>CM053988.1:14556026-19556026 GCA_028641955.1 Protonibea diacanthus | reverse complement strand
AGAAAAATGACATTTAATCATAGACAAGACAAAAACAATCATTAAACTGAATTAGCATTATCACATTTTTGCTATGTGGGAGCCATCACATTGCATTCTCACTGTAAGTCACTCCAAACGTGGAGATAAAGTATATTATATGTGCCATTATGAAATTATTTTTGATACAATGTATGCAGCAGTGTTGTAGTACTCAAGACTGATCTTGGAGATGAAACTGTGGCTGTCACGCGGAGATGTCAGTCAAAATTTGGCTGCCTGAACCAGAAAAAGTTTGTCTGCAAAAAAATAAATAAATAAATAAAAACAGCAGTATGTAAATTATTCAATGAGACAGATGGGTCATACTTTTATTTGCACTTGAAATGAAGCATAAAGAAAGATAAGTTACATCTAAGTGACACTATCAAAGCTAGCTAGCTAATTATGCCTCCAAAATAGATTTTACAATATTGACTATACATATTAAATTCCTGATATACTGTCCGATCCCGGTCTGGAGTTTGTTGGTGGGTGTGGAGGGAGGAAAATTGGGGCTCGGCTGTGGGTGTTGTGGTGGAAGAAGGAAGAAGGGACTTGTGTTCTTGGTGAGACTGTCACGCTAGGAGATTGAACTCCCAAGTACACAAAATAGTAACAGGTACTAACTACTGCCACCTCTAAAAATGTCCGTTGCCCTACCATAACTACTTTACAGCTGTCACCTGTACTGTTTCTTGTGCCCGTCACAAGTACTTAACACTGTTTGATATCGTACTAAAGCCATCATTAATTCCTATCTATTCACCGGATCACAACTTCTTTGATTCTTAGTTTTATAATATATGCTTTGTGTTCTGATAATTTTACCCCATTGGTTTGATATTAATCTGTCACCAGCAGTTGGTTTCAGTTGAACTTTGTGTTGCTAGTAGCAACCACCACTGGTTACACAGCAGTTTAACGGACATTGCTAGACTATAGTTACATTTTTCTGTGACCAAGCAAATATTGATTTATCTTCTACAAAAAGGCTCTTGTTGGAGCACCATGAGTAGGTACTCTTTTAATCACAGCTGTTGTTGATTTGTTATTTAGTAGTTTTGTTTTTATGTCATTTGGTTACAGCTAATCAATCCAAGCCTAAATAGTGGATGGTATAAGAGTTGGTTAACTCTCATTCTTTTTAAACATCATTGAGATTTTTCATTAGTATTCTAGCTAAATGTACGTACTGCTTTGACTGGCTTTGAATTGTAAATGTCAGCTTAATGTGTTATGTGTTGTAGGTTAATGTGTTATGGTGTGTACCAGAATAATGTAATGGAGGTCCTTTAAATAAACAAGTAACCAACCAAGTGTTTTATCACTTTTGTTTGTGATATTTCACATTTTCATTTCATTAAAGTTGTTGTCTAGTTTTGTTTTCACAGCTTGACAGTTGCTTTCAGTAAAAACTTTAAAGGCAAACCGCTCTCTCAGTTGTTATGTGTTTAGCTTGCTGCATACAGTAGCTGCTGGATGGCAGAACACATACTGTGAAACGTAATAATACACTGTAATATATCGTGTATTCACATCCAAAAATGTATACATGTATACATTATACATAAGATATGTTTCAACATTATCAAAAATTATTTCTAATACAAAAATAGATTTTAATGCATGTTCCTCTATTAGTAAAAATATAGATATTTTTGTGCACAGTGTGCAGTTTACTGAAGGGAAGAACACACAGAAACAGGTCAAAGAGACTTCATATGGCCTTTTAAAGTCACATATGTACACACGTGTACCAGTCGCTCCATCCCTCTTCTTTTTAATCCATTACATGCACTTAAGTTACATGTCCTGCGAGGCGGGGGTGTACCGAAGCACTCTCAGCCCCCAGTCATTAACCCCCTCTCCATCTGCTGACACAACAAAGTGAGCAACCGCATAATCAGATGACAAGTGATGGAAAGAAATTAAGCAGGAGGAACAGGGAGGCTGCTGGAGAAGACGTCTTAAGCTTTCCTTAAAAGACATCGCACAGCAGGCGGCTCATCAGGAAATTGGGGTGTCAGCTAGCTGTCAGGGTGCATTGACCTAACAGGGCTAGTTTGCTGGGCAGCTGTCGTTGACTTGTCAATCTTGCTCTCATCTAATCAATCTTTTGCAGAAAGGGGAACGGCTTCCAGGAAGAGGGGGCAGGGAGACCTGTCACACATCCCATCATATATATATATTGAATAATATAAATGTAAAAATGACATACTTGCATACCTGCACACAGCAGAAGAAGCTGATTCAACCTCCTGACTGTTTCAGTCACCCAAACCGTCAATGTATATACTGTGAACTTGAAAACAGCTTTGGCCACCCCTTTATCCTCTCAAATAAAAAGTTTACTCTTCCCTCAGTCACTACTCGCCCACCAAACCGTCTTGTCGTCTCTGAAGGTCAAGCAAGTGTTCAGGGAAAGTGTGTGTTGGTGCAGTGGAGGAGAACTGCTGCATGTGTTCAGCGCCGGCTCTGTCTGGGTGACCACGAAGCTGCCTATCTCCCCCCATTGCTCCCACTCTCCTCAGCCTGGGCATGTCAGCTTTCTGGGGCACAGCGGACTGGCTCCCTAGGGAGAGGAGACAAAGAAGGAGACGGGTGGGGAGGTGTGGGTGTGGATGGGTGGTGGTGGTGAAGGGGGGGACGTAGGGCATAAATAAAATAACACTTGTGTTTCACCTTGGAGAGGCCGGTTGCCTGTTGTTGTTTTCCTCTATGCAGATTTAAATCCAGAAAAGCTCATGAATATCCCTGGGAAATGTGACATCTTCCCTTGGGTTTACATGTCTTCAGCCCATGGTTTGGTCATTGTTTGTGAGTGCTGCATTGTGAGTGACAAGTTATCAACACCTTACAATGAACTACGCTGGCTGGGAAGCTTACTAATTCAATTTTCATGGCGGGCACACAGTACAGAAAGGCCATTTTTTACAGTAAACAGCAGTCATAACAAATACGGTAAGCAATGGACACAACATGCTGCTCTCTGCACACAGAGCAAAGAAATACCCAACAGACAGAGCAGAGCGTGATCCAGAGTTTATTAAAGAAATACTTCAACATTTCTGCTAATAAGCTTATTGGCTTTTTATTTTATGATCTAGAGTTAGATCATAAAATACCACTGTCACATCTGTATGACTATAAAAATATTAAAATGGAAAGTAATTTTCTCTTGGACTGTACCTTTCTACTGTGATTTCTTTACTTTTCTTTGACTACATTACTCCAGTGTTCATTTTTGCTTCAACATGAGTAATTTTTTATCATACTTTAACTTGAGTATATATACTCTACCCACCAGGAGGGTATATATGTACACTATATACAACGTTACATCCAAGAGACATTTAACTTCGCTTGGCATACTCAAAGCTATTTTCCTCCATATATTAATATCTCTCCTGTAACACAGAGAAAGATTTGGAGGATATTAAATGCAGTTGTTTATTACAATTAACCATTATTACACCCCCACTACTTTGTGTAGCAAGTAGCGCTCTCCAGGACTAAACAAAACCTCCTAAACCAGCAGTGTGTGTGTGTGTGTGTGTGTGTGTGTGTGTGTGTGTGTGTGAAATAATCACATGACTTGACCTTTTTGTTAGCGGTGAGGGAACTGGATATAAATAAGGGATTGGGAAGTAAATCATGAGTCATGCATTCGTCAAAACATTAATCATTATTTAAAGGACCAGTGGGTGACTTCTAGTGGTGAAGTTACTGATTGCAGCCAACTGAATACCCATCATGTCACCCATCCTCTTTCAACTGTCTGAAAGAAACTACAGTGACCATAAAACTCACAAAAACAGTGTAAGAGTGAAAAACAGTGTTTTGTTTGTTGTTTGTCCATTCTAAAGTAACAAAAACATAAAGACACAAAAGAAGAAATACTTATCATTATTATTCTTTTTAATCCTTTAATGACATGATTTATATCTTTATTCTAAAATGTAACAAACTTTTCTGTATTTTTCACACAGCGGTGGTGGAACTGACCGTTAATCAGGCTGACTGCTAAATATCAATGTAGAAAACATAAGAATTGATTTCAGAAAACAGATTCATCATTTCCAAATGGTTTTAACAGAAAACTGCTAGACTTCATGTTCTTCATAAATTAAACTGGGAATACAGTGGCAGAGCACTGGGCCAGGCTCAGCCACAAAACAGATTTTGACATACTCTGTCTGAACCAAGCCATACAAGTTTAACGTTATGTGTTGCCCAGGGCTGCCATATACTGTATAATTAAAGTGTTTCTGTGGGCCTAGCCCCCCCTGTAATGCCTGTCTGGTAGACAGATAGGGAATTAGGTGGAAGAAGTGTTTTTGATTCGCTCACAGAGATAAAAATAATATGGACTGAAAATGTGATATAAAAATGTAGCCTTAATGAGATATGAGCTGCACCTACATTTGTCAGGTAAGCAGGATATAACCTCCATCTTCCAGACACACGAGTCCCGTCTCCAAGAAGTTTCTAGAAGTCCACCCCTTCCGAACGAGTCTCAGACCTTCCATTACAGTATCGTAAGTGTGTCAGAGTTGCAGTAATGACCTTGATGATTCTGCCACTCTGCAAAATCCAGTGATGATGGGCCCATTCCAGCACATCAATTATGAGAGGCGTTTGTTGAGGTAATGTGCTGCACGCAAGGCAATGGGCGGGGGTGGACGGGACCTGCTGCACTATTCATGTCACCATCTGCTCCCTTTCAGAAAGTCTTGCTCCACAGGCCTGTGGGCTCTGGAACCAGGCCGTGGGCTGCGTCGCTGGTCTAATTCCTCCAGCAGTGCTTGGAGCCGCTGCACAAACATGCGATTTAAACCAGCCAGCGCTGCAGCCCTCACTGTTTTTTGGTTTCAGCTATACCACCATGTGAAATACAAACAGCCAGACAGAGCACCTGTGCAATTGGAATCTGCTGGAATGGGGAGAGAATGTGAGGGAGCAAACATAAGCAGCAGGTCACTTCCACAGCAATAACAGGGATCAATAAAGAAAGCACAAGGGCGACAGCTGAAAGGGGTCATCACATAAGATCCAAAAGCCAACACATGAAATATAAATGCTGCTGAAATAGACGGGATTTCTTTTCCAAAGACAAATTTCCAAAGACCAAATGTGCTTTGTGTTTCCAATCTTTTCGATCTGTGTTAAACCCCGTATCTAAGGCACTTCTATTGGCAGCGTGACGCAGGAAGATCTTGACCCACTGCCCAATTTGCCCATGAGGTGATTAAGACCTGGCAATGGCCTAATTGAAAGCTTTAGTTTGCACTTCTCTTAGTGTGTTTGTAAAGTAAATCCATGCTCTGATTGAATGTAATATCCACAGTGAATATCTATGAGAGGGGGGCTATGTATCCTGATGGAGGCATCTTATCAGTATGCAAATTGAACAGCTCACTTTGCTCATTATATTAAATGAGCCGCGACTGAATGAGTTTGTCTCAATTATTTCAAAGTTGTGCTGGGCGCCCGTTTCACATCGTGGTATTTTAGCCTCGTATTAGAGTCTGGGTATAAGATTCAGGGCTAAGTAGAGCTTGTCATATTATACATTTTGGACGCCTGGGGTACAAACCTCACACACATACACACACACACACACATGCAAACTAAAAACTAAATATCGGCCACCCTGTGGGGTGTCAGCTATAAAAGATGACTTAGCCAGGCAATGATATCATTAAAGACTTAAGCAGAGAAATGTATGAGGACACAAAAGGCCAACCTTCACGTTGCTCTGTGTGCTGCTGTATAATCTGTTGGTGGGGGGTATGAATAAGCTCACTGCAAGGACAGCAAAGGTGCTGGAAAAGGGTATCTGTGACACAGACCAATGTACTAATGTATCAACATCTTTCCATGCTAACTTCTGTTCTTTTATAGAGTTAAACTGGTATGGTTCAGTTTCTTTTATGTAGCCAGGTAAAATCATCATAGAGAAAGACGTGACCAGAAGGGCACATCATAACGTTGCTATGAACACAATATAAAACTCTTGCATGCTATAAATGGGTATAAATAATGCATGAAGAAGTGTGAGTTTCAAAACTAAATATAAAAAGTAAAAACAATCAATTAAAAGTATCCAGCTCTCCAGTGTTTGTCCTAACAAATAGAATAACTGATCGATAAATCGATACTACAACAGCTCAGTGCTGCATGTCATGTGTTACTAGTCAAAAGATATGACAAAGAGAACTGTCACACCACTTTTTCTGGGATTTTTAACTATGCTATTCTATGTTTAAAGAATACTTAATTTTCACTGTTTTCATTGTTTCTGCTTCTTTTTTCTTGAAGACCGAGAAACTTCTTTTCTCCCGGCCTCTCGGCCTTAGATCACCTAGACATGTGAAATCTTAAATTCCTAATTTTCCAGCCTTTAAAGTACTTAAAGGCAGCCTATTTGTAGATGTTCAAGTTGCTATAGCATGTTGCCATGGCAAACGTGCCTCTACAGAGAGATATGATGTGACAGCTATCGGGTGAGGAAGCTGGAGGCTTGACAAGTCTCACCAGTGACCAGAAAATGGATGAAGATTCTGTCAGGAGTGTGAGATCAATACCTCTCTGCACTGAGCTCTTTGTCACAATCATTGGTTGGGACAAAAATTTGGCGTTAATATCACACAAATAGGCGGTGGAGTGCTTACGTTAATGGACAGTGAGGGAAGGGACACGAATCAGCTGAAAGCAAACACAGACAGCTCAACATTATGCAGTTTTGTATGTATTAAGTTTGTATGAGCGATATGGCCATACGTCATTCACCTCTTTTCTACTGTCATTGACAATATATATAATTCATGCTTAATTCATAGAATTAAACATCAATCATGAATTCTTTTCGCACTTTGAATAATTCTGCGTTGAATTTCAAGCAGTTATGAAATAAATTTCAAAGAGAGCTAAATGTCTCATGGATCTTTTTTAATCCTGTTGTGGGAGAGCTTGTGTGTGTTTCATAGTTCTTGCTTCAACACTGCCCCCATGTGATATGAATCTGAACATTACCCAGGTACCACATTGCTTGTGAGGATTCATGATATTTTGTGTGATTACTGCAACAGTCATCAACAGAAAGTTCTGCACACAGACAGCTGTCATCATCACAGTGGAATGAAGCCATCTGATGCCATTTTTTTTTTAAATTTCTCTAACAGTGACTCAAAATGCAAGCTAACCATTTAAACATGAAAATGAATTTGTCTTCCTTCAGTTTATTATATTGAAATTGAAAAATCTTGAAAGCCTCCTGTCCTTCGCCTTTATCAGAGCACAGCATGAGCCTCACCTACACTGTCTTTTTGACTTTCTCAGAGCGGTGTGAGACGGCTGAATAGATCCGAAAACTCAGTTGCTTCGTCTTTAAGTTGATGACTGTCTTTCTCCTTGGGTGATGTGACAGGCAGGTCTGGTGCACCATATGAAATATGAAAAAGGATGGGGACACCGTTGACAGCCATGTCACAAAGCATCAGTGAGGATGACAGGACCAAAGACCCCGGTCTGCTACACTGACATCTCTGCAGCTAATCGGAAGGTACAGGCCCTCGCAGCTGCCGGACCAAAAGATGGAGAGAGGGTCAATAATTTAGCAGTTGCAATATGTTGAGGCTAGTCCAATGTTAAGGTCTCCTTCCATCCTTCTCCTGCACTCTCTGTCGCTCTGACTTTCTCGCTCACACATTTTGTGGACAAAGACTCATCACATCACAGCAATTCACTACTTTAGATGACTGCAAAGCTGAATGTGCTCTAACACAGGTGTTCAATGTAATCTATATGCCGCACTGTATGTTACAATTGCTTTTTTATTATAATCTGCTTGATTTGATTAACACTGATGTGATTTCTATCCATGCAAACCATGTGACCTGTCAGCGTTTACACCGTCCTAACCGAGTAAATAAGACTCTCTTTTTTCATTTATTGCCATGTCTTATTCTCTCTATGAGGCATTAAAGAATTTCCCAGGTTTCCTCCGCTCATGGGTCACGTTGCCATGACAACTGCGATGAGCTGAATTGTCTGTCAGACATCACCTTTGCTGTCTCACCTCTGGTGGCTGGCACTCCGGTGTCACCGGTCCGGAGCTGCTGACGGAGGCTCAGTGGGTGGGCTAGGGAATGTGGAGATGGAGGGGGGGAAGAAAGCCGGGGTGACGGGACAGGAAGATGGGGAAAGAGAGGGAGGAGGGGAGGGTGGAGGCTCGGCTCACTGGCCCTTTGGGCCTCAGTGCTTCCCTAATGACGGATGCCAGCGTTGCACTCAGGTGAAACTGAAGTGGCTGCACTGTTATGCAGGAAGGACGTTCGCAGGCATCACAGGTCTTGCTCAGAGCACTCACTGACCATGAGCTGTCTGATTAAACATCTTTCGGAAAGCAATTTTGAAATAAAATGTCATTAAAATAATTCAATCAAGCTGGTGACATGTCCGTGGTGCACCCGCCTCTCACTCAGCTGGAGTCGGCTCCACTCCTCTGCAACACTGACAAAGATAAGTGGGTATGGAAAATAAATGAATGAATAATTTAATAATGAATCATAATTAAACCATTTCACTGTCATTCATGTATCAATTGACCCTTCACTAAATCAGAAGTGCTTCATGTCTTTTCAGCCAAAGACCCTTTACAAAATATACCAGGGCCCCCCTCCTGTACAGACAGCTGACAAATTAAATAAATAAAAGAACAAAGTGTGTTTGTGAGGTGTTGTGCCACTGTGTGCTGCCAGAACAGTTGAGTGCCTTGGCACTCACTCTGGAGATGGATGGAGAACGCTGTCACCCGTTGCTCATAGTTGTTCACTTTGCTTGAGATGTGGTGACTGCAAAGGCCACGCATCCTAATTCACATCATTTTCATACTCGTCAAACCGTTCAGTGACCCTGCATGCCCTGTGGGCGGAGGTATTGTCATCTTAGAATAGACCGCCCCATCACCCATCAGGATAGAAGTGTTTCATCATAGGGTTAATGATTACTCAGAACAACTCTATTGATTTGCAGTAACCCTTCCTTCTACAGGAACAAGTGGACCCACAACTGGTGACCCACCCACCAGATCCCCTCACTGTAGGGATCAAACATTCAGGCCTGGACTGTTTGTATGTGCATGCACTCACCCACTTGTTGAGAATATAGTGAAGGATGACTCATCTGATTAAATCACTCTATGGACCAGTGTTGATGTTTTTTTGCACCACTGAACCCTCAAATATGCATTTATCTTTGTAATGAGATTTATGCACAGCAGCCCTACTATAATATCCTCTGTATGTAACTGTTGATGGACTATTCTTGCTGACAGCCCAGGGACACATCCAGGGATTGACCAGGTCTGAAACCTGATTGTTCACCCCAGGGGTCATCCTGTTGTTCTCAACTATGATTAGCTATGTGGGAGCATATAGTGTATAATGTTTTAAATGTCCAGGATGCTTGACAAATGTATCTTGGGCTGTGTTGCATTAGGCAGCTACTGGCATTTGTGACATTTTCACATTTTCCTTCAGTTTCATACCCATCTGTATGTCCTTTAAAATAATCTGTTACACTTCTATAGTCTTAGTTATGATAAAGAACAACACAAGAGAAACGTGTTAGTAAGTTATTAGACATGTACTGAAAATATTTGCACCATTTGAACACAGAATACCCGTAATCCCTGCTTGAGTGATGGTAGTGAAGATACTGGAGTTAGAAATTCATTATTATTATTATTTGATATCATGATAATTGTGAAAAAGAAGATTAATCTGAAGAATCTTCACGGACCTCCTATCAGAGTGCCATTGATCCCCATTTCAGTATCACTGTGCTAAATCACTCCAGAAACAGCAGTTGTCCAATCATTACTTAGCAAACGTAATTGCACAGTGGGCCTGGGTTTCTCTTATTGTTGTAGCAGTCTGCATGATACTCGTTGGGGAATGGGTAAATCTGTGTGTATCTGCTCTAGTGTAAGGTGAAAACGTTAGAAAGTCTGGTTAAGTAGCATACTACCTACAGTAGCAATGTTGACATGGAACATGTCATTTTCACATAGCATTTGTTGAGAAATATTATATTATTATTATTATTATTATTATTATTTTTATTTAAAATTACTTTAAGCTTGACTCCACCTAAGCTTTATCAAGCAAGAAGTAAATTAATGTTCAGGTTATTCTTAGAGTTGATGCTGCAGTTCTTTTTCCCCTGTCTTCAGTGTTCCTGCCAGTTTCTGACAGCCTATTAGCCTTTTACATGAGTAACCTCTCAAGCTGGCAGCAGAACAGTCATCGCAAGGGCTTCAAAGGATACTGAAGTCTGAAAAACACTACTTTTTGAACAGATGATGGTCAAACTGTATCTTATTATGCTTCCTCATGCCTGATTCAACCAGATTTTACTAACAGATGGACGCATTTCCTGCATATGTGTGATTCATGTATGTTACCCTTCAAATTTGCAGATAGGGACGATATGCATTGACGTCACTTTGACACAACCCTGCTCACACATGACAGCTGCTATGAATGGACAGGACAGTTTATTACAAAACAGAACTTTACAACTACAGTTTTTGATGTTTGTATTTATTTTATTTTATAGTTATATGTTTCTATTTTCTCCATTTGAATGTATCGTTGAAAGATGCTGTTGATGTGCTGGGTGTGATTACAGATGCAATAGTGGACATTTCTTTTCTGAAAACTGTAAATACAGATATATAGCTTTCTTTTCAATAAATCTGCAAGTTTAAACAAAAAAATCAAAAATGATCTGACTTAGCATAGACAGCATTTTTTAAGTTGTATCAGTACTGTGTGAAGTTCATCAATCGAGTCGATTAAAATGAGACTTCTTTAAAGTTTGTCAGGATGTGTCTACAGCTTGGACTCGGCATGAATAGCAACGAAGGGGTCCTCATCTCTGTTGCTAATCTTGAAGTGGGCACGGCCATCACCACCAACGTGGATCTGCTTCCCAGTGCACCTGTTTCCTTCCTTCTGGCCAGAAATGACGTCACAGTAGGTGCCACCGGGCATGCCAGTGTTCAGGGTCACATCCAGGTTCCTGAAGGAACATTTTTGCAGTTTTTAGGAGGTAAAGTTTGGCAAAACGATGACATTTTCTTTTTAATTTCAGGATGAATTATAAGCCATATAAGTGAATTACAAGACATAGAACTCCAATGAACTGTTGTTACTTGTGTTCATTGAAATTATATTTTATTTTACTGTATATCTCACAGTCTATAAGATGTTGCTATACATCTGCATCTAGTCTTGTACGGTATGTTTGTTTAATCTGAAGATCACTTGATTTAAGTGGGTGAAATTAGTAATATGTCAGTACAAGTTAGAGTACTTGGTGAATAATAATCCTTACCAGTCATCGTTGTTGAAGACAATGAAGCCACGATTGCCACGTCCGAAGGCAACCTGGTTGCTCTGATTGTCCCACCAATTGGAATGAGGCTGTCCATTGACCACGTTACGGAAAATAACCATGTTCCTAAAGGGGTGAAATGACAAAACAAAAACAATGTTTGTCTGTGTGTGAGGTCAACAGTTCCTCATCTTTTGCTTTCTAAGGACTCACTTGATCTGACGCCATCTGTGCTCACACACCCATCCGTCTCCACAAGTCTGGTCTGGGTTGATGGGAACGGACTTGGTGGATCCGTCACCGTGGCTGGGAGGGCCCATCCAGTCATTCTGATCCTACAAGGTAATGATGGATAAAATGAAATATACACAATAGAAAATAAAAACATTTTATCATTATTCCTACTCAGAAGAGAATCTACCTTTCCATTGACAATATGGCGGTTCCAGCGGAAGCTAGACATCACCCTGGTTACTCCGTAAGGGTGGGCCAGCATGTAGGCAACAGCCATCTTGTGGAGCCTGGAGTCCCAGAAGGTAACAATGGATGCACCACCAGCGCCGTGGCCTCTCTGGTTGTCGTGGTTATCAACAAAGACTAAAGCATTGCCATTGGGCATGAATCCCCATCCCTCTCCCCAGGTCCTGCACACAAGAATACATTTTTACTAATGAGGCGTATACCCAGGTTTGGTCAAAAACATTAGCTAAAGTATTTAATTCATAAAATCTAAAATGCACCAGTTCTAGTCAGTGATAATTCATGAATAATTCTGTCAAACACTTTGTCTCTAGAAACACAATTAGCAAGTAAGAACCTTTTTGTCCAATCCAGTAATTTATGCAGCAAAAGGGATTGGAGCTATCTCATGGTTAAATAAATATTCTAATATATCACTTTGATTTATAGTTTAGGCACACAAACAAAACCACACATACTTGGTGTAATGCAGCTTCTCGTTGTTCCATTTTCTGAAGACAGTTCCCAGTTTGGCACCATATTTGAACTCAGTCACCCTTCCCAGATGGAAATACTCTCTAGAGGAAATGGGCTCACCTCCCAGATCAATAACCTAGGGGGAAATCAACACATAATTCACATAATCAATATTATTCATACTATATATGGTTTAGATTAACTGCAGCATATCAGTCATTCGTGGATTGACAGAAAGCAATTTAACAAGTAAGCTGTTTTGATTCAGCAGTAACAAGAACCATGCTTCTGCTGTTCAATGTTGTTAGAAAAGACAGAGCCTGCTTTGTTTTGAGGTCACAGTCTGTTTTTGCAGCCTATTGTCTTTTTGTTTTTTAAGTGTAATACCTGTGTTTACCTGCTACCACTGTGGTAATGTCTTCTTGAATATTAACATCTCTTCCAAGCGTGTTTGCGTTTGTCATCTTGAGTTCTGGGCTGTTTTTTTTCCCACAGCTATGCCAACTGCTGTTTGACTGCTATCACTTATAAATATTTGTCATGTGTGTGCGATTGGTGCTCATCTAATCACATGCTTGTACGTAGATTTCTAGCTGGGGCAGGGCCAAACATGACCCTGCATGCAAATCAGTTTTACTGGAAGTTAAGTAAGTTTTTTTTTTTTTTTTTTTGGCTGCATGTTTTCCTGCAAACTAAGTTCAAATAAGTTCATCTAGCCTTTAGATTTAGGAAGATATACCAGTAAAATACACAAATATCAGATAGTTGAAACCATTCATATGCAAATTCTTAAGCTCATGGTTGTGTGCAAATTTAACCTACCTCTTGAAAGATGAAAGGTCTGGAGCCACCAGAGAACCACTTGGTGTTGAGGTTGCGCAGACGACCATAGACAGCAGAAAGGTCACCGGGCCACATGTGTTTGCAAGCATCCACTCTGAACCCAGCCACACCCATGTCAATCAGCTTGTTCATGAAGTCGACCACCTTACCCCTGACATACTCCTTCTCCAGGGCGAGGTCCAAAAGACCGACCAGGCGGCAGTCACGTACCTAGAGCCGCAAATGAGCATTCAAATTCAGTTATTCTTTTTATTCTTTTTTTTTTGTTGTTCAGGGACGATCGTTACCTGATTGGCATCACCATAGTTCTCAATATTGCCACTGCCAGTCCTGCATTTGTGGTCATTGAAGTCCCAGTGGGTATAGGGGACAGAGGGGAAGTCCTTCCTGCCAGCATTGAACCAGCTTCCACATGAAGAATGGGTTCCTTCTCCACCGCCGGCTCCGCACATGTGGTTGATGACAGCATCCACGTAGATGTTGACCTGTGGGGTAGATGCAGTATAGTGGGTGCAATACAACTAATCAACACCTCCCTCCTATCCCTCTTCACTTCCACCCCTTTTCCTAGCACATTCAGTTCACTGCCAGGTCAGTGGTGGTGGTCCAGGAACTGAAAAAAAATACTGTGAACAAAAAGCAGCCGGTAAATGTTTAAACATGTGAATGATAATTACACAAGACAGAGGCATCGCTTTGTTGAATTGTTCCTCTTTATTCAAAAGTGTCTTTTGTTCTAGAATGCCAGGTGCCTGTTCTTCTAAAACAGTTTGATAATGAGCTATTAAGTTATGTAATGTATCTGGTAAGAATTTGCTGCCTTGTACAATGCTGTGGATTTATGAGCTGCTGTCAGACCTACGGGAACATTGTTAACTCTAAATCGCTGTGTTGATGTTGTTTACCCCAACGTTGTTGCATCTGGTGATCATGTCTCTCAGTTCGTCCTCGCTGCCAGATCTGGAGCACAGGTTGTAGCTGATTGGTTGGTATCTCTGCCACCAGGGCCTCCAGGGATTGTTCAGTACAATGTGCTCATTTGGAGGGGAGATCTGAGCAACACAGAGGGAAGACATTACAGTCATAACTATCATTTTTAACACAGGAATTGTCTGCAGACAGACGGTTATTGTTAAATATGGTTATATTAAGCGTGCTGGTATTTATTCAAGGTGTACTCCGTGATTTTACACATGAAGCCTGTGATAGTTGTGGCTCTGGAGGACTTTGTAAAGAAAAAAGGTTAAGGGAGGACATTATAGAGGTGTATTATGGGAAATGTAGTGTTTTGGGAGCTTAATCCACACAAAAGGCAGAATATCAGTGCTTTGAGATTTACCATTATTTCTAAATCTGTCTCTTCCACGGGGACAGAGTTGTCCAACTTTATGAAAAGGCAATACTAACAATCACTGGTGTGTTAAAGAGACAGATGATTAAGAAGGACAATTGAACTCTTCTGAAAGTATGCTTTAAATAATTAAAAGGCTAATTTTGTTGTATTTTATGTATTTCATCACCACTACTAATGTCAATTTTCTCAACAGTGAATTTCAAAGGAAGAAACAACTTTTCTATGTAGAGAAAGTTGAACCCAACTATTACCTGTTGATATTTTCTGATTTATTTGATATCATTAGTGTAAAGCGATCATAAACTGGTGGGTAATTACTCTATTATGAGTTTAAATACACTGATATTTTCATTTGTTTAACCATGTATTTACTGCCATGTGTACAAAATCTCACTCCATATTTTAAAATATAAAAGGAGATTTTTCCTTCTCTAGACTTAGAAGCTATCCACCGGTGTTCAGCCATACATACCTGAACTCCACCAAAGCCATTTGGAGCCAAGAAACGCTCACACTCTGCAGCGATGTCCGCCCAACGCCACTCAAACAGGTGGACGATGCTGGTCCTGCCGTGCCTGGTGTGGGGGTTGTGCTGGGCGAGGCCGAGCCCGAACAGAGCCACCAGAATGAACCACTTCATGCTTTTCCTGGGTGAGCGAGAAAACCACACTCACCTGCTGTATCACCGTTACTATTTATACTTTCTCTCTGTCTTTTTCTCTCAGTCCTGCGCCAATGAGAAAATGGGAATTATCAGCATAGAGGTTAAACAGGTGCTTCTTTCTCAGGGCTTCCTATGTTGTTACAAAGAAGAGGGGAAAATAGCTTCAAGGCATCTATTGGAAGCTGGGGAACATGAGGTGTGCATAATGTCTTAACCTGAATATAAACAAGTGGCTTAAGGAGACAGAAAATGTGCCAAACATACTAATGCTTTCTTATTTATTGTCTGGCAGTGATATATCTGTTGTGTGAGATTTTATCTCCTCTGCAGGTCAAAACAAACTGAAGCTCACACAAGTTTTTTTGTCATGTGACAACAAGGATTTAGCAACAACACTATCCCACAACATTATTTTCTGCAATTAAACATCACCATAATACCACATTAGGTGATATGTGAGATTCGCTTTACATGGATTCAAATGTAAAAAAAAAAAAAAAAAAAGTATTCTGAAGCTCTTACCACTCCGAACACAACAATTTAGTTTCATCCTGCTTCAGTATTTCTGCACAAAGTTCAATAAACAGGCTGAATGTTGCATCAGCCAGTTCACTAACCCTGACTAACCCTGGAAATCTTTGATTTGTAACAAAAATCTATTTTGGGCAAAGCAAATAAAAAGCTGAGGCGGGTCTACAGGAGGTATTTTTATATGACGTGCATGCGTGTGTGTTTGTTGGCAGCAGAGAACGTACATGTTGGAAAATGCTACATTTACCTTTATGTTTTATTTTTTATACCTAATTTTATGTAACAAGACAGTTGTTATGTAATGAAGTGACTGTCCTCCTGAAATGTTTAATATACTTTAGATTTCTTTCAAGATATGAACACATATTGTTGTGTTTTATGAGCATTGCCAGCAAGATTATCTTTATTCAAGTATCACAGTTTAAAAAAGTTAGAAATGTAACTTTATTATGACGGTTGTTTGCCAATTTTACTGATTGTGTCATTCAGTTGTCTTAAATGTTACACTGAGGAACACCAATAAATTATTTTTATTATATAGTCTGTTTTAATATGAGTTCTATAAATTCAGATTTGTAAAGTAGAATCAGGCATGTGTGCAGTGTACTGATGTAAAAAAAGAAAAAAAAAAAGTGTTGGACGTGCAGCAGTTACAAAACAGAAGTCCTTATGTAGTTTTATAACTGTGTTATTATCAGCCTCTCAACAAGGAAAACCAATAGAGATAAGCTACACTGCATTCAGAGGTCAAATATGTTATGTAAAACAGGTTAACTAAACTTGCCCCTGACAAAACACGAGCATTTTCCCATGAGGGGCTTCAAATACAACCCTCAGCTTTGTTACCGTGTTTGGGTCACGCTGCCAGTGTGTCAGCTCAGGAGATAAATGTGTGATGCAACATGAGGTCAACAACTTCAGCAGATATTCATCTCACAGACGATATGCAAGTCAAATGAATACATAACTCCACATGTTTATATTGTACGAATGAATCTGTGCTGAGATTAGCCTTGTACTTTCTTTTTTTTTCTTTATTTAATCATGTAATCTATTTATATATTTGTACTTTACTCAAGTGTTTCCAAGGGAAATATTACATAATATACATAATATATTCTCTTTATAAGTTGCTAAAATTAGCTCTATCTTGACAACATTAAACTGCTGCTCACACGTTCATGAATTAGTAATAACATATAATGTGTTATAAATATAAAAAATATACAGCACCTTGGATCATTAATACTCACTGACCTTCAAGGAATTCATCCAGCAAAATGAGCGACGCAGACCGGTCTTCGGGAAGTTCAATAACCACTAACGTAAGTCAGCTTTTTTTAATATAACCTATATGTCATTTTCTGGTGTGTTTTCTGGTGTCTGCAGTAGGCATAGGCCTGTTGTGTTGCTTACTCATTTAACTGTGCAGTTGTTGTTGTTGGATGTGTGTGTGTGTGTGTGTGTGTGTGCGCGTGTGGCTCTGCACATCAGTCTGATATGAGTGTTGACTTGTGATGATAATGACTGTGATGTTGATTTCGATTCCAGGCAGCAAGATGAGTATTGGCTGTGGTTTTGGATGTGTGCGTGTTCATCATGAGTGTACTGTACATGTGACAGTACACGCAGGAAATGAAGCAGTACTTATGGTGTAACTCCTGCTTAAATACAATTAATTCTCATATATTTTGTACTTGTGATTGGTAGCTACTCACCGCAAATACAAAATGCATCTGTTAAGTTTTATCACAGTTTCTTCATAAAAGGACTAACTCTCTGACCCAAAACATATGTATTCTAATGTTACTGTATGTACACATCTATCTGTGTATATCTATCTGTCGAGCGTGTATTAAAAATGCTTCATAATCATTTGAAGATTTTGTCATCATTAAATATATGAATCCAGTTCAATTAAAAGCCACCACTCCCCAGTTATATTGGGTTTTAATACAATCAGAAGAAAATAAAAAAACAATGTTTATGCGTACATTCATATACATACAGCAGTGTTTATACATACAGACTCCCAAAAACTGATGAATAAAGTAAAAGTCAACGAAACAAAATGCTGCTAATTCTGTAAAAATGTGTCGTGAGTCATATACATTATCCTCAAAGACTCGCACCACCCCGTGATACTGTTCCATTAAACTGCCATTCTAATGTCACTTATAACTCTGGGCCAGCGTGTTATCATGGTGATGGCATGTACTTTCATATAACAACAGCTCCCCCAATGGTTCTTGAGGGAGACTGCTTCATTTAAAACATACACTATATATATGTACATACACACATGCTGCATTTAATGTTCTGTTAACCTCATATAATGCCACATTTCCCTTGAGGTAGTGTAATTAAATGTGTATATATTTGTGTATAGATATAATTAGTTTGTTCATAACATAAAATTCATTAATTTATTATTGATATATTATAAAATTAGGAGGAAATCACAATAAACCACAAGTTTTTTTAACCGATATCTGCTGCACTGTTGCTCTACAAGCACAATATGAAGAAGGTTCAGCTTCCACAACTAACAACACAGAAACTTATGTCCCTGTGTCACTGCAGGTGCTGGTGTTAAAACAAAAGGGCAGTAAATGCCACACTGGCTGGAGGTCTGTGTGTGTTGAAGCTTTTGTAAATAAGGCCCGGTGTGCCTCACCATGCCTCGTCCCACCTGTTTAATATCTGACCCAGCTCCTGCCCCTCCCGTCCCCCCTGTGGAGAGTGTGTCAAACAGACATCTGACCTGCCTCTCCGGGTTTCGTTCCGGGTCGCTCCCCCCAGCGAGACAGACTCGCTGTGGGTCACAGGCATGAAAAAGTGAAGACACATTTGTGGTGGAAACACTCACTAATAACTCATCTCGGCGCAGACTGCGAGTGTTGACACATAAGGACTAAAGGGATAAAGATCTAATTTTACAGTGCAGGTTTTGTTCTTAGGTTGCGACGCCCTGCTCACAGTAGCTGCACTGTTCTCGGGTGCTCTTTGAAGCAGCACTGACAGTACAGAGAAAAGCAGACAAGCACACACTTTATATTTGTTCTTTACCTGAACTGCAACAGCTTTATCCACGTAGCTGAGTTAATTATTAAATATGAAGTTGCCTGATGTCTTTATGTGCATGCTGAGGTAAAGCTGTGCTCTCTTTCCAGTCAAAATAAGACTTCCTTTGTTTGTTTGGGGGTCAAAATGAGACGAGAAGAATTTGTTAAATTTGAAATAACTGGGGTTTTTTTTTTTGGCCACATGGGGGAAGCGGAAACATTGACACCACAACAAGTGTAGGACTTAGTGGCTTCCAGTGACTGTGTAGTTGTGGATTGCAACCCCCTCCACTCACCCTCCCATTCCAAGCATGGAGGAGAAACTATGATGGCTGTGAAAAATAGGAAATGCCCTACAAATTAAATCAATATGGTTGTGCTGATTAGCAAACAGTCGATCATTACCAGGGCTGGGTCATACTACTTTTAACTGTAGTTAGATACTAGACACAAATTACCTGGCAATGCTGTAAGTAGTAAAGTAATCCAGTTTGACATTTGGATTACTTCAAAATCAAACTATGAAAATATTTCATCTCATTCTTAAAAAATGGACATTCATTATTCATTTTTGTGTTGCACGTGTTTGAAATTGGAGCAACTGTCTACACTAGCTTATTTGGAGAAGCTGCTGCTACTTGAACCTTGCATCTCGACTCAACACTGCTCTTTCTGGTCCCGCCTGGTCCACCACAAAGTGGAGCACTTGTCTAAAAAAACCCATATGTCAGACCAGCAGTGCTTTCCATAAAGAACGTTGACTATCATAAAGAAACATTGTTTAAAGACATACATCTAAAATCAGTCAAGTAATCCTTGACAATGAAACTACTGTAAAAGTTACTTCTGGGTGAAACATCTGGCTGGATGGTAAGTAAACCAGCTAGCTAGTCGCTAGGCTGAGGGCGACTGAAGATTGAAGTGATAATTGAATTTGTACAGCAGATTCATCGAGCGCTCCCTTTCACGTTGTCACATTGTCATATATTGTTATAAAAATATCCATTACAGCCACTTTAATGTTTCTTTCAATCGCTGGCATGAGGTTTTCATCCGAGTGACGCAGCATGCTTTGTGGGAGGAGATGTCAGGGGGAGAGTGAAGGCCCTAACTTGCTCACATTTTCCCATGGGCCCCTAAAATTCCAGTCAAACCAAAGTCCTTTCCTGTATGGACAACACAGGACATACCTCCAGAGGCGATGAAGGGTTCGGGGGGGGACAAAGCTTTCTTTCACAGCTCGGGCTCTGAGACCAGGTGAAAGGAGAGAAGCTGGTCATTTGATTCCCGCCCCTGGTTCTGTCATGGGAAAGTGGAAGAGTCGTAGTGAAAGGAGAGGGGGGTGACGGGGGAGGGGGGTGCAGCCAGAGGGCTGACTGAAGACAAGGGGAAGAGAAAGTGAAGAAGAATGAGAGAAAGATAAAAAGAAAAGGGGGGTCACCAGGTTAAGAGAGGGAGAGGAAGGAATGAGAGGTGTGTGTGCGGTATGAGTCGAAGACAAATGAGGGAAAATAAGAGGAGAGAGAGTGCATGAGATGGTAAAGAGGTGGTGGTGGTGGTGGTGGGGGGGGTGCTGCTGTAGTTCAGGGCAAATGAGGAAAAACACAGAGGGAGTCAGTGGAAAAAGAGAAGGGGGAGTAGAAAACCATAAAGGGGGAAAAAAATAGGCAGCTGATGGAAGGATAAGAAACTGTATGTACCTCGTCTTCTTACACCTCGGGTCGCTCTTTCAGCCAGGCAGCTCTGGTTTAAGAGCTGCTGGCGAACAGATAGCACATGGCATGAGAGATGTGAGTCTCACTCGTGTAAATGTTACAACAGACACAAAGCAAAGCAGGCTTGGATTTAACACAAAGCTGCATCACTTACTGCTTTC
This sequence comes from Protonibea diacanthus, assembly GCA_028641955.1. NCBI lineage: Eukaryota > Metazoa > Chordata > Actinopteri > Sciaenidae > Protonibea > Protonibea diacanthus. The sequence continues at coordinate 19,535,333 of CM053988.1, read as the reverse complement.
GGAAACATAAAAATTCACGAAGAGCTGTCAAATGAAAACTAACCACATTTACGGTCCGGGGCATTCGTCGCTTCACTGGGTACTGCAAAAAATTTACTGCCCCTGACTTTGCATGGCTTTTTAATGATCCCAGTAATGCCATCAAGAATACTAACAAGTGTTTCTCGCTCTGACAAGAAGTGTGTCACCACATTTTCCCTTTACGGTTTTAACATTTTCAATAAATGAAATGCATTTTGGGAACTTTTCAGATTTCCTTAACAAAACTAAGCATACCAGGGAGGAAAAAAGTCCTATAAAATGAAATCCACAGGCTCTTCCAAAGGAAAGTTTCAAGCCAGTATCTTCCTCTGTTTTTTTTTTTCTTTGCCGTGATGATATGTTGTGCAGATGTTGGGAAAAGCTTTCCATCTCACTGCAAAGAATAACAGCAGCAGAGGAAGTCCCCCAGGAGAGGTTCACGCTCTGAAATTTGCTAATACACACACACACACACACACACACACAGGCAGAAACACACACAAATGTGAGCCCAGACACACACACACACACACACACACACACGGACGCTTTTACAGACATGAACTCAAACACCTTTACATTTTTAGACAAGTCATGGATAATCTCTCACACTCTCTCCGTCTGTCTCTCTCATACACACAAACACATGCTCTCCATCCAGGCTGATTTCTTGTAGAGACACATGCTTCTCACATTGAGACATTAAAGAAACACATGTAGACAGTAATCCTGACCATATACATTACAGTGTTACACAAATTACTCATGTCAGTGAGTCTTACCACTCTAGACAGGACAACAGTAGTCCGGAAAAAGAAAATATTATTCACATTGCTTGATTATTGATCTTTTTTTGTGGGGGGGATTATAAAGACAATCGGCCATCAGAAGTTCCCAAAGACCATGTTTAAAAAATGATATGTAAGAAGGAGAGTGGGAAACATTACACAGCGTCACATTGGAGAGGCGGGACTCTACAAATGTTTGGAATTTTTATCTGATAAATTACTTACACCTAAAATGACTGATTTTTTTTCTTTTCTACCAACTGGGGGCAGCAGAAACAAGCTCTAAAATCTCCCATACTGTTTAATCACATACGTCGATATGGCACCCTTGTTAGCAAACAGTGGCCTGTTAAGACATTCAACACACACGGAGCAGCATTATCATTCATTAGGAGCCCTGTTTGTGTCCCACTGATAACTCTAAGTCCAACACTCACTCTGCTTTTAGCCCTGTTTTGCCTCCACCAGCTCCTGAGGGAAACATCTGGCTCTTTAGCTGCTAAACGCTTCACTATGTTCAACTGCTAGTCGGTAACTGTCTGTTTGCTGTTTGGTGCCGAGCTATCTGCGTTTGGCTTTTTAGAGGTTTTTGCTGCAGACGACTTCCTGAGAACGAGGTTAATGAGAACAGTGAGAGTGAACCAAAACAGTAAATCTGCAGGTGGTGAAACCAAAACAATGAGCTAAAAGACTGCCCTGGGTGATAACTCTGTGTGGGTTGTTGCAGTTCCACGAGGCCGTCGGTCTTCTGAGAGACAGATCATGAGAAAACGGCACAAATCAAAGCAGAAGAGACTGACTTGTGTGTTCAGTCTCTACTACGAGCCAAGCTTTTAACAACAGTGGATCTTACATTTCCTCTAACACATCCAATGGCATCTGTTTGTTAGACCCTCCCTGCCCCCAGATCTTTTAAACACCACACCCCCAGCTGGAAGTGCATCCGTTCGGTTACGAATTTGTCATCTCAGAGCCCAAAGCCAGATAAACCTGGGGGCAGCTGTAGTCCTCCCCATGACTGTACACAGAAAACAGTTAATTAATGACTAAGAAATACAAATTTGAATTCAAACCAAGTCATGCCACTGTCAAAACTTTCCTGATTTAAAGCTTTAAAAGAGACACACACATGAAACAGCCATTTAGAAAAAGCCAAATTTAGCCCAGAGACATGCTATGCTACACATGCCTTCAAGTGAATTTTAATAGAACTTAATAGAAGGAATGCCGTTGTGCTGCTGGTGACTGGAAAGTTCACCATAAAATTACAGATGGAGTCAATTTTATGATCCTCTTTCACAGTAGTCAGCGGGAAATGAGAGCTTTGCTGTCATGGAGAGCTGAGCAACAGTTTTTACTGTGAGGAAAAATTCCCGAGCTCCCCTGCACTTCTGAAATGTTTGTAGTCTCTCCTCCTTAGACATTTGTTACCTTTTATACTACAATAACACAGGAATTGAAGGGTGCAGCGTTTCAGCCGTACGGCCTCTGGGAAAGACTTGAATCCACCTTCTAACCCTGGTGTACTTGTGATTTCCTTCAACTTGTACTTCAAGATATTTCTGAGGAAAAGCAGTCGCTGGGCAAGAAGTTATGATGAAACTACATTATTGATTTCATGAACTATTTATATAACATGTAAGACGGGAAAGCACAGAATGAATTCCATATGAATGCAAGCTAAAGATAAATCACTTCTGCTAAAAAAGAAAGGAAAATCTGTGAGTTTTGAGAGCAGCAGTAATCCCTTTGACTCTCTCCCACACCTGACTGACTGTCAGTCTTTTCCATGATATCACTGCTGGCTTTCAGATATAGAGAGCTCCCTTTGTTTCGCAGTGCTCTGCTCCTCCAGAGCGAGAAGGGAGGAACATGAGAGGAGAGGCTTGGTGATGGGGAAGAGCAGGCAGGCATCTTTCAAATAACACGACATCAGCCTGACTTTTATCAAGCACGTGCTGGAGTCCTGCCTTAAACTCACATGGGCCTCAAACATCTCCTCCCAGATCACTTCACTTTCACTCTGCTGGTTAGCTCTAGTTTTTTTTTTCTTAGACCGGTAATTTCAACAGACACCAAAGTTCACTAAACATAAAGTGAGCGTGAGGGACAACTGCTGTTTGAGTATTAAATATTTTAGTGAATGGAAATTTATTTAACTGGCAACCGAAGCAGCACCCTAAAGCGCTCTCCAGATGATGAGCACTGCAATGTGCGGGACAGATGTCTGTCTGTGGCACAGGAGGTAGCATTACAGCACTGAAATCATCTCTTAAAACACTCCTCTCCCTCAAGAAAAAATAGCAACGAGTCTTTAAAGGGCGAAGACGCATTGCTGTAGGTCTCAAGCTTATACTTAAAGAGGAATAATCACAGGTTGTATCGCTGGCACGGACAGAGGGAAGAGGTTGGCTGTAAACCTCGACCTGATCTCACACTAATGAGCTTTTGTATAAACACGCCGAGCACCCGTCGTTTGTTCTCTGCAGACTTTATTTGCTTTTGGTCGTAAACCGTGTAGTCCAAGATTTGCCAGATCTGTCCAAGTTCCTGTCTTCAACTGGCTGCTTCTCTGTGCTCACTGCCATAACAGTAGCCAAGACAACTACCTCTGTGCGAGGCACTGGCACTGACAAACACACACATATGTGGTGGATTGAGAGAAGGTGAGTCTATAGATAAAGTCCTGTCTTATATCCATCTCTAATATGCACTGCAGCCTCAACTCCAAAAGTGAACATTACCAGCTCAAATTCAACTTTGCACAGAGAACTGCAGGATACTTGTAACTCATAATTGATGGCCTATGTGGGGGATATCTTTAGCTATTAATCTTTCATACATTTCACCTCCTTCAATGCTGTGTGCTCCAAACACATGGTGTATTAATTAAGAAACAATGTCCTCTTTCTCAGGGAGGCAGAGACAGAGAGAGAACTAGGGAGGAAGAGGAGAAGAGGGAGAGACAAGAGGGTGGAGTAAGAAAGCGCATCCATTTTCCATATTGTAAGACGTTTAACCCAGTTTTTCACGAGAAAAAAGTGAAGTCTGAAAATCAGGCACTGTACTGTACAGACACAGGTACTGTGTCCAAACTGGTGACAAATTAAAAGAAAAGTTTCCACGTCACTCGCAGTGAGACTTTCCCCCATCAGCAGATGGACGTGAAAACGTCACAGCGAAGTAACAAAAACATTCGGTCAGCATACACGTATGTAAATATGTCCACTCAATTCTGCTTCTGCTCTACAGAAGTTAGTTTCTTTGGCTCGGTGTGTTTGTGACTTGTCATGATGAATGTGTCAGGGGAGAGGCGGCCCATACATGGACAGAAGCAGAAGAGTGTGAAACTGGAACTCGAGTTTATTCATGCGAAAAGCACGCACCGCTCAACGAGAAATGAATTCAGTGAATGGTCGATATCAGCAGATTTCATTCAGTCAGAAACATTTTTGTGGCTGACACTGTGGGGAAACATTTAATGGAAGTTTGTGTTGGGGAGGAGCAGTAAAGTTTCGCTGTGATAGGCAGAGGGTGGATATTCAATTTATATGACAGGACACTAAACTCTAAACTGAATAACTCACCATAATTCTTAATCATCTGGCCTTCATTGCTTGTGTTGGCAGCATGGGGGTGGATGAATGATCTGTTCTTGTCAGATAACTTCTTCACAATAGGAAACACAGCACAAACCAGTGTTAGGTCACTGTTTAAGAGTTTCTCCTGAGGTTTTAAAATCACAATTTAGCTTTTCACCATGACTCGGATAGATTTTAGTCATCTCTAAAATGTGTTTGAAACTGTTCAGAGTATCAGTTTTCAGTCAGAGCAAGATGGAAAAGTTGACTAACTTTAAAATACTTTCATCCAAATACAAATTCATCACACACATACTGTAGCATTTTATCACTGTCTGGTGGTTAAAACCAAATATCTACAAAATCCTTTACAAAAAAAGGGCTGTGAAAAGTTTCTATTACTTCTTTCTGTATCTACTCTATATAACACAAATGACTTTAAAACACATTAGATGCATTGTCATGAAGCCGAACTCACCTCATAAAAAGTTTGAGACAGTTTCTAGAAGATTTCACAGGACAGAAACAAATTTTGTTCCTGAACAGCGGCCCTCAACCTTTTTTGCTTGTGACCCTTCAAAACAAAGACGTCTTCTGGTGACCCGCTGTTGTCTGCAGCATACTGTATGCTTTGACTGTTTCCTCCTGAGCCTCCTGAGAACCTCATACATGAACTAACAGCTCTACAGTCACCCACGCATATATACGATAAAATATACAACAAAATAGGTTTGTACTCCAAAAATCGAAGTTTAACCAAAATAACACGTGTCATGCTCCCAAAGCGTCGATATTTGATGAGCTGGGAATGAGGACTGTTTTCAATGTAGGAACACTCATAAGCCTATTATTTATTGCCTCGGTTCATGCTGGAACACACACCTGCTCTGTGTAAGAGCAAACACACACCGCTCTGCCAATAAAATGAATGATGGTTTCAACTCAACTCAATTTGTACTTTTCAAAATAAGAGAGCATTGTTATTCAAGATTTGGCAAGATGTTGGCATCTGCTATGGAAATATAAATGGTTATGTCAAAGATGTGTTCAAGATCAATTAATCAATCAATCCTCAAAGAATTAACGGGATTAAATTGGCCCGATAACGGCATGCTCACTGGATTATTTAAACCTGATGCCCTGAAGAAGTCAAGTTATTCAATAATTTTACGGTACAACAAGCATAACATTGTGTGGCAGATGTGTTTTTCCTGCTTTCCTCTACTGTTAATCATCTTGCCACCCCTTGTGAAGGTCCTGCCTCCGAGGTGGGGAGACACAGCTAAGACAATCACTGCAGGTTATTCTCACTCCCACTCCCATATTGCCATCAAATAATCTCCATACTGTATCTGATAATTGCGATGAAGGAAATCCTTTGATTCTTCTTACTCCGTATGGTTTTCCATATTTCTGCGATGCTCTGACAAACACAAACCACCGCCGTAAAGCTGGCCAGAGTACCATTTGGTATGAGAATGGATGTAGACAGAGGCCCTGTAGAATATCCAGGAAGTTAATTTTGGAAGCGTTCCATGAGACATTCTGGAAAAATCCACTTCCAGCCAAATCAAATTAAATCAACCTCCAGAGTTGTGAAAGTCTGCAGCTGAATGAGATTCACCCCTTCCAACCTGTCCCTGGATATCTATTTTCCGACTATTATCTGCTCATCTCCCAAACACACGCCGGTCACGGAGGATCATCACACACCGTAAACACCACTGTGAGTGCACTTGTAAGTTTGCAACACTAGGGGTCTCTCTAAGGATTTGCTGACCCAGAGCCAAATTGCTCAGCAAACAAACCAACAATTAGAAAACCCCTCAGTTCCAAATTAAGCTCACCTCATCAAGCATGGGGTGGGAAAGTAAGTAATCTGGTGCCAAGTGACTCCATCAGTGCGAGCTGGAAGTGGGCTGCAGGTTTATTGACTCTTAAAATCACAGAGGGGAGAGTTTTCTCAAGTTCAACTTCAATTTCATTTTGCTTTGCTGGCATAAAATCTGGAAAAATATTGCCAAAGCATATAGCAAAGAAAAAGCAGTGAAACAGTAGCAGGTCTCCACTTTTCTCCATCCGTGCATTGCAGTTTTTGCACGTACTGTTCTGCACGTAATGTCCTTAAACACAGTCCTCCAGCGGTGGAAGATAAATAAGCACATTACCTCAACAAAGTACAGTTTGGATGTACTTTTGCTGGGTTATACATCTACCCCACTACATTTCAGAGGGAGATACTGTGCTTTTGCTTTACACATTAAAATTGTCTATGCAAAATGTAAGATTAGGCTTATAAATATGTTAAATATGCTTTGCAAAATACCATCCAACTCAGTCAAATTCAGTCATTTGTTCAGTTTAATTAAAAAAGTTCACTTATTTTGTCCCCGTAAATGTTAAATGTCTTAAAGCCTTTCTTATGATAAATAACTGTGGGGTTAGAAATGCTCACTTTATTGTATCTTAAACTTTATATTTGTCATCTAAAAAGAAAACATCTGAACACTTTTCTCACCACTGCAGTCCTCACAGTGTTATAACCTCATCAATGCTACAGCGGGTCAAGCCAAAACAAAAAAATAACTTGATTGAAACATTTTTATGAGTTAGATCGTTGCCCAACGTTTACAGTCAAGGTCGTTTTCAGGGATGTGTTGCACAAAATTTCACAGACTCTCGATCAAAAATGAGATTTATCAGAACTCCCGTGTTGTCTGGAGTGCTGAATGATGCAATAAAACTGCTCTGTCAGTCAGTAGTACTCGCTGCTTTATTGAGTGCGATGGAGCTCCGGCCAGACGTCTGCAGCCAAACCTAAGTCCAGGCCATTATTAAGTGTGTGTGTATGTGTACCACATATCTGGAGGTTTTCTGACAAAACCACCCAGTATTAGAGAATGTGGGTAACAGTGGTTTCTGTAACATTGCTGCAGCTATAAGGCATTGATGTGACATCATGTCTTCAATTACAGAGAGATGATCGCGGGCTGACGAGGCCACTTGTCACATTTGTCAAGGCAGTAAGAGCTTTCTATGAAACCCTGGAATTTCTTTTTTCTCCAAAACCAGAAAACAGTCTCTCCAGGATGAAAAGTGTCATGTATTAAATATAAAAACAGAAGATTCCTCCACGCGTATATCACTTCTGTCTCCTCTGTGGCAGTGTACAAAGGACCCTTTCCTTATTCCATCCTTCAAACTTCTCAAATCTCAAGTCTTATTTTGGGCTCTTCTCCTCACTGAACTTGAGTACAACTTTTCTTAGAGACAGAACAATGTGCCCACATTTCTCACCCACTTACACCTAAACAGGAACTTTCAAAGTATAGCCTTTAAATTTGTGTGTGCGTATGTCTGCGTTGTGTGTGTGCATCTCCATCCACGAAAGGAGTCGCGTATATGTGATTTTCTACGTTATATTTGTTCCAAGGTATCAATTTGGTGAGCAGGGCTCGACTTGGTGGCCAGTAATAAACGTCTATTCCAGTGCTGCCTGTGCAGTGGCCCTTACCACAGGCAACTATGTGGCTGGCCGCCCGTGCCACCACAAGGAGAGCCATACATTTGACTGGTATGAGTCACTGCCCATTTACTACAGCTCTCAGACTCAGGGCCACAGAAAGTTGTCATGCTTCAAAGTTGCTTTGACTTTTAAAAGAAATCATTTGGCGGTTTTAAATTAAACTCAGATTTTTAAAAAGTTTTAATGAGCTAATATAATGTTCCAGAATGAATGCACATAATGGGATTCACGGAAGACAAGCTAGTGCACGCTGTGGTGTCGTATAAACAGTATGGCATCATCTTAAACCAGCCAACAAATGGAAATCATTTTGGTAATAAATTACAGGGTTTAACAATTAAAACGTTTTAATGTACAGACTATAATTTGCATCTGTGCCAATAAACAAAGAGCGAAGCAAACCTCAGTCACTGGCTTCATTTAAAGACAGCTGTATACTGTATACTGCAACAGTGAGATGATAATATTCTGTGATTATGATATCAGCACAACATGAAGTGCTCAGAAACAACATGTATTAAAAATTTGTCAGCTTTATTGATGTTAAAACTGAATAATTCTGCTTTTCCGCTACATTTTTTAACCAAGAACTCTAACAGACATATCAACATCTTATCATATCAACAAAAGATAATGCCGGTGATGTTCTAGATCGTTTGTTATTGTTAAAACATGCCATGAAAATACCAGCAACAGTGAATTAATCATAATAGCTAGTACTGCCTGTGTATCCAAATCATCTGATTCCTCAGATCGGCTCAATTACTGTCAGAAACCATTAAAAAGTGTCACACTGTTGCACTGAATGACTTGTTTATTCATTATGATGAATGAATGACACCTATAAATGCTGTAAATACCCCGTAGAGCACCAAATCTATTCATCCTCAATAGTGCCCAAGAAATTCACTACTGTACTTACTCATCTGTTCACCAGCTGCTTTAGGAAATTACAGAGCCTTTTTTTTTTTAAAAAAAAAAAAAAAAAAGATGAAATTATATATTTGTGACATGTTGGGTTTGAGAGTGACAGACAGGGTTGAGAAATTGACGAACACAATTTTGGTTTTGGTGTTTTCACAGGATTTGTTGACAATAAAAAAATATGTGAAAACACCAACCTCTCTCTGTAACCTCAAAAGGATCTGCATTTATCCATTTCTGCTCTTGTTTTTTTTTTTTTAAAGAAAAAAATGACAGTGCTGCTATTCTGTTTTCTTATGTCCCACACTTTCCATGCTCTCCACAAGTGTCTTTGAAACTTGTATCTGTAAAGTACAAAGACACAACATTATTATATTTCACATTCTCGGGCTCCCTGCACAGGGTAATCAATCACAATTCTTCACAACGGTCACAACTTCCTCTTGGATTCGCTCCCGGTATTTTTGTAAAGACGTGTATAGCTGACAGGAAAAATGAAATATATAGGAAAAAATGCTACCTGAATCATGGTGAAAGCAAAGCTGTCTTTGGAAACAATGACACTCCTATTGGGAGGAATGATTCCACGTGCAGGAATGTGTTCTCACTCTGTTTAAATGATTCCAGACATGCTGCTCTCCCTATCGGCTTTACGCGGGTGCGCGGGCAGCCAGCGTGCATGTGCATACACGAGCATACACCCTCCACCCTCCACCCATGCATACACTTAGTACTCGGATATTTTAGCAGTCGGTGGTCCGCTGGTGTCGCAGCACTCAAGAGGTTTTGTTACAGCATCACTTGCCAGTGACTCGTTATGGTATGATGCATCCGAAGACCAAAAGACAGTCAAACGTAAACCCAGCTGCTCTGCGCCTCTATGTTTGAGTCTTACTCAAAGGAGTAAGTAGCTCCGCTGGAAAAGGCAATGGATCAACATCACTCAAAAATGTTCATAATGGTCTTTTATGTTGTTGCAGGTCCACCCAGCAGCTTCCTTTCCTTACAGCCAGGATTTGGCATTCTTTGACAGCCAGATGTTGGACCTAGAAAAAAGACTTCTGGGTGGTGCCAACCTCTCTTATTAAAGAGACACTCTGGGTATTTTTGAAGTGGATGTATGAGGTATAGTCAGTGTATTATAGACAGCGGTCGGCCAGCTGTTGGGAGAAGCAGACAGAGATCTCAGCACAGAAGCGCTGTGTTTCTCCACACAGCGAGAAAAACGCTTCTGTCTCACAGCTCTTTGATGTTAGTTTGCTAGCTTCATTTCAGTCTGATCTCACACCTTTCTGACGCACACAACTCATGTGAGGTGAAATCCGTAGCGCCGCTGGGCTCGTGCAAAGGAATATGGGTGTTTTACAGTCAGTGCCAATGAAAAAGGCTGTCTGACCGCAAAGTGAAGCTGAGAAAATATTCTTAAGATAGCTTATATACTTAAATAGATGGGGGTGGGGTGGGGCTTTTTATGTGGCTAAAATATGTTGATGTTCTGCTGACCTCGTTCTGTGCCCGGATCACCCAGCCTTTACCTCTGCAGAGCATTTTAGCATCTTTAAGCATTGTTTAAGTTCAGTCGCACCACCCTCATCAGCTTTGCTTTTCAACCGCATCCAGTAACAGATGTTTTCAGCAAAAAAAGAAGAAGCTCTATTAAATCTACAGTACACTTTGTGCCCACGCCATGACACGTTTGTGATAAGCTGGTAAACTTTGTGCAACCTCTAGCTGCTAAAGAACCTAAAGATTTTCCTCAGGAGATGCAGAAGGTTACAAACTGTGAGGCAAGTCCTCAGGATGGCGTGGGAGAGTGTAGGTGCAGCTGGAAGGAGGGAAACAATGGCAAACATATGCGAGGGGATATGGACAGTTGAATGACATGTTATGAAAACAATTGGACGCTAGCTATTGTAGTTTGGTACAGTCAGCAGACCAAGCAGCAGCAGTAGACGGGACACAGCTCACGGAGGTGATTAAGGTACTTTAAAGCCTTATTAAATGATTGGCCCGCAATTTGCATCAAAATCGTTCATCTTGTCAGAGTCATATTAAATCTGAACGCACAGACATGATAAACATATTCATGGATTAAAGTTCTGCATCGCTATGATGGATTTCCATCATTTTCCATCATTTGACTTATGAGATCACTGTAGATCGGAGGAGAACAAATAAGTTTTGGCTGATGACTGATTTTTATTGGCAGATTGTCACGATCTGCAGGCAATGGTATCGTTTACAGTGTGTGCACAGGGCGGGATCTGAACATGGAGCATCGGCGCTAAAGTTTAGCTGCTTAACTAGCATGGACGCGTGGTGCTGGAATGTAACAATCTTTTTTGACGGCGTCGCAGATCTGTGACATCATTTTGAGACTCAGTTTGTAAAGTTTAGTCAACACGTGAGAACTCTGAGTCTGACACAGAGAGTCTCCTGTTGTGTGCTACATGTGTGAAATAACACATGGACATCAACCTTTAAAACACCGTTGGTAAAGTATTTAAACTCGATGTCTGCGTTAGAGAACATGGTTATGAGTGCAGCGGGGCTGTAAATCTTATCTTTAGCACGTGCGAAGTAACATTACCTGTAACATCTTTCACAAATTGCAAATGGAGTATATGACTTGGCTGCAGCTCGAAAAAAAATTCAGTCAAAAGATTTTTTTTGCTTTAATCCATGCATATTTTTACATTAACTGCGACTTACAGTTTCTGAGGGTACAAGTAAACGTCCAAATTCTCCTTATAACTCCAGTGTTGCCTGAGAGTTATAACATTTTTAAGCTTTCTTCAATAAAAGAAGTAACCCAGTGATCTGTACATACACAAACATTGCAAACAAGAAGAAAAAATAGCTAATTCAGCATACTTTTAATACTGCCAAATTGCTAAAATATAAACAAAAACAAAAACATGACTCACAATGATTGCTAATGTCAGTCTATGTCCGGTAATATGTAGGTTTGCCATGTCACCTTTAAAGATGATGTGTCAGTGTTTACTGCTTGAGTCAGCATTTTCAAGTGGCCAGAAAAATCAGTTCATGCAGGTTGAAGCTGAATACATATACTATTAATAAAGTTTCTCTATCGTGAGCTGAAGTACCCGGCGTTCAGATTACACAAAGGAGAAAACATATAAAATACTAATGTAAAACTTGTCTGTTTTTCCACTACCCTCCCCCTCAAAGTCGGGCCTTTAAGAATGATGACTTTTGATTGGCTTGTTGCAGAAGCTTGCGGAGGGACGCATAGGCACCGCAGCTTACCAGCACCGTGGAAAAAAGTCTCCATCCAGCTGGAGGGTTACCGTAACCGAAGACCACAATGTTGGAACTCACCCAATCCATACACTGTGGGAGGTGATGAACATGGAAAATAATGAGCTACTGCTACTGCTTTTACCTTCTCCACTGTAACTGTCAGTTCAAATACTGGTAACTGGGGAAGACAGAGGGAATATATAAAGCTCCTGGCCACGGAGATGAATCGGTTCGATACCAGAATTACTCATCGGCCATATTTTATTGTACTTTATTCAAGCAAAGCATTGTTTCAGTGCCATCAGTTGGAGATATAGTCAGGGCCCTGCTGCAAGTGGAACAAAATGGCCCATTCATATTCTCAGTGTTGTGGGTGATATGAGTGCAGTACTCTATAATCTACTTCATCTGTTTTTCCGTATCTCCAGCCACGCTTGTGTCTTTGGTCTTCCGTGGGAGCACACACAAGCGTAATCAAGGAATTACGCCAATGTGGTTTGTGTTTTAGCCACTTTTTGCTTCGAGGTATGATGATATTGTCTGTTGGCCACAAATCTCTTTCGCTGCAACAAATCAGAATCTTTAGTCCTTGACTCCACAGCGTTTTATCATTTTTTATCATTATATTTGATAGCCTTAATTAGGCATATACATTTATAGCACGCAACATTCAAATAAGCAAAGATTAAATAAACATTAATCAACTGATTATATCAACAGCAACATTACAGGAACAGCTTTGAGCCAAGAATATAAAAAGTGCAAGTATTTTTTTTAGCTATTTGATCCTTTATCTGCAACATTTTTCTTACGCATTTAGAGTTGGACAGCCCTTCGAGATGTGACTAGGCAGAAAAATATCCAGGGTGTGTAATGTGGAAGCCAAGTCACAATTTAAATTCTTGACACTTAAAGGACTTTTTAAGATGCCAGCTCCGATCCTTGGCTCTCACTGTGACTCACATTTTTTTGATTCGGCTTTTGTTCTTTTTCAACTTCTAATAAACCAAGGGAGGCCTGGCGAAGATGACAGCATCCCTTACAAATGAAAAAAGTTGTCAGATGACAAAGATAACAAAAAAAGTGATCACAATGATAATTATGCAGTATATTAAGTAAGTGAACAAGACAGCAGCTTTGTGAAGCTGTACCTAAAGGCTGACCATATTTTCAAACCCCCAAAGTGAGACCCTGAAGTGTAGCACATGTTCATGCACGCACCATAGGTTAGATTTTATCATCATTTTTTCAGTGCTCAGCACACCGTGGACACCATGAATGCAGCATTTTGGTTGCTGGGTGTTTTACATTGAGAGCCACAGGCGTGACTCATAGATGATACACATCATAAACTTCTATGTAAGCGCTAAAAGCAAAGTATAATATTAGAATCATGTTTTAATTGTGGTAAAAATAAAGGGTAATTGGTAGTGAATGTTAAAAAATGGGGCATTTTAATGTTTTACAGATATTTGTTGTGAAACTGGAACAATCCCAGACAAAGTGGGACATCTGGTTAATGTAACTTAAAGTGGAGCTTTGAAATAGATGCTAACGTCAGTATGCTTAAATGCTTGCAATGACAATGCTTGCATGCTAAAATCAAGTAAAAAAAAGAAAGAAGTATTTAGCCATAAACCAAAGTAAAGGACCTGATGGCGGTGCTAGATGAAAACAAGAACGTCACGGCAGACTATCCAGTCATTGTTGAGACATTTCACTCCACAATGACAACAAACCACAAATGTCAACCTCATGTTGGCACCGGATGAAAATTCAGGGGAGATCAGGGGAGAAGTTATTTATGTTTCATTGTTCAAGAGTCATGAATGTCTGTAGAGAATTTCATGGCAATCCATGATGTTAAGATGAGATGTTAAGATATCTCACTGGATAAGGGAAATTTTTACCTGCTGGTGGAATGAGAGGCAAAGCCAGCAGATCATCAGAGAGTGATTTATCTGCCATTGACCACACATGTCTTTACAGAATTGTGTTGGTTATTGAGTTATTACAGTCTTAACCAAAGTGGTGGACGGACTGACAACCACAGCAACATTGCCATGCCAAGAACCAGATCATGTTTTAAATGCCAGCAGGACCAGACAATAAATTATTACAGCAGAGGTCCTTAATAATAATCCCTCAACTACTTGTCATATAATTTTAGTCACACTGCTTTTTCTCTTGTCATCATTTAAAGCATGGTAAATCATGTGTTCATTTGCAGTATCAGATCCTCCAGTTGTTTGATAAATCATCCACATCGTGCCAGTTTAACTGATGTGAGCTGCTATTCAGATGTTGATTTATTAGTTAAAGCTGTGTTCATATTCTTGGTTTCATTGATTTGCATCATATTTTCCTCTCATTTATTCATATAATGAAAAGCATGGCCTTTTACGAGAATGACAAGCCAGGGCAGGTTTTCAGGCCGATTTGAGAAGACACCTGGAACTCAAACTGTTGCTGGCTCATAAGAATATGTCCAAACAGCCTCAAGAACAGGCAAAATTAGCCAAATATTGAAATGCATCTAAGCACACAGCTGGGTTCAGTAAATGTGCCTCTATGCATTTGTGTGAAACTTTTATCTTGAAAGGGTGAGGCTGGGTGGAAAAGGAGTCTCCCCAGTGACTATTTTTACGACTGGAAACCCCACTTGCATACCTACTCATTAAAATGTCAGAAGGGATATACCTGTTGCAATAAAAAGTTAGCCAGCAGACATTTGCTTAGTCACTAAACTGTTAGCGATGGCCTTTAACTCCAGCATAAACTCTTGCCTGAGTATCTGGACAGTCCTCAGGAAAACAGTGGAAAGAATAACCCTCCACCTGAATCTTCAAACATTCCCACCAATCCTGAACTAAATGACAGAATACTTTCAAATGTTTTACAAGTTTAAAACTGGAGTTTCTCACCACTTGTAGTCCAGTGGAGTAGTATTTTGATTCATGCGAAACAAACTGGGTAGCGCAAGCATGCGCAGGAGGACGTAGGCGACTGCTGTGCTATTCATGCTATTCATGGTATTCATGCCATTCCACTGACTGACAGTTGGTGGTGATAATGTGCAGTTTCCGAGGAAAGACTGGGAAGAGGAAGACTGGTAGCTAGCAAACGTGGCTGTAAATAATGAAGGTTTGAAAACACCGTAAAATCGACTTTCCAAATGTTTAAAGGAAGGAAGCGCGCTCAGCATGTTTGTTAGGCCTCAGGGATTCACATGTTTTGTTAAAAAAGAGTGACTTTAAACATAACTTTGTTTGTTTACAATAAAACTCCTGCCTTCAACACATACATATGCACATCTTCTGTGGATTGTTTCCTTGTTGACCGGAACAAAAAAACAGACTTGACTAACATTGACTGCTAAGGCCAGGCATGTCCAAAGTCTGGCCCTCATGTAGTCATGCAGCCTGCAGCTTCATTTTTATAATATATTATTTATGGCCTTGTCAGATACTGTATGGCTGGAAGATTTTTTGGTTGACATAACAAAGCATTTGAACCTCTAAGGACACAATTGCTGGTGTTATCTACCTGTAGATGTAACACAAAATATTACTTTCTGAGTGATTTTGTTGAAGACAAAAGCGACAGAGTGATACATTTTAAACTTAAATGTTAACAGACTTTGCATTACTCATAATCAGTCATGTTTAAAATGAACATGAGGTTCAGATTTGTTTGCAACTTTAACGTGTTCCATGCAATTTATTCTTTGTTATCTGACTCCAGATGTGAAAGAAAGGTTTTTTTAGATTCGTTCACACCTGATTAGCTTAAATATGGTTACATTGTCATTTAAAAAAATAAAAATAAAATAATTGAGACAATGAAAACAAAATTGTTAGAGAACAGTGCATTTGTATGTAACTTTTATTGGTAATTTTTTAATTTTTAAGATGTTAGTATTTGCCCTCGGGCATGTTCACATTATCAGATCTGGCCCTCTTTAAAGGAAGTTTGGACACCCCTGGCTTAAGCCTTGTAATAGTTGCAGATGAACTTCAGAAAGCACAGAATTAGGACTCTGGATTTTATCCCCCATCTCTTGTATTTGAGCTTTGGCGGGGTTCATTTATGGGCCAGAATGGAGAGGAGAATTTATGAAAGCAACCAGTAATTCTTTCAATACATGTGGGCACGTTACTAGGTCTTCTCAGGCCAAGCTTTAGACAACAGGTGGCCCAAGGCAAGATTTCTTTTGGGGGCCCTTCTTACTTTGTCTGGAGCTGAGAACTATGAAAAACTAAAAAGTATATGTTTATTTAATATATTTATAACTGTATAAAGCTATTGTTTATTGTTTAAGGGCAACGTGACAACCTTTAAATATTGTATTACAATGTGGCAAGGACTTTTCTGCAATCTATTATACTGTACTGCTTGCATGACATCAATACATAAAACAACATTTGTAATAAATATGAACTTTTTCTTCATTTTTCTTTCAGCAGCACTGGAGCGTACTTGTATTTTGAAGGCGGCAGCATGTTGTACTTTGTTTTTTACCATTGCATTTTTTAAACAAAGTCACCACTGCATATTCTGCGTGCATGGCGGGCCAGTATTCTACTCTTAGCAAATAAGTTGCAGAAGAAAGCCAAATGACGCTGACAGACATTTTATCACTTACCGCTAACATCTTAGCAAACAATTGCCTTCTCAACCAAGAGAGATAGAGCATCATTATTGTCCATCTGTCATCATGTTTCCTGCCATCAAAGTTCAATGTTCCCTTTCCTTTTAGCTCTGGTTTGATCTATACCAAGACGAATACTTTGTTTGGCTTGCTTGGTGTTCGACTAACTTTAACAGCTTGTTGCTGTTCAACAGTTTTTAGATTTTAGATCTCACAAACATTTGCATCCAACTGGAATTGTGTTTCTGGCTCTGTCCTTCTGGGTTTCTGGGTGTTTCTAGGTGTGATTTGCTTCACCAACTCATTACTAATTATCACCAGCTACAGACAAATTAGGGGATAGATCAACAAAACTTCTTATAAAGGTGTTGGTCCAGTGAGTGCCAGCTTCAATGTGCCTTGGTGTTGAGACCTTGAAGTCTTTAGAACTCTCCTGTAGGGATGAACACCATTTTCGAAAAGATATTCCCTTGTTTGGTGTTTTCATGACGGTGGTGGAGAGTGCTGTTTAGCATGTCGGCCCAAGATCTCCCATTGGTTTTCGATTGGGTTAAGATGTGGTGACTGCTAAGGCCGTAGCATGTAATTGCCATCATTTTCATACCCATCAAACCATTCAGTGATCCCTCATGTCTCAGTTGATCATAGGGTAAAGGTGATCACTCAGCACTCAGAATAACTTTGTATTGATTTGCAGAGACGCTCTAAGGGGACAAATGGACCCAAACTATGCCAGCAAGACCCACAAGAACCTCTTTGCTGTAGGGGTCAATTCTTCACGCCTGTACCGTTCTCTTCGTGTATGCCAACATGCAATCACCCACTTGTTGAAAATATGGTGAAGGATGACTCATCTGACCGTATCACTTTTTTCCACAGCTCTATAGACCAGTGCCGACGGTTTTTGCACCACTGAACTCCCAAATATGCATTTATCTTTGTAATGAAAGGTTTATGCACTATAACTGTACTAAAAAATTCTCTCTATGTAATTGTCGATGGACTGTTCGTGCCAACAGTCTGATCCCATCCTGCATTGAGATTCTCAGTCACCTGAGGAAGAGTTCTAAATCTTCATCTAAATATAGAGGCCAGCTTAGTCACTGTTCCCACTGAAACACCAGCCAGTTGGCCAGTCGTCTCTGCTCTTGTCATCATGATACAAAATTCACAGCACTTTTATACACGCCACAGAGGACTTAATTGTAGCACGTAGTGCACCTGGGTGGATGCATGTCCTCATTTGTCACCCATCTGTATAGTTGCTGTTGATATGACATTCATTGTCAGACCTGGCTGCCTGAAGATGACTGACTACAGCTGTAAAGAGTTATTTTGAACTGTGAGACTGATTCAGTCGATAAATTTGCAGGTCATAAAATCCAAAACAATAAGATAAAGATTAACGAGGTCAACAAAATCGTATAGTTGTTGATGATTGATATAACATAGTTATTTGAATGTAAGAAATACGCATTATTAAAACCTGAAGGAACAATGAATGTTGCTGAGCTGCGTTCACATGTGGCAGTTTAACAGATTTTCTAATTTATTGTTTACCACCTCAAACTCTGCCTAATTCCCAGACCCTCGTTCCTCCTTAAAGATTGATCATCTGCACACACAAGAACGTTTGTGAGAAAAGTCTCATGGTCTCAATAGTACAATTGCTATTGTACAAATGTCAAAGCGAAACGGAATTCAAAAAGTTAAATAAATGTTTTTATGCAAAGCATCAAAGATGACACGGAGATTTATGCCGGACCACAACAAACAAGAGTAATGAGGAACATTCATGGCATATAAAAACAGCAACTCCCAAAGTGCTCTAAATCCAATAAGGTTCATGAGTTCAAGAAACTTCAGTCTACAAGCTTCGTGTCTTCATCTGCCAAGTTCTCTGCTTTGTTTTCTGCTCTTTTTTCTCATCTTTTGCAGTTCCTGTCTAGTGTCGACTTTATCTCACTTGTTGCTCTAGTTTAAAGCTGAGGACCCAAAGTCAGTGTGTAAACTGGGTAATTTGACATCCTTAATTTTCCTTAAGTATGATAACAGGACATGACTTAGTGATAGGGTTTGTCTTTGCCTAGTTGTGTCTGCAAGCCTCCACATTTGTGTCAGTCAGTTCCCCTCCGCTATCAGATTTTACTACTGACGGCTGGAGACAGGGCTCAGGGAGACTTTGGCTCATGAAATACGAGATGCTTGGGGCATGTTTAGATTATCACAGACCTCTCCACTTAACTCACCATAACACTCAGTTCATTGCTGAGAGGAGAGGCATTCATCACGCAGACTTGACAAGAAACATGAAAATAGGATGGCCTGTTTTCATCTGTGTCACTCCTGTGGTACAGTTGGGGATCGAGCACAGTGATATGCGATCTCTAACTTTTGCAACTATACAGACTTGTTGTACCTCTGTACTTCTATCAGCAAACAGTGCAGTTTTGTTCTTGTCAGGCTTAATTGTTTATATACTTTCATCGTTCAGTTTATTATTCCAGCTAATGTGTAATGTGTTTTTTCTCTTGAGGTGTTTGTAACACTCAGATAGTTTAGTATTTCTTAATCTGTGTATATTCCTGATGCTAACATGGTTCCAAGAATGGCAATGGTGATTTGTGAGACAGTCCACCACTTTAGTCCTGACTGAATTTTAACAACTGTTGCATGGTTAGCCTTGACATTTAAGACAGATGTTCATGGTCCCCGGAGGATGAACCTCACTGAGTCTGATTGTGATTTCCTAACTTTTCTTCTAGTGCCACAATGAGGTTGATAGTTGAGTTTTAGTCAGATGTTTGAACAGATGACATAGAAATCCCATAGCTGGTACATGCCCCCACTCAGCCTGAATGACTTTTGTTCTAGTGTCATCCGTTCAAAATTGAAATCTGCTTTGGTTTATAACCAAACACCTGCAATAATTACATTCCTGTCAACCTTAACTGAGCCTTGTGTCTAGTTCTAAACTAAGATGGTGAGCATGGTAAATATTAGATTTCCCTAGTATGCATTAGCATGTTAGCATTGTGAGCCGATAGTCGAGGTGATGTTACTGCTAAATTCCACCGGCAACGGCTGCCGGAGCTGATCACAGCCACTCTAGACAATATTTGTAACCCTAGCAGAAGTCATGCCTCAGTCAGCACAGAGCAGATCCAGCTGGCCGGAAGTCAGTGAATCCAGTCAATTTTCAAAATAAAACACTCCAATTAAAGTCCAATTTTCAAAATAGCCAAAAGAGAGACAATTAAGCTAAATAGCAGATTTATTCATGGCAGAAACACATAAACCAAAGAAAAATGGCCATATCTAAGCAAGTTAACAAAGTCTGGCAGGCAAAATCCTCCACTTCTGAAATGTTCTGAAGCAGATGAAAACAGCATTGCAGCAGAAACCTGCCTGGTGGGGTCCAGACTTTAGCATAAATCTAGAAAGCTCTGCTGTGTCAAAGTAGAGCCTATAACCAGGAATCACTTGGTTATCTTTCTTGACATGTTCAGAAGACTCTCTTATTTCATTTAGACTTTTTATTACAATGTTATGTACAGAATGAAAAAAGACTGGATAATGTGTAGAAAAGAAACCTTTATCAACTTTACTGATGATTTGCTTATTCTATGATATGATTAATTGGCTGTTTCTTTTGGCCTCTGTGCCCTTTGTCATCGTGTAGTACAGCAAGTAATGACTTTGCAGTATAAAACTTGGTGACCTCACACAGAATGCTACAAGTGAAAGCACACCTTCCCACGTCCTAACAGACTCTTACTAGGTGAGGCTGTCTGGGTACCACATGCACCTATAATAAGCATGCTCAGACAAACATACATTCCATTCAGTGGTTATGCGGTTTGCAGTGTCTAGTATGCATCCCACTCCACCCCCCGACCAGCCACACATGGCCTTCTCGCTGGATAATTCATAGTAACGAGGATCTTTTGAGGTTACATCTACTTCATCCACGAGGGTGCATGGAAGAGGATGCCTGAGTTCAGAAGACCCGGCTGTAACTTTGTTCTTACTGCAGCTGTTCAGGCGTATTGATGAAGGGAACCATCATTCAACTTTAGATGTGTTCAAGGGCTCCCTGTCATCCAGGTGGAGTAACTTTACTGAATTTCTTTGCGCTCCAGGGTTGCTGGCTGCCGTGTGGAGGATGCAAAAGAAAAGAGCCATCAGCGAGGTTTTATAATGAGCGTCATGAGGAAATTCTCCTGCACCTTTGGTTCGGGAAGTTTCATGGATGCTGCATAGTGTTTCATGAGCATTGCAAATCACAATAAATGTACAGACATACACTGTCTAGAGAGAATTTTTAATCTTAAAACTCCTGAACCCAAGTGACTGTAAATCACAGAGGAGGTATGTCAGTGTATACTGTTTCTGGAGAGCAGCAAGAGGAATTTTATTCTGAAACTTGAAAGCATTCAGATTAAAAGCTGCCTCCAATAGAAAAACAGCCACTGGGCAACATTTTCAAGACATTTTTGTTTTTATAGCTGTTCTGGGCTGAACCATGTAAGGAGTAGTGACTTATTATAGAATAATTATACAATGTCGTCTTAGTACACATTGGCAGTAAATGCATCAGTTGTAATCATATGCTTTCAGCTACAAAGAGGGCCGTTCTAAAGACAAGTATTCTTGAAAATTGTAGACTGTCCCAGGAAACAAGACTCTATAAGGAGCTGCTGGACGTCTGTCAGTGCACTTTGTCGGCCGTCCGAGTCCTATTTGAAAGAAGCTTTAGTTTTGGTTGTTCGGATTTTCCTGTCTGCCAATGCAGGAGGGCTTGTCAAATTAAACCAAACATTTTGGGCCACTGTCCCGGGAAGCAACATGAACAAGAGGTTCTGACATTTTCTGCCAAACAACTTGAAACAAAATGACAAAAAAAAAAAAAAAGGCCAACCATCTGCCAGAAATCCAATATGCACAGCCAGGCTGCTTTCAAGAAAGTTTTACTGCTGAGCGAGCACAAGGTCCTCACATTGGGTCATAGATAAATAATATAAACAATTCAGACAGCACGATGTCACAGATTTTAGCCACAGAGCTTATTTTACCCCAACTGACATTTCCAAGAGTGACCCCTTTCTGCTCATATTTCCTTTTGTGACTGATAAAAGTTACAGCATGCCACAGTGTGTCATCCAAAGCATCTGCTGCAAAATAATAATAATAATAAAAAAAAACATTTTCAATCCATTGATGCTGTTTGTCTTGATCTTCATTTTTATGTCCGACGTTCTGTCACTTTGGTCTGGACTGGAATATCTCAACAATTACCAGATGGATTACCATAAAATGATGTGCAGACTTTCATGGTCTCCAGAGGATGAATCTGACTGACTTTGTTGACCACTAGACTTTTCCTCTAGTGTTAATAATATTTAGATAACTAAATCCCTGAAAAGTTAATGACGGCCCGTTCGTGACAACTGTACTGAGGGTGAATTTTTATACAACTCACCTGTTCAAATGATATTGAGGCTTAAAGTTATATATAATTTAGAGCGTGGCCGCTTTGATTGACAGGTGGGTGCTGTTACAGGTGGCTTGTTTGAGCACTGAGGTGTCATTCAGTACACCACAGGTCCACCCACAATCCACGTCCTCCTCCATTTTTAGATTAGCCAGGAGGCACCAGAGGCAGCAGCCAAAGCTACAGATTTGAAGCGACAAAAAGGTTCTTCAGAGACCAGTGGGTGACTTTATGGATACCACGTCCATTCTTTATACTACCTCTGTTTTCAGCCCATTGATATTGCACATTTATCATGACTACACATTTAGTTCATCCGTGCTCAGATTCAGAGCGAGCTACCAGCTATTAAACTGAAAGTTACCAGTTTAAATGATGCATTTCAAGTGGGAAGGTCATGGTATCAAAGGATAACAGCTGCCATCAAGGTGCCCATGAGCAAGAAATCTTCTTTATCCAGTTAAGCTGTGTAGCGGTTAGCCAGCTGCTTAGCTGCTTATCTTCAAGAGAACTGTGGTTGCAACCATATGAGTTTCAACAAATTAGTCTGAGCAAATAAATGTTTTAAAATTACATGGCCTTAATAAATCCGACCATATGCTTAGTCGCACAGCAGCATTTGACCTTATTTTAAAAGAAAGTCCAGGCATGTAGCCATTGAATTCTGTTTTCTGTTCTTAATTTCCACTGTAGATAATCCCAACTATTAATTCTTAATGAGCCACACCTGCACAGTGCTTTACTAATTCTTTACCTCAACACACTAAATATCTGCTAAGCCTATGGTTCTAATTTCTTCCTTGTGATAAAACACGTAAACACCCAACAAATTTTCCAGAATGTGGTTCGGGTTTGTGCGAGAATGGCTGCCATCTCTCTGTTAAACCCGTCTTTCATCCTTACACAAGGAAAACCAAATCAAGCAGAGGACTCTATAGCTACCACCTGTGCTTCCATTCTTTGTTCCAGTCATCTTTAACCATTAATTATTTTCAGGCCTCAGGAGCCCTTCTGTCCAAGAAAAAAAAAAAATCTAAGGGCTCCTTGAGGAAACTCCTAGAGTCTGGAAAACATTTCATTTTGGCCATTGAAGGTTTTATATTAGCTGCTGGCCCATGAAGATGCTATTCAGGCTCTTTTCACATTCTTAGGCTTTCAGGAAACGTCTGAAATAACAGCTCCACCCCACTACTTAATTTGCATTTAGTGTGTTGCAGTTAGTTTAATACCTCTCCTGCTGCTTCATGTGCACTTTCTTATAATCTCATTCCTTTATGGAACATTTGGGGCAATTTCCTTCAGTTTGTTGTGTTATTGTCCTTTAAATTGTGTCCTCAACTAAAAGAAACGTGTTCAGCAGTGCTTCTAGGAAAGTCCAATATATCGCTGTCAGTGATACTGCGCTGAGCCCTGTAATTAGGTTGCACTGGGGTGTAGTGATGCTCCGCTTGATGCTGCTCAGACCTCTTCCAAAGCGCAGGGGGCGGGTCCCGAGTCAACTTTCCCGACTGGTGATTTGATGAACGGAGGTTTTTCCAGTGTCAGTATCTTACAGTCGGTTCAGGTTCGGCGTTACGGCGTTTGTCCAGCCTCCTGACGGTGCGCAACTCTCGGGGAACTGAGTGGTTTGCGCTTTTTTTCATGAAAGCCCTTTACCATCAGTCTGAGAGCTGGGCTTAAGGGGGAGCGGATCTGAAGGGCCCAGTCTGGCTGTGTGAGGCATCTTTATCCTTTCACACATGGCGCTGTAGTATAAGCACTTTTTTTGTGGATTGTGGAAGGGACCAGATTTTATTAAAAGTCGCCCGTTTTCTGTACAGCTTCGGGCGCTTATCATGGAGGTGCAAAAGTGGACCACCAGGTGGAAAACGAAAAGGTGGCTATGGGATTCAACGCTAACCGCTGCCGTCACATTAATTATAATCCTACAAGCTGTCGATGTCAGAGCAGGTAAGAAGCTGCATCTTCGGTCACGGTGCCAACTCCGGGGCATCCCGGAGAGCTCTTGAGCGTCCTATAGGCTGGCGACCAGCCCAGTGGTGATAGTGGGCTTAGGTGGCCAGCCATCAGTTTTAATTTAGCAGACTGGTTAGAAAAGTTAGCATAACTCAGTTTTACCAACATTACGTACATCTCACATGACATTTTTTGTGCTTATGGTCGATTGTCACCAAATCATACTATATGGCTATACCTGCATCAAGTTTCCAGACTTTTAATAGCATTTACCGTGTCACCATAGTTGTGTCTCTTTATAACTTTGAAGTTGTTACCTTGAAACGTACTCATTTTTAATATATTGGCTACCTGGGCTACCTGGATACATTAAATCTGTCCAAATTAATGTTGGATTCAGTGTGATGTGAGTTTTTTTTTTTCACAACCCGGCGAAGATGCAGCTGTCTAAGAATCTAAGTAGGCAAAGTTTGCCATCCAGGAGTGGTTAGCAAGGAGAGACTGACAGGGCTGATTTCTTCTTGACACAAATGGACTGCGTTAAAAAGTGTGCCAGTGAGCAATGATATCTGTAATTTAATTTCGTAAGCAGAAAAACATTCTGGCATTTGTGTTCCACTTCACCACTTGGCAGTCCTGCTGGAAAGCTTTCAGGTTTTACGCATAACTTTTACGCACGACGTTTGATGATGAAGCTACTAGCCCACATGCAGTGAATTAAGTTTTTCCAAAATACCAGTTAAATAAGAACCAAACAGATGAATCAAATTTTATTTTGTTAAATAAGCTCTCAGCTGTTTTTGCTGATATCACAGTCTGACAGCTGTCAACAGAATTTACTGTAACACAGAGAGCACACTGGAACTCTAAACTTATAGACTTTGTGATAAATATTCTGAGAGTTTATATAATACACTGGGCACAACATTGTGGAATTTTGGGAGTGAAATTCATATTCTGGCCTGAGGATCACCATTTTTCCACATTATCCGGGCTCCCACTAAGTCCAAGAAGGGGCGTTGATGGAAAAAAGAAAAAAAAATCTGTATTTTTCTTTGCTTTAAAAACACATATGTGGGTCACATTAACTACTGCTTTATAGCTTCATTGTCTGTGGAGTCACAGAGACGTCCATACTGTACTGTGGCTTTAACCGGGATGAATGTGTGTTTGTTAAAAAGGTTTTGTGTCTGTTTGGATGCATGTTGCTTTTTAATATTTGTGGTTTTGACATCAGATCAGTTATTACACAACCTTTTTTAAATGCTTGCCTTATTGCATCAGACCGACGCTGACGGTTATTTAAAAGGTTATTAAAATTTTAATCAGAGACAATATTTGGACATTTTTTTGAAATATATTGCATCCTGTTTAGACATTTCCTGTCTTAAGTCCCACCCAGTCTTGAACCATCACTATCCATTTTTTTTTTCATGTACAACTCCAGTGATACATATAGAAATCATTCAGCGGAGTGCAAATTGAAGAGAGGTCCCCAAAAATGAAATGATCATGAAAGTAAATACCACAGTGGCATGACTTGCCCATTGCCCATCTTTCTTCACTCTGACTGATATTTAAACTAACCATAATTGCATGATGTGCTAGCAAACATTTACAGGCTTTCCAATGTACTTTAATTACTGCCTATGCTGCCAACTCTCAGTAGATGGCAGTCACACAGAAAAGATGCTGCTGCTCGACCGCAGGGCCACAGAGACGTTAACTCAGAATGTCACAGACTTTAAAGTTAATCACAAGTCTAAACTTAAACATCAAGCTGTATGGCTCTGATGAGTTATGAGATGCCAAGCGCTGGAAATTTTTCCTATACAGCCGAAAATGGCATTTTAATGTGCAAGGGTCTGCTGGTGAAAGTGCTTTAATGATTTTAACAGGTTTTCTCGTGTCGCCGCATGCCTCACGGCCTCAGGGGAAATCGCACTCCTTTGTCATGTTAGTAGCTTGTTAACATGGCAGATAGTACATCACAAGTCCCAGACAGCAGCCAGGAAGATGTGTCATTAAAAATCAGAGAGACTGACAAATTATCCCTCAGACAAGTCTGTGGCTAGTCTGGTACCTTTTAGCACGAGAGCTCTGTCTTCTCTGTCATGTGGTTTTCATCCTTATCATTAGAATATGATTTATTTTTCTTTTTAAAGGTAGAAAGATGGGAGTCTTTTTTTTTTTTTTTCAAGATGTGGTGTGGGGGTATAGCATGCAGGCTCAGATTCCTACAGACGCTTTTAAGAAGCTGTGCCTATTCATTTGGGGTCTTTAATGGTTTTGGGATATTGCCTGTTTTTCAGGGCTTCTGTGAAGCGACGCTTGTGGAAGGAGAGGGGCTGAAGAGTCAGGGGTGCGGGTGTGGGTGGTGGTGGTGGTGGTGGGGAGGGTTCCTGGCCAATTCAGCACATCTGGAATATATGAGGCCTTGAGGTATGCAGTAATGCAGAAAGGCATTCTGAAACTCACAAAGAGACCTTTAGTCCAAGCTTTCTTTCTTTTTTTTTTTTCAAAAACCAGTAGCTCTGTACTTGGGACAATATTCAGAAGAGCCACAGACTATTTTCTTTTTTATGAGGCATTTGGTGTGAGGTTTGAAACTTGGCGTTTGGTTCCTTGCATTTGTATTTTATTCTGTCCGTGTTCGAGTCAGAAATCAGTCTGGTAATTTTAAGGAGAGAAAGAGCCCTGTGTCTGTTAAATTAATCTTTGTGCAGTGTCAGTCATAAACTCTCTCGGTTGATAAAAGTCACAGTGGGACTGAATTTTGGGACTGCAGCGCAGCTTGCTTGAAGTTTATACTCCTCGCCATTTTTATTCATGAACTGTGGCTTTAGATGATCTGGACTCATATCAGCAGAAATGACTCCGGTCCTTCCCGTCACTTGAAGAGCAGATCTGCACGACTTCAAATGAGCTAAAATTCGAGACATGTCCCCTGAGCATGTGCTCGAATCAAGCGGATTTGATTCACCACTCAAGCTGTTATTTTTCTGGTCACAGGAGAAGTAGCTACAGGGATGGGGCCTGCTCGGTTTAGTCTCCTGTATGTTTTAGTTAGGGGGGTATAGGGAGTGGTGCCAGTGCCATAATGGGTTCAACATGTGGACTTGTAGCTCCACCCATCAGACCCCCTCCCGGTCAGTAAAAGTGAACAGGAACTTCATAATCAGCACTTCCTGGCTTCACGTGCCACATGACAGAAAGTGTAATCAGGCGTATGTTTTTATAATAAAATCTCTTAAGGTTTCACTACAGATTAATGATAAAATTTTTAAGCTAAAACTACAGAAAAGTACAGACTAACACAGTTCAGGGTCTACATTTGGCATGAAAAGAAAGTCTGCTGGTATTTCCATTGATAAAATGGTTCTAGCACTCTATTTCTTTAGATTATATTCCTTTAAATAATTTTCAGATAATAGTTCAGTTCATCTCTTTCAAACTCTCTTCCTGGTTTGCAGAGTTTTATGAGATGAGTCTTTGGAGTCTTATAAGGCAGAGGAGGAGATTTCCTGCAATATGAATTTCAAGAAAGCCGTCTGTTTGATCCCTTTAAATCATTTTCCCACAATGTTTTCAAGCCAGTATCAAACACATGGATCTCAGTTTTCTTTTTTTTCAGGGAAGAGAGATTTCACATTAAGCCTGTTATCTGCCATTCCTTAAAGGCTTTATCTTCCCAGCTGACCATTCAGACAGTGTTTATCATTGCTGGACCTTTGACATCCTGCCTCTTGACTCACTGAAAAGACAAATGAGTAATGCAATGTCTGGACACAGTTTTCTTTTTTTTTGTGCCGCTGTGGTTTTGGTAACAGTTAAACAAGCAGCATTTAATACTTGGGTTCAACCAAGTTTGGTTTGGAGTGGAAATTTAACAGTCTGTATTCGTTTTATTGTCTGCAATGGACTTTCTCTGCATTTTAAATAATCCACTCTTAGATCTAATTTTTCATCAGGCCAATACATGTGTACACACTGTAATATTAATGTGCAGTCTAGAAGTCTTTGTCTGTGCTTCATTGTGCTAGCTGTACAACAGTACAGAGATGTTATTAGATGTGGTGAATGTCAGTAAATTACAAGGATTCGGATGTTACAACAATTATGACCAGAAACGGTTTGATCTGTAATTTCTTTTGTAGTAAGTGGCAGCATTTTTACCAATTAAAACATCAACTTTAATTTAGAGACCAACAATTAAAAGATGTACTAAATCATAGTTTATACAGATTATATGACTTTTGAAAGAGGAAACACTTCTCATTCTGCAGTCTTATTTGATCTGGTATGACCTGTAGCTTATTGTGGCTCATGTTAGCAAACTTTAAATACATACTTCCATGTAACTAACATTACTGAGTTATAGCTCTTCTATACTGGTAGCCTTGTTACACAACACTACTTGACTTCTGGCCACAGTGGTTGGTTCTCAGCAAAAGTTTGGGTTTGAAATACATAAAAGTTACCAGTAAACACTCCAGCTAGACGGGTGAACTGCCAAATCAGGTTTGAGGCCAAGTGGTAAATAGTTTATCCACTAGAGAGCATTGACAAGTACATTTTTCAGACATGAAAGGCCCGAATCAGGATGTATATTGGCCACATCACAAAAAAACAA
Organism: Protonibea diacanthus; assembly: GCA_028641955.1. Taxonomy (NCBI): domain Eukaryota; kingdom Metazoa; phylum Chordata; class Actinopteri; family Sciaenidae; genus Protonibea; species Protonibea diacanthus. The sequence goes on along the minus strand of CM053988.1, from coordinate 19,506,492 downwards.
CATTTTATTTATAATCAGTGTTTTTTTAATAGATTTTTGAACATTTTGTAATTCCCAAATATCGGCATCATCCTGAAAAACCCAGTATTGGTAGGCCCATAATAAATACATAAACTGTTTTCATGGAGACAGATAGCAATATAATACACTATGTATATGTATATGTGTATTTTATAATGAATGAACACTGCCAAGTACCGACAAGTAATAACCTACTGTAAGAGCTACACTCCCATATTCTCAGAATACGAGTTAACCAATTTGTTATTTACTATTATGTATGAATAGTTTTATCCATTACATTAATTTGCCCACCATGGCCTTGATTTAATATCCTCCTCATACTGCATATTGTTTAACAGATGCCGCTTCAGCCAGAGGTTTGTTAAATCACTAATGACACTGTGCTGTAAGTCAACACTCTTGATTAGTCTTCCCCGTCGTCACACTGTACCTGATGATGTGCTTCGAGGGAATGGGAGAGTTAAAGGTTTAAGAGAAAAACAGAGAATGGGATGAAGAAAGACACTGACAGCAAAGAATAAAAGTTTTTGGCTTATTTTTTTTAGTAGATTTAGACAATCGCAGGAGAGAGGAGAAATGAGAAATGACTGCACTGCATAGTTTCACCCCTGAGTTCCGGGTCCGCTGACAGAAAAGAGTCTAATAGTGTTAAGAAGCTCGTAAAGCTGCCCCCTCTCTGCGCTCTGCTTATTCCAAAGACCCAGTGATCAACAGCAATGAGTTTTATCATCCCATAGATCCATCTAGCTGTGGGGGTCACAGCGGTGATGAGGAGGGGGCCGCCAATTGTGTCTGCTGAACATTTTTACTGCTCCTCTGCCAAGGTAGCTCATAAACTAACAACTGCTTGAAGTGACAGATTTGGCCAGCGGTTCCTGCGCAGGCAAGGGGTGTAATGTTGACTTATCGTCAAAATGCCAGGTCCCATTAGATTTTCTGTTAGCTGTTGAAATGTGCTTACAGTCTACTGTTAAATTACATGCAGTTTTTACAACATGTACACTAATAATGCATTCTAATAAAGAGCATTTTCATCTATAATCTCATACATCATCTACTTATACTATTACATTCATTATTTTTATTGAACTGCTATTAAATTTAATTAGTTTGATTTTTAGTAAGCCTTTAGCAGTCAGTTTAATGTTTATTTTCTGCGTACATGATGCATGCAGGCTGTTTCCACTTCCCAGCACACTAAAAATTTACTTCGACATTTAAGAGTTTACTGTGAATCAACAGATTTACAAGCTGATTTATGATTAAGAAAGTCATTTTTTCCCCCCAATATATACAACAGCACATGAATGCAGCATCAAGTCACATTAATACACACAAAAAAATACTAAAGAAAAAACATCTTTTCAGGTGGGAACAAAGCTTTTTCATCGAGCAACGCAAATAGATTCTGCACATATGGGGACTCGCTGACTCAGCACTTCAGAGCTTTGGACAAAAGCATTCCCCAAATGTTGCTACCCAAGTATAAATTGGTTAATGTAATCACTTCTTTGTTCTGCCTCCACAGCTGAACCAGTAGATGTACTGAAGGCTCTAGACTTCCAGAGCTCTCCCGTAGGAATACGGAAAACACCAGGCTTCTGCACAATCCGGAGAGGATCCAAACCCGACGTTGCTTACAGAGTGGGAAAAAAGGCTCAGATCAGCGCTCCAACCAAGCAGCTCTTCCCAGGTAAACTCACTCCTTACCTCCCACAGGCTAACAGCGTTTACACTGAAGCTGAACCAGGAAAATTTGCACATCAGACAGAAAGTGGATCTCTCTACAAAACAAAACAAAAAAAAGAACTTAATGATGAGTTCAAATGTTAGAAAACACCTCACCTTCACCTGCTCTGCCCTTTATATGGGAAGATAAAGACATGAAAAGAGACTAAAGTTCTAATCCTTTTCACTTTCTCACTGCAGGAGATTTGATTGACTTTAGATATGTTTGAATAAACACTTTTATCAGACACTTGAATTTTATTTGGGGAGATTTCATGACATGAAAGGGTCTCTGGATTTGGAGGATGTCACCTTATTCGGGTATGTTTTTGCATTTCTTGCAAACATTGGAAACCTAGCTTTTACAGAGGAAGATTTTCACAGTCTCACGATCTCAAACTATCTACGGTCAGGTTAACAGCTCTGCAAGGATCAGTGGTGTTTTAAGATAAAGGCTAACACTGGTATGCTAACAACATGAATACCATGAATCCTCTCGTCTGATCTTATAAGATAAGCAGGATCGGGTCTGGTTAGTACATCCAAGTACTAATGTTAACCTGCTGACTTCAAACGGGGATAATGTTTACCACGTTAACAGCTGCGTTCAGGATTTTGAGGTTGCTGTCATTTGCTAACCAACACTAAATAAAAGTAAACTATGCTAATGGGAATGTCATGAGCCTTGCAGGTATTTGGTCATAACAATAAACTGACAGATGAATGTGATGTGATGTGATGTCATCCGTGGTGCGACACCACTAGCAAGGCTAAACATTTTATGCCTACTTAAATGAAATGAGTTTAGTTGGAAATGAAACTGATGCCTTTGTTTACCGTCTTGATCCACTTAATGGCAAAACAGAAACATCTTTAGGATTCAGATTAAGATTCCAGTTTCACAATAAATAAGCGAAAAATTATCCCCCTTCACTACAAACACCTGCCTTCGGAAATGCAGTGCAGACTTTGTTTTCGAGAAGATGCTTGTCAATGCATTGGTGTTTCAGTAGAGCCCATAGGGACTTGGTGTCACTCAGCACGTTGTGTTTGAAATGTCAAGTAAACACATGACTCAAGTCAAAAGAGAAACAGCAGATTTTTGTTATATGATATTCGGGGGAAACCCACAATTTATTGCAGCAAATCAACGAGAGAAATCTTTCTTTTGATGTTGTGTGGACTGATCTTGTCATTAAAACGTCTGTCTACAAGTTTGATTGCTGGCAGACTAACGTCTGCTGTATTTGGCTCATGTAGTGAAATCTAGCAGTGTTTTCATGCTCAATGCACATTGCCTGATGCAAAGTCTGCTGCCTGGCTGTGAGCAGAAACAAAGCCATATTTATTTTATTAAGAATGAGTCCACCCATTGAAGCACAAAAGCCATTTGACTGTAAAACCATTTGGTCTGCTACTTTCCTACACTAATTGCTACTAATCAGCTTATTGAAAGATTCAATAATGAACAGTAGAGGACCCGTGCCATTACTGATGGTTGTAGAAACCCAACGAGCCGTTGATGTAAAGTAGCCAGCCACTTTTCTCCAGCTATAATATGAAACATGCCATATTTAATCACAACCACGTTATAATGTATATCAGTAAAATTCATATCCATTTGAGACCTGTTAATTCTTCATTACTGGGCCAAAGTGTTAAAGAGCCCCTAGTTGCTTACTTACTCAAAACTAACTCGGGTGCTGTTAAATAAATTGTCCTAGTCTGTGTCGTATTTGTTGAGTTGTTTTAATTTTCAATTTGGCTTGATTTCAAAGAATTAAACCGTTCGAACCAGTGCGAGTTATTAAAGCTACATTTATGTGATTTTTGGCTTAAACTGCCAGCACACCTTTAACTTTCACTAACGGGAAATTTGAAAAACATAATTAAGTTTGAAAGGTGAGACGTTAGAGGTGCCATGGAGGCGAAGTGTCAGAATGTCCTCAGTCAAAAATAATTGGACTTTTATTTGATCGGGATTAGTTATTTTGTCATTGAACTGAGCTACCATGGTCTTAAAAATATGACATTTGTTTGAGTATTTACAGTCCTTGTAAAAACGAATGCGGCTACATCACCCCTATTGAGTCCTTTCAGGGGATGCCAAGGTCTCTCTCAGCTTCCTTAATAAAGGCTGCTCCAGGTCCAGTTGTCTAGACACTGGGGTTTAATGTGAGGACAGAAAGTTAGACAGCTAGTAAACGTACCATTATTCAATTTAGTCATTACAATACAATTGCCCTTTTAATGACATCAGTAGAAAATAGATGTTTAAAAGACAGAGATTAAGGTGAAGCAGAGTCTGTGTTACATTACATTACATTACAAGACCGATGAAAAGCTCCAATTTCAAGGCTGTATAGATTCATATTTTGTGTTTTTTAAGGAATAGTTTGATATTTTGGGAGGTTTGGATAAAAAGGTTAATACCAATCCTGGTATGTCAGTGATAAGTTTACTGCCAGCAGCCAGTTATCTTAGCTTAGCTCAAAGACTGCATGTAACAGCATCCCAACACCTTTATAGCACAAAAAGGATGCCATTATATTCACTGTACAGATGACAGTGTGGTATCAATCTTCTCATCTAACTCAGCAATAAAGCTTCTCTGTAAGCTTCTCTGAAGATTCTCACAAAAGTTCATGAAATAAAACTTTAATTTAGTTAAAACTACAGTGGTTAAACTGTCGCAGACTGCTCCCATGTGTGTAATTAGTTGAAACTAAATCACAGCAATGCTGTAAAACCTCTGACAGAAGTGTCTGTTTATCCAGGTTTTGTAACTACGTATCTGTTGGTTTTGACTAACATACCAGCCTACATGCCTGCTGCTTGTTCCACCTTCAGGGGGAGTTTTCCCAGAAGATTTCTCCATCCTGTTTACCGTAAAGCCCAAGGCTGGCCTCCAGTCCGTCCTGCTGTCCGTGTACAACGAGCAAGGCACCCAGCAGCTCGGCGTGGAGGTGGGCCGTAACCCTGTCTTCCTTTACGAGGACCAGCATGGCAAGCCTACCCCGGAGCAGTACCCCATGTTCCGCTCCATCAACCTCGCTGATGGAAAGTAAGTGACTGACTGCTTCTCAAGAGGGCTTGAACACGTTGGAGGTCAGATGTGGGTGGTAGATTTATTTATTTTTTAGCTTTTCTGAGTCTCATTTTGAGTGTTGAATTTAAAATCTATTGTGAAGCAAAGCCCTTTATCGAGATTTATTGGGTGTATTTTACGCTAAACAAAACCAATCTGCAGATTTTCTCAAGCACTCAGGACATACTTAACTCATCTAGCCTGGTAAACTGACACACAGCTCTGAGGATTTATTATCATCGTATGTGCCATATGGAACAAGTCAGACACTAATGGCAAATAAATTGCTGGCAGCAGTCTGATTGCAGCCTTTTCTTTTCCATATTGTTTAAAGCACTAAGTATACTGATATGCAGTGATGAGCAGGATCTTCATAAGTCGCATAGTTGTCCAATGACGCTGATACAAATCATTGTTACGTGTTGTCATCAATCATTTGCACAAATGCTAGCAGAAATGCCTTGAAATGATTCCATGCGAGGTTGTTTGTCTGTAAGGAATTATATGAAGAAAAAAAAAAAACTACGCTGTTAATGTGCATTACAATCCTTTCTTTCATTTACCATTTTGCAGCAGTGTGCAATTCATCCACACTGACACAGTTAAAATGTAACTGTGCCAACTTCTAATTATGTTATATATACAAAACAATGATTTATCAAACAATTATATGATTTTTTGTTTTTCGGATTCTCTCTGACGTAACACCAAATCTAAATGTTGTATATTTCTCTGTAAATTCAGACAGTCAAAGTAAGAATACAACATGCTGGAAAAAACAGTTAGATAGGAAAGTAGATACCATTTGCATGTCTGTATGATAAATATGAAGCTACAGCCAGCAGCTGATTAGCTTAGCACAAACTGTGGACACAGAGGGAAACAGCTGGCTAAGGTTGCAATAACATCATATCGCATTTTGTCTGAACCTCACAAAAACAGTCATGAAAACAACAATTTTTTAACTACTTTCATGACTTCCATAACAGCCAAACTGTTGTTGTTTTTACATGACATATATTTGGTTAATGAGTAAGTTTAGGGCTATTGGTGGACATATTTTGTTACTTTTTGAGCCAGGCTAGTCTATTCTTAATGCTAAGCTAGGCTAAGGCCAGCTGCTGGCAAAGTGGTATCAATCTACTCACCTAACTCTTGGCAGGAAAGTAAATAAGCATAATTTCCTACTAGGCTGTAGCACCTTTCTCAAAACTGAAGAGCCATTTTGGCTGTATCTCTAAAACTCCTTCTTTCCTACCTTGTTGCGCAGATGGCACCGGGTGGCTATCAGTGTGGAGAAGAAGAGCGTCACCATTATTGTGGACTGTAAAAAGAAGATGACGAGGCCGCTCCACAGAAGTGACCAGGCTGTCATCAACACAGATGGCATTACTGTCTTTGGAACCAGAATCCTGGATGAGGAAGTCTATGTGGTAAGGCGGCCATGTTGAATCCCAATTCACCTGGTTTAGGCTAGCTGTATTGAGATGACTATAATAGTTCATTTAAAGGATGTGTCACTGGGGGGGAAATTGGCGTTAGATGAGAAGATGGATACCACCCACATGTTTGTGCTTTTTTTAGGCTATCAAAGCCAGGAGGTGGTTAGTTTGGGTTAGAATAAAGACTACAGATATTAAAAAACACATTTCTGTTTGTGGACAGATTAAACATAATCGAGGGAGCTTTAAATGTGTTAGTATGCTTTGAAAGATTGAGGAGAACCATGCTCATTGTTTCCCCTGCCTCCAGGCTTTATGCTAAGCTAACATTAGACTCGTCATCTCCTGGCTCTAGCTCCATGCCCAGTGCCCAGATACAGAAAGGAAATACATGTGTTTCCAAAAAGTCTTAAACTTTTCCTTAAACGCTTCCTTAAGTTGCATTAGTGCGGAGGATGTGAATACACTTAATGTTAGTGACTACATGACTGTTATTATCCTAAAATACAACACTTTTTCTGTAAATGTCTCATTCACGATTCGTCAACACAACAGCGCCTTTCACAAAGACACCACTAAATTAACCTTATTATGTCTTCATGGAGTTTGGAAGCCTTACCTAGGTACCAGTGATTCCTCCTGTCTGGTTAAGTATGGATGTAATTGAAAGCATGTTGAGATTCTTACTCTCAGCAAGTCTCATTTTGTGAAAAGGGACAATTTTAGTGTCTAATACTTTAAATCCAAACGCTTTAAGTCCAGACATTTTATTTGTCTTTCATTAACTTGTGCATACAGTAAATGGTGAATTTTATTGGCCAGAACAACAATATTGGCTTTGTGTACTTGGCAAGAGCCATGAGTAATTTCTGTGGAAAGGCTACTTGCACAGTGTATTATACAAAGTGCTTTTTTTCCCCTCTGTACACTGGTTTTATTTATTCAAATAGTTGACTTAATAAAAGAAAGGCTGAGGTCTAATATGCCTCAGTGTGTTTGAGATGCATGGATTTTGGTATTATTTATGAATTCATATCATATTGTTCCCCCCAGTAACTGTGACTATAAGAGCTCAGCGTCATAAATCACAGCTCAGGGTATGTTTACCGAGGTGGTGATTATGAGATGGAAGTCTTGGCCACCAGGTTTAGCACAGGTAGCTGTGAGCTGAGTGGAAAATGTGAGCTGAATGCTAGCACTGAAGACAATAGGCTCTCTTTGATGTCTGCATGTGGAATGTTTGCTAAGTAGAACAGTCTGCAAAACGTTTGCCTCCAGGTCAGAGATGACTTTCCACAGAAAATGGGATCCCACTCGTCTTCAGTGATGATCTTCGAGGTTTTTGGCAAGCAGATCACTCACGCTAGATATTGAGGTTAAACATATAGACAAGTTTAGGTCATGATAATAAGACTCAGTATAATTCATGGCAACATTTATGTACATTAAGTGTTGCTAAATTACGATGAGCACAATTATAGTAAATTAGTTTTATAACATTGCCAACAGTAAAGAACTTTGGAGTGAAAGCCACAGTGATTAGAGTTGGGATGATAATTAAGGTAATTAAGAGTTGAGTGGGGAGGATAAAAGTAGCACTCACACCAAGCCTTTTCTATTTTAATGTTGATTTATGACCAGCCATTTGGCCTTTGGGAGTGCTCTTTGTTTGAACATATATTACGCTAAATGGTGTTGAATTACAGAGTAATTTGTTTTGTTCTTTTTTCTTTTCTTTTTTTTTAAACCTGGAGAAGAGAAAATGATTCCTTTTGTTCCAGGGGTTGAGGCTTTTTGCACATTGCAAGGTGGTTTTAATCAGTGTATCACACAATAGCAATGCTGTGGTGGCCTAGCTAGAAATGCAGCCATATCTTAAACTGTAATTATTTCCACTTCAAGTTTAATAACCTTAGATATGTTGATTGCAAACTGGCTACTTGTAGGCACACAGCACTGCTAATGTTAAAAAAAAACCCTACTGGCCACAGGGGTCTTTGCTAATTACTATATATTCCTATAGATAAAGGCAGGTCATAAAGTAGATGTAAGTCATGTGTTTGGCTCGGATTTGTTGCTTATGGGATTATACTTTGGCATGCATTCTATAGCTGTTGTAGGTATACTACAATCAGTGTACCTTGGAGGCTATGGAAACGTCTGGAACACTGATGGCTGCAATTTCTAGTGTAGATAAACACAATGTGAAAAAAAAAGGATATTAAATCCAGATTGTCCCGGATCTTCTATGTAACCTCATAGAGATGCTCCTAAATTATGGCTTAAATGTCGGATGTCTAATTCATTGTGACTCACAGGATTCCCATCCAGCATAATTGTGTAGATTTTAGGTTACACAGCTCTGCTGCATGGTGTAGTACTTAAGTAATGCTCATTTTGGGAACTTATTTTGCCTATGTGCTAAGAGTTAGATGAGAAGATTGACACCACTCTCGTGTCTGTGTGTTCAGCCGGAGCCAGGAACCAATTAGCCTAGCCTAGCATGAGAACAGCAAAAGCAGCAGAAGCTCGAAAGTTTATTTAGTCGGCACACAAACAGAAAGTTGTGGTGTTAGTCAAAGTGTGTGGTTGGCGAACAACAGACAGGTTGTTTGTTTTCACTTTCCCGTCTGTTTGGATAAAACATACAAGATACAACATGATGGCGAGCTTCAGACGGTTGTTATTGTGTGTGGAAGAGAGCACTTCCCCCCTGTTTGCAGTCTTTATGCTAAGCTAGGCTAACCAACTCCTTCAATGACTTCACCTCATCGATCAGCCTATCACACAAATTTTCTTTAAGATTAAACTCAGCATGCATATTGACAGTCCCCAGTTGATTCCTTACCTTTGTTTGCTACAGTACCATTGCTTACCAATACGCTAGTCCATGATTTTTTGATGACCCTCTGACCAGATCTCTCTACTATAGGTAGAGATGAAAGTACAGCTAACCATACCTTGTTAAATGGATCCAACAAGAGGCAAAAGATTTTACCGTAGCTCGTCTTCCACTGGGCTATCTGAAGAAATATGGATTTCCAGCTATTCGAAAATATCCAAGACCTAAGATTGAGAAACTGTGACTGTTATCTGCATATCTAGCCTGAGCTTCATAGCTTTGGAACCACCCTGTAGTTTAATTACTGAGGTTGGCTGTGAGTTTTTTCACCAAAACGGCTCCGAGCTGTTAGCACATGGCTACATTACTGCAGTAGATTGCATAAGCAGGTGTCAAAGCTGGAAGCACAGGGAAGAGTGAAGGCTAGGGGAAAATATGATCAGTGTGTGCTTAGTCTTGGCTCGGATCGCACAGCTGTTTAAAAGATATGCTCACTGACCGGGCCTCCAAATGCCTTCCCCCCCCCTCTTTCTTCTGCTTTTTCTTATTTTAAATAAAAGCCACAAGACTTTTGAATCATCTCTCATTTTTATGCAAATCCTTTCTTCAGACTTTAAAGGACAGGGTGGGAGTCTTTGTTTGGGCAGTACGTCAGAGTGTGTGTTTACGCGTGTGTTGATATATGCGTGCATGCATGCATAAAAATGTGTGTGTGTGTGTTTGTAAGGAGGATTGGGGGGGAAGAGAGAGGCGAAGATAGTTTGTTTATGTGTCTGTCATTACTGCATAGTAGATTGTTCCAAAACGCTGTCCCTCAAGCAGGACAGTCTTTGGCAGAGGAATCTAACAGGGCTCTGATGGGCTCTAAGCCTTAAAGTGAATCATTGTTTATGGTTGAGTTGGCAGGAAGAGAAACGGTCTGACTGTTTCTCATCTGCCTCAGTCACTTTTCACCCTCCAGTAACCGTCGCAAAATGTTTTGGTTCGGCTTGTGTAATAGGAATATTGTAATTAATTCATATTTATTGTGCCTGAGAAGGTCACCACTCACTTTGTTCTTCAACTTTTCTAACTGTAAAAGCTTTTGCTGGTGGGAAAGAGCAGAGCAAGGATGAAGGAAAAGGAGACAGAGAAGTGAAGACAAGCGAGCAGATGCTTCAAACAGTTAAAGAGTTTTGCGAGCTACTGGCAGACAAAATGTTTTAATATTCGAAGGGTGCAAGACATTTGTATGCCCCCAGTGCTTGAAAAGAAATGTTATCCCTCCACTGACCACAAAGCCTGCATTTGATAAAACAGTGGGAAAAATCTGGAGAGTATTATACATTTTTCCTCTCCTCTGCTTCTTGGTTAATTGTTGTCCTTGTACAGTTTTGAAATTCCATCTCTCTATTTGTTCGTTCAAGACGTGTTCGCCTCCCAGAGTTTGGAAAAGTAGGCTTTTCAGATGACACATGTGTCAAGTCTGAGCAGAGGTGTACGCAAGAGATAGAATAAAGGAAATAAAGAAGCGAGTTTTGGCCACAAAAGATACTGCAAGTTTGCACGATATGCTATTTTGAAAGCAGAAACATCTGCAAGAGTTGATTTGAGTAGTCTAGTACGGCCACATCTGGGTCTGGAGGTTCAGTGCGACAGGAAGGTCACCGGTGACACCATTAAAGGCTTTGTTTGAACTGTTTGCCTGAGAGAGAATAGTTCCAAAACTGAATACTTAGTTTTTATGGCAAGGTCTGTGGATTATCCTGAGTTGGGTCATTATTTCTGGAAAAGCAAGATCTAAATACACACCTGTACCGCCATCTGAAATCTTAAAAACAGTTGCAGTAGAAAGGACTGTGCTTTCATTCCCACGCAGACACCTTCTACACCCAGATACAATCCTGGTGTGGATGCTGCCCCTTCACTCAGTAAAAAAAATCATCACATAAACATATAATTTGTGATCATGACACCCTTTCTTCTCCAGCCTCTGCCTGTCTGCGTTTGTGTTTTACTGGGTCAGACTGCAGATGCTTCAGGCATATTCCCAAATGTGAGTTCCAGGTGCATTAACATCCCCCAGCTGTTCCTGCAGGCAAAGTGACCAGCTGCACTCGACCGCAGACAGCAACGTTTCAAACACCCAATTATGTACTCACATGTTGTTCTGTATGTATTAGTGGACACTATGTGTCACTTAGTGTAGAGTAGCGAAGGAGAACAGGATTATTTTTTATTATTGATTAGTTTTCTCAATTATTTTTTTGTCTATAAAATGTCAGAAAACAATGAGGGATGCCTGGTATAATGTCCCAGAGCCCAAAATATTTGATTCACAATAATAAAACAGAGAAAAACATCAACAGTGAGAAGAAAGTCTTTGGCATCTTTGCTTGGAAAATGATTTAAACAATTAATTGATCAAAAAAATGCTGCAGATTATTATCTGATTGACTTATCAGCCTATCATATTTTTTGACCAGATCCAAGTGAAGGCCGGCCAAGTTTTATTTCTGATATTTCTGATATGGACTCAGACAAATCGTTTTGTATTCCAGCTGAGATTCACATTCCTAATGTCTCTGTGCTCACTTAAAACACAGATATGGGAATATATTCACTCAAAGACTGGGTGTAATAATTCACTAATATTAATATGCTGCAGATATGTCCTCCAGATTTGTACCATATGAAAAACTATTTCTGCATTTTATAAGTCTCAACACTTGCTGCCAGGGTTGGTTCTGCCCAAAATAAGGTCTCCCAGTCAAATGTCAAAGGGACATGTAGGTCCATAGATGGTGGAAGCCGAGCAAGAGGGGCGAGATTTGAGTGTAGTTTGAGAAGAAAGTCTCCCTGTAAGGCTAGATTCAGGCCGTAATGTGTTTCGTTACTGAAAGAAACTCCTCCAGAAATTGACGCTGCGGTGTTGATAACATTTCTAAACCATGTACGCTCTTAATTGTGTGGAATCAAACAGAAACTACAGCTTTGTTTATGCTTCCAAATTAGTCCAACAAATACTGGATTGGAAAACCCCTCGCGCCTCCTGTCATCTCTGATCCGGCGCCAGCAGGGGCTATCTGCATCTAATCACAGTTGTGTTTTGATTTTTGAGGTCACTCATGTGCTTTGTTGCTCATGAATGAGGTAATGTGTGCTCATAATCAGATATCATCTACTCGCTTGATCAAAGTCCTCCCAGAGCTCTGTCCCTTTTGAGTGGCATTCAGGAGTTTGTATTTGACACCCTATCAGCAACACAATGCCAAGGACAGATTTCATGGTCTGCTGAGGTGCTTTTAATACTGTACCGCCCAATATTAGGTGGTCAAGCATCTGCCAGTTATTTTCCTGAAGTGACTTCTGTTCCTAGTGGGTGTGGGCTGTGAAATGGGAGGGTCACTTTTCACAGAAGACGCCAAGGTTGTCAGAAGAGGGAGAATCCAGTGCTGCCTGTTCACTGTTTTAGATTTCTCAGCTTAAAATCAGATGTGAAATGTGTGTGCTCGAGGAAGAAAAACAGTGCTGCTTTTTTTTTTTTTTTCCAATACAAAAAAAACCCAAAACAGCCATAGTTAAAATGGATTGCCTGTGGGTGAAATCAAGAAAGAGTCTCTGCTCGTGTCTTTGATCAGGCTCATCCACTCCACTTTGTCCTTTTATGTACTTTTTTCCCTTCGGGTGGTTGTTGTTATACTTTTAGGTGAAGGTTAACATGTGTCGATGTGCTTTGTGTTAACATGCACATTGTACACAGACCCATTAATAGATCAATTGTAGTGTAGCCTAGACAAATGATTTATCCCATTGTGCCTGTGCCAGCTCCGAGCGGAGCAGGGGTGTTGCTGTAGATCATTCCTGGAATTCTAAGGAGGAACCTCAACAGATGCCAGCGAGATGTGCAAGACAATCCAGACAATAACATCAACAAAAGCACCAAGATGCAGACGATGGAGACAAAGAGGGCAAAAGACGAGGGTGGGGGCGGTGAGAGAGAAGCTCAACGGGGAGGATGGGAGTGACTGAATCACTTACTAGCTGTATGAATGGGTTGTGTGTGGTCTCTTGACTTGACGTTTATGGACCCCCCTGCTTGTTTTCTTGTTGTAGTAAATGCTATATACACCTTATTTTCTTTCTAAATATACATATAAAGTGAATGAGCGAGTCCAAATGAATTTAAAAAGTCATAATGTAAGTCATGTGATGAATTGTTGACCCATCGAGAGCGTTCCCCACCCACCTCTCGGCCAAACATCAGCTCAGCTTCAGCCCCCTGCAGAGGATTAGCTGTTATGGAAAATGAATGAATGAATGAAAAGTTACTGTCCATGCACGCTGGAAAAACAGAGCAGGGGAAAGCAAACCAGGGCAGAGATCTTGCCAAACGCAATATGTCTTTGTTTTTAACTGTCCTCCCTGTTTCCGGCTTTAACTTTGGATCCACCAGAACAGTGTTCGGTCTAAGCGTGTTTGTTCGGAACAGGTTGATTGCTGAGCTTGCTTAGTTTAGGAGCTTACTCGACAGCCAAATATCTTCACACTCGACATTGCACTTCCTTGGGTACTGAGCAATACACCTATCGTGAGTTATTCGTCATTTAACAAAAGCGCTCAAAGTTTCATCGCTGAAATGTTTGCGAGTTTAGCGAAACAAAATGGTAAACTTACAGACTTTTCTACAATCTTTAGTTTCTCTTTCTTCATCTCTTCTTAAATGTAAGGTAGCGTGTTCGGCGGTGTTTACTTAACTTACTTAACTTTAATTAACTTAACTCTTAATACACTATACATTGGGTACTTCTGGCAGTAGTAACACACTACTAATAAATATTTCCCTCAGATATTCGGAGCTCATGTCAAGTGTGAAGCCGATCGGTTGAGCAGTTGTTGAGAAAATCTAAGGACAGACAAATAGAGGCTTGTTTTTTGTTAGGTTTGTGCCAAATCATAAAAGGACATACAGTTTGCAGGCTCAGTGACTGTCATCAATTTGAGATCTTCTGTTTGTGATTGTAGTTTTTGTTCTGTCGTAAGAAGTTCAGAAGGTGCAGGGTGAACTCTTGGCAGGGCATATTTCTCCTCTTTCTTTTCACTAAGCGTAGATTCAATAAGCACAAATTCTCTTGAACAGAAACGCCCTGCTCCACACTCCGTTACACACATTCACACCTGGAAGTGGACCAGTACGACCACAGTTTGATCCGTTGGCATTAAATGCCTTGCTCAAGGGAGGAGAAAGAGCTCTTTTTCACGCTCCCCACCCAGATTTATAATGCAGTCATGGGATTGTACTCTCAACCTTTTTGTTGCACATGTTTTCTTTTGGCCGCTGTTATTTTAATTAGGGGACTGAGGAGAGAAAGAGAAACAATTGGATTCTATGTACAGTACTTTCCTGTTTGCTTTTCAGATTATTTTTCATTTTTGCAATTCTAATTCGTCTTTTTGCGATTATTCTGGATTGCCTCCCAGCTACAAACCTGATATAGACAAGGGTTGAAATGTTCAGATCGTGGGTGTTACTGTTTGAAGAAAGTGTGTAATTGTATTACCACCTATGTGGGCAGGATCTTTTCTTCTGTAATAAGACCAGAGCTACATTTTACTCCATGATCCTGTCAGCTGTAGAGATTCTCCCCTCCTGATACCTCCTTATCGTACTGGATGGACAGGTTATGAACATACTTTTTATGTGTGTGTGTATCCTCTGGCATTTGTTTGGATTGTTCAGTACCCCGTTGGCATTTACTGGTCACTTATGATAGAAGCATGGGGGCGGTAAATATCTAATGTATTCCAGAGGTCTAAGCTTGTACAGATGTTGCCTCTTGTAATTTAATGCAACCTGCATGTATGTGCTTCCTCTCATGGGGGCCACCCTGAATGTGGCCTTGTTTCACCTTTACACAGCACTTTGGTTATTTTCCCTCATTTATTTGATCTCTTTGTTAATTATTCCAGGTGGATTCTGAGAAAGGGTCAGCTGACGTGCCCATACGGTAGATTGGTATAGATAATATCCTCCACATCAGTGGCATAGTAGTTCCTGGTTTTGAAATTCCTCAGGAGACAATCATGGAAAAAGAGCCTTTGGCTGATGGAAGGGTTGGGAGCGGGGATCTAATTTCCTTTTCCAAAAGCTCATGAAAAACAGACGGCCCAGATAAGTACAGACCTTGGTTATTTATCTGCTGTGTAAGGGGACTTGCCGTCTCTAATGGCTGAGTGAGGGGACTGTACAATAGTTCTTTTTTAAAAGCTTACAGACTCTCCTAAAGCCTTGATTTATTCCATACAGTTATATGTAATTAATAGTCAAGAGACTACTACCTCTGGTCCTGTACAACATCTGCCTTGTTGTTTTATTGTCACATTTTATTATCACCACTTTTGTGCAAGGCTTGGGCAATCAAGTGAGGAGGAATAGGTGCATACTTTTCCATTAACATTTGGTTTCAATTTGTAATCATGAAAGAAACAAAGAAAAAAAAAATACAACGTGAGAAGTCTCTTGAGCATCAGGGCTCAGGAAATAAAAGTCACGTTCACTTTCTGTACACAGATCAGGGCAAAAGATTAGCAAGTGTGTCAGAAAATACCTGTGGCTTCCATCAAAAAGTCAAAAGCCAAAGCTAAAACTGTAAGTGGAGTGGTCAAATACAACTTCCAAGGAGTACTTCCAGTTAAAAATCCAGTTTAAAATCAAGTTACGTACTGTAACATGGAGCGGGAGCTGAAAATTACCCTTCGTAGAAGCTTACAGTACATTCAGTAGTAAATCCATCCACTTTTGGATTCTGGATCAATTCTGGATGGATCCAGCAACTGTGGTGCCTTGTTTTGTTCCCAGACGCAATGATGGATTGTTCTGTATTGGCTACAGTTTTTATTCGTTCCTCTGACTGGCTTCTCCTCAATAGCAACAGTGGCTGATGCTCTTTGTAGTATTTGAAGCCATTTGCCAAATAAAACTGGAAAACTTTCCCAGAAACTAAGTTGAAATAAATATAACTGATGGCCATAACGTAAATCTATAGTAATGTTAATTATCCAGGAGACTGTGTTTATATTCAGCTACAGTGAGAATAAATGAAAATTACACTGGGGGAAAACACTACCCAAAGCGAGACTCTGTAGCCTGTGAAATTTGTTGTGGCTTCTGCTGACATGCTGCTTTTCTTCTTCTTCTTCTCTTCTACCAGGGTGACATCCAGCAGCTGCTGATAGTGGCAGACCCCAGGGCAGCCTATGACTACTGTGAACACTACAGCCCCGACTGTGAAACCAGCACCAAACACCACGACACCCCCCAGGCTCAGGAACCTGAGGGCGAGGTCAGTATCTGGAGTGGGAAGAAAAAGAAGGCTGGGCGAGATGGATTTAAGAATAGAGATTGAGTGAGAGAAGTAGTTGTCTGGAAAGGGAAGGAGGTGGGTGAGAGGAGGGGAGGGTTTGAGAAACAGTTGGACTCGATACAAGGGGGGGAGGGGGTGAAGGAATTGTTGTAGCAAGGAAAAGAGGGAGGGAAACAGGGTGGGTGAGAATATGGGAGCTGGAGTTTGAGATTTAGTAAGGATGATAACAGGAATTTGGAAAGGGGCCTGCAGACTTGGGTGTTGTGAGTGAAAGTTCAGAAGAAAGAGCTGGAGTAAGAGAATAAATTAGGGGGCTTGGATGGATGCAAATTAAGTATGTCAGTATGAAAGACTGAATGCATTACAGTCAAAATGAAATTTGAATCCACCTCCCCTTTTGTGTAACAAAATGAAAACTATAATTTTACTACAACTATGGCATATTCCTGTTTTTCATGAAAGGATAAAACTGTCACTTTTGACATATTTGTAGAAGAAGTCTAAACTTTAAAACTCTCAGTGGGCTTCAAACATGACAAAAGTTTTCCTGTTTCTAATTAGCGCAAAAATAGCACTGGTTATTTAAAGCTAGCAATTTAAATGCTAACTCGTATTTTCTAACCTGAACACTAGTTTCCTGTGTTTTCGCGTCTACGTGACTAATGGGGACAACCATTTTTGAAATTATTGAGTGAGAGGGCTGCGGCCAGCAGCCTTAATCCTTGATATCCTTCCGCAATACACTTACACAAAAGAGTGCTTATTTTTGAAACTAGGCTCAGATTGTCAGTCATCATAACACTTTGTGTAAACTCGGCAGAAACAAAATGGTGGAAAGACAAACTAAGATGGCTTTGGTGAATATCACTTTGTTTCCGTCTTGTTTGATTGAAGTGTCATGATGTTATGATCTGTGAGGTAAAATGACTGTTTTTGTCAATATAATCTGGTGGTCTTGAACAGAGCAATATAACAGCTGTTTCTGGTTAGACAAAAAAAGGATCTTACTCTTCCACAAAAAAGGACTGTAGAGATCCTTTTCCATGATGCTGTCAGACACTTATGATAACAGTCTGAGCCCACAGTATCAGTGGCAAAAATAAACACTTTTAGTGGACATACATTGACGTTGTGCGATTACGTTGCAGCCTGTTTTACGGCTACTGGCATTCTGGTCTTTGACACAAAAACATGGGAAAAAAGGGTGAAAATTAGCAAAGTTACCCTTTAGGCTATCTGTCCCTATACAAAATTAAACATTGGGTGGACCCATCATGTATTTCAAGTGAAGGCTAGCAAGCTAGGCTAAAGCTCCCACTCGGAAAGTCAAAGCTAACTAGACTGTACAAAGGAAGGGGTTTAGCTAGTGTTAGCAGTCCGTCGTTTATGGCTTCAATTACGGTGATGGCAAATGACCAGCCTGTCAAAACCCAAAGCAAGCGGAGGCCCTGCCATCAACACTGTACTTTAATAATGACATGGAGTAATGTATGGAGGCACAGTGTAACACAGGGAGCCCTCAAAACACAGATGGGACTAAGCAACAGCTAACAGAGTTAGCGTCACGTTTCTCCTCCCTCCCCCAATGTGAACTTTTTTTCCTTATGGTTTCTATAACATAAACAACGGTCGGTGACAGCTAATAATAACAGTAGAAAACTGTTTAAGCTGTTTAAGCCAGAGCATTGTGCAGCGTCTGCCAGAAATACACAAAAAGTAGAAAATATTCCCCTCAAATTTGATGATCTCAAAACATTTTGACAAACAGTCCTCCAGGCAAAAGTGCTTTGACAGAGACTGACTTGTATGAGTTTCTATGTCAACTCTAATCTATCTCTTTTTTAGTCTGTTTAGTTATACTCTTGGAAACCTGCTGACATATCAAAACACACTGTTGAGTCTGAACTCATCTTCTGAAATGTAAATTTTATTGCCACTGGCTCCACGACATCACTCGTAGCCTCTTCGGCCAGATCTCTTAATTAAAACACAGTGCTTTGTGTCAGGGCCTCACTTTTCCTTTTTCATCTTCAATTTTTGTTATTTTGCTAGTTCAAGCCTTTTTGTCGGCTGACATTTTCCTTCAGTATTTCACTAAATAACTGATGAGCTCACACTGGAAACTTTTCCTTTTTCCCTGCCACGAAGTCTGAGCCCACTTTGGAGTGGCCCCGTGATTTATATCACTAACGAGTTCTGCAGGCTCTGCCCAGACTCCCAAGGAAATTTAAGCTTTTCCTTCCCCAGCTAGACTCCCAGTACCTGGAAAAGTAGACTTTAGATCCCTCGTTCAAGAAAAAAAATCAGAAGCCGGTTCTCTTATTTGAAAATATTGGCTGTACAGCGGGTACCATGTCCTGGAAAATATTGCTTCATCATCAAGTTACTCTTCAGCGCCAAGACAAGGAGCTTGTCAATTCTAAATAGACAGCGGGGAGCAGTTTGGATGCAAGAACATTGTAAATCTGTTTTATTCATTGTCGGTTTCTGTACAGTTGTAACAAGAATGTTTTTCCTACATTCCAGCTTAGTATTTTACAGAATTTATTTTCTCCTGCACAACTAGAAAAAAAAAATTCATCCGGAGGACAAATTGCTGTTGTAGAAGTCCAAATGTCACAGCTGTAAAAAGTGTTTTTCTACATTGAGGTCTTAACTTCTATCCCTCAGTACTTTTTTTAAACCGACCGTCTACAATTCTTCAAAAGCCGAGTGTGGCCTTTTGAGGATGCTCCTTGACCTAAAGCACACTGCCTTTGGAGTCGTCAGCCTCATGTCTGTCTGCAGCTGGGTTAAAAGAGGAAGAGGGAGTGATGCAGGAGGAGGGAACTATTTTATGAGCACACTTCAGTATTTACGCCTTTCATCCAAGCTTGCGGTGAAGGCCTTCAACCCAGCCAAGCACTTCGACACCATAAATCTTTATAAATCCTTCCTTTTCTTTCTCTATCTCCCTCTCTGTATTTCTCTCTGACCCTCTCCTTCTCTCCTCTCTGTCAGTCTTGTTGGTCTGGCCATGGCTTCACTCTTGTGTGACCTCTCTCTGGGCCACTGAACAGCGGCCCAGCCAGCACTGCAGCAGCCCGTGGATCTTGTATTATTTTTATGAGCTTAGCAGTCGTCCAGGGAATAATATTTATCCCTGAGCTGATAGAGCGACGTATATCAGGGTCTGGTCTGTTAACATAATCTGCATTACTTTTTTTTAAGACGTTAGCGTTAGTAGAACTAAAAGAAAAGATCGGATCAGAAGGAATCTTAAGGTTTCAGACCTTGAGCTAAAGTGGCTAAATTGCATCATATTATATTGGTTGTGGGCACCAATAAATAAAGATATAGTGTGATATTTTTGGAGAATATACTTATTAGTGTTCTTGTCAAGAGTTATATGAGAAGTCTGCCACCACTTTCAAGCCTGTATGGTTAATATAAAGGTGGAGCCATGTGACAATTAGCCTAGCTTAGCATAAAGACTCAAGCAGAGGGACAACTTGACTGATCTCTACACTTTTTGCATGGATTAAACAAACAACATGCAAATTAGTGATCTTTATATATCTTTGTAGACAACCTTTAGATAGAGCCAATTTCCCTCTGCTTTAGTCTTAATCTTTAGCTGAAGCTAAGCTAAAACTTCTGCTGCTTCTCATCTAACTCTTCTGAAGAAAGTGAATAAGACTCCAGTCTCATGTCAATGCATGGTGTTTATTATGATGTTCCCTCTCTGGTGGGTCAGGTTGAATCCATTCGCAAGTATAAATAAAAGACAACAAAATACACAAAACATTCCAAATTATGACATGCAGGAATGCTTTGAAGATCCAAAAAGAAACATTATGTGTAAGAAAATTAGTAAGGTAACACAAAGACTGGTCTAACTACCCACTATTCTTTAACGGGGGTTTGTTTTACTCCCTGCTACTGTATTCTGTATGTTCCCAACAACAGTCCAGCCAGCTTAAGGTTTATGTTCTACAGTGCCCATTATTGAAATCCCGGGGCTATTGTTGGCTCACAAAATTAAGTGGTAGAGGCATATGAGTTTTTATTGGCATGACATTAACCCGCCAACATCCTGTTGGAAGCAAACAAGAATCTTAATTGCTGTTTGCTTGGTTACACACATGAACCTTTCAATATGGCCATGTGAGACTTGGGGGGGGGGGGGGGGGGGGGGGATGCTGGATGGATGCTGGATGCTGGATGCTGTCATCCATATTCATCCAGAATTGTTCAGTTTAATAATATGGATGGGATGTTTTCATCATTTGACCATGTTATTTCTAAAATAGCATGAGGACACGAAATACGGTGTACAAATAGTTGGCATGCTCTTAGATGCCATGTAAATAATGTACAGTATGACTGTCTGCTGCATTGTTTACATGATTGTGCTAATTCATGTATCCCCTCCTCCCTCTCGCCTTTTTTCCTTACAGTACACTAACTATGAATACAGTGAACTCTATGACTACATTGAAGGAGAGTTAACCACTGACACTCCCCCAACTGAAAAAGTCAAGACCGAGGTAACGCCTGACTAATACAGTTATCATGGCTGTGGCCATGAGTAACACACATACAGTCTTCTCCCACTTCCTGTTTTACCAGCATGTTTTGATGTCCTTTGATGTGTTTTAGCTAAACATGTACCACTGTACCTACATGTATCACCCTTACATTCATGATATTCTTGCTGCTGTAGACATGTGCATCAAGAAAACCAGTTGACTACAACTTGAAGTTGACTTTACCTGTGCTTCTTGCCTCATTTCAGACAATTGTGGGTGAAGACTACTACACCGGTGAGTATGACTACACCACTGTGGACGGAAATCTGCCTGAAACTCCCACTGAGACTGCTGGACAAGGCCAGGTAACTTTTTAAATATCCATATTATTCACAAAGATCAAAACCTAATCATTTTCTCCACAGGGAGATCGAACCATAAACAGGAAACATGTTCGATAACTGGTAAAAGTCAGTCATAGTACAACATGGTAACAGCTGTTGAGAGTTAGTAATTTGGCAACAATATAAGCAGAAGTTTTGCAGAATTATTATGAAATTTTTGCAAAATCAGAAAGCTTTGGACCACAGATTGTGCATCATTGACTTTTAACATCCATCCATCCAATCAACATCCAAACTCCTAATTGAATGATAAATGTTTTAAAATGAGATTTCAAAAAATGCTTGGGCATCACAAACAATATTTTTACGATCGTCTCTGGGGAATGAAACCCAACAAGACCTCGCTCACTGTGCTCATCGACTTCCATGAGAAACCGCCTCCATCAAACAGAATCCGGATAAAGACCGAAGCAGGAAACTTTGTCATTTAATGAACCGTAACCGATGGAAAATCAGTAGACAAGATGTATCCCCCTATGTTTCTGCCATATCCTGAATTTGGCAGTTCCTGTCTTAATTTGTGCTAAACCATTACATAAAACACAACGTAATGAGGAACATTTGGGGGTTAAACTAAAACAATACGGCCGTGTGCTCCGTCAGCCAAATGTCTGCCATTTGCATTGCGATGTACCTTGAGGTGGATAACGCAGCTTGAGTCAGCTTGAGACATTACGCTGATTTAAAATGACAGGCCAGAGGGGTAACCACGGAAACTAAACATGTGGTGTCCTATGTTGGAACACTCAGTCTGATTACTGAGGACTGTGACAGGCGAGACGACGTTTAGACAATGTCATAGAAACGTCATTCGTATAGACTTAATACAATACAAAAAATACTATTGGTGGATGCTTTTGATCAAAGAGTGTTGCAGTAGTTTGTTGGATGAAGCCCTGAACTTGGCTATAATACTGATCTACAGTCTGCACTGTATTGCTTAGACTGATTTAGCAGTAGGCCACAATATTCATTGACTGTTTCGAACATGGAAGCACTCTCTCAGAATGTTTAACCCTTTAATATTTCTGCTCAAGAAATCTTGGACTATGAAAAAATCCCATGAGGTAAATCACATTTGTGAGTTCTTGCAACGTCCTCAAATGCATCGGTGTTGCAACTGTGCAACAACGTTTATCTAACAAAAGGGCGCTTAGAGAATTTGCATGAGATTCCTGGATTCTTTCTCTGTCAATATTTGCTATCTAATGATGCATTTCAGTTCAACACTTATTGACATCTTTCAGCAAGCTGAGCGCCGTCTGATTTACAAGGCAAAGCTTGTGAATCAAAGTTCAACAGTTCCTGTATAATCATCGCGTCTCTTCAGTGCCTCAGATTCTGTACAAACACAGATTCTTACTAGTCTTGCTAGTGTTTCTTTTGTTTCTTCTTAAGCAGTACTGCTCTGATCTGAACTTCACTGGGTTTTTAATAGTCCTTGAACGTTCTTGGTTGTGTGAACATTTGCATTTGACCTTCTCACCATAATTGAAATATTTCAGATTATGCTCTAAATGACCTCACTAGACCTTTGTACTGTGATTTCACAGCATGGATATATTTAACAGTCTATATTTCTTTATTTTGTGCCATATTGTAATATGTTTTACTGTTTACTTTTTCAAAACATCAATGTGTCAGTAGTTTGGGACATCTCACATTCCTACTGCAGGAATTTCACATACAGTATGTTGAGTTTCTATCCTGTCCCAAATTAGATACATGGATGTGTGCACAACTAAGTTGATAATTCTTTAGAGGAGTTTGACTTAGTTGCTGTCCAATAATTTCAGACTAATGCCTTAACTGTGAATCATGCTTTAAAAACATGTGACTCATTGAAGCTGTTCACATGATTTCATTTCACTAACCAAACCTCCATGTTGCCTCCCATCATAACAACCCCTGCCCCCTGTTTTGCGATCCCTGGATTGATCCCAGAGCTATGAAGGGGAAATAGTGGATGATTACATCACCGGCGTGGAACAGGTCGGGGTGGACACCACTGCTGCCGTGGAAACTGCCGCTCCGGTGGACACCCAAGATAATGTGGATCCTGCCACTGACGTGTATGAGTTTAAGGAATACGACCTGAAGGAATATGACAACAAAGAGTTTGTAGAGAAGCCATACGAATATGGTGATTATGGCGATTATGGCACGGCTGACACCAAGCCTACATCTGCAACATATGAAGAAGAGTTTGGTCCTGGCGTTCCAGCGGAGACCGAATTCAAAGAGAGCAGTGTAAGTGTAAGCAGTTAGGAGTGTTGGTGGGTGGGAATGTGGAAAGATGAACATTTGTTTGATGGCTTGTTTGCAATGCCCCTTTTTTGGTTTGTTGTTTCTAATGGTATCAGGTTGTAGCTTGGAGCATTCTGCATGCACATGGACCAAACACAAATACACCAGCAAGCACAAACACACACCTTGTCTGTCTAAGCCTCCTACAGATAAACAGATGTCAACCCCAGCTGTCAGTAGTGACACACCTTCTGTAACCTCTTGGTCTTAGTGACCTCTGCTGTTTATCAAAGACATACTCCCCCCCGGTTATCCCACCAGTGATCTGTTTGGATTAACTGATGACAAACAAAGTATTTGCAAATGTTTTTTTTCATCAAATCCACCAAGATCAATATTTAAATCCAGAAAGAAATATCTGCTGAAGCAGTGTCTACCATGGCTTGTTTCCAGCATCCTTCCTTGCCTCGGGATCCAGATTCTCAGAGGCAGGAAGTGACACTGTCCCTGTCTGGATGTTGGCTTGTGATCTGTCTGCCTTCGGGTTAATCCGAACCACTCTATTAGTGCTCTCCACTCTACAATCTCAGGACACCGCAGCCCTACTCCATGACTTTCTCAAAAAGAGTTTCCTCTTCAGGCTAAACTGTACGATCTGGTGGTTGCTTGGACATACTGATGTAGGTGGTTTGTGAATTCTTCTCGTGTGAAGTCATTGTGTGGATAGTGTCAGGTAACGACCTCTGCATTTGTGCACAGTTGGGGTCTTTTTTTTCAGTTCCTGGCTTTAAGGAAGCTTAATAAATAGGAGTCAGACCAAAATCTAAATTATAGCTTCTTGCAAAATGATTCTTGAGGTTTATTTTTCCAGTAGGCAGAAAAAAAATCTGTTTTTTCGCCTAGAGAGCTACCTAAATCCTTTAAAGCATGCAGAACACTAGTCAGCATTTTGCTGGGCTTTTTTTTTTCTTTTTTTTTTTTAGCAGTTTTGGTGGTGTTTTGAGCAAGCTCTGAAAAAGACAAGACACCCAGCAGACAGGGCATCTGCTGCTCATTGGTCTCTGGCTTTCAGATCTTTGGTGCTCTGCCTTTACACATAAATGTCAGTCCTGTTTCTGTGTAAAAACTAACCCGGTCTGTGTTATATCTGTAGGTGACTGGAGGCCACAGCTACTTGGGAGAAAAAGGAGAGAAGGGTGAACCTGCTGTCATTGAGCCAGTAAGTGAAGTATGACACAAAAAGTCAGCTTTGTCCAGGATACGTCTGTGTACAAAGCTAAACAGCTTACATTTAAATATCAAAGGTGCAGTGTGTAGACTGTAGTTGTGTAATCGCTGCATTGCACTCTCCTCACATCGCCCTCACTTTCCTAGTGTAAAGTAGAAACAACACTTGAGAGGCCCTGTCTAGAGTTAGTATTTAGTTTGTCTGCTCTGGGCTACTGTAGAAACATGGTGTTTCAAAATGGCGGCCACTGCAGATATGAAATGTTCATTTTTAAGTAACAAAAATAAATATTCTTATTTCAAGGTGATTATACATGCATGAAAACATAGTAATGAATATAAAATATTCATTTATTTATTATTCTGAAAAAGGCCACAAATCTTACACACTGCACCTTTTAAAAGTCATGTTCATCAATTCCTCTAGGCTAAATGCATAAGAAACAACAACAACAACAAAAACATCCACTAATCCATTCACATACAGTGTATTTGGCTTTTTAGCTAGTTGCTAAATAGCTAGCAAGCTAACTGGCTAAGATGTGCAACCTGGAAATGAAAGCTAATTTGATTAGCTAGGAAAAAGCTAACTATTATCTGTCTCGCAACAACAACCTCCTTCCTCACTAATTCTACAACTAATCTACAGACAATTTGAAAGCTATCTATGTGTATGAACATTGGGACTCTACTTCTTTCTACCTAGCTATCAGCTAGCTAGATAGCTAAATAGCTAGCAGCAAAACAGCTAGCCAGAATTCTCTCTGTTTTTCTGTCTGTTTCTTGGCTGTCTTGGTTATTTTAGCCAAGAATATGTTCGGATAAGTGACATATTTCAAAATCAGTTTTGACAGCCTTCCTTATCAGCGGAGACTCTTCGACGGTTGCATGCGATGATTTATAAAGTCCATAAATGTCCTAAATCAGATTCCTTGCATTTTTTCTTGGGGAATATGTTTTCTTTTATCTGTTCTCTCGAGCAGATAAAAGAACAGAGATCTCTTTCATATATTTACATCCATATTCATGTTGGTTAATTTCTGTTTCAGTGCAACTGAACTAAAAGTCATGTTTATGTTATATTCTGTAGCAGTTTCAGCCAAGGCTTTCTTCTCTCCTGATGAGATTTAGCACACAAACTTTGGTCTGATGGCCATAGACGAAACACTGTCTATACAAAATGCTGCCATCCTATACAATTTTCCGCTATAGGCTAAACACAGACTGAAATAGCAGCTGCAGTTATCCTCCCTCATCTCTCCTCCCATACCATCTGTACCACCACAGGTTCCCATCTAAATCTTTGACCACACGCATACACATACATTATAGAACATCAGATAGCTGAAGAATTGGTGACTGCTTTAGCTTGTAACTAAAAGTAAGTAGTCCTTAACCTCAAACCCAAAGCACCCGCTGGCTCTCATTTTCCCTTTACTGGCTGCCTTATAATGCTACTGTATCTACTTTTTCCTCTTTCAGGGGATGCTTATAGAAGGACCCCAAGGAGCCCCCGGCCAAGCAGTGAGTATCACGTTCTCCTGCACTCCTGTCTGCCTTCCACAGATGGAGAACAGCTAAAGAGGGAAAAAATGTCTTTATGGAAAGAGCATCAGCCCTGATCGCCAGTGAAGCTTGAGTTGGGAGAGACAGTCAAAATGTGTATTTGTGCATGAATGTGTGTGTAAGAGAGAGAGAGAGAGAGAGAGAGAGAGAGAGAAGAGGGGGTTGGGGGGTATTTTACATTGAGGCTTATTTCTTTTTGAACCCATGTCTGTCTGTGCTTCTGTCTTTGTTGGTGAAGTATTGGACTGTGGTGGGAATGCTGGTTAGCAGCAGTTTTGGGATATAATATGTTAAGTGTATGTCTGTCTCTGTGTGTGATCTCAGGGTCTTCCTGGTACCCCAGGATTGCAGGGTCCCCCAGGTCCCCATGGAGATCATGGTGAGAGGGTGAGTAAAGGCTGGCCTTACTTCACACAGCTGTTTACACATGTTTCTGAGAAGCTCTGTCACCCATTCTCCAGTAATTGTTAACATAACAATTTAACAACTAGTTTTAATTTGCTGTAAGACAAATAAAAGATAAACAATTCAAACCTGAATATCAGCCAAAAAAGGCTATAATTGACACAGAATGTACTAAAATACCAACTTTAACCTAAGTCATTCATCTTACTTGTGGATTTATGGGAGTCAGCATATATATATAAACACCCCTGCCTGCATGTGTATTCTTCTTTATTGGAAAGCTGTGAAATACAGCCTCGATGCCATGGAATGAATAACACAATTGGACACAGCTTACTCGTGCAGCAGTAGGGGGGGATTAGTTAGGAGTGGTGCAGGGAAATGAGATGCCCATAAACTGTCAATACACCAACAAAGTTCTGAGAAACAGCTGTATTTGGTGTGCTACAGGACTTGTGAGAAGTTCAAGGAACTCCTTGACGCCATAAAATATGCAGAAGGCAAAATTTTCTCAGGACTTTTTTTTTTCATGCAGCACTGTGGGATCCCACTCATTTACTTGATTGATTGAATCATACAGAATAAGTGCCTGTCCCCTGCAGAAGACTGGATCTCAGCTTGTTTTTTTCCCAAAATGTGGTGATTGCCCCTCACCCCCTTTTTCATCACCCTTTTAGCACATCTACGTATTCTGTCTCTGGAGGTTAACCCTTTAATTGCAGAGGGAAAAAAAAAGAAGACAAAAAAGAAAACAGTAACTCCTCCAGTGTGACCGGCAGACGTTGCCCGTACAAAAGCCCTATTGTTCACACTGGGTCAAAGTGATCAGAAAATATGTTGTTGGTCCAAACGTCCCTCCCCTTCCCTTCATTTCCTCCCACGAGAAACGGTCTCGCTGAGGATTGACAGGGGGATTAAAAGTGACTCGTTTCTGTAGCCTTGTGGTTTTCCGTTGCGCAGTATCCGCCTAGACTGAACGTTTGATCGGCTCATTTCTCTCATAATCGCCGTCTCCCTCCTTTCCACTCAGAGACCACTTTCCCAGCCACATAGAGTAGGACTGTCGTTAACACTAGATGTCGCTATGCCTGCTATAACGGCAATGGATGGAGAGTATTTACCACCTCTGGGAAAAAGGCAGATGGGAACACATGGCATTAATTTGAGCCAGCAGTCTGAGATTTCTGCACATGACAAGACTGCTAAGTAGATTCTGGTCTCTGTGGAAACACTGGGTACAACCTCAGCCTTGATCTTTTTTTTTGATAAGTTTTTGTTTTTATTAAATCAAAATCTTGTCTCCATTATAACAGCCAGCTCATCAGCCAAATATCTCAACAACTTTGAGAGAGATTGGCATAAAATTTGGTACAGACTTGTCCCCAGAGGGTGAATCCTAAAGACTTAAGACTTTGGCTAACCGCAGAGTTTTCATCTGGCACCAGAGATGCTTTTCAACCTGTCAGAAACATTCGTTCATGATTTTCCTACAGCTCAGCTCTTTGTGTTTAATGCTAAAATAGAATGCTAACACCTCGTTGGCCTGTGAAATCACAAAGGTGGAGCGTCCTGGTAGAGCATGTACAAAGGCTCAGTCAAGGGCTTGAACTGAACCCAGCCTCCTGCAGTGAGGACTCAGTCATAGTACATGGCTCGCCAGGGCGGTCCAGACTGCTGAAAGTTTAACCAAGTCTGAGATGTCCCAAAAGAGTCCATCATTCATTTAACAATGTCATCTCTCCTTCGGTGCTACCCACAGGCCAGCCATTTTTTTGCCTGACTAGTGGAAAACATCTAAGAGTAGCAAAACTCTCCATTTTTCATCCATCAGACAGCTGTGCTTTCTGGAACCTAATGAGCCACAGCCCTGTAGCATTACATTACATTTACATGTATTCATTTAGCTGATGCTTTTATCCAAAGTGACTTACAGAAGGACATGTTAGTGCAGCAATAAGTACTGTGACATTACTAGAAGGGATGGATTTAGCATGTCCAGTTGTTGGTAGTGCTAGGAGAGGAGGTACTCTCTGAAGAGCTGGGTTATAAGGAGATTTTTAAAGGTGGTCTCACAGAGCTATGGATATATAGTCTTGTGCAGTCAATCTGCAGGCCAGCTTCATGAAAATCTATTCTTTATCTTGACTTGTGATTAAAATTCTCTGTCTTATTCCTCTCAGGAGGATTAGTAAATTCTCTACTTGGAATAAGCAAAAAGAGTGTAGCAAAGTTAGCCTGGCCACGGTTCATTTTCAATTTCCACGGGGCATTATTAACGGGCGCAGAACAGTGTGCCAACTGGATAGACTTCCAATCCATTAGAGGAACCAAACGAGTGATGTGGCATAGTTAGTAAATTAAATTTACCAAAGTCACAAGCAAACAGATCTTTCTTATCAACCACAGCTTTAAGTGCTGTTGATGTGCCGTCCAGTTCCTTCAATACTGACGCACGTTCATGGATTCAGCAGAATCAGTAACACATCAGCAGCAGAAATCATGATTGTTTACAAAAAATAAAAAGGTCCAAGAAGGACGCGCCTCCTCTGCACAGTCATCATATCAGATAAATGGTTATGATTAGCCTGACCAGATCCAGGGGTGGATGAAAATCTGTCTGAATGGGAGAGAGGCTAGACCGATCTGCCAGAGCAAATAAAACATGAGTTTGCAGATTTGCCTGGTTCCCAGGCTATAGCAAAGTACATTCCCATTGATATTACTGTCAAGTTTGCTGTGAAGTGATTAGTTGTTCAGTCTCTGCACTGCTGCTGCTCTTTTTTTTTTCTTATTCAATTCAATTTGCAGAACACCTCCAGGGGATTACGGAGAAATGGCAAAATAATCGTGCAATCTCATGGGAAAATATCGCTTAGAAACTACATCGAATTAATTGTCCCTGACAGTGTTACATGCTGGTATTCAAGTCAACAAAACAATAGCTGATGCACCTCATTAAATGCTTAAAAGATGTTAACAACAAAACTGTGCAAGTCCTTTTTGAGCAGCATGATTGTAGACATCGAGACATGACGTCCTCTTTCCTCTCATTCTCCAGGGTCCTCCAGGTCGTCCTGGTCTTCCTGGTTCAGACGGTGTCCCTGGCCCTCCAGGTACCATTCTGATGCTTCCAGTAAGTCCTGCCACCTTCCACATGCCCACTGGGCTGCCTTTCTTATTTCTCTCACATACTGTGCACCCTTCATCTCAAGCACTAGCCCGTGAACTCGCTTCATTTAGTAAGTTTACCTCATAGCATCACGAGTAAGCCAAAGGATCGCAACCTTATTTTCTTTGGGTTACAAATCACTTACCTTGTAAATGTCAGCCAGTGAAATGGAGTGGAACCAGTGACTGAGGCCTTCAAAGGCTTGTGACACATATTTGTGTGTGTTAGTGTGTGTGTGTGTGTGTGTGTGTGTGTGTGTGTGTGTGTGTGTGTGTGTGTGTGAGCTTCCTGTGCTTGCATGCCAGCATATGTATGCGTGAAATGTGTGTGTGTACGTGTGTGGCATGGTGACAGCTTTATTGGTTTGAGAAAAAAAATATTTGAGCACACTCACCAGGAGAGACCATTAGATGTCCCACTCTGTAAAAAGAGACAAGACCATTTGTTTTTAATTGTGTTTCTTTTCTGTTTCGTGGTTGGTAGTTCCGTGCAGGCGGTGAGGCACACAAGGGACCTGTGGTTTCAGCCCAGGAAGCTCAGGCTCAGGCTATCCTATCTCAGGCTAGGGTAAGTATCAGCTCTAAATATGACCTCAGTGCCTCTTTCTCACTTTAGAGGACACTTTACTATGATTTTCCGTTTTCTTTGTGTACTCCTAGTAGCTGCTATTTAACTTCAACTTCAAGTTGAGGTCAAGTTCAAAATTGAGGTTTTAATTCAGAAGAAAAGTGCTCCAAGTTTTAAAAGAAAAACGACAGAGAAAGCGCAGTAAATGATGTAGCATGTAAGGAAGTCCCACTCATCCTATAAACTGAGTAAATTCCAAAATATGGACCTGTGTCAGGTCAGGTAGTATATAAACCCACACCAGATGTTCACACTCACTCAGGGGTCCTGATAACCGTGGCACTGTTGAAAAAACAGGTTGAATTATGCGTCTGTAAGCAAGGTGTGATCTATAGTAGACCACATGGAAATCATTAAGTGCTGCACTAAATATTCACACATTCACAACACGCTATGGAGCTGGAAGGCTGTCAAAAGCGTTGACCTGGTGTTTAGTAATGTCTTGAAAGCACTTGTCACCTCTCTATATTTGTCGTTTACGCCAGAGGTTTGGCCCGAGGCAGGAAAAAGAAAATAACATGGCAGGAATTGCAAGTGCAAGGGGAATTGAAGGGATACAATTTTTTAACTTCTCTTTGACCTGTTTGCACAACAACCGCAATGCACGTGCACAGACTAATATGTGTGATTCACACAGAGCACGAGTTGCTTATTGAATTAGCAAATTCACTTATTCGGTAATCAGGCTGCAAATAAATCCCAGACAACTTTTTTGGCAGTACAAAACTGTGGTCAACCATGAACAGGAACAAAGACCAGAGTGGTAAATTCTGAACAAGAACAAAGTAAAGTTTGCACATTTGAAGGTTTCATTCTTTCTACAGGCGAAATAAGTAGATTTTTATTAGCATTTTCTTTTCTTTATCCTTTATCCCTTGAGCCCATTTAGCTGAACGACTGGCGTGTCAATATCAATATCACAAGTTCTTGCTTTATCACGGGGACTCAACGTAGGATTTCAGCATCCATGCAATCTCCATTTAGCAATATTGGAATGCTCACATGAACAAGCAATAATTTGCATGTGATGCTCTTCAATCTGAGACTAAAAAAGGAAAATAATGCAACTTATTTCCAGAAGTTTCTGTCTATTCAAAGTGTCTCCATAAGACTAAGAATCACTTCACAGGATGCTAATAACCTGAGTTCCAAGAAAACACGTCTGAGCACACATTATCCTAATTACTTGCCGCAGAGGAGGAAGTATTGTGTTTTGATACATGAAATTGTTCCAGACAGGTATAAATGCAAAAGTGTCAACACTGTAAGCTGAACAGAGGCTTAAGGGTTGTTTTCTGTCTGATCCACAGCTGGCTATGAGAGGTCCTCCAGGGCCAGCGGGCATGGCAGGAAGATCTGGTCCTGTCGTGAGTAGCTTTTTAAAACCTTCAACACGCAAACACACACGTACACCATTGATCTACTTACTGTAGCATCCGCTTGTTTCACAGTTTATGGAAAACACGTTGGCTGATTAGTGCTTCTTTCCGTGGAAGTCCAAGCTTTTATCGTTTTCGAACACACACCACATACACGCACACGCCACCCTCTGCCCTATCTGTCTGTGAGCAGATTTGATTTTAATGCATCCATTTATGATATCCAGCTTGAATGATTGGTAAAAATCAAATCATGTTTATTTGCACATAGTTTTGAGAGCGCCTTACTCTGAATACGCCACATGAATGATAGACCAATTCTGTAATTCTTGGATACTCAAGTGATTTTATACATCTGGAGAGATGCTCCAGGGCGTCTTTCTGACATATATCCACAGTCCAAGTTTGTGTGTTTGGATTTAAATTAATCCAACCTTAGATTATGTTGGTTTCCTTGCCAAATGACAGGATGACCATCACTCAGTGCAGAGATGTTCATTCATTAAGTCTCTGTGTCTATTTTTAATAGGGAGGTCCTGGTGCTCCCGGACTTAAAGGTGACAGTGGTGATTCAGGTCCACAGGTGAGAAGAGTCTATATCTTGTTTACAAGGAATTAATTTTCATTTTGTTGTTTTAAATTTGTGTATGTAATAATAACCACTTTTTCCTGTTTACATCTGAACATTAAGACATTTTAACTTGTCTTCAATGTGTTAAAACATTCATGTGTTTTTCCCATAGGGACCCAGAGGTCTTCAGGGAGCAACTGGTCCACCAGGGAAAGCAGGAAAGAGGGTAAGCGTTCTCTCTAACCAGGAGATTTTTTTTACATACTTTATTAAAACACTGTGTCACAAAAGAAGATTAAGTTTAAAGTCCCAAATTTCTAATATTTCATGCCAACAAGAGTGCAAGGATCAGTGTCACTGTGCCCAAAGACAAGAAGAGCCTGTTTAGATTCAAGCGTGGCCTTATTTCAAATAAGTCAGCTGCACCCAATAACCGTGTCTGCAGCTTGTGTAAAATTCATAAAGTCATGTTTATTTAAGCATAAACTAGTTAGAAAAATGATAGCATCATCCATGTGTTTGTTCCAATAAACCATTCAAGTGCTGTGTGTCTGCGTGTCCTGCAGGGTCGCAATGGAGCTGACGGTGCTCGAGGAATGCCCGGAGAGGCAGGGCCCAAGGTAAAGTCCACCCTGGGTTGTCCAATAAACTCGTTTTGTATGTTTTGTAGCCAACATGATTGACTGAACTGACCATTTGTTGCTGTGCTGTTGCAGGGTGACAGAGGATTTGACGGCCTCCCTGGTCTCCCTGGAGAGAAAGGGCACAGGGTAAGTATGACGAGAGAGTTTTGGGTTTGGTGGCGGCACAAGGTCGAGGAACAAACATCATTAAAGGCTTCTATCTGTCTCCAAAAATAAGATCCTACAGTCTCTTATTTCAAGGCCCAAATCCTCATTGATCACAGTCACTGCCGCTCAGCACCCTGTCCTTACAGCAGCATCTGGGCTGATTGGTAGTTCAAAGGCCACCTCCCACCCGTCTCGTGTACGCTCCAGTGTTGACAGATATGAATTCTAAACTAGTGGTACTCATTAGGGCGTTTGACCCACTTATGAGAGGTGGGGCCGACTCCAGAACCACTTGGGCTGCATTTAACCAGGCCTGGAGGCGGGTGAGAAGTGCTGAGTGTGGCGTTTGTGGAATTTTGGGCCCTGGTAGAGAGCAGAAAGAGAGAGGACAGAGATCACAGAGGGGTATTTCTAGACAGACAATCATGCCTTATCCTATACTGAGTAATTACAGGGCCACCAGAGGTAGGCCAATCCTTATAGAGCACTTTAAGTAGTAGAAACCATATGCATGCATGCCAATTGTGGTGGCCATACTAACTGTAGATTAAAGGCAGTTTATGTTTTCTGAATTTTTGACCCATATATTTTTCAAGAAGTAAAAATTAGGAGTCTTTTTTTTTTTTGCTCTCAGCTGCAGGGATCAAGCATGTGGACTCTCTTTTGACCTGCCACTCCCCCTCTTTGTTGATATTCCTCTCCTGTGATCTTTTCTCTCCAGGGAGAACAGGGTCCTACAGGTCCTCCGGGACCTCCAGGAGATGATGGCCCAAGAGTAAGCAGTGCATCAGTCACTATTTAACTCACCCTTGTTTTCAGAAGCTTTGAATGACTCTGCATTCCTTAACAACACATTCTTTCTCTTTTCTTTCCAAAGGGTGAAGATGGCCAGGTTGGACAGAGAGGTGTGGCCGGAGAGAGTGTAAGTATCTGTAAAATTATCTGATGACACAGTTGGACAGGATTACTCAGCTGCACCCTATTTCATGAGGACAAAGATAAGAACATGATGAATCTATAACCGTCGTGTTACTCATTTCCTGTGCTACTACAGGCCTCGTCCCACCATTCCTTCCTCTACACTCATTTTGGCAATTATTTCAACACACAGCCTTACCCTCCTCCTCTTCTTGCAACCATAACGACATTCCTGTCTGCAAGCACCATTGCGTTTGTAATCTTAACCTTGCCAAGAGAGAATGGCTCTGAATAATAGATCAGAAAATAGAGCTTGGAAACTGTTGTTCTGTCATTACACATGAGAAATTGCCATATTCTGCCTAGTCCAGTTCAAATGGACCGTAGAGTTGCATTAAAAAATGGTTATTCCCTGTCATGCCCAAAACAGCGTTGTCCTCCTTAAAGAAATAGTTGCGCGGCATTTCGTCACGTACACTGTCTATAAGATGAAGGAGCACAGTAAGTGCAATTATTTTAAGTGCATGATTTAAAGTGTTGAGATAAGAAACTACTTTAATGCTCATTTCTTGAAATGAACCTGCAGTTGCCATGCATGACCACCAGGGGTCAGGTTTTAACTCAAAACAGTTTAAGGGCTTTTTATTTCTAGATACAAAACACAGTTTCAGACAAACTAACACGGATGATACATTTAAGTATGATTTTATTTAATTTGCACTTGTCTTCATATGCAGGGCCCTCGAGGTTTGCTTGGCCCCAGAGGATCTGCAGGTC
Organism: Protonibea diacanthus; assembly: GCA_028641955.1. Taxonomy (NCBI): domain Eukaryota; kingdom Metazoa; phylum Chordata; class Actinopteri; family Sciaenidae; genus Protonibea; species Protonibea diacanthus. The sequence goes on along the minus strand of CM053988.1, from coordinate 19,471,433 downwards.
CAGGTGGACAGCGTGTAAGTACACCTCACATATCTTTTCATTTATCATATTTATGGATGATATGTTGTGTTCTAGACTTTCATTACCAAATTCTGATCTCTTTTAGGGTCTTCCTGGACTTGATGGACAAGCTGGTCCCAAAGGAAACATGGTGAGATATATTTATATGTTGCCCTTTTTTAAAAGACAGACAGTCTCCACAAGTTTTCCAAGACCACCTACACAATCAGTACGTAATTTGGCCTGCCTGAGGCTGATTTCAGGTCAGTGACCTTTTCCCTCTGCGTAATGCGACAAGAATGGAGGTCATAGGTCATTTGCTGATTAGAGATGGTGGTGTGGAGTGTCTTGTAATAGTTGTTATATCTTTTTCATAAACCGCAAAACCCGCAGACTAAAAAGGTCACGATGAAGATGCTTCAACATTTAGTAAGAGATGAAACAGAATAGCCTGTCTGTGTGCTTTCGGCTTCCTGGAGGGTCTCAGTGGGACATTTGAATGAGGGTAACAAATCATTGGTCGGGACAGCTGGACAAGACCACATGTTGTCTGTGGTCAGAGTCGCTGAAGAAACAGCTGTTAAAGGGACAAAAAACAATGGGAATATGTTGTGCTTCTCATTAATTTCTCCAATCTTAGTGTTGATCTTGGCCTATCCTGATAATCAAAGCAGAATGCTTAAACATATCCACAGTTTTAGAGCTTCCCAAAGGGTTTATAAACCCATCTGGCACTCACACCAGCCTCCAATATACTGTTGTTTGTTACACAATAAGCGCAATGAGTTTACTGACTGCATTTTTATCTTCAATGAAAGCCCAGTTTTGCATTTTGCAGTCAAGGCCGTGCTCACAATCACCTTCATGCAACCTAAACTTCACTGAATCCAGCATTTGTTTCAAGTGTTTGTTGTAACAGCTGGAGCAGATTGCTTCACAAGGGCCTTTTTTTTGGGTATATGTTTGGTTTGTGACACACTGAATCTCAGCAGGGATACCAAACAACCCACCATTCCAGTTAGTCTCATTAGCCTTAATCCATACCCAGATGGCTCTGTAGCCCCCCCAACAAAAGAAAGCTGTATTTCATAGCTGACCAGCCATCAGATCTTAGAGCTGGCTTTGATAGGAACTAAACACAAATTTGGATAAGGCCAGAACACAGACAGCTCTGCTTCATGAGCCAGTGTATTGCATTTCTCTCCACTTTGTGCACCTTTTTTGTTTCACATTCTCGACGTAGATAAAGCCAATTCAACCAATCTGTCCAAGCGAGTTCACCCAGAGTTTTCATCTAACCCAGTAACCACAGTGCTACGTGACTTTTTAAAAAGATGTGCTCCTCACAGTACATTCTTTGATTGTGTTCATCTAAATTATCCGAATTCACTGAAAAGCATTCATTAAAAGCATACAGCAGAAGAAACAAAATGGAATTGCTTTTGGTACAATATTAATTGCATCCTTTTCTTTTTCTTTGTTATGTACAGGGTCCACAAGGAGAGCCAGGACCTCCTGGGCAGCAGGGTTTGCCTGGTCCACATGTAAGTTTCTCTGTAGATGTCTTTTTTCTGTCCTGTTCTTCCCCTCTCTCCTGTTGTGTCCCTCTTACCCCGTCTCTTCATCCTTCTCTTCTCCTCACTTTGTCTTTTTCATGCTCTATTCTTGTTTCCCTAACCATTGTGCAGCGGGAAGAACTATGTACTCCTGTTTTCTTAATTAAACATTCGCAGACATATTTTTCTTTTGCTCCGCTTCCTCCTCATTCTTTCCCTCCATCCTTCATTTCAGTCCCAGCCACTCTGAGGAGCATTCCACAAAAACACCATAATAGAGCAAAGAACTAGCAAAGTGCTCACTGAACATTGTTTTTCTGTGGCCACAAAGAAGAACAAAAACAACCTCTCTGTCCCACTGAGATGAGACATATTGTACTGATTTGATAGCACTTAACAAGATTACATTGTACAGTTGGTGGCACAGTGAAAAATATTCCATTTTCGAGTCATCTTTAATACAAAACAGTGCACCCAATATTGTAGCCAGGGCTAAATGACCATTGCCAGGTAAGATTTTCAGTCCTGCTGACGTTCCCAACACGGACAGGATGGCGTCATTCCCCTGGAAAGTATTAGTAGGGACCTGTCCTGATGGTATACAGGTTGAATAAATAACTTCATTTTAGTTATACCTGGCCAGAGGCAGATTGATGCCTTCCAGGGAGGCATTGGACCGTAGAAAAATAACACAGCTCGCTTATTTTAACTGTTAATAACTTCTTTTTTTCTTCTTCTTTTTTTTCATCCTTGATCTGGTGAATTTTCAAGAAGTCTGCAAGATGTGTGACTTTCGAATGACTGTAGTGAAGCGCGAACCTCCCTTTGCACAGCTGAAAGAACACATCTGAATAAGCAGCATGAAGTAGCTAAGCAACACAAACAAATGGCTTCAATTGTAGAAGGAAGAAGATGAATCTGGTACAAAATAAGCAAATTACAAACACAGCACACCATAAAAATTAAGTATGGACTTTCCCAAATTGTCCAAACAGGTGTTCTTCTCCCCTCAAAATGTATCACTTCATTTCATATCAAAGTCACGTCGGCCTAGTTATGGAAAGAAAAAGACTCAACTTGGCTGGCTTTTCTAATAACAGACTTATCTCCATTGTCTTACAGGGTCTTGTTGGTCCTCAAGGTCCGATCGGGCCTCCTGGTGAAAAAGTAAGTAAAGAGGGAATCCAGTCACCCCCTTCAGTCCTCCCACCACAACTCCGCTCTGCTGCCGCGATAAGTGAATGTTTCAAGCAAGACCTCATAAGTGATTCTGCAGATACACTGCTGTCTGAGACTATAGAGCTTTACTGGCTTCTATGAAGGCTAACACACACACACAAAAATGGACATACACTATGTACATATTACGATATGATTACTCCTGCATGAGCACAAAAGTATTTTATCAGTGGTTTTGTGGGTATTTAATAGTATTCATCTGTCTCTCTGTAGGGACCTCAAGGTAAACAAGGTTTGGGTGGCCTTCCTGGTGCTGACGGCCCTCCTGTGAGTAACACAGCTTAAGTAACACCATTCAGTCAAAACACCAACTGACAAGACGATCAGCTGTTGATGAACTAAACCTTTCTCTCACAGGGTCACCCAGGAAAAGAAGGTCCTGCGGGCGAGAAAGGAGCAGCTGTAAGTACAACGTACTTTTACTGTTATTTGGATTATACATTGAGGCATTTAATTGCAGTTGCTCTCAGAGATCCATCAAACGTGGCACTGCGCAGGGAAAAGGTTGGGTCATAATTAAATTTAGTTTTCGTTTTAGACCACATAGCGTGCCAGTAGAGTAATGTTTAATATAACCACACAATTTAGATAATATCTGTTAAGCTGTCACAAAAATAGAATATATTAAATTGACCTACTCATTCTTTCCTGTGATTGGCTAATCTTGTGATCTTTTGTGATTGCCATCCGGTTGTTCCATGTGGTCAGCTGCAACGAGAACCAAAAGAAAGCCCAATAAAGTAATGGATATTATGTAATGCTGTCCATTAACTTCTTTGTCACATGCATAACTTTGTCCAAAAGCTTCTTGAGAGTTCACTGTTCCAGGGAAATCTTTGGAAATCAGTGGAGTTATCTAATACAGCAGAGACACATTGCAGTAAAGGATGATGCATTTTATTACAGTTACTTTGCCATTCACGTGACGCTTTCTCAACTTTTTAGGGTCATCCTGGTCCTATGGGATCCATCGGCTACCCCGGGCCTCGTGGTGTGAAAGTAAGCCCCAGCTCTAAGTCACACAGTACCACCCTGCCATGATGAATTTCCATGTTCTCTGAATTTGATCCTGACTCTCTCGATTTCTGTCTCTCTTCAGGGCGCTGAGGGAATTAGAGGCCTTAAAGGTGGCAAAGGAGAAAAGGTAATCACCTCCACAGTGTCCTTTTTTCTTTCCCCGACATGACTGACAGATGTCATTCGTCTAAAAATGGAGGGCTGTAATTCCATCTCAAATGAGGCTTCCTTGGAATCCGGCAAGTGGAAAAACCCTTAAAGGCCCATCAGGCTGGCAGTTAAGTCCTCATGCCACTGAGCTGTAATGGACTGTGGAACATTAAACGAGAATGAGGCTGTTTGTAGGGAGCTTTCTGTGGAGACCGATTTGTTGCCATTGTTTTCTTGGAAGACTGCGGTCGAACTTGGCCCGTTGCTACCTCGGTGCCATTGGATCAGTTTTCCTCTAAGTTGTCTGGAAATTGAAGTCCTGAGAGATTTTCTAAAAAATACTAAAAAGACGTTTAACGCTCAGCTACTTTGATACTTCTGTCTTGCATAAAATCCACGGGGACGAGTGTTTTACCAATCCCAGTGTGCGCATAATGCTACATGCTTATCATTTTTAATGTGCTTAGTGTCTTATTGGTTGCACGCGCGAAAACATGTCAGAAAATTGGCCTCGGTATGTGATATGCAGAGAGCACAGCTGTCCTGAAGCAATGAGAGAGAGGCTCAGAGCTGCTGCATTCTAAAATATGACCACCAGATGTCAGCAGGCGACGCAGAGAAAGAGACAAAGTGAGCTGGGACTGCTTCTGTGAATGCTTCATTGAAGTGGCCACTAGGTGTCAGTATTAAACTGTCCTTAGGAGCCTTTACTGTATAGTTTCAACTGCCACCAGCACCAGAAGACTGCTATGATAAATTTTCAGTGAGGTTTTGTCATTAAGTGGTCCCTCAGTATTCCTCATTTATGCTATTTAAAGTTGATTTTAACAGTTTTCTCTCTGTGAAATGAGACAAAGCAGCTCTAAACGATTATCTTTCTTATCTCTTTCAAACTCAGGGAGAAGACGGATTCCCTGGCTTCAAAGGTGACATGGGTCTCAAAGGCGACAAGGTGAATGATCATCTCTAATCAGAGTACTGATGATGCAGAAAGCGACGGAACAATAATGACACTGTTTTTATTTGTTGTCCTTGCCTCAAGGGTGAGCCCGGTGTACTAGGACCCAGAGGAGAGGATGGCCCTGAGGGCCCCAAGGGCAAGTCAGGACCCAACGGAGAGGCTGGTCCCATAGGACTGGCTGGAGAGAAGGTAACTAATCAATACCCGGAAAAGACTGCATTGTAAAAGTGTGTTTTCACTTTGATTAATGCTTTTTACTGCCCTGCTGAAGTTCAGGCTTAAGTTCAAGTTTAATTACACAGGATCATTTTATAAAATGCTTTATGTGTGTAAATACTCATATATGAAAGGATGTAGAACGTTAAGGTCTGTTTCAGTGCTGCTGCAGGATCAAAAAACGGACTTCAGTCAAGATGACTTTTTTTCTTACACGTCTTTAATGAACTGGAGAGAAGGCAGTCTGAAGAGAGTAGTTTACTATAGATTTACAGCTGTCCTGATAAGATTTTCTCCACCTCCCTTCAGCTCTACAACAGTCCCATTTAATTGGTTCTATGTTGGCAACATTTCTCCGCGGAGCTTTGATCTTGCCACAGTGTCTTGCTACGTGGTTCTGCCACATTTGTACTCTAACAAAATAAGTATTAAAGGTTACAGTAAGATCCACGCAGTTCAGATTAAAGGATTAGAATACAAGCGAAGACTTTGAAGAGAAATGATGAATGCTTATGAATGCTTCAGCAGAGCTTTGATCAGTGAACTGCTTTCTCGTACAGTAAACAGGCTCGGATTAATCCACCCTGTGGCTAAGATGAAATAAAAACAGCAATGATCTCACAGTAATTGTGATATATGCATCCATAGATTGGAAATGCTTAAAAATGATTTGAAATCATGTAAAACTGTGAGACTTAAAGACAATTATGTATAGTTTCAAAGTTAATTATCAAGTTTTTCTGTGATTTAAAATCATGATTTGCTACCTAAGTGTGCTAACTGCACCTGGTGCAAATACAGACTGCTATTTAATCCCCATTTCAATGCTATTTTTTTGCTAATTTTACATTCATATACATACTTATCCTGTTTTTCTTTGTGCAGCAGCACAGTAGTGTTAAGAATGAGACTTGACTTGACTTGAAAGCACAGGAGGAAGTTACATCAGATTTCGTGTTCGTCTTAATGAGCATACGCCATCTAAAATGACCAAAATGGAATAAGGGGGATTCACATTTGGGATTAAAAGCTGAAAAAAGGTCCCTGCTTGGATGATGTCATGTTCATAAAGATGGTATTAAAAAAAAAAATCCCACACTAGAAGTAAAACTTTATGGTTATAAGTTATAACTATTATTGCTTCTCACGATGCTTCTGTGAACTTTACTGCAGTCTCCAGCGACATCTCTGGTGACACAATGAGAATTCATCATCTTTGTTTTCTTTTTCTTTCTTTGCTCTTTTTTTAGGGAAAACTTGGAGTCCCTGGATTGCCTGGGTACCCTGGCAGACAAGGCCCTAAGGTATGTGATGAGAGTGATAATGCCTACTCTACTAATCAATGCAAAGAAATTCTCGCCATGTAAGCGCCCACTCCACTGGGAGGTCAGAGATCAGGGCCAGCTGTAGGTGTTTGCCGTCTTGGTCAAGGGCAGTTCAGCGGCAAGGGAGACGTTTGCCAGCTCAGTAATGTGAAGAGTTGAGAGACAATCTGCTCATTACACTGGCTTCTAGTGTGAAACTCTGAGTTCACATACTTCATTTGTGTATATGCGAATGTACTGTACACTATAAAATCTTCTATCCATGTCTGCGTGTCTCGTCTAAACTCCTAAAATCTGCTAACTTGCTGACTAACTCTTGCCCACACAAACACAAACCCGAGCAGACACCCACTGCGCTTTCACCGCAACTCTTCTAGGAAGCCTAAGTGGCACGGTCACCCGCTGGAGTCATCAGCTGTCCTCGCTCCTTAAACTCTTCCAGGCATTATCTAACAGTCCTGGCATTCTTTGCACTGTAGCTGACTGACCGCTGTGCCACAGCTCCTCTATCAGGATGTGCTGCTGCAGCTGCTTCCCCCTATGCTGCTGTCAGCACTGACAGCTTGGCACTGATATGATGGGTCAGATACACCTACTCGCAAAACATCCACATAGACAAGTCTCTCACCGGGTCTGGTAATGTCAGCAGGGTCTGAGCTGAGCGTGGCACATAAATTAATAGGAGACAAATTAGACAAAGTGGGTGAGACACAGGGGAAATAAGACGTATGTATTATTTCCACTCATTTGCAGCAACCTCTTTTAATTATTGGATAGTTCACTGTTGGATAAAACCTCTCACTTGCGGAGTGTAATAAATATGGAGTAACCATATGCAGAGACACAAAGGGTATTCCTTTGTTTGTATCCATAAATAATTTTACACAAAGGCTACCCACAAAGGTTCCCAGCGGAGCCCAGGATCAGATCTTTTTAGACTACATACTTCAAAAATGTTTTTGGAGAGACAAAAAAGGCACGGAATAAACAGTCTCCTCTCTATCGGCTGCATTTGAAGGGCTTTCTTTCGACAGAGTAAAGGGAGATATCCAGCATTTCAATTTGTGACACCCACTCTAAGTTAAAAGTGAAGTCTTTGGTAACTTATAATGAGGACGCTTTTATTTTAAAGATGCTTTATATTTGGCAGGAGCTCTACTTTTTTCATAGAACTGAAGAGCTGAAGTGCTGTTTGCTGTTTGAGATAGACACACTTTCCCGTTTGCAAAGCGACATCAGTGTTAGAAAATGTCACACTGTCCTCATGAGAAGGTTCAGGGTCAAAGTCCTGGCCTGTTTGCAGCCTTTATTCCCCCCCTCGATCAGCCTGTGCACGGATCCCTCCACTGGCTGTGTTTTTGGCTGCTGCACCCCATCACTCTCTGTTAACAGCTTTCCCACACCGTTAATTCTGGATGCCATTTGCAATAGCTTCAGTGGACTGTCTTATCTCTGTGGCGCAAGTCAGGCTTGTCCAGTACCAGCTCTCCTTTCAGTTTACCATAACTGCACCTCTGTGAAAAACAAATTAAGCAGCATAGATCTCCCTTCCTGCCATCTCCACAATGCTGGGCTGTTTACCTCTTGCGATTCTGCCCACGCTGCCTTGTTGTGGTGCCCTTGCTTATACTGCACAGTATTATGCCTCGTATACATATGCATGTGAGCGGTAATGAGCACTATAGATGTGCATTGCATCAGGGTAAGTTTTAAACAGCCAGACATGCTCGTGACCTTGTGCTGCAGCTGAGACAAAGAAATATGAAACTTAAATTGGTTGAATATGTATTTGTACTACCTAATGCTGCATAAAGGGAGGCTGTATTGGTGAGCTGCCTTTTATTCATCCAACAGTGATTTCCCTGCTGGTATTTGTTTGACTCGCACGATCGCCACTATCAGAGGGCACAGCCTGCAAAAGTCCAATAACTAAATTGCTGATGGGTATCAAGGGGGATCTGCTGTTTCCCTTCCCTTTGTCTTTATTTGCTCCCCCTGCCTTTTTTATCTTCCCATTTTGCTTCCAAACTGAGCTAACAACCTAACAGCACCTCTGTCTGTGTGTCAGAAAGTCTCTAAGTGGCGAGGGAGAGACTTTTCCTTTGGGCTCCTGTTAAGCATTAAAAGAAGGTTCTCATTTATCTGTAAGAACTATAAACTGCAGCCTTATGATAAGAATCTGCTGACCAGCATGGCAGTAATTATGTCAGGGCTTCTCAGTCTCTACTAATTAGCCTTGGTTAGTAAAGCACAAAAGAAATGGTGCTATTTTCTCTCCAGCGCTTGTCACATTGTTACTGGACACAGATTATGGCAGACATCTCTTATTTTATAGCCTCCAGTCCTTTTCTGTCACTCCTTTCTTTTCTCTCACCTTTTTTTTTTTATTTGTCTTGCAGGGCTCCAATGGCTTCCCTGGATTCTCCGGGGCGAATGGCGAGAAGGGGGCAAGGGTAAGCCACAAAATGCATTATTCACTGTCTTATTAAAGACATCTCGACTTGGTCACTGTGGGATTTACCGCGTAGCAGATGGATTAAGTGTAGCAACCTGAAACACAGGATGGTTAGAGGATCTCAGTGGCCTGCCAGACAAAAAATATCAATATGCTTAAATTTCGGATCTATTTAGTGTCATTTGTCTTAAAGAAAGAAAGAAAATAACTTCTAGAAAGTATGATGCACAAATCTGCCTAAAGAAAAAAACATTATCCGGGAAAAATGAGTATAGAATAACAGTTTGGGAATTCAATTTAAATAAGAGTTTGTTAATGAATCCCTAAAATGTCACTTTGGATGTAGTCACTGTTTTTATAACCCAACTATTTCCAGCCATTCAGCCACTAGAGTATTAATTAATGAAGTCTGCCACTGGTATTAGATGATTAAAATCTTTCTAGATCATCCCAAAGGTGATGGATGGTGTTTAGGTCAGGATTCTGTGCGGGATAGTCAAGTTCTTCGACATCAAACTCGCGTACATCACCTTTCCGTGACGAAACAGGAACGAGTCTTCCCCCAAACGTTTGCCATGAAGTTGAAGGCACGCAATTTCCTGAGATATGTTGAAGCGTTTTCCTTTATTTCCCCAAGCTGAGCTCAAACCAGCCCAAAAAAATACAAAAAGAAAAGCGAGAGAACTGGGTTGTCCATGTACTTTTTGGCCTTGTAGTGTAATCAGGATTTAGCACTTGAGGGAAGACTGACAACTGTAAATAAGCCGTGTAATCGAAGAGCGGCCCAATTGAAGATCGTTACAGATGAATGGATGACGGCTGTAGAATGATGGGGATGGTTGTTATTGACGAGACATGCTCGTCTTTGCTCTCAGACAGACACTGAGAGGCAGACACCCCTGGCCCCGGCGTGCTACAACTGACAGGTAGTTCAAGCTGTCAAGTGCCTGTGGGTAACCACTTACCGCTGCAATTTGATTATTTATTTTCGTCCAAAGATGCTCAGATGGTTCTATTTCGCCCCTCTTTCAACCCTTCCCCCCCTCCAGCATTCGCGCCTGTCTGATGTTTGAGTGTATTTGTTTTTTTTCTAGAATTGCTTTAGCTCAAATCTCTGAAAAGAGATGAAAAAGTTCTCACGTCGGTTGATTGTAACAAGGAATGATTTTGTTCTAAATCAAAGCTTTTGTTTTTCTTTCTCAGGGAATCGCTGGCAAAGCAGGCCCTAGAGGACAACGTGGTCCAACGGTAGGCATTTCAAGTGTCTGCCAACTCTGCCTGAGCCATCCACATAAATGATCTATTGTGTTCAAATGAAAATCTCTTCCTTTGTGTATTGGCTTTATCTTCTTGTCTTTTGAAGAGGATGGGCACTGAATTGTAGAGATGGGCAACGAAAGCAGTAGAAATTGATTACCTGCCCTTTGTACTTCCTGTGTTTGTTTTTTTTCATGTTCTCTTGTGCTAATACTATTTCTATTCTTCCCACTTCCTTATGATTACTGGATTGTTTTACATATAGGGTCCACGTGGAGGACGAGGTGCTAGAGGACCAACAGGAAAGCCAGGTGCAAAGGTGAGGCCGGCGATATCGAATGTGAACAAAGAGAAAACAAACCCCAGTAAACAAATTCAGTCGTTTGGATGAATTAACCGGAACAGAATCAATAGCACTGACCAAGTGAGTCTGCTCACACAGCTCTGGCTCACTCTCTTTGTTGTAAATCAAATAAATAAAAAATGTGAAAATATAAATATATCAATCAAATTAAATAGAATTCTCGTGTGCCAACTCGTGTAGAAATGTGCATGTGCACACAGGCTTGCTATGTAACCTCACTGTCAGCGCTTTGCATAAATTTGATTCACACTTCATACTTTGACAGTTTTGACAAACTTGACAATGTTTCTCTGTCGTTTCTTTCTCCTCAGGGCACCTCAGGCAATGATGGACCTCCTGGCCCGCCAGGAGAGAGGGTTAGTATGAAATATTTTTTTTGATCAGTGATACTTGAAATTCTGAAAGTTCTGTGCACTGACTTAGTGGCAGCAAAAGTACAGGTGCATTGTAGCGAATCTCAACTCAAAGTAAAGTGCAGCTATTTGTCAAGTCAATTAAGTCTAAATGTGTACGTGCTTTAGTGTAGCTGCTGATTATAAAGATGTGTTTAATTCACCTGTTTCTCTACATGAAGCTGAAACTGACATAAAATGATAAACATTTGTTGGCTAAATGATTACCCAGTAATTAGAGTTAGAGAAATGGCAATTAAAATCAAATGAAGTACCAATATAAAGTGTTCATCTTATCTATTCTTCTCTTGACTCACTGTTTATCTTCTCTTCATTTAAGGGACCTCAAGGACCACAGGGACCCGTCGGTTTCCCCGGACCTAAAGGACCCAATGTAAGCAGACTGTCTAGGAGTTAGAACTGTCCACAACAAGCCCATGTTGACACTTTTCATATAAGCTCTTCAAATATTAATACACACTTACGGCCTGATGTCTTCGTCTTTATGAACTGTGTCTACCTGTTCATCCCCAGGGCCCACCAGGAAAAGATGGGCTGCCCGGTCACCCTGGACAGAGAGGAGAAACGGTGAGCGGGTAGTCTCATCCATGAATGCTTTGTGTTGTGCCGTGTGACCCTGAACATCATGCATCAGCGCCCACTCACTCACCACTCAGGCTCTCAGATAGGTTATAGAAAAAATAAGTCAAGGAAAAGGATAAGTGAAATAGCATACAAATTGTGTCGTCAGTGCGAAAGGCAAACAGCCGTAACACAAAACAGAGTACAAGAACTGCAGCTGCAACATGTCAGTGACCACTTACTTCAATATTAATGATTATTTAATCACTGATCATGACACCACCAGTCATCAGGGCTTTGGATGATATCCACTCACTGTATATGTGAGTCTATACTGAGCCGTTGCCATAGAAATAGATGTAATAAGATGTTTTTTTTATGCATCTCTTTAGTTGCAAGACTAAAACTTCCTGCATTCTCAGAGCAAAATCATATTTTGTTTTCATATGTGCTTTATTCAGTGACAACAAAGCCGGAGTGAATGTAATTAACGCTCTGCGTGTTTAGTGTTCTTTCTGAGATATTTTTACTATTATTCATCCCTGAAATGAAATATTAGCCAACAGGTTGAGAATATTTAACAATACAAATAAACTCCTTTGTTTATGTGATGTAAATAGTTTGTCAAATATTTTCCCGATGCTCGCGCAATGTTCTGCTTTAGAGGGTAAACATTGATTTGTAGCAAACAGGGATGTTTTCATTTACTCGAGTACGCTTTTGAGGCGCTGATTACATGAGAACTTTAGTTATTTTGTGGATTCAGATTTTCTATTTAAAGGATATACGTAATATATAATAAAAAATATATTATGATGTATTTTTAGAGTAGACTACCCAGCAGTGTATTAAATTCACCTCCGCCTTGACCAGCTACATCAAAATGCTAACACGTTAATTCATTAATAGCTACAATCCAAGTAGTATAATCGATCTGTATAACAGAGGGGCCATCCTGATGCATGATGAGAACTTATGCTTTTATATTTTTGCTGATAATACTGACTTTGAGTAAGTAGTGCTACTTAGACCGCTGGAAGAAAAATACCTGACACAAGTGAAATGTTTTGGATGCAAAATGATCTTTCTTGCTTTAAAAAGTCATTCTTACAGGATGATTATGAGACAAAATGAGTTTTATATATATATATAGTTAAGGTACTTATTGTTTTTAAGAAGATGTGAAAAACAGGATTACATTAGTGATGAACAAAAGGTGTCAACAACCAAGCATAAAGAGTTATGATTCATAGATCGTACTGATTTTTTGTAAGGCTCAGACCTTTTACAGCAGACATACAGACAGTATACTTCTGTATATAACACAGCCTGTGCACAGTCGACTTATCTCTGTTGTCCCCTACAGGGCTTCCAAGGAAAGACTGGACCACCAGGACCTGGAGGTGTGGTTGGACCACAGGTAGATATATACACAGCATGAGTACACTGCTCCTCCTCATGTACCCTGTGTCTGATTTTAGAGTTATGAGATACTGAAGTTTAAGTATGTGTCTGTAACAACAACTGAGTCCTGAAGAGCAACACCAATATGCATGAATATAATCAAGATGCATCATATTGTCTTAAAAAATATTTTGTATTCCTTCAGTGAGATCTATTGTCTTTCCAAAGTAATGAAGCAGAGGCTGAGGATAAATTATTCCATCTCATTAAGACTTCTATTGACAAAAAGACAAAAAGTGTGTGAGAAATCCTAAACACCTCAAGCACCACGACTGTATTAATAACATACCTCCTTTAGGACACAGCTGAAGACTGAAGTTTTATAGCACCCTGTCCTTAATCTGTCTTTGTTGTCCCTGACAGGGACCAACTGGAGAGACGGGACCCAGCGGAGAGCGAGGACACCCTGGTTCTCCTGGTCCACCTGGTGAGCAAGGTCTACCTGGAGCTGCTGGAAAAGAGGGTGGAAAGGTAAAAGAAGATGTCCTGTATGCTACACCTGTCTTAAGCAATAAATGAATGTAGAATTTATGCAAAAAGAAGATCACCTCTACTCCTACACCTGAACCACCTACTGCATTTTATTATCACAGATTTATTCTAATATTATTCTAACTACTTTTAGTTTTGATCAAACCTGCATGTTAACCTCTAGTTCCAGATAAAACTGCAGCGTCTGAAGTGTTTACTGAAATGTAGTCTTTGTTCTTTTAACAACTCACATCTGAATAAGAAATCCTCTCAGTGTAACAGAGCTGCACTCTTATTGTCCAGTGAAAGGGTCCAAAAGACTTTAACACATTTTTGCAGAGGAACTGAACAGGATGTCTCACTCCAGTCTGAAATAATGGTCAGGCAGTGTTTTGGAAAATTGAGGCACACTGTCAGAACAATTAAAAAACAGACGCGACGCCTTTTTAAAAAAATATATATATATATTTGGTGTATTATAGTCTTCATCATTCTTTTGATTGTTGTTTGTTAAAAATCAGCACGTCTCTCCTTCCGTGCCTTCACTTCTTAATCACTTGCTGCTGTTCCCACATAATAAGGTATAATTCCAGCTTTTATCAAACAGATCAATCACTTTAATTGTTTTTCTCTGACTTTCCCCTGCCATTCTCACAGATTCCACTCTCCTCATTGTTTTTCAACCAAAGCAATTTTGTGTTTAATGACTACCTCGCGGTATATCAGATGTCAGTTAAGTGGATGTTATTTGTTCTCCCCCTGTAGGGTGATCCAGGTTCTCAGGGTCCTGGTGGCAAGTCAGGACCTGCCGGCCTGAGAGGCTTCCAGGGGACAAGAGGTCTTCCGGGAGCCATGGTAACGCGCAGACCAGACTACACATTGACACACTCGTGCAAACATACACATGTGAAGTGTGTCATCCTACATGCCGAGCACACACCCGGTTCAATTTAGCTCCAAACTCCAATTACCAGACTAACTACCTGCTGTTAAACCAAATGTCAGGCTTGGCAGTGAATCTGATTGAAAGGTGCAGAAGTGGCTTACACAGAACAGAGAGGAGCGAGCCAAACACAATATTGACATGTTTCGTTATCATTAATCTCAGCAAGGTTGAAGAAGGTTGTGATCCGCTGGCCTTTGCAAAACATTTAAACTAGAGAAATGTCTGTAATCAGCTACAGCTCGTGCATTTCAGAAGTGTCTGATTCCATGTTTAGGGCTGCACCAGTCGCAGACGTTCTCTGTGAGGAATTTCCTGCCTTATTTTTGATCGCAGGATGAGTTTGTGACTTTGTGAGTACGCCTCATGCCGAGCCTGCTGAGTAACCTGTATTAATTCTCAAAATAAGTGGCCGTGGGTGAGAAAAAGTTCAAGGTGAAAGCGGATGGCTGTTAGAGGCTGACTGAAGATCAGCTTGAGGTACTGAGGCTGAAGCTCATTTCAAGGCTGACCATTAAGAGAGCACACGACAGCACTGCCCAGACTTATTACCACCGTTATGTTTGTCCCATGTGTGCAGAGGGATGGCTTTCCCTTCATAATGGCGGCACACACACACACACACACACACACACACTACACAAGCTCCCACTCTCTCTTAAAGTGATGGCATGTAATAACACACGAACGCAAACATACATGATGATAGGCACCTACTGCACGAGGAGGAGCATGGAAGTAAATCTGTTTGCTGATAGAGTGGAGCTACATTTTGTAAGCACACACACACACACACACACACACACAAATCGTTTAGTCTTCTCATTTCGACAGACACAGAGAGATGCACACATACACACACACACACACACTCCTCTTCCCATCCTTCAGTCTTTGAGGAAAGGCACAGTGGCAATATATGAGCCAATAAATAACTTTTTGTGTGTCCGGCAAAGAAAGATCCTTCCAGCCCACTAATGCACCGTGGTGAAATGTGGAAGCCGGAGAGCTGGAGAGCCTGCTTGGCAGCGTCTGCTCCCACTGGCTCTCTCGGAGCCTGTAAATTAGTTATTATAATGAAAGTCTTTACTGCCTCTGGTGAACTGTGTTTTCCATATGCAATCTCAGCCTCCTGGTGCTATGATTCAGCAGCACGGGTGCAGCCATCCAAAGGCCTGGATCTTGAGGAGATGATGGAGGTCGAGAGATAGATGGACTTTACCTGAACTTACGGCTTCAGGAACCCCGTCATCTCTTTTTCATCTGCTCTGAAGCCCATTAAATGACTCCTCTCGCATTAGTAATATAAATACGCCTACAGATTATTGGCTATATCATATTTTATTAAGTAATCACCCATTTTTCTTTAGAGGAGCTGAACTGCAGCCTAAGTAAATGTTTTAAAATGTTGGTATTTCACTTGTTTCTGTGCTGCATTGTTAAATCATTATTATATAATTTCTTTACTGAGTTTGTTGAATTTATACAAACCAATCGACTAAACTTCTGCCTACCGAGCTTATTAACAGAATGCATCCAGTATTATCTGACTGCTTGAAGGGCTGGTTCAAACAATTTACCCCAAAAATATGTCTGCCTGGGATTTCTTCCATTATCCCAGTACAATGTATGAGTATAGACATTTGTTTTGCTCACATCGCTGAATCAGTGATATTTCAGCAGCAGCATCTCACTGAAGAAACACTTTAAGTTACTTCCCTCTGGATAATCTACAGTGCTCAGTGTGAACAGGCGTCTATTCCTGTGGTAGAAAGTAATACTGCACTGTTTTCATCACCATGAGAACCAGAAACAAAATCTCATTCACCTCTTTTGTATTGAGGTGGCAGCAGAAATCCTCTCCACTTATATTTCAAAACCCGAACAAATCAAACCATCTGTGAGGTTATGCACCGCTGGAAGTGAACGTAAATATGAGGGTTTTTTTGTATTTTTGGTGAACTGACCCTTTAATAACCGGCCGCCTCAGTACAGTGGAGGCTGATAACATGGCGATCGTGAGCACAAAGTAAAAGAAGGCACATATTTAGCCTTTGCTTTCATGTAAATAAGTCTAGTTTAGTCGTTTAGAAAGCTTTTCTTACCATATATTTGGATTAATGATAACGTTATCACTTAAACTGCTAAAAGATATATTCACAAGTTGCTAGTTACTGTATGCCTTTCTGGATCTAAGCCCGCAATACAAACACATATACTCTTATCTACACACATACACGCACACTGTAACATTTAAAGGCCCATTTGACAGCTGCGATTACCACTCTTTGAATGTCATTGAGCGGCAGTCCGCGGTGAACGATATCTAACCCTCTCCTCTCCTCTGCTTTCAGGGTCCAGGTGGCTTAAAGGGAGGAGAAGGGCCTCAGGGCCCCCCCGGCCCCATCGTAAGTAGTCCGTTACTATGGTTACCTCCTTTCTCCTGCCACAGAGATTGCAGTGAAAAGTGACTTGTGCTTTTTTGGAGAACGAAAATGCACACGCTGCGCGGAGCTGCGTTCTCCAGTTTGATGTAAACTGCAAACTGCAAGAGTGTTAGAGGCGAGCAGGGCGGTGTGATTGAAATCGATACGACAGTAGTTAAAAAGGATGTCCAGTATGAATATAGATTGCAATATTAAATGTCAAAAGTCATATTTTAAATGTGATTTCTTTGTTTAGTTAGTTAGATTTCTTCTCCTTGTTTCTTTTATAGTGGAGAATACTCAGGTTGGATCTTATATTAGAATGTGTGAAGAGATATAAGACACACAATAAGCAGGACTATGGTCACAGTTATTAATTTGTACCTGTGAATCACCTCTCAGACTGATATTAATTGTGTTTTGTTCTTCTATTATATTGCTCTGGGGGGAGATAAACATTTCACTTTTATGAAGATTAATTTTAAAAATCAGAGACTCATGAATTTGTTGATTAAAAAAAAAACAACAACAAAAAAAAACCAATTAGCTCCTTGATTTGTAGAGCAGCTAAGAGATATTTTCAGGTATACAATGAGGTGCACAAAAACGTCACTTTCAAGCACGGCCGAATCATTGCTTAATCAACTAATTGAACAACAACTCAGTAACTTGATTGGTCAGACATGTTTTCCTCTCACATTTGGTAGTTACTATGGCAACCCTTGCTGCAAAGATGGAGGAAGTTTGTGTCTCGTTTGCACCCTTTTTATTTTTCAGAGAGACTTTTCAAAAATCAGCAGCTGATAATCAGACTTAATACACTTGGGATGTTTTTCTCTGTGATTACGGGTACTTAATGTTGCATCTTCTGCATCACTGATTCAGCCTTAATCTCAGTAAAGGATATCCTCTTAGATACTATATGCATTCATACACTGTGCGCTCACATAGTTTACAGCGATGAAAAGGAGCAGGAGTGGCAGGATAATCCATAAATAAGTGGGCCACTTTTTCCCTGCCTTTGTCTCTGAGCCCCTCAGTTAGCGATATATGCAATAAAAAGCCTCGGGAGCTCCGGTGGTGAATCTGTACAGAAGGCTGACTGACAGGCAGCTTTGAACTGTCTGACATTTTGCTCAAGCGTTAAACGCAGGCTCCCGATAATTGCCCCTGTTCGCCAGCGACAGAGCAACACCAGATTAGATGACAGCGGATATGCAGAGCACGGATGAAAAGATGATGAAAGCGAGAAGAGGGGCGTTCTCTGAATGAGTGAAACCATTTCCACTGTGAAATGAGATAGTTTTCTTAAATTGGCTTGAAAGTAAGCCATTGGCTGAAAACATGTGATAGACTGTTTTGGTAGTGTTTGAAAAACTCCTTGAAAAAAGAGGCCGGTGTGCAGTGCCCACGCACACAAGAGATCTGATATTTTCCTCCATCGATTTCCTGCCAGAGATTGAGCTGCTGTGGGAAAGTCTGAGTGGTGTGTGTGCGCGTGTGCATGTGTGTGTGTGTGTGTGTGTGTGTGTGAGTGTGTGCAATTTTTTTAGAAGGTTTGTGTGTGTTGTGTGAGACATACCAAGGAAGAAAAGGAACCGAAAAAATGAATGTGACAAGTTGAGTCACAAACTTTGGATGTGTTTCTGCATGTTGTTATGTCACAGTTTTGATTTGGAGCCAGAGATGTGTGAGAGAAGAAAAATAAAACATTAAATGAGATGGAGGGAAGACAAAAGGAAGAAAGAAAGTTCAAGAAGCCTGTGTGTGTGTGTGTGTGTCAGATTGTGTGTCCTGGCGGTCAGGTTGGCAGTCTGGGGATGACAGTTTGGAGCTGTGTGTGTTTGTTAATGTGTGTGTGTGTCGTGCAATGGGCCAGACATATGAGTGCCAGGTGGCAGCTCACATCAGCAGCCAGAGTGTGTGTGTGCGTGTGTGTGTGCGTGTGTGTGTGTGTGTGTGTGTGTGTGCGTGAATCCGGGGCGAATCTCTGGCTTTGAACGCAGCCTGGGTTAGGACGACGCCGTAATGACCTGTTGATCAAAGACGTAGTTTATGTGATTCGAGTCATCTTCACGGTGATGAGCGCCCACCTGGGAGTAATGAAGAGCGAGGTAATAAGACTCACTGCTGTCTGAAAGAATGGCAAGACCTCCCATAAGGCCCTGACAGAAGGAAGCAGCTGACTCACTTCAGTTAGATAAGGCGTCCGTTCATCAGCGCAGCCTTGAGGCTGACGGCAGGGTCAATATGCTTTTATTATTGTTCGTAGTTAGGATGTCAGTTACTTTATTCGTATTGTTACAGCTCTTTACAGCAATGAAATACATAAATAATCAAATAAAAATGTTATATTTTATTGTACGCTAAAAAGGACAAAAGGACCATTTACTCTTCAGTGAATGGTGAAAAGTGTGTGTGGGCACATGAAATGATTTCTTTTAATTTGAATATGGCTATTGTTCTGCGAAAATTGAAAAAAACAACCGAAAACAATGAGGCTCATTCATTCGGACATATTTAAGCAGCTCTACATTATAACGGACGTGCTACGTGCAAAAGGTAGTTCTTGAAAATGTCCTTCATTTTGACAGCCTTTCTACCAACTTCTCTAGTTAGCCACCACATAACGCTGCGATGACTGATGGGTCTTTGTTCTTTGGTGGCAGGGTTCTCCTGGAGAGAGAGGTGCCGCTGGTCCTGGAGGTCCCATTGGTCTGACAGGGCGTAATGGTCCCCAAGGACCACCAGGTCCTGCTGGAGAAAAGGGAGGCCCTGTGAGTATTTGTGTCAAACTCTCACTCAGTCAAACATTTCTTTACACTGCAAACACTGCAACTTCTGAGCAAAATGTTGATACACTTTTTTTTTAGGGAGAGAAAGGTCCCATGGGTCCTGCTGGCCGTGATGGCATTCAAGGTCCCGTTGGTCTTCCTGGTCCCGCCGGTCCTCAGGGTCCCCCCGGAGAGGACGGTGACAAGGTGGAGTACAAATGTGATAAATGCTAACTGCAGTAATCGTTGATTTAAATATCAACCTCAGAGAATTAGGTATGTTTAAAACAAAAGTGCATAAACAAATGTTTTTTTTTTTAGTCATTCTGTTTAGCCTCAAGACTACAATGACAGAAACTGTTATGAATTCAATTAAAAATTCATTTTCAATTTTAAGTATCTGTATTTCCTCTCAAGGACAAGTCTGCTGCCGCTTGGAAAAACACAAAGGATAAATGTACTGTTCATACAACAGCAGCAAAAAACACATCACAAATAAGTAACAAGAAGCATACTGTGCCTACAGCAGCGACACGCACACTATAAACAGTAATAGGAAACTTCAAGTTTACAGAGTGCAGTAAGTCAGATATTTACATTCACTAAACCGAGCACACACTTTGGAGGCATTAAAACGTTTCACGAGCAGATAAACAAACCCAAATGGCCAATCGCTTAATTGTTCAGCCGCAGGCTATCAAATCCCGCATCCACAGCTGATCCGGAGATCTGCGTCTTTACATTTGCAACCATCACGCCTCTCTCTGATCATCCAAGTCACGTCTTCCATCACCCCATTTTGTCAATCACGGTGCCAGTGGGGTTAGACAGGGAGCCAATCAATTAATTGCAAACACTCGCCCAAGGTCTTTGTGGGCCAATCAAATTAGAATCTCTTGAGAAATATTTACTGCTCGATCGTGGTAAAGGTGACACTTAAAGATATTGAACTGACAAAACATGAGAGGCAAGAGCCTTTTAAGATGGAGAGGAGAGATGTGAGCTCTGCTGTTTATATTGCACCACAGGGAGAAGTTGGCGGACCTGGACAGAAGGGAAGCAAAGGAGACAAGGGTGAACTTGTGAGTCTTTTTCTCTCTCTCCTCTTTCTCTTTGGCCCTAAGTTCTGAATGGTAATCCCTACTAACTGAACAAAGAACACCAATTTCATCTGCTGAATTCTCATATGAGTCGAATAAACCAAAGCACACAGATTACTTGGCAATGACTCATCGGAGGTTATCTTGCCTCAAACAGTCTGCAGGATATAAAATATTAACTCGGGTGCTGCTATGTTTTCTAAACGGTTACTAAGTTTCCAGCGAAAAATGCCCGTGTGCTTTGTACTCATCTCAAACATTCTTTCAATTGAGTTTGGTTTAATCATCATAAGCATCAGATAAATTCAATATGATAATGTCTTTCCCTTTCTATGAGGACAAAAACAGCTCCAGCATGCTGTTTTTTTTTCCACTGATCTCCAGGACGAGTAGTCGTAGTTGCATCTAATGTTTTTTTTTAAATATTTTTTAGGGTCCACCAGGTCCAAGCGGTCTTCAGGGTGTGGTCGGAGCTCCTGGGCCAGCTGTGAGTATCTCCATCTAATCAATGAAATGCACTCTCATTTCACGTTTGCGAGCGCACTGTACATTTGTTGTGGATGTTTAAACATTTCAGATGCTGTGTGTTGTTCTCTTAATGGTACACTATGCTTAACATGGGGTCGGAACAATAAAATGACAAATCAAGTTTGAAATATTTACTCCAATTCAAGGTTGCATGAGGACAGTGATGCTAATGATTCAAAACAGGAATTGGATTTGCCTGTGGGCAGAGCTTTTTAACTAGTTGTCTTCAGACCTGTAGTGTTATCACAAATTGACAGAACCGTATCTCTTCCTGCAGGACTAGACCCTGTTATTTCCTCGTTTCCAACTATGTTCCGCCCAGAGCAATGTACTCTGTGCAGGGTTTTATTTTTACTATACCATCTCTGGCTTACGGTGTGATAAACAGTTAAATGAGTTGTGTTTAGATAAATTGGAAAACTGAATACTTGGCTCTTAATGGTGCAAAGTTAGAGACGAAAAAGGTAGCTTGATTTAAAAAAAACATTTTATTCCCCGCATGGGCAGAAATTAAGTGCTGTTCCAGCCAGGACAGGGATACATTATGCAACCAGTATTACTTTTTACTGTCACCTCTGCAGTCCAAAAACCTTTGGCTGCAATCCCCATCTTCTTTATCAGTGTGGTGTTACACAAATTTCATTTTAATCACGACTTTTACTTGAGGCATCATATTAATATAAACGCTACCCCACAAAGAGTTTGGTCATCACAGTTGTTAACAGCTTGTGCATTAGTAAAAAAAAAAAAAAAAAAAAAAGTTTTTAAGCAGCCCAGTCATAAATTACTTTGTAGCTACCAGTTTGGTATTTCTTTGCGGTTCTCACGCATGACTTTCACAAAGCAGTCTCGCAAATCACAACGAAACACCAGCCTGTCAATCATTTCCATGTATTACCTCATGTAGCACTGAAAATACTGCCTTGCATGCAGCAGAACATCCTCTACCCATCCATCTCATTAACACAACAGGAACAGTCCTGTTTCTACGATAGCTGATGGCCCAATGGCAACTAACAGCTCATTGCTGTAAATTATCAGGCCTTAACAACCATTCTAGCAAAAACTCAGCATCTGCAGGGCTCTGTGGGGGCTACAATAGACCTGGTGAGACGGATTGCCGCGAGCAGGTAGTGCACCCAAGCTGAATAACAAATTATTTAACAGTTGTTTGTCCTGGTGAGTCAGTCTGCTCATGTGTATTCATATCTTCATAACTGAGACCTGACTCGCGCTGTGTAGTTTCAACGTTATGTGCACTTCTTATTATTGCCGGTCCTAATGCTGTTATCAGTTTTGACTACGTCTCCGTCTACCTCACCTCTCAATCCGGACAAAATGTGGGACTTGTAGGAAAAATAAATGATCCAATTCCATTTTCAGCTGAGGCTTAACAAGCTCTACAACAGCTCAGTCGCCGGTATTGTCTTCAAGATGTAAGGTCAGGCATCATCTAATAAAAGAAACATAGATGTTGGACAAAAACAAAAGTTTGGCATGAGGAAGCACAATGATGTAAATACTTTTAACATAGCACGAGTTAACAGACTGATTTGTTTTATGGACAGTCTGAACATATGTTAAGTCGGATGAGTCAGGTGAGTCATAAACGACACCTGCTGTGGCGTGTGCGCGCTGCCGCCAAGCCCGAGCATCTATTGTACCCACAGGTACGATACGAATGGCTGTGCTGAATCATATCAAGTTCAGTTATCAAAATTATTGTCAGCAACACTTTTAGACAATCTCATACGAAAGTTAACAGCTGGTGGAAGTTTTAATACGAGAGATTATGTATTGACTTTTGGTGATTAAAGCTCCTAAGAAAGCATTTTTCTAATTAGAACTTTAGCGTCTGTTGAGTACACAGTTCCTTCTCTGTAGCAGCTGTCATTCAGAAAATTTCAGAATATTATTTGTCACTTCGGGAAAATATACTTTTACTGCACTTATCCTGACTTACACATTGTGTGCACAGAGACAGAGGTCACTCACTCCAATGGAGGATGAATGACAAACAGTCTCAGAGTTGCGCCCCCTTGCAGCTGTTTGATCTGCTTTCCAAAGTTCGTGTTGGAACTGAGAAGAAAAGAATGTTTCGGCATTACTTATTCAAAAGAAACTTGGTTTCATTTGTACTCGAGATGTTGACGATGAAAATGTTTGTGATGATTAAAACATAATTGGAATTCATCACCACCCTGCAGCTCTGCAGCCACACACATTTCTGATTCTGATCTCCCAGAAGAGATGTTGGGTTCAGTCAGTTTTGTGACTTAAGTTAAATCGAGTCCACCTCGTCTCCGGCTCTTGAGTTCAAAGCCGTACTCACGCTACCTGTAATCACCTAACATTTCCTTCTAACTTGCTCTGCATTCACTACCAGCGCCCAAGGCTGCCTACGTGTCCCAGGGCTCAGCGAGAGATCCACAAGCACTTTCAAGTGCTGACACGCGTTTGAACTGAAAACTCCCAGTTTGTCAGCACTTCACTCCTTCCCTGTAGTCTCCCCCTTTTCTATCCTCTGTAGTCCTGTGCACCTCTGACTGCACAGATGCAGTCAGCATCTTTCACACACCCACTCTACCATAACCCTGTGGCTATACTGCACTGTATCCTGCACTCCCTGATGAGGAGCTTTGGTAATCTGGCTGCTGTTTCCCCAGGTAGCCTAGCAGCACCGCGGCTAGAACTGTTGCCTCACCCTTACAGTTTTTTTTATTTTGCATTTGCATTTTCTTCCGAATGCTCTTCACCGCTCAAAAGATTCGAAGGTTGACTCTAAACTCAACGTGGCATGCGAGCGTAAATGTCTGCTTATGCGCTAGCCCTGAGTTTGACTGTTGTGCTGATCAGGGTGCATGCTGGGAAACTCTCCAGCCTCCCAATGACCATGAGGAAGAATATGCAGGTGTGTGTAGAATTGATGGATGGATGAAACTGCCATAAAATGACCTTCAGAAAAGGCATTAGGGTAACTGTCTGTCCCAATCTGTGTTTGGATATCAACCCCCTCTCTACCATGTGAGCTTGGATATAATCCACAACTTTGAAAAGGATTAGGATGGCAAAGATAAACCTAGAACGTAGAAAAAGAAAGCTGTTGATTTAACAAACTTTGTCCTCGTTACAGGGCAGTGATGGTGAGTCTGGACCCAGAGGACAGCAGGGTATGTTTGGCCAGAAAGGAGACGAAGGACCCAGAGGATTCCCTGGTCTACCAGGACCCATCGGACTTCAGGTAAGTCCACATCAAACACACACACACATACATGTTGATTCTGTTTCCTCATTCTCTGAACACATGCCAACCAGATCACGTTGAACGCAGCCTAGTAGGTATGCACATCGCTCTTCCTCTGCCAGAGCAGAATGAGTTCCTCCACACCCTTTAAACCGACAGCATTTCATCTCTCCTTACATCATTTACATTACATTAAAACCGGGTATAATTTATTAATGCAGCCACAGCTTTTAATAACACTTTGTATTGCTCCTGGGCAAATAATGTTTTTTTTTTTTTTTTCTTCCTCTCAAGGACTTCCCTTAGCATAGACAGTCCTAAAAATCCATCACCATTGCTAACATTTTGCATTTGGCATTTTGCCGCGGTGTTAATGGTGGAAGGGAGGCTGCCGTTGGTTTTTCCACTCAGACTACATCATTATCATGCAGCAAACCGCGTCCCTGCAGTGCTCCCAGGCCCAAATAAGAGACCAGCTGCTGTGGTAGCCTGTATTTGATCAGATATTTTAATCAATATAGAGCACAAATTCATTTATCTTTTGCAAATATGTCTCATTATAGACATGTTACAACACTCACACACAGCGTTTCTTTCCAGGATTATTTAGAGTGAATGGTGCCTGAAGCAGGTAGGGAGGCAGGGTTTTGTTCAAGGATGCTTTTGATGCAAGGGTGGACATGTTTGCCTTACATCAAACAAGTGACCCTGCAGTGTCTAAACAGCAGTACACCATGCCTGCACAGACGTGGACTACGTTTATGAAAGGCTCCGGAGAAGAGCGATGCTTGAGGCCTTTTATCAATAAGTGACGCACAGCTTTATTTTCCCCTTAAGCGCACATTGATCTGTGGCTATTTATCTTATTTTTAATGGTAGTAGATCAGTGGATCATAGAAAGTGTTTTTCTTGGAATCATGCACAGAGCGCAGCAGCCACTGTCAGTATCAAACCGATGTTTTCTAACTTTTCAGAGAAGAAATAACCTGTTCTTCGTCTTTGAAATGAAAAGTTGAAACACTGACTCTCGCGCTGTTTTTTAATCATCTTGTAACTGTCACTTGTGCGCACAGTTTTTGTCGTTCAGCAAGAAACTAACTGAACAGTAGATTCTGTTTGCTTTCGCCAGATCTGTGGTGTAAAGAAAAACCGCGTCCCGTGAAGATATAATACTAAGATTGGGACCGAGCATTACGGGACTGCTGCCCCCCTCTGTTTTACGATATCCAGCTCCATTTTCCTCAAAATCCGCAGCAGATTGTAAGAAGAGCAAAAGGGCAAGGATTTGCCTCATTTAAGCTGATGAGCTGAAGTTGAAGAAACTTGCATTGGTGGCGATGAATAAAGAAACAGGACATTTTATAATATCTCAAAGTCAATTATCCAAGGACTCACTGAGGATGAAATTAGAGCAAAGCCCTGCTGGTCAATAGGGCCAGATAACGTTGTTATTAAGTGCAATTGGCTTTTAATTGGGCATAATGCACTCCATCTCCACTCTTTTAATTATGTTTGGCTAAGCTGTCCTTCAATAGATGGCAGCAGCCACTGCGAGCTCAGCTCTTCAATGCAATTATCTGTAGCATTAATGATTTTTGACTGCGGGGGAATGAATGGCTTTGCAGTTTGAAAGGTTTCCATCATTTGAGTCTGTGTTTGCCGTGGCATATCGGAGTCCTTTTGAATTTTTCAGACCAAAGGGTTAAGATGTGGAAGTAGAGGACAGCAAATATCAGATTTGGTTACACTGGAGTGTCCTTATAGTTCGAGACTAGTGTATGGAAAGATCATGTGTGAACGTTTATTGATTTGCTCTGATGTGTGTGTGAGTGTTTTCAATTTACGCACATTCCATCCATTAGACCATATTTAACAAAGCTTAATGAGTCCAGCATTAATCAGGATGCCATCACATCCAAACATTATACATGAAATAAGTTGATGCTTTATTTATTTTTCCATTCTCGCTAACCCCATTCTTTATTACCAGTCAGAATCTCTTATAAATGAGCTTTCTCTGCCGTCGCGCAGGTACAGTAAATCAACAGAATGGACTCCAAACTACACATATGTGACCTCAATGATCGATACTCACGTCACTCCGATTTTACAACAACTTATCATTACCGCTGCTTTCCACCCACCTATTGATTACGCGTGCTCCATCATCGGAGCTTAACTAGCACAACAAATAATAACGGCAATTATGCATACAGACAATAAGGCACAAAAGTGAGTGGGAGCTCCTTCATTTTCAGTGAAGATACAGTACGCCGTCCTGAGTTCTATTCAAACCGTTTTAGTCAAACATGATTGAATTCCGAAACTGGATAATAAGAAACGCCTGCACTGTCCCCTTTGTTTCCACTTTCCAGTGGACATAGATGGATGGAGCTCCCACCGTGTAATTTACACAGGCTGATTATACCCAAGACTCCCATACCCTTTAATTACTCTAAGTGTCCTTTTTGACTAATTGTGTGTTTACACTCAGGGGTTCTGCTTGTATTAATGCATTCTCCATCTCACTGCATCCTAAAGCATCATCTTAAAGTGCCTGCTAATGAGCAGCAAAAAAAAATGTATTTACGCTCCTGTCTGTGGATTTCATGTCAGCGTGCGGTTTTGTCTCAGGTGCTGCCTCACATGACCTTTTTCTTTGTCCTGAAGAATATCTGTCTTCTTTGCAGGGTTTGCCCGGCCCCCCTGGTGAGAAAGGAGAGAATGGAGACGTCGGAGCGATGGTGAGTGTAGCTCGTTCTGTGACTTCTCTGTGTTTTCGCAGCGCTTCACATTGTTTTCACGTACAGCCCAGTCAGGTGGGAAATTGTGTTGATTGTTCTGAAGTTTTGGCTGGTGGCTGGGTTTGGCAACTCCGACCGGTTACTTGATAGATGTTTCTGAAGTCTGTGAAAGATACGGCGGTGAGAACTTTGTGTGCTCTTCTCAGTTTTCATCTACCGCTCATTAATTCTCCAGTCGTAGCTTAAAAATACAAAAGAACACGAAAAGTATTGTGTACACACTTTGTACTGGAGGATTGATTTTCTGATAGACCATCACACTGACTCTTCAGTGCAACAAATGGAGACCCGCGTCGATTTTTGGGATCTTGGCTTTGGTACACAGAGCACACAGCAGATATCTGAGTATCTGAGTACTGCTCAATGTGTAACAAACAGGCTTAGTGGTCAGTCACGACCTCCTTTTCTATAATACAACAGGTGTCATCAAGCAAAACAACAGTGTGAAGTCTGACATTATTTTAAAAAGAAGATATAATACTATAAAACACTCTCTTCTTCTCCTGTGTCTCGATTTTGCTGCCATCTTAAGTCTTTATTTTGCTGCATCAAAACAAATTCCTTGCACGCATATGTTAGTGATTTTAATTAAAGTTCTGTACCCATCAATATCAACATCAGAGCACCATGTGACTATTTTTTGTTAGGGCATACATTTAGTTTGCCTTCTGCAACATTAAAGCCACATTTGGCACTACTCTAAACTAAATACAACTTTTATTTTTGCTGACAGGGTCCACCTGGTCCTCCTGGCCCCAGAGGTCCTCAAGGTTCCAGCGGAGCCAATGTAAGTTTGATTTCTTCTTTCTGACAAGGCTTCAGTCACACTCCATAAAATTACATTAAAAAAACACACACACACATTTCTCTCTTATGGTTCTCACTTTTTTTTTTTTGGATAATCCCTAAATATCCTCATTCTGATTCATCACAGGGTGCACAAGGCCCTCCCGGTGGTATCGGTGCGATGGGAGGTGTTGGTGAGAAGGTAAGAACAAACATATGTCTCCATGTGCCTCAAAATAAATGCATTCTCCTGAGGGGAGCTGCCATTTTTACCACCATGTAATGCGTGCAAAGTTTTTTTGCATGTTTCATATCAAAGTCACAAAGTAAAAGCACTGAGTTGGCAGCCAGTACGCAAGTTAGTCGACTGACAACTCTATCTGGAGTGTGATAATCTGCATTTACACGCATTAATCCACATTTTCACTGTGTTCTAACAGGGAGAAACCGGTGAAGCTGGCAACCCGGGATCACCTGGAGAGCCTGGTATTGGAGTAAGTACACTGTCATGTTAAAGTACACCTCGTCTCATTTCAGATGATAATTTCCTATTTTAAAAAACAAGAGAATCGACCTGCATACGTGTGTAAACAGCGTTTAAAATGCACGGCCAGAAGCACAACAACCAATCCAGCCTCACGGCCTTGTGTGTGTACAATTCATCCCGTATGTAATTGTGACTGTTTAATCAACCAGCCTGTGAATATCTGTGACTGAAGGTAATTAAGTTATGTTTATTATTTGACACTTCCGTCGTTGGGGCTGTTCGCCCTGCGAGTATATTACCTTCGTGTTACTGTAGGCTGATGTGTAGCAACGCTACTGTAGCAACCTGAGGGCTTTTCAGCAGATAATTAGCTCAGCTACATTTGGACACCTCCACTGTCGGCGGTGTCATTAATCTAACCTCCCGTACGAGGTTATTATTAGAGGCAAAAGTCAGAACACCCCTTGAGTTATTTTGTGCGGGGAAAATAAGCGTCACAATAGCACAGAGTTCTTCCACAATATAATTTTCTTGTTTAATGTCTCTGAAATTAGTGGTAAATGACAAGAAGAACCTCTTTAATGGTGATTTACACAGGCATCACCTGCATCAATCCATATAATATGCACAACATCGGCTTCACAACGCACTGTACTGCAAAAGTGCCTCTGCGTTAGGCATAAATCATGATAAAGTATCCACAGTAGGCGTCCTGATCTTGAATATCTCACATCAGAGCAGTGCCATTAGTTCACACTAAGCAGTAGACATCGGTTGTGCAGACCGGGGAGGCCTCACCTGAGTAATGAGTATGGGCTCAGTCAGCCTCCCCGAGTCCATCAGGTTGTATTGATGTATCCGTCTGCTGCCGCGGATCTGTTTACAGTGACAGATAGAGCCAGTGTTGCACGTCACATCGAGGTCAATTTCAAAGGTGCCATGCTGGCATCGACTAGAGAAGCGCTCCGCTCTAATGGGCCAACTAACGATTCCGGGCTTGTAATTATGCTCCAACTGCTGCTCTGAGTCATAGCCAACACTTTAAGACACTGTTGCTGCTATTACTAGAGCAAAAAACGATACTGTAATGATAAGACTATTTAGTGTGATCACTTAGTGGATCAAAATATGATTTTAAAGTGAGTCTAACCTGGAGAAAATGACGTGAAAAGTTCATGTTAAGCTTCATTTTGGTTTCTTTTTTTCAGCTGTAGGAGCTCCCAGAGCCAGTGTTGGTGCATGTTTTATTCCAGCTGTAGTAAAAGATTTGATAACACACAGGTCTCGTCTTATTTAACATGCTGTTGTCAATAAATTTAGACTCTCATGGTCTTCATTTTGACAAGCCTGTGATTTTTTTCCTCAGGGCCCCAGAGGAGAGACTGGTGAGAAGGGAGAAACTGGCCCACCCGGAGCTGCTGGACCCGCCGGTGCCCGCGGCCCCCCTGGAGATGACGGTCCCAAGGGTAACCCTGTATGTCAGCTGCATTGTCTCTTTCTCTCACACACACACACAGAGTCATGACTGATGCATTATTAAAGCTGTCAGCGGCAGAATCACCGTGTCATATTTCTCAGTCGAGCTGTCTTCCTGCCAGAGTTGTTGTTGACGCGATGTCAAATATCTGAGTCAAGCTCAGTCTTCTTGTCTCGATCTGTCTGCAGGGTCCTGTCGGCTTCCCTGGAGACCCTGGTCCCCCTGGAGAGCCTGGTGCTGCTGTAAGTGCTACAGTTATCCCTCAATTGATCGTGTGTTTATGTTTAGGATATTTTACACAGTGGATATGTGTTGAATTATTAATCTTTGTGTAGCTTTAAACATGAGTAAATATCAGTGACAGTGTGAGTGAAATCAAAAGCAATAAAAAAGGCCATAAATTACAGGTTTTTGTTCTTCTCTTTTTTTATGTTGTTTAGGGTCTTGACGGTTTACCTGGTGACAAAGGAGATGATGGAGAACCTGGACAGCCTGTAAGTCTTTCTTAATCTGAAGCTGTAAAAGCAAAAATGTAATCCAGACACAACCAGCCAGTAAAAGTAACTTCCCATGTACACAATCATGTGCAAGAATGCAGCAAGATTAATTCCTCATACGCACAGTAACCTGAGGATGCAGATATTTGCATCATGTAAAGGTTACACATCTATTCTGTGAAAATAGTTTTTTTTTTTTTTTACAAAAGTAGAGATCTCATTATGTAACAAAACTCTATAGCTTGTGTGAAGTGGAGTTAAGCATTCTATCTGCTCTGATTTAGGGCCCTGCAGGTCCATCTGGCGAGGCAGGAGTACCAGGACCTCCTGGCAAAAGGGTGAGTACATTTCCAAAAATGATGCATGAGATGATACTTCTGCAAAGCTCTCCAGATAGTCCCTATTTTTAGATTCGCAATGCTCTCACAGGCTTGGGGTTATTAACCACTGTAGGGTGATATATATCTGTGATAGCATTTTATGTTTGGATTTAGTATTAATATACACGTGTTTGATAGGAAACAATGTCCATTAGTGTCCAGATCAGGCAGTAATTGAAGATAGAGATCATCCTGTGACAGAATATTGACATATTGTGAGTTTGACTTGCAGTAATGTGAACGCAGTAGGACCGCTGCTGCTGCTAATGTCAGGAAATTAACTTGTCACTTTAATTTCTGGCACTCGATGCCCTTTCTGTCACATCAGACTTGAGATGATATTATTTAATTTCACCAGCGTAGCATTTTTTACGATGCCTTCCATTTACTGTAATAATGTTTTATGGTTAGCAATGAAGCATGCCATTAATGTACTGTATGAGTGGCTGGCACAATATGGCAAGGGAGAATAGAAAGTTTGATGTTCACAGAGAATTCATTTTGTTTTGTTTACTCCTGCAGAGATGAGGCTCAGTAAAGTTTAACCTTTCCCCCAGAGCATCAGTATGAAGCAGCTCTGCTGCAGCATCTCTGTATATTAATGCAAATATCTTATTCAGTACATATACAATACAACTTCGTATGTAGCAGAATTTTTGCTCGGGCTCATGAATAAGCAGTGACAGAAAATAACTAAGGATGAGGACAGGATATTCACTCAAGTGCTGTACATAGTTGAGGTCCTTTCATGCCACTTTCCACTTGTACCTGCACTATATTTCAAAATGTGTTAAAACAAACTGTGAAGCTTGTGTTTTTATGACCTTGTCAAGTGTGAAGTACTATATAGTGCCTTTTTTTTAGTCTTCTGACCACTCAAGGTGCTTTTACACTGCGTATCTCATTCAGTCAGACACTGACATTGACATCAGTTTGGGAGCTAATCATTCATCCACATTCACAACACCGATTCAGGAGCACTTTGTGGGTTCAGTGTCTCGCAGACTGGAGGAGTCTGGGATCGAACCACCGATCATCTCATTAGTGGATGACCCGTTCTACCTCCTGAGCCCCAGCTGCCGTCTATAAGTTGCCTGCAAACCGAAGAAAGACGTTTTAAATTTCTCACATGAATCTATTCTAAAAAAAAAAGTCTAAACGGGTAAAATTACATAATGTTTCAGATAAAAGCAGAGACTAGAGAGACCCCTAAAACACCCCCCATTAATCATCAGACCTCTCAGATTTATGTTGTGACCTCCTGAAGGGGGCGCCACCCCTAGGTTAGAGACAACCTACTAGTCTACCAAACTGTATATAAGATCGAACTAGCTCCGCCCGGGCCAACTACAACAGTAAAATTCTACTTATGCATTAATGTTAATATCTGATAATGTGATATAACAGTACATCAGTCACAGGGCTTATTTTGCACAAGAGGAGAATCTGAGTACTTCTGCTGAATTGATCTCCATTGCACTTTGGCTGAGATGTCAAATATCTGATACAGAATATTACCTGTTGTGGCTGAAACACATTTATTTGTCACATCCACACAGCTTTTTGGTAAGATGCTGCACAGTCCTGCACATTATAGGACAGCATATGAAGATTGTTGTAGATACAGAAGCCTTATCAGAGATAAAATGTCTAATAAATCAAAAACATCTCTCTGTGTTGGTGCGTCACTGCTAGAAAAGACACCGGTTTTCATGATTTTCTCCAATTCTGTGGCTTGAATTAGAATGCAGCCGCAGACGTCTTATCATACGTTTTAAAAACATTGGTATGGTAAGCACTTTTTCAAACCACAATTTGTATTCCAAGGGATAGTGTCCAGGTGACAGAGGCTACAGAACAAATTAGACCCCAGTTCCATGTCCATATTAATGGACTTTGCGATATGATTTTTTTTCATCCTTCACCAAGGTAATTCTGAGTTTGTCTCTCTTCCAATATCTCTTCGAAATTGACTCAGGTTTGGTGCTCATTGATGCATGCGTCTGCTTGACTACATTAGCACACATGCACGCACGGGTGCACACACACACACGCGTGCACACACGTGTACGGACATTCGCTAATGCACATACACAGTTGCCAGGGCTCATAACCTACATTGAAGACGGGTGGCTTTTGTTTGGTCTATTTGATTATGGTTTCTGATGGCAAATGACAGCCCACTTACAAGGCTCTGACCAGAGGCGGTTTGGTGAAAACGCTGATGTGCTTTTAGCTCAGTATGTTTGGAATGTAGGGCAATTTGCTCGCACTGATGTTGTCTGGCCCTGCGTAACCCTCTGTTTTTGAAAAGATCCAAGGTCAGAGCGTGCGTCAGCAGAACAATTAGCTTGTACATGAAACCGCTGCTCGACAACATATGTCGGATCATTTTAGAGAATAATCACCTCCTGCGTGTCTTTATAAATCTGTGCATGTCAGAGGGTTCGAAATCAGGAGTATTGTTAAGCTAAGTTTGTTGACTACAGTGATGTGTTTGTATATTTGAAATATTCATTTACTAAATTATAATTCCAGTTTATTGCTATTCTTTTCAGGGACCTCTTGGACAAACAGGCCAGGAGGGCAGACAAGGAGAGAAGGGATCCAAGGTAAGCTGCAAACCATCAGACTTCTACATTAGCAACGGCTATAACAACCTTATTGTTGCTGGGATCAGTTTGGATAATTATATGGAAGCAAAGGAAGGTCTTAACTTTAATCTTATGAGCAACTTAATATGTAATAATAAAGTTAAACAGTGGAATCCAAAATGATGCTAATCAAGACTAGGATGTAAAATTCACACATATTCATGCTTTGGCCTGCCTGCAGCCTCGATGAAGACAATCAAAACTTTTGTCCAATCAGGTTACAGTCTGTCAGTCACGTGATCACATGACTGACTAACCACATTAATTCAATTATTTCATATTTGGCCCTTATAATTTACAAATAATTATTAGGAAGTTTCCTAGAAAGAACTATGTAATCTATAATTTATTACAGGAACAATAGAGTTTCAATTGGTGCATGTCGAGTTATTAAATTAACTCTAATTACTTGCGTAACCTTGAGAGTCTTGAGAGAGGCACAGCGGGTCAATTGAACAATTGAACTTGCCAAATTATGGAATTTGTCTACAGGCAGCATACAATTACACATGCACAGTACGGAGAATTAGCTTTCCAATAATTAATGAATATTTTTTCATGCTTCTGAATGGAGATTTTCTTTTGCTATAGGACATTCCTGTTTTCTGAGTTTTCTCAATATGACTGAAGTCCATAACTATTTCCAGGAAACAGGAAACACTCTTCAACATTAATACATTCATTTGTATTTACATTTCAGCATTAACTATTCACACAAGGTAAAATTGCACACGTTAAAGGGGCCTCGTGGAGTTTTCAGTGTTCCCCACCAGAACAAGCTGACATTACTTCCTCATAAACATTTGCAATGCTGATTTTTTTTCCCAGCATTCTTTACATACATGTTCACCAGCTTGCAGTCTTCATTTTCGCTGCCTTTGCTGGCACAATTGCAACATATTTTTGGCATGTTAACCACCACATATAGAACAATGAAACAGAGTGGCAGCATTGGTAGGATTCTGTTTCACATCAACAGTTTGTATGTGCATCCTATACAACATAGAACTCACAGGAAAACAGCTCTTTTGAGGACCTTTAGCCTAAAATTATAGATTTCTTGCTTTCCATACTTCCATAAATAACTGCTGCTGGTCTTCGCTGCCTGAAGGCATTTCACCAAAATTGAATTTAATGTCTGTGATGATAGATGTCCAGCAGATGGTCTAAAAGCCAAGGTAACGCCGATTCAAAACCTCTTTTTTTCCTTCCTGTGTTTATGCGCTCACCTGAGAGCCTGTTTTGTTGTAAAAATTGGCAAATTTGTCCCACAGAAGAAGCAGTTGGGCTTATTGAGACAATCAGCAGATTTTGATTGCTTTGTGAAAATCCACAACATGCTAGTGTTTGTATAGCTGAAGAGCGTCAAATAGGAACAATCTTCGTAAGCCTTAAAGAAATTGTTTGTCTCCAAATCAGTCGATTCAAAGAAATGCACAGACAGGCAGCCTGACAGATCTCAGACATAGCTCCACTCTTCTCTTTGTTCTTTGCCGCTCCCCATCTCTCAAACTGTCGCTCAGACACACGCGTATACCAAAGTGCACATTGTTTTCGCACTGAGGTAAAGGATTAGAGTTGATTTGGTGGAGACAAGACAAAGCCTTGCGTGGTGATCCTAGAGTGTCAAATACAAGCCTAATTGGTTGTCAGAACAATTTAATCCTCTCCTCCTATGAGCCTAGTCGATATGACATCCCTGAAACTTCAATACAAAAAAACTCACTTCTCCCCGTTAAGAGACAACAGACGAGATCTGGCAACAGTTGATCTGTTTGGATGCTGCAAATCCTCAAATCTTTCCAGCTTGAGGTTTTGTGGAAGAAAAACATTGCAAAATAATGAACTATGTGGCTTCCCGATAGAGGATTGCTTTTAATTAAGAAGTTGGATGAAGGTTGTGTTGTCATTGATGAAGAGGCATTTTGACTTAAAACATATGGTGCAGGGACCGTACATGTTTTGTCCTGTTTTTTCTAGCTTTGTGAAGCAGTGCTCAGGATTCAATGATGTTCACAATCTGTTTTATGGAGAAACAGATTTTAAAGATAACTTTAAAATGAATTAAAAGGGGAGTAAACGTTGTCTTGCTAATGTTTTACAGGGAGAAGCTGGAGCAGAGGGGCCTGTTGGAAAAACCGGACCTGTTGGACCTCAGGGACCTGCTGGAAAGTCCGGTGCTGAGGGATTGCGTGGTATCCCCGGCCCTGTTGTGAGTATATTTTGCTCAGTTTTCAAATGGTGAACGAATGAATGTTGATGTTATTTTACGGCTGTTCTTGCAATAAAACTACTGTTCTAGTAACATGGATACTTTTTGAACACACACAGTTTTGTATCTCTACATCTAACGCTTACATTCATGACTTGTTTATTAACTAAACTCTAATTATTTTTTTCTTCAGGGTGAGCAAGGACTCCCCGGTGCCTCCGGCCAAGACGGCCCTCCTGGACCTCTTGTAAGACATGTCCTCCCACTTCCTCAGTAAAAGTTATAGTATAAAAGTAAAAATGTGCTGACTGCTGATACTGCAGCACTGCCTGCCCACGCCTTGTTAGAAAAGTTCTTAAGTTTGCTTTTTAGTCTTTAAATGACAAAGAGAATTTTAGTTTTTTATGGGGCGATACGCCAGTATGAGGTGTGATAACATTAAAGTTTTATAGAGGTGCAACAAGTAGTTGATTAGCGGTTAGTGAGGAGTGAATAATGGTGATGTTGTTGCCGCACCTCTGCAGGATAAACAGGCGCCGCGGATGCAGAGATCTGCGATGGCTGTCACTGTGAAATAACGTGAATTCATTTCACATTACGCTTGACAATCTGATTCTTTTCCCTCCACAGGGACCCCCCGGACTTCCTGGTATGAAAGGTGACTCTGGACACAAGGGAGAGAAGGCAAGACATTATTACGATTCTAATCTCAAATGGCTTTATTGTGTATTTCTCATATCTGCTTATGCGCCTTATCTGAAGCTTCCACAGTGAGCAAACATCTAGGCCTATTGCCTCCTATCTCTTTGTTCACTCTCTCCCGGCCAGATGAAGAAAGCTTCTGCTCTGCGAGGAGCTTTCACAGTGATTTAATGCACTGAATGAATATGTATAAGTCTGATAATATCATCCTTCTAATGGTCATTGGTTTAATGCCAGCATGCAGTAGTCAGAAGCAGATGGTCATAACTCTGCCCAGCAGCAGGTGCTGAGACAGACCGCCATTGTTAAATATGACGACCACTATAAACACACTAATTATTTATAGGCAGGAATAAGACAGTACTGAGGTCGGCTGGCCAGACGTAAACTCACAGGTGAATTTGCATTTTGGTTTCACTTTGAAAAACCACCTTGGCGTTCTGCGGATGATGAATGAACAGGAATTAAAACAAGACACGGAATTAGTTTTTGCCGAAATGGATAATTAGTACAAATATTGTTTTTCTCTCTGAATCTATTGAAACGGTTTGTCTCACTTTTTGTTCTTTACTCTCTCCTCTGCCTGTTCCAGGGTCATCCAGGTCTAATTGGTCTGATTGGACCTCCCGGTGAGTCCGGAGAGAAGGGAGACAGAGGCTTGCCTGGACCTCAGGGTACCGCAGGTGGCAAGGGTGATGCTGTAAGTCAGTCTCTGTGTCAGCCAGAGTGTGCTTTCTTAAATTATGCTCTATATTGTCTCCATAGGAAAGACAATCTCAAGTCAGAGTGCTGCATATATGTATGTGTAAAGTGTGACTTTCCTAGACTTAGAGTTTAAACTCCCACAAGGCCACCGTACAGTCATACTGGAGAGAAGGTGAACATTATGTTTAGATGTTCTCATATATTGTGCTACTGAAAGCAGCCATATCTCTGAGCCCTGTCTGTGAGATTCTGTGAAATAATCTCACAGACAAACACGTCCATTAAAGTCTTAAACGGTTAATTTATTGACATCTTCTACTCTCCGTTAAAGGGTGCTGGTGGTCCTCAAGGTCCTCTCGGTCCTCCTGGTCCTCCTGGTATTCCTGTAAGTTCTGCTTCTTATTGATCAGACATAGATATTATTTTTCTCACCTTGTTAAATCGCGACTCGTATTCATGTCTTAATATTTCTTTTATCAACAGGGCCCTCAAGGACAGAAAGGTTCCAAGGGATCATCTGTAAGTTGTGTTTTCATCCTTTTCAGTCTTTGATGACCCCATGACGAGTTTTATGAGTTTCATCTTGATGTTCATAATGTTTCTTTTTTTTCTGTCAGGGTTCACAAGGTCAGAAGGGAGACACTGGTATGATTGGACCACCTGGACCACCTGTGAGTTACCTGTTTGTTGTCATTATACTTTAAGAGTTCTCTATTATATACGTACATTAACTGAATCATTGTGATGAGATAATAATGTAATGAAAACATTTTCTTGTCCATTTTCTTGAGAATTTGCAGCTTTCATTCTGCTTCACATATAAACTGAGGATCTTTGGGTTTTAGTCTGAACACA
The DNA here is from genome assembly GCA_028641955.1 of Protonibea diacanthus. Lineage (NCBI taxonomy): Eukaryota > Metazoa > Chordata > Actinopteri > Sciaenidae > Protonibea > Protonibea diacanthus. Next base: position 19,433,410 of record CM053988.1, on the reverse strand, counting down.
TTTCAGGAATTATATATTTTTGAATAGTTGTGAAAGTAATTAGCAGATTAAGGGACATTTCTGGGGCTTTTTTTTTAGCTTTAGCAGATTACAGCTGAAGAGTGACAGGAAGGTGGGCAGACAGAGAGGGGAATGACATGCAGCAAGTGTCCACAGGTTGGAATCGAACCCTGGGCCACTGTGGCAAGGACTGATCCTTTGTACATGGGGCACACACTCTATTTACTGAGCTAACCAACACACCAGGAAAGGAAAATTAGTAATGGAACTAGTGACGAGCTTGTAGATTCCTCCCTTCCCTTGATGAATATGTGTCCATAGCAATATCATGCTTAACTTTAAACCCGTGTTGCAGGGTCCACCTGGTGACGTCATCCAGCCGCTGCCCATGCAGCAGTCCAGCAGAAAGACCAGGCGGCAGGCCGATGTGCAGGGAGACGAGGCGATGCCGGACTACGGCGTAGGTGGTATGGGTATGGAGGGAATGGAGGATGTCTTCGGATCCCTCAACAACCTCAAACAGGACATCGAGCGCATGAAGTTCCCCATGGGCACCCAAGACAATCCTGCAAGGACCTGCAACGACCTGCACCTCAGCCAGCCCGACTATCCAGATGGTAGGACGGAGGCAGAGTTTAGCTGAGTGTTAAAAATGAGACAGGATTCAGCAACAGTAGACTTTGGTCTGCAGGTGTAACAGTAAGCACAGACAGTACAGGTCGAGTGTCATTTCAACATTTATTCTGTGCTTCTATCTATGAGTGTAATTGCTGCACCTACGTTTGCAGTTTCAGTTGAGTTTACTCACTAAATTCTCTCTAAACGGCGTCCTGTGTTGACATACTCGTCTGAGTCACCTTCAGTTATTAGCATGAGCTCACAGCAGTTCAACTTTACAAGCAGCAGCAAGTGATATTACCTCTCAGGCTACTCACAAGCTGCCCTGTAATAATTCTGGAGGTTGTTGGGGCTTCATGGAAGAAAGACTGCAGCGACTACTCAGGCTTTAAACACCCCCCCATCAGTGTGTGCGCTGATGAAAAATGATTTCATTTACGTCTTTATTTACATTTAATATTCTCTTAAAACACATTAGCATCAATCACAGATATGGCAAGAGCAGAGCTCTCTATAGTAAAGATGACAAAAAATATGTCAGGTCTCTCTATCAGAGAATGTGATTTTAAGTATTAATGCATTTCATTTTTTTTTTACAGCAACCAGTTTGATTATGTTATTTATTAGATTGATATAAATGTATATAAATCCCTTTTGTGTGCAGGGAGCTTACCAGAAACATCACTGTTGCTTTTAAAACCAAAGCAGGGCTGCGACAAACAATTATCTTTGACTATTCTGCGGATTATCTTGATGAATCACTTCGTTTCTTGATCTATAAAACATCAAAAAGCCCAAAATAATAAATGTACAAGAATGCCAGTCCACAAAGAGAAGCTAAGTCTTACATTTTAAAACCTGGAAGCATCAAAGTTTTGACACTTTTGATGGTTCCAGGTTTTAAAATGTAAGATTTCACCTCTTTGCATGGACTGACATCATCAAATATAGAAAAACTGCAATGTCAGTCCATGAAAAACAAGCTAATTCTGGCATTTTTGTTCTTTTATTCCATCGAACTAACCGAATAGCCAACTTAACTTTTCAGCTCTAAACCAAAAGCTACACTCAAAAACAAACAAGAGTTTTGAAACCTCCCTGTAGACGTTCTCCCAAGTCTAACAGTCCTGTCCAGGATGACGTGAACATTAAACAACAGCAGCAGTGTTCGCTCTCTCCAGAAGGCCAGAGCTGAGCTTCGTACCACCATCTCACGGCTGTGTGTGTTTGTCTCTCAGGTGAATACTGGATTGATCCAAACCAGGGCTGCATAGGAGACTCCATCAAAGTGTTCTGTAACTTCACAGCAGGCGGAGAAACATGCATCTACCCAGATAAGAAATCCACAGGAGTAAGTAATGGGCGCATGTAAACACCTGTTGTCTACCTCAAACTGTGTTTTTTAGGGTAATTTAAAGACACTTGTATGTATCTTTGTTGTATTATTTTACCATATTTCCCATTTAAAAACATGTAGGGGCTATTTGCAGATATTTAAATGAGATCTGTGTACCGTGACTCATTTTTGAATTTCTCTAATTGTTTTTATTTTTAATTTCTAGGTTAGAATATCCAACTGGCCCAAGGAGTCTCCAGGTTCATGGTTCAGCGAATTTAAGCGTGGCAAAATTGTGAGTTGACCAGCACAACATTTTATTTACTTATTTTCTTTTCCATTACCTCCCAGCAGACGGTCACGTCCTTTTTAGATAAGTTTTTCAATTTTGCCTCTTTATCACTTTGTCTCACTTACAATAATTCTTTCCCACCACTCTCTTTCCTTCGCTGCCTCCATCATACATCTTCCTCCCGTTTTCTCACCTTATTTTTCTTAACCTCTTCATCTTTCCTCCTCCTCCATCCTCGTTGCTCTGTTGTCTGCCCTCCTCACTCCCTTTTCTCTCCATCTATCCGTCCAAAGCTGAACTACGTCGACATTGGAGAAAACAGCATCAACATGGTGCAGATGACCTTCCTGAAGCTGCTGAGCTCCTCGGCACGGCAGAACTTCACCTACATTTGCCATCAGTCCGTGGCCTGGTACGACGCCAAGGCCGACAACTACGACAAGGCGCTGCGCTTCCTGGGCTCCAACGATGAGGAGATGTCTTACGACAATAATCCCTTCATCAAGCCGCTGATTGACGGCTGCTCGGTAAACACTCATCTCCAAACTTTCAGTTTGCAATTAAACTGTTTATTCTAAATCCCACAAAATCCCATTAATCCTCATAAATATGTAGACTGTTTTAGAGACGTGTGATACAACAATATTTGCTGAGGTACAAACCAGAAGAATCAAGGGATCAAATGAAAGCAGCTCCTCTTTGAGTTTTATTTATTTAATGGTTTGTAATTAATGCGGAAAGTAGAGCTGAGATTGTTAGATGATTAACTGATTAATTGACTGAGAGAAAATCTTTAACTATCTCTGATAAAAGATAAAAGATTCCGCTTCTCAAATTTACTGGATAGTTTTTATTTCTGTCATGTTAAACTGAAAATCTTTCAGGTGGCTTTTGGGAAACTTATAATATTTAATCGAGAAAATAAATGAGTTTAATGAAAATAATGATTAGTTGCAGCCCTAGTGGAAGTCTATGGTGCGTAGTTTTATGTTGATTTAATGGCAGTTGGGAGTTTTTCTCACACTTAACAGCAGACGAATCTTTTGGTCTCTGAAATGTGAAAAAATGCTCATCATAATTTTCCAGAGCGACGTCTTCAAATTCATAATTTCATCCAATAAACTTTCCAAAACCAGAGATTTCATTTACAGCAATACAAAGAAGAGAAAAGTCTGAAATCTTCGCATTTGAGAAGCCGTTGCCTCTCGGTTAAACAATAATTTTGTACCAAAAATGATATTTCTGCTCTTTCAAACTAAGCATAATATATTAAATCACCTTTTCAAGGTGATCTTATTACAAAATAATCTGAAAGACAAGGTTTTTGAAAAAGTAATTTTTATTGAAGATTTTGTGAACCGCGCTTGCACCACCTTACTGAACACTGTCTTCTTGTCCGCCCTTTGTGTTTCACAGCTGAAGCAGGGCTATTCAAAGACGGTGATGGAGATCAACACTCCCCGCATCGACCAGTTGCCCATCATTGACGTCATGCTGAATGACTTTGGGGAATCCAACCAGAGGTTTGGCTTCGAGGTCGGCCCCGTCTGTTTCCTCGGCTAAACACGCCCCTACTCCCCGCTGAAGGACAGGGTCAGAGGGTACATATTAACACCCACACGCTGAGATCCGACAACCTTTACCTTCTCTCCCCGCGAAGCAAAAACCTGTGTTTTCTTTTGTTGCCGAAAAGATCCACTCAAGCCCGGAGAAGAAGAGTGCCCCGAGGCCCTGTCATGAAAGCGCTGACCAGGGGAAACTACTCCTCGCCCTTGTAGGGCCAGAATCACATGACTTTAACTTACATGTAGTAAATGGGAGTGACATCAGGAAAAGGACATTTGATGCCGTGGCGGACAGTGGCGCACTTTCAGCAACAGAGAGAGGATCCACTCACCCCAAGCCCCATCCTCCCTTGTCCTTCCCCCCCTCCCACCCGCCTCCCTCTCTGGATGCTCCGGGTGCTGCTCTGAATACAACCACAGAGGTGCTTTTGTGCAGAATCACAAAACACTCAAGGTGCTACAAAAAAGTGCTTTTTGATAAAACTGTAATTATTATTATTATTTTGTACAATATTGTTCCTTTCCGAATCCACTCTAAAAACTTGCATGTGCCCCAGCTCTTGGAGTTTAAATAAATATTTGATAAACTATATAGAAATAAATCCAATGAATATGTTGTGTTAAAAACTAAATTTGCTAAGAAATATAATGTCTTTTGAAAACATTCCAATTTGTAAGTAAAAAAATATCCATTTGTAAATAATCTAACTTTCAATATTTGATTTATTTTTTTGTTTTTTTTTATTTTTTTTTTTGAGAGGAACATAACACCTGACTCTTCTATCATGACATAGCAGTTGGTAAGGCCATCAGGATATTAAGCCATAATAAAAAATGAGATAGTAATATAAATATTGTAAGAAAGGGCTTATTCATCCAAACTTTACTCATCCAGATGTTATACTGTACCTCAGTTTCTTTGAAAAATGTGGACATCACAATCATGATTATTCACAGTGGCTAACTCACTTAGGAAAAACATTTTTCTTTTTGTGTTTGTTTAATTTCAATTCACAAACCAAAGCCCTGTCGACTTCTTTTCTTTGTAACAAAATGTTTTCATGTGCCTTGAATTGTTCATTCAAAAATATTAAAACTGGATTCTGAAAAATGTCGGGTTGAACGTCTGTATTGTTGGCTGTTGACATGATTAGTGGTCTTTTTTTTTTTTTTTTTTGTGATTCTGCGCTCCCTCATAGATATCACCTTCCTTCGCCGCCATGATAATTTAAGATTAGGGGCATTAGTGGGCTGTTTGGGTTCATGTGATTGATTCTGCTGAGCCCAGGCGTTGTGATCTCTTCCAGTTTCTTTCTTTCTCTGACTCAGATTTGACTTTGATCAAGATCTGTTTGCATCTCCATCTCTTTAGCTTAAAGCATTGATAGCATAGACATCAGAGCCGCTTTCAAACCTGTATAATTACAGTATGTTTACAACCTATGTACAACTGAAATAAATGTTTGGTGCTTTGCCAAATGCACACTGCAATCGTTTGCATTCACTTGCAGATTATAATTATATATGCATATTTATAGCAAATTCAGTAGAAACAGTGTGTCGAGCTGAAGTGCATGTTCACACAATGCATGCTGACGTGTTACGTGCCAATGCTGGGCAACAACAACAACACTCCCCAGGCTGATTAGGCTGCCTAACTGCACCACTGGCTTTTGTAGAAAATATAGTCAGACCACATGTCAGATATAAAAACGTCCTTTTTTCTGCCCAGTTGTCAAACATTGTTGCTGTTCTGTTGCTGCTTTTTGAGTGACTCCAGTGAAAAACTCTGTGCTGTGAAACATTTAGTTCAGTTCAAAGCACGACAACCAAGAAAACTGTCACTTCTCTGAGACAGCAGCGATCAATTTATATCAGACAACGTGCTGCGTCATTCAGTTCACTTCCATTTGTCCACATACAGTAGAGACGGCTTGTGTACATTCCTCTGTGTTTTGTGTGATCTCGTTCCTCACACTGAAATGAACTGCTCACAGGTATCACATGAAGTGTAATTTACCACATAATCATACAGAATTAAAGCTCCCAGAGTGTTTATGCTGCTGGAGAGTCCACCCCAGCAGATGCAAATTGACAGTAATTATCTTTTCTTCCCAGGGTGTTTGTCATTTTAGCAGTGGCGAGTGTGAAGGAACAGATTACATTTATAATAATGAAGGACGGCCGTGGGATTTCACGAAACAGATTTTAGGCAGCAGCGAAGATGATTTTCCGTCACTTCAAAAACAGTAACAACAAGGCATCTGCTTTGTGTGGTCTGTTTTTCATCCTGACCCATCATTTCTCCTGCTGCACTTTTGACTCATCGACGACAACAATGACACAAATATCTCTGATGATCTCGTGTCCACGTTTAAACACTTTCAAAAATGTTTATGATCAGCGTTCGATTAACACTCCTCTAATAAATCCCTGTCATAACAACTCCATAAACGTGTCATGGCGGGCTTTATATACAGTAATAAAGTGTTATTACAGCATCAAAAGTAACTGCATGCTGTTGCCTGCCATTAAACATTTACGCCGCCTTGGCTAATGTCAAGTTGTCAGGACAGAGGTCCTCAGAGCAGACTGTCACTTTCAAGGGAAATGATTTGGGAGATGAGAGTCATACATGAAGTTTAAAATCACGTTCCTCTGGCTGGAATTTCACTTTTTGATCAAATTTTGGTATAATAGGTGCTGACACACAAAAACTTCCTGTGCTCACAAACCGTTGTATGTATTTGGAATATCAGCGGCAAGAAAACATACAAACCTCGTGTGGATTTTCAGTTTTGAAGAGCAATATTCACATAAACAAACCTCTATTTCACCGCCCTGTCATCCTCCATGTCTCAGTCGCAGCATCGCCTTCAACGTACATGTAGAGAGAAAAACAATTTGACTTTCATGAGGTCTGTTTCGTTTTGGCTTTCTGCACAAAAAAATCCAAAACTGTGTTTCCTTCTGCTGTGTGAATCATTGCATCTGTTAGCAGAGCCGCGTATGTACTTCTTAAACCTGAATGCTGTCATCATGTTTTGGTCAGGAGAAGCACATATGGTGGTGAGTAATCATTAAGTTTGTGTGCCTGACAATTCTGCTTGGGCTTGATGGCAAGGCTTGTCTTTTTTTCTCTCTCTCTCTCTCTCTCTCTCTCTCTCTCTCTCTCTCTCTCTCTCTCTCTCCTTTTTTTAAATTAATTTAAATTAATACAGCACCACCTGTTTTCTATCTTTGAAGGTAGAACAATAAATTTAGCTGTTAGGTGAAAACGGCTGCAGAACCAGGAAGAAAAAAACTATTAGACTGCAGTCCAACTGGAGGATGTAGCCGAAGCAAAGGGTTGCTCGCTTACTTTAAACTCCAAACCTATGCAAACCCGGCCAGTCACGGCCAATCTGTTGGGACGCCCACTTTGGTCAACATGCTTAAAGATTTTTGTCAAAACTCCAGGGCTGCCGTAGGCTGTAGTCACATCTGATGAGAAACAGTTTACAAAGAAAGGAGAAAAGAAAGGAGGAGACTGTTTTATGTCTACACAGAAGAACTGTTAAATTCTCTCTCCTCTATACTCACACATTTTCTCTACCCATTTAATCCTTTCCAGGGTCATGAAGGGCCGGACCCTGCCACAGCATGAATTAAGCCAGAGGACAGGAAAGCACATTGAAAAGTTTCCACTGTCAGAGGACTAACATGGAGAGACAGACAATCACATTTAAGGCATTAAGACAATCCAGTGTCTGCTCCGTCTATCTTACGTGGTTTTAAATCAGAAGAAAACGTATAAGCCAAAAGCTCAGAGACAAAAAACAAATGAAAGATGCCTCACCACATTTATCCTCTTATTACAGCAGTCTAAATGGTGTTTTTACTTCATCTCCCCTAAAAGATATTTTATAGATATTAATGAAGCTCTAGCTATCTTTTCCTGTCCTACCTTGAGCGCTGTTGTCTTCAAATGAATGTACTTTTATGTGTCTCTTTGTCACCGATATTTTAGGCATTTCTACTCGAGCAGATTTTAAGTGTAACACATACATTTTCACAGTTCACTCGGCTGGTTTTGTTTAATCAAGTACTGAATTCTAAATTGATAATTTCAATGGGGGTTAATGGTTAGCTTAAAACATGAAAGCTAAATTTACAAGCTAGCAACTAACTAACAAGCTCCAACTACCTAACCAGAACTACTTAGAGACCAAGTGTAGAAAACCTGTGTTTTATTTCCAAGATACTGGATGTAAAAGTTTGTAACTGAAACTAAATGGCAAAAAGAACAAGAGCACACGCTCCTGGATAAAGGACGATAGAGCTGACTTGTTTAAAATAGCCTTACACCATGTAATTTTCAGCCATTTGGAGAGGAACACTCGAAACTGCCTGTATTGACTGGTGTCTCTTTTGTAGGAAGATAATTGCTTGTTCTCTCTGTTGATATTTTCTTGAAGGACAGAATTCCCACAAACACAATACATCTCTTATGTTTACAGCATTAACATTTTTCAGTAGACAATCGATCTTTTTTTTTTTTGTCTCTCTTCAGTAAATACGTTCTTTGTAGCAATTATGAAAGTGTATTTGAAGTGCAAAAGATACCCTGGGCTCATCATATGTCACAACCAATTTGAACTGGATTGAGGTGCAAAGCAAGCCACTACTATTGCTGACGAGAATCTCATCAGGTATGCAGGTCATGGCTTCCGAGAACCCTTTGTTCAAGTACGCCAAGAAACTTCTGTCTCCTTCTCCTGTCAGAGACACTCCTTGAGTTTAAGTATTCCCTGTTCAAACAGTTTCACTGGGAAACACTCCAAGAGTACTGTGCTTCATTGCCCAACCCATCACCTCATCCCAACCTCCTGCAGACTGCTGATCTGGAGAGGGCCCGAAGACACCCCTTCTTCTCAGGACTCCAGTTTATACGAGCGCTGTGTTCTTACATTAGCATTGCCTCAAGTGCCTACAGAAGGTTTTAAAGCTGACCGCTAAAGCTGTACCTCAGCTCACCTAACCTGGCAGCACTTTGTATCCTCTTTGTCTGCTTCGCTGCATTTCGACTGTCCAAACAAAGACGGGGGACAAAAAAAAGAACAATCTGTCCGTTTTCCTTAGAAAAGAGGAAATTTTGATTGGCATACCAAAGTGAAGAGGCTTCTCACTATGGTGAAGGTGACTCCTGCAGCCAAGGACGAGGTCTTTGCTGCAGCCTGTGAGGCCGTCCTCCAGGGGAAGGTCTGAATGGCAAGTACAGAACCGAGGCTCAGGCTCAAGTCAAGAGTCTTTAGGCGAGGAAGGCATATTAGAGCCAAGATAAATGTTCAAATCTATCAATCAAGAAGAAGACGGATGTTCCTGACAACTTCTAAATTTTAAATTTAGACTAGTCCTCTAGTCTAAATTGAGTAAAGCACAAGAAGCGCACACACACACACACACACACACCAGCCAGGCTTCAAGTTACCTGATATAGTCTGTTAGACACACTTAATGTTGTCACATTATCTCCATTTAAATGAGATGGGAAACATTTGGACAATATCTTCCTGCCAGACAAGTGCAGTGCAGCATTTTTTCCTGCTACTACCTGGATTATCTTTGTGATGTGACCGACGAAACATAGATGACATCTACAGTTACAGCTTTCAGGAAGCAGGTGTGCTAATGCTACATTACATAGACTGTATAAAACATGGGAATCACGTCTGTGACATCGCATAGGTTTCAGAGTGCGGTGGTTCTGGCTGACACTCTCCCAGCTAATCTAAGAATGGACAAAGAAGTGTATCGTTGTTTAAACAAGTCACCTGTAACAGCACCTACCTGTCAATCAAACAAGCCATACTTAATTCTGCATAAAAACTAGAAACTATGGCGGCCCTGGGTGTTTAGTTTGTCCATTCTGGGCTGGAAGGGGACACATGGCATCTGTAGATATAAAAGTCCCATTCTAAAGTAATAAAACCTTCGTAATTCTTATTTTCAGGTGATTATACACTAAAAATATATCTTTATTGTATTGAATATAACATATTCTGTAAATAGAAACCTCTAAATCTGACACACTGGACCTTTAACTGTGATGAGATACAGTAAAAGTAGGTGAAGGTTCAAGTCTCTAATGAATATTTCAAGACAGTGACAAATAAAATTCACAGTATGTTAAGACAGAGAGGTGTGGGGGAAAAAAAAGTTGCATTATGAGTGAGCCGACTCTTTAAACAGGAGAAACACTCTCTGATTACCAAAACCTCATTACCATACAGGAATCTAAAATCTGTCATATTACTGAAACAAATGACACAAAGCTTTCTGTGGCGTTGTGCTGTTATAATGCTCCTCTCTGGCCAAAGCCATTAGTCACATACTCTCATACGACACAGTATTTTCAGTGCTTAAAATAATTGATACGAGGTATTAAATAATGCGTTGAGCGCTCATTATGCATGCAAATAGGGTTCACAGCTTGTGCAGGAGTATAAGACACACGGCTGTTTATTCAGCTTTCATGCTCAAGCTGTTTTACTTCAGTTGAGATTTATAAGAGACCGCTGGCAAATTTTTGTCTGAACACAAACCTTCAGACTTTCTTGTTTTGAAGTGAAACTGGAAATATGATTTGAAAAAGAAAAAAAAAAGTACTCCAGGCTACGTTTGTTTGACATTTATCTCATTTCTCCTCAACATATTTGTTCAAAGCTGTTCAAGAACATTTTCTGCAGCATTCGAAGAAGTGGCTGTGATAGCACTACAGAACCATGGACGACCACCGGAGGAAGAATGCAGCGAAACATCACAACTATCTAAGAGTTTTAAAATCATTCATTAGTTTAGATATTGAGCTTTATAGATATTGATATTGAGCAAATGGATATATGTGCGCAATTAGTCGATGAAACGTTGCTATCCTCGCTAGTCGACACCAAGTGGCAACCTGCAGAAATGGCTGTCCCTCAAACGGCCACTTGAGGCTGGCTAAAAAACAAGTCAGTCTCCATAAGTCCCCATGTTAAAATGTCCAACTTCACAGCAGAAATAAACATGTTTACAGCCTGGTACAAAAAACAGTTCTGGTCTTTATAGCTAATTTCCTCATTACAACTGTACTGAGGGTGAATTTATATAGAACTCACCTGTTTGAATTATATTAAGGCTTAAAGTTATGCATAATTAAGTATGGCCGCTTTGATTGACAGGTGGTTGATGTTACAGATGGCTTGTTTGCTTCATTCAGCCCGCTTCAGGTCCGCTGGTGATGATGAGCTACAACTTTAGATTAGCTGGAAAACAGAAAAAGTAGGACCGCCAACATGGCGGCTGTGGATGATTTCATGATGATATGCTGTCCATTTTTTATACTCATTGGTTACCACAGAGCAGTTAGCCAATCACTTTGTTGAACTTTGACATATCATCTCATATTTTCATCACTCCTGAATGTATTTTGGCATAAATGAGCTGCCATATTAAACCATCAGAGGTTATCTGGAAACTATTTTTAGGTCATTTCTAGTTAAAACAACACAATAAAAACAACAACAACGATAATAATAATATTCATCACCAGTCTGTGAGAAAACACTATGTTTTACTATCACAGTATCGTCTCGCGCGCTCTCTCACTCGCTCGCTCTCTCTCTCTTTGCGCGTGAACTCGGGCACAAAAACGCACCACCACCACCATCAGCACCAGCAGCAGCAGCAGCAGCTCTGATCTGGCGTCTCCATCTTCTGTTTTCTGGTGAATACTGCCAGCTGCAACTTTTGTCACCGCACAGCTGCCAGTGGTTCCTCCTCTCTCTCTCTCTCTCTCTCTCCCTCTCTCTCTGACACACACACCCAAGCTGGATTCATTAAAAGTCAAGAGAGGCAGCTGGATGATGTCATATCCGCGAACAACCTGAACGCAGGGTGGATTTTTGCTGCATGTATACCCACAAACTTTTTTTTTTCTTTTCTTTTTCCTCCTCCTTGCCACTGACGAGGTTTTCTCCCCCGCTGCCCACATGGCACGCGTAACGGGGACGAGTGGATGGATGTGCCTCCCTCCTCCTCCTCCTCCTCCTCCTCCTCCCATGGAAGCTGTGGTTCTCACCAGCGCGTAGTGGACGAGGTGGTGCGAGCCCACGGGAAGAAACTTACGTGAATTATTTATTTATTTGTTTCCTCTGGGTTGTTCCCGTCGCGGAGGAGGGCGGAGGAGGAACCCGAAACAACCGGCAGAATGTGGTCTCTGTCCGTGGTCCTGAACCCGCTGCTGTTCCTGCTGCTGTTCGGATACTGCCCTTCAGTGGTGAGTTCACAGCCCTCACATCCCTCTCTCTTAGAAATAAATAAACTTGGACACGAGCTGAGCGATCCTCATTTCAAACTTGTCTTTAATCAGGGTGGAGCTCTGCTCTGTGCCGAATGCCACAACAACAGATAAATGAGTCACGGCGTGTTTACAGGCAGTGTTGCATGTTTCCAGCAGCCAGTAGTTAACACTGACACGCAGAAAATGTTTCAAAAAATTATGAATCTGAAAAAAAAAAGATACAGAATTGAAAGTGGTGCTAGAGGAGGAGGCACCCTCACAGCACTCATGTTTATTGCCTACATCAACCACATAGCACTGATATTGATCCTGGAGAATTGCCAGGGATATAACTCACTTTTAAGGGAGAGTTCAATCATTGTAAAATAAATAAATAAATTAAAAAAAAACATTGCTGCTATGAATTATATCCAAATCCCCTCCCAGACAGAAGAAGCTCCACCAAACATCTTAATACATGCATATTTCCTCTCTTTCTCTCTCTCTATTTCTCTGACTTCAACTGAAATGATCTGTAAATACAGTTTTTGTTGCAACATAATTGCTTGTTCTCTCTGTTGATCCCTTATTATATGTTGTTTCTTTAAAATGTCATGTGATTTGTCCTTCATAGTTTGAGCTTCCCGAACTGGGAATGCATTTGGGAGCATTATCGCAAATTAGGAGCAGCAGCTTGCAGATCACCAAGCCATTTGGACAAGAACAATGGTCGATTAGGTTCATACCACCCATGCAGAGTACAATCCCCCCGTGCCAGTGTCTTGATTGCAAAGCGGTGTCCTCACATACTATCACCTTGCCATGATTGAAAGTGGTGTGCAGAATTAATGCTCCTCATTTGTTCACATAACCAGGAAGCGTTTACAGGCCGTGCCAAAAGTCGGAAAAACTGTGTATCGAGATCTGTCGGAAAGTCTGAAGGAATGGCAAGAGACAAAAAAAGGAAGCAGCTGTCTGAGTTGTTTCAAGAGAGGAAAAACTCTTTGTGCAGAGTTCCTCACACACACTTACACACACACACACACACACACAAAAAGCCTAGTTGGAGAGTGCATCTGGTTTGGCTGAGCTACAGATTCATTTTAATATGAGGAAATGTGAGAGTGAGAAGAGGGGAAAGGATGTGCGTCACTCAAGAGACAGAAGAGAAAGACCGTTTTAACAGATTAGTGAAACTTGATTCTTTTTTAGGAGCCTTTCAAAAGCAGAGTAAGGAAGAGAAGAGCTGAGGGTGGTTATTTTTCTTCGCCCTTTATCCCATTCAGCTGTAATGCCATGAGAAAGAGGCACATTCCAGCGACAGTCATGGTGCAGAAAGCCATCCATTATCTCTAATAATTTATACTACTACAATGTACCATGCGTGCCCTCCAGTTATCTCAGTGCAATAGCATTTTTTTTTTCTCTGCTGCTGCTTTTCAGCGTAGTTTTCATCAAATGCACATTGAGCATTAGAGTTCAGAGGTGGCACAGAATTAACGATAGCTCGGCTGTAAATGTAACATTATTACATTCAGCATTCACGGCTTTTATCTGACACTCATAGCATGAATAGGTTAGCATCAGGGTGGGAGTAGATTAAGCTTTAATTTCGAGATCACAAACTTTTACCTGCAACCAATAGCAAGGTGGACAGAGATCAGGGCTGCAGTGCTTTGATAACAACTGAAACAATTTTCTAACAATCTGATAGAGGCAACATAAGAGAAATTTGCTGGGGGAAAGGATAAAAGCTCAGGAGATTGATAGCAATGGAAGGTATTTTTCTTTTCTTTGACATCATGATAAGAGTGAAAGAAAGATGTGCCAGAGAAAAACTAACATACTAATATAACAATCCAGATTCTTCAGCTCCAGATTTTTACCTATAAAATGCAGTCTGACAGGAGGTGAAAGTCAGAGACGGAGCTTCCTCCTTGGTCTGACGTCCTCGCCTGCTCAGAGGGGACATGATCTTTCATGGCTGATTCCAAACGGTCTTTAAACTGTTCAGCCTGACAGCGACGGATGAATGGGGGGCAGAAGGGAGAAGGATGCCTGCGCTGTGAAAACAGACAGGGCACTTCACATTTATATCCACAAGCTTGTGTGAAAAAAGGCAGCCAGATGCCAAGGTTCACATGTTTCACAGGTTATCCTCCAGCCAGATCCGAACGTAAAAACACAATCCAAATAATCGTTGGTTGTCTGCCAAATACGCTGGTAGTGCAGACAAATTTACCATCCGCAGTCAAAGGTTGCCTGTATTTGGCTGGAGGCTTGTGTTAATTTCCCATGCTGACAGTAAACAGCAGTATTGTTCAAATACTGATGCTGTTTGCGTGTCTGATAGCTATCAACTTTTCCAGCACTTCAGGACACTTTGATCAATATTTAGAGCGGAACCAGTTATTCACTGTGTACACTCTGACATTAGTTGATGGTGCTGCATTAAAATATGCTGCACTGGCTTATGATGCATAACGTTATGTTCTTTAGGCTTTATACTCTGGAGCTGTGGAGCATATTCAATGTAATAAAGAACGGGAAAAGCTCCCACAAATCAGGTTTATCTGCGTCTCCCAGCAGGACTTTCAGTTCAAGCACTGGAAGGCCTAGTGAGGAGAAACAGAGGAATTTCAGCGCTCGGGTTATTCATCAAGGCCAGAAACTCTATTTATTGTTGAAGAGGAAATTTACTGGAGACTATATACTGTGGAGGAATATCTTACAGAAAAAAAGCACTTTCAAAGCCCGTTTTATAAGTCAGTGGAATTGGTTGGCGTCAAAGCGTTGGGGGGCATGAGGCAGAAGAATGGATGACCCCTGAGCAAGAAATAAAAGAACATAACAGCTGTACGCTGCAATTTCATAAGAGCGATATCATCAGCGTTGAATTTATTTAGTGTGTCTCCCTGTATGTGTGTGGGCTGTGCATTTCACGACGGTGCCTGTGTTTCTGTATGCAGACCATCCGGCCAAAGGAGGGGTGGCAGGTGTACAGCTCGGCTCAGGATGCAGATGGGCGTTGTATCTGCACAGTGGTGGCACCTGAACAGAATCTGTGCTCCAGAGATGCCAAAGGCAGACAGCTCCGCCAGCTCCTGGAGAAGGCACGCGCACACAGCCACACACACTTTTCTGTTTATTTGACAATACACAGACTCGCTCTCTAACACACACACACACACTCGTTTACTGTAAGCAACCAGAACCTAAATCCTATGACATATAACGTTGATTTCGATCGTTATTCAGAGAGAGATTGCACCAGACAGGTCCATAACCCCATTTTCCACTTCTGCATATATTACATGGATGACATCAGCTGAATGGTTGCTTGTGAAAGACGAGAACGCTCTCAATCTCACCTTAACACAACTGGAGTGCCTTTGCTTTTTATTTATTTTTTGGCAACCAACCCTTCAAGGCTATTGTTAATATTTGAAGGATTATCAGGCTTTAAGCATTTGATTAGGGGTGTTGTTCCTGTTGGAAAGTGGACTATCATCAGAAAATCATTTTTTTTCAAGGGTTTCTATATATTTTTCATTTTTTAAAGTATGCATTTAATCTCACAAAAACAGCCAACGTTGGGAATAGAAGCAGAAACACGACTATGAATCCCAAATGAAATAGCTCGTTTCCCCCCCATGACAGTAGTGATTTAATGCATTATCTACAAACAAACTAATAGCACGGCAGCAGAGTCACTTTCATCAATTAGTATGCCATATAAGGAAGCATTCCTCTAGCCTACATTTTAATGTTGCGTGCCAAAGGCTGTTCTCTGTCATTCACTGGGGCCTTTGACACTAATGTACTAAACTGCTTCAGGGCTTCAGTGAGGCCATTTCAGGATCCCTCTAACAGAGCCAGAAAAGTATGCAGAACACAATGTGTGACTGTTGTGCCACAGTGTTTTTTAGTTACAATTAGAGCCAAAGAGAGGGGGACGTTTATTCTTGTTCACATGCCCCATAAACCCGGCGAGCTTTTGTTAAACCAGCGAGAGAGACACTGTAATGTTTTCCGTCAAATATCTGCTCTGAAACATGTAATCAAACCTGGCAGATTCAATACTTTATCAACGACCATGGACTATAATAGAGAGAGAGGAAACTGTCACATAGCAGTCCCATGTCCATGTAAAATCTATCAACGCTCTATTCAGCCCACACATAGATGGTTAAAAGACAATCACGTTGGAGGTCAAAATGTTGATTTGTTCCTTGGTCAGAGCATGGCAGGCTCCCGAACAGCTGAACATGGAGGACATTTTAATCTCGCGGTGGACGGAAAAATCAATGCTGCACTGTTTCATTCTTTTCAAAAGGTGCAGAACATGTCGCAGTCAATCGAGGTGCTGAACCTGCGGACGCAGAGGGACTTTCAGTATATCATGAGAATGGAGAGCCAGATCAAAGGGCTCCGGTCGAAGTTCCGACAGATCGAATCGGACAGGAAGACGCTCGTCAACAAAAACTTTCAGGTATGTTTTTTGTTTGATGTTTAACTTTGTGAGAAACTTCACAGGGAAAGTCTGCGAGAGGATCTCCTCTAGAGAAACCTGAGGAGCATCTGAATGAATAAACTTTCATTCCTGATAAGATCACAAAGGCCTGGTCAAGGACAAAAAGTGTCTCAAATGTGTAGTGTGGAAGACTTTAGAGGATGTGTTGGCAGAACATGGCAGAAATGGAATGTAATTTTTATAAGCATGTTTTCATTTGTGCATAATCACTTGAAAATAAGACTCGTTGTGCTTTTGTTACTTTAAAATGAGGCTTTTATGTCTAGAGGTGCC
Organism: Protonibea diacanthus; assembly: GCA_028641955.1. Classification (NCBI taxonomy): domain Eukaryota; kingdom Metazoa; phylum Chordata; class Actinopteri; family Sciaenidae; genus Protonibea; species Protonibea diacanthus. The sequence goes on along the minus strand of CM053988.1, from coordinate 19,416,490 downwards.
ACAGGTCCTCTTCCATGGAGTTGAACATGTTTCTAAATGGCTCTAGATAGGAGCATTTGTGCTTTTCGCAACACCTTAGGCCGTATTAAGACCAAATCAGGAGTTGTAGCAAATCACTGCAGGGTTGTGCGGTGATGTATGGTGTTGGTGGGGGTGTGAGTCAGGATGCTGGGGGTGTGTTTATTTGTGCTGACTGTAACTGCTATGAAACAATCAGAAAATAACTTCTGTTACTTTCGCTGATTCACTGCCTTTCTGATACCGCCGCTCCATTACTCTCATTTCTTGTCTAAGTTGTTCAACCACTGCTCGCTCTTTCAATGACAACCAGTCGACACAAACAAAAGGAAACCTTTTCCTGTCACTGTTTTGCAGTCCACGAGTCTACCTGAATAACCTCAGTTTCAGTTTCACGCTGACTTGTGTTTCTCCAAAAGTTAAATCTTGATCAACCTCTCCAGGGCAAATCACTGCGTTTTTTTTTTTTTGCAGGCACCCCCTGCAGTCCGTACCACCGCAATCAAAACACACTACCCACCACTCAAATCAATATAAATACCAGTGTTTTCACTGCGGTGCTGGATTTGGTCTGAATACAGCCTCATGTTGGGAAGAGGAGGTGAAGTGAGGGGCATTTGCTTGGTTGCAATCTGCAACTTTACTGCTAGATGACACATTTAGCAGTGAAGCATCTGGCATGGAAGTGGTGAAATTGACAACATCCTGATGGCTCCATTATTTATTTGTTACATTCGTTTTACTTACAAAACATTATGTTGGTAAAAAATATATTTTTTACAGAGATCAACAGTAAGTAAAACCTTCTAAAGGCACTGTAACTGTTCGCATAAATAAACTCATCTGTTGGGTCATTTTATACACACAGCTGCCTCTTTCTTCTCGATTCTTCATACGAACAGAAATAGATTCTGATTTTAATGAGACTCCACTCCTGGACCTCACAGTAAAAGAAGTTATTGGTAGGGACGGGCACTGCATCAAATTCTAAATAGAGGAGAAAGGATTTCCATATAATCTGACATTGTATAATTGACGCTGACATTGTACAACAATAATAAGAGCAATTACTATAATAATCATTACTATTATCATCCATCAGTGAAAATTGTTTGGGTCTGGACTAGAGCTTCTCCCCCATCCTGTGGTTGCCATTTATTATGATTAACTTCTGATAAAGACAATCTTTCCTACAACTATTAAAATCGTTATTACTCTACGTTAATATGGTTTCCTTGAATCATATATTCTACTTTAGATAAATTACTTTCAACATGTCATACATTCCATATTATTCATCACTTACATCTGGAAGTGATTTTATGATATTATTCTCTGTTTAAAGTGTTATTGATTATACTACTTTTACGTTACCTTCACCAAAATAACTGCAGAGGTACGACTATGCATTATGAAATGTTAGAGGGTGATGCTGTTTCATAGCAGGTAATCAAAGCAAGCTGAACTTTATTATAGTCCATTATTAAATCCAGAGGTGGCCGATATTGTATAGTGAAGGTTATCCTTTAAAGAACAGGCCCATTTATGCATTCACACGCAGTGTTTATCGCTTTGTATTAAAATTGGCCACTTATATTAATAATAGTGCGATGATGCAAAACAATTAAATAGCCCAGACCTTTTAAAGTAAATGAAAGAACACTTGCAGAAGCGACACAATGTTAAACAATTTAGTTTTGCACAGTTTATCCCTTCATTCTTAGTCATTCCACTGTTCCAATAATCACCAGATTAGATCGAATAAGTCTTTTATTCTGTCTGGCTCTAGACTAGACTGTCTGGCTATCACTGCGACAATGATGCCAGACCTTCCTCTTGCTGCTCTCCCACTCCGGTCTTGGCCTGTCCCCCGCGATGTCGTCCAAAGAGAGTCCAGTTGAACCGCAGAAAACATTCTGCCTCTACAAGCTGTTTTTCTTTCTTTGGTGTCTATGTGCATCTTAGCTCATTGAACAAGAGTCTGTTGCTGCTCTCGCTCTTCCTTTTCTGACAAAATCGAGTAATAAAAAAGTTATATATTACTGTAATAGAAAGTGTTCCCACTGTTTGTACCATGAAAAAAACAAACAAACAAAAAAAAACCCTGAAACAGCTGTCACTGGAAACAAACTGAACTCTTTGTGCCAGATTGAGAGATTTGTTCAGAGAGGTGTTTTTGCAGTGTTGTATCCTTTTTTTAGGAGCTAAAGGGAAAGATGGAGTCTTTGCAGCCGCTGATACCTGTCCTGGAGCAATACAAGACAGATGCCAAGCTCATCTCCCAGTTTAAAGAGGAGATCAGGAACCTGTCTGGCGTGTTGATGGGCATCCAGGAGGAAATGGGAGCCTACGACTATGAGGAGCTGCAACAGAGGGTTCTAAATCTGGAAAATCGTCTCCGCAACTGTATGAATAAACTCAGTAAGTCCATAGAAGAAAAAGCAGATCCAGGCATGGTGGCCCCCAGATTAAGCAATGACACACGGATCATAGACCCATTTCCTGCAGCTACCAGCAGACTGGCATTTTAGATACAGAGCAGAAGGCAGAGTAGAACTGCGACTAGAGGTTTGTGGTCTGATTTTATTTGCTGGCTGGACGTAAAAGGTGGTAGCGTCAGCAATCATGAAGCTTTGCACTCCCGCTTCCTTCTTTGGCATTTGCAGTTTAGCTGCGGGTCCCTTGCTCCGCCCACCGAGGTTTAACTCGTCTAATAGGATCAATTCTGCCTTGTGGAGCAGCTTTGCCTCTGATAAAGGTTTGCATGACTACACTCCAATTTGCTAACTGTCAGGTTATCAACACTGATGGAGCCTGTCAAAGTCTCAACGTAAATAGCTAACATGTGAATGCTAATGGGATGTGGCTGGAAATCTGTCTGAGCTCGAGATGATCGCTTAAGCATTCATTGTGCATGAGCTTTGATTGATTAGGTAAAATAGCAGTTAAATACTTAATAGGGAACTTGCAAGCTTGCATGCAAGTGACAGCCTATTGTCATTTGGCACAATTAAAGTGTCTGGCAAGATGAATTAAGTGCAGCTTAAGTACTTCAAATATTAAACTATGTGGGATAAATGTTAACCCGCGTCTGACACATGAGAAGGGGTTTTACTACTTACTATATTGAGGAAGTTTCTCTAAATTAAGCATGACCAGATGCTGAACACAAACAGTCCAAATCTTTTTTCTTTTTTTTTTCACCCCATATTTTGAAAAAGCCAATCCAGTACTTTGTTATTTATTCCAGGACTACCATCAAAACATTGGCTGTAGCTTTATCATGCAGAGTTTGTGCTGTGTGTGACCGGAGCTGTGTGATGTGTTCACAGCATGTGGCAAGCTAATGAAGATCACTGGGCCGCTGACAGTGAAAACTTCAGGGACCAGATTCGGAGCCTGGATGACTGACCCACAGGCGTCTCCAAAAAACAACAGGGTGAGCCGAGTTAATGTTCTTTGTTTCATGTTTCAGGCTTTTGAAGCAACAGCATGCGGTTTAATGATTTACATACAATCACTTCCCTCCTGTTGTGGTGGTGGCGGGGTAGTTGTTGTTGTATTACAGCATCATACTCACTAAAACTTTTTTTTTTTGACACTTTGGCTGCTGAGATCAAGCATAAAACTCGATGCAGCTTGCTGGACACGTTGATGTACACGAGGCTGTTTCATGACTGGATTCTTTTAATTTCATGCGAAAAACAACAACACAAATGGACTTACTGGGAGAGTTTCAGGGCTTCCATCAACATGAACTACAGACTGGTTAAAAGCACAGTCTTTATATACACCACAGGGCGGGTGGCTGAGGCTTTGTCATTTACAACACTAGACACATTAACAGCCAGACTTTGTAGACTTCAGCACAGACGTTTCAGCATAAAAGAGCAGAGCAAACTGTGACAAAGAGTAAAGACTACCAAACACACATTTTGTTCACATCCAGTGTAACCAAACAGACTACCTCCTGTGTATCACTGAGGCCTGAACCAACATGAAAGAAGTTTTTATCACATATGTCTGGCGCTGCATGTCACATAAACACGAGGCGATGCGGTTCGGTGTTTCCATGAGTGATTCCTGTTTGATGGTTGGGATTCACTGACTACTGTACAAAAGCACATCTTTTTAAATATTCAGTGATTTTGATGAAACTGGATCATAATTTATACAGAGTACATTTGCTGTCCTCCAGCTGCTCAGCTGAACTCAACTGTTTTTTATTCAAAGTTTTTTGATGGACAGATAGCTGTAGCCTAACGACTTGCTAAAGTACCTAAATGCTAATTAACTGCTGCTAACCAAGCGGCAGCCTCCGTGGCTGGGAAATGAAGCCAATGCAGAAGTGCTAAAAGCTGTAATTCCTCAAGCGGCCACTTGAGGCTGGCTGCAGAAGTGAGTCAATCTCCATAAGTCCCCATGTTAAAATGTCCAACTTCACAGCAGAAATAAACATGTTTACAGCCTGGTACAAAAAACAGTTTTGGTCTCTATAGCTAATTTTTCAGTTCATGACAACTGTACTGAGGGGGAAATTCTATATAACTCACCCATTCAAATTATATTAAGGCTTAAAGTTGCGCATAATCAGCAGCGTGGCAACTTTGATTGACAGGCGGGTGCTCTTACAGATGGCTTGTTTGAGCAACCAGGCGTTATTCCCGTGGGAACCGCTAACTTTCGTTAGCGTTGTCAGCCATGCAGCTAACGTAAATGATGCCAGGAGCCAAACTTGGCATGAGAACCACCTTGGTAGGCTACTTTATTCCCTGACAAATAAAAAGCTTTGTTAACAGCTCTACTGGCTACTATAAACCTTAATCAATATCTGTGACAAGTCCCTCCCTATCTGCCAGTTTCTACAGGAAGCATGCAAATATGCAGAAACAGAGTAGCTCTCTTTCAATTTCACTTTAAAGCATTTCCCTCCTCATGAGCATTTGAAATCCAATGTTCTGAATGAAAAAAGGTTGCAGAGGCCAAATGTTTGACCTTCCAAGAACAAGCTGCAAAAAGTAGTTATTGAAAAGTCGTTGCTTAAACCGTTTTCTTCGTTGTGATCAGTTTTTTTGAATGTTTTCATAACTCCTTTGTTTACATGACTTCAGTTTTTGGATAAACCAAAATTGAATGAATTCTATTGATTGAATATTGTACCTGATGAATATTAATAAACTTGTTAATTTACTACTCGCTCCAATAGCAGCAATGTAGCGTAGAGCATAAAAACATCACCGAAAGTTGTCTGTGCCTTCATTATTCTTTTAATGCATGGATGTACGCCAGGTAACATTTTACGTGTTAATATTACCTGAAGCAAACAGGGGAAAAATTATTTTCTGCATCACCAGCTGAATGATGATGCTCCCGTGGGGGAGGGAAAATAAAAACTTTGCGCTACTGTAATTACACAGCTTCATTAGGTGACATTAGTAAAGTACAGCTTGGCAAGTTTGCTTATATAATGTATTCCCTGAGATGAGACTCTGTGGAGAATAATATCAGCTGATTTGAATCTGAAATGCTGCATATAACCTCCTCTGGAGCAGGTAAGGGGTGCAGGATAAGTTACCATGGTGATCTAGTAAGGTTAAAAGAGAGCCACCTTCATGACACTGACACCTCTCTGGGCTCAACATACCTTGCTAACCCATTAAAGTTGCACTCCCTCTGTCCTATCAATACCAATAAAACAGAATAAAAGTCCATCATTGAAGGTTTGGCTTCCAACAAATGTCCGGCCACTGGTTGTTTTATTATCCTGTTTTATGGAGCTCCTGGGGTCAACTCCATTTAGTGAATATAATTTAATGGGCATGTTATCACATTTTTTGTTTTCCAAGTGATATTATAAATGAGATATTAGTATTTCTTGTAAAGTGTACATTTATTTGTCCTCAGGTCTGGTACATGGACAGCTACACCAACAACAAGATCGTAAAAGAATATAAATCCATCGCTGATTTTGTGGCAGGAGTCGAGTCGAGAACCTACAACCTGCCTTTCAAATGGGCTGGAACCAACCATGTGGTGTACAACGGCTCTTTGTACTACAATAAAATGCAGAGCAACATCATAGTGAGGTACAGCTTCGAGACGGGACGCGTGGTCACCCAACGGGCTCTGGAGTCTGCAGGCTTCCACAATGTTTACCCCTACACCTGGGGGGGCTTCTCTGATATCGACCTGATGGCGGACGAGCTAGGCCTGTGGGCCGTGTACGCAACCAACCAGAACGCCGGGAACATCGTCATCAGCCAGCTGAACCCGGACACGCTCCAGATCCTCAACACATGGAACACAGAATACTCAAAGAGGAACGCCGGCGAGTCTTTTATGATCTGCGGGACGCTCTACATCACTAACTCCCACCTGACCGGTGCCAAGGTTTATTATGCTTACTCCACGAAAACCTCCACATACGAGTATACAGACATTCCCTTTCATAACCAGTATTTCCACATGTCAATGCTGGACTACAACGCCAGGGACCGCGCCCTCTACGGCTGGAACAACGGCCACCAGGTGCTGTTTAATGTCACACTTTTCCACATCATTAAAACTGAGGACGACTCATAAGTGGAGGAAAATGCTATACATGAGAAAGAAATTATGAAACCACAGAAATAATGGATGGTTGCTCTTGAATGTTCTTATATTTATTTACTTTATTTATTTATTTTTATTTATTTATTTATTTATTTGTTCATGTCATTTCTCTTGCTATTTGCCCATTTTCATATGAATGTTAGCTAATTAAAATATTGTCCATGTGAAAAAGTGACACTTCCTCGATAAAAAATAAATATCAGCACAAAATGAAAACAAATTCGGTAACACATTTTTCAATAATTGCACTTATACATAGCAACTTTTAGAAAGTGACTGAACAGTTGATTCAGCAGCTCAATTTTCTCTCCCAAATGAAAGCTTTTCCCAGAATGAAGTCCTCATATTCATAATGGTTTTCTCCTCCCGTACTGCATTTATTCATGGCCCTTTAATTTATTCAGATTTTGACTGTGTTCACTAATTGTTCATTTTGTTTCCATTCTTTTCCTTGCCATTTATTCATCATCATCTGCTAATTTATTCCTGCTTTTCGCTTCCTCCATTTAGCTTTCGATTTGTCTTTGTACTTTTACTTTCAAACATTTTTTTTTTTTTTTTGCACTTGACCTTGTACAAGACAATGAGAAATGTGGTGAACCATAATGCACCTGTATAGTTACTGTACTTGGCTTTTTTGTGATTCTCATTCATCCAGGTCATAGGATATCTTTGAATACCAAGTCAAAGTCAGCACACCTGTTTGTCTTTAACTTGGTACTTTAGAGATATTAGCTTTTTTGTAACTTCAGCAACAGTTTGTATGCCTTATTCAGTGCAGTATGTTCTGTAAGCCCAAGGATAACAGCTCTCGTGCATGAATGTTGGCTATCCTAATAGCATTTTTACTGTAACGGTATATCTGTGTATTTTGTATCTGCACAACATCCCATCCTCCTTCTCTCTAGCTATATTAATGGTAAAGATTCATTTATACAGACGGCAGTAGATGACTTTAATAAGCATTCGTTTGTGTAAATAAGAAGTTATACATAACCAAAATAAAAGTATTGTTTTCATTAAGTCAGTTTTCTGTGTGTTTGTGTTCTCGGGGTAACAGCAGTAGCACTGCACCATTTGATTTAATGTGACGTCACTTTAAATCCATAGACCTCGGTGCAACAATGCATCTCTGCCAACAAAAAGAGTTATTTCACTGTCCTCTAAAAGCACAAAGTGACTTAGGGTTTTTTCTCATTTCCTGCTCTACCTTACTCATTTTGCATCACCGTAACTCTTTGCCAGAGTTTTTTTTTTTATTGCATTAAGAGATATTTCCTGGTTACTGTCAGTACGGAGGAGGACAGCATCTATGAGCTGTAAATATCACTTTGCACTCAGTGACAACAGCTTGCAGAAGCTTCATTGTTTGGTTTGATTTGATTCTGTTAGAGAACGTGTAAGTATATTAGCCTGTGTTTAAATTTGATATACAATCATGCTATAAAATATATGTGCTCATATTGACAGGAATTGACTTGGCAGTAAATAATATATACATTTAATTAAAATATTATGAAAATATCACTTTACAGACAGCAGAGAGCTTTTGTGGTGCTAATACTGAACAGAACTTTACTCTTCAGATACAGTTACATGAGCTGCATTTCTTACTTCAGATGTTCGATAATCTTTGCTAAATGTGAAGTTGAAGATGTTTTTTAGGCTGTTTGGAATTTTTAAAAAATGCAGTTGCAGTCCAAACTTATATTCATCTCTGATACCTGAATATAAAGATAACATTACGGATTGGAACTGAGCAAAAACTAAAATTCTGCTGCAGTTATCTTTAGTGATGTGACATTCATTGTCTAAATTCACTTGAGATTTATTTATTGATATGATATTTTGCATGCATTTCATTTACACTGAATATAAAATCATAAATTTCATTATATTATGTGAATGCCCTGGCGGGGAGAGCAATGATATGGATGGTGTTTTAGTCAATATTCAGTAGATAGATGTATAAATAAATAAATAAATATCATTAAAAAAAAAAATATATATATATATATATATATACTGACCTATCTATTTATATATTAATTTTATATATTAATTGACTTATTAATTTAGTTTTTTCATAATCATATTTATTTATGCATTTTTATTTTGACAAAAATCAAGTGTCAGTATCATTACGTGAAGAAACAGGAACGATAAGATATATTCTTCTTTTTCTCAAAGAGCTGTCCATCATAAAATATAAGAGCAACCATAAACAGGCGCAAATTCATATAACAGGTGATAAACCCACTCAGAGGAAATAAAGTCGCTCACTAAGATCATTAACCCCTGGCAGCCAGAAAAGTTACGCCTTTAATTGGCAGCTTAACGGCTGACTAACGAGCTGCATGGAAACTGAGATATGAAATATGAATCAATAAAAGTGGAACAAGAAAACATATTATTAGTTTCTCGCAAAAAGCCAACCAACAAAACACAACTCAAGTTATCTCACGCCTTATCATAATTCACTTGTTCTAAAAATATGATAATTAATGCGCGATCAATAGCGAGATATGAATTGGAGAGGAATTCTCTGGTGAACAATGGGATTCTCAAACAACATTTATACACTGAAATCCAATAATAGAAGTTAATTATGAAGCAAGACTTGGACTTGACCCAAGAATTCTTGTAAGTTTAATGAGCGAGGCAGATCTTTTTACAGAGGAAAACAGTTGTTTCCAAGCAATTTAATATAGCGCCGAGTCCTAAAATAAATATTGTGAACTATGTCTTGAGGCAAGCAATGTGTTTTATGAGATACTGACTGATGTAAACAAGTGAGATAAAGAGGTGAAATCTTCCCACTACATTACTGCCACAGGATTTCACTGGTCAGTACAGACTAAACATGCCTTGTTAGGATTCACACCTTTTGCAGTGCCAGTCTGCTGACTCATGTACATGGCGACTTATTCAGGAGCCTTTTTGCGGCAAGGAGGTGTGATAGCACACTGTGTGTCATGACCTTTTTTAGCCATCCACTGCTGCATGCCCAAAGGTAACTGTCAGCGTTTGGACCAAGTGTCCCTACACTACACGAGCAGACAGTGAACTTAAGTATGCACTGACCACCCACAGTTAAATCTCTGACAGGAGTTGAAGCTCAGTGCAAGACGGCCAGACAGAAGGCAGCTCAAAGGTCAGAGAAGCAACTCCATGCCTTAGGAGACACAATATGGAGGCAGAGGCATCCCCATGTATTACCCATGTGCTTCTCACAGCATAGAGAGGCACTGAATCTGGACTCAATTACAATCACTGTCTTACATGTCAGAACAGTTGTATAGTAGATGACAGGTTCATTGGTGGACAGGCGCCCTTTTAGTGGAAAGGACATCTCTTGGATGATCTTCTAGTGGAGAAAATGTATTAAAGTGGCCTCAGGGGTGGCCTTCCAGTGGAGAAAACTGAAGATGTGCCCTCTAGGGAGCTTTTCTAATGGAGAAAATGTGATAAAGTGCCTGCTAGGATGCTATTTCAATGGAAACTATGTGAAATACACTCTAGGGGGCTCTTCCAATGGAGAAAATGTGATAAAAGGGGGCCTTCCAGTGGAGAAAATTGAAGAAGTGCCCTGTGGGGTGCTCTTCTAATGGAGAAAATGTGATGAAGTGGAGTACTTTATATCTTTATGTATATCTTCTGAGTTTAGTTAACTCCTGAGCGGAAATGAAATTATATATACTGCACATCTTACATGTTGCAGCTCCATCACTGATGAATGGCTCCTTCTTACAAACCCTGCTACCCACCAACTTTGCCACTGGCCAAAATTCTATTTTCTATTATTAATGTACTCGATTCAGTGAAGCACACTCGTGTTCACTCATGTTTTACGTCTTCATTAATGTGCTCATTTTAGCACAACACACAACACACTCTTATTCAGTTTTGGACATCTCTCACTGACAACCAATGAACAGTCAACAGTTATTAATATTTTACAGAGCAGTCTGTTTCAGGCACACGGGATGTGTCTTCCCTGTCCAACAGTCCGGATGACTAGCAACCTATAACTGGACCACTTATCCTATTTTAAGTTAAATGGTAGGACTACATAAAGCACCATTTACTCTGAGTATGAAGGTACTTTTATTGTTTATGTCATGAAGCAACATCTCGAGGAACCAGCACAGGGAAACACTGACAGTTTTCTGGGTTTTTTTAAGTGTTAAACTTTTATTTGGAGCTCAGAAAATGTTTGCAACTTTGTTGCTTATTTAAAGATGAATATTTAATGTCAAAAATATACACAAGTTTTCTGGGCCTTCAAAGTGAAGAAGAATATTGATGAGTTTGAGTGATTCTTAATGATTTAACCACTTGCAGACCATCATTGTTCTGTAAATGATAGTATGTTGCAGCTTTTTAAAATTAGTATTCATTTTAATTGGTATTCTGTGAGAACTGTACAAAATTTGACTGTGTGTGGATAAACTCAGCATTGCTCCACTCTTAGGGGTGTGTGAAACAGTGTGAAATACACAGCAACACGACAAACAGCATGCACGGAGCATTAAAGATAATAAAACTCCGGCAAGAATTGATTTCTAAATAAAGACACACAAACAAGTGGGGCCAAGTGGGGGCGCCTCTCGTTAATGGTGGCAACAATGCAGAGGGAGTAATTACTTTTAAACAGACAAATCAGCGCAGTTAGATAAGAAGGGTATGGCATGCTAGTTTTCAGCTGAGAATATATAATACGCCTTGAATGACTTGTCAGAATTTGTTTATTTTGCCCTCGTGAAGGATGTACGTGAGTTAATATGCCGAATTAAAACAATCCTGTGTGGAAACTGTGCAGTGATGCAGTGGAGGAATGAAAATACATATAGAGTAGTTCCAGTTTATGCAAATTTACTCCACTACATCTTTAGAGGCAAATACTGTGCTTTAATTACACTACATTTAGTTAGTAATTATGAGTGAGATCTATACCCTGCCTGTCCGCTGTGACCACGTATCTCCAGATTTGTTGAATCTGAAATTTAATTTTTATGCTAAACTGAAGAATTAAGTGTTCCTTTGTGGGTTGAGGAAATTGTTTTTATTTTCTTAAGCTAAATAATCAGTTTCAAACCATCCTGGATTAGCTGGAAAATGCATTGCGACAAAGCTGAAAACAAAACAGTTTCTCTGAGCTCATGAAAGAGATGCGTGGTTCTCACAGAACAGCGATGCTACACGGTGTTCGTAGCCGCAGAGATATTCTACAAGATCATCAGACTATCTAGAATATGATGCTTTGCTGTAGATCAGGGTTTCTCAGACTTTTTAGGCTGCGTACTACCTCAAAAAATATTCGTTTCTCCAAGTACCACCATTATGAGACATTAAAATATCATAGCCTCAGGGGACCCTGTTCAGATACGGACAGTTCACACAGAAGGGAGGTTTATGTATGTGTGCATCACATGCATGAACGTGTTCACATAGCTGATATCACAACAAAATAATCCAGGAAATGCGAATCTTATTTTAAATTAGATTCCAGTGATTCATTCAAAATTTTTAATTTGAGTTTTAAATTTGAAGAGAGTTCTGCACGTACTATTAGAAAGAGGTCGTTTGAGAACCTGTACTGTAGATTAAACTACCCAGAGGTATATAAGGTTGTTAAAAGTAGCTCCACCTTAAACAACTTGCAGCAGGACGATGCAACATACACATTAATGCAGCAGTGATATCAAACAGTATACAGTATATAATAGTAAAGCATTGACACGGATCATGTTTACTTTTGAGACGCATATTTTACCAATAATATTTGAATATGTTTTTAAATGCAGTATTGATACTTTTACTAAAGTAAAGGATCTGAATACTTCTTCCTCCTGCAGTGACGGGGTGTTAATATTCAGGATTTTCTTCTTATTATTGGGACTGTGTTTCTAGGTAACAGCTTGGGTTCAAATTTATTTCCTGTCAGTCATTCATATTAACAGGAAATAAAACCAGATCAGTTTATAAAGCTGAATATGAAATAGTCTAAAGAAATGAAACAGAAGCTGTTCTGAACACAAAGAGAAACTTTCTTTGACAGACATAACCCATCAACTGCATGAGAAATGTAATTACTATGGTCCATTTGATGCTATTTTTCGAGCACCCACGAGAACCCTTATTTATCATTATTACAGCATAAACATTAACGTCTGCTGACCAGCAGTGGAAAGGACTTTAGCTGTCAGTCAGTCCAGCTTTGCCAACACAAAGGGATTAGAATAAAATGATATGCTAAGCACCAGGGAAGTGTGATATATCCTTTTCGCTGAAACAAAGTGTATTTTTTATTTTGATTATAGTATGTGATGCTACAAATCTTCCTGACAGCTGTGAGCTAATCCTTTTAAGAGTGGGAGATCACCATATCAACATGTACTAAAATGGGATTTAAACTTTCCTTGCTGGTTACAAAAACACCAAAAAACAGGCATTGCATCAGGAAACCCAGGAAGGAATAAAGCATGGAAACAGATCTCACCGCTTTAAGATGGATGACATGTTTACAAAAAAAGAGAGAGGGGGGAAAAAAAGGCAAAATGACTTTCCTGAAAAATGGTATTTTTAAAAAGCAGTTTTCAGTTCCTGTTCCAATTTCAGACCTAAGAGAGGGAAGAAGTTGCTTTTAAACATCAATTTAGTTTCGATCGTGTCAGGTGTTCCCTTATGCAATCGAAGCACGTTTGAGGGCAGAGAAAAACAGTTCGAGTTCAAGATAGAGCCACAGACTGTCTCTAAAACAAGTCAACTGTGGTGAGTGAAGTCATTAAAGTTAACAGCTATCGGTGGCAGGGAACACTTAGACATTACATTTAAATCAGGAGTATAACAAGACAAGATTTAGTCTCCATCAAAGGCCTCACTTTATAATTGGGTTTCTTTCCAGATGAGTAAAAATGGAAATTGTACTTTCGTTGTTCTGATACTTTGACAAATTGCATTGTATTGTTTTCAGTTTGAGAACGAACCAAATCTCTTCTCCTGGTCTCGTTTCACCACAATGTTGTTTTTGTTATAAAATCCGACTAAATCTTCACCAGAAAGCAGATTTTCGTTCTCTCTGTCTGATCCTCCATGTCCCCATTCACAGAAATTAAATGCATTGTAACACAAAGGAGTCATATATTTGAATAGATGGAAGTGGTGCAGATGATAATGGTAAATCAGTTGACCTTTTATGTTAGACTGTCAAAAAAATCACACACACCTCAATCAAACCATAAAAAACAGTAAAGTGATGTACTGGTCCTAAATTCTTCAAAGTCTAAATGCAATTAACATATTTCTAAAAGAATAACTATCTACTGAATAAAGCAGCTTCCACATATGTACAGCAGTATTTAGACATGCAGCCTTTGAAACAAAAAAGGGAACAAATTAGTTGTATTTTGTGGATTAGTCATAGCTTTAAAGTAAAGACAGCACCATGATTTTCTCAAATATTCTGTGAACTGAATATAAATTAAACTGCAATTAAAAGAGCTGGAAATAGAAGTATAAAATAACCAGTTTTTCTTTATACATTACATTTAACTTCTTCAGGTTCCTAGGATCACTGGTGTACCAGAAAAAGTACAATTTGTTTGAGTTTGCTTTAGCATATTCTCAAGTCAAATCAGTTTTATTTACATAACCATAAAATACAAATGTACCTGAATATGTGATGAAACAAACAAACAAACTAAAACTTTAACAAGGATTTTTAAACCAGCTCTTTAATGGATAAGTCTTTTTCAAAAAGACCAATGGGCCCAACCATCTTCCCTGTGGTACCTCACATTCAAAGGTTTAGAGTTTTGACAGTACCTGATCCACATCCAGTTACTGCTTTTGAGCTGAATCAGTTCAATGTTAATTTGTTAAGTCACAGACTGCCTTCTCTTGGTGAATAAAAAGTTATAGATATCATTTCTTTGTGTCAGGTAATTGCAATTTCATGAAGACACAATGACATTTCGTGTCAGAAATGTTCAGAAACCTTCGGGTGGTAAATGATCTTAGCCACCATCTGTGAGTTTGCATGTAAAATAAGCTTTGGTCCAGCCAAATCTCACCAAAATAATCTTATTTGGCAGTTCGGTAAGTTTCTGAGAACTGGTGACCAAGACGTTTGCAGTGGTTGTAATCTAAATTACTTCAGCCTAATTGGTCTACCTGAGATATTTTAGTCTTTGTCGTGACTTTGGGCTTCTACTTTGGCATGTTGCATTTTAATTTTTGTCTGTACTTTACTTGCTGCCTTTATTGTGTTTCCAGTTTCCAATTTTGATTAGTTTTCAGCTGTCATGTTATTCTGCCCTTCAGTGTTATTTCGTCTGTGTGCCGTGTGTCCACTGTGTTTCCTGAGCAAGCATGTCAACAGCTTCTAGAAATCAAAATGTCATTTAAAATGGCAACACTTTGTCTGCATGCTTTTAAAACAGCAGGCCAGTCCACTTTGTATAAACAATGATTAGATTAAATGTGTCAGCCCTAAAATGCTTCAGTAATCTGACTTCAATGGAGATACTTATATTCTCAAAGAGCAACGAGTTGCCACAGTGGGAATCAAATCACTGTCCACCCCGAAAGTTTGAGAATCATTACCACATGAAAAAAATAGCAACCAAATTGCTGTATATTCTTTCAACACTTTCCCTCAACAATAATGCCTCCAATTATTGGGGGAGGGGGGGACAACATGTATTCAAGAGCAGCGTAAATGTCACATCCCTTCAGGCTGTTACAGATGATCACAGCTGCTGTAGCTGTGGTCTGTCTGTCCAGCAAACCGAATTATTAAACCCAGAGGCAGGAATTATCGCGTGAGATCACCTTAGATATTTCACTGTGAGAGATAAAGTGGAGGAGATAGAAGCAGGCTACTTCTGAATTTATGGAAGCCAAGATTTTGGCAATAGATATAGATAGATGGAGAGAGATATAGACGAAGAGATAGAGAGACGTGTTTCTCCTTCACACCATTGCTCCAACACCAGTTGTGTTAATTTTGAATGTCACTTGTTCAGGTTTGCATTTCTGTATTTGGCTGCACTCCTCTGCAATCATCCCTTATCTGTGTGCACAGCAGCTAAGGGTTCGTCTCTCTGAATGAATGGGCTCAATAAACCTGTCACAGCCCAGACTTGTTGACTCTGTATTGACTCATGTTACAGCGATCCATCCTTTTTATTAGCTTCAGTTCGGCTACTGATTTACAACGTGATATTCTGCCCACACATGACAATACCACTAAAACAGAAAGTCACTTAATATAATACATTTGTTTGTTGTTGCTTGCAGTACTTTGAAGAATCCAACAGTACCTGAGTTTTATTTCTCAAACCGGGACCGACAAGTCAGGGTTGTCTTCTGCTCATTGTCTACAACTGCTGATGCTTGACAGCAGTGTAATGATTCAAAGGAGTTTATTTAAAGGTGTCCATGATCTAGTAAACAAAAGACTATTGAGCGATGTTGTAACCTGCTTTCACTCCCAGATTGACTGGCTTGTCTATAATACAAAACGCAGTAATACAACAATGACTACATACATATTGTAAATATTGTAAACATATTTTCTCATATCTGGTAAAATATGAGTTTACGCATAGGTAGAGTAAAACCATATAATTCTAATAAGTCAGAGACTGTATGCAGCTTTTTAAGGGCGGAGGAGGTATTGTAATTTTCGCTGGGGAGGGTGTTGCTTTTTATCCACTCCAGCAGCTTGGATCCAATCCAGTGTCAGTCAGTCCATCACTTTGGCCCAGACTGTAAAATCTCAACAACTATTAGATGAATTGCACTGAAACTTGGTACAGAAATTCTGATTAGTGGTGCAGTCCAAAGACACGCAGATTAAGATCGTGACTCTAAATTACCCACAGGTGTGAACATGAGCATGAATGGTCGTTTGTCTCCATGTGTCAGTCTTTTGATAAACTGTCAACTTGGCCCAATGGCAGCTGGGATTGGCTCCAACCCACACCCACTATGACCATGATAAGAATAAGTGGTTATTGAAAACGGATGAAAATTTGAATCCTTGGAAAAGTAGAAGCCCAAGAATCCTTGGTCTTCCCTTCAAATCAAATGACCTCAGAACACCCTGTACTCTGCAAGGCAGGCAACCTCCTCCAACTTAAGTCGGACAAAATACGAGTTCTCTTCAGAGGCCCCAGGAGTGTTTCTTTTTTTAAAGATTATTTTTTTGGCCTTTTCAAGCTTTATTTCTGATAGAGACAAGTGAAGAGTGACAGGAATGCAGAGAGAGAGAGAGAGAGAGACAGGAAATGATATGTGGGAAAGAGCCACAGGTCGATTTGGACCCTGGGCTTCTGCAGCAAGGACTGAGCCTTCACACATGGGGCGAAGCTAAACACCACCCCAAAGGCCCCAAGAGTATTTCTAAAAAAAAAGCACAGCAGTGCATTGGTCATTGTTCAACAAGCGTCAAAACACCTCTTCAAAGTTCTCATCGAACAACATAAAAACTTCGAGTGGCACATAAACAGTCTTTATGTTTTTGTCTCTATTATTCACTGACCCAGAGTTTCTTTTCTGTCTCAGCTCCGGTTGGCCCAAAAGCCGGCCACTAGACTTTTAAGTAACGCATGTTGTAGGTCACACATTACACCAGTGTTGTCCAATCTGCATCTGGTTACATATTAAACAGTACACAGGTTTGCACCACTTTATATTTCTGAGTTATTGTGTCCCCTGACCTCTTGAGGTCTCTGAGGTCTACAGACGAAGGCCTTATGAAAACCAAAGATGACCAAACCTTTTCAGTTTAAGATGGCAAACTCCATGCTACATACAAACAATGGTACATATGGGTACATACTAAAAGCCTGAAATATAAATGTTTAGTATACAGCAGATTAGCAGTCATATATTGGGTCAGATTTCAGACATTTTGGTACAGTGGGGTCAACATATGATAAAGAGATGGTGGTTGACATGTCCTGGGAGGGCTATTTGTAATGTTAACCTCTACAGCCGTCAGGACAGGTGCTCCGTGATCTTTGACTGACAGCCGAGAATGTCGAGGCATAGACAAACGGGTCCCTGTTCCAGATTAACTTTCTACTGCTCAAGCTTCAGAGATTGATCTGTGCCAAGGACTGGCATGGCCTTGGTGCTGGTATTGTAAAAAGAGATTGGATCTCTTCTTTCAAGGAAAGAGCTCCCAGGGTTGTGAGAGAAAGTGATAAAAGAAGTATGATGCTTTTATTAAATCACTTACAACCATTGTCTAGGATGTGCTCACACACACACACACACACACACACACACACACACACACACACACACATGTGTAGATATTTTGTCAGGGTCAGTCTAGTTTCAGTTAATTCAGAAGCCAGTTTCAAAGACTGAATAAGTTGAAAAGACTATTGTGAAAGAAAATATGAAGTGAATATGAAGTATGAAGTGAAAATCTGAATGCCTTTCATCAGATATAATATACTGAGGTTCATACAGGAAGATCGTCTTTTGTTTTACTGTGATACAAGTTTAGATTTGCATGAAAACAGCAGATATGTTGCAGGTGTCCTTGGCTGAGCTCTGGTTTCAGGCTTTAGAAGATCTGGCTTTGGCTAATGACAGGTCATTTCAAAAGAGAGCATGATCCTGTTGGTTGTTCTACCAATGCACATGCACATGCAACACCTCCTTTGCCTACAACGGCATAAAGTACAAATCACTGCTCCACACAGAGCTCATTTGATGCCATGGTGCTCGCATCGACGAGTGGCAAAGAGGCCATGAAGACGAACAGTGGGGAATAACGTTTGAGGTGAGACAGCGGTGTCCGTCTGTACGTGGTGTATTCGCCTCTCATCCCGCTGTTAGATGACATCGCAGCTGCTTCTGAAGCCTGGGGCACTCTGCCCCGAGGCTGCAAAGAGCTAGAGGGGCGTCTTTGAGAAGACCAGTCACGGTGGGGCTCATGCCGCCCTACAAGCCGTGAGGTTCTGCAGGGCAGCTAACTCCTTTGGGGTTTGGGTGAAGGGACCGAGTGAAGTGATGTAAGGCAGGCAGAGGCAGAAGGTTTTGCCTACTGCAGACTTAAAGGTCTCTCACAATTTTTGAATGTAACTGAATCAATCAGACATGCCAGATGTTCTTTTGGTATCACTATGATTTCATACTGATCAATGAATTTATGAGGCTCACAGTAACTCAGGCAGGCAGGAAAGTTTTATAGCCACAGGTTCCACACACACACACACATCTCACTCAATAGATGATCCATATGAACATGCTGCATTTAACAATGCTGAGCTCTGCATCCTCGCTGCTACTGCCTGCTTTCAGAAGTTTAACTCCTTCCCAACTTGACTGCACACTGTTATAGCTAAGTAAAGAGTTTTCTTGTTTTGGCCACTTGAAACCCAAATCCATAACAGTCTTCTAACTGTAATTTAGAGTCTCACATTATAGTAAGCATTTAAAAAGTATAAGGAATTAGTCCCAGTCCAGATTTGAAATAATATAAACCGATCAGAAACACAGACCAGAACAAAACCTTTCTATTCTCACTCAATCTGCCCCAAAGCAGTCAGAGATTAAATAAATCGACTTTGCTACATTTGGTTTAACAAATAAACTCATAAACTGACAAGGAAGGAAATGTTCTTACACCAGTGTTTCTTAATAAAACAGAAAAAATACAAGCTTACACTGAATTCACGTTTCTCTCTTTGTCTTCTAGAATTGGCTTAATTTCCATGTTAACTCATTGAACTCACTGAAACTCTTTGTTAACACTGTCTCTGGTTTGGTCGAGAAACAGCTAACCCAGCCCTCTTCAACCTTCAAAAGTCCGTCTGCCAACACATATGGAGCTTTCTATTTAACATGTTGTATCTTGTTTACTTAATTCAGATCAAAATAGTAAAACAGAAACATGATTTTTTGTTTTTTGGACACATATTTTGGACTTTGGACAGAACCCACTGCTTCCCATCTCACGCTGGACTAAAGCATTCTTGCTCCAGCTGGCTCAATTTATCTCTTACTGAAAAAAAAACTATTTAAAGAGTCAACAGTGCGAGTTTTCTCTTTAGGAATACAGTTTGTTTCATTCACTATATTGTTAGCGTTGTTAGAGTAACCAAGGAAATCGCTTTTTGTAATGGATGCAGTAGAATTTGACAGTGACCTGCAATAAGCTACAATTACCATGACTGCAGGCAGTCAACCTTACTGTCTCTGACATTAAGGGGCTAACAGCCGGGATGGCATCGCCTTCATTACACTCAGCTACTGCAGCAGGTTAGGTGGGACAAATTTGCTGTCAGCCTGCTCTGCATTAGGACAGATTGAACCAGTCTCTGGGTGTGTACATCAGCTATTTCTAAAAGCTGTCATGCCCTGGATGTTGTTGGACTGTGGTTATGTCAAAATCAACCAACGGGACTCAGTGAATGTGTGTATATTTTATGCTAATGTGCGATAAATAGATGTGTACATTTTTAGCTCAGTGTAACTTGTTCTGACTTTCTCATTTTTATTGGTCTAACATTAAACATTCAATTAGACATTCACGAGAGATTCATATGTATTCCCCAGGCAAATGATTCAATTATGTTCTGTAAATGAGGCATGACTGACCTTTAAAAGGTAACTGTTCATAGTTCAGTTTCCCCCATTTGCCTCCATGGTTCAGCTAATCTATTTTGCATTTCCTGATCTATCCGATATTACTTATGATCTCATAACATTTCAGACTCTGTCAGGTAACAATATAATCTGGAAGACCATCTGACAACTGTCCTAATAACTGTCCTACAGTGTTAAAAATGGATGGAAGTGGATTTTAGTTGATATAGTGCCAACTGTGGCAGCAACTCTGGCGGCTCCGAGCTTTTGGGTGGCCTTGATAAAAGCATTGAAAATGTACAGCTTGACTACTTCAACAAAATACAAAGAGGTGCCATTTCATAATACTGCACCAGTCTGAGGGTGATTGAAATCTGAGAAAGTTCTTTGAGAAGGGTTAAATCTTGGGCAACTGGACTGTAGATCCGTTAAGACATTTTTCCTCTCATCCAAGAGAAAACGTCTTCACGTCCCTTCTTGAAAAGAAAACACAAATAGTCCATTTGTATGCTGTTTGATCCAGTGTTGTAGTCAAGACCACCAAAACCACAAGGCAAGTTATACTTTGAAGTTTCTGAAGAGCCTCTGAACCTCCATCCATCCATCAGAGATAACATTTACAGTTACAGAGGATAATGTTACAGCTCTTCGGAGGCAGGCAAGCTAATGCTACATTACATAGACTGTAAGAAACTTCGACATAATATCAGTGAGGTCACCCACAGGTTTCTGGAGAAGCTCAAAGTGTGATGGCTCTGGCTGCTTCCGTCTTGGCAGTTCTGCCTTATGCCACCTCCCGCTGTTACATGGACAAAGATGTGGAGCGTGGGTGGAACTGAGGTGGCATGAATTAGCACGGATGTTCAAACAAGACACCTGTAATGGCACCCACCTGTCGATCAAAGCACCCACGCTCTTGATCATGCGTAACTTTAAGCCTTGACATCATTTGAATGCTTGATTTCATCGGCTGTATGCAAACAAGTTAAGTTATATTAAAAGTAATTATAAAATTCTTCTCGTCTCTGATTTTCTTTCTCGAAAACAGTAGCAGAAAACTGACTTTTAATAGAACGAACAGTTAAAAACTGGATGTTAAGGGGGTTAACTGTCACAGCCGACACTGTTTCCTGGGAGATGTGACACTCTCACTCCTTTTAAAATCACTTGCTCACTTTGCACGTTGGTTCTTTCCAATAGTGACGGAAAACACTTACAGGAGCTTTAATAAATGCTTTATGCAACAAGTGTGTTCACCAAGGCGACCCTCTCGACCCCGAGTAAATTCATTGACTTTTATTCTAATTTAAAAAAAAAAAAAAAAAACAGTTGTAAGAAGTAGCAGCATACCGCACAAAAAAGTCTTGAGCACAGATGTCCATGAGAGAAGTCTTCACAGCTGTTCTTGACCTGCAGGTGAGACAAAACAACTCTTGCCTGTCAGACATTTTTCAATTAATCATAATCAATGGGCCAAAAATAGTACTTGAAGCTGAGCCATGTCGATCCATCTTTCTCAATCATCTTTTAGTCCGTTACCCCTGGGGTCGATACCACTGCCTTTAGAGGCAACAACAAAGTTATTCACACTTCCCCCAAGGAGTAACAGCATGGAGCTGAGGTGCTGTAAGGAAGCTAATGAATGTATTTGTCATATCTCTAATGGCTCACTATATCACCACAGCACCTTGGCTTGAGATTTATGGTAATCATGACTGAAGAAAAGCGAATGCGTTCTGTCTTAGGATTTTTAGCTTCTGTGTACCGGGCTGCACTGATGAGACACCTTGGGAGAACATTAAATTGACGGCACCAGAGCCAAACTTGTGAAAACGTTGACAATGTGCCACGGTAAATGATAGCCTAAACACACTGAGTGGGGAAGTTGGTATTCACATCAGCAAGAGTGCAGGAATGGCAAACTAATGATGAGTCAACTCTACAATTGATTAGAGCTGGCTTATTTTAGTCCCCGAGGCCCACACAAGCCCACACACACAGACCAACAACATCAGCTCAAGTTATGCTGAGATGTCTTTACTGATACCAACTCCAGAAACTTTATTTTACTTTACCCTCCCCTTTTTTTGCCTCACATATCTAATCCTGCAGCAGAACTTCTTCTTCTTCCATTAAGTCCCAAGTGACTTCATTTCGAGACTATTTTTTTTTTTTTTTTTTTATCTACAGTATGCACTCAAAATGCAAATGACCAAGTGTCTCGGGTTCAGGCGAGCACAGAGCCCAGCTGAAAAAGACGACAAAGACAAGCGTTCACAAGTAATATATTGAGATTGATTAATATATTTAAGTAATTAGCCCATCCACTTCCTGTCTCTTTGATGTATTTACCACATATTACCAAGAGAGACAAGTTATTCTTCACTTGTTGATCAACCGCAGTGGGAGTGTCGAAGTGCGAACAACCAAAGTTAAAGCTGGCTGCATATTTTATTAGTGTGTTTTTCGAGTTTCACGAGTACATTTTGTGTCCCATGAATAATGTCGTGGGTGTGAGAGAGGGGAGACAGAAATATTTGTTCGAGATTTCTCATGGGCGACTCCTTCAGCTTGTGTAGAGACAAGAAAACACGCGCATGGCAAGATGCAGGCTGGCTGCTGCACGGTTCTGATGCACTTTAAAAGTGCACTTGATCAGCAATTCCTTCTATGAGCTCACACACGCCTCAGACTTCAAACGCGCCTCCTGAAGGTTAGGGGCACAGAACTGAGCAGATGACAGAGCGATGCTACAGCATCGAGATGCCTTACTTTGTTGACACGAGCTGTTTTTCCATAAACCTGCTGCCCTCGTGTGGCTGGTTCTGGGTCAGAGGCAGGACAGAAACATTTTTTAAAGCATCATAAAACATTGACAGCAGTCATCAACCTCTCAGATCATATAACTCAGGATGCTCATCACTCCTGCAGTATACTGGAAAATAAAATGATGGCTGTGCAGCTCTTGTACTGTAAGATCTCCATCTACAGTAACTGATCAATTACCAGCCGACGATTCTTGCCTTCTCAGGGAAAACACCATGATCAGGCTAATTTAGGAAACAGCTGAGCTTTTATTCAGCACAGACTTTATCGGTAGGCATGTTCCTCTGCAAGCTCTCTGATTCTGCAACACTGTGGACCTGTTAGGTTTAGATACTCACTGTTAAGATTCATCTATCACAACTTATTATTACAATACAACTGGCTAATTTATGAATAGTTTAGAGTACATTTTAGACTATTTTCTATAAGTTTCTGGCAGTAAATAATACATGGTTTTATGACAAAGTTTTGAAATACATACACACAAATATCAAGTTAAAGGACCATTGTGTCAGATTTTTGGGAGCTCTATAAACAGAAAATGGCAGAAACAGAGTATAATGTGCACAACTATGTTTTCATCACCTGAAACTTGAAATAATACGTTTTGGTGGTTCAGAATTAATCCTTTTTTTTAATCGACAGATGCCGCATGTCTTCCACTTCCATGTTGAACTCCCATGTGTCTGTAGTAACCCAGAACAGACAAACTAAACTCTGGCTCTGATAGGGTGCTTCATGTGTTTCCAGGCCACTGTAGTTTCTCCTTCACCCTTGGAACAGTAGTGAGAGTGGAGTGGTCTGTAATCTACTAGATGCTCCACACTCATCCTAAAGTTCACTGCATGAACTGAAAGATGTAAGATGTACGTGAAAGTGAAGTTTAAGCACCGAAAGCAGTTGAAGCAAATTATGTGTGAAGCGTGGAAATTGTGGGACTAAGAGCTGAGAAGATATTTTTGTTCAAAGGCTGAAGACCTGAGATTTGAAGTGTCAGTAGAAGTGTAATCACTGAAAGCCAAGGGCAAAATCTTCAGTCAGACCAAAGAAAGAAACAAAAAAAGGGAGAAAATAGCGCGCCGCTGCCTGTACCAGCTCATATTTTTATCCAATTGTGCACAGAGTCTGAATGTGAGCATGTTTCGTATCAGAGTATCAGATCAAAATATGTCAATAATCTGATCACTGATAAATCCGTCATCAGTCTCACAGGATCCTTGCAAGAGTCTTCTCTTCCTGAGTTTACAATAATGTGACAAGTAATGTGTTTTATCTCATCTTAATACTTCATTCATGGTCCTGAATATTTGTCTTAACATAACAGATAACAGCTAATAACCCGCTTCAGGACACTGGTTATTATCCAGGATCGCCTGTGTTAGTTTTAGTGAAGAAAGGAAGGACCTCATGGAAGTTTGCTGCTAGACCTCTTTTACAAACTTTTCTTTCTCGTCCCTTTGTTACGACACGCTGCCAATAATCTATGTGAGCGTGCACACACACATATACACACACTCAATGAAGGCTGCCTCCACCAGATCGAGTGTAATTAAACACAGAAAACTATGAGCTTGAACTTAAATTGATTATGACAGGAGGACGCGACCCCCCCAATCTATCACGGAGAGCATGCACGTGCTGAAAGCAGAGAAACTCTCAGCTGTGGAGTAAACGTGTTGGTCGACATCTAGTAGGGCCACAACTAACAATATTTTTAGAACCGATTAATCTGCCTTTTATTTTCTCAATTAATTGTTTGACCAGAACATCAGAACTTCAGAAAACAGCTAAAAATTCACATCACAATGTCCCATAGCGGTATGGTGATGTCATCAAATGTCGAGGAAAAACAGCAAATTTTCACAGCTGAGAAGCTTAAACAAGAGATTTCTTTTACTGTGAAGTTATTTAAACGAAAAGCAGTTGAAATCAATCTTATATATGTATACATATATCTTTTGTGTTAGAGTCTTCTGTTTACATCACTGTGTTTCCGGCAAAGTTTTATTGTACTGCATGTACTCTCATACAATAAGAAGAAGAAAAGGAAAAAGTTTTGCAGAACTGAGTGAACAAACTTTAAAAATTCATAATACCAAGGTTACAGAATGTACTTACAGGCTTGAACTCTGTGCCTCCTTTCACGCTTTTCATCTGTCTGACTTCAACTGTCTCATGGACCATCAGACCATTGTGCTGTTGAGCACTAGATAAAGCTCCAGTGATCGATTTCAGCATTCAGCACCTTTCCCTCTTATTATACACGTGAATCTCTGCCCTTGTCTCTCTCATACAACACACACTTATAGTATAATAATGCACACCAACTTAAATGATACTCCTTTTGGCTTAAGACAGCATCTTTGTCCCTCGTCCAGACTTTTATTTTGTCTCTATAGATACACAAGTAACCTCCATCCTTCAACCTTGCCCCCAATTAAACTTATGACCCAAAATACCCACCAAACCGTCTCACAAGCTATAGAAACTATAAATGCTATGGCTTAAAGAAAAAGAAAAGAGTGAGACATACATTGTTTCACCTCTAAGACACCCACACATCACTCAATAGACAACAACAAAAGAATGTATTCTACGCAAACCATGACTTAGCAATAAGACAAAGTTTTTCCCTGCATGACGAACACTAATCCCCATCATTTATCATGACAAAACATCTATTCCATCCATCCATTAAGTAAGGAAGTTAAGTGTTTTAACATTGCACCTTTCACAGAGTGAGGTCACAAAGTGCTTAGCAAGAATAAAACTGTTAAATTATGAGCAGACAGTGCAGGACAAAGACAGAGTTTGAATAAATGGAGCTGCTTCAGCTGCTTTTTAAGGGGCGTCAGCAGAGGCCGCAGAACGTTACTGCTTGATCTCACCAGGCACGGCTGCGATGCGGCCGCCGGAGCTGATCGAGGCCGTTCCAGACGATGCTTGTCATTCCACCAGAAGCCCCACAGCGTGTTTCAGAAGAGTCCCAGAAGCAGGCTCTACGCTCTGTTTCGCTGAGAATACATGGCTGAGCTGTTTATGACAGAAGCTGCAATCAGCTGCATCAAGCAGCACAGAGCAGATGCTGGCTGCAAGCCAGACATAGGAATGGCATGGGTAGCCTACTTACCCATGGTAGAAGCACATAAAACAAGGAAAAATAACCAGATCTGAGTAAGTTAACAAAACATGGTGGGTAAAATCCTCCACTTCTGAAATGCTCCTGGTGAAACATGAAGCCGCTGCGCTGTCACAGAGCCGTGCCTGGTGAAATCAAGCGTGTCTGAGCCACCACGTCAAAGCAAGGAACAACAAGTAAGCCCTATGTCAAAAGACCAAAGGGACCTACTTGTAATGTAAGGATGGATGTGCATTGGTGCCTGACCATGCATGGCTCTATATGTGAAAACAAGAATCTTACAAGACAGAGAATGGAAGTGAAACTTCCACCTGGTATCTTTTCCTTGCTTGACTCAGCACTAACAGCATAAAGAATGGACGTTGTGTCCGTGACGTCAAGACCCATTGTCATGCTCAGAGAGTGGTGGCTCTGGCTGCCACCTACCGGCTAATCTAAGGAGGAGAAGGAGTGCTGAATGATGCCGGTGAAAAGGAATTACAGTAGTCTAGCCAGGATGATATAAAAGCGTAAATAATCATCTCTTGATAGCTCACGTTGTGATGCAACAGATCTGTGTTTAGCAATGTACAGCTGGAGA
Organism: Protonibea diacanthus; assembly: GCA_028641955.1. NCBI lineage: Eukaryota > Metazoa > Chordata > Actinopteri > Sciaenidae > Protonibea > Protonibea diacanthus. The sequence goes on along the minus strand of CM053988.1, from coordinate 19,389,701 downwards.
AAGATCCAATACACTGAGCAACCTATCTGAAACAATGATAGGTTTCTCAGTCTTATCTGTGTCTAGTGATAAATAAAAGCTGTTAGCAATCCAAGACAACTGAGCAGAACGGTCTAATCAGGTTTAAAAGATACAGTTGGATATCATCAGCGTAACAGTGATAAGAGATACCTTTACATTTGCTAATAGGATGACCTAAGGGAAGCACAAAGAAAACAATCTAGGATATATCACATCACATTTTCAGACAGAGCAACAACTGACAGAGACAGAAAAACATCCACCCAGAGAGATGGAGGAGAAGCAGTCCAGGCCGTTCGCAGAGACACTCGCCCACACTACACTGCTGAGTATTTACCCACATCAGAAGACATCATTGTGTCACTGCGGGCTCTGACTCTGACACTGTTTTCATGATGGAAACCAGATTGGAAAAAACACCAGATGCAAACAATATCACAACTACATTTTAAAGATTAAAAACCTGATCATTAGAGGTCACTTTCCAATCATTAATCAGACCTGCTATAAGACAAACAACAAAGTTTGGCAGTTCACCCAAGAAGCTGAAAATCCTTTAAAATACTTGAATAATTTTGCTTAAGTCTGTGATCATTAGAAATCACTTATACTAGTAATACTTTATCATCACTCCTGAATTCCAACTTTATGCCAAAAAGAACATTTCTTTCATCTCACACGTGCTAACCTTTTCATGTGGTAAAACTAATGTTGGAATTTCTTCCTCTGATCCATAAATGACGGGGTAATTTACCCGCACTTACCTGTAATCTGATTTTCAGAGATTGTGCACCTCTTATGATATTCTGAGACTGACATATGATTACAACTGTGAACCTTTTGACAGAGAAATGAAGAAATAATGGTCTAAATCGAGCAGCAGAGGCAGAAACACTCACTTGCTAGCCTTATAGAGTAGGTTGACGTGTGTGTGCCACTCGTTCCATCATATGAAAGCTGTTTGAGATCATCATCTAGATGTTGTTTTATATAATTTTAATAGTGTCTTCATAGACATTCATGTGGATGAGCTCTTCATGAAGTATTTGCCTAACTATAAGCAGAAATCAATATTGCATTACATAACGTGAGTTTTGTAATACAGAGGAAAATGTGTTCTACATGATAGATCGCATTTTAGAGCATTTTAATTTGAAGCCACCAAATAGATCAAGGCAGAGAGCCAGAGACCTTTGAGTTCAGGACCATCTATCTGATCCAAAGCAGGGCACCTTAGATCAATATACTGTATGCGATTAGTTGGTACAGAGGTGGTACTATAGTGGGTAAGTCTGAAGGTGAGCTGAAGCTGCAACGTTTCTGGTCATGTCAAGTCTTAAGTCTAGTCAAGTCTTTCGTCTTATATTAAAGTCTGTACAGCAAAACTGAGAGATCTGCACCCTCCACCGACTACAACTCCCGGACAACATCTATCACAGGGCTGACACAGACAATCATAATCACATTCACAGGAAACTTCTGTGGTAACTCTCTATAATACAGCATATGATTTACACCATATTCAGACCAGATAAGGCGCTTTGAAATAATCAGAAAATAACTTTTTATTTCGCTAATTCTCCTACTTTCTATCACTCTCATGCACTGTCTATGTCACTCAACTCACTGCTCGCTCTCTCTCCAGACCAAAGGAAACTTCTTGGTGAAACTATTTTGCCGTTCACACACAGATGAACATGAAATAAACCCAGCCAGAACACAACTGGGAGAGGGTCATACTTTAGTCCATGAACTCGACCTGGATGGCACTCAGTTTCAGTCAGTTCACCTATTTCAGACTGACTGTGGAGCGGAGTGGCCACTGAAGTGTGACCTCGGACGGTGTTTCTCCAAGAGTTGAACCTTGCTCAGCGTCTCCTTTTGCAGCCACCCCCTGCAGCCTTCAAAGCGCATTACCCCAGTACAAATGAATGGAAAGCGCAGTGCCAGATTTGGTGAAATTTATTTTGGAATGGGGCCTTAGACTGTAAGTTTGTTGTATGAACTTGGGTGACAATAAAAACAAGACTATGAGGTGCAAAGAAGTAATAAATTATGATAAAATAAACCATAAAATAGTGCAACATGTCAGCATTCCACTTTGTTTAATGAGATATGCTGATTTAGTGCAAGTTATATGATATAATACAGCGTTTCCCCTGGAACTTTTGTCAGGCCTGGTGGTATGCACCATGTGGGATGGCATATTGACGCGGTCAGCTTCGGTCAGATGGCGCAGCAGATGGTCTGCAATCTATACTTGCGTTTAAATTTTTGTTCGCTCAGTATATTATAGACTTAAAACACGATGATCACAAGCAGAGGAGAGCATAAAAATAAGCTGTGTATAGCATGTGACCTTTGCAAATCATTATCACACAGTGAACACAGTGTGCGATGATTCATTGCTGCACTTTATCCTCCGTGGACTGGAGAAAGCTTTCACCATGGCAGCATGAAACCTTCATGCAGGTGCTCTCTTTGCAGCCTTATTCTGAGATCTGTTTTCTTCTAGCAAAAGTTCAGATTTGTTGATAATTAAAGTACAGTATGTAAGATATTCACTAAGGTATTACATCATAAAATGAATATGCTGTATCACCAGTTCTTAAGGAAACATGCTAAGTTAAAATACTCCACCCGGCCCGTCTCTTTGTTTATGTTTTGGCCTTTGGAATTCTGATCAATTAGTTCTGTGTTCAATATCCGGGGTTGCCAGGTATGAAACAAATTTGCGGCAAACACAGCGCACTACAACAAGGGAAGCAAGCGAGCGCAGCAGTTTGACAGAGTTGGACTCTACCAGACCTGAGAGACAGAAACAGGTACACCAAAAAAACAACAACGAAAAAACAAGTGATGTTGGAAGGTGCTGACAGCGTGTTTAGTTCAGCTGCCCCACACAGTGGCAGCGGTTGAGGGATTAATTAAAAAAACCTAAATTAATGCAGAAATCACGTAATGGAAATGCTACTGCCAGCGAGTCTGATGCAACACTGACGACTGTTTTATTCAATAAAAACAAATGCAATGGAGCTGTCACACATTGGCCACCAAGTCAAGCTGAATAAATCGTTGTGAAGCTCAGAGTGTGGTGGCTCTAGCTGCAGCCATCTTGGCAGTCCTGTCTCTGCCACCTTCTGCCTAAGTCCTGAATGGTGGGTGGAGCTGAGGCAGGCTGTGTGACACCTTGTTGCTCAAACAGACCACCAGTAACGGCACCCACCTGTCAATCAGCTTTTTACGCAGCCTGTATGGTAGATTTACATTTAAAGGCATCACTCTGATGGCAGTGGCATCCAAGAGTTTCCCAGACTAACACACAAAGATTCATCTCTAGAAACAGATATCTGTGAATGAAAGCACGATCTGTAGGCATCAGTTTGTGCTAATTATGTTTGACTGAGCTTTGGTTGCTGCTTACAGAGATTATGAGAAATGAATCTTTGTGCCAATTTTCATGTGTCAACTTGCTAATCGGACTGCAGAAGAAGTCTTAGCCCAGATATCTGTTTCCGGATATGTTGGTGATGCAAGAAAACCCAGAAACACTGCCCATTCCCCCCAGAGGCCTTACCTTAGGTTACCTGTGGCCTGTACTATTACAGATTTTTTATAAAATCTTGTCTTCTTCCAAAAATTCTACTCATATCTATCATGAAAAGTATCTTGTAGGGAGGAGAAAAGTTACTTGTTATAGCAAGAAACTGTGCAAATATTTGTTGTCTTGGTGGCATCACTGTGTTGCCATACAAAAACTCAAATCAGTGGATTAGTTCGATAGAGAAGAAAACTTGTGAAAGAAAAAATGTGTGGATTCTCAGGAACGTTCAGGTGCCAAAAGGAGCACATTGTTACAGTAATTTCTATATACTATGCGCCATGTTATATGTTGATGTTATTACTTAGAGAAAGGTTTCTATCGAGCATCTGCAGAACAAGAAAACTCAGAGCAAGAATTTCAGTTATTTATATTATAAAAGCAACACGTGGATGTTGTCAGTAATAATAGAAAAGCCTTTCATATTCTTCCTTCAGAACACCTATATCACTGAGAATTTGCTGCTACATCGATCACCCGCTGTGCACACCACCAGGTGAGGCTGACCATGAAATCTTTCATCTAAAAACAGTATTTCAGTAACTGATTTATAACGTGCCAGCAGAAAAGGATTATCTGTCTTTTTCAGCATATGTTCATGTTTCATATTTTAGGCAAAAAAAAAGAAAAACATACTGCAGGGTCGAATCTGGTTAATTTAAATATTGTATGAAAGGCAGTCTTCCATTAATTTAGGTGTAAATATATAATAATTCTGGCGGCAGTAGTAAATTAATTACCATTAGAATGTATTAGCATGTGTAATATACAAAGGTCACATTCACTTCAGTTTCCGTTTGTAGCTGTTGCGCTGTTTTTCTTAACACAGTCAAGCTGACATTAAACTTCATTAAATTCACATTTCAGGCACTTAGCGGATAAGACGTGATGGAGAAGTGTCAAATGAAAACAATAAGAGCCATAAGAGTCTGAAGTCAACAATTCATTTTCAACAGTTCCAGTAGAATAACTTTTTGCCACGTTGGGGAAAATGCAGTTTAATGAGAGCAGCAGCTGTCGGTTGATGTATGACGTGACCTGAAGGTTGACCTGATCCCAAACGTGTCCATCACACTTCGGATGTTTCCATCCTGAATGTATCCCAGCTTATCCTACCAAAAAACAACATGTGGGACTCAAATCGAGTGTTTAAGTTGGTGTACTGTGTACTGAGTATTTAATCTTACACTGCTTTTTAACTACAATATCAAAATACTGCTTGTATGTTGGTTGTCATGTAAAATAATAGTTCTTGAGATTGCTTGTTGATATTTGTTACTCTCTCTTGAAGAAATACTTTTGAGTTTTGGCCAAACAAATACATGGAGGGAGAATAAAGCTAGCTGAGCACCCACCAGCATCTAAAGCTCATAATTTAACATGCTGTATATTGTTTGTGTAATCCTCACACACAAACAGATATATGAATACAACAGTTTGTGGTTTTAGATGGTAGATTTATGCAATCTGTAATTAAAAATCTTCAACTGAAACAACAAAATTAAACCGTGTTCAGTTCACCCAGTACACTCAGATTTGCCACTAGCTTTGTAAATGGCAGAGTCACACAATATCACTATCCCGTGTTTTCACTCGAGGCTACAATTCCCAACGCTATTGTATTTTATTAGAATTAGATTTTTCCAACCTCTAATTGTAATCATTTTACATAACTGTACTTTATTTTACATTTTAATTACCTAAATTAAATTATCTTCCCTAATCTGAAGGTTTTAGTGGCTTTTATTTAGTAGACTGTGTCATTGCCTTTTCTCTCTTAGTATATCTCTTAGTTGTTTTTGTAATCGTGAATAAAGATCATCTCTCAATTAGGGTCAATGCTTTGAAGAATTGAAATGGTGACATAATAAAGAACTGAAATATGGTGATGTATTAAAAAATATATATATATAAAATCACCCATAGTTACAGTCACTCTGTGGGAAACACACTGTTCAGTGACTCTGTCCATATCGTTTTTTAATACTACAATCATATCTAAGTTTTCAATTATATCTAAATTCTGGTATCATGACGACCTTACCCTCGGTGGTCTCTTGAGTATAAATGAAAGTCTCTTCATCAAAAGTTACATTTGTGCTGTGTGTGTAAGTGAGGATCTGAATCCTGCTTCCATCGCTGCTCACTTGTTTTTTTTTTACCTTTGTGCCATCCACAAATTACAAATGTTTGTTAGAATATGATGTTTCTGTTTCCCACCATGTTGTGCACGTTTACCGTCTTCTGTTCTGATAACACAGATGACACATTGTGCTCAGAGATAGGTCTTTTCAGTCCACTCATATTTCACAGCTTGTTACAGTATGACTCGTTCGCTCTCCCACAGCGACACTGTTCACGCTCATCAGCTTCATCCAGATGACCATATGGGCAGGAGAGGAGCGTGAGATCCACACCAGAGTATTCATTAGCAGCCCCGGATTGCACAGTGCCATCATCTCTATGTTTCTTTGAGGTAGCCAATGAAATTCAGGCTAGTGGGCGGCCTGAGGCAATGACACCAGCACTTGCGGCAGGAGAACAGTAATTGGACTGTGTGTCAGATAAATCCAGGTTGTGACAAGCCATTCAGCAGTGTCGCCTTGGCCCAGATGCAAAGCTATCTCTCAGCCACTCCACTGACCTGCAAGTAGCTTTCTTGGCTCTTCAGTGGAGGTCAGCGGAGTTATCGTGGGAGTGGAAAGCTCTCCAACTCTTCTTCTTTCTAAATAACCTGAAGTAGCATCCAGCAGCTCTGAGAGAAACAAGGGAGGGCTGAAATATTGGAGAAATACAGCGCTTCACATGTGGATTGCGAAACTTCGGACTGTTTTATTTGGACGATGTGGTACAAATCAGAGAGTCAACGCTGTGCAGAGCGTGAAATATAAAGCATGTTTTATTTGGTCAGATACAAAACATAAAGCCTTTTTTTTATCCACAGCTATAATGTTGTAATTCTTCTGTTATTTGTGCTAACGTAACATGACGATGTATGAAACACTTGAATGTACAACGGGAAATGAAGTGAAGAAGAACGGAAGCGATAATAAATGTTATTGAAAAAACATTAAATGACATATGTTTACATATTTCACATAAAATTGAGGTGAGCGCATTGATGTAAACATTAAAAAAACACTGCTTCTAAGGTGCTGAAGTATTCATTATACATACAATATATGTACAAATTTATACAAGCCAGTCAGTCTAAACAATAACTTTTTTTTCTCCATATTTCAGATGAAGAGTCAGTTTCTGCTGTTAAAGCATACAGCGTGAAGTCTAAGTTATGTGTCATGCGCCAAAGGCTTGTAAAGTTTGTCTGTGGCTGGATGTGTGTTTCACTTTGGCATGTAACTGGCCGGGCTTGCCTCTACTCTAAAAAGCAGTTTGGCTAGTCAAATATTACAAGTGGCCTTTAAATTGTGGGATGAGAAAAGTTATATTACTGCCCAGCAGAGTAACACGTTCACTTCTGTGTCTTTCAGTGACAGCTTCATGTTTTCTTCTGCACCGGTAAGACCTTGATGTCTTTTCTTCCACCGGCTGTTCGTCTGTGTAACGTAATGTCCTCGTCCTCTCCTGTCTGTTGCTTTGCAAAGTTGACAAAAACCTGCAACAACAGACAAATCCATTCAGTAAGGAATAAAACAAAACGGCACAAGGAGACCACAATGTATGTGCTCAGGATTAAACGTCATAACACATACAGAAAGTGGAAAGTTTAGCTGTCAGGAGCAAAAATATGTGACTTGTTGTCTTATTCTGATGGGGCGTGTGGTGGCATTAATGTTTCCTGTCATGATAAACGGCCAATCAAAATGCTCGATGCAGCTTTCAGCACAAAGAAGAGCATGTTTGATTGATTTTTTTAAAGAAAATGTAATATTTATAAATGAATAAACATTCAAATCCAACTGTATTATGTAAGTTTATGAAACACAGGTTGTCTTTGTCTTGGTTCATACACACCTGGTCCAGTGTTGTCTGGGAAACAGAGTAGTCTTCGATGGAGAGCCTCTCCTTATTGGCCACCACCAGCTGAAATATCCTGGCTAGGGAGGAGGAGGCGATCTCGTACTGCAGCGTGTTGTAGTGCCTCTCCCTCTGAATACAGCTGGGGAAGGAGCTCTCCATGAAGCTCTCCACCGGCTCCAGATCTGGGGACAATCCCGGTTTAGCTGCCTTGATTTTCATGGTCACCACGTAGCCGTCACCAAATCTGGACCAAGGAAACACGGTGTGAAGATATTAGACATTTTTTCAGGACACAAGATACTCTGATGCTCTCTCCTTTTGTCTTCTTTGTCTGAGTGCGATCTCCATTATACTTTAAATCAACATCCACAACTTGTACTACACTGGAAGTGTTTGATGCTAACACATTTTCTGCATCGCGATGCTAATAAATCTTTATTTAGCATGTTTTGAATGTTGTTAATCAGATTATTTAAATTCTAACCAAACGCTACACAAGCCTGCTAAAACACACAAAACCTCTTACTTGTATTTGAGATGCTGGATGGTACCCAGACACTTGAAGGTCCCATTGACCATGATGGCCAGTCGAGTGCAGAGGGCCTCACACTCCTCCATACTGGTGTAAAACAACCATAATCCATCTTTATTTTTACTGCTGCTATTTCATGCCTACGAGCAATAAATCATAATTTCTCAGATCTCTATGGTAAAATCAAACGAAAGCCGGTCTAGCCATGATTTTATCAACAGTTGTTGGCAGAAGAGTTAACCGTGTTTGGTCAGCTGCTGCAGCAGATGTGTGCGGCGGCTTTATAATTTCTTTATTAGAAGTCGAACCTGTGTGACGTTAGCACCACGGCCCTGCCGTCCTGAATGACGCTCATGATGGCGTTCCACAGGAAGCGTCGTGAGTGGGGGTCCATCCCCGTTGTGGGCTCATCCTAGACACACACACAGGCACAAACAGACAACAAACTTGTCCCTGATCACACAATTCCATATGAACAGAGACCAAATCCTTATCTCGACCAGCATATGGCAAAGATCTCAGATTTATGCCAATTTGAATTGAACTGCGCAGTTGCCTGCCAATGTATAAAACATTCGAGGCCAGGCTTGACTGAACCCATATGGCTTCCCATCTGGATCCATAGACCATTTCATTGATAAATCCCTGCATAAAACCCAAAAACCCAAACAATGGGCTTGTGATCTGCCCGTCATTGGCTAACTCACCAGCAGCACCAGCGCTGGGCAACCAATCATCGCGATGGCTGTGGAGAGTTTGCGCTTGTTGCCTCCGCTGTAGGTCCCTGCACAGCGGCCGGCGTACTCAGTCAGACCCAGCTTCCTGATGCCCCACTCTGCCACCTACAGGGGGGAAGGAGGAACGTGCATCATTTGGTGCATCCATCCAGAAGTGACTTACATTTCTAGAATGGGCAACCCCGACTGTTAAATGAGCCCTTCATAACAGCAGAATCGAAAGGACAAATCAAACATTAGCGAACACAGAACAGCAGCAGAGAGACAATGCACACAACAAGACTGCAATTAACAAAATACAGCCGAACAAAACGTCCTCAGACAGAAGACGTGCAGCAGCTGGAGTCCTACTCACTCTGGGGATCTCGGACTCAGGTACCCCTCTGAGACGAGCGTAGAGATACAGATGCTCCCTGCCGGTAAGGAGCTCGTCGATGGCATCAAACTGAGGGCAGTAGCCCATGTTCTGGTGCACGTCCAGGATCTCTGTCACAATGCTACAAAACAAGACAAAAGGCACCTTTCATCGCAGCGAGCCAACAGAGCAAAGAAGATGATAAGAAGACAATATTCAGGGTAACTGTTCAAGGGTGGGGCTTTGCAGATAAACGTGTCACATTGTTACATTTGCTTTTGTAAAAAATTAGGATCTTCATTCATCCCCAGATAAAGCTGCAGGATCACAAGATAAGAAAGAAGAAAGATTCTACTTCTGTGGTACAAAATTGTATATTTTTTCTATTATTTATTTTATAATGTTTGATACTTTCACCTCTTTAGGCTTCAGAATTTTCAAATTAAAGAATTGCTCATAAATCATGTCCACACTGAGGAGATGTCACAAATGCATATATCTGTATCTTAAAGGGGTCACAAGCCAAAAAAGTGGGGAAGGCTGGCACCCCTGACTGGCATTAATCTTGTTTTTAAAAAGTTTTGCGTCCAACAATGGTGCAGATGCAGTTTGACGGGCTTATTTAACCTGGCAATAATTCTGAGAGGGAAAAAATGGGCATGTTTAAATGAAAACTGGACTTTTAACAGATAAAATATTAGCATGAAAATCAGTTTGCAATAGCTCCACAACAAACATTTACATGAATCTGCAAAAACCAATTGTCAAGCCCTGGTACCGAGCTCCTGTCTCCTATCCAGAGCAGCACATGAGTTGTTTTATAGTCAGATAGTGTCATCAAACAGAATTATGTCAGTCTGACCTTCCCGTGTTTAAACTTTCTAACTCATTGGACTGTCTCCCATCTGGAACTGCACGCAGGATAAACCAAAAGCATTTTACAAATACCATCTGATCCAGTCCTGAACAAGAGAGTTTGTGTTGTATCGACCGGGGACACTTTTGACTGATCTTTATGTACCTGTAACCAGCCACAGTTGCCTCCCCAGAGCTGACATCAGTGTCACCAGTCAGCATTTTGAAGGTCGTCGTCTTTCCAGCTCCATTAACTCCCAAGAGACCGAAGCACTAACAGGACAAAAGATAATCAGGCTGTCGGCACGAGGACATTCAGTCACAGAGAATGACTACTTACATCCTTCATATGCTTCATTAAAGAAATGTGCTTGTACATATATGTACTAGTAAATAACATAAAGATACACATACGCAGTAAATATACTTCATTATCATTATGTGGTAACTATAGCTACTCTAATAGTCCGTGTGGCAGCTTATTCAGTGTGTAGGCTCACTCCAGCAAACAAGAAGAGTGAAAACTTGAGTAATATCATTTTTTTTAAAAAGAGAGAGCAGTAGCTCTGTGTGTAAATGAACTCGGTGACTTTACCTCTCCTGCAGGGACACCGACACAAATCCGGTCCACAGCTGCCCTCTTCCTGCCCACATACGTCTGTGCAGAGAAGGCAGAGAAACAATGCTAACTGAATTCATTTGTGCATTTCTGCAAAGGGTGCTGTAAGGAGGGTGCTCCTTGTATTTTTGCATTCTGTAACTTTTTCCCTTGTTATTGTTATTTGACATTTTATTCAACTTTACAGTACAAATATGGATGAAAGGACGAATGAAAATAAAGCTGAGGTTGACTTTGAAAAACAAACAAAATTACATTTCCGAGCGGTCAGGAAGAAACCACAGATTTGGCGGAGTCGGTGATTTTTTACCTTGGAGAGGTCTCTGATCTGCAGGATGTCTGTCTTGCTCCCTCCTTCATAAATTCTCAGCCTTTCTGCTGCCACGTCATCGTCCTCATCTTGTACTGAAGTCTTTTTGTAGTCTGATAGCCTGAAGGGGGAAAGAAAATCATCATGTGGAGAAGAATCTAGTACAACAGAGCTGCACTTTATCTGTTAATAGGCGGATATGAGTGACAAGACAGTGGTGTAAAATAAGAGACTGATATGTCACGTATGTGAACTTGTGAGCTGAGTTCAGCCAGTCTCTTACCAGTGGTCCAAGAAGAACCGGTACTGGATCAGAAGATTGAAAATAAAGTAGACAAAGCCTTCCACAGCCATGAAAGTAACATTTTTCCCCAGAAAGTCCCACCGGAAAGGGTCCTTTGTGTACTCTTCACCTGAAAACAGAGACGAGGGTGAGGGCTGCACTGAAAATAAACTCTTTGTTCGCTCAGTACAAAGACACAAGAAAAGGTACATTTAAAACAAAGTGTTAAACCATTTTCAATTTTTGATTTCCTTAAGTTGTTTTGGCAGCAATTAATGAACAATGAGCAGCAATTTCTGATTATATCAGGAAAGGGATTGAAATTGTGAAACATATGCTGAAAAATAATGGATATCCACGTACACTGCACTTACCAAATCGGGCGTAAACATCAGTAACAGCCTGGTTCATGGCCATGTCTATCAGTCCTCGCCCCAGGCAGAAGTGAGGGAGCACCAGCAGGCATTTCTTCAGCCACTCATTGAACATCAGCAAAGACTGCCAACACACACACACACACGTCAATTCACATTTCACTTGACTGATAGAACACTTCAACGTTCAGTACTCAGTATACACAAATATAATAATTAAACTAAATTAACCCTGTGGCTCATTTCTGAATATTCTGCATCATCATCAGAAGCTTCGTGTCCTCACACTCACACATTTGCATCATCATCTTGTAAAATGTTTCGATTCTCATGGAAACAAATTAATGCACCGAAAAAGGAATTCTGGTGTTATACAGTGTGTTATGAGGCCATTCATAGTGAATTAATATATAATAATACAGTGAGAAATAATACATTCATAATGACTACACTCATAAACAAACATCTGATGCACTAAAACATTAAAAGCATTTTAGATGTGACTCATAATAAGTTATAACTTCAGGCGTGTTATGGATGCATCTGAATGTAATTTACTGAACTCATACAATGATAACTTATGACACTGCATGGACTGTTATAGCATACTATGAACTCTTTTTGCAGCTGATCGTTGACGTGTGTGTATAGGTAGTCATAATGTGTCTTTAGTTTAGAGTTTAGAGCAACTAGTCAAGAGCATCCACAAGTTATATCTAGTCATAATTAAGTGACATCTCTAATATTTTATGGCTGAGTGCATCAGAAAGCAGTATGTGTAGTCATAAATCATGATGAATGCACTTATAACGCACTATAGATGAAGTCTTTATAGAAATTGTTACTAAAATTCTGTTCAGGTTGCATATTGTAGTTTTTTTTACTCATTGTTCAACTTTAAAATCATATAAAACTGGAGCACATTCCTATTTTAATTGTACGTTCTGATGTGAGATCATGTTGTTGTCATCTCTTGATTTAGGAAAGACTGAGACGTCTGTATGAAGAGAAACTCCAGAGATCGCCGTTCAGCTTTTCTTCGCACACATGTACTGTATAGAAGTCTGCCAATGTTACGGCGCCAGACCCCGAAACTGATCTTCATTTTCCCCCTGCTACACAAAATGTTGTTTATGCCCGGACAAATAACGACTGCGTAACACAAAAAGTGATTCACTGTCGCCGATGAAGAATCTTAAGAAAATTTTAGACTGCTGGAAATATCAACGTAACAGAAATATTGGGTCACTCCAGTTCCCGTGGTTCTCTCATGATTCATCTGTTGTGATATTCATCAGTGAGAGCAGAGAAGAGGAGCACAGATGTGCGGTGGAGAGAAGCATCTGGCTAAAAAGAAGTTGTTGTTTTTTTTTCCCGACAGAGCAGGAAGTCACCTGATATCATGACAGCAGCATCTGTGCGTTGTTTTCCACCTGCTTCTCCATTTCTGCTGTCTTAAAAGACTCACATGCAGAAACTTGAGAGAGTGACTGCTGGCAGTTGTCATGGTTGTCTATTCCTCGCCTGTCGAACAGGTATATGTTCCACTGCCCTGCTCATCTGTGACTCATCCTCTCGCCTGTCCTTCTGCTTCCACAGCTGCACCACATTTGTATCTTTGTGTCTGCACCTGATGTATAGTTGCTGCTTTCACATTGTTGAATGCTGGATTTACTTACAAGTTATGAATCACTATGAGTCATCAACAAAAGAAAAGCTTGACTTAAAAAGGAAAGAATCGGTGTGAGTCATCAGCGAAAGTCAAACTTCCTGACAATATTAATCTTAAACCTGCATTTATTGATTTTCTTTGGCCGCATCAGCGCGGCAGAACGAGCTGAACACACAAAGTGTGAGCAAACAGTTTCCTTTCACACAAACAGCAGGCAGGAAGCGACATTAGCATTCATGTGGAGATGAATTTCTAACCACCTGACAAACAGAAGTCCAGAACAAACAATTTGATCCATTGTTTATATTAAAATAATAGTTCGTGCCTCTTTGAAGCTGCGCTGATCAATGTTTGGGTATGTGTAATGTGAGAAAGGTGTTGCTCGTAGCAATAAACTTACACATAATCATCAAGCCTCAGGAGCATTTTTTAACACCTTTCAGCTTATTGTTTTGGTTTCACGGCTCACAGCTTTATTATTTTGGTTCACCGCTCTCATCCATCCTGTTTCCAGCTGCAGCAGGCAGCAGAAGAAAAGCTCAATAAATGATAGATCATTGATAACCCCACTGGACACTATCGAACAGCAGACAGAGTCAGCAACCAGACAGTGAACATAGAGGAGCATTTGGAGGTGAAGATCTTGATATTTTCCTCAGGAGCTATTCCGTTTTTTTTTTTGCCCTGTGTCTGCTGGATGTGCAAATATATACATTTATTTGCTATCACATTGGGCATAAAGTTTGTTCTGCTATGCCCAAATGGCCACAAACTTTGTGCATTTATTAATCATTGCATTTAACGATTACCCTCTTTGCCCCCTTGTGGGTTGTTATGACTCTCAGCATTTTCGACAGATGAAGCCGTGCACGCCAGAAAACTTCCACGGCTGTACAGTAAAATACTGCTGAACCAAAAGTCATCTGCCTTTTGTGAAAAAAAGTTTGTGGAACCACCCAGAAACAAGAACTAATGCACTGAAATGTGCATCTTTGCATTGAGAGATTAGAACCTTCATGGTTTAAAAGGTGAGTCCTTACCCGATTGTTTTCAAAGAGCTCCAGGATGAAGGTGATGGCGCTGCAGTTGATGCCTATGAACAGGTTGATGCAGGACAGGGACACATATGCAGTACTTGGGATGCTGAATATGTAGGACATGGGGTACATCAGAGGCGTCACTGACCACCTGTAAGGCAGCAGAGCCAGAGAAGACAGAAACATTATTATTTTTTCCTCTTTTTGATACATCATTTATTTGATATTTCCTTGTTGTTGGACCGGGTTTGTTATTCTTCTGCTCTTATCTCATTCAGTTATGAATTTCAATGACTCCAACACACGTCTGTTACCTTCATATTCTCTTTGTGTTTCATTGTTTTCATTTGAAGGGAAAAACAAAGCTGAACCAAATCAAACTAAACAAAGCCGTACCCGTAAAGCAGAAGCAGCGTTATTAGCGCTGGCAGGTTGGCTGGTGATGTGTAACACTTTTTGTCAAAAGCCATGAAAATGCCAACCACCATCGCGGTGCTGAGAGAGTAGTTAACCTAGAGGAGAAATAAAGCACTCACAGGTGAGGATGGAAGGAAAAATGATCCGTCATACAGAAACAACCAGATGGAAGACAGAAATTCTGTTGGACGTTGAGTTTAAATCCAGTAATATGACACATAAATAAACGTTTTATTGCTTAAATGATTTCAAAACTTGATTTTAATATTAAGAGGATACATTTTATAGTGACTCCAACCCTGCTCGACTTACCATATCCCAGAAGAAGTTGGCTACCCAGTACACTAAAGGGCTGACCCCGCTAACAAACTGCAGGTGCTTGGCCTTGGTCGCGCGCTCCTGTATGAGGTAGAGGACGAAGCTGGCGGGGATGAAGGACATGGCGAAAATAACACAGATCGCCACCACGGCATCTACTGAGGTGGTCAACCTGAAGGAAGAAGCAGAGAAAGACTTTACTGCGCCGTGTCTGTTGTGCTGAGAATGTAACGTTCATGATTTAACGGCATCTAGCAGTGTAGCTGCTGGTTGCAGCCTCCTCATTTCACCCCAAGGTGAAGGAGAAACTACAATGGCTGTGAAGCAAGCAAAAAACTCAAAATCAGTTCAGTTTGTCTGTTCTGGGCTACTGTAGAAACATTTAATATGGAGGACTCTGTGAAAGAAGACCAATAGATATAAAAGTTTCATTCTAAGGTAACAAAAACATAATTATTCTGATCTTACACCAATGAAAACATAGTTATAAATATTATATTCCATTTCTAGGTTTTATTCTCTAAATAAAGGCCCCTAAATCTTACACGCTTATTCTTCGTCAAATCTTTTGTTAAGAGCAGCAGGGGCTGCAGCTGCTCAATGCAGCAAGAAATAAGTAAATAAATAAATAATTATAGATATATCATTATTTTTACAACACTAAACCCAGAAAATAAAATATACTTGACTCCCGTGAGTATTAAATACAGTCTGTTGGAGTTGTTTCTTTTTTTTATTTGTGGTTCTGTTTATCTTCCCTCGAGTTTCCCTCTTCCTCTGTTTATTTTAAATTCATGTATATCTCACTATATGCAGCTAAAAGCGTGTTTGCATATAGTCCGCATGTGCATATCTTTGGTAATATTTGCATGTATCAACGTGCAAATAAATTCATGATATACATTTTTAAAGGATGGTGAATACACAGAAAAGTGACGCTCACACTGTGACTTCGGAAAGCTGCTCTTTGGTGAGGTTCAGAGGGTGGTTGATGGCGGTGATGCCGAACTCGACAGGTTTGGCGGATGGAGGGAGGAAGGCGCGCAGAATGGCGTTATTGGCCACATTCATGAAGGCCACCATGGCGTGCCAGCCTTTGTTATTATACCAGACCTGACAGCGGAGAGCAGAGGTTATTCAACACACTTCACAACCTCCTGACTTGATAATTGCAGTCTTGATCTACAGTGCAGTGAGCTGCATGCTGACCCTCATTATATACTGTGGAAGCCATAATGGCTTTAAGTTAAAGCAAAGCTATTAAAGAAAGCATTTACAGCCTTTAGTCTGAGCAGACTGTATGATTGAAAAGACATCATCTCTCTGCTATTTGTGGAAACCGCCCACCTTTATGTTGAATTCACTCTCCATGTACCGTAAGAAAGGACCGAGCTCCCTCATTGAAAGTCTGGAGTAGTAACCCTGTGAAAGAAAACACTCATTATAACACACTGACTTGATGGACTTCACACGCTGAGACTGAACCGAACAGACGCGAGTACCCCTGTGATGTTCAGCATCCGTCCAACTTGCTGCAAAACATTCTGGATGTCGTTGGGGTTGACGTCCAGGATGGGAAGTTGTCCTCCTACTGACAGACCTCCATATCTGAGGACAGGGAACATTCGCACTCAGTATCCGACATCGAGTGCAGGCACAAAGACTGCTTTATTACGGCAATAAAGTGCAAATTATTACCTTTGTTCATTCACCCAGTATTTGCTCTTCAAACTGTGAAATGAAAGTGAGAATTTAATCAAGCATGGAGGTAATTATTTAAATGTGTGGTCAAACAAAAATGATTTACAGAGCTATGATGGCTGGAAGATCTTTCTGTGTGTTTGTTTGCAGCATCATCATCGTCATTCTGTCATGTTTGAATCTTTTTGTTATTTGGTTTGAGACGTGTTTTCATGTTTTTTACAGGTTTTCTTCCTCCTGTTTGATCATCTGAACCTACCTGGTCCTGATGAGACTGGGGTAGGTTTTAACCAGGTAGTCAGAGATGTTCCTGTCCGTCAGATCCAGCAACGTGTCTCCCGTGGCCTCGAGTCGTTGGCGAGGGGGCAGTCCTCCGGCTCCAGCGGGACAGATGGGCATCATGGTAAGCTTCTTACTGGTGCTGCACTGGCAGGAAGGTGACGGGTTTCTCTGGTTCCACTCGGGACTCTGTAAGATGTTGCTGACCACGGGAGAGACGTCCGGGTACTCCCACTCTGACGTGCTGTCACTACAGGGCATCCTGGAGGCGGATAAAAAACACGAGTTAATGACATTAATGTGCACAGGTAAGATTTCTGCAATTACATTCTTGCATTTACAGCCTGCATGAACTCCAAATGTTTGATTGCAAGTTTCAGGATTTCTGTACCGGTCATATCCACAGTATCCACAGTCCTGATACTCACCCTAGTGGTTCTCCATCCATGCAGCGTGTCCCCAGGCCTGGTCTGTGCAGTAACCTCTCTGTGAAGCGCTTCATTTTGGGGTCAAATGGTTGCTCGTTACTAGGATGGGATGAGAAAATATCAAGAAGAAAATTAACTCAACTTCATCGCCACCAATCAGTCCGGCACCTCATTGTGACACACAACTGATGGTTCATCTAAAGCTGCATGAGGTCTGACCTGAAGAAGGTGAACTGCTGTCCGTACATCCAGGGGGTGAGAGTCAGACTTGGATACTCTCCGAACGGAGGGACGATCATGGTGAAGATCAGAGCTACGAGGACAAAACTGGCAGGAAGGACGATCTGAAACCCCCCCAAAAATACAAGTGAGCAGCAGTGATGGAGGAAGCTGAAGATTTATATAAGTTGTCACTCAAAGTAAAAGAAAAATGTTTATATTAATATTGAATTCTTTATTACAAGCATATCCTGTACCTGTGCCAGGAAGTCTTTCTTGCTTCTTATGGCGTGGTGAAACCTCTTCACAAGCAGCGCGTGGAACTGCTTCAGGATCAGAGTGACCCCTTTCACCTGCCTGGAGCCCTTCCCCTCACTGCTGTCTGATGCATCATGGGTAATACCATTAGACTGCATCACACCATTTTGTTCTGCAACCAGCAAGAAAAACATACAGTAAAGTACTGCACGTAAAATATCTGCACAGGATGACGCAGAGAGAGAGAGAGAGAGAGAGAGAGAGAGGGAGGCTGGAAAAGCAGGCCTGAGATCAGCGCTCCTGCTGCTGAGATTCTACTGAACAAAGCACCTAAAATCTGAACTTTCTGATTCTTTCTATGCAGCTGACAAATAATAAATGTGAGTAAATGTGTGCATTTGAATTTAAAGCAGAGCAGAGCTGCAGTGAACAGCAGAAGCAAGCAGAAAAACACATAAGAGCATCTGCTTCAGACCTGGGTCACTTAAACTGCTAAAACTTAAACTGGACTTAAAGATGTGTGAGGCTTGATCACAGAAACTGATTTTAATGTCAGAATACTGTGTTTTCTGTGATGCTATGTGACATACCAGGTCAAAAAAGAAGTTTAAATAACAAAAAAAGTCTGTTGGCTCTCAAGTCTCTAACCTTCTTTGTCGTTTTTTCTCCGCTGTAACATCCACTGTTCTACAGGTGAGACACACACACACAGACTACAGAGTTAAAACGGACATGTAAACACCAGACAAGTTAAGCTAATGTTAGAGTGAGGGAGGTGAGTTAGAGGGAATCAACGACAATAACAGCGTGAATAAAAAAAAATTAAAAAAAACAGGTGTGAGCCAGACGGATTAACAACACATTAGCGAGACGAGGCAACGGGTCAGAAATTCAATTCCAGAGAAAGGCCATGTGGAATATCACGGGCGGTATTTACCAGGAGTGGTGGCATTATTCGCTGCTTCTCCATCTGCAGTGACCTTTATGAATATCTGGAAAGACAGAAAGAATTGAAAACTTTCAAAACTTTGACTCACACATTGAATAAAGTTCTACCTGCAAGTTCTGAAGTTACATGATTAGAGGTTACGCTTTATTAAGATGAATTTATTATAAATGTCTAAAAATCTGCTAGTTTGATCTGTTTCCAATACTGTTTCAAGGATTTTATATAGTTAATACCATTAATTTATTCATTTTTTCTTGATTCTATTGCAGATGTACAGCAAAGGTTCCTTCTTTTATGAAAACAAGATTTCAAGGATGCAGTAATAAACAGAAAATAGTTGCTCCGATGTTAAGATGAACTGTTTTTGCAGTATATAAGAAGCCAGAATCAAAATGAATATTTTCTTTCACCTGACTGTGGGTGTTTTTTTGTTGATGATCAGAAAGCACGAAGCTGAAAAATCATGGTTTATCATCAAATCCAAAAAGTCAAAGTCAGGGTTGTTCCTTGTTTTTTAAAGATTTCCAGGACTTTTCCAGCATATTTTCACCGATGATCAGTCTGACATAACAGACAGGGACTGACGCTCTGTGCTTGGTAAGTGCAAAGGAAATGCATCACTTTTATGAATTTATAACGATAACTATTGCTGTCTGAACACCAATAACCCAAAGAGTACAATTTAAAATTCACCTGACAAATACAGACTCAACGACACAAGATTTTCCAGGACATTTAACTCTTTCCTTCATATTTCCAGGTTTTCCAGGACGTGTGGGAACCCTGAAAGTTGTTTTGATAGCAGCATTAAAGCGCCACACAACTTGTTGATGATGTCGGCCGATGTTCCTACCTCCTCTAGTGAAGTATCAGAGATGCCGAAGCTGCTGAGGCCCATGTCACCGAGCGTCTCCTCCAGCTCCCTGAACAGGCTGGCGTACGCCCGATGTTTGAAGCCCTTATTGGGGAGCAGATAGGTCAGCTCCTGGCCGATCATCTCGATCAGTTTGGCTTCAGGGACGTGATGGTGGATGAGAGTAGTGATGCTGTCTACATCCCCTGAGAGGAAGACAGAAAAATCACCATTTAGGGAGAGTTAAGAATAAAGTGTTCCCAAAATAGCACAAACCAAGAACGTGACAAAGGAAGAGAAAACGGCTAATTATGCCCAAAAAAACAAACACTGTTATTGAAGTACTAAAATGAATAAATTTGTGCTTGCATCACTGCATTTCAAGTCGCACCACTAAATTATACATTTGAAGAAAGCCTGAATCTGTTTCACAACTTGAATAAGTGGGACAGTCGTGAGAATATCAACCAGTCCACACATACTGCTGTGACCTTCATTCACTCAAAGGCCATGAAAGCCTATTATCTCAATTTCTTACTGTAAGCAATGACTAACAGTAAGAAGCTGTTGAGTTTAACTCAGTTTAACTCAGTCTTAACTCAGTTATTGATATATAGATATATATATAGATATATTTTATATGTTAAACCAAATCTAACAAAGATAAAACAACATAATTCATAGATAAAATAACAGAATAGCTCCTGTCTCTAAATTTAACCCACACCAAACGTGGCTTACCTAAATCTGAATTTAACCATAACCAGAAAAAGTTGTTAAACCTCAAACAGCTCTTTGAAGAAGTGAGGACTAGCCAAACTGTCCTCACTTGAAAAATGCCTTGACACTGAGGGTCTAAAGTTTTTCCCAAACAGGATAGAAGAAAAATGTGCAGTAAAAGGAAAATACACACCATCCATGACTCTGTCTAGATGCTGCAGCTCGTTCTGAGACTGCTCTTTGTATCTGGTACAGATGGAGCAGGAACAGGAGCAGTCTGAGGCACAGTCACAATCATTCTGATGGAAACAGCAAAGACATTAAAAAAGCACCTTTAAAAACTCAAAAAAAACTCCTGCCAGAAAAACTGAAGCTTTAGCGGGAGGAAAAGTGTGTGTTCTCATAATCTCTCGATTATGAAAGAATAAACAGACAGCAGAGAAAACACACATAATGAGCAGCGACTGTGGCTGATAAACTTCACCTCCTTTCTTTTGAGATCCTTCATCCGGCGTACAAGTGTCAAGTAGAAACCGACTCCAAAGCAGTTCTTGAGGAAGAGGGGGGATCCGCAGCAGTGCAGCTGTCCTTTGGAGATGATGGCGATGCGGTCGCTCAGCAGGTCGGCTTCGTCCATGTGATGAGTGGACAGAATCACAGTCCGACCTGCAGAGTCATCTAACTTTTAATAAAAGTGCTTTTTATTGACGACATGCCGACTGAATCAAAGGAACATTTTCAGCCTGATGTGGTGGAACAAAAAAAGTTCTAATGACTTTGAAGTGTCTTTGCCAGCAGATTATTGATTTTAAGAGTGCAATTTTTGCTTTTGTTGTAGCTGTGCAGCTGAATTTTTCCGTTTGATCAGTTCACTACTTAATCAAAGCGCCTCAGGAGAGTTGCAAAGCTGCAAAGGATTTGGTTTCATCCTTCAGTGTTTTAAGTGTATCAGTAAAAACTAGACCTGGAGGGCTAAAATGTGGAGCTTAATGGGTTAAATGAGACACTTTTACCAGATCTGTATTTCAGTAGGAGGTCCCAGATGGATCTCCTGGAATAGGGGTCCACTCCTGAGGTGGGCTCGTCCAGGATCACAACCTTTGACCCTCCGACAAACGCCATGGCGACTGACAGTTTCCTCTGCATGCCACCTGTGGAGTGTGTGAGAGGCGACTGTTCAGAGCAGAAACAACGATGAAGAAATAGAAATTACCACAAACACAGAGGATCGAGCGGCCCACCTGAGAGGTTCTGAGCCTCTTCGTTTCTCTTGTGTGGCAGCCCGAGGTCCACCAGCATATCCTCGACCTCCCTCTCCGCCTCCGCCTGAGTCCGACCCTTCAGCAGCGAGTAGAATAGGATGTGCTCCTCCACCGTGAGACTGGAACAAAAACAGGGCAGCAATTACGGCGAGGTTTACCGAGGCAGAGTGTGACATTGTTGTTTGACAGTTTTTGAGTGTGGGAATCATTTAAAGGCTGGGGGAAGTAAATCAGAAAATAAGCTTTCACCACCAGCTCTCAAAGCCAGCCTTTGATTTTTGGAGAACATTGATTTAGAGAAAAAAAGTCTGTCCCACATTTAATCACGTTCTAAACTTTCAAAAATCCAATTAGGAACTTTTAACAAAGAAAAAATGACAAGTAATTTTAGTTTGTTCTTCAGCATGAATAGCTCCTTTCACTCTTCTGTCCTGGAAACACTGCACGCATTGCCATTAATTTGACTCCCATCCTGTCAGCAGCATCTGTCATGTAACTCACTGTTTGAAGAGGATGTTGTACTGAGGACACATCCCCAAGGAGGAGCGGATGATGTTCATGTCAGTCCGAATGTCTCTTCCGTTGATGTAGGCTGTGCCAGATGTAGGAGGGAACAGGCCGGTCAGGATGGACCTGGAGCAGAAGAGCATGTGACACCAAATGACACAGGAGTTGCTGACTTTTCAATGAATATTTGCCTGTCACGTTCAAACGGAAAGCTATGTCCAGGTTGAACTTAAACAAGCATATTCAGCTAAAATCTTTACAACCTTCGTACTCAAAGAGATTTAAATCTGACTTCAGCTTACAGCGTGGTGGTTTTTCCAGCTCCATTGTGCCCCAGAAAGGACGTGATCTGACCTTCGTAGAAATTAATGTTCAGACAGTTCACGGCCGGGCGAGAGCTTTCAGCAAACACCTTCACCAGGTCCTGAATCTGCACCCCCAGCACCAGGCTCAACGGGTCGGATTCAAAGAACAGCTGACCTGCACGGAGAAACAGACCCCAAACGACTGACTCAACACTGAAACAGACGGATTTTATGAATTTATATAATAGCTTTAGTCTCAATATTAAAATATACATATTGTAATCCATCAATTTATGGGTATTTCACATGGCCTGTTACAGCTGTCTTGCAGATCCTGTCCACTAGATGTCCTCAGTGTGTTCCCAACGACACAGTGTTTCTCCCAGACTTCACTTCTTCATTTGTGTCCTCACCTTCCGTCCTCTCCTCCTGACCCTCCTCCTCCTGGTTTGGAGTCTCCTCTTGTCGTCTCAGCAGCTCTCTCTCCCTCTCCAGGCGCTCCCTCTTGTGTTGGTGTTTGCAGGTTTTCCTGCTGGCCGAACCGTTACAGGTGTACATCTCTGGTGTGCACCTGCTCTCTGCATCCTTCTCCACGCTGGGTGGCTCGGGTTTCTCAGGATCTGAAAAAGGCGGATGGGAGAGACAGTGTTTTTGTAAAGTTTGCTCCAGCACATGTGAAAAGTTTCCTTCTCACAGTTGAATATGTATGCATGCATCTTGCAGGTGAAATGTTCTTTGCTCATTGGTTAACACTTGCATGAGATGTTAATGGAATATAATAAAATGCTAGTTTGGATCTCAGGGCCAGAGAAAAAGTTGATTTTGTTCATTTTTATATAAGAAATTCTGAGAAAACTCTTCTTAACTTTAACAAGCAAGAGAGAAAATCTGGACTCATTATATATCCTATATTGACCTTTTCAATACAGTCATAGTCTTCCAGTGGGAATTAAAAACCTTTTCTTGGAGCAATTAGAATAAGCGTCTGCATTTCTCCCACTGCAGATCTGTGCAAAATGACAAACCTCTGGTCATCGGGCAGGTAAAAGATTTTAGAGTCTTAGAGAGTGATACTAACCTTGATCCTCCATTTCTGTATATGATGGTGGAGAACTTTGCCAGTATGAAGGCTGTAATGGGAAGTAGAACGGTCGACCAATGCCATACTGTCCTGTGAGGGAGATATTGGATATAATACTGAGTTCAGTAAACTTGTAGAAGCTATAAAGGGATAAAATACTGTCTAAAGTAAGTCATGCAGTATGTCTGAAGCCCAACCTGGAAAGACATTATCCAGATACCAGGCCAGGACAGCATAGAGGACAGCATCAAACACCATCATGATGATGGAGGTGAGGAAGGAGTAGGTGTCTTTCTCTAACGGGCTGGTTTGGATGTTGTCCCACTGCAGACCCAAACCCTGCTCCTCGTACCGAGACAGGTACTCTGTCCCGAAGCCGAAGGCCACCGGAGACAACAAACTCTAGAGAAACAGGGTGACAAACAAATGATTGATTTACATGTACATGTGTAAGAGACATATTTCAGTTGCATTGTTTGTGCTTAAAGCAACATTATGATACTTTTCTGCCATAAAATAAAAGATTTGAAAACATTTTGTCAGTGCCACTCTGTAAACTGCTGCGAAATGTAAGTTTAGCTGCAGTTAGCTCACTTAGTTAGCCATGCTGCCCGGTCTGTGGGTTCAGAGCATCGTTGGGGTGTTATTAGTGTTTATACTAAAGGTATTTTGGACTACCTGGAAGAGGGAAGGTTGACCGAATGACGCTGTGAAACTGGTGGCGCTAAATCCCCCAAAATATCAATGTCTGCATACTGCAGCTTTAAACAGTATCTATGCATTTTCTTGTAAAACCCGTGGCACATAAAAATACACATACAGCAGCCAGCTTCATGTTCGTGGTGATGCGGTCCTGCCAGGCAAAGCAGAGGATGTGCGGCAGATAGAGGGTGAAGTAGATGATGCCACTGCAGGCAGCTGCAAGGTTGGCCTTGTTGAAGAACACACTCATCAGGAAACACTGCATGATGGTGGCGACGGTGAAAGTCAGCAGGAAAAAGAAGACAAGCGCGGGGTTGCTGTAATTCAGCACCTTTCCACCCTGAGAGAGGAAGAAGAAGATGATATAATGTGTGAGTCTTTTTTATGTACTCAAACAAAGAGCCAATGTATCAACAGAGCTTTTTAAAATCATCCACAAGAGGGCACCATGACACTCTGCAAAACCAGCTAATAAAACTTGACCCCATCCCATCAGCATGGCCTCCTTCTCTCTCCCACCCGCCCCGTCTCTTCTCACCATGATGATTGAGGTGAGCAGCGCCGTGCTCGCAGTCATCATGATGAAGCTGTCTATGAAACACGTGTACCAAATCACTCCGTTGGTGACCCCCATGGTTTTGAGAGTCTCTTTGAGGCGTAACTCCTTCTCCAGCACAATGCCCTTCACGGTCATGGACACAGAGTAGATCCAGGCCAGCACCATGAACAGCGGGAAGCAGCGGTTCAGAGTGATCATGAAGCTAAAGGAGAAGATTAAAGAGGGAAGGTTAGGATGAGACCCCAAAGCTGGATTAAAAAAACTTAAATAAAGCCATGTGAAATCTGTGTTTGACCTGCTGTTGACCTCTCAGTACAAATATAAAATAATACAAATCTCTAACTTTAAGTTCCTGAAGCTTTTGTGAGAAAAAAAAAACAGAAAAAAAGTGAATTTAAGAGATCAAACTAAAGGGTTTGAAAATTTCAGATTTTGGTGACACCCAGTGGCAAAATGAAAAATAACACTTTGACAGAAAATTTAAATAAACACAGACTGCAACAATTCTGACAAGAATCTTTTCCGTAAACAGAATAATTTGATAGATGTTGTAATCACAGAAAAATTCTCACAGCACATGCACATGTGCACTGAGTCCTTCCTTCGGTTTCAGATGTAAAATGTCATTTTTATGACATTGTGGAGGATAGAATAAACAATGCCATTTTAATAATTTTAAAAACTGTCTTGTTTACTCACAGGTCATCTACATAGCACGGATACGGCATCTGCTGGATGTAGACCCCGAGCGGCCAGTCGCTGCCTGTGTGAAGCTTGATGATGCCGTGTTCAATCATGTCCTGCAGGTAGGCGAAGCCTCCCCAGATGTACCTCTGGTCCTCCATGGGGTCTGCTCGGGGGCCGGGGTCCCAGTACCTGAGGAAGCACAGCACAGAGGTGGCTATTGGTTAAAAAATGTGGCCACAACATGATTCATTCAGTCATCACTGACCACTTATCAAGGTCTGGAGCCGAACCTAGCTCACAATGGGCAAGAGGCGAGGTACCTGTCCAGGTACAGGCTCAGTTCAACACACCTAGGGAGCAATTCACCGATTAACCTATTAACCTGAACGTCTTTGGACTGTGGGAGGAAGCTGGAGTACCTGGAAAGTACCCACACAGACACGGGGAAGTCATACACACTCTACACAAAAAGGCCCCAGCCGGCTGTGATACAACAGCGCTAACCACCCGACCGCAGGATAATACAAACAAACAGAGTATTTAAGCCTTTTTTGTTGTATTAAATAATCCCCAGCACAGTCACCATCCTCCATTCTGCATACATTGCACTGATAATCAAACAACCAAAGCCAGAGTCTCTAAAGTCACACACAAACCACATGTACGCTGCCTTTACTTAAGCGGATAAGTCCGAGGCAAAGCCGTCTCACAATCTGATTATTCAATTGTATAGAGGCAGGGCTCCCGCTGGGTCTATTACAGCCTGTTGGTGTCCTGTAAACAGCTAAAACTGCTTGTTCACTCCCGAGGCTATTGACATACTGTCTGTTAATGAATGGGGGGATCAAAGAGAAAGGAAAATACATGTGAGGGCCTCACATGGGAGGATGAAAGAGCAGGTATTGAGTTAATATGAAACCACCAAGAGACTTTGGAAAACATATTGAGGCCAGCTTCAGAGGTTTTTCTTTTCCTCCTTGGAGGAATGTGACAAATCCATATAAATTGCCTCATTAATACGACGGTAACAACATGAAAAAATGAAGGAATGATAGGCTGTCAGGGTGATTGGGTAGTCTGAACGTTATCCTGCTTAACCCTTGTGGGTATGTATATCGGTCAGCTGTTATGAAATGTATTGGAACGTACCTATGTTTAGCCCTGTGTCCACCTCTGCTAATAAAACGTTACCCTAATTTTCTTTGTGCAATAAATTAGCCTCCACAAATGCTTTGGGGGACTGGAGATCAGTATCTGCCCAAGGAGCTGCAGCACAGCTAACTAGACAGAAAAAAAACATCTTCTGCTCTGCAGCCATCACTCAACACAGCTGCTACTGACCTGTCCTTAATCTTATTGGTCCGCTCCACTGCGTCAATGTCCATCCGAATCTTGTACTTGACATGCGGAGGTACACTTGTGGTCCACGGATACATTTCCATGAAGACCACGCCGGCCCAAAACTTGTTCTCCTCCAGCAGGTACAAGGCCTGATGTGTCATCTGGGACTCATCTGTGTAACCCACAAACTTATCCAGATTGATGCACTGTAAGCAGAGGAGAAAGGGAGTGTTTTATGTCAGGGAGATGTTTTCTGCCGCAGCAGTTAGGCTGCATGAATACATGTGTGTTCATGCATTATGAATGAACTGCGGCGTTCACTGTGCACTGATAAGGAAACAACTGACAGGTAAAACCGCTGAGTATCAAACCTCAAAACTTCTGGACCATAATTTATTAAGTACTTATAATTTATTAACCAGAGTATATATACAGTAACTGATCTTTACATTTAAGGCAAACTATGATAATTACTGGCAGTCGTCTTAAAATGTTGTGTCATTTTCCACCATAAAATAGCAGCACTGTCTCCACAGTGTGCTCTCCAGACTGTGCTGCCCCAGAAAAGAAGCTGGGCAAGTGGGTGATGTAACCATGCTCAACAGCCTCTATGGACATAAAGACAGAGACGAAGGACAGAAGAGGATGGTGACGGAACAAGCTAAGAAAACGCCGAACAGTGAGACTGGCTTTTAGTTGTTGGTGAGAGCTTTGTGAAATAAAAGGCCAGACGCCGAGCTGGACTAGTACATAATATTAGCCGGCTGCCGTGTCTTGTGTTGTTGACCTTGCTTGTTGTTTGGCTGTTTGTGATCATAAAAAATGTAATAATAACAAAAACGTGTACAGCACATGTCCATATTAACACAGTGTTATTGCACAGTGAGACTGGGAGGGGTGTTAAATCTCAAAAATACACATTTTTATGCTACAAACCAAACAAAGAGAAACTGTCTCCTGGTGTTAGAGGAAGAAAAACATGTCTGTGTTCTTCAAACTAGTTTAAAAGGGGAACAATAAAAGTGTAACTCTGAGTCTGTATCTAAACTCATGTTCATATTCTGTTGGCACCAAAACATTTTCAAGCCCTGCCCTCACAGATTGTGTGTAATTATGTGAATTCCCATTAGCAGAGCCATCTTTCAGCGAGGCGATCTGGTGACATGGGAAAATCACATGCAGAAACATACACACATGTATATGAACACACACACACATACACACACGCTATCTCCCTCTCTATGAAACATACGTAATTGCCATGTGAAGCTCCCACCCTACACACACACACACACACACACTGCTCTGTACACCGTGTCTAATGTCTCCATTCACATTACTGTACAATACCCCGAGAGCACTCAAAGAAAGACGAGAGACCACTTCCCCATTCATCTTTACGGAACTATACATTCACAACACAATAATGTTCGGCTCGGAGATGGGCTGAGAAGAAAGACTCTCGCTGATACACGTTGTATGTTCCAATAGGATTTCAGTGTGAGAAACACACCCCTGACAGAGTGAGAGGACCTAACGCTAACTGCAGCAGTTATCCTATGGCCCAGTACTAGCTGACAGCTATATCTAATTGGCTAAACCGCCTGGGTTTGTTTGTGAGGCTCTGAAGGGTCTCGACGCTGAACTTGGAGACAAAGGACAGATTGAGATGCCTGCACTGATAGGGCTCTCTTCAAAACCTCAACCCCCTGCCCCCTTTAAATCAAACCAGGGAAGGCGTGAAGGATGGATAGAGTGATTTGCCCCCTTTTTATTTCACAGACGCAAGGGTCTGTTTCAATGCACTAAAACAGCACTGAGCTCATGGGGGGGGTGACTCACTCCCACCTACTCTCCACTTTATCACCGGCTCCACAATGGAAACACAGGAGGGGGGTGACAGGAGGCTTGTTCTCCCCACCTTTCAGCCTACTGGACGGGAAAGCGGCTCTATAGCCGTGCTAAGTGGCCTGCTCTGTTTCAAAGGGGGCCTGGCTGCAATCTCCTGGGAGCAGACCTGGAAGACTGATGCACCTGTCTGAAGAACTGAGAGTTGGTCTTACAAAAAGGCTGAACACTCTGTGCTGGGAATTCACAACATTTGGAAAATAGTGACTGAAAAAAAAACAGAAGAAGAAGAAGAAAAGGCGTGTTCTTTATGAATAATATGATTCGGATGTTTTCTGACCTCTCCGTACTGGTTGAACATGCGGATCATCTGGTCAGCGACAGTAAAAATGTTCCTCCAGTCAAAGTTGGGCATGCCCGGCTCCCTCCATTCGTCTGGACCGTTGTACAGGAAGTTAAGAATGTCTCTGGTTGTAAAGTTAGAGTCTCCAAAACTGTTGTCCATGAAGTTCATCACTGTTGGGTTCCTCAGGGTGTCCTGCAGATGATTGAGACACAAGACTTAATGTATATAAAGAGACAAACAGCTGGCTTAAATATAATTCATTTTCACCAAATTTAGCATAATTTAATGCAGATTTTTGAGTCTAAAACTGTTTGTATAATAACTGCTGTTAGCAGTCTTTAAATACACAAGATGAGGTGAGGGTCAAAGGGGTGTGAAATAAATAAGTTTTTACAGAGGAAGTGAAGCAATTTTATTAAAGTTGTGGCCCAAATGTGACTTAAATTCATCTCACAGATTGTGTCCATACATCTGCTTACGATTAGTTGCTTTTGACACCGTTGGAATTGAGGATTCTTTGCAGTACGTTGCAAATCAAAGGTCTTGATGGTGGTACTTTTGTTGGATATAGTGCTGCATGGCTGCGTCTGTGTGTTTGTGCAGTATTCATACCCTGATCATGTTCATCTGGACACTGTTGTAGAAGAAAGTCCAGAGCTGAGGTCCCAACTCCTCCCAGGCCTTGGCCATGTTCTTTAACCTCTCTAACTCCTCGAATGTTGTGTTGGCCTGCAGCACACACCCACACACACGCACACACACACACACACACACACACACACACACACACACACACACACCAGTAAAGATTATATCAAGTCAATGCATGCTGATTAAAAGAGTGCAGTGATTCCTGTGTTTTACTTATTAAAGTGAATATTTTCCCATCATATAAAATGTCAGTGTCAGACAGCAGTGAGGCCCATGAAACCTGAACGTTTCATTTATCCAACTCTGAACTGCATTACTCTTCAAACATCACAAACAAGTGGACCGTCACGTTGGGTCTTTTTCTTGCTAAATTCTCATCAACAAACCTCATCTTGAAATTGAGATCCGTTCTTATGTGACAGGCTGAAAAACATTCAGTCTTCCACTTCATCGCTGCACCACCCTCACATTCAGTTTATTGTTCAGTTCTCCCCTCCTCTTCCCTTCCCTCACACTGCCTCCCCTGTCCCTCCACCCTCCTTTGCTTCGGTAGTCAGCTCATTCCTAAGAGGGGTGGGGGTTTGGACGCATATAAACAGATACTGAAAGTGGTCAAAAAAAAGGACAGGAAAAAGTGAGTTGAGAAACACAGAGAGGTGAGGGGTCGGAGCTGGAGGTGGTCTCTCTTACACTCTTTAATATCTTGCGGACGGCAGGGGAGTCGGGGGTGTACAGGATTTTTCCCATCAGCAGGGGCTTGACCGAATTCCACACAATTTTCGTAACAGGGTTGGACTCCAGGTTTTGCATCAGGGAGTTGCAGAAGGGAGCTACGGGCAGAAGAATTGCAAAAACACTGAGTTGATAAGAAGAAGAATAGAGATAGAAAAGGACAAAACAAAAGAGAAACAAAGACACAGTGACTTCAGATGCTAGCAATGAAGTTATAACACTTGTGTATGTTAAATGAGTCATACAACGCTGATCCAACAACTTTACAGTGATTTCTAGAGTCTGGTTCAGACAAACTGATTCATTCTGCACTCACTCAAACGGCTGATTATGACTATAAAGTGCAGAAAACATAAGATATTCACAGATGGTCAGTATGCACACTGGATGTGGCTGATATTTGTTGTTGTTGGGGATTTCTGCTGCACAATGCACTGCAGAAATAGAGGAGTGGCTCACAGCTGGAAGAAATGAAAATGATTTTGGATCATTCCAGAAACGCACAAAAAAAAAAACAGAGTATTAAATTTAAACTTTGGAAAAACATTTTTTGTTTTCTCTCTGTGAAGTTTGGCAGTCGTCTTCCGAAGCAGCAGTTGGACTGACGTGTATCATTTCAAAGTAAAATAACCAGTAATTATGTGTACTGACGACTAAAATATTATGAGATACATAAATATGTCAGATCTCATATGGTAAAAGGTAAAGCACATTAATGTCCTGTATACTCATGGCAGAAACAGTGTACTATAAGTTAAACTGTTCACTATATTAGTGAGTCTTTTACAGTTCAATGTCTCTTCACTTACTGGCAGAGTCGTCATAGACATAGTCGCGGCTCTTGGTGCCATTGACCCCCAGAAACACCTTGTAGTTGTTGTCCTCATACCAGTTGAAGGACAGGACCCTGGAGCCGCCTCCCTCCGGGTATCCACAGAAGAGGCTCGACACACTGGACATCAACTGTGTGAATGACGAAGGACCCCCGGCTTGAAACAGAGAGGAAACCGCCTTCAGGAGCTCCTGAGAGCTCTCCCGCTCCATCAGCTGTGAAGGTCACACAGAGGTTCTCTCAGTGATCAACATACCTGCTCACTTGGTGAAAAACCAACAACACCTGACAGATTCATCAACAACTTAACAACTACGAGGAAGGTTGTCCATGCCACTGTCGCCGTGTACTTGCTCGTGGTGGGAATTGTTTTGATATGATTTAGTGATAATAAATTGACTTTAACTGAACTGGGGGCTGTGGTTAGAACTGTCAGAAGAAGGTTCCTGGTTCAAACCCCGGTGGAGTAAACACGTTCCCCTTGTGTCTGGGTTCTCTCCGGGTACTCCGGCTTCCTCCCACAGTCCAAAGACATCTCAGCAGGTTAATTGGTGACTCTGGCCGAGGTGACAGTGAGTGTGAATGGTTGTTTGGCTCTATGTGCCCTTTGATTGACTTGTCCAAGGTGTACCCGGCCTCTCGCCCATAGTTAGCCGGGATAGGCTCTTTGAGTGTAGAGCGCTTTGCCTCAGCTCGATAGCTTTCAGCTATTTGACCTTTTGTCGGGTAATTATTTACATGATAGGGATATTTATGTCCTTCGCATTCATTCATACTGAATGGATTGCATAACATAAACAATGACAAGAAAACAATAGTTTGAAAGATAAGCAAACATTTTGGACGGACGCCTCTGCTCACTTTACGAGGATAGTCGGAGGGTGGACTAAATATCCTCCTATTGATAGAACAAAAATAGAGTCCTACAAGTGCTTTTCTCCCCGGTGTGTATCATTTCCTTTTTAAAGAAATAGGCAGCAGGTTGCCAATAATTTTGAGTGGATGCTAACGCATTGCTCCAAAGATAATGGGTGAACCTGAAATGCCCGAAAATCTGAGAAATGACTGTTTCTAATCTTTAGATGATCTCATGTGGGATCAGATTTTAGGTGGAGTTACAGGAATATTTCGTCATGAGCCTTCTTTAGAAATAATATAAAATATAATTCTCACTCAGGTTTAAATGTTCAAGATATTGCAACACTGATAATCAAACTGGTTTCAGAGTGAAGATGACTCATTGCTTTTCTACGTCCCCCACTCGAAGCAAACGTATGAAGATGCACACACACACACACACACACACACACACACACACTAAAACACAAGCCTGATTTATTTCGTTTTCACTCCCTTTTCCTCCCTTTTCTTATTCCTCGTTTCACACAAACACACACACACACACTCACTGAATTGAGAGGAAGGAGAGGTGGGTAATGAGAGCATTTGGCTCGACTTTCTGTCACCACGGTGATACGAAGGTCCCACCTACAGGATGTGTCACCTCAAAGGAATGTCTCCCCCCCTCTCTCTCTCTCTCGTTCACTCTCGCACACCCTGACTAAGGTGATGATGGGATACACACCACCCCCCTGGGACTTACAGTGAACGTGCCGAAACACACAACCCAATCCTGGTCTCTTCTTTGTTGTGTGTGTGTGTGTGTGTGTAAGTCTGAATTAGTATGTAACGATAACAGCAGGTAGAGGTGTCATTCATAAACACACATAACAAGATTAATGAAGAAAAGGCCTTTTTCAATGTTAATGTACTGCAGCTGTTATATTATGTTTCCATTTCTCCTCTATTCCACATTCACACTATAACCCTGAGCTTTATGTAAAAGAGCTTACATGCATAGTATATACTGTGTGTGCATTTGTGTGTGTGTGTGTACAGTATGTATTCTCCTCTATGAATATTTGTCCAAAACTGAGCAAACTCCATCTGCTGATGATAAAGTTCAAGTGATAAGAAGAAACCGACCGTGCAGTGAGAACATTTTCTCAATTATTCTGTTATTTTCTGGCATCTTCTGTTTTATTAGATAGTGATCGCTGCGGAGGCAGACTGCAGGTTGATAGGAGAGAGAGAGAGAGAGAGAGAGAGGGAATGACACGCAGCAAAGGAGTCAGGCTGGAATTGAATTCAGGTTGCTGCTGTAAGGACTTTAGATGTGATGGATGGAGCGCACAGTCTACCAGGTGAGCTACTGAACCACCCCTATTATATGTTATTCCAATAACTATACTAATTCTTTACAGTATCTATTATATTACTATATATTTTGTTACAATATCTATTACACTCTCATATTCCTTTTCTCTACAATGTCCTCTATCTGCATTATCTTTTCTATTATGATCGAATTCTGTATAATCTATCTACAAAAATCTGTTTTCTTCTGTCTCTCCACAATGTTTGTTTTAAAATGAGATAAACCTTAAAGTCTGTGTAAAGGCAATTCTGAGATTTCTTTCAAAACACATTAAATATGTTGGAAAATAGTTGGTGAAAACATGTGAAAAGACTTTGAACGATGTATTACCGAAATGTGGAGTTAGAGGTTAAAACAGTTTTTCACCAGTTTTCACTCAGAACAGAATTTTGTGGGCGGTCCTTAAAGGGTGGCTCGATGACACGCTGAGGCCACCCTGAGCATACCCCTGCACCCCCTTTCTATTCTATTCTATTTCTCTACAATGTCTATTATTTTATATTCTCTTCTGTTCTGTTCTAGTCTGTTCTATTTTGTTCATCTACAAAACCTATTCTTTTACACTTCCTGTCTATTCTTTTCTATTTTTCTACAACGCACATACACACACCCTCACAATCACACTCACACACCCATATCACGTGAAAACATATCAGTGCTTGTACTTTACACATGTAGCATGCGCACACACACATGTACCCTCCCTTCACATTGTTGAGCCCGTCACTCAGCCTCCTCCTCCGTGAGCGATTCTCAAACAGGGAGCAGAGGAAGAGGCGAGTTTCCTGCGGGGCTAAAAATACTGCTGCCTCTGATCCTGCAGGACCGAAGAGAGGGAGAGAGGAGCACGACCGGGGGGGAAAGGATAGATGGACTTTGGAGCACTTACAACTTGGATTTGCCCCGCGACCGCCTTAAGAACCCGGCCCCAGAAGTGCAGGTCAATCCCCTCGGAGTTACTGTCCAGAACTTGAGGCATCTGGGGGGCGAAAAAAAGTCACAAGACGCATCATTAAGAGACCAAAACAGATAAAATGAAGGATTAAACACAATTTACTCTTTGTGCTTTCACAGGATGTGATCATCACCTCTTTTTATAACATGCCCCGTGATACCTTCAGACAAATAAACACATTCATACCCAGCAAGAAATACCCAGCAAGTCGAGCGGAAACCTGGAAAAGCACTTCTAAGAAATGTTTGCCTCTAACAGGAAACCATTTTCTTCACCCAGACTTCACAGTGAGTGCAACCAGCAACCTGCTGGGGAAAACCACATCACACTTTCCATTCGGCCTTCCTTTTTTTTTTTTTTTGTCATGCAATCTTAGTTTGCGTTCATGGAGGAACTGACCCTGTACCAATCCTGAAATCCATCAGTTGTTCAATATACGGAAACTCTCTAACATCATTCCCCTCAAGCTCCTTCACAGACTTTATCTTCTTGAGAAACCATTAGTGGTAGGTGTTAGAAAATGCCTGGTCAGGGCAGAGTGCTGCTGAGGGCGATGGAAAAGACAAACACACACACACGCACACAAACACACACATGTGATATCCTTCCTCTCGCATTCCTCGTACTTGCATTTCAATGAACGAAGGAAGGAGGGAGAGGCTGTGCGAGGGAATGGGAAGGGAGGGTGTTGAGAGGTGGATGGCAGGAGGGAGTCAGGAGCGTAATGACGGGAGTAAAATTGACAAGGCAGAGGTCACTGTGGTAATGAGCTTTAAACTTAACAGAGTTAATAGGTTAGAGGTAGAGATCTCCAACTAAGATGCTACTGTACTACTAATACGAGCTGTACGTACGCTTATAGATGAGTCAAGACAAGTCATATTTCTCTGATATTCACTGAAAAAGCACAGTGAATAAAACAATATTACGACATACAGCCTCAGACTGCACCTACATGAGGGGCTACTGTACTAGATTACATCATACTGCGATGTAAAGGCCGTCACGATGCAGCAAAGAATAAACATTATGGATGGATGCATTGATGGTAAGTAAATTGCAAATTGCAAGTTTAATTAGTTAGCTAACGAGCTAAAAACATGAAGCTACCCTTCAACATAGATGGGTTAGCATGTTGCATGGATGGATGGATATTTATTGCATTTAAAGGTCCAGTGTGTAACATTTAAGGGGGCCCTCTTCCACGGAGTCTGCCGTGTTGAACCACTATTTTTCTATACATCAACCCAGAAGGGACAAAACAGAGCGTGAAGTGAGGGGTATTCAGTCGGTTGCAAGCCTCAGCTTCACCATTCAATTCTACACACTTGACCTTTAAAGAGAGGGAAGACAAAACATGCGGGAAAACACGGATAATAATAATAATAATCTCACCAAGGTTTTTGTTTTTTAGAGATCACATAAAAACATTAAAAATGTTAAATAAATAACTTTATCCTCAAGATAATAAAATGATCAGCCTGTGGATTTTATTGGCATTTATTCTGTAAGGTTCTATTAATATCCGTCTCTAACATCTACACAATCTTCTCAATCCTGCAGTCCTGTCCTGCTCTTTACTGTGTCAGCCCTACGGCCAAGTTTTCTAGCAACAACCAGGTGTGCCGGCAACGTTGTTGACTGAACTCTTTAGAGCGGCACATGCTGGTAATGTGTTTATACGGGATACAGCTTCACGTCTTACAGAGTGCCTCGCAGGCTGTAGGTGGGTGCTAGCTAAACCCATTAGAGAAACAGGCCAAGAGGGATAATGACAACACACTGAGCCAGTCACCTGACTCACTCAGGCTGAACCTGAGGAGGGCGTTGAGGGGGAAAGGTTTAAATATAGTACAGTTTGTTAATGTATCTGCTTTCTTTTAATACTACTTTTATCTTCTGTGTTATAAGGTAAAATATGCTGATCTACTCCGCAAATATGCAGATAAATAAGGATGATCTGTGACTTGTGGTTGTTCTGCCTCCTCAGTGTTTATTGCTTTAAGTAAATGGAGCGTGCGGTTTATTCCAAGACTCAAAATAAAGTCAGCGAACAGGTCTGGCAGAGTCACCTACAAGCTACTGCAGGCCTCTAGTCCTCGTGTGCCATCCTGGCATTACCACCAGCTTTACGTAGAAGTATAACTGATATTTCACCAATCCTATTATATATTATATTTTCACCAGTCCTAAACCACTATCCTACCAAATGATAATTACTGTATTTAAGGTTGCTAATATCAGGTGCTAGCTTTAGTGCAGCACCACATGAAAAGAGAAGATACGACTTGAAATCAACTTTTTCTGCCACACTAACGATCCTAACATTTTCATTCATTTTATATGATAAATATTATTGTTTGTTTATTAAATTGCTCCTGGCCTCTTGTCACTGATGTAGCATGTCTAAGTACAGGAAAGTTCTCAGTTTATTTTTATTGGAGCACATAGCAAAAAACAAAAGGCCTGGGTTCATTGGAGCTCCATTTCACTGGGTGAATCACATGCACACACTGTAGTTCATTTTGACTGTCAAGCTGACAGAAACATTTGCTATAGCACCAAATGTGTGTAAAATTACATCAACAGGAACTAGTGGGGCTTTGAGCTAAGTGCTACTGACTCAGACATGGAAGTCATAAAGTCTTAAGCTCATTGTTTGGATTTTTTTAATGAGATTGTTGACAATAAGAAATAAAGAATAACCATTCTTATCATTTTAAGATGGTGTGATGGAAAAAATGACACAAATCCCTGCTCATTCGCTGGCTGGCATCAACCTCAAAGCAGAATTTGAACATCTGTGATACAACTTCCGCATAATTGTCAATTCTGTGAAAAGAGTGAATTTACTGTAAACAAATGAGACAGTAAGACTACTGGTCCCTGTGGCCATCATTGCCAGGACAGGAAGAGAGACGTTTTTCCAGCGAGCGCAGCCTTCAGAGGATCTCTCAGTGGAAATAATGACAAAAAAAACAACCAAGGAAAAGAGAAAAGGAGGAAAGGATGGATGTAAGGATCCATATCCACTTCACAGCAGGATGCAATGAAGGTCATCATACAGTGTAAGAGTGGGAAGTCTGAGACGTTTATGATATGAATGAATTATGTACCACTGCTCACCACTTTTAAGATTTTGTAGAAGTCCAGGTTAGCATAGAGGACGTCTTCTATCCTCTGCAGCTTTTGCTGGCTGAGGGCGCACATGGCGTTACGGAGCCCGTGGAGCCCCATGCGAGTGGGAAAGATGATGAAGCGCTCCAGCAGGGCCTGACTGCAGGCTATGTCTTTGAGCTGCAGGTCCGGGATACCGAAGGCGAACTGGAGAACATGAAAATGAAGGGAAAAGGTTGGTTTATGGTGGGACATGTCTCAAAGAATCATCAAATATCATTGCAATAGCCTGAAAATATATAGTAAAGATCCAGACAGCACCTGTTCTAGTCGTATTCTTGCATTGACGAACTGGTAGACTAAAGATTCAGAAAGAGGGACGTCTCGCAAGAGGAACGCTGTGAAAACTTCGTCATCTTTCAGAATATCATCTATCTTCAGCCCACGGCCTAGACAGAAAATTCAAGAGCAGATAAAGTGAAAAGGTTAGGCAGTACTGACCCGACCAACGCTGGGCTACACAGAGGAAATGATTCATGGCAAGGCACATTGGCAGGGATCTAATATTTGCTCACTGGGAAAGTCCAGGGAGCAAGAGGATGTGTGTTTATACGCACATTCCTGCTAACAGTTCGAGTTAATTTCGTTGGAAATAATATGAAGATGAACATTTTTATGTGTGCCAGTTCTGTGCAATTATATGCCACCAATCTCGATAAATCTTTCTGTAGCTGTCATATGCTTTTTTTTAATATGGAGAAGTGGTTACCCAAAGATGGGCACACGCGTCTTCATATCTTTAAAGGTTACCAATAATGAGAGTTTTCATCCACCAGTTGGTCGTGAAATAAAAATGAAACTCTGAACGTCACTTTCTTTTAATGGAAAAGAAAGTGAGGAGGTGTTATAATGAATAAAACACCTTCGGAAAGAGGATGTGCAGATGACAGCATTGTTGTGAAAGATCATTGTGTTGCCAATGTTTCCTGTAAATTACATCCAACCTCGATTTTACAGCTTGTCCAGAAAGCTCCAATCAAACGTAGTTGACTTGTGTTGAGTCTTTTTCTTGTTTCATACTCAGGAGAAGTGCTACTGCCTGAACCATTTCCTCATATCTGACCTTTACCTGCAACCATAAACGGGTTGTTGCGTAACGTGTCCATGAAGTTTGAGAAGGATGACATTTCACGCCAAAGACGACCGAGCTGCTGGACCTCTGTCTCGTTGAGCAGAAGCTCTTGGACGTCGACGTAGAACCGCGCCAATCTGGAACAAGCCAAAACACCCAAAATGAGTCGAATTCATGAACTATTATAGGTTAGTAAATGATCAAGCTGCAGTGGGTGTTGAAGGTTTGATGGTGAGGCTTACACTGAGTTGTTATAGTTGGAGACGACCCCTGGAGACTCGCCTCTGGTCGGGTATCTGAAGCAGGGGTTGTTGGCGTTGCAGAAGATGCCCTGGATCCACGGCAAAATCCCCGCTGAAGGCATGGCCTTGTTGGGGAAATGACCTGAAGAAACAGAGCAAACATTTGAGGCCATGTGAGGGCTTTTTAAGTGATTTTTAAGTGAACAGTTGCCAAAGGGTCAATGTCCCAGTGACATCAGTACTTCGGACATTGGTACTGCCTTGAAGAATTTCAATAAAGAGATCACTTAAAAGTTCCTTCTTACATTCATGTTGTTGATACAGTGGGTTGGCCTTCCTCAGCCACACCAGACCTATGAATAACAACACTGGCCAGCAGATCTCAACAAGGAAGCGGACCTGAGCACAAACAAGTACAATGTGAGTTATACACAGTGAATCTGAACCAAGTTTGAAACTTCTGCTGGGACTTTATCAGAGAGGTACTACTGGTTTCGTCTAACTTCGTTGACATTAATGGTAGCACCTTCTGTCTCTTGCGGAGAGTCCAGTTCTTCCACAGTAACAGGCGGATTTGCGAGCCTGTATTCATTGCTCCGCAGCTTTACCCCTGGACGGGGTCATCAGACTGTGGCAAACCTGCAGATACACGACTCCATCAGTGATGACACTCAGTTGTTAATCTCTAACAAAGACATTGGATTATTGAGCCATGTGGGCAGAAAGACCCAGGACTGCAGGTTCTTGGGTCTGGATTTAAGACCACTTGTCTTGGATTGAATTCTGTTATATCTGAAACATTTAAAGATATAC
Organism: Protonibea diacanthus; assembly: GCA_028641955.1. Taxonomy (NCBI): domain Eukaryota; kingdom Metazoa; phylum Chordata; class Actinopteri; family Sciaenidae; genus Protonibea; species Protonibea diacanthus. Next base: position 19,349,852 of record CM053988.1, on the reverse strand, counting down.
TTCTCCCACACGTGTTTGATTTGTTGGTTTATTTTAGTCGATCTCAAAAAAAAAAAAAAAAAAAAAACTCTCCACTATCTATGGAAAACTGTATCTGGCTGTAGCTTTGTTTGAGGTGATGACTTGACTACAACCTTGGACAGACAATCCTTCAAACCACTTTTTGGAAAGCAAACTTCCTGCTGAAGCAAAACACCACCAGCTTTAAGGTGCACTGTGGTAGCAAAATTATGGGAATGTATAGTCCAAACAAGAAGTGGCATGTGTATGCACATAAATCAGCGCACCTGACTGATAAATGCTGCTTGTACCTACACTATCGTACAGAGAAATTCATTTTGGAGCTGAACAGTGAAAAAAAAACAACCCTGAAATGCGAATCACATATACAGGTTGGGTGCAAATGACCTCGGAGAATGTCGGACAGGAAGAGTAATTTGTTCAGTGACATGTCCAATAGATTACTGTCAGACTGAGGGTGGAGGGAGGTAAACAGTTTGTCCAGAAAAACAAGAATGTGAACACTGAACAACAAGAGTAAAAGGTGTCACTGTGTCTGACTTCTCTGAAATCACCTTATTACCCAAACAGTAATTACACATGACAGCGCTTCCTTCCACAAGATTGACAGCAACCTGTGGCTGTTTTTGTGGCTCATCATAAAAAACAACTGCTGCATGTTTGAAGTAAGAATCCATAAAGGTTAAAAAAAAAAAAAACATGTTTAAAAGGCATCCACATCTCATCATTATGTTTCCATTAGAAAAACTAAAACAGTAATTAGCAACCACACACCTGTCAGCTCGTGCATGATCTTACAGCACATCCTATTTTGTCAACAGACGAACAGAGCAGTTAATTCTGATGCTTACCTCTTACGGAAAGATAAAAAAGTCGTACGACATCTAGAGAAACATCTTCACAAACAGGCTAAAGTAATGGAAAATATTAACCCAGGTAGAAGAGCTCCGTACGACTGAGCTGACCACTCTCTCTCTGTCCCTCTCTCTCTCTCTCCCCCCAATGCCTGCAGGTCAGCAGCACTCCTAATCTGATCTGCTCTAATCTCCCAGCTCAACATGGGCAGGCAGAAAAAAGACAACAGTCATCCATTTTAAGGCAGAATTAGGGGGGATACGTGCTGGAGAGGGCACTGGTTGAGTAGGAGGGAAAGATTGTCCTTTGCCAGAAGGACGGGAAGCACACAAGAGAGTGTCCACGAGCAAAATCCACCTGCACACTTCCTGTCACTGTGCAATAAAGTGTTTCACCTTAACAGCTATAATAAACCGCTCTTGACTTAGTTACACAGCAGCAGCAGCAGCAGCAGTCTGGCAGACTCACAGGTGAAATGTTTGTTGTTGCCGTTGTGTCGCACACGTCTGAAATGAGTCACTCCTCTGAGCGGCTCGACGAGGTGGAGCAGGTGACATGGGTGATTAGGTTTGGAGAATGCGAGGACAGCAACGGCTTGAACCTGCTGTGAACTATGTGTACGACAAACACAGCTTACCATAAAACTGAGGTAAATTCAAAGGCTTAAGCCCGTGCGACATCTTGGTGGCTCAGGTAGCTCGGTGTCACACTAATGAGGCATCTCTGATTTTGTCAAATACAGAAAATTTTAGCAAAAAAATCTGCGGTAGTATAGATACAGGTAGTATAAATAATAGACAATTCAACTTTTAGAACAAGTCTGGTTCTCTGTGGCACTGAGCAAACATCGGCATAGAGCTGAAACAACAGAACAACAAAAAATTGTTGGCTACTATTTTAATTTTTCAAGCAAAAAAAACACAAAGTATTTTGTTTTCAGGGTCTTAAATGTGAGAATGTTTTGCTTTTTTCTCTTATCTTTGGGTTTTAGCTCAAATTGTAGCAAATTTTCTGCGATTTTCTCTCATTTTATAGACTAAAACGTTCATAGATAATGAAAATAATTAGTAGTCGCAGCCCTCGATCTGATACCAATCCACTGTCTCTCTCTGATTTGTCCTGTACAGTAAAACACAGCCACAAATCTGACTGACTGTCTTCATTCAAATATGACGCTTGTTCTCTGAAAAAAAATAAACTGGAGCAGAAGTTTAACAGTTTAAACTACATTTTTAATTTTGCAGCAAATACTGTTGCATGTCATTTTTTCTTTTGTATAGTCACAAATAAAAAATGCGACGAGACAAACTTACTGTGACGAACATGCAGTATGTATGAATGAATATTTAAAAAGACAAAAACGTAAACAGATACATAAGGCTTACATACTGAGAAGAAGATGTACCAATCATCGTCACCACTACAAGTGGACAAATTTGAACAATGTTGAACTCTCATGTTAAAAATACTTCCATCTGTTCCTCGTGGAATAAAATACATAAAATTAAAGCAAATTTTTAACATTAAAAGGCAACATTAGAATTGGAACCTGCATTAAGTGCATTGTGTGATTACATTAAAATATAATTTTGTAACAAACATGAACTTAACTGTTCAGTTCAAACATGGAAAACGATACAGTTCTTTACAGACAGGTGTCAATTTGTGGTTGGCAATTTTTCTTTGACATAAAAATAAAAATAGACCATTCGTGTGTTTTTTTTTTTTTTAAGAACGCGACACAAAACATTCAACGTTGCATCAGAATTTGCTTGTTTTGAATGCTCGGGAGACTTGAACATGTAAAATACAATATATTAGTACTTATAACACTTTCATGGTTTATTTTCACAGGCCTAGATTTTCTCCCACTCTCAGCCTTTATGATAAAAATGTTTCCCCCTGTATACACTATGGCACAGATACATAAATATTTACAGATATAATGTGTGTTTTTTTTATTTTATTTTTGGCGTCAGACAAAATGAGCCTCTCTGTGTTCGAGCTCCTGCAGCCGCCGAGGTCGCAGTCTTTGGTAGATGGGTTTATTCTCGCTGGGGCTGAGGTCTTCGGGGCTGTTCGGGGTTGAAAGATTAGAAGAGGTCGAGCCCCCTGGGTCAATGGCGCTGTCGGTGGAGTCCTGTGTCTGGAGCCGTGTCTGTGGGGGGCTTGTAAGGGCGGGGGACGGCGTGACTACATCTGCGGGTTTGATGGGGGCGAGCGATGAGGCGGTGGTGGCGGTGGTGGTGGTGGTGATGGTGGTCACAGTAGTAGTCCAGTTTGGAAGCGTCCTAGCTCTGCTGTTAATGGAAGGAGGGGGCTTGTAGAAAGTTCCAGGAGGGGGCTGCAGAGTTCTCGGTGCCCTGAGCGTTAGAGGAGGGTTTGACAAGCTTCTAGCCTCACTCACTGAGTTATCTGTGTCATTTTCCCTTTTAGAAGTCCAGACAGGCTTCACAGACACTGTGTAAGGGCTGTTGGAGAATATGGTGCTCACACTGCTCGTAGTAGTGAGCACAGAGGCAGTTGTTACCGCTGCGCTAGCAGTGACCGGCATCGCTGCCTTTACAGGTTGTATTCCAGAGCTGGCGGGTGGCAGGTTGGCCACAATCATAGCAGTTCTCGGTGTAACATCATAGTGCTTGTACTTCCTGTCCCACGTTCTCCTCTGCATTGTCTGTGTGTCAATGAAAGGAGTGATATAGTAGGTGCTAAGCCTGGATGAGCCGCTCTGACGGGTCTTTTCTGTCTCTGGTATCTCCTGTATAGTTTCAGAGACGGGGTCCCGCTCAGTGGAGCTCGTATCCGCGTTAGCAGCAGTGTTGCGGTTATTCCTCTCGCAGATCTGGGCGGGGTTGGGCAGGCGTTCCAGCGGCATGCTGATCGGCCGAGACACATGTCTGATACGCTGGTTGCGTAGTTGGACCTTTGGTGCCACGGTGGTGGTGGTGGAGGCGATGGTGGAGCTGGGACGGCCAAACACTAAGGTTGACCTCTGGACTTCTTCTCCACCAGACGTCTGGATCCCGTTGAGTTTGTCCGGGGCTGAGACCTCTGTTCTGTCAGCTCCTGGCTGGACCTCCTGGACCTCATCCAGGATGTGTGAGGACGGGATTACTGATGAGTATCTTTTGTACACTTTGGCACTCTGGAGGGACAAAAGAAACAATCTGATTACCTTCTGTTCATCACATATCAATTATTATTTCTTAAAAGAGCACTCTACCAATTTAACATTTGCACCCCTATAACACTGCCTCATTGTTGACTCATGATGGGATCAAGATGGGAAGAACCAGAGATATCTCTTTTTGTTTTTGGTTTATTCCATGGATTCATCTTGGATTTTCACCAGCAGTTAGTCATGACTAGATTATTTGTACCCATTGAGCATAAAAGAAGTTTGTCATTAGCCAGAAAGCTGCTGTTCATGACCAAAACTCAACATTAACTTCTAACACAAACCATGATTTTTAACAAAACAAGGTGTTTCAAATTAAACCAATAATAACTGTAATAATAATTTTAAAAAAGTAAAGTTTAAAAAAAGTCAAAATTGAAAATAAAAAGCAAAAAATAACTTTTGGTTTTAATGTGGAAACAAGAATAAAAGTCCTGTGTGATCACTCATCCACCATGAGGCCATCCCTTAGTGGACTTTGTTGCTATGTCACTCAAACTCAGCGATGTGAATATTTTGAAGCAGAATAAACGTGTACAAGTAGCATCTAGGGTTACCATCTAGAGATTCAGGTGTGTTATGCCAGTAGCAGCTAATGTAGCCTTGTGCAGAGACACTGTACATACGCACTGATGCCTAAAATTAGAGAAGTTCCCCTTTATGACTGAGAATTAAATGATGATTTCTCTTGCATTACTAATCAAACAAACTTGCATCACTTTGACACAAAAAGAGAACATGCTCGATGGTCCACCACCGCTGCAAGCCCAGCAGAGCCCCGTCCGTCCTCACCTCTTTGATGTCCATCAGGGAGGTGGAGTGTCTGCTGAGGCGTTGCACCTTCTCTTGGGGGGTGAGTCTGGGGGACGCCTGGCCAGTCGTGGTGATTTCCGAGCTGGGGAGAAGCGACACGTCGAAGATCGTTTTGAAGTGTCGCACCAGCAGCTCGACCATCAGGGCCTGGTAGGGGTAGTCCACCAGGGAGGACAGGGACACCTCGGCGTCCGTCTGTCGTGGTTTGACCAGCGTGGGGCCAAAGATAATGCCCAGGTTACTCGCCGTCATCTTGTTCTCCTCTGCCTGCTCGGTCACTCTGTGGAAGTAAAGCGTTTCATGTATATAAGACATATTTCAGGTATTGTTTATTTTGATCTGGGTTGTAAGAGACTGACATTCTGCAGACTAATATTGGTCTGTTTATAACATTTTAAACTTAGCCCCTCAGTGTTTCCCCTGGTGACATAAGTAAATCACTGAGTAAGTTTCTGTGGCAACAGTCTAAAAAAAAAACATCACCCAAATCATGTTCCTGTCATGTGATAATCCAAACACCTCTGAACATCTAAATAAAAACACCAAATCAAGGCCAGAAAATCATCAGATTTAAATATAAGGATGAACTCATATTATCTAAAAATACAGCTGCTGGTATCAGATTAGAAAACCAACTAAACCAAATGAGAGCGTGTTTTATGTATTCTGTGTCACTTCCTCGTGCTATAGGGAAGTTTCTGTTTCCCTTTATGACTTATGAGGAAGTTTGTGTGTGTGTGTGCAGAAAAGGCCAGACAGAAATCTTTACAGTGGACGAGCTCTGGGTGCTTGTTTGCGTCTCTTACCTGTTTAGGTGCGCTATGAGGAAGCGCAGAGTTCTGTAGTTGGCCGGAGGCAGCTGCTGGAGAAAGTCTCTGATCTTGAAGATGACCCTGTTGAGCTGGACGCTCGGGCCGCTTTTCTCTCCCGTCTGAGGGCTCTGAGGTTTGTCAGCCTCCTCCACAATCACTCTCTGGCACTCTTTGGCCAAGCCGATGAATTCATTGTAGTATCGATACAGAATCAACGGCTCTGGTAACTGGAAACCGACGAGAAACAGTGAAACTACCAATGCATGCACACTAAATAAAATGTTTACCAATATGTAACAATATGTACCCGCTAATTTTCAGTTGTTCAGTAATAATTTCGGCCTACCTGTCTCAGATAGAGTTTGAGGACGTTGCTGATGTCGTGAGGTGAGAGATCAGACAGCTCGACCAAGTCCTTCCCGTTTTCAAACGCCTGACAGAGCTTCTCGACGCGGGATTTGGCTCCATTCACACGATAGATCCCCTGTGAGGAAAAACATTCTTACTGTAATCATGACATATCAAAGACCCTTCGCTGTTTAAGGCAGGATAAAAGCTCGAGCGATAACGATTAACCACAAGTTTACCTTGATGTTGAGCGCTCGACTCTCGATCTCAGACGTGCACTTCTTGATGATAAAAGGGATGCCATCTGGGCTGTTTTTTGCTGCTTGGGCAAAGTCGATACCAAATAGTTGTAGCCTGCCTTGCAGCTTTTTATGGCCACACTGGATAGCAAGCGTCTCCAGACATTTCTTATGACAGGCGAGGGAGCACTAGTGGAGGAAAAGAGGCAGTTAAATAAAGAAATGAGCGGCTGATTTATCGATACTTAAACATAAAAACAACTTCTTAGACAAGTCAGCAGCCAAATGGCAACAAACAGCGGCTGTCAGCAACATTTAGGACTGAGTACTTTACCTCTTCACACTCGGCTCCGTGGAAAACCACCAGACTATCGCACTCTCTGCACTTAGACGGAGCTCGTAGTTTTCTCAGCTTGTGGGTTTGAGCAGCTTTCGACATCTGAGCGTTTCGGAAGGGACCGGGAGAACTGGCCGTCTCCGTCACCATCTCTGCCAGACCTGAAAGTCAGAGCCGCGGTTGAGGGAACTTAGTCGACAGGTGACTTCCTGCTTATACGCAGGACGATAAAAACTGAACCTCTGTGAGGCAAATAAAAAAAGTCTTTGTTGATTAGCATGTAAATGGTAACTTGGAGCTCCTGGTTGTAAACACATTCACTGAGAGAAACGATTCAATTAAGATATGATAATTAGTCTAAAATATAAAATTAACTGTATGCCTCTGGGCAGTTTAATGGTCAAATTCTGTCATAAAACTACAGAAAGGTGTTACTGTAATATTTGACTGCCCAGTCAAGCAGTTTAGCACAATTACATGTCAACTCACGTGAATTTCCCCCCAGAAAATGTGGTCAAACAGAAGAGCTGCTCTACTGCTACAATCCACAATGAGAAAATAAACAGACATGCTGACGGGGACAGCTCAGCATAGATACAGGAAGTGTAAGCTGAGGCCATATGCCAAAACTAACATGACTCCCATCTGTGCAGCTCCGTCCATTGCAAAAACATTACATGTAAGCGAAATTCACCACAGAGCCGGACCCATAAAAGAAGCTCTAAATGAAGTGTGCAGAAGTCTCTAACTAGTTCACCCTGCCTTCCTCGAGTCCCCTGTCACATAAATGAACACAATGACTGGCTGTTACACAAGCCCAGAATTGGTATACACATTAGCATGTCTGAGAAGAGCGCACATAAAATGGTCATAAAGGCACAACACACACATGCACCAGCTTACCGTTATCTGAGGGTGATGGTGGCTCTCTCTCATCCAGGTCGTCAGCAGAGGACATGGTCCCGGTGGAGGGAGTCCTCGGCAGCCGTCGTTTGAAGTCTCCTGCACACACAGGAGTCGTGAATTTCTACATAGTGACTCGCTCAGGGACGGATTGTAAACGTAAAAGGACATTATCCCGGGGCAGTACCGAGAACAGATAAGCCACAGTGCTCTACATGTGTGAATTTAGTGTTGAATAGCTTTGCACAGCGTGACAAGTAGTTTGAGCTGTAGAGGGAAGTGCACCAAGAGATGAGTAGTGTGTGGGTCTGGTGTACAATGAGGAAGTTGAACTAAAAAGTTTAGAATAGTAAGAAATACATAATGAGTTCATCTTCTTTTGGTTTTGTTGTGATTTGGGTGTCAAAATGAAGATTTCTCTTCTTCTTTTCTCCAAATGTTTCATTTAAAATCTTCTTACCTGGACTGGCGGTCGGGGAGTCCATGGACCTCGATTCGCTGCTGCCTCCGGCGCTCTCCGAGTCACTGCACATCCCGCCCTGGCTCCCCTGACTGCTGGAGGCCCAGGCTCTCAGAGTGGCCTGATTTCTCAGCGCTGCGAGAAAACACACAGACCACCGGTCACGTACAGAAAACAACAACAAAGAAATACAGTCGCATTTCTGGGGGGAAATTTACAGTGACATTTCCCGTTTAGTGATATTGTTAGTGTCAGTTTTGGTGGTCACCCAAATATTCCAGTCTTGTGAGAAGTAAGTAAGACACAACTCAAACTGTTATGACTTTAGTTTTGAGAACATTTCCATGAGTCAGTGCACAGGGAAAATCCAGTGTAAAGATACAGAAAGATAGATAGCAACAGATAGCAACACACACACACAATTATCCAAGTCTGGAATAATGCTATTTTTATGAGTAACAGATATTATACTTAATGTCACTATGTTGCTACTGATCGTCTCCTGGGTTAATAACTGAGCGGGCACCTTGTATGTCTGTGCTGCTGTTGGACCTCCGCTCGCTGATCTTCGCAGGCCGGTGTAGAGGGCCGTCCACTTCGTCTCCGCTCAGCACGTCGCAGGATGTGATGGATGCTTGCGACAGGTTGCCGTGGGAGGAATGAGTGCTGCCCACTGACCTTTTGTTGAACACAAACCTGTGTGGGTGGAATGAAGTCAGCATTTAAGTTTAGATGTGATGAATTCACCAGTTAGACAGAGCTCTGTTGTCCCAAAGCTCAGTGTTATTGTGTCACACAGTGTGTGTGTGTGTCTGTGAGGATTGTTGTTCAACACCAGTGACTTAAAAAAAATGACATCACCAGGCTTTCAGTTGCTGGCACATAATCTGTTTTGGTAACACCGACCACCAAAACTCCGAGCATTAACAGTCTGGTAGAGTGTTATGAATGAGCACGACACATTTCAATCCGTTATGCCTAACCCTGCATTATATTACCTCTTCACTACACACACCTGTGGGATATGAGCTGTATTGAGCCAGCCAACTCAGTTCATTGGAAAAAAGGCTAACCTAAGCTCTGTGGAGACCACTCGACGTTTTTATAATCCCGTAGTTGCAAACAGATGTTGATAAAAGTCATTTAGTCAGAAATGTGCTGATTTTTTATGAGTTGCCTCAAATGAATTTCCAAAAAATAGACAAAACTGTAAGACAGAAAGTGAGGATTAGGAACTGAAACTGAAATGCCGGCCAGCAGACCACTACAATATATGTCACGTTAAACACATCCGCGGGCCAATAATGCAAGTACAAACTAGTTTCAAGCACTAAATTGAGCCACAAAGGAATTTTTCAGTCACCGTCAACATCTATGATTTATGCCTTTCTGGAGCTACAACAACATCATTACTCCTGTCATTAACCTACTGCTAAGAAACTGACGTTATTCAGCATTGCTTATTTTCTTAGTGGTAGTTTGTGTGTGTATGTGTGTGTGTGTGAGTGTGTGTGTGTGTGTAGGAAGCTGATTCTGACATTGCTTTGACAATCTAAGTCGAGTCTTAGGGACAGAGCCAAACTCTCACGCTCACAATCTCCCCTGCTGCATTCTGCCTGCGCCACAGATATTTCCTGAGGAAGGGCAACAAATTCAACACGCATTCTGTCTCTCCTTCACTCTCCCCGTGCTCCCCCCCGCCCCCTCGTCTTGCTCCCTTCCTCCCACTCTGACTCACAGTTACCTTTGCTGAAAGAAGAACTAGGCAATGAAGAACTTCTAAAAAGAGCTAGGAGTGAAACACTCTCTTCTAAAACTAAAGTATAATCGAAAAACCAAACTCAAGCTGCTTCATATCACAGTCACATGAGCAACAATCTGCCACGAAAGGCGGCATTTAAACTACAGTAAACCAATAAAAGGAGTGTAGCAAGCAGATCTCAAATCTCATGAGATTTTATGAGCTAATCGCTGAAAATACTTGCACGAGGCTGATTCTGAAGATGTTCTTGCCCCATTTGAGACCATTTCCAGAATTTTAGTGTGAATCCACAGTCTTTGGTACCTGGTACTGTCAGAGGAGATGGAGTCCGAGTGCACACGCTGTTTAGGCAGATTTCTGGGCAGGTTCCTGACGAACTCAGCGTAGCATTCACCTGGTTCGTACAACTTGGCACTCTCGCTCATGGCCTGGTAGTGAGCAGGGAGCGACACAGTCTGCGCCTGCTGCATCTGAAACCAGTTCACGGTCACCTGAAGAACGAGAGATAATTCTAGTTAAATCAAGTCACTGTAAATAGTTAAAGATGATTAATTACATTCAATTACTAATAGTTATTTTTCCAGTACAAGGAACACTTAAAGCTACATCAGTAGCTCCTTCAACATAAATATTTTTATATATTTGTACTCATTATGATGGACTTCATTCATCATTTAAATCACATGAGAACTTTAAAAACATATTTAATGTTGTTTAGTGTCCTTGTATTAAAAGATCTTTCAATTAAACTAAAGAGAGAACGTTTGTTTACTGTGCATTGTGCCAAAAAAACAAAACAAAATATTATAGGACAGTCCAGTTTCTTCCATCATTTATGACGTCATTATGATGTCATTATGATCATTATGTGTACTGTGTACTCACAGCTTTGAGTGTGAGGTCACACTGGAAGACCATCTCTCGGATCTGTGTGAGGATGGTGCTCTTGGCGTTGGCCAGATCCATCTTCCTGACGCCTGCGTCAGCCATGCAGATCTGGTACTGGTCCTGGGCCTCCTCCGCCTGACCACAACAATGCGCACAGAGAATAGTGTGAGGGTGTGGATGAAATGCTTAATTACAAAGTGTGCTGAAATTCAACTGCAAAGCACTGCTGTTACTTTGACAGCTAACAGGATGACAGAGCTGGCACACACAGACATGCTAATATAAAGTGCACTGTTGTGGTGAACCCCGCCTCTCAGATTATGTCATGTTTAATTAATAGAAGATGCTGTTTATTATTTCCCCCCTGTCATTGTCTCCCCTGCCTACCTTCTGCAGAGCCTCCTCCTCCAGCTTCCTCTTCTTCTCCAGCTGTTTGTTACCAGCATTAGACTGCTCCTCCTGGGAGCGGTTGGTTGATGACTGGGCTTTCTGGTACTCCTCTCTCCTCTGGGCCTTCAGCGCTCGAGCCTTGCGCAAGGTTGCATCTGCCTCTTGCTGCCAAAAACACATGGATCAACCACAAACAGACATGAGATTTAAATATACGAGGGAGCACAACACTTATCATTAATATAATCAGACACACCTTTGTGGTTGATTAATCTCGCGTGCGATGTTATAGTAAAGTTTGTAAACAGCCAGAGCTTTGAGAAAGTAGTGACATTATTCATCCATGAAACAAACACTGCCTACAGAGTTAAATATTAAAACAACTCTAATTTCTCACACTGATGACACAAATGTAAAATCTATTTTGTGTTTTTGCAGAATTGTTTGCCATGAATTAAACTATGCTGACATTTATGTATCTGACAAACTCCTGGCCGGCTGACAACATTTTAACATTTACTGTGGAACGCAGCCCTGTGTGTAATGCAAAAAGGAAGACGGGTAGATACAAGCAAGTAACAAGTATCTCATAGTATGCATCTGGGCAACAGGGACGTGTTACGTACCATTTTCTTTTGCTCCCTCTGCCACTGCTCCTTCAGGTCTTTCCTCAACTTGTCCAGTTCATTCTTACGGGCCAGGAGAGGCTGAGAAAAGTCAACAATTACACTGAGGTACACAGTTTCATAAGACCTTTTTCTGAATAACATTATTCTCAAAATGAAGGTGTTAACTACGTGAAAAATGTTTGTGTCCTGATCGGCAAATACAGATTACTGACTGGAATGTGGCATCATAGTGTTAAAAATTGTGCCTCGTACTTCAAGAGTGATACATTTTGCACAAAAAAACAGGCACAGTCATGCATGCTGTCTTTTTTTTTTTTTTTTGAGTGAATTTCACAATCCAACAAAAGAAGATTTCACCCAACTGACTTGAAGGTAACAGTCTCAAGTGCTTTACCTGTATGAACTTATTCGTCTGAAGAGCCATGGCAGTTTGAATGAGCAGCTGTTTGTATTCAATGTCGTTCTTGAATGTGGAAACGTAGATGTCGCTGAAGGGCATGTAATCCTTGGAGAAATGAAATAAAGAAATGAACATGTGAATAAGAATTTCATACAAATATTTATATGAAGACATCAGGTAAAAAATATATTCTAATTAAAATATAAAAAGGCTCTTCTGTTACCTGTTGACTGGCCAGTGCCTTGGCAGACTCCGCCATTTTGGCATAATTTTTGGCATATTCAATATCTGAAAGAAAAATAGTTACAAAACGATAAGGAATTATGTTTCTCTGTGATCACTGTCCACAATCATGAGAATTAGCAGACAGGGGAACTCACTCTGGTTATTATATTGCACTTTACAGTATATTACATGTCTTACACGGTGTGTGAAGCTCTATTCCTGACTGACTGAGCTGCGCTGCCTTCTTGAAGGCCATATTTCCATGACTAAGAGGTTGTAAAGTGCCCATTAACTGTTCCGTCACTTCTGAACTCTAACCACAATTAATAGTGAACAAGCTTTTAATGACTTAAGAGTCTATTTGTCAAATAAAATGTACAGATAACTCTTTTTGTCTAATTATAGTCAGAATCAATCATCACATCCAGTATATGTAATATCTGTTTGAGAGTAGCGCACTAGGTTGCAGTGTCTCACCCATAGCCACTCGTTTCTCCATCCAGGCCAGAAGGTCTTTAATATACTTGGACCAGGCTTTGGCGTAGAGTAGAGCAGACTCCACCCCGCTGTCATTCTTCAGCAGGGTCAAGTCGACTTCTTCCTCCCGTGACAACGGCACCTCTGGGCCTGGAGGAGGTACGCACATGAAAACAAAGTGAATCGAAACATATGGCGTCAACAAAATAGTTGGAAGTGTTTGGATTGATGGGTCTCAGTTCTACTATCCCAACAGACGTGTGTGTGGGAGATAGATGAGAAAAAAAAAACACACTGGGGTTAAAGTTGACAGTGTGGGAGGATATGAAAGTGCCGGGGATCTTTTAAAATAGTCCAACAGTGTTATTTTCTTTTTACTGGTTACACTGTGATGCACCTCTCCCAGACGCCTGCCATCTGATTTAACACAAACCCCATGTGTTTCCCATCCCACACGGAACTACTCCTAAACAGGCAAGGAATGTCAGACATGTAGACGGAGAGGGGAAAACGGGCAGCTAGTATGAAAAAAGCAGCAGAAATAACAGGGGTGGAAGCAGAGGTTTAAGGCGGGTCTACCTCAGGCATTCATGAGTCCAAATCACTCAAGCTAACTCAAAAGCTGACACTCCAGGGAGCCCCGGGCTACAAAGCAACCATTAAATGCTTTGTAAAGCAGCCGTTAATAGCTATTACGTTTCGGGATTCATTTATTTTGCTCTGAGGTAAATAACAGAATGTGAATAACACTTACCCACAAGGTCACTCTTCTCTGAGACATATCCCTCGGGATCCACGGAGAGATTGTCAAAAGACTGTGAATGAGACATTTCAGATTACACAAAGGAGAGAGCAGACATACAATCAAAGTTAGACATCAGAAGCAAGCCGGGTTTTCAACACCCTAATTAAGTACCGAAAGCAAGTCTTTGAGGCTTTTTTAAAAGGGGGGGCGTGGTAAAAATTACTGTTTTAAGTGCAGCTTTTTGAAAATGGTCATGTTTAAAAACAAAGCTTTGGAAAAAAAAAAAAAAGCTGGGAAATGAAAGATGGTGTCTCACCCTGCTTCTTCTGGTCTGGGGTATCCCCAACCCTGAGCCGCTGTCCACATCTCCCATAAGGAAGTCAGAAACTCTGATGGACAGATGAGATGTAGATGTACGTCAAAACTACAGTTTGATGTGGTTAAAACTGCAACTATTCACTGATAAAAGGGCTCAGAGAAATCTGAACACTTGTTCGCTCTGATTAAAAAAAAAAAACACACAAAACAAAAAGCAGATCCAGAATTCACAGATGATTTAAAGGTTTTAAGATTGGCTGAGGTCAGCCCAGCTTTTGTTGGCAGTTACACAAAAAAAGTCATAAAAATCTGGTGGTGCTGAAAAGGTATACAAACGCTGTACTCACACATTGCCGAATGTGAATGCCAAAGTGTCAATGGATGTGTGTATCTCGCCAAATATAGCTTTTGTGTTTTCTGGGTTCACTTCCTTGAAGTTAACGCCTGTGGAGAGTGATAAAAAGAAGAACTTTAGCCAAAGGAAAAATCAACGCTCAGGACAAAACTAAAAGTATTTAGACAAAGAAGCCTGTAAGGAACCAATATGAAAAACACAAGGGATAGATACATAGTTTTTATTTTGAAACTAACTATGTATTAAATGCAAATTAAAACTGCAATTTGCCCCAAGCATCTTCTTGTTTTGTTTTTTTTCGTGCAACCATAATTAATATAGGCCGGTGTTAAACGTCTGGCTTTCGTGGGGAGTGGTTTATCACCTCTACAAGTTGTTTCAGGTTAGTGTTGACATTCCCTTCGACGAAAGACAAAAAAGTCAACGTCCTGAGTGGTTACACGGGGTCAAAAGTTGCAAACAGCTTTCAAAACCACAACCGTTACAGCAGAAGCAGGCAATAACATGTCAGCATCTTCCTACCAAATCAAAAATGGCTTCTTCTGGATGGTTTTGAGGACCCTCGAGGTTGGATATTCAAAGGACAATCCCAGATTTTCCCTTCTGTCTTCCATTGTGTTACAATCCCATAAGCTATGCTCCATGTTGATCATGCACAGCAGAGGCAATCAGTGATACACATTATTTACTTTGAGATCTACTGACAGCAAGATGTCCACAGATTTCAGAACCGCGAGGCCGTCGAAGTTTGACAAATCTTCGAGAACGTGTGCACGGATCTTTCCTCGTCAGGAAATGGTGTAGTCAGCAAGAACACATTTGCAGAAAGCAATCAGAGGAACCAAAAGACACAGGCAGTGAAATCCGACGAAGCGGAGTACTTCCTGTCTGCCCGCAACAGGAAACACTCGCACAGCTTGAGTTCTGTGACATATAACACTATATTCGACTGCGGCAACACTTACCTTTTCTCTCTGTAACCTGGCATCTTAGTTGAGTAACTTCGACCAACGTGAATCATTGAAGGGCAAAAAAAAAAAAAAAGTAACAACTCTACACAGTTCCAGTTTCCAGACTGCTTTCTAGCTTTTGTGCTTCCATTTTCTCTTCATGAGAGCGAATTCGATCCATGTCACAGGTGGTTGGGTAATTGTAAATTCCCAACCTATGATGAAGCAGAGAAGGGTCATGGCATCCTGAGTTTGGGGGGAGGCAAACCCCACGTTCTAGGGATAACTCTTGAGGAGACGCAGTGGTGTGAGCCTCCCTGCCGTGCACCTCCCTGGCCCTGAATGCTAGCGTACAACTCTGCGCTGACTTCTTCCTCAGGACATCCTGTGGGTCTCATAACAATGATTCCAGAGCTCTGCCCCCCCTTGTCACGATTGAAATATGGAAACTGCATCACTCGAGTGCTGGGGCTATTGTTTTCTCACGGCTGAGCTGTAACTGGAAAAATTAGCCCCTGAAAACGTGCTTTTAGTGAGTTAAAGAATGTCTGATCATTTTCTGGTAAGTCTGATTTGACATAACTTGATCTTGAATCGGTGTGACAGTTCACTCTTGAGGTCAACAAAAACACACTAGCTCTACTGGTGAGGCAATATTTATATTTAACTGCAAAGGGTGTTTATCATTACACTTTTCTTAGATTGATTAAATAAATCTGAAAACGGTTTATCTGCGTAGGGACAGAAAAATGCCTTTGACAAGCACATGCAAGATTGATTGCAGTAAACAAATACAGCTGCCAACATCTTCCCTAGGCAAATGGGGACACAGAGCAGGGAAAGAATTTCAATAAGTTGTTGAAGTTGACACTTTTATTGCAGCGTCCTGCAGTTTTTCAGTAGGAGGGGAAAATGAACACTCTCTCAAAATGTGACCAGGAAAAGAAACATTGTCTGGGTTTCAGTGTGAGCCAATGAGAGTCTGAGAAAAGATCATATCTTTGATGACACACAAACAGAAGGAGTACGGGCCATAAAACAATAGGTGTCTCTGTCTCGCTTTGTTTTGTAGGTCACGAGCGAAGCTGAACACGTGCCGTAACATTTTCAGCTTGATTAAAATTTGAACACAGTGACAGATGAAAACAATAGTGAGAGAACACTTTGAGTGGGATAACATCTACATGTAAATGGCATTTGAAACTGGTTAGGCGAGCATGTGTTTGGAGAGGGAGGGACCGGGACTTATTTTTCCAGTAAATTCTGGCAGCTGTCCAAATGCCCCAGGTGTCATGACCAAACATCAAAGAAACAACAAGGATGAGGAGACGACACACGCTGAAGACAGTGAGGCGCGCGAGGCCTGTTATCATCCAAACCTTTGAGTCCTCATCTCTGATGTCTCACTGATTCATTCCTCTTTCAGCCTCTCCTTTTCAGCCCTCCTCCGGCTCGCGGACTGTGGCAGTATTGTGTTACCTACTGGCCATTAGGGACAGTCCAGTCAGGGAGTGTGGTGATGTAAGGCACCCCCTTGTGGACAGGCAAATGTCCAAGATACACTTTTCATGTAGCAAAACTGCCACTAAGTAGTAAAGAACAGGACTTTCCTTATAAAACAGCACCACGGCATATTTTATGTGCAATTTTAGAATCAAATATAACAGATATCTTGGTAATACTCTTTTCTGAAAGCGACATTATCAACGTAAGAACACATTGGGCTTAAACTCGACAGTTTGAGTGCACTTTTTATCTCTTAATGCCAGTTCAGACCTCAGGTCGTCTGCTCATACAAGTACCGATCTGAAACAAGTGCTCCGTACGCCTCTTTCACTGCACATAACTCATTACAACCATTTTAATATGAGTAAAAGATGAGGTCAGGGATTACTGTGACACTTAAAAATAAATAGATGTAACTGAATGGATGTGATAGTGGAAAAACTCTCAAATGACACTAACAAAGAAACCGGTGCCCAGTCCTCTTAGTAAGGTCGGTGGAAGGGCTGATATTCATCACCAGGTGTATTGGGTAGGTGAGTTTTTTTGTTGTTTAGGTAACACATTAAGTTTAATACATGTGTTTTACTGAGTGGCATAGAAACTGTAGACTTCACTCATGTTTTATAAATGATAAGAAACCTTGAGTCATCGGTCATGGTGCCGTTTTTCGTTCCCGTCACTGACAGTCTATCCTATCATTAAAGTCTCAACAATGCTAATAATTCCTTTGGCTGATCTAATACTGGGTCTTCTTTGTTTCCTTTGTGCACTCACACATTTTGCATTTGCATTCTAAACATTGTCGACGCACCACTCAGCACAGCACATATGCGGACATGCATTCTTAAGGAGTAGGTCACAAATCAGATATCGAGATAGGGCAGGTGAGCGCTCAGACAACCCCCACACCTCAGGACGAAGAGGAAAAGAATGAAGAAACGTGGATGTGCCTGACTGACAAGCGGCCTGCCAAGGGGCCTCCGCGGTCACTGAAATATGGAATGCAAATTACAGCCGCGTAGTCTCCACGGTACAGATTCTTGTGTGCGAGTCAAGTGAAGAAATACCCTCGCAGTGAATCACGTTTCGAGCGGATTGAACTCGTGAGCTGAGATTCTTTTTTGTTTGTGTTCATTAAGGAGACGGGAAATGGATCTGCTGCTGAAGGAATAATAACTTCTCATGCTGTGACCTTTTAAAAACAAATCTCAAAGCCAAACTCTAACCAAGCAGAGAGATACAAAATATTCCTGTAGGGTATTTCCCACACTAATTTCAAACACTGACGCAGACCCTGAGCCAGTAATACAACAACGAGATTACATGCTGTGCTATCTGAGCATCATCTGGGCACCTGTGCGTGTTTACTCATGTGTGTGCGTGCATCCATGCATGCTAATGACTAGTTACTGACCTTTGACCTTGGCAATGACCGTTCCGGCCGCTCCCAGGATGTCCACAGAGTTGAGGGTCTGGTGTTTGCCGATGACAGCCTTGAGGACGTGGACTAACTCAGCCAAACGTTCCTGCACCACCTCCTGAAGATCTTCCAGATTCTCTGTAAAAAGACGGTAAAAGTAAGTTAAGTCATGTCAGTATCAAGACCTTGACAAGAATAACTGATTAACTTTATTAAATCTAAAACCCAAAAGCAATTTTCACCAATCTTTATCCATGAGTCAAAGTCACCACCATAACATCACGTTCTGAATCGCAGGTTTGTCTGTGACAAATTAATTCTTGGCATTCTTTTTGTCTCTGCCACACGCATTGCTTGGCAAATACTCATTCTGTAACTCCAGACGAATCACCTCGGGGCAAACAGCACAATACACACTCTCTTTTATCTGAGTGCCTCCAAACGACAAGTGTGAGATGGCTGTGGGTGAATGACAGTGACTAACTCTCATGTTGCAGCATAAAACTACTGTGATGAAACTTCTTCTGTGCTTCCTCCAGGCACAGAGTGACACAGAGTACACCGGAAAAGGCACGTATCTATGTAAACAGGTCACACTGTCGCACTTATAAGATTCCCAGACAGGTGAAGATGATGAACATCGAGATGATGACGTGCTTTTTTGTGCTTTTGTGGTGACAAGTGAGGCAGAGTCAATAGTGCGCTTTAGAGAGACGTCCCAGCTAACACAAAAGCCACAGATGTTATCTGCACAGCCGCGTATTTCAGCGCTGACAGAGCGACAGTGACGGCTAACTGTACGCTCGATTTATTGAACACTTAATAAACACAGCTCTGGTGGAGTGTGTATAATTTGTCAAATGCATACTCTTAAAAAAAATGAAGAAATTGAATTTTAGAAGTGAGTGAAGCGGCACACGTGGTAACTATTATGCAAGCATATTTTTACTTCAGCGATCAGCCGACAGTGTGAGCAGGGAAATAAAGCTGAGGAAGATTTCTCTCTGTGAGGTTTCAGAAGATGATACTTGTGGAGGAAAAGAATGTACAAAATGCATTCAGATTACATCTCTCCCCTTATTTCACTAACCATCAGTCATGCTGCTATGAGAGGTATGCCTCTTCTGTAGAAGGCAGGCAAAGCAGTGAAGTGTAGGACACCATTTATCTGTATTTTGTGTTAGCAGAGGTTTTCCTGACCATGAACGCTCTCCTTCAGCGCATGTGTCCTCTGTTCTGATTGTTTTACAGCACCTATCAGCGGTACAGTGTGTTTTACAAACAAGTAAGCCGAAAAAGAAAAAAACTCCACACGTGATAAATCTTGTCCAAACAACAGCAGAGGAAGATCTGTCTCCTGCGCTGTTTCAGGCTAATCAGCGGAGACGTTGCGAGTTGGCACCAGACAATAGGTGAGTTCATGTCTAACTCACTGTTTTGGAAGAAGCCAGGACACCGGCTGGAAACAGAAAAGTCATCTGTTTTTCATCATGGGCCACCCCACCAGGCAGCGGGGGTGAGATGAGAGACCGAATTTATTGGAACGTTAAAAGGAATTACAGAGGGTGAGAAAATGAGAGCCTGCGCGAGTATGTGTTACCAATTTACTCGTCTCTGATTCAAACACACAAGCTAATTCAATTGGCTGGTGTAAAACATGGTAGAAGAGACATAATCTGCAGCTGAGACATAAGCCCTGACCATCTGTGACACCATTTCACAAGAATGACAGGAGAGACGTTAATACAGACGCCAGGCGAGGACAGATTTTGACAATAAATCACTGGAGGACGTAACACAAAGACGACTCGAAGACACTGTACAAAAAAATTAAGGAAATAAACAACATAAGGGTCCGGCTTGCTCGTCAGAAGCTAAGTAATCCCTGCCTCTAGCTTCAACTTCCCCTTCGGCAGGATTAGAGAAAAGGTCTCGTGTGGAGGAGGGGGACTAACCTGCTCACCTGCCCCAAGGCGAGAGGTTCCTGACCCTGCAACACACACTTTAAATGTCCCCCTCCCTGTTGATGCTGACAATAGACCTTCATTAGGCACCCTCCCCTTCCTTTTAAAACATCCTTCTCAGTTGTGGTCATCTGGGTATTTCTGGTCGGCTCAGCGCCGTTTGAAGATTTTCTTATCAAAGACGTGTGTGGTTTGCACATTAGCATGTGAAAACCAGCCCTGAAGAGGTGCACACCTGAGAATTTTTTATTTAGCATGACACAAGTGGAGCATGACTGTTGGCATCACAGCAGCGACGTTGGTGAGGACTCATTTCCCCTCTGAAGAGAAAACAATTTAATTAGACCGATCTGTCCTCCAGAGGAGAGAAAGGGATACAAATGGCAAGGAAACAACAATAGCTGTGATGTTGTGGCAACAAAGACCGAGGGATGTCAGAAGCCAATCTGCTGGATTGGAACTGAAGCCAATCAGGGCATTTTTTTTTTTTGAAAAGGATCCGTATTAGCTGTATCTTTTGTTTACTGTCACTCACTGCAGCTGTCAAAGACGCTCCGCTGTGCAGAGTTAATACACCGTAATAGAACGGCAAACAAACAGATAGCAGCCAGCAATTTTAATTTATGAGGCAGGCACTGACAGAGAACGTACTAATGAGAGCAGAGCTGCTAAAAACACAGCCTATCATGCATCGACTGCAACGTTTGGCACCACGCCTCAAAAGCAGAGGACAAAAGCGTCTGTCCAAACTCGACATTTCATGCAAGTTGTCATTTAATGCAGAGCTGTCGAACAAATTGAACGTGCTTTTCTAGTTCTTGACCTTTTGCAGGCCTACTTTGGGCTTAACATGCCCTTTAATGCTGTTATATGCTCTATAAGCTCTAAAGATAAAGACTTCCATGTCAAGCAGAAACTACGCCATTACAAAAATAAAAGACTGAACATGAAATTAAAGTTTAAACCATTTTTTAATTCAAAGATTAAAAAAAACAGATTAAAATATGACCTCACTGTCGAATATCAAGTGTGTGCGTGGCTTAACCTCCACATTGTGTGAAGTCTGTGTGCAATCAGGCTACTTTAATTGTTAATTCTTCACCCCAAAAGCCTGATAAAGGATCCAAACAAAGGAATTCTACTTAACAATCAGAAATGGGAATAAAGTTATCAAAACAAGGTCGAATCTTGTGTGACAGCTCATACTGATCAACGCCATTGTTGCCCTTTGAATGGTGTGAGAGGATCTGTGCTCACTGCAGCGTGAGACAGCTGAGAGAAAGAAAAAAAATAAAATAAAGAAAATCAGCCGTGAGTGGTTTTGTGACAACAATGGCATCAAAAAGCACACTGGAAATTCGCAGCCTGATTGTGTGGGGGGCCATGCCATTGTTTAGGTAGAGATAACAGCGCTGAGGCATCGAGCTGGGTCGTATTGTTTAAAGGAGGACCCCCTACAAACGCCAACGCAGCTCAAGATGAGCTGGTGTCCCAGCCACGCTTCATGCTCGGCCTGTTTCGATTATTTCCTACAAGCTCGAGACCTCCCTCCATTTTCTGCAAAAATGAATTCACAGTGAAAAATAGATCTACAAGTCTGGAACCTAGACAGTGCTACGCAACCATACGCAATAATGTAAAACCACAAAAATGAAGTATGCAAGAGCATTTCTTTCAAAACTTTCTTTCTATGTTTTCAGCGCTGTTCCATGATGTAACTGCAAAAACAATACCACTAACCACAACATCTGTAGCACTTGTCGACTACCGTACAGCTTGCAATGCAACATGCATAATATGACCAAAACGTGAGGGTTGAAACAACATGTGCTGCCCATGTATTTAACTTTGATATAATGGTTTGAATCTGTTTCTCAGCGTGCCCAAAAAAAAATCCACACAAGTCTCAAAATTAAGTTAGTTAACTCCAAAGGTAAACCAGGAGATTAACTATATATTAATATGCACTTGTGTTCTTAAAATAATACCAATGATTTTGCACAGATTCAAATTGACCCGAAGTCTATCAACATCCAGCCCCTGCAGACTTTAGAGGCGGATACAAAAAGATGGCAGTCATGTTGTTTACACTCAATTTCACAGGAAACTGAACAGAAACTTCTCAAAGCGCTCATTCAGAATAATCCACTTCCACTGTCTGTGTCTGCATCCTCAGTGTGTTGCAAACACTCATACTTTTGCCAAAATATTGCTAAATACTCATATTGTGTTTGGAGTATCGCTGCTGAACAGGTTTAAGAGGTGACTCAACTTTAACACGATACAGTAGCTCAAACATTAGTCTTTTAAATTAATGTCTGCTCATATATTGTCGTGTGTGGGGGTCCCATTGTGTCTAACAATGCTCATTGTGAGTGAGTGTGGCGCAGAGACTGACCAATCTAATCTGAACCTTCAGGTGGCCTGACAGAGGTTACAGCCTCTTCTCCCCCCACTGATAACAACAGGCAATCAACTGGCCTGTCTGGACACGCGATCAGCCCGACATGAAACAAGCCTCGGCAGCTCTGGTGACACAGTTCTGCTTGGGAAACAGCCGCAGGGATTTATCGCAAGGCTAAGGAGGGCCACGTTTCCCCATCAGCATCCCTCCTCCTTCGAGAGAAGAGGAGGGATGACGGGGGGGGTGACGGATTTACACCCACAGCAGCAGATGATTTTCAGGTTTTCTTTCAGATGTGTATCCGTCTGCCTCATTCCTGGATGGTGATGCATTGCTCACTGCGATGACTCAGTCATCACCCCGAATGCCCCCCTCCACATGGAATCAGTCACTTTTTTTCTGCTTCCCCAAAGAAAACCTGGACTAATACTCTACACGGAGTCTCTTCAATTACAAACTGCAAGGCCAGAAAACTATTAAATACTATCTGTATCAGACTACGCTCGCATTGCTGAGGTGCCTGCAACCTGATCTACGACAGGTGGAATTGTTTGGGCAGGATTCCATCTCCAAACACTAATCCCCCCCCCCAACCCCTCCAAACAAACGCAGCATTGCTTGGGTGCCTCTCCGCCTTTTCCCATGCCTTGTTTGGAGACAGAGCGGGGCCCCAGACATCACAGAGACAGTAAACAGCAGGCACTCCATAAACAGCTACCTGCTCTATTAGTGAACTACACTCTGTGAGGTCCCGGGGCCTCACAGTCAGGCTAATTCTTTGACACTTTGGTACATGTTTGGTGGTGGTGGAGAGGGGAGGGGGGCAGCTATACGGCAGCTGCACAACAAGACTGCATTCTTGAATCAAGACACACAGCTCGTCGAGTACAAAGGGGCGGCTGAGACAGAGCAGAAAAGTAAAACAGGAAATAAAAGCTTGTACACACTAACCACTGCTTAAATATTCCAGTCCAAACCACAGAGTTTGAGACCATTATGAAACTACCTGATCTACTTTGTAGTCTCGTTTTAGTACAACTAATGGTGACTCATCTGTTAATTAGTTTCACAATTATTCAATTTGTATGTACAAAAGCCAAGGTGACATTCAGAGTGTCCAACAAACAGCCTACAACCTTAAACGAGGAAAAAGGAAAGGCTGGTGTTAGAGTTTTATTCCATACAGATGTCTGGGGATGACTTCACCTTCTGCAGAAACTGCTAGTACAACACAAGTGCGAGTGAATCACTTATGACAGTATGGGAATGTGTGTTGGAGAGTATTGGGTAACAGAAATTTCTCGGGTAAAGTCTTTATTGTGTCTCCTAATTCAAAGCTGAGCAAACATAACATAATCTGTTCTCGATACTCGACGCAAAACAGCGTCACAAGCCTCAGCCCCGCGATCCACAGCTGTAAACTTTGAGCAGGTCTGCCCCAAATGCCGGCAGTGACGTCCCACTTTGCTTAGCAGGAGCTCCACTGGTCAATCCACCCCTCGCCATGACCAATCTCTTACACAAACATCCAGAGCCCATAACCATAAATCCCACCCCAGGAAACACACCCCGACCACAAGCTTGCACAAAAACATCCTTCACCATCACAGGGGAAAGTTACTGCCCAACAAATCTCTCCCTTTCTTCCTCCTAAGAGCAGCGTCCCATTAAACCATTATGTGCTAGAATTTGGCTTTTCTCTCGATTGAAGGCGCCACCCGCAAGTGGCCACTTCAGTTGGCACAGGGGCACTGTTGTGTGAAGGGGAGATATTCGTGGTAGCTATTGCTGGATATGTTTTTTTAAAGAGCAGTGGTGGCTTTTATGGCCAGTAAACAGGGTGTAAAACTGGTAAAAAATGGAATATAATGCCACCACTGACCATAATAGACCTAAGAGATTTTATCATTTTTAACTGGCCCCACAAAACTTTTTCCACGAGTAAACAACTATGATCCAAAAGGCAAACAAGTCCCTGCGAGATACAGCCAAACACTTTCTGAACATTTTATTACACGCTGCTCTAAAAAACAGAGGCTGCCCTTCTGATAACACAGATACAGACTGGTACTGTGAAACACACAACAATGCAGTTTAACTGGACAGCCAGATCTTATCATGGTGTCATGATGACACCAGCAATTAAAAAAAAACAAAAAGACCTGCAAGTCAGCTAGGCATGTTCCTCCTTAGTTAAAAGACTTTTTTTTTGCATCTTCCTCTACAGCCCTGCGCTGTACGATGAACGTTTCCTGCAGCACGGTGGGAGGTGACGTCTTTCAGAGTTTATCCGTGGTAAATAGGCTTTCAACCTCATGCTCCTCAACTATGCTGTGAGATGTTTGCTCTGCCCTGAAGCTGGCGCGCAGCGCTGTTTTTCTGTTCCACCTGAGGCGGAAAAAAGGCTAAAATAGGGAACCCAAACTCTCTTGTGCACAGTAACCTGCAAGGAAATAGAATTTCAGATAATGTCCTGATGGCTATCTGTAAAGTTAAAACCTCATCCTTTCCAGCCCCGCTGGCCTGTACACTATCCATAACTTCCACCACCACATTTCTCAACACACATTCCTAAACCTTTTTTTGGCTTGTAAAAGAGGGCAAACCACATTTTGTTTTGTTTTGTTTCAGCACATTTGTTAAAAAAAAAAAAAAGAAAAGAAAAGAAAAGGAAAAGTGAAATTTGGAGTTATTATGTTGCTGTGTGGTTACAAGAAAACAAAACAAGGATGTAAGATGATGAAGAAACTTGCGTTTGGTACATATATGAGCTTGTGCAACAGTGGCATTTTGTAAAATGACACCTTAGAGCCAAAGTAAAAGATCGAATTCTTACAAGTAACAGTTTTGCAACATACAGGTTGTGATTCCCCTGAGGGCCCGTCAGTTAAGGTATCGATACATTGGTACGTTTAATCTACAACTGTTCCCCTGAGACATTTCTTTTGGATTCCATGAAAAAAAGTAATAATTTTCCACTTTTCCTACCCAGAAATGTCAGAAACAAAAGACAACCTCGACTATACATCCTCCTGTGAGTTACATTTAAGCCAACATATTGAAGCTGAATCATTTTTAAGAGAGTTTTCAGAGTCAATCTGCCTCACACCTAACATTAGTCTATTGAAGGCACTATAGCTACAAGTGAACATTTGTTCTAAAGGAATGCAGAGTATGCAGGAGAGTGGGGGGATGGGAGGGGGACAGCAGGCCGGCTGTGTGTAGAGGACTCCTTTTTCATCCTGATTAAAACCATTAACCAAGCCGTCTTCTGCAAAGAAACACAGACTCAAATCATAACCTCAGAACGAAGAAAACATCCTGACATTTTTATTACACTTCTTTTTTTATCATTATGTTGGCCCTGAAATGCAGTACAATGACTAGTCTTGTACTATTACTATTAAATGCTTGTAATGTTGACATTGGGAGAATTT
Source organism: Protonibea diacanthus (assembly GCA_028641955.1). Taxonomy (NCBI): domain Eukaryota; kingdom Metazoa; phylum Chordata; class Actinopteri; family Sciaenidae; genus Protonibea; species Protonibea diacanthus. The sequence goes on along the minus strand of CM053988.1, from coordinate 19,324,016 downwards.
AAGCCCTTTGCGTGGCCCTGTGTGTGGCTTGAGGCAAGACGTATTCCAACATGAGAAAAAGATTGACTTTACAGCAATTACACAGCGATGCCACAAGAATTTATTGAGAGTTTGGTGCAGCATTCAATATTTCATATTTTGACAGAAGACTTTGTGAAAACTGTGAGTCCATTTTGTGACTACAAGCTGTGTACTCGTACTGTTTACCTGCTGTTATGATACAGATGTGTGATATGGGGAGGTGAAAGGTTAAGGTTGAGGATGGGGACAGCAGTCTCCCATTCAGTCAAAGCTTGTGCAGCCGCACATTCTTTGTTTGAGTTACATTCTTTGACAGCTTGTTGGGCAACAATTCTCGCAAAGCAGTGTGACCGAGGGTCCGCTTATGAGAGAAAGTGTAAATCTACACCACAATCTGACCCTGGGGAATCTTAAAGTGTGAAGTTGTGGGCGTGAACGTGGAGGGTCTGGTTAACTCGAGCTCACGGTCCCTGATGAGGAGTTCCCCAGCGGGTTTCCGACAACCAAACACACTGCGTGCATGTGCCTCCAGCTAAAAACTGGCGGGTGGCCCGACTGGAAAAATAAGCATCTTCCAGGCTAAACTATGTAAAGTTTTCTCTGTAAAGAGAGCGATGAGACACACACACACGCATGCACACAGAGCCAAACCTGCCTCTCTGCAATGGGAATACAAACCGACCAGATCACAACAGGGCACATGCCTTTCGGCAGCAAAAGCATTGTGTGGGTTTCACACAGTGCTCCAGTGACAGAGTCACAGACCTTTCCAAATATGAAAAGAATAACAGAAGAACTGGCATGTGCCTCGCTAACCTCCTCCCCACTTCCCTCACGACCTTGTTTCTGCAGATTTTCTCAACCACACGGAGACCTGTTGCTGTCAGCTTGTTGTTTTGGAGCAAAAAGCTAACGCATGCTGCTAATCACAAAACTATAGCACTGAGATGTAGCAATGCATAACTCTGCCCTAACTCAGTTTGGCAACCCTATGAGGAAATACAGTTTACAGCTCCATTAATAACCCTGCAAAGTCATTGTAGGAGGAATAACAATGCTGGTAGTCAGCTGTAAATATTGCTGTCATGAAAATGGAACAACAATTCTTAGACACTTAAATGTAACTGCCAAACATCTCTGACATTTTGAATTAAATTTTACGAAGAAGAAGCTTTCACTTCTTTCAATTATAGCTGAAGTTTTCTTTGAAAGGTAAAAATGTTACATTTAAAGTTAATAATACAGACATGTGGCATCATAATACACATTGTTTTGAACTCCTGACATAAAGGTCACACACTTGAGTTGTATTTGCCATCATTCTAATTTGTTTTTTTTGTTTTTTTTACCAAAATAAAGATACGGCAACTGTTGCCTTTTTTCAGATGGTGTAAGATAAACACCCGAGTCATTAATCCAACCCTTTTGTGGATGTAACATACACACTGAACAGGATGTAGACAGACCTCAGTACGGTTAAAATGATCAAATCAGCATTATGTAGTTTTTTTTACTTTAAAGATCCAGTGTGTAAGAGAGGGGCCTCTATATTTAGAATAAAGCAGACATGGAATAAGATATTCTTGCATCTTTCCATGCATGTATAATCACCTGAAGAATCCTTGTTGCTGTTTTTGTTATCTACAGTGAGAGCGGGTCCTCTTCCATGGAGGCAGCCATGTTGAAACACCGTGTTTCTACAGTAGCCCAGAACAGACAAACTGACTGACTCTAGTCAGAGCCTTTCAAGTGTTGTTTCTCCTTTACACTAGGTAGGCAAGGGTGATGTGAGGAGATTGCAATGCAGCAATTACACCACTAGATGCAACTAAATTCTACACACTGGACCTTTAAATTAAGATTAATAAATTGAGGTTGTTGGAATATTTTCTATATGATTATAAAGACTTTTGACGTGGTTATATAAAACTCCCTGCTGATAATCAGTGTCTGTCTTTAAGAGACATAGCCAGCATTGCTCAGGCTGTACAGTATACGGGGGCTCTGGAAACTCCTCAAAAAGTTGAAAATGTGTGCTCAGAATCTCAAATCTCATGCTAGCTTTTTGGTTTGCTGTCATTGGCAGCATTGGATCACAGTGTATACAGTATAAAATACATCTGGATTGAACTGTGATCATCTCCCATCACTCTTTGTTTTACCAATCAGCACTGACAATGACTCAATGTTTACTTTTGGCTCGACGGCAAACCGCATTATTGTAGCAGCATCTTGCATGAGTTGTTCCAGCAAACCGCTTGTGTCGGTGTCCTCGTGAAGAAGAATAACAGAAAATAAACCACTAATCCAAACGGCAAATAGCTGAATGACATTATAGGGTCATATGCTATGATTTCATACCCACCTGCTGAATAAGAGCTGTTGTTAACTGGGAGGCAAATATCCCAAATGTTTTTGTGATGGCTCAGAGCAACACTCAGCACGACGCAAGCCAAGGCTCACTCACAGAGGCCTCACTCCTCCAGCCAGAGGAATGGCTAAACAACTCACTCCCACTGCCAGACCTGCAGTTGGACCCCAGCATGTGTGTGTGTGTGTGTGTGTGTGTGTGTGTGTGTGTAGGTATGTGTCTTTTAGCTGAACAGTAGGAGTAGTAGTAGTTGTTGTAATAGCTGCAGACTAATTATTGATTCCACAGAAGGAAATTTAGTGAAGCAACTGGAGCAATACATACAACAAAAAGCCAAAGTAGAGATCTGTTCACGAGGAAAAGATTATAGAAAGATAAGGAAGAATATAATACAACAAATAAATATATAACGTTGTGTTAAAATCTTTAAGTGCACATTTGGACAAAACAAGCTATTTCATGATGGAAATAAATAAATAATAAGTGCAGATAATGAAAGTAATATACAACACGATCACATTAATTATCTATTAGTGTATGTGTTACTGCAAAGCTTCATCAAACGTGATGTTTGTGTGGGTAGAGTGTTTGCGTGTGTCTGTAAACAAGCAAAGACGAGTGAAGTCATCAAAACCAAGTGAGAAAAACTGAAAGAAAGTGAATAACCTGTGTCTGTACAGTGTGTGTGTGTGTGTGTGTGTGTGTGTGTGTGTGTGTAGCTGTTAAGACACTAACAACATTGCAGGCGAGGCTGTTATCACACTTTAAACTGACACTCCGCAGGTGGCGGTTCAGGCTGTCGGTTATGACTTTCAGGTCTGAGTTATCTATTTGTAACATTACCGACAAAACACACACACACACACACACACACACACAGCCTTCCTGGACATTTAATCCAAAACACTTAACGGTGCCACGAGTGCAACTATACTGTGTGGGTGTTGGCACATGAGGCATCATAGCAGAATGGGGACAGTGCGTGTTATTCTACCTGTGACTCAAAGAAAACAATGTTACGCTGTTTAAAAAGCAAGTTAGCAACTGTGATTCCTGTGGGCATCTTGCCAGTACATCCCCAATGTATCTATAGTGGAATTTGCTGGAACTTTAGCATCATCGGTAAAGATCAGGTTAATGTCTCAGTCCAGTCCAAAGGACTCCTTTCCAGACAAGCGGTCAGCAAAAAAAAGAAGAAGGTCGACATATTTTCTCCACAGACAGCAGCTCCTTTAGACCAAAATTCAATGCAACATAAACATGTTTGATTAAAGGACTTACTCAAGTGAAAAGAACTTTCTTGCTCTTAACCTGCTACGAATGTTGATCTCTAAACCTACAGTACTACCTGAATGCAACACATTCCCCACCACTATCTGAGATTTGTTGAAAATTTATGAAATTCCAGCTGAAGTAGAAATAGGCGAGTGCAAAGTGACGCGCACAAAGAAAACACTTTATCAGAATGTGGCCCATACAGAGCTGAACGTGCAACAATGACGATGATCAACAAGTACCCAAAGATGGATTTTCTGTCATTTTACAGTGTTCCACTTCACCGACCTCCACAGCTCCTGCACAAACACCTCCGCATTCCAGCTCCCCGCTGAACTCACCTTTACAATGGAAAGCCTCCTTGAGGTTGAGCAACACGTCCGCGAAGCAGCGCACATCATTCACCAGCTGCATTACATACTCCGGGTCCACTCCTGATGCCCCGACCAGGTGGGACGTCAGCCCCATGCTGCTCAGGGGATTGGGGTTCTTTGTGGAGTTGCGGCCCATATCCCAAGTCTTGATAGACCCGGCCGACAGAGATCCAGTGTGGGTCTTGGAGAGGTGTCGTGGCAGACTCTGGTTGTACTTAGCCCCACCAACTCCACCACCAGCACCACCACCAGCACCACAGCTGTTGCTGCTGCTGCTCTTCCGGAGCATCCCAGCTGCCACCCTTTACAGGGGAGGTACGGCAGGCCGGCTAGCCCTTGAACTCACCAAGCTGCCCTGTTCCCTGGATGGCTGAAAGACAAGAGAGAAAGATGGGTGACGATGAAGTGTGTGTGTGTGTGGTCTCCTCTCCAAACTCATTAATCTACTGTATAACTGAATTGTTAAAGACCTTTTACACATGTATAGTAACCACTTAAACCAGAGGAGCCACTCTGAGATCAAATAAACAGCATGAAGGCACCATAAATGCAGTTATTCATGTTGTTAGTGTGTCTCTGACACAAAGTTTAGAGTTTACATCAAACACAGCATGTTTTATGGCACTTTTTGTCACCCATAAAAGTCATTTAGGGACTTGAAATGTTGTTTTTTTTTTGGTGTCACTTTTTACCTACGGTAGTTGTAACAGTGAGCAACGCCCAGCTTGTTTGTAAAATAACGTGTCAAAAGAGATTTTCATTAAAAAAAACAATGCCATGAAAAGTAACCAGCAATGAAAATAAACAAAGTAAAAGTAAAAAACGAGATGTAGTCACAAAAAAACATCGAAAACCTACCTAAGCTAACCTTAACAGACCGAAACGTTACTTTTCCGGACCATGAAGTGATGATGCTGCCCCGGTACAACAGTCGACCCGGGTCATAAACTGCTATGCTGGCACAGCCACACACACACACACACACAAAACGCTCTTTAAACTCACCTGCTCGACTGTTTACTGACATAATGGCCACGATATCCAAACAAATCAAACAAGCTCAACGGAGCCTGTGAAAAGCCAACAGCATTTCCGTTGGAAAAAAAAAAACTCCCCAACAACGGTTGAAAGTTGTCCGCTTTGACTCAGTCACTGTACATCGAGAAGCAGCCCCACAATCAGCAGCAAGCAAGTCAATCGTAATTTACTAGTCGGTTTGTCACGTGACGTGTCCAGGCGCCGTTTTGATTGGCCGGGAACCCCCTCAACGGACTGGGAAGTGATGCCTTCAAGTGCTGGCGGACTTTTTTCCATAAAACTAATTGAGCCGGATTAGTTTTACATAAACACGCCGGAAAAAGTGTAATCTGTTTTAAATCTATACATGTTCAGTTTAACAAGACCCTCGCAACTTCACGCTGCGCTTAAACACACGCGATGTTTAAGAAGCCTGTAATAACTTTATCGTAACGTCTCAACTGATTTTGAATGTCCGATGACCCCTGAATGCGCTCCAAAATAACCAATTTTAAACAATATAACAGTATTATTGAGATTTATTACAATATTTGTTAATTAAATATGGCATAACGGTGGCTTACAGATAAATAAACCAGCATGTCACAATTTAAAAAAAAAATTGTATGACAAATGTGCCACACCTTACATGTGTGTTGCAATATGTAACATTGCCCAAATTGCTAAATTATATATATAAAAAAAATTCCACTTTCCTTTCCTCAGTTATTTTTGTTGCAGTGGTGAAATAGTTTGACACAAACAAAGAGCACCGAATTATTCTTATTCTTATCATTGTGTCACACATTAATCATTATAGTATAATGGATGCATTGAGTACATTTGTTCTGCTGCTGTTCTGCAATAAATAAACTGTGACGCTTATGGAGCACGGGCATAAGTCTTGCCAGCTATATATCAGACCAGATGACATGAAAATAATACCACTACTAATTAGAATATACTAGAATAGAAAAGATCAGATCATCATTAAAGATTAAGCACACGGTTAAAGGAATAAGTGAAAATGTAATATGATGTCATTTGGATCAAAAATGTTGCTTTTAATTGATTTTTGTCCTGGTAAAGGAGCGGGAATGAATAATTAGCCTCATTACTGTGGTTTATTTACAGGTTTGATCGATGGTTATTGTCCCAGATGAGTAAAATAATAAATCAAACCAAAGGACTGGCACCACTGCCGCCATCTAGTGTACATACTGTATGTAACTACAGAGCAAAGGCCCTGGTAAAGAATGGGTTAGGGCTATTTTTAGGGCTATTTAAAGAACTTTGCATTATAAAAACACTATTTACTGTTTTTATTTTTGGTTTTATCAATTATAACTTGTAGACATGGATGCAAACTGGGAAAAAAAAGGCAAAGAATGTCAGTTCCATGGTTAATCAGTGTTTGTCTTTATTTTAATATACAAAAAGATGGATGTATTCTCATCTAGTTTATATTTCTAAGCATTTCAACTCACAGATAAAGTTGCCATTCATACTGTTTTTTTTAGTGAAACCGACCGACACACTCCCCCCCCCGCCCACCCTACACATACACTCTCTCTCACACACACACACTCTTCACATAAACAGGGAAGGTCACACGATTCAGTCAAACATCCATTCACACTACAAGAAATGAACAATATGTTGACTGTAAATTTAAAAAAAAAAAAAAAAAAAAAAAAAAAAGGATTTTGCTTTCACAGGATTCACACATGAAAAGGAAGAAACCCTTTACATTTGTCAAGTAAATATATACACAAGAATTGAGATTTTTTTGTCTTTTTTTGTGTCTTTTTTTTTTTTTGAAGATGAGACTGACTCCATGTTAGTGTTACTAACGAGGTACTGCATGAGGTAACTGGTTTTTCTGTTCAGAAGAGCTGGGTGTAAGACAGCATTTGGAGGTAAACAACCGATCACGGCAGATTTTTGCCTTCGTGAGCGTATTATTTTTCTGGCACAATACGTGAGAGCACCTAGGTCACGTTCAGGTCACACACACAAATTTCAACCCATAGAATTTTGTTTGTTTGTTTTTTCTCTATCGGGGGGCTTTAAACTTGTGTCCTCATCAGAACATGATCCAGGTGTGATGAGATGGATTTTTATTGATCCGCAGAAGAAAACTGCTAAGTCACAGCAGAGTTTAATTACATAAACTATGATATTCAAGTTACTATTGCTGTATAATAAATATTGCTGGACCCTTGGACCACGCACATGCCACTGTTTTACAGGAATCGTAATGGGGCTGCGTCATCAATCAATCAGTCATGTGGTTATAGACACGTTGAAGATTTCCAAACACTGAAAACATGAACATGACATGTTCTGTATTGATGTTTTGTTTTTTGTTTTGTTTTTTTATCCCACACGTTCTTTACCAAAAACTGCACAGGAGCAAGCGTTTACAGACCACTGTTTAGAAAAAAACACCATCTTTTTCCACAGCACTAATCAAAGCACAACAGATGAGCCTGTGTGTTGTCCAACGTGGCTAAACTATCACTGAACAAGTCCGAACATCACATCAGCGGGTTAATATTGAGGTAATACTGCTCAAATGGGCATTTCCAGCAGGTGGCCAATCACAGAAGCCGCCAGCACCAAACCATCAGGGACTTTTTTTTGTTTTTTGTCGAGTTTTTGATGATATACACGCTAAACTTTCTAATGCAAGTGCTACCTACACAGCTTCTGATCCAAAGGATACCATTATTCATAGAAATCAGTAACACAACCACCATTCTTGAAAAACAAAAGTATATATCTATATATGTATATATATAATATATATACATACACATTAAAAAAAAGTAATCGCAGGGCTTAAATATGTGGAGGTGGAACTGAGAAATCTGTTTCGGTTTCTGTGAAATGAGAACAGTAATGCCCTGATTTTGTATTTTTAAAAATCAGATCAGTGTTCGGCAACTGTGTGTGTGTACAAGTCTATTTACAAGAATCGGCCTCTCTTCTTTTAGGTTTTGTACAGCATTAACACCGTGACAACTGGTCAGGCTCTATTAAAAAAAAAAAAGAAAAAAAATCCACAGACAAAGAGGCCCAACCAGCAATAAAATATCTCAACTACTAAAACACAATAAAATACATAACACAACTTGATATACATGTAGAAAAAGCCTGAGGTACTTGTCAGAATATCTGAGGTCAGTCTGGAGGAGTAAGCATCTGAGAGCTTACCCGGTCAAAAAAAAAAAAAACAAAAAACAGAATATTAGCCTCACATAATATCATTAGCGTTATATTAACAAAGAATACATGTACATCTACAAATCCTTGAGTATCCTGGAATAGTCACAGCAGCATAACGGACATTCAATGTATGGTATTCATGTTATGGTACAACTATGGCATTGCATTTGAGACAAAGGCAACCATTTGAGTTCTCCTTGCATGATGTACAGTGACTGAGGTATCTGGGGACTGGTGTCCAACTGAGTCTATTGAACAAACACCCATGAAAATTAATAAAAACAGACATGTTGCTTACTCAAGTATGGCCCTCACAAGGATAAACCCCAACTTTCTGTCCATGGTTCTTATTTTAAAAAACACGTTCTAGCCATCTCACATCATTTAGTCTTCAGATTCTCTCATACACACACACACACACACACACACACACACATACGTACGTACATACACTCACACAGACAGTTAAAATCAAGAATGTAACATTGCAACTCCAGGCAGCATACGTCAATGCCCCTGGCACTGGCAAAGGAGTAACTCTGAATTTCTACAATTAAAAAAAAACAAAAAACAAAAAAACAAATCCAGGAATATGTCCATGATAGCTAGCTGGATAGCTTGGCTCTCAACTTAGAGAAAATGTTCCAAAGAAGCCTACTGGATACCTGAGAGGTAGTTCCCCGGGCACAAGACGCTTGTCCCGAATCTTCAAGAAGTTCAAAATGTCCAATACAACTGCTCAGCTCCCCAATTTTAGCTCCTTCCCCCTGCGATAAAACAGGTGTGCTCCGATCTTTTTAAATTTTTTTTTCCTTTTTTTTTTTTGATCTTTCTTTTTCCCATTCAGAGGCATTCACAGGTTTAAAATAAGGGAGCGCACTCGAGTTTAAAAATCGAGAAGCTTCGACCCCTGAGGAAGATGAATATATTTTGTCTAACAGTCTCAAAACGGTTCCTCCGAGGTGTGCAGCACGTCGTCCGAGGTTTGGAGCAAAGGTTCGTTTCATTTGGCCGCAGACGATCATGACCAAGACAGGAAAAAAAAACAAAAAAAAAAAACGACAAAGATAACAACTTATGAGGTAATAAAAATAGACTAACACAAAAGAAATACATGAGGTAATGACAACATTTAAGGTTTGACACATGGGTGTTATCAGATGTGCCCATCGCATAACTTATTACTACTTTAAAACTACAGCAGATGGATGTGTTAGTACGGATCTGACTTGAAACACTGAAAACATTAAAACAGAAAAAGAAAATACCAGTATTGGGATAAAATAGCAGCTGCATTCACGTTGCTAGTTGTTTTTTTTTTTTTTATGCTTTTAAATAAAAATCGTGGAGACCCGCTGAGTTTGGATTTTGAAAAAATAAAAGTCAGGAGCTCAGGTGAAGGATGGTGTCACCCGTTCAGGTGCTGGACTCTTTGGGAGGTAGGTCCTCGTTGGTGAGAGACGTCACAATGGAGACGGGGCTGTCTGAGGTAGTGCTGCTGATCGTCCTGGCGATCTGGCTGATGCGCTCTTCGACGCAGCCGGCGGACAATCGCGCCTCTGCGTCGTGGTCCCAGCATTCTTCGATGGTCTCGCACATCTGGCTCAGACCCTGCGGACACAAAGTAGAGGTTAGAGGACAGTGAGGCTGTAGCTCTGTTTTCTTACTTTATTAAATGGGATTGAAATCTTTCTGTGGCAAATGTTAAAAAACAAAAACACAGATTCAGAGAACTACAACTTTAGATGATCGAGCTGTGTTCACTGGAAAAAAGGATGCATGACATCCTGGTATCGCTGTTTAACCTGCGGAAACCATTCTTCCACTGTTACTCACAGGATGTTTGAGCCAGCAGTCCTTTATGACTGGACGCATCTTCTTGTGCACGACCACATCCTGCAGATCCTCCAGGGAGGGATGCTGGCCTATTTCTTCCTCGAACGGCAGCATGTACTCGCCAACTGTACCTGCAGAGGGGCATTGAGGCCACAGGATGGAAAGCATTACACACAGATCAAGTCAAGTAACTAGTGCGGCGTTCAGATGGCTTTCCCAGATGAGAAAACTAATCCTTTGTTTATGAGGTCAGCCTGAAGCTCTGTGCCCTTTCGCCTATGGGCCGAAGCGACATTCCTGCACTGTTTGACTCACCGTCCGCCTCTGTGCAGCGGGACACCAGCTCCCACAGCACCAAGCCCATAGCGTACATGTCTATCCTCAGGAAGGAGTCTCGCTGGAAGTTGATGGCTCCCTCCAGGACCTCTGGAGCCATGTAACGCCTCGTACCCACCTGGCAGGAGTCAAGCACATAACGAGTATGTGCATGAATGTGTGTTTCTGAAGCATACGATGTGCATCCTGACAATGCGCCAGTCAGAGCATCAAACAAGCTGATTGGCTGCTGGGTAAACTGACTCTGCTCCAGCAGCTATCGCTAAAACGTATCCAAGTTACTCTGCAGCCAGAATAAACAGTTCTCTTCTCTTCATGATGAATTATTAACACCATTCCTCAATGTCAACCCCTACAATAAGAAACAGCCTCTCTGGACTTTATTCTTAACTCCTACGTATTATAAAAACACTGATGGCTGACGTGCCACTTAGAGAATCAAATGAATGTCAAGAGAGAGACTGTAACTGACTCTGATTATTCACCTTGTATAACCCCGAAATGACTGCATTGAGCCTGTGTGAACATTACAATGTAGAAATCAAACCCAGCATCGGAGTGACTCCGTACCTGTCCATGAGTGTCTCCTGGAGGCTTTCCTGGTTCGAATCGTACAGCGAGCCCAAAGTCTCCAATGACTGCAGTCAAATCGTCTTTGAGCATCACATTCTTACTCTTGAAGTCCCTGGGGAATTTATTTCAGGACAAATTCGTTACAATGCTGGAATTCTACAAATGTTTCAAGTGCAACCAGAAGACGGCAGAAAAAAAAAAAAAAAAAAAGATAATCTAAAATCAAAATTTCAGCGTTTTTGAGATCCAGCAAATGTTTTCTCTACCTGTGTGCAATGGTTGGTTTGGGCCCCTCTCCCTTGTAGCTGGGAATGTCCTCATGCAGGTAGGCCAAGCCGCGGGACATGGTCTCTGCTATGTAACACAGCTCACCCCAGGTCACAGTGTTACCCTTCAGGTGGTCTGTCAATGAGCCCTACACACACACACACACACACACACGCGCACACGCACACGCACACACACACACATAAAAGATTCAGCAGCGAGGATTAATAACTGCACCAGAATCTAACTCTGCTGTGAGTCAGTGTACGGGGAGGTGACCGACCAGAACCCTGGAATAGATTGTTTTCGGTCCTGTGTCTCACTTCATTTGCCAGAATTACCAGAGGAGTCTATATTTGCACATTTAGGCTTAAAATATCAAAGAAACGCTGACAAAAATGGAAACATTTAACCCAAACAGATGACAAATGTGCCGATGGCACCGAGACAGTAATTGTAACTTAATATGTTTGTGCCACTGCCAAGGTTTGAAGGTGCTACAAGGACAAGCATTGAAAGTCATTACACGTACGTTATGCTACATCTCTGGTCGAAGTAATTATTGTTTAATCCTGCGCAGATAGAATAAATACCCTTGTTGAGAGGACAAACATTTTATTCCTGCTCTTTTTGATACTAGTTGTATTTGACATGAATGCCTGCATTATTTTTACATGCTTAAATTGATAAAATGGTGTTGCTTAAATGTATGCAGGTCATTTTCTAAGGTACTGCAGACCTGCCATAAGTAATAAAATCCTCTTTAATAAAAGCTGTGATGCTCTTTTGTTGAGGTAAATAAAAAAAGGCCTCTGCTGATATAGGAAATTGTGGTTCTGGTAAACACAGAGGGTCCTATACGTCAACTGGAATTCTCTATATATGGGTGTATATATGGGGGAGATGGTGCACCCACCCTCTCGTGAAACTCTGTGATGAGCCACAGCTCTGTCTCCAGGTTGGTTCCGTGTTTCTCCGCGGCGATGTAACGCAGGAGGTTTTCATGTCGCATCCCCGGCGTCATGAATATGTCCCGCTCGTTTTGCCACGACTGCTTGTCCTACACACACACACACAAACACACACACATACACCACAAAGTCGTGTTTAGGTCTTGAAGATTCATACCAGCGCTTGTTGAATATAATGGGGCTCTTTGTTTATGTTACACAGAGCAGCTAGCCCGAGTCTTAACAATACATTCATGTCACAGTGCCAAGTGTCCAATTTTCCAAATACTACACACCCGGTGTTCTTTGAAGTTCAACACACACCTCTGTTATGAAGGCATTTCCAGTACAACTAAAGACTCTTTCATCCATTCTCTGTGTGGATGAACAAAATACACCTTCCACTGCATGACCACAAGACTCATCCCATTTCTCAAGCAGCGCCTCTTTTAACTAACAAAGATGGAAGCCATAAACAACAAATCTCCTTTCTTTATTTCTAAAACATGAACCAAAAATCAGTTAAGTTTGTATATATTGATGTTACTTTCCAGTGTTTTAATACAAAAATGTTAATATTTTACTTGTATTTTACAAAAACAGTAAGGAGGAATCGGTTTCAAATCTTTTTTTGTTGTGCAGCAGACTGGATATTTATTCATCCAGATGGTCGGAAGAGTTTTTGAAGACCTTAAAGCGCCAAATTGTTATTTTAACAGAATGAGGGTTTATTAAAAAAAATACACAAACACCTTGAATTAACCTCGTTGACATACCTGAACAGGGAAGACCTTTACAGCAACGTATTCGCTCATCAGCTGGGCCTTCCAAACACAACCAAAGCGCCCCCTAGCTTTGATTTCCAACAGCTGCAGTGGTTTCAGACCCACCAAGGGTGATGGAGGAGCTGGTCCTGGATCCTGAGTAACAGACAAGGAAAAGCAGTTAACATCTATCTAAAACATGTTAGCATTTCTCTTGGCCTTACTACAAAATATTCCAGGGGCACGACCTGAAGAACTTCATCATAAGCAGCAGCAGTACAGAAACTCGCCGTGAAAAAAATAAAAACATGCAGTGGAAGACTGATCGCTCAGCGGCACACATCCCCACTTTAATGGGAGTCAAACCGGGATATGGCCTCTCTCACCTCGCTCAGGTCTACGTGGCCATAGGGAGGTTTGCGGTGGCGGTACATCCACAAGGCCAGAACGAGGGCCAGGGACAGCACGCAGAGAGGCAGCAGGGAGTACACGAGCACGTTGAGCAGGGACGGCACTCGGGGTGGAGGCCGGATTTTCACTGTCAAGGGGGAACAGAATAATTACAGCATGTCAGCTTTATGACTTGTAGGTTATCAGCAGCATCACGAGCATCCCTCACAGGCGCTGTGACCTGATTACAAAAGAGCAGAGCAACGTTTTATCTCGATGTTGATCCCCGCTCACTCACTGACTACACAGTCTGTAAAAAGCACCAAATAAAAATATATTTCTGTCACCTTATGGACAGATTAACATCAGTACTGCAAATAAAAGCTCCAGATGCTGCAAAAACATCTACAAAACGCAATGGCCTCTGTACTTTCACATTACGCAAATTGTATCATTATATAACATGTAAATTATAGCAATTTTAGCAATATTTTAAAAAGGAATGAACACCATAAAGTCTGTAAAATGCATCCTACTGTGATATATATAATGTTTTTGATTTTTAATACCTCATGCAGGGCTAAGCTTCGCTCCCTCTAATCGGAGGGGGAAAAAAGCAAAGCCCTATTTTTTTGCTCATACAATATGTGGGATGCGTTTGCCGCTCACCTCGGTTGCCACTGCCAATCATGTCAGGAAGGTGGGTGAATCGTTCGTTGCAATAGTTGCCCTCGCAGCAGCAGAAGAACACCTGAGGGTTTTCCTCCATGGAGACGCACTCTTGCCTAAAAAAAAAAACATGGTAGGTGACACGCACAACATTTATTGCGGTGCTAAACGAATGTCGAAAGCAGATACCCGCCAAACTAACGTATGATTCAAGTAGGTGAGTGTCTGACCCTTAAATGGACAAAGTAATATTTGGCTTTAACTCCTAAAGAGTGATCTTTAACTAATCTTTGTGTTCAAACAGGCTAAAAATGTCCCACATTTGATTACTCTTCATCATCTGTCACTATTTTTCGTTGCTTTTCTCTCATATTAAATTGAAGTTACTTTTCCAGGTCTCACCATAATCCCTTTATACTTAATTACCAGCAACAGCACTTCAGGCTGAAGCCATTTCCCTTGAAGCTGTCAATGAGTGCTTTGTACCTGCGTCTGAATCTACAATTTGTGCAGCCTTCTTGTTTCACTGGTGGAATAATGGTTAATTCTTCATACCTGTGCGCACATGGATGCATCATTCAAGGCTGAATATTATTCTTCTGTTATCTGCCGCTCGCCTTCATGAACCGACAGAGCTTGTTTGAAAATGCTGTGGTCTGAATATTAACAAGGACTTGAAAGTTTGATCGAGCCACACACGGTGCTGATAAATGCTAATTTAAAATTCTCCTCCTGATTTGACAAACTCCTGAGTGGCCTGGTGTCGCCGTATCTCTCAGCCATCGTCAGAGTGTGGACACCGAGCTGCACTCTGCACTGTCGGTATCTGGTTTATTCCAAGAAGGAATAAATGTGAGTTGTGCTGGTTGCCGGGAATTATCCCAACATAATGTTGTCTTAAAATCTTAAACACAGTCTGATCTTATTACTCCAGTCTAAGTCAAGCTGTTTGCTGACGTTGCAGTTTATACATTATAACATAATGAATAATTTACACCCTGCGTGTGTGTAAATGCTTGCATGTGTTGATACAGCAGGCCCCATTTGTTTTATACATGTTGTCTACACGACGGAGCTGAAATGACTGACGGAAAATGAATCAAATGCTGTTTTAATAGTCGTTTGAGCGAGTTTAAATGCAAATACGCTCAAGATTTTCTGGTGTCAGCTTCTTGAGTACGTAGATTTCCTGCTTCTCTGTGTTTTATGTCACTGTAAATTGTACAGCTCTGAGTTTTGGAGGTGTTGATCAGATTTTAATGTGTTATTTTGGGCTCTGGGAAGATGCAACGGCCCCTTTTTCATTCCCCACAATTTTGTGACATTCATATGAATTCAGAAAATAGATGGCAGATTAACTGATTGTGAATAATTGTGAGTTGCAGCCTCATCCATCCTGACTGAACCATTAAACAATATTTCTTTAAATATTCCTCTTATGGGGATACAAAAAAAGAGAGCCGATCCTCATATTTTCAGAGGATGTAGCTAGCGAATGTTTGTCACTTTTGCTTGATAAATTATTCACGTGACTCTTTTTTTTCCCCTTTTTTTCTAATTTGCTGTCAGATAATCAATGAATCACCTCGTCTTTTCCTGGAGCTTTTATTTCTGGCCACAGGTCACACAGATAACGACGTGTTGGACTAAAATTGCAAGTACTTGGGCCAGACATTTATGTTCTACTCAATGCCAGTGACTCTGGGCACGAGCCATACACCTAAAATGTAAATGTAAATGAACAGTAAGCGTTGACCTCGCTCTGTGACCCGACCTGTCATAGCAGTTGAAGTCGTCCAGCCAGCAGCCTTTCTTTACCAGCTTGATGGTCCCTGAGGAGTTGAGCCAGGAGGCGTAACAGTGCAGTCGCTTGTCCTTCTCCCCCTCGCAGCGCTCGAAGCCGCTCTGGTTGGTCCTCTCCGTACGCCAGTTATCATTGTAGTACACACACTCCCGGGTCTCTGCTTCGCCCAGACTGTACCCTGAGACGGACAGAAGGCCTCAGTCAGCTCGCATCGTAATGAATTGAAAACTCAACGGCGGAAGCGCCAACATATGGCACGGGGATCCGCTGTGTGCCACGAAGAAACATCTCTGAGCAGAGCCTCTATCATCACTCTGGCACACGGCCAAGTTTGGGAGCTCTCTGTAGTAAAAAGGGAGTTCCTCTGGGCTACGAAATTGTTGTCGAATCGTAGTTCAGCGTAATCCCATTCACTAAAAGATCTTTTCAGTGAGTAGCAACTAATAAGTAGGAAGAAATGACAGAATTTAATTAGCTACAGAAAAAACAATAGTATGCCCTGCTGTGGCATAGAAAGACACCACACACCAGCATGCTACTTCTATAGATAAAGACCCGTGTATGCTGCTGGAGTGTGACACATCTGGGAAGACAGATAAGACCTTTTTCTTTAAGGGCTTTTACTGTCATTTAGCTGGGAATAGTTTCTCCTAACCAAGGCGAAATGTAACAATAGCTGTCAGTCTCCTGGTGTTGCACAACCCCTGACTGAAAAAAGAAACAAGGTCTTTATTATTCCCCCCCATCCTTTTTGTGGGTTTAATATCAGGACACACTCGAGCCGAGGCATGTAAGACACGTTTTGATGAACGGCGAGGAGGATAGCACGCCGTACGACGTGTCATTCACAGTGTCGCCCTGGACGTTCATGCCTAATCTTTGTTCACAGAAAAAATAGTGCATGTCTCTTTAAATCCCTGCCTATAGGAGGCTGCCCATCCCCCCATGTTACCCCCACCAACCCATTACACACACACATACACACACACACACACACTTACACATACATACATTTAGTTGTCCAGCAGCATACAATGGATTTCATTATAGGTTACAGGGATGCATGCAAAGACCAAACATCATGCTCATTATTAAGGATGGAAGGAAGGAAGGTAGTAAGGGTAAAACACACATCCATGTCCACACACACACACACACGCACACATAGCAGAGATACTCAATGCTCCATTGAGCCGAGATGGCATTTCTGATATCTGTGGTCACATGATCCGGGAGGACTTTTACTACAAGATCATTCCCCAACCCCCCCTCTCTCATCTCTTCCCTCTGTCACTTACTGGGGGCTTTACACCAACAACAACATGAATTGTGGAGAAGCAGCTTACTATATACTCCAAAGCACTAATCTATAAACCATAAAGGCATTAAGCCACAGCCACTATTTGGCACACAGGAGACAGCTGTGCCTCAATGAAATTTTTATCACAGCTTGAGGAAAAGCTAAAAAAGGTTTCATGGTGATGGAGGAGGAGGGGGGGGGTGTTATTGTTTTTAAAATATCTGTTTAGTCATGGTAAGGGATGTCTAAGCTAAAAGGGGGGAAGGAGAAGGAGAAGAAAAGCCCAAAAAAACAAGCCCCTCATGCTCGATTTCACGTGGTACAAAGTCACAGAGATGTGTAACAGTAACCTCAATTCAGGACTTGAGGCAAACAGCTGCTGCCTCCTTCAAATCAAACACCATTGATTTACAGAGAAAGTGTGTTTCTTCTTTCCAAAGGCTCTTGTTCGGGCTGTGACCACAAACAAGAGTGCAGACCTGAGATGTTGCCTATAAGGTTTCAGGATGTTGATGCAGCTGCTGCCTTTCTATTCCTGCCACTGGGACGCAACAGTTTTTACATTTGGGGATATTTTAAGGGGGTTTCTAAGCTTGTATTAAATGTCATTTGTTGGTATTTTTAAATATGAAACCCACAGCTTAAAAAAAAATAGTCGCGTTGATGAAATGCTGGGATAGCCAGCACAGCTAACAAAGTTTACCCAAACAACAACAAAAAAAAAAAAAGAAAATGTCTGCCTCGGGACGGACCACTCGATAAAAAGCCAACAATAGCAAGCCTTACCTGCGCATAAAGTTCCCAGAAGAAGTGAACAAGTCAGCCATGAAAAAGACATGTTCCGTTTTAAATAAAGAAGGGCAGAGATTTCCCCCACTTTCCGTCGCGAACATTAAAACTCTAAGCTTGTCCGAAACATCAAATCCAAGGGTCAAAAAAAAAAAAAAAAAAAAAAAAACCGACCACAGGCCTTCCCGGTCCCTCCGCAGCCTGAACCACCACCAACCGCCACCACCACCAACCGACCGACCGACCGAGCGACCAACCACCACAGCGCGTGTCAACAGCCGCGACGCCGCTGCAACAAATGTTGCGAGAAAAAGACGGGAGCGATTAACTGACTGCCGGAGACTCGTCCGTTAATATCCGCGGTGTTTCGCATCGGAAGCGGATCCTAAAAACCAAAAAAAAAAGGGGAAGCGGTTAAATCATCCGGAGACGAGAACGCTGTGGTTTTTTTCCCTTTCTTTTGAGGTTATTCACTTGAATAGTAGCACCGCTGCATCGGGGAGGTCGTGTCGGGGTTTACATGCATGTTACTGATCTGTGTCCAAAATGGCTTCTAAATGGGGAATGGGCTGCAAACAGGGAAACCCGGATGTGTAAACACAAAGAGGGGAATTCAGGCAGCCAAGAGAGTGACCTTAACACGACACCGTACGTTCACGTTTGAAATAACTTTATTTTTAACGCCACACGTCGACGTTTAACGCCTTGTTTTAAACCATAAAACGTCCAACGGACGGGTTATGTGAGCTGTTGGTGAAATGTGTGTTTCCAACGGTCGTTATTCGTCCCGCTTCCCAGCTGATACAACACTTGCACTTTCTGTGGTCAGAGTTGGTATTTTTCTGACTCTACTTTTAGTTTCTTACCATTTAGCCCGAGGTTTAAATGATAATTCATGGACTGGTGCTCTGTGTTATACTGTGTGTATGTGGATGTATGCGCTGTTTTTTTAATTTTTCCACGTTTTTATCCCTTTTTTATCTCTGTTTTATTTATGTCTCATACTATGTTTTTTTGTACTCCTGCACTGAAGATGGCACTAAAGATATTCTATTCTATTTTTAGCCTGTAAATACTAATTTAACCGCTCATATGTTATAATATATCATTTGTATCTTCTTCTAAAATACATAACACGCTTATTTAAATAATCACAGTTCACTAAGCACAAGATAGCCCATGTTTAGCTTTTCCAGATTCAGTTTTCAGGTTTATTTATCACATGTAGGTTAACACAGGGTCAACATTACCACGAAATATGTTGTGACAGCACTACACATAAAGGATAATAATAAGCTAAAGAAATAAAATACAATACAATAAAATGTTAAGGAAAAACTGGGCTGATATGAATAAAATATAACAAAATACGAAAAAAGTATGTATAAGGGTACAGTCTAAGTATGTATAGGTGTACTATACACTGTACAAATGTGAAAAAGCTGTCAAATATTGCAAAAATATTACTGTATGAATATATATATATGAACATACTATATAAATATGATATGCAACATTATTTAAAATATATGAAAATTGAGCATTGAGAGAGTAGCAGAAGTATCAAGTCCTGGCACAGTATAGCAGCAGTCATGGTTATTTGGACTATATCAACACAATTAGCCAGTAACGTACAAATTCAAACATATAAATGTATTAGCTCATACAGTATTTAAGTAATATAGAGTGTGATAATATGTGATAAATATCTCTTAAAGCCCCTCGCATAGTATGATAAATTCAGGGAAGGGTTTTTGTCTATCTGAATGATCTTTTATGCATTAGCGTGAGGGCTAAAAATAGCTGACCTAATTTGGAGTAAGAGGATACAATAAATGCTATTTAAAATGTATTAGTTCTAATTACTTATTTCACCGTCAGACGGTGTTAAATATAAAGTATATCTCACACAGAAAAAACAAAATAGAGCCAATAATGAGTCAGTAAAACATTTTATTACTGTCACAAAACAGGAAGTGTATGGCATTAATCTTCCCCTAATCTCCAAACATAATTTTCTTTTAATAGTATTTCTATTGATAGATGCCAAATAATCTGTGACACTACATTTTTTGTCAAGGGATTGTTCAGCGTTGTCCACTCATCAAGTCTCCCAGCCAACAGACGACCACTTTTTCCCTCAAAAAGAGTTCAGGTTAAGTTATTTCTTTCAGACTAATTGGGTATGCTTCTCTTTTGTAATCTCCCCTCTTAAGAAGAAATGCTAACCTCCATTACAGCAAGTAATCAAGGCTTATTTATGACCTAAAATATGTGCTTATAATAAAAAAAAGATGTCATGGGACATAATTTTGCTTTGTATTTAAGATGAGCACTTTCAAACTTGAAGTCCTCTGTGTAGAATAATAAATCCCATCATCTTAGGAAATCAGCAATGACATTGTTAAAATGCCATTAAGCCGCGCTCACAGGTCCCTCTCTTCTTTCTCGTCTTTGACATCCAGACTAATGGCATGTTGGTGACACACAGCCGATTCAAGCAGCAAATGGCTTAGGAACAAGGTTAGCCATAGGTAATCGTCCTTAAACTAGTGCTGTTGAGTGTAACTCAAGACAAAGCATTTCCTCATTAAGCTATCCCATATTGACCCTGTAACTCAATAGGGGCCACCGGCGAAACCTTGTAAAGATATGTGATCTGTTGTCATGACAGTTGGAAGAGAAAGCACATGAGTGCTCATTAAAGGTCCAAAAGCCGCAGCCACGGTGTGACATTAGAGAAGAATAAGAGCATGTGGGGACATGATGCAGTGGTGCATAAAAAAAAAAAAAAAACACATGAAACTATGAGGTAATTGTGTTATAAAAGGCTGTTAAATACAGCTTACACCAGTCTGTCATGACCTGTATTGTATAATATGCATACTGCGTACATGCTATGTGTGTAATATGATTGAAAACTGGATATAAACCCTGAATTTAGGTGGCTAAACATTGAATGGACAACGATAATTAATATATTTGTGTTTCTGTACTTTTGTTTTCTTGTTTTATTCAACAAATAATCAAAATAATAATAATAATGCAGTATTTTTTATATTATACTTGTGTCGTTGCTGTTGAGAGTCATTGTGATCACTGAGGTGAGCGTCATGACTTGACAGTAAAATAGATAAATGACACTAGGTGGTAGCAGAGCTCCCCTGAGTAGGTACGGATGCTTCGACCTGTGCAATATCTCTCTTCCACTCTTGATTTATACTTTGTATATGTAGGGTGGACACAAAGCTTCCATTGTTCACTGCTGACTGCCAAACATTCAAACACACGAGGGAACGTGTTTGCTTTCTTTTGTCTTGTTTTTTTTAACAGACTGCACGTTTTTTTGTGCTATTAAAACAATTTACTTTCCCTTCTGGATAAATAAAATGCTTGTTAATCTATCTAGAATCTGTCTTAATCTTAAATAAATCACCAACTATTTTAATAATCGGTTTGAATGACTCGTTTTGAGTCATTTTTAATGAAAAATAATGAAAATATGGTTTCTTTAGTCCCCTGTGACAGTGAATATCTTTGGCTTGTGGACAGAATAAGACATCACCTCGGGCTTTGACAATTTTCTCACACTTTATAAACCAAATAATGATTTAATTAATCAGGAAAATGGTCGACAGATCAATCAGTGATGAAAATTACTGCTAGTTTCTGCTCTAATCACATGTAACTGGGTAATGGTTCCAGGAAAGGCACAACACTTTAAGGTATTAGAGTTATGGCGTATAACAAAGCAATTACCTGAATCATAGCCTGAAGTTACTTCTACAATGAAATGTGATAGTTAAGTTAGCGGTTTCACACTGAGTGAGCATAAAAAGAGGGGGGAAAAAATGGAAATAAGATTGAAGATATTGTAGGATCACTACTTTATTTCAGCCTTTAAATAAGAAAGTACAAAAATAAAACAAACAAAGTCAAACATTTTCTTCATCTTTTATTATTTTACAGCCCCACAGAGTCAGCGGGGGATTACTTGACAGTGTGGTGTGTTTTTCCTCAGCGGATGATCTCGTGCCTGCAGTCGTATTGCCAATGACAGTAACATGGTTTAGAAGTAGTTTGCCACCCTACGCACAGACTGGATGTTGTGGTTCTCTGCCTGCCACTCCATGAAGTTGCAGTAGTTTCTTCTCTCGACGATGTACATACGGCCACGGTAGTTGGGCTCCTCATACAGCACCCAGCTGTTTGGGAAAATAAGTACAAAATCTACTTTAAAACTTAAAATATGCACTATCTAGTGCAGGTTGAAGGTTATGGCACATTTCTGACAGCATCCTAACTGATTTGACTGAAATAGTGCATAAAATGAATGAGGAGGGTTTGTTCAAATCATAAAATCATTTTCTTACTTACCTCTTGTGCTCTCTAAGAAAAAAAAACTCATTTCGGGGTGTTTTATGTTCTCAATAAATTATTGAGGGCAGAGAGATGCAAAACATAACCTCTGAGATTTCTTACGCCACCCCAGCTCAATGTGTTTAAGTGAAATGTTGTTTGTGGTGCTAAAAGCACTGAAAGATTACATGTATATCCCTGTTTTTTTCTGGATAATCCACAGACCTTGTTGTGTCTCTACAAGGCAACAGTAAACACAGTGTGTTTAATGACTTATCCAGAGTAGCAAGGACACTGTCACAAACCACAATTTTCATATTAATCTTATTGCAATGATGGCCAAAATATGACTGTGTCATATCCTTGACTAAAACAACCAACAAACAAATGAACAACTACAAGTGGAAAGAGTGAAATTAGGCTTTTTTTTGTGGGGCTTTCTTTTGGTGGTAATGAGGGTTAATCTGGCCAAGGACTTTGTTGCACATCATCCTGCCTCATGTTTCCTATCCTGATTACAGTCTCCTGTCCATAAAGGATAAAATTTCAAATGAAATGAAAGAATAAATATTTCAATTTGGGATTACTTGTTGATGTACACCTGTACACTTTGTGGAAAATAAAATAAATAAAGTATTGATCAGAAAAAAAAGTAATTATTTTGTATGAGCTGACCCCAGAACTCATAATAATCCCATAAATAGTGCAGTAAATACGCGTTAAAACTCTCTTATGTGCTTAAATCAAACACTGTAGAGATACGTACGCTCCATCTCCATAAACCCTGATGGAGTTGACGCAGTTGTTGGTCAGGCCTCGTGCCTGCAGGAACGGACAGTCATCGCACACCTCCACGCACTGGCCGCTGAAGTTGTCAGCCTCGAACAGCTCCATCCTGTAGTGCTCTCCGTGCTGGGGGGGGATAGAATAATGGCATGCCCTCTTATTGCATCATAGCAACAGCATTCACCTTCACTTCACACTGCAAAAGAAAAAAAAAAGACCTCCTCCTCCTCCTCCTCCTTCTCTTTCTCCTCCTTTATGTGGCTTGGACTATACAGGGTGTGCAAACACACCTATAGAAATCTAAAGGTTACATTTACATGTGGAGGATTATATGTATAGCCCTCAGTCTATATCTCAAGTGCACTTGATGTGTGATTTTCTTTCAGCTGAAGGTTATGTGAATTGTGTGCTGCACAGACTAATAGTCCCACTTTGATTTATTTAAAAAACAGATGTGCACAAATGAGGCCACACATATGCCAGTTAACAACCAAATATCTGTCTGTCCCTAGGGTCTCTCTCTCTCTCTCTCTCACACACACACACACAGTCCTACCATCCTGATTGGCCTGCAGGACCCCATGTGATCATTATGGGCATTCCAGCGCTGGAATTCAGGGTACTCTCCGTGCTCCAGAATATACTGTTGGCCCTTGAAGTCTGGATGGTCGTAGCAGACGAAGGCCCCACTCTCCACACGGATAGAGTTGACCCTGTTCATGAAGCCACGATCCTGGAAGTTGTCGCAGTCGCTGAAGATCTCCAGCTTCCTCCCAGTGAAGCATTTCCCCTCATAGAACACGATCTGTTTGGGGTTTTTTTGTTTCGCCACAAACACACAGCGAACAACAGATACATGTACATAACAGTGCTATAATATCTGAATTTTGGGTCAGTCATCTACATCATTTGTGGTTTGTTTGTGACACACATGCATACGTTTGGGTCTTTCATCACACTCCCTTGTTGTGATACTCACCTTTCCTGAGTACTGAGACATTTTCCACTGTTTGCTGTTCCAAACTAGTCACACAGTATAACAGTGGAAAAATTTGGACACCCAGATATATATGGCCGACAGAGAGTGCAATGGTATCGCGAGGCCGAGGCAACAAAGGCACAACAATGGGGGGTTTACACATTTTGCCACATGGACAGTTTCCCTTACATGTGCCAGTGCTGATATTGGAGTTTGGCTCTGGAGGGCGAAACAATAGAGGCAGAGATTTTGCTTTGATTGAGCTTTGGGAGGGATGTTAGACTGAGTTGAAGGGGTGGGGGGATGCAGAGTAATATTTGGGTTGTGTCCAGATGTGACGGGGGGGGAAACAAATAGAGAGAGAAAGAGAAGAGAAGAAATGTGTCTTCTGACACGTTGGACAACTGACAAAGAAACAATGAGGCGTTGTCCCGGTCCATTTTCAGGCTATTTAACCAGCTCTGAGTTCTGATGGTGCCACAGCAGCAGATTTTTTTCTTCTCCCCTCTGATCCCTCTCTGCGGTTGTCTCTCCGACGCTGATAACGAATTTGGGAGGAGACCACCAGATTTAATGTTAGTTAGGCAGGTGGAGCCGGATACTGAAGAGATAAAAAACAGTTTTTAATGAACTGCATGACAGCCACCCCCCTCTCTCTGTGTCTCTTTATCTGCAGTAAAAGAGATAAAACACACAATTTCAGATGATTTATTGCACTTAGTTTTATTTTTTTTGAGGCTGGAAAGTACAGCGAGGTTTGGGATTCCAGTCATTCAAAGCCATAATTGGTGGAAAATATTTGCCTCAGGCGTGTAGATGTCAGTACATTCGGTCACCAGTTGGCCTCTGTGAGGTTTGAAATAGAGTCTTAACATTTTGTTTTAATAACACTCATGATGTATTAAATGAATTAGTGGAGGTATTTTTCATCCTGCTATTCATCTGTGAATAGACTGCCATTCTTTCAGACCTTTTATGGTATGTATTGAGTCATGTCTGGCTCCTATATGAAGCACTGAGCAAAAGGTATTACACCTTATCCGGGTCAGACAGATTACAGCTAATGCAAACATACTGTACCTTTGGCTAATATCCCCCTAGACTCTTAAGGTGGAAATCCAACTAATAGAAATCTTTATTTGAGTCTTTGACAAATGCATACATTAATATTTGCAGGACTCTCATAAATTAAACACAGCGGTGGACAAAGGGTGGACAGCTCTTGCATAATTCACGATTTTTCTGAGCATTGGGAAACTGTAACCTCTGGACAGAGTGTGCACAGGGGGGAGCGAGATGCTAAGTATATAGACTTAACAGCGATACACCACTTAATGGGACGTTACAATGACAGGACGAAATATGAACGGGTATAAAAAGCGAGCAAGTCGATGTATGCGACTCAGTCATTGGCAGAGACAGAGACAGGCAAGTCAAGAAGGTATGTAAACATAAAATAATGTGTAGAGTCTTGTAGGATTATTTGTTTAATAGCAATATGAAATCAGTAGTAGCTTGATATTTTTGCCCTTTTCTATCAAATGTCACTGTGCAAGGATTCTGACTCAGACTTGAGACTATAGAATTTAAAATCACAAGATTATCAACCCTCTAAAAACAATATTCAGTGGGACATATGCCATGAAATCTGGCAGCAGAGCATTGTACAAACTGTATTATAAAAATCTGTGCTTTATCTCTCCCAGGCTGCAGCATTAAACCCGAACAATGAAGTTGTTGGTCTTGGCTTTATCCGTCGCCCTGCTGTTTACAGCTGGTGAGTCTGTCACTGATTCTCCACTGAATAAACACAACCTCTGCTGCTGTGCAACAGGGACGTCTGCGATCTCTGTTAGTCTTCAGTGAACAGTCTCAGCAGACCTGTCAGACACTCACAGGCAGTGTTTTCATTTTGCGACAGATTGTAGAGACTCAGCTCTAACAAATCATAGTAATTATGTAAAAAAGCATCTGATTTAGCTCCCGTGTGGCTTCATGCACACATTTTGCATCTATTTACTAACCCAGATCCTACCAATAGCTTGCAAATATTGTCCCAGGACTTGTAAAAAAGAAGAAGAAGGTCACAGAGAAAGAAAAACAAAGACTGAAATATTTAGTTTGTTGTTTCTTTTCAGGTGAAACCCTGAACTGCCACCGGTGTGTCTCCCAAAGGGCTGGAGGAGAGTGTGAGCTCACTGAAGAGACTTGCAAACCAGAGAAGAACGGCTGTGCTGCTGCCAAGTTCCTCAGAGCACCATGTGAGTTTTTCCAGCACACTCAAATCCTTAACACATGAGAGAATGGCAGTGCACGAACCACAATAAAATATAGCTATTAACTGTGTTTTGAAGCTACATTTGCATGCATACCTTTGCACCAGGATTAGAGGGCTTAATGCATCTTTTTAACTCCAAAGAGAGAGAAAACAGTAGTTAAACAGTTTCAGGCAAGGTAACATGCTGCATGTCAAATACCTGAATCTGTTTGAATCATGTAAATGTGTCAAAATTCACTGGCTCTACCAGTGAGGGCACATTTTTTGTCTAAAAATCAACCTTTTGTCTTTTTTTTTTACTTTCTTAGATGGCCAATACCAGAAATGCATGGCTCTGTCAGACTGTGAAATGCTGAAGATGAACAGCTACATCGATATAAAGTGCTGTAGCGATGACTTGTGCAACACCTTTTAAGGTTCAAAATGACAATGTATCGGGGTATAAAGGCACTTAAACCCAATGACTCCTGCAGACTGCAGTTGCTGCATGTGGCTCCCAACTGTGAAGACGTGACGCAGCTTTACAGAAAAACAAAATTTGCTCTATCAGTCATTTCCTTTGACGAATAAAAAAGTCTGAAAAAGTACAAGCCCCTGTTCTCGTTTTTATGTCTAGAAAGGAGCTCTCTCATTACTTTTTGACAGCCACATCAATTCAAAACTAAGTCTGCCTACCTAAAAAAACACTGAGAATTATTGGATTTGTGTTCAGGCAAGAGTTAGAATCCTATCCGGGCTTTCATTTTCAGCTGGTTGGATTATTATAATGGTCTTTTTCTCAAGTGTCCTCAAAGAGTTCAGATGACTTTCAGCTCATTCAGAACACTGCTGCTGCTGCGAGACACCTATCAAAGATGGACAAAAGCATATCACGCCAAGTTCTCAGACATCTGCAATGACTTCTGACTTCATTTTTATAGAACATTAAAGGACCTGTGTGTAGGATTTAGCTGCATCGAGCGGTGCAGTTGCTGATTGCAATCCGCTCGTCTCACCCTCTGATTGCTGGCATGAAGGAGAAACTACAGGGGTCATGATAAGCATAGAAACACCAGTCACTAGATCCAGAGTTTAATTAGTGCATTTTTCTTTTCTTAAATGAGCCCTGAGCACTTCAAATCAGTGAGCTTTTTGAATTGGATGGTATCAGCTGAAGAGTGACAGGAAGGTGGGGAAAGAGAGAGTGGGGTGGTGGTGACATAACAAAGGCCCACAGGTCGGTCCTCAAACCTTGCGCATCTTCAGCAAGGACCGAGCCTCTGAACATGGGGCGTCCAAACCAGGTGAGCTAACCAGTGCACCAGAAATATAAAAATCATTTATGTGAAACAGCTGAAATAACAAATAAGTAATGAAGAACACTGTGTGTCCATGTGAGATTCTTTGGTGAGCTTAAAAAGCTCACTGAAAAATAGATTTCAAGACTTGCCATCAATAGAGAAGCAAAATATCTCGTCTATAAGGAACGCGGAAAAGTAATATCTATTATGCAACATGTGGATCAATGACTCAAGACTCGTCATGTTTTCTGTTGCTTTGGACTGAATCTTAAACATTTAGATTATCCTACGTGTACTGTCACCCTGCACCCTCATCAATGTATTTAACCTTATTAAAGTTATGTATCTCTTCTTATGAAAGCATTTTGAACTCTCTTTGAAAGGACAGTAAATAAATAAAGTAGTCCTGCCTCCGACAAACGTCTCAATCTTAAACCAAAGTATAATAATCCACACTCAAAGCAGGGCGCATTACATAACCACTTTTTGCTTTAATGATTACAATCAAAAACATTTGTACAACATTTTCAACATTAGAAAATGGATGCAGATTTTTTATTTACTTTTTTCTTCTTTTTTTTTTTTTGGCTGACAGTAACTGCTATGAAAACAAACTGAGGGACAAAGAAGTGGGTACTGCGTGGAGATGAAGTAGAAAAAGAGCTGAATATTGGAGGGACCAAACAGCTGGTGATGTATCAGAAGAAACGTCCATGTTTACTTATCCGTTTTCAGAGCGTATGCATGGCAGACATGACATTTCTCTTATCTCTTGTTATTTAAACAGAGAAGGTCTCGTAGCCTATATGAGAGCTGCATAATGAGAAGCTAAGATGCATCAAGCCATTACTATCTCGGCCTTAGTTATTGTCATCATTGTCGAGCACAGGAAAACATTTTTTCTGATACACCCAAACGATGTTCTGTGTTTTGCATCAGTGCCGAGCACAGACATGGAGGAGAGGTGGATTGTGGGGAAATAGAAGACAAGGGAACCACCACTCATCCTTTTTTTTTAATCACACACACAAAGAAAAACAAGGATGACAAAAGGGAATACTGATAAATAACAGTGGAATCAGAGCCATAAATAGACAGTGTCGGATATTTAGGACCCTGGAGGGGTGGAGTCAGCTGAGGTGGAGGAGAACTGGCAGCTAGCCTTCAAGTAACGGGATATCCCAGTGCAGTGTCCTGTGTGTTGATTGGGCGGCTCTACATCATGGAGCAGGACGTTTTTCCTGGCTGCACGCCGCCGTCCATCTTCTCTGCCTCCAGGATCATCCTCCGGAAAACCTCCACGGCCGTCTGGGAGAGACAGAACGAGACACACACGCAGGACGCTGTGTCACATGTCTCAGTCACACCACTTTGAATTTTCCAGCAGCACACACTGCACCCAGTGGAGCCTCGCTGGCTTTGGGCACATAACAGAGGTGGCGTTGTTGTTGTTTGCTAACTTGATTTGAAGCAGATAAACAGACTTCCTGACTATGTGACTGAGCTGTGTTGGGAAATACATCCACCAGAAAATGGAACGAAGGTTTCAAACATTGATTCCTGTTGCACGTTTGCTGTTTACTCTAAGCTCGTGTCGAAAATGAAGATAATCTAAAGACTAGTGCAAAGAACACACAGTGTCTAGGAGGCTGTGGTGGATGAACATCCTCCTTGTCACATCCAAACAACCAGTTTTCTTTTACATAAGTTTGGGTGCGCATTTATAATCCAGGGCATAGATGGCGGACTCCGCCACTGATGAACTTTTTTAGGATTATTTTATATTTTATATTTATAGAAGACATTACACAACTGTCCACAAGCTCTTCCCCCATAATGAGTACTGATGAGATGATCTGTAAAATCAGAGGAGTTCCCCTTTCTAACTTTAAATGAGCTCTTTGTCAGACAGAACACACATCTTTATAGCCTTACAATAAAAAACAGATTGGTAAATAGGCCTTGTTAGCAATCGGATCACATGTAAACAACTCTCTGCTGAGCATGAGCTCTGCAACCTTGGCTCTTTACCTGGTTCTCTTTAGCTGAGGACTCCATGAAGGCAGCGTTCCAGGATTCGGCCAATGCTTTTCCTTCTTCACAACTGATTACTCTAAAGAAAACACACACACACACACACACGGTCACAGCAGGCCAGTCATTTGCTTAGAATGAAACACATAAATATTTAAAAGTAAGGCTGCCGTGTCGACTTCTAACTAACCCACAGAGTTCAAGTCATAAGAAATCTGCTTGTATAAATGCTTCCAGTAAAAAGGTATCCTTGCAGGGATGCACAAACACACAGACTGGATTGTTACTACAGTATGCTTGCATCGTACAAATGGCTTCCCCCTTCTTCCAGCGTCATCTGTGAACCAGATATTAACACCTGCTCTGTATTTCTGTTTGTGTGTCATGTGTCCGACATGTTTAGTTTTGAATTTCTGCCACAGAGAGCCCACAAAATGATGAGAAATGATACAGAAATAATAACTAAATCCAGAGAGTACTATTCCCCAAGTGTATACGTATATGTATGTGACCTAATGTACAATTTAGGTGTGTGTGTCAGGACGTACCGCTCCATATGTAGGTCGTTCTTGTTTCCAACGAGCATAATTGGTACTCTGCAATAGAGGGAAAAGTCAACAGTACTTTGTCATTTAAGCATGATATATTACGTCTTGGAATGCCCTGTACACCAAAAGAAAAGTACTTACTGAACTTTTCCCACCATGTCCAATAGTTTTTCATGGATAACTTGTACAACTTCAAAGCTGCAAGAAAACGAGGGCAAAGTTCCTTTTTCAGCATTCACGAAGCGTACGCAGCTCAGACATTTGTTTGCTTTAAAAAAGGGGAGCAGTACCTTTTATTAGATGTGACTGAATAAACCAGAATGTAACCGTTGATGTCTATGGAGTACGTCTGTGGGAAGATGGAGTACTCATCCTGCAGAGACAGAAATTGTGAGTATGTAATGTAAGCATTAAATGCAGTATTCACTCTTATTTAGCTGCGGTTCGCTCTCCACCATCTCCTGTGGTAAATAACTGGTTCTTTAGCTGCTGAATGCTAAATGTTCACCAGCTAGTCGCTAACAGTGTCTGAGCGCAGTTTGGTCTTGTCCAGCTAGTGAGTTTATACAGCTTTTTTTCTGAAAAAAGAGCACATAGAATGAACCAAAACAGAAACTGCAGGTAACTAAACCAAAACAATGAGCTGAAGGATGCTAAAACGCTTTACCTGTGTTTAGTGGAACTTCAAATTTGTTTAAATAATAAAGTTTTTCTTTAAATTACACATGTAAGTGCAGCCAACACTGTCAGATATGATTATCACCATGTGTAAAGTTGCAGGTTTGGATTAGAGAGACTTAAAAGTAACTGATGAAGTAGAATTAACACCAAACTATGAAAGAATGTGATCAACACATATCTACACAAAAAAAAACAATATACCATACCTGTCCTGCTGTGTCTACCAGCTGAAGATGGTACTCTTGTCCATTTATTGTGATCATTTTAGTAAACGCTGCGGTTAAAAGAAAAGACAAATTAGAAACGAACCAATAGAAACGAGAAATTAGACATTTTAATGTATGGAGAGCAAGAAATAACGCTGATAATACACATAATATAACACCAGAGTACATCTCCACTATATAGTACACTACACCCGACTGTACTGTATCTTCATTAGTGTGCAGGTCTCGAGATACACAAGATGCAACCCAGTTATGGATCCATTTTGGTAGCAGTGAGTTCACTCAGCACAGAAATGTCAATATGTGCCTGGAGATGGGTCATGTAATCTACAGCAGGACTGAGGGATCGTACTGCCAGCAGCATCTCGCTGATAACGCTGACACTTCACTTTACGTTAACCATCCGGAGATTATTTATAGAAACAGACCACATACGGTACTGCTCGAGAAACGCAGGGTGTGAGCGAACACGTCGGGTAAAAGAGAAACAGCCTGAAGGGGAAGTTTAGACTCAAATCTCTGGAGTGTCTGGGAATATGTGTGTTTAGGAGGTTGATGAATTACTGTATGTTCTCTCCTCCGGCGAAACGTCTCGTTAGAAGTACATTCAGGCAACGTTCCCTCCGTTAAACCGGCGATGTCCAAGCTTCTAAACCAAACACCAACACCAGCTGAGTCCTCAAAAGTTCCTCAGACGAAAGTTTCCCTATTCTTTCTGGTGTGAACTCGGGTGAAATCAGCTGGTGTAGTGTTTGGACACATTGGTTTGTTGAGGGAACATTACACCCCGCTGGGTAACAAATCAGTGTTATTATCTTCTTCTTCTGTTGTAGAGTCACCAGGACGCACATTTCAGATGATGAATGCAACGTTTATGTGAAAAAACAAAGAAAAATATATAATAATAAAACACTCAGAGGAAGATTATTTCACTTCTACATCCCTCCATCATTAAGTTTAATGTAAAACGAGTAAAATGTGAAACATGAGCTAGGCTAAATAATAACAAACTGATATGATGATACTGCAGAGCTACAAGCGTTATCAATCAGTTCATCGACCAAAAATCTGTTTTGATCATTTTTGTCATTTTTTAAGCACAACTGCTCAAGGTGTGTTAAAAGGAAGTTTTGCCTTGCCACTGTCGCCATGTTCTTGTTAATGTTGGGAACTGTTGAGTCTCTGTACATAATATTATATATTTGGCGCTATAGAAATAAAACTGAATTGAATTGTTAAACATTCTCGAGTTACAGCTTCTCAGATGTGAGGATTATCTCCTTTTTTCTCTCTTTAGTTATAACAGCGTCAGCGAGGACTCTGTGGGAAATGTGATGCACACTCTTGTGTTGCACCAAACAGACAATGGAGAAAAATAATCAGCCAGTACAGTTTATGTTGCATGATATACGACCATTGTTATCGACCACTTGTTATCGTGTGATCACAACTTAACCATCTCCATGGCAACTGAGTGACTCCATCTACTGAGGAAGGCCACAAGATGGAGCTGAAAGCTTTGGAAGCAATAAGTACGCAGAGTTTGTCATGAGATAAAATAATATTGATTATTCGTATGTCTTTTTGTGGAGTTCTTCCCCATCGTTGTGAATTTGTGCTGTGTAACAACAACTGGACTTGACTTTGTCTAACTAGGAGCCTGATTTTTTTTTTTTCCCACGTGAATCACACACAAGAGAAAACACTGGGCACAGGAGGTGAAGTGTTAAAGGGATAATAAAGCCTATTCCTCACAACAAAGACACGTATTGCACACTCAGGGTTTCCCCACAGTGTTTCACAGCAGAGGTGGGCCACCTTGCCTGAACACCACCTCTGCTGAGGTCATAAAAAATACATACACTTTCATAAAATACAACACGAGGAAGGGGGGAAAAAAACGCAGAGGTGCTATTAAAATAGTCATCTAAGCAAGAAGATGCATCAGGATCTGAGCGGCTAACCGTTTCCACTCCGCAGTTTCCTGCGGGGAGGAAATCTAGTTTGTGTATCAGGGTTTAAATCTCCACTTACTGTTTTCTATTGTTGGATCATAGGAGTCGACAAACTGGCCTTCCACAAACTGAATTGTCAAGGAGGACTTTCCTGAAAAATACAAAGGACACAAATGCTGTTTATACTGTATGTACTATCATATCCACCTACCTCCTGTGTGTACCATGTTTATTTCAGCATCCTTTGTCCTCTGCGTCATCTTATTCTTATATATTGTTACATATATACACCGATCTACATATTTATATCCATACATAGCAATTTAAGTTTTATTTTTAGCTGCATTTATGTCTATATCTGTGTACTTACATTGAGATATTCCTTGTGTGTGCAGTAAAAGTGATTCTGATTGTGAAAAAGCTTCACAAGTTACCAATATATCGGTTTGCAGCCTTTTATAACTAGTGCTGATCACACATGTACTGCTTGTAGAATTGAATTAGTGGCTGATGAACATGATGAACATGTTTCCATCGTGAAATAATCATTACAATAACGGAAATACTAGGAGAAAAAAAGCCACAACAGTGACACAACGCAGCCTCCCTGTAGTAACACTGTAGGGGATGCTTACTATATCAGCTCGTTTAGAGTAGCCAACCATGAACACAATCAAAAGTATGGGGAATATTAGATGAGGGTTTGGTGCTGGGCCTTCGGCAGCGCTATCTGTGTGTGCCATCTTGCCCATCCTCAACATCCTTTTTCACCGCATACAAAAATTGCGCTTCTTTGGTTTCTTGACGCGATCGAATATAAACTGCACAGTAATGCGTCAAATCCTGCGCTCCTCCAGGCCTTCACGCAGGAAGCATGGCCACACACTAACGCAGGGTTAGGGATCACTATCAATAAGGAGTGAAAAATTAAAAATACCTATCTTTAGCACATCATTGGAGGCCTCGTGTGCTAAAAAAAAAAAAAAAAGGCCGAGTCTCACCTGGTAGCGCTTTGAGATGTTGCGTGTCAGATCCTACTCCCTATAATTTAAGTCTATTATAGGAGGCGTAAACCGCTCTTATAATGGGGTTTAAACTGACCCGAAAAGGCCGCAGATATTTAGCATCAGTGTCTCATCCGAGGCCCACATGTCTGCATGTCTTCAGGTCTGAACTCACCTACGGATCTGTACCCGAGGATGGCGATTTTTCGTGATTTCGGCTGCGGCATATCTCGTTCTGGTTATCGCATCTAGTCCTCGGGGTGTACCGCAACCTCCAACCGGAATGGCATCCAAATTCAGGGGGCGCAGAGATTCGACATACAGCCTCCAGATGCCAGCAGGAATCCCTCTTTTCTCCTCTGTGCCGTTTGTGGGTGAATTCACGTCCGTGGAGCGTAAATAAAACGCTATTTCAGGTCATATAAAGAAAGCATGGAGTATCTGTAGATCTACAATAACTGCGTCACTCCCCTTTGCGATGTAATGAATTAGTAATTACTGCTGCGTCCTGATTGGACACGTGCGGGGTGAAGGCGGGCGTTCGTGCCTGTTGTAAAACTCTGATTGGATGAGACGGCTGTCCGTCACGCGATAGTGCCAGCTCCCTGGAACGTGATTGGCTGCGGCAGGCATTATGACGTGCTGGGTGGTCGAGTGCAGTGTCATTCATATGTATAGGGTCAGAGAGCAGAGGCTGACTGCAGCCATGTACACAGCACACACACACAGTACACACAATTTTGTACTAATGGAAATTATTTTAAAATATTTTTATTATCTAAATTAATATTTTTTATTATTTTATTTTACCTGGACACATCTATAATTCTGTTATGACCTATTTAAATAAGTAATATCGTAAAATAAAATATTATTCATCATACAGTTCTCACAGTGGTATGTGCTATATAAAATTACTATGGAGATGCCTCATATAAGATTACTATAAACCCATTATTTAGTACCAATGACACATTAGAAGGATTGCATGATGGGTATAAACCTTATTTATAACCCTACTGTACAGGAGCCAATGTAGTAGTCGTCATGTGACAGTTACAGGCAGTAATGGAAGAAGTACTCAGATCTTTTTACTTCGGTAAAGTAACAATACCACAGTGCAGAAACAAGAAGCAGTCCTGCATTTAAAGGTCCAGTGTGTAAGACTGAGGGCCTCTATGTTAACAATAGGGAAGACATGAAATATAACATACATAACTATGTTTTCATGTTTAATCACCTGAAAATAAGAATCTGTTTGTTACTTTAAAATGATCTTTTTATATCTACAGTGGGAACAGGTCCTCTTTCATGGAGGCTGCCATGTTGAAACACAGTGTTACTACAGAAGCCCAGAACAGACAAACTTAATACTGACTCTAGACGGGGCCTGTTGTTGCCTGTGTTGTTTCTCCTCTCCACACAAGGAGCTGAGGGTGATGTGAGGAGATGGCAATGCAGAGATTACTACTGTCTACTTAAAGAACCAAATATACTGGAATATATGTATAGTATGTATATGTGTACATCACTTTAATGTTACAATAACAGGGGAGCTAGTTTTTATTAATTTAGAGTAGATATGTGAGTATATAATATATATACTGTGTACTACTTTGTATACTGGTTGGTTAAAAAAAAAAGTGTTAATGATATAATAATAATGTACATCATATTTTTGTCAAATATATTTTGTGGCATTAATCAAAATATAATTACATTTATTAATACATTTCAGCTGTTTGATTAAATAAATAAAAATAAATGAAATGAATCAATAAATGTGGTAAAATAAAAATATTTGCCTGTGAGTAGTAGTAAGTAGAAATATGAAGTAGCAGAAAATGAAAATACTCAAATAAAGTACAGGACTTGAGTTAATGTAAAGTTACCACTGATTACAGGCAATAGTATAAATCATCAAAATAATAATTGATACCATATCAACTGTGCATTTTCTTGAGTACTGTACTCACACACTGTTGAGGTTCTAGTATTGTCATTTTCTGGTTCTTTCACTTCAACAACAACACAAAGGGAAACGTCTGTGGTCAGCTTTGATTGGTGATTGTCAACGTGAAAATGTGATAGATTTTATACATTTTCTAATAGAATTATTAGAAAATGAGGATGGAAAATTTAAACCATTATATACGTAGATGCACAAATTATAACTGCATAAAATGAAACATTCAGGACTATAGACTATTAGACCTGTTTAGACTCACGACCTTTAGACCTTTATAAGTCACAATTTTATTCTGTTTTTCTTTTTATATTTTATTCTATTTTATATTTCATATACTTTTATATTTATACTCTTATTACCGTGTCTCTTGTTTTATTCGGAGCCTTTGCAATGAAATTTCGCTCAAATGTACGTTGGAAATGTGCAGTTGGATGACAAAAAAGTCTGTCTATGTCTAATACTCCTTACTCAGACCAAGGACATAACATAGAAGTATTAACAGGATAATGCTGCTGTATCTCTGCCATCATGTACGAAGATCTACTACCAATATTACTGTACTCCACCAGATGATTTGAATAAACAGGCTACAGTAGAAACCTACTCGTCAATGTCCAGCAGATGTCCCCATAACACCACTTATATCGCACACAGCAGCCACCTCCAGTACCAGCAATGTCAGTGCTAAATAACTATTATATGTCCCCATAGAAACATCACAGTCTAATTAATGTTTATTTCCATGTTTTGTTTTTGGTTCAAACTGTTTCTCGAGCTGAGCATTGCAAGCTGTTCCTCAACAACCTCACGCATAAATCAGCCTGCACACATCCCTGATTATCTGAGCTGATAGTGTCTTCCATTATAGATGTTAAAATACCCAGGTCTTAATATAACTGCGGCCTTAAACCAAACCACAGGCATGCAACAATACCATAGGAACTCAGGCCACAATTAGTGGGTTAAGCCCATAGGCAGACGCTGGAATTCAAGGCAGGCGTGGCGAAGGTGGTGAGATGAGAGAGTCCTTTTTTGGTTTTTAAACTGCAGTTTGTCAATCACTTCTTAGGATGCATGTCTGCAAAACTAACTTTTCTAATGATTTTTAGACGCAGCTTGAATGCCAGTTGTGAGAGTTTTGCTGCAAAACTCTTGAAATAATTACACACTCTTTCAAAAATAGCCTGTGCACCCATGGGTGTGCAGTTTTTATTGCCCTGTGACCAACGAAATCCCCTGTTTCCCCATCACGTCCTGGGCCATTACTACTTAATCACAGAACTGTCCAACTCCCCGTCAGTAAGACCCGAATGTTTTGCCTCCACACACACTTCTCAGCACTGGAGACAAAAAAAAATCACTGGTGTCAGCAATAGGCGATTTGTTCTGCATGACATTGGGTGTCAAAAAAAAAAAGAAAAAAAAAAAGTAAAGCTCAACTGAAATGGCTGAAGGGTGCCTGCAATCACCGGATACACACACACACACACACACACAAATACGCACTCGTACACATGAACGCTGTCACTTTCTCTGCCAGTTTCACACACACACACATACACAGAGAAAATTATGATGACCAAGAATAGGTCACATTGCTAATACAGCCATGTTCTAGCCAGGGATTACAGTGTGCTGACATAGGCCAACAATAAATACCCCCATGCAAGAACAACAGGTGTCTGACAAGATTGTTTCACTTTAATAAAAGGCTTACACAAGCCTCAGAGAAATGATACATTAAGCTCTTTTAGACATGTTGGCCTTTTACTGTTTCATCCCTCATGATTGGAAAATATCTTTTTTCTCCCCACCCCAACAATTAATCTCACACAAACGCGAGGGAGATGTGATTAAGGTGGCGGCGTTGTGCATGATTGTTAATGTCATGAGATTCATATTCTTGTCACGGACTGTGTTGCAGGGTTTTTTTTAAAAAAAAAATCACTTTAGATTTCCAGTCTCTAATTTCTTTAGCAGTGGACCTGCAGCTGGAGCTCGTGTTTCTGAACCCTGAGTGTGTGTGTGTGTGTGTGTGTGTGGCACCGGCGCCAGCCTCTTTCAACTCACTGTGAAAGCACCCCTGGCTCTGTTAGTATGCCAGCCTGAGCGCCAAGCAGAGCGAGTCAGCCACATCCTCCAGCTGGGTCTGTGCCACCAACAGGCACCTGGACCCACTCGCAAAAAACCTCATGAAACGGAATGCATATAACTCAGGAGGAGTGCATTCGCGTTGCATCTTTCAGCAGCGATTCTTTATGCCTGCACGATGCCCAGAGGACGCCCGTTGCACCTTTATTTCACTCATCTTTGAGACTTTTATCCACCTATCGGATGCAAAGGGGCCTTTTTTAACTGACAGATCCACACTTCAGGCTGTGCCTCAGCTGTTGGACCGTGTCCAGAGTCACACAGGCCTGAAAGACAGCCATCGTTATCCAACTCTCACAAGGTGTCATTGTAGGGATCCAATGATTACCATATCAGCACCACATGAAACATTTATGGCTTGCTGGCAGTGGTGGCCTGGCAAGCATCCTAATTTCCAGAACAGAGCTTGTCAGATCCTATTGTTTCAAGGTCTGGTGACATGAACAGAACTTGTTATGAAACTGTGCTGTCACTTGGGGTCAAAATGAAAACTTTCTCCACCAGACCATCAAACTTTAGCTCAAGTGGACAACTCACTTTCTCCACTCACTTCAACATATACACAAGGCAGCCTTTGCAATGAGGTGGTCTGTTGAAACTACCCATGCTCCATCCTCACTTTTATTCTGCTGTTTGCAAACCCTCTAATGCAAACAGGGTGCTGCTACAACTTATAATATTTAACAAGCATGCTGGACTGTAAACAGTCTGATCACGGTGCTCTGGGATTAGTTTGCTAAACAGACTAAATTTAATTTACTTTTCAGGTTGCTGAGGCAGAAATTAAGTTATCTGTAACCATGCACCAAAGTCAGTCATAGACTCCATTTTCTGGTCGTATCGGTGTGAGTCAAGAGTGCCCTAACTGTGTTGTCTGGACTTTGGGAACTTGCCCCAAAGTTAATGCTTCACTCTCTACATTGATGACTCATTGTTTTCTGAGTTATTCTTCATCCATTTTAAGTCTAAAGGGTTTGTAAAAACCCCCTTGGGGCAAATTTGTGATTTGTGATATTGGGCTATATAAATAAAATTGCCTTGAATCACAGCTTCACTTCACCAAGCTGTTCGCAGCTTGTGCTGTGCGTATTATGAGACGATGTCTTGGGTGTCTTCAGTCTGTGTTTCTGTGCTTGGCAATGGCAATTAGCTTTTAGGCTAGCTATGCCAGATCTGCTTGTAGGCGATGTCTTGGCGTCATTTATGCGCTTTTAGTTGCAGTGATCCATCTTCTAACTTTCTTGTAATGGGTGAGCTCATTTACCCACCTAACCCTAACCACTTAGGCTCCATGCCTAACCCTCAACCGCCTAATCTTTGGCTGACCACATCTCATCTGTATACCAGCTTCTGTACGTTGGATATCCTTGAACATGATGCCTCCCAGATGGTTATCCTAACCTCAACCACTCTGGCTTCTTGCCTAAACCAAACCACCGCATCGGGATAATAAACCAACTCTAACCCTGTCTATCTTTTTTTCACTCCTTCTCTCTTGTACGCAGTGATGGTACACTTGATGTGGGGTATCAGCTTGATCCTTGTTAGCTCTCTATACCCAAACTGTGTGAGTTGTTGGATAACACAGGGAGAGTTAATGTGATAACCCATAATCATAATCCTAAACCTAACCCTGCCGCTGAACCTAACCCTTGTGTTTTCTCGGTGTTTCCCCTCCATTTGTGTTAATATCTGTCTCTCTCTCTGTCGTGTAGGGTGCTGGGTGTGGCCTCCAGTTTCACTCTCACCTCCCTAAGCACTTCACCACCTGTGCTTCATCCACCAATCAACTTCCACTGCATAAAACACCAGTTCAACCTTTCAGTCTGTGCCAGATTGTTCAGTCTCCCTCATTGTAACAATACTACAGCCAGCTCTGTACTTTTTGTTGTACCTTTTTCTCTTTCGTGAACTCCTCGTGCTCCAGTAAAAACCTCTCTGCCATCTTCCTGCCACATCCAGCTCTGTATCGTCTCGGCACCTGCACACTTGGCACCTCCAGCCCTGCACCACCCAGGACACCCTGTCACTGGTTCCCCCACCTGCACTGCACGTTCCCTTTGTGAAACCAAATGTGATTTAGTCTCCGGTTGTTCTTTGCCCCACTGAGTGCTCTACAATCCTCTTTAACATTATCAGTGTTGGATGGAGCAGGATATTTCTCCCTGGGTCGTTGCTACTCCTTCCAAACAAGGTCTCAGGTCTAAAAGTAGTCGATTAGTTATTAATTATTTCAAAATAAAAACTCTTTTTACTTTGTTAATCTTCAAACTTTGTTCATAAACTCCAACAAATGAGCAAACCCTGACAATCAGACGAGTTATTTCCACAGTAAAGAACAAATCATGCTGATTTTTTTTCTCCTGCAGATTCGATCTGCTTTGTTTTTCTTGTCTCTGATTGCATTTGATTGTTTTGTATTGCTCTGAGGGCTACATGTATCCAACTCAACTCTGCACGCGTTACATTATGTTCCCCTCAATGGTTGTGGGGGTGATTCATCATGCATGCAGGAATTTATCATGTACGTTTCATTCATTTGATAGTACATTCCCTTGGTGGGATGAAGCACCTCACAGGGGAATAGCCACATGGTGGCTGGTGCCGGGCCCACACGCAGTATAGATACCTCACATATAATAGGCATCTAGTCGGGTTCCCAGAAAGTAGGCTGTAGGTATAATCCTGCTGACTATTTCAGTCAGAATTCTCCTCCCCTTCCGCTATCTTCTGACGCTACCGCGTTATCGCTGCATCCTCGGCTCAGGAAGATTGCGATTGGTTTAAAGGGATACAAGCCAGCCTCCAGCATGATAATGGTTTGACTATGGGAGGCATCAGACTCTGCAGAAGTTCATTACTGTCGCTCCTCAGTCTCTGCTGAGCTTCCATGGAGCGACGAGGTCAGAGCCTGAACTCCAAATAAATCAGTCGACCTCATTGCCATCGCCAATCCCAAAGTGTTGACAGTTTATCTCCTCATCATCGTCACCATCATCATCAGTCTACAACCACGCTCACTGTACTGTTTTTGTTTAGCACTCAGTGGCCTGTAGTAGTGGCAGTGAGCAGGTGAGACCCAGATAGTCTGCTCGATGGTACTTCATCACCCCGCTTGTTGTTGTCACAGCCACAATTGGTTTGTACTCCCCATCTGCTGCATCAGCAGAGTCAGGACTGATTTGGTCACTTTGGAGCCCAGTTAGCTTTGCTCACTGCACTTCCCTGTTGATTCCAGCCATCATTACAAATGGTATCTTTATGCGGTGGAGTTAACCCGGATAGTACTCTCCCCTGGGTGCCTTTATTATCTATTCATCATGTTGTCCCAGTTTATCCCAAGATGAATCTGGCTGCTTCACCGCAGATCTAACTACAGATACCTGGCATGTGGCCTGGGGAGAGAGATTAGGAGATTACAAGATGCTCAGCGGAGGTGCTTCAGTTAGGGTTGATAAGGAGGTGAAAAATATTCTAAGAAGATGTAGAATGGTTATGAATTTGTGTTTGTGATCTTTAAGTACCAATTTGTCTTCAAAGGAGGCTCGAATGTGCGATAATTACCATGGTGACAATTTGCACAACCAGCCAGGGGGACAACCTCAGCGTGTCCAATCAGGTAAATAAATGAACATTTGAAACATCGAACTGGAATGCTCTTGGACTCGTACCCAGCCTGCGAGCAGACTTGTTGGACACTCCCTCAGATTTCCTCCCCGTTATTTGCATCGCTGAGTAGTAATCCTTTGTGTCACCTGGAGGTTTGGGAGGAGCGGCGATGCAAGCCAATTTCCAGATGGTTATTCTAACGTGTGACATATCCTCGAATTTTGACAAAAAAAAAAATAAATAAATAATGCACTTCCACTTCCACGGACTCCATTAGCTGTGCCGATGTGTACGCGTGCACAAATGGAAAGTGGAAAGTGTCCAGTGGTGTGAATATTCACATCTGCACCTGCTGAATAATAGACGATTATCAGCTCAGGTGGCTCGCCATCCACCCTTATTCACATGCTCTCTTCCATTTCATGCTGCTAATTTTGTCTGGAGGACTCAATAGGCTTGCAAAATGCATATTTCTTGTCTCTCAGACCCGATCTTGTCTTGTATTCTGTCTAAAGAGGGAACATATTCTTCAATAAGAGTGTTGGCTTCAGGGAGTAATGTGTCTGCAATATAGACTCTAAAGAGCCTCGGGTCTTGGCAGGTACTCCTTACATTTCACCAGGACAGAGACACCTACGGCAGATTCTGTGGCAGCGAGGCCATATATCATCTGTCATCGCCAGAAGCCTCTACAGTAATGAACAAGTAATAATGGTATATATCTTGAACTTGAGTCTCTAAAGGTAGCTCATCCAGAGTCATTATTGTGCAACATAACCAGATGAGCTTTCTCAAATGAGATCATTTTTGTCACCCTGAGGACTGGAGGGTGTAACTGTTCTCTGAGTGAATAACTCATCCTCATTTGGTGCTAATGGGACTCTGTATTAAGGTGTTGTGCGAATGCAAGAGGAATGGTAAATCCCATTTTCTTGTAATTTGAATCTCAAGCTGTTTCCACACATCTGTTCCTCTGGTACACAGGAAGAGTCATTTGGGGAGGCGGAAAAAAAAAGGCATGCACGGAATAAAACAAAAAAAACAAAAAAAAATCTAGCATTTAATGAAGATTCATACCTCACCAGATTATGACGAAGTGTTAGGCGATGGTGTGTTATGGAGAAGTATGTCATGCTGACATCTCTCTGTCACAGAAATGAGCATTACTCCCTCTGTCCATTCATCCACCTACCGTTCCAGCTTCTGTCCCACCCCCTCCCTCCATCTGTCCATCCATCTCAGCTTTTTCCAGGTATTTCAATGCTACAGTTAACCCATAATGAGGGATATGCATATTGAAGCCGGCGGTTTTCCTGCATATTTGACAGCATGTGTTCTGCGCCTCTTCGGGGGGCCCATGGTGGGGAAGGGGGGTGGGGGAGGGGAGGCGCTCTGACGGTTACGGCTGAGGTGTCATTTTTCATGTAAATAGACGACGGCAGGATATAGCAATCCTGCTGTTTGTGAAATCAGCCACGGTACACATATGCACAGGATCAGCATTACGGATCTCCTCCTAAACACCGAGGGCAATATAAAGACATTGTCTTGTACCAGTCACCCAGAAAAACACAGCTTCCAGACAGAGTTACAGCAATATGAAGCTGTCCACATTTACTAAACAATGTCTTGCTGCACAAGCAAGCCTGCCTGAATGGGCAATGCACCCCAACAGCCCAGTGTCTCCAGTGTCCAATTCAGCAAACACATGATTCAACCTGTCATTCATAAGTGCTGATGTAGCCGTGCTCACAGCACAGCCACCGAGTCCCTAGAGTTGGATATCACTGCTAACTGTCATCCAAGTACTTTGATTACTGGACTGGGAGAAGAATGATGGCTAAGGCCACTCTAAGTCCTGGTCAGACTCTGTAATGCTGTCGAGGAAAGTGGATCAAGTCCAAGGTCCCATTTACACCCCGTACGTTTATATAACGTGTTCCTGGCTCGTGAATGTAGACGTCTCCTGTTGCAGAAATAATGTTAATCACTTGAGTGACACCGTTTAGAGAATGGTTAGTGCCGCAAGAGAAACGTGGATGAAAATAGTTTTTATTCTGTAAGGCAAAAGACAATTACTGTCCTTTTTTGACAAGATTAATGTAAAAAGTATGTTATTATTGATATGCAATTATAAACACTTAATAAATGTGTAATAACACACATATAGTTTTAAGCAGATGTGAGGTATTTGGTGTTTTTTAAGCGTTCCTGTGAAGCATCTATCACTATAAGCTGGTATAACAATATAATATAGGCCAGTTATAATTATATTAAGTATGTCTTCATAGGAGATGTTATAATAGCACTTGCACAGTGTCCTGTGCTTTTATACTATTTATAAATGCTAAGTAGATAGATGGGAAAGAGTTTCTTTCTTCCCACGGGCAGACAAAGTGTTAACAACAGCAAAACATAAAAACAATCTGCATATTGCACATATATCCATGCACACTTTGCACCTTTTATCTCTGCTGCTACTGAACTTTATTCAGTATCTACCTCTCTACTTCAGACACCCACTATAGTCAGACTGTATATATCCGTATGTAGCATATGCACATACACCTCCAAGTCTGTTGCACTCTGTCTGCGTGTTGTTTATTGTCAAATAGCACTGTCTAAACGTACTGCACTCTATGTGTTTGTATTTTGTGTGTGCACTTTGTATTAGTCCTGTCTGCACTATGTTTTATGTTTCATGTAGCACCATGGACCTCTGCAAAACACTGTCTCATT
This sequence comes from Protonibea diacanthus, assembly GCA_028641955.1. Classification (NCBI taxonomy): domain Eukaryota; kingdom Metazoa; phylum Chordata; class Actinopteri; family Sciaenidae; genus Protonibea; species Protonibea diacanthus. The sequence continues at coordinate 19,279,450 of CM053988.1, read as the reverse complement.
TCACGGTGCGCCGTGTATATCAGAACGAGAATCATTTTTATTGGTCAGGAGGAATTTGACTCCGGTTACACGAAGCTCTCAGTGTACGTATATAGACAAAAATACATGTAGACAAAAACAAGGAGCTACACAGGTAAACAAAGATGGAAAAATGTATCTATATATCAACAGACAGACAATAGTGTGAAGGATGCTAAAATAAATGTGGTTTATACAGCCGATTGTGTCATATACATGAGGTAGATATTTCAGTATACAGTATATATCTAATATTACATTATACACAGTATGTACGGTATGAATAGGTTGCTTGTGAATAATGATATTTACATATTAAAAGACCAAAAACTAAAAGTAAACAGTGAGAATAATAATTTATAATATACAGACGTTGCACAGGGATTGTTCCTGAAAATAAAACCCATTTGACTCAAGATAAATAGACAGAAATGACCAAAAAAAAAAATAATGAACTAGACCAAAATAGACAAAAAAAGTGTAAATTAGAAGAAAATAAAAAATGGAGGACAGTACTGTAACATTAAAAGGGTTGAAGTAAAGTGTTGCTTAAAAATCCGAGGTGTGGTTGCACCTCAGCAACTCAGCGTACACGCTGTACTGTACATTCTGTACATCTACTGCATGTCTGTCCTGTAAGAGGAGTCTCTCCCTGGTTAATCTTCCTGAAGTCTTTCATAGTTTTCTTCCCTGCTAAAGTCAAATCAAGACAATTTTTCATATACGCAGCGGGCTTTACAGTACACCTTCCAGTATGACCCTTCAATGGGGAAAAATGGAAGAAAGGTGGCGCAGTCAGCTTGAAGGATGTGTTGTGGAGTTTCTGTTACGTGAACTGATGCTCTAAGGGGAGAAGGTGTCACATGCTGTTCAGACTGTAAAGGCCTCTGGGACAAACTTGTGAGTCGGGGCTTGACCTCAGTCAAGTCACTCAAGCATTGTTACATAACACACTATCGGATTATTATTACGGATGCACCGATATAAGCAACTTTTAACCGCTGAAGTTGGACAAGGGGGAGTTCCCCATCTTATGTTTTGTCTGTAAAACCTTAATCTGTTTGGTAATTTGTAATTAAGGATGTCAATTAAAGTAAAAATTAAATCTAAAATGTATAAATCTTTCTCTGAACTGTAAAGTACTGCAGAACTACTCAAAAGCGAGCTAACTACAAGGAAGTCAAGGAAGTGGAACAAACAGCTTTAGTGAACGCTGAAACATACTCAAAGAACTCCCTAGAGAACAGAGTTAAGAACATTTTACCTCAGTGTTTAGGTTGCTGGGGGGGAAAGACAAATTCAAAAATGTAAATGAACCACAGTATAGGCTTTTACATAAAGAGGGCTCCTCCCCTCGGGGGGCCACATGAATGAGATTTTGAACAGCGGCCGAGTTTTCTAGGAACGTACTGGAATGTTCCATGTCCTTTTGCACTTGAGATTAAACCGACACATGTCAGTGCATAGGTTCCACTAATACCTCTAAGAACTGTTACTTTTTTGAGAGATGATTCACTGGTTTCACGGCTGCCAACTTGGTGCCATATCTAAGTTGAGACAAGAGATCAGGCACAAAGGCGCAAGGGGCCGACACGAGGAGGGGAAAAAAAAAAAAAAGTGAGAAGAGATTATAGTCAGCCCGCGGATGGCATGTGAAATATTTGAATTATTTTAAATGCAAAAATGCAATACAAAAGAGAGCAGGTGTAGCTAACAAAACAAACATGCTTGTGTTCCATGTCAGGGTTCATGAGCACCGATGTATTTCTGTGTGTTGGGGTATGAGATCATGGCAGTGACCTCAGCCTGATTGAGCTTACACAGCATCCTATCCCCTGTCCAGTCCTGCCCTCCTGTAGTGGGTGGAGCAGGAGCGGCGGAGCTATCTGTGGACTTGTAAAGTGACAGGACCAGCTGGGGTATGAAATACAGTAAGACAGGCAGTTGGTCTGGACGACGCAGACCACGAGCCACCACAGTGCTCAGTTACAGCAGCCCGCAACTTAACTCAGTGAGGAAAAGCTCCAAGCCAAGATTCAGTGAAGCTGCTGCCAAACATCAGGAGTTCTACATCAACCTGTAGAACTGATCATGTTCTGTGCGGCTCATTCAAGAACCCCGGAGACCCATCAGCAGCCATTATCCCCAGCGATCGTCCCGATGTTGGTGATTCAGCTAATCGCACGCTGACATCTTGTTATAGGCGACAAAATCAACACTACCGCGAGGACGATGGGTGGGAAGCAGTCTCGCAGTTTCTCCAACAAGGAGTTGAATGAGGTGAGTGTGAGCCAAAGGAGGAAGAGCGCTATAAGAGACGATCAGCCCAGCCTGTCCTCGGCTGCTGAGAGGATCCGCAGACATACCACGGTTCACTTCGGCTACAGCACTCTCAGCCTGGCCATGCGGGGGCTCGATGGGACCCCTACGGAGCTGTGGGAACTCCGAGAAGTGCAGAAGCTAAACTTGTCCATGAACTGCCTGTGCTCTCTGCCCCCTGCCCTGGGTACTCTGGACAATTTGGTGGTGCTAAACCTGTGGGGTAACAACCTGACCAGTCTCCCACCAGAGATCGGCCTACTGAAGAAGCTGCGCGTGCTTTTCGCCTGTCGTAACCGCCTGAGCGAGGTCCCGGAGGAGCTGGGGTCCTGCACCTGTCTGGAGGTGCTCAGCCTGGCCAACAATCAGATCACAGGCCTCCCCGGCAGCATGGCAACCATGCATAACCTGACCAAACTCAACCTCAGCCACAACCGCATCGTTCACATCCCCACCTGCGTCTACAGCATGAAGGGTCTGGTCTTTCTCCACCTGGCTTGCAACCGTCTGGAGACGATCGCGGACCAGATCCAGGACTTGGTTAACCTGAAGATCCTCATCGTGGAGGGAAACAGTATCCACACGCTGCCTAAGACGCTGTGCTTCCTCAAGTCCTTAGAACTCCTCAATGTTGACTTCAATGACCTGCAAAACGTGCCGGTGGAATTGTACCTACTGAGCAGGCTTGGGAGGTTGGCCTGCCACCCGCTGGATAAGGGGCTTCATATTATTCACAACCCCCTCCTTAAGCCTATCCAGGAGGTCCTGCAAGGAGGACTCAGTGCCCTCTACAACTACCTCAAGCCCACGTGAGGGACTACCAGTGTGTGTGTGTGTGCGTGTGTTTGAAAGAGTGTGTCATAATGGGACGGTTGCACGAATCTGGCACGTGGTAGCTGTGAGTGCTAGCTGTTACCACTGATTACATGAAGATACGAATGACCATGACTCAGCGTTACTATTTATACTTCCTGTTTTTTATGTAATGTAAAGTAAAGTTAAAAATAAACAACAAGTAAGTGTTGTGTCATGTCTAAACATTTGTTAATCCACAGCGAAGAGGTCAGGACAACTCGCTCAGCTCAAGCAAAAATTCACAGGTCCACATTTGGGGTTTGAGTACCGGCCAGTTGATCTTGTTTGGCCTGCGGTGGTAAGTTCAGCTACAGATCACCACCCTCTCTGCTGCATTCAGGTCATGAGGATCAGGTGTGTAAAGTCAGTGGAAAGTATGGTGGAGGGAGGGAGGGAGGGAGGGGAGGCTTAAAGATCTGCAGAAAAATAAAAATAAATAAAACAAAACAAAGCACAACAGGGACTTACACTCTGATTAAATGTTGTTCCACTCCATCAGATCAGAGCCGGGCTGCTCGGTGGCAGCTCCTCTGAGGTTGTCGGGTGTTGTGACACCAGTGATTTGAAGTGATGGAAAAAAAAAACTTACAGCGCATAATGTGACTGAAAATCGCTTTTTCAGAATAAAGTAAACGTGGAACTAATTCATTCAGTCACATTCAGTTAATCTGTTGTATTAAGTGAGATCGAAAACATTTGAGTTTTGTTACATATATCTACAGTAGTTACTGTACACTTACTGCCTTACTTATGCCAGATAGAAAGCAAAAGGAGGCTGAACAAGTGGACCTTTAACTGATGCTGTGATTTCCAGTAATTTTCCATGAAGCTTAAAGGTCCAGTGTGTGACATTAAATTTATTGGTAATTGGCATTTAATTTTATTGGCAAAACTGGAATATAATAACCATAACTATGTTTTCATTTGTGTATCTTAACCTGAAAATAATAAAAATGTTTTTATTACTTTAGAATGATGATATATCTACAGAGGAAGCAGAATGGACACACTACACATTGGCTCTAGAAAGGACTTTTTCAGGAGGGTTACGCCCAAACGGGCCCGTCCACGGCGCGTCACGTGAACGTCGCATTATCGCGAGGCCGTTCTAGTTAATGTGTCAAATATTTAAGTTAAACATTTTACTTTTGTATTATTGAAAATGTAGCTTTTATCTGTGGTAATATTTAAGTTGTGAAAAGGTTATTATGTTCTTTTATATAAAGTAACATTTGGCTTGTGACTAAAGACTAAATATATTGAGTTAAGTAAAAATTCAAATTGCTTGAACTGAATCCAAATTTTAAAATGTATTTTTAGTTACTAAAATTAGATAAATATAATTAGTTTATTCTAAAGTTAAAAATATACTCGGGTGTAATTGTAAATATTATGTTTTCCAAAATTGAAAAATGTAAGTTGTAACAAAGTAAAAATAGTGTATGGTCTGTATAATAATCTTTTAACTTTGTGACATATTTTGATTTATATATTATAGAAAAACTAATAAATTTAGCTGTAACAAACTAGAGTTGGTCAGTGTGGTTAAATACCTGCACACACACTCCTCCTTGTGCTCTTGCAGCTAACATCAAGCTCATGTGACATTATCTTGCAGCAGCTCCATGACGTGATGGCTGGGTAAATGTATGCGTCCAGCTAAATCCTGTTAGCATGCCGCCGGGTTCTCTCTCCTGTAAATCAAACAAGAGTTTGTGTCAACTTGGCTGCTCAGCCATTAATGAGGTTTAGATGTCACCACATTTAAGAAGGTCACACACATTTTTTAAACCGGCTTCTCACAGTGAAGATTGAAAGTGCTCAAGACAGAGAAGACAGAAAAGTGACCTCTGTTGGTATGTGCCGGTTACTACATTAGTCAAAGTGAACGCTGAGCTACCCACTCACCCTCTCTGTCTCTCAGTGCACACTACTACTACTACTACACACACACACACACACACACACACACACATTCATGATAGATGAGCCCCTCCTGAATAAGTCTTTGTCCTAGATAGTGATCATGGGACATGCTGTCAAATAAAGCACCTATAAAGATATTGCATCAATGTGAGTCAGATGACCTGAATTCAGTGTATCACTGCTGTGTGCTGATGTTACTATTCTAGTGCTAAAACAATATATGACTCCGTCTGCTCGTGTCACTTTGTTTAACATCGAGTGTACATAGGCAGACTATTTCAAATCTGATAACCAAGCTAACGTCTAGCATGCACAAACACTCTCCAGTGTCCAGTCAAGTACGGCACCACTGTGACAATTAATTAAAATGATCCGTTGCAGTCTGGCAATCAACCTCACTCACTAGCGGTCAGCTGTACACCGGGGAACACCCATGACTGCAGCGAGCAGGCTTTGTAAGATTTGCTGATCCCACTTAATTGCCGCGTGCTCCGATAACTTTGCTTTATAATGAGACACTGTGCAAGATATAACAACTGGGCGAGCACAGATTGGCACCCGTGTTCTTCATTCGACGGTGTTTTGCATTCACAAAGCCGGAGCTTTACAAAACAGTTTAGCATCACGAGCAGCAGCCAGTGACTTCCCATAATGAAGGACAGCTAATCAATCTTGTATTGAGCTTTTGACAATCAAGGCACAGGATAATCACAATGGAATTAAATGACAAAATCACTGTTGTCTGGCAGCCGCATGAGGAGAGGCTTAATAAGTCTTTCTTTGGAGTGCAGTTTAAGTTGTGTGATTTATTCAGTCACGCCGAGACTCCTCACACAGGGCGAGGTGATTGGCATTTATTGACAAACAGCATTATGCTTACCACTTATGTCATTTACTACAAAGTGTTATTTAGCTCGTCGTTCTTATGTTTAACTGATTTAAACCGTTCCTGCGGAGAGAAATATGAAGGAGAATAGATCTGCTGAAGGCCAACAGGTTCGACCCTGGCTGGTGACGGCTCTCCATGATGAAATGTCAATATCTCCTATTCAGTAGAACAGGATGTTGTCTAGAAATCAGCAACAGTGAGTCACTGAAACAGTAGGCCATGTCACAACCTTTGAGGCCTAAATATGGAATCTTTTGATCTGGCATCAGTTTTGGAGCCACTTCCTTTCCGTCCAATCAGTGTGATGTCACGGCTTTTCTGTGTCTTGCTTTGAGAGCGTGATGAAAGAAAGCTTGTGAAAGGTTACTGAGAAAAAAGAAAAAAACGGCAGTGTTCAGTAACTGGTGTGTGGGCTTGTTTTTGCCATCACTGCACATGGAGCAATGAGCATTAAAAATGTGTGAAAATAGTTAGCGAGCAGGAAAAGAGTCAAAATGATTAGCAATGTATAAAAAGTTTAAATAGATGAATCAAAATAAAAGGAAATGGTTGACTTAGATAGCTAAGAGTAGAGTAAAAGTAATGGACTGACATTGAAACAGTTAACTAAAAGTAATGATCAAGATTTTGAAATATTTAGAATAGTATAGCTAAAAATATGCTGACAATAAATGGCAGTGATCCTATAATGAACAGATAAATAATAGTCCTTCAGGTCAGTGCCTGAAAGGTGTCGGTTAGCTCAGTTGGTAGAGGATCCGCCCCACGTACGAAGGCTCAGTTCTTGCTGAGCTGTCTCTGTCATAAAAAGCTTAAAAAGGCCAAAAAAATCTTTAAATGCATCAATAATTGAAATAGTTACCAATAGTTGTAAGTCATGGCTTGACATTGAAATGGGTAGCTAAATTAACGGATAAAATGTAAAAGTAGTTGTTGTTAAAGTAATGGATAAATGGCAGTAAACCTATAAGAAATGGATAAATTGTTGTTAGCGAGATAAAAGTTTGAAGAAGTTAGCTAGAAATATTATGGATTATTCAAGTCCCATAAATAATGAATAAATGGTTGACAGTTATCTATAAGTTGGCTGATGGTAAGATAGTTGATAGTAAGGTATTAATGAATGTGAAATAGCCAGCTTCTGACGCTCCAGACAGTTTCAGTATACAAACTCACCAAAACAAAGAAATTCTACATAAAGATTTGTATATAAAAAACGTTTTAAAATTAAAACTCACACATGGAACATTACAAGTGCTGCTTTAGCTCATCTGATGAGGCTGTGGACGCACAAGAAAAGTAGGATATCATTACTGTTGTCATTGTTATTATTGGCATCTTTTGTTACACGACTTAGGACTGTGTTTATGGAGAACCACTGAAAAACATCCCTCAATCACACACACTCACACTCAGCCTGTTTGCATTCATCACAACAATGATGCTATCCATTCACTCCTCCATCCAATCAGAGGAGTTTACATTCTCATCAATTCCCATGACAGCTCTGCTCAGACTGGTATTCATGCATTCCTGGCTACATAACTGTTGCAGCCGAGACAATAAAGACCACAAAAGACATGTTGGGTGCTTCTATGAAATGTTTCAGCCATTGTCATGTAGAAAAACAACCAGAGCCATATATCCTTGACAACACGAGGTCATTTTGAGACTAAATGTAGACTCATGTCAATCTGGCCGCATTTTAATTAGCCATGAAAACTGCTGGTACAAGTGAAATCGCCATGTGTGTTTATGCATGCAAAAACAATAAGGCAATGACATTGGTGTCGACTTTGTCATTAGTTGCCTCTCCGTCCCTCTGTTTGACGTCGCTGTGAGTTTACCCTCACGTTATTTGCACTTCCCAGATAAGACTCTGAAGATTTTCTACAAATATTTGCATATATGAAAGTAAGGAGTCATCAAATCAGAAATGTGCGGCCCGTTTTGTCAGGTCAACCGATCATAAACGATCCCTCTAACAGGATCAATGAGTGAATCTGATCACGAAGGACACACAAGGTGAACCGTGATTAAGAATCCGGCTGGCAAAGATTTGGACGAAATATTAAAGTTAATAAATGAAGGTGTCAAGTTGAGCATGAAAAAGGCTTGTAGAGCACATTTAGTGTTGTGATTTACTGGTGATCAATGAAATATGAAATTATGCATTACAGCCTGGAAACTATTTCATCACAAGGTCCATTTAGTGACTCATCACATCACATGATTTTCATCAGTTTGCTCAAAATGTTTTGAATAGATTTTCATTTCTCTGAGACCTTACTGTTCATGGTTTGAAATTTGGAGGTTTAAATTTGGTATTCTTTTATTTAATCTGTCATCAAACTAGATACACAAATAAAAAAGGGCCAAAAGTTCATGAACAGCCTTCATTATAAATGATGATAGCTTCTTAATAGCATTTGATTACCTTAATGAGAATTGCTTATAATGATGCTGATAATTTTTGAACTGAAGATATATTTTAAAAGTCTGCTACAGAAAATGACTTTGGTTTGGAGTCCACATTTATAAAATCAGGTTACAGTGAATGGATTTTCACATCTGTGACTGCCACTGACAAATAAGTCTACTTGATTTTCTGTTATTAGAGTTTTAGACATTTTCAGTTTCATGTATCATATTGAGGTTAACAACATAATACAGCATCATTAGGTACACTACAAACCAATGTGATCCAACTGCTCTGCCATTTACTTTTATGACACTATCAGAGAGATATTAATTTAACTATTATGCTTACTATTGAAGCTGCAGTTCGCAGTAGTGTTAAACTGGAGTACTGCATTGTACTGAAAGGCTGTTTCAAATATTTCGGCCACCCCATTTACATACACAAGAGGGCCAAAATGTTAGAAACACTATATGATGAACTCCTGGACAACAACAACAGCACCCACTACGACCTCAGTATTAAACATAAAGTAGAATTATCACCTCTCTGAACATTATAAACTGTAAAAGTCAAATTTGTTGTGTTACTTTATGATAATCTCAGCCTGCTGGTTGCTTTTAACAATTAATTTTTAAATACCACCTTAAATTAAGGATAATTTAATAGTCCACAGGTTCCTGTTTGTTCTGCTTTACCTCTGCTAACTTCAGTGTCCACACCTGCTCCAAACGAGCGTCAATGGAGTCACGTTCAGGAGGAGGAGGAGGAGGAAGAGGAAGAGGAGGAGGAGGAGGAGGAGGAGGGGACACCTCCGCCTGTCCTCTCACCCGCAGGCGGGGGCCCATACGCGCCCTCTACCGGGCAGACAGCGCGCACACAGCCGCCGCTGCTCTCTTGGAGCTGCCGGACCACTCAATCCACGCGTAATTCAGGAATCGGGACTCACTCACACATTCCTCCTCCAAGTGTGGAGCAAGCCGGCAAGGAGCAGCCGTGTCGGCGACAGTGTCCTCACACACGCACACACACACACACACACACACCTCCGACAAGCAAGCCAAGAGACGGAGGGAAGGGAGAAGGCACTTTTAGATTTAACACTCCTAAAAGTCTAGGTAGGATTCAAGTTGCAATAAAGAAAGAAGAGTTGCCAGTTAACCCCGCGGCTGGGGGGTTAACGCTACGACGGCGCTGTCGACATGGATAAAGTTATCAATTGCTTGTTTGCTGCAATAACCCTGCTGTTGTCCGCCCGAGGGGAAGTTTTTAAAGGTAAGGAGGATTACCTGGAGATGTTTGCACGTACAGAACATATGCGCAGTCCTGTTTGGTGGCACAGCCGGGTGGCGAAGTAGTGGAGCTGGGGGGGTGGAAAGGGACTTAAACTCAGTTTGCGCACCATGTTTTTATGGCTTAAAACTCGTGTTTTTGGTGTGAAATGACGCATGTGTGGCGCAGTCAAAGTCGCGCAAGTTACATGATGTTGGCATTGTGGAGACAAAATCTTTAAAACATGTGCTCCACAGTGACAGAGGGTGTCACATTATAGTCGCTTTAAACGCTGGGCATTCATCAGTAGTTTGTTGTCACCTTTTTTTGCGCCGCTGAGCGCGACGAGCAGGTGCGCTACGGGCACCGGAGCAACTCAATGCCACGATTTACGCGAGTGATAAGGCGTTCATTGTTTGTCTTGATAACTTGCTGTCTAATGTGATTAACCCGAGAGGATCCACGCCACAAAGTGACACTGGCGTGCGCGGTGTTTGGTTGTGTACGGCGAGGCGAAGCCGAACGACACCTTATTTCACCGTGAACTCCGTGTGAACTTCATTTCCAGCGTCTCGGAGACCGTGTTGGCATGCCTTGCAGCCACTTTAACGTGCAAAATGCTCAATGTGGGTTACATTTGGTGCATTATATTCATCCCAGGTGTTTGTTTTCTTCATCTAAAGTGCAAAAACAATCCAACTTCTATGCGTAATATCATATTAGAAATGTCATACACCTCTATTGTAGTTTATGCATGACATTTTTAATTTTCCTGTGCCTTAAAATAACAGAACAGAGTTCATAAATGACAGTTTGTGTGCACACATCTATTTTATTACATGGAAATGAGTAAATAGTGGATTTGTTTGAACAGTTTTTCTTGTTTGTAAAGAGAATACCTGCATCTGGACGTCTCTGAAAAGTGTCACTCTTCTTTGGAGCTTCACTTTAAATTTGATGGCTGTGTTCTGTTTCACTGTCAGACTGATTTTGTTGACGCAAAATTTCCTCCATATGCATCCAAACACTGCACCCCTCCTCAAATTAATGACATTCACACATCTGCAACTTCATTTGCAGGCGAGTCTATTCAAAGCTTTGTGCGGAGAAGTTCAGGGATTAGTACCAGATAGTGATTTGACTTATTAGAATTACTGAAATAACAGTGCAGACTTTCACTGTCAGTGTAATGGCTGCGGATTGCTCAAGGGGGACTTAACGTTCAGAGTCTAATTCAGCCCCTAAAGAGGTCATTTCTGCTGTCTCCACAATGGAATTGTCTATGTGGAAAAAGGCACATTAGCCTATATTCATGCCAATCAATGTACAGACAATGAGCGTCCAGTCTGAGGGTGATCCATACTGTCAATACAATTAGAGCTGCATTTAGAAACTTCATAAAAATACAGAGCTCCATGTGTGAATGCGTTTGTGACTTTACGTCCTGCGCTCTCTCTGCGGGGTGAAGTTGTGTAGTGTGATGTGTGGCTTCAGTCCTGGTTGGATGCTGTAGGATTCAACAGACGGCTGATGATTTTTTTTCCAAGAGCCTGTTGGGGGCAGCATGGTACACACATAATATGATACCCACATGATGAAGTCAAGCTGCTCAGCTTGGAGGACCCGGCGAGAGTCAGACACATAGATCAGGATTCAGATGAACTTTGGAAACGATCTGTGTCTGTGCTGTGACACAATTTGAGTTTGATCAGAGCTCTTATTCGATAAAAAACAGCTCAGCTGCTGAGTAAATTGCATTTTTTTTTGTCTTATTAATGTGCCTCCACTTCCTTTAAACTGGTCCTATTCACATCAGAAAATAAGTGGCATCTTCAGATACCCACGGGAGGTGTATTAAAACGTTTTATGATAAGTAAACAGTTTTTTATGAAGCAGTATGAACACCAGGGTTCAATTTTAGTGACTGAGAACTCTCTTGCCCTGAAGCTCAAAGTAGTCCCAGTCCATTTTTGTGTGAGGTTCATCAGTCTTGCCCGCTGGCAACCTCAGGACCAGGAGATTTATCGGAGTGGGCTGCACTGCGGGGCTCCCAGTGGTGTCGAAACCATCGATAAATGTGCTCCTAATTGCATGTGTGTGTGTGTGTGTGTGTGTGTGTGTGTGTGTGCATGTGTGTGTGTGTGTGTGTAAATATGTAAACCAGGAAGAAATCAATTGGATGTGTGTTCCTCTCTCTGGCTAGGTGACGGATTAGCCACACACGGATGGAGAGGCAGAGGCTAAATATGAGCCCGTTCACATTTGTTATGGAGAATATGTGATAACAGCTCATGTGATAATTAGATCACTGAGGTAACCGGAGTCTACTTCAGTGCACGGCATCAGCACCTTGTGACTGAACAGCTTCAATTCGATCACAGTGCTTTTTGCAAGTCTTTTAATTTACCCATTTTTAAAAAAAGGACTCCATAATCAGGATGGCACTGTATCAGTTTCATCTCCTTCCTTTTGTGAACTTGTTTATGCACCTGGATATCTGCTCTCAGCGGCATGGTGGAGATGAACTGCTCTTTTGTTGTTTTCTTTCACCCCCCCCCCCCCTTCCTGTTGCATTCACAATGCCCACTGGATGCTCTAGGTTCAGAGAGAAAGCAAAAAAAAACCAACAAAAAAAACAACACTATAAATCACTTGTTGTGTATGGCCGGTGCTTCTGTTTTCTACGTTATGAGGACAGCTTTTTCTTTTTTCTTTCTAGAAGGCCTGGCCTTTGATATCTATACTCTGTCTTTTGACCGAGCACATTAAATTCCAGCGAGCTGTGTGCTTTGTTATGTTTACCCCCCCCCCCCCCCAGCCGCCATAAAACCTGCCTCGTTTTCTGATAGGGGTGAGCCGCGTGTGTCGAGAATAATGCCCATGCTTGGAGTGGTGGAGCCGTAGTTTGTCATTGCAGAGTGACTGCTGCTGCTGCTGCTGCTGCTGCTGCTGCTGATGGTGTCCTGGTTGACCGATCCTGATTGCCATCCAAGCTGTGACTAAAAGGAGTAAAACAACACATTGGCTGCTTGGGATGATAAACAGCACTTCATTTGAAGTCTGGCAATAATTTAGATAGTTTTCTCACTCATGAAATGTTTCTTTTTTTCCCCCCCTCCTTTCTCCCAGCTGACTCTGATTTAATAGAGACTTTTCCAAAAGGTGTCCTGAAGGGTGGCAGTTTCCTTTGTGTGAGCCAGTGGAGAATGAAATTAAATATGCATGTGATTTTTTTTTTTTTTTTTTTTTTTGATGGCTTCAACCAATGTTGGAGGAGGGAAAAAAAAAGCTCCATGGTGATTGATGATAGTACAAAGCAGAAAGTGAGGTGTCTACATTCTTCTGTAACTTTGCTTTTCAGGCACTTATATTATGATGATAATGAAGGCTGTGGAAACACATGGATTTACTGAAGCTGTTCAAACACTGCGGGTACATGTGCGACTCCCCAGAAAAGGGTCTGCTGAGTTTGTCAGCAGGGCTGTCTTAAGACTGATCACGGCTGGTAGACACGGGGGGGGGGGGTGGTTGGTGGTTGATGGCAGGGGGATGGTGTCACTTTTAAAAACTAAATTTTAAGAACTTGTAATATTAAGTGGCGTTGTATAGACTCAGACCATCCGTTTGACAGTATCACCCAGTTTTCTCCGGTAGAGAGGTCTAACACTTATTCCTAACGTGTCTTGGTACAAGTGCCTTAATTTGCATAGGAGCTTGCCTGTCAGCATCTGTGCATCTCAGCTTTAAACTGCAACACCTAAAGGAAAATAATAGCCTAAAGGAAGCGCCAGCCTCAGTGGATGTGAAGTGAAGCTGAAAGTGGAAGTGCCAAAAACTGCAGTTCCTCAAACGTCCACTTGATGCTGGCTACAGAAGTGAGTCAGTCTCCATAAGAACCTATGTTAAAATGTCCAACTTCACAGCAGAAATAAACATGTTTACAGCCTGGTACAAAAAACAGTTTTGGTCTCTATAGCTAATTTCCCCGTTCATGACAACTGTACTGAGGGTGAATTTTTATACAACTCACCTGTTCAAATTATATTAATGATTAAAGTTATAAATAATTAACAGCATGGCCGCTTACATAACATAACAGATGGCTTGTTTGTGCACTCAGGCTTCATTTGGCCTGCCTCAGGTGTGATGATCCACGTCTTTGATTTTTAGATTAGTGGAAGGCAGAAAAGGCAGGACATGCCAACAACATGGTGGCGGGCAGCACCTCAGATTTTGAGTTTCAGGAACATTTGCGTGATGTCAGTGACCTAAACATGAACCACTAGGTCTGCTATCTTATGCAAGTCCATCAGTTTCTTCAAATCAAAGATTAAAAACATTTTTGTAGATAAATCCATCATGAGAGGAAGATATCTATTATTTTGCTATCCTCATTAGACTTTTTATATCAGAATAACAAAACATGTTGCGTTCTGAGTAAAGGGCACACAGCTTGACACATTATTCAGTTTAGTTTCACTGGGAAAAGTCAGCATCTGTTCTGTGGTAGATGCCACGTGGCGTTCTTGGAAAAGTGATAAACCAGTAAGAGAAATAATAGATAAGGGAGGTTGAAGAAAAAGTCACCGTGAGAAAGTAAACAACACTTCATCACAAAAGGACTCCAGAGACACCTTTAACGTCACAGATTGATGATGCATAGGAGGGCATGAGTAACCAAGTGTGGACCGTTTCCATCAATTTAGGCAGCAGGTAACACAACCAGTGCAGAGATTGAATCAGGGGAGATTCTGCCCTGTTCAAACTTTTATTATTGGCATAGTTATGACACTTTAAATGGGACATTAGCCAGTTTGTCAGATGTTTAGTTACACAACTTTATCCACACAGGACACAATAATGGAATGTTTGTGCTTTCATCAGGGTTTAAGATCAAGGATGTTCTCAGTTTCTCTGTCACTGTGTTTTTCACTCTTACATAAATCGTGTTTAACTTCTGTCAAAACAAACTAGAAAATTAATAAAAGTGGTATTATAGGTTGGCTTGAGAAGGGAAAGATCAGTGTGTTTGCGCAGTGACACATTGTGTTGTCTCTGTACTCGAGCGCGAAGTCCTGATGCTCAGCTTTCATGTGGAGGTTTTTAAATCAGATGAACGGGGCACAAAGTGTAACCCTTTTAAGACGCAGACACATTTTTAAGATACAGAACGCATGCTCATGAAGATTTGTCATTTCATCATGTGCAGGAATCATGTCAATATCTGGTGAGCTGTATTTATAGAGTAGCAGGTGTGATGGATCTGTGTCACCATTTCAAAAAACTGGAAACCGTTATAATTGAATTTACCCGACTGAATTAAGACTTGTAGTCCAGCTGCTTCTAAATATCTGCTCAGTAAAACAATTATATTTTGAATTCATTGGTTTCATGATAGCGCCCCCTATTATTGCATTAGTTGAATCAAATTCTCTGCGTGTGGAGGACTTGTTTCCACTCAGCCAAATCAAGCATGAAGCGGTAACGTCACCGCTCTGTCGCCTGGTACAGAACCCAAAAGCCACAGGCTTTGATCAATAACCCGCATAAGCTTTCCTGCTGAAGCCTCCTTCTTGTTAAACTTACAAACTTGAATGCTTGTCTTGTCCCGCACCTTCACTTGTTGAACGAGGGAGGAGACGCGCGCTGCTTATGCTTAGATAGTTAGCTGGTGAGCTGCAGCTTTTTAAACAGCCCGTAAATGTACCTGCAAATATCACTTTGTTCTGGTTGGATGCTGGCATGGTTCTTGCTTTGTGATCCAACTAACAACGCACTGCGTCTGCCCATCAGCAGTGTAGTGCAGGGCATAAACACGCACTTAGCACAGCATTAGCTCTGATGCATGCACTCCAGCCGTGTTCTGCAAGCTGAATTTCTTTTCCCTTGGACGGCGAAGGCATGCCCTAGTTGTCCAGTCTTCATGAGTTAATAATAAAGGAATACCTCACTCAAAATGCATATTTATGTACTTTTCTCACTCATCTGTGGGCCAGTATTGCAAAAATCTGCACCTCCTCTGTGGCTATTGTTTATTTCATACTGATCCTCACTCCCTGAAGTCAAACAGCTGAATTTAAGTGATAATGTGCAAGTAGTTGTGTCCCATTTTGGGGTTGAGTTAAACATGCAAGAGTAGTCTTGCATATCTTTAACACAGGGTGTTTATCATTTACTGGACAGAAAATTTGACGCATAAATTAAAAGTATACCCACTTCTTCAGGCACCATTGCACCACTGATGCCCGTGGCTTGTAGCTACAAGTTTACTTTGTGTCTCAGTCCCTCGCGGTGTACCACTGGCAGCGTGGCAGCCTGCCAGCTGCTGTCAGTAAAATGGAGACACGCCCCTCCAGCTATTTCTATTTCCCCAAAGAACATTTGTCTTCCTTCATTATCATACCATTAACAATACATTTAAAGGACATTATTTTAGGCTGCAAAAAGGGGAGACTTCAGATGGACTTCATCGGCCTAAGAATGCCCGACGAATATATTTTTTTCTGTCGTCGTATTTAATATTTTGGTGTTGAATCCAACCCCCAGACATCAGCTGACACTTCAGTAACCTTCAGTCTTCAGCGAGGGACACGCATGATAATTTGGAGTCATATGACTGACCTGGCCAGTCACTTACATTCCACTGTTGACCATAAAAAGCTCTTTGGGTGCTTTCACTGTATGTTTAGGATCATTGTCCTGCTACAGTGTCATGAGACGGAGGGACATTTAAAGTTCAATGTCAGCCTTAAAGCTTAAATTAAAGCTGAAAGCACCTTTTTCAAACGAAACAATGACTATAAGGTCTAAATGTTGGAGTGCAGAGCCAACATAACAACAAACATGTGACTATCCAAACACTCGTGGACTGCGCTGGAAGGGTGCATTCAGACAGGCGCTGTGGTGAACCGCCGCAGGGTTGTCTGGTGGTTTGTGGGGGTTAGGATGGAGCCTGCTGGGGGTGTGTGTCTATTTGTGCTGAGTGTAATTGCTGTGAAACAATCGGGGAAATAACTTTATTATAATTCATTTTATTTTGCTGATTAACCGGCTTTACCGATGCTGGCGCTCGCTCACTCTCATTCACTGTCTTTGTCCCTCAACCAGTGCTCCAGGAAACTTCTTTGTGTCACTATTTTGCAGCGTAAATTGCGAGTCAGACACAGATTTAGAAGCTGGGTACATGAAATAGGTAGAGTATCAGAGTTTAGGGATGTTTCAGGCTGACTGGAGCGGTTTTCCCGATCTGAGCATCTGATTGGCAGCTGCAGCGTGACGTCGGGCTGCGTTTTACCAAAAAGTTGGATCCGGCTCAACTTCTTGCTGCGTTTTCTGGCGGACACCGCTGCAGCCAGAACGCGCTACCTCTTTCAAATGAATGGGGGAAAGTACCTCCATTTTTCGCCGCAGCACCATATTCTGTCTGTAGCGCCGGCCTATCCACAAGCAAAGTCTACCAGTATGATCATCATCTTCACATCTCTGGAGTGCCACTCCACATTCAATCATTAGCTGTTGATTTGCAAGTGATTTTATTTACATTCTTGAGAGGCAGTAATAGTTTGAAGTTCATTCTCGTGGCGGCTGATGTGGCTATGTTATCTGGGAGCTCTGCAGCGGAATGATAATTGGCCTTGAGATGTGACTGTGTGAAGGATGCTGGACAAACAGAGCTGCTCTAATTATACACAGCTCCTTCTTCAAATGAAGAGGATAAAAGCTAATGAATCGCACACAGGCCAGCACAGGGGCTGCCTAATGAAGAGAGAGTGAGAGACAGAGAGGAGAGTGTTTATAAGAGAGAGAGAGAGAGAGAGAGAGAGAGAGAGGGTAAGAAAGTGTTTGTGTCTGAGGCATGCTCGAACAATTCTGTGATCTCATCACCATGTCTAAAAAAACACGGTAGAAAAACAACAACTTACTATGCAGCGGATCATGTTTACAGAAGTCTGCATTCGTTGTAGGTGGCTCAGAGAGTCCAGGAACTAATTAATGCTCCAAGGGTCTCAATTGTTATTAATGGTGACGGGAAGGAGGAGTGGAAAGGAGGGAGGAGTAGGAAAAGCAGTTTAAATCAGGACATTACAGCGTGCCGACTCAATTGACTTCGCAGGCATTCTTTCAGCTCACTTTTATACAAAAAAAATGTAAAAAAGCTTCTTTTTATATGTGTCCTGCTGTCTTAAGTATTAACTCTCTATCGGCGAGCAACGTCTGGCAGCTTCACAGATGGTTTTACACTCAGATTGAATTGACCCTGACCCTGGCACATTTCTCACTTATCTTCAAAACCCACTGCTCAATCAGCTGGTTTCTATTCAGCATTGTCGCCTATAACCCAAAGGTTATTATGTGCACTGAAATTGATTCTGATGGAGCACACTTCTTCTTTTTTTTTTTTTTTTTTTTTGATATTTGGATCAGGTGAACGTATATAGCCTCGACCTGAAGCCTGAAGCTTAATTTCAAAGTCTGTCAAATGAAAACTCACGCCGCCGTCGCCGCCTCTTGCTTTTGACGCCGGAGTCACGTAGTTTGGGAAGGTGCAAAAAGTTTCTTCTGTAATTTCATGAATAAGTCAAGTTGCCTCCTTCACAGGACAAGTGCACTTTCTAACTTGGAGGAGACTCCGTTTCATGCCAAAAAGCTGTCCGCGTGGGCTTGATGCTCCTCACACAACTGGTGGTAGTGTAGATGGAGGAGGGGGGGAGCCGCTGCTGCTGCTGCTGCTGCTGTTTCACCTTGTCTCCTGTTATTTATTAGGCTTCTGTCAAGGCTCAGGCAGTAGGCAGGTGTACGTCCCTCCTCCTCCTCTCCCCATCCGGGCCTTATGAGTATAACCAGGGGCAAAATTCTCCATTACTGTCAGTCTGAATCTGTTGCCGTCACATTAGCGCACGTCATGCAGTCATTAATGCATTAGGCCTTGTTTGAGTGCCAGTTATTTGCATTGGCTTTTACACTGTCTATTTGCCCTTGTGCTAAAAGCTGCCTTGGCTGAACCTATTGACCATTTAACTGTTCAATAATGAAGCGATCCCTGAGGATAAATTGGGCCTCAGCGGTCCTGTTGAATAGTGGTTATTAGGACTTGAAAAAAACAACATTTAATACATTTTTACGGCCTGTTGGGGAGGACATGTAGCAACTTTTATGTAGCCGCTGTATGTTTTTAATGCAGGCGGATCCCTCTAGCGTATGATCTCACCGCTAACAGTCGAGTACACTATTATCCACCCTTATCCTCCACTTCTTCCACCCAAAGCAAAATGTACCTGATTATACTCCTATCGGTCACACTCTGGCGCCTATTTGGAGGCTGTTATCTGTTTGCGGTGGAGACTCCTCTGGGAAGCATGCAGCCGATAAGAGACTGTTGTTCTGTAAACAGCCCTATGACCTCCTCAGGCTGGGCTCGGCTCCTTTTCAAATGGGTCTTCTTTTGTATTTGGGCCCCTAAGCTCAAACCTCCCTGTGACTGATTCCCCAAGGGGGAGGTTTTAATGGCATTACTGTACACTCCACGTCAGGGTGGCCACTCCGGGAGCTTTCAGGGCTTGACGGAGGTGTCCATGCCTTCAGAGACAGAGAATAAGATGGCGGAAACTCCTCAGAAAAGGAGGACGATAACGTGATTCATGCCTCTAAACTGAAAGCGGCATGTAGGAGTGGAACTATGTGATGATAACAGTGCTGTTTTCCTTCAGCGTCAATCACCATTGTAGTTTTCAACCATGTGGCAAACCTCTCATCACAACGTAAATGATATTCTCACTTGTGCCTGTCCCCGCGACAGTCTGTTAACTCGCTGATATCTGACATGAGACAAGCGCATTAATGGCTCTTGTGGGGACAACTTGGCAAACTCCTGGACAGTTCACTATCAAGGACGATCAGTCAGCTCCGCCGACGTCCACTCAGTTTCCAACACATTCTTTGTTTAATTGGCCGACGTGTCTGAGCAAACGATGCAATGAAAATCAGTAGCCATGGGCTGCACTGCAACGAACTGTTGTACTAAATCACTTTTGGTGTTAAACACTGCTTCATCGACACGGCTATTGAGACGCACAGCTGCAGGGCCCGTGTTAAAGACAGAGCAAACACAAAACAATAACTGAAAGATGATGCTTGGCTTGAAGCTTGACTCCCACCCTGTAATCAGAGTTTGCCACACTAAAGAAATTACAGGGCGCAGGAGTCATTAGAAGTGTGGGTGCAGCTCGCCATTGCAAACGGAAACAAAGTTGAAAACACATGTTTTTGGAATAATGCACATCTGAATAAACAAACCGGTGAAAATCTGACAAGTTGATTGTAATGATAGCGCGCCGCCGGCCGGGAGGATAAATTCAGTTGAATGCGATGTCTCGGAGACATATTGGTATCAGGGCAAAAGGAGTAATTAATGTGGAAAGCCTCTGGCATCAGTTGGTTTTTCAGCAACGTTATCATCAGTCCGACTGCCTCAGCTTCACATATCATGATGAATAACACTCTACTTAAAAACAATTAGCTTAACATGCTTATTATATTTCTTAGAAAGTGTCTTACTTTGTTTGATCTTTACTTTTCCAGCGGTCTTTCTGCATTCAGTAGCCTCAAGAACTACTAAAACTAAAAATGGTCCGAACAGTAATGTGAATATTTTTCTGTAGTGTGAATATCATTATCCGCTGCTGAAGCTATGGTTTGACTAAAATGCAAACACATCTTTTCCCTTGTCCTTCTAAGTCTTTGAGCAAGTCCCAAGGCTAACGGAGGATTTCCCGAGTGCCATTCCCAGATCTCTAAATGGGGCATTATTCATAATAGGATCCCAGCTGATAGTAGGCAGTAGAGACATTTATATAAAGAGGCAGCAAGGGACAAGAAAAAAAATCTGAGCGACTGGATTCACACCAGAAGCATACTGTATTTTTCAGTTTTCTAGTTTTGCACATAGGTTTGTTTAACCAAATCTAAATATGTCCTCGTCTATCTTGCTCGTCATGGCTGGGGCGTCGCTTTTACTTGCTATCGGTTAGCTTGATGCTAGCATAAATAAAACAAAAGAAAGACAGTAAGGCAAACAAGAGGGCATTGAATTAATAACACTAGATATTTCTTTCTTTCTGTGCTTCAACTGTGCAGCTAATTTCAGGAAGGAAAGTCTGCTAGTTGCCAATTAGCAAGTGGCTAACTGTCATACAAAAGAAACAGAAAGAAAGAAAGACAAACGAGAGCCTCTGAGTACTAAAACTAATTATTAAATAATCCTTTTCAACTGTACTGCTAATTTTAATTTGCCATCAACTTTCTGCAAATTGTGTAACTGGTTAAAATTGTTCAAATTCAGGAAGGAACATCAGCTAGCTGCCAGTTAGCGTGCTGCTACAAACAGAAAGTGAAAAAACAAAAAAACACAACCTAAAATTTAATACCATGCTGTTTGATAATATACCACAGGTCAATAGCAAAGCTAATGTCATTGTTAACTTCAACCACACGCAAAATGGCCATTATGTGATTGTTTAGTAGCTTTCAATATCTTATTTCAACAGCAAACATGAAGCCATTTCAGGTCAGGCTTGTTTTGTTCTGCGTTGAAGAGTTCGGCACATCTTTTATGCTAACTGGCTAGGTATTCCTACAGCAAACAATTGTGGATTTGTCAGATTTTCTGATTCTATATCACATTAAAGCAAGCAGACCTTTTTAACAGCAGTTAATGAAATCAACGTGTCACATTTCTCATTTATTTTGTCACATGGGGTTATATATTTCAGGTAATTTAACACATTTGACAGCAGGCACTGTTCTGCATCGCATTTGTTGAAGCCAGAATGAACCTGAAAGTGAGTAATTTCAGTGCCAAAACTTATATTCAACCTATTCATGTCCGTGTCAGCCTAATGACTTAATTAAATATTTTTAATTTTAATTAAATCATTTCATGTCTACAGTCAAGAATGGCACAATACTGAAGGTTTTCTCTCAACTTCTTTCTCCAGACTTTCTTCAGAGCAAACAGTAGAAAAAAAACTTAATTTAACATGATCGTGAGCAGAATTAAGTGTGGGCATTGGTGAATTTTTGATATGACACCTATGCCTTCCTTGGACAGGCTCAACTTTGGAGCAGCTCCACAGCCTTATTTAGTCACCGGAAAAAGTTGCAGCAGCATCAAACATTGCAGATCAGGCTTGCAGTAGCCCGGTGAGGCAGAGTCACACAGGTTTGGTTCAGAAGATGAATAATTCACTCCCAGGAGCCCAGACTGCTTGCCGTGAGACTAATATTCAACAGCACCTGTGTGTCTGAAAATCTCCCCCCTTCAACCCACCAGGTTCCTTTCCCTGGGGAAAACCTTACCCCGGCATCACCCCAGCTGTGCTTTCTCCATACTGTCAGAATAACACCGCCGTTGGTTGAAATGACAGAAATGTACAGAGGCAACCAAGTTCAATGTACATTAAGCTGCTGTGTGACTGGACTCAGAGAAAGTTTGAACATAATTAGGGCTGTGTATCAAACACCAGTACTTTTTTTTGGTACTGACAGAAATGTGTTTGTAGCACCAAGCTCCAGAAAACAAGTCAAGTACTGAGCTGGCATTGAGTTTCTGCTCAGATTTGTTATCTTGTTGCTTATTCTTTAATTATATTCCTTGATTTTAAATCAAAATTTTGCCAGATGACGATATAATCTCACCACAGTGTCCATTTAGCGGCTGTTGAGGAGCATCTAATCATACAAAATGGTTGTTGTCAGCAGAGTTTGCTCATCATTGAATCGTAGATCCACTTTTTCATGAGCACTTCTCGTCTGTGTCAACTGGAAAGGTGAGGTTGCACCTTGTTTCCGATCTATGAACGTCATTAATTTCCCAACTATAACATTTCTAGTTCTTGTACAACTCTGTTTATTATTCAAAAGACAGCCTGGCTGTGAAGTAAAGCTAATGCAGAAGATCTAGAAACTGCAGTTCCTCAAATGTCCACTTGAGGCTGGCTGCAGAAGTGAGTCAGTCCCTATAAGTCCCCATGTTAAAATGTCCAACTTCACAGCAGAAATAAACATGTTTACAGCCTGGTACACAAAACAGTTTTGGTCTCTATAGCTAATTTCCCCGTTCATGACAACTGTACTGAGTGACGCAGAAGACGCAGGACCGCCAAGATGGCGATAGCCAGAGCCTTTCAGCTTTTCATAGACCTACGGGTGACGTATGCGTACGCCGTCCATTCTTAAAACTGTCAGTAATATTATTTCAGTGTTGGTACCATTTGGCATTAGCACAGAATATTTTGAAACAGTGTATGTAGGGCAAACACTGCTGCTGATCACCTCCAGGTTGAGTTTTCAGATATCTTTTATGTTCTGGGTTTTGTAGTCAGGTGTCATATTTTTGTGTCATAATGCCATCGCTGTGTCGACTTTGGTCTGAGATCAACACGCTGAATTTTCTTCCAGTTTTTTTTCCCCCTCTCTCATTCTGCGTTTCATCATTCAGCCTTCATTTCTATAATTATCTGAACAAAAGACGCTCAAGCGCTGACAGATCGACTGTATCCAAGCATGCGTGTGTGTAGGCGTTTGTGCACATAAACACATAGACCGTGTTTATAGCGCGTGTGTCTGACAGTGGCCACTTTCCACAAGTGTGCACTTGGATTTGTGTCACCGTGCATGGCCCGTGTTTATATCTTGATGTCTGCGAGCCGTGTGTGCGCTGTTTTCCTCCACGTCTCTGTGTGTCAGGTAGCGCACCCATCGCAGGCTTATTATCAGGGATGTGACAGAAGGCGGCAGGCAGCAGCCGCGATGCCTTAATGAAACCTGGGCCCTGGCTAATTGGTGACACCATGGCGTGAGGGAATGAGAGAGGCAGTAACCAGACTGGCAGGACGAAAGGAGAGGACAGCGGGTCCAGCCCTCACACCAGTGAATTAAACCTGTCATGTTCATTTGTAGAACACACAGAAGGAGAGAACACCTACACTCTTCTCATCAAAATCCTGCAAATGTAAAAATCCCTGCTGGTCCACGACCAAAGATAGCCTCGGAAACCACGTTTTCTACTGAGCAGAGCTTTTCCTTTTCAATCTTCTCCTTTTCATTAGACCATGTCACGCCATTTCTCTGTTGCTCTCACTTTCAAAGAGGTTTGGCTGGAATGAACCTTGGCCCCTTTCCCTTTTAGTTCATGAATCAGTGTGAGTTTTAGTGAAAAACTCAAAATGATCTGTGTTTCTAACAAAAGACAATACGCTTTGAAAAAAGAGTCATCCTATCTCAATTTAATACATTCAGGATTTTAGTTAAATGGCAACCTCCATGACTGTGAAATGAAAATGTGGAAGTGCCGAGAACTGCAGTTCCTCAAACGGCCACTGGAGCCTGGCTACATAATGAGTCAATCTCCATAAGTCCCTATATTAAAATGTGTAAACATATAGCAGAAGTAAACATGTTCACAGCCAGGCACAAAAAACAATAATTTAATTGGGTAGGTGCCGTCACTGATGGCTTGTTTGCGCACCCATGTGTCCACCAGGGATCCAGGTCTTTGCTGGGAGCTGTAAAAGGTAGGACTTCCAACATGGCGGCGGCCAGAGCCACAGATTTTGAGTTTCAGAGACCGAAGGGTGATGTCATGCATACACCGTCCATTTAGAGCTTTCTACCAAAGAAATCATATAGAAAATGTTGAAAGTGAGTTGACTATCAAGAGTAACATGAACCTAAAATCTGAACATTATAGTATGTGAGGGTGAGTTAATGTTTTTTTTCTTCTTCTTTGTAATCTGGGTTAACCAACCCTTCAAGCTTGGTCCGGATAGTCGTGCAGAGGTTGTCTGTTGTGTGGTCGTCCTGCCTTGCCCTGGGCTGGCTGTCTGACCCTTCTGCCTTCACAGTAAGCCAGTTTGGCTTCCTTATGTCCATGAGAGCTCGAGGGCTCCTTCCAGGTTGTCAGAGCTGACCTTTCTCTGTTAGTAGGAGGAGCAACGTACCATCGGCCTCTATCTGTCATGCCCCTAGCTGTGGTTAAGCCTCAGAAAGGACCACAGGGGCCTACTCCGGTGTTATGTTTGAGTAATAGCTAATGAGCTACAGTTTGAGTTGTGTTGCTCAGCTGGTTTCATACTGATACTAATGGCTGCTACTTGCCCCATTTATTTCCAGCACCAATCATTATCTGTCATTGAAATTTAGAATTATATAAGCCATTTAAAAGTTCATTATGAAAAATGACTAACTCCAACATATAGCCAGCAGTTCATTAAGTTAAAGAACTGTGTAAAGGAGCGATTGCATTGCAGCTTAAGAAAGATTAATCCAGAGCCTGAAAGGTGTTCAAATCCCCGCCTATCCTCCATCTTCACTGCTTCACTTCTGAGGCTAAGCTTGTTTGTTTCATAAGATCGGGATGAAAGATCGGGGCGGTTTGACCATGTTGTTTTAGACCCCAACATGAAATGACCTGATCAAACATCCTCTGTGCTCATGGGCTCGACAAACAACACAACAAATCAGATTTCATTCCACTTCACTTCTCTCCCTCTGAGTCAAGTGACAGATCTAGCCCCAGTCTGTGATCTGGCTGTCCTCGACTACATGCGGAGATCAAAGAAGGCAAAAACATTTACATAAAAGATTATGTATGAGTTGTAATTAGTGCCTGCTGCGGCAGTGACAACAGAAAAATATGTGATTTTTGGCTGGGAGATGAAACGAAGGTGGATTTATAATAACCAGGTTTGAGCTTTAGTGTCACGTTTTTAATTGAAGAAATCCCCCAAAGATTGTCCACCTTTTTTCAGGAGCACCTCAACTTGAAAAAAAATAAGATAAATTAGGATTAGTCTTATTAATTTTTGTTAATGCATTCTTGCACATTCATTTTCTCCGAGATAATTACGTGTTTTACTTTGATGGCTCCTAATTTCATATGCTGAAGTGTACCTCCATAACCCCAGCAGTGCAAATCTCTTAAACACACACTCTGTCCTGTAAAAATGAGCTTATTTCACTCTCCAAATTCTATTCAAAATCATGTGTAGTTGTCATATTACATCAAGGTACTACAGCGTGATTTAGAGTGAATGATGCAAGATTATTGCTGTGGGCAAAATGGATTTTTTTTTTTTGCAACACTCTCTCTGGTGTAGTGGGTTGCCATATTTATTGCATGTGGAGAATTTATTTTATTTTTTATTTTTTTCTGAAGATGTGTCAATTGGCAAAGCTGTAAGAGAAATCTTGTTAATGCGTCAGTGCTGCAGCGTGTCATTAGAGGCAATTTCCCTGCCACAAAGAGGGTCAGCGGAGGGGGTCACATTGTTTTGTGTGCTCATCGGACTATTATCTCGAATTGTGGAAGAAGACAATTTTTGAAATTTCAATCTAATCGTTATAAGTAGCTTGCTGAGGTGGAAGTTCATCTCGCGCACTTGTAAAAGGGTACAATTCCCAGAAATTAAATAGGACGTCCTCGGATGTGTGCACCTTATCTAATACTAATACACTGGCGCACACACACTATAGAGCAGTGACAGTGGCTTATCCTCCTGTGGGAGGAGCTGACATTTACTCTGAAAATTCACCTTTGGTTTCTGCCTCTGGTTTTATGATATCACTCTTATCTAGATTCCATCACAATTTTTCATTACCGTCGTACTCTACCGGTGTGTAAACTTTCCGTCACGGCTTGCGAGATTTGCCCTCAGAGAGTAAAGATTGAGCTGTCTGAATAGTTCGGTCTTGCATGGCTGATGTTTCTTTAAAATGTGCAGTATGTAATCATCATGGAGATATGCATTGACATTTTAGATGTGTGCGGTAGGCCTGCATCGGAGGCCTCTTGCGATGTATGTTGGACCGGATGCCAGACAATCCGCTGGCTGCAGTGGTTGAACGTTCAAACCCTGCGCTTAATTAATGTTTCGGCCGAGTTGCTCCAATTCTGTCAATCCCTAATTCCAGGAGGGATATTATCCTTTGCCCGTTAATAAGTTTTTAAACATCTTTTCAATTTACTTGGGAATATGTTGAGATTTGCTTAACATGTTTAATATATCTACACCATTGCTCTCCGAGGAGAAAGTCAACAGCAGCTGTCTTGAAGGCATGATTTTTTTTTCTTTCCTGGGAAAAAAAAAAACGGTGAAGCTGTGAAATCTTGTCCTTCTTTTTCCTCTTGAATCAAAAATAAGAATAAGAGCTCTGTCCTTGGATGTAAGTGGTGTCTGAATCAGAGGATGTAATTACAACTTTCAGTTACAACTTAGATTCACAACAGTCTGAAAGCACTTTTGCTGCAAAAACCAATCACCTGACTTAACCCTCGGTTGTCTAATCTCTGCAATGAATATCTCCCACTCTGGGTCCAGAGACAGGCTCTGAATTCCACCTCAGTGAGCATGCATGATCTTAATGCTCCCTAATATTTGGCAGCACACACTCTGATTCTCAGTATAATGAGGAAAACACTTGAAACACGGATAATTCCTCCAAACATGCATGCTCTATTGGACAGATCGCATTTCATTATTGTGAGGTCTGGACTGAACCGGGGATTTTTGGTGCCAACAAAGGTCTCGTAATGATACCAGGCGCAGCAAACAAGCAGCAATAATCTGCTTGCTACATACAGCTTTCACTGCAGGCGTGGACTGGACTTTAAGACAGTTGGTCAACTTTTGCAGACTGCCTTTGTCAGTGGCGGTTCTTTTACCTCTCTTGGTTAGTAAGATGGTGGAATTGGTTTGTAGTTTTAAGAAACCGTCCCTTTAACCACTGGAGAAGCTGCAGAAGTACAAACAGTGCTTGTAAGAGTTGTGCCATTTGTTTTTAAATGACTTTGTAGCCCAGAATTGGGACCCAGTAGAATTAATTTGGCGATTTCAGGTCAAGTTAATTAATTTTCATACTGTGTACAACATATGACAACCTCTAAAACTTAGTTTGAAAGACGTTTAAGTCAAAATCAGATTGAAAAGTGATTTTCTTTTTTTTGTCTATATCTCACCGTGAAACAGTCCCAACTCCTTTTGAAAAAATAAACATTGAACTTTTGCATTTCTAAATGTATTTTGACCTGCAAGTCTCCGTGTAAATTCTTCCTGTGAAGTGGTAAGTCGTGCCTGTGATGGCAACAGGGCAGAGAAAACCAGTCGAGGCCCACCCGTGTTCTCCTCACGCTAATGTCGCCACATGGCCTGAGGGCATGGCATTTGCCTCCGGAGGCAAGGTATCTCCGGAGCAGCGACAGATCTGCAGAGACAGGGAACTTGGGAAGACGGATACCTCAGCCAGGCGCCTGCTGCCATTTAAGAGTCTCACCCTGCTCTGAACTGACATTTCCGCTTTGCCATCTCCCGTCCGGCTCATCGCCCCGGCTCCGCCGCTGTCGCCGTAAACTTGCGTACAGAAAAAACATGGGGGATCTAGATGTGATAGCAGAGACGGGAAAGCTTATTCCCAAGCACAAACAGGACCTGTAGTCTCATATGTCTTTGAATTGTCCTTCTTCTGCAGTCAGCCAGACTTGGGATGCTGCGGAAAGTGCGATGCAGCCTCGCTCCCAAGGGAGAACAGTGAGCCTGATGAGCTCCCCGTGGCCAGGCCAGGTGCTTCTTTTGGAGTCACAGGGGCAGCGCAGATCCGCAGTACCATGGGAGGGAGGATTGACATGATAACATAGCCTACCGACTCTCCCCGCGCCACCCGGCAGCACGGCCACACAGCTTAATCCTCTCTCCATGAGGGCAGAGCTGAAACACTCGTTCCCCTCCTCGCTCAATCCTCTGTCAAAACAAGGGGGTTTTGTCAGCCATGAGGGGTGTTGCATCCCTCTCAGTCCCTGCCAACGGAAGCGCTATTGCTGCCTGCCAATGCCCCGGGAAAAAAAAAGAATACCCAATATGCATATTATTCTAATACCAGCCGTCAGTTCCTGGAATTACTCGGCATGATAGCATAATGAATGCAGTGCCTTGTAGGTTTCTACATAAAGCTGTTTTGCCACTTGGATGAATAATTCATACTAGCCCAGAGGCAATGAATCAACCAGGCAAGAACTAAGAAAATTAGCCACCAATTAGTGTTTATTTATGGGGATAGTGTGTTTTACTCTCAGTCATAGTGCCAAAAAATATGTATGCAAAGTAAAGTTTTGGTGACCCCTCCGACCTTGGGAATACAAATGAGCAGACTGTCTTGACTGTCGGATGAATCAGATGACCCCCTTCCATGTCTCTGCTGCCTCCCCCCTCATCCTCTCTCAAGTCTGGCTATCCTGTCTCAGCCGGCCTCCAGACATACAGTATCAGAGTCAGCCTCTCAGAGCAGATTGAATCAATCTCTCTGCACATGATATGTAAGGTACTTTGTTGACTGAGGCGGATGTGATGCGAGGTTTTAATGCTGCCACATGTGAGCTAAACCTCTGTCTCCTTGGAGCGTGCAGCTCCCCACCCCCACCACCACCTCCACCTCCACCTCCACCATCTCCTCGCCCTCCTCCTCCTCCTCCTAACTCTCCCCCCCTCTAGCCGTTCCTAGCCCAGCGCACTGGCAGCTTGCCCAGATACATTGGTAGTCGTTAGTTGTTACTGGAACGATGTGACACGTCGCTCTGATTCGCGGGGACTGTTGTTGAAAGTGATCGTTCCTGCCAAGGAGAAGCCCTCACCACGGATAAATGGACACTGAACAGCATGTGAACAGAGAGATAAAAATGGCAGAGAGAAAATAAACTAGTCAGCCTCGGAGTCTAGCCCGGATTTCTCAAAACCAGAATCTTTGGGGCCGGTTAGCTCTGCGGAGGGTTTTTTTTTTCATGACTGAGTTTCCATTTATTTATTCTTCATTTAAAAAAAAAAAATAATAAAGATTTACCTAAAGTTTAAAGCTTCAGTCTTGAAATCTGTGAGGCACTGAAAAACTCTTAGTTTGTTTCTCAAGGTCAATGAGTGGAGAAGATATCTCCAGCCAATTCAATGAAAGACAAACAGACACACAGTGAAGGATGGGTTTTATAAGAATCAGACAAGCTGTCGACAGGAGGATAAAGACAAAAAAAAAAAAAAACCCTGCCAGATATTCATGAGGATAACTCTCCAGCGTTTGCGCTCTCCTTTTCTTTCTTTGTAAAGCTTTGATTGTGAGGAAATATGCTGCTGTGGATGTCTCGTCCTTTTCATGAGCTC
The DNA here is from genome assembly GCA_028641955.1 of Protonibea diacanthus. Classification (NCBI taxonomy): domain Eukaryota; kingdom Metazoa; phylum Chordata; class Actinopteri; family Sciaenidae; genus Protonibea; species Protonibea diacanthus. The sequence goes on along the minus strand of CM053988.1, from coordinate 19,249,557 downwards.
CAAATGTGGAGTTTTCAGAGCTGCAGTGAGTCAGACATTGTGTTGGCCAGAAGATAAGGGAGGCCAGGTGACAGACAATGTTTCAGCTCCGTCTGACTCGTGGGATAAGCACTCCTCATGTCAGGCCATTTGCTTTAGTTTTTACGTGAATAGGCCGAAAAGAACTGAGACTAATTTAAAGCTCTCAAACACTTAGACAAAATGCAGTTGGAAGAAATTGGATTTTTCTTTACGTACAGTACATACCATGACCTAACAGTCGGTCTTCAGTGAACACTGGATGGAAATATTAAGTCTGCTGGTCCCTTTGCTCTGTATCAGGGGCTGTGTTGTCTACATAACAGGTGTCATAATACTTTGTAAGCTGTCAGATACTATATTTACACGCAGACAACCAAGTTACTTGAGTAATCTGTTTTTCGGATCAATGTTATTTAACTTTAACTTGGTTAGAATAACCTGGTTAAGCTCCAGTTCTGAGAACGACGAGAAAAGTGGTTGCAGATGACATTATGGTCTTTTACTCCCATGTTAGAGGCAGTGTAATGGACAAGGTAGTCGACACCCAGCTAGCATCTCGAGGTCGATATTTATAGTCTTAAAGCAACATTGCGTAGAAATTGGTGTTGCTGCCCCAGAGTAATACCACTGTTGTCAATATGGACAGCTGTACACGTGTTTATTATGATTATACCACTTATGATCAAAAACTAGCGAGCCGACAACCTTGCTATCAGGCAAGTGCGAGAACACAAGATATAGCAGCCAGTTAATATTACTTACTAGTCCAACAGCAGTCAGCCCAGCTCAGCGTCTGTCATTCAGACTTTTATTTCACCAAGCTCTCACCAACGACTAAAAGTCAGTCCCAGATTTACTCTTGTTTGGTCACTCTGTTATTTTCTCTTCTAAGTTTCCTCCATCAGCATCCCCTTCAGTCTTTTCACCTTTGTTATTATGTCCACAGAGGCTACTGAGCCTAGTTACACAGCCCGCTGGCCCAGCTCCTGTTCTGGCACGACACCGGCTAATAAACTGAGCTAACAGCAGCTATAGTTCGCAGCAGTTTAATTAACTGCCCATCAGGAAGCGTTGATGCAGAGCAGCTGGAGGACATTTGAGGGAAAGCAGAAAACATTTTCTCTGTGGTGTGTGACCTCACCTTCCACTAAATCAGACTTTAGTAGAAAACCTACACAACTCATGACATTCACAGCTGTTTTTTGTGTTTTTGCTTAATAGCAAATGTTTGCATTCAACAATAAGACGTTGAACTTGGTAAACGTTATATCTGCTAAACATCATGTCGTGGTGTCTTAGCAGTTGGAATACAAAAATAAAAACTCACTCCTGCACTTTAAACTAACAGGAATGATACAATATTTGTGACACTGGATGTGATTCAAATGGCAATTTTGGAAGAGCTACTGCCAATTAAACTTCACACACAGACATTAAAATGTTTTTTTTTTTTTTTTTTCAAAGATTTAATAAGATTTTTTTTCTTTTTTCACGATTGTTTTGGAGCCATTTCACCAGCCTGCACAGTTTATTTTAATTTCTTCAGCTGTGAGCTGCTCCCCCATTTCCTTTGTGCATTGCATTGTGGGAGACTCAACACTCTCGAAAATCAACTGTATTTAGTATGCGTGCTGCCTGGTTTGAGTATACTTTTATTTTGCAAATATTTGACTGCCAAAATAAAATATAAACATGTACAACATACATTTGTATATTGAGGAATTCACCACAACCGCTTCAGCTCCAGCATTTAAGGTTACATTATATTATTATGTAGAACATATCTTTATTTGAGTTGAAGGTGTGAAGATAGCTGTACAAATTGTGAAGCGTTTGAGACCACATTGTGATGTTAGCTTACAGACCCAGTTTCTTGGTATCAAAGCCTTGTGTAAACAGCTTAACTCATAAGACTTTAACGGCTCCGTGGTGCACAGCCAGGTTGTGCCGTGCATGTTAGCATAACCACTATGCTGCAGCAGCCGCACCACCGCAACGAATTGCTGTGGATTTCCTGGACGCGGTGATTAAAATAATTAGCAAAATTTGACTTCTCGTAAAGCAGTCCTCCTGTTTTTAGCTGATTGCTGTCAGATCTGCTCTCTCAGTCGAGTTCTAGTAAACTTGTCGACTTATTTCAGTGTTCCTGTGTCATCTTCCGTGCTATGGAGATGATGTGATTCTGTTATGAGTCATGAATCACTGTGCTATCATGTCTTCTCCTGAAACTCCAGGGAGGACAGCTCTTGTCACAAGCCATTGTGGTTTGTTCCATCAGGCTGATGTCTAAGTGCCTATGTTGTGTTCCCAGCCAGTAATTAGCCATAGCCCTACAACCCCAATAACACAATTATATCTGGGGCTGCTACTTTCCTCCACACCCACAGCAATAATGAATGAACTACAGGTTAATGAAATGTGTGTGTGAAATGGGAGACGCCTCTTGAAAAGTTTCACACATCTAATTCATTAAGCGCCGAAGCCGGAGGCACAATCCAACAAAAAATGATCCAGCGCTAAATTTACCGCTTACATCACAACTTCTCACCTTAATCATTAGAAAATGAAAGCTTGTGAATGTCAAAATGAGGCACAGCTTGTTAATTTTATGCACAAGATGGATAATGCATTTAGGCTCATATCTTTTTGGAAACGCAGCTGAATTTTCACATTTTCTTTTTAAAAAGGAGCGAACGCTTCCCAGGCGCCAGTTATCATCAGATTCAGATTTGTCACGAAGAAGCTTTGGGAGGTTTGCCAACTTTAAATCTGCTGGATAAGTTTGAGCTTTGTGCATTGTTTGTTTGTGCATGCATATGGTTTCCCCCATGTGCCTGGGTGTTAGTTAAAAGTTTCCATTGTTTGTGCTTCACAGAATTTATGTTTGTATTTGGAATAAGTGCAGTTTTAATTGCTGGAGATGCAAATTCAAATGCTTTCGAAGCCAACAGACGTTTTCTCCCCCCATAGCGTCAGGTCAGCGCTACAGATGGTCGTGGTCTAAAGTTCTTTGTCGGTTTTTCACTTAAACATCTGGATGTTGGAGTTAATATTCACTGAGAGTCTCTCTGACCACATTTCATGTAATCACACCATGTTCTTTCCCAGATTATTTTTGCCATATGGGAGTTGGCTACACGAGGTTAACTAAAAAAGTTTCTGTAGTCACAAGTGGGAAATAACTTGCTGGTTTTCTTCCAGTTTCCATCTGAAGGGTAAAAATGATTGTTAAAACTACACATCCTCACATCACACATGTGTACCTCTATGAATGTGAGGCCGTCTGATGACTGCTGCGATATACCTATGAGAGGGACACAGCAGTACCATCTGTACGCCTCTGCTGCTTTCGGTGTGTGATTGTCTGTACCAGACTTTGAGAAAGACGAACTGACGTGGACGACCTCCAAATTGCATCGACTGGAATAAAAGCAAAGGGACAGATGACGGCTGCTGATCTACAGATGGGTGACAAATTAAAAGGAAAGCCAACATGAAGTGTCTTAGTAAGGTGTTGGGCCGAGGCCAGTTTGTACCTCCTCTGTATTGTCATTACATTCCAGTCACACAATTAAGCAACAGATTTTCCTCATTGATCTTTGAACAAAGGAGAAAGTCGTTAAGTGAAGGTATTTCCAGAATCTGTACGGGTGAAAATTCAAACCTTTAATTCATTTCACAAATTGAATTTCTGTATTTCTTAATCCAGGTAGCTGGAAATCTATTGGAACCATCTATTGGACTAATTATCGGAAAGAAACCTCAATATTTACATATAAAATTACATTTTCTTCTTTAATTCACATTGTACAAATGAAAAATAAATGGAAATGGAAAACAGGTTAACAATCTTTTTGGTCTTTGATGGTTAGAAGAATCTTTAAGGATTCTGTAATCGGGCTAATATTACTACCAATACCAGAACTTTTAAAGTTATACCGATACCAGCAGCGTACTTTATTCAGTTTTTGGTGTAAGATCCACCTTGAAGTTCTGTCCATGCTTTATCATGTTATTTGTATTCCCAGTTCATAATATCTAATAATCCTTATGTATTTAATTAACTTCAAGCGGTAACCTTCGTAGCTGGGAAAAGAAGGCAATGCCGAAGCGGCAAAAACTGTAAAACAAAACATTTCAGCCTCCATGTGCACCGCATGTTTTGAGCTTTCAGAATGGCTCTTCGGAAAACCTGTGGGTGACGTCACGCATACGCTGTCCATCCTTTATAGTCAGTCAATCTAGAGTATAGTAGGTCAAACACACGTTGCATTGCTGCTTGCAATAATTGACTGTGAACTGTGAACATCGAATGCAGTTATCTTCTGATGGAGACATTTCAATACTACATGGTGCTGGGTTATTTTGGTCAATATATTTTTTTTTTTTTTAGGGATTGACTACCGATACCTAGACTTAAAGAAAATATAGATTCAGAACAGTGTTTCCTTCTGTTTTTTGGGGATGGGGAATCATTTTTTTTTTTACCAAATACAGAGAACGTTTGGCTACCACAAGCCTCCAGCACAGTTTCAGTGCTGCTTTGCATCAATCATATCATTTTAAAACTCGTTAAACCGGGGCGCCCTGGCAGCTCGACTCGTAGAGCGTGAGCCCCCATATAAGAAAATACTACAGAGGCCCGAGTTTGACTCCTCTCCTCCCTGTCTTTGACTGTCCTATCAGATAATCAGATGTATATAAATATGATAATATATCGAAGCATTTTTCCACAGTTATTTATTTTATTATTTTCTTGAGCTTTGGTTAAGACTTTTTTTTTTTTTGCGTCTTGGTATTAGCATTAAGGATGATACCCTGTGGTTGCGGTCGATCCTCTAGTTCCCCTGAAGCTAGCAGCTTTTGGCGAAATCAACCCACCCCCACCCTCAGCCACTGTCTTTCTCCCTCTTTCTCTTCTTTCTCCCGCTCTCCGGCTAATCTCACATTGCCTGGAGGAACTTTTCTGTGTTTTGGTTCAATTTGTTGATCTGTGCTGCGGTGAAATTCCATCAAAGGGATGCGTTTCTTCCACTATCCTGGATTAGCAGCTTTTTGATGTAAACTTGACTGAACCTGGTGTTGTAAAGAAAATTTCATATAAGATGAAACTTTCCTGGTGGTTAATGCTTTTGCCATAAATGAGTCATTAAGACATTTTAATAGTTTCTTTGATCCGAGCGTCATTAAATATTTTATCATCTCTTATCTTTTAAGAGCTTCTGTCTTCTCCGCTTCCATCTTCTCGTGGTCATATTCGTGACAGCCACAAGCCCTGCAGCGTTTGCCTGCTGTCCCCATTGACGCCTGTGACATCTCTGAAACCATGTCAGAATAGCCTAAACATGGCAGTGATTGCCGCATTGTTAGGGTGTGAAGGAAGGCTTTGGCAGCTCTCCTTGTTTTATGATTGATTTAGCTCTTCTGGCCAAACCAATATAGGCCGAAAGGCCTGTGGGATGGTCAAGCAGAGCAGACAGCTCAGAGTGATGTTTGACTGGATGAGACATTTTCCTCTAATATAAAAGTATAGTGAGTACCGTGACCTTTGCGGGTCGTTCAGATGATGACAGTTTTGAGGAAAGACCTGAGGGATCAGATAGACAAATTGACAGATGTCACTGTTTTTTTTTTTTTACGAATCGACTGGCCTCAAGATACCTCAAATCAAAAACTTTTGAGTCCAACTACTTTAGCATATTTCACAAAGCTCAACTGACTCAGATACTATTCTGGAAAATAACAGTGCATTCACTAAATTACACAAGTGACATTTCGAGCTGAGACAATATAAAGTGACTGATGACTAACATCTTTTATTTTGCTACTTTAATTAAGGGCTATAGTTGCTTTGCCTGCAGAGATGTATTAAAGCTGGCTACTCGACTATATGCAGCATATACAGCAGCATGTAATTATGGATACTCAGTCCTACGGTGTATTTATTCACAGAGCCACAGTGTCTGTGATGTATTGACCAGGAACCCTCTTCACAATGCCACATTAAACTGAAGGAAATATAAATGTCACGGAAATATTTCTGAAATCTCTGTTCCGAGGAAGCTTTAAACAAACAGCAGATCATTCAAAATGCAGGAACACGTTCACTGACCAAGCCCAGAAGAAGGAAACGCACATTATGTCTATTTTTAAGTCTCTTTGTCGCTTCACTGTTTCTTGTGTTCAAGCCTCTGTTATTGGCTTTCAAATTCCTCTGTGAATCAGAGCTCCAATACGTCATTGGAGTATTTTAGGGTTCATACTGTAGTATGTTCCTTTTAGACTTTTCATAGGCTTGACTAAGACCTGTAGGGTAGTGGTTTTTGTGATTATAGCACTCAAGGCATCACACTTTCAAGACACTGGACACAAACCAAAATATTTACACGTAACCCTTCTGATTGAGTGTTGATATAGTTAATAAGACTAATTTGATGCGCAGTATCCCAAAAGAGACAAACTAAAAACTGTCTCTAGCTGGGGGATTTTCACCTTTTTTGTGTGTTTTAGTTTCTCCTTCACGCTAGGAAGGAGTTGGTGAGTCGACGAGGTTACAATCAGCAGCAACTACACCGCTAGATGCCAATACATCCTACACCCCGGTACTTTAAAACACCTTTTTTAAAATGTAATTTTAAAGAAAAAAGTAAAACAATTATTCCGTTATTTTCACTTAAATAATCTGTCAAATAGTTTCTCAATTAATCATTATGTAATATTAAAATCATTTCTTCTTCTGTCCATGACAGATCAGAAGAGTAAAAAATGTCTAAAACACTATTTTCCAAAGCTCATGGTGACCAACAGCCCAGAACACAAAGACAAGATATAAATTAGTATAAAGATATAAATTAGAAAAAGAAGAAAAGTCAGAATTAAAAAATGAACTTAAGGATTATCAAAAGAAATACTTATACTAATTGTCTTCAAACTTCAGCTGTAATTCTAAACATTGAGGAGAGGACAAAATATACTGAAGGTTATTTTTACTTAATTTTATTGCTGCAGTTTTTCTGTTTCTTTATTATCACAATCAGATTATTTTGCTTCAATCTGCACATTTGCTCTCTCCGCTGGACTCGGCTTCACATTGGCCCTCTTCCATTGTTCCGTCCAGCTCTAATGTGCTTGCACTACGACTTTATACGGACGTTTGTCACACTGTTAATGAAAAACCTGCAGTGCAACGAAATCAGCGAGGTGCTGTGCTTCAGAAGTTTGTGTGCTCTGGACTAATACCTGTGATCATTCACCTGCATGGTACAGTGGCTGGATCGTAATATTCTCCTGCAGGGGACTCGACAGAAGGCGACTGAGATTGGACGACCAAAGTCTCCCGAAGGAGCCACCCTGCAGGAGCTGGATAACCATCTGAAACCGCAAATGTTTCTCTGCTCTCTGTGATGTGTTAGGTTTTGATGGGGCACTTAAATCAGAAAATAGGTCACGAGCCGTCATGCAATAATTGGATTTAAAAATTAATAACATTAATGAGAGTCGCGGAATTCCTTTGTTTCCTTGACTTATTCATCTCACTCGACTGTCTGACTTGAACAAACCAGCTGGAAAAGTCTACTTGTCTCACGGTTTTCTGTCACTCACTGCATAAAGGTGACCTGAGCATACATTATCATATTAAAAGTGTGTTAGCTGCACTGAATTGTAAGGAAAACAGACATTAGTAGATTGGAAAATCAGTGTGAACTAGCAACATCCACACCTTGTATACTTTTTTTTGGATTAGTTCGGGGGTGAAAGCAATTGTTGCTTGTGGATGATTAAACAATATCACACGAGAGGGACTGCGGCCTCGTGCCTATGCCAGAATCACAGCTGTGCTGATATTCAGTATAACGGCACAACCTCAAGAGTTATATTGCGTTTAAACAACAGTTCTACAAGCACCATTTATTAGTTTACAGTAATAAGTGACAACAGGTTATGATTTGTTTATTTAATAGTTTATTTGTCTCTGCCAAGACAAATCGTTCCACGACCGGGCTGGGACTGCACTGTTGCCAAGCAATACATCAACATTTTCCTGAACAGCCCGGTCAATGTTCATATTTTTGAGACTTATCCAAGTCTGAAAGCAAAACCTGTGTTGTTAGCCACGCTTTTCCTCTTTTGAATTTGTCTACGTCATGTAAGTGCACCTGGAGGTTTGTGTTGAAGTAACCAGGCTTCTTTCTTTCCCTTTGTCCTCTTCTTCTGACAACCATTCATACTTTAAGTCAAATGTTATTTGGGGCCAATGTTCATCAAGTTCAAGATTGAAATTTGATTCATTAATGGTTGGTTGTGAAGCTGATACATGATACATAGTAGTAGTAGTTAAAAGTCCGTATGATGCTGTGCTCCATATCATGTCTCTTGTCCAATTAAACTACTTTGTTGGATCATCTAAGTCACATTGTTAAGACTCTCAGTGTTTCTGAATCTCACCCAAAGAGACCCAAGACATTTTGTCAAACAAGCTTATTCACTTTGTTGCTGAGAGTTATACGAGAAGATCGATGCCACCCTCAGCTTCGTATGGTAAATATGAAACTGGAGCCTGTAGCCAGTTAGCTTAGATTAGCATAAAGAGTGGAAACCAGGCGAACGGCCAGCCTGGTTCTACCCGAAGGTTACAAAATCTGCCTATCAGCACGTCTAAAGCTGACTGATTAACACATCTTATAGCTCGCTTGTTTAATCTGTACATTAAAAAAAAAAAAAAAAAAAAGTGTGGTCGCTAGGCAACCAGCTGAGACTCGAAGAAATGGCTGCTCTTTGCCAATAAATACTACAGCACATGTTGTATTTACACTTTGTTTATTTGTACAAGATATAATGTGTTAGTGAGCGGTATGTGTTGTTTCTGTTTCCCCCTGTTTTCAGTCTTTATGCTAAGCTAAGCTAACAGGCTGCTAGCTCCAGCTTCAGACAGAGAAGGGAGTGTTATTCTCATCAACTTTTAAGCAACTCAGATCTCCTCTCACTTTGGCTATAACGGCAAGAGTGTGTGCATGCATGGACCAAACAAAAGAAACTAAATATATAAAGCCAATATAGCACCTGACAGGAATATTCTTCAAGAATGCACATATGCCTTTTGGCCTCTGGACTGTGCAGCCCTAATTGGAATCAGACTGGGTATACTGGGCAGCATTTCTACACAGTGGAACTGGGCTGTAATGTCATTTTTAGAAATGGCTTTAGGCTACAGTGACAGTATCATGTGCATGATATTGTGAGATGTGCTGTTGGTGATTTTTTATTGACATAATTTATCTACATTGTCTTGTAAGAACTGAGGCTGTAGTTAAACACCGTAAGACGAGATTCACACTGACCGGTCTGCAAGCTCTCCCGTTGCCAAGCACAATAAGAGCTCGGCACACACACTAAATTTGAAACGGGGGCTCATATGCCTCATGCTTTCCACATTGGCTCCCCCCTGACCCAGGAGGATTAAACCTGTCCGCGGGGTTTTTCTTTCAGGTAGCTGATTTATGGGGCTTCAGCAGAGAAACAAAAAGGGTCTGAATGTGTTTGAAGTCATCAGGTGAAGACCCTAAGACGGCACTTTGAAAAAAAAAAAAAAAAAAGCTCCCAGTGGGATTGAAATCTCTTCAGCCACGCCTGTCAAAGGCAACGCTCAGATCCAGACTGTAACCTTTCACCTGGGCCGAGATCCAGCTTCCACCTGTGCACTGGCTGATTAAGTGTTAGTCAGGCTTTCCAAGCTTGCGTGTGGCGGCAGGGATTAAACTCACTACATACGTGATTGACGATATGTCGTGACACAAAAGCAAAGTAACGATATTTCATCGAGTTGATAATTCTGCCTGGATGCTCAAGCTTTGCCTTGTGGCCTAGATTTTCTCCCCTTCTCAAGAGGGATTGATTCAACCTTTCTTCTATTCTTCTACATTTTCTAATTAGCTTTAGTGATTTCCTAATTCTTTGACATTCAACCTTGAATTATTCCCTCCTCCACACATAAAAACAAGACATTTGTTCCACTTCTGGAAAACCAACAAAGCATGTTAATGTTCTTGTTTATTCCATGATCAAACATAATCATTCTCTTCTCTGGAGGAAACCTCCCTTTGGGCTAATTTCTGGCATTGTTACTTGCATGTTTGACAAATTAGACTCTGGGAAACTCTGAGAGAAGACAGGGGGAAAGCTAGTGATACTGACATTAGCATTACATCCCTTCTTTGTTACACACTTCGGGCAGAATTCAAAGGTTTGTTGACTTAGCAGGTTTTTGGAGGATTGAAGGGGTTCAGCCTGAAGGGTCATCCTCTGTGGGATGGGAATGATGTTGGTGTGAGCCCGGGAGGTGTTTAGCATTGAGCACAGGCTGTGCTGCTATTCCTTTTTCTCTTCAAGAAAGCTTCCTGTCCAGGTGTTGATCTGTTTTTCCACCGGAAAGCGGGGAGTTTACTCGTCTCTCCTACTGTCTTTCATTGATTAAAGCTCAGGCCAGTGTCCCATCACACCTGGATCAAATGTGAAACCATGCTGGAGGAAGTTTTAATTTCAAGCCTTATGGTATTGAGCTGCTATATTGTGAATCAATGCAGAGGGTTAATTCCACTTTGAGCCGTCTTCACGGGTTGATTCGGCAGCACAGTATGTACATCAACAACATCGGGGCATTCAGACGCTGCGGGATGTTTCTTTGTATTTATTAAAAATATTCAACAGTCTCAGCTTTTTCTCACCTCGCTGATCAAAAAGCATCTTCTCCTCGCTCCTGTTTTTTAACTTGTGCGGCAAATAAACGACTTTTATGCTCAGTCACCGTATCATTTCTGGAGGCATGTTGAACACAGGAAAATGGGGAGCCAAACAAGCCTGTTTCACTCTGCTATTCAGTGTATCAACAGGCATTAAGCTGAATAGGAAACAGCCTTATTTTCTCTCTCTGGAGGGCAGAGGCACTGAGACAGACTGTCGCTCTCCCTCTCTCTCTGTGGATAGAGACAAGAATGAGGATGCTGGCAACAATAGAAGAAGAAGCCATTGTTAACCAGCCTCGTTGCTGTCAAGTCGGAGTCAGGATGCGCCTGAGCCACCTCTCCGAAAACTAAACACAGAGCAGAGCAGGTGGTTGTCCTCCTCCTCCTCCTCCTGCTGCTGCCAGAAATTGATGCAATCTGATCTTCAACACTTGAGAGCTCTACTGCTCTTAAGTGTGAATGAACATGTTTTATTTGACCTCAACCTCCCCGAAAAGTTACGATTCAAAATGAACTTCCACCCAGAAGAAGAATTAGCATATTTTTTGGTGTTGTCGTGACAGGATACTTCTGTGCAGTCAGACCTGAAGTACTCATTTTTATTGCTTAGAGAAAAATGACAATAAAGATCTTCCATGTCTGTGAGTTAGATTCCATATTCATCTTAATTGGTGCCTGGCAGGTTGTACAGAATGGAGATGGATTTGAAGTCATTTACTGGAAGTTCTTGACAGGCTCAGTGGAAGAGAACGTCAAGCCCTGTTCTGGCACACGTAGCTTGAAAATCATCTGTCAAAATTTAGCATATCTAAGGAGAAGGCTGCCTGTCATCTTCGATGTACATCTGTCCGTGCACAAGGGTGGATTTGATCAGGAACTATGTTGTACTCCTGATGTAAAGCACATTCATCAAGTTGATATTTGGTTGACAAGTCAAAAAAAAAAAAAAAGAGCTCTGGAAAGTCAAAGAGGTTTTTATAATGAGATGCTTTTGAGCTACACATAGTGCCAGAGGCTTTTTTTTAATAATGAATTTGTGCACAACATTTTTAAATCAAAATATTCACAGCGTCGTACATCATCAGACACATTTTACCGTCTTAACGTACAAATGCGATGTTCTCCTTTTTCTTTTTCTTTTTTCATTTTGCCCTGATTTTTGTTCCGGCACACGAGGCGTGATTTGTCGGTTTTGTTTTGCGAAACATTGCTGACAAGTGCATGGCTCAGCCAGGCAGATTATCAGTGGAAATCTCCACTCCAACTTCTTTATTTCCCCTCAAATCGATGTGGTGAACAGCGAGACGTGATTGATAATGATATTGAGATTGATTGTCTAAATCCCATCCCACAGTTCAAAGTCCCCAAACAGATAGTATATATACATGCAATTCAGTGCAGAGATAGGACTTGGCAGGAGCTGCCAATAGATAAGTGAAATAGGGCCAGAGTGAAAAGGCCTATCAGTCCCTAAGGGGCTTAGCTGCAGGATTCTGGAGCTCTAAACTGGCGGTGGTGGAGGGAGATAGTCGACATTGGTTTTAAATTACCCAAGATTGCCTTGTGGTTTCAGTCTGCGGGGACGCCAGCAGACAAGATGTTTGTTAAAACAAGTGCAGACATTGAGGCAGATTGGGGCAAAGAGCAGACCTGTGATTTCCTAGCCAGACAGAGCAGGTTGGAAGGCTGGTAATTGCAGAATTGGCAGAGGGGCTAAGGAGGTCTTGCAGCAATGATATCTGCCACTGGGACTTGAAGCAGTGGTGATACTGGAAAAGGGCTCAGTTTCCTCCCTGGGAGGATATTGTGTCTGATGCCATACAAGCTACAGTATAGACGGCACTAATGGCACCGTTGTTCATTTGCTTGCTTTGTAACACTGGTATACTGTATGTAACTCTGTAAAAATTACTGGGTAGAAAATGACCAATAATTATGCAGTAGCTAGTAATTATCATACAGGTGCTCACCATGTTCTGTAGCTACAGAAGTCCTGAGTTCATGTTCTGCATGGAAAATTTTCAGTCTTCTCTCTCTGCATTAAAGGCACAAAATATAAGGAATAATTCAACATTTTGAAATATTTATTCGCTTGGTGTATGAGTGAAAAAGTCACTGTGTCCAAGAAACTACAACTTTTCATTTTTGCACTTCTGATTTTGAACAAATTAAATAAACAAGATAAAACGTGAGCTTTAGAGATGCTGATAGGTGGATTCTGTTACATTTGAACAGAGCCGCACTAGCTGTTTACCCACTGACAGTACGGCTTTAGTGTGACATCACCCAGAGATGTTGTACACCAGAGTGCTGCAGCTCTGGCCACCGCCATCTTGGCAGTCCTGTGTTTTCTGCTTTCCAGCTAATCTAAAAATCAGCAAAGATGGGCCATCAGCAGGCTGAGGCAGGCTGAAGTTGGACATTTTAACATGGGGACTTATGGAGACGGACTCATTCTGCAGCCAGCCTCATGTGGACATCTGAGGAACTGCAGTTTTTGCCACTTCCGCATTGGCTTCACTTCACTATCACTTGGGTGGCTGCTTGTGTTTACTCGATGTTTTCAACATGTTTTTATGCTCAAGCTTCATATTGAACCAGCAGTTATGAGATTGTATCAATCTTCTCATTTAACTCTTAGCAAGAAAAAAAATGTGTATTTTCCAAAATATGGAACTATTAAAGTCTCTAAATGAAGTTGAGCGAAAGTATTCATAGGACGGTCAGATCAGTGTCTTAAATTTGATGCAAACTAATTCTATTTTTCTTTAAAACCTGAGTAAAATCTAAAAAAGTAAAAGATCTTCACAAATGTGATAATTTAAAATGAACAGAAATGCTTCAAACCAGTAAAGAGCAATGTCAACATCACCGAGCAGATGTTTTTTTTTTTTTTTTCTGAACGTGTTCAAAAACACCTTTTTTTTTATTTAAGGCCTTGCCACAGCTCTATATTCCATTTCCACCCTCACAATCCTCCCCACATTCATTCACGGAGTGGACCGTGTGTGCGTAACACTTCACGCTACTGTAGCAAACTTTCATACACACAAACACACGCAGCTTTTAATGCTTAAAGTTTACTTTTGTTACAGGTGCAATAACAAAAGGCCTTTTAAGTCTGACTTGAAAATCTTTAGGAGAAATTGGCTCCAGCATTGAGGGGTTGAAGTATTGATTCTGGCCTCTGGCTCAGTCCAGGAAAAGATGGATAGATTTCTTTGAAATGCACTCTGCGTGAGAATATAAAGACTATTGTGTTTTTCTCACTCAGGAATAAATTGTTTCATGACATATCTAGGGCCACCTTTTTAGCTTCAAGCTGCCTGCTTCTCTTGAAAGGGGAATGTTGACAGGGTGGAGCACATTCATCTGTAGTCCCAGACTACCCACACCTCAAAGAAGCTTTTATTGAAAGTTAAATCTCCTTCGGAGAGTTGGCAGCCTCTCGTTGGGATATCTATTTCAGCAGCTGTCGAGGCTGATTATATGAGGGTTGTGCCACACACTGGCAGCGATATAAACCTCCTACGGAGAGAGGGACCATTATGATGCTATTGATTGATGCTTTGATCTGCATGCATGTGTACAATCTCTTGACTCAGAGGCAGCAGTTTGTAATGACGGCATGCAACATGTGATCTGCGATAGATTTCGATTCCTGGCACTCGCAGTGGTGAAGTCACACATTTTAAAAAAAACCTATGATCACATGCTGTTTCTGCAGAACAACATGCTTTAATGTTTACCCCAGGACTTCAGCCATCCTACAGAGGATCGATAACAAGTTGGAGGCGTTATAGGAGAATTTCCCGATACTGAAGTCTGATACCAAGAGGCCCGTGTCCCAATCAAAGCAATGCAAATTGATTTATTTGTTATTCACACCCTGTTACCATCTTAATGGTCAAACTAGTTCAGCTAAAGCAATGAATGTGGATGGTACTTCAGTGTTGTCAATGAAGAAGCGGTGTGGGTTGGTTCCACCCACTGTTTTTAGATCTATAGAGAATCAATAAGAGAACATAGTTACCAGGAGACTATACAATGTAATTTGGGTTATAATGACTACCTTCTCATTTAGTATTGGGTTTTAATTACTCTGCTTAAAGTCTTTTAATTGTCACTGTATCGACTTCTGGCCTCACACACGGCTAAAAAAAAAAGAGATTACAGCTTAAAGGTTGAACTGCTGTTGGCCAGTGGAAACCATATTGGTGATTTAAGCTGTATATTTTGTCAACTTCCTATACTTAATGTCTTCTGAGCAACAAGCGAGACAGATAATGTCTTTTGAAGAGGGTGAAGTTTCAAAGTGAGATTCATACTCACATCCCTGATTTATTATTAAACAGAGCTGACATTTAAAACCCAAAAGAAACCTCTCAAATTAATCGAGCAGTGCGATCTGCGTAGTGCATTTTCTTTTTGGTGGCTTTTATTTTTTTCCTTCGTTTCGAAATTCTCCCCTCCACTCCCATCACCCACTGACTCAGAATACATTTCACTCCTCGCCAATGCCATCAACTTGAATATCAAACATCAATAAAAGCCACCTCTTTGGGTTTGTTTGAGCACCACCATGCTGTGAGTGGATGGTGGGCGGCGCAGGGGCAAAGGATCTTGGAACTATTGAGTCAAAATATTGATGGAACGGAGCCAGTCCTCGTGACGCTGTAGCCAAAGACTCATGTTAATCTTCTCCAAGTTACATCTTGGCATCACACAGACATTTTTATTTATTTAAAGAGCAAGATGACTGAGCATGAAGCACATGCTCTTTTTCAGCACCGCCTTCGTACTCCTGGAGTTTCACACAGTCCCTACAGGGAGGTGGAGGACAACCACAGTTTCCTACCGTTGGCCACAGAACAGCTCCAACTGAACGGTTGGGGATTGAGGGCCTTGTTTAAGGGTATGTCGATGGTGATTCACGAGGGTTTCTCGCCCAGATTCTCTGTTAGCCTTGGGACTATGTTTTTAGGCCACCCGTTACACATTTAATCAACAATTAACATTACAGGTTGTACAGGCTGTGTTACTACACTGCTATAGGTGGATCCATTGCTTAACTGCCTCCACAGAATAATGAACTAACTCGCACCCAATTATGCAGTGGCAGTTAACAGCTGTTAAAAAAAGCTAATGAGTTTAGCATAATAGCTCGGAGGGAGAAATCAGTGTATATGAAGATAAGCATTTTGTGAGGAAAATGCAGGAATGTTATCATAATTTCACACGCTGTGTAGAAATATACTGGATAAAATAATAGTTTTAAGACTCTGCATATCCTTTCCGAATATCATCACTGAGCTTCTTCATACTTCAAAACTGAGTTGTAAAGGAAGAAGTCAGATCTTGTACTTGGGTAAAAGTAACAATACAACAGTGTAGAAGTACTCTGATACAATTAAAAGAAATGCATTTTGCTTAAGTATATTTCTATTAGAATCAAAATACTTTTAAATTATCATAAGTAAAAGTACCCACTATGCAGATTTCCCCATTTCTGAACAATATACAGGATGTCATTGGTTTAACTGGTAATAACTGGTGCGTCAATGTGTAAGAGTCACTATAGGGAGCAGCTGGCTGAAAATGGATCCTAATTTATTTAGATTATTAATACAAAGTGCAATTAACAAATTGACCAGTTAAACAGATAATAACTTCATTTATATAGTTTTGCTTAAAAACAAGTTACAAAGTGCTTCACAAAAACCAAAAAACAAGAGTAACAACAATAAAAATATAACTGGTACTGTGGTAATGACAAGCAAGCTATACATTTTCCTTGGCACTGTCGCCAAGTGCTTGCTCATGGTGGGAAGTGTTAAGTCTCTGTAAATGTTATAAAGAGTACAGACCTCTAGACCTGCTCTGTATAGAAAGTGTCATGAGATAACTTCTGTTATGATTTGGCGCTACATAAATAAAACACAGAAAAAATGTTTTGTATTGGAGTAAAAAATAGGCCCACAATATTTTTCCTTGAAATGTAGAAGTAGCATTGAAGTACACTAAAAACGAGGGTTTTAATACTTGTATTAAGATGCCTCCTTTCTATAAAAGAGTCCCAGTAATCCATGAGAACCATCATTAATTTTATTATTTACACCTGTGCTTTTTCTGCTGTGACAAAAACCCATTGTTTGCTAATGAGCTTCAAATGCTTTACAATTCTAGCTCGCTGAGAGCAGATACTTAGCAGTTAGTGTCCCACCATTTAATTTATGTGTAGTGGTTAGTGAATTATAATGACCGGTGTCAAGGGAA
Organism: Protonibea diacanthus; assembly: GCA_028641955.1. NCBI lineage: Eukaryota > Metazoa > Chordata > Actinopteri > Sciaenidae > Protonibea > Protonibea diacanthus. The sequence continues at coordinate 19,232,521 of CM053988.1, read as the reverse complement.
TTAAATGGTAAATTTACTGTAGAGGTATGATGATTCACCTAAAGCTAAATTAAGCAGCTTTTGACCGCAAGACAGAGCAGAGAAAGCTAACTTAGCACGGTTAGCTTTTAGCTTCTGGCTAACATGTCTAAGTTGGCATTAGCCTAAAAAGCGCAATATTGACATCTATTTTGGAGACTGGACTCTTTGTATCCACTTAATCTTAAGTTCATTATCATGATTTGATGGGATAATATCTATTTATGTACTGTATGTTTAATATATATTTCACATTTAGCAGGGACCTAACATGTCACTTTATTTGTTAGCTAGAGGAGGCAATGAATTCCTGGACAAGCTCTCAACAATTGCTCAACCTTTTACCTGTGATACTTTGGCAGTCACTGCCTTTTCTATGTCCACCCCCTCAAAAAACAGACAAAGCAGCAAATATATCATTAGCAGCTGCCCTATGGAGCTGGAAATTAATTATCCTGTGTTCTCCTCGTTTGGCCACTCATTTGCACGTGTACTGTAAATGTCACCGGAGAGATAAATGGGAAAACAAAAACCCCAGCTCGTAGCCTTTATGCAGCAGAATGTCAGGGGGAGCTTGTAAGAGATGAGATATTGGTTTTGGCCTGGCATAGATTCTGGCTCAAAGGACATTGCAAGAGGCAATAAAATTTGTATGTCATCTGTGTTTAGAAACTTATTAGCAATGTGCAAGCGAACGTTTCCAGATTCAACATTTGGATTGTGCAAAGAGACAGGATAATATACCGTACATCTGCTATCAGCAGAGAACCAGCGTAATCATATATCTGAAGCTGCGTGATATCATTTTATCCAAAAGTCGTCTGCCTTCCCTGAAAACGACCTCTCGCTGTGTAAAAGCCACCTTTACTTTTCACATTTTTTAACTCAGTATGAACTCCTTTCCAGCCACATATTGTTCTGACTATGCTTTTTTTTTAGATTTATGAGTGTATTGAAAGGCACTTTGGGGCAAAAAAAAAAGGCTCAACTCTCACATTCTCTGCGTGGCCTTTAAGGTGCGAGGAATAAAGGGGCATTTGTATTAATCGATCACACGCCAAGCCTGGTTGAAGCCTGGGCCTAATGGTTGCTTGCTGTCATTTTGCAAGCAGCTTGTAAAAAGGATTAGAGTGGCTCTGTGGAGTAAGGGCGCATGAACAGCAAAGTTCTGTGGCCAGCAAGGAAAATAAATCAATTTATCCCTGATGGTGGTGCAGTTTTGGAACATAATGCCTAACGATGATGGAGTTTGGACACTTCATACTTGTCATTGTGAAATTGGACTGCCGTGTTGCTAATGATGGTAATGTATGTTGTGCCTCGCCTACTACAGTAATCCTTCACTCTGTCTCACTTAAATGCATCTCATTGTCTGGCATATTGCATTATGAATACCGCTGGGGAAAAGGGAAAAAAAAAAAAGTAGGATATAATTTATATATTCATTCATTTGAGCAGCAAGTTAATGGAAAAACTGTATAACCATATAAATTTCTTCCTTTTGTCACAGGCGATTGTAACTTTGAGAAGCCGCTGGCAGCGTGTGGGTATAGTCAAGGCAGAGATGATGACCTTGACTGGGAGCAGGCCAATACCAGAGAGAAACCTTCATCAGATCCATGGATGCCCTCAGGTAAGGACAGTGACACTGCCTCATGAAGAGGAGAAATGATGAAACCATCACCATACCGAGAATACATCATTGCAATAGACTGTGCAGTCTGTTTAGTGTAAGAGGAAGTATTCTGCTTCTTTTTACATAGAAAAATATTATTTATAATATTCATTTTAATGGGGAGAATACACTGGGGATTCAGGACACTGAAGAAAAATATATTCAATTTTTAAAAAAAGTCAGATTTTCACCCAATCATGCAACATAGTGGCTCCATTTAGAAAGAGCATGACAATATGCTGCTCCTCCTTATTATAAAATGGACTTTATTGATCTCACAATGGGGAAATTCAATTAATACACTTAATACTCATAAGTAGGGGCAGCCTCAAATGGGAGAGCAGACGACCTGTGTACGAAAGGCCGAGTTCTTCCTATAGCGACTCCGCCCTGTGGTCGACGGACATTTATTTTGCTGTGTGTCGTTCCCCCTCTACCCCGTCCCGAGTCTGAAGCGAGTTCGTTCAGCCACATCTCTGTGAAACTACCCTCTCCATGCTCCCTCTGTAGCCTGGTTAGCACCGTTAGCTCCTTCGTCTTATTTGGGAGAAATCTTAAATTGACTGTGATGAGATCAGATCAGATCCAGCTCTGCATCCCCGTCTCCTTCTCCTCACTTCGGCATGGTCTTTCCACAGAGAGTATGCTAGCGTTGCCTAGCGCTAACACCTATCTTTGAGTGTAAACAAGAGAGCCTTAGCTTGTCTTTGAGGGGGTCACCCGATGTATTCATGAAGTAACAGAAAAAAGGCAAATCACTAATCTCCATAGAGTCCAATATTGGCTCAAGTGGACAGGCTTTGGTCATTAATATTCCAAACATGTAAGTAATATGACAGAGCATTTACATGACAAATTTTTATCCGCTGTGATTTTTTTTTTTCCACGAAATGAAATTTATCTCTGCAAATGACCAGTTCAGTCTGATGATTTAGGTGTTTACATGAGACATTTCTGTGATGAGGCTATAAGTCTGACTTATAATTGGGATATACTGTAAGGCTGCATGTAAACAGCTTAGTGTCTGAGACTGATAAATATTGACTATATGTTCGTGTAGAACTATTTGAGCTTCTTCTTCTTCTTCTTCTTCTTCTTCTTCTTCTTCTTCTTCTTCTTCTTCTTCTTCTTCGAGTTTTCAATGTTATTTTCTTTTGTTATCAATCTCATATGAGGATCAGGATCTTTGGGAAAGTCACATGAACTGAGACAAAAGCGACATTTGATATAAAAAAAATACTCAGATCCATTTTAATTAAAGACGTCTTTTTGTCAGCCGCATATTGAAATTCATTAAAATGCTTTCCCTGCATTTTGTGTCTGTCGCACACAATTTGTCTCTTTAATGTTCCATTGATCGCTTTTCATTTGATTTGAAATGCAGAGATATCACCGCCACTGAGCAGAAGGCACCTAAGGAATTAGACTAATGGAATGACTTTTTTTTCCCCCCTCCATGTTATAACAAAGGTAGCGTTGCAAACTAATGGATATTGTTTTCCTCTCCTATCTGACGCCTAATCTCACAAAGGCTGCATCACAGATAGATTGCACTGGGCCCCCCCGGTGACAGAGGGGGAATTAATTAGCAGGCCCTCACTAATTTTAAGCAGCCAGTGCCCAGACCTGTTTGTGTGTACATCAGGATGATGTGTGTTGAACTGCCCCGGAGAAATTAGTTTCCATGGAGGGGGAAGTGTCGACTTTTTCTATCGCAATTGATTAATGTTGGGACACATGGAGGCTGGGCAAAGGTCACAGCGAAATCTGGAAAAGCCTTAACCTACAAATTAACACCTCGCGCACGGTCTAAATTTAACATATCTGATTAAAATCCCATGTCTGGTTAAGAGGTGTCCCTGATTGTTCTTTCCAGCCTGAGTACACTTCAGATAGGCTTGTTTTCTACCCGTGCATCTTGAATTGTGCGTAATTAACAGGTTGCGGCTCTTTCTCCATTTCTCAGTGTGAGCACTCAACCTGCCGTGCGAAATTGTCCTGTCTCCTCTTTGACCGCATTGAAAGGCTTGTGAAATGTAGTGTACTTGACGCCTGAAATTGTTTTAGGGCTGCTGGAAGAGGAGGGTTGATGGGTAGAAATGCATTTAGGTGAAAGCCACAAAAGCTATCTCACCTCTGATTGCTGTCTCAACTCTCAACCTGTACTTATGAATCTTCACAAGACGACCTTATCGTACTCACAGAACTGATTGTTCCGAACAGAAGGCATTGCTACCTCAGATGAAATGAGATGTAGACGGTATCTGTCCAAATAGGGGTGCTCTCTTAATGTCAATATGAATGCATGATTTAAATGATGATTAAAACTTTCTCTTCTGCTGAGTTTTCAGAGCAAATCAAATCCTTCTAGAGGTTTAAACATCAAGCTCTCATGTAACTCATCCCTTGGAATTGTGGGTGATTCTACACCGTATAATTTACATCCAAAGCCATTGTGGAGCGTCATATTGGAAGTACTTTGCCCTTAATTAAGTGAGGTGTAAAGCAAGGGCCAAAGGGCATGTCAATGTCTAGTCATTGTTTCAACAAACCCAACCAGAGGCGCTGCGGTCCAGTTCAGAAGTGGCTCTCCACTCTGCTTCGTGTGAGCGATCCATGTCACTCTGCACAGAGCAGCTCGAGCTGGCTGGGAAGTCAGACACAGAGAATCCGGACGTTTTTTCAAAATAAAACACTTCCGATCATAAAAACAGCCGAAAGGGAAACAATTAATATATGTTGTATATTGAGAAGCACATAAACCAGGAAATGACCAGATCTGAGCAAATTAACAAAGTCTGGCAGGCAAAACACTTGTTTGAAGTCTTGTGGAAAAACCACGACCAAAACAGCGTTGCAGCCGCGACATGACAGAGATGCGTCAGTGGGGTTTCGACCCAAGTGTGTAGAGGTCAGGATGACTTTTTTCATTTTTTCCATTTCCATTTTTCCCTAACCGTAATCAAGTGTTTTAGTTGTCTAACCCTAACCACACGTTAAATGTTCTTTCCCAACCATAACAATAGCTGATATTGGTGTAGACTGTATGTAAGAATAAAAAAGGTCCTTAAAAGTAATTGGTTTTTTTTTTTTACCTTCTTGTCAGTTAGATTTAAACTCCATTATCTGTAATTACTCCCAGAGAAGTTGAAAATATTGACCTGAGTTCATTATAAAAAAGAAATGATAATGCAATAATATGATTTCTTGTTATTATTAAAGGTTAAAAACATTCAAACCTGAATCTGCACGCTATCTTTTATCTGCTTGCAAAAACATAATTCAAAGGCTTGTGAAATCAATAGGAAACAGACTGAATTAAGTGTCAGTGTGGTAAGTGTAGAGAACACACTCATGAGAGACCTTGTGCAGCCCGCTGAGGACTCTCTTTTATCATGCAATGCTCAGACTGCAACCAAAGACCAAACTGGCCCTGTTCCATCCCAACATGTAAATAAAGGAGTACCGAAACGGAAAAGTGAAATGAAACGCAACAAGCCCTCTGGTCACACGAAGAAGAGGCGAGCAGTGCTTGAAACTCTTGGTTGTTTACGACAATCCGCTCCCTACCTAATTGCTACGTCTGGACGGAGAGTAGTCTTGTTTATCCCTCCGCGCAGCACTGATTGCATGCTTTGGCTCCTTTAGGGTGGCTCAGCCCATTTCTGAGGCTCTGCATGTCTGCTTGGGCACTCCCCAGTGTGTTCCCTCTCCCAAGCCAACTGGAGAAACCCCCGGCAGAACTGTCACTGTCAGTCCTATTATTATCAACAAGCCTCATCTGTCCTGGACAATGATAATAAAACCATCTCAGCCAAGTCGACACGCATTCAGCCTTGGAGAATGGAGCTGGACACGCTTCTGTCAGAGTCAGATGTTGGCTTGGATTTATGAGGAGAAAATTACCACACTTTAATCAAAGACATTTTCATCATTTATTAAAAAAAAAAAAAAGATGATTTCTCTAGTTTCCATGCTACCCCCTGTTGTTATAACTTCTCCAACATGGAGCGCTTGTCTCAAAGAAGAATGGATGAAGCTGACTCGGTGAGGAAGTTTGCAGTGTGGCGCTGCGAGGGGTGTCCAGATGCCATTAAGAAGGAAGTTGTTTTTAGTGAGCCCCAGCTGGTGCAGAGGCTGCCTCCTCTCTGATGGTGTCATGGATGTTGCCAACAGTAGGCTGCTGCTCCCTGGCTCTCCCCTGAGACTCGTTCTGGGAAATAATGGCAAGAGGAGGAGGAGGAGGAGAAAGAAGGTCCTCTAACTGAGATTAATTAGAGTTTTTCTATTATGCTAGGCACAATAGCAAATGCAGCTCTGGCTAAATGACTTATTGTTGCATTTTTAATGTCTGCTCTAAATATGTTGCGAGAGAGAAATTGAATGTTTTTGTCTCCGTGTTGCACAAGGTCTTTGTTTTGATAGCATGCCCTTGGTCCATAATGACACCTCGGCGATAGTGAAGGATTGGTAGATTGAGGTTCTTCAGAGGGTAACGGTGATCTTCTCTCCTTCTAGTTTTCTCTGGTCGGGTTCATAATGCTTTCATGCAAATGCAGCTCACTCTTGAACCCAGAAGGGTGCCGTTCTTTAGAGTTCGTCTACTGCATATGGATAAGACGGATCATTTTAAAAGCCAGTTCACCTTTTTGACCATTTCAATCAGGAGGTAATGAATTGACAAATCCCCTCCGCCTTACCTGGACAACCAGTGTTGTTTACAGGGCTTTATGCGCTGTTCAAATGGAAGAGGAGGAAAGATAGCCACTTAAAATATGAGAGGAGAGAACACCCACCGACTGAAGGACGTCAGAAATTTAATCAGAATTTAAATCACATCAGCAAAAGATGGGATTTGCCGTTGACGAGGGATGGGCCCTTTCTCGTGAAAATAAGCTAATTGCCTTGGAGCCATTCACAAGTTTGTGTGAAAATCACACCTTGCACAGTGTTGGCAAGGTCGTGAGGTTAAGGAGAAAGCCCATTATATGATTAGAGGATGAAACAGAACAGCAAATTACGATGTCTGATCAATTCATGAATTAATTCCTGGGAATAACAGACTTGAGATTTTCAATTTTGCATGTTTGTGGGGTTACGGAGTGCACTGTGGTCTGAGCAAACAGGACGGCATCCATTACTATAAACAGGATTATGACAGCACACTGTACTGTCATGATGGAGGACATATTTGCATACTGTATCTTTTCCCATTAGTGTGCATGGTATGTACAATTAAGGCTAATGATGCAGCTAGGTGACACGTGAGCACTCTCCGTTGTGTAATGGGTTTGTATCAGGCAAATGGGCTATTATATGACCCATTTATTGCAGCGGAGCGCCAGCAGTGCGTGGTGCATATTAAGATGACATATTAAGCCATTGAGATTTGCTGTTGATTGACACGCAGCAACAAAGGATGCTGCCATGGAACATAATAAGGGTCAGCTGTTGCACCTGATTAAAATGACAGGCCTGAAACGTGTTGCGCATGATGGATGGTTTTGGGTGAATCTGTTTGACACCGTCAAAGAAACCTGGCAGGTGCTTCATATGGAGAGCCCAAACTTATTCGGTATTACTTTATCAGGACTCTTTCATGTTTCAAAGGACATGGGGAAAGTTCTGGAAAATTGAGTGGAGGCCACGGCTGTTCACATTAACAGCCTAACCCTCACAGCGAGAGCATTTTTGATTGGTGGCAGACAGTGAGAATAGCCCTGTCTTCATTGACATTTCCGAAGCGGCAGCCGTGCTTTTCTGCGGTGGTGACCTCTGTGAATTTTATTAGCAAATGAGACCTGGAGGGTTTGGGTTTAAAGAGCGCCCCTTCATTCTGATTTCCCCCACATAATGATTTTCACAGAGTTCAGGACCTGAATGGAGGAGAAATAATGAGCGTGAGTCATTACTGCAAATTATATCCTCTGCTCAGACCATCACTCAACTCATAATTAATCTAAATACCTTCAACCTAAAGACTTTGATGATTAGGATTAGACAGTACCCTATTTCTAAGAACTAAATCATATCAGATTGTTTCCTCCTTAAGAAGGAACCGAGGGGGAAATAGAAAATGTACAAATGAAGCCTCCTGCTGGTTAGTCTTTTTTGGAGTAGTGTCTCTTTTACATTCAAACAGGGAGGCGTGAATGCAATAGAAAAGGGTTAATAGGATTCATCTGACATTTGTCTAAGGTCACTCTTCTGTCTACTCCTCCACCACCCTGAACCACCTCCTGCTCTCCACGACGATTACAAAATAGACAGAGCCTAACGATATGGGACTTGCAGGAAACGAGGAAATTAGGAAGCGGTTTTGTCACATTGTTGTAATCCTGAAAAGCTGTCATTTCTAAATCGAGTTTGGATTTGTCACAAAAGCCAGTCGTTCATAATGTATATCACTTCGATGGATTATGGTCATTATTTTTTTTTTGCCTGTTTCCTCAAGATAATGTCAGAGTAGAAACTCACAGAAAAAATTGGCTTTAATACAGCGGACCCAGTGCTTTGATAGAAAGTCGTGGTGGTCACCAAAAAGTTCTTTCATTGGATGATTAGGTGTTAGAAAACGATCAAATTAAAGTACTTAGTTCTTTCTAATTTGTCACCAGCTTCTGCTCATAGCTGAAGGAACTTGTTTTTCCATATGGACTGACACAAGCTGTGACTTCTCCGTCAGTGTGGGTGAGCTGACAGGTCAAAGGATTAACCTGATGGAAGACTCGGCTCTGGATTATGTCCACGTTTCTCTCTCTGTGTGGCTCATTATATCATTAAACCATTTAGGCTGTTCGTTTGGATTGTTTCATTTGAACATTCATGGGTTTACACTTGCTCGAAAAGTCCTTATCTGAGTGGAAAACACTTCACTGGTGCTCACCAGATATTCAGCTTGTAATGCTTGCCGCCTCATAATGGCTTAATTAATGAAGTTTTGAGTGTTGTTAAGTTTTTTTAAGGAGCGTTAGAAAGCTTCCTGACTTGAAACATTACAAATCGACATGGGTTGTGTGCGGCCCAGGACCAGAGGGCTCTGCAGCAAGTTATTGAAACCGCCCAGAACATCATTAGTACCCATCTACCGAGCAACAGTGATACCTGTGAGGTGTCTAAACCCAACCCAAAGGATACAGAAAGACAAAACACACTCCAGCCACTGCCTTTACTGCCTGTTGCCATCTGGCAAGTGTCCGCTGCCGTACCAACAGACTACAGAGCAGCTTCTTTCCTCAGACTGTGGGACTCCTCAGTTCATCCTCTGCACTCCACCATAAATAAAGAATAATTTATTAATAATTCATTATTGCTTCACCCATATATATTTAATGTTAGTTTTGCGAGTAGAATAAAGGGATTACACCTTTGAAGATTTAATAATTAAGATTAATAAATGAACCCTGTGCCTTGTTTTTTCTTAAGAGTACCCCATCTGACTTCCTTGTCATAACCACGGACTGTATAAAGAATGGACGGCGTATCCATGACGTCAACTGCAGGTTTCTGAAAAGCCGTTTTGAAGCTCAGAATTTGGTGGCCGCCACCGTCTCTGCTCAAACCAAGCCACCTGTAACGGCATCCACCTGTCAATCAAAGCCTCCACACTGTTAATTATACTTAACTTTATGCCTTGATATGATTTGAACAGGTGAGTTGTATATAAATTCACCCTCAGTACAGTTATCATGAATGGGGAAATTAGCCAAAGAGACCAAAACTGTTTTTTGTACCAGGCTGCAAACATGTTTATTTCTGCTGTGAAGTTGGACATTTTAACATGGGGACTTATGGAGACTCGTTCTGCAGCCAGCCTCAAGTGGACGTTTGAGGAGCTGCAGTTTTTGGCACTTCTGCGTTGGCTTCATTTCACAGACGCGGCTTTTCTATTACCCACTATTACCCACAATTGGTCAGCCATTCGGGGGTGTTGTAGCCGCTAATGTAACAGCTGGTAAGCTCACTACTTTTCAAATCCACCCCCTACAGATTTTCACATTTGTAGTCTTCAGCCCCAACCGATGAAGACTTATGTGACTTCATTTGAGGCAGCTTCCTCCTTTATGTAACTCCTTCCACATACCGTATGCAGTAGTATTCCATCGATTTCAAAGACTGGTGGAGTTCCTATTTAATCACAACAAAAACACTTAAGTACGGACGGAAATTCACTGAAATCCATCTAAGAGATTGTTTGGGCCACAACCAAATGTTGAGCCACTTTTGTGGCACCTCCTCATTTAGGGCCTCTGATAACAAAATGTCTGATAATCAATAATGTTTTCTGTGTAAGCCCTCATCCAGGCACAGTGTCCTTGTTAAAAATGTCTAAAATATCTTAGTTTAATGAAAGTCATACATTTCTATTTCAGCGGCGTGCCCTTCATTTCAAGTGTTCCTGCTGCAGATACTACATACATTCATCTTTCACTAATTCATTTTTCATACCAGCCTCCATGTTCAGCCATCATTGTAATGGAAGGTGAAGGTGGCCTACATTGGAATAATAATAAATCTGTTCCTCTGAATACCTTAGACAATAGGCGAGCTCTGGCCTTTACAGAGTTGCAGAGACAGGCCTTGAGTGTGCCGAGAGCTCTCCATTTTTAATTGGTCTTGAACACGCCATTGTTAAGGCAAAAGAGATAGAGAACGAAGAAGAGAGGGAGAGAAAACACCCTTGTGCATCACTAGCACATTAGCACAGCACTAACACAGTGTCATTATAATTTGCTCTTAGTCTCGCTGGCTAATTAGCTTGTCATGGTGCAGCAGGTCCTGCAGAGTATGTGGTCATTAGGCACCAAGAGCATAGAAACTGAATGGCAATCAGTGTTTTTTCTGTCATCTTCTTCACTTCTGTTAGACAGTGAGAATGGCAGCGGGATGACGTGGCGCACTGTCACTCAAAACGCTGCATTCTTATGTTTTGTGGAGGTCAATAACGAGGAAGGGACCGACTTTTTACGTCTTGTGTTCGGGTTCACTGACTCGAATCGAGACGATTTGTAGGGCCTCAAATTTGGTGACAGAAATTTCACATCCTCATTGCTACAGCTCTGCAACCTGCCCGATAGTGAGCCTTTATGCTAAGATGTATTTTTATCAAATAATCACACTTGGTTGCACTCACAGCCACTGCATTAAGCTTTATTAAACAGGAAGCGACTACTTACAAAGGGTACCTATTGTTTTATTAATATTACATTAACGCGGTAGTGAAAAATGTACAAATGCCGCTTGAGGGATCTGATATTTTCATCTCTAATTACCAACAAAGAGCACTGCTGTGCATAAATCTCCTGTGCAACACTGTCACAACTTGGCTGTTTGAAATGAAAGGTAAACAGTCTGTTTTAATCATAGAGGCGCCGGCATCTTTGTCTTTGGAACATGAGCTACAACTGAACAATTCATCAACTGATTATTAGTGCTGGTTCGCATCACACCGAGGGTTACTGATGCCTCAAAGGGAGAAAAACAACCAAAAAAAAAATGTTCTGGGCACCTGAGCAGATGGCTGAATGTTATTAAAGAGACCTCAAAGCCCTTGCAGAGAGGCACCTGATTGAGGCTGGACAAACAAGTGTCTCAAAGTCAACTCCTCTCCTGCCCTTCTACATGTACCTTGCACTACTTCTTGCATAGCCTCGGAAATAATTAGCCTCGCGATATGAATCAGAGGCAAACTGAATGTGAATGATACGTTACAAAGCTTTAGGAAAACAGCAGTGTGCTGTTCACAATGGTGAATCACAACAGAGTGATCATGCTGTGTGTGAAAATCCATAACGCAGGAAGGCCACAATCATAAATAGCTAATCATAACTTGATTAGCACTTAATAAAAGAAGTTCCTTTTATCACAGTAAACAAAAGAAGATATTATAAAGCCTGTATGAACTCAAACTTTTACTTTAAACTCACACACTCACAGTGAAGTTTAAGCCATACATGGCATGGTTTCTCTGCTTCGTGTTCATATTTAAACACAGCTCGTCTCATGACCCAGGCCACGTCAACATCCTTTAAAACAACATCTTGCTACAACCTGACAAACAAAGCCGAGGAGGCTGACTCGGTGTCATCACAACTCACTGCTCCTCCTCCTCCTCCTCCTCCTCCTGCTCCCTCTCCTCCTGTTTCATTGTGTAAACATGACAGAAGCCTAACTCGTTATCTGAAAGCTGGAGACAGATGGAATTGGTGAGCGTTACAAGTGCAGCACAACAAGACGAGTGGGCAACCTCGAGTCGTTGATGGAGCAAATAGGGTTTTGTTGAGCGGCTGATTGGCTGACACACTCCGGGACCAAAACCCGTCGGTTTAGTCGATGTTATTCACCCATTTTTAACACCATATCTGAGTGAATCTCCAGATGTTAAATTTAATGACAAAGTATCACACCCACTGCGGTTCAGCTCTGCCTCACAAGCAGGAGAGCAAAGCTAACAGGTTGTTTGTCTCACCTCCAAGCAAAATGTGCTTTCCAATCATTACCAGACTTCCAAAAAAGATGTATTTCAACATAAACCGAGTCTTTTTGGCTGCGTCTCAAATGCTGTTACGATTTGTGCCATCTCATTACCGAGCCAAGCTAAATAGGATGATGACAAATAGAATGTGTTCTGCATCTCCTTGAAAGTTTGCCAATATAATAATTCTCACTTGTGTTTTATTGGCAAGAGGGGAGAGAATTAGATTAACCTTTAATATTGAACCAAAGCGATAAAATCTAAATGGGACTTGGTTGGCAAATAGATTTTAACTTATTGATTTCTCATCATTTCCCTTCTCTCTGTCATTGAGGGGGAAAACACTTGTCTCAAACATCTAGCATTTGTAGGATTAGTCTTGTTTTTTTTTGTTTTTTTTGTCTTTTGTCTTTTGTATTTTGATGAATGACAATAATTAGAGTTTCTATCAATCCAAAGATGAGAGCATTTTCTCATTAATGCTAGAATGCTCAGTGCTAATAGGAAAGGTCTCAGCACAGTCGTTTACCTGCTTCCTGTAAACTCTTATAAGATTAGGCTTTTTATTTAGTTACTGTTAAACCTCAGGACCTTGTTGCTACTGCAGTAATAATCTGATTCTTGTCTTGGAGATTTTTTCTGTTGTGTTAATAAGCATCAGCCTCTAAACACCAACAGATCGGAGATATATTTCCATGTTGCCAGGGGAATACACAATCGCATACATTAAGATCGCCATCACCAAATGTACTACAATGTTGTTGTGGGTTTTATGTAAATATTTTAGTATGTGAATATTTTAGTGCTCATACAATACCACATTAATCTTTGACATTTTATGTTAAAGATTACATGAATTTGTTATTTTACCACTATCCTCATTGTTAGCGATTTGGCAAACGCAGTCAAGTTTCAGCACATAATCACTTAATAGAAAACAAAGTTTAGAATTTACACAAGGCTCCTTTTGTCTTGTTGAAAGGTGTTATACAAATAGACCTGCCTTGCTTCTTTTGGAAAATCTGTGGGTGTTCAATGCAACGCGACCGTCAAAGGAGAGCGTCAAACACATAGTGATGTGGAATTTGACACTCAAAGAAGAAAAAAGTATGACAGCGATGTATTTTCTAAAACATCAACTTAGAAAGCATAGAAACATCATCTACAAGTGTCTGGGGGCTTGTTGTTACACAGACACGTTTCCTTTAGTGTCCTAGCAGCAATCTGAGGCACAGCTGAGCTCTGAATTAAATGCTCACATGCAAGCTCGCAATGACAATGTGAATATGTTTAAAGTTTGTCAGATGTGTTTAAGAGTTTGTCAGACCAAAGAAGAAAATGTGATTAACCACCCAGCCAAATTTGAATAATTAATATTTGATTAATTTGAATATATGAAATATATATATTTATAATATATAATTTGATGAAATTAGGTGTCAAAATCAGGTGAAAATTAGGAGCAGTATTCTCAGCTCCGGGAGTGCAGGAGTATGCTTAGGGTGGCCTTAGCGTGTCATCGAGCCACCCTTTAGGACCGCCCAGAAAATCCTGGACTGAAACGATATATCACTATTATTATCAATATAACAGCTTCTTTGAAATATTATTTCTAAATGCTTTCCATAGTTTATTTTATGGTTTGTACATAGGACACTGGATGATTATGACGAGACTTTTGACTATGAAGATTAGTTTACCTGCCGCTGTTTGAACTGCTGGTTGGATAAAACTCTTGTCCATGTTTCAGGATCAACCTTCATGATGGTGAACACGTCAGGACGTTTTGCTGGACAGAAGGCCTTACTGCTGACACCGCAGCTGAGGGAGAACGACACCCACTGCGTTACCTTCCACTACTACATAGGAGGCAGAGACAACAGCCACCCGGGTCATCTAAATGTCTATATCAAAGAAAACAACAGTCCCATGGGAATGCCTGTTTGGAACGTGTCCGGTCCAGCCACTCGTTCCTGGGGACAGATAGAGCTGGCCATCAGCACCTACTGGCCCAACTTCTACCAGGTGAGGAAGTGCGGTTTGAATCCAGCTCTCCTCTTTTTCATAATGTCTCATCACAAAACTAGGTTGCTTATTGTAAGCAGCCAAAGTCATTAAATCCTGTTCAAAGGGTTGAACAAGACAAATTTATTATTTGAGTAGGTGCAAACAATCGCACAATAGCCTATTCAAAACACCTAAGATTATTGATTTCTGGGGCTATCTCGGTATCCATGGTAATCTGTCCTCTCTCCTTTCCATCTGAGCCAGTTCTCTTTTTCCAATTCTGAAAACTCATTTTCACTTACCAATGCACATGACTGCTGGCCGGGGCAAGGTGATTTCACACTTGCCTGGCTATTAGTCTTCACCAGGCTTGTTCCACGAGTACACCAAATGTTAATTGATGCAGAGAGACCCCTTAACCTCCCAAAGGGAGACAGTCCCTTGGTGAATTATTTCATTATGGCCTGGCAGTGCTGGTCCACAGTGGAGCTGAGGGGAGTCCTTCTGCCTGCTCATCATAGCAACCCTGATAACTTAGTTAACAAGGGACACCGCTGAGTTTCTCACTGCTGAATGTGAAGATAGGAGCCTTAATGAGAGGCACACAGACAAAAGAAAGGGAGAAGAAGGGGAAGGCAACAGTTGAGATGGACAGAATATGCCGCAGCCACCACTAATAGTCACTGCTCGCCGTTGACAGGATGGTGACCCTTGTGTGACATAATGATGTAAAACCTAGTCTGGTCAAATGTTTCTAGTTTGGCTCAAGACACTTAAAGATTGAAGGAGTCTGTCTGTAGTAGAGGCACAGTTTGTTGTGTTTGGATTCTTCCTACATGCAGAATTCTTGGCTTAAACTGAAACACAAGTCGAAGAGCCGATTCAGAACAAATCATGCCGAAAAGAAAACACCTCCCGTTCATCTGGACGGGGGAAATGGATTATTTCATGTACCCTGTTTTGAAGTTTGTGTCTGAATTGCAGTTTATGCTGCAATATAGCAACACAGAGGAGTTTCTTTTTTGGTTTGTGTACGTCTGGCTGAGCAACATAGAGGATGAGTGAAGAGAGGCAGTGAGAAAGCCGAGAACAGCGATTACGTTAAGCACAAATACCACATACTTACTGCAACACCTGATTTAGCCCGAATACAGTCTAAGAGCTAAACATCATTAATTGTCTGGAAATTAAGTAAGTTCAAGCCCTTTTTTTGGACCTGAGTTGCTTCTTTAATGTGACATGCACCTTTTTAAACACTGCATTGCTTTT
The DNA here is from genome assembly GCA_028641955.1 of Protonibea diacanthus. Classification (NCBI taxonomy): domain Eukaryota; kingdom Metazoa; phylum Chordata; class Actinopteri; family Sciaenidae; genus Protonibea; species Protonibea diacanthus. The sequence goes on along the minus strand of CM053988.1, from coordinate 19,217,078 downwards.
GAATTCTAAGTCAAGTTTGCGGAGTCATGATGTATTTCAGCAAATCTCTGCACGTAGGGCGAGCGTCACCCAAATGCCCCAAATGACATATTATGCTTTCCTGTGTGTTCAGGGAAAATCCCAGCATCTGTTGCCTTTCAAACCCCAGCAGAAGGTCTGTCTCTGTTTGTAATTGTTCCAGACCCAAACTGACAACATGGGTAAATGCAAGGATGCTAATGATCTTAGCACTGCTCTCAGTCAAGAAAAGAGAGACCAATGCTTAAAATTGTCACTAATTAACAACATGGCACTAATTATAGGTATCTTTAATTGCATACTAACCTACGCAGTTGTCAAAGGGAAGCCACCTGATACTTGGAAATTATTTTTTAATTACCGGTAAGGCTTGTAGTCATCATGAGCCTTTCAGCCTTTTGATAATTACTCTTCTGTCAGGTCATCCCTAAAACTTTTAATTGAGATTGTCATGCATCACTTGAACATTGTGTAAAATATAGAAGATGCACAGTCTGAATATTTTTTATACATACCACTCAAGATATGCACTCACTGTGCATGAGATGAACGCTCTCATATTTATCCTGATATGCAGCAGTGCACCAATGAGAGAGAGAGAAACCCAAATGTCCTCATCTATCTTGATTTCTATACAGTGGAACGTATGGCAGAGCTAATCAATCCTGCTGTAATGTAGTACTTAGCTAAGTCCCTTAGGAACAGCCGGTGTGGTGATGTAGACGTTGAATGTTGGGTTCACTGTCTGTCTCTTTGACAAATGAGAATGGTGAACTTTCCCGTGACATCAACAGCATTCGTCCCATGCGAATATTTTCACTCTGTGGGTCAGGCCCAATTATGCACTGCACTATCATTGATGTTGGAATCAATTATATCACAGCTATTAGGCAGGCTGACTGATGTCTGTTGCACAAACAAAGGATTTCAATTAGAGAGTGGGGGCTAGTTCATTTGTCTGGTGGCGATATATGGAGTGGTTGGCCTTTTAATTTCCTTTAAATTAGCCTGTAATGAGGCCATAATTGGCACCCAAGACATTCACTTTCATATTTCATGAGACAAAAAAAGAAATTTATAATTAGACAGCCTTATCTGAAGGCATCCTGCCTCCCAGATGACAATGATAACTATCTCCGCCTCCACATTCCTAGGCTACAAAAGGAATCTCAGACATGTACGTGTGTGCAGCCTAGCTACGACTGGCCGGACACAGCTTTCTGCGTGACACCATATACGGAACATACCCCATTCATAAATATACCTTTCACTGGAAGATATCTGCTTATATTTAGGGAATAACGGCATGCAAAACATGTGCAGTGTGAGTGTGTGTGGTGTAATGGGTCTCTGCACCACACCCTGGGTTTGGGAAGGGACTGGCATTCTGTTTCCCTTTTTATCACACTGCAGACCAGCGAGTACATAACTGACATTCTGCTGGGACACGCCCTCTGTCAGAGCTCAGGCCCATTTGTTTTGCAGGAGAGCTCTGCCCCTTAAAATAGGGTCACGTTAGTCACACACAGCACAGTTGTGCTTGATTTCAGACTTTCTGCACGCAGAGATAGTAACAAACATGTCAGCATGAGAGTAACACTAGACACACAACTGTCAAATGCAACGACAGCGCCTTGGGGAAGTGTTGCTATTTAAATTTGCATTAAAGGGTTGGCTCTCTTAAGTTATGTAAAAACATATGTTCACACTTACCTCTAGTGGCGTCTATTCGTGCTGCTATTTTTGGTTTCATTTTTCTCAGGTTTTGAGATTTTCCAACCATAGATCTTCTACACAAATCAATACTTTTTTATTGAGATTACATCTTTAATATGAAGCAATGCCAGCAGTACTGGAAGTCTGTCCAAGTGATCTAAAAGTAGTAAACAGTAGCTCTGCACAAGATGTTCCTAAGTTTAAATTAGCCTAATTATAATCAAAGTGTTGATTGCACCACGCAAGCTCATTATTATGTAGAGATTACAGTAGTTATTACTAAATATTAACAACCAGTAAAAGGTCAAATGTTTAAGAATTAAGTAAACAAACCAGCCAAGCATGCATTGGATATAATAATAACGTGATTAGATGAAACAGTAAAAGAAATAACAGAGTATGGTCGATACATCTGACCTGACAGTTGATCAAAATGCTGTTTAATTAAGTTAAGTATACCTCAGATTACAAAGTTTTTATATTATATGATCAAATATTACTGGTTGGGTTAGTAAAAACTGTTTATTTCACCTCATTGTGCAGAAATGCTACTAATGCTGAAACTCCATCTCAAGTCACTCTTGGGTTGTCGTTTATGTTTAGCCTGTTTGTCCTCCTAAAACTATTATGTTTGGAAGTTACTGTATGTCACAGCTTGTGATGCTGCAGTATCTTCCTGTTTACATATTTTGTTTGATTGCTTTGGATTTGACAGCGCCACAGATGCTTCCAAGCAACAGATTCACAAATGACTAAAGTCTGTACCAGCTAAGACATTTCCTTCTTTCCACTCCTGTTGAATTTGCATAATGTCATTCCTCAAAGCACAAACAAAACTCAGTTCGCTCGCATTCTTTTTGTGGAGAGAGGGCAGCACCTGGACGGCTAAAATCAAAAGATTTCTCAGGTGAAATCTGGGTGAACTGACTCGTTAAATATCGCTGTGATGTAACGATGTGTCCCATCCCCCCCGTTCACTATGAGCTTGTGTGCTAATCGTCTCAAGGCTCCAACTTAATTTAACACTTGCATGTCATAACACCTATCCACTGTGACATATTGTGGAAATAACGTCAGTGGCCTGCAGCTGTGTGACCAGCTGCAGCCCAGCTAAGAGTAGATCGCATTAGCAGGAGCTGGACTTTTCTCTGCACACACAGGCAGCCTCACTCAAGTGCCATTTGAAGACATGTGGCCATTTATCATTGGTGTTATGAGTCTCCTCTCTCCCTCCTCAGATTGTGTTTGAAGCCGTAACCTCAGGGCAGCGTGGCTTGCTGGCCATCAAAGACGTCGTGGTCCAGGGCCACCAGTGCAGTAAGTCCTTTTTCCCCTTCACCATAAAAGAATATCATCAAAGAGTCATTGTCCTTTCCATGACACCCTCCCAAACACCTGTATAGTTGTTCCAGCCAAGGCCTCCTAGTCAAACAAAAGGCCTTCAAAGTGTATACTACAGTTATTCCAATGTGTAAACCTCCCTCCTCCTGGCTCCCTGAAGATTTATGTGCATACAGTTGACATGCTGAAGTGTGCTTGAGATTTAATGTCGGAGTGGCTCTGTTAAATCTATCCTTTGTGAGATGGGGGAGAAATACTGCAAAAGAAAAGAAAAAAAAAAAAAACAAATCCCTCCATACAGTGTGCTGCTGCTTATGTGTGGATTCCACTTCGCTTCCCTTAAGGATATTCAGTAAAGCATCTCATCTCTCAGATGTTCCGATTTCTGCTACCCTCGCTGAATACAAGTACAAGCACTTGCGGAGCTAATGAACATGTAATCACTGGCATATTTAGAAATTTTCTGCTCCGGCTTTTGGGACAGGCTGCTGCTGTGGGAGTACAAGGATGAGGGCTCTTCAGGGTTCCTCATTGCTATGCTTTTGAGTACTGGTGTTAGTCCATATGGCCCTCCTTAAGTTGATACTGAGGTTTTCACACTCGACAGTCTAAGTCTAAATCAATACCACACGAGTTTTCATCAATTGATTTATACTTTACTCTACCCCTCATAGCTGAAGTATCAAGGTCTGATTGTAAGGCGCTAATGACCTGGTAACCATTTGAAAGCAGCTGAATTCCTACAAATGTTATGTCAATAAGATGGATTTATATAGCGATAGGCGTTGCATATAAATGTATCTGAGTAAATCAATGAGACCTTGCGACGTGATCAATGTTTAAATGCGTAAAAGTATGAGTGGATCGATACCCACTCAGTGGCAATTGGGTTTCTTTGAGTGATAAGCAAAGTGATCAGAGCGACTCTTCAGCGGAGCACAGCCAATTCATTTTCTATTTATACGACCATGTGGAATATCTAGCACAAAGGTGTGATTATGCCACCGGGTGGTCTGCCTCTCCTTCCATCATTAAAGAAGACATTAGCGACGAGAAAAATAGATTTGTCTTTTTTGGCGCTGGATGGATTGACAGGACAAAGTTATAAAGGAGGTGTAGTTCAAAGACGAGGTTATAAAATATTAAGTAGAAGTGAAAGTCTTGATGATGAAAGTGATAGAATTAGCTTTTGCCAAGTCTTTAGAGATTTGGTTATGTTTCGAATCAAGGTCGCTCCACTGAATTGCCCTATTTTTCTATGCAGAGTAGCGCTACTAATCAAAAATGTTCTACATAAGTTATTTTCTGTGGACTATCCCAGTAAGTGAGCATGCTGATAATGAGCACAGTTGGAAAAGGAGAATAATAGTTAAAAAAAAAGAAAAAAAAAATCCCCTCGATCAATGAAAGGATGCTGTTAAGAGACGGAAGAAATTGGGTTTTTTGGTAGGTGCAGGGTCGGCCTCTGGTGTCACATTTTAAGGATTTAGGTGGAATGTTCCTCACAAAGCGCTGCTGGCCTTTGGCACTGATGAGTATCAAATAGTGTAATAAAGAGCAGTAACCATTCAAGGCTATTTCTCTCAGTTGTCCAATTTTACATACAGATCTTGGCACAAGAGTTACGAAGTGGGTAAAAGTGAAATTGGTGTTGGCACAGTGCTAATGCAGGCAGCTACTCTATCACCCAGTTCTGGTGATTAATTCTCAAGTACGAGCCCGTTTCAGAGAACTCTCTCACTCTGCGTCTCAGCATGTAATCTTGTGTAACTCTTTTGTTTCATAGTGAACACACCTCACTTCCTGACTATAAAGGGGGTGGAGGTCAACGCTGGACAGACTGCATCTTTTCACTGCACCGTCAATGGACGCAAGAGAGACAATTTCCGCCTCTGGCTTCAGGTGAGTGATCACTCTAGATCAAAGACTAGACTAGGGTGGAATCAGACTGGGCCCTCTGAATATTAATGAACAGACCGTATTGTCAGCAGTGCTACAGGTCTGAGAAGGCTGCAGGTCTTTACATGGGAAATTAGAAATATAATAGGTTCTCTAATAAGTCTAAATAAATAAGATCAGTGTCTGGTTTGAGTGGATTTAAGGAGTTTTTCATGACTGGAATGATTACCAAAATGTTGATTTCCATGTAAATCAAGCCAGATGTCAACAACTGTCAACCATTTTGTAAAACTGAAATACACGGTGAACAAAACATCAACGTCTGATCAATCAACATCGCAGAGCAACCCAAACACTGCAGACTGACTGTGGTAATCATGCTTGTTCAATAAATCACATTATTTGGCTGCGTAAGAGAGAGAGCGTTGGAAAAAATAGCAGATGAGGCAGGAGAGCTCAGTTATTTTTAACATGTTTAACCCTAATTACATGGAGCCAAATGTAAACAGTTACACCACAGCCAGGGACAGTGCGTCTTCCTGATTGGCTAGCAGATGTCCATTTAAAATGTAGTTAGCAGTATGAGTCTAAGTCAGTTTTAAAAAGTTTAATAAATTGTGAAATAATTATAATAAATGAGAAAAATATAAATAAAGATGAAAGTCAACTTAAATCAACATAAAAGTTCATGAACGACATGCATGTTTTTGCATGAATGTGGAAAACTTCACAGTGCGTGTAAGATAACTTCACTACGTGACGTTAATGTAATGTGTGGGGGGGGTATAATAAGAGTCAGTGTCAGTGGGGGTCCTGGGCCTTTTTAATGAGGCCAGCTGAGGATGGGAAGAATATGAGGAAACAATGTAGAAGTGAAGAAGTGCCATAAGTTAAATCACACTAATGTATCGTATTACACGCCTTTGTTGAATACTCAGCTCTGATTGGTCAATTACGGCACTCCTATGGTCTGTTATTTCTGTATAGCAGACCGCTGCTATGAATAACACACAGCTGCTTTGGACGCAGTTCTCATTATAGACTCTGGAGTATCACAGCAGATGCAATAAAATCATTTTCAAATCAATGATTTGACACAAAATAATGATTTTTTTTTTTTTTTTTTTTTAGTAAGCAGTTGTGTAATAAGAAGGATTAATCATCAGCAAGCGGGTCATTGCTGCAAAAATAAAACCCTTCAGAGTGATTCAAGACCTGCAATCACATTTGTTTGTGATGACTGACCACCTTGTCATCTACCATGCTTACACAAAGTATGGGAATAATTCATTTAGGAGTCGAGGAGGAGAGTTAATTTAGGAGCTGATGCCTGCTCGCCAGCCTTACATTGACTTCTAAAAGTTGGCGTCAGTAAATAAAACTAGCGGCTGAAATTTACTGTATAATCAAGCCAAGACGTTCGCACATTGCTTTATTGTGCCCTTGTGTTTGAGATTTTACCTGCTCACCAGATTTCCACAGACCTCTGTGTCTGGGAGGCAGGGGATTACAGTTGTTTCGGCTCACCGCAGTATGGTCTTAACCTATATAGATGTTGGCTCTGTGGAAACTGTGTACTATATCCGGCACAACTGAGCTGCACAGCAGTCTTGAATTGACCTTGTTCTGAGCAGCAAAGGTAGTGCATCTGGCAGACATAACCCTGCCGGCTCTGCTGCTAAGCACACTGTCACACATGTGATCAGTGGGAGCATGACGCTGGGTAAAGGTCCTCTGCCAGGTACTCCATCATTTTAACAAACATGTCCTCATTAGCACAGGAGCTGGAAAACAAACATTAAGTGAAGTCCCCCGATGACAGTAATGAAGAAATATTTCTAATGAACAAATGTCCCCCATCTGCCTGCTGTGAGGGGTGACAGCTGGGGAGAGCCCACTGTGTGTTTGTGTGTGTGTGTGCGCGCCTCTGTGCGTGCTTTCCGGTGTGATAAATGTACTCCTACTATCAGACACCGATGGGAATGATAGGACACAAACAAACGTGTGCAAGAACAGACAACAAGTACACCCAACCAGAGTTTCTGTAACGCACAAGGTCAGGCCACTTTGCTTATTAAACCTTTCCATGTTGGAGGCTCACTTCTGTGTTTGTCTCTGTTCCAAACAGGGCATCGGTGGACGGGAGGCCCCGATGAAAGCCACTAAACCTTGGAACAACCGCCGCTTCATTGGCACTTTCGACGTAGAGAACACAACCAAGGGCGACTCAGGACACTACCGCTGCATCGTCCACTCAGACAAAGGCGTTGGAGTGTCCAATTACGGGGAATTAACTATAAAACGTGAGTATTGGTCCCAGAACAGAGAGAAACACAAACACCACCTATCTGAATGAACACAGCGCAGGCGGCGGGAATGTTTTCCATCCGCGTGACCTCTATGCATACAGCAAAGTCAACAGGAGATAAACAGGAAATGCTGCAAATGTCCTCTAAGGCGATGCTAAAAATACTAGCTTTTTATGTTGATTTGTTATCCAGAGGACTTTAATACTTTGCTGTGTAAAGGCTGTCCTTGACTGAGCACAATTCCACCTAAAAGATCACAAAGGCGAGAGGCAGCAGGGTTTACAGTAACCTCACTGATATTTCACTCCTGCAGTCATTTGATATGAATTTATGGAGTCATCTGAAACTAAATCCTGCAAGGCCTCACTTTCCTACAGCCCTATAGCCCGGTAATGGCCTTCTATATTTCTTCACCTCAATTTTCTCCCTGTGCTCTCAATTGAATTTACTGCTCCGATTTTTTTTTTCTTTCTTTCTTTTTTTTTTTTTTTTGTCTCCGAGCTTTATGTGATTGATAGGTTTAATCCTGGCTGTCCAGATCGAGGTCTGTCAATCATGCGAGAATGGCCGGGCCCAGACACAGCAGAGTGAAGAGAGAGATAAAGTCTCTCTGCCCGAGTGTATCAGTGGGTTTCAGCGGTGTACTCAAAGAAAATTTATTGACACACTGGAGGCACTCAAAACCACACTCGTGCATAAATTCAGCAACACAATCACTCGCGCATCCTCCTTGCACTTACACCTGCTCACTAGATGGCAATATTTTTGCTGATCGCCGCTTTCGGTGTTACCGGGTATAGTTTTGCACGAGACAAACCATTTAGGTGTAAATTGCCTTCATCAAAAATATTAAAATACAGTAATTTTCTGGATTTAAGCATTCGTCGAAACTCGTTATGCATCCCACTTTCAGATTTCACACCTCGATGACTCCGACATAAGCCAACGTTGTCCCAGGAAGAAAAGAGGCGTTTTCACGGTTATAAGTGTCACACATAAAAAAGCTGATATCTCCTCTTATCGTACCAGTCATAAAACAAGTGCTTAACCCTCCCAGCAATGTGTCGGAGTCGTAAATCCTCCTTAAATGTGTATTCACCGCGTCCGTGACTCGTTTTTGGAGGAGTGACCACGGAGCGATTCTGTGGATTATGAGCCTGTTACAGTCGACACACCAGCTCGCTCTCCCCCCGCCGCTCATTACCATACATTGCCTTTTTCTTCAACATGAGGAGAGTGAATGCTTGATTATCCCAGATAATCACTTCTGCCTTTCATGCCAGTATTCGGTCAGATTTATGTGCCTATGTGGAAGTGCGCTGCATGCACTTCCAGAATGCCCAGTGCAACCCCTTTCCTGCGCCCCCCTTGTGATGGGCTCTCCTGTAGTGCAGCCAGTGGTTCTGAAAGGGGAATAATTACTCCCTGTCCAAGTGCTGGCTTCTTTCTTGGCCTGGTTAGAATCACCTGGAGCCTGCAAAGCTCTAACGTAGTATTCTGGGCCACGTTACCAACTCAAGGCTGCCGAGGCGCAGCCACTTCAGCCCTAATGAGAATAGCCACCAGAAATCGAAGGCCGGCCAGCCAGGCTTGTCATTTTCCCGTGGCCACCTCTTCTTCTTCTATCAGCAGCAGATCAATTCTTTACTCACGGCAGCCCAATTAGGACGAGCGGACAACGTAATGAGGACCTCTTGCATCTTTGCGAGAGAAAGGCTCCGTGGATGTAACGGGCAAATGAAAGAAGGATTTGTAAAGACTCAAGTCTAACTAATCTAACAACAGAGCTCTTATTATTGCTGTCTGTGTGGTGAATGGTAAATAGCAAGGCGTGTGTGTGTGTGTGTCCGCAGTGATATGTGACATTTATGTTTAACAAGCAATGTCAAGTCACCATGCTGTGTTATAGGAACTTTTGAAGAGCATCTTTTTGACCGTTAATAGACCAAAAGATGAATCAATAATTGAAAAATAGACATTAATTGATGATGACAGTAATTGTGCAGCCCTTGTATATTGCTTCTTTGAACATCTTTGCCATTGGACATCGGGTCCACGTGCATTGCCAGTGTGAGGGTTTTTCGATGCGTGCGCTTGAGTGTGCATTTGCACGACTGCGTTCAGGCAGGCTGGCAGGTGCTGTGGTTAGGGGAGGACGCAGCTGTCGCCAGGCCGTTTGCCTGTCTGGTCAACATCGTGACAACAGCTGCTCACTGACCCCCGCGTATGGCCGCCACTGTCATCTGTGCGCCGTCACCCATCTCCAGCCAGCACGGGGCTCACTTCAGAGCCCTTTTCGCAGAGCCCTGCTGCTGTGAAGCTGCCTCGTGAGGCTTAAACAGTGGGAATTGAGTTGTTAATATCCTAAAGTGTTCCAGCACTTGAGTGTATTTCACACCGGTAATCCGTTATTTTCAGTGCGTCTGCTATGGCTGTTGAACAGAGGATTACTGCACCTACAGGAATTATTTCATCACTGTAAGCTGCTGTTGCTTTTGTGAAGCAATAACTTTCTAAAGTTAAATGAAATGCTTATTGCTATAATACGTCATGTTGCTTAGTCATATTGTTATGGAAATGGTCTCGAGTGATAAGAGAAAAAATAGGATTGAATGGCAGCAGAGGCGTCTGTGCGTTTAATGACATTTGAAGCCCGCAGTCTGACATAACATAGATAAAACCAGATGATCACAAGATGCAGTATCATTAATTTAATGGATATTAGTCAGCTGAATTTCGTGTTAAGTTTCTCATCCTGTGAACCAGTCACGTCTGAGTCAGCAGCTTTGCAAACTTTGTCATATTTTGAGGGCCATTTGGTCCAATGCATGACAAGGTGTTATCTTGGGGATGAGTGTGTTGGCAAATCTGTCAACAAAATCTGGTAACGACCTCTAATGACACGTGTCCATTTGGATGGAGGACTGTGTTTTTCATGAAAAATGACAGTGACAGTGATACAGTAGTTGTACTTTTGGTTAGTTCTTTTACGGATTTCTTAACTTACTTCTGGTCTACTGTGTTCTTGGTTCTCTCAAACCAACAATGGAAAACCCATTTCATACATTTTAACCTTGTTTGATATTTTAAAATATTACCAATGTCAAACACTGTAATGATACCAGTATTTTTTAATGCACCATTGTACTATGAGGGATGATATTACAGGGTGAGCTGTGCTGCTTCCTGTTGTCTAAATGAATCTGAGCATATTGCCATTTAACTCGGTTAAACCCCTTTTAAGACATAACAACAGACCATAAAAGACCATCAAAACAAGCCAGATTTTGGCTCACCTCATTCTCCTGTCTGGCTCCAACGCTCAGACTGGTGCACAGCGTGCAAGTCCAGGAGGATACCTGCTGGATTAGTTGGTTCGCTTTAGGTGATGTTTGACAGCCACACTGGAAGCTTGGATTAGTGTGAGTTTAGGGACCTGCGACAGAGGTCACCGTGGGGTAACCATCTGCTAAGGGAGAGCCTCCAATTCTCTGTAGGACACCTCAGCACTGCTCCTAATGTGCCTGGAGTCTTCTACCTCTCCATGACAACTCCATGAGAAGCAGCCAGGCGACTAATGGCATTATTCTGTTACATGTGTGTGCTCATTAGAGCTACTCACTGTGGCCTCTGGGACGTGTACCTATTGTAGTGCATGACAAGGGTAGATTCCTAAGCAGTGCCTTGGCTGTGGGTCATTGCTCTTTGGTGACAATGGCAGTGTTTTGGTTGCACCGAGAGACAAGAGTGTGTGAATCATGATGTTCAGGTAGATACCGTTAATGGATTTGTTCTCCTTATATTTATATGGTAGCTAGAACTTGATGTTTTTGTCAAACTGGACTTTAAAAAGTGAGGATAGAAGTTTACAACTATTCTTAAAGGTGTTAGAGGTTTTAATAACACCTCTCCTCAACATCCTGCTGCTTGGTTATATAATAATGTAATCCTGAAAATATCCCAGAGTTGAAATAACTTGTCTGACATTTTCGAGGAGCCTCATTAAAAGTAGAAATGGCACAGGTTTAAGCAAGATTACGCAAATATTGGTGACATAACGGAGAAAAGGTCATCTTCAAAGTCGTCATTGAACACCGCATTTGTCTGAAAGTGATAAACTTATATTGAAGAACTCCAGATTACATTTCCGACAACTCCAAACACATTAACGGTTCAAAGGGCCCAGAAATTGATTCATTTCCAAGTGTTATGATATTCACTTTGCAGAAAAACATCTTTACCTTTTTAAAAAAAAAAATGCGCACACACTGGAAATCTGTAAAGCGTCTCTTTTTGAGAACCAAAGACTGCAGTTTGCTATTATTCAAAAATAAATTTATTTTCATTGTGCACCGTTTTGTGAAGGTCACCAACTTTGAAAGACGTGGATGTCTGTGCAGTGAGTCTGGTCGACACAAAGGTTGCAACACAGATGAAGCTATCCTCACAGTGATAGTATGAAGAGTTTGATACTGAAATATAATTTCTCAGTTAGCGCTTGAATGATTTTCACATTGTTGTGGAGGGATAAGTGTAATTAGATTTGTTTAAATCAGAATAATACTTTTTGTCTACTCTTGACCTGCTTGTAAGTACTGCACTGTACTTAATTACACTCCACTGTGTTTTTTTTTCCACTACATTTATTTTACTGTTGTAGTTGTGAGTATAATTACTTTATAAAGGGTGGTGCGTTGCAGATTACCCAAACTACCGAAAAGTAACACTGGTTAGAATTAACTTAACCATGATGAGCTAAAACATGAAAATACTGTTTTCATGTTCAGAGGTAACGTATTTCATCAAGTACTTCTGTACTGAGTAGTTTTTACTCATTGGTATGTAGTACTAGTCTAAGTACTAGTTTGCTAATAAGACTGATACTCTGCCTTTTGCTTGCATTGGAGTATTTGTACAATGCAGTATTGATACAAAGTATATGTCCTTCCCCATGAAACAAAGCTGGGGTTCTTGTTCTTCATCTTGTTCTTCTTTTTCATGTTCTGGCTCTTGTTCTTGTCCTCCTCCTCCTCCTCCTCCTCCTCCTCCTCCTCCTTCTTCTTCTTCTAACCATTGAGTATTGCAGGACATCTTGGTGTTATTTGTAAGACATTCACTGCCAAAAATATTTAGTTGATTATTAAAATATCTGCACAATTTAAATAATAAGAGCTTATTTGTTTTGTGACAGTCAATATAACAATATAGCAGTCAATATAGCTAACACATTGTAGAGTTTTTTGTTTTAGGCTTTCCCAGAAGTAATTTTCAGCTTTATATAGAAAAATTCTACAATACTCATCATGAGTTGAGAGGCTAAACCGGCTCCTGAATCAGACAAGAGAGATGACGACTACAGTAGTTATCAGAGTCTTTTCCGTAGACGTCCTCTGATTGAAATCAATATGTTGTTCAATGGGAGCGTCATTTGCCATGGTCTTAGTGAATTTAGTCTACTGTTGATGAGAGTCCTCACCAAGCTGAAACTATTGATTGTTACGTGGCTCTTCTTAAATACCTTGATTATTGGAAAACATGAAGTTACTCTTAATATGCTTCAGAAGGTTTTTGATGTTGTTGATTTGTTTAAAAGCAGAAATTGATTTTGAGCATTTTCTTTGCTTGGTACAAGCATTTATTCGCAGTTCTTCTTGGGGGGGAATGTCAGTGCTTTTTACGCCAATTAAAAATACATAATTGTTTCTGTATTGTCAAGACTTTCCACAATTTCATTGTTATAGTTTGGTCAATCAAAAACTTTTTGTATCCCCAGAGCCTCCGGTGCCAATTGCACCACCTCAGCTGACTGCTGTTGGAGCCACCTACCTTTGGATCCAGCTGAACGCCAACAGCATCAACGGGGACGGCCCAATAATCGACAGAGAGGTGGAATACCGCACAGTGTCCGGCACCATGTACGACCTGCAGCCTGTAGACAAGACCACACACAAGATCGGCCACCTGGATCCAGACACAGAGTACGAGATCAGTGTTCTGCTGACCAGACCTCTGGAGGGAGGCACCGGAGCCCCCGGACCACCACTGAGGGCCAGGACCAAATGTGCTGGTGAGGCTAAAAATACCGTTATTTACAGACCACCACTGGGAATATAAGGGAATAATACATTATGTTGTTTCACAGTGTCATATGAACAGGATGAAAACACAACATACACCATATTGCGGATGTTGTGTAAAGTTCCCCCAAGCTTTGAAAGTGGACTAGATAGTAGGTAGAAGTGTTATTATAGACAATCCAGTCAAATTACTCCTGTAATAGAGCTCACTGCACAACACAACAGGCGTTGGCAAGTAGCCCTCTCTCAACTCTGGCTTCATAAGTAATGACTCATCAGTTACACATTAAAGATGATCCACAGGGAAGAATTGTGTTTCACATTTGATTTTGATTTTTATGTCAGAAAATAATTTGCAATTGTTTGAAAAAGTCTTTGAACCAGGAAATTAAGACAATAAAATCAGAGCAGAAAGCAATTACTGGTTACTGATGACATTTCGAGAACTTTGTTTTTAAAAAATAACTTTTTGAATTTGTGTTTTTGAATGTAAAATCCCCAAAACACAGAAAGGTGTCGACGGTTACGTGACACTGAGTTGGCATGCACAATATATTCTGTAATTGGCTTAACTTAAAAGGACCACTGTGTGGGATTTAGTGGCATCAAGCGTGGAATTGAAACTACAATGCCCACGAAACATGCAAAGCAAAACAAAAAACATGAATGGCCCTCTCTTGGGCCAAAGGTTGGTTTGTCCAATGGGCTACTGTAGAAACACAGCGGACTCTGTGGAATAAGAAGATATGCAGTGTCTGTAGATGTGAGTTCACTCTAAGATAAATACACTAATGATTGATACACTAATGAAAACCTAGCTATGCACATTTTATTCCTGCCATAAATCCTACACACTCGACCTTTAACTCTTATTAGTGGATCTGCCGCCTGCAAACTGTGTGTGTTCTAGTTTGTGACTGAGCTACATCACTGTGCCAATAGGTGCTACGCATCTAAAAATAATGATAACATCTGTGTTAGAGCTAACAACTGTAAAAAACAAGCGAGGTTCACTTTCACTGTCAGCACTTTGCACGGTTCCAAACACAATGAATGATACACTGATACAACAGAGGACAAAAGAGGCCCACTTGAGCACACAGAGGAAGAGAGATATTGGAATTTGTAACACTTCTGTGAAGAGAGCGGTCAGAGCGGTTCAAGCTGTCCATTCATTCACCAAAAAAAAAAAAAATAATATATTGTATTAATATTGCCTTGGGTTTGTTGTATTTCAGTTTGTACCATCCCTAATTTACTTTAACAAACAAAACATTTCAAAAAGATTCTTATTATTACAAATCACCCCCTGCATACAATAAATATCCATCAGGGCTCCATTGTTGGTGGAGCTCCATTGTGTTTCTTCTAAAGCCTCACAGCATTTGAAGCTGCTCATAATTGCCCAACATACATCATTGCCATTTTACTTAGGTAATTATCTTTCTGTAGTAGACGACGCCTTTGTGCTTTCATTGTTTTTACCTATAGATCTTCATTAAGGCTTCTGGCATCTGGACATAAATTGTCTCTTATCTAAGTAATGTATCCTACAGTGAGCACCTGGAACAATTAGAGCCATGCGTACTTTTTTACAACATTACATGTAACAGAAAAAAAAGCTGATAACACCTATAAACCAAAGGGATAATAATAAGTTTAAATAACCTCTTTTAACTTCCTGTGTTATATGGAACAGCTGTGTGTCACAATAATTGATATGATTTATAGTTTACTCTAAACATAGCGCTAAAGACTGCCCCGCCACATGGTTAACTTTCTAACTACTTGTTTATTCAGCTTAATTCTCACTACAAAGTCCGCTCAAGCTTCCTAATTCATCAGCAACACAGATTGATATCATGTGTGAAGCACAGTGGCACCTTAAATTTAGATCGTTACATCGCCACCGTAATGTGAGCATTCAAACCCAAACATGTGCATAAACACTCCGAGAATGCCTGATGATATTGTACAAATTGCCCTTCTCACAACATTAACCAGCTAAATTCCCATGTTGTACCCCGGTGCCAACTTCGGGGAACAAAACAAACCTAGCCTCAGCATTTTCCCAGGCTAATGCTGTTTGGTGTCCAGAGAAATGCTGATGAAAATGAGATTTTTCTCCCCTTCCCTGCCCAGGATGTAACCCCCTCTCCCCACTGTGAAGGTCATGAGCTTATTCATTTTTAGTCTGGCTGATAGGGATGAATGGCCCTACCTGTACAGCCTTCTGAGCCAGGCCCGGCTCCTGCGGGGGTCCTGCCCCCTTGGCCACCATGCCGGTCACAGTCAGGGAGATTGATGGCCCCGGCTACTGAAGTGTGTTTGAGGAAGCAGCTCTTGATCTTGTCCGGCTCTCTGCTGGTCTTTCCTACTGACAGGCTGGGCCTCAGCAGAGCTCCTAATTGAACGGTTAAGACTCACAGGGCTGTGTGATACATCACTGTTGATACAGACAGGCCCAGAGACTCACTCCCTCTCTCCCTGCACTGCTGTCTGGAGGCGCTAATGAAAATCTGTGGCCACTTTAGAGCACTGTCTCTCACATCATTATTCATAGCCATGCTTTGGTCACTTTGCAAACTGAGCAATGTTTCTGATGACAAAGGATGTTTTAATTCAATCTTCTGTAAAATGGGGAATGTATAATGCAAGGACGCCACGGATTCAATACAGAAGCAGGAGGAAGAAAAGAGTTGCTTTGAAAGGTTTTCTTTCCCATGAAGCACTTCCATTACTTCTCTAGTGAACATCAAAAGAATGTCTTATCCAAGGCTCTGTGATTGCTCTAGGGGGTTATTTGTGGGTTTCAAGGGTGTGCAGAATCATTCAAACAACATTTCGCTTTTGCATATCCTCATGTCTTTGGACCATCAATGTCAAGTTTTACAACTTGTCAACATTTCTTATTTTCCCCTTTTTCCACCGGGACGAAATTACTCACCAAACATTTTTGAAGTAAAAGACAAAAACCATTCGGTAACTGCGCTTCCCTCTTCCTTGTGAAATTTGTGTCTGTGTGAAGTTGTTTACCACTTCAAAGTTCTCCACGCTTGGTAAGTGCTACTTGAAGGAAGACAGTGTATTATATCAGGTGGTGCCCTAGGATCACAGCAGGGTGCCCTGCATTTCAGCACTGCACTACTGAGAGACCATCTCACACAGAGAAACCATTTCCAGCCCACACTAGGAAGTCAGATAAGCAAGCTTTAAACAACAACTACTCCTCTGCTGTCTGAGCAGATCTGTGTGTGGCAAGAAGAGCTTTTCAATCTTCACATCATACACTGCTCTGGGTTAAGACAATCACAGACACATTTGTGCGTGGTTTTATTCCAACTTACAAGCAAACATTTGGAACATTTTGTTCTGACGACGGTTATTTTTGTCGCTCTAACAGCGTCTGAATCAATCAACTCTGTTAATAATTTTAAAACCCATTTAAAGTCGATTGAGTACGTGCATGTTTTTCCACACGGCGCTTGTTTCTGATGCAGCAGAGATGATTTCATACTAGTTTCCATGGTAGAAGAAAAGTCTGTCCCGTGTGCCTCATCTCCACCCCGTGGCCTTTGCTGTCCCGCTGGCACTCGGGCGCTTTAAAAATGGCAGTACATGACGTCCATGCTGGGTCCAAACACCTGCTCAGACTCCAGCCTCTGCCAACTCCACATCTCCATCTATAAGTTGTCTCCATCTGTGCTCTGATACCACGTGGGAGTCGTCTCATCTGTTTGTTTTTACTTTGCCATTCTGTTGCACTGAGTGCTATTAAACACGGGGGAATCTGCGTTAATCAGGGATCAGCCCTCGCTTAAACATTCATTTAGAACAGTGGAGAGTAAGGAGGAGCTGCGCAATTATGCTCACCCACACCAAGGTTAGTTATTTGCATTTAGCCTCCTGGATAATTTGTGAAAGACCAGGTCTGTTCTGCTGCAAATAAGAGTGATGTCGGTGTTTGGCAACATGCAAAAGATTGGTAGTAGTAGAATTACTTTATTTGCCAAGTACAGTAATTTGTCTCAGTGACACTGGTTCAGGGACATAACAAATCTTCAAAACAAGTGTGAATAATGTTGTTGTTGTGAAAGTGAATGTTAAGCCAAATTCCGAACACGCTCCTTCCCAAAATTCCTGCAAACCTTTACATGTTTTCATGTGTGCTTCAATAAAGTTTCTTGGCTAAATTAAACATTTCTAAAACACATTTTCAGTAGAAGATCATTTTAAACTGATTATTTGATTTCTATCCATGCATTCAGAAATCTGTTATTATATTTGCAGTACAAGAGCTAGCGTCTTTGTGACATCAAGTAAAAATGTAAACCTGTACATGGATAAAACATTATAGCACACATTATTATGTGTAGCGATATGAAATAAACGCATCATAAAGTGTGAAAGTAGTAGTTTCCAAACATACTTTGGAAATAAATAAAAATAGAATCAGATGCTCCATGCATGCCATAAATTAAAATAAATGTTATATATTCAAAGTTTCTGATGCAGAGGTTGGACAGCAGAGTTAGGTGGCAGCCAATGCATTTACAGCCATGACTTTACTTAGCATCCATTTGGAGTAAAATAAGTCTTCGCTGACATGACTAGCTCAACTAGTGTCGCCAAAAACTCTCTCCAGTCTTTGCTCACACACCACCATCGCTATCCGGTAATATCCTGTACAGTATTAAGGTTTACACCAGAGAAAGAGAACTTTTCCAATCATAACTACAGTTTCCATGAATAAAGATTGTTCTTTATTTAGACATATAAATTAGATCAATCATTATTATTATTAAGTTGGTTTTATTATGTGCATAAATATACTTTTTAAATAATAAAATAGACAGAAAATATTGAACATTGACAGAATTATCAGTAAGCAAAGGTTAGAGAGGGCCACTTCGGATAAAAGGTTTGTTCTTCGCCAGGGTTAGAATAATCCTGAAACAATTCTCATGTACATCACGGCACTCAGCAAAATGCATTTGGGTTGAGCTGCATAAGGAGCGAGCAGTACAGTCTTGGTGAAGTGTACCATGAGGAAGTTATTCTAAATCGAACGAGATACATGAACTCTTTATGAAAGCGCTCCTGTGCAAATCTGTACTATGTATAGAAACACTGTCTGAAGAGCACCATCACTGCCAGGCGTTGTAGCTCGTGAATCATACACGAACCTTGAATTGTTACCCTGTTACACAGGCATAGAGAGCACATTAAGAATCATATAGGCTGTGCAGTTAACAGTGTGTTGATGCCAATTAGTGAAACATCAACCTTTTCTTTCATCTTTTATCCAGCCTTACAAATTAAGTTAATGTCATTTCATTTTTTCTGCCATTGTTCAGCTGTCAAAGGGGCTTTGAAAAGTGCAATCTACCGTATAATGTACCGTATTGTTAATTTGTCAAGAAACCACTTTGATAGACAAGAAGATTTAATGACCTGACATACTGTAAGGACAGTTGAGGCCTGGTACCACTTGAATAAAGTCTCTCTGAATATTCTTTTTCTCTTTCAAGAATCTGTGGCCAGTTTTGGTGAAACTTATGTTCAGCTCTGGAAAATTCAAAGGTCGAATTTCACCTTTGTTGATCTTCAATACGTGCAAGACCCTTTGATGCCTGGACGTCTTAAAGCGAGGATGTGATTGACCTTTCCTCCAGAAAGAACTGATCGTTTCTATACTTCAAACAGAAACTCCATAGTCAGAATTAAATAAGCAGATCGGGGAGGATGCTGCATTGCCGTGAGTCGAAGGACAGGTATGCAGGTTGATCACATTCAGTTCGCTGAAAAGGTGCGTAGGGTTGTGGGATGGTACTGCGATGGGTCTGCTTAGTTCCATGTGCTTACGTTATTTTCAGAGTCTGTATATTTGGCCTTGCCTTGTTTTAACTTGACATTTTATTAACCAAGATAGCATGTCTACAGTGCAGACTGCCTCAGTGAGGTCTAACCTTTTCATGAAGCGTTTTTATTTTCCAGCAGCTCAGATTGAGTGGACCCGTCTCTGTGGGTGTGATAGGAAAGAAAACTGTTTGCTAGGTTTGATGTGTCTAATTAACAGTATTGTTGCCTTAAGGCATGAATAGAAAGCCACTTCACCTCACCATATCAGATAACATTGGTCTGGTTTGTCAACCACAATGGCAGGCGGTCATGTGACCTATAGGGTTTATATTGTCTGCAGCAAGGCGAACTGTTTGAGGCCCATTGAATTTGTGTTCTTTTGTCAGTCAGAGAAAACACGGTAGATTGAGTTTGTGGTGTGCAGGAAGGTTATAGGAGCACCACAATAAGTCTTTTTATCACAAGGCAGTTGGAAGCAGAATGGCGAATTGTGTTCTATGATATTGGCTCCACAAAAGGCAAATTGTGTTCTTCTCAAGGACACATCTTCAAACAACTGCTTTTGGAAAGGAGACAGACACCGAGCGAGAGAGACTCTGCATTTATAGCTGTTTTATTATTATTATTATTCCCCTCATTGCCATCAGTCCATCTATCTATTCCCCAAACATGAAGGAAGTGAGACTCTGAGAACAGATGTGCGCGAATGATACTCTGGTGACATCCCTGTAAACTTAGTCTCTTCTTACTGTAGAGCTGCCTCTACAGCTCCTCACAAACAATTATCATTGAGGTTGTTTGTAACCTCAGCTCTTAGGTCTCAAGAGAATGATGAATAGCTGCAGTTTAGTCAGGCTTGGCAAGATCTTCTTTTTTTTCTGCTGTTTTTAAATTTGAACTGAAATGCTTCTCAAGGTCTTTAAATGTTTCTATTCTTCATGTTTAATTATTAACGGTCTATCTGCTGTAATTTTTGTCACAGATTTTCTCCATCCTTTTGCTGAATTATAGATGTCCTATTCCCCTTGCTAGGCGTCCAGGAAGCACTCATTCAGTCTGGTTGTATAACTCTAACTCAAGAACATTTGCGCGTCTCCTCCTCACTTAAAGGACAGGAATGTGAGGAAGGCTGCGATTTATATCCTGTATTCCCCCACCTAGATGGCTAGATCTAAGATCTCATACATCTCCTAAGTAGGTGGCTCAGAAAGCCCAGCAACCATTTCACAAAGTCAAGCGCTTCACTTTGATTTACACTCTGGGTAACACCCTGAGTTGAGTGCGACACATGCAGGTTTTTGGCGACAAATGACAATGCCACGCGAGCCATCTGGGGAGTGTTGAAGTTGAAGAATCACCTTGGTAACCTCCCACTGCTCCTGTAGAGATTGCGTCCCCGTCGGTAAATGAGGGCTTGTGTTCTTCCCGTTTGTAAGCCCTAACCACAGGCGTTTTCCCCAGGAACCGTAACACAAGGAGACAAAGCCTGCTCTGATAGTGGAGATGGATGTGCGGGCATGTGTATGTGTTAAGACAGTTGTGGGAGGAAGAGGAGGGTGGGGGGGGTCGGTCCACCTGTCACTCTGACCCCAATCACCGCACAGCATATTGGTGGGAACGAAATGAAAGATTGATTTAACCAGTTCCACCTCCGCTGCCTCTCCTCTTTCCATCAACTGGCTGTCCATTTGTTTTCATCCGGTTTGGTGGACTCGCGCTTCCCTTCACCTTTTGCCCCCTGAGGAACATTTGCTAGGTTTGTTCTTTTTAATCCCTGTAAACGGTCAGTGATAGAAAATACTGCAGACCGATATTTTATACCCTGATATTTATTGAGTTATTTATTCCATTTTCTCTTTTATATAACATTTTTAGATGCTGCCGTTGACAGTGGCAACCTTTTATGACTTGCAACTGCAGGGGTTTGGTATCTTAAGGAGGTGGAAAAGATGTTATTTGCTTCTTGCAGAAAAGTCTTCAGCGATGGTAATATCACCTCAAGTGCTTTGCTATTGTACTCAGCAGCACAGTACTTACTTCGTCTCCTCCCCATTAAATGCTACTGTCATGATGAATAAACTGCAGGACCCCTTTTAGCTTTAGTGGGCTTTAAACTACTGCACTGCCCTGTATGTTAAGAAACATGATGGGAGTACGTAACCATTATTAATTCATGAAATTACCGATTCCATTAAGATGTACAGTATGTATGGATTATGAGGCATGCTAGTGGAGCCACTCGTGTGAGGTTGAAAATAAAAGGCACTTCTCTTGTTGGATCTCACAATCATTGATAGTTAGAGCCCAAAGAGGAACTGGTTGCGGATAATGCTATATTACTCAGTTTCCCTGGTGCATATTTGCCAAAATGTTCATTTGAAACAATATAAACTTTGGCAAGAAGGAAGGGAGTGAAGCAAAAATTACAAAGGGTTCAAAGCATTAAGCTCCGGGCTTCTTTAGAAGTGTTTGTCGGATGGTCGAACACTTTGAGAAACTCCATTCCTCACACCCTTTCGGCGACGGATTAGGGGGTGCCTGTGTCCGACCATTTCTGTAAACGGACCATCCAACAGTGACACTCGCTTCATGCCGTGATTGGCAGCTGTTCCGAGAGCCGGGTTTGATCTTCTCTCTGGCTCTTTTTCATTCCTGACACAACTATTTCTGTCACTTTTCATGTGAACAACTTAGTGCAACACTATGAGTGTCTTCCAGGAGAGTCTCTCTGAAAATGTGCACCTGTATCCCCATATTTCAACGTAACTTCCTCGTCTCTCTGTTCCCTTCTTCTTACAGTTTGCTGCCACTCAGAGCAACTATAAACACTTAATTTATGACACAGCTGGACAACCAGTTGTTTGAACTACTTCTATTCAAGCATAACTCGACCCTTAAATGCTGCAGACTGTAGTTCCAGCCATAAAATCACACATAATAAAAGATAAACACTTCTAAATACATTTTCTCAGTTGAGCTTGTTGGCTTTCTCAGAGAGCAGCATTCAGCGGGGTGGTCGATCATGAGCACAGACAAGCACTAACTTGGTATGACTTGACAGTCTTGAGTCTTGTCATGCATCATCCTCCTCTGCTGGTAGGGTGTATCTTACTTTCCCTCTCCCTTTTTTTTTATTCAGTGCTGTAAGAATGAAGGCATTCACCCATTCATCTCCACCCCTACTGCTTCGGGGGGTTCATCAGACAAGGTGGCAGCCCTGCCTGGCCCGGCGCTGGAGCTCATTCTGTGGTTTCAATTCGATCCAGAGTGTTGTAGGCCCCTCCGCCCCTCATCCTCACCCATCATGGCAGTCTCATCTATCATGAGGCCTATAAAGAAGGACTTGATAGAGTGAGGAGCGACCAGCACCATTCAATAAATCCTTGTGATTATCCACGCCTCCAAGGTGTATGGGCAAAGTGCCTGTGCGTGTGTGTGTCCCGAGCACGTGGACATTTGTCTCTGACTTTGTAATGGGTGTAGAGGGCGATTTTAGAACACAAGAGGTCCGTGTACAGCATCTTTAAAGTGCTATCAATTATAACATGTGTACACGCGTCAGCCCCAAGGCCTGGTTTGACTTGTTGCATTTGATGACAACAAAAACCTTGGCACTTCTACCCTCCCCCCCTTTTTCTGTCTTAGCTTTTCTTCTCCGGTCCCCCCACTCACCCACCCAGCCATCCACCCACACATTGACTCCCTCCATCTCTCCCTCTTAACCTCTCTCCCTCCCCTCTTTCTCTTCCTCCAGAGGATTGCATAGAGGAGCACTCTAGGAGGGTGATGGAGCTTTGATTGTCGGTTATCAAAAGCTATCATTACGGCTCGCTTCTGCGGGATATGAAAATGATTTCCTAAGTGTAAAACCCATGTCATTACCTCAATGGCCTCAGTGCTATCACTGAGATGTAATAGAAAGAGGCAAACAAATGTGCTGCCTCCCAGCCCGCCCAGCTCAAACAGAACAGAGTGAATAACACACAGCAATGGAGAGATAAGTGATGGCAATACCAGGCCTCACTGCCTAGAATGGAACACTTTACATGAAAACAGCTCTCTGACCAGGATTTAATCTTCGCCGTTGTCATGTTGTTTTGGTACTGTCTACAACGAAGGCGCCTGCGTGTGACAAGCCCCGCATGACATTCTCCAGCAAGGAATTTGACAGTCTACATGCCATCCTGTGAAAGTCGAGGCATTTCTCTTCCTTTTTTTTTTTTCATCAAACAA
This sequence comes from Protonibea diacanthus, assembly GCA_028641955.1. Classification (NCBI taxonomy): domain Eukaryota; kingdom Metazoa; phylum Chordata; class Actinopteri; family Sciaenidae; genus Protonibea; species Protonibea diacanthus. The sequence continues at coordinate 19,193,623 of CM053988.1, read as the reverse complement.
CAAGGCTCCCTCCTCTTCCTCCTCCTCCTCCTCCTCCTCCTCCTCCTCCTCCAACCTGAGCACCGTTTCATCCTGATGAGATAGCAACCAGGAGCTCAGGAGCCACATTGATTTGACGGCGGTTTCTAATCATTGGGGAAGTAGTCTTTTCTTCCCCCTCCTGGTTCTGTTTGCTGAGCAGGGAGATGGAAGTCTGTGCCAGCACCGGGCTTTTCTGCTCTTAATCGATGTGGATCTGATAAAGATCCCGGCTTTCTGAATGACTTGAACGGCGTGAAGCCCGAGGAAGATCTGATAAGTAAATCCTTCTTCTGTACACATAGCCGACAAGATGCTGAGGAACCAGATCCGCGCGACTGTACGGGGCGTGCGGACGCTGCTTCACTCACAGTAAACACAGAAAACACACACTGTCCCTCTCGTACACCGACACACCACACACTTGTCTCGCAGTAAAGTGGCTGCGCTCCGGACATGCCCAATTTGTTTCCTTTCATCCAGGACTAATGTCTCGCTCTACCCAGGGGCTAAGTGCACCATTTGAACACCCCCTCTAGGACAGACGGCTGCAACATGCGGTTATTTGTTGTTTTTGTTTCACGTTTTTTGGGGAAATCATGTTCTCACTTCAGCGGCAGCGAGCATGTATGCAGGGCCTGTTCAAATTAACAAGAGGCAATAATGTGCTGATAATTTCTAAAAACATTATTTAAATGTCAGACTGTAATGACAAAAAATCACTAATAGTTCTGTGTAAATGTCAAATTCAAATTATTCAATTACATCAGCGAGTGTGGGGCAGGTGATAATTTGTCCACCGCTTGGAATACCAATCTGGCTCTCACTGGAGCTCATTCTTTGTGCCCTGGCATAAGATAGACCTCAGCAATTTCCTGCTCCAAGGGATGCTTTCATAGCCATTATTATAACTCTATTCCACTAGAAATATCTGCTATACTGGAGAGATATTACAGTCATATTTTCAGTACTTTCACCCCAATGTCGCCCTCAGTGTGTGATAGCTTGTGAGGATTGTAAAAAAAAAAAAAAAAAAAAAATGGTATGGATTTCAAGAGATAGCCCTGTTATTCCTTGTTGTGATTTGTGCTTGTGCTTTTCTGATACTGAGCCTCTTACTGCTCAGTCAATAAAACTAAACTAGCAGTCACAGTAGACTGGGGTAATAGGCTCATCTCATCAGCTGTCATTCATGGGCCTATGGGCCTGTTTTTGAAAATGTCTGCCCAGCCTTCATCTATAATGCACGGAAGGATTTATAAAGGATATCAGCCATTCACCACGACCCCGGTTCAGATTAAGTGGGTGGAGGAGGGTACACAGTGTCGTTGTTGTTTCTTTTTTTCTTTTTCTTTTTCCTCTTTCTTCAAAGTCAACCATGACCAGGCTCTGAAATGGATGAGGCACCTTGTTGTTCATGAAAACAAATGATGTCATTCTGAGTCATGGGGTACAAGTTGTGATTGGGCGTCCGCCACAGATCGTCACATTTTACTGCCTCCCTCAGACAGCTGGCATTTGCACTGCAGGGAGCCAATGGGGCAACAAACAATTAGCCTTTTTTTCAACAAAACTCCAGGGAGAGGCTATAGAATAGTCATAAGAGCTATTTACTAAATGTCCCTTTATGTACTTTCACCATCACTGCTGGCTGACTGGAAAAAGATATCTGTGTAATGTTCTTATCATGTGCCAACTGCTGAATTTTAATATCTATGTCAATAGATGACTCTTATTTTATATGGACTATTTCTCCTCACAAATATCTTTTCTCACAAGTGATTCCCATTCTTGTTGGCACCTCTCCGTTGGCCTGAATTATTGTGCAATGGACATTATCTATGATGTCCCACAAAGATGGTAGTGTGACATTCGCCTTGAACGCTCCAGAAATGAGACTTCCCTCCAAGCCCCGCTCGTGCACGTCTGCTTGAGATTCACACTTTGGTGCATTTGTCACTTTGAGAGCATCTGGTTTAATTTGATTTCTGTGCCTGGCCACCCTGCAATTCTCTGTGCTTTTAGTGTAACCGTTGCCTACTGAGTGCGGCCAACAGATAGTTCCGCAAATAAAGGGGTTTAAACTTCTATTTTCTGGATGGCTTTTCCCAACATTGCAACCTATTTGAGGAAACCTGTTTTCCTTCGCTAGTTCTTCCCAGTTCTGTGTCAAAATCACTCTGTTTTTGGTGTGATTGGTTTAAAATGGCAGATTCACTTTGTGAATTATTGCCTTTATGCGTATACTTTAGTGGTACAATGGAGTTGGCTTACTTGTTGTCTATTTTGCGTAATATATTTGACTGGCTTGCATACCAGTCTTCAATAAAAATGGCTATTTTAGGTATTTTAATAATTATTTGGAGGTCAGAGACTCAAAGGAAGTACATTTTAAAGAATACTCCTACACAGTGATGCCAAAAGGTTTTTGCAAAGAACGTTTGTGCAAGCTACAATGCAGAACAGCACTCAGTGAGTCACGTGTTTTCTTTAGCTATTGTTTAAACTGTTATAAAAACCTGATAGACACAGACGCTCCGTCAAGGATTTCAGCAGCTTGTTGCACTCTGAAGACCTATCGTGACAAATCCTCTTTAAAGAGAAACTAATTGCCATTTTTTCCCATTTTTCAGACGCATCTTTTTTTTTTTTTTTTTTTCCAGTTGTAGCCCTTTGTGTGCGCTTCATGTACTGCATGCTGCACATTGATATCCCTTTCCTCATCTGTCTTCAACAGCTCTTCCTCTGCCTCCTTTGGGTCCTTCTTGTGCTATTTCATCTGCTCCATGAACGCGCAGGAGAGATCACATCCGTTGTTTCTCCTTGTGAGATCTGAAAAAGTCTTTCACCTTTCATTCAACCAGCAGGCACTTTTATTTTCTCCCGCCGTGTTTCTTTTTGCTCTCTTTTATCACTGGTGCATGTTTCTGTCATTCACATGTCAGGACCTAATTTACTGGAAAGAGATTTCTCACTTTTCTTTTGTGTGGCGTCACACAAAACTAAAAAAAAAAAAAAGGATTTCATTGTTGATTATTTTTGTAGATTTTCAAAGGATTCTCAGTGAAATTGACGTTCTCTCTCTGTAGGTATGCACTGGGCATAGGTGCAAAAATAAAATTTGTATGCTGTCATAAAGATTCCTGCTTGTTTGTCATGTCGTTTGTGCAGCCTGTAGAAACGAACAACATGCTGGAGTCCAGTCTCTCCCCTCCATGCACCTCCAGAATGTTAAACATGGCCGCCGTGGCTGCCTCTGAATTGCTGGACTGTGTCTCCTGGGGAACGGGGAAATTGAGCCCTGGCTCTTCCTAATAGGTGGTAAAGTGTTAAGTTCCAGAGAAATGGACTGCGAATTTAACCTGGAATGGAAATTGATCCCATTACCTTGTGCTTGGGCTGCTTTCCTCCCGTAGGTATGGGAGGCAGAGAGAGAGAGAGGGAGGGAGAGAGCAAGAAGGGGAAATAGACAGAGGAGATGAGGAGAAAGGGAGAGCGAGAGAGCGGGAAATAGAAATGGGGGAGTCAGAAAAGGAGAGAATAAATAGAGAGAGGGGAATGGAGGGAGAGGAGAGGAGAAAATGGAAGAGAAAAGGCAAGGAGGCACAGTGTGTATGTGATTAGAGGTGATAGGATGGCAGTGGGGGTTGTATCCTGCCTGGATTGACAGGATGGCTGACTCTGTATCAGTGTGGTGCTAATAGCTGACCGCCACTGGGCGAGATGGAAAAGGGAGAGAGAGGAAAAGGCAGAGGACAAGGTAGAAGGAGCAGAGGAAACGGCACGCTCTGAAGGGATGATACACCTCCCGCTGAGGGTTTCCACCAACAGACCTGTGGTGTCTTGGTGTGTGCAGCTGCTGTGAGACCGAGTTAGCGACGGTGATGTGGCAGCACTCAGTATCAGGCCATGCCTTTGAAATTTTAAAATATTTTCAAGAAATATGAATTCCAAACAGAGGAAATGGTATTTCAATATATAAAAAAAGCATTGACTGGTTCTCAAGTGTTAGGAAAAATTTTGTGGTAGATTTTCTTTGACCCAAAGGAACACCGGCTTCTCTGTGCTCTGGTGTTTTTTTTTATTGAAACTGTCCAGCACTACGGTACCTGTCATTTCATCAACGCCTAATTGATAATCTTGATGTATTCTCACACTCCGCTCTCCCTATCAATCCCAACAGAGCCCATGCACGGCCCACGAAGGCTAGAAGTCGTGGACATCCAATCCAAACAGGTGACAGTGCGCTGGGAGCCTCTGGGTTACAACGTGACCCGCTGCCATAGCTACAACCTCACGGTTCAGTACCGCTCCAGGGTGGCCGGCAAGGAGGAGACCCGGGAGGAAGTGTGCTACGACACCCAGAGCCGCGATCCTCAGCACACCATCCACAACCTGACGCCTTTCACCAATCTGAGTGTCAAGCTGGTGCTACGCAATCCAGAGGGGGTGATGGAGAGCACAGAACTGGAGGTTCAGACTGATGAGGACGGTGAGTGTGACGCATATTTACTTCCTGTACAGGACGCAAGATTTTACTGATGCTAGATTAACTATTTATTATTTTCAACAACAACCAACCCTGAAGGATTTCTATTTTTACAAAAAACATTAATAAATACACTTTAGAAATGTGCTTACAACTCCACTATAATGTGTTAGGTACAAGCAACAAGTGAAATGAAGTGTGAATGTGGATGTACCAAAAACTGCAGTTCCTCAAACAGCCACTTGAGGCTGGTTATAAAATGAGTCAATCTCCATAAGCCCCCATGTTAAAATTTTCAACTTCACAGCAGAAATAAACATGTTTACAGCCTGGTATTCAGCTCTTCAGAAACGTGTGGATGAAGTCACAGATATGACGTCCATATTTAAACTGTCTTTCAGCTTAATTTCAGACGATCGAAAACAGAAATCCCATGAAAAAATCTGACTTTTTCTCACGTCTTTCATTAACAGCTGCAAATCGTTCCCAGATGTACCTTTTCTGTTTTTTCGTGGCAGTTTAAAGGAAAATGAAGTATCTGGTCTCCGACTGCAGACTTTACTTTATTATTAAAGTTGTTTTGATCCTTAGGATGGGTGGATGATTCTCACCCCATCACGAATACCTTGCACTCAGAACAAGTTTGGGATTTTCCAAATATTTTTCAGGAGAGCACAGGAGCCAGACAACAAGCCTCTGTGTTGTATGCTTGTTTCACCTCCTTCAAAGATGAAAGATCTTCTGTGTTGCCTCAGCAGACACAGGAAATGAACTCTATAGAAGTCTCAAGGAACCCCGGCCGCCAGATAACAAACAGGCTCAGCTGACGAAAAGAGAGTCTTGTCATGTCTGGCTCAGATATCTGCGGTTGGAAACTTGAAAGTGGCAACTGTTTCTCACTCTCTGACTGCTGCATGTCTGTGGATCTGTGTGCTTAGGGTCTCATGGGAACAAGTGTACAGACAGGGTGTAGCTGCAGTTGCATACTTGAAGATAAATCTTGGAAAAAAAAGAGAAGACATCTCTGCATCATTCTGTTTTACTTACAGAATGAAAGCAATTCACACGAGGGGTTAAAGGACCAGTCTGTTTGGCAATATCTCGGTACAAGTAAACATAGCGGAAAGATTAAGATTCCCACCATTCCCATGAGGTGACTAGTTCATCTTTGTTTGCAACACATTTTTATCTGTACGGAAGGTGTTCGGTTTTGCTGTAAAACATGTATCTGGGTGTGTGTGTGTGTGTGTGTGTGTATGGAGTGACAAAGAGCTCAAATAATCTCACATATTCCTATTGAGATGTGTTTGACTTTGGCTCATGGCCATTTGTGTAATGTAGGTCCTTGAAAAGCTCTTTTATTGATTGCTTCATGCACGTCATAAATCACAACAGCAAGGAGGAATGGCTGTCATTCAATTTTTATATTGACATTTAAACTTGACAAACATGCCCACAATTTATATCCATGGAAATTCTACCGCGTACCCTTTTTATAAACACATTTCCACCTTGAAAATTGCCACCCCGCCACCGGTTTTGAGAAACGTGTCTGTAATCCTTTCCCACAGTGCCAGGGGCTGTTCCTCTGGAGTCCATTCAGGGCAGTGCCTACGAGGAGAAGATCATCCTGAAGTGGAGGGAACCAGCCCAGACGTACGGAATCATCACTCAGTACGAGGTACAACAAATAACACTGATTTGATTAGCTTAGCCACTTTCTGTCCGTCTCAAATGAATTTGGGCGCAGAGGAGTTGGCAGCATGTTTGAGTGTTGTTCCATCTAGATTTCTCTCTTTTCTCCAAGTACGGTAGAATCAGTGATGACCTGTTTACTGGCAGTCGTTTTCTAAAGTGTTCCTATATAGTAATATCCTTTTATACAGTCATTATTTATACAGTTATACAGTTGTTTTTAATGCAGATAGATCGAAGGTCACAAGCGTTTATTGTTGCTTTTCAGCCCTTACATTCAGAGAATGTCTTAATGGTATTATTGAATTGTAGATCCATACATTTATTGCAATTGTGCATTAATAATCATTGTTCTTGAACTGTTGGACACAGTTTTGCACAACATCGTGAACCTTGCACATCTTTGCATATTGAGGATGCCCCTTTCATTGATGGCACCAAATCCAGAATGAGTGTACAAAATAATTAATTATCAGTTTGAACATTAAAGATCTTTCCATTGTATTGCATTTGATTAAATATACAGTAGGTCTAGAGAGATTTGCAGATCACTGCATTCTGTTTATGATTTTCACAGCATCCCAACTCTTTTAAATCAGGGCTTGTACTTCCAATATTAAGATGGTTTTTTTTCTCTCCTCCACCTCTCTGTGGATTGTGTGCATTTCTTTGAGTTTCTTTGAATCCTGTTTTCCACAACAGTGATTGGCAGTAGTTGTACAGCGCTGCCAGAGAAATGTTCAAATTTTTTATCATGTGAATTACTTTGTTTTCTTGAGCTTGAGATTGGGAATTAAGCACATCTGCTAGTTTGACAGTCCGCATAACAAAGGTCTACAGTATTTTATAAAATGAGAAGTTAAACCAGACGTTCTCCAGTAAATCAGGCTATAATTTTTTTTTATTTTTTGTTCCACAAAACTGATTTAAATAAGGTTGAACAAGTGCCAGCCTCCGCGGCTGGGAAATTAAGTCAATGCTAAAGACTGTAATTCGTGGAGCGTCCACTTGAGGCTGGCTCCAGAAGTGAGTCAGTTTCCATAAGTTCCCATGTTAAAATGTCCAACTTCACAGCAGATATAAACATGTTTACAATTTTCAGATCCGCCGATGATCATGTTTTTGCCGATTTTTAGCCGGGAGTCAGCAGAAGCAGCACAGCTAACATGGTGGTGGCCAGCACCAAAAGGGCGCTTCAGAAAACCTATGGGTGACATCGCTCATGCTCTGTCCATTCGTTATACTGTTACTGGGTTGAACTACCCTGGAAACTTTCTTTCAGCACATTTTCTTTCAGCTCATCCATCCTGGTCAGGTTAATTTTTTAGGCATAGGTTCATCTCAGGCTTGACAAAGTGATTACTTCCTGTGCAATACGATCATAAATCATCCGGTTATACAAATAAATTACTCTATTAGGCTCTGTTTTAAAACATTTTTTCTTGGACATGTGATCTAACTTTTAGTCCTGCTGATGAAGATAAAATACTAGTTTACTGACTGGACTTGAATCCAACTTGACAAGATTATTAGGGGGAGCTGACAGCAGCAAATCAGCAGGATGAGTTTAATTAGTTGTTACGCTGGATTAGCCTGAAGTTATAGTTTTGAAACAACTTAAACCTGAATCACATCATTCATGAAAAACACCTTTTTTTGCCTCCCTTATGAAGAACCACCAAAGTGTGTTTGATCGTTTTACTTAGGTATATATCAGCTGCAAACTGCTGTCATTTTCCGTCCTTCAACGCACGCACGACCTCTAAAGAAAATACAATCTCTGAAACACACCTCCAACACATATCACGATTCAGCGCCAAGCAAATGTTGACATAAGGCTTCACACAGTCCCTGCCAGCCTTGTCCGGGAGCTGCACTGAGTCTTGAATAATAGAAACAGTCTCCACACACACATACACACAAGAACGACGTATGTACACATTGATCTTAACCAGCTTAAGGTGGAAGTAATCCTCCAGCCTATCCCACAGATTGATTCTCCTCTGTTGATTCTCCGTCTTGTCGCCGTTTGCTCACGCTTGATATTTTGACTAGGTTAGCAGTCATTGACAGGGCTGTTTCTCATACAAGCAGAGCAGATTGAACAGTAAAAGCGATGCAATCAGGGTTGTTGTATCGGTTGCTCCATCCACTGCCATGCCATCAGATGACTGAGGCGAATAAAATATGAAATAGATATTCTCGTAGAGGTGCCAGGACAGTTCAATCAAAGCAGGAAAGTCCTGAAGAATCATAACAGGCCCTGTTTATTCAAGGCTGTGTAGTACAGAGTCCTCTGCACTTAGAGGTGCTGGCAGAGACGTCCATAAAAAACGCTAGCTTTACGGCACACTTAATCACTTTTAGAGCTGCATGTTTCAGTTGTTTATCTTTTTAAAATTTCATGCTACAAGTAAAAGCATTCAGAGAAAACGTTGTGGTTTGCATTGCCGCTCATATTTATGTTGAGGCAAATGTGTTTCATTTATAAAATACCCACTCCGGGCTATTATATTCTAATGCTGCAGCTCTCTGTCTTTGTCTAGAGAGCCTTAGCGGTATAGTAATGTGGTTTTAATGTACAGTAAGGAATCATTATAGTTCCCCCAACATCATGTAGAGTAACTGGTTTTACTATAGACTAAGAAAGAATATTAATATTCATCTTAAACAGGGTGACAGATGAGGAAATTCTAGTAAGCCAGCAGCATGCTCCGGGTCGTTCCCAACTCGCTCTCTGGTTTAAGAAAGTAACCCACAAAATATTCCACCGTTATTCCACAGAAGTTGATTCTTACAAGTCAGGACCTTTCTTTGATTTGACATTATCAAAGGACTCAAAGTGAAATACGTCTGACAAGACCTGATATCAAAGAGATTTCGGCTCCGTTGCTTTTTGACCAGCCTCTGTGAATGGCATCTTATTGGTCGCTTTTTCAAACAGACATGAGCCGGCATCCTTTTTAAAATTGTCCAATTATTCTTTGTTCATCAGCCGTATTTAGCAATACTAATTAATTGTGAAGCAGCATCAAAGTAAGCTGTGCATCCCATTACCTTTTAGGGGAGTATCAACTATTATTGAAAGTAAACTAAAAGTACTATTAAGTAAAGCCATTTCCCTTAAAAGCCAGTGTTTCTATAAAACATACAGCCTTTTTGCTCATATTTAGATTATTAATATTTACTGTAGGTCTGTCTTTGAAGGTTAAATTCGTCCTCAAATGAGAATGTTGGCAGAACTTAGTTTGCTTTCTGTTCCAGTTCATCATTTTACTTACATGTGTGACATCTCATTTGGCTTTCTTCATTATTTCACGAATAAAGGTGTCAGAGATTATACAGAGATTTATATTTTATGACTCGTAAATCAGACATTTACCTCCCTCAGATAGAAACTAAAAAAAAGCTTAATATATCTGACCAAGTAATAGTTACGTAACCCCAAATTAATTGCTCAAATATTCCCCGTTATTTTTTTTTTTTTCCCGTCGGTTCCATTATAATTGTAAAAACTTGTCCATGTGCCCGGTGTTGACGAGTCATTTCAAATTGCTCTCCCTCTCCCTGAAATGTTATGATATAGGATTTGGCATCACAGACTCATTTCACAGACAAAGACTAAATGAGAAGGCCTCCAAGCATTTCAAAACTTGATGGACACAAATTATGCAGCACTCCTAACTCCCTTTGTGTTCCTTAATTGGAATTATAATGGAGGTTTTCCTCTACGAGCAGAGGCATTTTCTTAAAGTGGGACTTTACAGTTATTCAAAATAGATTAGCAAAAACACTCACCTTAATGCTTCCCTCCAGAGCTCCTTGTGTTTATTAATGGTGAAGGAATACATTAAGTGCATTTCCTCTCTCCTTGAAAACTGCAAGCCTGCATCAGCTTTGGAGGAAAAATATTATGTACCTCTGCTTTTACAGTTGAAGCTAACCACCGTTATGAGACAGCTCCTCTCTATAGACCTTTTGTACATCAGTAATTTTGGAAATGCTGGCATAAAGCCTTGTTGACATAAAGACGCTCACACATGAAGCAAGAGCATCTTTTCCCGACACTTAAATATTGCTCTGTGGCATTTGGCTTAACTGAGAAGTGCAGAGAAGCTGGAGAAGTCAATTTATAATCTTTTTTTTTTTTTTTTTGGACTTCATATATATTATCACATATATATTTATATAAGGCTTTTCCAATATTGTGTCAGTTAATTCAACATTATATGGTGATATAATCATATTGCTGTACAAAAAATATGTCATAATAAGCAACAACAAGCAGTAATTAACAACACTAGGAGTCTAAAACCAGGCTAGTACTTCTGTTAGACTCACAATCACATTGCAGATGTTAAATCAAGTGGCAACTTCTGTGGCTGTGAAGTGAAGCCAATGCCGAAGTCTCCAAAACTGCAGTTCCTCAAACGGCCACTAGAGGCTGGTTATAAAATGAGTCAATCTCCATAAGCCCCCATGTTAAAATGTTCAACTTCACAGTAGAAATAAACATGTTTACAGTTTTGGTCTCTGTAGCTAATTTCTAAGTTCCAATTATTTTTTTAGGCTTAAAGTCGTGCAGAGTATGGCCACTGATTTACAGGCGGGTGCTGTTTCAGGCTTGTTTGAGCAACCAGCCCACCAACAATCCACGTCTTTGCCCATTTTTAGATTAGCCAGGAGCTAGCAGATTCTCAACTGCCAAGATGGCACTCATATGATGTCCATGTTTTGTACTGTCTGTGTCCTAAACACATAAAATGTTCATGTTCACTGTCTTAGTTTAGCAGACAAACACAAAGTAGAATGAGGCTGGTGATAATGTCGTCAGTTTTGGTAATAAACCAAAGTAATGGACAAATTAAACATTTTAATGGTGCCGAACTGAAAATTAAGGGACCACCAAAGTTATTGCAGGTCATCCGGTGGGAAACATTAATGCCCGTGCCAAATTTGATTGCAATCCACCCAAAAGTCTTGAAATTTAATTTCATGTCATTTCCACTAGCTAGGTTTTGTTCCAGTTCATCACAACATTCAAATAATTTTACATGTAATCTTACATATATTTGCTATATCATTATTCATATTGATAAAGGATGAAATATCTTTGTATTGTTGTGTCTAGCCCAAACCCTCCAGAGCTATTGCAGTGGATTCCACTCAGTTGTCCAAGTATACCTAATTAAGCCGGTTATCCAGAGCGTACACACAAAGACTTTCTTTTAAATTGTCTTGTGGCTTTTGGTATTACCGAGTAGTGCAAAGGGGGAAGACACGGGCTAACTCTCTGCACCATGAGTGGGATAGTAAACCTCAACACTGTGAGTACAGTAAATGTTTTAGCTTTGCCGAGCCACTTGGATGCCTCTGACATAAAACGTTTTCATTGAATGAATACAAATCCTCCCCGGCCAAAGAGAGCTGAGCGCAGAGTACCAGCGGACGCTATCAGAATATTCATTTCCTTCCTTTCTAGATCTCCTACAAGGCAGTGAGCTCTTTTGACCCCGAGCTGGACCTCTCCAACCAGAGTGGGAAGGTAGTGAAGTTGGGCAACGAGACCACCCACATGTTCACAGGCCTCTACCCAGGCTCAACGTACTCCTTCACCCTGCGCGCTAGCACAGCCAAGGGCTACGGCCCCCCTGTCATCACCCAGTTCACCACCAAGATTTCAGGTCAGTGGGGTCAACAGCACGGCTAGTAAGTGCAGTGGAGGTCTTTATGTCCAAATGTGTGAATGGAAACTCGACTCCGAAGTTAGATAGGACTGCTTTTACTTTACCCTTTTGTCTCAGAGGAAAACTCCTATCCATCTGCTCTCTAATACATTAAATTAAATTTAAAAAAATCGACTAATATGATCCACTACCTATGTGTGAGCTTGAATACCTTACATCAGTTATCACTGAACCAGATAGGTGGTCTCTGTAAATTGATTTCAGTGCTATTTGGTCTGTGTATTACATTAGATTAAGAAAAATTCCCTGATTGGACAAAGACAAATTGTGCTTTTAGTTTCAATAAACCACGACTGGTCATACTTAATAAAAACGGGGATTGATTTAAGTAATGCTCAGGAGGCTAGTTGGCGATTCTTCTTACTGTCTACAGTTTCTTATTCTGACTTTCTTTCAGCCAGATTCTGTGAATTCTTTCGTGACAGCAGCAAATGTTTCGCTCCTCTCGTGTTACTGTGGCGAATGATTAAATTATGTTGCTATAAAGGCGAGAGGCAGTAAGTGCTCAGTAAAAGTGAGAAAACTGCCTTTGCTTTTTGTCTATTTACTGCTGAGCCGAGTGACTCTACACACACACACAAAAAAAAATGACTCGATGTTGACCGAATCTGAAGAGTTTTGAACTTTGCAGTGTACTAACACCTCCTCTCTGTTTTTGTTTCTTCCCTTTAGCTCCTTCCATGCCGGCATACGACCAGGAGACCTCTCTGAACCAAACAGACAGCACAGTCACTGTACTGCTTAAACCTGCCCAAAGCAGAGGTGCACCTGTGAGGTAGGCTTTTCACAATAAGGGCGCGCACACTGCACAGCGTACAACAAAACAGCATATTAAAACACCAGGAGCCACAATCAGCTACAAAGAATTTTATCAAAGAGCTTGTGTTTATCAATACCCCACCGCGAAGGAATGTTGCCAGGGAATTCAGTACCGTACCGTACGTATCTCATTTTCTGAGCTTTATTTGCTTGTGGATTTTGATCCTGTGAAAAAGAAGCGTAGCCTTTGAAGATGAGAACAAAACCAGGAGCAGCTGAGGCTAGCTTCAGGATCTCTTTCCTCTACATGTCTTTTATGTAGCGGGCTGCCCACCCCAAGTCACCACAGGCTTCTGCGGAATGAAGGAATCCTCTCTGCTTGATTCTGCATTTATTAGTGAGCTATGAGGGATGCATCATAGCCGTTCTGTTTAAATGCAAAGTAGTCGGGTAGATGCTTGATCATCTTTTCGTTAGCATTATTTTTGGAGCTCTAACACTCTTCGGTCAATATATTAACAGTTTTTAAATAAGCAGTCTCTTCATTTCCTAACATCTAAAGTCTTAGTTTGTGTGGTGTGTATGTTTTATATGATAACATTTTGTAATATTTGAAACCAACATACAGTAAGTTATAATCTTAACAGTACGCTAAGGTATAAAGGTACTTTATTTGCTTGAAAGTTGTAGCTACTCTATGTAAAGTCATCTATTTTTGCTTAATAATGCCAAAATTTGTAGCACACAGTAGATTAGATCATTGCACAGTGAGTCCAAGCAGAGACATCAAAACACAGTTTAGCTTCTAAACAGAGTAACATGCATGATGTACAGTCAGTAAAATATAGAATAAACTGTAACCATATGAACAGTTTGATGTGAGTAAACACTAAATACAGTATTAAATGTTACAGTTACAATGTGGAAAATTGTTTGGGTGGCACAGAGTAAAAGACAAACAAACCCCAGCCAAGGTTTCTTCTGACTTGGCTCCATCAGTCACATTCAGCAGTGGGAAGCCAGTGAGGGATCACCTCTGAAGGGCAGTACTTGTTGGTTGGTTTTGGGCATCTGATGGAATCTGGGGGGCAAAAGTCTGAAGTTTTGTCTGCCGGCTTGTGTTTAGTGTGCCTGATTTAGTGATATCTAGTGATGTAGTTACTGATTGCAACCACCTCGCGTCACCCTCTCCTTCCTAGCATGAAGGACAAACAACGATGGAGATGAAACGTGCGGAAAATACAAATGGCCCGATCGTGAGCCAGTGTTTTGTTTGTCCATTCTGGGCTACTGTAGAAATATGATGGTTGAAAATGGGTGGAGGACCCATTAAAGGCTCATTGTAAGGTAGAAAAACATAATGGTTCTTATTTTCAGGTGATTATGCACTAATGAAAACATAGTTACTCATGTTATGTTCCATTTCTGCCACGTTCTATAAATAGAGGCTCCTAAATCTCACAGTTGTTGTGCTACAGCAGTTTTCAGCCACCAGGACTCTGAGATGTGAGAAGTACTGAACACTTGTGCCTGCTGTAAAACTCAATTTTACACTATCAACTCATCTGAGTCCTTTAAAGATTACAGCCCTGAGATCTTTAGTCAGGCTTGTCAGCTCATGTTTACCGTATGTGCAGCTGCCCAGATAAATGCCCCAGCACCAAATCGAGAGGCCTGAGCAAGAAAGACAGAGCGATCGCTTTTTAATCTTTTCTCAGGTACAATTCAGAAGGCCTTACTCAGGCTGCCATTCTTTCAGCGGGCTAATTACAAACCCCTAATTAGTGTCGTGAATGGTAGCGTCCATTGATTACCATGCTGGACTCCTCTTTTGTTTACCGCCGGAAGGCATGCGCTCACCTTGTGACCAGATGAAAGAGATTTGTCTTTGGAGATGTAAACTTTAGTTTGAGACCCGCTTAAATCTGTTTGTCTGAGCTGAGACGCCACTGCACTAATGCTTTACAACCTAAAATATGTTGATTGTAATCTAATCCATTTAGCATGAACTTTATTATTAAATAATGTGTTTTGATACAGACATTTAGTTCTTATGATCATGTATGTTTAATGAGACTCTCAAGGTAATCCATTTAAAAAATTCAGCACCATTCATCAGCTCAGAGTTCAGCACGTTGCACAAATACACCTCAGCACTAATTGAGGCGTCCTTTGATCACAGCACAGCCTCTCCGAATCTAAACTTTCAGGTATACATTTCTTTCCCCACCTCGTCGCTTCTCTTAAATCTCGCAGGACGTACAGGACAGTATAGTTCCCTCATGTGTGTCAAAGAAATATGAATTGCAAAAGAAAAGGAGGTTGGCGGAGGGCAGCAAACAGGGGAGATTATGATGCAGGTTTAAAATGAGATGCTGGCAGGCTTTTTGAAGGTGTTTTCCCACCTCCACCTCGAGTGACACGCAATGCCTTTGAAAACCTAAGGTGAAAGTAGCTTCCATTCAGATGAGCTGAGTTAAGCAGTGATACAGTTAGTCATGTAAATTTCACAACATTTCATAACATCTCTAATGTCTTGGTTTAAGGCAGCGGTTCCTAAACTGTGGGGCACACTGGATGACCAAGACATGGGCTCATATTAAGTTGACTAAATATGAAAATAAAGTGTTTTAATGCTACCGTACTAACCTTAATCTCACTAAAATTAAACTTGGATCCCTTTTTTATTAGTTGCTTCCCCTATCATTGTTACCGATTGATTAAAATTGTCGCGTGGTGGGGTGTGAACATTTCTCGGGCATACCTGAAGAACTTTGAGAACCACGGGGAATATGTGGTTGTGATGCATCACTGATTACATTCCAAGTTGAGGCACATATAAAGAAATGTTTACTGTACTGGAAAGAGTCCCTGAAGTCAAAAAAAACTTGGAAACATAGTGTAGCTGATCAAGTCTATTGAAGGGTTCGCATTTTGTCAACCAAAGACGTGAATTTCACACCGTAGTTAGATTTAATTTTATGCTACCGCTCATGTTACAAGAGTAGCCATCACTTTTCTGGAGTGGAGGGTAGCTCATTTTGAAATTGAACACTTTATGAAATCAGTTTTAAAGCCCCCTATGAAATAGGGATTTGACAAGGGAGAAGACTGATTCGAAGCATTACAGAGCAGAGACAGCATGAAGCTTGATTTGATAACGCAATCTCGCATGCTGATTGGGTTTGGGAGGTAATAGAGCTCCAGACATTTGAGTTTCAAACAGCAGATGTTTTGCTGTAATACAGGAAGGGGATGGGTGGGTGGGTGGAGGGTGGAGGGCCCACTGGAAGATCACACGATAGCGCCGGGTTATGAAAAAATCAAGACGCAACAGACGGCGAACGTCCGTTTGACTCCGGCATCCTGCAGTCACGCTGAAGTCAAATCTTATTTCAGATGGATCTGGGCAGACATCGTCACCGCTAAGGAAGGCAGTCGATTTTTCATATTTGTGTAATTGCTAATCGGTATAACATTTCCAACTTGGATTTGGCTTCTAATCTCTGAGGACGACACGCGTAGCCGGGAACAGTTTTTACCAGAGGGGACCACTGTTCCTTTAAGAGGATTAGTGAACTGTCTATCAGTCATGTCGTGTTTAACTAATGTTTGCAATGGCCCCTCGTCAGGGCCAGAATACGCCTCCTCACTCCGTGGCATCAAAATAAATGTTTACGTGCTTCTGCAGAAATAAATGATTTGGGATGCTTTCCTTATCATTCATAGCACAAAATCAGGCCTTCTCTCTTTTCCTGCCATAACCTTTGCCTTGAGCTCTCTCTCTCTCTCTCTCACACACACACACACATAAACAGAAAAGGCTATAAAATACAGCAGTTTCCGGCATTGTAAGAAGCATATTGAGGAGTTACAGTGTACTTTGTACCCTCTAGCATCAGATTATCTGTACTCAGCCATGGCCTGAAATCAGTTAAGTGATTTTCTACAGTCCTAAAATAAGCACCAACTTTCTTTGATCACGGCATAGCAAACGCTAATAGCTGTGCCTAAACGTGACACAACTCAGTGCTTTTTACGATTTAATGGCAAATGTAATCTATGGCACCTTCTAATTTGTTTGCTTTATAGCTTTATGGACACCAGGGAAATATAAAGAGCAAGAAGACAGACACACGGAGGAGGGATGCTGGGTCAGGAGAAGTGTGTTACTTACAACCGCTCTTAAATCAGGCATATAGGCATATAGAGCCAAGCAATTGGTATTAGAGAGAGAGAGTGAGAGACAGTGATTGAAATGCTCCCCGTACACCTTCTCTCATCGGCTCAAACAGCCTGGAGTTCTCCTCCTATCAGCCCACATGAAAAATAAATCTGAGTTTCAGGTCACAATCCAGTCGATTCCGAGTCAATCCGCCATAATTGGTTGGCGTCACATGGCGGCAGAGCTGAAATCTATCGGGCAGCGAGGCTGGAGGAGGCCTAATTGGTGTCAGCTCAGGTTGCACCGCTGCTGCAGGAATGCCGGTCTGCCCTGCCGGCCCCTCTGGCAGACCACTTTTAACAGCTTATAGCGTTCTTCTCGTACAGCCTCATCCTTCTTTCTCTCCTTGTCTTTCCGTCTTCTGCTCAGGTAGAGAAGTTGAGCATTTCAGCACTTTTGGAATTAAGTGCAATTATGCACCTTTTTACAGGCATGAGGTGTGAGTTGTGAGTTTCCTCTCCTGGGGTTTCCTTTTAATCCATGAGCTGTATCTTTGTGAGGGTTTAGCTGGCTATTACCACGACTAGTAACTAACATTTGTGTGTGCATATTAATTAACTGTCCTGCTGTTCTTGTCTCTCTGGCTTTAGTCATCACATTGTTAGGCCATATAGCCAAGCTATGTAGCAAATTATCACAGCGGCCGACTGTCTAAAGTTTCTTTAGAACACCCGATAATTGTGATGTGGTTCATAAATGAGCGACAGAAGAGGTGGAGGATGAAGGACAAGCAAGTAATACTGATGACATTTATCAGCCAGCGGCAGCTTAATGTTACGCGGCAGCCCCGTCTTCCTGGAAATTACATTTATACGCGACTAATTTGCAACAGCAAATATGTTTTCTGGGTAATAAGTTAATATACAAACAACATTTTTTAGGAGACGGAGTTGTACGGGGGAAGCAACTATGGTGACAAGTGGTGATAAAAATCATTAATCTGCTTGGTTTGATGTTGACATGAACGGTAACCAAACAGGGCCGGTGTATCTTTTCTCTCCATGCCCTAATAAATGCATAATCTGTATATTAAATGTTATTTTTTGAAAATTAAACACTATTAAATAGACTCTGTCTTGTTATTGTGGCGGCTGCAGCGATTACTCTGGAGGCAGGTACTCTTTTGTATGATATAAGTTAATTACAAACCCAGAATAGTACAATTACAGAATGCAAATGACGCGTCATCAAAAGGGCAAAGTCCTGGAAAGTTCTTATTGTTTGCTGGAAATAGATTTACTTCAAGCCAGAACAAACACTTGACCAATTCTAAAATATAAAATAACCCTTTAATACTTGGACTATTTTGCCACTACATCATAATTAAAAAATTAAAGGAGTAATATAGATTATGATGGAATTTTTATGTCCCTGTTTGTTAAAATGACGGACAATGAGACATTTGCACGCAGCCTCTGACTGTGACGCTAACAGAGGTCATGCAGCATGATGAGTACTTGTACTTTGTAGTTGCAAAAGTGTTTGTCCTTGTTCTGAAGCAACATATTAAATGCAGAACTTACCTTGCTCTGTGGTGTTGCTGCATCTGCTTCAGTAAATTATCATCGGTACGAATGCGAGTAACAATCCTCTGGTTGGCATCAGATCAAATTAAACATCATCTATAAAGTTTTTTTTTCTTTGTTCTCGCTGTCAAGCCATTGTTGTTCTCGTGTTGTTTGTTGTTTTTTCGTTGCTCATTCACGTCATGCTAAATCAAGAATCTGACTAAATGACTCTGGTCTGTCAAACTGACTCATAATGTAAATTGTGAGCTCAGCATGTAGTGACAAGGTGTCAGCTGCTCAAAGGCACACTGACATGACAGCAGTAATTACAGAAAAAAAATACCCAGAATCGTTGCATTCTTAAATTGCCATCATTAAACTCTTGAGTCAGTTTTATATTTCATGAGCAGTTGAGGTGAAAATAGTATATGTGTATAACACAGAGGAGCGGTACTTATTAAATATTTTATAGGCAAACGACAAGTTACTGCTGAAAAATGCTTCAAGTGAAACCATTTAAGTGCGTGTTATTGTCGCTATCACTTACGAAGATGAACAAAACATTTTTATTAAATTGAAAATTTATTGTGAGCTGCTTTCCTTGCTGCAGTGAATATTCAGAGGATGAGAAATAGTGATTCAGATTTCCACATTACAAACGTTCTTACCCTTGGAGCCTCATAGCCTTTGGCACTTGATATTTTGCCTGAGGATAGGAAGTCCTATTCACACTGCGTCTATCATTAAGTCATGGCACAGCCGCATCATCATATCATAAGAAGCCACCCGGGAGGGAGCCAGCTTTTGTTTTTATTTCCCTATCTGCAGATTGATTTGGAATATAAAGTACTAATATGGCTAAGCTCTGAGATAGTGTACATTACTACAGCAAAGCAAAAACAAAGACATTATTGTCGCCATAATTTGTACCAGACATAGCTGAAAATAAAGAACGTCAGAAGTTTCTCCTCAAACAATGCTAATCGTTTGTCCTGTGATATGATTGACAGCAGCTCCCATTGTAGCGCTCATCAGATCTGCAGTGTTTTGGCTGAGGGCCCCTCATCACTTATTTCTCTGCAGCTCTGCAGCTACTTAAGGGGCTCCCACGTACCATCTCCACATGCCCTTTGACCTCTGCTCTCAATAGGGGACAGTAATTAAAGGTTGATTTCTTCTGCAGACTCTCAGCAGGATTAGATATTTCATCACCTCCCAACCCAGCACTAAATGGGAGAGCCCCGAGGAATTGGGACACACCCACCAAGAGCAAAGGGGGATTTTCTAATGACACTGCAAGCACCTTATGATAAACTGTAGGGTTAAAGAGCACATGCTGTACACACAAGGGGACACTTAATCATCCAGTACCAACCGCGGGGAACAATTGATCATCTCCAGGGCTGTTTGTACTGCGACTGTACAGCTTAAGAGTACAGCCACTACAGTGCGGGGTTTTTTTTTTTCCATTTGTTGTTCTCATAATGTGAGCTAAGAAAAAAAAATCTTCAGGGTCACTTGAGCTCCATATGGTGCCATTGTCATTTTACATGGCGCAGAGCAGTACAGTTAAATGAATGATTTGATAGATATGAATGCTTCACGATGATTGAATTGTTTGATAATGATAGATAATAAATTGGAAAACTATTTTAGGGTGGAGGAAGGACTTTTTTTTTTTTTGTTACCGTAGAATGAAGTGTGCTGTGTACCTGATGTATCACCATGTTTCTACAGTAACAGCCCAGAACAGACAAAACAAACACCGCCTCTAGAAACGCGTTTCACATCCTGTGGTGTCTCCTTCATGCTTGGAATGGGAGGGTGAGTAGAGGGGGCTGCAATCCACGACTGCTCTGCCAGATTCCACTAAATCGGACACACTGGCCCTTCAAACCTGTCATTAACATAACAATCTGCATCTGTTAATGTCAGGTGTAACTACATGCAGAATGCATTGAGATCATAATGCAGCTGGATCAGCCAGACCACATGTGGAGGTACGAGCGTAAATTTAGTCTGTACAACAAAAGCTACAAGTGAAGAGTGACTTAAAAATGAATGACATACCCAAACACCGGGGTAAATGCATGGACTGGTTGTCACTGTATCCAGATATAGATCTGATATTAATATCATGTGTCAAGGAGGGCTTATACTGTGTTTACATCCATTTCTTTTGACAGCATACAGCCTTCTCCTTCACTGAGTTGCAACCTTCAACTGCCGTTCGGTGGAATAATATTGTGCGTCGCTCACGTGATCGTTCATTTTACAAATAAAATGACCCACTCTTCAAAATTTGCTCCATAGCTAAAAAAAAATAAGTAAAAAAATGCCTCAACAATGTGCGAATGATTTATTTATTAATTTGTAAACATCTCATCTTATTGTAACAAAAAAAGGTGCTAAAGTCAGAAACCATCCAACCAAAACTAGACCCAGTATGCATTTCTGTCACACATTCATCCATTGAGCCGTCTTCTGTAAAAATAACTCGTTGTTTGCATGACTCTGTTGGAAATGGAACGCTACTCCCTAATCATGGCTGGTTATTCTCCGTGGCAGCTGTAAACAGACTCTTTGTCACTCAGCGACTCAATAGATTTAACAGGTGGATGCGAGATGCATACTAACGTGAACGTCTATAAGACAGTCAGTCTCCCCCTCGAGCTAAGTGGCCTGCTCGGAGACAATGTCATCTCTGTCAGAGGCACAGAGGGCTGCAGTTTTGATCCAGCTTAAACGCAAGGCTCGGGCGGAGAGGAAATGGAGAGAGCCGTTAACCTTTTCAGTTGTTGAATAATGAAAATGCAAATAACGTCAGGGCCTGTCCGCGTGTCACCGCTCATTTATCTTGCACTGTAGTTTTGAGCCCGTTCACTTAGAATAACAAGAGACTTTGTTATGGAGTTCTTATTTGATTATTTAGGAAACATATATCATTAATGAGCACAGTTACTGAAATGTACATTAATGTGATTGATGTGTAACTACTTCTTCAGTGCAGTTTCTTTCTTCTTGTTATCTCATTGCTAAAAGTTTCACGCTCTTACTCTTCCTATAACTGCTTGACCCCATGTAGCACTGCCCAAGCTAATCAATTCTAGCTTGCAGCTTGTTTTCTGCCTCTTATCCATCAAAATAAATCATGGAAAGGTTTCAAAATGTTGTGCTTTCTTTCAGATCTCTTCTAGACTCTAAAGGTTAATCTCTGTTTCTATTGACTTTATGCGCACACCATGCAGCATAAAGTCAACGCCACCGGGGACCTAAATGTTTACACACATTCAACATCATTATTTATGTATCCTGAGATGAGCGCACATACGTGGTCGTACACCATAGTACTTTGATTTCAAACTTTTAATGGCTGCGTGAGAAATGTATTTAAAAAATCTCTTCTATGTGGTGTCTAAATAAAGAATAATTTCTAGAGACTTGGTGTACTCTGAGATTTGGAGCTTTCAACATTCATTTCTGTGCCATTCATAAAGAAGGGTTTTTTTTTCTCTCTACACTTTGTAATGCTAACAGGCAAAATAGAAAATGCCTGCATTGCCAATAGTATTCTGCGAGTGCCCGTTTGGCCCGTTGGAGTCTTTTCATTCTGTTTGTATCCTGTGTTTGCAGTGCGTACCAGGTGGTGGTGGAGGAGGAACGTCCACGCAGAGCACGAGGCACAGCAGAAATCCTACGCTGCTACCCAGTTCCCATTCACTTCCAGAACGCCACGCTCCTGAACTCCCAGTACTACTTCACTGCTCAGTTCCCAGCAGCTGGCATCCACTCGCCACAGCCTTTCACTGTGGGAGACAACAAGACCTACAACGGCTACTGGAACGCCCCTCTGCTGCCTCAGAAAAGCTACAGTATCTACTACCAGGCTGTCAGCACAGCCAACGGGGTGGGTGTTCCTGGAGCTTTCATGCTGCTCGTGCAGTTTTTAAGTTGCAGAAGTACTTATGTGTTTCCAAATGAGACATTATTGGAAAAATCTGTGTGATCTCTTCATGGAAAAAGTAACAATTTAACAGTTTATGCATCTAAATAACTGCATTTTAAAGGGACATATAGTTAGGAATAGCTAGTTTTCAGATTAATACTTTACATATAAAACGTACAATAGTTCATAAGCTTATAAAAGTTGATAAAATATGATGTGAAGTTACAGATTAAACTACAAAACTGTGTAAAATAGTTAATTTAGATATAAGGCAAAATAGTATCTTTACATTGTGGTATTAGTACTCTGTCTTCAGTAGAAGATTTGAGTACTTCTTACACCGCCATTCATAAAGAGAGAAAACAATTGAGTCAAACCTCCTCGAGCACACGCTGTATGTTGTGTGTTTTGTGCCAGGGTGACATTTCTTTGTTTGACAGCGTGTCTTACAGTGCTATGCTAATAATATGTACAGTACACTGTCTCAACTCAGCAAGTAAACAATTAGATCAGCCAACTAGAGAGAATGTCAAATTTGTGTGCTTAATTTAATGAACTACAAGCACTGACATGCATACAGCGCAAAGTGAGTTTATGTTTCTAGCTCTTTATAGAGGACGTACTGTACTGCATCCCTCTTCTTCTTAAATGCTAAATATTATGGTGGGTTTAATGAGAAGCTGACTGGAAGGATTGATTGACTTTGTGACTGAAAGGGACTAAAGTGGCTGAGCACAGAAATCCCTGACTCCACACAGTAACTGTTCACACATGCAGCACAATTGCATTTGGCCTCTGGTGGGGTGCACCAACAGCACTGTCTGCACCCTTAATAGGCTACAGCAGGGTCAAGCGCAGAATGCAGAGCTCTGTGCGGTGACAGGCTCTCTCCCTCCATTACCGTTGCCCTGGTCTCCTGCCTTTTCCAATGGAGCTTCACGCCAAATGCCAGACAGGCCTTTGATCAACGGCATTTAAGGGAGGCAGTCGTCCCAGCGGCGTCTAAGTGTGGGAGGCAGGCAACAACAACAGGGTTGCCGATCGCGCAGGTCGAAGCCTCTGTCATCAAGTGGCACTTGGCGGGGCCCTCCCTCCGCAGTGCCGTGGCAGACAGCTCAATGGCGACTTCAAGAGCCCTACTGATTGTGGTCCTGAATGAGAATCACCATAAATAGCCTCCTTGAGTAACACCAGCACGTCTTTAAGGAGGCAATAGAAATCACACGTGTGGCAGGGCTGAATCCAATTAGCGAGTTTGCTCTTGAGAGTAAAGCATTGGAGGTCTGAAACTTTCCAGGGCGAATCAGTGAGTGGTATGAATTGGCTGATAGCACTCTTCCCTGAACAAACAAAATGAAAGAGTCCCTTGTTGACGCAGAATAAAGCTCCAGATACGTGATGGAGACATTTCTGACTTTCCATTCTGTGTTTTGATTTACAACGGCCAAATGCACTCTCTTTCATCAAGCCATCAGCGTCAGCAGAGAGGTAGAACTGCGAGCTTTAATTAATGCCTAATTATGTTTGTTTGGGCCTCTTAAATAAAATTAGCACTTAGAAAAGGTGAGTGCTATCCATACCTAGAATTTAGTTTTAGCCTTCCATTCAAATAAAAAGCTAATCTCTCTTGTAATGTCTCCTCTCACAAAGGAACCATCTGACAGCTTAAAAGCTGCAGTAATGTGAATACACATGCACCTGGGATCCCGTTAATGGTTTTTTTCTCCTTCTCTCTTCATTATTCCTCTCGTGGCCTCTAAACGCCGTCCCTCCCATGTGTGCTCACTGCTCATTGGACAGCTTGGCCGGGTCAAAGACAGGGACACAGCACTCGTGTCTTTTGTGTTGTGTTACTCATTGCCTCGCTGTTCCTGTCTGTGTCCTTTTTCCTGTTCACCAGACCATTGTTGACAACAAACTTCTTTGCCAACAGCGAGAGCGGTGTTGTTGTCGTCGTCGTCGTCGTGTGTGTGTGTGTTTTTTTTTCTACGTTGTTGAAGGCTGTTGTCAGCTGGAGCTGAAACTCCATTACATATTCAGAAAGAGGCTCCCTGACGTGTCATTTTGGAGCCCCGCATGCTGGGTTGGTGTCGCTTGTCACAGGGCTCTGCTTTCTCCACAGTGGCTGACCACCTTGAGCCGCAGGCTGCCGACAGATCGCTGTTGGCTGACAAATCAGCAGCTCAGCACCACTAATCTGTGCTGTAGGCCCTCTCGCCTAACTGCGTTTTGTGTCACAGTCATTGAGCTCAACAGATGATAGGGGACAGCGTGGAACTAGCCGAGCTGTTTTGTTGTAACCATGGCGTCTTAGATAGGTGTTGTTCCCACCATGATTGTGTGTCTTTGTGTGTGTGTGTCTATGTGTGTGTGTGTGTGTGTGTGTGTCATAATAAACTCTAATTCTCTTCTTCTTCTTCTCTTTTCCTCCTTTAATTTGTGTCTGTACAGGAAACCAAAATCGACTGTGTTCGAGTAGCAACCAAAGGTATGAAAAGATCAGACTGTGTGACTCGTGTTTGCTGGATGTCGTTCCTACTGTAACAGCACTCACATGACTTCAGAGAACTAACAAACTCACTGAAATCGACATCTTGACACTCACTCTTCGTTAAGTTTACGAGCTTTAACGTTTTACCCTTTCAAAGTGTCTATAAAAGACAAAAAAAAATGTGATGAGGTCTCCACACGTTCTCGGTCAATACATTGACCACGAACATGTGTTTTTCCATGACTGGGAGGCAGCCTATGTGCCCATTGAGGTCTGTAGGTACTTAGCTATGCTGCCTGTACGTTCTGCTCCACACATTAAAGGTGATGAAGTCTAAGCACCATTGATCCGGGAGCAGAATTGATAAGGCCGGAGGGAGCCCTAGTCACACTCCGTTCTGGGCTATGGGAGGTCCTGTCACATGCCCCAACAATCTTGTACATTGTGGAGTTTGCATGCAGCTCCGCTATGGATTTTTTTTGTAGAATTTCAGATATCTCAATCTCCGTGGCTCAATAGGCTGAAGTAAAACAGCCTGTACTGGAAGTAGAATGATCATATGAGCAATTTATCACCTGGAGGGATACGCTTAAATGTTCAACATCAAGCTCACGAACGTATGAACACGATTGCTGTTGCTAACTTGGAATTATGAAATGCTTTCTAATACTGTGATGGGTGTTTTTTTTCTGCCTCAGTGTTGCATGATGATGGGAATTGTTGGTGTGGCCTCTCTCTCTCTCTCTGTCTCTCTCTCTCTCTTTCTGTCTCTCTCTCCGTCTCTCTCGACTGCATGCAATCCCGGATCCACTGACTCTACTCAGCCGCCATACTCGTGACTCAGCTCACGACCCCTTACATCCGCATCGCCCCAGCGGCCGGTGACAACCAACTAACAGGTCAGACCCAAAGCTTTCTGCACACTCTCTGACCATCCCAGTGGAGTTTTTCTACCCACCTCAGCAGCCTGAAAACAAACGAGTGGAATTATTGCACGTGTGTGTGTGTGTGTTTGTTTACTGTCCTGCTATTTGCATAGAATGAGTGTGATTAAATCAAAGACTCGTCGACGTTGTCTTCTACCTTCATCTTCTCACATGAAAGACCTGTTTGAGGTGCGATTGTCATTTGATGTGTCAGTGTTGGAGGTTTTTTTTTTTTTTTTTGGCAGGAGTTAATCCCCCTTTCATGAATATTTCTCATTATTTCTGGGAGATTAAGTGTTGGTTGCCGCGGTTGTGACAACTGTAAACACACAAAAAGAGTGCTGAAGGTGTAGATCTGGAGATGAGTGTAGAGTTTAACTATTAAAATTCTGCTCACTTGTTGTGTCTGTGAATCTCAAATTCTCTCGGGCTTTAATGGAGGGATATTGACTCATAGCGGCGAACATACAGTACAAGAATCACAGCTCAAATGGGGATTTGTCACTTACAGCGTTCCTGTAAGATTAGCCTCTAACAGTATATTGGGACAAAATCAGCTCCATCAGTCCAGACGTGATTGTGAATCTGTCAGCGGTCCAGAAAATGCTCCACAGCTCTGCCTTAAAAACTTATATCTAAATAAAGGGCCTGGCTGTTGAAAGAACAATATGTCACAAGCAGCCCGGGATAGATATTTACCTTTCTGATAGGAAGAGAAAATGGCAGTGCTGAGGAGAGAAGGAACCGCGCTCTAACAGATTTGTCTGACATAACAATTTATCATTCTAAATTTACCCCTGGTGACAAGGAATAATGGTGTTGTTCAGGTGGACAGTTGTCATTCCAGCGACGCTGCTTTCCTCCGAGTGCTTCTTATCACTTCCGAGGGAGCACATGCTGTTAAAACAAGGTGCTTTTTTTCTCTATCCCCACCTCTCTCTCTCTCTCTTTGTGTCTCTCGTTGGCTATCTCCTCCCGAGCTGATATTTAATGTTTTAGTTATTTCAGGCCTTTTTATCTTCTTGGGTATTATCTTTCCCGCCCTGCATCCTACATTTTTCTCCAGCCCAGCAACCATTTTGCCCCAAACATGATTAACCAAGGGTAAAGACGGTGAGCACTTATCTCCCGCAGTGCAGCTTGATCCACAGAGCGCTGATGTCCACTAAGGACGGAGCTAAAGGTGGACAATATGGAGTCACTTATGGTCAAAATAAACATTACTCCGAGCCAGTTATTGTGTATTGATGTTTATGTTCCACAGAATATCAGTGTATTGATTAATAAAGCTCCATCCTACAGGAGTATTGATGTGCACTCTGCTGTTTGCTTCATGTAGACTTTCTATGTTTGACCTTTATGAATTGTGATTTTTTTTTTTTTCCCTTTTTTTTCCAGGAGCAGCCACTCACAAACCTGACGCCGTAGAGCCGGAGAAACAAACGGACCACACGGTGAAGATCGCTGGCGTCATAGCCGGCATCCTCCTCTTCGTGATCATCTTCTTAGGAGTGGTACTCCTCATGAAGAAAAGGTACGCGTCTTTTGTTCTTACTCGTTGAAATACTACTTGAGGATGAACTTTCCGAGTGCTCCCAACTAAGTAGTTTCTGTTTTATCATTTTGTATATTTCTCCCTCAAACGGTAGTATTGTCAGCGTCTTCGTAAATAATTAATTTGATTATGATGATACGCCCCATTAAGGCTGTTTACAGCCATGAGATACAGTGTGCCATGAAAAATTAATCCGTTTCCACGGCACCCTCAAACAAATGCGCAGCACTTCAATGACATTGGAACGGGAATAGGAAAAGTGTTTTTGAGGCTTGTGGTATGGGAGAGAGGCGGGGAGGAGATAAGAAAGAAAATATGATGAAAGGCTCAAAAAGGAAAAGAGGATGGCCACATAGCTGAGGGCTAAGTTTACATTAGCCCTGGACCCCATACTGGAGGGAGGTCCTCTGTACATATCCCAGCAATCAGGGGAGCTAAAGCTCAGCAAATATCAACCCCCTTTTGTCCACAGCAAGGCTTGAAGTAACACAATGTCAGTTTCTGGAGAGATTTCTTTAGTGGACACGAGTCTCAAACAAGATTGTGAGGCACGAGGATGAATTTCCCAGTAAAACTCAGCACGTACTTTCTCCTTTTTAATGCTGGAAAGCATGTCTTAAATGAAAGAGTAAAGGTCAGCGCAGAAGATGGGGTAGATGAAGCTGAGTGGGAAGGCATAGTTGTGTTTTTATATAATAATAATAATCATCTTCTGTTCTTATTTTTGACTGTAATATGAGATTCTTCATTTTCTCCAGCAGGCCTTGTTTGTGTAGCGCAGTGATCAGCGGGTGGGTGTAAAGAAAGAAAATCAGCACACAGTAATGGAATTGTTTTCAATTAGCCTTAATCAAACCAGAGATGGAGATGACTTCATTGGTTGAATTCTGTGCAATTTGCTGTTACCAACAGGGAATCAGAGTTGTGTTTAGACATTCAAACCGCTCATTAAGTCTCCACCTTCGAGGTCAGATATGGTAATTCTTTTATAGGTGTATAAAATTATGTGTTCGTAAAAGGGCGGGGGGTGGTTTAGCGAGAGGATGGTTGCCTCTGGTTTGCCATCACGTACCGTAGAGCAGCTCCATATCACTTAGAGAGTTTCTCCTGTACTGTACTGTACTGTACTGTACTGAGCCCCCTCCCTACCCCCCTTGCAAAGCATGACATGACTCCAAGCGATCACCTTTGCCCTCATGATCACTAGTTTACCTCCACGTATGCCACCATATCTGATTTTGTTCATTTCTACTCTTTTTTCAAACATTAATATATTTTTACTTTTTCTTTCCTTTTCATTCCATCCCCTCCCTCCCCTCCTCCACTGCTTAAATCCTACCACCACCCCAATCGGCAGAAGAACCTATCACTCCTACACTTACTACCTGTAAGTAACCACTTTGTGTAATGTTAGTGCCATGCTTCTCACCCACACGCTGTTTTCCCATGCATGCAAAGAGCCATGTCATCCTCCTCCTGCTCAGAGCTATTACAGAGGCCCAACTGTAATCTCTGCCGGAGGAACGGAGGAACGCCGCTCCGCGATGCATCTCCACATGACGAGCACATCATACTGTATGTCACATTGGCACGACTTCTGATGAAAGCACGCAGGCGCAGCCAACACCCCCGACGAGATATAAAAAAAAAAAAAAAAACTGCCACTGAAATGTAATTGCAGACATGATTTCTGCTTGAATTTTAAGGAGTTTGTTTATCATGTGATGAACTAAACTGCCTTAATGATTGTACGGCTGCCAAACTCATCTTGTGAAAGAAAGCAAAAAAAAAATCAATGCAGGAGCCTACTGCATTTTTACTGAGTGTGAATTTTTCATTTGCCTCCAATGATTTCATCTCTGTTGACTTGTCAAAGCTAGATTTTTTGAAGTGCCTATCACAGTGCATCAATGCTTTAGTTGTGCCCAGAGCATCAATGAGCTAGTCCGAATATTTCACATTTTGTACACTTATGTATACACCCTGCATTTGCCCCCCCCCCCCCCCAAAAAAAAGAAATCAAATAACACTATGTAGACACTTTTTAGACTGAAAATATAAGCATGAGCTGACAAATTTGGCACCATATGCATGTGATAATTTCAAGTCTTTCTCTACCCCTACTCCATCCTCTCACTCCCATCAAACCATCTCAGCGCTCATGCTTTTCCTTTTCTTTTCTTTTTTTCCGAGCATGTATTTTTGGGTTTCTGCACGTCCATCCCATTGATTCTATGGTGATGGTGGAGTTGTGTCTCTAGCTGACAAGATGTTTGCATCACTACTCGACGAGCTGATGTGATCTCAGAATAACCTCCTTTCTATTTAGATGTCTTCCAACATCATAAAAAACAGTAGCCGCGACGCTGCTCTATTCACTCCCAATATAAAAGATGATTTCGAATCACACCTCTGAATGGTAAAGAAGCTTATTCTGTAGCTCTGCCTTCCCTGCTGTAGCTCATAGGCTCCCTCTGTACGCCCTTTGTGACGGATGCCGACTAATCTGTCTTGAGATGGCTGTGATCAGAGGACAGAATGGAGGCTGCCTCACATCAAAGAACATCTCAGAATACACCTGGAGATAATACTACTCCGCATGTCACTCATATTAGATCACAGCTGTCTTGAATGGAAAGCCCCGATGACTTGGAGGAGTGGCGCCATTAAAGCTGAGCGCACACATTGACCGAGCTAAGAAGGAGGAGATGAGGGATGTCAGTGAAACAATCAAAATATCAGATTTGTGTTTGTGTGTGTGTGTGTGTGTGTTATTTGAAGTGTTACACGCAGATAGTGTTGGATTTTCTGACACCGTGCATAAAGAGGAGATGGTGCCGACTACAATTACAAGTTAATATGTTAATATCAGCAAGAAGTTAGCGATTTATGGCTAATTATCAGACTTGTACCTTGATGAAGAAGGGCTTGTGTGTTTGCGTTGATTGAGTTTTTAGGTTAACTGGATAGTCTAGCTCCAAAAACATAAGCCAGATCAGGCTTCACAAGGTCCCGTCAAAAAAATTCATGCATTTGTGACGTCAACAGCACCACATCCACGTTTTTTTTTTTCTACAGTCTCATGTGTCAAAATGAATTGTGGGGTTTACTGTTAAGATTTAAAAGGAAGGGAACGAGTGGGCTGCGAATGTTGTGACTCCTCTCTAAAGCTGACAAGATAACAACATAATATACAGTTAGATAAGATGAAGGATTAATGATCCCCATTGGGAAATGTACCATGACAGCAGCAAATGCTAATACATAATAAAACACTCTCAAGTCTTCATTGAAATCGCAGCGATCTTTGTAGCAAGTGATGTTGTCGTCTGCGCAACATGACGCAACAGCGGCATAACATTTCTGCATGCCTATTTAAACCGTTATGAATGTCTTGAAGGTGTAGCACGTAATTTATTTAATAACAACAAATTCAGTGATGATTTGATCGATTTTTATTCACCTACTTCCTCCGCTGTTGCTGTTTATTGTAGATTTATGGATCTACGGCACACTGTAAGAAGTAACACGTGTCACGTTTTTAACCAAGTACGACCTAAAGAATTCTCGATGAGGCCATTAACAGGTGCTACCGCTGTGGATCATGAGTAATTGATGTTCAAAATTATGCAGGAGCGAGTCAGGGTGTCCCATTCAATAATACAACCCCCCATCCTCCCATCTTCTCCTTAAATCTGTCTCTCGTGTCACATGTAAGAGGCACAGGTAAGCCTGGAAGCATGTTGGCTAATTGGAAGAACTCGACACGATTTGTTAAGGCTGAAGCTGAAGATGTCGCAATCACCGCAGAAGTACGTGTGCTCGTTTAGTCTTCTCGCCTTTGCTGTTATTAGTCTCAGGGTGTTTAAGCTCAGCTCATCAGAAAATAACAAATACGTTGCATATACCCAAAGTTTATATTGTCAAATGAATTATAGACTGCGTTCTTAAGACTCTCTCCTCTGGAGCATCCTCTGAAGTGCTCATCTGCACTTCTAATGACAGCCTTGTTGCCAGCCATGAGATTACAACACCTCTATGATTGATGAACCCCATTAATGCTCTCATGCATTCATCAAAGTCTTTTAAAGGCATGAGAACATCCTGCAGTCGCCAAAATATGCACTTTAGGTATATTGCCAGAGGTGACTGCGGGGGCTAGCACGCAACACAACATCAGTCAGAGCGCTCATTAGGGATGCAGTTACATGTGTGATCAAATATATTACTGTCCTTTTAATCAGGTGGTCGTACCGGCCGCTGTGCCTACTGCTGCTGCTGCTGGGGACAAGATGGAGATCAATTGGCACAGGGCAAGGGTTGAGATTGGGTCTTTATTCCCGAGAGAGTTTGATTCATCCATCAAGCGGCAGGCATGTTAAATACCAAAACATGTTCACTTTCTCTTTCTGACTGATTCACCAGGACTCCTTGAACCTCAGGTATATGATCTGACTTCATAGATTTCTTCTATGTAATTATCACGTAAGATTAGATTAAACTAATCCCTCAGTGGAAGAACTCTAAATATAAGAAACTGCTAGACAACACTTCTTATTTAACTAGAAAAGAACGACAAATCAAATATTTGGATCACGCTGCAGCACAAACAGTTATGATTTTACCTTTACTGAGCAGAAGACGCTTGCGGCTGCAAGTAAAATGAATCTAGACACGTGTCTGTCTTCTGTCGTATCAAACCTGTGTTTACTTCCCCTTGATTAAAAGCCATCAGCAGATAATAAGACGTGACCTACTGTTCACATACTGAAGTTTCCCACATTAAAACTGCACAACCCGCGCTGCAGCTTAATTTGCACGCATTGTTATTTTAATTAATTTCTTTGTTTAACGTTGCAGTAATTCATATTTTTAAATTAACAATGGATTTAAAAGACTCATTTGAAAGAGGGTCACACAGGTGGAGGATTATTCCTGACTCTGCAATCTACAACTTTATTGTTTTGGTTCACTCTTGCCGCTCTCAGCGTAACTTCCAGTCACGGCGGGCTGTATTGTTTCTTTTTTTGGCAAATGAATTACACTCAGAGTACGAGCGTAGGTGGGTACAGAGAGAGTCTGTAACCATAACTGTACGAAAACATACAAAAAGAACAAGGAGTGTGAACCATGAGTGAGAACAGAGAGTATCTTTTTGGATACGTCCAGAGAGCAGAGGAAGTTTGATTATATCACAATGAAATTATAACAATTTAAATCATGTTTGCGTAAAATATGTGTTAATGAATCGAGTGTTCCGCTTGATGTTTCTGCCTGGTGTTTTATTGTGTCAGCTGATGAAAAACAATTTAATTCAAGAGTGGCATGTTCCATTTCCATCTGGCAGGTGGTCACTTATATCATAAATCTCTCATGGTGTGATGAGTGGATACATTTTATTGAGTGGCCTCAATGATAAACAAACCTGTTTCAATCTGCTGTAATTTACCAAACTCCTGCAGCGTTACATCAGGAAGAGAAACAGAGAACAGACTAAATAGGATGTAATTCACTTTTAATAAGTAAATGGCTTCATCTTTTAGTGAAAATACACGCAGACGTATAAATTATGATCTCCTTTCTTTCCAAATCTTACTTTTCATAATCACCTTCGCTGCACTCACTGTGTCAGAATGGAGGGCCTACTAAACGTACCATGTATAACACAATGTGCTCAGGGCAAACACCTTCATTAAACCTTACAAGCCGAATATGCAGCAAGAATCACATTAATTGGTACAAGCCTTGCAGATTTTTGCACCTACGAGCTCTGAATGTTGATGAGGGAGCGAGCGGCTCGAGCAGACAGAGAAGGGATGTCTTGCATGGCGAAGTTTAAATGCACACACTTGAAAATGATGCATGATTTCTGTCACAGTTTGACAATATACACGACATGTAACATGTATTGGCACAGTGTACAATCTTGTGACAATGAGAAGCTACTGTGTAAAGATTTTAAGACCATAAAGGTTATTTACCTTCACCATGGGTGAAGTTACAATATTACAGGTCGAGGCTGTTTCTTCAACAACTTACCAACATGATTTACAGTAAATTGAATGTTCCTAATTTGGATTCTAACTAATCATCCGCCATGTGAGAGCGCACACGGCTCTTCATGCTGCTGTTGTTCTTTAATACAATTTATTCACGTCTTTAGACGGAAAAGAAAAGCGTTGTGATGGACAATCTTTATTTTGTTGTTTATTAAACAGAAAAACATTGTTATAGAATCAATGAAGCATTCAAGGTCGTAGATATCGAACAGAGCCTGTGTTCAGAAATATTGCTTATGCCGTTTCTCCTGCTGGTAAATAAATAGACATAAGATAGGATAGGATATATGATGGACAACCTCACAGAAGAGTGCGTTAAAGTTTGAAATGAGACACAGTGCAAACAAGTGATGAAATGCTCCCAACTGGGTTAAATCAAAGACGCTTCTGTTGCCCCTCCCAGCTGCGTGTCAGTCATGTAACACGCACACACACACCAGCGCGCCACGGCTATGTGTGCGCGTGTGGATCGTCTAATGAAGCCTTCTTTGTCCCAGTGTCACAAGGTTTAGGCTGCTCTAGTGCTGAAATGAGGCCCACCATGCTGAGCTTGAGGTTTTGAAGCTCCTGTTTTAGAAGTCGCGGCAGCGTCACCTCCCACAGAACAGACATTCTGGCAAACGTACGCAGACATACAATCCGCCCGTGCAGCTTCCTTTTTGTTGTCGCTGAACTCGTGGCGTTAGGAGCTCAGCTCACTAAGATCCTAGATATGCCAGGGCTGTCATGTACTGAACTGCAGACAATCCCGCTAATGAGAGTTGCCTATTATAGTTACCTCCGATGTTTGCTCGGTCTTTACTTCTACAAACACCTCTGCCATCTGTCTGCATCATCCCATTCATATGCACATTCAGTGCTGTTCAAGGAAATGTGTGATTTTTATTGTCGGGCATGGCTGCAAGCAATCAGTCCTAATTTTTTTATTTTTTTTGGGAATCTTTCCATTTGCAGCTTTACGCTATCTACGCTAACTATCAGGGGAAATGATAAATGAACACATTCATCAACACGCACAAACACTCTACTGTACTCTTCCTCGTACTATCTCTGTCGGCATATCAGACCCTGTGATATAGTCATCTATCATTAAATTTTCCCTTCTTACAAATGAGGAGAGAATAGCATGCCAATTAATCTTCATCTAACACCCACGGTGCCTAGCAAACATCCCAGTATTGCTGGTGCTTTCCTCATTTTGGCACCGGTGTCCTCTCAGCCTCGTTTATCTCCAACGCTCGTGCTTCAGCCGTTACACGGGCCACGAGGAGCGGAAATCCAAGTTGTGCAGACGCAGAAATAAGAACAGTGATACAGTATTAAAACCTGGATTATAGTGGTTCTTAATAGTCTTCTCCATGAGTGCACACAGTGCCGAATCAGTCTTAATATCGCCTGGGGTACATACAGCTCCCCCCACCCCTCCTCACTCCTCTCTATTACAATATGAAGCTATAACGGAAAATGCCATTTTGTTCCCGACTCTAATTGCAGATTAAAGACAAAAAGTGGGTCCGGCAGATGAAAATGTCACTACTTTGTCACTTTGCTTTCTGAAGAACGGATCCACTATTAGCCTCACGTCGCGGCCTTCAGAGCAAATGACTGTTTGAAGGCAGCGGGGGCCTGTTGCCATATGGCACGAGACAGCGACAAAATTGAATAAACAGAGGAGATTTGCGAAAACAACGCAGCAGGAGTGCATCATTAGACAGCAGTTGTCCGTGATAGAGACTGCAATTCAAATAGGCAGAGGGGTCACACAGAGAGTAACAAAGTGTGAGGATCAGTGTGAGGGCTGCCATAGTTAATTCTTACACCGCTCGCTCCCCCTCCAGCTACGGAGCAGCGGCGTGCATATAGCTACAGTATGTTCCCACTCAAGCTGTTTGCCATTTTTCCGTAGTGATGGAGGGTTAACTCCTCCGAGTGATGACGTGATGCATTATTTATCGTGGTGGGGGAAAGTGTCTTGTGCGAGTGGCTCCTTTCTCTGGGAGGTCAGAGGTCAGGGTCAGGGCAGCCCTTCAGGGATGAGTTAGGACACTTCGTCAAGGTCAGAGGTTGGTAAAATAGAGTGAAACTTATTTAAACTTTCCAAATCTTTGCAGCCAACACTCTTCTCAGTTGCAGTCCAACTTGTTTTAAGTTGATACAGTGTTGCACATAGACAAGATTTCACATGAATCACAATCAGATACAATAACAATACAAGGAATTAAATTTAACAGGTGGTTGGTCACTCCATGGTGTGTTTCAGCTAGTTGAGGGACAGTTAATAAAATTATTTATTAGTATTTATTAGTATAAACCCTACCTTCAGGTTATCATCTTCACAATCATTTTGGCAGTCAGGCTGCAGTTTGTGGTGCTGTTGAGTTGTGTTGCATTACACATTTAGTCCACCTCGTTTATATATATCGACGAGAGCAGACTAAATGTTACTAGAGACAACACAACATCAATAAAAACAGTGTTTTCATACACAGACGGTGTTTATCTCCTATAGGAAGGCTTCTGCAGAGCCTGCAGCTACAACAACAGAAGCTTGTAACCTCTTGGATTTGTGTTTTGATCGGAGACAAACAGCAAGCACGGGTCACAAGACCAGAAGTGTTGCCTGATACGTTGACATGAATATATCCATTGGCCCGATTGTGGGACGGTTTTATGGGTGAAAATCTTGAATCTGATCCAGTGTCTCAGTCAGCACAGGTGAGGCGTGAGCTCGGCAGCTGCTTTTACATAAGAATCAGTCAGGGATAGGCGTGTGCATACATGTGCACGTGTGCGTGACTTTACTCCGTACACAATGCTCTAATGGATGTTTGATCAGGAACAGATTGCTTGTAGGCTCCAGCACATCAACTCAAAGTAGGTCAATAAAAGCAGGTTGACTGTTTCAGTTCACCGTTCACAACTCTAATTCTTCCGCCCCCAAATACTATAGCTAATTTTAAATCATCAGGGCCACTGATGTATTTGGGTTAGGGTGTCACACCTTTCCACATTCTCAAAGATTTATATTTCACTGCTTGAAAAAGCATCTGGAGCCCAATAAAACTGTAATGTGACCACAGCTCGGGGCACATTAGCTCAGCCATCTCATTACATCTATGAGTCATCGCTATCAGCATCATATCAGATCAATTCAAGCACAGTCATTGGTGTTTTTTTGTTTTTTTTTGTCTGATTATCTTTTATTTCTTCCTCCCTATAAAGGAAATTGGCCAAGAAGCGCAAGGAGACGCTGAACAGCACCCGCCAGGAGATGACCGTGATGGTCAACTCCATGGACAAGAGCTACACGGAGCAAGGCACCAACTGTGACGAGGCGCTGTCCTTCATGGACACGCACAACCACACGCTGAACACCCGCAGCGAGTGCGCGCTCACGCTCAATGGCCGCAGCGAGTGCGCGCTCACGCTCAACGGCCGCAGCGAGTGCGCGCTCACGCTCAACGGCCGCAGCGAGTGCGCGCTCACGCTCAACGGCCGCAGCGAGTGCGCACTCACTCTCAACGGCCGCAGCGAGTGCGCGCTCACTCTCAACGGCCGAGGTAAGACGGTGCCGCGTCAGCCTACCTGCCCTTTGCACTCACACACACAAACACACACCGAGAAGTTTGTTTGGTCAGGTGCGACAGGGACGACCTGAAAAGTCAGGACAGAAAGCTTGTTTTTTAGATGAACTTTCAACATTTCAAGAGCAACACTGTCCGTATGACTTTTCTTTCAATTACCATGATAAAGATATTTTATTTTATCATTTACCACACCCGGTTGCATAAATTATTGTTGAAAATTGATCAAAATATCTCTTTGTTTTTCAGTTTCCACCCTGTTCTGACACTTTATTGAGTCCGAGCAAATGATTTGACAGTAGTTTTTGTAGCTTTTGAAAAACGACCCTGTGTTAGCAGCAGCGGTGTGCGTCAATGGGGAGCTGACTACTTTAAAACACTTCCAACAGAGTTTACTTTGATTTGATGGAAAACACTTTGATATGATTTTGAGGAAGATTGTTTCTTTTTTTTTTTAAAGGGGGATTCATCTTTCTTCACAAGCCCTCAAGGGTTTGTTCTGCCCTTTTTATGCATTCCCTTTTTAAATTTATTGAGTTTCTCTAATTATTTTTTGTTAAATGAACTAAAAGTAAAGTTAAGCAATGTTAATAATTTACTGTTGGGA
The DNA here is from genome assembly GCA_028641955.1 of Protonibea diacanthus. Taxonomy (NCBI): domain Eukaryota; kingdom Metazoa; phylum Chordata; class Actinopteri; family Sciaenidae; genus Protonibea; species Protonibea diacanthus. The sequence goes on along the minus strand of CM053988.1, from coordinate 19,156,014 downwards.
GCCTGTCGTTGACACCTGCACTTTACTCTAGTTGTTTGAATGTGTTAATAGCCTGAAGGGGGTCTGGTGTTTCTGATCAATAATCCAGGCTGTGAAGTCTGTCGTGAGGTCTTACACTCATCACCGTGCTGCCTCCAATTCACAGAGGAAACTCACAACACATACAAGATGTGCTCCGGTGCAACAGCCCGTTAATTTTCTCCGTCCCAGGTTAAACTTAATACTTTGTTGATGGACAGCTCAGCTAAGTCTGCACCCAGAGCTTGACCTGGTATAATCCCAGTCAAAACCATCAGATTAAAACTCCACAGCAGCTTCTGTCTCCGCACCCCTGCAGGGGATGAGCCCCAAAGATGCTCTGACCTTGATTAACTGTCTGTTAGTGCGGATGTTCAAATCTGGCCCTCTGTCTGACAGCTCAAATGATTTAAATGCATGAAAATAATTCCTTCGATACTGTACCGAAGACCTCTCACGCTCCCAATGACCTTATGTGACTGTCACTCGTGTCATTCTGGCTCAAAACATCATGGCTGTCAGTCTCATAACCCAAACCCCGTTAGACAGTTAGCTGTGTTGATGTTGCGTGATGAGTCCTTAAGATGACAAACCAGCGGGGAACTGACATTTACTCTATCCCCCATATGAATATACACTCTGAACTTATATTTACTCAAGCATGTAGGTTTAATACGCTGCTTCATACTTACACTGCTCCACATTTCAGAGGAACTCGTTTTACTCCGCTTCTTACAGATCATGTGAGCATCTAGTAAAATTCAAATACCCAACAGTATGAAGAAGTTAAAATAAGTTAATTATTTGTTGGTTTTCTTTATTTTTGGTAAAACTAAATCTAATATCTGGACTGTTGGCGACAAAACAAGATGATTAAGATTGGAATATGTCACTTTTTTACATTTTATAGACCAAAGGACTATTATTATCTTTATTATAACAAGTTATTGTCAGATTAGTCGACAAAGATTTATATTATATGAGCATATTTCTTGCCACAAATGAAAAGTCAGATTTGTGTGCATGGTTTGGTTCATGGTGTCTAATCTCAGTAAACTTTACTGTAGTTAAATTGACAAAACTGAATCTGTTTGGTTCAATCCTAAAGTAAAACGCACACACTGACACATCAATGAAAGGATCTGAAAGGTTTTCATCAAGTTTATCATTATCATGTTCAGTGATTTACAATCATACATACACTTTCAATAAAAGAAAACATAAAAATGAGCTAGCATCATGTATTTAGATTGATTGTATTTCTTTCCTTGTCATGTTTGTATTTGTGCGAGTTAACACGGAAACTGTTTTTTACATGTGTTAAAAATGTTTACGTATATTTTGAGTGATTACTATGACTAAAGATTTGCACATATCTATCTATCTATTAGGCTGCTGATTACCTTGTGTTATGTTCTTTCTTTGTGTCTCTAGCTGGATCATCGCCTTCTTCCTTCACACTGCCCAAAGCCAACACTCTCAGTACTTCCATCCCCACCAACTCCTACTACCCAGGTAAACACACACTGTACTCCTCACGCTAATCCTGTATGTCAACAGAGAAGTGCTTACTATATAAACAGAGAGACGTTGAGTGAAACCAGAATGTGTGAAATTCAACCGTCGTGAAACCTGCAAAAGTGTTACGGTGAATTAATAAGACACAGTGTTTTCAAACAAGTGTTAATGAGTTTTATGTTCTATTTTTATCTAAAGTACCGACTAATACTGTAACGTGCACTTTGAATTCACCTCATGAAGTTAATGTGTGCTTTAGAAATTAGAAAAACGGTTTCACAAATGAGACGGTAGATAGATAAATAGACTTTCGATGGGTTTACACACTGCTTCATCTCTGCTTATAACACAAAGTTTTTTTCTATCACTTCACCGAGATGGAATTTAGCTGTTCAATTAAAACTTCTCTGAATAGTACGCATAATTGTGTGTCTTATGTAATCAGATTACAGCTCATTGATTAGATGGAGTAAAGGGCAGCTAGATTTATAATCAACTAAACTTAGTGTGTAATTAGGTTTTCTGGTTTCTTCTTGTTATGCTGTTTGGCAAGAAACCAAAAAACTGTCCCATTATTTTATTTATTTATTTATTTTTTTTTTGGTGATTGTTTTTTATTTGTGGAATTATCTTTTATTTACTGCAAACTCTCTTTCCTCCTCCAACTTCTGCACTTGTTATGGGGGTATGAGCAGATCCTTTTGTGCCAACTGCTATCTTAGGTGAGACACATTTTCTTTTCCCATTACTGTTGATTATTTATTCTTACTTCTACACTGAAGAAAATCACATTCATAAGATGTCTGTTTGAAGACTTAACTGTGAGGACAGAAAAAAAAAAAAGCACAGATTTTTTTTCTTCCCATTTTTGGTTTGGTTGGCTCTTTTACTAAAGATGGCTTCCTCACCTTCATACCTGCCTGCTGCTTCTCCCCCTTTTACCCTTCCCTTCCCTCTCTCCTTCCCCCCTTCCTCCTTCCTACCCTCCTTCCTCTCCCTCTCCCTCTCCCTCTCCCTCTCCTCCCCCGTCAAACGAGGGGGCTCTCCTGGGCTGAGGCTGGCTTCACTCCATCCCATCCGCATTGCGTGTCGTGCGTGTGATGTCACATACATGTTTGACCTCTCATATGCATGGACAGACATGTGGACTGGATGTGGGGGGAGTGTCTAAGGGGGGCAAACGTCGGGGGCGGGAGGGCAGTTGGCCCCAGCGCCAAGGCTTACAGCGTGCTGAAGCCGTAGTAGCTGCACCGAGACACAAAACAGAAATTAAACAGTGTGAGAGGGGGAAAAAAACGCTCTCTCTCTCGTAGCCCCCCCTCACCAAAAAATTTCCAAAGCGGGGATGCGTTCGGTCTGAACATCTAAAGTCTTGCATTAGCTGTGCTGCCCTCCCCTCCCTCCCCTCTCTCCTCACTACGCATTTTAACTCCCCTCCCTCCCTCCAAAACAACAACCTTTTCTATTATTCTTTTTAATGTCGCTCCCCCTGCCTTTGGCTAACTGCTAGTGACCTACTTGTTTTTATTTTGGTTTTTTGCGAGTGTTTATTCATCCTGTTCAGTGATAAAATAGAATTATAAAAAGGCATTTTGTTCTCCTGTTAATTATTACTGGCCTTTGCGGAATATGCAGAGCAACCCGAAGTGCAGCATCTTAAGCGAGCAGGCGCTTTTTTTATACCAGCGGACCACATAATGTAGCTACTAAGTGGGGCACTAGAACTGTAATAATTTAATACTCAAGGCCAAGAAGAAAGATGCAATAAGCAGCTCTACTCCAGCTCCACCACAAGCACCATAGCTGTATTTACAAGTACACAACTTCAAGTCAGGGGCTTATATTTCTTCACATTAGTGCAACTTAAAGCAGCGTCTTTCATCATCAGCGCAGTGACAGCTGCTTATGTTAGTTCCACATCTAATGAAGCATGAAACAATTAACATGAAATTGCGGCAGCCAGAAAAGGTTACATGCTTTCAGTTGTGACACACTCAGTCACAGCATTGTCTCATCAGTTGAGGTTAATGATCAAAACTGATTAGATCATAGAGGATTGGTAATGTTTTTTGATTTCGCTGCACACTCTTATTTCAAAAGAAGAAGAAGAAGAAGAAGAAGAGAAATGGTATAAATACAGGTGTCGCCACACCAGCACATGCAAATATAATTACAGCAATTAGAGAAAGAAATTCTAAATGTCAGAATACTCAAAAAATAATTGGCATCATTAAAATATGCAAGTCACAGATCTGAAACAATTACAGCTCGTTCCAAAGAATCCCAGTATTTCACCATTATTTTCTCCCTTACAATCCATGACTTCCTTGTTTTGTTCTTTTACTTTTTGTCTTGCACTGTTGAAATTGCCCCATCCATCCACTCAACATCCCCCCCCCTTGACTAGGCTTTCTATCTAGGCAGTCTGGACTGAGAAAGGCATGTGATCTTGCCCTATAGCGTAGCTCTAAAACACACTACTGTAACAGGTTCTCATGCTGTATTGTTGCTTATCCCCTCTCTCCTCTCTCTTCTCCTCTCTTTCTCTTTACATACATAACCTCTTATGTATCTGCTATCTAAAAAGTGCCCATTAATGGTAAGTTTTCCCAAGTGGGCCCTGGGTTGGGGGAAGGAGGTGGTGTTTACTCAGAAAGCAAGCCGACAGTGAGAGGCTGCTTCTGACATGGACATTACGACATTTATTGCATGACCAGTGGACATGTTAGCATCTCACCACCCTCCGTACCGTACCACCAAGCCACCATTAGCCTAGCATGGTTAAAGTACGTACAGTGCCCCATTGGCAGCATCACCTCATGCATTCTCCTCCCATCTACGCTTCCCTCCTGTATTTTTTTTTTATTTTCTTGTTGTTGTTTTTTTGTTTTTTGTTTTTTTTTTAGGTTTGATTTATTTGATTTTTTTTTTTTTTTTTTCGGGGGAAGAACCGGGTGGCAGGGGTTGAATCCACGCTGTGTCTGTGTGATGCTTCTGACGGTGCCTGCTGCAACATGCTCACTGTGGCCCACCGCACACCCCTACCCCCCCCCCCCCTCTCTCTCTCTCTCACATCCTCCTCCTTCATGTTTCTGGACACCCTCCATCGTCCGCTGGCTCCCCCACAGCATCTGTGCCTCATGTCTGCCACTGTCTGGATTACAGTATGAAAGAGCTGGACTGGACTCTGACTCTCAATATGAGCTGCAGCCCAAACCAGCATACTGTACTGCCAGCAACAACAACAAAAAAAAAAAGAAGAATAAAAAGTAAACTTGTTGTTTTACAGCATCTTCATGTGGATTTTTACAACCGCTCTACGCTGTTTCTTGCAGTCGAGGGCCACCTTTTATTCTGACAGTAGCCATATTAAATGCTAATAGTGTAAGCGCTAAAGGGCCTCATATTTGAATGGCTATAGGCTGTCTTACAGTATAGTAGGCCTGTAATATTAAACATTTTGTAGCCACACACTGAGACAGATGGACCTGAACCTTCCCACCACATGACTCATCCTATTACTCAATGATGTTGTGTTGTTGTGACCATCCATAACAAACAGATTACTAGTTGAGAGTTGTTTGTCAATCTGGAGGGTGGTGACATAATGCTTAACAGTAAATGAGATAATGTGCCATCTGTTAATGTGTAAGTGAGATACGAACCGGTGTGACTGACAACACCTGAGCAAATGAATCAACTTTACATGTCGATAAATTCAGAAAACGCCACCGCCATTTACTGCTTCAAAGCATTATGTCGCCCGTATGTTGTCTTAGAAGAATATATGGATAAATCTCCCAACGCCTGCTCCTACCTCTCCATCCTGACCTGCTCTGGCCTGTCCCCTGTCTTTGTCTCCCCCACAGATGAGAGCCAGAACATGGGCAGCGACACCAGCAGCCTGGTGCAGTCGCACACTCACTCGCTGAGGAAGCGGGAGCCGGTCGACGTGCCGTACCAGACGGGTCAGCTGCACCCGGCGATCCGCGTCGCCGACCTCCTCCAGCACATCACCCAGATGAAGTGCGCCGAGGGCTACGGCTTCAAGGAGGAGTACGAGGTAGGCAGGACGCAACCCAGCTGTCGCCCTCCCTCGCTGTGAAGGTTGCAAACACGTATAAAGCCTGGTGATAGACTTGTAACATCTCCACAGAGATTCTTGAAATGTTTATCAGTCTAATACAAGGCTTCATCTGTGTCAGTCCCGTGTCTCTTTCTCTGTATCTGTCTCTCTCTCTCTCTGTCTGTCTGTTCTGCACCGCACAGCACAACTGTTTTGCTTCTCCCCAGATGCACTTTTACGATAAATTGTTAATGCACCCCGTCTCAGTGTGTTTACGGTGTGATTCGTTTTGTTGTTCATCTGTTCCTTGTTGTTGTTTGCAGCGATTCTGCGTGTGTGTGTGTGTGTGTCAAATGCTGCTGTCCCAGTTCCCCTCGGAGGCTGAACCCCAACATCAAATACAAACCTCCCCTTCTCCACACACACACACACACACTCACACAGAAAGTGTAAGGAACAGCTACTGTAGTTGTGTGTTAGCCGTGCCCCCCTCCCTCCTTTCTCTGAATCGGGTCCGATTAGGCTCCTGCGATGGCAGCCTGCTGCTCTCTTAAGACTGTTGTCACACAGCAGCGTTCATAATCTGACACCATGCCTTTCGCTGACACCAAAACAAAAGATTTTGCCCCAGAAGAGCATCACTCTCATTTCCTATCATTAGTGCAGTAGGCTGGCAGAGCTTGGCGGCCGTCCAGGCTCTTCGCTGTCCCTCAGCAGCAGCACCAGCCAGCCTCAACTCACCCCGATGCCACGTAGTAACAGACTGGCTTCAAGCCTCTTCTTCTTCTTCTCATCTTTATAACTTCAGTTTATCTTATCTGACGTCACGCTGGCCCTTTTCACTGATAGCCACTTTATTCTTAGATCTTTTGTCTTTATCACTGAGCCTCAATTTCTCTTTCTTAACTTGCGTCCCATCTTTTCCTTCACGCTCTGAACACTTTTCCTGCAGCTCTTCTGTCCACTGTCTGATTTACTTATCTACATCTCCTACCTTCCTTCTCCTCATCTCCCTCCCTGCGAACTTCTACTACGTGTGGGGGCCAGATTTATCAGTAATTAACTCCCCACTTCCCCTTCATGACTGCAGAATTAAATAATGCAGCCTCCCGTTGCTACCTGCAGCATCGGATCATTGAGGGTCTGGAGTGCTTTAGGCTGCCCTCCGGGCCTAATCCATTATGGATATAGGTGTTTTGGGTTCATGCGTCCGGCATTGGGTGGATGCATAACAGTCAATCAAAAGGAACCAATGCCGTAACGAACAATTGGCCCCCCCGTCCCCTCACCCTGCTGTCACCTAGCCTTTCTCAAAAGAGATGCTTAAAGTGTGTAACGGAGCTCATTCTCACTTGGCTAGAGCGATTCATTTGTATGTTGTGTTCCACTGCTGTCTTCTCTATATCAATCTGTCTTAAGGTTAATGCCCTTTTTAACCGTTTATTTCTGATGATGAGATTGGAGCCTAGTGCACCTCTAAACCTGTTGACTTACACTGTACTATATCTCTCTCTGACCCATGCTTCTTGTTATTCTGTACGTTAACTTTGGATCAGATAAACGAGGTAAGCCAATACTTTTGGTTATTTGTGAGTTTTTTTGTAGCTGATATCACAAACCTGACAGATTGATGGCACTATGTTGGCTAATTTAAAAAAAAAAAAAAAAAGCCCTGTGGGATTACAACATCTCACATCTATGGTCTAGTCTGAAAAGGGCATTTACCAACAGAAGCTATGCAAAGTTAGCAAAGCATTTGACATCAGATGATGAAATGTGTGAAAAATTGACATTTTTTTTGTTAATTTTGTCATGTCAAGTCTTTATAACATCACTGTGAAATGTTTTTTTTTCCCATAATAAGAACATTAAGATCCATAATATCACCACAACATGACTCTGATGTTTTGTTATAAAGCTTTCTAGAAGCATACCTCATCAGTATAATTAAAAGAAACAGCCAGAATGGAAAAAGTTGGACTCAAGCCAGCGATTTCTGACACTGTACGAGTTCATTTCAAATGCAGGTGTGGGTCAACAAATCCATTAGTGTGTTATTTTATTATCTCATAGCCAAACCAGTCAAATAAGAAAGCTAATTTACATTTTAGACCAAACAGATGATTTGACCGCTAACTGGAAAACACCACGACAAAAGGACTGTGCGTAACACTTCACCCTTTGCATGTTGTATACTTCGCCAAAGCTTTATAAACTATAACAATGCATGTCCAGATTCTTCTGCACGTTTGAGTGAGCAGAAAACAAGCTCTTAAATGTTATGTTGTCATTGTATTTCACTTGTTTTCAGCTTGGGTCATGTTGCTGCATCTAGCCTACCGTGAGAATCCCGAAACTCTTTATAAGCTCCAACCACAAATGAACACTAGTCAATCTGAATGAGTCTCCTTTTCTCACACCGTAAATTAATTCAGAAGCACCTCGCTAAACAATGCTGCTTCTTTCTGTTTCCATCCTGTTTTTATTTGTATATTTATTTTTTATTTTTTTACTTTTCTACCGTGTGTATGTCAAGTACTCTGTTGTTTGCCGTACGTTGGTTTTTCCCATGGTGATTGAATACACAAAAAGTAGTATGTTTTTCACTTACAGTAAGTGGTTACAGGCAGAAGGAGAAAAAAGAAAAACAGCATAGCAGATAAATTGGGCCGGGGACTGGAGTACAGCAGGTAGCCAGTAATTAAAAACATAGAAAGTTGGATCTGAGCCAGCAGGCATAATTTGAGGATGGTGAAAAACTACCCGCAGATGCACTAAAGTTAAGTACAACACCGACCTTTGCTACAAAATAGTTTTTACAGGTGGAGCCATTCATTGTTTTTCAATCACTGTCTGATTTTAAGGAGCTAATTATTCTCAGTATGGAAATATAGCCTTTAAACTCAGAGCCTTCATATAATCTCTCCCTCTTGGGAACTATTTTATTACCATAATTAGCCTTTTTTTTTTTTCCTGAATTCAGGATCCAAACAGCCTAACAGAGGAGTCAGACTGTAGCATCTTAGACAGGCAGGGTCACTCAGTTTAAGAGAGAAGTGTTATAAAGTTGCCAGGTAACGCCTTTCGGCTTGAAGATGATTTGTCTCCAGATGCTTGATATTAGACCTTTATCCTTCAGAGTGACAGAGGGACCGACATTGGCTCGGTGAATTTACTCAAGACGTACTGCCACAGGAGGGAGAGGCCTATATAATCCGTCTCTGAGACATGCTTCCATCTTCGCTGGAAGGATGGGACATATTTTTAGCATATTAAAGCTGTTTCTCAGTGAAATCACTAATCCTTAGGACTTAATACAGGAATATGTCCTTGTGGCGTGTCGGGGAGACCTTTTATTTGCTAGACAAACGGCCTGCTGCCTGCTGTAGCGCCGAGATGAATGAAACCATCAAGTCCTAGAACACTGATGATTGAAGACAAAGCGTCCCGCTCTCTCAGACTGGCTCTCCACGCTAAAAGGAACCCGAACAATCTGTTTAACTTCCGATAAATGCTCTCGAATCTTAACTCGCAGAAGGCCTGCGTTTTAATGTATTAGCTGACTTTTCAAATGTGCATTAGCTGCCTATCAAAAAGCCAGAACAATAACATGTTTTTGTCCAGGCTAGTCTGCTCGGAGCCAAACCCCACCCGCCCCTGCTGAACAGCGGTGGACTGGCAGTGGAGATGTATTTTCATAATTTGGCTTAATTGTGCCTGGTGTGCCATCAGAATGGAAATCTCCCCAGCGAGAGATGATAAATATTTCATGAGGGTAATCTGAGAGGAGCAGTTTTGATCTGCAGACGATGAGCTGGCTTTATTTTTCCCCGCAACGAGCTGATTGAGTCCTTCAGATGAGGCAGACAGACAGCCGCTGCAGTGGCTCCGCCCGGCAGAGCGGCGCAGGGGGAGAGGTTTGAGCATGACACCCGCCGCCTCTGCCCTAATGGCACTCGCTGTTTGACACAGCTCCCCGGGATCCACCATGCTCTCTGTGTCTCATGTCTAATAATGATGTGAATATATCTCTCTCCGTGTCTTCCTTTCTATTGCCAATGTTCCCTTCCTGGGTTTTTTTTTTTGTTGTTGAGCTGAAAGTGGAATGCTGTGTTCTTTAGTCTGGTTAACATTTAAGAGTTCTCACACATGACACCATATTTCATCTCCTCCCTCTCTCTGTTTTGTGTTTTCTGTCTTTTCAGAGCTTTTTTGAAGGACAGTCTGCTCCGTGGGACTCTGCCAAGAAGGATGAGAACCGCATGAAGAACCGATACGGGAATATTATTGCATGTGTGTACAAAGCACCTCCTGAGCACTCATGAGTTTTTGTGTGCCGTTCTCATTCTTCAGGCTGATTTATTGGCCAGGCTTGTGACTCTGGATAACCATAAGCTGCTCAAACAGAGTTTTATTATCAGCCAACGAGAGCAGCTTTGACCTTTCCAATCTACTTTTATATTCATCTTCCCGCAGTGTCTTTTCAGTTGTGAGAAATAAGCTGTGACAGCGTATGTCACATGACAACGTAGCCTCTGCATTGTTTACAAAAATGTTGAATTTCACGATTAATTCATGTTACAAAATTTGCTGAGAAATGCTGATTGGACTGTTTTTTTAACCCTCATTATTCACTGCAGGAAAAGCTTTAAAGATTTCCTTAAAATGACTTTAAAGTTGCATTATATAACAAGAATACCCCAAATTTGAATATGTAAATAATCTAGAGTCACGGCTGCATAATTTTCATTTCACTGACATGTCCAACTACACATGTATGTCCTTATTCAAAGTAACTGTGTTGTGGTTTAGCCTGTTATTTAGTGCATCATGTTCTCACTCCATTCTCACTCCTGACCTTATTAACCATTCAATGACGGTTTATAAGGTCTTCCATCGAGCGAGTTTCATGCACCTCATCGAGGTTTTTAACTGACAGCGGCATCATTGCGTGTCATACAGACTCAGTCACGTGACAGCAGCCATTCATCAGCCATGTTGCATTTCTGCAACTGTGTTTTTATTAGTGGCACAGTATGATGCTAGTCTGGTCGTTCACCCACTCCTCTCCCCCCCGTTCCTCTGTTTTACTGTCTGTCCCTCTCCCTCCTTTTCTTCTCCTGTTGCCCTCGTTAATATGATTAATTCAACGCCGGTTTCTTCCTCTCTGCCTCTCTTCCAGATGATCACTCCCGTGTCAGGCTGCAGGCCCTGGAGGGGGAACAGAGCTCCGATTACATTAATGCAAATTACGTTGATGTAAGTACACACACCAGCCAGCGCCACCAACGCAAAGGTCACTGCGTTTCCTCTCGGGGAGAGAGAGGGCGCTGGTGCAGACGTCGCGGGGGGCCTGAGGGACAAAGCAGCCCCTGCTGCCTGCCCATCATATCCACACATACATGCAAGACAGACACACACACACACACATACACACACACAGTGCCTTTATATTCAACTTTAGAGGACTGCTGTATCACTCTATTCATTGGATGTATTAAGAGGAATGAAGATCAGAGGCTGACAGCACTGGGAGAGAGAAAAGGCAAACCAGCACACAGGGGAAACTGAGGTTATAGTTTTGGACTTTACTTTGAACAACAGCGTGAACACACTGTGAGAACCAAAAAAGAGAACAAAAAAGAGAAGTTCCATGGATGATTAATTCATTAAAAAGTTAGAGCGATGGATGAAGCTGAAAAAATTCATAGACAATGCACAAAAAGAGCACAATACGGCGCCTTGAACATCACAAAGAAGCAAATAAATGGACAGAAATTAGCTTAAAATAAGTTCAAGAGAAAGATTCAACAATCTTTTCTAACAAAATGACAAGAAGGTCATCAACTGCTATCACAAAAATGATTCAGATTGGCTGCTTTTCAGATAGAATTTAAGGTAACCACTTGGTTGAGCTTAGAGAGAAAGTAGAACGTCGTCTTCGTAAAAAAGAACATTGCTCTCCGGTGTCAAGGTCTTTGTACACTAACCATCCACGTCAATCTCCTCCATGAGATGTTTTGTAACCTGATAACAAAATCACACAACTGCTGCCTTTTGCTTCAACAAGAGGACAGTCATTATTTGCACAATCATCGTCATGTCTGGTCATTTTAAGCAACTGAACAGACGAGCAATGTTGTCATTTTCTGGTGAGGACACTCCTGAAATATCACAGAGCCTCACTCTGCCCCTCCATCCACAAAGAGCAGCTGCTTTTTCCTCCACCGTTGGACAGACTAGTGGATGAAAGTACACGCAGCGTTTATCTGAAGAGGTTCTGTTGTACGTCTTACCACAGGAAAGCACTTACATGCCACCCAAGCATACCTTTACAGTAGGTAAAAGTCATTAAAAAGTGGCGTGAGACATGCCTATCGTTGAAAACAGATCCAGCCCACTTAGCTCGCACAATATAGGACCTCCTGATCTGACCTGATTTGGTGTTGATAGCAGTGTTAGTAGCAGGATGTGACCAGTCACAGCAGCTCATTGGCCTCTTTGAGCAGATGCTTCCGCTCCATGTGTAATGGCCTGGCGATGTACCTGACTTCCTAAGTGGTTTTCTGCTCGAGAGAGAGAGAGAGGGGGAGAAAACTCTCACTCCGTCTCCCATCTTCTCTTCCCCCGCCCCTCTAATGTGGTAATTTGTAATCTCTTGTTACGCTTTCAAACATAAATTCATAATGCAAGGTGTGCCACGGCAAATGCAGGGGGCTTAAATTATTTACCTTTCCCACTATTCAGTTTATGGCCCATTATGCTGCGAAAAGGGGCGCTGCGGAGAAGACTCTTACAATAGACAGGCCCCCATTATAAGATAAGAGTATACGCATATTAAAGAGGGTCCTGATTGAAAAGGATTTCCACTGCTCTGCCGGCTTCATTGAAAAAGTGCTTAGTAGAAATGCAGGCAGATGGGTAATGATGTTTTTGCTCTTCAGAAAGCTTTTTAACACATCTAGAAGCTTGTCCTGCCCAATAAACTCTTATGTGTCGAACATTTCCCACAGTGTTTGTTATTGTACTCTGTTATACTGCCGATTATTTCGAGTAAGCAGAACCAGTCGGGTATGTTTCTTTTCTCTGCAGCTGATTGAGTATTTTTATAAGCATTTAGGAGGCAGCACAGTGTAATAGCCTGTTGTCTGCAGAGTTGTGTTTTTGCGGGGTGCAAAGAGGTCGACTGGGGTTGTTCGGGATGCACTGGAGTAATGCAGCGATGTGCCGCAGAGTAGAACATGTGCAAGTCACTCAGGTACCCCAAACCCTGTCTCCTAACAAGGGCATTCAAGTGCAACTAATTTGTAGTAAGAATATATGAAGGAAACATGTTTGCAGTTTTGTTTGTATTGAACATGCATTACCTCAAACCGTCGACACATTTTAATAGTCTCTCCCTTCAATAGCTACTCCTGACAAGTAAAGCATAATTAATGTGAATTGATGTTGGTTAAGCTCATGGAAAGTTTGTGGTCTTGTGGTCCTGGTTAGAAATGTGCAAAATCTGACTTCTCATCTCATGTTCACTTTTTTGCCAATCACCAAAATCGTTCCCCCAAACACCTGCAAGTGTTCATGACCTGAAACTAATGTGCACGTCTAAATATTGACATATTAGTGACTTTTACAAAAATTGTTGCCAGCTATTTGGATTTTTGACCCCTTTAAACGAATCGAAGTATTGACGCGACCTGTGAGGAGTTTGACCAGAGGCTGATTTATTTCTGTTTAGAGGTAAAAGTATCCACGAAAAATGAGAGAAAGGTACCAATACGGCTAATGATGACCCTTGTGGTTTTAGTTTATATGCATTAGTTGTGTATAATCAGCAACTTTTTCACTCATTAATTATCATGCAGAAACCAAACAACTAACTGAATAAATGTGGAGCTTTCAGGGCCTCTAGTTTCTCACTTTGCCCCTCTGATTTTTGTGTAACCTGAGGATGCTACGCTATCGCTAAGAGGAAGTTGTCTCCAAAGTGTATTTGGTAAAGCAAATAAGTAATATATAAATGTATTTTCTAGGTGATAGGGTTGCTACCCCAGATTTGTAGAAGTGTGCTATCTTAGGATATTCAGCCTGAAAATACAAATTTATGCCCGCAGGCAAAAACATTTGATGCTGCATATTTAAACATACAACACAAGAATTAATGCAAATGATCATTGTAATAAGCAATGCAGCAAAATACAGAGAGCATAACACATATTTAATTCTCCTTTAGTAATTTACATATCCCAGGAAACAAAGCCTGTTCAATTAATAATTTCAACATGGACATTCCTGCATTTGTGTCTTTGTGTCGCTCACGAAGAAACGCTCTCATGTTAACGTGCGTCTGAAAAGCCGCTAGTCCGTTTATAGTAAGCTCTACTCACCTGACAGTCACTGTCAGGGCCTCCCTTTCTTCCTGTCTCTCCCTCTCTAATCCGACGGCGTACTGGGCCTCCACTTTACTTGACAGAACTTACATGAAAGCACAAACAAATCTCCTCCTCAGTCCAGAGATAAAGAAGTCATTAAAAATGGAGGACAGTTGAATAGCTGAAAGAGCCCTGTGGATGAGAGAGAGAGTGAAAGCAAAATATCCTTTGTGTCTTTCTCCCTTCATTGGAGGAGCGTTAATCACAGTCCAAGTTAAATTGAATATGAGGGAGATAAGCAGAGCAGCAGGGATGGGTGGAGAGAGAGGGGGGGAGAGAAGACAATCAAGAGGAGGCAGGGCCTGGGAAGAGCCTTTAAGTCCTAATGTTTTGTTTCCTGCCTCATATCTCTAGAGAGAAGACAAGGAATTGGACAAATAAAACTTGAAGGGATTAGAGTAATCCATGAGACTAGGGGCCTATTGTGAAGATCAGTGCTGTTAGTTGTATCTTGGGGATTATCAACACTTTGGCTGCTTACTCCAGAGGTGTGCCGCATATAGAGTGTGTGATGGAGAGTGTTTATGCATCTTATATCCTGCAGCATCCATCACTAGATTTCAGTCTTGCCTTTTACACACACACACACACACAGAAACAAAGAACTGAATGGGTGTACAGTAGCGAAAACAGCTGGCAGCCTAACTATGCACAGGATTTCTGGAGGGCGGCGCGCACATTTCTCAGAAAACAGTTAAGGTGGAGCAACGGTGATGTTCATTTTCGCCGTAGAAACATCTAAAGCAGCAAGCAGCTGTTAACTGGGATTCCATGCAGTTTAAATCTGTTCTGCGCAGCGGCGTATGCAGCGTGAATTGTTTGCGAGTTTGTGATATAGAGATAAACTTAGTTTGCATGCAGGGGTCAGCCTGCATCAGGAAGCAGATTAAATATCAAAGTCTTCCTGAGGCTCACTGCAGCTGCTCTTTTTCACAGGTAGGAGGGAAGCGAAAGTGAAGTGACTCATGTTCTTTTCTCTTTCCTTTTTTTGTTCTCTTCTCAGGGCTACCACAGGCCAAATCACTATATTGCCACTCAAGGTAAGAATAAAACTTTCTAAAAATTGCTAAGACACTCCGGGTTGGAATGTGTGGTGATGAGAATTTCAAGCTTTTCTGGGAGGGGGGTGGTGTGGATGTGTGCAGGTGTTTGGTGAATATCTCTATGAAACATCCCCATCGTTGTTTACATGCGCTCTCGCAAAGTACTGTTTGATGATCAGTCAAGTGTGTGTTCAGGGAATCTGGTACCGCTCACTGCACACACACACACACACACACACACACACACACACACACACACACGTACCGACACATACTTATGGACCTCTGAGCGCGCAGAGCAGCACGTTTTCTCCCTCTCTGTCTCTTTCCTCTTTCCTTCCATCGGTGGTGTGGGAGCGATTAATCAAGCAGTCTGGGAGCGAGCTGAATAAATAAATGGATTAGCTGACATGTACAGGCACATTTTGTCACTGTGTTAATCTGGCCGGCAGATTCACGGGGCGAGGAGCACTTACCGTGACCCCAGAGGTTAAGTCTGATTGATGGTTAATTGTTATGAATTTTTTGCGTCGAGAGCCTCTCTCCCACACAACAGGGCTGCATGCATGCATGGGGATTTTGCGCACCACTTTAGAGGGGAAAAAAAAAATCAGTAGAGGAAGGAAAGAAAAGGAGGAAAAAAAAAAAAAAGGAAGAGGCGTTTTTGCGAAGAGGCCTTAATGGATTCACAATCTGCTTTGGCGGAGCTGGGAGTTGCATAATTACCTGTTTATTAGTGCATTGCCTCTCTTCCTCAGTGTCTCAATTAAAACAACCCTCTGTTTGCTCTTACTTTAGAAAGAGATGGCATACCAATCAGGAAAGCGGCCTGCTTGGTGGTCAGTACATACCAGGTGCCGCGCGTACAAACACTCCAAGCTAAGCCGTCTGTCAAGTGCCGACTCTCTCCTGCGGGGCTGCAGTTCACAAAAACAAGCCACTTTAACAGGCGCTGAAAGGATTTCAACTGTATTATTATGACTTCTATAATTGTCCCATATTCATTAAGAGCATTCCATATTTCATTTAAAAATATGCATATGGAGATCAGCAGTCAAAGAAATATTGCAAACAGAAGCCCTCTCTAAGATGAAAAGCAGGAGAAGCCAAACGTGTTTGCGTTCAAGTTAATTAGCCCCTGTTTTCTCATTGAGCTCGCATAATAAGTCCTCATTTTTCGTCGACTGTATCACGAGCACGATAAGGCTTTTCACGGTGTAGAGCCATCCAGTACAAAAAAGAGCGAGGTGTATGTGTGTGTGTGTGTGTGTGTGTGTTGAAACATCTGTATTCTCTAGGAGAGCAGGGCCTTTTATAATTCATCATCAGCTCCGGCAGACTGACAGGAAGGAAGGCTCAGTCTGCTGACACTGAGGCAAAGAGCAGCCTGAGATGATAGGAAAGCCAGACACAGACCTGTCTCTCTCAGTCAGACAAAGTGCATACTGTAGCACCTGAAAAGAGCACCTGGGCATTGGCACAGTTGCTGAAAATGAGGAAGTAGTCTCTTCTCTCCCCCAGTAAAGTTTTTCAGTGAGTGACACTTCCACTCAAGTCCACCGGGACCAGAGGTAGCTCAGAAAATGATGATACCCACAATAGTGCTGGATAAGCTAAAAAATCGTTGTCATAAATTGGTTGTGGGGGTGGTTGAGGGTGCGCTTAATATGGCAGACGTGTGGGGTAACGTTGTCCCCATTCTCTTACGCTATAAACTACAATGACACTCATTAGTTTGGGGTTTATTGATGAGTCCCTTTGCTCTGTCAAGGTGACGGCGGCAGGTAGAACAGCTGTCACTCCATAAAAGCCTCATCACCCAAGCTCCACTCCTCATTATGTAGGTCATTCTCTCATCCATGGCTTTTTTTTTTTTTTTTTTTTTGCCGCAGCAATACAACAACCGACTCTCACCGACACCAAATGCAGCTCACCTACTTTAGCAGATTGAGCGTGTGCACGCGGCTCAGCCCTCACAGTTCACCTCCCCGCCTCTCCGTCCATTTTCATGTCCTGCGGATCGTTTAAATACCCGATCAGACACGAGCTTCCTCCTGGTGGAGACTGTGAATTACACTGAAGCCCGGGTACAAACAGCTCTGATAAGTCCCCGCATCCTCCTGGTGATGTGGAAAATATTCATGACGCAGGAAAGGGTTCAATTTCATCAAGCTTTTCCCCTCCGGCCTTCTCTGCTCTTCCCTCCCCTCCTTCACGAGCACCAAATGTCACCAGCAGCGCAAAAGTTTTATTATTTACAGGTTAACATCTCAAAGCCCACCGGGGGATGAGGGGTGGAAGATAGAAAGAGAGAGAGAGCAAATCCATGATAAGTGAGTGTACATTATGCCAAAGTCTGCTGCATGTAATATTAATGGGAAAGAGAGGAACGTAGCCCCCCGTGTTTGTCTGCGAGTGTGTATGCGCGCACGTTGATCAGGAGTTTTGCGGCGTACCTGGCTTTGGGATTTCTACAGCTGTCACACTCCCCGCTTCTGAAGAGGAACAGGCCTAGTCCCAAAACACAGCGTCTGCTGCAGCAGCATTAGCTCTCTGACAGCTGGAAGAGAAGCTTCTACCGGCGTTCTTCTCCTGTGAAGTGCCTCCTCCAAACTTCTCCAACTAGGCTCCGCGCACACCGTACAACAAACACCGCTCTCACCTTGTAGTTCCTCAAGTGAGCTCTCAAATCAGTTTCTAAACGAGGGCTCTTTATCAAGATGACTTTGAGCACTCTTTTTGTAGCTATCTAGGGCTTATTATTTCAGTTATTTCTTGTTTGTTTGTTTTTATTACAGAAATGTTTTGATCCTTTAAAAAGCTGCAAAAAAATTAACTGTTTTTGAAAATAACATTTGCATGGTGCAATCTGTAGTTTAGGAGAACATTCTGAGAAATATAACAGAGCTAAAGCTTGAGAGGCGATTAGCTTAGCTTAGCATAAAGACTGGAAGTAGATGGAAAAAGCTAGCCCTGAAGTCTTAAATCCACCTCCCACTACCTCAAAAGCTTAAATAACATGACCTAATAACATAACCTATTTTTGTTATCTAAATACAAAAGGACATGAAAATACAAATTATTGCAGAAATGAAATACTGGGTAATAGTTTCATTGAAGTTCAAAGAAACATTAAAAATTCTCCATTTCTAAAACAGTTTTTCATGCAATTATCTTCAACCTTGGTTGTTACGGTGTTATTTTTAATGTTATGATCATTTTTATTCCACTTTGATCTGGTATTTCTTGTTTTTATATTTTTGGAAAGCACTTTGAAACGTGTTAAGTGAGGCTGGAGCCTAGCCGAGCTGACTTTGGGTGAGAAGCAGGGTACACCATGGACAAGTCGCCAGTTCATCACAGTGCACAGAGCAACAACTGTTCACACTCACATTCACACCTGCAGGCAATTTTAGAGTCATAACAGTCGTTATTAAATTAAATTATGACAACAGGAGGCTGCTTGTCAGGAAAGCGTAGATCAGTGGACCAGTGTTGCTTTGTTGCATGCTTACGTGCCTTCTCTCCATTTTTCATATCTCCACTTTCTATTACCTGTGCCATTTTTGAGATGATAATATCTAAAAATAAAATCATTTACCACTTGTTAACTCAACACTGCAGTGACAATTTGCTGCAGGACACAGTGACGACCACTGGATTCCAGACTGATTTAAAATCCGGCTATTTTTCAGTGAAGACTGGTAGAGACAGATAACAATGAAACTTCCTTTCCGATTGTCACCGAAAGTTCAGCTATACTCTTGAATCTCTCCACCACCTCCACATGAAAGCTGTCAAGCTGTTTGTGTTCGAGATGTGTTTGTTCTTCTCTACCTATTCATCAAGAGCCATACTCACTTCCTTATGACTGTCATCAAGTTCAGCGCTGCTCAGCATCTCCCCCTCACCTATTCTCCATCTCTTCATGCATATGGAAACATAAATTGGCTGCCTGAAGCTTGGCAGGATCCTCCCATTGGATGATTTACCATATAATGGCATGTGCTATTGTGTTACTGAAGTCCTACACACCAGCTGTCCTGCCTCTCAGTCTCCCTCTCCCAAACTTCTCAGCAGCGCATATCCTCCCTCGGGGACGAGTGTAGGAGGAGGAGGAGTGGGTGGTTCAATCATGTTGGGTAGTTATTGGAAAGACTGGAAGTGACTGGAATTGGAGATTGAGGTCCAACAGTTAAAATTGAGTCAAACCACCTCATGCAAAGCAGAGGAGATGTGGGAATGCAAACGGAAGATACAGATTTGTTCCAAATTTCTAGATATCCATTTGGGATGGAAAAAAATCAAAAAAAATCTTATTTTTTTTCCCCAAAAAAAGCCATTATACTCTGCAAAATGTTCTTGTTTTCCAAAGCGAGACACGTGAACACACTGGCAGCTGAAATATGATCATGGAGATGATGGTTCATTTTGAATCATTTGTCTTTTTCCAGCAAAAGAAGTCTCCTAAATGTCATCCCAGAGTTTGTGAAACCTTTTAAAACGATGTCGCACGAGGCTTGAGTACAGTCAGAGAGGACAGACAGTCAGGAACTGTTTAGGCACCACTGAAAGCAAATGAAATATGGCTTGATCAATCAAGTGATTAAAATGATGATGACACTTTGTTGATGCCCTGAGGGAAATTAGGCTGTTGCAGAAGACGGAAGCCAATAAGGAACACAAACACTACAATAATAATAGAAAGGGATGATGGAGCGGCTGGTGCCGGTGGAGCAACTAGTGTCTAATAGCTTCTCCTATAAGTTATCAAACAATTACATACGGTTTATATGCAATAAAACCTTTATTTGGTTTTGCTGTAATTTGATGGTTTGATCGATAGAGATACAGACAGGAAATGAAGGGAGAGACAGAGAGATGGGGATGACAAGCAACAAAGGTCCCCAGCTGGTGTTGAACTGGGTCTTAACCACTCAGCTTGCAGACGTTCTTAGAGCTTTACAAAATGTGTTTCTTTCACCAAGCAGAGACACTTAAGGATCTCACTCATATACAGAAAATAATTGTCCAGAAAGAGTTGTCAGAAAATGTTTTGCTCTCAAAGAATCCGAGCAGCGATGAGGATTTTTAACATGCATGAATCTTAGTTGTATCCACAATACTGAAATACAGCAAATAAAGAGGAAGTCGGTAGCCAGAGGGAGCTGCAGCAGCCAATGAGATTAGCATAAACGTATCAGCAGGGTAATAATGAGTCGTGTCAGGTTTAATGTCCACATTGTACACCTGCGTGAATTGTGATTGGTTGTCATTAGCCAAGCAGCTGAAGGCGGTCATGAAACATGTATGAAACAGCTGATGCCAATCAGCCTGAACTGTGCAAAGCCAAACCATCATTTCTCAAACCAATCACATTAATTCTGATATAATTCTATAGTCAAAAGTGGTAAACTATCTTTTGACTTTATACTTTATATATTACTTCTATTTTTTTTATGAAAGTTTTCAAGATAAACGATAAATAAGCCAAATAAAATAAGCCACAAATAAGCCACCTACCTGTCAATCAAAGTGACCACACTGTTAATGCTGCATAACTTTAAGCCTTAATATAAATTAAACATTTGAGTTCTATATAAATTCACCCTCAGTACAGTTGTCATGAACGGAGAAGTTAGCTATAGAGACCGAAACTGTTTTTTGTACCAGGCTGTAAACATGTTTATTTCTCCTGTGAAGTTGGACATTTTAACATGGGGACTTATGGAGACTGACTCGTTCTGTAGCCAGCCTCAAGTGGCCATTCACGGAACTGCAGCGGTGGAGGTTTTTATTTGGTGAAGACATTCAGATGAGCCTTATTCTGGTTTATGGTTCGATTTCATGAAGAGTCATTTGTTTCGTCTGTATCTCTGTGTACTTCTTGCCCTTATTTCCCACCACCTCTCATCTGAATGCCAAATATTGTCAGACAAAAACAATGTAACCAATAAAACATACATTATTTTACATCACCTGTTCGGGGCATTTAAAGGTTATTTCATTTATTTACAACATTAATAACATGGAAGAAAAGCACTAACTGGTTAAGTCATGTCTTAGCCTTTCTCTGTGTGTGTCTGCATAATTTGTTATGTCTCCAGGTAATTTGGGCCAACGCAGGAGAATGCACAACTGCGGAGATTTGCATTCACTAATTAATTTGTCAGAAGTAATTTTTTTTTTTCCACTTGGTGCTTGATTAAAACTAATATTAATAATTTTAATTAACCAGAATAATAATTAAATTCCTATCAATCCACAATTATTGCTCAGTGAAGTTTTAAATATTGGAGCCATTCAGTGGCTCCCTGCTCATTTATTTTGATGTTCACCAGACACACGTTTGGGCCTGGTTCGGTGGAAAGGTTGGTGTTGAACAGATGAGGTCTGGTGGTAATTACTTTGAGCTTTGCCACACACACACACACACACACACACACACACAGGCAGTCTCTTGCCTCATCTTTAAGTTTATGATTTATTTGCACTCTCTTGTTTCCATCTGTATTTAAGCCTTCCGCTGTAGAGTAAGCACTTTGCTAGGAATCTGTTGTAGAAAGCACCGAGGATAAATCTGATTTGACATGTTTTTCAATGCTCGATCCGAGGAGTGAAAATGGAGGAGAAAATGCTCTATAAACTGCATTGTTGCTGTAGGACTGTAATACCTCCAAATCCCCTGTGTTTATATTGTGTGTAAGTTGATCTGCCTCAGAAGACGGAGACAGAAGCGTTATGTGCATGACGGTATGATTTCTTTAAAAAAACACGTCGCCGCACACACAAACACAAACAGAGTAAAGATAAATTATACATACAAAAATAAGTGGTGATGAATACTGCTTTGAATAAAACAAGGAGTTTCACTCACTGTTCTGCCTGCAAGGTGCTGGAACGACGTAGACCTGGGGGGCTTACATGCATATGAGCTCAAAAGTCTTAAATACACACGAGAATGCAGGTTTGGTCTGGAGCTGTTCTCATGATTTCACCTACATTAGTTCCAATTTAGTTAAATCTTAATACTCCAGCATGCAGTGATATTTGTGGTTGGCCCTTCCCAATACTCCTGTGCACAAAGAGTTTTCTCAGATTGATGTATGGAAACTTGAGTGGTCTGCACAGAGCCCTGACCTCAACCCCCATCCATCACCTTTGGGATGAACTGGAACACCAGCTGCAAGTGAGGTCTTATTGCCCAGCACCAGTGCCCGGCCTTATTAATGCTAGTGTGACTGAATGGGGGCAAATTCCTGCAGCCAGCGTTCAAAATCTTGTGGAAGGTTTTCCCAGTAGAGTGAAGTCTGGTAAAGTGGCATGTTAATGCCAATGGTTTGGAATTCAGCAATTACATGTGGGTGTTATGTTCTGCTGTGAAGTTGGACATTTTAACATGGGGACTAATGGAGAATGGCTCGTTCTGTAGCCGCCTCAAGTGGCTGTTCGAGGAACTGCACCTCTACATTGACTTCATTTCCCAGCCATTGCCACTTGCACATACTTTGTTTGGGTGTTGACCATATATTGTAAAATGAAATTCAGAGTACACAGTTGAACACTGAAGATGAGGCTGCCTCGTAGTTTTGGGGTTACATCTTAGACACCCTTGCACACTCTTCTCTCAATCAGCTTCATGAGGTCGTCACCTGGAATGGTTTTCTAAGTTGTTCCCATATATGCTGAGCGCTAGTCGGCTTCTTTTATTTCACTCCGCGGCCCAACTCACCCCAAACCACTCCATCATTTAGTGTTGGGTTACTCCTGCCTTCAAAGCAGTCTGGCAGTACAAACCCCAGAAGGCGGGTTATTAACTGAATAAAGAAAGAAGTTCCATGTTCCAGAAGAAGAAACCATGTCTCGCTTTATAAGTGTTTATATTCTTCTGGTCCTCCTGCTCACGAACAGTTTTTCACAAAGTTTGAAAAACTTCTCCAGATTTTTTTTTGTTAAATTTGGTCTGAATTTCTTTTCCTAAAAATATCCTTCCCTCTTTCTTTCTCTCTCTAAGGGCCCATGCAGGAGACGGTCTTCGACTTCTGGAGGATGGTGTGGCAGGAGAACACGGCAGCTATCGTCATGGTGACCAACCTGGTGGAAGTGGGCAGGGTAGGCATCAATTACAAGTTCCCTCTAACCGCAGATCTCAAATAAGATTACCTTGCCCCGAGTGGACTGACAGCCTGATTGTATCTCAAGGCAAACGGAGTCATCCTTTTTTTTTTTCTCCGTTCGTCGTGTGTCTCTTTGGACATCAGTGCCCAGATGTTTCTGTGTGTGTGCGCAGGCTTAGTGAGGCATGGGTCTCGTGTGCCACCAGCTCTTTTTCCATCTATCTGATCAGTGAGAAGTGAGAAGAAACTGATTGATGGCCTTCATTACCAGAGAGGCATCCAGGCAACTGACTACTGTTTCATCTGAGTGGCTCTATAACAGGAGATTATACTCCTGCAGTAGCCGCCAGCTTCTACCGGGCTCCTCCGAGCAGAAACGTCTCTTAATGTTGTCCTCATTGGACAAAAGGGGACTGTTATTGAGTGGCGAGGATGGTTCATAATGTTGAAACTAATGGTAGAGCCTTGACTTTCTTTTTGTTCACTATGGCATGTGGCCTGCTTTGAGGGGGGAAAAAAAAAAAACCTGGAGCCCTACTTCAGTCCTAATTTGTTCCACTTAACTCGCAGTGTAGTTCCTCCTAGTTAGGTTATAATCAAGAGAAAATGAAGGTCTTAACGTACAGTGTAATGCTTTGACTGCCGGGGGATTTTCTCTAAGAATTTTAAACACATTCGCGCTGAAAGCCCCTTAAACACAGGCACACCTTGATTTCGCTGATATGCATTTTTGGTGGGGCTTAAATGTAGCAGAGCTGATAATGATTCATGGGCCCATCTCTAGGTACCTCATTAGGCCGTTCCTCTACAGTAGCTGAGCCCGGCCCGCCCCGCCCCACACCTTCTCCACACCTGCTTAGCTGCGGTGCCGTCCTCGGTGGGCCCCGGCCCCCAAACCGTCTGTTATATGATCCTTGTCCAATGGCGGGCGGTAGGCACAGTTGGTCACAGTGACGGTGGCTCCACTGAGGGCCCCATAAAATCACTCCGCCATATCACAGCGGGCCATCTGCTCGGCACAGTTGCTGATGAACTCTGGGAAATCCTGGCACACACACTCACGCACACGTGAGAATACACAGACTCGCACGCACAGCGGGGCGTCGCTCGGCGTCACTTTGATGTATGAGAGATTTGGTTTCGAAGGTAGATGAGGTGATGCTACGTGTGTTTCTTTTCTATACGCTTTATCCATACGAGCGAATGAGGCCTGCGTACACACGCTCAAAAATGTGCCCACGCAAAAGAACATCTGTGTGTACGCTGGCATAATTTAGCCCAAAGGCTAATTCCCCCCCCACCAAACCAGGCGCCTGATTCAGAGTGATCTAATAAGGTAATGGCTTTTGCCTAATTCAATCTGGCTGGAAGCGGACGGTGGATTTGTGATTGTCATCGGGGATTAGTCATCAGGGGTGTCAGAGAGAGGGACCTGAAAGTCCCCCTCTGTCTGTGTCACTCCACAAACCAAAATCTCATTTCATTCCTAATCAGCGCATAGACTCCAGAAATGAAAATTGAATCTAGTTGTGGCTGATGTCGCATTTATCCCTCATCAGAAATTATCATTCTCTGATATACCTCCGTGATCTCAATCTCTATTACCAGCCGTACTCCCTCAGTATCAACAGTTTAATTGAACGGGGGGTGAAGGAGGAGGGAAGGGGGGGTAATTTTGCACTCTTATGATACCTAATACAAGTAATATTTCCAGTGGGGTGTTTTAGATTTCTGTTGGGAAATCTGTTTTAAACAGCTGAGGGTTTATTATTTCATATCATTATTAGATTGTCATTATATCTCCCTCATCCAATTGTAGCACACTATTTTTTTTTTATGTTTTGTCCTATTTCTCCGCGCTGGTAGTCAAAGATTTAAGGTGGACACATTTTATACCCCTTCAGTACCTATTCTGCGGTGATTCAGAGTCCTCTGCAGTCTACCTTTAGACTCATTTTCACATTATCGATGTGAGAATGAAAAAGCAATAATGTGAGAATGAGCTCTCCATCGATACATAAGATTCCCATTTACAACAGATCCTTGACCTGAGGTCCAAACTAATACGAAGCAAATCTCATTTTGGCTTGAAAGAAATGCTTTAGAAACTGAAATATCAGGTGGCAAATGGGAGGTAATGTTATGTGACAATTATCTTTATTGGAAAAAATGATGGCCTGGAAACTTGCAGACATTCAAGAAATCTTTTTATGAGTGTGTGTGTGTGCAGTGAAATAAAGCATTGAGCTCTCTGTGTGTGTGTGCAAATGTAAATGTATTTAGCATACAGCGTGTGTGCATGTGGTTATAAAACACTCGCTTTTGTCTCTCTCAGGTGAAATGCTGCAAGTACTGGCCTGACGATACTGAAATCTACAGAGACATCAAGGTGACGCTGATAGAGACTGAGCTGCTCTCAGAATATGTCATCAGGACCTTTGCTGTAGAGAAGGTAAATATTTTTTAACCCCTATGATGTGAAAAAAAAACACTCATACATCTTCAACATCATCCAATACCTCAGCCTTTGAGCTGTTAAACTAAAGATTTCATATACTATGCTCATAGACACCTTGAGAGAAGTGGCTCAATGGTCCAAGAGAGTCTTTTTTTAAAAGGTTTCTTTGCTGCACCTTGATTTAAAAGGACTTAGTTCTGTTTCAAATGTATCCTTTATTAAAACTCCTTCTCAAGGTCAGAGAGATGACAAACGTGTTGTCAAATGTTGCACACAGCCCTAAGCTGAAAATTGTTTCTGCTTTTTATCTGACAAGCATTTTTTGAGATTTAAACACCATCATTTGCAGGGTTTTAACAGTGTTATTAGTATATTTGGATTGCTTCGTAGGCAGCAACACATGCAGCTGTCATCCCTCAGATCATCACACTCAGATGAAGGCAACATGTTGTTCCAGTTTTCACTGCCCACAGAATAATGTGAAAGATGCTATAGTCATTAAAAAGAGTAAATAAACAGACACAGATCACCTAAAGACAGTCGCTAAGGAAGAATAGCACGCACTCTTCATTTATCTAATGAAAGTTTCCCAGTGGATCCCATCGATGACCTTCTCTAGCTTCCTGCTGTTTAACAGGAAATACAGAGACACGTGGTCTAACTAAAACCTGGAGAACAATCGGTCACAGCAGTAGATTCTTACCCCAGTTTACTACTCCAGTAGGTGGTCCGAGCCTTAGCAACAACCTAGCAATGGAGACGCTTTCCAGTCCAAGCCAACTAAGTTTACCAAACTGAATAAATAACCACACGTAAAAACACAAAACTGCTTTGCTAGTTCAGTCTTGTTATGATTAAGATATCTGCTAAAAATGGACAGATTTAACTA
The DNA here is from genome assembly GCA_028641955.1 of Protonibea diacanthus. Classification (NCBI taxonomy): domain Eukaryota; kingdom Metazoa; phylum Chordata; class Actinopteri; family Sciaenidae; genus Protonibea; species Protonibea diacanthus. The sequence goes on along the minus strand of CM053988.1, from coordinate 19,129,476 downwards.
CTAAATCTGTGAACTTCACATTTATCTTTAAGCTAGTAGGGCTGTATTTGCAGCTCAGCACACAGCTGGTGGAGGATGTGATCCAAACCTTTTTAATAACCAAAGTGTTGTAAAGTTCAAAAGTCTTTAGAACAACAAAAAGATCGATCTAACAATTCCCATGTTTTTATCTAATGAAATATTCAGCTTCAGTCCATGTTAGTCAACCTTTAGTCCTTTAAAAAAAAACATTTTCTCTGCACTCACAAAACAGTTGGATCTCCGACGTGCTGCACACAAACGAGGTACACACCTGTGTTAACGAGGTACACACTTGTGTTAACGAGGTACACACCTGTGTTAACGAGGCAGTCTAACAGCTCCATAAAAGCCAGAATATTCATTAAAGAAAGCTGAAATTTCAAATGTAGATGTACTGTATAACTTTATTAAAAGTTGTTTACATTAAGTTATATATTTGGTCGGAACAACTTGTTGTATAATATAATATTAGTTAATTAGTGTTAGAATAAAGCATCACAATCACATAATTGTTAAACTAGAATCAACAGGCAATGATAAGTCAGCTTAAATTCTAGTTTCTGCCATTAGATTATACATACAGCCCCGTGTCCCTGGACGGGCGAGGATAAAGTGCTAAAGTAGGTAAAGAAAGAAAACCACGCTGGCCTTGTTCGTCCTGTTTACTGTTAGATAATGGAAACTTGCTTCAACCCCTCCGTTACTTTGCCCATGAACTGTGTGTTTGTATTCAATCCGACTGTGTGTTTGCTTTTGAAGGACCTCTCACATCGTCTGTGCACTGTCTGCTCTGTCTTCTCACCACATCCTCGCCGTCTTCTGCTGGGCTTTGTGTGTTTAACATGATGACTCTGTTCCTCAGAGAGGAGCTCATGAGATCCGGGAGATCCGACAGTTTCACTTCACGGGCTGGCCAGACCACGGCGTGCCCTATCACGCCACAGGCCTGCTGGGGTTTATTAGGAGAGTCAAGTCCAAGACCTTGACCAATGCTGGGCCCATGGTGGTTCACTGCAGGTTGGTGTGCGCTGGAACTGACCGATGTGTTTTCTACTTTTATTTCTACTCTCTAACCAGTCAGCGTTTACCTGTCTTAGATTGAAGCGTTCTGGATATTAGACCTGTGCACAAGTGTACATCATAGACAATATTTTCGTGAGTGTAGCTTTTATTTTGAAAGGGAAAGTGTTATTTTTTTCACTAGAAGTAAGTTAGAAATGTCTTTTGTGAACCAAACCTTTAAAATATGTTTAAAAAAAAGTAAACTTATTACAATCAAATGAATAAACCTTTGAAATATCAAACTGTGAAGTTCATATTTTAATCACATCATACTCAAAATTTTAACTTTAGTTTTTCTCTGAATCTTCCAATCTGTGTTTTTTCCAGTGCCGGGGCGGGACGGACAGGCTGCTTCATCGTCATCGACATCATGCTGGACATGGCAGAGAGAGAGGGTGTGGTGGACATCTACAACTGTGTGAGGGAGCTGCGCTCACGGAGGGTCAACATGGTCCAGACTGAGGTACGTTAAATCTGGTCCCACACTGGCCTCAGCAGAACCGGGCCCGTCCGCAGAGACTCATCAGTAGAAGGGAAAAGACTGAGGATGCAGCTTGACAGGCTGTTGCCATCAGATGTGGATTAACTAGTATCTGCGAGTAATTCTCAGCATAAGCCCCACTTCTCTGGCGCTGCAGAACAAATGCTCTTAATTAATAGCAAAGAAATTTGCTTTTTTTTTATGTAGAAAAAAACATGTATTCTTTTCTGGCAAAATAAATCATTACCTGACATTTATTAGTCAATAATTATGCTGGAAAAGCGATCCTGTCTGTAAAGGTTTTTAACCATTCTGCCAGTGACTGATGACGGCCATTATCTTTGAAAATGCAGCTTAATTAGTTTTAATTTTTTGCTGTCAGTCATTTTCAAGTGCCACTTCTAGTGTCGCAGTTTTTCAAACAGTGAGAATATATTTTATATTATGTGACCAAGCTATCGAAATTATGAGTGACCTCTATCTGATAGCTGTAGGACAAGTGCTCTTCACTGCTTGTTTTAACTTGCTCCAAGTATCAGGTGAATGGTATTTATATTTACTGCACGTGTATTTATGGCTTTACATTTTTACAATCATTTCTCACAAAAGACATTTATTGAAGTGCACTCCCTAACTATTTCCCAGGATGCTTAGCACAAGCGCTTGCCAATACACGCTATAATAAACAGGTTTAGAGGCTTGTAACTGAGAGCGTTTAGCTCATATTGATGGCTGAAAACATTCCTGGCTCATCCTCCAGCTTTATGCCAGTATGGGCTACCGAAGGACTCTGCGCTTTCCTGAACACTGGCCATCTGGAGGTGTCCATAGTCTCGTTGGATGCATCATTTCACCGTAATTCCCTTTAAATCACAAGCGTCATTGGACTTAATGGGCAAATGTTTCATCGTTGACGTCCGAATTGGGATTCGAGTAACTGGAGACCAAATGTTGTTCACCCTGAGTCACTCTCCTCAAGTTCAGTGACCTTCAAAGTGTGTTTGTGTGTGTTTTTTTCCCTCGCAGGTGTTCAGGCTCGTTGGCACGGCTCCTCAGCCCGCGGCCAGACACTAGCTCTCCAACGTGGGTTTAATCTGTCCACGGAAATGAAAAGCCTTGTTGTTGTTTATAGTTTATGAGCTCATATTAGATCTGTCAGTCTGCACGTTCTGGTCTGAGCGCCGCCGCCGCTGCATTGCCGTCGACCCGCTGACCCACCCTGAGCTAGTCAAACTCTCAGGTCAACAGTTCATGTTCTGCGCTAGACTTAACAAATGGCAACACATGTCTCTCTGTGAATCTGTAAATCAGTGACCTCTGTGGTGCATGTGTGCAGATTCTGGTCCAAAGTGACAAGGAAGTGTCAGCTGGAAATGTCACTTCAGAAAAGATTTGCATCAAGCCTCAGAGCCGTGTCACCGTGCCGACCGCTTGACTGACTGATGTGAGGAGGAGGAAATCTGTCGCAATTTCCAGTTTCCGTTAAAGACGGCGGGGTTTTGTTTTTGCTGTTAAGACGCCAGCCTTGCTCATGCATCGATCGTGACAACATAACGATGACGATGAAGTCCTAACTCGGCTAAGGTCACAGAGGTTTGAGAGGGTCGTGAAAAAACCTGAAAAGGTCATGGAATTTAAGAAACTACCTTCTTCAAGGCCTGTAAATATTTTAAGGTTTTTAAAATGTCAGTTTTCTAAGCGAAAGCTGAAAAATGCAAAAATATGTAATGTAACCTTTGAACATAGACAATGACAAATATTAGTCATAGAAACTGGCTTAGGGGTAAAGAATAATCATGGTAAGGTCGTGGAAATGTCATTGAATTCTTTGAGCAAAGGAACACCGGCTCGTGTATTTCTGCTGCTGGTAGAAATGAAATCACATGTAGTCTGTTGCCGTGAGTCTTAGACGCCTGATAGATCCGCAATGAGGATGCTGTTTTTTGCAGGAGCAGTATGTCTTCATCCACGATGCCATCTTGGAGGCATGTCTCTGCGGCGACACAACCATCCCCGCCAGTCAGCTCCGCTCCGTGTACTACGACATGAACCGCCTGGACCCGCAGACCAACTCCAGCCCCATTAAAGAAGAGTTTAGGGTGAGGAGCTTTTAGCCTAACGAGGCAAACAACGCACTGTATGCAAATCTCTAATAAAGCATTATCTCAAGTGCAGGATAAGTTCAAAACAACAGTAAACATGTTGCGTCTTGATGAATGGCGCAGTCCCCCTCTGGGCCAATCAGTAGCAAATATGTCACCTTGCTTTAATCTATAATCACAGCACCCCTCCTTGGACCAATCACAGTTATATGGGATGAATCCCCCCCCCCTCAAGTTTCATCACAGTCGCATCAGGGGAATCAGAGCTATCGCTAATGTAACTGATTAAAGAATTGCATTGTTAATTACCATATTGGGAGATAATTAGCACACTCAAGACCCAAGTGCCTACCTTCCTGCGTCGGTATGACAACGTGTAATTCTGCTTCAACCCTGACAGACTCTGAATATGGTGACTCCCACGCTGCGGGTGGAAGACTGCAGCATTGCCCTGCTGCCCAGGAACCACGAGAAGAACCGCTGCATGGACGTCCTCCCTCCAGACCGCTGCCTCCCCTTCCTGATCACCATCGACGGCGAGAGTTCCAATTACATTAACGCGGCGCTCATGGATGTAAGAGTCACACAACACCCGACACGAGCTCTTCACGTATTAGAGATATTTGCTGGCTTTCCTCTGCAGAGTGACTTAAAGGAGCGCTGCGTTATTACTGGTGCTAATTGAATCGCTGTAATTTTTAAGTGGTAAATAGACACTGAGTCACGAGGCAGGAAATTGCAGCCTCCTCGCTCTGTGAGAGCTGAAACTTTCCCACATGTTGCTTTTCTTGTCAAATGCTAATCAGTGATGTCAAAGCAGGTATTTTGCCTTTGACAGTTCATCATGGCTTGTGAAGGTTACTGAGCACTGAGCAAGGTGTTCCAGCCTCTTATACAATGGGTTTCTCTTTGTGTGAGTATTTAATATTGTAAATGTTTAAAATACCTGAAAATAAATATATTAAAAGATAATTCCTGTTTCAGAAATCTACTGTGGCTGTGCTGGAAACATCGTAATCTTTGAGTGTTAGGATTTATCCACCCACTCACAAGAGAGAAGACAGAAACAAACAAAAGAACGTTTAATAAAAGTGTGGTACAAAAGTGGAGCCAGACTTATGGTACTAAACCAAGGACTTCCTACACCTTTACATTAACTGATATATCACAAAGAGTATTCACAGTTGAATTGAGGTTTTAAAGTTACAGCAGACAACAAAATAGACTCGCGTTAAGGTCCATTTATTAGCTGTGCTGGAGGTTGTAACCATTTTACATGACCTTCATGAACAGATGGAATTTGCTAGTCGTCATATAATTGTAAATGTTGAAATTTCCATTTTTTTTTCTGAGCATGTTGAAGCCTTTTTGTCCCCGTTGGCTTTAAAGTTGAGGTTCGTTTTTGCCCTTGGAAACGATCTCAGTTCAAACTCCATCTGCTGATGAAGACCACGTGACCTGTTCTCTGTCACGATAACGAAAATGCAACGTATAGCAACGTGTTAAATTTATTCAGGGTGGACCTGAACAGAGAACACCTTGACAAGAGCGCGTGTCCGGTGATGGACTTTTTGGCTCTTGCCTGGATTGAGCAGGTGACCTTTCAGGTACAGGATCCTCTCAGTCACCAGTGGTGGGCTATCTTTGTGAGCCAGGAACCACATTAAAAGTGCAGCGTCCCAATATAATCTCACTCGACATGGAATCTCCATTAAAAAAAAACAACACTCACAGTGCGAGGCGGGTCAAAGGATGGAGGTCATTTTAAAATGGTTATTGGTAAGTTGTCAGCTTACGTGTTATAGAATATGCATGAGGCGTATTTACAGTTCTTCCTCCATATCTTCCAGAGTTACAAGCAGCCGTCTGCATTCATAGTGACCCAGCACCCGTTGCCAAACACGGTGAAGGATTTCTGGAGACTGGTGCTGGACTACCACTGCACATCCATAGTGATGCTCAACGACGTCGACCCAGCCCAGGTAAACCCGACCTGATACTTAAACACACACACACCGACACGCACACACAATACACAAAATAATCCCAGAGGGATATTGCAAGAAGTGCACTCAGAGACAGATGACAGATGAAGCAGTTCCTTTCATCAGACGTCTGTATCTAATAAAGTCACACAAAAGGACAGCGTGGGAACTGGATTCTGAGAAAGATTGCTTTTTTGTTTGTTTGTTTTCTTCCACTATGAACCCCAAGAAAAAAAAAAAAAAGCCCAGGGATGTGTCTGTGCTGGCAAACACATATATATACAGTATACAGACTATGTTTGAAATAAGGTAGACGCTGCAGAGTGGAAGAGGACTTGCAGGAAGATGGAGAAAGAGGCCTCTAGAAGAGACTCTCCAGATTTCTCAGCCCGAGGCTCTGTCATAACACCCGGGGATCAAAGCCTGAAGCAAAGCTGCTCTCCCCATCCAAATCCCCTTTCCCTAGGTGACTGACTGACTGGCTGGATAGATAGAAGAGGCCTTTCATTCAATATTCTCACTGTAGCCAGCCAGTCAGCCAGCCATGGGGAACAGCACAGGTGGGAAAGGAGGCAGGGGGGCAGGCAGGCATAGACGGAGACGAGGGAGGTGGAGGTTCGCTATCTCCTCCATCAGCATCTTTGTTTTTGCATCTGTTGAATTTGTCAAGTTTTGACAGGCTCTGAAAGGAAGCTAGAAAGTGGTGCTTTGGCTGCCAGAGTCTGTATGTGTGTTTGTGCTTTTGCGTGTGTGTGTGTGTTAGTTAGAGAAAGAAAGTATATTTGTCTGTCCATCTGTATGCGTGTGCTCAGGCCTGTTATTTGCATTCCTCTCAGGTAGTCTCTCTTTTCCTCCCTTGTTTGTTCATGACTCAGTATGTAGGCATGTCTGTCAGCGCAGATTCTGTCCATCTGTCTGTGTACGCTTCAACTAGTCTGATTTAGTGCTGTGAGGCCGGCTCTGTGCTCTGCAGGTGCGTGTTCTTAACTGGGCTTTCTCTCTTAAGGAACGGAAATAGGGGGGATTTTGCAGCTCTTATGATGCCGTCTCAGGGGTTTATTTCCTCCCTCTGTACTTTTCATCACTGCTGCTGGAGCAATCAGCATCACTGTCAATGACGGCCGGTTGATACTTTTAATCAGGGCTACAACTGTGGATTATTTTTCATTTCACATGAAGTTTTCAACTGAAAATGACTTAAAATAAAAGTTGAAACTAGATCTACCCCCAGAGAATACTTCTGCAGTTGCCATGGGGAAAAAAAAAGGTGAAGTAGCACAATGAAGTTAAAGAGATTATGATTTACTTAATCATATATTAATGCACATACACAGATGTCGACATAAGTACTGCTAAAATCAAGGAGCTCTACAGGTAAACATAAAACTGCTAATGTACAGAAAACAAAAAACACAAAAAGTTCCAGAGACTGCAGCACCAATGCAAAACGTTTATTCGGTTATTGAGCAACACATAAATAATACATAATAAACATAAATAAGCTAGAAGTGAGCACTTTTTCTATCAGCCACTGACAGATAAATGTTCAAATTAAATGAATATAGTAAAAAACGATACATTATTTTGGCCACATTTTACCTGATGCTAGCTGATGCTAATTTTCCACCCTGCCTAGAAGTAATGGATGAATGTTCGCAGCGGTCAGCTGAAGTGAGTGCTAAGCAGCTGGAATAGTTGATATTTTTAGCAATTAAGCTTCTTTTCGTGAACTTACCTTTTGATTACACTTTTTCTCCACAGAAAGCTATTCTCAGATTTTCTCTGAATAAAGTAAAAAAAAAAGCTTTTTATTTATTTATTTTTCACGTTGCAGGTAAGAACAATTAGCCAAGGTTTTTGATCCGTTGAACAAAGGGTCAGTTGATTAGGAGATTAGGCTCTCGTACTTAGAGTGCATATGTGTTTTTTTTTTTTTTTCTCTATCAAAAATATATTTTTTTTTTAGCTTTTGTCCGAATGTTCTCCAGTGAAGCAATTCATCATATTTAAAAAAGCACTCAACATTGAATTAATTCACCTCCTTTCACGATTCACGTCCTCGAACTTTGTAATCCCTCATAAATCTCTTCAACATCTCTGTGTTAAAATCTGTGTCACTGCCTTCAGTTAGAACCAGTTAGACTCTGAAACTAATGAATCATCTTCCATGTTTGTTTTTCTTGTGTGTTTTGTCTTTGTGTGTGTGTGTGTGTGTGTGTGTGTGTGCTGGTATACCTGCATTTTTTATGTGTGTGTGATTGTGTGTGTGTGTGTACATGCCTCTTTTGTTTAGTTGTGCCCACAGTACTGGCCAGAAAACGGAGTCCACCGCCACGGACCCATCCAGGTGGAGTTCGTCTCTGCCGACTTAGAGGAGGACATCATCAGCAGAATATTTCGGATCTACAACGCAGCACGGGTACGGTGGCACGGGAGGGTCACACTTCAAATCATTCGCTCGGAAGAAAAGAACAAACATGACATTTATATGATGGGGCTGTCATGTTGTTTTTCTGCTCTGCTGCCCTTTTTTTTTTTTTTTTTTTTTTTTTCTAACTTTTGTAACTTGTTTGTCTTCCCTGTGGTGATCACAACAGCCAATTTATTCTGTGACTGCACACCTCACACATCCCACTCATACGCCGGCCTGTCCATTCAAGCTGTGCAGAGCCATTCTGTTCTTTAACTATGCCACTGCACCAGTGATTGGACCGAGGTGCGATTGCCACAAGTCGCCGATAAAAAGTGAAGAAACAGAGCTGAACTTTTGCTTCAATCGACACCTTTTGTGTCAAACATGAATCTAATTTAAAGGATCCGTTCACCTAAATTACAAAGAACATGTTTTCTCACATGTGGTGGTTTCCAGGTATAAATAGTTCAGGTTTTATTAGTCCAGCTTTTGACGTACTGTCTCTGAGATATCCTTTCCTTCCCCGACACAGTATCCACCTTACTCTAGATCATCTTTAAAGGGTTCAAGATGAATCTGAGAGGTCACAAGATGCTTGACAGGATAGTTTTTTTTCTATCCTAGTCTTTTTCCTGTTGGATGCTGGATGTTTTCACCATTTCTGCTTACAACAGTAGACCTATTGAACCTCTGACAAGGGGTCACATGTAGACGTGCTGCATTTTAAATGGAAATAAGCCAAAGAGGTTAACAGCCAGTGCTTCAGATCAGTGGCCCTCAACCTCTTTCAGCTTGTGTCTCCCTTAAACAAGTAATGTCGGCTCGTGACCCCTGATCAATAAGATCTTGGTGTGGACGTGATTGTGAGTCGTTTTCCCTTCTAAGACTTTTTATTTGAGTGTTTTTTATTCAGTATTTCACTATTAAATGAAACATTTGAAGAAGAGTTAGTCTAAATTTGCATAAAAGAAATATATGTTTGTTTTTTTTCTCATCCCTTCACTCATCTTGTGGCCGCTCAGATTTGGGTTATTTTGGTTGGGACACGAGTCACAGATGACTCCCTAGGTTGGGGTTCATCACTCTGATCAGGTTTTATTGGAAACAATCCCGCTGATTCTGGTTGTTAAATTTCAAATTTTAATTATTTCACTTCACTTTTTATTGGATCGGAGGAAGAAATCTCAGAGACAACTTAAATAAACCCACCACAGGTAACTCAGGCAGTTTCTTGTTTGTTTGAGTGAACTGACCCTTTAACTTTGAGATACCAGACATCACAGCACAGAGAGGGTCCTGACCCGTGGCAGCGTCACCTGCAGTCACCTGCGTAAGCTCCTTACCCCCACAGTCTGCCCACGGCGGCGGCGGTCAATAAAAACACTCCTCATATTAACGTGTTGTAACAGCCTCTGGCCGGCAGAGGCACCACCTGCATGTTAAGTGGAATACAAACTAATCACACATGATCACTGACAGGTGTTATTGATCGATATGTCTGAGTGTGATTTAGAGCGTCTGTATCTTAGATCTTAACTATCTGTCTCCAGCAGTAACTGTGCTCATCTATCAACCCGTCTATCTGCGCATTCATCTCTTCGGTGACTCCTCGTGCCCTTATCCATCTCTTGTCCTACTTGTCGCTCTCGAGGCTTAGCTCAGGCCTGCGTCTTTACAGTCTGATTGCATCTTTGCACACAGAGCGATTAACTTCCCCCCTTTACACACACTACCCAGCCCACCCCCCCTGTGTGTGTGTGTGTGAGTGTGTTAACCCTGGATAACTGGCATGCCCTTCCTCTGCAGCCTCAGGACGGCTACCGGATGGTGCAGCAGTTCCAGTTCCTGGGCTGGCCCATGTACAGAGACACGCCCATGTCCAAACGCTCCTTCCTCAAGCTGATTCGACAGGTGGACAAGTGGCAGGAGGAGTACGACGGGGGCGAGGGACGCACTGTGGTCCACTGTCTGTAAGTTATCACAGCACTGAGTGCAGAGGGAAGTTCATCCAGAGCAGGCATTTAAAAAAATGAAACATCTCCACCTACTGACCGAAGAGCTTTACTGCATCAAGGAAACAAAACACCTCACCCCTCTGCCAGCTTCATACCAACCTTTTATATTAAACTAAACGTAATTCAACTCTTATTAAATTATACTTAATTTTATAACGCTTGGCTTCTTTGTGACACCTTTAGGAATGGAGGCGGCCGCAGTGGGACATTTTGTGCCATCAGCATCGTGTGCGAGATGCTTCAACACCAGCGATCTGTGGATGTTTTCCACGCTGTCAAAACACTACGGAACAATAAACCCAACATGGTGGACCTACTGGTGAGGAGCGCTGCTCTGACACTCGGATGAAAGATAATTGTTGAAGTTTATTATGACCTCACAAAGTACCAGATGGTATTCAAAGAAAGGACAGCTAATGTGTATAATCATGAAGGTTTGAAAACCAAAAGGCACCGAGATATTTTGTTTTTTAGTCTCTAGTGTGGGTCAAGCTCCAAAAAACGCTGAATCTCACATTTCTTTCAGACTTTCATGCCAACCTCTTTCAAACTGCAGGATTTCTGACGTTACTGTAACATTTCAAAGCCCAAGACGAGATAATACAGATGACAACTGATATCACAGGGTTAGCGGTTAAACTCCCTGTTTGATTAAATTAACACTTGTGTGTAAAATCAGTGGATTAGCCCTTTAAAAATCACTACTACACCACTGTTTCTACTTTCCTGGGGTCAGCAAGTTACCTGCATCAAGAGATTCACTGCAGATTATTTGGCTTATTGATAAAGAATAAATGTTCTTGATTAAAAATTAAAAATCTATAATTAGTCAGCGTAATTTTCTTATTTTCTGTGATTAGCTTGTTATTAGTCCGTAGATTAAACCTTTCTGAAGGTCCTGGAAGGTCCCCCCCAAAAACTCCTGCTTTACCTTTATTATCACTATTATACATAGTACCAACATTACAGCTGTAATGTGAATATTTTAGCATCATTTTATTAAATTCTAATATCAGCTGAGATTGAAAGGACCTTGAATAGAGCTCCTTTATTCCAGCATTTCAATACAGCACAGTCTGTAACGATGACGATAACTTTTCTGGCTTTTGTCTCCTGATGTGGTCAGAAAACGTCTTTGTCTTCGTTCTAATCAAACATGACCCGACACCTCCTGCTCTGTTTTCTCCCTGTATAACAGCCTGATCCAGCCGCGTACGTCTAATGTTTTTGTCCGTCTCTTCTTGTCTCGCAGGACCAGTACAAGTTTTGCTATGAAGTGGCGCTGGAGTACTTGAACTCTGGGTAACTCAGAGCTACTGAACCCAGCAGAGACTTAAAGTTTGGGACATTACAGAAGACTACAGCTCACATGTGTGCATTGTGCTAAGTGTGTGTGTGTGTTACTGACTCGACAGGAGCAAGGTGCACACACAGCCATACATGCAGCTACTTTGACCAGCTCTCCTCTTCTCCTCCTCCTCCTCCTCCTCTTCCTCCTCCTTCTTCTTCTTCTGGTCTTCAGTTGGTCTAGATGAGAAAAGGTAGCAGAGTTGTACAGTGTTAAATATCGCAGCCTGTTTCTGTCAGTGCCGGCTAAGGAAGCCAGCAGGAGCACACTGAGGTTTTTTTTTTTTTCCTCTGCAGTGAGTCGCCTCCTCTCTGGATCCCTCTTTCTCTCTGCCTCTGTCTCTCTCAGTCGCCTGTAGTCCCGTGGTTGTTGCCTTGATCCTCATCGGATGACGAGCATTAAATACTCTCCAGTTTTCCGTGGAATGCGATACACTGTACATAATGTAATGTGTTCATTTTTTTCTCTTTGATTTGTTTTTTTGTTTTGTTTTTGTTTTTTTTTTGCTCAGCTCTTTATTAAAAGTCATTAAATGCAGGAGCTCAAAGCCTAAATGTTACTAAATGTCCTGTAAATTTATGACTTCTAGATGATTCTTGCTTCATACTGTATGTTGGGGACAGCTGGCTCAGTCTACATCTGCTTACCTTATTTCCTGTACAGGGATCCAAAGCTTTATTTGCACTTCCATTGAATTCTTGTTGTGCATATTGTACATATTTCTGTAGATTATTTATTCACAGTATGTACTTTTTTTGTGACTCGCAGTAAGTGACAATCATAGGTTCTATAGGTTTGGTTTATTGACTGTATTGTGTGCTTTTTTTTTGTCATCTTGTGTGACAGATCAATTTCATTGTAAAGAAAAAAGATATTATATAAATGTATCTACAATATAAACATTGGAATATGTAACTCTGCCTCTTTCCTGACTGCAAACTGCAGAAAAGATGAGATGAGGGGGACATCTGTTGGAGAGACGAGGACTAACACACAACAGCACCTCCATGTTTTCATGATTGTCTTCAGTTTTTACTGACTTAGGATACAGACGGGGGCTGTCTTACACTTTATACACTTTGATTTGAAGCATAATGATTTTTAAATTGTGTGACAGGCTGAACAGTCAAAATACAGGACCCCGACTGGACAAGAGAACCCCTTCAAACAGGTAAGACGCCTGAGTTTGCAGTCAGAATGCTTCAAATTTGTTTGAGCAGATTTTCAAATTTAACAATCAAATTGAAAACAATTCTTTTTTTAAGTAATTTGTTCAGCGCAGCTTCTTATAGACGCACAACATCAGAAACATACAAACAAATAAATGATACAAGGCAACTAAATTTGGAAGAGTACATGAATCATTTCATGTATAAACCAGCTAAGCACAACATGAATTAATAAAAATAAAATAAAACCAAATAAAATCCAATAAAAGCAGGTAAAACATCCACCAAAACAAAGCATGACGCCGCCCTGATGGCAACAGAATCCCTTCAAGAACACGTCCAGAAGAAACCAAAATAATCTATGCTTCATGGAGGAACCTTGAGTGGTAAATAAACTGTACTTATAGAGCATCTTTGTACTCACAGCGTTTGTACACTACATATCTCATTCACCCATTCACACACTGATGGCATTGGCTGCCATGCGAGGTGCCAATAGCTCATCAGTTTTTAGGAGCTAATCACACACGGATGGCACACACAGCCTTCAGAAGCAATTTGGGGTTCGGTATCTTGCCCAGAGACACTCAGACATGCAGGCTGGAGGAGCGGCGGATCGAACCACCAATCATCTGATTAGTGGACGACCGGCTCTACCTCCTGAGCCCACAACGTCAAAATCAGGCTTACTGCCAAAGTAGGTTTTCACATACAGAGAGTTGGTGCAAATAAACAATAACATTTGAAAGATAATAAAGACAATGAAAAGGCAGTACGTAAAATAGTTATTTAAATCAAAGAGCTTTATGGTTGTAGATCAGTGTAACAACACTTGTGTGCTAATGTAACGTCTAGTTTCAGGTCTGTAAATTTGGGTTTAAAGGTATAAGAGTCAGTGTCAGTGACCGCCACACAGGCCTTTATTCTGATGATGCTTTGGGTCATCGCCTGAGATCATACAGTGTATGTACTGTAAATATAATGAGGTGCTTTATGTACATCCTATAATGTGCAGTACAAACTTAAATGCACTTTAAGTAGTATTTGTGCAGTATTTTTAAAAAATAATATCAGACTCATCAAGTTTTCAATCCTTCTATACCTTCTTTTGTCAAAACCTGGATATCAGATTGCTTACCTGCAGAGGGCAGACGCAGTAATATGAATACTTATATAATAACTCTAAAATGCGTTTGCATATAGCAGCTCTGCTATGAATACGACTTCATATTATATTACATTTAGAGAGCTATTCATTAAACTGATAATATTTTGAGGCTGTAGTAAGTGGTGTCGAAGTCGTTTCATGTCATTTTGATTCACAAACGTTGTAACCTTGAACAAATATTCAGTTCTTTTCATTTCATCTCGTGCACTCTCCTTTTAAAAACATTTTTTTTTTTTTAGAAGTTGGAAAGTTTCAAAAAAAAAACAAACAAAAAAAACAGGGTGACACTAAGCTTTTAATGTTGATACTGACTGATCCACCAGAAGAGACTTGAACTTTTGTTTTCAGAGTTAAAACAAAAGACTGACCTCTTAAAAAAAAAAAAAAAAAAAAAAAAGGCTTGTCAAGGACTTGAAGCACACAACACAAACACACACCTTTACACACCATTAGCTCCTCGAGTTTACCAAAGGAAGGGGAATCGGTTTGATGGATGTTTTTTGTGGTTTCAGTTAAACCACAAGTGAAAGAGGCTCAATTAAGATCTGTCTGTTTATTTTGAGGTGCTGAAACGACAGATAAACACTGTTCTCTAACAATTGCTTTGCTAAATTATACTGAGGGATAAATAAATTGGAAATTGACTGTTAGACAGCTCAGAAAACACATTCAGCTTTTTGTTTATGGAGTTAAATTGAGAGAGGCGTTCCAAAATGGTTATGTACAAACATTTCTTATATTAACTGCAAAAACAGGATCTTTGTAAACCTGTTTGTCTGTTAGAATGACATATTTGGCTTTTAATGTCAAATCTGGTATTTCTAGAGCTCAGGCAGATCTCTGCTCTCTGATTCGTTTGGGTTTTTCTCCCTCTAGTGGTGTCTCTGAGTACATTCCCCTAAAACACCTCAGCAAACAATGAATTAGGACATACTGTACAACGTTTAACATTACTCGTGTAGGTTACATTGATACGTGTGACCGCGTCCAAACCATTTTGTCGTGGTCCAGAATTAGTAAGAGGTTGTGCAGCTGAGTAGTTGAGGTGCTTGCATTATTAAATCCAGCTGTTTTAATATGAAATATCTTTCCATGCACAGTTGGAAAGGTTGGGAAGTCGACATCAGGATCAAACTTAATTATGTGGGAGTCCACAGAGGGAGAGAAATATAATTATTAACTGCTGGGCAGCAGATAGGTTAGGAGTAAAGGTGAGTATTTTCTGACCAAAAAAAAAGATTTTAAAGAAAGAAAATCTTTAATTATTTCTTCATATTTCAATTCCTCTGCAAAGAACGAGCAAATTAGCTTCCAATGTTGTTTGTTTGTACAATAACCAATCAACACAGGTCCCAATGCATTCTGTACATACAAGAAAAATGTTAAATCAAATTAATTTCATCACTTTTTATCAGCAAGACCACACCATAATTAGATATCGTGTATGGCAGCATCTTATATAATCAAGACACATTATGAGAAAAGAGAGAGAGAGAAAGCACTATTAATTCTCCATCTGGTCATGAAAACTGTGAGGCTTGAAACACTGACAGATATAAAATGATTAAAGTTCTTTGAACTCTGCAAAAGTAACATTGCTTAAGGGCACATCAGCAGCACTGAAGTGGAGATGATCACTAATTTACCAGACGTTTTTTTTATAGCTGTAGTCCAACGATTCAAACCAGGAAACTTTCCGTCACATGTAAACTTAATCTTATCCCTGCGTCTCCAACATCGCTGTTGGAAGGATTGCAACAACACAGCTTACATAAAATGATTTGATGGACAACTCTAACTGCTCCTAGCTGTTATTAATCAGCACAGCTCTGTGGGGCTTTTAAACAAGAGTAACTCGCATTGATTGTTTAGTGAATGCAGTAAATGAGAACAGCGGGGGTCTAATAAGGTCGCTGTTTGTAAAGAAACTGCATGAATATGAACGTTATGAAACCTTGTTTTTAATATTTGAAGTGATCTCACTGCAGTGATACGTCCTGACAGCTCAGAGCACACTCCTGATTTGAGGCTTTCAACCACAAGAGGTCAGTGAAAAGTCGCTTTTCACTTTGGTGTCATGCCACTCTTAAAATAACAATGAAATATGAGGTTTTAATTGAGCA
Source organism: Protonibea diacanthus (assembly GCA_028641955.1). Lineage (NCBI taxonomy): Eukaryota > Metazoa > Chordata > Actinopteri > Sciaenidae > Protonibea > Protonibea diacanthus. Next base: position 19,113,589 of record CM053988.1, on the reverse strand, counting down.
TACATTATGTAAACAACATGTCCCTCTTGGTATTTCTGCTATTATAAGTGCTACCTTGGAGTGGAATCGCTAATTAGCAATTAACTATGTTAAAAACAGAGCACACTTACCACATTTTCTTCCTCGCATACTGTAGGTTCATAACTCAGCATCCCAGTTCTTAACAAATGTGATATCTTTTATTGGCTCTTAATACACTGCTTTGTCTCTGCAGGCTGCAGCAGTGCCTTGAAGACTCTGTGGGATAACAGGAAGAAATCTCTGGCACATCTTCCTGGAAGCTGAAGGTCTCATCTTTTCCCTTTACAGAATGTTCCAGCTGGTCAGAGCTACAGGCACAGTGGCACCAGGGATGGTTTCATATTTCATTGCAGGACTGCTGTTGAATTATTTCTCTGTTCACACATGGAGACCGGTGGAGAGCCAATGAGTTGGAGTGAGGTATTAAGGGAGGCAGAGGAGACTGGGAGTTGCTCCTGCTGCTTGGGCTCGATGTGAGTTGAGCTGTTGGGAGAGTTTGCACCAGATGTTCCCTGAGCTGAAGTCCAGAAGCGCAGAGACAACATATGGACACACCACACATACACACAGAGCTGCACAGTAAGTTTATGTCTGATGCAATCAGCAACAGAGATCTGTAGTAAAAAAAAACAAATTAATGGAAAGATAAGACATCTGAAAATGATGATTCCTCCTGTTATTCATCTGGGCTTCAGGCATAAACAAAGAAAAGAACATATAAATCAAATTTAAGATTTTTAGATTATATTTCTATTTTATATCATTTGCACTGGACTAAAAGTCCAAAGGCTCAGGGGTTTGCTGGGGATGTATAGTGTGCTGGAGTATAATATCTCTACAGAGGAGTGTTAGCAAAGCAACCACGAAAAGACTTAGAAAAACTACAAACAAATGCAAAACAACCACACAGGTACAACTACAGTACAAAGACACTAAAATGACTTCAGAGAGCTGTAAAAATGCAAGAAGAGCACAAAAAAAAACACGCAGATGAGAAAACAACTACAAAGAGACTAAGATTACTTCAAAGAGATGCAAAATGACTACAGTGAAACACACGACCACACAGAAACTCAAAACATCTATAACCCGATGGAAAACAACTACAAAGAAGCTAGAAACGACCACACAGGGATTCAAAATGACAACAAAGACAAGCAAACAACTACACAAGACACCGCAAAGAGGCGCAGCAAGACCACCAATAGACTCAAACTGACCAAATAGACTCAAAATGACTATAAAGAAACTCAGAACAACTACAATGGGACTCAAATGACTTCAAAGAGATGCAAAATGACTGCAGCGAAACTCAATATAACCACAAAAATACTAAAACCATCTATAACCAAGTGAAAAACAACTACAAGGAGAAAAAATGACTACAAAGATACTGAAAATTACTGCTAATTAAGACATGAAGACCACAAAGAAACTCAAAACATCTTTCAGACGTAAAACAACTACAGGGACTCGTAGCGATGACAACGAGACTCAAAATGACCATAAAGAGACTTGAAACGACTACAAAGGGACTCAAAATGACAACAAAGACATGCAAACAACTACACAAGATACACAAAGGACCACCAATAGACTCAAAATGACCAAAGAGACTCGAAACTACTCCAAAGAGACTAAAACAAACTGTGAAGAGATGCTAAATGAGTAAAAAGAGCTGCAAAATGACAACTAAGAGACAGACAACGACCGTTAAGAGATTCCAGATAACCATAAAGAGACTCAACACAACCACAGAGAAGAAAAAACTCACTGACACTCATTGCTTTATTATACTTCCAAAATTAGGATTTGAATGAATCGAGAATTTATTGAGTTTATAAACTTTGAGTTTAACTTTCCATCCAAGACATCAGTCTGCCGGAATCCAGTTTCGTGTTTTCCAAAACGGTCGGCGTTACATTTCAAGAATGAATCTTTTATGAGCTGCAATCGAGAAGGGCAACGTTAAAGAGAGCTGCAGATGGATCGGCTCTGTTTCTGCGGCGCGGCACGTCCAGGAGATGGCAGTGCGGAGCCGGCAAAGCTCTGAGCCACACAATGTGACAATGTCAGTGAAAGTCAGCAGCAGCTTTGTGAAGAGCGCCCTTCAATCTGCCTTAAACATTCACTGACAGGCACATATTCAATTCAATCAAGTAATTGACATGTTTTTCCACAGAGTCAATATTTCATGAAGGAAATAAATTGAATGTGTTAAATGACCTGATGATGATGATGATGATGATGATGATGATGAGAGCAGCTTGTGTTCATACAGGTGAGCTATGTTTTATAATGCCCATCATTCACCACCTCTAAACAGACAGACAGATAGGATTACATTTATCTCTTTCTCCATCTTGCATTTGTATATTAAATTCATGAACGTAATATTTTCTCACATTCTCTCATCGACAATGATGTAACAATGCACTGAATAATCCAATGAATAATTAATCACTCTGCAATTGCCTATGAAAGATTAAGCGGCGTATTTTCTCCTAATCAAGATGCTCGCTGAATCGCAGACAAACAACCCTCCAGCGCTGTCACACACACACACACAGCACTGCAGATTCTCACACACGTGCACGCACACATGCAACACAAGGCAGATCCACACACAAAGGGTCAAAGGGTAGCTGAAGCAACTGGAGCACAACAGCCTGTTTCCATCTCCAGGGACTGGATTATTCTCTTTTTTTTTCATCTCTTTCTCTCTCCCTGCCTTCATCTCTTTACCGTCCTCCTCCCTCTCTCTCTCTCTCTCTCTCTCTCTCTCTCTCTCTCTCTCTCTCTCCTCCTTCTCCTTGCCGCCTTGTTTTTTTGACCACAAACAATTGCAAAACCGAGGTGAGAGCAGGAGGGGACATCATCTTCACCTCGTGGTGTCAGGTTCTGCATATTTTAACTGACTGCATCAGAGCGGCCTTTAGATGTAAATCTTAAGATATCTCAAGAGTTGACACAGTGATTTTTTTTTTTTTTTACATTTTAAAAACCTCCAATCATTCCCACGTCCTCATTACTCTTTTTTTGGAGAATGATGCAGCAGCTGTTTTGAGCTGATTTCCAATAATTCAGCGTATTTGCTTTCGGGTTGCAGCCTTGACATCGAGCGTTTGCCAAGGGGGAGCGAGCGATCAATCAATGGACCAGCTCAACATACAAAAAGCGCCCCTGTCGCGCTCTCACATCTGAGGCAAATCCATATCTCATATTTCCTCCATTTTCATGCAGATGGAAAAGTGGGACGAGGGAGAGTAAGATGCTCTCTGCTCTGTTGACATTGTTCCCGCACCCCTGACAGTTTGATGTGATTGCGTTGTCACCTCTCTGAGTCTGCTGGTGCTGTAGTACTCTTGGTTTTAGAGGCTGGATGTGGGAAAGCTGGAGAATCCGTGTTCCCGGGCACAGACGTGGCATACATATTTCAGTAGTTTGAGACTACATATTTTAGAAGTTGCAAGCTCAGTGTCAACCCACAAGTGAGTGGATAGCCTGCATGGTTTGGTGTGCGGTTGGCATATTGCATCACTTTGTCCCTGTTTTTTGTTGATCTAAAAAGCAAAGTGTATGCACAGGAACGCACACACACACACACACACACACACACATGTCCTCTGATCTTAGAGCATTAATCTTCGTCATTTCAGAAATTCTCAAGATGCAAACGAATATTGGGAATATGCCCGAGGTCAAGTCCTCATCAAAGTCAATCTAATTTGCTGCAACTCGGAGGGGCGGGGGGAGGCCGACGACTCGGCCCCCATGTTGCCGTGGCAGCCAACAACCCCTCTCTGCATATGATCAGTCTGTTGCCATAGCAGCCCCGTGGAGCTTTCCTGCCAGTCAGTCTAGCAGAGAAGACGAGTGAACCAGCGGTGCCCCCATCCAGAGAGGCCTGCGTGTCTTCATCTGTTGCCATGGCACCGTAATAGCATTCTGGATAGATTTGGCATGGCAGGGAGTCAGTTCCTTTATCTTCCAACACATTATATTGAGCTGAGCTTGCCTGTGTTTTGCCGTTCGCAACATGGTGAGCAGACAAAGGGAGCCGAGGGGGGAGAAGGTAGATGTCAAGATAGTGTATCTATATTGAGAGATCTAGAGCGGTGTTGCGTTCAGATGTGTGGTGTGCTAATTAGGAGGTACATAGAGATGGTGGATGTTATAGAGACACGCCTGACAAGTTAACCTGGAGTGGACTCTCCAGCTGACTCACTTTGTATTAGAATGAGTGGATGGTGAAGTCATAGAGAGGCAGCGATGATGTACTGAGGCAATTCAGAAGTGTGTTATTTTCAGGCTCCACTTTAACAGAGAGAAGACAATAAAAATAAATGTGTATAAAAGGTCGGTTCATAACCAGAAAGTGTTTTCAGTGGAATTACTTTCCAGTGAAGAAGACGTTTCTCTTGTGAAAACTGTTGACTTGTGTGTTCTGTGGATTATCCAGAGTAACTGGGGCACTGTTTTTGGAAAGATGTAGCTGTTTAATTTTTTATAAGTCATATTTTTCAATGCTCTGAGCACCACAAAAGAAATTCAAATCCCCTCCGTTATACTGGGCTGGAGGCAGAAATATCTCCAAAGCCTTGAAAAATACAAACAAAAATGAACCTCAAGGCTATCACCTGTTTGAAAAATATGTTTCTTTTTCAATTTCGTTGGCCCTCCCAGGTTAAATATTCATCCATCTTCTGTAACCGCTTATCCTCATCAGGGTCGCGCGGTGCTGGAGCCCATCCCAGCTGACATAGGGTGAAAGGCGGGGTGCATCCTGGACAAGTTGGCAGTTCATCACAGGGTCCTAAGAGAAATATCTGGCCCATTAGCCATTAAACGTTCTGCTATGTACTGTGCCTGCCTGCAGTTTGGTGCTTAGCGGGTCTGTGTTGGGTTTTCTTGAGTATTTTTGCTTAAAACAGCTGCCTGCTGCAGCTGAAAGTGGCGCTATGAGAGCGGTTAACAGTGAGGTAAAACAAAGGGCTGTCCCTGTCCCAGATGACTTTGGGCAAGAAGCCTGGACAATCCGCCAGCTCATCACAAGGCACAGAGACAAACACACACACATCCACACCTACGGGCAATTTAGAGTCAGTATTAACCTGTTAAGTGCATTTCTTTGGGCTGTAGGAGGAAGCCGCAGTACCCAGAGAGAACTGGAGAGAAGAGAGTGAATGATAGAATAAATATTTTTTTTTCTACAGTTTTCTCTTGGTTGAAGAAAAAACACTTCAAGGTTGTGTATTTTAATTAGTGATGCACAAACCATTCAAGGTGCATTATGTAACTGTTCACCTTGAGATGAAGTGTGTTGTGTTTTAGTGTCTTGTTGCTCTCAAAGTAGTCAGTCAGCCATAACATTATGACCACCTTACTCACATTGTGTAGGTCCCCATTTTGCTACCAAAAGCATCAAGCATGGACTCCTCTAGACCTCTGAAGGTGTGCTGTGGAATCTGGAACCAAGAAGTTAGCAGCAGTTCTTGTTAGTCCTGTAAGTTGCGAGGTGGGACCTCCATGGATTGGACTTGTTTTTCCAGCACACCCTGCAGATGCTCAGTTTGATCGAGATCTGGGGAATTTGTAAGCCAAGAAACAAAAGAAAATGTGATTCACCAGATAAGGCCACCTTCTTCAGTTGCTCCGTGGTTCAGTTCTGATTCTCACATTGTTTGTGTTTTCAGCAGTGGGCAGGGCTCAGCATGGAGATACTTTATTGTCCTTACAAGGAAATTTGTTGCCACAGTCTGTACAAAGCCTTTTTCAGGCATTTGAGCTACAGTAGATAGTCTGTTGGATCAGACCACACGGGCCACAAAAGCACCTGAACACCCCGCAAGAGCTCCACTTTTGGAGATGCTCTGACTGTCATCGAGCAATCACAATCTGGCCCTTGTCAAAGACACTCAAATCCTTATGCTTGTCCATTTCCTGCCTCTAACATCAACTTTGATTGCTAAATGCTCACTTGCTGCCACCCACTGACAACATAACGAGATAATCAGTGTTATTCACTTCAGCTGTAAGCGGTCATAGAGTTATAGCTGATTGGTGTTTATACCGAGCCAATCAAGATGACCTTATGTAACTTTACGGAGGCTGCCTCCTTAGAAAACAATAGCAATAACACTATCGCACCATTCTTCAGCTCAATAACTGGTGCGAGACAGCCAAGAATGACTGCTCATGGCGGTTTGCTGTGGCTCCTGATGATGATGGATCGCCATCCATCGCTCCCACCGTTTGGTCACCGCGAGGGAAAAGATGTTTCCCAGACACTGCTGCTGTTTTTGCCCTTTCAGAGGAAGAGGATGACTCCTTCCAATTGTTGGTGAGATTCTTTCGAGGGGAGCCTCTTGTTAGAGGTCTGCAGTCGTGTAAAAGAGCCCATGTTCGTCCTCCTGGGATTCGTCAGACTGTGTGCAGTTCTCGTGGGAAGAACCTCTCTTCATTAAGGCTCCTGTCTCTGGTTCTGCAGACTTAACTAAGTGAAGGGGAAGACCAATGCTCAGACCGAGGCATTCCTCCAGTTGAGATCTGTTCTGCTGCAGACATTGGTTAAAATAATGAGGGGATTTTTTAAAGAAATTATCTGGCTGAGTGTCCATCTATTTTTATAGTACAGTAAAGTACCCTACTCATATTTCTATCCAAAAGTAGCACAAACTTCTATGACAAAAAATAAATCATGACCAGAAAACCTGCAAAAAATGAATGTGCAACCCATCCAACTACTGTTAAATATTGAATATTGTGAATATTAGGAGTTCAGTGCATCAAGATAAACAGCTGGTGGCACAAATGTTCCCATCGGGTGCCATTAAACCATCGCAGAAGAATGTTTAACATAGAAAAAAGAGAAAACGTCAGCATCTTCCAGACCTTCAAAAGAAAACCCAAGAGAAGAAAATTATCTTTGTTTCTGCCGACGCTTGTTTTTAGACCCCTGCGGTGGTTCTTTCCATGGTGGAGAAAGCTGTTCTATGATTTCATTGCCTTCAACATGATCTCCGTCCTCCTGCACATCTATCCATCATTACAACCTGCAGGGCTTAATCCTGCACATCCCACTATCATGTGTGTCAGCGATCTATCATCATGTCTGGCTTTTGCAGGGAAGTCTTTGGCCACTCTGTCTTAAAGCATTTCTTTCCAGATGTTAGAAAGCAACATCTGGTATTACATTCGTCTGCCTCTTGCTGGGAATTGTCTTTATGAACTCCTCTTACTGAAAGGAGATGTTTTAAGCCCTTCAAGCAAATCTGTCTGCAAGAAGCAGAGATGATCATCTCATAGATGAAGTCAGAGTGTAAGCACTGATCACCAAGGCTGGACAAAGTGAGTGGAAAATGTTTGCTTGTTTGACAAATTGCAATTCAAGTCACAAGGTGCTGATGTCAGGGTCAGAATTTGCTGTTACAAGTGTGAATCGATCGGCCTATCCGCCCTTGTGTCAAAGGCGCAAGCTGACGGCTGTAATATAATGATACTAAGAAGCTTTTCTTGGCACACCCAGTTCCATTTGTAATGACTGTGCATTATTTGAATGTGCGCAGCTTTTATGGACTTGTTTGTTGACTGAGCTCATCATTAATGGACCCAGGAACATGAAAGTGACCTAATCTCAGTCACGGCTTATTTCAGCAGAGAATCGCTGAGTTAAAAGGGAACGAAACTGCTGCGTACATTTTCAGGTGAAAAATGTGCAGGATGTCGGTGATGCTATCGAGTTGAGGCTGAACACAGTGATCCCTGTGAAACATTTCGGGCACCATGGCTTTTAAAAAATTCAAGCTGTTTTGCATTACTCAGTGTCAGAATTTCCCCATGATACCTTCAGTGCTATCATAATGCTGCAGGATACCTCAGTGACAAATTTAAACCCATTTAAAGTTTCAGAGTTTTGGAGAAGAAACTGCATGAACTTAAAGATACAGAAAAAAGTAAAGAAAGTAAGGACAGGGTAAACAACAAGAATATTGACAAACAGCTCAAACCTCAGCTAACAGATGGTTTAAAGCAAACCGCTATACTTCTTAACCTGCAAGGCAACTTGACATAAATTTCTCAGTTTGCACCATTAAAGCAACAAACAATAAAAAAACATTAAAGATTTGCAAGTTTCAAAATGCTGATTCAAACTTTAATTTGCAGCTAAAAGATAAAATATAACACCTTTCAAGTACTTACAACTTAATTTCATCTTTAACCATACATCACTCACATGAAGTACTTCATCCAGTCAGAATAACCATCTAGTTAATTAGGATATATGAAGTTTGGAACCTGAACCTCTTCTATTCTCCTGAAAAGTAAATTGTGTCTTGTGTCATGTTTATGGGCATCTGCTGAATGTAAATCAAATTGTAACTCTGTTTTTGGTCTTCATCAACTCCAAAGAACAATCCATCCATCCATTATCTGTAACCGCTTATCCTCATCAGTGTTGTGCAGGGTTTGGAGCTTATCCCATCTGACTTAGGGCGAGAGGCAGGGTACACCCTGGACTAGTTGCCAGTTCATCAGCCCATTAGCTGTTTTTTTGTTTTTTTTTGCTTGCAACAGCTATCTACTGCAGCTAAAAAAAATATGGCACTATGACAGTGGTGACAGTGAATGAAAACAGTAAAGTCGTGGACAGTTAAACAATGAAACTTGCCATAAATACATCCATTACATATCCATTTTATCCATTAAACTGAGAAGAGCTGCAGATTTTCATGTTTTCATGTCAAACATTATTATGAAAATATCGATTATAACTGTTTTAAGTGAGATCTGTAGGCCACTTCCTGTTTACTGACAAAAAATGTGTAATTAAAGTAAAATTGTATATTTTTTCTGTATAAAATTGAGAAGAAGAAACTGTAATTTATCAATATTTTCTCTGTTTATATGACATTTTATATATGATTTCATAAAAAACAAAAAACTACTGTAAAAATTCATTTTATTTTTTCCGTGTACAGAGAATCCATTGTTATATTGATGGTCAAAAAGGACGCTGTGTGCACAATAAACATAAAGCAAAGTCAGGACACATGAGCAACTGCCTGTGTCGATAATGTGCTTAAAACAAAAGAGTCGATCCGTCATTGTCCTGCTACACTCCAGCGCTCTAAGTGTGCTTCGGAGGAAAGTGATGAGTAAGCGCTCTCACCGGACAGTTTGGTCTCAGGCCAGTGTACACCAATGCTCTGTTGTTGTATCTGCCTCACTTCCACTCTTCATTTCTCCATCTCCCACTCACACTCTTCCAAGCAGCAGAAGGTGATAATGGCGTGGAGTGAATGCGGTATGTCTGAGTGGTTTTACACAACATGTTCTGCTGCTCACGCTCATAATGTTTGGAGGTTTTTTGGCAGTAAGGATTGTTTACTATAATGACCAGTGGGCTGCTGTCATAAAGTGTGTGGGCTTCCTGGCTTGGTTTCCAGGAAATATGCTACATGACATTCACCACAAATGTCAGACGCCTGCGTGTTATTGACAATTCTCAACCTTGCATGCAGCAGTCATGTCAGCAATTTAGCATAAGTTTTTCATCTGAAACAAGAGTTAGCAGCCCTGTGAGGCCCTCTGGGCTAACATCAGCATCCTAACAAGCTCACAATGACTGTTTGAACATAGCAGGTGCATTATATAACATGTTTACCATCTTAATTTACTGTCTTATGATGCTAACATTTAGCACTAAAGATAAAGTAGAGCTGAGGCTCATGGGAATGTTGTTAGCTTTGCAGGTATTTGGTTTTAAAGCAACATTGCGTAACTTTCTACCACGTAAATAACATATTTCAAACCATTTTAATGCTACACTGATGTGTAATCAGGTGAATGTTGTCTCTGTCATTCCCACTCTGTGCCCTGAATGCCTGTTTCTGCTCTACCACCTGCGAAAAATATGTCACACACCACCAACTGTTTCACTGATTTTGGTGAAACTGGATCATGTTTTATGGAGAAAATGTTTTCAGCTCTTCCCTCTGATGTGCTCCGCCTCAACTCTCTGTGATTTAAAGAGTTTCCTGATGGACAGTGAGGTAAACTGCTGCCAATTGTAGCTGCCGTTAGCTAATGTTAGCTCAGTTTGTTAGGCTGCCTGGACTGTGAGTGTTAGTGTCTGTACCACGGGCGTTTTGGACCACCGGCAAGAAAAGTTTTTCAGCAACGGGGCATGGGCAAATGTCGGAGTGAAGCCAGTGTCCTGCCAGGACCAGAGGTAGGAGACCAGGCCGTGTAACCAGATGTTGATGGCAGAAGCTAAGAGAGAAGATAAGAAAGTGGCTGAGCAAGAAGCCGCCAGGAGTACAAGAGTAAATCTGGGAATGACCTTCAGTCGCTGGTGAGAGCTTGGTGAAATAAAAGTCATATTAGGTGTCTGCTATGTCTTGTGTTGCTGACCTTGTTTGATGTTTGACTGTCAGCAACTTGCTAGTTTTATAACAAATTTCATGACAATCCATTCTGTGGTTGTTGTTATATGTGAGTCAGAACCAAAGTGGTGGACCAACCAACCGACCGACCTTTAACATGGCTGAAAATACATGTATGTGTTTGTGGATAACTTGTAGCAATGAAGCAACAGGTTCGATCACCCGACTCTACAGTTTTCAGCTCTGCAGAGTTTTTTGGGGGTGGGTTTAATTCACTGAACTGTTTCGGTTTGACTCTCATCATTTCCAGATGCAGCAAGCAGCTGTTTTGAGCAAAATCTTACACAGACCCTCTGGATGCTTCCAGCCAAGCACCAAACACAGTTAGAGACTTGCTTGTAGTCTCCAGGTATAAAGCAACTAAAGAGATAGATATTTCCCTGCAGACCAATAACAGAGGGAGGGTGAATATTGGACTCAGGTTTATCAGTCATCCAGAAACACAACAACAAATAAATGCCAACATTAATACTCTATATCTGCTGGATCGTACAGCAGAGAACTCTGTTAAAATTTTAAGGTACAGTGATAAGATGTCAGTGTTTTCAGCACCGTGTGGTAAAAAAAAAAAAAAAAAAAATCAATGAATGTTTATTATTCCTCTCCACTGGCCCGTATAAGTTAAGTCAAACTTTATTCAACTCTGCCTCCTCCTGTCCATTATTTCTGTCTGTGTCACGTTTTTAATAAAGAAAATCAATGACAGAACATGTCTCAATGAGAACTGTGACCTCTCTTTGAACCTCGGCGATATGAGGATAACACATAATCGATATTTATTTGATCCGTAATGCTGGCGGTGTGTTGAAGTGAGGTGCTCTCCTACACTTTGTAGTTGGTTTGTGTTATTATATTTCTTATTTATGATTGTGTACGCAATATTGTGGAATTATATCACCCATCGCCCATGAGTTGAAGCTGAATTTTCTAATCACAGCTGGCACATTGTTCCTCAGTTCATATCATTAAGTTTACAGAGGAAAAAAATGTCTTTCTTCTTATCAGGATAAACTCAGGTTTGGATTTTCAGCTGTCCCTCCAGCAGTAAAGGTTAATTTGCCAGATAACACAAATGAGTCCGTGCCCTGCAAAGGCTTAATTCATTGGGAAATGTTGATTAAAACATTAGCATATGAAAAGATGAATGACCTCAAAGATGCTCCTGATAAAAGCAGTCAAAAGTGGTTGTGTTAGGTCGACCACAGAGATGAAACACTTCTGATTGGAAAATACATTTTCAGGCAGTTGCTACACAACTGGGAATGTCGTGATGGAGATAAGTGATTAATGTGCTAAGTATATGCATCGAAGAGTGTATCGTTGGATGAATTAGCAAATCAGTTTCGGAGAGAATTCAATTTACAGCATATTTGACTCTGCAAGTCAAAATAATACAATGAAGCCATCTAACCCAGCAGTTGAATCTATCTATCATCGACTGATGTTTTTGTGTCACTCACTTTGGTGACTCAGTGGAGCCTTTTAGCATGATTAAAGAGCTTATCCAAAGAAAGAAACACTCTGTTGGAGATTTTGCTGGAGCTTGTTGGTCCCTCGTCAAACCCCCTAGTCACCAAAATCACCTGACGCAAAGTTGAGATAACACCATATGTATCACACAACTGAAAATAGAAATAGGAGTGGAAGCTGTGAAAAAGACAAACTGGCCACATTAGCCTAAAATCCACTTATAGGATTGTGCTGAAATGAAGAACGAGTTCTTTTGCGATAACCTACATGTTTTTAAGACACTGTGTTCTTGTTTTCTTCTTTTGGTCAGACCTAATGTTCTTGTTTCCTCCCCTATTTGTACTGAGGGAACAATGGAAAATATTTAGTTTTGTATTGCATCATTAATAAAGTAATGCTTTACCCACCAAACATCCAAAAAGAACTGTCAATATCTTTTGCTCCCTCGCTCTGCAGCGTTTGACTGTTCTGAGAAGCGGTGATGTAACTCAAAGTCATGGAGCCTCAAGCAGCCAATGCCAAGACACCACATTTCTTCCACATGATTTACCTGCTCAGGTAATATTGTGTGACTGCTGCTGTAACCATGGTAATGAACCCCTGCAGATGCCCTCGACCCCGGCTCCTCTGACGGCCTGATTAGCATGCATGGATGAGGCCTGAGCTCTTCCCTGATTGGTCCTGTCAGATCCTGGCATGGGGCTCTGGCTCACCCCTGCAGAAGACCCAGCTGGCTTTATGCCCCCCTCCCATCATGCTCACGCCTGCTGTATTCCACATGACTGGCCTCGTCCTCCAGGACCTGGAGCCCATGCTCCTGTACAGTGACTGTCAGTGCCAGAATGTCTCACTGACTCACATGTAATGCATTTGCCACAAATGTTTAATATAAAAATAAGCATTTGCAGAAGAAGAGTCTCTAAATCTGCAACCAAAAGAGTTTTTTTTCCTGGATATTTGGCCATGCTATAAAAACTGACAAGCTCTTATGTCATCATATTTCCTCCGGTCTCTCACGCCGTGAGCTCTTTTCATTATGCCCGCTATCTGTTGCCTTTTTGCAAGTCACACATTCGAGGGGGCGACCTACAAAGATGTCAGCTGAAAAAAAATATATATATATCCTCGGTACAACCCCGTCAGCTGTCACTTTTGCCCTCTCATTTGATTCTCCGGTGCTTCTGTCCCAGCTCTCCAGCCCAGATAAAAAGGAACCTCTTCTAAGGTGTTTTCGCGAGGCATTATAAAATGGTTGCCATGGATACCCAGTCTGAACAGGCTCCACATACAGGCAGCAGAATAGGAAATGACAGATGCAATATTTCACATTTTAGAGAAAAGAGAAAAAAAAAATCCTTTCTCTCTCTCGTCACTACACAAGCTGATGGAGCGTTGTGTTAAAAATGCCAAAGATCAAGACCCTAAAAATAGGTCTGCCAGGCAATTTGTTGTGGTCCGTAAAGCAGCGTTTGAGGGACTATTTGCTTCTTGCTCCACAGAGGTGGGTTGAATGGTATTTTCTGCCTCATTTGGTCTTTGTTGTTTCTCCCTGAAGAGATGACCTATATTATCTAGGATGGGAGATCAAAGAAGAGCTTTCTCACTGTGATCCCGTGAAAGCTTGCATCTTACAAGCCCCGAGAATCAGCCCTGATTGCGCAACTGCCTCGCTGCACTGCAAAATGTGGCCATGAAGCTAAACAGTGGGGGGAAAAAAATGAAAAAAAAAAAAAAAGCTTCTTTGTAGCGGCTCAGCCTACAGGATTCCTGATCCTGCAGTTTAGGAGGAACAGAGCTTTTGATGCTGAGGATTGTAATTACTGCCTTTTCTTGAGAGGATGCACACTCTGCTCATTGCTGTTTATTATCCTCTTCATACACATCTTCAGAGAAAGAACTAGTTTTCTACTTTCTTTTGGCAAACTTTGGTCTTAAAAGAGGTGACCAAGTTCCCTACCTAAGGTTCCCCATGGTTCTTACCTATCTAGGGAAAATATTACCATCATATTTTTCTCATAAATTCCCATTAGTGTTACTAGATGATGATATGTGGGCTAATGCTGGCCTCTATTTGTGTTCAGGTCCTTGGTTGCCTATTCATCAGCCATTTATACTGTTGAAATGAAACAAGGTCACTAGTGGGAGTCGGCTACCTGCTGGGAGCAAGTGTTTACCTGCTGCTCAACACACACACCCTCCCATCCGTCCGTGCTCTCTTGATCTTTTCTCCTCCGCTACCCAACTACGAGTCCCTGCGCCTGCTGCAACTGGGTGTCTCGTTCCATTTCCAGTGCTCCACATGATGTCAGAGACGCATGGCTGCCGAACATAGAAATGGACCAGAGATGCCCATATGTCTCCATGACCTGTATCAGTCGCAAACGCTGTCATGCATCTCATTAGCCACAACCAGAAGCTTGCAGATGGACCCTAATGGTCATTCATCAAAGGAGGGAGTTCTCCCTACAGTACCTGAGGCACACATAGTGCAGATGATGGTTATGATGGGAAACTCTGGTGTGATTTATGAGGAGGTCCTCCATTCCACTGTTTAAACTTCCATTGTGCAAGATAATGAACATGGTTTAGCTTCAGTCCAAAACTGAACGCCAACAGACTGATGCGATTGCTTTTAATTATTATTAATTGGATTTTGGTGCGGTGAAGAAGAGCATTTTATTCACTGATATTTCTTCTTGACCCTATTTTGTGACCTCTGATGGCATCTGTAGTGATTTATACACGAGGATGTTGGAGTTTATCGTGATCCTTTGGGGAATTCATCTAGTTCTAACAGATACACCGGGTTGTAAAATATATTGTGTATAAAAACTGGGTTGTAAACTTAAAGGATAAGTGTGGTGATATTCTTCATTGCCTTTATGTCAAGAAATCCCAGGAAAAGACCAACTATAAATTGTTTCCAGTGACAAGTGTTGCCTCTGAATCCAAAGCCTAATATATCATATTCCTCTCTGCTGTGGAGCTTCATTGTTGTCCAAAAATTACACATCGATATGCTGCACTGTTGCAGTGGGTGACATCTTCATTACAATGGACCTGGGCATGTTAGAGTAGCTTTCCTAAAAACTACAGCACCCAAGTGTTAGGAAATTACTCCTCCATCTTTACAGGTGGGTTCAGTCATACTAGAGACAGATAGACAAATGACACACATGATAGGTGGTGTTCATGCTGGGAATGAAACCAACTGTGCCCATCTTTAAATGAAACTATACTGTATATATTGACCTATTTCTAAAGATTTGCAGGAACACTGAGCTTGGGACTAAGACAGACGTTGACAGGGTTTTCATCTTTTCAGGAATTTTTCTTGGCAGTAAGAATAAATAATGTTAGTCTAATCCTTTATGCACTGATTGAACGTATACCTAGACAGGAGGCAGATTCTTCATTTCTTAACAACCAACCACAACTGAGCCAGAGTTGTTTTTTTATTCAATGGAGGCCCATCATCTCCTTCAAATCTGTAAAAGCTCTCAGCGACGGCGTCTTCATTTCTAAGGCCTCAGAAGGGAGCGATGCTTTTATCTCTACAACTGCAAAGGCCTCTGACTACTGCAGAAAACTGAGACGGTAATGATGGCAACGTCTCCTGGAGGGAGTTGATCTCTAACTGAGCCCATATTCCAAGTTTTCCACATTCCCAATTAGCCAGTACAGCCCGGGCTTAAGAAATGAAATGAACCCCCCGCAGCTCCTGATGCTGCTTCGTATTTAACTCTCATATTGTACAGCAAATACAGCAAAAGAGTGCCTGACAAGCAAAGAAAGCTAGAGGACAAAATAAAGTGGCTTGAACGTCCTCTGTGCTCTGCCTGTGCAGCTGTAACAAAGCCGGTTGGATTTCAGGAGGAGATCCACTGGAACTATTTTTGACACTACAGTATATGTGAGCCCTACCGCGGTGCATTGCCTCCTGGGATGCCTGAATGTGTGAGGGATGATCTATTTTTTGATAAGCATCAGGAAATGTATAGGAGAAAAATCTCATACGGCTTGAAAAGAACCGTGTATAGGAGACTCATCATTCTTCGCAGACAGGACGGGACGCTGGTGTCTTAAATAACCGTGACAGACATGATACAATCACTGGGGAATAAATTGAATTATTGAATTACTGCTGCAGTGTGGACGGGATTGCCCCTCCCAAAGATGAAAGGCACAGTATTAGGAGAGTGTAACATAACGAACACTGTCTTTCATATCCTCTTTTTCAAATTCTCTTTCATTCTCCTTCTATGACAGAGAATACCCACTTCATCACCGAGCTCTAGGTGAGTTTAATTACCTGTGGGTGTCTTGATAAGGAATGATTAAATATGTAAGGCTGAAGTCATTAAGGCAAGTTGGAAAGTCTGCAGAACTAATGTAAATTTTTTGCAGCTTCTGCAAGAGTCTACAATGTGATACTCTCTCACCTGTAGGTCATGGAAACAATGAAACAGACAATAACGTGAATATTTCTCAGCAGTCCTGATTTGTGTAAACACTAATGAATTAAAGTTTTCCCCTCCTCTTTAATATAGTGAATTAATTAAGCAGAACAGGTGCTGGCAAGACATCGGCACAGAGCACATTAGCCACTGTCAACAAAGATCCATTTGAGGGAGCTCACAGTGAATCCCAGACCTCATTTTCTGGGTGGCAAAGAGAAACAAAACACAAAAGGAAGTAGAAAATATCTCGGGCTAAACTTTGGGAGTGTGTTCTCAGACTGATTAGTGATTGGATTCAAGAGCTTTTTGGGGGTAAAGTCATCTCTCGAATAACAAGGTATTACTGGGAGATTGATTGCACAGATGATGTGAGAAAGGGAGCTGGCTGCTGTGGTTTGGATTTTGTGGCAGACTTCATTATCCAAATGTAAAAAAATCTACAGTAAATATTACATTTCTGGCACCAAGCTGCTTCTTAAAATGAGTGATATGAGAGTCTGAAGACACTTGGACCTGCTGGTGAGGCTTTCACCTGCAACTCTCCAACCACCAGGCCTATATTCAGTATCGTGTATCATGGATTTCATGTCATTTCTGTTAAAAATGACTAATCTCAGTTGATGGTTTTGTAATAACAGCTGTTACTTTTCTCTCTTTCATATCTTGGAAAAACACATTTTGTAATATTTGTTGCGTTTGTTCACAGTGACAGAGTTTTAAGACGTTATAAGCCGCTGTCGGAAGCTCAGAAACATCTGTTGTGCATCACTGTATCTTCATATATTGCACAAGGTTATAGTGAAAGCTGATCCAGACCTCCACAGCTCTGGTTAACACCACGGATTAAAGACAGCTCTATAAAACCTCTGGATTATTCCCCGTGTCCGTGCATATGCAGGCACACTGGAGTTTTCTCTGCTCTTTCCACCAATTTATGCAGTAAACAAAACAAATTTCTGGGTCATAAATTTGCAGTCAACTCTCTGGAGCATCAGCACTGAAGCATAGTTATTCATACTCCCCCCCCTCTCTCTCCTGCCCAGTATAGTGCCGCTGCCTCTTGTCTCCAAGTCTCACATCAGTGGAACACATCTGGACTCTGTCATATTTCATTTTGTTAAACATGGGGACACAGCATACAGGCAATTATAGCAATGTAACCCAAGGGGTGGAAGGCAAGATTGAGCAGGCACATGATGTAAGAGATGATGAATTTAAATTTGCACACTGTCCCCGTAACAGCAATTTATTCATGCATTGTATTCAGCTGAGGTATGTGCATGCATATAAGGAGGCTGTGCATGCCTTTTGTTATTGCTGCCATAAAAATAATCGAGTGTGGCAAAAAAAAAAAAAATGTAACTGGCATCTTTAGACAATCAAGTTGAATTCAGCAGGTTACTGGCAAAAAAAACAAACAAAAAAAAAACATCTGGAAGCGTTTGGAGTATAACATACAGTGTGATAACACAGCACTCGTTTTTCACGTTGCCCAATAATCACCACCAATAGAAACGCAGTTGGCCCGCCCCTGCCGGTCTATTGTGAATCTGCGTTCAACTGGAAACCACTCTTCCAGCCTTGGCACCAAAGTGGCGCACCACGACATGCACAGCTGAACGAGGAGTGCGCCTTTGAAGATGCTTGATTATCAAGCTACAATTTCTGGTAAGAGGCTCTCTGTGATTTTTCTTTTCTTTTCTTGTGATTTGTATTTTATTTTTTTTATCACCACCATCAGTTTCCTGCTGCGTCTTTACCTCCAGCTGAATGTCCGCTTCTTTTGTGTTTGATAGTCGCTCCTAATAGGCTGCATTTAGAGGTGTAGAGCACGGAGGGTTTAGGAAGTCTGTTAAATGTGTGACAGATGGGTTTAGTTGAGTATTTTTTCATCCTGAATAAATCGACGGACGAGAGTTTTGATATCAGGAAGGCGTTTGGACTTGGAGCAATGCGCAAGTCCGTTTACTTTTATCCGTGAGATTAAAATGATGATTTTGCTGCAGCTTGATGGAGATATGTCGGGTTGTATTAGATATTTTATGGGCTACATGATCTATCAAATGTGTGAGAGACATAAAGGACAAACAGGTAGTGGAATAAGAAGATAGAAATAATCTAAAGGCGCGTCTATTTATGGTTAAACTTTTTTTTTATCTCACCGACGTGATGGTGCCATTAAATGTCGATTTGTGATAAGTTGGTGAGACCGGCATACGTCTAAATAAAGGTGTAATTATCACCAAACAGCAGCCATGAGTTGTAGTGTTAGTTATGAAAGCATGGGCTTCGTCAGACCGTGGAAGAGGTGTGGATGTTTGTCATCTGTCTGCACCTTGTGAGCTCAGAAATACAATGTTAGGGCTTTGTGTTGGAGCGAGATGCGTCGCCGTGGTTCTGGATATTTTCAGTGGGGAATCTCCAGCTCCACAGCAGCTTTTCTTTCTCTCTCTCTCTCTGTCTTTTTCTTCACGGGTTTTTTTCCCAACAGAAGGGAAACAGATGCGCCTTAATATCAACAGTCGATTACTCATGCAACATTGCGCGAAAATATGCACCCCCGCAGCTTGGATTTAACGGACTGCGCGTTAAAAAAAAAAAAAAAAAAAAAAAAAAAAACGCCGGCCTCATCCTCATCCTCCTCCTCTCCTCTCTCTTTCTCCATCCTGCCAGACGAGCAGCTTTTAGGAGACAAACCGAGGAGTTGGCAGCTTCCTGTTCAGCACCGCAGACAGAGAGAGAAACAATCCGATTCGTCCACACCCACTCCTGGTCCTCCACGTTTACCGCTGCCCTGCTCTGCTCTGTGCCCTCTCCAAACATAGAGAGAGCTCCTCCGCCTACGTTTTATCAGGTTTAGTGCAGGTTGACTTGCTTGCTCTCGCCCGGGAGGCATTTGAGTGGTTATTGGATGTGATACACCGAGAAAGTCGCTATAAACAGCAGCTGAGTACCGGTGTGTTTGTTTGCTGAAGCTCAGGTGCAAAGCTCCATGTTCTACTTTCTGCGAGAAGTGCCTGTAATAACTTGGATCATAAAGGGATTTCCAGACCCTCCATCATCATCATTTTGACACTGACAGGCCAACACCCAGAGCAGCCTTTAAAAACGTCTTATTAATTGCAGATGAATAAGTTATTCATGAACCCTAAGCCCTAAGTCATATACAATTAGGCGTGATTAGTCTAATTAAATATCTAGCGACCAGCACAATCAAGGAGGGAATGCTGGAGTCTAAGTAATCAGCCTCATCCTCTGATTATTATCCACCACATGTGTTTGAAACTCATCAGCAGATGTCTGTGTTGGTGGCTTCAATGCCCTTTGGACCACAGCTTCTGCTGTCAGAAAAAAAAAAACAATGCAAACAACTTACTGTATATGGCACAGACGGTGTTAAGGCTCATGGCTCATATTTGCCCGTGTGATGTTCTGCGTGTGATGGAAGGATGCTGTCAGCTCGAAGCACGACTGCGCTGGTTGATGGTGAAATGGATTTGGGTGGAAAGAAAAGAAGGAGAGTGTTTGGTTGGAGAGATTTGAGCGAGAGAGGAGAGGCAGAAAGAGAAAAGAGAGAGCGAGGTGGAGTGAACATGCCTGCTGGCCTCCTGTCTGGACACATTACGTTTTCATAGGCTGATATCGCACCGGCGTGGCTGAATATAGATAAATAGCACTACTTGTTCTCTGCTGTCAAGTTGGGCATTTGTCTCTGTTTTGCTTATATCATCATATTTATAGAACCTGCAGCAGCAGCAGACAGATAGGCAGTAATCTTGCTTTAGTGACCATCTGATGACTGATGTATCTGCTTTTTGTACAAAGAAGCGACTCCACCTGTAGGATAATCTCAAATACAGGGCCGCACCGGCAAGATCGTTGATCCTGAGGCAAAAATGAGGTGTGGGCCCCTTTATTCTAACTAATTTGGCTCCAAAAGCCAATCAGTATTCTTATGTTGGAATATTAAAGCCCCAGGAAACGTAAAATATTAAGATTGGTGTCAGATTTAGGGATCTCTTTTTACAGAATATGGCAGAAATGAAATATAATATGAAAAGTATTTATTCATTAGTGTATGATCACCTGAAAATAACAATATTGTTATGTTATGTTTTTGTTACCTTAGAATGAGACTCTTATATCTAAAGACGCTGTGAATCCTCTTTCATTGTGAGTCCACCATGTTGAACCACCATGTTTCTATAGTAACCGACAACAGACAAACTAAACGCCGGCTCTAGAGAGGTCCTTTCACGTTTTTTGCGTGTTTTGCGTGTCACATAGTTTCTCCTTCACACTAGAAGAGAGAGAGGGTGAGATGAGGTGTACGCAGCAACCAAGCAATCAACCTACGTGGCTGTAAAGTGCCAAAAACTGCAGTTCCTTAAACATCCACTTGAGGCTGGTTACAAGATGAGTCAGTCTCCATAAGCCCCCATGTTAAAATGTCCAACTTCACAGCAGTTTTGATCTCTAGTTAATTTCCTCACTCATGACAACTGTACTGAGGGTGAATTTCTATATAACTCACCTGTTCAAATTTTATTAAGGCTTAAAGTTATGCAGAATTAACAGCATGGCTGCTTTGATTGACAGGTGGCTTGTTTGAGCAGCCAGGCTGGCTGCGATAAGCCACACACGAAGCACGAAGCAGTACAGTACGAACGAATGAAAACTTTATTGCCATGCTTTATATAAATCATACTTATATGATAAGATACCTCAGTGATCAGTAAATATTTAAAGCTCCAGCCTGAATTACAGTAAAAAGAGCTCTGACAGCGTGCTTGGTGTTGAAGACGTCCCCACAGTCGTTTAATGAAAGTCCACACACACACACACACAAAAAAGACTATTTGAGCTTGCTGTCAGAACACTGAGGATTATTATTCTTTAAATACAACCCATTGTTTGAATAGCGAGTGAATCATCTCACATATCTGAAATTAACAGACTAAGACAAAGATAGCTGTATAAAAAACTGCTGCAGCTCATACTGCTGCTACCACTTAAAGCTACTACTGCAGGGCTAATGGTGCTTATTAGTGGTGTAGGTGAGCAACTACACCACTAGATGCTACTAAATCCCACACGTTGGGCCTTTATGTATTTCTCTAACATTAAATATTCATGACTCATTGACTCAAGTCAATTAAAAAAAGACATTAAGGTATTAAAACTCAGCTGATCAGGACTGTGTTGGTGTAGTAGAAGTACATGACATCATTTCATCATTTTTCCATCATTTCAAACCAGAAAGAAGAATGTCTTATCTTGTCTCATATGAAATGTTGCTGTTCAGACTTCAACCAAGCAGAAATATGTGTGTTTATATATATAGTATGAAGCTCTGGGCCTTTAATAGTGCTGCATATCATCAAACAAATGTGAAAATAACCATAATACAACAAAATAATACTGAATCCAGGACCTTGGTGGTCCCTATGGGTTAGTTACCCGCTTTTTCTAGTCAGTAATCCAGCACTGACTGTATAATTAATCTGGATTACATGTCTAATCCCTTAGTGGACATGTACTGTAATGAACATGTTTAGTCTGTGGCTGTTGGCTTACTCTTTTCTACTTTGTGTCCCGCCAGGTTGAGTGACAAGCCTCCTGTCCAATCGCCGCCATGATAGCCACAGGTGGCCTGCTGCGCATGAACAGGCGCCAGGATTCGCTCCGCTCTAAGAACCGGGCGGAAAACAAACGGAAGCGGAAATCCAAGAAAAAGAAGAAGAACGATGTGGTGGTGGTGAAGGGGAAGCTCAATCTGTGCTCCCCAGCCGGTTTCGTGGCTGGTATTGGAGTTATAGTTCTCATGGTGGGGATTTCCATGGCTATACTGGGCTACTGGCCCAGCCAGAACCAGCATGAGTACCAGGAGCGCCGCCGAACTGGAGTGTACCACACCAACAGGATCAGCTACTCCAAAAGTCCAGTTTCCTCTAACTTGACCCATGACACGCCTCCGTCCGGCCAGGCAAACGTTTCCAACCAGAGCCATTCTAACAGCAGCAACCCCAGCCCTTCCCATCACTGTGGCTTCCTGTGCGACTTCCTGGATAATTACCTGTACTCAGACAATCTGAAAGTCTTCGGGCCGCTGGTGATGGGAATCGGCATTTTCCTCTTCATCTGCGCCAATGCAGTCCTCCATGAAAACCGAGACAAGAAGACCAAAATCATAAACCTTAGGGATATCTACTCCACTGTTATAGATCTACACAGCATACGCTCAAAGGAGTACTCACCTCTAAATGGTTTGGTGAACTACACTCAGTCGAGGAATGCAGAGGGGCCGTCGGGTTCATTCCCTGCAAGTGGGATGCTTACTCGCAGCTCCTGGCCCTCCACTGGACTTGGTTTTCAGGGCGAGTTAGGCGGTGATGAGGTATTCAGACGCCCGTCGTTGGCCAGCAGGCCTCGTAGCTGGTCCAGAGATGTCCAGACCTTCACGGACACTGTCTACAGCATCTACAAAGACTACAGCAATAGCAGTGAGCAGGCCCCACAGCCCCGACAGTGGGAGACCACCTCCATCGTCACCTCTTCTGTGAACGCTTTCACCCTCCCTGTGATCAAACTGAACAACTGTGAGGTGGAGGAGTCTGAGAGAGCGGAGGCAGAGGGACACTCGGAGGAAGAGGTCGTTATTGAGGCTGCTGCTGAAACCATCAGAGAGGAAGGACAAGCCAGCAGCGGCCAGACTGACGAGACGGGCCACACGGAGATGGATGCTTCGACGACAGATCCCCCTTCGCCCCATCAGAGCCATGAGGAAATATCAACAAATACAGCTGCCCAACAGGGGGCGCTGCAGGCGCAGCCTCAACCGCAGTGGACCCAGCTGTTTCCTCCATCACCTGTTGCCAGGGCGATGGGGTCACGGCTGTCACTCAACTCCCTCACGGATCAGCCCAGGTCTGCACGCCGCTGCAGCCTGTCTGTGTCTGTGTGTCGTCAAGGCGACAGAGCCAGGCGCTTCAGCTGCCCTCGTCTGGAGCGCTCCAACAGTAAGGGCTACATCAAACTGACTGATCTGGGGGGCGAGTCCTTCGAAGCCCCTGACACAGACACTTCTTTAGTGGCCACTGAACAGGAAGCAGCAGCAACAGTGGTGGCGGCGGCAGAAGAAGAAGCTCAGGGAGAGGACGATCTGGTGACACCCAGCACCTCTGCAGAATCCTAGACTAATATTTCTTTTGTTTTTTTGCTGATGAGCCTCTGAAAACTCTTTGATGTCTTGTTCTTTGCTTCATACCTTCTTCTCCGATCGCTGACGTGAAGCTGGCCATGACATGGGGAAAGGAAACGTGGAGAGTAAGCAGCTAAAGGACTATTGAAATATAGCCATGAACACTCAAGAGCAAGGCTCTTTATAAATACCACATCCACAGCTCAATATTCAGATGTAATTTTTCTATTTTTTCAATGTAGCAAGAGCAATACTAAAGACTTGTAAGAAGATTTAGTAAAGATTTGTTTAAAAAAGAAAAAGAAAAGAAATGAAAATCTGATGAGTTTTAACTTTTCTTTTGTATAACAGTAGGGCAACCATTGTAGCTTGTAGAATTGCCAAACCCGTCACTGAGAACTCCCATCTGACATGTTATCCTGTAGCATTGACATATGCCACAGAAAACTAAATAGTCTAGAATTGTTTCTCTACATTGTTGTGTGAATACCACGTGAAAAAGGTGAACTGAACTGAATCTCAGGTAGACGTTGGTTTAGGAATTGGGACCTTGAGGACAAGGTCTTCCCTCTGTGCACACTTGTTTATATGAAACATTCATGGTTGAATAAACTTTACTGTAACACCTCCTGTTGGGTCTAATAGGTGTCCTTGTGTGGTACTAGATCAAATGCAGTAAAGCCATTTATTTAAAAAGATGAAATAAATGTTGGACTATGATTGATTACGTTTGTGGCAAACCTACAAAGGGTATAGATTTTGCTTTAGCAGCACTTCTCATTACTGGGAAAGACTGCAGGGGTATTGATGTAACATTATATGTGCTAACTGGACTGAGACCAGTAACTTAAGTGACCTGCATAATAGTCTCCTTAGTGATTGGCTTCACTATTAAATGGTTTAAATCTGCTGATTCAGATGGATGACAAAAGAGAAAAACCAAATAAGTGTCTTAGTCAGCAAAGGCAACAGCATGTAATTCATACATTGTTTTGTTTTTCCTTTTCAACACCATATTTGAGCATATAGTTATGTAAATGTTTTGTACATAGTTTTCAGAGGTTGAAAGTAATTACGTACATTTATTGGGCACAATTTTAAGATACTTTAGTCTTCCATTTTATGCTTTGTCATACCTCTACCTAATCTTCAGAGGAAATATTATAGCTTCTATTCTACTACATTAATTATACTGTGCAGGTTATGGTTTTACATGCAAAATATGCAAATTGGGTACTCATAGCTCACTGGTTCGTAATGATACATGTACCACACTTTTAATATAATTTATGAATTTAAAAACACACAATCAAAATACTCCATACTCAGTTTTGAATGAAAATAAACTATGAGGTTGCTGGAATGTAAAATAAGTGACTCTGCTACTATGCTAGTGCTACAGTGTGCTAAAATGTGACAAGTGGAGATAAAATTAAAATCACTACAATCGATCGAGAGATTGCAGATCAGGAGAACTCCTTTTTAATCAAATTAGCTCTGGTTTTTGATCCAGCAACAACAACAATAAATAATCTTTTGATTAGGAATAAACCTGCCTCCTGTCTAAGCTGTCAGTAGCTGAATAGAGTCAGCCTACACTTCTATATTTTAACATCTGTCATAATGATGATACTCGAAGAGCCTGACATTTTTTTTAGGTAATATGCGGCATAAAAAGTTTGAGAAACTCTGACCTTGCTAAAACTAATACATTCTGACAATCCTGCAATAAATCATACCTTCATGAAGCTACCTCAAAAATTACCATAAAGTTGAATCTAACTACACTTTAGCTTCAGGACTGATGTAACAGGCTTCATTAGTTTCAGTTAGTTTGCTTCTTTTATTTCATTTCTCTTAGTAACAAACACAAAAAATGCTGTCAACATCATAAGCTAAGAGTTATCTTTACAGAAATAATATAGTTTTTACTCTGCTGCATGTATTATACTCATATACTTTGTGGTTCCACAAGGTTTCACATGCAAAACACACTCCGAGATGCCAATTAGGTACACCTATCTTAAACTAATGTATTCAGTCACAACAATCCTGGAATAAGTCATACTTTCGTGAGGCTCCCATTACCATAAATTACCATAAAGTTGAATCTAAAGTGGTTTCAACAACAACTAAACACCACACTTCACAGATGTGAGATTTATTACAAGACTGTTGTCGCTTCTGCAGTAGTTGTAGCTAGTTGTACCTAATAAAGCATCAGCTGAGTGTTTATAATAATCTTAAAAATATATGGGATTGTTAGAGATTTAAAGGTGCAGTGTGCAGGATTGAGTGGCTTCTCGTGGTGAGGTTGCAACCAAATTAATGCTGCTGCCCTCATCCTCCCCTTACAAGCACAAAGAAGAAACTACGATGGCTGTGAAAAAACACCCTATGTAGAGCTAATGTTTGGTTTGTCCATTCTGGGCTACTGTAGAAACATGGCAGACTCCATAGAAGAGGACCCGCTCCTTCTGTAGATATAAAAGGGCTCGTTCTGAGGTAAGAAACACAAAATAATCCATATTTTCAGGTGAATTTACACTAATGAAAGCACTGAAACCTTTAAACTGTTTATTCATTGTTCAAATCAAATTTGCTCCAACTTTATCAGCCACAACACCAAAATGCTAAAAAAAAATAATCCAATAATATACTATATAAAAACTGCTTTTTTCTTTCACTTCATAGTAGTAAACACAACAAATACAGTGTGTGCTGTCAACAGTACAAGTTCAGAGTCATCTCTGCAGACTTACCATGAAGCACCTCACGTATCTCAGTTAAACGAGGCCATCTAGTGGTCATGTGACACAGGGTTTATATCAAACATACCCTCCTTCCTGCAGCCAACCACCAGGTGGCAGTGGGGACACCTTGGCTGCAACGTCACCGTGGGCGTGCCCGTTTAGGAGTACTATGGGGGCCGTTTTTTTTTTTTTTTGGCAGGCGGGAGGGGCGGGGTTAAGCTCGGCCCGTCTTTGGGAAGCTTTGCCAAAGCAAGGCGCTTACAGGTGTCTTGGTCCTTTCCGCCCGGACGAGCCCCACGTCGGGATTCCTGGTCCCCGGTGACACACACATACACACACACACACATACACACACACTCTCCTCAAGCGGTGTTAAGGAAGTTTGTGTCTTCTTCTCCTAAGAGTCAGGTAAAGTGCTCAGCTGTGTTTCTTCTTTCACTTTGTTTAACACCGCACAACTTCACTGCACACTGTGTGTTGTGTGACTTTTACGCAGCTTTATTTTTACACTTAACATCTGGAAATGTGAGTGTGTCCGCTCATTAATGTTTTCTTTATGTTTTCATGTGTCCTTTCTGTCTGTAACACCGGTGTTTCAAAACACATTGCGACCTGCTGCTGCTGCTGTCCTGCTGACTTGGAATGTGAAATGGTGAGTACAAGCGCTCATTCACAGAAGCGGGAAGTATGACACATAAAAGCAGTTAACATAATAGATAAAGCAGTGGTACAGATAGTTGTCTGACTGAATATGTCTAATTTCACTTCTTTAATTAAGATTGAAGGCCAGAATATCACTTTAAGGGCACTACTTCTTTGACTTTTCTGGTGACATTTATTCTGAGGACCTTTCAACTGCTCCCGTTCAGTCCTGTGACATGTCTGTGAAATCTATATCAGCATTTTTTTTTCTCTCAGGCTGTTTCTCAACTCATTTCTACTCACTGCTGCTGAGCACCACAGTTTTTAACACACACTCACACACACACACACACACACACACACACACACACCTGATCAAAAGTTTGCTGGGCTCAGGCAGACAGTTCGGAAATGGGAAGTCCTCACAGCATGTGTTTCCGCTTATATTTTCCCCAAAATAGAAAATGTGCATGAATCAATCTTTTTGTTTTAATACTCTCTTTCATGGAGTCTCGACTAATACGCACTAAAAGGGTGCTTAAACTTTACTGCAGGATCATTTTTTTTTGTAATTTTGTAATATCCCATTATGGCTGTGGTTAAGTTTTATTTGATATTTACTGCTTTAGACATACATTTAAACAGCACCACATGGTCGTTCTTCACTGTTCAGTAGTTTTAACGGGTTTATGAGGTTGAATGATGAAGGTGAACGTACACGACCGGCGAGATAAGGCTGACCAAAGTCCGTGGGACTTGTCATGTTCATTGGCTGGTGATGGCGTGTAGTCCCACATGATTTCTCTGTAAGGTGTTCATGAATGGATGATCAGAAGCTTTTGCTGAGCTGGTACTTTTTCTGCTCTTTAAGGGACCTTTAGTATGGAAAATGTAATGTCACGCCATATAAGCAGGGGAGACAGTGTTCCTTCCTTCCATACTCATCTTATATAATGAGCAATTGGGACCAAAGGCAGATGATTCCCAGTCATTCATATTATATCAGTTCAGTTTTATCAACGCTGGCATTGTTTTTCTGACAGTAAGTGACATCTAACTCGTGCATCTACGCTGTTCGAAACCCAAAAAAGAAGGAGTCAATGTGGAGACAAAGAAACAATCCAAAGTGTCATTTAACAAAGAAATATCACAACGGTGCTTGATGTGACGTCTTTAAAATGATCATTTCAACCAAGGGTGGAAACACCAATGCAATGCTAAAAGTGCTACTGCTTCCCAACCGAGCAGCACGTTCATTACAGAGGGCAGCATGCAGGCGGGCTTAGCAGATTTGATCTTTGACTAGGAATATCTAAATCAATGCAAATGTTGTACAAATGTTTAGGGATGGGAATTGAGAACCGGTTCCAAATCAAACAGTGATTAAAGTAGACCTGAGTAACATGCATGTTACATGTTACTAGATAATAAAACAGTTGCACTGACGCTGAAAACCCGTGTCGGGCGACCTTTTTCCACACAGAAACAATCAGACCGATAAGCAGAATCGATTAAAATATTATCAATTCCCATTCCAACCCACCAGCTGTCGTGATATTTTCATTTAAACATTGCTAAATCTTGATTGGTGCATCTAAGTACGTGACATCACACTGTCCTACTAAGCCCCACCCACTTTACACCAGTGAAAATATACAACACAGAGAAAAAACGAACCTTTTAAACAACTAAAACTGTTCTAATTTAGACAGAAAACAGGGTGTTCGTGTAAAATCCTGTCACTGATCATAAGATGCTGACTGGGAGAAAAAATGTTCAGGGCCTTTAAGGTGGAATTCCATGTTGGAGACACTTGTATTATTTCAAAACAAGAGGTTTCCAGGATGCTGCTGCCTCAGAGCACATTAGCTGGCAGCATACAATGGAAATCCACTGTTTGAATGTTTGACTGTCATAATCACACAACTGTAAATTCAAAATGGAAAGTTTGCACTTACAGATTAACTAGTAAACACATATATACTGTAAATTACGTGAAACCAGCTGTAACATGCGCAGGGGGGAGTGTATTTAAATTTTGTGGGTCACCATGTTTCTTGCCTGGTTTTTCCAAGCCGGGCCACTGGAACACAGGAAGGTTGTAATTATGGGCAAGTAGCAGGGAATTTCCAAAATCTGACTTTGACTGGAATGCAGCACATGTATCAAAACTGTATATTTCATCAGGTAATAACATCCAAACATGTTGTTCAGACATCATGATAGAAAGGAGAGTTTCAGTGACCCTCGGTGGAGAACATCTTGTAACCCCAATGACCTTCACTCAGATCAGGGAATGTATTCCCCGTTGATATTTTGAATGTTATTTCATTCCTGTCTTTCTTTTGGGCATTTCATAAAGGATGACATAACAAGATTATATCTTAAAGCTCAAGGAAAGTCATTCATGTTCACAGTTATTGCTTGTTCTGCTGCAGACATCGAAGGCCCCTTAAAGGCTCTGCAGGAGAGATTTCCTCCTGTTGTTTTGATGTAATGTTGCCGGTGATGAAGACTATCTCTGGCTATTCATCTTAGGAATTTAAATCAATGCTTCTGTCAGTTTGGTTTCATGGTCAATAGCGCTGCCATTGTACTGAAGGTAGAGACATTATTTTACTTGATGCTGTTTGACTGTGCTGTGTTTGACAAAATGAAGGCTATGGAATGGGTCATGTGTGTGAGTCAGAAATGAGGGTTAAAGGTTAAAAGGAATAGTCTGCAAATCTCTGCCATTATCACGATTCAGTGATAAGACATGCAAAGGTTGGAGTAGAGTCATTTCTGTAGACATTCTTTGGAGTTAAAGGGCTGAGCCAAGTCTTGAGTTATTACAGTACACCCACAACCTTCCCACCATACACGTACTGTGTGATCAAGACGACGGCTTGATTATTAAACTCTCAGTAGGATTAAAGAAATTCTTTTCTTTCTTTTTTTTTTTTTTATCTCTGCAGTCATGAATAATTCCTATCACAATTTACCCAAGCCAAGATAATACCTTCAAGTGTGTTGTTTTATGCAAACCACAGACTGAAACAATAAAATATTTTATTTATCATGCATGATAAATAAAAGCATCAAATAGTTACATTTGACAATCAGAAATCTGTCTTGCAAAATGACAGAAACAATTTATAAATTGTCCAAACAGTTGAAGATTCACTTAATTTAGATTGACAACTTGATTAAAACTTTAATTGTTTCAGCTTTAAAATCAATTTTACAACAATAGATTTTTCTAACAGTACTCCGATGACACTTTAAATATGTGACTTGAGCCCAAAAATCCTGATGTTTTCCCCAACATGTTTGCACTCAAATTAATTCTGATAAATTAAATAGAGGAAATTAATTAAGTTGATTAACAGTTGCTGTTTTGATCTATTGATTGATTTATTGATAATTTCAGCCCCTTTTTCACACTAAAATGCTAAACATGCTGGATCCAGCTTTCCTAATGTAAGACCTGCCTGCTTTTGATATCATCAAACTAAACAAGCGATCTGAAGATGTCGCCTTGGGTCCGCAGATGATGATGTGCGTTCTCGCACTTTTGTTTTTTTGGGTTTTTTTTTTTTGACATTTCCTAGACTAAGCAATCACTTTGAAACATAATCAGCAGGTTCTTGTTATGTTTATTGTACCATCAAGAGAAAGTGTAATACACAGATGAAACCATCAGCCCAGATTTCTTGCCCTCAGGTGTACAGTCGTTCACAGTCAGTTGAAGAGAGGTGAACTCAACACGTGAGTGCAGTACTGCTTACAATCACCAAAGCCTTGAGGGCTGGAAGAGATAGCGGGTATGACTCAATCTTGTTGAATGGAGTGATAAGCTTGTTTGGAGCGTTGTTATCTTCCAGCGTTGCCTGATCACTTGACAGCAGTATGGGGCTGTCTTTGCCTTATAAAGCTACAGCTCCTGGTATGGCACCTTGACAGTCACAGGGTATTTATAGTGGAGAGTGGGGGTTAGCCTCACGCTGGGCTCACTTTGGCACTGGCTACATCTGGCATTAACATGTGTCCTGATGTGACCTGATCACAAATAGACGGCTCTAAGTACAGGTGTGAATCCACCCATTGAGATTGGATCACTCAAGCCACATTTAGAGGTGGTCTGGGCCGCACATGGCTACATTTTTTTAGTAGTGTGTACGTGAATGTGTCCTGCACCACAATGAAGTGTCTACTCGACGGACTTTATGTGCCTCACGTTTGATTATTTATCATCATTCTCTAATTAAACACTGAAAATGTATGTTAGCTATGAATCTTGGATTTGTTGTTGTTTTGTTGGATTTATATAGAAGGATATTTTATTTTAAGAGATGGTCGTGTTGGTCTTTTGTTCAGTTGTAATAACTCTGGTGTACCTCTAACTTTTTCTCTAGCGCCACCATGAGGCCAAAACTTTAATTTGTCAGAAAACTAATGACATTCCCATCAGCCTCGGCTGTACTTTGTGTTTAGTACTATTGTTAGCATCCATTCACATTACAGTGATATGGTGAACATGGTCTGCTTGGCATCAACGTGTTAGCATTGTCATTGGCCATCTGACATTAGCATTTAACTCAAAGCACAGCTGTACAGCATAACAGAGCAGCTACCATGGCTGTAGAGTCTTGTTTCAACACGCATAATGAAGTCCTTCTTCTATTTTCTATTTGAGGTTTGCATGATCAGATTGGAAGTGTAGATTAAAAACAGGACAAAAGACTGAACATGTTGTGTTCTTTCGGTTTACAAAGAAAAGATTCATGGTCAGATATCTTAAAAACCTCAAACACTAGCTGCACTGCTGCTTGGATGCTATGCTATTCAAATTGTTCTCTGAACTGAAACACTGATATCCATAGAAAGCTCTAAAAGGGAAGAATGATTCGAAGTGCTGCTGCAGTTTTTTTTTTTTCTTTTCCAACCACACGCTGCCCCTCCCTTTCTCTAAAAATGCCTCCTCCGCAATCACTTGACGGGCACAATCATTGGCCTGTGGCTTTCCAAAGGTTACAAATACAGACCACATTTATGATTCCTCAAGATAAGATGTGCCTCCTACATGCAAAAAAAACAGGAAAGAGTGCTCCTCATCATACTCAGTCATAATCCCTTTCCACATTAATCTGCAGCATGTACTTCTGGCTTTGCATGAAAGACTCAGTAGGAGGTTTGGTGTGACGAGGGTGTGGTGGGGACAGGGGGTTGATTTGGGAGCTTTGGCCCAGTTTGGGGTGTCAAAATCAGACTGAAATTTGGCATGTGTGCTGGCTGACCTGCAGCCCTTTGGGAGTGAAGGCGTTTCCAGCTGAGTAGAGCTGGACAGCAGGGAATAGTGGCTTTGGTTAGTTAGTGGGTGAAGAAGAAAGCAGAGGTGGAGCCAATTCACTTTGAGTTCATTCAGTTCAACGTGTCATTTGAAACAGTAATTAACATGATAGTCATAAAAGTCTCAATAATGGATTCATATATCAGACAATGGAACTTTTTTTAAACATGGAAACATCAGCCTGCTTTAATTAGACATTACTTTACTTCAGGACAGCGTAGGTCAGTGTAGCGAGGGCAAAGTGAAGTCACTGTTTGTGGTGTTTCTGTGTGTGTGTGAAAGCCTGAAGACAAATTGGAAATGTGATTCTGTGTTTGGGCAGAGATCCTTTTTGAGCCCAGCAATTATTTTCCTCGAGACCCCGGGGACGGCAGGGAATGCTGGCCCGGACTTGTGTTTTTTTTTTAATTGGATCACATGGGTGATTTGCCATGTATTGTAAGGGACATGCTTCAATATAATTATGCATTGATGGAGTGCCAGCTTGCTTGTTCTGACCGCAGCACTGTAAATTGGATTGCTGTAATGAGGTTCATAAGGTTACTGATTTTAGAGCCCGAGTATACACACATATTCATACACGCCAGGATTTCTTGATTAAAAGTTTGAACTTTTTAAATGAGCTACTCATGTGAAATTATTTCATTATATATACTCAAATTAAACTTTAATCACTAACTGCCAAGTTGCTGTGCAAGCAGAAGATCAGTATCACGCAACTTTATGTCCCTCAGTTATGCTAATACTTGTTAAAATTATGACAAAAGACTGGATTGCATTCAAGGCTAACCGGGTTCAAGGTTAAGCTTCAGAGCAGATGAGCTGCACAGGAACTAAGTGTCTGTACGCAGCAGAAAAAAGTGAAGAGTTAAGCAGCCACATAAGCTAAGTAGAGTCCAGAGATCACATGTTGTCTGTCTTGTGTGGTATTAATCATTCTGCTGACCAAGGGCTGCTCTGAGGACTCATAGATTTGCACTCACACTTATCTGTAACTCACTATACATACAGAGAGTGAGGACTCTGAAAGTCAGATATCTCTACAGAGGTTTGTTTGGCTGTAATTGTTTTACCGCAGACATTTCCTTAAAGGTATCTCTAAGACTTTTCCATTTAATCTAAACTTCCCCTTACAGCATTTGTAAATCAACATAATACATTCACTTTTTTGTGAACAATAAAGATGCTAACTTAAAACACGTGAGAGCAGAGTTCAGCGCCGTTTGACTTGCATCAGACAGGAAATAATAAAACTGGTCAGCAGTTACTTCACAGTGGAAGGCCTGAGTGTGCCGCCTGTTTTTTAGATTACACAGTGATCAAAGGGACTGAATGAGAAATGAAGTTATGCTTTAATATTTTTATGCTTTGACTGAACATCCCTGCTCTCAGAAATGCTAAGTGGGTTTGTGTCCATGTGTGTCCACAATCTACATAATGACCTTTCTGGGGATTTACTGTGACATTTAAACAAACTGAAACAAGAGCGTCAGCCTACTTTTCAAACTGTCTTTACTTTTTGATTTATTAACATTAAATCGTTTGGAAAAATACTTTTTGTAGTTTTCATCTGCTGTAAGCTCATTGTTTCCATGCTCCACACTGACAAAACCAAAAACCACTGTGACTGTAAACGTGTGAGCAGCAGATTACTGGCACAAGAGGTCAAAGCAGCTGCACACCAGCAAAATGGACTCAAGCACTAAAAGTAAACAAATTTCTGGTCACACTGAATATTACACATGTTGATCTGTTTTTGCTAAGATGCCTCATAAAACATGAAAGCTGTACCTCCGACTTCACAAATTTAAAATGTCTGCTGTAAAAATGACCTATTTGCTGAGAGTTTGTTTTTGAGTTTTTACCAACTAGTGGTCAGAAATCACAAGATGCGGCTTTAAAGCAAAAAGCCACCTCAGTTCTTTTGAGATTAAGTTTGTTAACTTTTTTTCTAAATAAGGTTCTCTGGTTAGTTTGTTCGTAAATTCGACAAATGTTGTTAGTCAACCGGACTGTCAGGTGGGCTACGTGCTGTGGGCCTGCCTTGTCTTTTGTCTGTTCACTTTTGATTAGCTACATTTGGTTACAGGACGTTCGTCCTTGAAACTTGCAGAAACTCGTCTGCAGAAGTCAGAAAAGTACATCTAACAAAGGGATTTATAATTTAAAGCTCTGTTTGAAGGTTCTCACTCGCCCCAGGTCATCTTTCTTTGAGAGGAGGCAACTGGACTTGTTTGTAGCTCTGTGAGGGTTCTTCATTAGAGTTATCTGTTTTTAAAGATACCAATAGATTGATATTTGCTTTCCAGATAAGCTTGTGTGTAACCCTTCATTTCCAATCAAAGGTTAGCGGCGCACAATCACCACCCACTGGCCAGGCGAGCCACGATGAGCAACGTCTCAGGCGATCAGTCGGTTCGTGACAATGCTGCGCCAGACTCCACCTGCTCTAAATGTAGATAACTATTGTCTGGCTGTGCAGAGAACAGATATTCTGGTTAGCTGTTACCGCTTATTGTACAGCGTGTATTCTCAGAAAGGCTTATTGCGGTGAGCTAAGCACGGTTTGTCATTTATGATAATATACGTGCTTTAAAAACAAGAACCGAAGGGGGGAAGCGAAAGAACCTCACTGGGAGAAATGGTATAATCACAGTATGTAAAATGAGTATTAAATGGTCATTACAGTCCACCCCTTTTATCATAATGACTGCTGAACCTGTAGTAAGAAAAAACACATTTTTAGTGAATTATTACAGTGTCACAGTGAGAAAATGATCCTCTTTACAGCCCTCCTCTGCTATTATTTCCCCTCCCAGCTCCAAGGGTTACAGGGATATTCAGTTACATCTATTGTTAAGCTACTGCGACTCCAAACCTCACTCTCCTTACATGATGGTTGCTTTTAAAGTTGGTGTGTTTTTTTTAGGAGTTTAAACTTCCAGATTGTAATGTAAATTACACGTCTTCAGTGTAAAACATTCATCGTTGTTGTCATTGGCCTTGTTTTACGAGCTGCGCTACAATTAGCATGAAGCTGAGTGAGGAGCCAGCTGTCTGGCTGCTGTACATAAGAGTTGCACTGTGTGTGTGTTATTACATTTACCCTCTACTGTCTGTAAAGCATGCCTGCTATGTGCCTGTCACTGTTTTGGGAATTTATGTCCAACAGAAAAAGCCAGCAGAAAAAGACTGTGTTTTTATATTTGCATAGTGTACAGTCAGTGTTGGCATGTGGTTTACTACTTAAGCACGACAGCAATTAATAAAATAAAAGTCAAATGGGTGACTGATTGGGTCAAGTTCCCACCGGGAGGTGAAATCCACAAATCCCCAAAGGGAACAGCTCAGACACTAATTAAAAAACTTGCTTTTATGTCTGTATTTGCACACACACACACACACACACACACACACATGTATGCACCTACAATAGAGGAGGGCAGCAGTATGTTCATGTGCTCGCTATTGGCTGGTTTTAATATGTCTTGGATTATGTTTTTTTCTATTTGAAGAATGTTACACATGTTCAGTGTTTTGTACAATGTTCAGTTCAGTGTTGAGGTTCTTGACTTATTATGTAGAAATGCTGCATACACGTGAAGGTCCTACTTTGTTTAGAAGTGGAAAGTGAGTTTTGTTTTCTAATCTGCTGGTCATGCTATGATGATTAAACTTAAATTATTAGTTTAGCTTGAAGTATTGTGGTGGACAGGTGATAAAATAGCTGGAATAGTTGTTTTAATTTTGTCTGAAAGCCTAGAAAAGAAACCAAGATGGACCTTTCAGTTTGTATTCTCTTGATTTTTCAGTGTATGTTTTCTCGGTGATTATATTTCTCTAATTAGATGTCTTGTTGGCGATGACAGCCTGAAAATTTGATGATTTGAGTTGGTTTTCTTTTTGATATTTCGGACTATTAATTATTACACACTATACTATTTTGTGAAGAGAGTTGTAGCTGGGGAGGTGCCAGTTCACCTCCTACCGAGATGCCCTTGAGCTAGGCAG
Source organism: Protonibea diacanthus (assembly GCA_028641955.1). Taxonomy (NCBI): domain Eukaryota; kingdom Metazoa; phylum Chordata; class Actinopteri; family Sciaenidae; genus Protonibea; species Protonibea diacanthus. Next base: position 19,077,251 of record CM053988.1, on the reverse strand, counting down.
GAGAACCCCTGTATGGCTCCCATGTGGCTGCCTATCACTCCACCATCTCTCCATTATTTACACGTCTATAAAACCTGTGTGTGTGTCTGCGTGTGGTTGCATTTTGAGACTATATGTGCAAAAATTGAGCCTAAAGAGAAGAGATTAATAAAATAAACCTTCATAATTCATATGCAATGTCAGTTCACCTCCTGCTAAGGTACTACTGAGCAAGGCACCGAACCCTTGTGACCTGACTTGGGAAACTGGAGGGTGGCCAGTTCAAGTCCGAGTCCAGCCTATATTCATGTCTATAAACCTGTGTGTGTCTGTATTTGGAGCATACATGTATAAAAACAGATTGTAAAGAGAAGGAATTAATAAAATAAACATTCATAATTCATATGAAGTAGCATCTCTAAATTGTACTCGAGGGACCAAACCCTTGTGACCCAGCTTGGGAAACTGGAGGGTGGCCAGTTCAAGTCGTGCAAAGTAGGAGTATGCATGTCTGTAAACTTTTGTGTGAGCGTGTGTGGTTGTATTTCGAGCCTATATGTGCAAAAAGAGAAGAGATTAATACAACAAACCTTCATAATTCATATGAAGTAGCATGTCTGGTGTCCATTTTGATACATTCCACCACTGATTCGCTTTCATTTAACTACATTTGAACACTCGGGTTTTGCCTTTTTTTGTTTTCTTCCAAGGAAAGCAACAAACCTCGTGCCATTAATTACCATGCTCTCTCTCTATGTGTGTGTGTGTGTGTGTGTAAGTGTGTGTGTGTTGTGGAGGAGGAGGAGGAGGAGGGTTGTGCTGCTAAAATAATGCCCCGGCTGTCCTCCTCCTGATATCCCACAATTCTACTCTCAGCTGCATAGTGGAGTTTGATAGGCTGAGGCGGAGAGGGGGAACTGCAGCAGCAGCAGCGGCAGCAGAGTAGCACCGCTGTCAGGAAACAGGAGCCCCACTACGAATGCTACTCGCTTTTACCCAGCTTTGAACGAGAGGGGAGACGATTTTACCTGGTAATAACCGCTTCTTTTGCCGCTTTTCGCCTCTTTGTTTCTCTTAGAGGAGACGTACGCCCCCGTTTTGCTCCGCGTTGCATCCTGTCTTGTCATATTTTAGCCGTTTGACCAACGACACCTCCGGCCGTTGACAGATAATTAACATTTAAAATCTACTGTATTCACTCAAGCTAACTAACCGTCGCTTTTTATCTCTAACATTACACCCTCTGTGTGTGTATGTGTGTGTGTGTCATTGTAGCGACACGTTTCTGTGTGTGTGTGTGTGTGTGTTTATATGCTGATTTAGCCGTTATTCTGTAGCTTAAAGTCAAAAAGCTTTGGACGGTTATTTCAAAGAGACGACCGACCCCGCGTCAAGGTACAGTCGGCTAACGTGCTCCGGTTTCCAGCTTTCGAAGTGAGGTGGGGGGGGGAGAGGAATGGGTGAAAACAAGCCGACACAGATGCCTGTTTTTCCGACCTCTAACCACCTTATTTTACATCAAGCAAGGGCAGAGCTGAGTCACTGCTAACACACGGTAACATTTGGAGACCGTTAATGGATTAAAGTCGTTATGTTGTCCGGGGGTTAGGACGACATACTCGGGTGTTTTTGATCTGCAGTGCGGTAGGCGTGGTTAGGGGGGAGCAGGATGACACGGGCTGGATCCTCTTTTAGCATCCTCACATCCTTCAAGGCAAAGCAAGGCAATGGCCCGAGTCTGACTTGACAATTTAATTAAGATGCACAGTAAGCTGTTGTTGCAGCAGCAGCATTGAAAGGCACGGTTAACATTGTGGGCCTTGTTTGCAGGCTTTCATAGTAAGTAGACTGCACCTTTTTGATCCAAGCCCTAATTTAGCCATTTAACCTGTTAACAGTGTGTTGGGATGTTGAGATCTGTTTGTCCCACATTTGCAAACAGATATTCTTTCATATTTATGATGATGCATCTGCAAAACCTGCAAGAATAGTGCAGCTTTAATGGATAAATCAGCACAAAACAACACATTTGTCTCACAACATGCAACGCCCTTTATCCTTACACTCCCTGTCCTTTTCCTTGGTAAGGATAAAAACTACCAATAATATATTACAGAGACAAAATGGGGTCATGTAAAGGTAAATAGCAACAGCCTCTTTTTAGTGTTCAGAGCCTAAATTTAGCTACTTTAACCTGTTAACGGTGTCTTGGGATGTTGAGATCTGTTTGTCCCACTTTTTCTAACAGATATTCTTTCATATTTATGATGATATATCTGCAAAACCTGCAAGAATAGTGCAGCTTTAAAGGATAAAACAGCACAAATTAGTCTCTAAGGGTTTTAAGTTCTTAATTTCTAAACATACAACTTTCTTTATCCTTGATAATGGGGGAAAACAAGCAATAATATTATTAGAGAGACAAAATGGGTCATGTCAAGGTAAATGGCAACACCCTTTTTCATCGCTGTGAGTGATTTATAGCTAAAAAAAAAAATGCCCTAAAAACAAAAAACCAAACCACTCAAACTGCAACAGGATGCAACAGTGTAACTTTTAAAAGCTGCAACAATTAAGAGAAATTTTAACTGTGTGTTGTGATGTTGAGATCTGTTTCTTTAATATTTAGGTTGATCTATCTTCTATCTCACAAGGTTTTAAGATTTCTAAAACAGACAACGCCCTTTATCCTTCAACTCCATGTCCTTTCTCCTTGATAAGAAAAAAAAACTACTAATAATAATATTACAGAGACAAAATGAGATCATGTAAAGGTAAATGGCAACAGTCTCTTTTCAGTGTTCTTGTCTGTAAAAGGTCAACAAGAGTGATTCACAGCTTCATAAAATGACCTAAAAAAAAACAAAAAAAAAAACAACAACCTCTCAATCTGACTGCTCTTTGAAAAGTCAACAGGATGCAACAGTATAATTAAGAGCTGCAACAGTTAGTCAATTAAGAGAAAATGCAATGTAACTTATTGATGACACATCAGGCTTTTTTAACTATTTTGTCGACTAAATGATGAAGTTGATATGAACTGATATTGAAAAGATGACACGACATGATAAGTTACATAAAGGTACAAGGCAACAGCCTCTTTTTATTAGATTTGTTGGTAAAGGTCAACAAGGACGATAAACTTTTATAATATTTTATCAAGAAACTGTATCATAACATTCACTCGAGCTGTGACTGCTTTTACTTAACAGAATAACCCCCAAATAATATAATAATAGAGATGATACGCCTATTCATCTATCACTCAACATAAAATGAATCAGCTCTTTTGATTATTAATAAATCGTTTAAGTTAAGCAAACACTGTTCTGGTTCCTGCCTCTCAAATGTGTGTTTGTTCTTCTATGATATTAAACTAAATATATTTGGACATGCAATTCAAACGATATGTCAACTTGGGTAATCCTCTGGCTAGGCTGGAGTGTTTCCCAATGAGCATACGCTGTCCAAAATAATTATGAAAGATGAGTGCAGTGTTGATGTCAACAACCCAACAGGTCCATTTGCTCTCCTGCAGACACTGGTTAATCAAACCACAGCTGATTTACTGATTACATGTAGCTAATCTCATAAAATGCTTAAACCTTATTGGCCTGTCTCAGCCACTGTATGAGAAGTTATTAGCCCTTCATCAAGCAACTGAGATTTCGTTCTAATCTTTTACTTTAACAGGGGATTTTCCCTTTGTCAAAAGGAGCCGTACAACTGGATTGACAGCGACCTAACTGCTGCACACTTGTATTTGTTTTCCTGTCAGACACATTGGTGACGTTTGTGCCTGGCTTTCAAAGAAACCCAACAAAGACGCACTGATCGCGTCTCATAATGAAGTGCACAGTCGAGTCGCGATCACAATAACTTAGCTGATCTTTTTTGTTGTATCCTTGAATGTCTGGCTGCTCAGAGAAAGTAATGCCAAGAATGTAAACGCGGCGAGCTGACAGGATTTATGGCCTCCTCAGCAAAACAAAACAACACAAAAAAACGCTCTGGGCTTGGAGTCACCTTCATGTGACCGGTCTACCATCTCCAAATTCTGCTGTTGAGTTATGGGAGCGTCTTGTCCAGTTCAGTCTGTGGCCGTTTAATTAAATTATTTCTGTAAATTGATATGAGGAGGGGATAAAAAGCTTCTGAAACAGCTACTAAATTTAAAGAAGTAAAATATGCAAAGACGTTTTCTTGGAAGTCTCTAAGAGGAACCTTCATCATTTCAGCAGTGGATGATGACATGCGTGACTTATATGCTCAATTGGTAATTTATTAGGTACACCTATCTCAAACTGTGCAGTCTAACATGACACTTGTACTTTAGATCCTGCCTCCATGAAAGGTGTAATGTTCAGTTTTTGTTAGATTTAGTATATAAAGTATATCCAACATGTCTAATAATAATGAGAAGAAAGAAACTGAAAGCAGTGCCACCAAACATCTGTTTTTAGATGTTTTGCTGAGTCACCCATGTCCAGATTGTTTACTTTTTGTCACATGTAACTCGTTTCACAGACCGGCTGATCGTCTTTGTTGGCTCTCTAAATGAAATAGCGTCTCTCTTCACTTTGTGTTTGTTCTGCAGCAGAGCTGGAGAATGTGCTGGCTGAACACACCGAGGTAGAAAACAGATCTGGGTTGTTTAAATGTCTTGAATTGTTAAGGCAGCGCTGAGCTAAGCTGCGACATGTTACTGAGGAACATTTTGTACATGTTTTATCCCCAGTTCAACTTTCTCTCATTAGCTTGTTAGCTCGGTAAATCACTTGTTGTCATTGTGTCTCACTGAAAAACAGGAAGACTCTCACTGTACGGTAACAATTCACTCCTCGGGTTGCTTGTCACACCAGTTTAGGTAAAGATACGGTAGCTGGTGTCGTACTGTTGTCATCACTCAATTTTAAGATCTGCCCCTTCCAGTCTTTCTTGTTTTTAACTGTTTTACCCCTGAGCTCTTTGAGGGGGGGGGTAGAGCATGTTTGAAAAAAGCCTTAAGTAATCATTTGGCCTATAAATGTTACAAAACAAAAATCAAAATATATCCATCATAGATTCCTAAAGTCCAAGGTGATGTCTTCAGACATCTTGTTTTGTTCCACCAACAATCCAAAACCTGAATAAAATAAATTTACTATAGTGTAAGACAAGGAAAAGCGGCAAATCTTCACCTCCAGAGAAGCAGGAGCTGTGATAATAACACATTTTTTGCTTTGAAAAATCAAAACTGTTGCTATTGTAACAGTTCTCACCAGTGGTTGCCATTATTTGTGGCACTCTGTGCATGCAGGGCTGAATCTAATGTTGCATCTATTATAAGTCACTGAGGTTAAAGTATTTAGTGAATGCCTGGAATTCAATGCAAATGTTAAAGCAACAGTGAATATTGGAAATGGACATGGTTTGTCTACAAAAGAACGTATTCCTGACAAAACATATCAATAATTTTGTTTGTTGTTTGGACGTCGGGACAGTTGAAAGCACTTTGGGGATCTGTAACCCCTCAGCAGAGGTGTCTCATTTGAGTGGCCACACCAGCTACATGGTATCCTGTTACAGTGGCTGCGTTTGTGTATGACAGCTGTCAGCCCTGTAGCCATAGAGTTTTTGCTTGGGTTGGGCCCTGACGTGTCAAAAAACGCTAGCCATTCCCCTCCGTGTAACCTCCATAATCCCCCAGGGGGGTTATGAGTGTGGGGGCAGGGGTTACAGGGATGGGCCCAGCTGTGGTGTACTCCGGCTAATGGCACTCAGCACAGATGGCAGTCCCTCATCCTCTCATAAGTGTGTGTTTGTGACTCCATGAGCTCAGGCCACTTTCCAACAGTGTGCATTACAATCACAAATGGACCTTAAAATGGGGGTCTGCAGGCGCCACAGCATTTCATGTCAGTGATCAATTATGTAATGTAGATGCATGCTGATAAACCACGGCTGAGCTTTTAGCATGAAATACTGAAAATTCTCTGGTTTCCTCCAATGTGATATTTGCTGCTTCTATTAGTATATATGAATATATTTGGGAATAACAGAACATTTGAAGACGTCACCTTGGACTTTAGGAGCCACTAATGAGACATTTTTCAATATTTTGTAGCATTTTAAAGACTTAATTCATAAATCACACAAATATTCCTCAGATTGAATCAATAATGCAAATAGTCATCTCCAAATGCACGAGAAAATGCATTTCTATAAAGTAACAAATACATTCATAAAGTTCCCAGAGTTCAAGTTGTTGAAAAGAAGAAATGCGCTTGCGTGCAGTGTGACATAATTGTTCTGTGGAAGGTTTGAGGAAGTAGATAGATGACTTCTGCGTGTCCCTTCCTCAGTCACTTCACTGAAAATATATGGAGTTTATATTAGCAAGCAAAACTGAGAAAAGCACGGGCTTCCCATTAGGTGACAGTTGAATGAAGATCTGTGTTTTAATGTGGGAGATTTCTTCATAATTCCTCAGATTTACTGATGCAAGAAACATATGCATCACCTCCTGTTAGAGCTCCATTTTGGATCTGGGATGTGTTAATATTCATCTCTCCTCACAGCAATGGAAAACATGAGGTAACAGCTTCTCATTTTTAGGTTGTAGCCTCTGGTTGTGAACATTAATTAACTTGCCACTAAAAACTGTATTTCTGCCTTCTCAGCTCACAAAAGATGATTAGACATCTTTGAGTTATGGTTATTTTAGCCTTTAGCTTCTAAATTAAACATTTAAAAGAGATTAGATTTTGGATTTGATAAGTGGATTCAATAAAAAGTTATAAAACTCATCACTTCTTGTAAAAACATCAGCTGTTCGTGACAGCAAATGTAAAAGCGTTCATGACCTGGGAGGGCAAATCTCCATTACGCAAGATTAATCAGCGGTACAGCAGCAAAGCACGTGTTTGTTTAGTTGAAAGTGAAGCTGAAGATTTAAAAGACTGGAGCTGAATCTTATGCTCAATATCATTAAGCTATATTGGTGCAATCATCGGCCCCTCCTAGCAGTAATCCAGGGCATTAAATGAGTTGTGAATACAGCTTTCTGAATGCATAATGTATGTGCCAGTCCATGGTGAGGGGCCACACACAAGGCCACTGTGTAGGCTGTTGTGTGGGCCCGTGAAGCGTGCCTGTCACCAGTGACTGAACGTATTCTTCCTCCATTTCTATGGTGCTAAGATGTTCCTTTCCTCCCCTCCTACCATAGTTCCTGTTTCATAGCGGGGTTGAGAGAAGTAAAGGTTAGCTGTGCAGCCATCGTCTGTCAGCTGATTACTGAACCGCTCCTCAAAGACATGACACAACAAAGTGGCAGACTGGATTCTGGTTGAATCGGCCTTTTAGAGTTTGTTACTCTCCCTTGGGTTAGATGCTCTTTGGAAAATCGAGATTGAACTTTGGATCGTCACCACTTCATTCACTGTGCTGCTAGTCGGGCTTATGATCTATATTCATTAAACTTAATTGCCTTTTTATAGCACCTAAATCTTTAGAGTTTGATCAGCATGTGTTGTTCAGTGACCTTTGATGCTCCTGACTTCTATTGAAGCAAAGTCTGAAATGATGTAAGACCTTGAAGTGTTTAGACTTCTTTCCAAGTCCGAGATTTGCTGTTGCTTTAAACAACTTTCTCTTCTAAAGTGATCTTTGTTACTTGGCAAACCACGATTTGGCATTCTGTTGTAATCCTATTTTAAACTATTCCATTGGGATTCAAACCCGCAGGTCATTAGCAAAGATGAATTACCCTTTGGCGTTATTTAAAAACTGCATCATTCTGCATTACAGTAATGCCAAATGATATTAAATCAAGACGTTAATCTTCTTATTTCAGCTCAGCTCAAAGTATTTTGAAGTGATTCATCTGTCATAGAGTGTAAGATGAACAAAGCAACACGGAGACACGATGAGGGCACGGACTCCAGCTGTTAATAATCCAGCTATGTGCCTGCCTGGGTTGTTCACAGCAGGACATGCGGAGTTAGGCATGTGGGCCAAATTTAGCCCTCGAAAAAGCCTTTGTGAATGTTAAGAGACGTGTTTCTTAACAACCAAAAATCAAGTTGTTTCAAAATGATCAACTCCCCTGGTTTTTATTCAGTTCAGAGCCGTAGTTTTTCTTTCAACATGTCAAAGGTTTTGGGGGATCACCTCACCCCACAGCGTTGCTTATGTTGATCCAGAGGCTGCCGTCCCGCGGCCACGGCTGGAAGTCAGAGATCCGCCCCTGAATCCTCCCACCTCGGAGTAAACACGACCCTATAAATAGAGCTCAGGGTGAAGCCAGCCAACAGCAGAATGACAGGCATCTGTACTACAAACCCCAGACTCTCTCCAGAAGAAGCCCAGTGTTGTTGTTCCGCACACACACACATGTACACTCCAAAACCCCCACATCCCAATGTCAAAGCCTGTGGGTACAGTTAGCACAGGGGCCCCCAGTGCGGTCTGTCCTATCTGTCATCTTTGTTTTGCAAAACTGGCCATTAGATGTTTCCTCTCATTACCCAGTTTTAGGCCCTTGGGAACCCATCTGTTGCTGGTATGCTGCTATTCACAGAAGGAGAAGGTCATGCTATGAAAGACGTGTACTGATGCAGTTCAGATACTTTGGATGGTTGCATGTTAATACTCTGCAGCGAAACAGGAGGGGGGCAGGAGGGGCATTAATTACATCATGCAACTTTGATTAAGCTTTTTAGATTTAATTGTTGTCTGCTTATTGATTGTTTCAGAGCTATAAGCTATAAGATAAATAATGTGCATCTATTTTTAGAAATGTCTGGCTTTTTTAAACAAAAAATACTGAATATTCTCTGATGGCAGCTTCTCCAATGTGAGAATTTGCTGCTTCTCTCAGTTTTGAGGGTATATATATATATATATATATATATATATATATGAATATATATATTTGGGTTTTGGGCTGTTAAACAAAGCAGGACATTTGAAGATGTAACTAGGAAACATTGATGAGTAAATGATTCATAAATCACACAAATATTCACCAAACTAAATTCATAATGCGCATAATCATTAGTTGCAGCTCAAATTATGTTTCCATGAATACCTTTAACAAGTTCTCAGAGTTCAAGCTGTCTGAAAGATTGGTTTAGTGCAGGTCTTCACTTTGGAGAAGCTACAATGTACTGATTACTTAAAATGAATTAACATTTTGTCCATTCATTTCCCCTTAATCATGTAATTAGTCTAATCTGATTAGAGAATTAATGAGTTGTTTCAGATATCTCCAGGATATGAAGTAGATTCTTTGCCCCAGTGAAGCAAAGGAAATGTATTCAGCCACTATTTTCAAGATGATGATTAGCTGTTTTTATTTTTACAACAAAACATTTGTTGATTCTCCAGTGTGCTGCATTTCTCCATTTTATTCCATTGTTTTTTTTACTATTTTTATTCCTTAGTTGCAGCCCCAGGTGAAAGCGCTTTGAACCAGTTTATGTGAAGACTCACACTGTATTGTATAATATATTGTGGTTGTCAGGACACCAGCACTCTAAGCACTTTCCATTATCAGCTGCTGACGTGCCTGTGATTATTGAAAACAGGTCCTAAGTGCATCTAAGCCACTTGAATTAATTTAACTTTTTATTCTGCTGTCGAACAACATCCACATCTCTGCATTTGCATCAGAGTGGGAGCTTATCATTAGACGAGGGACGTAAAGCAACAGTAGATCAATTCATAACAAGTCAGCTGACTCATCTGGTTCTCCTTCTCCCCTCCCCTTTCCACCACTCCAGCGTGATTTACCATGACAACTGAATCAGGCGCAGACTCGGAGGCCAAGCAGCCGCAAGAGAACAAGGAGACGGAGAAGGCGAAAGCTAAACCGGCCGAACCCACCTCGCCTCAGAACCAGCCAGAGGAGCTTCCCGCCGCTGCTGGACACAGCACCCCAGCCAGAAAAGAACAGGTAAGCCTCTTTATGGCAGTAACAAATTATAGCTTGAATTTAATTAAAATCAAAACAAAAAAAAACATCAAAACACTGGTAATTTAATTGAGGGTATTTCTTATAGTGTAAACATTGTACACATCCCTTTATCAGGCTTGAATTGGAGAAAACATTACACACCATTCATCCCACTCTTGAATGAATTGTGTCTTTGTGTGAAAAATGGAAATGAACAAAAAAAAAAAGGAAAGTACTGACGACACAACCTCAGTGTTCTCAATGGCGGTTACAGTCCTGTAAACTTGTCTTTCAGTGAGAGCTCCATGCTTTTATTTTTGTAATGTGGTAAAACACAAATCGAGAACCCCCCCTCAGTGGATGTTTTCATTCCCAGCATTACGTCACCTGATTGAACTAATTAACATAACTTCACGCAGCTGTGAGAAGAGCGAGTAAACCGAGCTACTGAAGTAAAACCTCACAGCTTTTTATAGTTCAACTATAGCTGTAGTAATTTGATGAGTAAGGCGACAGAAAATCACGGCTAGGTATGCAGATGTGTATCGATACTGTGGTCTGAAAATCGACAGCTAAGGGTGCAGGTTTTTCCATTCATTTCAGTGGGATAGCGTTTTGGCATCCAACTTAAATGCAGCCTGATGTCACACTGATGTGGCTGCCAATCAGACACTCAGATCAGTCAAACTTCCACAGTCAGCCTGAAACTGAGACTATCCAGGTGCATTCATGGACTGAACTCTGATACTCTACCTGTGTTTATGTTCCGACTTTGTTTATTTCATGTACCCAGCTTTTAAATCTGTGTCTGGGTTGTCACGAAGAAGTTTACTTTGGTTTGTATCCGATGCTTTGAGAGAGCAAGCTGTGGTTGAGAGACATCGACCGTGAATGAGAGTAAGGGAGCACTGGTTAATCCTAGAGATAAAGCATTATTTCCTGATGAATCCTTTTGTTTGTAAAACAATGTAGTATGGATGACACTTTTGCATATAAACATCTGTCATGTGATGATTACTTGCTGTTAAATTTGATAGAGCAAAAATCATAATTGTGGACTAAATGGATCTTTATAATATTCCTGTTTAGAAGACTGAAAAACTTCCAGTTCAGTGGTTTCTGTTAAGAAGAGTATATCCTGTAGCCTGAGGCAGCCCCTAGTACTGTAGCTACTAATGTTATCTGAACACTAAGTGCTTGTCTGCAGATTTTGGCCCAAGCTACCTCCTGGGCTCATGATCTAATCGATGGACAGATTGAATTTCCAGTGGTTCCAAACTGCAGAAGGACTGTCTCCGACTAAAAGCAGACTCCTACTTGTATTCCCTAATTTACTAGTTGAAAGAAAAACAGTGCAGCAGGCTGCACATGCACACAGGTCTTCAATCTGTAGCAAAAATGAAAGTAGAAGAGTTCAGAGTACATTTTAACCCAAACAAAGCACTTGACATTTGAAGTTTGGATTACCTGCAGTAGCTCGAGGCCACCGCACCATTAGTCTGCTGATTGCTGTAACGTAAAGAGCAGGAAATAATTTTAGGCATGTAACTGAGAATTTAGAGAGAGATCAACGCTGAATTCAGGTTAAACTTGTAGATTTTTGTCATTTACAAGCAGCCAGTATTGAGGACAAAAGGTCAAAACCGGGACAGCCAGATGTGGACATGCAGAAAAAGTTGTTGTCGTTTTGCCTTCTCGATTTGCCTCATGTCAGCGCACGTTACTGCAATTTGGTCATGCTGAGGCTCACAACCCTGCTGACCTAACAGTGTGGCTTTTATCGTGCTGCGAGGGGAAATGTTAGCATGTAAATGGGGAGAAGAAATGGAGCATGAGTTTACATGTGAATCTAAATGGGCTGTAATGAGAGAGAGCAGCAGAAGCAGGGCGAGGTGATGGATAGGTTCATAATGTCCTGGGCTGCACAGTGAAACAACAAATCATGACAAAGGGTAGTATTTTATTGTTGGTTAACAAATGACGGTACGCACCCTGGAGATGATGGAGACTTATGATCAGAGATTTTGCCATACAGTGTGTACTGAGTCTGCATGAATTTGACAAAGTACTTTGATGTGATGTATTTTCTTTGCCAAATTATGATGAGAAAATGTATTCTATCAAGAGACGTGTTCTTTTTTTCTCCTGATTCACATTTGTTAGGTAGAGTGAGGCATACTGTCATGCTCACAATGACTCAGTCATACTAAATGCTCACAGTGCTAACATATATATGTTTAGCATGTATAATGTTTAGCCAGCCTCGAGTGGACGTTTGTGTACAGTTGAAGAGACAAGTAGAAATTGTTACCTGATGATGGTTCTCGATGAAAGGTCAGGAGATTAAAGTTATTACTTTTTTTGCTTTCATCACTTAGTGTGTTACCTGTTACCAGTAAACCTTGTCTACATGAAGCAGCCCTCATCATGTCACACTGAGGATGATGGATGGCGCTCTGCTGTTGTCGGAGCTGTGTGAATTGGCAGGAACAAGGCTGAGAGAAATCACAGCACTCTGACACAACGCTGTCAGTCTTTCCCGTGAGACACATGCTCGGGCTGAGACATTTCTCTGGCCCAGCAGGGCGCACATATGAACAAAATGGCCTGTGGTGCTTATCACAAATCATATGCAAATGTTTTAAACACATCCTTTGGTAGTTCTTCAAACTAGCTAAATTAAATCTAAATGCTGTCATTTTCAGCTTCCTTAAGGTCCCTGTGTGGTTACTCACTACATCTTAATGGGTCCACAGGGAGAACTGGTCTGCATGAGATGTATTAAATAGGCACATTGTGGAAGTGATGGATATAGCCTGAGGAACAAGATAAGACATTTCTCAGTATAAAACTGAAAAGGGGCATTAAATCTACTTTGTGTGTGAGTAAGAAGTGAAAATGTCCTGAAGCCAAAGGCCTCTTTTTCAACATGAAGTCAGTCAGGAAGGTCTTTGTTTTCACTGAAGTGGAAAATTGGATTTTCTCTGTTTTAAGACAAAGTGGCAGTACACCTCTCTAGGTCTTCTCAGTGGGGCTTGATTACATCCACTCCGGGTCCTGGTCTCTATTTTTAGGTTTTAGATGTGTGACAGAAGGGGCAGTTTTGTCAAAGACAACTACATTTAGAAACTGACATTGAGGGGGGCAGTTAGGTAGAAGATGGTATTTTTCATTTCTGGTCGGTGAACTGTTTCAACCTGAAAGCATTAAAGCTTCAATCAGAAGGACAGTGAGACGTCTCACTCTTTTCTTTGTTTAACAAAGACATAAATTCATTATTCGACTCATTATTCGACTCATCACTGTGTCTTCTTCCTCTAAGGAGCCGCAGGACGAGGACCAGGTATCCCACAGGTCATCCACCAGTCGTCTGTCCAGATCTCCTTTGAGAGGAGTGAAGAAGGTGAAGATCATGCAGTGTAAAGTCACCCTGCTGGACGGCTCCGACTACACACTCAATGTGGAGGTGAGAGGGCTGACTGCACGGGTCACATGTGGTATTTTAACATCGTCATTTAGACTTAAATCTGAGGCAGCTGGACGCGGTTGATCTGTGAAGATGTTTCTCCTCTCACCCAAGAGGCTTCTTCAGCTTCCTTACCACTTGATTAATTTACTGTGATTTTGCATTCATCTGAACGAGGTGTGACCCTCATAGTATTAGAAAAGATCAAAGCACTTAGATCCTTCTCACATTTTATTAAGTGCTTAAAGAGGAAAAAAGCACGAGCAGTTTTTGAGTGCTTTACACTTTAGATAGTTGTTTGAAATTCAACTTCTGCTGCTCTATCAGTTGGCCTTTTGTAAACTGCCTTTTAGCAGCACAAGTGATATTTGTTTAGTTTATTATTTGTGGGCCTCATGGTGGGTTATAGATTAACTGCAGGATTGGTGGTTTGAACCCGAGCTCCTCCCGTCCACATGTAGAAGCATACTGATAAACATTTTTACATGGAAAGAATTAATGCAACAGATGGGTATGAAGTCAAAGCAAACTTTACAGCCCATGAACTGAAGTTTCCAACTTTTCCAACTTCAGTGGCAGTTCAGCTGTAAGTCTCTGAATATCTGCAGTGTGAAGGAATATTTGTTTTATTATGTCCTGTGTATGCAAAGTAAAACCATAAGTACTAGACGTCAGCCAATAAATCAGCACCGATCAGACGTTTCACAAACTATGGTTGTTGGAACTTGGCTCCGATAGTGACTGATGTCTCCGCAGCCTCCACCAGTCATGCTGGGATGCACTGTAGCAATCGGCACACACCCCGCAGCATCACACAAATCAAAACCAGAGCCAGCAGCAGCGTGCCGTCCTGATGGGAGGTAACTCCCCGGAGATGTCAGAGAGTCATGAAGCTTGTCTTAGTTTGTCAAACTGGCAAACTGTTGTATTAAGTCTCAAAATAAATATTTTTTTGTTCACTTCCTGAGATCCCAAAGCCTTTTGGTCGAGATAAGTTCACATTCATTGTGAGTTGGAGTTTGGATTTTCACTCTATAATCCATGAAGCTGTTTTGACATTCTCGAGTGTTTTGTGCTTCTTCTAGTCTGCTTGTACTTTTTGAAATACCTGGTTGTTAGTGAGGGTACTGAAAGATATGGGTCCTTTTTTGTAGGATTGAATGATACGTAACAAATATCATCTCTGTCAGACTTATCTGACGGCATCCTGAGTCTTGGTCAAACCACTACTGAACATCCCTGTTTTGCATCCCACCCCAGCTTTTTCCTGCTCCAAACTATTATTATTACATCACTCTTTGGTTTACCTCTAACAAGTACTTATGTTTGCAAGGGTTGAACAGTATTCATGGAGGAAAAGTTCATTTCAGTAAATAAATAGTGCAACATGGCACCATTTATGCGTCAATACCAGATCATTAAAATTAGAGTTGACAGAAACTTTGATCACTGCATTAATATGTCAAAGCAAAAGTGTGTCATAAGGAGCTGAATAAGCCTCCTGCAGTACCCTGGATTATTCTGTTTTATGATACTTGGCAAATAAATAAACTGTATTATTTTGGCTCCTTAGACGGAAGAATTTCATGGATTTCACTGCACATTTACATTTGTATTGTGTTAAACAGCTCAGTGGGATTCATTTTGCCTCCAAAGCTTCACTGTGTAGTCTTAAGAGGGGGGAAAAAACAGTGTTCATACAACGCTTTTTAAATATGTAATTTTTTTTACTTCAAAGCTCATCCACTCTCCAGAAATAAACCCAGAGGAAAGGAGTGCCAACAATCAGAGAAAAACATGTCTTTGTGTTGTAAATGTGGAGCCCGTAATACCGCCACCCCAGCAGTGTGGCTTTTATCATAATGTGGAAAAATTAAATATGGAAATGGGATGTTTTGTTGAGAGAAGAAGTGGAGCACGAGTTGGTTGTTAATCATAATGGGTTACACTGAGAGAGGAGGTGTTGTATGGGCTGGACAGTGTATGTTTTAAATTGACCACAGAGTGGCAGCTGTGCTGATTTAACAGACCGTCACATTTTTCTTTTACGGTTTTGGTCGGTTTCACTGCTCATTCACTCTTGTGTCAAGTCAAATTGCTTTGTACGGTTTGGTTTTCCCAAATCAGCACTATGTGTCCTCGAGTGGAACAATTACTCTGATTAGCTATAGTTTTAAGTATCCAGTATTCAGAAATAACCCAAATCATGCAACTGGAGCCCACAATCAGTCAAGGAAAATGTGAGCGAGAGCTCCGCAACACAATAGCTTCTTTCTGCCATCAACAGTCATTCTTTCTCTTGGAACATTAAGAATTCAGGAATAAATCTGAATAGTGAACTTATTTGACATTTCACTCTTAACAATAGAAAGTCGAGTCTTTTCTCAAACTTCTCAAAGACTTTCCACGTCGTACATTCCCAAAATGTGTATAAGCAGGCTGAACAGGGAGGGTCAGACGCGCCTCTTTAAATCTCTTTTGAGCAGATTCCTCCCCACCGGGGGTTCGGACAGAGGGATTAGCCGACTGTTTTGGTCGTGGTGGTGAGGTGAGGGCCTCTGACCATGAAATGGGAGCATTTGTTGGAGGGAATCAATGTCATTGACTCTGTGTGCTGGCATGATTACTGGACGTCCCACAGTGGCTAAGGAAGGAGTCTTAAGGACTGTGATCTGGAAACCGGTCAGTCTGGACTACTTGCCCTTGAAAATAAAATCACTGGACTGAAACCTGCAAAATCGCTTGAGTAGTAGTCCTCATGACAAGTGAGCTAATTTTAAAATGGGTGGATTTTAATAGTCACACCAGCAACTAAATCTGAGTTAATGGAGTTCTCAATATGATCATTTGGAAAAACACATAAGTGTTTATGCTCTGTCTAGTTTGATTCTAGTTATCTACGTGACTATACTTTAAATTAGTATGAACAAAAAGAATCAATAATTTGCCTTCAAGTGTCTCTAATTATTTCAGCTTTAAGAAGCACACATTCTCACTTCCTAATTATCTATTGAGACACTTTGAGATGATGCATCTAAAGGCCTTTATATAATAACTGTTAGTAATTTGACAAGTCTCTTATTAAAAAAAAATCACACTGAAGAAATGTCAGTTTACAGTGTGCATTTGTAGTGTAGAGTTTTGAATAAACCGTCTAAGGTTGTCAGAAGTATTGATACTTTTTGATGCCACATGTTTAAAATACTATAATTCGATAGTAACAAAAAGTACTGATGTATAAATTTAAATGGATCAAAAACAGATGGAACACCAAGGAAGATGATCATTAACATTAACATGTTTAATCAATTAACTGGTCCAGTAACAATCAGTACAAGAAAGCAGCAAGAAAGAATAAAATCATCCTGTTTTGCCAGGATATCAAAAGAGGTCTCGACTACCATTTCTTTATTTATTAAGATGTATACTAGTATTTAAAATTCTGGCATTGTGACATCCTTAGTCCCATCTGTTTACTTGCCTGTAATCTCCCAGTTTGGCTGCCAAGACAGCCTGTGTTGAGGCTTTCCTGGCACAGGTCTGAAGTATGAAGATTTGCCTTTTTCCTAATTTACATAATCATATTGAATATCTTTCGATTTAAGTCAGATAAAACCAGCAATTCAAGGTCACGTTGGGCTGTTTTCTGTTATTAGCAGTCAGGGTTAGGGTTAGGGTTAAATATTATAAGAAGATAAAGCTGAGAACCAAAAGCCAAAGTACAATTGTAATCTAAAGTGTACTCTGCACGTGTTTCAGGTCTTTCTGGGTCTATTTTATTTTTAACAACAATATCTTGACACTTACTATATAAATATGATTTCACAGGTTATTTTGTTATATACATTATATCCCTCATTTCCTTTCTGTTCTTCTGT
This sequence comes from Protonibea diacanthus, assembly GCA_028641955.1. Classification (NCBI taxonomy): domain Eukaryota; kingdom Metazoa; phylum Chordata; class Actinopteri; family Sciaenidae; genus Protonibea; species Protonibea diacanthus. The sequence continues at coordinate 19,059,988 of CM053988.1, read as the reverse complement.
TTCGGTTGAAACATTGCTAATAAAATTGTACTTTAGTGAGTGGGTCCTGTTTAGATTGCGATGTAATGGAAAATAATTACAGAGCAGAAGACGTGAATAAAAGCTGGCCTACTTAACACACTTGAACAAGCCTTTGTGTAGCACGTCTATTTCAGCACAAGGTCGTGACAGAATCCAGCACCTCTTCATAAAGAGAGCAATAATACAAAATCAAGCTGGGGTAATTGATGCTGTATGCATGAGTCACACCTGTGTGACACACAATACACACAATCACAGTAAGAGGTTAAAAAAAAAAAAACATTCATTATAATGAAAAGCAGGAAAAGATAGCTAATTAGTTGCTTGCTTACCAGAGTTGTCATAGCAATGAGTAAGGCCCAATCATGACTAGTGGAGTGAGTTGTATGGAAAGCGTCATCATGTGATGGTGAAACACGGCAGACATAAGCTAGGTCAGATTCTGCTGTTGGCCGCAGTGCTACGACTGAGGTCAGAGCATCCTCAGATAATTGCCAGGGAGTCTTCTTCCTCCTCCCAATCCAATTTTTTGAAACCGGTCCAAAATGTCAAGATTTGACATTTTCATCCTTCTGACCTTGTAGTTTTCCAGCTCAACTCAATTTCCTCCTGCGGGAAAAAATGTCCACACTAATCGTTTCCTATCATTTTCTTTGACACAGAACTGCTGAACCTCCTTCACTTTACTCCGAGAGTGTTATGTCTCAACGGAGGACGATAAGAATCCCACCATCTCACTGTGGCAGTGTTGTTGTTATAAATACTCAGCATATTTTTGAAAATCCCTGTAGATTAGATGCACATTTTATTATTCTACCTCAAAACTACAGGACAGTACAGGCTAAACGGGGGCGCCCCAGTAGCTTATGGCCCTTTGCTGTGTCTGTGTCTATAGCTGTCACTGTTCTTCACACTTAGCTGCCCTTTTTCATTCCTGAGGCAAGCGGTGTTCAGTTGGCTGCAGTCTGCAAATTTACAGCTAGATGGCACTCAATCCTACACACGGCTCTTTTATTTATGTACACAAGTATGTCCGTGTTTTGAAGTGTCTAATAGTAAAGTAGCTATTTGCAATGATTGCTCAGCGTCGGTCATGCGAGGAGCCGAATCACATTCCTTCAACACTACAAATTTAATTGCTCGTCTTGAGAGCAACCGTCCCGATCATTACAACAAATTTGTAAGAGAAACATGAACCAGCAGGAAAAACAATTATCAGCAGTAGTTTCTTAGATTCCCAGTAAATGAGTACAATTTGAAAATCACTGTAAATTATGTCTGCATCCAGTAAGAGTAGGCGTAGTAATATATTCCAGCAAAGGAGAGACTTGATGTTCTCTGCAAGTGAGAAAAACTACGTGCATGTATCAGCAGTCAGCCAAAATGAGTTGGAAAATATCAGCATATCAGATATTATCAAAAATCCTAGATTGTGCATCCCTAAATAAAAGGCCAAAATAATGAAAACATGCTAAATGTTTTAATTAGAGCAGCAACAACTGGCTGATAGACAGCAAAGTCAGTCTGTAACTCTTTCAATAATTAGTTAATCTTTTGGTAATCAGGATAAGTTGATTGTTATGTAATTTTTCTGGTTGCAGCTTCTCTGATGTGAGGATTTGTTGGTTTTATCTGTTTTTCTATCATTGTAATCTGAATATTTTTGAGGTTTTGATGGAACAAAACAAAGCGCCTGATGTGAAGATTATTTTTATTTATTTTGTAGACAAGTCGATTAACTGAGGAATGATCTGCAGATCAAAGAATAATGAAAATAATCTTTACTGCAGCTATTATTAATACATCTTTGGTGGTTTGGTCATACTTCCCTGAGTCTCCAGACTCACTGCAGCTACTGCTGCTGTTTGCTCTCCAAACTTGGATGATAATATCTTGAAGTTGATCAAGATTGATGTTTCTAATTTGAGAATAATTTTCCATCTCCTGTTTTCTTTCTCCTAAATAACCTCTGGCATGACAGGACACAAGCCAGATCAGTCAGCTGCGTCTGTTAACATATTTTCTGTTTGTCGTAGCCCGTCTGTCCGAACAGAGGTTTGCAGATCAGAATCTTTGTGGAGGTTTAGTGAGTAAAGCCAGGGTTAAACGTTGCATCGAGAAATGTCACAGCGAGGCAGCGATCGCCTGACATGACTCTGCTAATTCCCTTCGAGATGTTCTGTTGGGATTAACTCTGCCACCAGCGTCTTCGCAACTCTGTTTAAAATCACGCACAGACACGCCGGAGTTATCATCATAAACAGGACGCTTTCAGTGATGAAAGGCTGTGGGTGGACGCTCGTATAAATGCACCATATGTGTCAAATTGCCGCTCCTTCTACTACAAACCTGCCAGCCAGATATGTGTTTATTGTTTGATGGAGTATGTGTGCACTACTCCGCCTACACTCATGGCGACAAATACGTTATGACTCCTGCCGCTAGGATAAGCTGTGGCGGTGGCTTTCAATAAATCCAGACACGAAGAGCTGACTCTGTGCAGGAAGGAGGCGTCTGTGTTGTGGCACCTCGAGCCTTAAAATATCTCTTGTGTGTGTGTGAAGTCCACCCTCCTCCTTTGGGAGAGATACAACCGAGCTCCAGCCGATGACATCTGGCACTCTGCTAGAGATGTGCAATCGATTAAGCTTTAAGCTTTCACATGGCTGATGTTCACCTTGAGCTCAGGAGTGCAAAGGTGTATTTATACTATCGTGGCCCTTATAGAAGGAATCAATCCAGAGCGGCCCAGTCGGTTCACTTGAGGGTTTGCATCTGCAGGGACAGATCTGTGAGGCAGCAGTGTAATGAGCTGCTATTTTTGGAACTGTAAATTTGAATTTCATGTCGCTGTTCTGTGGATATTTTTTTTTGTTTGTTTCGATTAGCTCAAGATAATGAAGGGAAATGTAATGTAGTGGCATCATTAAACAGCCGGGGTTTGCTGCATTTTGCAGTCATGTTTTCTTCTTAATTTATGCTGGATCGTTGGTTTTGTTGTCATATTGTTGCTCTCTGAATATGGTGTGTGATCACAGGCAGTTCAGTTAGAGTTTGTTGAGATTTGACAATGCTTGATCACCAAAAACAACTCCTCTTATGCAAAATAACTGATCTAGTTTGTTTGTTTTTTCTCACAGAAACGAGCCAAGGGCCAAGTGCTCTTTGATAAAGTTTGTGAACATCTTAATCTACTGGAGAAGGACTACTTCGGCATCACACACAGAGATGTAGAGAATCAGAAGGTAAAGTCAAATCTCTAATGTGCAAATGTCAGTTCTTATGGAGTTATTAGCTGCCGCCTGTTTGATTGATCTTCAGCTTTAAAGTCAGGAGACGTCATCCCACTTCTTTATTTGCTCACAAACTGGTGATGATTAATGCTTCTTTTCTGTTGCAGAATTGGCTCGACCCTTCCAAGGAGCTGAAGAAGCAGATCAGGAGTAAGTCTAATCTAATAAAGCCACTCAAGTGTTCTGTCCTGGACGGCTAATTGAGGTGTATGCCACTGTAAAATGCCCATTTTTATAATGTAATGTTTTTTTCTACATCTCAGCTGGACCCTGGAACTTTGCTTTCAACGTAAAGTTTTACCCCCCAGACCCCTCCCAGCTGACTGAGGATATCACAAGGTGAGTAAGATCTAATTTAGATTGATAATGTGATTTTTGGTGGACATTTACTTGTTTAATTTAAAAAATGTGTAAAAAAAAATGTATCTCTGTTCATCTTAAAAATTTACTTTTAAGTCCATTTTCTTTATTGATTTGGATGCCTAAAACTGTCGTTTAATAACAAATTATGCAGGTAAATTGTATTAAAATCTCAAATCCAGATGTTTGATTTAATTTGTATGTCTCTTCTTCCCGTCTCAGGTACTACCTGTGTCTGCAGCTGAGAGACGATGTGGTTTCAGGCCGTCTGCCCTGCTCATTTGCCACCCACACGGTGCTGGGCTCCTACACTGTGCAGTCTGAACTGGGAGACTATGACCCCGAGGAGTTAGGCAGCGACTACATCAGCGAACTACGCTTTGCACCAAACCAGACCAAAGAACTAGAGGAGAAGGTCATGGAGCTCCACAAGACCTACAAGTAAGTCTCTGCACCATTTCCTAAACTCTTTTTAGACTGAGCTTGAACTCTCAAGGTCAACATTTAAATTCAGCTGGATGTACAGCTGCCTCTGAGTAAAGAATGAATAATAGACAATTTAATAATAGATGACCATATCAACATTTTGAACCCAGAGCTTCTCTCATCTGGATTTTAGTGCTTGGACAGTAAAAGGACAAACTCTTAACTTCCGTAAAGTTAAGATAAAAATTTTATTTTATGAATTAAGGGGAGCATGACCTCCATCCTCAGCTCTAATTGTCCCCCTGTGCAGAAGACATGCAAATGAAATCCTCACACAGTAATAAATCCTCACGTCAACAGCATCAGTTATAACAAATATAGCTTCTTCATACAGAATTTCATTATTGGACATTATTGAGTATCAGATTAGACTTTAATTACTTGAAATAAACATAAAAATCGACTGATAGCATATCCAACATATATCCAACCTCCTTATGGTCATTCGAGGTTTCATAGTTAATTGTGGCCAACATGTGTTCATATGATGCAATTTCTGACATCCTTTCCATCTGGAGAGGACGTACTCTTCCATAATCCGAGGATCGTCCGCCATGTCTAGACATTTACTCATGTGTTCCAGTACATTCTCCCAAAAGTCTCACCATCATAAATTACATGTAAAAATGTTCCTGTTTCACTCTGACATTTCCAACATAGATTATTTTCCAGTTAGCCCATTCTGTTTAATTTAGAAGAAAATAAAATCTATGAATGAACTTGAACTGAATAAATTTCCTTCTTATCTCTCTCGTGTTATGTCAAGTTTTATCTTTGCAGTTGTTGTTTATTAAAGGTGAGAAAAGAGAAAAGAGTTTAACACTCTCAAGCCGAAGCTGTTCTGCTTCATCAGGACTCTGCGAGTGTGTTTTGATCAGACTGATAGTGACCTGATATTAAAGCAAACAACACAAAACTGTTTTCAGATTTGAATTTGAATGCTGCTAAAGTCTGATAGAAAAGTGGGTGATAGAAATCCATCCTGTGAAAAAAACAAAATGGTTTTAACCTTGGTGTAAGACCTTGTTGCTCAGAATATGAATCTGATTCAGGGGAGAAAAAGTATTTAGGGACTTGAAGCCCTGAATCTGACAACTTGAAGCCACTCAGTCAACCAGAGTGAATGTTTACAGCCTGGGATAATAATAATCTGCTCTGAAAGGCAGCACGTCTCCAGACATTGGATTTGTGTTTTCCTGTAAATGGATGAAGCTGGCTGTCCTTTGTCTGAGCCTGTATTACAATGACTTGTATGTAATTTGATGCGCTCCTCTCTAGCCCAGGAGCGAGGCAATGACAGTGCGAGGATTAGGGTCTCTCTCTGAAGACCATCGATGCTAAAAAAAGGATGCACTCATAGCACTCTGTTAAAAGCATCCATAAAAACAACCATTTTCCAAAAGCTTTTATGCAATAAAACTGTGAATTATCCTTGTTTTAGACCTTATTGGACTCTTTTGCTTTGCTTGATTTCGTCCGATCGATTATGTTCTCTTCTATCAGGGGGATGACACCAGCCGACGCGGAGATTCACTTCCTTGAAAATGCCAAGAAGCTGTCCATGTACGGCGTGGACCTCCACCACGCTAAGGTAACAAGTCACCACGAGCTCTTTTAACTGTCTTTAATAATGCAGATTTCCAAGATCCATTAAGAAATATGCAAATAAATCTATATTTTTGTATCAGTCAGGAGTTAAATGAGAAATCAGTATCACTCTCATGCTACATATGAAGCCACAGTCTGAAGCTTAGACACTTCATTAGCTTAGCTTAGCACAAATACTGGAAACAGGGGGAAACAGCTAGCCTGGTTCTGTCCAGAAGTCACATAATTCCCTCTCAAGCTTGCTAATTGTTTCCTGGCAGCCACTGTTCTACACGTACACAGACTAAACAAACGAGATGTAACATGTTAATTGGTGAGCTTTAGAGGCGTTACTGTTAGCTGTTTCCCTTAATTCCCAGTCTTTATGCTAAGCTAAGCTAAGCAGCTGCTGGCTGCAGCTTCATATTTAGCGTAGAGACATGAGTGGTATTGTTCTTCTCCTCTGACTCCCAGGAAGAAGGCAAATATTTCCCAAAATGTTGAACTCCAGCGTCACTCATGACTTCAGTAATGCTGTGTGTCTCGTAGATATGAGGTGAAATGTTCAGTATAAATGTTTGTATTCTTTTATGTGCAAGATGAGACTAACATACTCCACTCACGCAGTCAATAGTGACGCTTGCCACCACAACACCGCTGCTTCAAAAACTTCATGGCTGCCACAGTAACGCCTCAGTTTAACATGCTCCGGCTGTTTCGCTGATTGACTGACATTATGTCACTGCTGCCTGGATTTTTTGGGGAGGGGGCTGCAGGGATAGAGTGGGCGGTTGAGGGGGTCTGGAGCCCAGCTTGACTCGAATGATTTTTGTCTCGCTCCCGCTGGCCAGATGGGATCAAACACGTCATTAGAACAGAGGCGGTAAAGAGAGAGAGCTGGATTACAGCAGCAGGACCGCTGTCATCATAAAAGAAAATTACAATCATCAGTCTTGATATGAATCGGTTATCAAAAAGCTCTTTGAAAGTCAAAATGGGTCTGGATGTGAGCGATGGAGAGGATATTGCGTTCACAGATTTAGATCAGGATGGAGGAGATGACAGAGATGAGGATCAGACTGAGCAGACATCAGTGCTCAGTGTTGGATATGTGAGTCAGTTTTAATACGCAAGAAAAAAATATATGTCTTCTCTCCTCTCTCATTAAATGCAAAGTTGGTAGGGAGTCTCTATGAATGCTTGGCTCCAGCTGAGGGAGAGGTAAGAGGCTGCATCTCATGTGCTTACCTGCGTGTGTGTGTGTGTGTGTGTGGTTTTCTACTCGTGCATGATTACATACATTACTTACGTAGATGTCATTTCAACTGATTGTTCCCGCTTTGGACCAAACGCTTCCCCCTCTCAACACGTCATCATTGGTTTCACCTGCTCATCTCACGCTTTGTGCAGTGAAGAAGCGTCATTTTGTGCTTCATCCACCATTTCCCTGAGACTTCACTGTTGCTTTTGGCCAATCAGCGCTCCCATTCAGCGTCACCACACGCCTGCGTAGAGAAGATATGAGTATCATATGCTTGACTCCACTCTCCACCTGCCTGCTTTACCCTGGTATTAGCACAAATTTGACTCTGTTAAACTCTACTTTACCCTGCTGTGCACTGGCTCCTGAACTTCCTGTACATCCCGTAGAGTTAATGTTGTAGAGAACACAAAAAGAAAAGCAATGTTGGTGGTCAGAGGCTTCTTCTTTGAGATTTATGAGGATCCTGTGTTACCAAAGTGACACATTGTGGAGGAGTTTCATTAATCTTACCTGGGTTTTTTTTTTTAAATATAATTTCTTGGTGTGTGTTGTTCCCAGGACTCTGAGGGCGTGGAGATCATGTTGGGAGTTTGTGCAAGTGGCCTGCTCATCTACAGAGACAGGTTGCGGATCAACAGATTCGCTTGGCCCAAAATCCTCAAGATCTCCTACAAGAGGAACAACTTCTACATCAAAATCCGGCCCGGCGAGGTGAGAACGGTAACAGTCATAGATATTAAAAAAATAACATTTATTCATAAGGATGTCCAGAGCTGATCTGCTGCGTCAGTATCGGTGGATTTGTTTTGATCTGTATCTGCCTCAAAGCCCGATCCATCTCTGATTCTTTGTTTGGTGTAAACAGTTACGCTCCCGGTGCAGCAGCTGTCAAATATGCTTCTATTTCAGCAACATTTCACGGGCGCACCACACCTCCAGAGTGCTGCCGTTTGCTGAAAACTGCTGCTTAATTTTCTGGAGTTGAAGTGACTGCGACCTATTTCTGTCTAAGATTTCCTTACACGACAGATCTACACTGACACCTGTCTGTTTACTGACGTCTCACATGCTGCATATCTTATATAATCTGGATTAGATTTGTTAACTATGCAGCTGTTTTATGGAGTAAAATATAAATATTTGATTAATCAGGAGATTATTAAATGTGCAAACATGTAAACAAGAAGTAATAATGAACAGAGAAATGGGCATCAAAGATTCAAATGAATAAATAAGATTTAAGTTACGTGTGCAGTAAATCTGACCGCAGTGTTTTGTCCCCGTTGCAGTTTGAGCAGTTTGAAAGCACGATTGGTTTCAAGCTTCCAAATCATCGTGCTGCCAAAAGACTCTGGAAGGTCTGCGTCGAGCACCACACCTTCTTCAGGTGAGATATACCGGAGCTTAAAACAGCTTTTTAAGCTCATGTAGAGATGTTATTAATGTGAGAGTTAATCTACTTTATTTTCTCATCTTTGACACGTTGATCATAGCGATGGCAGCAAATGTGTTTATTGATTACCACCACAGATAATTTCTTTGTAGAGGAACACAAAGTGTGTTCACTGTTTGTAGTTGTCGCGATTTGGACAACATGCAAAGCTTATTTGTGCTGCTTTAAGCAAAAAAAAAAAAAGCCTCCCGGGTTTTTACGAGTAGCGTGCCAAACCTGAAGGCTGCCTGGAGACTATTCAAATGAGTTTTAATGTTTTACAGCGCAAAGCGCTGAAATCTGTATTGTTGTTGTGTTTTTATTTGTGGTATGATTAATGTTGGTGTGTGTAACTTGTGACAGGCTCGTATCCCCCGAGGCACCTCCAAAGAAGTTCCTGAGCCTCGGCTCCAAGTTTCGCTACAGCGGCAGAACGCAGGCTCAGACCCGCAGGGCCAGCTCTCAGATCATCAGACCTGCTCCTTTCTTTGAACGCTCCTCCAGCAAACGCTACAACATGTCCCGCAGCTTAGACGGAGGTGAGCGTTTGAAGGGTTTGATTAATGAACGTCTGCGAGTGCCACCCGGGTTGAAATGTTAAGCAGGGATTTGTGTTCCGTGTGTCCAGCTTATTTTAATGGGGAGAATTTTTAGAAGCTCCTCTGTGTCATTTCTGTTGTACCTAATTTTAAATATGATTATTTAGCGTCTCTTTGCAGAGCATGTGGGACTTTCCTCACTAAAAATGAAGCTACTTACTCACTTTTGTGCGTCAAGAAATGATGACAGAAACCTTTTCTTAAAAGTTCAAATGAGCTTTTTGTTCCTCTTTTTATTTCTGTGAAAAGGAAGAAAAATGTGCTTTCGACTTGAAAGCTTGCAAAGCTCAAGAGTCTGACACACTTCTGCAATTCTTTGACAAAGCCATAATGGATATCTTTAACAATGTTCAGGAGCAAATCAAACCTTTTTGTTCCACCGCTCATATTTTCACACAAAACGTTACATCCATCTTTGTCTTCCCGTTCTCCAGCGCCCATTATGGAGAACCACGAGACTCTCATGAAGGACAGCGCCTCTGACGGAGCGGCCAAAGTCATTGCCAAGGGAGACATCATCACCACGGTAACGACGGAGAAGAAGGCAGAGGAGGAGAAGGCGGAGCAGGAGGACGCTCAGATGGATGCTGTGGTGGCGGCAGAACCCGTCGTCTCAACACCGCTCAGACACGACACAAAGGTAAACCGCAGTCTGCCGTCAGAGCTGAGCTTAATTTGGATGAAGGAACTTTCTGGAGAATTGTTTTTGTGTTACGTAATATCAACAAATATGTCACCAGACTGTCAAAGAAACAGATGATGTTTCTTAGAAGCTGCTGCAACTTTTTTAAGTCGTTTGTGAGATTTTACTTTTGTTTTCTTTTAATAGACTTCTTAATGGCTGATGAGAATCTCTTGCTTTCAGCTTAACCCACTGCAGTAGACTAGGCCTAAGTGCTTCTCATCTTCTGTGCGCTTTACTAATTAGCTTTTCTTTTCTTGTCCTTCCTTTGACCCCACACTATACTCGTGTGTGTGTGTGCTCATGCGTATTTCGCCCCCCCCTTCCCCTTCGCTCCTCTCCATTTACACACACGTCACCCTTTTTTTTTTTCGTTGACATTTCCCTCCATCAGTGCTCCCCTCGTGTATACACGACCGACCCCCTCCGCTCTGAGCTCTCACTCCCCTCATCTCCTGTTTCATCCAATAAAGTACGGCGGAGGCGCAGGGAGAACGCGCGTAAACGGGCCTCATCCGTCAGTCCGGCAAAGAGCAGTGCCGGGTGCCGCCGTCGGCAAGCCCTCGCCGACCGCAAGGCCGCCCTGCTGGACGAGCAGGCGCTCCTGCTCTCGGCCCGCAAGCAGAGGCTGGAGCAGGGCAAGAGCCGCGGCGGCACGCTCTTCTCCTTCTCCCTGCACCTGCCCGACCTGTCCTCCTTCCTGGACGATGACGGCTACATCACCTTCCCCGACCTGACAGAGATGCGCTTCCTCCCTGAGTGCGCGCAGAATTTCCTGCCCATTAAGTCACCGTCACTCATCCCCTGCTTCCTCTTCATCTTCTTCTTTCTGCTCTCCACCTCCTTCTCCGTCCCTTACGCCCTCACCCTCTCCTTCCCCCTGGCGCTGTGCCTCTGCTACCTGGAGCCCAAGGCAGCCTCCCTGACCGCCTCCATAGCCCAGGGCTACCATGACCATGACAGTTCAGAGGAAGAGGAGGTGTGTGTGCGTACGCCTGTATGTTCCAGTACCGGCCTCTGGCCTAGAGTAACAGTTCATTATAACAGTTAACCCCTTATCCTGTCCTGTATCTCGCTCTGCTGTTTCACCAGTTCAGAGCCGACCTGGAGACTGTGTCTGTCCCAGTGTCTGTCAGTTCTCCTACTTTCAGAACCTCATCTCTGCCCGGTCACACTCTCATCCTGTAGACTACATCCTCATCAACATCACAAGTACACAGAGATGATCCTGCAAGTCTCACCATTTCATATTTGATTGGCTTGTATTCACTCCACGTAACGAGAGGGTTAGACACAAGATTTAACACTAAGAAGTTGAAATGGTGTCACTGTCATGCTGCAGTGTACAGTTCATCATAAAAATATTATTAATTAGAGATAATGATGATTTGAAGAAGTCACCTATCTTCATTTAGACACTAATCCTTCACCAAACCTCATATTTTTATAGCTTTGTGCCTAACCCATCTCAGTGTTGTCATCCCCATCGTGGCTCGACAGTGACTGCTAGATCACGATCAAAACCAGCTGCATGGAAACACTTCCATCTTTTTCATTGCACTCAGTCTCTCTGCATCGCAATCCGAGTCAAGCAAAGCAGCACAAATCAAAATTAATAATTTAAATCGGACTTCTGCTTAAAAAGGGGGCTAAAAGCGGCTTACTGCGGAGTGCCAGAGCGTGCTCATTGTTTTTTTTTCAAGCAACACCTTTTTGAGTCACGAATGATCGGTGTCGGCTGTGATGCAGAGAGACTGTGACGGCTAAATGCATCTGGATCACCCCGACTGTCAACACGCATGCATGGAGAGGAGGGGGGAGGGCCTGAAAGTCAGGTTACTGTTTTATCATCAGGTGTTGTGTTTGACCGAACACAACGAATGTTTTCCTGACCTGTAAATGAATTTAAATTAACGTACATCAGGATTCAGCCCTGTCCAAATCAAACCAAAGCAAATTTACACGTAAACGTCAAAGTGACTGACCGAAGGTTTAAACTTCCTCTGAGTCTGTTTTGCTTGCTTATTCTTCATTTGCTTTTTTATTTTTTCTTCTTCGTCTTTTTTGTTTTTCTCTTCCTGACCTTTATCTGTAGTGTTGTCTGATAATGTATAGCTTACAGAGACAACCAGTGCATTTCCATTCGTTCCATTTGTGGTTATGAAGATGACACTCTGTTGACGATAAAATGCATTTTCAAGCGTTTTTTTACAAGTTGGGTTCTTGTCGTTTTCTTGCTTGCCACTCGGGAACGGTTTCGGTCTGTTTTGTGAACGCAGACTGACAGCGAACAAACTGACTTTGCCTTTGATGGAGAGATGACCGCCACAGAGGTTTGTACATCGAGGAGAGACGTCATTTGTACAGATGTAAGGCATGAAAAGAGTTCTGACAGAGCGGATGTTGAATCACAGGTGTAAAGAAACATGTGACACGTACATTACATCTCATTATGCCTGTTTAGTTTAAGACAGAGTCGAAGTCATGACGTTGCACACAGTCTAGCCTCTGTGCCTCAAAGCTTGTTCATGGGTTTTTTACTTTCTACATGCTAACTCTATATTCTGTCATAAGATAGACTGAAACCTTTGTGATTTTAACACAGTTTAACAACAATATTTTTAGTGTGAATAGTGTTCAGTCGTCTCTGTCCTGCTGTTTGAGTTATCCACAACTCTGTCGAGCTGTGACAAGGCAGAGAGTTCATGAGAAACGGTGTTCTTCTTAAACGGCTTAAAAATATAACTACAGTATTAGACCCTAAATATATGAAGCGAGACATGCAACCTACTGTTGAAAAAAGCTGGAGTTTAAAATATCAATCGAGTTACAAATGAGGTTTCTGGTTTCACTTCAGCTCTCTATAGACCGTTCACTAAACCTCTCCTCTAGGCTACACCTGTCAAGCTTTTTATTCTCTACAGTGATAACAGTGGCAGATTTACTGTGTCACACAATGAGTCATGGATTTCGGACAAAGTTAGGTTTCTCATTTCAAACGGGCAACCTTCGATTTTCTCATGAGAATATCGTAAAATCTCTTAAATATACAGCTGATACCTTCAAATATAAATCATGTTAAATGACTGAGGCTAAAGCTGTGCTTCCTATACAGACAGTCAAGTGTTAAAAGGAAAAATAACTCGGCTTAGTCATTTTGCTGTTTCACTTTAAAAGTGATGTTTTTTTGGATGAAGACTATTTATGCAGTGTACAAACCCATTTCTTTGATTATAACTCCATGCACACCAATTCACTACATAAAGCTTGACAGGTCCAGGTCATAGTCGCCTGGCTATGATTGGATAAATCCTGTTCAGGGGAGGGGTTTAGTGTATGCTCAGTTACATCCTTTCACCTTCTCTTATCTCTCTGCTTGCCACTCCTCGTTGCTCACTTTCTGTCCCTTCACCTGATTTCACTGTGTCTTTCTAACTTCCCTCCCGGTCTCACGCTCTTTTCTCCTCTTTACTCGCTGTCAGTCGGAAGCAGACGACGACTCTGAGATGCGGACTCAGGTACAATGGGCTCGCTTCATGGCCCTGCTCAGTGCATCACACCACCACCACCATCACCACCACCATCACCAGATGCACTGAGCCACTCCAAACATCCGCCATCAGTCACTTTGTTGCCGTGTCTCCGCCTTGGCTTGCCTGCTCCTGCTTCTGTTGACACACGCTCATTATCGCGCACACACACACACACACACACACACACACCAGACTGACTGTTCACTCTTGCCTGAATTCACATCACAGACTGCTGCTGCAAAGCTGCTTCTAAACACACCATCCCAGCTCGTCTCTCAAGTGCTTCTCTTTGTTAACGGTGGAGTCATGTTCATATTACTTTTCCTGTTGGTCTAAGAGTTTAATCCATGGTGTTTCAGCGAGTTTACTCATGGCATCATGTCGTTTACAGCCGTAGAGTCAAAGGCAAATCTCCCAATTTCTCCTAAAACAAAAAAAAAAAGACCGCCACCTTTAACCGCTCTCCCCTCTTCTGTCTTTGCAGTATAGTTTCATAAGACGAGTAAAGGGGGAAAACGTTTTTATCAAGCATAGTAATCTGATGCTAGAGGTTGGTAAGAAAATAACGCATGTCATGTTTATGAAATATGCATGCAGGTTTTTTTTTTTTGAATGAAGAATCCTAACTGATATCAAAACATCTAACCTGCCAGATACTGTGCTCTGGAGTTTATCTAACAGATTTGTTGCTGTGAGCATCCAGGTTTTCTGAGAAATGAAGCAAAATAAACTGAATTAAATAGAATGAATATGTTTGTACAGGTCTTAACTTCTAACGAGTCTTGGGAGTGTTGTGCTTAACTAAACCTGTGAAACTAAATCTGTGAATCTGTGCATGAAATCATCAGATTAAACTGGTCCTAAATGCTCATTTAGCATTTAAGTACATGCTGCTACTTCTACTTTTTTTAGTTACAGCTGTCATGTGGGTGGATTTTTCGTTGCCATTATTTTGCTGTTTGTGTGAGCTGTTGCACAGGTAGCCTGCACAGCCTCCTAAACAGGCCTGTGAACGTAAGGAATGAAGTGCATAATGCAGTTGAACCATTTCCAAACTGCATTTTATGCATTTGTTTTGGTACTTTATTGGATTTGCAAGCTACCGTTGCGTACATAAAAAGCATGGCCGTCGTCCCCTCCCTCCATTGGTCCTCCTGGCCTCATCTCATTGTATCATGGTTGACCGGCTGCTGTAGGACACCTCGCCACCGTCGGAGATGGTCAAGCACCAGACCAACATCAGCGAACTGAAGCGCTCCTTCCTGGAGACGGGCGACAGCACTCCGGGATTGACCGAATGGGAGAAGAGGCTCTCCTCGTCCCCCATGCGCTCACCCAGAACGGATGAGCCACCAATGATAGAACCGCTGGATGTAAGCTGCAGTCCACAGCAGACTGAATGACGGCATGTGTGTGTGAAGCATGACATCACCAAGGATACTTTTGCAGAAACAAAGACCTCAATCTCAAGTAGTGCAGTAAATTCAATATTCATAATGGAGTTAGAGCCATATTTTCTACATCAAAATGATGGTGCAGTACATTTTATAATCTAAATGGCTCTGGTGCATAATAGAAGTGAATATGGGCACTTTGATGAAGTAAGTTTAACTGCAAAGTCATTCAGAGTTTTCGTCTATCACCTGCATCTCCTCAGCAGCTGATTAACATGCTAATTTGTCTCGGTAATGGATGGCGCAGTCATTAGCCAGTAATATGATTGTTGTGGTCTGTGATGTTACGTGTACGGTTATTATCAGCGTTTCTCCTTTTTATTTCTATTGTGTGACATAATCAGATGAACTCGCACAGGACAAGTGAGCGGCACTAATTATAAAGTCTCTGAGGACTAATCACTGACAACGAAATAAAAGAAGCTGATTTCTCTGGAGGAGCTTTGGGCTCTGGATCGTGTGCATTTGAATGTGTAGTCACACTGTCCTTCGTTGTGGCCGTCTCAGTCTGAGCTTTACCGTGTTTACTTACTGTCTTTCTTCTTTTTTTAGACCGATGACGAGGGGCCTGCAGGAGAAGAGGCAAAAGAGGTTGTGGAACCTAAAGCCACTAAGGTAAACTGCCTTCACTTTGGTTTTCATGTCTAAAAAGTCTTGTTCTTTGTGAGTGCGGTTGTGTTTTGCCCTTTGGCTCCAGACGTATCTGGACACTGGCACAGTTTTTGGTATTTTCTACTTGACATGCACAGTTTCTTCACTTTAGTTCCCTTTTCTTAACTCTCCAAAATTTGAATTGTCCCTCGTTGTGCAGTTGCATGAGGTAAATCTGTAAAAGGAACTTTAATTCAAACATTACTCTTCACTTTTATGTTTATGTTAGAGATTATACCATCATATCTGTGCAGAGAAGGTTAAAAACATCTAAACATTCTTCTTTGTCCAAGTACTTACGGAGCTCAGCCTGTGTAGAAAAATTAAGCTCATTCTCACCGTCTTGGCTGTGTGATGCCCTCTGTCTATTAACCTGAACAAACCATTTCCAATAAGCCAAGTGTCTCCCCAGGCAACAGGATATCTGGTGAAATACGTGGTGGATAGTATCACAACAGATTTGGCCGCCTCCTCTGGGCCACACGGAATTAGTCTGTCAACCACTATGGACGACGACGTCTTCATGGACGGGACCCTCAGGGAGGTGGAGGAGAAAACCCCCGACTCCCAGGACGAGGTGTCGGAGAGGTCGATGGTGAAGGTCAGCCCCGGAGCTGTCATACAGCAAGTGTCCCAGGCCATTAGCGACAAGAAAGGGACGCTCATTATCTTAAAGGAGGCGGAGGATAAAGAAGAGGGCAAAGAGACGAGCGCTGTGGGTGAAGAAGAGGAGCCCGTCGTCCCCGGAGAGGCAGAGGCTCAGGAGAATGAAGTATCTGAAACTATCAAAGAAGACACGTCTGTTGTTCTAGAAGCCAAAACCACAATAGTCAAGATGCCAAGTCTGCAGACGGAGATAAAAACTGATGACATGACTCAGATAAAAGGTACTGACTCGCCAAAAAAGGCCATGGCATCGTGGATATCTGACGAGGTGAAGACGGAGGCCTCCGAGATCATCAGCGTGTTGACAAAGGAAGTTAAAGAGATGACAGCTCCTGACGCTCTGCAGCAGAAAGCAGAAATCTTCACCTTCAAAGAGTTCCAAACAGAGCAGTCAAACTCCAGCGTGACTCAGATCACGCTTTCTGAATCTTCAACTACGTCCTTAGCAGTGGTACTGTATGAATACTAAAAGCAACAACTCGGTTTTGGCTGCCTCCCTCCATACCTCCACCACCACCACCCTCAACCTACCTCCATTGCCTTCCCTCCAGCAGCAGCCAAACCAATCTAACAAGAGTGTGTCCGAGCGCTGTGCATGGCTAACGGTCCCTTAACACTTAGCGTTTACTCTTACACTCGCAATTAAGCCCGCTGCTTATTTTTTGATACAACTGTTTTGGGTTTGTTTTTGAGTTTGTTGACAACTCGTCTTGCTTCAGCAGCTGATAAGAGGAGAAATCGAGGCTCTGGCTTGGCTCTTGTTTTGTTTTCAGGCGTTTTTTGCTCAGCTGCACCATCCCCTTTTTATTTCAGCTCTGTTATCAGTTCCCCTCAAAGCGGTGACTTCATAGCCCCGGCTGGCTGGCTGAGTGCCACCGCTGCAGCTTTTCCCCCACCTCATCCTCCAAAATCCCCTTCTGCCTCCGTAAAGAGTCAGGAAAACAATTGTATGGGTCTACCTAAAAAAAAAAGAGAGAGAGAGAGATTTCGCTGTAAGAAGACAGTTTTTCAAAAAAACAGATTAGTGAGAATTCACCGCTGGTGGATTCAGCAATTTCCAAAACCGTTTTTTTCTTTGAGGATTTGTGCAACTTGGCATCAGGCTCAGCGGATTTAACGAGCTACATAATGGTATTCCATACAATACATACAATATTTACTTTTCCCACCTTTAATTTTTCCACCCTCTCTCCTTTTGCTCTTTGTCTGGTGTTCACTGTGACGTCTCACTGTCCTCTCTTTTCCCTTTTTCTCTCTGTTCTTGTGTCCGTCCATCCTTCTGTCCCATCAGTCTACGCTGGGATGGGTCTCCTCTTCTCAAAAGGTGACCGCTCCTCTCTGGTCCTCACAGATTTCATAATGCAACGCTGCAATGGTTTTGGTGTAACTGAAACCTTTAAATATTTGTTCCCGTTGTATGTAATC
The DNA here is from genome assembly GCA_028641955.1 of Protonibea diacanthus. Classification (NCBI taxonomy): domain Eukaryota; kingdom Metazoa; phylum Chordata; class Actinopteri; family Sciaenidae; genus Protonibea; species Protonibea diacanthus. The sequence continues at coordinate 19,042,535 of CM053988.1, read as the reverse complement.
CTCTCAGGTTGTTCACAGTCAAAGTCTGAAAGTCTATAACCCTTTTTCTCTTGCAGGCGTGATATGAAACTGTATTGTGTGTCTTCTTTTTGTCACAGTGAAGCAAAAACATCATCTCATGGTACTATTTTCACTTCACAGACATCAGACGAACCAGAAGAGAAAGCGGTGGTTACCACGGAGATGGAGGCAGCGCCAGAACCAGCGCCAGCTGAGTCGACGGGGCCAATGGTGAATATCCAGACCGCAGAGGCTGCAGAGGCTGTGCATGTTACAGTGGAGCTCACAGTCAAAGCCGAGCCTGCAGAGGGAGAGCTAGATCGTGCAGTTGTGTTACAAGAGGATAGTGGAGGCAATAGTTTAGGAGATCCACCAGCTGACTCTGGATGTTGTGAAAAATCTGGTGTCCCAGGCGTTGCACCATCTTCACAGCAGTCTCAGCAGTCAGCATCTGTGGAGCTGGTGGCTGAAAAACAGCCCGTAGCAACAAATTTAGGGTTAGACGAGAGGCTGTCTGACAGTGGTGATTTACCAGAGTCTGCAGTGCTGACCTTAACAGCGGAAAATGAGGAAGTAATAGACGAGGGCCGAGAGGATGCAGGGGCGGAGGGGCAGGCGTTGGCAGCAAAAGACGAAAATGATGCTTTCAGATTCACTATTGCTCCTGCTTACATCAGAGATTGCGAAAAGGAGGAGGCGCAGCCTCCAGCAGAGGAGGAAGACAGCGAAGGGGAAGCAGCAGAGTGTTGCTTGGAGGATTTGGAAGAGGAATTGGCAGGTTTTGAAAACACAGGGGAAAACACAGAAGTAGATGGCAAGAGAGTCCAATTCTCTGACGAAGTCAAGTACTTCGAGGAACAAGAGATTCCCACCGAGTTGAAAGATGGTATTGAAGAGGTGGATGAAGAGAGAGATGAATGTTCGCCAGCAGGCGATGAAGAACAGAAAAGCTTTCCAGACATCTTGAAACCTTTGCCTTTTAAAAAAGAGAAATACTACTATGTACAGATGGACAGCTCGGAGGATGAAATGGAGAGAACAGAGGAGGAAGAGACAGATGGAAAGACAGGCAAGGAAGAACTGAACATGACAGACAAAAAGGCTCCAGCAGTGAGAGAAGATGTCACGGCATCAGAAGAAGTGAAGGAAGAAGGAGATAGAGACGAACAAGACCAGCAGTCCAGCCCACGTGATACGACCCAGACTGAACCTCTCCCTTCAGACGCCCCGCTCACCCATCTGCCTCCAGCCGTGTCTCCATCGGAGGTAACCCTGCATCAGCTCCAGTGGGCCTCAGGGCCTCTGCCCTGTAACCTCACCTCCACCCTCCCCTCCTGCCGACATAATCTGCCACTAATAATCAAAGGCAAAACTCGACAATAAGCATGGATGTGCATCGCAACTTGCTAACTTCACGGCTTGTTGCTGAGAAGATCAGGGGACCTTTTTTAATGTGATGTGGTGCACACACTTGATCGAAACCTTGTGATTTGCATTCTTCAGTATTCTCCTCTCCTTCACTGGATCAGGGACACTTAATGCATGACTGCATGCTCATTTAGAGATTTAAGCCCTTCAATGACAGCCTTTGGCTTTCGTTTATTAGCATGCGGCATTTATTTGTGTCAATTTGATTTTATGTTCAACAGCGCAGAGTTATTTTAAGAACAAAGACGTACAGTCAACATTAAACACCTACAGCGATTTGTTTCAGACATGGCCACTAATTTAACTAGAGCACAGACGGTGCTGCTGTTCTCCTGCGTGAACTTATTTTTTCCTGTTTTTCTTCATTAGATTGTTGATGCCGTCGACGCAGGTACCAAAGAGACGCCTGTGGTCCACACAGAGACAAAAACCATCACCTATGAGTCTGCAGAGGTACATATGAACAGAAACACTTCAACATTTACTTTAGTGTCTGAATTTGCTTTAAAAAGAAGCTGCTTCAACTGATTTTTTTTTTTTTTGGCCACTTGGGGGCAGAAACGAGCTGTGAGTCCAACACTGACATACGCATATTAGCCCTTAAGATACGATTTTAGCAACAATTAATCATGAACTACTAGAATTATGATGAGAGTGTTGAAAATGAACCAAAACATTAAAGTTGCAGGCCGTAAAACCAAAATAATGAGCTGAAAGACTACAGAATGTGATTATTGTCTGTGTTTTCATCACTACAAGAGACTTCTTCCATAAACTGCTGAAAACATTGATTATAGTCGCTTTAAAGCTGCACTAATCAATATGTTTCCTATTAACAAAGCATAAAATAACTCCTGTATTTGTAGAGTAAATGTTTTCATTGGTAGTTACACAAAGAACTTTCACCCAGCTGAGCTTTTTAGCTTCTTTTAGCTCATTGTTTTGGTTTTGTCTCCATTTTCAACCACAGCAGGACGCTGTAACAAAAAAAATCACAGAGAAACCTACTGCATGCTGCGACATAGAGCAGCTTTTAGCAGATAAACACAGATATTTTTTACCCAGAATGCTTATAGTGTCCTCCAGATGTATGAATAAGCAATTGTTATCTAACACGACTGCCATCACAGCTTTCTGAGGTGACAATATGTCAGATGTTTTCAGCTTTTTTAGGATTTCTTTGGACCACGAGTAGCCAAAAAAAATCAATTATTGCAGCTTTTAAGCAATTAGTGCTGAATGACAATAATAATATTTGACAGGAACTCTGTTGTTCTTCTTCAATGTAAATATCATTTCAAATGGAGTGTGTTGTTTATCAACAGGTTGACACTAATGGTGACGTAGACCCCGGTGTGTTGCTGAGTGCTCAGACCATCACCTCGGAAACCACCAGCACCACGACAACCACACACATCACAAAGGTCAGAGTTCATCTGTTGTTCTGTTTGTCTCTTTAACACTCGAAGCCACAAACGTGACCACACGTCTGCTTCAGCCTTTCTTTACTGCACAATGTAAAACACAAAACAGGAACAGAGACGTGCTTCATAACACGTCCTCTCTGACGAATATTTATGTTTTTATTTTGATAAATCTTCTGAAGAGTCCAGTTCTGTCTGGAGAAGTTAGATTTAATCAGGCTGCAGCTATTTTTATTACTGAATATTTTCTTGAGGTCAGAAAATATTGAAAAATATCAACAATCTTAAAATGTCTTGTTTTGTTTCAGTCTTGGACTAATAAAGATTCACATTTCTGCTCTAAAATGCAGATTAAATTTTTTATAAATCAACAAATTGATTAAGAATCGAGGGTGTAGAACTCTTTACATTTATATTTTCACAACCTTCCTGTCATCTAAGTTAAATCAACTAAATTTCAGCATTTAGACTGAAGAGAAGTGTTCTTCTAGATTCAAATATAGCATGATAGTTTGAAGTTTGATGTTTATCACCATATATTTTCATGTCTGCACTGATTGTAAGTCCTCTTTCTGTTCTCTGTCTGCCAGACGGTGAAAGGAGGAATATCAGAGACGAGAATCGAGAAAAGGATCGTCATCACGGGAGATGCAGACATCGATCACGACCAGGTCTGTCTTCACTTTGTCATTTTTCTGTGCCTGTAAAGTGAATAATTGGATTTGAGCAGTGACCATGAACAAAGTGAAATGTTAGTGACCCCTCAGGACCTTTAACCACATGATGGCTTAGCATGTGACATTTTAAACAAAACATTAACTTGTGATGTGACTTTTAACAAATACTGGAAGTATGACAAATGTAACTAAAAGTGGCTTCCCTGTTGGCATATTGACTCACAATCAAACATCCCTGCTCCCTCCCCGCCTTCCCCGTTTTCTGTCTCCCCCTGGTGATCCCTCCTGGCACTGCACCCCCCGTATATAGGCTCTGGCTCAGGCCATAAAGGAGGCTAAAGAACAGCATCCTGACATGTCAGTGACCAAAGTAGTGGTACATAAAGAGACAGAGATCACGCCAGAGGAGGGGGAGGACTGACCCAGGTAAGACAATGAGGTCCCAGTCCTGGTCCCAGCTCTGTTTTTTATTTATTTTTTTAGTCTGGTCTGGTTTTGATTTGGTCAGACTGGACTTGTTTTTTTTTTTGTTTTTTTTCAAGCTGGTCTCTGTTCTTGGGCATGCTGCTTTCCCATCAGCACTTCTTCTCACCGGTACAGACAGCCCTGCTTCTGTAGCACTTACAGCTAATGCATCATGCTGTTGTCATTCCAGCTCCACTCCCCCTGTAGGGAAAAGGTTGGCTGATGCGTGCGTGCACACAGACCGGATATTGCAGTCTAAACTCGTAATGACAAGGCTTAAAAACCTTTACAGTAATGCTCCTGGCAGTCTCATGCAACCTCTTGTAATGTGACTGCAACACTCCCCCCTGCTGGAAAGAAACACAGTCTCCTTTTCATTAGAGAGACTGAACACAGAAATCTAAATCTTAACAAGCTCCAAACTAGATAATAAAACATCTTCCTCAACAATCAGATATGACATGAATAAATGATTCTGAAGCAGTTGCACCTGCATGCCGTGCAATATTCTGTAAACATATTCTCCACACATTGTTTTGCCCACATTGTGTCTCACAAAGGGCACCGGCAGCGCTGAACGATTAAATACCGGCCGAACCGGCTTGTGCTTCCCAGAGTGCTGCAGTCTGCGGCTGCAAACGTGCCCGTATGGACTGAAATCTGATCTTCGGTGAACACAGCCGCGCTGCTTTAGTCTATTTTCAACTCTGGTCTTACAAGAAACATCACATACCATAACTGGACGGCTTCTCGTGATGGGCAAAAGGGAATTAAAACATTCATTTGTGCTTTGTTCTGCATAAAAAATAATGTTCAGGTGCATGCTGCGTTACTTTTATACTACTTAACTACTGAAATCTTTAATCATTAATATCAGCAGTGTTCTGCTAATTAAAGGTCTGTGAATGAAGTTTACACTGGCTGTTTTCCAAATGTTTACTCATTAGTCATTGACTTTAGCGCACCAACTTCACACCTGGCCAAGGACGACAGATAAAAACTGGCCTCTCTCTTGACAAATGATGGCATATTCACACAGTTTATGTTGTTTATTAATATGCACTGCAATAAAGTAAATCAGTTAAGCTAATAATAGCAATAGTTTTTCACTGCACGGCGGACTAACTGGGTAGTCTTTAAAGGGAGAAGTGTTCGTGCATGGGGTGAATCCCTGAATTGTTCAAACTGTGTTTCTAGGACACTTCGGTTTGAAACAGTTTGTGACATACTGCTCCTTTCAGTCGCACTCTTTCTTTCTGTTTGGGAGAGAGGAGGAAAAGAAAAAGAAATAGGTCAGCAGTCCTCTGCTGCAGCAGCAGCAACGTTTGTACAAACTTTCACAAATGCAGCCATTTGTGTTTCAACTTGTCCGCCTGTCGGTGTTGTGGGGATTATTTCAGGTGTGGAGCTGCGTGAGGGATACCGCTCATTCCATCACACCGCAGCATGTCGTTCTAACCTTTTATCCGTGCAAACTGGAACCATCCAGTTTTTTTTTGTTTTTTTTAACTCTAATTCACCTTTTTTGGCTCCGGAGCTTGTTATTTTCACGAGCATTTGACTGAAACAATCCCAAGACGCAGAGTTTGGGATGAGTGAGCGTGCATGTGTGTACTTGTGTGACTCACCAGATGGGAATGCTTGGCTTTGTTTCTGCGGCCTTGCCCTCAGTCCTCTGTATGTGTGTGTGTGTGTGTGTGTGTGTGTGTGTGTGTGTGTGTGTGTGTGTGTGTGTGTGTGAGAGAGACGGTGTGTGTGTGCTGTCTAATGTCTGTGTGTCAGGCCGGCTGTGTTTCTCAGCAGCTCTATTAACTTGATTACTAACTGTGTGTTTTGCTCTGGTCCTTTGGATGCTCTTGTCTTCTTTCCGGCTGTAGATACACACAGACTGTTGAAGCATTTTCAACAGTGTTCAAATTTAAAATTCAACAATTTTCTAATCGTCAGAGAAACTTTAGCATCAAAACACGTCGCACTACTACACCACGCTTTGATCGCCAAACATTATGGAGTGTTCTGTCTTCTTCAGGTTGTTCCTGAAGCTCCACTCATACATGAGTCGCCCAAATTGGCCTGTCACAAACTTCTCTGTATTACTGTGTTTATTATGTGATATTAACCGATATGAAAATAGATTTCTTCCAGGATATAATGCAGAAATGCACCCACTCATTAGGTACACGTGTACAATCTGATGTGATCCAATATGACAGCTCTGCCTTTGATAAACACAATAATGTGTCACCAAACACCTTTCGATATAATGCACTCCTGTTCAACAACACCGCCCACGTAAAGCAGAGCTATCACCTCTCTGACAGCGACAGCGAAAACTGAAACGTTATCAGCTTCGTGAAAGTCGAATTTATGCCAGAGTTGTCGCATCACATCGGAGGGTACAGGTATCGTGGTGTTCAACAATATTTAACTTAAATACTCTTTAATATGTTCAGTAAAGCAGCCTCCTGAGTAGCTTTGCATTGTCGTATCTGTGCACAGTCTGCATAGACAAGCTGAATAAAAAAAATCAGCTGCCCTGTAGGAAATCTGCAAACTTTTATCTGCTAAAATGAGTTTTGCTCTTAAAAATCCCCCAAATCTGTTGGCTTTAGTCATTTCTAGTTTTAATTTCCTGTTCTTAAATATCATCACTACGAGTTTGAAATATTATCACCCGTAAATACGTTAGAATGTAAAATTAGTCCTTCTTGAGTGAATAGTCTGTAATGACGACACAAAAGAAGTTTAAATATCAGTTTGTCAAATTATAATCTGATCTCTCCCACCACTGAACATTTATGAACAACCCATCTGCGTTTGAACACCCTGAACTACATTTCCACTTCCTGTTATTTATATAATCTCCAGTAGACTCGATAAAAATGTCTTCAGGTCTTTGAAGCGCCCGATTTAGAAATCCAGCATGCCTCCTCCTCCTCCTCTAAATCTCTCTTTGATGAAGGCAACAAAGCGTGGCGTGCGACAAGTTTTTTAATTTGGATTCGACCAAAATTAAAAACTCAAACCACGCTTACGGATAAAGAATGATGGTTTTTCCTCTGTTTGTTTCTCAGTTGTGACAGCCGCCTTTTCTGACTCATTACTTGTGGTCACACTTTAAATAGCTGGCATTCATTTTTTGGGAAGAATTGTTTGTAAATTAGTCACAGACAGAAAGTGCTCAAGAGGCCTGTGTGTATCTAAAGTTGTGTATGTGCATCTCTGTAGTCCCTCAGTGTGTCTATTCACGGGGGTGAAACTGCCGTAACGTTCTTCTACAAGGCTCATTTTTAGTCTTTTTGGCAGGGTGTGGTGTGGCACTGAAGGCTCAGACGTGATTAAATATGCAGGATGGTACTAAGTGCTGTTTCCTCTGTTCTTCCAGGAGTAACACTGAGGGCTGTTTTCTGTTCAACCTCCCAGAATCCAACATCCAGAACTCCCCACATATTACTCCGGGATTCTCAGAAGACTTAAAGAAAGGCTCCGACTCTCCAAATGCTGCAGCTCGCTGCTAACCGCAAACATCACCTGCAAAATAAATAAATGCATTTTGCATGAGAAGGACGCAACGTCGCATTATCAAACAAAGATTATACTGAAAACTGTACGATTTAAAAACAAAACAAAAAAAAAAAAACGGTTCTCGATCCCATCTGCACGCCGAATCCCTGTGTGCAGCAAGCAGACCTGTTGCTTTCACTGCCTTATTATGACTTTGATGCTTTTTTTTTATTGATTATTGAGAATAATTATTGTAGCAACATTTTATTTATGAAATAAAAGCCATCACTCCAGAAACTTAAAAATCGCTGTAGGCTGTATATGTTAGGGAGCAGACACTATTTAACCTTGCTGTAGAAGTGCCAACCTCATTTGCCAGCGAGCATCACCTCACCCACTCCGACACGACCGATGATTTTCCGTCAGGTATGCCACTACACAAATCACTACAGCCCCGTACTGTACATATCGAAGCTTTCCTAGGAGAATAGCAAATTATCATTCACCGTTGATTTTTTTCCGTCACGTCTACTTGAATTTGCATTTTTTTCTTTCTACGATCACGTCAGTATTTTTATTGTTTCTCATCAACACTTTTTAGAGGGTCTGTTCTGGCAAATGATTGCCAAGGAATCTGTGCAAGAAATAAAACTTTTCAATGTGCCTGTGCAGGTTTTGAATGTTTCCCAGGGTAGACGATCGGCTGCAGCACAAGTCCCAGGTTTGTGTGACTGTGAGGCAAAGGGCTCAGACTGCCGAGCTCTGCCCAAATTAGATGCAAAGCCAAGAGAGATCTGTCAACTTCCCCAAATCCCTCCCTCCTCCTCCTCCTCCACCATCACCACCTCCACCTCCACCACCCTGAACATGTCAACCTTCATCTGTTCAACTGTATCTGAATAACCGAGTATTGTTCGTGTACAGCCATGTTCTCCTCAGAATGGTGAAATAAAAGTGGCAAATGCATTTTGTTTTAATTTGCTGGTTTCTTCTCAAATAATAAAATGTTGACCACAGTACTGAAACTTGTGTTCGATCTGTTCATCATTTGACGTCTTTTAGCACTGAGGCATCGAGCCAGGAAAGTTCTGTTATAACTCAGACGAGGGCTTTGTGCTTATTATAACATTTTACCGAGTTCATTAGTTTCAGGTTTATTTATCATGTGCAGGTTAACACAGGATGGAGGTAGTACTGTGAGCCAAAACATTAAAAACATGGTTCTAAATTTGGATTTTTTATTTGATTTGGTTTAGTTGAAATCTTTAAAATCAGCCACCAAATGTGCTAATAATTTACGCGTCTGAGCCACAGGCTGGATGTTGACAGTCAGATTGCATAGCCTCCGGCAAACTTTGATTATTAAAATAAGTTTAAATATTAGTTAAATGTATATTTATATGCATGTGACAGGCCGTATAAACTGTAGTCAGTCTCATTACCATTAACTCTAAATACTCTAAGCAGTTAATTTACCTGTTGAAAGAAATGCCCTCTGGGTAATTAAAACGTGATTTTAACAGCTTCAGGTAATTATGTTGAATAACACGCAGGCGCCTGAGGCCACGCCCCTCGTGTGTACGTGCGTGTGAGTCAGAGAAAAACAAAAGTGAAGAGGTCTCACTCTGTCACTGTTGCTGGGTGCAAAAAAAAAAACAAACAGGATCAGATGATCTGATTTGTTTTATTTACAGAGACAAACTAAAGAGACTAAATGAAGAGCTGCTGTATTTAAACGTTTGAGATGTGCAGCACTGTGGGTAATATCCGCCAGCTCCAGCCACACCGAGACACAGAGAGGTTACAGATAATGGATGGATGAATAATTTAAATTAATATAATATTTATAACAGTGATGTGAAATGTAAACAGGTTATTCTATAAAAATTCACCCTCCGTACAGTTAGCTGTATATATAAATATTAACTATAAATTAACTAGGAACCAAAACTGACTATGGAGACTGACTCGTTTGTAACCAGCCTCAAGTGGACATTTGAGGAACTGCAGCTTTTGGTACTTCTGCATTAGCTTCACTTTACAGCCATGGACATTGCCGCATTTTTTTCCCTCACTCATTCAAATCACATTAAGTCTTAAAGTTTTGCAGAATTAACAGCGTGGCCGCTTTGATTGACAGGTAGGTGTGATTACAGATGGCTTGTTTGAGCCAAGCATTCCCATCAGCTCCATCGTCCATCTACCTACCTTCCTACCTACCTATCTTCCTTCCTATGTATCTTCCTTCCTACCTACCTATCTTCCTACCTACCTTCCTACCTATCTTCCTTCCTATGTATCTTCCTTCCTACCTACCTATCTTCCTACTTACCTTCCTACCTATCTTCCTTCCTACCTATCTTCCTACCTTCCTACCTATCTTCCTACCTTCCTACCTACCTATCTTCCTTCCTACCTACCTATCTTCCTCCTACCTACCTTCCTACCTACCTTCCTACCTATCTTCCTACCTACCTATCTTCCTTCCTACCTACCTATCTTTCTACCTTCCTACCTACCTACCTTCCTACCTACCTATCTTCCTTCCTACCTACCTATCTTCCTCCTACCTACCTTCCTACCTACCTTCCTACCTATCTTCCTACCTACCTATCTTCCTTCCTACCTTCCTACCTACCTATCTTCCTACCTTCCTTCCTACCTACCTTCCTACCTATCTTCCTACCTACCTATCTTCCTTCCTACCTACCTATCTTCCTCCTACCTACCTTCCTACCTATCTTTCTACCTTCCTACCTACCTACCTTCCTACCTATCTTCCTACCTACCTATCTTCCTTCCTACCTACCTATCTTCCTCCTACCTACCTTCCTACCTATCTTCCTTCCTACCTATCTTCCTACCTTCCTACCTATCTTCCTACCTTCCTACCTACCTTCCTACCTACCTATCTTCCTTCCTACCTACCTATCTTCCTCCTACCTACCTTCCTACCTACCTTCCTACCTATCTTCCTACCTACCTATCTTCCTTCCTACCTTCCTACCTACCTATCTTCCTACCTTCCTTCCTACCTACCTTCCTACCTATCTTCCTACCTACCTATCTTCCTTCCTACCTACCTATCTTCCTTCCTACCTACCTATCTTCCTACTTACCTTCCTACCTTTCTACCTACCTATCTTCCTTCCTACCTACCTATCTTCCTCCTACCTACCTTCCTACCTACCTTCCTACCTATCTTCCTACCTATCTATCTTCCTTCCTACCTTCCTACCTACCTATCTTCCTACCTTCCTACCTACCTACCTTTCTACCTATCTTCCTACCTACCTATCTTCCTTCCTACCTACCTATCTTCCTCCTACCTACCTTCCTACCTATCTCCCTACCTACCTATCTTCCTTCCTACCTTCCTACCTACCTATCTTCCTACATTCCTACCTACCTACCTTCCTACCTATCTTCCTTTCTACCTACCTACCTATCTTCTGACCTACCTATCTTCCATCCTATCTTCCTTCCTACCTACCTACCTACCTACCTACCTACCTACCTTCCTACCTATCTTCCTACCTACCTATTTTCCTTCCTATCTTCCTTCCTACCTACCTACCTACCTTTCTACCTATCTTCCTACCTACCTTCCTACCTATCTTCCTTCCTACCTACCTTCCTACCTATCTTCCTACCTACCTATCACATTTGCGCTCAGCTCTGCAGCTTGAGCTTCAGACAGAGTGAGCCCTCTCTCGGGCTCATAGTGGATCTCGGTGTCGTACCTGCTCCGGTGCTGTAGGTGGCGGCAGAGCCGCGCGGCGCTTCCTGTGGAGCTCAACAGTCACAACAAGAGGAGGAAGAGGAAAAACGACAGCTCTGGATCGTCGTCGACTGCCTTGCGTGACAACACAGGAGGAGATCGCGTCCAGGCTTCGGGTATTAAACCATTATTATTTTTTTACACATTTCCTCCTTTGTCGCTTCGTACGACGGCGGAGGGGAAAAAAAGCCAAGCCGGCGGTGCGGCTGTCTGGGCGGGCGTTAGTCCGCCCGTTGGCCGCCGTGTTCTCGCTGTTTGTGAACTGCTTTAAAGACACCAGAAACATGCCAATGGAGGCTTGCTTGACCAAAATGGCTGGGCGCAGTGAAATGTGAAATATTGTTGCTAAGGTTATGCCTTTTCTGCACGCGACAGCACTGTCACGCGGTTAAAAACGCACAACTCGAGTTGAGAAAAGTGCGTGTGTTTGCGTTTATATATTTTTATAAGCGTTGCTGCGGCGCTGTTTCTGCTGCTGGGGCCTGTCGTGTGTGTGTGTGTTTTTTTTTTCTCCCCCCTTCTTTCTGCATGATTGCTTTTAGATACTTTTTTGTGCATTTGTGACGTTCACCTGCACACAAACGCGACATGTGCTGCATGTTATTCCTCTGTTAACATATAAGAAGCATGCAAATGCAGCTCCACCCCTCAGCTGTGCAGGTTATATGCATGCATGCATGCAGAAATTAAACTGCTGTTTGTTTCTCCCGCTGCAGGTTGCTCCACTTTGACCTGCAACATGTCTGATTTACTGAGATATATCGACTATGACCACAAAGCCACCTTCCTGAAGATGCTCAACCAGCAGAGGATGGAAGGTGAGCACTGTGACGTGGTGGTGGTGGTGGAAAACATAGAGTTCAGGGCTCACCGCTGTGTCTTGGCAGCCTGCAGCAACTACTTCAAGAAGCTCTTCAAGAAGCAGAGCGACGAGGACAACTCCATCGTGGAGCTGGACTTCATCCGCTCCGACATCTTCGAGGAGGTGCTCAATTACATGTACACGGCCCGGCTCGCCGTGAGGAAGAAGGACATCAATATGATGATGTCGTCCGGTCAGATCCTCGGCATCAACTTCCTGGATAACCTGTGCACGCAGAAACGAGAGCTGACCAACATGAAGACCCGGGAGAACCAGGCGCCGGGTGACCACGGGATGAGAGCTCAGGACGCCATCCTGAAGGAGCTGGCCATGGAGGAGGTGAGGAAGAACAGCTTTTATGATCAGGGGATGGATAGCATGGGACCCGGGGGCTCACACGTGTCCCAGCCGCACAACTACAACACCAGCATGAGCAAAGATCCCCACAGCCACGGCTGGGGATCCTCTTCCTCCAGCGACATGAAGCTGGAGTACCTGCTGTACGGCCACCGCGACCACGGCTCGTGCCAGAGCACGGGCGCAAAGCCCATGGACCACAACGCCAAAAAGGAGCGGCTGCTCACCGCCAACCGCCCGTACGGCTGCGAGCACTGCCCCAAAGCCTTCACCACCGCCGCCCACCTCAAAGAGCACCTGAAGATCCACTCTGGCTTCAAGCCTCACCGCTGCGTCGTGTGCGGCAAAGCATTCATCAGGGGTCCCGACCTGAAGAGGCACGAGAGGGTCCACAGCAACGAGAGGCCCTTCGCGTGCCAAATGTGCGAAAAGGCCTTCAAGCACAAGTCTCACCTGAAAGACCACGAACGGCAGCACAGGGGCGAGCGGCCATTCAACTGCGGCTCCTGCGACAAAGCCTTCATCAAAGCGTCGGATCTGAAGCGCCACTGGAACACCATGCACAGCGGCAACCCCCGCAGACAGATGTCCCTGTCTCCGGCCGCCTCCCAGCACGGCCAGGCAGAAGCCACCGACCAGAGAGACTGGAAAATGGAAACCGGGCCACATTCGCACAACTCAGGGGACTGTTGAGCCTGCGGACGCACCAAAACCAACACTCTGACATACAGACAGACACACATACATCCACAGCAGTCACTCAGACAAAAAAAAAAAAAAAAAGAATAAAAACATGTAAACACACTGACACAACCAGAAACCTGTGACAGGCCGACGGGCCTGAGATCACACGGACAATGATCGGAGTGAGTAACGAGAGATCATAGCATGTTCATAAGACTGTGGGGGCTGTATTATTATTCTAAAGAGTTATGTCAAAAACGATGTTTTTCTTTCCACCTGTAAAATCATGTAAATGTTTAGTTCACTCTACTATATATTTTTCACAAAAGCATCGTTGCTATCTAGACTTTGGGGGTTCTCATAACATTATTCTCTTTTACTTTTATGGGATATGTAACATTTAAATGTTTGTTTAACCTTTACTGGATTTTATGGAGATAAAAAGAGAGAAGCAGAGTCTTTTTGGGGCGGGGAGGGATGAAAGGGGGACGACGTTGGAGGGGAAAGGGGGTGAGATTTTTCTGCATAACATTTGTTGCATTGAGTATATTCATGTGGATGTTTTTAATGGATGTGTTTAGTTGTATTGATTGATATTACACTGTAAGAGTAAGAGTCACCATTTTGCATTTGATGCAGATGATACCAAAGTCTTGGGCCTCTGAGGGATTGTCTTTAAAGACTGTCCTGCCCAAGCAACCGGCCAACTAGATTTACTGTTATACAGTATAACTGTCATCCAGCTATCAACAGTTAATGATAGATGTCTGTATATACTGTAGCTTAGTTTGTTGCACAATTAGAGTACACAATAATGAATTATGCACATATAACATTGTCCTACTCCTACACTTTGACAATAAACACCATTTGCTGTGTTTTATTGTTTTCTGGAAAGTTTGGTTCTTGTTGGAGAGAGTTCAGCCAGCCAGCGAGCGTCGATCTGGATCCTGACAGCAGAGCACGGCGTGAGGCGTCTGTGCCACACCCAAAACCTGAGCGCTCGCCTTCGGAGCTTAAAAGTCTCTCGAGTTTATAAGTGGCAAAGATATAAAAGTGTTCCACGTTGGTTTGTGGTCAGACGTTGAGGAATTTGTCTTGTTATGGTTGTTGTGAGAAGTTTTAATCTCCAGCGTTCAAGCACTAAATGATCCATCTATCTAATACTGTCGGTGCTGAACTTTAAGTTCTTGTAAGTCCTCCAAAGTCCAGAACCAGGCGAGACGAGAGGCTGCCACTGTCTGTATGTAGTGATGTTTTCTAGAGACGTGCTGCTTGTAAAGTTTCCATGTGTGGTTATGTTTCATCTACGTGATGACAGCATCACAACAAAATTGTACCTGGTGCGACAATATATTAACAAAGGCTGCAACTGATGGTTGTTTTCATTCATTTTGGGCTGTAAAATGTCAGAAAATGGTGAAAAAAAATGTCAGAGGTGACGCCTGAAAATGTCTCGTTTTGTCCGAGATGTCCAGTTTATAAAGAAAAAGCAGCAAATCCTCACGTTCCTGAAGTTTTTTGCTTGAAAATAACTTCAAACTTGCTGTTAAATCAATTTAACATGCAACTATATTCATAGATAAGTTGTTTTTTAATCAAAATGTCTCCATTTCTAGCTTCTTTACTGTGATGATTTTCTGCTTTTCTTTGACTAATGTGATCACACACTGAGTGTTTTTAAGTTTTTGCACCACCGGATGGACAAAATTAGCAATTTTAAGACTTTAATGGGAGTTTTTCATCATTTTTCTAACACTAAATATGCATCGAACGATTAATCGAGAAAGAAATCAATAATTAAAATGACTCCTGACTGAGTCTTTAGTTCAAGCTGAAACTTTCCTCCATCCCGAGATGCAACAGAGCTTCAGGATTCAGTTTGTTTATAAGCCCAGACTATGCAAACAATCACATCTGCTGCCCACCCACCTCCCCTCTCCTCTCCTCTCCTCCCCTCTCTTCCCCTCTCCTCTCCTCTCCTCCCCTCTCCTCTCCTCTCTGCTCCGCTCCACACCGATCCCTGAAGTCCGCTGCACCGCTCTGTAGTTCCACTGACATGAAACCAACCGCTCAGTGACGCTAGTGTTTAACAAGGGTGAAAACACTTTAAACAGGACACAAAGCTCTCCCTCTCTTGCTCTCTCTCACTCTCTCACACACACACACACACACACACACACACACAACATGGCTGCAAGAAGAAGCCTCCTCAGCAGCTCTCCCATACTCTGCATGCAACACTAGATGGTGCCCTGTTCATAGTGATTGACCTGTTGCTGCCCATTTTGACCTGCTCGTGTTGTCTGTCCGGGACTGGGGGGAATACTTTGGAGACACTGATGGCACAGTGGAAGCTACGGAGAGCCAGAGCTGGTTGGAAAGCACATATGGTGACTGTGTGAAATGTATGCGCTCTCACACCTCGGTGTTTTCCATATATTTACATATATCTGACTCTAGTGGTTGGAGTGAGGCCAGCGCAAGTACCCGGCTTTCACAGCCCGCGCTCTGTTTCCAGTCACATGGAGATAAGTCCGCACCTATTTATGAGCAGTCTGACCGCACAGTCTGGGGGTGGTGTGGGGGTGTGGGGGCATCCTCAGAAGTGGGCCCTGTTTGCTGCATGTACCTCAGATTGATCTATTCTTAACTGTCAACAGAGGAAGAGTTTGATCGCCTGTAATTTGGGGTGAAACAGTTTGGTGGAAAACTGACGTCAGCGTCTAATGGAAAAGGCGGGCCCTGCCTCACTGATGTCAGTAGATGCCCGAGATCTGTTTTCTGCATTTCCTGGCCCCTGCTGTATATATATATATATATATATGTGTGTGTGTGTGTGTGTGTGTGAGTGCATTAAGGCCAGTGAATGATGCAGGATATGGTTTTGTATCACATTGTTAAGGCTGATTGTGTGTGTGTGTGTAGGGAGAGGTTTAAAATGAAATGCATGACTTCTATCGGTGTGTATGCGTGCCAAGGGATTTGAGTGATGAGAGCTTATTGTGTGTGAGTGTGTGTGTGTGTGTGTGCGTGTGTTTGTATGCGTGCGCCTAAGCACATTTATATGTGCGTGTGCACGCATGTGTGCGTGTCTATGCATGTGTAATGACCGGGGGAGGGGGGAGGAGAGCGGAGGAGAGCGTGAGTGCGCATTCATGCATGTGTGTGTGTGCGTGCATCGGGGGGGGGGGGGGGGGGGGGGGGGTGTTTATATGTTTGTGTGCGATACATGCATCTATAATGAGCCCTGCGTGTGTGTATGTGTGCACGCACATGTGTGTGTGAGTGACAGGCGGTGAGCGAGTGTGCAATCATGCGTGTGTGCCTCTCTGCGTGTACTCATCCGTGCCTGTGCGTGAGGCTTGTGCATCAGTATGGAGAAGAGTGTGTGTGTGTGTGTGTGTGTGTGTGTGTGTGTGTCCCTATTTGTTTTTATGTATGCATGAGCTTGCATGCATGTACGTGCATGCAAATGCACACATCATCACTATTTAGGGAATTTACGTGTCAGCAGGCTGAATTCTATAATGCAGGTAGTCACATGAATGAATTCATGTATTTGAATGTGTGTGTGTGTGTGTGTGTGGTATACATTAGTATTGTGGGGGCTGTGCATTCAGATTCAAGTCTGCATAACTTTATGTGGCTTTCTCGTGTGTGTTTATTCTCTCTTCAGCGTTTGGGTTTTTGTGTGTGTGTGTGTGTGTGTGTGGGCGCTAGTGCATGTGTACGTGAGTTTGTGTTTTTTTGCATGTATGTGTATATGTGTACAGTGAACACCCGGTTTCCATTACCCCGGCCGGCGTGGTTCCCTCAGCCAGACCACAAACCTCCTGTCTCCACTCTGGCTCCACCCAGCGCTGCCACAGGCTTCCCAGAAAAGAACAGCGTCTAATTAAAAAAACTTTAATTACATTCATCTCATCTCTCTCTCACACACATACACATATAGACACACACACACACTCACAGAGAATAAAACAACTGTATACAAACAATCCCATATGATAAATGTGCATGAAAGGCAAAGCCAGCAGTTTCTTTTTTCCCCCCAAGTGGAATGGCTTTTAATCAGAGCTGCTGACATTCATGAGCCGTGGAGTCTCCTGTGATCCTCCACAGCACCATCTGGAATGTCTTCAGCTTTAAGGACTCCATCCATGATCACGGTGTCTCTCTGTCCCCCTTAGTGTCTTTTCACGAGACGTTTTATGCCCTTTTATGTGATCTCCGCGGCGTAAATCATTTTATAACTGTACATCTTCAGTTACTGTATAAACACGCAGACCGTTAAACTGATTTGTAGCGCAGCACTTAAAGTATGACACAACTGTAAAATAACACTCGATTAACGGCTCATCTTCTGAGTGAGTGTCACATTAACGCGAGGAGGATCTTTGAGGAATGTTCCCCCGAGGAGGAGGAGGAGGAGGAGGAGGAGGAGGAGGGTCACTCATCACCTTGAACACAGGAGCTCCTATCTGACCAGCTTCCTCCTCCTCTTTCCCAGCAGACCACATTGAACCGGGTTTTATTAACTGTGACCTGGTGTGTGTCCGCAGACAAGGTGCGTCTTTGTTGATCGGCGCGGCGCTGACCTGTGGGGAGTCAAACCCCCGTGGAGGTGGGTTATCGGGACATCTCCGCAGGGCTGAGAGAGCCGGGCCTGAGATGGCTGAGATCTGCCTGCAGGAGTCATTGTTCAGGGCCGGACCAGATGTTCCAGCCCGGAGATTACCATCGCATCACTCCTCAGAGGGGAGCACACGCCTGCTCACCCTCTCCTACAGCACGTCTCTCCTCTCTTGTCTCCTTCACCTCTCTGCTACTCCTCACCTTTCCCACCTGTCCTGTTTCCTCTACATCATTGCCTTCCTCCCACCTGTCCTCCTTTCCTCAGTCTCCTCCTCTCTCCTCCCATCCTCTTTCCTTTCCTCTGCTCCCCATTCTCCTCTCCTTTCCTCCCCTCTCTTACCCCTTTTTTTCATCTTCTCCTCCTTCATCCACTCCCCACTTTAGCTGTCCTCTCCTTTTCTTCATCCTCTCCTCCCACTTCCTTCCCTATCTCTCCTCTCCTCTCCTATCCACCATTCGTCCTTGTCATTTCCTTTCCCTTGACTCCCTCTTCTCTCCTTATCTTATCTCTCCTCTCTGTCCTTCTCTCTCATCCTCTACTCCCCTCCTGTCCTCCCCTCCTCCTGCTTCTCCTCCCATCCGTACGGCCTCCCTATACCATCCTTTCTTGTCCACTCTTACTCATATGCTCCTCCCTCATCTACTCCTCCTTCTGCTATCCTCTCCTTTCCTTCCTTATAGTTTCCTCTCCTCTCCTTTGTCCACCTCCTTCATCGCTTCCTCTCCCCTGACTCTCTCCTTTCCTTCTTTCTTCCTTTCCTCTCCTCCTCCCTTGTCCTCTACTCCCTTCCTCCTCCTTGACCTGTTCTGTCCTTTCCTAATCTCCCCTCCTTCATCTTCATTATCTCCCTCCTCTTCTTCCTTCTTTCCTCACCACTTCTCCCCTTTGGATTCTACTCCTCTCCCCCTCCTTTCTTTTCCTTCATACTCCTCCTCCTCCTTTTTTTTTTTTTTTACCTTTTTCCTCACCCCCCTCTCCCCCATTCTGGGCCTACTTCCATCTCTACTCCTCTTCCCACCTCCTCTTCTCCTCACCGCCAGGCACAAATAACAACCGATGGCCGTCTTTGGTTAAACACAGCACACTCTGTTCTCCTCTACTCTTTCGTCTCCTCCTTTCCTTCCTGTTTCCTCTTTTCTCCTCCATTTTTCTCATTTGACCTCCCCGTCCTCCTCCCTCCATCTCTTCTCCTCTTCCCTCATCTTTATTTTATTTTATCTCCTCTCTGCCCTCTCTCCTCCTCACCACCCTGCACAGATAACAACTGAGGGCTGTCTTTGGTCAAACACAGAGCATGCTGTTCTCCTCCCTCCCTCCCTCCTCTCCTCTCCCTCCTTCCTCCTCTGCTGTTATCAGTCTCCGTCATGGAGGTCTCACTCTAATGAAATTCCCTCGGTGATCGCACTGACAGATCTAAAGGCAGCGTTTGTTTGGACGCCACATCTGGGGAGTCGCTGAGGGCATGAAAAGGAAAAAGCAGCTGTAATCTGATTATAAAAAATGTTACCTGTAATCTGGAGTCTGTTACTCTGACAAACACATTCAGCAGATTAAAAAGACCTGGCGGTTTTAACACTTCCCAGGTGAAACCACGCATACGTTTTAGATTTATTACACATTCTGATATGAATAAATAGATAAAGGTTTGTACAGCACGAGGTTTTGATACGTTTGTGATGATATATTTCATTTATACGTTGGATTTTGACCAATTTATAAAATCTTGGCTATGGCGGTTTATTTAATCTCATATATAACAGTACTGTTTTTATTCTGCGGAGTGGAATTGATCTAAATCTTGGAATAACACTGCGCTTTGGCACCGAGTGAAGGTTTGTTTGGATAAAAATCTATTTTAAGGAGAAAATACAGATTGTAGTTTCAGATATCAGGTCAAATAATCCACAAATAATTTTTAGTGTTAAGAGAGAGGTGCAGGAGTATCACATGGCTGAAGACAGTTTGTGCAAAATAAATATTTTTACAGATTTTTCTGAGAGAAAAATGTCCAAAATGAAATAACAGCAATACAAAACAAACATATTTATTCCTCGTAATCGTCCTGGCTGTCATACACTTTTTGACCTCTGGGGTCAAAGATGACCCCGTCTGATCTGACTGTAATTTAAAGCATGGAGTGTAAACTGTCAATCAGTTGTCAGTGTTACACCTTTAGTCTTACTTCAGTCCAACTCTTTACCACAAATCTGTCCCTTTGTTTTGGCACCTCGTTTACGTGGAAGTACAGCCTGTTTTTGAGAGAAAATACAGTTTGTAGATTAAGATATCAAGTCCAAGGGGTACCACATGGTTGAGGTTTACTTTGACAAATTATTTATTTTTTTTTTTTTTTACAGATTTTCTGACAAAAACGTCCAGAAAATGACATTACAGCAGAACAAAAACATATTTAACCAGATAAAAGTCATGTTGAGATTAAAGTGTTTTTTTTTTACCTGTACACTTCCCAACTATACACAAGTGCAGCAGATTTTGATTGATGCAATCACATCGCGATGCCAGACTCTGTAGAGTAAGATTTTGTTGCAACTACGATATTATATCAAGATTAGTGTCGGTTCACATGCACTTCAAACCAAAAAAGGAATTTGATTTCCCTCCAGACTAAAAAAGCAGTACAGTTTTTTGGACGTAGATTTGAGTTTAAATGAAAGTTAATCTGTTCCACAGCCTGTCCGATCATAAATTATATTTCCATGTTCGAGCAGATCTCTTAGAGCAGGTGGCACACATCTTCTAAATAGATGGACCATATGAATCATTTATCTCAGCTTTGATGGTGTGTTTTTTTTTTTTTCAAAGAAGCTCAAGCTGTCAAAGGTGTTTCAACAGAAACTTAGAAGGAATCAATGATGAATCCCCAGCAGAGCGTTTAGCTCGACACATAACACAGAAGGTTTAACCAATGATAAAACTTGAGTGATTGCCCCTTCGACCTCACACTGTAGTCTGTTTCGAAAGACTCTTGCGCGTTGTGTAGACAACCTTGATTTACTCGCATGCCACAAGAAATGAAACAAATTGCATTTCACTTAAAAGCTTCTTGAAAGAGTCAGATCTGTTTCCAAATCGGCTTTGTAATCATCTCCAGACGTAACTTGGGGTTTAAAACAAAACAGCCCACTTTCTTGTCTTCTCCCACCTCCCAGATCACGACTCCGCCATCATGGCTTACTCTGTGGTTTCTCCCTGAAGAGAGCAGCAGAGTTTAAAGCGAAGTCGACCTCTGACTCTGTGATTCAGATGTGCGTCTCGCCGTCTTGGAAGGGTGCGTCAACCCCGGACAACCACGACAATATTATCATAAAGGTCTGTCAAAGCAGAGATGGAGGCGAAGCAAACATCTCACTCAGCTGAATATGAAGTGAATCTTCTGCGGCTGAGTAACGGAGAACAATAGATGTGTTTAAACGTCGCTGTGTGTGAAGTCAAGAGCCTCGCTGCCCTTTTGTCCTCAGCAGGTGTTCAGATATCAATTATCAGTGGTTGTTTCTTCAGTCTGTGTCTCCAGGAGTGCTTTTTATTTTGGTGTTTAATCTAAGGATGTCCCCACTGAGGGAAAATAAATGTTAAAAGGTATCACTTCTACTCTTTTTTTGCCCGTTTGGCCTCTCCCTGTCTCGTCTGTGTCTGAGCTAGGAGGGGAACTTTGAAGTCAGCCAGCCGTGTTGAGGTCTGGTGTTTCATGAGAGGGGTCTCTGTTTTCATCTACCAGACGCTCAGACCGCAGGACCCTCGCTGGTCCAGCACACAAGGTTAGAGGGAGTCCCTGAAAATATTGATCTATCACTAGAGGCACGCTTCTGTGGAATCTGATATGAAAACACAAGATACATGTCTGGTTTCTTTTAGATAACAAATACGGCATAACTTCTTTACCTGCATCAGGTCTGGATTTATTCAAACAGCTCCTGTCTTAAAACTTTGCTGCAGCACTGTGCCCATGTGTGACAATTACAGGATAATAGCAAGTGCTTAAACCTGGTCTAGCACAAATAGGAAAGAGTCATAAAATCATTTAACAGACTTATTAGCAAACAATACGCACCATAAGCTGCTGGTCACACCAAACCAAGTAAAGATGTAGCAGCAAAAAAACGCCCCGAGTGTAGCGAAATGAGCAAGGGTGTGTTTTATTGAGTATGAGTTTAACTTTTTATTTCAAAGAGGAAGTATGTGTTATTTCTACTTTTTGAAAAAGTCTTTCTCTTCAATACTCCATTTTAGCTCTAACATTACACAAGATGGGAAACTTTAATCCAGATCGTAGCTGTAACCCCGCTTGGCTGGACTTTTTTTTTTTTTCATTTTTCACCCCTGTAGTTTCAGACACCACTGCTGTAAATTACTGGTTCATCTTGCCAACGCATGAAAGTCAATAAAAGAAAACTCCATTTTATTTTTCATTTGAATACATTTCCATTTTGATACTCACCGATTACCATAAAACTGAAGTGGTTTGATTTGATCGTCCGGTGTGTGGTTGGTCATGCTAAGAAGAAAAAAAAGTAAAGTGGCCTCACTTCACATCGCAGCAGACAAGAAGCACATAAATAATAAATAAGGAAAAATACGTACAGTTAGACACGACACCCCAACATAGAACACACCAAGGCGAATGAGATTAATTATTAATGTAAACTAAATTTTATAAACGTAATAGCAAGAAGTAAATAGGAACTACCTGATGCCTTTTATTTTAGGCAACTTAAGAACAAAGCCTGTCTTAACGATAAAAAACAACTAAGTAAAACTTGATTTGAGAACTTGAACCTCTTAAATATCTAAGTTTTGGCCACTTAGGGGCAGCATAGCAGGTGAAAAACAGCTGCCATGTTAGCTCTAGCTGCTAATACTAACTGTTTGCGTCCGTTGTTTGGCACCATAGCGGCTAAAACGCTTCGTATAGGTTAGAGGAACTGTAGAGCCGGGTCATAACAAAGGTTTGTTACACATTACACGTGGTTATTTGTTCCACTGTTAATATAAAAAGTACTAATGTATTGCTGGTCACAGTACAACTCGCTGATTGTCACAAGAATTTGCAACCTCCGCTTGTGTAGATACAAACTAAGAGATTAGAGCTTTTAAAACATTGCCATACATTTCCTGTCAACATCAAAATCATTTAATCTTCACAGGAAGTCTCTGTTTAACAAGTGATTGCTGGGAAATGTGGTGGGGGGAAAAAAAAAAAAAAACACCACAGCAATGACCGATCAGTGCTACAGATGTCACCAAAATCAAAGCAACACGAATTGGGCGATTACCACTTTGAACTTCAACCTCAGTGCGTCTGCTTTCATCCTGTCACACATGACTCAAATCAGTCCAAGAGCCGGCGTTATCAGCAGCTGTAGCGTCCTCAGCCTACACTCATCCACAGAGAGCTGCTGCGCGAACAGTACAGGCCTTGTCTCGAAACCATCACAAGTGATCAACAGCACAGCAGCCAAAGGGTTTTTTTTTTTTTTTTCTTATCTGGCAGCAACCACCCGACATCATGTAACTTGGTGGTTCAGGAGAGGTGGTTAAGCGGTAATTCAATCAGACCAATGTTGTGGCTGATATTTTCAAAGGAAATGTCTTAATTTTCCAGGTAATGCCTGCCAGCCCGCTGAATGATTAAAATAGAACAAAGGGAGCAGTGGTGAAGATATGAACAGTTTGAAGTTGTTACGTGCACATACTTCCTGGGAAATCATCTGAAGCCACGTTTATCACCAGCAGACCAGAAGTCCCTTTGAGCTCTTTACACTTAAAGATTCAGACGGGGATGAAAGGTGAACATTTCTCTGCCATATTCCCACAATCTAAGATTTCAAACCTTGGCTTAGCGATGGTCGGGGGCTCGCAGCAGACAGGGGGCTGTTTTAAGGTTTCGAGTGTGGGGTTCGCGGGGTGTCACATAGCTCAAGTGCCTAAAATCCAACCTGCTGCCATAAACACCTCGTCGGGAGAAGGTCGGGCCGGCGGCTTTCAGAGGGATTTCAATCCCGTCAAGCTCAACAGTTGCTGTTTCAGCACAAAATGGACGCACTGTGCTGGGGGAACAGGTGGAGTGACGATGACGATTACAAGCAGGCTTTAAATGGAGGGCCATGTGCTCACGAATGGTGACCTATTTCTCTGTAATGTTGCAACAAAAGAAAGAAGGGAGGGGACGTTAGCTTGACTTGTACCCGACTACAAATCGGTAACAGCTTATAGGAGCGAAGCGTGTGAATGTAAACTATATACGGCGTTGACTCTAATTCTATACACACACTCACTTAGTGCATGCCTTTCCCTATAGAGTACACACACCTATGACACGGCCCTGTCGGCTGTTGGGCGGGACTTCTGAAAGGTTAAATAAACTTGGATGATTAAGTAGCTCCCGCTGTGAATAATTCACCAGCTTGATAAAGTTGATGCGAGTTAAGGGCACGAAACACAAGACAAGTGGTGAGAGAAAGCGTACGTGGACTTCCTGCTCGCACATCAACCGCCGCTTTCCACACACACACCCACACACACACACACACTCGCATAAGTTAAACATGTGCATAGGTGTTGGGCAACGGATGTAATATCTCAGGCACTTTAAACATAAACACGTGATCTCAAGTGTTTCCTATGATGGATAGGAAACAATGTCATGGACACAGAGGGATGAAGAGGAACGGGGGAAGGGATGTGATTTATTGACATCCGTTTTATGACTCTACCCACCTTGACTTGTTCAGATGTGAGGCTATTGTTTTTTTTCCCCAAGGTAAGGTACAGGACCGCGCCAACTCCGGAGATGAATGTTATTTATTCAACTCTGACACTGACAAATGTGTTCCTGTTACAACTAAAGTGAACTAGTTAATGATTGATTAATAGTTGTTTCACTATTTTCTATTAACCTGCTCCTTCCTATCCATTAGTGCATTAGCTGTAATTTGACACCAGCAGTTAGTTTCAGTCGAACATTACGTTGCTAGTAGCAACAGTTTAACTGACATTGTTACATCCGCCATTTTTTTTTAAATGTGTCACTAAGCAAACTGACAAATATTTATGGATGTATTTACTTACAACTAAAGTTAACTTTTTAATGATCAGTTATTCATTATTTCATTAGGGGTTTTTTTGTTTGTTTGTTTGTTTTTAATCAACATGTTCTGATCCATTACTGTCCGTTAGCTGTAATTTGACACCAGCAGTTATTTTCATTTGAACATTACGTTGCTAGTAGCAACAGTCTAACTGACATTGTTACGTCTACCATTTTGTACGTAGGTTGTTATTTGTAGGAACTCTTCAGCTTTATTCTTATTGTTGATTTGTGATTTGTTTGTTGAGTTTTTCCTCAATCAGTTTACTGCAGACCAAGCTAGCCATTATACTAACTGTCTGAGGATAATGTGTCTCAGTTTTGGTAATAATTACACTTCAGTGTTGTAGTGTTCTAATTTCAACAGGGTAATGTTGTGTTGTCTTTGTCCTTTTCTTTTTTTCTTCTTCCATGAGCTGTATCCTCGCGTGACTGCCAAAATACAAATATAAAACATTTGTATAACTTACATTTGTATATTGTATGTATTCACCACAACTGCTTCAACTCCAGCAGCTTTATGGGCTGACATTTTCACAATGACTGTGGCCAAAATTGGCAACCATTGTTTACCTTGTACTTTGTGGACTTGATGTTGATCTTTCACTGTCCAAGTCAGTGTTCAGTTCATTGTTACAATACACTGGCCTAGCTATTGTTAAAAGAAACTCACTGTACTCACTACCATTTAATCTGTTGTCCAATACTGTCACAGTTTCTTCCAATGACAACTTAAAAGACTGCTATCTAATGTTTAGCTTGTTGCATAGCTGTGCACCTACAATGTGAGGACAAGAGTTGAACTTAAAATAAATAAATAAAGTTCAATCAGTTCATTCAAAGTACAAAAAGCCAGCTTTTAACACTTGGCCCTTGTGTTGTCTCGCCATGCAGATGCTTTTATCTGCTGAGGTTTCAAGATATCCATTTTGTGTTTGCGTCATAAAGACGTACTTTCTTCCAAAGAAAAAAGTCCCCATGAAAACTGCGACAGCAGTTTTGCAGGTTCGCTGCATGTCACACGGCGAAAGATGGGTCTAATCAAATCTTGGTCACAATCTGTGTCAGCCTGTACAAGATAAATTTTGAGGTATGTCAGATTGTGTGATGAATGTCTGGTGAAGAAGTGCAAGCGGAGACATGTCATCAACTTATGTCATCCATCTGCAGCACTTTAAAAAAAAATGTTTGGCCTGGACACTTTTTTAAATTATTTTAATGGCACTAGATCTGCATTCTGTGTCATTTCATATTGTATTCAAGTTTGTAGGTTTTTAGACGCGGGCCATGGCTGCAGATATATTGTGAAAATTGTCTGTGTTGTACTGAATCTCTGCATACGTTTCAGAAATATCTCCAAAACTATTTGCATGGCTATAAAACCACTTGTTCTTTAGGTGAACTAACCCTTTAATCGATTTATTCCGCTCCTCGTCGACATCACTGTTGGTACAGTTTGATTTAAATCCTGCAACACATCCTGTTACATTCGGATCTAAACCCATTCAGACACACTGGAAACATTAAGGGTTTGAGACCCTCTCTTCTTTCTTTCTTTTTTTCTCCATTTTTCTGAAGAGACTTCGAAAAAAAACCAGAAAAAACGCCCACTCCAATCTGCATTTGTGGGTTGCTGGTTCACATTGAGGCAGCCGTCTAATGAGAAGCATTCCTGCCTGAGAGAGGAAAAGATGGCCGGTCTGCAAGTCCTTTAATTTTCAAGATTTGTTCCTTTGATTTTGGCCTCCCCCCTAATCACCCCACTCCAACGACAGCAGGTTGCCTGTATGTGTGTGTGTGTGTGTGAGGGGGGATTCACACATGTGGTTTTGGGTAGTCTTCAAGGGCAGGCCACATGTTACTGGAGTTGCTATCTGCTTGGCAAAGGTGGTGCTGAGGATGAAATGTGATAGGCGGTTGTGTTTTTTTCTCTCTGCCTCTGTCCCACAGCAAGGAATGCAGACAGTTTGGTTGGGGGTCTGTCATTACCCCCGAACAGAGAGAAATCTAATGTTGTCATAACTGACGTCGGTGACGTCTGGCTCCTGTGCGTATGATCGCACACAGGTCAGTCCAGTGCAGAGCTGGGAAACATCTGGCGACATTAAAAAACACCTTTTTTTTAAAGACTTTAAACTTCAAAAGGAAACCAGACACAGAACCAAAGATCCAAAGGCTACCAAAGGTAAAATAAATATTTTCTAATTTGTCCTGGTGGTGTTGAGACATGTGACCATAGGATGTTTCCATATTTTTAATGACATACAAGGCAAAGGATCCCGCAGCCCCCAAGTACAGTAAAAAATCCACACCATAATGTCAGCTTGTTCCAACACTTAATCAAAGTGTTTTCATGGCTGCACCAGATGTCTCGTGCATCATTTTATTCTCATATCCTATAATTTACTCTGACATATTTGGTATCTTTGGAAACTCTGAGATCCCCACAAGAATATAAGCTTCATATCTGGGGTTTTGAATAATGTTTGGCCACACAACATGAGTTTGCAGCAGTTCAGGAGTTCAAGAGGTTAAACTAATTGTTAGGGTAAAGCATTCATTAGAGTGAGTGCATAATTATTACTGTATCACTGTATATTTGTGATACTGCATGTGATTTGTAAAAACCAAAAAGCTATAAAGAGCTCATACAATAAAAACACACTTACATGGTATATATTTTATATGACAAAAACACATTTTTATTACATTTAAAGTAGTGCAGCCACGGTGGATCCGCCCTCATATCTTTTTAATGTTGACACATGTCAAACCGTGATCTATGTCTAATGAGAGATGAGATGAACTCTGTTGGACACACTCTCCCTAAATCTGCTGTGTTTCTGTCTGTCTGAGTTAGTGAACGTCCTACATTTCCCAGAAGGCATAGAGCCAACTTTGCTCCATTCAGCTGTGGTCTACAGGTGTTTTGAGGTTTTCCAACAGAGGAACTCCAAACACAAGCTATCTTGTGGCTGCATTGTGTTAAGGAGGAGATTTTGTCTTCTACAGGTGATTTCTCTCACCCACTGAGTGTTCGCTGCATGGTTATGTTTGCTGTGGAAACACCTGATTTAAAGCTCCAGAACAGCAGCTAAATGGACGTTTATGAGGCAGTTTTCAAGTTAAATAATACACTTTCAACTCCATTTTTTTAGATTTTGAAGTGTGTAATGGGATTTACCCTTCGTTTTTATTATACAGTACATTGCCTGCT
This sequence comes from Protonibea diacanthus, assembly GCA_028641955.1. Lineage (NCBI taxonomy): Eukaryota > Metazoa > Chordata > Actinopteri > Sciaenidae > Protonibea > Protonibea diacanthus. Next base: position 19,014,392 of record CM053988.1, on the reverse strand, counting down.
TTCAACTCTCTCACATGGTCTTCTTCATCTGTAGATAAAGTTGCTCGATCCGATATCAATTCATTGACTTGCAAGTTCAGTAACATTGCACCTTCAGCACTTCTTGTATATGTAAGAATTTATTATGAAAGTTCAAGTCCATTTACTAGTTTTTTCTTTTCAGGAGCTGTCATCCATGTGGTGCGGTCTTCATCAGCAAATGGGGGGAAAAAAGTAAAAAAAGTTAAAGAGCTCAACAACGGACAAAGATTCATCGCCATGTCAACTGAGTAAACTTCACCTGCTGAAAAACAGCTCCAGAAAAAGTTAGTAAGTGAACCTAAACTGGATTTTTTTTGTGTTCTACTTTTATTATTTAAAGACTACACTTCATTTTTAATTGCTTGTGTGTCTGAAGAAGGTTCAAAGCCGTGATCACAAACAGACGCTGTTCAGTTAGATTAGCTCTGAGTGTGTTTTGTCATGGATGGCACCATATTGTAAAAGCAGTCTCTGTGTATGAAGAAACATCTGAGCTCACTTGTTTAGCATCTGCCTGGAGATAAAACAATATCAGGACAGATCTAAAAATATGACAGCCAAAAACATTGTTTGGATCTATGCAACTCTTTTGACTGTGTCTCTGTTTTGTTTGCTAAGATTAAAGAATTGGCAACTGAAGTATTTCAGGTCTGAACTTGTTTTCAAAGTTAGTGTGTTTAAGTTAGTGTGTGAACGCACTGAACATCGTCACATGCAATCGTGACTTTGTAGAATGAATTCTGTAGATGACTAAAACTTAAAACACCTTTTAATGCTGATAAGTTGTCTGTTTACTCATTCAACAGACATGGAGCAGCATTAGCATTTATTCGGGGTGTTCCTAACCACTATAATCTCCTTTAAGCTCAGTCTAGGTGGAGAAGTCTCCACCTTTTCCTGAGGGAAATATTTGGCTCTTTAGCTGCTAAATGCTCCACTATGTTCACACTCACTAACGTTATCTGGCATTCTGTGCTGGGCGGGTAAAATCCAGAGGGTTTATAGTTTAGATAATGAACTGTGGGTTCAATATGGGAAAAAAATGCAGTTTTCGAGCCACACTTGAGGACCAAAACTGCACCGTGTCGAGGTCTCGTTTCAACCATCAATCAAGTATTTTGATTTATGACAAAAGACAGAAAGTTAGGAAAGAAAGTTATTAAAAATTAGCTAAACAAAACCCGGAATATATAAAATCTATGACTCGGGACAACAATCTTCCTTATGTTTACTGCTTTTTCAATTAATCTGGAAACAGTGTGAACCAAAACAGTAAAGATGTGACCAGCAAAACCAAAACAATAAGCTGAAAGACGCTAAGAGAGCTGAGAGGAATTAGGTTTATCAGTATGCTCCTTTCACGGTAGCATTTTATTTTATATATTGTAAAAACTATTAACGAGTGCAGCTTTAAGTTGGAAGTGGAACAATATTAATGTATTTTTAAGGATGTTACTGAACATCACAGGTCTGATTTTCCTCCCTGGTGTCTGACTTTTTGTAAAATGCGTTATTCATCTGGGTTAAAATAAAATACCCCAGTGAAGTCATGACTTCAGCTTCGACAGACTCATAAAATTAGACTTTTTGGAAGGAACATCAGCCTCCACAACCTCCAAATGACAGTCTATCTCTACATGTGGCTTTGTCAACAACATTTACCAGAGAGGTTCTTCATCCAAACACTGAGTAGTGATAATTTTACCAGTCTTTGGGTTGGTGTGTTTGGTGCTTACTGCATGGCGAAGCAGCCGGCAGAGCGAGACTCCTGCGGGTCAGAAGCCTCAGAGCTGTGGAACAGATGCACACGATTAACTCGGGCTACTTCAGATTAGTCGCCTTTTGAAGTTCAAGTTCCTTTTTTTGTGACATTTTCTTTTGGAGACCAGCGATGCCTTGTAACTGGAGACGGGGGGGAGGGTTGGGTGAGCTGGGAGCGAGCTGGGGGAGGAGGTGGCGTTGGGGTCTTTTTGGGTGGTCTGCTTCAGAATGAGGAATGCTGAAAGTTTGCCTTTGAGCTCATACAGATTGCTGTGTCGCTCAGTATCTGATTTGGCCACCAAAACCCAAAACCTCACCTCCGAACGTTGAGCCTTCAAGCTACTGAAATGCATCTGTGCAGTATACAATGAATACTATAATTTAATATCGAGAATAGACACCAGAGCCAGTATTGTTTGCAAAAACAAAGTCATGTGGAAGTTTCTTGGCAGCCATGGGAAGAATGACTTATTTAAAAAGCTTCAAACAGATAAAAGATTTAATTTTACTTATTCCTTTTATTCGAAAAAAGCTAATTGTGATGGACAGTCAGCCAAACAAAAGCTAAATTATTTTATGACTTTATTAAATTATCATAATTTGAAAAATCAGTCTCCTGCAACAGTAAATGAATAAAAACATTCGGCCTTGGCCACAATATTGCACGTATTTTCTGTTTTATTTAAGTCTAATCATTGTTTTGAATCCCCTGCAAAGCCTCCACGTCTACCGTCTGTATGAACGGCACATATGATATCAACACCAGTGTAGGGATAAAAAATCTTATGGGATTAATAAGCAGAAATCAGTTTTGTATTTTTAAATATAAACATTTTAAATGTACTTTGGCCTCAGTGGATCCAGACCTTTGCATGCCACTTGCCCTCGATTTATCATTCCACTCATCTCTTCTTTTATGGAAGAGCACCACATATGTTGAAGTCAAACGCCCCTGAAATACAGCATGATGACAGGTTGAATGCCGGTCTGCCTTTTGGTCAGCATGTGAACCCGTGCAGTAGTCAGGGTGTGTTTCCACAGGCCTAAGTGGCTGCAGGCTGTGCAGGATAGACAGAGAGCGCATTTAGAGGACGGTGATTAGGACGTCTTCTCTCTCTGGATAATATTTGTTGGATAAAACGGAGCTTAGCTGATGGGACGCTGATGAGTTTCTTATTGATCACACAAACAGGCCTCTAAATGTTCGTCTCTCTGAGCTCTAATAACTTCTTAATGGAAAATAATGGTCATACGTCAGTTCAGTTTTTGTGATTCATTCATTTCAAATACTGTCAAACGACAGCATTGTATGACACTATATGATACAGTAGGACATACCGTATTGAGCTGCACTGCAAATGAAGGCTTCTTTCGTATCCGCGACATCACCCACAGGTTTCTGAAGAGCTGTTGTGAAGCTCAGATTTATCTTCAACAAGGACACTTATTAGACATGAAACTATGGATTTCATATAACACTACAGGTACAATTCTTCCCAAATCAAAGGGCAAAGGTTGCCGCCAAACATTTAGATAAATGCCACAAAAAGCTGCAGGTATGTAAGCAAACTTTTTACAGACTCAGGACATGAAACATTCTAGGCTGTCACCTCCTTCCAGCGTCTCCTCAATCATCCACAAAAAATATGTTTTTATTTTTAACCCATGTCTGCACAGAAGATGAGATGGAGCCTGGTGTGACACCCACAGAGCAGGTGGCTCGGGTGACACTGGAGCAGCGCATGGAGGACGCTGGAGTGGAAACAGGCAGAAGTTAGAGGATTAGTGTCCGATAACCAGGTGTGGAGCCCAAGAAGTTTCTATTCCCATCATTTTTTAAACAGATTGTTCTCAAAAGTTAATAAAACTTTAATCATTTCTCGAATTTACGCCATCATGAAATACTTCGGTTGTAGTGGAGGAACTTCACTTTCACTTAATTCATATCCACAAATCTGCGGACATGCAGTATATTCTTTGTTCAGAGTTTGCGCTCATTTGAATAAAGTTTTTGACGAACTTTTGACTCGATGTCATATGTGTCCTGGTGAATAATGTGAGCACAGGACTGTATATGGAGCCAATATTGCATCGTGTTCTTAATTCATAAAGCATGCACGTAAAAAGGAATGAGCTCTGCTCGAGGAAACAGTCACAGTGTTGGGGACTCATTCATCCTTTTTTTATATAAATCTGATCTGCATTTATTAAATGGAAACCAAATGTTTCCAAATAATGGATTACTTGCACACAAGCATATGTGTGACAGAATATTTTTATCTGCGCTGTGCAACACATTTAAAAAAGAAACAATACAGAGCATAAGCAGTCTGTATGTATTTATCCGCACAGGACTTGATAGGCCTCCATAAATTAAACAATGACGATGGAACGCCACGTGAAAATAATAACACCAGTTCTCTATAAAAACCTGATGGAGACATGACTGCATCCACCTAAAGCAGCCAAAAAGAGTCCTCCATTAATAAAATGATTGTGATGATTGTTTTTGTTTAACAGTACATAATCTGTATGAGAAATCTGAATGAGATTTAAGTAATGCATAATTATTTTAAGCCAGTTTCCCTCCAAAAAAAAATGAGTCTATAGGCGTATAAGTGTTTACTCAAATCTGCAGCTGCTCTGCTGGTTCCTTTACAAAAAGTCATGATCACAGGCACTTTGACAGATTATGAGGCAAGTGTTCGAGATAGTACGGTATTGTCCAACATTTTCCTCGGTCACTCCTCCCATCTGTTTCCAACCTGCTGGAGGTACCAGACAAAAACGACCCTGCCAAGAGTTCGAGTCAGTGAAATGTTTGAAAATCCATTGCCTCGCAACTCATCAGTAATGAAGTGTTTGAAGCAGTGTGAGCCGGAGAGGGAGGAGGGGAGGAATGAGATGGTTTAAAGCCCTGTGACAAATCCTCTGCAGGTTTCTAATGGCTGAAAGAGTCATACAACACTTTGGCCTGACCATTAATAAACTCAAGTTGGAGGCTCCGAGACACTTTTCTTAATCAGCATCTCCTAATGTGACGTTCGGACTTTACTCAATATTTCACTTTAGATGGTGACGGTGAGGGAATCACATCTGGACTCTCCGATGGGCGGACAGTGTTAGGTTGCTAAAGTAAACACCGAGATGTTTTCCAGTAGAAATTAAATCATTCCCACCAGGGTTAAAACACTGTTGTCACAGATAGGGCTGCAACAGTACATACAGTCGTGCCGAACCATCACGGTATGGCGGTCACAGTTTGGTACACACAGCTGCACACAAACTACATTGTAAGTAGACTGTTGCACGTAATGTAGAAAGTTCACAAGTGAAACTTTTAGCCGCACGTCATTAATAACAAGCGCTGAGGTTAGCACCACAAGCTGATCCTTCAAATCAGATGTTTGGGAACAATTCTGGTTCACGGTCAGCAACAACAGCAATGAAGAGAGAGCTGTGAGCGCGTTCATATCGCTTCACCGCTGTACGGTACGTGAATGGAAACACCTTGAACATATAACGCTCATTTGACAGCAGATAAAAAGAAACCTCATGTATTTGTTTCTTTTTTCCTGCTGTACCGAACACGCAACAAACCTCTGTGTACCGTAACACCCCTAGTTACAGATATATTTTCCACTAAACCACCAAAACCACAAAATAGTTTACATAAGGAGAATAGTCTGAGATCAAAGGTCTAGTAACTAACTGTCAGAGATTTCATCTGGTGCAGAACTTAAGTGGTGAAAGGCGAACTTTAGACACTCAATAAAAATATAAACACTTTTGTTTTTTGCTCCCATTAAAGAGAGTTGGAATAAAAGCTCAAAGATTTCTTCAGTGCACGCAAAAGTTTTTGTTTCTTTCAAATTTCCTTCACAAATAATGTCCATTTTTGAGCAGATCTCCTGCGCCAAGATCAAATCCTGATACGACACACTTGACGGGTGAGGGATTAAAAAGCATGACTATGACACAGGTGTGCCTTGGACTGGTCCTGATAAAAGGTCAGTCTAAAATGTGCAAACCTCTCTTTAAAGAAGACAAAACTGTGACTATTTCATATAGAGCTACAGATACATTTTTTTTTCCCCCAAAGTCAAAGGCAAAGTCAGGACCCTCTCTACTCTGAACAGCTACTCGTGTCTTTCGTTGACAGTATAAAGAATGGATGGGGTTTCCGTGATGTTACCCACAAGTTTCTGAAGAGCTGTTTTGAAGCTGGAATATCGGGCCAGAGGAAGATTAGGGCGGGCAAATAGTTCAATGCATAATAAATGTCTTTATGAAGTGTAATGTGCCAGTTTTATGCTAAAGGGGGATAGCGGCTTTCCAGCCAAAGGGATTTTATTACAACCGGGCAACCCAAATGTTGTTTTTATTAATGACTTTCGTGATCTGTAAAGCATAAGTAGCCATTTTTAAAGCCCTCACTACCAACTTATAAACCTTTTATAAAGAATGACTTAAAGTGGTACCGCTAAATGTTTATGCACTTACCGGCAAATCAAAACCACCTTGAAAAAAAAGCTTGAACAACAAGCTGTAAAAACCATTTGTGAATCCAGCTCCTTCACACTCGCCCGTCGTTTCTGCTTCACATTCAGCGTTTCGATGCACAAAGCACCACGTACCCGCACAGCAACGGATAAAAGAATGGGGATTACCCAGCCCTTGATGTTATGCAAACAAGATGGAGTGGAGAGGAAAAAAATCCGGTTAGTTGGACACCATGGAATCTATTTCTTGAACCCAGAATAGCAAGATCTGTCAGGCTTTAAGTCCTAATGTACTGCAGCTGATCCCCCCAGCTTTCACAGCCTCATCCCATCTTTCAATCATAAGATTATAACAATTTCTTAATGGGACGCAGACTCCCTGAGTCTGTTAAGGCCTCCAGGCGTCCAAATCATATTGTTCACATTTAGCTTGAAACAATCTGAAGATGACAAAAAGCCTGTGACACACACACACACACACACACACACTGTTTCCATCAGGCAATGGCCAGGTTGACAGTGAGGTAATGATCTGCACGTCGTGCTCACAGTTCAACCCCAAAGAGCAGATAAGAGTTGATCTTTGGTTGGATATAAGGAAAATAAGGTTAGATCTTCGGAAACTTTTGGGCAGATAACTGCGGAAGCTTTCCATCCACCGTTTAATTTTAAATCTGTTCAACGACCAGACGAATCTAGCTCCAGAAACTAGAGATTGTGTCAGCCAAACTGAGTATGGTCCAAAAGTTAAAGTCTTTTCTCTACAAAATTCAGTATTTGTGTTTTCCCCAGACAGTGTTTCCTTGCCGACTGATGGCGAAGTCCTAATAGTTGCATTGCTGAGACAAAACACCTACCAGGACAAAGATACCCACTTGGTTTGACTCAGTCAGACTGCTGAAGTTTCATATTGTGGTTGGCTATACTCAAGTTTGCCTTTGACACAAGAACTGCCAATTTGTCCCCAATTTTTTACAGTGTAGTTTCAGCACAAGGGCCTCACGGGGCCTCACGATCACCAAGATGATTGCAGTAACTCTCTATTTTAAGGTAGTATTTAGGTAGGTAATTGGTTTATTTTATAGCACGAGGGAGAAACTACGGTGGCTGCGCTGGGTGAGCAAAGTGGAATATGCCTTATCTAGAGCCAGTTTGTCCCTTCTGGGCGACTGTTCCGCAATCTTCTGTACCTCAAAGCAATCATCAAAGAAACAGGTTTGCCATCCATACTCAAGGAAACTGACATGTGTTGGGCAAACACAGGGGGCTCCATTGTGACCTAAGAACACACATTTAAAGATGTTTTCTGGGTCACTGAAGCAGAACTCAACACTCTCTCAGTCCCACACACACCTGAGGATAAGAAGAGATTGTGTATCTAAAAGATTTCTGTAAACATGACCTTCATGGCCAAACACACACACACACACACACACAGAAGGAAAAATGAGAAAGCTTTTCGTGCTTTGTGGAGTTGTATTACACACACATGCACCCAAAAATGCAAACAGGCATGCGTGCACATACACAGTGACTTCTGGGAGAGTCAGACACCGCTGAGTGGTTGCATTGTTGATGACAAGCGCCCGTGAAGGAAGGACGGGCTTCCTGTCTGTGATCTTGTTGTCGTGGAGACAGCAGGGCCCAGTCAAATAGATTAGCCCAGATCCTTTTGATCTTTAAGTGGGAAACCAAAGAGGATCCTTAAATTGGCACCGCTTTTCCACATAAAACAAACCACTGGCATAGTTTAGGAGTTTTCCTGTCAACGGCTTTAGTCTGACTCGATGCTCACTGGAAAAATCTGCATTTTAAAACTCTTAAACTGGCATCTTGTAGGTTTGGTAGCACAACAATTTGTCTGCGTGGAGCCAAAGAAAGTGTCTTTATGGCAACGTGTGTTACCTGGAAAGGCTGTAGAGGAAACAGGAACTGGCATTAAAGCCTAAATAATCATTTATTTTTCATGAGCATGGCAGAAGCACTTGGTAGTTTGAATGTAAAAGGGCAGCTAGGCTAACTTGTCAACATACTATAGGTGAGTTAAAGATACACTGTATAACTTTTCTACCATAAAATAACAGATTTTAAGTCATTTTCATGCTACACTGACTTGAAGTCAGGTAAATTGTGTCTCTCATTCCCACTTGCCTGTTTCTGAACTATGTAACTTCGCTCCACTATCTTTGTGACTACAATCACCTGGTAGAAGTACACGCTTTACCACACTAGGTCAAACACCACCAACTATTTCACTGCCAGCTAACATTACTTACTAGTCCAACAGCAAGAAGCCCAGCTCACAAAAGTCTTTCCACTCAGCCCCAGATTTACTCTTGTTCATCGGCTTCTTGCTCAGTTACTCCCTCGTCTTCTCTCTTAGCTTCCCCTGTCAATGATGCCTGGTTTTCACCTTGGTCATTATGTCCATTGAAACTGCTGAGCCCGGTTACATTGCTCCGGTTCTGGCACAACACCAGCTCCGCTCCTTGTCAGCATTCCCCCACGCCCTGGGCCTGAAAACCTCCTTTTCCTGGTGGTCCTAAACACCTGTGTTACAAACAGTAACACTCCCCCGGTGCTCTGAGCTCACTGAGTGTAGCAACTCAGCTAACAAACTGAGCTAACATTAGCTAGCAGCAGCTATAGTTTGCAGCAGTTTACTGTCCATCAGGTTTCACCAAAATCAGTGAAATAGTTGGTGGTGGGTGATCGTACCTGGAGCACAAAGTTACATAGTGCTGAAACAGACGTGCAGGGCATGTGGGAATGACACCATTCACCTGATTACAGCATCAAACTGTGGCTTTAATGGTAGAAAAGTTGCACAACGTTGCTTTAATAGAGCTCTTACTCTGGAAGAAATGTGGTTCTTGGTAGCCTTGTGGTTAAGACAAATATCAGAGTCTGTCCAGAGACATTTTTTGCATGCCCTCCCCTCTCCCGTTGGTCTCCACGTGATGTCATGCGGTCTTTGTACCAGTAAGCCAGGTCGTAGTATTTCAAAGATGTCAATACGTCTCTGCACCAATGTCAACAACACAGACTCAGATTAAAAGTGATTCATGTCCTGCAGCTCATATAAAACCTCTTGAAATTCCCCGGCAGCACCATCACACACTTGTCACTCAACAAACTGCTCTCTGTATTTGTCCTCATCTTTAATAAACAAAATCAACTCCCAGTCGTTTCTGTTTATCCTCCGCTGGGTTCGATTGCCCTCCAATCAAAACATTTGGATCATTCCATTGTATTTAGCATCTAGCATCCGTTACCCAGCCATTGTAACGCCCTGCTTTTGTTTTACTGCATAAACAGTTATTTGACATATAAGATAAACATGTCATGTCATGGCTGCCTCACAGAGAGTCAGAGAAAGATGGTGGAAAGATTTCTCTCCAAGCAGAAAGAAACGGGAAGACATCATTTTTAAAAAGTCAGATTAATCTCACCGTCTGTGGCTTTCTTTGCTTTCCATGTCTTCTCAGCTACATTAACGTCCGAGGGGAAATTCTCAATGTACGCCTTTATGTTTTTTGTGGTGTAAGACCGAAGACGGAGCCGCGTAGGCCTGCTGCCAAACTCTACAGTGTCACACGAGGGTCATAAATCAAAACTATTATGAGGTTTGTGTAATGGTACAGTACGAGCGGTTACGGAGAGTCGTGGGGGAGACGGATTTGATTCAGCTTGTGTTCTGTCATCCTGCTGATGCTGGTGTGGTTGTTGGTGGCCCGGTGGTCAGACAGACTGTCCTTCAAACACAGGACTCGAGGGTACAAAGCCGCTGTGTCAGCAAATATTCAGCCTGCTGAAGTGTCCTTAAAGGAAAAGTCAACCTGGAAAATACATTTTTAACAACCTTTGGAGATGTACAGAAGATTTTAAGAGTCTGTTTTATTACTTTTCTGGGGCGACTGGTAACAATCGAGTATGAAATTAGAAGAACTTTGGTATTAATCACAACCATATAAACTTCAGTGTTCATCTCCCTTCTAGGAATTCATTGCAAAAAAAAAAGGCCGCCGCCTCAATATGTTGTTTCAGTATAGCAACAACAGACAACAAAACATAAAGCATTTCATGTGACAGCCACAACACTTTTTCCCCCCATTTTCAGACCAGAATAACTCTTGGTGTCTTGCTTTTATGGCCGTCATCACTCCCTCCACCTACACAAAAAAACCCACAGCTCAAAGGAGCGAGTTCAGGCATGTTCTTTGGGTGTTGTCACAAGTCATTCTGGGAAATGTAGGAAACTGTTAAGTGAAGTTAAGTGAGGAACACGACTCAGGTCAATAGTCAGATAATCACAACGTTTAATGACCTGAAATGTTTCTGTGAGTGTCACGGTCTTGTGATTCGGAGCTTTTCGTTTGGAGTCTGGATTTTTCCCTCGTTGTTAAATCACAATCCAGGATATTAAATGGGAGTTTTCCTAAATAAAAATTCCTCTCCGAGTCTGTCAGACTCTGACTCATGTTTTTGTGGTGAGAGATACTATCTGCATTTTATTGTCATATCCTGCTTTAATATCCAGCCACTTCTTTATAAAAATATATATATAACATTGACAGCTGTTGACATAAGATACATAAAACAGATAGTAAATAACAGAAGTGTAAGCCCCCACCATGCACGTCTCCGTCACGTCGCAGCTGTAACACTGTTATGGTCAGTTCTCCACGCGACTTCAAACCCACCCGCGTGCCAGACTATGAGCGAATGTGTTACGTGGTTAGTTTGTTTACCTTTTGGCTGTTTTCAGTCAAGTTTAGATTTTAGTTTTATCAGTTAACAGCAGTGATGTATGACATTAGTCATGAGCCACATGGCTCAAACATGCTGTTATGTTGTTTCAGTTTCTCTGTTGTGAGAGGCTTTTTTTTTTTCTCTGTTTTGGAGTTGAAGATGGTGTGTTGCGTTTCATAAAAGTAAGAATGAGGAGCAAAGTTGTGCAATTAAACCTTCTTATAAGATCCGTGCATGGATACACCAAGTGGTTCCATCAAGTTTCTGTGTGTTGGATGTTTGCGACGCTCAGTAGCTTTTCTTGTTGTGGAGGTGACTGATTACATTTTTTATCTTTATTTTTCAAATTTGTCTTTTCTTTTTATGATGGCTCGGTATGTGGAAAAGTCTTTCTTAGTCTAAGTGCAAGAGCAATTTCATCTCTGGTTCCCATCCGCTCAGCTTGGTGCTGTTTTGGGGGGCTGAGACCCAAATATAACACTCATGTATGCTGACGACTTGATGTTTTCCTGCTATGAAACCCTTAAATGATAGTTGCAGCTTTGTTTGTCTACACAAGCCGTAATTGAAAGAACATTGCGTTCATGTTCATCTCCTGTTTTCAGTGTACCGTTACCCCTCAAAGACACCCTCCTCCGCCTGCTTTGATGCAGGAAACTTTACAGTAAACTCGCCTGGCATGAAGGCAGCCCCCCTGTAGCCGTGCACCCATCTTCTTTCTCTCCCTTTTTTATTTATATATATGCCTCTGCACCACAAGCCGGTCCAAAGAGCATCTGGTTCCTCTTGGGCCTGCGGTCACAACACTGAGAGAGTGCCACATCAAAGCTCCCTCCATCCAGCCCGCAGAGAAGAGAGGAGAGCAAAGAGGGAGGAAGAAGAAGAGAGAAAATCTGGGACAAATTCTGTTTCACACACACACCGCAAATCTGTCTTTGCTCATGGAAAAATTGCAGCGCACATCTGTGGTGTTGCGTTGAGAATCCATCAATCTCCGTGCCCTGACCGCTTCACTCGCATAGATAGTCTGACTTTGGCTCCCACGCTCATCTTTTTACTGCTTTAGAGGCTTTGGCAAGATGCTTTTAAGCCCTAAAGTTTGTTGTCAGTCGCTATTGTATTAACGTTACATCATTTTTATATAATTATGTCAATGAAAGAAACTGTAAAGGCATGACTTAACCTCGAACCTTCTGTGTGTGCTGCCTGAACAAACAAATCAGCGCTGTGAAAAAGATCACTGGGATCAAAAATCCTCTTAATGCCTTTCCTGTCTTCAGGCTAGGGCAAGTACACACACAGAAAGAAGATCAAATGTTGAAGGGTGTGATGGTACGTTTTGAAATGTGACCCTCCAGCAATTTCCCCGTCACTCAAAAGCACCAAAAACACAAACATGAGTGTACCTGCTCGCTCTTTGTGTTGAACAGCTGAAAACCCAAAGAACAATTTTCTCTCTGCACCGACGTTTTGAGAATTGATGCGAACGGTAATGAATTACCAGTAAATTACATTTTGTCTCTGCTCTAAAGCCTCTAAATTAGTAGCAGATGAAAGTATTGTGGGCTCGGGGGATGAAGTGTCGGTTAGTAAGGCTGTCTGGTGGTGAAAAGGTTATCGGTTTAAACCAACCGGTGCTGAAGTGCTGCCAACACCTACACATTTTGCAAATATTGTATTGTTTACTCCACGACGAATTGTTTAACAGCTTTATTTAGAGTTATTTTACACATTTTTGCACCAAAACATATGAAAATATACAAATACATCTAGGATGATTAGTCTTAACCTGCAAATGTGTTGATGTTGAATTATTACAGTGATGATCCTGGTCTCCTCTCCTCTCTAGCATCAAGGAAAACTATTCAGGTGATTATACACTAATTAAAAATAGTATATTATATACCATTATATACCATTTCTGCATTATTCTCTAAATAGACCTTCTAAATCTGACACACTGGACCTCTAACTCACTGGGTGTATCTTTTATTAAGAGATTTCCTCCCAGAATGACTTCTGACGACCTCCAGAGAGAAGTCCTGAACTTGAAGGATAACAGCTTAAAGACCAACCAAAGCCTGTCCTGGAGCTGCAGCGCTGTGGTGTGAAATAAACATGCCAGCCACACAACATCAGCGCACAGCTAACACTGCTGACCTCATCACTCTGGAAATCCAATGAAGGGTCACAGTCTCTCCTGCTCCGGGCAATCAGGAGAAAATGTGTGAGTGCAGAGGTCAGATCCACCTGTCAGTCCACAGAGGGAGTGACGAACCGGATAAATCCCATAAATAACAAAGACGGAGCTAACACTCCTTTAAAAACTCAAATATAGAAAGAAACAGCTGTAGGTTTATTTTAACAAGGCCAGTGCATTACCTGCCCAAATTTATAGTGATAAAAGGTTTAATTGTGCTGAACAATTAGACATTTTTTGGGAAAATCAGAGCACTTCAAAATCACAGCAACTTTTTACAATGGTAGACACCATGGCTGCGGTGGTCACCGCAGTTACCTCCAACAACTACGATACAAATAATCAGCTTATATTGTCAGTGAAGCACGAATAACAGATGATTTATTTGTTTCCCCAAAGGGCCAGATTCATAATTTCATCACTTTAATTGTATAAAGTTAAACAACCTCAGTGCCTGATGATTTCAAAGCAACATTGTGCAACTTTTCTACCATAAAATAACAGTTTTGATGCTACACTAACTTATCATAATATAGTAATCTAGTGAATGGTGTCTCTGTCGTTCTTACGCCTGTTTCTGCACTATGTAACTTAATGGCACTAGCTAAGAGCACTGGGGGAGTGTTAGTGTTTGTAGAGTTTGGACGACCGGTAAGAAGTTTTCAGGGCATGGGGGAGCAGAGGGAGTGTTGTGCCAGAACCGGAGCTGGGCAAGCAGGCAGTGTAACTGGGCTCAGCAGCCTCTATGACAGAGGCTAATAGACCAAAGAGGATGTTGACCGAGGAAGCCAAGAGACTGAGCAAGAAGCCGCTAGACGAGAGTAAATCTGGGACTGACTTTTAGTCGTTGGTCAGAGCTTGGTGAAATAAAAGTCTGAAAGACAGACGCCAAGCTGGTCTGACTGCTGTTGGACTAGTCAGTAATATTAGCTGGCTGCTATGTCTTGTGTTGTTGACCTTGCTTGATGTTTGGCTGTTAGGGTTAGGCAAAGTTGTTGACTCGCTAGTTTTTTTTAGTGTCATTGCACAGTGCAGTAAATCACAAAAACTCCTATTTGTATCTAATGTTGCTTTAGGAGGTAATTAACTCTCAGTTTTGTTGAGTTTAACTACTGGTGGTGAGATGTTTGTGCTCGAGTCAGCATGATTATTATTGATGATTATTAATCTGAAGTTTTAAAAAGTTCTGTTCAAGTGATTTGAAACAGAACACTCTCTAAACTTTTAGATATTTTTTTGCTTTAGAGACACAACATATGCTGTGGCCTTTTGTATATGTGTGACAAACAACTTCCACAATCATAAAGTGAATCATTTTATGTGCAGCGTAAGATGTTCCCCAGAACTAGCTGTAAAAACAAAGTTTAAAACATTTATTTATAAGAAAAGGTTCTTCCTATTACTTCAAACTTCCATCCCTCTAAAGCCCCGCCATAAATAAGAATGTCATCAGCTTTTCTGGTTAAAAACAAGGTCTAAAAAAGTTAGCTAGCACATTCAAATAGCGATGGCATGACTTTAAATGGCGATGATAAATGTGTTTTTGGCTCTCTCTTGAGCACTTCATCTCCTCAGCGCCATCGCAATCCTCAGTGAGACGTCTGATTTGTGAGGCTGCTCTCCAGTCATCTTCCTGCCACCTGTGAGCAGCTGGACGGTCAGGAAGCGTTTCACAGCTTTCTGTTCCTCCTCCTCAGATTCATGCCAGAGTCTTTGATGCGTGCAGCTGCCTGTCACACCCAGGGGAAAACCGCTTGGACAGAAATAAAAATGAAATCTCTATATACATGTATGCCTCCTTCAACAGGACTTATTTACTGTTATTCCTTTTTCATGTTTTGTTTATAAGTTGCCAACTGGTACGACGCTGCCTGCAAACATTATTATGTTGAACAAATTCTATAAACACGTGTTATTATATGGAACCGAAATGAAAGCTTGGACAACATCTGCTGGCCGCATCTCAAGAAGACTTGTTGGACGGAAACTGGTTTAACAGCGTGAACGTCTCGAGCAATGCATCAAATCCTTGAACGCAAAACTGAGATTAAATCAGTGTCCCCCTCATCCTCCCCTTGGGATCAGCTTGTTACAACTTTTAGTAACAATCCATCATACAGTCTTCATGCAAATCACAAAAGGCTGTCACTTTGTTTCTCTAGGAATCAATAGAAAGATCTCAAAAACTCTGGAGATTTGGTGCACAGGTTCATCATCATGATTTTTATCCTTCATATTTCCTCCAATCTTTAATAAACTTGATTCACTTGATGCTTATTGACGTTAACTGCCACCACAGACACTATAAGATAATGGATCCCGTGTCCGTGACGTCACTCACGGGTTTCTGAAGAGCTGCAATGGCTCTGGCTGCCGCCATCTTGACAGTCCTGCCTCTGCCACCTCCAAGCTAATCTAAAAAAAACGTGGAGCATGGATGGAGCTGATGAAGCCTGATTGTATAAACAGGCCATCTGTAAGTTGGCATGCATAACTTTAAGTCTTAATGTAATTTGCCTGAATGACGTCACTTGTAGGTTTCCGAAGTGCTAATATAAATATCGGCAATGCCATGAATCATCAGTCGATCTGAAGCAGGCCTGGAATGACGCCTGGGTGCTTCAGTAAGCCATCTGACATTCAAGCAATCACACTGTTAATTATGCATAACTTTAAGCCTTAATATAATTTGAACAGGTGCGTTATATAAAAAATTCAGACTCAGCACAGTTGTCATGAACGGGGAAATTAGCTATAGAGACCAAAACAGTTTTTTGTACCAGGCTGTAAACATTTCTGCTGTGAAGTTGGACATTTTAACATGGGGACTTATGGAGACTGACTCGTTTTGTAACCAGCCTCAAGTGGCCATTTGAGGAACTGCAGGTTTTTGTTCCACTTCAGAAACTTGGCTCGTAACTCATAGGAAGGAAACCAAAGAGGAAAGGTTAAAAACAAGTTACCAGCAGCGCCACCATGTGGCCAGCTACACAGACCAATAGCACAGTATGCTAAAGTTCATACAACACGTTCAACAACGTGGGAAGATCAGAACAGTTCAGTCAGGATGAAGCAGCTAATCAACGAATGACGGAAAGTCAGTTTCAGGCAATCACAGAAGCTGTCCGGCAGACTTCTTCCACTTCCGACGTTGTAAAGACGTGAAGGGGGGTTTCCAAAGTTATTCAACCATTCGACATGCACTTCTGAAGAAGCATACTGTCAGCTTTACTACTTTTTTTTATATTCATGGTCATGGTTGTGCTTTTAGCATAAATCACTGCTGCCTCAGTCGGCTGAAGACCTCGGCTTCCTCCGCCTGCTTCATAGAGAGCAGGACGGTGTCGAGTCAGCCTGTGAGTTCACTGAGCAGCTGGCACCACGGAGGACAAACAGGGGCCTGTCAGATGAGGCCAAAGGCCGCTGGATGGGCCAGAGGCCACAAAAACCACAAGAATCCTGACTCTGGTACGGTAGAGCAAAAGCTCAGGCCTGTTTTAGGCTGGTTTGGAGGGAGAAAGGGTCGTACTGCATCATGGATTTCTGAGAATTTTAATTTTGTGCCAGTAACTAATCTTTTCCATTTTTATCATTCTGTTGTTTTCCTTCCTTCAGATGGAGCTATTTGCTGCCGCTCATTCTCGTCCGCTATAATAAAAAAAAAAAAAAATCGCCTCTGGTAAACAATCCATCACAGAAAACATGACAGCTTATGGGTTCTGTCAGTGTTTCAGTTTTATCATTATTCCTCTGTGCCGAGCGAGCGGCGTGTTTTCATATCAGCGCTGCATTACGTTACGCTCTGCTTACTGTCAATCATCTCACACCCGCAGAAAGACCTGGAGGTCTACTGGAGGAAGTAATCACTCAAAAGATTGTTGCCTTGCAGAAGTTACTGGAACATCTGGGTCTTCCTGTGGGACGATATTTTCTTTTTCAAGCTACTGTAACACGGACATGAAATCCTGGTTTGTGAGTGATATAAAAAACGTTATAAATGATCGAGGGAAAAGAAAAGACGATCTGTGTTTCTTCAGCTTCTGCATGTTCTCCCTTGAATCGTGTCCCTCTTTTCTTTTTCTTTTTCGGAGACAGTTTCTCCGTGACCCTGCAGGCTGTTTTATTTCAGAGAAGCTCTACACAATGGGATCTCTCATTGGAGTATTCACCAACTCAACACAGATGAAATAACCTCCCTCCCTCTGCTCTCTGCTTTTTTTTTCCACCTCGCTCTCTCTCTCTCTCTCTCTCTCTCTCTCTCTCTGTGTGTCTGTGTCCCGCTCCTGGTCTGGATTGATTTAACTGTACTGTTTCAATTGTCTCTGCAGCAGCAGATGTCGGCCATATTGAAACTGAACTTGGAGCCGGGCCTTCTCGGCTGGGCTCAGGGCTACCTCACATGTTTGACTCATTGTTTTTGAAGCATCGCAGTCCTTGCAGTTGGAGCAAACGCGGGTCAAGTACAGTAACGTTTGCAGATACATTTTTATCTCATTTAAAGGGACAATTCAATGATTTTACACATGAAGATCAGTTTGCTCCTCGTAAAAAACATTTTATATAACGTCTTCTGTGACTCCGGAGGGGCTTTATGAAGTCTGACAGAATACCTCCTTGTGTTGTCGTCAGGGTTATATCACTGTGGATTATGTTGGTGCATTACAGAAGTTGTAGGACGTGCGTGTTTTTTTTGACCCCATACAAAGAGACTAAAAGTTAATGTGTCATGCCTTCTGCTACACAGATTTCCCCCAACTCTGTGGAAGTTGAATACTAAATCACTCCCTTAACTGCATGATAGATGGCAGATGGTTGCAAAGAAAGAAGCTGAGAGACGTCCAGAAAATCAAGTAAATATATATTCTCTATATTAAGTCCATGTTGATTTGTAGCCACATTATGTCTCTTTGTTTTAATCATTTAGATTTACCTCTGCTGCCATCTTCTCTTTCTTTCCCTCACTGTCCTCGTTCTCTCCCTTTTCTGATGATGATGTACTGTGACAGGTAGATTTCATTTTTCTTTTATTACAACATTTTCAGGACGTGTCATTTAATTTGTGATTGCATTAGTGCTGGTCAGTGTTAAGATGTTGCAGCCAGTGCAGCTAGGTGATGAAGCCTGTTGTCTGTGTGGGTTCGTTGTTAATCGATCTGTTGGTAATGCCTCGGGGCTACGGCGGACGAGTGAAGGTATTAGCGTCTTCTTCTGACACTATTCGCCTTGTTTTAGTGCGCGACAGCGTCACTTCCTTGTTTTTGACCAACTAGTCTTGCACATTGACCGTGAACCATCCTGACACTCATCTGATTAATGAAACACAATTCATCGGGCCACGACAGGCCATCATCATCAAAAAAACATTTTAAAAGACCCAATTTAGAGGACAAGTGTAACATTTAGTGCCGTCTAACAGGGTCGTTGCTGACTTCAGTCTCCTCTCTTCATGCTGTCCTTCCTAGTGTGAAGGAGAAACTACTGTAGAGACCTGGCAATGCACTAAACCAACATTACACTGAATTTAATACACAGACCTGAGACTCCATGTTCAATACAGCTTCACGATTCCAGGAAGTGGAAATATTCCAGATGTCTCGTGTATCATTTTCTACACGTCTACCTCAAGTTCAGTAAATTTAGAAACTTTGGGGTCTCTGCGAGCATTTAACGTCGCCGTGAGGTCAAAATGTTTTTATCACATATGTCTATATACATATATCACCTGTAGACCAGTATCCAACAACATCATGAGGTATTTTTGTTAGTCATGTCCTGGTAAACAATAAAAAGTTGCTGATGACTCATCCTGCACTCAGGGGCTGAGTGCTTTCACTAGATATATGATATAGACTTTCCTGATGGAAAGAAGCTAAGTAGCCAACTCCTGACTGACTCTAGGTCAGTCAGCCGTGCAGCTAACCAAACTGAATCAGTCCCAGGATGCCAGGAGCCAAACCCAACAAGTGAACCACCTCGGTAGGCTACTATATCCCAGACTGGCCACTGGACGTAGATGCTGACTCATAGTGAAGGAGAAGGCAAAACTTTTAAACACCAACTATTGTAAACGCCAATATCTGCAACAGATCCCTCCCTATCTGTCTGTTTTTTCAGGACATATGTAAAAAGGAGGAGGCAAACAGCACTCTGCTTTCAGTTTCATGGAGCAAAGTTTGACTGCACAGTATGACTGACCCACGAGGAAGTCAGCAGCGTGGCAGAGGTCAAACGTGTCACCGAGAATACATTGCTGTCAGTAACGTAAGACAGTAACTCCTCTGGCCTGATATTCAGTAACAAACAATAAACAGTTAAACAATTAACATCCCATAACTCAGTGTGAGTTTTATGCTCAGTGTGCGCCACTCCCTTCTCATTCCTGCTTTTACAACACCCTCCAGAAATGACACAAACGTCTACGGGGAGACATGAAAAAAGAGGCAAACAGAAAACAGCGCAGTCATCCAGTTCTTCAGAACACGACTTTAATCAGAAACAGAGAAGACAACAACTTTGAAATGTCCCCACTCACATTCATCTGCTCTGACATGTTTAGGGACCCTGATGATAAAGGCTTAATGCAAAAAGCATGCTAGAAAAATCCAGAAAGAGAAAAACAAGTTTCAGCACTCGCAGGCTGAATCATAATGCACCGAGTCTTTTACTGGTTTTACTGTCCCGTTGAGCCTTTTGGCAATCAAGGCAGTCTTATTTCCACCTTTCATAGATCACATTCCTGCAGAGACACAAAGAGGGTGCAGTGATGCTTTGATTAGCCACACAGGACAACGCAGGGGTCAACACACCAGAACAAGCCTCCTAGTTTCACCTCCCTGCCTCCAGCCTCCTCCTCTATACAGACTTCTTATTAATACCCCTTCCGGGCTTCTTGCAAATCCCATCAGTCTGTTTGTCCGGATCTCGCTCTTGCGGCTTTTTCCGGATCCAGAGAAAAGAAGGAATTGAGAGAGAGAGGAGGGCTGGAGTCACTCTCCCAGAGCGTGGAACCAGGATTAGAGGAAAAAGAGCAAATACCATGGAGTGTATAGAGGGAGGCAGCCGTGAGGGTTTAGACTGCAGACAATAGAAATTAATTACAAGTCCCTCAGCGGAGGATTGCACTACTGATTAAAGATTGGAGGATTATTGGATAAGCATGTGAAATACTGTGTTTGTGTGTGGTGGGGGGGCTCCTTCAAGATCTACTGAATGTAAACTTTACACTGCAAAAAAAATTTTGAGAAAAGTTTATTTACCCCATTTTACACAGTATTACCTGTAAGTACCTTTAAAGTTGGATGAATTATTATAAATATTCAGACCTGGCAAAAACTCCAAATATTTCCCAGTTTAAGCTCAAAGTGTTGGTCGTGGGTGGAGATTAGAAAAATGTGAATGACTTGAGGGCGTGGTGCTTTACGAGACCTCTGTAGCCTTACCGACGTTCCTCATCTCTGCTTCGGCCTCTGCCGAAAACTGCAGTTCCTCAAACGTCCACTTGAGGCTGGCTGCAGAAGTGAGTCAGTCTCCATAAGTCCCCATGTTAAAATGTCCAACTTCACAGCAGAAATAAACAAGTTTACAGCCTGGTACAAAAAACAGTTTTGGTCTCTATAGCTAATTTCCTTGTTCATGACAACTGTACTGAGGGTAAATTTATATACAACTCACCTGTTCAGATTATATTAAGGCTTAAGGTTATGCAGGATTAACAGTGTGGCAGGCTTCATTTGGCCCGCCTCAGCTCCACTGATGATCCATGTCTTTACTGATGTATTTTTTCAAACTGTCCAACAGTGTTTTAGGAGTGCAATGCTAAATCTGTATCTCATCAAATCATGTCAACAAAAGTCTTGGAAAATCTGCAAAGAAAAGGTTTAAATTCAAATTTATCAAAACAAGAAAAATAATTAACTTACAATTTTACATTCAAATTTATGAACTATGATGATCAGGAGTTAAGTATGTAGAGTTTGGGTGTTGTTGTGCAGATTCGATCAGTGTTTAAAGGCAGATACAACACAGCTGGCTCAGTTTCAGAGTGGCTCAGCGGATGAATGAAGAGGAGCTGGAGACGCTCGCCTCAGGGTCAAAAGATCAGAGACGACAGCAAAGAACCACAAGTTGAAAAGAAACAGAGCTGGAAACTCAAGGCCAAGGTCTGTCTATGTCTAAAACACACACACACACACACACACACACACACACACACTCAACAGGTGTTGGGGAGCTAAATGCTCTGTGAAGCTTTGTTCTTGTTCCTCCCTCCGGGCACGCGATGATGAGAAGGTGTATAATTTGAGAGCAACGGTCAAGAAAAATGTGCAGCATTCATCATGACTGATAACAAGCCGGATGTCGGACACGAATGAATGAATGAACTTGACAGTAAAGCTGCAGCATGGACAACATTACCTCTGATAAGAGACGTTTAAACTATTTTAACACCCCAAACACTCTGACAACAGATGTTTATTTTGCAACAAGAGTTTTTCTTCAGTATCGTGACTGAAATCAAAAGAGTTCAACATCATCATTTTGTTTTATTATCTTGTCCACAAAAAGGTGAATTATCACCACTGACAGTATAAAGAACGGACAGTGTATGCATGACGTCACCCATGTTTTCTGAAGAGACGGTATGGAGCTCAAAATATGTGATGCTGGCTGCCGCCATGTTGGCTGTCCTGCCTCTTCCACCTCATGGCTAATCTAAAGATCAGCAAAGACGTGGATCATCTGCAGACCTGAGGCAGCTGAATGACACCTGGTTGCTCAAACGAGTCACCTGTAACGGCACCTACCTGTCAGTTAAAGCAGCCATGCTGTTAATTCTGCATAACTTTAGGCCTTAATATAATTCGAACAGGTGAGTTTTATTAAAATTCACTCTCAGTACAGTTGTCATGAACGGGGAAATTAGCTATAGAGAACAAAACTGTTTTTTGTACCAGACTGTAAACATTTTTATTTCTGCTGTGAAGTTGGACATTTTAACATGGGGACTTATGGAGACTGACTTGTTTTGAAACCAGCCTCAAGTGGATGTTTGAGGAACTGCAGTTTTTGGCACTTCTTTATAACAAACAAACCAACAAACCTAAAATACGTCAGATATTCTGGTTATACTGGGATATAATTGAGTTGACTCAATGAGTTTTTATGAGTATGATAGTAAACTTGTTTAACAAACTTTGATAATTCCTTTATCATTGAATTATAGTTTGCAAGTTATTTCTAATCATTTTAAATAGTTAGGAGAATAAAATATTTCTATTAAAATATCTTTAAGTTTTCACTGCAAAAAATGTCTCTACACTCTACAAAGTGAAGCTAACATGAAGTTAAATTATGCTTTTCTTCAAACTCTAAAAGTTTTCTAAAACTAGAAAAAGTTCATTTAAATTAAGTAATATCTCGTAAAGTCTCATTTTAATGCTGTTTTTTGAAAAATAATGTTAAATATATAAATATATATTTAGGACTTTGATGTTGATGATATAATTTTACAAGTTTGGATTAAAGGTGTTTTTAATTTACGTTATTAGATATAATTTCTCGTGGTTGATTAACACACCTTGTGTACACATGATGGGTGATATATATATTTTTTAATATTATTTATTTATTATTTTTGCAGTGTGCACCTAACGGGAGAAAACTTCCACACACTCCACGCCCATAAAATCTGTACAGAGGCGGGATGAGGAGGATGAGGAGGTGGGGGGGCGGTGGTTGGAGTCCAGTCTCTGATCAGACGTACAAACACTCCTCCAGGACGCAGGACGCACGGAGGACGCGCGTAAAAGCGACCGAGCTGCTCCGTTTCCACAGCGAACGACAAAAGTTTGAACTCCTCCAGCGTGTCCTGAAGTTAATGCGGACTTTGTTTTGGTTTTACTAGGTGCAACTCTTTGTTCTGAACCTCAGTTACAAAGCGGGTTTATTCTCGTCTTGCGACCCCGGAGGTGTGTTTCCTATGATGCTCGGATATCACAGGAGTGTTTCCTCCACGCTTTGGATGCATAATGTGAGGATTTGTGTCGGAATAAACAAGGACGCTGCGTAAAGGAAACCCTGATCTCCCTCTCGGTGTGACCAGTGAAGCTCGTTTCTATCCCCCCTGAAGTGCGGAATGGGGCCGTTCACGCTGCTTCTTGTTGCTTTTTTGGGTAAGGAAACTTCGACTTGACTTTGATCTGTGAAGTGGCGAAGCAAGTGCGGATGTTTGAGAGACTTTCCAGAATTAGTGAAAAACATGTTTTGCTCCACGTGTGCATGGAAAACAAAAAGCTTGTAGAGCCCGTGAGTGAAGCGTTGCTCTGCAAACTGCAGCCCTCACATTAAAAAAGGATGAGATCATCTAGAATATGTTTACATTTTAGGAAATTTAAGTAGATTTCTGAAAGTTTTCACCATGCTTCACCTCAGCACACCTGCTTACCATCACGGCTGTGTGTGTTTGTGTCTGTGTGTCCAACAGGAGAAGTAGTAGTAACAATATTTTCTGGCTAAGTTATCCATTATGTCACAGCGATGAACATGTTTGAAGGCTAAAAGGTAATAAAAATCTTCCCTGGGGCTGCTGGGTAGATGAAAGCACTGGGAGAGTTAAGAGCCACTTAAAACATCCATTCCTGATGAAAACCCTGTCTGAGCAGCAGAGGATTATGGGACTGCAGTTGACCCAATCCATCTGCTGCCAGTGACAGTGGAAGGCAACGTTTGGCTGCAACTTCAAATGACTGGGTTGAGATAAAACGAGTCCACTTATCCTTAAGTGTGTTTAGGTGAATCTAACGTTCAGTTAAGTGGTGTGTTATTGCAGCCTTTCGCAGTGGCAATGAAAATGCACTGTCAGCCTAGATTAGTGTGTGCTGTAAATTTACTGAGGGGGGGGGTTAAAACCACAGCGAGCTTTCGGAGAGTTAAACAGCAAAGTTTAAAAAAAGACGCACAAGCAACTCAAACTTCACCTTTTATACTGAGACTGATCTGCTCAGCCTCCGTCGAGTCTTTAAGTTTTATTACATCTGTAAATATTCAGCAAGAGGATGACTGAACTGTTTGCTTAAATTATAACTTTACCTACAACTTTTTATGTTTGCCTTAAAGTTGGATTTATGAAGACGTGTGAATCTTTCACATTTTGGCCAGTGATCATGCAGGAAGAAGACAAAATTGGCAAACTATAACACGAATGGAGAGAAAACACTTCTTCTGCTTGAAATAACTGACAAAGTGCTGCAGCTTGAAGCTTGAATGTTTTGATATAATTCACAATGTGTCAAATATTATATCTGTCTTTTGAGTTTCAAAAACTGACGGCTGGAAAAGTGTCAGAATTTGTCACCACGTGTGTAGAAACTTCTCCATTGATCCATATGTGTTATATTTCAGACCACAGCAGAGCTAAAATAGTATTTCTCCCCTGATGTCACCTCCTCATTGCTCTAAAATTTTAACAACCACGTTTATAAACATTATCGCTGAGGCCGATACGATATTTGAGAGTTAAAAGAGGAGAAAAATCTGAAAATTACAGATCAGTTTCACATAAACAAACATTTTTAACAATACTCACTCAAATGTGGTCATGAAGGAGGTTTGACATGGAGGCGTGATTGGATAATCATAAATACAGGAACACATTTGACTTCAAAGAAGTAAAAGTCAAAATGACATAAAATATACTTGTAAAACATTTATGCGCTCTGTACTTTTTTGGAGTTAATGTATTTGCACACATACTTTATATAAACACATGCTGTATGTAGATAACGTGACACAAAATATAACATTTTTAAAAAGACGCCAAAATAAGAAATGTGAAATCATTTCATCAAATCATTTTCACCTTTTGATATCAATTACAAACATCAGTTATCAGCACATTTTCTGCTGATTAACACTTTGATGTGTGACTTTTCAAACCAACATGAGATGATCCACAGACGCCGAGTAATGAGCGCTGTAACTGCAGACGCATCAGTCAGAAAATTAGCGAAATAGTTTCAAGGGAAACGTTCTTTAGAAAACATGTCAAACTGTAGCAATGGGAAGAAAAGGGCGGTCACAAGTTTGAATAAACCAACAGGGAAAATATTTGAGGAAAGACAGATGTAGGAGATACAAATGATGCTAATTGCCACGCAGCCCAGAACGTCCGACCTCGGTATTAGCAGTGGTGATTCGTTCAGTCGTGGAGGAAGAAGTAAAGTCCTGCAGGAGAAACGCTGATAATGAAGAATTTTTGACAAATCAGTCTCACCTCAGGGTCCATTTAGTTGCTGTTCTGGAGAGTTTCAGTTCTATCACACGATGTTCAGATTTCTGAGCACTTTTTTCAGTCCATGTTTGCTTAAAAGTTTCACTCTTGACTTTGGAAACAGAAACAGAAGGAGCTCAGCAGCTCCAGAAATCGACTAAATGGAAACTTATTGTGTCGTACATGTCAGCGTACATGACACACTTTAGATAATGGTTAAAACGAATCGTGTCATGAAGCTCTTTACTCTTAAAAATTAACATGATGTGTTGACATGTTCCCCTGAGGATGAATCCTGGTGACTTTGATGACCTTTCTTGGTTAAATGTTTCAACTGTTGGATGGATTTCATGAGAATTTGTACAGATATGCATGGTGCTCAGAGGATGAGCCCTAAAGATTACTTTTCCTTTTGCGTGACCAGTCAAAATTTTAACTGATCCCGTAAAACATCTCAACATCTACTGGATGGACTGGCACAGAGACATTCATGGTCCCCAGAGGATGAACCACGACAACTCATAACTTATTAGCTTTCAAGGTATGTCTGGAAAACACCAAGATTTGCATACTTTGCAGCCGAATTATAACTTGATAAGTGAAAATGAGAATTTCAGCAAACCTATATAAACAAGTATAAATGCATAGAAATTTGGTGAACATTTGAAGTCATCTGTTAAACATCCACTTGTTAGTATTGTCTCTGTGAAGGAAGCACATTCACATGCTGATGTTAGCATTTAGCATTCAGCCTCACAGAGCTTCTAGCATGGTTGTGGCTGTGTGTGTTTTTTTCCTCATCCTCCTCCAAAGCTCATGGCTGCTCTTTTCTTTGACTGTTGCATGTTAGCATGCTGATATTAGCAGTTAGCTGAAAGTCTGAGCCACTAGCATGGTCGCAGACTCTTGTTACCCAACAAAAACAACACTTTATCAGTTTATGACTTATTATCGTTGCTTCAAGCTGAATGTACAATTCAAATCTGCTTAAACTTACTCAAACGTACAGCTGTATGTGCAACGGATTTCAAAAATATTTCCTTCTTGAGTCTTCCAAAATAAAAAACACTCAAGCACCAGCACTAAAGTGTTATTTTCTCTGCCCCGTTCAAGTCCTACATGGTCGTTGCCAGATACTAAGATAACACAAAGAACAGTCCTTTGTCTGGTCTCTGCTTTGGCACTTCTGGATTTTTCTCTTCCCATAAACGATGTGGAGTCTCTCTGCTTGTCCAGGGTCCCAGTGCTGTTACCTCACCGGTGGGATTGGGCCAACTGGAAATGTTCTCTGTGGTTTAGGGCTCTGGGAGTTTTGTGGGCGCTTTGATTTAGATAGAGAGCAGCAGTTTGGGAAAGCAGCACAGCGGCAGCAATGAGGGTTCAAGTCCAGCCACTCTGATTATTGCTGTAATGACGGGAGAGTTTTTTCATTTTAAAGAAAACTATTGGAAGAAACTCCCACCACTCACACATTCAACAGTCATTAAATGTGTAGTCGTATGACGCTTCCTCTTAAAAAGTAATTTTACAAACAGGCTGCACATAACTTCTTTTTAATCATTTCCTCATTTATTTCCCCATAAGCGTGTTTTCCATTGTGAGCTCTCGCTGGCTTTGATGTAATAAAACTCTCTGTAAAACAAAAAACTGTTTAAAATTACTCTAAATAAAGCTCATGTTCCAATATAATTATGATATTTTCACAAAGCCATAAATTAATTTTAAACAAGTCTTGGTCTGATGTGGTTGACTCTGGATCAGGTGTGTCTCTGCGGCACAGTTTCAGATACAGAAACAGTCCATTAACCCACATCTGTGAACAAAATCAGCCAAATAAGACACATGCTAGATTCAAAATCACGATTTGTTTGGAAACTGGGACAGAAACTAAATAAATATTGAAGATAATAAAGAGGTTTTGCAGCATAAAGTTTTATAAATGTTTTCATTTGCAGTTTGCAGACAAAATATTCCCCAAGATATCGACGGCATACATTACCCAGAATCCCTAGAACGCTACAGCTTCTATAACATTACCATAATATCTGTTGTAGACCCGATCCAACGTGCTTTCCAGAGTTTTGGCTTTTTTTTGTGTGTGTGTGTGTGTGTGTGTGTGTGTGTGTGTGTGTGTGTGTGTGTGTGTGTGTGTGTGTGTGTGTGTGTGTGTGTGTGTGTGTTTAGTGAATTTTGCACAGATATGCATGGTGCCCAGAGGATGTATCATGACGTTCTTTTTCAAAAATTAATCAATCGATTGTAGGGTTGGCAGTTCACCACTTTGTTCTAGTCTGAATTAAATCAGCAACGACTGGTTGCCATAAATTTTGTACAAATATTCCTCCTCCCCAGAGGATGAATCCTACTGACTTTGATCTGTCATTTTGTTTTGGTGCTTAGTGAAACGTTTAAACAACTATTGGATTATTGGGTTTCCTTGCAGTTTTATACAGATATGCATGGTGCCCAGAGGATAAGCCCTTAAGACTCCAAACTTTCCCCCCAGATTAAATTTTGGCTGGTCAAAAATTCAATTTATCCAGTTAAATGTACTGAACTGATTGTCACAAAATCATTCATGGTTCCCAGAGGATGAATCCTGTTGACTTTGCTGATCCCCGTTTCTTCCCTTAATGCTACCATGAGGTTTTTATCTTTAGTGAAAACAGTTGAATTGCCATGAGACTTGATATAGACATTCAGGATCCCTGGAGGATAATTCATATCCCATCAGCTTTCTGTGCAGATCTGGAAAACGCTGCAGCCTGATTAGCAACTTGATACCAACGTTTATGGCACACTTCAACTTCTCATCATCCCATTGTCGTGTAAATCAACATCAAAATCCCTGAGATCATTACACACTTACTTCATGTGTATGTAAATTTTATCGTCTTAAATTCAACAAATCTATACCAAAAAGATCAGCCAAAGTCGTCATTTAAATGAAATCAGATTTGTACTTTTTTATTGACTCTTTTCAGTTCTGGGTGTTTTTGTTTAAGCCTATTTTAGGGACCTAACACAGGCTGTATATCAAATGTAACAAGGCGAAACCTCAGGAGAACAAAACGCTTATTAAACAGACATTATGGTCAGATCGTTAGCTCTACAAAACTGCTATATGAACGAATTTATGTCTGTAACAGATTCAGAATGTCAAATATAGTTCATTGTGCAGCCCTAGTTGTGTGTATGTTTATAGTTTTAATACTTCGCCTTGTGTTTCGGTGTATTTATCACATGCATACGGGCGTATTTATCTCGAGCGTGGAAATATGGCACACGTGTGTGTCCTGAAATTCACCTGCAATTAAACCCAAGACGCTGCTTGACTCCCGGAAACCACACTTGAGGTTAGAAGTGTGTTCCCATTACACATCTCACCAGCTTCCCTTTTTAAATTCACACACTTACTGGTAGTTTCTGCTGTGATTGTTGTAAAAATAACTGTTTGCAGCGTCTTTATCGAGATCCAGGCCTGACTGCAGGTGCAAAAAAAAAAAAAAGAAAAAGGCCTCACATGCCTGCACATAAACACACACTCGCACATAAAATGCAGCAAACTGTGAGGCCTTTCTTTGATTTTTTTTTTTTTTTTAACAGAACTCTAGCCAGCAGAGCAGCGTTACTAATGCCACCAGCTGAGTCGAGGGGGATCAAGTCTCCCCCACTGTCCAGTGTTTCCACCGAGCAGCACTGTGATGTGGTGATTTACACACAGGCCTCATAGTTTGCTGCCTCGCTGGGTGTAAAAACAACTGGATAGAGTTTTTTTTTTTTTTTTTCCCTTTTGTCCTCGTGGCTTCTTTTAATCAGATGTTTTTGTTCCTCCCTTTGTGTTATTAGTCTCAAATTAAAAGCACAGAGGCGACCGCGGCGGCATTCCAAGGCGTTAAATGATATCGCCAGGCAAGTCGGGTCCAATACAAAGAATTTAAGGCAAAGTCTTCCTATTTCAAGGTAGATTTTGATGATATTTAGAGTATTATATGGAATAAATCCTCACTGGAATGTGAGCTTGGAGCTTTTCTTTGGCTGCAGGCTTTAAAAATGCTTTCATTTCCGATGTTTTATCCCCTTGAGCTCAGGCCATTGTTGAAGGTATTGTTATTTCATGTGGTGCGTGGAAGGTTCACTGCCAGAGTGAGTTTCTGTTTTTAAATGTCAAGGCTGCGTCGATTTCAGAGTTTGTTTGGGTTTTTGTACTACAAGAGAACCACCAATCAGCTCTCCAACTTCAGCTTTTCATCACATGTTCAGCTAATATTAACCCATAAAGGCTGCACTCATACCAGGTGTTGCAGGTCACTGATAAAGCCCTGTAATCCCCGGGTGATGACATGAGTTAAAATGACTGCATAAATCCCGTCTACAGACTTCAAAGCGGATCTGGCTGATTGAATAAGCAGGGGGGAAAACTTCAAACTAACAAGACAACCTTTTTTTTCTCTTCCTATTTGATCTCAGTGTAATTAACTGTCTTTAAAAGCAGTTGTGCCTCGTTTATTAGGATGTAAAGATCTGAGAGAAACTAAACTCATTTTAATGGTTTATTCAGCCTCAGTGAGGAAAATGCTTGAGGTTCAAACATCGCTGAATTGTTCTTACAGCGTCGTGATTTGAACAACTTAATTACACACGTAATAAAATTAATTTTTAATTCAATAACGGTGAAATGCTACCTGAGCTAAATCTTCTGTGTCCTCGTTGTTCCCACAGGCTCAGCTGAAGGTTCCTCCCTTCGCTACTCAGACGGTCAGTCCAGCCGTCTCTCCCTGGAGAAAACCTTCGGCAGGTCGGTCAAAGACTCTCAGTGCCAGCACATGTTGAAGCACCTTCACAATGGAGCCCGAATCACTGTGCAGATGCCTCCCAACGTAGAGGGTCACTGGGTGTCCACCAGGTAAACAACTACGTACTCGTGTTTTTGCAGGTTCATTTCTTAAAGGAGATGTATTATACCTCTTTTCCACAAGTTCACACAGATTCCAGGTATCTTTATGAAATGTCTGAGACAATTTTTGGTCAAAATACGACCACGGATCAAGCACTGCAACTTTTTCTACACCCTGTCTGAATAGCTTGTTCAGATCGGCCAGCTGAATGTCTGTTTCTTTAAAACATATTGAGTGATTTCTTACATTTCAAGCAGTGATTACTGTTAGTTCATGCCTGTACAGTAAGAAAATAAACTCACAGCTTCCTGTCCTGTGTCACGTTATCCTTTTCAAAATATTCATGTTCAAATCTAATCGTAACGGTACGACTGACAGCGCTGGGGGTGTCAGTGAGGTCAGCACCTAACAATATTTTTAACAATATTTTCGTCAGGTTTGTGATTCAGATATGAAATTTTAAGCTAGTCAACCACTCATAGGATTGAAGCCCAGAGCACGATAAAACAGAACTCTCATAACTTGAACCCTCAAGAACACAAACACTCGAAGAAGGACTGCTTCTTGCTCTGGAGCACTTTGAGTTTTCTGGAGAAGGTTTTTGTTTTTTACTTTTTAAAAGTTCTTTGTTCTAAATTATTTTTTTAATATTGCATTTAAAATTAAATATTTTAAGACAAATTATCATATATTACTTACTATTAATATATTAATTACTAACGAACTCAGGGATAAATACTATTTGCACTCAATTCTGGGAAGAACTTGAAAATAAATGTTTCTTTGAAGGACCAGTCAGTAAAAGAGTCACCTGCTCCATCACCATGAAAAATTGCTTTACTGTAGCTTCGAACTCGAACCTTTATTTTTCAGGGCAGACATATAGTACAGACCAACCACAAACATTTCTGACTCCTGGGTTACCACACAAACATAACTTCACTTCAACCTCCAAAAAATGCATTAAAAGTCTTTCAAGAAAGTTTTCAAGTCTCTGCCAAATGATGTTCTTACTGAACTGGAATTAGCAGAAACCGATGGCTGCCTGGAAGGTGGAAACAAGAACAATATTTGTAGAACTTGATGGTACGCTGTAAAGTCTGCAATAGAATAAAACAACCCTAGAAAACATTATTTTCAGGATCAGCCATGAGTGAAATGTGCTGTGTAAAGAGCTTGTTGCACACTAAAACACTCAGCTCTGGACAGACTTAAAACTTCTTGGTATTTATTTAAACATTTTCTGCAAGTAGTCTTGCATGCTGTTTATCTGAAACCTCATCTGTTCTCTGTTGCAGCTGTGAGGTGAGACCAGGCCCGGAGTTCTTGACACGCTCCTACAGTTTCTTCTCCAACAACACCTTCCAGGCTCACCAGTTCTACTACGAGGACAACCACTGCACCAAACCCACCTACACTCTGGTGATCCGTGGTCGTCTGCGCTTACGCCAGGCCTCCTGGATCATCCGCGGCGGGACGGAGGCGGAGTACCATCTCCATCGCATCCAGATGGTTTGTCACACAGCGACTGTGGCCAAAGAGCTCAGCCAGAGGTTCAACCGCAGCTGCAGAGGGGCCGTGAAGGGCCCCTGGGAACCGAATGTAATCTACGAGCTGTGGAGCGAGGAAGGCGGCTTCGACTGCTCCAGGGAGCTTAACTTTGCCATGCATGAGCTGCAGCTGCTGAGGGTAGAGAAGCAGTACCTGCATCACAACCTGGATCACCTGGTGGAGGAGCTGTTTCTAGGAGACATCCACACCGAGCCGTCACAGAGGCTCTACTACAAGCCGTCCAGCTACCAGATGGCTCTGCAAAATGCCAAGGTAAGTCCCTAATGATCGTCTGTCAAGTAGTGTTTAGAGGGATGAGGGGAGAAATGTGGCTGCAGAGTCTCCCTAGAACGAAAATGTCGGTTTATATAGAGCTGCTGTAATTCTGTAGATTACTAGTTCCCCTCCCGAGGGATCAAGAGATAATTCTGCGTGGTTGTGAGGTGATTACCAGAGAAGGAAACGAGACGAAAAATGAATTCTTCATTTTTAGCCACACTAATGGTACGACTGTAAGGATGGTGATGGTGTCTGTTGCTTGATCCACCACTTTGAAATATTTTGACAAGTGTTGGGTGGTTGCCATGAACTTTGACACAAACATTTATAGTTCTTGGACGATGTATCCTCCTTACTTTGGTGACCACCTGATTTTTCTGGCTTCCTCCAATAGTCCAAAGACATGCAGGTTAATTTATGACTCTTAAGCGTGAATGTGCCCCGCTTCTCGCCTGTTGTCAGCTGGGATCGGTTCCAGCCCCCTGCGACCCTGATAAGGATGAGCGATTATGGAAAATGGATGGTTGGAGTCGCCATGAATTGATTTATTTGATAATTAATAAGAGTAACACATTAAAGTGTATAATCAAACCACTCGTGCTCGACAATAATCACGCCGGCGATATGTTAATTACATATTTTATTGCTTGTTTGCTTATCATTGCATATTGCAGTCAAGGGTGGAGAATTACAGCAGTCGTTCACCTGCAAATACAGATACACACAGACTTGATATGAAGCCAAAATCAGGGTAACAATGACGACAATGTTGCAAGCAAGTTGTGGTGAATCGTCTTAATTAAAGGGGGTATCTGTAGTGGTATAAAACGCCCGTGTCCCTGCACACTTCAGCTCTCGTCTGTGTATGTTTGCAGACAGTCTTACCAGTAGGAGCCACTGGTGCAGAAACTTCTTCCCATCCACGAACAGCGCATTATGTGTTTTTTGGAATGCACGGCCGAGCCGGATGTAGACATTTGTTTCCCGTCCTGAGCGCTCAGCTCGACGCAGGACCTCCGCTGAACTCAAATCACACTGTGTCGACCCTCCACGGCGCAAAGACCACACACACCAGAATCAGCATGAACTGACCTTTGCGAACCGTGTTCTCATACATGCCGCGGCTGCGAGGAAGCGTGGACAGAATCATAGTTGAAAGTGAGTCTTCACGTTTTTCGTTTTTGAGGTATCAAAAGTGGTCGACTGATCAGAAAAGTTATTAATATTCTGACAACTTGCGATATAATCTACCACCTGTCGGTAGCAACAAACAGCCATCCAAGTTAAATACTGTTTACTCCAAATCTGATTTGGGATCAGTGTGTAGGTCAACAATCCTGCCCTCATACGCTAAACATTTGCACTGGTAGAAACCAGAAACTATGTACATACTGATTTCATCTCCCAAGAAAGAGCCCTCCTTTCCTCCGCTGTGCTTCCAGGATGTAATTTCTCTATTTACACTGCTGAACAGCAGTTTCCCCGCTGGATGAAACCCTAGAGTGATGTTTTCACTGTCACCCTCTGCAGAGATTACAATGAAATCCTGTTCAGGTCCACTGTCTAAATAAACATCCATTTGTACGGGGGATGATGGGGCTTGGTGTTGCTGATCAGTATGTAAACACAGCGTGGAGCGAGGAGCTGTGATCAGACAAGCTCCCCTGTGGCGCTGTAATGACCAGAGCTGCTCTCTTTAAGCCCCTCCGGTCCACGGAGGCGCAATGTGAAACCCGGCCTATCTCTGGGAGCGATCAACATGTGGTATTCCTAGAATTTGGAATCATGCGGCCGTATGAATTATTCCAGCGAGCGCATACCAGGTCTGATTTCATGCATGCCTGAGGCTCAAATCAAAGTGTTGCATGCAGCTCTTTTCCCCCTCGAACTTTTCTGAATAAAAAAGGAAGAAAGAGTTGGAGGAGCTGTGATTCACTTCCAGAGCTGCAGTAAGAGTCAAACATAATCACAACATTGCTTTTCAAAGTTCTCACCAGTCAGACAGAGATGTTTTTGTTTTTTTACTTGCCAAACTTTTGAGAGAGAGAGCTGCCACTCTGATATAATAAAGGTGAATGAGATTCTGATTGTAGAGCTTTGAAATGTTACATTTACATAATTCAATAACAACAACATCTCTTTCTAGAACAGTTAGCATCCCTGATCACTCATAGGGACTATTTCTCTCTGCAGAAAGTTGTTCCAGTATAAACAGTTCGGTCTGTTCTTTGGATCATGAAGAGTAGCAGGGACATTGTTTCTGAAAAACCTCATGCTGTTGAAATTTTGTTAATTAATATAATTTTATAAACAATAGAAATAACTTTTTAATGTGTAACAGTGTTCTTCCAAACTCGCTCAACCCTGCAGATTCTCTGCAGAGTGTTTTATTGTCTTTCAGCTCTTTGTTTTGTCACTCGTATTGAGCGCGTTTCCAGCTGCAGCTGACCGTACGTGAACGTGAAGCGCCTGGTAAAGCTATCCCAAAGCTATGAGGTAACAAAACATCTTTACGTTGGTCAATAAGATTCAATATGCTGACTAGAAATTAGTCAAAATCATCAAACATGGAGATTTTCATTGGACAGCAACAAAATCATCAACTGTAATATACATTATTATGATAGTAATATGTCTGTGTAGAGTTGATAGCTTGTTGCACTGCCCCCTAGTGGCCATAAAAAATATATGAATGTTGCTGTAAATCTGTTTTTTTCTTTAAATGTTTTGAGCAAAATGAAAATTTCATTCACTTCCTTTGTGAAGGTACAAATCCAAAAGCAGTTTTCTCATAATCTCGACACATGGACCCGAAACTATCTGCTTGGCTTCATCTGTGTTGAGATTAATGTGAATATGTTGTAAATGTTATAATACAAGACTACATTAAAGGCATTTTCAACATCATTAATGTGCAAATTCTGCCATCATCTGTGCACATACAGTAAATTGTTTTTCGTGAAACACTGGTAGAAAATACCTCATTCCTTCCTACACAAAAAACACTAAATCCGACCATCTCTTGAGGTTGTAATGGTTTCTTTTCGGGGATTTTTTTTTTTTTTTACTGCCATGGTGACTATCCAATCCATTAATCTTAAGCGGTGTACCCGGTGCTGGTCCCAGTCCAGAACATTTGCTGGTGCCAGCATGTTCATTTGTGGTTATTGGGTGGATCTCAGCAGTGATGCAAGAGCGAGGCAGCAGACTCTCTTTTAAAGTGTAGTTTCTTCTGTTTTCTGTCGCTCGGTTCACTGCTGCGTAACTGAGGCGGAGTAATGACCACTTGATAATGATCCTTGTTAAGAAGGGATCTGAGTTTTTATATTGTTGTTGTTGGTAAAGTGTTTCGGTGGTTATCGTGTTTTTTTACACGTATCCCTCATGCAGAAACTCATTTGTGATGTTGTGTTATGCTTTTCTGCGTTTGGTTTTTGTTATCTCATCCTTCTGATATGTTTTTTTTTGAGCCTGTAAGCTCTTGTAATACATTTTGAACCTGAGCAGTGAAGCTAGGGTAATCTAAGATAAGACTTATTATGAATTCCTTACAGGTGAGATGCTGGTCTGAGACAGAAAAACACTGGTGCAGTGTCTTTGATATCACCAAAGCCTGACATAGTTTCTGTTCGTTCTGGACATCATCTTCCCCCGAACTATGGTGGTAATCCTCAAGTGAAAGGTGGCTGTCAAACAAAGTTACATTCATTTCTTATTCTGCTTGATCTACTGCGGTTTGGATTGAACCTCATTCGTCTGTCGGTTCAGACAAACGTGCATGCCAAATCTAGTAGTAAAAAATGAAATTAATAAATGTAATTTATATGAAGCAATGGCAGCAATATCCTCCTTCATTTCCTCATTTTTGTTCAATTCCAGTAAGAGTATAAAACGCTTTGCTTCCAGTATGAAGAGCCAACAATTTATTGCAACACATGTTTGTACAAAGTTGGACATTTTGTGCCGTGGCAAAGACACCTAAAACTGTTTTTTGTACCAGGCTGTAAAAATGTTTATCTCTGCTGTGAAGTTGGACATTTTTAACATGGGGACTTATGGAGACTGACTCACTTCTGTAGCCAGCCTCAAGTGGACGTTTGAGGAACTGCAGTTTTTGGCACTTCCACATAGACTTAAATTCCCAGCCACGGACAAACTCAATAAAATGACGAGGACATTGTGAGGTTAATTGATGGAATCATTGAATCATTAGCGGTCGCACTTTATCCTTGTTTACTTACTGATAGCGTCAGTGGCTCAGTTTTGAGGCTTTATATAAGGTTGTCCACTAATCAGAAGATCAGTGGTTCGATCTCTAGCTCCTGCAGTCCACATGAAGAAGATACTGAATCCCAAATTGCTCCACACTCTTGCATGGCAGCCAGTGCAGTCAGTGTATGAATGGGTGAATGTGATAAGTAGTGTAAAAGCACCTTGATTGGTCAAAAGTCTACAAAGACGTAATACTGGTACAGTCCGTTCTTTTACATCAGATGTGATCACTGAAGGGAGTTGTGCTGATGTGGACCTGGACTTCAGTTTAGCACTTGTAGCCATCTTGGCAGCTGTTGGAGCCCAAGAACCCAAATTTTGGACATTGAGTTGTAGCTGAGGTTTGGCAAGCAAATGGCAACCACTGGAGCCAAGAGTTTGAACCCGAGAGACTTGTTAACCAAGGCAAACATGCATCCAAACACCTCTGTGAAACCTTCAAGAAATACTTTAATGTTTTGGCCTTTTTTCTGGGAGTTGAGACGAGAAGATCGATGCCACTCGTGTAAAAAGCACTTATCTTATCTCATCCTCACATATTTTAGTCCTGGTTTTGTTTTACATGTTTCAACTGGAGGTCTGTAAAAGTTCTTGGTGAAAAGAATCATCCAGTAAAAAACATAAATTAGTTTTAATCATTATCGTGAATGTTTATGATGAGCGTTGTGTCACAACAACAGTAAAACTTTTATTTGCAACCTGCAAATAATTCTAAGTACTGGCTTGTGTAAAGCTCGCCTGAGGCTCCTCTGAACTGGCTTTCACACCCGGCCGTGGTGATAACTTCTTAATTACAAACGCATTAACATTTTATATACGCTGCAGACGCAGGTTTATTTAGTTTTTTTTACTGAAATGTCTGAATATTATCGTCTTACTGTCCAGCCTCCACAGTTGACAGAAGGTTGATAAAAGGCTGACATGCACGTCTGAGACGCCTTCAGTTCATTTATTACGAACATCAGCTTATGTTTTTAGCCTCTTTTCCCCTGGGTTTAGTCTGTCAGGAAACAGGCTGCGGGTGCCTTTATTGCTGGAGCTTGTTGGGGAACCTTTAAAGCAACACTGTGTAGAAAATTGGTATATTTGTCAAGTGCGACAACACAAGACAGAGCAGCCAGCTAATATTACTTACTAGTTCAACAGCAGTCAGTCCAGCTCGGCGTCTGTCTTTCAGACTTTTATTTCAGACAGCTCTCACCAACGACTAAACGTCAGACCCAGATTTACTCTCGTCCAGCAACTTTTTGCTTGATCCTCTTCTTGGCTTCCTCCGTCAGCGTCCCCTTCAGTCTCTTAGAAGTCATTGAATCTTTATTTACAGTTAATACTCTCCTAAGTCCATCAGTCAGTAATAAGGTGGTGAAGCATGGTGCTTCTTTTTAGGGAAGATTGCAAATGCAACATTTATTTGTTAGACTGCATCAGGTATCTAAAAATTTCCCCTAAGGGGGAAAAAAAGGATCACATTTCTATTTCTTATTATATTCTGAATGTTATGGGAAGCACAATAACTAATTTTATTTTAGTTCATTCATTATGGAAAAAATAATTCCTGCAAAAACACCCTTTACTTCTGAAACTAAACCACAGGATACTTCTGTCAGTACACTCGTAGAACACTCTGTACTTCCCGGCGTAGTTCGTTAATTTTAGCAGGGTAGTGTTGACTCAGCGGAAGTGTCTTTGTGCACTTTCAGGAAATGACGACCACTTTTTCTTCTTTTTCATTTGACTGCAAAAATATAAATATGCTTCAGCTCCTGCAGCGATTTTCATCAGAGTCAGTGTGGTCCCTCCACTTCTGCTACGTGTCTCGACCTTTTGGTCGTTACGAGGGCACCATCCGAGTAATCGCAGCACACCACGTTCTGTAATTAACAGTGTGAGCGCACTAAAAATATCAAGCGTAAGTATGGAGGCACGTGAATTAAGACACGGCGTTACTCTCCGTTCTTACATTTGCGATCCATAGGAAGAAAACATGCTCATAGTGGAGGAGTAATATATTTTTCAGCTCAGATGGGGCTGTCTTGTGTTTTATGAGCTCAAAGTTCCTGCAGATGTGGAACATGTTCCCCACACCTGCAACATAAACTGCTCTTTTTTCTCGTATCCTCACATAATCTACTAAAATATGCATGCATATTTATCTCTCTATGTATTTATTTCCCCGTGCTACATATATATTTCTTACGCCGTGAGATACACACCCGTAAAAGTACACTACAGCGCTGAACCCACAGGAGGTTTCTCCTCCAGTCGTCCCATTAACCTCTCACTCTGAGGCGGTTATGGCGCTGCACTGGGATTATCTCATCTATAGCATGTAGTGATACTCCTCCTCCTCCTTTCGGTGTTCTCGGTTTCTTTTTCTTTCCTCATAAATCCCATCCGGACGTAGTGTTGTCTGGGAAAAGAGTGATTGGGTTGGAGGAGGTTAGGTCTTAAATTTTGGCCACCCTCAAATAACAAAAACTCCACAACCTCCCTGGAGTTTGGAAGTAAGATTCTGTGGAATACAGTGTGAAGGCTTCCAGCTCTGAATCAGTCAGGCCCTGAGGTCTTTTCTCCAGACCCACAGCTGTCCGCCTGTCTGTGGATACCGTGATCACATGCAGCTCTGGGGCTCCGCTCAGGCAGACATGATACGAACTTAACATGATTAATGGTCATTTATAGAGCTACGAACCCTTTTATCAGCACGAGGGTGAGTAAAAGACTCCCCGCTGTTGTTTGTAAGTAGCATGAAAGTTCAGCTCGCCGTTCGCTGCGCGACTTCCTGTTGTCGCGGCATCAGCTCGAGCGAGACATCTGTCTTTTTACGGTAAAAACGATGTGATCACCCTGAGAAAATGCTGGAACCTTGTCTGGCTTCCAGCACTCAAGAGGTTCAGACTGAAGGAAATAGCTTTTCCTCCTTCACCTCTGAACAGATGCCAGAAAGTCCTTTATGTGGATTTTTTATGATATAATATACTGATGATGGATTAAAAAACCTTTCACCACCGACAGATTTCATATGACTGGACTGAAGTGATGTTCGCTGGGAACTTTTGTTTAGCAACTCTTCAACAGCTGATTGATCATACCAAAGGTTAACTGGCTTCATGTTCCGCCTGTATATTAGCTTACTGCTGATATATTTAAATTTTTACATTTTTGTTTAGTGCTTTTATCAGCAGCCACGTGATTGTGGCATCTTTTTCTTTTTGGTTTGATTGCATTCATTTTGTGCAGCCTGCATTGCTCTGACACATTTCACTGTTTCCATGTCACGTCTTGAGGCGCCTTCGCCGCCGTCTGCCATTAGGTGGTGCCAGTGTTGGAAATATTTCAAATCCTACACATGGTGGCTTTGATATCCAACTTTCAGTCACTTGATAATCACCCATCCACTTTCTGTAACTGCTTATCCTCATCACGGTCACGGGGGGGCTGCAGCCAATCGCAGCTGACTTCGGGCAAGAGAGGGTAGACGCTGGACAACAACGATTCAAACTCATACTTCAGATTGTACTAATGTTTTTGATTTTAGTAGAAGTATTTTCATTCTTAATTTTTACTTTACTTTTCTTGTCTTTATTGTATTGTGTATATTTTAAGGGTTGTGTAAATGAAGCAGGGAGTTTATAGTACACTGTGCAGTTACTACTTTCCTGTGTTTATTACATTTACTGTTATATATGATAAGATTTATTGATCCCAAATTGTTACAGAGGCTCACATACACAAACTGTTAAAGAAAAATACTAAATAGGGACACCCTTGTGGCTCAGCTGGTAGACTGTACGCCTCGTGTACGAAACGCTGAGGCCTTCCTGTAGTGACTTATCTCTTATTGGACATTTCCTTTGCTGTGTGCATCTTAGTGCAAAGCTACACATTGTGTGTGTGTGTGTGTGTGTGTGTGTGTGTGTGCGCGCAGTGCAATTTCTTTGAGATGATTCACCATGCTTATCCATATACTAGAAAGGTATTTATTGTACTCTATATAACTTTAATTTCTTTTTCCATTTCAAATATATCTATATCGTTATCTTATGAACAGTTTTTGATGTTGCATTAATTATTTTTAGGTACTTGAAGTGACAACTTGTTACATTTCAAGCAGCAGAGGTTAACAGTATGAAGATATTACAGATATTTTTGAAATGGCCATACTCCATCATCATCACACCTTCCCTTCCGTCTTTCCAGAACCACGACCACGGCTGCATCGCCTGTCGCATCATCTACCGCTCCGACGAGTTCCACCCTCCCATCCTGCCGCCGCGGGCCGACCTGACCGTCGGGCTGTACGGTCAGTGGGTGAGCCAGCGCTGTGAAGTTCGCCCTGAGGTCCTCTTCCTCACCCGTCACTTCATCTTCCACGACAACAACCACACCTGGGAGGGCCACTACTACCACTACACTGACCCCGTCTGTAAACATCCCACCTTCACCATCTACGCCCGCGGACGCTACAGCCGAGGCCTTCACTCCACCCACGTCATGGGCGGGACGGAGTTTGTCTTCAAAGGTAACTGGTTCATATTTTCTCTCAGCTTTCTTCACGTTACTGAAAAACCCAAACTTCTTCCTCTTTGTAACAGAAGTTAAAGGAATAGTTAATTTGCCTAAGACCACTAAACTTCATGAATTAACACGTCATATCTGGTTTAAATCATATAAAACTGTAAAAACTATTACTTGGGGGACGGGACATCGTGTGCAGCAACTTCCTGGACTCTTGTCTTCATCATTTGGAGGCAAAAAAACAAAAACAGTTTCCACTCTGGTTTTTAATTCAGATTAATTTGTTGTTTCTATCTGTGATAACAGTATTCATCAAGTTAATTGCTGAGCTCTTGGAACATGGTGACTAAAAAGAAGTCAGAAAAATACAAGCAGGTTTTAAACTAAAGCAAAAATTTGATGAGAATGTGAATAGTAAAAAAAATATCATCTGTTTGTTGTGAACAAGTTTACAGACGGACATCTTTGTTCAACTTCTGACCTGCCGTGCTGTAAAGGATCATGACCAGCATTTCAGAAAATATTCGTCTTTTCAAGTCCACTGTTTTGACAGATGTTAAAATCCAGCAGTGCAGCCTGACCCTGTTCAACTACAGACGGTTTATTCAGGAGGCAGGCTTATTCTTGACTGTTCCTACTTTGACGGCTCAAGCAAAACATTGTTTCACTGACTCGTCCAGTTGAAAGTTGTAACTCTCAGCGCTAACGGATCTTCTTCCCTCTTCTAGTCAATCACATGAGAGTGACTCCCATGGACTTGGCCACCACATCCCTCCTCAACGTCTTCAATGGTAACGAGTGTGGGATTCAGGGCTCCTGGCAGGTCGGGGTGGAGCAGGACGTCACCGTAACAAATGGCTGCATAGCGTTGGGCATCCGACTCCCTCACACAGAGTACGAGCTTTTCCGCATGGAGCAGGACGCCCACGGCCGCTACCTGCTCTACAACGGCCAGCGTCCGAGTGACGGCTCCAGCCCGGACCGACCGGACAAGCGGGCCACCTCCTACCAGATGCCCCTGGTGCAGTGCTCAGCAAGCAGCCAGCCGTCCGACCACAGCAGAGCGGACGACGGCGACAAGCGTCTGCTGCACCGCAATGACTGCACGGGATGCCACAGAGGCGGCGAGAAGCTCGTCACGGTGGCGCTCGCCGCGTTCGTCACGTCTCTGCTTCTCAGCTGAGCGGGTTCTACGTAAAGACACAACAAGAGTGTGGATTACATGAGCGAGACTGCTTGTTTTGAAAACAGCAAATTTAAACTTCTTATGTGAAAGAGGATGAAGACTGGTGCCCTCGATCCTCTGAACGTTTCCCCAGCTACCAAAGACTTGACACTGCTGCACCACAGGAACTGCACTTTAGCGTGGAACCAAAGATCAAGCGGTCTGCTGTGCTTCCACAAATATACAAAGATGTCTATATAGCCACACAGACCTGAGAGTATGTTTTTATACAGTGTATTTACCTATAACTATCAAGTCATTTCTTGGTACTGCAAAAAAGACACGATTTGATGTGTGGAAACTTTTTTTCTATCATGAACTCTTGACAAGAAGCTCCCCGGCTCGAGGTGGATCGTCACTGTTTACAGTAAAAAAAAAAAAAAAGGGAACGACACTACTTATGATTTCTTTTCACATTTCCTCACAGGACGGTGAACTCAGCAGCTGGTATCTATCATCTTTTCCACAGTAACATCACATTATTTTGAATACAATAAAAACTCATCTGCTGCCAATTATCTTCCATTATAAAGAGACGTTTGTGAATCAGATAACTGCGTCTTCGCTGACCGACACTTGACCTTGTTTCCATCCAGGATATTTTGAAATTATGTCATGCTCAGATTGGGAAGCTGCACCTGGAAAATTGGCAAAATAAACGACAGTTCTCAGCAGCTGAATACTTCAGTTACATTGTAAAAACCTGTATTAGGATCAGGCAACGTGGATAAATCCAAGAAAGTCAAATCATATTTTCTAATGTAAATGATTAAAATCCACAAATCTACAGGTGAATGTGCCAAAAAACTGCAGTTCCTCAAACGTCCACTTGAGGCTGGCTCAGAAAACAAGTCAGTCTCCATAAGTCCCCATGTTAAAAAGGTCCAACTCCACAGCAGAAATGAACATGTTTACAGCCTGGTACAAAAAACAGTTTTGCTCTGGACTAAAAATTGGTTTGTGTGTAAGATACTACTATAAAATTGGCAGTTTGTGGGCTTAACTACTTCACTTTTCTCAACTGAAAAAGGACCAAATACAAACATTTAGCTCTAAAGATATTATCATTCATTTTCATAGTGAACCTTTTTGACAATCAGTGCAAGACTTTAGTTTTAAAATATTGCAGGACTACAGTTTTGTTGGGATTACATCCGTCTTATTGCTTTGATCTTGAGGCATAAAGAGACTTTGTTTTTTTTTTTTTAGGTGTTGATATTTTAGAATAATATAATATAACATAAAAACTATCTTATACAAATTGGTGCTTTAAAATAAAGTTTGTAAATAAATCTAGAATCATGAATTTAGGTTCTAAAAATTGAAGAATTCCCCCAAAATTTGAATGAAAACCAAAAAATAGCACTGTAACATGAATAACCGAAAAAGTCCAGTGAGTTCGCGTCCCTTCAGAGTCATTTCAAAA
The DNA here is from genome assembly GCA_028641955.1 of Protonibea diacanthus. Lineage (NCBI taxonomy): Eukaryota > Metazoa > Chordata > Actinopteri > Sciaenidae > Protonibea > Protonibea diacanthus. The sequence goes on along the minus strand of CM053988.1, from coordinate 18,970,719 downwards.
CTTGAGTGAAATAAATTCAAAATACCTTTGATGGGATGAAGGTCAGCAGGTGTGGCACTGCATCAGCACCACTCGATTACAATCTCAACGAGGATCCCTGTAACGACGTCGTCGTCTGTGCCGTCACCCTCTGGATCGTGGACAAACAGCACCTGTTGTTTTGGGAACTGGCCAGCATGTTTCTACCAAACCAGACCTGTCAGACTGTTCTGCAGAGAGAGGACGTCACAGCATGCTCTTTTTTCTTTCTGCAGCTAAACGACTTCACAACCAGTTTTTATCATCGATGGTGCAGAATCTTCCCAGACTAAAGATCCTGTAGAAGGGTCCAAGAAATGTCTTTGTAACTGGATACATGTATAAGATTAAAGGTTTGATACTCTTCAGTGTTTGTTTGTTTGTATTTACAGGCTCCGTGATCATGGGGACGATTTGGATATTGAACATGTGAACTTATTTATAATCAGTGCAATTCATTTACTTTTTGGGTTCTCCAAAGCGGATAAATGTAATAGAGTAAAAGAGTACCAAAGTACCTCAGTCGCACTAGCAGGATGACAGGAAATCACTAAATCAAATCAAACTAGAGTACTTTGATTTGATTTAGTGATTTCCTCTCAATTCCAGCCAGTACTGAAAAGTACATTTACTCAAGTACAATTCTGAGGTACTTGTACTTCAGTACTTTTTACTCCTCTACATTTATTTGACAGCAGTTTATTTGCCGATTCAGATTAATAATAAAAAAACGGGATTAACAAATTAATGACGTATTACAGATGAAGCAGTATAATTAAAACTAGCTCCACTTTAACAAGCTACAAAATTACACAAATACAGCAGTAATTATATTCAATTATGTAATAAGCCGCTCTGCATAATGAGTACTCGTGGTGCTTTGAGTATTTTTCAATTCCAAACTGAATTTCTACACTCTTGTGTTGCTGCGTCTGCTTGAGTAATATATCCGAGTGCTGCATCTCACAAAGAGTAGACGGAGATGTTTTCCATTGAGAGCAGCAGCTGAGACGATGGGTGGTTAAATTGAAATCTGCCTCCTGCATCATGGATTTCTCGCCATGTGATGATGATTTATTTTATGAAAACAGCTGAGCAGGAAGAAGACGGGGGGGAAAAAAAACAGGTGAGCAGATGAAAATACTCCTCACGAAGAGAAAATCACAAACAGAAAGAGGAGCGCAAATAAAATAAGTTTTACAGCAACTGACAAAAACATGAAATTCTTCTTCTCCATATATCGACTGTACTGCAGCTGTGAGCCATTTATCTTGAAAATGCATCACAAACACAAAGATTTATAAACTACACTGCAGCCAGACAGACTGCAGACTAACATACGGCTGTTTTTGAGTGTACTATTCTCCCAGAATGCAATGCACAGAGGAAATTATACTCATTTAATGCAATGTTTATATTTTGTAAAGTTGCAGTTTGATTGACGTCCAACAGTGTTTGTATAAAATGATAAGCTGAGTTATAGTGATGACAAAGCAACAAAAACAAGCGTATGAATAAAAAACCCCTCAAATTTTGGCACGTAGTTCTTTAGTTGACACTCTGGCGTGCTTATTTCTTGGCACAATCATCAACCAGAACCTGAACAGCTCCATCACAAAGAAGTTCACCCTCCCAGAGACGACGACAACTCAGCCACCATCGCTCTAGTAAGCTGCTGCTGCTGCCACTGCCAAGAACACAGGAAGGCTGGTGATCAGCCATGATCTACCATCCCTCCAGGACCCGTAGTCTCCTGAACCCTGACGCGTGCAGATAAGATTGTGGGCGAGACACAAACCTCATGAGACACTCCCCGTCCGGCATGAGGCAAGCCAAGAACAGTTTCTTCCCATCTGCAGCCGACCTCATGAATAAAGATCCTCACTGACACCGACTGAATCGATAAAAGTATAAAAATACATTTGTTTTTTTTAGCATAATAAACACTTTGATAACATCCTTTAAATTGAGTTGTTTACTGAGTGAAACAGCTGGAAAATAAACTTGTGATTGCTCTACAAACATATCATACCCATCAGCTGACACTATCTGCTGATACTTCTGCATCTGATAGATCAGCTGATACCCCCAACAGTACTTCCCAGATGCAACAACTGGCAGCTATGTGGCAACTTGCAGCTTCTCTGTTGCCTCATACAGTATTTACAATTATATAACAGCCTGCTTGTCTCACATTATCTCAATATAGTCGCAGTAAAGCTTGTAACATGTTATTCTGCCTCTCTGCGGCCAAGAAGAAAACACACACACACACACACACACACACGCACACAAAGAAAATCCAGTGGACTTTTCCCACGCTACGCTCTTCCTCCAGGAGTCAGTATGAATCATATTACTTTACACTTTAATAAAATGATTGCAGGTTTCACTTCTGGGGAAAATAAGCGTCTTGTAAAGCCTCCGTATTTTAGCCACCAAGCTGAAATGAGTCAAGTTTCTGGGGCCAAAATGTCCAGTGCAGATTTTGCCATCCAGAACGTCATAACGTACCAAATTACACCGGCAGAACAACCTCGAAAACACTGAGTGACAGCCCGTGTTTTGTGCAAGATGAAAGATTTTAATGTATGAGGATCTCCTCCCTTCCTGACTGAATTTGAAAAAAAAAAAAAAAAAGTACCCAAATCTAAAAATCCAGTCAACAAAGTGTGTAAAATAACTTCATTATGAGCTCATAACAGCAGAAATATGAGGTTGAGATGCATTTTCTAGTTGAGTGACTTTTGGCAACTAATAACCGAAACCCAAATATTAGCTGAAATGTCAAGTGCAATTAAAACACATGGTTAGCTCTTGTACTAAAGAACAAAAAAAGCATCTGATGCCTGGCACAAAAGTGCTTTACGCTTATTTTATGGCACCAAATAATGAATACTTGAGCGTGTATCCTCACCACCTCACGACAGGGGTGCCCCAGGGCTCAGTGCTGGGGACCCTTCTCAGGGTCCGATTATCAGCTTGCGCAGCTTCTCGTATCACTGCTATGCGGATGATACGCAGCTCTATGTGTCATTTCCGCCCGACGACCTCTCGGCCTCTAAATCCCTCTCAGACTTATCTACATGTATGAAGGCTCACCACCTGCAGCTGGACCTCTCGGAAACAGACTCCCTAGCTCTTGCCCTTAGCAGAGTAAGCAACAAACTTCGGAGTCATGATCGATGACCAATTAACCTTCTCTGATCACGTTGCACTTGACAACATAAGAAGAATCAGGCTTACCTGACTCAACATGCTACCCAACTCCTGACACAGGCTGTGGTCATCTCAAGACTCGATCACTGTAACACCGTCCTAATGGGGCTCCCAGCCTGCACAGTGAAACCCTTTCAGCTGCTCATCAAGCTCCACTGGTTATCTGTAGCAGCCCACATTGAATTCAGAACACTAATACGGACTACAAAGTAATCTGCAGTTCTGCACCCACCTACTTTAATGTCTTCATACGGATGTTACATCCTTCAATGAACGACGCCTGGCTCTGCCACCCGGTGGTCTTCAGAGAAGACTTCCTCTCCAACACTACCAACAACCGGACATGGTAAATCTAATCTTGATTCTGTGAGTAGTACTTATTGCTGCACTAATGTCTGTGCTGATCATTTCCTTTTTTTTTTATAAGTTTGTTTAGATGAAAAGATTAAATAAATGATTAAATGTATCGTTGAAGGGGGAGACAGGAAAGACGGCTATCGAAACCACATTTTTTCATTTTTATTTTTTTCAATGCTTAATACCATGGAACAGGATTTTAAGAATGGAGACCTTAGTTCAGTCAATATTTGCCTCAGAAGAAATATGATTTGTATAATAATAATAATAATAATAATAATAATAATAATAATAATAATAAAGTCTGCATTGGTGTGAGGAAAAAGGAAAGGACAGAAATGTACAAGAAGGAGGCACCTATATATCCCCAGCCTGACCTGAACATTCCAAGACAAGAAGTAGAAATTACAAACTGAACAAAATTTTTTACTTCAGAGGCAATCCAGCAACAGGTAGCAAGGTCTTTGTGATGGAAGTTTGTTCCTTTTTTTGTGTTTAAAAGGATTTAAAACAACATTTACAAGACACCTAACGTTCCATTCAATTCCTATTAATTAAAAACAACAGAGTGAGAGAGAGTCAGAGAGAGAGAGAAAGAGAGAGAGATCTAATGTTTTCACTGCCTCTTGTTGCCCATGGTTCACTCTAGGTGCATCTTCCATGTTGACTGATAGTATACGACTTTCATTGTCCCGGCACATTACCTGTATCATCCAGCCATCGAAAAAAAAAAACAGAAAACAAAAAAGGGAGCGATCACTTTTTTGTCGCCTTTTCTTTACTCAACTCTCTGTGTGAACTAACCGTGTGAGATTGTAAAAAGGCGAATGATGCTGTACAGATGTGTTCACTGTAGGCCACACTACCAATGATATGGCAAAGTCAACAGAAAGACTTCTCGGATTTTTTTCCAGGCCTTGTTTTCGTTCCGGAGCCGGGGGGGAGGGGTCGGGGAGGTGGCGGGGGACACGGCTGGCATGCATCTCCCAGTCTACAAGATGAACTTCCCTAGGAAGAATCCGATGAAGATGGCTGCTATGACGACGAGGAGGGAGGGCAGGGAGGCGGTGCTGGCTTCTCGGCCGAGGAGGCTAGTTGAGTTTGATGTCATGTGGTCTGAGCGGGGTACCTTTCTCATTCTAAGACCATCCTCCTGCAGCAGAGCAGAAAAAAACAAAGTCAACAGATCAGATCCACCGCTCGCCAAAGCCTCTTTGTGAAGAATGATGTGTAATTTTCACTCTGGGCGCCACTTTAAACACACAAGCTGCAAACCCAGAGCCACGTCCTGTCACTCTCTTTGCTTCATCTGTACAGACTCCAACACAACTCATCTTTCAAGCGAGTGTGGTTGTTTGCAGCTGATCCATTTTAAAAAAGGGGCGTTGGTGAGATTGTGAGCTTAACTACAGGACTTACATCCTCTGTCTTTGTTGCTCTCCTCCAACTTTAGAGATTCTCTCATCTATCTACACTTCTGTAATTAATCGGCTCTTTTTCCTTCCTCTGTTTGTGATCATCTGCCCGAGCTGCAGCTCTGTCCTGAGTCTTTTCTGTTCATGCTCGATTCTTTCCCCGTCTGTAAAAATCAAACTGCTATATATATCTGGCAGAGACCATTACCTGAGAAATTACAGCTACATCATCCGTATTTCATCATTTGGACTGTGCTCTTTGATTGTGGTGGATGTGACAGTATACATTATACTCAAAATTAATATTTATGTAGCAGTCCTAAATTAAAAATCACAAAATCCACGCCTCCACCTTCACTGCGCTCAGATATTTTCACTGGGATCTCTTCACTTGCTCCTAAAGCTTTCATTAGTTACACAAAAAACATGTTGTTTGAGTGCTTTGACAAAACCATGTGAGATAAAAGTCTGTCCAATACAAACACTCTGGAAGAGATAGAAGATGAGCTTTTGGGAAGTTCTTGGGGAAAGAGACTGACAGTCAAACAGTGCATACATAGGAGATTATGTATAAAGTGAATTACGGTACAAAAAGTCCATTTAGAAGTGAGAACATGTTATTTGTAGTTCTTATCTGGATAATAAACTATTGATGTTATAAACAACTTTAGTTTTTTTGCTTCCATTTTTCATGAGTTGAAGTAAAAGATCTAAGATTTCTTCTCTGCACACAAAAAGTTTGTCGCGAAATTGTTCAAATCTGTTAGTGAGCTTTTCTCTAAGATAATCCATCCACCTGACAGGTGTGCATGACTAAACAGCAGGAATCTGACACAGCTGTGTTTCTGGACTGGTCCCTCTTCAAAGATTTAACGAAGGCAATGAGCACTAACCAATCACAGGCAGAGTATGGCACACCATAGTCATGCTGTTTTATCATCATCTTGATGTGCTTCATCTGTCAGGTGGGTGCTCACTAAAGCCGGGGTCAGACTACGCAATATTGTTGAGATTGTCACTGTGTCAGATTAGGAGATTATAGAGACATGACAGGCTACTTGTTGCTACGCTGCCGTCTTTCATGTGATGTCACATGGGGAGCTCGGGGCGACTTCCAGGAACAACAATGTAAACAGTGACAGTGTGTATGACAGACTGTCTTATGTTCAATAAAGTCACAGTAGTCTTTTTCTCGGAGGAAAACAAAAGTGAAATTTGCGAGAAATAAACACTTTGTGTTTACAAAGTCTCAGATCTTTTACGTCGATAAAAGAAAGAAGAAAACAAAGTATTGCATTTATGATTTTGTTGAGCGTATTTAGGATCAGACCACCCGTGGATTATGACTAAATCAGACGATTGAAACATGAAAGGTCACCAAACATCACTCTCTCTTTGGGTTTCTTGTTCTACATCATGGTCCACTGAGACTGTGAATATCATTCATCAACACATCTAACCTTTAATTGCCGGTTCTCCTCAGCCAGCTTGTTAATCTCAGACTGCTGCCTCTTGCACTTCTCCAGCATCTTCTTCAACTCCTGATCGTCCATCGAGCCAGAAGCAGACACCGTGGATGCTGATGAGTCGGCCTTTGCAGAGTTCATCACTGGGGCTGCTTTGGTCGCCTCCACGTCATTCTGCTCGACAAGCAGAGAGAGAGAGAGAGAGAGAGAGAACCACTGAAGCGAAATCCAGCATGCCCTGAGCTAAGTAGGGAGGTTAGCCTCGAGACGGGAGCCCGTGCCAAAGAAAGGCAGCCTTGTCCGAGGTCCAGGAGCTCTCAGTGCCAGATCAAAGAGACCAGGGAGGAAATGCGTCCCTCCAAAAGTCATGTTTGATGTGGCTTTGTTTTGTGGGACAGACAACATGACGGCATGGGGAAAATGAAGGGCTTTGTAATGGAAATACAACTATTGTACTGTAGATGAAGGCTGACAATCAATAGACAGACAGACAGACAGGATATGATGTTATTATCCCTTATGTCACAATCCAAGCTGAGCATTTATAGAAAACTCAGCGAGGTGCGGGTCATTGTTGAACCAAATTAAACCAAATTACCACATCGTGAATCAACAGAGACGGACACGTTAAACATCCAGCTTAGAACTGGCAAATAAACTAAAACTGGGAGCTGAGAAGAGGCAAACTTCAAAAATACTCATCCTACAAACATTTAATTTCCATCCTACACCATTAGTTATCTTGTTACACTGTTACCGCTACATTGCCGGCATGTTAACCTCGTACTCATCAGGGACTTTAGAAGGACTTGCCCGCGGAGGCGAGACTGATTCAGTGACCTCTTTGCCTCTTGCCTTTTTGTGATGTTGTCCATTTTTATGTTTTATTTTTCTTTTAGTTTTTCATCCCTTTACTCTTAATGTAATAATGTTAATACTATACTTTTGTTGTACCAGCGGTCCCCAAACGGGTCGTGGGATTTGCTACAGCGCTGCACAGAGAGAAGAGTTCAACAATGTTTTACTTTGAAAAATGACCGGATACATCCGTCTGTGCATCTTTACATGCTTGTGTTGTTCACGTAATACGTAACTCCAAAATCACAGAGTAGACCGGACATAGGGAACACGCTTCGGGTGTCCCATTAACCCTCGATGGGAGCAGCTCGTTGCAGAGAAACAGGCTTGTTTAAAAAGGTGCTATATAAATAAAGTTATTATTATTACCAACATGCTACACGTGCCAAAGCAGAGAGCACATACTGTGAGGACTCAGCAGTCCAAACATCCACGCTGTAGCTTCTTAGCGTAAGCTAAATCTGGCCTCGGTGGCATATTCACCTGAACTGTAAGAGCTTGCTGAGCTGTCCAACAGCACTGCTTATCTAAAGCCTGATTACGCGGGGGGCTCATTAATACAGGCTCCCAGTGTTCACAGGGTCACCAGTTTATTGAGCACAACCTGATGCAATCCGTTACAATAGCCCTGTAATAAATCCGATCCTTGCAGAGCTTATGATGCTCAGTTTTGTTGTGGATGGTGTTGATTCAGCGCTGTAGTAGTTTTTGATGCCGGGTTAACGAAGTTGTGTCTCCTGTATGACTGAGGGGGCTGACAAAACATTAAAAACAGTCGATACTTGAGTCATACCGAGAGCCTCGTTGAAGTGTCGAGCCACGGCGTCAGCACACAACAATGTTTTGATGCTCCACTGTAAACTGGTGGTTTGAGCAACCAACTAGTAAACACCCACATCATTCAAGCTGCATCTGTCAGAGCTCTTCTCTAATCTTGAAATGGTTTCGCATTAGCTGTACTTGGTATTCACGGCAGAGCGCTCAGGCTTGATGTGGGCAGCACAGGAGATGTTTGCCGCTCAGATGCAAAATGCAGTGCAAAAGGCACCGACCGGCTGCAGTTCTCATGCTCCGCGACAATCAGATGCAGGCAAATAATTCAACCACGGAGATAACTCATGCATCCCATGACGGAACATTTACATACTATGCAATGTGACTTTTGATTACGCTGAAGAATATCAATAAATTTTGAAACTACTTTGAGCTGAGCAGATACGTGTGGCGTAACTGTGACACGCGCTGGTGCATCTTTATTTACCCGTCACCGCACCACATTTTTACATTTACGAGACTCCAGATTGGAGCAGTTCAACAGTTTTTAATATCAAATAACGAGCTTCATCGTGTGCCAGTCGGTCAGTGAGTCTTTTTAATTTGATATTTGTGATGGTTTCCAGTGTAACACAGTTCCTGTGGATGCGAGGAAGAGACTCCTCCACCTCCTCCTGACTCCTTCACTGACCTGGAAGTGTCTCGACCTCTCAAACACCTGGAGTTACAAACTTAGGTGAAACCACTGATAATTTATTGAGTGTGGAGAGTAAACAAGAAATTGCACATTAAAAGGGGGAGAAGAAAAACTTAGGAAGTTTTCTTTTAGATTTGTGCACCTGGGTTGGGGTGCGCGGGCCAGTTTTTCCACTGATACAGCACTTTCTACTTATTTGACATTACAGCTGTGGATTGTTTCCAAAGTTTTTTGAACAGAAATCAACGGCATTCTGGAACTATTCAAAGTTGACCATTCGACACAGATCCAGCAACAGGTTATGATTAAAATGATGTGGAAATAAGCTGCTTTGTTGGGTTTTTTAAAAAAATGTGCAGCAGCACCTCTTACCACTTTATCGTTTTCAGAAGGCAGCTCGAAGACACATCTCAGCTTGGAATCCATGAGATCATCGGGTTTTGCATCTTTCCACTGGTGGAGATGAAAAATGGGCATGTTATTCATCAAGTCAAACTGCTAGCAGCTGGATCCTATCCACACACACACTCTCTTCAGCCTCCTTCATTCTATTCACATACAATGCAGCCTTGACTCTATGGATACTACACCAACATAAAACATGCACGGCTTCTTACAGCACAAACTGCATTTAGACAAATTTACATAAAGTCGGGTCATTAACTTTCAGACATTTGTTTTGTGATTTTATAAACTCAATCACAAAAAGATATTTGTAATTAAAAGTGCTCATAAAGTTCAGAATCACTTCAGTTATATCGTGGGACCAGTTCATCTGGTAAAAAAAAAACAAAACAGAAACTTTATCAGATTCCAGTTTACAAAACCAGTCAGACCTTTGTTCCCCTTCACTTCCTGGATTTCTCTCTTCATTCAAGACAAGCCAGTTCATGAACAGATATGTGCATGTTTCACTGAGCAAGCCTTTGCTGCCCTCTGGTGGAAAACTGCAGAATAAAACCTCAAAGTGTTTGATGTTTTTAAACACACTGACCTGGAGCTCAGAGCTTTACACAGCAGGTTGATGACTAAACTTTTTTTTTTTTAAAAGAAAGAAGAAATCAGCGATTTAATCTGAGGTGATATAATGTGCACATAGGGCTGTTTAATTAAGACACCACCAACACCACAGTAACATAGATGTATCTCAAATATTTTAAAATGTAAAAACATTTTAAATGTAATTAATCTGTAAAATCCTGTAAAGTATATAAAAAGTATAGACAGAAGTCAACGGGTTATTAGTGTTCTATACATATGAGCATATGAGCCGTCTACGGTAAACTGTGGCAACTTCTAGCAGACAAAATATCTTTTGAGGACTTGACTGCACTTAAATCAAAGAGGTTTTTGTTTGGTTTGTTAATGTTGTAACTGGTTCGGGTTGTTTATTTTGGTGCGGCGAGCTCAATTATACAGCAAATGCTGCGGGGATACACAGATAATCCAGAAGAAAACGAGTGTAACGCGTATGGGAGCAAACATTTGTCATGCATCATGTTTTTTCCCCTTGTTGTGGTGACTCAGCAATTAACTCCTATGAAATGTGTGTTTTGATTTTAAACATCTTAAAAAAGACTTACCAATGAATCCATGTCAGAAACATTTGGCGGGGCAAAAATCGTCTGCACCATGAATTTGTGTTTACTTTTCTCGTTGGGGTCATAGTCGAAGGGCTGTAGCATGACTGTAAAAGAAAGAAAGAGCAACGTTAGAACATCTTTCACCTGGAAAATGATTCAGCATAATAAAACAGACATTCCCACATGCCTTCCCAATGACGACACGCTCTCCTGAAGATATAATTTACATAAATGTTATTTATATAACAGTCTCAAGTTAGTACGTCTGACAGACTGTAAAGCTCGAAGGCAGATCACCGGCATGTTGTTTTTCCTTCATTGGTTAATTCCATCTCTTAACCAATTTCGAGAAGATGTTGTTGAGCTTCAAAATTTAATTCAGTCAATTTAAATGTCATTGTCCACTTAAAGAAATACTCCATCCAAATTTTGATCCAAATAGTATCAAACAATCTCTGCTGTGTAGTCGCTGTCAGCGGCAGCAACCTCACAGACAACCGCAGTCAGCTCGAGTTAACGTCACCTACAGCGTGCAGCGGTAGATCGCCACACCACACAACTAAAAAGCAATAAACGGAAGCAGCATTTAGCCGTATTCTGATAAAAATGTGAGCAATAGCGAGCAGACAGACAGAGGAGAAGAGGTTTGAGGAGTTTCTCTGGATGTTGTGAGCGTTGTAGTTGAAGCACGCTGCAGCTGATGTGAGCTGAAGCTGTCCACAGTCGCTGCAGGACACCTGACATTTAACAGTCCCCGTTTTAAAACAAACAACTTTAATTTAGTAACCTGAAACGTTGCCACCAACACTCTGGCCAAGGCACCTGTCCTTAATAAGACCGCATTATGAAACCAACCTAGTTACAATGGCCACATTGAGGATAATTTGTCCCTAAAAACCAGAAAGAAAACCTAATTTTGCCACCAGCTCCAACTGAGATGTTTACGAGGGACGCTTTCATCAATGTTCCACTAATATTCCTGTTTTCATGCTGCAGTTCAAGCTTCAAATAGCTTTTGTACTGAGACTGATTCAAGCGGTTTCTTTGCAGGGTCGACACAACAAAGTGACAGTCGGCTGTAGGACGTCGTGAGCTGTAGTTTGTCGTGCCGTGTTGACTCTAGTCAACTCTTATCGGCTGAATCAACACGCTGACGTTTGGATTCAGGTATTCACATCACTAAAACGTCCTTCAGTAATACAACCAACAGTACCGTGATTATTAATAGGAATATAAAAACAACTTGAAGAACAAAGTCAGACAATCTGATCTGACAAAAAGTCTGATCTTCCGCTGCAGTATCTCCTGTTAGAGATAGTTACATGCCTATTTGTAAAATGCATGAAGCAGCTGAAACACTGGATGCCAGCACACACTGCCAGTGTTTAACTGACCAAGTGCTTTGGCCATTAAAGCGTCCGCTGACCGTCACAGCCTTACAGGTTTCTGTCTGCGTCTAATATGCACATTACACAAGTGTTTCTCAAACTTTTTACACTGTGTATAACAAACTTTATAATACAGTAGGCCATTCAGATAGAGACAGTTCACTTTGGAGGAAGGTTTAGAACCAGCTCAAGAACCAGAACTACTCGCGTGGAAAAGGGTTACTCCTGATCTGCACTTCTCTTCCTGATAGTTCTTGTTTGGAGTCGACGATTGTTGGTTTTTGTTTTTGAACCATTTGTTTTACCTCCACTCACCATCTCCTCGTCATATTTTAGCTTGTAACAGATCTGCATAAACGTGGCGGCACTATGGAGCAGGATGATACTGAAACAAGATATTACAGGATCTTGTAGTATTTTAATGCACCACATGGACCACGGGTCTAAAGTCAGTGTGTGTGAACTTGTTTGAGTAGAAACCTCTTCTACGTGTCACTGTGTGGGGTTCTGACACCTCATCTTCATCCTGACCTAGTTTCCCTCTCAGGTTTCCCGCCATCTCTCTAAATTAGCAAAAACATTTTGTGGACTAAGGTGAAGTCTGTTCGCTGAACTTTAAAAAAAAATAATAATAAAAAACTCACCAGAGATAATGACAGTCGCTCCGGCTTCGATGACGCCACTGTTTGGTCGTACGCAGTACCTGCGCGGCGCGGTCGTCTTCACTTTGAAACACACTCTTCTGTCAGAGGGGTTTTTCAGTTTGAGGTTGGTGGTGACTACATCTGTGAAAGGACCTGATGGTGGACACAGAATAAAAAAACAAAAAACACAAGTGCATTATTATTTTTGTACTTTGGAGTACACTCTTCTGTCGGCACACCATCATGACATGAGCAAATGGAAAATAAAAGCAACAGAAAATCTTATCGTCACATTTCTCTACAAAGAAGCGCCAAGAAAGAACAACGGCGCTGAAGGAGTAACCAAACAACAACGATTAAACAACGCAGGGTAAACACCATATATTGCATGTTTACAGTGAAATGGAGGAAACTCGACATTTGAAGTTACACCTCATGAGTGGACGACGGACAGAGCCGCAGTGTTCTGGTGCTAAATTTCAAAAAATAGCTAAAAAGGATTAGCTGGAAAATAAACGGGCTACAACTGAATTAGGCGTACGCAATTAAGACCACTAATTGAATAGTGACTTCTTTGGCTTCAGGCTGGACTGCAGGATCGTTTTACGGTAAATATTCTAAAAATGGGACACATGAAGAAACAGTAGGGATTCCCAGTTCACTTCTATATATTCATTTATATAACACAGTATGCTAATGTCAATGACTGAAGACGTTTCAGCTACATCCGGCTCATCTGTAAGACACGTTGTGCATTGACAGCACCTGTAGCCTTTTGCAATATTAAAACTGCATCTTAAAATATTTAAATTAACCATCCAGCCCAGATGGAGGTCTACTACAACCTACAACCAGCATCACATGAGACACACACACATGAAGATCAGCATCTCCAAAATTCACTGGACTGCTCGTCTCCAGAGGAGGAGACAAGCCAAACCACCTGAGTCAATTAAGTTTCTTTTCCAGACAGCTAATTTCATATAGATGTCCCATGTTCATATTAGGAATTAAGGTCCTGTCCTAGTCAGGTCATATATCAGGAGATCAATAGTTAATCCTCCATCTTGTGACAGAGCTTGCCTCAAATTAGGTCCTTAACCACGGTCAGCACCATCCAGCTTTGATGAGCCATGTCATGTTGAAAACAACTGGAAGCCAAGTCAGGGATACCCAAAACTCGATCAGCACAATTAGCCTGGGAGCCCAGGGAAAAAATATGTCCCATGATGAATGGTTACCCTCTCATAACACGGGTGCTACGGCTGAGGTCGATTGATTTTACCTGCTGCACAGTCAGGTTTTATCTTGATGCCACAAATTTTAAACATGAAATTGGGTTTTCTCAGATTTGTCTCGTGTTACGAAGGGTACAAACTATCTCCTGATGATAAACAACTTGAGATTCTTTGGAGGGACACACCTTTACGGGATGGTTGCACAGAGGATTTAATCCTCCGGATAAGAACAGAGCTATGCTTTAATATTTTCTCAACAGGTTTGGTCACTGGATGTGCATACCGCTGTGCCATGAAGGGCAAAACAAGATGTACAGTCACGGAAAATCAAGATGGACTGGTTGGTCTCAATGCGGTTTTATTTTGATTTCGGTGTATCGCGGTAAGAAGTGACGAATCGCTCGGACACAACAAAGGTGGATGCTGAAGTGGTTAGTATAGCTGCCAAGACGAGCAATGTTTCGACGCCAAAGATGTTTCCGCTCCTCGTGGAGAGTTTGAACAGGCCCTGCTGGCTAATCTGATTGGTTGACGATACCCCGTGATAGACTACGATAGACACGGTTCATCCAATCCAAACGGTTTCCCAGATGGTTCAGTGTAACAAACCAGGACCAACAGGATAAAAATATCTGAACACATAACAGATCTTTCTACCTTCCATACTTTTTTTTTTTTTTTTTACAGCTTGTTTGTAGCTCTGGACAAAGCCTACATTCAGCCTGCCTTCACACCCTGTGCTCAGAGAGATAAGAAGCAATGCATGACCAGATTGGAGTGGCTCCACCCAGCTAAAGCTAACATGTAGTGAGTTGTGGCGATGACTGCGGTGTTGTTTTTCGAACACAGGTACGCGACAAAGGCATTCCTATAAACCTGAAAAACCTCCATGCTCACACACATATACACACACACACGCTGCGTCTGCAACATCAGACAAAATGTACAAACCTTGTTTAGCTTGTGTCAGATAATATTCGGTGCCCTCTGCTCCAGAAAGACGTGATTATTGTAATAAAACGGTTACTACAATAAAGATTGATCTGTTATCATATTACTGGCAAAGATCGATAGTAAATTAATGTTTGTAGAGTTGACTTTAGAGCAGCAATGAAGGCACATTTCTTTTCTTTTTAGTTTAAGTAATGATCTTTTGGATGATTTTGGCACATGCAGCTTGTCGACTTCCTCCTGAGTTTGGACACGTCTGAAGTCTTTCTCGTGTCCTGTAACTGCTTTTGAGACAGACAGGAAAAAGACACTTTAATGCACCATAAAACCCTCTATTGTTCCTCAATAAAAACACCCAATCCTAAGACAACTGACTAATTATTTCCACAGAAACATTCCTGCATGAGTGTTTTATTCACAGTGAGGATAAAACATTGGAAAGCAGTTGTGTGCATCAGATAAAAACACCCACGTAGCCTGCATCGGTTGCCTATCCTCTCAGAGATGCCACCTTTGCTCGAGCAGCGTTAGCGCCGTCTCTCTCATCTTGTTGCATGTATGCTGAGTTAGGGTCCCCCAGGCCAGTCCTATTCTAAAAATACCAGCCAAAGGAAAGGAGGGCTGCCCCCTCTAGCTCGCTGGAGGAATCCCAGCAGAGCTTTCTAAAACAGACCGGCTCTCGGATACACGAGGACCAATTTAGCTCGGGCCGCGTTGTGACAGTAAAGGAGCTGTTGGTCATCTTCCTTCTCCTCATATTGCTTCTCGAAGACGCGGCAGGAACCATTTCATTTCCCCACGGTGATCCTCCTAAAAAAATGTTCAAAGCCCTCCAAACTGAGCGATCCTTTCACAGCTACTTTAGTGGTTTGGATTAGATTTGATCAATCTGACATTGAATTTCACGCTGGATCGTACTGGAGATAAACAATTAGTCTGGGCTAAAGCACGAAACAAACTCTTTCAACAACATTCGAGCCTGCACACGAGAGGTTAAAAATTCAAATGTACTACAGCAGATGGTGTAGCTTTCAGTCAGCTTGCTAGTTATCCTCCTACTGAGCAGAAATACCAATATATTTGCAACTGTTTTGCATTTCGATTTACATTCTTCCTCATGCATTCGATTGCATGTTTTATTCTCATTATAATAGAATAGACAGGGCATTTGATTAATGATCAATAAATGATCATCGGCATCAGCGTCGCAAGTTTGAATTTCAGCTTTGCATCCACTCCAGTGTACAAAGGGTAAAAGTTTAAACTGATGACAGAAAACGTCAGCCATGTGACTGATCAGTAATCAGAATAAGTCTAATTAGAGCAGAATTTCTTAATCAGGGAAAATCAACTCGGTGATCAGATTATGGCGGACCACGTCTCTGCCATCAGACTAAATATCGATATCAATTTGAAGTCCAGCTGAAGGACAAACATCCGTTTATTATTTGTATTTGTGTTTAACGCTTGTCCCCCCATTTCAAACGTTTATATACAAAACAAACTCTCTGAGCTGGGCAGACATTTCGTCTCTCTTGACCGTTAAAACACCAGGAACCTGTCGCGAAAACTAAACACACGTTCAAACAGATGCTCAAGCTTAACGTTCATACAAAACCAATAAACTCCACATTTCAACAACATGAAGCAACTTTTCTGCCGTGAAACAGCAGCTTTACTTTGATGTAATCAGGTGAATGGTGCCTCTGTGTCCTGAACGCCTCTTCTTGCACCGTGTAACTCTGATAACCCGGCTACGATCACCTGCACGTAACGCTTTACGGCACTCAGTCACACACAGACAGCTATGTCACCGATTTTAGTGAAACCAGAACACATTTTAATGGAGAGAAATGTTTTCTGATTTCCCCTTTGATAACCTCCTGCTGCTTCACATCAACTCCCTGATTTAGCAGATGAGAATAAAAACCTATACGAAGTAGCTGCTGTTAGCTAGTTAGCCTCGCTAGTTAACGTCCAGACTGGGTGCTGAGAGCACCGTGGCAGTGTTGGTGTTTGGTAGCACAAGAACTTAAGACTACTGGAAAGAAGAGTTTTCCAGGGAATGCTGGCAGAGAGTGGGCAATGTAACCGAGCTCACCGGGCTCTATGGACATAATGGCAGAGGCGAAGAGTCTGGGGATGTCGACAGAGGAAGCTAAGAAGAGAAGGCTCCTTGCTGTTGGACGAGTAAGTAACATTAGCTGGCTGCTATGTTGCTGCCCTCGCTTGATGTTTGGCTGTTCGCAAAGTTGTTGACCTGCTAGTTTTTGATCAAGTGATCATAACAAACACACGTGCACAGCTGATGGCGTTAGATCCCAACACCAAATCTTACATAATGTTCCTTTAATTCACCGTGAGCTGTGTTTATTTCCCTTCGACTGGCATGTCTATATGCAAAACTGTGCATCTTACAGGCAGGCGCTATTCACCTCCACCCGATGGTGCAGTAAAAACTCTTTTACCCAATTCAAAACAAAAAGAGTTGACCAGTTTAATAAAGTAGCAGCTTTTCGGGTCAACAAGTGGTATCGCATGTAAGATCTGGACTGTGTTGTGGTGTCTGAAGACGTGACGAATCACTTGGCGTCACATAGGACTCATCACCAAAACATCTCAGCGTCTACACCCACCTAAAACAATCCTGTGGGTTTGGTATGTGAACCTGTGACCTTTCTAACAATCTTGTCAAGTCCAGGCTTACAACCAGTGTCCACTCATACCTAACCGCTTACTAACAATCAGCCTCGTAAACAACAAGACAAGTGGTATATTCAGTGAGAATACAACAGAGACTCATTGACAATGAGGGGAGAGTAGTAGCTGGGACAAATACAATAAAATGCAGAGCTTCTTGGGAACAAGAGGGTGGCCAGTTCAAGTCCAGTATGGACTTGTGAAGTATGGAAGGTGGACTAGGCACTGCCGAGGTGCCCTTGAGCAGCTCCACCATCTCTCTCTACATGTGCATATCCCTTTGTATGTGTGTGGTTGTATTTCAGGGTTAAAACACATGTTAAAAAAACTGAGTTTCGCCTTGAGGGATTAATAAAAAGTATCTCTTCTTGTACTTCAGCACAATACTGCTTGGCTCAATCACTTCATAACAAAAAGCAACAGTTGTAATGATACAAAAAACATCAAATCAAACCTTAAAACTACATCTACGGAGGAATGAAGTCAGTCTGTAGCTGCAGAGGAGCTGACGGAGATATCAACTTTTACACTAGCCAACGGTTAACTGACACATCACTGAACGATAGCACTTCCAGGCAAAAGCAGTAGTAACCTTTAATGTGTGGTTTCATTATGAAAACATTACAGTCAGTTAATATATATTAGTGAGCAGGTGTTACACAAGAAAACTGGTCATTTCAGTTATGAATATACGCGTACATACACGAGCCAAAACAGTGGTTAACGTTAGTTAGCTCAAGTTTGTCAACTGTCAACTAGCCTGACATGGCAGTGAGTGTTTGTGTGTGTGTGTGTGTACCGGGCTGCATTTACCGCCTTAAAATAAAAAAAACAAAGTTTATTTCCTCCTTTATTGAACATTTCAGGGAAACAAGACAACCGAGCCTACAAGGAAACAACAGTTTGCTGTTGCTACTACCACCACCACCTAGCAGCAACAACATAACGCTAGTTAGCTCCTGACACGGTGTTGCCTCTTTCTGTTCCTCAACTTTAATCCCCCCCTCCTCCGCAGTTTGCCGACCAACGGCTGTCAGTTAGCCCGCGACGTTCCACCGCGTTGCTAGGGTGTTGTCAGCTTAGCTGCTGCCGGTAAGAGATGCACGCCACGCCGGCTTATCCACGTCACTACAGTGCGAGGATGCAGCGGGCCCCGGTCGGCTAACTTAAAATGGCGGTGAATGCTAACTAGCTGGCTGGCTGGCTAGTTAGCATGTTAGCAGCGATATTCGCTTGAGGGGGGTAGTGTGAAATCTTTTTTTTTTTTTTCCTCCCCACCTCTCTCTCTCTCTCTCTCTCTCTCCCACTCTGACTCTTTTTGTCACGTTAATTCAACCATTGCTACTCAGCGGGTGTTAAACGAGACATTTGCAGTCACCTACCTTTGAATTTGAGGTCGGAGGGAGGGTCGAGGACGAGGATCTGATCCAACTTTGACATCTTTCTAAGCCGAAGGGATGCACTTGATTTCGGTATCGGGGAGTGAACTGACAAGTGGAAAATCCTGGATCCCCTCTGCCACTGACTGAGTCAAACGCTGACTGAGCTCTGCGAACGAGCATGTGGCTACAAATACTTGAACGCGCACACACAACCCTGTTGCGCGCCCTCGTGGCTCTGGCCAGCTGATGTGATTACACAGTACAGTAAACTAGTTATACAATGCGTGTGTACACTTAAAATACTTGGAAGACGCTCGATGAAATAAGACCTTAAGTTACTTGGTGTGTGTTTGAAGTTTAAAAACACACAATGAGCCTATTTTGTACACTAGAATATTCACTTGGGATAAACATGTGGTACTTATTTAGTTTTTTCTCCTTTTTACTTTCAATTACTTCCTACGCTTAAAATCACATGTTATCAACACATGGAGGTGGGCCTCCTTGTAAAGCTTACACAATACATATAAATATAGAAATGTGGTAGTAGAATTACCACGTTTTGTGTTTGATTAGGAGTGCATTTTTTAAAATGTAAGATGTATGATTGATATCAGCCAATATCACATTTTTTTATATTATAGTAATATGAAATGTTTGATTAAAGAAATCTGATATGTTCTTATGTTAAAATAACAAATGTTATCCAGAGATAACGGGACACAAGGATAGTTTAGTATATTAAATCAATAAAGCACGTTGCAGTTACAATGATGAAAAACTTTTTTCAGCCCAAGGATGAGAGACAAACAGAACAGAGACCTCCATATATACTCCATATATTTATTATCATTTTCAAATGTGTCACATTTTAAGCCTAGCCTATAATAATCTTTATATTTACTATATTCACCTTTTATCTCACCTTATTAACTGTGACAAATGTATCCATTCTGCTTCACTTCATCGACCAATAACTTAATGGTTTAATGGCATTGAGTTATTGATTTTCTGTTCGTTTTTGTTCTTTTCCCATAGCTGCTGGTCATGTTATGTTAGTATCATATATCACTTTTGTTATATTTTTTAATTCTCACCCCCTGCAGTACCTCTGTGGACCCCCTAGGGGTCACGGACCTCTGTTTGAAACCCGCTGTACTAGACTATCCTTTTTGTACGGAAGCTCTAAGCGGCCATACATTCATACATTTTAATTTCTCTGTTTTCTCGTGATAATGAGTTAATTTAATTTGTTTTCTCGAAATTTTGAGGTTTTTATGTCAATATGTCGAAATAACAAATGTTATTATTGTTTGTTGGTTGGTTTTCTCGAGATAATGCAAAAAAACAAACAAAAAAAAAAACATTGTGTAATATATAAAATCAAAAAGAGTTGGAGTATGTCGACTGACACAACAAATTTTTTTAGTTAACTCTCCGATTGCACACACAAAGAATTGCACCAACAAAGATGGTAATTTAGAAGTAATTAAATATAGGTACAAATAGGTCTAATTATATTTAATATAGCCAGATATAACACATTTTTAACTGGTTTGACTTTGAGGACTCACATTAGTCATCATTAACACTGTAAAGCAGGTCAAATTCCAGGATCTTTCTAGATTTTATTGTTTAATTCCTGTCATAAATAATCAAACATGTTTGATTGTTAATAATTGTCAGGCCTGAATGCTAAAGCTGGAACAGAAAAGTATCAAGTCACAGTTCCCCCCTCAGCATGTTTGAACTATTATTATTCCTCTTTACTCTCTTGGAGACCATTGACAACTTCAGCTATGGTTAAATCCATCTCAACATCGTGACAGGAAGTGTAGATCTCCCCTCTGTAAGCTGCTGAAGGAGAGTAATCCACTGGTGTGTACTGAGTAGGACTGTGTAGTACGCTGCACTCTGTGTGTAATTTGGGCTGTTTACAGCCTTTCAGAAGATCATGTGACTATATATATATGTGGCAGGCTTTAAGAGAACAGTATCACTTAGACAAAACACTGAAATTCAATAAAACAATGTACACCCACAGGGCGGTTTGCAGCCACTGGAGTAAACGCCTATCCAAATTAGAGTCATGTTCACACAGAGTTTAGGTTTCAGATGTGTCAGGTAGTTCAGCTGGAGATGCAAACCATGTTCTCATGACGTCAGGAGGTTAATCCGAGTCACGACCTTTTGCCAGTGGATCCCCCTCGTCTGGTGTCTGTCAACAAAACTTTAAACAGAAAATCAAAGAGGCTACCTTTAAATCCGCTGAGAGTGTTCTGGTGTGTGTTTTAACCTTAGAAAAGGTCAAAGTGGCACAAAACAACGCAGAAAAATAGAGGAATCACTACTTTATTACATTGATTAATATACAAAAGTTAATCTGGCCTACAGAGGATACAGGGAAGCATGACTCAGAATAAGGATGGCTGCAGTTTCAAAGTACACAGTTAGGCTGCACTGATTTAGTCATCATGTAATTCATGCATTATTCTAACAGTATGTACTTCTCAGTCATTTCTTTAGAGACACATTAAAAAGGCACTTGTGTGGCGACTCATAATACTATCTGGAAATCTCTTTACAATGGCAACATTTAACTTCTTCACTCAGTGTGTTCATTTTCTCTCGTATGGAGGTAATATCGAGCCAAAATGCGTAAAAAAAATCTGTGTTTTTATAGTTTTTTATCGATCTGCTGGTAAATTTGACAAACTATAAATCTGGGCCACGGAGCAGCTCCTAATTCAGTTTCAGCTGATCACCGTGTTTAACATTCTAGTGGAAGATTGTCGTCACATGTCCGGCTATTTTTTTTTTCTTGAAGTGAAATATCCTCTGTGATTATATGACGACACGGTATTTCCCGTGGAAACTTGGGAACACACCGGGAAGCGAAGCCACAATAATTAGCCTAGTCTGGTTTGATTTTCCATTAAAGAGACACACTGAGACTAGAACTGCGTTACCTTGTCGTACGTTATACATTTTTAACTTGTACAAACAAACTTAAGTACAAATGTAAACATGTATGGAAATGTAGAACCAGAAATACTGTTACAAAGGAAGCCAAGTCAACATTGATGTCAATGTTTTACCTGTTAAGGAGAAATGTTTGAATACAAAAGTAACTCCAAATTAATACTGTATTAAACGTATGCAAAAGTACTGTTATACATTTCTCAAGTGGTCATAATCGAGGGCACTGCTGCCAAACAAACAGCAGCAAACTCTCAGTCTACACAGGGCTAAGGACGATTCTCATTGTGACTGTTCTTCCACTTGTTCTGCAAGTTAAACTTGATTGGTTCGTTAAGAGTTTGGTTAGTATATAAAACTCTTTTGAAACTTAAAAAATAAAACGCATGCAGGTCTTTTAACACACATGGAAAACAAACATGTTTTGGCAGTCGTATAATAGTCATTCCCTGTAGTGAAATCTCAGATAATACATTTCAGCATGTAGAAAACATCTTTAACAAATCACTATGTAAACAATCCTAGTATTGGTCACAGTGTTTCAACAGGGGGTGTCATACTGTAATTTTTTTTTATTTTTTACGATTTAGGCCTCTAAGCTGTTCATTCTGCAGCATTATAGTTTATACAGCAAAATGTGTGCGTGTGCGCAAACACATGACGAGGTGGAATGTAAAGCCGCAGCGTCGGACCTACAGAACCGAGTGCTCGTCTTTAAAGGTTTTAATCTCGACAAGCTCTCATTCAAATATTCTAATTAAATCCTATACCAGAGATGATACATAAACATACATAAAAGCTCCACAAAGATAAAGTGTAGCCTTGGAAAATTCATTTTAACATGTGCGATTGAAGAGGCACAGTGCGATGAAGATCTACAGAGCAGGTGACCCTCGTAAATGAAAATGTAGTTGCATCAACAGCGAAAACGCGGCTTTAAAAAGCACATCAGATAGATGACTTGTTATTAATTTGTACTACTAAAGTCTAAATATGGGGTAAAGTTCCCTCTTTGTAATGATGTAGCACACCACCCAGACAGAAATCTTTATGTAATTCAGGTAAAACTCCACCTGAGGGGGACAAACTGAAGTCTTCCTGCTTCCCAGCCTCATCACAGACAAAACTGCTACAATTAAATGAAATAAATGTGCAAAGACACATACGTAATACTATCGGTCGTTTTTTCTGTTTCATGCTGCAGCTGACCACACGTGCAAGCTGACCTCCGTCCGTCTGTCTGTCCACTGGTTTTTGTCTTTCCCAGATCGAGTAAAGACACTGTGTGCATTGTGGACTATGTGCTGTGCTGTGCTGTGCTGGTGGGGTCCGTAGTGCTGGAGGAAGTAATCTCATCAGCCACCGTCGGTACTAGCAGCACCTCCTGGTGGACGGAGCAGGCTGCCTGGTGAGTTTAAAGGACTCGTTGCTCTCCACCTCAATGTTTTCCAGGGGTGGAATCTGTTTACCTGAACACACACACAGCACAGAGTCATTTACAGAGACGCCACGGTCGAATTAACTATTTTAAACATGTAAAAGGCTGTTTTATTACTACTGAGGGATACATTAATAAAATGTTATTAATTCAAATAAATCATTTTGGTTGTCAAAAACAAATATAATACGATTTGTCTGCCTCACGTTAAAGCAGAAACATGTTTACAACAAGAAGGTTGAACAAACAGAAGCAGAAAAAGACACAAAAAACAGCAACATGAGTCACGTTTAGTTATTTAATTAATGATTATTAATTAAATAACTAAACGTAACAAAACAACATATAAATAACAGCTTCCAGCGTTACTGAAAGGCTTCCTTCCTTTCTGTTTTCTCAGGAAACTTCCAAAATAAAACAACAACATACATTGAAGACGTGAAACCTACTGATTTTCTGGAAGAGCTCCTCAACGTTGACAGCATTTCTGGCACTAGTCTCGATGAAAATAGCTGCAATTGATTCAGCAAACTCCTTAGCTTCCTTCATAGGAACTTCCCTGTTAAAAAGAAAAGAACGCTAAGGTAAGTGTGGATGATGGTTCACAGGTAAGAAGAAGAAATCTGAGGAGGAATGGAGGTTTTTATGATAACAAAGTCTGAATAATACATGTTTGTGTTTTGGCAGTTTTATTCATTGTGTATGGAGCTGTAAACATCCACCCATTTTCTATAACCACTTCTCCTCATCAGAGTCATGGGGGATGGAGCCTATCCCAGCTGACTGAAGTCACCAGTTCATCACAGGGCTGACACATAGAGGCAAACAACAACTGTTTACACCTATATAGAGTCACCAATGAATATATTAAGCGCATGTCTTTGAACTGTGGGTCCCAGCCGAGGTTTGAACCACGAACCATCCATAGATGTTGTAACTGAATTTTACTGCCAGCATGACCTGACCCCGGAACAGTGGAAGAAAATGGATGGATGTATTTCTGTGTACTTGTTTGTGTTTAAGTGTCTTTGATAGTGACGCTGGCCCTAATGTGGGATGTGTTCTTCCCCTTTAATACTGTCTGTTTTCTGTTTTGTTTGTTAAAAGGAGAAAACCTTCAATAAATTTGAAGTGTCATCATCCACAGAGCAAGCAAACAGAAAGATGTCCAAACAGGAGCCTGTTTACAAAGTCACTGAAATATACAGAGGCCAGCAAGGACAATGTTTGAAATTATTAAAGAGACACACTCAGGGATGGTTGTCTTTAGCTACACTGGGGTCAAAAGTTAAACAAAGAACAACACACTGTGTGTTTTATAGTCTTGTGTGTGCACACAACTTCATGGCTCTTAAGCGAGCAAATATTTTTGCTGCTGTAGCCTCTATTGGTTTCTACAACCAGCCCTGCTACTGTCCTCTCACAAGACAACTAGAGATCGCAATTACTGAAACAGGATTTTCTTGGCATGAGGCAGACTTGACATGAGCCACGCAACAGGTACAACGACAAGATTACTTTATTGTTTCGTTCACAACAATGAGCCTCTGTTGTAAAGAAAGACATAGACACCTTGTTTTAGTTTTCTGTGCTCAAAGTCTTTAAAGGAAGTGATGCAGTCCAAAGAAATGTGTTTGTTGTTTGCTGATTCAAGACAGACTGTTAAAATTAGACTTTTGTGGTCTAGTATATATTTTATCACCATAATCTTCCTGATTATAGCTATGACTGTTTAAGAAAACTCACCTGATGTCTCCTAAATCATTCTTGTTCCCTGCTATGGCTACAACAATGTCCTCTGGACCGTGTTCTTTCAGCTCCTTCACCCACTTCTTCAGTGTCTGAAAAGAGTCCTGAACAACAACAACAAGACACCAAGGTCAACTCTGGGAGAGGTTCTTTATGAGAGTATAGTCGAACATGTTCTACAATTTGTGTCACACGTTCATCGCATTAAGATGGTGCTTTTTTCCATTAACAGGCCAGGAAAGAATGACATTTGTAGGTTGTGGAAGCAAGGCATCCCTGAGTGATGGAAAAGTAATGTGTCATAGTGTGAAACTGGCTTCTTCTCGTAGGAGTTAAGGGCAAGATGGTAGGATGGACAAAAAAGGTTGTTAGTTACAAGAATTCCATCATCTGCTCTGTTGGATCTGAGACTACTGACCGTGTCACCACCCAACACAAGCTTAATTTACAGTGATTTAAAGTCTGGGTAGAATAAATATATGTTCTGAATTTGTCAGAGCAGACATTCACTCTGTGCAAGATTAATTAATGTATATATACATACATACATATACATATTCAGTACATGTCTGAACTTCAGATCTGACTACGTACAGTATATTTGCTGTCATAGCATCAAGCTGGTGCATATAAAAAAGATGCCCTGTGTCCCGTTACCGGTGTATTTTTCTCTGGACTCTGAGAGACCAGTCTAACATTACATGCACTGACTTTGAAGGCATAACTAGCTTCTAAGGAGGCTTTTTTTATACCATTACAGTGCTAGGGGTGCAGGGGTATGCTCAGGCTGGCCTCAGCGTGTCATCAAGCCACCCTTTAGGACCGCCCACAAAATCCTGGACTGAAAACTGGTCTTCCACATTTCAGTAATATATCATTCAAAGTCTGTTCACGTGTTTTCAGCAACTATTTTACAACATATTTAATATATTTTGAAAGAAATCTACCTTTACACAGACTTTACAGATGACAACAGTGATTCTTACCAGTTTAGTAATATCATAGACAATGACAGCAGCAGCCGATCCTCTGTAGTACATAGGAGCTAATGAGTGAAACTAAAAAAAAGACACACATTTATAGAAGTTAGTGTGATCAATAATCATATCATATCAAGTCTGTGGCCATTTGAAGTGAACACAATCTCACATAAACTGCACTGTGTGTGGACTATGTCCATACATTCTTCAGTGATGAGTGGCTGATGGAAAAAGTTTCCTCCTTACAAGTTTCAACTCTGAAGGTCGCTCCAGAGTTTAGAAGAATGTTCTTATAGGAGGACTGCTGTATTTAAATGCCCCTTAAGGAGGTAAACAGTGGTAAACATGGTAAACAGTGTTGTTTACATGACACCAAAATCCAATGTTAGCATCCTCAAGGCCTAAACAAACATGTCGAATGCATTTGTTTCCTCAAGAAACATCCAGAGCTTTATTTGCATAGTTTACGTCGCCTTGCAGTCAGACATTACCACTGACTAGTCAGCAGAAATGTGTAACACATCATCCATACAAACACTGAGGGGGCCCTACTTGTCAAATCTTTACTCTAGAGTGCCACTGGGTGGACAAAATCCTCTCAGCACCTTCACACTGCATGCAGCCAGTAGTCATAATGACAACATCTGAGTTATTCTAGTGCAGTGACACAATTTCCTCAAATTACGCCTCGGACACCTTCTTAGTATTCGTGCTATATTTAAAACCGGTTTCAGTCTGATCTTAGTTTTGAACCTCATATTAGTAACACAACTAACAATGTGTTTTTATCATCTTAAGGACACCAGAGTGCAGAGACACTAACCTCTTTATTATCTATTATTATATTCTGGTCTCTCTCAGAAGAATACAGCAAAAATACAGTTAGTCCAAAACTCAGCTGCATGTCTGTTGAGCATGACCAGGAAGAGAGCACACATTACCTCAGTTTTAACGTCCCTGGACTGGATGACCAATTTTAAAATCATTTATTGGTTTATAAATGTCCTAACGTTCTTCATTCCATATATTTATAATTTTGCTTTTAAACTAGTTACTGCGTAATTCTCTATTAACTCTATTTGAACCTGTATTTCTTATTTCTATATATAATTTTCTATTTGTATCTTTTCAGAGGTTTAATTTAAATTCAACCTGATCTTTATAGGTCTAATTTTAATGTATGTTTACCGTGTCGCTTTTTATTATTATTTTTGTTTATTAATTAATCAAAACGGAATTTATTTACTTGAATTGATGAATATTCAGTGTTTCTTTTTGTTATGTTAAGATGAAAATATGTAAAGTTGATTGTGATGTTATACTCTGTATTATGGGAGACAAATATTTTTCTACAAGTTTTTGTATCAACTACAGACAAGGAGAATTTGTCATTAGGATGTTTAAAGGTATCTATAGTGATATATCAAATCATATGACAGATCAACGTATCATATAAAAGGAAAGCGCAAGCGGTTTCAAAATCAAGAAGACCACACACACGTGGGACAAAGTTCTACACACAGATAAAGTCTGGTAACAGAGGTTTTTGGTGTCTTTCCCACACAAGTAGAATATTAATAACACCATCCCCACCCCCATAAACTAAATCACTACAGTCTTAGGACCTTTGAACGCTACATGACTCATCACGTTTCACGCCTAACAGTAGCTCTATGTCTTGAGGACAGCTGACAGTAAAATGATTGTGTCACTGCCAACTTCCTGATGGAATGGAAAAATTAAAAAATATGACTCACGCAGTCATGTGTGCATTAACTTAAAGCTAACACTAAATAAACAAGGAGTTTATGTTATCGGTGTACTCACCCTTTCCTGTCCGGCCGTATCCCAGATCAGAAATTTGTGCAGTTCATTTCCACATGGCACTGTTTTGGTGAGGAATGATGCTCTGCAGGATGACAAAGAGCATTTCACAACAATGTTTCTAAGAATATTCTTTACAAAAAAAAAAGAAGAGGCACAGGAAACAAATGAGTACAAGTCAGCAGGAAACAAATAACATGTTTGTCACTGAAAACGTGTTGCCTGGACACACCAATACAGCAACCACAAGAGTCAGAGACCCGCGAATCAACCAACAAACAAGCATGAGCCAACATCAAAATCACAGTGATGAAGGTGGATTCAAATGTTTGTGATTCAAATATGACTTAATGACTCATAAACTAATGTTACCATCAATAACTGTAGTTCTTTCCTCAGTGTGTTTCAGCTTGGCATTGCTCTAATTTACAGTATTTTCATTTGTGTTTGTAGTTTTTAACAAACCCCAGTACTAGACTTTAAATGTAATCTATTACTTTAAAAAAAACATGAATAAAAAAAAAAAAAGTTTTGAGGCTAAATGAGCCAACACAGAGGCGATATTACTCTCTCTGTAAATCACTCTTTACTTTGATGGTTCTTTGCACAGAGTTTAATAATTTAATTAGTTATACTGGGATCAATATATCAGCTGACTTAACTGTTTAACTGTTTTAAATCTCTATTTATTGTAAAAAATATTCTTTTTTTGACACCTCACATGGTCAACCTTGAACTTGGATTATAGCCGACTCACACTTTGGACCTGATTTGACATTAAACCTGGACTTCAGCAATAATATTTGACTTTGATTGTTTGATTGTTTTTTGTGATTTGTAACACAATGCACTTACCCTATTGTGGGACTTATATTGTGGTCGAAATGATCCTGAACAAACCGGCAAACAATGCTGGATTTTCCAACTCCAGTGTCCTGAAAGCACAAGGTTGCACATCTGTCACACTACTTTGAACAACATCACTGGTCATTATTGACCCCCATTGATTAGGAAAGTGTCTGGTCTGGTCACATGCCCACACCATCGAACTAGTTGTGGACTTGTTAGTCCATAACTAGCTCTGAATTCATGATCAATATTACTTATTTGTGCATGACAACATAATACACCTCCTGATCATTTAAAGCAGTTGTGTTTATGATAGGATGTAGTAACAGATTGCAACCCCCTTGTGTCTCCGACTTCTTTCTAGCATGATGAAAAAACTATGTGTGGCTGTGAAATGTGCGAAAAACATGAAAAACCTTATTTATAACCAGCGTTCATTTTGTCCATTCCAGGCTACTGTAGAAACATGGTAGTTCAAGATGGCGGACCCTGTGTAACAGGACCCGCTCTCTCTAAAAGTCTCATTCTAAGGTGACAAATATAACATAACGACTCTTTCAAGTGAATATACATTAATGAAAACATACTTTATATATTTTATTCCATTTCTGCTGTATTCGTTAAATAGAGGCCAGAAAATCAGACACACTGGACCTTTAAATAAGGATGAGGGTGAACATTTTTTGGGTTGCAGGTCACCTTTTTTGGTCATGCAATCATTATGACAGCTCTTGTCTTGACTTCACATATTTAAAATATGAATAAATCTCATTATAGATCACACAGACAGTCATGTACCAACCAAAAGACTGTTAAGGAGAGTCTATGTGGCTTTGGTTGGTTAATAAAATGCTTGGTGAGCATGTCAGTGGGCTGTGGCGGAATGTGCAGGCCTGCTAAATGTTAAGGTGGGTCTAAAAAAAGTTCCCGGCTCTCCTCTCTTTAAATTCATTGATGAACTACAAACTTTTGTAGTCCTAAACCGTCCCTGAACATCCCTGTCACCGTCTATATAAACTGGGACTGCTGCTGTGTTTCGCTAACGCAGCAGGAAATCTAACGGCTCGTCTGTTGGTGACGTAATGGCTGATAAACTGTCAGAGAGCCGTTAAAAATTACAAAAAATTAAAGTTCATCGATTAAAAACATTAAAAAAAATAAAAACACGATGAGAAAACAAATGTAAAATGACTGCTGCGCCCACCGGTCGGTTAGCTACTGGTTTTGCCATCAACATTTCAGTTATATCTTCAAGTTTTCAGACGAAGAACAACAACACGATAAAGTGGAGGACGGTTTTATTTTTTAAAAAATAACCGTTAGTTACAGAGAATTCGCGTCGGTTGGAGCCGTTAACTCCTCTTTTAACGGTCAAATGTTGTCGGTTAGTTGCACTCGGCAGACAAGCAGACATGAAGGAATTTTTTCCCCCAAAAGTGGATCAACAAAAACATCTGCAACTTACCCCTAAAAGGCAAACTTTGAGCTCCCTTATAGCCATGGCGGTTACGTTGTGAACGTTTTTAAATCATTATTTGTCAGTGTTCACTCAGTGTCTTTGTCCCGTCATGCTTTAAACTATCTTTTTTTTTTTTCCTCCTCTGTCTCTCTTCTCGGATAAAAGAGAAACCCAGCCCCTGAGACAGACAGACAGGCTGACCATCCACTGTAACCCGCTGTCAGAGCGCTGTCAATGCCAAGTACGATTTCCGGTGGTGACTTTCAAAATAAAACCAGCAGAGCCAGCTACAGAATCAATGACCGTGTAAGGAATGGACAGCGTATGCGTGACGTCACCCGTTCGTTTCCGATGCTCAAAATATGTGGCGCTGCCCGCCGCCATCTTGGCTGTGCTGCTTCTTGCTATGTGGATCCTCAGCGGACCTGAGGTGGGCCGAATGAAGCCTGGGTGCTCTGTAATCAATCAATCTAAACAGCTACACTGTTATTATTAAAATTATGCGTAATTTTAAGCCTAAATATAATTTGAACAAGTGAGTTTTTTTTTTTTTTAAAAAGTCAACCTCAGAACAGTTGTTATGAATAAACATATTTACAGCCTGGTACAAAAAACAGTTTTGGTCTCTATAGCTAATTTCCCCATGCATGACAACTGTACTGAGGGTGAATTTTGATTTTTGATTTTAGGTGGCTTGTTTAAGCAACCAGGCATCACTCAGCCCACCTCAGGTGAGGCAGGCTGCCAAAATCTGAGCTTACGAAACCTGTGTGATGTCACAGATACTATGTCCATGTTTTATAGTCTATGTATAGTGTACTTGGTTTTGTTGTTTTTTAAACACAAAAAACTTTAACTACCTTGTTAAAAACATTTTAAAATGACCCTTTCTCCCTGGTTATTTAAAAGTTGAAAGTACTTTCTTAGTGTATGTGCTCTTAAAGCTTCAAATCGTCTGTTTGTGATTCAGTAAGGAAGCATTTCTATCAAGTCAAGTTAAAGCTATGCTTTAATTTTGAAAACCATTTTTGCTTACATCCGGTCTTCATCTTGCTGTTTTTTGTGGCTTGACGAGGCCACTTTCCAAATCGGAAACCAGTTAAAGCAACGACAAAAAAGTCGGGTGGTTCCATTATCTCTTTGGTATAAAACACTTAATCTAAGTAACAAAAAAAAACAATCTCACTTCACGTCATCAAAATGGATGCAATGGTTTTATTTCCACCCTCATTAGGCTGTAAAACAGGAGGGAGCAAACATCAGGTCAGTAAAAAAAGAGGCAGAGGTTCAGGTAAATTACTCAGATCGACACTTTATTCTTCACAGCATTATTCTGTCTGCAACAATAAGCTACAAAAAGCTTGTAACAATATGAAAATAACCTTATGAGAAGCTTCTGAGCCCAAACTAGCATTATCTGTTTCAGTCACAGGATTAATAACACGTTGAATCATGAATCCAGATGAGATTGCTTTGATTTGCCCGTGACCAAAGCAGGGGCAGTCACACTAGCATACTCCATACAGATCATTAATAATAATAATAAAAAAGGAACATGACAAAACATAAGAGCTGAAAATACAGTATGTTTGCAATTTTACAATAATGTACACAAACTGTAAGTAAGTCAGGCCATGCCTTTGCTTTAAATATCACTGAATGATGACAGTACTTTCATGGATCAGGTGTGAAATTAAATGATTGATTTGACCGATGCCATGAACGATAAACTCCACACATCAAGAGTTAAAAAAAAAAAAAAAATCAAATACACAACAAAAAAACTAAACATCCTGCGTGTCTCTGCACACAGTTTGGCGACACGAATCATCACTACAGATTTTGTTATTTTGGGAACGGAGGA
Organism: Protonibea diacanthus; assembly: GCA_028641955.1. NCBI lineage: Eukaryota > Metazoa > Chordata > Actinopteri > Sciaenidae > Protonibea > Protonibea diacanthus. Next base: position 18,938,887 of record CM053988.1, on the reverse strand, counting down.
GGCGGGGCGGGGGGAGATGATTGCACTTACAAAGCAAAGTGTTGTTTCACAGAGTGACCGTGCGATGTCGCAGCGATGAACGCACAATTTGTTGCGTATTTGTTTTTTTTAATTTACGTCCACTGGTCAGTTGCGAGGTACGACGCCACCGTGTGTTCATGTGCATCTGCCGTTTTTAAAGAAAAGAAAGCATCTACAATATATTTATACATATATTCATATATTACTAAAAAGCTGAATGTATTTCTCGAATAGTCATCCGTATTCTTCAGAATACTACTTAAATATATAATATATAGATAGACCAATCATAAATTCTTCATTATTCAAAGAGCTTTTGTATTTAGTGGTTCTCTGTGGGGGGAGGAAACGTGTCCAGTCTGGCATCTTTCAGTTATGTATGGCACAGTGGTCTCTATCCTAACATGTCAAATTTGCATCCAGGTAAAGGACAAACAGAGATTATATCTGATCAGCGCTCACTTCCTGAAACTTTACCAGTGAAAAAATACACTTTATGTCACATACTGGCAAGGCGCCTCCCTCTTAATCTCTCCTCCATCCCCTTACTTGCTTTATGAATCCCTTCATTTCTTCTTCTTCTTCCTTCATACAGGCTTGGCACTGTGATTCTGATAATACGGTCCACCTAAGTCTCTCTCAGCTGCAGCCAGTTGTCTCTATTTTTAGGTTTTGTGTGGGAAAATGCAAAACAAACAAAGTATTTGATTTGAGGACCACAGACGCTATATAACAGATTTTTTTTTCCATGGCTGCCACTTGCTAATGAACTCCAGCAAAGTGAAATCTCCAGTGGTTAACGAGCGACACTACGGGACAACTGACCAGCGGTAGAGACGTACAGCAGCACAGAGCCACCAAATACATCACCGAGACGACACCTCACATGTTGGTGTCCCTCCTGTCTTTGTTCGGCGACGGCTTCGAAGGATCCTTAGCTGCCTTGCCGTTGGCTGAGACAGCGGTGTCTGCGGCGGCGGTCACCGTGGTGACGGGGCGTTTGGTTTGCTCCTCGCCGCGGGGCTCCGGGCTCGGCTGCGTGGGCGGGGCCTGTTCGACCTGCGGCTGCTGGACGGTGAGTTCCTGCTGCAGCTTTTGGCTCTGCAGGAGGCGAAGCTGGACGCGGAGCTCCAAGATAGCTTCCTGCTCCTCATGGATGGCCTGGTTCAGGTGGGTGTTTTTGTTCTACGGGGTTAAAACAGACAGTGACAACCTCACAAAGAAAACCACTCCTGAAATTCTCAGACAAAGTGTAGAGACATAAATAACTCAACACACTTTCAGGTAAATAAACTGTGTGTGTGTGCTGATTGTTCTTCTCACCTCCAGTTCCTCGTTTTGCTTCTGCAGGTCTTCAAGAATCATCTGCAGCTCTTCCTCATCTTCACTCTCACTTTCACTGTCTGATGAATACTCCTCCGTCTCGCTGCGACCCTGCTGCCGACTGAGGAGCACAACGCTGAGACCTTTAGTGCGTGTTATGCTACGACATATCTGCTACTTAAAATCAGCGTCAGTCGTGTCTCACCTCTGTATGTCGGCTATCTCGGCTCGCAGTCTCTCGATTTCTTCCTTCTCGGTTGCAATCTGCCTGCGGAGCACCTGCTCCAGAGAGATCAGCTCCTCCTGCTCGGTGAGGATCTCATTTTCCTGATTATGGAGAGAAAACACAATTAATCCATCTCAGGTTGACACAGAAAAACAGTTTTGGTCTCTATAGCTAATTTTCCTGTTCATGACAACTGTACTGAGGGTGAATTTATATAGAATTCGCCTGTTCAAATTATGTTAATTATGTTACTTCTTCATCTGAACCTGTGTGGCCTTCTATAGGTCTGCCGCTCTCTAAAGCACTCTGTGGTGCTCTATAAATAAAGTTATTATTTTTATTATTATTATTATTATTATTATTATATCTTTGTGGCATTTTGATGGTGTAAGTGCATTCTTCATAAATGTGCGTGTGTGTGTGTGTGTGTTTGAATGACTCACCTGTGCTAAGAGGAGGTTGATTACTTCCTCTTCGTTCTCAGTCATTTCCTCTTTTGAAACGTCTTCCTTCGAGAGGCTCGCTATCTCCTGGGCTATCTTACTCTCACACTCCTAAATGACCAGAAGGAGGAAATGAAGCACAATAGTCCAACAATGGTCGCTGACTTTCCCTGCGATGTTAATCCTTGTTCAGATGTTCAGTTCATTAGATTGCATTATTTTGTTGCACCATATGCAGCAGGACAAAAATAACAAAATAGTGCAGCAAACACTGTTTAAACAATGTTTATGTTCATTAGCTTGCTTAAAAATCAGTATTTACAATGTGGTGTGATTGTTTTCTCTTCCTTCTCTAAATAACAAAACAAACACACACACACACACACACACACACACACACACACACACACAGTAGTATCCAGGCACAGCTTACCTGACGTTTGGCCTCCCTCAGTTTGCGTTTCAGAGCCGTCAGGATTCTCTGAACCTCCCACAGTCGCTCCTCTTTAGATAAATCCTTCACCCCCGCCTGCAGGTCTCTGTGCAGGCAGTTCAACAGGAACTCCTGAAACACATTTTTTTTTTTTTTTTAGATGACATGTCAAACTTTTTGTTGACACTCCACAACAACTTCAAATAAGTTTCAATCTCCTGATTACAGGAACCAGAGAAACTTGTGATCCTTGAATGGTGATGGTTAAGAAAAAAAGGTAGAGAAAAGACAGTCGAGTCAGCACGTCTGGGAGAAAGTGCATGTGCATGAATCATCACACATTTCCTTGAAAGTTTGTAAATTTAAGGGGGGGAATCCTGGAAAGTTTTAGAAAATAGACATTGAAAGTGCTTGTTTTTCTACATTTTGTGTGAGAACAGAACTGATATCATTTTTTAATATTTAAAGTAAATAATCTCCACTTTGTTGTCTGAACGCATATCTACCTGTGTTCGGGCCTCTGTAACGCCCGCTGGTTCAGTGATGTAACTAACCTCTTTCTGTGTCACAAACTATGCCATGTTGGGTCCTTAAATCTGAGGGAGCTGAGCCTGTGAAGGCCTTAAAAGGTCCTTGAATTTGATATTTAAGAAGGCATGGGAACCCTGTTTAACATGCAAACATCTAACTTCCCTTTTCACTGGGATGACATTGAGGAGTCACACACAGGGAGGTACTAACACTGACTTTCACAAAGTCCTGAAACATGTCTGCACCAGTGTCTCCACTTTTTGTTTATGTTGCATGTGTGATGCATTCACTGACACATAAATTAAATGGTGGGAGCGTCTGGCACAGCGAGAAACAGAGACAGAAATATAAATATGCACTGCTGACTGGACATTGTGGTATAAACAAAAAGCAGCTCACTCTGCTAAATTCCTGCTGCACTACTGTGTATCCACCATGTAACACTAGTCCATACTTTAGCATCTGCTTAATTAAAAATAGATATGAGGCTTGATAACAGTAACACACCCGATGAAGATGTACACTGTGTACATATTTTACCAAAGGCATCATGAAGTAGCTGCGGCAAACCTCCAAATTATTACAACTCTTTAACAAGAAAAACAGCAACTACAGATTATTTTCATTATTATTTAGTCTTACTAATTTACATGTCACGCCTGGTTTGTTTAATTTGTATAAAAACCACGATGTAAAAAAAACAGTTGCAGTTTAACCTGAGGTTTTATGCAGCACTACTTCCTGTATTGTCTCTGGTGCTAGTTTCATATTAAACAGACAGACAGGAGTGAAAGACGTCGAACTATTCCTTCATCTCTGTCACAAACATGAACTGAATTTAACGTCTGCAGCGGGACCCACCTGTCGTCGGATCTCCTCTTTGATGCTCTCCTGCGTCTCGGGCAGCGCCGGCATCGTCGCCATGTTGGACCAGCGGAGTGGCCGCACCACCGGCTTCAGGACTATGTCTCCAAACAGCTCCCTCACGTGCGTGAAGAACATGTACAGAACCCGGTTCCCAATCTGAACACAAGGTAAACAAATCAGTGAAGGCAGAGCTTGCAGCTTTAGAGCTCTGCACAAACTGGACCTGTTCTTGCACACAGATAGTTTATCTATAGCTTTGTTTAGCAAATCCTGCAGCCACCTGCACATCTCTGGTTGCTAATTTTGTGCCGTGTTTGCTTGCATGTTGTATGAAACCAAATCATCCCTGCGACACAAATTCCTGCATATTTACTCAGCCTGATTAAACTGACCCTGGGCTCTACTCATTAATTGAAACAAGTGTTTATTTAACAGTGTTGTGGCTACTGCTGCTGTTAGTTCAGAATAAGTGGAGCAGCCTCAAAGATGGACCCTGTGGGAATAAATTAGCTTCTCTAAACTGGGCCAGGGTTTTAGAGATGAGCTGACTGTTTGATCCAATAAAATCTGGGTTGGTTTGTTGCTAAGGGGAGGTTTCTTATCTTTGAAGCACACGGCCTAAGAATCGTTCTTCTATTTGATCTTCAGTTTGCCTGTTGTTGTTGAATTTCTGCTCTCTGCAACATTTTAACTTGATCTTTCTCCCCCCTTGTTTCCTTCCTTTGTTATCTTTTCCCATTAATCACAGATTCCATTCACTCAGCTCCATCTGTCCCTTCCTCTCTGACCTGTATGGTTGGGTTGAGGACGATGGAGATATTCTGAATGTTCATCTTGGTGTCCGCCTCCCTGACGATGACGTGGTCCATGTGCGTGATGAGCCAGGAGAGGATAAGCCGGCTCTCAGACGGCACCTCGGCCAGCAGCCTCTGGAACTCGGACACCTTCTCAGCCTCCACCTGGCGACCGCAGGCGTCCTCAAAGCGCTGGGCCAGATCCCGAGCCAACAGGTTCTCTGGGAGCTCGCGTAGGTACTGCTTCAGTAGGCTGGCAACCGTGTGGGGGTCATACTCCTCCAGGCAGGGGCATTCCTCACGATCATAGGCTGCTTTCAGTTCATCCACCTTGGACTTCATACCTGAGAGAGAGAGACACTGATGTGAGTATCAATCAGACTTTAACATTAAGATTCAAAGACATCCAGCGCTTCTATACCTGATACTCGATAGATGCCTTCACACTTCATGCCATAACTTTCAATGTAGTCCACACACTCTCTGAAGATGGCTGGCAGCTGGATCCCATCGTACAGAGCTGTCCTCTTGATAGCTTCAGCCAGAGGTGCTCCAAAGATGGGCCTGAAGGTGGGGGTCTCCACCGGCACCGGCTCTGCCTCTGTTGTCGGTTTCTTCTTCTTCTTCTTCTCCTTCCATTGTTTAACCACATCTGCCGCCGTCAGGTCTTTAGACTTCTTATCCTTATCCTTATCCTTGGCCTTGTCCTCTTTGGGTCCCTTCTCCTTCACCTTGAAGTCCTTCTCCTTCTTCTTGGAGAAGCTGGGCTTCTTGAACACATGGATGCCTTTGGAGCGCTTCATCTTGGAGGGACTCTCTGCTTCGTCTGCTGAACTGTCCTCCTGAAAGGCGGCGTAGCCTTCAGCTGTGAGTGAGCAGGAAGAGGCAAAAAATAGGGTTAGATCTGAGGGGGAGAAACACCCCTGGTTTGTTATCCTCCTCCTACGACAGAACCATAATAGCAGTGAAATAGAAACAGGAAGAGAGATGTGTGAGAGAGAGGAGATAGCAAAGGAGGGGGAGAATGGGGACTTGGAAAAGAGGTCAGTCACCAATTTAGCAGAGCTCCCACTGCACCTTACGCCTCTCCTCTCCAGAACAGGCTCGGTAAAAACATTTACAGCTACAGGAAGATGTCAAAGACACAGTTAAGTGGCCTCTTCGCAGTTTTTTGTCTCCTCTAATTATCTCTACTCTGGGTTTCCCCGAGAACAGACCCTGTTTATCACACCGCTGACTGAGACACACCTTCACCAGGCTGTGCTCTGAAACTGTCCATCCCTTCCTCTCTCCCACCGTACCCTGGCGTGGAGCTAAATACAGTCACGGAAAAAGAAAAAAAAAAAAGTGGACAATGATCCTGACAACCACTCTGTGAAAAACATTCACAGTAAAAGGAACATTTCTCACCGCGACAGGCAGGAACAGCCGACAGGATGGAACAGTGGGAAGCTCGCTTTCTCTTTACTCAGCAACTATTCAGTCCTCGGCTGCTCTAAAGCTGCCTGAAGTTTATGACATGTGCGTTTGGCAGCTTCTGGATGGTTAACGATAACGCTGCTGAGCAAATCAAGTGAAAACAGTAGCTAAAACACAATTAGAAATACTACTTAAGAGTTCCAGTGTGTGAGATTAAAGAGGATCTATTAGTAGGGATGTAAGATAATATTCATTAGTTTTCATTAGTGTATAAGAATTGTTGTGTTTTTGTTGTCTTAAAATGAGCCCTGTAGATCTACAGTGAGAGTGGATCCCCTTCTACAGAGTCCACCATGTTGAACCGCCATGTTTCTACAGTAGCCCAGAACAGACTCTAGATACGGCCTCCTGCTTTTTATGTGAATTTTGCAGTTTTTCCTACAAGTAAATACTCTCCCACGCCTCACCGTCTTCTTCCAAGCATGTAGGAAAAACTCTGGCTTAGTCTGTTCTGGGCTACTGTAGAAAAAATGGTGATTCAACACGGTGGACTCCATGTAAGACGACCCGCTCTCACTGTAGATATAAAGGGCTCATTTTAAGACAATAAAAACACAACAACTGATTGGCTGAAGGCTGCAAAAATCAGATTTTATAATTATGATATATTGCCTCATAATTAAGGTGCCTCTAAAGTATATTATAATGTGTAAACGCAGCAGAAAGAAGCAATTAGAGGTGAGCAATTCGCGTTTTCTGACACCTGTGATCATTGCTTTAATTTACTCGTTTATTTATAGAAAATGTTCCAGAGCTTTCAGCCAGTTCTTGTAGCTTTCAGACAGCTTTGGGAAATGGCTTAAAGAGCCACAAAGTGTCAAGAAATCAACCTGATTTTTTAATTTCCAAACAAGCTTCTTACTTCTTTTCTCCTTCTTCTTGAACTTGTTCTTCTTCTTGCTGTGCTCTTTGTCATCGTCCGACACGTAGGCGTCAGGCGCCTCATGGTGGTGGTGGCCATCGTGAGGTGGCGACGGCTCCCCGGTGCGGTACAGCCCGGGGAATTTGGTGGGACTGATCTCCTCGGAGCTCGGCGTGCGGGCCACGCCGCCTGGGTGCTCAGCCCGGCGCTGCTCTGCAGGGCTGCTGCTGGGGGGCAGGAAGCACTCAGTCATGGCTGCTTGGGCCTTGTCACTCCTCTGACTGACACATCACCTCTCCATCACACCTGCAGCGGGCAGAAATACAGAATATAGACACATTACAACCATGTGATCGACTCCTACTCGTTATTCATGTGTTTAATTTTAAAATACTGATAAACAGTTGGCTTTTATTGATCCTATTTGAACTAAAAATGAAGAACCGGCTTTACAAAACATGAATTAAGAACAGATTTTAAATTAAAGTGCCTCATTTGATTGGATGATTTTCAACTTAGACCTATTTACGGATGTTTGCTCGGTTTTCATCCAGTTTAAGTACTTTGTACTATGTTTGTTTATGAATGTGGCAATTCACAGTAAAACACATAGTTTAGAAACCGTGTTTTTTATATTTAAACATGCGGTACGTCTCCATCCATCCATCCATCATCTGTAACCGTTTATCCTCATCAGCTGTGACGATTTATGCAAAGTTTGTTATTTTCCATCTGAAAACATTCGAAACAACAGATCTATTGATTTCTAAGCAGAAAGTTAAGACCAACTTTTTCTTTCATCTGTTGGTTTCATAGCCTCACAGTAAAAGACAGAAGATCAGTGGAGTGAAGCGTAACCAACAAGTCCTCCGGAAAGCAGCGAGTATTTTGACTTTTCTGGACATACGTATATGCAGGTGAATTTTCTCTGTTGCCATCAGGATGCCGTTACCTTTACCTGCTCGTAAAACTAACCTGTACTAATAACCAGTACGCTGTGTAGTCTTAATTTAATCATTGTCACTGTGTGTTTTATCTGATCTTAAAATTATCACATTATTTATAGACTCTTCCACATTGTCCAATTTATTTGTTTGTATCTGATGTTTTGTGTCCGTGTAAAGCTGCAGTAGGATTAATAGAGTTATTTTGAATTTGACTGAAACAAGCTGCCGTTCTTCTTTAATGATCTCTTCATGAACATGGACTGCAACAGTAATGTCCACCCACCAGATGGGGCTCTGCTATATGAACAATCACATCTTCCCTGTCCTACTTCTTCACGTTTCACTTCATTAACCACAGAAACTGTGTTTATTTATCAGAAACATCCCTGACAACTTTCAGCAGATATTTGATCATCTGATGAGCAGAAGTTAGAAACAACTTTCCGACTGTGGATGTGAAATTAAACACGAAACAGGAACTCCTCAGCCGTCAGGCTGTTAACGATAGGAAGCAGATTAAAACAGTTAATAACTGCTAAAGATCACACGTTTAAAAATAAGAGAAGCTTTAACTTAACCCAACACGTATCTCAAACTGACAGCAGGTTGTAGATCTCCTGTTACATATTGAAACTACAAACAAGTTTTCAGTTCCTCCAAGAAAAAAAATGACAAAGTACCGAGAAGACAAACATGATAAACGTTGTCACAAATCATCTTTTGGACACAAACTGTGACATCTTAATCTTTCCTCACTGTGTGCAGATTATCTTCACTATTTTCCTGCTTTGTCGTGTTTAAATAATCAAACACAAGCAGCCACACATCATCGACTTGTGACCCGTTGACCAGTAAAACCTCAGACAACAACACTCTGACTGTGGATGTGAAATTAAACACAAAAAAGGAAGTCCTCAGCAGTCGTGTTGTTAATGATTGCAAGTTTTTAACTGCTTGTGTGTTTAAAATAAGAGAAGCTTTAATTTAATCTACTTTTAACTGCAGCATGTCTCAACCTGACAGCAGGTTGTAGCTCTCCTGTTACACACTGACACTACTAACAAGTTTAAGTCAAAAGGTTCATTCATTTTTAGTTTCTCCAAGAAAAAAAACAGCAAAGTACCGAGAAGACGAACATGATAAACGTTGTCACGAAATCAGCTTATGGACACAAAAACTGTGACATCTTAATCTTTCCTCGCTGTGTGCAGATTATCTTCACTATTTTCCTGCTTTTGTCGTGTTTCCAGAGGATAAATAATCAAACACAAGCAGCCACACATCATCAACCTGCTGATAAAACACCTACATTTCTCTCAGACTGTGGATGTGAAATTAAACACAAAACAGGAACTCCTCAGCAGTCAGGTTGTTAATGATTGACAGCAGAATAAAAGTTTTTAACTGTAAATGGGTGAGGCTTTAATTTAATCTACTTTTAACTGCAGCATGTGTCTCAACCTGACAGCAGGTTGTAGCTCTCCTGTTACATATTGACACTACAAACAAGTTTAAGTCAAAAGGGTTCAATATTACTTTTAGTTCCTCCAAGAAAAACACGACAAAATACCGAGAAGATAAACGGAATAAATGATGACTAACACTGTCTGAACACACAAAGCTATTAATAAATCCTGTCTGTGTCTGTGTGACATCTTAATCTTTCCTCGCTGTGTGCAGATTAACTTCACTATTTTCCTGCTTTGTCTTGTTTCCAGAGGGCAAAACAATCCAACACAAGCAGCCACACATCATCGACTTTCCGCTAAGACACCCACATTTCTCTGCGTGTTCGTAAATTAAAAAAATATTCACATTAAAACAAAGTCAAACCTCTAAATCTCTGAATGGAGTCGGGGCCCATATGCTAACGTTAGTTCTCGCCAACCTAGCCTGAGCTAGCCGCATTAGCCAGCCACTAACCGTTAAAATTTAAACCGCCGTTCGCTCGCGACAAAATCCCAACATGACACTAACGGTTAAATAAATGTGCGCACTATATTTTTATAAACCGCCGTACTGTCGTTTAACACACGCAACACAAAACGACGAGAAACTTTACCAAGTAGTCTCCCCACCGTACGGTCAATTTCAAGAGTGCTGCTTCCGGATGGCTGTTGTATACCAAATAAACACGTCTGCGCTTGCGCGCTAGCCCGAGTGTATCATGGGGAATGTAGTTCAAAACGCGAAAGTTTTTAATTGCTTTGGTGATTTCACCGCAAATGTATAGTCTGTGTAGATTTTTTAAGGCTGAGAATGATCTGGAATTAATGAAGTGTGTTTACGCTGTGGTATCATCAAGTCTGCTGTTATATAAACTGTGTTCTGAATAGAAAATACAATCTAAATTTAGTGAAACCACTTGCTTGTGTACTTTCCCCAAACGCTGTGGTTTGTAGCGGTGGGAAGTTCGGTTCTTTTTTGGGAGTCGGATCAGTTGACTCAGCTTACCAAGAAGAGCCGACTCTTTCAACTCCCAACCGGCTCTTTGTGAATGTACACATATATCACGTATATACTCAATACATCCTTTGTAATAAAGTATTCAAAAGTAAAAAAAATTAGATTTTCTAATATCAATAAATTGCTGTAGCCAATTGTTTTCATTGCATTTACAGACCATAACTCTTTGAAACTGCCCAATGAATGCACTAACGTGTTTGTAGAACCACTCTGCTACACAAATCAGATAGAAACACATAGAAAAACTATAAAAAGCATAGAAATTTAAAAAAAGGGACAGCTATTGACTGTTGAATGCACAGTTTTCATGTGCCCGTGAAGGTTGTTTGTGAACCCTGCTCAATACGACAGCTTGGCTTTGCATTCAAATTGCTGCTCCTTTTTCTACTATCACTCAACGGCTCACGTGCCAGCTCCCATCATTCACTTAAAAAGAGCCGGCTCTTTGAACCGGCTCGTTCACAACCGACACATCACTAGTGGTTTGACCCACTCAGATGAAGACTGGTGGTGGTGGTGGTCATCCTGACATATGAAACACATTAGTCCTCTGATCTTTTGTTGGCACCGTGTGCTCCAAACCACACAGCTGCACACCCGGCCGAAAACGAGGTCATGATTCAATATCATAAAAAAAAGAAAGAAAAGACAAACAAGGTCTCATTGTGCGTCTGGTACATTAGTCTGTGCAAACTAATCGCTGTTGCATGCCAATTGGGAACAGAATCAGCAACAGGGCATCCTGCTGCCTTTTTGGAAAACGCACTGGCATTACAAAGAGCATTTGTGTGCGGTGGCGGTGAGAGACTGGCATCGGTAAACGTTCCCTTTCTCCCCCCTCCACGGTCAGCGAGCACTGGAACACCTGTGGACCAGAATGGTATAATAACAACTTTGTTTCCCCCATCAGGAAATGATGTGTTTCCTGACTGGAGCAACACTGGGCTAAGATTAGAGCAGGAGACAGGCAAACATTTACTATTCCACTCATGCTATGACACCTTCACGCGACACAAAAACAGTCCATGTCACCAAACTTTTCTTTATTTGGCACGAGACTGGAATTTAGCAGACCATAATTGTAAAAATACATTATTCATATACACCTCTAGTAAAAAAAAACACTATTGAAAACATATCTAAAAATATACAGTGAAACATAACAGCAGAATAAAAACAATTTGCAGGGGTAGGAGGAGCGGTGTAAGGGGGTATTTTACAAGGTAACTGAGGAATGCTAACACATAACAGTCATAGTTTCCTCTGCCCTCAGTCCTCTGGTATGAAACCAGACATTTGGTACCAACGTGTGCCCGCACTTTAGAAGAGACAGTTCATGCACTTCACGGCTTTGCTGCCGTAGTCCACGCACTCGGGTCCGATGCACTGGCAGCAGGCATTGTGAAACCAGCGATACTTGGATCCTCCCATTGACTCACAGTATTGTTTACACTGCCGGATGGACACGCAGTCATCAAAGTAGACCACCGTGCACATGTTTTCTGAAATAAAAAAGGAAAAAGTGGCGTTAGTCACACATCCAGTAAACGCAGTTTATAAAAACAAAGCGCCATTTTAAAGCCGTTAACCCTCGACGGTCCTGCTTTTTACTAACGGGGGTTGAAATTAATTTGCAGCAGCTAAGTGTGACCATATGTTTCGGTGAGCTTAATGAGTTAACTGCTCGGCTCTGCGGGAACGCTCCGATCGTGAGCGAGTGCCTTTATGGCAAATAGCGCTTGGCTCAGAGTTAGACAGCCGCAAATGAATTCCCCAAACGAGAGAGCTCCTTTGGCATTTTGAACAATGAGAACCTGACCCAACCCGAACTGGTCTCGGTTCAAGACTTTGTACTATGTTTCAGCTCTTGGGTTGGGCCTGATTTTATTACCATTAGTCTTATTGAGTGTGCATGGATGCAAATGAAAAATGTGACTGGACCTGACAGGACCGAAAAACTATGTAATAAGAGAAGCATGCAAGCAAAGCATGTTTTTTTTCCCCCCTCATGTAACTTTATTAGTGATGTGGATGCGGCACAAGCACTCTTAAAAATCTCTGAGGCACACGATCAAACGTCAAACCACACTTTCTTTGTTCAGGTCAGGAAAAAACTGCAACTAGCAATTTATGTTGGACATGACATGTTATGTTGTTTTTTTAATCTTAACTTAGTCTAAAACTCAAAGATTTAATTTAGAATGATATAAAACCAGAGGAAAGCAGAAAGTTTTGACCTTTGAGAAGCTGGAACAAGTTTAATTTGACCTTTTCTTCTCGAGACTTAAATGATAAACAGATTTTTATTCTGTATTTCCTCATGAACCATCAAGAGTTTGGCCTGTTTTTTGTTTAACGTGGACGACTGACAGTATAAATAACGGACGGCGTATGCGTGACGTCAACCACGTCACACGTTGTCCCGGCTTATATAAAAATCGGATGTGAACCAAATGATACCTGGTGCTCAAACAAGCAATCTGCAATGACACTCACCTGTCAAAGTGGCCACACTGTTAATTATATATAATTAACATAATTAATTATACAGAAACAGAGAAAAATAGTACCATATAATGAAAATACTTACGTACAAGTACCCCAAAATTATTGTTCGGACTTCTTTCGCACTGAAAAACTGCATCTTTTATTAATTTGGATTTGGGCGTTACCTTGAGTGTCGTAGCTGGCGTGGATGCTGTTGCCAGGCACCGAGACGTTCTGGTGCTGGTTGTCGAGCGACTCCAGGAAGGACACCAGGTTCTCGTGGTGGGAGAGCTCCTCTGCGACGGGGAAGGACACCACCATCATGTTGATCGGAGCGTCGCCTTCCGTGAGGGCGCGGAACAGCGAGGGGATCGGGCGGTGCAGCTCCTCCACGGTGCTCTTCGACGTGGCCGGAGAGTCGCTGTAGTTCTTCGGGTTACACATTCCTGATGTAGACAGACGGATGAAGACATTAAAGGGTCAGTTCACAAAAAAATATCATCATCTCTTTCTTTTCACATGTTTTGGGATACAGTATTCATCTCTTCTTTTCTGCTGCCACCCAAAATACAATGAAGGATTATAGTTTGTGGTGCTCCAGAGATACCGTCCCCGGTACTCCGGATAATTTAGGCCTCACTGTCAACAGTTTGTCTTTCTACTAAAGAAATGGTCTGCCTATAATATATAGCTTATAAAACCCCAAACCACTGCACACTTCTAGTTAAATGTCATACTTTCATGATATAATCACTGTAGCATGAATTTTTTCCATGTTCTATAAATTTTACCCAAAAGTTGAATATTGCTAACTTTTTGTGAACGGTGTAAATTCCATTTACCTTCCCTGGATTGAGGTCAAATTTTCCCCCAAAAAACACGACCACAAACAACGTTTTTAACACCAACCAAACTCTCTTAAAAAATATCTCAATATTAAAAAGGTCCAGAGTGCAGGACTTGAATCAGGCAGTCTCCTCACTTGAAAGGTGGCAGGACACGGCGGACTTTGTGTAAGAGTACACGCTCCATGTGTAGATATAAAGAGGTTAATTCTAAGGTAGTAAAAAAATAATGATTTATTTTTTCTTTTTTTTAATAGATCACCCAGAAAGTTATACATTGAACAGCTGTCAGACTCTTTAACACCAGCATGACATACATACATTTCTTATTTATGAGTAATAATTAATTGAATTTTATTATTTAGTCTCTTGATGGTGCACACGAAACAAAGATTATATAAACAGAAGTACCAAAAACTGCAGTTCCTCAAACGTCCCCTTGAGGCTGGCTACAGAACGAGTCAGTCTCCATAAGTCCCCATGTTAAAATGTCCAACTACAACAGCAGAAATAAACATGTTTACAGCCTGGTACAAAAAACAGTTTTGGGCTCTATAGCTAATTTCCTCGTTCATGACAACTGTACTGAGGGTGAATTTCTATGTATTACTACTTCTACTATCTGCACGTGTGGACGTTTTTTTTCTGTAATCTGCTGACCTCCTCACCACATCGGCACTAAAAATAGATGTTTAACGTTTGAATGGTTTCACACATGATTTCAACTCACGGGGGGGTGTTCTGTAAGAAACCACACGGCTGTCAAGAGTATCTCGTCTCAATTAAGGTCCTTTTAACACTTCATTTAATTTCCAAATACAGTAGCAATCACTTGACAAAGTCTCCACATCCTCTGATATGATCTTCCTAAACCTTTAAATGAGTCAAAGTGAATTACGGCTAATGGGTAAATCATTTAATGGGGAACGGAGTTTGACAGAGGAATTGGATTACAAACCAAATGCTAAAAGCTGAGCCAGAGCAGCTGTTTTAGATAAAGCGTACACACGGGTCCTCCTCCTCCCTTCCTCTAAAATACAAACTGTCCTCTCCTCACCGCTCCTTCGCTGGGCCGCTATAACCACTCGCAGATACTCACTTCAAAGCGGCCAACGTTTGGCACAGATAACATGTTTAGAGTGGAAACTTACTTAAAGTGCTCATGAGGCGAGCGCTGCGAGAAAAAACAACAACGGATAAATTAGAAATATGCTCGCTAAATGTTACAGGTTATCCTCCTCTGTGGACCTCCACCACCACCACCACAACATCTGCACAGCAGCAGCGAGTTCAGCGCTCACTTGTTTTGTGTTCCACATGAAAGAGCTTTAATAAAGCCTCCTTGTCAGCACGTACGGCAATATCTGTCCGTCAGAGCTGATCTGAGAGCCTTCTGGTTTGCAGGGGCTGAACCAGAGAGGTGGACAAGGGTGGCACAGGCCCCGACCCTCCCCCCGATAAAAGACTAAAGGTCCCCTAAAGCAGAACCTCTGCAACTATGGAGAGAAACAAAGTCAGAGAAGTTTTGTGAGTTGCCGAGTTCAGAGGAAATGTTAATATTGGAAACGTTGTCTACTAATTGTAATAAATGGTTCCATTCTTTGTACAAAACACTGACAGTACAAAGAATGGATGGTGGATTGTAGATTCCTGAAGCGGCGTTAATCTGCCGCTCTGGCCGCCGTCATGTTGGCAGTTCGATCTCTTCCGTCTCATGGCTAATCTAAAAATCAGCAAAGACCATCATGGATCATTGGGAGACCTGAGGTGGGCTGAATGATGCCAGGTTTCTCAAACAAACAAGCAACATAACCACATAATTACCCACAAATCGGTACGTGAAATGAGACGTATAAAAACCCCAAAGAGAGATGGTGGACGAACACAAAGAGACTCCGAACAATCTCAAAAAGTCGCTGAACAACCATGAAGAGAAGCTGAACAACTACGAAGAGAGATGCCGGACGACCCAAAAGAGATGGTGGATGACCACGAAGAGACAACAAACAACCAAGAAGAGACAACGAACAACCACAAAGAGACAACGAACAACCAAGAAGAGACAATGAACAACCACAAAGAGACAACGAACAACCACAAAGAGACACGAAACAGAGTTTGTAGCAGGAATTGGTTGCATCTACATGACTGTGTCCAGCGGGCGACTGTCTCATAATCTGAGAATCATGTCTTTAAATTTGAGTCTCATTTTCCGAATGTGCTCTTATTTTTTGTATCGGCATGCCCCCCCTCCGCGTGATGACCAGCCCTGCAGGTTTGACGCAGGTTAGAGGCCTCAACCAGCCAAATGTTTTTCTGTTTCACAGATCCGGTTGTTTTGGATCTCGCTGTGAAGGTTCACCCCCATCACACATCGGCAGGAGGCTGAAAGTCAAAGTTCATCCGAGCAGGTTGACCTCCTCGTCCCCTCTCGCTTCCGGCCTCTTCGTCCTTTGATCTCCTTCCAGGCTTCCTGTCCACATGTGAAGGTGCTTCTTAGTCGTGGCGATATTCCTTTTAATTTCCTCCGCTCTCGTAAACAGCGCTCCTCTTCTGGGCTCTGTTCTGCATTAACCTTCCACAAAGTCACTTTTCAAAAGGCACCTTGGATATCTGGCTTCACTCAGCTCACACTCATCTCGTATCAGAGCAGCAACACTCTGAACAAACTGGTTCCTTTTTAAACCGCCGTGTTTCTTGACTGTCAAGTGCATTACGGACATGGTATCATTTTTCACAGGCTTTTTAAGAGCGGCAGGAGAGATTAACGAGACCAAGACGTAACTCAGGAGGGCCAGAGAAACTTTAAAGACATTATTACACAGTATGATTCATTTAAGGGCCGACTGTCTGCTGTATTTAACTTAATGAACTCTTTACAGTGTTCATATTACCTGTTTAACCAGACTCTACTGTACACACAGCTTCTATCCTGACTATCCTGACTCCTGAGTATCAGTCACAATCCTGATATAATACTGCTGCATTCACTCACACCGTACACGTGCTGTACACTTTAATGTTCATTATTCATGCATCATTCATTACCACTAGACTTGCATTTTGATCTACCTCAATCATTAGCTAACTAGTTACACCTTAATAACTAATGTTATCAGGACAACACGCTATCTTACAAGCTAGCATATTATGCACCAGACTCACTGTTGAAAAAACAAAATTTAGACCTGTAAAAGTGACTAAAAGTAATCAATCATTAGCTAACAATAGGGCAATCTACAGTGATCATTATTTAGCATGTTAGCGAGCATTTTGAGCTACACCAATCATTAGCTAGCTAGTAAGACCTGATAGCTAATGTTAGCAAAATGCTCGCTAACTAGCTAGCATTATCACAGTCTACATCTATAGTTATCTAGCAAGTTAGCTGGCTAGTTGTTAGCTAGTTACAAATGATAGCTAATGTTACTAAAATGGTATCTAACAAATCTGTAAAAATCATTAGCTAACTAGTTACACCTGATAACCAATGTTATAGCTGTTAAAGCTAGCTAACAAGCTAGGTAATCTACATCATCATTAGCTAGCATTATGTTAATCTATAATCAATTTGTAGCAAGCCAGTTAGCTATCATTATGTTAATCTATATCAATCTGTAGCAAGCTAGTTAGCTAGCATTTTGCTAACATTAGTTAACTTCAGATGCGTCGTTTTTTTACAGGTCCTCCAGCAACATCTTTTAAACAAATTTGATTTTCTTTTCAATATAGACGAGCATAGCATGTAGAACATATATGTACAGCTGACCGACTGACCGGTTTCTCAACGTTATTTACTTTATTTAGTTATTGGAGCACAGAGCAAAAAGAGGCGGAACAGTTTGATCATCATAAATTTCGTTTTTATTATTCAGTTATCATCTAGTTTGTTGTTGAAGAAAACTATGACGACATTATGAGTCAATGAAAGTAACACCAGAACTGAGGAAATTAAATTTGAAGTCAGAATTAAATTAGACTAACGTCACTGTCGTTTAACTTTAAATGTTAAACAGTTTATAATGTTAAATACAGCCTCAGCTGGCACTGATGTCTCTCACAGATGTTCAGCTCAGCGGCCATCATGAGCCATGTGTTCTGTTTGAAGCTGCTCAGTCACTGTCAGTCCGTTTAAAACAGGAGCGTGGGCTGAACCATGAAGTTTCCGACTGCCTGAAATAATAATGCTGACTAACCTGTGGTCGGGTTTTTAAAATATGTTGCTAATATAAATGAGACGTTGCACTCACCCACGCAGTCGCAGCACTCTTCCCAAAGGTTTCCCAGACACAGCATGCACTCTTTACAGCACGAACAGTTCCCGTCAGACGGACGACACTGGCACAGCTCCTGCAGAAAACACGCATCAGCACAGCATTAAAGTACGAACAAACATCTTCATCACTGACCCTCAACGCTACTGTTACCAAGAAATAGTGGATAATACTGTGTGCTAGACATTTTGTTTCACTTCATCACGGTTTGTTGTTGTTGTTGTTTAGATGTACAGAACTAATTTAAGTCATACATTTCACTATAAAAGCTGCAGGTCCCAGCTAAAGATCACACAGCGCAGACAGAGCGCAACATGTAGACGTGCTGTGCAAACAGGAGACGTATCATTAAAACATCAACAGAAAGAGCAACAGCAGGTTTGCTTCATGTAGACTGACTATTAACGGACACGGCAACTGTGATGCCGCTGCGCGTGGCATGCGTGGTATCTATCGAAGTATGTTCGCCCGCCTACAGAGTGATGTGATGAATAATAAACCTCTGCTGTATTTCTATTCATGAACTGAGCAGGTCCAGACACGTCAAAGGTCACAGCATTCAGATCATTTTCATGAATGGTTCACAGCAGACGGTACTGACAAATAGAGGTGGGAGCTAAATACTGTACAGATGAATTATACGTAACTTTAAGACTTAATATAATTTGAACAGGTGAGTTCTATAAAAATTCACCTTCAGTACAGTTGTCATGAACGGGGAAATTAGCTATAGAGACTAAAACAGTTTTTTGTACCAGGCTGTAAACATGTTTATTTCTGCTGTGAAGTTGGACATTTTAACATAGGGGCTTATGGAGACTGACTCATTCTGTAGCCAGCCTCAAGTGGCCACTCGAGATATTACATTGGTTTCATTTCCCAGCCATGGAGGTTACCGCTATGGAGCTAGTTAACTGACTAGTCAGCTAGCATTTTGCTAACATTAGCTAAGATGTGTGAAAATGTTATTTTATTTTTAAACATAGACAAGCCTAGCATATATTAATTTCCACGTACAAGAAAGTTGACAGGTTGCTTAACTCTTATTGGAGCACAGAACGAAAGGGGAGGAACTTAAAGTTAACAGCAGCTAGTTAGTCACACCTGTTATCTAAAGTCAGCAAAATGCTCTAGCTGACAAACTAGGTAATCTACATCAATCGTGCTAATCTACTCTCTCTAATTGGTAGCTACCTAGTTAGGTAGCATTTTGCTAACATTAGCTAACGTAAGATGTAACTATGTTGCTTTGACAGGCCCCCCAGCAATGTCTTTTCAACATAGACATAAAAGTTAGCAGTACAAACAAGGCAACAGTGCAACAAAAACGAACAAAAAGTTTCCATTTAAAGTTGACGTGTAGAGCTAGTCTAAGTTTTTAAATCCAGGTCTGGTTCATTGGGTTCATTTTTGTAATACACTTCACATACAGGTCTGTCAACACAGAAAAAAACTGGCCTCGTAGATTTCTTTTTATAGACGGAGATAATATTATCATAACAAACATCCAAAAACACGAAACCTCTGCTGAGCTCCTCTTCTCAGCCTCAGTTTGTCTCCGGGGGTGCGGAGACATTGAAGGAAACTAAAACGTGTAGGTGGGTGAGACTGCCAGAGCAGCTCCTCTTTTCTCCCCCCTTCCCTCTCCTCCTCGACACTGAACAGGGAGCACATTCCTCCCAGTCAAGGTCACCGCGATGAGGGAGGCGGGGGAGCAAACAGAGGGAGGGAGAAGAAAACACCTGGAGAACAGAACATGGCTGCTGCTCCTGCTGCTACTCCCCCACCAACAACACACTTTCCCCCTCTGTCCCTCCCTTTCTCCCCTCTCCTCCCTCTTTTTTTTTTTTTTGTCCTACTCCCCCTTTATATCTTCGCAGAGGCCATCGCGTACACGTAAACAGTCTCGACAGTGATAAAAGACTCTCCGGTGACTCACCAGTTGAGGGATTGCTAAACCACACACAGTTCACTTAATCACCAGCCTCTCAGTCCCCAAACCTCTGATCAGGATCTGATCCCATGAGTAATTATGACTCTCCAAGGTGGAATTATAAAAACTAAATAGCTGCCCGAGGGGAAAAAACATGTCACGAATAAAGAAATAAAACTACTACTAGTTTGACCTACTACCAAGAAAATAGAAGAGGCTTCAGGTTAGCTTATTTTACAACTAGATGCAGGGAGAAGCAGCAAGCGTGGCTCTCTCCAATATCTCTTTAAATAAATAGTTCAACATTTTGTGTAATATACTATATATTTATCAATTTGTCTGAGATTATTTGGTCACTTAAGCTAGAAGATGATAGCCTTAGCCCTTAGAAGGTAGATTGCGTTAGCATAATATTGCATTAGCATGAGAGCCCAAAACAGGGACAAACATATAAAAGCGACTATCTCTTTAAATAAATAGTCTGTGGTACTTTTGTTTAATATATTATATATTTATGAATTTGTGTAAGGTTTTTTTTTTGGTTATTCATGTCTGTGCATCAGTATTAAGCTAGAAGATGATAGCCTTAGCCCTTAGAAGGTAGATTGCGTTAGCATAATAGCTTAAAACAAGGGGCAAACAACTAGCTTAGCTCTCTTCAAAGTTAAAAAATAGCAACTCTATCCCTATAAACAAATAATTAAACATTTTGGGTAATATATCATTTCACATTTTTACATGATTCTTCGATTTTGTTAAAGTTTTTGGTGACTCGTGTCGGGGTGATTAGCTTAACTTAGCATAGTGACTGGAAACTAAGCTAAGATAAATAGTTGGAAAAAGTAGTATAAAGTAAGTAAAGGAAGTATACGCATTTACACTCCTGCCTAGCTTAACCTCTAGATAACAGAGACATCCGTTAGCTCAATGTTTAGTATCAATATGAAGCTAGACAGCTAGGAGGCGTTTAGCCTTTTTCTTGTTTCCGTGCAACAGACACAGTCCAATCTTTATAATGTCAGTGCAACTGTGATAATTTGCATTGATTTGTCTTACATGATAGTGAATTAAGTTTCTTTGGGTGTTTTGACTAAAGCAGCAATAAGACGACATCACCTTCCTGTAAAATGTTGAGATTAATTGTAACAATCAGTAGCTGCAACCCTTCAAAATTACGAGGTTATCTCCACGTCTACAAGAGCTCTCATTAGGCTTCCCTGAACTTCTCAGGCGTGAACTGTTGTACTCGGTCAAAAGCTCAGCTGCAGCGAGACAAAAGGACTCTGCAGAGAGAGAGAAAGTGAACATGTGCTGCCTCGTCCTGCCGAGTGAACGCTGCTGTGTTCACTTTGAAATCTGCTGCCCCACCCTGCTGAACAACCCGGGCGGCTGGACAAAGTCGTGGCTCGTGAATCTAACTGTAGATTTCCCCTCAACCAACCAGCCAACCTCCCCCCACAGACATGCACACCTCCTCCTGACCTTATCCCTCCTCTCATGTTCTCCCACCCTCAGGGGTTTTGGGGGAATTCAGACAAATGACTTGAGATGGCAGCAGAGCGTAAAAGCGAGCGTCGGACAGCGGATCCCACTAATCACCAGCAACATGGAGCTTCAGAGAGGCGGGAAAAAAAAGTTTCTCGCACCAACGCTCCCTCGCCTCTGACAGCTGGCGAGTTGGTGTCGGCGGGGTCGCGGAAGCTACGGAGCTTTGAGCAATGATTCATCATCATCATTATCATCATCAGGTGAAATAAACCACCTGGAAGTAAAAGAAGAAGAAGAAGAAGCCGAGCCACGAACACTCTGTCGATCACACGAGGTTTGAATTTTGCACAAACTAAAGCCAGGAACAGAAGTTCGTTTGGAAACAATAAGTTTGTCTGAAAAATACAGTGTGAAGAACAAAATGATGAATTTTTAAAAAATATTTTGGTTCAAAAACCAAAATTAGAAACAGACGAGTTGACGAATGACCAGCTGTAATCCTGAAACAAACGATTAAAATAATGAATTGATCAAGAAATAATATAAAACATCTTCTGGTTTTAGCCAAGCGGCAACTTCCATGACTGAGAAGTGAAGCCAGAACTGCAGTTCCTCAAACGTCCACACGATGGTGGCTACAAAAACACATAAGTCCCCATGTTAAAACGTCCAACATCACAGCAGAAATAAACACGTTTACAGCCTGGTACAAAAAACAGTTTTCAAACAGAACTCACCTGTTCGAATTATATTAAAGGTCGACTGTGTAACATTTAAGGGGAGCTATGTTTTTATTAGCGTACAATCACCTGAAAATAGCCTTTAGCTACAGAGGGAGGAGGGTCCCCTTCCGTGGCATCCACCATTTTGAACCACTTCGTTTCTATGGCAGTCCAGAAGGGACAAACTATTATAAACACCAGTCCCACAAATAAGTTTGCTTGAACCGAGAAAGTGAGGTGAAGGGTTTTCAGTCGGTTACAACCTGGACTGTTGGTTGCATAAATCACAATTTGAAGTTCGGCCTCTGGTTTAACTGAATTTCTGTATTTTAAGTACTTCTCGTACCGTGTGTCTTTTGTTAGACTGTCTGCTGCGAGGTGAGTTTCCCTCAAACATGAGGTAGGTTAGCGGAGGTCAGGTCTGTCTAAATAAAAGACAGGAAGCAGGTTCGATTACCGACCGGACAAACTGCCAAAGGCAGTCTAAATCCACAAGGATCCAGATTCACTGCGTGCCGACTGGTTAAAGTAATTTAATGCCTTTAGCTAAGAAACATGATGCTGGACCTGCATTATGAGCTGATTTTGTAGCCCCGTCGTGAGAAGGGGATTATTAACAGTCTGCAAACAGGTCAATCAAACGATGGACAGGAATTAAAAATGTAATAAAATATTATATAAAATATCAAATTACATTTAAAAATGCCCCAAAGAGTGTTAGTTTTATCCAGAGGAAAACCATCAAATCCTTAAATTTGTTCATCATATAAATCACTTCTATCAATAAATATCAATTAATCGGCTTCCTGCTTCAGCTTTAGTCAAACAAAGATATTTATTTACACACTGAGCTGAACTACCTGCAGGAAACTACCTGTAGCTCTCACAGCAGTGACTGAGGTCACACAGGTGAAATGTCCGCCGAGGTTAAATACAGTGCTTTAAAAGAAGTTAATGAGAGAGGCCGGACCACTAAACACACAGCAGGTCACACACACACACACACACACACACAGAGTGACAGCTCAGATCTGACCTGACAGGTGTTGGAAAGAGTTGCCAACACGTCTCTCGATTTTTCATACAAACACGTATGACAGGACGTGATTTAACGACGGGGTGCCACCTTCACCCGTCACCCACCGGTCTTCAGACGGGTGGAAACAGTGACACGAAGGAAGTGACGCCGGAAAGTCAACAAACGACCCCAGAAACACACAAATGACATCACGGCTGACACAAGGCTGTACAGTGCGCTAAAGCAAGCTGAGCCAAAATGGCGGCAACGCATCAAACTCGAGCCTAAGAAGTGTCCAACGTGACGCTGGTAAGACCAAGCCGCAACCTCTGTGACTGTGAAGTGAAACCAAGAACTGCAGTTCCTCAAACGTCCACTTGAGGCTGGCTGCAGAACGAGTCAGTCTCCATAAGTCCCCATGTTAAAAAGCAGAAATAAACATGTTTACAGCCTGGTACAAAAAACAGTTTTGGTCTCTGTAGCTAATTTCCCCGTTCATGACAACTGTACTTGGGGTGAATTTATATAAAACTCACCTGTTCAAATTATATTAATTCTTAAAGTTATGCAGAATTAAGAGTGTGGACACTCTGATTGACAGGTAGGTGCTTTTACAGGTGGCTTATTTGAGCAACCAGGCTTCATTTAGCCGACCTCAGGTCAGATTTTTAGATTACGGGGAGGCGGAAGAGACAGTAGAGCCAAGCTGGCGTCAGATTTTGAGTTTCAAACGGCTCTTTGTGGCGCCAGAATGAACTGATACGGAGGAACTGAAGTAAAAAAGCGTTAACGGCATTATTTCTTGGAGTCGGCGTAGAGCTGAGCCGCTTCATCTAAAGAATAAACTGTTTCTGCTCCTGCTGGGAGGATTTTCATCGACTCTTTAGAACTTTTTTGGGGGGACCTGAAACTCTTCAACATCACTGTAGCTACGGGCTGTTGTTACATGTTTGGAAAAGAGGTCCAGACTTCTCCAACAGTCTCTCAAACAGTACAACCCTGAATCCGACCTGCACGAGTCCGAACAGGTGAGCACGGAGCTGGACGGTTCAATTCACATCTCTGCTCACTCTGGATAAAAAAAAAAAAGAGAAAGAAAAACCTTCCTCCCAGTCTACGCTCGGATTATCGAAGGAATGTATTTGCATTCTTCATAACAGATTCCATCTTTGTTCTCCCGTCCAGATCTCCATCAGGACACGGGGCAGATTTCAGCTTGAATTTTGACTTTTCTGCTGGATATTATTTGTTTTGATGTGAAAGTGTTTGCACCAAGGAGAAAAAAAAAAAAAAAAAAAACACCAGCAGCTGAAAGACATTTTCTTCAGCCTTCAGTCGAAGGAATGCTTCTGCGTAGTTTAGAGTTTGTCCTGCCAGTTTCATGTTGATTCAAATAGTATTAAAAACAACTTAAGTTTTGTCTGCTGCTGCTTCTCGAACTCGACTCCGGCTGCAGACGATGTTTAATTTGCGTTCTTGTCAAGAGAAACAACAGTCTGTGGTTTACACAAAACAGCTGTAACGCCGTACGATGAAAGACTTGAACTTGGCCCTCGCTCACAAAAAAAGAGATCTGCCGCTTTAAAATCGACAGCAAAGCTCAGTTAAGTTCAGCCCTCATGAGATTAGATTATCTGTCTGCAGCCGACTCAGTAAGGGGGTGCTTGTTTGCGAGCAGCGACGTAGAGGCTTGTGTGCGTTTTTTTCTGCAGATGCAAACCACATTTTTGTGTCGTCTAACACACACACACACACACACACTCGAATCAGCAGATTATAATCTGAATTTAGAGGACAATCTGCTCGTGAAGCAGGTTAATCTCACAGATTAGAGAGGTTTCAGGTTGGTTTATTCAAACATCAGCGCAGAAGAGGGCGAAGGATGACCTCGGTGTCCGTTACCTGGATGAGACACTTGCTGACGTCGCTCGCGCAGAGGGCTTTGTTGCATCCGGAGGTCAGAGACAGCCCTGATAAGAGGAAGAGGAGGGTGACGGCGATGGCGGCGGTAGTCGTGGTAGTGGTGGTGGTGGTGGCAGCGGGGAGGAGGATCAGCTGACCAGGCCTCATCCTGATGGCTCACCAGCACGGCACTGGAAACACCTACATCAACACAAGACACAGACACCCTCAGAGATCCTCAGAGAAGCCAAATAAACACGGCTCCATCAGTGACATTCCACCAGAGGAAGTTTGTGGGTAACAGATAACAGGACAAAGATGATTTGAACACTTTGAATATGTAAAACACCGAGCCGGAGAGAGGTGTGTGTGCCTCAGACAGGTCAGGATATTTTAAAAGCACACTTTGAGATGTTAAATCTACATCTTAGAGAAGGGCTAAAAAAAAAAAAAAACCTTGATGGAAAATGACGCACAAGTGGCACAAACTTTGACATGTAAGCGTCACATTTCTTTCATTCAAAGGCACTCACGTTACTGTGGAATAACACACACACACACACACACACATCTGGCAACATCAGCTTCCTTCACCTAATTTCCCCCCCCCCCCCTCAAGTGTAGCGCGTTAACACACCGTCTGATCCCGTCGCCGTTGCTCTCACACTTCACCACTTTTTTTTCTTTTTTTTTTTTGCTGCACATCGTTTCCCCCATTTGAGACAAACATGTGAGGAACTTTAGCTCCCCTCACACATGAACGCGTTTCTTCACCTCTTTTAATGCTCATCGCTAACACCACACACACACACACACACACGCACACACACCAAAAAAAAAAAAAAAAAAGAAAGAAAGAAGAGAAACAGAAAAACTGGTTTCCCTTCGAGAGAAGAGTGCGCACCAAACGGCGACATAACAAACACAGGAAGGAGTTTTAAACTCACCACAACGCTGTTAATAAATCCGCAACTTGTCCTTTTTTTTCTTTTAAAGGAGGGAGTGTGCCTGTTTTCTCTCTCTTTGAACTTCTCCAGGATTGGTGTTCTGCCGCCGCTCCAAGTGTCCACTGTGTCCAGAGGGCGTCAGTCTCTCCGCAGCAAAAAGCGACAGGCAGTCGGGCGCCTTAAAGGCACACACTCCATTTTCTTACCCCAACGTCTGTGGAGCCAAACACCGGGCCTCAGGTCACACACACACCGGCTGAGTGTCCACAAGGAGACGGACGTGGATCATCCACATCACGGGGCGACATTTACTGCGCAACGGTGCGCGTAAAAGTTGTGCGTAAATCTCAGACTTTAGTTGTTTTTTTTTTAACCAGGTGAGCTTCTTTCAATCAGATCTTCTCTCTCCAAACCAACCCCCTCTCAACTCCATTACACAACCCCTTTTGTCTGCAGTCTTATCAGCGGGCTTGTGAGTGCACTCGTTAGGTGAGAAAAGGGCGATTCGGAAGCTGTGAAGTCCAACAGGACTTCCCGCTGAGACGCGTCCCTGCGCTCATTTGTAACCACTCCGCAGAAACACACTGATGGGCCACTTAAACTCCACAGGTGTGTGTGTGCTTGGTCACAAAAAATACACAGGCCTCACTTCCCAGCCTGTGAAGGGGAGGAAGGAGAGGACACGCCTTCAATCAGATCAGGGCAGGGACATTTAAATTTCAAAGATGCCAGAATATTTAAAGTTAAACACAAGAAAGAGAGTTTAATTCTGAAGTTTAGAGGAAGTGTTCGACATGATGGCTCCAGATGGGAGCTGAGAGCTGATGTGATATTAAAAACAGCATTAAAAATGTTAATAATTATCCACAGAATCCTTAAAAACACACTCAGCTGCCATCCAAACAAGTAGCCACACATGCAGGGCAATAAATCAAACTCTCATGAGTTCAGTTTCTGTTGATCTTTGGAGGTTTTGTTTCTCATATTTAATCAAACGAGACTGAATAAATAATGTTAAAGAGCACAGACTGTCTGAGAGGGACAAACCGTGCCGCTCCCTCCGTTTTGTTGAGGACAAAGAAAGACACAACAAAAGATCTGAAATTTCAAAAGTTGAACCTGTTTGACCTCCGTGAATGATCGACAGCACTCAGCACGTACAGGACGTGTTTGTACAGAGAAATCTGTGTCAGTCTTAACGCGTGGGAGAAGTTTTAAGTAAAAGTAGTAATACTTCATCACAAGTTCAAGTCCTGCACTGTAAACATCACTTTATGAGTGAAAGTACACGAGTACTTAAAGTATGAAAGGTAAAAGTAAACATGATGCACCGTCCAGATGATTATATTCATCATATATCTTATTAGAAGGAAGTGTGAGCCGTATTTTAATGTTTTTACGTCACAGTTTTCAAATTCATCCACTCATCTTAAATCTGGAGAAAGATTTTGTGGCATCACGACTAGTTCTGGAAGCAAATCGTGGTCCAACATTTAATTGACACACAATTAAAGTTTAAAGTCCCCTCTGTCTTTTCATATGAACAATATTTGAACATTCACAGATTCTGGACTTTTTCTAACATTATTATGGTAAAAGGATAATATTACAGTTAATTTCACGGTTAAGGTCGGTGCTTTATTCCATATTTTACCATATAAATACAAGTTTTCCATTAAGAGAAACACAGTTTTATCGTATAATTTACATGAAAATACCGTATAAATCAGGGTTTGGCCATGAAATATTACAGTATTTTACTGTACAATTAATAGCCTCTAATATAAAATACTTTATTCTGTATAAATTCAGCTAAAATGTCATATAAATAAATTTCTTTTCATTTTAAAACATATTTTATAGATATTTAATATTTACTTTATTTGTTATGCACCAAAAACACAAATACAAACTCCTCGTGCGTGAAAACCTGCTTAGATTATGATTTTAATTTTATATTATTACCACTAAAAAAATATAAAATATCTCCTGTCATCTGCATCATGTCACTGAGTTAAATCTTTGTGATGTTTAATATTTAAAGAAACCTGCATCCATCTCATCAAGATGACAGTGCAGTGCTGTGTACAGCGGCATCTGCTGGCCGAAGATAACACAACAAGAGAATGACTGAAGAAGAAATTTATGATTTTTATTAACAGTTAAACTTAAACTTAAATGTGACAAATCTCAAGAAATTCCCACTGAAGTTAATGTGCTATATTAAAAACATAACATCAATATTTGTTTTAATACGATGCCTGACAGTCTCTAATATAAAATGCTACTTTATTCTGTGTAAATGTCGTATAATTAAAGGTTTAATGACTGTGTGGAGCAAGAACAACAAATATAAAATGTTTTACACCTTCAAACAGCCTTAAAGGTCCGGAGTGTCACATTTATAAGCCTCTATTTACAGAATATTGTAGAAATATATCACATTTAATGCGTTTAGAATAATTAAAATGTATAAAATAAATGTTTTGCCATGAAATACACTATTTTATCCTGTATAAATTTCCCTAAAATGTCATATAGTTAAAGGTTTTATGATGTGTGGACAAAGAAAAACAAATATAAAAGGTTTTATACTTAAATAATGTGACGAAGTGGAGGTAAAATAAGGTTGCCACTTTATTCCATATCCATATTTTAACAGTCTGTAATATAAAATCCTACTTCATTCTGTATATAGACAGACATATAAAAAGGTTTTGCCATGAAATACCAGTTTTACTGTACTTTACTTTATTCTGTATAAATTACCCTAAAATATCGAATGAATAGGTTTTGCAATGAAATACGACTGTGTGGATCAAAAATAATGTGACATTAAGATAGTAAGTGGAGGTGCAGATCAGGAGTTCAGATTTTCCATGAAATGATCTCGATCCGGTTCTGTTCAGGGTTAAATCAGCGATAAATAATCTTATTAGGAATAAACCTGCTGCTCATCTGTATTTTAACATCTGTCATAACGACGGTACTTTTTTGTACGTGGTGTAAAAAGTTTGACAAACACTCTTGATGTCTCGTGCAGCGTTCAGATCGACGACACCAAATTTAATTTCACAACAAATAAAATTTATTCAATTATATATTACAAATATGTACAAGTCATGTAACAAGTAAATATTAAAATAGACATTTTTTTAGAACTATCGTTCAAAAAGGCATTATGTTGAAAAAATAGGTTTTGCTGTGATCTCACATTGAAATTGTAAAAGTAAGTTGTCGTTTTGTTTTTTCCTTTTTTTTTCTCTCCTTGGAAGCCACAACAGACTTTAATGTGCGCGAGACACAATGGACAACACACGAGGAGTGGAGGCCGCGAGAAAGGACAGAACACGTCGGCGCCAAAGAAAGAAAACAACAACAAAAAGAAAGAAAGAACGAAAAAGAAAAAAGGTGGAACACTTCAGTAAACCTCACAATTTAAGTCCACAGTACAGCTTTTTAGGAAAAAAGTACAAACAACGCAACGCATGCACAGCATTTAATTGCCAAAGTCAAAAAACACCAGCTGTGGCGTGGAGCTCCAGATGAGGAGGGAGGAAGAGGAGGTGGAGGAGGAGGAAGAAACAGTAAAAACAAAAACAAAAAGCCAACACATGCTTAAAGATTTTAAGCCAACAACAACAAGAAGAACATCACGTTGACGAAGAGGACACTCGATATAAAAACCAACTTTGGTCCATTAAAACATGAGACGGAACAAGTTTACAATCAAAATATCTATTATTTTTTGTTTTTACAGGTTTAAAACAATAATTACATGACTATTTACAAATGCACAATTGTTTATGTATAAAATAAGTTAAAAAAATTAAGAGCACAGTCTGTACACAATGTATGAACACGAACTTTGTGAAAACAATTGAAATCTTTCAGTTGCGTGACCCTGCTTGGTGAGGAGCAGGAAGCCATTGGTGGCTTGTCGTCCACGCAACCCACCGCCGGCTCTTGGTCTCTGCTCTCCGAGGGGTCTGTGGCCTGGACCGCTCGGTCCCGGTTCCCCCCGTCCTCGTGGTGGGCGCGGCCGGTTTGGACTGCAAGAGCTCAGGAGTGAAATCGTCTCTTTCTTTCTTTAAGTGCTCTTTTTTCGTGTTGCCGCCACATTCTTAAGTGCTTCACGTTTCTTTCTCCTCGAATGCGCGGGAGGGTGAGAGAGGGAGAGGGGGGCTCGTTTCTTCTCGTGTCCGCGATACGGCCGCCTGCTGTGGCAAAGCACAGAGTCTGTCCCGCAGCTCATATCGGGGTGAGGTCGAAGTCGTCGTTGACCTCCACGAGTGGGATGTAGAACTCAGGGATCTCGAAGATACTGGTGGACTTGTAGGTGGCCGGGTCGAGCTCCTGCAGCTTCAGCTGCCACTCCAGACGCTGCACGGCGTTCAGGGCCGCCGCCTCGTGCTGCTGCCTCATCAGAAGACACGTCTACGGGAGGAAAAAAAAAACAGCCTCGTAATTATTATTTTATCAAACCAGATGTTCTTATTTAGATCATCATCAAGAAAAGCAAACTATAAAACTAACCAGAGAAAGTTCTGGCTGCTGAACCATCTTTTGCATGCAAAGAAGCAATAACTGAAGACTCGTATAAAAAGAAAGGATCCTCCCAGTCGTAAACAATGGACGGACAGAGTACGGGATACGTGACGGGAGGTTTTCACTGAGGAGTTAAGAGCACATCTGGATCTAAATAACCCCGAGGACAATACGACTATAAAAGACAGAAGACCAGGACGCGTGCACCCAACTTTACGTTTGTTTTATAATATACAGTTTATATAAATAGTTACAAATCAGGAAGGAGTCGACTTAAGCTCTGAACATTTCTCTGTTTTTAGAACTTTTTATGTGTTTTCTTGACACCAGTCTCTGTTTTGTGTCCAAACATGGACATGAACTATGAAGATCAGTGTCTTGCCTTCTTCCTGTTAAGCTCGATGATACATCGGGTGACCCATTATTTAAAATAAAAGCTGCAGGGTGCCGGTAAGAGTGTGCGCCCCGTGTACGAAGGTTCAGTCTTTGTCGCAGCGTCCCGCGGATAGAAGCCGACCTGCGGCCCTTTACTGCACATCATTCCCCGTCTGTCTCTCTGCAGTTGTCTCTCTCCAACAAAGCTTGAAAAGTCACCACTCCACCAACACCAATTTCAATCTGGATGTGAGACTATGGGAGTTTATATAGCTCAGCTGGCCTGGAAACAGCTCGGGATCTCCCAGGAGGAGCTGGGATGTCCGGAGCGTCGTGCTAAACCTGCTGCCACCGAGACCTGACAGCAGATAATAGATGGAGATCAGTGATTTGCCCTGTTTGACCACAGGCCGGAGTCGGAAACCGTCATGGGTCGACCACTCAGTTGAGCCACTATTTATGGGTATTTTTTGTAAAATCTCTTGAAACTTCAGGTAAAGACGATGATGTAATTTAATTAAACTTAAGATCAGACGACCCAATAATCTGATTAAAAGTTCAGATCAGCGTTCACTGCACGCTCGTCTTGTTTTCAGTTAATACAGTCGTCACGATGAAGCCAGTTGAAAGCGTACTCCGACAGTGACAGACCCAGTTAAGATGTCCGTCTCTCCCTCTTTATTTAATGAGTGGCTGCGGTACACAAACACGCACTTGTGGTTTTTACTGTCCACTTCTTTTTTATCCATAATTGTCGGGTGTTTCCCGCTGCAGAGTTAATTTACTGAGGGAAGCGGAGCGTGGCATTCCTGCCATCTACGATCCCCTTTTTATATACGGTAAAAATCAGAAACGCCGAGCTGATTACAGCTGGAAATATTTACTCGAGTGAGTCAAAGAAAGGCAGCGAGTGTCAGACTGTGACCAGATTATCAAAAAAACAACTTGGATAAAAACTTCATTGACTCAGCAAACAGATCAGTTTCTTTGCGGAGAGTTAAATCTGTGACAAGTGTACGGATCTAAATCTCTTTGACGAGGTGAAACATCTTCGCGGATCAGTCCTGGATTTAACCCCCCCCCCAAAGAAAGTCGACCTGGACGACTGAGAACCTTCAACATCACTCAGGAGAAATGATCGGGGTCTTTTGAGGGCAGGAAAACAAAAATAAATCGCTGCACGGCTCTGCCAGTCATGTGAAGTTTCCAATCTTTCACGGAAAAAAAAAAAAAAGAAAAACCATCTTCGCTGTGGGCAGAAATACCAACTCTTAATTTAGAAACATTTCTGGTATTCAGAGGAAAACATCAAACATCTTTCCTCGCTCTACGCCGAGGTTTAAGAGCGCTGTAAAAGAAAGTGGCGATCTTACCTTCAGTTTATCAAACTTGTCATCGACGTCTTGTAACCAGGACATGAACTGCCGGGCGTTAAATCGGTCTCTCACGGACGTTTTGCCGTCATCGTTCTGTGAAAACACGACAGCTCGTCAAACATACAATAAAACACATGGAGCTGCTGAAGAAGCTCGCAGGTAAACGGGCTCATGCTGCTTACCTGGACATCTTGAGGCATGTTGTACACTTCAGCATCCAATAAAACTGTACAGGCACTGAAGGGCAGAGTCTGATTGGCCAGTGTTCTTGCTGCCCGGTAATGTACTCGTAAGACTTCCTGCTCATTGGAGACAATCAGCTTTTCCTGAGGAGGGAGAAACAAAATAAATATGATGAATCTCATCTTATATGTGGCATTAAAACATCTGTAGAAAGAATCTCGAGCTCTGCTTGAAGTCTTAGAGATGGTTTAAAAAAAAACACACAGCTTCAAAATGTTTCCCAAAAAAGGCATTTTTACGATTTGTTCTATTTTCAGCGTCTACAAGTGGCACTAAAAATGTCCAGAGGCGCTCGACCCGACCAGAACAACAAACCTCCGGGAGTCAAAGCACGTACCCTTTCAATGCTGTGCTGCAGGCGTAGCTTCATACGGACGACCTCTTGTTGTTTGAACATCTCCTTCAGCTGCTCAGGTAACGACGGAGGTGGAGTTATCTGTTCAAACAGTGGAGAGAGGGAGACAAAACACTTCATAAAATCTGCCTGACAAGTCACTGTACAGAAGAATATATTCATTATGTCAGTTTTGTTGTAGATTTACTGCTAATGTAGACGACATCTGAGCAAACTGTGATACTCAGTTCAGTTCATTTGGTCCATAGTTGGAGTTCTTGTTCTTTGTGTTCACAGATTTTTTTGTAATGTTCATCCTGCGTCATCAAAATATAAAATGCAGATTGCTTTCTTGACCGTTCACAACTAGCAGACGGTTGTAATCAGTGTATCTTTGAATTCAAGGTGAACTAACATGTCAGTCAATGGTTTGCTGTGTCCAAATGAACCAAATAAGATCACATGAAAAGGCGGATATTGGTCCGATTGTTCGGTCAGGACCAGAGTTTGACTGACAGCATTCAAACTGAACCAAACAGACACCAGAGTTTGTCTGAATTGTACCGGATAGGTTGGGATTGAGCGGATACTGTACAGGTTCACGAAAATGTATCCCTAAACATGTTTAAAATAAGAATTATTGTTTTGAATCTAACATGATGGAGTCCAGGGGAAATATCATTAGAAACGTGTGCAAATTTAGGGTAAAAGTGTTGTTTCTTATCATCGGCCAATTTATGTCGGTATACGGTACAAATAAGAATCTGACCGAGCTTTGAATGAACTCACCGTTGGTATACAAAGCTTGCTGAGCGGGTTCCCATCTAAGAGGTAGGATCCGTTGAAGGTCACATATTCGTCGTAATACTGCGGTGGCTGAGGGGTGACGCTGCACAACACTTTGCGCTTCTCCTCGATCTTCTTC
The DNA here is from genome assembly GCA_028641955.1 of Protonibea diacanthus. Lineage (NCBI taxonomy): Eukaryota > Metazoa > Chordata > Actinopteri > Sciaenidae > Protonibea > Protonibea diacanthus. The sequence goes on along the minus strand of CM053988.1, from coordinate 18,905,078 downwards.
CGGATGTGCAGGAACTCGTAGTAAGGGTTGGCCCTCTCCGTCTGGTAGGGCTGGATCTCCTCCAGTTTCACAGAGTCCACGATGGCAGCCAGAGACTGCTGGCCTCGCTCCTTCTCCTGCTGAGTCGCGGAGCATGACTGGGAGGTAGACACTTTGGGCATCTTTCTCTTGCGTGGATGCGGCACGTGGATGTCCATGTCCTCGTCCGTAGAGCGGACTTTGACTTTAGCCCCCGATGAATCTGAATCGCGGTCTCCAGATTGCGGAGAGGAGCTCCCCGATGTGGTGTAGCTGCTGCTGCTGCTGCTGCAGGAGTCCGTCTGAGCCGCCGACTGGATGGTGCTTTGACTCTGCTCTTCCCCAGATGAAGAGGACTCTGGTTTCTCATCAGCGGGCGTCACCTCCATCGGCTCTGAGCTGGCCTCGGCTTTAGACTCAGACGAGCTCTCTGTAGGCAGACTGCCCTCGACTGATGAACTCTCTGTTGGAGCAACACCACCGTTGTTCTCTGAGCTCTGCTGGACATCGGTCATCTCTTCAGCCTTGTGTTCAGGGCTTGCACTACAGGACGACGCCGAGGACACACCTTCCTTTTTCTCCACCTGAGCATCGAGACTTGAACCTGTAGTGTCACCGGAAGGTCTTGATTTCTTACAGTCTTGGTTATTTACATCAACAGTCTCTTGAGAACACTCAGACTCCGGGCTTGTTTTGCTAAAACCTGGACAGGACTCCGCTGTGGTGGAGCTGGGAATGTGTGAACTGGTGGACGGTACGGGACTTCCTACGCCCTCGGCCCTGAAGCTTTCCGAAACTGTTTCCATATTCTCTTGTTCCACTCTGTCGGCGCTCTCCAGAGGTTTGTCTTTATGGTCTGCGGTATTCGACTCTGTCTGCTGCACGCTCTCCATCCCAGGAACAGCGACTGGGTCTCTTTGCTGGAAGGATTTTGTGTTTGCGAGCACCGACGTCTCTGCAGATGGACACGCTGTCGGTATCGACGGCTGATCGGGATCCTTGTTGGTACATTCGCCCTGTGAATTGTCTGTCAGACTTTGGACATCTGTCACAACAGGAGGATCGGAGGAGGACAGTGTTTTCTGCTCCGTGGACACTTGTTGAGAGTTACTACAATCTGTAAGTGCCATGTTTTTACTCTCTGGGTCTTTGTTTGACATCTGTGGTGTTGAAACACCAGGAGCGCTGCCTTCTCTTTCTGCGACTGAATCGGCAAGTGAGTTCGTACATTGTTGACTCTCCTCAACGTCTGTCGAGGTCTCTCTTGTTCTCTGCTCCTCGGTAGGCTGGCTGGACTTTGGCAGACTTTCAACAGCTTTACCGTCGTGAGTCGACGAGTTAGCGTCCTCGTCCAGAATAGCCCTGAGGTACGGCGATTCATGCCTGCCGGACAGCAGCGTCCGATTACTCTGCGGCACATCTGGAAGACTGTTGCAATCTTTATCGAGAACAGACGGCGATCTGGTGGCTTGAATGACGAGGGAAGACTGGAGGAATGCAGGCTGAGAGTCGGAGGTTTCCAGGTTCATGTCAGAGTCATACTCGACGTGTCTCGGCGTTAACGTCGTCGCCTGACACGAATCCTCTGAGCTAGCGACAGAAACCAAAGACACGGACCTGGACATGAGGCCACAGCGCTCACTCTCAGGTCTGGGTGATCTGGTCAGGCAGTTTTCCACCGCCGACATGACCTTTGCGCTGATGGAGGGCAGACTCTTTCCATCTAGAGACATTGTCCTAGAGCTGGTGCCGTCCTTCAGGGGTTTATCTCGGCTGTGGGCATCAGACGCTTCAGAGCTTTTGGAGCGCATGAGCTCTTTGCTTAAGCACGGTTCTGTCTTTGTTCGGTCTTTAGGTTTGGACTTCCCCGGGTCTGCCAGAGGCCGCTGTTTAAGCCTCTCCCGCTCTTTTTGTTTGATTTTCTCCAAGTGTTTGCGATGCCACTGCTCGATCTCCTGGTCCTTCAGGCTGAGCATGCGCTCAAAGCTCGTCTGCATCAAGTCGTCGTTCACAAGCCTCTTCTCTTTGGGCTTGGCGTCTCGTGTCGCCGGCGAGGCTTTAGATTTGGCCTTGTCGGCGTCTGCCTCGTTGGGTTTGGCCTTGCTTATTTTGGCCTGCTGGGAGCGGTCTTTGTGTCGGTCTTTATCTTTGTCCTTGTGTTTATCTGAGTCTCTGTCCCGGTCTCTCCGGTCCCGATCCTTCTCTGGCGTCCTCACAATTTCCTCCTTTGATTTTGCCGATAAAGACTTGCCACTCTCTGACAGATAGCTCTTCTTCTCTTCTAACAGTAGCTTCAGATTGGAGCTTGAGGAAGTCCCATCTTTTATTTTATCTCTCTTTTTCCTGTCGCAGTCCTTTTCTTTTGAGCGATCAGATTTACTATGATCCGTGGTCTTCTCCAGAGGTTTTCCTTTCTTATCAGAGTTTGTTCGCTCCTTTTCTCTGTGATCCCCAACACTATACTCTCTGTCCTGCCTCTCTCTATCAGACCGTTTGTCAGCCTTATCTTTATTTTTCCTGCCGTCCTCGTGCTTTTTTGTTGTGGATAAAGATTTCAGTTTTTCATTCTCCTTGTAGTTTTTATCTCCAGGCGAGTGGGAAGAAATTGCTGCCGCTCTTTCTTTTTCCTTCCAACGATCCACCGAGTTCTGCGGTTCGGCTTTGTCAGAGTGCTCCGTTTTAACCCTTTTCTCCTTGTCGGGATGCCTTTTCTCCATTTTTTCTGAGTCCTTCTCCTTTCCTGGGAGCCTCTTGTCAGTTTTCTCGCGTGAGCTCCTTTCAGAGGGCTCCAGCTGTTCTTGATCAGCTGTGATCGCGCTCACGGGTTTCTCCTCGGTTTCCTCTTTCATGCTGTTGCTGCTCTGCAGCGTCTCCTCAGGAATCCGCCCTGAGCCGTGGCAGTCGGCTCTCTCGTCACGCTCACTCGGCTTTGAATCCTTTACCTTCTCGTCTTTACCGGAGGCCTCCTTCCGCTCCTTCTTCACTGCCTTGTCTTTCTCTCGCTCCTCTCTCTGCCTCTTTTCTTTACTGCTCGTGTGTTTCTCCTTCGTGTTTCTCTCATCTTTGACAGGAGATGAATCGGAGGTCTTCTGAAGCGAGCTATTCTCTTCACCTTCCTTCTTCGCTGGAAGAGATTCATCTGTCTCATCACTCTTGAAAAAATTTTCTTTCCAGAACTCTCTGTCAAACTCCAAATTCCTGTGGCTGTCTTTCCTGGCCTCCTTCTGCCTGTGGCGGCTTCGCTCTGCCTCGTACTCCCTCCTGTGTTTGTCTTTCTCCTTGTGTTTAAGCTTATGCTTCTTCACTACTTTGCCGTCTAAGTCGGTCTTCCGTAAGGCACCTTCAGCGCTGTCTATACTGTTTCCTATGCTGCCGTCTTTGTAAGGACTCGAGCGGCCGTCGTCGCCGTCCACGCTGGAGTCTTTCTGTTGGTGTTTGCTCTTTTCCTTGTGCTTGCAGCCCTTGGTGCTCGAGCCTTCAGTGCAGTAGTCTGCGTCTGTGTAGTGGTTGTATTTGACACCGTCCACCGGACATGAGCTGTCGCTGATGGATATGCACATCTTAGTATTTTCCTGCTTGAGTGGCGTTTGTTTATCTGTCAGGCTGTGGTTCAGTTTTGGAGACTTTATGGACGACAAATGGAAGAGGTGGACGGATGAGTCGTCTTTAGGACTGAAGGACATCTTGAAGGAGTCTTCCTCACGACCCTTTTCCGTGCTCTCGGACACGGTTGCAAGAGAGAGGACCAATGTTTTACTGTTCTCCTTCCCGTCCTCTTGGTTCTCCTTGTTTTTATTCTGGCTTTTGCTCTTCCTCTTCACTTTGCCCTTGTCCTTGTCCTTTTGCTCGGCGTTCTCCTTTTTAGACCTTGTGTCCACCTTGACGCTCTCCGAGCTCTGAGAGCAGGTGGGCGAGTTCCTTTTCTCCGGGAGGCTCTCCATTTCGTCGCTGGAGGTGTCCGAGCTGCAGTGCACGCGAGACGTCTTCTGCTTTTTTGACTTTGAGGACGAATCCCCTTTGCCACTCTGCTTTCCTGCCACATGATTTCTCTCTTTTTCCTCTTTCTCCCGCTGCCGTAGTTCCCTCCGGAGGATGTGCCTGTCGTTAAGGGCTTTACTGAGATCCTCCTCCTCCTCCTCGTCCTTGAACTCATACTCATCCAGCCCTGGCACGGAAGACGACGGTTTTGTGGCTGGTTTGCCGTCTGAGTCCTTTTCAGTATCAGAGTCTTCCATGTTGTCATCCACACTGGATGGATTAACAGATGGCGGATCTTCAGACTCTGCAGAGAAGAAAGGATCAATGTTAAACTTGTTATAGTTTCATACAAACACAAGCAGTGACTGAAGACTACATGGTGAAGTACTAACCTACAATAAAATGCCTACATACAGTTCAATAAATAAAAGATACAGTGAGGTTAAGTGAGTAAAGCCCTGAACACAACTCTTGCAAACGTGTAAACATGGTGCTGTTAGCTGCATAAATAAGAACTCCAGTAATATTTTAACATTTGACTTTAAACACGAGGTCAGCCAAACACTCGAGCATTCTCCGCATACCTGACGAGCTGTCGTCTTGGTCCGACAGTGGCACCTCGCCCTTTAATAGCTGTTCCAGCTCTTGCGAGTCGGCCACGTCCACCGGGCGCTCGCCGCGCTTGTTGGCCTGGAAAGCGTTTCCACCGTGGCGAAGCAGCAGTTTCACAATCTGTGTGAAAGATTACGAGAATTAAGAACCTCAAGACAAACATCAGTGCAGCGGGACAGAGAAAGACTTAAAGTCTGATTTATAATTGTGATAAAGACTCGTCTGCAGAGATGATCTACTGTAGCAGGGAAACACTTTGATTTGCACAAATATATATATGTATGAATGTAATATTTTGCACACAGTGCACAGACTCTTGGTGGCGATAAATCTTCCATCTGATTCTGATGCAGTCGTGTACAAGCAAATTAACTTTGTTTTTTAGTTTAGGTTTGGAGACAGAACAATTTAGGTCTGGGGCATTACATCTCAATCAGTGAGGTGACAACTCAGGAAGAAAAGCAATAAAAAAAAAAGGAGGCACAGGTACATTCACAGTAATGTCTAGATTTTTATAACCATTTTTTTCCCAGTACTTAACCATCTTCTCCTTTTCTAGTCAAAGAGTGAAAGTAATTTTCTCTTCGAGCGAATTACTGAAAAACTCCACCGTGCCCCGTGGAATTTTTTGGGTTAGAGTCGATTATGCTAATAAGAAGGGCGATGGTGGGAGGCTTCTTCTGGAGCCGGCTCATTACAGCCATAAAGATCTTCAAAAGGTTTGTGTCACTTTTACTGAGGCCTTCAGGAATATTTCCACGGTACAAAAAGGTAAAAAAAAAAAAAAAAAATCAGATTCCAGGTCGAGGACCTCTGAGAATTGGCTGGAAATGACTCACTTCCTTTCAGAAAGCCACACAAACATCTCACAGACTTTCTTTAATGAAATTTGAGTACATCATATTTATTTGTATTTTAAGTGACGTACAGCACTCACCACTGACTTATTACAAAGTCATGTCACTCAAGATTACACATACATGTGACGTATATGCAGAGTCATTTTCTGTGCTACAAATTTAAAGCGAGGCTCTTACGTCTTTGTGCCCGCTGCTCGAGGCGTCGTGGAGCGGCGTGTCGTCATCCAGACCTTGCGTGTTCACCTCTGCACCTGCTGCTATTAAGACCTTGGCCACATCGTAGTAGCCGAGATTACAGGCTTCATGAAGAGGAGTCCAACCTGGAGAGAAAACAGCAGCAATTAATTTAATTTTACCGGCTATTTTTCGTCACCTTTGTGTCAAAGTAAGAATAAAAAACAACACGTGCACACACTGTAGCAACAAGCAAGCTGATGTCTGTTATCTCATCACCTTTGAATAAGCACCCGTTAGTCACGTTATTAATAGCTTCCATACAGATTTAATGAAAGCTGTTAAACGATCGACTCCCGGGGGCATCGTACCTGCAAAGTCTTTGACGTTGACATCGGCTCCCAGGCTAATGAGCTCTTTAACTTGCTTGGCGTCTCCCCGGATGGCAGCCATGTGAAGGGGGGTCTCCCCTCGCTCGTTCCTCTTGTTGACCTTGTCCTTCTGTCGAGACGAGGCGCTGCTGGGGACCTTCTTCTGCACAGGGGTCGTTTGTGAGGGGTGACTGGGAGTAGAGTCTGGACACGGGCAGAGAGGAAAAGCACTTAATTGGCGCTTGAGGCAAAAGGCTGTCACAGGTTGAGACAACGACCTGCAATGATGTGCAAGGCACTGGATTGAGCAACCACAGTGAAACTGGTTTTACTGGGAACTTGCAAGTACATGCATCAGTGTGTGTTTCAGTTGATATTCATTAAAGGGACAGTTCAACATTTTGGGAAGTAAGCTTGTTTGCTTTCTTGCTCAGTTAGATGAGTTACGGTAGCTCTGAACATTTCTGTCTTTTTTCATGTTTTTTCGACACTGATCTCCGTCAGTTTTATGTGCAAACATGGACTTGAACTCTGGAGGTCAGTGATTTGCCTTTTTTTCTTCACGATACATCGGGGTGACCCGTTCAAAAAAAAAAAAAAGCTACGGCTCTCTTGTTTACACTCGAGAACAGCTGTTAGGGCTAGCATACTCCGTGTGGAAAGACCGGAGATCCATGCTGAAATGAGGAGAAGGAGACGGGGATGCAGAGCTGGATCTAAGACGGTACAAACCATGAGTACTGTCTGTCATGATACGCAACGCAAGATCTCTCCCCAATAAGATGGAGGAGCTAATGGCGCTAACCAGGCTACAGAGCGAGTATTGAGAGTGTAGCATCACAGAGATGTGGCTGAACAAACTCACTTTGGACTCGCTGTTTACTCCGGGCGGCTTTCAACTTGTGAGAGCGGACAGGACAAGACAGACAGGAAAGAAAACATGCGAGGACCACAGACCAGAGTCAGAACCAGGTCATTACGGGAAGGACTCAGCCTCTCATACACAGGGCGCCCACTTTATCAGCTGAGCCATGAGGGCGCCTCTATTAACCAGAGGATATCCACCTTGTATATTGTGAGCCGCTGTAACAAGTGAATTTCCCCGGTGTGAAATCAATAAAGCATAAAGGATCTTATCTTATTAAAGATACAGCCAGCAGCTGGCCAGCTTAGCTTAGCATGAAGACAGGAAACACAGAAAACAACTAGCCTATCTCTGTCCAGAGGCTATAAAATAAAAACAGTGTCACCAAACCTGCTGGACAAAAACAAATTCTCATTTATCACTTCAGTTTTAGTAACAAATGGATTAAACAACAAATGAGATAGAACATTTTAATTAGCGACCTTTAGAGGCGCCTTGAGCTGAGCTGACTGGCTGGCACGAGAGCGCTCATTTCCCAAAATGTCAAACTGTTTCTTGAACGAGCGAGGCAACGGATTGAGCAACCACAGTGACACTGGTTTTACTGGAAATCTGTGCTCACTTGTGTCGGTGTATTATTTACAAAAATGACCTCAGTCTGTCAACAATATCACAGAAACAGCACACAGAGGAACTTTCCTTCCTCTTCTCAAACAACCTCGATGCTCAGACACACAAGACACACGAGAGATTAAATATACTACGAGCCTGTGATGTTAAAGGTGTGGTTCAGGTGCACATACCTGGACTGTTGGCAGTCATCTGCATTAGGAGAGCCATCTGTTTGCGCTCTGACAGAGGATACCCAAACAAAAGGTTGGCCTGGGACTTCTTGCCCCCAGCCTCCTTTTTCACCTTCTTCTTGTCCGGTCCATCTTTATCTGCAACAAAACCGAGAAAGAGATTTTAGAGAACAGTCCAAAAAATAAAAAGAAGCAGAAAACAAAAAGAGTCCAGTTTCAATTCAAGCAGCAATTTCATCGTCACAGTGACGCCGGTTTTCCTCCTTCCCTTGTATCTGCACGTGAAGAAACAGATGACAAGCTTGAGGTTTGAAAAAACAGAAAAGGGGGTAAAAAATAAGAGACAGCATTCTCTAAAGCCAGCCAAGTGCAGACGGCACTCCTCGAGCCAACCCTCCCTCCCTCCCCCAAACATCCCCACAGTCTCCGTCGGCCGGTTGTTACTAAACACAGACATGCGTGAGCTGTAACAGGGGCGGATGCAGGGCGGAAAACACACACACGTGCATGTGTGCGTGTGTGTTTACAGCAGCATATTGTCGTAAAAAAAAGTGGGTGACTTGTAGAAGACACGGAGAGGGGTGGGTGGGTGGGTGGGGGGGGGGGGGCGCGAGGCTGAGGATCGGGCTGCAGCGATTACCTGCGTATATCCTGCAGGGAGGCACTAATCTCTCTCCCCAGGTCTCACTCGACTGGCCTGGGTCTGAGTCATCTACAGTGCAAAGCAGAGAGGATGGGGAGAGGGGAGAGGGGAGAGGGAAGGGTGGAAGGGTGGGAAAGCACTGCATTAACGCTCACTCTCTCTCTCTCTCACTCTCTCACCCTCGTCATCTCACATGTGCTCAAATACAAAACAGGCACACCACGCACAGATTATGAGTCATGGCAACACAGGAGAGACAGGAGATCCGATCCGACGTGGAGTCATTACTTCCCTGACTCCTGACCACGGGAGCTGAGAGGCACTACAGGGGAAAGGGCTGCCGGGAAAGGGAAAAGCCGCCCTCCCTCCCTCCCGCCCTTCGTGCTAGTTTAGCTTTATAACCTGTGCAACATAAATCAAACCGTGAATTCAAAATTGATGGTTGTCGTCTGTGAGAGTGACGCAGAGGACCACACAGAGAAGATCGCCGCTCTACAGAGGAGATGAAGGCAAATCTGCCGGACCTGTAAAACGCATCACTGTACGTCATCTACTCTAATTACGGCTGTGCACTACAGAAACCTATTTTCAGCTCTCAGATCTGATGTAAACAGAGTTAAAACCTGCAGCTAGAATGAGAGAAGCACGAACAGCCTATTTACACAAGTAAGAGGCTTCAAGTTCAGCATCGTCATCGTCTTATGACTGCATGAGCAACACAGAGTCTTAAAGGAGGAGAAATCTGTTCTTTATTTTAATATTTATGTTTTAAATTTAAGTCCATAAAAAGACCAAAACAAAGAAAGTGTTCTGACTCTTCTCAGCCCAAAGCGCACCGCTTCCTACCGGAGACATACATCTTTAAGAACAGGTCACAAATATACGGATAGTGCATATATGTTAAGTGTAATATAGTTAGTGTCATAAAAGGCTCCTGATGGAGCTGACACTAGTTTTTAGCTCACCTCGTTTTATTATTCTCAGTGGTGGATTAATTCACATTTGGTTTCCTCAGCAGCAGGACGGTGTATGTGCAATTAACTCAAAATAAACTACAGTGTTCAGAATAATGAAGAAACAGTGTAAGAGTGTGGCTCACTGATGTGTTTCATGGATTTTGGACAATCTTAGAAGCATTGGCTACGGTCTGATGACGAGCTATCCCAGCCAATTTTTGTTTTTGTGTAGCCAGCGGCAATCTGAATAACGGATACCCGGGCCTAGGCTTCTGATTCCATGTGGTGCTCATTGGTTACAGTCCGATTGGCAACTTGAGACACCAGAAAGGAGTTTGAATCGAGAGGCTTGTTTCACAAGATAAATGTTTTTAAAAAAGCAATAAAAGCTGAACCATCGTCAGGTGATAGCCGATGGGTTCCCAGATTGCACTTCAGCCAATGCTTTCCGCCTCTTTTGCTCTCCACACAGGCCGTTAGCCTGCACGCAGACAAAGCCAGCTAAAACATGATCACGTTCAGACATACTCAGATTACGAACAAACAACAAAAGAGAACACCAAAATCTTGTCCTCCGTCTTTAGATTCTGCGTTCAGGTGCAGATATCTGTTTTTAGAGATGAGTTTGGAGCTGTATGACAATGATTAAATAAACCTCGGCTACACAGATGTGTTGGCAGATCAGATCATTGTTGGTTTTGGTCTCTTCATGTGAAAAGAAGACAAAATATTCAGCGTCAGCGCATCAGGAGCTGAAGTTGAATCTACTTTTAATGTCACAGGAGGGATGTGGCTACATTTTAAACGATGGTCGTGTTCCCATTTCCTTTTCTCACCATACAACTTGGTTTATACCTCATTATTCAACACAACCGGCCACAGCTGCCTCTGCATGGTCAGATTTGGATCTTGCTGCCAAAGAAGTTGAAACCTTTTGACCTGAAGTGAGTACCTAAAGAAAATGATTCAAAAACGGGCCACCAGGAGGCAGTGTGAGAACATGGCAGTCAGCCAGCAGCGTGGCTGTTTGAAAAGAGGAGCAGGGAGGAGCAGCAACCACTCTTACCGGTGTCGGAGTCTCGCTCCTCGGTCCGGAGCGGACTGGCAGTGAAGGAGAGCTTGCGCTTCATGGAAGACTTGGCTTTCCCTTCCTTCCCCAGCAACTCACTCCGGTCCAGCTTCGGAGTTTTGGTGAAAGGGGACAACTTGTCTTTGCTCTGTTGGAGAAGAGAAATCAGACAAGTCAAACACAATTCACAGATAAGGCCACACCTCTGCTGTATGTATGTGTGTGTGCGTGTGTGTAAACAATACAGTCAGGACAGGAAATAAACTGTTAACTAGCCTGACAACAAAAGGTTGACCTTATTGTACAGATAAACTTTCAGATGAGACTAAAACCCTAACAACAAGGTACATATGATTATATTACAGGCTGTGTTTGTGTCTTTGAACGTTTGCCTACATGACTCAATAAAATGTTACCAAGACAGGAAGGTGTCTGCCAAGTGAAGAGCAAAAGATCAGGAGTGACTTAAAAATACAGAAGAGAAAAAGATGTTGTTATTGTAACGATGTTAGTGCGAGCTTCGACTCCTCGATCACCGTTAAATATTTATGAGATGAATCGAAGTCAGAATGACTGAAAACTAACGCTGGAACAAACATGTCTCACGGTTCATGTTATCATACGAAAAAAGAGGATTTGAAAATAAGTAAAACAAACATTGTTACAGCTCGAGTGTCACAGAGGCTTTGCAGGTCTAACACAGCTGAGTAACTGAGTCAGGACTCTTTCAAGTCCATAAAGAAACCTGCGACACAGACCAGATTTATTTCAGCATGCTTTGCACTTAGATACACATATTTACATGTATTTCTATCTGTACACAGCAGTTTAATGTGTATGTCTACTTGTCCTTGTTTTTAGCTTGGATGTGACGCGTTCTGTGTGTGCCGGAGCTGATTGCAGCCGTTCTAGAAGCGTGACGTCCGGCTGCCAAAAGTTGGAGCCGGCTCAGCTTCTTTGTCGCAGGTCGCTGCGTTTTTTTGGCGTACACCTCTGCGGCCTGCATCACCACAGCCAAGCGGCACTACTCGACAAATTAATGTAAAAACCTGCGTTTTTGCTGCAGCACCTGATCCTGTCCGAATGCACCCTAATGTTAGCGGTTGGTGTTTCCCTTCAAATGTGTGTATAAATGTCTCTGCAACATGTAAACAAACTCATCACAGTGCTCCAATACTGTGATTTCATCATCTCCTCTAATCTAACAACGGACCAGAGCCGCTCAGTGAATATTTACGCATCCACTGAGCTTTAACTACGACACACTTAAACAATGTGTAGTATGCAAGTCACAGCCCTGTATTGGTGTACAGACTCTACTTATTTATCACTCTCTCCATAAATGAGAGAAACAATGCGTCTGCTTTTATACTTAAGGCTGAAGAGCTTCTCATCCTCACGCTCTCTCCGACTTTTAACGCTGCCAGACACTTCAGCTTTGCACAGCTGGCATATTGCTTCACCGAGATCAAAGAAGCGCCACACTGCAGACATTTTTCCTCCTGCCAGAAATGTATTTTACTGCAGCAAAGTGCAGCTCACTAAAGTACTGGTACTGAAAAAAAAGCTTTGTCTGCAGATCAGAGTGCAAGAACCCAGTAACAGGAACTGTGAGGCACTTTGATAGTACAGATATTACTGGTGTTATGTTTAAGCCCTGATGCAGTGGGTAGCATCATGACTGGAGCATTTTCCTCATCACCACCTCCAACAGAAGTTCAGTACGTTTTTTAAATAATCCAGATAACCTCTCATTTTTGCTCATGCAAATTCATTTTTCACTTTTAAACAAATGATGGGAGGGAGCAAAATTAACATTTTTGGGTCTTTACTGTGGCAGTTGCATTTTTAAGCTTAGTTATGATCCAGACTTTGTTCATCAAAGAAAATTAACTAATCCCTGACTCCACCTTGACTCCACCTGGCTTTGTTTGTTTCACATACCAGCTTCTAAATCTGAGTCTGACTCATACTTTGTGAAATAGTGACAGAAAGAAGTTTAATTTGATTTGTGTCCAATATTTTGAGAGAGTGAGCTGGCATCGATAAAGTCGGTTAATCAGTGTGAAAAAAAAAGTTATTTCCTGATTGTTTCACAGCACACAGTTACATTCAGCACAAATAAACACAGTATCACACAATCCTGCTGCGATTCGCCTGATTCTTTCTGAACATACCCCAACATTGGATTCGCTAACATTACCGCAGCCTCAGGTAAATAACGGATTTAATCGTAGCATTGCTGATCAACTAAAACACTCAGATATAAGTCACAGGTAAGATGACTTGCGATCCAAAACATCAAGAATGAGTTTTTAAACTTAATTTTGCTTCAAGCGTGGACAAGCAGTCCCTAAAATGCTCTGAAAAATCAGAAATTTGAACGTCTACAATCCCATGACAACTCCATCTGCTGATAAAGACTATGTTATATGATCTCCATCTTCTAAATGAGCCATGAGGTAAGATTATTCTGTCAATCTAGAGCTTCGATTTAGGATTGTGTGTGGTTTAGATGAGAATTAAGAGAAAACACAGCAACATTTCGTGGAGCTTTTCACCCATTGAACACTGTCGGAGGGCGCAGTGAGTAAACACAAAAATAAATCTGCTTCTTCCTCGTGTTCAGTCCCAGTCTGTGTGTCTGTGTGCTCACATACCTTCTTCCCCGCCTGCTTATCCACCATGGCTCCATCTCTGTCGCTCCCAGGTTTGGCCATGGTGCGGCACCTGACTAGCTGTGACAGCTACAGCACAGCAGGTTCATCATGCACCTGGAGACAGAAAACAGCGGCAGTGAGACGCGTTTCAACATTTCAATATCAGCCCTGGCGTTGCTGTTGCACCACGAGACACCGGCAAGATGAAGGAGGCACGTTTAAATTCACAGAGTGTGTTTACAGGTCAGGCTTTCAGGGAACGTCTGCACCACAGAGGAAACAAGAGCTGAGTAAAGAAAGGTCACCGAGCCCCAGAGTGGAAGAGTGGCAGCGTATGAAACAGAGTCTAACTCAGCTGTGTTTCAGGTTGTTGAGTGGATCTGCAATCTGGGATTTTTATTGAAGTTTCCATTTCGCGTATTGAGACTGACCTTAAAAATCAAGCAGGAAACAAAGACACAAGATGGCATGAATCACGGCTTTAGGGACTCTCAAAAAAAGTTCAGCGTGTTGTCACTTTATAAGGCCTACTCATCAGTACGACCGAGCTCCCCTCTGATGTGGTTTTCTCTCAGTGTAGTAACACATGCAGCGGAGTCAATGGGGGCACTGTGGGCGTCCTCGGGGACTGGAGAAAGTATAACACCCAGCTGAACATGCGCATCAAACCCACATGGCATGTGTCAGTTATCGTGTCACATGAAGAACTCAGTCACAAGTCACAAGATGCTTCTTCTCATGTACTTTCAATGAACTCTTCCCGCTCTGTCCTCTCTTTTTCTTACAAAATGCATCAGATTCCACAGAAACACTCGACCCAATGAAACTACTGCAAACCGTAACATCTATAATAAGAAACCTGAGAGACACTGATAAGTCGTGACGCTGCCTCTTAAAAAGAAAGGGGGACAGCCCCTGTTACTCAATATGTGTCCAGTTACAACTCAGCTAAAATCTACACAGTAATCCTTTAAATTTACCAAGAAATTCACACAGAAAACAGGAAGTCACCCAACAGAGAAGAGTGAAAATTGTCACATTCATTCTGGGGATTTCTTACAAACAGGAGAATGTTTTTTATCAGGCACGAGTTCTGTTATATCAAATTATGAAACAAATCTCTGCTTTTCATGTTTTTTCCACCGGTTCCAGCTGCTCAAATGAGATTATTAGCTGTCTTCTTTGTCTTCGAGGATGGTAAATTGCGTATTTTTTGGGGGTGTAGATGAAAAAGGACTTTAAATTTAACATAATTTAGCTGAGGACAAAAAGAAAGTGACATATTATCACATTTAAGAAGCCGGAACTGTCAAATATTTAACATATTTGCTATATTTTTTTAAAAACACATCAATCTCTCAACCCATTTTAACTTGTAAGATTTCCTAAAAACATCCATGGTACATCTACATGCACTGTTTATAACTACACATTCCCTGTCATTTGGGTCTTTGTGGCTACGAAATAATTATCCTGTGAGGCCAAGCAACACACCACACTATCCTATATGGAGTACATGTACGGTTAACAGAAAGCACACACACGTTTAAGTAGTTTCTTGTCAACTGCTGGACTAAAATGTGAAGCTTATAGCATGAGAATCAGCGGCACACGATACCGCGCAGACAGTACGATCAATCGACGCCGATGTATGAAACAGAAACACGCTTACATCATAACAGACAGCAGACATTGAATTATGAGACGTCATCAAGACAACAGGCACATTCTGGTATTTCGTACACGCCACTTTCACGTGGGCCAATTATGTGGCGTATCGAGGATTTATGTGAAAGCCACAAGTCTTACAACTTTAAGCAGCTAAAGCGCTCGGAGACTGAGGCATTAATGGAGCGACTTGTTCTGCTGTACAGTAAGAAAAGACAGGAAACTGCTGCAGTAACCTTTTCTGTGGTTTCACTTTCTTAATTTAAATGTTCTGCTATTTTCAGAATATGAGATCTTTGGAACGTTTTGTATACAGCACGTTTATTAAAGCGTAAGTCCATGAATTTATTTATCAAATTGATTCAAGCCTTTTTTAAATAGTGAAAACACCAAAACTTCCTCTGGTTCCAGTTCCTTAATTGTGAATATTGGCTCCTTTATATCAATATTAATCAAACAGCTTCGAGTTTCAGACTGTTGCTGATGTTTTGACTGCGGCAGCGCGGGCTGCAGGGGTGTTCGCCAAAAAAACGCAGCAACCTGCAACAGAGAAGTTGGTCAAACCTCCATGGTCAGCCTGAAATGTCTCTGAAACTGAGACTATCGAGGTGGATTCATGGACTAAACTCTGATACTCTACCTGTTGTGTTCTGGTTTTGTTTATTTCATGTACACGGCATCTAAATCTGAGTCTGACTCGCAATTTACGCTGCAAAATAGTGACACAGAGACGTTTAATTTGGTTTCTGTCTGATGGTTGGAGAGCATTGGTTGAGAGACAAAGACAGTGAATAAGAGTGAGCGAGTGCTGGCCTCGGTAAAGTCAATTAATCTGCAGAATTAAGTTTTTTCTTGATTATTTTACAGCGGTTATGTTCAGACACACCCCCAGCAGCCCCGTCACACAACGCCACACAACCCTGCGGCGGTTCGTCACAGCGCCTGATCCTGTAAAGATACCCTTAACACTGACTACGCCAAACTGGCGACATTACAACCAATGTCTCAGGTTAATAATGCAGGATTTACTCATTGTCACTGTTGATAAACTAAAATGGTTTTAAGATTTTGAACATCAACATCAATGCTTCGTCAACTGCTGTTTTCCAAGGTCAACACTTTGAGTCTGACTCACAATTTTCGCTGCAAAATAGACACAAAGAAGTTTAATTTGTTTTGTGTCCGACAGTGTGAGAGAGGCAGAGAGGGAGAAAGCTTACGCTGGTTGAGAGACAGTGAATGAGAGTGAGCAAGCGCCGGTCTTGATAAAGCCGATTAATCAGTGAAATAAAAAGGTTATTTCCTGATCGCAGCCATGCCTCACCTGCGGCAATTCACCGCTTGATTTGAAGAAGTCACCTCGAGCTCAAGGGAAATTAATTATTAGGAAATGGCGAAGAAGGCTCATCACAACTTCCCAAACAATTAATGAAGGAAAAAAAACAAAACTGCTAATAAATTTATAATGAAAACAACTAAAATGAGCTCATGTAATTTTTTTCTGTGTAACTGAATATGCATTTAATCAGTAATATAATTGAAATATGCATCACAACGCTATTAAATGATTTAATCTTTATTAGACAGCGGGACACATTAAAAGGTCACACGTGTCATGTCCTTTTTCAGACACAATCCAGGCGGATTTGTTTTCAGCAATAAATGATCATGAATGAGACGACTGGACATCTCAAAAGGAATCTGACGTTTTGTTTCTTTACACCGTTCTCTGATCCTGAGTAATAGCAGAGTGTTGACAGGTATCGTTTCTGTTTTTTTTCCAGACGCGCTGCTCAGCTGAGGCCAGTGAGAGGTCCCTCATTAGTCAGCAGATAGCAAGTATGCAGCAGCACCGTCATTCAGGCAGCTGAAAGGGGGAATTGAGCAGCCCACAGCGAACACGTTGGTGTAAAGAGGCGAGTATATTGGGGGGGTATTAAAGCAGTATGAACAGCCCGGGACCAGACCAGAAAACAAACGCTGACAGGACTCCAATCTGGCCCAGCGACGAGGCGAAGAGGGTGTGACTATAATTACAGAGGTATTTGGGCTCTCGCCAGTTTGGCATTTGGATTCACTGCGTTTCATGAGCAGCTCAGGGCTGCATAAGCCCCTGCAAGCTACGCCATTAACCTTGGGCTGTTTCAAGTCTAGATTAAACCCCGCCACGATGACTAGTGCAGTTCAGAGAGAGACTAAAGCTGAGATTAGTCTGACGTTGGATGCCTCT
Organism: Protonibea diacanthus; assembly: GCA_028641955.1. Lineage (NCBI taxonomy): Eukaryota > Metazoa > Chordata > Actinopteri > Sciaenidae > Protonibea > Protonibea diacanthus. Next base: position 18,888,171 of record CM053988.1, on the reverse strand, counting down.
CAGTGAAAGCAGCGATAGCAACAATTACCTAACCCACTTATCTCCAATGAAACAGACTATCGAAATGCAAAATCACGACTGTAAAAGTACTTCAGAGAGGGATGTGACACCAGAGTCACTCAGGGTGGCTGGTTCCCTCGGCCTCAACATCAGGGATGTGGTAAATAATTCAGCAGCCGAGGAGAAGACGCTGAAATATACTAGAACTGCAACTAATGACTGAATCTGCCAAGTATTTTCTCCACTAACAGAACAAACATTTTGTCCATAAAATGTAGGAAAATAGCCAAAAATAATGACTCGTTTAACAGTCCTAAAATATTCAGTTTCCCGTGAAATAAAAAAACAGGTGAGAGCAGCCACACCGGAGATGCTGCGAGCAGAGGGTGGTCGGCATTTTTGCTTAAAACACAAAGCAACGTAGTTTCAGATCAATTTTCAGTCATTCAACCTCTTAAACTGTTATTCAATTAATGGACTTGTCCTCGCCTCTCGCACAAAGTCAGCTGTGATAGACTCCAGCCTCACCGTGACCCTGATCAGGATAAGCGGTAACAGATAATGGATGATGGATTTGTCCACTGACATATAATGAACGCAATTATTTTTCCAATTATTCCCTAACAAGTACATTTTAAAGCAAAAATGCTGAATATTCCTGAATTTTGAGCTTCTCTATTGTGAACATCTTGTGTTTTTCTTTGTATCATGTGAAAGCTGATTTAATATCTTCTGGTTTTATACTGTCGGTTGGACGAAACTCAACTCATGCTCCCCATTTGCAATTTGTGAAACATGTTACAGGTTATGTTACATTACAGCTGCTAAAGAAATGACGACGCATAAGATTTTCAGCACCACTCCACTCATAACCATGTTCCCGAACGCTGCCAGCAAGTTTAAATACTTGACCAACAGTATTTTACAGCTTTTACTGACAGTTTTCTTTTTTTGTCTTTTGAGTTTTTTGTTAATCTTGTCTCACATTTTACTAAAATAGTCAAAATAGTCAAATAGTCAGTAAATCAGCCATCTACAGAACTAATTATTATTATTTCAAGTGAGTCTCTTGTCATTTAGCAGAAAAAAATGGATGCATAGCTTTTACTTCTTAATTTATGTTTAAAGGATCAGAGACTATTGAGAAAATGATCAACAGATTAAATCAATAATGAAAATAATCATTAGTTGCAGCCGTGACTTACAGATTAATCGTTCCAGGTCTACAATCTTTCTGTCCGGGCCTCTGTTTGCTATGTTTCCACGTTATTTTATTTTTATTTGTTTCAGTGGACGGTCAGAACATCTTAACCATCAGGGCTGATGGATGTGAATTCTAAATATAACACAGTTTATAAATTATCCTCTTTAAGCCAGGACACGTCAAACCATGCTAAAAGAGAAATATGGGTCTGACCTGTTCAAACTCTAAATATTCACCTGCCCTGCCTGAACTAAGTCGGTGAAATCCCGTGTTAAGTGTGCTGGCTGCACCGCTGGTCCTTCTGAGAAGCAGATGTCTCTGTATTTATTTATAACCTGGTGTGTTCCTGCACTTTAACTCTGCTGGTTCCTGACGAACAACAATAACAACCATTTCCCTGTAGTGCTGGAGCATGTTGGCCCTGACAGCAGAGCGGGGCTGCTTCAGTGCATGTCCTTGCGTGAGTGTAGTGGTTTGGGGGTTTGAAGAGATGGTGGGGGGAGAGGCGGTGGTGGCGGCGGCGGTGGTGGCGGTGGTGGTGGTGTAGCTGGGGTAAGATGAAGAGCACACACAGTATAGTAACCTGATCCACAGACTGCAGGATGGGACAGGGAGGGAAGAGGGCTAAGAATAGCACTGAGCTTGATACACAGAGTGCAGAGTACGCAGCCGCCGCCACCACCACCACCAGCACCAGTAACAGCAGCAGCAACATTACTCCACTACAGCTTGCAGAGTACTGCCTGCTGTGAGCTCTCACACACACCATGTGGAAAATACATGTGATTTTCCTCTTGTTCCCCCCATGTGGCTGCACTTACATCTGCACACATACAAAGGAACCTACTGGAAAACCAGCTGTGAGTGTATCGCTGTGTTTTAAATGTTTCACAACGCGAGAAATAAAACCAAGCGGACTATTTTCATACAACAGGAGGCAGCCGAATCCTGTAACGCGCTAAAAAGGAGACGCTGCGACAGTAAACAGCCGGTCACGTGGTCGCGGTCCTGTATGCTGTCAGGCTAAATGATGGGGGAGGTCTCTCTCTCTCCCCCTCTCTCTCTCCCTCTCTCTCTCTCTCTCAGCTGCGCATCCACTCCCTGCCTTCGTCTCCTCCTCCTCTACCGACTCCCTAATGAGTAGCAGGACAAAGCCAGGCACAAAGGCCCGATTACGGAGACTACAGGAGAGAGGGGCAGAAAAGGCAACAATAAACCCAGCAAAGAGCCAGCCATCTTCAACATCATCACACACGCAGACTAACAGCATGTTACCGACCAATTCATGTGCCTGAAATATGAATAAATACCTCACAGTTTGTGCACTAAATCTAGAAATATCCTGTCTAATTATCTTCCTGTTAACGAAACAAAAAGACATGCCAGTAATCAAAATTATTGTTGAAATGGTGGAAAATTGCTTAATTTTATTTAAATAACAATTTATTTATCATGTAAAAACACTAAAAAATGTTCTGGTTCAGGTTATTTTTAATGTTTTTTGGCTGTTAAACGTTAAATTAAACATCTGGTAACTTGTGGTGCTGCTACTGATGTATTTATTGGAGGAAATATGCATTTAATAAAAGAATACTGGATTAATTAATTGTCCAGCAGCAATCCTGTAGTAACATGTGAACCAAGCAGGTTTGTTGTGATGTTTAGAATAAATCACTATAACTGCACAAAATCACCTACACACAATAAAACAAGCCTCATTTACTGGTGTTATTTAGCCGCATTCATGCAACCCTCTTGCCTTAACCGTCTACCAAATTCAAGAGTGCAGCTCTCCTCCTTCCATCACTGGGTCGTCTAAACTCTAAGGCATCGCTCGACGTGGACAAACAAACAGCAAGTGACACTGGAGGCCTCGAGGCGTCTGTTCACCTCTCGCTACCCTAACCCCAGACAGACAAAACACGCCGCCTCCAACCAGAGAGCGTCTGGCCTTCGTTGCTGTTGGTTGTTGTGTTGCATAAACGAGCTGGTCAAGTTCCTGGGAAGAGGAGAGGTGCTGAGCTCTGCTTCTGTGTCTCAAGCATACTTCAAAATCACGCCACTTTGGCAAAAATACGCCACATTTTCTGGTTTATTTCATAATAATTTAAGTATTAAGCTGTTAAAACCCAGACAAAATGTACTTTCTGTGTCCTAAATGTGTATTCTTATATAAGATTGAGTGCTGAACTGTTTCGCAGCCTTAAAAGCTTCTATAAAAAAGACAGGAATAGCCCTAAATTTACAAGGCAGAGGCTCAGGGCACAGCTCAAATCAACAGCCTCGTAAAATAGCTAATGTTTGTACACGAGAGGCGCAAATAGGGTTAACTTTACTGGCAGGAGGATGAAGCTCGGCCCACTGACACACGCCCATTAAATTGGTCCGACTCAGAGAGCCTTAAGAAGCCTACCGCCGCTGCCGCCACTCCATATGTAGGTTAATGATAAGATACCCAAGGAACGGACAAGAACAATGAAGCCTTTTCTGCTGCACATGGGTTAAAAAAAGGGAGGGGAGAGGGAATGGGGGAGGGATTAGAGGAAAGGTTAGGACCTAGGCGTGGATCTTGTTCTTATTTCCAACGCAGCGTCTAGTTCACATGACTGAGCCAAACACTGGGGGGAGTGTGGCTGTTCAACTTTCAAGGAAACCTCAATACCAACACCAGAAATTCAGTAGAAGTGCAGATTAAAACTCTGAACCTCACCATGCTCATTTCATTTCATTTGTCTGGTAAACAAAAGCTTAATTTCTTGAAGACTGATCGGTTTTCAGCTCCTGCTGACAAGAACAAGTGCAGCAATAAGACGTATGACTCCAAACAGCAATTTCTTATCTTTCACACCTGGCAATTTAATAAAACGTCTGTCATGTTTTTCCCCCGGAGCAACTTACATGACTACAAAACAAACACACATCAGCAACTACAAGGAATCGTCAAGGAAGTTAATATGAGCAACTAGTGGGCCTCCGCCTGAAAAATAACCCGTGGAGGGAAACGCTTTGTCACTTTTCATTATGACAGTCAAGACATGACTCCATCTTCATCTGCCACATCCTATTTAGGCTCGATGAGACGTCGATACGATCGCAGGCTCGACACACAGCTGCCTGAGCTGTGCCAAAACCACAGCTCTGCCAGAGAGTGAAGCTTCGCCATGAAAGGTTGACACAGCACCTCTATCTTCAGACTGGGAGGAATACGCAGCCAACGCAGCAAACAGAGTGTTTGATCAACAGTCGTGCCGCATGATTTAGTAGCGGTTTCATTTTTATGCCTTCACTGTGAGTGGAGGCAGTTAAGATGGTGCAGATAAACAGGCCGTACTGTTTACAGAACACACTCAGCACGTTAACCACTATGACTTTATGGTGCACATTAATGATAATAAAGTAAAGCAGGCTGAACTTCTCCCCGTGTTCTTGTTGCTCACCGGTACTCTGCCAATAAACGTGTACTTTCACCACTAGGGAAGATTTTATTTACAAATTTTAGCAGGTGCTTTTAGAAACAAATACTTCGGCCTTCATTTGTTACTGCACAGCTTTTTAGACATTTTACTCAGGGACTGCAACTTGATTAAGTGACTGATATGTTGGAAAACGTCACAGTGTTTTTATTTATTAACAAATCTATAAACAAAAAGATTTACTTTAAAATCTTTTTTGACACTGCAGTCTTGATGTACAGGGAACGAGATAAATACAACCCATGTCCTCCAGTCATACACTGACAGTATAAAGAATGGACGACATATACATGACGTCTCCCGCAGATTTCTGAAGAGCCACTCTGAAGCTAAAAATGTGACTCTGGCCAGCATGTATATTCATATGAATATCTCTACAGTGATTTTAGTCCTGTGTGAGGGATAAAGGACAAGATCCCAGGCACTGTTACAAGAGGCTTAACACTTAATTGCTCTGTATTTCAAACACGAGATCATTTATTTCAACTGCTATAATGTCGCTACCTCACATTAATATCCTCATGTGCACTCATGTGTATGGAGACAAAATAAAACTACAAAATAAACCTCCTACTTCACTGTGATTTCAGATCATGTGTCATTAATCTACCCCAGAATACAAACCCTGTGTTGAAGCAGCATGGATAGTAAACCACACCGCTGACAATGATTGGCTAAAATAAAATGAACCACATATTTTTACAAAATATAATTCAAGGTCAGAGAAATACTCCACATCATTTCCACTCCACAGAAATGCACAGAAAGTGTCCAGTGAATTAGATACTCATTAACCTATTTTGCAGCAGGACGGCCGTCATACAGAGAGCGTGGTCACTGAGAGAGCCAGGATAAACAGGATATGACTGCTTTCTTAGGCATCAGTTAAGAGAAAGCAGCCAAGCAATGAAGAATGCAAACCACACACCCATTGTCAAATTGTCTCTTAACTATCAAAGCACTCTTAAATCTCTCACTACTCATTCATAAAAGTAAACTTTAAGACTCTCATTAATAATTAAAACACTCAAACACTGGAATATTACAACACAGCGTTTGCTTCCTGCTCCCTCCTTTTCTGCTTCGTCATGCTGTATTGTTCTGCAGGAAGGTCACAGGCCCTCAAACTGTCAAGTGTTTAAAAGCACATGGCGGATTATCGAGGCAACATCGGCCGTTACGCACCGAGATCCTCTGCTCAATGTACCAAACAAAAACAACACTCTGCACACATTTCAGCTGCTGGCAAAGGCTCGCACATGTTGTGTAATCAGCAGGCTCCACCCTCTTCACACAAAGATACACACACTCTCACTCACACAAAACGCACGTTCGCAGGGCCTCTCGGAGACGCAGCCGCTCGGCTCAGGGCTCAGGCTAAAGGCACTTTATATCACATCGTATGTCTTGTTCAGGCTGCAGCAGGAGAAACGTGGTCTACAGCTCGAAGCGAAAGTGATACAGAGCACAACTCTGAGCTAAAATAGAGGAAACAAATCATCTGTGCCTTTTGGGTTCATTAAAACATTAACAAATCTATGGCCAAGAAATCCTGAACAGCTGAATCAAGAGCGACACAGGCCACAGTAATCCCTGACAGTAATTTATTACAATACTGAACGAGCTGAGGGGGTAAGAAGAGTAAAACAAAACTGATCGTTTTGGGTGGGGGGGTTTCCCTGAACGGTGATCACTCAAAACAAAAAAAAAGGGAACTACAGTATGCTAAAGTAAACTAAAGTAAAAGGTCAACACTTTTGTAGCTTTAATACAGCCAGAAGAAGTCAGGATCGGTGCTGCTGAAGAAATGCTGCAACATGGCATAAGGATTAGACCTCGAAGACATCTCTTAGCTAACTAGGCTAAGCTTGACTCACGAGGGAGGTCTCTAGTGCAAAGGGCACAACCTTTAGTAGTCACACTGACCCCTTTAACACACAGGAGGTAGTGTGTTTGTCCACCATTACACCACCCGTGAAATACCAGGAGCGTTTCTACGTTCTCCAGGTAGAATAATGATTACACTTCAAGTCAAGAGGTTTTGCTGTCGGTTCAACCATGTAGACAGCACACAGTGTTATGAAGGACCACGGTGCTGCATGAAATGCAAACACATAAGGTGCAGAATACATTCAGACACAAACAATTTGACATGAAACTGACAAAAAGACGATGTGCTACATATGAATATATACAGTATGACTACATTAGATACAGCAGAGAGGTAGATATTGAATGACAACTGAGTGTGTACATGGGTATAGGTGCAAATTTACATTTTACTGTAGTCTAATTGGCATTACACTGATCTGCATTCATACTGCACAACTTCTACCTCAGTGTGAGGGTCTCATTCCCACCCTGACATCTCCGTGTTTAGCTTTTCTTAAATGACACGATGACGCGCACAAAACCTCTGATTGTACATATCCATACGTCTACCTTCGTTTGTAAAGGTGTCAAAACAAATGAAAAATAAGCTGGCAAAGCATGTTTATGTCTGCGTCCATCCTGAAGACTAAAATGCAAATCCAGCGTGATGACAAACAAATCCATCCGAAGAAAAAGACACACCTCCTAAAGCAGCACATGAAGGAATACTGTATGCTCTTACATACTTGTTCCAGCTTTACAGCGCCATGATCAATACCGTCGTCTCTAACTAAGAGGCTTAAATTCTGCCTGGAAAGGCTTCAGTGGCCATGGTATGGTTTCCCAGCTACACGTACAGTAGATTCTTTCTGTGCCGGTGTTTACCAAGCGTGGAGATCTTATATAAAGAAATTATTTGGACATCAGGTTGTAAAGACTTTCTGTTAAATGTCTTTTGACGTTGTATTTCTTCTTTTTCACACTCCCTCTCTCCACCTCCATGAACATTTGCCTGGACCGTTCGAGTAAAATTAATCCGACTGCATCTGATTTTTACGATCTGGCAGAAATTTAGTGGAAAATGTCATTTTTGTGCATCCAGACCTGTCACTCAAAGCATCCGCGTGAGATCAGAGGATGCGATCTGGGACCAAATGTAGCCAAGATAGACAGAGAAAATGATATTTCAGACAGACCAAATCTACTCCCTGGCTAAGTGAGCTTCAACAAGCAATTTTACACCAGTATCTACATGATTATTATTTAATTTTCTTTCTACATTTATTTATTCATTGAGGTGGCGTTTCACTGAGAGCGATGCTGTCTTTTATGATCACGTTCACACCTGGAAGCTGTCCTGTACAAACAGTCTGATTTGCTCCACTGGAGCTTGCTGAGCCTTGCTCAGTGGTGGTAATGACAGTTTCTGTAACCTTTAGGCCATCACTACACTGTAATTATATCAATTATTATGTCAGGAACACAAATAAATGCTCTAAAAATTTCTTTGTCATGATGTTCATCGCATATCAAAAAGGCATCTGGAAGAAAGCCAAACAAATGAGCGAGAGGCTTAGGTCTGTGTTTAGGAAGCGCTGTTGGAGGGCCGATGTTACGACTTTGACTCGTTGACTATGGGGATTCCCAGGTGAGACGTCATTGAACAATACTCCCCTGTGGCTAAACGCTGAAGCAGTAACAAGTTCCTCCTTTTGTAAAAATAGATTAATTGATCTGTGATAATTGTATCTCTCATGTGGTTGTGAAACGGACACAACGTTTGCAAACTGCCAAGTGTTGATATGATTTATGTATAGACTAACAGTTAGCATGATTTCAAATCAGTTGTAACATACATCATGATGAATTCTCACAATTTTTTTTCCGCCAAATCAGGCACTACGTTGAAGATAATGAAATATTTTGACACCATGCCTGTTCTTCGAGCACCTGCAGCTTCCTCTGGACTCCAAACACCTGATCGAAGAAGCCTGATCCACTGAGCTGAATCAGTCAACACAAAGTCTTCCATAGACTCCACGACTCACAGACCAAACTGAACCTAATTCATGGGACAGATGTAAATGTCCAGAGGGCTCTTCAACACATCTTTTCTGGCTCTGTCCTCATTTACACAATTATTGGTGTGAAATATTTCACTGGTTCTCCGGGGTGTATGCATGGAAAAGGACATTCCCCCTGACCTAGAACTGGCACTCTTTGGATGCTCAGAGACTGTTTTGAAATGTACATCTGAGGAACGATTACCATTGATGCTGGGAATGGTCGTAACCAAGAGGATGACTCTCACCGGCTGGAAATCACCTTCACCCAGTTTTCAGAAATGGATCAATGAAATGTTAAATAAATAAATCAAACAAAGGAAGAGATTCCTAAAAATCTAAAACATCCAACAGACTTTGAAGTGTATGGGGTCCACTCATGGACTACCTCAAAGGTTGTTATGTCTGTCGACCCTTTACCTGTACTCGTTACATCTTGAAAATGGTTTATAAATAGGTAATACTGCATACACGGTGTGTCTGGCAGCTTCTATTTTTATTATGTTCCTGTCAGTTGTGTCTACATGAAATAAAAAAAGATTGTTTTGTTAGACTAGCAGCCAGAAACTAAACTACTCATGTGGAAAAGCTCTTAACGTGAAGCTATAACTTGAAATTTTCTTGGTAAATGAATCTCACTTTGAACTGACTGATTTTCTGTCGATCAAATCATTCATGAATTATTAATTTATGCGCTGCACCACAGATTATACGCCATCAGACTACATCATGACAGAAAGAAACGTGAATACAGACATCAAGAGGAAAACCAGACAAACTGAAAAACTAGATTTTGAAAGGGAGCATCACGATACAGTAGCTAGTTAAATTTCTATAAATTTGTAAAATTTCTTCTATCGTCTATCTAGCTACGAGGCAGTTTAGCGTGAAGATCGTTCCCTCAAACCAAAGGCTCCCAACTCCTCTGCAAGTCATCCCAACAAAATGGCAAGAATGTGCTTCACCATGTGACAAACTGTGTAATAAAAACAAAATGTGATGCCTGAGAGGAAGAAGGACGGCTAACAGTGAAAGAAAAGGATTTGGAACAAAAACAAGATCGAAACGAAAAGGTCAAGGAAACCCTGACAGAAACGACAAGGACGTCAAAATCACCACTTCCACACCAAAAAACTGCTCTATCACAGAATAACAGAGCGACTGTTGACAGCCAGTCAAGGTCAACCAATATTTGTCCATTGGCTGTTGTCAAATTCACCCTCTGTGGTGTGCGTGGAGATTTAATGATGGCAGTTGGCCGTGACAGTCAAAGACACGTACTTTAATGTTTTAGTAGTTGCAGCACAGTGCACCACTGTTTGTTGTAATATCACATTAAAATGCAATATGATAAAATTATCAAGGCCATTAAAATAGACAAAGAAAAGAGTCTAATGACGGACAGTGGCAGCCGTCGACATGGCTTCAATGTTTTGGCCTCAGTCGATCAATTTCACATATACTGTAAGTAAGCAGTATGTTTAACCACACGTACAGTAAGACAACACAATGCAATCAGATCGGTGCTGTAATACAGACTACCTCTGTCGGAGAAGTATTGGTTAACACATTAGCCACGTAGCATTGTGACATACATCGAAGCCGGTGGAGGTGCGAGACCTACAGCACGAGTAGTGAAAGGTACGGTCAAGCAGAATGTACCAATCCAGAAAGTAAGAGAATAGTAAGAGAAGTAAGAATTTAATGCTCGTCTGGAGCCAATATAATATTCGTGGTAAGTGCTCGTATAAGATTTGTGATTTAAGTCATACAGTCTGTCTATTTAGATAAAAAAACAACAACGGATGTACCTTGTCTTTGGTGTAGCTGATGTGACAGTCCAATAACAGTCACTAAAATAAAGTTTGTTTAGTCTGCGTCACATCTTTTCCAAAGAATTGTGAGAGAAAACATGATACATATTTTTGTGCAACATGTATCACAATATTAGCTGGACAAAATGGTAAAATATACGCTTAAAGAGACCAGATTATGTATAAATTAATGCCATACTATGAAGAGCGTTCGGTCGTACAGAGGTTTGTATAGAGGCTTGGAGATGTGTGTGTTTTCTTGGCTTAAATCAAGAAAAGACTGGACCGCCTGTCGAAAAGTTGTACATAAGGAAATGTGTACAATGTGCTGAATTAAGTATCATATGATTTTAAAACTTTTCTGCACGGTGCCTGAGAACTTCAACTGTTTTCTGCACACACACAAGGCAACATACACAACAGTGCTGTCATTTCAATGTCAAACACCGGTACGCTGGCAGAAGACTGTACTGTCAGAAAGCCCAACATTTCAGAATGACTGCAGAAAATAAAAGGATACACCTCGGCCTCAATGACGCAACAAAAAAAAAAAAAAAAGAAAAGAAAAAGAAGGTACTGCGGTACTGACGCCAGAGTAACCATAACGCACTGCAAGGAACTGTATGGTGATCTGCTGCAATATCAGTTATTTGTCCTAACCCTATTCTCACACTGTGGGGCAGCCAAATCACCATCTGATGCATCCTCAGTTGCCAGATAAACAGGATCTTTATCCCTTCTCATGTCCTTTTTGTTTTGGACCTGCAGTTGAGCATTGAGATATTAATACAAACTAATCATGGACAGTAAAAGAATACTGATAAAAACAACGTGGCAAAGTGGCACATTAACACAAAGCTTGCTAATCCCACCACATGCAATTAACAACAAACTGGCTGTGCAGACCATCCATCATGGCAAGAAGACACTGTGCTTACACCTGATACACTGCTATGATAATAAGAGACGAATTAAATATATTTATAACGCAGTCTGTAGTCTCTGCACTGTCAGAGCTATGACTTGCAACATTTCTGTTCTTGTAGTGCCGATAGAAAGAGGCAAGCCAGTAAATGCGTTTGTAATTACAGCAACTGTGCATCATTTTCTGGTCGATTTTACAGGTGGTAAGTGCTTCAGATTAGTAATGTGAAAATATGGTGTCAGGGAGGACTGAAAGTATGCAGGCTGACTACATTAACACAATTTCATCAATGAGTGCCTCCTCTCATTTTAAGATGTGACGATGAGTGAAACGACCAAGTATAGCTTTTAGTTTTAGTCGAAATGAAACCTCACAAAACTCTCCGTCTTCCATGGTACTTTCACAGCCGTACCTAGGAGGTACCTAGCAGATGTGCTGCATACAGATAGTGACAAGTCAAACGTCTGATACACAGGCCAGAAAGTGTTGTTGAAATTGTTTTGTGTTTAGAAGAGAAATATTTTTGATCTCAGCATATAAACCTTATTTTCTTGAGATCAATGAGTTAATTAAATAATCATACAGCAACTGTGGCATGTTTTCCTATGTACGGTTGTTCTTTTTGAGCATCACCGTTGATGTGATCACAGCAACAGAAAGGCAAATTATTCTCTTGTGATCGCAAAAAGCCTGTAAAGTCGAGAGCACAGTATAATTATTTTATAACAGAAGAAAACATTAAAATAATTACTGCAGTCTTCCTTTTGCTGACTATTTCTAACACTATTTCTTATTACTATAAACATTTCCATATTTTTTTAATATAAATTTCTATTTGTATCGTTCTAATTAATTATCGAGTCTAATTTAAATTCAAATGTATCTATATAGGTCTAATTTTAATGTATGTTTACTGTCTTATGCTGCATACATTTACAGACTACCTGTTCCTTACATAAGACATGAAATATATTTCACATCCAACAAAGACTGCTGTATTTGTAGTCCTAGGTGAAATTAGTGTTTATACTATTTGCCCTGTTGTCCTTTCATTGATCGTCATTCATGTGTGTTAAACGTGTTATAACTCCCTCACAAAATATTTCTCCAACCTCCCAATGTTAACAGTGCAAGAAAATGCATGCACAAGATGAATAGCACTGAAAATACTGGCACATTTTCCACAATTTGGTACTGGCTGCTGCGTGAGGGAGGTTATTTACGCGTCATTAAAGTGTTTACTTAATTCACTTAAGGTATTTTAAATCTAAGGTTGCCGTTTTGTTGCTTCAGAGCTGGTCGTTGCACGGACAGCCATCTAAAAAACAGGCAGCTTTTGTATCAGGCAACACACCCCCAAGATGTCACAGTCATCGGCTGGGAGGCGCAACGCTGCTGGTTATTCAAGCTATGCTAGTTCCTTGTATGAATTAGCGAACCATAACTCTACATTTTACAATTTAATTTCATAACTATTGCAATTACAACCGCGCTTGGGTGTAAATAAAGTGGTGTGGCGTTGGCGAGGATCGTTGCAGACAACACCACCCCACCTCACGGTAATGTCGCTGCCTTCAATGCACAGACAGCAATATGTTGTTGAGCGCTAAAAAAAAAAAAAAAAAAAGAAAAAAAAGAAAAAAAAACTTGGCTATGGTTAGTAAACATAACGAGCTCACGTATCGTTAACGTTAGGCGCCCCGTGAGCACGTATGCTGTGTAACGCAACTCCGTGGCTAACATAAAATGATATTAAAGCTCGCGTTTTTATGTTTTTAATGATAATATTTAACACGAGAGCACAGCACAGCCCGAGACAAAAGCCCACTGCAGCCCCTTTCGCTGCCCTCACAACGTTCACCCTCCTCCTCCTCCAGCGCTTAATCTTAGCTAGCTAGCTTCGTTTCACACAGCCCCCCTAACACACACACACACACACTCACACACTCACAGTTTTAGCTTGGCTTGGCTCGGCTTGGCTCGACTGGGGCTAACACACTCACTAGCTCACTCTTGTTTCACCCCCGACATTTCCCCCCTATCGTGTACTCGCAAACAAAATATTTAAAATTTAAAAAAAAAACGGTAAGATAACGGCTGATTTTGAAAAACAAAAAAAAATGTAAGCTCGCGGACGAGAAAGTGTGGTAACGCACGTGGCACACAACTATACCAAAAGCCCACGCAGACACATAACGTTCCATTTTAGCACGCAGTTCACTTTAAACGTTAGCCCAACGTTAGCTCAGCGTTAGCTCCGCTCGCCGTAGAACTTAGCCAGATGGTGGCTACTAGCGTTAACTAGGATTTTCAAGCCCTTCGTGATCCGCGGGGCAATGAAACAACAACACTTTTTTCTTACCTTCACGCTGGGTCTACACGCTCCCGCCGACTCATTCAGGGTCCGGAGCCTATAATGTGAATATTGCGCAATATAAACAGTTATTTCCTAAATATTGGGGACGTTAACCGTAGCCTACGGCTGTGTGACGTTCATCGCTGGGTTTGAAAACATCCCAGCCGTTCGTTCGTCGCCCGTCCGTCCTCCTGGAGAAAAGCCTAGCAAAACATGCAAGCGTCGCTCTCATTGGTCGAGACGGGGTCACGTGACGAGCCCTGAGCGCCCCCACCGAGCTTATAAGGTCTCTCCGTCTTGCTGGATAGAGTGAGATAGGTATGTGTCAAAAAAACGGTTTAACTGTTTGTTTTTATCGACGCTGTGTGTGAACCAGCACTTTTAACGCTAAGTGTACTATCTACGCTTTTATGTTTTGTCGGCTAGCGGCGTGTGTAACATCCGTTGGTGGCTTATTTAAGCGTGTGAATTTGGACCGAGAGCAGGGGAGAGAAACAGTAATGGACACTTGACGTCATCTTTTCCGCTGCTGTGTTGCGGTCAGTGGGAACTTTCTCGAAGATCACGGCTGAGGTTAACTCAGGAATGACGGCTCCTTTTCTTTAACGTGAGCATGGCTTACGTAGCTTAGCCACAATTTAATTAAAACAACTTAACCGCGGTGATTCGACCCCTTTTTCCAAGCCCGCCAACTCATTGTATCGGCCAGCTTTGAAATCGGTTGCGCAGTGACATTTGCATCATGGTGTAATACCACTAGCGCGCATGCGTCACGATGCATAATATTGTATGTTGCAGAGCAGGCTTCAAAGTCGCAAGAGGAAACCGGAGAGTGGGGGAGGGGCACCGGCTAGACACGAAAACGCCACCGGGGCGTGATGGAAGTGACAGGAGCAGTTGTAGGAAGGAAGGCTGTGTGTTGAAGCCAACAGGGTTTATCATATAAGAGCTTAACCTCGCAGATATCTGGTCAAAATGTGAACCTAAGGTGGCTTTAATTACATGTTGTAATACATGTACATGCTGATTAGTGAGTTGTTTTTGTTAATTAATGTCCACATTTCAGTTTGAAGTTTATTAATTGTAGAAATCTGAATTTAAATTCAACATATCTCCAGTTTATTATCATTTAGAAACATCTAATTATTCACAATTAAATTTCTCTTTGGATATTTTAAACTAGGATGAATTGCAGAAAATCTTTGAATGACTTGATTCGACATAATTACAGGAAATTCAGTCTAAAATTATACATACTTTGGGTATGTCTTCTTTTTTGTGACCAAGATTGTATTACATTTTTATTTTAGAGGTTGTGATTATACTTATTCTTATGATTCTTCCAGGACTCATTTGTACGTACAGACGGGTGACAAATTGAATGGAAAACCTACAGAACACATGCCACCAGATCTGCTTCAGTGTCTCTTAACATCACTCTTCCCATGCGGCGTTTTAAAGATGGTCGTGGACACGGTGTCTAACACGTCAGTCCAAAATCTCCCGAGGAGACCGCACAGACGATTCATTCATGTTCATACGCATCAAACCATTCAGTGACCCCTCGCGCTCTATGGGAGCTATATCATCATCATGGAAGAAACCACTCCCATCAGGATAGAAATGTTTATAGTGATAGCTGATGTGCAGAGACGCTTCTTTCTAACAAGATAAATGCCCCCCCTCGGTAACAGATCCTCTCTTACTGTAGAGGTCAGTTTCAGGTCTGTACTGTTCTCTTCGTGTACGCCACACATGCGCATGCCCACTTGTTGAGAATATGGTGACTCATCTGACCATATCACATCTCACTGGACAGTGCAGACGGTTTTGCACCACTGAACTCTCAAATGTGCATTCATCTTTGTAATGAGTTCATGCACTAGAACTATTATAAACCTCTGTGTGAATGTTGACAGACTGTTCTTGGTGACAGTCACAGCATTTAATGTGCACTTTTAATACAATTTACTGTTGTCTCGGGTTAGGGATGCAGATGTCTCTGTTCCTATTGAAACGCAAGCCAGCTGAGCAGCTCCTGTCATCTGTGCCACTTAGGTCTTTTCCTCCTCTTGATACAAAATCACAATCAACTATTTTATACCAGAGAGCATGATTGGATGTTAATTGCTACCACGCAGCACACCTGTGTGTAACCATTTGTTATGTTTCTCGGCTCATTTATCAGGTTTTTCCTTCAGTTTGTCACCCGTTTCGCACTGTATGATCGATAGTAAAGTTAAGCCCTGTATAAGCTCGTCAGAGAAGGCTGTCACTTACGTAGCACTGACAATGAACACACGTGACATAAGCTTCTTTTGTTTTACAGCACGGCGTCATGCGGTAAAGCCGAGTGATACTTAAAGTAGTATTTCATTAAAACACTGTTAAAGAGTCTTAAGTGTAGTTCATTTTGGTCTTTCACTTGACTGCATTAAATGTTTAGGAGACATTCAAGGTTATTAATGATTAAAAACTTATCTAAAAGACGTAGTTTCATTGATAGTTAAATTGTCAAGTGACACAGTGACACCTAGAGCGTAGGTACATAACAATTTATTTACACAATATGTTTGAGTTAAACATAATATCAGCTTCAGGACGAGTTGTGTTTGAAAATGTCTACAGGTCAGGTCTGACGCCGAAGCCAGGTCCTGTAGGAGGCTCTGTCAGAGAAGTCAGTCCACCCGCAGGCTCGCATGAAAAACGTCCGCTCCTGTAGAAGAAAGAAAAAGTAAAAAAATCAGTAAAAAAGAAAAAAATGCAATCTTTTAGTACTTCTACTATTCCTGGTGGTATTTTGTACATACCTGGGCCCAGGCGGTGGAACTCTGCCCGCTTTTAGCTCATCAATAATGTCCTCCATGTCCTTCGGTGTGAGGTCCTCCTGGAAACAGGAGAAAAGAAGGATGAATGAAAAGACAGCAGGACAGTGCAGACTGTTTTTTTTTTTTATTATTGCTAGTGGTCTCGTGCTGGATTATTAAATTCTTAACATCCTTCGATGAGCACCTCTTCATCCCATTAAATACGTACTAAACGAGAGAGTGGGAAAATGTTAGGAGGAAATACTTGAAATACTTCTTTTATAATGTTGCAAGGAGCTTAAGATGATTAGAACTAATTCTAGTAAAGCAATCATCAACTTTTAGACTGTAAAAGCAGCTTTTATGCTCAACCACAATGACCAGATTTGCTGAATAATAACCATTCTCAAATTTCTAAATAGACGTGCTGTCAGGAATAAAATAAAACATGCAGAATAATACTGCACTGTGATGATTTCTGCTAACTGATATTGGATATCATAATAGGCAGTGTGTTGTCCAATTTTTTCTTGTTTGGTACCTGAAAAATCATATTATTCAGTATTAGAGGGCTAAATGCTAACATCATATCCCATAGATAAAATATTCAGCTCAAGTTCACATCAATAAATAACTTTATGGTTTCCTAATTTCAGTCATACACACAGAACCTTTAAAACTCATTTAAATCTATGTTTTAACCCAGGCAGACAAAGCTTGTTTAGTCATGTCAGATTTAGTTAGTCTTCTCCATCAACACTTGCATTATTTTGTGTTTATGTGTATAAAGAATATTGTGTCTGTGGTCCATGTTTAGCAGCCACAAAAGACCTGACACAAGCTTGTTAAATAAATGCATGTATATATGTACGTATGAATAAATCACAACAGCCAAAGACTGCAATCATTTGAGTGCTAATTATTCACATAAAATGCTGAACTCAGTGCTACCTTACTCTTGGCGTTAACACACTTTACCTTTTTTGCCTCTAATGATCACACCTCAGCGATGTGAGGCGTTAGAGAAAAGTCCTCTTTTCTCAGTCGTATTTACTTTAATTGGGTCATTCACTTGTGCTCAGCTTGCAATAACTAAATCCCCCCTTGGCAACTCGGTGCAGAATTAGTATCCGATAATGTTTAACCACAAATCCACAAAGCAAAGTGTTCATATCACATCTGGCCCGTGACGTTTTGCAGACTGAGGTCACGGATGAGACAAAAGTTCTCATTTCAGCCACATTATTAGTCACCATTATTAGTCACCTCCCCAGTTGCGTTTGTTTTTTAGCCTGACGACTTTGGACTGTACCACATCGGGTTGCGAATTCTGGGAATTTCAGGAAAACGGGAACTTACAAAATTGAAGGTTGGCCATTAACAGTGGCTTTAAATATATTTGGGGAAAATATATTTTAGCATAGACTTGACTAAAGCAAACAGATTTCATGCAAGTACACCTGAACATCTGTGCTATTCCACAATCACGTGCACAAAGCACATAGGCACACTTCAGAGCCCAGAGTACACAGAGAGTACTGAAGCCACATCCTCCAACATTTGAGCTTGTGGACGACATAATATTGTTCAATAAACTAATTAAAACTTGATAAAGTTCTACTTACAAATAAATCTGTTGAAACGTTTTTTTAATTGTATTATTTTGCATGGATGTCTGCTTATGACAAATATATATATATATTTGTGTTTGGATGTGATACAGTTAATTAAAATTACCCCCAATCTCCAGTTAACTCCCAGAAATTTCCCCAACTTAACTTCCCATGGAAAGTTTCTGAAAATTTACCAGAAATTTCCCACCCCTTTGCCACCCTAGTACCACACCTGCACTAGCTTCCAAAGTGGGGGGAAACACAGTCAGCACTCCGGAGATGAAACTCAGAACTAATTTCAGCTTTTTTTAACCTTATTTCGTTAATTTCGTTATAACGCTCAGTAAAGCAGTCACATCTGCACAGAGTCATCAAACACTCACATAATAGTTGTCATTGATCTGGACCATCGGAGCGTTCACACAGGCGCCCAAGCATTCCACTTCTAATAGCGTGAACATCTTGTCTGGAGTAGTCTCTCCACCTTTAATACCTGTGGCAACACAAACGAAGACATGCTTCATATTTAGCTAATCTCCCCTGACAAGCTGCAGATTATGTTACTGAAACAACACATATTTTTAACTCGAGCGAGATCGCCTGACATTACACAGCTGTAACAGTATACGTGACTTATAACAAGGTGCTCTATTCAACGCCGCACAGGCTGAAGTAGGTTAGCACTCGTTTGGCTTCATTTCAGCCTTTTATGTTTTCTTGTTTGCTGCGACAGCTCACTGCTGTTTGAATCACAGAGACAACTGTATATTTACATGTCTGTTTATCTCAAACATACACAATAAAAAAAATAATGTTCTCATCTCATTGTTTTCATCTCTTCATTGGCTGCAAAATGGGAAAATGTCTCACCCAGTTTGTTTTGGATGGTCTCCAGGATGCTGTCGGAGTTGCAGAGCATGCAGGGTGTTGTTGTGCAGATCTGAATGAAGTACTTTCCCACGGGCTGACGCAGGTACATCGTATAGAATGTCGCTACTTCATACACCCTCATCGGAGCGATTTCCAGCACCTCTGCGACCTAAACGTAAAACAAAGAACGAGGTTACACGACACCTAAGACATAATGGTGTTCTTTAGTCCTCCATAAAAGTGTTGTCAAACTGGCGTCACACAGCTGCAACACATTAAAGAAGCACCATGCCTTGTTCATGGCGGAGACGGGGAGCCATCCATGTTGCCTCTGGGCTACATCCAGCACTGGGAGGGTGGCTGCCTGCTTGTGCCCAACAGGGTACATCGAAATAATCGCCTCGATCCTCTACAGACGGAGGGGAAAACACATTACATGAATCATTGCATTCCTCTTTTATTTCAACAATTAGAGCAACTGAAAATATCAAACAATGCTCATACAGAACTGTTACCTGCACAGATATATCGATCTATTGACTGACATCAGTAATATTAACGTGACAAAACTAGATTTATACAATTAAACTTGATTAATACATCGGTAGACTTTAATTAAGACATGATGCAGAAGATAATTGGAGTCATTTAGATCTATTAATGAGTTTCTATTTGTGTTTTATGTGTATAGGTATCTATAATTATTACATTTTTTATTAAAACCTTAATAATAATAATAATAATAATAATTAAGAATAATTTACTCATACAGAGAGCTAAAGTTTATTGTTCAACTGTAAAACATCCTGCCTTCATTTCACATCTTTATCACAAGTGTTTGATAACCATGTCTGAGCAATCGTTGCACAAAATGTTTATTTCTATATAATGAATCTCTGTTAATATACCAATGTGAGAATTATTTATTCCCAGTTATCAGTATTAGCCAGCCCACAAAAATCTGGTGTTGGTCGGGCTCTAAACTTTCTAAAGATAATAAAAATAAATAGTCCTGGTCATAATGATCATATGTTCATATTTTACTGAATATCACAGCGGTAAATAGCCATTTAACAAAATATAGATTTAAAAAGAGTGTCATGTTTTAGCTATTAAGATCTAAGCAGATTTGGAAAATTAAAATACGTGACTCAAACTCGTCAAACAGGCTTGAAAGATAATAACAGTAAACAGAAGTAACGTGCAAATCGTGACTAGCCAACGCAGGTGCAAATATATCAGATATTGGCACTGACTTCAAGTAAACAAACAGCTGTGCGTCCCCTCAATGTACCTCTGAGCACAGACATTAAACAAACCTTTTTGCTCTCCTCAGTGAACTCAAATGGAGTATCGGCGTTGTTGTCAGGAGTATCTCTGTGCTGAAACACAAAGACAACAGTGTTAACATTGTTTACACCAACACTGTAATTATCCTTAGTCATTTTCAGTGACATTTATCAGCCACGTTTTATTAAATCCTGTTCAGAAGCTCTCAAAAAATGTGAAGCTGTTATTAAATTTTAGAGGGCTTATGAACAGTATCTAATAGCATGTGATAAAATATGAATAACCCATCCTGTAACCCCCGAGGGGAAAACATGTGCAGCTATCAGACCATGGGAAAGACTTAACACAGATAACAATCCTTTCTGCTTCTGCACACAGTGCCCCCTTGTGAGCAGCAAACAAGCTTTGTGCAATTAAGAAAAAGAACAACTTTAAATTTAACGATGTTTGAAGTTTAACATGTCGGTGATGATTGAAGACGAGCGGTTCAGAGACAATTCAGCTAAACTGAATTTCCACAAATCACACATTTAAAAACATCTTTACTGTCGAGGGACGATGAAACCATGGCATGTTTCCATTACATCAAAATATCACCCGTGATGTTTTTGTTGTGGCTCTGAAGGCTGCTCACGGGATGAATTAAGAGCTTTTGGAAAATGGATGCCTTTGGGATCGTTTCGACAAAAACAGAACCACAAACATTGCTGCTGAGTTATGCGTAATTAATTCACAATTGTGATAACCAGGTAATACAATTAATAAAATCCAACCGACTGAAGTTTGTGGATGTGAAAGATAATTTGTTAATATTGGTGTTATGTGTAAACACATGAGTAAAACAGGATGAAGAATAATTAAATTAGATGGAGTCAAGCTCCCAGATGTGGAATACAATGAAGAAAACTGATTTATTTAATCATTGAAATGTATTAATTTAGAAGTTAATTAAAACAACAAAGTATATGAATATATTCCACACTGTATGATTACGAAAGTAAAGAAGTAATGGACTGATACTGATACATAAGGTCTCTATTACAGCACAACTGAGCGCAGCGATACAAGAGGTCAAAATTAGGACGATTAACAGTGATACAGATCACCATGAAGAAATATGCGCGCTTATTGCTGCAACATGTCCTTGTCACAGTTTTGTAAAAGTAGTTTCTCGTTTAAAGGATGAATGTTTTGGATTTTGCTGCATCTAACAGTCTAGTTGCCGATTAAAGACCCCTCGCCTACACTCCCCTTCCTAGGAGAAACTGAGGTGGAGGTGAAATGTGCAAAAATGCTAAACGCACAATCTACAGCCAGTGTTTAGTTAGCCCATTCTGGGCTTCTCAGGTGATTTTACACAGATGAAAACATTTCTTATATTACATTTCTGACATACTCTTTAAATACAGCCCTCTAAATCTTTCAAACGGGTCCTTTAAGAGCTCCAATAACACCTGACACAGCTGAAAATCTCTAATAACCTGACCCCATTAATCCATTAACTAACCATTTACCTCACAGTTTCTGGATGAAGCACACTGACAACCCAGTAATCAATTAAATTAATAATCAATTATAAACTTCATGTCTCTTAACTTTGGCAAAAGAAACTGTAACTCACCACAAAGATGCCACCAGCTCCAGCACGCGCAGCAGACCGATGCAGATTCCTGACCTGCCTGGCCTGCAAATGCAGACAGAAAGAAGACATTTTACATTTACATTTAGTCATTTAGCGGACGCTTTTATCCAAAGCGATTTATTGAAAAAGGAAGTTGTGTTTGAAATCATTTCTTAAATGAAGAAACTATCTGAAAGAGCTGGTAAAAGGTAAACAAAACAGAACGAAAGAAATGTAACGTTGTCATTCATCATTTTGATAAACCACAACAGAATCTCTCAAAGTACACCAGAAGTGCCTGAGTCGGTCTCACATTCTGCCCAACTCATGCTCATGTGGATAGACTTTAACACCAAGATAACACCACAAATACTATAACGCCCAAAGAGAATGTTTTTACCCATGCAGGTGTTATTGTCAGCATATTCTAGTCTGGAGACACAGATGTCAAGCTATCTATTATGTCTAGGAAGGCAGCAATAGGTCTCTTCGACCCTGGCCACCACAGTGTTTAGGTAGACTGGCACCTGTTCTCAACCAAAGTCAAACAATTAATACTGCTGAGGCCCACACGTGACCCCATGTAACCTAAGGATAGAAAATTCCAGTGGAGAAAAACAGTGTATAGATTAGATTTCTCTGCACATCTAATTTCTTGCATGTTTAATTTCTCTGTATATGTTTACGTTAAATCCAGATTTATTTTATAGGTTAATTTTAATGCATGTTTACATGTTTTATCATGCTTGATGTACTGACTTGCATCTTTATGTGACACTCATTACTGCAGATAGATACAGTATAAAACAGTATAAGAAACAGCATAAACACAGCTCATAGATTAGTTTATATATAAATTAGATTTCTCTGCACATTTAATTTCTTTGCACATGGTTAAGTTCAAGTCCAGATTCATCTTATAGGTTCATTTTAATGCATGTTTACATGTTTTATCTATGCTTGATGTACTGACTTGCATCTTTACGTGACACTCATAACTGCAGATAGATGGGATAATTTATCATTTTAAAATATTATAGCTATTATCTGTTTGTTAAGCACTTTTATTACTGTCCAATGACCTCCAGGTCTCTATACACAGAGTGGAAATAAAGGTTTGGGGTCTTACTCAGTGCTGACATGTCATGTTGTACAAATACAACACAGGCTTACGCAGCTAACAACAAGTTACGTGTTATAACACACACACGTGGCGTTTTAAATTAAAGTGATGCTTAATGTCATATAAACAAGCACAGTAAAGTTGATTTTAATATGTAGTTGCTCGTGTGCAGAGTAAATTCTCCTCTGCATTGACAGTTTTCACCTTGTAGACGTCTGACAGCAGGAAGCTAAAGTAGCTAGCATGCTAATGTTACCCGACGTTACATAGCACGTTAGCTTAGCTTAGCTTAGCCTCCGCTGCTTGCCCTTGTGGGGAGTCACAGCGTCTCCTCTCCAAATTATCAAACACTGGATTCAAATTATCACCCAGAACCAGAGAGAATGTCACAATCTTACCGTCTGCGACACCGCAGAGCGAACAGCAGCAGACAGAAACATCGTGGTGGTGTTAAAGTTTTGGTCCCGGTTCGTTAGCAAACTGGACGGGACATCAACGGCCGGGGTCCTGCGTGAGATGCGACGTCAGCACGTCAGATGGACGTACGTGCGTAACTGAATCGATCCCAGAGTGAAACATGAGAGTGGACATTTCTTCTGTGTTATGTAACCTGAAGTCTGGGTCACGTTGTGTGTTTATCAGTGTCTACCGAGGACAAATCATAAAAATAATGTTTCAATGACACATTATAACTGTTATAATAATGAAATGTAATACTATTTCTTATTGGATATGTTCAAAAATAATGCTACAAAGTGGTTCTCAGTAAAGCAGCAAGGGAGAAACCCAACAGGACAAAAGCAAAATCTGTACACAGGGCCCATATATCTCCCTCTCACAACTCCAATGCATCTCCATTGTGCCCCAAGTGTAAAAAACTGGTGGTCTGACACAGCAGTTTTGGCAGGTCAGTCATAGGGCAGCAAATGTATAAGATTCTGTCTATTAACAGTAATAATAAACCTTTATATCTGCTACTCGGTATCTCTGATATGTCCATCACTGACAAATTTAAAAGAAAACTTTATCAAACGCTTGTTTTCTGTGCTAGAAAGAGTATTCTTTTGGATTGGATCACAGATAAAGCTCCATCTAAGGCTCAGTGACAAAGGGTTTTTTTTTTTTGAATATGTCGACTATTTGGCATGTAAACTTCACAGCAACGATGATGGCTTTTGTAAAACATGGGAACCCTTTCTGTCATATGTTACTTTCACTTCTGTATACCTTTATTTAACTTAAATAAATATAAATATGTACCTATAAGACACTATGCCAGAATAGTGACAATGGCTTGAGGCTCAGAAATGTTGTTTACTGGATATCAGTCAACACAAAGTTGCTCCTCCACCATCTCTCTCTCTCCTTTCTCGGGACACCCATCACCCTCCCTGTCAAATAAAACCTTCCAATGCCTGCCTGGATTCCCAGCATTCAACCTCCCTCTTCTCCTCCTCCTCTTCCACCTCCTTGCTTGGAGAAATAATACGACTGACAGACCAGGGAGGGCTCGTCCAATGAAAAAGTGGGAGTGCCGCACCATGTGAGCCGATTGGTTCCCCTGGACCTAAGCAGACTTGGAGAGAGGCTGCAGTTCTGGGATTAGAGGTGGGTGTTATGCATGCTGAATGGTGTTGCTTCAAAGTACAAGAGGCCTTGTGGTGTTCTTACCTTATCCAGGAGGATCCAGACAGATCAGCAGTGACTCAGATTAACCCATATTCTGACTCTCAGATGATATAGATCTGTCGACATCTGTCCGTCCACGATGGTTGTGCCTGAATCTCAGGACAAGATGTACTACCCTCCTGATGACATGAAGAGGGATGCTCATGTGCCTGATTTTAACTCCTATCTGGCACTGTACAGGAAGTCTCTTGAGAATCCAGAAGGTAGGTCAAACACGTCTGTATTTTTAGTGCAGTGCTCGCAGAGTTTGCTTGCATTTCACCTCCCTCTGAGCCTCTCTGTATACAGTATCTCTCTTGTGTTTATCTGCTTTGTCTGCAGCCTGTAACACTGACTTATCACTTTGTTGTTTTTGTTAGCTTTCTGGAAAGAGATTGCTGATGAGTTCTTTTGGAAGAAGCCAGCGACAGGACCAGTGCTGCAGTACAACTTCGATGTAACAAAAGGGAACATTTACGTCAAATGCATGGAAGGGGCCAAAACCAACATGTGCTATAACGTGCTGGACAGGCTCGTGAAGGAGAAGAACCTCGGTGAAAAAATTGCCTTTTACTGGTAAGAAGCAGCAGCAGCGTCTTTCTGGGATGAATCGTGGCTTTCATGGGAAGTCCCGCCTGCAGTTATGTCAGCTATTTGTGTCAATAGCAACTGTTGTGTCCCCAGTGACGACCCCTGTGCACCAACGCAAACCACAGCTAGCACAACACAGTGCCACTGCATTTACAATCAGATTATAAGAGTCCTTTAAGACTCATAAAAACTATTTTTGGTGTTTCATTACAGAACAAAAGCTGATTTCTACTTAACCTTTGCCAGAATCTTCCAATACGATCCTAATGGTTTGTTTCCAGAGTACGACTGATGTTTTTAGTTGTTATATTTTGTATATAAGCTCATAAATCTTCTCCCTAAACTCTTTAAATTACCTTACTGCTTACAGTAAAGCCTCACACCTCACCATAAAGGCTCTATATTATGTTGTTTTGACTTTATATTATGGCACATATTTGCTCTGTCAACCGAAGAGGCTCAGCAAACAAGAAATAGTGGTGCAAGCTCAGCAGTAATAGGGGTTCAGTGGAACTGGACACAGTGGAGACCAGCCATCATCCACACAAGCACAAACACTGTTTGCATTGCATCAAAGCACTTGTGTAATATATCTGCTCAAGTGTTTGCCGTGTCAGTTTCAGTACACCGTGTGAGGAGGATATAGTTCCTGTCAGCTGTGTTATTACTGTGTTTATATTTAAGTTATCGTTGACCATATGGTTTGATATCACTTGGTAAACACTATTGCTCACACCTTGAACAAACAGCACTTGTAAAAGTATCCATAAAATATGACAACAGGAAGATCATCTTATATATTATATACACATAGAAATGTGAGTACAAACAGCGGCTAAAGAAATCAAACCAACAATTAAAATACACCACCACAGTAATTAATTCCACCGTGTTTCTCTTCAACTTCAACTTGAGAAAGAGCGTCATACTGTTGGTTTTAACTGTCACTATTGGCTTTACATTGGAGTTTGACAAAGGGCTCAATGCTCTATGATGACAGGTGTCATGTGACTTAGGTGTCACACTTTGAACAAATGTTTAATATAAAGATGGACTAAGACCCACTGTCTTGTCCTGTCAGAACGAAAGAAAGAGAAAGAAAGAAAACTTTCTCTGTGGATTAGTGATGGTAGTAAAAAGAGAAACAAATTATGCAACAATTGCCACAAATTATAGGACAAAGGACAAATCAGAGCCTTGAACTTACAAGCTGCTTCAAAATGCCCTTTTGAATTGTTGAAGGTAGTAGCAACAGACGAGTTATGCATGAGCTGTTAAAACAAAGAAAATGCAATAAAACTGTAATGGCAAATGAATGTATACAGAGGATGCACACTTTATATACTGACACTGAGGCTAAAACACCAGAATAAACTACATAAAATGAAGCCAAGATAATGAAAGAGCATAATAAATAACTGACTGAAATCTATATACAAAAGCAGCACACAGTCCAAAGGCAGTGGTAAACTTTGAGTGCATTCCCAGCTTTGATTCAGAGGGATTAAGTACAGACTGTTCAAGAATATCTGCAGCTAAAAGCAGCTTCACCATGTTTGGATTTCACAGCAGATGACCTTGGAGGATTTGTGGGTTGATATTGTAGCAGGAGTGTTTTGCTCATAAATCATTTGGTGATTTCTAAATGAGTTCAAAGATTTTTCTACGGTTGCAGAGATTTGAGTATTGTGCTCAGCTTTCTTCTGAATGTGTGGCAGCTGCCGAAGAGCTGTTTTAGAAATACCTGAGAAAATCCTATTACGGCAGTCCAGCCTGCTGGAGATAAAGACGTGGATTAGGTTTGCTAAATCTTGTTTGTATGGAAATTCTCTAATTCATCAGGTGAAAATAGGCTACTTTATCTGTTGTCCCTGACCACACCAATATATCTCACTTGGGTTTTCAGCAGCAGACAATGCAGATGGAAAGTCCAAATTCAGTCCTAACGGAGGCATTTAGCAGTTGAATTAACAAGTTCCCAGGATCGAGCCCTGTGGTACTCCAACAGTAGACACAGAATAGTAGGTAAAAACCTTTAAAATATAAATATTTGAGCTTTTATTTGGCACATCACCAAAGCACTTCAGGTCACTTTACCAAGGACTGTTTCATCACTGTAATAATTTATTTCAGCACCGTCAACCTGGCAATACACTCGATTTCAGATTGTTGCAGTGTTTTGGCTTCTATCCTGCACCAGACGTCTGCCACCATGCTGGCTGGCCGCCTGTGAAACACTGTGCCACATAGTTTTCCAAAAAAACTGTCCTGACATGCATCCAAACCCAATATAGACCCAGTAATAACGGGAACAGGTTATCTCCCCTGTGAACTCACTGAAAAAGAGGAACAGTGACTTGACATTTTCTGTGTGTGTATATACATATATAATATATAATCACATTATACAGACAGAACTTCATACAATCTAAAACAGGATTACAGTAACAGATTTGGGTTGTGTTTCTTCTCT
Source organism: Protonibea diacanthus (assembly GCA_028641955.1). NCBI lineage: Eukaryota > Metazoa > Chordata > Actinopteri > Sciaenidae > Protonibea > Protonibea diacanthus. Next base: position 18,860,408 of record CM053988.1, on the reverse strand, counting down.
TGTGTGTCGTCTTCTCAGGGAGGGGAACTCACCTGACCACCACCTCGCCATCACCTACAGCCAACTGCTGAGCCAGGTCTGCCGCTGCGCTAATGTCCTCAAACAATTGGGTGAGGAACTAAAATGCATGTAAGCTATACTACCTAAAAGAATAGAGAAAAGATAGAGATGATCTTTAGAAATCATCAAAATATTGGGTAAAAGGAAAAAGAAATGCACCCACGCCAAAATCATCCAACATTTCAGGTTGTGGATTCAAGAAGGAAAGTCAAACATCTCTCAGAAATGAAGACCATCTCACTTCCCGTGGGGGAAACCTAAAAGAGCATTATCATAGGAGTTTTATTTCAGTGTCAAATATAGAAATATCATCTGAAATCTGTCAAACATTGTGAAATACAGCGACAAATACTGTCCATACTACCAGACAGGGCTCAATGTCGAGTATACTCGGTATGCCCAATGCACTTGTTGCATATCAGACATACAGTACAGCATCTGGACCAAATCCAGCATGCTGAAACGCATCCTAAAGCTGCAGTACCGTTGCTTGTTTGAGTTGAGAAGGAACCTAGATGAAAACCTCGAGTGTTTACTTGTTGTTTTACTTCTTCAAGGTGTAAAAAAGGGAGACAGAGTGTCTATCTACCTCCCCATGATCCCAGAGCTGGTGTACACTATGTTGGCCTGTGCGAGGATAGGCGCTGTTCACTCCATTGTGGTAAGTACGATGATGAACGACCTCTGTAACTTGAAGCAAGTGAGTTTGTTTCGCCCATTTTGTTGAAGCAGCTGTAGTATCATTTAATGTCATATTGTGCTGTCTGTGGGAAGTTTTTCACGCGGGTTAGCAGTTGTTTGCTGCTTTGACCCCATTTCCAGGACAAAAAAAACCCCATCAGCTGTACCTGAGCTCCTGCTTCTGGTAGTCCAGACTGCTCTGCTCCTGTAGTTATCAGCTGTTCTCCGTGTGAACACAGCGCTGGCAGCATCTGCAATCAATATATGGGTCAGGCATTTACTGGCTGTGTCCAGCTTGGGAAGGCATCAGAGTCAGTGCAACAAGCCAACACTATTTTAGCTATTCAACCTTCCCCGTCTATGTAAAGGTTAGTAGCCCTGTTAAAAATATCTTCAGGCAGCTCCAAGGCTGGATTTTATGACTTAGGAAGGTCTGGTTTTGGCAGACTGAAGAGTGAGTGACCTTGTCTGTGCTTAGTCATTGTTGTTAATCTTCCAGCTCTGACTTTTTAACATATGAACATCTTTTAGCAACATAAGGATCTCTGGGATAATGCCAGCCTCTTGGATTCTCATACGACTCTTAGTGTTAATCATAAATTAGCTGGGCATGAAATTAAATCATAGATGGAGCCAGGCAGGATAGCTAATGTCACTCACGCTGCGACATTCTGCTGAGTCCAGAGTCGTCAATAACCCGATTCATGAATGCTGTCATCGACACTGAAACTTTATACTCTGTGAACTATTAACCTTCGCCAGAAGACATGCGTCTGGCCGAGTACATAGCAAATGACAATCACATAAAAGATTAATTATAAATGTCTGGTTCATTACGTAACATTGCACAAGGTGACTCCTCTGTAATGAGGAGACACAGCATGCATCAGACGGATCAGTCTGTTTGCAGAACTGCAGCCATCGTGGCCTCACATAACAATGAAGGAATAACAGTGAAAGCTAAAACACAAAGAGGTTTTAAAATATGTTTTTATGATCTGAACACAAGTGGACAGCCGAAACAAGTCATAATTCATGCTGTAATCTATCATGTGTCAAAGATCTGACCACTTTTGTAAGAATAACAGTTATTATCTCAGTCTGTCGCCAGACAAGCGCCAGATTGGTTTCACACGGATGTCGTCAAATGTGTCCTCGCCAAGTGGTTTGAGCAGTCCAATCACAGTGCGTCTTGGTAGTCGTTCACACTTAGATTTAGCACTTGTGAGCCACATTTTAAAACCAAGTGTTAACAGGGTCATGAAGTCGGTGAACGGCAATATCTAGCCTAAGTTAGCTAACTTCAGCTAACATAAGCCACTATGAGTTAAAGCCAGTGGATGGATGGTTAAATATATTTGAACCAGCAATGTATCAAAACATTTTTTACTGTGGTTGTGTTTCCAGACATTTCTTGTGTAATCAGGCATTATTACCAACATCCTTGTGCCCTTACTTTTGGTTTCACCTTCAGATAGAGTGAATAACTTGGCCTGTTTTGCAAGCGCACGTTGTGGTGTGTCACAGATGTTGCTGTGTTCCCAAGTCTCAGCAAATATTTTAATCAGTATAATGTTTTTATAACCAACAGAAATGTTGGACGCAAAGATGACAATAAGAAAGTCGTAAGTGCTACAACAGCTCCTCCTTTCAGCTTTTCTCTTCCTCGTGTTCAGTTTGCAGGTTTCTCCTCTGAGTCTCTCTGCGAGAGGATCATGGACGCCCAGAGCAGCATCCTGGTGACAGCAGGTAAGTCCAGCAGCACCAGGATGTGATGTGACACAGCGCACAGGGGCTGTAAAGATGATTTTCAAGTTGTAAAGTGGATCAGTGTGTAAATATCTCCTCCCTGCTACCTCATCATCTCTCCCTCCATCCATTTGTCATATACAGATGGTGTTTATAGAGGAGAGAAGCTGATCAACCTGAAACAGATTGCAGACGAGGCTCTGGAGAAGTGCAGGGCAAAGTAAGTCCCGCTTACGAGGCCGGCAGTTTCTCGGTTCTCAGCAACTGCCCTTATTTACACTAGCTGCTGATAATGGGACTCAGCTGCTGTCATATGAGTTACTGGACACACACACACACACACACACATGGCAAAGCCCAGTTTCCACATTACGGGGTTGCCGGGCAACATGGGGCGCTCAGATTCAGCAGGTAAGCCCAAGCTGCTCGTTCCCCGTGGCAACACGAGCCTGGGAGGGAAGCACGGTATGCTGGGAATGATTAACTGAGGAGGGGGTGGCATTTAGGAGCATCATTTCAAAATAAAATGTACAGCGATGCTGTTCATTTCACCAAAGCATCATGTAGCAAAACATTTTTCTGTAACTATTTATCCTGAACTCTTATTATATTATAATATATATACATATTTATACTTTTTTAAAACTTAATATCATTGTTTACATCATCATGTTGTATTTTATTCAGATTGTGACACCCACTGAGGCAAATATTTCACCTATACAAGGAGCTGACAAGTAGATTTGAAGATTATTTGAAAAAAGATGTGAAGGAGAAAAAAAAAGTAATGCTTGTAAATTGAAATGTCCTCTATTAAAAAGTGAGACGTGGCGCCTTTCCTGCCTTTTTCTTTATTTCCTCGCAGAGCGTCATCCAGTGTCACTAAATGCCTCGTCGTCAAACACCACGCTCTGAGGACAAAAAGCGGAGCTGCGTGCAACAAACTACAGGTAGATTTGTTTTTGGTTTACAGTTCATCAAGCTAATAAATGACAAAATGTGTGACAGTACCTGAGTACCTGTAGACACCAAAACTATGAAGCAACACAAATGCAACTATGTGGTAACAAACCAGAATATGTTGAAATGAGAAATGAGATCTGCATTTGTGGCTCCCATCATGAAACATGGAGGATGAGGTGTGATGGTGACACTGTTGGTGATTTATTCAAAATTCAAGGCACACTTAACCAACATGGTTACCATAGCATTCTACACTAAGCATCTGGTTAAGCTTAGCGGCACCATCATTTGTTTTTCAACATGACAGTGACCTCAAACACACCTCCAAGTTATGTAAGGAATAGTTTGCCAAGAATCAGAGTGATGCATGACCTGGCTTCCACAATTACCCGACCTAAACCCAGTTAAGACGTTTTTGGATGAGTTGGACCGCAGCGTGAAGGAAGCTCAGCCAACAAGTGCTCAGCATATATAGGAACTCCTTCAAGACTGAAAACCAGTCAGGTGACGATCTTATGAAGCTGACTGAAAGAAAAGCGTGCACGGGGGTCATGTATATGACACAATATTAGAGCCTCATACTGAAAGGTGCACATATAAGTCCACTCCTGCAGTACGGTGGATAAAAATAGTTAGTCTCCAAAGAAAAGACTCTAAAAGCAGTACTGCGCTGACACAGATGCAGAGGACTTGAGGTGAACTTTGGAGCATCAGTAAAATCAGGCTACGAGAAGAGAAGCGAAGGAGGGAAAGCACCTGATGACAAAATTCATGTTAATGCATATGAATAAGGCCCCACAGAGCATCATGTAACCGACCTCCTGAGGCTAAAACAGAAGAAAATCTCAAAAAGAAAACATGTCTTCCAATTTAGGATTCAGAATTTGCCTCCAAGGAGCACAGAAAATTGCAGTCAGTTCAAAATTGACTTGGTGTGCTGCTGCCTGTGGCTTTGGGCGCACGATATGCGTAGATGTAATGAGGGGTTTTATGTGTTTCATTTGTTCCCTGTTGTTCTGGTGCATTCAGACCCCCTGGGACTCCGAGTGTGATGTGTGGTGGGATGAGGTGATGAAAGACTCCCCTGAAGAGTGTGAACCCGAGTGGCTGGACGCTGAGGATCCTCTGTTTATCCTCTACACCAGCGGCTCCACGGGCAAACCAAAGGTAAGAGACACAGGTGTGTGTACGTGAGGAGAAACCAGAGTAGCTGTGGAAATATTTGAAATCACACTGTCTATTTTCTACTCTGATAAGCCTGTAATGGTGTTAACCGTCCTGGTTTTTACATAATCTGCTGTGAAATGGGTAACAAATGATGGTTTTCTAATGCTAAGAGGCACAAATCCATCCTAGAAAGTTTAAAAGCACCACAATTACAGTCAAACCCGAGGCTCGGAGCATCAGATGGGGTGAAATCATCTTTTCCTCACACACACAGCATCGGGAGGCCCCCTTATTTTTGCTGCCTGCCGTCTTTTGTTGACCAATTATCTCCAAATTCACGCATCCTTTCCTGCGTACGGTACAGGGTGTTCTCCACACTGTTGCCGGGTATCTGCTCTACACATCGTTGACCTTCAAGTATGTTTTTGATCATCACCATGACGACGTGTACTGGTGCACCGCAGACATCGGCTGGATCACCGGCCACTCCTACATCACCTACGGACCACTTGCGAACGGTGCTACGAGTGTGCTGGTGAGAGCGAACGAGACTTAAAAATCAACACATTCAAATAAAGCAATATCACATGAGAGGAAGTTCTGTTATACTGAATATCAGCACGGCTGTGACAGTCGTTCAATCACAGCCGTGCTGATATTCAGTATAACAGCACAACCTTGTGTGTGTTATCAGTTCTACAACAGCAATTATTAGTTAACAACAACAGATTATGATTTATATTTAATTATTCATGCAGGCTGGTTGCTTTATATGTATGCAACCAGTAAAATAAGAGTGAAATATCAGTCTTGACGTTCTCATAAAATGTTATATCAAATGATAATATCAAACATGTGTCACATTATCAGGAGAAAACCAGCTAGTTATTTTGGTAGCAGCCTAAAAAACTCCTAAAATACTGTCACACACACTTGACAGATGGTGAATTAGCTCTGGTTTGAGTCTGTGTTTAATTCAGTGTGTATCTGCTCCATCAACCAGCGCTTACTTTAATGAGAAATCAGATTTTTTTTTGCTTTATTCTTACAGTTACAGTGGTAAAGATTGTATAGAAACACAGTTTATCTTTATGGATTATATTCATGCAGAATTGACAGTCAGACTGTCGACATGTGACGTCCTTTATCTCGTGTTTCTAGAGTGATGTGTTTTACGGACACGTAATGAATTGTTCAAATATCATACTGTATTTCTTAAAGGGAATTTAATGTCATAGGGAGCTTTGGTTTAATTCATTATCATTATCAATGCTACAGAAACACTAGGTAACTGTGGTAAGTATGATAAGGTTGTCTGACATTGTCCAGCTGTTAGTTATTGGTTTGATTAATGGTTGTGCATTGATTACTGACGTTGGCTGATCAGGTTTATCATCAGCTAATCCGTTTCTAACAGCAGTATGCAGCAAATGTTTTTTATGTTCATCTTTGTGTTGCAAACTTTGTTACAACTTAAGATAGACGACGATCATTAACGTGACAGTCGTTCGGACACCTGTGAGGAAGAGTGATACATGCAGTTAAAAGTCCCAGTGCTGTTATTTTCTATATCAGCACTCATGGAACGACTCTTGTCAGACTCTTGTCAAAGACACATTTTAGCACAGAGGCCTCTAATAGGAGCATGCCAGTGTTTGTTATTCCTCATAGAGATGCATGCATGTGTCCAGTTTGAAGGTATTCCAGTCCACCCTCATGTCGGCCGGTTCTGGGAGATCATTGAGAAGTACAAAGTGACCAAGTTCTACACAGCTCCGACAGCCATCCGCCTGCTGATGAAGTACGGACGGGAACCGCTGCAGAAGTAAGAGCCTGCATTTCCTCTGAATGTTGCAGCAGCTCAAAAAAAAAAAAAAAAAAAAAAATCCTGATTTTTTAATCATATTTTCCAGAAGCCGCAGCAGGAGTTGGAGTTTCAAAACACAGCTTGACCTGATAGATGGTCCGAGCGTGTTTTTACAGCAGGGTTTGCCAGCTTTCATATGAAAATTTCCACCTTTAATTTTGAAAGACCTCCTTCTCACCTCTTATATAAGAACTCCTCAGTGGTGAGATGAAGAAAACAAACTGTGTGAATAATGATGGGAGTGACACTGTGTGAACATGTTTTTTTCATACATTTCCAACACTAAATTCACAAGGATCTGTCAAATCAGCATCGGGGATATCTGTCAAAAAGATGTGAGGAAAACTCTCATTTTTAGTCTGTCAATACTCCAAATGTAAGAATCATCTGACGCTCTTCACATTGGAAGTAGAGGACATTACCCCTGACTCTTGAATCAGCTTGTAACAATATAACTTGGCTGAAAATTTACTGAAATAGTTTAACCTTTTTCTTACTAAGTGAACAAGTGTGAAGCTGAAGCCCGTTAGCTTAGCATAAAAACTGGAAAGAGGGGGACATGGCTAGCCTGGTTCTGTTCGGGAGACTCCAACAAGACGTCAGGAAGTCACTGGACAAACCCAACTTGATGTTTTGAGATATAATGTGTTAATTAGTGAGCTTTAGAGGCAGTATGAGGTAGATTCTGTTACCTGCAGTTGGAGCTAAGCTAACCAAAAGCTAAAGGAAGCACTTTTTTCCACTTTCGTGTTTTTCATGAAGCCACCGTAGGTTCTCCTACATGCTTAGAAGGGGGGAGTGTGAGGCGAGGGGTGTTCAGTTGCAACCTAGATCCTACATCCTGGACCTTTAAAGTGTGGCAGAAAGTGAAACTTGTGAAATTCATTTAGTGTATCACAGATAAATATTTAAGGTTATTCAATCAGTTAGATATATTTTTCACAGCCTAGATATATTTTTCACAGACACACATGCGCCCAGAAAACCAACAATAGACACAAAAAATAGAGTATAATCATCAAACATTACTGTGAGAGAAATGTTTTACTCGTCTCTACCAGGTATGACCTCTCCAGCCTGAGGATTCTGGGTACTGTTGGTGAGCCGATCAACCCAGAGGCGTGGCAGTGGTACCACGAGGTCGTCGGTGAGGGCAGATGTCCGGTGGTCGACACTTTCTGGCAGACGGAGACTGTGAGCGCCATCTGCATGCAATTAACACACACTTCAGCTGCTATTAAGTTCGATTTAATAATCCAGAATCCGGCAGTTTACTTCACTGTCCTTCGTTTCTCGACAGGGAGGTCATGTTTTGACTCCTCTTCCTGCGGCCACACCGCTGAAACCAGGCTCTGCTGTAAGTTACAACATCTCCCTCAACACCTGTGTGTGTTACCTCACACTGTAAATCTTAAACACACCCGTATACGTAAATCCTCCTGTAAGTTTCATCAATACAGATCATGCTGGTAGGAAAGGTTTGACCTCTGCGTGTGAGAATAGATCTCGAAATATAGGAGATACATTTATTTATGTAAATGTATATTGTGTGATCCAGGTGATGATGTGAAAGAAAAGCTGGAAACAATATCTCACATTAAATCCACATCATATTTCAGACCTTTCCTTTCTTCGGGGTAGAGCCCACAATCCTCAATGAGCACGGAGAGGAGCTGGAAGGCGAGGCCGAGGGTTATCTCGTAAGTTTCAATTCAATTTCACACAACTTTATTTATCCCTGTAAGGGCAACTGCGTGCAGCAGCTCGCCATCAAGATCAACAGATACCAACACAGTAGAGACGAGAGAGAGGAAGAAAGACAGAAAGGCTATAAGCTTAAAAAACTGTGGAACCAGTTACCAAAAGCTCGAAGCACCAAGGTTACTTAGTCTGCTGATCTTATTTAGACTTAAAACCTGAGGTAGGAAGGTAAACTTGAACAATAATATTAATAATATTAACAGCTTAAAGTGTTATTAAAGTCATCCAGAATTATTCATACATGTTAACCCGGTCCTTTACATCACATATTTTTGTGCACCCGTGCACACTTCTGTAGCTGTGGCTCAAAAGGTAGAACGAGTCGTCCACTCATCAGATGATCATCGCCTCCTCCAGTCCGTGAGTCAAAGTGTCCTTGAGCAAGACACTGAATCCCAAATTGCCTGTGAAGGCTGCGCCATCAGTTGGTCAATGTGTATGAATAGTTAGCTCCTCAAAAAAACAGATTTGGTTTCACCTTGCATGGTAGTCAGTGCTAAATAGCTAAATATATGTATCCTCAAGTGAGTTAAGTAACCTCAATAGCCTCCACAGGCTGCTCGTGCAGTTCTTGTGATGAAAACCATTGCGGTAGAAGACTGGTGAGTTGAGTGCAATCAGAATTTTGAAGTTTTACACACTTTAAGTGGCTCTTGCTGGTTAGATAAATAACTACAAAAAATAAATTCACCTCAGCACCTCAGTTGCCCGAATAAGAGCACTCGCCTTCTTGCTGAAATAAATTTAGTTGTTGTAGATTTTCAGATTGAAGCAGTTCAGTTTTCTTGTGGTGTATTCTTTAAAAGGTGCTTCAGTTTATTATCAGGTTTATGGTTATTAACGGTGGTAGCATTACTAACAGTATCAGTAGTAATATCTCTCTTCTGTGTGTATTTTCGGTGTACTTGTGTTGCAGGTATTCAGGAGGCCCTGGCCCGGAATAATGCGCTCTGTGTACAAAAACCACGAACGCTTCGAGAACACCTACTTTAAGAAATTCCCGGGTTTTTATGTAACTGGTGATGGTAAGCCACAAAAATGATTTTACGACTCCTGTCTGGACTCTGTTGTGATAGAAAAATCCCTGCTGCCACAAAGAATATGTGTCACTTTGGATTGAGCAAGAGTCTAAATACCAAACACATGTCCGTTTATTTGTCTTACTAAAATACCAAAGATCCTCTTGAGAAGCTATAAAAACTGTTTTAGGGGTTATTCAACTTGTTTTTTCCTCTCTCAGGCTGCAGGCGGGATAAAGACGGTTATTACTGGATCACAGGACGGATAGACGACATGCTGAATGTGTCAGGTACTGTGAGGTGATAAAAGGTTATCGCAGTACCAAACTGTGTTATTTACACACTTCTAATGACAGATTGTGACTTGCAGCCTTTTGAGAGTCTTCTTTCAGACACCTTGTGTACACTCCGGACTTTGTATTTCTTTTGTCCTTCAGGCCACCTGATGAGCACAGCAGAGGTGGAGGCAGCTCTGACGGAGCACCCGGCCGTGGCGGAGGCCGCGGTGGTGAGTCGGCCTCACAAGGTGAAGGGCGAGTGTCTGTACTGCTTCGTCAGCCTCAAAAACAGCAGGGAGTTTAACCACACGCTGGTGGAGGAGCTCAAGAGACAGGGTGAGACTCACACACTGGAGGGTTAAAGAAAGATCCACTAAAAATCATGATGATGATGGTAAATGGTTAAAAATATTAGCTTAACTTTAAATACAGGGTACATTACAGTACTGCTTTAGGTGTGTTGAGTCCAGTTGGGGTTAGGACCCCTTCAGGAGGTCACAAGATGACCTGAGCTGAGTATCAGGAAGAAAAGGATTGGACCCAATTGCAGACACATATTGAACACAAAGAAACACAGGAGCAAGGTTTAAACGCCAAGGAACACAAAAAAACAAACTAGCCAAAAGGTGGCTGGAGATCCAGGCAAAAAACACAAACAAAAGGGTCAATAACCAAAATCCAGAACAGAGGCAGCAACAAAGGCAAGCTTCACACACACACAGATGCAGTACAGACACAACGGACAGACAAGGAAACAAAGGAAACACAGGAACGCAGGAAATAGTCACCCAGGTGAAACTAATCAGGGACAGGTGCAGAATCAAAAACAGGCGGAAAAACAAGGCAGAAGAAGAACACAAGACACAGACAGGGTAGGACTACAAAATAAAACAGGAAACACAGAACAAACTGTTACATCGTGTTGTGTTTTTATTCTCAAATTAAGTCACAATATGTTCAGATAAAATTACTATTAATCCCCCAGGATGTTCGTATATATCACAGTATCAGTTCATCATATTGTCAGTGTACAGTTTATATCATACTGCAGTATCGACAGCAGAGAAAGTTCAAACTAGCTGACATGCCAGTATGAACACCTTTGAATGAAATGTTTTGTTTTGGGTTATAATCTCAGTTCAGTACTTATTTTCTTATTTTCAGTGAGAGAGAAAATTGGACCAATCGCTACACCAGACTTCATTCAAAATGCTCCGGCGCTCCCGAAAACTCGCTCAGGTAAAACTCGCTTAGCGCCTCTTTAAACCAACATCCTCCTCCTCCTCCTCCTCCTCCGGTCTCCTCCTCCTCCTCTGTAACATCTGTCTCCTCTTCCTCTGATCACTCTGACCCATTCAGGGAAGATCATGAGGCGAATCCTCCGGCAGATCGCCCGCAACGAGAAGGACCTGGGTGACCTTTCGACCCTGGCAGACCCCAAGGTGGTGGAGGTGTTGTTCAGCCAGAGGTGTGAAGCTGCAGCCTGAACGGACGCCCTCGCCTTCATGCTATGAAGCGGTACAGATATAGACAATCACAAACAGCTGGTTCTGGATCTGAGTGTTTGTGTGCACTCTTTGGGACTGAATGAAGGGCAGGGACATCAGGGCATTTAAAATGGTTATTTTGTGTGAAGAGAATATAAATATATGAATATAAATATGATTGATTTGGTAGACGTACAAATGTAGGGATGTTGCTTTGTGTTTGGGCCAAAATATCAAATAAACTAGGCACCAGAGTTACTATGTTTTTTATTTTCTTAATGTCTTTCAGTTCCACGTCTCACGTCATAAATCTTGAAATAGAAGTCAGCTTTGCACAGCTTGTTTTTGACTGACGACTGATGTACATGTTCAACCTGTGATAACATTTCTATGTCCTCACAATAAAGTGTTTCATCTTGTTTGGTGTCTTTTTTTTACCTTCGAGCTCAGCAGCTGATTGACGCCCCCGTGTGGCAGGAATCGTCCTCCGCAGCCGCTATCTGATGTTGTACTGTAAAGACCTGTTTACTCTGCTGCCAAGGCTTTCTGCCTTTTGTCTATTAATGATGCACGAAGCACACACACACACGCACACAAACACACGCATGGCTTTGATGATGTGAAGTGCAGCAGGGAGCAGCGATTGTGGTGGGACGGAAAGAGAGAAAAGAGAGGGTCTGTTTTATCTCAAGTGTGCTGGATTCTTTTAAAATTACAATCATCAGTGGGCTTTAAAAAAAAGCAACAATAATCTGATTTTTCAAAAGAGATTATAGAGCAGCAGGTTGTCATGAAAGTGGCTCAGAGGGATCTTATCTTATTGTTAATGTCGGGTCACGTTCAGTGTGTGGACTTCCTTTGTTGTCTCCTCGGCACCTCTACTCCATGTCACATGCATGCAGCGATACGTGTTTGTGTGTGTGTGTGTGTGTGTGTGTGTGTGTGTGTGTGTGGGTGCGGAGGATAAGGAGGAGAAGAGCCCAGAAACACAGCGATGGGCAACGTTACATCATCATCACCCCCAGCAGCAGAGGAGTGGTTACCATGACAACCCTTCTTCATCCCTCCCCACCATCACCACACTTCTTCTTCAACTCTCCATCTTCCTGCGGCTACGACAGCGGCCGTTGCAGATGTTTTGTAACCTGAGGACCGGGGGAGCCTCTCTCACACACACACACACACACGTGCACACACACACACACACACACACACACAGATATAAAAGAAGGCTTAACATTTTCTGCATCTCTTGACCTTCTCGATGTCATTGAAACCAACATTTAAAAAAAAAAAGAAACAAATCATGTACTGCATGATAATTTCTCTGCTGAGGGTTTATTTTATGATGCTGTTTGAGTTTCAGTACATGATGCAGAGTGGTTTTCATCCTCATCAGGGTCACGGTGGGGACTGGAGCCTATCCCAGCTGGCACTGGGTGAGAGGTGTGGTACATCTTGGGTACACAAACAATAATTCACACTCATGTTCACACCTGCAGGCAATTTAGAGTCACCAATTAACCTGTTAAGTAGTTATGTCTTTGGACTGTGCCTGGAGAGAACCAACACAGACACAGAAAGGCCCCAGCTGAGGTTCAAACAGGAATTTTCTTGCTGTGAGATGACAGTGCTAACCACTGCACCGGTATGGTCCATATACCAAGAGATATAAAATCTAAAACATATTTTTGAGATCTGAATTTATACCCTCCACGTCCACCAAACAAAAAATGAAATACAATAGAGACAATAACAATAAAGGAGATTACAGAAACAAACAAACACATTCACACAAGGCCACAGCTTTCCAATTTGAGACATTTATAAGCCTACATACATCTACTCCCTAAAAATCTTCAATAGTCTGACAACATTCAGATCTTCTTTCAAGAATAAAAGAAAAAAATCTGTAGAAATCTAATATTACATGTCATGTGAAGAATAAAAACAAACAAAAACCTGATTTAAATCTGCATTTCAGCATCCCAGCAACTAAAATTTATTTTCCAAACATATCATAAAACACACCTAAATGTTTGCTTCTCCAATGATCATTTCCTAATGAGGTGTAATATTCAAGGAGTATTTTCCTCCCACAATAACAAAATACACTTTACGTCTTTGCAAAGTAAGTAATCATAATTCGGGACGTAGCGATTGAAGCAGGCTGGAGTTTATTAATAATTCATTGTGTGCCATAATGTCATCATCCTCTGTCGATATCTGGCTGACTGTCACTTTTCTGAAGACTGCTCTATCAGCAGTGATCAGCGAGGCTTTAATGTCCGACTTTGTGAAATTCAATCTCTTTAATTCAGTTACAAAAACAAAACCGCTGCGTGTGTTAGACTGATACCTGAGGCCGATAATAGATTGTAAAAAATAGAACAATAGATATCAAATATCTGTGTTGTCCACACCTTTGATGTGGTAGACGTGATGTTGACGTTGCAGTTTTGTTTATTAGAGTGTTCTTGTGGAATTGATTAAAATTTGGCAACGTTGGCCCGCCTGAAAAGATAATAAGGTCGTTGTGGTTATTCAGAGTTTTTGTCAGATTTTATAGAGGTCATAATCATATTGGCAGTAACAGTATCCTAAGTTTCAGTTTGTGTTTTTACATCTCAGTGCACTGATTCTGATCATTTCTCAATCTGTCAGGAATAAAGCTAGACTGTGGGACTGTATGATTATTTGGGAGATAAAAGCTGAACATTCTATCACTATTTTTAAAAGCAAAAATCAAAAACTTGCTCCCATTTAAACCTTATGAGTACAAAAAAAACATAACCCTCCTACCTTTTAATAATTTCCATACAGTCCCTAAAATTGAGGGTAAAACAAGGAACTTTCTGACATGGAAATGGTCAAATCAAGGCACCATATTACACTATATTGTATCATACAGTGTTTGATATATTAATATCAGTTCTAATCACAGTGTACTTGTATTACTGACATTGTGGGGACATTGCAGTGGTCAAGCGTTATGGGGACTCTGGTCCCCACAAGGTTAACCGTTAAATTTTATGATTAAAACTCATGCTGTGTTTTTCCAAATATTTAATACCTCATTTTTGTTTTCTGGTTTGTTGTTTCTGTCTGCAGTTGTTTCACCACCATCCACAATTAGATTTTTTCCAGCTGAGTGCAGCTTCATCACATTTGTGGGAGAATACTAGAGGCGCATACTCAAAAATCAATTTGTCTAATCTGAGTATGCTTTTTGTCACTTTTTCAACCTGAACACACTACACGCTCAACAGCTTTAATTTTTTGTTAGACTTAGGCATGTAGTAGTAACCAGAGATTTAATGTAAGTCAATGCATTCACAATACATATGAAAAACAGAAAATATTGCATGTTTTTACATGTTTCTGGGAGGAAAAGTAGAGTATTATTGTGTGTGAAGTGTTGTAACTCCCCGTCAACCTTCTTCGACCCCGAGCTGCCGGAGGATTACGGCCCAAAGTCCCTCATCATTGTTTTTGATGTGGTATCACACCGGCTCAGAGAGAGACTTGGCCTCAGATGTTGTGGGATCTGGAGGTTTCCCCGCTATACATCCCAGCCTGTGCAGAGGCAGAGTCCCACTGTGAGTGACACAAAGATGTGAACGCTGTGTGCATGTGTGTCTGTGTGTGTGTGTGTGTGTGTGTGTGAGTGTGTGAAAGCAAATTACACTGACAAAAGAGGAATCTAGGAGACACCAAATGAATGGGAGTCTTTTTGTTTTTGCTCCACAAAAAGATGGACAGATGGTCTAACTGAACTTGAAGGCTGCTGAACATTTGTTATTTTGAGATGGCCGTACTGTATGTTGAAGGCTTTGAGATGAATCTAGAGGTGAATCACAGGTCAAAGATCAGCCAAAACTGAAGCTTGTGCTGTGTATAAGTCTTAATGCTGATTTATAGGCTACTTTTTTCTCCAATTACATTTCAAAAGGAAACATTGTACTTTTTATTCCACATTTATTTGGCAACAATAGTTAAAAATTTTACAGTTAATGTGTTAAAAAATAAAAAAATAAAATAAAATGCATTGTTTAAAAATTAAACTAGTGGTTGCCAACCTTTTTGTCTCACAACCTGTGAGCATCAGTATCTGTTGGAGCCTTTTGTCTCATTTCAGATGTCTATCTAACAGAGTTAGCAGAGACTCCACTGAACTCACACATCACTTACAACTGTACACCAGTTGTAAGTTGTATGAAAATGTTTGTGGCTCCAGAGGGAGCTGAGTCTTACTAGATGTCTGAAGTGATTTCAGTTGAGTCATTGTGGGTTGAGACTGAAGACTACAAGTTTGAAAATGAAATAAATCTGAGAGTTGTGGAGCTGAAGTGGGCTTACCAGACCTCTGTAGAGGGCTCTTCATCTCTATATTAGCCGTTATTACTGGTTATCAGATGAACACTGATGTCTGTGTTGGATGTCAAGTTGCACTGATGCTGATGTAGGTACCAGCTTTTGACAACAAAGAAGAATGTGTGGAATAAAAAATAATATTTCTGTCTCTGCTACATCAATATACATATATATATATATATATATATATATATATATATATATATATATATATACTCAATCATTGGAGAAATTTTAAAATTTTCTGATGGTTTCTGTTTGTTTCTTTGTCTGAAAAGAGTCCATTATTTCATAACAAGTTAACATAAAGATGTTTTGTCTTCTTTTTTCTTACCCAATCTTTTCACACCTGCTCAGATGTATCTTGTGACCCTTAGGTTAGGAACCACTGGATTACCAACCTGTATATTAAAAGTTAAAATTTACTTGATGTGTGATTGTGAAAGTCTGTCCTACCTTGTCTTATATATCAGTTACAGGGGCTGTTTTTCTGCAGAACAACTACATTTTGATTGAGTACTACAAAATCAATGTAGCAGAACCAGAGATATCGTCTTTTTTATTCTTCTTCGTTGTCAAACACTGGTGCCCACATTACCCACAGTAATGTAGTCTTCAGCCACAAAGGGCTTTATACAATTTGCAGATATCAGATATATTAGTACTCTCAAGACCTGTGAATAGACATTAATGTGTAAAATCATAAGCAGAGTCTTAACTGAACTTTATTTTTTTTAAGTTTTTTACATTGTTGTATTGGCTTTGTGTTACTAAGTAAAAGCTCTGAGCACTTTCCACAACAAATCAATCATAAATTTATTTTTCATCTCTTGTTCAGCTGGTTTCATGTTTTTTGAGAATGTTTTCCTCGCTCGACATATTGTTTCTGATTCCACGCCAGCCTGAGCGACAGTCCTGCTGGTTTAGTTCAGGGTTCAAGCGGTCGTCACACTCCTCAGCACAATGAAGCTGTCTGTTTACTTGTACAATAGTGCATTTCTTGTGGAGCTAAAATCCCCCCCAGCCCAAAAAAACTTGACACCCAGCCTCTGCCACGCTGTTTCCCCAGCTTGAGCACACTGGTAGCTGCCATCTCTCCGGTCTTCGGGCCTCGACCGGAGCCTCAGGAAGAGGACAGGCCTTTTTTCCCCTCACATGAATAATGATGTAACAGAAAGTGGGGAGAAGTGAAGGGCCTCCAGGCAAAGCTCTCGCTCAATATGAATTCTCCTCGCAGCCAAACCTTTTGCTCGGGTCGAGCGCGGGGCTTTTTGTATCGTTGGCATGACAACCTCTTAGCTAATGGCAGATCCAGGCCCATTGTGTTGCTCATTGTCTGTTTGAGGCCTTCTGCACACAGCTGCAGGCACACGCAATTTGGGGTCCAATTTTTGACAGATTGCATGCTGAACAAGGCAGCGTGGAGTCTCAGAAAGGTTAATTCTGTCAGCGGGACACATGGAGAACGAGGGCAGTTCAGAAAAATGGATTAAAATGCGTCTTTATCCATGTCAGATTATACATGCTGCTATTTAACTGTTGGGCAGCAGGTTACTTTTAAAGCATTTAAACACTGAACAAAGGCACTGATTCACTTTTCAGAGACGATTCATGTGTTCTTGATAATTTGGTTACACTTTCTAGTAATGTATACTTTATAAAGGCTTGTACACATTGTGACTAATGTTTATAAACGGCAAATAAATATCTATTAATGTTTATAGCTCAGTAATAATCCATTAATGAGAATAACTGTGGGCTGCTAATTTGCCTGGTGCCGCCTCCTGATGAATTAAACTACTACAGTCTACTTACAAATATTACTGATCTATAAAGGATTAATATTATTTATAATTTGAATATATTTTTTAACATAATTATTTATTAATGGTAATAAAGCTGACTTACGAGCTGCCTAAACGTCTCAGACATCTTAAAATTTGGTCAAACTAACAAATGGTGCAGTTTTAATAACGTGTGTGGTGGCTGCTTGAATTAAAATATATTTTGTGGTGTTTCTGTGGTAAAATATACAAAAACAAATTTAAAAAACAGGCTTAAAGCAACTATGAAGAATATTTTAATAAAAACAAAGGAGTCAGGAAGTGACTACAGAGTATTATCACCAGAATATGCAGTTCCCCTCGGCTTTACGGAGCTTTGTAGTGAGTTTAGCTCATTGTTTACATAAAGGCACAAACATGCTACGAGGGCCGAAAATACTGGCATCAGGAAAAACCTGCTGCAGCTTCAGGAACAATACGAAAACCAGTGCAGTGTTTGTTTTTGAAGCAGGAAGAATAAATCATGAGAAAGTATGGATTCTTCAGTTTGGCTGTGATGAGATAGCTCACCTGTTTAAATTATATCAAGGCTTAAAGTCGTGCTAACTAACAGTGTGGTTGCTTTGATTAACAGGTGGGTGCCATTATAGACAACTTATTTGAGCACCCAGGTGTCATTCAGCCCGCCTCACTCCCACCGATGATGCACGTCTTTGCTGATTATTAGATTATCCGGTTTACATCATGCTGTCTGTGCTTCACACATAAACACAAAATCCATCAAGCTGTTCCACCTGATGCTCCGCCTAGAGGCCTGGAAAACTTTGGTTGTGTTGACTGAATATGCAGAGTTCTCCTGTTGGATCTATTTTTGGGGTTTCTGATGTTTTTGATTTTGTGTTTCTGTATGTATGGTGTTCTGCAGCTTATCTTTTAATTTGCAGTTTTCTTGTATTTTGGGGTTTTGTATCGGCATTGTCTCGGAAGCTGCACCACGTTTCTCCTGATGGAAATATTTTGAGTCGTTTGCCCTTGTGAGGCCCGATAATGATACATCATTTTTTTCATCTACATCCCACCCACACCGTAGCGTGTGCCATCACTTTATTTAGTACAATATTACTCAGCTCAATATTATTTATTGCCACATCAAAACATCTTCTTCAGGGTTGAGTGTTAGACAAATTAAATTAAATTAATGCACTGAAAGGACAACCGACACGATCGTACCTCTACTGTTCGGCAACATGAAGGTCCAAAGAGGCGAATAAATCTAATAGGCCCAAGACAGGAAGTGTCATGGACAATTAGCACATCAAAAACACAGGAACAAAGCCGGAGCTGTTGGCCCACAATGACAGGAAGGCATTACTGACAATCTGGTCACTTAATGTGGGGGTAATGGGGTAATGAGGAGCAGGTGTGCGGGGAGGAGCAGGATCAGGTGACTGGCTATGGTGGGAACAAGTGCGATATGAAGGTAAATGTTGTTGGGTGAATGTTATGATATGTCCTGGGAGTGCTTGTAGCCAGGAATATACTGTACGTCTCAATCTCTTCCCATCTAGCTTGAAAACTATCACCTCACATCCATCTCCAACACATAACGTCTACCTTGGCGGTGTCGGCAGATTGGACCTCGACCCTACAAGTTGTTCTCCAGTGTTGAGATTGAACTGTCAGCTGAATCCTGAGACAGCAGCTGCAAAGTCCACAAAACAAGTCGAAAGAGGAAACGAGAAGCTCGTCTCATCTGTTTAGTCAAACACGCGAAGATGAGGGAGCGCGAAGAGAAAACTGCCCTAAACAATCTTACAGAGACGCTCAAGAAGCCGCCGCTGCATTATTCATCACCGCCAGAGAGGAAAACATTGCTCTTTTTATCTTTTTCAATCACAGTCAGACGTCCGAGTGAATATTTGGAAAGCAGCTTCGTTTGTAGAGGTGGTTTAACGTTGAAGGAAAGTTAGACTTCAAAAACTCATCTGAACCATTTGGCACCTCGGCTTCGGTGAGACAGAAACAATTCATATTGATTGTTCTGTTGGAGTTTTTCCTACCAATGAAATCAGTTTTAGTTTGCAAAAAGCGTCCTGCAGGTTTTATTTATTCATAGTTCAGCATCTTCTGGATGACCACTTAGAAAGTTTTGACAGGTCTGAAACAGTTTTATAAGATGACTTTAGTTTTTTTAGATAAGTGGCGTGTCCTGTCAAAGACACTTTGGATTTATCGCCAAATGTCCTGACAAAACGTCCAGTAAACATCCTGAAGCCTCATTTATTTTTCTTATCATTTAATTTGATCGGTGTCAGGTGACTCTGTAAAGTAATTTCACACATGAACTATGAGAACTGTGAGGTGACGTCCAAACATAAAACTATTTTTATGCCACTGTGCAGTAGTGAAGCCATTTTGACGTGAAATAGTCAACTCAGGTGTTTCCAATGATGCTAATTAAGGTTCAGTTCCATTTATTGCAGTAGAGACTTTCAACACACCGCGGCAGCACCCTGCATACGGTTGAATAGTAAATAACAATGACCTCCTTGGTCCTTTCCTAACCACTTTTCCTCAAGGAAAAGGTCAAGGAAAGGAACAACCGCGATGTTAAGAGAATCTGACACATCTGAGATACCCATAGACTGTATAAAGAGGAGTGACCAAGTGATGCGTTGATTTTTTGTCACTGCTGCAAGGAATTATGGGACAGCATTACCTCCTTTCCTTTCATAAAGGATGGTCCGGTGTTTAAGGAGATAAGAAAGGAAGCATTGAAGCTCCTTTCCTTAACATTTAGAGAATTCAAACAGCTCTCATCATGGCGGCTACGTAAATACTTCCGGGTCATTCAAGTTTGCTCATGACGTTCTCCATCGAGGTCAAGGAAAAGAGTTTAGGAAAGGACACACCTGTGTTTACTATTTCATGTCAAAATGGCTGCTGTGGTAACGGTCTGTTGTGAAAAGCAACAAAAGACAAAAATGCAACGTTGGCCTTGAAACACAGGTTTAATATGAAAAGTATAATCACTCTCAGCTCCGCTCTGGTCCTCCAGCAGTCATAAGGTTTCAGTCAGAGGTTTGTTTGTGATGAGCTGAGTGTCTTCGTGCCCCCTACTGAAACTTTACTTTCTAAAAATGCCACATATTAAATTCAAAGTAGACGTGTCCTTCCTCCGTGTTGGCTTCGGGGTATCTTCTGTTTTGTTGGGTGCGACTTCTGTTTCACAGAGGTCACACCCTTCCTGCTGCAGCTGACATCAGACATTAAAGCGGAGTCCGGAGTTTAGAGAGCAGCAGTCTGAAGGACTTCAGGGCCGGTGTAAATTATTCAGCAGTGGTGGGTTTCTCTCAGGGCGGATGGAAGTAAAAGCAGAGCATCTTCTTCTTCCTCCCTTCGCTGACCCGCTCAGTGCCATCAGCAGCTCCCAGGCTGCAGCTGGGCCGCATTAATTATTCATCGTTATAACTCTGTGAAAGGTATACGGGGGCCTTCAGCTCTCTGTCTCTTCCTCTTTATCGCTCCCTCTTTCCCCTCTCTCACAATCAGCTTCGCTCCCTCGGAGCCAATAAAAGCTTTGAGTTTTCCAGTAAAAGCCGAGCCGGTTTTAAATTCACTGATTTAATTCTTGCGCTCACATGTGAAAAAGCTGAAAATGAGCTGAATAAAGCGAGAAATTCGTCTCGATTAGCTGGCAGCAACATCACACTCAGGCTGCTGAGAGCTGCTGCACCTTAAACATTCACAAGTTTAAGACTTTCCCTGTTCATCAAAGGATTTAAGTCAACTTAAGTTAGTCAATAGTGGAATGTAACTAAGTACTTTTACTCAAGTAAATGGTAAATGGACTGTACTTATATAGAGCCTCTCTAGTCTACTGACACACATTCACACACCGATGACATTGGCTGCCATGCAAGGCGTCAACTGCTCATCAGTTTTGGGAGCTAACCATTCGCACACACATTGGCGCAGCCCGTCGGGTTCAGTATCTTGCCCCAAGGACACTTTGACATGCAGACTGGAGGAGACGGGTCGATCATCTGATTAGCGCACGACCTGCCACTCTACCTCCTGAGCCACAGCCGCCCCTCGCCTGTCACAAACATTTCATGGTTCTAGTTTCATAAATATGAAGATTTGTTTGCTTTAAATTATTTCAATACATTTAAATTTGTCAATTTGTCTGACGGCTTTTCTCTCATTTTTTTCTTTAAAATCAATAATGAAGAATCACCAGATTAATTCATAATGAATATAACGATATAATAATTAGTTACAGTCATCTACAAAGCAGTTTAAAATGACTTCTACCTCAACCAACTACAACAGCAAAATGCTGCTTTTAATACAAGTGTCATAAAAATATAATAATATGATAAATAATGGTGTAACGTTGAGAGGCACTTTTGGCATGTTCACACTGGATTAATTTCACAGCCACGGAGTTTGCCGCTTCATTGAGACACATCATTAGTGAAACACTTGAATATAACAGAGCCATTGTTAATGTTATTAGTGTTAGTCGGCTGTGAAAAGACGTTTCAGAGACAGGCACGTCAAAATGTTGGAATATAAAACCAAAAATATCAAATTAAATTATATAATAGACAGACTAAGGCCGAGAAAAAATAAGCCCTGAGTCTGGGTCTTTATATTACGGGTCTGTATGTGGCGTGTCAGGCTGAATATCACGTGTAAAGGTGGTACATGTATGATGAAAGAGGATTTGACTTCCAGGAAGACACAATCTTCTTATTCACATTCTCTCTGTATATGAGCCATAATCCTGTAGTCTACACACACACACACACAAACTCAGGTCTAATGAAAGAGTGTATAATCTACCATGAGCTGTATCTAAACTTTAAATCATGACACAGAGGAGGAGGAGGTCTTGTAAATACACATTCATGTTTATTACCATTTACTATTTACATAAGACTATAGATCGTTAGACTTTTTTTGACGTAGACTTTTCATTTAAAACATTCATAGTTTTTTTTATTTTTCCACAATCCATTTTTGTTCCTGTCAAAAGAAAAAAAAAATTCATATCCAATAGTAACAACTGTACAAAGACAGCCTGGTAGGTACAATAATTTACTTAAAAATTCTTATTTTAGTCAATGCAAATCATGTGACAACAAAAAAACAACAGCTCAAGAGTTCCCATCACGACATTATTTTGTTTCTCCCCCCCCCCCAACAGCGGAGCCGAGTGATCACAAATGACTAGAACTCGTATGTACATGCACTAAAGTGCTAAAGTGTTCAAAAGGCATGCAAATATTTGACTGATATTTGTACAACTGCCTTCCAAATATGCATAAGGTTATTCAGTTTGTTGTCACCCATCTTCTACACGTCACGGAGCCGGACATTCATCTCAACGTAGAAATAAATTACATTAGCATCAGAAATGACATCATGTGTCTCCGCTTCAGACCCGATGAAGCAGAACTTTTTTTTTGTTTGTTTGTTTGTTTGTTTGCTTGTGTGTCGTCGTTCCTCTCCTCGAAACTGAACAGGAAAGTAAAGCTTCAAAGACCGGCAACTCAAAAAAAACCCAAAACAAAATGATGGATGTTCTTACTGAAAAGAAAATCAGCTTGAATTTGAACATAAAAGACGTTTTATGTAGAAAAATAAAAGTGTAAACAGACGAGAACAAAATGGTGTAAACTTCATACAAATGCAACAGCTCACCTACAGTGTTCACCTGAAAAAAGGTCAGATTTGTGACTAAAATATACATATATGTATTAAATACATATATACACACATGTGGGGTGATGAGTAACTCAAGTGTGTGCAGGCACCTCTTATGGAAATGTAGTTTTATGTCTTTTTCTGATATTACAGTACATTCCAGGTTCTTCTAAACAGAAGTTCTGGTTCCTCGATGGTCAGCTGGTGCTACTAGGTGGATCGCGACCCTTCCCCCCCTTTCAGGCTCCGTCTCGTGGGAGTCTCTTGATTTTTCTGGGGGGTTTCTGAGGTACTGGGTCTTTTAGGCTGAGGTGGAGGAGGAGGAAGGCGAGAGGAAGTAGAGGAAGGCCTCACGCTGGCTCCTCATCCTCCATTATGATGGTCTTCCGGTGTCCCGGCGGCGGGAAGGTGAACCTCCTCTTCGAGCCCTCGCTCCACTTGGGGGAGGAGGAAGGGGAGTGGGCGGCCCAGCGCGAGGGGGGACGGCGGTTGGCCGGGCGGGCCGGTCTCAGGAAGCGGGAGTCCAGCGGCGGAGCCACCGGAGAGCGAGGCAGGTCCTGCCAATGACAAGGAGCCGTCAGAGAGAGGGGGAGGACAACAACGAGGCGTCTGCGGCTCGATGGCGCCAAAAGAAACAGGAGGTGAACAGATTCAAACTAAAGTGAAAGGCAGAATGAGCAGGGGAAGATGAATAAATGATGTTTACAAAAATATGTGATTAATAAATCTTCAACTTTAGACAAGAAGGAGTGAGATGTGTGAAAAACAAGACGTCAAGCATCATTTCAAACTTAAGCTGTCTCAGTTCACGTACTTCCAAAATTCCAAATTCCACTTGGTATTTCGAGGACATGCGAGTTCACGCCGTCAAGTTCGGCACATGTTATACTGTGTATTTTGTGTGGCAGTTGCTCAGTTTGGTTCTGGATAAAGCTTCTAAAAAAAGTGTGTTTGTGGTGAATATTTTTGATGGGTTAGTCTGCTGGTTGCAGCAGAAGCAGGAACACGAATGACGGACTAATTACTTTGGTGCTGACACATCATCTTTTAAAAGTCAGGCCAAGCTGTCAAACAGGGATCAGATTTTTAGTCATTATATTTTGAGTAATTAAGATTAATAAAGAACATTTATCAATAATTATTTCTTTAGTTTTATTACAGTAACTGGACAAACGTCTTTGCAGTTTGTGTTTTTGAGTTAGTTGAACTTTTCGCCCCAGAGTCGCCATCGTCTCTAAAAGCTGAGGTCTTTGCTATGAATACTGCAATATGCAAATATAGGTTGTACATTTGTTTTATATTTATATCTTGGCAGTCAAATGTCGGTGCCAATGCTCCACACGATTGTATTTCAGCGAAGAAGGCTCTTCCAGCATTTACAAACTGCTGTGTGTTTGCTGTTTTGCAGATCTTTATTCCAGAAGATCTGCTGGATAACTACTCCCAGTTAACAAATAAATCAGAGAACGCTCAGCAGTGTTGTAGTACTCAAGAGTACCACACTTTACCCTGAGTGTTTTGGTGAATATTAGCTACCTGAGTATATTTTGGTCTTGATTTGGTCTTGCAACATCTTGCAACGTCTTGACTTGGTCTTAACCCCTCAAAGTCTTGGTCTTGTCTTAGTCTTGATACACTCTGTCTTTAGTTGGTCTTGATTACAACACTACAACAGGAAGTACACAGTGTACTACAAAGACGTGTACTAATGGAAGTATCTGAACTGAGACACATCACAGTTTTAGTTTTACAAGCTAATCCTGCAGTAGATCCTCATGAGGAGTGTGTCGAATGGCCAAAAAGCTCCCTGACAAACAAGTAAGTGGACCGTGGTTGATAATTTAAAGGTTTTTAGACATCCAGATTACGTCTTTTAAAATAGTATTTCACAGATTGGGTTCTGCTACACAATTTAAAATTCAATATGGGACCCAAACAAACACATTTAGCCCAGTTGGACTCAATCTACATATTTATAGTCATGTATTTGGACATTAAATCACCAAATCAACACTGAAGGGTAACTTTTGAGGTGATGCTCAGATGTATTTCTAATGTTCTGTTCCTCTTTATGTTTGTAAAAGAGGGACAGAAGATCAGAGGCGGCTTTAAGTAGATGTAGATGTGCTGACAGCCCGTATGAAGGGATGAAACAAATGCAACAACCGTGGATGAGAGTGATGAAAAGCTCAAACAAAACCAACTTGAAGCTGAAGTAAAATGAACCGATGAAGCCTCGCAGCCACTGGCATTTTAATTTCTCAGCCCCACCTACGACTGGAACTTACCATCTGCTCAGGTAAGCATGGGGTCAGCTAAACAGGTGGAGGCGTGCAATAATGAACAAACAGAAGAGTCATTTAGGATCACCTAGTTACTGCTGACACTAACATTTAAAGTATACACGCATAAAAACTCAAGCGGTCCCCCATTTTAATGTAACCTTGACGGTGCTCAGTCACTGACAGATGAATACGCTCCGAAACCACGAACAGAACACGGAGATCATTTAAAAAGATCCCACGTTTAACAGATCACTGGCTGATTAACTGGCAAAACGTTGGAGTGAAATAAATGATATAACACAGGAATAATGGTGGGGACGAGGCTTTCACGTCGTTTATTTCACGTCATTAAAGTGGTCAGAAAGCGCCGATATATCCTACTTGACGCTTAGTCCTGGAAACCACATAAACGTGGACGCCTCAAGCAAGCGAGAGTCCCACGTTCAAAGTAATCAAACCCACATATTCATAGACATTGAGTTGAGTTGTCAGTGTTTTTGAACCTCTCACAACCAACTCTGCAGTCATGCAGCCATCATGAGTTGCACAACATGTGAGTGTGTCCCATCTCCATCATCCGTCCCTCATGGTATGCGGTGAAATGTGAAGGAAGCGATAAAAATCCACAAACTACAGCCTCAAACATACACACAGCTGAATCAACACTTACACACTCACACACACACTGTTTTAGCGCTGTTAAAGGACACTGCTGGAGTCAGATGAAGGACAAAGCTAACCTGATTTACGTCCAAACGTGGATGTAGTGTGTTTAAATCAATTTATGATATATATGCGCGTAGGCTGTACGCTGACGGAGACGTATAACACAGAATAATGCAAACACAGGAGGTTTATAAATGTAGTTCAAGGCTGTGTTTGCATATTTCTGCTGTGTATACACAGATTAATGCGGCTGAAATCACTTTTATACATCTGTCCCCTGGATGAAAAAGAAAAATTGAGGATATAATCGTCTGTGGGTGAGTTTCTTTGCCCCCTCAGATTGATGTCAGAGTGTGATTGGGTGAATGATCACACCGGGACATCACACCACTGGCCTGATTTATAAATAACTCATCTCCAGGCGTTAGATTTCGGCTGAAGGATGGTGGGACATTGAGCCCGCAAAGCAACAATCTAGTTCTGCTAAAAATACACGGCATTGAGGCTGACGGTGGCGTGAGAGAGGATGAACTGAAGGAAAAATAAGTCAGACGGATGAATAGATGGATCAACCAGAGAGTGATGCGTCACACGTCCTGCCAAACGGGCGGGAAAACAAGTCACGGAGACGGATGGGCGGCGTCTCCATCAATAAATAATTTGTTTATGAACACAAGTGATGGATTGTGTACACACCGGAAATACAGACAAGTGGTTTGTTTAATGGGCGGCTTGTGGGTTAATACAAGATTCCCTACGTGATGCTAATACATCAGATCACACAACGCTACAGATCATGCACCAGTAACGTGTACAGGAAGTCAGTGTACAGGAACTGAAGACAGTAGCGTAAACAACTTCACAACAACCCTGACTTCTCAGTGAGTTCAACCTTAAAGGAGAAATCCACCTTAAAACACCTTGACGCTGTTAAAACAGACTGTGACTCCCGGACACATTTTGTCTTCTTTGTCGCCATGGATGTTGATGTCAGTGCCACAGAAAACAAATCTCCTGTTGATTAAGGAGCTTTATACATGACAGGTAAACAAATGTAACAAAATGAAATCAATGAAAATCAAATGTCAGGTTTGGTTTTTCTGAAGTAAAGATGTTTGTGAACGTTCTCAGTCATCATCCTCTTTCTTTGAGAACGGTTAAATCTGACGCAACTGGACTGAAGACGCTTCATCTCTCATCCAAGAGGCTTCTTCAGCTATGACTGACTGGTGGTGAGATCGAGTATTTAGCCTAGGCAGTATCGTTGACCAGGCCATTGTTTCTACTTGGTTTGTTAGTGCTCGTTGTCGTCATATCGACTGTCGGCCAAGTCGTTAAAGTCACCAGAAGTCCTGTCCGATTGTTCACATTGAAACTCAGGCGACTCCAACGACTGTCGTTCACACCAGACCTCAGGTGACTTTACAAACTAGGACGACAGTCGTGACAACAACAAGGGACACTAACTAACCAAACAAACAATGGCCTGGTCCATGATACCACCTAGGATAAATAGCTGGATCTCCCCACCAGTCAGTCAGAACTGAAGAAGCCTCTTGATTTAGAGGTGAAACGTCTTCACAGATCAACAACCAACCAGATCTAACCCTCCTGAAGTAAAGAGTTTTCTTCTAGACCAACCAAATAATACAAGTAGAAAATCATCACTAAACAGTTTTTCGCTAACAGCACTAATATACTACACGTTTGAATGTGAACCCTCAGAGCATTGTTTGTGTGTGCTGCGGTCGGGGGAGTTTAACAGGATGTAAAGTAACAGCAGCAGCAGACTCTGTACAAACGTCGGCAACAGAACGTTTTAAAGAGAAACTAATGGAGCTCATACGAGCTGTGGCTTTTCATCTGTGATCTCATTAACAATAAACTTGCCAACTTGTTCAGTTATGCTTACATTGTGTAGAATTCAAAGCTCTCATCCATTTGCAGGCTAATAGACATAGTTATTCACTCTCCGGGTACACATAAATAACAGGGAAATATGTGAAATATGCTGCCAGCAATATTAATTACAAGGAAGCAAGTAGATCTCAAGATATGAGAACCAAGAGGACTGATGTTATTTTCTGGGGCGTTCAAAGAGCAGAATTCTACATCAGATTCATAATATCCATGTTTTGTTGTTTGTCTTTAGCTTTAACAAAATAATACAACAGTTTGTGGAGGCATCTCTCAAACTTTAAAGCGCCTTCCTAGAACCTGAACTCATCAACAAGAAGACATGTCAAGCAGTTCATAAAAAACTCTTTGCTCCAGCTACCTACCACATAAAAATGCAAAACCTTCAGACCACTGACAGCATAAAGAATGGACGTCGTAGCCATAGGTTTCTGCAGAGACGTGTTGAAATTCAGAATGTGGTACTGTCGCCTTTGTCGCATTCCTAATCTCAAGAACTCAAAAGACGTGCATCGTCGGTGGACTTGTGGTGGGCTGAATCACGCCTGTAATGGCACCTACTTGTCAATCAAAGTTTTGTAACGAGTGTCAAGTGGACATTTGAGGAACTACAAAGCTAAGCTAACTGGTTGCTGGCTCCAGCTTCATATTATACAGTATACATATGAGAGTGACACTGATTTTCTCATCTAACTCTAAGTCTGCAGTGAAGTTGGCCATTTTAACATGGGGGCTTATGGAGATTGGCTTGTTCTGTAGCCAGCATCAAGTGGACGTTCGAGGAACTGCAGCTTTAAATAAATATCCAACGTAAATATCACTTAGGCTATATTATCACAGGTATATTAGCATCAATATGAATGTTATCTCATATTTTGTTCTTTGAAGGTATTTTGTGTAAAGTAGGAAATCACTAACTGAACAATAAGGCGATTATGGTTCAGGAAAAACAGAAAACTAAACTCCAGCGCTCATCATAAAGACGCACTGACAGGTTGTAATGTGTTGTATAACAGTGTAAGAGTGTCTGATGGTGGATTTTTCCTTTAAGCATGCAAAACAGACCAGAGTAACCAGTTAATATCCACCAGGCATCAAACACAACCCCCCGACAGGTGACAGTAGCATAGAAAGTGATGAGTGTTAGCAGCTGTCTTCTTCAGTTAGTCTTTGAAGGACTTGTTAGTGTGAGAGGAAATGGCCAAAGGGGGAAACTGTAGGAGGGAAAGAAAACACTGTATGGACAAAAAAGGGTGAAAAAAGTAAAACATCACAAGAAAACATCACAGTCCATCCAGTCGCACACATGGTGACACAAAGAGGAGGACCTGGTAGAAACACAATGTTAGAATAATCCAGATAAAGCCGTACGGGGTCCCAAAAGACAACAAACAACCTGTGCTGAGGAGTGTGTGAAACGTCCAAAAGAGTCGTCTGGTTTTGAGTCATGTTTACTGGTTCACATTTTGGTTATATGATCAGTAATCAAGACACAATCTGATGACTCTTTGAGTCACATGAACTGAGTTTGTTTTAAAGGACCATACCAGCGGTTTTGCACGATCTATTGCATCAATGGCAAATCAGATATTATTTATTATATTATATTATTATCATCGCCAAACTGGTTTAATTCCTTCTCTGTATGATATGACAATCAACTTGCTGAAACTTGCTACTAGGAGGAATATTTTAGTGATTTCAAACACTACAGGAAGCTCAGACTCACTTTATTGTTCGTTTTCATGTATAGTTTGTATCCAAGTGACATCTTTAACTGGTTAACGTTAGCGGCCTACGTTAGCTGGTAACAAAGGTCAACACTAGCTGTCTAACATCAACGTTTTTTTAATCAACTATGTATCTATATTAGTTCAGTTACAATAATTATTAGTTTACTTAATCTATTCTCAGTTTTCTCGGCTAACGTTAAGTGGAATTACTTTTACAAACTTGATAGCTGTTAGCTAGTAAGGTCAACACTGCCTAGCTAACGTCAACAGTAACGTAACAGTTTTTTGATCAACTATCAATTCAAAGTAATTTAGTTACCATAAATACTTAATCTAAGCAGACTCTGACATGCAAAAAAATATATTTCGGGCACTTATGAATTTCAATTACATAGAAAACTTCCATCCATTTGAATTACACAATCTTAATATAAATTCACTAACAAACTTGATGTGAAGCAAGTAATAAGATTTATGTAATAGTACTAATGAACTCAAAATGACTGCATTCACAAATTGGCTTTATTAATACTGAAAGCATAAAACTGGTTACTACCACACTACTGTGTAGTGGAAGCACATTGAGTTTATTAGTACTATTACATAAATCTTATTACTTGCTTCACATTAGGTTGATTTATATTAAACCTATGCCATTCAAATGGATGGAAATTTTATATGTAACTGAAATGTATAAGTCCTGCATTTTGAGTGCAGTTTTTACGACTCTCAGACGAGCACTGGCTAATGTCAGCTGCCTACGTTAGGTCGTTAGCAGTCAGCTAAGCATACTGGCCAAACTCAAAGTTAGCCAGGCTCTTAGCTCGACTCTAAAATTGTCCAATTAAAAGTGAGTTAATGATTTCAGACGCAACATGTAATTTATCAAATGAGTTTGCTGTAACTGCTTGCTCATCTCAGGCTAGCTGAAGTTGATTTTCATACCATGCTGGTGGATTATTAAATTTAGACCTAATAGTCTATAAATGTGTGGTATGGTTTTGGAAAACAGTAGATGTGATTTATGGTTTAATGGACTAAAAACATGCAAAAACACCATTATGGTCCTTTAAAAAAAACAAACAGATGATCTACACCAAAGAAACTGAGCATGCGTGCATTAACACGAGGAAACAGATGGATGGCCGTCGCACAACTTTCGACACCACTCCGATGGCTTCACACACTGTCACTCTGCTGTCCTGTGAAGCATGCATTAATGAAGAGGGTGAGGAGGAGGAGGAGGAGGAGGAGGAGGTGGGTAGGGGGTCTGCAGGGCGTGAGGTGAGAGGTCCGTGTGGCTGGTGAACCCACCGCCAAAGGCCGTAGAGGAAGAGGAGGAGGAAGAGGAACTTACATCACGGAGACAAGCAGAGTTAGAGTCCCCAAGGAGTTGTTAGTATGACAGTGTGGTTCTGGATCAGAGCACAGCGGACAGGGAGGAGGAGGAGGGAGAGATAAAGCCCAGAGGGGGAGGAGAGAGAGAGAGAGAAAGAGAGAGAGAGGGGAGAGGAGGAGGGAAGATAGAGCGGGAAATGTTAATCGGTAAAATCGGGCAAAGAGGAAAAAATAAGTCTGGCATATCAAAGGCAGAGAGGTTGATCAGGAGGAATAAGGTGGCTGATTTCAGCTTGCAGACCACACAGACAGCAGTACAACACACACCCATTCACTTTAGACCTGGAAAAACCACAAAGGGGGGACGGGTTGACCTTGATGCTGTCAGACAGTGTTGGTGATTCAATATGAACGACCAAACAGGGGTGGGGTGATCTATAAAGTTTCGTCTACAAGGAGAGGCTTTCCAACACTGTTTCTAACTGTTGCTAACACAGTTCAGCGTGATGAAATACTTCGATTTAAGGTAGTAGTTAAGGTCGCACAGCTCTGATCTTGTCTTTTTTTCTTTGTATTTTTTAGACAATTCATTGAATCTGTGTCACCATATTTCAGCGGGATGACTAAAAGCTAAAATTCAAGTATGTATATTTAATAATAATAACTGTTTCTTCTAGAAAAATTGCTGTTTCATGACACATCCAAATTTGAAATGGTTTCCTTTAGAGCTTTAGTCGATTCATTGAATTGAAACTAAAAATCAGTTCATCAACTATTTTGATAAATGATCAGTAATTCAAATAATTTATTGAAATGTATCTTAAATATGAGAATTTGCTGCTTGCCTCTGTTTTATATCATTGAATATCTTTCAGTTATTTAAAACACACAATGTGTGGAGCTCTACGACATTCAGACACTAAACTACTGAACAATTAATTGAAACTAATCATGACTTGCAGCTTTAATTCACTGCATTAGCTAACAGCAGACATGTTGAACTACACGTGAAACTATCGCGATAATAAATTACGTGCGGCGTGAATTGTGACAAAGTAACGATGTTCTTTGATGGCGATGGCGATGGTGATGTTTCCCCCCCACCGAAAGGATTACATGATCCATATCCAGGTCTGTATTATCAGGATGTCGCGGTCACCATCCATTATTTTGCTCAGATTGTTCCATAAAATCATAAATATCAGACTCTAATCTGTCTGTTCTGCAGATCAGCTGATGTTCGTGGACATACTGGTCGCCATATGTGGGATTATGTTGCTTACTGTTCACGTTGTGCTTTCAGATACACAGTCTGTCTTTGGCACTTTAATACTGCGTGACCTACTTTTTATTATAATCGTCCAAATAAGAGGCGCACATACAGAAAACTGGATGATTTTTTTTTCTTTCTGTTTCATCACTTGAGCGTGACCAGAAAGATCTTTTTCCCGCAGGTCAGCTGAATGGGTGGTGGTAAAGAAGCCCGACCGATGTGTCAGAGCGCTGATTTCATGGAGTGAAATTAGCACTTTCCTTCCTGGTTTATCATTTAAAATTCTGTTTTTTTTACATTTTAATTGGAGGAGTGCGGATAATGGTGACTCATGTACCACTTAGATCATTACTGCGAGATCATTAATTTCTCCAGTTATCTGACACATAAATCAGTTTTTTTTTTCGGTCGGGCCTCGGTGGTAATTGAAGCAAAGAAATAAAAAAGCCACGCTATAAGGAAGTCACTACAGTGAAGAAGAAAAGTACAGAAGAAGAAGAAGAAACCTTAAAGAGTGTCTACATACAGCAACGAAGGAAAGCTCAGTAATATTGAAGAGGGTCGAATATTTTGACATTACCATTGCATCAGTCAGTGCTTTCGATCTGAGAAAAAAGCATTAACATTTTAGTGATATTATAGTCGATTAGCTTTTTCTCTGATTAACCACAGATGCTTTAGTCTTCAACCATTACAAGGACAATCCAAGGCAAAGTCATAAATATCTCTGCGTCATAAAACATGGACCCCAGATCAAATGAATGAAGCGTTGAATCCAGTGCGCTTGCATATTTACCTCCATACATCCAGACTGTCCTCTGTCTGAGTCGGCCTGCCTGCTGCTGTCTCTGCTGTGGCTGCTCTGTCCTCCAGCCTGCAGCCTCCTCTCCTCTCTAAAGCTCTGCTCCTGCAGCTTCTTATTTAGGATGCGGGCTGTGTTTTCAGCCAGCGTGTAGCCCGGCGGGGCTGACAGGTCCTGCCGTATGCTCACCACCTCTGGGTTTTTGTCCCCCTGCGTCTCCACTATCAGCTGCACGGGGCTGGGCGAGCGCCCGCGAGCAGTCCGCAGGCACTCCTGCCTCGTGTCCGTGGCGAGAGCCCCTTGAGCGGGGCCGGGCTCTGATTGAGAGGTTGGGCGAGAGCGACTGGGGGACTTGTTGAACTTCTGTATGTCGTAAGCCACTGGGGTGTGGTCGATGATGTTGAAGAGGCTCGAGAGGCCGTCGTTGATGGTGGTGTGGACGGGGCTGTCGCGAGTGGTGGTGGAGCGGGCCCACGCCGACTCGTTGTTGCCCTTCTGCGGGGTGGTGGGTGTGGGAGCGCGGCTCGCGTTGGGGAGCTCAGCCTTGTTGGAGGTGGACAGTTTGCGCTGAAGCTTGGGCGAGCCGTACTTTGGCGAGCAGCAGGGTCGCTCAAACTTGCTCTGGACGACCGGAGAGTACTGCACCTTCCTCAGGCTGCGCGATGGGGAAGATATAGGCGTGCCGCTGCCTTTCGGGGTGAGGCAGCGGTGCGGGCTACTGGTCAGGTTCCTCAGCAGGTCCGTTTGGAGACCCACACTGATGGTCTGCGTGGTCTGAGTGCCTCTTGTGGTGAATCCGTTGGTCTGGCAGGCGGTATCCCGGAAGACTGGCCCTGGCGGAGAGCGGATGGCGTTCCTCACGGAGATCGCCACCTCCTTCATGTCGTCGCTCAAGTTTCTGGAGAGCTGAAGCTCCAAAGAGGAGGTGTAACCCACCGTGGGGCAGATAGGAGACTGATTAGGAGAAGTCCTCAATCCCCCACCCTCCAGAAGCCCACATGCCCACCTCCCACTGCTAAAAACCTCATCCGACCCGCTTGCTCCTACCCCAGCCTCTCCTCCGCCCCTGGCTTTGGTCCCTTTGGTGTACAGGAAGTCCGGGTCTTGGGCAGTAGGGCGCTCAGCTGCCCCAGATCTGGTGGGGCTGTGGAGGATGTGAACCCCACAGTGTTCCACTCCCACCCCTGCTGCCCCTGCTCCGTTGCCCCTCAGCGGGGACTTGTGGCAGTGCTCAGGGCTGCTCAGGGTGCTGGTGGTCAGGGTGGCGCTGGTGGTGAGGAACCAGGAGGCTGGCTGGAATGGATCAAGAACGGGGTCCCCTCCCCGGGCCTCGTGGGTTTTGTCCGTCCACACATCGCGGACGGGACCCGGGACAGAGGTGGATGATGGGAAGTCCCAGCCCTTATTGTTGAACTCCTCAATGTACTTGAGGTCGTCCGGGGACAGAGGAGGGGTGACGTCGTCTTGGCCCTGATCACCGTGACGAGTCTTGTCGGGGAGGAACGGCGAGCTGTCCATTAACCGCTGGAAGTCGCTCATGGAGCACACCGACTTAGCTCTGCACACAAACACACAGTTCATCAACATTATTCCCACGGCAGAAAAAGATCCTAAATATGAGTGCTTGTTTTTTAAATTAACTTAATTCAGTGTTTTAAAGCTGAATTATTCAGCAGTTGGATCACTTTCTCGCCATGAGAGAAACTTTCAAAGAAAAATCACCGCGGGGAAACTCAGTGTCACTTCAAGTAACAGTCAATGGCATCAACAGCCGATCTCCGGAGAGATCAATGTGTACGTATAAGCAACACAACTGCAGCAGGAGGCTGAATAATCTGCAGCCAGTGCGACCTGTCTTCCGTGATGAATTCACTCTTGACGTCTATGAAAATTCATCAGTTTTTTAAAGAATCGCTCGAGAGTTAAAACTTTTCTTTGAACTCAGTTTGACTTGAAGGTTTTTTTTTGTCAGGAGTGTTACCTGAGCAGACTCCCGCCGCCCATCTCCTCCTCTGGGTAATCAGGATCGCCTTCTCTCTCCGAAATCTCATTCAGAGCCTGAAACAGACACAACAAGGAAGTATTCAGTGGAAGACAGCAGCTCAAATCTACGACAAATTATCCAAAATGTTAAATTTTCTTTTGGTTGACATAATTTGAGACAGATTTTTACGTGTCTATACTTAGATGCCATTTGTTCAGCTCTAGTTTCCTCATTTCCTTTCCCCTCTTGTGCAACAAACCCATTTCGTAAAGTTTCAAGTCTTACCTCCTTCATGCAGGGGAACCTCTTCTCGCTCTCCAGTCTGGAGGGCGGTGGTGGGACCTCCAGGCCGCTGAGGGGATCCAGAGACAGCGCGTCCAGGAACAGGTTCTCCGTCGGGCCTTTCAGCCTCATCGCGGCGCCCTGCTCCTCCAGCATGGCCTCAGAGTCAGAGTGGGAGCGCATGGGCGGGATGGGGACAGGGGTGGACGTACACGGGGAGCGTGGAGAGCGAGGTGACCGCGGGGCATTGCAGGGACTGTCCTGAGGGGAAAACACACCTCTGTGGGCCAAGCTGCCATCTTTGACATCGATGCCCTCGTCTTGCCGGGTGTTCAGCTCTCTCTGCAGCTGCACAAAGAATCACACACAAGTATGAGGTGATCAGTATGATAGTGTTTACAAGCTGCTGTGCAATCGCAGTCCGATTTTAACTTTGTAAAATTAAAAGGTTCTGCTCGAGGTTTCTGAATAATCCACCTGCAACATTCAGACTTAAGTTCCTGCCTTCAGGTGTTGAGGTTAAGGGAGAACAGCCACATCACTCACTCACTTTGATGCTGCCCGTTCAGTCCGCAACATCGCTGAATAATGCATCACTCTGCTTCCTGCTCTGTGTCTCTGTTCTGCGGTGCATCAGCAGATTTTTGTTTTGTTTTTTTTGAGAGTGCGTTCCTGTTGTTAGTATTCCAGTCCCTGTTTCATATGTTAATACTCGTACGCTCATCTCATATTAACGAGCGCTACCTCCCGTCCTGAATATCACACACATGCGAGGTGGAACGCTGCAGTTCGTCTAATGAAATCTCACAAAGGACATCAATTATTCAGTAATCCTCAGTATTTTTTTTTATCGCCTTCGGTGCTTTGTCACCATTTCTCATATCTACTTAACAAGAGAAGGCTTCAGATCTTCAAGTTCTGGTGTGTTTTTCTAGTTCTAGCAGTTTAAAGTGGTTTTATATACTGCAGCTGCTGCTTATTTTTATCATTTATTGATTTGTTTATTGTGTTTCCATTAAATTATTTTAAATAAAATGTTAAAATAGTTTTAAAAAGAGGACGAGGAAGATCATGTGGAACTATCAAAGGCTGCAGAGCTGCTACTAAATGGACCCTGTGG
This sequence comes from Protonibea diacanthus, assembly GCA_028641955.1. Lineage (NCBI taxonomy): Eukaryota > Metazoa > Chordata > Actinopteri > Sciaenidae > Protonibea > Protonibea diacanthus. Next base: position 18,824,103 of record CM053988.1, on the reverse strand, counting down.
TGAGTTTGTGTTGACCCCATCATTCCTCTCCCTTCTCGCTTCCTCACTCACCCTCTCCATCTTGCGGTGGAGCTCCCTCATGCTGCCGTCCCACTCCTGCCGCTCCCGGTCGAAGCGCTCCAGCAGTTCGGCCCTCTCCCGGCCCCACCTCATCTCTCCGTGCTGCAGCTTCCAGCGGAGGTCCAGCGAGGTGTTGTGGCTCTCGGCCAGCAGGCGCTGGTGCTCCTCGCGCTCCTGATTCAAGGCCCACTCAGGGTCTCTGGTCAGTTCTCCTTCATCTCCCTGCGCCTCACCTCGGACCTTACTTTGCACCTCCTCCTCCAACTGTTCAAAGAGCAACGACACAAGGATGTTGGATTGATTACTGTACTGCACACATGGAAAGAAATCATGAAGAAAAGGCAGGATTATTAGGAGCTTCTTTTGACAGAAGAGACAGAGGAATTGTGAAAGCTGTTTTGATGATTAATCACAGTAACAAGGACACTGGTTAGATGTTGCTGCTGCTTCTATTCACCCTTATTTGTTCGTACGCAGGTATAATCTTCAAAAGCTGGGCAAGTAAACTCCAAACTACGTGCACAATGCTGAAGGTACATGAGAAAATATGTTTGGATGAACCCGTGATTTAACTTGAAGGCGCAAAAATGTTTAAAAGAAAGAAAAAAGATGACACTAATCAGATGAGAGACCACAAATAACTTGTTTTTGTTGCACTCTCCTATAAATCAATATATTTGGTGGTGAGATGCCTCATTTCTCAGAGTTTGGTAAAATCCGAAGAGTAGTGTCTGAAATATTGTACACGACGTACGGATAAACAATCTTTTGCTCTTTTGCTCTTCAGTTTTTGATCTGTTTTTCTTCAGTCTTTGAGTTTAATAAAACAAAACAAGCTTTTTATGTGTAGCACCAAATTAACACAATTTATGAACCAGCTAGTGATGAAACGTCTCACAACAGCTGAAGTAAATATGAAGAGGACAACGCTGAGGATCCGTTCGAGCCGACCGGCGTCGGATTCGATTTCACACATCTGTTACTCAAACTTGACTTCCTGGGTTTCATTTCAGCAGCACAGACCTCTGCATTGTTTTCACACTGGGCTGTACGCACACTTCAGACTTGATCGAGGGCTCCCAAATTTATATTTTGGACCACTCCCTGCTGAGGGGGGTTGAACATGAACTGAGGATTCAGATTAACTGCAGAAATCTTCAAAGCTGCACAGCGACAGCGACTTTTCCGGGTAAAGCAGAGCTTTGTAATCTTCAGACGGGGCTTTCAACCCCAAACATGAAGGTACAAACCAGTCTGGAGCTGTGTGAAGAGCAAGTCAAGGCTGTCTTCAAACATCAGCTTACATAACTCTCATTCACATCTTGTCTTGTAGACTTTTCACACAGGGTTTTAAAACTGTCTGAGCACACACCGGAGAGGATAACATGTACAGTAATGTCTGCTGACGGAGGCAAAGATGTAAGACATTATAAATATAGACAGTTATTTAGGAGAGTTCGCACTGTGCCAGAGACCAGAGTATGAAACACGAGCCAGTCAGAGCTATGATATTAATATCTGCTAACAGTGACTCAAAAAGTAGCTTTCAGTATATCCACATATAAATACACAGGTGAGGGTAATTTCCAGTCCTGCTCAGCTCTACTGGGCTGTGTAATAATCACGAGTAAAAAAAAAAAAAGAAATCAGCAGTTCAGGGGCATATTTCTGAAGTCTTAATCAGAACGAAGCACAGCGGAGCAAGACAAGAATTCAACATTGTGTTATCGGACGAAACTAAGCAAATTAGTTCTCGTCGAAACCCCCAGCGACCTCTGCGCCGTGCAGGGATATGAACCATGTATTAGCTGTACAGATTAACAGTGTGAGACTTAAAAAGGTCCACCTATAACTCTTTTTTTCAGAGCTGCAGTTCATCAGATAAAGGTCAGGTCAAGAAAACAACACGGTCAATGTCATCAAACTGGCTACCTGTCCTGATCGCGCTCTGACACAGCAGACAATGAGGCTCCGACCGTGATACCCATCTGTACCACAAAGCAACATTTATTCAATACCCCTCTGTACCTCTCCTACAAATTCACCTCCTGTCACTGCTAATTTGATTTTTTTTTTTTTGTCCGCCATGAAATTACAACTCAGATAACATGTGCTGGGCAGTAGTAATACATAGAAACAGTCGATACCTTCGATGGTATTCAAATCTAAACGTCAAGAACGCACATGACAAAATGGACTGATGTCACCCGCAGGTTCCTAGCTCTGGCTGTTGCCATGTTGGCTGAACGAAGCTCAATTAATTGCCTGTAACGGCATCCACCTGTCAGTCAAACCAGCCACACTGTTAATTATGCATAACTTTAAGCCTTAATATAATTTGAACAGGTGAGTTGTATAAAAATTCACCCTCAGTACAGTTGTCATGAACGGGGAAATTAGCTATAGAGACCAAAACTGTTTTTTGTACCAGGCTGTAAACATGTTTATTTCTGCTGTGAAGTTGGACATTTTAACATGGGGACTTATGGAGACTGACTCACTTCTGGAGCCAGCCTCAAGTGGATGTTTGAGGAACTGCAGGTTCTGACGCACAGCCACAGAGGTTTGATTAGATTGACAGGTGGCTTGTTTGAGCACCCAGGCTTCAGGTCCATTGATGATCCACGTCTTTGCTGATTTTTTGATTGGAGGTGAAAGAGGCAGGACTGCCAACATGGCGGCGGACGGAGTCACAGATTTTGAGCTTCAAAACCGCTCTTTGGAAACCTGCCATGCATACGCTGTCAGTGGTCTGAACACCCAGAGAACCTTCAACTTTCCTGGGTGTCAGTGAAGATGTTATAAATGTTGTTTCATTTGTGACAAACAAAGATCAAATGTAATCTTGGAGGTGTTTACTGTACATTTTAAAGGCGCTATATAAATAAAGTTTAGCAGCCTCCATACAAAACGATGGTTTCAGCTCTCGTGTGTTCATATCAGTTTAGATGAACATCCTAATCGAAGCATTTACGCTCCCATTAGGGATTTAAGAGTTCAGTTAGATACTCAAGAGGCAAATCAAACAATTAGAAACAGCACTGAATTAATTAGTTTACACAATGACAAAATATTCCCATTACATAGTGCCAAGCAAGTGATTCATCATTTCTTTTGCAGTGTTGGACGCTGTCCTTAATTTAATTGTTGAGGGTTGATTATAAATTGGATTCTGTCCATTCTGTCACTTGTGATATGGATTAAGACACAACTTCGTTTCATTGCTGCTCTCAAAATGATGCTGATCGGCCCGAGAGAGTTGGCTGAAACGACAAGGCTGACAAAGATTTGCTGTTGTCGACTTGTTATCGGCTTGCCCTGTGTGGGATTTCATCCGTGGAGCAGGCAACATGTTTACTGTCGCCTCGCTGCTTACTGAATGCGCTGCTAGTTTTCTACACCAGATTGTGTCCTGTCCCTTTAAGGTGGGCGCTGAGACGCCATCTGTACCTGGGCGACCTGGCACTTCATCTCTGCCCACTTGACCTCCCAGGCGGCTTTGTCATTGGCGTAGGACTGCTGCAGTTGGCATCGCCGCGTCTCCTCCTCCTGCAGCTCCTCCCGAAACTCCTCCAGCAGCGTCCGCACGGCCTGCAGCACCTGACGATTCTCCCCAAACTGCACAGAGGGGATTCAGACAAGAGGAGAAGATCACATATTTAGTTAATCCAGCTCAGACACACATGAATATGGCAAGTTCAGCGAGTTCTTTCCTTATCTTGATGTCTCTTGTTTTTATCTGGGCCTGTGTCCTTTGTTCCTCTAAAGCACTTTGGGACAAACCTGCTTTGTAAGTGCATTTTAAATCAATTTGACTTCAGCTTCTTCATTCTGTTTTCATCTGTCCTCTTTTAAAAAAAATCCTTGTCCTTTGGTATCTACCCTTTCTTAACTGCTGGAATGAAAGCAACATTGTGCAACATTTCTACCGTTACATAACAGATTTTAAATCATTTTCATGCTACACTGATGCAAAATCAGGTGAATGTTGTCTCTGTCATTCATACACATATGTGACTAAGTCACACACCACCAACTCTTTCGCTGATTTTGGTGAAACTGGATCATATTTCATGGAGAAAATGTCTTATGATGTCCTCCAGCTGCTGCACATCAACTCTCTGTGACTTACAGAGTTTCCTGATGGAAAGTGCGGTGAGCTGTAGCTGCTGTTAGCTCATTTTTTTTGCTGGGCTGCCCGGATTGTGAGCTTAGATCACCGGGGGAGTGTTAGCGTTTGTGTCACAGGCGTTTTGGACCACCAGGAAGAAGAAGAGGAGGTTTTCTGGGAAATGCTGACAGGGAGCAGAGCTGGTGTCGTGCCAGAACCGGAGCTGGGCAAGCGTGCAATGTAACCAGGCTCAGCAGCCTCTAAGGACATAATGACAGAGGCGAAATGACTGAAGGATAACATGACAGAGGAAGCTACAGTAGGAGAAAGTGACCGAGCAAAAAGTTGCCAGACAAGAGTAAATCTGGGACTGACTTTTAGTCGTTGGTAAGGCTGAAAACAGACTCTGAGCTGGGCTTCTTGCTGTTAGACTAGTGAGTAATATTAGCTGGCAGCTATGTCTTGTGTTATAACTCACTAGTTTTTGATCATAAGTAATGTAATCATAACCATTACACACGTACAGCTGTTTAAAATAACTAAAATATGAACGTATGGATGGGTGTATCTCAAAAAATTTCACTGACTGACTGAATCTGAAATGGAAGCTCTAAATAGTTCAATAATTAAAGCTACAATAAAAACCTGTTGGACAGCTCCAATGCTGATTTATTTGAGTCCATTTGTGTTGCAGCAGGTTTGAGAAAGTTTAGACAGTCTTAGTTAAAATCCACATTTGGGTTCAAAGCGGCTTCAGGCTATACGAGCACTGACAGCGACTGAGGAGAACAGCATGTACTTCCTGAAGTGTCTGCTCAGAGAGCTGTTTGCCTCTGGTGGCTCCGCTGTGGAGAGTTTTCAGGTCTTGGCAGGAGGAAGTAAAGCACAAAGGAGTCTGTGAGTAAAACATCACCTCAAGGTATCACTTCAGCTTTGCCAACCGCAGCTAGGAACACGTTCAGGTGCTAAAACAGCGGTCCAGGTAGAACCGGGGTTACTGTTGTGGATCTAAAGACGCATCATACAAGCATCAGAAAAACATTTTTCATTCAGTGGGTTCCAAGAAAAGATGGACGTTGATTTCTAACGGGAATAAAACACCCGAATATAGCTTGGTAGCTAGCTAACTGATATTTTCTCTTGTAAATTGGTGTAGTAAGTTTGGACGTTTACCGCAGCCTTTCATTATTTTCCTCATTCATTTTAATTGTGTTGGGATGAATGTTTGGCAGACGTTCATTAGAGCTGTTTGGTATGCAGATGAGAATTTTGGCCTAGATATCTCGTCAGAGGCAGTAATTATTGAGTACACCCACTTTCAGGTTTATTGTTCAAACACGGACTCTGACAAAAGGAGCTGTGTTCTTTTACCCAGACACGGCCTGTGTCGAGATCTACTTTCAGTACGTCTGTAAGAAGTAAAGAAAGTACGTAAGCATTTTGGGTTGGATGCATTATTAAGCAGCCCTAAGTGCTCTACTCTTGTCTTGTGTTTTGATTTTTCTACAACATCATAAAAAAGGTTTGTACAGTGATCTGATGTTTTTTTGCTTTACTCTGTGAGAAGTTTCACAGCGTTACCTCAAACGTGCCCCGTAGACTATAATAAGCTTTATGCATGATAGCAGAAATGTAGACTTGCTTTAGTAAGCATTTGCACACATGGCTACTACAGCAGAGCAAAGCGCAAGCTCAGATGATAATTCCTGCAGCCAGAGGGAGATAATAGTAGGCTATGTTAAGCTGTAAAGAGGTCAATGAAAGTTTGCAGCGAAGACTTGGACATAATTTAGTCAGTTTGGCAGCTTGTGAGCTCTCTGGTACTGCCAATGTCTGATACTGTTGAAGTATAAATAAATACTGTGCATACTGTAGATTTTCTGACGTTGGTTGTGAACCTTTATGTAGCGTAGGGAACTCTTAGTCTCTCAGTACATTATAATATATGTACAACTAGATCACTAGTTACTACCAAGTGGTAGCCTCCATGGCTATGAAGTGAAACCAGTGTTGAAGTGCCAAAAACTGCAGTTCCTCAAACGTCCACTTGAGGCTGGCTACAGAACGAGTCAGTCTCCATAAGTCCCCATGTTAAAATGCAGAAATAAACATGTTTACAGCCTGGTACAAAAAACAGTTTTGGTCTCTATAGCTAATTTCCCCATTCATGACAACTGTACTGAGGGTGAATTTTTATACACCTCAGCTGTTCAAATTATATTAAGGCTTAAAGTTATGCAGAATTAACAGTGCGGCAGCTTTGATTGACAGGTAGGTGCTGTTACAGGAGGCTTGTTTGAGTAACCGGGCTTAATTCAGTCATTTGATCAACGTCTTTGCCAATTTTTAGATTAGCTGGGAAGTGGAACAGGCAGGACTACTGATATGGCCTCATATTTTGAGCTTCAAAACAGCTCTTAAGAAACCAGTGGGTGATGTCACTCATACGCTGTGCATTCTTTATACTGTCATTGGTGCGATGTATTGCGAAAGTCTATCCCAGCTACCTATTAAGGTCATGTCTTTGGACTGTGAGAGGAAACCGGAGTACCCGGAGAGAGTTCACGCAGAGATGGGGAGATCATGCAAACTCCACACAGAACGGCCCCAGCCCCAAACAAGGAAGGAAGGAAGCCTAGATCAGATCAAAAATCTGTTTAAAGACGAGACAGCGGAGATTGGAAACTGATTAAAATCCAGGTGAGTGTCAGTACCTGTCGTTGATGCTGCAGGTGTCGATCAGGTGACAGCAGGGGCATGATGGGTGTGGTGTCGGGGACATCCCCTTGAGTTTGCGGTAAACACAGCCTGTCGTCTCGAGCCGACTCGCCCTCCGCCTGCTCCATTATCACTCCCAGCTCTGGGATGCCCTCCAACTTCTCATACTGGAACAGATGACACAGCCATCATGAAAAAAACTGCGTTTGAATTCATGCGCCTGTTTTTCCATAACATTCTGTTCGAGGATGCAAGGCAGAGAAACGCCCTGGATGAGTATGTTACCATCACAGGGACAAAACACACAAACAACCTGACACATTTACATTCATGCCTGAGGAAAACTACTGTCATACATGTATTTAATTTCTTTGTATTGTAGCAAAGATCACTGCATCTTCTTCTCCTGGTAAGTTAGTCCTCATCCATCATTATATAAGCCACACATATTTTACATAAAAGGGTGGAAGAGTAGGACAGGGTGGAAATCACTGTCTTCCCTAACCTCGAGGGACTGAGCGCTAACACACTTAAAGTGACGTCACAAATAATAACTTCATAATAAAGAGCTACAGTAATGCCTGATAATAGCGTTCTGAGATATTAAGCGATGGCTTCAGGACTCGGTGACTTGCAGGTCGGCCCTCTCTGTCAGGTAGAAGAGTCTGTACTCATTAGTAAAGATTTATGAAGCCCTTCTAGGAAAACAGCCAATATATCTTGCACCTCTTCTGTAGTAAAATATAGTTCACCGATTTACCAGATCGCAGTACACTGTAAGAAAAACTGGATCTTGATAAATGTTCTGGAGCACTTTGAGGTCTCTGGAGAACCTTTTTATTTTCAAGAACCCTCTACTGTAAAAACATGGAGGTTCAAAATGGTGGATCCTGTGGAAAAGTACCCATGACGTCTATAGATATCTGTCCATCCATCATCTGTGACCGCTTAGTCTGTGGATATAAGAGGCTCATTCTTATTTTCACTAATGAAAACATAGTTATCCCCATAAACTTTAAGAGATCTTTAAGTTACAAAGCAACTTTTGGTGCCTTGAAAAACCTTTTTATCTTAAAAATAAATTATAATAATTGATATGAAGTAATATAATATATAACTTAAACTGGTCAACTCAAACTGGACCTTTAAAATCAAACATTTTAATTCAAGTGATTAAATATTTTACATTGAATGAACTCAAATCTTATTTACACTAAATTCAGGGAAGAACTTGATAATAATAATAATAATAATCTTTGAAGAACCAACAGGTAAAACTGTTCACTGCAGAACTGAAAAAGTTTCCCGTACAGCGTCACCATGAAGAACCACCTCATGTTCTGACTTGAACCTTTATTTTTACGGGTGTAGTTTCTCATTCTGGAGGATCCCAGAGGTCTGAAGTTGGATCGATTAAACTTTTCTGGCTGATTTTATTTAACTTGTGTTTTTCTTTAATGCGTGTTTGAAGTTCTTTTTTATCCTCATCTTTCATTTGCAGTTGTTTTACTGTCAACCAATACTTGGAGTTTTACTTTGCACACAGAGCTCAATGAAGAAGAGAGTAAACATAAAAATAAAAGATGAATTAATGAACGTAAACTTGTTCTTTGTGGTTTGTGCGTGTCTTTATGATTTCAGATTTCCCCTGTTATCACATTTAACATCAGAACAGACTTTGGAGGTAATTCCTCCAAAAAAACAGCACAATTAAACACTTAGAAAAGTCTACAAGAGCGTCCATTACACAGTGAGACGGCCCTGAACCCTTCCAGACTAACCAGGAACGTCAAAGTCTGTGAGTCTATAAACTGAAACAACCACATTTCTACTATTTTTCTATTGTTGCTGTGATTGATTGTTGGATTTGGGGTATTTCAGATGGTGACTCCAGAAGTATGAAAAAGGAAGAGAACGTCATATTTTTTGTGGTTTACGTGGATTTATGTGTTTCGTTTGATCCGAGTCCTTCTTTCTTGTTTATAAAACTGAGAGGCTCTGTGAAACTGTAACCGTGATTAAAGGCTTTAAAAATAAACCCGACTTGAGAAAATATTCTCTTGGGATTCAATGTCAAGTCAAGGACATCCAGCAAAGCACACGCCGGCTCCTCACTGCTGCACCATCTGTAGGCGCAAATTAGGTTTCACAACAAGATACTGCATGAATAAACTGAAGAGTGGAGACAAATTAAATTCATTCGAATCAAAGTGATGTACAATTATGTTGAATTAAGTGTCAAAACCAAAATAAAAGACAGTAAAGTGTTTTATGTTACTACAAAGGGGATAAACAGGAAGAACTGGGTGAACAGAGCAGTGATTACAGGAACTGTCCATCAACAGATAATTCAGACGTCACGGTGACGGTCAAGCTGCTCTGTGATCTCTGGGGAAGTGCAGCGCTGAGATGTGATTGCTCATTGTGCGAAAAACAAAACAAAACCGGCAAAAACTGAAGCACCGACAAGCTTGAACTAACTGGACCATCAATCAGACACCCGCATCCTGATGGGATGTACGCACCTCAAAGTGATGCAGGATTAAGAGCTGTACTCTACCACTGACTCACCTCCGGGTGCACCGTCTCCTCTCCGGGGTCGTCCTTGCGGGCAAGCCTCCAGTGCGTAAGGATCCACCTGAGCTTCATGTAGAAGATGATGGTGTTGCGTCTGAAGAAGCGAACCTCTTGTTGCAGCGTGGCTCGCTCCTGATTCCAGGGCACCTCGTGACTCTGAAGTCCCTGCAGCTCCAGACCTCCACGCTGGGCCTCCAGACGCAAGCGCTCATCGTCCTGCTGTCGGCGGGATCAGAGAAGAAGTCAAAAAACGCTCATCATGTGAGATTTTTCTTCATAATTCTGGATATGTAGCTTCACACAATGTTTGAGAGAGGTGTTTACCAAATATATTTATCTGTCATAATTTAAATAATAAATATATTTTAGATTAATTTAGTCCGAACAATGTCAGAAAACAGTGAAGAATTACAATTTCCCAATCACCAAAATGAGATTTGAGAGACTCAGACTGTTTTTTTTGTCAACCAATTGTAAAAAAAATCAAAGTTATTCAGTTTAATATCAGAAGATTAAGAAAAATAGGAAAAAAAAAGCATAATTGGTCAGAGCAGATGTTGCTAAGTGTATTTTGAACGCAGTGTTTACATGAATGAAGTCAGGTTTATTCTGGGATTTAATGGAAACTGCATGTGACGCACTGAAAACATGGACGTCAGTCTTAGACTAAAACAAACTTTCTGCTCTCTCTCCTGGTGACACTTAATTAAATTATGTCCAAACTTTGCAGAGCCAGTGAAGTGTGATACCGCTCTTCTTTTGTTCACGTATTCGAACGTGGCGTGACTGACTTGCATTATCGTACCTGAGGCAGAGAAACGACAGCCTCCCGCTCCTCCGTCGCCGCTCGCAGCCTTCGCTCGTGATCCAGACGAAACTGGATGTCAGAAGCAGGTGAGTCCCGGAGCTGAACCCACAACAGCACAGCACACAGTTACTTTACCAACACTTCAATCACATCACATATTGATATCTCACTCTCACTCTGTTTGTCTCTCTGTAGAGCTTTATTTGACCGTCAAACACAAATTACAAAATGTTTGAGATGATTAAAATTTGCTGTGAAAAACTAGAATTCTCTGAGCAGGACTGAAAAACCTCAAATGAGATCACACAAGTAGAAACTAATTTCATCTTCTGAAGCAACCTCTGTAAATTATTTTAATTTAACGCTGCACATTTTGAACTTGAATAAATATTTTTTATCGAACATCAAAGCCTTTTGATCAAACCTCAAACTCATAAAGGAATAGTCCGACATTTTGTGAAATAAACCTATTCGGATAAAGTTAGATGAAAAGATTGAGAGTGCACTAATGTTTGTCTGCTAAATACAAAGCTGGAGCCAGCAGCCAGTTAGCTTAGCTTAGCATAAAGACTGGAAACAGAGGGAAACAACTAGCCTGTCTATCCAGGGGTAAAAAACAGCCTACCTGCCTACCAACACTGAAGTATAAAAAGAAATAGTCCAGCACATAACCCCGCTATAAGACTGCAACTTGACCTTTTCACTACACTAACTGTTCGGACTAAACATAGGAAGACATAACAGTGTTAATCACTGACATTATAAGTAATGGACAACCTATGTGTAAAATCACCTGCAGGTTTCTAAAGAGCTGTTTGAAGCTTGAAATCTGTCATGTTGACAGTCCCGCCTCTGCCGCTTCCCGGCTAATCTAAAAATCATCAGTGGATGATCAGTGGGCTGAATGACGCCTGGGTGCTCAAACAAAACACACAGGGTGCGCTGGTAGAGAGATTTTGTTTCTTTTGCACAGAGCCAAGCTAACTATTTGCATCTGTTTCCCGTCTTTAGGCTAAGATGAGCTAAACTAACTGGATGCTGGCTCCAGCTTCATATTTACAGTATAAATATGGGTGATATCGATCATCTCATCTAACTCTAACTAAGTCTGTTTCCCAAAATATGGTATTTCTAACTCATTGACTTTTTTTTTAATTGCCAAAAGGTGTATAAATACTGTATACTAAGACAGTGCATGTACTCTACTACAGCTGCACAAAACACCTGACAAGTAGCTCAAAAACTCTAAATCATGCTGTGAATCTTCAAAATAAAGCTATGAACAACACTAGAAGGTATTATTAACAGGTATTTTTCCTAAAGTATACAGCAGTCGCAATAAGAACTGAATGCATGTGAGGTGCTTTACTACAGGTGAAAAAATGCTCATAGGGAAATGAGATGTTTATGGTTTTTAATGTAATGATTCTTCAGCTCGTTTAAAAGACATCTCTTTCTATCCTCGAAGTGCAGACTCTGACAATTTGGAAATTGGGGTTTTTATAATGCGATTTTCGTTTCTCCTCTCCTGGGCGTCGACTGCACCCTCCAGTAACAGTAAGTTGAGCTGTTCAGTTTATACTGACCCTGGATCACGTCCCTGTCAGCCCAATGTCAAATGCAAATCACCCAGGCCGACAGTGCAGCGCTAATCCTGCCACATCCGAGCTGCTTTCCCATTTTCATTCATTTCCCCCCCCTCGCAGATTACACTGTGGCAGAAAGCGCAGGGACACACAGGGAATGTGCTATAACTGTAACAGTAATGTGTCACATCGCCGCTGCCAGTACTCTGTATTACATAACAGCGAGCAACTTCTCAGTGAAAACACAAGCATGAGGCAGCGATTATGAATCACAGAGTCCGGCCGGTTTATTAAACAGCCGAGTCATGGAAGGATTTAACAGATCCGAGCTGTGAGAGCGGCGGCAGCAATGTTATTGATTTTTTTTTTTTGTGTGAGCTGCACTTTTACATACATACATACAGTACAGTTTAATTTGCTGAGTCGAGTCATGACAGTGCAGCCTGGAGTGATGAGCAGCTGCCAGAGGGCATCACTGACAGAGTGCAGACTCAGCCGTGATACACTTAAGTGAATACATACGCCTAACAGGTCTGTATACTGTAGCTGTGCATGGCTGCTGTCTCACACTGTTTTAGAGGGCAACATACCGTCAAACATTCAGATACATCTAGATTCTTTAAGAGGAGTAAATCAATCACAAAATGTCAAAGGGGGAACATGGTACGGATTTAAAAAAGCAATAAGAAAATGTGAAAAAGAGTAACATAAATAAATAAATAAATAAATAAAGATCTGTGGCTGTAGGAGTGAATATTCAGTGTGAAAAAAAGTAGAGTGAGTGAATGAAGTGAAATCGTGTTCAGCATCAAAAAAAGTGACCGTGGCTGGAGTGTCACGAGACATGCTGGACTGAGCGGCCTTCTGTTAAATCTATATTTGATCCCCTCTGATTCAAAATTTATAGTTCAGTCTGCTCAGAAACACTGAGAGATGTGAGAAAGCTCCTTCAGGAATGACTTCAAATGGATACATGTGGAAGATAAACTCGACACACTTTGGTGTGTTTCATTTCAATTCATTCATCTCCTGTAGATAAAACTCCTCAGAATTGAACCTGTACCTGGAAAATTATATCAACAGCTTCACTGTAGGGCAAGTTAAGTCTTTCCTGCCATGGTGCACTGATTCTCTGGTCAACAGACACTCCAAAAACAAACCCCAGAGGCGCCCAAAACTTTTTTTTCAGTGTCATTCTTTACTGACTTTTACTCTGTTTGATTTTGAGTTCAACTCTGATGTGCCAACTTTAAAAATATAGCTTATTTTCATTCATTTATTTGCCCCAATCACGTGTTTCAGCTAGTTTTGGAGTGTCTACGGGCCCTTCAGCTCACCGTGGGAAAGAAAGGACTCGTCGCTCTACAGAGAAGAAACCAGATTTGTCTTTGAATCGATTTAAATGTTTAGAAAATAGGTCGACAGAAGGCCCGTGGTGTACGGGGCTCGTGGGAGAGTCAGTGTAAACTCAGCCCCATAGGTGGAAGGGAGATGGAGGAGGGAGGAGGCACTGACCTCTGCTCTTAAAGCCAGGGGCCTGTGGTACCTAGTGAGTCCCGTGGCTCCCCTGCTCTGGGCCTGGCCCCCACCCTGGCTCTGGCTCTGGGGCTCCACGCCTCGCTCCTGTCCTAGACGCCACTCCAGCTCATCCCTCTGACCGGACTGTGAGTGACGTGGGGCGGGGAAGGGGGAGGGGAGGGAAGGTAAGGGAAGGTGGGGTGAGGAGGACGGTGTGGGTGTACGGGGGTTAAAGGGGGGAGATGGGTGACAGGTGCAGGGGTGCAGGTAGAGGTGGTGGTGGTGGTGGTAGTCGAGGGGAGATGTGTGAGGTGGATTGTGGACAAAACAGACAGAAGACAACAAACGGGGTGAGGGGACGAGGAAAGAAAGCGGGCGGGGAAAAAACAAATAAAAATAAAACATAAAATGGGTAAAGAATATAAGCAGAGAGAGGGGAAAATTAACTAACAGACTACACGGTGTGGAGAAGAATAAACGGACTAGAGTACGAAGAAAAGCGCAAAGAGAAAGACCAACTTAAAGATGACGGCGTATGAGAGAGATGAGAAGAGAACGAGAATGAGGATGAACAAAATCATGGGCTGAAACATCTGGCGGGAACACAAAGAGGAACAAAGAGAGGGAATCGGGGGGGAAAAGAATGCAAAACACTTGTTATGAAGCGCATGCAATGAGGGATACATGAGTCCAAACCAACAGCTGAGAGATACCACGGCAAAACTGCAGAGCGAGAGCTAGCAAGCTAAAGGTTTTTTTTTTTTTTTCCAACACATGCCGGTGCACAGCCGTGTGTGAAAGTTGTGTCTGGAGCCTGTTTGATGCACATTGTTTTCAGACATTACAGCATTTAAAATACACCGGAGGCATTCAAGGCTTCAGTCGAGCTTTTAAGACAGCGCCATGCTAGTTTTTTGTAGCAGTGCCCACGTTTTTTATTTCTTTAAGTGAGAAAGCTAGCAGGAACTTTATGTTATTGTGCCAAATATGTGTTTAGAAAAGTGTGTAACATTCCCCAAAGAAAGAGTTGGAGACATATTTTATTTAATTATGACTTTTATAGCTTGTAATTATGACTCAGCATCTTGAAATTTTTATTATCTCGTATTTACAACACTTTTGTCATCGTTGCAAGAGCTGCATGTTTGAGTTTTACCTGGTGATCCTGATGTTTTGTCATAATTACAAGATGCCGATTCATATTTATGGAGAAACAGAAGTCATAATTACAAGACAAATGTCTATTAATTACAAGATAAACATCACATACTAATTAAAAACTCATATTTAAACTTTTGTCTCATAATTATCTCGTGAAGGTCGAATAATTATCCAAATCTGACATGAAGATGTTATAATTACGAGATATGAAAGTCATATTAGCAAAAAAACACTTCCAACACTTTACAAGATAATTATGAGATCAAATTTATATTTATTTATTGGAGAAAACATCTAAACTTTAAGTGAACGTGCTTCTGTATATTTCTGTATATTTCTTCAGTTTTAAAAATACCTGACTCCTTTCAATGTTCGCTCTCTGTCTGCTACGTTCAAAACTATTCTGCAACTTGAATCATCTTCAACAACTCTGAATGGACGGAGGACAAACGTATTGCTTTGAACAGGTGTGAGTTGTTAGTACAGTGGTTAGCTTTGACTAAAACCACCCAGCTTCACCCAGACTAACCCGGCGAGTCCTACAGGCAGAGGAGCAAAGCAGAAACAAGTCATTGGATAGGATGAGCATGGAGGCAGCCTCGCTCCGTTATCTCTACAAAGCACATTGGGGTGAGAAACGCTCGAAGAGCTGTTTGTTTTATTCCATACGACAGTCTGGCTGATTAGAAAAGACATCCAAGATGTCTGCCTGATCATGCAGCGCAGAGATAATGAACCTGCTTTGGAAGAGTACACAGACATGTTGACTGAGCTGCAGTAAAACAACAACAGAAAGCAGGATGCCAGCCAGCGAGGTTCTTCCACACAGCGCCATGCAACTCTTCTTTCATAATTATTACTGAACACAGGTTATTTTAAACAGCGCACATATTTCTGTGCTTCATCTCCTTGGCAACGCTTTGGAGTAACCAATCCCACGTGCGTCTCTGTGCGATGATATGTTGTGAAAACATAATAGCTACACCGTTTACGTGTCAGAATGAGTCATACAAATGGTAGCGTGGTGTGGCAAAGCTGTAAAGAGAAAAATATTTACTCAGCTTTATCATGCAACATTTCACTATGTCAGGAAAAAGCTTTGGATCGAGCCAAATGGAAGAAGCTGCCATAAATCCTTTAGTACTTACTCCATTCACACCAAGCACCCTCCTAAGCACCCTCCCTGGGCCCTGTCTGACTGGAAGCAGGACGGCTGCAGACAGTGAGTGCAGGGAGGAAGAGGAGGAGGAGGAAGGCAGGCAGGGCTGCTGGCTATGAGGATATGCATGGAGATGCAGATGTGGATGTGGCAGCAGCAGCAGCAGCAGCAGCAGCAGCAGGAAGCGATGGTGGTGGCGGTGGGTCAGGGGAAGGGTGGCAGTGGCAGTGGCGGTGGCGGTGACGGTGGCGCCAGTGTGGTAGAGCTGGGTGGCTCATGTTGGAGCAGGGAGCCTGCTACGTCACCCTGAACGCCTTCTTGAGGATTTAGATGATAGGTTCGGATTTTTTTCAAGCCGATCTCTAACCTGTCTAACACTGAAGGATGAAAATGAGCCGTCACTACGAACGCTTGTCCACCACGGATCTGTAACTCTTCTGACACCTCCTGCTTAAAACATAAAAAGTCAGAAGGATCACAAGACCCCAATTTCACGGTCTGTATTCACACCGACGATCAAGATCAAGTGAACTCTTGCCCTTCTGCTCCACGGGGAGCTTTCTGTCCTCCCTGAACCTGCCTCAGGACGCCTGTTTTACCATCTGACAAGTGACAACTCCCCACCTGTTGTAGCACAACTCCACCGTCGGAAACAGAGGACAAAACCTCCAGTCCTCGCTTTATGCAAAAATGAATTCTCATGTCTAGACAAATGTGACTTCAACTGTCTGACTTTAGCTGAATTAAGCTGGTGACTTTGTCCCGGTAAGACGTATCCCTCCACCACATCTCATCTCACCACACTATCCAGGGGAGGACGGAGATATTCAGCAAAGGACCTTCGTTTCTGGACGATAGTCGCTCAGATCAGCTTCTGACTTTTGCACTTGTGACACTCCTTTAACATGGCTGGAATTAATATGAACAGTTCTTAAAAGAAAGATTCAAAATTGATGCAGCGATCCAGAGATTGTCTCTTTTTATTCCATGCACCTGATGCCTACATTACCCACAAAGCAACTCGACCTCTGACAGATCAGTCAGAGGTTCGAGTGTGTTGTGCTAACAGCGGCTAACGTAGCCTAGCTCCAGAGGACTAAAGCTTCTGTGAAACAAGGACTATTGATCTTCTTCCAGTGGAGTTGCACTGCTGTCATTATTGAGAAGAGGAATTATATTGGACCACCTCTGAATATTGCATTAAGACAGACTTGAAAAAATCCGAACCTATCCTCGGGAAGCTATCTGCCCACATCGTAACGAGATTCCCATTGACAGGCAAGACTGTGGATAGTATGTGTTTGGCTTAAGATGTACAGCGCTGCCTCTGTCTCTAATTAGAGCTGATTTTTTTAGCACACAGTGCTGACTTAGGATCTAATTTAGTTTATTTGGGCCTTAAATGGTCTACTAATGACTGCACACTTGAGGCCATTTAAATCAAAATGAATTCTCACATTTACAAATACACCAGCGAGCGATGAAACCATCTGGTGCGATATTATCTTCCTGCGACGTATCGACAACCAGGTGGGATGCTTTTGAGTTTGAATGCTAATCAATGTTCTTATGAAAGATTTTAAAAGAACATCTTGTTTGCAACGGTCTTAAGAAAATCTAAAGTATTGACTTCTTCCCATCATGGTTAATTGGCATACGAGCTGACAGGCCTTCTGCCTTTTTAGTGATGTTTCTCCTTTTTTTTCTTTTTTTTTGCAAAAGAACGAAGCAGCCACAGAAAGAAAACATCTAACACGTACAGAAAGATGTCACCTTAAAACTCAGAGGAAGTGTATCTGTTGAACTTACCTGGAAGTCGGTCACCAGGTCTCTTCCAAAGGTGCCGATGGGAGAGTCGCGGGACATGGAGGTGACCGTGGAGAGGAAGCTGCTGGACTCTGTGAGGTTTGGCATGGGTGACAGATCGTCTGTCCTTTCTCTCAGCCCCTCTCCTATATGATCCAGCTTCTCCACGAAGATGTGCAGCTCAGTGCGGAAGGCCTTCATGCGAGTGTTGATGGTGTCCAGAACTTGGGTGTCTGGCTTGTTTCCGGACGCCGCCCCTCCGTCCAGGCTTTCCCCCGTCGTCACCAGCAGCCTGCCCTCAAAGATCAGACTGTCGGTGTCCGTGATCAGACGGTCCACCGTCTTCCCGAGCCTTTCCGCCTCACGTTTCACGTTGGTGAACGACTCCCGTTCTTCCCTCCTGCGGTTGGCCAGTTCAGTGGCGCTGAGCTCGCTGCCATCTGAAGGTTTGATGCTTCCGAACCCTGAGGTGGTTGTCGTTTTCTCGAAGAGATCTTCAGAGTCGCTCTCGCCCCCGATAGGACCCTCCCTCTTTGGGTGGAGGAGGAGAAGTCGCCTTGCCTCCTCATCCTCAGCGGCCTCTCGGCGGCCTCCGTCGCTCTCTGCGTCGCTGTCTCGAGGGCTGCCGGTGCGCAGGCCGAGGTGTGCAGCCAGGTCGCAGCGCTGGACGTTGGACATGAGGACTCGGTTCTCGTACTGCAGCTTCATCACCTTTCCACTCAGCTCGTTGATCTGCATCCTGGCTGATTTAAGCTCCTCCATCATCATCCCGCTGCTGGAGCCATTACCGTTCCCCCCATTACCAGGTTTGAATAACCCTCCCTCACTGCCCTCCTCACCAACAAGCCCAGAGCTGCTGGTGGGGCCGAACTTGAAACGATTGAGTTCAGATGTCAGCTGCCTGTTGTGGTCCTCGATCTCTGAGATGGAGCGGCGCAGCAGCTCAGCCTCTTCCTCCACAAACTGTAGATGCCGGCGTAGCTCACTCGCCGACTCCAGCGCATCACCGCCGTACGGCGACGAGGGCATGCTGGAGAAGGGTTCCCGCCCGAAGCAATCTCTTTCATACTGACAGCGGATGTCTTCGTTTTCCGCTCGGAGGCTTCGGTTCTCCACTTCCAGCTCCACAATCTTTCTGCCCAGGATGTTCGCCTCCTCTTCCACCAGCTTGAGTCGTAATCTCAGCTCGGCCTCTCGAGTGGTGTGAGGACCTCCACCAGAGCACTCGGCCAGGGGAAGAGGACTGTCCACGTCTCCGTAGACGGACTTGTACTTCTGCAGCTCCTGCTCCAGTTCGTCCTTCTCTCGGCCCAGCTTCGCCATCTTTTTCCTCATCAGGCCGGACTCCTCTTTGGCAAACTGGAGCTGGCACCTGAGGTCTGCACTGTCCTCCTAGAAGGGTGACAGTGACGAGGGTGATGCAATTAAAAACATTTGATAACAAACCCCCAGAAAGATCAAAAACAACAATGCAACACTTTAAAGCTCATTCTTTCCTACTGAAGATGCACTCACATCGACACCTACGGCCAATTTAGAGTCACCGATTAAAATGCATGAAGTCTGTGATGGTTCTCATCAGTCATCCAGGTCGTCTTTCTTTGAGAAGGGTAAAATCTGGGGCAACTGGACCTCCGAGGAGACTGAACAACAATTCAGACTTGGCCTCACAAGACTCCAACAACCAGAGCTCAGGTGACTTTAACAACTTGGACAACAGTCGAATCAATAACCCTCACCAGTCAGTCAGAACTGAAGGAGCCTCTTGGACTTGAGGTGAAACGTCTGCATGGATCTACAAACAAGTCCAGCTGCCCCAGATTTAACCCTTCTCGAAGACAAAAATATTAACCTGCATGTGTTTGGATTGTGGGAGGAAGCCGGAGAACCCAGGCAGTCTCAGGGAGAGCATGCGAACCTCACACAGAAAGGCCTCAGGCGAGGTTTGAACGGGGCGTCAGTAGCTCAGCCTATAGTAACATGGCTTGGCCGGCCATCCACTGGTTCCCAGGTATAGAGGGTGGACTGGTAGCTGGTGTCAGCTCACCTCCTGGGCCACACTCTTGCATGTCTATGAGCCCTTGTTTGTATTTCAGGCCTTTGTATGTAAAAACTTGAGTATAAAAAGAATTTCCTCCCTGAGGAATCAATAAAGTATCTATAAAATAAATATATAAACAAACTAGTGTGAGGTGACAGTGCTAACCACTGCACCAGGACATACATTACCATTATACATTATCTTACTTAAGTTACATCTTATATATCTTTGCTACACAGGCACAGTACCTGTCAGTAGCATCAGTTCATTGTTGGTTTTTTCATGGGATTTGTTGACAGTAAGAAAAAGAGAAATGGGACACAATAATATATTTTTACCTGACTCGTGGACTTCTTGTCTTTAAATGTTTCCCTGCTGCCTCGTCTCCTCAGTGCAGTCTGTTAAAGAACAAAGAAGAAGAAGAAGTCCTCATAAGTAATCATAGTAATAATACACATTTTATACTAATAACTAAACATTCTTCTGTTATTCTGCGGTGCATGTGCAGAAGTTATGTAAACCCTCACACAGCGCACCGATGAAAGCAATAAAAGTCCCCTTGTGAATTCAATATTGCAGATCTCTGCAGTTTTAAGATGGTATTGATATTTCCATACATCACAGTGTCAGTGTTTATACAGACATGCGCAATAACTGACAATCACAGTAATGACGGTGCCGCGTCACACCAACGCAGTGGAACAAATGGGTTTCCTAACATGTACACCAGCTCTCCTGATGTGAAGCAGACTCACATGCAAAGGGCCAGAGGAGCATGAATCTATGTGGACCTCTTACATAACGTTTCCATCATCAGGTCAAAGCAAAGTCTAATAAGGAAGTATTTACTCTAATGCAGGTCATGTGACATAATTACTGTCTGATTCATGCACACAGTAACGGTAATAGCCGGAGTCAAAGGCCAACATCTGTCAGTCTAACTGCGAGTGAGTCGAGGAGAAGAGTGAACGGACGCTACATGAGATTTACATGTCATTCATCGTCCCTTCAGAAGATTCTGCTCAGTATTAAGTTCAGAAAATCTACAGAGCGCAGATGATGAGGATGTTCAGTCACGTCTTCGGATGAACGATGCATCAGGGTGCTTTCAATTCAGACTTCAGTGTGACAGACGTCTTATCCCGGCTCAGATTCAGTGACACATGGCGTTTCTGTAACTCTCTTGGGGGGGAAACATCTGCCTGTCCAATGGGTGAAATCTATCGCACGCAAAGCCCGGATAAAAACAGTGACTTCTACACGCCAGCTTAGTCTACCCAACTAATAAAATCATTAATTTTTACCAAGTCTGTGCACTTTCTTCCACCATGCACCTCGGTAAGACACGGAAAATTGACAATCATTGAGAGAAAGGAAAGGAGAGAGGAAAAATTAAGACAGGAAGAGAGAGGAAGGGAAGAAATCCCTGTCTGTGAATGCACAGCTTTCAAGCGTGAACCTTTTTTTCCACGAACAGAAGGCGGCCCTGGCAGCCGAGTTATTTAAAGGCTCTGACGATCAGTTAAGCTGGGCTCCTTTCTAGGAAACATAACTTGATATTAATATTTCCGATCTCAGGGCTGCAATTGTATTTTAATGTACTGCCACTTCATACGAAGTCAAACAGTCAAACTGTTTCACAAAGGCTGCAGCGGATGAATAGGTGATTAAATCAATTTTAGATTCATTGTTTAATCTACAGAATAAAATGCAAAGTAAAAAATGTTTGAAAGTTATGCATAATTAACAGCATGGACACTTTGATTGACAGGTAGGTGCTGTTACAGAAGGTTTCTTTGAGGTCAGGTCTGCTGATGATCCACGTCTTTGCCCATTTTTAGATTAGCCGGGAGTCGGAAGAGGCAGGAGCCGCCACACTCTGAGCTTCTAATGTGACAGCATTCAATTCAATTCAACTCTGGTGCCATAATCAAAGTGTGATGGAAACGTTGCATCATCTGATCTAAAAAGATCTCTGCAGCGTGCAACTCTGAAAGGGGACGTTTGGTTTTAACCCCAGTAGACTTGTAAATGATTTGCGGTACGAGAGATGATCTGTACTGTGTGTAAGGTTAAATACACATAATGTGACCTTGTGGTGTGTAGTGTTTGATTCATTTGACATCATCATATTTTGTATATTTAGATATTATGCACTTAATGAATTGATGATTGATGATTGTGTGTTTTTCTGTTTGTAAACCCACCTACCTCAAATTACCACCTGACGGGCAATTTAAGTATTTTAAATGGATTTAAATTTTCCCCCAGTTCAGATTAAAGTTAATGAACAGAATAATACTCATCAGTGTTGCAGCTGCTGCTGTTTAAGAGCACAACGATCTTCTTCTGCTTCACATAAAGCGTAAACTCTTCACTGTACAATGTATGTTGCCAGCCAAAATAGACCAGTAGGACAGTGTGAATCATTCATGGCCAGACGGACGGAAAGTGTGAGGGTGAACCTGTTTTGCCCGAAGCAGTGACGGACCTTGACTCAGTCGCTGGCTCTGCGACAGGAAGGGAGCGCCCGCTTAGAAACAGCACCAAAACACGAACACACAAAGAGATGTGTGCCTCCAATTCTGTGTCTGTGTTGTGAACTCGACATTGAGTTCACTTCTGTGACATTTTTTTTTTTTTTTACCTTGGAGTTTCTGATGATTAATTCCCTGAAGCACTGAATCAAACGTACGCTACACATAAAATTTAATTTAGACGAGCTGAAAGCGTCTTTCTTTTGCTGCTCAGAAGATCTTCAACACATTTCAGGATCAATATTTTCACATTTGCCTTTCATCAACGTGTTATTGAAGAACACACTGGATTTCTGAGAGTTTCGAGCTTCTCTGTCTGCCCTCTTGTTGCCTTCACAGTCTCTTTTGAAACAGTGCTGGTAGACTCAAATCCACTATGAGCCCATAGGTTGGTAGTACATGGATTTTTTTTTTTTTGGCCTGGCTTAAATTACATAATGACATGTTGTTTGATCTCGTCATGCCACAAACGGTCTGAATTTCCCTTCAAAGGAAGGTAAACAGATTTGTTTATTCCCATATTTTACTTGTCAAATTCAATTTTACCGTTACATGTCACTGAGAGTGATGACACACCGCCATTGTTTACCTCATTGCAAAAATCTTCTCCCATAATCCCTCCTGCCCACCCAGATTGGCTCATATAGCACTTCATCCTCAGGGAATCATAATTGTTTTCATTTGATGATGACAGACTGTAAATCAGGGTTTACGCTGGTTATTTATTTACCAGCTACATCAGACGTATGAGTCCACACCCGTCCCAGATCGCTCCCCTTCCCCGTCCCCCGGGTCCAGCCTCAGCTTTGCGTCTCCGTGAGTATCTCCAACACAAGTCGTGCTTTAATTCCCGGCCCTGGTGGCAGACCTAATCTCTCTGGGGAGACAGCGGATTAGACGGCATCTTCTGCAAAGCTCCTCAGAACCCCAGACGGCCACAACCAGGGATCCCTGCTCCCTCAGTCTGACCTTTAAATATGGGTTACTATAGAAAATATGATTAAAATGTATCTGTCGGGATTTTATGATTTGAGATACGTGATTAGAATTTACAAGAAGCAACTCATTTACTGCATTTCAAAATAAATATACTGAAAGAGGCAAAAAGGAATACAGTACCCTCATGTGGGTTCAAGCTGTTCCGATACTGGTACTGAAAATGCCTCCGATACTGCCTAAAATGTGAGCTTGGGTATTGGTGACTACGCCTGTCAGTGCACCGATCTGATACCACCTGGGATCACGTTTCCAAACGTCCTGCAGAGGAGCTGCTGCTAAATGTAAATGGACATCAGAGAGAGTAGGCACACCTGATCACTGTCAGGATCAATAAGATTAGCCTTTCACAAAGCGAGGTCACATAAACAGAGCAATGGAGACACAGAAGCTCAACAGAGAGGTCATACCTGCAGGGTCACAGGTTTGATCCCTGTAACAGATGGCGTGTTTCTCTATACTTAAAGATAAACACTAAACGTCCTCCTGAGTCACCTCTAGTCTCTCACACTGCCCTCTGACACCAGCTGTACTGTGGTGAGGTGCAAAAGGTTTATTTGTGTGCCGACAACTCACAATGAGGAGTTAAAAAAAAAGGGATCAAACTCGATGCGGCAGGATCAGAGACAGTATAAAATACAGACGTCATACCACGACATCACCTGTAGGTTTCTGACTGGCTCTGGCCTCCGTCATCTTGGCAGTCCTTCCTCTGCTGTCTACGAGCTAATCTAGAAAGGTAAGGTAGTAAGGACATGGATCATCGGCGAGCATAACTTTAAGCCTTAATATAGTTTAAACAGGTGAGTTGTATATAAATTCACCCTCGGTACAGTTGTCATGAACGGGGAAATTAGCTATAGAGACCAAAACTGTTAATTCATTTGACAAAATATCATTAAGATAAATAAATGTCAAACATTCACTTCACAAGGCGTCGCCTTTTACACTCTAAGAAATTATGATGAGAATTTTTCACTATTTTTTTAAGACCAAATTGTTTATAAAAAAAAAAGAATAATTAATAAATTAATCAATAATGAATGTCAGTTGCACTCCTAACTGACCAACACTACCAGGCACCGTCCACAGTTCTGCTCCACATATTTAAATTTGACTCAAACCACTCAGATTATTTCTGCCTCTTTCCTGAGCAGCTCTCCCGCTGAGTGTTTGTTGCAAAACTAAAACCCTGATCTGCAACACACACACACACACACACACACACACACACACACACACGTTTCCCCGCTCTTTGTGCTGTATTTCTTCCACTTTGACACACAATGGCACTCATGCGCACCAAAGGCACAAACACACAGACAAATCTCTTCATCATCATCTGAATGCACAGCTCTCGCAGGCCTGTTAGCATGGGGTTCGTGGCAGTCAGTCATGCAGTCATGCAGGCTGGCATGGAGCTCCAGCTGGTGTGGGAGGCTGCAGCACTGGTGTGACTGGTTTTACTCCCCCGAGGCTCTGCCAGGCTTCAGGATTAACAGACTGTAGTTACACAGTTGTTACCCTGCTGCGACTGAATGAACCAGGAGCTGTGACTGACTGCATTTCTTTGGCTTTCTCCTGGACCTCTCCATCCCTTTCTACTGCGTCTTACTCCCTCCATTGTTCCCTCCCTCCTGTTTTCTTCTCTTCTCCGTTCTTTCACATCCACGTCCTCACACATGTCACACATAACGGATGTCTGAAAAGTCGAGGGGAAGATAATAACCCTTCTGAGAGACAGCTCTGAACATCAACGTGAGCCCAATGTAGCCGCTAAAATCATCTTTCGATCAGGATTATGGTTAAAATTTGATTAAGTTTAAAGTGTGTTTCCTGTAATGCTCAAATACAGTATTTAAAGTAATGGTGCGTTTCATTTGGTCACCTGTCACTGGCACCGTGTCCCCTTTACGTCCCTCTAGTGTCTTTAACTTCAGGGGAAACGGGGTACAACAGAGCGTGAGGAAGGAAGTCTGTGAAGCTGATTTTATTACATTATCTTATCAGTCAGACCAAAAACTGCCCTGCATTATAAAAACATGCAAAGGGGGTCACCCTGGTGGTGGTTTTATCAGGACATCCCCTGTTCAAGTCCAGCCGGGGATCTTTGTTGTTCTTTCCTCGCACTTTCCTCACTTTTTCTTTTCAAAAAAGAAAAGAAAACACAATGGGCTGCATGGTGGAGGCGTGTTGCTCCAGGTAGTGAGAAGCTGAAATACCACCCAGGATTCCCAGTTTGAGTAATGTATGTTCTTCTGATTTAAAGGTTTTTCAATGCAAAATTGCTGGACGGTAGTATAGTTCACTGTTCAGGAATTTGCTCGACGTTGTACCCTGCTAGATAATGTCGTCTTGTAATGCAACAACAGCGGAGCCAGCTTCAACTTGAGGTTTAACTGGACCATGTAGACAATCCCCTGTACGAATGCAGAAACCTCATTGAAATTAATGATGAAACTGCAGTGTGTTTTAACACTGTGTTATACTCAGGGTGACTGCAGCAAGATTAAAGTTTAGGGTTAGAACCTTTGTGTTGAAGCAGCTTTGAAGTGAAGGTAAATTTGGTGTAAGTATTTGGCTTTAATGTCCTGAGATTGTAAACCCCGTCGTCCTTCTAGCTAACAAACTGAGTTACCATTAGCTAACAGCAGCTACAGTTGGCAGCAGAGCCGGAGGACATCAGAGGGAAAACCTGAACCTTTTATGAAGAAACCTTTTAGAAAAGTTGCAAAATGTAGCTCTACGTTTTGTCACGTCATGTTGAGGGTTCAAGTTTGGGGTTAATGATCCTCACAAATCCAGTTAGACAGTGTGTGTGAGGCTGCATGTCAGGGTGTGTACGCTGAAGTAAAACATTCAGGAATGTGCACGGCGTGTGTAAGAGTGTTTATTGTTCAGTGATTACTTCCAGGATTACTCCACTTTGTAGTACAATTAGTTAAGTGTCACAGGTCACCAGTATGCTGTTTGAAGGTGTGATAACTTCCGTCATCAGTTAGTGTCTCTCCGAGTCTCAGGGGAAAAATATTTAACAGATGAGCGCAAGCATGTCGTTTGATAGGTAACATTTACTCTGAAGGAAAAACACGCTGCTGCAACAACCTCACTACAAGATCTTGGAAGAAAAACTGGTGTGTGTGTTCACATGGGAACGGGAGAATATTGTGTACTCTGACACGCCTGTTTGTGTAAGACACCGAGACATTTTTGGAACGAGTGCTGGATGACATCCCACAGTGACATCATCACCATGAAATCCCAGTGTGGAGAGGGAAAAAAATATATTTTTGGGGGGGGGGGGGGGAGTTGGAGGATGAGTAAGAACGGGAACACAGCGAGTGTATTTTCGGCAGCATCTGTACTCAACAGCTTGGCCTATTTATGATTTTGCTCAAACACTGTAACACACCGCAGAGAGCGGCGTCTGGCTCCGGTAATGGGATTTAACAGGAAGTGTGGTGCGACCAGCGAAACAGGGCGGGGGGAGAAGGGAAGCACAAAAGAAGCTGCGACGGCCACTGGATGCAGATAAACCCTCTTCTCATCCCTGACAGAGAAGCCTAAGACTCCAACACAACAGCATGAATATCGCTCACCCGGCGGGAGAGCTCAGAGAGATAAGTCGCTATGAAATGTTCAGAGGCAGATTATATTAGCGAGATCTGAATGAATGAGCACTCAATCTGGACTCTAATCCGTTTCAGTGGATTAATTAATGCATATAAGTGCTCATTTTATCATTTAATTTAATTTTTCTCCATCCAAGGACACAATCTGATGCACAAGTGTTTTCTTTCAAAGCTCCTGCTACACAGTGATTTACGGCACTGTGTTATTTTTATACGGACGATCAATCTTTGGCTTGCAGCACCTGCAGTAGGCCCGTGCAGTCTAAATATACTGCATCTGGATCTGCTCCATCAGCCAAAAACGAACCCATGCAACCCATTGGAATTCAATTTGCCGCTGAAAATGGTGCACAAACCTCCCGTACGGGCTACAGCGATGCTACTGCGAATAGCTGTGGCAGTGATATCTCGAAAAAGCCCTAAACCAATCAAAGCTAACTGAGTTAAAGTGATCCGGTAGAGTGCGCTGCTCGGCCGATGTGCACATGCCTGTATATATCTGCAGTCTCCTACATCAAGAATGCTACGAGGCCGTGTGGGTTTATGTACGTCTGCCAGTGTGTGTGCACACGTTTGGCAGTGAGGCAGACTGAATGCAGCACTCTCTGAGGTCATTCCAATGTCAGGCCATCCCCAGCGGATGTGAGCATCTTGTAAACAGACTCTGGCCTCTCCATCGCTGCTGCATCTTGACATCAGCTGAGTCCAGAGATTGCTCTCTACCTCAGTGGCGAATGGGAAATCCTTAATGATACAACCAAGAGAATTACGCTTTTAATCAGAGAGCAGAGCTTCAGAGCGGATGCTAGAACATCAAACCTTCCACACGTTAAGAAATAATGTTTATTTGGTCACTGGTCAGAATTAGACATCCAATAGAGTCTTTACACATGATCTTAAAGCTACAGTAATCAATATTACGTTGAGCTG
Source organism: Protonibea diacanthus (assembly GCA_028641955.1). Taxonomy (NCBI): domain Eukaryota; kingdom Metazoa; phylum Chordata; class Actinopteri; family Sciaenidae; genus Protonibea; species Protonibea diacanthus. The sequence goes on along the minus strand of CM053988.1, from coordinate 18,796,463 downwards.
CTGCTCCTTCATGTCGAGCTGATGTGGTTCGAGTATCTGATTAGGATGCATCTTGGGCTCCTTTCTGTTCCGGGCACATGCAATTGGGAGGAGACCCCGGGGCAAACCCAGAAATCACTGCAGGGATTATATGGCTCATCCGGCCTGGGAACGCCTCAGGGTCCGCCAGGAGGAGCTGGAATGTGTTGCTGAGGAGAAGGAATGTCCCGATGTGAGCACTTGTAACATGTAGCAATTTTCAGCTCATCGTTTTGGTTTTCTGGGCCGTAATTTTATTATTTTGGTCGACTCTCACCTCTCAGATCCAGTGTACACTACCTGCTCAACATCAAGCGACAAACACATTTAGCAGCTACAGACACAGAAACTTTCTTTAGGAGTTGGTGGAGAACAAAAGAGCTACAAAGAGAGTAAATATTGGATTTAAATTTGTCAGGTGGACACAAACACGATGCCAGATGAATAATAATGCCGGTTTATAATCAAGTGGCAACCTCCGGGGCTGGGAAATGAAGCCAATGCAGACGTGCTAAACACTGTAATTCCTCGAGTACCCGCTTAAGACAGGCTGCAAACGTGAGTCAGTCTCCATAAGCTCCGATGTTAAAATGTCCTGCGGAAGAAGCAGTACATCCAACATGGCGGCAAATGCTCATTTTTGGTGTGTGGCAGCAGAAAGTTGAAGGATATTGGTGCCTTTTGTTGGTAAATATCCTGTGATTTATTTTCAAAGAACCTTCACACGTGTTGTAATTTTTATTAAATCACAAACACGCTCAAGTATTCTCAAGTCCAGAGGTGAGAAACGTGTTTTGTCAGAAGGTTGACACTAACAAACTTCTATTGATATCAACATTTCTTAATAGCAGAGTGGAGGGTGTTTCCAACGTGTTGGTTAGTGTTTTTAAGATACTCCTCCACGATACTGAACATTTTGCTGCAGCAAATCTTTGCTAATATTTCTGACATAAGAAGGAATTAACTGATAATTAGCCATCGTCCTAAATGTCAGCTCCTTCTTCCAGTCCTTATTTATGGCTGAAATGTGATAATCGTGTAATACGGGAAATCCATGATGAGCACAAAAATCGAATTAACTGATCATCGGATTATCTGTCAGCCATATTTCAAATAAACTGAATTATAACTTCTCAAGATATCTCGATGACGAAGAGGGGTGAAAACAGAACATCATAACAAGAAGCACGTTTACAGGGCTGTGAATTCACAGGTGTGTTATATGAGGTGTCAACAGTGCTGCTATTCCCGGTTTCCCGACGGAGACTCGTAGCTCCTATAGCAAACTGAGAAAACATTAAACCTCGTAGGAATCAACACCGGTAGCTATGGCGACCTACTGTATACGCTGACATGCTCAGGTTATATATCACGCGCTGCAACATGAGCACATAATACCCGCCTGTGTGTGTGTGTGCGTATAATTTAACGTCTGTGTATGTGTGTGTGCGCAGGAGGTCGCATGTGATCAGCCGAGGGTCACTCCCATACGGTTCCTCTTCACTGAGCGCGCCTTGACCTCCAGTCTGGGACCCAACATGCATTAAAGAGCAGCACAATAGAGCTTTTATGGGGCGTGTCACTCTGCTTTACAAATCTCTCCCCCCGAACAACCCAGCAGCCTGGCATGCTGCTCGCAGGAAAACACGATGCCAACTGGTGCAAAGCGAAGGCACAAGGTTGACACGACTTTTAGGTGAAGTAAGTAGTGAGAAATTCACAGGAGTGTGTGTGTTTTTTTCTCGACTAATCCCTCGTACAGAACAGAGCAGTGTTAAAACAACAAGACACGGTAATTAGCTGCTAATAATAATAAGCCCTTTTTCCTGATTAGAGGATGAGGACTAAACAATTTAGCAAACATGAGTAGCTCCAAAGTGTCCTCCACACTAAATCAGGTTGAACAACATAACACAAGATCAGCCTTGTGATTAGTCATTGTGTATGTCTGTGTGTGTGTGTGTGTGTGTGTGTGTGTGTGTGTGTGTGTGTGTGCATGATACATTAACTTGCTGGCGAACTGGTTCTCCAGTTGTGCAGTGCTGAATCTGCAGATCTCACAGTAAGGAGAGAGCAGGAATGAGGGGAGGTTACACTTCAGCGAGCGCTCCCATTAGCAGGTTTAGCTTCTCTGAAATGTATAATTACAACCAGCTCCACCTCAAGGTCTCTTCATGATACACAGACCGGCAGGATTCATTTATATTCTGTCATTTTAGACATTTTTGCTAAAGATATGCCCATTGAGTGGTACAGTTATCTGCATAGAAGTAATAAATGATGAGGAAACTATATATTGAGGCCTTTAGTGTGTCATATTTAGGAGTCTGTATGACCAGAATATGTCAGTAACATAATATAATATTCATTATTATGTTTTTATTTGAGTATAATCAACTGAATATAATAATCATTTTGTTTTTTATAACTTAAAATAGGCCCTTTATATCTAAAGATGCTTCATGTCCTCTATTATGAAATTCACCATGTTTCTACGGTAGTCCAGAACGGAAAAACTAACTAATAATCTTATAATTATAATTTTATTGTCTAAATCAAGAGGCAATGATTCCTTAAAATAAAGCAACCTTCACATGTGTATGTATCAGCACTAAGCAAGCCGCAACCTCCGTGTCTGCGAAGTGAAGCCAATGCTAAATTGCCAAAAACTGCAGTTCCTCAAACGGCCATTTGAGGCTGGCTGCAGAAGTGAGTCAGTCTCCATAAGTCCCCATGTTAAAATGTCCAACTTCACAGCAGAAATAAACATGTTTACAGCCTGGTACAAAAAACAGCTTTGGTCTCTATGGCTAATTTCCCCGTTCATGACAACTGTACTGAGGGTGAATTTATATACAACTCACCTATATAAATTATATTAAGACTTAAAGTTATGCAGAATTAACAGTGTGGCCACTTTGACTGACAGCTAGGTGGCATCACAGGTGGCTTCTTTGAGCAACCAGGCATCATATACTGTTGGTGACACTTTTTAGACGCCTAAACGATCAAAGTATCCGTTTTTATCAAAAATAACAAATAAATATAAGTAAAAAATCCATCAGGTTTATTTTTATCTCATTCTATCCACGTGACATTTGAACTTCTCACTGTTGTTTACTTGTTTCTTCCTGAATGTTTCTTCTTCAAGAACACTTTTTAGTCTTACTCACTGACGTTACTGTAAAACTGAGTCAGTAGACTACTGTATATTATCCAAGACAAAAACCTTTTGAACTCTTTCAACTCTAATAATTAATGGTAAAAATGCTGGCTCACAGTCAGAAGCTACACTAGCGTGGTTGCCTTGTGAACGGTAGTAAAGCCATGAAATCTTCTCACAGTACTTAACGACCCATCGCCTGGCCGGGCTGTCCATCACTGGCTGCCATGGTAATGGATGGTTTGAAAGAGGCAAATCGAATAATCTGACCTGGAAATAGAAGAACTGAGACGGAGAGCAGAGGCCTCTTTAACACCAGGGATTGACAAATTGATTCAGTATAATGGATACAGTTACAATGTATTACAATGACATTAACATTTGGATTCTAGAGAGTCAGTGACAGGGTAAAAAAAAAATCCTCTTGGGAGATAAAAGTGATCCGTTTTCATGCTCACAGCAGCAACATTAGTGTGTTTTCAATGAACAGAAGGGCCAATTGTGGCCTATCAGACAAAGAACTGAACTAAAGCTGAATCTGCAGAAAAACCAAAGGAGAAATGGTACCACGGTACAGCTCCAGTACTGTCTGACTGACAGATTAAGTCTGTTAAGGGGGAGTAAAAAAAACACCAGAGCAACCAACCAAAAGAAGAAACTGTCAGTTCAGCACTTGATCACAATTTGATACGTCTGTCAAGGCAGGTTTAACATCAAAATTCTCCACATTACAAGAGAAAAGACTTTTAGGATAACTGTGTTTGTCAAACATAACTATCTTGACTAACAAATACAATAAAACGCAGAATAGGGCTGCTAATGTTAGCCACAAATTACGTTACGTTACACTACGTTATGTTACGTTACATCACGTTACGTTACGTTACACCACATTATGTTGTGTTATGCTACATTATGTTACGTTACGGAACATTTTTTTAAATGTAACCTGTAACTTCACAAAGTAATGTAGGTAGTTGATGATGGGCTCTTTGATAAGCCTGTCAAGGCAGGTTTAACATCGAAATTCTCTACATTACATTACAAGAGAAAAGACTGCTAACTGATGGCTAACTGTGTTTGTGAAACATATCTTGAGTAACAAATACAATAAAAAGCAGGATAGGGCTGCTATTGTTAGCCATAAATTACGTTACATTACATTACATTACGTTACACTATGCCACGCTACGTTACGTTATGTTGTGTTACACTACGCAACGTTATGCTACGTTACATTACGTTAAGTTACGTTACGTTATGTTATGCTATGCTATGTTATGTTGTGTTATGTTAAGTTACGTTATGCTATGCTATGTTATGTTGTGTTACGCTACGTTACATTAAGTTACGCAACATTTTTTAAAGCGTAACCTGTAACTTTACAAAGTAATATGGGTAGGTGATGATGGGCTCCTTGGCCTTGGAAGCAATTCTTGGTTACCACTGTAATTTTGTAAGGTTGCTGCTCAATTCATTGCGGTTTTAATGTTTTCTTGGGATTTGCAGACGGCAACAAAGGGATGAAGATTTCTTTTTGTTGCTTTGGACAAAAGCATGTTAAAGATAGAGTAAATCCAGCTTTATCCTTTAAGAGAAATTCTTATCTCAGCTGGTACAAAACAGGTCACATAAAAAAAATAAAAAAAAGAGTTGAACTCTTCTTTACATGTCAGAGTTGTGATATTTGTTATGACAGAAACAGCATGGGAAATGCAGTATCTCTTTCCAGTTGTGATTTGTCAGCATTATTTTGCCCGGGGCCTCCAGTCAAGTGTAACTCTCCGATCGTATCCGTCTCCTCTGTACGTCATGATGGGAGCAGAGCGACATTCGCCTCTCATGCCCTCTCTTAAACGGCTCTCTATCTCTGCACATTACACACCACTGGCACGCTGCCAGTCGTCTGCCGTCCCAGAATACTTGGCGGACCTGCTGAGGAGTTTGCAGGCAGACGACATGGCAGCTCTTCCCTCCTCCTGGCCTGTCTGAGTCACACTGTCATTTATAGCTGTTAGTGTTGCGCCACGGACGGGACGACTCTTGTGACATGTTGAATTTCTGTTTTTTTTATAGCCTCCACTTAAAGTCACAGGTGTGAACGGTCGGTGTGAGGGCAAGCTTTTTAGATGAAATGACCTCCAGACAGAGCAGCGAGCAGGGAGCAGTGCAGTGAATGCCTTTCACATATATTGGTCTCTTTTTCGTCACCTGCGTCTCCCTCGGGACGGCCTTTGCTGAGTCTGCAAGCTCTTTTAAAACACCATCCTGCAGCTCATTCATAGTTACACTCACATTGCCTCCTGGGAGCTGCCCACTCCAGTCTCATGGCTTCACCGAGGGCTACGCGAAAACTGTCGAGGGATAATTGCGCTGCTCATTCTTTTTTTTTTCTTCATTTTTAGAGTTGATTTTATCCTTGTGTTAGCTTTAGGCTACTATCGCCACCTACACTTGTCATTTGTCATTTTGGACTTGTAAAATTAATTATTAAACACCACATTTTTTCCTGAAGGGATTCATCATTCTTGCTTTAGATTTTCCCCGTTTGATGATACAAGATCAGAATGCAGCATCCAGGACAATATAGAGATAGATGTTTTACTGTCAAATCGATTCGCTTCCGTTGACAGTATACTTTTATTTGTTTTCATGTTAGATATAAAGATCAATAACACTCTTGTGTCCGTGTATTAAATACAAATTTGCAGTCAGGGTAGCTAGCCTGCTACGCTTTCAGTTAAAAGAAACTGGCAGCTGTGGTAGCCAAAATTTTAGGGTAATGAATACGGTTTGAACTTTTTCTGCTATTACGGTAAAAGGATATTAGTCCTATTGGTTTTACGGTAAATGCTGGTCTTTTATTCCCTATTTATTGTATTAAAAAACACTGTTTTACCATATAAATACCATGAAAATACCATATGGATGCCGTATAATTTTTTTCTGTATAAATTCCCTTAAAATGGTGTATAAATAAAGTTTTGTCATGAAATATAACTGGGAATTAAAGGTGTATTTTTTGATAGAAGGCTAGCTGTTTCCCTCTGCTTTCGGTCTTTATGCTAAGCTAGGCTAATCACCTTCCAGCTCAATCTCATATCACTACACATAAAATCAGTATCCATCATTTAATGTAACTCTTGGCAAGAAAGCAGATAAAGTGTCAAGTCCCTAAAACTCACCTAAAATATTTTTGTTTTTGTTTCCATGTACAAATATTTTAAATTAGTGCAGAAAGGTTCAACAGTTTAGCATTTTTTTTTTTTTAAAGATGTAGCTTCTTTAAGTATTAAGTTTTACAGTCCATTAAGTCTGATTCTCTGTGACTGAGTCACTGAACAGGAAACTCCACCTACCTTTACAACAAAAATAACAATAATAAGACTTGTTTGCCTAATACTTTTTGTCTCAGGGCTGGAAATCTGTTCTTGTTCGCTGATGTTGTTTCATACCGCCTGACCGTCTCTTCATGTCCCTTTTATAACAGAAATATCAATCACCACTTCCCCCTCCTGGCCTCTAGCAGTCGGGGACCTGTCTTCCTGTTAAGACTCCACCACCCGCTCTCTCAGAGCCACAGGGGGAGGTTGCCAGTTCTGCACTTGTCAAACCTCCACATCAGTGAAAAGGCTATCAGCCTCACAGCACTCACTGTTTATCGTGGCTGCATCTAGTCGGTCAGTTTGTCATTCATTCAACAGTCTAAAGATCGTATTTTACAGGATAATATATTGCATACAGTTAAACAATGATTAATAACAGCATGAGCAGGGATTGATTAAAGTGGCCTGTAATTAAATTGCCTGAGAAGTGGTCACACTTTGCCAACAGCTCACATTCATGCTTGAGATGTGAATTACTTCGAAGGCAAAGGAGCACATCATTAACTACTGACATTAGTTTGTAGAGTTAGTAACATAACGTAACGTAAATACAACTTACACTTCGGCATTGGCTTCATTTTCCAGACCACGGAGGTTGCTGCTCGGTTAGACGAAGAGATTACACATTTTTCTTATTGTCAAAAAATCCAATTAAAGCAACAAAACCACGCATGGAATAATCATAAAACAATAAAGTATTGAATGTGTATCCAAAACCTGATATAACATATTCATCAACAACGTTAGACCTTCATTTAAGGTTTGTCAAAATACTCTGATTGAATTAAATGGTGAACCACAGCAGTGAAAAGTACAATAAGCCTATTTAATCTGCGCTATACCTCTTTGTTTATGTAAACAGGCTTCATAAGATGGCTGCCGGGCTTTAATTAAGCCTTTATCAGCAGCTTATTATCCTTCAGAAGCATGATTAACATCTAGCTAGGGACTGAAGCCATCTCCAGGATCAACTACTACTCATAATTAGAAGTTGTATTTCAAGAGCCTCCATTCTGCGGCCTATGGTAATAAGGCACTGATAAATAAAACCTTAAAACCGTATGATCATAAACTTCTATCAGTCTATCTGGGACTCTGCAGAGGTGGCCTGGATCTCTCCCTCTGGGCTACAGCTATGTTTCTTTGGCTCACTGTTTGGAACCAGACAACAGAGTGTTATTCTCATTTGTGACAGGAGCTTGGCTTGGAGGAGGGTGTGCGATGGGGGTTTAAAAAAAAAGGGGGACCTATGGGGTGGGCGGCTGGGCCATCCAGCTGGCTGATAATGAGGTCGTCCTCACCCCCGCGCCACTTTCCGCCGCCCAGCACTTCACTGTCCCCTTGTGTGTGTGTGTGTGTGTCCAAAGCTTCACAATGGGTCGGTAATAGGAGGGAGGGGTCTTCGTCTGCGCACACATGCCGTCTTTTGTGGCTTGAAATTTTTGTAGGAGGGCGGCCAATAAAAGGACGTAAGTGAGATTTGACGTACTGTGTTATTAGCAAAGCCCAGCGGACTAACGAGCAACCACAAAACGCTGTAAAAGATAATGAACTCTGAGCTCAGGGGGCAACAGAGTAATCTATAATGTGGTTACCTGGACTTCCTCTGTTTCTGTGATAATGCAGTTTAACGTGCAAACCTCAAGCTTGTAAATCTCCATCGTGATTTATTCATATAATTTACAGCATTCTGACACTTAATATTCATCATCAAATCCTGTTGGAAGTTGTAGGAATATTTCGTTAGATAAAAACACGATGTGACTTTTAGAAAAGATTCCATCTTTTTTTTTTAAACATTTTGACTTTTGGACTTTACATCGCTGTGAAGTTACTGGAATTGTTTGGATTACATCCTCCATCAGCTGTGCGCTGAGTCACAAATACAGCGCTACTAGCTTTAAAATAAATGTATTCACAGATTTAGTAGGTGTCCATTATTCCAGCAAGTCGTGGCTCTTCGTGCCAATAATGACGTTGAAGCACACCCTCTCGTGTAACATTGCTTAATGGGGACACAGCTTGTGTCTGCAAAACTTAATAAAGTTTAAATATTGATTTCACGTACATGTCTGCATAGAGAAAAATATGCAAACACAGCATATCTTTGCACATTAGATGATCTTCTTCTCTGTCATGATCAGTTAATCAAGAATCCAGAGAGGAAGGATTGAAAGCTACACTGAAATATCCTGTGTGACCCATGAATGATCACTCAAGTGAGAGGACATATTTTTTTTTTTATTGTGTAATGGCATAGCAGAGAAGAGAAAGACAAGAGGAGGGGTATTACTTTTCAATAGAGGAGCTACTGAAAGCACGCAGAAGAGGAAGATGGAGGATTCATCACAGCCTGTGATGAAGTCTAGCCTTGGAGTGTATCAAGCTGTGTAGGCAGGTCTCTGTCTCTGCTGCTGAAGTCATCATTAAATCATGACTGCATGCAACATACAACCCCAGAGAGCTGGAAGTGCGGGCCTCCGTCTGCCTCCCCTCCCCGGTCTTTCACATTTTCTCATCTTCCATAACGAGTGCACTTCACTTCAAACGGAAGCATCAGTCTATAGGCTCCCGCAATCCTCAAATACAAGTCGCTGCGTCTGCTTCTGTGGAGGAAATGCTCCGGGGATTTTGCCCATGCAGCTTCCAAGACCAGTATATCTGCTCCAAATAGAGCACTTTGAACATACGATAGAGGACTTAAAGGGTTACTGCAAGACTGGCCAGGGACGGCTCTATTTTTGAGCACGGTAACCGGTTTTACAAGAGACTTCTGCTTGATTTGATCTGCATCAGCTAGCTTGTGTTGATTATTGTATAGAGTCAGGTACAATTTTAAAAACTCAATACGAGGACCAATACCAGAGTTGATCATTAGTAAGTAATATTTCTTGATGCCTTACTTTAGGGACTGTCAACATTCACATTTTTTTCATTTAAAGTCGCACTATCATGCAAAAGTATCGACGTAAACATCTGCAACGCCCCTCAGTTCCACGTTGGGGCAGCTGTGACTCAGGAGGTAGAGCGGGTTGTCCACTAATCAGATGATCGGTGGGTCAATACCAGCCTGTATAAATGTGTAAAAGCCATTTTATCTTTCAGCTCATGGTTTCGATTCTCACTGTTCTCATCAAAATTTTCTATGCAGTCGTCTGAGAAGAGAATCACAAACAGACGGACAGAAAAAGAATCAACAAACTGGTCAAGAGGACCAGCTCTGTCCTGGACTGCTCCCGAGAATCCTTAGAGGACATGGGGGAGAGGACGATGTTAGCAATTATGAACAACTCCTCTCACCTCCTGCATGAGACTGTGGAGACGTAAACAGCTCCTTCAGCAACAGACTGCTACTCCCACCATGTAAGAAGGAGCTCTACCACAGTTCCTTAATGCAACAGCTTATCTTATCTATCAAGGTACAATCTTAATGTCATTTTATAACACAGGGATGTACATGCAAAACACAATTTATATAAATAGATGAGTAAATCACAATAATACATAAAAATAGGCGATTATTTATGGTGGAGTTCAGAGGATGAGTTGAATTCTCTGACAAGAGAAGCTGCTTTGTAGTCTGGTGATGGCACCGGACGCTTCTGTATCATTTACCAGATGGCAGCAGGGTGTACAGACTGCGGCCGGAAAGGGTATTGTCTTTTAATATCCTTTGGGCTCTGTGCAGGCGCCTCACCTCACCAGTATCACTGACGCTTGGTAGATTGACAAATCATCAACCTCATTTCCAGCTGCAGCAGGCAGCTGTTTTCACTGAAAAAGCTCTTAAAACACACTGTACACCACCTGCCCGACACCAAATGACAGACAGAGTTAGGTTTAAATAGCTTGTGAACAAAGTTAGCGGCTAAAGAGCTACATATTTCCCTCAGGAGTTGGTGGAGACCAAAAACAGAGTTAAAGGAAAGTGCCATAAGATTCCAAATGAATCTTTACTACACATCACCGTCGGTGCAGCCCTGAATCACTCTGCAGCTGTCGGCTGGAGGAAGGTGACGACCCTCCGTGACTCAGACAGTCTCTGACCCATCAGATGAACTCTTTTAGTCGATCACACGACCGTAGACTGAGCGCTGAACGTTTGACTGAGTGAGAAGCGATGTTCACATCATCATAGTTTTTATTCAAAGAGTGCCGCTGCCAGTCACCTAAGAAAGTAACAGCTAACGTGAGCAAACAATAAACATTTTAGAGTCAGGTTTCTGTCCACCTGACCCAACACCTGAGAAAAGGTATGTGGCTCTCTATAGCTAAATACTTTGTTATTTTCATCAGCAAGTTGATAATTTTTCCATTTTTTGCCATTTGTGAAATCTGGATTTTAATTTTCTGTGTCTGCATGTGACCCCTTTGACGTCACACAGTCATTTGATTCATAGAAATATCGATAATTAATAGCGATTATAAAACATTTCCTCATATATAAAACTCGGCTGCATAACTCAGATTAAAACAGACATCTTCCCGCTCTCACAACCTTTGGCAAAGCCAAAAACTATTTTTCACTCAAGGCTATGGCCTCCAACATACTACTGGGAGCTCCATTTTTCTGATGGCCTGTCTGTTCCTTGTGTTTGGAGGAGAGGCGAGAAGCACGATGACTCAGTCTGACTTACAGCCTGCCAAGCTGCTGTCAACCTCCCTAAATATAACTGCTAATACCATTTGTTGGAGTGGAGAAGTGTCCAGGAACCAGCCTCGAATGGGCTCTGTGTATGTTCTGCTGTTTTCAGATCTAGGTTAAGCTGAGCGACGTACCGTGGGGCGATGAGATAATACTGTTTAGCCATGTTAGCGACGTGGCAGTCAGTCTGTCTGTTGGTTACTTAACCACTTTGACCCAGCCTGAAATATATCAGCAACTATTGGATGGACTGCCACGAAATTTTGTATTTGATGATCACTCCTGTATTTTGACTTGGTGTCACGTCTTTGTATCATCTTCCTGCAGCAGATTAAATTGATGCATGCTCCAAAACATCTTTTAGGCCAGGGTTAATTTATCAGATCAGAGGGAAGCTGCTGGATCTTTGCATTGAAGGGTATTTTATTTCCTATTTTAACTATAAATATAACCACAAAGGGAGCTTAAAAGGTGGCAGCAACTCTGAACTCGCACCAGTCATGGAAATAATGATCCCACTGTGTTGTTTGCTTCCATAAATCATCGCTTTAGCTCAAAAATTTTTAAACTTCAGGATATACTGACTGGAACTGAACGTATTATCACATATTTACTACTTAAACACGAGTCGAGACTTCTCAAGATTGTATTTAAGATGATTTTTAAAAAATGTGTTTTTTTCTGAAGACATTTAAAGAAATTAGATTTCTGCAAATGCTTCAGGATGTTTCACGATTCTGAACTGTCAGATCTGATGTTTCTATAAATTAAAACACTTCCATGTTCGTACGGAGGAGGAATCTCATTTTTCAAGGTCTTAAACTTCAAAGGGCAGCGCTTCAGAATTATAACACACCACTCCAGGGCTTCATACAGAAATTATGATTTTCCTATTTGCTATGTGTCAGTGATGGTTTGCCTTCAGGTTATCGGTGTCACTGCTTCATTAAACTTGAGAAAAACATATTATTGTCATTAAATTAAAAACATTTTCAGGAATCCACAGCAACACAGGTGTTACCTTTACTGATCTCTACCTGAGCAGGGTTATTTTATGATTATTCGCCTCCCCCTGTCAATTATGTAAATGCAAACGGCACAGCCGCTGTGTGACGATAAGGTTTACACGGACGCGTGTCACTGCAGCAGATTTCGACTTACAGCAGAGTCCCTACGCTACTCCTCTCCTCACGTCTGCTCTTCTTCCCATTGGTGGAGTCAGACACAAGATATTAAATAGGTCAATGAGATTCATTCGCACTCCTCCAACAGGGGATCCACAGCAGAGGAGAGGAGAGGAGAGGAGAGGAGAGGAAGGAGAAGTGAGAGGCAGAGATGAGAGGAGGAGGATCAGGAGATTCTTCAAAGAAAGAAGTGAGAGAGGAGGCGAGGCGGCCGCTCTGACATGCAAACAAACGACGTCTGCAGTGACTTTCACTCACACTGTTCACCGTAATGCAGGCATTCCCCTCTCGTACCTTTGTAGTCGTGAAACAACAACAACAACAAATGACTTGAGGTTGGAGACACCCTCCATTTCTATTTTTGCATACTGCCAAACACACTGAATGTAGAACTACAGGTACTGTTTCCAGTCCTCATGCTAAGCTAGGCGAACATCGAGTTGATTTATATTCCCACTTATTGCAAAATCAGCAATTATTTTAATAATCAATTCATCATTTTTTATGAAAAAATTCCAAAAAGTTTCTCTGGTGACTGCATTTCAGATGTGAGGATTTGACATGATGGGCTACAGGAACTTAAAAGTGATGTAAATGAATCAAAAATGTATCAGTGATGAAATGATCTTCAGCTGCAGCCTCACTAACCTCTGTTTGCTTGCGCCACCTACGAAGAAAATTGTATTTTAAAAGGTCAATAAATAATAATGTTGGTTTCCAGAAACAAACTCTAGTTACTCAATAATCCACAGGCCTTAAGGTTTTCATTGGAACTACTTTTAATTGAAGAAATAGTCCCTATGAAAGTCTGTGTGTCCTGACACCACAAACTTACTTGAATATAAACATGACGCATCATTGTGGGAGAGTGCCTCCAAAATATCTCATAAAATGTGCAGATTTCAGCTGTTTGTTGAACCTTGTGATGTCAAGTCATCAATGCTTCAATAAGTCAACAAATGTGACACAAGACAAAGCTCCTCACTACGGAGGAGAAGCACGGTGCAAAGGATTATCATTTTCTGTAATGAGAGATGAACTTATCACGGGGACGGAGAGCACCTAATAAATCACCTGATGCTCCTGTTATGTGCGTTGACATTTCATTAGTTCCATTTCATTACTCGTATCAGCGGGCCTTTCTTCAAATGTCAGAGGAATGAAAAATCTCTCCACCAATCGCCGCTCGCCGTCACACAGACCGCACAAAAGCGGCTGCTGCGATTCGCTCCTCGGCCCGGTACTGTAACAACAGACGGTCCTGTTCTGACGAGCTGCCCCCCTAAACTGTTTGATATCGGGTCTGTAAGCTGTGGAGCTGTGGTCGTATCGCGGGCGGACAGGACCTACAGCCATCAGATTACGGCCATTCTCTGCCACTCTGCCTCTTTGTCTTTCCTCTCTCTCCCCTCCCATCAGAGTACCAAAACACGCCAGGCTGTTTTATAACAGGCCTTCTTGTTGGATTAATCCATACAGGGGGTGCCAATCGCTGGGCCAGAGTCACACTGTGCAGCCTCCGATAAAAAACTGGCACAGGGGCACGAGGAGATGGCATTTAAAGGCCAGAGAACACCTGAACTATCTGAGGTCAGCTGCCCTTTCACCACATTTGACAGAAAAAGTAACTGTCGGAGCTTGTTTGTATTCTTAAAGTTGATTCCCAAACAAAAGAAGACACAGGCGCCTCGGTTTGAATAAAAAACGAAGGATTGTGAAGGATTTTCTGCTCGTGACTGTGTTACGTTGCACCTGGCTCACGATTTACAAGGTGTAATTAAAGCTGAATGGAAAAGGAACAACCTTTCAGTCCAGTTGAACAACATTCTTATCAGTAAAATGTGCTCCTCCTCCTCCTCCCCTCCTCTGTCACTGAGATTTATCAGTGAGACTACAAGAGCAAAGGGCAGATTCATCCCTAACTAAATAATCGCAAACACAAATTCATCCTCCTGTTATGAGCAATCAAAAGAATAAATCAGTTCGGGGGAATTATCGGGGTGCTGCATTATAAACGTGTGTCTCTGATAAGGAGGGATGTAGAGGGGGGACATGGCGTCACGTGACGTCGAAGTGCAGATTCAGACAGCTTGTGTTTTTCTGGGACAAACCTCGGGGGAACACAAGGAAAAAAAAAAAATCTGCAATCATTTGGAGCAGCCGCTGTCTCAGCCTCCCTCTCCTCTTACAAGAGTCTGTGTCATCCTGTGTTTCTATGTATCGTCTGGAGCCACCGCAAATACTGTAACGGCTGTGCAAATTTAAAAAAAAAACAACTCCTCATTCAGTCTCACTGTTCGCCCATTTTCATCCGAAAAGGTCACCAGCGTGAAGCGGCGACAACAAAAACTGGAGTTTGCGTTTGCTGCATTAGCACATACACAGCAGACACCCCGTCTGAGCACATGCAGCTCAATCTGAAGCTGATAAGACGCCTTTACCAACAGCAGTGTTGCAAACATAGATAGTTAAGGTCACACACTGCCTCAGAATATAGATTTTCAAGCAGTGGAAGACCTCCAGACGTACATAACAAGAGTTCATGTGGAGTCACAAAAACAGAAACAGTGTCTGCAGCCAAAAGAAAGCCACATCACCGTGTAGACTGGTCTGGTATTAGCCTACTTTCTCTTTGTTGCCTGACGGCATGTTACTTGCTGTTGTCAAAATCGATTAGACTAAGCCAAGCGGCACTGAGAATAGCCTCCGCTCATCTTATTACCTGTGAGAAGAACATTACTTCACAGCTATCAACGCCGGCACTGGGCAACGTGAGAGTAGCGGTGACACAAGAGTTCAGAGACAAAAGTCTGAAGGCTGCATTAGTAAAACAGTCTAATGCCAAATGAATTAACCAGAACATCCATAGTGACAGAGCAACTGCTAGTAGATAAAGAACGACAACCTTCTATGGATCAGGTTTACCAAAATATAAACAAACAAGTCTTAAAATGAGGCGCAGGTTTATCCATCGCTTCCTTTATGACTCCATGGTACCATTGCACTTCATGACTCAAAGCACAATGGGAGCTGTAGTCCCAAAACTCAAAGCATTGGAAACAAAAACAAAAAAACTGACAAAACATGTGAAAATGTCCTCTTTTTTTGTTATAATCTTTGGGGGATGTATCGCTTTTTTTTATTTGATGGGTGCAGCTGAAGATAGACGAGGAGGTGGGCGGAGAGCGAGGACGACATGCAGCAAAGAGTCTGAATCAAACCAATGCTGCTGCAGTAAGGACTCAGCCTTGGTACATGGGGTTAGTAAGGCTCAAAATTTCACTAACAATAACGATTAAATTACTGTGCTGTGCGACTGAGACACCAAATGATGCCCAGTTAATATCTGAGTATCCTGATTTATTCTGAAAATAACAACACATGACATGCCGAGAGGAGTTAAGGCGTTAAGCCTGCAAATAAAGGGAGTAAAAAAAAAGCACAAAAAACAACCAACATACAACAGTTCAAACTGCTCAAACACAATTACAGTAACAGATCTGCTCCTCTTGATTTGCTGAAATCAAAAAGTGTTTGTGAGCTTTTTATCTCTGCAGTGGAGGAAAGAGAGGAAGTTGTTGAACTTCTTTCCAGACAAACGTTTATGGGAACTGACTGGGATTTCTTTTCGCCCTGGAGGTTACCTTATAAATACACCTCAGCTGCGAGGTCAGCGGAGGGTTGCATTGTCAAGTAAAATCGAGCAGTTCTGTACGTGAATATCAGTATTATTCTCCAACGTGTTGCATTTCTGTTCTACCGGAGTTAAGTTGTAAATCGAGACATGTTTTAATGTTGTAAGGCGTTAAAAATAACACCAGTTAGACTGAAGGTGCCTGATTGCACAGAGCAATTGTTTTGAAAGGGGCTTTCCCGGAGCGGTTGAGTGATTAATGAAATTAATTCACTGCAGCAACCCTCCTGATCAGATCGGCGATCAGCATTGATCTGAAATAGCACCACATTAACTGAGATTTCCCCTCGTTTAGATGCAGGTACAGTACAGTAGTTAAGAGGCCACAACACTTACTAGCATCTCATACTAGGCTGAAGATTTATCCTGTGCAGACAGCACAGCCACAACTTCATTTTTTATAATCACATCCACCACAGTTGTCATTTTCACTACCACAACTCACTCTCAACACTCTCTAATAGTCTTATCATTCATCCACCACTAGGCCCAAACACACTCTCAAGAGGACGTTATTTAAGCGTATAACTGAGAACTTTCAGACAATTAGCACCTACTGAGACAAAAACGCAGCTTCGGGTGCATGATCTGCAACCGCCCCGTATCAAAAACACCTCCGTTATTATCTCCTCACCTCTTTGGTCCTCTCCAGCTCGTTGTGCAGCGCCTGTTTGGAGATCTCCACCTCGATGATCTTTTGTCTGAGCAGCTCGTTCTCGTCCTCGGCTCTGCTGCGTTTATCCTCCACGCTCTCCAACTCGTTGTGCAAACGCACCGACACATCTTTGGCCACCTGAGATCAGAGCGACAGTTTAAACAGATAGCACAAAACGAGCTCACGTCTAAACGCCAACGCACATGCAGTCAGCTCCATGAATATTTGGACAGTGACACAATTTTTGTTCTTTTGGCTTGTTCTTCTGTAAACCACCACCATAATGGATTCAGAATAAAACAACTAGTCAGTGCAGACTTTCAGCTTTAATTAAGATGATTTGTCCAGTTACTTTTGGTGCCCTGAAATGTGGATTTATGTATAAAAATGGTTGTAATTCCTGCAACGTTCGCCCAATATTGCTGTCAATACCCTTGAATTAAAGCTGAAAGTCTGCACTGAAAGCACATTAATTATTTTATTTCAAAAACACTGTGCAAGTGCACGGAGCCAAAACAACAAAAACACTGTGTCAGTGCCCAAACACGTAATACTGACTGACTGTACACACACACCAGAGTTAGACTCAAAGATCAAGCAGATATCTGTGTTTAAAAATCATTAAATTAATCCACAATCCTGTCAGTTACAGTTAAATTGACTAGTACATTAAAACAGCGTAGTGCTGAAAGGATTAGTCTGTAACTGTAAACTGAATATATTTGAGTTTTGGACTCTCTATCAGGCAAAAGAAACAATTTTTTAAGACGTCACTTTGGTCTTTTGTAATTTTAAGGACAAAGCCAAAAAAAGAAAAACTTCAACATGTTAATTAATGATGAAAATAATTGTTAAATGCAGTGGAATTAAAAAGTATCTCCACATTAATTCAATTTTCCAGTTGGATTAATTGCTAGTTATTCTATCTTTCATGGTTTTTGCCAACACTGAAAAAGTGCTGTGGGTCACCACTTTAAGAAACTTCTAACCCAGTTAAAAATATATTTATATTTCATTAGTCTGGGTTCAGTGGAGAGCTTTAACGTCTTTAATGTTTAACAGGTTACAGTGATATGATTCTTGAGAAATACTTTGGCATAAAAACTGTAAAATCGTATAAAATAGCCACACAAACATACATCCAGACGCTGACACACACACATGCTCTCACAGACCTTCAAGTCTTGCTCCAGACTACGGAGCAGCTCTCCGTCCACGTGCCCGGTCTGTGCGACCCGCAGGCTCTTCTGCTCGGCCTTTCGGAGGCGGTATTGCAGGATGCGGCAGTTCTTGTTGGAGCGGTCCAGTTCCCTGCGGAGCTCCTGCAGCTGGTAGACCTCCTCCTCCAGGTAGCTGTCTCGCATCTCCTCCATCTCTGCCCGCAGCTCGTCCACTTCATCCTGAGAGACACACACGGGGGATACAGAGCTGACTCCTAACTAACTAACTAACTTCTCTCGTGGAGATACAGAGCAGCTTTATGTTTTTGTTATTCAGATCATTACTATGGTAACCAAGGTCAGAGGATAGGGCCCTCTCTCTCCATGGACACAACACATAGGTACATAACGTGGAAGCCTGACAACAATATCAGACCACTAAGGGTAAACATAGTTTCTTGTTTGTGGACTCTTATGGACATGGAGTAGTCGTGTCACGATCTCAAGGGCACACAGACGAGCCAGAGAGGACAGCTTCTTCAGAACTGAGGCGGCAGTGTATTGATAAATCCTCCATTCTCCTTGATCAAACTTCAGTAACCCTCTCAGCATAAGACATCTTGGACTCCTGTGGACTTTCTTTCCACCAACTGAACTGACCATTGATGAATAAAATTCTCCACAACAGGCAGGTCACCAAATGTTCAGCCACTCAGGAGCATCAAAAAATGATCGAGACACAGCTCACAGACAGATCAGCAGCTGTAACGCCGGCTGAAAACAGAAAAGAACCAAATTTTCCGGCCATTTTTTGCATTTGACAGCAAGGACGCTGTACTGCACATTGTACACAGTATAATAAAACTATATAAGTTGTATGTGGCCATGAGGATGTCCCTGACAAAACTTTTATTCCTCATGTTAATCAGATTTAAAGAGGAAGTTCTGCTTCATGAAAAGGTAACGCGGTTTACAGTTTGCTCAAACACTGATACACATTTTCGGCACAGGGACTACGTAAGGTGCTTAAATTTCTCCAGTTCAACGACATAAATCCAAAGAACTTTAAATGCTATTACAAAGGAGATGCAACATAATATACCTTTGTGCTAATACTTTCATATGATTACATGACTGCCGGTAATGCCTCGTGTACTCTTAGTGCTGGTGATGTAACATCACTGGCTGGCTCTAA
Source organism: Protonibea diacanthus (assembly GCA_028641955.1). Classification (NCBI taxonomy): domain Eukaryota; kingdom Metazoa; phylum Chordata; class Actinopteri; family Sciaenidae; genus Protonibea; species Protonibea diacanthus. Next base: position 18,777,363 of record CM053988.1, on the reverse strand, counting down.
GCATCTTATCTCTGGGATTGGATGTATTCATATTACCCATCTCCTAGCAACATGAAACAACCCGGGCCTTGAACGGGGGTTAAAAGAGAAAGATTTATCCGTCGTAGTACGGCAGTTTGTTCGGTAACCTCGGGGGTCTAAGTTTGCCTCAATCCCGATAGATCAGTTTGCTCGGTAGATTTCCCCTGAGGATACTCCAACAGTTTGACTGGCACCTGATGAAAAGACAATAGTGACGCTGAAGGGAGGAGTGTGTCAATTAATGAAAACTAAATCTATCCTCATTTGGAAAAGCACAGAGCTCATTGTTGTTATCTGAGGAGGGCCCCTGGAGGAGAGAGCTAATGACCTCGCACAGGGTCGGTCCAATCGATTGGCCAGGTTAAAAGCAGAGCCAGAGGCAGAAGAGCATCATGGGAGCAGGTAGACAATATCACTGATGTTCCTGTGAGTGTCATCACCAATACTTAGTCTCCTCTTTAATGGTGATAACTGTGGATATCTTTACTCAGCAGCTGCTGTGCTTAAATAGAAAATTAATCATTTTGCTCCTGAACTTTCCAATTTCATTCATAGCAGGACGAAAGTTTATTATTAATTTGTCTTTTAGTCTGAGAAATGCACTCAAGATGACGTGATCATATAGGTTCTTAGCGACCAACAGAAATCCAAAAGTCAAAGAAACTTCACATTTTTAGAAGCTTGATCCAGCAATTTTTTTTTTTTTGAAAAATTAAAAATTATTCAAGCGATCAATCGCTTATCAAAATTATATTTTAAAAAATTACATTAGGTTTTCTTTCTATCAACTCAACCATAGTTAATGAAGATGTAGACACGGCTTTTAAAAAAATAATTGGAAATTAAACGGTGAGTTTGAGAATTCAAGCAACAATAATTCAAATAAAATATTTTGAATTTGCTTTTCTTTGTTTTTTTGTAACAGGAAACTTAAAGACTTTTGAGTTTTAAATAAGCTTTATGAAGACGTCATCTTGGGTTCTGGGAAGTTTACAATTTTCAGAAAAGTTCAAGAAATATATAATAATAATATATAATAATATTTACATATTTAGGGCTGTGTTTGTTGTTCATCAGCTAAACACACACACACACATATAAAAACAGTTTAAAACGTCAAACCAACAGGCTCCCAATTTTAACAGTGACGTACTGAAATGTTTTGTTTTGTCCAACCAACATTCAAAACTCAAAGATATTTAATTTGAAATGATATTAAAAATAGAAAACTTGGCAAATGTTTCACAATTTCGCTTTAACAATGACTCATATTGATTTATTGATTATCAGAACAGCTGTCAATTAATCACTGCAGCTCTAAAAATCAGTTTCTTGGTGCTTGGTGTGTGTCTGTGATAACACAGACTGAAATCTGTGACCTTTGTCATCTCTTCTCTCTCGCTTCTCGTCATGCAGAAGAAGCAAAAATACTCAAATATTCATAATAAATGTGATGATTTGTGCATGAGCAGCATCGGTGGGGACTCCCAGACATTTTGGGGCATGGTGGTGGGATGGTGGGGGAGGTGGAAGACAGACAGAGAGAGAGAGAGAGAGAGAGAGAGAGAGAGTCCCAGCTGGCAGACTGACAACCAGGCAGGCAGGAGGGTGTTTGAACCCAGCACACATGGGACATCTGACTGTTATCAAGTCCTGTGGGATAAAGCCATTACAGCCAGAGCCAGTAAAGCTGATTAACTCTCTTGTGTTTCCAATGAGCCAGAGAAAGAGGGAGAGAGAGCGACATGCATGATCAAGTTTGAAATAATACATGCAAATAAACCATCAAAAAAAAAAAAAAAAAAAAAGAGAGAAAACAGCAAGATTGTTTGCCGCATTATCTGTTTGCCTCCCCTCCCCAACTTCTGGGGGATAGCCTACTTAAAGAAAAGGGGGAGGGGGGATCCTGCATGATATTTCCAGGCTGCTTTCTTCATGCAAAATGTAAAAAAAAAAACAAAAAAAAAAAACACAACAATGAACGCTGATTAAAGGACCACCTTGCACCCCTGAGGACAATCTGTTCACATGCAGACTCTCTGTGTCCCAAATGTAGCAGACAGGGGGAGGAGGAAATGTTGAGTCTTTCTGTCAAAACTGACTTTGATGACTTGACAGCAATGACATGTATTAAAAAAAACAAAAAGCGAGGACACGTGAGGGTGAAGCCACTATTAATAAAACTCCCATCAATAAAAGGTCAAATCCACAGGGAAGCCCCGGGAAGGTTAAAAAAGACGACATGATGGAGACGGATGGAGAGTCGACTTCATTGGGATGACAGCAGCTGGGCATTAAAGCAAATTCAGATTATGATAATTTATATTCAGATTAGGATTTTAATTAGGGAGCAGGTGGAAGTTGCTCAAGGACACTTAAAAAAACAGGTGGACTGTCCTCGTAATCAGATGATTAAAATGTGGATTCACGTTTCTCTGCTCTCAGACTTGTGCACATACCTTGAGGTAGTCGTTTTCAGATCTTAAATCTTCAACCTCCCGCAGCAGGTCCTCCTCGGTTACATCCTTGGTGCCTGGCAGTCTGGATTGTGCGCTGGATGATGGTTTGTGTTTCTCCCCGTGCGTCCCCGGAGCGGGCAGAGCCTGAGACATGCTTCCCTTGGCGGAGGAAGCCTCGGTTGTGCGCAACGGAGCATCAGCAGCGGCTCCGGTCGCTTCAGCCCGCAGCGGATTATCTGCTCCCAGCTGATCACTGGAGCCGGAGCCGGTACCGGACTCGGCGTCGCTACTAGCGGCCGGCGCCAGCCTCTGCTCATCCGACAGCGGCTCGGACGGGCAGTCTGACAGGTCCGAGCTGCTGTCGGTTTGGGTGACCCGGCCGAGAGGCGCTCCGGTCGGTACACGGATGGGAGATCCATGGCTGGGAGGCCCCGGGGACCCCGAGGCTAGTTTCCCCTTCTTGCTTTTGGCGAGGGTCGGACTGCTGGTGCTGTCCGGTTTGGTGCTGGCGGTTTTGGGTTCGGCTGCTGCATGTTGGATCACCTTTGTGGGCTTTTTCACCACAGATGACTTGGTGTTACTTTTCACCGTGGCTAGTTTCTCTTTTGATCCGGTCGTGTTGCGTCTGGAGCTGCGGTTCGGATGGGCCAAGGAGGGCAGTGTGGCAGCCTGCTGCTGCTGCTGCTGCTGCTTGTTGAGTTTGGGTGATTTCGGTACGATGGCAGGTGGTTTGGTGGAGCGGGAGTGCACATCCTTGAGGAAAGGTCTGGCCGGGGAAGGCGCTCGGTTCAGTCTCTTCTTCTCCAACTGGTGGTTCTGCGGTTTGGTGTCGCTGCCAGAGCCATTGGAGCTCTCCATTATACACCGACACCGGCAGCAGCAGCAGCAGGAGCAGGAGGAGGAGGGCGATGGTGATGAAGAAGGAAACGATCAATCCACAACACCGCGGAAAACCTCTGACATGCGACACCAGAAAAACAGCCAGGTTGCTTCACCTTCTTCCTTGTCGGGTTGGGGATGCGCATCCTGCGTTGTGCTGGATCTTTTTTTTTTTTTTTTTTACTCCATCTCGTTTGCATTCACCAGGTTGTCATCGTAGTCCTCTTTTGGAGGAAACGCTGCACTAAAAAAAGGGATTACCGGGATGACAGACAGGTTGCATCTGCAGACAGGGCTCGGATAAGTTGGAAAGAAACGACGCGCATCAGCCCTCTTCTTCTTCCGCAGATCGGGTCTCCATCCTTCTTCTTACACCGGGGCTGTGTGTGTCTTCATGGGGCCCCCGTGTCTCTCTCTCTCGCTCTCTCTCTCTCGCTCTCTGTACCCCCTTCCCACTCCCTCCTATCTGGCATGTAAGATCTGCAATCGCTGCGGTGTGAGGCTCGACGCCCGTGATTTTCTGCGGGGCGCATGCGCTGCCGTCTCCTCACGAGCACCCAAGCACACCCCTTGTTTTCTCTGGGACCAGGTCTGACACGCTTTGGTGCGCATGCCCTAATGACACACACACACACACACACACACACACACACACACACACACACACACACACACACACACACACACACACACACACACACACAATTGGCTACTGGACACCTTGACAAAGATGGATTCAGAGACCAACACTCACCTCTACTTGTGGAAAGTCAAAACCATTTCATCAAATTTCATTGATTTGAACCTCTATAGTTAAATAAACTGCGTTAAAATTAAATAAATAATCATGTTCTCTGCTCTATTTTGTGTTTCTTCCATATGGGGAAACTGATTTTAGACCAGGAAGAGGTGATATGTGTGTCTAAACAGGTGTTCCGTTTTTGTCTCCCCCTTTAAGATTATTTCAATTTCATAATCGTTTGAAAAAGATCTAAATGAAGAAGACAAAATCATCTTTGGAAGAAGTAAGTTTTTTTTCTTTAATAGACTAACCACTATAGTGTCTGGAGATGTTACTAACCTGTTATTGGATGTTATTATTTCTAATTTGGGTGTTTTTTCAAAAATGACCTTTGACAAATGTTGAAAACCTAATCATTACAAATCTAAGTAAAAGGGGGTCTAGTATATTTGATGGAATCATCCAAACAGATTAAACGCATGGAAAGTGTTTTGTTGTTTGTTATGACCGTGAATTATATGTTTGACAACTCAATAAACAAAGAAACTGACAAAAAGAAAAATCTGTTTATTATAGTAAAGAAACCTTTTTGGGATTTATCTTCATTTAATATGTTGTTGTATGATGCACTTATATTGTTGTCGTAACCATTTTTATTTGTATGTTTTCTATGTATCATTTCTTGATCCTAAAAGGACCCCACAGTAAAATGAAGACCATGATCTGGTAATAAATATAGATATCTTTAATTGCATTTCATTAGTTCAAGAATGCCACAAGTTATAAATACCACAAATCTGCTTTTAAACATGCCAAAACTTTTCAAAGACGTAGAACAGGTTTAATACAAAGTACAGTCTTCCATCTTTAAAGAATACACATTTCAAAGAAAAGCTAACTTTTTTAAAAATGTATATTTAAAACACTGAGTATTATAAGGCTTGGCTATTAAAACAAAGACCACAGGGTTAGTGTCAAATGCAAAAAAGTCTGGAGGACAAATGAACGGTTTGATTCCAAAATAACAAAATCAAGTTTATTTATTCCAAAACACGACTGATAAAGTCGCAGATAATTTGTACGCACATGTCGTTTGCTGGCTGATAATCTTATTGCGAGATGTGCTTGGATGTCAGCGACCGTGTTTGTTTGTTTTTGGTATCAAACTATTCATCTGTGAGAATACATAATGTGCCATTTTAAGTCCACAGAAGCTCGACATTAACATAAAACCTTCCACAAGAAATAAAATTAACCGAATAAGCGAGTCAGTTTTAAAATCAGGTCCTTTGAGCGGGCTCGTTCCTCCTCGCGGTCAGACTTCAACGTGTAAGAACAAAACAGAAACACTCACAGTGCTACATCGCTAATATTGCATTAATTTAACGAAAAAAGACGGAAGAATTAATGGTTATTAATGTCTATGAACACAGGAGGGCTTAACATGCATAGCCTAATTTCTTTTTTTAAAATGTGCAAGTAATGAGAAATCTCTATACACGTCTGTAACAAACTGCCGAATCATAAATTAAAAACTGCTGCACTCGTCTAAAAAACACAAACGTCTCCCCTTGAGCAGGATTTTAATGAAGACGTCTATTTATTTATTTATTTGTTATGAAAATCTAAAATAAAAGCCTGTCAGAATGAGCAGATATGAGCTGATCAAAGTTTCCTGAGTCATTCAAATACAAAACAAACCTTTCCTGCACTTTTCCACCCAAAAGAAGGGGAGACTCGAACGTTCTTCTCTAAGCTGTATCTGAATCCAGAGGAAAAAACATCAAAAACTATGTTAGTAACTAAACCAAAACAAAGGCTAAAACCATGTGTGTGTACTTAGTTCATGTCTCCTTTTCCTCTAAAAAGCCAGCAAACACATGGAGAATGCCCCTGTGAAAACACCAATCCCTTAAAGACTACATTACCCATCTCTCCTTGCGTCATCATCCCACTTCACCGGGGCGAGGGAAAGAGTTCAGAGCAGCCACTATCAAGGCAACATTGATCTTCACTAGTGCTAAAACTACAAGTCGTGTCCTTCCCTCCTCTGCGTGTCAGCCTAACTAGGTAAGATGGATTGTAGTGCAAAACAATTTATACAAATGTGAAATGAGTCGCTCCAGCCGCTTTTTAATACCTTAAGGCAAAGGAATACAAACTGATATGATCACCACCGCGCAACCGCCTACTGCTGGCTACAAAAATCTGCACCTTGTCCAGTCATTACAGCAACACACGTATGTACATCATGTGCTTTTTGTTTACCTCAAGTTAACTCCTCGCTTGGCAATATTAATAAGAATATAAAACTACTTACTGTACCTAAACCCAGAATTTAAACTAAGCCGAAGAGATGTGAGATATTATTATCCCTTTTCTGTAAGCGAAGATAATGCAGAGATACCAGACCGTCAGGGGCAACTCGGACGACGTCAAACTTAGTGTACAATATGTGTTTTTTTTAAAAGAAACCAGGAGGAGAACAAGCTGTAACCTCAGTTATCCCCCCTCATTGTAAATGTGCAACTGCTACTAGAGGGCTCTCTACCTCGAAGGCACCTGCAGGGGCACAGCTAGCCTAAACGGTACGGGGAATGAGGTAGTCTGGGGGTCAAGTGTAGACAGAAGGGTGGTAGAAGTGTGTGATTCACCAGGCCTGTGTGTTAGTGTACAGTTACAAAACAGGAGAAGGAACGGGGGAAGATAATACTGCTTGTTAGGAGAGTCCATGCATCTTACATCAGCCATCAATAACTCCAAACTGCTGCTGTTTGCTGCCCCCTGGTGGTCAGATTGGTACTCTGCATGTGCAAGCTCTGTGTGTATGTGTGTGTGTGTATGTGTGTGACTGTGTGTAGGATGTGAAGGAGTGGGGGGTGGGGGGTGGGGAACCACTCGGCAACTCTCAGCAACAGCGCATGCGAGGAGGCGGCAACTCCGGAGGCACTTCCGGTTCAGGCTGCAGAGACAGGACGCTGTTGGAAAGCTCCTTGTTGGGAACTTCCAGAGGCATCTGTTGTGTCAGGGACAAGTCAGAACACACGGGGTTAATGCACTGAAAGAGAAAGGTCGACGTCCACAGTGACTTACTGAGTGCAATGGCTGAACACACCTCAGTTTGTACAAAAGAGATAAAACAAGGAATCAAGAATTGTAGCATTTTGGTTATATCGAATAAAAGTGTTGAATTTACTGGTGTAAATGTATCAACTTCAGATGTAATTATGTCTGTAAACAGCAGGTTTTCACTTCAGATTCATTTTAATTACACACAGGATGAAACACTCACAAAATAACATGCCACTCTGTTCATATTTAAAAAAACAAATCTAAGAAACCCAGACTGAAGATCGTTCAGTCTGGGTTGAAGATTGAAGAGTCTGGGTTCTGAAACTGAAGATTGTGTTTCTGTGTTAAAAATAAACACATGACTAATAGTTATTGTAAAGGTTTTACTGATAACACACCAACCTTGCTAAGGATGTCATCCACAAGCTTCAGGAAGATCTCGTCCACGTTGAAATTATCCTTGGCACTAGCTTCGCAGAAGCGCATTCCACTTATTCGAGAGGAAAACTGCGACACAAACAGAAAGATTAGCTGAATGAAAACTAAAAAAAAATCACACAGGAGCAGAAATTAAACTAAACAACACAGAATAAACCTCTCCAACAACTGGAAACTACATGTCAAAGCCTCCTCTGGATGTAACAGCTGCTGCTGTGCTGCACATGCACATTCTGGAGGGCTTCAGTGTTATCAGCCTGCCCGACATTCAGCATTATTTAGAGCTGTTTTATTTCCCTGTTTATTTTGTGACTGAACTGCCAAAATGTTGCTAATAATAAACATGAATACATCTATTGTTTGTGCTGCTGCCTCTTCTTTGAGATGTTTTTGGTCTGTACAAACCTAAAGACACTGAACATGTGGTTTTGTTATGTGTGTGTTGGACGTACTCGCTCTCCCTGCTGTCTGGAGATGATACGATCGGTCTCGCAGTCCAGCTTGTTCCCGACCAGCAGCAGCTCTGCTTCCTCTGAGGCGTACTGACACAAGACAGAAAGCAGAGAGGAGGAGACACGTCAGGACATCATCAGCCTCCCGTTTCATTAAAGTCAAACCAGATGACTGCGATTAAATCTGTTCAGCACACTGTCACCGTAAAAACTGCAAACACGCGACAGTGACATTTTCTTACAAACGGACTTCACATTCATTCACGTGTATCCAACACACTATCTGACACGCCTGGCAGGAGAGCACAGTGTTTTCTTACCTTGTCTATCATTTTCATCCACTTGGGCAGGTCGTCAAAGGTCTCCTGCTTTGTGATATCGTACACGAGCACGATCCCCTTGGCACTTCTGTAGTAGGCTGATGTGATGCTGTTGAACCTCTCCTGGCCTGCAGTATCCCTGGATGAAAATTAATGAAATCAAATGCAATTAAAAGTCTGCGCAGTGAGTGCGGGGTCACCGAGACCTCTCTGAATATCAAACAGCTGATTGGCAGATCTGATTCAAGTTATTTCTCATTCATTAAAGACGATTATGACGAATAGAGATCAAACCAGAATGAAGTGAGGAAGAATTATAAACAAATCAATGAAATCAATCAACACTATAATATATATTCATATATCAACAATAACAATATATTCATATATAGTTTATTATTTAAATAAATCTCTTTAACTGAATCTCTCTTTGCTAAATCTGCTTTCTTTGAGATCTGAAGAGTTTTTCTCCAAAATGAAACTAATAAAATTGGAGGAAAGACGACATCCCATAACCTGATATGAAATAAAGTGAATTCTTTCCTTTAACTCTCCATATTTAGCATTTATAAGCAGTATTTAAACATTTCATGGATGTTTATGACACATTATAATGTAGCAAGCAAATAGAAGTGTTTAGTAATCTGCAGGGGATCGTAAGCGGAAGCTGCTCTGTGTACAGATAATGCAGAGTTCAACAGTAATGGTTGCCAGGTTGCTTTTGGAAAACATTTTGAGAAACAATTCTTGGCCTCTATAACATTTAAGAAAGAGTGACAGCAAACAGCAAAAGGAAGAATGTTTTTAATGATACAGCTGTTGGACCTGGAACCAGAATCAGACCAGACAGCACACGCTTTGATGCGTTTACTCATGTTGGATACATTTTTCAGGGATCTGGGAAGAACACCACAACAGCTGCACTGCTGGTATTTTGTGTTACAGGATGTGGGGGTTGACAAATTAACTGAATCTGTAGACACACAAACGAACAAAGGTCACACAAAGACCTTTGTTCAGTTAAAAGTTAAAAATGGTGACCATATTTGCAGTTTTGGCAACCAAAAGCTGACGAATAGTTCCCCGCCTGGCAACCACTTTAAAAGGTTTGTGTTGAGCCTGCTAATGATGATATAATAACACAGTTATAATGTAAAATATGTCTTCAGTGGTGAGGTTATAGTTGTTGAACACTGTACATTAATAAACACTTAAAGTGTTGTTATATCTGCTTACAGCTACATTACAGTTTAGTACAGTGTTTTTATGTTGCTTATAAATGCTTCAAGCGTTAACATTAACTAATTAAAATTATATGTATATATTAGATTTATTCACCCACTAAACTGAACTCATCATATTGCATTCTGGAAATGAACTCTTCAGTGAAACAGTAAAGCTGCAAACACATTTTTAAATGCATGAGTGGATTCATTTGAGACCATGATTCATCTCATACATTTGACACTGGTTTATCAGCATGATAAGCAGTTTGAGCTGCACTCACAGTGCAGTGTTACTGTACCTTCAGCCAGCTAGTCTCTCCCCGTTCCCCATGTGAGTCACAGTCAGGCTTATGAGCAGAAGAGCGGACAGAGACACAGCAGCACAGTGGCAGGGTTAGGGCGTGGCGATGATGAAGCTTGATGTGAGCAGTTCAACATGAGAGACGAGACACACTGAGGACGGCCACCGTGAACCGGCAGGTCGACAGCAGGCAGGTGAACGGGAATAAAACGAGACGTGGTAAAGGGCAGATGGGACGTGAGGGTGGGATGGGTGGATGGGGTGTTAGTGGACAGGACAGATGTGTTAGCGGAGTTCCCACATTTACGCTGTTCTGGACAATCAGTGCAGTCATACACTCAAAAAAAACTTTCCTTGCTGTAATTTGTGGCAGTTTTTCAGTCATTACACAGAAACACTAGATGTTCTTAAAATGTAATTAAGGCCTAGTTAAAGTCACAAGACATGTAGAGGCTTAACAGAATCAAACCATTGAAAGAACTTCCTCCCTGTTACTGGTGGTTCAAGATCTCTGAATCACTGCCCACATCTGTGCTTTTTATAATTCAAATAGTATATTGAATACAGTATATTGATACAACAATGAAGTGAAACAAAAATGTATTTTGATTATCAAGTGACAATAACACTGTCTGTCTCCGGTGGCCAAGTACTACCACACTTTAATGTATCAGTGACTGATAAGGGTATTTTTGTAGTTTGTAGTTTATGTAGTACAGTAAGTTTAGAAGAATCTGTGAAGGCTAATTTTAGACTATGACAATCATTTCTGAAGTTGTGTCAGACTAGTGCAGATGGAAAAAGCACATCACTTTAAAATGGGGTTGTCTTTAGTGTACAGGGCAGTTTCCAGTAACTATTTAAATTTGAGCACACACATATACCTACAGTGACACTGGCCTGATATTTGTCTTTCAGCAGGATGTCGTACACAGAGGTTCATGCTGTCCTGACCAACCAGAAGCTGTTTCTAGTGCAGCTACAAAGGCACGATCCCGTACTGACCTCATATTCACAAACCTGCCAGGGTTTAAATAATGTCTCTACAATGTTAGCAAAGTGTTTTGCCTTGGTTTTATTTTATTTTGCCATCTAACTGTCCTCATACAGACATATGTTACCTCCTTCAGTGAACGACGCCTGGATCTGCCACCTACCAGTGCCTACCAGATCAGGGTCGTCCCTGTCTGCTTTCAAAAACCTCCTGAAGACCTCCAGCTCTTCAGAGAGGACCTCCTCTTCAACACTACCAACAACTGGACAAGATAAATCTATCCCCCTCTACAACTGTCACAGTACTTATTGATGCACTAACATGTCCTTGTCGCACTGTAGCTTGATTGTTTTTTTGTTTTTTTGTAAGTCACTTTGGATAAGAGCGTAAATTACTCAACGTAACTGCAAAAGAATCAGATTTAAACCTTGAAATGATGAGGAGGCATCGGGTGTTAAAACATTCATTTTTTAGTTATTGTGTGTGTTTTGTGTGTTTTCACATGTGTGTACAAAATAGGGGGGGTGCTGAATGTAAAGGTAACAACAATAATACATGAGGTAACCAAGAATAACACGATGAGTATGATCATGTGCTGCTCCACATGAAGTTATACTTATATTCCCGATGAAGCCACAGGTTTTTTTTAAATGTGAGCTTCATGATTTAAAAAACATATTGCATGTTAATGGTTGACAAACATGCAGCAGTGTTTTTTTTTTTTTTTCTTAAGGAAATCTATCTTGCACATGCATTACCTACCCAGCACCCCGTGAGCCACCTGTAGTTTCTGTTAAGAGCAGCCTGCAGGGTGTTAGGACAGATGGAGGAAATGCACCATGCAGAGGAGAAAAGGAACTGGAAACTTCTGTCCAGTTACTCACCAGATCTGTAGTCTGATCTTCTTCCCTCTCAGCTCCACGGTCTTGATTTTGAAGTCAACTCCTACGAAGGAAATCAGAAAGAGACACGTTTACACTCATACAAGTAACAGAATTTGGCGTTATGGTTGTCTTTAAGATGCATTAAAAGGTTATGTACAGTCACTGACTACATGAGTAAGGCAGTTAGATCTGTGTCAGCTGTCCACGATCATAGTGATCTTCTACGACAGATAAGCTGCGACTTTAGAGCCAAACTTTGACCAAACAAACACAACATTAATGACGAGCTGTGTCACGGGAATGGCAGGGCACAAAATGGAGCTCTGCCATGGCAGCTGCTTGTGTGTATGCGTGAGACTATTTTAAGATTGGACACTATGACTGACTGTTGTTGTTTTGGTCACAGGACTGCTTACCCAATTACACATATTTAATATTAAGAGTGTTTTTATTAAAGATGGCAGCATCTATAAACAGGGCACAGTACATTGTCACAAGATACTGAGTCTTCAATTAAAAAAAACAGACTGATCAGTTAAGATAGTTAAGTAGAAATATGTCAGTTTATGTAAACATGTTAAAAAATGTTAAATTGAGCTGGGACTGGTTGGGATACGGCTATAATCTGATTTAAATAAACAAAACAACAAGTTAATTATTAATAGGACTGCTGCAGACCCATGCTACCCAGGTAATCAAGGTTACCAAGTGTGTATTGAGCTTTAAAATCTTAACTAGAGCTCCTTATAACAGCCTAAAAACTACAAAAAACATCTTAAAACACTGTCCCCAGCCTCAAACTTGTGTTTATCTGGTTACTTCACAGCTATTTAGTCCAGTAGCTAACACAGTTTACTAGCTAAAACAGTGTTATTGTCGCCGTTAGCTTCAGTTAGCTGGCTCCAGTCAGTAGTGTAGCCTCTGTTTAGAAATATAACACCGTAAAATAAGAGATAAATTGTGTATAACGTCCAGCCAGCGGTGGTTTATGTGTCTTTCCTCCAGTAAGTAGACAGAGCCCGGCTAACTGCTGTCAATAAAAAGTTTAGTCCCGTAAACGCCTCCTGTCCTCACCTACGGTCGACTTGCAAGCTTCACAGAAAGTGTCGTCGGTAAATCTCTCCATGATGCTGGTTTTACCAACGCCACGGGAGCCGATAATGATAATTTGAAGTTTAAAATCAGCGGGGCGGGGAGGCATCTTCCTGCGGCGCGACTGAGACCCCAGAGCGGGAGACGAGTTCGCGGAGCCCCCGCCGACACCGGCGGCCCTCCGCGTCGGTATGTCATATCTGGGATCCATCAGTGACTCCACATTTGTAATCACAAAGAAACACTCAGACGAACAGGCGGGAAGTGTCACGGGATCCGACTCAGCCAGAGATTTCCAACTTTCTTCTGTCTGTGTAGAAGTTTGGTGAAAGTTTGTCACTCGCCGACAGTTGTTGTTGTTCAGCCATTAGAGACCGGAGCCGCCATGACGTCATTGACTGCACTATGACACGTTTCCGCTTCCGCCGCCTCTCCATAAATCTATAATTATTATTATTATTAATTATTTTTTAAAATTGGAAACAGATATAGTGATTTAAAGGCCCAGTGTGTAAAAATTATTAATATATTGGCAGAATAAATCTCCTAAATTTAATATATTATTCAGAAGTGTGTATTTATTAGTGTATGTACGGAAGCCCTAAGTGGCCATGCATTCCCACAATTTATGCCTTAAATTTTCTCTAAGCCTCCCTGGCTCGGAAATGAAGCCAATGCAAAAGTGCCAAAAACTGTAACTCCTCGAGCTGCACTTTGAAGCTGGCTACAATATGAGTCCATTTCCATAAGTCCCCATGTTAAAATGTCCAACTTCACAGCAGAAATAAACATGTTTACAGCCTGGTACAAAAAACAGTTGTGGTTTCTATAGCTAATTTCCTTGTTCATGACAACTGTACCGAGGGTGAATTTTTATATAACTCACCTGTTCAACTTATGCTAAGGCTTAAAGTTATGTAAAATTAGGAGTGTGGTTGCTTTGACTGACATGTGGATGTCATTACAGATGACTTGTTTGACCAACCAGGTGTCATTCAGCCTGCCTCAGGTCTGCTGATGATCCACCATCTTTGCTGATTTTTAGATTGGCTGGGATGCACCAATATGAAACCTGTGGGTGACGTCACGAATACTCCATTCTTTACACTGTCGGTGGTTTATGCAATATTCCCCTCTGGCAGGGGGCTGCAGTCCATCAGGACAAAAAAACCTCACGCCACAAGAACATTTTTTTCCCATCTGTCTCTGGCCTCATCAACAAGGACCCCTCTGACACTGATTCTGACCATCCACCCACCCAGACCTACACTTTACATTAACATAGATATACATAACCTATGCGTTACATTAAAGTACACATTTTATTTATCATCTGTTGGATTACCTCATTTTGGTTAATATCTTGCACATTTTAAATATTCTGCATACCTCTGTGAACCTTTGTACATTATTTAGTGAATACCTTGTATATTCTTGCACAAACTGAGCAGCTGTTTTCATTCTAAAACATATTGTACATACATTTATATTATATTTTATTATATTATAAACCTGATTCTGACTAAGCACAGGTATCGTTCTAATAAACTGACACTGGAAGTCTTTAAATGGTGTCATTTGACTTACTTATATAGCCTAAAATCATAAATCACAGTTAATATTAAATGAGGGCTGAATTTCTTTTTTTTGCTTTCGCGTTTTCGCATTGCGGCTGTATTTGATCCTCGGCGGCTGCCGTAGCCTGCGACATTGGATGACGTCGCGCTCGAGGAGGAGTTCCTGCTAATCCAAACATCGACGAAACAACAAACCGAGCGATTAAACTGCACCAAAATCACCACATATTACCAGATTAACCAACGACATGGCTGCTCAGAAGATAAACGAAGCTCATGAGCACATAGCTAAAGCTGAAAAATGGTGAGTCACGATTATAAAAATCTGTTAACGGCTCAGAAAATGTCAGTTTATTGACGTTAGCTAGCTGTAAAGGCCACTGTTACATTCACATCCAGCTTTATGCGCCGTAAATTAGCACTATGTTTGTGTTATCAGCTCTTTAAATGTGGATTTAATAGATAATAAACGAGTTGTAATGCTGTCTTCTCCTGTAATCGTCATTAAAATGATCACTTAGCTGCTTTGGATGTTCAATTGTGTGCTCGTCATCTTGTTTTTGCAGCTTAAAGACGAGTCTGACAAAGTGGAAGCCTGATTTTGACAGCGCTGCATCAGAGTACGCCAAAGCAGGTACACTAAAATCAACATTACACCTTTTAATACCAACACATTTGACCGCTAACTGACTCATTCTGTGTCCTGGTTTCAGCCGTGTGCTTCAAGAATGCAAAGCAGTATGAACAAGCGAAGGACGCCTACCTGAAGGAGGCTGAATATCACACAGAAAACAAGACGTATCCTCTCTGTGCACAGTTATATGACATGCATGACACTGCTGAGTTTTGTTTTGTAATTTCCTTAACGTGCCCTGCAGGCTTTTCCACGCTGCAAAGTGAGTATCTTGTGTTATAGCTGCAGTAATAAATCAACAGTAATCATAAATAAAACACTTGTTTGACTCTGACTGTTTTCCTTTTCCCTCAGGGCTATCGAACAGGCGGGTATGATGATGAAGGTGAGTTTAAACATTGGACCCATTTAACAGGTGGATGTGGGTTAAATGTCTGCAGCGGAGTTGTGACATTTCTGTGTTTGCACTGCGACAGGAACAAAAGAAGATGCCAGAGGCCATCCAGTACATAGAGAAAGCCTGTATGATGTACATGGAGAATGGGACTCCTGACACAGCTGCCATGGCTCTGGACCGGGCCGGAAAGTAAAAAATAACACCTTATTTTCCAGATTTAGGGAAGTTTGCTGTTTGACCATTAAACCTTAATTCATCGACTGTTAGCTGCTCGTTGTAGCATAAATTATCTCAGAGATAGGATGGAGGCATGAGTATGTGTTGTATTGGCATCTTTAGCTTTGTCAGTGTGTTTGTTAAACATCTTATTGTAATAGGAGTAATGTGAAATACTGATGCTATTCAATGTCAGCTCAGGAAACAACAGGAATGACTTTTGTTTAATCGAAAACATTTTCTTTTCTTTTATTATTCCCAGACTGATAGAGCCTATAAACCTAGAGAAAGCTGTGGACCTGTATCAGAAGGCAGCGGGCGTGTTTGAGGTGAAATTGAGCTTCCAGCAAAAAACAAAAAACTGAATGAATCACTGGACTGATGCTGATTGTTGAGTTTATCCACGTTTTCTCTCTGCAGAACGAGGACCGCCTGCGACAGGCAGTTGAACTGCTGGGAAAAGCCTCCAGACTTCTGGTCAGGTTAAGAAGGTAAAGCAAATGAAGTCGAGGTGGAGGAGATGTTGACGCTAAGCACCTGGGCTGCCAAAACACTGGATCAGTTACAGCTTTTCTTTGTACAGACAGTTATCATAGAACCCTTAATCAAAAAACTCACTAAACCTTTCCCATAAATAAAGTACAATACAAGTAACTCTTCCAGTCAGTAACAATATATTTTCATCTTTGGATTCACGCGCTACTGTGGCAAATGGACACAACAACCACAAAGTTGTTTATCTGTTTAGTACCTGCTCCTCTCATCCCTCACTCTGTTCTCGCCTTTCTAACCAGGTTGGATGAAGCAGCAGTCGCTCTGCAGAAAGAGAAGAACATGTACAAAGAGATTGAGAACTTTCCCATGTGCTTCAAGGTTGTTTTTATGCACCTCAGTCAAACTTCATATTTCACCACAGTCAGCCAGAATTTAAATTATGGTATAGAATATATACTGTATGTCAGGGGTGTCAAACTGTTCCACAAAAGGGCCGTGTGGCTGCAGGTTTTCTTTCCAACCAAGCAGCAGCACACCAGACTTGACTTATTTAATCAACTGATCTCAGTCTTCAGAGAGTTGATTGGTCAAACCGTGTGCTCTTGGTTGGTTGGAATAAAAACCTGCAGCCACACGGCCCTTTTGTGGAACAGTTTGACACCTGTGCTGTATGTTGTGGTGTCTCTGCAGGGTATAGAGGATGAATACAGCCTGTTTAGTTGATTCCTCTCTGCAGAACTGATTCAGTACAATTTAATCATGTTTAGTATCTGAACATATTTGATGGAATATATTACAAAATGCTAGTAAAGCACTTTAAGGAGTTCCTACTAGATGTTGAGCAGGTGTTCTGTAGCTTACCCCTGACCTCTGACCTCTTATGAATCGCAGCTCGTCAACACACATAAAATGTATTAATTATTCAGTGCGTATTAATCATACGTGTTGGTCTTTTCTTTAGAAAACAACTGCTCAGGTGCTGATTCATCTTCACAGAGGGGACTATGTAGCAGCTGATAAATGTGTCAGAGAAAGTTACAGGTACGTTTTACTACACTTGACATTAGCTCACATGCTTCATGGTGTCACACTTAAACTGAGCATCATTACATGAAGTGCTGTTTGGTCTCCCATCAGTCTGCCCGGCTACAGCGGAAGCGAAGATTGCATTGCCATGGAGACGTTACTGCAGGGCTACGACGAGCAGGATGAGGACCAGGTCTACCGTGTGTGCAACTCACCTTTACTGAAGTACATGGACAATGATGTGAGTACTGTTGATGCATAATTACTAATACATGTGGTGTACTGTGTATATTGTATGTTAAGTTAGTTAAAGTTTTTCTCTTCAAGTTTGGAAAAAAAAACACCTAAGCCCCATTCAGATACAATTTACATTACAGGGTTAGTGGGGAAATGAAATATTCAATGTGCTCACTAATTTAATTCATCATTTTGGCATTTTAACCACGATGAAATTAAAGGATGTGGTCTGAAATAGACGTGGACATTCTGTCGGAAAAATAGAAAACCATCCTACCTGTAGCTGACATTTCAACAGCCCACGATCTGATGAGTTTTTTCAGGGTTTTGCTCTCCTGATGGCTTTGACCTACTTACTTTTTTTGTTGATGTCAACATGTTTCCATCGATCTTTCACTTGCTCCATTTTCACGAGTCAAATTTCACACTGAGCTTTTAAAAAGTGGAAAGAAACTGTGGAAACTCAGAGATTTACTTCAGAATATGATGTTGTAGCTCCCGACTTTGCCAAAAACAAACTGTAAGTAATTACAGCTGTAATTATTACCCACATACACATTCTGGACAGCTTTAACACTCAAAATCTCAGATAATCTGCTTCATTAGGACCGTGTGGATGGTGCCTGGTAACATAAACAAATAACCCCACAACTGTCATCACATTTTATTTGAAATGTTGCTGAGCTGGACCGGTGACATGATTGGGGCACAAATTACTGTATGACATCACCTTTTCCCCAACAGAGCCCTGTCTGTCAGGATCACAGATGAAATCTGTCATGAAAAACACAAAACTGTTTAAACTTCTGCAGAAAAAAATGTTCATGATCGTAGTGAGAAGCCGACTGAGAAAATAAGTTTTCAGGCTCTTTAAAAATCTGAGATCTGATGACACGTTTAATTTCACAGTACGCCAAGCTGGCCATTTCCCTGAGGGTACCTGGAGGAGGAGGAAAGAAGAAGAAGACTCCTGCCGCTCCACAAGGAGGCGCCAGCGGGGTGCCTGCCGCCGCCGACGAGGAGGAGGATGATTATGAGGGAGGGCTGTGTTAGCCTTCGGCCTCCAGAGTGCCGACTCGACCCGTCTGCTGCAGCACCGCTACATCCTCTGTGTACGAGTTAAAAAAAACCTCGACAAACCCTTTCAGCTCTGAAGCCCAGATGTTTGGCTGTTTGATATTTATTGTGCAAAAAAACAAGAAACAAGCTCATTTAAAAGCCTGCAACAGTTACAGTCGGTGTTGCAGTTGGAGTCGAGCAGCCTTTTAATTTGCGTTCCTTTGAGGTGGATCCACAGTGTAATGAAAAATCTTAAATATTCAATAATGTATGAAAGCCTGTTGTATGTAAAATGCTGTTATTTCTCGTCTCTGTGAAGCTGTAAATTCTGCTGTCATTGTTTGTGAGTCCGGTCTAAAGATTGCTATAGGTATATTAAAATCAGAAACACTCTAGATGGGTTGATCAGTGTATAGGTGTTTATTTGTACAGAGTTAATTTATTCAGTATTCATGGCTGCAGCCTGTTGAAAATGTCACTGGAACAATATGCAACCATGTTTGTTCATGCATGTTTGGGATGAAGGTGAAAATCAGAGCTATGAATTTGTGAATAGTAATGCTTAAAAATGATGATGGCACTTCTTCAGCATTATTCAAGAGAATTAACACAACAGCCAGTCGACTGTTCTCATTCGTCTGCGTGGCGGTGCGAGTTATCTTCCACCTTCAGCTAACAAACAGTCACGGCTGTGTCTTTGTTTCCAGTTTCCACAGTACAATCCTCCAATCAGAGCGACTCAAACATGAAAAAAGGGACCATGCAGTGATGTTTTCAGTGCATTGATTTCCTTCTTAATGCTGTGTGTGTTTTGTGATTTATCCTATTGCTCATACTGTAAATGTAATCATTTACATGCCAATTAAAATGACTCTGATTCCACATAACTAACGGTGATAAAGGGATTGTTTACATTATTATTATTTTTTTTATCTGTGTTGTTGCCCACTTCTTGTATGTTCCTCAAAAGCATATCTCCAAACCTTGCACATGCATCAATAAACATTTCCATCGTGTGGCGTTTTATCGTCTGTACATTTTCTTAAACGAGTTAGCGGACAGAGTTTCCACATCAGAGAGACGAACAGCGGCTGCAGATGTCTGCGCCAAAATGGCCCCTGACAGACATGTAATGACTGTGTAGCTTCCTAAGACTTATTTATCTTTGATGAGGCTAATGCTCTCTCCCTGTTAAGTGATATTTAATGCACACACATTCATGCTACTGGTATGATACACACACACACACACACACATCCTGAATGGCTGCGATGAATCTGTGCATTAGGAAGATAAAACTGGACATAAAAGTTTCCACTGGTGAAAATAAAAATGTTTGTTTTGTGAATTATTAACCTAAAATGTGTGTGAAGTCACGTGCAGACTTCATTAGATCAGGCAGTGTGTGAGCTGACACTGTGCAGCAGTTCAACTCTTTATAATGGTTTATAACTGTATAAGGCCATGAAGAAAATCTGTTTCCTTTATGTCCGACTAGCGGCCCTGTTGACTGCCCCACAGGAAACCTGACCCTCCTTCAGACAACATATGGATCCACAGAGTGGGAACTTAATGAGTCCTGAATGGTCCTGTCAATGTAATGCAGCGTCCTGCACGTGTTGTAGCTTTACCCTTAACACCAGACCTGCTTCTTTAAAGTCAGTTTCTCCCCTTTTTTGCACCGTCTCATATATATTCATACATCTTATTACTGTTAGGTTTTTATACGTTGAATATCCAGTTTTAATTTTTAATCGGCCTCCCTGCTCTCTGTGACTTTATCTTTGTCGTGTCTTATTTTTATTAATTTTATTATTATGAGTAAATATATAAATGGTCAGTCACATTGATTTAATGTACCTTCAGCACTAAATATTCATGTTAATAATACACTACAGTTTTTCTTAAGCACTTGATTTTTTTACATTTTATATTCTTCTCCTTTATAACTGTTTCACATCACATGTAAGAGCGGCTGTAACTTTGCAATATTCAATAAAAACAGAGAGGAAAACTGATGTAACAAAATGTAATAAAATTGACAAAAACATTGTATCAGAATTCTGGCTTCCTCCCACAGTCCAAAGACCTGCAGGTTTAACAGGTTAATTGGTGACTCTAAATTGCCCGTAGGTGTGAATGTGAGTTTGAGTGGTTGTTTGTCTCTCTGTGTCCTGTGATGAGCTGCTGACTTATCCCACCTCTCGCCCTAAGTCAGCTGGGATAGACTCCATCCCTGATAAGGATAAGTGGTTACAGAATATTGCATTGTATAAGAATATCAAGACAAAATCTAAATTAAAAAAGTGGTGTTGGTGCAGTCGGTTTGGTCGTCATCTTCAGCAGCTGTTTACCTCAAACTCCTGTTGAAACACAGATTCTCCTTTTCCACAGGCAAACAGCAGCTGAATATAAAACTCGACACCACCTCCAGATGTTTTATTTGCAGATGTCTTGCTGATGTGTTTCAATCGTTTTCATCTTTTCTGCAATTTCATTTAGATCCATCAAAGCCTACATATTGTAACATAAAAATTCTATGATGAATCTATGAGAACAGCTCTTCCCGAGAAAGATATGTAGTTGATAAGAGTTCTTCTCATACAAACCAAACAAATAAATATTGTTTGATTATGTTTTCTGCGTTGTGTCTCTGGAGAGGCTCCCACGTGGCCTCTGATGTTTGTGTTCATGTTTCAGAGATATTTCCAGAGATGACCTTTTCCCTTGGTCCACTTCCTTCTCTCATTTTGCACAGTCCCACAGTCAAAGCGTTCCAGTCGGAGAAAATATGAGATTGTGCTCATGCGGTCATTATTGTGCACTCATTTGTTGGTGGGAGGTCATTAGACGGGCGCCACCCAGAGACTTCAAGAAGGTCATGTGCTTTGAGCTGCTGTTCAGTGCATAAGCACACACAACAGTCAGAGCCTTCCTCACAGAGACTTAGTCATATAAAAGCGACCCTCTTGTACTCGGGTGCCTCCCGTCTCGTGGACCAGAAAAGGAGAGAGTCTCGTTGGTAGCATTCCCCCTCCTGCACCAGCTCCAGAGGTGACACTCCACGTTCATAGGACTGCCAGCAGTCAGCACGTCTTTGCCTCCTCCCTGGCTTACACAGCACCTGATCCCAGTGCGGTTGGTGGACCCACAGTCGTCGATAAATGAGTGTCTCCTAAATTAAAATGGGTGTTAGAGCAGTGCAGGTTTTGCAGGCTCAGCTGGAAACTTTGAAATAACATACTCAGTTCCCAGTTACAATCACATTACACCTAATGCAGGGGCCTGATGATCGGTTGGGTTTTTTTCATGGATAATATGCAGCTCTTAACAATGTTATTATATCACAGGATGAGGCTCAACTTCAATCAAGGTCTGTTTTTGTGCAAGGGAAGCTCTACTCTTTGTGCTTTTAATGATTAAAACTAGAATCAGATTAGATGTGCATTAGACACCTAATGAACCTCGATGAATCACTCGTTATTTGTTGTGTGATCCATCCTGCTGATGAGCAGCTCATCTAAAAGCTGCTACTCTCTTTTACTGCATCTAAAAGCAGTAAGAGTGTAGATGATAGAGATGATAGATGATAGATGTGTTGACGTTAGTGTAAACTGTAGAAGATGGGCTATAAAAAAAATCTAAATATAAAAAGAGTGAGATGCCTTCTGTTGGATCCCAACCACAGCTGGAAAAAACAAATCAAACAGATAAGATAGGTTCACTCCACTGATTTCAGAGATGAGAAACTGAAAAGTGAAAAAGTCGACCTGACTCTGCTTTCAAAGAAAATGTCTGCAGCAATGGACAAATAATATTAAAGTAAAGTTTTTAAAGTTTCAGGTTGCCATCCATCCATTCATCCATCCATCCATCCATCCATTTTCAATAATCACTTATCCTCATCAGGGCTGTGAGAGACTGGAGCTGACCCAACTAACAACCATCTCCTGAGATCATGCAACGCTTTAGTGTCTGCTGTGAGGCGACGCTGCAATCACACGTCACACAACCACCAACAACACCAGTCTGCCTGATTTTCAAATACCACACATCATTATCAGATATATGTTAGACCCACGAGGTAAATAATAAAACAGGAATGAACGACAAGTTTACATTTTATATTTTCAGTTCATTTCTGGTACTGTTTTGTTGTTTAATGGTATTTTTATTGTTTACATTATATGTCTAACACAGTTTGAGAAATAAAAGACCATGTATCGATGTTGCTGTATGTATATTGAGACACTGAAATTGATTATCAAATCAAATAAAAGGATTTTCAATGGAAACTATTGTATATTCCACTTACTTAGCTACTTAAGTTAGTTGATGAAGATTTTAGTTGAAGGGAGCCATTCTGGATTGTGAGTATGTTTACTTTTGGTGCCACACGTTAACGGCAAGATCTTTACTTCCACCATCCACTGGCTCTTAGTATGCCATCAGCTGAACACAGTGTATTCAGTCGAACGTTGAAGGTCGCTCTGAGAAATGTAGGAAATCACTGGTTGCTGTGTGGGTCGCTGAGACAGGCTAAAGTAAAGTAGGTATCATGAAAATATAAACAGCGCTTCATCACAGAGCAAACACTGAATCATGACTCTGAACATCAGAAAATTATGATATATGTGACAGTGAGGATGGGGAGGTTGAGCGTTCCCAGAATAAGTCGTTAACCTCAAATAATTTATTAGTCTGCATTTAAAGCTTCACCAAACAAACCTAACCCCAGCCGCTGGATGAAAAGTTAAGATAATAACAGAGCAAACTGCAACTGTAATTCTGATCTGCAAAGTGATTCATCTCTGAATCTTATTAACTAAAACTGCGCAGACAATGTTCCTCCTCATCAAGTCACTTACTCTGTGTTTTCTCTGAGAGCAGACACCGCCTACTCCCCCGAAGAAGCCCATTGTGTTGTGAAACACAGAGGCTGTTGTCTGCTGCAGGACCAGAAGAATGAAGTCCTGCTGACCTCTGACCTCATTGTTGTGTGTTAAAAGCTAAACTCTTCCCCGCTTTGAGACTTCTTCAGAA
This sequence comes from Protonibea diacanthus, assembly GCA_028641955.1. Taxonomy (NCBI): domain Eukaryota; kingdom Metazoa; phylum Chordata; class Actinopteri; family Sciaenidae; genus Protonibea; species Protonibea diacanthus. The sequence goes on along the minus strand of CM053988.1, from coordinate 18,753,799 downwards.
GCACAGCAGTCCTCAATAATACATGGCTGCTCTTCAATCTGAGTGCTGTAATTCTTTCAGGATGTAATGTTAGAAACAACCCAGAGGTAATACAAGACATCTGTCAACAGTTCTTTATGATGAGGCCGACATCCTGGATGCGCGCATTAACATGAGCATCTTCCTGTCTGCTAATGCCGAGGCGATGTGAGCTTCGACTAAACATCCCTTCAATTATCAGTGAATGAATCATCCTTCTTCATATAAAATAGCTTCTAAAGCTGCTCTCTTACATCCAGGTATCACATCTGTAATCGATGCAGAGATTGCTCTTTGTGTATTGAATGAAAATCCTGTCAAGAATCGACAATTTAGTCGAGTTTTTAAGTCATGCTAGCAGCCCGGGACAGATGGAAATGTCAGTTAGTCAGTCCACTGAGATATCTCAACAACTACTGGATGAATATCAATTAAATCTTGTACAAACATTCATGGTTCCCAAAAGATGAATCCAACTAACTTTGGCGATCCCCTGACTTTTTGTATAGCGCCATCAGCAGGTCAAAGTTTTCCCTTATCTTATATGTGAAATATCTCAACATCCAGTACATGGATTGGCACAAAATTTTGTACAAACCACTGACAGCACAGAGAACAGACTGTATAGCCATAATGTGACCCACAGGTTTCTGAAGAAGGCTGGTTTCTTCTCTGGCCGCCACCATGTTGGCAGTCCTGCCTCTTCCATCAGCATCAGTGGATCATCAGCGGACTGAGGTGGGCTGGACGACGCCAAACAAGCCATTTGTAATGACACCCACCTGTCAATCAAAGCAGCCACGCTGTTAATTATGTATAACTTTAAACCTTAAAGCAGCCAAAGATTCATTGTTTCCAGATGCTGAATCATATGGACTGGAGTTGGAGAATGGAGTTGAAATTTGTATTTTCAGTATAATGTCAAAGTGTTAACATGTATTTGTATGTTTAACCGTTGTAGCTGACATGATTTGAGTGCAAAGATCACAGACTAAACCAACAGGAGGTTAATAAAACACCAGGAACATCATCCAAACCGGAGCTGTACGGTCTTGATACGACTGCAGCGATCTACAGTTTATCTGTCTAAATTCCAAAAGAGACGATCTGCCCGCAGCCACCACAGAAAGACACTAAAAAGCCCACTTAAGCAGAGGCACCTTTAGAGTGCATGGAAAGTGCATCCATGTAAATATTGAACACACACACACAGTTTGGATTTCACTCGCGGATCAATATTGAAGCTATCTGGACGTTAATCTCATTTGCTGCAGACTGGCAGTGTGAGATCTCCAGTGAAATTCAGCATTTAGGAAGATTTTTCACGAGATTCACATAAATATTTTAGGCTGGCAGGGCTATGAGATGTTAGAGAGATAATCAATAGTCTATTCATCCACATCGTTTTCTTCTTTTGCAGGTATTTTTTCTGACAGAAGACAGAAAGGACGATTTCTGGTGAAAGAAAAATCAATCAACCGTTGAGGACTGTAATTGAGGTTATTTGTCAGGAAGTTTTTTCCTGATGACCTGATGAATAATGAAATATTTGAAATTGATATATAATTGTAGTATTGTACTGTATCTAAGAATTGAATCCTTCAATCCTGGTCAGACAAATATTTACTCTATTTTCAGGAGGCCATGCATCATTTCCACCGCAAACGTTCACCAAGAGACATATGCTATATGACCAAAAATACATAGACATCCAGATATTACTGCATGTGTGGTTCCCACTGTGAAACATGGAGGAGGAGATGTGAGGGTGTGGAGTGCTTTTCTGGTGACACTGTTGGAAATTTATTCAAAATTCAAGGTTAGTATGGCTAGCATAGCATTATTTAGTATCGTGTCATCCATCTAATTTGTGTTAAGTGGGACCATTATTTATTTTTAAGAGGGTAATGCCCAAAAACACACCTCCAGGCAGCATCAGACATAAACCCAGTTGAGATGGTTTGGGATGTGTTCTCAGCATATATGGGAACTCCTGTTGGAAAACCATTCCAGGTGACAACCTCATGAAGCTGATGTCAAGCATGTGCAGAGCTGTTATCACTGTAAAGCTTTGAAGAATCTAAACATATAAAACATATTTTGCTTTGTTTCCAGACCATTTAAAAATCATCACCTTCTCATATTGAATGAGGTATCAAAGATCTGCCAAACTACTGACATTTCCTTGATTTATTTGTACCAACAAAGTCTTATTGAATTATGCAATACTGTACGTGTAAGTTTCTCTATATTATATTGTGTTTTTAATATTTTTTTTTAGAAATAAACTTAACATCAATCTTGACAACAATTCTGTGTCTTAATGTGACTGTGAAAGTTAAATTAAGAAAACAATTAAACTGTGTGAGATACTGGCCATCTTTCCTAACAAAGATGGCTCAGCAAACAATGAGGAAGTTGGCGCGTCCTCATAACCATGTTAGCATTTAGCTCTGACAGCGCTGTGCAGATTCACAGATCCTCTTGTGACTGTTGTTGTTTCAATAAGAATTAAATGTTTGCTGAAATCATCCCGAAGAGCTCGTTTGAGACTTAAAACAACAAGGACCTGATGTAAATCAACTCAAGTGATTCATGTTGATGTTCTAATAATTCTGACATTAACATGCAGCAGGTCAGTCAGGATCAGCTGACCTGAACCTTCACTGTGTGTTCTGTATATCTGTTGTGGCCCATTCGGCACGGGAGGATATCAATAACTCCCCTCTCAAGAATTCGATGAATAATGGATCAAAGACAAAGGTTACTTAAGATTCACATCCATCTGAGGGATTAGATCAGCAGGTCCGGACTTCAAACAGCAGAAACAAATCGAGGGCTGACATGTTTTGAGGTTGGTTATTGATTATGGCTGGCTGCAGTTCAGGGCCTCATGGGTGACTCTCTGACTGCTCCCACATGACTGCTGCAGCGCGGCATCCAGTCGGTCTGGATTTCCAGGGAAAAGTGACGCTTCAGGGCTTCAGAGGTTGGCAACAAGCACGTTGATGATCTCCAAAAGTCAGCTTTTCCCTCAGCAGCATTGAGCTGTTTATTTTGCTTATTTCCACAAACTGAATCTGTTTTGGTGATTAGGCCAAGCGATGATTCATCTCATCACGAGCAGGACCTTTAAGTGCCCTGTGTTTTAAACGTGGAGGTCGAGGAGGGTCATTTGGCTCGGTCCATGATGACTCCCATCATACCTCGCTTTTCCTCCTGCCTAATGCACTTCAGAGGCAGCATGGATCATTTTCTTGTCAATAGAGTCGTTAAACATATCAAAGCATGCATGATTGATATCTTTTAATCGTACTGTATGTTAATGCTCCAGTTCAAACTTGGCTGCTTCTCTTGGTTGTGTACACAACAAGTAAATATGAGGTCAGCACTCCTTGGCTTGTTCTTCTGTGCAGTTTCTTTTAACAGTGGTGACAAATAACCTGAAGTGGAGTTTGAAGTGTTGTTTGATCTGGGGAAAAAAAAGAGAAACCCAGTTACAGTAATTTCAACATTTATATTCACTTTGCTTCATTATTTTTTATCTAGAATTAGTGTTTAGTGCTCAATTTGTACTCTTTACAGCAGCCAGGTTCTGTCTCTCTCATTTAAATACACAAACCACTGAGACAGTTTCCCCCAATCAGAGTCTCAACTCCCTCCTTATCAACACCTGATACCAGGCCATCTCTGAACTCCTCCATCTGTCTGCAACCCTGATTTCTCCTCTCCTCTCTCCTTCAGTACCTCATCTTAGTTCACCTTCATCTACAATATGCAATAAAGCTGTCTAAATCTATGACCATGTTGGTGTGGTCTTCCTGAGAGAACAGAAGATATAAAAAGTTACATTTAAAGTCTTAACAACAACATTAACCCCACTGATCACCTGAAGGGGACATTTTCATTTTATCTACTCGCTTGTTGTCAGGTCAGAGTGCAGCGCAGGAGTCGTGCAGCCGAAGGAGATTCACTTTCTTTCTTGCTCGAGGACACTTCAGCAGCTGTCACAGCTCGGCACGTGAACCCACCGACAACTAACACCACAATTCAGCTTGTGTGCCCCCAACATTTTGGGGGGGGGGGGGGGGCTTGGAAAGCCACAAACAGATCTGAGGAACTGAGTCATGATACATGTTTGTTTACGTAGCGTATAACTGAATTAAATGAAATCAGAGATGTTTTTACTGCAATGTTCTTAATTATTGCAAGAGCTGAAAACATTGTGGTAAAAGTCATTTTTCCTGCCTGCATGGAGAAATGTGACAGGCCTGTTTGATGTGCTGGTTTCATGCCGGTAGGTGTCGCTGTTTCTCTCTGATGAACAGCTGGACAGCAGACCTGGAGAGATGCAACGATCAGTGAAAGTCTCCTGACATTTCTACAAACCTTCCTGGCAGTGATCCTGCTTAATGTCTGCTCACTTAAACATTCAGACTAAATATTAAAACACGTGAAAATATTCGTGTGAAATCAAACAGAAGCGGTGGATTTTGGGACACGTTATCTTTTAATACTTGTGGTATTTGTCTCCATCTCCGCGTCCCACCTCTTGCTTCCAATTATCACAGGGGGCTGGACCGGTTACCACACGAAGACTTCTTATTGGCTGAGTCAGCTGTCAATCACAGCCTCGTCCTGTAGCGTCCTGTTCAATCCACACCAGAAGTCAGAAAGTCAAATTTCACCAAGGAGACCAAACGGGAAGAGTAAATTATCCGGTTATTCTGAGCGCTCCCATCAAGCGTCAGAGTGAAGAAGTGAAGTTAGACCTTCTTATCTTTTAACATTTCACGTTAATGCGGTTTGTAGTGTTTTAATTGGACTTGAGGACTTGTTGGCTCCTTTCTCCGGCATTTTTACGCGCAGCTTTTTGCGCACCTGAGTCCGCCGCTCAGTTTGTGCAGCGTCAACATGACTTTAACGCGTCAGAGCGACTGAACCATCATGGTGACATTACTTACCGGTGACATGCCTGCTGCTGTGGTGAGCCTCGGTAAATGCGCGATGTCTCACTGTGGAATAACCGCCGGAGTCCAGGTGTCATCAGGGAGAGCTGATGTGGCCGTTTGGAGGAGCGCACCAGTTTGATGTCAGCTGGGATTTGACAGAGCGCAGGAGTTTGGGATGCGAGAGAAACCTTAGAGAGACAATCCCCGGCTACTTTTACCTGGATTCAACACGGGCTGCCCGGAGCCATGGCCTCTGAGGTGGTGTGCGGGCTGGTCTTCAGGTTACTGCTGCCAGTGTGTCTCGCAGCGGGTGAGTTTTTGTCTTTAATCTTCACTTTTTACGCATCTTAACTGAACTATACTGCTGTGTGTGCGCCAGGTGGGGTTGGGTGATTGATCAGTTATTAGTTTATCTGATTTCATCCAATAAATCAGTTTATTTAACTTGAAGGTAACGTTTGAGGAAGGCTGCAGCTTATATTTCACATTCTGACTCTTAGTTTTAATTAGGAAAAATGAGTTTTACAACTTTTTCTGGAAAAATCTGACATGAATTAAAAAATCTGAGCCACAGCAGGACAAACCTGAAGTGTTTGAGTGTGCAGAGACTCATGAGCACAAATCAAATGTATGATTGTGTCAGAATAATTGATTTTTAGGATAATTTGTGATTGACCTCATGATCCTGGAGGTCACAGTTCATTCCTCATCACTGCTGAGCTCTCTGCTCCAAACAACAGAAACAACACACTGCACAGAGTCACACAGCAGACTAAATATAAATTACAAACCAGGACAGCGGTGTAGCAGCACTGTTCTTCACCTGGCTGTCACCTTTTATTGGATTTGATAAAGGAAACACAGCCGACAACAGAGCGTCCAGTCACTGCAGAGTGTGCATCACAAACAACCTTTTGGAGTCCCTGCTAGCTCTCTGCACACCGTTCATGTGGAGAAATGTTAAAAAACACAAATATTAAGAGCAACTTTTCTGTTTTTAAAGATTTAAAATGCTGAAATATTAAAATCACAAAGCAGTTTAAATTTAATCAGAATGAAAAGGTCGCCTGCGTGGCTCAAACAGAGAATCAGATTATGTGTTATAAAAGCATTAGAAATTAATTTCTGTGGCTTCTTGTTTGTGGTTTTGATTATTAATGATTCATTAGTGTTATTATTGATTGTTTATCGGCTGACTGGACATCCAGTACACGTCTTTAGTGTTAATACTGTTAATTTAAAACAGTATTGTCTTGACAGTGTTGCATTCCTCTGAGTTTCAGTCAGCGGTGGAGTTTGTTTACTGAATTTATAACTTTGTTAAGAAAAGTGCTCAACACGGATGAAATTATTGTTGCTGTGTGAGTGAGTGTTTTTGTTTGATTCACTCTTTCGCTATGCAGATGCAGCAGATGACTCATGCTCAAACTTTTAGCTGCTTTAAACAGTCTTCTCAGCCCAGATTTGACCTGTTTCACACCCTTCATCGCTGATTTTAGAGTCTGCGAAACCCGAGGCATGATCACACCTTGGTTGCAGACTATATTAAATGCAGTTCACTTTTAATTCTGTGGTAGGCCACAAGTGAAAGATGATTAGCGTCTAGCTGCCACTGTGGTTCCACTTTGGTGTCTGTGCATAAGACTTATGGGGCTGAGGTTACTTTTAAAGCTAACAGCATGCTTTCTATAGATAAGACCCACTCAGTACCACCATAATGCATCACTTGACAGCGTCGACGCCCCCTTTATTTCCAAAAGCAATTGTGAGGCCATGCATTGTCTCCATTAATTCGTGGAAAGTCGTTTTAACAGTATGAATTAATAATGCGGTTGTGAGGGAGAGAAGAATTGCTTTCCCCTTTTATCGTAAACATACCTTTAATATTTTATGTTTTTTCAAAGTGCAAATGAGCACTTGTCATTCACTGCAGCTGTACGCAGTAACTGACAGGATGAGGGAAATGTAAAGTGGAAAGAAGGGAAGGTATACAGGAACAGTCGGCGTTAGCCATGAGAGAAGGTATTTCTGTCATCAGCATCACCTGACTTCCTTCATTATTCCTGTCTGACAGTCAAAGATCTTAATTCAAACTTGAACGGTGTGAATCAGTAACACCAGCTCACAAACAGTGAACAGATTGTTGTCTTTATTATTTGTAGTTTTATGTTTTTGACCTCTCAGTGCTGAATGAACGGAGAGGAAACACACCGCAGCACAGCAGATGTTACCTGACTCCTACATTACCCTCACTGTATATGTGCAATATATGTCTCTTTTCTCATGTCCTCTCAAGTGAAAGACTCGTCTGCTGACGTTACATAGTCTGTGTTTCGTGTTGGCCATCTGACAGCACCTCTATTGAAAAGCTGGGCCCGTGTGTACACAGTCCCCCCTGCCACACACACAAACAGACATTTGCACACAGCTACATTTTCTCTAATCAAACAGCCCGCTGTTTATGTGTTTACTGGCAGAGTTTGGTGTGTTAACATCATTATGAACATGCACTTGCAACAAATGTTTGATCTGATATCAAACTTGTGATGTGGTTGTACAGATGGTGCAGCCGGTCAGTTGTGTTGAGTCAGAGTAAAGCAGCAAACAGCAGAGGTGGAGGTGGATGGTGCGGATGCTTGGCTGATGTGAGCCTCACTGGACTGCAGACAGAGTTGGCACCACCAGAGGAGAGGTGGTTGTGTAAAAAATAATGTTTTTAACCCACTGAAAATGTATTTGAATCGTCTATTCAAATATCTAATCACACAGGAACAAAACTATTCAATCAAAATCAAGTAGAAACAGAACAGCTACCTCTGAAAATGAAGTAGAAATTTAGTTCTGGTGTAGTCCGTTAATTTAAAATCAAAGGTCATGTCAAGAAAAATAAGTGTTTTGACTTTAGCTTTAATTTTTTTGCCATAAAAAGAAAAATAAGCTGTCAACTGATGTTCAGCTTAGGCGAACACGCAGTAAAATAAAAACTCAGACAAATACAATGCAAAGAACAAATAGTAGTGTTCAGGTTTAAAAGGATTTAACTATAGTCATAATTTGGTAATTTCTTTTCAATTATTTTTAATGGAGAAAAAAATGACATTAACGTGAGATTCAAAGTAGAAAAAGAGAGACATGAAGAGGAGAGCTGTGGGAAAATTTAATGTTATTGTGACACAAGTATGTGTAACTCGTGTATGAAACACTAAAATTAACACCGTGTAGCTTTATTTTAATCAAACTAACATCAATACTTCATGTTTGGCCTTTTAGCATGCTAGCAGGCTAATGATTCGAGGCTACTGACATTGAATGCAACTTCTGAAATATTCCTCCATTCCTGAAAAGTTGTATTCATAATAATTCATAATTCATGCTTGCAGTTAATTGGCAGTTAATGTTTGAAATTTCAGTTTCAGTGAGCTCACATTTTGTTTTAAAATGTCGGTTTGTGGCAGCAAAAATGAATATTTCCATGTTTTCTTCCTGTTCTATGATGGTAAACTGATCATGTTTGGGTTCAGACTGTTTTTTTGACTGTCAGACAAAATGAAGACATCAACATGAACTCTGGGAATGTGGACATATAACATATATAATAATTAGTAAAGAAAAAGATAACTGGAGATTAATAATGAAAATAGTCATTAACTGTATCTCTGAATGAAATAACCGGCTACAGGATGTGTTATGTCATGCCTAGTAGGCAGTTTTTGCTCGTTAAAATCCGGATTAAACACCTTAAATTCTGGATTTCATTCTGGATCCATCATCCACTTAGTTTCAAGTTTCACAGCGTGATGAAGACAGTAAACCTCTGCACAGTGGTGGTATAGACTGTGGTATGCTCTTCATTATTCTCTTCAGAGGGGTTTAAATTCCTCTGTTATCACCCAGCACTCGGTCTGGCCTGGTACCGAACTGCCTTATCTCTTTCTTTTTTTAAATGTTTTTAGCCTCAAACTCTGCAGTCAGTTGGCTTTGATTTCACATTTAAGGCTGGTCTCCTTCTCCTTGTGTTTGAGCTTTGTGTGGCTATTATAATAACTTTTTACTGGGGGAGACAAAAGCCTGATTCAGACGTTGAATGGCAGTAATCTGATGTCTGAAAACAACGGCAGTTTATTTTCATTCCCTGTGTAAAAATCCTCAGATGGTGAGTCATACAGAGAAGGCAAATGGTCAGGAAGACTGCGGTCAAGTGTCTGCAGGCTATAACAGCTGGAGCGGAGCCATGCAGATGCAGATAGATTATCTATATCTCTGCACAGTATAGATACAAATTTACTTCTTTGGGATAACAGAGGCAGCTTGCGCTCCAGACTGCCAACTTGGGTGAAACAGACAGGTTTAGAGCTCATTTAATGGCACATTTAACAAAGATAAAATGAAGTGGGTGTGCACAGAAGTGGTGCAGAGTGAGACCAAAAATTTTAGATTGTGAGTCATTCACCCTCGAGGCTTTAGCTGAACCTCCACGTTTGAGAAAAAGGGAACAAAAAATATGATCAAGTCCTTTTTTATGTTGTCATCTTAGCAGTATCTGGCATACGTGAAACTTAATCATATAGGTGTGATTCTATAATCCACCAAATCTTCAGATGTTGGTGGTTTTCTTAAATGATGACAGTCCTCGTAACATTTATTAACTTTTGTTAGTTTTCATTGGTCTGTATCTGAGCACAGAGAAAACAAGGAGGTTCACTTACTGTAGGGCTCCAGCAAGGGAGAAGTCAGAGCCAAGTCAGATGTCAATGAATAGGTCCATTGAGTGTGCAAAGATAAATAAAAGCACCATTTTCAGCAGTTAAGTGTAATTTTTCAGTAGTTCAAGACCGGCAGCTGCCCGAGATCTCTACCACTGAGACGGTAACTCACGCAGCCGACCAGGTTGTAAAATTTGTGCTTGTTGATATAACCGTGAAGAGAAATTTGGGAGGTCAGACTGTGTGTCCACATTTTGTACAAGGTTACTGTGTACTTCCCTCCTCTGCCACGCTACCTCCTGACCTAAAAATGTTCAAAGAAATGTAAGACGTGAATATATTTTGTGCAAACTCTCAGGTGTAAATGATACGTGAGCTAGTATCTGAGCTGGGCAAGTACTCGGGCTTCACACACGTGCATGAGTAATTGTTGCTACAGTGTGGTTCATTTTAGGTGCAGGGTTAATTGACGTTCAGTCAGCAGGTGATGTGAGCCGTTTAACTGGTAAAAGCACCGATCAGGGCAGATGGTCAGTCTGACTTGGGGGGGATCAATACATCAATTAATGGTTTTTGGAAGTCATGTTTGCACTTAAGCGTTTTAACTTTCATCATGAGCTCAAAAGACTTCCTTTATGTGCCTCCACGGGGTGTGTTTAAATATAAATATGTGTGTGTGTAGAAGGAGTGTTCTGGAAAGGGTGAGTGTGTGCAGTTACATAATCCAGTGTCATGTAGTGATCAGTGACAGTAAGAATGGCCAGTGTATGCATGACGTCTCCGCTTTGAAGCTTAAAATCTGTGTTGCCGCCGTGTTGTAAACATGTAAACATGACATTTTAACATGGGGGCTTATGGAGAGTGACTCGTTCTGTAGCCAGCCTCGAGTGGACATTCAAGGAACTGCAGTTTTTGGTACTTAATTACTGAAACAGTGCACAAAACTCAAGCTGGGCTTAATTTAAAGTAAACTATCACACCACAAAGCTGGCAAATCCTCAAATTTCAGAAGCTGGAAACGGGATGTTATGCTTAAACAACTGTTCAATTACCAAACTATTTGCTGATTAATAGTCATCAAATGATAACTGACTAATAATTGAGGTTGTAAAGGAGGTTCATTGTTATAAAGAAGAAGCACATCATTTGACTCATTGCCTTTATATTCTTAACATCCATCACTGTCAAAAATTAAATTTAACACATTTAAATTTAAGAAAAATTAGGATTGCAAAAATGATAAGTGAAAATATTAGAAGAATTAATCAGATTCAAAGATTCGAAATAGAAAAAGATTTTTAAAAATTTAATTAATTAAGCCTTAAGCCGTCATACATTCATACATTTTATTTCCTCTGTTCTCGTGATAATGAGATTTCATTTACTTTCTCAAGAGCTCAAGTTATTTTCACTGAAATAACAAATGTTATTATCCTGAGATAACGGGGTAATTTTCTTGAGATCTCGGGGGCCTCCGTGAAATCAAAAAGCCTAAAAACAAACACTGAAGTATTTTCAGACACCGCTCGTGGCGTTTCACGCTCTTCACGCTCCACGTGGCTGTTTCATTTCAAGTTTTGGCAACCGACGTGTCACTGAGACATTTTTTTTTCCTGTTTTTGAAAAACTCAGAGGTACATCAAGCATGTTAGGGGTGCCTGGTGCGTGACGCCGCAACAGATTTTGTTTAGTCGAGCTCCATCATAAAAAATATCCAGTTTCTATAATGCTCGCAATCCATGAAATGCCACGGGGATTCGAAAACTTCCACGTACGATATGAAGCTGCACAGCTGGCCTCTGGCTGCTTCAGTCATCTCTCTTAACACCCAAATACTATCAGGTGATTACTTCAAAGCAAACGTCCCCGAATGACTAAATAAAGCTCAGGCTGTGTTTTTCTTTGTGATGCAGCCAGACGAACAGATAATGAGGCTTGTGAGTGTGAAGTTTGGTCACAGGAATGTTCTGGCTTTTTATTGCAACGAGCAGCTTTTCTACACCGGGAATATTTTAATGAGTTTCACCACATGTTCCTTTCAAATCTGTGTTTAGTTTATTTGAGTGACGACTCCTGACCAGGCAGCTCGTTACCACTGCCAGCTTCTGCACTTTATTTACTGTTAAACGTTATGCAATGCGCACAGAGCACTATTGAATTAGTGATGTTTTTTAAATGGAGTGTTCTTGTTGATTTGCTGCTCAGTCTGTGTGTTTGTTTGTCTTTGTTTCTGCAGCTTGCCTGTTCAGGTACAATGCCTTGTCCTTCGTCTACCTCATCTACCTCCTGCTTATTCCACTCTTCGCGGAGCCCACAAGCACAACAATGCAGGGTAAGATCTCTTGTGTAATCCTCTTTAAACTTCACACGTTCAACGGCTTTGGATTTGTCCATTGCCTGGAGAATCTTGACTTGTTTCCTAAAAACCTCCAGTTTGAATTGCAATATTGTTCTCTCTAATGTAAACCAGCCCTTCTCCAGGGGACTTGAATTTCCTTGAGATGAGGATGGATTTGGCACATAGTTCAGTCCATGAAAGGTAATATCGGTTAGTGCGGGCATCAGTCCATCTGTAAAAATAAAAATGATCCACGGCTGGCCAGATCTGACAGAGAAAGACGTGATCTATCGGGGTCAGATCTGATGTCCACTCCATGCAAACTAACATTTTAGGTTTTGGTTTGGTTTATTTGCAAAGATAATGTCCGTATAACTTAAAAGAGAAGAAAACTGAACACACATGCTGCAGAAAGAAACCCAAAAGACTCTGTAATATATCCTTCAGAGAAAGAAAAAGAAAATTGAGATGAGGGCTGTTTTTTGAAAACGCCTAACCACTTCACTTATCGGAGGGGGATATAAAAGTTTCTCCTAAGGCTCCACTGATTCTTTAGAGCGGTTTTATTTCGCAATACCATGACCTGCGTGCATTTGAAGTGTTATTAGTTAATCCAACCAATGTGAAAGTTGAGGTATTTAAGCTCTTTGGTTCAGAAAAGAGTTCAGTAAATGAAAGCCACCCCGAAAATCTGGTTAAAAATAGCGTCCACATCATCCTTCAACTGCTACGCAGCAGCCGCTCCCCCTCCAAAGAAATATAAATCAGAGTGAAGGTTTATGAGAAGTGACTGAGGTGACTGTTCTCCTTACGGCCGATGAATGTGGGATTGCGGTCGGCAACTTCAGCCGCGCCTTTATGCACTCCCCTCGCCGCAAAAATACTAAACATAATATGAGTTTCTGTCGGAGACCACATGCAGTGTTTAATAATACATAAACTCATATTGGTGGAGGGAACAACATCCAGTCCGAGAGCTGTCTCTGCTCGTCTCCAGCTGAAATAACAATCAGGAAGTAAAAGAGGAAGAGAGGAGGGAGCAGAGAAAGTGGACCACTTACACTCTCATCAATACTTAAAGAGAGAAGTCTTCTAGTAAAGCTCGATGTTCATGCGTCTGATAGCTGTTGACTTCAAACACGGTTCAACACATGGCAGCAAATTCAGATTGTCTTTTTTTTTATAAATACAAAGTATAAAACATGACATTGGCCTGTAGCCAAAGAGGCTATAAGAAATTATGTGTCTAATGTATGATAGACAAATGTATATATGATAAACAAACTCTGAACTAATAGATATGGACGAATATTACTTACTAGTCCAGCAGCAAGAAGCCCAGCTCGGCATCTTTCTTTTAGCCTTTTATTTCTCTGGCCAGCCACTAAAAAGGTCCCAGATTTACTTTTCTTGTCCAGTGGCTTCTTTTCAGTCGCTCTCTCCTTTTTTCTTCTTAGCTTCCTCCGCCAACGTCCTCTTTGGTCTCTTTAATATGTATGTAGAGGCTGCTGAGCCTCGTTACATTGCCCAGCTTTTGTTCTGGCATGACAGCTTGACATTTTCTGCTCTGAGCTCACAGTCCGGGCAGCTAACATTAGCTAACAGCAACTACAGTCGGCAGCAGAAAACATTTTCTCCACAAAATAGTTGGTGAAATAGTTGGAGGTGTGTGACTTAGTGCCGTGAAACACTACGAAGCGTTGCGGGTGATCAAACCCGAAGCACAAAGGTACAAAGTGTGAGAACAGACAAGAAAGAAAGAAAGATGTGTAAGATATTACATATTATTTTGTGTTTTTATTATCAATTTGTCGACAGGTTTTAATATAACTTAAAAATTGAGACTCTGATTTCTGTCCGGACCTTTACACCTTGCAAACTTTGTGAATTTACATGTCATCAATGATGTTAAGAAATGTTTTAGAGGACCTACTGATGATGCTATTTTGCTGCAGGTTTGTTGTTTTTCTTTAGTTTGTTTAAGTAAGTTTTTTGTCAGTAAAGGTGGCACGGCTTCTCAGAATGATGTTAGCAGAAAGCAAACAACCCCTGCATGATAATTATATTTCCAAAATAAATGCTGATCCAGTGAATCATCAAAGCACTTTTTTTCCAAAGTTTGTGTAACCTTTAATCAGACATTTCAGGTGAACATGCACAGAAGCAAAAACACAAAAGAAGTGAGTCACACATGCGAATCGCCACAGGCTCGGGTAGTACGAGATATTCTTCTGGTGTAACACCTGTCACGGTAAACCATCTGTCTGCCATCGGGCTGAAAGAGGAAGTTTCAGCGAGCAGTCTTTTATGAAATTATCTGATTATGAAATGATCGGAAACTACAATAACTGCATGTAAATATTTGTCTGGTTACTGAAGGAAAAAAGTCCGTGTGCCACATTATTTTATGTTAAACAACAGCTGGCTGTGGTTGAAAGATCATTTGTATATCTAAGTTAAGATTGTGCGCATTTAGGTTAGAGATAAATATGTAGTGATTGTAATCTTAAACAGATAATGACAGTGTGTCTCTTCCCTGTTGGCCGCGGTTTATTACATTTAAATTGTTCACTTAATTATCGTACGAAAACCTACTGCAGACGTCCTGAATACACACAGACGGCACAAACTGCATCTCATCGTGCAGACATTTTTTAATTGTTTTAGAGGGATTGAGCTAAATTTGGTGCTTTGTCTTGATGGTCTGCTTCATTTTACCAGCTGGATCTTGAAGGACATGTGGCAGTTTAATCGGTAAAGTTGATTTAAACCAAATGTTCCACATGAATAATTCATTAGGTGTAATTTGCTTTAAAAAGCCACAGCAGTGTGGCGTGCCCAAGGATATGTCAGCATACAAGACTCCAATCCTAACTGGAGACAAACAATATCTTATGCAACTTGTTGTTGTTGTTTGTAATTTACTCTCTAATGTCGTAATTGCAGTATTTGGCTCCACGTTCAACTCTCAGTGGAGGTGAACAAAGTCTGTTGCTCTCGTATGGGCAGCAGGCATTTTAAAAGGCTTTACGGTGGGGTGCTATATGCCTTGTTGAATGGGCACTGACATGACAATTTCCCTTTGGGGAGTCTTTTAGTACCGTTGCATGAATTTGTATAAATATTTGATGTTATGGATGATTTATCAGGTTTGTGTTTTAGCTAGTAAACTCCTAACAGAGGGTGTCTGGCTTTAACGCATCACAGAGTTTGGCTTTTTTTTTTTTTTTAAGTCCGTGTTTCCTGCTGTGTATCATCTGGCAGGAACTTCTCAACGGTTCATTATGCCTCTCTGACACTATGATTTAGCAAGACCATGTCAGATCTTAAGGGTACTTTCAGACAGGATCAGGCACTGCGTCGAGAGCGCAGGTTATTTGGTTATACTTGAGTGGCAATAGTCCGCCAAAAGTCTGAAAGAGTCTGACTCTACGCTGCAAAATAGTGACACAAGAAGTTTAATTTGGTTTGTGTCTGATGTTTTGAGAGATTGAGCATTCGTCAAGGACAAGCGGCAACATCCGTCGCTGGAAAATTAAGCCAATGCGGAAGTCCTAAAAACTCCAATGCAACGGCCACTTGAGGCTGGCTACAGATCGAGTCAGTCTCCATAAGTCCCCATGTTAAAATGTCCAACTTCACAGCAGAAATAAACATGTTTACAGCCTGGTACAAAAAACAGTTTTGGTCTCTATAGCTAATTTCCCTGTTCATGACAACTGTACTGAGGCATTTTTTTTTAAAAACTCACTCGTTTAAATTATATATATATATATATATATATATATATTATATATTAAGACTTAAAGTTGCCCATAATTGACAACATGGCTGCTTGATTGACAAGTAGGTACCATTATAAATGGATTATTCGAGCGCTCAGACATCATTTGGCCCGCAGATGATTGACGTCTTTGCTGATATTTAGATTAGCTGGGAGGTGGAAGAATCAGTACAGTCAACGTGGGCCAATGCCACAGATTTTCGGCTGCCAAACGGCCCTACGGGTGACGTCACTCATGCTCTGTCCATTCTTTATACCGTCATTGTTCAAGAGAGAAAAAAAAGGGTGAAATAAAAGGTATTTTCTGATTGTTCCACAGTAGATACGTTCAACACAAACAGACGCACCCCCAGCAACACACCGCCACATAACAATACAGCCATTCGCTGCGGCGCCTGGTCATGTCTGAACGTAGTCTAATGTTATCAAATGATACGATTCTTTGATTGGGAGCAAAAACAACTGTTAAAACTGAACAATGCTCTCTGTTTTTGTGAAGCCTTTAAAAAGCGCTCTTGGGACGGCGCTTTGAGACTGAATAACGAAGCGGAACGAAGTACTAATTCAAGATGAGCGTCAGGCAAACAAGACAAAGAAGGCCGTCACACAACAAAAATGCTCTATTACAAAAAGGAAAAAAGGAGGCCGGAGCCAGAACAGTTGTGTTGTCCAGAGCCTCAGGACCAATTTGGACGCAGAAACTCACTAACAGTCCTCATACCTCATATTTACAAGCATTCTTTTCCCCCTTTGTGAAAGCCCGGGGAATTGCAATGGGAAATTAGCACAAATTGTTTTCACTTCAACATTTAATTTGCCTGCCGTGGATTGCACACATTTGATAAGGTTAGCCCTCGAATCGCCCCGAGGCTCAGCAGTAGCGCTTCACCTTAGCCAGGATATTTTGCCATACACTATAATAAAACTGTTATGTGTTCCCCTGCAAGGATGCAGTAAATCTAATGAGATGGAGATGTTTGCCCTGTGTAGAAGCAGTGAACCAAATCGTGAAGCAATGTGGGACGATTTAATCTTTCGGGGCACGTTGTTGTCATTTCTTCCACAGAGAAGAAGAGTCCAATCAAGCTTGTGTCCTCTCTGAAGATGAACATTTTCATTTTCATAATAAGATGTGGTCTGAAAAATCCTACTGTAGAGAATTATCACCATAACAACTCCTGAAATTATCCCAAATACCTGTAGGTGCACTATAAAATAGCCATGTGTGGAGCAGCTGTGGGAGCTCCTCATCCTTCCCTCCCAGGATCAGTAATGTCTGCTGACAGCTGTGTTCTTTACCTACATTAAAGAAAGACACTGGGTCAGTCAACACCTACGTTATATGTTGATCTTACGGTCTTGGACAGCCAAGTCCGAGCTCTTGCGAACATGAACGACCACTAAAGCCAGAAACCAAAGAAACAAATCAGGTATAAAGGCTGGATTTGAGAGAATTAGAGGTCTTGTGGTCCACCAGAGTGTTTATTTGACTTGTGAACAGAAATAAGCTTTGCTCTGTGGTGCTGTTGCCAGTTCTTAACCGGGATATGTATCGGGGATTCACAAAAAATCTCCCTTGGGCGCTCTCCTAGTCACCTTCACCTTTTTTTTCTTTACTAATTCACTCAAAAACGGCTCCAAACTTCACAGCTGATCACAGGAATATGAATTGCTGCTCTGCCCTAATTGTGCAACAAGAATCCAGAAATAAGTTGCACAACATACACACACACAAAAAAAAATAAATCACCCTTGTGTTTGAAATAATAACCAGCAAAGAGACCTTTTCTGGGTTTCTGTGCTTGAGTGGCAGTAATAACATGTGGAAATCCTTAAAGTGAGTGGTGGTGAACTCACTGTAGCTGCTCTCCTCCTCCAGGCCACACAGGGCGTCTGCTGCAGTCCCTCTGCTTCACCAGTGTGTCCTTCCTGCTGCTCCACATCATCTATCAGATTACCGTCAACAGTCTCCTGGCAGTGAACACCATCAACTCCACCTTCATCTGTGAGTACACTGCAGCCCTTATGGTCCATGTAGAGTATGTATGCTGAAATCAAAGCCGGTCACAGGTCAAGAGTCCACAAAGAAGGTGAAGAATGGACTTGACTTTTAGTTTTGGTTGCAAACACACACACACACATTGCAAACAAACACACTATTAAAGCCACAATAAATTTCATTTTTAATATCCGTTCAATTGTAACAGTTTCAACGTTGTCTCCTAAAAATTCTGTTTGTCTTCTGCAAAATGGAAACACGTGTTGCTGGATTATGTTCAGTGGTAACATTTCTTCCAGTCCAGTAGTGTTAGAAACATTCAAAGATGGGCAGGATGGGTGGTTTACAAAGACTTTGACACCGGAGGGGTTTAAATCTCAAGTCCTGTGTGTGATTAAGTTAAATCTATTAAATCACTTTGGCTAACATGCAGCAGGGGGTGCTGCCCTGAATACGTGCATGTGCGTGACAGCTTGACAGATGTTATATAGTAATTTTTTCAATAGGTCAATAGTTAAATGTAGAAATTATATTACAGCACTGTATCATAGTGACTCTAAGGAAGTGTCTCTCAAAATGCTGACCACATGGCCGGCTGAGATAAGCTACACAGGAAGCACAAGCCGGACAGTACTAATAAATGCAAACTTCATGAACGCGCTTTATACAAAACTATACTCTTTGCTTTATAAGACACCCCAGTGATCAGTGTACATTTGAAGCTCCAGCCTGCGTGACAGTAAAAACAGCTTTGGGACTGTTTTTGGTGTTGAAGATGTCCCCACAGTCATTTAAATAAAAGTGAAGACAAAAAACAATCCAATCCAATTTTTTCTACCATTGTTTGAATAGCAAGTGAATCATCTTATATCTGAAGTTAACACTTGAAGCTACTACTACTACAGTAGTAGAGGTGTAACAACACAAGACATAGCAGCCAGCTAATATTACTTACTAGTCCAACAGCAAGAAGTCCAGCTCAGCGTCTGTCTTTCAGCCTTTTATTTCACCAAGCTCTTGCCAACAACTTAAAGTCAGTCCCAGATTTACTCTTGTCCTTTCTTGCTCGGTCACTCTCTCCTTTTCTCTTCTTAACTCCTTCCATCGATGTCTCCTTTGGTCTTTTCTCCTCTGTCATTATGTCCATAGAGGCTGCTGAGCCCAGTTACATTGGCCGCCAGCT
Source organism: Protonibea diacanthus (assembly GCA_028641955.1). Classification (NCBI taxonomy): domain Eukaryota; kingdom Metazoa; phylum Chordata; class Actinopteri; family Sciaenidae; genus Protonibea; species Protonibea diacanthus. Next base: position 18,734,822 of record CM053988.1, on the reverse strand, counting down.
CCTGTTCTGGCACGACATCACAAACGTTCCCACAAACACTAACATTCCCTTGGTGCTGTGAGCTTACAGAACGGGCAGCCTGGCTAACAAACTGAGCTAACAGCAGCTACAGTTCAGAGCAGTTTACTTTAATGTCCATCATAAAGCTGGAGCTGGACACCAGAGGGGAAAACTAAAACATGTTCTCCGTAAAATATGATCCAGTTTCACCAAAATCAGTGAAATAGTTGGTGGTGTGTGACTTACTATTCGCAGGTGATTGTAGCTGGAGTTACATAGAGTAGAAACAGACGTACGAATGATTGAAGTTGCTGTCAGTCAGTGTTTCACAGATATGTCATATGAATATTGTGCAGTATAGAAACAGTCCACAGAGGACAGCTTAGCACTTAGTGGCTTTTTTCCCCTTGAAACAACTTACTCACATGTTCATGACAGACTGTGCACACACGTGTGTCCCATTCATCACACAGGCCGTTCTGTGCTTAAACTCTGACCTGAACTATTGATGCAGTGTCACAGAGTTGTATATCACCAGAGACGGTGTCGTTTTTTTTTTTTTCACAGCTTGAGGAGAAAGTTTCCATCCAGAAAAACTAAGTGAAGACATGAGTAGGTAAAATATGCTCCCTAATAATGATTCATGATTTGTAGAAATGTCCTCACTTTTATTGGATTTTGTCACATCATGAAGATTTATGAATCTAACACATTCCTCAGTGTAATTAGCTTCCTTGTGCCATATGTCCACGTAGAGGAAAAAAAAAAAACAGATTCCAGTGAAGCAAACACTGCGAGCTTCTGACTCAGTGTTGGGAAGGTGTTAATAGTTGGCCTTGGGCTTCTCATGAAACTTTGTATCAAACTGTAAAATTTGAATGCGTCTAGACGAGACAGACGCTGACCTTGTGTTCTAATGACTTCTTTCTAATGGAGGTAAGACGCTTTCCAAACGTGGAAGTACAGCCAACTTTGCTCACAGGGCAGAACGGACCTTATCACCTGAGGCAGAAACACACAGAGCCGTTCAGAGAGGGTAGACTAAATATTCACTCAAGGAGAGCCTTATTACTCTCAAGGACTGCAGTTTTTGGCAGCTCAAGCCTCGGTGTGATGAGACCATAAATTTTATCTACCTGTCCACTGTATTTATCCACCAGTATGTCTTATTATCTGTGAGTTAATCTGCCTATTTAACTGAACAATAGTTAATTGGATTGTAAATTGCAGCATGACTTTGAAAAGCTTTAATTTTTATATCAGCCATCAGTCAATAGAGTATAAAATGAGAACCACTTAGTACCAAAATGGTTCAAAGATATTAAAAACAACAACAGATAAGAGTTAAGATTCACATCAATGAACCAGACTGTGTCACATGTTCCTTAATTAACATGAACTCGCACTCTAGTTTACTTTGAATCAATCCCACAAACGCCAGCCTGCTGCTGCAAATACTCACAAAATGTTAATCCACAGCTGAAAATAGTCCCCAAAAACACACTGTTTACTTCAGTTTAAATAAAGTTTTCTAAAAACTAAAGTGCCCAGCCTATTTTAAAAAATTATTATTATTTATTATTCAAAAAATGAAAGTGTACTGTATGTCTGCTTTGGGTGCCAATGTTTGTCTGTCGGTCTGTCCACCACTTTGGTCTAGACTCCTGTTGCATCTTTTGCCTCTGTCAGGTCAAAATGTCAAAATGAATTTCGAGGCGTGTGGTCATAAACTAATAGACGCTTGACGTGACCAGAAACCTTCAGCTTGATCACGAGAAACTAAAGTTCAGTTGTTTCCAGGTGGCAGCCTCCTAAAGTGCCAAAAACTGCAGTTTCCTCTAATGTCTGGCTGTCTCCAGAAGTGAGTCAGTCTCCATAAGTCCCCATGTTAAAAACTTCACAGCAGAAATAAACATGTTTACAGCCTGGTACAAAAAACAGTTTTGGTCTCTATAGCTAATTTCCCCGTTCATGACAACTGTACTGAGGGTGAATTTATATAGAACTCACCTGTTCAGATTATATTAAGGCTTAAAGTTATGCAGGATTAACAGAGTGGTCACTTTGATTCACAGGTAAGCGTCGTTACAGGTGGCTTCTTTGAGCAAAAAGGCGTAATTCAGTCCGCCTCAGGTCCATCAATGATCCACGTCTTTGCCCACTTTTAAATTAGTTGGGAGGCGGCAGAGGCAGGACTGCCAAGATAGTCACCACCAAACCTGTGGGTGACGTCACGGATACTACTGTATGTCCATGTTTTATTCTGTCTATGGTTTGTTGTTTCACCCTGAAGTGAATTTTCCTGTAAAGGGAATCTGAACTTTATCTTTTGCTTTGAAGGTTATCACAATAATTCCTTGTACCCAACTCAGTAACTTGTAGGATGTCACAGTAAACAGTTAAAAGTTCTGCTTATCTCTCAGCTACTTTGTGTTTTGTGCTAATTATCAAATGTCAGCGTTCAGGATTTGGTCTCAGACGATATATCACAAAGCTCTATTGTAACTTTTAATGAATCTCGAGTCATTGCTGTTAAACGTTCCAGATCCAAGTCCCTGTATGAGTGCTGGGCCGCTCAGGAATTGCTTTACAGTGAACAGCTGGTGGTTTCCTGGCTGTCATTTGACAATTAATGAGGCACAGGGTGGAGAAATTTAACGTCACACACACACAAACACACACACACACGATGAAAAACTTCATCTGGAGCTAAAGAGACACTTAAGACTGTCGTTAAAAAATATCGCAATGTCTGTGCTGCGTTGTAAACTTTTCTACAGCACATAAAAACATTAAGACACAATATTTTACAGCCATTCAGTATCTGAAAAAACTTCAGCACAGTTGTGATGATGTGATTTGTGTACATATTGTTAGGATATCCACTTCCTGAAGTTAATGTCATCCTACTCCTATTTTTATTTTTATTTCTGGCCGACATATGAAACAGGAAGTCGGACATTACGCTTTGTCGCCTTGATCTGCCGCTTACATTCTGTGTAAATGCCTTATCTCAGGTTTCTATATCTGGCATTTAGCCCCCTGACACCCTTTTCCTTTTGGCAGCCAAGTATAAACAAGGAGTCCTCCGTCGCGGTGAGGCGGTAAGACGGTTATCCTCCCTCCAGATAACTTCACACAATTTCCTCTGTTGCTCGTAGCCAAATACACCATTAGAGCCGTAAACTGAGTTGAGTATGAATGAGAAAACCTTTCCAAAAAAGCTAACACCTCCAGCTGTTGGGGCAGGTCAGTGACCGGTCACCAGATGAGCTGAGGGGCTTTGGAGTCATCCGTCATTCCTGTGTGCTGACTCGACACGGTGGGAACTGCATTTACAAACAGTCAGGAGCGTTTGCATTGACCAAAGAGCGCCAGATGGGTGGAACTCACTTCATTTCTGATAATGTCAGGTTAATCATCAAAAAAAATAAAAATACACTTCACTGACTTTCAAAATACTTTCCTGTGATTGTCTTAACTTTGGGAGTTATTGTCCTAAGTGGCAACCCCCGCCCATCTGGCAAAGTAGGTTAAAACAAACCATAAAAAAAGGATTACTACGCCCGTATCTGATGGCATTGGACATTTCACCAGCTCATAAGGAGCAAACGGCCTGTTGAATGGCTGTTTTGTGACCAATTCCTCAGAGGATAGTCTTCATTAAGTCTCAGCATTGTTGAACTTTAACACCCTCCGTATCCACACATGCCGCGTTCACCTTTCCATAAATGTGAGACTGAATTGCTGAATTCTCTCTCTGTTTGCTGATTGTCCGATTATAGTTATGACGTGCTGAAAATGTTGACGCTGCACATCACCCTCCTACCAGTCTCTGCGGAAAAGGGCAACTGGCATTAGGCTCCAGAGATAGAAGAGAAAGTGCAAAGAAACGCTGTGCTGAGAGGTTAATGGTCCTGCAAGTACAAAGGGTGTTTTATGATGCTCACATAAAGTCTGAGGACAGGTATTTTTGGTGCTCAGCTGGGGTGGAAAGCGGCCTCGCCTCATCGGGCAGAAACTCTCACGCACTTTTCCAGAGGTCTCCATGCTGCGCTCAGACTGTATTACACAACATTCCTCTCCTCACCGTATGGATCAGACTGGCCTGACTTTACCTCCGGCATTCCTCGCGCATGATATCACACACACACACACACACACACAGGACGGGTTTCCTCATCCACCTGTAAGCTCAGTTTGGGCTGGGTGAAGTTAGGTGTTGCAGATGTTTGGATTTGAGAATTACTGGAACGGACTGTGTTTTGCCTTGTCGTCACTCGGCTGACATTTTAAGTTAAAGAGTTTCTATTTGAAGATTTAAATGGGGCATTAAGTAATCTATGACCTTTATCAACCTCTGCGGGTGATAGTTAGGGATTACAACAACAGCAGTGGACCCCTCACTGTGTTCACTTAACGTCTTTGGCTTGTAAATGCTGAAACTAAATTAGATGGCTAATTAGAGCACTGAAAAGTTAATCTAATGTACCACTGGTGCGCGCATCGTGCTGTTTTTTCAACCTCTAGATGGCAGAATGATCCAAAACAAACTCAGAAACGCAGCCTAGTATACCGATGGCTAACCTGTTAACGGAAACATCCTGCAGATCCTGCAACCTAACTTCTATCAGTATGCAAGAAAAGTGGTGCAGAGGCTGAAAGAAATCATCATCGAGGTAAATTTGTTATAATGATTTGATGTCATGTCACCTACATAACAAAGCGTTGCTGCCCCTGCAGAATAATAGTTGATTCTGTTGTTGTGTTTCATATCAGAGCTGGTGTCAGGAGTTAGTCTGACCACCTGACACTCTCTGTGATCGTTTCCAGTTGACAGCTGGACCTCCCCAACAACAAAACACACATCACCGCGGTCCTAGTGAAGCTATTTCTGCAGCTGTTTCTGTCACTGATGAGTAATAAAGAAACACCAGGCTTTGTACTGACAGTCCATTACCGTTTTATTCACCTTGAGTGGAATTCAGTTTCCTGTTTCAGGCAAAGTGCCTAACAGTGTGACTCATTCCACTTACTGGATACACGATGTGTGTTTCATTTATGAGAAAAGCCTTCAAATTGTTCTTTGTCATAGTTTTTCAGGCTTGTTTTCTGCTTTCTTCCTCTTCCTCCGTTTGCAAATTAAGCTTTTCAAAGTGACAGGTCCAAAACGCCTGTGAGTTCACAGTCCGGACAGCCCGGCTAACAAACTGAGCTGCATTAGCTAACAGCAGCTACAGTTGGCAGCAGTTTACTTTAGGAAACTCTGTAAATCACAGAGAGTTATTTAATGGCAGAAAAGTTTGGTTTTTTTTAAGCTCAGCAACCTCCTGAAAGTGAAAGTATTTTGCACGCAGGTTATTTGATTCAGTGAAGTGTGTTTAACACCTTCACTCCTCCTCACTGCTCTCCAAAAAACAGAAACTTCTGCAGTTCGCCACCTAATTAGTGTCCTAACACACTGACAAAACAGCCGGATATATCGATATGTCATTAAGTCGAGATCCTCAAGTCACGAGCTGATGTTTTGTTTTCTCTGGCGGTAGAACAAAGGCCTGTCAGCCTTCGGCAGTTCTTCTCAGTGTGCGAGCTGAATACCTGGAAATCTCTCTCTGAGCACTGGAGTGACGTTCAGGAACACTTCATCCAGTCCAGACTGTGGAAACAAAGCTGACATGAAATGTTTTTATTTTCTTGTTTTGAGCAAAGAAAGATGGATTATTTTACGACAACTGAAAATGAAACATGAGCTGAAATGTAAATATATATTCTGTCTCGTACAAATAATTAAAAGCAGCTTTTTTCAGGGTTTATTAATTAATTAACTGGCTGTACATAGACTGAATACAGTAATGGAAATCATCATCTCCACAGCTGCTTTACCACCTGTGAAACCAATTTGTTTTAATGACTGTGATATAAAGGTGTTATGGTTTATTTCTGTGCCAGACAATGTTAATATTCACTAACTGACTTCATGTTTTTGTCCAGGTTCGCCGTGGGAGAAATCCATCAGACAACTTGGCTTTGAGAGGTAAGATAATGATGAGCTCGACACTTGCACAACAAATGCATTCACTTAAATAACATATGCAGCGAATAATGCTACTGTTTTACATTTTACGATTCGTACGGCAAGCTTGATGAAATCCAGGACATAAATCCCCTCAAGTCAAACTGTTTCTGAATCACAGCGGCAGTTTATATTTTGTTTAACTGAGCATGAATCCTTCTCCTTCCTGCTTTTTCAGAAAGTGACAGGTCTCAGCTCAGTGACTGCTTGCTGATTAAAAGGGTGGTTCAACATTATGACAACCGTCACGCCGTGCAACAGAATATCATGCTGAAACCTTCTATGAAGACCACATCTATAGTGCAACATAATGTGTAATACCTCATGACTGCACTCATGAACACATAATGCTCTCGGATGCACTATGTCAACATTCATAAACTATTATGGATGTGACTTATAGAGAATTAGAACTTGTGGATGCTCTTGACTAGTTGTAAACTGGAGGTTGACTGATGGGGCTTATAACACATTGACACACACCTCCACAATCAGCTGTAGTAAGTATGCTTTAACAGTCCACGCAGTGTCATAAGTTATCGTTGTATTTGTTCGGTAAAGTGAAGTACATTTTGATACATTTATGATAAAGTATTCTTCATCATAAAGTCAGAGAAATACATAAAAAATTTGTCTGCTGTAGTAATGAAACCTGAACGTATAAAATAATAAATCATATGTTCAAAATTAGAAAAAAAACAAAATATATTTTCACTGTTGGATGGAAGCAATGAGTACAACACACACTGTCATAATGTATTATAAGCTAGTCAACCTCTAGTTCATGACTATTAACAGGACACACTAACAGGTTATAATTCATTTTTTCAGGCAGATTAAAAAACTAGCTCACAAAACAAACCTGAAATTATGTCATGAGACACATTTATCACAAGAAATTAAAATATGTTTGCCATCATCAGTGAATGAAAAGCTATTCAACATACACAATGTAACAAAACATCTTTTAATTGGCCGATAAGACAGACAGAAGAGAATATGCACACATAGAAAAAAGTGTTTTTGATCCAACAGCTATGATATGACATGTTGATATAGCGCATCAGAAAGCGTTACAGCGTTATGATTCACGAGCACGATAGACAACAAAATCCTTAAAATAAATCTTAAACTCACCTGTCAGCGATCAGACACATTTCTCTTCCACTGTCTTTACAAGTCGAAGGTTACATTGTTTGTGCAGAGTGTCCTAAATATAGCAACCCCACAACAACATTAAACACCACTTTTTGCATTTAGCCACGCTGGCCCGTCATCTGACAAGGTTTCTAAATGCTCCTGACCTGTCCCTGTGTGCATTTTTTAATGAACGTTAAACTCAGTTACGTCCGACAATCAGTTGACAGGCCTATTTTTCAAAGCTTTTGCCGCTGTGTCTGTCTCCTCACCCCCCCATCATCATCGTGTTAGATGCGGTTTCCTAAGTACGGGAATGTCCAAACTCAGCCACATCCTTTTTCCAGTACTCAACAGCCCTCGGTGAATAGTATACTGTAAGTGGCGGAAGCAGAGCCATAAACATTTTATCCCGCCTGCGTTTACCTGTTTGTGTTGAGGATCATACAGTATATACAATATCTGCAGCTGCTTCACAGGCGGATGATTTCTCACTTTTACTGCCTGTAAGTAGGAAAACGCTACAGTCTGGTCGGATGTAAAGGAGTCTAGAGTCACAGCTGTTGTGTGTCTTTTCACCCGGACAGATCATCCAGTTTCCTGAACGCTGACCTTTTCAAATCCCTTATAAATACCAAATATTTATATGGCTCAGAACATATTTAGCTGTCTCTGTATTTGTAGTTTTTCACTGAAGCCTCATGAGTAATTCACCCTGCAGGCTGAGGCAGGACAGGTCTTAGCACCGCTGATGTTATTGTAATTCTCTCACATGATAAGCAGGGGAAAAAAGGAGTCATTAAAGTTGCTGGTTCAACCTTGTCTGGCTCAGATGGTTTCCATCTCTTTCATCCATGTGAGGATGCACGAAGCTTCACAACAATAAAGCACATGGAAACAGACGTCCTTGATTAGATTAAACTCGCCAACAGCAGCCAAAGGGTCGGCTATTTATCTGAGTGTGAGTTTTCCATCGTGTTGATTAGCACTCGCTTTTCAACTTGTTAACTTTTATAAGCTCTGTATCCATTCGAGGCTGCGATGAGATCGGTTGCTGACCAGTTGCTTTATAGCTCAATCCAAACATTCGCTCAACGTTTTCTCTGCAGCCTGCAGAATCTTGCAATACGTCTTGGTTTATTGTAAACAGTTTAATCACACTTGAAGCTCAGCGTGAAATGTAAAGAAAACGCTTGTGGTGGCCAAACACAGGATGCAGTGTGATTGTTGTAAAACTGAAATAGAAATTGGTTTGGACGATAAAAGTGAGTTTTAAAGGTTTTGAAACCTGTTAGCCATTTCAGGGACATTTTTTTTATTCGTTTTAATTGAACACGCAATCACGACACCTCATAAAAGTCGTTCTCAGGCGGTACGAATACATCTCAGCGGATCATTTGACGCCCAGCGTTAATGTAGCTGTCATGGCAACAGCTGGCCGCCACTGTTGACCTTCCTGTTTGAACAACCCTTTTGGTATTTAGTTAGAGGTGAGCAGACTAGTCAAATAACAAACGGTACAAAAGTGTTGTTTGCTTACATCGATATAACCGCAACACTTCAAACAATGTATTTTAGCGGATTAATGAAAAACACACACTGTCTAGACGAGTCAGGGCAGGGATGAATATTATTTGTTTGTAAATTATTATAGTCTGAGCGCGCACAGCGTTTGGTGTCATCATCATTTAAGCTGGAAAATCTAAAGCGGTTTCAATCCTTCACACTTTATTTTATTGAGTTTAATGAGGAAAAATCGGGCTTATTGTCCGCAATACCTTATTATGAACAAAGGATGCAATTTTAAAGGGAGTAAACATGTTTTTCACAGTTCAGTTAAAGACGAATACCACACGCTCTCATGGGCTTTTTTGTCTGAATGGAATTTCACTCACTCGTTAACGGCGATACGTTTAAAGCCGGCAAGCCTGATTTCATTAAAGTGGGTGGTGCTCCATATAAAAGCCGAAGCATTCAACACACAACACATATTAAAAGAATAGTTGAGTCATGGAAAAATACACATTCCCATGCATTCATGTGAACAGGTAGTGTTTTTGTTTCATTAATATCTGTTTGTACGAGTTTTAGTCTGTGTAAGGGATACGATGCTGAGTGACGGCGTAAATTTTGATTGAATGATTGATGAAAGATTGTTGAACCATTTTTTTAGGCTTTTTTTTTTTTTAAACAGTCGGAGACAGACGTGAAAGATTGGGAGGTGATATGTGACAAATATCCCAGACAAGAGTCAAACACACGACAGCACAGTTATTTGTGGGCCTCATCCAAGTGAACTAAAAGAGCAAGTCCCTGAATTTCTTAGAAAAACTGTTTCATATTAGAAGTGAGCGTCCACGGACAGTTAAGTTTGCTGTACTCTGTCCCATTTTCCATGATTTGGTTGTGATCCTAGCCTGCACGATCGCTCCAAATCATAATTCCGAGAAAATATTGGGATTTGTCATTACATTCAGGAAGCGGGCGTCTGCTTTCAGTCAGTGTTTATCTTCTGTGTTCTTTCTGTTTGTCCCCAGCGTGATCGGCGCAGATGCAGGGAACGGCATCCGAGTGTTCATCCCCGACATCGGCATGTTCATGGTTGGCTTGGCCATCTGGCTGCTGTGTCGCAGTCTGGTCCAGAAGAGGCCGCCTGAGGACATGGCCCAGTACAACGCCGACTTTGAAGCAGAGGAACAAGTGGGTTTCATTTGTGGTGACATGCAATGCCCTCAAGACACTGTCTGATTTTTACTTTCCATCTATCTATGAATCAGATATTTTAGTTATTAGTTGTCCAGTACAGTAAAGTTTTTATTATTGATTAATCTGTTCATTATTTTTACAACCCTGATTCCAAAAACGTTTGGACGCTGTGAAAAACGTAAATAAAAACAGAATGCAATTGCTCAACAGTCCGGCGTCTCTGTCATGTTTCATGACATAGCAGGCAGGCCAGTCTACTACCTGCACACCTTACTATGAAGCCACGCTGTTGTAACGTGAGCAGAATGCCCCTGAAAAAGACTGGATGGCAACATATGCTGCATGTGTCCCTTTCAGTATGAACGGTGTCCTCACAGACTTGTAAGTTACCCATCATACCACGGGCACACACCCACATACTGTCACAGATTTTGTGCTGGATTTCCTCTTCAGCCCGGAGGACATGATGTCAGTGATTTCCAAAAATAATGTGGACTAGTTTGTCCGCAGAACACTTTTCCAGTCGGTCTATCTCAGATGAGCTCACGTCCAGAGAAGCTGGAAGCGTTTTTGGATGTTGTTGATGTCTCAGTCTTAACTTGCATTTGTAGACGCTGTGTCAGTAGACACTGTGTTAACTGACAGCAGTTTTTTGTAGTGTTCCTGAGCGCATGTAGTAAAATCCTTTATACAACCATGTTGGTTTCTAATGCAAAGCTGCTTGAGGGGTCGAAGGTCACAGACTTTCCCCTTATGTGCAGAGATTTCTTTGGATTCTCTGAATCTTTTAACAATATTATGGATTGTAGATGGTGAAATCCCTAAATTTCCCGTATTTGCTCATGAACGAGCTTTTCAAGGATGCCCCTTTCATACCCGATTGCGATGCTTTCATCAGTTATCAATGAACCTGTTTACCTGTGGGATGGTCCGAACCGACGCCGTGCCTCAACTTTCAAAACAATTAATTTATCAGTTTGAACATTAAATATCTTGTTTTTGTGCTGTATTCCATTGCATATAAGTCAAAACGATTTGCAAATCACTGCGTTCTGTTTTTATTTAAGTTTTAGACAGCATCCAAACTTTTTTGAAATCAGAGTTGTACAATAAATAAATTGCCCATTACATTTCTCGTAGCTCGAGCTCAAATTGACATCTTTAAATAACTTGTTTTGTTCAAGCAACAGTCTGAAACCCAAAGATTTCCCATTTATAATGACATAAATCAGATATAAGCAAAAAATCTCACATTTTGAGAAGCAGGAAACTCTGAATGTGGAGTATTTATCCTTTGTTGGTTGGTTGTTTTTTTTTATTGCACATTTCCAATAACGTTTCACCACATTTTAAAACAGGAACTGGAATGCATCAGCTGGATTAATTAGTTTAATTGACTTATTATTTCAACCCATATTTGTAGAAGACCAGTAAAGAACATGACGATGTGGGTTAGGGTGTGTGTTGGGAGTTAAACCAGGTCTTTATGTTCATAAAACTGAACTGAAGAAGCTGATCAGAATGTTCTTATAAATATAAAGAGGAAATGAGGAAACTTGAACTTGGAGTAACGTAAACTTTACCGCAGACTTCATATTGGTAATTAATGATATGTATGTGTGTTTACTGGCATTTAGTATAAGCAAACAAACCGTTTTGGCATCATGAATGCACAGATTTAAATTTCGGTCCTGTCCACGCTGAGCTCTTCAAGCTGGGAACAGGAGTTTGAGTAGAGAGCTCCCTTTGAGTGTTGATGATCTGGATTACAGCCCCCATCCTCTGGCAAGTCCTCCCTCCTCTTTATGACTCAGTCTTAATTAAATCCACATTCACTTTCACTTCGACTGTGCTGCTCACGCTGGCACAGATGGCATCACTCCCCATTACTGCGAAACACCAGGATTTCATCTACAGAGCCGGCGTTGTGCTCGGCTTTTATTTCCGTCAGTGAGCCGTCTGAGTTGAAACTGTTGTTTGATTCAAAGCAGCGTTCGTACCACCTGCTATTTTCTTTGTCTAGTGCCTTCTGCATTCTATATAAATCACAGGGAATGGCTCACTTGTTATTATATCTCTATTTTATTGAGTCTGTGGGAAACGAGGGACACATAGTTGGTTAGAGCAAAGGAAGAATCTGAAGCCAACATGTGGCTCCAGAGGAAAACATCTGCCAAAGGGTCGCTAATAACGTCTGAAGCAGTCACTGAGGTCATATATATGTCTGAATATGCTGTGCTGCATGCTAAACACGCTCAAACACGCTCCCAGCTAGAGTCTACACAGGGTTTGTTACGAACGCGTTACCTGTACTAACATTTTTCAGCACCATGGAGAGCTCTGACCTCCAAACTTCATCATTCAATACTGAAAATGTGTCACTTTAATCCACCAACAAGGAAGAAGAGGAGAAGCTGAGCCTGGACGACCAGATCCTGCTCGAAGAAGACTTTGAAGCGGGGTACGAGGCCGAGCTGGACGAGGAGCTGGACGAGGAGGAAGAAGAGGAGGAGGAGGAAGAGGAGGAGGATGAAGAGGAGGTGAAGGAGAGCACCAAGAGTAAAATCTTGCGGCACGTGGCGGAGGTCGCATCCAAAGTGAAGGAGATTATCGGGAACCTGATCAGCACTGCGGGGCAGGTGGTGGTCACCATTTTGTTGGGCATGACAGGTGAGCAGACTTGATACTTAAACCATCATCATCTGAACATTTAGCTGATTTATTGATTGATTTATAGATTTTAGCTTATAATATATTATATATGATATATATACTGTATTGTAATAGTTTATTTTCATATAACATATAAACATATAAAGTAGACTTGAAAAACAGCAATAATCAAACAGAAAACACAAGCCAACATATAAACAAACAAATAAATGAGTAAATAAATAAATAAATAAGTGGGAATGGGTCCTTTTCCATGGTTCCTCATTGTTGAAACATCATGTTTCTACAGTAGCCCAGACTGGACAAAAAGTTCTAGATAGGTTCTTTTGCGTGTCTCGCCGCTGCTGTTTGTCCTTTGGGTATTCGCTAGGAAGGTGAGGGTGAGGTGAGGAGATGGCAATGTAAATATTACACCACTAGATGCAACTAAATCCTACACACTGGTCCTTTTAACGATCTGCTCCAGAGGGACCTTGTACTGTCAGAGCAGCCAATAATTCCCAAGGTACAATCTGGCTGAACATCGGACAGCTGCTCTCATTGTCATTGCTGTGAATTAATGATAAGATGTGCATGTTTTTTTTCATTAAGTCAGTGGTTCCCAACCTTTTAAACTTCTAACCCTTTAAAACAAGACGCCATGTTCTTGACTTCTGTTTATGTGAAAGTGATTATATTTAAAAGACTTTATTTGAGTGGCTCAAAGATGTCAAATGATCCACTAAATCACAAAGATTAATGGGTTCTCTGAGACTTTTCTACTCTCCTACCATGTTAATGATCTTGTGGAGGTTCAGATTTACCGTGCACCCACATTGGGTGGTCCAAGAGCTGTGCTTTTAAAACATAATAAAATATTGTTGGCTCTGCATCCTGCCAGTCTGTATTTGGGTCAAAACAAAGTCTGATAATCATACATCATCCTGATCACATAAATAAACCGCAGTGCTCTGTTTTTGTGTGTTTGTAGGCATCATGCTGCCCTCGCTGACCTCGGCTGTTTACTTCTTCATCTTTCTGTTCCTGTGCACATGGTGGTCCCTCTGCCGGACCTTCGACACACTCCTCTTCAGCTGCATGTGTGTCCTGATGGCCATCTTTAGCGCTGGACACCTCATTGTCCTCTACCTCTACCAGTTCCAGTTCTTCCAAGAGTCTATCCCACCGGGCGACAGCTACACAAGGTCAGACATGAGCAGAGTCCAGGCACAGTGTGTTACCTCGTATGTTTTACATCTTTAACCGTGTGGTTTCATTTTTTTTAGTGTAGGCGCATGGTTCAAATATTGAACGTCTTCTTATTTTCATCTATCTAAATCAAAATCTCCCACACAGTGATGACTCAATCTGGAGAGAGTTAAACATCAGATCTGCCGTCTCTTTGATGAATTGTTGAAACTGTATTTCTCCAGTCAAACAGCACGCTCCTTTTGACTCGGCGATATTTACTGCGCCCGAGGCAGGTTTGTTTAAACGATAATAAATATTTACTATTGTTACAAACAAGAAGGAACGGAAAAGGCAAAGCCAGCTGCAGGGGAGATATATCAAACTCCTACTCAGAGCACATCAATATGAGAAGCAGAGCTTTTAGGCTCTTCACTACAACCAGTGTTGTTTTATTATGCATGAGACGCGAGACAATCAGCTGTCTGTGGCTGCAGCGGTGAAACGTTGTGGTTGGAGTAAAGCCACATTGTAAAGCCAACATGCGTTAGTCACAGTTCGTGATGAATACAGACTGAAACAGACCTCAGGTCACTAAACTCATTGTGTTTGACTGACAGCCTGGAATGTAAAGAATGCTGTTTATTTACTAATTACTACAAATTACACATGAAGGCTACAACCTCAGAGGTTTGACAGAAAGAGGGTTTTTTTTTCAGCTTACTCCTTCATCGCCCTCTTCAGTCTTTTCATCTCTGTCATTAAGACTTGTTACATTTCCCACTTACTCAACACCAGCTCCACTACTCATCAGCATTCCCCCATGCCCAAGCCTGAAAACCTTCCCAGTCCAAAATACATGTGGTACAAACGCTAACACTCCTCTGGTGCTCTGAGCTCACAGTCAGGCAGCCCAACTAACAAACTGAGCTAACACTAGCTAACAGCAGCTACAGTTGGCAGCAGTTTACTTCACTGTCCATCAGGAAACTCTGTAAATCAGAGAAAGTTGAGGCAAAGCATTAAATCTCCATAAAATCAGTGAAATAGTTGGTGATGTGTGACTTAGTGTCATAAAGTGTTACGTACTTGTACTGGGTGATTGTACCCAGAGTTACAGTATAGTTATTTTATGCTAGAAAAGTTACAAAATGTTGCTTTATTGGCATTTTCTGCCTTTCGCATTCCACCAAACTTTGTTGAAAAACAACAAAACAGCTTAAACAGTCTCAAAAAAAAAACACCATGCACCATGCTGCTGTTCAGTAGCTTCATTAACTTGCAGTGCTTCATCTCAATCCTTTAATAATGATGTCTTTTAGACCTGACCAGTAGCACTGTCTGTTGCCTCAGTGCCCTTGGTGTTGCAGGGTTTTATTGATCTCACGGTTTCTCATTTGAAAGCTGTGCTGCTGTGTGTCAGGACCGAGGCTATTTACAGCTATGTATAGAGGAAACTGCCTTGGACAAACCTTGTGTCCTCCCCATCCTTCTCCTGGTTCAGATGGCTGATAAGGTTGTGATTACGGCGCTGCATTGATGGTCTTCTCGTTAGAAAACAAACTCAGAATGAATGGACGCCTCCCGCACCATCTGCACAAGTCTATCTAAACTGTGCATGCTTTAGCACCATCTACGTGCAACTTTGGGATCAAGACCCCCCCAGGTGGTCCCAAGATAAAACTGAGGGAGGGCTAATCAAGTTATTAAATGGATTTACAGAATATTTTATAGTTTTTGCTTTTTGTTTTTTTGTTGTTTTTTTTCTTGTAAAATACTTCAGAGCTCTAAAGAGCCTCACAATTAGGAAAAACTGGATCTTTGATCTCTTTGGGCTTCTAAAATACACTGAAACAATTACAGGGGCTGTGGAGCTGAGACTGTGTCTATTTGTGTTGAATGTATCTGCTCTGAAGCAATCAGGAAATAACTTTTTATTTTGCTGATTAACCGGCTATATCAATGCTGCGTCATTGCCACCTGGATAGTCTCAGTTTCAGAGACGTTTCAGGTTGACTGTGGATGTTTGATTGGTCTGATTGGCAGCCGCAGAGTGACGTCAGGCTGTGTTTATCCAAAAGTTGGATCTGGCTCAACTTCTCTGACAGGTTGCTGCGTTTTTTGGCAGACACCACTCAGGTCTGCACCAAGATACGCCAAAATACGCTACCCCCATTCAAATAAATGGAAAGAACTGTGTTTTCACACAGCTCCAGATTTTGTCTGAACGCTCTCTAAATATTACCAAAGAAAGAGACGACTTAAGTTTAGTTTCCTAGTTTCCAGCAGTAAATAATGGAGAGTGGGTGTCATTTCTTTAAACAGTGGACTGAAGCTTTTTATTTGTGTATTTGAAGTCCTAAATTTGGCAAGTTAATGAGTCCATGGATTGCACAGGTTCTTCTCTGTAACTCTTGTGTTATGTAAAAATTGTGTCTTTACGTTTAGTCACATGCACTGTTGTGAATTGAACTGTAAAACTTCTGGATCATCGTAAAAAAAACTAATTCTACAGTTAATTTCTTTAGTTTGTGGCCTAATCTTCCACCAAATATTGAAATGCTCCAGAACCAGCGATCCAATCTTCTTGCTAACATAAATATTACCAAAAAAAGAGACAACTTCAACACCAACTTGTAAATTTACTTTATTTAGTTTTCCTGCAGTAAATATGGTAGAGTGGGTGTAATTTCTTTAAACAGTGGACTTTTTATTTGTGTATTTGAAGTCCTAAATTTGGAAAGTTAACAACGGCACGGATTCTTCTTTGATAGCTCTTAACATGAACGGGCCAACTATTTCATCATCTGTACTCTATTGACTTTCCACAGCGCTGAGGTATTTCTGTCTGCCGCTGCGTGAAAACTGAGGCCCAATGTGATGATAAAGGTAGCATGTTCTTCCGAGCCGGCCTATTTCCTCTCTGCACAGCAGACAGTGAGAGGGAAACTCTTACGGTTGTAAATATGTGCAGCCCCATTGGACAATAGGCCACCTTAGTGCCTGCCCTAATTGTGCTTGTTGACAGTGACTTGGCCTTACTGTTGGCCGGGTGTTGAGTGAGACTGTTGAGAGGCCTGACTTCCACTCCACTTCCTGCCTCCTCCTTACAATGGAGGTCCCCAGTCATGTGACCGCTGGGCCTTCCCCAGCTGCAACAAGAAACCGCTCAGGAAGTGTGACGGGGTCAGAGGGGGTTGTTCTCTCCTCCATATGGCATTGAAAGAAAATACTCAGGAGACACCTAAATCTGTGCGGTTATCACTGAAATACGTCAGTGCAGTTCCTGTTGAGTAGATGACCTTTATTCTGTTCAGAGGAAAAGGAGTGAATCATGCAGCATCCTTTGTTGGACAAACAGATTTTTTAAGCCTCAGTCCATTTCCTAGACTCCAAGGTTAGGGTGTAGAAGGAGCTTTTCTTTGTCATCCAGCAAACAGTCAACTGTAAGGTACTTTAACATGTTGTTACTGATGTACATTTAGTTGATTAACAGCGTATTTTCCCACTATTTCCACGATGATAATATCTGTTTGTATTTATCAAACTTAGATCAGACTTAACACTTGAATGCTCTGAAGCTTTTCAAAAACATTAAACTCAACTTTGGACTCACCCTTAGCTCCATTCATCCATCCATTTTCAGCCACATATCCGCGTCACAGTAACAGAAAGCTAGAACCGTGTTTACACACGGACTCCAACCCTGAACTTTACTGGATATTACCCGGAGGAGCTGTACATGAAAGCACAAATGTCCAAATGAGATACCAAGGCTTTCCCAAGCAAGAAGAGATACAGTATATAATTTCTCCAGTTGTATGGGCCCAGAAAACATCCTTAGATCCACATCAGCTGGCTTCCTTCGACATGAAAAAGTACTACTCGACTTTACAAACTCTCTTTTGGTGTCTGAGCTCCTTACTTCATCTCTAAGAACCAGCCACCCTGCAGAGGAAGTTCACATTAACTTCTTGTATCTGTGATTTCATTATTTCAGTCACTACCCACCGAACTTGTGACCCTAGCTGAGGGTTGTAAAGTAGATCGACTGGTACTGTAAATGTAGAGCTTCGTCATGAGGCTCAGGTCCCTCTTCACGACTGGAGCGCATATCTGAGGTGTGTATCACAGACAGAAGGCAGAAGGCTAAAACCGTGTTGGAGCTGTATGTGTAAACACAAATGCCTGAATCGGATCCCGATCTTTCTCAAGCCAGCTGACACATATCATCTCTCCAGTGTGTTCTGGGACTGCCCGTGGGACTTCTCCCATCAGTTTCATGTTCCCAGAAAACCTCCAGTAGGAGGTGTCCAGGAGACGTCCTTTATATGCCTGAACCACCTCAACTGATCATTGTCTTTAAGGTACAGCCATCCTGCAGAGGAAGCTCACTTTGGCTGCTTGTTTCGGTGTTTTTTTTTCTCATTTTTTCGGTCACTATCCATAGCTTGTGATCATAGGTGACGGCTGCAACGTAGATCAACTGGTTAATTTAAAACTTCACTATCAGACTTCACAGCAGCTCAGTACAACGTTTGTATTAGTGCTGATGTCGCACCTGTCCGTGACCTCCTGCCACAGCTTCTGACCTCAGTTTAGACATGAGCAGTTAAGCAAAGACTGACTTCTAAGATTTGAAGGCTCTTTTTAGGCCTGAAAAAGTATTTGGCATTTTATCAAGAAAGAAAGTAAAAACATAAAGCAAACAAATAAATAACATAATAAAACATAATTTTGAAATGTATTGTTTTGCTCCTCGTCCCTTTAATCATCTTGGCACCTCCCTGGTTGGGACTCACTGATAGTATATAGTATATAGGCCACACAGTAAAGATAGCATGACTCTGCAGTTCCTCCGATCTTTTGTAACGTTTGCTTCACCTCATCCATCCTGGCTTTGTTTCTGGAATCGATAATTAGTTTTAAAGATGGAGAACCCAAGGCCTCGTACACTGTTTCGAATGTAATGAATTGAACAATACACTTATCTCAATGAGAACAATCGAATCCACTGATTAATGACTCTCGACCAGTTCACAACAGATTTAAGCTTCATGCGTCCTCTCAGTCCTGTTTAAAGCAAAAAATGAAAGCCTGTATATTATTTAGAACAGACAAACAGAGGAAGGCTTCAACTAACTGTCCATTCCATGATTGATTATTCTGCCAATTTACTACATTTGGTCTGTAAAACAACTGAAAACAGTGCAGTATCATCAAATGTCTTGTTTTTTTCAGACCAACACTCAAAACCCCCCAAAACTATTCAATTTACTATGAAGTCAGTCCAAGAAAAGCAACATTTTTTAGTGTGTGATAGTCCAAAGCACAAAGGCTTTATTGTTGTTCACCATACTTTGTTTTATTCCTATTTTTTGGCACGCTGCTCTTACCACAGTTTTGGTCGTACATACACAAAAAATATATGCGTTAGTCTCGGCCGGGAGAAGTGTGCGAAAAAAGAGCGGGAAAATTTAACGTGAGTGGGATGAAAAAAAAAATGTTTCACAGCCGCAAATTTCACTCTACAGAAATATATTTAACATCAAATTGTAGGAAAATGTGTGCTGCCCAACATAAACCCAACATAAACCTGTTGAAGCTGTCAGACTTACAGTTTTGGTTCTGTTAGCTCAGATGCGTCAGGATCAACCACCGACTGCCGCATTTAAACTTCTGGAGTAAAACAGACGTACCAGTTCTTTAGCTCAGTCTAGGGGTCACGTTTTTCACCTTTAGCCACACAAACGGACATGTTCAGGAAGACCTGAGGATTGATACGACCTACAATGGCCTCTCTCGAAAGTGATCTCTCTCGGCTCTGGTTGGTCGTTAACTGAACCTGGTTGCTGGGCAGAAATTCACAAGGCAGACTTTAATTAACTTTGATTAGTCTCTGTCTAATATCAATGACTGTCAATACTACATTTTAAATGTCTGTCCTTCTACATATATATACGCACACACAAACACAAACTGATCAATCAAGCCTGTATGACTGGCTACTCTCAATTCTTCCTGCCGGCCATTTTGGCCTTCTGTCTGTCATGCCTAGGAACCTCAGTGATAGATCTTGTGATATTAATACTGCACTTACTCAGTACTGTCAATAATATAGTATGGGCGAGACACACCACACACTGTGTAGCCCATTAGTGCTAAATAAATGCTGGTAAATGGGCGAGATGCAGAAACCAACACACACACTCAAAATTTCTTGAGAAATTTTCTAGTTTTACATTTGAGAACCTGGAACCATCAAATATTTTTCCTTTTTTGCATGAAACATATCTTAAAATGACACCCTAATGCCAGAATGTTGATACTGATCACTGTGTGTCTAATCAAGCTTTGTTTGTGGCCACTGTCTTATGAATATTACGGATATTATTTTGATTTTACAACTCAAATCCTCATGAGTCTGTCTGTCTGTGTGTCTCTGCAGTGTATTTGGCATCTCCCCCATCGTTCAGAGCAACTGCTCCTACACATGGAAGCTCATCATGCACCCGGATCGTAAGTGGTACCACTTTGTCAATCCCATCATGCTGCTGATCCTCTACTACACCCTGGCCACGCTCATCCGCCTCTGGCTGCAGGAACCCATCGACCAGCCGACGGTGAGGACAGCAGACAGAAATGCAATGAAGACACACGAGGGTAGACCTTTTTATAGCAGCACAGCGGCACTGTGACATTACCGTAAAATAAATAATCAATAATTTGACCGTGCAGGTTCATTATATTAGGTGAGTTTGACTGGAATTGAGTCATGCGATTGATTTTTATTACCTGAAAAAAGTCAGTTTCATAAAACGTACCCCAAAAACTTGATACGATTATGATATATATGATATATTTTTCTTGTTGCCACACCTACGTGGCCAGAGTTTGACCTATTTTCAGGGGTTTTAGAGAGAAAATGTTACAGCTAAGAGAAACATTACAGCAGTAGGATGCAGTCTATGATTTGTCATTCAGTTTTCACTATCGCTGTCTTCAACTCTTAGCTAAATGTACCAAATTCACACCAGCTTTATGGGCATCGTGCACACGGTTTCTGGAAGATGCACAGTAGCAGCACAGAAATCAAGTGATCAGACGAGAACAGACATTTGACGGTCGATTTTTCTTTAATTAACCCTAACTCCCCCCAAACAGCGTGACTTAACATATTATTTAAGTTGCTAAACTTCAACGAGCTCCTGCTTAGAGAAAATCGGATTTGCAGTTAATGCAAAACTGTCTGGATGCAAGAAGTCAGCGTGTGTGTGTGTGTGTGTCAAAGATGTTTAGTTGTATTCGGCACACAACACCTCCAATGCGGCTGCTCAGTAAATTCCAGACAGTGAACTGAAATAGAAAACAGATTGAATTAAATGGGCAGCCAGGTGGCCTCGTGATCAGAGAAACCGTATTGATGGAAGATTGCAGGACGGTCGATGGCTGGCTGGATCTGGCCGCCGTAGCTCAGGTGTTATCTGAGACACTGTTGGTCTAATTTTGACAAGGCATGATTGTAACAAGGCTGTGTTACAGTGCTCTGTAAGGGGTGTAAAAATATGTAACTGTTACATAATAACTCAGACGCCACGTGTCCAGATTGACTCTCATGAAGCGATGATGCTTTTTGTGTTTTTTTTACAAATTAAACTTTAATATTCACCTTCAGTACAGTTGTCATGAACGGGGAAATTAGCTATAGAGACCAAAACTGTTTTTTGTACCAGGCTGTAAACATGTTTATTTCTGCTGTGAAGTTGGACATTTTAACATGGGGACTTATGGAGACTGACTCACTTCTGTAGCCAGCCTCAAGTGGACGTTTGAGGAACTGCAATTTTTGCACTGGCTTCACTTCTCAGCCGCAGAAGTTTCCTTTTGTACCTGATGCCCGAGGTGACATTTAATCATTATTGACGAGCTTTATTTGATACAAAATCAGTTTCTACGACTGAAGTGTAATTATTGCAGAGTGAAATGTCATGCAGTGCGTGAAGAGGTGGAGTTTAGTGTCATGAAGACCCCTGCTCGTGAACTCCACCCGTCTTTCTTCTCCTCAGAGCTCCAGGCTCAGCTCCTCCGTCCTGTAATGGAGTTATAGATTAGTGTTTTTATAGAGGGGTCAATACTTCCCTGTAAACCTGCAGGACTGTATGCATTATTGATCTCTCCATGGAGAAGTGTGTGCGCGTGTGTTTGTTTGTGTGTTTTCACCTACTCTTACACTTTAGACGACGCTAATAATAAAACATGATTACGAGATAAATCAGCAGCTGACAGGTTTGTTCGATGGTCAAGATGCCAGATTATGATGGACCTCGTCTTCGCCTAAAAAAACAAAGCAGATGCACCGTTACAGTTTCTCAGTTATTTAATAATGGTTTCATCGTCTGTTTTCATTAAGCAATGTAATAAAAACAGTATAATGAAATCTCATTTTAATGAAAGTATCAAAGGAATGAGACTTGAGGAATTCATATCTGACTGCAGACTCAACCGCACAACATACTGTGTGATAATTTAGTTCCAGAGCAAACATTTGGATCGTGCAGTCTGGGCTTCATGTTGGTTTTATTACAAATTATTGTGTTGAATCCATCAATTTTAAAAAAAATGTCTTTATTCTCTAGCCCGGCTTGGCGTCTTTAGCCTTTTATTTCATGAAATTCTCGCCAATGACTAAAAGTCAGTCCCAGATTTACTCTTGTCTGGTAAAACTTTCTCATTTTCACTTCGTAGCTCACTCTGTCAACATCCTCTTCAGTCTTTTCACCTCTGTCAGCTTAGAGCCAGCTTACACTGAAAGCTTGCCCTGCTCGGGTTCTGACATGACGCTGGCTCCTCTCCCTGTCAGAATTTGCATGCTAACAAACTGAGCTAACATTAGCTAGCAGCAGCTACAGTTGGCAGCAGTTACAGTGAAGCCGTTTACTTCACTGTCCTTAAGAAAACTGTGTAAATCAGAGAGTTGAGGCGGACCAGCTGGAGGACATCAGAGGGAAAAACAGAAAACATTTTCTCCATAATCTCCAAAATCAGTGAAATAGTTGAGGGTGCATGTCTTATGTAATACATTACATTCTTCTCACAGGCACACACAGTCACATCAAAGTTATTTAATGGTAAAAAAAAAAGTCATGCAATGTTGCTTTCTCACCATAACCAGCAGTAGAAACATGACTACAACCAGTAATGAAAACTGAAATTCTTCTTCAGGCATTGCTGTTTTGTTTTTCCGCACGAAAACTCCTGAAACAGGAAATTACACTGAGAACACGTGGAATTTTTCTGACCAACGTGGACTGAAGAAGAAAATATGTGATTTAAATGACTCTATTATTGTTTTGTGGCATTTAAGCCACGTGGACGATGATACTTTTTTTTTGGTACGATGATAAGAAATGCTGATAAATAACAGTAAAACTGCATCACTTCCTCTTTAATTAACTCCTCCTTAAATACTTTACACTGTAACACAATGTTTAATAGAAGTTGATTTAAACTGCGATCACTCATGGTATCATCTCCGCTGCACAATAGTGGACTGACTTCAAAGTGGCGAAGATACACATCATCCAAACTGTCTTTCTATGTTTTTTTTTTTCAGGACGCCAAAGACAACGATATCTGTGAGGAGGAAGATCTGGACGGAAACAGAACAAGTACCTCGGCCAACAGGAAGAGGCAGATGTGGTGGGAATCACGCCAGGGCACAGATGAGAAGAACGTATGTCAGGGTTGATACACACATGACTTACGGGGTCATGAAGTAATCCTCCTTTGGTTAACATACCGCTGAACAATACGAATACTGTTTATTTATTTATTTTTAAACTGTGTTTTCTCTGTTATGGGAAAATGTGACAAATCCAAACAGTCTTAAAAATATCACAAGGATCTGTTTAAAATACTTCTCTTCGTCCTCTGAAGTGTTTCGTTTCACAAGCTTGGCTGCTAAACACCCAAATAACACATTTCCTCGTTGCATTCTTATAACTGATAACTAATGTTGGCCTGAAACTATTTCATTCAGTTCAGCTTTTAAACAATAATAAAGTGGAATGGAGAAATCCTGCAGTATTGTAGTGCAGTTATAAGCAAAATAAACAGGAAGCTGTCTCTTTGTTAAAGTGTAAACTGTAGCTGTAGTTGTTTATTGTTTTCACAAGCTCGCGTCTTGTTTTAGCCGAGCTTTCGCCTTCGTAATAGACTCATCACTGGAAAGATTTCAGCTAGAAATACACACACACACACATTTTGACCTTGTTCCCATATCAAGGTCCGTAGTCTGTCTCCACCGGCCACCTCCTGAGGTTTAAAAGCTTTTAGGGTGTGCAGACACAGATGAGTGATGGGCTCGATTTACAGAGTAGTGCTGCTCGACTTTGTTCCTGCTTATCAGCGACTATAAAGAACAAGGAGGCCTTTGACTTCAGCAGCTCATCGATAACACACCTTGCCTTGTATGCTCTTTTTTTTTTTTTTTCCTCTCTCCTCATAGCTGCTCTCCACCCAGGATGGCATCAGTACAACCGAGGTGGGGGCTGCTCCGGATTAAATCTGTGCATTTTACCTCCCTTCACCCCTCGGCCCTGCTGCAAGAAAAGGAAGCGCTGCAAAGTGCTTTTCACACTGCATCCTCTTAGAAAAGAGTTATCCATAACCTGTGTTTAAAAGTTAGAGTTTATCCCAGATATACTTAGGACTTAAATTAACTGCTGTTTTGGAGGAAACGGTTATTCAAAGTCACAATTTTATGAATCCAGATTTTACTCTTTTGTGTTGTGTTGGGTTAAATTAAGGACCGTGCAGTGTGAAAAGTAGAAAAACTGCCCTACAAAGCCAGAGTAGTAACTAAGTGGCTAACATAGTAACTAAAAGTAATAAAAAGACAGATCTGTGATCTACTTTTCTGGTGGAAAAATCACAAAATCTAGCTGCAGAATCATTTAATCAAACAAAAAGTTACTCCTGTTTGTCTTTGTAGGGCAGAGCTGGGCACAATTATGAGATCCCATATAAAAGAAAAAACTGTTTCTCAGTTACAGAAATAGTTTTGTAACATATGATGATGATCTACAGGCTGTGCCCACTTCAAACGGGACGTCCTTTGACTTTGTAACAACTGAGAATGGACCAGTCTGTCTGGACTTGTACTCCACCCCCCAGTATAAAATGGACCGGCCCGGCGACGATACAGGTGAGCTGTTTATCCTCTACTGTCAAAAACAAAAAAACAAACACAGGGCATGTTGAAGTTTAATAATTAAGTACACTGCTGCAGTAGCATCTTAAGCACAAGTACTAGATAATGAAAGGTGGATGGCACTGTGAACTTCAGGGTCAGTGTGACATTTAGCAAGGTGTCCATCGTGCCATATCAATCTTTCTCCTTATGTAATATACCAGTGAGCTCAGTTAACAAGGCCTTAAACTGAACTTTCTGTCTCGGCCCTTTCTTTGTACTTTTTGCAGTTTGTTGCTGCTGAATTAACAGAATTGTCTCAAAGGGTGTTTCACTGATTTTAGGTCACAGTTAATTTACTCGTCGTGGGGGTGGCTCCGTGAATACAGCTGTTTAATGTCTTCTGTTACTGTGAAGGGACTTCAGAAAGTCTGAGAAAATAACTCACTAGATACAAGCTAAAAACAGCTTGTAGACGACCAACGTTCAGACTGAAATATCTCAACAACTGTCACATGAACTGCAGTGAAATGTTTTACGGACATGCGTTGTATCCTCTTACTTTAACGATCACCTGATCTTTCTTCTATCACCACCGCAAGGTTGACTTTATTAGTGAAATGTCTTAACTTTTAGAGCAGTTAACCTCCGTTAGGCTGACCTCAGATAACTTTGGTGGTCGTCTGATTTTTCATGTAGCACCACCATCAGGTTGAATTTTTAATTGGTCCTTTATTTTAGTTCATGATCTGCAAAAATAATGACATTCATACCAGCCTGCAGTTTTTCTGAGAGGGATAAGTCAGTGGCTTGACCTGGTCGTCCAGCCTGCTCTTTGTTGTCAGTGCTAATTAGCGCTGCTAATCACTGTAGTGGCTTACTTAACTTAATTGAATGCTGTGCCTATTTGTAACAGTGAGTTGTGTTTCTGTGTCCAACCAGAGAAGAAGGATGAATCCGTGTATGAAGTGTGTTTGCCGCCGGAGGATTCGGCGTTGGAGGGAGGAGAGGAGAAGTCCGAGGAAGGAGAGGATGGGATAAAGAAAAAAGGAGTCGGGGCGATGGTCAAAATCTTCCACTTCATCATGAAACAGAGCTACATCTGTGCTCTCATAGCAATGATGGTGAGTAATGTAGCCCACAGATGGTGTCACAGAGTTACAGAAGCTTGCTTATGCTGCATTTTGTTAGTATTTGGATGTTAGAAAGGAAAACATCCAAACTCTCTTTGATTTATGAATTTAATATTGAGCATAAAACAAAAATATGAGTTTTCAAGGAACCAAGAAGCGACTGTGGTCCAAACGCAGCATCACAACAAGAAATACAGAAAGTTTAAACCCGCAGACCTGCTGGAAACATGCCGGTGTGGTTTGCACGCCTGTCTCCTTGATCGGCTTTGATTAAAATGCCCTTGAGCAAGGCACTGAACCTCCTCTGTGCTCCAGTTGAACTGCTGGCTGACCAACGGGAGGAAACTGTGGTTGTACTGGGCAGCTTCGACGGCTGACTGTGGGGCAGGGCATTTTTTAAAAAGAGCATCTGTTCTTAGTTTGTTGGATGAATCATAGTCAAATAAAGCTGAGTAACAGTTGCGTAGTTTGACTTGGTGACACACAAACACTGTAATTTATCAAATGTCATATCGACAGTGGACCTTTCTTTTAATGCGGTGCAGAAATACAGAAAACAAAGCAACGCTGTGAAGAAACTGATATTTATCTGATTTAGTGCAATGTCACCGGTGCAAATATGGTCAGCTGTACACATGTCTTAGTCTAACAGCCAAACATCAAGCGAGGTCAACAACACAAGACATAGCAGCCAGCTAATATTACTTACTAGTCCAACAACAGTCAGCCCAGCTCGGCATCTGTCTTTCAGACTTTTATTTCACCAAGTTCTCACCGACGACTAAAAGTCAGTCCCAGATTTGCTCTTGTTCAGTCACTGTGTCCTTTACGCCTCTGTCATTATGTCGATACAGGCTGCTCAGCGCTGTTAGCACCCAGTTGATCCATTCCACCTTAAATATTGCATCCTGACCCTCATATACAGACATCAGGATATTTTTTTAGTAATCACGTGAACAAAGAAAACAGTAAGTTAGAGATAACGCTGTCAGGTGAGCTGCAGGACACAAAGCTAAGTTAAGCTATGCTAAAAAGCTCACAGACATCATCATACTGAGGTGGTTTTAGCGTCTGGTCTTAGCTATTTGCTGTGCATTGCAAACATGGAGAGATGCAAACAATTCTATGCAACGTTATTTTATTCATGAAGACTTTGCTGTGGTTTGCTCTCTTCAGGCATGGAGCATCACATACGTCAGCTGGCTGACGTTTGTCTTCCTCATCTGGTCCTGCATGCTGTGGATGGTGAGAGACCGGAGGCGTTACGCCATGCTGTCCTCGCCCTTCATGGTGGCGTACGGCAACCTGCTGATAGTTCTGCAGTACATCTGGAGCTTTGAGAGTATGGATGAAGTCAAAGCACCGGGGTTCTTTGTCAAGAAGAACAACCCTTTCCACTCGCTTTCATCCAAGGTTTGGGCCAAAGAATATTTCTTGATTTTAACTTTGCCTTTTATGTTTCTGTTATAAATAAATCCATGTGATCTTAGATCCAAAACATTAATGTGATTTAATATGTGCAAGGGTTTTTTTAACAGATGTACTCTGCATGCAGCTAATGGAGTTTTTAGGTTCTGAAAATAAACATTGTCAAACTTTGACTCTCTAATAGTCAATTAATAAAAAAAAAGAAAGCACAGTCATGTGGACTTCTGGAGGAGAAGGTCAGGTTTGTCATGTTTTGACATGTTTTGGAAAAGCTCAAAGGCTTTCCTGTTTGCAGCCTTTAAGCCTGAGCTAAATGTATCTACAATGAGATTTTATACATCATATGGTACAGACGTTCAGCCTTAATGTGTTCTCCATCATCCATGCTACTGTTTTATTAAACAGTGCATGTGTTGATCCTTTAAGAGATGCAATTATATTTCACACCTGAGTCAAACTATACTTCCAAAGTTTATTTTAAGTGTCAGATGAATGCAGCACACTCCACTTTAAGTTTAGGAGCTCCTGATTTATACATACTGTATCTCCTCGTGTTGTTTTCACCATCCATATTATGCTCCCGGTGAGTTAAAGTAAATGCAAATGATTTATTGGTTCTATCTTTTCTTTTCTTGGCGGTTATCTGCGTGTCCAAACATTGTATTTATTGTGTGTAGGTCCTGTGTCTGCTGAGCTTCTGGCTGCTGCTGAGGCAAACGCTCACTGAGAGATGGGAAAAACAAAAGGAGGACAGCGCTGGTCTCTCAGACGTTCATGTGGAAGATCAGAAGAAGAAAGGTAAGCCGTGGACTCTTATTTTATTCAGATTGTAGTAAGAATACTGTATAATAGAGCTTATAGTAAAGCATATTTTAAATTGCCTCCAGCTGCTAGCACCACCTATAACCAGAACATGTATTAATTCTGACAGCCACGATGGAAGATGCTAACCAACTCTCATTTGCGGGTGTCTGAAAATAGAGTCGCTGGTGACTTTTTGTAGATGGTTGATTGAAAGGTTTGAGCTTTTTTTTTTTGCCTTTTTTGGAAGCATCTGGCTTCATTTGATTTAATTTACTCTGGCGGTTCTGGCATGACACCGCCTCTGCTCTCCGTCAGCATTCCCCCTGTGCACAGGGCCTGAAAAACTGTGGTCCAAAACTCCTGTGGTACAAACACTAACATTCCCCCCCGGTGCTCTGAGCTAACATTAGCTAACAGCAGCTACACTTGGCAGCAGTTAACTTCACTGTCCATCAGAAAAGTCTGTAAATCACAGAGAGTTGAGGCGGAGGAAAACCAGAAAACATTTTCTCCGTAAAATATGATCCAGTTTCACCAAAATCAGTGAAATAGTTGGTGATGTGTGACTTTAAGTGCCGTAAAGCGTTACGTACTTCTTGTGGGTGTTAAAGTTACAAAGTGCAGAAACAGACGGATGACAGAGACACAATTCACCTGATTATACATCACTGTTGCTTTAGGCAGATATTAGTCTAATATATTGGCATATATGGCATTAAGTAGAGTATAACTCCTCCTGTCAGCCTCTGGTGCATAAACATAGACAACAAAGTTGTGACAATATATAATATTTCATCATAGTAGAACGTATTATTGTTATTGTAAATAAATACCACACATTAATAAACACTTGTGCTTGTATAGAGAGTTGTAAACTCTCTGTTAAATGTTTTATATACTGCTTGTTAATGTCAAGTAGAGCGGGTTAATAATAGTGTGTCTTAGTTCTTAGTTAGCGCGGCTAGTTTTCTGATTTGCTGCTGTGTTTTATAGAGGAAGAGGACTCTGAGGAGGGAGGGGAGCAGGACATCATGCAGGTTCTGGGCAACATGGTCATGGCTCTGCTGGTCAAATACTGGATCTACATCTGTGGTGGCATGTTCTTCTTCGTCAGCTTCGAGGGCACCATCGTCATGTACAAGATCATCTACATGATGATGTTCCTCTTCTGCGTGGCGCTCTATCAGGTACCAAAACGCATTGATGTTTTAGCCACGATATTCTTTGAATATATTCACACAATATTGACTAAAATCTGCTTTTTATGGCCACTCTGATGTGTCAGATCTATATACATTTTCAAATATATACACATTTACATGAAATTACGACGATATCTTGGATCTTGGCTAAACAAATTAAAATTTCTCTTTAATTTGCACAAATCTTCAGACCCAAAAAGTTTGTCGTCAGTTAAAATTAGGCTGCTTACTCACTGTTACTGTATCTATGTGCGTATTGCAACATTAGCGTACGAGTAGAACGCTGTAAAGTTTCCAAATTCAATTTACCAAAGACAGAAGGTGCTGACAATTTTAGTATGCCATAAAGTTTGTGTACAGCAGGCTCATAATCCTCAGTGTATTCACGACTGTTTTATAACCCCTTTCACAATAAAACAGAGCAGTCGCTCTAAATCCAGATGTCCTCTATGCACCATGTTTCATTTAATACATTACAGCTGTTAATGTCAGAGGATTCATAAACCCCAAAGCACAAAGATCACAATTATTCTCATCTAGGTGCACTTTGAGTGGTGGCGAAGGATCCTGAAGTACTTCTGGATGTCAGTGGTGATGTACACCATGCTGGTTCTCACCCTGGTCTACACCTTCCAGTTTGACGGCACTAAAGACTTCTGGTCCAACAACACGGGCATGGATGAAAACAGGTGAGCTCCGCTGAGCGTGTCGGAGACGCAGTTTACTGACTCACTGCTATGCCGTGTCTCTGTTTGGATACTTCCGTTCCGTACAGTGTGTACACTATGTACTTCCATAGTGCAATCATTTCAGCAGGGATTTGTTGTCTCAAGTACAGCCATTGTCACCTTACAGAAATGATGATTACAACAGATTTACAAGCTTCTTCTTCTTCACCAAAGTGCAATCGTGCAAAGCATTGGCACCAACATGTGTCTGCCAAAATATAAATAGAAAACATATGTGCAACTTACATTTGTGCATTAGTCCAACAGCAAGAAACCCAGCTCGGCGTCTGTCTTTCAGCCTTACATTTCACGATGCTCTCCCCAACGAGATCCAAGATTTACTCTTACCTGGTTCTTGCTCTGTCAGTTATTTTTATTATTAGTCTTCTCTTCAATGACACATTCACACCTGAGAGTTTCCTCACTCAAAAAAGATTTTTTTCTGATTCGTTTTTCTTATTTTTTATCTGTGCAGCTTGAAGGACCTGGGCCTGGAGAGGTTTTCTGTCTCCATGCTGTTCACCAGGATTTTCATTCCCACTTCCTTCCTGCTGGTGTGTATTCTCCACCTGCACTACTTCCACGAACCTTTCCTCCAGCTCACCGACCTCCAGGCTGTAGTGGCCAAAGAGGAGAGTACTATCTACAGGTGAGTCACTGTGTTTGTTTCCTTTTGTCCAAACCGTCATTAAGAAGTTGATTTTTTTTGATGCACCATAGGGAGGTTTCTTCATAAATAATCCTGACAGTCACTTTACGTTTTGATTTATCTACGATGTTTGGTGTTAATCTTGAGAAATGAGAATTTGACCTGAAAAACCTTTAATGGGGACCAAGTGCTGCACATGTGCATGAGTCTGTCTTTTTTTATTTCTTTAAAAAAAAAATGTAAGTATGACAAATATAGGTGTAAAATTAAAAGTTCAAAAATTTGCTCAGAAAATTGCAGAATGGCATCATCACAGTTAGCACTAATTTGTGTTTCTAGTGTTTTCAGATTTGAGTCGATGTTAAAGAGTTTGTTTTTCTGAGACATAAATTCCTGGCAAGCTTTGAAAATGAATTTTAAAAATCTTTTTATATGAGGACATCAGAAAGAGTGTAGCAACTTGAGTTAGGTAAGAAGGTTAGACAGAATATTTCTCATGCAGATGGTTAGAAGACTTAAAATGTCTCATTGTTACAGCACAATAAATTGTGCAACTCTGAAAAGCAGCTGCTTACCAAATGTAGTCATACATGACATAAAAACTGACTTGATTACGACATATTCTTCTGAAAGTTGAGAAACAATACACTGAATTGTTGCCAAAGAATGGCCGTTACTCGAGGGCAGCGACAACATAAACACGCCCACGGCAGAGCGTGAGCATTCATCCCTTTTCATCTCACGCTCAAACACGGCTCTCATCATCCATCTGTCGCCGTGCGTGTGGAACGCTACACAGCAGTCACACATGATCACAGTCTGCGCTGCGCCGCGTTTTTTAACTTCATTGTCGTGTTGCTGTGGATTTTCCATCGTCTGGCTGCAGCTTGCTGAAGCTCATCGTCTCTGCTCTGCTTCTTCTCTCTGTGCGGTCTCTCCTCTGCCATCCCTTTTCACACAGCCATGCTAAAGTCAATGGGCGTGTCTATCTGATCATGAATAGGTGGGTATCTGCTCGCTTTCTGTGGCATCCACCACCATCCCGTTTCACCTCTGACTCTCAACTTCCTCTTCCTGTTGCAACACGTCCTTTTCCTCCCACACTGACCTTTCCCTGTTACTCTATTACTTTCCAGTGATGACACATTGATGATCTTCTTCCTTCTGGAGGAGTTTTTGTATTTTATTTTTTGCCTGTAGCCTATTTTTAGGTTCTCTGTTACCTCTCTTGAGCTTTAACCCCCTTTCCCTTCCAAACCCAGCCCAACCCTTATCCCGATAAAACCCCTCTACGTCTGTCTAATGGTTTCAAACAAGCATGTTTGAATCTGAAAGAACTATTCTTCCCTTCCAGTATCTTGCCACATGATCCACACCCCCTTTTTTTCTGCACAGAAAATTACCCCCTTCCTGAAAAACCACAGGAGCCTTTTTGGGCACTTTTCATGCATTTTAATAATAAAAAAAAAACTATGTGGATATTTTAAAAAAATGATTTCAAGTGTCAGTTTCAGCCTGCCTTTTGTCGGTTTCTCTCCTCTCTGTTCATCTTGACTTCTGTGTAACTTTATTGTTCTGAGCAGCATCAAGCAAAAAATTTCCACTCAACAGAGCAAGTAAGTGTAACTGGATAGCGTGACAATGCTTGCCTTGATATGCGGCCGGTTCATGCAAGCTAAAAACCTGACCTTTGACCTCGCTCCATTGCCTGAGAAGAATTTAAAGGGTTAATGCCTCCCCTTCAGCTGCTACTATTTATCTGCTGCAAGAAGAAAAAAAATCCCTCAGACATTTAAAAAAAAATCAACAGAGATTGTTGTAAAGAATGCAGAAGGAATGTGCACTGCTTATCGAACACAATGCCTGACAATGAAACGCTGCTCTGCTGTTCAGTTAGCGGACGCAGAGATGATAATTCCCATCCAAATATTTGCATCGGAGCCTTTTGAGAATCACCTGGACCATGTTTAAGAGTGTGTGCTGTATTTATGTACTTATGAGGACAGAATATCTTCCTCATTTTCCCCTGCTCTGATTTCTTTTTATACTTTAAGTTGTTGTTTTTAGGTTCAGCGTTAAGGTCAGATTCAGATTTGTGTCTCGTATGGTTGACGTATGATGAACTCACAGGTTAAGAAAGCGTCCATCTGGGCACCTTTGTTGTATATCACCTCTAATAAAGGAATTAAAAGCTCAGAGCTTAATTTAAACACTTTAAAAAATTGACGTTCATAGAAAGTCAAAAGAGAGCAGCCGACGTTTCAGCATCTCTAGTTTTATTTAATTCATTACTGGCTCAGTCGTTTGTGGGTCACTGTGGTTGATGTATTGGAGTCTCTGAACAGGAACTGTTTCATGGGGATGAAAATAAAATGAAGGCTGGCAGTGGAAGAAAAAAAAAGCAACCAGTATAACCTACTGCATCAGCAAAACAAAACTACCAAACATGGTCGAGAAAAGTGGCTTAGTGGTTGGTGAAAAGTGGCGGTGGGGTAATTGAAAACATCATCTACTGATATATTTCAGACACTTAGTTCAGCTACACGAACATTAGATTCTCGTAGAGTCAAAATACCAAAAGCTTTGCACGCATAAGGAGGAGTTCAGTGAAGGCGGTGCTGGCATAAATCAAGTAGTCAGTGAGAAGTATCGGGTTATAAAAGCCACTCTGTGCAAATATATTGATACAATTAGATGTTACTCGTCAACTGGTAGCCAAGCTGCTCTTGAATGAGCCGTTGAGGGTGAAGCATGAATGAAGCAGCTGATCTCAGTCGATGCAACTTCAGTATTCAGTGCAGTGTGACGTCTGCTGCCATTATTTAGCAAAATAATGACATTAAATAATGTTTATTGTTTTTATAGCTGATACGGAATGAAAATTCATCATTCATCATTTCTCTCCTTAAGCCAACATGGATGAGAAGATTATAATATATTACAATACAAACATGTGCACCCATGACAACTGAGAAACTGACGAGCATGCCGAGGAAGATTGTGATATTATCGAAGGATCCAGAACAGTTACTAAAAAGACCTGAAATAAGACAAAAAAGGCCCTAAAGATAACATGAAAAAAGTCAATAAAGGTCCTCATGAGTATATAAATAGAGATGTGTGAGTGTGAGACTGCGTGCGTGTGTCTTTGCGTGTATAACTCCCCACGTGTCTCCAGACTGGTGCACCAGGACGGCAGCCTGGCGGACCTCACCATGCTCAGCGCCAGCTCGGTGGAGGGGACGCTGCCCAGAGAGGAGCAGGAGCCGCAGGGGGGGCAGGGGGAGTGGGGGAAGGAGGAGAAGGAGGAGGCCCTGGTGGTGGTGATGGATGACACCAACGTGACTGACGAGAAGCCGAGGAGCCTCTCCGACCCGCGGCAGTCCAGCGCGGAGGAGAGTCACCACTGTAGCGCGGGGACGGGGACGGGGACGGGGCCGGAGCCAGAGCCGAGCACCGAGCACAGCTCAGGTACAAATTTCAACAAGGACATACAGTGAATCATATTAAGACTCATTTAATCTGCTATTTGTGAGTTAGTTTTTTGATTTGTTCATAAAAATAATCTAGAAGAAATAATCAGTATCTCAGAAAGGACTCAAAGATGTTTAATTTATGATATTCAAACCTCACATTTGAGAAGGTACCGTAGAACCAGCAAATATTAAACATTTATGAGTGAATCTCATGTCAGTTTTTGTTATTAATGATAATAATAGTAATAAGAATAAAAACATCTAAGCAGCAAAAAACATCTAAGCAGCAAAAAACATCAAACATTCAAACTTTACGCTAAAAACAGTCGACAGAGCTAAAGAAATTTAAAAAAAAAAAAAAAAAAACGTGTGCTTTTGTTCGTGATTTGAAGGTGAGTAAGTCACAGATGTGCATTGGGGAGATCCAGAGGGAGGCTCTGTGACCCCCAGGTTTGGTTTGAGGTTTTTGTCAGTGATACTTCTCTCTGCCAAGAAAAGTATGAGACACCTCAGTGTAACCGCTCGGTCAAACCATCTATTAAAATCTGCTTCCATGGGGCGGTGTTTAGCTCGGTTGGTAGAGCAGCCACCCCGTATGCAAAGTTTCACTGTGGGGGCCTGGGTTCAAATCCCAATAAGTGCAGCCCTTTCCTGCATGTCATTCTCCATCTCTCTCCCCACATTTTCTGTCTCTCTCAATGAAAAAGCAAAAAAATTATTTAAAAAAAAAATCTGCTTCCATTCCACAGATCTACAATTCATTGAAGTAATTTGTTTGATTCTGATTTGACTCTTTACTGAAATTAGTCAGATTTAAAGCTAGGAGGAACATTGTCGTCCTCCCCTTCAGCTGATATCAAGTCGTGCTCTCCTCCCTCACACGTCCTCAGTCACTGTTTGAGGAACAAGCAGATGGTGAATGCAGCCAGTCTGCAGTAACAAAAACAACATGCGTGCATTGTGGTTTTGAATTAGTTTTTTGTTGGACTTTTAGCTCGGCTGTCCTTGTTTTGACCCTGGTGACTGAAAAAACAAACCATGTCCTCCAGTGTGGTACTATACTGATTAGAGGCACCTTTAGAAAGCACGCTGTATTCTGTTTGAATAAAATGCTGTTGTCCTGAGGTGGAACACCACAATGTCACTGAAATGTGGATTACTCTTTATATCTGCATGCGTCATTGAGGCGCTCTGATGGTTTGTTGGCACGTATATCCTGTAATTACGCCAACATTCGGGTTTGAATGGGCTGCAGATCGTCATCTCCTAATTTCTCTAAATTGTGTTTAAAGTGCGTGAAAAACAAAAGTTATCGCCGAGCTGCCCGTCTAGAGGCCGCGTGGCTGAACACATTCTGCAGAGTATAAGTATTTAAACACTTTCAGCATCTCATGTGAGCTTTTGTGTTTGATGCTCAGGTTGTTGTTTTCCTCCAAAGTGTATTAAAGCTTTCCACACGGCTGGCCATGTTTACCCTTCTCACTGTGTTTACAGCTGAGACTACAGGAAAGGATGAACGCCCTGTGTTGTAAACAATGACACGTGAGATGAGTTTTGCATATTTAGCTCACATAAATCATTATGAAATCAACACTAAGCCACAGAAGAGGTGCAGAATTGGTGAGATGATTACATAATTAAGCTTTCTGAGTGAACTATTCCTTCATGTGTATGTCATTTATACTGTATGACATCTTACATGGATACACTGTTAGCTCACCTGGCAGAGCGTGTGCTCCGTGTTGTGCAGCAGCCTGGGTTTGATTCCAACCTGTGGCTCTTTGCTGCGTGTCACCCCCTTCTCTCTATATCTCCACCTTCTTGTCACTGTTCAGCTGCTAAGGAAGATAGCAAACAGGTTTTTGCACCTTCAATGCTTCACAAAGACATAGAAAAAGAAAAATGACTCAATCTTTCTAATGACTTCCAGAAGGCTCTCCTGGAAACGCCTTGTCCTTGCTCCTTTTTTTTTTGTCAACCAACAGACCACAGTAGGACCATCTGAGGGGGTCTAGTGGTGAGAAGTTGATCCTGGAGTCAACAGGAAGCCACTGTAGGGATGCCAGAATAAGGGTGATGTGGTCTTGTTAGTCATCGGGCTGCAGCGTTGTGGATAAGTTGTAAACAGGAACTGGAGTCTGAGAGACTCC
Source organism: Protonibea diacanthus (assembly GCA_028641955.1). NCBI lineage: Eukaryota > Metazoa > Chordata > Actinopteri > Sciaenidae > Protonibea > Protonibea diacanthus. Next base: position 18,698,305 of record CM053988.1, on the reverse strand, counting down.
TGGATGGAGTGAGTTATAGCAGTCCAGCTTGGATGATATCAGAGCGTGAATGACTTTCAAAACCAGTAGGTGATTGGTAGTGCCTGATTTTGGTTAATAGTTGACTCTAAATTGCTCGTAGGTGTCAATGTGAATGGTTGGTTGTCTCTATTGGTGACTGATGTACTGATGTAGTGACTGATGTTTAAGCAGTAAATGAAAGGTGTTTTTAGTTGGTTGTGGTCAGTTTCAACATGTAAAACGAATGACAGCTGCATTTGTCTACAAATGACATGTCATGTCATCTTCCACCACTAATTACAGGGCTGCTATATCACACAGTTACATAGCTGGACAGGCGCTGCATAAAACTGAATTTGGAGAAGGTCCTGGACAACAGAGTGTACCTGGCTTCCCTCTCCTCGGGAATAAAAACTCACCTTGCAGAACTCCACTTAACGACGATACAGCGATGATACCAAACAGAGACTAAAAAATAAGTAGGTAAACATATAATATACCTGCGTATACTCCACTGGCCGTGGAGCACTTCCAGTCATGAGTGCAGACTTCAGATCTTTCAGCCTGTGGCTCTTCAGTCTGCTCAGAAGATGTATGTTGCATACAATCTTTAAAGGCCAGAGTTCTCTGAGAGAAGTTCAGTCTGCCGCCTGCACTCTCACCAGCCGCTCATTAATCATCCAAAGCGAAGCTGTAAAAATCTGTTGTATTGCAGATTTTTTTTTGGGGGGGGTTCAGTGAAATTTACCTCCAGTTTTTCTGTCGTGACACTGCACGTAGCTCAAGTGCTCACTTTCACCCATTACATCGTCGTGCCACGGCCAACTCACCCTGCGCCATTAGCATATTTAGACAGACAGTCTCAGTGGTCTTAAATTAAAAAGTTGTTTATATACACAGAGAATAAAATAGGTGATAAAACACACAACCCTGCAGGGCCTCTCAGTTTATAATGAGCTGCAAGCTATATGAGCTATATGCTCACTCAGAGTTTCTTCTCCAAACAAGGCTTCTGTGAAAACGTGAGATAATATAACTTTTGTAAAAACATACGGCCACCTCCAAACTGCTTGGAGATTTTATAACCTGTGTGAGAATATTAAACTAAATATTAAGTCGTCTTTCTCAGGGAATTAAAGCAGCTGTTGGGAATTTGTTTGAAGATTTAATGCATGTTTATATGCGCCTCGATATACTGTATATGGGAAATATTACGTAAATATTTTACAGCTTCAGAATACATGTAAACCATTGACCGCAATTACACCTACGATTTAAATGGTGTACACTGTAAAATGTATCTTTTCCTCATGATAATACATATGCATGTCATACACACAATATACACTGTATGTAGTTTTTTCCCGGATTTGCATGTTTGCTGGTTGGATTTAATTTTACTGTCCAAGTTGACATTTTATAGACCTAAAAACAAATTCACACATGAGAAGCTGGTCTTGATGTTTTCACGTTATTTGGTGACAAAACATATCAGCAGACTTATTCTTGAAGTCTAAAGACAGAATCAGAGTATCAGTCTGCTTCCAGCTTGAGTTGGTGTATCAAAAGACATGTAAGCAAAGTGCTAGAGGAGGGATAATAGTGTTTAAAACAGAGGACATACTGCTGTAATTAAGAGGAGAAAGCGGGAAACACTTTCCATTTGCACCTCTTCAGTCCTGTTGTTTTTTCCATTTAAGTGTATCTGGTTTTTATCTCCTCTTCGTCAGACCTGAAGAATAAATGGCACCTGGTGGTCGACCGTCTGACCGTGCTCTTCCTTAAGTTCCTGGAGTATTTCCACAAACTGCAGCTGTTCATCTGGTGGCTGCTGGAGATCCACATCATCAAGATCGTGTCCTGCTACGTCGTCCTGGTCTCTGTCAAAGAGGTATGACAAGCTGAGGTACAATGAGAGACAGACATACACTCAGTGCGTACAATAACAGGTATCCATGTGCACTCACTGAGCTGGGTCTGAGCTCGATTGAGTGATTTTGACTGGTCGGCTTTACAGTAGCCCGTCGACACAAGTGGTAACGTTTAAAGCTTCCAGATGTTCCTGCAGTTCATTTTCACATTCATACGAGTTTCTGCATTCGAAATCATAAAGATACTGCAAGGAGGGGCTGATTTAGAATCAAAATGCAAACAGATTAACAGGAGAAATACACATTCAAGAGTTTAATATCATTATCAGAAGCTCAACATTGAAGTATTTTTACTTTGCATGTTAGTATCTACAAACTCTATGCGTTACATTACAGCTATTTAGCATCTTTTGGACTTTCTTGTTATGTTAAATACATTTAAAATATTCTGCACACTGTACAGCTCTTTTCACCTTAAAACGTATTGTGTATACAGTATATATATATTTATCTTCCTTATATGTTATAAGTAACTAATGTGTTATATGTTTGTTATGCACCATTTACACCAAGACAATTGTAGTCGTCTCTAAGGGGGAATCCGGCTTCCCCCCACAGTCCCAAAACATGCACATAACAGGTTAATTGGTGGTCGTACTCAACATGTAAAATGAATGACCGCTGCATTTATTTGCTTGTATATAAACGACATGTCATGTCACTATCTTCCACCGCTAAGTACAGAGCTGTTATATCAATAATCACACAGTTACATAATCAGGCAGACACTGTATAAAATAAGTTCATCTCTTGTGACACTGAGCCAACTTGAGCCGATTTGAAATTAACCAGGACTGTCTCCTCCACCGCAGACTAGCCAGATAATAGTCTGGGGGTATTTGGGCTAAATGGAATAGCTGTTACGGTTTCTGGATGGAAGTAACGCCTTGACCTCTTTGAGTTTGGAACAGAGACATACTCTGTTAGACTCTTATGAACACTCACTCTTATAGACTGACAGTTTTTACCTGTATCTTATTGAAACACGTTTCAACAGGAGTTGTAGTTGGAAGAAAAGGAGTCAATGTTTTTTTTTTTTGTTCTCATTTCCTGTTTTGTCCCCTGTGCAGGTGTCTTTGTTCAACTATGTGTTCCTGGCGTCCTGGGCCTTTGCACTGCCCTACAGCCAGTATCGTCCACTTGCCTCCAGCGTTTGCACCGTGTGGACGTGTGTCATCATCGTATGCAAAATGTTGTACCAGCTCAAGTCTATAAACCCGCCATCGTACTCCAAGAACTGCACTATGGTGAATATAACCTCATTAATCCCTCATTAATCAAGCCTTATCTAACACAGACATGCAATATGACAGTAATACGTCAGACCCAACAACACATATTTTCTGTCCACAGCCAGGAAGTTACTCAGTTGAGCAGAAAAATGAGATGAAGGATTCTCTTCTGTATAAGGAGGCTGTGGAGCCAGCACACTGGGTGGGCCTGAAGAAGTCTAATGACCTGCTGGACTACCTCAGGGTGAGGAGTGGAAACATTCATCAACCGAACGGATATAACTTAAAGGAATAGTTTGGGAAATACATTTGTTGGTTAAATGTGAAGCCGAAGCTGGCAGCCAGTGAGCTTATCTTAGTACAAAGACTCTCTGGGCTTGACCTATCAGCTTCTCTAAAGATATTTTTTTAACACCTTTATAGCTGCAGACTTTTAACACCAGCATTTCTTCTATATATTCCTCATTAATGAGTAATTTCTTGTATATACAGGCTGCTATGACTAGTGAATTTCTCTGTATGGGATCATTAAAGTTGCCAGAAATTAAAGTACTGAGATCTGCCAGTGGACAAACTTTAACCTGACTGTTTAATTCAATCACTCATATGTTTTAGGTATTACATCTTAATGTTTCTTTCTCTTCCTTTGTGCAGAACAACCTCTTGATGCTCGCTCTGCTAGCATTTGAGGTGACCATCTACCGCCATCAGAAATACTTCAGACTGAGGAACAAACTATCTCCGCCCGCTGCCAGGATTATCTTCCATGACATCACACGGCAGCATCTGGACATCGGCATCATCAGCTTCATCAAATACTTCATCAACTACTTCTTCTACAAGTTTGGACTTGAGGTAGAGACAAAAACAAGTAACTAAAAATATGTTTTATCTGAAAGTTTTCTTATCTGAAAACTGTGTTTCCCTCAGACGTGCCTGCTGCTAGTGGTCAATGTAATCGGACAGCGTATGGACTTCTACGCCATGCTTCATGCCTTCGCCTTGATAGCCGTCATGTTTAAACGCAGGAGGAAAGCCATCGCTGAGATCTGGCCCAAGTACTGCTGCTTCCTGGCCTGCATGCTGACCTTCCAGTATTTTGTCTGCATCGGGATCCCTCCTGCAGCCTGTAAAGGTTTGTGCGATCGACCCGGACAGATCGTACTTACAGTAACTAGACAGTTACAGGAAAGACAGTTATGATTTCAGGACATTTCATTAGCGATTATTCCAGCATTTATTTATTTGTCAATTGTGTCATTTAGTTCATCAAATGTCAAAAAATAGTGAAAGTGTTCATTCCAAGTTCCCAAAGATTAATGTGACATCTTTCTAAATTTTGTTTTGTCCAACTAATAGTCCCAAATCCATAGTATCTATAGTATCTATAGTATCTGTAGTATCTGTAGTATCTATAGTATCTGTAGTATCTGTAGTATCTATAGTATCTATAGTATCTGTAGTGTCTGTAGTATCTGTAGTATCTGTATTATCTATAGTATCTGTAGTATCTATAGTATCTGTAGTGTCTGTATTATCTATAGTATCTGTATTATCTATAGTATCTGTAGTATCTGTAGTATCTATAGTTTCTGTAGTATCTGTAGTATCTGTATTATCTATAGTATCTGTAGTATCTGTAGTATCTATAGTATCTATAGTATCTGTAGTATCTATAGTATCTGTAGTATCTGTAGTATCTGTAGTATCTATAGTATCTGTATTATCTATAGTATGTGTAGTATCTATAGTATTTATAGTATCTGTAGTGTCTGTAGTATCTATAGTATCTGTATTATCTATAGTATCTGTAGTATCTATAGTTTCTGTAGTATCTGTAGTATCTGTATTATCTATAGTATCTGTAGTATCTATAGTATCTATAGATACTGTAGTATCTGTAGTATCTGTAGTATCTATAGTATCTATAGTATCTGTAGTATCTGTAGTATTAAGTTTATGTTGAACATAAGTAGACCCAAAGTTCAAACACAACTGCAGACTGAGTGTAGTTCAGAGAAGATTCATTAAACAAAGCCGGAGGGGTAAATAGTGCAGGGAGAGGTGGCGCAGTGATCCAAGTGTTGCAGGGCTTGGAGTGATAATCAGGTCCAGCTGGATGTGGCAGGCAGAGATCCTGAGGCACAGACAGAGCACAACATCATAAAAACTGGACACAGAGAGCACTAAATCTGGGTGCAGTGTTGTCACTCCAAGGGAGACTGAATGATCTGGTGGAAGCTGGAAGGTTTTTATACTGCACAGGTGGTTGGATAACATTGAGGACTTGAGTTGTTTCCCATAGTCTTCTGTGCTTTGTGTGTCCAGTCCTGACATATTCATGTTTATATATGTGTAAGTATGATAATAGTGAATGTTTTATTTTCAGACTATCCCTGGAGGTTTCCCAACTCTACTACAGACTCCGACGTCATCAAGTGGCTCTACGTTCCAGACTTCCGCACCAAACCCAACTCATTGTTCCTCGTCTGTACGTGAATCTGTATAGATCTAGAGAAATCCGTAGATATATCTGGTGACTGTCTTCATATTTTCTAAATGGTTTGATCCTCTCCTCTTTCAGATGACTTCATGCTGCTGCTGTGTGCCTCCCTCCAGAGGCAAATCTTTGATGACGAGAACAAGGCGGCGGTCCGCCTCATGGCTGGAGACAACGTGGAGATCTGCAGAGACCTGGACGCAGCCACTTTCAGCGTCCACAACCCCGTCCCCGACTTCATCCACTGCAGGTAGCAGCAGCTCACACGGGCGTCATGCTGCGTTTATGCTGCAGCAGGAAGTGGCCCAGCTATGTACGCTTACAGCACAGTATATGGCAATGAATCTCCATACTTTCAACGCTTAAATTAGATTCACTTGAAACAGTTGTCATAATTTTAGTGCCATTGGAGCTTGACTGAACCAGCATTAACATGGAGGACAGCAAGACTGGAAGGAAGTGAAGTAGCCGGCTTAATTGATGCTTAACGAGGTTAGAAGGCTACAATAAAGTCAAAAGTTAAGTGTTCAAAACAAGCAGCACTATTAAAACAGTTCCTATTTGTATGACATGGATTATATACCACAGTACGGACGGCCATCCAAAGAATCAGGTACAGTAAGAGCAGCAATTTGAATTTAAGTATGAGGACTCATAGTGAGTTAAAGCTTTGTTTATACACTTTAAAAAGTAGAAAAAAAATGTTGTTTTACTGTTGTAATTTATTCCTTCCTGCCTTGTGGGGTTTTATCTTTCTTTAAGGTCAAGGTCCAACATGAGATAAAGGTATAAATAAAATGCGGCTATAATCAATGTTTGTGAAAAAATGTGATGCAGTGATCAACCTACAGAGAATAATCCACCGTATCTGCAGCTCTGTTTTATATTGAGTTTCAACTTCAGCCCTCATAACATCGTTTTCAGCTGTACACTAACTGCTCAGCACCAAACAGTTAGCAACCAGTTGGTGGACATAGTGGAGCAGCTAAAGTGCCAGATATTACCCTCAGGAATTAGCAGAAACCAAAAACAGAGCTAACAGAGAATGAATGACTGAATATTGGCCAAACACACCAGATCTGTCTGAATTATTATTATTTTTTAAATATTTCTTTGGCCTTTATTTGACAGTGACAGCTTGAAGAGTGACAGGAATGTGGGGAGACAGAGATGGGGAATGACATGCGGGAAAGAGCTACAGGTCGGAGTCGAACCCTGGGCCACCGCGGCAAGGAGCCTTTGTACAGTACATGGGGCGGATGCTCTGCCAACTGAGCTAAACGCCACCCTAGATCTGTTTGAATTTCTATACATCTAACCATGCTTCAGTTAGCATGCCTCAGCTCCACCCATGCTCCACGTCTTACGGCAGAAGCAGGACATCCAAGATGGTGGTGGCAGCTCTTCAGAAGCCTGTGTGTGATGTCACAGAGACTACATCCATGTTTTATAAAGTCTATGGTTTCTGCTTCCCCAAAGTGGCCAAACTATCAGTTAATTCACGTTTGACACATGCACAGTCGTGCTTTAAACTCACTGTTGGGCTAAAAGGTGAAGAAGCAGGCTGTTTACTGAGATATCAGTGTAGTCCGGCTTCTCCAGTCAAGCTTTTCAGACTGAGCTCAGTAGAAAACTGTTGTTGTACTTGGCAACTAACTGTGTAACTGTAGAAATCTTAAGTGGCGTGGTGCTGAATAAGAACATACTCACTCAGCAAATCTCTTATCCTACATAAATAAAGGTAAGAAAAAACTGACAGATAAAAGTAGCTCATGCCTTAGCGAGAGCCGTTATTGAATACCCGCTGTGTACATAATTCAGAAATTTGGCTGTTGTCCGATATTTGGATCTGGAGCTTGATACTGACTTTGCACATAAAAAAAAAAAGAGTGAAGAGAAGGTTTTGAGAGGCAGGAAAATAGAGAGCGAGTTAGAAAGACAGCAAGAGCATCCTGACCTGTCCACAGTCATTGATTATGTGCTCTTCACATTCCACTGTTTTGATGCGCAAAGTGGACAAGTCTTTTATTAACGCACTCTGTGTCCATCAACAAGCCCTAGTAGAGAGAAAGCAAGCTGTACAGCCCGTCTGTCCACGCCACAGCAGCTCTGCACTTATTCCATCGCTTCCCTCCAGGATCGAATTACGGATACGGGGTGGGGGAGAAATCCATAATCCACAAAAACACTCTGTCCGTCACTCCGCGACTCAGACGCTTTTGCCCTGTACTCTAACTCAATAAATAGCTTTTAAGTATGGAAAAGGTATTTTCTCCCCCTGATGAAGAAGGACACTCACTCAGCTATCCTGGCCCATCAACGCATCGTCCGATCCAAACCCACTTCATCAGAGCTGCTTCCTAAACCGGGCAGCTGTTGTTGTGGTCCCATGTTTTCCATCAAATTAGTGCACGTCGCTTCCTTTGCGTTCACTCCACACATCATATTAGCAGCCTCTCACATGATTACACAGGAGCCGTATGTGTGTTTTTAGCATGTTAGGCACGTGCAGGACTCGCAGTAGTGTACCTGTGCTGAGTGACAGGAGTCAGGTTTCAGCTCTGGTTCACATTCATTGATCAGACTCTTACCGGTGTCCTGACACTAAGTGATACACTAAGTGTGATTGATAGCCGGATTATGCACACTGCAGCAGAATGAACTGAAATGTTGTTTTGACTTTTATTATGTGGTAAACGTGCATCCTTATTAGCAGCTTAGCTCAGCTGGCCGGCGTCCATACTGTTCACGTGACTAAAACGTTTCCCGTCACTCCAGTACACACTCAAATGAAGAAATACATTAATTAAACATAAATAATAAAGCCACGTTTGGCAGAGTGTTTATGTAATTATACCTCTATCAATCTGCACTAATTGAGAGTGGGCGTGAAAGTTCATTCTTATACCCTATAACCCAAGGTTCACTTTCGAGCTTTTTCTGGATCTTTCAGCCACATCCCATGCTCATTAGCTCCAGGTCTGGTATAAAACCTCTTTTTTATGTCAGTGTACCTTTGGTACAGACACTAACACTCCTCTGAATGCTCTGAGCTCACAGTCAGACAGCCCGGCTAACAAAGTGAGCTAACATTAGCTAACAGCAGCTACAGTTGGCAGCAGTTCATTTTACTGGAGGACATCAGAGAGAAAACCAGAAAACATTTTCTCCATAAAATATGATGCAGTTTCACCAAAATCAGCGAAATATTTGGTGGTGTGTGACTTACAGTAGTGCCGTAAACAGACGTATGTACTGTTGAATGAATGAGAATGAGACACGATTCATCTGATTACTCGTCTGTGTATCATTAAAATTATTTAAAATGTCAAAGTTTTATGACAGAAAAGTTACTCCATGTTCCTCCAGAACCTCCTTCCTTTCCTGGGATTATTGCCACTTTGCTTCAGCTTCAAAATTTGCAACAAAGGAACAAATAACAAAGAATATTTGTGCAACTCCGATTTGCGATTTGCAATATTTTTAAAGTTTGATTTTAACCCCCATGTGTCAGTTTAATTTACTAACCTCTTAAGTCATTAAGGACAAAGATGTCGACTTCCAAAAAAATACAAATTAATATTTCATTCATTTCTGCATAAATCTCTTGAACAACTTCAGCAATTTTAACCCTTTAAATGCCAGGTTGATTATTACACATGAGGGTTAAAGTAATCCAAATTAATTCAGACTACATTACTAAATTACTGTAAAACTTCCATCTGACATCTCAACCTGCCAAACTTCTGAAAAACATCGTTTTCAAATAAACGTCATTTATTTGTCTTCTAGGTCGTACCTGGACATGCTGAAGGTCATCATGTTTAGCTACCTGTTCTGGTTTGTCCTCACCATCATCTTCATCACGGGGACCACGCGTGTCAGCGTCTTCTGTATGGGGTACCTGGTGGCCTGCTTCTACTTCCTGCTGTTCGGTGGTGAGCTGTTGCTCAAACCGATCAAAAAGATCCTCCATTACTGGGACTTCCTGATCGCCTACAACGTCTTTGTGATCACCATGAAGAACATTTTGTCTGTGAGTCTATCTGTATATCAAGATCAATTACTGAAGAAGAAAAACGATTCACTACCAAAACTTGAACTGAACATTGCCGTTATGCGTTATGTGATACAAAAGAGACCAAATGTGTTTTTGTCTGAATGTATATAATAAATGATTCTTGTTCCTAGATCGTGGCTTGCGGCTACATCAAGTCTCTGGTTGTGAACCATTGCTGGTTGATCCAGTTGCTCAGTCTGGCCTGCACCATCAAAGAATACAACACTGACAAAAGTGAGTTGACTCAACATTTTGCCTCTTTTATTTTGGAAAAATAAATGTAACAAGGTGAGATATCACCGTATAAATTCACATTTTGGCTTTCAGCTGTTCGTCATACATGTCGGTGCCAGATTGTGTGTCCAAGAGTGAGTTTCCCAAGAAGCTGAAATTAAATCCACACCGTTAATTTTTCAGGCCAGTTGCACTCTCTATCGTAATCCCACCGGACAACTGATTTACAGTGAACACAAAACACCGCCGTGATACTCAGTGAAACAGTAAGATTTATTTAATACAGGTAACAAAACATCCTTCAGAGTCTGTGCAACTTACGCCCGTGGTAAATGAGGTAATCGCAGTCAGACTTCACTGCTGAATCCTTCCACTGATTAATTATGTGTGAACAATAATGGCTGAATTTTATAAAACTAATTTGATTAAAGCGACTTTATGAAGAAACCTCCTCTTCTTCCCAGTGGCCCCTCTGAGCTCACAATTTGGGCAACCCAGCTAACAAACTGAGCTAACATTGACTAACAGCAGCTATAGAGAGAGTTGGTGGTGTGTGATTAAATGCCGTTAAGTATTACTTACTTCTTGCAGGTGACCAGGAGCACAAAGTTACATAGTGCAGTACGGAGTGCAGAGTGGGAGTCAATGCAGCAAAATGACTTCAAACTTATTTTATGGTAGAAAAGTTACACAGTGTTGTTTTTAAATGAGACTGTCTGTGTGTATTCCAGTTAATGAACAGATCTGCGAGCTGCCCAAAAACGAGGCCGGCATCATCTGGGACAGTATCTGCTTCGCCTTCTTGCTGCTGCAGAGGCGAGTCTTCATGAGCTACTACTTCCTCCACGTGGTGGCTGATATCCGAGCATCACAGATCCTCGCATCCAGGTACACAGCTGAGGCCTACGGGTGCTGCTGCCGTTGAAAAAAAGAGCTCCCTTATTTAGCTAAATTACAGTATTTTTAAAGGTTTAATATATTAGTTACTCTGCGTCTGTCTATTCAGGTTTGCATGATTTATTCAGACATGTTAAGTACAAGATGGACAGACTGTTGACAGAAGAGAAGCTAACACTGTCTGCTAAATCCAAAATGCTCTCTGGAGTTCATTGTGAGTATAATTGGAAAGCGTTGTGTCTTTTCTCTCCGAAAGTTCAGCTTGACTCTTTAATCCGCACAACACAACACTAACAAGAAACATACGTGAGAAGAAACGTGCAGTTCATGTCAATGTTATTCCAGTAAAATTCAACTTGGCTCCTTCTGTGGTGTATTGTAGTTAAAGAATAGTAAAACAAATATGGAATCAATGTACTTGTTGGGAAGGCATGACAGATTTTATTTACTCTTTTTTTTTTTTTGATTGTTGTCATTAAAAAATAAAGTTGGATCAGACCTTCACGTTTGATTGGTCGCTGGTGTTGTTTCAGAGGGGCGGAGCTCTTTCAGGCCACCATCGTGAAGGCGGTGCGAGCCAGGCTGGAGGAGGAGCGCAAATCTGTGGAGCAGCTGAAGAGACAGTGAGACTCCAAATATTTGTTGTGTAATGCTGTGGTTTGGGTTTTTGTGTACACTGTGTAATAATCAGGGAGCTTTTAAAGTTTAAATTCAAGAAGATATTGCCCAAGACTTAAACTTGCTGCACAGTTCTTACTGCAGTTTTCTTTCATTCAAAAGATAAAGTTGGTATTATTGTTGTTCTTCTCCAAGAACTCATTGATTCCTACTGCAGATGTGTTGAGCATCCAACAGGGCAAGTTCAGTTATTAGCAAATTAAAAGATATTTCTGATATAAATGGGGATATTAATTTAAAATAAAACTGTTATCAGTGTTGTAACAGCTGGTTGTGAAGTAAAGCTAACGTGGGAAACTGCAGTTCCTCGAATGTCCACTTGAGGCTGGCTACAGAACGAGTCAGTCTCCATAAGCCCTCATGTTAAAATGTCCAACTTCACAGCAGAAATAAACATGTTTACAGTCCCTGGCTGCTTTGATTGACAGGTGGGTGCCGTTACGGATGGCTTGTTTGAGCGCCCGGGCTTCATTCAGCCCACTGACGACCCGCGTCTTTGCCGATTTTTACATTAGCCGGGAAGCGGAAGAGGCAACATGGCAGCAGCCAGAGCCACCACACTCTGAGCTCTTTAGAAACCTGTGTGTGGAGTGGATTCAGTCCTTCCCTGTCCACTTTCTAAATGTAAAATATGTATTAAATATTGACATTTTCTGAGTGAGCCTCCATTTTTGAGACTGTTTCTACGATTCGGTTATTGGTCCCTGATACCAGGGCGGTGCCTGTTATCAATTAATATCTTTTGATTTGCTAACAACCAAACCTGCCCAACAGATGTAACACTGTAGCTTTTAGCAAATGTTATTGACACTGTATTTGTTGGGGACTGTTTTCAACAGCGGATTAATGTACATTAGGCCTAATTTAATCCATACGTAAGTAAACATGATTCAAAAAGCCATTTAAAATCTGAATTAAAAGTAACTCCTGGCTCCGTCTTTACTGTTTCCAGGAAGCCATGTCTAAGTATATCATGCTACATAAAGTCAATGTATTTCCACCACTTACACTTACAGGAGTTACTCATAAGCTCTGATAACATCCACTCACCTGCTCTAATGAGCACTCCGCTGTTACATAACGTACACTAATTTCCATATGAAGCCCTGAGATGTTTATGGTCAGCCTGTTGGGCCGTCGGTGATGTTCCTGCGTGTCGATACTTCGTGTCTCTTCACTGTCTCTCTGATCTAATCAGGATGGAGCGCATTAAGGTGAGGCAGCAAAAGTTTAAGAGGGGCAAGGAGAAGATGCTGAGCATAGCGCAGGAGTCTGGAGAAGGACAGAACCTCGTCCAGCCTGAGGAGGATGACGATGATGGTATGACGAAGGCTGCCGAGCCTTTCTCTGCGTAGTCACTGTTGGTGTTGAGGTTATATGATAGCTAATAGTGAGATGGAAAGACGGGTAATGCCTAATCAGTGGAATGCAGTAAAATATGTTGTGTAATGATGTATTTTCAGTATTTGATCTAAAACTGCAGCTTAATTGAGTAAAAATATGCCTTGAAGTTTGCAGAAAAATTAATTTTCTTATGAAATGTTGCATTGCTGTATTTGTGAAATTTTAGGAGCACAGCGAACGAAAGCCAAGACCAAAAAAAAGCAGTGGTGGAGGCCGTGGGTTGACCATGCTTCCAGTAGGTTGACCCCAACCCAACCCCCTTTTTTTCTCTTCCTCCACTCTGATTGGCCCTTGTGTCCTTGACCAGAACGCTGAGGATTCCCATACTGCCCCTGGGCTCTGAAGGCACCAACACACAGCAGTAGCCTTGCTTCCAGCCAGACTTTAGTCCTTTTCTGTCTCTATTTAAGGGCCCTTGTAACCTGTAGCTCTCATGTAACCGTACACTGCGTGCGGAGAGGCACTTCAAGATGATCTATAAAACCGCTCCGTATTGGTGCAGAGCAGGGTTGCCTTAAATAGACACGATGAGATGATGAAGAAAGAGAAAATGACTAATGGCTGGAGGTTTGTACTTGACATTGTTTAAAACATAAATGTCATCATCCGTCTCACCTAAAGAGCCCACAGTAGAGAATCACTCTGTTGTAGAACATTTTCACGCAAAGATATGAAGCCGACTCGCCTTTATTCTCAGTACTGGAATAAAGGATGAAGGGTTTATTCATTCTTTGCCTGCAGACATGATCACCAAACAGGTGTTTTATGAACAAGCGATTGGAGAAGTGCTGAAATAAATGACATGACGACATTTGTGGTACATAAAAAAAAGCTTACAGTCAATACATTGGTGGTTGCCTGTTTGGTGTGAACTCATGTCTCATATCGTACTCCACCCACCCACATGACATTTTCAAATTATTTCTCCATTTTATCTCTTTGTCATTTGATGTTTCATCTCCACATCCCAGCATCCTCCCTCACCTCCCGCCCACTGTGGTTCTGTTCAAGGACATAAGTCAGCCTTGTCTATCCCATTGTTTCTAACTTAACTACTGCAGACTGGAGTCATTTGCTCTGTCAGATAGCTCAGAGGCGACATATACTGTGCATACTGGAGATTTGATTAGACATTCTCCATTGTGCTTTGTGCTCATAGTTATATCAGCCATACTAACATTTTCGATGCATCTTCTGTTTCATCCTCTCACGTCTCTGATGTTTTTAATAACGTGCCTATATCACGACTTACTGTAGCCTCAGTTAAATGTTTGATATGTGGTGATGAATTAAATCACATTTACAGGTAAGTGGTTTGATTTTCCTCTCCGTAGATCTTCCTTTCAGCCAGCAAAACCTTCTGTTACGCTGTTAACGCGATAAATGACTTCAGCCTCTGTTTTGACTGAGCGTAACTACACTTTACCCTCTGCCCCTTCAGTGGTTAGAAGTGGAGACTATTACTTATTTGAAACTGACAGTGAGGAGGAAGAGGAGGAGGAGGAGAAAAAAGACGATGAGCCGCCAAAGAAGTCGGCGTTTCAGGTGACTCCAAGCAGCGTCTCATTCTTCCGTCAGTTTCAAACAAATGTTGTTATCCCGAGATAACGGGACAATTTCCTCGAGATCTCAAGATAACAAAACTTTGTTTTCCCGAGATAATGCAGTAATTAATTCGAGAAAACAAAAGGATCGTCTAGTGTATCAAATCATTGAAATTGCACCATTCTTCTGCTCCTCTGACACTGATACACTGAATTATGTTTCCTGCAATGATTTGATATACTAGACTCTACATCTAGACCGCTTAGGGCTTCTGTAAAAGTGTCCCGTGAGTGATATATTGATATATATGACGTTATTGTTATATAAGATTGTTAATATTTGAATAATTATTTAAATGAGATCATGTGAGAAGTTTAAAGAGGATTTAAAATGGTGTCTTCATGAAAAGTGTCCTTCTGTTATGATCTGCTGTTTTTGTAGATATGTTTTTATGTAAAAATCTTAATCAGAAAAATAATTACTAACTGCAGCTGTTCTGCTGCCTGACTGTATCCGTGTTAAACATTCAACAAACTGCCAGAATAGCTTGTATTGATACTGCTTGTGAGCATCACTAAGATAGGAGTGAAGGACTTTGAATGCTAACGTTCAGCAGGATGTGATAAGCTTTATATTTACAGTACCACACACTCCTCTCTCGTTCACCGTCTCCTAACACAGTTTCGTTTCTGATAATATGAACTGATTTTCTACTAATCTTCTCCCACTCTGTTGTCTTCCTGTAGCGAGCTATTGGGAAGTTTGTCTCTGCTGTTCTGGCTTTGCCCAAGTCTATCATTAAGCTGCCTAAAACTATCCTGCAGTATGTTATGAAGGCAGGCAAGGTACTCACCATCAGCACTAACACGGCTTGTTTTCTGTATGTTTTCTGTCTCTCACTTTGATGTAACAACTAACTAACGCCACAACAAACTGCCTTTCCAGCTCGTGTTTGGTCTTCTGCTTCAGCAGAAGAGTTTTCACACCACAGCGTATCACAAGCAAACATCGATTTGGCATAAATCATTAAACACGAACTGGAAATGCTTCAACTTTTTTGCTTTTTTGCACGATGTTGTCTGGCTGGTTTGAAGTGGGTTGCATGAAACTGGAGCTTTCTCCGTGTTTTCTGTCTGTGTTGGCTGTTTGGTGTGATCTACTGCTTCTGTGAGCTGTCATGATCAATGAAGCAACAGCGGTATTGGCAGTTAACGTTCGGGCCTCGTGATGAGATATTTCCTGTGTTTTGTGGTGGTTGTGCATTTTTTGGAGCATTAACTGAAAATGTGTTAATTGTTGACAACATTCCTGACAATAAATTTTAAGACTGCAGAGTATAAAAACCTGCTGGAGATAGAATATTAAGTCTTTGTCTGACTTTTTAATGGACTGCTTTCTAGTTGTTGTGTTTCAAGAAAGCTATGTTAGTCTGCCGCGGAGTAGCATTGCATTCATGAACTATGTTGAGACATTATCTTGAAAAAAATTTGAAAGGTCATGGCATTGTTTTGATTTATTCGTCTGTCCTGCTCTTGAAACTCTGCTGATAGCTTCAATTAGTTTTTCCTTTTGCCTGTTGTTGCTCGTGCATAATTTACCTCAGTGACTCACCTCCTCAGTGACTCACCTCCTTCACTGATACTAAACTCCTTCTCTCTGTTCTCCAGTTTCTTTATCACGCCTGGATCACAGACCCCAAAGCTGCCCTGAGGGCACGAGGCAAAGAGAAGCGCAAATTTTGGAAGAAATACACCAAAGGAGTCAGACGCAGGAAGAGCAAAAAAGATGGTAAGAGATGAAACTCACGTGAAATAAACTTCAACGTTCGTTCATTTTCAGGTATTTCAACCACAGTGTCGGTGTCTCTCCTGTGTTTCAGCAGGTCATGTGGCCATAGAGGTTGGCGAGCTCTCAGATGGGCAAGAAAAAGAAGAAGACAACAAGAAGTCCGGAGGTCCAGGTCGATTTCTCATCAAGAAAATAGTTTTAGAGACCTTAAAAGAAAAGATTCATTTTGTACTGTTAAGTTTAGTAATTTAGGAGCAGCCTAAAGCGTTCACTTGATGTGACTCTTGTGTTGTATGCCCTCCCTCAGACAACATTATTAAGCGAGTGTTCAACATCATAAAGTTCACCTGGGTGCTCTTCCAGACGACGGTGGACAGCTTCACCAAGTGGATGAATGACATGTGCAGGGAGTACATCGACATCTCCACTGTGCTGCGCATCGAGCGCTGCATGCTGACCAGAGAGGTCAAAAAGGTAACATCAGTTTGTGAGCTGGAGAAGAGTTACCGTAGCTAATTGAAGATCCAGGATGTGATTAACATCTCTCCACCCACCAGGGTAATGTGCCGTCCCGAGAGAGCATCCACATCTACTACCAGAAGGCCATGAGGCTCAACATGTCCAGGGCGGCCAGCATGGATCAGCTAAGCGAGGACGAGTCAGCCATGGGCTCCTCCAGGGTCCGAAGAAGGCGAGGAGGATACCCGATGGAGAGCCAGGACTCCACTGCCTCCAGAGACAGCATGTCCAGGTACACAGAGCCCGATGGTGGTTGTATCATGCACCATGGGAGAGTGTCTACCAGTGCTGAAAGGAAACATGTTTATACCCTGTGCACACATGCAGTGATAAAGATTTCTACACATTAAAGGGTCGGTTCACATTTCTGCCATACTTGGTAACTAGTGTCCTTAAATCTGATTTCTGGAGTCAGATGTTGTTATTTGATTTATTTAAATTTAATTTTCAAAGCTGTGAACACCACAAACAGTTGTCCTTTCACCTCCATTGTATTTTTGTGGACACAAAAATCTCAGAGACAGATATCTCAAACCGTTGGCTGCTAAAACTAAAACTTTCTGCACGGCTAACTCTACAGGTAAGTGAGGCAGTGAAAAGGTTTTTCACCATTTGGCTGAACTGACCCTTTTAAGGTGGCAGCAGCCATCGATAGCTGTGAGTTATCTTGTGTGTTATCGTCACACTTCACCCTCATTCTGCAGCCATGTGACATCATTTAACTTCTCATTTCATCCTCCTCATCACTAATCATTTCGCCTGTCACTCTCACCACCTCTCAGCGCCATCACCGACGCAACCACACTGTTTTCTCGCCAGTCCACCCTGGAAGACCTCGATGGGATGCCAGAGTGCATTCCCAAAACCAGCGAGCGCGCCAGGCCCAAACTGCGTAAGATGTACGGCCTGGACATGTCCAATTCATCCATGGACAGTGGCAGCAGCTTCATGTCCAGGTGCCTGGCCTCTGCATCGCCCATATACACGCCTGTGTTGTAGCAAAAGACGTCTCTAGATCCATTTTGTGTTGGTTTTCAGCTGACTCATTGCACAACTTTTCTATAACCCTTTTGTTTATTACAGCCCGTCAGAGAAAACCAGAAACGCACGTCTTTTTTTTTTTTTTTTTCATTTTGAAATACAATGTTTTCACCCAGCGGCAGTGATATTTTACAGCGTATGGTCCGTTCCTCCTTAATAACTGCCTTTCTGTTCTTTGGGGTTGGAATAAACATCAGTTTTTATTGTTGTTCACTGAAACTTTGCTTTTACCTCCAGCTACTTTTTAGCATTAGCACACCATGATGTATTTGTAAGCAGATATGTGTTTATTTATGTACGTGTCAGATAATGGAAGTATGGACGTTTAAAGTAATAGTTGTTGACAAATACTTGAATAATCTAATCTTCATTATAGCATGTTTTAAACTATTTGTTGTTGTTTTATTGTCCATACTTCTTTTAAATGCTTTCCTTCCTTAAAAGGAAGAAATGTTCCGTCATCCCAAATCAAGTGGATCATTAAAAATAAAAAGGCTTTAATAAAAATCAGTTGGTGCATTATGAAACCACCCTGAGAAAGACATGATTTATTTAATTTACTCGTGAGACAGAGGTGTACTGACATGACTTCTGTTTGTTTTCGTCCCCTGCAGTGAAGCAACTCAGTGCATCACGCTCTACTCCAGACAGGGCACCACAGACACCATAGAAGAAGTGGAGGACGAGCAGGATCAAGGCGAAGACAAGCAGCAGCAGGTTCCCTGGGAATCCCAAGAGATGGTCGAGAGTCAGGGGGCCGAGGGCGGTCCATGGAGTGATGGAGAACCCAGGGAGAAAGAAGAGGAGGAAGAGGGTGAGGGCGTGGAGAGATTGGAGGGTGAGGAGGGCAAGGAGGCCGAGGAGGCCGAGGAGAGATCAGAGGGAGCAGAGTTACCACAGGACCAGGAGAGCAAACAGAGAGAAGAGGCTCCGTGGGAGTCCTTCGGCCCAGATGAGGGCCCCTCCCTCAGGGTGGTGGAGGCAGATTCTGCCCCTTATGCCCAGGAGAGGGACTTCATCACGGAGAGCGAGGACGGGGGAGGACAGCAGGACTTCATGCAGACAGAGGGGAGAGCAGGGCTCCTCTACACCCCTGACACAGACGCATCTAAAACATCTGACGCTGACGTGCCCCCCAGCTACAGCAAGGCGGTCAGTTTCGATCGTCTGGAAGTTAGCGATGACGAGAGTGACATGGACAGGAAGAGGCGCATGGTCATGACCTCTGACAGCCGCTCGGACAGCAGGTCAGACATCATGTTGCCCTCAATGACCACCGAGCTGACCGCCAGCGAACTGCTGCTCAACAAGTAAGTCCAAAAACAGCTAAAGTCTGTTCAACATGAAACCTCACAAGGATCCGAATCAACAGATGTTGTTGTTGAGTTGCCGCTTAATTCTTATTTTTTTTTAGCAGATGTTACCTGATCTAAATTATAACTTTGTCTGTCTTTGACCAAATAATATTACAGTTTAGACTATTTAATTTTGGCTTCCTTCATGTGTGTTGTTGAAACACTGATTCATTTGAGTGGTTTGGCATATTTTACTAAATGAACAATAAATAGTTTCATTATAAAACAGTGTTAAATGAGTATGGTTCAGATATTGGCACCAAAATTCAGGTTTTCTGTTGGAACTGATATCAAGAATCTCAAATGACGCGGGGGTGTTTACCAAAAAACACAGCGACCAGCAAGCTTTAAAATTTCACAGCAGTGCAGAGGTTATAAAAATACTAATAATACTAGTAACTTTATTTATCTAGTACCTTTTAAAAACAGAGTTTACAAAGTGCTTTGACAGACAAACCTGGGAGGATACTCATACACTCACAAAATAACAACAAATGCAAGTCGAGGCATCTTTTTCTATAATGTGAAGGCGACATCACATAAAAACAAGTCTATAAAAATGTGTTTTAAGTGAAGTGATACAAAAAAATTCACTGACTCTGCAAGCCTTATTTCCTCAGGCAGGTCATTTCAAAGTCGAGGGGCCCTGATGGCAAAAGTCACCTTTAGATTTAAGCCTCGAAATAATAATCAAATTATAAACCCGTCTATTTGTGTTTCCCTCCTTTTGACTCAGTATAACAACTCCATCTCTCTGTGCCCGTCCAGGATGTTTTATGATGAGGAGCTGGAGCAGTCAGATTTATTCTACCAAAAACAGCCTCTGATCCTCCAGCTCTGCTACGCCCTCTACAACATGCTGGTGGCCCATTCGGAGATGGTCTGCTACCTGGTTATCATCATTAACCACATGGTCTCAGCCTCCTGCGCCACCCTGGTGCTTCCCATCACGATCTTCCTCTGGGCCATGCTGTCAGTGCCCCGGCCCAGCAAACGTTACTGGATGACTGCCATTATCTATACGGAGGTACGATCAGACACAAAGATGGGATTGTCGCCTAAGAGTAAGATCGGAATTAACTTTGCCGTTGTTCATTTTGTTTTCCCTTCAGGCCACCATCGTCGTCAAGTACTTCTTCCAGTTTGGCTTCTTCCCGTTCAACCAGAACAAGATAGATAAAAATAAACCGTATCACCCTCCCAACATCATCGGTGTGGAGAAGAAGGATGGATACGTCCACTATGACCTGGTCCAGTTACTGGCTCTGTTCTTCCACAGATCCATTCTGAAGGTAAGAGAATATTCGGATAGTGCGAACTTGAATATGTTCATCATAGGATAAATAAATACATGTGATTTTGTGCAACCCTTTACCAGACTCTCATCCTCAATCCATGCTTTCTTTTCCACCTCCAGTGCCACGGTCTATGGGACGAGGACGACCCCAAAGAAAAGAAAGAGCCCTCTCGTCAGAGCGAGTCAGAGGACGAGGGAAAAGCCGAGCGTGACGTGAAGAGCGAGAGCGATAAGGAGTCTGAACCCGCCTCCTCGCTGATCAGTGAGAGGAGAGGCTCCAATCACACCCTGAGATCCATAAACTTTGGCACCTCCATTGATTCGGGACATGTCCAGGTTCACTTCCCTCAACAGCAGACCTACCAGCGCCGCAAGAGCTCCAGCGGAGGCTCGCACATTTCTCACAGATCTCTCCACTCCTCCGCAAGGTCCAAGAGAGGTGAAGATGCTCGACTATTGTCTATTTACATTACAATACATTTATATTTAGTCGTTTAGCTGACACCTTCATCCAAAGCGACTTACAAGGACATGTTGGTGCTGCAATAAGTACTACTCGCAAAGCATTAGTGATTTATTTCCTCATATAGCCTCATGTTTTTAACCAGTTGTCTAATCAACACTCTTCCCTTACAACAAATCCCAGAGAGTAATGTATTATTTTGTAGTAAGCAATAGAGGGAAACCTCTTTCCTGTGGTCACTAGCCTCGACCCGTGGATTTAATCTCTTGTGTTTGTGGATCTCAGGCTGCATCTCTGACTCAATGCCTCGTTCACGGCTCATTTACGACTCGAAATCTAAACTATTTCCGCAGGAAGCACCGCTTCCCACAACAGCAGCCGCAAGGACGGCAGCGAGGCCAGCGTCCATCAGAAGACACGCAAACAGATGATCATGGAGAAGCTGAGGGAGCAGCTCTTCAAAGGAAAAGCCTTCGTCATAAAGCGGTACAATGAAGCACAGCTGGGTCATAAGAGGGGTTTTTTTTGTGTGTGCGTCTTAACCTCCGCCCAAGACAGTCATGGCTATAATCATGCAAGAAACTGTAACTTTATGAGAGCAATGATGAGAACTGAGCTCAGCAAGTATTCTAGGCGAATAATGGACGATGGAAAATCATACCGGTGATACGGCAGCTAAAAGGTCTAAATTTAGACCTTTAATTACAGCGTTCCCGTTAGGCCAGTCAGTGTAATTTTTGTAAGTGCTGTTATCGTTATTCTAAATTTAATCAGTGGAACAAGTGGTTTCTGAGATATTACATCCAGAACAGAGAAATAATTCAGTCATTTACATTTTGTCACAGTAACCTTTATTTAACCAACAAAGCCTCATTGAGATTAAATATGAGGCAAGTAAGTAAGACCAAGAACACAAAATATGCGTTAAAATATTTGGATAAAAGAAGTTTAATTATAAAAACATTTCTAATAGAAACGTTTCATCCTAAAAACGACAAAAAAGTTGCAGTGAACCATAAAAATAACTTAAATATATGCAAGACAGTCATTTAAAATATTAAAATGCATCAAATACATACAAAATATCAACAGTGAGAGGAGAGATCACCTTATTTCTGACTTTAATATACAAAGAGAGAACGATCTGGACTATTTTCACCTGTTTCTTCGCTCATTGTTTCTTTTTATGCTGCTCTGCAGGTTCATGGAGATCTACCTTCCCATGAGGCAGTTCTTCCATAACTTGATTCACCCGGAGTACAGCGCAGTCACGGACGTCTACGTGCTGATGTTCCTCGCCGACACGGTCGACTTCATCATCATCGTGTTTGGATTCTGGGCGTTTGGCGTACGTTTTTTAAATTTAAATTTAGATTTAGATTCGAACTTCTTTTCACTTGAAAGTTGAGGTTGACATTTATGCACATCTCTTCTAGAAACACTCAGCGGCAGACATCACGTCGTCTTTGTCGGAGGATCAGGTGCCGGGACCTTTCCTGGTCATGGTCTTGATCCAGTTTGGGACCATGGTGGTGGATCGGGCCCTTTACCTCAGAAAGTCTGTCATGGGCAAGGTCATTTTCCAGGTCATCCTGCTGTTTGGCATCCACTTCTGGATGTTCTTCATCCTGCCAGGAGTCACAGAAAAGTAAGAACTCACTTACTTCGCATTGGATACAGTCAGCAATTTAATCTAACATCATTAAGTTTCCTGATTAATTTGAGGTGCCAAGTTTTTTAGATTATCAGTGTTTTACAGCTGAAAGTCCTGTTTTGTTTTGCACTCAGCTTAAAAGATCTGAATACTGGAGACTCGTTGTGCTGTCTGTAACTTCTTCATCCTCCAGTTTAACAAGCCGTTTCACTTTCTCTTCCCCCTCGTAGGCGTTTCAGCGAGAACACGGTCGCTCAGATGTGGTATTTTGTCAAGTGCATCTACTTTGGGTTGTCAGCCTATCAGATCCGCTGTGGTTACCCCACCCGCGTTTTGGGAAACTTCCTCACCAAGAGCTACAATTATGTCAACCTCTTCCTGTTTCAAGGGTGAGTTATGCTGGGAATGTATCATTTGTTCCAGCTGGGCAAACAGGTCCAAGACTCAGGTCATGCTGGGGTTCACAAGAAGCTGCTGTCGCAAGAGTGGAAGAAGAGAAACAAAGAGTAACAATTTAATGTAATTTGTCAAGCAAAAGTACTGGCAAAAAAACGTTTTCTATCTCCAGCTTCTCATATGAAAAGATATTCTACTTTTTTCTGTCTGTACATTGTTTATCTTCAAAGTTTGGTCTCCTCTTCAGATAAAACAAGCAAATTATAGTCCTCGCCATCTCTCTCTGCATTCTCTGTGCACTTCAAAATGTACACTAAACATACAAGTGATTGATTTATAACGATGACAGTTTAAAGAATGGACAGCGTATGCGTGACGTCACCCACAGCTTTCTAAAGAGCCGTTTTGAAGCTCAAAATATGTGACTCTGTCCTCCGCCATGTTGGCAGTCCTGCCTCTACCGCCTCTTGGCTAATCTAAAAATCGGCAAAGATCATCGGCAGACCTAAAGCAAGCCGAAAGAAGCCTGGGTGCTCAAATAAGCCGCCTGTAACAGCACCTAGCTGTCAATCAAAGCAGCCACACTGTTAATTCTGCATAACTTTAAGCCTTAATATAATTTGAACAGGTGTGTTTAATATAAATTCTCCCTCAGTACAGTTGTCATGAACGGGGAAATTAGCTATAGAGACCAAAACTGTTTTTTGTACCAGGCTGTAAACATGTTTATTTGCTGTGAAGCTGGACATTTTAACATGGGGACTTATGGACTCGTTTTGTAGCCAGCCTCAAGTGGACGTTTGAGGAACTGCAGCTTTTGGCACTTCTGCATGACACACACACAGCTGTGGAGGTTGCAACCCTAGTCATTTCATGTTTATGTAATGCTCATTATTAATTCAATCTTCTTTTTTTTTTTAATTATTTGGTTCTTGTTAAAGTAAGAAGGCTTCATGAACACCACAGATCACTGTGTTTTCTCCCGTTTTTAAGCAGCTTTGTGCTTCTCAGGACTGTTTGTGCTGGTTTATGCAAGATTAAACAGTATAAGGGCTGTTAAGTGATATTTATTCTAAGTAACAATTCATAGTGGTTGCCAGTCATTGTCAATGTAGCTCAGTCATATAACTCTTAGATAATTTTGATTGAGATCTTTTTTTTTTAACCTCCCTTTTTGTCTCTAAGTAGAAAAGACAAAACAAAAACAGAAACATGCAGAATAAGTGCTCACAAACCCACAAAATGAAATCATTATGTCAAAACAAAAGTCAAAGCTTATTATGTCTGCCTTCCTCTTGGACAAAAATAACAAATTCCTGAGCACTGAATTGAGAATTAAGATATTGATTGTATTTCAGCCTCATGTTTTTGCCAGAGTAAATAACACTCTGTTGTTTCTAGTTTCCGCCTGGTGCCGTTCCTGACGGAGCTGCGAGCCGTGATGGACTGGGTTTGGACCGATACCTCGCTGTCTCTGTCCAGCTGGATCTGTGTGGAGGACATCTACGCTCACATCTTTATCCTCAAATGCTGGAGAGAGTCTGAGAAGGTGTTTATCATTGTACCATCAGTCCGGTGTGTCCGATGAATCAATTTCGGAGCCAAAGTCTGTCATGTTGGAATTCAAGCTGAAATTTACTTTTGTGATTTGTTGAAGTCGATTTTATGAGGATTAAACTCTGATCTGGACTTTGACTTTCTGCAATGAAGTGTATATTTGATAACAAGGATATATTGTGTCAGTGGTGCCCAATATTTCCCAAAAGTGCACTAAAAATATCTCTATCCTATGTCTCACTATAGTAAATAATGCACTGACAAGTCTTTCACGGGTCAGTCTGCAAGTACCTCCTGTCCTGAAAGTTTTTGTTCCATCTTGCGTAGAAAACATGCAGCCATTACCGCTGCATCAGATCCACTGGAGGAAAGATGGAACGTAGTCTGCCTACGAAAAAAACTGCCCTGTAATGTGAAAACAACATCTGTGTTTTATTCTGCAGCGGTATCCCCAACCGAGAGGCCAGAAGAAGAAGAAGGTGGTGAAGTACGGGATGGGAGGCATGATTGTAATGCTGCTGATCTGTATCGTCTGGTTCCCGCTGCTCTTCATGTCCCTCGTTAAGTCGGTAGCCGGAGTCGTCAACCCGCCGCTGGATGTTTCGTTTGAAATCACGCTCGCTGGCTTTCAGGTGTGGATACAGTTACTTTTATCAGATCAGTCTGCCCAGGTACAAAGGCCAGACAGAAATAAGAGAGACTAAAGAGAGGCTCTGCTCTGACTCAATCTCAGTGAGGTAAATAAATCTGTGATCCGTTCTAAGGTGAAGCCAAACGTTCATTTGAACATCTTGAAGTGGCATTTTGTGGCAGGAGAGAGCCGGTTCACAAGCCAAAGGATTGTTATCATATTTTCTGTCAGTATTTTGGCTGCAGGATTTCATATTTGACAGATTCAGTACAAGTACGACTGTTTTCAGCTTTAACAAGACTTTTTCTAATTTCAAAATAAAAACGTTCTCTTCTCACAGCCGATCTTCACCATGAGCGCTCAGCAAAATCAGCTCCAAAATGTCACCCCAGAGGAATATACAAAATTTATAAAGAGATTTAACGAAGATGTAAGTACAAGAAATACAATATGTCAGATGCCTTTATAATGTTGTTTAATTCAAGCACCCCCATCCCCTCCATGTATCCATGTACTGAGTCCTTACCACAGTGGCCTGGTTTCAAGTCCGACCTCTCTCAACTCTGTTATGTTCTGGTCCTAATACGCGTTTTTTTCGTCCCGTTGTTAGGAAGCCTTACAGTGGCTGGAGGGCTACATGCCTGAGGACCTGTACATCGCAAAGCTGAAGGGCAACTCCAACTCTCTGTGGACCATCAGTCCACCCAGCAGAGATAACCTGATAAATATGTTGGGCTCTGATGAGGAATTCCTCATCACTGTGAGCTGGTCTGTGCAAAGGTATGCATCGGCAAAGCGTTATCAAACAGTCTTCCTTGTTAATTATTAGTGATGGTGTTGAATTATCACAAGCTACATCAAAAATGGGAAACATTTATGTCTCCTGCTCAACGTACTATGTAATATATAATCATAAAACTATTTGACACTTGTTGTCATAGCACTTCTTATCTTTTGTTACCATTTCATGCCAAACATTTGGATTATGGGGATGACAAGGCACGTCAAACATTAAAACATCTTTTAATAACACATACAGAACCAAAAGAAATACATCATTTATAACAATATGTATATACATGTAGATCATTTCAGTGGTTTCAGATTTTCTTTGCTCTGAATATCAGAAGAAGGAAGAAAAAAGGAAATGAACACACCAAAATTTGTCTAGTTTTTTTTGTCTTTTGTCTCTTTGGCCTTCTCAGACTTTAATGTTTTGTTAGTCTGTGCACATTTAAAGGGTTCCCGTTTATATTGTGAGCTTTTGTAAGAAAATACAGTACGTCTTCTGGCCAGCAGGGGGCAATAATGCCTGCATGAGGGGGCCTAAGGAGACCACTGCTTTCCTAGTTTGTTTGTTTTTACACTGTTTGCTATTTCCTTATGTTATAGCGCACCATGAAGAAAACATACAGTAACAATACAACAGTTTGAGACTATAAATATGCACACACACACGCGTGCAAACACACTCAACTTGGACCAATACAGGATAGAACACAAATAAAATGAAATATTTCCCTAGATTGTTTATAATTTCTGTTCAGGTAAAGCCTACGTTTTCATCTTTAATGATATTCGTATTCCCAAAGCGTGACAAAAGCTTTCTGTTTGCCCTTAGCAATGCAAGTTATTATTAGTTATTCCAGTTATTCTTATTCACGTCCTCAGTGATCCGCACTCTTCCTGACCTGATCCTGTAAGTTCATTTCTGTCTGTTTTGTTGTGATCTTAGAAATCTAACTCTTGGTGCCAAGGCAGAAACAGCATCTGGAAAACGAGTGACACATCTTGACAGAAAAACAAAAGATGAGCTCATAATGCTGATAAATGAGACAGGAAGCATCTCGCGTCATGTGTGAGTATATCTGCTGCTTACTTTCTTGTTAGCACTTTACCACAGAGATGTGACAAGCAGGAGCTACTTTTTATTTGCTCAGGAACCTTCCTCACTGAAATGACCCGGAAGTATTAACATGTCCGCCATGATAAGAGCTGTTCGAATTCTCAAACTGTTAAGGAAAGGAGCTGCAATGCTTCCTTTATTATCTCCTACCAGCGTAACAAACACTTCATCTGACCTCTGTGACAGGTGGACAATATTCATTTATTATTTGAACTTTGACGTCGATAATGAAGTCATATTTTTCACCGGGTTTTCCACATTTATTTTTCCTGCATTAAACTACATGCTAAAAGCACGCAGGCGAGTATCTAGGAAGTATCTCAGATGCGTGTTTTGTAGTCCATCTTCTGGACTTTGTAGTTTTACCACAGGTCACGTCAATAACATACACCATCACATAATGACGTAGTCTAAGTGTAAGAGCAGTCGGATTCTCTGAACACCACGTCCTCTCCTAACTCCTTATGAATTCTCCTTCACATCTTTCCTTGGCCTTGTGACGTTTTCTATCGAGGTCAAGGAAAAGTGGTTAGGAAAGGACTTAGGAGCTAATTTTACCCAAACTGTGTTTTGCTGTAGTAACAGGCTCTCTTCCTCCACAGGGTCCTACACGACATCTTCCCTCGTTACATTCGAGCCCCCAGTGACTCCGAGGCCAAGCCTGTTGTGCAGCTTTATAACGGTGAACATTTTTATCACAGCACAGACGAGACTGACTTTTTGCTTATTTGTTACTTGATTCATTGACAGTAAAGGAAACCTAGGAGCCTCTTCCACTTCTCAATAAAATGCACACTTCTTAAAGTGCTTCCTAAAGAGCTGCCACACAAGAACACAGCGGTACAAAAAATCGTGTTCAGAAAAAACCAAAGCCAAAAACCTGAAAGTTGAATATAGAAGGCAGGCAAGTTTTCTGTCAGTGTTTTGTTTCTCGTGATGGGAGATACAGATTTTATAAATGTTTGAAAGGGTTCTGTTTTTTTTCTAAATGAAGTCTGACATTATTTTGATTTCTACGTGTTTTATTCTGATGAAATTACATCATTTCATTCTTCACCTTTGCAGATGGCAAGATGTTGGACATAACGTTGACCTTGATGCGAGTGCAGAACACCTCGGATCAGATCCAGGAATGGTGGAGCGTGAACCAGACAGAGCCCGGCCCGATACCAAAGAGGGAAAAAAACAAGGCTGAAGGTGGACTGGAGCTTTACGTGTTCAGCGACCAAGTCAGCCCGCCCAGTTTGGGCTTTCTGGCTGGATATGGGTATGTGGTGAAATGTTTGTGTGTACGTTCAGGAAATGTTGTCTTTATCTGATGCTTTTATTCAGAGCTGTACAACCAGTGAGCAAGTCAGGTCCTTGCCACAGTGACCCAGGGAAGCGGCAGCTATGGAGACGGCTGTGTCGCCCCAGGTTCAGTGCTTGGTCCTGAAGACATGAGTCTCAAACTTTGCGCATCTTTTTAAGTTTACAGTCAGATGTCTGTATATAAAGTAAGGTGATCTGCAATGATGCCTGCAGGGCGTTGTCTAATTTCCCGTCTCTCTGTCCTGTGTAGGATCATGGGCTTGTACGCCTCTGTGGTTCTGGTCATCGGCAAGTTCGTGCGTGAGTTTTTCAGCGGCATCTCTCACACCATCATGTTCGAGGAGCTGCCAAACGTGGACCGCATCCTCAAGCTGTGCACAGACATCTTCCTGGTCCGAGAGACGGGCGAGCTCGACCTGGAGGAGGACATGTACTCCAAACTCATCTTCCTCTACCGCTCTCCAGAGACTATGATCAAGTGGACCAGAGAGAAAACTCAGTGAAACTCAGCGAGGAGACGTTAACCAATGAAGGCGAGCCGGAGCTTTTCGGACAGGAGCCGCTCATTCAGAGAAACTGGGCTGTCGCTCTGTTGGTGAGCAGCTATTTCAGCCAATCACCTGCTGGAAGGAGCCCAAAGCAGCTGAGGACCAACGCTGTCCTCTTCAACTCAGCTCTGACGGCAGTGATAGTGTTTGCTCCACACTAGAACACTTGTTTGAGTTATAAACTGGTATTTTCTACTATTTACTGATGAAAAAACATCAATTGCAGTCATATTATTAACAACCAAGGACAAATTTGCAGGTGCTGTATTTATCTCGCGAAAGCTGGCTCAGTTTGGCATCCAGTGGATAAAATAAGCAGACTGGTGTTCAGTTGGAGACGGAGAAGTCCTTTAGCACAATTTTCCTAAGTTATAAAAAGTGCTATCCCTGATATAAAGGTAGGTTTTTAAACACAATGCCCGTAAGCCTCGTTGCCTGCCTCTAACATTTTCACACAATCGCACGGTAGGCGAAGAGACGCTCAAACTGAATGCAACTTCAACATTTAAGGGCTTCCCATCGACAACAAACAAAGTGCACAACGATGTCCACATGAGCACAATCTCGAATTTTCTCCAACTGGAATGCTTTGACTGTGGGACTGTGCAATATTGAGCTCTCGTTCCTTCAAGTTTTCGAAGAACGTGCGGAGGGGCCGAGAGGAGGGGGAAAAAAGGGCCGGTCGTCACAAAGAGAAATTAAGACCATCTTTTTTCTTTTTCTTTTTTTTTTTTTTTTTTTTTTTAAACATCAGAGGCCACGTGGGAGCCTCTCCAGGCACACAACGCAGAAAACATAATCAAACGATATTTGCCTTATTTTGTTTGTATGAGAAGAACTCTTATCAACTACATATCTTTCTCAGGAAGAGCTGTTTTCACAGATATTCATCGTAGGAGTTGTATGTTACAATATGTAGGCTTTGATGGATCTAAATGAGATTGCAGAAAAGATGAAAACTATTTAAACGGCATGAAACTTAACGTGGATATTGTTCAGGCGGACTGATATCGGGTATGTTTACTGCACAGTGAAGGCTGTATTGAGAAAGCAATTGTATCGCTGTGGACTGTTTTCCTCTCAGAGAATGAGATTAATTGCCAATCATCCATTTTCTGAATCATCTACAGGTTGGCTAGAGTCGAGACCAGCAGAGGGCTGTTTCTGAATCAGGGTAACGTGCATTAGATGATAGACTCTTGCACATCACTTGTGAACCTCTCGCTGTTTTTAACGTGAACACATCGACGCCCACAGCTGCGCATACGGTCATCGAGGAAGAAACGAGCAGGCACAAAAAAATAAAATAAAAAAAAATTCCACACATGAAGGGCTGAAACACAAAGTCCTTTGGTCCAAACTATGCATTAGAGGACATTGTAGCATGATAGAAAAAACTTCATTATTGTCATGACTAATTTTCATTACATGTACATACAAGTTTAAGGGGACAGGTCAGGGTGGAATGAAATGTGAAACTGTACCTGTATGTTAAGGCGATGTGGTATGATAGAGGTCCAGATATCTGCAAATAAAACATCTGGAGGTGGTGTCGAGTTTTGTGTTCAGCTGCTGTTTGCCTGTGGAAAATGACAGAGTGAGCGTGCAGGTGGAGAATCTGCGTCTCAACAGGAGATCGAGACCTGAGACCTCCACCACTTATCAAACTCTACAGCCTACAGCCACACTACAATACAAAAAGAGGACTGAACAGACAAGTTAAAATCAAGAAACATGACACAAGTCACAGAAAACAGGCAGACAGATGACAAATTGAAATTGGGTATTCTTTGATTTCTAAAAACAGGATATTGAAGACGGCAGTGACAGGACCATTACAGGACTCTGTCTTTATACATTGGTATTTTTTAAACCTTTGTGTTTTTGCTCATTAAGTTCCCACTCTGTGGATCCATATGTTGTCTGAAGGAGGGTCAGGTTTCCTGTGGGGCAGTCAACAGGGCCGCTAGTCGGACATGAAGGAAATAGATTTTCTTCATGGCCTTCTAGAAAGGATGCCTCGGCTCCGTTTGATCTTTATACAGTTATAAACCATTATAAAGAGTTGAACTGCTGCACAGTGTCAGCTCACACACTGCCTGATCTAATGAAGTCTGCACACGTGACTTCACACACATTTCAGGTTAATAATTCACAAAACAAACATTTTTATTTTCACCAGTGGAAACTTTTATGTCCAGTTTTATCTTCCTAATGCACAGATTCATCGCAGCCATTCAGGATGTGTGTGTGTGTGTGTGTATCATACCAGTAGCATGAATGTGCGTGCATTAAATATCACTTAACAGGGAGAGAGCATTAGCCTCATCAAAGATAAATAAGTCTTAGGAAGCTACACAGTCATTACATGTCTGTCAGGGGCCATTTTGGCGCAGACATCTGCAGCCGCTGTTCGTCTCTCTGATGTGGAAACTCTGTCCGCTAACTCGTTTAAGAAAATGTACAGACGATAAAACGCCACACGATGGAAATGTTTATTGATGCATGTGCAAGGTTTGGAGATATGCTTTTGAGGAACATACAAGAAGTGGGCAACAACACAGATAAAAAAAATAATAATAATGTAAACAATCCCTTTATCACCGTTAGTTATGTGGAATCAGAGTCATTTTAACTGTACTGTGGAAACTGGAAACAAAGACACAGCCGTGACTGTTTGTTGGCTGAAGGCGGAAGATAACTCGCACCTCCACGCAGATGAATGAGTCTGTGGTCTCAGCTCGAGTCTCAGCTGTGAACACAGTGAGAAGGGTTAACATGGCCAGCAGTGTGGAAAGCTTTAATACACTTTGGAGGAAAAACAACAACCTGAGCATTAAACACAAAAGCTCACGAGATGCTGAAAGTGTTTAAATACTTATACTCTGCAGAATGTGTTCAGCCTCACGGCCTCTAGACCAAACCATCAGAGTGCCTCAATGACGCATGCAGACATAAAGAGTAATCCACATTTCTAATCAGTATAGTACCACACTGGAGGACATGGTTTGTTGTTTCAGTCACCGGGGTCAAAACAAGGACAGCAGAGCTAAAAGTCCAACAAAAAACTAATTCAAAACCACAATGCACGCGTGTTGTTTTTGTTACTGCAGACTGGCTGCATTCACCATCTGCTTGTTCCTCAAACAGTGACTGAGGACGTGTGAGGAGAGCACGACTCTACCATCAGATTCATACAGATTACTTTCTAGAATTATAGACTGTGAAATGGAAGTTATGAGCGGTTATAGATACTGAAGTGTCTCGTACTTTTCTGAAGCTAAGCTGCATCACTGACAAAAACTGAAATTGGGATTTGGACATTTTTGTAAACTTTGTGGCAGAAATTTGACTGAAAACTGCTGCTCGTGCACTCACCACCTCTGGATTTTCTATTTCAGTGTCAGTTGACTTTGTCTTAAAGTCACTGACTTGAGATTACAGACACAGACCACCGGATCTCCAGTTCTCCACATTCCAGACCTCTGTGAGCTTGAGAAGGTTTGACTACATTAAACTACCGCTACTAAACTTAAACCACGCTGTGCTGAAATGATTAGATGCTGAATCAATTAGTCGACTGGCCGACGATTAATCTTGATTGACGTCTGTTGTCTTTGCAGCTGTGTTACAGTGTTGTCACTTTATTGATCATCAGTGTCTGATGGAAAGAGTTCAGGGAAAATCTGCAAAAACCTTGACTGAAAATTCAGTAAATTTATGGTATTTGAATTCTGATATATGACTTCAACTTCACAGTTTTTGTTTGGCAGGTGCCGCTGCCACTCTTTTGAGTTTTTACAGTGTCATCCACGTGGGACTGTACTCCAACAATGCATTAAATCTAATGTAAACAGGTGAGTAGCAAGGTATAATTAGTGTTCTCCTACATTTTTAGAGCATTTTGCCTCCTAATTTCTAACTTTGGGACGATTTCTCAAACTGTCAAAGCGTCTATAAATGTATGACCGTGCCACGATTTATTTATTTGTTCAAGTTTTGGGCTTTATCTGTCCAGATAAAAGAAAATTACAGATGCCATTAAAACACAACAGGTTACTTTGGCTCCTAAAGGTCTCTGTTAGGGTTGATTAGGCATTTATTAGTCGCTTAAGGTTAAGGTGAGTTACGAGGAGTGAATGTTAGTCAATGCGATGAATGTAAAATTAAGCCATTAGCGTGTGCTGTTGCATGCAGTGCACACATACAGAGGAGGGAGTGCTGTTTGAGTGACATGTCCTTTTTCTCAAAGTGAACGCCGGGGCAAAGACGAGCAACTGGCGCCAGCCACCAAACCCCCCCACCCCACCCTCCGACCCTCTGAGTGATCCCCAATTATGTCAAGAGGGGGAAAATGGTGTCCCCTTTGAAAAGTGTTCTTAATCAAACCCAATTAATTCCGCTCCTTTCCCTTATTATTTCCACCATGGACCGCGTCTCACTAGTCAGCCTGTTAACTAGAGCCCGTGCCCCAGCGGAGGTCACGCTTGGCCAAGCAAAATAAAATAATAATGTGTGTAATTAATTTCTAGTTCTGTGTGAATCTCAAGAAAATTCTGGGAGTTGTTGCTAAATGCAGCAGTCGTTTTTATCTGCATCCTGATTTCAAACTCATGCATGTCAGTGATACAAGCATTCACCGATTACCCTGCCTGCAAAACTGAAGGGGAACAATCAACACTGGCAGTGAGAGAAAAGGCTATTTGCTACATTATTTCCTGTCTCAAGCAGTTATTTGCAGTGCTTCCATAGTCTACATATGAACCTCGACATCAGTTATCAACTAAACCAAGAGTCCTCTGCACTTGTCTCTAATGCCCGAGGCCCAAAGAGTCTTAATCTTACCAACAAGGCCAAAAAGAGCTAGACAGGAAGCAAGTTTCCCCATCAACACATCTTCAGCTGTTCATTAAACACGATAACATGGGGCAATATTTACATTGTTGCTATTTTAAATTGTGAATTCTGAGAGATCATAGGTCCAGGATTTAACCCAACTCCTCATCGATCTATTACTGATCACTCTAAACGTCGACCTCCCATAACTTTTAATAATAGTATGTGCTATAGTATGTATTCTAACTTTTTGTCATGGTCTTGAGTTTGTTGTTTTGTGTTTCCTCTCCATGTCTTCTGTATGTTTACTTCCTGCATTTGTTGTGTTTTCTTGCCAGTTTTGACTCAGTTCCAGTCCTCTGCTCAGTTGTAGTTTTTTGTTTGCTCAGATTTCTGTTGAACTTCTGATTTATCTTGAATTTTTGGGCTTTGTTTCTCTTTTGCATAGACACCTTTTGCTATTTCGAGTCTGCCAACCTGTTCCTTCAGTCATTAACATTACCTTTTTGTTTACCTTACCCACCGATCTGCATTTGGTTCCTCTATTTTTAACTAAACCGTGACTTTAATACTCTTTCTTGGCTCTCTCCATGCTCCTTCGGTGCCACTGTTTTTCCTTTGCAGGATACCAAAGCACTCATAAACCTGCTGTTCCGTATTTAACTTTTCTACCCCAACCTCCAAATATATTTGACTATAGATGGAAGCTATGAAACGTCTGATTGATGTCAATGTTAAAAAAGAAGTTGATCATGTTACAAAAGACTGTTTGTCTGCTAATACATAGTTGCAAAACAGACCTCTACACAAACCTCCATCCAAAAATAAATTGGAGCAGCTAAGCCACACAGGCTATTGGAGGGCAATTAGAGCTTGAGCCCTTGTGGCCTCTGCAGCCTAGCAGGCGGGGCCTCCTGACACCCCCGGTTGGGCCTGATGGAGTGGAGCTTCATCTGTCTAACGGCCTGGCAAAGGTCCACAGGCCTGGACGAACACAACAGGCCTCCATCGGGCCAGCTCGTCTGTCACAGCTTACATGGCCTATTGTACACCAGCGCTCATTAACGGCACTAAGTCACTAATGCATGTGCAGAAAGAAAAACAAGATCCACAATCAAAATGCTTCTACAGTGGTGCTACTGTGACTTTATTCTGTTTTTTTTTCACATGGAAAATAAAAGTTTAAAAACTTGAAAGGACTAGAAAATAGTTTATAATATCGATGAAAAGAATATTTCAAAAATAATAAACATCCTTACACATTCATGAATGTGTCTACTAGTAATAAGAAATTTTCTTTTTTATTTCTTTGGCTTCTTTGTTCACTGTTGTCAACAGTGATTTATCACAAAATAAACAACAAAACCTATAAAACTGACAGTGTGGATGCTGCCATTTCTAAAGGCCATGGTAGATACACAATGTTTTGATGTCTTGTAAATGATAACACTTCTCTATACTTCATTTTCCCTCAAAGCCTTGCCACACTCATTTGAGAGATATTTGAAATCATGGGTAAAATACTTCCTGTTCCCTTGACTCCGTTAAATTAGATTTACTTTGCTAACCCAGCACACACACCAAATACACACATACAGTATAAAACACACCAGTGAAATCACCATGACCTTCATGTCTCTGACAAATGTCAGTGCAACGTCGTTTCCTTCTCGTTGTGGTCCAACAGTTCAAACTTTCAAGAGGTAAAAGAGGCTGCCAGCACCCGTTCACTTTTTTCACTCTAAATCCACCTGACGTCAGAGAATATTTTGTCAACAATGCAATGAGGTGCATCCTTTACCAATAAGGATGGAGATTTCAATAGTGCATAATAAAAAAAAAATTAAAAAAGGTTTGAGGGGAGAAGTTAATCAGGTCTTGAAAAGGGTTTTTCGGGGGCATCTGAGGGCATTCGGTCTATGGCTGAGAATCCCGGGTTAATCGCTTTAAAAGCAGTAATTAGGTGTTAAGAGGAATGCTTGTCTCTTTAAATTAGCCTCTGAACCAGATTACACTCGTTGACTTCCGATAAGCTCCCCCCCATCAGGACTCAATGCTCTCCAAAAGGCCAGTTTGATGATTTAAATAAAAAATAATAATAAAAAAAAAACACACTCAACGCCTTTTAAACTTGAGTTCAAGTGGGAGAAGTGTTTTTTTTTTTTCCACTTTAAAAGCAACTTCAAATATACTACAGAAAAAAATAAGACAGAGAAGACTGAACCAAAACATGCATACAATGAGAAAAACTTACTTTATAGACTAAAACTGGAGCAAAAGCCCTCAAAGTGAAGATACTTTCACCTCAAGGAGCAGGAGAATCTTACACCCCAAGTACATGTTGACAGAGTTAGGGTCTTTATAAAAAATATCTAATTTCCACAAAAATTAAGACAGCAAACTTGTATAAATTTGTTGAAATTTCTCATCAATATGTCCGAATACAAAAAAAAGTCGCTACGCCTGACCACAGGGCTCTACTTAGCTTCTTGTGTACTATATTGCAGTTTGTCAGTAAATTTACCAGAAACATACAAAATTAATGTTGAGTGTCAAACCTTTTGAGCTAAACCAAAATAAATGACGCCCCCAAGAGAGGTTTGAGACTAAAAAGTTAATTCAAAATGACATTTTTAAAGTGAATTAAAAACAAACAAACAAAAAAACATTCACAAGAAGTTCATTTTCATAGTTGTTTATATGTCAGTGAAAAAATATCTGACTCCTTTGGTGTCATGTACGCTCTTCGCGGGTACATGAAACAAAGCAGTTTGTAAACATTCATGGGATGCAGCTCAAAAATCTGTCCACGGCGCCTCGTCGGATCACATGTGCTGCCAGGTTTTATCCATCGACTGAATGTGCTCTTTGGCCTTCATCCTGAGTGCTGCGATGCTCGAACTCCTGTCGTCCTCCATGGGGTATTTATCGGTGAAGCTGGGTGGGCACTGATAAGGAGGAGGGCCCATTGGCTGCATACCTTGGACCATGCCTGGTGGGGTGTTGAGGAAGCTGTGGCTCGGATAAGCAGGCTGCAGGCCCTGCGGTGAACCCATGAACCCTGGGATGGTGTGCATGGACGTGGCACTGGAGATGGGCGAAGTCAGCCAGGGATCTAAGGGCATTGGGTTGGTCACCGTCCCCACGCTTGGAGGCATTGGGGGACGATTGAAGGACAGCATGGGAGAATCGTGGAGCTTCATGGTGCTGGTGTCCAACTTCTCCTGCCGTCTCCACTTGGCCCTCCGGTTCTGGAACCAGACCTGCACATAGAGAAATATCGATGAGACATGATGGCACTGATACTTCCACAAGGTTCTTGCAGAAGACAGAAACTTTCTGTTACCTGAACTCGAACCTCAGGCAAGTTAACCTTCATTGCCAACTCCTCACGGCTGTAGACGTCTGGGTAGTGGGACTTCTCGAAGGCTCGCTCCAGCTCGTGAAGCTGATAGGTGGTGAAGGTGGTCCGGTTTCTTCTGTGTTTCTTCTTAGCATGTTCTTCCTCTTTAACGGTCTCTGGAGACCCTTCAGCAACGTCCAGTTCCTTCTGCAGGTCGCTCATTTCATCATCACACTTGTCACCGGAGAAAAGGTCAGAATCTAAAATACACAAGAAAATGTACATCCGTTAACATAAATAATCAGAATTAAAGTGGCATCTTAAACTTGTGTGCAACTCATATCAAGACAGGTGGATTTTTTTTTATTTGGGCTACCATCTTGACAAATCTAATTTGGCTGACTGAAGGCTCAGACGGAGCACTTCGGGATCTTGGAGAGGACTACTGGAAAACGGCGAAAGCAAACCTCTCAACCAAGAATAGCATGTCAGTGAATCTTTGCGAGTTCATCCCTCAAAGGTTTTCTAAAGACACCTTGGTCAGTAGTTTGACCAATTTCATTTGTTTAGACTGAACAGTGTGTGTATGCCAGTCCAGTACATGACTTAGCAAAATCTGACTATCTGAGCTTTGTTGGTTCACAATCCACAACATTTCCAATTAGAAGAGTGCAGACCTTAGTCATGTTTGTGTGGTGTGTGTGTGTCTGGGGGGTAGTGATCCATAAATCATTTCTGACGTCATCTGATTCTGCATGTGCACATAAATCATCCACCCAAACCAAACATTCACTCCACCTCTACCCGTCCCTGTAGGCTGTATTGCCTATGAAATTATGTCGAGCAGCACGAACTTTACAGGTGATTTCTTAATTGTGTCTTGTTTTGAGTGTTATATATATTTTAATGATCATGCAGCAATGTCACAGCAGCAAATATTGTGGGATATTTGACGGGAAACTTTCAGCTTCTGAGATACATTTTTTTAAGCAGCTCTGATAGGATGTCTGTTTTCCAAACTATTTTACCGTATGAACCTGGACTGTGTGTGTTTGATCTCTCATTCATTTTGTACTATAGAAAATGCTGTGGAATTTACAGTAAAAAAACTGCCAAATCATGACAGTAAAAGATCGTAAAATACGCTATGAAGTTTTCCTGCGTACAGTAAAACACAGTCATACTTCAAAACCTTTTATTTATACGACATTTTAAGATAATCTATGCAGAATAAAGTTGTGTTTTTATATTAGAGACAGTTAATTATACAGTAAAATACTGTAATATTTAATGGCATATTTTACAGTCTTTTACTGTCATTGTTTGGCAGTTTTTCATCTTAAAATATATAGACATTTTAAAATATTGGAAAAAAAACGGCAACCAAATACATGAAATCAACAGTACTAATATCTTTTTATTGTGATATTAGAAAAGGTTGGACCGTATTTATCACAGTAAAATACTAGCTACAAGTTTTTTACTGTAAAAACTGTTTTTATTCTTACAATGTGGAGACCAACAATACACACAACAATTAAAACTTCCCATTTCTTTGATAATGTCTTTATCTAGTTTTAAGACAATAAGATGTTACTGGAGGAAAACGTTTTTACGTATGTGTGATTGTTGATCATTTTAAAATAAATTTTATCAACAACCTGATCAAAAAAGTGAAATCTTAACCTTTCTGCCCATGATAAAACAGCTTAATGACCAGTGCCCTTTATCCAGTGGACGGCTTGTAAACACCGGGGGTTTGCCAAGTCCAAATGACATCACATCTTTCGCTGAATTCTTCCCTTGCAGTAATCCCACAGTAACAGATGCTAACACTTAAAACCTGGGAGTCCCCGCCTCCCTCTAATAACAAGAGACCTTAGTCGGCTTCTGCACAAGACGAGCAAACAGTCATAGTCCAGATTACATGTATGTACAGTAGAGCAAGTGAGCCGTGTGTGTGTGATGCACCAAAGCTTGTTAATCACGCCAAATCGTTGAAGGCAATATGGCCGACAGATCACTGGTTTGAAATAATGATGCAGAGCAGCGAGAGCTTTGTGTTTGTGAAATCTTTGATTGAATAAAGAATGAGGGGGCAAGAAAAAGCGTTTCAGGACTATCCCGTCTACACTGTGATGAACTCCAGACGAAACATGAAACTCTTAATCTAGATCCATCTGGATGTAGACGCACAGGGAAAGTTTCATGGTTTGTCAGGAACTTTCTTTGGCATTTAACTATATCTGGACAGATAGTTACAGACATTGAGGACTCACAGAGGTGTATCATCTGCAAATCAAGCAGATATCACAGTTTACTCTGTGGGTCCTAGAAGTCTTGTACTTTGGTGTATGAAGTTTTAAGAATGGAGGCTGTGGGCAGTTTGAGATTGTTTACAGTGGAAGCCAATAAACATTTCACAACAGAAAAAAAAGTATCAAATTATCCAAAGAAACCTGCCAAGTATACAGTAATCAACTTCTCCTGTCCATCCGTTCATTGCTCCAACATTGGCTCTGTCATAAAAACCCACTGGAAAATAATTATTGTGTCTCTTGGTTGTTTAAAATCTGTAGTTTTCACATGTCAACAGGACACATGAAATCTTCTATGATGACCGAGTAACCACACATGGCCACATAACTTGTATATATCAACCCTAATATCCCTTATTAAATTCAGATGATTTGCTGATTGACAGGATAATTTCACTGGCTTCTTATTTTCAACCAGCTCCACCGGCGGCTCCATACGGAGACATACGGAGGCCTGCTTCAATCCACAGAACACTATTTTAAATGCGCTCGCCATCCCAAAGATAACAAAAGCTGAATGGACCTTTCTGATAGTAAGAAGAACTAACTAACTAATTACATTAATCATTGCTCTCCTCTATTTAGATGTCAAATCAGTACCAGGATCACGGCGCTAGAGCACCTGAATGGAGTACAACTGTCATTCGTATTCATGGATACATTGTGTGTGATAGTGTAAATAACTGTTACAGGGACATTTGTGCACAAGACATTTAATATATTTCTGTTTGATGTACAGTAAAGAGAAAAAAACATAAATGTTTTGGTGTTTTTTACTGAGCTTAACCAACCTGAAGGATGTGTTATGAATTCATATTTCCTTTGGCTTTCTCTTGTTGTCCTGAGTTGAATTGAAGCATTTTCGAGAAACCAAATAAGTAAGTAACCAAAAAAGAAGCACTTAGATGTAGTACTGTCACTGTTATTGCTCATTTGCCAAATTGGGGGCTCAAGTACAAGTTATATCAACACTTCACTGTAATTTCAAACAACCGAATAACTCATCACAATGCGTGGGAGCTAAAAGGTGAAGTGGAAAACTGTGTGGGAGTACTACGTTGTAAACCGGACATACTAGACTCTAATTCCAGCTCTAATGCCACTTGTTGCACGGTTAAAGACAAAATCCTCTGAACTCATTACGATGCTGAAGAAATGTACGAGAGAGTTTCTTTTCTGGAGAGACTCACCGTGGTAGGAAGAATGTTGGGAGCTGTCACCCAGCTCTGGGAGGTGCCCATAGGGGTCAGACGGGATCTGCTTCTGTGGGTTTTCTATGTTTGTTTTTTGGCTGTCATCATTTCCTACCGAGTGGAGTAAAGGGTCCTGGTCTTTAGTGAATCCCAGTATGACGTCAATACTGTGGACTCTACCTCCAGCGCTTGACCCTGCACCTTTTGCCATGTCATAGTTGTCCAGACAACCATCGTCCACTATTCCCAGAGTATCCATTGACAAATGCATCCGAGCCTCGGAGACTCTTTATCTGTTCTTTCCGAAATGAAGCAGAGTTGTTGTGCAGAGCTGCTGTTGTGCTTCACATGCGTGGATGGACACGTGGATGAGATTCACTGTAAGTGACGAGTGAGGGCCGTATCCAAGGGTTGCTTCAGTGAAGTTGAATGGATCGTTTCCACAAAAGCAGAACAAACTCACATCTTTGTCTGGAAAGGAAAAAAAAGCAGTGCATTAAATATGAAGTTTAACAGCTGAACAAATTGTCATTGTGATATCTGTATTAGCAAGCAGATTTTCTTTGATTATTAAAAGAAATTACTTTAAAAATTGATTGTGAATATTTGCCACAACGAAATTAACCAAGCTTCTATGTTATATTATACTACAGTGTTTAATCACAGACCTAAACAGTCATGTGTTGTTGACTAAATGCAGGACATGCAGTCAAATAAAATAAGATAAAGAAAAACATATGAAGGTATGAAGAAATCAAAAGTCTGTCAACTAGTTTGCTCTGCACCATCCAGATATGTTTAGTTTATCTGTCCCAAAAAACATATTCACTATCATTTCCAAAGTTTTTACATGTCTATGCAGCTAATTTAATTTGAAAATAACTTTAACATTTCATTTTAATTTCGTTAAATAAACAAGCATCATGGAAACAAACTACATCGATACACAGTGAAGAATCTTACCTGTCTTCAAGTTCCTACCACAGGCTACATGCACATGGTGCCTCTGTAGTCCATGAGAAGGCGAATGACACTAACTATATCAGCCGTAGGTGCTTGTTACTCTCAGTTAAGTCCTTGAAATCCCCTGCACACAAGTGAGCAAAGGAGCTGCTGGAGTCCTGTGCAGCAAGCACATGTAATGTCTTTCTCTCCTGACAAAACTCTCCTTAACCACACGAGACACCAAAGCTTGTTTGGAAGGGGGGGGTGGATGGTAGTAAAAACCAAAAAGGGGTTTAAGAGGTTTATTAATTGGAATCCTTCCCCTTTAAGAATGACTGACAGTTGTTTTCTGGTCAAGTAATTGCTCCAAATGTGTCCTGCATTCAGACCACAGAGGGAGGCCATTGCTAATGAAGCCTCGAAAAAACTTTCTTTCAAAAAATCTATTGTCTGAAAGATAATGGCTCGTACTGAGAGTTTTCGTTAATCCCTTCATTACAGACAATGTAAGGGGAGAAAAGACACAGAGATGGACTTTCACTCGAATGGCTACACACTGTAAAGACTTAAAATTATTTTTTAAAAATAGTATTACAGCTTTTAATAAAGAAATTAAATAAAATAAAGAAGTGAAGTAAAGCAAATTTGAAATTTTGTGGGAGGAAAATATATAATATATATTCCCTATTTAAGAAATGTTGTTTAATTGTATATATAAAAAATGCTGTAAATAGTACAAAATATATAAGTTGCACAGTCAGGTGAGGACCAATGAGCCAAACAAAGTGTGAGTTAAAGTATAGGTCTAGAGAGCAAAGTAAATTAAGGACAATCATCGAATTAATTAATTCAAACATGAGCAATTAGTGGACAATAATAATGTTCAGCGCAGTCCTAATCACCCCTTTGCAATCTTCATCCGATCATATTATTAACATGCGTCCAGTTTAGGCCCGTCTGACGAATAATCTTGTTGCCTATGATGGTTCACAGTAGATTTGGGTTGAGGGACATTTAATCCTGCAGCCTACAAGTTTCTCCTTTTGCCAGCTGGCACAACCAAAGCTGTGGCAGCTCCAGTAGGTGTTGCAGAGATCAATCCCATCCTTAATGAGCCTAAAGACTTCACTGGAGCTTTCCTCTGACCTCACTCCACCTACCTGAAACTATATTTAGTTCTTTGCATGGCAAAATCTAACAAAACCTCGTCTTTTTGGGGGGTGGTCAGCTTATATTCAGACAAATGATGAAATAAAACAAGTTGTTGCAGACTACTTTGAAGGAAGGGAGACCGAAGAAGTACACTGTGCATTATACTTGCATGGTAAGTATAATGCATGGGCTTATACTAAAACTTTTTGTTTTTTGAAATACCTTTTGACACATGTTTAAGATCCAAGCGAGGGTCCATCTCCTGCAAGTCAGGGGAGATGCACAGAAACTTAACACCTGTCTAAGTAGCTGAACAGTTTTAAATGCTAACATGTTTAAAGCCATCTGGCAACAGTGGTCTGCATTGCCAGTGCTTTCTATGGACAGACAGGCTGTGGGTTAAGTGGCAGAACATGTTTTCTCGAATCATAAGGCAGTTTTCCAAGAAAGCAGACTGCTGAGCTCATTACTTCGGAGAGACAAGCTTTGTCACTACAAGACTGAATTAAAGACTCCCTGTGACAGTGAAGTAGGTCACTGCAGTCACATGTAGTGCCTAGAAAGTTATCAACAACTTTCAATTTATGCACAAAAACAAAAGAGCATCTTCATTCATTTATTCATAAGGTGTCATATTTTTAATATTGTAACATGTTGTTTTTAAATGCCTGGTAGTTTGGCCGCGTGTTGGCTTCTTTTACGTCAAATTGACGTCATCCTTGTACCAGGAATTCAAAATATTCTTCCAATAAGGGAAAAGAAGCATTAATTGCCTTAGTAAGCCGATACCATGAGACAGTCGTTGGACTGCAGCAGATGATAATTAGTCTCATTGATTAGTGATGCAAGTAAGTAAGAAGAGTAAGTTAAATTGATGCCAAGAAACTTTATGTAAAATAGAAAATACAACAGTATGCAGTCAATAAATCCTGTAAACATTACATGGTTGGGTTGAAAGATTGTTGGCATGTTCTTCAATTAATCAATCAGACTTTACTTGTATTGCACTATCTAGTGCTATAATATATAATTTTGCAGTGAAGAAACACCAGAGGTATCTTAAAAATAAATAAACAAAATAAAAAGAAATGACAAGAATAATACACACAACACGTTAAAATGTATAAAAAGACAAATAAATAAATATAGTTCAAGCA
This sequence comes from Protonibea diacanthus, assembly GCA_028641955.1. NCBI lineage: Eukaryota > Metazoa > Chordata > Actinopteri > Sciaenidae > Protonibea > Protonibea diacanthus. The sequence goes on along the minus strand of CM053988.1, from coordinate 18,654,414 downwards.
AATACTGACTAAAAAGTTTAGTCTTAATTTTGCTTTTAAGTTTTATTTATATTCTGATATTATTTACCCAACAATTAGATGTAATATTTCTGATGACCTTTACTGTTTGGCACACCTCATGAGTGGCTAATATTTATATGAGACTTGCAAGATGCGCCTAATACCACCCAAGTCGTAGGTAAGGGAAATTGATAATCATTTTATCACATTAATATATTAAAGCTGTCCCTCTTTGCTTGTTTCCCCATTATCCTAATTGAGTACAAATTGGTTAAGAGGGTGCAGCATAGCTATCAAGCTCCTTAGTTTTATCAGATGACAATTTAAGCCACTGAGATCCTATTAGGAAGAAAGCAGCTAATGTTTAAAGGCGCTGTGTCAGCTTACAGGGGGGAAAGGGGGATGGTGAGCAGCAGGGGGATGACAGGGAGATGATGGAAAGGGAGGGTAAAATGCTGAGAGACTGGTCATGTGACCAGCTCCAGCTGAAATGTGAAGGAAAAGCTGTCACATGATGTACAGTCGTATCCACGCTGGTCATCATTATGTTGTGTGTGCCAGTTCACAGTTTTCAAAGTACTTTATTCACTTTAAGGTTCATGCATTTATAATTTTATATTGTCAGCTAAAAATATTTTAACATTTCAGGTCATTTCTGTCTCATAAAAATCTGGAAATTCTCGTACGTGCCTTCATAAGTTTTCTATATGTGAAAATAGAAACAGAATATGTGGCTCTAGCCGCCGCCATCTTGGCTCTCGGCTAATCCTAAAAATCAGCAAAGATGTGGATCATCGGCGAACCTGAGACGGGCACTACTCTTTGTAGATTTAGAGCTTTTAGCTCATTGTTATTGTTTGTATTTGTCATGGATTCGAGTTTCTTGTTCGGTACTTCCTGTATTTCTTGTGTTACTTTACTTCCCGCCTTTTCCCGTTTCCCGCCAATTTTGATTATCTGTTCCAGCCTGATTAATTTCACCTGTGTCTTGTTGTCCCGTCTTAATTTCTTGTGTTCCTTGGTTTCCCTTGTCAGTAAGTGAGCTCCACAGTTCAGTGTTTGGCCCGAGTGGCAACCTCCCTGGCTGGGAAATTCACGTCTGAATTTGGGTCCACTTCTTGAACTAAATGTGATGTGGTGTTTTTATCTTCTGCTTTAGTATAAAGCACTTTGTAACTCTTGTTTGAAACGTGCTATATAGATGATTATTACTACATCTCACAAGGCTATATATGCTAAAAATATGTTCTTTAGAGTTCAACAAAATGTAATTTGACTGTAGCAGAGTGGACACGCAGGTATCAGGGTAAAAAGTTTAATACTAGATTAAACAGTATGTCCTAAGGCATTCTGTCAAATGAAGGTGCACATATAATTCAGAAAGAAGACTGCACTGCAACAAATTATTGTGGTGTGTTGACTAATCCTGAGTTGGTTTTCATCCAGACCGTGGAGCCACTGGTGCTGGAGTTTGTATCTACTCATCCAGATTAGGGCCTTCCTTGAACTATGGTTAATGCCTTTCTCGTAAAGTCTAATACAGTCACAACATAGATGTTGAACAAATGTTACAAAAAGTTGAATGGTTTGCAGCTCATAAGGTCTAGGTTTGATGCATGTGCGGTATATTTTCATGACTGGTACATCAGGGTACATCCTCCTCATCGCCTCGTCCTCGTCGTTCTGAATCCTGCAGAATACAAAATATAAAATCGTAATTGGAAGAAACTATAAAGCAGTGTAGTCACACAAAGATATCTTCAATATACAGTCCATTCATTGTATAAATTCTATGATGCATATTGTCCTTTATCTCTGTGTCCAAGAAGCCTAAGCCCAAACAATGTGTCCGAGCATACGGACGGTGTATTAAAAGGTTAAAGGGTGGACAAAGTAGCAGCTGGCATTGAGTAAAGCTTTCCTTTAAAGATCAGTATACTGTCATCAACAGAATTACCACGTTACACTAATGTTGTTAGCAAGAGAAAACAATTCACACCAGGCACGCCTGGTTAGAGTAAACGAGATCGTTCTACGAAACATTAATCTCATCAACTACTCAATCTGCACTGTTTTGATTTGGTTAACAAAGCTGTATACGTTCATCTGCTGTACACAGTATGAGCTGAGTATGTAGTGTCTCCGATTTTATGATCCTGGTTCTTTTTTTATTCATGTTTGTAATCCAAAGATAGAGTGTGGTGACTCTGGCCGCAGCCAACTTGGCAGTCCTGCCTCTGACGCCTCACCGCTAGTTGCCAATCTAAAAATGGGCAAAGACGTGGATCGTCTGTGGACCTGAGGCGGGCTGAAGCAAGCTTTGAGATTGACTTGTTTTTGGAGTCAGCCCCGTGTGGAGTTTGCTTACTGGGGACAACACAATTTTGAACTTGTGCTTTGTCATGTAACCGCTGTGAGGGCGCTATGGCTGTGTAGAAAAGATCTACAAGTACAGGTCTAAATTGAAAACTTGGAAAGGTTGTAAAATAAGACAAATTGTCTTGTTTGTGAGGAGAAGTGTATAAAAGTAAGGAGAGTTCATGGAGGCACAAGGGGCGTTGGGGGGAATAATGTGGTTGTTTTTATTTGTGCTAAAAAACAGAAAATAACATATTATTTGTCTTTGCTTTCACAATGTGCTGCGTCACTCTCATTCACTGCCTGTGTCACTGGACCACTGCCCTCCCTCCTTCTCTCTCTTAAAATTGTCTTTGTGTCTAAGTTGCAGCTTCTGTGACTGGTAAATGAAACCAATGCAGAAGTACCAAAAACTGTAATTCCTCAAGTGGCCACGTGAGGCTGGATACAATCCAGAGAATCCACTGATGATCCACGTCTTTGCCAGTGCCACATATTTTGGCTTCAAAACGGCTCTTCAGAAACCTGACGTCAAAGAGTGACGTCACTCATGCTCTGTCCATTCTTCATACTGTCATTTGTGTTCGTGTCACTATTTTGCAGCATAAACTGCAAGCCAGACAGACTTAGTTGGGTACATAAGTGAATGCGTGAACGGATTAAATGTCGTTTTTCACCACAGTGCCGGATCTGGTCTGAGTCGGGTCCCTAGACTGACACTGACTAACAGAGTTGTTTTTATGATACCATTTTAAAAGCTTAACTAGTTTAATTATGCCTATAACACAACTTTGAATTTGCACCTCGCTTTGGTTATAATTTAGGTCAGTATTTCATGTTGGGGTTACTTTGGTTAAGGTTGGGTAATTATTTTGTTTATTTTGGCTGCTAGACATTCGTCTTAGTTAAAAATTTGTATTTTAATAAAAAAGTACACATAAGAAACACCTTGTGGTTGCCCAGGAATACTGACAGGAACTGTACGGTTTAACTAGCAGAAAATAAATGGTTACTTATTCGCCTCCTTAACCCAGATTTACCTGTCTGCCTTAGAAAGATTGAACTAATGTCACTTGCGTTATAAGCCCACTTCTATAAATGTATCTAACGTCGTCATCAGTACTATAGAACAGTCTCCATATTGGTATCAGAGTTGACCTGTTTCTATTTAAGGGTGGTCTGTTCAGGCCTTGACCCTCTTTTAATAAGATTAGCTCCACCAAGTGCTGCAGCTTGACACAAATTCGCAGTAAGTTCATGTCTTGGCCTGGGTTGCACTCCTTTACCTTACTCTCTTTTTTCTGAGATACAGTTTTGTGCTTTGTGAAACACGTGAACCAGATACGCTGGAACTAGTCGAAGCAGTTTCATCACCTTTACTGAAAGTGTGACAACCACAGTCCTGGATACTCTCTCGTACATCAAACGGTGATGAAAATGTACATGACATAATTCATAACTTGTATTTTATTCTTAACAGGCCTCATTTTTTTCATGTCTGTTTAATTAGTCGTAGAATAAAGTTGTTGTTTTTTTTTAGAATAAAGTTGTTTAGAATAAAGTTGTTTTTTTGAAAAAAAAAAGATTGTTGAACATGAAATATTAAAGATGCAGACTCAGTTTTTTGCTTTTATTGTACACTCCTTAGATGAAGAACATAACTTGAATAATCTTCAATTTAAATGTAATTTTCATACTTTGTTATTTTACAACCTTTTCCACTTGAATTCAAGCAAATAGCATAACATGGGTTCCACACTTTCAACTGAACAATAGGTCTTAACTTCATTACAATGAATGACTCTGACTCTGGATTGTAAGATGATTAAATAATTATTGTTTTAAAGCACACTGGCTAAGAGACGTGTTTAATGGTTGCTTCTTCTTCGAGCCCTGACGAGTTATTACACACGGAGTCTAATCTGCTTCTCTGGCTAATTTGAGCCCCGAGGAAATAAACCCCCACCTAAAGCTACTTCATAAGCCTCGCTCACATCCGTTGATGTCACACATACATCACAGGCAGTCACACAGGACAGCGAGTTCAAAACGCCTGATTCAACCAGGGGTCCGTGACCCCTAGGGGGTCTGCAAAGGTACTGCAGGAGGTCCACCATTTTTTGTCATAATAATTGACAATTTTCACCAAAATAATTTGTGAGAATTGAAAAATGAATATATATATATATATATATATATATATATATATATATTGAGTAAACTTCAAGCATTCATATGCAAGAATACGTTATGTTTGACAAATCTATGATTCCAAAGATGTACACTAACATAACTTGACCAGCTGCTATCGGAGGGAAAGAAGGAAGGAAGGGAGGAAATGAGGAAAGGTGTTGACTAAAACACAGCAGTTTGTTCTTCGTTGTGAAATTAACGTGAATCAGTAATGTTACCAAATAAAACCAGCTACTGCAGTTTAATAATAAGTGAAGCAGAATGGATACATTTGTCACAGTAACAAAGCCTTGAGCTCAAGATCCTACTGCTACCCCTTCCACCTCTGAAGCCCGATGTTAGCCACTCAACAAGTGCATGGCTCAACACGATTCTGCAGTTTTCTTACACCTTAAGGCCAAAGGACACTCTTTTAGTGACAATGATGTTCACATTTTCGACAGAGAAGACAGGCGGTTTGAAAGAGGAGTGAAGGAGGCTGTCTAAAAGTGTAAAACTCTAAAACTGTAAAAGTGGAGAAACCATTTCTCAACAGAGGAGGAGGCTTCAGACAACGCTTATCGCCCATCTACGATGCTGTACATCCCTTTCCAGGAGACTAAGCAGCAGTTTGTCTACAACTGTTGTCCACACCAGACCTCGTGTGACTTCAACACTCTGATGACAGTCGACACAACATCAGTGAGCACAACGAATTAAGTGGAAGCAAATCCAAATGTAATGGTTATATGACTCCAAACTCAACACTAATAATGGCACCAACATGGTCCACATTGTAGTAACACCCTGCATTATTGTGTATACCATTTGACCATTTAGAGTTAAAATGGCGGCATACTGTATCACCCCTTCACTGTTATCTAAAGGTGGGAGGCGTGTTTTGTTTACATCTGTTCATAGCTGTGGCTCTGAGACACACCTGACGTGGAAACCTACTTCATATAATGCTAATCACACCTGCTAATCCCTGATTAATGGACATGTAGGTCATATTTATGTTTACAACTGCTATTCAACTATCCAGTGTGAAACAGTGTCACATTAATCTTGTCTATAAAATAGACAACAGCTCAGGTTGTTCTGTTATCTTGGGACACACATTAAAACATTTGAGCTTTTTAATAACAATAAAAATCCATGGTGTGTGTACGTACATCCACTCCAGGAACAAACTGGTAAAGCAAGATAACCTACCTGTGCTACACTAGTCATAAATGATTTTTAGCGCTGTAGTCCATCTCAGATAGAAAGATGTTAAATAGATGTTATTCAGTCCTACGGGGGAAAGGGAAGCCGAGAGCTGTAAAACGCGGTCACAGGGGGCTAGAGCCGATCCCAGGTGACTTAGGGCGAGAGGCAGGGTACACACTGGACAAGTCGCCAGCTTATCACAGGCCATAGAGACAGTATTCACACTTAGGTTCACACCTATGGGCAATTTAGAGTCACCAATGAACCGGAGAGTACCCGGAGAAAACCCACGCAGACACGTGGAGAACATGCAAACTCTGGTTCAAACCAGGAACCTTCCTGCTAACCATGCACCTAACCACATTTTCACGTCAAAGTGAAAATAAATGCTTGATTGCAAATGTATTCACATGCCTGCAATCAACATTTAATAACCTTGTGTCTATGTGAATGGGACGAGTTTACTTCATCAACATAGAGTGGTATTGTGGTCCTCCATCCATGACAGACAGTTGTGGTGTGGAGCAAAGTGTGCTGGTTCAGGAGGTACGGCTACTGGTTGCTTCTTCTGTGTCAATATCAATAAGTAATTTTCAGCACTGGTTCATACTGCAAGTAAGTGATGATTTGTGACCCTTAAGAATATGTTTTTAACCCTAAGCGTTCTCAAAAGCTATGCCAGCAGCTCAGCTTCTACATGGTCACCATGCTTGTTGCACTAGCTGCTCTTATCCCCTGAGGAGGGGGGGTGGGATCATCCAGGACTGCCGCGGTGTCCTCTAGTGGTGATGCAGAGGCTGTGCAGACTGTGGACTCCCTTCTTGATGTCATCAGGTATTAAAATGATTCACAGAAACGTGATACCTTCAAATATGGTGGAAGCTTAACTCAGAAAGGCAAACATCTGCGATTATTTATTTTTATCTTGTCACTCTTTCACACTGACAGCTTCTTCTTTTCAAACTGTTAATTCCAGGAGTGTTTCCACAGTAAAGAGTCTTTGTGTCGTCAATATGACGCTTCCATTTTTTTTTTTTTTATTCCTGCATGATAGGAAGGATCTTCTGGACCAAGAGGCAAGAAGTTGAATAACACACAACAGACAACAAGTTGATCTTCAGTTAAAGGTTTAATATCAGCGCTAAGGAGACAATCTTGTTCAACACAGGAAGATACAGCCTGGATAAATGTTTAGCAAACAGATCTGGAAACCTTTTACATTTCTCTGGACGTCCTCAATTTTATCTCTTATCAACATTTAGGCTCCTGTTCTGACCCTGATCGATTACTCATCCTAGGGCTTCAGGAACAACACCAATATATCTGTCTTTGGTCTTCGCCAAGATTTCTACCTGATGAATGAACATACACAGACATAAAACATGTTCATGACAACACAAATACATCCTAACACAGATTGGAACCAAAAGACTGTCTAATGATCTGAATGTTGTCATTACACCACACTCTTAACAATCTGTTCCACAAAGGACTGGTGTGGCTGCAGGTTTTTGTTCAAACCAACCAAAAGCACACAGTTTAACCAATCAGCTCTCTAAAGACTGAGATCAGTTGATTAAATGAGTCAAGTCTGGTGTGCTGCTGCTTGGTTGGAAAGGAAACCTGCAGCCACACCGGCCCTTTGTGGAACAGATTGCCCAGGCCTGTCCTAGATGATGGAGTATTAGTGTCTGGGACCTCAGACGGAGTCAATATTTTGGGTCTGTTAGTCTTCTCCTGGACAGTTTGGAAACTGAGGGATGCATTTGGTCAAAACAGTCATCTGCTAAGGACATGCTATGTTTTTCTTTTTGTCTTTGTTAATAGTTTTACATACCTGAGGTTGATTGCTCGTGATTTACTGCCTTTACTGCCCATCTTTGTGTTTCGTCTGTCTCTTGCTGCATTGTGAGGAAGCTTCGGTGGGGAATCTGCTGTAGCACCCGGGCACGACGGACCTCCTCGGGACCCTGTAGAGAAAAGGAAGGAATGGAAGAAATAGATTAAAAAAAAGAGAGGTTAGTAAGGTATTTATAGGAATGTCAGAAATGGCACGGTTGAGGTGTGGCCCTGCTCCTGAAACTCGCTTCAAATCATGCCATCTCTCGTGAAAATATACTAAAAGATGGTTACACGCACTGACTCCCTCTGCACTGAGCCTCTCCAAACTCTGCCAGTAAACACGTAAACAGCGGGCTGTTTGATCAGTGAAAATGTAGCTGTGTGCAAATGTCTGTGTGTGGTACAGGGACTGTGTACCCAGCTTTTCAATAGAGGTGCTGTCAGACGGCAAACACGAAACACAGACTATGTAACGCAGCAGACGAGTCTTTCACTAGGAGAACTAGGGGAGGAAAAAGCAAAAGCAAAAGACTAGAAAGGTGCTATATAAGTACAGTCCATTTACCGTTACATGAGAAAAACAACACTGCAATCACTGAACAGTGAGGGTAATGTAGGAGTCAGGTAACATCTGCTGTGCTGCGGTGTGTTTCCTCTCCGTTCATTCAGCACTGAGAGGTCAAAAACATAAAACTACAAATAATAAAGACAACAATCTGTTCACTGTTTGTGAGCTGGTGTTACTGATTCACACCGTTCAAGTTTGAATTAAGATCTTTGACTGTCAGACAGGAATAATGAAGGAAGTCAGGAGATGCTGATGACAGAAATACCTTCTCTCATGGCTAACGCCGACTGTTCCTGTATACCTTCCCTTCTTTCCACTTTACATTTCCCTCATCCTGTCAGTTACTGCGTACAGCTGCAGTGAATGACAAGTGCTCATTTGCACTTTGAAAAAACATAAAATATTAAAGGTATGTTTACGATAAAAGGGGAAGGCAATTCTTCTCTCCCTCACAACCGCATTATTAATTCATACTGTTAAAACGACTTTCCACGAATTAATGGAGACAATGCATGGCCTCACAATTGCTTTTGGAAATAAAGGGGGCGTCGACGCTGTCAAGTGATGCATTATGGTGGTACTGAGTGGGTCTTATCTATAGAAAGCATGCTGTTAGCTTTAAAAGTAACCTCAGACCACCCACAAGAAACCACAGAAATTAATTTCTAATGCTTTTATAACACATAATCTGATTCTCTGTTTGAGCCACGCAGGCGACCTTTTCATTCTGATTAAATTTAAACTGCTTTGTGATTTTAATATTTCAGCATTTTAAATCTTTAAAAACAGAAAAGTTGCTCTTAATATTTGTGTTTTTTAACATTTCTCCACATGAACGGTGTGCAGAGAGCTAGCAGGGACTCCAAAAGGTTGTTTGTGATGCACACTCTGCAGTGACTGGACGCTCTGTTGTCGGCTGTGTTTCCTTTATCAAATCCAATAAAAGGTGACAGCCAGGTGAAGAACAGTGCTGCTACACCGCTGTCCTGGTTTGTAATTTATATTTAGTCTGCTGTGTGACTCTGTGCAGTGTGTTGTTTCTGTTGTTTGGAGCAGAGAGCTCAGCAGTGATGAGGAATGAACTGTGACCTCCAGGATCATGAGGTCAATCACAAATTATCCTAAAAATCAATTATTCTGACACAATCATACATTTGATTTGTGCTCATGAGTCTCTGCACACTCAAACACTTCAGGTTTGTCCTGCTGTGTCACAGATTTTTCCAGAAAAAGTTAGTAAAAACTCATTTTTCCTAATTAAAACTCAGAGTCAGAATGTTAAATATAAGCTGCAGCCATCCTTAAACGTTACCTTTAAGTTAAATAAACTGATTTATTGGATGAAATCAGATAAACTAATAACTGATCAATCACCCAACCCCACCTGGCGCGCACACACAGCAGTATAGTTCAGTTAAGATGCGTAAAAAGTGACGATTAAAGACAAAAACTCACCCGCTGCGAGACACACTGGCAGCAGTAAGACCAGCCCGCACACCACCTCAGAGGCCATGGCTCCGGGCAGCCCGTGTTGAATCCAGGTAAAAGTAGCCGAGGATTGTCTCTCTAAGGTTTCTCTCGCATCCCAAACTCCTGCGCTCTGTCAAATCCCAGCTGACATCAAACTGGTGCGCTCCTCCAAACGGCCACATCAGCTCTCCCTGATGACACCTGGACTCCGGCGGTTATTCCACAGTGAGACATCGCGCATTTACCGAGGCTCACCACAGCAGCAGGCATGTCACCGGTAAGTAATGTCACCATGATGGTTCAGTCGCTCTGACGCGTTAAAGTCATGTTGACGCTGCACAAACTGAGCGGCGGACTCAGGTGCGCAAAAAGCTGCGCGTAAAAATGCCGGAGAAAGGAGCCAACAAGTCCTCAAGTCCAATTACAACACTACAAAGCACATTAACGTGAAATGTTAAAAGATAAGAAGGTCTAACTTCACTTCTTCACTCTGACGCTTGATGGGAGCGCTCAGAATAACCGGATAATTTACTCTTCCCGTTTGGTCTCCTTGGTGAAATTTGACTTTCTGACTTCTGGTGTGGATTGAACAGGACGCTACAGGACGAGGCTGTGATTGACAGCTGACTCAGCCAATAAGAAGTCTTCGTGTGGTAACCGGTCCAGCCCCCTGTGATAATTGGAAGCAAGAGGTGGGACGCGGAGATGGAGACAAATACCACAAGTATTAAAAGATAACGTGTCCCAAAATCCACCGCTTCTGTTTGATTTCACACGAATATTTTCACGTGTTTTAATATTTAGTCTGAATGTTTAAGTGAGCAGACATTAAGCAGGATCACTGCCAGAAAGGTTTGTAGAAATGTCAGGAGACTTTCACTGATCGTTGCATCTCTCCAGGTCTGCTGTCCAGCTGTTCATCAGAGAGAAACAGCGACACCTACCGGCATGAAACCAGCACATCAAACAGGCCTGTCACATTTCTCCATGCAGGCAGGAAAAATGACTTTTACCACAATGTTTTCAGCTCTTGCAATAATTAAGAACATTGCAGTAAAAATATCTAATCAAAAACTCAAAAACGCTTTGATATGTTTAACGACTCTATTGACAAGAAAATGATCCATGCTGCCTCTGAAGTGCATTAGGCAGGAGGAAAAGCGAGGTATGATGGGAGTCATCATGGACCGAGCCAAATGACCCTCCTCGACCTCCACGTTTAAAACACAGGGCACTTAAAGGTCCTGCTCGTGATGAGATGAATCATCGCTTGGCCTAATCACCAAAACAGATTCAGTTTGTGGAAATAAGCAAAATAAACAGCTCAATGCTGCTGAGGGAAAAGCTGACTTTTGGAGATCATCAACGTGCTTGCTGCCAACCTCTGAAGCCCTGAAGCGTCACTTTTCCCTGGAAATCCAGACCGACTGGATGCCGCGCTGCAGCAGTCATGTGGGAGCAGTCAGAGAGTCACCCATGAGGCCCTGAACTGCAGCCAGCCATAATCAATAACCAACCTCAAAACATGTCAGCCCTCGATTTGTTTCTGCTGTTTGAAGTCCGGACCTGCTGATCTAATCCCTCAGATGGATGTGAATCTTAAGTAACCTTTGTCTTTGATCCATTATTCATCGGATTCTTGAGAGGGGAGTTATTGATATCCTCCCGTGCTGAATGGGCCACAACAGATATACAGAACACACAGTGAAGGTTCAGGTCAGCTGATCCTGACTGACCTGCTGCACGTTAATGTCAGAATTATTAGAACATCAACAAGGAATCACTTGAGTTGAATAAGATCCTTGTCCTTGTTTGTGGTTTTGCATCGTCCAACTCACTAACTGAATTCCTGCTTCACTCTTCCTGAACGATAATGACCAATTCATTATTTTATGAATTTAGGAGCCTTTTTAAGCCACAAAAAATAAAACAGCATAAACATTTATGTGAGAAATTACCGCGTACCCTACTTTGGGCAGCCCAAAACAATAATTTGTTTCCACCTTTGTGGCAACAGTTTAGGAAGTCTCTTTCCTGTTGCAGCATGACGGTGCCCCCATGCTCAAAGCCAGGCTATAAATAAATGGTCTTCCCAGATTTTTTCCCAGAGTAGAAGATAACTGATAGAAAGCCTGAAACCAGAAAAGTGAACGGTAATATAGCAGCACATGCCCTCAAATTAACATCAGCTTGTTATCTCTCTAATAACTGATAGCTGATAAACTGTGAAAAGTCTGAAGTATTCATGCGAATCTGCTAGAAATCTTTCTCTGTGTTGTATTTGTTGTAATCTCTCACTGCCAGTCTGCAGCAGCTTCTGTCAAGAAGAAAACAGAAGTGCAAACAAGATTAACGTCCAGGCAGCTTCAATATTGATCCGCGAGTGAAATCCAAACTGTGTGTGTGTGTGTGTGTGTGTTCAATATTTACATGGATGGACTTTCCATGCACTCTAAAGGTGCCTCTGCTTAAGTGGGCTTTTTAGTGTCTTTCTGTGGTGGCTGCGGGCAGATCGTCTCTCTTGGAATTCAGACAGATAAACTGTAGATCGCTGCAGTCGTATCAAGACCGTGCAGCTCCGGTTTGGATGATGTTCATGGTGTTTTATTAACCTCCTGTTGGTTTAGTCTGCGATAGTTAGTATATAGTTAGGTATAGTCATCAATACTAAGAATCTACAGATACGAGATACAAGATGTTTCACACATATTTCAACTTCATGGTGGTGCTGGAGGATCAGCCCAGTCCGTATGTTTCAACATCTGGAGACAATGAATATTTAAAAATATATATAAGATATTTCACAGGATAAGAGTAAAACTTTGACCTGCTGATGGCACTAGATTAATCCTTTGGGAACCACGAATGTTTGTACAATTTAATTGATATTCATCCAGTAGTTGTTGAGATATTTTAGTCTGACTGTCTGACATTTCCATCTATAGAGCCAGGCTGCTAGCATGTCGTCACTGGACAGGATTTTCATTCAATACAAAGAGCAGTCTCTGCATTGATTACAGATGTGATACCTGGATGTAAGAGAGCAGCTTTAGAAGCTATTTTATATGAAGAAGGATGATTCATTCACTGATAATTGAAGGGATGTTTAGTCGAAGCTCACATCGCCTCGGCATTAGCAGACAGGAAGATGCTCATGTTAATGCGCGCATCCAGGATGTCGGCCTCATCATAAAGAACTGTTGACAGATGTCTTGTATTACCTCTGGGTTGTTTCTAACATTACATCCTGAAAGAATTACATCACTCAGATTGAAGAGCAGCCATGTATTATTGAGGATTGCTGTGCTTCTGAAGAAGTCTCAAAGCGGGGAAGAGTTTAGCTTTTAACACACAACAATGAGGTCAGAGGTCAGCAGGACTTCATTCTTCTGGTCCTGCAGCAGACAACAGCCTCTGTGTTTCACAACACAATGGGCTTCTTCGGGGGAGTAGGCGGTGTCTGCTCTCAGAGAAAACACAGAGTAAGTGACTTGATGAGGAGAAACATTGTCTGCGCAGTTTTAGTTAATAAGATTCAGAGATGAATCACTTTGCAGATCAGAATTACAGTTGCAGTTTGCTCTGTTATTATCTTAACTTTTCATCCAGCGGCTGGGGTTAGGTTTGTTTGGTGAAGCTTTAAATGCAGACTAACAAATTATTTGAGGTTAACGACTTATTCTGGGAAATTCTGGGAATTCTGGGTCCTCACTGTCACATATATCATAATTTTCTGATGTTCAGAGTCATGATTCAGTGTTTGCTCTGTGATGAAGCGCTGTTTATATTTATTATTTATATCTATCTATCTATCTATCTATCTATCTATCTATCTATCTATCTATCTATCTATCTATCTATCTATCTATCTATCTATCTATCTATCTATCTATCTAATATGACAGATGACAGATGTACAGAGTAATGTTATAACATGCCATCAAACCATCTTTATAACTAATAAAGAGATTTTTTACAGATTTTAAGCTCTATAATGAATTTTACATCCTCTGGTTGTCATGGTAGCAGGGGCCGGCAGGGGGCGCTCTGCGCATGCGTCAGTCAGACGAAGGCGCTGAGCCAACATGGCGTCTTCATTAGCCGTGCTGCTGCTGGTTTGTTTATCTTCGTTTACAAACCAAATTAACTCCTCCAGACTTTTATCGGAGCCTTGTTACAAACCCATCAGAGACGACACACCGGACTCTGTCAGGTAAGCGACAAGAAAGTTTTAATTCTCTCTGTAGAGAGTTTAATGCTGCCTGTTTGGCTGTGATGTTTGTCTCTGAGTGAACTGAGATTTAACTCATTTAACTGTTATCTGTGATTCACAAGATGTTTGCAAGTAAATAACACATGATTTAATAGTTATAAAGTATTCCCTAATTGTATATTGTCTTTATTATCGCGTTTACAGCAATATATTACAGTTAACAGCAGCTAACAGCAGCTAACTCTCCCTTGTTTATGTTTATTCATTTTGCAGTATCCTGTATTATTTTAGATTTAACTTAAATAACAAAAAACATAAATGTTCCTGGTAAATTAAATGGAAATCTTAATGGAAGGTTTTACTTGCATGTGCAGTAAAATGTAAAATAAGTATCTCGGTTATACTTCTTATTATAGATTATTATGAACCCCATCACAGTATTTAATCCCTGATATGTTCCTCCATTAAACAATCATCAGGACCACTCAATAAAACTTTAGAAAGAATTTATTGATTCATAGAGGCGCAGGATTAATCAGCTCTTCATGCCTTCTCTGCACGGCTTGCAGGGCAATTATTATTAATGTTCAAAGAGCAATTACATTGTTCAAAAGTACTTTAGATAATCTCAAAATGATTAGCTGCGATTTGACAATTAAGAGTACTCAATTTAGAAAAAATGAATTTGATTAAAATGAATGTGCTTTTTCAAATTAAAATGTGACTTTTCGGTGCTGTTATGTGTCCCTGTACTATGTCACAGATGTGCTATATGTTCCTACGTTTATTACAAGACTACCATGGTGCACTGACTTCTTGATAGTATTGATAATATAACAACCACAGCTGAGTTTGTGCCTCATCCTTTATTTGTTTTAGGACAAAGCCTCGTCCACACGAGTACGTGAAGGTGTCGGACCTTCCTCTGTCGTGGGACTGGAGGAACATCAATGGGAAGAATTATGTTAGCGTTACACGGAACCAGCACATCCCCCAGTACTGTGGATCCTGCTGGGCGATGGGAGCCACCAGTGCGTTAGCAGGTAACCATGGCGATGGATGGAGGAGGGAGGAAACAAGGAAGAGGAACATTTTATCTACCCAATGTATTGCTGTCAAGTTTTATTGATTACGCAGGATCACATTAGAGCGGTAGCATCCTAACTGCAGGTTGTCAAGAGAATGAAAAGATCGTGATCCCCTGAGGAGAGTTTAACATTTCAGCATTGAAATATTTGTTATTGCTATTCTTCCTGAAGACCGTATCAACATCAAGCGTGGAGGAGTGTGGCCGTCGGCCTACCTGTCAGTCCAGAATGTGATCGACTGCGGAGGCGCCGGTTCTTGTTATGGAGGAGATCACCTGAGAGTCTACGCGTACGCTCACAAGAAAGGCATCCCTGATGAAACCTGCAACAACTACCAAGCTGTAAACCAAAGTAAACACAATCTCTGTTGACTCTGATCACTCTGTCTGATGTTACATTTACATTACATGGCAACGTGTGTGTATTATCTGTGTATTTTCTGTCTGGGGCTGCTTTATTTCATTAAGGGAAATCTCAGTGCTACAGCATACTGACTGATATTGTAAAGTGTGCTTATGATATGATCTTTGTAATTTAGGGAAGTAACTTCCTGTTTCAACAAGATATTATACATAAATGCACACAAAGTGAGGCACGTGAAGCATCCATCACTTCTAAAGATGAACTGGAACGTCGACTGTGATGCTGTTTTGGTTGAATGGGAGCAAATCAAAGCAGCCAGACTCCAAAATCTGGAGGAAAATTGTGGTAACCATGTTAATGACCGATGATGATGCGTTTGGAAGGATATGTTGGAGTCTGTTTGGAGTCCACATAGTAAGTTTAATTTAGTTGTAAAAAGGTTTTTATTTTGTCATTTTTCTGGACAATGATGCTTAAAGGTTATTTCACAGCACACTAGTAATTCAAAATGTATCTTCATAGACATTGTATTGCATTCAACAGTAAAATGGGCGTTTAAATAATCATGAAATAATTCAAATGTGTTTCAGAGTGTGAGCAGTTTAACCAGTGTGGCACTTGCTCCTTCTTTCAATCGTGTGCTGTTGTGAAGAACTACACTGTGTGGAAAGTGGGCGACTACGGAGAAGTTTCCGGAAGAGACCAGATGAAAGCTGAAATTTACACCAACGGGCCCATCAGGTAGAGTAAGTCATCCTCCCCAGTCATTTCTAATTATCTTTCCACCTACACGCTCCACCCGCGTGAAATAAGAGAGCTTAAACTGTTCACAGGCTTTGTTAATCATAGTGAAGTTTTTATCAGTGGATACATATTTAATCAGTCGTACAACCTTTAAAAAACGTAACAGCACTGAATGTAATTTTATTTCACTCTGATAAGTCCTAAAGTACAGTCAATTATATGAATTTAAAGTCTGAAAGTATTGATCTTCTATCGTAATACAGACATATTTCTCACCATTTTAATTAACGAAGCTGACTGCATGTCACATGACAATTTACTGACTGTTCCTTATCCCGTCTATTTATAGTTTAATGTCTTACATCAGCTATGTAGCTCAGCATTATTCTTTAAGTAAGGTTTGACTTTGAAAGCTTTTATATTGTCTTTAATTCAAATCCATGCAGTATTAACAAGGCGTGCACTGGGCTTCTCTAATACCTGCACACAAAGATGTGTTGGGTCAGACTTTTCAAAAACTTTTTCATCAGTAGTCGTTTGAAGTGTCTGTGCTTAAAGCTCCAGTGTGTCAGATTTACAGAATGATGCAGAAATCAAATATAATATTCATAACTATGTTTTAATTTGTGTACAATCATCTGAAAATACGAATTGTTTTGTTTTTGTTACCTCAGAATGAGGCTTGTATATCTACACATGCCCGGCGTCTTCTTCCATGGACTCTGCAGTGTTAAACTGCCATGTTTCCACAGGATAAAACAAACACTGGCACCAGACAGGACCTTGCCAAACCCTGTAATGACAGCCGTGACATCTGTCGTGATATACACAGTCCCAAAAAGAAAGAAGCAGCTGTAAAATGGTGGAAACATTATTTTGAGCATCACAACTCCCACGAAATGCCTCGTGTAACTATCAGAATTTGATCCATTCGGCCTGATAACATCTGGAAAATCTAGAAGAGCCGCACAGTTAAATCATTTCATCCACTTCAGCACAGAGGTTGCTGGTTGGCTGTATCCAGTTCTCTTTATACAGCCATGGTATTAGTAGCCATGATAGGAAGGGAGAGGGTGAGGTGTGGGGCTTTCAATTAGCAAGAACACCACTAGATGCCACTAAATCCTACACACTGGTCCTTTAAATAAGAGTTAATCAGATTGTGACATGAAGAATCTCAAAAGCTGCAGCCGCAAATTTGTAGGAATTTGAGAAATTCACATTTGTGGGCAGAAAAAAAATGGTTAGTTGTGAAATTGTACCAGTGGTGAAAAGCCTGCTGCTTGTGTGAATGTCTGACTGCAGATTCAAACTGTGCGTGTGAAACTTAGCACTCAAAAGTCCCCACACTGCATGAGACACATTTTAAGTTACAAGTACAAAGTTAGGCCCCGCTTGTAGAGACAAAGTCTGTGATTCATCCTGATATTTAAATGATCAAAATAATGTGAAGATTTTACAGCAGCAGCTTCACTCTTGTCTCTCAGTTGTGCACTGATGGCAACCGCTGGTCTGGAAGAATACTCTGGAGGGATCTTCTCAGAGTTTCACCCGCTGTCTTTGCCCAATCACATCGTGTCTGTGGCCGGTTGGGGCGTGACGGAAAACGGGACTGAGTACTGGATCGTCAGGAACTCCTGGGGAGAGTTCTGGGTTGGTCTCTCTTTGTCTGCACCACACCCTGCCTGCTGAAGCCTGCTCTCTATCTGTAGCTAAACTTTACACACTTTTCACTACTTTGCAAGTCATGAATTCACTCTGTGGAAAGTAGAAAATATCAGGGAAAACAGGCAGCAATTTTAAAGAAGTTTTCCTGATGCATGCAGAATAAGTAATGCTCTGTTTTGTTTCGTTTTCAGGGGGAACACGGCTGGGCAAGAATAGTCAGCAGTGCCTATAAGGGAGGAAAAGGCAACTGGTTCAACTTAGGCATTGAGAAAAACTGTGCATATGGAGACCCTCTTGTGACATAGATATCTTATTAAACTGATAGACTCTATCAGAAGTTTGAGTGTTTTTTAAATAATTCTTGATGCTTTTGTTTATTTGGAAAATTAAAGGAACAGTTCAACATTTTAGGGTTTGTTTGTTTTCTTGTTGAGAGTTGAAACGAGATTGTGAAAATGATAACTTGCTCTTTTGTGTTGATTTATGAGAAAATATTTCTTGGATTAGAGCTGTAACCTCCTCCACTGGTTGCCAGGCAACTGGTTAAAAGAAATTGTTTAGGCACACAACTCGCCAAACGAACCACAACGTGTGTTATTTTACATTTTGGTTTTTGTACAGAACAAATTAGATATCATGTTAATTAGTGGCTTTTAGAGGTTCTGGTAGGCCGATTTTGCTGTTTCCCTCCTTTTCCAGTATTTATGCTAAGCTAACCAAACCAGCATACATTGATCTTCTCATCGAACTCTCATCAAGAAAGTAAATAAGTTATTTCTCAAAATGTCAGACTGTTTCTACAAGTTAAAGAAGAAAAGCTCAATTTTTATGATGTATTAAATCTATAATTAACGCTATAATTTTTCATAATTCAGAGAAACACACATCACAAAATCCTCGTTATTACAGAGTTTTATTAGACAAGTTTTGGGTCAGCTGTAGCTCAGGAGGTAGATCACTAATCAGATTATCGGTGGTTTGATTCCCGGCTCCTCCAGACTGTATGTTGAAGTGTCCTTGAGCAAGATGCTGAACCCCAAATTGCCCCCGAAGGCTGTGCCATCGGTGTGTGAATGTGCATGAGCTGTTGGCATGTTGCATGGCGGCCAATGCCATCAGTGTATGCATGTGTGTGTGAATGGGTGAATGAGATATGATGCCACATCCAGCCACCGACTTTAAATAAATATTCAAACACAGAATCTGTAGATAATTTCTCACCAGGCAGCAGACATGCATGCAAACTGGACAACCCCTTGAATTCAATTTTGAGCTCAAAATAACCCATTCTCAGAAACGGTGTGCAAAAACTGCAGGCTCTTTCACTTCAGATCCATTATCACACATTTCTAAGGAAACTATTTATTGCTTCAAACGACAGGCGAGCTGAGTCACTCATTTAAATTCACCTGCGATGAAAAACAGCGTTGGCAGGGCTCGGGATGAAGGAGGGTACTGTTACATTTTTCTCCTGACACAGTGCATAACGTCTGCACAGAATAACAATGGCTTCTAATGAGCGTGTCTGACCGCACACACTTATTTAACCTGAATCTGTTGGATACAGTACCACAGAGAACCAGCACATACTGTCACCACCTCTCTTTAACACAAGCGGGGTGTCTTTTCTCTTAACATGCAAACCTGACACACACACACACATGCAAAGTCGTCCTCATTTGTTAAGTTAATGACGGTGTGAATCAGTGCTTCCTGCGGATTTGAAGAAGCTTTTAAAGACACCAAGGTCACGTCCACCTCCACATCCTACAAATAAGGTTCCATCTTTTTGTTTGTGTTTAATATTTCTTATAACTTGAAGCTCTAAATGTTGTTTCAATGCCTTCTCCACAATGTCAATGTCAAATAACTGGTGGGTTTATTTATTAACTAATGTTTGAAAAAGGGTGAGGGTTTGTTTGTTCTGTTTGTTTTTACTTTTGCCTACAAATCCCATGAAAACACCAAGGCGTATAGTATTTCTCGTTGTCCTCTGGTGTCCGAAAATTAATTAAATAGGCTCTGCTGATGTAAATCCCAAGCAATGCACTATTTATTCCTTTTTGAGTGGTTTGTTCAAACCTATGGTGCCCACCTGTCTTAGAAAAGGACTTAGCATCTGTATACAATATTTATGACCCATTTAAAGATTCCTGTATTAATTAGGAACCACTGAGGTTGTGACTCAGGACTAAAGAGTACACTGTGTGCACCAATACAGATGCAAATTGGCCTCTTGTGAAGCTGTGTTGCCCCGAGCTTGTTATTTACATGCTCTTCTGAGTTGTGTGCTAAAAGCAGGTCCTCTTCACAGCAGCAGGTATCCTTTTCTGTGTTTTCTCCTGTGTCATTATGTCCATAGAGGCTGCTAAGCCCGGTTACATTGCCCTCTTGTCCAGCTCCGGTTCTGGCACGACACCGACTCCGCTCCCCATTACAACATTACACAGGTGCTCTGAGCTCACAGTCCAGGCAGCACGGCTAACAGACAGAACTAACATTAGCTAACAGCAACTACAGTTTGCAGCAGTTTACTTCACTGTCCATCAGGAAACATAAAATCACCATAAAATATGATGAAGTTCCACCATAATCAGTGAAATGGTTGGTTGTGTGTGACATAGGGCTGTAAAGTGTGCCATACTTCTCGTGGGTGATCGTACGTGGAGCAAAGTTATTGTAAATCTGTCAACAACAAGCTGTACCATAAATATATATGGATTTATTGTACTTATTGTCTCTGTACTCTAGTACTTTGTACCTTCAGTAGCCTTGTTCCTACAGTACATGGGATATGCATGCAGTTAATTGCACTAAATAAAAGTTAAAGGGAGTATAACTTCCTAACAGTTAACCTTTAAATTCACAGACGGCTTGTAAAATCTATTACCCTGGAAGGAGAGATGTATTTCAGTACACCTTTTGCATGACAACATGAGAGCAGGCAGTTACTGCAACATTTGATTTCCCACTTGGTCTTTTCATTGCAGAACATTACCAGCATCCACCCGTATCAAACATTAGTTAATAAATGAACAAAGCAAACATTTCCCCCACCAGATATTCCTGACATTGCAGAGAAGGCTTTGAAACAACATTTAGATCTTCATGTTGGGAAATAAGTTGTGAGTGGAGCAAAGCCAGACTGCACATCTGGAGAGCTTTTTTTTTTTTTGAATCTCCACCCTTTTTTTTTTCTGGAGACAAAAATGTTCATTCATGGTGACAGATCCTAAGACTGAAAATTGAAATGCCTTTCCCTTTAATCATACTGTCATGCGTCTGTTTCCCCTCTGTTGCAGTGCTCTACTTCTTGCTCCTGCATCTTCCTCATTTCTGCATGATTCAAATCATCATCTGCTGCTGGAGGAACAAATGTTTTTTTTTAGTCTAAAATTCTTCCTCTTCTTTTTGCACATGTGAGCACAAGACACAGGCCAACTGAACTGGTTTAACAGGTCAACGACAGCTGTAGTCTCTGAGGCAACAGCCAGAACAATTATGTTGGAGCAGTTTTCCTGTGTGAATCTGTGCGATTGTTGGTTCGAGTTTCAGAGCTGACAGAGCTGCACTAATGAGCAGCAGTCTCTCAGTGATTAGATTTCTACTCTTAAATCACTTAATCTCATTTGTCCCATAGTTTTTTGGCTCCTTCCCAGGTGTTTTTGTGTGGACAGAAGGCACACACTGATCACATGATTATTTATCAATATCTTTATAGTTCAAACACTGATAAGTGGGCTTTTATTAACTTTTTGTTTAAGTGTTTTAACCTCCAACTCTCCTCCTGCTGCTGCTGCTGCCAGGCAAACACAATAGTCAATAGTCAAGTTACCGGGTGTTAGCAAGAAAACTACCGGAAGTTATCTGATTTTGACTTTAAATTGATTTTAACTCGCCCCGTTTGAACTAAATACGAAATGCTTAATTATTTATTATTATTATTATTTAAATTAAACAAAAATGTGAACGTTAATCAACCAGAATAAATGATTTACAGTGTAGTGTTTTGTTTGTTTCTGTCAGTTTAGCTTTTTTCTGTTAGCCACATCAAAGTGTTGCAAAGTAATGAAGCACGTAAAATTAGAGGTACTTATTCTTGACTTAAATACTTCAATTTTGCGCGTACACGTCTACTTTACTACAGTTTAGAGGGAGCTGTTGTACTTATAAGTTACTTTGCAGATCAACATTTAGCGACACCGCCGTCTAACTACACCAGTAAAGTCAGATTTTTTTTTTTTTACACATGAACGCTTCAGTAATGATAGGCTATTTTTTTTATTTTTGATACTTTAAAGTGTCAGTTCAAGTTTTTTAAATACGTTTCTGTTTAGTCACTGTCGAGTGAGAGAACATAACGGTCCAAAAAATAAGTTACTGCTAATGTAAACCCAATATTTCCCGCCGCCGCAGTTTCATATTAAAAGCATCTAACTGGCTGAGTCACGAGTTGGCTTTTATTGTGGAGGGCACACAGGAAGTGAGACGTGTTTTGTCAGTGCTGCTTTCCAAAACAAAAAAATCCAAAATGCGTCTGCAAAACGACCCAGCGGTCATCTGGGTTGTTTTTAACAGCGGCTCAGGCTGAAATGTGTTGAGGGATTTAATGTGAGCAACAAGGAGCACACACACAGTGAGCTGTTAGGTGAAGAGCTGCAACTTCTCAGAGAGGTAAACCACCTGCTTCATGCACATTCATGCCATGTGCAGCATTGAATTACATCACAGGCAGCAGCTTTTGTTGACACTAGATTTCTGCGACTTGTGACAGTAATATTGAACCGTATTTTGTGACTAGGTGTCGCCAAATGCACCTCTATTTTCTCTTATAAAGACCCACGTATACACTTCAATACATTTCATATTAAATATGAAAATAAACGAAAATGAAAATGAAAATTCCTCTACTACAGACAGATTAATCAATTACTTAATTACTTAAAAATAAGCTAAATGTAACCTACTTAAAGTATCAAAGGAAGAAATACTGATTATACAGATTAGTAGTAGTAGTAGTAGTAGTAATAGTAGTACTCATATTAATGTAAAATTATTGTACAATAAACTCACTTTTCAGTGGCTGTTAAGTACATTTATAATGGCTTGAATTATTGCTGTGCTGGTGCACATTGTTTTGTCTTATTTTTATGTTCGTTCGTTGTTTTCTTTCTACACTTTATACTGTGAACTTTTGCACGCTCCTTGGTCAATATTGTGCAGGTTGAGGTTTATTTTTCACTTTTATTTGTCATATGTAGGTCAACACAAGACCAACAGTACAGTGAAATAGAGAAATAAAACAGAAGATAATAAAGTGAAGTAAAAACTGCATTATATATACATAAAATATAAAAAAAATAAAATAAGAAAAGCAGATATATTTATCATGTTTTTTATTGTAAATGTATAAATCTTTAGTTTAATAATTTAGTGTATAAACTAGCATCAGATATAAATACTCAGGTAAAATACAAATGTATTCAAATTATATTGAAGTATTTGAGTAAATATGCTGAGTTACATTCCAGTAGTGTGTGTGCCAGTTTGGCGTTTTATTTTGAAAATCCCGGAATTAACCGGATGTGAGTGTAGCTTGACGGTTGGTGTCTGAGCGGATCTGTGATTGAGACAGCGGCAGGCTGCTTCGCCTCTCTACACTCTCTCCACAGGCGGAGGACATTTTCCACATTTTTAACTTTGTATCTCCTGTTTTGAATCAGCCGAACTCGACGAGAAGCTTCTGTTTTTATTTTTTTTGGGTGTTTTTTTTTTGTTGTTGTTGTTGTTTAACCGACAAACCGTCCGAGCAACTTGCCATGAGCATCACCCGGCTGGAGAGCTGAACAGTCGGGGTCTGGGGGAAGAGGGGAAGATGCCTCATGGACCGCTCCATCACCACCAGTGCGCCAGTTCAGGGCATCCCAAACGACGAATAACAAAGAAATGCCGAGGTTCAGCGTCAGATGGATGGTCGCGCTGCTGTTGATTCTCGTGGTCGGCGGTGCTTTCTTCTTCTGCGAGTATCTCATCTACTTCCCGACCATCCTCAAGTGCGCCTGGCCGAAGATCAGCCATGCACGGGGCGAAGAGGGCATCGACGGCCGGTCGATGGACTCAACGGTCCGCGCTATGGTGCTGTCGGACACCCACCTCCTCGGAGCCGTCGGGGGACACTGGTTCGACAAGCTGAGGAGGTAAATGTAAATTGCATTTTTCTCTCTCTCTCTCTCTCTCTCTCTCTCTCTCTCTCTGTCTCCTGTCCGGTGCATCCGTCTGTGCTGCAGGTTTGTAAACAAAAACAACAAATTGACTTGTTGTCTCCAAAACGCACAGGGAATGGCAGATGGAGAGAGCTTTCCAGACCGCTCTGTGGCTGCTCAGGCCCGAAATAGTGTTTATTCTCGGGGATATCTTCGACGAAGGGAAGTGGAGCTCACAGAAGGTAACATTTTTTTTCCCACTCATTGCTTTGTCTGCACAGTGCTCATGATGATGATGATGATGATGATGGTTATTGTGGATGCAGAGCAGAGGCTGGCCAGTCATCATCATCATCATCATCATCATCTTGTACCATCCAGGCCTGAGAGGCTGCAGGTTTAGAGGAAAAACATCAACAATAACAGCAGCTGCAGCTGCAGCCTCCTCCATCCTCCATCCTCCATCCTCCATCCTCCACCCTCTCCTCTCAGCCCTCCATGGTACATCCATCCTGCTTTAGGAATATTAGAATAATAAAACAAAGATCCCCTGGGAATGCACCCACATCTGTGACTGGATTGTCAAACGGGATCCGTCAAGTTAAGACAGAAGAAAAGAGAAACTGTCGAGCACAGAGGAGAGCCTCATTAAAAAAGGAAACAGAGCTCGCAAGACTGTAAAATGTCCACTAATCTAACATGTTCGCCCCGTCAGCTTCCTCATTCATTTTCACACTCGGTTGGCATCTCTTCTGCAATTTGTATTCAGCGGACTTCTGCAAGAGGAAAGAAATCTTTGAATTGAGGTCTGCAGCCGAGGATTGTTCTCATTCTGGATCGATCTGACGATCATTTTCTTCTGCAGCCGGCTTAGAAAACAGTGAAAACAGTGAAAGATGACGTGTTGAAGTAGCCTGTTTCGTCTGAAATAGGTCTGCGGCTAACAATCACTTTGATCGTCGATGAACCTGTCAGTTATTTTCTTGATTTATCGATTAATCGCGTTGTCCATGAGCTCCTAAACCCCAAAGTAACATCGTCAAATAGCTTGTTTTGACAGAGAGATTGTCCAAAACTGATGATAAATATTTGGCATTTCAGCTTCAGAAGTGACTTTAACAATCCCAGTTAATCGGCTAATTGTTTCTCCTGCAGAATTCAAAGCTCTTAGTTTGCAGGAAGAGAAATAATATTAAAAATAGGACTGTCAGATATTGTTTTTAATTATTTTCTTGACTAATCAGTTTAGAAAACTGTAAAATGCTGTCAGAAGTCAGTTAGAAGTAGCTTGTTTCGTCTGAAATAAGACTGCAGCTAACAATTACTTTAACTGTAAATTAATCTGTCAGTTATTTTCTTTATTAATCGCTTTAATCGCTTGGTTTTCATCCCAGAAGATTGTCCGAAACACAGAGATAATCTGTTTGAGATGATATAAAACACAGAAAAGCAGCAAGTCTTTGTGTCCTTGTGGCGTTTTAGTTTGATATTTCAGTTAATCGATTAATTGCTTCAGGCTTCCTCTTGCAAAAAGAGAAACAGTATTAAAACTAAGGCTGCGGTTATTATTTTTGATTACTTGTTTGATCTAGAAATGTTAGAAAATAGTGGCAACAGTCCAAAACTCAAATTCAGAATGATATAAAACATGAAAAAGAAGGAAAAGTCTGCACATTTCCGAACCTAAAACCAGCAAATGTTCGGAGTTTCTTCCTGACGAGTGAGCTCAAACACGAATCGATTATTAAAATCACTGTAAATGAATCTTCTGTCAGTGGATTCATTGTCTCAGCGCTAATTAAAAGTAGCATCGAGGAGCTGTTTACACACACATAACTCTGAAAAACATCGTGTAAACACGCAGCACTGATGTAATTAAAGATCTCTCGTGTGCCGCTTCGGCCCCTCCAGGTGCAAAATTGAATCTGGAGTCTGAATCAAAGCAGCCCGGCTCAGCCACCCATGGGGGGCTGCTGGGTGACCCTCAGAGATCCCATTATCTCTCATGAGCCTCCCAGGGGAGTTGTGTCTTATTAAAGGGCCTGTGCTGAAACCTGCTTCAGCCCGTGTTTGTGTTGCTCTCTCTCCTCTCTTTTCTCTGCAGCACTGGGAGGACGACGTGCGGCGCTTCCACAGGATGTTCAGACATTCCACTGACACAGAACTGGTTGTACTGGTCGGAAATCACGACATCGGTTTCCACTACGAGTAAGGACACACCTTGTTGTTTTATTGTTATTTAATTCTCCACCTTTAGCCTTGCACACTGCCTCATCAGCTGCTTCTGACAAAGAGTTCGGGGAGGAGCTTTGCACGGAGTCGAGATAACATCAGGACTTTGGTTTCACTTTTTTTTTGTCACTTTGTGTTCTGCTTTGGCTCGAGGAGACAGATATCAGCTGCCAAGAAAATAACCATAAAAACTGCACATTGCAGACACAGCAAACGATTGGAACAAAAGGCCCTCGGTCCACATTGCATAAAATTTGAGAAAATATTTGATTATGACCCATTTATGGGGAGATATTGTATCGAAGGGTTGGACACAGCGGGAGCAGTCAGAGCCATAGATACCTGAGGTCATGTTTGATGTGTTTGACGCAGACAAAAAGACTTTGTGACAATGAACAATGTACCTGTACTTTATTTGGAGCCACAAACAAACACAGTCCTGCTGTAAGTGCACACCAGAGCACCAAATGTGTACTAATCCACAGGTGAAAATAGTCCTTAAAGGTACAGTGTGTAATATTTATTGACATCTAGCGGCGAGATTCCAGATTGCAGTCAACTCATCCCAAGTGTGTAGGAGAATCTGCGGTAGCCTGTTGAGGCTGTTTAGGTTTCCTTAGATACAGATATTTATAATTCATATTTAATCAGATAGCAGATAGCAAATGTCACTTGTTCTGTTCATCGTGTTGGTGTGTTTGTTGACTTTAGCTAGCTGTTCTGCGTGCTAAAAAAGGCACGAGATGGCAGACTTGGTGTAAGAGGACCTGCTCTCTATGTAGATTTAAAAAAAAAAGAAAATCTTTTCACATTTTTAAAGTGGTGATACATCACTGAAGACATAGTGCATGTTGTGTACCATAAAACCTTAAAGTTACACACTGAACCTTTAACAAACGCGCTATTTATGTAGCATCTTTTGGTGATATTTCTTCAGGGTGATAAATATGAACACCAGTCTTATTCTTCAAGGCTGACGTTGGTATTTTTTCAGTCTGGATTCTGTGTTCCCATGTTTCCGTGTCTAAGTGACCAGTGGGGACAACAATTTTTGAAATTTGTCCAGTATTGAGTGAGAGTGCTGCAGCCTGGCAGCTGTGAGGCGCACCATCAATTTACATCCGCTAAGAGTGTTTGTTTTGGCCGCCGACGGGCTCAGCCGCATGTGGAAAGGATCTCCAGAGAGAGATAGACCTTCCTCTTAAAGAGTAACATCCTTTTTGTTTAACCAGAAACAGACGCTGGCCTCAAAGCCGTTTTACCGTTGTACAATCTGGAATTTGGGTGGATTTGAAGGTATATTTTTGATATCTTTTTGACAAAGATATTGTTTTGCAAATCACATGTAAGCCCCAAACACTTGGCTTTGAACTCCCGAGTCGAGATGGAGCTCTAAACTTCTCGTTTCGAGTCTTAAACGAGTCGTTATGTGACAGCAAATGTATTGCCACTGCTATTAAACAAAAATAATTCATGCTTTTTTAATTTTTATGTACTTGACCTTGGAAGTAGGCTCTTGAAACATAGTCACATGAATAAATCTGCAAGAAGACTACTACAAGGCTACAAACCTGAAAGAAGCACCTGCACCATATAAATCTAACACACTGCGGAGAGCTCATATGTTTTGAGTTTTTTTTTTTTTATTCAACTTTATGGTAATTCTTTTGAGCCTGTGTGTTCGTGTCCTGTGTTGTTTTGCTGGATTGCAATGTGTTGCAGAGATGTTGCGTTCATTGTGTCCACCCCCCTGTATGCAACACTCTCTTTGTTAGAAACTGTTCTTAATTTCTCAGGGGAAGAAGCAGTTAAAGCGAACACAAACGAGCTGCTTAAAACCATCCTACAGTTTAGCTTTGTGTGCCTGTGATTCAGAAATGTGGGAGGCTCACGCGTGCTCCCGATCCGACTCGTGCAGCAGGAAGTGAGATGGCACAGCTCTTATGTAACGGCGTATGACAGACAGATGTGACAGACTGAGCAGCAGGTTTTTTTTTTTTGTTACGGCGTGACGAGCGCTCTGTGTCTCCCCGCAGGATGGACTGGTTCAAGCTGCAGCGCTTCGAGAAAGTCTTCAACGCCTCCTCCACCAGGATCGTCACCAAAAAGGGAGTCAAGTGAGTGACAGGAGGGAGAAACGTGTGCGATGACCTGCGACACAGCTGCGGGAATGTGACCCGACAGGATGAGAGGTCACGGGTTTAATCCCCTGAGTCAGTCTGCAGCAGAAAAATGCTTTTAAAGCGAGATGTCTGTTCCAGGGATCTTAAATATGTGCTAATAGGTGCGAATGACAAAGTGTGTCCTCTTTTCACACAGCTGATGAACAGACTGACATCAGCATGGATCCACATGCTGCAGACGCTGCAAAAACCTCCCCAGATCAAGTTGTTTTTGTTTATGATGGAGTCCTGAAAGTCCTTATTCAGCCAATGGAATAAAAATATCTTCCTTTATTCATAAGAAAAGGTTAATATTTATCAACTCTGGTGTGTGGCCTGCCTTAGTCAAAAATCCAGGCATTGATTTTATATTAATTTTTTAAAAAAAAGCTATATGTCGGGTTGAAATATTTTGATATTCTTATATATATCATATCATTCTAATCATTTCTTCATCAAGAAATCAGGTTTGAGAACTCCAATACTGACAGAAATCAATTAATGTGATGTTAGAATTATAAATAAAAAATAACAAGACGACCATAAAATTAAAAAACAGAGCCATAAATTGTGTTAAAAGTAAAAGACAATCAAGATAATCAATCAGTGTTTTTAGTTTTTGTAACAATAACAGTATCGTCATTATTATTATTTAACATATCCTAAGAAAGTGAGGTAAAGAATGAAAGATGTATTTTATTGTACACATTGTACATAGACAACAATATTTAGTTTCCAAAATATGCATTATGTCTTTATTAACATTGTGGAGAAAATTGGTATTTTTGCAACTTAGTGCCCACAGTGTGGTCTATATTTGTTATGATTACATTACTTACTATCCAGAACTAGACAGTCGACAGCTAAACATGAAACAAGGTCAACAACACAAGACGTAGCAGCCAGCTCATATTACTAATCCAACGGCAAGAAGCCCAGCTTGGCATGTTTCAGCCTCACCAACGACTAAAAGTCAGGCCCAGATTCACTCTTGTCTGGCGACTTCTTGTTCAGTCACTCTCTCACGTTCTCTTCTTAGCTTCCTCCATCAAGATCCCCTTAGGTCTATTCGCCTCTGTCATTATATCCATAGAGGCTGCAGAGCACTGGTTCTGGCATGACACCGACTCTGCTCGCTATCTACATTCCCTCACGCCCCGGGCCTGAAAACCTCCCCCTCTTCTTCCCGGAGGTCCAAAACGCCTGTGGTACAAACACTAACACTCCCCTGGTGCTCTGAGCTCACAGTCGGGCTAACAAACTGAGCTAACATGAGCTAACAGCAGCTACAGTTGGCAGCAGTTTACTTCACTGTCCATCAGAAAACTCTGTAAATCACAGAGTTGAGGCGGAGCAGCCGGAGAGAAAACCAGAAAACATTTTCTCCATAAAATATGATCCAGTTTCAACAAAATCAGTGAAATAGTTGATGTGTGACTTAGTGCTTCTCACGTTACATAGCACAGAAACAGACGTACAAATGACAGAGACAACATTCACCTGTTTACACGTCAGTGTAGCGTCAAAAATATTTAAATCTGTTATCTGGTGGTTGCTTTAATGGAAAAGTTATTAATCTTGAAGAGAAATCAGTTAAAACTAGAGCGAAATATTTAATATAAAACTGAATATTTCTGACTGTCGGTGCAGCTTTGCTTTGTAGTGTAAAGATCGACCAGATTTGATTGAAGCACCCAGAATAGAAACATTATAAAATGATGCAGTCTCGCTGCAGCTCTTCTATATTAACGTTTTTTCCACCCCTCTCTTCAGTTTCCTGCTGGTGAACAGCGTGGCCCTGCACGGTGACGGGTGTCCCATCTGCCAGTCGGTGGAGAAAGAGCTGATCAAACTCTCCAGAGACCTCAACTGTTCTCTTCAGGTGGGAAGACGTCTCCGCAAGTCAGTAGCACGCTTTCACACTGTCAGCACCTCGAACACACTGCACTGCTGCTGCTGGTTCTGCTCATGAAGTGTGAAAGACTCAAGTAAAGAGAAAAAAATACACTCACATCCAAAGCTCAGTCGCACCCGGAGCAGCTGTCTTGTACTTTTTTTTTTTTTTTTTTTTAAATTTACAAATGTAGCGTTTGTAAACACGCGTTAAAAGCTGATTGCATTAAAAATATCGGCTGATGTTTGAGGACTCAGACGATGAATTCTTCGTGTCGTCTTCTCTGCAGAGCTCGCAGTCGGGCGGCGGACTGACGGACAGCTGCGAAGGCTCGCAGCTTTATCCTCCCACATCGCCCATCATGTTACAGGTAAACTGCAAGCGTGCTCTGCGTGTTCTCTGGTGTCAGTCTGAAAACTAAATCCCACACACCGTACCTTTAAAGGATGTTTGGTCAGCGTTCAGGTCAGGTTTCAGCTGTGTTTAGACTCATTTTACAAGATACCTGCTAAATTTAATTCACAAAGGTGAAGCCCAGTGATGGAATGTAACTAAGTACTTTTACTCAGGTACAAATGTGAGGTGCATGTACAGTTCTTGAGTCTTTTCTACAACATCTCAGAAGCAACATTCACCTGGCAGCTTTAGTTACAAGTTATTTTACAAATGAAGACTTGAGAACATGCACGAGTTCAGCTGAAAAGATTTGATAATTGGACTCAAATGATCCAGAATGCGATGGCCCGCCTGGTCTTCAATCTTCAATCAGTTACCCTGCTGCTCATCGAGCTCCTCTGGCTACCTGTAGCAGCCCACAATAAATCCAGATCACTAACGCTGACTCTCTGCCACCCGTACACTCAGGACAATCCAAACTTCTCTTGTCTGTTGTTCCCCGTTGGTGGAACGTCCTACCACTTCCTACCAGATCAGGGTCGTCCCTCTCTACCTTCAGAAACCTCCTGAAGAGCTCCATCTCTTCAGAGAGGACCTCCTCTTCAACACTACCAACAACCGGACGTGATAAATCTATCCCGCTCCACAACTCCTACAGAACTCAGTGCGTCCTTGACACACTGTGACGTGATTGTTTTCCCTTTTTATCAGTCGCTTTGGATAAAAGCGTCAGGGCTGAATGTAAATAGTGGATAGTGAGGTACTTTTCCATAGTAACTACAGCAGACGGTGACAGTACACCTCCAGATTGGAGAAGCAGGGGGGGTTCCTGTCAGAGAACCAGAGAACCAGAGCTTTGCACCGCTGCGGATAGAGTCAGCAGAAAAATGTATTACATCCAAATTAAAAAAGAAATCCCACCTGAAAAAAAATCAATACCGGCTGCCGCATGTCATCTCCGCTCTCTTCCCCGTGTCTCCTGTTCATCTCTGCAGCTGTCCAATAAAGGAAGAAAGTTGCAGCATCAGACTGAAATCAAAGTAAAGATTTCAAAGATGAAGCATATTTGTGTTTTTCTGGCAGAGCCGCTGTAACTCTGATCCAAACAGCTGATCCGCGGTGTGATACAGTGCACAGCGCAGCGGAATATACTGTATATGAAACACTATCCGACAATGAGCAATACGGGTTTTTTCACAGTTTCCTAAATTATTTAGAAAATTATCTTTTTGTGCTTTTAACAGATGATACAACATTATAATATTTAGAACTATACATCTGTTATCTGTAACCGCTTATCCTCACCAGGGTCACGATCACTTAGATACAACATTCACACCTACGGACAATTTAGAGTCTCCAATTAACCTGCAAGTCCGTGTGACTGTGCCGGAAGACAAAGTACCTGTAACGAACATGCAAATCAATGCAATCAATCAACATATATAAATAGAAATAAAAAATAAGGTTAAAAGATATGAAATAACAGTTAAGAATGATCGCGACTAAAATTAAAAGTAAATGTGGGAAAAGAAAAGTGTTGGGGTGGGGGGGGGTTGGTGAAAGTCTACGATCTTTGTCAGTGGACCAGGTGAAGTAAATGAGAGTGAGAAAAAGATTTCAACAGCGACTGCTTCTTTTATTAACAAATGTTGAGCTCTGCTGAATGTTTTCAGCGTTCATTTCATTGATTCATTATTCGGCTCTTGTGAAAAAGTGAAAAACATCCAGTGAGACGAGTTCAGAGAGCTCAGAGATATTTAATTCACAGACAAGAACGAGCAGAGATTTGGTATTTTTCTCTGATAAATGACTCAAACAATAACTTTCCTGTTGGATCTGTTCATCATTAGCTTATTAACTCGTAGCACGAGTGTTAATCTAGTTTTGTGTTTTTGTTTTCAACAGTTTCTTTTTGTTGTTTTTAGCACAGCATTTGGACTGAACCTCTCTAAGTCTCTAGACTCCTCAGTCTTTTTTTTTTTTTTTTTTTTTTTTAATTCGAGATGTCAAAACACATTTTAAAAAATAAAAATCATGTCCTCTCTGTTCTCCAGCACTACCCTCTGTTCAGGGTGAGCGACGCCGGCTGCACAGGGCTGGATGCCGCGCCGCCTGAAGAGCGGCACCTGCTGTTCAGAGAGAAGTATGACGTGTTGTCTAAGGAGGCCTCGCAGAGGGTGAGTGCTCTGCAGTCTCATCACAACGCCTCTGCTGGTTTTCTCTCTCTTAAAGCGCGGATCTCTTCTGAAGACGCTCCGTCCAATTAAAATACAGTACAGCCGTCTGCAGTCAGAAATACAGAAAGCAGCGTGTGATGATGATGACGATGATGATGAAACTGATGATGTAAGCGAGCAGCAACCGGTCTCTGAGGTAGACGTATGTTTCCTCTCCTCCTCAGCTGCTGCAGTGGTTTAAGCCCCGCCTCATCCTGAGCGGACACACCCACAGCGGATGTGAGGTTCTCCATGACAACAAGTACCCAGAAGTCAGCGTGCCGTCCTTCAGCTGGAGGAACAGAAACAACCCCAGCTTCATCCTGGTGAGTCAAACTAACATCCGCATCATTAAGAGATGATGTCAAAGCAGCTGTAATCAAAATCGAGCTTCAGCTCGTCGTTTAGCTGCAGCTTTACTGGTTTGGTTTCGTTGGTGGAAAGTAACTAAGTACATTCATTCGAGTACAGCTCCGATGTGCTAATATTGTACTTCACTACATTGCTTACATTTCCTTGCAGATTCAGATTACAAACTAAATAAATTATGATATGTTGTTATAGATTAAACTGCTGAGAAGTACATAAGGTCATTTAAACAAGCCTCAGCTGCAACATCAAACTGTACGTACATTATGACAATTATAATCCGATAACGCTGCAAAGATCTGAACGTTTGTCTGCAGTTCAATGAAAGAGAGTGACGCTGTAACGTAACTTTACAACTTTAATGTTTAGCTGAGGCCGAAAAAAGTCTTATCCTGTCACGGCATCAGTAGAGAATCCTCCAGCTGCATCAAACGCACATCATCTAACTCGTGATAACAGATTCATTTGTGATGTTTCTGTGTTTCTGTTTCATCAGGCCGCTGAAGTCTGTGAAGGTTCTCAGTCGTCTTTCTTTGAGAAGCGTTGACTCTGGGGTAACTGGACTCGGTTGTAGATCCGTGAAGATGTTTCACCTCTCATCTGAGGGGCTTCTTCCAAACATGTAACCTCTCCATGGATCTACAACCAAGTCCAGACCCGGATTTAACTCTTCTCAAGGTTCTTCCACCATTTTCTCTCATGGCGTTGTTTTCGGCCGCCGCTCTGAGCTCCAAAACCCGGATTACACACAGCTACCTGATGAACATATTGGAGCATTTAGCAGCTACAGAGCCGGACAAATACACAGTTCAAAGTTCAGTCATGGTCATCATCAGCAGATGAAGGTCAAACCGTTTTCTCAGCACTTTAAAGACTTCTTGGCGATATTGTTTGATATATACGACGATAGTTTGAATATCTACAGAAAATATAATTGAAAGTTCCAGAACTGTTACTAAATAGACGTCCTGCTGAGATTTTCTTCTGAAAAGTGCTCTCAAAATGTATATAAATACATATATATGTATAAAAAAAATCAGGGATTGTATCTTTAAATAGTCAAATCAAGATAAAAATATGCAGCGAGGAACCAAACGTGTTCACATTTTCAGCGTTTGGAGGCCCCCTGCTGGCTGAGAGGCCGACATGAACGCTGATTATCAGCTCTAACCTATTTGTTCTCCTCTTTCCTCCCCCCTTCCTCTTACAGGCGTCGGTGTCACCCGGCAGTTACGCTCTGTCCAAGTGTTTCCTGCCGGAGGAGAGCACGGTGATCGGCGTGTACTGCTCGGCCGGCGCCTGCCTGCTGCTGCTGTTCCTCGCTCACTGTATGTGGATGAAAGGCCTGCTGCAGTGCCTCAGCCTCTGCCTGCTGGGGAAGCACAAGTCTCTGTGAACTACATTACCCAGGGTGCAAACTACAGCCGCCACAAAGAGCAAGAGCCATGAGTTGGTAAATACTTGATGTGACGTTCCTCTTCTGAATGGCTTAAAAAAAAATTAGTTTGTCCAAAATGTTTTGCGGCACTGTGAAGGACATGAATATATATTTTAAATGTTTTAAAAGGACCTGTCTGTACTGATGGTGATGGTGATGATGATGTGGTGACAAAGACGTCAGACGTGGGGCAGATTATTGTTAGAAATCATCACTGCTGTTTGTTTTACCTACCTGAGGCAAGCCAGACAGGTGGAGCTTAGCATCAGGAAGTTTTTAATCCCAGAAAAGTTACCGTCCAGCTGTTTCTGGCTGAATTATTAGAGCGCGCACACATAAGACAAATCAAACAAGTACATATGTAAATACTTAGAGGTCTCATTTAAGGTGGTTGAAGTCAGATGGTGGTTTATGTCTCTTCACTCTGATGTTAACTGTGATCTGAGGTAAACACACTCGATCATCTCACACTCGTTTCTGCTGTTTGATGTCCGACAAACCCGTCCCGGGTTTCTCTCGTTGTTTTACGATGCATATCTGAATATATTTATCGCTGACTCTCTGTGCCAAAATGTTTGTGAGGAGTTTTTTTGCCAAATTGTTCAAAACGTTTCTGATGAACTGTACATAATAAATCAGAATCTTAAGGTCTGTTTTATAGTTACGGTGTAAACTAGAGGTCGATGTGCACTTTGAGTCACCTGAAGCCATGTCACTCTATGGGTGAAGTGTTAAATATCATATATTAAAAGGCGACACGTGACTTTTCAAAACCCTGGAGACTGGTGGCCGAGATGGACACGATGTCATGGTGATCAAAGAAATAAATGTGATGGATGCAAATAAAAATATGTCGTAAAAGAAGTCATTTTGTTCCTGATACTCGGGTCACAGCTTAAAAGTTTTAACATCTTTTATTCATCTGACTCTGAAAACTTTGATTTTTGACGAAGCGCCTTGATTTGTCAGGTATTTAAGTAAGTGGACTGTCGAGGAATCGAGCTGCAGCTAATCGTTATTTTATATTTTGACGTTGTTTGATGTCGTCAAACTGCCCGGTTTGTTTGACAGCCCAAAAGCAAAATATATATTTAAAGGTTTTGTTTACCTTAATATGATCCACGTTGAATATTTTTCTAACAGACAAACTAAACACAGACTCTAAGATATTCATATTCTCCGTACATTTCATTCATACATTAGCTTCTCCAGCGAGGCAGTGGGGTTGCTGGATGTCACTAAATCTTACACAGTGGACCTTTTATTGATTTTAAAGTAATATAAAAACTAAATATTCACATTTAAAAATTCATTGATTATTGGAATGGTTACCAAATAATTTTCAGTTTATGAACTATCTGATAATTGTTTTAATTCAAGTCAAGATGAAGAAATCCTCTCTGCCTCTCTATTCATCATTTCTTTAAAAAAATATATATCATGACACACAGTGTCATAAAATAAAATATAATGTGAGTGAATTTTATCCACATCTCCCCATCTTAATGTCTCTTAATACTCTTTGAGTCTGGGATAGATTGAAGATGTTAACCTGGATTCAACTCATCGGTAAACTCCACAAGAAGTGCAACAAATTCTTTATATAATCAGTAATATAATGTATTATTAACCTTTTTTAAAAATATTTTTTAAAAATATAATCCTGAGATGTTTTTTTTTTTTCCATCAGACCTCATTTTGTACAAAAAGACTCGACACCCAGTCAGGTGATTTTTAAAAATGATTCGCTTGATTTGACTGACGTCTCCTCCTCGGCTCTCCTCCGTCTCACTTTTCCTTTAACCTGAGCTGAGGTCTGATCGGATAGAAACACCTGTGAAGGGTGCGAGCGGCCTTTAAAGTCAGATAACTACAGAGTGTATCAGGACATCTCAGTAGGGAAAAGCACGACTGATGGCTAAATCCCATTTAGCTCTTTAAAGGTCCAGTGTGTAGGATTTAGCGGCACCTAGCAGTGAAGTTGCAAATTGCAACCAAATGAATGCTTTTTTTCTCACACATCACCCTCTCCTAAGAAAAACTGGCTGTGTACTTCATATAAAAAGCAAACTATGCAGATCAGCGTTTGGTTTGTCTGTTCTGGGCTACAGTAGAAAAATGGCAGCTCAACATGGCGGACTCTGTGGAAGAGGACCCGCTCTCACTGCAGATATAAAAAACTAAAAACACAAAAACTCTTATTGTCAGGTGATTATACACTGATTACAACATACTGAATATTATATTACATTTCTTGCCAATAAAAGCTCAATCTTACACACTGGACCTTTAATGTTATTAGTAACACTTGTGTTTTTCCTATGATGAAAAAGTCAAAATGTCGACGGCCGATATATTTACACCAAAACAACACTACCCAGCGCTGTTCATCCACGTGTATCTGCTGTACGTACAGCAGGGACCCGTCGGCGGTAACAAATCTGGACACAACTGGACACCAAGATGGAAATAAAGCAAAGTCCTCTAATGTGCCTCTTTATTTAAAGAAAATAAAAATGTCATTTAATCATCCTCCCAGGCCAAACAAGGTTTTTGCACCTCCAGTCAGTTCACTCTCTTTTGGGGATAGACGTGTACTGTAGCAGAAGAAAAGGCTGATGCTGTTTGTACAAGGAGAAGAGCTTGTCTTGTTGGGTGCTGCTCACACATTCATAGTGCCTGTGCCATTGGGTTATGGCTCCAAAGGACCAAAGAATTACTAATATTGCACGCTCTCATTTATTCATCTCCATTCTAAACATGCTTTCCTATGTGTGTATGTATACATATTTACCGTATACATACATAGGTATGTACACCTAGGCACACACATAATTAAACATGTATAATTGTACATATATATTTATATAGACCTATAAATTTACATGTACATACATTTATAAAATTTTACACACAACGCACACTCGCCCCTCACACACACGCACGCACGCACACACACATAATGCGTCTGTGAGTCTATGTTTGTTTTATGTACACATGCGCACAGGCACGCACATCAGTACAGATCTCAGACACACTTCATATCGAAAAAACGTTGGTTCCTATTAAAACAACACCAGGTTGCAATTTTGGACACTTTCAATGGATTTCCAATGTTTGTTTAAAGCTGTGAAATTCAAAAAAAAAAAATAATAATAATAAAATTAAAAAGGAGGAAAAAAGAAAACCAACAAAAGAAAAAAAAAAGGCATGGCGCTGCAACATCTGGTCTTCACTGCAGGTAAGTGGTTAATTTGCATAATGTATACAGGTTTTTAGGATTTTTTCCCTATTTTTTATTTTTTACTAAACAGCATTTCCTTTTTTTTTATAAACCAGAAAAAACTAAACTCTACAGAGAAAGTCCCCTACCCGCAGTCTTCCGCTGCTGATAGAGATTGACATCAAGCTGTACAGCGCAGTCGAAAACATACTTACATCTGAGCTCATTTACAGGTACAGCCATAATCAAGGCACAAAGATCTACAAGTAGATTTGTTTTTCTTTCAATTAAGTTGTACAAAATAATATTACATTTTACAGTCTGTACAGGATAATTCAACCTTGCACAGTGTACAAGTTAACAAAAAACAAAACCAAAAAAAAATAAAATAAACCAAAAAAAAAAAGAAAAAAAGAGAACAATACATTTTTCTCTCCCGTCCCACCCGTCCCTCCCGTCCCCTCCCCTCCCATCAGTATCTCTAAGCTAAAAGGATGGTTTGTGTGGAAAAAGGAGGCAGGTCCGAGTCCGTGGAGGCAGCAGGGCTAAGGTGCAGAGAGAGCTCAGTCCCTTTTCCTTCATTTAAATCCTTCTTCATGTCGTAGCCGGCGGCGGCAGCGGCGGCGGTGGCGTCACCGTCGGCGTGTTTCCTGCCTCCCCTTCCTTCCCGCTTCTTTAATCTTTCGCTCCACATGTCTCTCGGCTGCTCGGTGCACCCTGCAGCTCGGCAAGCTAACATCGTGACAGGGTAATAAATATTGTGATGCTACATTGTGTGTATGCTTCCTCTGGAGAAAAAACAACAACAACAACAACAACAACAACAACACTAACAACAACAACAACCGAAAAAAAAAAAAGAAAAGAAAAAAGAAAACAACCAAAAAAAAAAAAAAAAAAGTTATTAAGGAACCTGATGCAAAGTGCATTTATCTCTTCATCCACTCGGTTCCCCTCCGTCCACTCCTCCGGTTTCGTCGCCGTCCAGGAGAAGAAGAAGCAGGTCGGAGGGGGTGACGGGGCAAAAAAAGGGGGGCGGCGGGTTGGGAAGGGGGCAAAGGTCATGGTGGTGATGCCGGCTCTGAACCGGCAGGTGACACACAAACATAAACACACACGCATGCGCTCGTTCACATGGCATTCCTCCTTCTCTTCATTACACACAACACACACACACACACACACACACACACTGCCTCTACACTGAGGTCCTGTAGGTGTGTTTTTTTTATGTATCCACACCCATCAGTCCAGGTCCAATGACAAAGCCAAAAAACAGAAGGACACAAAGGGGCAAAAAAAAAAAAAAGGAGGTAGCCCAAGGCTTAGTGGAATGACAAAAATCAAGGCATTCAAAAGGAAGGATTAAAAGAAGAAGAAGAAGAAAAAAAAATAAGCGGCACGCAACAACTTTGTTCCCCAACCTTCCTTTCACGTCGGTGAAATGGGGATGAATCGAAAAAAAAAAAAAGAAGTACAAAAAGCTAAGAAGTTAAGAAGAGGAAGAGGATTTGACACACTTCAGTAGTACTTCATAGTCCTCGACAGGAGGGGTGGTCAGGGGGGGTTTGTTGAGGGTTTCTTTGGGAGGGAGGAGGGGTGAGGGGTAAAGGGAGGAAGAGGAGGAGGAGAAGGAGGAGGAGGAGGAGGAAGGGTTCGTCAAGGATGCAGAATGGTGGAGAAAAAACACAGAAGGCTGACGGAGGCGGTCTCCCATCACAAGAGTTCGTACTGCCGCAGGTGCATTCTCTGGATGATGTCCCGGCAGTCGTTGAACACCCGCCGGATGTTCTCTGTGTCCACGGCGCAGGTGAAGTGCGGGTAGCAGTAGTGTCTGCCGTCGCCGCTCGCAGTGCTGATCCGCTGAGGGGGAGACAGAGACGGGACAGACGTTAGAGAGTTCGAGCTTTGACTGAGTTCTTTTGATGTTCGTGTGTGCCGCTCTGTCGACCCGTTTGACCTGAATCTGAAACTTTCTTTTAAGCGTCGCATTAGATCGCTTCCCGTCTTCCTGTGAGTCACTGTCATTAACCATCTGTGGTTTTCATGCCAAGTGACACAAAACATGACAAATTAGCAGTCTGAGAGACTGTAGCTGCATCTACCAAAAACCTAATCAATGTATGATGATGCACATTTTGATGTCGACTGTTGAAGCTTTACTCAGCGAGAATATATCTCACTTTTCTCCAGAAAAAACCAGATCTTCAAATAATTAAACATAAAACAAATGAATTTCTTTAATATGTTTGATTTTCTGGTTATATTTTCCTCTTAATAACCTCTGAAATGGAAAATGCCAACCGTACCGCATCACGTTTCAGTTTTATGTCTGTTATGACAGGAGCGTCTTTATAAAACTCACCACGGGCTGAATACACAGTGTGACTGGAAGTATGAAGAAGGTGTGTTTGTTGTAAGACAAATTATATTCTGCAGCATTCACACACACACATTCATACCAAAAAAAAACAAAAAAAAAACAAACTCTAAAATTCCCAATATTCGACTGTACTACTGTCCCGACTAGAGTCTGAGCGAACAGTGCTAAATCCAGCTGATGTGACCACAAAAGAGAATAACGTATAAAACATATAACGTGGATAAGTTACTCCACCTGCAGGCCTGATGCCATAATTATTCTATTACAAAAGAGAAACATGAAGACGTTTACGTGCGCCTTAAATTAAATGTATAATGTACGATCAAATCTACACTGCTGATACTATGAATAAAGTCAAATGTAAATAATACTGATGTTGTTTAAGTGTTATTCTTGACCGTAGCTACCAACAAGTAATGAAAAGTTCCTCAGCAGCTCACCTGCAGACGACTTGTTCGCATGAGGTGGTAACAATCAGTTTCATCGAGTTTCATCAAAGCAAGTTACGAATTAACAGACTGGACATTCATTAACTTCAGCACACTCCAAACAGTCCCACACATACAGTGATAATTACAAGAAATTCGTCTCGGATGAAGAACTTAGCTCTCGTCACTCTCGGGTCTTCGCCGGGTTCGGGAGTTGCTGTGAAAGAACAAAAAGATTCAGAGTCAACACAAACAGACGTGACGAGGAACCTCTGCGTTAGCACTCGAGGCACTTCAGCGGGACACTGACCTTCATTTGGTATGGTGTAGCGAGCATATTCGGGGAAGTAGTCTTCAATTTTGGATTTTCCAGCTAATACTTTCTCAGCCAGCATGTCCTGCTTGTTCAGGAATAATATGACCGATATAGTGCGTAACCATCTGCAAAACAACAACAACACCGTTACACTGAGCTCTGTCCTGCGTAGGAAAACATGAGAAGAGATTTCAGCAGCTCTCTGAACTCAAAACACCTGAATGATGTTACACAGAATATTTATTCATACCTGACAGACATTTTCGGGTATAACGCACTTAAACCTCCTTTTCTGCTCAAACAAAGCCGGGTCTTTCAAACATCAGTTTAGTTTCTAAGACGTCAGGGTGTATTGATCTGATTCTTAGAGAAACATTCTCCACCATCTTTGTTGGAGTTGTTTTATGGCGTCATTCGTATAAAAACAGGTAGAGTTTCAGAGTTTAGCCCATGAATCCACCTGGATTGTCTCGGTTTGAGAGACATTTCAGGAGGTTTGACCAGTCTGAGTGTCTGACTGGTGGCTGTATTCGGACCTGGCTCAACTTCTCCGCCACAGGTCGCAACGTTCTTTGGTGGAAACCCCTGTGGCCCGCACTACCTCCACTCAAGAGTGTAAAAACCTGTGATTTCACGGCTGCGCCAGGTTCTGTCTGAATGCGCCCTAAATGTGTATATTCAGTTCAGTAAATTCATAAATCAGTATCT
The DNA here is from genome assembly GCA_028641955.1 of Protonibea diacanthus. Classification (NCBI taxonomy): domain Eukaryota; kingdom Metazoa; phylum Chordata; class Actinopteri; family Sciaenidae; genus Protonibea; species Protonibea diacanthus. The sequence continues at coordinate 18,612,745 of CM053988.1, read as the reverse complement.
GACTTCACTAAACTTCTTAATTTAAGCACTGGGACAGTCTCGGCTCAAGCTTGGTTCAGGTTTCGGACTCACCTGTTGTTCCAAATACTGCGGAAGAGGTCCAGGGCTTCCCGTAGCCTGTTGGTGTTATTGTCTTCCCTTATTACCATGTTGTAGCTGCTGCTGGCCACCACGAAGATGATAGCAGTGACGTCTAGAAGAGAGAGGAGAGGAACTACATCAGGACAGCTCACATGTGTGTGTGTGTGTGTGTGTGATGCTGAAGCTGGCAGAAAATACTTTAAGACGGACAGGATGCGATGGGAGGAGAACGTGTCGCTGGTGGAGAACGTACAGTGTGATTATTTGACGAAGAACAAGAACAAAAAGGCTGAAAGTCTCACCGTTAAAGCACTGGATCCATTTTCTCCTTTCATCTCTCTGGCCCCCAACATCAAACATGCTATGGAGGAGACAAAATGGGTCAGACTCAGACACAACAACACACTCGCTGCTGCCTTCTTTAATCAAAGAGTTCATATCTCTAGTGGGATGCCAGGTACATACTGTACTGTAATTGGCCGGCCTGAGAACATTTACACGTCAGTTTTATGACTATTATTCATATATTTTAGATCAGCACAAAAGATTTTCTGTCTCTCTCAGATCTGAAGATGAAGAACAGCATTATTAGCACAAACTCAGAGTGTGTGTGACCCCACCGTATGGAGAGAAGTGTATACTCCACGATCTCTTAGTGTACACATTTATAAATCTTATTTTTCATCTGTGACGGTTTTAATTTGATCTTATTTTCTCTCCATGCTGGCCGGATGTTTGGAAGTCATCAAAGCTGAACAACGCACACCCAAAGGGAAGTCACGTCCCAGAGCTTTTATATCAATCACTCAGGATGATATAATTTGATACAAAGGCTCGTTTCAGATGGTAGAATAAGTCTGTTGTGTCTGCCACTGAGGAACTGGGTCATCTCATCCGACATCATCAAAGCAGTTACAAAACATTTACTCTAAACTTTTATTGGCTGCGACTAACGGTCAATAACTTTGAGCTGGCTCAGAAGTCTCACTGTTCGACCGCAGAGGATTCATTTTACATTTTTTTCCCCCCCTGCCCTCAGCTTCCAGCCACCGAGCAGGTTGTGGGGTTCGCTGTTTTGTTCAAGGACACGTTGCTGTTACGAGGTACGTACTTGCGTCATTTCAGGCTCTTAACACGAGGCCGCGGTAAATATAGCAATAACACCCAAGAGGGCAAATGTTTTAGAAAAGCGTGTCGCCTGAATAATGTTTGGCGGAAACTGGAAAAATGCCTGAGGAGGTTCCTTTTCAGGAATGGGTGACAGAGTTTGGGAAAGTTGCTGAATATGAAAGGATGTGGACGGGACAGAAGACATGTCTTTAAAAGGAGCGTGTTTATATTTGGATGTGGACATGTGGAAGTTATACTTTAGTAATTTATATTTTTATTCTTTTGTCTTTACTTTTGAGAAAGCTACTTTATATTTTGGTTGATTTTATTTATGTGTTTGGAAATTTGGATTTATTTCTTCTGATTGACATCCCTGATGTTGGATTTCAAAATAAAAGTTTCACCAGTTTTTTTTTTTTTTTGGATATTTATATGATTAGAAATACATTTCTTTTTTGTTAACAAGCTAAGACAGCAAATGAAAAACTTGACCAAGATGATGACCAAGTTACCTTTAACTAAGCTGAACATTTGGAAACATTATAAAACAAAGAACAAACTGTCGGTCAACAAATATGATTCACTGTGTGACTTTACTGAAAGTTGATCCTTACTGAAAGTTCACTTTGTCTACTTGGAACCTCGTCTCGAAAATCCCTGAAGTTAACACTCGGCAGCGTAGCAGGTCCTGTAAAAACATGAAGAAGATCAGTAAGGTTTATAATGAGAGAACTTTTTTTTTTTTTTTTACAAACTGTAAACTGTGCACATCAATGCAGAACTGACCTGGTCCGTTGGTGTGTAGTCGTTCTGTCTTACGGAGTCAATTCTGTCCAGGAAACTGCAGAGAGAGAAACAGAGAGAAGAATTTAATCCATTTCTAAAGACTGAGGGAAAATGAAAGTTACAATTTAACAGATGTGAACTATAAAACAAACAAATCCATAATATGGGTTTATAACAAATATTCTCAAGAGCCTGAATCCACGACAGTCAAAACCAAACAACAAACAGAGAACCAGAGCTCGTCTCACAGAGAAACCTAAGGCCACTTTCATGCTACAACAACTCACACAAAATTTATCTGAACCGTTTTTATCAACTACAAACTTAAAATCTGATCACACGTCACAACTGTTGTGCTGCATCAGCTCCGACAGTCATTTAGACGCTCGTGTGAGCTACACAGGAAGCTGCAAAAGGCGGCCGCCATGTCTGACTCCCCGTAGAGGCTCTGTTAGGCCGGTGTTAAGGCAGCTGGTTGCCACAAGAGGGCAGGGCTGCTCAGTCTGGGCTATTTTGGTCTGTCTCTAGCCAGAGTGATTACATAAGGCAGTTATTGTGGAGGTTAGACAGCTTGCTGTTGCTGTCTCTTCACTACTGAGAGAGCATGTGCAGCAGCAGCAGCAGCAGCAGCAGCAGCAGCAGCTGGGCCTCTCTGCAGCACAGCAGGCTCAGGACACCAAGGCAGGCTCAGGACGCTGAGGCTGGGGACACACGGTCACGCAGGCCCCTGGATGATCTGGATCACACGTTAAAAGACTCTGATAATGCTGGCTTGGAGGCCAAAAGGTGTTTAAAAAGGCCCTGCTGTGCAAAAGGCACTTACAGAGACGAAGTACATACGATACACAATAGGAAGCTTTACATTTAGATACATGTATTTCACCAAACAGCCTCAGCGTTTGCACATTTAGCGTCAGCTTTCAGCTGAAGTGACTCACTACGGGAGCAACAGTGGACCACAACAGAGTTCGAAACCAACCGAGGCCCAAAGCAAAAATGCCCTTGAAAACACGAGTGGTACAAATATGTTTGCCAGCATGAAATGCAAATGTGTTACTCTCAAAAAAAAAAAAAAAGAGTCACAGAACAGAGGCACAGACCTCTGTTTCTCAACAAAGGCTTTATCACTTGAGATGAAAAGATTTGTTGATTAACTCTTTTTTTTAACAGAAATTACCTAAGATTTGCGAGAAACTGTGAGAATTCACTGTGTCTCTTTGTCTTAAATGACAGGAAATGTATTATCCTGCGTATGTGCATCTTTTGTGACCAAACCAAACAACGAATCTGTTGAATACTGATAAAGACTACAGGCTGTGAGATGCAGGCCTGTTTGTTACCCTGGATTATTCCTAAATTAGATCAAAATCACACATTAAGCACTGAGGAGTGGACGAGAGACAGAGAATGGTACGAGATATATTTTTCTATGCAAGCAAATGAAGTAAAATACACAGCAGAGGAGATGAAGGTGTGTCAGGTATTTCTGGAGGAGGAGAGTGCCCAGCCTAAAGCTAAAGTTGGTGAGTGAATCCTGTATGTAGGACACAGATGTGGACCAGACATCCTTCGTCTTTTCACCCAAACCGTCTCCGGGATGTCACAAGACAGTCGACTCTGATCAGATTAGTAATCTGTACGGCTCGTCGTTTACAGCTCAATCCTAAAAGCGGCACACCTAACACACCCATGTGGAACTAAATGGCCGAGAATGAATGCTCTGTTATGAGCCATTAGATAACAGAGACACCGCTCATGTGCTTTGACAACAATGTTTTCATCACACCGACTTTATTTCTGCCTCGCACAAAAGGAGAAGTAAGGCTGCTTCTGGAACAGCACTTTCTCACACAGAGCTCGTATGCAGCAGATCACCAGACACAACACGTACAGTATGGAGGAGAGGAAGGGGATCCATTTTCATGAGGCAAAATGAAGTCTCGACATTCGGTTTGATGATGACAAAACAAGACAAACTTCTGTCTGTACATGATTATGTCTGCACTAATGATAAATCTGCTCATTGTTTTGTTTTTAAAATGTTAAAATAATAAAAAAAATAAATAAAAATCACGCCACATGTTACCACAGGCAAACATGACATCACAAAAATAGCTTTTTTATTATTTTAGTGCGCACTGCACAATGTACTCATTAACCAAACGAGGTATGGGTGCCAAGTCATCTCTTCAGCCTGATCACAGGTCTAATCCAGTCAGGAAAACTCCCACACTCCTTCTCCGTGACTCCACACCTCGTCTCTAAAGTTGCAACTTGACCTTCGGACGGTTGCTACTTAACTCAAACTGAACTGATGGACTTTCTAGGCCATAAACTTATCTTCAGCTTTACCTGAACCTTTATGAAGACCTCAATCTGACTCTTAAACGCTCCCTGAGGACGACATTATGACCACCGGTAGCACTGCACAACAACGTTTGGATGAACGGGTTTAATACGAGTCGTTATCTCCTCACGACTCCTTCGTCATAGTTGTTCACCTACAAGTCGCGAGCAGTTCAATTTCAGTTTCCCCTTCTCGTATGAAGAATTTAAAGAGAAAACTGGTATTTCACAAGAAAGATACAAAGATTAGAGAACTCAAACTTCTTGTGTGCTTCTATGATTGACATGACATGAGATGATATGACTATAGAGGGCAGTAATAATTAGAGACAGTTGTTGGTGCCCAAAAAAGTAGCAGTGGATAAAAGAAACAGCGGCTTAAGAAATGTTAAATGAAGTCAGAAAACCTGCAATTAACCTTTTATTCCCGCATTTTATCACTGATTTAAAATTACAAAATGACGAATATCCACCACAGTTCTTAAAACCTGAGGTACAGTGTTTTCACAAACGTGGAGTCGACTCAGCGACGTGCAGAGGTTTGTACGTCGCCTCTGAACTCATCACACACCATGTCGGTTCAAGAACAACATTTAGCAAAGCGCACAATTAATTGCATCCATTTGTCAATTAGCGCTTCTCTGGAACTAAGACGAACACAACCAGGAAACCCATTGAAATGTACTTGAAGTCGAGTCACACACACACACGCGCACACACACACGCGCACACACACACGCGCACACACACACGCGCACACACACATGCACACACACACACACACACACACACGTCTCCTCTGAGCAGACACAGAGATTTACTCACACACAAAAACAGAGGCAAAAACCTCCAAAAACATCCCACTTTTGCCCCATCACTGCAACAATGTGGGAGTATTTTTAGTCAGCCTTCCTTGCAGAAACCTAGCAAGGTTATAATTACTGAGCGCTTTCTGACTGCCATGTGACAGAAGTACTATTGGTAGAGCACTGGAGAGCCAAATATAGTCCTCGTACCCAGAAAGAAAAAAAAAAGAAAAAAAGAACAAGGGTCCTAGATCCAGGAAAAACGGTGAAAAAGATAACATTGATTACCGAGTGGCCGTCCAGATAATGCCTTATCAAAAGGTTTGGGTGCAGTTTTCAGTGACTACGGCTGTTCTGGTCGAGTGCTACAAATAGACAAGCCGGGTTTCAGGTCTGGGGAAATCTGTGGTTTGTGTCGGTTTCTTCAATTTCCTCCCAGAACTGTTCTCCGCTGGCATCAGAGTGTGTGATCAAAGTTATGTGATGTGGTCATTTTGTCAGATTTGTGGATTTGAGGGCTGACAGACCAGCAGTTTTTTTTTGTTGTTATTGTTGTTGTCGTTTTTTTGTTTCCCACTTTGATCTTTAGTACGTGTGTGTGCAGTACATACTGTACAAAGTATGATTTATTATTTGTTATGAATTTTGTCGCAAGGTTTTTGTGCTTTGTTCCGCCTCACACGCACTTTAAAGTCTCTTCAAAACCATCAAACCACATTAATGCAGCTTCCTCATTTATGGTTTGAGCCTTACATGCTGACACCCCCCCAACACACACACACACACACACACACACACACACACACATAAAGGCCGTGTACTATTCCATGACAGTTTGTTTTAATTGGCAGGTTGAATAAAATAAAAATAAAAACTCCACTACTATCTTGTCCCTCTCTTTCTGTCTGCAGGGCTGGGTTGTCTCTGTATTTAGCCAAAACACATTGTACTCGTCCTGCGGGCCAGTCTGTGTTGCTATGTATAGGCTTTGTTGTGGACAGTATCACTTGACTTGGCCTGGTCTTTCTGTGTTGTCGGCCTCATCTTTCCATAAAACACAGACACGAGCATGAATCCACACACACACACACACACACGCAGATGCAGGGAGGGAGGTGGGGGGGCCTCAGGCCTCAACTCCCACGTGATCCAGGTCACATGTTGCTACCCATTGAGCAGAAAAAGGGGGTAGAGGGAAGATGGTGGTGGTGGTAGTGGAGAGGCGGGGGCATTAAAAGGCTTCATACCGGGGCTCGGGGACATGGGTCACCCAGCTCCACAGAGGGGGGCTTCTCCCTGAACCAGAGCACTGACACAAGCTCCTGTGCCATTAGGTCGTTTTCGGAGGGCCGCAACAAACAAAACAAACAAACAAACAAACAGGCCTAAATACTAATGAAGATACAACAGTTTCATATTTAAGCCAAAACAAACTGTATGTATGAAGACAACACACGTCTACAGACAAAAAGCCAGTTGTGAATATGTACAAAAGCAGCGACGCTGGAATAAAGACTGGAAAAAAAGTCCCCTCCAACAGACGAGCAACCTTCACACCAATTAACAGTGCCCAGCCTCATGTGCTCATTTGATAATTGGGTTGACTTTTTACAAATAGTGGACCATCTTTAATTAGCAGTGTAGAGGATCTGATCAATAGTTTCCATATTTTGAGCCGCTCAGGCCAGCATAATGGACTTTCACTTTAGTCTCCAGCCGGCTGATGACAGCACTTTAAAACTCACTGCTGGACGGCAGCACCACACTGTCTGTGGCCGGTAAAGCTTTGTTTAAAATGTTTTTCTTCATATGTTTCTCAGCCATCTTTTATTTTGATTTTTCAGTGACCAATTTAAAGTCAATAAACAGAAAAAAAAGAGTATGAGCAGCACCTTAAACACCTCAGGTGACACTTTGTTTGGATAATCCGCCTATAGGTAGTTTATTAAGTATTTGTTACATTTCAACAGATTATTAGTTTGTTAGACACTAAATAATAAGAATAAAAAGTAATCTCTTAAACGTCCACAGTCAGAAAAAAAACAGCTGAAATGTTACAAACACTCTAAACTATCTGTAGGCGGACTATCCAAATAAAGTGTTACCGTAACTCAAAGTTCACTGACGGAAAACTGATGCCAAACGGCATCGCCGTGCTGACCACGCTTTTTGAGAAACAAATGATCTCTGGGAAGTGCAAGAGCAGAAACACGACTGCTCATTACTACTCCGGACATTAAATAAACAGATTTTAAACAAACAGATCACCATTTTACAATCTTGGAGCCACGACTGCGGCTCACAATTCTACAGAAGAAAATGTATTTCAAAAAGGCAATTTCCCAGAAGCCAAAGTGACATGTTCATATGTGACTAACAAATGACCAAAACATAAAAAGGATTCAGTTTACAATATGAGATGATACATAACAGAGATACGTGGCGAGACTGGAGACTGTTTGGTGTTTCTGTGTGAAATATGACTGAAATGATCAAACTAATTGCTGATTAACTTTCTGTCCGATACTTTTAGCAGCACTTGGATCGTTCCTGAAATAACACGTCTGTCAAAATGTTACCTAATATTTAAACTCCAGAAGTTTTCCTTCACGCTTCATCGGTCTGCTCTCACAAAACACACCCAGTATCATAACAAAGCCTGCTGCACGACACAGCTCATCACATAACGCAGGCCGTCAGAGGAGGCCGAGCTGGTGCGGCGCACGGAGCCGGGACAAAGTGAAGGTGGAGCTGTGCAGGATCCTGGTCACCTGGTGGAAAGATCTGAGCCCGGGGTTCAACTCATCCATCCAAACAGGAACACTGTGCAGTTTGGGAGATGGATCTGAAACTAGACAAATCCATCAACGGCTCAGTGGGTACTTCCTAAATATAGGAGCAAGAACGGAGACACTCCTGAAAGTCAAACCAAATCTTGTGTAAACAAAAGTGCCTGCTTTATCTCAAGGCCGCCAATTCGCCTTCCAGGGCCGCATCAAGTCATGGTTTTGAAAGGTGTTGTATAAAAATGTAAAATACATTGTAATGCCATTTTGTCTCTGCTCAATGTCTACGTGGACCATTACATTACCTCGGCTTAAAATAGACTCAGCCCCCAAATTCAGGCTACAGTGGGAACACAGGGACTCTGTCAGGCCTGAACTGTGTCCCATGTGGAGCTCCCAACTACAGTTCTCACTGTGAAATTGACTTATGGGTTTCTCTAAATAATATTGAGGCCCAACATCGATACACTATCTGTCATCTGCTGAATTAGTCTGCGCCAAAAATAGAAAACTGAGTAAAAATAGTCTAATCAACAATATTGAGCAGGTTTCAATTCTCCGTAAACAACCACAGCCTCCACGTCAAATTAGTTGTTCCGCTTGATGACCCAATGAAAATGAGCTTTTCCTCTTTTTCCCTAATCAAAAGTCAATAACCAATGACTAATATAAAACAGGGGAGTCTACAGTATCGGTGCAGATTGTATAAGCCTGAACCGAGCCATGCTGGTGATTAGGAGCTGCTCAGATCCACACATAAATACATAAACTGCATTAAAAAAAAGGTTACTATCATTTTAAATTCACAGATTTTAAAACGTGCAGGTTTTCTCTGCATGAGATTCAGCCAGAACTCGAGTGGTCGAGGCCTGTGTGCTGTTTGTGTAGTTCACAAACTGGCCTCCGGGTGGCATCCCTTCGCTCCTGCTGCACACAGCCGCTCTTCCTCACTGACCCTGCCTGCTTTTAGCAGCTGGGTTCCCATGGCAACCCCAGTCGGTCCATACCACTCCTCTCTCTCTCGCTCTCTCGCTCCCTCTCTCGTTCTCTCTCTATCCCCCCGTCTCTTCCTAAGCCAGGCCGCTCTTGTATCCTTCCATTCCCAGACTCTCCCATACATCAGCACAGAGCAGAGCCGTGCTCTGCACGAGCTCTCTACATTGTATGTGTGTCACTGTGCGTGTTTGTGTCTTCGGTGGGAGGGCACGGCAAATTTAGGCTTATGAAGACAGATTATTTTAGAGTGCCACCGTCTCAAAGCACACAACCAAAAATAAGTCCCGTTTTCAGTAAAGGGCAGGAATGTAATGTGTAGTTTGTAGTATGCGAAGAGACACAAAGTTACTGACAGACGCGGAGTCAGTTGTGATGAATTAGACGAACTGGGTTGTATGACTTGAGGGGGCAGAACTGTGGGGGTAATTGATAAGGATAATACAAGTTTGGGCGACTGTGGCGAGCGGGTCGTCCAATAACCTCAAGGTTGTTGGTTCGATCCCCGCTCTCGCTGCTCAAAAAAGATTGCCACAGCCGAAGTGCCCTTGAGCAAGGCACCGACCCCCCCCCCCATCATCTGCTCCCCGGGCGCTGTGAATTGATGCCCACCGCTCCAGTGAATCTGGCATGTGTCAATTTGGGCGTATGGCCCTGTGCATGTGCATGCTCCGACAGGTGCCAGCCTGGATGGGTTAAATGCGGAGAAGTAATTTCACGTTCAACGTGATCAATAAAGTAAAAACAAAACACAAAAATCAGAGCGGATTTATTCACGCTAGTCAACAAATTACAAAAATAGTTTGTGTGATAGCAGCAGATCGGGGTGGGGGGAGTGATTTGATGTGTTGGTGATTAGTGGGATATCTGTACAGAGTAATGAGCGTACAGTTGTCAATGAATAGGTGACAACAGCAGGGTCAGAGGACTCACGCGATTACTGCAGATTACTCCAGTGGTTCCTTCTAAAATACACTAATCTGGGTCAAATTTTAATTGAGTAAAATTAAACCCAAACTAATAAAATCCACAGATATTCCACGGCCCCTCACTTCACTTCTACACAGCTCTTACATGTGCCAAAATGTCAAACACATCAAACTGTTCTCATTTAGTCGTGAGTGATATTGCTTTCAACTCAAAATCTGAATATTCTGGGCTAAAAGTGGCAAATCAAACACTTTGTCTACAGGCGGTTTTGTGAGTTTCACATGTTGGCAAAATCCAACCGTTCTCTTTGAATGCACACGGTGACAACATGTCTGTAAGACACTGGTCTGTATACACGGTAGGGTCAAGTCAAATTCAAGTGAATCTGTTTCATCAACTACTTTATCATGTGGTCTGTAAAGAGAAAGTAGTGTCAGAACAGTGTCGGAAAGTAGCGAAACACACCCATTTCAATTTCCTAACACCCAAAAGGTTCCTTATTTTGGCGGCCAACTCCCAAAAATCCAAATATTTTTAGTGTATGATCACATACAAACAAAGTTTGTCCTCACAGTCTGTTAAATGCAGCAAGAGAACGTTTGGATTTTTTTTTTTTTGATTGAGAAATAACTCAAATGAAAAGCAGTTGCTGATCGACTGATCGATTTGTTTTAGTTCAGGTTTGTGCTGTTTGTCTGTGCTGCGGCTGACACAGACAGACAGACAGCAAGTTAACATCCACAAAGGAACATGTAACTATATATTATGCCTTTGTTTAACTTGTGGCAGCTGCAAAAACACATCAGGTGTGGACTGGAATTAAATTTCTAAATAAATATTGCTTTATAGTACAGTATCACTCTGAAGAACCACAACTGCATACAAAGAGGAACCGGATGTTCCCCTGACATAGCATTTTCTTTTGTCAGGACACTTTAAGATGGGGACCTTATCTATCTTATCAGTACGGAGAAGCTCCAGAGTCTTAGGTTAAGAATACCTACAACAATAAATCATCCGAGCAACCCGCCGAACCGTGGCTTGTGCTGGAGCCAAATGTTTACTTAAGTTGGCCTCCAAGCTACCTCCTTCAGCCTAGCCTGATGAAACAGCCAACAGCTCAAACTGTCTAGGCAAACAAACCGCTGTGACAGAAAAATATAAAAGGTTTCTATAAATAGCCTTTGTGCCCCCTTCTGACCACATTCCACAGGAGGTGAAAGTTGAGGCTTGTTTGACTAGTGGCCGAGGTGGAGGGAGACCTTTTGCCTGGGTGTGGCTGGACACCGCTAGCTGCTAGCCACGCTGCTAGCCGAGGGCCTTGCAGGTTACACAACCTGAGCTACAGTACACAGCCAGGCGCTGAGGGTTTGAACGTCCCATGTGATACAAAACATGCTAATGTCGGTGCTAAACACACGTGGTCATGTGCTTTTTGATGGATTTTGCATGGCTCCGAGTCTGCTGCTGCTCACTCTGATAGGCCGGCTTGGCAGCAACAGGGAGACAGTGTGGAGCCGGGAGCCCCTGTCATGATTAGACAGCAAAATGTCTCCTCGCGTGTCAAACCCCGCTTTGATCAATTCAGCTCACCACCACCACCACCCCCTACCCCACCCCCACCCCCTCTCTGTCTGTAGCAGTGGCAGAAATGGTTGAAGCTGTGTGTGTGTGTGTGTCAGTGTGTGGAGTAGGGGGAAGACAGAGTGAAGCATATGAGTGCGTTCATACACTCGCGATGATTTGTTTTATGTCAGGGCATTAAGAGAAGAGGAAGGTATGGCCAGTATGGCAGTACGCAGCCGGCCTCGGAACACAGACACACACACACACACAGACACACACACACACACACACACACAAAACCAACACAGAGGCGTTTGTGTCTCACCTTCTGCTACTGACCTTCCCCTTTGTTTACAGCGCATTGCCGATACTCCTTAAGATTCGGCTGCGTTATCAATGTGACCTCCGCCAGTTTCTGTTTGCAGTGCTGCTGCTAAAAATAGCCTCAGCTTGCCCTGGCTCCACAGCTAGTTTACATAAGCTCTAAGGGGGTGGGGGAGGTGGAAGAGGAGGGGGAGAAAAGGGAGCGACAGAGGGGGGAGAGGGAGAGAGAGAGGGAGAGGAGGAGGAGGGGGGAGCCTCAGTGAAGAGAGTGAGAGGAGGAGGAGGAGGAGGAGGAGAGGGGAGGAGGAGGGAGGAGGGAGGAGGGAGGAGGAGGAGGGGGGTCTATGGACGACCATTCCACAATCTCTGAGCAGGGAACCTGCAGCGCCACTGCTGTCCTCCAGCAGTCTGTGCCTTTACACTCCTGGTCAACAGCAGGGTGTGTGTGTGTGTGTGTGTGTGTGTGCATGAGAAAGGTATGTGTGTGTCTGTGTACTGTATGTGCGCGTAGTCGGCACACAGTAACAGACTCGCAGATATCCGCCATTCACCAGCCTCGCTCTGTGTCTGTCTGTCCTTTAAAATGGACGCACATTTTAACCCAAAAATAAAAATCTATTTATAGAAACTATTCCCGTTCTTTAAGTGGAACATAAATTCCAGTTTTTTTTTCTCCCTCTCTCTCTCTCTGCGACGCTGCTCGTATTAAAAACAGCAGAGGGACAAAGCTGGCAATTAACACGATCCTACAAAGCATCTAAACATGACACAGTTTTGCTGATTTAAACTGACACAAGAGTTACTCAGCCATTTTGATTTTAGATATTTAAAATGTATATCCGCTTTCAGTGGAGCGGTGCTTTGCTTTTTAAATGTAATCCAACTTATTGACTAAACTAAATACAGGCTGTCGGAGCCTCTGGTCTCTAGAAACAAAATAAAAACACACTGGGAGTGTAGCTAATCTTGTGACATGTAGCATGCTATGCTGGGCAGCTTTAGGCTCTCTTAACTGTTTCCAAATGCCCGGCCAGCCTGAGAGCTTTCTACACCCCGACATGTATGACTTTAAACTTCCGCAGCACTTTAAAACACTTAATGGTGGACAATAATGGACAGAAAAAGCCATTAACAGTTACAGTGACGCTAAATCTCGTGCCGTACTTGTAAATTCGAAGATGTTGAATGTTAAATGAGCTAAAAAGGGGAGGTTTACACACACACAGACACACACACTGAAAAAGACTTCATACAGGGAACGACATGTGTTCTCATGTGTCCTGCAACATCCTCTCTGCTGCTGCTTTCTGGCCTCAAGAGAGGAACTGAATAGACAGACTGAGAGAGAGAGAGAGAGAGAGAGAAAGAGAGGGGGAGAGAGAGCAAGAGGGATAGTGGAGAGAGAGTCGGTCCCACAGGGGGCTCTAACAACCTTAAGGACAGTGGTTTGTGTAGATGGAGTCCCACTGAGCTTCCAGTAGATCAGATTCTACAGTTCAGCTCCAAACCACTCCTCCTCCTCCCTTTTTTCCTCAGAAATCAAGCACACACACACACACATCTACACACTCGCAGATATATTCAAACACATACACACAAACACACACACACACTTCCATAGTGCTCCCTTTGATTAGTCTTCAGTCAGCTGACAGCAGGGTCATCTGATTTTAGTAAGCGACACAAAGGTTTTTGTTAATCTGGATTAAGGCCTTTTAAGAAGAAAAGTGTTTATTTACAATTGTGTAGTTACATACATGATTTGAATTATTGCGCTATAGTAAAAAGCTGTGAGTGATTGTCTTGTTTTAAAAAGCGTGGACGCAGAATTCACTAGAAAAAGGATGAAGAGATTTCATGAAGTGAACTGAAAGGCTATTTTTAACAGTTTGTTTACTGGAGAGCAAGTAAACTAGAGAAAGTATGAGCACACCCAAAATAGATATAAACAGTTTAAAATGCAATCAAAAGCACTTAAATAACATAGAATTGGTGCCGTTTCACAAACAACTTTGAGGATTGTGCTAGTTATGTGTTTTAATTTCGTCCCTTGTAGCATTGTTTGACTTTTTGGAGCACGCTGGTTGTCCGTCCGTCATTTTTGTGACTTTGTGTAACAAATTAGAAGTTGTTTTTGTTCTTTCTTTTTGCTACTGAAAAACTAATTTCTGAATTTCTTACTCTACTCCACACCTGGCCGTCACTGTCTTTCTTTTGTTTGTTTTTTTTAAACATCATTGACCCTACAGACACAGACAGCTTTTTAGATGCACAAATTCATACTTTCGTCCTCAAACCGTGCGAGCCCTAACCTGGATGGAACAATACAGTCCATGAAGGTCTAACACGACTTCAAATGGCTGCAGTGAGACAGCAGAAAATCCATTTCTTGTGTGTTGAAAGTACCCCGATAACCGATCTGAAAAAAGTTATCACACAGATCAGTTCGGACATGTAAGAAGAGCCCAGCCTCGTCCCCTTGTGTTATACTCTGTACATCAAATCAGCTCAAACATTAAGAAATGAAGCAACTTATTGGTGACAGAAAAAAGCAGTGACATGCAGCCGGTGTATAAATATCGCTCTCTCTGGCTCTTCCGTGAACAGAAGAGGCTCCTTATTGAGGAGAGCCACTGTTTGCGAAGCGTAGCCCCTCTGTTTCTGTAGGCCCTTCAGGGGCTGGGGCTGGCTGACAATGCCGACCATTCTTAGCACTTTACTGCCTCAGATGACTGTGTCAGTGGCCCCCAGGCTGGTGACAGAGTCCCGTGACCAGCACTACACCCCAGCCCCAACCCCAGCCACAGCCTAGGCCAAGAACCAGACCCAGCCTTAGATATGTCTTTGCGCGGTCCCATCTCCAGGACGCCGGAGACGCTGGAGATCTATCTCGTCCCCGCCGTACCGTTCCATCCTGGACCAGCTACATCACATCTACGACCTGCGATGATCCTTGCAGATTTTAACACTCCATAAACTCTGAGAAATGCAGACGTTTTGGGCATATCGGTAGAAAAAAACTCAATTATTTGATATAAAATGGAAATAAGTTCCTTCTCCTGACAAGAGGGATAACACAAGGTGCTCAAAGTCCTTAAATTCTGTGTTGTGCAGCTGCAACGATTAGCTGATTGATCAATAGGCAACTACTTTGCTAATCAATTATCTCCGGTCCCTTTTTAAGATTAAACTTTTCTGAGCTTGATTCTAGTTTCTCTAAAATGAATATCTGCTGATTTTCTCTGCAACATTATGCAACTATTTCAGCTTCAGCTTCAAAATCATTGTGATAATACTGAACTGTAATAGTCAGAACAGCACCTCTTTCCTGAACACCTGTTCTTGCACTTTATAACTTGGGTTGAGCGGGTAAGATGCCCTGCGAGAAGTACATACCGCTTTACGACACTGCGTCACACACAGGTCCAATTCGATATAGTCAGTAGGGACATCATGGCAGAGGCAAAGAAACCGAAGAGGACAGGAGTGACAGAACAAGAGGACAGACCTGAGTAAATCACACACTGGTTTTTAGTCATTTGGCTGTTTAACACGGTTGTTGTCTCGCTAGTGAGCAAAGTCAGCCCATCAGCTGTCCATAAAGGTGACATTTTATAGACTACATGATTCATATATTAACTGAGAATAGGCTCGTCAGATGTATTGATAATGATAAGAATCATTTGATGCAGCTCTACTGCATAATTTTGAGACATTTTGTGACAGATTAAAACAATCCAAAACAACTTTTTATAACTATACTTTTGACTGGCTTTACGTCAGATTTACCAGTGGTGAACTACTTAATTTCCAGTAAGAGTCTTGTGAAGATGGGTGGTGATGACAACTTTTCCTCAGAATCTTATCTTTGCCCCTGATTCTCATTAGGGTCGATATCTCAGGACGACTAAAGCAAGAACAATCTGACATCTGTCTCACTAAGGAGGGTGAGTCAGGGCCAAGTCTTGTTTTCCTGTATGTTTTGTGTGTGTGTGTGTGTGTTTACTAGTGAGTGATTACCATAAACTCTAGATGGAATGTGGGATTAATAACTGTCGAGGGATGATCATTTGGACTAAACAAAATAAAACAAAAAACAGAAGTGTACAAACGGATGAGTAGCATTTACAGTAAAGCAACAGGGCTTCAACTTCAAACAGAGGTTCAACTAGGAATTATTTCTATTATAAATTAATCTGACATTTATTTTCTTGATTAATTGATGAATTGTCTGGTCTAATAAATCCTAGAAAATAGAGAAAAAAGTAAAGCTGCAGGTTGTTCATGTTGTTTAACCGATTGTCTAAAACCTAAAGATGTTCGACTTTGAATTTGATTAGTCGTTCTATAGCACAAAGTGCCCGTGGATTAACAGCGGTTAAATTAATTCAGGACACATGAAGCTGACTTCTCTTCAGTATCTCTTGTTTTATACATCAAACACTAAAACTATATTTGCTAAACTACAATGACCACAATGCATGGCGTTTCTTAAATCTCAAAATGTTTTGGAAATTTCTGAATTAAAAGCTTGCAGCATCTAAAAGCTAACTCCGGCCTCATCGGGCAGAGGCTGCAGCTGCATCACTCAGCTGTTTCATAGCCTCATTTCTTCAGTTGCATTCCCAGACTCCGGCTCCATCCAGGCCCCAGTCCCTGCTGCTGCAGCCTGGCTTCCCAACCACTGAGCACACTAACACCGACCCAGACAGCACTTAACACTGGATAACAATAATCCACTACAGTAGGAAATATCTTTGTATATGAACTGTGCCATGAATTGTGTCATATTTGCTGGTGGACTGCAACAAGAAAAAAAAAAAAGAGGCAGGAGGCCTGGGAGTTCAGATTTGCGTGTGAAAAAGTGTTTGATTTTGCCGTTGACACATCCAAGGCATTGCAATGGAACCAAGCCCGCCGCAGCTGAAAATAGCTCGTAATCAATCAACTGGCAGACACATATCTGTGCTCTTAAAACGTATAAATGTGCAATGCAGAGGGCAGATCGATGGGTGACAGGATTCCAAAAGCATCGATATGGACATGCTCTTTGGCATAACAAGCGCTCGCCATCGGCCCATACTTATTTCCTGTGCCTTTGTCCAATGGGCCGTCCAGTGCTAGGCCTGCTGGAAAAAATATCTGCCAGTGGAGCAAGGTCTGTGAAGGACAACGCAGACGGGATGGCAGAGGTATATAATGTGCCTTCACAGAATCTATATACGACCTATAGCTACATTTAACTGAATCTTATTCTGCCATGAACTTCTTTGGTGGTTTTTACCACAGTATATCTATTGTGTTTGACTGTTTGCAAGTAAGGTCGCTGCTTGCCAATCAGTTCCTCCCACAAACAGTCACATGTAGGCCAACTTCCTCTTTAATTTACTCTGAAAGCGCCCTTATCACATTTGTGATCCAAGACGTAGCCTACAACACAAACACAAGTCTGTGAACGTGATGAAAGATGACATGAGAGCTTCCTGGACTGACTAGAGCGGGTTTGGTTAGTGCTAGCTAGAAAAAAAAAAAAAAAAAAAGACCAGCTAACAGACTCCTTTCTGAGCTAACAGCTGAAGCGACACACCAGATATTGTCCAAACAATACAACACGTATCCAAAGTTATGACCTCTGCCCCATTCCTTTCAACCCAGTTGGCTGCTGAGGCCGTCTGCCACTGTTTCCTTACTTCCAGGAGAGTCACTGAGAACAGTTACTGTAGTTTAGTGGTCATAATAACAATAGGAGTGTGTGTGTGTGTGTGTGTGTGTGTGTGTGCGTGTGTGTGGGCCTTTACACACAGACAGATGTGCTGCCATGTAGGACAGAGTATCTATGAATGCCCTCCATCCTCATAGTTCATACGGAGGTTAAAAACTGAGAGAGGAAGTAAGTGAGAGGCCGCAGTCTGACAAATCCCAGACATCAATCAAACACACCGACAATAGAGGCACATTGTGATGTTTCTACTCTGCAGTGAGATTTCAAAATGAGCTGCACATGTGAAAAACAGTGTAGGGCCGTTACTGAGATGCTTTTCTATCACTGGGAACAGATTGGTTTAGTATGTTTAGAGATTTTGAATCTGTATGTTATTTTGTGGTAAATTTACAGCACTAAAATCACACGTACACCTTCTTACAGGCGAGGAAAAGCACTTGAACCAATCACCTGCTCTACCACACAGCTGTTCGAGTAGAAAAAGACACAAAACCTCTGACATACAAAGTAAAACCTGTATGACTATTAACCATATCAAAACTGAAATCAGAGTTTGTACATTTGAACCACATGAAGCTGTAACTTTTTCATCATTTTTTTTATCTCCTTTACACACACACACACACACACACACAGACACATCAGTAAAATAAATTTGTTAGCTTCATGATGATTTATTGGTCAAACATACAACTGCTCACCGGCTGTTAACCAATCAGCAGCAGCCGACGTAACAGCCGGGGAGGCAGCGATAGGAGGACGGGGGAGAAGGGCAGGAGAGAGAAGCAATCGAATGAAGAAAAAAAAAAAGAAAAAAGTGAATGATATCGAAGAGGAGGAGGTTGGAAACGGGGAGGACAACTGGGAATTCAAATAAACAATTAAGCATCAGTCATTTGGCAGCATAGAGTGGATGTATTGTAACAACATAAGGACAGAAAGCACAGGGACCAAGTTCAAAGCCAATATATGCACTGTGACTGCAAACATAAACCAGCACCACTCTATTTAAATACTGTATGCTTTCCACTGTCTTCATTTTACTCTACTGCTTGTTAATGTTTACTCATGTCACAGGACAGCTGTATTTTCAGTGCTTCCTCTAGCTGCGTGCCTCACTTGTTACAATCTAGAATATTCTTTCTGATTTCGACATTCAGCGGGCCGCTGCACGTACAGAGTTTAAATGTTTACGATCCCACAATATTATGTGGTATCGCCGTGTTACTGGAATATTGACTAAAACAAACACAGGATGCTTTTTTACATATTGTGCAGTCGTACTGCACACAGACTGACTCAGAGCAGCAAAGACAAACACAGGCCTTGGACTGTAACAGCTCCACCTTACAGATTCATGTGACTCTCCAACCATCACCTGACTATCTCTCTCCTTTCTATGGAAGCTGCTTTCAGGCAGGGCAACCAGGGAAGACTTGACCCGGAGTCACATTTATGTTCAAGGGACGGAAGATATTCAGGAAAAGAGTACAGAGACTGTTTGTCTACGTGATGTAACATCTTTAAAACATCTCGACACTACACCCGTGTAAAGCGGGCTCACAGTTCGCTGGCAAAAAGACAATATCCCCAGTCACTGATAAAGTGTGCCTTTGACCGAACCCTGGGAGATAAAGGGAACCAACCTTTGGGATGGGAGGGGACAACTTCCATGTGGCTGTACTCCTGAGTCTGTACCATGAACATGTCCTCATATTTACATGTGAATCCAGAGGTGAGTCAGAGAGGAAGCAGAAAGAGGGGACTGTAATCAGCGAGTCGCTTTGCATATCCAAACTTCCCTTTACAGGCAACAGAGGGGCCCTCCACTGTGTGCAACCAGCACCCTAAGGTGGCCCAAGGTACTATAGGAGCTGTCCAAACAATCTGGGGCATCAGTTTCTGCGCCTTGCCACAATGAAGTTATCAGTATTTCCTAACTACAGTATCTGGAGTACAATTGTATTAGGAAAAACTCTCTACAGATTGTAGCCAAAATCAAATCATGACCCACGTAGCTTTTGTCCAGCCTTAGAGACGTTGAAATTCAGTCTATCAACCGCACAGGTAGCCTGTTACCAACACTGAAGCACAAAATCCAACCTTTAACTGCAGCATTAGTACATTTTACATGTGTAAACACACAAATTTTACATCGGCACATTTGCAAAGAATCACACAGTTGGGCATTTTATTACAAGCCACACCAGACTTTGCATATTGCCGTGGTGAAATGTCAAACACACTGACACGAGGAGATGTATGTATAATTTTCCAAAGGACGAATACAACTGCTGCTTGCCTTGCCACACCCAGAGTAAACATATCTCAGCCATATTCATATATGACATGACACCAGCGCACACTGCAGAGCTTTCATCTCAAACATGACACAAAGAGGACGGACAGAGCAGGGATGAGTTTACAGGCTGTAAAATAAATAAATTAAAAAAATAAAAAAAAACAGCTCACCTGTCTTGTTCTCACTATGCTATGTAGTTAAGAGCAATCTTTGGCTAAGACAAATCATACCACAAGATGTATTTTTTTAAACTCACTATTGTGCGCAGTCGATGAGCTGGTACTCATTGGACCTCTCAAAGCATGCCTTCACTCCTTCATCGTCCCACAGCTTCTTTGCGTGATCAAAGA
This sequence comes from Protonibea diacanthus, assembly GCA_028641955.1. NCBI lineage: Eukaryota > Metazoa > Chordata > Actinopteri > Sciaenidae > Protonibea > Protonibea diacanthus. Next base: position 18,592,643 of record CM053988.1, on the reverse strand, counting down.
ACTCCTGAGGAAAAGAAAGAAAGAGAAATATAAAGAAACAGACAGTAACACACGTCGGACAACACAAAGACTCAACAAAGTGCGGTACAACGTCAGGAAGACAGGAAGGTCAGGAACCTTGAATACTTTCATACTGATACTGTGGAAGCACAGTGCACAGGGTTAGTAACTTTAACAGCATCCTTTGTGAGTCTTCATGCTTCATACGCATCATCAACATTTAATTAGCATAGCAGGATCTTGTACAGTGTTAAAATCATGTTCACATAATTACCTAGTATCTATGTCACCTTTTTGTACTGTAAAAATACAGGTAACTATAGTTAAGTATATCATGTGTTCAGTAACTTACTAGCCTTTTAGTATTTTTACTTACTAACATTTGACAACTCAACATGTACGGCTACAGAAACCGAATGGAAAATTTTGAAATATTGCAATTTTGTACACACATTTATCCAAAGAAAACCGTCATACACACAGTTTGTAGTGCCACACTTCCATACACACATTTGCACACAAAACCTCTCTCTTCTACACAGAACTTGTTATTTAAAGCATCTGCCTTGCTCATGGGCAGTTCAGACTCAACATTTCTTTGTAGTTTCTTTGTAGCTTTTTCAATGTGAACTCCGTGCCTGTACTTCAGCTGTCGACAGTATCGATACCATGCATATAAAATAGTATTCGATAGTACTGAAGAAACAAAACTACAATCACAACAACGCGCCCCCCCCCCGATCGATTAACTCCACCTTGCTCTCGCCCCCAATCATGCATGCGCTGTGGCAGACACAGAGAGAGAGATGTTATCGGGTAACCGGTTGAAGAAGCAGACGCAGTGTTTATTTAACAAGCACAAGCTGCAACAGTAAACAGTGAACACCCCTGGTCATTCGGTACCACGTCGGTCACGTTAATTTCGAGCGAGCCTCCTCGGCACGCCTGAAAGACAGAATCGCAGGGTGAAAAAACAAAAACAAACAAACAAACAAACAAAAAAACGAAACGCAAGTTTTGTTTTTCAGGCGACTTAACAACAATAACTGCTGTTTTTGTATGATACAGCGAGACAACAACAGAATGAGGCGGGGCAAGCAGGTGTGTGTACAGTAACATGTAGGTGCGTGTGTGTGAGTGTGTGTGTGTGTGTGGAGGGGGAGGGGGGAGCAAAAGCAAGGTGAGAAGATTAAAGTAGTTTGTGAGTAAAGACTAAAATATGGTGGAGGATTAAAATTCTTGAAATAACCGACTATATAATGATGTAATGTAATCAAATAAAATATAAAATCCACCCTAATTACAATCACTCTATGGAAAACACTGCAACTAGGACGTTTTTTCTCTTGGTCGTAGCATAAAAAGAAGAATTTAGTATGGTTTTTATATACTATATACTAGTATTTTGTCTGTACAGAACACACAGTACACATATGGAGCTAGGGGAGGGATGTGTTTAGCCTAGCTTAGCATACACACTGGAAGCAGGGGGAAACAGCTAGCCTGAATGTGACTGGGGACAGCTTCCCAGAGACTTGCTGTCAAAATGAGGTTGCCGGGGAACTGTACGAAAACCTGTGGTCGCAGATAACATCTAGCGCTACAGCGAGAGACGCTACAGGCTGGTAGTTATACAAACAGTTGTTTGAGGTAATGGTGAAGTGTTCCTTTAAAATTTGCAAGTCATATTAACAGTATAATTACTTGTGCAGTACAAACTAGACAACAGAGAGTCACAGTCACATGAATTCTCTATTTGAACATCTTCTCATATATATATATATGATATATATATATTATATATTATACATATATATTAATATCTGTCACAATATGCCTCTGCAGCATAATTTTAGGCCACTCTAAAAAAGTACAAAAAACCAAAAACATTTAATACTGTATTTAATGAACAGTACTTGCAATTATTTACTTTACACCTCTCTTTGCAGTGGCAGAGGGAGGGGACATGAATTCTCATTTACTTCCTCGATACAGGTTTATCCAGCAGTTCCTGAATTTAAACTCATGACTTTCTGGTCACAAGCTCTCTTCTCTAAACTGCAAGCTAAAGCAAAAGGTGGTACACTCAGATGCCATGACTGTACTGACCGATTCTCTGTACTACATCTCCTAAAATGTACAAATATAACCAGCACAAATCCATCCATAGGCATGATGCTGTAAATTACACATAGTCTCAGTGGGAAATCATCTTATCATTGACTTTGAGACATTTCCCAGGACTCTCTGTATGCCCCTAAACAAAGATGATTGGGCTAATATCCCTGGTCGCCTCCTGTGCACATGTCTTTCAGATGGGCTCCTCCTCTAGCCTAGAACTACCACATGACTCTCTGCACTCAGCACTGGCTCTGCGCTCCGGCTCAGGAGAGAGGGTGAAAGTAGCCCCGAACCAGAGAGAGAGAGAGGGAAGAAGGAGCCTGATAAATGATCACATGCTCTGGGAGATCTCCCCTCGGCAGATCCGGTGATTAAGTTCAACATGGAGGAAATCCACTGATCTAGTCTGCAGAAGTCTCACAGAGAGATACATTAATATTTGTTTACTTTTTTTTTGTTGTTACAGACAAATATAGGCTCGCACTTGAGGCTGAAGTCAGAAATAACCTAAAGACTGCTATCATGCTAGTTGTGTTGAAGTGTGGTCTGGCTATCAACCACAGTATGATACAGCAACACAATATTTTTAAATTTTACAACCAAGGTTCTGCTTTTCTGAAACATAGCATGTACATGCTACGCCAAACACTTTATTAACAAAGAAAACGGGGCCATATTTGCTATCTCTCAGCTGTATTTGCTTCCACTTCTGTTACAGTCAAACTTGTACACCCACCGCGACTACTATCAATAAGATTCAACAGCGCTGATTACATTCTTCTGCTACGAGTTCACTGAATTTTTTATACCAGCAGACGTCGAGGGGCTTGAAAACTCAAAAAGAAGGGACCGACGGCGAAGCTAGCAAACGTTGGGACTGGATGAAGGGAGGACGAGGGGTGGAAGGGGCAGAGCAGGGGGGGAGAAAAAAAAAAAAAAAGCAGAGTATGGTCCTCAGGGCTCTTTTCCACAGAGGCGTGTGACACTGGGCCTTTGAATAAATGTAGTGTGTGCTGCAGTGCCCTACAGAGGAACTGATAACACAGAAAGAGACCAGGAGGGAATTTGCTTTAACACAAGCTTTTTTAACTCTTTCCTGTGCTCTTCCATCACTCCCCCCACCCCCTCCATCGACGACCATGAGATGCTGATTCTCTGGCGGCTCTGCCAGGACCAACTCCTCAGCTCAGCCTTAGCTTCAATGTTAATCAAGTTGGGTGTGTGTGATGTAATATTTCACTTGAATCATATAGGTCAGGCTGACACAGAGAGAACAAAATGGCCTAAATCTGATTCGACTTAGCAAAACAAAGTTGTGGAGCGAATGGCTTGCATCTTCCGCTGCAAGGGGACTCTGGAATTCCTTTGGGTAGGCTAAAGTTTTGAAGAGACCTTTGGCCTTGGTGCAAAATGTACAGCAACGGCCACTAACCTCGAATCCCTCCATACATAGACAGCCAGACAACCAGCTGGCTCATCAGTAAACCATCATCACCACATTTATTCGATTTGAATAGAATATCTGTGTTAGATAACAGTCGCCGAGTGCAGAGAGACCTGACTTTCATGGGTTACCTCAGTTAAAGAGTACAGACAAATTTAGCTGAAAAAGAGAGCAAAAGAAAAAGCAAAAAAAAAAAAAAAAAAGGAGAGCAAGGGAGCGACTGTTCGAGACCGTTCATCTTTCATAACACGGTTCCAAAAACGGAGCAGCCCTCCGTGCCACCCTTTGCCCCACATACATCACGGATCTTAAAGTAATCAATTAAAGGCGAAAACAAACTTCTAGGACCCGAAGCCGTTCATCACGAGGAAATCGCCAAGAAGACGGTAGCAAGGGGAACGCTATAAGAGGTGTTACCCTTCACAGCTGTAGCGAAGAACAAAAGCAGCACAAAGCAGGTCACGTTCCTCAGCAGGAAGTCATAATTATTAGTCGGCCTGTAAACTTGACATCAGACAACATTAAATAAAGTTACACGCTCGCTGACAGTTGCCGATGTGTCCAAGTTTAGCCGTGGTGTAATATTTAAACCATTTATCAGTACAGTAATTCTGCACCCAAACCCAAAAATAGATCAGTTCAACAATGGGTGGGGCTGGACATAATACAAAGCTCACCTTCCACCGCACGCTGTAATGCATATCTTTAAAGAAAAGAAACAAAACAAAACACCAGAGCAAACTTTTGTGAACCTTATCCTTGTCTTTGTGTTGAGAGTATAATAACATTAGCAGGTCTGCTCTGTTTGTTTTAGCATCAGATGGACATGATGTACAAATGTCTGACGGGCTGAAAGCTACGCGGTGCTAAAACAGGGGCTGGGGCTCATTTGAATTTGCTCCAATACAGTCGACAGACACCGTCGGGTGGCTAGCAAAGCTACCACAGTGGCATTTGTTTCCATTTGCATAGACGACCGTTTGTATCAGTGCTTTCTTTTCCATGGCTCTGCTGTTATCCAAAGCTACTGTAGGGAAAGATTTTACAAAAAAGGACGCTTTGATGGTAGAGACTACGCTCCAGTAAAACTAGGCCTGTTGATTTACATGTAAGACAAGGGGAAACTGTTGTCTTACACAATCACCCAGTTATAAAGGTGCATGCAAAGGAAAAATCCCCACCAAATCTACTCTGTATAAAAAAAAAAACTACAGTCAGTGTACTTTGCACTTTTAGGCTTATCTCGTTGATTAGAGGCATAAATTTCATAATCATGATCTATCTGTACAATACGCAGCCAAATATAGATCCTGAAAATATTTAACACAAGTTTGACTGAAGTTTTTAAACACAATCCACAAACGGTGTTGAGTGTTGAAGACCATGATGCAATGCAGCCAACACTGTTCTCTCTCAGGTCGTCTTCTTCTGGGCTATAAAAACATAACGACGCTCTCGTGTCGGAAACAGAAAACATTGTTTAACATTTTAAAAAGAAAGTCTTTCCTTTGCTTTGGCTAAATTGGATTCAAAAAATGTTGTGATTTGAAAGAAAAAGATTAAGTTGAGTTGATTTTTTAAAGAGTGGCAGCCAATAAAAGCAAGTTTAATGACTCATCTCCATGGCCACCACTACGCAGTAGAGCATTTTAGTCTTAAATGGTGTGTAAAGTCTTTCATATCATTTCAGTGAGATAAGTCATACAACAAGCTAATTTTGGTTTTGATGATTGTACTGTGGAAATTAGAGCCAGAAATCAGTCAAATAATCGATTAGCAAATAGGAGAAAGCTATTTTGATAATGGATTCATAGGTTGAGGAGTTTTTCAAACAACTCTATACATTTGACTGCAGTTGTATCGTTGTAAATTAAATATCTTTGAGATCTGGACAGCTGGTCAGATGTTTGAAGATGTCACATTGGGCTCTGGGACTCAATTTTCTGTCAAATTATAGACAAATAATTGGCAGATGAGCTAATAATAAAAATATTCCTAGGTGTAGCCCCGGTAAAAACTTTCGTAATGGTACAACCAAAGCTACTGCCATCACTCTCTCCACCTAGTCACATGCAGCCATTCAGGAAAATGTAGGAAGTCAAAGATTATTGTCTACTTCTTCTTCTTCTTCCTGTCCGCGGCAATAACTTATCAACAAAACAGCTGCTAAACTTGACCAAAGTGCACTGAACATCATGTTCATCAAGAAAAGCTTTCACATCGAGATCAGAGTTCAAGATGAATGAACATGGTTCACCATGACATCATGCGTCCAAAAGTTTCCAGGTGAAACATACTTCCACATTTCACAACGGCGCCAACAGGTGAAAGCCACAGGTTACTGATTGGCTATGTTCTCGTGCGCTGTATTGGATATCATGCCTGGTGGCACTAAGTGACAATGTGTGGTGACACTGAGTGAAGCAGTGAAGCCTGAGACTGATGACAAGCACAGACAGTCCAAACAGAGCCATGTTGTTCCCTTTGGCCTAGCCGGGCCTGGGAACTCAACGCCGGCACTCCCCATGGCCCCTGCCCTCACACAGAACACAACATCCCAGCAGAACAGACTACTGCTGCCCTGTTAACACGCTCACTGTGGGGAAATTAACACGCAGATCCTTTTAGTGGATATTCTTGTGATGTAGCATTAAATAAGGTTGTTGAGAGGGATGCTGGGAAAAATCATGCAAAGATGTAAGGCGGCAAAAACAATTCAACTTCATGGACAACGCAGTGAAGTGATGGTACTGCGAGAACCAGCAAGTACCCATGTACACAGGGCCTAAATATTAGCTAGTCAAATTATGGCTAAGAGATAAAACACAAATGTGAAATTCATTCCTCTTAATCCGTTTCTAATATGCTGAACGACTACAAACTTGATAAAAGAAGAAGAATATATATATAAAAAAGGGCTGCATCTAACAATTATTTTCATTATTGATTAGAAAATAGAGAGAGATGTCCATCAATCAACATTTTTTAAAGGCCCAAGCTCCCATCTTCAAACGTCTTACTTTGAAAACTCAACTCAAAAACTCAGATAAGCGGCAAATCTGCACACTGGAGGAGCTGGAACTTGAGAATCTTTAGTATCTTTGCTTGAAAAAAGGCTTTAACGGTTAAACGGCCATCAAAACAGTTGATCCAACAACTACTCGATTAACCAGATGTTAGTTTTAGCTCTAAAAAAAAAAAAAAGAGCTTTTGTGTATTAAAAGAAACAACAGTTTAAACTTCAGTGCCTGAGTTACAACATGTTGAGAACAGGGATCACAGTCAACTCCAATATAACCAAAAGCAAAAGGGCTGGTCAATACACCAAAAGGAGATTAACCCTGTACTAGATTCACACATGATGGCATGTTCACACTTCCCTTTAAAAGTCCATAAAGTCTATGAACAAAAACACACCTCCAATAGTCTATCTACAGCTCTGTATTAATTTGTCATTCCTGTTTCCAGCCTGTGTCAAACAAGGAACACTTTCAAAATTATGTAAAACATTATCTACATTTCCAACACATGACCTCGCGCTATCGAATGACTGATCAAACGCTGAAAAGAATCCCATGTGCTCCAACTTGCATTCAAATCCGCATACAGTACATCTGCTCCGGCTACAGGGGGGCAATGAAACCTTCAACAGGCGCTCGAATCAACTCACTGTTGATTTCATGCAAGTTAGCTGTCGTTTCCATTCATAAGTTTGCATAACTTAACTTCAAGACCCCGCCACGTCATGAAAAGGAGTGAATTAAAGCAAGAAAGGCAATATTAGGTCTGTTACAGCTAAATTACATCTGACATCCCTGATCTACATCAGGAAGATCTACTTTGTTGGCCATGGGGCTCATAAAAAACAGCAAACGCTCTCATCACATACCATCCAACACCCACGCAAACACAAATGCACATTAAGAAAGACAAAAAAGCACATATGCATGGTACCAGCCCTGTCACACACACATGCACGCACACTCTGATGAACGTCTTACCTGTGAATAGTCAAAGTCAGAGAGAGGTGCTATGCTTTTGATGTATTCGATTCTGAATTGGTCCTCTGGGTTGGCTAGCGGGACTGGGGGTATTAAAGTGCTCATCGCAGACACTATAGTCTGTAAAACAGAAGTTTTGGGAGAAGAAAAAGCAAAAAAGCAGGATGAATACAAGAAAAAAAAACGTAAGGTTGTATAATAATCAGTAAAATGGGATTGGGTGTAAGAACAGAGACATTAAGCACATTTGGGAAGCGATACAGATGAAACTCACCACTATGGCATCCTTCACGTTTTTCCGAATATCTTGGATTTTCTGTTTCTTTTCTCTGCATGGGAACAGAACAGACGTGTGAGCCGGCGGTTGCGAAAAACATCAACCACAGCACACCACAAAAGATTTATCATCAAGGTGATTATGAGCAAGACGGAGGTTACTGCCAGGTTAGACATTATTCTAATACAGTTATACATACAGTGCAGGTGTTAGCTTGGGAGTGTGTACCTGTGGAGGTCAGGTAACACGGAAACGCTGGATGGGGTTCGGTAAAATGCAAAAGTAAAGCGACACAGGGGGGCTCTAGTCTCGTTTTTTGAATCCTTAAAATGCAAAATTATGCCTGCTAGCCTCTCAAATCCAGCCTCCACCTGGATAAACACTTTAATTTTACACACACAAAAACAGATTTTCATACAGTTACAGGACTCCGACATGTACTAGGCCTGTTTAAAATAGACCAGTGGTAAGATCAATGCCATGCAAGGCCTTGCAGCAAAACAAATCATCAATAAAAGGCCTGTGTCGATCACAACCTTTCACCCTCTCACATGAAACAGGAAACAGTGAATTATTTGGCATGTGTGTGACACCGAGATCCTCACATATGTATGATAACTGTACATGTACACGAAAAAAAAGGAGGAAAAAAGACAAGAGACAGAGAGAGAGAGACAGAGAGAGAGAGAGAGAGAGAGAGAGAGAAAGAGAGAGAAGGAGGTAGGGAGGGAGAGTGAGTGAGAGAGGAGAAGGAGAGAAGGAGAGAAGGAGGGAGGGGGGGGGATATTAGCTGCTTTGCATGGGATACTGGGCCCAACAGGCGCTGCAGTGCCTGGGGAAAATCCATTCACAGGCTATATTCTGGCCTCGACAGTGTTACACATTAGGAGGATAAGCCGTACAAAAAAAACAAAAAAACAAGCATTGATATCATATTCGAGGCGTTAATGTAGCTATTTTTAATAAGTGTACTGAATAGCACTCACTCCGCGTTGAAGCCGTTGACGTGTAGAATCCTCATCTGCTTCACAATGGTGCTTTTTCCGGACTCTCCCGCACCTTCGAAAAAAAAAAAATACACCATAAAAATACATAAAACACCGACAAAATGGACACGAACGGAGACGTGTGGCTTATCGCTAACAGCACAAACGTGTTTCGTGTACGTGTGTGTGTGTTTCGGGGGGTATTTATTTCCCCAAAAAGATTTAAAAAAAGAAGCAGTGAAGCCTAGTTTAATTGTATGCTCTCGGAGCTTCGCTTCCATCAATATCCACCCCCATGACATATTATTGCAAGCGCTGTCAAACGGGGCTAACGTTACGTGTTCGGTAAACGAAAGGGATTACAGTTAGCTTACATTTCAGACAGCCATCACATATAAATCAGCCTTACCCAGTAATAAGAGCCTGTGTGTGGCTTTATACGCTTGTCTTTCCTTTTGTAACTGTTTCTCTATCTTTTTATTAGCCTCTCGTTGTGCCTTTTCGTCGATGCGTTGATCTTCAGTCTTGCTGTTGCCCAAACAACCCATCTTCCGTCGCCCTAACCCTTCCTTGTGGAATCGTTAAAAAATATACGTATATAAAATAAAAATCAAAAAAAAAAAAAGAGAGAGAAAAAAGAGAGAAACAACCCCCCGGGATGATATTGTGGAGGGTTTTTGTGTATGTATGTATGTGTATGTGTGTGTGTGTGTGTGTGTGTGTGTCAAGCCCCCCCCGAAAAAAAACACAAAACAAAAAATGACACAGGAATGAGTCCTTGCTGTTAAATTTAAAAAAAAAAAAAGGAAAAAAAAAAAAAAAAGGGAGAAAAATCTCTGCGAGGCTTCTTCTTCTCTCCGTCGGAGGGAGGAATATGTTTCCCCCGTTACAATTCCGCTTTAGCCGCAGCCAACCGTCATCCAAACCGTTCGTTAGTTCACAAACCAACCGAAGAATAACGACTCGGTTCAACGGAGGGATATCAAAAATACATATAAATAAGAAGAGAGAGAGAGAGAGAGAGAGAGAGAGAGGGTTTTCAATTTCTGGGAATCCAGTCAACTGTTCCTATCGCGTCTCCAACCCCTCTCTTCTCTCAGTATTTTTTTTCTATCTGAATTTCTATCAGTATTTCTGTCTCTTTAACTCAGCACTGCCTCTCTCTGTGGCACCAGGAAGTAACCGTGGACCGTGGAGGTGGAAAACAAACCTGCGTTAAACTGTAACATTAACAACCCGCGCCGATATAGCATTTTATAACTTAGTGTAGCAAAGGGAGAGGAGCCATTCCCGATTTTTTTTTGTTCGTTTTAAAGTCCTTCTTCTTCGCTATCCCCCTGCTATCAAACTAATCGGCTAAAAAAGGGGTGGAAACCCGGACGCCTCTCTGTTGGTTTACAGAGGGGCTGGGTCTCTTCTTCTTCTTGTTGGCTTCCAGTCAGCGAGGCGGCCCTGACCCAAGCTGGCAACCCATTTACAGAGTGTGTGTGTGTGTGTATGTGTGTGTCTGTGTGTGTGCACTGGGCTTTACCTATCTCTGTAGTTTATACACCACAGGTCTGGGGGCCATCATGGTAGTCCTCGAGAGATTGAGGACTACTAATAACGTGGGGGAGGAAGTACTCAGTTCCTGCACAAAACTAGTTCTAGTACTAGTGCTACGATTTTTAAAATACTTTGTGGCTTCTCCTGGGTAAAAGTACAGAGGTGCAAGCAGCAAAAGTTAAAGTAATGATTGTGCAAAATGGCCCCCTTTTAGAGTTTTATACTGCATTGCCATATAAATAGGCAAATTTTACCACTTTATATAGAGAGTGGACATTTTTAGCTATACTACAGTACAGTATCAATGTAAAAAGTACTATATTTATATCAAAGTAGGAGTACTTTACAGTAGAGGTATTAAGTTAAATTGCAGGAAGTACTAAGTTCCTTCACAAAACCAGTAGTACTAACGATTTTAAAATACTCTGGGGCTTTTCCTGAGTAAAAGTACACAGGTATAAGCAGCAAAAGTTAAAGTAATGATTGTGCAAAATGGCCCCTTTCAGTTTTATACTGCAGTGGACATTTTCATCTGTACTATAGACTATACTATGTTAATGTAGGAGTAAAAAGTACCCTATTTATGTCAAAGTAGGTGTACTTTACAGTAGAGGTATAAAGTTAAACTGGAGGAAGTAGTAAGTTCCTTCACAAAAGTAGGAGTATTACTATTTTAAAATACTTTGTGGCTTTTCCTGAGTAAAAGTACAGAGGTATGAGCAGCAAAAGTGAATCTACTGATTGTGCAAAATGGCCCCCTTCAGAGTTTTATACTGCGTTGCCATGTAAGTAGCAAGCAAATTTAACTACTTTATATAGAGAGTGGCCATTTTTAGCTATAACAATGGTTCATATTTAGTAAGACGTGTTTGTTTATATGTGCAAAATGGCCCCTTTCTCAGTTCTATAACAATGGTTTATATTTTGAATTAACATTTTAGTCTGTAAAGTAAATATATTATGTTACTGTTGGAGTGAAAAGTACAATATTTTCCTCTGAAATGTCATGAAGTAGAGGTATAAAGTACAAGTATGTCAAAATTATACAAAAAGCATCATGACCCAACTAGAATTTCTAACATAATAAAGCAATGATGCTAAGCAAGTACATGTACTTAAGTAGCCTACTGTACTTACTTGAGGTACTTGAGTATTTCCATTTCATGTTACTTTATACTTCCCCCTTACTACAATTTAGTTTTTATTCCACTTTATTTATCTGACAGCTTTACTTAGGCCTTCTTCTTTACTCTGTAGATTAAGATTTTGCATACAATGTATGTAAATTAAAGCAGTGGCACAGAGTAGCCAAATATTTATTCAAGTACTAAACTACAAAGCTGAGGTACTTCCTTACTTGAGTATTTAAGTCTTGTGCTTCTTTATACTTAACAACATTTCAGAGGTAAATATTTAGTCCTTTAGATACTACAAACAAAATATAATGATTTTATAAAATATGTGTTACTACCAAACAGTAAAAGTACTTAAAATTAGCCCCATCTTGATGAGCTACAACAGTAAATTACTTCATACACACGCTGATGCATAAGTAATATACAATAATATATAACTAACAGGGATCACTCTGATGCATGAGTACTTTTATGTTTGATACTTCCTTGTAGTTTACTTTTTGGCACATTTAGCTGATAATACTTTAACTTACTGCTGCACAACTTTTACATGTAATAGAGTATTTTTACATCGTTGTATTGACTTTTACTTGAGTAAAAATATGAGTACTTCTTCCCCCACTGCAGTAGAGACAATAAATGAACAGAAACCTGCTCAAACAGGATCTTTCACATAATGTGTGTGTCTATTTTAGGCTCATTTGACAGCTATTAAAATATGTTATAGATCAGTGATTCCTGGGGGGAGGGGGGCCGGGGTCGAGGCCCTCTGCTAAAGATACATTTAAGAACTCACAAAATAATTAACAAGATCAAGATTTTCCTTGTGAATTCAGGATAATATGACCTGTAAGAATCACATATTGGTTGAACTTCTGGTCATAACTCGTAGACATACACTTCACTTTGATTAAGTCACCATCGAGCCTGCAAAAATACTGTAAGTCCCAAAAGGTAGTAGAAGAATACTATAGCAATACCTCAGGCAATAAAAGAAGTTAAGTATGATAAAGTTTACAAAAGAATAGAACACTATCAGTCTATCTACTATCTGTTTTCTCGGGGAAACAATATACTTCTCTTGCATATGCTCCAATTTGTCCAATAATATAGATAATGGCCAAAGATTTGACCTTTCATCTGAGAGTTTGTGTTATTTCTATACACATATATAAATTCCCCTTAGTTTAAACAATGTATGTTAATGCGATTTGATAAAGTCTCATCGCCAAATATCAGAAAGAAACACAAACAACAAATGTACAACACTCACAACACTGTGGCAGAGCAAGTCATGCTTTCACCAATAAGGAGGAAATAGAGAATACTCAAAGCTGTGACACCTTCTCTGACATTTAGGTTTAACTTGTTGTGGTTTCCTTTTCATTTGACCGAAATGGGGGTGTGGGTTTGTAAGGTTCTGAATTTCCACTAAACAACCCCCCAGCACTTTACATGTAGATACTGTGTTATGTCTAGGTAATAGTAGCAAACATTTTTTCAGCTTTAGTGTCTGTGTGTACACGTTTGAGTCTTTTTTATTCAAGAAGAACAGGTAAAACTTAGTCAGCCGTTAAGATGACACACACTGTTGCATTCAAGTCAAAAAAAAAGAAAGAAAAAGAATTACGAATGCAGTTGAATGCTTATATTATAAAACGCTCATAGATCACTCAGGAGCACGGGACAGCCATGAATGATTATTTGTGTAACACGTAACAAGGAGTGTGCTGTTATTGTCTCCATTATGCAAATACAATGCAAATACTTGTGTCACGTAGTGACATGAGTGCAACAAAGTTGTGTGGTATGCAAATGCCAACTGGAACCTTTACTTCACCTTATGGTGGTGTGAAAATATTACCAACACCACCCTCTCCACCCTCACCAAATAGGAAAGGAAAAAAAAAAATCCTGTCTCTCCACCTCTGAAAGCAAGGTCAAAACAAGTGACTGGCCCACATCACTCTCTAGTGGTTAGAGGCAGCACAGCAAAGGCCTACATGCCGAGGCTACTGTCAGCTCCATATGAATGATACAGAATCCGCTTTTGTTGCATGAATTATCAGCATTTTTGGAAGTGCTATCTGATCTTTATATTTAGCTTGCCGTGGCTTCTTCTTAACGTGAATAAAAGGGTGCACGTGTTTGTTAATTTCATTAATTTAAAGTCCCTCTCCACTCTGAAATGTGTGAGTTTAGCTGCTTTCAAATTCATCTGCTAAAGACCGGAAACTTTCCGTGCACTCGTCTTAAATCTTAGAGCTTAAGACGTGTACATTTAAGCATGATTACACCTAGTTATACAGCAGGAGACATCTTGTGTCCAGCAAGATCTTGTGGTAAAAACATATCAGACACAAGTTATTATTCAGAGCAGATTATTTCCGTATGTCTTTAAACATGTTATGATATTTGTAAGGAACCGTAGCTGTTATCTTTCATAATTAATGTCTCTGTCAGTGTGTGTGTGTGTGCATGTGCAATGTTAGGAGAACTTTTCCTTTACTAATGTAAACATAGCAATGAAACAATCTAAAAATACTCGACTACAAGTAAATTCTGTTTTCAAAGTCTGACAAAGTCTGATGTTTTTACTGTTTTCAGACCCGTATTGCAAAATGCCATCCACATTGCTAGTGTTTGGGGTTGATTCCCATATCCTGTAAGTATAAGGCCCTTAAAAATGGCCGATAATCAATGAGTTAATCAGCTTGGAAATATACTATAGACTCTCACTTTTATAAATATATTAAATAAACTTAAATACTTAGATTTTCTGGTAGTTTTCCATTGAGCTGTTACAATAAATCTAACGATATCTGACACTTAAAAGAGTTCGTTTTTATGTGGAAATCTTCTACACTTATTTATATTAGTTCCAACTGTAACTGAGGCATGTACTGTAAAAAAAAAAAAAAAAAAAAAAAAAACGAGGCACACATCCAAATGATATCCAGCTAAAATTAGCCTTCCTGAAATTTTTTTTTTTATGGAGCCAGGAATAACTTTATGGCACCCTCTTTAGGGACAGAGCCTCTTGATAAAGTTTATATTATACAGTGAGCAAAAATCTGGAGAACAAACACAGTCCAATGTCCTTCTGGTGTGGCGTGGCTCACTTTGATTCAGCTGACGGCTGTGCTATCAGTATCATAAATATGACAATAACTCATAGTCCTGTATCTTGTGTCGGTCATTACAGTAACTAGGAACTCTGTGCAGTTAGTAGCAAAGTTCAGCAATGGTCAATGATAAAACACATTTAGACAGAAGCAAAGTTCACCTGGCTCTATTCAAAAGAGGAGGGCCGACGGAGCTATATGTTCCACTATGTGCTTCTGTAGATGAGTAAATTTCTTCATGATATGGTTTCACATGCAGCATAGGGGCACGCACAAAAAAAAAGACAATAATGAGTGACTTCCAACAAGCTATTCATTGGCCTGCCTACCTCGTTTCACTGATCATTTCTGTTGAGTGAGCTACATTGTTAGCAGCCTGTTGTTCAGGTTCATGAAGGGTGATAAGGCTGAGATATGAAAACAGCCAGTTAAGGACATCTAGGAAAGCTGTAAGAGATATTATCACAGGCCTGTACAGAATCTGATCCAAGAGACCTAACAATAAAGTGACTTCCTTTCCAAGAAATAATAGGAACTCGCCTTCCAGTTCCCTGTATTCCTGTATTCATGTGCTTAAGTATAAAGTCTAAAGGAACTCTATTAAAGGAATTCAGATTTTCTCGATTGTCCTCTGGTCAATAAATAATGAGTTTGTTAGTGTGTTTTTACAAGTGCTTTTGGACTAATGGTGCCTTCAAATAGGTGAAATGCAAATCTTTTAAGACATTTCACAAAATATATTATGTACTGGACTCCACATGGCTAAAACACGAACTCACAAAGTTGCATTTAAAGGAATCTGAACTGGTGGTCACATCGCAACTCTGCCTTATTCTTATTATCATAAACTATCACTAAATATATGGTTGTAGGATTACCTTTATTTATTTATTCGCAGAGAGAACTTGACCGTCTTAAAGACTTTTACAGGAGACTAAACAGCCACTGGGACATGGTGAGAAACATTTTGAGTATGTGTCATTCATTATGACACATTATTCAGTTATTTTCATGATTAATCTATTAATATCACAACCTCCCAGAGAACAAAACACTAAGAAATAACTAATATATGTACATTTGAGAAGATCTGACCTTTTCCCTTTAAAATGACT
This sequence comes from Protonibea diacanthus, assembly GCA_028641955.1. Lineage (NCBI taxonomy): Eukaryota > Metazoa > Chordata > Actinopteri > Sciaenidae > Protonibea > Protonibea diacanthus. The sequence continues at coordinate 18,576,893 of CM053988.1, read as the reverse complement.
TTATCAGAATACTCACTGGATAATTAATTTTCTACAGACGGAATAATTGCTAGTTAGTCAACTCTAATATAAATTTCATTTTCTTTATGTACAGCGCCGTTGGAGCCATGTACTGTTTGTTTTATTGTCAAGTTCACTCACTACTTCACATCGAAACATTTGATTTACGGAGCTTCAATCTCGCAGGTTTCCTGCACCTAATTTGAATTAAAGCAGGTCCTGTATGTCAAAATGAGAATTAACTTCATATTCTGTAAACAACTTCACTTTTAAGTAACTGGACTATATTTCCAAAGCATCAATAAAAAACTGTTTTGTAATTTCTGAACCTGAACCGTTCTGTGTTTGAATACAAAACATTAAAACTGAACAATGTGAGACATTCATTATCATTTTTAACAGGCGTTTTTTTATGAAATGCATCCAGATTTTAAGAGTTTAACTACTTTTAAAATGCTAACTTGTGTTGTATCCTGTAAAATACCAAACATTTGATTCAATATGATCAAATATTACAAAAATTAAACAAAATATAAATATGCCTGAAACTGCATTCCAGCTCCAGCACAAGCTGAACATGGCAGTCCGTTTAGGATAAACAATACTTCCTTATGGCTATCGTTATTCAACTAAATACCTGCAGCAAATACAAACAGATAAAGTGACCCAGATTAGCTAGCATACGTTGCCTTGAAATGTAACACTATTTGAAAGGTGTCCACTTTCAGAGGAACACAAACCACCTCTGGCATGCAACAAGAGTCCTACTGGAGACCTGGAGGGTATAAAGTCCCGAAGGCCTCTTAAGAAAAACCAGACACGGCCTGTGGCTCGTGCTGAGGCTCCTGGGTGTACCAGAACAGATAGCTGTGAAAATAATTGTGATTCTATAGTGGTGAAGAAAGCCGCCGAAACCATAATGACATGTTGAAATGACACAGTGACACAGGTCACACACGCTGTATAGCTTTCAACAGTGTCTCATGGAAGAATGTATGACACTTCCCTGTGTGACTTCATTAGGATGAGCCATTTCTTCCTGCGTGTAATTACTGAGAGCTGTTTACTCAGGAAATTAAACTGGTAGCCATTTATTATATAGAGTAACGAAGCATTACACTGTTTAAAGTAAAGTAAATAAGCGCACACACACGTGGTATTCAGTGTGACTTTCAAAACCGAAAGCGGTTGTGATCTGTTTTTTTGGGGGGGGATGTTCTTGGTAAATATGTCCACATTTAAACATTGCTTTCCTCGCCTGAGTAGCTGTGATGACACTTGAGATCCTGTTCCTGATCAACACTTGTTTTGGAAGATAAGCATTGATCTTTTTAGAAAAGTTAAGCACAGTGTCAGCATGTACTGTAATTCAGAGATGGTTGCTGTACATGTGGTGAAATAACACAGCCTACGAGCTAAATCTAAGTCCTACATTGGTAAATTAAACTTCTACTTGGACTCTTTAAAGCAGCTGGAGAGCTCAGTTAGTAAAAAAGTGGTTAAATTATCTGCTGTGGATGAAACATGTCCTAACTTAGTGGGACAAGAGGGTTATAGAGGCCTGCTCTGACACAACACCTCCACCTAAAAACAGGGACAACACTTGGATGGATGCTGGAACACCTCTTGGAACGCCCTGTAATTTATATGGGGCAGAATTAAACCGATAACTAAATTTTATAGTGAATTAATCAGTTCATTTAATGTATTATCAGTTTCTAATCGTTCCACAAATGCTAAAAATAATGTCAAAGCAATATCACATGTTATGAGAGCCCTAACTGATGCCTTAAAATGGATTATTTATGGCAACAGAGCCATAAAGAGAAAACTTTACACCCACATGGAAAAACTAAAGAAAGCAATTTTAGCATGTCAAGCTGTAATCAGGAAGTGTTTGATGTCTTTATCAAATTGATGATCAGACTTGTACTTTGTGCATTAGTTTATCAACTCAGCGCTGAAACCAATTTTCCATGGACACATGGACACCTACAGTTGCACTCTACAACCTACTTAACTATTATCTACAGTACACTATACTGTACAACACTCTGCTGTGCTATACTACACTCTAACCTACCAAACTGGACATTCATTTGTTGAAAACCATTACTGTAAATGTGCAACAGTTGGTCAAAAGGCAATTTTTTTCATCTGTTGTCTCCAAGCAGATCACGCTACAGGCCACACTCCACTATACTACAATATACAGTACTCTACTCTACCAAAAGATATTTAAAGATAAATTAAACATATACATCACTATATAACCCAACAGCAAAAGGCTAAGTACATCATTGCATTTTAAAACTGACTGCATATTTATTGTAAATACGTGACAGTCAAATGCTATTTTTTATCTGTAGTCCTGAACAGATGTCAAAGTACACCACACCACGGTCCACTATAGTATACTCTACTATAGTGTACTCTATCCTGTGCTCTACTATACTCTTTTCAAACAGACATGGCCCAATAGCCAAAAGCTAGGTTGTATCTTTGTATACTAAAGCCTCTTAAACTGTACTCTCTATAAAGCTACACTGCATTCTACTATACTGTACAACAGGCCACTATACTACACTATACTCAACAGTAGTACATTTACCAATTATTGAAAGCATTTCTGCGACTGACCCAAAAGCTAAATGCTCTCTATGAGTACATCTCTTGTAAAGCCTGCGAAACATTACTGTATATTACACTATACAATACTACACAATACACACACAATACTACAATCTACACCACATATTTATTTATAGAAATACCTTACTGTAGATGTGTGATAGATGTCACACTAAAGAAAAGGCCACTATAATATACTATACCATTATAATCTACAATCTCTGCTCAACTCTACTGTTCTGTACTGTACTATGTTATACTATGTGGGTCTTCAGAACAAACATGACCAAAAAGAACCAAGTAAACTAAGTTTTTTTTTTCAAATAAATCAATATATATTGTAGTATTAAGTCAAATGAAGTAGCCCGTAGTATAGTATAGTAATATACAGTATGGTATAGTATAGTATAGCATAGAATACAAAGATACTTTACACCATTCATCACTATACTATACTATGCTATGCTATACTATACTATAGACCACCACACTATACTCAATATTACAGTATATATTGATTTATTTGAAAAACCTTAGTCCTCATATTGTACACTGTATTACTATACTAGTTTTCAGAGAAAACGTGTCCTGATAGTATACCACACTATACTCTACTATGCTACACTAAATATAGTATACCACACTATACTCTACTATACTACACTAAATATAGTATACCACACTATACTCTACTATGCTACACTAAATGTAGTATACCACACTATACTCTACTATGCTACAGTAAATATAGTATACCACACTATACTCTACTATACTACATCACATGTACTTTAAAAAATACCGTAAACATGCCACAGTTAATCAAAAGGACATATTTAATCTGTAGTACCATACTACACTACACTATATTGTACAATGAGAGTAAGCATGGCCCATTAGTCACCACACTAAGTGTTCTGTGTAAACCTGCGTGTACTGGTCCATCATGTAAAATTTAAAATACCTTACAACCTAAAATGTAACAGGACAGCAGGCCCATTGAGTCTAAACGTCCATCTTCATCATTTGTCATTGACAGCCGCAGGGGGTAGTCTTCACAGCCAAGCCAACAGATGTGGCAACAGGCCTCGGCAGAGTAGTGACATAATTTGTGTAAAGGCCAGTACGCTTTCATTTCTAATAATAAAACGGCTTCCTAGTCCAACAACAACAACAGAGAGGTACACAACCTACCGAGCAGCAGCAGCCGATGCGTCTGTTTATACTCCCGTTTGAGCTCCTTCAGCGCCCTGTCAATATTCTTACTGACTTTCTTCGCCTCCTTCTCGGCCTCCTTCTCCTCCACCAGCAATTTGTCCCAGTTTTTCTGCTTTTGGGTGCTAGTCTTTTGAAGCAGCTGTAAGCGTCGGCCGCGGTCCTTCCCTGTCCCCTTACCGCTACCTCCTCCGCCGCCGCCGCCGCCACCACCTCCTCCACCGCCACCTCCGTTTTGTATGAGCACACCGTCGGTACCGGTGTCTCCACGGCGGTGCTCCCCGGCCGGGAGCCTAGCAGGGTCCCCGGGGCGCACCGGGCCGCCACCACCACCACCACCGCCGCCGCGTAGCGACGAACTCTCCCCGCATCCCCCGGTGTCCTCCTGGCGAGCTCCCCCGGCGCGGGTCGGCACGGCGGCGTCCGGAGGCTGGTCCGAGTCCGAGGTAGCGTTGGAAATAGAGCCGCTCAGGTCCCCGAAGAGCCGGGGACGCAAACTGTAGCACAGCCCCATGTTGAAACCAATATTTGTCTGTGAATGTGATTTTTCATAAATTAAAATATCCAAAAAAATCGCAGTTGCGCCACCAGCCCTAACGAGCCATCGTCACATTGGAGCTCCAGCGGTGCGATTTAAGTCCAAAATTGAGCCGAAAATGTGAATGAATTATGCTCCGACATTTGCTATATGTCATTTTGCATTTTCCCCAGTCAGCCTTCGCTTCGTAGTTAGTGGATCACCTGATCCTTTAGTGGACACTGCGGGTCCATCTTACCGTAAGTAACCAAAAGCACAACCTTGGAAAAAAAGCGCGGCTATCCGCTGCGCAGACAGTCAACAATCTGACTGCACAGTTGTTAGGTGCAATGCACGGCACGTCATGTTACTACAGTATGGCCATTTCGAGAATGCTGGTCATGATTTTCATTCCTCACATTTCATGCCTGCATGTCTAAAGACACCTCCTGACTGGAGATAGTGAACCTGCTCTGCATTATCACACACTACTCCTGCCTTATACACAGTCTATGATTTGAATACATTTTAAAAAAAAATAAAATAACAATTTCACAGCTGATTACAGACTAATTTACACCTACACCTGATATAACCAGCCTTTTGTTACATTGTTTTTTTTTCTATCAGTGTGATGTTTCCCATAATGCAAATTATCAGTTCTCTGAAATACACAGGAAATATACAGGATCTATTTTGAGCTTGCGTCCCTACTTTGCACTTCAAATTGGGGTCCTGGGAACTTCAATGTGTCCTCCCGAGGGAGATAAATATTTAATTTTGCTAGTTAGTTTCTTTTAAATGCAGCGCAACCTACCACAATACAGTCTAAGATACAGGAACTTTTTGACCTTTAGTCTCCTCACCTACACTGTGACTGGTTGTATGATAACACATGTTGTTGTTGTTTTTTTTTTAAGGTAGATGGCACTGGAATTATGAATATAGTGATCAGGATCCTTTGTGACATGTTTAATTAGTTATAAATTAGAAAAAAAGTTGAGTTTATTTGAGCCATAAAGGGGCCAAAGTCACAGTCAGATGCAGTGTTGAGAATGAGCCACTTGATGGAGCACTTGTAAAACACATGTTCAGACTTTAAAGTCAGTTTGTAGAGTTAAATAACCTACATACAACAGCCTAAATGTTTACATTCACATGTTTTAAAACTAAATATGCACTTAATAGACTCATTTGCATGCTAACCCTGAATATAAAGCTGAATCAGGCACTCTTTATTTGAATTGATTATAGATAGTGTCCTCACTCGTAGTTATACCTAAATACATTTTTGGAGGATGAGTCAACAGAGACCCAACACATTTGTTTTTGATCAAAGGCTGCTCACAGGTTAATAGACAGATCATATGAAGGTCTGTTTGTCTTAAATATAACCTTATATATTACAGTATAGTAACGTTATAAAATGTGATGTTTATCTCAGTCCTTTCAATAAACAAAACACAAACTTATAAATGTTGATACTAAACTGAGCTTTAAACATACAATACAAGTCTATATTAGAAAAGTTAAGGTTGAAAGTTCATTATTGACCACGAGAACAGTAGTTTTTTAGCTATAATTTCATTACAGTTCATAAGTTTTCTATGTATTTATATTGCTACAGATGTGTTGATGTGTGCTACAGATTATTATTATTATTATTATTATTATTATTATTATTATTATTATTATTATTATTATATTCAACATACTGCATAATATTATAGGTGTCATGTAGTCCACACATCACTGACATGAGGATGACTTGACTCCCTTTTATTTTGTAAGTCTCCTCGTTGCCTAGGAGACAGGAAGCCGCCCTCATAAACGGACGAGGCTGGCAGGCAGCATCTCTGCACAGGCAGCATCACCGTGTCACCTTCATCAGCACAAAAATGTCTCCTGTGGTAGGTGCACACTGCTCCAGTGTCACTTATGTTGTGTTAGACATTTAGTCAAAACTGTCTGTTGGATTAGTCTGTCGAAAATTACATTAAATTAAGGCTAATGTGAGCTAATGTTAAATTAAGGCTAATGTTAGCCTATTTAGCTATCTAGCTTACTCACCTTGTTGTTGTTGTTGTTGTTGTTAGCTTGTGTGCTAACTGGCTAAATTATGTTTAGTTTTCAGACGCTGTGATGATGAATAGTGTAAAAACTCAGTTTAGTATTTAACATTTAGATGTTTTTGTGATTTTTTTTATTGAAAGGAAAACATTACATTTCAAGTTTTGTAACATTATTCATGTTCCTACACATACAGTGCTGCTCAGAAGTTTGCTACAGCAATTTTCAGATTTTTTGTAAAACAAAAATACTAAAACAACCTTATTAAATGTTAAGTTGTACCCCAGTTCACAATACTGACACTCCAAATAATTGACTCAAACAAAAGAAATAGTTATATTGTCATTCTATATTTTAAAAAAGGGGTTAAGGTTAAGAAAAAAATCAGATGTCATGGGTGCAAAAGTATGTGAACCCCTTCAGTTAATATGATATTGCAACTCCTAACCTCAACTAAACGGTTTCTGTAGTGACTCGTCAGTCTCTCACATCTACTTTGGAGGATATTTGCCATTACCAATGTCCTTGTGTCTCTTGTTAATATTTTAAAAGGTCGTCCACTTCCAGGCGGAGTTGTAGTCTTTTTCAGTGCTCTCCATTTATAGATGATCCGCCTCACGTTGGAACGATGAAGCTGACATTCTTTTGAGATGACTTCATAGCTTCCCCCAGACAAACATGCTGTCACTACCCTCCTCTTGAGGTCCTCTCTGAGATCTCGCCTCCTCTCTGCATGATTGACCTGTATGGGTTCACAAGGGTAAGACTAAAGTGACCTGGTTTCAATCAGTGATGCACAATTTCGTCCCTGAACATCTCTGATGTCATTGGTCCATTTAAATGCTTCATTTAGCCACCAATTTGTCCCACCAGATTCTACTCAACTGCTTGTTTTAACCAATGCAGCTCTTTTGCACCTATATAAGTTGACCAAAAACTCTTTTTAATTTAGTCTTGACTACACAGATGATATATATTTTTAGAGTATATTGAATTGATGAACCCGCACCTGTTATTTCATATAAAAAATAATGGTTTTGATTAAATAAGGAAATCAGGGTGAAACAATAGAACTCCAAAATGCTCAAGATGTTCACAAACCTTTGAGCAGCACTGTACAAGGTTATATTATTTAAGCAGGTGATACTGTATTAAAAAAACGCAACCCTAATCCTAAATCTACCACTTTTTAATACTCCACCCTTTGTAAATGCGTACGAAGAGTATCTTATATTATTTACTAATGTTTTATGGATAAGTTGTGAGCCAAGGAGAACTTTTGGGTTGCCAGGAGGTGAAAAATATCCTCCTCTTGCAGGACACTCGCACTGCCTCCTGAATTAGTCTTTTAACATGTAACAAAACACTACAACTTAAACTAGATTGGCGAATAATGAAAGACTTTGCTTATTAGATGAATGAAAACAATAAATGAGGCATAAATGAGACAAAAATAGATTTATATGTACTGGGAAATTATTGAACTAGAGACACTGCTGCTACTGAGCATGACATACAATCTTTAGAAAAGACACTATTAGAGAGAAGGCCAAAATGTTTAAAGCATTATTAATGATTCATTAACTATTAAGAAGCCTGTTAGTTACAACTTATAACCGCATCATAAAGGGTACTTTACTACCATCCCGACTACCTAGTCTACTCTTGACTCCTCTAACCTAGTATTATGTCACCGGCCCTAATTTGTTCCTGTAGGGCCGAGGCGTACTCTCAGGTCCTGCCCGCTGGAACATGCAGGTTAATTGGATGTAAAAGAAACATGGGAGAAATTGATAGTGACAGAAAGTGACTTGTGAGAGGCTGAAATCAAGGCGAGCATCTTTGCCAACAGCCAGTTCATTGTTCTTGGGTCAAAAGCATCCTTAAATGACATATATATGTATATGTGATCAGTGTTAGACAATGGTAGGTAAATCTGTGCCTGTATCAAATTCATTAATGCAGTCTTATTTTGAAATATCACATATTTATCAGACCTAACAGAACATGCGTCACCGTGGTCCTATTTTCAAACTCAGGGGACTCAATTAGTTAAAACCATGTCTCCAGGTTCTCCTGTGTGTCCCATTTCCTGGCACACATTCTTAATCACATGTCAACTATAATCCACTTCCCCTCGCAGGGCGTCCCTGTCCCCGGTCTGCCGTCGAGGCTTAGCTTAGGATAGGTGAGACACGGTGCAACAGGCAGGATCGTGGCAGCGTCACTTTTCCACTCTCCCGTGCCAGGTAAACCTCCACCCTTCATCACCAATCTGCGGAGATAAAGGTAAAAGGATGAACATCCTCATGTTTTATTTCTGTGTTCCCAGAGTGAAAGCCTTTGGGTAGCCACACGGTAACAGCAGGACAGAGCAGGGCGGAGAGGCTTTAAGTCGTTTATCTGTGGAGGGATGTTGCTGTGCTCACAATGACCAACTGTTGGACTGCGTGGGACTGTCAAGGCTGCTCGGTGAAGGAGAGGCAGGGCTCTTTGTGGACGATGAACCGCTACACCACGCTGAAGCAGCTGGGGGACGGCACGTATGGCAGCGTCCTCCTGGGAAAGAGCAATGAGACCGGGGAGCTGGTGGCCATAAAGAGGTGAGTGTAGCTCCGGTAAACATGCCAGAGACATACTGTGTTGTTTTGTCTAGGAGTGTTAAGCTGATTAAACCCTGAGTGGCTGCTGCAAGGTGCTTCAAGACTCAAACACATTGCATCCTCATAAGATAAACAAAAACATTTTGAGCATCATATGTTGTGATTTTAGACTGAATAAGCTCGTCAGGGTCATTTTGAAAGACAACAGATGCATATTTCTTGTCAAAACACAGATACTTTTACTGTTATTAGTGTTGTTACTATATGTTGTTGTGCTGTCTTAAATTCCTCATTTGCCTAAAGACCACATTTTAAGGATGAGCTGTGTAAGAATCAGTCTTTGGCAAGAAATTAATAATGAATGTTTCACGAGGCTCCACCAGGCAGTGTTTGTAAATGCAAGGTTATCGTGCAAGCTGATACTACTGATGACAGTGAAAGGAGTGAAAGTGCAGCGCATAGTGTTGCCCATGGAGTATAGGAAATGTAATATGAAAGACTGCAGCAGTAAAACGGTCACATTAGACATGTAAAACATCTCAACAAAGTACATTTAAATATAGCAGTGTTGCCCAGGATGCTGTATTTACTACAACAGTAACTGAATTAAATTTCAAATGTCTTCTTCCTACCATCAATAAAGCCGGTCAAGATTATTTAAATATGATATGATAATAAATAAAAATCCATTTTGAGCCTGCAAAGGAGAGAAAACTGTCCCAACCTTCCTAATTCAGAACTTAAATAATAAGTTTTCTCATGTTTACTTCTGTTAGGAACTCAGTGACTTTGTATTAAGTAAATTCTGGGCATTTTATTCTTCAAATAAAAAAAATAAATAACATTTTTGCCACTGTCCTTGGTGAAAAGTTTTCCAATGTGTTGTCTTTATCAGCTCACATCACTTAGTTCAATATAACTGCTGGAATACACAATATTTATAGATATTATACTCTAGCCTGCTAATCAGACTGAAATGTCATTTCATGTAAAAACTCCACACATTTCAAGATAACATATTAATTATTATTATCCAGTACAAAATTAGGATTTGTTCCACCACGTGTCAAACTCCCGTTGTACTTCTTATTTTGGCCCACTTATGACTTTATACAGTAAGCCCACATCACTCACAACATAACTCAAAGCAACCAAAAATATCAACAGGCGACCATTCTTCACATGATGAATGTAGAACGATAATGTCGATTAGAGGTCTGGTACTACGACTTAGTGTTGCTATCTTAGTGTCAATAATTATACTTTTTTCAACAGGATGAAGAGGAAGTTTTATTCTTGGGATGAGTGCCTGAATCTGAGAGAGGTGAAGGTGAGAATCAGTCAGGATGACACAGTATATCAGCAATCATATTGGCTAATGTTATCATTTTAAAGCACCACTGTTCCTGCCCTGCTTTTTGCAATATTCCTGTGGATTAAGCCCCAAACTCAAATTACAGCTGACTTATATTATTTGCCCATAGTAGTTTATTTTTGTGGCACAGTTCACCGTGTGCAGATATTTTAGGTAATTCACTGACATAATGAGCTGACTCTGTTGTGTTGTGTTTTCAGTCGCTGAAGAAGCTGAACCATGCCAACGTGGTGAAACTGAGAGAAGTCATCAGAGAGAATGACTACCTCTACTTTGTCTTTGAGTATATGAAAGAAAACCTCTATCAGCTCATGAAAGAAAGGTAAGAACACACCGGACACACATTTACTCACAGCTGTGTACACCAAGTTATTTTTGTGATGTCATTCTGTGTTTTTTTTTTTTTTATCACCATTGGGAATGTGAGAATTATTTGGGTCAGATTGAGTCATCATGTGTCGGTCTTCATTTTTGCAGAAACAAGTTGTTCCCTGAGTCAGTCGTCAGAAACATGACATTTCAGATATTACAGGGACTGTCCTTTATCCATGAACATGGTAGGTGAATACAGACCGAAGAAAAAACTGAGTGTTCTGTCTTTTCTGTCTTTTAAAACGCCGTGTTATCAAGCCGTCAGCGCTGTCTCCGTATAAACAGTTCATAATTGAGGAAACAGAAAAGAAAGTTGAAAACGAACGCTGAGCGGCTGATAAGACATCAGGCATCACAGCCAAAAATGACTCACTTCTCCTGCGTCCTCAGTGAGAAGAGGAGGTGTGAGCGGTACCACAGCTTAACTGAGCAAGTTTTTCTTCTCAGGAATAAAAAAAAAAAAATCAGCACTGTTTTTAGTGCTTGTGGGTGCTGGTGTCATTCCCACTTCAATAAGGCATGATTGTTTGAATAGGCCTTTTTCTTTATCCCCTCTTTCTTTCTTTCTTTTGTCTTTTACCAATTTGCCGCTGCCAGAGAAGATAAGATGTTTTCTGAAAATGAAATAAGGAACATTCTGTTCCAAGTATTGTCTGGCTTAGCATTTGTGCATAAGCACGGTAAGAGACTCCTCCTGTCTTTCTCATTTCCTTATAGGCTTGGCTTCACTGTGCTTTGTCAGATTAAAACATCTTTTTTTTTCAGAGATGTTTTAACTCTGTGTTTCAGATTAAATCTGACAAAACATCAGACTGTGATACGCAACCGTAGAGTGTCTTGACGTTATTAGAAGTAGTACCGGCTGCTGTGGTTGTAGTAGTAGTTGTAGTAGTAGAAACTTTAAAAAATAAAATAAATCCTGGCAGATTATCTGCATCCGCACAAGTTTATTTGACTGTCTCGTGTTTTTCAGGGTACTTCCATCGTGATATGAAGCCGGAGAACTTGCTGTGCATGGGCCCAGAGCTGGTTAAGATTGCTGACTTTGGACTAGCGAGAGAAATCCGTTCACAGCCACCTTACACTGATTATGTGTCCACAAGATGGTGAGTTTATTTACACAATAAAATAAGAGCAATGTGCAAGGAGGGTCATTGTTGATCTGAAATCTGACCTTAACCAGACAGTAACACCTGCTGTAATATCACTTCTGTTCACAAGATGGAGAGTAAGCGAGCGTCTTGATTTCTTCAGGATTTTTTCAAAACGTTTGTTAGCTGCTTGTAGGAGACACATTTATTCTGTGTGAGATCAGATGAAATAAATGATCCGGTTGTGAAATTTGGTTAATTGAGCAATAAGTAATGAGAAAGTAGAACATGAACAAAAAGAGGAAGAGGAGAGTTAAATCACTATCCGCAAATGTTACATAAATATCCTCCTGTGCTTTTGTGACAGGTACCGAGCCCCAGAGGTTCTGCTAAAGTCGAACACCTACAGTTCACCCATCGACATCTGGGCCGTGGGATGCATCATGGCGGAGCTTTACACGCTCAGGCCGCTGTTCCCTGGCAACAGCGAGGTGGACGAGATCTTCAAGATCTGTCAGGTGCTGGGAACGCTGAAGAAGGTGAGCGATCACAACAGGTTTCATAAATTGTGATGATGCCCTCTGACGATCAAAATCACACTTTTATCCTTTTGTTGTAAGACATCAGTAACAAACGTTTCTGTTTTGTAAGCTACTGGATTTACAGTTCAGAGGGTCAAAGAATTATTTTGTATTTGATACGTCATGATGACACAAACTCACAGATGACTCTCTTGTTTTTCACCACATCAGTCGGACTGGCCCGAGGGCTACAACCTGGCCACCTCGATGAACTTCCGCTTCCCAAAGTGTGTCCCCACCAGCCTCAGATCCCTGATCCCCAACGCCAGCAACGAGGCGATCACGCTGATGAAAGACATGCTGCAGTGGGACCCTGAGAAAAGGCCGAGTGCTGCTCAGGTACATTTAAATGCTTTATTTATCATCGTCTGGTTGGAAAAAACACAAAACGTACAGAGATTAGAGTGAGGACAGCTAAATGCTGAAGTGACAGTGTTTGCAAAGGAACACAAGTCCTTTGGTGAATGCTTTTAACCTGAGCACCTTTTGAGTGCGTCTATTTTTAGCGTGGGACGCCCAAGTGGGAATCAATCAGCTTACCTTGGCAGTTACCTTAATACCAAACCTGAAATCTGGATGCACAACTGAGGCAATGCACGTCCACTGACTTCATTCAGAGTCAATGATAAGAGAGAAAGAATGCTGCACCCTGTTTATACATATCTATGAATCTATGTTACATTTGAGCCTTTAGTACTGTGTGAACTATGCAGTGGCTGTCTTTTATCTTACATAATATTCCATGTCATAAGAACTAATTTACTTATTTCCATGTTCCTTGTCTGCACTTTTATTTTGAAGTTGCAAGCTTCTATTTTTACCTTGGTTTGCACTGTTTGTGTTCCAGGCTCTGCGGTATCCATACTTCCATGTCGGCCAGGCGCTCGGTGCTCCTCTGAAGTACTCAGAGCAGCTGAAGGCTGAGGCAAAGATGTCCGAGGTGGCTCCAGAGACGAAGCCTCTGTCCCTCTGTAAGACGGGCCAAGAGTCCGGTGAGCCAGTTAAAACTCAGACGGAGTTGCAGACCTGCATCCAAACTCTCCACCAGCCCCTTCAGCAGATCTCCCTACCTCAGGACAACGTGGAGCCAAGCACAAAACAAGCAATGTGTTTAACCACGGTGCAAGACGGGCAGCAGGAACCTCTCAGCCTGGTGAAAAACAGGCAAACGATGAGCTGGCAGGCTGTAGGTGTCACTCAGGTACAGCGTGTAAATGTCAGAATCGGAGCTTTTTTGAGCTTACAGAACATTTTTTTTTCTACTTTATGTTCATTTCAAAGGCTACAAGAGAAGCTCCCACAGGAGCAGAGAACATGACCTCAGCCCGGACTGGACGCCGACGATGGGGACAGACGTCTTTCAAGTCCGTGGACAGCTGGGACGACGGAGACGATCCAGACGCTGGAGTTTCCATCTCCAAAAAACCGACCATCAGCTCCTTGAAGGAAAAAGCACCAGACGGGTCCATCTGTCGGTTAGACCTCTTCTTACATTTTCATGTAAAATATACAGTTAGCTCGGTAATAACTAACATTTTGTAGCCATGATCCATGGTTCAAGTTTTCCAGGTGACAAGTTAAAGCAGTAAACATATAATAATTTGTACAGTATTACCTTGAAACAAAAGTGAATATTTGGAACATAAGGGAGGACGTATAATATAATAACAGCAGCTGGCATGCATGCCAATGATATGTTTTTGTCAAGATTTCCAGACTCAAAGAACGATGTGGAATCAGTGCTCCAGAGTCACTGTGAGCTGAACAGAGCCGATTCCTGCACCTTGTCTGCCAAGCAGCACTACCTCCGCCAGTCCAGATATCTGCCAGGTGAGAAAAAAATGATCTACTCTGGCATAAAAATCACATTTACATTTCTTTACGTTACTTTATTTACATCAGTTAGAAGATCAGCGAAGGCAATTTAATTTAATTTAACATATTACATTAGTTAACAGTTGCCTCACTTTTTTAGGCACTACACAAGTTTGCTGTTACTGTTGTCTAACACAAACAGCTCTCATCATGTACATACTGTAGCTGCTAAATCTAAATATGGCACAGTTCCAGTTGCAAATCGGTGTGTGGGCTCAGATACAGTGAGTTCATTCTGATCCGTCTGTCCTTTTCAGGCGTAAATCTAAAAAGCAACTCCTCAGTAGGAAGCCAGGGGGTCGGCAGAAACCTTTGGGACAGCTCGTGTTTGTCCAGAGGACAGGGGCTGGAGTTCCCTCCACATGACGGTAAGAGAGATTTGAGCATGCACGTTTCTTTACCCGTTCAGAGAAGCAGGTGAGAGCTGGATATTCAGAGATCACGGTGTAAAATGACAAGTCTCACAGTGGATTCTTCAGATTGTTTTAGCATTTTTTGGTGTTTTATCTGGAGTTAATTTGAGGTCCCGGTATAAGTTTTCTGATTGTTCTGACCTGACACAGCAAACCAATCCTGTTTGTGTAGAAACACTGCTAATTATTTAAAAATCTAATTTGACACAAGTTTAAAATAAGTAAGTTTGATTTGATTTGAAATACTTTTATCTCTAAGATTTAAAATAAGATATACATGTTAAAACAACTTAACAACCAGTAAATACTGTGTACATGAATAACTGTTTTCCAATAAGAAGCAACATTTTTTAAACATTTCATGTCCCAAAAAGGAGGAGGAAGATGCAACATGCTTGTCCAGTCCTACTTTTGGAAGATGTCATCATGTGACGAGCTCTAAAAAGTTAGAAACAGCTTTAATAAAAACATCTGTTTTTTTTATTGTATTATTTGCTGAAAAGAGGAAAACTGAACTCTTTTTCTGGATGTAACAGTGTCAAAAGATGAAACCTGCGCTCTTCATGAGTCACCCATCACGTAAACACACACATTGGTTTTCTGTTTGAGAGTGTGAAGCAGCTAAAAGCAAAACGTCATCCAGGACTTTGATTGGAAAAGCTAGAAGTAACTTCAGATTTCTGATCTTCTCTTCAGTGTGTTCTGCAGTTCCTTCACTCATCCCTCCTCTTTTCTTTCTATGTTGTGTTTTTTTAGACATTAGTCTTCCTAAACTAACAGATAAGCAGCCTCTAAAAGAAAAGACCCTGAAGGATCTTAATCTCTCCAAAGGTATCTCTCAGATTTAGGAGCAGGTCACAGATGACCGGTGGTATTTGTGCAATTCAAAAGTTACTGTGAGTAAAGACATCAATGAAGTGCTTTACATTATTGATTATCAGTAACCTGTGATGGATCTCTTTGTCCTTTCAGAGTCCTTCATGAACAACCCAACCAAGACCTACATGTCACCTTTTCAGAAGACTGAAACAGGAGCAGACAGGAGACAGAGGATTACCCTGGCACCCATAGGAGGCAACTCTGCAAGTGAGTCACGACAATGAACTCTACCCAGGATAATGGTTGAGTCAGACTTTCTTGGTTTAGTGTTGTTTGGTACCAGTCAGGCGGTACTGGAAACTAATTCTTTGTGTACACTTGTTTTGAGTTTCTCTCCCCATCATGCTTGAGCAAAACGCCCCCTGGAGGAGAAATGAGTCAATACCTTCCTTAAAGACAGAAGTGTTGCTGATCTGATGAATCTGTTCAGTGTTAACCTGAATTTTCACCCACTTTCTTTAATCTTGTAGTTGATCTTTCATCTGCTGCCGATCTAAGAGTTGAGTCTAAAATCAAGTCGTCCAAGAGTAAAGCTTCCTCAAACAAACCGGCGCTCTCACATGAAGGTATAAAAACAAAAATCACTAATAATTCATATGTTACAGGTTGAGTAAAGCCTAAACACTCCCTCCTTCTGTTTTTTTACCACCGTCTCCCCAGAATATGCACGCTCGAGGAGCAGATCCCTGAATCCTCAGTTTTCTGGATCCAGCACAAGCATTACTGGGAAGAACACTTTTTTAAAGAGCACAAACATCCAGCCGGTGCACGGTCGAGTAGACTGGAGCGCCAAATACGGAGGCCACCAGTAAACACAGCCCTGCTCCACACCAGTGACTCATGGGAAAAAATCCCCCCACTGCACTTTTGCCAGGAAATACAGACTTCAGCGGAGAAGTGTCAACAGTGCACAGAAGTGTTTCCTGCTAGTCTGTTGTTACATTTGCCATGTTATTCAGTGTTGTTCAGTGTTGTTAAAGTGTCCCACGACTTCTACTGTCAGTATTTTTTTTTAAATATAAGACTAGAAAATTAAATAGTAGTTATTTTTTTATTAAAGTGGTTCAGTGATTATTTTTCATACACATTTACAAACATAAACAACATCTAACTGTAAAAAAAAATTATTTGTATAATCTAAGATATCAATAATCAAAATATTTTTATACAGAATCAGACTCTAATAGAAAAAACATCATTTGTGAATGCACAGGATGTTCAAACGAGTAAAAAAGTGGATTTTTTTTGGTCAAATATATGTACAGAAACACAGAAATTTCACATTTTTTTATGATAATTTATGTGGTCTCTTCAGCATCCCAATGATGATCTTCATCAGCACCAGCACACTGAAAAGAAAAACCACTCATGTCAGGATACAGTGAACAGTAAATGTGTTCATTCCTGATTTTTTTTTAAAGCAAAGCACAGAAAACTATAAATGATCATCACAGGAGCAGTCAGTGTATAATGTGAGTATTACCTCGCTAAAGTCATTAAACCAGCTGGCATGAACTTCCACGAGTTGAGAAATCTCAGCCCCATCACCACGGCCAGCGTTCCCGAGGTGCCTGCGTTTCCTCAGCAGAAGGGACACAGTTGTTGCCATGTGTTTGTGAAAGCTGCGGCTGAACTGTCACACTTTAACAAACTGAACTTGCTCACCGAGTGAAAGCCAGACATTCTTCGGGTTTTGAGATGCCAGATAAGCGCCGACTGCAGCCAGCAGGCCGAACAGGAGACCTGCAACCAGAGAGGTGCCGCTGCCTGTGGAGGAAACACTGCTTTTATTTTGAAACTAAGTTAGATGGATTCCACTTTCTCATCTCAGAAACTAATTATCTACAGTAATAACAGTAACAGGAATATTTTATACATGTGTACTCAGTTCAGTTTGTTTGAACTGTGTGAGACGTGCGGATTGAACCTGGATGATGCAGTTCATGGTGTCTCGTTTATATCATGAGGTCAAACTAAATCTCTAAATCACCAACTGGACATTAATCTTCATGGATTAGCACAGGTGGAGATCAGTTACAGCTCAAAACACAACTGTGAAAATCTCAGTGGCATCATGTTTTGTGGCTGCAATGCATTCTGGCACACTGAGGGTACTGAAAGTGGATGAACTGGTACATCAGCCTCGTCTGTAATGGATCCAGTGTGATAGTTGATATGCAAAACGTATAAAAGTAAAGCTCGATCCTTCGGGGGAGCGAACCTGAACCTGTACCTTTAAGTACATTTACTTGAGTATTTCCATTTTATGCTACTTTACCGAGAAAAATATTGTACTACTAATCACTATTTATATTTCAGATTAGGAAAACATATGAGGATCTAAAACTGGCTGCACAATGGCAGCTTATATAACATCATATATGAATTATAATGTATTATTAATATACTTTTACTTTTGATACTTTAAGCACAACTTTTTGATCATACTTTTGAACTTTTACTAGTAATGGAGTATTTTTAGATTATGATATTTCAACTTTTACCCAAATAAAAGCTGAAAATCAACTTTTCAGTTCATAACTTTGACTCAACATGAGTATTTTAACCCTTTTCATGTAGTTTAAACCAAACAAACAAACTCTTTTAAAATCAATCTACATGTTCCGGATGAGACACTGTGTACTCGTCGGTGTGTCTCTCCTACCTGCCTTCAGGTAACCTATGATCCCTCCTGCTGACACCAGAGCAGCATAGCTGAACCCAACCCAGTCCACAGCCATGACACAGACTCACTGCTGCAGCTGATTAACACACTCTATCACGACAAATATGAGATTTATCTTCACTGTACGACAGTTAAGACATGTCAGTGAAGTACTGGCGACAGTTCACTTCCTACCGTTTACCCCTCACCTTTATAAATTACTTCCGGTGTCATTTCAAAATAAAAGTCTGTAAATGTTTTTAATTTTTATTTTATTTTGTTTGTATTTTGTCTTTAGCTGTGTCAAGGTACGAAAGCCATTCTACATAAATGACTCATGACTATCTTGCCATAAATACATAATAAATTCTTTAAAAAAATAAAGCAGCCGTGCTTTATCACCTCCGTGTGGTAGCTGTCAGTAAATACATGTGACAATAACACTCCAGACTAAAAGCAGCCCATTGATTATAAAACGTTTTTATTGTTGCCCATCCCATTCTTCTCCTTTTCATCACTGACGGCTAATATATTTAGAAAATCTGCTCTTAAACGCCGTACTTCTTCACCTCCCCGTGGCAACCATAAAAAGCAAGTGAGTCCAGATATAAAACAGTCCATGAATAATATTTATTATCTTCCATTTTATTTTCCACCACCTTTTTTCTTCTTTTTGGGTTTGCTCTCATCTTCTAGGACGACTTCTTCTGCTACAATGCGGACTCTCTTTGTCTTTGAAAGCTCCTGGGCGAGTTCTGCAGACGAAAGCAAACAGATTGTTACGTGGTCACAAAGAAGCCTGCAGTGCATCCCTATCGACGTGCAACAGGCCTCAGTATATCTGCTAATAACCACAGCTCAGATCTCTTTCATAACATGATGATGAAGTGAAGCAAAAGTCAGTGTTTGCAGGACAACTGACCTTTAGATGTCGTTGCCTCAGCTGCTGGTTCCTCAGCGACCTTCTGCACTGATGAAGGTTTCCACACAGCCAGGCACGTCAGTCTGGCTGTTGTGTTCACTTCCCCAAGCAGGGTGGGAGACTCCAGCTCCTGTTGGACAGCAGGAGCACATCACAAGGTCAACAGAAGCTCGGCAGGTAATGGTGTCGTTTTGCTAATCTTTGTTTTTTTCTTAAACTTTATTATTCTGCTTTGCAAAGTAGATATCTCACTCGGTAGTGAGTTTAAAGCGGTATTTTAAAAACACACACTGTGCTGCAAATGTAAATGTGACATTGACAATGTAAGTAAATGGTTTACACTCATATGTTCATGAATAAAACTAAACACGCGCCTCCTTTAGGTGAAGTTTCCACATCTTGATGAATCCGTCATTTGAAGCCGTCACCATCACGCAGTAATCCTCCGTAATGAAACTGTCAACCGCCTTCACTCTGAAATCACAAAAACATGTGGGTTTGTTCACTTTTCAACAATGTGACATGAGAAGTAAAATAAACACTCATCAGTTTTAATTTTTAGCAATACAAAATATCATCTATCTATTATAGGCCAATAACGTTCAATAAATCAGACAGGCTCGACTTTAAATACATACTGAAAAACGCCCAAGAACTTTCAGACAAACATGGTGTTGGATCTGTGAAGTAAAATATGAATTTACCTGGTTTCATGAGCTTTGAACTCGCACACCCATTCCTCTTTTTCCACGTCGCATAATCTCACAATTTCATCGTCTCCTGCCACGGCAAGGATGGAGTTCTGAAAAACCAAAGCATGATTACGACGCCTATTAAAACTTGTTCTAATGTTGCTTTATTCCTGTCACATCTTGGTGTAACAGCACATAAAAGTCAGTTTAAGTTCAAGTTACTCAGAGTCCACAGTCTGAACTCACATTTAAGAACTTAACAGATGAGATCCTCTTGGGGTTTTTGATCGTTCCCGTCACAGAGGCTGTCTCCAGGTTGTAGATGTCCACTTTGTCGTCCACCACAACCACATATTTATCCCCATCTGGAGACCATCGGACAATGTGTGCATCTGTAGGAAGTGTAGAGAATAAAAGTTCACATCACTTCAAATGTAATAATATTGTTACGGAGCTTCTACAGTCCAAAAGAAAGCTTACTCTGTTTTATGTTTTTGATGAAGGCTGATCTTCCGTTAATTAGATTCCATGTTCTAAAAGGACAAAAACATACAACAGTCATGATTTGATTTCACATTAAATTAATCATCTGACTCTGCATCAGAGCTGTGAATTTTACCTCAGAGTCTTATCTGTCCCAACTGTAAGCGCAAGTTTCCCGGACGGATGGACGGACAGCGACGTGACAGTCCCTCTGAGGAAAATGAGACGATTAAGGCAAGAGTACGTACAAAATATGAGAACAAACACAAACGCGCGCTTCTCCCTGTGTTTGCTTACTTGTGAGCTTTGATGGATTTCAGACACTCCCACTTCTTCGTGCTCCACACGCACACGAGTCCATCCTCTGCTCCGCTCAGTAAATGAGATGACCCGTAAAACTCCAGGCAGGTGATGCTTCCTGTGCAGACAGGGAAGGTAGAGTCAGGTATGCAGACCACTGACACACAGCTGCTTGATCTTCATTTTACCATGAAGTCAGTGTTTATAACTCAAAGTCAAACAGGAGATCTGCCGGAGATACTCACCGTTGTGATGCAGCAGAGCTCCGTGTTCAGTTTTCTTCTTCATGTCGTACAGCTGGATGGTCTCGTCTTTGCTTCCCGTGACAACAAACCTCTCGCTGGCTGCCACGGCTGATATGGATGCGGTGTGGGCGTGATGTGTGAAGTTTGGCTTGGCTGTCCATTCCTGCACGACACACAAAAATAACATGAAGCGACTCTTTGCAACAACTTAAAGACTAAATCTGAGAGAAAAGACAGTTTGAGATGAATAAAACTCATCAAATGCATTTAAAAAAGAGGCCACACTGTCAGTCATCCCACTAAGAGAAGATTAAACCTTTGATTACAGCAGTACACACATGTTGATGCCCTGCAGGTCTACCCATCAATCCCAGTTTGTCAGTTTGTTAGTGCCACAGATCAGACAGCCTGTTCTTAAACACTGACAATGATACACAGACTCTCAAACTTACTTTCTCGTCCGTTTTCACCCGGTAACCAAACGCGATCTGCTCGTAGCTCCCAGCGATCAGCTCCAGCACAGCTGCCATGCTGCCACTTGTAGCTAGCTGGCTAGTTAGTTAGCTCTCTTTAAACTTCAGCTATTTTTCTGTCTGAACTGTGTCGCCTGGTTTGAGCAACAGCTGCTAACAGTCCACGTACAGACACTACGTGAGAAACAACGGCACAGCAAACAGCCTAAACGGATATAAACACGAATATCTGGAGATATTTCTGCCAAACACACTAACCAAAATAACGTGTGCAGCTGTTGCGCATGCGCGAACGTCTACTTCCACAGGGTCCAGAGTGGCTTTCAAAATAAAAGTCGGTGCAAGCTGCGCACTTATGAAGGTTGTTTTGGTGTGACTTGCTTTAATTTCCTTACAGTTTTCATGATTTTAAAAGAGGACTTGATAAAATATATTAAAAATGGTAAAATTAATTTATTTAAATATAATAAACTGGTCACAAACATGACAGAAACATGACAGTCTTGCCTTTAGTTAATGCTATTCTATAATATGTGTTAATGTAAACAATGTAATATAAATAATTAAGCATTTGGCTCCAGTCCTGCCTCTAATCTAAAAAATCAGTGAGGTGGGCTGAATGATACCTGGTTGTTCAAACAAGCCACCTGTGACAACGCCCACCTGCAATCAAAGCCATACTGTTAATAATACATAACTTTAAGCCTTAATATAATTTAAACAGGTTCTATAAAAATTCTTTGTACCAGGCTGTAAACATGTTTATTTCTGCTGTGAAGTTTAACATGGGGGCTTATGGAGACTGAAATGTTCTGTAGCCAGCCTCAAGTGGCCGCTCGAGGAACTGCAGGTTTTTTTAATCACTTCCACATTGGCTAAAACCTGTAACTCTTCAGAAACCTGTGGGTGACATCACTTCATCGGTTGCAACCCTCTCATCTCACCTTCTCCTTCTTAGCATGAAGGAGAAGCTACGAAATGCACAAAAAACTACTGCAGAGCTATTGTGCGATCATCAACATGGTGGCATCTATGAATATAAAAAGCTCATTCTAAGGCAACAAACACATAAATAATTTTCAGGTACAGGTGAAAACACACTTTTCACAAACTGGACCCTTAATGCTTCTTCTGCATGAGTGCTATGAAAAGCCCCCTTTATTAACACAGCCACAAGACCCTCCCCTCTCACGTCAGGGGGCGTGGCGCAGGTCTGTTTTCAGTCTTGTAATTGGCTGGTTTCCCTGGAAACGTCATGATTGACGCCTCAGATAACTGTCTGCATGAAACGGTAGTATCCTGAGGGGATAAGCCAGAGTAACTTTTTCCATTCAACAAGAAGCATGTCAAGAAGGTAAGTCCTGCATGAGATATCACACTGATACATCAGATTAACTTTTAGTTTGAAGGTTTTCCTGTTGCGTGCACGTTTTTATCAGCTGTTTGGTGACACTTTTCGACCTTTTTCACACGTTGTTTGCATTGAAGACGGAAATATTTGATGTAAACATTAGATACACTGTAATATGATACATCTCAGGGCTTTTCTTGGTGGTGATACAGAGAAAAGGTGGAAGTGTGCACGTTTTGTTTTTCCTCTTCCCTTTCTAAACACAATGTCCTGTTGGTTCAGACCAACAGCTGTGCAGCTCTGTGAAGATTACAGGTTTGTTTTCTGCGTGTTGTTTGCTGGAGCCAGGGCTGTTGTTGTTTGCATGTGAGTGCAGCAGGGTCTGGTAGTCATTAGTGGGTTGAATTATACAACAGAACAAACAGGACATAGCTGTCTAGAAAGAGCCTCTGCTGTAATAAAAAGTCTGTTGCTGTTCTCCCTTGTGATATCCACAGCTGTCCAAAGACTTAAATTAGGAACAGAGAAGTTTCTGTGTGACCATGTGCTTCCTGTTATATGCGTGTTACTCATTTTTTTTTTTATTTCCAAATTATGAAACATCTGTTCAGTTTAGACAGCAGGAAGGATGTGACAGTTATTGCGATTCTTGAGATGCCATTGTCACTCTTGGAAGTGAAGTTTAATTTGAGTAGATACAAAGGTTTTAAACCCACAAAAGCTACTGGCCATGGTCTCATATTTTATCCTTTGTTTTTCAGTGTGTCTCATATTACAACCTTCATTTAGAGCCATGCAGTTGTAACTTAATGATGGAGGTGGGGTCATTTTATGGAGCCAAGGATTTCCCTACCAGACTGTCAGTTTTCTCCTGGTGTTGCGTTGTCTAACAAAAGAAATCACCAGGAACAAAACAGGTCCCTGGATAGTAAAAACAGACAGATGCAAATTAAAACATTTGGAGAAGATTTGGCCAGACAAAACTGCAGGAAAAAGGGGTACTGTGATCTGACCCTTAATTTCCAGACAATGCTATACTATTATTATACCATCAAACTCCATACACACTACTTCATACATATATGGCCCCAAAATAACAAACAGAAACATGCTCAAACAGAATCACAAGACGTTATCTACCGAGCCACAGGACGAGTGTGTTTTGTGTGTGTTTTGTGTGTATGTTACATCAACTTCCTGTTATCTGCACCGTTACCCGGGTGACTTCATCAAGCGACACGTTCTCTATAAACAGCACTGTCGCATGTCTGATTGCTTTAACTGCTGAATTAATCATTGCTGGTAAGACAAAGGGGGAATTCCTCCAAACTCGCTCAGGTCAGTCGGTTGTAATATAAATGTATGAAAAAGTCAATCGAAGCTGATCACACGTCAGTTAATAATTTCTGTGAATGGAGAACGTATGTTAATCTTTAACTACTACTACTTTAACTGTTACTTTCTTTTTTGAAGTTCTGTTTTTAATAAGTAAGACACGGTCCATACATATTCATACAATTATATTTCTAAACATTACAGTAGATTATGTCTGATATCTCTCTACTGTAAATTTCAGCATAACAGGAAACAGGGATTAAAATTAAAATAGATTTTTCCCTGCTGCGCTTATAATCTGAAACAAATATTCAACCTGAGATATAACAGGATGCCCAAATAGAGGATTTCTGGTTTAAATTCATCTACCTGGAAAATTTTATAAGTCTCCTGCCAGAAAGGAGTTAGAAATGGGTAAAACCAGAATATATGCTAATGAAGTGCCTTGGAGGACCCACACTGTGCTCAGCAGTTGGAAGATTTGGTATAGTGACTCTTTTGAGCTGAAGTAATGAAGAACCTGATGAGGTTTTTCTAACAAAACTCTTCAAAGTTTCTAATCCAAATGATACGTGACAGCAGGGAGAGCACAGGTGTAAGTGATGACATGAATGAGGAGTGCTGGTATCGTTCATGCTGGCTCACTGTCACACTCTCATGACTAGCTGGGAACTTAAATTGGAGACATGTTATTAGTAACAGCTGTGTTTTTCCACTGGAAGAATTCTCTCTCTGGAAAAAAAAAAACAAAACTCATTTCTGTTTTGTATACTCTACTTAATTCACCGCATCTGTTTCCTTTGTCTTTTTCACAGTCAACAGGCCAACCAGGAGCTCACTCAAGTGCTAAACGAAATATGGCACCTTGATACCAACCGTCTCAGGCCGGGGACTGATTACATCATCTCCCTCCAGGTCAGTACCACAGTTATGTCACCATTGCTCTGCTGCAATGCAAAACACTCAACAGAGATACATGCAATACATGCAAACCCTGAACTGGAGTTACAGTGCAGCAAAATGCAGTTTTCCAAGAGTTGTGCAAGATGACGCCTTCAACGACCAACAGCCGAAACTCCAAAGAGATTCAGTTTACAGCGAGAGAAAATGCAGCAAATCCTCACATTTGAGAAGCTGGCACCAGTGAAAAGTTTTTATAAATGATTCGAAATTATGAGTTTCCTGCATGATCAACTAGTTTTTAAGAAAGAAATGATCTCTAAGTTATCTTTCATATGTATATAAAGATTGATAATATATGTAATAGACTAAAAAAGAGATGCACGTACCTGCTAATTTTGTCTCATAAACCAGAGAAGTCTAAAACTTAAAGACTGTGCAAGGAATGGCCAGTACTTTTTGCAGTTACAACATGTCTGTCTGTGTATTGACATCTGTGTCTTTCAGGGGAGAGCAGGTTATGTGGCTAAGGGCAGTAACTATGCCAGAGACAAGGCCAGAGCTCCGCTCTTCACGTACGTCAACGAGGAGAAACTCAAGAGTATCGAGACATATGCACGTAAGCAACAGCTCATTTTTTCCCCCCCATTATCTCTTTTCCTAGAACTGCGGTACATTTTTAATGTATTTTTTTTTTAAATGCAGATTTCATCAACTTGCTGGACAACTATGAGATGTCCACGGGTGTATCAGAGACGGTAACGTCAGAGGAGCATCAAGAAAACCGAATCTTTATCAATGCCTTGATGGAGACGGATGTCATGAAGGTGCAGTGGCTCTTTAACACTGTCTATCATCAACACGCAAACAACACGCTGATCCTGCACAGCAGCTGTTCACACTCCTGGTTGACTCCTGGAATGTTGACTGACTTTCAAACTGTTATTTACTGATGACTTTAGTGAGGATTGCTGCCACTGCGTCTCACCTTTTTATAATTATTAGGTTACAGGCTGAATCAGTCAGCTTTATTGCCATGTAGGTTTTCATCTACAAGGAATTTGCCCGCCATGCTGCCATGACAAGCCTATAAAGTAGAAGATATGAAGAAGGTAAAAAGCAAGTGCTAACAAGTTAAGAAGCATCAATATAAAAATGTCAATGTGTGCCCTAGGACAGATTTTTCTTAACATGATGTTTTCTAAGACACATTTTAGAGGAAACACTGAAGACTTTTAGCCTCAGGATGGAAAATTTAAAGGTTCAGTGTGTGAGCATATTAATATAATATGCATAACCCTGTTTTCATTGGTGTATAATCACCTTGAAGGTCCAGCGTGTGTGATTTAGTGAAATCGAAAGGTCCTATCCAGAGTCAGGGAATAGTTTGTCTGATTTTGTTACCTTACAATGAGCCTTTTTATATCTGCAGACACTGAGCGTCCTCTTCAGGCAAGCAGTCAAGAATGGACAAACCAAACTGTCATCATAGTCTACTACTCTTCTACTGTTCTTTGTTCCCATTTTTAACATAAAAGTGTCATTTTTTTCTTTACAGTGTGCTCACAAGTATCTGGTCCGGAAGGGCCAGTCGCCATCAGACCCCTCACAGTTCAAGAGACAGCTGTATGACATCTGGTTTCGCCTCTACCACAGGGACCGGAGTGGAGGGTGAGTGTCACAATAACAGCAGGGGGAGCTACTGCGATGTTTTAAGAGGCGATCCTGAAGGTTAGCAGAAAGAGTGCAGGTTTAATCATCTACAGAATAACTCATGGAAGTCAGTGCTTTTCAGCTTCAGGGCTGCAGTTGTGGATTAATTTAAAGGATCAATAAGGATACAACAAATTTATGTTTATACCCTGTTTTTGCTTTCTCGTGTTTTTTTAATGCATGTAGTAAAAGTTTTGAGGCAAAGAAAAGAAAGATATAAATGTATATATGAAGCTTTTAACCACAACTCATGACCTTCATCAGTTTTGTCATCTGACAACTGCGCCCAAAAGATTCTAACTGGAGTTATTAATTTAGTATAAACCTACTGTTTCCAAGATCAAGAATGTACTTTCAAGTTGATGAGTTAAACTTCTGTTTTGTCTGTATGTGTTTAATTCAGCTGTGTCTTTAAAGGACAGTCTAAGGTTGTGTCACCTTTACTGTTTTCATCCTTTATCTAGGTGGAAATGCAAACACAGTAGATAAGCGGCATTACGGTTATAAAGGGATTTTATCTCAGGATGAATGGGGGCATACATGGAGGCTTAATAAACCTATCTTTGAACATGCTGCTTTTCATTACAGTGAGGATTCCTGCGGATTTGAACATGTGTTTGTGGGAGAAACCAAGCAAGGCCAGGAGATCATGGGTCTTCACAACTGGGTCCAGTTCTACCTGCAGGAAAAACACGACCACGTTGACTACAAAGGCTACAAAGCAAGAGACAACAAAGACACAGTAAGAAATACTGTCACTATATGCACGATGAACACGATGTACGAGTTGCTTAATGAACCTTTTTTGTCGTCATTTTATAGCCCGATGAAGATGACCACGTCCTGAACCTGCAGTTCAGCTGGAAAGGCCTGGTGAAGCCTATTGGCGGCTCCTTCATTGGCGTCAGTCCAGAGTTTGAGGTAGCACTCTTCACCATCATCTTCCTCATGTCGGACGAGAAGATGACGTCCGTGGTGGTGAAAGTGGATGAGTACGTGCTGGAGCTGGTCGTCTATCGGCATGGGCGATCCATCGGCACGTCCTACCCTAAACTGCTCAGCAGCAACAACAGGGATTTGTAATGTTACACCACCTGAGCTGGAAACTATCATATAAGGATTAACATTTACAACTTATGTAACACTCTGATTTCATTCCTTTGTAACATTTTACTTATGACATCTGGATCAGGTTCTCTTTGCACTAAACGTCAGGCTTAAACTGTCTATAATAAGTTCAAGTTTGTAGCATAAACCTTCTGGTCTGGACATTTATCTGACATTTATCTTATTCTGTATAATATTATGGGAAAAAAAATAAAGTTTCATTTGTTTACACACTAGTGTTGGCACTTTACTCTGTCCTGTTGGTGAAATTAGGAAAGATTTAGACAGATTAAAGAAAAGCAGCAGAGCTGGACTTAATACGGTACCTGTTTGACCCTCTCTTAAGACTTGCTCTCAGGCAGTATAATTTTACTGTAAAAAGATATTATAGGTTAATCTAATAATAAAGACAGAAATTCTGAGATGTATTTTTAAGATTTTAATGTGTTTTTTTTCTTCTTTATTCTCTGAAATCTGAGAGTAAAAATAGAAATTACTTTTTATTTTTATTTTAGTCTGAGGAATCGCAAACAAACAGAGACACGCACACACACATACCTGCCATACATCATACCTTAAATTGTATATTTTACTATACAGTGGCTATATTGTATCATGACACTTGCTACTGTTTATACTGTCGCGTTGTTTTACTGTTTAATTTTGTCTTTTTGTCTCATTCATTTTCTAAAAACTCACACTCACATTGAGACTCAGTACTGACTATACTGTATGCTCCACGAGTCATTTTTACTTTATTTTATATATATATTTTTTGTGATTCTCTTTTATTTGTCGTTAAATTCATCTTTATTTTATAAGTCATTTACTATATTATATAATTTTAAGGTATGTCTATCTATCTATCTATCTATCTATCTATCTATCTATCTATCTATCTATCTATTCCTATCTATCTATTTCATCTATCTATCTATCTATCTATCTATCTATATCTATCTATCTATCTATCTATCTATCTATCTATCATATTAATGACATGATTTATTTGTCTGTCTGTGTTAGATGCAGGAGTCTGCCTGACAGACATGACTCAGGGCTGATGCTTCCCCTTTTTGACGCTCCCTCTTCTCTCTTCGCGCATGCGCACTCCCCCCCAAATCCATTACCATGTCAAGCCACAGAAATGAAACTGTTCCTCTGAAAACTACCTGATGAAGTGCTGAGCGGACAGGTAAACACACACACACACGCCTCCGAAGCTGTGTAAAACTCTTCCACGCGCTCGTCGGCGTTGACACTAACGGCCGTCTTCCGGCTCATAGACAAACTTTTAGAGTTAAGGAGGTGGTTAGCTGCAGCGGCTAGCCGCCGGGCTAACCCCGCCGTCAGTTGGGAGCTCGCTCGGTGTCTGTTTGGGACCCACCTGACAACCGCTCACATGATTTTAACCACCGAGAGCAGGCGGCTGACTTTACACGACAGGAAACTGATTTCTCGATGTGTTTGTGTTTGTAGTTTAAATCACTGGAGTGTCGCTTGAGGGCTTGTTAAACAACGACAGCAACAACAACAACAACAACAACAACAAGATGTTTGGGAAGAAGAAGAGAGCTCCACCGCCCAAAGGCCAGGGAGCTGCTGCAGCCAAGCAGGTAACAACAACAACAACAACAACAACAACATGCTTAATGAACCACCGAGATGCACAGCTGTGAGTGGGAGTTTATGTTTGGCTTCTCGGTTGCAGATGGGTCTGTTTGTAGACCTGGACTCAGAGGAGATGATGATGGGTATGGACGGGAATCTGGACGACCCGGATCTGGAGGCTGAACTTGCTGCCATCACTGGAAATAAACCTGCTGCTGGAGGCAGAGCCAAGCACAAGGGGAAGAGTGAGTTATGATTTACAGCGATCAACCCCTCTGCTGTCACTGGAAGAGATACTGACATTTAAGAGTTAATAACATCTAATAATACATCACTCAATCACTCAGCCAGACTTTATTTGTGTAGCACAAATAAATACAAATAAAATGTAACACAAAGTGCTCCACACAATAACCCCCCTCCTCCGCCCCACCCCATCATAAACAAAAGCACAACACAAACTGAGGAAGTGCCGTCTGTTCATCTGCACTGAGGAAACACCGGAGGCAGCATGACAAGTAAATAAAAATAAATAATTAAAAGAATGAATTAAAACCCTTTAAAATGTATGAATAGTTAGATCAACTAGAATAAAATAAAAATAAATAGATAGCTAAAAAATAAATAAACAGACAACTAACCAAATAAATAAAGAAGCGAAAGTAGTGTAACATTAAAATATAAAGATAAAGTAAAAGCCAGATATCTGCTGCCCTCAGGTCTTCAGTAAGGCTGTTCACAGTGAGAAAATGGTGAACAAAAATTCAAGTTCCTGCCCTGCACCTGGCGAAACCAAACTAACTTTGAAGTTGATTTATTTCTCACAAGTCTTCCCATAATGAGGAATCTGACCTTTATCTTAGCCATGAAGGTTATCAACCAAGACTCATAGAAACTTCTCATTATAAAGACGCAGAAACCTTCTGAAGAAACTCATTAAATTATTATTATTAAATATGATCAAAACAGTTATTTACACTAGACACAGTTTGCTGTCTTAACTCTTAGCTGGCCCTTTTAACCAGTCACAGCTGCGAGATGAGACAAGCTGTAAGCTGTCTGCACCCGGAGGACATCAGGAGGAAAACCAGAAAACATTCTCCAAAAAATTTACCAAAAATAATGAACTAGTTGGTAGTGTGGGAATGAAAGAGACATCATTCACCTGATTACAAGTCAGTGTAGCATCAAAACAATTTCAAATCTGTTATTGGAAAGTCACACGATGTTGCGTTAATTTTGTTTTTTAACAGTTGAGACCAAGAAATGTAGCCTGGTTTGTGACACAGAATCATCTAGGAAGTTGTCCTTGGAAACTATTTGATAAGTTAGATAAACTGATATTTGATAACTGATAAATGTTTTCCACTGTATAGTACATTATGATACTTATCTGCTGAAAACAACAAACTGCAACAATGTTTCTACACGTTAGTTATCCTAATCCTAAAGTGATTATTCCAGTTTTTTTGAAGCCACCAATAACTTTCTTAACATTCATGTTACAATGTGATATATGTGTTGTTGATTTCACATACAAACCCGGTTGGATACATGACGTCA
The DNA here is from genome assembly GCA_028641955.1 of Protonibea diacanthus. Taxonomy (NCBI): domain Eukaryota; kingdom Metazoa; phylum Chordata; class Actinopteri; family Sciaenidae; genus Protonibea; species Protonibea diacanthus. The sequence continues at coordinate 18,545,911 of CM053988.1, read as the reverse complement.
TGTTTCTGTCGCAGGCCCGCTGCCCATGGAAGACATCGCAAAGATGGCTGACGAGTGCATGAGAGACGTAGATGACGACGACGATGACAGTAACCTGGAAGACGATGAAGATCTGCTGGTTGGTGTTGTGTATATTCATCTCTGCTCTCATGCTGGTGCTCGTGGCTGCTTAGATTTTAAGATTCTTGACAAAGTAGGTACCAGATATATGATTTAAATAAACTAGAATCAGCTGTACAAAATAACAGGTGAGTCATTAAAATTAAAAGTGTACAGCTTGTGGGCCTTTTGGTTGTCAGATGTGATTTTGACAGTTGTGTTCACACGCGCAATGTGAGCCTGTAATGTGGAGTCTTATAGTGCAAGTGTGTAGTCTAGCTCCAAAATGATTTAACATCTGTTATTTTATGGTTTAAAAGTTACACAATGTTGCTTTAAATGGTGGATACACAAGTATTGTCAGGTATTGGTCTGATACCTGATGTTGTAAACCAACAGAGCAGAAGAAAATTTAAGTTACAGTTACAATTTTAGATTTATCTTTTTAGTTTTTGTTGGTTTAAGTTCTTTTAAAGTCTCATTAAGAGGCTCTTCAAATCAAAGATAATATTATCTTTAACTGGTATTTAACTGGTTAAAAGTTTACACTGTTGCAAGTGCATGAAACCGAAAAGTTTTACAGACTCTCTGAGCACATTTCAGTTTCCTAAACACTTTCCTGTTAGATGAGTTTGATACTTTCAAGGCCGCTCTGTGAGTAATTATAATAATCCCCAGAGCGATCCCAGTGTTACATTTCTGCCTCTGTTGAAAAATCCAGGCGATACTTGTGAATATTTGCTCTTTGGACTGACACGTGACACTAAACAAACTACGCTTGCCCCTTTTAGGAACCTCCTTGAATCAATAAACAGGCACGGCAAGTTTGTTTGTATGACACTTTTCAACAAGGCAATTCAAAATGCTTTACATAAGACATAATTTATTAGGAAACATAAAACTGTCTGTTTTATGTTTCCTAATAAATTATGTCTTATGATGATATATGGGAATAATAGAGTAGAATAGTAGGGAAAAATAAGATAAAATATAGAGTGACGTGTAAGATATGAGCGAATAGTTTTTTTGGGAGTTTGTTCCAGGTTTGTGATGCATTAAGACTAAATGCTGCTCTGAGGACTGTAAGCATGTCTGGATGGTTCATAACGTAACAAATCTTTGTCTTTGACACACAAAGATCTGAGAAGTGGAGCGATGTTATCCATTTTGGTCTTGTGTGGTCTGTGGCAGCAGCGTTCTGAATGAACTGCTGCTGCCTGATTGAATTTGTGAAGATGTTACAGTCATCAAGCTTACTGAAGATGAATGCAAGTTTTTCAAGTCAAATCACGATATGTGGTATTCTTAGTGCAGAAAGGTGATTGTTCTGCAAAGATTTGGCCCTCCTCCAAACCCGGTTAAAACACCTGGAGCAGAACCAGCACAGATTCAGGGCAAAGTTGAGCCAGACAGATGCCGGCGTACATGTAATAATCAGCCATGAGGTCTGTCTGATTACTGGCCCACCTCATGACTCAAAGGCAGGAGAAAAAAAAACAACTCGACCTGATGTGCGGGCCCGTCTGTTCTGTGTAAAATAATACAAACACCTCAGTAACTGGCTTTTTTTTACAGGTCATACATTGCAGTTTATTGAGGCTCTTAATCGTTGTTGTTGATTCATTTTTAAGGCACATTTTGGTTTGTTTGTCACGTTTTTTTTTTGTTTTTTTTTAAATTTCAAACCGCCTTACGGAAAACTTGCCCCACGCTCTGTGCTTTTGAAATCAAGCCTCACATGAACAATCAAGAGTTTGCTGTTGATTAGTTGCTGTATTTTTCCTCCATCAGGCAGAGTTACAGGAAGTGGTGGGTGAGGGGGAGGCTGAGGATGCTGTAACTGTTTCCTCCCCGTCCTCAGCCACTGCTGAATCTTCTCAAGCTGAAACACCAGAGTCCCCACTGCCGCAGGTACAATACACGTTGCTCTCTGCCAAATTTGTAATTGACACCACCGGCCACCAACATACGTGTCCAATAGTGGAAAACTTTAGCTGTTGCCGGTAACAGGAAAGGACAGATGTATTTTTCCAGCTTGTCTTCTGCTGGTAAATATCTGCCTTATTTTTTATCTTCATTAATTTATTTTAGCATCTTCAAACAATAATTTACTCCTCCAGATTAGATGCACTTGAGGTAAGTCTGTGCATTTCTGTAAGCTTAAAAAAAAACATTTCCTGGTACTTATCTTAGTTTTCATCTACTTGAAATACTTTGTGTACTCTGTCTAGTGTTTCAAACAACATCACAGATGAGCGATGGACATGTAGAAATTGCAATCGGTGTCTTATTATTTATCTGTGTGAATACTTTCCATTCTCATCTTACAAGTCTGATGCTGAGTCATCTCTTGACCTAGCATGGATTTAGCAGTTTGTTTTTAAAAGATAATGTTGTTGTTGTTGTTTTGGTGAAGCAGCAGGAAGTGAAGGTCTCTTCAGCAGTGCCTGGTAGCCTCCAACACACTCTAGAGGAGAGAATAGCCATGTACAAGACTGCCTCACAAAACGCCAAGACAGCAGGGGAGACGTCCAAGGCCAGGAGATATGATCGGGGCCTGAAGGTGAGTAAAAGATGAATGCACAAGGCACCAGATTTATGAGATATACAGAGGTATTTTATGAGATTTGAAACATCATGAAACATGTTATACATCCTTTTTGGTACGTGTTTCTAAGGCGGCGCCTGTCTATAAAGGTTTTATAAGTTGTAACTAATTCCTGATCATTTCTAATCCATTATTAAGAACAAATGTGTGGCTGTGAGACATTTGTGTTCATGTTTAAGTCTATTCTGAATATTTAAGATGTGAAATAAAAGCTGTTTTTCAGCTGAAAGCAGTTCCCCAATGACAGCTTAATATGTAAATTATGTTTGGAACACTAAACACGCCCAAAAGCTACAGATTCGTAGAAACACAGTCTGTTGATGTTCATGTGTCTGATCACACAGTGAAGCTTCTTAAAAGAAGACAGCATGCTGTTTGTTATCTTAAATCAGATTCAAAACCTGTTATCTGAGGCGTTTACTCATCTTCTTGTTTCATAGTTGCGTTACTGTTACTGGACTGATGGTAATTATTGTTCATTTTTTCCACGCACAGAATCTGGAGGCGATGTTAGCCGCTGTGAAGAAAGGGAGACCCGTGAACGAGGCGGAGATCCCTCCTCCCGTTGCCACCGGAGCTCCGAGTGCCGCCGCCTCTCGTCCTGATGTTCCCCAAAGACCTCCTCCCCCTGTACCCTCGCCTCCTGAATCCACTCCTTCGGATCAGGAGGGGCAGGCGGTACCGGAGATTGTCACCCCCAGCAGCGAAGAAGAGCAGTCGTCCTCCTCCACCCTGCCCACTCTGAGCAGCATCCCATCTCCAGAGGAGCCGACAGAGAAACCTGCCGACCAGCCTCTGACAGATGGTCAGTGTCAGTTGGATTATGCAAAGTTACAGCATGTGTATAAAGTTATGACATGTTATAACATGTTTTGCATGCAGATGGCCGATCTTTATCTTCATCCACATGCTAGCGTGTCAGGACTGTCACTGCTGATGTAAAACTGGGATGGTCCCTTGACCTCTCACTTTAAGACATCCGAATGAAGTCTATGAGACACAGACGTGTCCACTTTATGCTAACCCTGTGCAGCTTTGGGCAAAGGAAAATCCCATAAATTGGGTGTGACTGGAAAGCTGAGACTCTTGTGGATTCAATGAGCCCAGTTGTATTCATGGCTGATAATGCTCATGATGTCCCCATAGTAGCCATTTCATTGTAGTGTAGAGACCACGTTTTTTTTTAAAACTTGACCTCGTTAGGGCCCATTGGGAGGGGGTGTGTATATTGTAAGTAAGTGAGCAATTTCCAGAACAGAAGTGCTCGCCATCCCATCGCTGAAAAATGCAATTCCTGCAGAAATGTCCAAAGTTTTTGTTCCTCATGGTGCTGCTGTCTGAGTGTGATATTTCGGAGGAGGTGTTGACCATTTTTATTCATTTTCAAGTGGTCAGAGATCGATATGTAAATATAACAATTCAAAAACTGCAACTTTTGAGACATAATAGAGACATCAGATATTTTAATCATGTTTTAAACCTTTATACACTCTAACTTAATATTTGATTGTTCCCGTAAACAAAACCCAATGCACACAAACTTCAAACTTCACAAACACTTCACAACTGTTGATCAGTTATCTGTTTGAATAGATTTTATGTTTGTTATACGTAGGGGTGCAGTGGAGAAGGTTTATACTACCACTTTCCCCCAGCAAAGTCAGAGCGAAGCACAAACACAAGCTACCGAGTGGCTACATTTATGATACAAGTTGACAAAGATACTTTAAAGATGATCAAAAATGTTTCTTTGGGTAAATGTAGCACTGACATTTGGTGCCATACATGGTGTCGTTTTTATTCCTTTTCCAAAGAAGGTATCAAAGGGTGACTAAAAGTTGTAGACGTTGCCAAATTGTTTACGAAATGTGGCCTGAAATAGCAACCTTAAAAAGGCGGGGTCATGCTAACGCCACAGTTTGTGGACTCGGAAATGTTTGAATATTTGTTAGACGTAGATTTGAGCCCAGTTGACTAGATAAAGGCTAAAACTATCCACAAGTAAACTTTGTTTTAATTGTATACATGTAATAATAATTAGTAGTAGTAATATGAATGTCGTGACAGATGTTGTAGATTGTTGTGTTGTGGTTGCCTTCCAGCTTCTCAATCTGTGTTGAATATGGCCTTTCACTGTGGTAATTGTCCTGCCTTCCTGTCCCGTGTATCCACAGCAAACGACTCAACCAAGACGATGCTTTTGGAGAGGCAGAAGGAATACAAAATGGCAGCTCTGAGAGCCAAGAAGCAGGGAGACCTGGAGCAAGCTAGACGTCACTTCAAGACGAGCAAGGTGAGCGGAAAGACAACAACCCAGAGCGGTTTGTTTTAAAACTTCGGTCTCTGGTGCAGAAATTTGTTTCAGCTGTGTTGTTTTGTATAAATTTGAATCTCCTCAATGTACGATTGTTTTCTCTGCTGTGTGTCAGCAATTTACTCTCAGGGAGTGATAATGTTTTAACACGGCGTCAGGAAACACACCAACAGTAGTAATAATATGTAACCTTACAACTCCCTTGTAGAATTTGGATCCAGAGGATTTTTTTTTTTTATGTGTATTTATGATGAGCTTTTGGTAACATTCAGTGTCCGTAAGTTAAATCACTCTTTCCCTTTATCCGTCTTAACTGTCTGTAGATTAAAATCTGGATTTTGTCTGTTACGTTTTGTGTAACTTTATATCACCACGAGCTAAATGCACAGAGTGACGCCTCGTATTTGCTGGAAGCAGAATTCAAACTATTTTGCTAAGCGGAGCAAGTTTCTCTTGTAGGAATGTAGCAGCAGCTGCATTTGTGGTAACAGACTTGATGCTTGTTTATTGTTAAAGAAAAATGTTTTATCTTGTTCCTCTTCTGAATTATGATAGAAATTTAGGTATGTAAACTTATATCAACATCTTGTCCAAGTTTATACAGCAGTTATTCATGAAACTAAACCAAATTAAATGTTTTTGTCTCGGAAATAAATATATTTTTACTAAATTTAGATGCAAACATACAGTTACACACCATCAATTGTGCGGTCTGTTGTCTGAGTCTGTTTCTGCCTGTTGTGGCTGCAGGATTTCACACCCAAGTATGTGAAACATGCCGACAATTTGGAAGCAGACAAAGACCATCATTATGTCTGACAGTTTGGGTTTTTGGTATTTTTGGGTGCAGAGGTTCGATGCAGTGATCGAGGCGTTGGAAAAAGGACAAGCAGTTGACCTGAGTGGCCTTCCTCCGTCTCCAGGGCAGGGTAAGGAGCGGTTGTATAACATGTTTTTTTATTTTAGCAAGCAAGCGAGTGTCACTTCCAACTTTATTTCTTTTACGAACAGAAGTTACAAAGTGATTTACAGAAGGAATAAAAGGAGGAAATATAAGAGACTGAGGAGAACAAGAAGACATAAATAAAATCAATAAACTCAACAAAAAGACAAACAAGAGAGATGCTTTTTAAAAGGTGTGTACAGATTTGGCTGAGTATTAAGATAAAACAAAAACACAGAGCTATAAAAGTGATTAAAATTAATAAATGATCTATGAAACATTGAAAATGTCGAAGCAATTAGTAATTTTACAGGTTAATTACGATAAATCCTGAATAAAAACTTGAGCAACAAACCCAGGATTACATTTTAAAAGTACCAACAGCTGTGGCGAGGTTTGTTCAGGGAGACATTGTAAATAAGGAAATGTAAAATCAGCATAATTCTGCATTTTCCAAATGTAAGTAAGTCACATTATACTGGGCAGAAACCTGTTGTATCAGCTCCTGTGTGATTTTAATTTGTCTCTTAGCTACAGAAGGAGGGCCTGCTCCCGTGAAGGCAGCTTCTTCTGGGCAAAGCACTGAGGTCACCCAACTGGTTGCAGCAGCTCCAGGTAATAATACAAATATATGGTAGCTTTGTACTCTCCTGTGTCGTTACGGTAGTACAAGTTGACCCCATCATGAATTGTTTTTCTGTTTTTAATTCCCACTTCACTTCTCTTACCAGTATTTATGGTTATGTGTTGCCTGCAGAGACTGTTTGTGATAAAAACAACGATACATTCACCAACATTTTACACAGCTGTGTGAAAGTGAAAGACAAAACAGGTTTTCTTAGAAGAAACAAGAAATTCTCGGAGGGCTTTACAATCTGTACTGTCCTTAAACCCTCGGTTTGTGTGAGGAAACCCAGGACGGACAGACGTGCAACAGATGTTACGTGTGCAGAACAAATCAACACAAACATATTGTACAATTACAATGAGTGATAAAATGTATTTACAGATGGTGGTGGGGGGCGTTCAGTAAAGGGAGATGTGACTGCATCTTCAACCAATACCGTGCCTGACTAGGCATAACATAATATCTTATGTTATATCTTCTGATTGGTCTTTCTTAGCAGTATCAAAGCGCCCATGCTGTTAATTCTGCATAACTTTAAGCCTTAATATAATTTGAACAGGTGATTTCTATAATAATTCACCCTCAGTACAGTTGTCATGAACAGGGAAATTAACTATAAAGACCAAAACTGTTTTTTGTACCAGGCTGTAAACATTTTTATTTCTGCTGTGAAGTTGGACATTTTAACATGGGGACTTATGGAGACTGACTCACTTCTGTAGCCAGTGAAGGAAGCTTCCTCTGGTCTGTTCCTCAAATGAGTGGATGTTTGAGGAACTGCAGTTGTTGCCACTTCCACATTGGCCTCACTTCAACAGCCGCTTGGTCCAGTCTGAAATATCTTCCTAACTACTGGACGGATTACCGTGAAAACTGTGACAGATATTCAGCATCTCTGGAGGAGAAACAAGTACAGCCCAAGTTCCCGTAAAGCCTCACAGCGTGGCTGCGAGTCCTGTTTGTTTACTTACAGTAAATCCTGCCTGTAAACCTGTGTACTCTCATTGTTGCCTCACTCCATCAGCTCCTGCTCCCCCATCAGCACCTGCAGCTCCCAAAGACGCGCTGGAGGCTCTCGAGCAGAGACGAGCAAAGTATATGGAGGCGTCAAATCAAGCCAAAGCCAGCGGAGACGACCGCAAGGCCAGAATGCACGACCGTATCGCCAAGGTACAAACAGAGCCTCTCCTCCTGATGCTGTTTTTACAGAACTCTACCACTAAAACTGTGTGACTATAAAACCAGTACAGACTTTAAATACAGGCATGAACAAAACTCTGATTCTAGCACTTTACAGCAACACATTTACATCATTAGAGTAGCATTAGCTCTGCTGTGTAAAAATATATTTACTCTTCCTCCTCCTGCAGCAATACCAGAGTGCCATCCGAGCTCACAAAGCAGGAAAAGCTGTCAACTTCGAGGAGTTGCCGGTTCCCCCTGGTGAGCCCACAGTTACATTTACAAGTTACATTTAGCTCCGTAAAATTGGATTTGAATTGTGTTTCCCGCTCTCTAGTCCTCGGGTGTTAGTTTGTGCTGTCAGTGAGTCTCAGCACCAGAAGACAGTTTTGTTTGTGTACTAAAACAGTAATTTAGAGAATTAACTTTTATCTTCCAGGTTTTCCTCCAATCCCCGGCCAGAAGGCGACAGGAGCTGAGCAGGGATTTGTTGCCGCTCTAGTGGCAGCCGATAAGCTTGTCTCTACCGATAATGTCGAAATAGCAGATGACGAAGACGATGAGGAGGAGGTGGGCTCTCGTTAGTATATTAGATTTTTTTTTTTTAATTAGGTTTTTGTGGATGAATTGTTGAGTGTTTTTTCTGTTTGTTGTAGTCTAAGCCTGCCGTTCCAGAAGAGCCAAAGAAGCCCACGTTAGACGTTTCCACCGCAGGTCAAGAAAGGAAGAGGACTCCTTCAGCTTCACCTGACAGAACAGCTGCCAGGGAAGGACTCTCACCAGCAGGTGCGTCCCAAAAGGAAACAACATTAAACACAACATTAAAAACATCAGAAGATATTGAAGTGACTCTAGTTCGGCTCTGTAGCTGACAGATGTGATGTTATGTGGCGTAAGCTTAGCAGTAACGTCACCAAAATCAACAAAGCTGAACTCCTAAATCAAGAACCAAACGCTGCTGGTGCCTTCAGGTGGGGTGAAGTGTTTTACTTTGGATTTTCTGTGTCTCTTGGCCCTCCAGCGCTTCAGCAGCTGGAGTTTCTGGAGGGCAGGAAGAAGCAGTACATGAAGGCAGCTCTGCAGGCGAAGCAGAAGAACGACATGGAGCAGGCCAAGGTTTTCCTCCGCACCGCCAAGGGCTTCGACCCCATGATCGAGGCGGCGCGCAGCGGCAAAACTGTGGACATCAGCACGGTGAGCGGACGGGACATTTTTAGCTCGTGTGACGGTGTCAGAAATGAGATTTATTCAGGCAGTGGAAAGTGATTTTGATGAGAGTAGAGGACACTATCGAGATTTTATATCATATTGTACCTGTAGGTGCCGTCGCCCCCTGGTGACGAAGACGACGACTTCATCCTGGTTCATCACAGCGACGTGCAGATCTCGGAGAAAGCAGAGCAAGTTTACACACAGCTGGCGAAGATCCTCAAAGAGCAGTACGAGGTGAAATATTTCAGCGATTACAGATTTTTTTATCACTGATCAAGATCATTATTTCGAATATTTTAGAAGATTGTTAGTGCTCTTTACTTTGGTGGAAAATCACCAGATTCTTAGATTGATTACTTAAACTTTTAGCATTTTCCGAAACAGTGTCTACACATCCATTAACATGGTGATAAGATTGCAGCCGTATCACGGTGCTTCTTCAAACATGTTTGAACTCCGTCGTCTCTGCTGGCTCCATGTTCAGAGCTCTCACCGCCCAGAAGAAACTTTAATCTCTCTCTGACGTAAACAAGTTTCCAAATGAATTCATTCTGATGTTTTTGAATCCCCTGGTCGCTCTCTACCTCGTTCTTTTCCTCCTCTGCTGTGAAGCCAAACATGTTCGTCGAGATGTCTGATATCTGATGTCTGGCTCTCCTCCTTTTAGAAATGTATGACTCACTCCAAGCAATTCACACACCTGGGGAACATCGCCGAAACAACAAAGTAAGCATTTGGATTACATTAAAAAGTCTGTAATAACTCTGGGCCATGGCTGAAACAAACTATTTTTTTTATGAATGATACATCTGTTTGTCTGTTTGGATTAAAGAGATTAAACATTTTATAAAATTCTTTCTTTCTGTCTTTAATTAAACTGCATACCTGATTAGTTAAATATTTGAAATATTTGTATGAAATAACAGCAGCATGATTTTATAAATCAGTTGGCAGATGTCTCAGACGATGTTTCCTCCTGTGTGTGTATCTCTGTGTGTGTGTGTTTGTGTGCTGCAGGTTTGAGAAGATGGCGGACAGTTGTAAGAAGAGTCTGGAGATCCTGAAGCTGGCTCAGATGAGAGGTCTACCTCCTCCTAAGCATCACTTTGAGGAGAGATCGTTTCACACGGTCAGGTGAGCGTATACACGTTTGTTGGGATTATACTGCAAATGTTCAGTGAAGTCATTTCATAAAAGTCCTGATTCAGTAGTCAGAAAGATGCTTTTTAACTTATTAGTTACACCTAAACAATTTAATGCAGCAGATCTGACACAGATTCTGGTGCTGTTGTTGTACTACAGAAACATGTCACCTCTCTTTCATGTTTTCTGCAGGAAGGTGTCAAGGTACTAAACACTTTCTTACTTTCTTGCTCCGTTCTCTCTCTTCCATCCTTTCAGGATATTTCCAGAGCTGAGCAGCACTGACATGGTTGTTGTTATCGTCAAAGGGATGAATCTTCCTGCTCCGAGTGGTAAAAACAAAAAAGCTTCACACATCAGTTCTTGTGAACTCAGTACACGACGTCCACACGGTGTCTGGAAATGTGTTGTTTTTAGATTAGATTGTACACAAAGTACTCAGTCAACGAAATGCAGTTTAGCAACTCTGAGTGCAGAGTAATGTACGTACATGTGTAGGGATACATATAAATATGAATATTTTATTTTTTTATCTAACCAGGAAACGTCACATTGAGATTAAAAACCTCTTTTTCAAAGGAGTCCTGGCTGAGACAGGCAGCAGCACGAACTAAGAACAATTAAATTAAAACACAAAAGAATCTGGAAAAATAATAAAAGTGAATGAAAGAAATATCAGAAACATCAGTTAAAGCAACGACGCCCTCGTGATTCTGCCTCCAGGTCTTTTGATACGGATTAAAAGCATTCCAAGTTCTCTGTGAACGTCACACTTCTGAGAAATATAAACACACAGGAAGGATCGGAGCAACCCAAGAATCGCCTCGTTATCAAAATACACGAGTGTGTGTGCGCCTGCAGGTTTCTAAACAAGACCGTCGCACCTAAGCGTGACGCTCACGGTAGTTAGTCATGTACGTACGTATGTAGTATGTACAGAATATCCCCATAATTAAAAGAAAAAACTTGGTCCTGAGATAGAAACTTATAATTTAAGCCTCGGTTTGTTTTTTTCACCGAACACTGAGCAGTCACAATTACAGGTGTAAATGTAATTATAGGTGTAATTACACAGTGCAAGTCAACATTACAGTCAGATATAGTCACAGCTATATATAGCAGGACAGTATAAATATGTATTAGTGTGTGGAGGCATGAATAGTCCTGAGCCAGCTGCTTCTGGGACAGAGAGACCTGTAGCGCCTCCCAGAGGAGAGGAGGGTAAACAGTCTGTGGCCTGGGTGACACACTGGGTGAGTGCACACACCACTTCCTGTGGACAGCCTCAGTGTCAGGAGAAATGAACCAATGATGTGCTGGACAGTATCTTTATACCTTCAGCTGAGTTTTACAGGGCTGAAATGATGGTTTGTTGCTCTCACTGTGGTTCTGGTGAAACATCTCGCAGCACATCTGCAGTTATTTTCTTATTTTAATATTTTTTTCTGTTCTTGTCTTAAAATAAGCTTCCGCGACCTTTAGCTTCATGTCGTTGTTGCTGTTTAAATAAAGTGATGAAGCACATTCTGTTTGACACTCGGTGATAAACTTTCTCCTTCAGGAATCCAAACAAATGATCTGGATGCCTACGTCAAGTTCGACTTCCCGTACCCGAGCACGGTACGACACTCTTTTCAGAGCCGCCACAGGCCGCTGAGGTGATTCATACCGCTGACGTTTCTACTTAAAAGTGTTTGTTTCTGTTTTGTCGCCGTCAGGAGCAGCCGCAGAAACATAAAACAGCTGTCATCAAGAACACTAACTCCCCAGGTGAGACGTCACTTACATTATTTCCCAAATGGATGTGAATATTATGCTGTCCTCTTTTTCTTTTTAAAGACTATTCAATGTTTAATAACTGTGTAAAAATATTGTCGGTCAAACTCCCTGAACGTGACGCTACAAGTCAAATCATGAACTATTAAAATGATCTTAAATAACTTTATTTTATATAGTTTTATCTCTATTTTATTATTATTTATTTTCTGAGATGACACATTTGTGTTCAGGATCATGTGAGTGTTTTTATTCCAGAGTAATAAAAATAAAAATAAATCAATGCAAAGACGTTTACTGTTGTAAGAATAACGAACATTGAGAGTCACAGCAAACACACTAAGAAAAAACGAGCAGTGCAAAAGTCAAGAATCATTAAATATAAAATAGAAATGTGCAAAATATAAAATCTGTTTTAAAATAAGAGAAATGAGGTGATGATTAAAGAATGTGCAAAATGTTCTTGGTACAAATAATAAATCAATCCTGCAAATGATAATAATATAAATGTTGTAATGTAACGTGTCAGGTTAGATGTGCAAATAATAAAAAATATAAAAAAATATTGACATTATATTGTAGTTAACTGACCATGATTGAAGATTTCCACGCAGACAAAAGTCTCAGAGCGCTGCGTCTCTTCATCTGTGATCTCTTTTCTCCAGAATATAACCAGAGCTTCACGCTGTCCATCAACCGTAACCACCGCGGCTTCAGGAGGGTGGTGGCGTCTAAAGGCCTCAAACTGGAGCTGCTGCACAAAGGGTGAGTCACAGACACTCTGCAGGACAGCGTCAACATTTAACTGCTTGAAAGTCAAAGATGTGTGTTGTCTTCTCGTGCTGTGATGCCGTGCGTGTGTCGTCCCACAGTGGTTTCTTGCGGAGCGACAAGCCGATCGGGACGGCCCTCGTGAAGCTGGAGAAGCTGGAGTCCCAGAGTGAAATCAGGGAGATCGTAGAGGTGAGTGGCCGAAAAACAACACCTGATCGAACAAAGCTGATCAAGAGGGAACATCTGTAACTTTGACCTTTTGTGTCTCTCGTGTCAGGTGATGGACGGCCGTAAGGCCACAGGGGGTCGTGTTGAGGTGAAGATCCGACTGCGGGAGCCTCTGAGCGGACAGGACATGCAGACGAGCACAGAGCGCTGGCTGGTGATCGACAAGTCACAGGTAACATTAAATATACAGTGTCAGCATTTAGCATCTCAAAAGACAAACCCGAGACTGTAAAACTTCTGATGCCTGTTCTGTTTTTTATTTCCAAGGTTCTTGTTTAGATGCTGCTGCAAGAATAAAGATGCTTCACGATATAAAGGTAACTATTTTACTTAAATCTGCAGGTAGAGGAATGTTTGACGTAATGAGCTCATATTCTTGCTGAGAGTTAGATGAGGAGATTGACACCACTCTCATGTCTGTATGTTAAATATGAAACTACACCCAGCAGTCGGTTAGCTTAGCTTAGCATAAAGACTTGAGACAGAGGGAAACAGCTAGCCTGGCACTGTCCATAAAACACTGATTTGTGGTTTTACAGAGGGTTATATGTGGGACTGTTTCTTGGCTGGCAGCAGTGACTTCCACCTTGATTTTTGTACGTAACAAGTACAAAATATAACAGCTTAATCAGAGCTGGTAGGCAGATTTTAACACCTTTGGACGGAGCCTGAACAGCTGTTTTTGTCTCTGTTTGCCGGTTGTAGCTTCATACTGGTGGACAGATACGAAACTCCTCATCAAAACGTCGGTGTTCACGGATACGTCCGGGTGTGTTTGATTCACTGACTTCTTTTTGTCTCGCAGATTTAAAGGCACTCAATCAAAAAAAAAAAAAAAACACTCTGAGGAGGACGGAGGACGGAGTTTGGGGTTGTGATGAGGATGGCCTGCTGTTCAGACCTGGACTCAGACCTTACACGGGTCTTTGACTTATTAAAAACGTTTGCACATTTGCAAGACACGGGGAGCTCCCTTCGACACTGCGGTCCACCAGGAGGAGACATGAAGCTGGTTTACGGTAGGTCAGCTGGTCAGCTGATGGACACATGTTTGGTTCTTCTCTTGCAGATATTAGCTTGTGATGCATCAGGCAGACACGGCTGATGATTTAAATCAGAGGAAACGATTCAGCCGACGAAGATAGTTGTGCAAAATTCTCCTGGAGGACGGCTTCTGATGTCGAAGGGGCTCGGTGTCGAGCTAACCTGATCCTGCTGCCCGATGTGACTCTAGTTAATATAATATATCAAAGAATGTGTACATATTCCTCATATTATACAGCTCTGGTATCTAGAACTGCACCTATGCACTAATACCAAAGTAATCACTGTTGCTGTAAAATCCTGCATATTTGAAATATCTGCCAAACCTGTTACGACGACGCCAAGAGCTTAACGTGTGACGGGAAGTTTTTATTATTTTTTCCACACGATTCGTCTGGTTTTTGAGATGATGAGGCAGATGCAGCATCCTCGTCGATGTTTTACAGGAGCAAGCCAAGAAATTATGATGCGATACAAGGTACGATCATATGATTATTGTGGAGACCACACTCCCTTTTTTTTTTTTTTTTTTGGCACCTTTCGCTTAACGAGTTGTCTCACTGTGGTCACTAAACTGCACTCTCACTTATCTGTGGCTTTAGGTGTGTTTAGGTTTTTTTAAATTTGTCTTGTTTACACTCAAATAGCACAGAATCACAGCTGAGCTGATCTTTGAGGGCGTCTCAGTCGAAGAAGCTAAATATTCATTTTAAGGCAAACGTCCATTCTTTAGCATCAGTGGATGACTAAACTTTAAGAGCGTCCTGTTTATATTTTATCAAAGAGCAGTTTGGCCTTTTGGGAAATGTGTTTATTTGCTTTCTTCAGAGTTAAAGGACACAATTAGCTTAGCATAAATATTGGAAGCAGGACCCACTAGCCTGACTCTCTCCAAAGTTCGTAAATAAACCTGGCAGCACCTCCAGATCTCACTGATTAACATCTCATTAGTTTCATCTGCCACCAACAGAGTGCAAGAACCGAGAATTTGTGGTTTCAGGGAGTTATGTTTCGGAGCCAAGAATGACTTCCTTTCATTTGTCTTCATTTACCAAGTAACCGCTATGAAATAATCTGGAAGTCGCTCACTCTCATTCACTGTCTTTGTCACTCAACCGGTGCTCTCAAACCGTCAGACACAGATCAAATTAAACTTAAGACACACACACACAGGTAGAGTGTCAGAGTTTAGCTCATGAATCCACCTGGATGGTCTCAGTTTCAGAGACATTACAGGCAGACCGTGGAGGATTTAGACTGATCTGATCGATGCGCCCTTAGACCGTTTCGGAGGTGCCGTTTTGAACTTTGCTTGCAGTGTTTATGCTAAGCTACGCTAATCGCCGCGGGACTCTGCATACTTAACACACGAACGGGACGAGTCGTCTTCTCTTTCTATTTCCCAAAATGTCAAACTATTCCTTTAAATGTGCGGAGCTGCTTCTTAAAACTATGCATCAGATCTCTGCAGCGCGCACTAAATATCTGGATGGATCCTGAACTTTGTTTTTAAAAAGATTCAGTTCGCTCAAATTACTGGAAAATGATTTATTTCCTGATGTAAACAAACCCAGTTTGATTCTTTTGTGCTGCTCAAATCTTTAAAAGATATTGAGGTTGAAAGATGATTTTTTTGATCCTGGAAATCACAACTAGAAAATTTGTTTTCAAGGACAAAAATAATGAACTTCCAAGAAGTCCTTAAAGTGCCTAAAATATGACAGCTTCAGCAACAGCTGCTTTGTTTGGTCAGTTATAGAAACATTCACTAAACAGGCGACAGATGAGGGAGGTTTTTGTAGCAATTTGGGTGAACTGTCCCTTTAAAGTTTTACCTTCAGTATTGTGACAAGTGCAACACAAGAAGCCATAAAAAAAAGGAAACACACTGAGCCGACTACATAATTATTATCCAACAGGTTTACCTCAACAGTCTGCAGCATCGTTTAGTTTGTGGTCACGACATTTCTCCTTTTTTTTTTTTTTCTCTCACACCATGAATCAACGTAACTGATGCAAAGTTTACGATAAACTTTGTCCTGAGATCGTTAAAAACACACTCTGTTACTCGTCGTTTCATTCTGTTAAACATTTTGATCACCTCTGTGTTTACAAAGATGAATGATGTCACGATGTTTATATTTAAATGCTAAAGAAATAATCTCTTTAAAAAAAAAAAAGGAAAAAAAAGTGAAGAATCGAGGCTATATTTTGTTTTTAAATTGTGGACTGAATTTGCCTAACCTGCTTAAAAATATACCAATAAAAAAAAAATAAAACTTTTAATTTGTGTGTGTGTTTTCTGACGGAGGAGTGATGAAGGCACCGAGGACTCGTTTCAATTTTCTAGAAGTTTTTATTTTACATATACTACAGTTTTTTTGTTTTTTTTTTGATAAAGACCATTTGTAGTGTAAAGAAAACAAAATGATGTACAGGGTTTTTGGCTTTTCAAACATTTTTGACTGATGTTTATTTAAAAAAAAAAAAGAAAAAATATTTTAACAAAACCAAGTCAATGACAGAACTGAACGAGTTTTTAAAGTTTCATCCACAAACTCGAAGATATAACTGTTAAAATGCAAAGTTGATTCACTCTCGTCACCGTTTTCAAGCTTGTTTTTCTGTTTTGCATGCAGTGTTATAGTTTGGATAGTAACATCTTACAACTGAATACAAAAAAAAATGCTACTTTTTCAGTCAAACAAATTGCACCTTTTACTTCTTTTTTCATCTTTTTTTTTTCTCTTTTTTTTTGGATTCAGGACATATTGCACACGTCAGGTCAGATAATGCCAAAAAATAAAAACGTAACAGAAAAAAAAACAAGAAGTCAGAAAAATAAATCCTCATGTCTCCTCTTCATTATGCTAATTTATAAAAACAGAACTGCCGACGGCGGCTGATGAACGTCACACAGTGAAGACACAGTGATTGAGATACACCCGCTCTGATCACAGTAACAAACCCAGAGCATGGTGATCTTTTGACCTCTCATTCAGTCTTTACTGAACTTTTTCTTTAATAAATATATTATATACTCTCTTTCTCAGCCGCTAACATTACTTTGCTGTTAGCTCCTAAAATACTTCAAACCAGTAATAACGAATACAGAATAGCCTAAGTTAATTTAAACTCAACGAAGCGTCGGCTCTTCTGCAGATTTTCATGTGATTGTCTGATTCTCTCGCTGGTCCACGAGATTGTTTTACTCGAAAACAAAACAAAACAAAGAAAAACCTCTTGTACTGCATAGTACTTTTTAAAGTAGCCCCTTCTGGTTTATATTAGCATGATTAGATGGAGAAGTATCTAATGCCGTAATGCAGAATGATCTTTTTCTTTGAAGCGTTTTGACATGACACGGTGGGTTTGGTGGGTGTGCCGGGCAAACAAAAGAACCAAAATCAAACACACTGCAAGATTTGAACAGAAACAGGAGGAATACATTCTTGAATTTTTTTCAGGTCACGTGTTGCTGAAGGAGAGCACAGTCCAGACAAGAGCAGAGAGAGAGAGAGCTGCAGCTTTCTGATATTACAGATTAAACCACAGCGGTTGAGGCCTTTGAAAACGATCTGAGGTTCCTTCGCAGCTCTGCAAGTCTGGAGCATGATGTTTGTGATTTGAGGAGACTGTGGAAGAGACGTCGTTCTGAGAGGATGTGAGATGCAAACCATTCAGGTCAGATTGACTCTGGTTTCTGCAGGAACCCGGATCTGTACGAACACTGAATATCTGCTGTGGAAAACAACAAAAGAGGCATTGGCGCTACTTTAACTCATCTCTCCTGTAAATGGCTTTAGAATCCAGTACTGCTTCTGCAGTGTACAGTTCTTATATTTGCTTTTATATATATATATATTTATACTGTATATATATCTTTACATCTTCAACTATTCTCTTTGTATGATTAAAAAGACCAAAATAACTCGAGAGGCTTTTCCAACCACGGCTGGACACACAAACGAAGCGCTGACGATGCCGAAGATGATCGATGAGATTTAAAAACTGATTTGTTGTTGTTGTTTTTTTTTTCCTCTTCTGCTTTTTCAGCTTTATGTACAGATTGTTTGAGTTTATCAATAAAGCGTTGGAACCTTTTTTTTTTTTTCTTTTCTATTGTAGGACAAAAAGGGCTTTCAGAGTTTTAACGCGTAACCTTATTTCACAGAGCGTCAGGCAGACGAGTCCATGACGGTCACTGCGGTAATACTGTCTTCAAACCGGGATCTCTGGAGGCTACAGATGCAGAGTTATTAATGGAGGAGAGGTCGATACGCCTACAAAAATATGTACAACAGGTCGCTGTGTTCGTCCATGAAGTAAAGCATCTGGTGATTGATGAGTAAAGCTTAAGAGGTGAAGCTGAAATGTTTTTTTTTTCTCTCTCATTATTATCGCTTGATGAATCGCTGCTGCAGGCACTGAGCACCACGGTGCAAAACAAAAAAACAAAAAAAACAGAAATCACCACGCAGACGCACCTTCCAGCTCCTCGCCTGACGACTTTTCTTTTCCAGCGGTGGATATGAGTCTCCCTCGTTTATAAAGAGCATCCGTGCTACACAAGAAGCCTTTGCAGATATTATTCAGAGTTCAGAGCTTCAGGCTGCCACAGTGACACTGGGAGTGACGGGCGGAGAGGAACCCGAGGACGGCGTCTGTGAGTATTCACCTCCTCCTCATGTCGTTTTACAGCACTGAATCAAAGTGACTCATCAACAGAAAAGAGACTTTATCTCTATGAGATGATCTGAATTCATTAAAAATACAAAACTACTTCACTGTGTTAGTATCCACACCCTACAGGCTGCGTCTTTGGGTGGATATCTTTCCTTCTTTGCAGGGCTGCTTGAGTTTTGTCGGGCTGGACGCTGATTTGAAAGAGATCTGGGGCGTCTTCGGTTTAAGTTCTCGACCATGTTACTCTAAGTCGGACTGATGCTATGTTTGCCGTGAACTGTGGGTAAATTAAGGCATTCAGGCGTCGTCACTTTGATGATATCCTCTGTGATGATTTAGGCGTGTCCTGTTAAAGAGGACATGCAAACTGGATTTTTTGTTTAGTATGAATAATTCATTCAAGCCTCCTTCATTCAGTGTTGTAAAAGAATAAAACATGAGAACTGACGGGGGGTTAATACTCGTTACTCGTACTCATTTCCTCCGGCCTCTGGAGCAGAACAGACGGTGGTTGGATGCATAGGTTTGACTTGAGGAATGCTACCCCGTCTGGCACGGCACAGTTTTTCGGGCTCTTTCGAAGTGCAAAAAACGGTTGAAGGGAGGCGACGGGAGGGAGGACCGGGCTGTGAGATGACGTCAGGAGGTCAAAAAAAACAAACAAACAAACAAAAAAGGTGAAGCTCCAAAAGACTCCTAGGAGATGATCTCCAGGATGTAGAAGACCAGCTCCATGACCACCGGACCTTCGCTCAGCTGACAAGCCCCGCTGTGGATGACGGGGATCAGAGCGCTGTCCAGGTCGCTCAGGTACTGAGGCAGGAGAGGCTGGCCGTTACTTCCTGCCAGGTATCCCACCTGTGACAAAGAAGACGAGTCAGCGAGCAGGAAAGGCAGACACAGAAGTAAAACAAGATTTGCTGTAGTTTTTTTGACGCTTGTATGTTGCTGTAACGTCTGAATCTACCTGGTCGGAGTCCAGTGTGACCCTCAGTCCGAGTTTGGCCATGCCGTCCTCCTTCAGCAGCTTCAGGTGCGGACAGAGCGCCATGCAGAAAGCCCTCGCCACGTTCTCGGTCAGACGGCTGTGGTCGGCCGGGTCGCTCAGACCGTTGGGTTGATCTTCACTCTGGAGGAAAAACACCTGCAGGAAACACGAGGATCGTTTTGTGTTTTGATTTTTTTTTAATGTTTGATACTGAGCCAGGAAAAGAAACAAGATCGTGAAGCTGTGTCGTGACTTTGACCCTGAATTGTTGGTGAATCAAATAACGCAGCATACAAAGAGAATTTAAGAGCCAACTTAGTGTGTCACATCAGAGACGAAGCGTTCAAACCTGCAGCCTCACAGGCTGTGAAACACGCAGTTCGAGTGTCGGGCGTGTCGTACCTCTGTCCAGCGGATGACTTTGCCGTTGGCTTTGAACTCCGAGCCGTGGAAGATCTTGACGCTGGTGATGGACTCCATGGACTTCCCATCGATGGGACTGATGACGCTGAATGACCAAAAGTGAGACAACGTTTGGAGGATTTAGAGACATGTAGTATAATTTGACACCCGATGCAGGCAGAGGAACGTGTGTCAGGATCTGACGGCAGCTCGAGGGGAGACTGACTGGTTAAAGCAGCGACTGTGCAGAGAATACTCTGCGTAATGAAGCGATACAGTATCTGGTGAAAGGCCTCAATTATATTTAATAGTGAAAAGCCACATTTAAACTTGCAGATTTTATCAGACTGCTGTAAAATTGATTGTGTTGGTCTGTATCTCAAAGACACGTCAGACCGCATCATTCCACCCTGCTAAAGATTTTCCTCCGGAGGGCTTCCCCGAGCGTGCATAATGAGTTTTTATAGCAAAGTAGTAAATGCAGCGGCTGGGAAGCTATCAGTTCAATTGTCCGTGACATAAACGCAGCTCTTCCAACTTCTCCTCCTCCTCCTGTCTCACCCCTTGTTGAAGTTGTGGTCGTCCTCCGTCCACTGGATGTGGACGAGCTCCTGGTTCTCCTCCTGGTCGGCTTTACCACACGTGATGGTGAAGTCCTTCATGTCCCTCAGGGCTTGCCGTAGAGAGTCCATGGTCTCAGCTGTGATCTGGATCATCACGCCGTCTAAAAGGTGCAGAAAAAAAAAGAAAGATCAAACAAATAATATATAAATAAACAACTTCGATAAACAGTATTAATTTATTAGTCGTGAGGAGGAGTGCGACAGATCACTGGAGCAACAAAAACATTCACATCGTTCGTGGTTTCAGCTTTTCAAACGTGAGGATTTGCTGCTTTTCTGTTGTATATTGTTGTAATTTAAATATCTTTATCTTCTGTTACCTCTGTCGTGGAAAATCGTGATGATTTATGGATTAAAATTGAAAAATCAACAGGATAACTTTTAAAAATTTTTTAAATTTAGTTGCAGGTTGCAGTGGAAAATCATCGCGATGAAGTTAATTTTCGAGAAAATCTGTTTAGAGACAAAATAACCAGATGAGATGTCGTTTTTCAAGGTTTTCTCGTGTATATAAGATACAATAAGACTTCAACTCCAGCACTCATTATCATTCTCTGGGTGCATCGAGACCTTTGTGAGGCTTCATAAAAAGATTTTTTCAGCCAACACGTATTTGTTGTCACAGTTCTCACCTTCCACAATGCTGGTCTTGGCTAAGAATCCCGACGAGGCTTTCAAAGCGCCGCTGAACACAAAGAAGCAGGCTCCAGTAACTGTAGGAAATACAAAAAAAACAAAACACCCCGAAAAGTTCCACATCACGAATCAGCCGCTGACCGAGGTCTGATTATTTTCAGGCAAACAGCCAAGATGGGATAAATAATAACAGACAGACGGGAGGAGGATTTTCAGACAAAGAGCCGGACGTCAGAGTGAGAGATAAATAAAGGAAGTGTGATGAGGCGGTTTCTGTGTCGGCACCTTTGCGAGGCTGGTGATGGATGCTGATGGCCTGCGTCTGGTAGTTCCCGTCATCGTTTTGGACACACACCAGGTGGGAGTCGGCCCGGTCGTTGAAACACGCCCCCATGGCCAGCACGTGTTCGTTGGACTTGTTCATGGCCTTCATCAGCTGCAAGAACAAAAAAAAAAAAAAAAGCAGATATCCATGTCTCATTAAGCTCCCCTTTGGGTGTGAGCGCTGAGGAAAATGGGCTTAACAGGGACCGCCTGGTTAAGCCTAATTGCAGCGGGCTTGTGGGTAAAGGAGTTAAACGGGATGGCGCTGAGATGACAGATTGTTAAGAGAGACAGTGACATGGGTGGATATCAATAGTTGAAAGATCCCACGTATTAACTGGGATAAATCCCCTGCCTCTGCGTCTCTTTGAAGCCGTCCTTTGCAAATCAGAAATAAAACTGAAAATCTGGAGGGCTTTAACCGCTCGCTGCGCTAAAGGCTCGCCTACAAGCTGTTGAGAAACGGTCCCCACTTCACATTACTGGGTTCCCATCTGTTACTGCATCAGCAGCCAAACCCTACAACCGACAACCGCTCTCTCCACCAAGTGCACGTCTCCTCTCGGCCAAATGGTGCTCGGGTGCGTATCACTTCTTCTGGCTGGACATTTCATTCACACCCTCGAGGCAGCGGCAGTTATAACAAGTCGGCGGCCCACGCCTAATGTTCAAGCTGCAGGGACCCCGGAGACTTTATCACACATCACCTACACAGAGTGAACGTGTGTGTGTGTGTGTGTGTGTGTGTGTGTGTGTGTGTTGATGTTCAGGCAGCCTCCTCCGCTGATGTCATTAGTCTGGTGGAGGGTTTAATTTTCTTTGACAAATGATGTATGATTCTGGGGGGGAGGAAAAAGCTCAGCCAATGAGATGCAGCTCTGCTTTCTCACCACGTCTGCAACGTTTTCATGCTTTCATGTTCAGACTGGAAGGTTGAGTTTGTTTGAAGGAGCTCTTGTTTTATTTGCCTGCTTGGTCCTGATCGTTTGGGTGAATGTGTGTGATTTTAGCATAAATCCAAACTAATGTACAATTAAATCTATCTTCTGGACTCTTAATGGAGCGGTCTGTATCAGCAGCACATATGCTCTGTATGCACGATCATTTAGTAACCATACACAGACACTCTGTACTTCAGTAGTTTTACTGTACTTTAGTAATATTACAGTATTTCACTGTGTACTGACAATCCAGCAACAACTTCAGGGAGCTTGAAGACATTTCCAGTGTGTAGTGGTGCAAAAGATGAGTTCTTCCATGAAATATGTGTTTAACATTTTAATTATATGCATTAAAAAACACCTGTTAAAGTCAGGTGTGCTGCATTTGACAAAAACAAGCTCACAAATATGAGGCAGGCTGGAATAATGATGCTCAAAATGAAGCACAAATTTGTCCAACAGGAGGTCATTTAAGTCCATAAAACTTGACAGTAGTCAGTTAGTTTGTGAAAACTTTTTAAACACATTGACGCTCACCTCATTGTAGCGATTGCTGGGGATCTTAATGCTCGTCTTCCTCACCTCCATGTCCACAACCAGACCTTTTACCACCGGTAGCGTGTACTGGTAGTTACGGAAGTCCTACGACAAGGACAGAAAAAAAAATAATAAAAGATGAGGACGGGAAAACTGATTTCTAAATGATACGTCTGCAATTTAAGTTACAGAATAACTGATAATCAAAGTCAAAAACAAACCAGACACTTAAGTGACAACCTACTTTAACAAAATCATCCCACGGCACAGAAATCACCATATTTTTACAACATATAGCAGAAGCTCAGCCTTGAAAATAAATAATAACACAAGCACAAGAAGAGCACTCACTGCAAGTAGATTCATGATTGTGTGACCGGTCTCTCCGAAGAGGGGCTTTCTGAAGCGAACACTGAACAGCGGACACGGATAAACTGCAAAACAAAATGTTTAGTCGTCAGTAAATCAACAACAGAGACGCGTTTCCTCTAACGTGTTGTCGTTCTCAATGATTTCCAACGTCGAGGCTTCTTACTTTTCATTGAGTTGTCATGGAAATACTGCGAGTTTGGAACTTATTTTAACATTTTGGATTCAGCCTTGGACAGAGAAAGTTGTGGCCACATAAAAAGATTATTTTGATTTATTTTTATAGTCTTTGCTGCTGTTACAATCTTCCTCTGTTTCGGTTCTGGTCTTTTTTTTTTTATTATTTTGGTGTTTCCAGGCATTTTTATTGAATGCACAGCTTGTGTTTCGTCTTTTATATCCTCTTCACTTATAAATACAAATGACACACACATCAAATAGAGTAAACCGTACCAGCAGTTAGGAGCAATGTTTCTAATCCCAAATGAAAAATAAGGCTGCCCCTTTTTTTCCCCTCGAGCAACCAAAGCTCCTTAGATGACTATATTTAGTCTTATCTCAGCAAACAGCTGGAAATAAGATCTCCCCGCAAACTCTCATTAGCAATAAAAAAAAAAACAAATCTCAGCGTCGATCTGCAGTTCAGTGGGGATCCGCACGCTGACGAGATACTCAACCGTCTGCCGGTCACTGCTTAGGGTGAGAAGCGAAAGCGTAGAGAACGACACCATTTGTGTGGTGGATTAATTTCACGGTGATGCTAACAATTTGTGTTTAAGAGCCTCAGCTGTATGTGGCTTTGTTAATGTATTCTATCCGTGATTGCTGGAAGCAAGGCAAAAGGCTTAGCGGAGCCGGGCGGCGCTCCGTGCTGGCAGGTCTGGCTGCGAGAGAAGGGGATTTGGTGGAGAGGAAGGCTCCGAGAAACCCCCCCAGAAGACTTCCTCGTTCACGTGGGAAGCTGTGAGAAACATATGAGAGCAGGCTGGTGTGATGTCTACAGGGTCCTTCTAACAGCTGACATGCTAAGCTCTCTAGATCAATGTGGATCTGAATATTTTACCATAAGAAACCATCAAACCATTAGAGGGCAGCCGGGCTCTTTGCTCCCCTGTTTGTTAATTGAAAAAGAGCCTAAAATCTCCGGCTCCATCTTGCTGGTGTGAGCTGGTTGAGTCCTACAAATATTTGCTTCCACTCACTTCAGTTACAGTCCACAATGCAACCATGCGTTTCCTGTTTTGGTCTCCAGCCGACCCTGACAAAAAAATCCCCTGTCAAAATCGCTCTAACAGACTTTTAACGGTTTGTAAATGTATTTATTTATATGACATCACATCCTTTTTTGGGGACTTGGGCGACGCTGTAGACTAACGTGACCATGCTGTCTATCTGTCCATATCTGACAAGAACAGCGAGCTGCCTTTCTGTAGTTGATCACTTTCTAATTCCAGTCAAACTTTTTAATATTTAGATGACCACAATGTAAGACTCAGTTTCATCTAGCGGTGTAGTTGTTGATTGCAACCCCGACATCTCAACCACTATTTCCAAGCCTGAAGGAGAAACAGTGAAATGTGCAAAAAAAATCAAACCAGTATTTTGTCTGTTCTGGGCTACTGTAGAAAAATTGACTCCTTAGACATCTGTACTTATAAATGGATCATTTAAAGATTCTAATTCACGGCTGCTTATAGAGCAATGAAAACAATCTGTATGTTATATTCCTTTCTGCCACATCAGACCTTTAAAATCTGAGAAGTTTGTCTTTTATTTCTTTAACTTTTTTTATTTTTACTTTATTAGCCAATGGCAGCTAAATAAGGTATCTAAAATCATTTTGGCATTGGAACAGAGTCTCAAAATTTCTTTGCACTTCCAACCAATTCATTCTTCCTCCATGATTATTAAAACTAAATGTGAACTTTAAAATAACCTTGTACGTGTTCTCCTATCATGATTACCACATTGTGAACCCCAGTAGTCCTCACTCACATCGGTACTCTGCGCCCAGCCGCAGCATGAGGCGGATGGGGAAGACCTTGGCCCAGGGCGTTTCCCACTTCTGTATCAGGATGCCAAAGAGGTAGGGCGGGTTGGGCAGCAGCAGGTCCTGCAGCGACTGGAAGGAGGGGCTGATGTACAGGAAGCCGCCGTGCTCCTTACTGCCCAGGAAGCTCTGCGTGAAGAACGAGTGACTCAGGTGGCTCAGCACGTTGCCTTTCGGAGACGGGGAAGAAGGGGAGGGGAAGAGAGGAGGAGGAGAGGTTAGTGATATAGGAGACGTGATGAGGAGGCAGAGGAGGGGTTGGTGAAATAGGAGCGGGGAAGGCAGAGCAGGGTAGTGGGGGTGAAGGTGGGGAGTAATATAATAGGGGTTTGGGGGCAGGGGAGTATAAAAAGCAGGGGATGACGTGAAGGAGACAGGAATAAAAATGAAGAGGATGAAATGTGAGAAAAGGCAAAAGGATAAAAATGAGAATCAAGAGAGGAAAAAAGAGAAAGTTGAGTTATCAGGCTCTGAAAACGGAGGTCGATATGAAAGAGAGGCTTTCAGTGACTTCTCTGGGA
The DNA here is from genome assembly GCA_028641955.1 of Protonibea diacanthus. Lineage (NCBI taxonomy): Eukaryota > Metazoa > Chordata > Actinopteri > Sciaenidae > Protonibea > Protonibea diacanthus. The sequence goes on along the minus strand of CM053988.1, from coordinate 18,519,883 downwards.
TTACTGTGTGGGTAAGGAGCCTCGCTTAGTCTGTCTTAGTTCTACAGCCGTGAATAAAAAGGTACCTCTGCTCGCCCTACAACCTCACATTACCCACACAGGGTTCATGTTACTAATTATTCGTGGGAGGGTCCACTGGCTTTAGATGCCACATAACGCAATAACCTTAATGGCACGACAGAGCTTGATGGCTGGGACTTGCTAAAGCCAGCAATTCTTCCCGGGACCTGACTGATGGCGAGTTAATCAGGAGCGACACGGACAATATGGCTCCTTTCCACCAGCTTGAAACTGCTCCAGTGTGAATATGAAAAAGGAAACAGCCTGAGGGGAAGCAAGCCGTCAAAGTCACCCGATATTAGCCGTTTTTGCTCTGCAGCATACGGAGTTAAATACGCAAGACAAGTGATAGTGAGGTGTCAAGCCTGGAGGGAGGCGACCTGACAGCGGGACGCTAATGTTTGGACCATTTTTCAAGAAAAAAAAAAAAAAAAAAAAGCTGAGACACAGCTCAGCAGCAGTGGACAGTAACCTGGTTTCCAAATAAAGGACAACTTGGTGCACCTGTCGTCTCTACGGGACAAGTAGTAGAGCTGTAACATTTCCCCCTTTACATTATACTACATTACTTTAGGGTGAGCTCATTTTTACTTGACTGAGACAGGTGGACTCACCTGTGGACCTCGAGACAGGACTACTAATGAGCTGCCATGTCCCGTAAGAGTGGCCCACGGCAGAGGTGGACTAATTTCGCAGCGTGCCTCCTGGTGGAGCTGTTGATTGTGTTCTTACCACTGAGGGCCTCCTGGTAGAGCTGCACGAAGTGCGTGAAGATGTCTTTAGGGACGGTCTTCTCGTCAGGCAGACACTGGAGCAGAATGACCACCTCTGCCTGACCGACGGCGTGCATGCCCTTTGTCGTCACGTACCAACACTTCCTGTTTACATCTGTGGGACATATCAGACATGCAGGAGAAATTTTAAAGTTACGTCAGATCAGAAACTCCTTTCAAAGACGCACATTGTGAATGTGATGGCAGTCACAGTTGTACAACATTTTTGTAATTCTTCCAACAGCCTGAACTGAATGCCATCAGCCTGACATCAAGGCGACACCAGCCCAAGATTAAAAATGCTCAGAGAGAAATTAAATGCACGTCTTGTCCGTCCTTTTTTTTTTAAAAAGAGAATTTCATAAATGTCTGACTGGCTGCACAAAGAGCATAAACTCAAACTCTGCTAATGAACCCGACTTAAGTTGAGAAAATTCCTGTCATGTCAGATCTTTAAAAGTGATTTGTTTTCTCTCGTGTGATGCCAAAGAAGGCACAATAATAATCAGACAAGCTGTCTCCGTCCTTATATTTTATATTTTTCATCCCTGCCAACTGTGTGAATGAATATTCACACAGTTTTTTTTTAAGTGGCTGTTATCTTAATAAAACCATATTAAACTTTACACGTTGTCCTGTCTGACAAAAAAACATGAATTTAAGAGAAAGGTGAAGCCAGAAATGTCACCTGTTCCACACCTGTAAAGACAAGAATAAAACATCCACACGTAGACAGACAAAGTAGGTCCACACTGAGTTTAGCTGCTCTGAAAATAAATCTCATGAGTTCCCGTTGAATTGTTGAATTGCTGGTTAACTCACAGTTGACAAGCTTGACCATGGCGAGCAGGTTAGCATTGAGCACGAAGACCAGCGGGTCCAGGCCTCCCTCCTCCAGCTGCTGCATGAGGACAATCTCCGACGGCCTCTCCTCCACTGCGTAGTCTGCAGGTGTGTTGATGATGGAGCAGAAGAAGAAGAAGGAGAGGAGGGTGGAGGTAAAGTTAGATAAACAGATGAGAGAGAGCAGAGGATGAGAGAAGGGGTTGGGGATGACGAGGTGTGAATCAGGGAGGGAAGGTGAGGATGATGGAGGAGTCGTGTGTGAGGTGAGAGGAGGGAAATTATGAACTCTTCAAACTATCATCACAGCACTCCCATGAATAAATCCTCTCCTCCCTCTTCTTGGCAATGAGTGGCCGAAACATGAGCCGTGATACGAAGCACGTGAAGAACACACTCAACAAGCACAAAGACAGCAGCTGACGGAGCAATGAGGAGGCAGCACAATGGTGAGGATGAGGGCAAGCACCTGTGATGTGGCCTCCCGTACCTCCTTTGACTCCGGTGGAGATGAGGATGGGAGGGAGCCCGTCCTCCGGGATCAGGCTGAGGGAGCTGCCCACGGGGCTGCCCACCGGGGCAACGGGGGTATGAGCTGCCTGGGGGGTGGAGAGGAGGGGCGGGGGTGTAGGGTTAGATGTTATAAGACACAGCGAGGTGTAACAATACAGTGGCAGTATCCAAAAGAGTTTTCATGGCACACCTGGGTGATATAGCTCATATAGAGTAACAGCTTTGCTCAGAATATTTATCATATATTCATTCATTCACTCATCAATATTTATTCACTAAGTCTAATGTGAAAGAGAGCAAAGAGAGTTGTGACTCTGCAGTTCACCTCTGTGGAGCTTTACAGCACCTTTCAACTTAAAACAAACTTTCCAAGGTCAGACTTCCAATCAGGCATCAGCTTTTGGTTGCCACTTTAGAGCTCAACCTATACATTGATTGACAGCCGATATTACCTGATCCGGTACTTAAAAACACTGTGGCAAGCTTCACAGAGGAAGAGAGACGAAGCAGCTCTCAGAAATGTCCAGTATTTAGTATTTTAGTATTAGTATTTTTTGACGATGTTTATGTTCAGTTATTTCACATGTTAAGGAATGTTTAACTTTGTGCAAAACTACTGCTTTCAATATAAACTTGACAAATGTAGTTCACAATCAACATAGAAAATCATATTGGTATTGGTACAACTCAACACACCCAGTTTTTGAGAGCGAGCTTTACGTTATAGATTTGTCATCTCCAAGAGCAAAAAGAGATTATTTAAGTGATGTCACTTGAGTTATTTTCTTAGATTTGATAAAGCTTCACAGCGATACTCCCTGTGACATCCAAACATGTAAAATTGATGAAGGGCCGTTTTAATATTCCGACTGGCCTGAACCGAATGTTCTGCCACTTTTGCCTTCAAGTCACTTTTATTTGATACATACAACAGTTAGAAAAGCACAGCGGGAGCCTCAATATATCAATGGTTCACCACTTTGCCCACTTCTACTTGTGAACTTTGGCAGTTAATTCAAGTCCATGCATTGGTGAATTCATGCCAGTACGACTATCATGGTGTCATGTGAACGTCTGGTTTTATACTTCATGCGTATGAAATGAAGCTTCAACAATCGTTCTGTTCAACGGGCCATGAATCATCCTGACGGGTGGCATTCAAGTCCAATGAGTGAACAGCATGACCATAAAAAAAAACAAAACAACCACATTCAGCTGGTATTTGTTGTGAGGCAAACATCAACCTATTTTTCTTTAAGCGTTCAAGTCTGCTGGGATTTCTAATTCTGATTACGCAAACGAGGAATGTCTCCTTTGAACTTTGTTTACCGTCTGTACATTGCAGTCTGTGACCCAGCCAGTGAGACCATCAAGAAAGCCTTCTTTGTGGCTTCCTCCAGCTAACTGCAGAGTAGCTAATACGACCCACACAGCCTAATCTAATAGCATTAACTGTGGCTGAATGTTTTTCATGCCAAGCTTACCTCTGAGGATTCAGAAGTGGAGGATTTGTTTGAATACGTGGAGATGGCCAGTGACTGCGAGGGGGCTGGGCCGGAGGCCGGAGGTTTGGGGGATTCTGCTGCCGTGTCTCCGTTCGGTAAGACACCGTCAGCAAACCAAACCCTCCTCTGCTCCCGTGTCAGTGACCCTAAAAAGGTGACCCAACCAAAATTACATTTTACCTTTAATGTTTTGCTTGAACAAACACTACAAAAAATAACTATGAAGTACTTGAAAGTAGCGCGGACAGAACGTCAGAATGTTTTATTCCTGGTAAAGGTTGTACCCTCGTTGCCAGGCTGTTTCAGGACTCCCACGGGCACCATGACGGTCGGAGGAGGGGAGCTGAGCACCCCAGAGGCCTGGGCCTGCTGCAGAGGGGGGATAGTGGAGCAGTACTCCGCTGGGTTGTTGGGGTTCGGACTCTGGTTGCTTGCAGTGGGCGGCATCTCCCATGATTGAGCTGAGAAGAGACAGAAAACATTATTATAAGATAGGGAAAATGTGTGTGTGTGTGTGTGTGTACAATTATACAAATCAGAGAAAATGTCTTTTAAGCAACACACAAGTCCTACAGAAGAAGAATGCCAATTCTATAAACAGACAAATATTTGTTAGTAGAAATATCACTGGACTAAAACAGACAGATACTTTTCTTGGGTTTATTGCTTTTTAAAGCCAATAAAAGTATAACCATGCACCATTATATCGAAGATTAATAGACTTTTTTCACAACAGACATCTTCAATTGTCACAGCATGGCAAGCACAGGTGTACTGAATTTCTTAATGAAGGCTCTGGTGCACTAAGTAGCCCAGTAAGACGTTCTAATGAGCCAGCAGGATCACCTAAATGAACCCCAGTTGTAATTAATACTATTAATTACACCAATTACACTCATTTCTATCAGGAGAGTGTTGAACGTGAAGCTGGAGTTCAAATAAACTTGTTGTCGACTTGTTTTCAACTACTTTCTCCTGTTGTGGACCACTTTGCTTTCTCTTTGCCAATTTTCTATCCTGAAAGTCGTTTTTAAATGGAGCATCGTCTTTAAGATGCACACGAATGCAACATATGAGTTGTAAAGCACCAATGGACGCTCACCAGTCATCAGGGCAGAATGACAGGTGACACAGACGCGAGCCTCCTTCCTGTCCATGTACATGAGGCGGCACTTCAGGCTGCAGCACGTCGCACAGAACACCTTAAAAACACATCGACGCGGAGAGAAAGAAGAAAGATTATTTATACAACCTTCCTACAAAAGGATGAGCACGCCGGCTCGAGAACATTTCTCTAAATGATTTCACTTTAACTGTGATGATTTATAAAAGGTGAAGAATTGAAAAGAAGTTGTGATTAAGTGTGCAGCAAATGTACCGTTTTATCGGTATCGATTTCCTGCGTTTTGCCAGCACATCAGTAAGCTGCAGCTGTGTACAGGGCACTTTGCTTTTTAATGGATTAGCACCTCCTAACTCATCATTACCCAGTAACATGTATTTAGTAGAATATTAGGGAGGATCCTTTTAATTTCAGTCTCACAGCGGCATCATCAACTGGTTTGCGGATCTCCCAGTCTGGCTGGTGGATGCACTGAGGATCCCGCTGCGTCCATTGTGTGCGGCCCCGTTGCTGGTATCAGGATTACTGCAGTGCCAGCTCCTCCCTGCTCAAGTGGCAGAGAGTGTGTTTGTTTACCACCATGGGAAATTAAGTAGCAGTCCGGCGATTTTCCAGTGCACTGTCAGCGACCACATCTTCAGTTTACAGCATTGTGCGGACGCCCTGCTGTATGTGTGGGTGGTCATAATGCTTGAAAGCTACCTGCACACCCACTGAGTTTATCTGCAAAGAAAAGCCTAAAAAAGAGACTCATCTATCAAAGCACTTTATTTATTTACCTCCTTACCAGCAAAGCTCTTTTGAGTCTGATGCAATATTACTCCGGTATGTGTTTGAAAAGTTGCGATGCATTTATCACGCTGTATTTCTCCTTGTATGCATGATTCTGTTCTTTTGTTAAGCACTCATTTACCCTGTTTGCTTGCAGTGGTGTTATTAGTACATTAATACACATTATTTATAAGTTTGAGCATTCCAGATTGTTTCCAGAAGTGTCAAACATAGAAGAAGAAATTAGAGTTCTACAATTACAGCATAATGTTTTTAATCGTTCATTTTTAAAGCTAAAATGCCAAATATTGTATATATACTCAAATCTATCTTGCAGTAAATTGAATATATTTGGGTTCTGAAATGTTTGTTGGAGAAAACAATGAGTTGAAGACTTTACTGTGAAAAATAATCTGAAGATTAATCAGCAGCATTAGTTACAGCCGCAGTGTCCGTTGTCAACTCATCGTAAGAAACCCAGGATGGAACCCAGATCAGCTCAATCTATAAAATACAAATATAATGCAATAGTAAGACATTTTTGTTCTCTGTCATACTCACAATACTACTATGGGTTGTGATTTTTTTTTTTGTGCATTCCAGGAGTTATTTTCTGCTGATGTGTTTTGCAAGTTTAGCTTTCTCTGAACCTGCCTTGAAAGCCCAACATTGGCAATTCCCACAATGCTCTTTGACAAATCCCCCAGGAGAGGAGAGAGGTGGACATTTTGGAGAAGAAGCAGGTGTGGAAAGCAATAATGATAACAGCAAGCAAGCGAGTAAAAGCAATATCTCATTGATTCACTGCATATTTGTCCATACAGGCGACTGTAAAGGGAGAAAATGTTTCCCTCCATGTTTCAGGCTGTTTTCTTCCTGGGTGTTAAACATTGTTAATCATTCTCATCAGTAATTAACCTTTTCTGTTCATGTTTGAGATATTACAAATTCAAATCATGTGATAAACCACCAATAAACAACTTACAGACCTGCTTCACCGTCATTTTTAGGTGTGCTTTGTTTTTAGTTAAGCAGCTCTGACACCCCACTGACCTTGCCGCAGGCCCTGCAGTGATGCCTCCTCTTGGTGAAGGTGAACTTGACATCACATTTCATGCAGACAGGAGCCTGGGAGTCGGGCACCCACACAGGGGCGACCTCTCCCAGGGAGCTGACTGGCTTCCTGCACAGAGCGCCCTGTTGCCCTGCCTGCAGGTCGTTGTCTGGGCTCTCGGAGGGCATTAGGAGAGGAGAGTGGACGCCGCCATCTCCGTTCACCCCGACTGCACTCTGATCGGTCCCGATGGGTGTAGTTTCAGAGGGCGTGCCTCTCCGACTCTGGTTCTCCTGGTTTTTGTTCTTGCTGACGGCGGCTGGGACAAGCTGATTCTGGACCTGGCCTGAGAGAGGCTGTGGGATCTGGAGCTTGAGGCTGACCGGCTGCTTTGGCCGTGCCCCTCCGTAGGGAACGCTGACCGGCTGCAGCCGATTGTTGTTGAGTTTTGGTTGGATGCTACCTGCTCCTCCATCGCCGTTCTCCTGCTTGCTTTCCTCCATTTCTTTCTCCTCAGTGACGGAGTCCTCTTTTGAGGGGACAGGAGATGGAGACATAACCTCATCCTCCTCCTCTTCTGTCACCTTAAGCTTGGAATGGCTACTGCTCTCCTGCTCCAAACCATTAGGAAGGCTTGTTATTCTGAGTAATTGGTCTATCTGTCCCTCTGGACCACATCTCCTCTCCTTCTCCTCCACTTCGACCCTGTCAGGAGGAGATAAACCATTCTCCTCCACCACACAACCAGCCTGAACATCTCTCCCCCTATTCAGAGGACTTTCTATCTGCTCCTTCAAGTTTGCACCTTGTTTTTCTTCACCATTGTCCTGTAAATCCACTGTAATGACCCCCTCCTTGACACCTTCCCCATTTTGTGCTGTCGGTTCCACATTTGGATGAATTTTCGGGGACAGAGTTTCTTCCTGCCCTAATCCAACCTCAAAGGTAAAGTGAGTGTGACTGACAGCAGAGCCTCCTCCACCTTCCGAGGTGGCTCTCTCCTCTTGATGAGATTTATCCTCCTGGTCAGAAGCACAAGGCTGTTTATCCGGAGGGGAACTTATCTCCTTGCCAAGCCCATCTAGTTGTTGTGGGCTTGCGGGGCTGGCGGGGCAGCCGTTCTCCACAGCACTACAGGCCGTCACGGGGGGCGGCGAGAGGTCGTCTGTGCCCACCAGTTTGCCGATGTTGGGCTGCGGGAGGGGTGGGCTATGGACGTCTGCCGGCCTCTCCTCTACCCAGGATGGAGCTTCAGAACCGGGATGTCTTTTAGGGTCGGCCCCCGGGGAGGCGCTGGAGGAGGAATCGGGTAGGGTCTTGAAGGGCAGCGGACTCTCCCGGGGGCTGAGGTCTGCGTGGGCCAGGGCGGGGTTCAGAGAGAGGAGGTGGGCTGGCGGGGCCAGGATCTGGGTCCACTTGGCATCTGAGAGAATGGGATTGTCTGTCTCATCTGGCAGAGGAAGAAGAAAGGAGATATAAGGATTAATGTGGATCTCACTTTGATTCATTTCTCATAAAACACATTGCGCTTTGCAAAGAATTTGTTCAACATCTTGCATAAGTCCCCCTTTACCCCTCATTTTTTTGAATAGCTTGCTGGTTTCTTGTCACGTTGAACACATGAAACAGAAAATAAGAAGTGGCTCCCAGGAAAGAGATCATGAACCTACAACAGCGTGACAGGAAGCCTGTAATGAACTGCCACAGAGAACTAATACAAAGACACACACACTCCCAGGTGATCGAAAGATCTAAAAGTGGCAGAAACAAACCAGGGGACAAATTGAGAAATGAGGTTGGCATGGAGAGGGAAATTAGCGTGTGGATGGACTGGGAAATTCTGAGAAAGTGGGCCAAACGGCTCAGTCACCCCTGGGAGCCATCAGTCAAGCTGACACATGAACGCTGTGTAATACGAGCAGGAAATTCTTACAATATTTATTCAAAAACGTCGCTCTCGCACAGCCATGTCAGCTACTGTATAGCGCTCTCCTGCCTCCACTGGAATTCATGCTAAGCTGTGTTCGAGCACACGCACACACACATTTACTCACAAAGAGTTAATCTGTCGGGCTGGATCTCTGGCAGAGGACACACAGATAATCACTCACAGCCAAAATACACACTGAGCTCACACTACCATCAAAATATGCTGTGCGTGGAGCAGGTCGTCCGACATAAATCCAGAAAAAAAAAGAGCAGTCTTTCCTCTATAATGAGCAGACAGTTTGTACTGGAGAGCTGGGAGGCTGCAGATGGACAGCTCAGTAATGCAGTGTTTACTTTACAATCACCATAAATAAACTCAGTGGAAGCGCCGCTTTAAACAGGCGCTAACACAATTTCTTTACTTACTGTGAACATTAGGTGTGAAGAAAAAGAAGACGATGCTCTCTCTTGCACCAATAACACAGTTTTACAGGAGCCCGAGGGACACGGACAATCCAATTAGTCCTATTCCCTCTGCGCACACCCTCAATCACCACCTGTAAATGTTCGTCAAACTCGAGGGGCAGTGGCTGATTGTCTGACACCTTGATGAATTGCATAACGGCATCCTAACCACAACACGACACACTCCGAGGCACACCTCGTCCCACCCGTCTCTCCTCGAACGCAGTGACTCGCAGTTTGTCCCCGTCTCCCCTCTGACACAGTAACTCACCTTCGTTCTGCTCGAACTCGTCCAGCACCTTGTCCAGGTTGAAGGCCTCGGCCTGGAAGTAATTCTCCATGGGTCAGGAAGCTCCACCCTGCCGACAGCCGCGTGAACCTAGAAGCAGGAAGAGCGTGTCCGTAATACCAAATCCGTTCACATTTCCATACCACGTGCAGATGTCCCCCACGGCCTGAGTCATATCTCCTTTTTCATATCTTTGTCCTCAGCTCACTGTAATATGATTTGTTTAAGTAGAAACGTCCCCTCTAACTCTTTCATTCTTACTTCCTATGCAGTCCTCTCTCTTTTGTGATCACTCTGGGGTCACAGAGATAATGAAAGGGAAGTATGGGAATGTGTAAGTATGGGTCACAAAGACATTTTAGATTAAGAAGGTTATGGAGTGAATTATAGCCCTGGAATACAGCAACAAGGTGACATCCAGGATATGAACTTCAAATTCTCCACATACTTAGGAAAGGTGTTCCTGTGCTACGTAAGCCAAAAAATGCAAAAAAAAACAACTGACCCTTACAGAGAGAGATCCTGTCATTACATAATAATACTATGATAAAAAGAATGTGCTAAACTTGTTTGGCTCTAGATGAAACACAAATGAGTAAATAGCCAAAATTCGTGTCCAGAAATGGCTAAGAAAGGAAAAAAGGACATCATTCAGTGGAGTAAAACCTGTCCTGTTATAACTCTGGAGGTTAATTTGAATGATAGCATCATGTTTAAACATAAAATGCAAATGTTCCATTGTAGGTTATGCTGGCGGTTGATGATTTTAATTTGTTAAGATTACATATTTTCATATTTTCTTCACTCCTACACTAACAGCTGTTTAAAATTTGTCAGCATGTAACTCTTAAATCAAAAGTGACACACACAGAGCGAGCATGCTCTGCAGGTTATTTAGGTATTGTTAACTTTATAGTGAAGTCAGTGCAGATTCATGTTTACCTCTGTGTTACATCACCTTTTCTTTTAACAACTTTCAGTTAGTGTGAGTGGGAACTGAAGACACGAAATGTTGAAGTTTTGAAAGTGAAATTATCTCCTATTCTCAATTCGTTATTTACTCCAGCTGCTCAACAGCCTGGTGTAGCTTTTCTAAACTTCTTTTGACCCACATTTCAATGGGTCACAGGTCTGGACTGCAGACAGGCCAGTCTACTACCTGCACACTTTGACATGCAGAATGCGGTTTGATTTTCTCCTGCTGAAACAAGCAGGAATGTCCCTGAAAAAGACGTCATCTGGATAGTAGCATGTGTTGCTGTCAAGACCGCTTAAGCCGGGACCAAGACCAGAGTGCATCAAGGCTAAAACAAGACCAAGACTTTGAGGGTTGCGACCAAGTCAAGCCCAAAACTAAGGCAGGGTTAGACTATCAAGACCAAGACCAGACAGTGCACAGCTTAATTAGGGAGCTAATATTTTCTAAATCTCTTTGATCGAGGCGCAGTCACAGCAGAATTTACATGTGGCTGTGTTTTGTTTGGAAGCTGTTTTGAACCCAGTGTGCACTCTTTGTGATTTTGGTAGCCAAATTTTATTACATAAGATTTGGTTTGGTTGACATCTCCTCTCAGACAGACACAGCCCTGAGCTTCTACAAGCGACAGTCAACGACAAACTTTCTGATTAGAAATGAGTCATGGGATTGTCAGGCAACATTTGCCGACAGAACTTTGCTCTTGCATGGATCCTCTTTAGCTGAGAGGACATGACGTCCATGATTTCCAAAAACTCTTCCAGGTTGTATAACTTGGAAACGGTCTACGTTCTTTCTTTACATCTCTGACTCTGGTGAAAATCCTGTAAACGCAGCCACGAAATAACGCTCCTCTCTCTGCGTCAGTCCTCACCTGCACAGAGGTCCTCCTCAGCAGTCCCAGGCGGTGTTTTTTCTCAGCGGGTTTCCCTCTCAGTTCTCACTTCACCCAGTCTGGCAAGCGCCCAGCGCCCACACCTTGGACATGGAGGGAAACACCATTTAGCAAAGAGCTACTTCTCTGTGGCAAAGCATGCTGCTAGTTTTCACTAAACTACTACTTCACAATGAGTACAGTGATTACCTACATACTTTTAGCATGTAGATGATAGAAAAGGAAATGCAGCTAAGTGCTTTCTCTACGCTTAACATTTCGATTCCTGAGGGTGAAAAATTTAAATACTCAGCTGAATTTTTATTAAGCAAACAGAGAGTCTCAGTTGTGAGGGATGCTTCTTTATTACAAGGTTAAAACTGGCTTTTAAAACAGAAGGTAAGCTCAAACTTCACTGCTTAGAGCTGGAATGATCGGTGAAAACTGATCCGTCAATCGGTGGAAGAATAACCAGCAGCTATTATGAAATTGATCGCAGGTCTAGTGTGCATTTTGACGATCAATTGACAGAAATGAAACATAATAATAATAATAATAATAATAATAATAATAATAATAATAATGTGTTTTCATCGCGTTTTGCTACCTTAGAATGAGCCCTTTATATGTACAGAGGCAGCAGGTCCTCTTAAATTGAGTCCATACTTTCTCCTCCACAGGGAGGGTAAGGCGAGGGGTGTTCAGTTGGTTGCAATTTGCTAAACCATACACACTGGTCCCGTGATTTTATAAAAATTTAGTGATTTCCAACTCTTTAAAGTGATAATTTGATGCCGTTTCCTTTGTTATTTATAGTAAACTTGAAACTAAACTAAACTAAACTAAACTTGAGTTTTGGACTGGCAATTTAAAGATTTCACCTTTCAACTTTCGTCACCTTTATATACCCTAAATGATTAATCAAGGATGAAAACAAATGAGTGATTCACGTTTGCCGCAACTACACTGATGATAAGTAGGAATTAAATCTTAAGGTACTTCATGAACACCTTCAATTAATGAGATAGTACTGCACATTATCGATAGTACAGTACTGCACATTATCATACACAGTGAGCCATTATCCATCAAAGCTCGACAAGGCAATCAGTGGCGTGAATGGAAAACAGCTGAAGCCTGAATCACTGCACAGTAAACCCCTCTCAGTCTGTCCTTGCCGATGAGGAGACCTTGGAGTGAGGATGCGACGTTGTGAGGCGTGAGGAGGCATGTTTCTATCTGTGCGTGCGCGCGCGTGTGTGTGTGTACGGCTGCAAATGAGTAACAGCCAGACTGAACTTCAGGGTCATTCTCATAAGGACAAGAGCGACCGGGGATTACACCAGAGACCAGATATTCCGCAGAGCGAAGGCCCCGGAGAAAGGAGCACAGTCGACACATTTTCCGCTTAGTTTAAGGTGCAAGCATGGGCACGATGTCAGCACAAAAACAGCGGAGGCACAGGACAGGAGTGTGTACGTATGTAGCGTGTACCGTGGGTCAAACCAATCCTGCCACACCAGGAGTGAAGCTGAAAAAGCAACAACAACAACAAAAAAAAAGACTACAAAAAAATCTTTAAATTAAGAAAAACAGACAACATGAATAATCTATCAGTGAATGAAACAAACAGTGCTTTAATTAGAGCGTGTGGCAAACCTTTAAATGAGCACTGTCCAGATGGAGTGTGATGACTCAGTTTACACACAACACACGGCAAGTGACGTCAGCGCCCGATCAATACAAGGATACAAGGATGAGCTCTACTCGCTGAGATAAATATAAATGATGACATTTCATTGCATTTTGAACTTGAAGTTTTGATACCTCGGAAAAATACATAACTGTGTTTTTATGGTAAGTGCACAAGGCCGTACGAGGACTCTGAAATTATCTCTACAATAACAACATGGTAATAAAGCTATCATTACCCAGCTGACAGTAGAGAAATAGGAAAAGACATGCAGGTCGTAGGCCAAACAGGGAGTGCTGCAATTCATGGCCAGGACCTTAACCCCTGGGCGAGCAGGGCGCCCCACGACACTGTTTCATCAGACTGATCTTATAAAACCAGACATCTGATGTCAGCTTTTGATACTCTGTGTACTCATGCTGTTCTAAAAAAGGTATTCAGGTTCGCTACCCAGCTCTGCTTGTCATCACCACTGCATCAATCTTAACCAAGTCCCAAACCTTAGTTAGTTTCTTGTGACTGCAGGACACATGACCGGAGGAATCCAGTGCTGGGCAAGTGCCGCAGCGGGATAAAGCATGAAAATGACCAGGCGTTTTCTATAAAATCAACTGAAACTAAAAAGAGTGTAAGATGATCCAGTTTAGAGTACACTGCCTTCATAACACCTGAAGTCAACATCTAAGCACCAAAGTTTTACCTCGTTCAACCTCTGCACCTTTTACTTCAGAGGTTTTCTTGTAAACTAAATGAAAGTCTTCTTAAATCATCTCGCACCATAAGAGCCTGAAAAGCTCAGCGGACTGTGGGACCGTGCACACACAAACACGTGAACAAACACAGACAGAGACAGACACACACACACACACACACACACACGCACACACACACAGATATGCCTCCATGAGGACAGGAGCCCGTCCCTGATTAAGATTTAATTACTCTGCAGAGGCATTGAATAATGCATCTTTAGTCAAAGTGCGTGAAGGAGTTGTATTTTTAGACATGTAAACTTGGGAAGATGCTTTCAAAGGAGACATATGTGCATGAGAGAGCGTGTCAATCACAGAGACTGTAAGACTGAAGGAAAACAGTCCTGTATGAACACGCTCCAACTCCTCAACTAATGACTGATCAAAAACAATCATAGACACAAGCCATTACATGAGGTGTGGCCTGTGGTAAAACAAGACTGTCGAGACTGTGCATGACAGTGGAGCTCACCTGATGGTTATTCTCATTATAAACTATATTACGGACTAAACTAATGATAAATTGCGATGGGCATTAGTTTAACAAAACACAACCCAAGCAACAACCTCTGCTGCTTTAAAGGACAGACAGTGCGAAAAACTGCAGTTCCTCAAATGTCCACTTGAGGCTGGCTACAAAGTGAGTCAGTCTCCATAAGTCCCCATGATAAAATGTCCAACTTCACAGCAGAAATAAACATGTAAACACTTTTAACATTAAACCTTCGTATCATCAGCATGCAAAGCACAGCCCCGTAGCGCAGACGCGTAGCCTTGTTACTCAGTGTATGACTTAAAAAACTGATTGAACATACATAAATGTGTTTTGTAAATTGGTGTTAAAGTATAAACATAGTGCTAAAGCATGAGTGCAAACAAGACCACGGCCTCTGTTCTATTTTTAAATCAAGCGAACTGCAGTTGATCCCCATTCACTACGGCCATGCTCCGGCCTGCAGTGTAAGCAAAGACACGCTAATAATGAAATGGCCTAACAGACTACTAACACAATAAACTACGCCTGACTGGACATCCTGGCATGGCAGCAAAATTAAATAAGACAAGGGCATAAACAGCGAGGAGACGTTCAGACAAACTAGAAGGCTAAAAAAAAAAATCATGAAGTCCTCACTGTCAGAACTAGACTCAGTTTCCTGTTGTTGTTTCCTGTGACAGAGGCTACATTCAGTTCCTCAATGATCGGGTGGGATTCCCTTACAAGCATTAGTCTACTTTGACATATTTCTTCTGCTTATGACATGACATTTTGGATCTGGTTTAGTTGAATAATACTTCCCTATTTTAGGTTTTAACTTTTTCTCAGAGGTCAGCTCCTGCATGAGGATGGCGCTTTTGATTACACTCATGTTTTCATATTTCACAGCAAGAAAATGAGTGTAACATCTTTAATAATGGCATAACAGCATTTAAATGCACCATTTCCAGGTTCTGATAGTGTACATGCTGTTCCATAAACATGAGCCCTTAAATAACCCTTCATTAATGTTATTAATTACACCTGTGCTCCATTTAGAGATGAGAATTGATTTTTATTTATACCAATTATTATTCTGCTTCAGTCTGACTTTTTAATCGATTCCTGACCATTTATTTCAACTTTTGGCCCTGTAAGTAAGCAGGTACAGGCTGCAGTGATACATATCTCAGCTAACATTTTGTGATATTTTGTGATAAGTATCACAGGCACATCTATATCCACATATATTGAAGCTTTATGTTACAATGAGTGATGAGGAGGGAGCTTTCAAATGGATTAATCATGTCCAGCATTAAGCCATGATGAATGGTGTGATGCAGCTCAGACTCATGACCTAGCTCGGGTAGATATACTCCTCCTACTTATTTTGTACCACTTGAGAATAATGCTTAGACTTTACTAAAAGTTTTAGTGGCTTTATTGAACGCACATATGTCCTCATTAAGAATGTGCAGAACCAGTCAAGTTTTCTACTTCCTGACCACGAACACGATCATCAAGTGAGATACGAAGGAGAGAGGCAGCAATAGGTTATTTTTGCTAGTGTGTACACATCTGCTAACAGCTGGGCAGTTTTGACAATAGCACATATAAATAGAGATTAAATGATCTGTTGATTAATTTAACGACTGATTGATGAACTGATCACATTTTCAACCAACAATTGCTTCAGGTTCTTTAAAGAACTGGTTCCACTGGTGGTACGCAGCCTCCTTGTGGTGGTACTTGAAGGAATCTCTGAAATATTTATTTAAAATGAAATTAAATAATTTAACATATTACACAGTCAAAATACAAAAACATAATTAGTGGAAATAAACTATGAGATCTCTGGAACAGGATTTAAAAATAAGTTTCACATTTCCTGTAATATTTTTTAGTTTTATTATCATCCTGATACGTAGTGACACTCGCAACTGTAGCTCCAAACAGGAGATATTAGGAAGGGACGGGTGGATCTTCTCTTTTACACCAAACTAGATCTGGTTCTTGAATTGGTTCTATTCAAAATTCAACAATAAATATTATTAGAAATAAACTTAATAAGCTGTCATAATAGAAGCATTTGATATTTTCTGAGGTGGTACGCGATGTTAAAGGTTTAAGCAGCACTGCTTTCATGCAAAAATACCAAATATTCTCTGGTTTAAGCTTCTCAAGCTTTTGGACTGTTGGTCAGACAACACCAGCAAATATAAGACGGGAACGCTGTGGCCACTACAATTTGTTTTTTAAAAGAACATTTTATAAACCAAAAGATCAAGAAAATAATAGGCAGATTAGAAAGTAATGAAAATAATTGTCATCTGCAGCAACTTTCTACTTTTCTAAACTACTTTCTGGCATTTTATAGACAAAATGATGCATCAAGAGAGAAGAAAGTTCAAAGCCTACATTTAAAACGGGTGTTATGCATTAGAGGAAACCCTCTTTATGAAAGTGATAATGGCCGTGCGCCTTGTAAAAGTTCCTGCACTGTTCCTTTTTTTTTTTTCTTCTAGCGTTACAAACTTCCCAGGCCTGCGAGCTCACATCCTGACAAACACCGCTTTTAGATCCATACGAGTCACCTCCGCGCTCCAGACGCCGTCTACTTGGGGTGAACACAGGAAACCTCAAATGATCACTTCCTCTCTTTGAGAATGGACTGACATCACTTTCTAACAACATGATCGCATGACTGAGTGACACATTTTTATGTAATGTTTAACGCCCTGACTGGGAATACACACTGGGAGTGGTCCTACCTCCTCCCAGTAGTTTACAAAATAAAAGCAAAACATATGAAAGAAGGGAAAAGCTACAGGTTTGTATCCACCAAAAGGTCACACCTTTATAAAAAACAAAGATAATTTCTTAGACAGCAGAGGTTGAAAAGGTAAATCTGTTGAGGTTTGAAGAAGGGAAGGTAAAGAAGAGCGTAGCTGTCGTCCTGTTACAAAAAGCTGCTCTGCTTCACAGCAAGTGTCAAAAGATATTACGATCTCCTTTGCTCCCTTATGTTTTGATCTACATTTAACCACCACAAGACAGGAAAAAGCAACAAGAAAAGAAGAAGAAAGGAGACAGGCTGCCGGGCTGCCATCAGGGAGAGGCTAATACTTTCTGAAAGCGTACAGTAACCTACATTTGGGAAGTCTTTGCACACATGAGAGCTTGTCTTCGCCTTCATGTGGGAGCCTGTTGGATCAGTCTGCTCAATCAACCCCCCTGGGTTTTAATACCACTTGAAGATCTAGTGAGGCTACAGGTAAAATAACAGATTACATGTACCTGCATGGAGAGGAAAGTCTAAGCTTTTCCATTATCTGATTCTTCAGTGATTTCCCTCAGTGGTGATGACTATTCAAGGTGGCAAAAGGGGACGGGCTCACCTCTTCGTAATAACAATCCACCTCCAGGGGCCCAAAAAAAATGATGAGGTGAATGCAAAAGCCACCAAAACCAACTCTCATGAGCAAGATAGATGACCATTAGCTTGGATTATGCAACCATAAGTGGCACTGCTGCCTTTGCCTGCAGGCCAAACACAGCCTCAGATGGTAAATATTATTCACAGGTAGGCTGGGTAAACACATGGAAAACTCCTCTGTGTTATTAAACAGCTGCAACAAAAAAAAAAAATCACAACAGCTGATGGTTTGTTTGCAGCAGACAACTTGGATAGTTGTATTGTGTAGCTTGTGTAGCTTGTGTTGTGTTATGTGTTATGTGTGTGTGTGTGTGTGGAGAGAGAGGGAGGGGGGGGGGGCTGCTGCTAGCTGCTCAATTTAACGCAAAATCCGCCAAAATAAAAGGCCACGAGTTAAGTTTATAAAAAACCAAGTCGACTAAACGAAAATGTTTAAATGTTCAAAAGCAGACAGCAAATAACGCCAACGGAGAAAGCAGCGTGCTGTATCGGGAGGAAGGGAGTGAAGGAGAGAAGCTAGTGTTTGCTCCAACGGTTTCAGCGGGTAGTCGTGCGCCGAGTGACGGCGGCGACTTGCTGCTCTGGCGGACACTCACACAGCCGTTGGCTCGGTGGGGCTCTCCGTGGCTAACGGCCAGTTTTAACCGTTATTAAAAAAAAAAAAAAGGAGCTTCCCTCCGTCAGGGGGGTTAACTCACGGTCTCACCGTAACATTTCACCTCCCGTCGCACTGCTAGCGTTTACGGTGTAGTAGTGCAAACGTTAACGTGTTGTGTAATTGACGTAAAACACGGTAACGGTAATCCTCGCTAGCTAAACCGTAAAACAAAAACACCCATCCACGCACCGACTTCGGGTTAGTTAACACTTGCCGTTGTCTCGCAATGGCGGGGTTGGAGCAGCAACAAATATTCAGTCACTCACCGGAGGAATCCTCATCTTTTTTTTTTTTTTTTACGTAGAGTCCCGCGGAGCCTCGCCGTTAGTATCCGTCATACCTAATCGCCTTTGGGAAGCTATTTTTGAGTCTCCTCGGTGTGTTGTGGAGCCCTCCGCCGCCCGCCTGCCTGCCTGCTGCCTGCCTGCTCAACTCAAACAGCGCAAGTCGGAAAGTACAGCCTGTAGTCTACCGTAGTTGTGCGACAGCACTCAAAAAAAGGATCCCTCCCCCAAGGTTTAATACTGGGAAAAAAAATAAGGAGCAAGCGTCAAGACAGCCAGAGTGGAAATACAGCACGTCCTGTTATCTATTTCAAAATAAAATCACGACTCATTAACGTGTAGCCATATGACTCACTTTTTTTGGCCTGGTGTGTTCTCAGGTGTCTAATATACACTTTAATATAGACTGGAAATATATATATTTTTTAAAAATCCTGACACTTCAATCATCAGAATCAGAATTGCTTTATTGGCCAGGTGTGTGCACATACAGGTGTAGACAGTACAGTTTAAAAGACAAGGGACATGACAGGTAGATGCAAAAACATAACATAAAAACATGAAACATAAACATAGACATAAAAAATAACTATATACATATTTAAACGGTATATAAATGTGCATAAATATAGATATATATGGACATGTGTATCTATCTATAGACGTGTAAACTGGATAAAGGACTGATGATAGTGCAAGTGGTGGAATAAATATGGTTTCTACATATGTTGTAAGCTACTTAAATATTTTGTTTCTTCTTGATTGATGTCTGGTTTTCATCTTTGCTGTACAGCAGGATGTATTATGTACACAAGGTAGTAGATATTAGTGTATAGTATGCACTGTATGAGGAGAGTGAATATATAAGCAGTGATATTTATATTTTAAAAATAAGAGAGGCTAAATGTAAACAGCATGAACAATAAATCATTTATAATTTGTACAGCTAATGTTCCTGATATTTTGTACGGGGCAAAAAAAATAAAAACAGGAATAGACAACAATGAATATAATTTAGCAAAATAGATGATACATAAATAACATTTAATAAGATAAGATAGTATATGAAAAGATCTATCTATCTATCTATCTATCTATCTATCTATCTATCTATCTATCTATCTATCTATCTATCTATCTATCTATAGTACCATAAGTACCATAAAATGTGCTAGGATAAATACTACCTATTCTTCTACATTGACCAACAAGCAGTAAAACTTCTATTTTCATTTAATCCCCCCAATAAAAACCTGTCCTCCATCCTCCTCACTCCTAGTCTGTGTTGTTGTATGGGCTCTTATTTTTAAGTCGATCACACACCGCTTCCTGTCTGGATGCAGCTGTCACTGTCCATCTTTCTGCAGCTGTAAAACGCTTCAGCTCCATCCAGCTCCTGTGCTGTGGTCCAGCCGCAGCAGCAGCAGGGACATTTTGGCTCAAACCGTGCTGAAGGTGGTGGTGGTGGTGTGTGTGTGTGTGTGTGTGTGTGTGTGTGTGTGTGTGTGTGTGTGTGTGTGTGTGTGTGTGTGTGTGTGTGGTGAGCCCTCCGGGGCGGGTCTGCAGCTCTGTCCCGCTCACGGCACGACACACTTGAACCAAAATGGCACACTCATCCCCGGGTAACCTTGTCAGAGTCAGAGCTGTCCCGCTGCACAGAGAAGACAGCAGCGGCTCATTGATCAGCACGATGCAGCAGAGGAAGCGTCAGAGGTGATCAATGAAACGGGATGTGACAGTGTTGGCGGGGCATGTGGTGATGTGTGCAACCCGCCCAAACTCTGCTAACCTTTCTCCACTGAGTATTTACATTCATCTCTGCAACCTCACAGCTGCAGATTAAGATTTATCATCCAAAACATATTAGTTATGTAAGTTTAACCATATACTGAAAAATAATAGTCAATAATAAAAATGTGGAGCAGTTAGATACATTAAAACGCTGTTTACTTTTTAATGCATCAGTAATAAAATGCAGTTTTAACTCAGATGGCCACCCACCAATGATCTGGGTTCTGCTACTGTCTCCCAAGTGCTTGCTCATGGTGTGAATTGTTCAGTCTCTGTATATATTACAAAGACAGCAGTCTAGACCTGTTCTCAGACCTCACTTAAAATGCTGACTTTGTGTTTATATGTAGTAAATATGGCTCTGTTGTCACTTCTAAAAGCTCCAGTGTGTAAGATTTAGTGACATTTAGCTCTGAATTTGCAGACTTTAACCAACTGAACACCCCTCACCTCTTCTTCTATTTTTATTTTTATTTTTCTTTCTACTTTAATTTCTGTAGTGTGTACTACACTTTTTCTTCTTGCTGCTGTGACAAGTAAATTCCCCCGCTGTGGGATGAATAAAGTATAATCTAATCTAATCTAAAATAGTGGGAGAACTTAAAGTGGGTATGAAACACATCTTTGAGAGCTTGTGTTTGGTTTGTCCGTTCTGGGCTACTGTAGAAACATGGGAGACTCTGTAGAAGAGGACTTGCTCCCTCTGTAGATATATAAGTCTCATTCTAAGACAACAAGAACATAATTCTTAATTTCAGGTGATTATAAACACATGAACACACTTTTACACGTTTACATGTCAAATATTTTCCATATTTGGCAAATAAATTCCACTAAACCTTACACACTGGACCTTTAAAGATCTGAATACTTCTTCCACCAGTTAATATCATCTGAATGCATGTCCTCATGTACGGTTATAGCTGCATTAACATTGTGCAAATGTATCAACTTTGAGAAAATATAAGTACTTTTGTAGTTTTAACAAAATAAAGTAGAGTTTTAAATGTAACAGCTCATTTGTAGTCAAAACACTTTTTTTTTTTTAATTTACACTGTTGCACAACAGCTCAGATATCTATGAATTCAAGGAAGTGTAAAGGAAGAGGCGCAGCACAGGGGCTTTTTATACGCTTAGCTGTTTGTTCTATTTAGAAAATGTGCATCAGTTAGAAATACTACGTATATGAAAACACTTCAAGTATGCTCAAAAAAATTCAAGAGAAAGAGAGGAGCATCAGTAGCCCAAAAATGTTTTATTAAATTCATAAATCACCACTATAATGTAAAGTGAATTCTTCATTCACTTTAATTGTAATTTAATATACAATCTCTTAAATACTAGCCATGTTTAACCATGTAGAAAGCTTATTTCTAAAGAAGTTGAGTCCTTGTTTCTTGGCGTGTCCACGGCCTACTGAAATGAAAACCTACTGTGTCTGCATGTTGTTGTTGTTGTGCTGTTGTGTGGGCAGGCTAAACCGAAGTGGTTCATGTCTCCAGAGATGATGCACTGCACCTTTAACAACCGTTTCCCCACAAGAGGAAATGCCCTTTGTGAGTCCGTAAGGAGGTAAAAAATAAAACGGTTGACGGAGGAGGAGAGAAAAAAAAAAAACAAAAAAAAAAAGATTCATCAGTTTGCTTCGTTCTTTGAGGCTTCGTCAAAGTTCTCCACAAGATCTGGAAGGCAAAAAACAAGAGTTAAGATTTAGTTTTGGAAGCACACACATCATTTGTAAAAGTATTACTATTATGATGATGAAAACATCTCATTCTATACCTGGTACATCGTCGTCCTCTTCTTCTGCAATTTCCTCCTTCACTGCTTTCATGTCCATTGCTGTAAGATATTAAAAAAAAGGTGAATCAGAAGTTGACTTAAGAGTTGTAAAGTAAGAAAATTCTGTGATGTGAGGTTTATGTCTGAGTGTTTTCACACATCTTGTTGTCAAATTCCATAAAACAGGCCTCGCTTTAACATTTATAGAGTGGCTACACTTTTCTAACCCCTCCAAGCAAAATCCTTTCACACACTGTCCAACATGTCAGTTTTCTTGTTTTGCAAAAACTTTGAGGAAATCTGACCACTGAAGTGGAAAAAGAAGTTGGTCAACAAGGAGATGAAATACTTTTTTGGACCTGACGATGAGACAGTTTTCTCAGCTTTTGCACTGGTTGAATCTTTTGCTCGTCAGCTTTCACCGTGCAGCAATAATCACTCGATTAGTTGCGTCGCCGTGTGGAAAAGCTGCTCCTGCTTCTCGTGCTTGCTTCGCCAAGTTTATTTCCATCTACATGCAAAACGCTAAGGCCGGCTGCTTCAAACTCAATCATCTCGGATATCTGCACCTTTACTAATGATCAGTCTCTAATTGATCATATTTCTGCTGTTGGAGTTCTCGCTCTTTTCCTCACAGTCCTTATTCTCTGCAGTTTGTCGCTTCTATAACTGGTTTCTCTAAGTCAGATTTACTGACTTAATCCCCACGAGTCCTGCAGTGATTCTAAACAAACAAAACTCTGCTGCACAAACACACTGACGTTTTACAGGCAGTATATTTGGCAAGGTTTCTGATTCAAGTTCAACATGGATTAGAAATGTCTCTTTTATATGTATTTTTGCCGACATGGAGACCTGAACTTTGATCCTGAGGTTGAAAGGTGGTCGCTTTGGTCTCTACAGCAGCCTTCCTTTTCTGCTAACTTTGCCAACACTTCTCAAACTACTAATATGTCTGATATTACACATCACAGAGAACCCTGACATTGTGACCGTGAGTGTTCAAGCGCATGCGTGTGAGTGTGTATGTGTGTACTCACATTGCCGTGGGAACTGCTCGGCCAGCTTGCGCAGGCTGCTGAGGCTGTCGGCTCCCAGCTGGCTCAGGATGCCTGGCAGCATCTCTGTCAGCTGCTTGGTCTCAGCGTGGCCCGTGATGGCGAAGGTGTTGGCAGACAGAGACGCCTGCACTTTGGGGTTGTTGAAGTGGATCACTGTCCCATCATCTTTTATCATATTCACCTGAGAAAAAGAAAGAAAAAAAAGAAAGAAAGAAGAAAAAAAAAAACACAGTCAGACGTGGAGCCAAGAAAACTTCACACAAGATTTTGCACCATCAGGACATTTTTCATTTGTTTTCTAGTTTTTTTTTTTAGGGTACATTCAGACAAGATCAGACGCTGCAGCAAATCCAGCGTTGTGTTTTGCTGATTAACCGGCTTTATCACTCACTCATTCACTGTCTTTCGAACGATGCTCGCTCTGTCACTTTCTCTCAAACCATAGGAAACTTTGCGTCACTACTTTGCAGTGTAATTTGTGAGTCAGACTCCGATTTAGGAGCATGAAATAAACAAAGCTAGAACACAACAGGTAGAGTATCAGAGTTTAGGTCATGAATCCACCTGCATAATCTCAGTTTCAGAGACATTTCAGGCTGACTGTGGAGGGTTTGACACTGTTGCTGTCAAAACGCTACCCCCCACTCACATGAATGGAAACAGCTGAGTTTTCGCTGCAGCTCTGAATCCTGTCTGAACGCACCTTTAGACAAAAAGGTCAACTCAGATTACAACCAACCGAAAAAGGGGGAGACATGCTTTAAAAGCACAGAAGTCAAAATTGGCCTCATGGCTTCATGACCATGGAGCACAAATCTGTCTTAAAGTGCTTCACAGCATATAACATCTTCTATCCTGAGACTCTGTTTGGATAAAACTCCAGATTAAGCAGGCAAAAAAAGTTTCTTAAATTGGATCTTCGTTGAATTTGCAGCAAGTATCTTAACAATTTCATGTAAAATCGAATAAAGAAACCAAAATGAGCCACAACATGAATCAACAGGACAGAGTGAATTTTGTGCAGCTGATTATCGCCTAACTGTCACGTCATTGTTGGATAGAAGTAGATGACATGATGAGAGAACACTGATTAGGCTTCTCCATGTTTTTAATCTTTCCTTATCGGGACTCTCTGGCACGTCAAAGCAGCACGACAACGCTGAAATTAGTTTTCCTTTTGAAAACTCACCTCTTCTATCCCTGCGATGTTGTTCACTGCCAGTTTCTTCAGTGAGCCCTGGAGCTTTTTGTCATCAGCTGTTGCAGTTTTGTGAACAACCTTTTTCTTCCTGCGGGCCGTTCCCTGAGGAATGAACAGGTGTGGATGTCAAAGAAGGATCAGAGAACTGAATTAACCAAAATGTCAAATACAGTTCAATACCACTGGGTCATGTCAGACTTTATTAATGTATACAGGACAGTTTTCACTCTTTTTTTGGTAAAGCCCTGAACTAGAAATTGGTTAACGCAGCAAGTTTAAGTCAGTAACTTGACTTAAACAGTGACAGAGGCACTACTTGGATCTGACAGTCACAAAACAAAAAAGGTGGCGCTTCTGATGGGTGAAGCTACTAAGGGCGAAAATACTGTCCACAAAAGAGGGATCTGATTCCCAAAAAGTCCAAGTGACACTGCACATTAAGCGGCTACAAGATTAAAAATAAAACTTGTAAAAGTTAAAAAAGGGAGTTGAAAAACAGTAGAGCCACTTGCAGCAAAGAAAAGTGCTCTGTTTTAATTGTTCCACTCAATTTCAACTATGCTGAACACAGGATTTTGTCTTTGACACATTCACCGATCATCTTTTATTAAAGAGGTCCATAACTTTTGCTCTGCCACATTTTGTTTTTATTCAACCACAGACTTTACAGCTTCACAAACAACTTAAAAGATCTTATACACTATAAATTCTAATTAACCAACGTCAGAGATCAAAAACCTCTTGCCTAAGAAGTATTATAATTACCAAAAATCTGTAGAATCGTCTTGTTACTTCAGGTAAATATATAAAGTTAATGTACTTGAATGAGAATATTATTGCAGAGCAGTCTGGAAAAAAGTGCAAAAGGCCTCTGTCACAGTATGAAAAGGAAAAAAAACAACAAATAGCGCCACCTAGTGTGTGGTTGATGACTTTACAATACATTTCAACAAAGCCACAGAGGACATAAATGAAGGGGGCCAGTGCTCTCTCTCTCTCTCCCCCCCATAAAGGGAATGCTGAGGTCAGGAGGAAAGAGGGGCAGATGCTGAATGCCATCATGCTCCTTAACATGAACAGCTGAGCCAACAAGAGGACAAGTTAAAGCCCTAAATAAGATTTGGGGACGTAATATTTGTCCACACTAATAGAGTGAAATAAGATAATAAAAAAATAGTTACTGTACCTTTCCACCTATCCGGACCTGTGCCTGAAGTTTGGCAAGCTTCTCTTGATTCATAGTGTTCTGGTTGGAAATAAAAAAAAAATATTAAAAAATATTAAACATTGTTATTTTTACATGAGATTAAATGACACAATGACAAACAGAAAACAGTTTCCACAGTTCAGAAATCAACAAGCGGTTTAGTGGAGCACATGTGATTACTTGTTGAAACGCAGTGGACATATTGGGCAATAATCCTCATCTCCACACACATTAGCACCGAGCTAACGGACTGCTAACAGATCAGCTGGCACTTACACTGAAGCCATCCTTCACACGGACCACCAAACACTGAACAGACACTTAAAGAAAAGCCACTAAAACCAAATTATAAAAATGACATGCAGCTAACCTGTGTCTAACGGAGCTAACTGTGGCTAAGTCATGCTGCTAACTAAGGCTAATTCGGCTAATATTAGCACCAGTGGCTAAAGAATCAAGATAAACGAGCTGGCTTTTTGTTTCCCGCCGAGGCAGGCGACTGACATCGACTTCAAATCACACGGTGAAACAAATCGGCTCGGATGTTAACCACAAATTAAAAGAGATCTTACCTTTTAAAAGGGATAAAGTGACAGTCGGTTGAACTGTTCTCGCTACTAATGAGGCAGAGGGAGTGCAGCTTTAACCCGCGGCGTCAAGCAGCGGCAATAAAACACACTTCCTGTTAAAATTTTCACAATAAAATAACCATGACGCGTACAACAGCACATTTTTGACTTATACAGAGAATACATTAACGCTAAAGGGTGACATATACAAGTTTTAGCACGCTTAAGTGGGACTAAACGCGTTAATCATCTACTTGTGCTAATATTATAAGCGTTTTGTGGCTTGTTATACTTTTATTTTGGCGCTCGTTTCCGGTTACCTCGTGATATTTCGTCGTCTAACTTGACCAATTGAAGCCACAGGCAAGAGCACGCGGTTGTGTGGATGTGACGTCATGTGGACAGCCCCTATTAGAGGAGGAGGAGGTCACTGATGCGCGCGCACGCCCCCCCTACACACATACACACACCTTTATTGGCTAAGACTTTTATTTTGAAATGTAACCATTGAACATCCGGGTCTGCGGTTCAGGAACAGTCACTGCCATTAGCTCGTAGCCGTGGTTGTGTGTGTGTTTGTGTGTATGTGAGGTAAAAAAAAAGGCCATTCAAAATGCAAACGTCTGTAGTGAACATCGCTTTATTTTCATCTCTGCAGGTATTATTGTCTCTGACGTGTTTCCAACAGGTTGTCGAAGCGGCCAGCTCGAGAGGTGAGTTCATTTTTTTTTTATTTGAGTTAATATAAAAGCTAAAAGCTAATTTTAGCCCGGTAGCAGTGTGGTCACTGAGAGCTCGCTGCCTTTGTATGAGCATCATGGATCACACAGTCTGTGTCCTGCACAGGTGATTTGATGAGGCCAAGACATGACCGGTTTGTCAGGTCGAGCCACTTTTACAGGCACGCTCAGGCTGCTTTTGACTTTAATGTTAAATGGGCATTTTTAATGAGGTTGCACCAACTTTATTCATTTTTATGCATATTCATAATAAAATGATAAGTTGTAATCAGTTACAAGCAGAAGTATGAATAGAAAACAGCTGTGTAAACTGTATTTACACTGCAAGGAGGCAATATTACAAAAAACAAGAGATGTTTAGGTTTTTTAGCAGCTTTAATGCGGCACTGCATATACAATGATTACATAAGAAATTAAATAAGGTCTGGGTATGATAGTGTTATAAAAATATACATATTCATCACAGACAATAAGCCCAGGTGAACAAAATATGCTAAAATCTCCATATTTTGTCATACTGTTGTTTTCATACTGTTTTTACAGCGCTGTAAATTGTTGGGAAGTTTCCTGAAGTAGATTTTGTGGCATATAGCCTGATATGTTGTCTATAACAGCAAAAGGATGTAATGCAAGCTGATCTGTGGTCTTGAAGGTCTTGGTCTTGACTCAGGGAAACTGCAGGAATATCACCAGTGTTTCCGATTATTGACCTAATAATGTCTAGTTTGTCCTGACGTAGTTTCATAATGAACTGAAAACACTGTAAAAAGTAAAACGTGTGACAAAGTGACAGTGGAAGTGGCAGAGAAATGGTTCAAAAAGCTGTTCTACAGTCTGTAGTTTCAGAGCAAACACCTGCGCGGCCCAGAAAACTAAAGAGAGTTCAGGTCAAGGTTTAACCACGAGCCGACAGCTGCAAAGTTCCCCCAACAAATCAAACTCTTCAAATAGATCCTGTGACCAGTATTGGCCAATATAGTTAACGTCATTTCTGTGACTCAATGTTTGTTACTGTGAACTGCTGTCAGCAGTCGCTGCTCTCCTTCACACGTACTTCTAGAAAGTGATTGTGTCGGTCCGGGAAGAGATGTCAGCCAAACCTACTGTAATTAAAAATCTGACTTCCTAAAGCACAGAGAGTTCATCCAAAAGAAAACACAGAGCAGTATTTTAAATCATCTGCAATACGCTTACAGAGACGGCTGCGAGGCGCGGGCCTCACCCAAAGAGATTGGGCAAATATTAGCTAAAGGTTAGCTACATTAGTTCATCATATACAGTCTGGTCTCAGTCTCAATAGACCCTGGTCTTGAAAATGTAATTATTTCACAAATAACTGCTCTCACACATGCTTTTATACTCAAATAAAAAGAAATCATATGCCATGTTGCTGCCAGAAACCATAAGAGGTCTGGAGTAAATGTAGTTAACACCTTTACCTTAATATGGCAAGAGGGCACATCCCAATATAGTCTGCACTGATCACATGTCCCATCGCCACCATATAAACCTGCATGCTAGTTCCTGTAAGTAGTTACAGGTGACAGGACAGAGTTGTTATTTCCCTGCAGCTTCATATTAAATTACCACCATTCATGTGTATTTCTTCACCGTTCTTTCTGGCGATGGTGTTTTTAGGGCAGACCCACCCTGTTGAGGAAATATAATCCTGGTTACACAATACTGTGCGCTCATTAATAGTTTCCCCCCGCAGGGTTTGGAGATAACATCCACTGGAGGACGCTGGATGATGGCAAGAAGGAAGCAGAGGCCAGGTGAGTTCACGCTTCCTGTTGCGTGTTTGTACAACCGATTCTATTAATGAGCAGAGCAGACGTGTTTATCAGCAGCTTCTACTCGACGTTTTATTCCAAGATGGCACACATCTCATATTTATAAACTGAAGGCAGAGTTCCCAGCTTTCAGTGATCTTGTGTTCAAATTTTCTTCATGTGTTTGCACTGATAGCGGGCTGCCAATCATGCTCATCATCCACAAGAGCTGGTGCGGAGCCTGCAAAGGTAAAGCAATGTTCTCTCCCCTTTTTTGACTATCAAAACTTCAGTCCTGTCATATTTGAATAAATCTATTATCGTGACAGAAGTACATTACTTTAACAAATGAATGTAGCTTGCAATGTTTTGTATCCCCTGTCAGGAAAAGACAACATTCTCCTGTTCAGCATCAATAAAAATGTCATTTTGTTCAAACACTGGACGCTAATGACCACATTCATTTTAAAAATAGGAAAAGGACAGGTGTAAGAGTGTCCTAATGAGCCACGACAGTGAGGCAGCATGCAAAATACCAGGAAGCTGAGGCTGGAGCAGCTAAATGGAATTAAACCATCATTAATATAATTATTTACGCCTGTGCTTTTCCCGCTGCAACATGTCAAAGCGTCTTTACTTGATCTTGAAAGGGGTCGTCAGGACGGTGTGACCAATCGGGGACATCACATCAAGGATGTTTTTTTTTTTATCACCCCTGACGGGCAATTTGTTGTACAGGCGGCAGTGACTACACAATCATCAGACAACAAACAAACAAAAGAGTAAACGATAAATACAAGGATGAGTTCAGGTTATTTTAAGATCAGCCAGGATACTTTAACGATGCCCGGTAATCCAGGGCGGATGTAGTTTTTACTTAAATCAGGCTCAGTTTTATATTTAAGTCATAACTTGTGATTTTTGCCGACTGACCTTAATGTTGAAACAGTACAAGAATGTTTTGATTCAAGGCGACATGAACGCCGCTCAAAAATAACCGTTTAATATTAGGAAGCTTATGCTGCAAGCTCAGCCAAACAACCATCTGCAGCAATGTGGGCAAACAATGAGTTAAACTGCAGTGACCTGAAAACTCATCTGTGTGTGTTTTTCATTTTAAAGAACAAAGTCAGTACTTTGATGTTATAATAAGTATGATTTAATGTCAAAACAAGATCATTAATTGTATTTGTTGCTTTTTTTTTATTAGCACTGAAGCCCAAATTTGCTGAGTCCAAGGAAATCTCTGAACTTGCACACAACTTTGTTATGATCAACCTGGAGGTAAGGAAATGTTAAAGTGGCAGCAAACTGTTCATTTTAACTGTAGATGTGGTGATGAACGTGAACTTGGGTTGAGATTTCTTCCCAGGCTCGTACGTGATCAGTTATCTCTTATTTGAACAGGACGAGGAGGAGCCAAAGGATGAATCCTTCAGCCCCGATGGTGGATACATTCCTCGGATTCTTTTCCTCGGTACGGAGGGGGTTGAGTCACCCTTAACAAACACTCCTGGGATTCTCGACCGCACAGTTACTCTTTCTGAACGACATGCAGTCAGTGCCTGGTAGTTTCACTTGGCTGGAGTTGAAGTTTCAGTGGTACATTTTTGACCCATTAAAGATTTATGGTTAATTAACTCAGATGCTTACTGGACAAGACGGAGATAAGAACAACAAAACGTGTACGTTTCAAATATTTACAGAAGATAAAGATGAGACAGGAAAGACTTTAGTGGTCCGACATCAAGGAAATTCACTTGTCACAGCAGCATGTATGCACAAGGTGGATAAGAAATTACATTACTTAGAAAAAGCTAATGAGGATCCAAATAATACGAATCTGTGCTGTTAATCACAGGAATATTATGCCATGATGTAGAACATTAATGTTAAAATTGCTCTAATGCATTTTACCATTTCCACGTTACAGTGCATGTAACAAAATAATTGGTCTCTTAATCAATTAGTTAACAGATAGAAAATTCATCAGTTATAATTAAGTACCTAAAATCTACTTGCAGATTTGCAGATACTAAGATTTGCTGTTTTTTAAGTCTCATAATAAAATCGTGTAAAATGAGGCATTTTTCGCCATTTTCAAACATTTTTATTGACCAAATAATTAATCAGTGGAGAAAACTGTCAGATTCATTTATTCTATATTGTTTCTTTATTTTTATTCGACTCGTCTTACTCCCTCACAGATCCCAGCGGCAAAGTTCATCCTGAAATCACCAACAAGAACGGAAATCCAAACTACAAGTACTTCTACAGCAGCGCAGAGCAAGGTAACAATCCAGATGATCGTCAGTCACCTGATTGAACCTGTTCTGTCGATTTTAAAAAGGAGTCGATAATCACACGTCGTGTTTTTCTTCCCTCCTGCTCAGTGGTGTCCGGTATGAAGGAGGCGCAGGAAAAGCTGACGGGCGACGCCTTCAAGCAGGGCCACAATCTAGACGACGAGCTGTGAGGAGGCAGGAACAAGGCATCAGGCTGTAAGGGCTACACTTCTCCTCTACCTGAGCCTGTGCTTCAGAGAACAAACAACCCTCCTGTCACTATTTATACTCACATTTCATCTCACTGACCAAACCAAGCCAAGCGTTTAACGGCGGCGGCGGTGCTTAAGTACTTCTTTAGGTCCTGTACGTTTTTTTTTTTTCCCCCCCTACGACGACGTTTCCCTGTCTTTGTTTTAAGACATGTATATTTGTAATCTACTGTTAATTAAATGCCATGTACTGTACTTACTGTCTGTAGAGGATATAACTAACTCAAGCTAGCCAGGTTAACTGTTATTAACTCATTTGCTTGCCAAGTTTTCCACACGTCACTTTTTTTCATCCATGAAAGTTCTTTTTCACTGTAGACGACTGTGAAATTCATTTTAACCAGTAGAGTTATGTTTCCCCCTCCCAACAGCAATGATACAGTATTTCACATCAGTCAAGATAAATATTTTAACACCTTCAGTGATGTGCTTCCAAAGATCCTCTACAGTATCTGTAACAATATTTACCATGAACTGCAACATCATGGACTCTGTACTTCTGATTTTCTCTTCTCCACTGTCTTTAAAAATGATATTAATTCTTCATTTAATCCTATAATTACCGTAATAGCTATATCTACATACTTGTTTTCTCCTGTTCAGTCTGTTTTGCTGCTCGTGAAGTGACACTCGGTTTCTTTTTAAACTCTTTAAATGAGGGATGAAAAACATTGGGTTAAGTGTCTTGATGTATTTTATACATGTACACAGCCAAGTGTGCAAAATTAAAGTTTGTTGTACTGAGTCGCTTGTGTTTATTGGTCATTACATTGGTGAGCCACACACACACAGCTGTAATAACAGTAGATTTTATTGTCTATCCAACAATAGTGATCCCTTATGGTTTCGTCAAACGACATGCAACTGCTACAACAGTTAACATCAGTAGATGACACGAATCAAGTCACTATTTAAACATCAGTTTGACAGTGATTTTTAAATAGTGCAGTTACATTAATGCGAGTGCATTTATTTAAGACATCAGATTGCAGTTGATCCCATTCCAAACACAGCGTTCAAAATGGCTTATTTAGGAAAGAAAGTTCTTTCCAGGGCGAGCCGCGTCTCAGCGTAAAAATGTCTTACAGCATATGATTTTCATGATAAAATAAATTACAGGGGAAAAAAAACAAACAAGCGTGCATTTCTAAATAAGCCTCATTTCATGGCGTGTTAACAGACTATAACAACATGAGAAACGTAAGGAATGTTGGTGTGATGAGTCGAACTTTGCTAAAGGCATTTGAAAGATAAAAAAAAAACCAAACTGTTCTCTGTGGAGCTCCATCTCTGAGCTTTAGAGAAGAGTTTTTAAGAAAATCACAAAGTAAACAAACATTAGTGATGTGTGAACGCGGCCAAAAAGCTCCAACATCATGAGGTTATTTAAAAGATTTTAAAAGACGGGAGGGGAAATAAAAGAGAAAATATTGCTACAATCACTATAATTACACTAATTACACAATGCTGCTGCTGTAAAATCAGCAACACTTTCACATATATAAAAAAAAAGCCTATAAAAAGCTGTGTGATCCATCTGAATATTCAAAATGACACAGCTGTAAAGTGTGATTAAAACCGGGTGATTGTTTTTAAAATTTAAGTTGTGCACATACCATTTCATAACCAGTGTGATAGACCACCGCTGACTAGGTTTTCTGTCCTGACAGAAGAACAGCATCATGAGCTTATGGGATGCAGCTACATCGTGCGATCGTGTCTCAAACGGGTTTATACGACATCTGGAATTCATCGCAGACTGCAGGAGGCAGGTCCAGCGTTGGAAACCGCATTCCACATTTCATGGATATCTTTTACAAGATTACACTGAAACGCTGAAATGTTAACTTCCATCTGTAAACCCACTTGACGCTTTATGACGCTCCATCCTAAACCTGTGAACACTTCACGTGTCGAGCAGGTTGGAAGTTTGTCCAGTTTGCTTCTGAGGATATTAAGAGGTGGGTTGAGGGAAGGAGGGAGTGTGTGTTTGTGTTTATGTGTGTGTATTTGTGTGTGTGTGTGTTTGGAGGGGAGGCAGGAGCAAACTTAAAATCTTCCCTGCTTGGCGTCTCCAATGGCGCCCCAGACGTCAAAGACAAACTCATCGGGAAAGGCAAAGTCTCCGAGGGTCTCGTCCAACGCCATGGCGAACTCGTCCGGGTTCTTCTTGTCCCGGCCGACCTCAACCATCGTAGCAGCTGGAGAGGGAAGAGAAAACTTCAGGTCAGATTTATTTAGAAGAAGAAGGTTTTATTTTATTGTACATGTATTCTAGAAAACTTACCCTGAGATAATGTTATTACTACATCTTATATATGACAAAATGTGAGTAAATACAGATCATTGTCGATATCCGGGTTAATACTTCTTTACACTCACCAAGTTCAGTGTCTCTGATGCCCATGTAGCTCTCCAGGAGATCGTCCACTTTCTTTACCGCCTTCTCCTCAAATTCTGTCGGCTAGGAAACAAACAACAACAACAACTCAGTTTTTATCATTTAGTTCATCAGTTTACTGTTTGTTGTTGTTTGTGATGGATCGTACAATTGGAAAAATACCAAAAAACTACTTTAAACGCCTAACAGCAAAACAAAGTATGTGTGTAATGCCCCTTCCATAATCTGTAATCACTTATCCATCAGGGTCACAGTGGGGCTGGAGCCGATGAGTAAGAGTAAAAGAGGAGAGGGCTTCATCCAAACACATGATAGTTCAAGAGAAGTGAACTCACCTCCTCCTCTACAGTAGCCGGGCCCTTGGAGCGAAGTCTCAGAGTCCCCTTTCCTGTGCCGATCTTGTTGTCACTGGCAGGTTTGGCACCCTTTGACCTGGGCTCAAGCATTTCTGTCAGTCAGAAACAGAGGGCAAAAAGTCAAGTTTATTGCTGTCCTGTTTGAAAAAGGTTTGTATAGTGCTGTAGGCTGTATGATTTGACCCTTTTAAGCCATACAGACATATTTGCACATAATGATCTAATGTGTCCGGGCCCCCATGCTGAGAAACACCGCAGCACACTGAATCCTGAAGGAGAATCTGTTGTCATTCTGTACCTTATCTCTCACTCACCAAAGGACTTCATGGGCTCCACCAGTTTGAGGGTGAAGGACTTGTCTTTGGGCAGCTCTTTAAGCATGCGGGCGACCTCATAATGCCGCGTCCCGACGATGTTGCGTCCGTTAATGCACTCCACGTGGTCGCCCACGTTGATCACCTTCACCTTGTCCACAACGCTGCCTTCTTTGATGCGCTGCAGGAAAGACAGAGGACAGGAGTACAGAGAATGGATTGAATAAGGCAAATATAATTAAAAGCCAGCTAAATTACATTATACATTTATGTGGCACGCAAAAGAAAAAGGTCTCCAAGCAGCACAGATCAAAATAAAAACAGGACGAGAGTGCGTGCGGTTGTGTGCGTGCAAAATACTTAACGATGCCACTGTATTCACTCTTTCATCACATTATACCAGAAACCACTTGACTTGGCAGAAAAACTGACTTCAAAAGTTTAAAAAAAAGGAAACAAACATTTAAGATGTAAAATTATCTTCTGTACCAGCTCAGGAGCTTCGGCACTGCATGCAGACCTGGCAAACACATGCTGCACGAGGCCAGACCCTTCACGTTAACAAGTTGTTAAAGAAGTTTAGAGTTAGACATGTGAATAGAGACATCAGTTTAATTCTCCAGACATCCAGACAGGTATAGTTAGTAGGAATAGTTCACATCCTACAGCGGCATGACACAGCACTTGACCTGAGGCTTTAATGAGTCATAAACGCTGTCAGCTAAATCAGGATGCAGTGCTGTTTCGACATCACATGATGGCACATGTGAGCACTTTGAGAAAGACTGACATCAAACAGACCCGTCTACATCAACAGAGGCGACATCGCAAGGTGAATTATGAGGAAAGCAAGTTTGTAAAATGGCTTTAAGTGTGGCGGTCGTGCAGACAAGTTGATGTGTTTGTCTGTTGATAAGAGCTTGAATCTCGAATCAAATATGATCAGAAGGTTATGTAATATTATGTAATATAATTGGTATTTCATGGGAGTAACGCTGAAACAATTAGATGATGATTAGATTATTTAATGACAAGTTTGATAACAAGTTCATCTTTATTTATTAATTGTATAAGTGGATTTCATAAGTTTTCTTGTTTTTATGTTGCTGATATCATTGTAGATTTACAGTAATAAGGTATTTTAATTCTGAGAGGCCTTCACCTGCATTGTTTTTCTACACAACAACTTGCTGACAAAGCAAAAGATTGCTGAAATGACTTTAGTTATAGTTTAAGCCAACACACAGCTCAACACTTAATCCTAATCCTTAATACGACTTATTTTTCTTCCTGGAATGAGCAAAATCAGCCACTAACATAGAGGTACATGTGACATGACAAGCAAAACACACTAAAAACACCAACATAAGTCAACTAAGATAACTTTTCTTTCAACTATTCAACAATTCATTTGTCTTCTGAGCTAATTTTGTGATGTTAATGTTGTTCAAGGTGAGAAGACCCGGTTCTTGTTACCTTAATAAAAGCGTATCCCGCTCCGTTGTCGGTGATGGTGAGGCCGAGAGCATCTTCGGATTTATAAATCTCCACCTCCTTCTTGAGCCCTTTGATGTGGGCGAAGATGAAATCCTCCAGGCCTATCTGACCCCCGAGCAGCTTGTCCATGTCGATCTTGTAGGTGTTGAGGGTGCAGAACAGGATCTGTACACGCACAAGACATGTGGCAGGCAGATATAATCGTTTTTCTTTTAATACACACACACAAATATACACATATTTGATGAGACTGAGCTAAAACTTTGACTGTTAATCACTCGTGTTTTTGAAAAAAGAATAAAAGACGACCTGCTGTGAAGGAAAACCCCAGGAACCTGTTTTTAGTCGTAGCCTGAACACGGAGCCAGATTCAAAAATAAAAAAGTGTTTGAGTGTAGATGACAGAGCAATGCCTCACTATGCTAAATACAGCCATCATCAGGGAGCTCCGTCTTTATTGCAGCAGCCAACTTATGCCAAGTTATGCCCTCTTCCACCCCACTGTTTCATCAGTGTGTGTGTGTCTGTTTTTTTCAATCCCAAGGCCGGACTGGTCTGTGATGCAGCAAACTGTGAGAGAAAATGACCTTTCCTCGTGTGCCAGGAAGCTTGAAATCTGGCTTCACACCTTGTGGCTGCCATATCTTGGCAGGATGGAGAGAAGGAAACGTGATCTCGAGGAACATGATACACGAGTGGCCTGATTTAACGGCACTTTAAAGAGAGGCTGGACAGTGAAACCCAGGAGCAGCAGACCGGTCGATCTGAATCATTTAGTCTGGTCTGACTCGCCCAGACAGACAGTGGTCTTTAATAACTTCGATTTAATGCGCCCAACTTCTACTGTGGGACCAGCTTTGAGAAATACCGAGGCAGGATTTGGTGGCTGACTTCCGGGTTGCACAGCAGAGACTGATTCGTGCTGGTTCATCGGGAGGATGACCTTTGTGCGCCAATCAGGCTCTGGCAGCGAGGCCATGCCTTGTTTGGGCCTTTTTTTCCTCCCCTCTTGTGTACCAACAGGCACTGTTCACTCGCACATTAGCAGACATGCGTTGCCGTGGGTTACCGGACTATAAAAGAATGGGATTATAATGGAGGGAGGCCATGAGAGGAGAAGGGCTAAGAGGAGAAGAGGAGGCAATGTCTGAGGTAAGGGAGGGGTGTACTGTAGGCTCTCGTCCTTTCTCTTTCCATAACAGACTCCCCACCACCACCTCTTGGCTCTCCCTCCACCTCTCCCACACCAGGCATTACCCAAGAGCGAGTGGGAGGAACAGCAGCGGACGCCTACACCCGGTTACCAAGGCTGCCGACTACATTAAGCCGCTTCTCTCAGCACTCCTCTCTCTCCTCCTGCTGGGCTGACAGCCGCAGAGTGTTCGCACCGCCGGGTGTAGCTAGGATGCAGCGAGCAGCGTCACACACACACACACACACACACACACACTCACACTCACACACTCTGCAGTGAAGTGACTGCCTCTCCTCTCACAACCTGACTCACAACCTGACAGATACTACACCTCCCACTGCCTGCAACACGCTGACCAAAAACCTTGATGAGCACATGGAAAAGGGCAAGTGAAAGGAGAGGCAGTGCAATCTGTTCAGAAGTACTCGAGACCGGGACAGTCATGGGTCAATGCTTTTAAAAGAGGAATAAAAAGATGAGGAGGGAAAAAAAAAAACTTGACAAAACCTGATTTAAAATTAAGTTTGAGGCAAAAATTCATGGATTAATTTGCAGAAATGCAGATGCAGCATTTTATAATGGAGGCAGCCAGCCATGCCTCCATTAACACTGTAGTGCATGTAAGAATACAATTAAGACAAAGAAGAAGAAGAAGAAGACAAAAAAAGATGAAGAACACAGACTTGAAGACAAACTTGCTCCAGACATGTTTTATAAAATATTATTTTTCAATAATACTTCTGTGGAGTTAAATATTCTCATAAAAACACAAACAACAAATGTTCTGTATAGACACCCACACAAATAATCTGGATCTTTTCTCATGAGCTTGCCCTCTTCTGCTTCTTGTCAGTATTAATAAAAGATCCTTGATCCACTGATTATATTATTTATTGGGTGAGTGTGCAGTCTCTGTGTTTGTTTTTATGATTACTTCTTCAGCTTGCAGTTGTCAGCATCTCCGGCGTGCTGAGAGGAAAGCTGGAGGACACAAGACGTCCCTCTATTTCAGTGAAGTGCTTTCTCATTGGAGGGTGCAGCCACAAATTTAACATTCACACTGTCATCTAGTAACTACAATGATAATAAGATGGTATTTATACTTAAGTATTTCCATTTTGTACTAGTTGATATTTCTTCTCTGCTACATTTCAATGGGACTCTACTATGCAAATCAAAAGCCAGATGCTGACTTCTCTGCTCATCTGAGACAGACTGACAGAAAGTGAATGTGCGCTGCTCAACTCCACATGTCAAATTATTTTTGGAACTCATGGACATTGTGTCCTCCGGGCTGAAGAGGAAAAGGACAACCCAGATTGTTACCAGCACAAAATCTGTGACAGTATGGGGGTGTGTTAGTGCTCCGTGGCATGATGGGTAACTTACAGGTCTGTGAAGGCAGCATTAAGGCAGCTGAAAGGTACACATGCAACATCCAGTGTTTTCAGGGATGTCCTGTTTATTTCAGCAAACCACATTCTGCTCAGGTAACGACAGCCGGCTTCAGGTGGCTTCATAGTAAAGAAAGGCGACTACTACAACTAAAATGATTTTTATAATATAATAGTAACACAGTGAAATAATATATACAGTAATATAACACTCTGCACAATGAGTACTTCTGTACTTTTACAGAAGGGAGAAGAAAGTTTGGACTTTTACTTGTAATGGAGTATATTTTGGCCGTAGTATTGTAGTATTTCTATTTTTACCCAGGTAAAGTACGTCAGAGCAGCGTGTTGACATAATTATCTTTAAATTAAAACTTTTGAATTTTATAAACTGAGCGATTAATCGATGAATCAAAAAAGTTGCAGCCTTCACAACCCGCAGGTGAAGGTGTGTATTCATTTAAAGTCATAGTGACTGTACCAGTGCACACACCTATTCAAATGAGTTAAAAATATAACCTTTTTATTGCAAGCAGACACGGTACGATATTATAATTACATATAACAAGCGCTGCTATTGAATCTTTGAAAATTTCCGCCTACTTCTACTCTCAACAGATCGCTTCTCTCTCTGTGTTTGAAGTAAGTAAAAGGTAGACAAATATAGCGTCTAATTGGATCTCCCTCTGTATTGTTCCGTGTTGACTAAAAGCTCGGGAAACCCGTTTCTTTGGTAACTGAACCGCTGTCCATTTACAGCCTCTTCAACAGATCTTTTAATGGCAGAAAAGAAGGTTAGAGAGATTAAACAGAGAGTAATATGCTTACAGAGGGGAATTACTCATGTGTGAAAGCAGAATGATGTTCTTCTCGTTTCCTGTCCTCGTCTGCTGTTATTTCTGCGTCGACTGTTTTTAGTAGTTAACAGGGAATGCTGATGTAAGCCGTGTGTGTTGTGGTGTGGCTCCGTTTTTAACAGGATATCACATTCATCAGCATTTAAGCCAGTGTAATCATTTACCTAACTGCGGATGTGAGATTGTCCAGTGTGTGACAACTGACGGGCGTTTCATAAAAGGTGGCTCAGAAGAGCAGAGCTTGAAAAGCCTGTCTTGACTGAGCCTGACAAACTCAGCCGAGATTCATTTGTTTCATAGAAGAACAAAATGTGACCCAGTTTTGTTGTCAGGACCTGAGAGGTTGATACTCATTTTTCTGTTTTCTTTACTGTGAAATGAGTGAACTGTGTTCATAACCACAAAAACCAACAAAACCACCTCAAGAAACAAAGCAAAGGAGAACTCTCTGAACTCGTCAGCTCAGTTTAGGTTCAAATTAATGTACAAGTTACAACACAACATTAAACAACTTTGTTGTATC
Organism: Protonibea diacanthus; assembly: GCA_028641955.1. Taxonomy (NCBI): domain Eukaryota; kingdom Metazoa; phylum Chordata; class Actinopteri; family Sciaenidae; genus Protonibea; species Protonibea diacanthus. The sequence goes on along the minus strand of CM053988.1, from coordinate 18,480,192 downwards.
ACACAGGACTGCAGCCAGCCCATTTACTTTATAACAAACAATAAGACAGTGAGTATTCTGTGGCTGTGAAGTGAAGCCAATGCGGAAGTGACAAAAACTGCAATTCCTCAAGCGGCCACTTGAGGCTGGCTACAAAACATGTCAGTCTCCATAAGTTCCCATGTTAAAGTGTCCAACTTCACAGCAGAAATAAACATGTTTACAGCCTGGTACAAAAACAGTTTTGGCCTCTATAGCTAATTTCCCTGTTCATGACAACTGTACTGAGGGTGAATTATTATAGAACTCACCTGTTCAAATTATATTAAGACTTAAACCTATGCAGAATTAAGAGTGTGCCCGCTTTGACAGACAGGTAGGTGTGGTTACAGACATATTGTTTGAGCACCGAGATGTCATTCGGCCCACGTTAGGTCTGCCGGTGATCCACGTCTTTGCCAATATTTAGATTAGCCGGGAGGTGGAACAAGCAGAACATTCAACATGGAGTGTCCAGAGTGTCTGATTCTTTAATTTTACTTATGTGACATTTAAAAAGGAAGAAAGTGGAACCTTTGCTATAATACTTTCAGAATCTTTGGTCAAATTAAAGACTTCTTTCCTCACTCAAATGTTTGTTTTTTGTCTTGTCTTTCTGTTCGTCACAGTCTGTACCAGTCTATCTATTCACCATCTTTTATTTACTTAACTAATTACTCATCTTTCTTTTTGTTATTGTGTAATACAGAACCTGACTTCCAGCAATGTCCTGCAGGCTCCAGGAACAACACTCTTGGATTGTGGTTGGGGCAAATATAAGAAGAAGAAAGAAGAAATAAAAAACGTGGTGAAATGATGCTTACTATGAGACTGTAGTCAGGGAGGTCAGATGGTCATTACCATTATTCGAATTTCAGTGCTTTTACACTATTATTTTTATTTTAAAAAAGGTACTTATCAATCAGTATGTTAACTATAGTAGCTGGCAGTCAGTGCACCTCTAGTTCCACCACATATCAGCTGTTTGGGTCAGACAGTTGCAAGATCAAGTTTGTCATGTTTCTACAGATTTGAGATGATGCGTGTCTGTGTTTTTCCGTCTGTGCTCCTGTATCTCTGATTGATCTAAACAGCTGATCTGTGGTATAATACAGAGCATGATGCAGTTGGTTGGATACGGCTGGACAGCAGTTGGATATTTTGGCTAAAATACGTTCAGCTGGGATCTCTGTCTGCTCCTCCAAACTGTAGGTGAGCTGACCGCCGTCTACTGTAGGCAATACACTGACTATGCATAAGTACCTCATACGATGCCACTCCAAAGTACCTGAACTATCCCTTTAAGACTGAAAAAGATCCAGGCTCAGCGTTTAAGTACAGCTTGTGTTGTAAATTGCCTCATGATCATAGTGCAGCAGTAAAGAGAAACATGGGAGGAAACTGTGTTTTACAGCTCTGGCAGATTGGTTGAGCCTGAGGTGGAGATAAACTGGAAAACTAACCAGGACCAGGCTAGTCTGACTTTATGTGGAAACTAAGGTCAGATTAATTCAAACCTCCTAAGCAGAAATGTATGAAAATAAGCCTGAATTACCAAAGTAAGCCTGGTTTAACTGGGAATCTTGCTATCTGAAGTGAAGTGAGGGCTATGTATCAACCAGAGGTCAAGCACTCCTCCTCCGTCACTGCATCCATCCCAGACAACTGATAACAAATATAATCTTTCTCTTATTATCTGTGGTTGTTTTGTCTCCGCCATGGCATCGATCCTCATAGAGGATGGAAAACTGAACTCGCCTGTGAAAACCTGCTGTTGTTGTGCTGCCGTGACAACGCTCTCCTCTGCATCACTGCTTGTAAACAACCACATAAACTGCAATAAAAGCAGATCAAGTCCAGTCACTGGCAAGCACGCACATACACACACACACACACACACCTAAGGTATGCGCTCATTTTCTTGTCACATGTGTAATGAATCACAATTACTAGTAACCACATGTTCAACAGCATCTTGTAGGATAATTTCAGAGCATGTTATTTGGCACTAATTTAATGTAATTGGGTCCATTTACCACACAAGGAAATAATGGTGGTTTTAACTGGTCAAAAACAGAAGCAGAAAGTAGCCAGCAAGTAGTTTCCCTTTCTAATGCAATAAATGAATCCCACAGAATACAACGTTTGCATGTTTTAGTTCATTTTCAGCACATCACATGTACTTAAAAGGTCCAGTGTGTACAATTTAGTGGCGTTTAGTGGTGAAGTTTCAGATTGCAACCAAGTGACTAGCCGTCACCTCTCCCTCTCGGTTCAAGCGTGGAGGAGAAACTACAGTGGCTGTACAACTTGTGAAAAACGCAACAGGTTCTGTGGAGAGCCAGTGTTTGGTTTGTCCCTTCTGGGCTGCTGTAGAAACATAGTCATTCAACATGGTGGACTCTATGGAAGAGGACCACTCCCTCTGTCTCATTCTAACGTAACATATAAATAATAATTATTATTTTGAGATGATTATACACTAATAAAAACATAGTTATGAAGAGAGACACAGCGAAGGACCACAGGCCGGAGTTAAACCCGGGTCAGCACAGCGAGGACTAAGCCTTTCCCACATGGAGCACACGCTCTACCGGACATCGCCACCCACAGACACCCATGGTGAAGCTCAGACTGTGGTGACTCTGGCCGTCAACATGTTAGCAGTCCTGCCTCTGCGTCTCCTGGCTAATCTAAAACTCTGCAAAGACGTGGAGCTTGGGTGACGTTGAGGTGGGCTGAATGAAGCCTGGCTGCTCAAACAATCACAGCCACTTGTGATGACACCCAACTATCAATCAAAGCACCCAAACTCTTAAATATGCAGGACTTTAAGCCTTAATATTATTTGAACATCAGTTATATCACCCTGTCACCCTCAGCAGAGTACAGAATAATTAGCTATAGAGACTGAAACTGTCTGTAAACGGTTTATTTCTGTTGTGAAGTTGTCAAATACAACAGCTCAAACATAAATTCAACAGATGAATGAACACCTCTCACCTCTCAACACCTTTAAACAAAAAACTGGCCACTATAAGCTTCATAAAGGTAGAAATACGCTGCAGAGCATTAGAGTTTAGAGAGTCTATTAGAAAGGCCAGGGGAGTGTGTATTGCTATCGGGAAAATACCATAAATATTATACTACACCAAAGAAATGGTGTAAGTACTTCCTACACTGAACTGGGTGTTGTTTCAGACGGGAGTACACAATAGATTTATGGCTCTCCTAAGCAGTCTCTCGTGCTCGTATCATGACAGGTGCTCACTTGACATTCTTCACATACCTAAATAATAGATAAATCACCAAACCACTAAAGAAAACAAACTAGTTCCTCTAAAGTATGTGACATTTACAACTAGGTAGTTCATCCAGACGCTTGATTGTTTTTTTTTTTTTAAAAAACATCTAGGAAGTGAGTACAGGAGCCCGGCTAATACAAACAAGCAGACTCAAGCTCCATCAAATGAGATTGTTTCCCCTAATCCCCTCCCTCACCACCACCAGATTAAGAAATGTCTGGCTGCGATCATGGAAGTACGACTACCAGGAAAACAAAAGCAAGACAAGTGCGTCTGTCACGCGGCCGCGGCCTCAGATATTCAAACTCTAGGCAAATGGATGTGTGGCAAGAGACGGGTGGACGAGAGGCAAAGTCAAGAAGCCACACCTTAAACTCTACAGCTGTAGGGCCAATAAGCAAACTTTGACCTGAGCACATGAAAAGATCCCATTCTCCATCGAAAGGCCGCAACATTACACTCCAGCTGAGATAACAGAGGCTGTACTGAGTTTACGTAATAAATGTGTGCCTGCTGTGCTGTATTTTTTTATTGCTAGGTTGAAAATTCCTTTCGTTTCCTCATTAAAGTGACTGAGCTTCAGTGGAACATCACAACAATAGACGCTCACAGTGAATCCAGACGAGCTTTAATGCAATGTGATGTCTGTTTGGACAGTAATGTGAAGCCTAATAGGAGAAATTAGTACAAGGAAGACAGCGCCATTGTTCATTACATAATTCATATCAGGCTCAGCTATGCAATCATGTAACCTCAGCGCCAGGGAGGTTTACAAACAACCACAGCTTTGGTGTCGGGGTGGATCCGTGTACGACTAGTTTCTCCTTCTGTTTGCTTTAGTGTTAAATTAAAGACGCAGCATGATAGAGCAGTAACTTAATGGGCGTTAATGATTTATGGTTTTGCATTTATGCCATCGAGTGTTGAGACTTTACCAACCAAGAAGCACGGTTGTGTAAAGTCACTTTAATATGAGAACTGCTCCTCCTGTTTTGGTGTTTCAAAGAACATTAAACCAGAAAAAGAGGGAGAAAACAATTAAATAAATACAAATTATTGAAATTCATAATGATGCTTGCAGTTTTACACTGATTATATGTTTCAAAAACATCTAATCTGTGACAGAATACTTTTTTAAGGAGACCACATCCGGTTTAAAAGTGAAAGTTTCAAGCTCGAGATGGAAATCTCTGGTCCTCGTCGTACTCACAGCTGTTTGTGAGATGCTTTAATATGTAAATATGTACTTACAAGTTAGTTACCTACGTCAGTACTTTGTCATAACGATTTGGGTCTATACAAGAGCTAAAGCAGATGGTCTGATGCTCAGTGGGGAATTTGTCTTTTCAGCATATTTTGAGCGCAGACTGCGTTTGACAGCTTTGTAATGAATAACATGTCGAGCACTGAACCTTCCACTTCTCACAGTGTGCTGTCCCTCAGTGCTGATTGTAATGTGTCCCCAGCATTGAGCATCAAGTATCAAACGTTGGCATCAAATGCTTGGAGTCTTAGTGATGTTTATTGATTCACTTAAGCACCTCCAATCCAAACCCAACATCAGGAAATTCCTGAATACTTTTTAGATGCTTACCATCATGGCTGTTGAGGATTTGGTCTGGAAAAATAATTTCCAATCATAAAAGTATACAGAAAAGAAACAAATCCTCCAACTGGAAACCAAAATAGTCAGTCAACCAATAGATGAATTGACGAATTGTTGCAGCTCTATTAGTAATAATAAACTTCTAACTTAATCCCCAAAAAGATGTTTTGTTGGAGGTTTAACAAGGACAAGAACACAACAAGGACTTCCTGAAACTATTGCCAACTAACATCCCTGTAATAAATCCTTTATGATCGTGATGATGTTCAGTTCTTGGTCAAACTGCTTTAGAAAAGTTCAACCTTATGATCATTTGAAGGCTGTAGTTTGTGCTACTGTTGAACATTCAGCCTAAATCTGGTGTACAAATAACTCAGATATCTTCTCGGGTCACGTCCATTCAACATGGGCACCACAGTCACACAACGAGCAGAGTGAAGTTTGGTGGTGTTTATGGAGGGAGGAGGCCCTGGGCAGAGCTGCTCCCCTGGGTCCTCTGGGACGCCTCTGGCTGTGGGTCGGACAGCTTATCAGGTTAGATTTAAGGCTATGCCCACTGAGCCGGACGTGAGGGACTTCCTTTGGTAAAAAACATGGAGTCACACAACTAATATTATCACATCGGTCTCCATCTGTGTGTCTTTTTCTGTGTGCCACATTTCTAAATAGACCAGTGATCGCTATCGTGCTCAAAAGGTGTTTTAGCAGAGTACTACTTTTTTGATTTTGAGGTTTGAATCTATTCTGCCGACACAACCTGCTAAAATCATAAATCTGTAGCTCCTCTGTGTATGAAAAAGAACATGCCGTAAGGCAGTTCAGTACTCAAACAAGTCTAGACAGAGACTGAACAGTCCTAATGGGTGTTATTGATAGACATGATGGAACAAATACGCATAACAAAATGGGTGGTGTCCCAGTTACAGAAAAAAACATAGTTTGGGGCGCATTGAGGACATTTTCCACCATCAAACCAGAAAAACTGTGACCAGTTTCCAGGGAAGCAGCCCTCTGCTTATCACATGTGCAGAGGAGTATTGTGTGCTTCACTGTGTACCAACACCGCCGAGAAAAATTCCTGTCCAATTATTGCACTTGTTGAATGAAGCGACTGTATCTCTGAGCTTTGAAGAGGGAAAGGAAGTTCACGTCTCCAGCTCTTACAGCACGCCAAGCTGATAACAGGCTGCCACGCCGGCCCATCTAGTCAAATTCAGGCTGACAAAAGCCAAACATGCCACTCACACTTTCCTTTGAAAAGAGCAGCTTAAGCAGTCGGAGCTCAGAGGAGGTCACATAACCTGCTTTTGTTGACATGCAGCTTTCGTTCTTGTTTTCTGTCCCCTCTTTGGTGAAAAACTGTATCTAAAAATCATTCACTCACTTAATAGTTAGTCAGATATGCAGTGGCTGACACAGATATCCATAAATCTCTCAGGGTTGAAGGTGTGCAGACTGGTAGACAGCTGGCAGGGTGTGCCTTTTACAAACACCACATAGCTTTGACACGAGACAATCAAGGTTGACTTTCAATGGCTATAACTGGGCTAATCTCTTAGAAAAACCACTTATAAAACTGTTTACCCAAACCTTTACTGCCGGTTTTCATCTCACAATGGTGGAGTGAGTACAGGGTTAGTATTTACTCATAACTTTACTGCATAAATACTGCAGATAGTTAGGTAGTTTAGTCCAGTGGATTGTGATATGATTAACAGGGTAGGAAATAAGAAAAGTTTGGACTTTTTTGCTACTCTTGGCTTCTTATTTTATATAAATAGTTGATAATTTGATCTCTTTGGGCCTCATACAGTTATCTAAATGAAACTATGTTTAAGGTTTAATGGTCAGTTATATTATATCATATTGTTATTATATTTGGTGGGATTGCTGACAACTCACAGGCATCTAAAATGGGTAAATTAGACACTACTGAAGAGTTCACAAGGCAAAATGGTCGTGAGCCACTTGTTTAATATATAACAATTTTTATAATCTTATCATAACATCAGCTATCAAGTATAGTATACTCAAGTAAAGTACAAGTACCTTAAAAATACTACTTGAGTATAGCAAAATCAAAGCTATCCGTGAGAGTACTTCACTGGTTTCAGTAAAATCGAGTTTCAACACTTGAACGCAACACTTTACAACACAGGTGAGCTCTTACCTCAGGTGGGGTTATATTGAACGCCTCTGCTATTTTCGCGTACAACTCTTTCACATTAGTAAATCCCTCGATCCTGCCCGTGGGGCTTCCGTGAGCCAGCTGCGTGTGGAAGACCAGCTTGGGCCGCTGGTCGGCAGGTGGAGGCGGGAGCCCGGCTCCATTCACGGTGGATTTACTCAAGCTCCCGGCACCTGCGTGTCCGCCGCTGACCTCCTCGTTTTCCACCAAATGCTCCTTCGTCGATTTGTTTTTCTTCCTCCACGGTCCCAGCGGCATCTTCTTTTCTTTTGTTGTTGTTTTTGTTAGTGGGAAAATGTAAAAAAAAATAAATAAAAAAAAGTCCGACCCTCTGCTATAACATTGAAGTAGCTAACCTGTTGAGTTCCAATCCCAACGGTCGTGTGTTGTCCTTATTTACTTCCTTCTTTCCTTCCTTCTGTCCTTCCTTCCGCGAACACTTTTCCTTTCCTCACCTGCCCACGGCTCAGATTTGACTTCTTCGACAGCGAGTCGGCCCCTCGCTTGTGAATTAATGGCGTGAATATTCAACAGGTAGGTGGTTGGAGTGTGGGTCGGGATAAACTCTGACACAACCTGCTGGCTGGTCCTCGGCTAACAATAGCTACTCTGTTTGTCTCTCAGCGTGTCGCGGGACGCAGGCGCAGTGGGACGAACCCGGGATCAACACGGTAGGAGGTTCAGTCCCAGAGCACCTGTGCACCATCCCGGGGGAGGATCATCACTATAAAACAATTAAACACGAGTTTTTATGTGGTAAAAGTGATCTGAAAGTAGACACGGAAAACTGGTCTCATGGTTAGGAGCTTGGTCAAGGATTAGTTAAGCTGCGTTCATGGAGCTTTGTGCACCCACCTCCAAGTTCAACAACATCCACAGTGAATACTCTATCACAAGAACAAGTAATGCATTCAAATGACATTGTAAATTCAGGAAGGAAAGGCCACATATTTAAATATTACAGCATATTGGTTGCAAATAGTACTGAATCAACTCTAGATAAATTAAATTACTACACAAAAAGACTTTGATGAAACAGAATGGATAGGTAAAGGATTGGAAAAGTACAAACACAGGCAATAAATGCAAGGTTTAAATGACTTCAGTATAAATGGTTAATTAATCACCATATGTCTGATAATATTCCGTTAAATGTTTACATGAGAAATTATCTATTTCACTGTCTAATGATCCAAAACCTATGGAAAGATGTTTGTCAGACATGTTTAATATCAAAGTCCCCTTAAATGACAGACTCTATGTGCTTGGAATATATCCAAAAGACTTTTTATAGAGACGTTGAGACAGACTAAACTTCTGGACTCTGGACTTCTTCAAGCCAGGAAGGCTGTTGCACTACGTTAGAAGAATATGGATGTATCATCATTGAGGCTGTGGATAAGGAAGTTTTAAATTGAATTAGTCTAGAAAGACTAAGCAAGAGGAAAGATTTTGTCAACCTCTGGGAACCAAACATGAATATCAATAAAGATAGAAATGTAGGATTGCATTTGGTATATATATTAATATTTCATTTTATTTGTGTTGGTGTAAGTTGAGTCGGTGTGTGTGTGTGTGTGTGTGTGTGTGTGTGTGTGTGTGTAATATATGTATTTCCAGTCTCTGTTGTATTGTTACTATATGTTTTCTTGATGAGATGTTATAATGATTTTAAAAAATCAGTAATTTGTAGTAAATATTTTTCAAGGATAAACTAATTCAGATGTGTTAATGAGCCCTTAGTACCTCACTACTGATGAAGAAAATACACATTTAATATAGTACAGACCGACTGAATCAAGTAATATCTAGGGGACGCCTTTAGCTCCTACTGGGTTGGTTCCTTGATCAACACAATACACAATGGGGACAGTGCAGACTCGCTAAATATGTGCCTTTCCTTCATACCTGTCCTATTGTTTCTGTGATGACTTGAGGTCTTAATGAAAATGCCCCCCAGTCCCTACCCTTTTACATATTCTTTGATCATGGCTGTTTTTCTGTATAAAAGTGCTCCACTACATTTGCTCTGGGTCAACTCACTGGATCAGATACCCTCTGTGACCGTCAGTTCACCAGTGTGCCGGCATGCTTTCTTAATAAACACACCACCACTGCAAACATCTCAACTCGATGGACTCGATGATTTCTTTGACACTACACATCAGTGCACACTGGAATTTTTCATCAGTGCGGTTATGTTTTATATACAACACGCTGATACAGCAGCTTTTTTGCAATTTTTTCTGTAGCAGGGAGAAAGAAATGCTGCAAGCTCGGAGGTTAATGTGCCCTGTGCTGCTTGAGTCAGTATCCAAAAAGTATAAAGAATATAATAAAGTAACGTCTAAAAAGTGATTTCTAAATTAAGATAACACTCAAAACCGGGAAGTGAGCGTCACGCAGCCAGCGCTGCTTTTCGTGTTATCTGTCACATGGGCCCAGTTTGGTTACACAGTGCCACAGACTTTGGAACAAGCATTCATATGGAAGATGTTTCATGTGTCACCGTGGTGATAAGAGATAAACCTTTGTAATCTAAATCATTCCTTTAGAGTTAAATTATGTTGAATTTAAGCTGCTTGTGAACCCCTTTAACAGCATTCAGGAACTCATGGGTTCATCTTCCATCACATAGAAGAAGAGTGACTCCACAGATTTAGCATTGCAGTCGTATAACACTGTCAGACTCAGATAGTTAAAAAACTGATGCAGCAGAACCAAAGATATCAAAACCTGACGCCTACATCACCCACAATGCCACTTAACCTCTGACAGTTTAATCACAGATTCGAGTGTGTTATGCTAGTCGCAGCAAATGAAGCATCGAGCTGATAGTCTCAGATAGAGATGAGGACTACAGAGGTCAGTAAGTACATTTCCATATCCCCAAAACTTGTCTAGTCTTCAGCCCCAGCCGATGCTGACAGATGACCTCACACATCACAGGCAATTTATCAAACAAGATAGGTCTCCAGAAGATCTATAAACAGACTTTGATGTGTAAAGTCTGGGGAGTTGATCTGATTTCTACAAAAAATAGGAAATCATAATGATATTAATATATTATAGTTCCTCAAAAGTTATTTCTAGGACTCGTGACTGCTTGTATTTCATGAAATGAATGTAAGATCAGGATGAATTGTACATTTCTACACAATGAAGAATGCCATAACTCTGTATAATCACTGATGAAAGATGGCAGGCGAGTAAACTGTGAAATTCACTCATTGGTAAGCGAGAATTGAAATAAATGAATGTTTTCAAACCTCTAAAAACTTTTCTTTTTCTATTTTAGATCCCATAATTATGTCCAATATAAATTCACATTAGGCTGCAAAACTCACACATGGAGAAGGAGCAGGTGTGTTTACTCTCCATCCTCCCTGGATAATAGTGACTCATCATTTACACCAATCTCTAACACATCTTTGCTAAAGGGAACAATTTGTGCCTCGAAAGGTCTGTCTACATTTGTTTTAAAATGTCTGCCTGTCTACCTATCTACCTATCTATCTATCTATCTATCTATCTATCTATCTATCTATCTATCTATCTATCTATCTATCTATCTATCTTGATAATACTTGCATGTTACAACAGCTTTAATAGAGCCCAAACATGAGGCAGCACTGTTTTTGATGCCACTCTTCCTGCTCTGAACTTCGTGCAAATGTCAGCAGCCTCTTTGCCCAACATGGACCCCGCCTCTGTTGGCCCCTGGGCTATGATGAGTGATGTGGCGTCCCCTGGTGGGAGAACATAAAGGCCTCGGTGTTGGCAGCTGATAGCCAGCAGCTGTGAGCAGACAGCTATGTTTACACATTCATAGCTTTGCCATTAGTAAGCACAAATTCAGTATTATATATACATATTTAGATATGTATGTCTTTACTTTGCTACTAATATCTACTACTGTTAATCTCATGGTGGATTCAGCAAATGTCTCCCCACAACTGAAACAGCTCAAGTTCGCTTCTTGTGGAAATATTTATTTTAAAATTCAAGTTCAATATCTTCACATGTCAGTTTCTAAAATGCACACATGATGATCCAATTGAGTTCATTCAACCAGTTTCTTCTATATGACCTGTACACGCCTCCGAATTGAGGTTCCTATCTCTTCGTGACAAAATAAACAGTTAAACAGTCAGTCAGTAATGAAGCCTGTCAAATCTAACTGAGCGCAAGAAAATGAAACGCTTGGCACTGAAATGTTTCCCAGGGTCGCTGGGATTTTTTTTGGCAACTGTAGACTCATTCACTACCAAATATTTCCATCAAACAGAAAGATAAAGTGTTGTGGCAAAGATCCACATACATAAAATGTGTAACTTTCAGATATGAACAACCCAGACAGTCTTTCACTTGCACTTATATCAACTTGGCAGCATGCATGGTATTTATAAAAACACCACATAGCTCAAAAATAGAAATTGCACATTCGTCAGTAGGAGGTCCATCTGTGAGCTGTCAGATCTGTCCTTGTATGTCTGTGTGTGTGTTTGTGCGAGTGTGTTTGGTAATGAGGGCGAGCACTGTTGTGCAGTTATCTGCCCTGTCCTTCGTCCTAGGTGGGTAAATGCCTTTTCAGGACGTCCTTGGCGTTGCTAGGCAATGTCTCTGGGAAATTAACATCAAACTCCACCACCAGATCCCCTCTCTGCTCTGGGTTTTTGGGGAAGGGGAGACCTTGTCCGGCGACAGTCTTTCTCATGCCAGGTTTGATGACATCGGTGATCTTCATGTTGCACGTCTTCCCATCTATCGTCGACACGGTAACTGAGCATCCGCACAATGACTGAAAAGACAGAAATATGGAGTGAGAATCGGGAGCAACAGCAACCCACACATGATCTACCGTAGGCGAAAATAACACATGAATCCGTTCACCGGCTGAGATTACATTTATACGTGTGTAATCTTGTTGGGTAATATGGTTGAAATGAATATCATAATATTAGTAAAGATGTGTTCAATCAGTATATTGCATGATATAGACATTTCAGCTGACATTTTTAAGAATCTCTGTTTTTACAGGGGCTGGACGCTACTATTGAAAAATAAAATTTAAATGTTCTCTGGTAAACAAACTATATTGTAGTGACAGTTTGCGGGTCGCTCTAATGTTTGCATTTCCTCAACCTTCTAAATATCTACAGTTCTTCAGCTGTAACTACCATCGACGCCTGTGCTACCTGGTGGACAGCTAACCTTGAAATCAGCTAACTGTGTCCAGTGTGTAGGGTTTAGTGGCTGCAACCAAATGAACACCGCTTGCTTCGACCTCCCCATCGAAGCGTGAAGGTGAAACTGCGTTGGCAGTGAAAGTGACGAAAAATGCTCATAGCTGTTCATGGCAACTGTAGAAACATGGTGGACTAAAAAAGATCATCCGGGATGTCGCACACTGGACTGGGTGTGTTCACATGAGATTTCTGATTAGAATTGACCAGCTCCATCACTGTGTTTGTGTTATTTTTATCTACAGACGTACAGAGATGCAGCATAGATATTTGAACAATGAGCAAATTGTACAACTATAAAATAACTGTAACTTTAATATCTTTTCTAGCTTTCAACCACTGTGTACCACATCGACAGTTTTCATTACTGGATGGAGTTTGCTCAGCTGTCGTGGAGATGGCTCAGCTGTCATCAGGTGATAACAGGTGGGCGTAATCTCCCTATTCAAAGACTGAACATTTTCCTGAAGACTGCGAGATGTAGCGGAAAGATCTAGTCGTCGAGTGACGCTTGAGTTGAGATTATTTGATCAAGCTCCTGTTAAAAGTGATTAAAAGTTATGAGATCTAATTGTGAGAGTCAGAGGAGCCATATAAGTACATCTTTTCACTGTGTGCGTGGGCGGGCGTCGCCTCTCTGCCCTCCCTGTCATAGAGCTCCTATTTCTCAATGTTGATGATCTACATTACATAAGTGCCTCAGCCAGAGTGTGTGTGTATGTGTAGTTCAGTAGTATGCTCATTCAGTTTGCCTATACCTTCCAGGGAAAGCAGTTGTTGAGGCAGACTTCCTACAGCTTATTGACTGTAACCTGCTTTTTGAGCATCAGAGTTTTAAAGCAGCACTTTAAACCAAATGTGAGCTTGTTCTGACTCTGCCCTGTGTGTGACTAAGTCCTCTATCAGACTCTATTAATACTGCTACACTCAGTCAAAGTGGGTGTCATGTAGAAAATAGAAAATTCCTCACCTGTCGTAAGCTCACACGCACAGGATAGACAATGTTTGAGCCTTCCCGCCTAAAGTGAGGATGTGGCTTGTCCTTGATGACGAAAACAATGTCAGCAGGAATGGTATTGGGTGACTCGTCTCCCTCCCGCGGGAACGTGATCTTGGTTCCCTCTTTCCAGCCCCTCTTGATCTCGATAGTGAGGATCTTATCCTCAGTGCGCATGGTCCTGCCATCCGGATTTAGCCTTTTGCGAGAGATTTTCATCCTCTTGGTGCAGCCGTGGAAGACCTCCTCCAGGGAAACCCTCAGTTCGTGGATGATGGCTGGGTCCTGCTTCCGACGCTGCTGTCCTCCGGGGCCGACGTGGCCGTCCCGAGGGAATCCGTTTAGGTTGAAGCTGGTGAAGGAGCCAAAGGGATCATTTCCATCCACTTCCATGTCCTCGTCATCTCGGCCGTTGGCTTTACGACCGAAGAAGATATCAAAAGGGTTTGAACCCCCAAAGAAAGTGGCAAATGTGGCATGGGGGTCCCCATGGAAGGTGTAGGTGAAGGTGCTGCCCTGTCCGTCACCAGTGGGTCCATTTCCTCCCTTGAGACCTGATGGACAACAGAAATGATTGATCAAACCATGGATCGGGTACAGGGTATGAAGTGACCTGTATTTTGATAATCGATTCATTGTTTATGTGAGTTTTCAACAAAAAATATGAAATATTAGATGGTCACAGGTTCTCAAATGTGAGAATTGGTCGCTTTTCCTCACATTCACACCACCTCCAAGTGCTCGCTCATGGTGGGAATTGTAGGGTCTCTGAAGAAATTATAAACAGTACGGTGTAGACCTGCTCTATGGAAAGTTTTGAGATTATTTCTGTTATGATTTGGCACTTTATAAATAAAATGATGTTATCTAATGTTTGGATTTTTGAGTGATGGTCAGACAAAACAAGACATCTGAAGATGTCACTTTGAGCACTATGGACTTGTGATTGAGTACTAACGAACAATTTATCAACCCTAGGGTCTTTATTTGTCAGTGTTCTGTCTTATTTCAGTCACAACAGCCTACTGTCTCAGTTTTTAGCATCATAGCAAACCTTTAGCAATATGTTGTCCTCAATAAAATAAAGTTTAATATAAATAGAGAGCACTAGTATTGAAACTGGTATATTGATCAATACCCTGACTTGAGGTATTAGAAATGGGTTCAATAAGTACAAAAGTGGACCAAGTTACTCAGGAACTTGAGTCTTTAATGAACAAATTCTGACACCGTACACACTCCATAGGTAGATCCTCCATTTTTGAGATATTACAATATATAATCTAGTGTGGAAATAGTATTGGTCTAATGAGAATGTAACAAAACTTGCATTTTATCACCAACGAAGCACACGTTTGTTGCATGCCTTTACATGAGCCATATTTTTCACATTTCAAGGATACATTTGCAGCTTCACTGGTGAAAAAAACTTGATTCACTTATATAACCATCACTGAAGATGTTCAGCATGTACCCTTTGCTACACTGAATCATGAAAATCACAATATGCCACTATGTGAACATAGAGATGATGTCCCTCACATCAAACATGCTTGCCACCCAGAACCATCTGGACTGAAAATCAAACCTTGGTATTCAGATGTTACATTTTAGGTACGTCACACTGTACATAAAGATGTTTTTTTCTATTACAACACCCACATTTCTATGAAGATCTGTGCTGCAGATGATGGCAGGCTTTTTTATTTCTCTTATAAATGTAAAAGCTAATCCTTATAATAAAGAATGTTCAGAGCAGCAGCCCTATAATCTGATGAACAGTCTGGGCCTGCCTGCTGGTTACAGACTTGAACTAAAGCCAGCTGTGCTTCACATCCATCCCAGCTTTATAACGGGTCTTATAACAGTATACTGACGGTGAGTTAAACGCGGTAAAAACGCATTTAAATGCAATAAAAAAAAGACGCATTACCTTCCTCTCCATACTGGTCATAAACTTCTCTTTTCTTCGGATCACTGAGGACTTCATATGCCTCGGCGATTTCCTTAAATTTCTCCTCGGCGGCTGCAGACTTGTTTTTGTCCGGGTGCCATTTCAGCGCTTGTTTTTTGTAAGCTTTCTTAATATCCTCATCTGTGGCTCCTTTAGAGATGCCCAATGTTTTATAGTAATCTTTGCCCATCTTTCTTTCAGGTATCCGCGACGGTGGATGATCAAATAATAAGAAAAAATAGCTCCTGTAGGGAGGAGGAGGAGGAGAGATGAGATCAGACTGGATCGGGGTCTTGGTCGACGGATGGTTGTCACAGCAGTGATTCGGCCTCAGTCTGGACTAATAAACCTTAACAAGCCGCAGACGGATACACGGTGCGGGATGAAAACCATTTAAAGGAGGGTTAGTCAACGCCGTGGACCCTCTGCTATTTATCCGCGACTTGGATGACCCTCTTTAAATAGACACAGCTCCCTCTCCTGCATCCACAGCGCCAACGTCAAGTTTAACCCAAGAAACAAATCTGGTTCCGGTGTGTGTCAGCTGTTCTGTCAGGATGAGAATAAATAGACAAATAAATAAATAAATAAATAAATAAATAAACCTTCTTAAGCTCATCCTGGTAGGTGGGTAGACTCCAAAATGGTTATCACTTATACTGACTGATCCTGGTGGAGGATACTGGGGCAAAAAATAGCTGCTGGTTCCCCTTTAACCCCCTAAAATCAAGTGAAAAAAGGAGGTCTGCTTTGAAATGAGTAAATATGACATTAAAATAGTTAAAAGAAGAAAAAAATCTAGTGGTAGATACATATTATATAAAAAAAAACAACAAGAGTTATTTATTTTAATAATATAAACGTAAACACAAACAGCTCCAGTGACACACAAGAACCAAATGTCCAACTTTGATACCCGTTATGTGATTTAAATAGTACAATTTACTCAATTTCTCAATTGTACATTAAGATTTGTTTCTAAACTTTATCGAAGTTTAATAAAATGTCAGACTTAAACAGCTCGATGTTAAACTCAAGCGGGAAAATGAATTGGACATCATGATTTCAGGAGAAGAACAATATCATGTGTTTGTAACACTCTCATCTGTTTCTTTATTACACCTAACATGATTCAAATAGACATTTTGGAATTTAGTTTAATTCAGTTTTATTTATATATAATATAGAGCATATAGAGCAGGTCTAGACTGCACTCTTTCTAATATTATTTACAGAGACTCAACAATTCACACCATCAGCAAGCACTTGGCAACAGCAGCAAGGAAAAACTTCCTTTTAATTTAGATCCCTGTACTGTAGGAACAACACTTTTCCCGGTGTCCATGTGAATGTACAGTAGTACATTACTTGTTGAAGACATTGAAGAATTTCCCATGTGAAGTTTACCTAGGCTCAGATTGGAGCCCACATAAAAGCTTCACAGAGTTCAAAGTTGCAGACACATCTCTGAGAGAAGACTGCATGAATCAGGCCTGCATGGTTAAATTTCTTCAAAGAAACCACAACTGAGGGAGACCAACAAGAAGAAGAATAATGTTGATTGGACAATAGAGCAGTGCAAGTCCAAATTTGAGATTTCTGTTTGTAACTGCTGTCTTTGTGAGCCTCAAAGAAGCTGAACGGATGCTATCTGCATGTGTGGTTCCCACTGTGAAGAATAAGGTGTGATGGAGTGGAGGTGCTTTGCTGGTGACACTGTTAAAATTCAAGGCAAACTCAACCAGCGTAGCTACTGGTCTCTTCTGCAGCAACATGCCATCCCACCTAGTTTGTGCTGAGCGGGACCATCAATTGTTTTTCAACAGAACAATGACCCAAAACACACCTCCAGGCCTCCATGTAACGGCCTCCACACTCATCCAAACTAAACCCAGTTGAGATGGTTTGTGTTGGACTGTAGAGTGAAGGAAAAGCAGCCAACCAGTGCTCAGCATATAGGGGAACTCCTTCAAGACTGTTGGAAAACCATTCCAGGTGACAACCTTGTGACTGACTGAGAGAATGTCAGGTGTAGAAGCCAAAACATGTACATTAGTTGAGTTTTTTATTTGTTTAGATCGAAAATGTTCTATGGATCACTATGATTTCCTGTATTTGGCACAGGTGGTTGTGTGGTTACACCTTATTTACCTGTTCACTTGGTGTATTGGATTGTATGTAGTGGCCGCTACATCAAGAGTGTGCAAAGCTGTCATCAAAACAAAAGATAGCCATTTAAAATTCTGATTGGTGCTGTATCTCTACATGTCCCGGTGGATTGAATCTACATATTTGTGTTTTTGTTGTCTACTTAAACTATTATATATATTTGGACATATGATGTGTATGTTGTTTAACAGAATAAAATCTAGTCTATACAATAAATATGTATGAAAACTTCACAGCAGGTCCACAAATAGTGGAGGGGGTTCAGTGATTGAAGACGGTGCTGATGATGAGCTGCTGTCTTCCAGCCACAGCGCCACCTGCTGCACCACAGAGACAGTGACACCCTTTGAGTTTATTTTACACGCTGCAGTGCATTGGCCCTGAGCTCCGCCAATGAGTCAGCGACCTGTAAAGCTGCATGTCAATAATCTCTGAGGATTATCACTTCATGATTTGTCTCTGAGGATCCACCTCAGGTGAAACAGCCTGCATTTCTTTGCATCTTCTTTTTTTTTTTTTAATACAGGGCTAATCGGTCTGCAAACAGAGCATGGATCAGTTTCGGGGTTTATTTGCTAAACTGGATCAAAACAATGATGGATTAATATCGGTGGCGGAGCTCCACGATGAAATGAGGAAGCATGGGATCCTCTCAGCGGATGGCAAGGTCCAGGTAATATTCTCACTAACATTTTTATTCATTTTAACAGCATGCACCGCGTGTGCCAATCTCTCATTTCATTCATACAGTGAAGAGCTAATCAACACAATCCTGCTCATTACAGCAACATTTTTTATGTCTCCCTCTTAGAATATCATTGATTCTTATGACAAAAACAAAGATGGCCTGCTGGATTATAAAGAATTCCTCAGCTACATGACGGACAGAGAGAGGAAATGGAAAATTTACTTTCATGACCTTGATAAGAACAAGTGTGGTGAGTAGTCAGAGCCTTACATCTTGCAAAATGTTACATACATGTATATTTGTCATATTCTTTGTAAACGACATAAATGTCAATTCTTTGACAATAAAATGTATTTTCAAGGTCAGACAGGAAAAGGCAGGCATGCTTAACAGCTGTTTATAGTACACAGGAGACAAATATAGCACATCAAACTGTGACCTTTGCACTCAAGAGAGAGTTGACACTTTCCAGAAAGCATAGTCATCATTTTACACATTGCACAGTATAAGTGGAAGAGCAGTGCCAATATCTGTTTGTAATTTTGTGCATTTCTTCTCTGATCAGGAGTGATTGACCAGGAGGACATCATATGTTTGTTTAAGGAGTTAGGAGTGGTCATATCAAAGCCGAATGCAAAAAAAATTATTCAAATGTAAGATTTTTTTTGCCCACTACTTCATGGATTCATTGTTGTACTTAAAAAACAAAACTAAATAGTTATAACACAGCAGAAATGAACACACACACACAGACACACATTAGTGCTTTGGAAACAGGTTACATGTTATGAAGATGTTGGCATCACTTTACATTTATAGATACTGGGTTATCACAGATTACTTTGAATTCTATGCAAGTAAGATAACAACAAGCCTTCAAGCCATCAGTTCACCACGATAAAACCTGTGTCTTTCTGCATTATAAATGCTTATCACTGCTCTGCTGCAAATTAGTTACTTATCTCTGGTGAATAAAGACTTTAGCAGCAACTTCATTAGTATGCCTTTATGTAAAGTGATACTGTACTGTGATGACAAAATACACAGCTGGTCTGTGTATGTGATGAAAACAAACCGACAAAGCACTGAGTGTTTGTTTTGGCTGTTTTTTGTGGACATCAGGATGGATGAAGACAGTTCCATGACAGTGGACTGGGGTGAATTCCTGCACCATATCATCCTCAACCCCGTGGACAACATCGGGGAGCTGGTGTCCTCGTGGAAACACAATCTGGTAAGATCGTCTTTTGACGCTCAGCAAAGCAGAGGTGTGCACAAACTATGACACATCCACTTAAGCATGAGTAATAACACGATGATTAAAGGAGGGATTGCTCATTTTTATTTGTCTGTAGGTTTTTGATGTGGGTGAGAGTCGTGCTATGCCCATTGAGTTCCCTGAAGAGGCGTCCGGTTTTGGTGCATGGAGGACGTTTGTTCTTGCAGCAGGACTGTCTGACGCTGTATCCCGAAGTGTGACAGCGCCCATCGATCGACTTAAGACCCAACTTCAGGTCAGCTCCACTCAGTCACCTCACAACAAGAAGGTTCCTGGTTTTCTGTGGGGAGTTTGCATGTTCTTTCTAGGTACTCCATCTTCCTCCCACAATCCAAAGACATGCACTTAACAGGTTAATTGGTGACTCTAAAGTGGCCATAGGTGTGAGTGTGAGTTTGAGTGGTTGTTTGTCTCTGTGTGCCCTGTGATGAGCTGCCGACTTGTCCAGGGTGTACCCCGCCTCTCGCCCAAAGTCAGCTGGGATAGGCTCCATCTCCACCGTAAGTGGTCACAGAAAATGGATGATGAATGATCCCAAACAAACACCGAGAACATGTTACTTGCAGCACTTATTTTGTAACAACAAACACCAATAATAATACACCTCCAAGCATGCATGGAACTGGCTAACAAGAAATATAGACAGACTGTTATTTCTGTTGTATCAGCCTATGAAAGTATCATGATGAGTGTTTCCGGTGTGCTCTGTAGGTTCATGGATCCAAGGCCTTCTCACAGGGTTTTCAGGAGATGAAGGCAGGTGGTCTGCGCTCGATGTGGCAAGGCAACGCTGTCAACGTGCTAAAAGGAACACCACAGTCCACGCTACAGTGTCTCATCTACGCCCAGGTGAGGCAGACTCTCTGTAGTGTGAATTATTGATGCACCAGTTTTATATTTCTAATTGACAAGCGCACTCAGAGCTTCTCTACTTTGTCCAGATGAAGGTGTACACCCAGAACAGAACACAGGAGACTCTGACTGTGCAGCAGCGTTTTGGGTTGGGTTGTGTGTCCGGCGCTGTTGCTCATGCTGCCTTCTACCCTTTAGAGGTATCAGAGATCAGTGGCAGGTCTGAGTGCTTTAACGTTTCTGCCTGTGGTTTGCCATAACCACAGAACATTGATAAAATATAGATTATTACTGTTTTAACAGCATGTTATTGTCTGATTACTTTTGGTGACTGCAAACAAATGAGAATCCTGTGGGGAAAATTTTAACTTTAACTTATTTCAAAAGGTGAAAATGTGAGATTTACACACCATTTTGCTCATTTCATGTACTGTCTTGATGAGGAACTGTTAACTTTGTGATAACCACACCTGTGGTATAAAACAGTTTCCTAACATATTTTTACACCAAATCTGACCTGATGGCACATATTGGAAATGCAGTAATGAGGCCAACACATGCTGCTAATCTTCTTGATCTCCTTTGTTTGCTGTAATCACTCAGTAACATTATCTTGTCTAAATTGTAAAATGCTGTATATGATGTCTCTCCTCTTATCTCCCCTACAGGTGCTGAAGGTGAGGTTGAACCTGCAGCAAGCTGGAACCTACCATGGTGTTGTGGCATGCGCCCGATCTATTTACAGACATGAGTCGCTGTCGTCCTTTTACAGAGGATTCAAGCCGAGCATCCTCTGCATGATCCCCTACGCGGGCGTGGAGTGTGCAGTTCATCAGGTGAGACAGAACAACATGCAGGAGATCAAATACATGTTCATGTGAAAGCTATTATCTTTAACTGTTTGCTTCTTATCGCAGTCAATCATGAACTGGGCAAAGAGTGATCCAGCCTACAACAGCGACTCCAAGCTGTTCTTCTTCAGTTTTGTGGCCTTTGCATCTGGACAAATGACCAGTTATCCGCTGGCAGTGATCCGGACTCAGCAGCAAGCACAAGGTAAACCTCGCCTCTGTGACACATTTCAGCTTACCTGAAAAGAAATCTGAAATCTCTTGTACTCATTTAAGCCATTTGTCTTGTTTTCCAGCTTTCAGCTCAGATTCACGTCCAGCTTCAGGTGTATTACAAGGACTTATAGGGATCTATGAAAGACGTGGAATTAGAGGATATTATAATGGAATGGGAGCCAGCTTTATTAGAGCTATTCCATGTGCTCTGATAAACTACACTTTAACTAGAAAATTTGAAAATCTGTTTTCTTCAATGGAGTCTTGAGTGTAGCAGAAAGATTATTTTTTGTGTGCCTTTTCTTCTGGGCTTTTCTCAGGAACACAAAGAAAACAAAAAGTGAACTCATACTAACGTTAATTGAGCATTTTGGACGGTAGAGAAAGACAGGCGAGAGACACGCAGTGGTAGGGACTCAGCCTTGATATGTAGTGCACTCTCTACCAGGTGAATGTGGGTGCACATCTGTAGCTTTTTATAAAGCTTTAGTTAAGTGAGTGGTTTACCACTAACCAAGAGCACGAGAGCACGCCTCTCTAGGTGCTGATGCATGGATGACTTGAAATTTACAATGTGACCTATTGCAATAAATGCCCACTTGAGACCGGGCTGTGTAAATGAGGACATGTGTTAAAGTTTGAGCTACAATAAAGTTTTGTTTCATAACAATCTTCTTTTCTATGTATCATTAAAGTATCAGGACTTTTTCTGTTTCTTTGTAATGAGGTGAACAAAATGTGTCAAATCAAGGCTGTTATTAAATTTTTAAGGGTCATCCACTAATCAGTAGTTTGATCCACAACTCCTCCAGTATGCATAATATGCAGTAATTATATCCAATAATATATCTTACTTTTGTTTTTAATGTCCATTTTACTGCGCTAGTTATATTACAAATGCAGCACTTTTATTTGGGATGGAAACTAATGGGGTGTATTAAACTGCTCTCCATTCTCTGTCCACCACCCTCTGCACAACATGTTCACCAGTCAGAGGGTGAACATGTAAACGTGTTTCCCTCTCAAATTCTGTTTCACAGACAGACTCAGGAGCTCTTTTGGCCTTAAGACTGTACAACAGCTCTCAATCATGGCAGGAACAATACGAAAAACGACAATGTCGCACTCAGATACACCGTTTTCTGGACATTTTATTATATATTGTTTATAGTTTTTTGTTTTTTTTAAATCTCTATTTCTAGTTCTATTTCTTATTTCCTATTAAAACATGTTCTTTCTTTCTTTTTAAATTTTTATATAGTTTTCTTTTAATTTAAACTCAGGATTATCTTATAGGTTAATTTTAATGTATGTTTACATGCTGCTACGGGAGCAATAAAGTATCCATCTATCTATCTGTTAGTAAAATCTGATGTTTGTGTTGATACCTGCGAGAAAATGTCTTACAGCAAATTATAAAAAGTTAGCCATAATTAATTATAATAAAATAATTTAAAAAAAAAAAAGAGTCAAATTCTAGCTAACTCATCCAAATCTCATATTTTTAAACATTTTTTCTAGAGGTCATCTATCTATCTATCTATCTATCCCTATCTATCTACTCTATCTATCTATCTATCTATCTATCTATCTATCTATCTATCTATCTATCTAACTATCTATCTATCTATCTATCTATCTATCTATCTATCCACAAGACTACAAATATGGAACGAACGATGTTTCGCGAGATAACCTTGCCCGCGAGATTCTCCGTCCACATCCTGTGAATGTAACCCGCCATCTTGTCGCGCCGCAGAGGAGAAGAGCAGCAGATATGGCTGACTACAGCAGCGTGGCTCCCCCGTCCTCTAACGCCGGCGGCGGCATGAACGACGCTTTTAAAGACGCTCTACAGCGAGCACGACAGGTAAGAAGACCACTACTTTATTTAGAGCGAAATAAAATAACCGCCCGGAGTCAGATTAAAGCGAGTTTGGCGACTTTCTGTCGTAACGTACGGCGGGCTAAGCTAAGATGACTAGCAGTTAGCTCGTTAACGCTACGCCACGACGCGACAAAAGCGAAACCAGATGTGAAAACAGGAGCGATCCTAGCTGGCTGTGCGGATTTAATCAGCTAAATACATCAGCTACCATCAAACATTAGTCATGTGTGCTTTTAAAATGATTAATCGAGCAGCTAAAGTGTAAGTATTTGTCTTCCTTTGTTGGTCCGGATTTCCGGGGCAGAAGTGTTAGGCCTCGGCCAAAGCGTGCCTGGTCCAAGCGCTGCAAAACACTCAACGCGGTAAAAAAAAAAAAAATACATCTAATTTCTTGTTTTCTTTTTTAAATTTGTGTTTCAGATCGCAGCAAAAATCGGTGGCGATGGCGTTGCGGCACCTCCAACAAATGAATTTGGCTACGGAGGCCAGAAAAGGCCCCTGGAGGACGCTGGTGGGTATTTTCCCATGCCTAACCTGAATATCGGTCAGTGACTCAAATCGATTCAATGCAAGTCTTAATAGTTAATGCTTGCCTGTGTGTTTTCTAGCAGCTACTAAGTTGTATTTTGCCTAGAAATGTACTTAACTCAACTAAATTAAACCCACAGAAAGACTGTCTTCATGTCTCCAATAAGTCTTAACACTCTGTACATGACTACTAACCACATGAGTAGTTACTTTTCATGTTAATCCAATCACAGCCTATGCAGACTGTTAGTTATTGCATGTGTTTAGAGTATATGGAGTCTAATGTTGCACTGTCTGTCCTCGCAGCTGTTTCAAATCAGTGTCTGACAATGAAAATGTGTTAGTATCTGTGGAGCAAACATGTTATCCCGTGATTTAGGTGTGCATAAATGGGGATTGTTGGTACTGTCTGCACAGGTTGAGTGTTTACACACAAGTGTGAGGTACATATTTCAATGTATGTATGTTTCCAGGTGATTAGGTGTACCTGAAGACTATCACAGCAATACATTCTCCATTTTAGAGATGAGCTGTGGCACTGCTGAACTGTGTTATGCACCACTAAAAGTGCCTTTGCTATTTAGGACTGCCCTGGTTGTTTTGAATAGAGTGGACACACACAGATGTGAAGTGCAGCACAGTTACACATCACCACAAACTCCAGCCTCCAAAAGGCCCCAGAAGGCGCACAAACACATCTTTATAACACCGTTACATTCAGAGGCTTTTAACTTTAATCTTTAAAAGTGTATCTGGCAGTATTTCAGCTGTGTGTGTGTGGCAGCTGTGTAGGTTTCTTTGCCTAACAGCCACAGATTTCAGGTAATGTTGTACGTGGTCGTTTTCAGATCGAAGAACCCTGTTAGTAATGTTTTTAGAAGGTGTAATGAGAGATACTTATGCTGGTTATTATGTCTGTTGTCACAGACCAACCGGAGACAAAGAAAGTGGCTACAAGTGATGGTAAGTGAATATGTGGCTGTTATTTTTGATGCTTACCAACCTAGTGTAGTTGAAGCCATCACGAACATCACGCCCCCCCTAATGTATCATTTTGTGTTTTCTTCCAGCCTTTTCAGCGATGGGAGGAATGGGCGGCCCCCCGAGGTAAATGCCAAAGTTAAATTAAAATATATATAAAATCACATTGTGTCATTAATTACAAAGCTCACCTCGATGTGCTTTTTTTGTCTTATCAGGTCAATATCAGAGGAATTCAAGGTGCCAGATGGAATGGTTGGATTCAGTAAGTTTTCATTTAAACATTAAAAGTCTCAGTTTGGTGACGTTATTGAACATTTGGACGTGGCGCTCATCTTGTTTTTCTCCCTTCTAGTTATCGGAAGAGGCGGTGAACAAATATCACGTCTGCAGCAGGAATCTGGATGTAAAATACAGATTGCACCTGGTAAGATCTGTTGTTATTGTGTGTGTGTGTGTGTGTGTATATAGTTTTAGTAATTGTATGGTTTGCATTAACCGCTCTTTCTCTGTTTTAGACAGTGGAGGAATGCCAGATAGGTCGGTGACATTAACAGGACCACCAGAGTCCATCCAGTAAGTTGTTTTTAACAGATTAATGCCTTTTGTACGTGACACATCTTCATCAGACATTTGTTGTGAATGGAGTTTGGGCTTCAGGGTGTGTTTTAACGGTAATTTTTCCTCTCGTCAGGACCGCAAAGAGGCTACTAACAGAGATTGTAGAGAAGGGGCGCCCAGCTCCAGCGTTTAACCACAACGACGGCCCGGGAATGACTGTCCAGGAGATTATGGTCCCTGCCTCTAAAGCCGGACTTGTCATTGGGAAGGGAGGTGAAACCATCAAAAGCCTTCAGGTTAGTGTCTAGTCACTCTTTGAGCAGCAGGACGACCTAGTGATTACAGGGCACACACTGATGGCGTGTTTCTGGTTCTCTTAACCTGCAGGAAAGAGCCGGAGTGAAGATGGTCATGATCCAAGATGGACCCCAGAACACAGGCGCAGACAAGCCGCTCCGCATTTCAGGAGAGCCCTTTAAAGTTCAGGTGGGTCCTCAGCAACTGGTTCTGCTTTCATCTCTTCATGTCTTTTCACATGCTTCATTATTTATCGCCATGGAGACCTGTGGAGTAGTGCTGCAATTAAATGTGCTTTCTTTTCTCCTCAGCAAGCCAAAGAGATGGTTATGGAGCTGATCAGAGATCAGGGCTTCAGGGAGCAGAGGGGCGAGTATGGCTCTCGAGTTGGTGGTGGAGGAGGAGGCGGCGACAGTTTGGATGTAAGTATTCATAACAAGTTGTTTCATGTTATTAGGA
Organism: Protonibea diacanthus; assembly: GCA_028641955.1. Taxonomy (NCBI): domain Eukaryota; kingdom Metazoa; phylum Chordata; class Actinopteri; family Sciaenidae; genus Protonibea; species Protonibea diacanthus. The sequence continues at coordinate 18,454,109 of CM053988.1, read as the reverse complement.
CTCATCTGCGAGTATCTGATGATTAACTTTGGTTTTATCTTCCATCATTTAGGTTCCCGTTCCCCGGTTTGCAGTAGGAATTGTGATTGGCAGAAACGGAGAGATGATCAAGAAAATACAGAACGACACAGGAGTCCGGATTCAGTTTAAACCAGGTGAGTCATTAAGGCAGCTTGTTTATGAATGGCCCGGAACAAAGTCATGTGGACGCAGTTAAAAATGTGTACGGTCCGTGATGAAAACTCATGCACCACGCTGAGAAGCTGATGTATAACCCCAACCCTAATTTATCTGAGACCTGAACACGTACAAAGACTTTGGAGCAACAACCAATAAACAGTGGTACTTAGAAGTTCAGTCCCAGAATGTTTCAGTCGTCTCTAAACGCCACATTCTTCTTCCAGATGATGGCAGCACACCAGACAGGATAGCACAGATCATGGGTCCGCCCGACCAGGCTCAGCACGCAGCGGAGATTATTTCCGATCTGCTGAGGAGCGTCCAGGCTGGTGGACCTCCAGGACACGGTGGTGGCAGAGGCCGTGGTCGCGGGCAGGGGAACTGGAACATGGGGCCCCCTGGTGGCCTGCAGGAGTTTACCTTCACTGTGCCAACCATGAAGACCGGCCTCATCATTGGAAAAGGCAAGAACAGAGCTACAGAGAAGTCTTTAAAGGCTTAAATCTGCGTGGAATTGGTTTGTTTGGTTTCACTACATTTGTTTGTTTCTGAACTCTTCAGGTGGTGAGACAATCAAGGGCATCAGCCAGCAGTCTGGAGCCAGGATCGAGCTACAGAGGAATCCTCCACCCAACGCCGACCCCAACATCAAGATGTTCACGGTTCGCGGCTCCCCTCAACAGATCGACTACGCCAGGCAGCTGGTGGAGGAGAAGATCGGGGTGAGACACAGTTTGTTCAAGGTCGTGCAGAGACATCGGCCTCTGTAGAAGCTTGTGTACTGACTGGGCCGCGTGTCGTGTTTTTAGGGGCCGGTCACTCCAATGGGCGGCCCACACGGTCCCCCTGGTCCACACGGAGGTCCAGGCCCACATGGTCCTCCTGGACCACCAGGACCGCCTGGGGCTCCCATGGGTCCATACAATCCTGGACCATACAACCAGGGACCTCCAGGACCACAGTAAGTACAGAACAGTGTTTTGACCACACGTCTAAACTCTTTGTGACAAAAAGCCGACAAGCTGACAGTTGTTATCTTTCACCAGCGGTCCACCTGCGCCTTACCAGCCTCAGGGATGGGGCAACGGCTACCCACACTGGCAACAGGGGCAACCTGATCCAAGTGAGTACCTGTCTGCAACCCACGTCATATTATATAAAGCCAGCTACGTATAACGGTATGTCTATAGCCTCCACGTTGGCCTTTGTTTGGTAACAAAACCTCTTTGTGTCCAGATAAAGCAGCAGCCGATGCCAACGCAGCAGCGTGGGCAGCCTACTATGCTCAGTACAGCCAGCAGCCACAGGCGCCCATGACCCCGACAAGCGGAGCTCCTGGCACGACTCAAACCAACGGCCAAGGTAACTACGGCGTTTCTCACTTAGCCGAGCGTCTGTGCTTCTAGAAGAAGGAGCAGAAACAGCTTAGACGAGCGTAGAGCAGAGTAGCCACGTAGCTTTACTTTGGTAGCGTCCCATGCTCATGTCTTCCTGGTGTCGCTAACAGGAGACAAGTTGGTTTGGTTTCACCTTTTTTTTTAAAAAAAAAAAAAACGACTTTGCTTTTGCAGAGCACCTTTCTTTCTTTTTTCTTTTTTATATAACCCCAGGGACAGGATAGCTTTCTTCCACCATCCCTAGGCTGACAGCTCGACCCAGGCAGGTGGGTAGGCAGGACAAACTGCTGAGAATGCTTCACTAATTACAAGTACCGTGTTTTTTTAACAGGTGACCCACAGGCTGCAGGTCAGAGTGGACAGGCAGATTACTCCAAGGCCTGGGAGGAATATTACAAGAAAATGGGTATACGAACGTAGCTTCAGTGTACACCTATTAACACAAGACAGTCTAAACAGCCACTGGGCATTCAATCGGCTTCTTTTCCAGGTCTGGGTATTTGTCAGTACTGCTGGCCTGCTGTGGGGCGTTTTCAGTGTGCCCCCACTTGGTTTGACATTTGACGCCTGTGCTGTTTAGACTGAAACACTTTTGACTATCTACAGGACTGAGCTGTCGACACAGAAACCACCTTTCATGAGCTTAGAGTAGCTTATTGTCTAGACTATCGTAGGGTTTTACCAACACTGACGGCAGAGTTTTTTTGCCATGTGCCTTGAACGTGTCACTGCTACTTGAATGTATGTAGAGTTAAAGCGATGCAACACAGGATCAATGTTTGTGAATTTGTTTGTGGTTTCACTCGGCGCTCGGACGCTTTGACACATTTTCCCCGTCTTCTTCTTCTTGCAGGTCAACAGAATCAACAACCTCAGGACTACACGAAAGCCTGGGAGGAGTATTACAAGAAACAAGGTTGGTACTCCTGAAACCAGACTTCACTCCAAGACCACACTTGACTCACTGAACATTTTATTCATCCTAATGTCCAGGGTGGCATCACGTTATTTCTCACAGCACTGCCTCTCTGATAAATAACATCCATAAAATAGATGATACAGTGTTAGTGAGTCAGCGTTCTGCAGTTGTGTAACTCGTGAATGTTTCTGAATGTCGAGGGCGGCTGTGCTCCTCCAGCAGCCCTCCTGTAGTAGAGAGGCTGCTCTCCCAGCCGCCCAACAGAAAGGCAGAAGGTCTCTGACTTGCCATCCAGAGAAAGTGGTGCTGGGTTCGTTCACCTTCTTACAGTATAAATAAACAGCAGTTAAAACTCTCAGTACGTTGTATGCAAAGCTACTTTTACCTGCACAGAAAAGGCTGCTTTTAACTCGCTGGTTAATCATCCACACCGCAGTAAACAACTCTACACAAGAGGACTCCAATAACCTCGATGTTCTCTCTCGTTTAAGGTCAAGCGGCCCCTCAGGCCACCGCAACAGCAGCCACAGCCACTCAGCCTGGAGGCCAGCCAGACTACAGCGCCGCCTGGGCGGAGTACTACCGTCAGCAGGCCGCTTACTACGGCACAGCCAACCCTCAGACGATGGGCGCAGCGCCACAAGCCCCTCAGGTACACCCCCGATAAGAATCTGCCCTCCACATCCACTGAATACTCAAATGTTTCGTGCCGTAACCCCGCTTGGTTCCTCAGGTTTGCAGGGTTCCAGTGACCGCAGCAGCTTCACAAAGCTCTTAACCAAAACCATTTCCTCCCTACACAGGGTTATAACTTTTTATTTTGGGAAGCTGAGTCTACTGTTTCTGCTGTTAACATGCAATGTATCTTCTATGTATTTTTTTGCACAGGGCCAGTAATGTGAAGTGGACATAAAGTAAATGCTACATTGTCGAAACAAAATCCTTTGTTAAATGTTTGGATGCAGACGCCTTGATGAAGATCTTAAATTTCCTTGGTTTGAAAGTGTTTCACATAGATGGCAGATTACCCGGCGAACACGTCCTCTTTCTTTTTTTTTTTTTTTTTTTTTGTGTTTTTCTTTTTCTTGTAAATGCTTTGTTTTTAGTGAGGTAATTATACATATGGTCATTCCAGCCCCTGTATCTACATTAAATGTGGTTAGAACTCATGTTTATTAAACTGTAGACATTACCATGTAAATCATCTCAGTTTTAAAAATGCTATTGCCTGTTGTGTTTTTGCAATAAAACAAACTGAAACCTCCTGTGTTGGTAAGTTGGGGTGGTTTTAAAACCAAAAGGGTTGATGGATTTCTGTATGTTTTTGTTTTTTATGGGGGTTTAAAAAAAAAAAAAAAAGCAGGCCGTGTGTGTGTGGGGGGGGGGTCGGGGGTTAATTGTCCAAAAAGGTTGACTCAAAGTTTTGCTGTCCTGTCTCTCTCCAACTGTCTATAAGGCTCTTAGATACATTATGTGCGTGCATTGATCCTGAGTGGTTCAGACCAACAAGCATCCTTGTTGATGGACATTATTTTTTTTTTTTAATCACACCTCTGTTTCATGACCTTGCTCTGACTTTAGCCGTAGACGGATGTTTGTCATAAGTAAGTCGACAGGTTATCCATGTACTCTCATGCATTAACTGCGTTGCTGTGGCGCTCCTTTTTAAAAAAAAAAAAAAAAAAAAAAAGTAATTTTTTTTGCTGACATTGTTGAGGTAGTATGCACTGTATTTATCCCTGATAGACACTTCCTCCACAGGCAAGTTTAGAAATGCGGTAAGCAAGTATTTCTCTTAACCTGTTCCCCAGAAAACGTGGCTGCAAGAAAATGTTGCATATTTTTTAGTGTTATTATATATAAATCTATTTTTGTGCTGTTCTTTTTCCAGGACAGTCAGGTAAATTTGCCACTGTATCGAAAAATGCATTGAAACGTTTGTCTTGCCCGTTTTGAAATTGCGAACTAACTCACATGTATAAATTTGTTTTTTTTTTTTTTTATATATAAATGTTTTTTTAATATAAAAACATTGCAAACAATTGCTGTGCCCATTCTGTTAGTTGTTTATCCAGTATAAGAACATAGATGTTGTAGGGCCGGGGGTGGCTAAGCAGTCTTCATCCATCAGTTGAGCCCTCCTATACTGTAAGTACAAAAAACAAACTGTGACTGACTTTTGAGAGATACCCGCCTCTTATATTTTTGATGCTTTATAAACTGCATTCGATGTAGTATTTTTGTCAAACATTGCCATTTTCCCCATGTCTCTGGGTAAGTATGAAATGTGCTGAGGAGAAGAGTAGTACTTTAGACATGTTTCTGAGACGTATTTCCCCTTTTTTTTTTTGTGTGTGTGACAACATTCAGCCTCTTCACAGTATGTTGATTCTCTCTCACGTAGCTTGTTTGTGTAGGTAGTTGGATTTTCTGAACTGAGGGTTTGAATGTCAGCACAGGAACTGTTTAAGGATGTCCATGTGGTTTTTTGCGTTTTGAATTCCTGACCTGCTAAGTGCCATTGCCTAGTTGAGACTGTTATATTATTATTTTTAAATGCCATTTAATTGCAACAAATTGCTTAGAAAACAAACTCCTACTGCATAAATCCAGCATAGCATGCTTAGGTTTCTGCTGTTATTACTTTAATGTCCTATATGAGCATGTGGAATGCTAGTAGTTGGAAGTGCTTCTGACTAGTCCAGTGTTGATTTATGACATTTTTTCTGAATGAGCACTGTTGTTGAAAGGCTGTTAACTTTTTCTAAGACTTGCAAAGAAAAGAACGAAACAAATCTTTTGACTGTTCACTGATGGCAAACAGTGCAATATATCTGATCTTTGCAGTGTCGTCCCAGACCTTGCACCTTAGGTTCTGCTGCAATAACACAGGTAAGCGAAACCTAAGGAAACCCAAGTGTTTTTGTCCAGTGACATGACCGATATATATATTTTACATGCAAACAAATGCTTACCTGTGTCTTTAACATGCCTCAATGCATTCATGCCTAGTCGTAAAAGAAATGTCCAGGATCTCTTGAGTATGAACAGACCTTATTTTATTAAGATCTTTTCATGAATGAACTGCATGATTATGAGCTGTATGACTTGTCACATGAAGAAGTTTGACTTTACCCAGAACAAAGTTGTTGCATAGGCTCACTGAGGAAATGTTCTCATTGTCGTATGTGCTTTTTTAAATATTTGATAATAGCCTTATGTTTTTTTTGCATCCCGGTAAGTCTGACAGTGACTGTATATCGATGCTTTTAGACTTTGACACTGGTACATTAAACTGCATGCCATGCAAACCTGTTGTCAGAAGTTAGCAATGTGCTGAATCGCTAGGTCAAAAACGGTGAAATACATGAATTTTTTTTTTTATATAATATTTCTCTGTCGTGGTGTGAATCTGCCCTCAAGTGCAGTGCAAATCTACTATTGAAACGCTGCTGCCTTCACTTCTCGCTCACAGTGTTGGAGGACGCTGCAAGCTTAGGTCATAGAATCAGGCCGTGTCGTAGTTTGCCCCCCCCCCCCCCCAAAAGGAGGAATCCTTTGAGTCAATCCCAGTGATGAACGTAGACCGTTCAAGAGCTCCAGTGATAAGGTAAAAAAAAAAAAAACAGCAACGCAATGAAATTGAAATTCTGTGATTGAAGTGTTGGTCAGATAAATGTTTTCCAGCTCGGATAGACTGTCTTTTTTTTAAATATCCATGATGCCATAGTGTATTTAGAGTTGTCTGGTTTCATCAATGATCTGTAGTGTCTGCAGGAATGTGCTTTAGAAAGTTGGATGAGGACAGGAACTAACTTAATTTCAATTACATGTGCACTTTCATTGGCAGTAAATTTTGGGGTTATCAGTCTAAAAATCACTTTTCTCTGTAGTTTAAATTGTCACGTATCGTTTGTTTTGAGGCTGTTCACTCTGTACATGTGAGATGCTCACAGTGTTTCAACACAGTTCGTGGGGGTGTAGAAGACAAAACAAGGAGAGCATGCCTTAGAGGTAAAAGAAAAAAAAGGTTTCATGTGCTGTGTACATTATCAGATTTATTGTTTTTGTTTTTTGATCAACTGTTCTGACTTTTGAAATGTTGCCATGTTCATTAATAAAGTTGTAACAAATAAACTGGACTAATTCACTGGAGTTTCACTAAATTCACTACAGAGAACAAAAAACAAACGGGAGGCTGTCGAACACATTTCAAGTCTTTATTTTGATGTACACACAAATGTAAAACATACGTCCCCGTGTGTCAGAATCCAAAAATGCCTTAAAACAATACACCCATGGATGTGTACATTTAAATCATTTCCTTGTATTTTATAACCGCCCTGAAAAGATCCAGTCCTAACGTGACTCCGATATACATGACAGAACAAAACCCTCAAGAAGTCCCCAGTCTGTTAAAACACGTTTAATGAGGTTGAAGTTGCAGTTCGGCTAATAAAGTAACTGGAGGCCACTGTGACGTGTTAAAACTGTCCAGACCTGCTCAGTTTACAGCTTTAAAAAAGGTGCAGTGTGTAAGTTATAACCCAGAACAGACAAGCTAAACACCGACTCTAGTCAGAGCTTTTCAAGTGTTTCTCCTTTACACCAGGAAGTAGAGGGTGATGTGAGGAGATTGCAGTGCAGCGATTGCACCACTAGAAGCTGTGTTCAAGCACAATATCCACATTTATGAACCCGGATCCACTCAGTTTGACATTTTTTGCAACTCAGACAGTCGTAGCCTCAGGATGGATTTAACAAACAGAGGACTGAGGATTTAGTTCCATCACGTACATTGAAATTAAGGATTTCAAGGTATACATGTGCATGACCTGGAAAAACATGAACCTGACCTTTTAAGAGTTAACAGACTTATCAATCATTCCTGGAACACGTTACAGTATGTTTGGATTAACTCTTCCTCCTGCAGCATCTCCACTGATCTAAGCTTTAATGTTGTGCATGTTCTGTACACGGTAGTGGCTGATCAGCAGAGCAGACTAATGCGTATTACAGTATTTTTCAGACTGACATCCAGCGAGGAGCAACAAGGCTTGAGTATGTGCGTTCAGAGTAAGGCTTCTTGCGCGTTTGCCCGTCATGACTGGCACGAGTCGAACAGCTGCAGGATTACTCGATAGCGGTGTGTAATCTTTTATTTCCTGCGGTGGATGCCGGGATTAAGAGCCTCTAGGCTGCATGTGCTGGGCTTTATTTAAATATCGCGTATTTCTCCGGGCAACATGCTCGTAACAAAAACACATCGATAGTTTTGCATTGCTGATGTTCAACAGGAAGTGGAAATGCATCTAATCTCTATTGCACAACATTGGTATTCATACTACTGCACGGTTTGAAGCTCATCACCCACAGGTCCACAGGTAAAACTACAACTTCTAAAAAATAAACCCTGCATCAGTTAGCTGTGTAGTAAAATAAACGCTTTAAAATACATTTGTTTTCTTCACACAAATTGCTCTCAACAGCAATAAATATGCATTAATTTACACAGTGGAATATCGACAAAGTTTAAATTACAAATATTATTGCTACGATGTTTTTTAAACTAACGTGCAGCGTCATGGCACAGTGGAGAGGGGATGATCAAGTGTGAAGGCAGACAGCTGGTGCAGTCGACAGATCCTCGGATACACAGCGATGAGAGCACGAGGCGTGATGTGAGATGGTGTTTAACATTCTTGAGCGAGTGTTTTCGTTTAACCAGTTTTGCCCCCCACGCGATGGGTGAAAGTGAAGTCATTTCAGACCTACCTACAGAGTTTTCTTTGGTCCGACTCACCCTAAAATAAAAGCTGAGGTTTTTTCCCCACGCGTGCCTCACTGCACTCGCGCCTCCAGCAGGGCGTTCGGTACGAGCTGTACCGGTGAAGGATTGCAGCTGTTGACGTGCCGCAGGGAGTCTGCTCCCAGGTAGGCCAGCAACAGTTCAGAGCGGCGGTGCAGCAGGTGGAGCATGTCCTCGGCCAGACTCTCCACAGAGGAGTAACGCACCTTGTCCAGGTCAAAGATGTCCTTTAGGAAGTGCAGGACCTGATCCTGAGGAGAAAGAACAGTTTTAAGACAGGTACTTCACACAGAGAGTAGCAGAAAGTAGAAACACTCCACACCAACAGAAGTAAAGACTTTATTTAGAAGAGTTTTCTGGCAGTTATCTTGTCAATATCATGTTATATTTATGGTTTGAGACTGACCTTGAAGAAGCAGCAGAAGTCTTGCAGGGAGCTCTTGGGCCCGAGGAAGCCCCAGGCCAGAACAGGGCTGATCTGTTCACACACAGAGTAGAAGTGGGCGATGAAGCCGTCAGACACCTGAAAGACACGGCAGAGGTTACAGACGGAAACAGATAATACACGTATCGTAGTTGGAAAAGCACTTACAGCTCTAAGTCTCTCGGTATGCATCTAACACTTGAGTGCTGCTTTACCCTAAGTGTTAGGGTCATTGTCCTGCTGGAAGGTGAACTTCAGCTCCAATTTGAAGGAGCTGAAGCACTTTTGCCTTAAAGAAAAATGCCAGTGGCTAGATGTACCAAGCTCATAGAAACATACCAAGAGACTTAGAGCTGTAACGACTGCAAATGGTGGCCCTACAAAATACTTTGGGGCGAGTTTCAGGTTGTCAGACAACAAAATAAGGACAAAGTCATGGCAGTTATCCGATTTCATCCTGTTACAGCTGATCAGAAGCATTTTGAAGCAGTTGTACCTTCATGTGTTGTCGCTTCTGCTTCATCACTGACCAACAGCTAGACGCCACCGCCTGTGAAATGAATCCAGATTGATCATCGATGAAAAACCAGAATAGTCAAACTTAAAACTAAGAATCATCACAACTACAAAGTGACATCTGCAGTACGTATGCTGGAAGGTTTCTGTATCATTGTTCTGTGATTGCATTTTAATTTCAGTCATGTCTCTCTAAACAGCTAAATTAACTAAATTAGGTGAAACTATGGTTAAGTGTTTCCTCACCGTCTCCTTGAAGGAGCTGTTGAGCCAGCGGTTGTTGATCACATTCTGGATGGAGATCGGTGGATTCTCCAGGTCCTCAAATGAGTCCATCAGGATGAAATCCAGCACAATATCATAGAAGTTCAAGTGCTTCACCTGGTGAGGATGAGTGCAAGTTGCATTGTTAAAAAAAAATGAAGAGACGAGAGAAGGAGAAGACAGACACATAATAAAAGATGTTTAGTTATCTTCACCCCTCGTGTTGCCAGCTCCACCTCTGTGTTTTCCCAGTGCTCGGTGTGCTCCAGGAAGGAAATCATCTCCTCAAACTCTTCCTCGAATCTCTTTGGGCTCTATAAAAAACAACAACAATAAATGTTGAGAAGGGAAGCACTCATTGAAGCTTATTATTCAGTAGTTGCGGCGTCAGTCTCACCTTCTGTGCTTTGACAATAATGGAAGACAGGATTTTCTTTCCTGTGTCGGCCAGAAACATCCTGGTTGTTCTCTCGCACAAAATGAGCTGGAGAACAAAAATATGACTTTACTTTTAAAATACAGGGACAATAATGAGTTAAATGGTTCCCACTGCGGTCCTGGTGCAATCATCTGTGACATTAACGTGTATTTTCTTCAGTTGGGCAACAAAATCTGAACTTAAGATCTGATTTATACATTTCCACCTTAATATCAGTTGTATATAAACATCATGCTTGTGTGAAACAACTTTTTAAATGTTTTCTGATGTATTTAAATCCATAAAGGTTATACTGTACCTGACATGCCTGCCGCACACAGTGTAACTTGGCCAGAAAATCTACGTCCCCAAAACACTCCAGCATCTCAGTCCTGATGAAGATCAGATTAAAATGTTGTCAGGCTTTGAAAATTAAAATTCCTTCCTGGCAACATAAAATGTGTTTGGAAGTCGTGAAGGAACTCCACACAGCTCGTTTCAGTAATGCGAGATCTCTGTTTTTCATGTGTGTTACACTAATTAGTGTAATTACCGCAGCACCCTGCATGAGATCTTGCCGTCCTCGGCCATCTGCAGCGCCTCCTCGTAGAACGGGTGATGACCCAGAGCCAAGACGCTCCTCAGCTCTCTGTGCTCTGACAGCTGAAACAGAGACACAACAAAGTAGAATGATGATGAACACGATACTGGAGCCAGTTCTCAAGTCCCATCGCCAATCATATAAATGTCAAGCATGTTCAGTACATCAAGAAAAGTTCTACTTGGTGAAACTTTCCTGTGAGTGTTTTGAAATATTTCCTGATGTCTTATGAGACCTAAGCTGTGCACCGTGACTCATTAAGGATTCGGCGTTGAGTTGGGGTTGTCTGTTGTCAGTTGCGGTGTGCCGCAGGGGTGTCCGCCAAGAAAAACACACCGATCTATGGTGGCAAAGTTGAGCCCGATCCAACATTTGAAATAAAAACGCAGCCCAACATCTTGCTGCAGCACCAATCAGACGCTCAGACCTCCACAGTCAGCCTGAAAGGTCTCCGAACCTGAGATCCTATCCAGGTGGATTCATGGACCAAGCTATGATACTCTACATGTTGTGTTCTGGCTTTGTTTATTTCCAACTTCTGATCCTGTGTGAATGCAGCTTAACACATGGTCTCTAATACAGAGACGTGACTGACGTGTTTAAGACAACAGAAACAAAGAAGAGCTGCTTGTGAAGTTAACCTCTTCTCTAATCAATGTGAGTGATGCTGAACATCGGCGATCGATGTTTGTTAAACTGTGTGTATAAGATACAAGAACCGCTCCATAGTGAGGTGTGTGGAAGCTATAGTAACACCCGCTGCAGAGCAACGGTGAGCTGTATGTCGTTTTCTGAAGAATGTTGAAGGTCTATTTATAGTGACTGACTCAGAAGGAGTGACCTAGTTTGGGTCCTAGTCTGTGCACGTTGAACAGATTACCTCCATTTAAAAAGCTTTATGAATTCAAAAATAAGTTATTTAACTGTAGTTGTAGGCCCAAGAGATCTAAATAGTCTAACTGCATCAAGCGACACTCAGTCCTGGTAGAGACAAACAGCACCTTTAGCTTTCAGAAGGTGGCGGGAGGGTCAATGCTTTTATCTGAATATTTCAAGGAACTAAACTTCAACAACCAGTTTATTTTTGTTCTCTGTGCAGCAGCAGCACTGACTTAATGAGTATAGAATAAAGCAGATAAGCAGAGTACTGGTAAACACCGGGTGGTGAACTCGCAGGCAGATCAAAGCTACTTGAATCAAACTCCTGCTGTGACCTGGCTGTAGATTTGATGCTTCAGACGGCTCTTTGAAATTTCAAATATAATGTTTAAAAAGCGGAGAGGACGTTTTTTGGAGGAAAAATCACGTCTGACAAAAGTTTGTTCTGTGTCTTGGGAGAGTGTACGTGGTTCTGTGTTGTTTCCAGCATGATGCTGAGCGCCTCTCTCACCTCAGCAGCAGACACAAATGAGTCGGTGGAGGCGATGCTGACGCTGTCCCTCAAACAGCCGTCGTCCAGCTCCTCTCTGGCCAAAAGGTCGGCCATTTTATCTGTGATGGGGAGTAATTATAACATGGTAAATAATGCTGTGTTATACTGGTGTACACACGTTACATGATGTGTTTCATCAGTGACTCACCCTGGCTGTTGCTGTGGGACGAGGGGTCTGACATGCACAACACTCCCTCAAACTCCTCCTGGAGGCTGTAAGCTCTTTGCAGCAGAGACTTCAGCCTGTGGATGAACTCTGCGCTGATGACGTCCTGAACACGAAAACATTCGTACCTCAATAATTCACGTGAAATGACCTTTAGAGTTTGAAAAGTGCCAGCTGAAGGACTGGATCATTAATCAGCTTTCTAAAAGGGGGATTACACAAGGCCGAGCAGCGGACCGGACGCGTGTTTGGGTGCCAGAGCGTGATCATTTGACCTGCACTAATATAAAACCCTTCCAACCAGGTCAGAGAGTCAATGAGATGGCTGTTATATAATCCAGACCCAGGTGGGCGGGTGTGGATTGGGTACTTCTGAGTACTAAAGTCTGTAATTCTACTTTCTCTGCATTACACTATGTAGTCTATTATCATAATTTGCTAACATTCAAATTACATCCAAACATTTTATCTGTTCATTTGTCACAGGAGGTGGAAGCACCGTGAAGTGCTGCCCGCCTCCTTTATGCACACGTCTTAACCAAGCCGGCCTGTCCCGGCTAATCTAAAAATCGGCAAACACGTGGATCATAAACGGACCTGAGACGGGCTGAATGAAGCCTGAGTGCTCAAACAAACCATCTGTAACAGCACCCAACTGTCAATCAAAGCAGCCACTGCATAATTTTAAGCCTTGATATCATTTGAACAGGTGAGTTCTATAAAAATTCACCCTCAGCACAGTACAGAACATGTTTGTTTCTGCTGTGAAGTTGGACATTTTAACATGGGGGCTTATGGAGACTGACTCACTTCTGGAGCCGGCCACAAGTGGCCACTCAAGGAGCCGTGAGAATAAAGACCTCTGCTGCAGCAGGCAAAGGTTTGGCGCAGTAGTCTGAAGTACTTTAGGGACTGAAGAGATGGACCAGACTCTGGTGTGACTGTTTGGAGTACTCTGGGAGGAAGGTTAAAAACATTTGACACAATCCTGCTTTATTGTTTGGAAAATGATCCACTCATATCAATCATACTCTAAGTAGTTTTTGTAATTTTATTCACAGATCTTTAACTCCAGTAGTTTTACTACTTAGTAGAGTAATATTTCAGTAATGTAACAGTACAACAGTGGGTTGTGCTGGTTATTTAGTGCTGTATGTGACCTGTAAGTGCAGTGTTTGTGGGCAGTCTATTCCTCTGTAACGTCCTCTGCTATAAAAGAGAGAGTACTCAAAAACAAGAGTACAGAAAGTGCTGGCAGGGCTTGAATCGATACACCAGCTCTTTGGTCCCAGGCTGAGGTACATGCTGTCCAAACATTTTATTTATTTATTTACAAGTTAAACTTGCCAGGAGGCATTTTAGAAGAAAAGATAGTGTCCAAACATAGAAGCACTGTCTGGCTACCTCACTTCGCTTCTCTCCCGACTGAAGCAGGCATTACACCCACTTTCTTTCAGTGTGTTTCTGTGTGTTCACCTCCATGCTCTGCTCAGCGATGGCGTCTCCAGCTCCAGTTTTGACAGACGCACAGCTGGCGTCGTCCTCGCCCTGCCTGCTCCTGAACGTCAACGCTTCCTCCCACCGCCTTAGAGCCTCCTCAAATAAATCCATACCTACAAGCAGCAAACAAACAAACAAAAAAAAGTTATTTCCACACATTTCTTATGCGGTCCATTCACTTTATAACAAACACAGTGAGGTGTGAACGTTTCTTTACCCATTAGATACAGGTTTTCGGGTGTGGTGACCGGTAAGTCGACCACACTGCAGATATCAGCTTCGCCGGCTCGGTCCCAACAGGTGGATTCATTAGCGCAGGTGCTGCTGCTGGATGAGTTCATGCTTTTGACCTGCGAGGACAGCAGCAGGCGAACACAGTTCATTTTCAAGTAGTGGACGCAGCAACTCACCAGAAACACAAAGCAGGCTTTCACATTTTTCACATTTTAGCACATTACCACCCATATCTCATACTGTACATATAGCTCTCCACACATGGAGGTTACCAGGCGTTTTGTTAAAGGATGCTATGGCAGAAGGGATGAAACTCCTGCCATAGTGTGCCTGCATCTGCGACCAGATGGGAGCAGTGTTAAGGATGGGTGTGGCTAGGGTTGTGTGTATTTGGCGCACTCCACCATCTCAACAGTTTAATTATTGATGCATATGTCTTGATCCAACTCTTTTATGTGGGTATATAGCTATTACTCTTCTTTATCATATTCCATCACGTGTCTGTTTTTTAATATTTTAAATAAAATCTCCATCATCATAGCGCCCCTGACATTAAATCTAAGCCTTTGTCTTACCGATGCCAGGCTGAGCAGAGACCCAGACAGTTTTCTGTAGTCTCCTGTGGTGACGACCAGACCAGAGCCATTCTTGGAGTTGAGGGAGAGAGTGATGTTTTGGCTGGTGTTATCTGGGGTAGATAAAGATGAGAGATGATGTTTAAGACACAGATCAGACTCCAGCGATCACGCCGCATGAGCATGTGGCAGGATTACACGTGTTAACCTCGCCAATTCAGAGTATGAGTAACTTTTTCTGGGAATCTTGTTGTAGTTGCCGATTTGTTTGAATCGCTTCCATCTTATTTTAATGATTGACTATCAGCGCAGAGAACGCTGGTTTGTAAAAATAGTTTCCAGCTCTCTCTCTCTTTTTTTTTTTTTTACAAACTCCTACACAGATTGCTCACAATCAGAGAGTCTATGGGGACCAACGTTTGAGAAAAAGCAACAAACTGCTGCAAATTTAACATCTGATGCATCTCAAAATGTTATTGAGGCAGTGGGCCACATAGCACTTTGGTCTTTTCATCATTTATTGGCATGCACCTGCTGTATTGAACATGTTAATACTTTAATTCACACGTAATCTCCACATGCGTCCGCTTTCTAGCATTAGCAAGAGTTTACCAAATCAGATAATCATGATCTACTGTCACGTGTTAGATTAACTGATGTGCACATAGAAACAGAGGTGACTTTGCAAATATACTCTCCTGTCATAGAAATCATCCATCTATTAAATCAGTTTTGTTAAAAACATTTAATTGCGTTGGCAAACTTTTCTGTTAATTTCTAATCCAAGGCAAATCTTCCTAAGAAAGATTAAATGAGATAAAGCATTTATCTGCAACCTGCTGGTTACAGTTCAAGGTAATGCAGGAGCAGCCTAACAGGTCAGTCTGATTACATCATCATCAGACAACATGGAGATCAGAGGGTGGTGAGGTCTTTTACCGTTCTCTGCCGAGGCCGGGGAGAAAAACTCAAAGCCAGCCTGCTCCCACTGAGGTGAGAGAGCCTTCTTCCTGCCCTTCCTCCTCTGGAAGCGGCGCGCAAGGAAGAGGAGCGAGACGGCACCGAAGGCGGTGGCTGCCACCAGCTTCTTTGTGCCTGTGCTGACACTCACCTGGAGGACAGGTAGAGGGAGAAAGAGGTTCAAGTTAGAGTGCTTGCCTGCAGCAGGTCCAGAGCTGAAGAAGCCTCCGTCTGGATGAGGGATGAAATGTCAAACGTTGACCCAGATTTAACTTTTCTCAAAGAACGATGACTGAGAACCTTCAGACTTCCCGAGCAACAGTTTGATTTCTTTGTAGCTTCATATGTTGTTATTAAATTATCTAATTTCATTTGCTGTGATTATTCTAGAGGTCACAAGGAGTCATTTTGGTCTCTCTATACTGAAATGGCTAGTATGGGGACTATAACGTAATTACACGTGAATGCAACTGGGCACACTGAATCAGTGAGAGTCTCAGCTTTACAGCCATACCCAGTTCATGCAACTCTAATACTTTTAGGGACGCCTGTATGCAGAAATATTCAAATGCACTGCATGCAACAAACTGCATGGGATTAGCATAAAGTGGGCATGTCTGTAAGAGTCTCACGGGTACCCATCAACTCAAAATACACTGGACTGAGAACCAGCTAGCAGCCTGTCATTTCGATTTGAAGGAATCCATTTCAGATAGCGTGCATCGCCGCCTCTGTCTATAGATAGAAACACTGGATGACGAGGGAGATTAGCCACACAGACACCGCTGCTGCACATTCCCTACAACTGAAGATTACATAAACACCATGACGACAGCCATAATATTGACTCTTTCTTTTTTGAAAAGCCAAATGGTTAAATGGTGCTACAGGCCTACAGTGTTTCCGTGCTGTTTCTCATGTCAGACTACCAGACAGTGATATCAGATCTGCTACGTGACTCGGGCCACACAGGCTCCTCATGCTCGACTCGTAAACACTGTAACATGAGAAAATATCGGTGAGTATCCAAGAGGACAAGACAGGCAAAGAGAAATAAACAACAAACATTAAAGTATTCATTCCATTTGGAAAGAACGGTCTCAGACGTTTGCACTCTGTTTTAGAACATACATTTAATTAGCCCATGTAAGCCTTTACACCTTCACATTAGCGACAAACTCAGCTGCTGGTCAGTATCGATCAATCACATAAAGCCTTTACCTGAACTGCTCAAACAGGAAGTATAGACGTACTGTATATATATACTGTATATAAACAGAAGCAGCCACAGGCTCTCCTAACCAGCTTAAAGGGAACGCTGTGAATGGAAATTCAATCAGATCTGACCTTCGGAAGAACTCGCTCTGCCACACGCAGATGCATTTCTGATCACACTGTCGTTAATAAAGCATGAGATAGAAAAAAGAAACTCAACATGTGACCAAAGTGGTTAAAAAGAAAACAAACAGCATTAGACTCAAATTGACTCGCAGGACTGGGTCGATTCAATTAACAAGTTTAATTCCTGTTCTACCAGCATGCAACAGATGACCACAGCGGTGAGGAGTTACACTTTCTCTACCCCTAACGACCAAAAACTGTATCGCCAAAGATTTGTGAGGGTGTGTAAACTTGTGTTTACATCCTTTCATTCACAATTAACTGGATAGTTACAGCTATGACACAAGTCTGGATACTGGGTGAGACTTTGGCTTTGATTTCATGTTTTGCATTGCAGTGCCAACTGACACAAATGAGCTAAAACACTCAGTTATGGCTCAGTGGAATAAAATATGATGCATGTAAATCATGCAAATGTTTTTGTAATAATCCAAAAATTAAACAAAGTACTAATCGTAATACTTTAACAAATACTAGTATATAAAGTCCCAGTGAGTTTTGTTCTGGTACTGTGTCTGTCTCTGTACTTTTTCAGAGACAGTTAACAGATACTTGCTTAAAATATAATTAATAGCTAGTAAGAAAAGCACCCACTTCCAAACACACCCTCACCTGTGCCAGGGAGCTGTACACGGACAGCGGTAGGTCGACCATCCGCAGGGCAGCGGCCTTGACAGACAGCTGGGAGCTTGTGAGGGTCTCATGTGTCATTGTGATGATCTATCCATGACTTGGCAACTCGCATGTCTTCATCAACATCGGGCTGGAGCTGCGGAGTGAGTGACATGCAAGGATTTAACCTTGGCGGCTCAGGAGGGGGTATGATGAGGATATTACATAAATCCTCTCTGACATACAGTACGTGCATGCAGCAATGCTCGTCTAATCTATCCATCTTGTTAAAATACTTGCTGATTACATACATTTCCCATGAGAACTATCATAAAAGAACAGTGAGACATTCACTGATCTTCAGGATTATCAGCACACCCAGCAAAGGTATGAGAATATTTCAAGAGGCTGTTTGAGTACATAAGAAACTGGAGGCTCTACCTTTATGCAAACAAAGTGTTGCTTTGTCTAAACACATTCAATCACTATAGGACGACATCTTCTAAGCCGCTGTATATCCACCTGACGGGACAACTTGCAACATCAACAGTTGCAACAGTTAAGTTTGCACAACACTCATGTGTCCTCATCACATGGATGATTATTCCGTTTGACGCCTGAGAAAATCTTAAATATTTAACAGTTTGGTGCCTCTTCAAAAGTTGAATGATTTGGAGTTTGCATTCACACACATACGTGACTGTACCAACAAATGACGAACATAAACACACTTTTAAAACTGCTTTTAATGTTTAGCTCAGTCTAATGTTGGTCGATGTTTTGATATTTTTTGTCTTTGAGTATCTAGAAAAGCTCTTTTAAATAAAATGTATCATTATTATTAAACCACCTGCAATCCAGTAAATGAAGTTATTATGTGCACTGTGCACTGACACTAATGTTAAACCCTTTCCCTACTGTACATTTACTCAATTTTGGTAAACTTATAACTACATTTCTTACCTATTATCTATACTATATTACTATATTATCTTATATCTCACTCTTTATATATGTATATCACTCTATTCTACTTTAATGTATCTTATTTTCCTCTTCAGTGCACCTTAAATGTTGTTTTAATGCTTTACTTTGCCTTATGTGAAGCACTCTGCTATTACTTTACAGCACAAAGTTATGGCTTTCATTCATTAGCACAGCACCAAACACATCTTACAATAAATCAAACGTGTCATTCAGGAGTTTCAGAAGACGCTGACACGAATAAAAGCAGCACCTCAGCTGTGAATCGGTGTGCTGGGTTAATCATATTAGCACATGGACACAAAGTGACAGCCGCCAACTGTTATTGGCCTGGCTGAGCGGCTAATCGCTAACTTATGAGGCTAATAACGGCTAGCAGCGTTAGCTACATTTCTTAGCTTAAATTAAACAGTCTGACAAATAAACTCGTCAAGTTCGCTGACTGGCTTCTAACTCACCGTGACGAGCTGACGGTACAGACGATATCACCGGTACTTTTTGGTGTTTCCTCCGCAGGCTCCGGTCCCGGTGTCTTCAGCCGGTCCTCTGCTTGACCTCAGCGGCCGCCGAGTGAAGGACTTCAGCGGCAGCACGCGGGCGGCCAATCCAGCGTGACTTTCAAAATAAAAGCACGCTCTCTGTCAAGCTCTGTGGAGTTTTCGCGCCCCCACTCGGATTTCTCAAGTATTGCAATGAAGGCTTTTATAACATTAAAATACAGTATATTCATTTATAGCTAACAAGAGCATCTACTTACATGTTGTCCTCTTTATTTTTTCAAAATAAATAAATCTAAAAAAGTACAATAAAATATTTCCACTATGAAATAAAATCAGCTTTAATGGCCAGGTGTGTGCACAAGACATTTGACTCACTGGTTCACTTAAACAGGTATACATATAAAAGCCAAATGACTAACAAACAAAGGTAAAGAATAGACAGATCACGAGACTATTATTTACAGACGTATGTGGAAAAACGGGTGTTTATATACATAATCAATGATGTAATACCAAAAAGTCAAGATGTTATTTTTTTAAGAGATAAGATAGACTTAATTTATAGACCACACCAGGGAAATTCACTTTTTACAGCAGTACAGTACAGTACACAAGGTAGAAAAGTAAATAAAGTAGAAAACAAATCTAAGATATACTAGAAAAATAAAAATATGATAAACAGAATAGGTTTTATATATACTGTATACACATTTCAGGTAATTATGTTTAAAGTCAAAATTAGGCATCAAACTTATGATAAGTCAACATTTGGACTTACATCTTAAAAGTCTGACTTAAAAAAAAAAAAAGATTCTGACTTATTATCTTTACCTTCACATTTTCACTTTTTAAGAAGTCAACATTATTATCTAATATCTATACTATCTATATTCTATCACAAGTTAAAAATAAACTATTTACTTATTATCTCATGTTCTAGACTTGGCATAATTCTGATTTAAAACACCAACAGCAACATTTTGACATTTGTCTTATTATTTCATAAAAATACTTTTATAGGTTTTCAACAAATTTTTTACTTAAAAAGACAATATTTTCACATGTTATCAATTTATATTTACCAACATTATTACAAAAGAGTTTATTATTTCAAAGGTTGATATTCTTGCATCTTTCCCCCATGTGTTACTTTGCTGTTTTCCTTCTGTCAACTTACAAATAAACACTTCAAAATAGTTTAAAATACATAATTAAATTAAATTAAATTAAATTAAACACAAGAATAGAAGAATACTGAAACATATCTTGTACTTTACTTATCCAATAAAACGCATTTTGATATTCACATTCTGAGGGTAAGTTTCCCAAAATGCACATAAGATGGCGCTTGGGATGGGTTTACTGCATGTTGCTCTTGTGTGTTTTCATCACCAGGTGACTCTCTCTCTCTTTCACTTGCAGCGCACTTACCTTTAATTTAGGAAGTAACCATCTTACAGAGGCTATTACACTATTTCATATCAGCCACCTTGCTGTACAGTACATACCTGCTGCGCATGATTTGCCACACGCATGAGCCCGTATTTTATTGCTTATAACTACATGACACTGCGGGGTCCCTGAGTGGCTCCTTCAGCAGCAGACTGCTAGACCTACGGTGTAAGAAGGTCCTTTATCCCTGCTGCTGTCAGACTCTACAACACCTGCAGCACCTGACCATGTAGTACACCACTAGTACTCACGATAGCTTTTATATTTGTTTGTTTGTTTGTTTATTTTATTATTATTATTATTATTATTATTATTATTATTGTTATTATTATTATTGTTATTATTATTATTATTATTATTATTATTGTTATTATTATTATTATTATTATTATTATTATTATTATTATTATTATTATTATTTGATATTTATATTTCCATTCCAGTTACTACCACGTGCAATATTATTTATATCATGGCCACTTCACCTTTAATACTCGTTTTGCACGTCTGTACTCTTGTCTGTTGTTTGTTTTTGTGTACTGTACAGTCTGAAGGACTCTTGTGCCTCTTCTGTTCGTTGTGTTTGCCATTTTTTATTTTACTTCTATAGTGTATATTACACATTTTCTGCTGCTGTTACGAGTGAATTTTCCCCGTTGTGGGATAAATAAAGTATAATACTCTAATCTAAACTAAACCTGTAAACTGATTAATTGTTGCTAATGCTGGTAATTGTAGTAATATACAGAAATGGGTTTGTTTAGAGTGTAAAATGCGTGAATGTGCAGATTGGATGTAATGTTTACAGTAGGATGGGGAGGGTGCGTGTGATTTTTTTTTTTTAAACCGGAAAGGGGCGGAGACAGCAGTAACGTTAGCAACCACGCTGAGGGACAGGAACGGTTATCGTTAACGTGAAGGATTGCCCTTTGAAATGTGTCTGTAAATACTCACTGAATCCGTGTCTCACACGTCGAGTGCAACTGGATCTAGCCGAGCAAACGTCGTGTCTTTCCATCGCGCAGGTAAGCATCGAGGATAACGCTGTATCTCGGACGTTAGCTGGCTGGTGAGCTCGGTCGGTGATCATGTAATACAGGAACCTTTAGCTAGCATGCTAAGATGGTTATCGGTAGCAAACCCATCTCACTCCAAACAACAACATATGTGGCTAAACCTTCCCACGGCTTGCTTTTCACGCTGTTATAAGTGTTACAGCTTGGTTGCAAAGCGGAAATAAAAATATATACTTTTTTTTTTTTTTTTTTTTTTTAAACATCAGTTAATAGCTAACAGGCTAATGCTAACAGTTAGCCTGTGACGCCGCTGTCAACGCCTCGCCTGGGTTTGACAGCTCAATTTGAAGCAGTGGACAAGGCCAAAGCCTCACACACATATGTAACACACACTGCCTTTATCCACAGCTGACTGAATTAAACACGTACAACCGCTGGAAGACAGGATAATCAGTTGGTAGCTAATGTTAATGAAATAATAATAATAATAATAATACAAAAATGCCGCACTCCTTAGCTAACTAACATTAGCTGTGAGGTTACGTTTCCCGGCTGGCTGCTGTTGCTCCTTTTGTGGACGGTCTGTCCGTTTAAACTGTGCTTTTATAGCACTCAGTTGTGCTAGTTTGAGCACTATTATTTAACTATAGGGTGACGCTGAAGCCGGTAACATCGGTTTCATGTGCACCGCCTGCTTTGCTTTGGGTCAACGCCCCACCCTGACTGTACTGTACCTCCTCTTTGTGCTGGTTTAAACCCCCTGGATCATAATTATGGTGGCTGCAATAACAGGGAGAGGGTGAGGATGGTTTGTGAGGGTGAAGGAGTCAGGATGGATGTTTTCTTCTTCACAAATTAATGTGTAATCTTCAGATGCTCGATTTTCCTGGTGTGTTATAACAGAGACTGCAGGCTGGTTGGATTTGTTGA
Organism: Protonibea diacanthus; assembly: GCA_028641955.1. NCBI lineage: Eukaryota > Metazoa > Chordata > Actinopteri > Sciaenidae > Protonibea > Protonibea diacanthus. The sequence goes on along the minus strand of CM053988.1, from coordinate 18,431,819 downwards.
TTTGACTTTTTGAACCCAAAGGTCAGGGCTGCTATAGGAGCCTGTAACACAAATACAGCCGTAGATGACCTTGTTCCTGATCGGTTTGTTTGGATTCACTTCATGTGTTGTAAATAAAGAAGCTCTGTGTTATTTAATAAACTCATAGACGGCTGAACATGAACTTGACTGGGGATCAGCTTCCTCCTGTGTTCATGCTAAGCTCCCATTTGACCGGTTGTTAGGATACACACGGTGCGTTTGCGTCATTGTTTTGTGACAACCACACTTTATCAACCACAAATACATATATATAAATGATGGTTATGTTAGTTGTGCATCCTGTTTTTTTTAAACGGTGTTTAAAAAAACGGTGTGGTTTAAATGTGCTGATTCACGTGCAGCGCAGTCGAGAGCGGTGGGCTGGGCTCTGCTGACACCATACCATTGACACTTGAACACTCCTCGAAAGGCTGAATGTCATTGTGCAACCTCTGTCTAACAAGGCCCTCGCTATGTAGCCTCGCCATGGGCTAAGTGGTCACACAGTCAAAGATGTGGTGTGTGTTGTGGGCGACAGACATAACAACATCGTAAATTTGAGCGCTGATTGTGTTATTACACATTTAGACAGCAGATGTAGGGAAATATTAACGGCTCCTGGAATAAATTTGACCGTTGTTATATTTTATTGTTCTGTTTATGCAGCAGAGTGAAGACTTTCACTTTCTTATTTCTTTTCTCACATTTGAACCTGTTCATTCACAAATGCACACGTTCCCCTGAGGGCACAGTTTGGACAGAACCATTGTCCAGACTGTGCCTGTGTAATTTGTCTCTGCACTCTGCTCCTTGTTCAAATACAAAACTCTTGATGGACAGGCCCTGTGTAACTCATGTCCCTCATGTCCCCCTAAGGGCTATCCGAGGCAGTTTGTGAGCTTGTGTCAGTGTGTCGAGGAGATGAGACTCAAGAAGGCTGATAAGAGAAATCCCCAGCGGTTTCCTGTCATCCCACCCTTCCTCTTTCTCCCCGATCTTCCTCTTTTCACACACTGGGAAAATAAAGACACGGCAGTGCAGCGAGTCCATCATGAGGGTGTAAAATAATTTATGTCAGGAGAGCATTTGTACTTTGTTGTCCTAAATTAAACTAGAAATCTTCCAGCACCCAGTAATCTGACGCAAGATGTGTTTTCTCAGATTTAAAAGCATTATTCAGCATGACACACATTGTCACTACGTTACGCTACGTTGTCCACCACTGCAAACACTGGGGTTCAGTTGGGATACACATAATTGTATTTTTAAATGGTAGAAGTGTACCGAGCTGTTTGAAAGGGTGTATTGTGCTTTTATAGGACTGTGATACAGAGACGGGCTTTTGTGGATGAAAAGGGACAATACTGCTTTTCTTTCCTGTATATAAGAGTATAAAACAGACTGTATTAATTGTTTATAACTTAACTTATAACTTTATAACTTGTATAACCAGGATATGATGTTTACATGCACAACTAACTTAACCCCAATCCACCAAAACTCAAATGTAATCAGGATACTTTAGTGTCCCTACGTTTCTTCTTCACCCCTGTGATGTTGGCTCCTTTAGTCTCTGTTACCTCTGCAGCTACAGGTCCTCCACTGCTGCTTTGAGTGCCGGTGGTGATTATGCACATGACCCACGTCTGCACATGTCTCCGAGCCGGGCATCCGTTTATATCTTGTTGAGTAAAAGCACCAGAGTTGCCACGAAGATAAACACGTTTTATAGATTGAGCTCTGGCGATTAATGGAAATGAATCATTCGGGCAGCGTTTTCAGAGGTTTTGTTCAGACTCGCTCGTCTTAACAGTCTCTGCTTTTATTTTGCATCGTCGGCACTAAAATCATTTATGGCGGTGGCATTCGGATACCGCTTGTTCCACTTGAGTTGTTGACAGCCGTGGCGTGATGTGCCGCTTGGCGTGTCACCGGTCGATGATAAGCGGAATTTGTCAGTCATGCAGGCATGGAAAAACTTATGTTGTGTGGCGGTTACTCGGGTTACGTTCAGCCTGAGTCTTTTACTTGTCCTCTGTTCTTTGGATCTATCTCCTATTACTCTATCACGTGTCAGACTGTGGTCGATAAACACTTTCAAAACAAGAAGTCCTGCATTGTTTTATAAATAGGAACGCAAAAGGAGTCACCTGACTTAAAATGCGAGCTGTGTTCTGAATGTTTCGCCCTCTCATCTCTTTCTCTCTCTCAGACCTGTGGGAGAAATATGCCGCCGGCGTCCAGCTGTGACTGCCCCCACCTGGACTGCGTAGGGGAGATCACCAAGGAGGAACTCATTCAGAAATCCCATGTGAGTGACTCTCCATCATCGTTCACTCTTCAGTTTCTAAAGTCTGAAATTTAATTTTTAAGTCTTGAATATTTCTATACTTCTATAGTCTGTAACCTTGGTTATAAACTGTTTTTGTATCTGATTGCAGCCTATTGGGTGCTGTTACACACCTATAAATTATAAATATATTAGAAGTGTGATCCCTGTGGTGGTAGTTTGTGCACACAGGAAGCTGTTGTAATATTATGTTAACATAGTTTCAGTCAGAGCCATTAGACATGCAAACACTGAGCAAACACTGTCACGACTGCACTAAGTGTCAATTTTAGCAAAAACTATCGATTTATGCTGCTGATGGGGGTCCAGGTTGTGTTAGTTTGATTAAATATTTCCATCATCCTTTTATACTTTTTCTACATGGAATTAAAAAAAACTCCTAAAAGTCTTTAACTTGGTGCACTTTGCCGTTAATAGTGTTCAAAGTTTGCTCTTGCACTTTGCTCTCGTCTCGCTGATTTTCATTTTCAAACACGTCCTCAGGGCCAGTGCCAAGACTGTAAAGTCGGAGGACCAAATTTGTGGGCGTGTCTGGAGGTAAGAGAGTGATGAAAATGAAAGGAGAAAAAAAAGTTGATTTGAAACTTTGTCACCAGAAACATGTGATTTCTGTTCAGTTTTTTAAACATCCCAGTGTCCTCTGTTTTTTTGTCTGTCCAGAATGGCTGCGCGTACGTCGGCTGTGGAGAATCTCACACTGACCACAGCACCGTGCACTCACAGGTGAGAGACCTCAGACTTTTACTGACGCCTGTCAGCGGGGAAATATTAATTCATGCATAGAAATGAAAAGTGAGAAGGAAGGGGTGTGACTAAAATGGAGGACGTTTTGATGTTGAATTGGAAAAAAAAAAAGATGCAGCCAAAAGAGGAGTCTGTAGAGAAGAGAAGACGGGACAGGACAGGACAGAAATACCACATCAGGAGTCCCAGGAGCAATGACTTGGACTAAAACTGCCTCCAGCATTACTTTTATTTTTAAAACATTTTTCTCTCCGCGATTTAAAAGCCGGCACGTGGATCTTTTAGCTTTTAAAGTGCGAGAATTGATAAAAACCATCAACCCAGCTCTGTCTGCCTGCACCTCCACATTCAGTGCGATTTCAGCAGCGGATCATCCATTATTAATTGCCATTCCTCTGGGAAGTGGGGGAGATTCAGTAGTACTGTCAGCTCCATGGTTACTGTATCTGCCCCTCCTGGCTGCTCTGAATCTTTACTCAGCCTCTGCTGTTCCCTGTGTTGACTAAGGCTTTTTTTTCCTTCAAGCACGCCAAGGCCAAGTGGGGTTAGAAGGCGAGAAGGAGGAATAAGGAAGGCAAACATGTAATTTTCTCTGCCTATTAGTCTGCATAGCTGCTCAAACCATTGTCCAGAAAAGGGCCCGTTCAAGTGCAACGCTCTTCAGAAGCAGAATCCTCCACTCAGATGATTTTTGATACAGAGCGGCGAAAGAAATGTAATATTAGCTGACTGTAAATGATATCAGCAGTGGATTTTATATCCATCCGCTCCATCCAGGACATTTCTCTGTGCAGCACACCAGCCTCATTTTTTTTTTTTTTTTTAGCGGAAACATCTTTCAATCTTGTAAGAAAGAAGGTCATACTTAATTAGCGCTTTGGAAACCCAGAGGGGGGTGGAAACATTTTAATCTCTCGACTGTGCAATGTGAAAATCTGCTGTTGGATCGGTATAGTCGTAAACTATACTGCAAGTAAATGTGAGTGACGGTTTCAAAGGGGTTGAGGTAGGAATTGCAGTTAGATCAGCTAATCTTCAGAAGTTGAAGCTCCACTTCTGTGTGTACTTTTGGTAACCAAACGAGACACGAAATTAGTATTTACATGGAGATCACATTTCAAACATCATTATGCAGCAGAAAGGAAGTAAATTCAACTTTTGGGAATCCTTCTTCACGTTGCAGATGAATGACTGGAAGGTTACCGCAGCCTCACAGTTTTCTTCATCAGTCCTTGAGCACTTCTTTGTGAGTTTGTGCAAATGCTGCTGATAGAATCCCCCTGAGAGGAATAATAATAGTTTCTTATTTCTTATTTATTTCAGTCAGTAATGTCTCGAATGCTGAGGGCTGGAGAGGAGACTGTTTTGTAGGACAGAACCAGACCTGGCATGCTTCTTAACCAGAAAATCACACAGTGAAGCAGACACTCATGCTACAACAACATAAATGTTTTGTAGTGTTGATTTTGGACAAGTATTTGTGAGTGTAATTTGAGCTGCTGACATGCTTAGACGGGTTGTAGAAGAAGCTCTGTGGATTTGTGTCATTTGAATACAATGTTTTTAACATTCTGGCAGACCAGAAGTGAACTAATATCACAAATTATCCCTATAAAAGCTACAAAACAGTTAATTGAAATACACCACATTAAGCAGGCTGGTAGAAACATCCTCTAAGCCCTATAAATCCAGCTTGTTATTAATGCCCTACCTGGCAAACTTTCCTTCATACATTATTTAAGCTTGGGAGTTTCATGGCTGTGCTCAGTCTGGTGTGTCCCCTCTGCCAGCTCCTCTCTGCCCGGCCTGTGCGAAGGCTAATGCAGCCCTGATGAATAATGCAGGGTCTGCTGGTCGGCTGCTGCTCACGTTCAGTCTCCCGTCGACCTGCCAGTCTGCTGGTGTTCGTCAGAGCAGTAGTGGGTCAGCGGATCTCGGCCGTGTTTCCACAGCAGCAAAAAAAAAAAAAAAAAAAAATCTGTCCTTCTGCAACCCGCACTCTGCCTCTACCTGAACCTGCAACCTGAGACGTTCAGCTCAAAACAACATCGTGAAAACAAAATATTTTTTAGATTTTGTCTTAATATTTCAGAGGTTAGAGGAGGTTGATTTTGTTTACTTGCAAGAAATCTCAGAAAAGAGGGAAGTAACGAGTGCTTGTGTTGAACGTCAGCTTCTCAGGAATAAATTTTTTTAATTAAAGTAAAAGAAAAACATTGATTGAGTATCATTAAGTCATTTCTCAAGAACAGACTGATGTAGTTCCAGCTTCTCTGTTGTCACGTTTGGGTTTTGGACTTCTCGTCAAAGAAAAACAAGCCATTAAAAATGTGAAACAGGAAATTTTTCATCATTTTCTGACATTTTGTAGACCAGATGATTCATTCACACTAATTGCCAGATTATTTTCACTACAACCTTTATACCTTGTTTACATGATTGTAGCAAGCAATTGTGGCATAGAGGCAAAACAAGGCAGAGTAGGATTGCACTTTGTAGTCTGTTGTTGTTGTTGGCGCTGTCATTTGATTGCCTTGTCTTGTTAGTTTTGTGTATATTTTCTACTAAATGAATATTGTCAATGATTTTGACATTGTATGACACAAGTTTAATTTAATTTTGTCAGTGATATGCAGCAGACCAGAGGTCTACAGTGTTTTGTATTGTTACAGCTGTGTTGCCTATTAGATTGGGCTTACCGTACGTGTAATGCAAACTCACATGATTGCACAGGGATTTGTGGGTAGCCATCAATGTTATGTAAATCTTCTTCTTCTTCTTCTTCTTCTTCTTCCGCAACAGTATGGAGCATTAGTGCCGTGTGTTTCTTCTTCTCCTTCCTGCTATCTGAATAGGCTGATTTATCTAATAACATGTTGAATTTATGTTATTGTGTGTGTTCATATTTTATTTTAAAAGAAGACAAACAAAAAACAAACCGTAATTTGACGGCCCTCCTGCAGTAACTCCGAGGACCCCCTAGGTGTGTTATTAACAGGACAGATAATGGTATTTGATAATGGTATAACGTATTACACTTACAGGTAGACTGTACCTGACGTTTAGTTTGTGCACCATAGGTTAGGCAGGCCTAGCTGCCTGCAGACACACCTCCACGTGTTATCTAAAAGAAAAACAAACTGTGTGTGCAGGAGACGCGGCACAACCTCACGGTGAACCTGACCACGCTTCGAGTGTGGTGCTACGCCTGCGGCAAGGAGGTTTTCCTGGAGCGTAAACTAGGTCCTCCCTCGCCCCACGCCAACAGCAAACCCCTCCCGTCCCCACAGAGCGCTGCTCAGGTAAGAGCCAGGTTCCCCTCTGTTTGTCATCATGTTTGTTTACAGCTTTATTACAGCTATGCTTGTTATATTTGGAGTCATGAGGGTTTATTGTTGAACAACATCAGTTAAATGAAGTTTTGTTATCTGCACTGACAGGTTAATATTCCATGTTTACAGCATAATTGCTTAGTTACATAACTACGTGCTCTCCTGTAACACTGGCAGAGCTTTACAATAACAACTTCCACCAGTTTATCCCGAGCGACAGTTAAACTGTCAAATTGTATGTGGTTATTCATTTACGAGATAAGAGTTTTATGATGAGGTCTGCGCGCGCTGTGCTCTTGTTCCAGGATAACAGCAGGGCCCCCGGGAGCCCAACCTCTCTGAGAGTGCCCCCTAATGGTGGCTGTGAAGACCTGGACATGGAAACAGAAGAGGAGGATGACCTGCGCGCCAGAGGTCAGCTTACCACAACATGAATTTCATCTCTCACTAGAGACACTGTTTGTTTCAGCTGTGTTAACACAAAGCTAGTAGTTCTGAGCTACAAGGTCAACAAACGTTGGAAATGAAGGCCACACGAATGCAGAACTCTCTAATCTACAGTTAAAGTGCTGCAGTAGACACATTTCTTGCCCTGATTATCACGTTAATAATTAAAATAATATACTTCTGAAGTCAGTGAGGTGACTAAAATTTAATTAAATTCGATCAGCTCTTAATCCAAGTATGATAAAATTAAAAAATTAACATTGCACGGATGATTTGAGGTTCAGTCTGACGCACAGCAACTCAGTAATCAGCAGTCGGTTTACTTCAAAGCACAGTTTATGATTTGAATTAATAAAGGAGGAAATTACAAGACAAACGTTCATGCCAAGATCGCTGATTGATGTGTTGCCTCTCTCAAGTCTTCGGTTTAAATGTACTTAAAGACAGTAGCCAATGAAACAAGCTTGCCCTGTTTCTATGGATGCAGACACCACAAAAATAAGAGGCACACACACACACACACACACACACACACACACACACACACGGTCCCTAAGCAGGACTACAGGTCGCTCCTGTGTACCTCAGTGAGCTGAGTTAAACACTAATACTTCAGTGCTGAGTGTTTCAGTCCTGCTGGAGCCACCAATGTAAATAATTTCTTCAGTCAGTGCCGTGAGACACGCACAGGCCCGTCTCCAAATGGCATATGTTATGTTAAACCTCATGTGGCGCAGCTCAGGCATTGGCACCAGTCGCCGCCTCGGTTATTTTTGTCACAAATACAGATCATATGATCGGGAGGCGGAGTGAACGGGCTTTGTAAGACTAACGTCCTCCGCAGAGTAAGTTGGTCACATGAGATGATGATTTATAAATTGTGAGGGGCGCCTCTGCAGAGAGGTGAAGGATGGGTGGGGCACGACATGGGAGTGCCCGGGAGACCGATGTGACGGATGCATGCTGGTGTAGTTATTGTAGTTTGGGTGATTTTGCTCGCTTATAAACACGAATGCAGTTAAGCTTCGTTATCCTGATTACCGCACTTTGCAGAGGAATAACTCATGATGTGATATTAATCAGAGTTACACTTTCCGGGTGTATCATTATCTCTGATGTCCATGAAAACACGTCATAACATCTGCTTGGAAATCATAGAAAAAAGCTCGTATAACTCTCCTTTTAACTCCAGAACTTCTCTGTAAATCATCATGTTTTTACATTTTCTTCAGTATCAAAGTAACCCAGTGACAGCTGTCTGTACACTCACTGGTACATTGCAGACAGGAGCAGATATTATTCAACATATTTTTAATGGTGCCACTTCCTCAAAATGTAAACACGTATAGGCAAAAAAAAGAATGTAGCTGATCATAACGCGCCGAATTTGTGTCAGTGTTATACTTTGTGTTTCTGCACAGGTTGACTCACACTGTATAAGATGAACAGATCCACTGCTTTAGTCAGAAACATAACATTTGAGTCTGTTTGCTACAGTACCTGATTTAAGACACACCAGGTAGCCACTTTTTCTGCTCCTGCTGTAAAAGTGGAATGAGTCTTCTGAACGATGTCGAGGCTTTCTGGCCGCCATCAAAACTTACAAGCGTTTGATGAGTGACTTGTTTTAATTTCCCCTGTGTGTTCTGACTCCCTCAGGCCTGACGGGACTGAAGAACATAGGCAACACCTGCTACATGAACGCTGCCCTCCAGGCCCTGTCCAACTGGTGAGACCACCGTTAACCTGCCTTCTGTCCCCGCATCTCTCTGTCCAACCCCGCATCGCTGACATCGCCTACGTGCCCTTCGCTGTTTCTTCGTGTCACTTTCCATTCACGGCCTTGAACGCGCTTGTTTTCAGTAACGAGTCGCTGTTCTATTCACTTCTTGTCTGGTTCTTGTGAGAAAGCGCCGTAGCCCTGCTCATTGGGGAGAGTGATGGCTGGAATTGCTGCAGTGCAGCATTCGAGACGGCAGAAATGGCCCTTTGTAGTTCCCTGTAGGGTCTTCTGTTACAAATGAACTCTTTCCCCATCTCTTCTGCCCCTTCTCCTCCCGCTTTACCTTTTTCTTTTTCCACCGTGCGTCTCCCTTTACTGTTTTTTCTCCCTGTCTGCTGCATTTTTTTTTTTATTATTGTTGATTGAATTGCCAATCCCTCTGGTTCATTCTTTATGACTGGATTGTCGGTTTTTGTCACTTAAATTAGGGCTCTGCTGCAGAAGCTGAGGCTGTGTTATTACTTACTCTCTGCCTCTTGCTTTTTATTTTATTGTTCGTGAAGCAGCAAAACACTGCAGAGGGCTCTTCCTCCTTTGTAACGCTGTTGTAAAGCTGCTCTGTTTAAAAAAAAAAAAAAAAAAAAAATTAAACTGATGATGCCTAGACGGGATACGAGTCAAAATGGGGAGAAAAAGATGTGGGCCAAAATTTGCAATCTAAATCACATTCCCAGAAAATGAGGTGGGGGGGGGGGGGGGGGGGGGGGGACTTAGTCACGCAGCTGCAGAAGGAGGGACCTTTTCTGAAAACTTTGCTTTGATGTCTGTTTGTACGAGCACCGCTTCTTTGAGTTACTGTCGGGTCATTATTCAGTTTGAAGGACTTTTCTCGCGCCAAGGGAAGAGAACACTCCATGCCTTATTCATTCTGCAGTTTGTCTCTTTTCTTGAGAAATTCCTGTCCGCGCTGTATCCATCAAATGAGATCCCCTCAGCTGTTTCTCTATTTCAGCTATTTCCTTTCAGCTGCGTGTCGAGTTTTCAGTACCTCTGAGAATGTGCGATATTACTCTACGGGTGAATTATGACTTTAATAAAAGAAAATGAATCAGAAAAAAATACGAGCAGAAGACAGAATTATGTAGAAATGCTGAACTTAAACCTCTCTGGATTTCCTTTCCTGTCATTTTCTGCTTTGTTTGAACTTTCTAAATGTAATAGCAAAAACATACTAACCCGAAGATGATTTGCAGACGTTAAACAGTCATCTGCAAACATAATATATTATAACATTACGCTATCTTGTACTTCTCTGAATTATGTCTGCTTTGCTTGGATTGAGGATTGTATGCAGGCTTTTTGTGAGTCACCCACCACATTTCCAGCTGTTTGGTAAAAGGAATAAATCTGTTAAATCTGTTAAAGTCCAGATATTTAGTTTGGTGCCCACATATGATATATTTATCCCTCTTTCCGCTGCAGCCCACCCTTGACACAGTTCTTTCTTGAATGTGGCGGCATGGTGAGGACGGACAAGAAGCCTGCGCTCTGCAAAAGCTACCAGAAACTGGTGTCAGACCTGTGGCACAAGAACAGGTGGGTGTCTGTCACATTCTCCTGTTGTTGTTTGGATCACTTTCCCACAAGCCACCGGTGATTTCATAATCCAGTTGTCTCCTTCATTATTTTCCCATGTTTAGAATACGGCTGCACATTCCTGTCACAGCTCGCCTTAATTTCAAACACAAGGCTTAATTGATGTTGTGTATTAAAACGCGTGTTAAGCGGGCTCTGTTTTGTCACTCTGCAGACCCTCCTACGTGGTTCCAACCACCTTGTTCCAGGGGATCAAAGCCATAAACCCGATGTTTAGAGGATACTCTCAGCAGGTGGGTCGTTGCAGATGGTGAAATTAATGTGCATGTGCTCGTATTTATTGCATAAATAAAACATGGAGACACTCCTTGCACGGTTATTGCTTTTATCTCTGTGTTTTGCAAATGAGTAAATATGAATATAAAACATTTATTAAGGACTGAACTGATTACACAGTTAGTGGAATATTATCACGCTTGTAGCGATGTGTGGGTGTCGCAAAATGTGCTCAAAGATGTGTGGGTAATGCATTGTTTTTCTCTTTATAATAAATGACTGTGATATAATGTAATGATGGACCAGGCACATAACATAGATGTGTCTGTCAGTAAATTTTCCTCCAGGAATGATTGTGTGCTGAGCTGTGATTATTATGGGTCTGATGCCCGGACTATAAAGTTATTCCAGACGTTATACAGTCTCTCCATTTTCTCTTCCACTCCATATCCCGCCATGTTCATTCCTTTACAGAAATTACGTTAGCTCCATCTCAAATCACTCAGCCAGATAAACTTTGCAATTACTAGCACCTGACTTCCATTCACACACAGATGCACATGTTAAACCTTAAGTTAAATTGCTTGATTTGATTCCAGGTGGCGCTTGAAAGAAAAGATTTACATGTTACGGATACAAAGGATGTTTTGCCGAGGCACGTCAGCGCCTCTATATAAGTCTGAATGGTGAATTGATACAAAAAAAAAGGCCCGTTTCCTCTTGGCTTGCCAGTGTTTGTTCAGAGGAGTTAGCTGAGGAATAGTCATTTGTCACGCCACGCTGGGCTGCACAGCCTTGGAATTAGCATTGCTATGAATGAAGTTAACATTCCAGGTCCTGGGAGAGGAGAGTTCATTTGGCTGGAGAGGGAGATTGGATGTCTGAGGCTCATTAAGTTTGATTGGGCATTCATGAGCATTTGGTTTCGGATTTTGCGATGCAGAATTGTGATAAACAAGGAGGTGAAGTGGTTGTTTTTTTGTAAATTGGAAAAAATAGCTTTGGGAAAGGTTTGCTGTGTCTGTCAAGCTCGATTATATTTAGGGAGAATCAGTGCGGCGTTACGTTTCAATGTTCTTTTCAGGGAGAGCAAATTAACTACTTTCACACGAGTGCGGTGACCAAAATAGCTGCAAAGAAACTTACATTTTCTGAGCTAGAACTAATTTGCTACCGTAACTAACATTTCTTGTGATCATCCCCACTCGGCCTCCAGGACTCCCAGGAGTTTCTGCGCTGCTTGATGGATCAACTCCACGAGGAGCTAAAAGAGCAGTTGCCCGAGCCCTACGACCAGTCCAACGGCATCACCGTGGACGACAGCCGTGAGGAGGACAACCACAGCCAGTCAGACAATGACTTCCAGTCATGCGAGTCCTGTGGCAGCAGCGAGCGGGCCGACAATGAGGTGCAGGGTGGGAACACGCTGATAGACGACACCAACGAGGCCGAGATGCTGATTCCCGAACAAGACGAGATCCAGGCCAACAGAGAGTGGCAGAAGGAGAAGAACATGATTAATGACTTTTACCGCTCCGGAGTTAATGGTGTTATGGGTGGAAGCACTGGAGTAGACATGGACAAAGATGTTGACACCACCACTGAAAGCACGCCTATTATCAGCAGCCAGGGAGCCATCAAGGTTCAAGGAAGAACATCAGGTAATTATGGAGACGAAGAGGCATGTCATGTTTCATTTTGATCAGATTTATGGCACTGAATCTCTTAACATTTGGGCTGCACTCCACCAGATTCCTTCCCAGACATCCAAATGTCCAACAACACAAGACCACAGAGTCCAGTCCCGACAGAGGGCCACATTCCCAAAATGTCCAGCAGCCCGCCCAAAGCTGCCTCAGGCTGGCCGAGCCTGAACCCCGCACACAAGAAAGGTACTCCGAGGCAGTTATATCCAGAGTCAAAGCTATCCCGTGTCTGTCTTTGCTGACATACCGTAAAGCACTGCTCTCACATTTCTCTCTCTCTCTCTCTCTCTCTGCCTTGCCACAGCGGTGACCACATTCTCCCCGCCAAAGAACAAGCGTCAGAAGAAATACCGCAGTGTCATCTCGGATGTGTTCGACGGGACCATTGTCAGCTCAGTTCAGTGCCTCACCTGTGATCGGGTTAGTGTGGATATCTGCAGTGTCTTTTGAGATGGGATTGCTGCGAGGGTGAGACAGACAGTAACAGGGGAGCACTAGAGGACAAAACTTTGTGTCACAAGTTATTTCGAGGTCCTAAAAAATGTGTGAGTGTTACAGGAAATATCTACTTTGGTGCTTAGCTCTGGTGTTCCTGTCCACCAGTGGTTCTCAAACTGGGTGTGGCGGACTCCACTGGTGAGGCATAGAGCCACCGGAGGTGGGGCAAGAATGACCAGGGGAAAATATGGAGTGATACTAAGTTGAATGACTTGACAATAAAGTTTTAATGCCTTCCTGCTGACCTTTATTTCACTAAAATTCAACCTGGATTCTTCTTGGACTCTCTTTATACTTAATGTATGTCATGTCACATGTTGTGATATTTGTGCTGCAATGATGAGAATAATATCCTGCCAAGCTACAAAACCATTTGAATTGTGACCAAAGATTAAGCTTTACTGTCTGTGTTATTTTGCCTTCAGGTGTCTGTGACCTTGGAGAACTTCCAGGATATCTCGTTGCCCATCCCAGGCAAGGAAGACCTGGCCAAGCTCCACTCATCCACCCACCAGACCTCTCTGGTTAAAGCCGGCTCCTGTGGGGAAGCTTACGCAGCGCAGGGCTGGATTGCATTTGTCATGGAATACATCAAGAGGTGTGTGTTTAAATAATATGTACGCTGTAGTATTTATATTCACAGCGAGCGTTAGTGCTTCACACTTTGGCCTTTTTGTTTGTAACTGGCTCCTCTGTTTGTTTCTATTCTTAGTTGGTTCTGGGGTCCGGTGGTTACGCTACAAGATTGTCTTGCGGCTTTCTTCGCCAGAGATGAACTAAAGGGTGAGTAAGTGGGTGTAAATGTGTTCTTTCAGCACAGACATTAAGATTGATGTCTTAATAACAGAGTGTGTGTTGTTTTCTAGGAGACAACATGTACAGCTGTGAAAAATGCAAGAAGTGAGTAACTAATTCTGACTTTGCTGATCTGGACTGCTCATTTATTTTAAACGAACAAAAACAGATACAAACATGTCTGGAACTGTAATGATTGCCCATCTTCTTTGTCTTTTTTTCCTCTTAGATTACGAAACGGAGTCAAATTTTGTAAAATGCAAAGTTTGCCAGAGGTATGCAGACAACTCCAGCATTTCATGTCATGAAGACACCAAAATCTTTTTCCCCTAATGGCATCACACGCCGCATTTCTAAAATAAAACGTCTATGTGCGTTCCTCTGCTCCAGATCCTGTGTATCCACTTGAAACGCTTCAGACACGAACTGATGTTCTCCACCAAGATAAGCACCCACGTCTCCTTCCCGCTCGAGGGCCTGGACCTGCAGCCTTTCCTGGCCAAAGACAGCTCCGCCCAGACCTCCAACTATGACCTGCTGTCAGTCATCTGTCACCACGGCACTGCCAGCAGTGAGTGGGCAGATCTGCCTTCAGTTGGCGCACACCAGTGTCCTGCATTCATTAGCTTGTTGGCAAAAAAAAATTCACAACGTACTTGTTAGATTTATGAGTGCTGCTCTAACGCATTCCCCTGTCTGATCCCAGGTGGCCACTACATAGCGTACTGCAGGAATGATGTGAACAATCTCTGGTATGAATTTGATGACCAAAGTGTCACCGAGGTGTCTGAATCCTGTGTCCAGAATGCTGAAGCTTACGTGCTCTTCTATAAGTAAGCCAACACACAAATCTTCAATGAATATTGATAGTTGTAAACAAGAGCCCATTCATCCCTGTGACATTTTAAGATCCAGTGCGCTACTTTGATATTCATAACGTACATGTTACCTTTGATTACGCCGCTGCGGCGGTGATTAATCCGTGCTCTGTTCCTGTCGCAGAAAGAGCAACGAGGACGCGCTGAAAGAACGTAGGAGGGTGTCGGGTTTATTCAACATGATGGAGCCCAGCCTTCTGCAGTTCTACATCTCCCGCCAATGGCTAAACAAGTTCAAGACCTTTGCAGAGCCGGGGCCCATTTCCAACGACGACTTCCTGTGTTCACATGGAGGTGCGTCACACAGAAAGCACTCTGAGGTCAACGTGTCCCTTAACAGGAACCCCTTTTCTTGCCTTGTGCACAAGCATTGTGCTCTACCGTCTCTTCACACGGCTTTTGCTTTCAACCTAGCTGTGGACTCTGACAAAGCAGAGTATTCCCATCACAACATAGCTTCACTTCAAAAGGGGGTTTTACTTCGCTTTGTGCAGACGATCTGTCTTTTCTCATAGAGGGAAGAATTCGAAAAGAGTCTGTGCCAATCAAGCTCCTTTCTTTTCAGCCCTCTATTCAGGGAGAGCTGGAAATTATGGAATTGGAAATTAAAGCAGGAAAGAATGAGCATGAATGTTCGCTTTCTGTAAATAAGCACCTACAGGTTGTTTCCTCCTCCTTTGGGGCTACTAGCACATAATAACCGGCTAGTCAGGTACATACAGTGAAGCGAGGAAGGTAATATTAGTGCAGTAAATCTGTGGCTGTGTTGCAGCTCCAGCAGCAGCAAGTCTGAAAGTCTCTTTAAGCATATTACATTATTTGAATATAAAGAATTACTCTACACTGAACGGCTACAGTTTGTTTAGTTTTTAAGGGTTGCTTTTCTTTTTACGATTCTTTATTTTATCCTGCCACATTTTCTGCTGTAGTACTGGTGTCACTGGTTTTCTGCGCTCACACAGTTTTCATTTCGGCACTTCCAGCTCAAGATTTGAACCGCTCACAAACAAATCAATTTAAAAAAACATGGCAGAGAGGTAGCTCACCTGGTAAAGCATGGGCCCCTTGTACAAAGGTTCAGAGCTTCTGACCTGTGGACCCTGATGTCCTCCCCCTCCTCGCTCTCCAGCGGTCACAACCAGAAATTAAGTTTCAAAAACTCATAATACTCATTATGTTTTCATTATAATCATGTGAAAATAAGAATTGTTGAGTTTTTGTCAGCTTAGAATGAGACTTTTATATCCAGAGAGAGAACATGGTGAAACGACATGTTTCTACAGTAGCCCAGAACAAGTTTCATAGCCACCGTAGTTTCTCCGACTGGCTTGGAAGGCGAGTGGTATTCACTTGGTTTCAATCCACAGCTCCACTGCTATATACCACTAGATCCTACACACTGGGCCTTTTAAATGCTTGAAGAGGTGAAAAAAAAGCAAACATCTGAGAGGAAAATAAACAGTTTTTATTTATTTTTGGCTCTTTGGGGTGTCCTTACCTCCATGTTGGAAACCACTGCTCTAATAATGGTGACTGGAGGTGGGAAATTGGAAAGCAATCAGTCATTTGAGCACTGACTTTGATGGATTTGTGCATATTTCAACAGAATAACACTCACCGTGTTTTTTAACACTGATCCTGTACAGTTATGACCTTTCAAAAGTTAGCCTGTTCATGTCTGATGGATGTTCCATCGTGTTTCATCAGGTGTGCCACCCAACAAAGCAACATTCATCGACGACCTGGTAGTAATGCTGCCGCAGAACGTGTGGGATCACCTTTACAGCAGGTACACGCAGCAGACAGGCCAATTGTGAGACTGGCTGGAGGCTTTACACATTTTCAGATTTCCCATTACTCAATGCGCTCCCAGTCGCCGTATAATTTTCCCCCTGTCGAGTAAATTTCATCTGTGTGAGTTAACGTGGACTTGCTCCCTGCAGGTACGGAGGGGGACCAGCTGTCAACCACCTGTACGTTTGCCACACGTGCCAGATCGAGATAGAAAAACTGGAGAAGCGGCGCAAGTCGGAGCTGGACATGTTTGTCAGAGTAAGCCTTTTAACCAATATGTTCACCAGAAAGGAAGATGGAGCTTGTGTGTGTGTGTGTGTGTGTGTGTGTGTGTGTGTGTGTGTGTGTGTGTGTGTAGTCTCTATCCTCTTGTCTGTTGAACCAGATGATGGGCTGCATGTGTTGGTGCTCTTCACCCCAGCAGGAGATGAGAGGTGTGAGTCTGATGAAAGCCTTATCATTAATGCATTGGGACAGATGCAGCTGTTATTGCCAGCTCAGTCTGCCCACTCACACAATGGCTGCTCAGAAGTGTGTGTGTGTGTGTGCGTGCGTGCACGCGTGTGTGTGTGAGCTTCAGTAAGATAACAAGGAAAAGGGATTGCCATTTCCAAGAAAGATGAAATTGGTGCAGTGTGGTGTTAAGACTGTCTTCTAATTGGAATAACTACCACAGAGAATTGATTAGGTTTTCCATCTCCTCTCCTCTCAATCCTTTCATCCTCACTTCATTTCTTTCTCACCCCTCCTCCCCCTCCCTTCCTGTGTTTCTCCTCCCTCTTGTCTCCACCGCTCACTCCTCCCCCATTTCCTCTCCCCATCTCCTCCCTCTGCTCTGTAGCTGAACAAGGCGTTCCAGGAGGAGGAGTCTCCAGTGGTCATATACTGCATCAGCATGCAGTGGTTTCGTGAGTGGGAGGGCTTTGTCAAAGGAAAAGACAATGGTAATTGGACAGAAGTCCTGCCTTTCCACCCCGGGTCTTGTTTAAATGTCTGATTAAAAGGCTAAATGTTTCCTGCTATCTGCTGATGACTTATCATAGAAAAGCCTCTTTGATGTGTTTGATGTTAATTTCTCTCCAAACAAACGGCCCGTGTCAGGTCTGTATGCTTAAATGAATTGGAAAAGATAAATTATTTTATATGGGACATCCAAAATTCTCGTTACCAAAAGCCGCTCATGTTCAAAAGAAACTGTGAAGTCCCATTTTGTCTTTTGATTTATCTTCAAAGACTTTTCTTTGGTCCCCCGAGTCAAGTTTCCCTCCTGCTACAGCAAAATGAAGTGTCAAAATATATTTCAGTTTCTTGTGCTTTTTATTTATTTATTTATTTATTTGCTTCCCTTGGTTTGTATTGTCATATCTATTTATAACAGCTTACATCTGGCACTGTTGCAAATGTCTTTTTTCTTTCTCTCTCTCTGACTTCTGCTCCTCTAATGTTTGCTTTCTCTCTGTAGCATGCGGGGAGCCGAAATTTCTTTTCATAGCGTGACAAAAACCGTTTAACATTTTAACACACTCGCTCTTTGAAACAATTAGCATTGAGAATATATCTAAATAAAAATTTGCTTCCGTGTCGCTGCTCTGTGATTGTGACAACTAATTGTCTTTTCTCTTTAAAGATCCGCCGGGACCCATCGATAATTCCAAGATCACAGTGAACAAGAACGGCCATCTAACGCTCAAACAAGGTACGATAAGATAAGACAGACTTGAAATTCACTTGTCACAGCAACTCGTACACACAAGGAGGACAAGAAATTACTCATTAATAAGAAATATATAGCTGGAGAAAAATGTTTTGGATCTTTGTTCAGGTATTGTAACAATAATATTACATTATATAGGTATTTTAAGCGTGCATGTGTGTGTTTTGCGTTGACCCCGCAGGAGCCGACTCGGGGCAAATCTCCGAAGAGACGTGGAACTTCCTCCACTCCATCTACGGCGGCGGTCCACTCGTGACGGTTCGGCCGAACGTCAGCCACCAGGAAGCCGAATCGTCGCAGTCGGAAGAGAAGATCGAGGTGGAGACGCGCTCCGTTTAATGAAGCACTCAGCGGGAGGGGAAAGAAAACGACAGAAAACATTTAATCAACGAAAAAAAGCCTTTTTATTTTGCACTTGACTTTTTATTTCTAAAGCATTCAAAGCAAAGGACCTCATCTTTAACCGCTACATGACAGCCTTTGACAGCTGACAGAGGGAATGAACATGTCTGAAAAGGTTTGTTCATGTTGTACAAATCTGTATAAAGAGCTCTTAAATTTCTATTAGCACTGTAGTCTTCATGTGTCAGGTTGTTTTCAGAACCAAGAATTTAAATTATGTGCAGCTAAAAAAAAAAAAAAAAAAAATTCCACTGAATGCCATATTTCTTTTCTTTTTCTTGACCAAACGAGCACATACTGTATGTCCACGTGTCATGTGTTGCTGATATCGATGAATCACAATACATCTTGCTGTAGATATCACACATTTTTCCTGTTGTACGAGAATATTGTTCAATGAATGGGGAGGAGAGCAAAATGTGATCACTTAGAGGTGATGAAAATCATAAAGGTTATGAAGGGACTAATTACTGACTAGTCTCAGGAATGAATTTTATGTTTTGCACTGTTCTGTAGACGTACAAATTGGCATGCTGACGCAGATGTCTGGTTTGTATTTGAATGTACCAGTACTGATAGTTGGTCAAGACTCAGCACATGGTTATTTATCACAGAAGGGAGTGATTTAATATGATGTTAATAGATTTTTTTTTTTGTAGAAAATAAGTGGCAGGCAGTGTCTGTTAAGAATGCATGCTTTAACACTCAATCAACCCAACTTTAACATCACATGTAACTGCATGTAAATGCAAAGCTGCTCATAAAGAAAAGAAAAAAAACAAAAAACAAGTGCACGCAAATCACGATCCGGATCTGTCTTCACTGACTTGTACAGCTACAGAAAGCATTATTGCAGTATGTAATCAGCAGCAGCAGCAGCATCATCAGCAATCGAGTTAATTAAAAGGCATTATTTTTGTGTATGAGCATGGTGTTGCTTCATGCGTTGGCTGATAGGGGGTAACCAGAATGCTGTACTGTTAGTTTTTTGCATATTGGATGTCACTTGAGTAAGATCCATCCTGACTTTTGCTGGCTGACACTATTAAAAACTTGATGAAAACATGTTGAGTCCTGTGGTCACCTTAATTTTTTTTTTTTTTTTTGTCCATGCTGGATTAAGAGTGGTTTGTTATATGGGGAAACAAGGGGAGGGGAGGAAGAGTGGGGTAAATTTGATAAGAAAAGTCCAATCATGCAGTGTATTTGTCCACCACATAAGTGTCAATTATAATCAATAATCTGTCATCAATTAAGTGAGGTGACCCCTCGCAGTGTGGGACAGATTGCACTCTTTGGCAAGGGGGCTAAAAAAAAAGAAAAGAAAAGAAATGTACAGTATAGTGTTGCATTTTGACGAGCGCGGTTGAATCGGCTCTCTCTCACACACGCACACCCCGGACTAGTTGACTTGGATTGAAAACATGGCTGCGGCCGAACGTGCAGCAAATTTACGGAAGTGAGGTATGTGTAATTCTTGAGCTACAAACGCTATTTTACAAGTGTTACCTCCAAGTAACGGTGCTTGTGGCGCAGCAATACGACAAAACTTGAATTTATTACCACCACTAAAAATTGTCTATGACCCGGCATTGTTGGAAGTACACAAATACATCGGCAAAGTTATGCGCGGAACAATCAGCTAGCTTGGGCTAGCTGATATTATGCGGCTAGCCAGTTAGCTGCTAACTGGTCACCAAAACGGCCGTTATACCGCTTTGGTTGCTAACCATGCCGCTTCTGCCTGTGAAACGTAAACCTCGGCGAAGATACAATGTTAGTATCGCCTTTTTCTTCCACCAGTGTGTGTGTTATTGGTGCACTCAGTGCCTGTAGCAGTTGTCGAGCTAGTTTAGCTACCCGATGCTAGTTAAAGCTAACCGTTACCGGAGGGAGACGACTCTTCTCCGCACGATGCAGTTAACTAGCCGCGGAGGTAACGTTAGCCAACTCGGCTAACTAGTCGTTCACAAGGGGGGAGAAAAAGGGAGAAAATAGGCTTTTATTGATGGTAGTATACTTGTCTGTTGGGTGTCATAGGACGTGTTTAAGCTCGCGTTTGAATTTCACGGGTGCAACAGTCTGCAGTTTGGTATCTCAAGCGTTAATGTTTTATATATTTATATATAGAGAGAGAGCTAACGGTAAGTTAGTTTGCTAAAGGTTAGCCTGCTAAACGGCGAGCTAGGTCTAAGTAAGCTTGGGTAAGTTGGGGTCCATGCTAACGTTTAGCTTTGCCAGCTCCTATGAGCTGAACTGGCTGGGGTTGTTTTTTATTATTATTGCTTAAACCAGTCGGTTTGGGTTTTAACCCCTGAACTTTAGAGGAGTTCATCTGCTGCCAAACTAGTGTTAACTTAAACCGGCGACACGTGCTGCTGCAGCTGCAACGTTGTCTAGTTTTTAAACAGCATCCTCCATCCTCCAACTTTGTCCACATTCAACGGGCAGCTGATTAGCTGGGATGTTTGGGGGGGATTTGAGCGGTTCTCGTCGGTATGTATACCAACACCACTCCGTGGATTTCTTGTTGCCAGTAGGCCCCCCCGTGGAAGTGTTAAACTACAGAGATGAGCAGTCCAACACGACGGTAACACAGCACGAAGCTTGTTTGTTTGTCATAAACCAAATCTCTCACCCTGAACTCAGTTAGCTTAGCTGCTTTGCAACAATAGCCTTCACACTTAGCCTGCAAGGTGTGTGTGTGTGTGTGTGTTTACGTGTGTGCAGCTTGTGGTGTAAAGCCTTAAAATCTCGATGAGAGCAGTGTTTTGACTTATTGTGACAGATGACCCGTGTGTAGCTGCTCGTCTGTCATGATCGTGGTAAGGTAATCAGCACGTGTTAACATAACTTCACTACCAAACACGCGCTTTAGTGAAGAACAGGAAGTGGTTTGATTGAGAGTCACACTCACACATGGGTCCCTGTCTGGAGAGCTGCACTGACTAATGACACAATCACGTTGTGACACTTAAAAAATGTAAAGTTAAACCGCTGTCTGTGAGTGTAAGTTGCTGTTTTCCAGCACTGACGCAACCCCGTAATGAACTTTTACTGCTTCTCCTTCTGGTGTGCTCAGATGTGCCTTTTTAAAAACGCAGGAATAGTTTAATTTCTCTCGTATTTTATTCAGCAGTTGAATATTTATAGAAGACACAAAGGCTACCCACAGAACAATGCTCATTGGAGGAGTGCGCTGTTGAAAACCCACCAACAGCGGAGAGAGAACACAAATCAAATGCCGGTCTGCGGTTTAAAGCAGCAGGTCTTGACCTTTTTTGACTGTTTGACCCCATAAAACAAAGCAACACCCACTTGTGACTCCTCATCAGACATTGTGGCATTAGCGTCGACATCTTCTTCCTTTAATACACGCTTTAAACCTCACCATTATCTCTCCCAGACAGGAACCACCGGCTTTAAGTACATCTGTTTTAATGTACACCGTGTGTTTACTTTTGGGGGGACTTGTTTTGTGACTTATGGTTTCGTGTTAATTCATCACACACTCCACGGCCAAGGAGAGACGCCTGTCATTGAAGCAGTTTGTTAATGTCTGTCCTTCAGTTTTGTTTTTTTTTTTTGCATATTTAGCCTACATGGTAACGGCGTGGACTGGAAAAATACAAGCTATTCCACATACTGTCTAACCACTTGCACTGTTTTACGACATTCCAGTCATTGCACCTCTGTCGGGCTCGTTTTACATTAGTTTGAGCCTAAGCTCTTTTTTTATTTGAAAGTAATCACCGCTTCTTTCACACAGCGGTTTTTATTCACGTATTTCCAGCAGGCACCAGAAGGCAGCGTTTGACCTTTTATTGATTCATTATTAAATCGAGGCTTTGCCAGCAATGTGTTAATTATTAGAAGAAGATAATTTGAGCAGGTTTTCACAGTTATTCAGCTAATCGTTTAGAAACAGTGCTTAGTTTTCTGGTTTGTGAGAGCGGGTCAGACGAGCAGTCTTAATTAGTTTTGTCAATTCTGAGTCTGAAGGTGAGTGCTTGGTCTGAATAACCTGCTCCCCCCTCTGTCTGTGTTTCTTTCTTTCTCTTATTTTATGCATGGACAAATCACATTAGCTTTCTCAGCTGGAGACTTTAGCAGAGTGTGAGTAATATGTGCATGTGGTAGTGCTTGTTCCAGGTGACTAGTGTGTGAACTCCCTGAAGGAATATTAAATGTATTTGTAGCCAGTGTAGCTTTTGGTTTTGATGCTGCTTTGTTAGCACGCTGTTAGAAAAGGGAGGGACTGTCCCAACAAAGGCGACAAGGAGCTTTTAAATGAGTTTTGAGTTCAGGGGCCACAGATCGATGTACTCGGAGTTAATGTAAATGAGCGCCATGTCCACAGTGCTAATTGACGCAATCATTTCTCTCCACGACAAACTATGTCTCATATTCTGCAAAAGGACGCCATGTGAGATTGTCTCCTCCTCAATGTCACTTTAACTTGACCTCACTCGTCTGTTTTTATTGTCCTCTGTCATTAGATTTATTATTTGCCGCTATCATCTAGAGGGTAACTCACTTGTAAGATTTGTGTGCGTGCGTGTGCGTGATCTCAACATTCCCCTCCATTCATTAGCGGCGTGTTTACATGCACACATAACTTTTATTACTAATTACTGCATACCTAGATTAGGCCTTGCAGACGATTACAGTGGCAGACCTGCCCAATAAAAATGAGTTGATTGTGGGGTTAACGTCTGAAAAATTTAGCAGCTTTGTTTATTGTTCTTCATGTTGTTGAGTTTCCAAAGCAACCTTAACGTGGTCCCTGTTACTTTGTTTGTTTGTGCTGTTTTTATTTTTCCGCTATCGTCAGGTTTCTTGTTTCTCGCTCTGTACGTTTCCTCTTGTGAGGTAAAGGTGTTTACACGGGTGAAATTGGTCGCAATGGATCGCGCTAATTTTCCAGAACACACTGTAAGCCAGGATTTTCTAATGCACTTCATCTGCGGGATACCTCAGGCGACACACAGAGCGAGTTTTGGAAGGCTTTGTTGTGCCTTAAATTGTGTCAGGAAGTGAATCGTCGTGTACTAAGCCTTTATGGCCTTCCACGCTCTAAGCCCGTAAGCCTCATGTAGGATTTTTGTTGTCGGGGAGCATTTCAATTTTTGTACATTGTGATAAGTTGGGGACAGATTGCAGCTGGTTGGTCCTCTGAGCACACCTGTTATAAAGAGATAAACGGCCTACAGCGTGTGATGACAAACCTATGTCTGCAGTGTTATCTGCTGAATTGGATGTGAGAAATAGAGTGTATCTTCTGTGTCAGAAATCAGTCAACCAGTAAACCATATTTATTCTTTATGTGACAGAATAAGTGTAATCTCTGCAGGGAGGAAATAAATATGCCTTCACTGATACTCGCACATTCTGTATAATGGGTCGATTATTCTTTGTTTTTATGCAGGTAGTTTACGTGTTTGAAAATCATATGCTTGCCAGTATTTTGGGGGGAAGTGTGTGACATTGTGACGGGTCAAAAGAGACTTCTCCTTGCTGTATGAGATCTTCCACCTTCTTTAAATGTAGGTGCAACGTCTGTAATTTGTACAGACTTGAGATAAGACAGCTAGTTCAGGTGTAGAAGGTGTTGCTAAGCTACAATGACAGAAAAAAATCAATACCCCTCTGGAGTGAGCTGAGAAATGACCCGAGCTGTATTTAACAAAGACCTTTTGGTGAAAGCTTTTGTTCGAAACACCCCAGGGTACCGTTCATGCATTTATTTTTAGCTTGGCTGACCAATCAAATCTATAGTCGTTTCACAGATAGTGCTGTGGTGTAGCTATTGAGCCGTAAAGGTTTTAAATTTCCACTGATAATTTTGTCTTAATTAAGTCCATGTGTCTGTCTCTGTGTGTGTTTTGCAGGTGCCCACGTTCTGCTGCAGAGGAGAGAGCACCAGGATGAGGAGACTGTAGGCACCCGCCGTAGTATGGCCGCGTCCCGTTCCTCACGCGTCACAAGGTCGTCAGTGGGGCTCAATGGATTGGATGAGAACTTTTGTGGTCGAACCCTCAGGAACCGCAGCATCGCCCAGCCGGAGGAGACCTCAGTGTCTCCGCTACCTAGGGCCCGCTCCCCCAAGAAGAAACAGGACGCCAGGCAGGAGTCAAGGCAGGACTCGAAGCAGGACGCCAGGCAGGAGTCGAAGCAGGACGCCAGGCAAGAATCGAAGCAGGACGCCAGGCAGGAGTCGAAGCAGGACGCCAGGCAGGAGTCGAAGCAGGACGCCAGGCAGGAGTCGAGGCAGGAGTCGAGACAGGATGCCAAGCAGGAGTCGAAGCAGAACACCAGGCAGGAGTCGAAGCACGAGTCGAGACAGGACGCCAAGCAGGAGTCTAAGCAAGACTTTAAGCAGGAGTCTAAGCAAGACTTTAAGCAGGAGTCTAAGCAAGACTTTAAGCAGGAGTCTAAGCAAGACTTTAAGCAGGATGTTGAGGAGCAGTCAAAGCAGGACGTTAAGCAGGAGTCGAAGCAGGATGCTAAACAGGACACAAAGCAGGACGCCAAGCATGATACAATTCAGGATGTCAAGGAGGACACTCAGCAAGATGGCCAGCAGCAGGCCTCGTTGCAGGGAAAGCTAACTGACTCAAATGCTTCTCCAGTTGAGGCGGAGCAATGGACCAGCTCCAGGAAACGGGGTGTGTCCTGTTTAGAAAAAGACATTAGTCCTGAGAAGTCGGAGAACTGTGACAGAGGGAAGGGGGCACGCGATGCCTGTCCTCAAATCAAAAGGGCCAAGCGGTGCTCCCGCTCTAGAGACTCTCAGGGACACGAGGAGGACCCTGAGCTTTTGAAACCTGAAAGTCCAGTCTCCGTCCCAGAGCCTAACAAGGACAACAGTTGTGAAGAATTTCCCAGCCAAAACTCTGCTAACACAACTCCTGCCTCACCTGTCCTCAGTAAAGAGGAAGGTGAGCTGACAGGGGTGAAGGCAGAGGATGGTCATGTGGAGTGTGACGGGGCAGCTCAGCCTTCGAACGCTCACAAGGCTTCAAATGGACTCAGAGAGAATAAAGCAGAGGAACCTAGCACACACATAGAAGAGCCTAGTGCAAACCCCACCTCTGCCACAAACTGCCCGTCGCTGCTCAACGGTAGTCAGACGGGGGCTCCCTCATCCCCTGACCCCGCTGTGCCTTGTAGAAACTCTGTCCCTGTGCCGATGGAGGTCTCTGGCTCAGGGGAATCGCCGGCCTCATCTGCACCGACGTTCGAGGCTGTTCCAGAGGATCCCGTACCTGAGTTAATAGTGGCCAAGGAGCAGGAGGTGGAGGTCGACGTTGTGGGCGACCCGCTGTGTCTGGCCCACGAGGAGCAGGTGACGGAGAGTGAGAACGACACCAACGGTCGGCCGCTAACACCGGTGCAGGAAGCTGCTGCTGCCTCCACCTCCACCACCTCCTCCTCCTCCTCCTCCTCCTTAACCACCACCAACATGAACAGTAGTCCAATCAACAACAACAACAGCAACTCAGGAGAAACTACACCCCCACTAGTAACAACCCCCTCCCCCACAGAGCCAGGGTGCAACCCCTCAATATCCAGCACACCCCCCTCTTTCACAGAGCTCTATGAACACAGATACACCCTGCGGACTTCACCCAGGAGGGCTGCCACTGGTGGCAAGGCCTCCTCCTCCTCCAAGCTCAGCTCTCCTCCCAGAGACAATGGTCCCTTGAGGGAAGAGGGGGAGGTGGTGGTTGGGCTGGAGGAGGACTGCCCTATGGTGGAGGACCCTGTTCCTTCAGACTCTATCGGCCCCTCCAGCGAGGAGCCGGTCTCCGCAGATCCTGGGGACAGGGCAGGTGACGATGAAGGTGTGCCCGTGGAGGGCAAAGAGGCAGAGAGAAGCAAGGAGCTGACACGGAGCCAGGCTGCAGAGGAGGAGGAGGAGGAAGAGGAGGAGCCAGACGTGTATTACTTTGAGTCGGACCACCTGGCTCTTAAACACAACAAAGAGTATGTGGGAGCTCTCCGGGGATTCTGCTCTCTCCTCTTCTTTTGTTGCTCTCGCACATGTTGATCACTGTATTCTGTGATCATTGCATTACTTCTGGTGTTTGGATTTGAATGAAGCAGACATGCATTTGAGTGGAAGATGATTTGTGTGTGCTAGGAATATTACGATGTTTTGAAAGTGCTGAAATGTTCAGTTAAATTTTCAGTTTACAGAGGAGAATCAGTTTCATTGTGTCCAAACATTACAACTTGATTATTTAGGATAAATCAGCTATTCCCATCCTTTTTGGCTCGGTGTCCTGCTGTGACGCCTCCTCACTGGTTGAATATGTTTATTAAGCTCTTTCCTCCTCTAAAACTTTCAGTTATTTCATAAGAAAAAAACAAAATTAGAGAAATGTCACACAAAATGAATCAGAATTTGAGCGATAGTTTGAGAAACAGTTTTCATCTTTCTCTTTTGCCCTGTTTGTCTCACATCTCTTCGAATTTATCTTTAAACCCTGCAATTGTTGTGAGTTTATTTTCTACAAATTTGTTTGTTAGCTGCATAGATTTCCATGTTTTTGTGGTCAGCAGACACTCCCTTACTTCCAAAAACAAATGATTAGAAACACTGAGGTGCATTTGTGTTTTTAATACCACCTCCACCGCACACAGACTGTTTAATTATCTTTCTTCAGTTATTATGGAAATATCGGTAAGCATCTAACTATAGCTCTTGTCTTGTTCAGCTTCCACACGTTTCTACATTTAATTTCCACCTTCAATCTGTTGCTGTGATTGTGTGAATTAGCTACCAATTGTCAAATCCTGCGGAGATTGGATGTTAAAATTACTCTGCTGATTGCCGGTGTTTGCTCTTTTCCCAGTAAGACGAGTTGTTTGAGAGGAAAAGGATTTCTCAGCGTCATGCTTTGTTCATAGCGTCGTCGTCACGTGACGCGCAAGATGGGATGTTGATGTCGGTGGACAGGTCCCACGCCGCGCTCAGTCAGGCAGTGCTAACTGCACTGTGGTGGGTCAGCTGATACATGATGCCGGTCTTCGTAGGAGGAGGGGCAGCGGGGCTGTAAGAGGTTTAGAGACATCATGAGCTAAAGGTCTGTTTGTCTTTGACATCAGTATTGGTAGATGTTTCAAATTTGGCTTCAGAATAAGATTTCAGCGCTCTCGTGTTTCAGCGTAATTCGATTTAGTTTCTGCGACATGCCAAGTTTTAGGCTGTGCTGAGTCAGGAGAATTTTTGAAGCTCAGATCAATACAGTGCGGAGTCATTTTTTTAGGGAAGCATGACTAGGCGTTTTAGGGCTGCTGAATATGGAGAATTGACATGATTAATAATGTGTATACAGAACAGCTTGTACTTGTATCTCGCAGCTTTATTTTGACACAGTTTCCTGTACCTGTATCATGTAAATGTTTCAAGAAACAACCCCACCCATCATTGATTATCAGGCATTAACATGACAACACTATTGTCCTAACCAGTTTTCATTTGGCACCGGTGTTTGTCAGTGGACCTCGGGCCCAGTAGGTGGCAATGGAACACCAGGCTTGTCCCTGGACACCTGGCAAGAGTCCAGAGTGCTGAGGGGCAGAGCCAAGTCATCCTCATTTCCCTAAAACAGATTAATGCACAGTTCATCTGTTCATCTGAGGAAGTCAGCATGGTTTTTGTAGCAGAGCTTTTATATTTGAATCAATCTTGTGCAGGAAATGTGCAGGAGTATGTTTTGGTGTCACTGCTGCAGAAACAGATTTACAGTTTGCAGTCAAGCGCAGTACTCGCCGATGGTGTGCAAGGTCAAGCGAGCACGGTGTAAAAAGAAAGGTGTGTGTGTGTGTGTGTGTGTGTAACTAATGAATGCATATGAGGTTAAACACAGTTGACTCAGTTTGAATGTTTTGCTTCTGGGATTTTTAAACTACCGGCAGCTGTTGAATAAATTGCGTCCTTTGCATTGATTTTCATTCATGTCCTGTTAGGGGAGATTGATCCACTCTGCTTCACTGAGCTCCTGCATTAGGTTATAGCTACGGAGGATGCTGTCACACTCGTGTCGATTCGCCCTGCACTGCAGGCCTCTGAGTCAGTACCACACTTAGTCATTGACAGCTCCGTTTGCAGATCTCCTGTTGCCCCAGAGGGTGTGAGTGGAAAGGTCAGACTTCTACAGCACAAAAAGCTCCTCAAGCATTACAAAACACTCGGGTTTTGTAGCTCAAAGGTTTTGATATTGCCATGAAATCTGTGTAATGTGCACAGTTACACGAGAGAGGTGTTATAGTGGTTGAAGTGTATTTTCTCTTTTCATTTGATACGTTTATTTACCATCTGCAGCTCTTGTTGTGCTGCACTCTCTCTAAGTAACTCTGAAGGTATTTGCCAAAGCAGCTGGTTTGAGATGCATCATTTCCAGCCACTGCCAAAATATCTAGCCTGTAAACATGTAATTTACAAACCAGGTGGAACGTGGCGTAGTGGTGTGTTTAGGCTCTCAGCACCATGGGTGAATTATGCATGGTGTGGGGTCTAAAAGTTTGATGCACTGCAGCAATGCAAGTGTCAGGTTAAATAATGTAAGCATTCCCTTCCTTCTCCTCTGTTTTCTGACCTCGCTTCCCTCTGTGTCAGTTATCAAAGGCTGCTGCAGACCATCGGAGTCCTCGAGGCCCAGCGCACGCAGGCCATCCTGGACCTGGAGACGTTGGCGCGTCACCAGAGAGAGGCACTCGCCGATCCCATCAGCTTTGTGGAGCAGCTGCAGAAACGGGTATACATCCAGACCTTGTGTTTTAACTACACTCAGGTGTCCACTTTAGACACAGAGGGGCTTATTCAGGAGGTTGTAGTTAGTGCTGTTGTTGTACTGTGCTGCATTATATTCAGAGGTGGTTTAATATTATGCCCCCCTTTTGTATATAAATGACAAAAAACACCTAAATATAACATCACCTTTTTAATTATGACCTCAGTAACAAACATGAGCTTAGTAAACACTGATGTTCTGGCAAGGCTGCCTTAGATTGTACAGGTACAAAGGGACCACCGAGAGTCTGTTTTAATGTGTACAACAAACACCTTGTGCACAGGAGTTGTATTACAAAGTGCAAATACGATTTGCAAGTTAATATGTAGTCCTCCTGCATCAACATGACATGGCACCAAAGATCTTGTTCTTGGTTTTTGCCCGAGGAATACCTCGCTGGTTGAGACGTTGCTTGAATTAATATTTCGGAGCTTGTGAAATTTAGTGTGCAGACTACTCCTCCTTTATTCCGCTGTACGACTCTGATTATGTTCTGCACCTGTTCACAGCTGGGCCAGGATGTGCACGCTTTCCAGTCCTTTTTTTTTTTTTCCACTTGAGATATTTTTGACTGCTTGCTCAATAAAATGTCTGGGATGATGTTGGTGCGTTCAAAAAAAGAGAATGAGGGTGTGAAATCATGTGGTGAAAGCTTTAAAAGCTCAGTTTGAAGATGGAGACATCTTTGGTCATCCCATCTCTTGGCTCTAGATATAAGACTCGCAGCACAGCGTGCCTCACAGTGCAGACTTGCTGTTGTGTATATGGTTTGTAGAAGTTATGAATTCATAATCGGATCCTGACCCCCATTTCTTGTGACCCTCAGGTGAATTTGGGCTTGCCGTGTCCTCAGCGAGTCGTCCAGCTCCCTGACATTGCATGGGAGCAGTACACCTCAGGTCTCGGTGACTTTGAGAGAGAGTTCTGTGACAAGAAACGCAAAACCAGGCGGCTAAAGCTGATCTTCGACAAAGGCATGTATACGTTATATTTGTTTTTATCTCGATCTGTGCTGAGATTCTTTTACTAGTTTAAAAAAAAAGAAAAAAAAAACTAATTCTGCTCATTTCGTCCCTTCAGGTTTGCCCGATCGACCAAAAAGTCCCGTGGAGCCCAAGAAGGAAGGCGAATCCTCCACCATGTACTCCTCTCTGCCCACTAGTGACGCACCAGAGAACGGCAGGCAAGCGCAGGTATGGCTCTACCTCCTCACTAAAATAATCGGCACCACACACTGCTGCTGCTGTCATCGCAGCTATGATTGTTTCCTGGTGTGTCATTAGTGCAGATGCAGCTACATCCGCTCCTAGCTGTAGCTGGTGAGTCACCAATCTCCTGCAGGTCGGTCTACAAATCATCAGGTTATTACCATTTTACACCGCCTGGCTTCCTCCAACCTCGTCTCCCCCATTCTTATTCCTCAGCAGAGTTAAGCATGCAGCACATGTGAGCACAAAAGATGGTATCTATGGAAACGTGAGGAGCCCGCCTCTCCCACACCTCTGATTATGTTTTATTCTTGGCCTCCGTTATGCGTGTGGATCTTTTTTAATTGATTGCTGGGATTAGACAGTGGCAAGTATTTACCACACTAAGCAAACAACTCCTTATTTATCCTCCTTGCTCTCCCTGTTTATATTGCGTAAACACATTTGCATCCTCCCGGATTACGCTCTCTGAATTCCAACAGGATTTTGTTTGTCAGTCAAAAGTGTGTTTCTTTTTTTCTTTGCGTCTTCCTGGTGACACATTTCGAGTCACATCTTTATCTGTCACACTGACAGATTTCAGGGTGACAGGCGGTTCACATGCACAGATCTCTTCAAATGGTGCAGTGCCCATTGTTTTTGTATCGTCTTAGTCTTTTAACGTGGCTGTCACTCTTGTTTTTCTTGACAGATGATCAGGGGGAGGATTTGTCACCCAAACAAGCCTGACACGTTTAACCAGCTGTGGACTGTGGAGGAGCAGGTTGGTGTTGCAATATATTTTATCAGAATGGCATCATTCATTAAACACATAACAAAATGTGTGCCGGATGATGACATCAGTACTGAGACATTCGTCTGTTGTTTCTTCATTACACCATTCATTTTTCATCTTGATTTTTAGAAGAGTGATCTCAATAAATATCTATAAACCACAACATTCCTACCTTGAAAACCATCAGCAATTTGTGAAATGAGGGCCACTTTTTTATTTGAAACATTTTTTATTGGTTTTAAATATAAAAATAGTACCTACACAAGCACAGTAACAAAACCCCCCAGAAGAGACAGACATCACATAAACAGCAAAATGCATAGAAAGGGTGAAAATAATGATCCTCGTTGATGATCTTACTACTCCAGTAGTGATAATGAAAAAAAATGAACAATAATCAAAAACACAGCCCCATATTAGCAACAAAAACCAACATCAAATAACTGTAAAATAAACAAAATAAAAAAAGTTCTAGCTTGTTTCCAGTCTGCAGTATGCGAGCATGAGTTAAGGGGAAACCATAAATCATTACTGTTCTCCAATTTGGGGTTTGCAACGGGAGTTCTTATTCTGCTCGGAAAGCCGTCTGCCCATCAGTGGCAAATTTTTCAGGTTTGCAGATGTCTAGTCTAAAAACGGTGTTCAAACCTTAATAGGAATATCTCATCCTTACCTCTCATAGCAGCTTGTAACATTATATGAGAGAGGATGTCTTAAAAATCTCCCTGTACCAGAGGGGGTAAGACCTGGTGAAGAAGTTTTGATCCAAGAAGTTTTGCAGAACACACTTTTGAGTGGAGTTTCCAAGAAGTTTATAATGTGATGCAGGGAGATGTGAGTCCCTGGAGGAAAATGCCAAGGAAGGAAACACCTGCGGTCTGTGTTCATTTTTAGTTTAAATTATTAATCTCCCGCTGACTACCTTTTTAAAAAGAGCGCCCAAAATCTGGAAATCAGTTAACATTCTCCAAAATTATACTCACCCCCTATCTAAAGGGGGTGAGTATAATTACCTGTGAAGCATCTTGAACCGGCTTCCCCTCACATTCCCCTTCTCCTCATGTGGATGTGGATCTGATCACTATAGTTGTAATAATTGGTGCTACCCACCTGTTTTATGGCTTGTTTACAGTGGTTTGTAATGTGTTCTTCTGTCTGCATATTAGATACATTAAACACGAATTCCAACGCAACATACTAAAAAACACTTCTCCTTACTTTTTTCCCACCTGTTCCCACCTTTTTCGTAGAAAAAACTGGAGCAGCTTCTCGTTAAATTTCCTCCAGAGGAAGTCGAGTCCAGAAGATGGCAGAAGATTGCAGATGAGCTCGGCAATCGAACGGCAAAACAGGTGACAAAGAGCGTCCATGCTTAACTTACCTGCTTAGCTCAGAATATTTGTTTTATTTGCACTGATTTGTGATGATAAAAACACAACAAATAAGTATTTGCTGTTGAGAAGCAACAGGCCTAACACGTCTTCAGTTGCCTTTGAAGTCGTACCTGTCTACTTGTTTTATTATTAGCATGTCTGGACTTTGATTAGTCTGTGTCTTTACTATGGAAACATGCTGCTAAAGAGAGTAGAGTGTACACTTTGCAGTGCTAAAAGGCAAAGACCGACTTGGGTGATAACTGCACCCCCTGCAAGTACTTGGATCACACATTTGCTTGACCTCAATTACTTCAAACAGCTGGTCCTCAGTTGGAAATCATTAACGCTGCCATTTCCCTGTTAAAACATTCCAGGTTGCCAGTAGGGTTCAAAAGTACTTCATCAAACTGACAAAAGCTGGTATCCCCGTGCCTGGAAGAACACCCAACCTCTGCATGTACACTAAAAAGGTATTTACCAAACCCCTCAAGCATACTGAGTCATTAAACAAATGCTTTTCTTCATCAATGTTAAGTGTCTTTAAGTAATGTCCGGGCAGTTAATTCAGTATTGTTGTGTTTTGACTTTAAGGTGATAATGTGTAAAACACGACAGATACTTGATGTTTTTAAAAATTCCAAATATAAATGTTTTTGTTATGTTTTGTTATTGTCCTTAATTTGTTATTAATTATTAATATTGAGGATTTGTGACTTTGATTTGTACTCACAGTGAACAACACATGCAGATATCTACACAGCCCTGATGACATTAAACTTACATTAAAGTTACATTAAAGTTCTCTGATAACATGAGTGAGGTATCTCCCTGTAGGGTACACTCCTCTGTTTCATCCTCAGAGGACAGACAACCTCTCCTCACAAAAAGGATGCTGCAGCGTCTCCGGCTCATTCAAAAACCTTCTCGCTTCTAATCATGAAGCTTTATCTCTCGACAAGACCGCTAACGGGACTATTAGCTTATCTGTCCACAGACTGAGCTAACAACTCGATCAGCAGGCGCTAATTTCTCCGTGTCGTGTACGGAATCCTGATTTCTTATTCTTTATTGTCCTTTCATGGAAAGACGCATCATACACCACAACATAACCACCAGAACATCAAATGCAGCACACGTCTACACACATCACAATATGCACAGTATCCACACACGCGGTTACCAAAGTGTTTTGTTAAGTGATGCTATGGCAGCTAAGACGTTATGTTTGTCCGGCTCAAATATTGGGCTGTCATGGATGGATGCTTTTCCTTTTTGGTAGCATCAGAAGTGTTTATTTTGTATGATTTGAGAGGATTCTAGTGTGAACCAAGCCGCTGTATGTGATCATAGACACACCTCTGACACAGCTGTAAACTATCCTGCGCTTTTGGGCTACACTCAGTCACTTTCCTCGTGGTCCTTGTGACCAAAACGTCAACTTTTAACAAATCAACACAGAGGTTATAAGTGTGTGATTGTGTGTCTGATTCTCTGCACCACAAAAGAGACCCAGGAAGTGGTGTGTCATCCTCGAATTCAAACAAAATTGTAACATGTAATTTGCACTTCAGTGTTCATTAACAAAATGTGTTATTATGGTTTTTGTTGAAGAAGATTTTTGTCAGCTATAATAGGCAAACGGCTCATTGTATTGAACGGCTTCTAATTTTGCCACATCAAGATGTAAGGATCGGAAAGTACACTCACAATATTGATTTGACTTGTATACATTCATCTGAAAAAGTGCTGTGTTTATAAACTAAGTAGTCTCTGTTGTATTGTCTTACATTCTCTCACAGTACCTGTTTAAGGCGACTTGCTCTTTTAACTGGACTTGTTTTATTCCTCAGGCATCCAGTAAGAGGCAGCACCACCTTAACAAGCACCTGTACCGACCGTCTACCTTCCTGACCTCCTACGAGCCTCCGGTCTACATGGACGAAGATGACGAGCGCTCGGCGTATTACAGCAGCGTGCAGGACCCCTCTGCTGACGACTCGGTCAGTCCTCTGTCACATCGCAGGACACTCATGACCGGACCCCACAGTGCTTTTTTTCTTTAGTTTTAGGTCGTCCTCTTTCTGACTTTCATGTATGTGTCCTCGGAGGCTTGTCTTGTAATTGATACTACTCCCCTGACTTTTTTTTTTTTTGCGTCACTGATCACAGACCAGACTGTGGTATTTTGCTGCTTAATTAAGCTAATCACAAGCTCACATTTCCTCTTGTCTCTCATCGTCCACGGTCGTTTCCTCTACTCCTCATGTGAGCAGTGACCTGTAAGATAAAGACGAGGAAAAGCTGCGTGTTTTATGCCTCGAGGAGCTTGTTTTGTACCGTAGTACATCTTTTCTCGACAAGGCGAAGTAAGCAACTGTGCCCGTGCTTCTTGCCTTCTCACTTATGACTGCTTTCACACCACAGACTGGCCCTCTCTCTCTTAGCTCCACTTTAGATGAAATAAGGCATTTGGCCCCCCTCACGCACGTCTGTACCCTTTTTCCCCCCTCACTTCAATCAGGGCAGCGTGTACTGTTGAAAATGGCTAAATCAGAGCAGGGTGCCTGGCCTGCCTCACCTCAATTTCCATTTGCTGTGCAGCTCCCGATGCTCACCGTTACCCAAGCGCTGACATTTTCTTTCTCTCCCTTTGATGGCAGTAACCTTTAAGTAAAACCGGGTCGCCTTGCCCTGCTGAGAACACAGGCTGCCGACTCCACCAGCGCGTTAACAAAACCTCTGACGCCACCGATACGAGGCAGAGTCACAAAGGTGTTGCCAGCATGCGCCACAGTAATTTCTCACTTCACCAGGCTGTCCCTGAGTTGGGCCGTGTCTGCAGTCAGAAATGAAGGTCTGCTGAGGGCAAATGTGTCGGCAGCTTAACAGGATTCTTCCTGTCAGGACCTGGAAGCACAACTGAAAAAACTTGAAGATGAAATGTTGCACTTTGCTACTTCTTTTCATCTGTTTTTCACTCTCCATAAGGAGGTGAAGGATTGGCTGGCACTAGCAGACGTTAGGCCTGTTTGTGAAGGAGACAGAGGTTCGCACTCATGTACCAAAATTAGATTGATCAATAGTGGCAGCTTGTCTGCAGGGCATAAATCATCAGGAGAATATCATCAGATTGGATCCTTGGAGTCATGTAGAGATGTTTTGTCTGCATGTCCTGATGCCTTTCATTCATCTCCTCTCTCTTTCTGTGTGTGTGTGTCTGTCTTTCCTTCCTCACACTCAGGATGAAGAAACTATACCTGTTGAGTTGAGAAATTTGCCAGAGTACAAAGAGCTTTTAGAGCTGAAGCGACTGAAAAAACAGACGCTCCAGGAGATCCGAGAGGACAAGGTCGGGATGCGGCACGTCGGTTACAAGGTGAAGATGAACACACAGACAACATTTACAGCCACGCTTCTACACACACACGACCTCTAAATGATGATCACACCTCTAAGTCAGAGCGATTAATCTTAAGTTGGTCAACAGGGACAAAGTTTGTGTCCCAGTTACATACTATACATCAATTCTGACAGTCTTTTGAGTGTGATGCATGTTCACGGTGTTCAGGAAAAGTAGGACAGCATCCACTTTAGCTCGAGTTTTGAGTGTAATGTTGATTGAGTCTGCGAAATAGTAGAAAAAGTGTTGGCTCTGGCTACAGCTTGGAAGTAAAAATATTCTGCTAAATCATGAAATATTTATATTTTATGTTTATTCGATATTTAACACTTGAAATTGGCAACAAAATACAGCAGTAGCAGCTCGACTGACATTATTAGAACTAAACTTTGGAGCCAGTTAATAAACAAACTAATATTTATCAGATCAGTGAATTCATATTAGTATAATTTATGTGGCAGAACGATTTCAAAGTCGTATCTTCTTTTTAAACGTTGCATGTTTTGATGTGAGATATTATCAACCTGACATGCAGCAATTGTCTTTTGTCAAACTAAACACCGGTCAGGTTTGGTAAAATAACTGCCTGTTTTATTCAACGTTTTCTGTCCTCGCCCATCTCTGCCTATCCAGTCGTAGTGCCTGTCATCAATCAATCCATCGAAGGTTTTCTTCAGCGTTTAATAGTTTTATATCAACCTCAAACTGAGCTCTGATTCTGTGTTTCGTGCAGTGTGACGTCTGCGGCATGGAGCCCATCCAGGGAGTGCGGTGGCACTGTCAGGATTGTCCGCAGGACAACTCGGTCGATTTCTGCTCCAACTGCTCCGACTGGTGAGATCCTCTCCCTCCGTCATGAGACTAACAAGAACACATCATAAATAATACAACACAGAAATGTTGTCATGGTTATAGTGAGATCTTTAGATCTATGGACAGTGTGCTTAATGAAAGGCCGTGACTGCTTCATGCATCAGTGTAGTGATGGACCTTCTTTACTTCTTTACAGACATTCGTTTGTTCATATTTTATACATAAACAGTGTCCTGATGAAGTTTTTTGGCCCAGATCCTGATTTACACAAACATTGATCCAATATTTATCCGATTTTACTGTAGAAGACGATCAGCTGTGTTGAAGTTCGGTCCATTTGTGATTGTCCAGCGGCGTCACAGTGTGGCGATTCTTCTCTCGCAGACAGAAACCGGCCTGTTGGGAGCACTTTAACCAGACAACACGCGTTTAATTTTGGCCCGTTAATCAAGTTACTCATTGTCGCTAATTAGCGACAGCTGGTATGACCTGCCGCCAGTGATGTTTATCATTTTAACTGGTGGAAGAGAAGGTCAGAGCCGGCTGAAAATTAGAAGCTCTTGTCTGAAAACAGAATTAGTTTAGTCTTAGTTTAGTGTCTGAAATAATTTTTACACACTTGTTAGTGAGCGTAGAGCTCTGTTGTAGTGAAGGAGTTCAGCGCTGCAGCATTTGCAGGCTGAGTTGGACAAAATGCAGCAAAATACAGTAAAGAAAGGATCAGCATTTTAGCCGAGGCCGATCGTTCACTAGATCTGTAGCGATGTCTCTTATTTTAAGCACAAAACGTGGCACTGTTTGCCTGCTCTTTTCTCTGACGTGTATCACTTCATTTTACTCGTTTTCCACTTTCTCCTGCTCGTCTTCCAGCTTGTTCAAGACAGAAACCCACAAGCCTAACCACCACTTGGAACCGGTGCACCAGTCCGACACCTTTCTGGACAGAGACTACTGCCTGCCGCAGAGCACAGGCTACAACTACCTGGACCCTAACTACTTTCCAGCCAACAGATGACAGGGTCCCAGGCGCCTCTAACTCCAGGCTCTCTCCACATATCCCACAGGCCACTCTGTGCATGGCTCCATCCTCCAAGTCCAAGATAACCGCTTAACCCGCCGCCAGGCAGGAAGGCCAGCAGGCAGGCAGACAGCCAGGGGCCTCAGAGCAGACCACGTTGCTGCTGGTGGGGGGGGGCTTGTTGGTAAACTGGCCTCCCTGACTCGAGCGAAAAAAAAAAAGGGCGGCCATGTTGGTTCCTCAGAACAAGGGGGGCCCCCGCTCCACCTCAGCCAGGTTAATCAATGGATCTGTGATTTGAAACGACACACTATTTTTAAAACAAACAAACAAACAAAACAAACAGAAGGCACACCGACATTCCCGAGCTCTGTGACTCCAGGAGGGCCGTCCCCTTTCCCCCCCCTCTCCCCCCTCACCGCCCTCCAGTTACCTCCCTGTGCTGCTTCGAAAACTGGAGAAATTGACGATCAGTCCGTTGAAGCGCCACCTAATGGAGATGTGTGGTCATAGTGGACTGTGAAGTCATCAACTGAGATACACATGGGTGGTTTGTATGTGTGTATGTGGTCTCCGTGTTATGCAAGAGTGGAAAAAAAAAAAAAAATGTTCTAGCTAGGTATCCGTAGATTGAGTATTTATGAGGCTGCTGCGAGAGAAATTCGGCGGAGCGGAAGTCGACGTCGAGGTGGGCGCATTTTTTTTTTCCGGCTGCAGACCGTAGGAAGTTCTGCAGATCCACACAGACCTGTACGTGTTAAACAGATTGTGCGCCATGCTTTCAGCATGGAGTCATCCCTACCACTGTCACACAACGCTGCTCTCTACCCCTCCCTCCCCTCCTCACCTCACCTCACCTCACCTCACCTCTCAAACACACACTTTTCATCTGTATTTCCTTTTCCTGTTGCTCTCTCCACTAAAACATGTCTAACAAGGAAGCACTACAGCATGGAGAGCAAATGTTTTTTGAAGGCAGGCGAATGGGAACGTTTTTTCAACGTAATTCACAAGACTGTTTTTTTTTTTTGTTTGTTTCCATCTTTTTTTCTCCTTCCCTAATGTGTGCCGTTGTTGATCATGTTGAGTGTACAAGTATATGGTGAAAAGTAGCCAGCGCTAGTTGCTGTGTGCCATTTTTAAAAGAGAAATTAGTTTGTTTTGTTTCGTTTCTTTCCTGGGGGGGGGGGAGGCCACAACTTCTCCCTTCCTGCATGGCACCATCGACCCACATTGTCCTCCATTTATTGATCCAGTCATCATGCCTCTAGATCTTCTTTAATTTTGCAGTTCACTTTAAAAAAAAAGGAAAAAAGGTCCATTTAAAAGATTGTATTTTTATTAATCTATTTAAAAAAAAAAAAAAAGAATTGAGGTAGAGGTTGGTGCCTCCACAGTGGAACAACCCACACAATTTTATACACATAGATTTTGTTGTGCTTGAGTAGACACCATTTTGTATGGTTTTCGTCTCCTTCCCTCACCCCCTTTGCCCTGCTTCAGTATCTGTGTATAACAGTCTGTTCTTATGTAAAAAAAAAAATAATAATAATAATGTAAAAAAAAAAAAATGCTAGAGGAGAACCGTGGAAATAAAAGTATGTGAAAATAGTGTTTCTACACCTGTGGTTCCTGTTTTATTATTCTCATCCTCAGAGTTTCTCTCGTGTAAGGAAGCTGAATTTCTCACAATTTTTTCACAGTTTGCTGACATTTGCCAAATGACTAATAAATAAAAGAATCAGAATAATATTAAATAATGCTGTAGGCATTTTGTCTTGAACAAGTTGATTGACGATGGATTACTGGTGGCCAGTCTGACTTCTACTTTTCAGGTGAATCGTAGAGATCGTGATATCCATAACTATACACGTATACAAACGTCTTACAAACAGCAGTGCTGTAGCAGTCGATGGCTGTGCTGTTTGGATGAATAACTTCACATGGAGAGCTTGAAAAGTGGCTCCTGTTTGCCACTTCATATTAAACTCAGAAACCTTCATATCTTTTAATGTAATATTTTGATTTACTGGTGCAAATAGAGAAATTCAGTTTGGTTGTTTGAAGTCTGCCGTTAAGTCAGAATTGAGAAAAATATTACAAATCATGATTGTGATTAAATTGTGATTTTTTTTTTTTTTTTTTACAGCTTGAGTTGAAAGCGCTGGAGTGAATTAATTTTTAATGACTTTTAATGAAATGTCAGCCAAGTGGAAAATACAAATATTGACTGTGATTCTTTAATTTGCTTTTTTTTTTTTTTTTGATCCATAATCATTTTAAAATCCAACGATATGATCGTATGAAGATGAATGATATGAGATGATATGAAACAGAAGAGAGGACTTATGTTTGAGAGTCTGGAACCATCAAATGTTTGAGATAAAGTTGTTGCTACATTTTCTGTTAAGACTGAGAGCATGATCGTCATGTAAAGTGGCTTTGCTGCAACTTAAATGACGGCCACAGCCAGACAGCTCCATCATCAGGGCTAAATAATGCTAATAACAGCAATAAGCTTTCCAAAACAATGTTATTTATCTGTGAAGTCATTATGGAGTCAAGAGTTTTTGATCTGACGCCCCTCTCAGTGAGACTTTGTGTTGTAGTAACTGTTCCTCATAACTTCAGCATCAAAAGAAAATACTGAAACTATATTTTTTCCCAGAATAATTCCCTTCATGAGCAGAGAAGCACGGTGAGCGACAGCTGACCTGTCACCTCTCTACCTGCTAAAAAGAATGAAATGCTGTTACGATAATGTTCCTGTTTCTTTCCGCTCCCGACGTGTGACCTTTGGTGCTCACTTCAGACTCTCCCCGACACATGGAGTGCTGCAGTTAAAGGTCATTTTGCTGATGATGGATCCACATAGTGTTATTATCTTATCCGGCCCTCTCTCCATAACTCCAGCACCTTTTTTTTTGTTGTGATCTTCTCACCAGCAGATGGAGCTCTCCGATCAGCTGTAACCATCTCTCTCACACACACACACACACACACACAGACACACACAAACACACAACACCAAAGCACACACTCAGAAATCCTCCATTTAGCAAATACACTGGCTTTATTGAATGTTAAATACCAGACTCGAACAAGCACCTGTACAATGAGCTCGGAAAAACATACAAATGCGATATATCCTTTAATACTCTTAATACTTTTCTGCTCTTTATTGAATGCACAAGAGGCAGTTAAGCTTGACTGTAATTCTTGCATGCTTGTTACAATATAAAACACCGTGCTGTGCATGAGAGCATGAGCACACGCTGACATTTCCAATTTCTAGCATGGCGGGGACCCCTCTCTCAGCTCCTCCTCCTCCGATGGCAGCGGAGAGATTTCACATTCAACTAGAAACATGCTCTCAGTCACAGCAGGGGATGCTTTTTTTTTTTTTTTCTCAGTACAGTTATTTGCCTTGATCCGGCAGTTGGCAGCATATATTGAGGTCAATGTAAGAGAGACAATGCAAGTAGGTGAAGCAGAATGTGGCAACCAGGCGCTTCGTCAAAGTGTCAAAAGCAGAAAGAGGTTTCACAGATTTGCTGGGAGTATTCGGGGGCATGCATACCACTGGAGTTCAATGAGCAGTGTACTGTATGTGTGGTGCAGGTGTGGTTGAGTCTCCTTGGAGTGATACAGCAGAAAAAGAGGGAGAGAGAGAGAGAGAGAGAGAGAGAGGAAAGAGGTCTTCACATGTGGACCTCCTTGGAAAGAAGAGTGTGGAGTGGTGGAGGTGGTGTTGAGCTGAAATCAGAAGGTCTCCATCGCCTGGCAGATCTGGGCGAACACTTCATCTGGTGACCTCTCCGCGTCGATCTGTGGACAGAAACAAACCGCCTGAGACGAGGCCCTTCAGCGCGTCGACGCGTGGTCGAGGAGAACGGACTGCTGCGGCGCAAAGGCTCACAGCAGACGGATGGCCTCCATGTCTGCTGTGGCATTTAAACACACACACACACACGCAGTCAACACCTGATGTGGCATTTAAACGTTCAAACGGCCTGTTTTGAAGGGGCAGTTCACCACCGAACAGAAACTCTTTGATTATCCACTGACCCCCGTGTCAGTGGAGACGTCAGTAGCAGCACCAGACTCACGTCAGGCAGCATCTTTAGCTCCTCACAGTCTTTATGTTGATTTTTCTTGTGTTTTACATACAGATGGTATCAAATCAAAGGAAAAACAACCTGAATACATGAATGGATAACACATGCAGTCGCTTCCATGTAGGTCAAGAGGAGACGCTGACTAGAATGATGCGAGAAAATCAGAAGAATTTGAAGTGACAGCTGAACAGTGCTCTCCACTACCGCCATAAAAAAACACCAAATGAGAATATCTGGCTTCAATTGTCACTTGTAATTAAATTCTCCAATCAAGCTACCACCATATATTGTTCCCTTATAGCTCCACACGACACACAGTGTGGAAGAAATACATACAAGACAAACACAGAGAGAGCCGTGAGAATTACAAACAAAACTACTTACTCAAATCAAGTTAAAATAAATGATTATATAAACTATTTAAAATGAGAGAATGTCAATATGATAAGAAAAGCCTCTTTGTCGTTAATATGACAGGATCTTGTAAGTTTATAGGACGTTTATTGTAAAAAGGTTCGGCAGCTTCAGCCGACGTCTGCTTATGACTGCAGAAACATTTGTGTGTTTCAACTGTGGTGTTTGAGTAATTGCCATAAAATCCATCCATCCATCCATCCATCCATCCATCCATCCATCCATCCATCCATCCATCCATCCATCCATCCATCCTTCCATCCATCCATCCTTCCATCCATCCATCCATCCATCCATTGATCTTCTGTATTTTTAGCATTGCAGTGGGGGGCTGGAGCCAGTTCCAGCTGGCTTAGGGGTCAGACAAGTCGCCAGTTCATCACAGGGAACAATCACTCACACTCACATTCACGTCTATGGGCAATTTAGTCACCAATTGACCCTTCAAGTGTGGACTGCGGGAGAACACGCAGACTCCACAAAGGCCCCAGCCGAGGCTCGAACTTGCTGTGAGGCCACAGTGCTGCCCTTCAATTACATTTTGCTGTAAACATTAATATCTAAAAATATGTTTATATAGCTCATGTGTCATTTGGAAAAATACTATATTAACCTAAATGTGTATTTGTGTTCGATCATGCAGGCCGGGCATATTTGTATGCATGACACAATCTCAAAAACTTTTAATTAGTTCTCCAAACAGCTCATGAAAACTGTTCATAATCCACCACTAAGTCCTATT
This sequence comes from Protonibea diacanthus, assembly GCA_028641955.1. Classification (NCBI taxonomy): domain Eukaryota; kingdom Metazoa; phylum Chordata; class Actinopteri; family Sciaenidae; genus Protonibea; species Protonibea diacanthus. The sequence continues at coordinate 18,388,877 of CM053988.1, read as the reverse complement.
TTACTTGTAGAAATGTTCTGCCTGAATGTTAAATATTAAAATATGGGAGATAATGAGGTAAATATTGGGGACTTTTGTACCCAGGGTGCAATTATTTGGCCACAAAATCCTTTTTTCTCATTTAAGGGCAGTAACTCTCGGTGGGTGAGTCCGACCTCTAATGCTATCAGAGTTAGCACAGGACATAATACAGAAAAACAAACATAAAAGTAATTTATCTAAAAAACAGCCTCACCGTGTGCAGAAGCCTCTTGCCTTCATAATGAGATGCCACCGCCTGGCTGTCGCTGCAGAAGCTCTCAGCCCTCCTGTGCAGGGCGTCGTCTCTGTCTAAGGCCGGGTGGAAGGTGGAGGTGGATCTGCCACGGCTCTGCAGACGGCTGGACATGGTGTCGGCCGAGCAGCTCAGCAGGAGCACAGCGCTGGGCTCCCCCACCTGACACACAAGATACGGGATGAGGAAAGTCAGCTGACAGAAGCTCAGGCTTCTTATCAGTGTGATATATAACTCTGCATCAGTCAAAAAGTGATGTTTTTCTACATTTTGTGTCTCTTAAGATTATTTACTCCTGCATTAACACTGAGTCATATTCAATTATATTTTTCCCACTGATGTCAGTCCTGCATGTTAAACTCTTCACTTTGCTCTGGTTAGAGTTCCTGTAGATAAATTATTTAAACTTTTTCTTCTTCTCCTCGTGTTCCAGTCAGCGGTGCACTCTTGTCTAATCGGGTGCTCTGACCTTGGCCTCGTACTCCTCCACCCGTCTCAGGTCTCTGGGGAAGCCGCTGATCACAACACCTTTCCCCTGCCGTACCGACGACGCCACCGCCTCGCACAGCAGCTCCAGCAGTGTGTCCTGGAGACCAAACACACATATAGCACAAGCATTAAACATTTAAACCACAATCTAAGCTTCATGAATCTCATCAGTCAACCTAAAAAAGCAGCAGTTAAAGTGTCCAACTTCACAGCAGAAATAAACATGTTTACAGCCTGGTACAAAAACAGTTTTGGTCTCTATAGCTAATTTCCCCGTTCATGACAACTGAACTGAGGGTGAATTTTTATACAACTCACCTCTTCAAATTATATTAAGGCTTAAAGTTATACAGAATTAAGAGTTTGGGTGCTTTGATGCTGTCACAGGTGATTTATTTGAGCAACCACGCATCATTCAGCCCGCCGCAGCGGTCCACATCTTTGCCAATTTTAAGATTAACTGGGAGCGGCAGGACTGCCAAGATGGCTGTCGCTGAAGCCACCACACTGAGCTCCAGAAACCTGTGAGTGGTGTCCATGTCCATGTTTTATACAATCTTTGGCTCAGACAAACAATAATGTAGACTACTACATGTGACACATGTGATCTGTTGCACTGCCAGTTTGCTAACTGTGCTAACACTGAGTGAACACTCTCCACGTCGACATTTCTTGACGCGCTCCAACAAACATCGGCACCACGTTGCTTCAGTGTGCTTCAAGTCTTTGTGCACTTGGTTGCTGCACATGCTCTCATTGCATTGGTGAGTGTTTACTGTGTCTTTGCTCTGTTTTAGTCTGCTTGTGCGGCTTCCTTTTGGTGTTTGCTGTCTGCCTTTTATGCTAACTTGCTGCAGCTGCTGAATTCTTCTTTCTTCTGATTGTTTGGCGCGTCCATTTTCATGCTTTCATGACCTAGATCGCTTTGTGCCACAACATTATTAGTTCTTGCTGTTGTTTTGGGTGGTTTCCTATTAACGCAGTCTCAGGCTTGGGTCCATAGTAGAATGTTAAATGATATACTGGCTGTAGGGACGTTAACAATGAGTGTTTACACATCATTATTTCTCTGTTTATTGGAAATGAAATTCTTTTGTTACTCATAGGAGAGGCAGTCCACACATTTATATTTAGACAGATACATTAGGATAATAATTCTACACGCAGCGATGGGTCTGTGTAACAGCTTTCTATAGTGTATTATTCATCATAATTAAATTACAGCTCCTGCTCTGTTTATGTTGCTGCTCTCTCAACTAATGGACATTTATCTGCTGCTTTAAACTTCGTACGAAGAAGAACGTCTTCTTAAAAATATGTTGGAGCATAGCTCATGTGTCTGATTGCAGCGTATCAAGTGGATTGCTGCCAGTTTATTAAGTATACTTACCTGACAATAATGCAGTCTAATATAACAGCCCTCCAATAAATCTGACCCTCATAAAAGTCGTTTGTAATAATGTGCCCTCCTCATTTGGATCAATCAGGGTAGGCTGGATATTAGAAACACTTCTCACTTCTCTAATTCAACAGCAGCAGCAGCACAAACCGCGGTGCCCAAAATGACCATAAAGTTGAATCAACGCGTCTCTAAAAGACTTTAATCAAAAACTGAACATTATAACCTTCACAAAGGTCGGATTTATTGCAGGACTGTTGGATTAGTTTTAACTTGGGGGGGGTACTGTATCTAAGTGTGGATATTTGCTGCATAGAAAACGTGCATACAGTACTCTGTATTCACAAAAACTGAACAGGAGGGAGTCAAAAAGTCGATCATTTACAAACTGTTTTTCTACATCTGAACGTTCTGTCATCAAAAGTTGATCGATAAGTCCCAGAGCACTGTGATTTTTTTTTTTGTCACTTTATGCTTCAGATCCAGGCTGAAATGAAACATCTTCAAGTGTTTTCTTGTTTGGTGATCTCGGCCTTCTAGAGGAAAGCTCACAGGAAGTAAGAAGGGGGGATGTGGTGGCTCCAGTAGTTTATATTTGGAGATTACACGACCTTGCTCTTAACTTAGTATTCATGACCGACTGTGGAACCCCGCGCCGAGACCTTGATATGCCAGAGATGCATCAAATCATAAGCAGCAACGATCCACTGCTTCAAATATGCAGCTGAGAGTGAATTTCTCCATCAGTGAAGTGACTCCATGTCGAAGGAAATCTCACTCTGTTAGTTATGCATTTATAATAAAAGTACAGCAGTATCAGCAAACGATACTATGAAAAGTATCTGTCAATACTGTATCCTTAAAGTAGCATAGAATACAGTTTGGTAGTTTAGTCCAGTGTTCGGGCCCCTCCGAAGAGTCACATGATAAATGTGATTAATACAGTTGATATGAAGAAAAACAAAGTTCTGATATGCAAAATTTGTTTTTGATTTTTGGACTTTTATCTTGGAGTTTTACCACTTTGGGCCTGAAAAGTAAATATCAACGTTTAGACTTTTGTAACAGGCCACTCTGGTTTTCCCTCCGATGTCCTCCGGCTGCTCCGCCTCAACTCATGTGATTTACAGAGTTTCCTGATGGACAGTGAAGTACACTGCTGCCAGCTGTAGCTGCTGTTAGTTCAGTTTGTTAGCCGTGCCACCCAGACTGTGAACATTGGTCTTTGGCTGATGGCGGAGTCGTCAACTTTTTTGATCAAAAGTAATATAATCACATCATTGCATAATTATATTACTACTACTATTACTACACTCTTACTCTTACGTTCCACCACTGGCTGGCTGTACTGTCTATATGTGCAGACCTACAGGGAGTACACAGGTAACCAGACAGGAAGCTGACGATCAGCAGGGGGATTACAGTTAACAGAGAACATTAAATTGCACTTTCTGTGTTGCCAGGCAACAGTACATTAACATTTCACCACCACTCACCGGTGAGCCACACATGACAGGATTTTCTCACTTTCAGATCGAACTCTTAACTCCGATGTGGGTGTGATTTTTGGATTACAGTCTGCTGTAAACCTGGTGAGGTGCACTTCAGTAATCCTCGGTCGTCCTTTCATGGCAGTCTCACTCACAAGTGTTTGACAGTGACTGTGTCGGTGGACGCATGAAACATGACCTAAGTGTGCTGTAAGAAGCTTAGGCAGCTCAGCCTTGCTCCAAAGCTATTGAGTTTCTCTGAGATCACAGGAAGTCCAGTAAATCTGAGCGTGGGTGTCTTTATATTGAAATAATGGTGGCTTGTGTAAAACCTTATATATAGCTGTTGATTGGCGCTTCAGGAGGGGAGGGAGTGTCTTATATATTATGTACATGAACAGTCTTGGTGTGTTTTTGAGGGTAGAAATCTCAGCGTGTGGACATAATGACTCACTACTGTTGAACAACCTCATCAGTCCGCGGCACAAAATGCCATCAGTGCTTTTAAACATTAAACATTTCGTAACGCGCTGCAGTTAAACCTCCAGGGTAAAAATACTGATGCAGTGTTATGTTTTAGTTAAAAAAACAAATGAACACAAATGCAGACAGGAAGGTAAAATGGTAACTTTGATGACTTACATGAGAGATAAATAACAAAAGGTGGCTGAGGAATCCAGGTAAGAAACAAACTTAATCCAAAAATTCAAGAAAAATCGAACTGATGGTAAAAATTAGAAAAAAAAAGTAGTTCCAACTGAGGAATGTGATTGGTCAACCAGACATTTAATGTGCTTAAATCAGCATGATAGCACACCTGACTCATCATTAAAAATATTACTGCACCATTGTTATATCCTGAAGATATAGAATAGTTTAGTTAGACGTTGATACGGGTGTGTACGTCCCTTGTGTGCAGCACGTTAGAGATCAAACAGTCCAGAGACCTCAGAGAAAATGTTGTTTTTGAAGGACTGAAGATCGACTAATATGGACCGAAGAAAAATATTTCGTTAGATGAAAACATGTTGTGAATTAATCTTTGGCATAGAAAATATATTAGGCTTTAGATGCACAGACAGTACGTGTTCGTAGGATCAATTAGTTGCTTGTTTTGGTCTTTTTATGGGTTTATGTGTTGACAACAAAAAAAATATGGGAAACAATTTTCCATTCTAAGAAATTCTATTCTTAATTTTCTCTCCATTAATTGTTTCAGTGCTAGTAAACAGTTGTATTTCTCAGTACGCAGCAGGCTGTGGTGAGTTCACAAACATGAACAACACTGATCAATAAATCCTCTCTTTTCAACACGCTGCCTTTTAAACGTTGTTTTTTAAATTAGTGACGCGCGGAGTCAATCAATTTTTTTGTGACTCACTCAGGTTAAATGATGTGTATGAGAGCGATGTCCAAACAGCCAGCTAGACGCACACACACACACACACACACACACACACACACGCACATAAACCTTTTGAACATGTGCAAGCAAAGGCGACAGTGTGTGTGAGTGACAGGTGGGGTGTGTTTTGATGTGAAATGTCACAGACTCTTGGACCTTACCGTTCAATTAAAAAGCTCCCAGACAACCAGTGCTATGTTACTGAGGATTAATAAGCATCAGCAGTAAAACGCATCACTGTGTGTAACCTCTGTGGACGTGGATGCTGAAAATGAGGCCAGGAAGGTAAATATAATATATAATGTCATTTAGGTCCCATTCGGAAAAAGATATTAATATTTCACCGGGAGGTGGGTAGTAATATTAAAAGCTATATTTAACCATCACGTCCACTTTTCACTCCTCAGGACTTGTGTGCACAGAGTAATTTGATGGACACCTCCCTTATTTTCCTGTTAGTTTGTCGTCTTTATTATTTCTTTTATTAATGCCTGTTGTTCTCATATAAAGGTGTAGTCAGACCAGATTCCTTCAGGTATTGTGATGAAAACCTGTCAGCAGCCGTACACAAATTTGTGAATCTGGCATCTTCTTATCACTTACACTGTCATTAACCTCGTCACTGCCCTTACTCTCAGTTATATAAACAATAATTTTCAGAGTAGCCTAACCATCACCTGTGTGAGCGTCCTTTTATATGAAGTAATTATTTGGAGGTTCATGAAATAAAAGGATAAAAAAAAAGGCGCCAGGCTGGGCTTCTTGATGTTGGACTCGTAAGTAATATTAGCTGTCTGTCTTGTGTTAAACTCGCTTGCTGTAATATAATCATAACAAATACACGCATACAGCTGTCCATCTTTTCCACAGTGGCACTAAATTGCAAAAATACCAATTTCTCCTCCTCACTGCTTTAATAGATATGAGTTCTTCTTCCACCGTTGCTGCCCGGAGGGGATCTTTAATCACTCATATTAACAGCAATATTGTAGAGATTTGTCAAACTTGGAATCATGCTAGAGGCTTGGACAGTGTCTGCTGGACTGAAGTCACATTTGGCTGCTGGCTATAGTCGACTTTCTGCCCTGATGAACTTGTTTATGCCTCCTCAGAAAATGTGTTTTCCTCCGAGAGTAGTTAGAGTTGTAGATAATATATCTGGTTTACACACTCCGGCTCAGACAGCTTATGTCAGCTCAGTCTGGTACAGTGTGTATAGATGTGCAGTCTATGTGAACTGCCATTTTGAGCACTCTTCTTGACTGTATAATATTTCAGCCGCAGCCAACCTCTTCTGTTCATTTCATTAGGCCCTTGGCAGGAAAACATGTATAGTATATCAGTATTTCCTCAGCCTGAGAGCTGTTGTGTTTTATTTTTCTGTGACAGCATGGAGGACTTTGTCTGTCTGCATTTTCTAACTGAACTTCGTTTCCGGCTGTCTGTCTTTATGAAGTAATAATCTGTAAGATCTTGTTTTTGAAGGTGTTATTTTCGTGGCTCAGTTCATTGCACTGTTGTCCTGCTTATGCACTGATTCTACCGGAGATCACACGTCAATCAAACATCTCTTTATTGTTTGATTTCAAGCCCAGCCAGTCACTGCTCGGACTTAATATCCTGTCCAAACAGACGCGTTTAAATGAATGGTGAAATGTACTAATAGGTTATTTTAATAATAAATTTAAAAACTCTCCTCCATGTTTGCAATATTAATATCACCAACCTGCAAAAATGGACTGTATTTTAGAGGGAAATACTGTATTTTTAATGCTTAACAGCAATAATCCAATAACATAATGTGTATAATAGTCTAAATATGCTGTAGTAGTACTATTTGGCCCAGAAGCCGACTGTGGTGCTCCAAAATAAAAGTCCTTTCTGCTTGAAAAAGACATTTCCCTCACAGACTGCCATAATATGTCAGAACAAAGCCGGTTGCTTTGGGTAAAGAGACAGACTGCATGTGAGCAGAGGCCTGCACAAACCCAATAGAGACCAGGAGATAAAAAAGAAACTTTAATTAAAATTAATTGGTGCCATCTTGCAACATGGTGCTCCAGACGCTGCTGGTTTCAGGAGAAATATTCTCTCAGCTGCAGCTGAACATCTCCCAGTTTAATTTATCAGTACAAAATATGTAAAGCTGCACTGGAAAGTATCTGGTTCTTTTATGAAAAAGTCAATCTTTGTACAGCAAGAAACACACAGAGGTTAAAATTCTGTCATGTCATTGGATGAATTCTTCACCTGTAGAGCACCTACGTGTTTCGTTCTCAGGTGCAACAAAGAAACATTTTAACTGTCTTTTTTTTCATAGCAACAGCAGCTGTGCCTCATGGGTATTGTAGGATTTATTGCTGTCTGCCAAAGTGCTGGAAAATATCTAATCAACTGATCAACTGATGGCCATAAAGTAAACTTATTATAAGACTGTTATTATTCATAGTAGTAAAATTAACTTGGCGAGTCTTGTGTTTCTATGTTTAACATCAATGACTAAAAGAAACATTTCCTGCATTTCCTCCTTTTAGGCATTATATTGAAAATATTAAAGAAACAGCGGTTGATGATCTGTCTGTCTTTTCAGTCTACCTCAATCAAAGTGGATGAACTCAGCACATACAGCCACAAACGTACACATACTGAGCCTGAAGCTGCAGATCTCTTCTTTTACTGTCCGCCACTCTTTTGTTTCACCCAAAAGCGAGCGTGATCGATCTGAGAAAAACTCTTCTGGCACCAGCGGCTTATCCCACCTTGCAGCTCTATAATTGCAGCTCATATTCTTTGATAGCAGAGCGACAGAAGCACACTGACCTCGGGCAGCTGCTCTCCTCTCTCCAGGACGTCCTGCAGGTGACGTCCTCTATCACTGTGAGACTGCAGCTCGGCACACAGCAGATCACCCAGGGTGACGTGACGCAGGCCAAATCTGTCCTCCATCCGCTCACACTGCAGAGATTTACCTGAGCCTGGACCACCTGAGAGCACACACACACACACACACACACACACACAGGGATCAGTCCATCCTCACAGACAAGTAATCTCCGTGACAGAATATGAAGAGAGGCGAGGATGACGAGGAGTGAAATTGAGAGGTGAAGGAAGAGCATGAAAGAGGCAATAGGAAAATAGATGGTGTGTGTATGTGTGTGCGTGTGTGTGTGCACATCACAGGTCTTATTCATTGCCTGGGGGCGAGAAGCAGGTTATCACAGATGATTATTATCTTCTCTCCTCAGAATCTACCTGCCCCACATCTCGGTTCAACACCACGGACCACACACGTCTACACACACCCACCCACACACACACATCCACACACACACACACATTTTGTTATAGATTTATTCTTGTGAGGTCCCCTCATTGACATAACACGTTCTCTCACCTGTGGTGAAATGTAATGATGCAAGTACAAGTTCGAGGTACTTTACTGTAGTGTGTAGTGCTGTACTTGAGTCTTTTCATCTATTTCTACTCTATACTTTTTACAATTATCAGACAGCTTTAGTTACTTTACAAATAGTTTTGGGACATTTAAAGGACAGCATCTTGGGTTTGCATGATGAATCAAGAAAATGATAGATGCATTAATCAATAATGAGAACAAACGCTGGTTACTGCCTCAATCAAGTGGACTTGACTTGATTTCTGGCGAGGTTGGACAACTAGTTATTTTCTAGCATTACCTCACCTTTAATTGATTAATAAATAATAAAAATAATCACCATAAAATGCATGATAGCATAACTTAAACCTGAGTCCAGCCATAGCCTTAAAGCCACTTCTTAATCCTGACACAGGCCTTTGACCAAAGTCGTCACTTTCCAGGTCCTCACAAAGATAGAAGTACACAATGAGGAAGCATACATCCACAAGAACACAGACAAAGCATCAAGAAAACACACTGTTTTACTTCTCAGCCCACATTCAGTAATTCAGTTTTACCTGACATCCTTTAAAATATTCAAAACTATTTCAGCAGCCTCAGCAGTCTATCTGCTCCGCTGCTGTGCTGTGAAGTCTGTGGGTGTTTTATCGCAGGTTAACTGTATTACACGGCCATGAAGCTGTGTGAAGCATCAGGAAGTGGTGATTTATCATAGCCAGCCTTGAGCCTAGCAATAAAGCTCAGGATGTGATTCAGATTCATCAGTATTCTCCTCTGCCAGCATTCAGAAACAGTCGTCCTGGCATCCGGTTGGTGGAGCGTTTGCACCGTGTACTAAGGCTGAGTCCTTACTGCAGCAGCTTGGGCTCGATTCTAGCCCGGACCCTTTGCTGCACGTCTTCTCCTCTCTCTCCCCTGTTCCTGTCAATCTTAAGTTGTCAAATGAAGGCAAATAAGCCACAGAAAATAAATAAAAAAAAGAAACAAACACCCTCATCACCATTTCTTCTGAGTGCACTGACAGATGCGAGCCGGGCTCGGCTCACCCGGGGACGACCGTTGGAAAAGGTCCAAAAGAAATCGAGGAGGGGGGCTCCGTTATTCATTCAGCACAGACTTGAATACATAATGCTGCACCCAGCCAATGCCTTCTCGTTAGCAGTATTCCTCTGTTGCTTGATACTTTCCTGCCAGGAAGTAAAATAATGACCCACCAGGGCTGAAGCGAAGGCCCAGAGAAGCTTGTTAGTGTAGTTAGTTGGGTCAAACTCTGCTGCTGTATAAACTGGCTCTGTGGGTAAAGGTAGCTTTCTTTCCCTGAGACCATTTAAAATTTAGATTTACTTTAATTCAGAACTTTAGACAAGATTAAGTGTGCTGTGCTGTTTTATACTGCATTAAATGTCTACATTATTTCCTGTATACACAGGGTTATTTTGGTGCTCAGCTTACCTAAACTTCTTCATCACATTTTAAGTTGATATGGTGAACGTGTTCACCATATCAACCATATCATATCATATCAATATCAGCTGCTTACTTTCACAGCGAGTCCAGTATTCAGTCTCTTAACTCTGTTAATGGACTGGAGAGGGAAAATCTGCCTCTTTGGCTGAAATGAAGTTGACAGCCTTGTGGTTTGAGGATTTTATTTTGATGGTTTCGCTCTAGTTTTGTGTTTTTGTGTTTTGGCTTTCCCGCCTGTTTGACTGAGTTTCACCTGTTCCCCGTTAACCTTCTCTCTTGAGTGTATTCTTTTAAATCTGTGTTTTGGACTCTGTCAGTTTGGCTTTGGCTTTAAATCAAGCATCCCAGCCTGTTCTCCATTGTTTTCCCAGTGTTGATGGACTTTGTTGAATTTGTTTTTTAGACTTTTCTGCCTAGTTTATTTGGATTCAAGATTTTGCTTCTTCCTTGGCCTGTTTGGACTGCCTTCACTTTTACACTTTCTTGCCTTACCATCTCAGGAGCCCTTTTTGTTATTAAGTCATTTGAACTGCACAAACTCAGCCCCTGCAGTCTGCACTTGGGTCCAATCCTTCATGCTTCCTCTTTCTCTGCTTGACACTGAAACTTTCATATTGCTGCTGCTAGATCTCACCTTCAAGAAGTTACCTTCATTATCAGACAGGAATACAATACAATGCGCTGACTCTTCCATAGTCTTATGTGGTGTACCTCAAGGCGCTGTCCTGGATCATCTTCTCTTTTATAATATTACCATTCAGTGAAGTATTTCATATTTTATTTTGTATTTTACATTGCTATGCTGATGATGCACAGGTATACATGCACATTCAAATGTCTTCAACTTTTTAAATGTTAAACATTTGATTTGAGTTGATTAGACTTTGGGTATAAATCTGAAGATTAAAGGATATAAAGATCAAAATCTGCACCTTCTGCTTTCCTGACTGAAATCATCACTCCAAGTATGAACAGCTCTGTCACAGCGTTGTCCTTGATAAGAGCCAAGGTGACCGATGGATTGTATTAGATGGAGATGGAGCAGGAGACAGAGATGAAACGAGGCAAAGAGGACAGAGGACCATACAGAGTAGGAAAAAAATCTCTGGTAATTTAATTTTTAAATCAGTTCCTGCTTTTTCCCCAAAGCTACAGCAGGTAATATCTTTTTATGTAAAAAATCAGTCTAAATGACAAACGGGCTGCCTACAAAATGAGCTTCTCGCCTGCACTAATTAAGAAACTTTCAGTTATTGATGATTACCAGCAGGAAATTCTCTCAGTGCACTGTGAGTGCAAAATTAAAACAAAGGTTTAAGGGCTGCACTGATTGAGTGCTGGATTCCCAGAAGATGATTGCACTTGCTATGAGGACTTCCTTTTCCCACTGTTGCCAACCACTAAGTAGAAAAAAATGAAGAACTGAACTTAAGCACATCTTACTATACTCACTGAAAAATACTTTATTTTGACATCAAGTGTTGATTTCTGCAGAGACCCGAACATGTAAAACTAATTTTACTTAGTAGGATTGAAATTAGCTACTGGGGAAGCAAATAATGATTCTTATTACTTTTTATTGATTTATCTGGGTAATTGTTCTTTGTTCCTTTAGTAGTCTTGTTGTTGTCCATCTTTTTGAGTAATAAATTGATCGTTTTAAAGACAAAATGTCCAAATTCTCCCAAAATATTTTTGGATTGTGGACAAAAAAAAAAGTCTCACGACTAATGATGATTTATTACTATCTTTTATTTGTTTATCTGAATAACTGAGCAACAAAGAGATAATATAATGTAATCCTAACAATTTTTCACTGTTGCCATCAAATACCATGTGAAAAAAAGAACCAAAACCCAGGATGAATCCATCCTGTTAATATTGCCTATGTATCCAGAGTTTGTTATGTCTTCTGCAGCATAGAGCTCCTTTATTGTCCAGACTAACTAAAAACTCATGACACATCAGTTCGCTACAATGAGCTCCTTCTGTAAATACTCAATAGAGCTATAGAGCTCAAAATGTGTATTAACCCATTGCTGAAAATAGTTCCTGTTTACTCATGTTGAAGTAATTTTAACTACAAACTACAGTAACTAGATGTTTCAGGAAATCACTGGGCCTTTTAAAAGAAATTAATTATATATTTTGATGTTTTTGAGATTATTGTAGCCACAGGGAACCAACAGGCTTCAAAGCCACCGACCATACGGTGGTCAGAAAGTACAAATTCACTGTTGTTTTTTGTGTTTTTCTGGGATTTGTTGACGACAGGAAAATCCTTTCACTCCCTATCCTTTGACATCCACCTGTGGTGGTTACTTCTTCATACTTTCAAAACCACCACAGTGTAAAAACTGTCATTGCATCAACCCTGAACATCAATAAAACAACTCTCACACCAGAAAAGTGTGATTGCAAGAGTAAAAATGGTAATTTTTTTCGTCAGAGAGGAAGGAAGAGCGAAGTGTGTGTGTGTGTGTGTGTGTGAGAGAGAGAGAGAGAGGTAGGACGAGAACATGAAGGGGAAAAGAAAAAAGGCTGAGAGCAAAGACACCGGTGAAACTTCAGATTAGCATTTCCCTCAGGCATCATCACCTCCTTCTTCTGAAGCATCGCTGCAGAACACTGCCTCAACTTTTCCACCAGTTATTACGGACGGGGAGATTTTACATAAAATAAAATCACCTAAAACTCTCTTCTCTCCCAACTTTTAATTAAATCAGTTTGGAAAATATAAATGCACGCATGTCTTTTTTTTCCCCCCCTGAACAGATCAAAGACTTGAATTAATTTTAATAGAGATGTCAACAAGAGCTCCTAATCGAGAGAGCTTTTAATTTAATCACTGGTGATAATTTGACCTCTACGTGCTGTTCAGCAAGTGTTTGATGATTTGCTACATGAACAAGGAGGCAGGTTGGAAACTGAACATCAACTCTTCTGGATTTTACAGCACTGGTCCCACAATGTGTGTGTGGTATCTCAGCAAATTACCGTCACAAATGAGTGTTTTCCTTTGACTCTGACTTGAATATTTATCCACTTTAAGGTCTCATACCATCGCTCCTATGAACCCCCTGTTATAATGCTGCTATTTCCGCCCCATATTACGACTTCATTCTTTGAAAACGCCTCTCATCAGCATTTCAGAGGGCAGGTAGATGGGCAGCGAGTGACTCCGAGGCTTTCATCACCGGATAAAAGGGCAGAGCCTGACAGATCAGCAGCAGCAGAGCAGGTTTGGATGAGAGTGACAGCAGGGAGCCGGGGGATGGGTGGGTTGATGTAGAGACATTAACTTTTTATTGAGAAGTGAGCTGTCCTCATGCTGGGTCAGACAGTCTGGAGACAGTGTTCTGAAAAGTCAGCACCACGTCTGATGTGTCTGGAAAGAAAACCTTTCACAGTGACACAAACATCGTCAAACAGGCAGGGCTGATTTTGTTCGGTGCACTACCTGCTCCACCAGATAATGAACCTGAGTCAGTATAGTTTTACTTGCACTACACAGTTTAGTTACTACTTTACTTTGCACTTGAGTTATGAAGGGAGTTTTGAATATTTAAAAAATCCTATAAATAAAGCAGAATTGCGGGCATAACACTAATATTATGATCAATTCAAGTAGCTGTGAATGTTCATTGGTGTTTAATAAAAAGTGTTAGTTAACCTTTAAACAAGGGCATAAAGTTTGGAGATAAATATTTCACTGTTGGACTGCATTGTGGCTTTGAAGTTAGGGACACTCTCTATTATTAAAGCTGCACTAATGTGAAAAAAAGGGCTCACTTGTAATGAAGAACAGACAGAAAATCATGTTCCAATTCTGCAGCTTTAATATTTAATGCAACTTTAATGTTTTAGTTCAGTATTACTCGCTTATTAACCTTGTTTTCAGCTGCAGCAGGCAGCTGTTTCCAGCTAAAAAGCTCTAAAAACCTGCTTACACTACAGCACCAAACAGCAGACGGGGTTAGTGACCGGCTGCTGAATATAATGCGTTTAATGTTTAGCAGCTAAAGGGACAAAAATTTCCCTCAGGAGTTGGTGGAGACCAAAAAGAAAGCTAAAAGAAGATTGAGTATCGACCAAAAAATATTGTTGTTCAAAGGTGTTTACGATTTAAGGGGCTCTATTTACCATTAACATAATTTATCATCATGTTTAATGATACCTTGAAATAAGTCTCAGATGCCACGCGTCCTCTTCGAGAACTGTGTTACTACAGTAGCCCAGAACATACAAACTACACACTGGATCTATGTTTTTTTGCACATTTCACAGCCACCGTAGTCTCTCCTTCACGCTAGGAAGGAGAGGGTGAAGCGACGGGGTTGCATTCAGCAAATATACTGTGAGATGTGACCAAATCCTACACATTTTAAGATTTTAATAACCTCAGTACCTTAAAAGATACGATTCTAACTACATATATAACACGTTCATGTATGAGTAGCCTTTTCACGGTGCTGCCAGTCTGTGAATTGTTTCACATATTGCTGTTAGCAACCTGCAGGCAGAGCAGTGTGTGGTGAGAGGAGTAAGAGAGATCTGAGGAGAGCGGCGACGGTCCCTGCTTAACAGCTACGATACAAAAGTGACAGTCGAATGTTAAAGCAGGTCGCCACAGCAAGAGAAACCGAAGCTCAGATGTGTGATCGTCTAAACTTCTTAACAGAAGAGTTAAAAAAAACAAACATTTCTTGCACTGATGGAGCACTTTTCCTCATATTATGCCAAAAGCGTGACGTGATGATGCAGAATAAAATCATGAATATATTGGCTGACCTAATCAGTTTATAAAATACAAGTTGTTAAAGTTTAAACCAGCAGCTGGTCTAGTTTGGTTGTTTGTCGACGTATGACGTCCTTTATCTTGTCTTGTGTTTCTTAAATGGAGTTTGGTGTAATATTTTCCCCGGACAGCTCAGGCAGCTTTAGTTTAATTCAAACCGCTAATAAGTTTATTTGTCAACGCTACAGAAACACTAGGTAACTGTTAAGCATGATAATGTTTGTCTGACCGCTGTTGGTTGTGTTCTGCTGCTCCTGGTCTAACTCATGTCCCATGTCTGGTTCTCTAATATTCAGACAAACCGTTAATGCAGATCAGTGGGGATTTGTCATGTTGCTTTTAACACTAATACACCAAACCGTATGGGTGTGAAAGAGAGCACTGATTCAATAATCTTTTAATGGCCGTAGCTTTAGTATTTTTCCACGGCAGTGAGGTAAACGTTGGTTAATGGAGATTCTGCGTGTCCCAGATCTCTCGTTAACCTTCATCTTCCCGTCCTGTCTTCAATTAGCAGACTGAGCCACACCGCCTCACGGTACCGTCACAGCATACTAATTGATGACAAAAACACATCACACTCTGCCTCCAGGGGTTGGAAGTAAATCAAGTACATTTACTCATCTGCTGCACCTGAGCACAATTAAGAAGCTGTAGTGTTTGTGTATTTTTATGTATTTCACTAAACGTCAGAGAGAGAGATCATCTGTGTATGTTTTTAACCAGTAGGATAGGTAACACTACGTTTATCTGATAGCTTTATATAATTATGGCCATGTTGAAGAGCAGTATTATTCATTATAATTAATCTCAGGATATATTAGTGTTATATGTTATATTAACAAATGATCATAATTAGAAAATGCCCATCAAAAGTATAACTTGCTCTGTTATGCCTGGTCACTACCGACTGTAAATGTCAACTTTTTGAGGATAAAAGCAGCTGTGTTTTATTTTAGATATCATCCAGAGAGATTAAGTGCATTTTCTCTGGCTCTGCGGGAGCATTTAATCCTTCAACTGATCCATAAAATACAGGAAAATACCCCATAACTGACAAAGAGGTGTAATTATATGCAAATCACCTAAAGGTTCAAGGCTGCTGTGCTGAAAACTAACATTACATAAGAAAGTAACCCCTGCACACTAAGTGCTAATTTATTCAAAGAGACTACGTTTTGATCCCAGCTGGGGTCAAAATGTTTAAAATACTGTACTTTGTAAGTGATGAGTGGCTGGTTTTATATCTTCCGCTACTGCTATTCTTCTCATATAATAATAATAATAATAATAATGTCTTGTTTTCTAGTGATGAACAGTGTTGAAACGAGCTGTGAGATTGCACATGAGCAAAGTTTTACACTGGAACTTTTTTTAATTACTTCATTAAGTTTCCTTCTGTCGTCTGAAATCAGTGAGACCCTCCGAGAACAGACATCTGTCGTTTCGCCCTCCGGCGATGCTCCTGAACGCAGCTTTTTCATCAGGGCTGCAGTCTGAGTTTAGTTCGCTTGAAACATGCAGAAAAATGTCAGAGCAGATGATCAACTGATCGGTAATATCTTGTCTCTGTCAGCTATCCTGTGGCAATGTCCAGCCCAGCAGTCAGCAGCTGCTCATTATTATCCAGCCTGCCTGCTTCGGTGTGTGTGTGTGTGTGTGTGTGTGTGTGTGTGTGTGTGTGTGTGTGTGTGTGTGTGTGTGCTTCACTACACGTACCCATCATGAAGATGACCTTTGGTTTCTTCTGGTCTGTACAATAACCTGTCAGAGGAAAGAAAATCGGAGTTTAACATGCGGCGCAGCTCGACACACAGGCAGCAAACTCTACACACACACACACACACACACTCCGTTAATGTAGTCAGACTACATTTAAACCTAGCACTGCCTATCTGAACTGTACATGTGTGAATGCCAAATTTACATAATTAAAGGAGAGCATGGACAGAAGCGTTCTTTAGTAAAATAGCAATAGTGATGCAGTTATTAGTTATTTATTAAGATGGCAGACGAGTAGCGGCTCACATCACTTTAGTCACCATGTTTGCTCGTCTCTGCTCCTCTTCACCGTTTTTACAGCTTTGCAAAAGGTGTTTACTTTTTTGTACTGATACAAGACGCGAGCTGGCAGGTGACAACTGAGGAGAGTTTCACAGCATACGAAATGTTTCATTTCATTTGACAGCCAACGTGCCGCCTAGATGGATAGACAGATTCTTTATTGTCCTGACTAAACGCAGGGTTTGTTCTCCTTTTAATCAGGCGTCCTCCACCACCTCCTCCTCCTCCTCCTCATCCTCCTCCTCCTCCGCCTCCTCTCTGTCCTCTGCCTGCAGCAGAGCGACGTTAGCGTAGCGACAGCTAGCTGACGAGATAAACATCAGGTCTAACTGGCAACAGTGAATCAACAGACAAGCCCTCCTCCCCTCCATTACACAATCAATACTGTTGATGTAGAGCAACGCTGATGAAAACACACACACACACACACACACACACACACACGTGCACACACACACATGCTCCAGGGAGAAGTTCATTCAGGCATCTGGTGAATAACAGTTAGGCCTACATGACATGCGTGGCATTTACTGAGATGGAACAATGTACCAGTGATGAAATCCTGAACGGAGTCGGCTGCTAGTTTATGAACGAAGGCGGAGGTGGATAAAAATGTAGCTGCTAATAAAAACTTCTCTGATAAGACGAGGTGTTGTGCAGCTTGGTGTGTTTGTGTATTCGTCTTTTGACTGTTTATACAGGCAATCAATAAAAACCGGCTCATCGACTCACTTTCCATGATTCCTTCAGCGTACCCTATTTCCTCCTCCTCTTCCACCTGGAAAGAAAGAGAGAGATTCAGATTGTCAGTTTGTCCCAATGTTAAGTTTCAATTTTGTCGTCTATGTGCCTTTGCCACGATGGGTATCACTCATTAAAAGTATATTATTAGATAAAGGATGAGAAAGTTGCAACTGAACTGAAACAATTAACTGACAGATAGAAAAAGACAGTGATAATGATATCAAATATTAGTAGCAGCTCTAATGGACACCCAACAGAAGAGACAGTTTTAAGTCTACAGTCAAAGAAAGTCTCTAGAAAGTGACTAAGAGAGTGAATAAAGGTGAAAGAGTAAAAAGTGCCTCCTTCATTCTCCCTGGAGCAAACACATGGTCTGAGCCTGGAGGAGGACTGAAACTCTCAGCAGCCTCCTTCACTGAGTCACCATTGCAGAGTTAACAAACACATGTCAGAGTCAAACCGGAGCACAGAAATTGGCTAGAAGACACTTTCCACTTAGTTTCATCTGTTCTGAGAGGAAAGCTGAGTCATTTGTAGAATGTTTCACATACTCGAGACCGTTTTCAAAAACTATTCCTCCCAAGTGTCTTTGCTGCTGGTTTCCATGGGTGACCTCCTCAGCTTTGGCCATCTGTATCACTCTGGCACTTAATAACCTGCTAATGGCTCCAGTGTTGGCATTAAATTAAAACATAAATTCTTACAAACACTGATATTAAAAAAATTCAAAGTGAATGATTACACTGGGATTGCTGCTGAGAGGACAGAAGAAGATAATGTTTAATCAAGAGTCATGACAGCGATAAGAGCAGAAATCATTTTTATTCTAGCCGAATTAATTTAGTAAAAGTTTTGTTTTCTAATAAAAGGAGACAAACCATTCCCTGAATTTAGGTATTTAATAATCCGATCCATCAAATTATTTAAAACTGCTGTATTTAATATTTTAAACTTTTAACCATATTGCTGCTTTACCTTAAAGCTGCATCCATTTATTATTATTATTTTTTGGCCAGTTGGGGGCAGCAAAGCAACGCAACCTTGACATATTATCTCCTCGTAAAGTTGATATGGTGAACTTGTTAGCGAACAGTTGCTTACATACACATCCAGCAGATACAGAGCAGCATTAGTATTCATTTGGATCTCTCCACCAACTCCTGAGGGAAATATCTGACTCTTTAGCTGCTGAATGCTCCAGTCCGTCATCAGTTGGCTGCTAACTGTGTCTGTCTGCTGTTTGGTGCAGAACACGTTTAAAACTAAAAATAGCTGTCTGCAACTGCCGGCTTTAACGCCTTTCTTTCGTTTCATCGCTACGAGCGACTTCTTTCACTTCACATTTTACCTGTTGCAGCTTTAACTTCTCCCCTGGGATTAATCATTTGTACACTTATGTCGCTAACTGCTAAAATTGCTAATTCATTCAGTTCTCCAGAATCTCTCTCTTTTTTTTAAAAAAAAAGATAATTTTTTGGGCTTTTTCCAAGCTTTTATTTTGATAGAGACAGCTGAAGAGTGACAGGAAATGTGGGGAGAGAGATGGGGAATGACATGCAGCAAAGGGCCACAGGTTGGGACTCGAACCCGGGCTGGCCGCAGCGAGCCTTCGCATATGGGGCGGCCGGTCTACTGACTGAGCTAAGCGCCACCCCCAGAATCTCTTATAAATATTCATGTTACAGGATGTCATACATAAGACACTGTTTAATAGCCAACTCCCAAAATGCAGTACAAAACAAGTGTTTCAGGCTAAGATAAAGACAAAATTATATTAAATTCAACAGTGAGAGTGTCAAGGGCACCGAGACAAATAGAATAAAACTGATAATTCAACTATTACACTATTTACTTAAATGAAAATGTTCAGAAATACGAGCACAAAAGAAATAATCTCACTGAATGGCTGATTTAATAATATAAACGAATGATGAATTTTAATTTGATTTGGAACAATTTGAGGGAGCAGTTTATCAATTATTTATCTTGTGGCTGCCTCATTTCTGTTTAAATAATGATGAGGCAGAGATGGTTCAAAATTAAACACATTAAGTGATCAACCACGGAAACACAGAGATGTGGGCGTAGAGAGGGAACGTCGGATCACCAGGACGCAAGTTTTAAGTTTTAAAACTTAGATGCTGATGTTGTCAGTGTGTTTCTTTAGTACAAACTGTGACATAGCTGCACTATCCAACACAGCTCGCAGCCTTTTGATGTTTGTTAGCGGCAGAAATGATTCAAACCGTGCAACAAAGATCTGACAGTGATCTATTGTCTCTTCTCGGCAGGTCTCTCAGGCACGCAGCCATCAAACTACATTATGTGCTTCATCACCTCCATGTTTTCCTTTCACTTCCCACCAAAAACCAATTCAATGTGTGAAAACTGAGAATCCGACTTCACATTTGAGAGAAAAACATCTAATACGCACATAAATGTAGCGTGAAATCACCGTCTTCCAGCCTAGTGTGGACAGAAATATGTACTGTTGCTCTCATTCTCATACTGTGCCCACATAATTTAACTGAATTGTCTTTTTTATGGAAGTATGCACATCCCACGGTTATATCAGGTGCAGAAATGCAAAAACAATATCAAGAATAGATAACAAGTGCTCCTAGAAAGAAGTCTTATTGAGTACAAATATGACATATAATCAGCATTTGTCATTTAGGTTCAAGCTAGATGTCGGTCAGGTTTAAAGGAGGCCTTTATTTAAGGATGCCAACATGAAATTATTCTGAGCACTTCTGAGATTTCAGTTACATCAATCAATAGGATGTAATTTTCTTTCCTGTTTCCTACCAAGAGTCAATGTCGTCGTTTTTTTTAAAGCATGACCACGAGCTTCCTCTCTGAAAGTATCAGTATCAGTGTGTAGGATTTAGTAGCATCTAGAGGTGTTGTTGCTGATTGCAACCCTGTCGCCTCACACTCTCCTTCCTAGCATAAGACTTTTATTAAGTGTTCATTTGCATTCACATTGTCCCTGTTAGTGTTTCTTGCTAGTTTTTTTTTTCACCCTGATTAGTTTTCACTTGTGTACTTAGTCTCTATGTTCTTGGTTTCTGTGTTCATTTGTCTTCATCCTATGTTCAAGCTGTTTCCCAGTGTTGTTTGAACTGCTATTTGGTCTCGTAAACCCTTTAGACTTCAGATATTGCCTGCTGCTTTAGGGATTGGTTTTCTTGTTTGGACTGCCTGTCTCTGTGAGCTTTTGTACATTCCCATTTGCATTGTTCTGCACCAGTTCTGCATCTGAGTCTGCAGTTTGGTCCTTCTCTTGTGTTCTCTGTTGTCCCTGCTTGAACTGTGACAGTATTTCTTTAAAGTCGATCTCATTTTAAATGCTGCTGTGCAGTTTTATCTACAGCAATGCATCGTGGTCTATAAGATCAGCATATGTTTGTAGCGTCACTGTCCTGTGAGAGCCACATATCTATCAGTCAACCTTTAATGAGGCCAGAAAACCAGCTTTATTTTCAGCTTTGTTTTGATGCATTTTCTGCTAATCAAATAGACTATAGAATATTAATGCTATTTTTCATTCATCATTTATTCCTTTTTTTACTGGCCAGAAAGGGTGTGGAAAATGTGTAATCTGAGAAGTAACTAGTAACTAAAGCTGTCAAATGTAGTGGAGTAAAAAGTACAACATTCGCCTCTGAGATCAAGTGTCAAGTATCAAGATGCATACAGTGGAAATAATCCAATAAAGTAAAAGTACCTTAAATACTTTTTTCTGAGGTTATTGTAACTAGCTAATAATCGGTTATCAATTAAATAGCTCAACATGAAGATAATAGGCAGGATGACAAAAAAATATCAGTCCCTGAGAAGATTAAGTATTCAGGATTATTTATCCAACAGCTTTAAATATTTCCGCCCGTACAGTAGGTGGAGTGTCAGCTGTGTGAAATGCATCCGTCTCCCCTCGTTCTCATACTGTGCCCAAGCAATGAAACTGACTGTTTTCAAATTTTTCAGTTTGCAGTATGGAGACAGTCGACTGTCTGTAAACATCAAAAAACAGCTTGGCGTCATCTGCGGACAGATGACTGAAGAAATAAACCAACCTCCCTCGACATTTTCATCGACTACCGGCTCTTGACCTCGCGCCCTCTGAAGCTGACTTCTAATGATTGTGATTTAGACATGTGGCTGTTTGCAGAGGGGTCAGTGTGAAGTGGAGCTGCAGTTACATACACTAGACACCCAGAATGAAGTGAAGCACAGCTCTGTTCGTGTTAACTGAATGACGGCAGTGTGGGGGAGTGC
Source organism: Protonibea diacanthus (assembly GCA_028641955.1). Taxonomy (NCBI): domain Eukaryota; kingdom Metazoa; phylum Chordata; class Actinopteri; family Sciaenidae; genus Protonibea; species Protonibea diacanthus. Next base: position 18,367,066 of record CM053988.1, on the reverse strand, counting down.
TGGGTGCCAACAACGAGCCAGCTTGGCATGTGGGTACACCAACTGGTCCGATGACTCAGAGAGAGGGAGAAACACATGCACAGCACGCATTCCTTACACGTGATAGAGGAAAAGATATGTATATAAACACACACAAACACTCGGTAAAAAAGAATTGTTTTTCTCGATTCCTGGGAAGTTGATACTGTATGTTGTTATGTGGCGAACATACACTCCTACGCAAAAACATCCCAAAACAACCCCAAAAGTCTGTATCTGTCTGTGTGTTAGCAGCTAATAAATAATCATGAGCTATAGATAACTGTAAACTACTTGGTAATTATTTCAAATCAGCAACACCGAAGTGATGTTTACACCGAGCGACAAACTCCGTGGCTGTGAAGTGAAGCCAGTGCTTTAGTGCCAAAACTGCAGTTCCTCAAACGTCCACTTGAGGCTGGCTACAGAACGAGTCAGTCTCCATAAGTCCCCATATTAACATGTCCAACTTCACAGTAGAAATAAACATGTTTACAACAGTTTTGGTCTCTATAGCTAAATTCCTTGTTCATGACAATGTACTCTGTATACTGGTACTTCTCAGCAAATGTGATGCTATCTGGAGTTTGGAAACTGAGGTATAAAATATATAATGACATGCTTAGAGCTCGACCTCTTGTGTGTCTTGTGTGTCCCGCATCTGATGTTTGTTGTTTGTAGCGGCACAATTAATCTCTTAGTCTTTATTTCTGCTAATAATTCCCTCACATCAGACGCTCCCCGTGAGTCATCTGTGTGATCTAATCAAATAAGATGTGGCTGTCGCCCTCAAGTCATTATACTCAAACCTCCGGACCATAATATCGAACTGTCATGTCTGTCAAAATTAATCTGGGGACACTCTGGTGGGCTTAAGAATCTTCATCATCATCATCATCAACATACAGAGAGCAAGTGGATGACGTCACATTTCTGATGTGTTGATGGAAGTTTGAACTAATTATCTACATGTGTTTTGCTTATTGAAGCAAAGCCTTAAATGGTTGTTACACAAGTACAAGTAAAAGTACTCGATTACTTTCCACCACTACAGGAGTGAGACTAAAGAGACTTCTACTTTGATTCTTAAAGATGCTATAACCTGATATTTACCTTTTGAGAGCTTAAAGATTCATGCTTGATGAACATCATTGTGATCACTGAATGAACATTTAAATTACATTTAGACGGATATATGGAAATATAGACCATAAAACAATAAAGCCGACTCAAAAAATGCAAGGCCCATCCACATTAGATGTTCTCTCATCAGGAACAAATCAGAGGTGGTGAAAAGCAAGAAATAATTGGAGGAAAATATCATGAGATTTGACACCAGAGACCCAAAAATAGCTGCTCTGCCCTTCTGTCCCCCTCCTCTGCCACCTTCTGTGGATCAGCAAGCAACAAAATCCATCTCCGTCTCATATCCGAGGCCACAAATATGGGATGACAAGGCTGCACGGCGTCTTCGTTCCACTTCACAGAAAAACTGTGTGAGAGCTCGCCACAGGAAGTGCTGCACACGGGCGATTGTCGGTTCTTTGTTTGCGCTTTCCTCATCCTTGAGCTGCTCTGTGGTATCTTCTACAAGGATTACCACCGTATTGTATTGACGGACCGGGCTTTATCCTGCCTCTGAATAATGATGAATAGGTGACATTGGTCAATAATGATCGACCAGCCTCGATTTAAAGCGCGCTTTTGTCTAGCGCGTCTAAGAGTGTTTTATTAGGAAATTACAGCCGGCCATGAAGCCTGGAGACACGCAGCGGGATGTTGGCTGGCAGGTGATTCTGTATGTGAGCAGGACTGGTGAGGATTAAACACTGTGGACAAGATCAGACTTCAATCAATCAATATGGGCTGAAAGTGAAGAACTGCAGCCTCTGATGAGTTAAATAGACTCTGCAGCTGTTTAACGCTGTGTTACTACTAGTTTTATAGCTCTGAATAATGATGCACCGTTGTGTGTTTTGCAGCCACCATAGAGAAGGTGAGGCAATAGGGTTGCAATCAGCACGTACGCTGTTAGATACCATGAAATTCTACATACTGGTCTCCCGGTCTCCCTGTACACTGTGCTGGAAAGTACCTTTCCTCAAGGACTGTTTAAGTTTATGGTACTTTTACTTTATTTAAGTAGTAAAATCCAACTTGCCGTGCTGGGATTTACATAAATATCTAACGCTGTAATCAACAGAGAGAAAATTGGAACATCCAGCAATGAGTGACATTAAATGACAAAGTCAGCAGGGGACACGTCTTAGCATATTGAGTTGGTACTTTAATCTAAAAGTGTAGCATGTATATTTTAGTTGGAATGATCCCAGGATTCAAAGCTCACAGTATTTACATATTAAGTAGTAGGAGGAGAGATACAGACTACAGCCAAATTACTGCAGAGCAAAATACTGACAATAGTTATCAGGTCAATGCACTGTATGAATGTGCTGCTGAAAGAGGACCTCCACCAGGCAGCAACAGCACAAAAAAGGGAAAAAAAAACATTTAAGTGGAAGAGAAACAGAGAAAAGCTGAAGAGAGAGGCATAGAGAGCTCGGCAATTTGTTTCTAGACACTCGGAGGAGGATGTGAAAGGAGACAGAGGGTCAGGTTATGCTTTACCGCAGTGCCGGCATTGTGTGGAGGAATGATGCTCGTCTGCACCCTCGCGCAGTGTTACACAACAGCATCCTTTGCTGAATCATTCCACCATTTGAAACGAGTTCACCAGTCGCCTTTTTTTTTTTGAAAAGACAATTTGCAGATTGTCATTTGTGTTTGTGCAAATAAAAAGTGGAGAGAGAGCCCGAGAGCAGAAGATGTGGGAATGAAGGAGTGAAGAAGGTTTCTGCTCATTAGTGGTGATGATTCAAAATGTGATTTCGTAATAGGATAAAAACATCACTTTGAAAGGATAATGTGACTGTTATTAAGTCAATGCAGACGATAGCGCTCCAACAAGGTTGTTACGAAGATGACTGAGGTGAAAGCAGAGATGTTAGTTTGCCAATGAGCTCATTCTATTATCTTAAATGCATTAAAGGGTGCTGCTGGGATCAAACTTTCCTAATGTAATGACATTACACTTAGAAAATAGCAATTTGTTACTTTGGTTTGTGGCTAAATGTTTGTCAGGTTTGATCAAATGTCTTCAGTTAGATTTGTTCTTTAATTTTAATTTTTTAGATAGATCTAATATTTTTTTTGTTAATTTTCTATATTATTTCTGTCAGAAAGGTTCTTGTAATTCTGTTGATGCTGGATTAATTAACTCACATGGCATATCGGCAACAACATTTCAGATCACCGTCCACATCCAGAGTAGAAATGATTCATAATTCTCACCTCATCGTACTTGCAAGCAACATCTGCCAGGCTGCTGGTTTCCCCCAGCAGACTGAGATCCAGTTCACTGGGACCTGGAGACAAAAACAGGAACAGAACAACCATCAGTGAAACTCTGAATTTACGTCAAATGACACATTTATTATTCGAATTTACCCGTGTAATTAAAGACAATCACTGTAATGACCTTCATAGAATAAATAAATATGTTCTATGCTGATATAAACCTCACAATATGCAACGCTGATTTTTATTTGTCTTCCAGGCAGTTTGGTCGTTGTCTTCATGACTGCCACATTTCATCTCATCATTACGTTGGTTATTTTAATTTTCTCTTCATTGATTTGTTAATTACTTCAGGGGGCCTTTTTCTATCTTTGAAAGACATCGACAGAGAAGAGAAAGGAAATGAGGAAGTCCTGAATTATTAACCCCTCAGCCACACGGGGTGCAATGATTATTTAGATTTTTCAGTATTGATAAATCTATTACTTTTTTCTATTTATCATCCAGTTTAAAATGTCAACAAATAGTGTGTTATATTTGTCTCATTTTAAATCGCTTGTTTGTCGAACAGTCCAAACCTCCAAAGGTTTTTAGTTTACAGTGATATCCGTCTAAATATGCTCCTGTACGTTGCACCGCTACAACTCTCACAGATCCCAGTTCACTGAAAGGAATAACGCCACGTACATACTTCATGCATGTTTCATGGGGCTGAACAAGGTGGATGAAACAGGCTGGAAGCAGAGCATCTTCAGGATGTTTTTCTTTATAACTGATTAATTAAGGGTCAAATTACTTCTCATTGGAAACCTGATTTTAGAAATCACCTAAAAATAATAATTAAAAATAAAATAAAATAAAAAGAAACTAATAATCATAACAAACTGAAATCAAACATTGTAAAATCCAAAATATTTCTTAGATCCTTTTAGAGTGTTAAAAAATCATCATGTTGTATTATTAATATGTACTTTCAGCTGTCACAGCTGAACCACATTATATAATATGCCTGTTTACTGTAGAGTTACTGTGTCATTTAGTCTCATGTGTTTCATTACAGCATGCAGTACCACAACAAACATGCCGCTGCACTTTGATGTCCAAGAAAAACAGTTTAAGAGGAAAATAAAATATGCACGCATCAAGCTTAATTCTGAACTTCCTGTTGTCAGAAAGCTGCCGAGGGTGACGCTGTGATAAATTCTAACACATAGCATCTTCATCCCCTTCTTCAGTGCAAATGGGTCGCAAATAACACTTCCCCCTGGCAGATTTTATTTCCTGCACGCCAGAGCCCTCTGAGCAGAGAACTGGGTTAGAATCTGCCAGGATGCCGCTTCAAACGTTCAGGCAAATTGCAGAGAGACAGCAGCTGTGAATTTCTTAAATGCATTATGTTAAAAAGCGTCAGAATGCACCAGATTTACAAAGAAAATCAGCTACCGACAACAATGATGATTTAAAAAAATGTCCTCTGTGCTGTGTCCTCTCTGCACAACTTAAGAGTCAGCAACATGTCAGGCTGCATCTCGCCCTTAGAAAGTGAGGGGGTGAGGCATCAGCGTGGACATTTTTGTTTTGCTGTTGAGGTCGGTGTTGTCAGGTGGCTGTGGTTGTGGCTGCAGTCACTTCAGGTTGGTCCGCATGTGCTGCTGCGATAATCATCCACTTCTGTCCTCTCCTGGGAAAAATATGGCACTAGAAGCAGCCGACAGACTAGGAGGCAATTTCCCTTAAAGAGTTTGCCGTCACTACTGCCACTCTATTTCTGTTTCCTGCAGTTTTCCTTTTACTTTACTTTACTTTTCCATGCGAGCAGATATGATGCAATTTCATTTGATCTCCGAGAGGTTATAAGGTTAGAGAGTGCATACATATGACCCAGATTTCATATTTTTCCGATGTGTCGTGCAAAAATAGACCTCTTAGTGGTTCTTTCAATTTTGCCCTCAGTATTTTTTCTTTTTATCCATGGGTGGAACGTCAATTGTGAGGCTCCATTATACAGAAAACATATGCAGGATGTCTTGACAAATGCACAGATGTCACGCAGCACTTAAATGCATCTCCATCAAAACTACGGCTACATAACTGCTGTAATGTAAGTGGTCTTTTCATGGGACGGTCTCTCAGTTGATCATGCCCTAAATGAGAAAAAAGGAAAGCTTTCTATAGGAGTAGCATATTATCTTAAGAACAATATAATGAGATTTTACGTACATGTGTGTCTTTCTGAACCTCAAATATAAAGTAGCACCTGAAGAGTGATAGAAAAGTGGGGAGAGAGAGCGAGAGAAGGGAAATAACATATAGCAAATGGCCACATGTTGGATTCAAACTCTGGGCTGCTGCAGCGAGGGCTCAGCATGTTGTCATTGGCCGCACACTCCACCTCCTGAGCTGCTTTGCCTCATGTACATGAGTGTTTAGTAGCAAACATTAAAAGCTATCAAGCTCTGACATGTGAGTGATCATTTCTCTGGAAAAATCAGAGCAAACTCTCAAAGTCATGAGGTACATTGTAACTTTTCTACCACCAACTTTTTCGATGATTTTGGCGAAACTCACCTCGACTCTTTGATCTACAGAGTGATGGATGGTAAAACAAACTGCTGCAAACTATAGCTCCTGTTAGCTCAGTTTATTAGCCTGGACTGTGAGCTCAGAGCTCAGAGTGTTAGAGTTTGTACTACAGGTGTGCTGGGCCACTGGGAAGAAGAGGAGGTTTTCAGCAGAGCTGGTGTCGTGCTGGAGCCGGAGTTGGGCAAGCAGGCAATGTAACCGGGCCTATCAGCTTCTATGGACTTAATGACAGAGGAAAAAATACCAAAGAGGGTGTTGACGGAAGAAGCTGAGAAGAGAAGGAGTAAATAAATCTGGATCAAGAGTAAATCTGGAACTCTCCTAGTTTTTGGAGAGAGCTTTGTGAACTACAGTAGTGGTCCATATTGCCACAGCATGACTTGTGTTGCTGTACTTGCTTGATGTTTTGCTGTTAGCAAAGTTGGTGATGCTCTAAATTTTGATCATAAGTACCACCAAGTAATATAATCATAACAAATACATGTGTACAACAAGTGGTATCAGACTCTGAAACTCGGGTCACTAGATTGCAAAAATACCATTTTCTATTGCTTTAAGCAACAAAGATCTGTTTTTATTTTTGAGATCTTGCGGCCTTTGTGTGACTCAAGTGTAAAAAACACGGCTGCATCTGGTATTTCAATGTCCTCTCATGAAGCAGACTGCTCTCAAGTGTGTGTAGAGAAGCTGCAGAAGTGTGTGTCAGGTAGCTGTCAAGTACCACGAAGCAATTTTGATGTCAAGGATCTGCGGGAGTGGGAGCTTCAGTCATATTATTGTGCCTGACCTTTTTTCACCTGATGTACAGATGCTGAAGAGAAGCTGACAAACTTTTCTTTACAGGCGATTTGAGGGACAAATTTTGTGTTGTTGCCACGCCCCAACTGTCCCTACTTGTCAACCAACAGCTCTGTTTGGCTGCTCACTCACTGTTATACCAATGAACTGATCATTTTTTTGTGTATTACAACACATTTTCTCCTCTTGAGCTATTTTAAGGTGCCATATGTTCTCTCATGGTGATTCTGCCTGTTGTGACACCAACCTCAGTTTCCTCCTGAGTTAATCTGTTGCGGCAAATCTGCCTCAAACTGTTCACGTCGTCACAAAACTACAAAACCGTTTTGGTGCAGAGCGTTTTAAAAGAAAGAAAAATGGTGATTTGATCGGTTGTCACTAATAACTAATGTTCACGACATATTCCTCCGATTACTACACCACTTCCTGCTGTGCTACAACTGCGCCCGAGCTGTCTGGTACAACATAATGAACCGTAAACATAAATCAAGCCAAGTTTATTTATGAAGCCAGAAAGCACATGTTGTTCAGGCACAGGGTTTTGTAATCTGTACAGTTAGGCCCTTAACACAGAGGGAAAAGACAATGATGATCAAATTTAACACATGTTGCACAGCTTTTCATCAGTATGCCATGCTTTATTCATCAAATTCAGGTAAAAGTTGTATGACGTGTTTTAATTCTCATGCATGCTCTCTGAACATTCATACTGGGCCGCTGGTTCAAACCATGAAAACCTCATTCATTTGTAAAATTCAGCCTCGGAGCAGAGGCTTGCTTAACAGTAGGTTGTATGTGTTTGGATAAGGAAACAGATAAAAATATAGATATAATATGTCTGACAAGTTTACTCCTGTTATCAGTGGGAGGCTACTGCTCCGAGACAAGAAACATAACATCCTAAAGTACCTTTGGACAAAGCCACGACAGCTGTTTCCTCTTCTTCTTCCCAGTGGTCCAAAACGCCTGTGGTACAAACACTAACACTCCCCCGGTGCTCTGAGCTCACAATCAGGCAGCCAAACTAACAAACTGAGCTAACATTAGCTAACAGCAGCTACAGCTGACAGCAGTTTACTTCACTGTCCATCAGGAGACTCTGTAAATCACAGAGAGTTGAGGCAGTCGTAGGACATCAGAGGGAAAAACCAGAAAACATTTTCCCCATAAAATATGATCCAGTTTCACCAGAATCAGTGAAATAGTTAGTGATGTGTGACAAGCGTTACGTACTTCTCGCGGGTGATCTTACCCGGATCCCAAAGATACATAGGACAGAAACAGACACACAGGCAGCAGAGTGGGAATGACAGAGACTCCATTCAGCTGATTACAAGTCAGTGTAGCATTAAAATGATTTAAAATCTGTTATTTTGTGGTAGAAAAGTCACAAAATGTTGCTTTAATAACCACAGTTAAAGGAACTGTATCAGAAATGTCATGATATGTCATATGTCACAGAAATCCTGCATCACTGGACTATATACTGAATATACAATCAAGAAGCACAAAGTAAAGACATGTCTTTTCCAACAGACTCCCTGAAACTACAGAATCATTTTACTGAACCTGAAAGCAGAGCAGTGAGCAGCCTCTGCACTGTGAAAGATGTTGGATTTCTGTGTTGTGTTACAGATTACACCTACACCCCATTATGATTAAAAACAGGCACAATTTGTCAGCTCCGTTCTGTATACATGTTAACATTTTCTATCACTGCAGGAACGCCTGCAGAGCGCTGACTGATATTTTAAACTGACATTCAGTCAGTCCTTCACCGAAGGTCGGCAATGTGGCGCATTTTTAAAAGGGTAAATCATCAGGCTTTGCGTAATGCATATAGTCTCTGTCACGTCATCTGACATATCAAAGACTCATTCCAACCTTGTTGATTCAGTATTTCTCACAAAGTGCGGCTAACCCTGCTTCACTGGTTGCTATGCCAACTCTTGTGGTAACCAGGGAGCTGGCGGGTGATGTTTTTGGTTTGGGAGAAGGTTTTCTACACTGTACACATAGCTCTTAAAAAGGAGTAAAACCCCTGAGGCAGTTCTTTACTCTGACTGTTGGTATTTTCATGCATATCTGTTGCATCATATTTCATCATCGTTTGGCCCTTAGCTACTGTAAAGAATGCCTCCTACTACATTATGCATACACAGTCTAACATTATGATTCCTTTATTTGTTATGACTCCTTATTATGGTCCTTATTATTAACCCTTCTTTCTGGGAACCTATATTTTTATCTCATACAATTTTAAACAGCAGTGGAAGAAATCCTTGAGTGAAAGTAGCAATATTTGTAGTAATACAATAGCGCAATTTTACTTAAATGTAACATTTGCCACGTTTTATCTGCTCCAGTGATACTGAGACTGTAATATATTATATAATATTAACCGAGAAATAGCTGTAAAATCTGTCCTTCTGGCCCTAGTGCTGTCATTTGACACGTACAATAATGCATTCGGTGTCAAAGCATAAGCACCAGCTTGGAGCTGTATAGTAATAATAATAAGTAAGCAAGCTAATGTACTACAGCTATATCAAACTGCAGAAATAAGTTTGCTTGGCAACATTGTGTCACTGTGATTAGCACCCAGCGGCTAGGTTTGTTTGTTGTTGTTAGTGGGTGTGCTTGCCGGCATATCGTGCAATGCATCATGGTACGTGTAGGCACAGCCGGCATGCAGGCAGGAGGACTCCTTGCTTCCATATTTACTGTTAACACTGACTAAACGTCCAAATAAAACGTAACAAACAAAAAGTAAAAAAGAAAGTATTAGCATCAGGATGTTCTAAATGCCTTAATGTGCTTCAGTCTATTTTATTTTGTGTTTTTATATTTTAGATAACGAGGAGACAGACAGGAAATGGTGGAGGGAGACAGATGTGACATCCAATCCGGCGCTGATTATGTGGCATGTTCTGCAACCACTCAGCTACCAAGATGCTCCAGTATTAAAGTAACTAAAGGTATCAAAAGACTGTAGTGGAGATAAAGTTCCAATTTAGCAGTCTGTGTCACTGTCTAATAAAATAAGTGTTCATCTCACCGGCTGCAGGTTCTTTGGAGGGAAACAGCTTGTTGTCCAAAGTCATGCTGATGTCACAGAAGACCTCCTCCTCGTCTCGGTCAGCATCCAACTGAATGGAGAGAAACACAAGCTTTGATACTCTGCTTATTCATTCACACCTTTACTTAAAGCTCAACAGAATTACGGATGACGTATACAATAAGTGCAGAAAAGTCATGACCTGAACATCACAAACACGACAGACATGCTGCGTTAGGCCAGCGTGACATCCAGACATCCAGAATGAGACTCATTATAAGACAAACATGAGAAATGAGCTCTGATGCTGGGAGCCGCACACTCTGGTTATTTTGTATTCAATGCACATGGGACGCTTTAATAACACTGGATTAATTAGCCTCCCTTCTGTGTCAATTGATCTCTTTCACATTATTCAGACGGCGGTTGGCTTCCTTTGCACGTACAGTACTTGCAAATTGACCATGAAGAATCTGCTTTGGGAGCGAACTGGAAGCTGATTGAAGCGGACATCTCCTCCTGCCTAATCTGCTCTTTGGCCATCCCTCCGCTCTTATCGTGACCGATGACAAACAGCGGAAAGGCGTCCCTGCGCATCCGAGAACGGATAAAAACAAACGGACTGGACGTAATATGCCTTCAGGTGTGTGATCCTCAGCAGAGCTACTCACTCAACATGTAAACTAAATGAAGAAAAATATGATTGTCAGCCGTGGGAGTGGAGGTCAGACGAAATGTAAAATGAGGAGACAGAACCAACAATTGGCTTCCTCTTGGGGTTTCCATGGTAACAACCTAAAAAAAGAGAGAGACTGTTGTCTGCTATCTACTGCGTGGGAGAGTCCCCCCCGCCCCCTGAGCCCCCGAGGGCCCTGCGAGTCCACCTGCAGAGGAGGAGCAGAGGGGATCAAACTGAGGATTCCCCGGAGAACGTGGCATTAGAAAAGCCATCAGAGGCACTCAGACCTCTCAGTGTCTGCCGTTATGAGCAGAAAAAGTACCTGCTGTCACACTGCAGTGTCTCTATGACCAAAATGTACTCCGACTTCACCAGAGAGGCTCTGTGTAATCCATTTCTACTTTACAAGAAGCTACATGAGACTCTTCAGTGAAGAGTGTCACTTTCAAGCACAGATTAATCGCTTTAACTTTTTGGAGAAAAGCTTGACTGTCGTCTGAATGATTCAGCGTCATGACGGAGACTCTTCAGACCGAGGACAAGGACCTCGACAAGTTAACATTGTGCAGAAACCCAATATGATCAATGAGATCGAGCTGTGTAAAATTTGAGCTTATTGATAATGTTAAACATCCTTGCAGGGTAGCAGAACAGAGTTTATATTAGAGCAGAAAGGGCACCTGTCTCTGCTGATTAGGACAGTAATACAAACTAATGCTGCATTCACAGGAAGACAGCTAAATCTGAAAATACGTGGAGAGCCAAATTGGAGAAAATATCCATTGTTCGATGTGTTTTTCAGCCTAGATTGTCCTCAAAATGTCTTTATAGTCAGCGGGTCCAAAGGTCTGAAACCAGTGAGTGGAGATAGTTATAGTTTGCAGTTGTTTTGAATGTAATTTTATTCCTTTTATTCAGTCAAAAATGTACTTATTTCAGAATATGTTCCCCTTTTCTGCACTCGAGCTTGTGGAGCACAGACTCCACAAGTAAAACCTGATGATCCATGTTATCTCAGCATGATTTGACAATGTTCAAAAGAGCCTCTTGTCACAGAATATTTGGCTTTCTCTTCTTCTTTCTCTGTCTCCATCTTCAACCCTATAAATGTTCAAAGAGGTTGAGTTTACTGTCGAGAGAAGTCCATAACAGTCAGGACTCCTTGGTGTTTTTTGGTCTTCAAGTAGTTCTTGCAAAGCTTCAAGCTGTGTCTGGTGTTGTAATCCTGCTGCAGTAACCAGAGGGGGGGTAGGACGTCTGAAGATTGGAGCGCTACTTCTCCTTGTTCAGGGTGAAGTCAGCTCAGTGTAGGTGTCCAACTTCAGTGTTGGCAGACAGACTTTAATATTCCCCCCACCATGTTGTGTCTCTCCCATTCATCTTCTTACGTACACCCTTCTGTTACTGCCAGAAAACTTGGATTCATCAGTAAAAAGGAATTTTTTCAGTCATTAACCGTGAAATGCTGGTATTTCTTGGTCCACCTTAAGTGTCTGGCCTTGTTTCCCCTCGTAAGAAGTGCTTTAGAAGCTGCTACTCATCCTCCGAGACCTCTTCTTGAGATGTTTTCCTTTCTATCGCTCAGGGAACTAAGTTTTATTTTATTGATCTTCTGATGGTGCGGCCACTTTTGCTCTTCCTGGTCAGGCTTTGGATCCAGTTTCTGCAAAGCGTTTCAGAGTTCCATGCACTGCCCCTTTAGAAATCAGTCATGATACACAATTTGACGCTGAGAACGCCCCTCTTTGTTTAGAATAACGCTTTCATTTCATTTCTGAAGCCTTTGCCTTATGCCCAGTGCCAGCTCGGATCGGCCAGCCCCCTCCAACCCTGATAAGGATAAGCAGTGATGCTCACAGATACATTTACCCCCTCCCTAAAAGCTCATCTTAAAAGTGATAGAGGGGGACAGGAATTGACAATCATGTCCTCAGTTGTTATTAGTCAACATTATAATCAATGGGTGTGACACCGCAGCAAACAGGAGTGCATATTTTTGACAAAAAAAATGTCTCAAAGAAGTGTTTTACCTTCGCAGTCTGAACATTTATAAAGTGTAAAAACATTTTTTTCATGAAGGTGAAGCCCTCATCCATTATCTGGAAGCTCAAAGAAGGAGGCGTAGATTAAAGGAAGCATGAATCAGAGAAGCTTCAAGCAGCAGAAGTGGTTTGAATAAAAACTAAAACTAAAATAAAAACTTCTTCTTCTTCTTCTTCTTCTTATAGCTGCAGTACATCACAACAATGTAGTCAAGTGATGTTATGTAAAGCTCAATGCTGTCACTCTTCAAAAGAGATATAAATATAGTAGATATATAAATAGACTTAAAATATTAGTTTTAGGTTATTCAGCCTTATTTTCAAAGCGAGACATATCTTGAGATCCAGACCACTGTTGTTCACACTTTTATTGTTTAGTCACAGAGCCTGTGTCTCATTTATATTTCAGGAATAAAGAACAAATCCCCTGTAACCATCCCTGGAGAGACGAGACACCCAGAAAGACAAACAAGGTGTCTTTGTGCTTGTTTATATATTTGTGGCATCTAGCAGCGTGTGGGAAGGAAGCTGCAGATGAACTCATTCAGGGAATATTTAATAAGATTGGTCCGTTTTTCCTAGAATGACAGGGAGGCTTCAACTGAGGCCACAACAAACTATTATCTCTCCCCGAAGTAATTTCCAGTTTGTCTTCATGGTGGAGGTGTGTGTGTGTGTGTGTGTGTGTGTGTGTTTGACAGCTGAGGCATGTTACATAAAGAAAACACACCTTCTGCTGTACATCACCGTCACTTTTGACAGAAAAATCTTGTCATGTGTCAGACGGAGATCCCAAATCCCAAACTTTGTCTACAGAAACAGCTGAACATCAAAAAAACGCTGTGTAACTGTTCATCAGAGGTGCCAAAACTGTCTGATAACGACAGAAGTAGGATTAATTAATTCAGTTAAATAAAGAGAATTAATAGACTCATAGACATGTGTAATGACAATTAAGTCTTTCCAATTTTGCGTCGACGGTGTGGAGGAATGAGTCATTGTGCTTGAGTTCTGCCTTCCTATATTGGACCTGACATTTGAAATGAAAGGATTACTTTCTCACAAAAGCCTTTTGCTGAGCGAAAGCAATTAAGCCTCAGGTTATTGCATTCATTAGTCAAGAAACTATCGAGTCCTTCTCCTGGGATAATTACTGAAGAGCAGGAGGAACTTATCCAATCACGACTTAATCTTTAAAATCTGCTTTTGTGCTCAGAAAGGACAGAAACTAGACGGAGTTCAGAAACGTCACAAATTTTTGTGTTTTGTTTTAGTTCTTTAAAAGGTTGTTGTTATCTGCTGTGACGCATGTTTTTTGAGCTGAAGCGCTGCCACTGTCCATTTTGACACCTCAGTGTAAACGCCTCAGACAAAGAGCGTCTGTGTAGTTGCAGTTTCCCTCATAAATGACGCCGCCACTTGTCCACGTTTCAGTGCTTTTCTCTCTTTAACTTACTCTCAGTGCCTATCAGTGCAATTACAAGGTGAGCTGAAACGTTTAGTCCATTAGTTGATTAGTCAGACGAGAAATAATCTGGAGCCATTTTAACAATAAATAAATCTGCATTTTTCAAGAAAAGTGTTGTCAAACATTCTACACATTTGCTCATTTTCTTTGTTTTGATCACTGTAAATTGAATCTGTTTGGAGACGTCACCTTAGGCTACAAAGTTGTCACTAAACAATTATCCATCTATTTTCCATATTCACTTATTCATATCAGTTTGCGTGGGCTGGAGCCTATCCCAGCTGGCTTTTGGCGATGGGAAACACCTCAGACAAGTTCATCACAGAGGCTGACACAGAGACAAACAACCATTCATGCTCACGTTCACACCTACGGGCAATTACATTCACCTGTTATCATAATCCTGCATGTCTTTGGACTGGTGGAGCCAGAGCACCCAGAGAAAACCCATGAAGAGAACATGCACAAAGACTCCACACAGAAAGGACCCAGCCCACAAATAATAAGCTCTGTCGAGCTGAGGAAGCTGCAGATTCAGGTGATAATTCTCGGTAGGTTCAGAAGTGTGAGATTATAATCACCTCATTGTGCCTGAAATCTTCTGAATAGACCCACACAAAACGGCCTACAACAAATGCTACCACTTACTGTATTTCCCTGCTAAAGCCAGAGTAAGATGTCTTCTGTTACAATGACTTAGCATTATTGATACTGCTTATTCATTCATTCATGATCAAACAAGAGGTCGCGACTCCTCCTAGCACACAGCACAGATGGACAAACCAAGTACAAACACTAAATGGACAGAAAACTAGCCCAGAATTGATACAATAGACCTCAGGGGGGATTTATGAGTATTAATCCATAACACAGCTGTGTGGTTTTATCCTTTAATGAGCCACAGTTAATCTGTCCTCTGTTTAGGATTTACTATGAGCCATACCAGTTTCACGAGGATAGATCATACTTACTAGTCCGCTCTGATTTGACCTGATCGGACTTGATGTTTTCTCTGCTGCCTGCTTTTCAGTTTTTAAACATGTGTTAGTGATGCTTCAAAAAGGGGGATTAAAGGGGATTTGAAGGCTGTTCACACTCACAAAAACAAACCACAAACAAGTTCTGTGTGTAACATAAAGTTCAAGATCGAGTTGAAGCTGTGAAAAGACACTCTTCTCCTACAAGTGTCAGACTAAAAAATAAAACCCTCTCGACGTTCAATCAACTCTAAATATGGATATAAAGTATAGATATTTTTCTCTGCCTGGCTATTATTTTATTTCTAAAGAACAGGTGCTCACCATGGGCATAATTTGTCATGAAGCTGTTTTTTAAAGAGCACTTCAGGCCTTTGTTTTCCGAGGCGTCAGGTCTGTGATTGCAGGGAACTGACAAGCAAGAGAACAGGGGCAGTGACAGCATGTGTCTGAGACTCACCGTGACTGTACGTTGCCACTGTAGCACCACAAAGAAAGTTGCGACAGCAATTCACAGGAGGGATAATCCATCGATAAGCTCTCAAAATGTTCAAATCACTCGAGTGAGGACTGCAGACTTTCATTTACAGGTATGGGAGGAAAGGAAATTGGTCTTAGTGAAGGTGTTTTTGTAAAAACACCTTCACTTGGTTGGTTGGAAGTATAAAGTCAAATGATCCACAGGACTCTGTTGATCATTTGTGATATCTGAATATGTCAGTTAACCAATTACATCTGCTATTAAATAAAGAAACAAAATTACTGAAAATAATTTCGCACATCACTTTTAACTACATGTATCATTCCGCTTCAGAGGTTTTCTAAATTAGTTTTTATTAACGGTCGTTATCTATCTGAAATTGTAACAAACCTTGCACCAAAAGGATGAATTTTTTTTTTTTACAAATAACATTTGATTTGAACTATCAATGGTTGGCAAAACCAGCATGCGACTGATCAGGAAAATTTTGATGTGTTGCTTGGCAGCAGTGCAGTCCCAGTCAAGCTGTGGAAATATTTGTGTTTGTGGAGCCAATTAAATGATTAATTAATTGATGATTAATAATTATTATTATTAATTATTAATTATAATAATTAATTAAATGAGAAAATAAACAAACAAATTATAGTTGTCACTACTGTTCAGTAATAAATACTTGAAGTGTCTTAATTCTGTACCTGCCCAACTTCATTATTCCTAAATCACTCTCTCTGGTGTGTCCTGTCCTGATTAAAACCTGTGGTAGTTATGATTTAACCCCCCTGAAAACTTTCAAATCCAAAGTATTTCCCCTGAACCTTAACCCTAACCTCCAGTATAATTGTACACAACTAAATAAGCAACCATTTTTGAACAATGTACTAATCTGCTTCATCGGGACTGTGTGGGGGTGGTTCGATCAGATTTGATTGATAGTTAACTAACAGCAACCCAACAACTGTCATCAGATTTTGATTCAAATGTTGCTAAACTGTAATTCCCAATGGACACCAAACCAGTGAGCAGGGGACATTTAGACAGCGTAGCTAAGCCAAAATTAGGTCTGGAAGATCCAGCCCTACCACATCTGTTGGAAGTTGCAAAGCTGACATCTTTACGAGACGTCCTGTTTGATTACATCAAAGTGAAATTGACTTTGAACATCTTGTGGAACTCAGGTGCAATGATGGTCTCGTGGGGGATCATCTAACACAGACAGAGAACAGGCACCTGAAGCCAATTACCTGGAGGCAAAGCTTCAGCTTTGGCAAAATTGATTTTATATCTAGAAACAGCATTTAATTGAGTGTTATTTCATATTAAACACTGACAGATACAGCAGGGTTGGACATGCATAATAAAACATCATCAGCATATGAAGTAATTTTATGAGACTTCTGGCCAAGAACAAGTCCAGATATTTCACGATTACACCAATTTGCCTCAGTTAATGGCTCCATCACCAACGCAAATTGCAGTGGGGGCAGCTGGCACCCCCATCTGCTCCCTATCTAAACCTCAAAGATTACAGATCCAATCCTGCTAGTTATGACTGCTGCGATCGGACAATTACAAATGACCTTCACCCATTTAATAAAATTACTGGCTGAACCCAATTGCTCCAGGGTAAGGAACATCTAAAGAGACCACACTACCATGTACTGCTCGCTGTTGATGTTATGACATGAGTTATGGTCTTTAATAAAGCCTGTTTGGTCTTTAATTATACGAGGCAGAGGTTTACAGAATGAATTGCGGTCTACATTAAACAGTCTGATGGGTTTACTGATGGGAGGATGATATGCAATTTTCTGAGCACCCTTTTTTAAATTAAAAAAATGTTGGCCTCTGTTCATAATGATTGATTTGGCATGTCTACAAAGGATGATGTTGACAAGTCTCTGGATTCTTTATAGACTGCTAATGAGCTCCGTGAGAAGTTTTTTTTTTGTTAAATATGCTAAATATTTCCCTGGTTTGTCTCCATTCTTGATTCACAGCTTTTACTTTGCAAATCTTTATTGATTATTTGTGATAGTTTGTATTAATAGTGAATTTAATGTACATTGAATGGCGGTAAGTTCCTTAGTTTGACTATTGAAAGTTTCTAAATGCAGGATAGGTGCTAGCTCCTTGGAACTTGGTGGGAGGCTAGGCGAAGTCTTAGTACAATTGCTCCTGTTTGATTTATTGGTATTTCCTGATGGCATGGTGTCAGTAGAACTCATCGATGCGCATTACTCAATTTGATTTATTTGTTGCATATAATCATAAAATAACAATTTCTTAGTGGCACATTTGTCTGCTGGTCCACCTTTTCTTCTAATGAATTCATAGGGGTTTAGCTTCATGCTGAGGTGAAGTTTTTCATTACTGTGTTAAAGAAAAAGGCTGACACACATGGTCATTAACCTCTGCTGATTACAGCTCTCCAGACCATGAATGTACTGTAGATGTCTATGGCACCATGATTGTACAGCAGTGCCGCTTTTCTGTCAGAGGCTGCGAACTATGAAAAGGACAAATTTCAGCCTTGATAACTTCAGCTCAAGGAAACAAATTATTTTCTGTTAACACCCAAGATTATATACTATATCTGGTCTTACAGCTTATCTAACTCTGCCAGTTTATTATTATCTAATTGGAAAATTCATGGACATCAAGATGTTTTCATAAGCTGCTGCAAAATATGAAACTAACAAAACATTGAAAGTAGATGGATGAAACTTGAAACTCAGTTAATCCATTTACAAACGATTAATCTGCAACAATCTTGATAAGGGATACAATTATTTATCAATAAATGTCAATTGTCAAATAAAAACGATTCACTAAATTCACACTAGTTAATTCACTTTCAGATTCAGATTTCAGATTCTCAAATGTTAATATTTTCTGCCTTTCTGTCATAGTAAACTGAATATTTTTTGGATTCTGGACTGTTGCTTGTTGATTCTGGATGTTGGGACATTTTTTTATTTTATTTTATGTTTGTACAATATTCTGACATTTTGTGAATCAAACAATAAAGCGATTAATCAAGAATATACTAGTTATAATAATCAATAATCAAAATAATTATTAGTTGCAGCCCTAATTTTGTCTGAACACACACAAACTACAAAATTAAAATTAAATCAGACACTGTCTAATCAAAAATATCAAGAAGAAAGCCCAGTGCATGCTGTTATCGCCTCTTAACAAGCTTGTACAGGAAAAAATACGGATGAAAGAATGAACGTACAACAGAAAAACACTCAAATCTAAAGTATATACAGAAGCAAGATTCATGAACTGTGAAAAATGAAGAAATTAGACAGCAGGGGAAAGAGTGAGCCGGACCAGAACGCAATAAGCCAAATATGAAAAGACAATATTCCAAAGGAAATTGGAAGAGATATCACACAAGAGAAAATATGTTTTTGCAATAAAAATGCAGACACAGACAGTAATTCCAATGAAGTCTGGAGTCCCAAAGTTGTTAGGCGTTGTTTGCTTCACTGGTATTTTCACTTTTAGTCTAATAGCATTGACCACAAAAGACAGAGAGATACATGAAGTGCAGCCTCTGACTTCTGGAGGGCATCTGATTAGTTTCATTTGCTCTGGCAAATCTTTCTGGCACAACATCAAACTTCACACCCCCCGTCCCAGAACTTTTATCAATCAATAAATAAAGAAGCAACAAATGAAAAAGGAAAGGGAATAAAAGTCAGTACTGTAGCATCAACAAACCCTGCATGAACAAATATTAATTCAACTTTTTCCCCCTGGTCATCACGCCCTCCTGCAGTGGCTCTTGGCCTCCGCACTTTGAGAACCACTCGAGATTATCCTGAGAATTTAATTTCAAAGATGCCCCCAGACAACAATCTTAAAGCAAGCAAACAAAATCCCTTTCAAACACTAACACAGTGGAGTTATTCAGTATTCCCTCTGCTGCGAGGAAGACGCCACTGCTTCAAGACTCAGACGGATCAATAAGACTCCCACTAGAAGCGTGGGTAGCCGCTTCCTGTTGGCTGGAGGAGCCAATAGCTCTATTATCACCTTCCTCGCACATACCAAGTGTAACTCAATGCCCCTCTACACCAAATGAAGATCCCAGTGGTCTCCAATTAACACTCAGTCCTCTAGTCCAGCAGCAACAGTGTTTCAATCAGATCTGTTGACTTCGTCTGCACAGTCCTTCTGCTGTCCTTTGGGTCTATGTTGGGAATGAGACTAAATATTTCAGCTTATCAGACAGACTGTAAATACTGAACTAGATTGAAATCAGCATAATCCATCAGAGAGATCACAGAGCTCGTCGTCTATCCTTTTATCCAAAGCTATCCTCCTTCCATCTATCCTACATAAATGGTGTAGCAAAACTTCTTTTCATTGGTCAGTAAGATGTCACCAAAGTCTCCCAAATTCTGTGACATTACTTCCTGTATTGGCACCGGAGGTTGTCATATGATTTAAATCATTCAGTGCAGAATCATTCAACAGGAAAATAGATATACGATAATAAGTAATGTTCAAAACATACACACTACTCCACACCCTTACCGTGACAATAAGGCCCCTCTCCTGGAAGTATTTGACCAGAGGAATGGTGTTTTGTTTGAAGTTGGTCAGACGGCGGTCGATGGCCTTGGGATTGTCATCGGGTCGTCCCTGCTGCTCGGCTCGTTTCTGAAGCCTCTCCTTCAAACGGTGGTTAGTGCATGCCAGGAACACCACCAGGTCAGGAGTGCAGATCTAACAGGGAGAAAGAAGACGTGTGAAAGGCAAAGTCTACACCGCTTTGATTAACTTTCATTCGTATGTGATGTTTACGATGTGACCCTGAGGAAGTGCAAAAATGGGGAGCCACGGTTGTCGGTTAGCTCAGTCGGTAGAGCATCTGCCCCATGTATGAACCTTGCCGCAGCAGCCCAGGGTTTGAATACGACCTGTGGCCCTTTGCTGCATGTCATTCCCCATCTCTCTCTTCCCACATTCCTGTCACTCTTCAGCTGTCTATCAAAACAAAGCTTGAAAAGGCCAAAAAAAAGGCTAACCAGAGGACCAGGGTCAGTCTTATTTTTTAAATTCATCGCACTCAGGTCAAAATGTCAAAACTGCAATTCAGACAAAAATACAGACTTCATTCTCAGTAGCGTCTGAAGAGATTACAGCATCCACTTTTGAATTTTGATGTTGATCAACTGAATTTCACTGGATTGAATCAGTACCGTGAAGATTTAAAACTGTAACCATGAAAATAACCTGCGGCTTCCTCACTGATAATAAAAAATTTAATACAGGTGGGATTATCAGACAAACAAAATAATACTGTACTTTCCCAACAGGAGATAAAAACATTATTACCTGCCACACAGACAGATTTTCTTTATTTTAGCCGACTTACTGTGTGACAAACAGAAGAGCACAAGATTGTAGATGATCACAGAAAAGGATTTGGAAGTGAGTTTCTAATTCATGCCATGAGTAACAGCAAATGACATTTTCGGTGCAATCACACATGCAGCCTTTTCCGTAACTGTGACGGCAGTCTTCTATTTAGAGATCAGACGTGAAGAAGAGTGAGTTATAAAGCACAATTCGTCAGCTCAAGACGCAGCATTCCCTCATATGATCCGTTTGTGTGGATAACGATGCGATGACTCATTACTCTTTGTTGCTATGGCTGATGATTTATGTTGCTCTGCTGTACATAGTCAACTAGCTTGTCCTAAAACAATTAAGACTGTTGATGTATAGGCTGCAGATGTTTAAGACTGCAACGTTGTTTTTGCCATTTAGAGCCAGCTGAACAAGCTGTAAACACGACACAGACATATTAAGCTGGGTGTTCTCATTGTCCTGCAGCAACATTAGCTTTCATTTAAAATTGTATTTTGGGTCACCTTTCTCATATTCACTGTCCTCTACCTTTTTCCACCCCTTCTCGATGGAAATATCCGTCTCTCTCATCTCTCTTTAGCTTTCTAAATGTTCTGCTATGTTCATCAGCTAGTTGCTGTTTGTGTCTGCCTGTTGTTTAGTGCTGAGCAGATAGCGTACAGTGAAGTTTTAGAGCAAGCTTTGGAAAGAAAGTGTAGCCGGTGTCGTGCCAAAACTGGATAAGTGGGCAATGTAACCAGACACAGCAGCTTCTATGGACATAATGACAGAGAGAGCTGCTGGTAGAGCTGGCTGCCATGTCTTGTGTTAGCAAAGTTGTCACTTGCTAGATTTCGATCACAAGTCATATAATAATAACAAATACACGCGTGCAGCTGTCTGTATTTGCGACAGTGGCACTGTACTGGGCGCACTAAATTGCTAAATTTCCACCCAGTGTTGTTTTAATCAAAACAGTGGTTGAAGGCTGCAAAACCAAAACAATGACCTCAAAGAGGCTAAAACGCTCCATAGAGCTGAGCTTATTGCAAACATTTACATTCACTTACGTCTTGTTTTTTCTAAACAAGCTCTGAAACCTCTAACATTTGTAACCTGGGAAGGATAAAATAGCATACAGAGAGCCCATTAACAATCAAGTTCTGGGAATCTTATCTTGTACAGCTCAAATAACAGCAATCAGGAAATGATGTAGTAACTACGTCAGCCTATAGTGTCTGCTGGCAAGATATAATAGTAAGCAAATAAACAGCAAGTATTCTATTTTAAAGGAAAAGGTCATGCAACAGCAACACTCACTGAGGCCTGCGTAATACAGAGCTAATTTGTGACACTCAAATGAGCTTGACAGCTTCTTGTTGTTTACAAAATCCAATATGCAAAAACATTCCTTAGTAACTGATGAGTACGTGAACTAAACAGGCTGACGTGTGTGTTGGGTATTTGAAGATCAGTAAAGGAGGCTGTTATTTATCTATCCATTGCAGAGCAGCAACAAAGGAAAATAACCCGGTTTCTATGGCTCTGACTTCTTAAGGTGAGGCGCGTCCAGTCGTTTTATGAAGCGGGCAGAATGTTAAATACTCTTCTGATCTTGAACCTGACAACTGGTCACCCAGCTCACCACCACGGGAACCTTCCTCTATAAACAGCATCAAGAGTGGTTTATTACTATTCATAGTCTATCGCTTGTTTTCCTGCTTTGTTAGATGAAACGCACTTGATCTGGCGCGCTGCCAGAGACAAAAATAGCTCCAGTGGTGCTTGTTTATTGAGGTGCATGCCACTCCGGCAATGGGACTCAATTTTTGAGTCTTGCAAATCAAAGTTTCCGTTTCCATGGTGACCATACTTGTGCCCTCAATTTTTTTTTTCCCCTCTCAGGTTGCACTGCTCATTTGGTGTCGATATCATATACAGCAGCTGATTTATAATAAGATAGCGATGTTAGGTTTATCGTTGAAATGTATTACCATCACATCACATAAGAGCAAAACAACCAGCAGTTCTGTCAGTGATGCTATCATGCTATCTCTCATTTGATAAGCTTCCTTCCTAACACACACACACACACACACACACACACACACACACACACACACACACACACACAGAGAGAGAGAGTCCTAAAAAAAGGTGCACGAGCAGGCAGATGCTGACCTGATTGCTATGCCAAATGAGATGGCTAATACCCTTTTTAGAGATGTTCTGGTAAATGCACTCGATCAAAGAAGAAAAAAACATGAGAATTAAACTGACGGCAGCGATTCAACCACTGAAATGTTGAAATGTGGCTTCCTGTTCTGCTGCAGAGAAAGGTCAACATCCTTTCTGAAGCAAACATAGCAAAATATAGCCTTTTTAAAAAAAAAAAAAAAACAAGTCCCTCAAGGCATACCGCTTAAGGCTACCATACAAGAAGAAACACTTGATCACAGGCATCAGTCCAAACTTGTGTTTGCCTTTAGTTAATTTTGTTCTGTTCTGCCTTTCTAAGGATGTGGGGCTGCTGACTATCAGACGTCTCCATCTGTCTCCATAAACCAGGGCGTTCCGGGGTCGTTTCCTCTCTATTTGCCGTCTAGCAGTTCTCAAGAAGAACAGCAGACTCTCCGTTTTCAGGCATCTTTAGGAGGTTTGAATGGCTTAAATCTTTCTTGTCCAAGCAAACTCATCATTTAAATCCAAACGTACTTAGCTCCAGTGGACCTGTCCAAAATGTGAACATCATCAACAAAGAGTGTCCCTTGTCCCTAATGTGCAAGAAATCTTTCATGTGATGCTGATAAAGGGCAAACTTCAATTATCAACTTCAATCTTCAACTGTTAAATGCACAGATTTTGTAAACTTTAATACTTTTCCTGCTTATTCTTAGTGTATATATCCTTGTTTGCTTTCTAAAAGAAAAAAAGCATAACATTACCGTCTCTGCAACTTCCCCTTAAACCTCCATAAATCTTGTCGCAGTGGATGAAGCACTGTGCACTTGCAATATGCAGTAATTACATTTTCTCAGAGCACATTTCTCTCTGATGTTAAGAGATGAACGTGTCCTAGCATCCATACTGAACACAGTGCAATGCGGCAGCTGCTGTTTGGCTGTTTTGTCCTCTTACTATACTCATCGTGATGGATGACAGGACAAGATGAGAGCTACAAGCAACAAACTGATCGATGACCACCAGGTTTGACTAACTGGTATTGCCTCGCAAGTACTTTCATTATCAACTGCCGCCTTGATTTTTGTTTTGATTAATCTGGTAACCATTTAATCTATAAAATGTCACAAAACAATGAAAACTGCTTGTTTTGTCTGAGAGGAAAGCAGCAAATGCTCACATTTGAGTGACAGCAACCAGTGTGCATGTTTGGCATTTTCCCTTGATAAATGCTCTGCATGATTGATCAGTTACTAGAATTGAAAGAGAGATGTTTGTGTTGTGGATTTAGACATCCACACAGGAGGGAGATTGGCAGGAATGAATAGATAGACTGACACCTCCATAGTTGATAAGAGCAGAGGTAGAAAGGCTGGAGGGGAGGATGAAGGGATAGTCTCTCCGGGCAGCTATAAAGAGGAGCAGGACGGCGGTGGCGGCCCACAGGAGCGACTCATAAATGGCTGCTCTGATGTTGTAAAGGGCAAGGTAGCAGCATGGAGCGAAGGGGAGACTAATAAAAATGGATGCCGCCGGTCCCCAAAGCATCACTCGCCCCCAGAGCTCACATTGTGATGGGGAATATGAGACCCAAAATAAGGCACAGGACCTCCCAGAATATCAACAAAGTGACACTTATAAAGCAGCACAGAGTGAAACTCACTGAATCAGTCAATCAAATTTAAGGTGAAGTTCTCTGGGGGTGTCTCTAAAGTGGCATCAGTCCAGAAAATATTTGAGGAGGGATTTGATGTGCTGAAATTCTGTTTACTTTCACTTCACCACTTTCTTACAAAATGTCCCAAAACATGGTAAGAATTTTCTCCAAAATTGGCTTCTGAAAATGTAATTCAGGCTGTCATGCGGCACTAAAATTTGCCACTAATTTATGGGTTGCAAACCACCTTCTTTAGGCAGGAATATGGATGTTTGTTTCTTTTGTCGATATTGTAAACCTGATAATGCTCGGTTGAGTTGAGAAATCAACGGACATGTGCTGATTCAACTTTATGGTTATGTAAAGGCTGTATTTCTTTGTGTTATGTCACCCTGTAAAGCGATCAAATGCAAAAGAAACCACAAAGCGCAGCCTGCAGACACAAATGACTTTTTCACGTATGACTTTATGTGCATACGCAGCAAACTAACTACACTTCTAGTAAAGGTTGAAGACCACAGACAGCCTTTGCCGTCTTTACTGGAAACAATTGTGAACTGTTTAAAACAGTATTGGGCAACAAATCCAATAATTTGATGAGATGGGCTACTTAAAACAAGTTAAACCAAAGTTACTGTGACTTAAGCTAGTATACCCCAATGACCTATATGTAGACCATCTTGAAGTTATGTTTTAGCATTTTAAGCTCTGAGTAGTGCCTGCCGGTATTTCTATCAAGCCCACGCAACACTGATGTTTCTATGTCATATTGCATGTTTCTTACGTTTTGTTATGCGATGCTCACTGCAGCACAAATTGCCTACTTGAGACAAACAATTTAAACTGAATTGATCTGACCCAAGCAACCCAGCGTAAAAGAAAAAGGGCCTCGATGCACTTGCAGCCGTTCACTGCTCCTTGAAAAGCTCATAACTCTGAGCACACAATAAAGAGCACTTGGATGAGTCAACTCAGCTCTTCTATCATCTGGACAGTAACAGAACAAAAATAACTTTCAGTAAAAAAACACGAGACAATAAAAGTGAGGGCTACAAACTCGCATTTTTGGACAAGTGGTCTAATTCCCCACAACACGAGGTCTCAGCACCTCATTTGTCAAAGCGGTTGTTGTCTTTTTTTGCTCCTGAGCTGCACAAAAAGCCCTTTAATAACCTGTTGTCACTTAATTCTATTGTAAATCTCAGAGCTGCTGGATCTGTGTGTTATTGGCTGAGAGGTCATCAGCCAGTCCAATCATCAGTGACTGTACGAGCTGTTTCTGAGCGGTTGCCAGGACACGGTTACAAACACAACTGTATACATGTGTTATCTCTGTGATTTCATCTCCAGTGAACTTCCTCTGGTCCTTATCAAACCCCGGGTGCCCATTAGCAAACTGTCATCAACCCCTCTTAGTAATCCTTTTATGCAACAATTTAAATAACATTGTGACAATAAAAACATCTATTCAGCTCAATCGAGTTTCTGTGGTTATCTATTACCAAATGTAATTTACCAAATTATAAAATGAGAGATGGGACAGCATTTTAATTATTGAGACTTCAAGGCTCCTTGAATGTGAAAATACATGTTAGTGAGCTAGTCACAAACTGTTTATTTTCTTCTATTTACAGCCTCCGCTGATGTGGAGACACAGAGAGAAGGTATGTTTAATCATATCTAATCTGCTCCCTGTTTGAAACAGCTGGAATTGCTGATAATAACCATAGTAATAGCTCAATTGTGAGCTCCATCAATGAGGAGGGGAATACTGTGTCATTGTGTGGTTATTGTCTGGTTAGAAAACCCTTTCTCTGTACACGAGCCAGCCACATATATCATCTTGTTTCTTTGTTTGGTTTACTCGTGCAGCTTTCAGACAAGGGGACGTGGACTAAGTGGAATCTGCTGTCAGGCAACGTGGACCGGGAGACAGCAGCAACTGCATTACGAGCACTCATTACGCCGAGACTTGGCCTCTTCACAAAAACGGGGAAAGAATGTACAATTACCGGTGAGACAAGAGAGCATAATGAAGACATGAGAAAGGGTCATCCGTCCACAGCGGTTAGTTGATGTTTGAGCTAAAGAATCCATAACACAATGCCTGTAACAGTTTGCTGTGCAATACATGAGGTACACCTGGAGGACTCGTCAAAGATTATTTAAATAAATACAGAAAAGTGGAGGACATTAATGCCTGTAAAGAAATTAAAATAAGGCATTAGGTTTACAGGATCTATTCAGGTATATATTAATCACCTTCAAGTGATTTTGACATTTCTGTGCCGACGTTGCTGAAACCTTAAAGCCACATCGCCTTGGTCATCACGGCTCTCAATTGTAATCCACACTTTTTTTAGCAGCTTGAAAAAAATTCAGAGGTCTATAACACAATGCCTTTAACAGTTTGCTTACAGAATTACAGAATTATGGAGAAAGTGAACGCTTGTGATCTGAAAGAAATGAAAATAAACATGAGTTATTTCGAGTAGGTTTGTAATGTTGTGTTGACATTTTAATGCCACTGCTGCCAAAGGATTGTAGCTGACAGTTTTAAATCCCCTAAATGACTGATGGAAAAGCCTCTTTAACAGTGTTTTGGCTATCATGGGTCAGCGATAAAGCTCTTATTTTTAGCAGCTTGTTAAGATAGACCACACCAGTTCAAGTGAAGAAAACCTAGACAGATAGAAGATACGTTTACAAAAACATTACTGCAAAAGTAAAGAAATATGCACAAGGACAACATCATTTAACTGCAGGATTTACAGAGTAAATGTTATTTTGCAGTGGATGACTCTGACTTATTTAAACCACAAATCAAAGTATGACTCATCCTGATTTATTATTTCACAGTAATAATAATGAAACATAAAATGCAAAGTCAACAAGACAATTAAAATCTTAAGTGCAACCACCGAAGACAGATTTAAAGTGTTCATGTTCACTGCAGACAGTGTGTGTCTTACGTTCATATATTATGTGTTCATGTATGCAGTTACAGGCACCAATATCGCTTTGGCAAATTGAATCTGTGCGTCCGTATTTTTCTGTGTGTTTTCATTTGCGTGTAGTACGTGAGTGTGTAAATGTGTTTACCCTGTGCACATTAGTGTAAATATATCTGTGCGACTTTATTCATGAGCATGTGCGTGCATGCACTTTTATACATTTACGTTTAGATCTGTGTGAGGTCGTGTGTACTTGTCTGTCTTTGTGTGTGTGTAATTGATTGTGCGCACATGTTTGTGTGTGTGTATACACCTTTGCGTACGTGTGTGTTTGGGACACACTCAGTAATTGGTGTGAAATAAGGAATAAGAAACATGATATGAGAGACAGAGATTGCCTTTGGTACCGTTTGTTAACGTAACTGACTGGAGCAGACGGACTCTATACAGCCAGCTGATTGCCCGTGGCCGTCTACATTAACAAGCCATTTACATGTGTTAACTGTAAAGATGACGAGATAAAGCACCACATCATCTTTCACTAAACGGTACCTCTAGAAAAGCCCCATCTGGTTTCCCCTGCAGGAGCGCACAAACACACATTTAATCACCATTCAGAGCCGACGGGGAGCTGCAGTTTGTAGACTGTAATGCTGTTTGATTTTTACATTCGTGCTCTACTCTAATGTCTCTTTAAGTCACATATTAACAAACTGTGTGCCTGTTGATGGATTCGGTAACTACAGGGATCGAAAAAGCTCTCTGCAGCAACTTTGGCAGAGTGGCTATAAATAGAAGTACAGGTTGTGCCCCGAGAGCCAGAAAATCTTTTTATACACTGATGGATATGGACTATTAGTCCCGCCATGATTTCATCTTATTATGATGTATACTTTAAATTATTTTTAAACCAGAACAAGCAAATCAAATAATGTGTACGTGATGAGTGTGGAGAACTTTTGCTGTCTCATGTACTTCCATACTTACACTTGCTATTTTGAGTCCATAAGTGTGTTCACACTGTCAATTAAACATATGGTGCACTCATAACGGTCAAATAATTGAGTGTGGAACGCTGAACGCTTCTCACCCCCAATGGTCGCCATTTTTAATACGTAGCTGAAGGGGAAGATCGTGAAGTTTACGTTAACACTGGAATATACAAATGTCACGATCGTTATTTCCAGTGCACAACACTACCCTGACAAAGTGTACATAGACTACTACACACTAATGAACTAATGGAAGTATCTAAATTAAGACATGGCGAAGGTTTTCCTAGAATCTCCTCAGGCACCGTTCATCCTGCTGCTATGTCTATCTTCAACTGAACCCTTTTAAAGTGACTTGGACTGAACCCAATCTAATATAATTTTGAAAACTAACAATTTGATTTAGAAAGCTTTCAGGCAGCGCCACATGTAGGAAGCGCTAAGGTTACCTTACAGACCTAATTCAGGGAAAAGCATTAAATGTGACTTCAACATCCATTCTAGTTAACTGCGCATGCTAGCAGAAAGAACCAACCCAGGAACAGGTCAGTCCAACATTTCTAAACTAGTTTTTCTCGATCTTCATTTTTCTCAGTTTACTTGAATATCGCAGCAATTTGTTGGCAACACCTCAAACACATCTTTGACAACTTGTGAGAAAGTCGAAGTCAGTCACTCAGTCAATCATTTGGGGTAAAAATATTAAACAGAAAAGTCTGTATTCCTAGACCACTTCCTCCAGATCTGAGTTTCACTCACACTAAACTAAATATTGCACCTTTTATATTAAAGTTTGATATACCTGTTGAACATGGCCACTTTCTTCCTCCCTTTCTTCTCTTTCCTGCAAAATATCCCTCGTGAATTACGAACCACTGCTGTAATTTAACAGCTGACATACCATCTGGAACAATGACTTTAGTTACTCTAGAGCAGCGAAAATATTCCCTTCCTCCTCAAATATTAATCCTGTTCAAACGGGACTTGAGACTTTGACGCCCTTCTCTCTCGTCCCCTGTCATGAATCCTAAATTACCAGCTTAAAAAGGTCATGATTTACTCACACTGACCCATACAGACCCCCAACAACTGGAGAAGTCAGTGAGTGCTCATTTAAAAGTTGATAAATGTTAAGTGGGCTTAAATGCAATGAAGAGAATCAATTCTTCTAAAAGCAACCGATCATTGTGTTACACAATCGGTCAGTGAATTGTAAAGAATACATTTCTATTAGGGGGCTTGAGCATAGAAAAAAATGCTATAGAATATATACTGTATCATCTATGTTATCAGAAAAACATTTGTTAAGCTGCAAATAATTTATAATTTATTGTATATCATAGATGTTTTCACTTTTTGTGCCTTGTCCTTTCAAGTCTTTGACAGTTGGCAGGTAATGGTCAGGCTTTATTGATCCCCAAGAAGAAGATTAGTACGATTTACCCAAAACAGATTAGTGCGACGGATGCTTAACAACACAAAGACTGTGAGCCAGTCAAAACACAGAGTCCTTGCTCAGTGTGTCACCAAAATTGGCGTCATCATGGCTAACATTTCCCTAAACAAAACATGAACAGATCGGCTGACCCTGATGCAAAATAGATGCAAAAGTATCATTTGAATTAGTTTCAGTTTTAATCCTCAAAGTTGGGTCAGTTGCAGGCAAAACTTTTCACATAAACTTATAAAACAGATTAAATATTTATAACTTGTAAAAGAGTCTGAATGCCCTGGCAATGACCCGTAGACGCTGTGCAGCATCTGATATCAAATACATCAATCCCTGCCGGTGTGACTCACACCACCGCGCAACAGATGCTGCCATCCTTAGATCTTATGCTACAGGAAATAGAACCTAAGGGGATAGCAGCTCCGGTGTGTGGTGTGTAACCAACTCGTTTACATATTTGGCCTGTAGCAGGTGTCACTTGAATAGCTCTTTGTGTGTGCTGGGCAGACAGATAAGGACTTTTACCATGTCTGTCACAACATAACCACAGTGACTTTGAAACTGATACCAAAAGAAAAGCTCTGTAGGGTGATGAATAGTGTTTTAATGTCACATATAAAGGAGAGTTGGAAATCTCTATTTTGATTCAAGATGCTGCAATTAGTTCAAACATTAAAAGTTGGCAGTTTCAACTGGAGAGATTTTCTGTTTGTTTTGAGAGTTTGAGATGTGTTGTGAACAGCACCCAGCACAAAATGGTGGTCCCATGTTGGTGTTTGTGTGGGTTACTCCCACCATCAAAAACATGTATGTTTGGTTAAATCCCCAGTCAGTGCCCTTGACCAAGGCACCCGCTTAGATCTGAAGTTGGTCCCCGAGCGCTGCACGGCTCCTAATTAGAGAGCTTGGTGAAATAAAAGTCTGAAAGACAGACGCTGAGCTGGACTTCTCGCTGTTGGACTAGTAAGTAAAATTAACTGGCTGCTATGTCTTGTTTTGTTGCACTTGCTTGACGTTTAGCTGTCAGCAAAGTTGTCGACTCATAGGTTTATGATATGACACATGTATAACTGTCCATATTTATGACAGCGGTATTGCACTCTGAAACTGGGGGAACTAAATCGCAAAACTACCAATGTCTACGCAATGTTGCTTTAAAGGTGGTTGTAGTCACGTACAATCATAGCAGGTAAGAATGGGATGTTTTGGTTTGCAAGAAAGACAAAGTGTCTACCGTAAATTTGGACTGAAGAACGTAGTAAAATACTGAAATACTGACATACGTCTGCAACCAACTGAAGGACTCTGCCCTCCAACGTGACAGTTTTGTCACAGATAAAGTTACACAATTAACTTTAAGTAATTCAATTATTAATTCACACTTCAGTTTGAAGTTTTCAGGAATGACAATTTAAGAAAATGCCTTTGAATCCTGTGATAGAAACTAACCTGATCTTCAAAGGACAAGGCCTGCCCGACGTCTCGAGGGAACCCATCGATGACGATGCCATTAGCATCTGGGATCTTCATGATCTTCTGCTTGATCTCAGTTATTGTTGTCTCCTGGAAAACAGTGAAAGCAACACGGTTCATAATTATCATCACTCTATGCTGCAGACTGTGTGTAAAAATGTGAGAAGCAGGATTTCTACTGCTTGACAGCACAAACAGTTATCATATCGGCAGGGAGTTCATTGAATCTTTGATCAGTACTCCTTCCAAACTTGTATTTCACTTCACACAAAAAAAACAATAATGGATGTTCCCTGAGTGGACGACCGTGTCAGAATATTTCAGCTAAAGCAAAAAGGTGTATAGTTGTAATTACAATTACAGATTGCTTTTTCAGCAAGAGTGTGAAGGAGGAGATTAGTTTCAGTAACGTTGATGCAATCTCCATGTGGATTCATCAAGGTTGTAGATTACTTCACTAACCCTTTGAAAATGAATGAGAAGCTGAGTCATAAATAATAAGGTCTGCTCTGACCGCACGTTGGAGGACTCCACAATGCAATTAATCTGTTTATCCAATTGTACTTTAATATATATGAATGCAGCAGTGCAACTGTCTTGACTGCACTTGAGGCCAGAGAGTGCCATCATCTTTTAGCATCAATTACTTCCTCGTGGCTGGAGGAGGTCAACATGTTCGGATGTATTTCTCCAGGCGGAATGCATCATAGGATATGGCAGAGATACGTGAGCAATGCTGCGATCTAAAAATAACATGCGTGGCCATGCCCATCACTGACGTTTAATTTAACCCCCCCCCACACACACACAGAATATAAGAGCAGTGGCCCGACGACACAAAGAGATTAAACCTAATCTGGATCCCATGGAAAAGATTAATGTATGCCTGCAAGACACAATGAAAGAAGCCAATCTAAGACAAGCTGCATCCGCTTCTCCCCATGCTCAGAAGTTTACTCTCAAAAGTCTCAGATGTGATGCAAAAAGAGGGCATAAGCAATAGATACTACTTCTTGTTTTTGCTCCACAGATTTTTAGGACTCACTTGAGACATTTTAAACCCTCAGTTCAGATTGCTCAAAGTAAATATGGTGCACATCACAGTAAAGTGGGAGTGATTTAAAGGTCCGGTGTGTAAGATTAAGGAGGATCTATTGGCAGAAATGGAATATAAATATTGTATATGTATGTTTTAATGTAATAGTTGTGTTTTTATTACCTTAGAATGAGCCCTACGTATTTATAAAGGGAGCAGATCCTCTTCCTCGGAGTCTGCCATGTTGCACATGGCAAACCAATAGACAAACCAAACACTGGCTCTACACTGGGCCTTTAGTGAGCTTTGTGGCGTATTCTCTCCCACAAGCTTGGAAAGGGAGGTTGAACTGAAAGGTGTATTCAGTTGGTTGCAATTTAGATGCCGAGTCCTACATACTGGACCTTTAAGACACAGCCTAACTCACCGTCTACACATTCAGCATAGAGAAAGGAGCAGAGTGGCAGCTTCACTGTAGTGTGCAGTGTTAAATAACCCCATACATAATCATTGCAGTAATATGCATAAAATAATGTCAGAAAATAGACTTGACGCATGATAATGTGAGCTGTTTTCCATGTTACAAACTGTTTTTTTGTGGTGACAAAACAACTTTTTTGCTTGTTTGCTTGGAGCTCGCTGAACTGTAGATACTCATATTTTCCACACATCAAGGATTCTTCTTCATGTTGATTTAAAACTCTAATTTCACATGGTGGTGAAACATCCCAAGAAAGAGCATGTAAACAAACAAAAAAGTCAATCTTTGGAAAAATCACTTGCTGAAAAAGACAACAACTGTGCGTCAGTGTCAAAAGATCTGAAACAAGTCAGGAAGTGGATCTTGAGTTTTGGCAGCTGCTGTTTCCAAGGTCAAGAATGAACTATTTCATTTAAGTGTGGTTAGACTGGAAAAGTAACCAATGCATCTTTATTTAGTGTTCTGATGGTGGTGAGACAGCCCTAAAAAAACAAAATAATAAGTAATAAATCTTTATCCACTCATGCACACACTGTATAATTTTCTGTTATTGCAAACTAGTGAAGTACATTAATTAACATTAAGTTCTGCTACACGAGCTTCTTTGTTATAATTAATATACAGAGTATATTAGAGTGTATATTATTAGCATCTAGAGTGGAATTGGTACGCAGCTTTTACACTGTGGTTTTCCTAAAAGAAAAAATGCTCAGTGCTCAACTCACTAACTCACTCACTACTACAATCATTAATATATTATGAAGCGTTTTCCACTGTCTGATTATATGAAAAAAAGTGTGTCAGACTGTCAGACATCCAAGATCCTCTTGTGTGGAGACCTGTGGGATTTTCTGAGGGAACAGAAGTTTAGAAATATACTGAGCCACATGACCTTGCAAGGAGTTAGAGACAAACAAGAACTTGAAGTTGATGTCGGTGAAGTGAGTGTGTGTTTGCTCAATCATTTGACGCACTTGAAGAGGCTTCACAGCTGAGCACAGTACTCCAGGCTACAAGGAAAAACGCATGGGTGGCTATTTTCTCCCGGCCTACTTATAAAGAAATGTTTAAATTATAGAAAAACATCATCAACCAGGAAAAGGATGATGTTTGGGTAAATATGCTTCTTTGCTTTCTAGGGTTAGAGAGCAAAAGGTGCAGGTCGGTGGATATTTTGCCTTTGGAGAGAGTTAAGAAGAAAGATGGCTGTTCAACCCCATCATAAAACAATATTTAGACAAGAACTCATCAGGATTTTCCATCTTCCCCTCATCATTACATACAGAATCATTAAGAAACCAAATCATGGCAGGAAATTAAATGCCTAACAGCCACAAGTCACTTTATCATATCTGATATGTCTGCAGCTTTGGCCTGCTTTGCTTCTTATCTCACTGGTTCTTGGACTGACATCTGTCGAACGGCCCGTAGAGAGGAGGAAGGAAGACGTCGTGCCAGACAAGCAAGTAAAGAACGATAATTGATGAAGCAGGTAGTTCATGAAGGGTTACGAGCTGAGAGCTGCCAGTTATGATGATGATGTATCCGTGAATCATCATCAGTGCATTGTGGTGGCCATGTTGATGGTAAAGACCGCCCTTTCAGGTGTTTTCATGATGTTAATCAAAATGTATCCCGACTTCCAGAATCAGTCACTCACTTCACAGGTTTACTCTCAGTGTTTATTTTCCTTTTATTTTGTTGTCCTGTGAGTCCATCTGTACCTTTATTTTGAAAAATGCTTCCCTGACAGCCAACAGTATCTGTTCATTATCATCAGGAGACAATTTACTTTAGAGTTAGCTCACATGTTGTAAATATTTAAAAATAAAACTACTGTCAATGGTGACTTTAATAATCCTCCCACATCTGACATTTCGACAGAAAGGTCACATTAATGATCTACTTATATTACTCACTACATTAAGCCTGAAGGACAAATGCAACGTCCCGATTATTTTGTAGATTCTAAAACTGACCTTGAGAACAGTGTGTGGTAAAGAATATTCTAAACGTCAACTGTATCCCACTGATATCTGCAACAAGTATGGAAATATAGTCACAACAAGTAGTCGACTATGACGGGGACTATCCACATCCAAAAGGTCAGTCCTACAGCCGCTCGTGACGTCACCTGAGGCAGATTTGTTCACTAAAAAAAAAAAAGGCTTTGGGATACAGGCGAAAGCTCTACAGGAAGCAGATAAGTGAAATTCTTAATTTACATAAAAATTGACATTAAAAAGTGATCCCCTCCTGTTTTTTTTCCATCTTAGAAACACAACAACAATCATTCCAGTCTTTCCATAATCTGGAAAAGTTAGTAATTTGCTGCTCATCACACTGAGTTGCTCCGCTGTGTGTCGGCTCCAAATGGTCCCAAATGTAACCTGTATACCAACGCTGGTCATACTGTAGGTCACACATGTCAGACGCCGAGCCACACTGGTTACCAGCTGAATGTGCTATTTATTTTGAAATACTTTAAATTGCCTACAAAGCACTACACTTTATATTTCGTGAGACCATTGAGGGCTCAGTTCTTGCCGCGGCGGCCCAGGGTTGGAATCCAATCTGTGGCCCTTTGCTGCATGTCATCCCCCCTCTCTCTCTCTCTCTCTCTCCCCTCTTTCCTGTCTCTCTTCAGGTGCTACTATCCAATGAAGGTTTAAAAAGCCCCAAAATATCTTACAAAACCAAAGTGACCGAGTGTTTGCAGTTGTGGCTCCCATCATCTGGATCTGCTACAAACTCACTTTGTCCTGTAATGTGTTTTTTATTGGTTGCTGTTTCGTCTTTTACTGTTTTTATTGTTTTTTATTTAGTTATTTTCAGTTTTATAACATAGTTACTGTCACTGTTTTATTGTTTTTATTGTTATTTCCTGTTTTATTTTACTTACTTGTATTGTACAGCACCTTGTACCATTGCTTTTGAAAGCTGCTTTATAAATAAAGAGAGTATGAGACGCGTACGGTACACAGTATATGTGATTTGTAGTTAATGGGCTGAAAACCTTTTATCGCTTAATCCTGCCTTCGTCCTTGAATATGCACGATTTAAATTTGAATCAAGGTTGTGATTTCATACAGACCTTGAACTGGGCTGTGTGTAAAGGGGCATCATGTGTGTTTTCTTTACAGTGTTTGAATGAATGGAGCACAAACAACCACAGGGGGTCTGCGCCCATTCTCTTCCCGAGCCAAGTCATTATCCTGAAGAAAATGATGCTAATAAAACGGATAAGCATCCATCTCTCCAGCACACGTGATTTGGCTGCTGCTAATTAGTCCCTTATTAAATTCACGCTGTGATAATGACCTACGAGTGACTGGACACACTTGGCGCTCATCCTTCCTCTCATATTCTCCCTGTTTCACATACACACTCCCCAACACCACCGCCACCACCTCCACCACCACCGTCACCCCTCTCTCTGTTTCTCTGCTACCTGTGGTGCCAGCTCTCCGTTGGTGATGATTTTAGCGATCAGGCTCCACTTTCTGTTGCTGGTGGCGTTGTGGATCATCTTCTTCCTCAGCAGCTCGCCCACGGACACGTACTGGAAGCCGTAGCGCTCGGCAATCTTCAGGCACTGAGTTCCTTTGCCGCTGCCAGGGCCACCTAAACACAGAGCAGGAGAGAAAGAGAGAGAGCTGTTGATGTTTTGGGAGAGATTTTGTCGTGTGTGTGAAATGTGTCTGTGTGAGTGTGAAACATTATGCGTGTGGGTGTTTTAGCGTAGGCGCATGTGTGTTTTAGTGAGAGAAACCCAGACTATGTGAGATTTTGTGCGTGCATGACTGTGTGTTACTGCTTATGCGTGTTTTGTAAGTGTTTGTGGGGGAGAAGGGCATGTGAGGGGGAAGATGACAGAAACAGGTATGTGTGAATTTCCTACATTTGATAAGAAATCCTCTCCTTTTTTCTCTCTGTATAAAGGATGTGCAGAGGAGCGAGAAAAGGAGACGACAGCTCTTCGTTTGATGCTGCATAGTCTGGTAAACATCATTATGAATAGAGGTCGTGTTAGCCTTTCTTCTAATATCCCAACATCATACCTCAACATAATTTTACATATGAAATGATTAGAATTCCTCCGAAAGGTGCATGCGTCAAAAATTCATATAAAGTTGATAATTTGGAATAAATCCGGTCATTGTGAATAGATAAATTGAGCTGTCAGTTTGTGAAAGGCATTTATAAATGCTGTCTGACAACCTGAATTCTGCTTTACAGCAACTCATTTCACAATTTCCATGATTTTTTGAAATGCTACTGTTACAAAAGAAATGTCAGCCGCTCCAAAATTGCTCGTCGTTCAAAGTCAGGCCAGAGTGAAGTGAAATTAGTCAGCTGAGAGATGACAAATCAGTAATCGCTAATTTATTAATGGGTTGGATTTAATTTCAGTAGTCCAGTTCTGAGTTTCTGTGAAGTTACCATAACGTGTCCTCAGAGGTATAAAAATGATCCTACAGCTATTCACTGTTTGTACTGGATGTAGAGTTTACATGTGGCGTTAAGGCCTCAGTAAGCCTCAAACAAAACTGCTTGTCATATCATTTGATCTGAAACCTCCTGACTCTTGTCTAACCTGTCTGGAAACCTACTTCCAACGATGTGCAGGACATGCGTCCATCAATTTTTGACGTTTTTTTTGCACGTTTTACACAGCAGTTAGCCAGATGTGCAAAGATATGCACACATATGCACTCTGGTCTCAGAGCTAATTCAGACCAAATCACACAGGTCTAAGTGGGGATAGTCTGTTATACTGTGGCATCCTGTGGCACAGAAGTTGAAACAGGATCAACTTTTGGAAAGACGCAACCAAGCTTCCAGTCTAGGCTGCAAAACAGGAAGCTTCCTTTAGTTTTGGTCTATTTATTTGAGAGAGAGAGACAGAGAGACATATGGTCAAGTGACACAAACACCCACAACCCACCACGCCACCACACAACCCTTCAGCTAATCTCCGCAACACCTGATTTGCTCTAAATACAGTACGGCCGCAGTCTTCACACAACTTGTGTGTATCCGGTCCAACAGGTTCATTGCATCATGCTCTTTTCTGTACGAGCAGGCTATTTGCTCCGTTGGAACAACGCGGCTGTAGTTAGTTTGAAGCATACTGAGGCCTTTAGAGATAGAATTACTCAAGGTTCCTTTCTATCCAAAAGTTTGATGAGAAAGTCAATACCACTTTCATGTCTCTGCATTAAATGTGAACCCACGAGATGGTTATCTTAGCTTAGCGTCGAGCCAGACAGATGTGCTTCCCCTGTTTACAGCCTTTATGCTAAGATAAGCTAACCCCTGCCTTTTGGGTGTTTCTTCAGACAGACAGATATGAGAGCTATTGATCTATTTAATCTAAGTCTCTTTTGACTTGTCTTAGCAAGGAAAGCACAGGAGCATCTAATAACAATAACTATGGCTCAGTTCAGATTAAGTGCTCCAGTAAGCAATGTGATCTGTGTGCAGTATCAGGAACCTCGAAGTGAAACATCTAAATGCAATAATTCTATATATATTTTTTTGTGATAGTTCTTCTTCTCCTTCTGCAAAAGGTCCAGAGACTTAACAAGAGATAAAGTTTCGCGGTAGAGAGAGGGGGTGGGACGATCAGAGAAATACTGTGTAATCTGCACTTTATCTGACATCCGAGTATTTCGTAACGTTCAACCCAGTCCTCTCCCTACCTCCTCCTGACCGCACGCATCTTTGTCAGTTTCTCTGCAGACCTGACAGACAAAACATTTGCCTCGATCCTCCAAAGAGATGACAGCTGCCACCATCCTGTTTTCCCTTTAAAATAGGGCACAATGTACTCGCAAAGACAAGATAGGAACTGGCTTTGTGCTGCGAGGACAAGCAGTCATCCAGACTATAGACAGTGTGAACATCCTGGGTGCACAAGAAGCAAAAACAGGCTGCAGCAGGAGGCTGTCAGAGGGTTTTAAAAGCTTTTAACATCCAAACGTTAAATAAACTATTTTCAAGAGGGTTTGGAAACAGCAGCTTTTTTCTGTCCAGCTCAACCAGCGCCGGTGCTCTTACTGCGCAGCTGCAGCGCTTAATTTATAAGATGACTCAATGTATTTGACATGTTAATGCAGGCCCATCATGGAAATCAGATTAGGAGAGCATGAGTGTCTAACACAGTGAGCGACATGCAACAAGATCTACCCCGCTGATACCGACAGGGAGAGGCGGGGTTACGTTCAAAATACCAGGAAAAACATGTTGTGTGCACACGCACACGCTTCCTGACTCGTAGATTCCCATCCAGGGCATTTATTTTTAGATCATCAGCAAGGCAAATATAAACTTTGTAAATGCTGCTTTGTATTTCTGTTTAGATAAATGGATAAAGCTCACTGAGATGTTCTGCAGTATTTACACACAGCGCCTCATTTAATCTACTGGAAATCACAAGTTAGCAGGGATCCAGATGAGTGGCTCTAATCTAAAACATCCGATGTGCTCATTGTGGTGCTGTGTAAGGGCACACAAATTCTAAATATAGTTTGTGTGTTGTACTGGTTCTTTACCGATGACGAGGATGACTTTGGGTCGTGGTCTGGACGGGTCAAACACCTCGTACTCCTCTATGAGCTCCGCCGTCTCTGACAGGTCCGAGTCACTCTCAATGGAAAACTGGCTGATGGGAGGGAGGCGATCGTACCGTCTGTAGGGGAAATTAGGACTGTCGGGCAACACTGTCACACACACACACACACACACACACACACACACACACACACACAAGGGTTTTGATGAGAAACAATTTGTCTGCTTTTGTCTGGAAGATTGATGAAAAATTATTTGTTTTTCCAAAGCCTGAAGTTCATCATTAAACATCTTTGAAATACAGTGAATTATTCATGTTCTACGAGTTTTGTCAAATCCTGCTGTGCCTGTGCTGTCGATGATGCAGATGTGACATTATTTCTAACGCTGCCAATCCCATTTCAGGACGGAAAAAAACAAGCAAAAAGCCATGCCCGTTTTAACAATCACACAGTACATTTGAGATGAAATTATGATGAATTCAATGCTTCATTCAGTTTGGTAATTACACTGCTGTCTGTGCTGATTACAGCATTGATTATCGCACATTTACCAAAGACAGAAATCATCACCGAATGCTGCTGTATTCCAAGTAAGCAGAGCTGCTGTAATTTACATGTAGAACTGATACAATCTCTTTACACTGTATTATAAATGGAAACGAGGATGGTATTGATCATGACAACACTTATGCCGGGGATAGAAAAGAGGTTTTGTTGAATCTGAAAAGAACAGACGTGCTATTTTATGTGAACAATTTAGCAAAACCCACAAATTGTTCTGAAAACATTTTAGAAGAACACATTAAATTACAGCTAATGCTGAACTACCTGTCTGAATCTTTACCCTTTTAACATTTCTAACACGCTGAGCAGTCAATCAAGCAGCGACAGGAATAATTTAGGATGTGAGAGCAGCATTTTCTCCCTGCAAACATTTTAAAACATGACAGATTTGAGCATCAGCAATCAACCGAGAGGGGAATCACTGTATGCAGGAATCTCTCTTCCTGAGCAGGCTGCAGTTCCCAGCACTGCAGCTAGCAAAGCTTTCAGGCATATTCCCCCAGTATATTAAGAAAAGTGGGATAAATGTGAATTTCTCACAGCAGTCCACCCTCAACGCTCCTTGACTGTGAATATTTCTCTTTGTAAAATCTCTTCGCGTGTGCGTGGTTGTGTGCCGTGAGTGATAAGCGTTAAGATGCAAAACATATTTGCACATAACTCTTCCTGCGTGCAACACCGTGTTGCTTCACACGCATCAAACAACAAAGTTAATATTTCACTTTAAAATAGACATAATAAAACAATGGAGGATTAGCATGCAAGAGCTGTAGCTGAAGTCAACTTTGTTCTGCAAATTCAAATTTTGCATCTGCAATACTTTCCACACTGCTTGGACCTGCAGCTGGAGCAGACAGCTGATGAAAGCGAAGCCTTTTGGTCTCATGTGAATGATTAACAACACGCATACATCTGTCTTTTACTGCACGTTAACAAGCAGCCAACAAATCTATAAGTCGGAGAAGGCAGCACAGGCATGTTCGAGGCTGAAGGTTGGAAGAAGCTGTGGTTGCTTTGGTTTATCTGTGGGTTCTCTGATATCTCAACAAATGCTTCAGGCACTTTTTTTGGGAACTAGAAGTATCTGAGAATCGTGATGCACACAGTCATGTAGCTTTAGAAAAAAAATCTCACCACGCTATACAAGTCTTCTACTAGTAGTATTTCCATTTCTATGACAGTTTTAACAGTATCTACAGTATCTACAGTGGAGCTCATGAGTACAAATGTCTACACTCTTTCCTGTTTCGGCAGCTAGCCAGTTTCGTCGTGGTCGTGTAGGAGAGGAGGGTGTACTGCTGCTAGCAGCTGCTAAGTAAAGAAGATCCAAAAACAAAAACATAATGAGATAAAACAGTTCATGGGTGCAGGATTATTTGTTTTGGGGCTGCAACTAACAGTTTTCATTATCAATTACTCTGTCTTTATTAGTGAATTAATCAATCATTCAGACTTTAGGTTTTAGAGCCTGATGTGACGCATTTAAATATTTGTTTTCTAAACCACAAGCTAAAATCATATAACACAAACTGAAGCAGGAAATAGTCACATTTAAGAGATCAAAACCACCAAAGTTCAGGCTTTTTTTGCTTGAAACATAACTTTCTCATCCACTGACTGATTGTTACAGTACAATCAGCATTCACTTCTCACCATTTCTGAAAAGGGACCTGCGTGACTGTCCGCCGTTGAGAGGTGGAAGGGACTTCTTCTCCTGGCCCACGAAGGTATCCCACCGCACTTTGTCTGGTCCTCCGAGCTCCCTGGCTTTCTTCAGACAGCCCTCCAAGTAGTCGATGGGGTCGTCGGGCCGGTAGTACATCAAACCTGTCAGCAGGCTCTGGAGAAAACAATGGAGGGTGGTGGGAGGGGGTGTGTATGTGATGAGGTACGGCAGCAGAATAAGAGGGAGGGAGGGAGATGATGTTTGTTCACTGCATCTTTGTTATGATGTGTTGTTCTGTGACAGTGTGGCGCGCGGTGAACAGCACGTCTTAATGAGGTGCAGTTTTCAAGTGCAGCTCTGGTTGCCTTGGCTTGGCTCCACCGGGGGAACAAAACATCTCATTTTGTCAGAAGCCTATGAAATTAGACTCAGCCGGGCAAATAAACACAGAACCACGATGACCTGTTATTGCCCAGGGAAGAAAGCCAACTTCTGTGATGAATGTGAGAACAAACTCCGGAGCCAAAAACAAAAGTTAAGCGTATGTTTATGTGACATTTGTCCCCCTCGACCCTGAATGTTTTAAAACAATACCTTCCTCTGGGA
Source organism: Protonibea diacanthus (assembly GCA_028641955.1). Classification (NCBI taxonomy): domain Eukaryota; kingdom Metazoa; phylum Chordata; class Actinopteri; family Sciaenidae; genus Protonibea; species Protonibea diacanthus. The sequence continues at coordinate 18,324,594 of CM053988.1, read as the reverse complement.
CTTGCTACTCCATCTCCACCCACAAACAACTCCCACCACCCACAGCATGGAAACATCAAGCTTCTCCCAACCCAGGAAACTATTTGGTGTGCTTTGTGTGATTTAGCTGATTGACAATGAATACACCTTTACATGAGAAGCGACTGTAAGCAGTAAAATGACGCCGCAGTTTCGATCATGATGTGTCACTTCACTGCTCAATGTAATTTGAACAGGCTGTAAATAAACAAGCAGTGATTGCTTGCATACATTAGCTGCACTGCACTTGGGATTGAGTCTAATTAAGTGGATGAGCCAATTTACTATCCCCTCAGGAACATGAATGATACTTCATTATTATATTTCTCCAGGCCTATGTTGTGTCTATGATGTTTAATAGACAGTTTGTGCTGCCTTTATTGTACTTTATAGCATGTTTTACCTCTTATGCGTTAATATTCTTGCATAGACTGTATTAATAGTTCATTTTAGGCACATTTTCATACTTTTCATACTACTGTTAATCACAGATATGGCTAATATGCCTTGAATCAAGTGTCATATTGTTGTATTTTTTACTGCTATGTCACAGTGCTCGTTTCGTCTCCAGCTGTGAGGCTATATACGCTGCCTCACGTCAATTAAAACCACATTATGCAAATGAGAGGGGGTCGTTTAATTACAGTTTGACTAATTATGATGACTTATTACACAAAACACAATTTTAGGAGGCAGTTTGCGAAATAATCCCCTCTCAGTTAAAGCACTACAAGTATGTTTTCGCACCTCCATCAACCACATTTTTTTTTTTTTTTACAAATCATTAAAGAGATCTCCGTCAGGCGTGCAATGCATCACGAATCTTTGCGTAAAAAGCACACAATCTGCACAAAAAGCCCGATCATTTCACCGCCACAGAGCGCACAACATCTCTCACCTCAAATAGTTGAGGTATCTCCCGCCGCGCGAGATACTCCTTCGCATCGTTGGTATTCATCTCCAGTCGGATTTCCTCTGAAATCACAACTTGTCCGGAGCGTTTTCTTTTTGTTTTTGTTTTGCTCTTTTGTCTTAATTCCTTCAGGTGTCTCTGCGATAGGTAAGATAGTCTCTGGTGAACGACCGAGCTCCAGACAGTTTTCCCCTTCAGCGCATTTTTGCCTCGTGTGTGTGGACTTCTACAACTGGATTCCTGCAGGCGATGCCACCTCGCCACCCTCCTCTGTGATGCGGATGCGTGGCGCGTCCGTCCTCCCTCCTACAGCGCTCCGCTTCCAGCACGCACCATGTGTGGCTGCTCGACGTTGGCACAGAGGTTGCGCGCTGTGCCAAAAAAACAAAAACCAAAACAGAAAAAAACGCACGCACAGCCTCTATTCGGCGTGTTTTTTATCGCTTACAGGAAACTTGGTGTTGATATGCAGTTATCGATTTATAAATATATGAAGTGTGATCTATAGGTGCTTTTATTGTGGTGATTGGGTGTATAAAATCATTTATTTTCAGAAAACAATAAGGACCTTTGACTTTGACTTTGACTTTAGAAATCTAAACTCAGGGGCCGCTAAATTTGTATTTTCGAAGCATTCAACCACATCTCAAGGACTTCCTGAGCCTATTTTTTTATAATGTCAAGCTACTGATTGCAAAATCTGCAAAGCTCAGCATTTTGACACTATTTAAAGATGTTTGGCCATAGAAAGGAAGCTAACTCACTTTACCACAACCACAACATGAGCAACCCAACATATTTGGGTGGCTAAATCACAGACTGGTACAAATTAAAACAATGAAACTGTGCAGATAAATATAGCTGTATGCATGTGTTTGTGCAATATATATCTTTAGTTTGTAATTTGCATTGAAATAGTCCAGATGGTGAATTCCACTGGTCACAGGTCAGTTTGATTTCCTGGTTGCCCCCACAGGATTTATTTCTTATAGGTCACCAATCCTCTAGACAACTTAACCTTAAATTACAGAACAACTTCAGATTAGTTCATTGACATCATTATGTGAGAAAGGGAGGAACACTCTGTCTGAACATGTCCGAACAGCCAGGAATCACAGGACAATGACAGTAAAATGTAAATTTATGGATTGGAAATGGAATAATGATTAGATTTATGTGACTGGGAAACTGTTTTGTTGCAGCACTGTCCTTGCTATATTCCTTTTCTAATGTGATGTGTTTGGAGGACATCACCATGATGAGCCCTGTGCAGGCAAAGAGTGTGATGCCGCAGGTCAAACAGCAGCAGACGGAGACGTCCGGAGAATTAAATGGTTGGCAGACCTGTGAAGGCGCCCTGTGATGTGTCAAAACTGATTTTGATGCTGCGTTTTCCACCTAACCTTCTGCTTGGATATGTTTTTTTTTATATAGCTTCACTGTACTGCAGGGCTCACAGACTCTCGGGCTACTTCAGCGGTAATATGACGTGCAGTTTGACATCTGCTGCCTGTGAGATCAGTGTCACTTCTCATTACTGAGGCCATGACCAAGCTGAGGAGGACATTTGAATGTGAACATGTCAGCATCATTTGATGTCTAATCGGTAATATATGACCAAATAATTGCATCATGAATTAAAATACATGCATTACTATCCGTCTTAAAAATGAACTACAACACACAAACAAATCCTTGTAACACCACAATACCACAGGCACATTATGTGTCCCTTTAATGGTGGTCACAAAGACAAAATGTTAAGTGTTAAATACTTTTTATTTCACTGTTCAGAACAGTTCAAAAAGAGCTAAAATAACACAGTGACGTTCAGTTTGCAAGTCCAGAAAATAACTGCCCCATGAGAATATCCTGCTGAGTTTCCCCTATGCATGCACTTGGTGTTATTAATTATAGTCTTGGTTCTTCTGATTTTAGCTTTGTTCATTTCTATATGCATCTATTTAATGATAAGCCAATCGTACACGAGCTGCATCATTTGATAAATACATAGATGTTCCACGTCTTATCAGCACATGAACACCTGTTGTTATGTTAATAAAAACACAATGGTTGATATTCTTCTACAATAACCAGCATATTTCAGGTCAGAGGAAAGCACACAGTTTTTGTCATGTTGGTGACATGACATGTTTTATGTATTTACATAGTTTTCTTTCTTTCACTTACATCTAGCATGCATGTATGCAGTGTTTGTATGTTTTGCACATACTGTACAAATATCTGTCTGTCTACTGAAGGTTTGAGCTAGATTACTTGGCAGCACTTGGATATATAATTTGAATGAGCATGTACAGCAGTAGACCAAAATGAAATATTCTCCTGACTCTTTATTCTGAGTTAGAAAACAATCAATAATTTATGACAAAGAGGACAAACTTCATGACCTTCAGTGTATGTCAGTGACTTCTCCCTTTAAATAGAGATGATTCGCCTGCTTTACCATAAAATGTCTTGAGACATGACCCTTAGGTAAAGCAGCTTACTGAGACCTTAACATGACCCTTTTTAATAGTTAAAATTTGATGGGGTTTTTTTTGTTTTTTTTTACATCCACATTCTTTTATTCAGCTTTTATTTTGAAATGTCTCCTACCGGAAGAAGAAGCTGGGCGGAGTCAGCGGGTTTTCACTTCCTTGTTGCACACAGCTAACAGTGCTGCACAATGAAAATACTCACTTTACTCAGCTTATTCTCCACATATTTGTTAACGAACAGCATTAACATCGAGGTGAGTGTCTGTTCACGTGTACGCAGCTTTGTTTATCCCGCCAATTTCTTCTGTTATGTTGAATTTTACCTGAAACGTAGCTCCCATGTTAGCCTCCTGTGCTGTCAGGCTAGCTGTTTTGGTGATGATTCTGGTTGCTTGTACGAGATTAAAACAAACACATTTATTAATCTTCCTCCGCTTGTTTGCCAGGATAATGCAGGGCAGTTCTTCAGCAGCGGTCACACCAACAACTGGGCTGTCCTGGTGAGTATTCATGGTGGTACATGCTTGTAAGAGCACATGCTAATTCATTGTTATTAATGGTGGGAGCAGCAGAAACAGGTTTCTCCCATTTTTCTTGATACACAGGTGTGCACATCCAGATTCTGGTTCAACTACCGCCATGTGGCCAATACTCTGTCCGTGTACAGAAGTGTTAAGAGGCTGGGCATTCCTGACAGGTGACCGATAACACATCTGTCCTCACTGTGTCTCATTCATTGTGTCCTCTTTAGTTGTTCAAAGGTGATATTAATCTGGAGGTACAGACAGGTAATAACTTTCTAATGAATCAGTTTTCATGAGGTGCTGGTGTCCTTTCTCAAGCATCAGATATGGAGAAGTAATGTTCATTTATTATAATGCATACATAACATTAAAAGATGCACTACTGTTATATCTTCTTTCTGGCTGAGGGAGTTGTTTTTGTTGGCGGGAGTATTTTTAGTTCTTGTATGCACGTATGAAAGTGTGTTGCTGTTCTGTGTGTGAGATAATCATTTGTTTATTTAGGGCTGCGACTAACAGTTATTTCATTAACAATTAATCTGTTTTTGTCCATAAAATGTCACCTCAAGTCACTGTCTCCAAAAGCCCAACCTGATGTCCTTGAATGTCTTGTTTTACTTTGATGGAGGACTATAAAAGGCATGTTCACCTGTGAGGAGCTGAAATTAGATAATTTGGACATTTTATTAATAGTTAGAAAGCAAATATAATTGTTGCAGCTCTTGCTTTAGTGTTATTTAACAGTATAGAGGAACATAGTTTATAACTCTGTGAGCACACCTGCACATGCTTTCAGGTGCAGAACAGTTAGGAGCAATACATGTTCACTCATAACACACATTAATAAATACTTCATTAAGCTCTTCTTCAGTATGCCACTCTGTTTATTTGCACAAACATTTCTGGCTACTCTCCCTTAAAAAGGATAAAGCTGTAGAGAGCAACAGGAAACATTGACAGTAAGAGACAAATAGATTACATTTGACAGAGGTCCCCAGCTGTACTTGAACTGGGGATGTTGTGTATACAGTGTGCATAACACTGCAGGCTACCCGGAGCCTCCTGTTAGGGTCTCCTCAGCTATAAATATATATATGCCTTTCACATGGGGGAGAATACAGCTTAAAAAAAACAACACTCATTACTGTTTTTAAAGCAGATACTAGTCAAACACTAACATTTTAAACTGTTTAACATGCATATGTTATTCATTGTTAACAGTGTCTATAGTGACTGCACCAATACCATCATGTCATTCTTCACATTGTTTTATGTTATGATAGGATGACACATTATCAACTAGTTTCAATATATCAACAAAATAAATGTATGCTTCCTCTCATTAACTGGCGTCTGTAGCTCAGATGGGTTATTTTAGGGTCATATATAATTATAGGGTTGTTGGTTTAATGAATGTAATGTAACTAATCCTCACCTAACTGTATTTAACTATATAACACAACACTGTACATGTGTTTGACAACAAAGCAGCATTAGTCCTTTCAGGTGTTTTCTAATGTGATCATTTCCCTCTGTCATTTTCTCCTCAGCCACATAGTTCTGATGCTGGCAGATGACATGGCTTGTAATCACAGGAACCCCAAACCTGCCACAGTGTTTAGCCACAAGAACATGGAGCTGAATGTGTACGGTGACGATGTGGAAGTGGACTACCGAGGATATGAGGTCGGTTCACATCGCAGTCAGACAGTTACACAGACAACTGTAGAAATGTCATTTTGTTACATTTACACTCTGTTTAAATTGAGTAAAAATGCACACAACTTTTCCATTTGCTTGATTTTTAATTAAAAAAAGCTTTAAAGTAAAAATGTTTTGGAAGCAAAATACCAAATTCCTTGAACCAGCATCTCTTTTTAAACGCCGGGTACAGTTATTAAATGCGTGCACTCTGCCGTGCAGTCTAATGGAAACATCTGGTAAACAGGTGTGTAAGACGTGGATACTTTCACTGAAAATCTGAAATATGTAACTTGCATACCTCACAGCAGCACTGGTAGCGGTATCCCATGTAGAGTGCCATATAACACCACTTACACAGAGAGATATTACACAGGTGCAGTGGAGAATTGGACACGACTGGTGTGCGACCCTATTTGTCCAGTGTTTGCTCAGTCTGTTGAGCAGGAAATGACTTGATATCGTATGCATGTTGTCTTTTATTTGTCATGGCAAGGCAGAGGCCCACTGGTGTATCCACTCTTTATCTCTGTTTGTTTTTGATTATTTACTTTCCTTTGTGTTGGCCTTTTAAATATGAATAAACACCGCGCTGCCAATCCATGTTTGCCGTCCAGTGGTAATCATGTGGCAAGAAGAGCTGATAGAGCTGAAGAGGAAAAAAGAAGAAAAGAATACAAGGTGTAATTGATTTCCACTATTTAATTAAAAGATAAGGGGAGCAATTATCTTATCCGGGCCCTGCTGATGCAAAATTTAGTTTGTGAAATGTGCTGGTGTTTTCATCAGCGAAGATTTTGACTGGTGAAACTTTGTTCTCTTTTTTGTCAATCCGAAGCAGCGTACTGTTTTATTAAACCTCTGTCGACGTACATTGCATAATTCATCACTTCCATAATTTTGTGCGCCGTCCGTGTTTCAGGTGACAGTGGAAAACTTCCTGCGTGTTTTGACTGGAAGGCTGCCGCCCAGCACTCCGCGCTCCAAACGCCTCCTGTCTGATGACCGCAGCAACATCCTCATATACCTGACAGGTAATAATCCACCCGTAAATACTCCACTTACACTCTCATATTTAATTAGTTTTGGGTGTTTCGTGCTGGCAGCTATTTTATAATTAAAGCAATGTAATTTATTTTCTCTGTGTACACACTTTTTCTGCTGTGTCTGCGCCACTACTTACATTAAAGACTCAGAATGACTTTCAGTGAGATGCCTTAAAAATATAATACATACAGGAATTGTATGTAAAGTTCCTACAAATATCATGAAAGCTGATGTATCTGTGTATTCACAGGAAATAATCTGCTCGAAATTCATCCAAATCACTCATTTTAGACAAAGTTACTGCAGTCATTGTGTTCAATGCTGAATATAATGTGAAATATCTATAAAATATGTCACCTAGCCAGTCAGATGAAATGACTGAAATGAAATGAATTGATAGAAATGATAGGAAAGCGGTCCTTTAAGGAAATGCTGTAAGATAAAAACAGTTTTATAAGATAGAGACAGTTTTATCATGCTTTTTGAGATGTTTGTTTCACCGCAATCAAAATGTCAAGCTGCACAAATTGTGTATTTTCTTTGCTCGTGTGATGTGTTTTAAAGATGTACGGCTGAAAGAGAGTTTTTATCAAACCTTCTTTATCTAATTTATCTCTGCCTGAATGTAGCCGCAGTCTTCTCTGCTGTAGCCGTCATTTCCCCCGACACAGTGCATGCCGCTGCTCATGTTTCGCCTTGTTTTCCCATTCTGTATCATATTTTTGCATTATGAATCACAGATGAATAAATTATTAATATTATGTGTTTGTTTAACAGGCCATGGTGGAAACGGCTTTCTGAAGTTCCAGGACTCTGAGGAGATTAGTAATGTGGAACTGGCCGACGCTTTCGAGCAGATGTGGCAGAAAAGACGGTGAATAAACTAGAAACTGACGCAGAAATCAGATGGGGCGAGGGCCTTGTGAAGTAACATCAAATACTGTGTTTCTCCTACTGCAAGTCCACTTCACTTCCATTCCCCTGAGGGCCAATTAGCTATGCAGCATCTCAACAAGCATTTAACGAATGCATGAAACTTAGCAACCTATGGATATGAACATTTTCTGGAGGTGCTTCTCCTTCTAGACGCAACGATCTGTGTATGTAACTCATAGCAATGATATAATAGCCCTTTGCTGGTGCATGGTGTTTGTTGATTAGCTGCTGCAGTGTTTTGGTGCTGAAAGGAGTTTTTAAGAAGCAACACTTACTCGATATATTGTTGTCGATTACCTGTTGTTGGTTGAAATCTCGTTGCTGCAGTGATGCGTAAGTGTACTCACTTTATGCTCAGGTTTGGCTACAAGCACACCTCGATATCACTGTTGTTTCACCCAGCAGAGGTTGGAGTAAAACAGCTTTCTGGGTTGTTATTGAGTTACTCTTAATGTCACTGTATTTAAGCTCTAATGGACTGCCTATCCAAGTTGGATGGCAGTGATTCAGTATCATCTCTAGCGGAAAGTTGCATCTGTTGGATGAGGTTAGAAGTGTGCTCTGTTCCACCTGTAACCCTGAGCGAGCAGTGATGCCACAGAGGGGCAGACTCACCGGCCCTTCATGGCCTTGAAAGTGCGTTGCTACAGTGTATTGTGTTACAAGTTGACAGCAGAGCTGCAAACAAAGCCGGTGAGAGCGGTGAGAGGCAACCAAAACAGAATGTAAAACAAAAACAATGAGACAGAAGACCCTGACATGCTTCACAGAGCTGAGGGGATTATTTCTCTGTAGGTTCATCAGTATGGGATATTTTTATGCATTGTTGATGAAAGATATTTTATATATTATACAGTTTTATGTATAATATATAACTACCTTAAATACCTTGGATGTAACACATTAAATACAGCTATAGCAGCAAGAGATTTAATGTTATGCTATATCACTGTGACTTCTCAGGAAGCAGAGACGGTCTCTGTCTATAACTGGAAGCGTTTCTTTTTTCAGGTGTTTAATTTGTGAATCGCGAGACACTAAATGAGCAAAAGCAGCTTGTTGCTAACAGCGCCTCTATTGTCCTCCAAACCTATCAATAGAGAGTGTCTGGGTTACAGTCAGTCACCCTAGGCTGCTAGATAAAAGCTTAGTGATGCCAGCTTTGATGCTGATGTGATAATTGCAGGCTTGAACTGCCAAATTACAGTCACCATAGAGACTTGGCCACCTCCCTTAAATTGTCAACTGGATATAAAAGTGTTATTGTGTTTGCCTAAACATGGGAAAGAAGTTAAAGTGAGATTTGTCTTTTTATGAGAGGGAGAAAGGAGGAATCAACTGAGGAGGGGAGGGAGAAACTGTGTGCGTGGGTGTGTTAGAGGGATTGAATGAAGCTGTTCTTGGTCACCATGGCAACTGCAATATGAAAGATGGTCAGAAGGTTTGTGTGTATCAGCTTTTATTGGAACAAATGGACGGGTGATATGCCAGCTGTGTCTTCTCTCATCAGTTTTGTTTGAGAATGTACACAGCAGTGTGTTTGTGCGCCTCCAGGTACAATGAGCTGCTCTTCATCATCGACACCTGTCAGGGTGCCTCCATGTACGAGAGGTTCTACTCCCCAAACCTCATGGCTTTGGCCAGTAGTCAAGTTGGAGAGGACTCTCTGTCGGTGAGTTACCTGCCCGCATATTGTGGAGATAAATTAAAAATCATCCATCAGGTTGTCTAATAACGTTTTCTAATAAGCAGAGCGGTGTGAGAGACTGAGACTGAGATCAAGGCTTTGTTCATATTCACCTCACGACTGAATCCAAACATCAAGTTTTTTGAAGTTTTCATAACTTGCTTTTTATTGGATTTGGAGCCAATAATTGCAGCCAATGTTACCCAATGTCGGTTAAAGTTTTCTAAATACATCAGTTAGTCCACTTCTATAATGCTTTTATTTTGAAACAAGAAAACTGAAGACATACTCGATAATGAAAGCCAAGCAACCAGACAGCATTTTGTTTGAAACACAGTGTGATTGCACTTTTTTAAATCATACTAATAATACCAGGACATGTAATGAACCGTTCCGCTACAGACGATCTGCTAGTTGCTGCACTTAAAACATTGAAATCACCCTCAGTGTTTGTTTATAGTCACTTTTCATAATTCTTTTAGTCACTGATTGAGTTTCCTGTTCATCTCTGACCGTTTTATCAATGAATTCTTCTTTGCAAATGCAAAGCTGTTTCTGATCGGTATACGGCGTACACTTTGAATAAATTACAATATATATTTTGCTTTTTTTTTCCATTCTCTCCAATGGTCTAATTGAGTCGCTAAATTAGTTTGAGCTGCTTTTTAGTCTCCAAGAAGGTTTCAAAAGTCACCGAATTTTTTGCAAGTTGGCACAACTGGTCTTTTCTATGGTTAGTTTTGTGTGTATCATTGTACAACCTCACATTTTTCGAATTTGAACACCTTAATTAAAATGTGTCTTTAGTCTATATTCAATGACACATAAGCATAATATTTCATTTGATATTTTCATAATATTTCATTTGTAATGATAAATTTCTCTACTGTCTCAGAGGCTGTATCTTTGGGTCAATGGGACATCCTTAATTTTGAGTGTTGTGATGCTGTTGGACACTTTCTAAATATGTTCTTCAAACTTTAATGGGGGAATTCAAGAAAATACCTCAATATTTAAAGTCATTAAACTCTACTTGTCCACGGGCGGGTCCCACAAGACACATTAAAACTCCAACCTGATGTGCTTTTGACATCTGTTTCTGTATCCTGTATACAAAATGTCATTTGTCATTAGACACTTTGACACACTGATTAGGGGTGAGGCAAATCTGGCATAGTTTGAAGACAAGTTGTCAAAATATTTTTTAATCTGATGTCATTATGCAGCATTTAGTGTTGGTGCCATTTATTTCATCTGGACACCATCAATATAAAACAAGCACAGTTTTTCAACCCATGTCTGCAAAGCATGAGATATTGAAACCACTGTTACGGAAATGGAAGTAACCTCCAATATTCACTCATTTAATTCCTCATATACACTAAAAAAGTGCAGCTACAATGCTGTTCATATTTCAGGTTGATTGGCAGCCTTAGGTTGGTCTGTGTTTATTAATTTCAGTCACAATGACAGACTTTACTGGCATTGTTTGTGAGGGATGACTCATGACTGTGGCCTTGTTTTTCTAATCAAACAGTTGGATATTAAATATTATTATTTTTGTATTTTTGTCCTGTTTCTAGCACCAGCCAGATTTGGCCATAGGAGTCCATTTGATGGACCGTTACACCTTCTACCTGCTGGAGTTCCTGGAGGACATCCACCCCGCAAGCAAAACCAACATGAATGACTTGGTGAGGATGCCTTTTACCCAATATCAGAGAGTGCATGTCTACCATGGAGCAGCACTGATATTTACTTTCATAACTATTATTATTGTTTTCTACTAATACATTAAGTATATGGTCTCTAAAATGTATAAAACATTTTTGTTTGATGAATGACCACTAATTGAGTAAACACAATTAACGCACACAGATGTTTCAGCACTGTCATGTAGGTGTGCAGGTGTGTGAATGATTGTGGGTGCAGCCAGATCTTTCTCCAGCACTGCCACAGTGCTATGACAAAGTGACTCAGTTCCTATCAAATCCTTTGGGGATTTTGTACCTACAGTGCTGAGACAATATCTGTCCTGCACTGCCTTCCTCCCTCTGTCTCGTGTCTAATATAAAATGTCTGGTCCTGAAGGGGGCTAGATGAAAGTCGCACAGGGCTCACAGTACTCTGCACTTAAAGCAGAATGTCTGATACTGTGTTACTGTAAGGTTGTTGGCCTTTGACACATGACGTTGGTGATGGTGAGTACATGCTGCTCTAGGATATGGCTCAATCTCAGCAGCAGCAGCTCCTTTTTCATCTTTTACACTCCTGTAAAGCTCCACCGTGGCTCCAGGGACCACTCCTCATCCTCATTACCTATCCTACCCTACCAGGAGTTAGAATCAAAACACTTCAAATCCCTACTCTGCCAGAGGCTGAGCTCAATCAATGCACTGTGACTACAGCTTATTGCTCTTCCCGATTTCCCTGTTTCTAAAGGTGCACTCTTTGTTCTTGTGCTATTTTGTGGAATTAAGGATCGATACTATGGATTTCCCCGACGGGCCCACAAAGTTTTTCTTTTTTTCTTTTTAAAAAAAATCCATGCTTGCCCTTTGATGAAACAGAAATTGCATTCCTGAAAAAAAAATCCTCCACCAGTCCTGTGTTTTTCAAGTCTGGTTTGGCTGATAGATAACGTTCAGCTCGCTTTAATGACTTTATTTTCTTTCCAAATTGAGAGTCCAACAGCGCACTGCTGAATCACACAGTTAAGAGGTTCAACACACAAGTGGTAACACACAAGGCACTGAAAGATTTGGAATTGATGACGACATACACAAATGTCAGGCTCCATGCCCCTCATCTTCTAATAATTTAACACCTCCCACTGCGGTTCTAGCCATGTTTGGTGCAACTGGCTACTAGCGTCAACTCGCTCTCTGTGGCATGAAAAGTAGGAGACACAAACTCAAACACTGTCAGCTCTGTTGTTGGCAAAAGTGGCCTACGCTGTGTAATTAATACTTTCAGCTAAAGGTCCTGAGAGCACCATGAGTACACATTTACAGTATTTTCACTCATTTGTTTTGGCATTGTCGAGTGGGTGGCTCTAAAAGGGAACAGGGCTGCTCTCTGTAACACTAAGTTGCATATTTCTAATCCACTGCTTATGTTCTGTCTGCTTCTCCAGTTCAAAGTGTGCCCCAAGAGTCAGTGTGTGTCCACTCCGGGCCACCGTACTGACCTGTTTCTGAGGGATCCAGCAAGTGTCCTCATCACAGATTTCTTTGGTAGTGTTCGCAAAGTTGAGATCACCATGGAAACCATCAACTTGACCGACCCCATCAAGCAGGTGGAGCAGAAGTAAGCTGAGGTTATTTGTCTATATATAACCATGTCTATTTATATTAGGAACATAGTGTATGCAGTCTGGGATTATCTGAATGATTTTGTTTAACATATTTAATCTCAAATAGTATTTAGGATGCTTCACTTTTCATAGTTTTCTATATGAGACATGTCACACAAAAACACAACATATCTTCTAAAAAACTTATTTTAAATAGGTTGTTTTACGCTATATAATAATATAAAGATAAATCAGATATTAGAATCCAGTGCAAATATCATAGGAGTGCAAATAATATCATTAATCCTGGTAGTTTGGTGGCATGTAAAAACGTGAGGTCAGCTTGTGTTTGTTTTAACTGAAGAGCTGCAGGCCAAATTCATTTTATGTTCGGTTCCCAACTAACTAGAATTCGATTTCTGTTTAGGACATCTCACATTAGTGCTATTGATCTTTCTTTTAATGATGTGTTGAGTGGTCAGTTCCAGGGATGAGTAAACCACTCAGTGGATGTCGTTATGACTACCCTGTAGTCCTGAGCAGTCAATCGAGATTGATCGTGGGGCTGGACAATAACATGACTGTTATTTAAAATCAGTGCCAGCACTTAATGTTCTTTTTTCCAGCGAAGTGAAGGTCATAGTTGAACATTTTCTTGCGTGGCCTCAGGCAGTAACTCTTTAGAAGAGTCAGCAGTGTTTCTGATGGATTATCTCTGGCTCCACTTTGTGGCGAACTGGACAAAATGCATCCAAATCAAATTTAGCGCCTTCCTTCTGTGCATCAGGATGACACATGCTGTGATAGATACATTCGCCCACTAGATGGCTGTAGAGACTCATCAGACGCTTAAAAATCATCCGCTCAGCATCCTCTCTAACTAATAACATATTGTTTGCTCTCTCACATTAGCCAGTTCCCAGACACACTAATCCCATAATAAGGACAGTCAGGCGGAGTTCCAGGAAACTCACGGCTAAAGCACCAAAATGCAAACAAATATTGACTCATTAGGCTGCAGGTAAGAAATAGATTACGGTGCTGCACAAACAGATGTGATGTAAATTAAAACTTCATTCACGATTACACTCCCCACACTTCTATTAATTTCATTAAGCTGGGATTTAATTGTACCACGGGGAGGTATTATAGTTAAAGAATCTAATGTGGTTGGCTGCTAATTAGTAATTAGAGGCAATAGTCATGCCGATTTTAGTCATCGGCTGTTTTGGCCTAAGGCTAGTTAATCATTTCACACAACTTCTCCTATTACTTTATTATTGATTAGGGCCAACACATTAGCTCCACTGATCTCAATGCAGCACAGAAACACACCGCCAGTGTGATTGAGCTGGCTGTTGCCCTAAATCAGTCCTAGAGAGAGAGACGTATCTCCAATTCTGATGTAAGTAACCAGCAATCCCCTGATTCATTTGATGTTTAATGGAGCTAAGTTTACTGATGCTGCAGAGCACGAGCAGCGTCTTTCCACTTTTCAAGGATGATCGAAAACGCCATTGTGAAAGTTCATAGACGTTAGGGAGGCTAACGACACTTTCTGTCTTTTTGTATGTCACATTACGGTGTGCCGTCAGCCTTAAGAGCTGGACGAGATTAATATTAAATAAGGACGTGGGTAATAAAATATTTGCTGTGCTTCTCACAGTATTTTAGCCACTGCTAAATTTTGTATTCAAGGATATTCTGCAGCAAGTCCAGGGTGCTTATCAAACCATGTAATTTAATGTTAGTATGTTTGCTGGTTTCAAGGTGACAGCGTTGCTACTACACGTAATGACAGTTAGGCTGTACAAAGACAGCTTAGCCATGGCAGAGTCTCCTGTACAATCTAATTCAATTAGCCCATTTGATGGCCTTGCAGGATCTTGCTCTTGTAATGTTTTTGATTGTATTTCCTTCATCATATAAGTGGACTGAAGACTGTGTGCTGAGCTGATGAAACTCTGACAGAAAATGCAGTTTCAAGTACAAAACCACTGAAGTACAAATGTTTGTAAGTAAGCAAGTGGCCCTGTAAAATCTCTGGAATATGAGATGAAACATTTAACATGTGCCCTGGATGGTTAAATAATGATTGTAACTCAATTAATCAGTCACAGAAAATGAACCTTCAATCAATTAACCAGTAATTTTCATCAACGATTTTTGCATTTTGTATGAAAAGGTTGGTTAGACACCGCTCACTGTAAGACGTGATGTTGTTTTTTATTCATTTAGTCCCAGATCTTCTCTTTCCCTGTGGCTTCTTGCTCGGCCATTCTGTCTTCTTAGCTTCCTAGGTCAACATCCCCTTAAGATTTTTCGCCTCTGTCATTATCCATAGAGCCTGCTGAGCCCATTCACATTTATTTTTCCAGCTTCTCAAATGTGTGTGTGTGTGTTTTATTTGCCTTATATGAAAGTGAATGAATACCCTTCTGCTTGATTCCACCGGGCGTGGCTGTGACTCAGCTGCGATGCGGCAGCGTGTTTCAGAAACATCCTGGATGCCACGACCAGCCGCGTAAAGCAGCACAGGGCAGATCGAGCTGGTCACAAGTCAGACACAAAAACAGCATAGAGGATCTTGTCAATTTTCAAACTCCCGATTGCAAAAGCAGACAAAAGAGAAACAATTTGACTACATAGCCTATTCACCCATGGTAAAAATGGGCAAAACACGCTCCTGGCGCAAAGCCATTTGTTGCTTGACTGTTGGTTTCAATTTTAATTTGTCACCTTAGGCTGCAATTATAATTGTCATTTTTTTCCACAGCCAGTTAATTAGGTAAATAATCTTCAAATGATCAGTGATGAAAATAATTGTTGCAGCCCTACTTAGGGTAATTATACCACCTCACTTTAAGAAATCAATCAAATAATAAAATGAATAAAATAACGAATTGGGCTTCTGTCTACATAGTCATTAGTGAGCTTGGTTAAACCCTTTGCTAACACATCACGCCTAAAAATAAAACCCTAATTACTAAGAGATGACAGACACGGGATCTTTATTAGACCGGACCCCACTGGTATAACTTTAGCAGTGCTATTATTTAACTTGATAATAGAGTTTCATAAAAACCTTGAATTGGGTTGTAGCGAGCTCTGCGTATTTCCACAGAGAAAAGATCACAGATGTCCTCTGGTACAAGCTGTTATTAAATATAGTGCTGCTTTAATCCACTTTTGTCAGCTTGTTCGGCCACTCAGACGAGTGGAGGAGGATATTTAGAGAAGATGGGTACATATGTGCTCTAGCCTGTCTCTTTTGCTCGCTCTCATGCCTCTCTGATTCTCTCCTCTCCTTGCTTCTCCTCTCACCCATTTCTAAACGACCGTGTTTACTCAGAACAGACTCTTCCATTAGGTGAATTGCACTTGATGGAGAGGACGTTTTAATGGACCTCCTCAATCCTTTTCAATATACATAGGCTTAACAGTGTAATGACATTGTCTAGCAACTCACTTTCAACCATAGGTGATTGTTGACCACAACATGTTTTGCTACAGGTAAAACTCTCAGGATAACAACAACCATCAAATTAAAGCTGGACTCATATCTTATTGAGCTGTACAGTGAATGTAATCTAATTTTTGACCTGAACCACTGAATAAAGTCTGCGAAATCTACTCGGGCCATTACCAGAGCAGATGTTAAAAGGAAATGTGTTTGACCTAAAGATGGCAGCTGGACACAGCAGTGATAGCAGAGCTGGAGGTTGGGAAGGAGAGGAGGGGCAGTCGCATCCATTAGAATCCGTTAAGTTGATTGAGAGATCCTCTCCAAAAATCTCTTTATGGAAAATAAAGTGGAAAGTGGTCTGAATTGAATTAGAGCTCATCTCTTGTGCTAAGTGAAAAGAAGGGAGGGGAAATCGGCGGTGAGACGTCGGTGCTCTCAGAGCTCAGAGCACATAGAGAGCTCAGCAGGAGATCAACTCTCGGCCTGCCAGCCCAGCCTGTTTTCTCCTGTCTCTGTTCCTGTCTGTCAGACCAACTTCTGCCCTCCTGCACAGACATGGAAAGAGAGGAGGAAGGGGCAGAGAAATGGAGCTAAACAGAAAAATGTTGAGCGAATGAAGCTCAGAGAGTAAAAAGAAAAGGAGAACAGGTTTTGCTTCACACAGCTCGTGGTTTGGAGGCGAGCCACAATGGTTCACTGGAGGATATGGCCCACTTTGTCAGCAGCCTGAACTTTCTTTGATTAGCCAAAGACAGCCACTCAGTTAAACCTCCTCTCAACAGTGACCTTTAGCTGAGACTCCTCTTCCTGACACTGTGATGTTGGAGGCAGTCATTCAAAAAAAAAAGATACTTATGAAAGCATCCAATCATTTCATTGCCTGTGGCAGTTGTGTTGGTGGATTCAACTAGTTGTAATGGGTTTGACAAGTGTTTGAACAATATGCATTTTGACAGCTTGGATTCATTGCTTTTATGTTGTTTTGTTTGTGTTTTTATAGTAGATTTGTTCTGTTCACAAAGTTGACAGTTCCCCCATAAGGACACAGAACTTGATAAACCTACAAAAACTCTTAGCTAACAAGTTTTATAGTGTTCAAGGTGACAAAACTAACAAAAAACCTAAAGGAAAATGCATAAAGTAATAAAATCTTCAAAGAAAAGGTGAAAAAGGATTACCTGGCAACGACTCTAGACTGATCTAAGAGTCTTATTGTTGTAATAAGTATGGAATGATTCCAAAAAAGCAATTAGGAACCAAATTTCTCAATTTTCCTCAATTTTGTCAGTAAAATTAGATTTCTTTTCTAAGCCGTGGGTACCTGACAAGTCATTTAGCTAATATTTTACTGAAAGTTGTCCAGTGTTGTAGTTAAGTTTTTAATCCATCACTTCGTGGTGAAGATTTCCAGCACTGAATAAATCAGACACCGGAAAGTAACACTGTAATCAAGTGGAATAAATCAGCCTGTTGTAGCCAGAACTGCAGACACAAACAGACATTTTTCTGCGATGTACTTTTCATGTGAGAACCCAATTTGTGATTTATGCTGATGAGAAAAACCTTGCTTGCCAACATAGCTTTAAAGGATAAAGCAGGCGACATTCTAGATTTTTGTTACTGTCAATAAATCCCCCTAAAATACCAGAATCAACAATGGCTTTGTCTGTCGCTGAATAAATGGACTTTCCAGTCTCTTGCTCCCGACCCGTACCCATTTTATTTGTAAAAAAAAAATAAGGCACTGTAATTAACCCTAAAACAGCTTGGCACTGGAGAGAAAACAAAACACGACTAAGTTGTGCATTTGTTTGGGATACTATTTTCCAATGCAGATTTGACGCTCTAGTGAGTATTTACAGCAGCAGGATGCTGTATGTGGCATTCAGCAGAATCCACGTGTGTCTTATTAATGCTTTTGAAATAGTTTTTAGATTTCAGTGGAGGCAGGAGAGCTCCTGTGTCTGAAAGGTCACAGGTTTAATACATCGTGTGCCGCACATGAAGTCATGTCTATCCATCAACTGACGTGTGGTGACCTTTTTCAGTGTTCAAGACACTAAACCTCAGCTTGCTTCATTACTATGAGTTGCTGTAGTTAAGAGCATTAGTTCAGTGCTTTAAATGTAGATTGTTCATTTCTAACTAAAAGTTTTACTTTAGAAACTGCAAAGTCTTCTCCTTACATCATTTTATTTATCTTAGTATACTGGCTTCAGATACAAGGATACACGTACAAAGTTTTCCAGCCGAGTGTAAACAGATTTTTCTGAAGTGATGCCTCTGCAATTCAGTAAACGCTCTTAAAGTCTGTTACTTGCTTAGAAAACACATACAAAAGTAATGTACAAGCTTACTAATGTAAGATTCTTTCTTTCTAAGTGCTTATGGTAAATATGGAGAACTACTTTCATCCACAGCCCAAAGAGTTTCGTTGTATAAAGCCTTTTGTGGCTCCAGAGGGAGTTGCATGGAGCCTGATAAAATAAAAAAGAACTGCAAAACTGAAAATTTGAGGCCATTTCTAGAGCCAGTGTTTAGTGTAGTTTGTCCTTTCTGAGCTCCTGTACAAACACTGGAACTCTGTAGAAGAGATCCTTCCCCATCTGTAGATATAAAAGGCTCATTCTAAGGTAAAAAAAAGCGTAATGATTCTTATTTTTAGGTGATTATACACTAATGATAACATAGTTATACATATTCCTTTTCTGTCGTATTCTGTAAACAGAGCCCCTTAAATCTTACACACTGGACTTTTTTAAAAAATAAGACCTGATGACTGACTGGGACAAGCTTCCTCAGACAAATTACCCACATTTCAAACATGTTGCAATCCAGAGAGTGCCAGTCGAAGCTTTTTTTTTGGAGTCTTCATGTCACTGAGCACCAATATCTGTGCACGTATCTAGTATATTAAATTCTCTCACTTTTCTGCATGCTTTGTGACCGACCCTGTTAGAAAGCTTTTTTTCCCCCACAGTTTTTTGTAGATTCAGGTAATTCAGTGCCTCACTGCTCACACCGCACTAAAAGCCAAAGCTGAATTTCCATTTATATTTCTGACAAAGAGCTGGCAAGAT
Organism: Protonibea diacanthus; assembly: GCA_028641955.1. NCBI lineage: Eukaryota > Metazoa > Chordata > Actinopteri > Sciaenidae > Protonibea > Protonibea diacanthus. The sequence goes on along the minus strand of CM053988.1, from coordinate 18,305,429 downwards.
GATGCACCATCAGAGAAAACAGGAAAAAAAATCGTTGAAGACGAGAGTCTGTGGAGAGATGATGTTTGCCGTGTAGCTTCAACAGCAAACATGGTTGTTTACCATTTATGAAATATAACACCAACCCCATAAGAGTATAGAAGTGGACTCACTAACACCTCTGAAGTAGTTACTGTAAAAAGGTGGTGAGTTGGTTGCTCAAAGATTTTAGTGATGCTTTGTTTTTTTCCCCCATTTGTCTTGTCCTTTAGTCTGTGTAGTGATATATAATCCATTCTGATCACATCCATTATTGTCGAGATGTTTTTTAAATTCATCACCAGGAAAAATTGGCTCAGTTTTCCTCATTTTGCACTGCATATCACTGACTCAGCCTTGAAATGTTCTGTCAATCACGCACACACACCTCGGCTCCGCACTCTGCCAAGTGAAACACTGGAGTCTGTCCCTCTTTGTGACAGCCTTTCTTCATCGCTGAATGATGGCATCCCACATAACAAAAGGTTAATGTGCAATGTGCAGTTTACTTAATTCATGCAAATACCAAAGAATGCTGTTTTTGTGTGTGTTTGGTCTTTTCAGCCCTGTGAATGGAGAGCTGCAGAAAGAGAAGTACTCCTATGTGGACCAGCTGCCAGTGTCTGAGATCATCCATCAGGTAAGAGAACTGAGGGACACTCAAAACACCTGAACGGGCCCCGTGTTGATATAAATAACAGACTTTTAAAATTTTTCTTTTTGTTTTTTTTTGTTGTCACCTTTTATGCCTCTTGCGTAGGCAGCCACGCACTTGTTCTCCTGTGTTTTTGTTTATTCAAAGTGTGTCCACGCTTGTCCTTTATTTGGACACGGAACATAAAGTTATATGCAACATCCGCCGACTGATTCTTTGTGTCGTTCCCATGGTAACGGCCCTAAGTGTGAAATGTAAGTGCCTCCTGGTCTCAGTGTGGAGGGGCCGCCGTGAAATCCAGCCGAATGGATAGGCGGGATTGTGGCGAGGAATTGTGCATTCACCTCATTCCCAAATGGATTGTGGCTTTCAGTCAGGCCGACCTTCACAAATGAACACCTATTCCTCCTCATTGCACCTTTAGAACATGTGCTCTGCATTCAAAATAGATAGTCCGGGGTCCTGTATTGCTCTTGTAAGATTTTCTATTATGAGGTTATTAAAAACACTTTCTGTACCTCTCCTTCGACTTGTGCCTCAGAAAAGTAAAGAAGTCACATTAATCTTTGCCACAGGCAAGAGCTGCCAGTAGCATTGCTTACATTTGGGATTCAGCGACCTGTGAAACATACTCAATTCTGAGAGTGGACGCATTAACGTGACCATGTACACAGTATTATCCTGTGATTTCCCATCACTAAGTACTAAGTATGTGTAGTTTCTTGAGTAGTTGTTCAAGTTGTCAAAAGAAAAAGTCGCACTAAAAGCTGCAACTTGGTTTTTACGTACTGCTTTTTTTTTTTAATGATTTGCGTGAGAAATTTTCTGATCTAGCATGCCACATATGGGCAATATACGGAGTCTAACATCAGACTTGATGTCACTCCAGGACTATGGAAACCAAGGTCAGAGGACGGGGCCGTCTCGCACTATAGACGCAACGGATAGGTACATAACAAAGAAACCTTCACAGAATTGGATAACAATATCAGGCCTCTAAGAGTGAGCTTGTTTGTAGACTAGTGATCGTTTATGGACAGACAGTAGTTGTGTGGCGTTATTCTCAGGGCATATAGACGAACCACAGAGGACAGCTTCTTCAGAACTGAGGTGGCATCGTGTCATGACGAGTTCACAAAGCTTTATTAAACCTTTCAAGATAAGACATCCTGGACTGTGCACTTTCTCTCCACTGACTTAACACTGTACAGCACATTGCAGTTACATCCTACAACCATCTGTTCTCTCGGGTATTCAGATGAGTTAAAGCTGCTTTATTCGATATTTTTTTGATTGACAATTCAATCGATCAGTCACTCGTGGTGATAAATCCACAACCAATTACCTCCCACCTCCACAGTTCCCTCAAACTGGTTTGGTTTTAGTGTCTTTGAGCTCATTGTTTTGTTTTTTTCAGCCCACGGTTTTCATGTTTCGATTCACTCTCGGCACTCTCGCCAGAGTTGTTTTTAGCAAGAAAACTTAGCGACTAGCTGGTGAACATAAAACTTATAGCACTCAAAGAGCCGGATATTATTCTCATAAGATGTTGAAAAGCAAAATTGAGAGTGAATGAATGTCCAAATTAATGTTACTCTGCTTGCTGATCGCTAGCATTTTTTTTTACCATGTCAACTGGATGATAATATGTCAGTATTAGCTAACATATGTATGTTTTTATTTAAAATTATTTTGTTATTCTAGAAATTCAAATGTTGTGACGCTCATACCGGATATGTATTTGACCGTTTGGACTGCAGAGTTGATTCCACCACAGCTCTATGTTTGCTCTGCCCTACCAAAGGATTTCTGTCTGTCAAAATAAATTGGTTGAACCACTGCTTTTCAAGAGCTCAACAGTTAATATTTCAAGTTTTAGACAAGAGCATGTTGCCTAAGTGGCAGGGGATGTCATCTTGTTATGCCTCCTAGGAATTATGATTTCAAATAAAAAAACAAAGGCAAACTATTTAATATGATGTGTTTGATCAGAAAAATGTGACAGTTGGTTTGAAACACGAATTTCAAACCTTGTTTTGTGTTGTTTGAGCCAAAGTAGGATTAAAGCAGCTGTTTTGTGGAATTTCCAAATTTGTTGAGGATTGATCAGTTTGAAAGACTTCTACTGTAGTTCAGTGATTACAGTAGAGTTAAAGTTGATTTGACAATGTTTATCTCCGCTTTGTAGACGGATACTAAAGTATTGGTGTTGATCACAGAAGGTCAGATCCAGCTGAAACCAAGTAAGTGGTTAAAAAAAAACAAACCTCAGGTTCTGCTGCTGGAAACATCACTGGCCGACATCAACTCTGGTGTGAACAAAGGAGTCACAGTCAGTTGGCCCAGAGAAATGACCCTGACCACAGGCATGAGCTCTGTCAGACGCTTATTGAGTATCGTGATGGGAAATAGGAGGGGTCTCCGCACCCAGCGGCACAATTGATAGCTGAGGACTGCCTCGAAAGCCTAGCAAACCCGGGCCGGTTTCAGATCTGCTGCCTGCTGCTCACATAAGAATTCCCCATAAACGGTGTATTTTCAATACTTGCTCACACAAACACACCATTAAGACTCCGCCGTCTGCTACTTGGCTTCATATCTCAGCTTTCTCTGTCTTTTGTCTCCTTTTTTTTCTCCTGTCTTTTCATCTTTATCCATCTTTTTTCTATTTCTCGGTCTACCCCCCCTACTCTTTTTAAATGCACTCACACGTACGACACACAAACATGCTTGTCAACCCGATGACCCCTGCCAGAGATTTCGATTATCGGCTAGCACTCCTGCTGGGTTGAAGATGGGAGTGCTGACAGACTGAGTCATCTCTCCCCCTCACCATAATCCATCTGCACTGCAGCAGAATGACCAATGTCCATAAAGCCTATCGACAGCTCTCCTCTTTTTGATTAGCTGTCATCTTGTGCGCACAACTGCTTGAGATATCTTCATGCCACCGTGGCATCGGCCTTTGTTGTTCTTTGATCGGATGCACTCATCTGAAGAACTAGATGTGATTGAATCTCATAAGATTTGATGTCTAAAATATTCCCATGTGGTCTGTGGCTGATTTCACTTGTGCCACCAACAAAAACAAATCTTCTCACCGCTTATCTTCTAAGAAAAACATTTTCCCATTTGCCAGTAGACCAGGCGATGGCTTGTAAATGGAAAAGTCATCAGAGTGACTGACAGTGGATATATAAGGCTGTGCTGTATTTGCGTCTGTATACAAACTTCACCTCTTTGTGTACGTGGGTGCATGTATGTGAGGAGTTGATTAATGCCCTGTCACCGTTGGCACTTGTCTCGCTCGTGGTGACAGGGCGAGTCCCCTCTTCCTGCCACCCCCTCTCCCCAACCTCACACATCTCATCACGTTGCCAGCGCCTAATCACAATATGTTCAGTTCTGGAAATAACTAGAAGGAGCTCCTTTTTTTTCCCCCGCACTCTCTTGTGTATTCTGCTTTTTTTGCTACCTTGCCGCTGTGAGTCTTGGTCTCTAGCGTCAAATTGTTATTTGTTCTTTTGCCAGCTTAACGGCACACCATATGGCTCCAGAGAATTGAAAATGGAAACACTGAAAATTAATGCTTTGCCTCCCTCCCATCTCTCGCTTATTCCCTTCCTCTCTCTCAGCCTGCAACACTGACATTTTTCAAAAGTGGATGTTAGGGGTGCCCCTGTAGCTCACCTTGTAGAGCGTTCTTCCCATGTACCAAGACTAAGTCTTAACCGCAGCAGCTTACGTTTAATTCCAACCTGCAGCTCTTTGCTGCATGTCACCCCCCCCCCCTTCTCGCTCTCTCCTCCTGCCTTCAGCTGTAGAATCAAATAAAGTTGGAAAAGTTCCCAAAAATAGTTGAATGGTATTGTGTATGGATCACAGGCCACTCAGACAGCCTCCTCTGTTTAATCAAGTATCAAATTATAATTTGCTTTGCTGCTTTCGTGCGCTCGGTAATTAAAAACATCATCTAGAAAAGAAAAACATGTTTTATGAGAGAATAATGCACCTGCTACTTAAACTAGCAACTTGCCGAGGTCTTAAACGTCCAGGCAATACAGTGGAGTGTCCTGGCAGTGCACACTGGCTGCTGGTTCTGTCATCCGGCTCGGCACAACATAAATTTTCTTCAGTTTTGACCTTGGAGTGCGAGTGTTTGGCAGGGTGTTTCAGTCCTCCCTCAACGGCCATTAGCATCCTGCATGGCCATATTAATTAGCTCCAATCAATCAGGTGGGAAGTCGTTAATTGATTTTACTTGTGAATTGAATCCGCAACACAAAGTGCATGTAATGGAGGCAGGCCGCCTGAGTCTAAGTCCCTGTCCTTGGCAGTAGGATGTGGATGTTTCTGTCAGTGAAGGTCAGCGAACACTCTCCTCTTTTCTGCTCCGCTCTCTCGTTTCTGTATGGAATATTTATTTTTTTTACCATCTGCCTCCCTCATGTCTGTTTTTTTTTTTTTTTGTTTTGTTTTGTTTTGTTTTTCTTCAACTTTAGATAGTCAAAGCCGTTAAAATTTAAGGCTGTATCAGTTAATCGTTTAAGCAATTAGTTGATAGACATACAGTTACCAATTGTGATAACAGATTATTCACTGAAGTCATTTATCAAGCAAGAAGAATAAAAGAAAATTACTTGGTTGCATTTGAAGACATTGCCTTGGATGATAGAAACTTTTCCTGTTTTTTTTTTTTTTCATTTTAGAGCTATAAATGGGCCAGGCCAATGTATCACCTGAGATTATCTTAATACAGATGGGTATTAATGTAATAATAAATAGGTGGGTCGATACAAGAAGTGTAAAAGAAAGGCAGCGAATGAATCACTTGGATGTTGATCTTTTGAGTGAGTTTCAGATGTAATCAGTGGGCTGAGAAATATGATATGTGATTGGAAAAAAAGCTGCCACACAAATCTAATGCACGCAAACAACAGCTCAGCCATCAATTCTACCTTTTATTAAAGATAATATTGTTCAGGTTCGACTGACGTTGTCAGAGAGGTTTTACATTGACTATGTTTATTATTGAGGTTGTAGTTTGCGACGGTGTTAAACTGGTCCACGTTATATTAAGGTGTTTTTGATATTTTACCCAGCCAAATTACAAACGTGACAGGCGGCAGAAAAACATTTAAATATAATGCATTACAAACAAGCAGCAATTTCCGTGGCTGTGAAATGAAGCCAACATGGAAGTGCCAAAAGCAGCAGTTCTTGGCCACGTAAGGCCGGCTACAGAACAAGTCAGTCTCCAAAAAAACACATTAAAATGTCCAACTTCACAGGAGAAATAAACACGTTTACAGCCCGATACAATGACGCTACACCTCTTTGGCTGTTTTTGGATTATCCGGGAGACGGCAGGGCCGGCGGCCAGAGCCGCACAGAAATCCATGTTTTGTACTGTCTATGACTACGACACCACCAACAACTGCAACCCCTGTAATGAATATAGTTGAATAAACAGCTTGTGAAAAAAGACTTCCTAACAAGCTGTATAATATTTGCAAAGGTTGAACATGCTGCAGTGCCATTGTACTGGATCGCATTAGATTATATGGGTGGATTTATGACTGTGGGAAGTATAATGATCTTTAATAACTAAATTTAAAGGATCCTTACGCAAGGAAACAAAAAGAAACAACAGACTCTTCATTTCACGGTGTAAATAATCAGTCTATTAAACTTCATTTGGTGGAAATGTGTAGTTATCACCCTCTCTTCTCCGACTTTATGGAGCCTACTTCTCTTCTATTATCTCCCTCGCTCTCTCTTCCCTCTTGACATATGCTCCTCGATCTGCCGGCTGTGCTGACATGGCATTCTGTCACAGTCCATCCATCTCCCTTTGCTCTCTCTTACCCAAGGGGCTTGCACTTACACACATACACATACATGCACACACACACACACACACACACACACACACACACACACACACACACACACAGAGTAAGAGTGACGCACACCTCTTCCTACAATTGTCACGAAGGGTCAACTGCCCCCATTGGCCAAACGCCCCCAGTCATCTCATAGGAACATCCCTAGCCAGGCTCTGCCTTGTCCTCTAGGTGTTTCAGCCTCAGCTCCTCTCCTCGTCTTCCTGACAGCCACTTTGTCAGCAAGGCTGTAACTCTAAGTGTCCAACTCATAACACAGATCTAATGCATGCAGTGTAGTGAAAGCAGGTAGAAGCATAAACATCGAGTACATGATTTGGACCACATTTGTGCTGTCTGAAGTAAGTCTGAGCTGCCGGCTCAGTATTCATCTGATGGGACGTATCACTGTCGTTGAGGCTCTGTGTCAGTTTGACCGGAAAACATGGAGGACAACAACTCAAGCATGCTGGCAAATTTAATTGGGATTTGGGGAGATGCTCCTGTTTCAACTAAACTAGAACAGACGGGTCAAAATCGACCCCGAAACTGTGACAGGATTCAGCTTGCGGTTTCAGCGAAAAGTTAGGAGCCTGTTAGCCAACCTGCAAAATGTGTTTTTACAGTCAACATAAGCACGATTTGGGCAAATGATAGTTTTGTCAGTCATCTCAGGATGGAAGTCTATTCAAACTAATATCATGGGTTGTTACACAAAGATATGGTCTGTTCAGTTAGTCTGATTGAGTTTTCAGATAATCTAATGCAAATACTGTTAGCCACCACAGCCTCAGGGTATCTCAGAGTCATGTTTTCATGGTAATTGTCAACTTCGCCCGCAATATCTGGCACTAAATGCTTCTCTATGTTCACCACCAGCTAGTACGTAACTGTCTGCCTGCTCTTTGGTGATGTGCAGATATTGTAAAGTGGGTTTTTAGAGCTTCCTCTCTGAAAACAGCTGCCTGCAGCAGAGTTTTGGGCCAAACAGCTAAACAATGAGTAGAAACTCACTTTGAAACTCCATAGAGAGATTCAGACGATAATCCCCTGTAGGTTCCTCATTACGACCGTCCCCCTTCACATTGTCATTTTATACATTATGAGTATATAAGAATATCAGTTATACCCTTTTTCTAGAACTGTTTAAGTATCAATGACTAAACAAGCAACAATTAAATTTAAAGTTAGGAAAAAACGTCCTTCATTTGGCTGAGCAGGACCAAGCAAAACAGGATAACAGCATGGCCGACTGTAAACTTTACGAACTGAGCGTTGTCTTTGAAATATCCCAACAACACAACTATGGGAATGGAGATGGGTGACTGAAGTGACACAGAGCAGTGTGGCTCATTTCTGTTTACTGCTCTGATGCTCTCAGCTCCGGTGCTGAAGTGAAGTACTTCTGAAACAGTCTCTCTACTCCCATCCTGTGTGATTGACTCTGTGTGGTGCACTAGGATTTTATTACTGAAATATGACCACAATACACTTTTTTTTATTTCTCTGTGTTGAAATCGAATCCATTCGTAACACAGATGATGAAGAAAGGCATTAAAATGGGAGTCTTGTTGGTGAAACATGAGACTAATGTAGTCAGGGTTTTAGTGTAGGGCGGCTGCTCTGCGTGTGTGCTGTACTGTAACTTGGCAGAAGCCATAAATAATATATTTCTCATAATTATAAATAGGTGGATTGAAAAAAAAAAAAACATAATTATGTCTAAAGATAAAAAAAGGCATAAACCACAGGCACAAGATATAATGAAATGCTGAGTCGGTGCATCGGTCTGAAGTGTTGATTAATAGTTTAACACTCTGCTAATCTGCTTCATTTGCAATGTGCAGGGCTGGTTTGATCATATTTGATTGGCAGTGGCCTGGGAGCATGAGCAAACAGACCCAGAGCTGTCAATCTCAATTCTGCACAGAAGTAGAAGATATCACACTTTTCCAACTTAGTCCAGTGAGAAGAGTGCAGACAAAAAAAAAACAAACATCTCATGCAGAATGGCCAAAAAATGTTCCAACTATTGCAGAAAATAATTGGTTGGCTTCAATCCTTCGTCATAAGAAGTTGATTGTGAAAATAGGTTTTCGGGGCCTTTAACTCGGGGCTATTTTTGGACTAAACACCCACTTGACGTCTGCTTGTCTGATGTCAGACAAACGAGACTAAAATCAGTCTCTTGTCGAGACGTTTCCTGTAGTTTCTCTTTCGCTCTCTAACAAAAGCTGAAAACATTTCTTTATAGTGTGAGCTTCGGTGTCTCTGCTCCTCGCTCTTTCCACCACATAACCTGCAGCTTGGTTTCTGTCAGACACTATCTACTGTAAATATAGTGTCTTGTATGAAAGGTGCCTCTAACCTACTGGAGGATTGGCCCATTTCACAAAGTGATTGATGTGCCACAGCTCATCCCGTAGCCTAAATTTAACTTCAGTCTTTTGTCTTATGATTTCATTTCATATCTGGCTATTGCCAGTCGTTACTGGACAGTAAAAACAGAAAATACAAGCTAATATCTGCATTGTGAATGCAGCTTTAAATCACAAGATCTTTGCCTTGGACCTCGAGCGCTGACTCTGCCCAACAATAAGCCTGGAGCTCAGTGCTGCCAACATCTTTCTGCCTCTGCTTTAGCATTCTGGATGGCAGTGGAGCTCTATTGATTTGACTTGATTGAGCTGTTAAATAAATTTGGAGTCAGACGTAATGCAATTTTACTGCTGTCCTCAGTCTTTCTACATTAGAAATTGAAAGCGTCGTCACGTAACCCAGAGTTTGGATTGAAAAGACAGCCTTGAGAAGATAGTACCCTGCACACTAATGTTGCAGAGGCGTGAGTACACAGCCGCACACACACTTTCTGAAATTAACTTTTCGCCTCACTTACCAAGAGCTGTTAAACTAATAAGATATTACAATTACAGTGTTCACCAGCCAACGTAATTAATATTCATTATTCTAAGAAACATGTAACCATGCCTGTTCTAAATGCTATTTCATGAATAGAATCAAGTGCAGTGTGTTACTTTAACTCGTCACTGTGGGTCGGGTTCATCATCATCCTTCTCCACAAGCTGAGCTAATGTTGCTTTGTGTAGCAGGAGCATGACTGGCTGACGAACAGAGCGCACGGCGGTCAGCACGGGAGATATTTTGAAAAACTGAATATAATTAATAATAAGGCATTCAAATGTCACCGTGTCAGCCAGCGTGCTGGATGTCTTAGCTGCCAAAGACACTTTTCACTAGCATTTGGCGCTTGGTGGGTGGTAATTTCAGACACTGCACATATTTAACAAGCTCCACAGTGTGTGCCAGTCATCTATTTGTACTCCAAAGGGGACCGCTGTACATATGCCACTCGAGCGGCTCTCATAAAAAAGGAAATTCAGCAAAATATTAGATGTCCAATTGAATTGTACAGAATCAATTTACGCATAAATTGGAAGGCAGTTTTGGAAAGTAGCAATTCATCTGTTGTGAATGGCGTAGTGGATGAGATTCAGTGAATGTGCCGTTAAACCAAAACACTGAGCTAAAAAAGTTGTTGATAATTTCCTTGTTATGTTGTTACTATGAAGAATGTGGATTAATACAAATTTAATTTGACACGCACGCTCTGTGTTTGCTAACTTTGTATCTTGTCTTACGGCTTTAGTCAGAGTTTGTGGGTAATACTGACCCTGGACCGGGCTTTCACACCGGCATCTAATGCTCTAGGACCTGTCAGTCTGCTGTCAGCTCGGCTCCAGCTCCTGCTGCAGTGTGTGTGTGTGTGCGTTTGTGTCAATCTGATAGGGATGTACTTCAGAAACAGTAAATGTACACTGAATACTGTAGTAGCTCTCAGACAAGCTCGAGAGACACAGATCTTTTAAGTATATGTGTAGCAGCTTTACAGTGCTGAATGTCGTCCTAAGACAGACTTGGACTACGTGCTGCGTGTTCATCCTCTCTGCCAAGTCTCCGGGTTTTGGCTTTGGGGGAAGCCTTTACTGACTGGTGATTTCTTGACTGGATAATGGCAGCTTGTGTAGCGAGGGATAACAGAAATCTCTTAAGTGCGTCCTCACAGCCTATCTATAGCTTTGTCGCCAGTGGAGGAGTTAGGAAGATTTTTTAGAGGTTAAATCTCATCTCTCCACAGAATATTGCCGCCGCATTAGCATATAAATGTGCTCCTTTGTGAGATGCATGTTTAATACGGGAGAGATTTAAAAGTATAATCATACACAAAGTGATGATGTGGCAGCGAATGGGACAAACACAAGACAGGGGAGGTGTACTGATGAGCTTTACCGCCCGCTTTTTGTGTGAACCTTTTTGTGTTTGTGTGTGTGACACAGCAGATAGTGTACATAAAGTGTGTGAAGAGATAAAGTGAGCGTGTGTGTGATTCTGCGCCTGCCTGCCTGTGTGAATGACAGAACAATCAGCGGTGGCCTCAACAGGAGAAATATACACACTATTACTAACCTGCAACCCCACCCCCACCCTGTATTCCTCCCCCACCTTCACCTTACCTTACCTCACCTCACCCGCCCCCGCCTTCTCTCCTCAGAAACCAAAGCAGAAAGACTGGCATCCTCCTGATGGCTTCATCCTGGGCCTGTGGACTCTAATCCTCCTGGTGTTTTTCAAGACGTACGGCATGAAACACCTCAAACACATCTTCTGAGACGTCTGCGTTTACTCCGCTGGATAGCTGCGGACATCAAGCTGCAAGATCAGGAACCTTCTCTGAGGCGATATTGAAGGAAAGTTGCAGTTTGTTTATTTTGCTGCAAATGGAAAGAAGATGTATGGCACCATAACTGCTCGGTGGGATGCAATTGGTGCTTTTTTTTTGTTGGTTTGGATGATTGCTCTCTACTGAAGAAATGTAAACATTTGTGTATTATACCAGATGTCATGTGAGCAGTGACAAATACTTGAATACTTGAAATCACAAGATTAGATTTTTTTTAAAATTATTTTTAACTGTTTTGTGTGTTATTTTTGGACTTCAACTTCTATTTATTTTATTGCGTCAAAAGTTTTGTCGAGTCATTCCGTAACAATAATAATAATAATAATTGCATTGATTTGGTTAAAAATGCACTGAGTTGAGTCCGCAGATAAGAGTTTAATTTATTTTTGAGAGCGCGCCGCTCTGCATATTTTAGCAGCAGCGTTTTTGTTTAAGTGCTACTCAGAACGTCTGCCCGGTCACAAAAAGAAAATGTGGTTACGAGGGCCGGCTGATTGGCTGCGAGTGGGCTGTGGAGAGATTACTATTTAATGTCTCCCTTGTCCATATACATTACACCCCTTGACCGTCATATCACGCTTGTGAAGGATAACAATCGCACATAATCCCATCTCACATGATGGACCCATCCACTTTCCCATTCACCAAATTGCCCTCCCTGTGGAAACATCCATTAGCTCCCCAGCCATGTACTCCGCTGATTGTATTCTGGGTGATGGACAGCTATTTCCCCGGCCATTCCACGTCTCACACTACAGCAGCGATAAGTGAGTGATAACCTAGTAAGCTGCCGGCCGTCCCAAATGAATCTCCTCCGTGCTGGGACGTGTTTTCGTCCTTTTTTCTTCCCCTTTCTCCTCATGTTAAACCACTCTGCATTAGACTCATTGTTGTGGGTAGTGACTGATGCTCAAAGCATATGGATTGAACCCGCGGTAGTTTATCTTTGCTCCTTGGTGTTAGGACCCACCCATCGGGGTGCTCGCTGCCACTCTCCTTCGTGGCTGAAGTGGAAAATAGATGGAGTTGGAAATTGAACCATTATGTATCAGGCGGCAGCTGCTGCGTCAGCCACCGAGTACGTTTTCTTAGAGGCTACATTATTTAAGCAACAATAAAACTCTTTTCTTTTTTCTCCCCGTTTCTTATTATACTTGTAATCTTATTCTCCTTTTCAGAGAGAGCAAACTCATTTTGTTTCCACAATTTCTTGGATTTTGGAACCTTAAATAAAGATAAAACACTGGAACAAAGGAATTAATTTGCATCTTTATCTGCCTGTTTTATTATTTTATATTGAGTTCTCTTAATTACTCTGTAATGCTGCTTTAAAATCTCCTTTTAATGTTATAACCCCTTGAAGATATGTCTGGCAGAGCTGAGTCTAAGCTTGCTTTATACCACGGAAATATCCTTGAAAGCTGTGAGCTTCTTGAGTTAACTTCCACACCTGCTCTGTTGTTTTCTTACTGGAGGCATTTCAAACAATCCGGGGAGGTTTTTAAAATGTTGTGTTCTTTCTGTTCCAGTCTTTTATTTCAAAAGACAGAGCAGCAGTTGGATCCAAGCCTCGATATGCAATCAGTGTATATCAGGCTGGCAGCAGATACACTTGAAATTAAAGCCACCCGATCTCAAATGGATTTGTTTGTTCTTAAACCCACTTCAAAATTGACTCCATCTCCTTTGCGCCTCTCTTGTTCCTACTCCAGTGCTCGCAGATGGAACTGAATATACTCAGCCTTTCAGTGTGGTGGTGTACTCCCGCGACTCCTCCGTCACTATGGTTTCCCTATGTTAATAAAGATCTGCTTCTGTCTTCCTTCACACCTGACTTGGTGGGGAGAAACCAGTGACAGGACAATATTAGAGCAGCCATCTCCAAAGAGGCAGAAAGATTTCTGGTAGTAGAGTCAAGGAGAATGCTCTGAATATGTCACACAGGTTGTTCAAACAGCGAACAGCCGCGAGCGCACGCACATGCGTTCGTCGCCTTTCAGGAGTGGAACAGCATCGACATTAGCCTCATGTGGCAGCCTGCTAAATTTAATCATTTATACACAAACAAACAGAAGCACGCGCGTGCTGATTTAGAGGCAGCATGTGCGAGCGTAGTGACAGGTTGTCCAATTTCCATGGAAACTCTGGATTTCCAACTGCTTGCCTGTCAGTGAGCCTTTGTAATGTCAATCATTCCCAGGAATGATAATAGTAATTTTAGCAGTCAGATTTTCATTCTCATCTGGAACAATAGCTGTGCATAAATCATGCTCGGCGGTGCGAGCTTACTGCGTTTTTTAAATTTTAAATGTGGCTTTTTCTTAAACTTTGAGTCGGAAAAAACAAAAAATGAAGAGAGGAGAGAGGAGAAAAAGTGTCACACTCTGATGATGATTGCTTAGGCAGAAAGTTCTGTAATAAATATGAACAGCTTTTTCTCCCCCTTGTCCAGATTGCAATGTTTGTGGATTTTACAGCAAGTATAAACTAAGAAAGCAAAGAGAATTCAAATGAAGGACTGCGCATACAAACAAAATTTGTATTATAAACATAAGAAATAGGTTTTCAGTCTCAACGAGAAGTGCAAACAAGGAAGTGAGGAAGTGGAAAATGGAGCACCAACAATATCACGACAACTGGACAATCTCCATCTTCAATCTGACTGTGCTGAAATGAGTTCATCACAACAACATATTTGTCCTCGTGAACAGAAAAACTGGTTATTCTAATAAACAGTAAATCATGATTTCCCAGGAACAATTTAGGTTGTCATGGCCTCTATGGAAAACTTGAGCTTTGCCAGGTCATAGTGACCGTATCAGGATCCTGTTGAGCCAAGAATCAAACGAAACAACTTGCACGGCTCATTGCTGTTCATTGGATTGGTTTAAGTTGCCTAACCCTGTTTTTTGTTGGTTATAAATGAGAGGGTTTCTTCGTATCTACCTTAACATCCCACGATCTTCACACACTTGTCATCACAGGAACGAATATGCTCTGTACTCGGGCTGAAAAAGGTAGTAAGAGGATTTTTAATTCTTTCATTGGGGGCAGGGGGAACTACCATCTTGAAAAGGTGCATTTTAGACAGTGAAGTGGCTTGTTTGATTAGCTCATATTCAGAAACCCACCTTACAGGTAGGCTGCAAAACATTACCTGTGGCTGACCTGGTAACTCAACCAGTCATTAATATTATTACGAGAAAAGCAGAGATGTTAAACTATGTTTAGATATTTTTTGGTGTTTAAAATCATATAAATGTTCTTGTGAATATCAAAACACCTGAAAAGTGTAAAAAAAAAAATGGGACGCTTAAAAGGTCAAGAATGAATTTTCACACTCTGTTGCCAGTTTGTTCAGTATTAACATGTTAATTTAGGCGATATGTGTCACGTAGTGAGTAATCATTCTATTAACAGAAAATTTAGAAAATCAGTTTTACTGATGGATTAAATCAAGTTAATACCAATCAAACATGGCAAACATTTGCTGGTCCCAGCCTAAATATTCAGCTTTTTCATGCTTTGTTATTGTAAATTGATGTCTTTGGGTTTTTAAGGCTGTTAACCTAACAAAACAAGATATTTAAGACATCACCTAGAGCTGTGGTTAATTTGGAAAGGCTTTTTTTTTTTTTTTTTTTCTATTTTCATGACATTTTGTCAGAGAACCTGCAGGTCTCGAAAGGTCTTAAAAAGCACTCAATCCAGTTTCTTCACAAAAGGTCTCAGAAGCTATTAAAAACTCTTAAATATAATTTACAAAGTCTTACATCTTATCTTTTGCCCTCTCTGAGCAGTATCATTAGTTAGAAAATGTTTTTATATCTGCAGGCTGAGAGACATTAAACGCCAATAAACTAGAAAGGGACTGTTGTGACAGCGGTCTGTGCACGCCGGAGGCTGTTTAATCATTTTTTTGTAGTTTGAGTCAAAACCATCAGACCTGTAGGAAACATAGTCACTACTGCTAGCTACACTAACTATAACAGCTCATCAACTCATGATGACTCCAGTTATAATCTATTTATTGCCACTGGGGTCCAGTATGAGTGTTAGTGATTGTACCACAGGCGTTTTGGACCACAGGGAAGAGGAGGATGTCAGACTCAGAGCTGTTGTCGTGCCAGAACCGGAGCTGGGAAAGCAGGTAATGTAACTGGGCTCAGACATACTGACAGAGGCAAAAAGACCAAAGAGGATGCTGATGGAGGAAGCTAAGAGAAGAAAAAGAGACAATGACTGAGCAGCCTCCAGACAAGAGTAAATCTTAGACTGACTTTGTTGGTGAGAGCTTGGTGACATAAAAGGTTGAAGGACGCCGAGCTGGACTTCTTACTGTTGAACTAGTAGGTAATATTTCCTCAGGATGAATAAAGTATTTATCTATCTATCTATCGATTTGCTGGCTGCTATGTCTTGTTTGCTTGATGTTGGTCCACTCGATCATAAGTGATATAATCATAACAAATACAGTTGATGTACAGTTGTCCATATTTACCACAGTGATGTTACACTCTGAAACCCTATGGACAGAGACAAAGATTTTTTTTTTCTTACAGTAACTTTGTTTATAATTCTTTTGGTGTTGTGTTAACGTTACTAACTTGGTGTATATTAGAAGTGTATAAACAGAAGAACGTTGTTTTTCTGCCCTGTTCATCGTTTCTTATATTGACTTTATAATGTGCCATCAATCATCCTAAATGAATTTTAAGTACATTTTATTGAACTCAGCTGTCTAATAATTGAAGTGTTCATGACGCTCTGCTGAATACTTGGTTTCCCTTCATCATCTTATAGTATTTCCCTGATCGATGTGCTTTACCTTCAGGTGATGTGATGGTACCGCTCTCTGAAAAAAAAAAAAGCTCCTTCTCTCAGTCATGAATGCGGTCAGGGATGTTTGTTGCTCTGGGGAAAAATGGCCTTGTAGCTCTGCCTGTCTTTCATTATTATTTCAGTACACAGCCCGATGTCACAAGCAGACAGAAAGAGAGATTGAGAAGTAAAAATGGCAGCTGTCGTCAGCAGAAGGTGAAGGTGAGTCACTGGCCATAAAATCTCAATGTTTCATTTCTGGAGGCTACTACACACACGAGAGATAATATATTTTTAAAAATTCTCGCATTTAAACGTCTTCTTACTGTTACAGAAGGAAACTGCTGAACGAAGCACTGTTGATAAAAAGTATTTTATTGAGTGGAATGTTACATTTCCATTATGTGCAAAAAGAGAAAAAAAAAACAGATCAGTGCTGGAATGAGTAGATGAATCAACAGAAAATTAAATGGTGACAATTGATAACTGATAAATCATTTAAAGGAATAGTTTGATATTTTGGGAAATGTGTTTTCTGGCTCACTGTTGGATCATCAAATTGATACCACCGCCATGTCTTCTAATATGTGGTTTGAGTTAGCACCCATATAGCTTAGAAACAGAGCAAAACAGCTCGCCACGCCTTGTCCAAAGATAACAAAATCCACCTAGCAGCTCCTTTGAGGCTCACTAATTAATGCATTAAATCTTGTTTGTTTTATCCGTACAAAAATTCGAGTAAGCATTAGGAACGGGAACGTCCTGGAATCAAGAAATAGTCCGGCACACAGCGCTGAAAATGGTCTTTCCAGTTTTCACTGGCGTACGTATGTCATGTTTTATAATATTATTGATTTCATATTTTTGCTTCTTTACTTGGAGCACTTGCCTTTGTTCTACTATGTTTGTTGTTATGCACCAAAATACCAGGACAAATTCCTTGTATGTGAAAACTTCTTCTTGGCAATGAACCAGATCCCGATTCTAACTTGGCAAGAGAGAGGGAAAAGTCATATTTCACAAATTGTCAAACTATTCCTTCGAGTTATTTATGAGGCAAACATTTCAAAGACTTCACTTTGTCAAATGTGAGGATTTGCTTGTTTTATGTCACGGTAAATTGAATACCTCTAGGTTTTGTACTGTTGTTCTTACAAAACAAGCAATCTGAAAATGTCACCTTGGGCTTGGGGAAGTTGTTATTGGCATTTTTCACAATTTTCTGACATTTTTAAGACCCAACAATTCGTCAAACAAAAACAGTCTTTAGTTGCAGGCCTGAGCAACATACTAGGGTTCAGTTTTTTAGGCGAAAAAAACCCCCCCAAAAATATTCACACGCTTATCACTTTGCTAATATGGACCATTGTGCACAGCCATTTGTGAAGTCAACATCTCCAGAAAACAAATCTTTTCTACAGTACAAAGTCAGCAGCAGGCCTCAGCATCTCTCCTCTCATCATTACTCACATTACAGAGGTGAGGGCAAAATCAATAGGGACTTAGCACCAGGATGTATCATTAGGATAACCACACATCTCATCACTTTCTCCAAACTGACAACGCGATTCTTATTCACGGACGGGGAGAAGAGGGGAAAAACGTTGGATATCAGAGAGATGTCGGGGCAGTCTACAAGTAGAATACACTCCATCAAATAACAGGAGAGTGCATGTAATACACAATCGGGAGCGAGAGAGGAGGAGAGTGACGGATCACATACTCATCAGTTTAACAAAAAGAAAAAAAAAATGTAATAGAAGCAGCAGCCGATGAATTCAGTAGGATGGATGCCACCGCTGCATCCCTGCTCTCGATCTTAATCTTCCACTTGTCTTGTGTGACACAGCTGTGCATTTACATGGAAATCCAGCTATATAAATCGTGCTATTAACTGTTGACAGGAGCCGACAAAGCCTTATGATACATACACACGGGAGCTGGGGGAGGAGGTGCTGCGTGCGCATGAGATAAAACCTCCAGGTTAATGTTGCACACTTGTCATTCAGAAAGTGCTGCATTGCAAAGTTTGACTTGGGTGACACTTCAGTGAGCTTACAATGCGCACATCTGAAAGGCAGAATAAATGAAAGTCAGGGAAGTGAATACCTGCTTTGAAGAGTTTGAGCTTTTGTTACACGACACAGGTCTCAAGAATCTCATCCAGCATGACCTCCTCTGTGTCTGAAAAGAATATAAAAATCTGAACAGTGACTCTTCCAAATGGTCAAATTTAAGCGACAGCATTATTAGTATTCAGAGTACACGGTCTCTAGTACTACATTGTCAGATCCCGGGCATTGTTAAAAATATTTTTCTGTCAGTGAAGTGTAAGCAGTAAATCCTGTGTACATCCTTCATTCAACAGAGGCTTTGTGATGAGCCCAAACTGAAGTATGCATCCCTCTGGTATGTGCACACACACACACACACATACGAAACCGAGGAGGATCCACAGTAAGACACTGCATGCATGCATGGAGAGTGGAGTGTGTAATGACGCTGCCTCCTTGTTGAACCTCTCTTTACAAGGTTTTCAAAGACAGATGTACAACTTTGAACCGGTTCACCTCCGTAAACAAAACACTCTGCTGGAGCTGAAGTGGTGGAAATGTTCCTAACAAATGTCCAGCAGGATCTACAAGACCCAGGTCTTCATCTGTGGTATCTATTTTCTTGCCTACTTCATGTTTTAACATTTTTTTTTGTTAAAGGGTCCAGTATCCCTGAATACAAATGTTCCCCCATCATCAGGCTTTCCGAGATGAATCTCTAAAGCATTTTTCTTCACCGACACCCGTCACGTCTTCTGGGGTACCAAAGGCGCCGCTGTTACCGTCCACTCCAGCGTTCGGTTGGCTGGGAGTGGCGGAGGGCTCCAGTCCGGCTGATAGAAGTGGATGTCAAAAGTCCGTGCCCAGTTGGCAAAGACCCGCTTCTCCGTGATGAAGCGGTGGTGGCTGCCCCGCCGTCCGCGCTCATGAGAGATATACATGGCGCACTCGTCTGGACCACGTGGCTCGTAGTAGTGGTAGGGGACGGAGTGGTGCTGAGGCTCCCTGTAGTGATGGTGAGAGAGGAGACAGTTGACATTTAAAGAAACGTTTTAATGAGTCACTTGAGCTTCATGTGACACCACAGTGTTTCATTTTGTGGGAGCCAAATTTAGCTTGTTTTAACAATATTTAAATGCCACATGCCGCTGAACCGAAATAAAGAAGCAAGTATTCAAAAGAGGCTGAGTTTTTTTTTTTTTTTTTTGAAGCTTGATTGAAAAAGTACAACCTCTCAAATGGTCCAGATAAAAAATCTCCAACTCAATCAGTGTGCAAAAAAACACACCCAAATCTGCAACTGTGCTGCTTCACTGCTGCTTGCTTTCAGAAATATAACTCTCTCCATCTCCCCACTCTCCCCATTAGCACTTAAGTGTGAATTGTGTGTGCTTGGGTTTCTTTTAATCTGTCATTAAACAACCTACACATAATGACTTCTCCACTTCTCCACCGAAAACAACAAAACAAACAAAAGCACACTGATTCAATCCACCAGAAAACGTCACCCTGCAGAAACCTGATAGGAGCTGATCATAGCTGGCTTTGGGTGAGAGGCACGTTCATACGTGTTTATGTTTAACTCATATATTAAATTCATATATTAATACAGACAAACAATTAATCATATTATACAGTATTAGTCTCATGTACACCGTTTTCTACACTGACTTTAGTGCTATCACAGTACCGTCACTCTTGCCTTGTAATTTAGTCTGTAATTTCTATTTTTACTTCTTATTTTTGTTTCATGTCCCTTTGATGATTTCTTTTTTATTTTCTCTGTAAATCTGTATCTATTTCTGTGCTGTTGCAACAGGCCTTTATTGATCTCCAGGGGAGATCAATAAATCTCCAGGGGAGATCAATAAAGGCCTATCTCATCTTTACAAGACCATAAAACATAAAACAGAGTCATTAGAAAATATACAGGAGTGTACACTTCACGGCCAAACACATGTGGACACTTGAACATTATACTACTCCTCTGGGAAGACATTTCACAACATTTTGGAAACTGGCTGCAGGTAGGGAGGGGTACGATCACTCACAAGAAGAACATGATGCTTTACGGGACTACAACACCAACTATTTCACGGATTCTGGTGAAACTGGATCATATTTAAAGGAGAAAATGTTTTCTGGTTTCCCCTCTGATGTCCTCCAGCTGCTCCGCGTAAACCCTCTGTGATTTACAGGGTTTCCTGATGGACAGTAAAGTAGCTGCCGTTAGCTAACGTGAGCTCAGTTTGTGAGCCGGGCTGAACACCGGGGGACAACAAGCAACCAGAGCTGGGTAAGCGGGCAATGTAGACGGGCTCAGCACTCTCAATGAACATAAGGAAAGAAGCGAAAAGACCAAAGAGGACGTACTGCACTCTGAAACTGGCGGCACTAAGTCACAAATATATTCATTTCCAATCTTGAAGCACCCAATGTTGCGTCCACATACTTTTGCAGTGACAGAATGATGCTGCTAAAGATTGTGACAGCAAGAACTCTTTGGTTTTCTATTTGAATTAATGATCATGATGATAAAAATAGACCTCTTGTTCTTGTATGTTAAACAATTTATGCTCCTGAATGTGTTAAATGAGTTCATCTTTTTTTCAGACTGGCAGATATTCACACACACACACACACACACACACACACACACACACACACAGAGGACCCTGATCTGTCTGTCATAAGTAATAGTGCCCCAGTCAAAATGTCCACAGAGTCATTTATCTTCATATATTAATCACTGTACCATTCTACATTTTATTTTTCCTCATATCTGTGCATATCTTCCACATCTGATTCTTATTGAGTATGATCCTACAGACAGTTCTGGTCATTGAACATTCAACCTGCCTCGGGACTTGACATGATTTTATGTATTTTGGACCTATATAGCAAACACAAACTCATCCATCCGGAGAGTAATATGGTAAGCTCTCTCATCTCAAAATGCTTCAAGTGAATAAATAAGACTGTGAATCACACTGAAGGGGGATTTTTTTGTCTTAGGACATGTGGTGTTCTCTCATGCATGGGTTTTCCTTTCAAATACAGATGCTTGTCCTATTTATTTACTCAATTCTTCAGAGACATCAAGTGACATTTTCTCGACGATTTGGGGGAACACTGAGCCTCCGCCATGTTCTACTGCTTTTAAAAATGACTGGCTCATATAGCAAGATATTCCTTTTGTGCCGCTCTCTAAATGTCATGTACGGCAGACTTGATGTTGGTGAAATTGCTCAGTGGTCTGAAGTCCTTACTAAGTAGTACACTGTCATGAAAATCTGAGAGGGACCATTTTTATTTCCTTGTCTCTATGTACATGGCAGACGATAAAAAATAAGCTTAATTTTTTTGTTTTTTTTTAAAGTACTGCACCACTGTGTTCCACCATTTTCAAAATAACAGTAATTGAGGCTTGAGACACAGGAACACTAAATGAAAATTACAGGCCCAAAGTAATGGTTTAGTCCTCTGTACGAAGTAATTATGGACACTGTTTCCTTAGTTTTTTTTTTTTAAAAAGGACAGTACATAACAGCAAGCAGCAGTTTAACAACATGGAAATAAATGGACTGGATGCAGAGCAGACATTTTGACTTATCAAAGCCTAAAAAAAAACAAAACACAGTAACAGTTAACGATTAACCATTAAGTGTCCCAGTAACACAGACAGTAAACCAGCACCCTCAATAGCAGGACCTGCACTAAGTATGGGATGCAGGTATTATTAATAAACCTACTACGACATGTCAAAATGTTTCTGATAATACAACAGTTGTTGCATCATTTATATGCATTGATTATTTATTAATGCTTTAGCTTTATAAATATCCATAAAACATACTTGATGTGACGTCAGGGAATCATGTTTTTTGAATCCTCAGCTCGATCTCATCCAGTAAAATCTTGACACTTGATATGAAGAATAAAACGATTGTTGAGTGTCGGCTCAAGAAAACCATTTGTTTAAAGGAGTGAACCGGCGTTCCCTCCTCATTATGATCCTGATTGAATGCACTTAAACCCAAAGTAAAAAATAAATAATAATTCAGTAATAAATCAGAGGTATGAACAAAGAGATACTGAACATTTTACAGTTTGTTCTTTTTATTGAGAAATCTAATAAGATTTGTTCCTTGTCCAATAAAATCCCCAATTAAAGTGTTGGCTGAGATGGATGAGACGTGAGCTGTAATTCAAACCATTAAACTCTGCTAATGAGGCTGGATGAGTTAGCTGCTGGGAGCAAGACAGAGTCAGAATTGGCTGTATATCCCATTTTCTATTTGCATTTCTTTCTTTTTTTTTTTTATTAAATAAAAGGAAGAAATCTGAGGACTGCCATCCTAAAGTGGAAACAGCATAGTAAATAGAAGAGTAGTAGAAGGGAAAAAATCTTGAACGTAGCTTAAAAGAAAATCCACTTTTCTTTTTGCAAAATACTCTCTCGCCATGGCAACTCGCAGCTGGTCTTACCTGTATGCTTTTATTCTGCATTTTTTGTCATTTGTTAAGGCTGCACGTTGGTGTCATTTTAAAGTTAGTCTCCCCTTGCGTTTAATTACAGTGTAGCAAAGTACTTACTGTACTCATTTGCAGTTAATTTGGTAAATTCAATCTCAGTGTCACCCATAAATAATGAGGACGCAGAGGAGTAGTATGTAACCTTTCTCCAGTGAAGGGATTTCGGAAATACTTTAAAAAAATGAAATAATTTAGGAAATTATACTTTAGAAACATAATTATCACACATTTTGCATTTTAAATTTTTGCTTCAATATCACTGTGAAATGTAGCCATGCACAGCCACATAGCACTCAAACATCTGTGATTAATCATGAGCTAAAATTTGACGGAAAGATATGAAAGCAGAGGTCAAATGAACAGTTTAAAAACACTCAAAAATCGTAGCTCCAAATGGGAAATATTAGGAAGAGAAGAGCGGATCAGCGGTACACCTTTTCCACTAAATCAGCTCTGGTTCTTGACTTGTTTTCCTCAAGATTCAGCAAAAGTCAACACAAATATATATAGCAAATATTCTTCTGATTGGAAATGAACCAGCCTCCTGTGTAAACTTTCCATAGCTAAATAAGGGCTGACCACCGTGGCTGTCTTTTAACGTCTGTCATAATGGTGGTACTCGTAGAAACTGATATTTTCTGAGGTAATAGTGTAAAAAGTTGGAGAAACACTGCGTTATGACATTTAACTTTGTCGTGAAGAGTTGACATTTGTGACGCATGAACATTCACAGGACAAACGGAGATTTGTATCTTTAACATTAGAAATGTTCCAAATGCAAAAATCATGAATGCTGCTGAACTTTATTAGCAACTATCAAGTCTAACTAGTCAGGCAGCATTTGAGTGCTATGATCATGTCACATGTCACTGTTTGACTAGCTGGACACAAGCCTCCTTTACAACTCTCAAACCTTTACATCAGTATACCACCAGCCTCTTGAGGTGCTTGACAGGAAGCCAAACAGCCATCAGCATCGCTGTTGCCTAAAAAAATCACAATTTACTGAGCTGAGACTATCTTATCAAATTTTACAGACGCTTGTCTTGTCCTCCTCCTTCCTGCTCCCCCGCTTTAGTGTTTTTATACAGCAGAAAACAAATGATGATAGACACACTTGGACTGTGTGCAGGAGAGGATTGTATAATACCTACGAAGAGGACTGCGTTTGGACAGTCAGCTTTCTCAGTCTGCCAACACTTATCAGAGACTCTGACACATTTTGTTCCTTCAAATCAATCAAGTGTGTGACCACACTCTAATCACTCATCTAATAACCTGAATTGTGCTTGCATAATGAAGTTCACTTTTACCATCACAACACTTTCAGTGTACTGTATTGTGATGTGACTGACGATCATAATTGGTAAAAGTTTTTTCTTGACATTGTCTCCAAGTGCTTGCTCATGGTGCATACTGTATATACTGAAATATTTACTACCTTATGTACATAACACAACCTGTACACACCATAATACTTTAGCATAAAAACCTTATTGTTTATATTGTTTTATGTCTATTTCTAGATGTACATCGAGACCAAAGATTTTACACTTGCAGTAATCTGACAGCAGAGAATGCGATGACGCATTGACTAAAGGGCATCTTCCTTGTTTTTGAAGGTGAAACAAAATGGCATCTTTATTTACTTAGTGTTAGCAGTGGCTGTGTTAACCTGACCAATCAGTAAAATATGGCCTTCCTTTGAGCTACACACTTATCATTATCCCTCACACAAGTAAGCTGTGTTCAAGTTCATCAGCTGGATCGTCAGAAGGCTGCATAATCCGGAATATGTCATAAAGGATGAACAAAAAGTCTGTTTTATCTTCTCTTGCCTGGATTTTTTGGGGGAACACAAACACTGTTTTTGGATGCTGTTCGTAGCGTCTGCAGAGTGAGATGAAGCGGTAAAAAATGGACTGTGGAGATGCTGTACAGTGTGACAGACAAAACAAATATGACCAAGCAAAAAAAAAAAAAAAAGGTGGTTGAAGGGGAAAGAAAAGGGAGGACTGTTTGGCTGCTACAGCTTTAGTATTGTAGCATGGAGTGAGCTAAATCTCTCTAATGTCTGACACTAACGAGGGAGGTCCGTGTACTGATACAGACCTTTTCTTCTAAATCCTTATATATGTGCAATATTTCTTGAAACATTTGCATTGTTAACACACTCTCGTGTACTGTGAGACATCTGCTGTTTCCCTCTCTCATGTCTCAGAAGCACACAAATATAAACAACACTGTGAAGTTTTGATATTTGTAATGCTAGACTTTTTTTTTTTTTACTAACATTCAGGCAATATGAGCCATCCCAAAACCCCTCCATGCCATACTGACATTTTATTTATCAGCTGCCTGGCTATATTTAAAGCTTTAATCTTTCTTATCAGGTGACTGTGCTGCTATAAATTCATACACTTGAAGACGGCTGCATACACAGCTCTGCTTTAAAAACTCTTAGTGACGGTGCTTGTCTGTGATGTTTTACATTCAGCTCCACTGTCTCACCTGCAGAAGTCCGGGGCAACCATGCCGTAGACATTGATCCTATCGCACAGCTCCAGGGCGATGGTCATAGTGAACCAGCCGGTGCTCAGCCAGGAGTTTGATATCCTCCTGCAGAGAAGAGAGAGGAGGAGGAGGAGGAGGAGGAGGAGGGTGAAGACAGCTGGATGAATTTCATGCGTGGGAGACCACAAGGATGAAAAGCTATACCACTTTTTTTTCTTTATGTGATTAACTGGGAAAGATAATGAGAGAATCTGATTGTGGCATAATAAAGATTTATCTGAAACCCGAGGTCGATTTTCCTCGCTGCAAGATCATTCAGGTTCCTCACAGCTTCATTAAAATACAGATCCATCCTACATATCGATTGATACAAATGAACCCTGTCAAATAATCAAACCCATAATCAGAGACATAGCCTTGGTCTGCGTGTGGTGCAGATTGTTGGTATGACTGAAGCTTCAGCTGCAGAATGATCTGCCTGCAGTTTTCTAGTCACACCTGCAAAGAAACGAGCACTAATCACACTTTTCTAAGATATGCGGTTATGAAAGAAATATGAAATTATATTTTCATTACATGAGAAAATCATAGTGTCCATCAGAGCGGTCTCTCTCATCGGGATGCTGTCAGATGAACAAACCGTCCAGTCTGAATTCCTTGTTGGTTTTGAATTGATTTAATGAGCTCCAGAGTCATAAAACTTGCACCACATCTAAAAGGACCATTAAACCACCTTCAGCTTAAATTGAAAATAACTTCGACGAAACAAAAATTACTTTAGCCTGTTTTTCTTTTTTAACAGCCAGATAAATAAGCCGAACTGAAACATGCTGTAAGACTTCAAAAATGAATGACAAAGCAACATCGTGTAAGTTTTCTACCATAAAATAACATATTGATGCTACACTGACTTGATCACTTGTGAAAAATATATAAATAAAGTCACACACCACCAACCATTTTCACTGAGTTTTCTCAGTAAACTGCTGCGAACTGTAGGTGATGTTAGCTCAGTTTTTTAGCTGTGCAGTCTAGACTGTGAGCTCAGAGCACCGGGGGAGTGTTAGTGTTTGAAAGAGGGAGTATTCGGGCCCAGAATTTGAGGGAATGCTGATGGGGAGCGGAGCCGGTGTTGTGCCAGAACTGGAGCTGGTTAAGCTGACAAAGACTTAGAAGCCACTATGGACGTAATGACAGAGGTGAAGAGACCAAAGAGGACTAAAGCCAAACAAAAGCTGTTGTCTCACTAGTTTTTGGTCACAAGTATTATAATCATAACAAATATACATATACAGCTGTCCATATTTACCACAGCGGGATTACACTCTGAAACTTGGATGCTAAATTACAAAAATACCAATTTCTACACTATGTTGCTTTAATGGCCTGAATAAAATAATACACTGCTTTATGTGTTTTAGCCCAGTAGTTGTGTAATTCTGGCAAGTGGTGCAAGAATCTCCTCGTGCTATCAGTAGGTCACTTATATACTAACAAGCTTTCACTTATTCCATGAAGTATAGTAGCGCCTATTGGATGGTTCGCCATTAAATTTGATTACAGACTTTCAAAGTAGAAGTACTTTAATCCCTAGACTGCTCTGCAAAAGTACAGCCTCACATAGCTGCTAGCTCTTGTTTTCACCATGCAGTAATGACAGAAAATTTCCTGATGTTGATCTCTTGGCTCGCTGGCCTGTAGCCACGACTGTAGTCATTGCCAAGCACAGTCATGCAGGAGGTTTAGCTGTTGTGGTCTAAAGCACTTTTGGAACAATCAGTATTCATCAAATCAATTTATAAATTAGCTTGAGAGGTGGGGGAAAAAAATGCATGTTCATGTTGCCTCACACACAGTGTGAAAATATTCAAGTATGAGCTGAGAAAATTCAGCAGGGATAAATTTGAATCCTTCGGCTGAATCAGGCACAGCTGTGCATCCCGTCATGCTCCCCCTGCTGCACAGCTGAACCTCATCTCGAGTGGGATGGCGACTGGTGCCCAGTGGATGTATACATGCATCAGTTATCAGGTGCATTTTAAGATGCCCCCCTCTGGAAATATTAAAAAATGGTGGTGAGGTTACAAGATGAATATAAATAACTGGTGCAAACTTAATTATAATTAAGTTCCCACAGAGTCATTTTCAAAGTGTGACTGTAAAGTTGCAGTTCGTCAACATCAAGCTGCTCAACATTTGAGATTAAATTTACTAAATGGGTTCTACGAAAAGCATTCACACTACATGAAAGTTGTTGTAGGGCCACCTACCCTCACTAAATCATTGGCACATTGGCCTACACGTTGGATTTTATAAATAAAGGACAAACTGGGACAAACAATACAAAAAGAATAGAGTGATATTACAGTTCAGACTGCTGTGCTCTGTGAGCTCGGTGTCATCCTGCATCTTCGTACCATGAATATTTGAACCAAAAGACATCGCAATGCATCCAACAGTTGTTCAATTTCTATCTTGACTAAAATATTAGACCAACTGACAGAGAGACCAACATTGCCATCCACTTTTCCAGGTTAAGTCATGATATCTTTTGAAATAATGTGAGGTAGAGCGAGGAGGCAGAGGTTAAAACTCTTGCTTAAGAGTAGTTTGACAGGATCTCTCGACCATCTCGTCACCCTGCTGCTTTCAGAAAGCTTGTTCATGTCTGTTCCCACACATATACACTAGCATCCACAGCAGCTCAGGTTTTAACTCAGCAAGACAGAGAAACAAAGCCCGGACCTTATAAGAAAAGTCTTGACAAGAACAACCAGGCAGGCATCTCGACACCGTGCTCGCCTCTGGTTGATGAGGGTGACACATTTGGAGTGGAGGGTTCACCTGGTTGTTTACAAAAAGTGTTCAGACTTTCTTTCTCTTATTTTCTCATAGACAGAACAGTGTAGGGGGGATAGACGTCAAAAAAAATCCATGAATAAAAAGCCTGTTTAGCATTTGTATTTTGAACATTTCCCCTGCTTGGGGATGGTGGAATGGAAACACTTCTTCCTGGGAAGCTGTATGGGAGTGAGGAAAGGTTCCCAGACTGTTGAAAGGAGTTGAGGGGACTGTATAGACAGAACCTCAAGTATAACTAAGAAGATAAACCCTGCTGTCTTGGGTTGGAGAGGCTTTGTGTACACGCCTCTGTGTATTTCTAGATATGCTATTAAGGTGATGCAATGATAGTCAGTCCAACACATTGGTGCAAAAAAAATCTTGGAAAACTAAAAGCTGTAGTGCCATAAAATTTAGTGCATCATGTCAACAAGTCTGTTGTTAACGTCCTACTCATCCAATGGAATGTGAGGATAGTAAATAGCAAGAACACCAACAACTAACACTGGTTAACAAGTTGTCATGGTCATAGAAGAAAACACAGTTTCTCCTGCAATGATCATTATGTGTCTAGCTTTGTAGTTCCCTTAAATCCACCGGGGTGTTATATACGCAGACTTGTTTATTGCAAACAAAAGACATCACCATCTATTAATTTTGGCTTCACACCGCTGTAGTAAGGGTGAATATTTAGTTGGGAGCAATCACAAATTATCCTTTGAATAAACTTGAGGCAAAAACTCACTTTGAGTTTGGTGGTAACGCATCATTACAAGCCAACCTTACATGACCTACAGGTTAGCATGTTAGCAGTGACATGATAAATGCTTTTCTGAAGATTAACAACACATACGTGTACTTTGACACGCTAACGTTATTGAGCTAATACACTGTTGTTACGTCAGTTATTCAAATTTATGCATGGAAGCTAACCTGCCTGCAGTCAGCTGGCAGATTATGTACATACATGTGCCTATTTTTGCACTTTGCAAGCGTTACAGATATATCCTGATATATGTGGGAAAAGACTTGTTTGTATTTAATATTGGCGAACAGTGAATATAGTGCAGCGTATAGAAAATGGTGAGTGTTTTTAGACACAGTCTCAGTTTTGTTTTCTTTCAGTAATCAAGCAAACAACAGCAACAACTCTCTCCTCTGCCGCGCCGTTATTTCACCCCTCCTGACCTTTGAAACAACAACACCGTGTTTGCTGGAAAAAATGTCTACAAGTGGTCAGATCCCACCGTTTTACCGTTTTACTGTCTGTACTGGCCAGAAAATGTGATGAATGGTGACAAAGCACTTTCGTCTGACTTTCATCTTTCTATTAGCGTCTGTCTGCGCGACAAACAACAACATTGTGGAGCCAAAGCGATGCTATCGCAGCTGAAGCACACGCTTCTCATTTTCAGTTAATTAAGACAGGACCCAGGTTGTCTGGAACATGTTGATTTGTTGTGATATGCAAACACAGCCACTGGGCTTTTAATATGACAACAGTCTGGTACCACACACACACACACACACACACACACACACACACACACACACACATGCATACACTCCTTTTCCAAATTAGAAAACTTTAAAAGTTCAAAGCACATTTTGTCACCGAGCAATCTGTGGCGGTTGCACAGAGGTCTTAGTCAGGAGGCATGCAGCTAATCTCACTTAAGAAGTCTTCCTCATTTCCTTGTTTATGAACATGCTGGTGAATAATGTGGTGTGAAATGTCAAGCTCTTAGCTTCAATGGCTGTCTTTAAAAAGGACTGGAATCAAGCTGTGAGTGTAAAAGCAGATTTATCCCTGTGAAGGAGAATGATGTCGTTCTTCATGTTTACAGAGTTTGGTGGTGTAAATCAGGCAAAAGTACCCGTTTAATGAGTGGTTTAATTGTGTGTTGATCCTTGAGTCTTAAAATCTTATTGAGATTACTTTCAAACATCGCTCGCATAAAGAGATGGCTTCAATATAATGGCATCTGTTACAAGAAAACAACTTGATTTACCTTGAAGAAATGATATCACCTTGCAGTCATTTCTTCAACAACAAAATAATATTAAATTCAAGACTTGATCGAATAAGTCAAGATGTTTTTTTTTCATGTAAAAGAGGAGAACAAGAATAGTGCTGCTCTGGTTTCAGTTGCTTCATTGTGTTGATTTCTAAAGAGCAGACGTGTATCATCATTAAGTTTAAACTAATTGCTGTTATGCAACTGCTGAGAGGTAAAGGTCACATGAAGGAGTGATTGGGTGTAATTAGTTGACGCTGAAACATCTGCTGTGCGTGTGCCGTTTGGCGCTATGGACGTTACCATCTTGGTCACAAAGGTTCTCAAAACTCAAGTACGTTTCAGAAACCATTTTAGAAATCGTCAATGCAGTAAAAGAATCTCGATTCATGTTTGAGCATCGCCTAGCCTGACAGTTTGATCAGAGTTTTGTGAGCGGTGTGTTTTGCAGTGGATGCACTCACTCAGAATGACTTATTGATCACGGGGTCAAGGTAGCCACGCCCAAAAGCACGCCCCGCTTTACCCTCTATTGCACTCTAAATGGGATCATAATTCACAAAATGAACGTCATGCTGTGTTGGAGGAGATTTAAAACCAAGTGCCAACCTCTGTGGCTGGAAAATGAAGTCAATGCAGAAGTGCCAAAAGCAATGCAGTTCCTAAAGCGGCCACTTGAGGCTGGTTACAGAACGAGGCAATCTCCATAAGTGCCCATATTAAAATGTTAAAACGTCCAACTTCACAGCAGAAATAAACATTTTTACAGCCTGATACAAAAACACCTGGTATGAATAAGCCTTATACACCTTCAACCTTAGTGAAAGCGATTAGAGATTGTGTGGTGTTCATTATTTATTTAAGTGCTTCACTTTTTCCAAGGCCATCCACAGCTTCCATTTCAACCCTCTTCTTCTGGCTGCTTCCTGTAGAGGGGTCACCACAGTGAATCATCTGTTTCCATCTCACTGCCAATCCGGCATGGGGATCTGATGATCCACATATTTGTTTTGGCATAGGCTTTTACATCGGATGCCCATTTATCTGGGCTTGGGACCGGCAATTAGGAACGCACTGGCTCGTTCATCCCCAGTGGCTGAAGAGCAACTTGGGGTTCAGTGCCCAAGGACACTTTGACATGTGGAGAAGAGGAAGTGGGGATCAAACAGGCCAACCCTGTAACTTGCTCCACCACCTGAGCTACAGCTGCTCCCCCCATTTCAGCCTTCCTCAGAGGTGAAAATGGCACAGAACAAAGCTGCCACTTCTTTTGTTTGCAATCTCTTTTCCTTTCATGTTGTCTGTATTAGATTTTATTATTATATATATATATATATATTTATTTTCTATTCTAGCACGCCATGTGTCGGGGTTACACAAGGTCAAACATATATCTTGAGGTCACTGCATGGACAGTGTTAAATCTTTGATTGTCGAGGAGAAACTGACTTCTCTCCAGCTGCATGTTTGTGTTTAGCAAAGCTGACGCCATTTTGATGAATGTTCAATAAACCTTTCAGCATAAGGCATCTTGGGATCTGACTGAACCGACCATGGATTAATCTAATTCTCCACAACAGAGCTGATCGAGAGGCGGGTTACAGCCTGGACAAGTCGCCAGTTCATCACCGCTGACACGTTGACACAAACCATTCACACTCACATTCACACCTTTGGGCAATCTGGAGTTAGCAAATAATCTATGAAGTGCATGTCTTTGGACTGTGGGACGAAGCTGAGACACGGGAGAACATGTTCAGTCTCCATTGCACATTTCTTTTATTTTTTTATGCTCAAATCCACTGTTCTTATCTGACATCTCCCTGACGCTCCCGTTAAGTTTTGTCTTACCTGAAACGGCGGGATAAATTACACCTGTGTACACCTGCACATACATCCCTTAGGTCCCAGCAGACATTTGCCCACCTTGAACCTGAGCATCAGTACGTGGCCTTTAAAGGTCACTGTGTTTTACCTCAACTGAATTTAATTCTTGGCTTGGGTCTAAGAAGAGGTCTGATTCTGGTTTCAGGCTCCTGTTGTGTCCCGGCTCTGCTGCTCTGTGAAGCACAGTGGGCCTGCCGTGCCTCCATCTTTTAGACCTTTTCTTATAAGTCACCATAGAATAGTTTTCCAGAACTGCAGACACCGTAGGCGCTGTCATTTTTTTTTAGCTTTTTCAACAGCAGGCAGGTAGATTTGCTGCTAAATGGATCAAACCTGTGATCTTTTGGTAACTAAATGATCTCTAACCTGCCACCCACACATTTTACTCCAGCAAAGTACACCAGTACTCACAGTGCAATACAGAGGGGCTGTTAGCAATTACAATAAAACATTACAGGAACATAAAAAAAAAAGTTATTTCAAAAACTAATTTGCCTTTAATCACCGGTTGAGGCTCATTCCGGTTTGGCAATTTAACACAGAGGATGCAGAGGGACACCTGTTTTTCATTGCTCCTCTGCTGGTTTTATTAAAGTGGGTGGATGTGACAACATCCCACACCATCTTAATTACCGTCACTGAAATGGCGTAACCCATAATCACAATTACAGGCTCGCAGGGTTGCCGATTGCACAGTCGATTACCCAGAAAGTCTGCCATTAGGGCTGCACACAGCCTTCCAATCCTTAAATTCTATTAATTCAACAAATTAGGTAGAAATATTCTAACTTTATAAAAAGTAAGGCAAATATTTTATGCAGATATCTCCCTTTAAACTTTTCTTTTAAACAATTTAAAGGGACAGTTAAACAGTTAAAGTTTCAAATGTAATTCTTTCAGACTCCCTCTCTCTCTCTACCCACGCTCCACAGAGCAGAAATTACCTTGTTTAAACCTCACAGATGCCAGATCCTATAGAGGATAACAGTACAACAGCAGCAGCTTCACTGTAAACATTTACCTTTATTGTAGGTTAAAGATCCTGAAGGGTGGATGTTTGAACTGTTCACCAAATCCTCTAGTTGACAATTCTCCCATGACATCTATCCTGAAATCAGTTTCAGTCTCCACTGAGGACGGCTCAGACAAAGATAAAGTGTGTGTGTGTGTGTGTGTGTGTGTGTGTGTGTGTGAGTCGTAGTGTTTTCATTAAGCATTAATGGCCTCAGGACTGAGAACTCAGCATGGACTCATTAAATTTGAGTCCTTCTATCACCGTTCAGCTTGAAAGAAGGCGCTGTAGAGAAAAAAACATTTGTACATCATCCTTGTTACGTTACTATTTTACACCGAGCTTTGAGCACTTTGAAATACTTCCTTTGGCGATGCATTCAGGTAGTTTCAGGAAACTCCAACATCTAGGTCTCTGTCTGTTTTTCTTTCTAGTTTTATTTTCTAAAAAGACAACACAGACTGTAAAAGCTACAGTGTGCTTTTTAACATCCTTGTCTCATATCTTTGATTTTCTGGGCTTTCCACAAGCACTCAAAGCAACTATTAACAACTGTTAGAACTCAGTTTGTCATGTAATGACCTTTGACCAAACATACAGCACGTTCGTAACTGCATCTACATTTGTTTACGTGTGAAAAAAGTTTCTAATTAACAAAAATGAAGTTGATTTAATGTTACTCTACGTTTATTTTGAACCTCAGTCCCAGCTACAGATTATTTCTGTGTTAATGTTCTTGTGTCAGGTGCTTCGGCTTCCTCCCACAGACCAAAGACATGCAAAGACATTAATGGGTTCATTGGTGACTCTAAATTGCCCGTAGGTGTTAATGTGAATGGTTGTTTGTCTCTGTGTGTCAGCCATGTGATGAGCTGGCAACCTGTCCAAAGTGTACGCCGCCTATCACCCAATGTCAGCAGGGATCGGCTCCAGCCGCCCATGACCGTGATAAGCAGTTATGGAAAACAGATGAATGGGTGGATGCATTGTCTAGAGCTCAAGGTGAAGCTGTCAAATGGCATTTCATGTCTGACCAACTGCGTAAATTTAAAAGATACTCAGTTCACAATGACAGAAAACTAAAAAATATGATATATAATATATAATGACTTCCCTCCTTGTTGCATTCCCGTACATTCACTGTGATCGTGACTCTCACCTGTCTTTGCCTGTCTCCTTCTTGAAGAGCTCGTCAAACTGCAGCATCTTCTGCCAGGAGATGATGTAGACTTTGAGTTTGGGCAGCACCTGATTCATCAGTCTCAGGTTGTTGTACACCAGGCCTTTCCCATCACGCCTCATGTAGCTGCTGGGGCCCCAGAAGATGAACACCGTGTCCTGGCTGGCGTTAAGCAGCTCGTGGCGACTCCTCAGGACCCTCTGCATGCTGGAGTGAGCGATGACGCGCAGGGAGGTGCGGCGTCCGACGTCACGTGCGTAACCCCTGGCAGTGGGGGCGTCGTTCATGCGGATGACACACTCGGCCTGGTCGATCTCTTCACCCCGAGCGCCTCCGATGAGGTGACCCGAGCTGGTCACCAGGGCGCAGGTCTGGCAGTGCATCCTGAGAGGCTGATTGATGGAAGCAAGAAAGGAGAAAAACAACATGAAGTAAACACAGAAAAAAAAAATAAAAATACATACTGTGCATCAAAATATTTGGCCTCCTCGTTCCCTGTGGAAGCACCTGCAGCTCAGCCAACAGAATGTTTCTGTTAGTTTTGCACCATATTTGTTATAAAATCTACAAACTCTTTTTTTTCTCCAGAAGTCAGAAAATGCTCTGAAAGTTTCTGTTTAGCCCTGGTTTATACAAAAATATGCAAAGCAGACAGAAATGCACACCTCAGGGAACTTTGGTGAAAAGCTTCACTATGTGTTTGAGGCAGAAAATGCTTTGTTGACAAATGGGTAGCGACAGAGCCTGCTGGGGATATGTAGCTTGTCATATTGCTTTGCGATTGGTAGAAACCCCGAGGTCTTACAAAGGATTCACCTTAAATCCTTCTCCCACTCGCACACAACACAGGAATGTGTGTTTACCTCCGAAACAACAGTTCATACTGAATTCATCTCAAACCTGAAACTAAAGTATTTAGCATAGAATATAAGTGATATACACCTGATAACACTGAACACACGATGAATATATTTATTAAATATACACACAAATACACATTTTGTATTTCATCTTCAGCAAGAGTGAGAAACCACAACATGTTGGTGTTCAAATCAGGATGAAACAGACCAGAAACGGCTTCCAACCAGTCAAAGAATAGGTTTAACATGCTGTACCATTGCTTTATTTCATATACAGGCACCACTTATTAAACATTAATAAGGGACAATGGATTATGATTTGTTTGTTTATCTAATCTTTTTTTTGTTTTGGCTCTGCCAACACAAATACTTCCACAACTGGACTGGGCCTACACAGTTGCCAAGCAACACAGAAACATTCACCGAACAACAGCTTGTTAGCTACTTTGGACTGTGGACTGTAAAGGTCCACACGTTACTGCAGGCCAGACGCTTCGTATCATGTATGTAAACCAGTAAAATAAGAGTCTGTTGACAGTCACTTTGGTGGAAATGTCAGTCCTTTCCTCGTCTTGATGTTCTGATAAAATCAAACATGTGACATGTTATGTAACGATATTATCAGATGGTGGCTGCACTCTCTTCAGCATCAAACAAGATGCAGGAAAAAACGGGTAGTTACCAGTCATCACCCGACAGATGGCTAATTAACTGTTTCTTGAGTCAGTGTGTAATTCGTCACATATCTGATCTACCAACCATCATTTTACTGAAGACTCTTGGTTTGCCTCATTCCTATGGACTGGAAAAGGACGTTCCATATATGATAAAACTTCTCTTCAACCACAGCAGACATCCAAAATATGAGTTAATCATAACAGCACCTTGGCGGAGGTTAAGTGCCTTCTAGCTTCCTATGCAGACACATTCATCAGAAGTTATTTGATCAGTCAGGTACATTTTTCAGCAAATTTCTTATGAAGATGAATCGTCAACTGGCAGATTTATGTCACTTGTTTTTGTCCTTTTTTCCCCTCCAGTTATTCAAACCACTGAAATATTGCAGCTAACTCAAAGACTAAAATCAAAAAAAGTGTTACAATCTCAGACAGATGATGACCAGATGTTAATGAAGCTGTAAAACAGGGTGATACATGGAGTTAGATTACTTCAGTCGGGACCGACTGTTGTATAAAAGGAAAAATGGACATGGATATGACTCCTGAATTGTTTATTTTTACATTTGCTTGCCAATGACTTATTTTGACATGATAATACATCGTGTGGCCTCCTGTTCGTTGATTTTCTTTATGCTTGGTTTAAATAAAAACAAACACCACAGCCATAAAAATGAATAAATAAATCTTTTTTCATGAACTGTCAAACACACGATTTAAGATGACCTGAAATAATTAGCCCGAATAACAGAAGATTAATCAATTAGGTTCAGCAAAAATAAAAACAAATGTCTCATTCCAGCTTCTCGTTTTTTTCAGTATTTGTCTGTTTTCTTCTACAGTATGCTGGTAAATTGAATATCTTTGGGTTTTAGACTGCGGGCAGACAAATAAAGCAATTTGAATACGTCAACCGGAACAATTGTGATGGACATATTCAACTATTTTCTGACATTTGATAGACTAAATCAATCAAACAGGAAAATAACTGAGAAATTAATCAGTAATGAAAATAACTCAAGATCTATTCTGTCGGATGCACCAAGCATTTTGTAGCATTTTGCTAATTTAAGATAAATCTATGGCTGCAACTATAAAAGCATCTTCCTGCCTAATGTGCTGTTTTTCTTTCCTACAGACCTCCAGTTGTGCCCTGTTGTTGTGAAGGCACTGGAAGCGTTACATTTG
Source organism: Protonibea diacanthus (assembly GCA_028641955.1). Taxonomy (NCBI): domain Eukaryota; kingdom Metazoa; phylum Chordata; class Actinopteri; family Sciaenidae; genus Protonibea; species Protonibea diacanthus. Next base: position 18,268,524 of record CM053988.1, on the reverse strand, counting down.
TGCACGTGTAGTTCATTAAGTGTGTGGCCTCTTTTTCCCTATAGCACAACATAAATCATTAACATTAGACCTATTTGTGCACGTTAAGCTGCTCTACGTGTTGCTGGTGTGTTTGTGTGTGCATATATGAGGCTGCTATACGTCTTCTTTGGATGTGTGCACACAGACCCCTGGACTGAAAATCAATGATATGCAAACCAGGTCTGCAGAGCCCTGTAATGTGCCCTGAAAAACCTCCCCAGCAGAAATATGGTGGTTATTTACATTCTAATAGCCATGACAAATTTACATTTTCATGAAACTAACAAGAACAAACGATTATAGCTGGGTGTGTGTGTCATCATCATCCTCATCTGCAGACTTTGACTTAGTGGCAGATTACCAGCGGAGCAGGCTCGTCTAGTTAATGAGACCTTACGGAGCAGTGGGAGAACGACGGAGAGAGAAAAAGAAGAGGTGGGAAAGAGAAGGAGACAGAGAGAAGAAGGCGAGAAAGTGGTTACAACAAAGAAAAAAGATGGAGAAAGAGAAAGAGAAAGAGATATATGGAGGCAGTGAGAGCCACCGCGGTGCCGTAGTGTTTGATGAAATGTTGAGCTAATGAGGTCCTGGCGGTCTACACCATCAACAGCAGCATCCATCCTTTCCTCCCATCTCCCCCTGCCTTACCCACTCCCACCTGGCAGCGCCTTGACAGCCAATCTGGCTGCAGAGCTGAGGCACCAGTGGAGCAGGTCAGAAATCCCATTTTCACCCAGGGGCTTTTAAATGGCTCCACAGACCCTATTCCCTTTTCCTCTGTCTCATGGAGAATTTAAGTGGGCCTTTCTGGCCAGAATTGGCCTCTTCAGGGAGCTCGGTCAGGCTATTACCAAGAAATAGGCTGGATGGTCTGGACAAGGCTCTCCATTTCAGCCGGAATTACGTGACCCGTCCAATGTGGTGGTTTGGCTTTGAGGTGAATTCAACCTCGACAAAACTGAAGTGAATACTGTGCTCCACTCAGTGACTGAGGGAATAAATAAATGCTTCTTAATTAAAATATTTTTTTTAAAATCGCTGGCTTTGTTCTGAACGAAACAAAACACCTTTGATCATAATTCATTTACAGCATCTAAACTCTGACTGTCAAAGTGTGTTTCATCAGTGTCACCTGATCAAAGCTGCAATCAGAAATGTCATTACCCCAAACTAAATAATTTATTATGATTATCATCTGGTTTATTTTTGCCGTAGTGAAAGAATAAAAATAGAAAGAAGATTTTCAGGCGACGTTTGTACAAAACAAACACTTATTCAGCTCATTCCTATTTTATAATAACAATGGAGCTGCACTAATGCATTCCGACTTTTCTGAGAAGCCGTCCTTATTTCGGAGACAATCTAACAATACAAAACATTCCAGAAACATTTCCATTGTTAAATTCAAAACGGAGCAGCATGAGTCCATGTTTCTTTAAACAAACTGTGAATTCTGCTTAGAAATGCATTTAAAAACATACGTCTGCTTTGGCAGGCGCTGTGTCCATTCTGCCATAGCAGATACCCTGCTGCGATACCCCATTACAACACTACATTCTGCTTGATAAGTGTATTTTACGGCAAATATTCCGTCCTTGAATTCAGCTTTTTGAAACGCTACTATCTGACCTAATTGCCTCCAACATGTGCACAAAAATTAAAGCCAACCAGCATAAGAAATCCTGTCCATGAACAACTAGATCTTTTCAAAAAACAGAAATAATTCATTCAGCACCTATGTGTGGCTGCATATACTGTACGTTTATATGACCATAATGTCAGCTGTATGTATAGTATAGTGTATTTCTCATGAGAGACATGGCATGCACACTGCAGGGAAGATAAAGACCATCCAGCTATAATTTAAGTGACTGAAGAGGGCCAAAGACCTTTCCACAACAAGTGATAAAATTGTAGAGCTGTTATTATTATTCTAAATGAATCTGTCAATTACTTTTTAGAGACGTTGATTAATATTTTGGTCTCTAAATATCAAAAAATTCTAAAAACAAAAATGCCCATCATAGTTTCCCAGAAAAAGCCAAAAGCCAAAGAAATTCAATTTACTATCAAAGCAAATAGAAAGGCAGTAAATCCTCCCATTTGAGAAGCTGGACTCAGTAAGCTTACTGCTTACTTATTAGCTCACAGAACGCCAAAATCATTTTTTATTTCTTTGTGCAATTTCCAGCCTAAGAGGGATGGAAGGTAACCTTGTCCCACTTGTGGAACACACCGGGAGCCTGTCCTGGTTTCATTAAGCCCATCCATCCTTCTACAGCGGCCTATTAAAAGTACAAAAACACCAACCTGCAGACAGACAACAGCCAGTCACATCTTTGCTCCACCTGCCAGAGTGACAACCCAGACAGCAAAGGCCGCCCTCCTCCTTCTCCTCCTCATTCTGTCGGCATCTGAACCCTCCTCTGCCTCTAGCGAGCCCGTCCCTCACAGGCCTGTACGAACCATCACTGCCAGCCCAAACCACTCACCCTGCCTGACTTTCTGACCCAAGGAAAACATGGCTGTCAGAGCTGCGGGGATTAACCTTGAGAGGCAGTGTGGAGGAGGGGGGTAAAAGGGAGAGGCTGCTCGGTCCCAAACCACCTGGGGAGGCGGTATCCTTGAGAGCAGGCGGGAGACGGAGACGGTGGGAGGGGGTTCTGGAGTTGGTTCGAGCACTGAATAAACATGCTGCTCACCAGTGAAAATGTGTTCCCGGCATTAAGTCTGTTCTGGACATCATGTGTGAGTCAGACGCCTGGCATTATTGAGTGGCATTTGAAGACCGTGTACAGGATGGAGTGATTAAAGACCAGGGAGGAATGAAAGCCTCAGAGGACTCAAATAATCACACATTATTACTTTGTGATTGTAGTTGGAAAAGATTGTGCAGTTCGTCTGGCTTCATTGACTTTGTAGTCGGCGCTCAGGGCTGTTCACTACCCATGGGTAACACAGGCAATAATTGGCGGCTAAAACTCACATGGGTCTTAAGGGGGCATGAAATCAGCTTTAATTCCTCACCCGACTCCCCGTCCTTCCCCAACTCAGCTCACTCCCTTGGGGAAAAGACATACATACGCTGCAGTGAACTATTGCGCTTGACGTATGCTATACCCCCTCAGAGCCGAGAAATAGCATTTGAGTGTTGTTATTGATTTTGTGTGGCTGAATGTAGGAGGAAAGGGGGATCGAGCGAGGGCTTAGGGGAGGATGCCGGGTATTCAAGGATGCAAAGGATATGGCCGGTAAATGTGAGTGTTGAAAGGCGGCAATCATCCAGCCCAGCAGGATGTTGTCTGGCTGTCTGGTATCGCCCGGAAATACAGAGCATTTTCAACCTCCTCCGAGCTGACCTTTAGGCTTGTCAAAGCCGCCTTTGTTTTTCTGTAGTGTCCTCAGAGACTGGACTTCTACCCACAGTTAGATATAAATGGTGGCTTGAGGCAAATATGCTGTTGAAAGTGATTTAAAAAGAAAAGAAAAGGGCAACTTGTAACCTCATTATACATATAAATATCTTTTATTGAATCTTAAGCTGCTCATGTGTTGCTCACTGGGCCGTGAATGCGTTGTTTGTCCTTTATTGCCCACAAACCTGACTGATGGGTCACATTCTCTAGTGTCACATGAGTGAGGAAAAACAAAGCGAGTCTTGATCAGAAACAAACAGCCATTAGCCTATATTTATACTTGATGCGAGGGATTAACAGGAGACCCACCACGGATTCCCTACAGTGCACTGTAGGTTTTTATTTATACATCACCCATTGATGGCACCAAATTAATTAGGCAGTATGTACTATATGTGACCTTTCCTGCTTTAATTATACTGCGTTCACATTATTTCATTTAATTTGAGATATGAGCGAGGGCTTTGCCTTGTTTCATTACTGAATGAGAATATTCTGTGCGGCCGCTGTGTTTACGTTGAGTCACTCACAGTCAGGGTTGCATTGAGCAGAATGTCTGCACTCAAAATGACTTTTTTACGTGTGTATTGAAAATAAGCCTTTAAAAAAAAAGTCTCTAAAAGTTTCAGATACTCAAAGAAGACATAAAGCCCAGGCTGACCAATCACAGTTCTTGCTGTATGTACAGCATAACATATTATAGGAGTACAAATGAAGCTAGTCTACAGCCATGTTAGCAGGTGTGTGGAACTTTGTGCTAAATGCTCAAAACCACAAATTGCAACCTTAAAGTGACACTGCAGGAAAAGTCAGTGGATCACCAAAGTAATTCAGTATCCTCTGGGTACCATAAATGCCTGTAAAAAATATTTCACTGGATAAAAGTGGTGGGCCGAAAATTGCTAACCCCGAGATACAAATGCCAAACACCAAACGACTGCAGCAGCAACAACAAATAAAACAACCAATATCATAAGAAAATCAACAAGGTGGAGCAGAGGACGGTCTGGTTGGGGAAAATGGTGCCACAGCTTTCTGGCAAAACCAGCCGCTTATAACAGCAGGGTTAACTTAAAACCAATTTCACTGGGATGAATCGAGTAGATATTTGCAATGCTAATGGGTTATTTCATCATTTAGTAAAATTGCCTGTGAAAAGGGCCAAAAAAAGCTTTAAAAATCAGATAAAAGGGACAAAAATGCCCTAAAAAATAAGTTAATTTCTTAAGCTGATTCCTGCTGTGTGAGCCAACATGTGCAATTTATGATATGAGATGATGAAAAGGAGAAGAAGGAGGAGGAGGAGGAGGAGCAGGAGGGGGCGATGGAAGGAGAAATACAAGGATAAAGAAATAAAATGGATCAGCAGATTCATCCTGTTCTTCTGTGTCTCTCTCTGTTATGTGCATGTTGTCCTTGTCTCTGTCTTTCTCTTTCTCTGTGTTTGTTTATTTTCTATTTGTTTGAATGGTGCGCTTGAGCTTTGTCTCTGCTGTGCTTATCCTCTTTCCGGATTTCCTTGATGGACGTGTGCTCAGGTCTGTTTGGCAACACCTGAAGATGCTGGAAATCCGTATTATTCATACCAGTACCAGTCAGAGTTTTGGACACACCTGAGGTTTTTCTTTATTCCTCTTGATGATAGCTTTGCACAGGCATTTTCTCAATGAGCATCATGAGGTTGTCACCTGGAATAATTTTCAGTTGTGCCTTGTCAAAAGTTAATTAGTGGAATTTGCTGCCTTCTTAATGCATTCGAAATAGCCCTATTCGACTACTGTAGTACTTCATATTATGGCAAGAACTGCTCAGCTAAGAGAAACCATCATTACTTGATGGACATGAAGACATGAAGGTCAGTCAATCCAGAAATCTTCAAAAAAAAAATCAATGGTCATCAACTCAAGTAAAAGCAAGCAAAGTTTATGATGAAAATGGCTCTCATGAGGACAGCCCCAGGAAAAGAAGACCAAGACTTAGCTCTGCTGCAGAGGACAAGTTCATTAGACTTCCCAGCCTCAGAAATCACCAATTAACGGCACCTCAGAATAAAGCCTTGAAGCGTTGAAGCCTTGAAGCCTCTGCTTCACAGAGTTCAAGTAGTTCAAGCAGCAAACACATCTCAGCATCAACTGTTCAGAGGAAATTGCATGAATCTAGCCTTTATGGTCAAATTGCTGAAAAGAAACCACAACTGAGAGACCAACAACAAGAAGAAGATAACTCAACATTAGCCAGTGGAAATCTGTACTTTGTTCTGAGGAGTCCAAATTTCAGATTTTTGGTTCTAACCGCTGTGGTGTCTGCATGTGTTGTTCCCACCGTGGAAACACACGTGCAGCAAAGCACCCTACCAGGTGACACTGTTGGTGATTTATTCAAAATTTAAGGCAAACTTAAGCAGCATGGCTGCCATAGCATTCTGCTCAACACTTGACAAAGACCCGAAACACACCTACAGGCTTTATAAGGGCTATTTGCCCAAGAAGGAGAGCGATGGAGTGCTGCATCAGATGACCTGACCTCCACAATCACCAGATCTGAACCCAGGTGAGATGGTTTGGGATTAGTTGGACTTCAGAGTGAAGGCAAAGCAGCCAACAAGTTCTTCTCTTCTTCAAGGCTGTTCAAAACCATTCCAGGTGATAATCTCAGTGTCTCATTGAAGGAGAAGATGTGTCCAAACTTTTGACTGCTAGTGTAATCCTTTTTGTCTGTGCTGTAATTTGACTATATTTGACTTATTCCGTATACACAACATTTATTGCATTTGATCTATTTCTCCTCCTGAGTATTTCCTTATTCAGAGTCTAAGGATAGAGGATGTTGTATACTGTACCAATTACAAAGCTCCTCGAGGCATTTTTGTGATTTTTGTTGTTGCTCAATATAAATAAAACTGGGAAAGAATGACTGATGGACTGCAGAAACAAAACACCATTTAGACTTGATAGCAGCGCAGAGGGAGCGGATGAGAGGGGCGGTGCAAGTGCGGTCACCAATTAGAGTAAAATCTCAACAGCTGGAGGCAACAGCGGAGAGAAAAAAGTGAATTCAGTTATGACGGTAAAGGCTCTCTACGTAGAGAAGAATCAGACCTGTTTCTATTGTGCTGACGAGCACTAACACACACATGCGCATCCCGGCAGGTTGAGTGCTGCAGGGCACAGTCGATGGAGGAAGGCTTATTTGGAGCTGTTTGTCCAGCATGCTCGTTTGACCAGTCATTAGAGAGAGCTGAGGTGAGGAACGAGCGCTGCTGAGGACTAATGAAGACGAGGAGGAGGGACAAGGAGGAGAGAGTGGATATCGTAACAGGGGCAATTAGGGATTCCAGCAGTCAGCAGTCGTACTCCAGGTTGACAGCTCCTGCTGCTCCGACGCTCTGGTCTTAATTAGGCCAGAGTTTTCAGTGAGCACCTTGAAACACAGACATGTTTGATGGAGGGCAATTATCTACTTCAGAAAGAAAAATAGCATCTGGCCTAAAAAGAGACGATGGAAGCGGAGAGTTTTTTTTTTTTTTTTGGCTAAGTGACACGGCTGATGATCTTGTTGAAGGAGGAGGGCTGGTGGAAACAAGAGCATATATCATCCACAGGATTTTAGTGGCTCTGATCTTCAAAAGCAAGCAGGAGCGTAAAGAGGGATCTTTACTACATGTGTGTGTGGCGGGGCGCAGAAAAAGACAGAAATTCAACACAGACGGCGCTGTGTTGTGAAGACTTAATGTGAGCCTGCGTGCCCGTGTCTGCGATCAAAGCAAAAAGTGCACGACCATTAGAGAGGAAGTCTCTCTCTCTCTCATGCACGCATGCACGCAGGACAAAAACACACAACTGCAAAATACATCTGACACTTTTGAACAAAAACTGCATCCTACGAACTCATCCAGAATTTAGGTATCAGATCAGTAGCTTGACAAGAGGAAAGCAGGACCTCATGCTGTTTTTCTTCCTCTCTACAAAAGGGAAGACTGTTGAAGCCTGAGTGGAAGACAAAAAACTGATTAGGAATAAGTATAATTATGTGTAAATCAAAAATTATGCAGCTTTCAATGGCAGGTCATAAAAACCTGAATAAATTACATGATGTCAGTTAGAGAGAGTTCTCACAGACCGATTCTTCATCTTAAATCCACTTAACAGAGCAACACAGTGTTTTGAAATTCATCGTGTAGAACACAATGACACAAAGCATCTCCTCTCATAAAGTGACCTTTCTTTGAGCGTACCAAAGAAACCCTGTTCTGGACTAAGACTGTGATTTTACTTTACATCAACTGATCAGACAACAAAAAACAAACATCACTTTGGTTTACAGCTTGGAAACAATGTGGCCATTTGTGGTTTTGCTACAGTTTATTGACTCTAATGGGAGAGCTCAGATTATGAGTGATTCTTTCTCTCCAGAATCACTGAAGTAAATACTGGAGGTTTTTCCAGACAAATCAGGAGAAAAGGGGACTTTTAGGACTTGTCTCTGTCTCAGCAGCAACACACTCTCCTGAAACCTAGCAAAAGATATCTTTTCTCTCTGTCGGAGCTGAGATGTTGGTCTAGTTTCACCCAAGATGACCTGTAAGAACTGAACTAAAACTTAAACTCTGGCTCAACACAATCTGCTTTCATCCAACCACACAACGTTCACACTTCCAAATGACGGCCACTTATGAGACAGGAAGTGTAAACCGTCTCATATCATTGGCGAAAATTGTAATGTTATCTTGTAGTCATCATTGCATTTGTATGTGACAAAACTATGAGAAATTATACTTTTAATCATTTTTTTCCTCCAGTTTATTTATAGTTTATGTAGAACAATTGCTTTGACTAGTAAAAGCACATTGCACTGCCTGCACGGTCTATACAGTATTTGCACCCCTGCAGAGGTGCGTAACATTGAGACTGTACATAAAAACAACTTGTAGTTACATTTTCCTGACAATAACATCTCTTGTGATACGCGTAGTAAGGCGATGAATCATCCAACCCTTTAAAAAAGTTTGAAGACAGCCACATTACACCTGCGAGTATTCACTCCGTCTCTTATTCGTTATATAATAATAATAGGATAATAATATCCTGTCCCCAGATGACTCTGGCAGACTTGCAAATCAGAGTTCATCTTTGTCTCACTTTGACTGTGCGGACATGCAGTAGAAACAACGACGTAGTACTCGGTTTGGAAATGGGGAAGTCATAATTGTAACAGCATGCAGTTTTGTACAATATCACTCTGACAGACAACAAACTGAATCGCTCTAATACACCGCTTCCAGCCTGTGGTCGCTGTGCTCAACATTTATTTATTATCCACATCAGGACTGTGACATTATGTCCACTTTGGGGGCCGAGCGGTGGAGCTGAAAAGGACCAATAGTCCACACTGGTTTGTTTTTACTACAAAAGCATCTTTGACAAAGAGTCATGGGATGATTGACAAGACTGGAGAGAAAAATCAATTCTGATGCACAAAGGGGACGGTATTTAGCTCAGTTGGTAGAGCAGCCGCCCCATGTACGAAGGCTCAGTCCTTGCTGCGGAAGCCCAGGGTTCGAATCCGACCTGTGGCTCTTTCCGCATGTCATTCCCCGCCTCTCTCTCTCCCCACATTTCCTGTCACTCTTCAGCTTTCTCTATCAAAATAAAGCTTGAAAAGGACAAAAAAAATAATGCACAAAAACCTGTTTATTTTTCAGGCTTTTCTTTAATCTTTGACTGTTTGCTTACAATATAATCTAGTTTTACTTCTTGGCCTCTAAAAATGGTGAAAGTGAAAGATAGAAATCCTCTTGTCAAACGGCTCACAACATCTCGCAAAAACACACTGCTTCAATAAAAAGGATTCACAAACCACTGCCTTTGAATATCACAACAACATATATAGAATCTAATAAAATCCTATTACATGTTTTATGTCTTTAAAATTGACCACAACTTTGTAGCATCATCCCTGTGAAACTGTCTCAACAAAAACGTGACCACAGTGCTACAGGACATTTTAATATTTTGTTTGAATAATTTTGTCTTCCTGCACTGAAGCTTCATTTATGTCTCACACTCTACTCCCTTGCACTTCCTCCCCAATCAAAAGTGCCCTTGTACACCAAACACCCAGCACCTCTGTAGCTCATGTGCAGTCCAACTCTGCCCTGAAGGCAGGAGTCTGTGTCATTACACCTTAACTCTCCTCACTACCCGCACGGAAAAAAGTGAAAAGAAGAACGCTCCATCTTGCTTTGTTCCTCTCTCCCTCTTCTCTCACAGATAAAATGCGAGCTTCCTCCTCTTCCTCACCTCGTCCGCTGTGAGTGAACCAAAGAGGTGAACACTTGCTGTGGGTTTCTATTAGTATGAGCTGCTGGAAAGACTGGACCCAGGCAGCCCGACGTGTCAAGCCAGTGGGAGAGTGTGGAGAGAATCGGGTTGCGCCTTGTTACAACACACACTCCTTTGGCTTAATTGGCTCCATATGAGGCTACTAGCCGCTGGTGCAGACTGTACAATGATGCAGCCATTGCTTGTCCCTATAACCTCTACCCAGATAGAGGAGGAGAGAGCCACTGCTGTGAAGACCACACAGACACATCCCTGTAGGAATGACTGCCTTGGCATGAATACAAAAGATGAGGTGCAATTTACCAGGTCAAAGAATCTCTCCCTCTCTCCCTCTTTTTGCTCTAAAATTGCAGAAGGAGGTGGCGAGCGGAAAAGATAGAGGAGGAAAAAAGCCAGGAGGAAATGACAGAGGGACATTAGGAAGAAAGGGGGGAGGCAGAAAGATGTGAGAAACACGAACAGAGGGGGGGAGGAGGAGGGGCGGCGTGACAGACATAGGCGGGCTGAGGAGGGGAGGAAAATGAAAGGCAATCTGATAGATGAAAAAGAGGAGCAAGAAAAAGGAGTGGCTGTCAGAGAAAGAAGCACTTTGGAGACCAGAAAATGTAGGGCAGGGCTTTCAGAGAGACACGGAGGGATTTCAGGGGCATCCTTTGATGAGCAAAAGTTAGAAATGCACACTCACTTACTTCGCAGCCGGCGTAGTTATGACATCTGATAAGGTCATTATGCTAGAATGAAGCGGCAGCCTTGCAAACATCATTAAAACATCTGCAGGATTCACTCTTCTGAGCGCGCCCAGACACCTGAAGTCAATTCTGCGTTTGCGGGCGAACTCACGACCGCCGACATCATCACACCATTTATTGATGTGTTGGACTGATATGTTCCCATAATCCTCTCAGATCAGTTGTTGGGGATGATGGGCATAGTTCCCCATCTCCCAGCGCAGCACGGTAAACATTGGAGTGAATCGATAACGAGAAGATGATCTCGTTAAGAGAAGTTTGGTGAGTGTAATGACTTGCAGGAGACGTGTGAGCACAAGGTGTGTGCCACTACTTCATGTTCACATCACGTCCAGCCCTGCACTGCAAAAGTCCCTTTTCTACACAAGATACAGCGAGTCGAAAATGCAACTGAAAGATAAAAGGTGCAATATAATCCTAGCGTGAAGCCAAATATATGCATGGGTAGGGACAGCGGGAAGAAATTTGAATATGGCACTCAGTCGAACTGTTAAGCGTCAAACTCAAGATGACAAGTTTGTTGTGAACAAGGGCAAACAGGCAATTTCACACCAACGCAAAAAAACTTCTTCTTCCAATCTGGAGACTGGCTGTTAAATCTTGGAGTGTGAGTGTAATAAATCCTGTCGAGCTCAATCCCAAAGGAGCAATTACTGTTGTGTTCTTGCAATATAACAACCAGCTCAAGAAAAAACAAAAAGAAGACATCAATAAATACATCGCCAATACTACAGTCCCAGTGAGAGGGAAAGCTCTGCTTCCATCTGAAAACATTTCCAATACTAAATATTCTAGTTGGAGTGTGTCCATTATGTGCTGGAACAGAGGATAATGAGACAGTAACCAAAAAGGGTGTGTGTGTGTGTGTGTGTGTGTGTGTGTGTGTGTGTGTGTGTGTGTGTGTGCATGCGAGTATAAAACACCAGCTGCCAATGACAACAGTCGTCAAGCAGGAAGAATCTCCCGGGAGGCGACAGATTTCATTTTGGCAAGCAGGACACGTGAGCGTGTCTTTCAATCTCTCTGCTCATGTGCATGTATGAGTCTACAGAGGTGGAAAGTAACTAATTACATTCATTCAAGTACTTAAGTACAGTAAGTAAAGTACTAGTATTTTAAGCTCATTAATATTTATACTACATTTTATCTGACAGCTGTAGTAACTGTTTACTAGTTAAACATTCAGAAAAACACACACAATAACATGAAGGCAGCGTCCAATTGGTTTCACAATCCATATCCATAAAGTTGGCATATCCATAAAAACAAAAAGCAAAAATAGAAAATAGAAACAAAACAAATCAGGATGCAAGAGACGATCTGAGGAGACTGTAATATTCCTCAAATGAAGACATGAAGCAAACATAAATGCAGTACTTACATCATGTTTTTCCATCGTTTGACTCAAGCTCTTATTTTTCAAAGATTATTTTTTATACATTTCTGGAGAGAGAGAGTGGGACTGACATGCAGCAAAGGCCAGTAAGGACTTTGATACGCAGTATGCCCAACCAGGTGAGCCACCAGGGCACCCAGAGAGCTTTCAATTAAGCCATCTCCCAGCGTCTTCTTCCTCTTCTGCAGTGGTTTAATGACACCTGACTAGAAAATTGGTGTCACTGTTTGGTAGTAGTGGATGGATTTTTCAGATTTTCTGGAAGTTCAGTTAAACTTGGATGGAAACTTGACTAATGAGTTACTAGCTGGCAAAAAAAAAAAATCACGTTCCCATCTAAACATCTCAAAGTTGTTTCAAAGTCAAAGAGGTAAAATAAAAATATGCAATACAAAAGAAAAAAGCACACAAAAGAAAAAGTCCAAAAATGAGTAAAAATGTGTGTATCAACTCTTTGTTTTGTTTGTCATCTCACAACCCTGCAGATTTATCTTGTGACCCTGGCTGAATTGGTCCTTGGTTTCTATGCGCTGAATTGCATTTATGTATTATCTATTTTTGCAAAATTCAATTCATTGTTGTCTATTTTTTACTTTTTGCTCTGTGAAGTGCTTCAGGATGCATGAGCTCCTCTGCATGAAAAAATACATGATGTGACCAAGTGAAACTCAGAAGATGGCTTGTTTATGAGACGCAGACCTTTAACAGAAAATGCTAATAAAATGAATTAGATGCTAATGTTTATTGCTAATGTAATGCCTATTCATTTACATAATGGACACACACCTGAGATACAATAATAGCCAAACTGGTGATTAGGAGCATGTAAATGAACGAGTTACAGTCACACAGTGAAGGAAATATTTCCTTCCAGCAGCTCTGAAGCTGACTCACATCAGTAAAAAGCTGTTTGGAGGTTGTCGTTTTTTTTTCGTCCCAGTTTTTCACCAAGGTGATGAGCCTCATTAATCTAATCCTGAGTGTATTCTGCCTACCAGGAATTCAGAAAAACACAAACAATGCACACATGCATGCTAACAGCCTTCTGTCTGGGAGGTGCTCTTTAACGAGCCCTGATCAGCAATTTTCTCGACTTTAAAGGAAAGGTGAGCGCCACGCAGACACAGCGGTGAAAGACGAAGTAGTAAGATCCTATTCTTCAAAGTATTATCATCAAATTGTGCTTAAAGTATCAGCACTTACTTTGCAGAAAATTGTCCCCTGTTGGTGATGCATTATAACATTATTAATACTGATCCATCCATTTGTAAGGAGCTTCTTTTTATACATCATCTGGGAGTTTAATCTAGTGGTTCCCAACAGTGGCGTAGTGGTGCTTGAAGAAGTGGGTACATTTCCTCATAAAGCAGTCCATCAGTAAACGGTCTGTGTTGTAAACGGCAACATGTTAGAGCACTCTTGCATAATTAGCCAGTAGTATTTCCACATTGTCACTTGACTTCAGGGAGTAAAGATCATGAAATCAGTATCGGCCACAGAGCAGGTGCAGATTTGGCAATAAATACTGACCTCACCAACGTGTCAGACAACTACAGGATTATGCATTTATTCCTAACTGTGTCTATGCATGAAATCAGCTTGCAGAACAGAATTGAGTGATGTGGATCAGATGGGATTTAGAAGTGGATAAACTGATGAATATACGCTGCACTACATCACTGGTTCCCATCGTAGGGTCTGTCTGCCTTCACAATAAATAAATACATTTGACGATTTATGACAGGAAAGAAGAACAAAGTTTAGTTACACAGATCCGTATTAATTTAGACTTTACTTAAAATATTTGCTTCTTAGTAAAATATTGGATCTTTGTGTTTGTTTGAGCCTTGAACAAGTATTTAAATGACTCAGTCTGAGAAGTTTAGAGGAAATGACTCTAACTCGTGATAACATTGCACTGAATTTTGTAAACTTATCCAAAGTTTTATTGTAAACTTTTAAAGCAACTTCTGTAACTTTTCTACCATAATATATCAGGTTCAAATCATTTAATGTTACGCTTTACGGTACTAAATCACACACCACCAACTAGTTTGATGATTTTATTGAAAGTGGATCATATTTTATGGAGAAAATGTTTTCTGGTTTCCCTCTGATGTCCTCTGGCTGTTCCGCCTCAACTCTCTCTGATTTACAGACTTTCATGATGGATTGCTGTTAGCTCAGTTTGTTAGCCGGGCTGCCCGGACAGTGAGCTCAAACACCAGGGGAATGTTTGTAGAGGAGTTTTTTTTTTTTTTTTAGGCCTGGGTGTGGGTGAATACTGACAGGGAGCGGAGCCGGTGTCGTGCCAGAACCGGAGCTGGGTAAGTGAGCAATGTAACAGTGCAACAGCAGTACAGCTGTCTATATTTACAACAGTGGTATTGCACTCAATCTGAAAAATGAGTACTAACTACAGCTGTCAGATGAATAAAGTACTTAAAAAGTACTAAAGTAAAAAATGTTTGTGAAGTTAAAGGTATGAAGTAGCATACTCAAGTCAAGTTCCCCAGAATAATATTTAAATACAGTCATTTTTTAAGTGTACAAATGACAGCACATCCATCAGCTCTGTGGCTGAGGTTTGTAACAGAGCGTAAGAAGCATTAAAACTGATATTAATGCCTGTGCAGATGATGCTAGTCCTCTCCATTATTACTGAGCATCTGATGCTACCATCATCATCAAGGCTTTCGTTGTATTATTAATGAGATGGTGATGGAGGGCGGAATTAACGCTGATTACAAGCCGAGGAAATGGAGTCATCCTCAGCTCATAAATAGACAGATAATCTTTCTCTGCATCTGTTAATTATATTAGCTCTAGCCAGCTGTCTTTATATCATTCTTCTATGGTGTAAAAATTACAATTAAGAAAGTTAACAACATATATATTTTCATACCAAAACTTTCTTCAGAAGCTCACTTGATGTTTTGACACTTCAACTTTGTTGAATTTCAATGCATCAACTCTGATCTTGGAGGACATTTGGGTATTTGGGGACCACTTCTGAACTTCTATTAACCAAAGCAGAGCGCTTCGATTTGAAGGATAAACTGAAGAACTGAAGGAAAAGAAGTGATGAACTTCACTCACAGCTCCATTTGATTATCTTGACTGCCACTAGCCGCAGTGTGAGATGACTCAGACGTTTGAAAAGTCAAATTCTTTCACTCAAAACAAGTCAAGTCAAACACACAAGTGCTGCACCAAATGTTTCATAAGGAAATTCTTTCCATTTTTATTAGATTGTTTTGAACTTTTGACTTCACTGGCCAACAATGCATTTCATTTATTTAATTACAAAAAGTTTGAGGAACATTTTAAAAAGTAACTTGCCTGCTGGCTCCTAATGAACACAGATCCCACTTGATTTTGGGTTTATTATCTGAAAGAAAAAGCATCCATTGATTCTACAAAGAAGCTGTCAGGCTATAATTTAGTCTATTTGTTGTTTGTTCAGGGCTAGGTTAATTGTGGTCTGCCGAAGCTGAGCACAGAGTAAGGACTATACGTAACAATATTTAGAGTGATCTGAAATTTTCTGCAGCCCTGAATCACCTGTTGAAGGCTTTTCGACACAGATTATAATACCGGAAGTTTTGTTTTTAGTTACTGTATGTGTCCTCTCACAGTGTAAAGTCTTTTGTGGTTCTAATGAGGTGGTTCAACAGACAAGTTATTCACAGTTCTACAGCTTGGATCGGCATTGAACTCTTCATGTGTGGATCATCAGTTCAAAAGATGAGCGACTATGCTTGAAATATCTGGTTCTTTCATAAAAAGTTAAAAAAAAAACTCTTTTGGTTTGAAACAACCAATCACAGTGTGTGACTAAAGCAACTATAGATGTTCACAAACAAAGCGCTGAGTGGCGGCTCCTTCTCCTCGAGGTATATTGTTGAAACAGGAATACATGTCAGGAAAAAGACATTTGCAGAACCAGCTACTTGTCCCACTTCTCGTGTCTACTGTATATCGTATCTTTTTATCTGCATGAAACTGTGTCAGCAAGGTTTTGATAAGATTGTGTTGAGCCAGGAAGGGTTAGACCACATCCACTACACCCTGTGACTCTCCATCTAAAATCAATTTAGCCATACTGACAATCACGGAAACTTCCACTGTTGACCTAAATGTCAGTGTGACCTACTTGCAACTACTGAAGCTTGTCCAAGATCTCAATAAAGTTCAGATCAGAGGCGAACATTGAGATGTATACCAGCTTCTCTCAGTTATCTCAGAGGTTTTGTGTCTACAGGCTTAAATACTTTTCTCATAGGTGTTGTTTGGACAGCTGTAAAGCGCTCAAGTGTTCCAATTTTCCTGACTTTCTGAAACAAAACAAACCAACAGTCACACCGGGTTTCCACAATGATCGACAAGATGTGAACAAGTGTGGAACAGGCAGAGCTGTAAGGACAAATTCTGTCCTCCACACTAAATTACTACTCCCTCTTCTGTCCACGTTTACTGTAGAACTACACTAACACCTCTGGCCCGGCAGCGATGGAGACAGTGTGCAATCAGAGAAGTGACAAAACAACAAGGAAACATTTCTGCAGACTGATGACTGACTCTGCCCTTTTCTCCACTCCATGTTATTGAATCACAGTGGCACAGCTAGTATTCATTTACACGTAGCACGCTCCATCTCCATCTCCTGGTGTGTAATGAAGTATTTTATTCTGAAGCCTGTTTATTGATCTATTGTACCAACAAATACTTGGCTTTTATTTTCCCTTCCTTGAAATGAGGACCAGCACTCTGCAGGATTTTCAAAGGTAGATTCTCTGATAACAAAGACGTGGCTGTCAAAGTAAAAGTGTAATACATGGACACTATTTACAAGTCTGACTTTTTCCTAATGGCTAGAAAATGGAAGATTCTTCAAAAAGCTCTCATGCATTAGACTTGGTACTCAGAAATGTGGAAGTACATGAAAATGCACTGTTTAATGTCAATAAACTCAAATTTAATGGATACAGTGACATCCTGGCATTGCAGAGTATTTTAATCCCCATACAACCCTAAAGAATTGTAAAGCCGTGACAGCTCACAATTCACTAACATCCCACACGACATAAAAGCTGCATTAGGCCCCATTTTCACTGTTCATTTTAATCACACTATATCCTGATGAAATCCAGGCGCGGGTTAACTCTCTTTCATTTACATGTGTAGCTGCACATATCTCCGTAAAGCAGATTACAAATCTGATTACAATCTGTCTCGGTGTTCCCGGCCTACATGCAAATTAGGGTCAGCTGCAGTCCAGAGGGTGGTGGTAATTCAATTGATGCCGTAATGTAGCAGCTTTGATACAGAAACTAAAGGCTGCAAGAGCATGGTGTGCTTTCTGTAAAGTTTCTAGAGCCCTTTTTTACTCATTGGTTTGAGTGGCTTCGGTGCAACTTTAGCTGATATTATCATAGATGACTTCCAGAAGGTGTCACTGACATGGCTACTTGAGGAGGAGTACATTTGCATATTGAAGAGACATCATGTATGCATTCACACCTTACATTTACACCCCATCACCTGCCGAGGTGATTTGAGCAATCAGTTTTTAATCACTCTTAAATACATTCTGGATGAATTTAAACTTTTAAAGATTTAAGATTTAAAATATTTGATTTACCCAACATGCACTAAGTTGCTGGGTGTATATGGAGTATTTGTAATGTTGTCAGTCCACCGCAAACCTCCAGAGAAGCTTAAATGCTCCATGGCAAAGATCCAACATGACTCTGAGAACAATTCCTCTGAAACATCTTCCATTGTTTGGTTGCTCTGATGGGAGGTCAAGGGGCGACAGCGCTGTCTAACATGTCACACTAAAAAGATCAGCTCTATATGATTTACACGATCTTCCTGGTCAGTAAACTATTCAGTGAACCCTCATTCCCCCTGTGGAAACATCTGCATTTGTCTCTACATTTATTCTTTAAATTTGCTGAAGTCTGTGTGTACAATTTGACTGTTTCAGCACCATCGTCTGAAATTGTTCAGAGAGAGTATGGACCATCTACAGCATCTGTTTTACACTACAGAGATATGGGGTCCCATGAAAGACCCTGGAGTTGATACAACCTGAATTAATGTTGAGTCCCTCCAGCAGAGAGGAAGGAAAAGGAGGCGGAAGCATCTCTGTATGAAAAATGCTTACTCCTCAGTAGCAATGAAGGTACAATCAGTAGGCCTGTCAGTGAGAGCACAAGGGCAAAAAACCTCAGATTGAACAATCATGACAACATCTCCTCAGTGTGGGAGGAGGTTGCCATATACATCAAAGTCCGCTCTGTAATTGGGACTGTTTCGACTGATGGCAGACATCGTGGGGGCAACAATTTAATGTCACATCAGCAAAACACTGCAAGGCTACAGGAGGCTGTTTCTTCGCTGTTGTTTTTGCCATGAATCTCACTGTTTTGGCAAACTCCAGGTCTCCATAATTAATAACCTGGGTATCCAATATGTTTCTAATCTTGCAGGGGAGCAGTGGGGTGTTGGCGGGCGCTCATGGCTTAAAGAAAGAGATTACGTAAAATACAAGTAACAGTTTCATCATCCCTTTCTCCCACCGTAGAGGACATGCTCATTAATCACGCCTAAAGAGCTGAGTAATGTTGCTGGCCTTGTGTGTCAGCGGAGTCAGAGGAAGGGAAAGCAAAGAAATTGGGCTTTATTGCAATGGTTCCTGCCAGCCGTCTCATTGCATTCCCTCTCAATGATAGCGGAAGGCGACAGTAGTCTCATCATCTATCTCCCGGTGTTATGCCAAAAGGTATCATCCATTTATCATAATTTAACCTTTTCAGATCCTTCACAGGTTTCTCGGGGGCCAAACATGGGGAGCACTCCACAGGCTACAGCTTACCAAGCACCAAAGGTTAAAACACGGACAGGCATGAAATCACGTTTCAGCTTATGACGCATGCCTCCAGAAATGTACCTCTTCCACCTACTTCCTTTAGGTTGAAACTATATGACTTCACCAGTGATTCCCTAACCACAAAATGCCAAAAGGCACCGAGTGTGAGATGACTCCGCTGGGGGACTGCTTATCAAGAGGCAGCGCCTCCCTACCCCTCCCCATCTTCATCCATAATTGCTTTCCAGGCCTGCATTGGAAAGAGCCCGAAGCTGTGTTATGTTTGGCGGGTGCAGAATGCACTGGAGATAAGTTAAAATCCAAAACTATGCCCCAATTGGGACCACTGTGGCATAACGAAACCCCTGTTCTCTTCTTTTCAGTCGAAACTGAGCAGTTTTAGTATTCTAACAAGGTTTCTGCATAAAAATAGCGGTTATCTGTCGCTAATGTTTCGTGCAGTTTGTGTTGTAATTTAAAACCCAAAATGGTACAAAATACAAAGGCAGACCATGCACACAAATGCATGCATGTTTATGCACGCACACACACACTCAGACCTGCAGACTTCACAAACACTGTTAGTTCGCATAAAATGACTACAGAGTCTTTGGCCATAACGGCCTAATTGGAAAGTTTTCTGTCTCACTATCCAGCTGGCTGATTGCATAGCAAAATCCTAATGAACGGTGAAAAATGGCTTTGTTGCTCAGAGAAAAGCATGGAAGATGTGCCTGTCTGAGATGAAATATTAAACATATCACTTCTCCAGCTGTCACTAAAGCTGTGGTTGGGAGAAGGATGCCTTGTCATGTCTCCTTGGCACAGATGGCTTCGTTCTCCTTGGCTCATGCCTTCAGGCAAAGTGTACCTAGTCAGGATTCCCAACCCAGATACGTCTAACACCAACTGTCCAGAGTTTGTGCAGAAGAATCTGCTTTATAGATCTCTGGTACTGTCTCAGTAGGATTATCTGCAGCTGCACAACAGCTCAGGGCTTTTTTTTTTGCCATGTGAGGAGTGTGGTTGTAGAGGTGAGAATGAGGGTTGATCAATTGGATTGGTCAGTCTTCCCAGAACTTTGTGATATCTCAACAACAATTGCGTGGATTGTCATGAAATCACTTTTTATTTAGCGCCACCAACAAGTCAACATCCACCAAGAAGAACAGCACAAAATTTGGTTCAGACCCAAATAAGTGTCCCCGAGAGATGAATCCTAATGTCATTGGTGGTCCCTCCACTTTTCCTCTGGCACCGCCATGAGGTTGACATTCGTCTTTCTTGTATGAAATGTCTTAACAGCTATCGGATGGATTTCCATGACATTTTGCACAGATGTTCATGTTCCCCTCAGGAGGAATTGTAATCACTCTGGTGACTCCTTGTCTCTTCATCTAGCACCATTATCACCAAAACACCCTCAAAACTTATTCCCATGAGCCTTAGCTGTACTTTGTGTTAAGTACCAATTAGTGCAAACAAAATATGCTAAACCGATATCATGAACATGGTAAATCATGACAAACATTAGCATAAAATGATACTATCCATTCTGAGTCCAACAATGTTGTAGGATTTCAATGCTAAATATAGACCACTCAGAGTCTCAGAGCTGCCAGCAGACTGTAGGCTCTTTGTTTGCTAAGGAGATACAGTAGAGGTTTGACTTTTAGTCATAGGAAAACATCGTGTGTCTTGTTGGGTGAATAAAAGTCAGCCTGGTTCATCCTTTTCCTGCGTGACATTAGGGTGCCCCTCATGTTTGATAAGGCTCCTCGCTCTGGTCTGCACCGAAACCTCGTCCATTACTTTGTCTCCACCTGTCTTGCGGGACATCGGTTAGAAATCTGCAAGATGCTGGCGTCAAACAGGCAATCTCTTCCACCCTTCTCCACAAAGAGACAGGCGAGAGTGGTTTCCTGTCCTCCTCCTCCTCCTCCAACTTACTGACAAAATAAAACGGAGGATACTGCTAGAAGAAAGGAAGCCCTTTGGGATTTCACTCTATCTTTTGCTTACGTGTCGGTTTCTGCCTCCTTCTTCACTCTCTTGTCTCATTCTCTCAGGCTGAACCTTCCCAGCGTCCTATATTCTCTTTTATCATTCTCTCCATCCTTACCCTTTCCTACTTTAGTCCTTTTCTCTCATTCTATTTGCCCTCACTCTACAAGATTTTCTCTCCCTTTTCATCTCCTTCTCAAGTTTCCTTCTTGGCTTCTTTATCTCGGCCCTCTCCTCTACAGTCTTCACATTGGTTGTTCAGGCCAACCAATGTTGCTGCATAGCTAGAAATAAATTACCCCCTTATTTTGACCTATATCAAAACAAATACTTGGTATGTAGGATTTAGATGGATTTCAGATGCTGTCTGTAACAATGAGGACAAAAAAAAAAACAATGTTCTGGCAAATGTTTTGGCATCTTTCTGATGCAAAATCTGCAGTAAACTTGCAAGCTTCAAAATATTTTCTGGGATGTGATGAGTTTAATACGCTGGTGGAAAATAAAGTGAGGCGGTCAAAGGCTGACTGGCACTGCACCCTGCGTGCCAGCCAGTTGATATCTTGAAAAGATCAATATACAGCACAGAGGTCAGCAAGCAAAGATGAAGAAGACAAATGCTCGTGTCAGAGTATTTCTTTCCAAACACTGA
The DNA here is from genome assembly GCA_028641955.1 of Protonibea diacanthus. Lineage (NCBI taxonomy): Eukaryota > Metazoa > Chordata > Actinopteri > Sciaenidae > Protonibea > Protonibea diacanthus. Next base: position 18,247,068 of record CM053988.1, on the reverse strand, counting down.
TCATTCAGCACTGCAGGAGAACAATTGTGAGGCAAGACCAACAACTTCTTCCACTTCTTGATATATACAGAGAGAGCTCATCTGTGTTGTTAAACCGCAGGGAGGACATAATGGCTCAGAAAACTAAATGCAAAACATTTGAAGGCTGTACTGCATTATGCACTACCACCAGCTGTAGTAGCAAAGTGCATTCAAATCATAAAGTATTGATTACAGCTTGCAGTGGCAGAATGTGAAGGGTGATATAATAGCAGGTTTGAAGAAGTATAAATGATGTTCAGTGGAGCTGTGGTCCTAATTGATGTCCCCTGTCACCAAAATGTCAATAAGTTTATTGCCAAGAGAAAAAAATAAATTGGTGGTTTACTTATGATGCTTGACTGCCCCCACCAGTGGGGGGAAAATCAATTCTCATCCATAGCTGGGTTTACTGGTGCATTACAGACAAATCCTCATCAAATCAAAACATACACGGTCACTGAATATTGGCATTTCGGGCAGTGAGAGAAAAGACGCTGTCTTAAACTATGACCGACTCATTTCACATGAGCTCAACTTCGGAGTGAACTGTATAACTTGAAATAATTCTGATTGGAAGACTAAAAGCTAAACAGTTTCTGGCATATTGGACACAACTCTGGGTAAATAGTAACTGGATTTTATGATGTTTGGTAGCACACACAGGGTCCATTATCCACACCCTACTTATAAACAGCATTAAACAACGTTGAAAGTTGACACACTTGAATGGAAATTCAGTATTTGGGCATGGCTCTTACCAATTAAATTACTGAGATCTGGGGACAGCAAACCACACTACAAATAGCTTCACAACTGAGCACATTAATGCGACTCGAGTGACTAACTGGCTGTGTAAATCCCAAAGTTAAACTGAGTATCTAAACCAAATTATCTAGAAGTGAAAACAAAGATGAATGCATGTGAAATATCTGCTATAATTGTCCTCTCAGGACCATAAAAGAGCAGATATACTTCGAGGCAGGTGCAGATGTGGCCAGCTAACATTCATGCTACATTGCATGTCTGCATAAGGAGTCCTCGGCACAGACTGGTGATTAATTTAAAAACGGCATGCATGACTATCCACGTGGATCGTGGTCGCCATGCAGTATCACTTAATTCAAACCTTAACCTTCACAGCTACAGGCTGAACCCTCACCTAAACCCAATTCTAGATTTAACGCGAAAGTCTAAAGCCTCAAACAGCACTTTGAAGAACTGAGGACCGGAATAAATACCCTCCATCCACAGGGGGTTAAGGCACCGACCATGAATCGCAGCATCCCCTGGTTTCCTTTGTTGCATGTCATCCCTCCACCGCTCATTTACTGTCTCAGTAAGGCATAAAATCCTCCATTTCCAAAAAAAACACCTTCATTCTCAAGGTCTAAAACTCAATTTACAGATAGATAAGAGTTCAGTTCAGGCTGACACTGAATCAGAAAAATGTTTCTGCAAAATCTAACAGATGTTTGTGACCCACAGTAATTTTATTTCACTTTTTGTGTCATTTTGGATAAAAGGGGAAAACTGTGGATTTAGCTACAATTTATATAATTGTCTGATTGCTTTTGCTGCTGCCTGACTGCTCTCAGTGAGCTACAGTGATGTCACCAAATCTCCTTAATGCAGCTTCAAAATGACAGTGGTTAAACTAAGTGATTAAACCAAGGTAAAAGCTACAAAAGATTAATGGAAAAATGCAATATGCAATATATATATAAACACACATATGTATGTATTTCCCCTGGTGATTCTTTACATGAGTACTGTATGTCATATGTAAAGAGAACTGTGAATTCAGACACATTTCTTACAGAGCTGAGAGACTCAAACAGGAAGCTCAAGTGGACACACGAGCAGGGTGTCTCCTGAGCAAACTCTGCCAGCTTAGATTTCACAGTCATCATCAGCATTAGAGCTTTCCACACTTGTTGGTTTCTGTGCCAATGAGATTTTCTTTTAATGAATAATAGTTCCGCCTTCTGTTGCCAACCTGCATTACTTTGTCACAAGATTAAGAGACTCTTCAGAGCCCCTGGTGTTTAATTTAGCAAAAGTTAATTTACCTACGAGGCTACTTCTTCTGACATTCAGGAACAATGGGTTGACTTCCAAATCTGTCCAGCTGATACATGCTCATGCTGTACACACACAGCAACTCTCTGGAGAGCAGGCAGGAGGCTGTCAAATTACTCATATGCAAATCAACCAGTGAGTAATCCGATGACTTAAAACATGTATTCAGCTGCCAACAGATTCTTTCCCTGGTAGAGAGCCCTGTCATTCATGTGTCATCAGTCGGGCCATAGATGGACTACTGAACAGGCCTACGAGACACTGGCCCAGGGGCCTCCTCACGTACCTGGACAGAGCCTCTGATTGAAGTGACTGTTAAAGGACCAATGTGTAGGATTTAGTATTATCTAGTAGTGTAGTTGCTGATTACGATCCCTTCTTGCTTTACTTTCTCTTTCGTAGAGTAAAAGGAGAAACTATGGAGGTCCCTAGTCAGAGGTCGCTGTTCATAGCCACACAAAGACAGATCGCTAATCACTATTAGTCTAGGTTTCTCTAACTAGCCACATATGGAGATGAGTTGTACTATCATGTTGAACATTTTACATTCATGAACCAGCGTGCAAAAACAGTGTAATTCATACAATGTGTAAAAGATGCTGAACAAAGATAAATGTGTTTGAAACCCAAAAAGTTTGTTCCCAACTGGAACAAAAACCAAAAAACAAAGCAGGAGGTGTACTTTGACCTGAAGTGCAAACTGACGTGAGTGTGTCACACTCTACAGATTGTTGTCTCCATTAATGGCATCCTTGATTACAGTGGTTCACCTGTAAACTGGTGGAAACACGTGCTGGTTTGTTAGAGAGCGCAGAGAGATCTTGAGAATCCCAAACGGACGTAAAACGACAATCAAGAGCCACAAAACGACACCCAACCGATCTTCTAGCGATATGGTGCTTATTCAGTTTGAGGACAGCTAACTGGCAAATTGGTAGCTTTTAATTATACAAACAAACTAATGTTTCATCACCACAGAATCAAAAGTCAAAACATTAGTGTCAGACTGGATCAATCGGCGTGGCCCAGTCCCTTTTCCCCTTGGAAACAGATTCTGCGTCTCTGTCAGTCTCGCCTTGGGGAGCCTTTTAAAAAGGGGCCTATTGTCTCGTAATCTGTCCGGCCAAAAACCATTTCTCTAAATTGTAAGCGTCTTAAATCCGATGGCTGGAGAACTGCTGTTGCATCCATCATTTGGCTCAGTGGTGCAGACCGCTTCACACGCATACACTGCCCAAACAGCCAGATTGCCCTGCAGAGAAACACGCTGTCTTGTATGTTGCCTAAAGAAAAAGCCTTAACAGGGTGATTAGGTCTGCTTTACTTGCACTGCCTTTCGCTCCCCAGTACTCAGATTGATTGTTTTCTCCTGGCTTGGTAAATAGATGGAAGTCAATACACTCCTACGGTGACGTCAGGGTTCACCTAGCTGCAGGTCTCCTGGGTTTATCAATTAGAGCATAAGAATGCAGCCAAGGATTTCATTTGTAGCCTAAGCTGTTATTAGTAACGACAGGTGGGTATTGAGTGTGGCACAACACTGCGCTGGAGAAAATTGTGATAAATGATAAAAGCGAGGCTCTCTGTCTCTAAAGACCTATGGAGATAGATCACTGCTGGCCATTAGACAGGAGGAAGGAGTGTGTGTGAGAGAGAGTAAGTGAAGAAGCAGTGCAGGAAAAAAGGGTTTCAAAGCCTACTTTGCAGCGCATTATGCCCACATTTGATGCCGCTTCCTCAGAGCCACATCTGTTTACCTTATGGTCGATGATGCCGCTGTATCCCTGCAGGACCGGGGGGTGAGGTTTGGCCACCCTGACGGAGGCTTCAGTGGGTCGCCGCAGCTGTTCATGCTGTCGGATGCTCGTGTCGTTAGCGTCCCTGGATGCGCCGTTGAAGCTGCCGTTGTACACGAGGAACAAGCTGGCGCACAGAAGAAGCACGAGAAGCACCGCTACCCCATGGCGCTGACACACACACACACACACACATACACACACACACGAAGACACAAAACAGATGCTGACAAATTAGCCCTGTGGCACTGGACTGGAGTTAAAGACTGCACCCAGTGACAGCTGGGAAGCATCATCATCATCATCATCATCATCATCATTCTCCAACTTCCTGTTATTCATGTCACGTGGGACTAAAACTTAAAACAGCTCTTATCGATTTAATTTAAAGAGCCTCTGATCATGATATTGACAAAGTGTCACGCGGTTAAAGATTTTTACTGAGTTTGCACGCGCGTTTCAGTGCTGAGGTGCGTTCAGGTGCATCGCCTCAGTGAGAAAAGCTCCAAAGTAAGAAGTTCACATTAATATCCCGACCTTGTAAGTGATGACATTCTTCAGCCTGAGCTCATAAATCCACACCAGATCACAGACGCACAGCGCAGTGAGACACTTTCAAACAAAGATTGCTGTTCTTTATTTCTAAACGCACTTAAATACAAGTCATAATAAAGCTGTTCAATTTAAATGTCATGCACTTTTTTAAATGTATGCATGCATTAAACGCCGTAAAAAAAACTAATTAGCGCTCTGTGCTGTAATATTTATTAGGAGAAAAAGCCGGATCTTTGGATGTGAGCGGAGCGCACAGCTGGGTGTCCATTGTTCACATCCTAATCTTTTGATCCGACAGAGTACACACAGCAGCGTTATGGCGATTTGAGCGCACTTCACTGAACAATGCTTGGATTTTAAAGCGAGCACAAACAGTTGCCTATAGAGCTACATCTTTTTTCTTTTCTTTCCTTTTTTTTTTTTTTTTTTTTTTACCATAGGTGTCTTCATTTTGTGCTGTCTTATCGCTGCGGCTCAGTGCGTCTGGCTCCACTTTCTCTCATGGTCCAGCGGCATCTGTTCGCAACCCGGAATCCACTCCAGTACAGTCCGCCCTGTGCCAGCCCGCCTGCCGCTGCCTGTGTGTCTTCAGACTGGAGCCCAGGCGCAATTCATACTGTGGAGACCGAGGCGACAGATGTTCACTATTGTACCTCTGCTGGGTCTTAAAACCCCCCGAGTTTGAGGGGGCTTGAAGAGCGGAGGCGCAGCGCAGTTAATTAAAGAGACTACCTGCAAGAGGATGATAAGGCCGTTTTGTTTAATGGTTATTTCCTGCTGAGTAATATTTGATGGAAATCTTTGCTCGGGTTACCCTGGAGTACAGTGAATAGACGCCGTGTCATCTTTTGACGTCCGCTGCATGAAATATGAGCTGGATTATGAATGCAAGAGAAGTTACAGTAGTGATTATATCTTGGAAAGTCTCTGTTAATCAGTGGGGAAATAGGGCCTCTGTACTGCAAGTGCTTTCAATTTCATGCCAATTTATGTTTCCACTCAACTACATTTCAGATTTGTACTCCACTGCATTTATTTGACAGCTGTTGTCATTTGAAAGTAGTAAGATGTGCCAAAATGTGCATTATAATATGAACTCCATCTGGACTCAGTGCAGAAAGACTCTACTGGAGGTGAATAAGCAGGAGATAGACAAAAAAGTGTGAAAGGGTTACAGTTTGGAGTGTATTTTCTCATTCAGATTACAGCCGGTGTTCACTATTCATACACTTTGTGTTGAGCTGATTCAACAGTACTACTTTGAACACTAGCTGGCTGATTAGCTCTCCTTACACACTGTAAAAAACAAAAAACAACTGTTGTTCTGCCAGCTTTTTTCTAATATTACGATAAAAGGACATTAGCACTGTTGATTTCACATTCAAGGTTGGTGTTTTATTCATTATCCAACACTGTTTTGCCATATAACTGACATGAAAATGCCACATGCCGCATAAAGGTTTTGCCATAAAATATTACAGTATTTTACTGTATAATTAATGGTCTCTAATATGAAATACTTTATTCCATATAAATAATCTTAAAACATAGTATATATAAATAAAGGTTTTGAAATATGACTGTATTTGTATACAATAAAACACAGTCACATTTCATGGCATATTTTACGGTCTGTTACTGTCATGGTTTGGCAGTTTTTCACCGTAAAATCTATAAACATTTTTTTATAATGTAGAAGTTTGGAGGAACTTGCCAATGAAATCACCAGCAGAGGTGATCCGTTGGAATGAAAATGTGCCATTGGTCGTCCCTCCTTGGCACCCCAGTGTATGTAGTAGTTTTCAGCTGCCCTCTGTACTGATGTTGTTATCTGTGCTGCTCAGATTTACCTTTGTAACAGACACATTGTCCATCTCAACCTCAAGCAGTCCAAGCAGCAGCGACACAAGTGACGCTGGATGATTTATATTATTCAACACTCAATCACACAGTTTCCCAACTGTTTGGCTGCCCTTATACTGTAGCTGTTTGTTCACGTTTATCCATCTGTAAGCACTTATCCTCATCAGGGCCACAGTGCTCTTTCAAGTTAACAGCACCTAGTATTCCCAGGCAGTCACTCACCAGACCTGACTCTGCTTAGCTTCCGAGATCAGACGAGAATGGATGTATTCAGGGTGGTATTATTTCCTCAACCATGAGTACTTGGCGACAGTAGCAAGGAAAACTACAGTATGAAGACAGTATGCAAAATATTTACACATGAGATATTTTTAAAGATGTTATTCATAACACTGACAGGGACTTTTGATATTTTAAGTACATTTTGCTAGTAATACTACTGTTAAGTGACTTACGGGACATTATCAATGCGTACTGTACCTTTATATGTGGTATTTATTGTTTATTTTAAATGCACCAGCACACTGATTTAACACTGGTTTATAACTTTTTGATCCACTCCCTCTTGTTTTTTCCAGGTTTGCTTACTTGCAATACTGAAACCACCCAACCTAAAAAACACTAAGGTGTATTGTGCTGATACATTTTCAGCTTTTATGATTCTATCTTTTTTATGTAATATGCATTCTTAGCAAAGTTGAAAAAGGCTTTATTAGCTTTTTTTTTAAGTTGAGCTGACTTAGCTGCAGCTCCATTAGCCTTAAATGATTCAACAAACAAACGTTTAAAGGATTTCAGCTTCAAAACGTAATAATTTTCAGTATTGGATCAACTGGTGCTTATTCTGTAAGTCCTCTATATGTAGAACAACGGATTCACAGTAGCATAATAAACATTCATTTGTTTTTTTCTAGCCACCCTAAAACAACAAACAGCCGATTCTTAAAAGCTTTTAAATGTGCAGCTCTAAGCTCTCTGTGGAGCCCTGAAAGTGATGTTTTATGTTTCCAGCAGCAGGAGCTGCAGTTTAGTATGAATATTAATACACTTTATACAGAGAACTTTTCAAAAGTTCAAAAGGCTTCACAGAGCAGCAGAGAGGGGAAAAAAACAGCAAAGAGCAGGACCACTAAATCAGAACACCGAGAGTTTTTGTAAATAAACGTTATTGTCACCAGCTCGGTATATACATATATATATATATGTATATATATTCATAATACTGCTGCTGGTTTCATAACTGATTGGTAACACTTTATTTTCTATTACTTCCTTATAATTTCTAGAAGGTTTACTAGAAATAACAAAAATATTAGAACTCCTTCCAGTTCCTTGAAAGAACTGCTCCGCTAAAACACAAATAAAAAATGAATGCATAATTTATTAATTATTGTAAAGTTTCATACATGTCACAATGGTCTGCTGCTGCCTGTAGACATGTTTCTGCATATATACCTGCTGGGTATTGACTAAAAGACAACGAATTACTTTTGAGGTGTATAATTTGAACATAATTAGTGCCCAACATCTATCTATCTATCTATCTATCTATCTATCTATCTATCTATCTATCTATCTATCTATCTATCTATCTATCTATCTAACAACGAAAAGACAATGATGGAGCTGTCTTGTCAGTTTCATCCACACTGGTGTTGCAGCCTCACAGAGGAGGCTCGAGTTCTGGACTAACTAAAAGCTGTACTGCCCGAGGGTCTCCTGCTGGGATGTGACTCATAAGTTATTAACAGGTCAGAGATGTTTGCAGAAGATGTACAGCACAAGTCTGAAAGGATGATCAATAAAATGTTAAAAATGGTGATTCTGAAATTTACAGTCGAGCAGCGTAGCAAGGCTAAAAAAAAACCAGAAGAAATACAGTCACGTCTTGTAGATTTAGTCAGAAGTCTTGTTGCTGCAGTCTGCACTACCAGACAAGAGGAGAGGGAATTCTGACTCAGACAGGATGGACTGTGAATTAATTTTTTCAGTCACCATGATTCACCTTCACCAGGTAAACAATGGGTTAAAAATAAAATGAACATAAGCAGCTGTAGACACAAAAAGAGAACGTGAACTTGAGTGACAGAAATTTGAGAAATAAAACATATCTGCATATATCTGGATACTGACAGCAGAAACAGTGAGCGGACTAATAAAGTTAGTTGCCAAAGTGCCAATTAAAGGCTCATGAATAAACCAAAACTAACAGAGCACCTCAACCTGTTCCTGAAGATGTAAATCTTTAAAGCTGCTATAATCAATGTTTTTTTATATTAACAATGGATTAAATGGTTTTTTGTAAGGTGAGAGAGGATGCTTGCAGTGACAACCCGACAGAGAATTATCACCAGACTCAGTTCCCCTCTTTTCAGTGTTTTTTGGCTCATTGTCTTGGTTTCACAGCCCAAATTTTACTGTTTTGGTTCCAGAAGCATCTGTTAAAAAGCTCCTAAAATCCACCGTAAACCCCAAGCAGCAGACACAGTTAAAGGAAATGGAACATCCATCCATCCTTTTTCCATAACTGCCTATCCTTATCAGTGTCACGGAGGGACTGGAGCCAATCCCAGCTGGAAGTGGGTGATAGGACCTGTTCATCACAGGGCTGACACACAGAGACAAACAACCAGTCATGCTCACATTCACCTACAGTCAATTTAGAGTCACCTGCTGAATTACCTGCATGTCTTTGGACTGTGGGAAGTACCACACAGAGAGAACATGCAAACTCCACACAGAAAGGCCCCATCCAAGGATTGAACCAGGAACCTTCTTGCTTCTTGAGGTGACAGTGCTAATACAAATATAAAAGATGTATTTTAGTGAACGGTGGCAGACCCAAAATGCAAACATCAGCTGGAGAGTAGAAACAGTTCAAACAGTTTATTGAAGGAAGTTGGATGACTGGATGAGATCTCGAAGAGAGGAGATCCTGAACGGTGCAGGGCTGGTGGTGAGATCCTGAGCAGCCTGGTGCAGGTGAATGACTGGCAGGATTTCCTGAAGCACAGAAACCGCAAGGTTAGACAGGATTCACAAAACAAGCTCACAGAAATTCAGGTTGGCTGTTGCATTCTTACCACGAAGGACACTGAATGATCTGATGGCGTCTGGGAGGCTGAGCGGATCATTTATACAGCGGGATTGATTGGATGATGGGCAGTTGGTGGCAAGGTAATAATCAGGTGTGAGGGGAGACCGGAGACCACACTCAGCAAGCACACAACAGAGGGAGACACACAGACAAGGGAGAAACAGGGATACACTAATGGAGGAAGCAAAAACCTCCATCATAACAGGATATGTAGGGTATGGAGGACATCTCTAGTGTGTGTGTGTGTGTGAGAGAGAGAGAGAGAGGAAGTTAATCCAATACAGTCTTTGTTGATTTATTCAACAGAGCAAGAATAAAATGAGAAGACAATATGAGCATATAAATATAATATGTAAGAACATGATAACAAAGAATACCACTCAGAGAATACCAAGTCAGCTGAAAGGTCAGAGGTCCTCACACACACACACACACACACACACACACACACACACACACAGTAGTTCAGTCTAATAAAGAGAAAATAAAGTAACGTATGGTTTCTGCCCCTCATGTGACGTGATTGGAAACCTTCAACTTGATCACAAGTTCAAGGTTCACTTGTGAATTATCCCGTAATGGGAACTTGACCCTTATCTTAGCCGTGAAAGTTATCACAACAACTCCTTGCACATAGTTTGCTACCCAACTCTGGGCACCGAAAACAATTCACAATACAGTTCAGTCAAAGGTTAACAGTGTAGTGGATACATGTAGTCACCACATAGAGATATGTTGCAGTTTTTAGCAAACATTATGGAACTTAGATGGACGAACAAGATGGATTTGGTTCTCTCCCCCTCCTTCTTGCTCTTTACTGCAACAAAACCTGAATACACATGGGTAAACTAAACAGGAAAGTAATCTACTGACAACAACACAATCAAAAAACAAACACAAACAAATGGATGGAAGGAATCTGTAAAGTCAGTAGCGTAGGAGTGAATATGACCTGATTACACACTGCTGTAAAGACGTGTTGGGTGGAGAGGTCTAACCAGGACGGCTTGCTGCTCTGGCTTTATGCATGGAGTACGCTGGGCTCAGGTGCGTCCCATGCTGCTGATTAACCTCCTAATTAGTCTGCAGCCCTGGAGACAGCAAGCAAAACAAACAAGCAGAGGTCAGAGTACTTCCGTTGTTGTCACTGAATGTTGGCAGTGCTGGAGGAGGTACTCAGGTCCTTAACTGAAGTAGAACCACTCTGTAAAAAGTCTTGCATCCAAGATGCTTTTTAAGTACGTAAACATAATCAGGAAAATGTACTCTTTGTATTAAAAGTACTCTATGCAGAGTGCAAACAGCTGTTACTGTTATATATATTATTATTCATGCAATTATGTAAAAGCGGGATCATTTTAAAACTATTGTGTAGAACTGCAGCCATTTTTCTTGTGGATGAATCTGTTTATTAGTATATTAATCACTCGATAGTAATATTTCAACTTTGCTTTGTCCAACCAATCTAAAAAAATACAAAAAAATCATTTTAATTATTATATTATATTATTATAAAATAGTTAAAAGACAAAACAGAAAAGTCTCACATTTGTGAAGCTAGAACTATGAAATGTTTTTATATGAAAAAAGGCTGAAACAATTTTTAAAAATATGTCGCTGTCAGATAAGGGCAGTGACATAAAAAGTTATTCTATATTCAGTGGAGTAGTCAAACAAGAAAAGTGGCATAAAACTTTAAAATAAAAATAAAACATCATTAAAAATAAATGTCAAAAACTTTAAATTGAATGGAATTTTCAGTCAAAGTTTTGCAGAGACACACTGTTGTTTTTAAGATCAAACACCTTCAGTGATGGTACGATACTGTGTAACACTGCCCACGCACAGACTTTCACACCAATGTCACAGACACAGCAGGTGGAATCTTGCTGAAGGCCACTTCGACCGGACTGGAGGAGCCAGGTATCTTACAAAGAAGTATTACAAATAAGAATGTTAGAAATATGGTTAGCATGGACATAAACATTTACACAATGAGACACATATTTAATTACAGATAATTATTGTAATTTTACATACATTTGTGTGTAATTTAATAATAATACAAACATGAGGAATAACTATTTTGTCATCATTGGCATAATACTTAATAATACTTGATATTTACAAAATAATAGTTTGGTTGTTTGTTTGCAGGTAATGTCCGTAATTCTTCAGAGTTTTCTATATAATCTTAAAAAACAGAAAACTACTGTTATTTTCCATAAATTCACATTTTTCGTTTACAGTGTATATCATAAAAGAATAAAGATCGTCTACAGACTTCTGTTCCTTTAAGAGGTTGTATAATGACATAATTTCCAGGTATCACCTCCGGCCACCATGACTGCAGCCCCCACATGTTAATCCACCGCACAATGAACATTTACACCACATATAACAAAGCATTAAATCAGGAACCGAGCTGCTGCATGTTTCACCCCCATTTGCCAGCAATTGTGTATAATCTGCTTACTGACAAAAAAAATATATAAATAAAAACAGGTCCTCATGGGAGATTCTACAGAGACTTCCCAGAAGCAATAATCCACATCAGTGTCGCCATCAGAGTCACAGGGGAATAATGTGCGATAATACAGTGTAAGGTTGGAATGCTCAACAACAACAACACATCAATAAACAGATTCAAAGGACGTCCGTCTTTGAAGTGTGAGCTTACTGAAGGGCAGGAAAAGGCTGTGTGTTTAGGAAGAAGTGATACATTTTAGAGGTAACTCTTGCATAAGTCTTCATGTATTATGCATTTATTTTATTTATTTTTTTTGTGGCTGTTTTTAAGCTGCAGTTGTGTTGAATTTTGCACTGCAGAGTCAAACCCACAGAATATGTGTGACATAAATCTGTAATGTACCCAATGATCACTCAGTGTAACTTCCAAGGGCTTAAAAAGAGAACAGGGCTTGTGTTTCTGTTCATCGCTCTCTCTCTTGGGAAACAGAACTAAAGTGTACCAAAAGTCCAACAAGCACTTAGCAGAAAACAAGACTTATACACATGGACTTTAATTCCCCCAGAGTTAGTAAACTGCTGGGTTTTATCTACAGTCCCTCAAGAGAAACTGGAAGTGAATCCAATTTTTTTTATTTATTATAAACACAAGGTAGTTGTACATTCACGAGGATTTACTGAATGCTTTTATATTAAATGATTAGTGTGGTTTATTGTGCTGTTTAATTCTTCAAAAAGGATTTCTGGACTCCTGTCTCAGTTTAGGAGAACAACGATTAGTACAGCTCAAACGTTCGTGCTTGTGTTCATACATTATACATGACTCTGTTCTGAGATAAAAGGACCAAACCTCCAGTGTGAGTTTGTAGGCTGTTATAAAGCCAGAGACAGAGAAGTCAGCCGCACCTTTTAAAGCAGTAACTCTCCCCTTACCTTGCTATGTGCTATTAAAAGCCTACGCTTCTGATTCTGCTGGAGTAATCTCTTTTTTACCACTGCTTTTCGCCCAAAGACCCAAAGGGAAACATTCAGAAAATGTGTGCAAAATAACTCCAATTTTGGTGAACTTTAACTCAAGCCATTTTCAAAACAAGTCTCAGTATGGTTATTCATGAAGGGACGGATGCAGATCACTGCTGTGTGGGCGGCTCAGCGCTCTGTGCTCTCCCCATGACGATCAGACCGTGAGCAGCCGTGCAAGGAACTTGACACGCTAGCACTGGTGTTGCACGTTGATCGATGTTAATGGTCCTGTTACACTGAGTTTACGGCGCCCAGAGAGCATGATCTGATCGTCAGGGCCAGCTTGATGACAACGATGATGATGTTAAGGTTACTGTGAAAGATGGCTGCTGCCGCTGCTGCTGAGCACGTACACAGTGGTGGATGCTGATCAGCAGGTGTTTACGATGCCTATAACACCCAGGAGGGCTTAGACACCTACTTATTCCCTGTCGTAGGCCGTTACATGGTTGATTGTCATGGGTCTGCACTGTGCTGTATTTCTCCCTTTAATGTTCTCTTTAATCCGCTGCAGAACTATTTCCCACCTCTGATTTATGAGCGAAAGCTGCACCATGTGATGCTGCAGGAGGGGAACCTTGACAAGAGAATCTGACTGGCTTTTTGTCCTTTCCATAATTAGAGAGTAGTATCCAATTCGCCCCGTTCATTACCCCTGGGCCTGGAGACAAATGATGAGGAGGCCTGTTTTAATGCAGGCTCACTGCCTGTCCCGTTCAGGGTGAATGAGCAACAATGAAGATGGGAGACTCACTCACAAGGTAGTTCAATTATTATATTACATAAAATGTAAATGGGAATTCTTTTTTTTTTTTTTCTATTTATAATTCACACATCCGTCCCAGAAAATCTCTGTTCAGTGAGATTTAAAGAGTGACTTTGAATATTTTTGCACTGTGGTAGAAAATGAATCAGGTACGAAGAAATATGTATGTGTAAATTTTTATGGTTAACTAACTCTGAGGACCTTGAAGATGTTCCATCCTCCCTGGATGTGCAGGGGAAGAGAGCTAGTTTTGGCCGGTAATTGTGTTACTGCCTCTCTTTATGATGTGACTGCACGTTATAAGCTGCGATAAAGAAACGTTTCCTTTTTTAGGTGTGAAACTGTACGCCTTTGTGCCCTCTGTAAACTTACATTACTGATAAACAATTTGCAAATAATTATGCTATATTTTTCTTCCACGGCTCTCCACTTATTCCGTATATTTCCATCTGTTTAGTTTCTATTTATGCAAATTGGTTAGCAGAAACATATCTAAATCCATCACAGTGAACCTTGAGTTTGCATTTATTTATAAACCTAAAGCTGAAATAATTCATATTTTCATACATACATCTGCCTGTAGCTCCTCTCAGCTCTGTGGTTTGTTTTAGTGTCTTTCAGCACTTTGTCTTGGTTTACGGTGAACTTTATTGTTTAGATTCCAGTTGTAGCAAGCAACTCTTCTTCATTTAAAAAAAAAGAGTCAAAATTAGCAACTAGCTGGTGAAGAAAGCAGAATATAGTTTAGTTTCTAAGTAAGAGTTTCCAGTTAGGAGACAATGAGAAAATGAGGTGCACAGAAACACTGTGGATGTGTTAAACAACAAATTTATCATCTGACATCGTTGTGTTTGCAGCTTGTACACAGTGGAATAATAATAATCTATTAATGCAGGTTTAACTTTTTACACCAGTCTGCAGTTAAACCTGCATTACCAAACAGGGAAACTTTCACCAAATTAATGGAGAGAACATATTCACTGTGAAGGATCATCCAAATAATCAAATGGAGCAAATTTAAAAGGTTTTGGGTCAGCTGACTGATTTACACCTTTTGACAACATGAATGGAAACAACGACAGCAAGAAAGGAAGGAAGCATATTTAAAAAACAACAAAACATTTACCAGGAAGTAAAATGAAAATGATGACATCTACATATGTATTTTCCCAAATGTTTTTCCTTATTAATATACACACTTCATTTTCATGCATCATTTACTGTGTGAATAAAGTGTCATTTAATGTTGGTTTTATGACACATTATGACATTTTTATGGCAGCATTTTATGGTTTTATTTATTTTTCTGTAAGACTGCAACCACATATGATGATGGTGATGATGATGATGGTGATGATGATGATGATGATGATGACGATGATGATCATGATCATGATGATGATGATGATGATCATGATGATGATGATGTGAACTAAATGTGGATCTTTGATCTTCTGATAACAGGAAGTTGTTTGTGGGGGTGAAATTATAGCCCCCGATCCAATTAATCCAATCAACTAATTGACTAATCACTTCAGTTATACATACTCAGAAAACAGAGCTTTGCTGCTGTAGCACTGCACTCCTGCAACAATCTCTTACTCATGATGGACAGTTTAAACAGTGGATAAGAGCAGAACTAGAGATATTGTTTTTTTTATTCTACAACATTCGTCTTCCTTGTCAAGATCTGGCACCTTGCCTTACAGACAATGCAACTCAACTCTCCACCAGCAGTTCAGTTGGAGACTCGGGTGTTGAAGTAGCAGCTAATGTAGCCTTGGGCCTCAAGCAGAGTGAAGAGCAGGCAATAGAGGTTGTGTAAATGCACTTCTTTCTTACTCCTCCAGATTTTTACATTTTCAGACTTGCAGCCCCTGCAGACATTGCCAGAAGTTAGGTCAGTTATAAATCTACTTTGTTGTTGGCATAAAAGGAGCTAAAGCATGCAAATTCTCCTGTATGGTCCTTTAACCAGGTTGGACGCAGTGTCTATTGTGGTATTTGCGTCAGAGCATAAAGCATGATCTCTGCAGGAATTCGAGGCTGGCTTCTTGTGTGATGAACACATTGTTAACACAATATTAGCAGCTGACAGGTCATTATGAGGGGAAATGAATGGATTGTATTACCAGATGGGACAAAAAAATGGAGCCCATTCAGGTTCCACTGCAAGTAAATTAGAAAATAGATAGGGTTTCCAAGACCGGATTCAATTAAATAACGTCAATCATCGAGACCATTCTCATGAAAACAATATTTAATCCTGCCCCTTTAGCCAGTAAATTACAGTCATTACACCACAATCTGTTCACTCGGTGTGTATTTACAGTTAGTGTAGCAGGGCCGGGACACTGTCCACTAGAGGATTTATTTGCTCTCCATGTTTGTTGACTGTGGCTCATCAAGAATAGGGTGATGGGCGTCCGTTGCTCCGAGCTGGCCTTTAATTAAATTGTTCCCTCAGGCATGATGGAAGAGGGAATCTAGTTTCAGGGGTGACTGGGCCACGAGTACAGAGAGAGAGACCCAGCACTTTGTGAGGACCCCACTTTGTTGTGTGCCCCTGCTGGAGGTGAAACAAGCACTCAGAGTCTGACTTCGCCAAATGGAAAAGCAGCTCAGTGGCAATGCATCATCGTTCCCCCATCACTTATGCAACCAAGTAATCTTCAGCCACACGAACACAGTTTATATGTTCCTCTATGTGAGTGCTACCCAGCCTAGTAGGAAAGATATAGTTCTGTATATTGCTCATCCTTATATATCTTCATTGTCTCTGAAGGGTAATCTTGTTTTGATGCTAAGTAGCTAAGGTATTCACACACCAGTGAATGTTTTGTTCCTGAAAAAATGTCAGCATTACAGGTAAGTTTAGCTTTTTCCTGAGAAATTTTGGATACTTTATTTCTTCAAGCCAATTAAATTATTTCCAAATGATGATCATCTTTGTTAGGGAGTAAAACAGGAGTTCCAGTGGGTGTTGTTCATGGTCCACTCCCCTTTGTAAACATATATATATACTGTAAATGATTTACAAAAACCAAAGTGACTCCTACATTTCCCTTAATGCAAACGTCTTTCATTAGACAACACGTGTCATCTTGAAAGGCAACACCACACCCCCAATTTGTAACCAAGCAGCAACGTCCGATGTGAAGTGCCAAAAACTGCAGCCGCTTGAGTCAGTCTCCATGAGCCCTCATGTTAAAATGTCCTGTTTACAACCTGGTACAAAAAACAGTTTTGGTCTCTCTTAACTCGACTCTTCAAATTATATTAAGGCTTAAAGTTATGCATAATTAACAGCATGACTTTAGTTAACAGGTAGGAGGCGTTACAGATGGCTTGTTTGAGCACCCAGGCGTCATTTGGCCTTCTTCAGGTCCACCAATGATTCACGTCTTTGCCAGTTTTTAGATGAGCTGGGAGGCAGAAGAAGCAGGATAACATGGCAGCGGCCAGAGCCACAGATTTTGAGCTTCAAAGTGGCTCTTTAGCAACCTACAGGTAACGTCACGCATTATGGTGTCCATTCTTTATACTGTAAATGTTTGTAATGCAGCCTTTCTGTTAAAATCCTCAAGCCCACACAGAGATAACGTGAAGAGGGGTTATTTTTCTCTTTTTCACATTTCACAGACTAAGTAGTATTAACCCTGACAAGTAAATTAACTGTGTTACAGAATCAGTGAGTGGTCTTTTAACTTTTTAAGAAGCTAAACATGATGAGTTTTCATCACTTTATTTAGTGTACTAATACTAGACATCATAAAAATCTCAGTGATGAGGCTCCTCACATGCTCAGTGCCAGACTGTTGACCGAACTCAAGTAGAAACTGTTTTTTGCTCAAATGCATGTGTTTTCCTAGATTCTCTATATTCACAGGCGCAGGTGTTTTGAGCTGTTTATTGATGTATTTATTACTTATTTCAACAATAGTGCACAACAATTTCTAACCCAATTCGGATAAAGAACTGCATTACTCCTCCTCTGTGCTACATCAAATCTAGACGTAATGCAAGCCTTTCCAAAGCGTTGCTGTGCTTGCTGCCATTAACGTGTCCATCCTCCATTCCAGTTAATGGAAATTCACATTTGGTGTACCTAAGTGCCTCTCTCCAAGTGCTGCTCTAATGTCCAATTCTCAGTCCCCTCCATTTGAATCTTTATTGAAAGTCTTGCTGAAATCTAAAGAAAATTCCCCCATGATCGTCAGTGGCTTGGAGGCGGATTACAGTTTGTGTCCAAGGTAATTTCACCACCAGCGAGTGACTCTCTACCCTAATTTCCCTGTGAACAGAACAACCTGGTCTCCGTGGCTTCCAAGCCAAGAGATTGGAGGCCAGACTCCATTTAATGGAGCCGTCCCATCTCCTCTCCGCTTCTATTCCCTTGTTCTAACTAACTGAGGTACAGGCCAGGAGTCTGCCTCCCTCTTTGGCTGAAAAACAATTTGGCTGAATGAATAATGGCTAATTAACGTTCTGAATATGACTGTTTATCTGACTTTATGATCCGTCTGCGTGCCAGTTTGTCTTCCTGCCTGTGTGTCGTCAGTAAGTCTATCTGAAGGCAGACCAGGCCACTACTGACGTTAGCAAAAAAAAAAAAAAAAAACCCACCAGATGCTCTGGCTGCATGCTCCATGCTCCAGTGCTGGCAGCATGCCACTGCTCCTGCTTCACTAGGCTAATGTAAATGCACTGTCTCATCATCCGGGCCTGGAGGGAGGCACACTCGTCTGCCCTGACATGCTCACTCTCGCTGGGGGAGCAAGTGGGCCAGATGCTGGGGAAAGCTTCCTCGGTGATGAGGGAGCTATTGGAGGTCAGGAGTGAAGGACTGCGAGACAGAAGTCTGAAATCATTTGTAACGCGGTCTGAGAGTGCAAAAGTCAACGTACTACTGCTGCTTTTTTTATATATATATACCATAATTAAGTTCAAGACTAATGTCTTCATTTTAGTGTCAGCTTTGTCTGGATAAAGTCTTCAACCTCTGATGCTTTTAGCACCTGTTTTTATTTCTTAGTGATAACCAGTTGGGGGGAGAAGCAATTTCTGATTTGGGACAATAATATGTCCATAAAAATAAACTCAGTTCAGTTCAAACAATGGGCATAAAAACTTAACATAGTGATATGTAGCAGTGCAAATATCTTTGGTTTTATTTGTACAAGTTTTTAGATATCTGCCTCTGAGATTTCTTCTTCCATCCCAATACAATAGAAGAGAATATTAACTGTGATTAAAGTTTTTCATTAACTTTAATGGATTTGAACACCTAAGAACTATTATGCACCGTAAAAACTACATCTTACAGTAAATCCTTGAAGCACTAATAACAGAATAAATCTGGACACATACAGTACAAGTAACCCAACGAACAAAAAAGGTACGAATAGAATACATAAATATAAAATATGTTAGGATACCAAAAAAAAAAAAAGAAAAGAAAAGAAATTTAATTAATAGTTGGAGGCTGCCCTTGCATAATGTTTATGTTCAAGTGAACTTGGCCCCTCATGGCCAGTAATTATGACGGGGGTAAAGGATTATTAAACATCTGACACAGCATGGAACAGTGTTGTATTTTTCTCATTTCCAGCTGCGAGTACACACTGGTTTCATTTCATGAGCGATTGTTCATAAGCCCTAGACAAGTGGTTATTACGGTAACCATGGTAACAAAGGTCCCCTAACCTTAACAAAGAGGAAATCTCTTAATCCAATCCACCCTGTTTCCCTAAACCTCACCCACATCCGTGTCACATCATAAAACTGATTTATTTTTCTTTACCAGTTTCAGAACATAAAGGTCAGTTACAAATGTCTCATTTTATTTCTTAATTTAGAGGATTTGTTGGACAAATATTTGTCCTTGAAATCACTCGTTAATTTGAACCATTCGGGATAAACAGGTTTACTAGAGAGTTATCCTTGAAGCACCAATAAAGCCTGCCAATGTAAGACCAAGTCCTTGTTTGGATATATTTGGTGTTTGCAGAGATCTGTCTTTCAATAACAGAGGAGATTCTGGCAGTTTATGCGACCACTTATACGACATTAAATGAAGGATTGCTCATTTTTACACTTCAACTGTAATTATCATCTATGAGTCTCATTTAGTACAATAACACAAAATTTAATTTGAGCCTTGATTAGCCTTAATAGACCTTCTTCACAGCAGCCATTTTTACATGAATTAGTAGGGTAAACACAGTAGGAATCAAGGATACTAATTAAGCTTCTGTTTCAGTCAGGATGTTGCTATTCTGCATGTTGGCTCAATGGAAAGGCTCTGCTACACTAAATGGAACAGAACCTTAATTGCTGTCATTGGTGTTATGATGGTGAAATAGTTGGATGGATCCTTAGTGGTCGCAATAGTGGAAGAGATGGGACCACCGGGATTGTGAAAAGCTGCTGGAGCTAAAGTGGTTGAGGTGAATACCACAATATACAAATGTAGGTTGTACATGTGTTTTATATTTATAATATGGCGGTCAAATGTTGGCACTAATGCAAGAGTTCTTATGAAATAATCAAATATTTAAAAACCATTTCCACTAAGTGCACAACAGCCGTACTAAAATTAGTGTGTACTAACAGAAGTATCTGAGTTGAGACCAAGCGGCTGTGAAGTGAAGGGAAGCCAATGCCAACAGTGTCACAGGTGGTTTGTTTGAGCACCCAGGCTGCATTCAACCCACCTCAGGCCCACCCATGATCAACATTTTTGCCCATTGCTGGAATGGTCAGGAGGTGGAAGAGGCAGGACAGCCAAGATGGTGACAGCCAGAGCCACCACACAAAACAGCTCTTCAGAAACTTGCAGGTGATGTCACGGATATGACGTCCATTCTTTTAGGCCGCATTCAGACAGAATCCGCCATTGTGGCAGGTATTTCCATTCATTTGAGTGGTGGTTGTCTGTTGTATGCCAGAAGACACTGTATACAAAATTAAGCCGGATCCAGCTTTTGGAAAAAAACACAGCCTGAAGTCACACTGCGGCTGCCAATCAGTCACTCTGTTTGGGCAAACTCCTCCACAGTCAGCCTGAAATGTGTCTGAAACTCAGGTGGATTCATGGACTAAACTCTGGTACTCTACCTGCTGTGTTCTGGCTTTCGTTTATTTCATGTACCCAGCTTCCAAATCTGTGTCTGGCTTCCAATTTACGCTCCAAAATAGAAGTTTAATTTGATTTGTGTCTGATATTTTGAGAGACAGAGCCAGAGAGAGGGGGAGAGTGAGTGAGCGCTGGCCTCGATAAAGCTGGTTACTGTCTATGGTTGAATCACAGCTAGACAGTCACACAAAAGGTAGTTCCTATGAAAACTGTTCACAAAACTTTGTCTTGGTGGATATAACCAAGACTCTCTGTTAGAGGTAAGTGAGAAATAAATCTGTAATTAAAATGCGATGATGAGCTCTTACTTGTCAAACAAATTCACCGTGAATCAAGATGAAAGTTTTTTGTTTTAATGAGTTGTCATATTTTGTTGTTCAGCCTTTGTTTCCAGGGTTGTGCTGTGCAGGATCACAGTTCAGATGAACCACAGGCTTTTCATGAATTTTCAGATGTCTGCACGGAGCAGCAAGACATAAACAAACAGCCCGAAGAACCGTGAATCCTTTCATCAAGTTTTTTTAGTAGAAGTAATCTTGCACAACATGTGATTTGTTTGGACCGATCTAATTTTCAGGAGGCTTTTGAAGGTTCCTCTGTCTGTGAATAGTGTGAGAATCCCCAGAGAGAGCGGTGCTGCCTCAAATTGTCCAACATACACGCTGGGTTTCTAAGGCAGGAATGATAACTGCTCATATAATGTTTGGTTAGGAGGAGAACAACAGCTGTGTGATGCTATACTGCAGTTCTCCTTATGGCTAAAAAGCTGCCGTAGTTGTTAGTGTATTTCCAGCATTAATCAAACTGTCAATGGATTTCAAATTTTCACCACGTTGGCGAGCAGAGTCAGTGAAATCTTTCATGTCTTCAGCTGCTTGGCATGGCTGCAAATGCACTGTGAACATCTCCTCTCACTGCCTGTAAAATCATAAAGTATCACTAAGATGATTTGAGGCAGTTCTTTTTAGGCAGACTGAGACTGGATGTAGTTTAATGGTTAGCAAAGCTGCTCTGTGAATTTGGAGCGTTGCCAGGGGATAAACTCTGCTGCATGAGAAATGGTCTTCACTGTCTTAAAAATGTCTGCTGAGGTGCTCAAGATGAGAGCAAGTGATGACTGGGCAACGCTGATAAAAGTATTTAGATTATTCACTTAAAAATATTTAAAAATTATTGTGTAGAAATGAGTATTTTTGCATTTCAGTGCCCCCAGTTTCAAAGTGTAATATCACTGGACACCTGCATATGTGTATTTGTTTATATTACTTCTGATCAAAAACTAGCGAGCTGACAACTTTTCCACCAGGCAAACATTTAGCAAATGCAACAACACAAGACATAACAGCCAGCTAATATTACTTACTAGTCCAACAACAAGAAGCCCAGCTTGGCGTCTGTCTTTTATGCTATTTTTGTAGTTTTTTTATTTTTTATTTTTACGAAGCTCTCGCCAACAACCAAAAGTCAGTCCCAGATTTATTCTTGTCTGAACTTCTTGCTCACTCTCTCTCTCTAGCAGCAGCTACACTTGGCAGCAATTTACTTCACTGTCCATCAGGCAACTCTGTAAATCACAGAGAGTTGAGGCGGAATAGCCAGAGGACATCAGATAGGAAACCAGAAAACATTTTCTCCATAAAATATGATCCAGTTTCACCAAAAATCAGTGAAATAGTTGGTGGTGTGTGACTTAGGGCCGATACAGGTTTGAACCTGTGTTCATTTGTGCCTTTGATTTGTGTCTTTCAAGTCAAATATCCAAGTTGGAAAGCTCGAGTTAGCTGACATAAACACACCTGACACTAGAGCAATATGGCAGCGTGCCAGTGAACAATAAACAGTTTTCATTTAATTTTTACCTCATGAAGTGTTTGTGTTGTGAAATGTGCTGTACCAACTTTACAGTTTGTAGTTGAGTCTTTGCGAGCATGCAGTACTAGCCTCCTCCTCTCTTTTTAAAGTGTCCTCAGTAGATGCTTTCACAGTTCAGAGACTTGCCATATAAACATTAGTTTGCTCTGGGCATCCATGTTCTCCCGAAGCAGTTGCACTGAGACGCTTTTAGATTGGAAATTGGGAAAACCCACTCAGAACTATTGACTTGCATTAGTGGTCCATCATAACAGGTGCGACAAAGCTCGCAGAGTGTGATGGAAGTGACAATCTGTGCATGCCCACACAGACCTGAATGGAGAATAACATCTAATTATAGTGCACCTGCTTAGGAGTGCAGTGCCTGGCCTAATGGATGGATGTAGTGATGAACCCAACACCTTAACTCTGTGGGGTGTTATAGTCTATTCTGGATAACTGTATGGGTCCACTCAGCTGTTTCCATGGAGCAGGTGACAACTGTAGGCTACCTACCATAAACCGAACAAAGTTGGCGATGAGTTGGTGAAGAAAGTAGCCTACCATTTAGCAGCTAAAGAGGCGAGTTTCAGGGGTTGGTTGACTTCCATACTTACTTGCTATTTTGAGTACATAGATGTGTTCACATTGTCAATTATGCCGGTGTACTGTGAGTACCTGAAGGTGCACTCATAACGGTCAAAAAGTGTGGAACACTTTGGTTACCAATGTACTGGAAGGGGAATGGACCACCAGCATTGTGGAAACTGCGGCCGAGAAAACTGATGTAGATGAAGCGGTTGCAGTTAATAGTGCAATATATGAATTGAAACAATGTTTCCCATAAAGTTGGAATCATTTTGTTTTCAGACACATTCCACGTTTTATTATGTAAATATTTATGTATGGACGAGATTGAGCAATAACATTTTGAGATACATTTTATGAGAACTATCATGAGAGGAGGTAAAAAATATTTTATTCCAATTTTTATGGGCAATAGTATATTTTGAAAGTCATATGTTGGTGCTAATGCTCTGATTGGTTGCTCCGTGAAGAAGAAGAAAAACCAATAAAATGTGCCATTTCTGGCAAGTGCACAACGGCTGTACTCAAATTGAGAAAACTCCATTTTCTGTTTGTAAAGTGAAGGAAACTTTGTGACTCCAACTCTACAGTAGATGTCACTAAATCCTACACACTAGTCCTTTAACTTCCCCAGTTGGGAGTTGCCATCTTATGTGCTGCAGCAGGTGGTGGCACCAGCTCCTTTAAAGTTAACATTCGATCAAACTGACAGACATATTTATGACTTTCCCTGTACTGTGATTCTTCTTACATGTATATACATATCTAATCCATATTTCTATACATGTAGGCTACAACTGTGAGAGATGGCAGATTTTATTATTCTAATTAGACCTGAGTGAATAACTGTATCTTGGGTTGGACCGTTATGACCAAGCACACTGTACTGAATTTGAATTTTCCCATCTGTTTACCATTCATTAACATTGCGTAGGCACTAATGAAAATGATGATTACCTTGCAATGTCAGCACCAAACCCTCCAATGCATCCGAACATAACAATCCAAACTGCTTTCAACTACTTCACGGAAGAAAAGTCACCCTCTCAGCGTGTAACACATGAAAAATTTAGTTTGTGGGTGTACTGGGAAGCACCCAGAGGAGTCTCTGTGTGTGTAACTGTGAATGTAAAGCAGTATTTATTTCCAGGAAACACTTCCAGTTGCTAAGCACTCCCCTTGATACTCATGCACCTTGAAAGCAGCTGACACCTCCCAGCAGTGCATTTGACAGAGCAGGCAATCACTTCTGTCTGCTGTCAAAAAAAAAAAAAAAACAGGATGTCATCTGCATAAAACTGAAAATGCACTGAACATGAATAAAGAAAAAAAACTGTGGCTAATGTATGTATGGAGGAATATAAATAGGCATCAGAGGGGATGATTGATTGTGATGAGCGAAGGGAGGCCTTCCAGAGATAAGACCTTTCATAGAAATTCAATTACTTTTGGGCACACAGGAAATGTAGGATGTTATAAACTTTGATTACATCGAGGTTTATGAAAAGATGGGAGGAGGTAGTTGTAAATAGAAACATTAACTGAGACATAATTCAGCTTGTGGTTATTCAATCTTAGCTCAAGTCGATGCAAAACACTTTCTTTCTGCTATTAAAGCGCTTGAATTATTGTAGAACATTTCCAAGCGGTACAAAAAGAACATACCGTATCTATATGTCAGTACAGAGATATTTTTGTCTGCGCTACGGCTCCAATTAGTCACAGATGAATGTTTTCTGTTGCCTCGAATAATCTCAAAATTGTTGGCATTTAGCAGCAGCGCTATCACTTTACCCCTCGACCACTCTTGATTCCTGACAGGCTCGATATGCTCAGAGAAAGTGAAGATGGGAGGATGAGCGACTGCTGGAAGAGTGGGGGTGTAATCAATATAAACATGAGGCAATTAGTGTAGCACTCATATTTCTTTAGGGAGGTGGGTGTAAAAATGTGGCGATCAAAGTGATGTCTGCTCCATGCAAGTCATTAATGAGGCACCAGAGCGACTACAGAGATATATTGTTAAAAAGTCTTTAACAAACCTGCACGGAATTAATTAAAGCACAATGCACTCCTCCGCCTTTCATGCACTTTAAACAGTTATAGATCATTTACAAAGTTAGCAGACAGGAAAGACAAATAAATAAAATTCTGCTACAAACTCCGAGAGCGGGAACAATTCCTGGAGTGGTCAGCCACTTTGAAACACACCAATTAACAGGATCTGGCAGTACAGACAAGTGCTGCGCCAAGTGGACAGGACAGAGTCCAAAAAGCATGATGTCAGCACTCGTTTTTGTCCGCAGTCCTCGTGAAACATGCAAATGAGTGAAAACAGGGACGCAAACATAGAAACGCGCAAATAAACAAACACAAACACACTGTTTGGGCCTTGTACGCAGCTGGAAAGCATCGCTCGAGGGAAGGTGATATGATGTGTTTGGACTTGATGAATCCCACACACACCTGACTAATTGGCTGCAGCTGTCAACAAATAAGAAGCGGCCATTAGTACAACAGATTAGTAAGACATGTAGGAGACGTGAGAGTTTTCAGTTAAGAGAGGAGATATCTGGATGGGAAAAAAAAAAGCCGTCAGGGATAATTAGTTTCAATCATTTATCAAAAACAACACTGAGATTCAGGGTGTTATGGAATTTTCTATTCTTAGGTTACACAAAGCCGCGTGTGGGCCTTGAGGTCCTCAGCAGTATTAGTTGTTTGGCTTTTGTGCCAGTCTATCTCAACACTGTGGTGGCCAGGGTCGAAGAAATCTAGTGCTGCCTTCCTAGACATAATAGATAGCTTGTCATTGACGGTCCATCTGCATAAACAGACATCTGTGTCTCCAGACTAGAACATGCTGACAATAACACCTGCATGGGTAAAAACATTCTCTTTGGCTAATTCTGGGCGTGTAGTATTTGTGGTGTTATCTTGGGGTTTAAAGTCTATCCACCAGCACGAGTTCGGCAGAATGTGAGACCGACTCATTCACTTCTGATGCACCATGAGAGTGTCTCTAATTCTCCAAGCATCAATAAATATCACAGCATAAGGCATCAGAGGCTCCCGAACACTTCCTGAACTCCTGACCTCACCGTTGACCTTTGACTTCAGTAATTTCTCCACAACACAGGATACAAAAGTCATGTGATGCTAATAATTTGTGCAGATATTACTGGGCTACCAAAATGACCTTTACAGAGAACAGCACAGTGCAGTACAAGCCTGGAACATGCACATCGTGTGAAGCCACGACAAATGGTGCAAACTTACACCCACTAACATGGAAGTTGGCACAAAAAGTTTTGTTTTTGTTCTTTTGACCATTAAACAACCTCCAAATAATTAAAACTGTGTTTGTGTTTTTATGTTAATTGGGTATATAATTACCACTTTTCATCCGGCGCAACTTTAAATGAACACTCAACATTCTGGAAAATCGGCTTATTCACTTTCTTGTTCTTAATTAGTTGGTGTGACAATTATTAGCTATCTCTCCAAACTTAAGTAATGTTAATAAGACGTCTTTAAAGGTGTTGATGAGCATATTTTTTAACTTTGTTGGCAAAAAAGGGAATAAGTGGAAGTAATTTCTCAAAATGAATTATTTCTGTATATGTGAGACATGTGGAGGGGATCAGTGCATGTAAATGCTCACAACAGGAAACGTGTTATGCGCGTGAGTCCGTTATCTACGCAGCACACATTTGTTGTGTCTCAAAACCCAAACAACGTAGCAACAGCAGCATGCACAACATACTAATTGTCATAATAAACTACTTTTATAGATAGCATACAAGAAAATAATGGACATTATTATCTTGTACTAACAGGAAATAGTGCGTGCACCAACGGACATCAATAAAACTGCAACTTCAAGATGTTTTTCTTGATTTTTTTTCGAGATCTGTCTCACTAAAATTTATTTTCATATTCTGCAGTTGTGAGCAGCTCCATGACTTCCCTTTCTGTTGTTGGTGAATAATATATTGTATAAATAACACCCCAAAAGTCAAGAATATTTAGTGTCCTTAATTGTTTATAAGTATATATAATAATGTAACTTTTCCAGTGTGAACATGTCAAGCTACATACTAAAAAAAAACCTGCTCAGAATTAGTATGTTGTATGGAGTTGGTGCACAGGTAATGTGTTTTTATAAAACATAAAACACGTCAGCATCTGAAAAATAACAGAGATGTGCTTCAAGCAGCATAAAGCGAGCCTTCGTCTTTGTTTTTGCTTCTCTTTCTCTCGTCTCTTATATTTCATAATTACCACCGTAAGTGTCCCTGAGCTACAATAATGCTACATATTGTAGCACCATCTGGCCCCGGAGAGCACATCCTCCTGCAAATATGTTCCAGAGGTCAAACACTGTGCAAGAACAAATCAGCAAACAGCGAATTGAAAATATTCCAGTTGTCTCGTTGACCTTGCTCAGTTAAGCTGCGCACACAACAGAAAACGTGACGCGTGCCAATTTCCAATGAGACAACAAAAAAGGCAGGAAAATAAAGTCAAATAAAAACAAGATAAATAATGTGATGTAATTGAGGTCTATCACAGTCAAGGTAACTGAAGTCAAAATGGAGGAATGTTTTTTCTCCCTTTGAGGTAGACTTTTTTTCTTCTCCATTCACCCGACGGCTCATTAGTTTCTCTTTTGTTGTGGTCTTGTGCAAATTATATCATGCTCGTTACTCTCATCCTTCACTGTATGGCTCTATTCAGCACTGCTGAGAAATGAACGGGCTTCGGAGGCACGCTTGTAGCATTTTTATTTATTATGAAGAGCTTGCTGACTTGAGCTCAGTACAAGGATGCCCGACACCTCAATTTATTACCTTATAAGATATTCAGAGGCTGAGCTGAATGAAGCAGATCGAAACGTGTTCGTGTTTGGACTGACTTCAACTGTCAATTTGTTAATAACACTATCCAAGCTTACTTTGAACTACAGGACAGTTATAGATTAATATGTTTCTAAAAGTGTGTGAAATGATACACTTTTGAAATCACAAAATGTCCATCAGGGCTCAGCCAGGTCATATTCAGAGGGGAACTTCACTGATTTTGCACATAAAGGTCACTTCACTTATCATGACGAGTACTTTTCAGCCTTTGAAAACCCTTTGAAAAATGTCTCCTGCAGCTCTGGAGGAGTTTTGTCAAGTCTTGCTGAGCATGTGAACTTGGAGACTACCGACCCTCACCCCTAAATAATAAATGTATATACTGCTAAATTATTTTTCTTGATATGTTTTAAAGGAAATATAATTGCTGCATGGAAAATTGGTTGGCTAATTAGATGATCGGTGGTTCCTCCAGTCTGCAAGATACTGAACCCCAGATGCTGCACCATCGGTGTGTGAATGTGTATGAATGGCTATCTCCCAAAAACTGATGAGCAGTTGGCACTTTGCACCATCAGGGTATGAATAAAATATGTAGTGTAAAAGCGCCTTGAGTGGTCGGAGGACTACAAAGGTTCTCTCTAAGTACAGTCCATTTAGCATAATGTTTTTTTCCAGTCAAATAAGGGCCAGATTTTAACGTATGACAACAGAAGGTTCACCTGCTGCTTCTAACATGTCATTACAGTTGGTTTACGCCTCGTACACATCTCTTGTCAGCATAGATTTCTTTAACAAGAATCTCTCCTTAATCCAAGTGTTTAAGTTTAATCATGCTTTAATTTCCATGAGTGGATTTTAAAGAGGAAACTAATTAAATCAGTTGTCAGTGAATGTTTTGCAGATAAATTCATCACTTTGCTGTTAAATTAAATAAGTTAAATAAAAACATTTCCTTGTTATATTGATAAAATCATAATCCGTGAGGCATTAAGTTTCTTAGAAAACATGTTTACTGTTGTAAATTAATTGTATATGAATATTATTTTTAAGAGACAAGTTTAGACTACATATTCATATGTCACTATGGAGATTTTTGTCCATTTGGGCAAATCTGTTCTCTTTATCTGGCCATCATTTTAGCTGTGTTGGTGCATATTTATGAAAAAAAGGGAAAATAACTCATGAATAACTAACCACAAAGGGTTAACATCCTCAACATGATTGAATGTAGCTTTGCTTCTGACTATTCTTTCTCTAACCCCAAAAAGCGTGCTACAAAATTGATGGAGTTCCCCTTTAATTTTCTATCCTGATTCTTTATTCATCACTGTAGCATGAAAACCAGGAATGTGAGCATTATTATTTTAAACTCGTGTTCATTAATGCAGAAGTTACATGAAAAACCATCATGCTCACCGAAACTCCCAGAACCTTCTGAACTCAGCACATCTCTGCTGCTTCACTGATGTTTCAAATATCTCATGAGACACCAGATTTGAGATGACAGCTCAGCTCGGGCTCTATTCATATAACATGAACACACTTCACCAGGTTTCTTACATTCAGACGCTGCACATCTGCTTCGTTTAGAAAGGATTTTAAATCATATAACAGGGTTTTAGGATTTCTTTAATCCCCAAAGAGAATAGAAGACACAGAGGACAGAATCCACATTGGTAAAAAATAAGAACATTCACAATATATCTAAGTTTAACTAATATGTAGACAGCTAATGACAGAATAATACACACACTACATCTTTTTTTTTCGTTGTTTTAACAAAATGTACATTTCAATAACCTGCAATAATCCATGCAGCATTTGGATGTTATTTTACCACGATTAAAATGTGTGTTAGCCGTGTTAGAAAAACAAAAAACTGTCAGTATAACAACCTCAGTGTTATATTACATTCTATGTAACTTAACATACACCCAAAGTTACGCGTTTCACAAGGACACTTGACCTGAAAATGAAAAAGGAAAGTGCTTTACAACACAAAAATAAAAAGAAGACATGCACACAGGAAAAAAGGGAGAAATAAAATTCAATGTAATAAAAGCACTTGAGGCATTTGGGAAAATGGCAACAAGTACAACAGTCGAGAGGGAGTGAATAAAATGCTACGTAGTGATCTACTGAGGTTTCAAGGTGAAGTCAGACAGACAATCAAAAGTTCTTTAAAATCTGAACTCTCAACTCTAAAATAGACAGTAATTACCTCGACTGATCACAGCAGGAAAAAGAGAAAAATTAGAGCATTTTAACAGAATAATGAAATTCACATCTTTGTTCCACAGACCTCGAGACAGAGACAATTTAATCATGACTGGGTTTTTTTCTCTGTTTCAAGGGAAGTGACCTTCAAATTGCTTTTTAACTTTGAGTTACACTTTCCCCCACAGATGTCTGTCACAGAGCAGCTGAGGACAAGATGCTGGACAGTGTGTTTTTCGTGTGTGTGCGTGTCATTTGCATATATACAGCAAGGTACAAAGATGCACAAAGTAGAGGATGGAGAAAAACTTTTCCAATTTGCTGCTCAGAACATTAAATTAAACCATTTTTTTAATCATCAGTTCAAGCTCTGGATGAAAACAAAAGAACCAGAATGTGAAATGAACTAATATTGAGGCAAAAAATGTTATTAAAAGAAAAGGTCAACATTTTAGGAAATCTGTCTCATATCTGTACAGTAAATATGGAGCTACAGTTAGCATCTGGTTCGGTTAGCTTAGCTTAGCTTAGCTTAGCTTAGCACAAAGACTGAACTGTTCCAGTAACATTTGTAACTACAAACTAAAAATCAAGCCTTTCTCACCAGTATGTTGAGATTTGCTGCATTTGTCACACAGTTATTTTATGTTTTTTTTTTTTTTTTTTCTAACATGTAACGTATACCATTTGCCATCAGTATTACATATATGCATTGTGTCATGGCTCGACAGAAAAAGTCCATGAGACCAAGCGGTATAACCTCCGTGGCTGTGAAGTAAAACCAATGTAGAAGTGCCAAAAACTGCAGTTCCTCAAATGTCCACTTGAGGCTGGCTACAGAAGTGAGTCAGTCTCCATAAGTCCCTACGTTAAAATGTCCAACTTCACAGCAGAAATAAACATGTTTACACCCTGGTACACAAAACGGTTTTGGTTTCTATAGCTAATTTCCACGTTGTGTAATGTACTGAGGGTAAATTTTAGCAGGTGAGGTGGCAGAGGCAGGACAGCCAACATGGTGATACGACGTCCATGATTAATACTGTCTAGGATTCAGACATGTCTGTGAAAAACAGGAGGACTGAGTGCTGTGACAGTTTTTTAAGAGTACAACTTAAAAGCTGTAAAAATGACTTCAGAAACAAAAAATAAGTACCTGTGGTGCTGCATTTTCCTGAACTTACAAAGCACTGTTCATATTTAATGATTTCTAAAAGCATCTGCTGTAGTGGAACGTGCTTAATTCTTCAGATCGACAGATGAAAGACATTCAGGATGAAAGATGAGTTATAGAGGATAATGATATGATAAGCATAACTTCAGCTCCATATGTCAGACTCTTTCCTGCCCAGGAACAGTAACTTCCTGGAGTCTCAGCTGGTTGCCTGGCAACAGCTCAAAACCAATGAGTAGTCTGGCACATTTCTTTTTTTTTTTTTTTTTTTACACTTCACTTTTTGTACACATTAAACAGAGGATATGTTAATTTGTACGCATTAAAGGTGCATGGAGGTGGATTTTGTTACCCTCGCTCAGAGGCAGGCTAGCTACTTCCCTTCTGTTTCCAGTCTTTGTGCTAAGCTAACTGCTGGCTGTCGCCTCACATTTACAGACAGATATGAGAGTGGTATCATCTAATATTTCACCTAACAATTGGCAAATAAAAATAAAAATGTATCCCTTAAAATTAAAAATATCAAATATTGTCTCTCCCACGCTGCTCGCACTTTTATTCATGGTGTTAATAATGTGTCTACAGATCTCTTCCTGTGAGCCACAGATGATTCACCGGAGCCTATAAAAAGGGTGTATTCTTCATAATGTACTGTACAATACATCCACGGGTATTCTTCCATTGCGTTCAGGCTGAGAACAATGGAGTATTTGTTGGTCAGAAAATAACGTAGAGCACAGCCTGAAGCAGCAGAAACACGCGACCTGCAGCAGTAAAAAAACAAAAAAACAATGCTGCACACAAAGTACTGCACCAACAACAACAAAATAATATTTAAAAAAAAAGGAGGATGGAAGATGAACAGAAGGAACACAGCGCTCCTCTCCTGATTGTGAGTAAACACACGTGTTCAAATAATGCACCATAACGCATCGAAAAACATGTCCCCCCAGCAAAAACATCATATCTTATCTTGATGCGAAGTGCTTTACATTTTATGGCGGATGTACCGTACAGCAGAGGTAAAACTGATTGGTGGAGAGCTGCCAGTTGACTGCACAATCACAGGCGGAGTGGCAAATGTATAAAAGATGTATTTTAGTCATGTAACATGCATGACATACTGTATGGTTTGACGCCTCAGTATCAAGGGCTACTTTCCCACAGGAAGAGAAAAAAAGTATAATTTTGAGCTCTTCCTGGGGCCCAGATTTTATCTTCAG
Organism: Protonibea diacanthus; assembly: GCA_028641955.1. NCBI lineage: Eukaryota > Metazoa > Chordata > Actinopteri > Sciaenidae > Protonibea > Protonibea diacanthus. The sequence continues at coordinate 18,214,343 of CM053988.1, read as the reverse complement.
GCTTTCTGAGGAGAAAAAAAAACACTATGAGACGTTTCTGCTTTACATATATCGTGTGGTGGATACTTTGATCTGCAGCTGCTCACGGTGCTGAGATGCAGCGTACCTCTCCAGTACGTCGTCCCAGAGGAAATCGGAGCCATGACCCTGCCTGTGTTGCGGCCGCCGCCTAGCCACTGAGCCGCACTGGGAGGAATTTAAAATAGGGCATTTTTACATTTTGATGATGCTCTTGTCAGCTATGTCGACTTAAAATGAGTTCTGAGTTGTAGGACAGTCTTCTTAAGTACTGCTGAGGTTACCTTGCTCTGTCTAGAAAACAGAGAGATCAGTCTCGATGAGCCAGAAATGCGCTCAAACATAAAGCTGACACACAAAGAGGTTTTGGTTGTTTACAGGTCAAAACAGACGCTGAAAACTGGAATAAATCTAAGAGCATTCATCCGCATATTCGCTTTTTCTGGAGCTTTTATATTACATGTTACACAATCTTCCCTCCATGGCACGTTTAGGACTTGAAAGTGAGGCAAAACAATCATAACTAAATTTATTTGAAAAGGTAATCATCTCCTTTTCAACCAAAAGAGGAACCAAACAACCCAAAACGAAAAACTGTGCTGCACATTTCTGTTTGTGCTTCCATCTGAGGAAGAGTGAAGATTAAAATTGGACTGATGATAGATCAACACATGATGTGTTTGTTTGAGATGCAATTTTTACGCTTAGTTTTGTTATGCTGTTTTGTTTCGTTTTTATAGTTTAGTGCGAGGAAATGGTGATTTATTTGCTTCCTGTGTGAATGAATGTTGTTGTACACATGTCGGAGCCGCCTGAGGCTGTTTGACCAATCAAGCGCATGTACAAAAAGTGCGCCTAAAAATGTTTGTGTGGTGGAAAAAGGGCGAGTTATTCCAGACAGGAGAGGAGAGAAGAGTGACTGAAGTACAGATGAATGTTTATTAGCAGATGATGTGTGATGATTAAGTCCTGACAAAGTCTTTGACTCCACAGGGAGATTTTTGTGATAGAGGGGCAACGGCACCAAATAGCAGCAAGACAGATCGCCCCAATAGAAAATGCCGACCGGGGTGGCGGCGGCGGCTGATGACTCTGCTAAAGCTGATGGAGAATGAAATGATGAAGCTGATGAATCTGCAAAAACTGGGCAGAGATGGGGAGGTGGGTGGACGGGTACGCATTACATAAGCGTGAACTTACTGAAGGCAAAGAGAGACAACTGTACTTGAAGACAGCAGTAAGTTGACTGGCTAACAATCACGGTGTGCCGCTTTGCTATTGGACAGATATGACCAAGTGATGACACGATTGACAGCCGCGGATAAAGACAGCAAGGAATTTACTGTGGACATGCATGAGAGGAGTGAATGACAGGATGGAAGGAGACTACCGGTCAAGCATGCAATTTTCACGACAGCTTCATTTGGGCTACGGCACTCCAAAAAATATGTTTCAATGTGTAGTTAGGACCTGGACTGCACTGAATTATAGATGTTTGAATGCTGTTGAAAGTTATATGTAACTTAGACACAGAGCTGTAGACACCTGCAGATAATTTGGACTCAAAACTAAAAAAGTTACTCTTCATTTTTATTATTTTGTGAATTTATTCAGTCAACTGTTCAGCTATATTTTCTATATTTGTTGCTTTGCAACAAGAAGATCTAAGTTTGCCAAGTCACAAAGTGCCATCCTCGGGGGAAACCTGCTGAAACTTTTATTTCTAAATTTGGCCTAAAATTCTGAGTCTAAAAGTTGATGTAATTGGCTGATAAAATCCTCACCACACTATACTGTGCAAACCGTTCTATGGACTTCAGAGTCCTCCTCTACATCCAAGTCAACCAAGAACCTGTTAGTTTAACATGTCTTTTGACCTGTAAATCACCAAATCAGTGCCCATAAAGGAGTGTGATAGTAAACAGTACTCTGCAGTAAGAGTGAGACTGTGAAGCTCAGCTGCAGAAACAGTCGTCAGGGACCTTGTGAATAAATCGCCTAAATTAGAAGTCTTTGAATCCTTCCAGTCCTCCCCTCTGGGCCACGGCTTTGACCGGGACACTAATCACAGCCTCGGGGGGTGGACGGGTGGAGTCATGGTCACAGCAAGAGTGTCTCAGCCCTCCACAGCCACACGGCCAACCTCCACACCTCAGCACCTCAGCACTTCACTGATGATTTTTCACTGTCCTGTAACATTCAAATGCAATGGACCAAACCAGGAGACACGCACGCTGCGTTCAAAGACAAATGAGAAGATGTGTTCACATACACAAAGAGGCACAAAGCTGGATGTAAATATGAGCGAAAGAATCTCTCTCTCTCTCTCTCTCTCTCTCTCTCTCTCTCTCTATATATATATATATATATATATATTTGTATATATATATACACACATATATACAAATATATATACACACACACACACACACACAATGCACTGCCAAGTATATTGCAGGCACAAAATGATAGAATACAATTAACTTCAAATGGTTTCACGGCACACATAAATCTCTCCCCATGCAGGGTCACAAATGATTTAACTCCTTCCGTAAGGATGGAGTTTCTAATTGCACATTGCTCTCTGTGCTGTGATGCTCACATTGTCAATGGCACACGTTTAAAAGAGCGTTTAGGATCCTATCTCTGCAGAATAAATTATCAACCCATCCGGACATCAAGCCAACACCAAAACATGTCCCTTCAGTCAATTTCACAGCATTAGAAAAGAAAAAAAAACAAGCTGACATCTTTAAGTTGTGTGACCCAACCAAGGATAACAATAAAAAAAAGCTGAGTCACAACTACACATCTGGTTTACCTTCCAGTTTGACTAAAATCTGTTTTTTATTCACTTGTTTTCTTTTTCGAAAAGACCTTGTTTGTCGAAGCTTCCTTAGACGGAGCAGAGTAAATTGAAACCTGCCTTCAGTACTCCCTCAGTCTGAAATGAAGGCCTGAATGATGCTTGTTATAGATTAATTACAGCCTGACAGAAGAAGACAGACATCCAGTGGAAACAGAGTAGGCGAACTCAGACGTCCATGACAGCGTGACTTGTCTCTCTGCAGGAGCGGAGCTATTCTTCAACAACAGTCCGATAAAAAAAAGAAAATTAAATAAAGCCTCTGCAATGTGCAACACCTGCAGAGGTCACTGCAACTGGACAGATGCTTGTTTTTCTACTTTGTGTTGTTTTTTCCTTTTTATTAAAAGTTAGTCTTCGAGGCATCCTTTGCTAAACTCACAGAGCAGCGAGTGGATCGAACAGTCAGTGATGAGCGGCGAGCACTTTCTCAAATTAAACTGAAAAAGACTTCATGCTCAAGAAGCAGGAGATGTTTCTGCTGTCCGGGTTGGTCAAACCTCGAGTGAAAGTTCGTCTGATTGAGTGGCCACTGTCAAAAAGAAACAAAAAAAAAAAAAAGGAAGTACTTCCTGGATATTAGCCATCCAGGCTGTGACAAGCAACCCTCAACCAACCTTTTTTTTTAATAGATATGAAGTGTAAGTGTGCCAAAATGGATGCTCGCACATGTTAGGGAACACGCATTCTGTCAGTGTCGCGATTCAGCTGGTGCCCAGGTGACGACGACGATGATGATGGTGGTGTAATGCTTCCGTGTTGCTTCAGCCAGGGTCATGACAGCTGCCACGTTGGGTTGAAGAACTTAATGGCATGAGTTTTAGCCCACTTGGAGAACACAGACTTCTCCGTGATGAAGCGGTGCCCGCCGTAGGGGGCGCTCTCGTGGAGCAGATACTCCGCACACTCGTCCCGGCTGCCCACCTCGTAGTAGTGGTAGGGAACCTTTCTGTAACCTTCTGTCCTAAAGGGGAGAGGAAAGAACAAAAATAGATGAATTCCCATGTGTGTTCCCGAAGCTGTTTTATCTTTGACCATGTACCTTTTTTAAAGTTTCCTGCAGTGTTTTATGGGAGTGTATTCATCCTTAACTGTTCTGTACTAGACATCAGTATGCAACTTCCTCACTTCAGTATGTCCTGCCTAGTCTACTAAAGTCATAGTGTATTTATGTACTTGGTTTTGGCAGTGCACCAGTTGTTGTCTATCAGCTGCAGTGTCACACATATAAGGACCAGATCTGGAGGATCCTCCCATGACATGGAGATCCACTTTATAGGAGCATTACTGGTTAGTAATGCTATAGCTGTGGATGTGTGACCATGCAGGATTTAAGCATGTGGTCAAAGAGCTTAAGCTCTGCTACAGTGTGCCTTCACATGTTAGTCAGTCCGATGTTCTGCTCTGGGTAAACCAGCACAAGTTGTTCAGGAATGATCAATCTGTTTCTGGGCTTTTGGTGTATCTGGATAACTGGGCCAAGACTTCTTCTGTAGCAACTTCACACAAGAAAGACTTTCTGATTATCCCTAGAAACAGATTTTAAAAAAAGCCTCATAAAAAGCTAAATCGTCAATCGTTGACCCCAAAAACGAGGTACCAAGTGCCAGAACCGTGAATTTGTATCATTACACCCCTACTGCTTTATAATGGAGGCCTGAAATAAAGAGCGCCTGGGCTAACATCTGAGAATTATCACACACATCCAGTGGAAACAGAGGCATTATTTACTTAATGAGTGAGGTGACTGTTTAAACATGATAACGAGATGAGAGGCAGCGGGATCTTTTCACCTCAGTGCACGATTGATTGCATTTAATATGCAGTTATATCACCGTGTTATTGACTTTTAGCTGAATCAAATCAATCGAGCTGCGATTAAAAACACAATCAGTTTCAATCACTTTTTGTTTTACACGTATGAAGAATGTGATCTCATCTCAACAATAAAATATTATTGTTTTGAACAGATATTTGAGTTATATAACAGTATTACTATTTGACTACATTTGTTGCGTTATACAACACAGACAGAATGATGCAAAAATTGCTTCAACGACTGAAATCTACTTTTTTTTGTGTGTATATACACAAATAATACAAGAGGCATAAAAGTATATTGTTTTAATATAGTTTTGCTTATGAGACAAAATTTTGAGCGGAAGCATTTTTGTGACAGTCTGACACAAATTTCAGTCAGCAAGTTAAAAGCGGCCTTGGTTTTTATTGGCTCAGCTTTCCAGACTATTATCTGAAATAATAAGCAAAGTAAATTATTAAACTATTAAAGTGAAGATCCTCCAGGATGGCATTCAGCAGTTTGAACTGATGCTGCCCCAGGCTAAATTCTGCACTCAGCAGGTTTCTCTCATTTGAAAACAGGAGTTTCTGTTTGGAGGCCAAATATTCAATAAACACTTTAACTGTGTTTATTTGGAAGACATCAAGATTCATTCCTGCTCTGAGCCAAAGTCAATCTGGAGACATCCCAAAAATAAACAGAGTAATGTACAGTAGGAAAGTGAAGATATTCTGACCTGAATTTCATGATGAGTCACTCTGTTTACAGTCTTCATCGTCAAACCATTAAAAAAGTGCAAGGAATCAATAAAAGCCGCAGTAGAATAGATTAATTGTGCGATCTGCAGTCGGTTTCTAGCGACGAGTGACGGCTTTATGAGAGGATGACTTGTGTAACAATTTCTTTGGGGGAATGAACGCAGACAGAAGAGAAACAGCCAGCCAGAGTGGCTGCCAGCCAGCTTACAGTAACACACCGCCCAATCACTGCCTCGCCTTTGTCTGTGTCACACAGTGCTGCGCAGCAGCGTTAACACATAAATTCAATTTCACCTTCTCTGCAGCACCTGTTGAAGCGCCATTATCACACAACTGCTTAGGTCAATCCTGCCCAAAAGCTTCAAACATCGTCACACAAAACATCACTTCTTCTTCTTCTTCTTGTAGCGGAGCAGTCAGCTGCCAGCAGTACTTTGTGTGACATTAAATTGTCCATTCAGAAAGTCAGTGAAACACAATATGCTCCCGTCTCACACAGGAAGGAAGGAAATAAGTGAGAGACAGGCAGAAAGAATACTACAGCCCCATAACTGCCTCACTGAATCAAAAAATCCTGCGTGCTGGTTGAATTATCACTCCTGTCTGCTGTGTGTCTTTGGCTGCTTACATTACATCTCCTGCTGTGCACAGAGAGCGCGGAGAGGATAAAAAGGCAGGATTTTCACCGTGCATTAGGCAAAAGTGTTTGATTTGGGCGGGATAGAGAGAGCTCAGGTTGAGGGGAGACGTAAGACGAGCTCATCAAGGCTGACATGTCTTGAGACTGAGCAGCCATGCCCGGAGCAACGGCATCTTGTTTGTCATCCCTCCTATGGCCTCACAGCGAGATAGTAATCACTCACCCAAGACTCAGAGGGAAGATGACAGGCCAATATACAAATAAAACTTTAAGCAGGGGAGGAATTGGGTGCTGCAGCCCAGCCACCCCCAGACATGGAGAGTCTGCTGCCTGCTGGGTATTCGAGGCAGGAAAACATAATGGTATTCACGGCACAGAGAACCCAATATGGATTTCAGCATAGAAATTCAGCCATTAAATCCAAACTGAGGCACTGGAAATGAATTCCAACAGGGCAGTGCGCAGTTATGGGAGGCAGCAATTGGCCAGCGCGGCTGTGAATGTGAATCTAGTTTTCAAAGTTTTTGTAGGAACGTGTGCATTTTTCATCCCGGTATGGAGGAGGGTGGAGGCAGTGGAGGGGGTTGATAGTTGGGGTCTTACTTGCAGTATGTGTCATTTATCATGCCGTAGATATGGATCTCTTTGCACATGTCCATGGCGAGGATGAGCGTGAACCAGCCGGTGCTGAGGTAGGAGCCAGACTGGATCCTGCAAACACACAAAAGACAACTCGTTCACTGTAATATTCAAATAAAAACCATCTGTAGAGTTTCCAGGACGCTGTTTATATGACCTTTGTACTCTGTGTTCTTGTGTGCTTGTAATGCAATTGATCTGAGAATTAAAATTATTCTGACAGCTGTTCTAATTGTAGGCTGCTCTGGATACAAATCTCAGCTAGGGATCAGAAATGGAAATTCAAATGTAAATGCATTTAGAGTGCAGTGAGCCAGCCTTCAGGTTTATAACCATATGTCTGCCTTACTTTAAGGTCCACATGAGTCACTTCTCTCATCTTAAAGACCCGTTTATTGACGTGCACATCTGGCCTTTTCAATTGACTGAAGGCCAAATTTGACAGAGAAGCAACCGAGTAGCCGAGCATACATCAATCTAACATGTGATAAAAATAAACAAACTACTTAAGTAACAACTTATGTGCTAGTGTATGGAAGTAGCTAACGAGTGAGCCGTCTCACTCCCTTCCCCTCTGTGTTAAGAGTTGCACATGCACAGCACTGATCGAGCAGGAACAATGATGCTACGTAGCTTTTCAAGTAGCTTTTCTAGTAGTAGTAGTAGTAGTAGTAGTAGTAGTAGTAGTAGTCCATCTCCAAACCATAGTCTGTTATAAAATTTGGACGTAGGATCCGTGATGTCACCCACACTGACTGGCTGACACTTTTCAAACTATTTGCAGGGTTGAAATAGTTACAGATGTCATAGTTGATGTCTACAGTCCACTACAGCATAATTGCATTTAGAACATGTTAGATCTTTTGACAACAAATGCATGAAAAAGGTTTTTTAAAAATGGGTTTGAATATGCTGCTCTCATCTACAATTTCTGGTTTTAAAATCTGAATTCATAATTAAAAAGCCTGGTGTACATCAATAGTTAAACAGATTGTAAAACACACACTCGGCTACATGTGAAAAGGTTCAAAGGCAGAGAAAAGAAACACACTTTTATCGGGTTGTTGAACAGCTCACCACAACAAGCCAACAGCAGTACCCGTCATCCCCTGTGAATGATTCAGGAACCCCGTGGGTCAATCAATAACAACATGCATAATCCTTTCATCAGCATCAGACAAATGGTGTAGGAGTTATGACCTATCCGAGTTTGGAAAATATGAGCTTTGATCATTTTCAGACACAGAACACACTGTTGAGATTCATCTTCACTTGAAGTTTTTGTCGACAACCAGACTAGTAACGTCAGAAGTGGGTCATAAAACGCAGACCTGCAGCCCCCGCAGGGCAGATGGCCCCACACTCCCAGAGGGCCCGCTGCCTTTCAGCAATGCAAAATACTACAAGGAGCCTTAGACCTTGAATAAATTAAACAGAGTGCACAGCGTGATACTGATAATGAGGAGGGGAAAAAAGGCGGCGTCACGGCAGTATGATACAGTATCGACATGGAGATTATGAAGTCTGTTTTATTGAAACTAAACTGGACATTAAATACAGAAGTTAATAAAAAAGAATGACAAATGAATTTTTATTGTCTCATTAGACATGATCACCAATACATTGATTAAACTCTTTGATGTTTTAATAAAAATGAGGGCTATCAAAATTTATGAATATGTAAAACCACAAATATACAAGGCCATTTACCTGCTGCTTTTTAAAATACTTTTTAATAAATTCATTTATTCCTGTCTAATTATATCATCTCCCATTTTTATTGTCTCATTAGACATTAGTTACTAGAACATTTTATAACCACTTCTATGATTCTACGGTGTTTCATAAGAGAATAAAAAACAAGACTTAAAAGCAGAAAAAGGAAAAGAAAAAGGAAAACACCAGAATTTACGGGCATACATCCTAAAATAACACATTTCAAACAACAGATCTTGTTAGCCAGTGTGCATCCTGTTGCTGTGTTCAGCAGGAGTCCTGCCCGTTATTGATGAATCACCTCGGACATCTGTTTCAGGATCAGCACCTTGGACAGCGGTCAATACAAACTCTGCTTCACAGTGTTCGAAATCTCTTTCTCAATGTTTCTGTCTTGTGATTACATAAATAAGAAGGAATATCTAATCGTTCACCACCTGATGAATGTGCCTATCATCTGCAACCAGTTCAAACGAGGAGCACATGAATCATTTTCAGTCATGTTCAGTGATTCACAGGAAAACAAGACCAGTGCTGTGCCTCTATTCACATACTCCGTAATTACACTTGCTATTTTGAGTACAGGAGCGCCTTCATGTTGTTGATTATGACAAAATGTGTACTGTGAATAACCGGTCACAGTCAGAAAGTTGAGTGTGACATTTCTCCTACTCAGTGGTCGCCATTTTGGTTGCATAGCAGGAAGGGGGAGGAATCATCGGCATTATGGAAATGGTGGCAGAGGAAGCTGCCGGAGATGAAGCTGTTGTGGTGAATACTGCAATTAGTTTGGTGACGAAGAGAAAGCAGTAAAATGTTGTGATCGTTACTTCCAGTACAGTAAGTGCACAACAGCTCAAATTGTGACAGCACTACCCTGTCCTACCCCTGAAATTAGCACACTACGCCAAGGAGTACATGGTGTACTGCAAAGAAGTGTGCTAACGGAAGGATCTGAACTTAAACACACCATGAAAGTCTACAGCCATGCTAGCAGCTTAGTGAGGTTGTACTTAAACACAGCTGTGATTTGAGCTAAATGCTAATGCCAACAAGCAAACAACAATAATACTAACAGGCGTGATGTTCACTGCAGCCACCATTAGTTTAGCGTGTAAGCATGCTAACATTCGTTAAATAGCACTAAACACAAAGTACAGATGAGGCAGTGTTGATGAGTTTTTCATGTATCTGGTAATAAACCAAAGTATTGGAAAAACTGTCACGGTGGAGAAAATTTCAGAGGATCACCAAAGTCATTAGGATTCATTGTTTGAAAATCATGAATGTCAGTACATAATTTAATGGAAATCCATCCCTTAGTTGTTGAACTATTTTAGACCAAGTGGTGGATTGATCGACCAGCAGACAGACCGAGTGATAGATTGGTCCATAGAGTCAGAACGATGCTTGAGGCTGTAGCTGATCTACGTACATACATTCATTGACATCTTTTGTTGTGATCCAGACAAGTGAAAGACTGGGACCATATGACCAATCAATACTGTAGTTGCACGAAGCTCAACAACAGCTTGCAATCAGCTCAGAAATCTTCGACATATTTTATTTTGTTGTGAATCAGAAATTATTAACTGTAAAACTCCTTTCTATCATGTTGTTGTGCTGTGAGAGAAGCTGGCATAAAACTGACGCAGGTTTTAATAACTAGATGTTCATTTTCCAAACAATTCACAGAAAAGAAATCTCATTTTGTCAAACATCCATTGCTCCTAGTTTTTCAAACGATAGTTAATTATGAATAATGATTACAAGCTTCTTCTTCTTTTTTTAACATGGACCTTATTAAAGCAGAAAGACACACAGCAGGGGTGGATGATGGCACTGAGATGGGTTGGAGATAAAAACCCCATAGACTTGCATTACAGAGCTCTGCCCTAAATGTTGCATTTGAGTTTAAAATTTTGACCTTTAATTAAAGAGAGCTCATGAAAGTCAGTGACTGTAATTTACCAGGACATGTATGTGTAGCAAATCACTGTGGAAATGATACCATATATCTTTACCTATTAACATAGATTTATTTATGGACCCTCTGGTGGATAAGTCAAGAAGAACAGATTGCCTGTAGAACAGTGAAGTTGCCATGACCTTAGTTATATAACTAATTGTGTTCATTCATGAAGTGTTCAAAGTATGAGTCATGTTCCAAACAGGAGGATTGCACAGGAGTCAGTGACACAATCAAAAACAGAGACTTGAATCTTGTCTTCATTTTAAAGCAATGCTGTGTAACTTTTCTTTCTTGTGTATCTATCATTCATACGTCTGTTTCTGAACTATGTAACTTTGTGCTCCAGGTACGATCACCCGAGTATGTAAGCATGTAACACCACCAACTATTTCACTTATTTTGGTGATGGACTGTTGGATATGTAAGTAATATTGGCTGGCTGCTATGTCCTGTGTTGTTGGACTAATTTTTTGATCACAAGTAATATAATTATAATGAACACAAGTGTACAGCTTTCCATATTTACGACGGTGGTACTTGAAACTACCAATAGAAAATAGCTATTTCTATGCAATGCTGCTTCCAACAACAGTTTAAATGGTAAAAAAAAATATTCAAGATCATAGCCTTGACAACACAAACACACATAAGTGCATTCTTTGGCTGACAGTGACCTCCTTCAATATATTCCAGAGTCACTTCAAAATCTTATGCAAACACGTGAATCAATAAATGCAAGGGGGTCAAATTTTAATGCGGCAGAAACATTTACATTGTAGATTCCACATTTTTATTTCATGGATATCAGTGCTGCTGGTAAACACTGCAGCATCTTGTTCAAGGACAGACATGCTGTTGAGAGAAAGGTCCATTGTGTGGATTGTACTTTTCTCATAATGGACATTCTCTTTGGCCACATGACCAGCTTGTGTACACCACCACTGCTTTTTACTGCATTGAGTAGGTCTCTCCATCTTTGCAGCTCAGTAAAAAATGTGGTGTTTTTTGCCCCGCACTCTTTAGAGATCAGTCAAATAATGTGAATGATCCTCTTGGCGTCTGTGTCCTTGATGAGGGCTGAGATTCTGTAGGTGGTACTCTTATCATTGTCAGTTCAGCTGTGTTTTTCTTCTGCTTATTCCAAATTAACCTCTGTTGCTACTGATTAACAAGTAAAATGTGTCATGCCCTCCTGAGGATTTGTTCTTAAGACGTAGAGTGTGATACAGAAAATGAAAAGGTTTTAATGAACTAGATCCAAGATGAATCATTGTTTGGCTGCATGGCCTTAACCAAGATATGGGGCAAATGTATATGCAAATGCTGGCAGTCAAATGTTGCCGCTAATGTGTCCTGTCCTGTTGCAGAAGAAGAAGAAGCTGTAAAATGGTGCAATCGTCACGCATGATAAATTCACAAAGGCCGTACTTGAATTGAGACAACACCTTTCAAGGACCCTTAACAATTTAACTGTCAATTATAAAACGTAAACTGCAGTTCAGCGGACTGACGGACTCACTGCCTGTGTGAGCGCCATGTGTGCGTCAAGCTAACTCTTGCTTTTTTATTTTGGCGCCCATGTTAGCAGGTTAGAGCAGTCACAAGGCCCACATGACTGACATTTCAATAGAAAGTAGAAGCAGATGATCTGTTCATGGTCATATCGACATCATACCAGCAACATATTCACCCGTCATTACAGGTTCAATATGTATCTGTGGAATATGTCATGAAAAATGTTTCTTTTTTTAATATCGTTTTGAACCCCCCCTCCCCCGTATCTATTTCAGATTAAAAGCCCTCTAGCATCTTTCTTATAATCCATTTCTTTGTTAACAAGGCTGTTATTGCATTGTATTCATCACGGGTAGACTTAATGTGGAAAGACAGGGCTGGCAGTGGCAGCGTCACAGCAGAAATGCTGTCTGTGTGGATGACACAGCTGCAGCAGGTCAGCGAGGAAGCTGCCGAGCCCTCCTCAGACGCTGAGGATCTTTTAGTAGAAGCTACAACTCTGATTGGCTACAGAGGAGTAGGAAAAGTCACATTTTAGTCAGGACCACTTAAGTAAAAGAAAACTTTATTTCCAATTGCAGTGAGTTATATTTAGCAGTACAGCTCTGTTCTGGGACTTTCCTGCCACTCCATGTGCATCCATGGAAGGCCTAAGGCAAGGAGCACAGCAGCAAAGAGCCCCAGAGGGTAAAGAACAGAGTAAGCATCGGTGACAACAGAAATTACATTGATTAAATCAGATATAGCATTAAAAGGAGGAAGCAGGTTGGAAAGCAGCTTGCAGAGGAAGCTGCAGTCGTAGGCAGGTTAAAGCCGCTTAAATAAGGTGCCATGTGTGAGATCTGCCAAATGGATGCGTGAAGGGAGCCGTCAGCTGACAGGGGTTGCTTGAGATCAGCTGTTATCAACTGAATTGTGAGCTGAGCTTGACTTCATGGCCTGCCTGAACTAACACGACGCTCGATTTGTCTCTTTTGGTTTAGAAATTAAATATTAATACTCATTCCAAATATACAACTATGCTTTACAACGAAATTCATTTAGATACCAGTCAGCAAACTAAACTAGACATCAGTTTAATACCAGCATCCCCTCAGTACCAAACTCCGTGTGCTTGGAATAAATCCGAAGGACTGCCACAGGGGCTTGTTGCACTATGTTGAAAGAGTATTGATGAACCATCACTGAGGAAAGATTTTGCCAAGCTCTGGGAATCATACATGAATATCACTGATATAAGATGTAGGCTTTACCGACATCGTAAAGTAGGGAAGTATTTCAGTTTATTTGTACTTCATCCTATATTGGTACAAGTTGAGTGGGTGTCTGTAATGTATGTATCAGTGGCAGACTCAAACCGAATGGTCGTAGTATCTGTGACATCGCCCACAGAGCCATTGTGAAGCTCAGAATATCCGGCTCTGGCTGCTGCCATCTTGGCTGTCCTGTCTCTTCCGCCTCCCGACTAATCTAAAAATGGGCAAAGACGTGGAGCTAAGACGAGCTCAATGAAGCCTGGTTGCGCAAAACAGCAACCTGTAACGGCACCCACCTGTCAATCAAAGTGGCCACGCTCTTAATTATACATAACTTTAAGCCTTGATCTAATTTGAACGGATGAGTTATTTAAAAATTCAGACTTCAGTTGTCATGAATGGGAAAAACGTTTTTTGTACCAGGTTGTAAACATTCAGACTCGTTCTGCAGCCAGCCTCAAGTGGGCGTTCAAGGAACTGCAGCTTTGCCACAGAGGATGCTGCTTATAATTGAAAAAGAGAAAATAAAGCTGCTGTAAAAAAATAAAATAAACCCAGTTTGAAACATCATTCCTGTAAAACACACACACCGTAGTTGGGTATTTCGTTTGGGTAGCCCAATAAACTTCGTCTCTCACACAGACAATGGAGGTTGTGAGGAGGTGAATTACAAAAAAAAGGGGGGGAAAAAAATGCAATTTGTTGTAATAAAGGAGAAGAGGAGCACAGAAGGGAAATGGCACATTATCACTGATACACAGCTCGGCAGCCCTCAGCCGTCAGAGCTGTCAACACATCACTTTTACCCTGCATTATTCATTAGCCGTTTGCCACTCCAGCAGTAGGCACACAGAGTCTCACACACAAATACAAGCACACATACATATATTCACACACGTCCCCAGTCGAGTGCTGAATGTCCTGAAGCAAAAAAAAAAAAAAAAAAAAAAAAAAGAGGAATAAATAAAAGAGGGTGGGATCTGCTGACCTGATAACTAACATTTCAAAGGAGATATCTGGGAGTGGAGACGCGCAGAGAACGACTGATATGATTCAAGGTCTACAGCAGGCATTGTGTTTACCTATAGCAATTATAACGGGACAACTTTGCAGAAAGGATGCTCTTTTTGTGTGGCCAATTTAAATAAGAGATAAGACGGCGGTGTGAAGCGGCTCTGGCAGGCGACAAATAACATCCAGAGCCGGAGGACAGAGAGAGAGAGAGAATGCAATTTGCTTGTTTAGTTAAAGCAGGAAAAAGAAACACAGCCTTTTACTCAAAGATGGCAAACAAAGGTGTCATGAGGTCTGGCTCGACGCTACCTGGCTTTTCACTGAATATCTTCAAGCCCCCACTGCCACGGATTTCTTAAAAAAATGGAGATGGAAATGGAGACAAAAATGAAAAGCTCGGTTAAATCTGTCTTTCTTGCTCTCTCTCCTACACAAAGCCGAGGCAAGTGAGGCGGGAGTGATTGGGACTGACATGGTAGGACGCTGCGGTGCTACCGGCGCTGGGTAATGAAGGGTGTTGGAGAAATGAAGTCAGACACTCTGAGCAGGGTTTAAGTAAATAATCCCCCAAGTCTGACTGAGCTGCAGCTTATTGTGCTTTACCTGCCGAGTGCCAGAGGCTAAGGAGCGGTGGAGAACTGCCCAGGATCCATGAGAGACTCCTCTACCTCCGACTCCGTTCAATAACTCGCACTTGACATTCGCAGCAGGGGAGGTGTCCGCATGTGCGAGAGAATCCGCGCTGACGACCGCTTTAGTCGAACCGCGCTTTATAATGCCTCTGCAGCTGCACAAATATGATATGACACCTGTCAAAAACACTTAGTGGAATATAACTCAACTCTATTGTAAGAAGTTGATCCTTGAGTCTGGAGGGAGACGTATTCTGACTGTATAAATGCATCAGACAAAGACAAGTATTCACGTTCGTCAGGCACCTGCTGTCATAATGGACAGTTCAGCCTGAATGTTGATTGACATAATTAAAATCTAAACTTGATAATGGGCTCAGACACTTTTGGCAGGTCATAAATCATGACCATGGATTAAAGAAACAGTACAGCAGTGAGCTGTTTGCTTTCCTTGCTGAGAGTTAAATGGGAGAATATTGACACCACCAAAATAATAATCTGGTAAATGAAGTGTCTCTTCGTTGTACTTAAATTTATATTAGTTCCTGCACATCAATGAAAGTAACATTTCTTACGACCTTTTGGCAAGCTACCTCGAAAATTAATACAGGACTGGACCGAAGCTACACTCTGCAGGTTGCGGTAAGTATTGTGGTTTTATCCCCTCCCGAGGGACGAAACACACTTAAGCACTCTTTAATAGGAGACTCGAACTGAATGAACCCGTGTCAGTGGTGGCATTTTGCACATTGGGCTTGTTTTTTTGATAATTCTGGTTTAATTACTCCCACTGGTAACACTTAGCTTAGCACAAAAATTGGAAACAGGGGGAAGAAGCTAGCCAATAACAAAATCTGCCTTCCAGCACCTCTAAAACTCACTAATGAACACATATTGTTTGTTTAATTTGTACAAAATCAAAGTATAAAACTGATTTTTTTGTGGTTTGGTGGTGCAGTGACTTCCTGCTTACAACTTCAGAGATATAACGTGTTAATTAGTAAGCTTTAGAGGGTCTGGCAGGGGGATTTTGTTACCTCTTAATGAATGCTAAATGTTGCTCTGTGTGTCTCCTGGATATGTTAATGAGCCACTGTTTGCTAACACGTTCACCATTTTTTTTTTTTTTTTATTAACTGGTAAAATGTTAATGTTGTGGTCACAGATGATTTCACTGTCCCCAAGTGACCCAAAAAGGTCAATTAACATTTTTATTTAATTGTTGATTAGTCCTTTGTTCCTTCAGCCATGGCCTTCATGTTCTCTTATACACTGTGTACCAGGTTACATCACTGGGCCTTTATTCTTCCCAATAAGCGTTAATTGGTCATTTCCAAGTCAAAATGTTTTGGAGGTAAAACTGACTGGACAAAATTTGGTTTAAAAGTTAACGACTCCTAATTTACTGTATCTTTCTCTTGCATTAATCTTTATTTAACCAGAAACTCTGTAGAGCTACATCGTCTCACACATTATAAAGCAATGATTATATAACATTCTATAAAATCAGTTCATTTCCAGCCATTTCTTTAATTACCGCTGACTGAAATGTATTTACGATCTGCAGTTAAACAGTCATTTAAAAGCTAATGAGTCAATCGTTACACGTATCCTAGATCCTCCAAGAAAAAGTCACAATTCGATCAGATTTGAGACGAGTTTTAACCTGAACATTTAAAAAGCTTTGACTTGGGGTGTCGTTTAGCTCAGTTAGTAGAGCATCCGCCCCGTGTATGAAGGCTCAGTCAGGCTGCGGCAGCCCAGGGTTTGATTCTGACCTGTGGTCCTGCATGTCATTGCCCATCTCTCTCTCTCCCCACATTCCTGTCAGTCTTCAGCTGTCTCCATGGAAAACAAAGCTTGAAAAAGCTTTTGACTTGCAAATCGTTAAAACGATGCTTCCCGCCACCTCACAATCAATTTCAGACACTAACCTGTTGTTATATGGCGCAGAGGAATGATTTTCACCCTTTTAATGCCTGCTTTTACGACTGCAGAGCACTTTGTAATACAGCATTTGAAAGCACTATTAAAATAAAGTGTTATAAAATAAATAATACCATTCTAAGCACCTTTGTACCCTCTGTTCGTTGCAGCCAGGTCAGTTTGTGCTCGACGTGGAGTCACAACAATCCTCCTACACATCCATGTTTTATCATTACTGTAGGGATAGACGTCTCCTTACGCCCTAACAGGAGGAGGGTCGGCAGTATATGAACATTTTAGTTCTCTTAATATTTTTTTTTCCTCTCTTCTATTCTGCCTCAAAGAAATTGCCACTTGAGCAGAGATTGAGTTGTATATTGTCGCGGTTTCACTACTACAATCAGCCATCACACAATAAGGGCTCCTTCACCTGATGTACTGCTTTAAAACCGATCCAACCTCCAGAAACATGAACATAACATCAGACTCGCCTACATCGCCTCTTTGCCTCCCTTTCATCTGTGATTTTCTTCCTCCCGGCAGGATGTAGCCTGATGCAAATGGCTGTTTGTTATTAACTGATTACTTCATACAACAACAGGCCGCGAGACAAGTCGCTGTGTTTGCCCATGGGCGAGTTATGTATGGAGGAACAACATACCGTGACTTCCTATGTCTCTGAAGCAGCTGACGAGCCCCAGGGACAACACAGTGACAAAATCCCGTGCAGGGCCGCGGGGTGAAAACACGGCTTTTTTGTAACATTTTTCTTTTACAGACCACAGAGCACAGCAATTTATTTTAATGATGGGAATGAGCAATGCAGCCGCGTAGGCTTGCTGAGGCGTTTCTTAATTCTGCTGGGAGGCAATGTGAAGCATCGGGGGTGACCTCCACAACCTGTATTATGAAAAAGACAATTTTCTTTCTCCAAGTCTAGTTGTGTTTGCTTCTGTACCAGCGTGCAACACTATTAATAAGCAGGGAGAGGACGTTAAACCACGAAAAGACACCTGTTGACGCAGAGAAGCTCCATATTTTCTTGGAAGGACAGAAAGAAGTGATTCCTTCAAGTGTTTTCATCTTTTCTTTCCCCTCCAATGACAAACATGTAAAAAGTATGTTGTTTACACTGTATGTTCTAATCAATGCTAACAGTGTGGCTCAATGGCAACCCACTGCTTTTGTACGGACTTACATATCTCTAACCATTGACATTTTGCACAGAGAATAAATCGTACTGACATCGTACTGCTTTTTTTTTTTTTCCTGACCTAAAACTTGAACAAAAAAAACATTTCATGTGTAGAAATGTATTTCAGGTGTTGGAATATATAAAGTAACTACTTTATATAACACTGAGGCAGTTAATGTGGAAAGAGTTTCTGTTCTTTTCAAATTGTATTTTGTGAGTGTACAGAAAAGAGCGATATACATTTTCATGCAGGGCCATGAATCTTTCCAATATTTTTCAAAACATTGATAACATTTCACCATTATGTTATTGAATCCAGCACAAGAGAATGTATTTCTGCTTAGTCTAAAATGTTCATGTGGCATACAGACAAGGTCCTCTGTTTGTTTGCCTCCATTAGAAAACAGCTTTAATCACAAGTTCATGGTTGATTCACATCATTCATTTCATCAGACGAACATTTTGTTCACGCCAGTTAGCTGTACCGTTCATTTTCTTCTCTTTACTTCGATGCTGTTAATGTCACTGCACTGTTTTTTAAAGTCATGTGGCTCTGAGGTCAGCTGTTTTTTCCTGTTAGTTCAGTGAAGCTTCACTGGGTCAGCTTCAATAAAATGATGGAGGTCTTTTCTCAAAACTGAATCTGGCTCTGCTCAGTTAAGCCTGTAATGAAATAACCTCTAAGTAGCAACCAAGACAAACGAAGTGAGACTAAAGTTTAACCGGCCTTTTTGAATTTGCTTCTGCTCACATGAAACATTCTAATGAAACTAATGCTGGCCTCACACCAGGCGACTTTCCAAACGATTTCACAGTATAAAAATCCTAAAGGTTTTGCTCCATCTTGGTCATTTGGTGTAAGGCAGTCATGAAACTCAGTCTGAGTTGTCTTTTTCCTCATCTTCCGTCCCGATAAAACCAAACAGTTAATATTATCAGAGGAGCGCTCTCTCTAACGCCATCAGGAAGCAGGCGACTGGCTACACAGTCAAGAACGTGAAGTCTTTGTTTTGTTGTGTATCATAATTGAGTGCAGAAAGTAAAAAAAAAAAAAAAAGACATAATTTGCTGCGGCCCTCAAAATGTACTCAGAAAAGCTGCTTTTGTTCCATGCTCCATTGTTTAGTTTTTCTTCTTGTAAAGGATGGGAAATTATCTCAACATGGATCTAGTTGTAGTCTTGTAAATAGTGACCCTGCAACACGCTCAATCGTGTCTGTCTTTAGATGCGTGAGGGTGCCAGACTTTGAGAGGTTTTCTTGGCACACATTGGACTCCAATTTTACCAGATTTCACTTTTTCTCCATCCACTTCACAGAATCAGATGATGGCTTTTAATGGATTAATGTAAACTGAGATAATAAACAACAGAAAAGCAGAAACACAACTACCATCACACCATACTTTAACGCTATCGTGCTAATTTCCAAGCTTCTTTTTCTCAGAAAATGAGCTTATACTGAAGCACGTCCTAGCTGAACGCACAAACTATTTATAGACAGATCAACAGGTGCGCGCAATGTCCCAATCAACACAAGTGGGAGTCCTTAAACTAATGAAATCAGACTGAACAAAGAAAGCACACAGGAAAAATACGAAAATTAAGCCCCAACTGTTACAAGAACAGGTGTGTTAAATAAATTAGTTTTTAGTCAGATTACTGCAAAAGCAGTTGTTTGTTTAGATTTACATGATATTGTATCTTTATTTTTCTCACAGTCTGCTGTTTTAGAAGTCGGTATAGACTTATAAGACTTATGTTGCTGCATTAAGACTCTGTCAGAATAAAACAAGTCTGGTGTTTCTCACGGTAAAGATACATACAGTATATCTACCTCTATCTTCCTGGGATCAGGTTTAGTCTGGAACACTATAAAACTGTCAGTGCCCATTTGTCACTGTGCCGCTCAATGACTTTAAAAGATAAGGTTCGCCATATTCTATATTTTTCTTGTCCACAAATCCCACGAAAGAACAAAACCAACAATGATTTGAAGCATTGTCTGTATAGTAAAGATAGCTATAGTATAACCAGATATACTTTTCCTGTGCTAAACAATTTATATGCCATCAGCAGTGTATTAATCCGCAGCTGAAAATAGTCCCCAACAACTATTTTTTACTCCTACAGTGCGCAGCTGTTTTTAAGAAAGGCATAACTAGGTCAAAACCTGGAGTATGGCTGGACCGTGTATGGCCAATTTGCTCCTGAGGATGACTGTCAGCACCTCGCTGTAAAGCTTTGTTTGCGGTCTGTGGAGCGTCCAGGGTGAGAAATGTGACTTCATTACACCTCTCACTCCCGAGACATCACGGTGCTGGTTGTGCGTCTGTAGAATATGACAGTTCATGACATTACAGCTGCTACAAATAGTGATAAAAACTAACAACTTCAAATAAGCAAGTAAAGTAATGAATAGATTTTTAATATTAAAGTCTCAAGGATTTTAAATATTATTTTTTAAATACTTTTAAATACTACAAAAACAGGAGGAGATCTTATAATATTTTGCCAGCAGAATCAAATTCGATTAGCACGCTCTTCAAAGCCACCAGACTTCATTCACAAAATATGTAATTTTAGCTGGCAGGACACAAGAGTAGTTTTTTATTTGTCCAGCCAGTTTTAGTTTTTTTTTTTTTTTTATTTTGATAGTGACAGCTGCAGAGACGGACTGGAAATTCAGGGGAGAGACAGAGAGGATGACGTGCAGCAAAGGACAAGGCTGGAATCGAACCCTGATCGCTGCGGTAAGTGAGCCAAGGTGCCTTGCTTGTGTTTAAGCTAATGGACGATCATTTCAATATTTTTATTCTGAATTTTGTCATCACTCCTCCAACCTGCCATGCTACACAGCTACACACTTCCTCAGTTCAGTTTATATTGCTTCCAAACATCCAACAATAAAATCTCAAAAGACCGTTTGTTCGGTTTCTTTCTTTATTTTGTCCTTTAATATGCAGCAGTCTATTTTCTTGGGGATTAGTCATTTGTACTGTAGTCCTTTAGGGCTTGATGATATTGGATTTTAGTCCCCTGGGGGATTTCTTTGTTTCTGGTTCAGTATTCTTAGCTGCTACTCTCTGTCTCTCTCTCTCTCTCCCACATGACCCTTTTTTCCTTATTTTCTGTTCACACTCGATCTCTGTTCCTCTTTGTTTTTATCACCTCTATCCACAATTTCTCCGTCTGACCCTTTCAACTCTCGTCTTCTTCCCCTTTCACTCTGTTTGTTCCTCTCTCTCTCTCTGTTCTGACCCTTTGTTCCCTGCCTTCCCCTCTCGCCCGAGTTAATGGCCGTGTTGTCCTCCTAAAGCAGATGTCAATATGAGCGCAGTGAGAGGACGGAGGACAGAGGGCTGGTTAAAAAAAAGGCTCTGAACTCCCCGTGTGGAGGTTGATGTCCCTGCAAACAGCCAACGGTCGTGGCACGGCTTTGACATTTTTCACAGAGGATTTTGTTGAGTGAAGTACCCACTGAATAGCTAATCCTGGGTACAGTGAGCTTACCGCCACCGGAGTCAAAGTGTGCTCCATTTTAGTGACAAAGGAGAGTAGGAGGGAGAGGGCTGAGGACTCTGACAAAACCATAATACCATGAAAATGCCACAGTCACGTAGAAAAACCTCCCCTAAAGTGTCCCAAAAAAAAAAATGTCACTGCATCAAAACATGCTGCTGCTGATGATTCATTTATTCAGATATATTATCACCACTCAGTGAGATCTCACTTAGCTCGTGGATTACAATGGCTGTCTCTTTGGGTTGGCAAATGACACGATAATCTAAAAACAAACTTTTTAGAGAGGTGGCCTCTGACTGATATTTTTGGGTAAAAAAAAAAACAAAAAAACAACTGTAACATCAGCCAAAAATGGAGGTGCAACAGTAAAATGTGTCTCATTAACTCCAGGAAATGCTGCAATGTGAAAAGTGACAGATTTATAACAGCGAGTCTGACCAAAGTCCAGATTCTGGTGCTTCTCTGTCTGAAGTTTCTGATGAAATGATTTGCCTGTAACCTTCTGAGGGTACTTGGTGCATCATTAAAGACACAGTTCGGATCATTTGTGTCGTTGTGTGTGAGGTATTTATGCACAGTCACTGTCACACAGCAGCCAGTGTGATCCCAGTTTGGACAGACGTAAAAGAAAGCTATCCAGTGGATGGGATCAAAAGAAAGACGCGCTGTAGCCACATAAAAAAAAAAAAAAAGCACTGGCGTCATTCTGCTAAGGCCAAATGACGCCTGGGTGCTCAAGCAGCCTGTGGCGGTTGCCGCTTGTTTGTGCGTCATGCTATGTAGCTATCTGCACAATTGTACAGGTTGTTGTCGACTTTAATGGAGTTAGCCACCTCACATCGAATAGACTGTGTATGTACAGGCTCAGTTTGTGTCTATGCTTTCATAGTGTGCCGTGTGCATTCAGAGGTGGAGTACATAATCATCGTATTTTCTCAGTCTTCATAAAATAGCTTCTCTGTTGACTGGAGATGCACTGGCAGGACTGATATATATTACTCACTGCTGATTAGCTGGACCAAAACAAACCTACCTCCATCCCCACTCCAATTCTTTTTATTCATCATTCATTCATTTTCCATAACCACTTATCCTTTGCACGGTCATGGTAGGGTGATGGAGCCGGTCCCAGCTGACATTGGGCGAGGAGAAAAAACTGTTTTTATGAAGTTTGGATTTTAACAGAAATGAGGGCGCTTCCGAAATGTGCAAACCGGTTTGAACATTATTATGTAAAAATCGGAATTGTCTAACTGTATGTTGCACATTTAAGATGACTGATGATGGTTTTAATGACACAGTTGATGCTGTTTGTCTTCTATAAACTCTCTCACTTCATATTAAGGACTCTCATTTGTTTCCTCTAATAGCAGGTAATGTTTCAAAGTTAATGATGTTTGGATTTATTTATGTTGATCTAATTTTATGAACGCTAGAGGAGAGAACAGAGAAGATACAGTGAGATGCTCAGGACACGGCGGAGTGCTGCCGCATCTCATGCTTTGACGTGCACAGTTTTCCCCTGCAGAGCGTGTTAGCATGATCCAGACCGCTGTGTTCACTGACACTCTGCGTGCCGACAACATCCATCAATCTAACTTACTCCACACTCAACATTTGTCTCCTGTCGTGTATACAAAAAAACCTCCACAAACACCCAAATGACTGACCAGATGGTGCAAAAGGCGAAAGCCAAAAAATAACATATTTTCCCCCCGTCTCCGCCTCCCTCCTGCATCCTCAGCCATCCTTCCCCTCTCCTGACACGGATGGAGCTCACGGCGAGGGGTTTCCACTGATCTCCTCATCTCCGCCTGGCAACTAGCACTTTAATAATTCTCTCAGTGCAGAAGAAGGCATCTGATGCTTTCATGCCCACCACCACCCTAGCAGTTTTCTCTCATTAATTTCGCAGCACCCCAGTGAGTCTGAGGCAAAGACAACACACTTACATCTTAATCCGTCTTTTACGTCTAGGAGAATGCGTCTGAGCTGTTTGTTTTACAAGCAACATTTCTGCCTCTATGTGGGCAAAATAAATGCACAATGATGTCTTACCTACCTCTCCCCCTGATGGTATTAAACCCTTGTTATAATCCATAAATCAGAGCCATTCGGTGTTTGATTAAATTCATTATAATGCTGCATAATTCCTGGCTAATATATCATCATTAACTGTACTTATCTTTAACATAGACCACTGCCAGATGCCATTACCTTTGAATAAAAAGACCGAAAGTCTAAAATCTTTAGAAAATTCAGATATAAAGAAGATTTTTTTACTGTGCGAGAAAAATAAGGGTGTTGTAATATTGTTTCCATTTGTTCTTTTAATCGAGTTCAACTGATCGCACTCAAAAGCCTCAAAAGTGGTTCAAAGTCAAATCCGCCTGCACTGATAGTTGTTTCACACAATCGCCGCCCACAGATAATCTCTCTGTATCAGTCACACTCCGACAGAAAAACTTCAAAGCGAATTTCCCTTCCGCTTTCGTCTGAAACAACAGGCAGATACTTCAAACTGATTATATAACCTTGTCTCTCATTTTGAAAGACAAAACCAGATTAATCAACGAGAGCTCAGCTCTGAATCAAAGCGTGCCACACACACGCTAAGCATAATTTCTGTTACATTTTAGGACATTTAGCTGACGCGTTAATCCTCACCAATCCAACAATGACTGGAACAGCAAATTCCTACTTGGGTTCAACTGATTTTGGGTATTTTTAGTTAGCAATAGCTCATGATTCGTGCCAGTACTCTGTGTATTTTCTGTATTCAGTGTCTGCCCTAAATTCTCTTATTGTCTCGGTGAGAAAGGCCTCGAAACAACACGGAGATCACCATGAGACACTTAATCTCTCCAGTAAAACCCAAATTAATGTTATTTCAAAGCAGGAGGACCACCTACACACTGCAAGAACTCAACAAATAAATACAAATGTAAAGAGTCTGCAGTCATGCTCTGTGAGGCCTTAGCATGCTAACATACTGACAACGACAAGTATGCTGTTGCTTAGTAGGTATAATGTCTACCATGTTCACCATCTAAATTCAGCATGTTAGCAACATTGGCTTGTGAAGTGAAGCCAACGTAGAAGTGCCAAAAACTGCAGTTCCTCAAACGTCCACTTGAGGCTGGCTACAGAATGAGTCAATCATCACAAAAGTCACTACAATTAATCCTCTGGGGAACCGAAACCAAAAATATCAACCTCATGATGGCACTAGAAAGTCATAGGGATTCATCATCTGGGGAACATGAATGTTCAATCCATCTTATGTGGTGGAAGACTAACCAACCAGCCAACCAGACTGACACTGCCTTCAGAAGAGCCGAACCACTAGCAATGTTTTTCTGCAGCTGCGTAACAGAAGGAGCGTTCGTACTGTCATACTGTTGGATATCTAACGCGAAACAAACAGCCAAGATTTTGACATTTTAGTCAAGTCTAACACGATCAAGATTGTAACCAGCCAAAAGAGGAACAGGTGTCAGATTCATAGCAACTTACCAGCCTCTGTATGTACCAAATATGCAGTCTCACCACATGAGTGACTTGTGGACTGGTAATGAGTATGTGCTGTGGTGTCATGGAAACAGGCCACCTGTCAACCAGCAACCTTCCCACAACCCACCTGTCACCGTTTTTTTTTTTTTTTTTTTTTTGGTTTTTTGTTGACACCGTGAATGGCAGGTTTGAATTTTAATTGACTCCGAGAGAAAAGAAAGAGCCACAACAATAACAAAGGGAATTTTTAAAAGCCTCTCCTGCTGCATCAAACCCAAACTGAATATGAAAAAGTATATGAATACGAAAGGTTCAATAGTGGCATGATTTAGTTTTTCAATTCATGATTCCTCTTTCCATGAAGCTCAATAATAACATTGATTTTACAGCTTGTTTGTTTTTAATTGCAGTGAACTATTTGCATCCGATTCCCTAAAGTCTGTGTGCATCTTCGGTTCTTCAGCACTACTGCTGTTAGCTCTATTTTTGACTTGCACAATAAATAAAGTGGCGTAGAAAGCAGCAGAAACTATTTTTGGCACCTGCAAACGAAAAGTCAGATTGCATGTAAGCTTATGAAAAAATGACCCAACCTCTCATGTGATTTATGACTTGAGTAAACAGTTTCCTGAGACTTTAAGGACCCAGTCGCTACTTTCAAATCTTCTTTCATTCAGCATGACGTTCATTTAGTCAATTATGATCACATTTAGAGAAAAACAGATGACAAAGGAGGGTATGATTTAGGGCGTGGATACCCTGTGATTGACAAGACAAGAATCTGTTACTGCCTGTTTTCAGAAATTTTAGTGTACCTGTAATATAATAACTAACTAATATAATAATGTAATATAATAATAACTGTAATATAATGACTTTTTTTCCTGCTTGAAATGGGGTCAAAACCAAGCGCAGCCTAACCTGCAAAATGTCACCCATTACCTCAATGCACGCTGCATTTCTAGCTCTAAAAAAACAAGATGGGAAGGTCCATAATGCCAAGCTCGATGCTTCAAAATGGTCCACAAACCAATGTGTGTCACAGTAGGTTTTCACTTGGCTGGGGGTACAGCAGTGATTTGAGCTAAATGCTATCATGCACACAGTGACAATACTAACATACTGATGATATCCCTGTTGTTCATCCTGAGGGGATGACGTGTCTTTAGCACCAAATATCAAGACAATCCATCCAGTAGTGATCGAGAATTTATAGTTATCTGTAAAGACGTGACGCTAATAGGCTAAAGCTATCAGAGGCTTTTCTGTTTTTTCTCTTGCATATCATGGTCAAATGAATATCTTTAGTTCTGGATTGTAATTTTAAAACATCATCTTGGTGAAGGACATGTTTTACAACTTCAAACATGGACAAAACAATTCATTGATTATTGAAAAAAAAAAAACATCACACAAATATTGTATATGCCAGATGGAAAAGTTATTTACTTCAAGTTGGCAAAGTTCAGTTTCACAAGTAATTTATGTAATAACATTTTCTGCAGTTCATAGAACAACATCTTGATAAAAAAGAAACTTAGACTTCATGGTTTATAAGCCCATTAGCTTCACTTATCAAAGCCCTGACAAACAGCCTTGAGTAAAAGAATCCCATCATTATCTATGACCCGAGCCAAGAAGTTAACACATCTCAGAGTAAACAGCATTTGTTATGCTAAAAGAGAGGAGTCTGATTTATGTATTATTCAAAGTGGGTATAAAGTGTCATGGAAAATGAAAGCCTCTTGCAGATGGAGAGGTTTATCCTAACCATTTTGAGTCAGCGACTTAAAGAATAGGCTTTACTAAGTAACATCTTCAAATCTTTGCCTTCAAGTGTGAGTGCCATTTTCTCCAAGCCAGCCATGGCAACAGAAACGTCTGTATGCACAAGAGCCGTAAACCATTTATGAAGATTTATTTGGCAGAAAAAGCAGAATAACAAATGGTGGAAGGTCAGAAGAGGTGAGTCTGAATGGGTTTGGCAAAAGTGAGCCATTTTTAAGAAAAATCACACGAAAACAGAGGGAGTAAAACAGTTTGAGGTAAGAGGCAGAGTCAGAAAGCTCTGCAGCCTATTCAACATGTTAATGGGATGCCTGCCCAAGACCAGGGAGTAAAAACCAAGGATTAACAAAACAGATGAGGACCAACTTAAGAGATTTCTCCTGGGACAGAGATCAAGACAAAGACCTAAGATCCAGAATTACACACAGAGCTACTGATTATCATTGATCTGAAGCTCAATAATCAATTAATCTCACTTGTACTGTTGAATAATTTAGAGCAGCCTCCTCTCTAGTGTCACACCTAGGAGAGCTTCACAATGGGGAGTAATCCCATGCAAGAGTCCAATAACAGAGGTATTATTAAGCTCACCGTGACTGTTCACACCGGGACCTCTCTCTTACAGTAAAGAAGATTTATGGCTGCTCGCAAAGACACGTGTTACGACCTTAATATGCAAAGGCCCCCCTCTCGCTCCGACAAAGCGGCACCTTACAGGCTTACAGCGCACGCTGCCGTGATTTTGCATTTTCACGTTCATCACAGCACATTATGAAGACGGAAAATGATGCTGCACACAAATCAGAAATCTGAAAGGTGTGACAGACGGAATAATGGAGTGATTACTCTTCCTTGAATGTGAAATACATTCACTAATTTGACACGTTCACAGGAGAAGATCACATCTGTTATGGATTTAGTTTCCATAGCGAATTACAGCGTAGACATTCAAGTACATGAACACTAAAGATTATTTTTAATATTTAATATATGTATATATTCTATTTATCATATTGTATGATTATCATATAATATTCATTATTTCTAAAAATGATTCAGTTAGCTGTCTGGTCCATAATGTCAGAAAATGGTGAAAAATGAAGCCCAAAGCCCAAGATGACTTTCTCAAATGTCGTCAATGTTTTTGTCTTGTCTACCAGAGATAATTTGTCATAAACGACTAAAGAAACCAGAACACAGTCACACTTGAGAAGCTGAAATCAGAGAACATGGACACTGTGTCTTAAAAAACAAGTACTCAAACGAATTATAAAAACAGTTTTATTTATTTATTAATCAACTAATTATCCCTGCTCTCATTTTGAAGTACTTATACTTCACTTGATTTCCGTATGTCAGTGGGTGGGATATATTAGATTGCAGACCGCAGAGCTGATGTGTTAGATGCAGGAAAAATGGGCAGTGGTTAGCAATACCTCGAAGTACCAAGAAAAGAAATGAGTCATGGGCACCCGAGGCTCACTGATGCACGCGGGAAGAGAAGGTTGGCCTGTGTTGTCCGATCCAACAGATGAGCTACTGTAGATCAAATTGCTGAAAAGGTTAATGCTGCTTCTGATAGAAAGATGTCAGAACATACAGTACGTAGCCGCAGATCAGTGCAAGTGTCCACGCTGACTCCTGTCCACTGCTGAAATCACCCACAATGGGCATGTGAGCATTAGAACTGGACCACAGAGCAATGGAGGAAGATGGCCTGGTCTGATCATATTTTAAACACATGGCATCAGGATGCACCATGAGAAGAAGCCAAGTCAGTAGAGGCAATGTTCTTGTCTGTAGAGGCGATGAAACCTTGGGTTCTGCCATTCATGTAGATACCCAAGCATTGTTGCAGACTACGCCCATTCATGGAAATGGTATTCCCTGATGGCAGTGGCCTCTTTCAGCAGAATACTGCGTCCCACCACAAAGCAAAAATGCTTCAGGAATGGTTTGAGGAACACAAGTTCAAGGTGTTGACCTGATCTCCAAATCCAATTGAGCATCTGTAGGATGTGCAGGACAAACAAGTCCGATCCATGAAGGGCGCACCTCAGGACTTAAAGGATCTAACATGGTGCCAGATACCACAGCACACCTTCAGGGGTCTAGTAGAGTCCATGCCTCATCAGTTCAGGGCTGTTTGATGGCAAAGGTGGGGTTGACACAATGTTAGGCAGGTGGTCATAATGTTATGGCTGATCTGAGTTTTAAACTGAGAGGTTGGGAAGGTGCAGGAGAGTTGAAGGAGCCGCAGACAAGAGACAAAGACAGAAGGAAAACAACAGGAAGTTAGTTACTGTCACCTGGCCACTGATTTGGCCACTCACCACTACAGTCAGCAGTTACAGCAGCAGCAGCAGCAGCAGCGGCTGTGACACACAGCTCATGGAGGCAATTAAAAGTTCCCTGTGGAGTTTTAGACCTCTAAAAAGCACTATGAAGCTGCTTTTCTATGAGTGGGTGTCTGTTTTGTTTATCTCTTGTGTGTGTGTGACGCGATTAGGGTTGCCACCTTCAATGTAGAAAAATAAAGGAACACCTTATCAGCGGCCCATTGCCCGAGGGACATATATTAAGCGAGGGGGTCTGGGGGTCCTCCCTCATGAGATTCTGAGTGTCAGACACTTCATTTCCTACATTCTGGTGAATTTTTAAGCACATCTGCGGCATAAATGGCTCTCCTCTGAGTCATAACTCAGTCAAATCTGAACACACAGACACAGTACGCATATTTTTACACTTTCCAAAGATATCATTGTATTCTAGACCCATAAATCATACAAATAAAGAGTTTAATGACTTCAGAACTTGCCTGAAACTCATCACATGCGTAAGTATTTTTCGGTATCAAAGTAATCCAGTGGCTTAGGGTTACCTAACGAGGTGTCAGCTGATTAAACTTTACAAAGTCATGTTGTTAAGCTGATGTTAGATAGCTACTTTTAATGAATCATGTCTTTGTATTGCCCTCAGCGTGACTTTTATCACATGATAATGTGTAATGTAATGATCTAATTCATTCACTGTTACATCTGGTTGAAAAAAACGTCTTAAGAGTTTCCACTGGCAGGGTTTTTCTTTCGCCGTCTCCCACGAATGCTAATAACGTTAGTCTGTAATCAAGTGCGTACTCTGATATTTTTAATACATAAAATGATTGCACATTATGCTTTTTATGTCTGTAGTGGCTTACATTCAGTTAGTACTGTCACCTCACGTCAAGAAATTTGGCTCCAGTCCCCTGCAGAGCTGGATGAATGGATAAAATTTAAGTGTACCTGTGAGGTGATCTCCAGCTCTGCAGGCCGATGACGTTGAGAAAGCTACAAGCAGAACTACCCATCCCGAAGGGGAATGCTTTGAACTATATTTTGCTGAGCATAATAGGATACAAAATTAAGTAAGAAATGCGTCAACATTACTGAGACTTGACTTGACGAGACTTGGCTCAGAATCTTTGGGAGAAAACCTTTCAAAGCTGACCAGAAAGTGAGCCATTTAATTTCAAACGGGTCTGCAGACACACAAGAAAATGAATCGACACCCGGAAGTCTCTCACCGGGATTACTATGATTTGTGTGCCAGTGCTTTTAAAAAAATCGAAAAACAAAATGCGAAGCAGTAATGCGCCGCGTTAGCTGATTGAAAAGAACCCTGAACGCTGGTAGCAAATGGCTAAATTATTATTTGTCTGAGAAATTCTCAAGAACAGGCGTCGCTCTGTTTGGAGAGATGAAGGCTTGACAATTTTACAAGCAGATTTTAATGCTGCTGCCAAGAGGTGATTGCTTCTCTTTTCACATAGCGCTGTACAACCATAATCTAAAGTGACTAGTTCACATCCAATTTAGAGCTGAACATATAACAGAACATCACTGACAGGATGCATTACAGCTGATGCTGCACTGAGCATTATGGCTGCACTCATTCTTCTTTCTTAAGACACTGATAGATCCATCTTTGTCCTGCTCGTACCAGTAAAAGCATTACTTGACATCACAGAGTGAGTGTTGTTTCAAATTATTCAGCGGGCTGCACGTCTCGCATTTTATGTCTTGGCTTATTTTGCTGATTATTGGATTGTGATCTCACAGTACAGAGAGCATAAAGAAACAAGTCTTCAGCCAGCCTAAACATGAGAGAAAAGCCTGTTTAAGTCAGGAGGTGTTAAGAGGATCCGCGAGACATGAAGAGAGAGCGAGTTATCTGTTCTGTCGGGAGACTTTGAATTCAGTACCTGCTGCAGTTAAAATGTCAAACACCGGCCTGGGAAAAGAAGAAGGAGAAGAAAAGGAAGGAAGAACGCAAGGCCATCTGCAGACCTGATTAATGTGAAGGCAAAAGATATTCACAGACCAATTCTTTTGCTGGAGATTCACATTAGTGTTCTCAGTTTGTTTTTCACACTGTTGTATCTACACTTACACTGCACACACCAGAGGGCTTTAATTTATTCAGAGACAGATGATTTATGTAATTAATTTGCCTTTATGTTATCATTCATAATTTTTACAACACTGCGTTGCTATCCGGGCTGACGCTGAATACTGTTTTCATGATTTTAATCTAGAAAAAAGTGAAAAAGTGAAACTTTTTCTATCAAAGTTAAAAAATGTTGACCCCTTCAAGTATTTTAACAGTTCAAAACCTAAAAAATTCACTTTGCAAAGATACAAAACGGAGCAAAAGAACCAAACCCTTACATTTGAGGAGCAGGAACTAGAGAATGGCTTACAATTTTTGCGAATAGTTGTCAATTCATTTTTGTGTGGGATGCCTTATGAAAAATATGTTTCAGTTTTATTATATATACTTATTATTGTGGAGTTTTGGAGTGGATTCTATTCATCAATGATCAGTCAATAGAGAGAAAGCCTTATTGAAGCTTGATCAAGGAGGATGGAGGATTTATCAATACACGTGTCATGACATGATGTCGCCTCAGTTCTAAAGACGCTGCCCTCTCTGGCTCGTCTGTGTGACCTCAACTACTCTCCGTCCCTGAAATAACATTACTCAAGGAAATATGTTTACCCTTAATGGTCCCACATTGTGACCTGTAGAGGTTTCTACATTGTTTACCTATCTGCTCTGATCAGAATGGAGCCTGCTTTCCACGAACACAAACACACAGCTGCTCTCTCAAGGAGAAGTCATGCATATGCACCATATGTGGCGTGCTAGAAGAGAAAATTCCCTCACACCATCAACGTTCTATCAATTTTATTGCTGATTATATTTCTATACTTGTTGTTTCAACTGTCCTAAATACCCTACTTTGTATTTTGTACATTTTAAGTATTTTCTCCAACTGAATCCTGTTACTGTTTGCTGCTGCAGCTATATAATTTCCCAACAGCGGCCAAGAAAGTTTCATCTTATCCTCTTATGCCTTTTAAGGACAATACAGCTCTTTAAAGGACAAATATAATTCTTCTAAAATGAATAAATATGCACCAACTATCTTGGAGCCGGTGCTGCAGATATATTCTTAACACACTGACACACCACAGAGCCTTGTGTTATGAGGCTATTTCATCTCTTTAGAGTGTTATTTTTCTGAAGCCACAGAGCCATTTGATCTAATAAGGCTTATTAGATAGGGTTGGGTTGCTACATTACTAGTGATGCAGGTGTGTGTCTGGGAGATTTCGCCCAGCCGAGCTTATTGAATCAGGTGCTGCACAGCAGAACATTAAATGTATTTACTGCTTCATGTGGCTGCAGGGTGACCATCATGGTGTCTACCTGCGATATTGTCCATCTGTTTCAATGACCGTGATTTTGTTGGAAAAGAGGAGACTTTATTGAAATATGCTAGAGAGCAGAGACGAGTCTTTCTGGAACATAGAGAAACCAGTCTGACATAAATATGTGGGAAGAAAAGAAGAAAATAAATAAGCTACGTGGCCAACAGAATGAGAAAACTGCCATTTACATTATTCCATTTAATTTGTGACAGAAGCAACAAGCAACAGTGGACTACACACATACTAACAGAACTGCAGTTACGTTGAGGTGACTTCTATTTCTTCTTGTCACATTACCAAATTGGAGACCACATTTAATAACGTCACACTGTTATTCTTCTAGCTTTGTTAGATGTGTGCCTAAATGAAAAAGAGCAGATAATTTAACCTTCCTTGAAGCTGTTTATTGTTTGTCTTCACTAACAATCATTCCCGGTAAGCAGAAACAGCATATGCAAACCAGCACCTGTCGATTGTTTGCCCGGAGCCCCCCTTGTTCACAAAAAAACACAGCAGTGTCCAAGATACCCCTGTGGTAGATAAAAAATGATAAAATGTGTAGCCCTATGTGCAAGAATACGTAATAATGTCTCTTCTAGAGTACTCTTCCAGTGGAGAAAATGTGATAAAGTGCCATATAGAGTGCTACTACAGTGGGGAAAACATAATAAATTCTTCTCTAAGAGCTTTTCCAGTGGAGAAAACGTGATGAATTGCTCTCTAGGAGCTCTTCCAATGGAGAAAACTGAATATAGAGGGCCGTATATAGTGCCCTTTACAGTGTTATAGAGGAGAAAATGTGATAACGTGCCCTCTAGATGCCCTTCCAGTGGAGAAAATGTGATATAGTGCCCTCTAGAAGCTCCTCCAGTTGAGAAAGCATTATAAAGTGACCTCTAGGTGACCTTACAGTGGAGAAAACTTGATAAATTGTCCTCTAGGGGCTCTTCCAGTAGAGAAAACCTGGTGCAGTGCATAGAGCTGCCCTTCACAGTTCGCCACTGCTAACCAATCACAGTTAATTCTGTCTTCACATGGATTCTCCGTAGCCGACATAAACCTGATGTGTGACACGTTTTTTTTGAGGATGTGTGCAGACTCCAAAGTCCTTTAATGCACGACCATAAGCTCCCCATTTATTAACCAATATCAGTATCCGGCCTCACTAATGCTCACATGGCTGAACGGCAAAATATCTCTTATAGGTATAGAAGAGCGGAGGCTGCTGCAGCAGCATATTAATGCCAACAGTCGTTGTGCTGTATTAGACGTTCATCCATCATGGAGACGTCATGCCTGAGTGTCCACATACTTGACCACGGAGTGCAAATAGGATGATTTATTATAAATCTAAAAGGGGAGAGAGTCAAAAGACAAAAAGACTACTGGGTGATGAATTTCAAGCACATTTTCTGTTTTACGTACATCCAGAATATAGACAGGCTTTGAAGAAACCAGACACTAACAGAGATGACGGATGTTCATGTTCAAATTCTGAATAGAAACCCAATGCGCCTCCCCAGCTAATAGTTTTGATAACATCCTCCAAGTGTCATTACATCATTAAGACATAATGCAAATGGACTTTAAGGAAGACTGCACTTCGCCTTCAGCTGACAATTTTCCTCTCTCCCTCCGATTACCGCCTCATGTCTCTCTCAGATGGGGTCACAAGAACACAGAGAGTGACGAGCCGTTGATCCCCTCTTCCTTTTCGGAGCGAATACTGTGATGACTTCCTTGTTCCTCCAAATTGACTGGTTTTGACCCGATGAACCGCCGCCCAGAACGCTCGGCTTGTTTAGGTCTCAGCGTTTCCAGTGGCTTCATTTAATAAGATAATTTCACAGCAATTACAAGCTTTCAACACAGAAATGTAATGTCATTACATGCTTACCCGGTGACAAATTCTCGGTTTGGATGGAGAGCAACACGCTGAGTGATGATTTTTAGGGCCGTCTACGGTGGGAATCAGGACTTCGTGTGGAGAGAAACACAATGAATCCTCCTGCTCGATTTTCCCTTTAAACGGCTCGTTGTGATAAGCATGAAATTACAGTTCTGTGGAGATGCTGCGAACATTGTGTTTCAATCTCCTACATGAGCCAACAGCAACAATCCCGCTATCTGCTATTTCTTCTTCTCTTCACATCCAATACACAAAGCAATTATAGATACAGTCACGTACTGTGCACCCTGTAAACAAAAGCCTGCGCGCTGGTGGGGAGTCATTTGACATTGAGGCTTTCGATCACATTAGGACGCAGATTGCATCGACAAAGTTCAGCGCTTGTTTCTGTCACATTCCTTCACTCTGGGTTGGAATATTTCAGGGTCAGGCAGCAATTTTCAGCTGGTTTGTCTGGAATATTGCACACTTTAAAGCCGCACTGGAGACAATTCTTTTTATACATAAAAGCACAATAAATACATCCATATCCGTCCAAGTCTAATTGATTTATAAGAATTTGGCCAAGCATGGCAGCAATTTTTGTTCTCTTTGTTAACACAAAACAGAAAATACAGAGCCACAGATGACCTAGACTATGAGGAGAAACGTGTGGAAACATTTTAGATTCAAACTTCTGGATGAGAGTAAAGGTGTTTTCCACTGGGAACGGCTCTGTGACGTTGCACCTGCGATGCTGTCTTGTAGCTTCAGATGCTATCCGCCAGATTTTGTTGACTTGGTAATTTATTCTTGATTTTTGTGCTTTTATCAGGTGTGAGCAGGCTATGTAGTTCATTTTGGTCTGTTTTTTATGATCTGGAGTTTGTACAGTTTGTACAGAGTGTCTTTGTTTGACAAATAAAGGTTTTTTTGTCTCTCAGCAGTAAATCTGGTGGTCATAGCTTCTGTAAAATGAACAGAACAATTCAAATTGAGCTGATCTAACTTTGTGTAACATGTGCATGTTGACAAAGGTTTAACCATTTTTGTATTCATAACTCAGCGAGTAACTTGGTGGGCTTTAAGGGGTTGCATACGGCCAATGATCTTCTATAAATCCCAAATCTGGTGTCTAACTGAGACCACAGGCAGTATAAATTACGGATAAAGTGCTTTGATGGCATCCACAGGTTTCTGGAGAGCTGCTGTGAGGCTCGGAGTGTGGTGGCTCTGGACCCCAGCATCTTGGTTGAGCTGCCTTTGCCGCTTAACGGCTAACTCTAACGGATAACTTTAAGCCTTAACTTAATTTGAATAAGTAAGTTAAATAAAAAATCACCCTCACAGGGACAGTTATCTTGAATGGGGCTGTACCAGGCTGTAAACATGTTTGCATTTGAACATGCAGGTTATGATTATTGACTCGTTCTGTAGCCGGCTTCAAGTGCACGTTTGGGGAACTTTATTTTAAAGCCACAGAGTTTGCTGCTTGATCGAGACCTGGGTTTATTTATCGTGTGCTGCTATCAGGAGTAAAACCTAAAGCACTTTCACAGACAATTTGGAATGCCAAAATTTAGTTTTGTGTGTTTACCCACTGGGATGTTGTCAGTTTTAAACCAGAAAATACTCCGCCATGCCAAGAAAATCCTCGCAGGCGCTTCCCCGTCTTCAGTCTTTCCCAATTCAATCAGCTCTCGATGGATGAAGGATTTTCTAACTGCAAACATCACAACAGAGTTTCCAGATCTGATTTTTGCAAAGAGCTGCTCACATTCACAAACATCGAACGGCATCACCTCTCAGACCACATTTAGGAACACAGAGGAGCTGTTGAAGTGAATGATGTTTCATTTTCAACCCAAACTATTTTAGGATCTGTGAGCGCCGACTGCCAGCAGTGCTTACACTCATGTGGAGTGGGACGGCTGGAGATTATGAAGCATGATTACGCAGCTGTGACATTCATGCTAATAAAAGCAGATTAAAGTAAAATTCACTACATATATGGAGGGGAGCATCTGCTATTAAGTTAATCTACGATTAGACTGACCTGCTTCTGATGATGAATTACACATTAAACATCCATTTTGGGTTCTCTCATCAGACTCTTACTTAACCTCAGGAATCAGTCAGCCCTTTAAGGGATAATTTCCGTTTGCGTCACTTTCCTGGCTTTTGGTTTGTTGCCTCCGATTCTGTATATATAAATAAAAATAAATAAATACATATAAATCAATCAAATTTAAATTTGAGTTCCTCATTTCACTGTACCTGAGCATTTTCAGAGTTTTCATACAGCAGCTGCTTCGTATCACAGTCTACCTACTGTCATCTAACAACCGCAGCAAGAAACCAGACTCTTCACCGCGAAATAATCCTAAAAAACATGTCACCTTACAGATTTTGCTGTCACATTCTTGTCTTCTTACTTCCAGCGTCTCAACAGGAGTTCATTTTGAGCCAGATGTGACACCATGAAATATTGAAAGCAACAACAAGTAATCTAATTTCACGCTGGCTGCGTATGAGGATGACTGAGAGTAATGTGAACTGGAGTACACAAAAGTAAATGAGCTATGACTAAATGGCATCTGTGTTCCTCTGAAGTTAAAGGTCACACGCGTGCGTTCTTGACCACGTTTTGACGAGCGGGTGCTCGCATTGTTTGTATCTCGTGTCCTGCTGTGCATGATGATGCACATGCCGTCACAAGGACAGGGGTAACGTGTCGCTGGTGTTTGTTGGCGTTAGGTTTGAGCCGAGTGGAACAGCTGCGCGCCACTCATGTTGTCTTTTTGGAGATGTCTCTTTTTACAGACTTGAGTTTACCGCGAGACAGATGTGACGCCATAAAGTTTGCACATTAAAAGCAAGTCAGTCTAATTTAATCTTGTATGTGTTGGGAGTGAAATGTAAGTAGACAAAAGTAAATGAGCTGTATCTAAATTACACCTGTATTCTCAGGTCACTTATGGTGTCTTTTGACCGTTATTTATGTTTAAAGAGCCGATCCCTGTATTGTGTTCACACATGCAAATGAGGACAAACATGTCCAGCATGAGTGCGAGGGCGACTCTGACTGCAGACGCGTTTACAAAAGTAATTGCTTTGCCAATAGCTTGACGCAGTGAATGTCTGATTTAGTAGGTTTCAGACGCTGTTGCACAACCCAACAAGCATTCCTGTTGAAGCAGACTGATGCCTTTAAGTCCAAATCACTCTTTCAACATCAGGCTTGCGCAGGCTTCACGGTGGCCATGAGGTCAATTTTTGCAACCAACAAACATGTCCGTAATGCCCAGTGTAGTATAAACAAAACCACGTGACTATATCCAGCTATTTGTGTTAAAGATTGAAGTGTAGGCCATGAAGTACAGAGCTGGGGACCATTTACAAGCACCAATACCAGTTTACTTGAAGTGATAGTTCATTCGATACCTGGTGTCAGAGACGTCATTGGCCTTTTGGACACCCTGAAGTTTTCTTGAATGCTTGATGAGGTGTTTAATCATGTAAAAGTACAAACAAAAGTATACAAATAGTCACTTTTTTGTGGCATGAAAAGGATTGATATTGTCTGACTGGACAGAATAGGCACTAACAGGCATAAATAAAATCGCCCACAATAAGAGAA
Source organism: Protonibea diacanthus (assembly GCA_028641955.1). NCBI lineage: Eukaryota > Metazoa > Chordata > Actinopteri > Sciaenidae > Protonibea > Protonibea diacanthus. The sequence goes on along the minus strand of CM053988.1, from coordinate 18,176,287 downwards.
ATAGAGGGTGCCACACCTGTGATAACACACACATCCACACACACACACACAGACCAAAGTAGATACACATGCTTTGAAGGAGCAGCTGGCTGGGAAGCAGAGACCCGGGTCATGCAGGCCCAGGTGGCAGCGCTGTAAAGTGACACTGTGATTTAAGTCCTGTGTCGTCGTGAGGTCTGTTATCTACCGCCGGTAACAGGGCCACGCCGATACGGCCCGACAGCTAACGACTGCAGCTCGGGAGGCAACACCAATGACAGATAGGTTCAGCCCGTGAAACGTGCAGTCGCAGTGCGCAATTATATGAATCATATGTTTAAGCAGCTGTCAGATACATTTACATCCAAGGCTGTGGTCACTTTGTCTTGGCTGCTGTTGAAAATGTTGCTGCCTGTTTCCTTTAGATTATTTTTTGCTTTGTGTTTGGGGAGTTCGCTAAAGAGGATGACTCGATGAATGTCCCCGTCCGGATTTGAACCGGGGACGTCACCTTGATGAACAGCTGAGTCATCAAAGCTACACCTTCGCTTTGTTTGAAAATACATAAACACGGACATTTTCCCTGCCAGCAGACAAACACAGTCCTGTGCATGTAACAGTGTTGAATCTATTGTATAGTCAATAACTGAGCAGAATCTCCTTGCACATTATTTAGAGGATCTAATCAATTTCAATTACACATTACACACAAATGATGTACAGTATGTGCTGTATAATATTCATTGTTTCCTTTTTTTTAGCATAGTACAGTATAGTTTACAAGAAATCGATGCTTTTTACTGTTTTGTTCCTGGTGCCAACAGACATTAATTACCCTGTGACTATGAAACACCTCACAAAGAGACAGATTTATAATAATTAGGTTGCTTTCTGAGGTGTTAATCATTACTGGCATCCCTTTAAAGCTCCAGTAAGTCAGATTTAAGCTGGATTCAGACCAAATGACCGAAACGCAGGTTTCTCCGTTCATTGTGGTGCTTGTAGAACGTTTTGACTGTGACCCGTGGCGGAGAAGTTGAGCCAGATTAAACATTTGGAGAAACACAACCCAAGACGATCAGACCGGTCACACTCCTCCACAGTCAGCCTGAAATGTCTCTGAAACTGAGACTATCCAGGTGGATTCATTGACTAAACTCTGATAATAATGATAATCTACCTGTTGTGTTCTGACTTTGTTAATTTCATGTACCAGTTTCTAAATCTGTAAAATCTGCAAAAATATAGACACAAAGAAGTTTCCTTTGAGGGCTCTATTTACACAATATGGCAGAAACTGATTATAATATGCAGAACTATTTTTCATTAGTGTGCAGTCACCTGAAAGTACGAAATGTGTGTGTTGCTTTCGTCTAGAGAGTGTCTAGATTGTCTAGATAGGGCCTTTTCGCATGTTTCTTGGGGTTTCCATCAGCAGCTACAGATGCCACCGGTCCTTTTAAGTTTAACTTCCAAACCTCTGTTCAGAAAAGTCTGAGCTTCCTGGCAGACCATCCACGTGGAGTTTTAAATTACCGCTGCAGAGACGGTTACTCTGCTGACTGGTGAGTCAGTCAGCGCCGTGCTGTGCCTGATCAGCAAGTCAAAGCGGAGGCGGCGCATCTCCTAGGCAGCTTGAGGCAATATGGATAATTAGAGTTGTGTTCGATCTCCACAAAGATGATGATTATGCTCCGTACCATGCAGCAAGCGCTAACAGTAAACCGGTGAGCACACGCAGAAATGACAGGGTAAAGGCAGACAAGCTGCGCCAGGAAAAGTGTGTTATGCTGTTGTGTACCTCGAGACATTAAAAAATGTAGTTTGCATGGATGAGCAGAGAAATGAAGTTTAATATCAGAGTTTTTAAGGGCGTTGCAGTCGCTTAGGACTTCTGGAAAACTAGACTGCACGGCTAAGCGAGTCAGGAAAAGAGCTGTAGTTTATTTCTGAAGTGATATTAGCTAAACAGAGCCGTTACTCTCCCTCTGATTACATTAAAATATACTGCATTATTACTGCTGTCTTTCAGGCTGATTTAAAAGCCGTTAGCATGGACACTAATTACCTCTCAGTACTGTGCAGCCATGTTCCAGCCAAACACAAACAATGACGGACAGGCAGGGAAACAGACGTATAGACAAACCTCTCAGTGCTCATCACATATGCATTAGATGCGGTTCATTGTTCACACCTCGGGTTTGGTCTCTGTTACCAATCAGTAGTGATTGAAGCTCTGCGTCACACCCAGGAGCATTATGTCCTGTAATGAGATTCTTCTCCCCGAGCATAGCTCCCTAATCCCGAGTCTCTATCTGTGCTTTGTGGGCCTTCGGAGCAGCTGAGCCAGGCTGAACACGGATGGTCTACATGAAATTTGATGTTAACCCTGCCATCATGAATAAGAGCGAGACAATGGAGCTGAAATGGAATGGATGCTACGCCTATTACAGAACATGTTAATCCTCTTAAGGAGTTAAGAGAGGTCTTGATGACATGTGGGAGAGGCAGGAGTGTACAGCTCTGCAGAAATGAGCATGGCTAGTCTGAGAAATGAGGTTCATCCTAAACAATAGGGAGCCTGGAGCCTGGCTCTCTAGTCATTAACCTGCAATTCTCTTTCGGCGAATTGATGGAGAGTGGTGACTACGTGGGTGCATGTGTTGTTGTTAGAAAATAAATACTCTTTCTAACTTTCTAGCTTGGCCTTATTCATTCTGACCACAAGAGCTCTTTAAATTTGTGCGTAGGCTGACAAAGCTGTCGTCAGAAGAGAACGTCGCTTTGGCGCTTTAGGAAAGCTCTTTACAAATAACATGAAAATAAATAAATAAAATAAATCCTTTACTGATCTGTAGCTTGAATAATTTCACCGTTTTTGCAATTTCAAAAAGCGCCAAGATGCTGTCAGAGAAGTTCTGAGACCAGCCGCAACTCGGGTGTTTAGAAAGACTGCCAGCATCATGCTACCTCATTAACCGGATTTTCCCCAGACTGGCATTTGGCCGATGTCTATAACCCAGGCAACACTTGCATGCCTCTGAGGTGCCTCATAAAAGCTTCTCTTCAGAGAATGGCCTCCAGTGGCGTGTAGAGCCTCTTCAGAGGGAAACTTAAGTAACTTACTTTGATAAAGCCTCATGAAAGGCAGGATTTGAGATGAGAAAAGCACAGATCATTGAGCAGACCATCAGCGTCGATAAGGTCGATATTATAGCAGCGAAGAGAACAGTGAATGTCAAAGCACTGAGTGGTGAATTTGTCAGGGAGAAGAATCGTACGTCTGCTGTGTAGTGATGCTGTGCCAAAAACAGGAGCAAACAAATGAAGAAGACTGACTCACCTGTCTTTTCCTGTCTCCTTCTTGAAGACCATGTCGCAGTAGTTCATCCTGTCCTCTGTGGTGACGTAGATTCGTGCCTGAGGGTAGTTCTCCGCCGCCTGTCGCAGCATGTTGTATACGATGCCCTTCCCGTCCTTCCTCATGTTTCGTAGCGGCCCCCACACAACGTAGACGGTGTCGTTGCCCTGGCCAAAGAAGTACTGGGGCTTCTGCAGCAGCAGGGGGACGCTGGTGTGAGAGACGACTCTCAGCGTGGTCCGCTGGCCCACGTCGTGTTCGAAACCCCGCGTGGGTGCGTTGTTCATCCGCCAGATGCAGGGAGAGCGGTCGATCTGCGGGCCGCCACCCTGGCCCAACATCTGTCCAGAGCTGGACACGATGCTGCAGAGCTCACAGTGCAGCTTCAAAGGCTGGAGGAGACGAAGCAAATCAATTACAACAATTAATCATTGTTATATCATAATTGCTCAATTAAGTCTTAGTCAATAGAGACAAGTCTGAGTTATGTCTCACGTGTGTCAGGGTAAATCAAGTCTAAAATTAAGAGTCCAAGTCCAAGTCAAGTCTCATGTTAATCAAGACAGATCAGAGTCAGCTCTCAAGTTAATTAAGATAGGACCAAGACAAGTCTTAAGTCTTAGTTTAAGTTCAAGTCCACGCTGAAGTCTCAAGTCAACAGAGACAGGGTCAAGTCAAGTTAAGTTCAGTGGAGTGACGTTAATGTTAAGTCATGTCATGTCCTAACATCATGTCAAGTCACTAGTCATTTGAGACATGTCAGGGTAAATCCCAGGTCAAGACTAAAATTCACAAGGACATTTCCAAGTCAATATCCAAGTCTTAGTTCTTAGTCAGGTTCTGAATTCTGACTATCCTAATGCAAAGGAAAAATAACAAAATATGTTGCTGTCATATTTGTTTTAAATGGTTTAATCAAGTAAAAACTTGAATGTGTTTCCTGTTAAAACTCAAGAGTCTGTCAACTCAAGGAGTTAAGTCTCCAGAAAGTGAAGTCAAGTCCAAGTCTCACATCCTCATTTTTGTGACCTCAGTTTGATCCAAGTCTCGAGTATAAAGTTGTGCTTAAAGAGACAATAAGCAATCTAGAAACATTTATCAACTTCTATCAACAAACAATGCAACAATCAGCAGGCCTGCGGTTCAGCTCACACAATAGAGGCACGAGTAGATAACTAGACCCGAGAGAAAGTATATATCTCCCAGTGCAGAACGCTGCAGTGCTTAATCATTTTCTTTTCTTTTTTTTTATGGGTTTGTATCCACAGGTAACAACATCCTCTATCACAGAGAGGCTAAAAATGCAAGAAAGTTGGAATGGGAACTTGGATTGTTTTCAAAGCACCATGGGAAAACGGAATAAAAACAACAAAATTAGAATTTAAAACTAGAAAACTTAGCAACTGGCGAGGTAATCGCTGCCATGGATTCAACTCATTCAACTCCTGCTGCACTTTATGGTCATTTTGTGTTCAGGGACGCAGAAAATCTTGATGTTCGAGTGTTTAAAAAGAAGGCTACACCTTGCTCTGCAATGACCTCCTGCAAAAGATTTCAAGAATGTTCTGAAAATATATGAATGCCATTCAAACCTCCTGAAGAGTGCATTGAACTCAACAGTACCCCGCTGAGGAGAAGCTACTACAGCTGAGGTTACTTTAGATCAGGGTCTCATTTTGGGCACATCAAGGTTGTGAAAATGTAACTACTCCTTCACATATTTTTTAACTGTCTCTGATTATTATGTATTCAAGTTACAAATATTGTTTATACATTTGCAGATTTAAAAATATACTGTATAAGTACATTGTTTTGTGTTATTATAACAGAAACCCTTTTAATTTATCAGGTTAAGAGACCAGATAACTGTGTGTCTCTTCGGCCAGCTGTGTTGTCAGATGTTTCTTGTGTTTCTTGACAAACAGATATTTTTAAAAGTTTTTATCTGGTCGGGGCACAACTGTACACACGCTTTTGGCATGCAGCGCTTCAAAAATGCTTCTTCAGAAAAATACACACAGATTTCTTCAGACAAAGTAAAGCTAGCTTTCACCGCTGCATCGTTTTTGGCTGTAGATTTTGTGAATATATCCTGTGGAGTTTGCTTTCCCACCTTTCGTTAAATTGCCTTCCTTCTGCATCAATTTTTCTCTTCTTGGATGTTTTGGGATTTTTTCGTTATTTGATATTTCTCAGATCTACTTTTTGGAAAAAGTAAAGTAGTGTGGAGACACTGCAATCTAGTGGCAGGATGCTGCCACTTTGCAGGTCACAGAGATGTAGATTATGTATGCTTTAAAGCAGCATGGACTATTTCAAGACAATCATACAAGTTTTAAGCTCTTGCGACCACATAAAATGATGCGGTGGTCCAGATTTTATATAACTATAGGTCATGGGGAATGTCATTGTTGCTTGTTATGCATTGTGTTAGTGTGTTTGTTGACTTTAGCAAGCTGGTCTGCATGCTAATAAAAGCTAAGCTCAGCGACATAAGGTTAAAAAGCCGAGTTTAGTCTGACAGCGGCATATCGTTGGCAGGAAACATGTTTTTCTCTCCATTCACAGTCAGTAACCGGATAAACAAACCGGTAACGTGTCGTAGGGACAGGAAGAGGAAGAGGAGGTGAAGCAGTCAGGGCCAGGTGAGGGAGGAGAGCCACAGGGGAGGCAGAGATACAGGAGCAGGAGGAGGAGGAGGAGGAGACTCTCCAAAGGGGAAGAGGAGCAGTAATCGAGTGCCGTATATCTGCCTCTTGTCTTTTTAACCTTTAATTCAGTTAGGTTATTTCTTAAATACTGAATGATCACCTCTGAGTGTGGTTTGTTTCACATTCTTCTTATGATATTATTTTTTGTGATATATACTTGTGTATCTCTGCAACAATACATTAAAGTGATGTTTTGGCAAGGGGCTTGTGTGATCAGGACGTAAAAGAGAATGCACTTGGTAATTATTTAGAAAAAAAACCCAACAACAATTCATCAGGGTTTTACAGCCCTATATAATTTTCTTTTATTTCCTAAGATTAATGTCACTGTGCACAGAACTAACATTGATTAAGTTAATTGAATTTGGGACCACAGAGGTTACAACAGAGCCTTAATGCAACAATGCAGCCAGGGAGTTGCGTCATTTATCTTATTGTATATTTTTTTTATACATCTTATTATACTTTACTGGAGCAGGGGGATTTGTAATGAATCTTCAATAACAGCTCTTAGCTACACTTTGCCAAGAGAGGAAGGAAGCTCTCTCCGAATCCGAAAACTGGAGACCAAATTGAAGCTAATATGCTTGGTTTGTTTTGATGAGATTAAACTTACTTAAGAGAATGAATGCTCGAGAAAGTTAGAAAAGAAAAACCATTGTATCATGACTAAGCCCTGGTTGATCATTTGCTTAATGGAGAATAACTGTAATGTCACTGGTTTGCATACAAATTGCTTTTGTGCTGCGTTCTGGATGACGAACATGAAACTCTCTCTTGCATGTTCCAGGTTTAATCAACAAACAAGAGATTTTTTTTAGTGTGCAAACAGAATCCCACAAGTAAATTATATGACTAATTGTTGTGCATACAGATCAACTGCTCGGAAAAGGAACAGAAAAACAGTGTTCTTCCTGATGAGACATAATTCTTTCATGAATTACTCCAACAGAGCTTCCTATTATTGCTTTTTCTCCCATTTATGGGTTCAGTCATGGGTTAAAAAATGATCCCTGGACCTGGGCTGGTAGTTCTGCATTTACTGGCTGGTTGAGACACACATCACCACAGCCTTGAGCTGTCAGCAGCTCGTCCATCATCACCCGCTCCCCTTAGCCCAGCTCATAACTCCATCACGCCTTTCAGCACACACAGATTGGTTGAACTCTGTGGGGAACACTGGCTGGCTAACTGCATGTCAGACCAAACATGGGCTTGTGACTAGAAATGAAACCGCCGAGGAGCTCCTGAGCAAGGCATTTAATACGCAGCTGCCCCAGCAGAGCTGCAAAGATCTGGAGACTGAGGCTGTACTTCGAAAAGATGTTTCCAGCGTTAATTAAGGTTCGTTTTGAAATAAAAACAAGCATCCGAGCAGTTCGCGGTCACAAAGATAAATATGGCAGAGCTTCTTCTGAGCACTAATGACTTTTACATGCAATGAGGAAGTGTGTAAAACCTCATCTAACAAATAAGAACCCTACTGGAACATTTTCATCTAGTATATAGGGCTGGGATCTAGTCTGAACATTACATCCTGTAAATCAATAAAATGTTATGGCCTCTTCAACCCTTTCAGCTGTGATTCATGTTTCAGTTTAATGTTCATGACGGCGCTGTTTCAGTGTGCCGTGCAGTAATCGCAAACAGAGTGCACTTTTATAATCCTAATAATTTCGGCACTCTCTGATAAGTACGAAATCTACTCAAAGCCTCAAATTGTAATGCATGAGTGTGTTAAAAATAAAGTGGGTTATTATTTTATTTATTTATTTTTTTTAAAAAGCAGGCTTAATGTGGGGAACACAGTCATCGTTGAATCATAGCACTGGGGTGTGAACTTAACCTTGACATTCATTAAAATGCTCTAAACACGATTAATTAGTAAGCAATAATAATTACATTAACGTGCCAAGTCCCGGTGTTATGGCACTTAAAAATTCATTGATTAGCTGTAGCTGTCTGCACGGGAAAAAGTGATTAATTTAAAATGCTCCTCTTGGGACACACACATTATACTTAAGGAAAATATGGTTTATGCCTGGAACAACATCTCAGAGAACAAGTGGAAACATTACTGAAATTAAATAAGCTGCTGCTTTTGCTTTGTTTTTAGCCGCGTTAGCGGACAATTAGTCGGTTGGTTGGATCACCGACTTCACTGTGCCAAAATATAGATTCTCACAGAGCTGCTAGCATGACCGTAGACTCTTAGTCTTCTTCATATGTCCTAGCATTTTGAACCAGGAGCTTTTGTTCAGTTCAAAGTTAGCCGCGCGCTCAGTGATCGCCATTTTGGCTACTTAGCGGAAAGGGGATGAACCCTGGCATTGTAAAAATGGCTGCGGCTAAGGGCAATACTGCAATAAACAAATGTAAGTTCAACATATGTTTTATATTTAGATTTTGGCAGTCAGATATTGGCACTGAAATGTTGTAATCGTCATTTCCATTGAGCCGACACTACCCTAACAGATTAGCGGATTAGCTAGGAAGTACATGGAGTACACATAGTCTACTACACAGAAGTGTACTAATGGAAGTATCTGAATTGAGACACAATATTGGTCTTGATTTAGTCTTGCTGTGCCTTGGTCTTGTCTTGGTTTCGATACACTCTGGTCTTGGTTATAGCTTGTTCTGGTTTAGGTGTACACTGTTTTTTCATTCCATTGTAGAAACTGTTAGAATAAAAAAGAATAAAACTAGAAAACTACACAGAGCTCAAACTAAACAGCAGACAGTAAATATAGTTCTGCATATACTAAAAAGATTTCATATTTTCTCCATTTATGCATGTGTAAATATAACAACAGTTTATTTACTTTGACATTAAGGTGCTACATATGTTTCCTAGCAACTGATTTACACATCTTTAAAGTCTTCAGCGGCGGACACATTCCTCAAGCTTCGCAGTGTAAAACTAGCTGGTGGTTACTATGAACTTAGAAGGAACTTTACAAACAGCTGGTGCAACCCAGGCCAGAGGACTTCTCATTTAAATTATCCACAAAGCAATCCAAAAATAGAAACACTTTCCTCTCTTGTTGGCCAGTATGCACATTTCAAAGGGGCCTGGATTTAAATTTTTTTAGGTCTAAATGAAAATATTGAGTTTCTGTCTCCGTCTGTGATAGACCAGGGGCATGAATGTAAAGTGCCAGAAGACAAATGTTTTCTATTTCTCCTGAAACGCAGAGCGGGAACAATTTATCACACCTGGAGGCAGACTCAATCAAATGAGGAAAATAAGGCAGACCATTCCCCTGCTACGGGGTTATGCATTATACATGCTTGCAAGAGGTTTATAACACCTCAAATGACACCTCACTGTGGCTCATGTAAGATTGCCTTACTGTCCAGGAGAAATATTACTGCTTCTTAAGGCGTTGCTGTGTGCTTAACAGAGGCCGACAGCTCACGCAGCAGGCTTTCACTCCGGACGTAATCTCTTACGACACCCAGCACAAGACTATCACCTTGACCAGACCTCGACAATTCAGTCCATCCTTTGTCAGTAATTTTCGGTGAGCGCGCTGAACACTTTTGACACTCACGTTCGGGCCAATCACTGCCTCTCCTGATTTGCTATAGAGAGCTCACTGGTTGGGGAATTTGAGCTGAAAAGCAGCCTAATTCTGCGGAAGCTGCCAGTCTTTCCAATGATTTGCATAAATCTCCATGGGGAGAGGGGCAGTGATTTAAGCAGGCTTGTCTGGAGGCAGAAGGAGGTGCAGACGTAGAGATTGGTGTAAAACGTGATTGCCTCTGGGCCCATGTTGTGTGGATCAAACTCTCCGGAGGCAGGCGATGACGCTTCACATTAATCTGCCAATATCAGTCTGCTGTATGTAAGGCATCCACTTCTCATGAAGGACCAATACATCCATCGCTACAACAAATCTAGATGTGTTTCAACTCAAAGCGAAAGCACAATCCTCATTACCCGTCAGCTGGAAATGTTGCATACATCTCATACGAGCAAATTATACGATTTTCCTGCGTGACTACCCAATATCCACCAGTATGAGCACAATTTCATTTTTCACCGACTGCCTCCCTGAGCAACAAACACACAGCTTGGTTTTTACATTTTGATGTGGTGGGAATTAAAAGGCTTTGATATTTCAATTTCCATAAATTGTGCGGGGAATATACAGCAACAGAGCTGTTTGAAGGAAGAAGAATAGGATCACGGACACGGGTGTTTGGAATTACAAAGAAATAATGCGCGCAAGAGACATCAAACGGGCGTTTTCAGATCCATCATGGACAACCTGAGATAATGAATTAAGAAAATTCTCAAGGAGGTGCAGTGCTTTTTGCATGAGTGCATCTGAATACACCTTCATTATCGAAGGCAGGTTAATGTTAAGAGAGGTTATAGAATATGAAGGCACAATAAAAGAAAAGGTTGCCTGTGTGTGACACTCAGACTGCAATATGACAGATGTAAAAAGGTTCATTGTAAAATATTAGACGAACATGATTTCATCGTCAAGGATTATTACTGCTGCAAGTGATGTTCAAACTATATTAAAGCCACGGTTTGTGAAGTAGTTTCTTCTCAGCTTAAAAAAATAGAGTTTCTCAGTGTTTCTTATTATCACTTTATTTTTTTCATAAGTTATCGCTCATGGATTATTGGCTTTTTCAATGTTTTTCAGTGTTGTTCCGAGGTGTTTTGACACTCTAAATCTAAATCTAAAAATGGGCGAAGACGTGGATCATCGGCGGACCCGAGCCGGGCCAAATGAGGCCCGGGGGCTTGAATAAGCCATCTGTAACAGCATCAACCTGCCAATCAAAGCGGCCATGCTGTTAATTCTGCATAACTTTAAGCCTAAATATAATTTGAACAGCTGAAGTTCTGAGGGTGAGGGTACAGAACTTCTGTATCACATCAGAGACATGGACGTTGGTTCTGAGTGCTGATATAGAGAATAACAATAGAATGTAAGAAACTTTGCAACACAAAGATGAACATATTTCCACAAGTAGAAGAAACTAAATATGATTAGCAACCTCATCAAGCTACATAATGATTGATAAACAGGAGCTCATATCAAGTCTAGTTAACTTTGATGTGTTTTGTCTATTTGTGTCTCTCACCTCCTGTTTGGGGATGCTCACATAGCCCAGGTGAGGCTTGAAGGCTTTGTACGGCTGCTTGGAGAACATCCAGTGGCTGCTGAACGTCTGGCCGAACACCGGCTGCAGGAGGAAGTAAGGCTTCTCCGAGTAGTTCACCACCACCACGAAGAGCGACACTGCCACGATCAGACTGGCGCCGATCAACAACTTCCTCTGCGGGGGGAAAGTAAGTGCATTTATGACAAATCTGAGAAGTGCAGAAATTAAAACATCAAAACATCATTCTTCATTATTTATTGTCAGACGTTTAATAGCTTGAACTGAAGAGTAAACAAAAGGCTTTGCATCTTAAATCTGTCAGCAGTCACAACTGTATATTATGTGACGACAGCAAATATACTCATGTACATTAAGGCAAGCTGAATATACTGCGAAAAACATCAAATTTAAATATTACAGCAACAAATAAACAACATAACAACAGGTCAAATCCCTTGAGAACAACAAAAGGCAGTCTGAGTGACAGACTGGGTTGTTAGTCGGATAAAATAAAGATATTTTAAGTGTATCAGCATAAAGTAGTCGTGTGGAAAAAAAGAGCATCCTTCCGTGTAAAATCTCTTGCAGATAAATTTATGGAGGATTTATAAAAGTGCATCTCATCACGAGTCACTTTGATATTATCTGACCAGTGAGACAGAGAGACGAGAACACTCTTACAGTGAGAAGACACTTCTGAAGCAGCGGAGCGGCTTTAAAGCGTCGAGGGAATAAAGTGTTAATTCGATCTCTATGTTTTCTATTCAACACAGATGACTCACGGTAGCCTCTTCTCTTCACTTCAGATGTATCGAGTATTTAAAAGACCTCTGTGAAGCCCTTAGATAGCAATTTGCTGACATTAACACATAATCTCTGCAAATTGCCGCACACAGTTTCTGCTTGTCACTCTTTCAAGTGTGATTGACTCTTGATCATAATTTAGAAAAGCTCACATGGCACATGGTTAAGTTATAACTTTTTTTCTGCTCCAACTCCAGGGAAGGCAAATCTGTGCACCACTTTGGTCCAGACCGAGAGTTAAATATGGGGCAACTGGACCTGCTCTAGAGCTTGTAAATCTACAACCAAGTCCACAAGACTTGTCATGTCTAGTTCCTCTGGATTGAACTCTTCTCAACGCAAGAAGGATGACCAAACTATTGACCAGGTTTGTCTAGTTGCAAGCCAAGCCAAGTCAAGAAGAGTCCAAGATCTGAGGTCCAAGGCACTGTTATGTTATGTTGAAACTTATGTCATCTCTCCCTGTAACGTACAACATCTCCCTATTAGGTTTGCTTGTCCAGGCAGAGGACGTTTTGACTACAACAAATATTCTACAGGTCATAGGTTGCTTTGTTCACCTAAAGGCCACATCTTATATTAAAAACACTTTACCATAGATTTATGCCCCAAAAGTTTTTTGAAATATCCAGATTGGTTTAGAAAGTCTGGAAATCAATTTTTGCAGGTCAGATCCGAGCCAAATTTGGAGATTTGAAATATGATTCCATCTGGATTTATACAGATGCATCTCAGTCCAGATGCTCCGGCAGCTCATATCAGATTTTAAAGTGTCTTTTGAGTCACTCAAACCATGAAACACATCAACAACAACAAATCCAGAGGTGCACCAGAGCCGTCTGGATGCACAAACCTGATCTGATCACTTGCAAATAACATTGCGGACAGTCTGTCTCAAAGATCTGATGTGAGAAACACATCTCATTTGCCCGCAGTCTGACCAAAACCCAAGTCTAGTTTTAAGTCAGAGGATTATAGACCTCGGCCGTTGTGCAAAAATATGGAAATCTATTTTTCTGTTTTGCCATCTCTACCAAGAAAGCAACAGCCTGGGTGTCGTTTCATACATTGCAAAATAGCAAAATGATCGTCTGGAGGTAAGAGGTATTATGGCTTGGCAGAAAGAGCTGAGAGTGATGAATAATGGATAAGAGATGGAGGACGAGGAAAGGTCTCACAGAGGAGAAGCTATTGGCAGAGCTGGAGATCAATGCCCAGAAGAGAGAAAGAATCAGACAGAGATAAAAAAAAAAAAAAAAATCTGTGGTGCGCTACGACACCTCAGAGCCTGAGGTGATGATAGATTTCAGCAGTTTTTTTTTTTTTTTTTCTCAAGAAACTTCAATAACATGCTGCTAATCTAACAGACAACACTGGTGGGAAGCTCTGGATTTTTTTCAGGAAGGTGGTGTTTCGTGGAGTCTTTGAAGTTATCTGATGGTGAGAAGATTGGATACGGCGCACGGTGAAGCCCACACTTCCATAGTACCTGCACCACCACAAGCTCTGATCTCCAACATCAAACGTCCCAAGGGAGGCGCCGGAGGCTCCGAGATGAGATCAAACATGTGAGCGTGGTGGTGGTGGTGGTGGTTGTGGGGAGGGGAAGGGGGGGGTGATGAAAAAGACGGTGACCATTTGCTACCCCGACAAGCTCATCACACTTTACCAATTGCACGTATGTTGCATCACACATCATTTCATGACATTACCGCCCCTCTTTGATCACAAACAGAAGGGTCCCAACTTTGATCTTGTATGACACAGCACAAAGAAGACAAATGGGAAATCCACACTTGCCTCTTTGTGCTTGAAATATTTTACAGAATAAAAAGAAATAACTTTCCTAAAAGGACAGTCTGTTCCTAGTTGAACCGAAAAAGAAAAAAGAAAAAGTAGCAGGTCGTTTTCTGAAAATATTCTGTAATAGCTAGTCATCATGAGTCCATTATGTAGCAAGAAACCAATCCCTTATACAGCAAGAGGGTTCTTGAGGAAGAGAGAGAGAAAAATACCCGAAACAACCCTCGGCTCAGTCTGCACTGCAACATCCATCTGTTCTCATGAGGACAGAAAATTTCCTTGTCTCCTTCAACCTCAATCTGGTCACAAATCACAGGGGAAATGATGTGTCAAAGTCTGGAGGCGATTGGACTGCTCCGCGTGGGCGTAGTGGGGCGCTGAACCTCCACTAGCTCGAGTGTAAGACTCATGACTCCTCTCCTCGTTCGCTCATCCATCAGGGCGATCAGTAGTCGGCCTGTTGAGCCGTCTGACAGAAAAGTTGGAAGGCTCGACGTTGAGGAAGGAGTACAGTAGGGGAGTAGGGGAACGCCAGACCAAATGGGGACCATTAACACCAGCAGCGAGGCGGCAGAACGACTATAAAGTTTCAACGTTAGAGCTTTCGGTCAATGTTAAAACATTTTGCTTGAGGAATATGACTCCATATGTGGCTGCAACGACCTTGTTTGCGACCATCAAATCAGACAATGATGGCCATTAACTGCAGCGCCACTTATGCTCGTAGCCCGGGGACGTTTCATTTAACACCACCCCTCCACCCACCCATCTAAAGCTTTGAGGAGGCTATTTTTTAGAGGTGCTAAAACCTACTCTGAGGGGGTATTGATCTGAGTTTGCAGACAGGCTGTGCGGGATCATTGGGACCCAAGACACGAGAGAGCCATAATTTTCCAGCAGTCTCTCCTGCAGTGAGGCTGTGTGACCAGATTACATATCAGAGGGGAAATTAGCAGAAAGTTATTGATGGCCACCTCGTCCACTGAAGGCGATGACGTAGCGGCAGTTGTGTAGAAATTGACCCAGTGGTGGAATATAACTAAGTACATTTACTCATGTACTTTAATTAAGCTTGTAATAATAAGTTGTAATAAGAAGATAGACTCATTATCACCTTTGAAGTTGATCTGACAAATTCGTTGGCAAACAGCAAGCAGCAACCTTCGTGAAGCCAATGTGGAAGTGACAAAAACTGCAGTTCCTCAAATAGCCACTTGAGGCTGGCTCAAATTCACCCTCAGTACAGTTGTCATGAACGTGGAAATTAGCTATAGAGACCAAAACAGTTTTTTGTACCAGGCTGTAAACATGTTTATTCCTGCTGTGAAGTTGGACATTTTAACATGGGGACTTATGGAGACTGACTCGTTCTGTATCCAGCCTCAAGTGGACGTTTGAGGAACTGCAGTTTTTGGCACTTTCGTGTTGGTTGGCTTCACTTCACAGCCACGTACTGTAGGTTGCTGCTTGGGCCGGACTGATAAAAACCAAACTGAAACTTACTATAAATCTCTGTAGAGCTGAGCAGAGCTGCAGATTCAGCTGATAAGTTTCTGTTGGCTCATCACATTGTCATTTGTTATCATATCTATTATAGCTGCTTTAAATAACATTTTGACTGCTGAACTTAACATATTACAACTTTTACTGAAAGGATCTGAATTGTTCCTCCACTTTTGGCAATACCATATTCTGTATGAGGATGTGGCCGTTTCTGCTGCTGCTCATTATTTGTATCTACAGGTGAAAATAAATGTCTGAATTACTTTCCATATCATTCACTGCAGCAGGTTATCATCTCCTTACATAAATGTACACCAAATAAGGAATAAATCTGTAACTTACAGAATAATCAACAAGTAGTGCCCCATCACTGTGTGATGAATGAAAACTCGAAGCACATTAGCTATATATATATTGTGTAATCAAAATTTCAACTCCATCAGGCTCTATCAAGGCATGAAGAGAATACAATTTCCCACAAAGACTCGCGCTCAAGCTCAGTAAACAGCACGACCACACAGTAGTTCAATCCAAAAAGCTATCTGCAATGGGTATTGGAATAATGAGAGGCTCAACCCGAAGAAAATGGCTCATGAAAAAACATATCTGGTAGCTATTTTTCAAGCGCCTCCTGGGCAATAGGCAAAAAAAAATAGAAAAAAAAAAATAGAAAAAAAAAACACAAAATTACATTTGCAATGCAAAAACACTCCTGTCCCTGGCACCCGATTCTTGCCACCACGGTCTAGCGAGCAGTTTAAAATCCAATTTCAATTAGGGCGTTTGAGAAAATATTTACAGAGTCTCTCTCTCACTCTTCCTCCTCTCTTTTTAAGCCTTAGTGCTCTTCTCCGGGGAAAAAGACAGGAGCATAAACAAAAGAGCCGCTCTTGAAATTGAGAGTGGGGTCCAGACACATTACTTAATTCGTGTCATATTTCCAGCAAAGGTCTCGCTTCGAAAGTTGTCCAAGTGCAAGATAGTAAACTCTCCAGGAGCTCGACTCTTTGCTGCTGGCAACACAGTCACGCACAAGTTCCCATCCAAATTTCAACCACAGGAGCCCCAACTGCCACAGGAAGCGTGCAAGATAATTAATATAATTTGTAGATGTTTTTGCATATATATTAGGTTTATGACTGCATGATTCATTTACTTCATGAGCTATTTGCACTTTTGGGTCTTTTGGGTTTCTACTCATAACATGGATACGTTATTGTTTTCTTTCTGTTCCAGTCACAAGTAGAAGGAGCTAATTTTATCCACTCGCTGTTAAATCTGCAAAAGAAAGAGATTCAAGTCTTTCTTCAAACTTCTTTTCCCACCTGTTTTTAATTTATTTGTTGTGGAAATGTGTATATTAAAACAAGAAAGAATAAAGCAGTCACTGCACCACAAGGCAATTTTAAACAAGCTGTACGTTAAAGGTTAATGTAAATATTTCTAGACAAGCAGTTATAATAATCAGAGTTTAATTCACTGAATAATGGAATCTCCCTATGTGATTTGTATGTAAAATAATGTGTAATATGCAAAATATATGGTAATATTTTAGTAACTTCACATTTCAGATAAATGTAGTGGAGTAAAAGTACAATATTTACCTTTGAAATGTTAGTATGAAGTATGAAGTACCATAAAACAGAGATACTGAATGTTACTTTCCACCACTTTAATCATTTCACTGCATTAATAAACTGACGTAGAGTTGAACTGATGTCTATATATATGCTGCGCTCATTTAGAGTGAGAGGAATGCAGTAGGTTTTGAAGCTGCAGCAGTATGACTGAACGAGCTGCAGCAAAGTTCATCACTCGTCTGGGAGGTTCGGATCCTGCTGGTCCCGGCAGAGTCCAGCAGAGGGGGCAGTCACCTCACACAGATGTCATGTGGCACCCAGATGGGAACAGAGAAGCTCCAGATACCGCCTCGCATCTATAAAAAAGGATCAGAGGAGTTTCTCTGATCTGAAGAAGCCTTTTAAATATTCACTCTTTTTTTTTTAAATGAGTTACAGTGTGTTAATCAGCCTGATTTCAGCAGCAGGAGGTTCATTTATTTTCATGCGTTCTCAGAGACACCAGAGCAAGTCTGAGTGTTTACTCTGCAAAGGCAAACAATCCAGCTCATTCATTTAGATTTGACTGCCCAGACTGTTTGTCAGAGGCTGGGTTAACCAATAAGACATTTTTCAGAATCAATCATCTCTGTATAAAATTAATATTTACTGAATTTAGGTTGTTGTCAGATCCAAATAGCAGCAAGGAGAACTTTTTAACTTGGATAAGATGAAGAGAATCTGTTTGTTATGTGGATGAATCTCTGCAGGTGGGAACAATAAGGAGGAAACCTAGATTTTCACCTTTATATTTATCAATATCAATACAAATATCAATACTGGTCACTTTTAAATAGCTTTTTTTTTTAAACTTCCTGAAACTTTGCACATAATTAGCCCAAAATATTAGTAAACTGAGAAAGAGCCAGAGTTCCTGCACATTGACAGTCTGGTGTAACTTTTTACCCCTGGCATTAACACATGTCATGAGTGATCCAATCACAAGTGGACACCTCTGAGTACAGGTGTGACAGGATGCACTGAGATCCAATCCAAAATCAGTCCACATGGAGGAGGTGGTCCTGGGCCCCATTAAAAGACCATTTTATTCAGCTGACCTTCTGTAAGTACACATGAAAACACACTGTCTGGTTTCCATTTAATTCATTGTTATACAAATGACACATTTGAGCTCTTTTACCTGCCAACATCACAAACAGCAAATGTTTGTGAACACTCTGCCTGTTTCAGCTGATTTCACCATTTAACTAGTGAATGCCAAATCACCAGACTCCAAAAGTGCATCTTACCAGCCAACATTTAACAGCTAGGGGTTTCAACGGATTTCATCTTCTACACTAAATCCATGAAAGGAGACTTTAGAAGATTTAAGACATTTGTTGATGGTAAAAAATGTCAAATTTTATAAATACAGTATCAAATATTATACACTCAACACTCAACTAAAAAGTCTTTGTGTGTGTGTGTGTGTGTGTGTGTGTGTGTGTGTGTGTGTGTGTGTGTGTGTGTGTGTGTGTGTGTGTTAATAGAAATTTTATAAACTTTGTGAAACATTGTCTGACAAATAACAATTCTTGAGGCTTTCTCAAAAATTTGGCAAAAATACACTGATTCCTTTGGGAAGATTTGGGCCAACTGGACTTGGGAGATCTTGGTTGAGATCCATCATGGATCGTGGTTCTTTAACTCTTCTCAAAGAAAGACGACCAGGACAAATGAGAACCTTCAAAAACTACACAATAAGTTGTTTTCTCATTGTGTCTGTTTTCCCCAGCATGGATATTGGATCTTTATACATTTCTTTTGTTGTGCAGATGAACCTTTAATCACTCCTGATATGGACAACGCTTCCTTCCTCCTGTATAATTATATATAATTATACAAGAAATATCCTGATGCTGATACCCTTGATACCCCCTGTGCACGCTACTTCCGCTGTATAAACCTTATCGGCGGTGACATGTGAAAAGAAAATCCTTCAATCCAGGTCAAATGAACACTAATCTGCTCTGTTGGCATGATACTACATCATTATAGTGCAGAACATCACAGAGAATCTTAATCTGTTTGTTTTTATGAGGATGGGACTCTGCAGGGGGCAACAATAAGGAGGAAACACAGCTATAAACAACAATACTGCAAATCCTTAATCAGTGCATGCGATGTGAATGTGTTTTAACGTGTGTGTGTATCCGCACACGTGTACTTGTATGCGTGACTGCGATGGGTAAGCAGTCAAAACCCATTTGACTAATGCATATCTGATATCAAATGGAGCATAATCCCCACAAGTATGAAGGATTAAACACTCTACAACATTCACTTCTCCATCTGGATCCAGAAAACTTTTGGGATGAGGGAGCAAATAAAACTAAAAAACACGGCCATATGTTCACGGAAAGTGAGTTTGGAGAAGCTCCGTGCTCTGCTGCGTAGGTTGACGCTCGCGCTCTTCAGAAAGTGAAGAAATTTGTCAAAGTGAGAAGAGAAAAAATGTTTTTTGTTTTGTTTTTGTTTTTTTTTTGGTGTTTGACTTTGAGGAGATGATAACCTGCATATATGTGTGAGTCAAATGAGTCTACCTGTCAGAAACAAGGCATATTGATATTTTATGATTGACTGTAAGTTATTCTGCTGCCATAAAGTCTCTCTGCTGTGTGACTATTTCTTCCTCACTGCACTTAAAACAATTGTTTGTCCCTGGACAGGGCTCTTTGTTTCATTTAATAACGCTTTGTCTCAGGTTGATGACATACAGCCGCTTTGTTCCAGAGATGTCAAACTAGGGATATTTTTCAAGTTGTACTTATCTGACATTATCTCAGCATGATGGTTTAATCCTTTAAGCTGCTCTTATATCATTGATTATTAGTATTTTTATATTAAGGTTGAGGTTTTATATTGAGGTTTGTTGTCGTGGCAAACCCACAGAGAGTTATCCTCTCAGTTCTACAGAGCATTTTAGCATCTTTCAGCTCATTGTTTTGGTTTTACAGCCACTTCTTTACTGTTTTGGTTCAGTGTCACAGCTCTCATCATGTCGTGTTGTTTCAGACCAAGAGCCAACTGCGGGTGTGAAATGAAACCGACGCAGAAGTGCCAATTTACGTCTTTGCCCGTTTTTAGATTAGCCAGGAGGCCGCAGAGACAAGACTGTCAAGATGGAGGCGGCCAGGGCCACCACACTGAGCTTCACAACAGCTCTTCAGAAACCTGTGGGGGACATCACGGATACAACGTCCATGTTTCATACAGGAACAGCAGGCAGCTGTTTTCAATTATCCAACTGTACACTACCTGCCCAGCAGCAGACAAACAAAGTTAACAAATAAATGGTGAACAAACTGGATAATTTAGCAGCTAAAGAACCTCAAGAAGTGGGTTGAGACCAAAAACAGAGACAAAATGTATTTGTTTAACAGTATGTGCGTCAATGTTTCACAACTTGTTTCTGCTGCCCCCAAGTGGTTGATACAAGTTTAAATAGTTTCATTTTCAGCACTGCACTGAAATTTAAATGTTGTCGTTGTATGTTAAAAGTGTCATTTGTTGCTTTTTTGTAAAGTTTTTCCTCTGTTCAAACTGAGGCTCTAAGGTGTGCCAACAACAACAAACATGTATAAAAGCAAAAGTAACATTGCCGCTCCGCTGTGGAGGAGTATATTCCAAACAAGGGAGAAACTTCAGTCGTTGTGGAGGAGTTTTAGTCATGAAAAGGTCAGAACTACAACAGAAGTGTAACAAAACAAAGCAAAGACATCCAACTGAGTACGCCAAGAATCAGAAACATGAGGCCTGATTACGGTTAGAAGTGCATCAGGTTTTTATTATTAAATTATTATGCAACTATCCTGATATGTTACTGAAATTAATATATTTTGATGATTTTTGAATTTGTAAGTATTCAGTATTATCTGTTTTATGTGTGACAATACTTTTTTGATGTCTACCGGTTTCTTCTGTTGGAAAAACAGATTGTAAAACTTTTAAACACGGTGCTCATATCAGCTCGTATCACCTCAGCTGTGTTTTTAATGTTGTAATGCGTAGTTGTAAGCGCTTTGTAATTTTCTATATAACTTCTTTTGTTGAGCTGCTTTCTGTCAGGTTATTGAACTTTGTTAAAACTAATAAACTGCATAATAAAAAAAAAT
Source organism: Protonibea diacanthus (assembly GCA_028641955.1). Taxonomy (NCBI): domain Eukaryota; kingdom Metazoa; phylum Chordata; class Actinopteri; family Sciaenidae; genus Protonibea; species Protonibea diacanthus. The sequence continues at coordinate 18,155,259 of CM053988.1, read as the reverse complement.
GAATAAACACAGCGAGAAGACTGGGACAGCCTGGCTATAAAGATACAGTAGCTCCATGTATCAGACCACCTGCCACACTCGCTTGTCTTTTATGGGTAAATGGAGACTAATGATGTTCCCTCTTCTATAATATCTATAACTTCTATTGTCGGGGGTTATATTAAGAGAGGACACTGAGTGTGAATATCTGGCGGCATTCAGCCAATCACAGCAAAATTACTTCTGCTGCTCGCTTATGACATTTTAGCTTCATCCTACAGTAATATCTGAGTTTTTAAGTGCTGGCTCTTATTGTCGCAGATGGCCACCGGGCAGGGGAGACCACACTGCCGGCCAAGGACAAAGCTAGTATATAGTCGTGAATCTGCTGCTCGCCATTCGCCACAGATGTCCTAGCTTTAAGTGAGGACTGCAGACTCTCGGTTTGCCAGAAAAACTACAAAATACAACAGCAAATGCAATACAGAGAAGATGCCGTGCATCCATTTTTGAATTACCGTAGAGTACTTTACAGCAGAGCGGCAATTATTCTCCCAGTCTCTTTGTGTTTGAAGGGCAAAATGCAGGGAGGAATCTGGCTGTTGAGGAAAAAACATCAACCAGAGAAAATCCATTTCAATTTGCCAAATGCCAGTGCAGGATTACTGACATTTAGCAACTGATATTTTCCCTGAAACTCAGTAGTATCCCTCTATAACTCCATAACACAGCCTCTCATTGATAGTGATTACACACAGCATGACTGCTCACACAGTGAAATTTGAGCATATATGACATTAACGCAATACATGTGAGGATCTGAAGGGATTAGATAGACAGACTGACGCAGTACGTCATCTGCAGGAAGAGGGGAACAAACAGTGTACCCAATTTCCTTCTCCACTTGACTTAACAGACGTCCGGCCTCTGCAGACATTTTCCTAAAGGTGTTATTTGTTAAAAGAAATGTGTCTGACAAGGAAACTTGTCCTCAAGGCTGCCGGAGAAAGAAAACAGAAATGCACGCTGAATTTTCAAGTGGCTCAGCAATAAAAAGGTACTTGTCCTGTTTGGAGCTCAGCACTCAAGATGGATGATGGCTAAGATATCTTGAGGTTAGACAAATGCAATAAGAGGTTACTCGCCTCTTCAACTAATTTAGGTGTTGAGGAATGTTTTTTTTTTCTTTAAACAAAAACATCTCACAGTTAATTCGTTCAACTGAAGAAGAAAAGGGGAAAGAAGTGGAAGAACAGTGTTTATTCCACTTCCACCTCTTCCAGATTCTCATGCTGGACTACAAACACTTGATCACTCTCTCCTTCGTCTCTCCTCTCTGAGAGTTAATTGAATATTTTGATAGTTGGACAAAATAAGAGGTCACCTTGGGATTTTTTTAAACTGTTATTGGTCTTTTTTAATATTACTGACTGAAAAAAGTATTAATTAAAAGAAGAACAACCATTATTTGCAGAGATTTTAGGTCAAAAAGTCACTTTTCATTCCACGTCAAGTCAAACTCTAAAAATGTTGGATCCTACATTTCCCATAATCCAATTTGATAGTGTAGCCTAATTTTTTTTAGACCGATACTGATATTGATATATAGGAATTTAAAAAAAAATGATATTGGCCAAAACTGAGAATGACTTATTACAGCTTTGAAATCAACTTGTCAGCATCTTGTTTGGATTTTCTGCTTTTTCTGTCACATATGATAGTAAATTATGATATTTTGGGTGTTATACGGAAATAATTCTTGGTGACACCCCTTACTGGACAAATGATTAACGGTGATTTCAAGCACCTCAGTCAAAAACCTTCCCTAAATGGCTCCTGGGATGAGATTACATGCCAATCAGTGCCAAGCTTAAGAAAAGACGGACATGGGGGAATTTGCTTTTATCTTCCTGAGCTGCAGAACAAATGGGATATGTTGGATGGGATAAAGAGTTTGTTGAATTTTCACATTTTTACGTCATGTCTGACTATGAGTATCTATGGTCTGAGTTCTTTGGGAGGGAGAGAAAATCTGAGTCAATCAAATCCTCTTTGTTGACAGCAGATTTCTGACCACGGAAACATTTTCCAGCGCTGCTTTTTTTTTTTCTTTTTCATTAATCCTCTTGGATTGCAAAGGTCCTCTGAGAGCTCGGACAACAGCATTGTGAAAGTTGCAGGCAATAAACAAACCGGGCCAGGTGAATTGAAGGCCACCAAACCGCACGGCCCTGTGGGACAAGCAGGTGTCCAAGCTGGGAAGTAACAATAAAGCTGTAGAGTCTATTCTGTCATAGCCTCTGTTGCGTGTGCTGCAAATCTGTGCGTTGGAGAGTGTGTGTGACTTAAAGTGTGACTTTTCTACCGTCCATCCATCTTCCATAAATGCTTATGGCTAACCATTCACACTCACATTCACACCGAAAGGCCATTTTAGGGTTTGGGTTTTTTTGTGTAACCAATTAACCTCTTAACCTGCATGTCTTTGGGCTGGAAGAGTTCCCTGAGAGAACCCATGCAGACTCCACACACTCCACACAGAAAGGCCCAGCAGGCAGGAGGGTTGAGAGGCGAGAGTGCTAACCATTTTACCCTCTTACTACCATAAAATAACAGGTTTAAAATCATTCTGATGCTTCATTCACCTGTTCGTGCCCTTTGTAACTCTGCCTAGTCACGCACCACCAACTATTCCGCTGATTTTGGTGGACTTATATTCTATGAGGAAATGTTTTCTGCAGCTCTGCCTCAACTCTCTCCCAGACCACCGGGAAGAAGAGGCTGACAGAGCCAGGCCGTGGGCGATGCTGACATGGTGCAGAAACTGGTGTCATGTTAAAACCAGAGCCGAGCAAGTGGGCCAGGCTCAGCAGCATCGATGGACATAATGACAGAGGCAAAAAGACTGAAGAGGACACTGATGGACTGAGCATGAAGTAGCCAGACAAGAGTAAAATGGAACTGACTTCTAGTCGTTGGTAAGAGCTTGGTGAAATAAAAGACAGACGCCGAACTGGGTTTCTTGCTGCTGGACTACTAAGTAATATTAGCTGGCTGCTATGTCTTGTGTTATTGACCTTGCTTGATGTTTGGCTGTTAGCGAAGTTTTCGACTTGCTAGTTTTTGATCTTAAGTAATATAATCATACAAATAGGCGTGTACAGCTGTCCATATTTAAATTACACTGCAAAAATACCAACTTCTATGTAACGTTGCGTTAACGTTGGGGAGGTGTGGGCAATGTCAGAGTCTGCAACAAAAACAAAAACAGCTGTAAACACCTGCAGTCCTCTGGGAGATCAATAAGAGGCCAAACTACAAATCTGGACAGGAAAAGCAATCACAATCACAAAACCACCTGTGAAACCTCAAACACAACGATGTGACTCGACGACTGAGCAGCACGGGTTCCTCACAAAACAACAGCAGGCCTCTGTGAGCAGATGCAACATTTTCAACCGCTGCCCGTTTCCCTTTTTTCAAAACCACAACAACAGAAAGTTCCAGGGCAGAGGCAGACATTAAAGCAGAAGGGGGATTACATTTCATGAAAAAAACTGACTGCACTTTATTTAATGCCCTCACTTAACCGCCAGGCTCTATTTGTGTCTGTCAACCTCTTGAGTTCATGGAGGCAATCAGCCTCCCGGTGCTGGCGCCCAGAGCACTGCCAGGTTTCCACTGGGGATAATAACAGAGGCACTGAAACCTTTTATTAGCTGGCTTGGTCAAGAGCCCTCAGGAAGGGGCCTGTACTATGACCAGACCCGGCTCCCACTGAGCACATCGCCCGACTTCATAGCACCACCTGACACTTCAATGAGAGAGAGAGGGAGAAAAGAGGAGACCGAATCAAAGCCAGGATATTCGTCAAGGATATCTGATGTTGTCTGCAATTCTGCAACAGGATGAAAATAAATCCTAACATGTCAAGGCAATAAATCAAGCTAAAAAGCCAAGTCTGAAGGGAGCGGGCGTGGCACGGAGTGTTCTGTCGGACAACACTAATGCAATTACAGGGATTTTCTGCTTGCTCAGAGGCAGCGGTTCAAGGGCGGAAAGGGAAGGAAGCTCCAGGCAAGCTGCACAAACTCAGCAGACTAACAGCCATGCCTTATATTGCCACCTCACTGTCAGGAAAAGCTGTTGAGAAAATACATACGGGATTACAGCAGCGTGGCTCTGAGATCAAAGGTACTCTTGATGCGTCCAACCTGGATCAAACTGAGCTGAGCTGAGCTGGTTATTGTGGGGCAAGAATTCAGTTGTGAGAAACAAGGATGCTGTGACTTGAAACAGGTTTCTCCAGCAGCTAAAATGTCAGGGTTAGATACAAACAAGCAGCTAAACAGGATTCAGTATTTTGCTTAAGGACTCTTCGGCAAGACAAACTCTTTGTTTAGCAGTCTCTCCACTCAGTCTGATACTTCTTTCTACCCCTTTGGATTCTGTAAGGCTTGTTTTTGCATTATTTGGACGGGACTTCTAAACCACATCCAAGTCTACGGAGAGCATAGCTCCTTATTAAAACACGGCCTCTGCTGATCTGTCTCTTTTGGGGCTTTGGATGGCGCCTGTGCCAATGGGCAGTTCGGCTTTGCCAAGAGTACAATGTGCAGTGGGGGGAATTGCCAGACGTAATCCAGCAATGGTGCAACACGCTTCAGTGAATCCAACTGGCTGGGAGATGTACGACTCTAAATACTTCATGTTGGGAAATAAATAGAAATCAAGGACATAAATGCTCCTTAAAGTCGCTAAAATTGAAGTGTGTGTCAGGGGAGAAAAGCTAAAAGTGAAAACCAAAAGTGTCATTTGACTTGACTTAAATATGGTAATTATCATGTCAACAGTTTTTATATTGCACTATAAAACTTGAAAAATATCCCACTGAATCAGTTTTCCTGCTCTATGTGGAAAATGTTTAAATCCCTACCCTGCTACGACACACTTGAGTCGATTAGCCCTTCAAATCAACAGTAATTTTGGGCTACAACTTAATCTACCAATCATATTCTCGATTATACAGCTGCTATTTCTAACCAAGTAATCTGATTGAGTCATTTCATGAGTGCTAATATGGAAAAAAAAATATAGAGTGTGTATTCTAAACCATGACTGGCCGTCAGAAGAGGACAAAGAGAAGGAAAGAAGCCTGGATACCAGCTACAGCTACAGCTCAGGAAAAGGCTGACGTGTTCACAACAGTTCGCAACAGTCTCAGTCCAGTTGTGGAATTATTTCCCTTAGAAAAAGATTAGATAAACAAACAAATTATAATCTGTTATCACTTATTATTGTTAATAAATAAAGTGAGCTTGTAGAACTGTTGTTTAAAAGTGATATCACACTCAAGGTCGTGATGTTATACTAAATAACAGCACGGCTGTGATTAACAACTGAATCACAGCCATGCTGATATTCAGTACAACTTCACTCCCTCTCATAAATTGCTTAATTAATCATTTGGTCTTATAATAAACTGAAAAATGTTTATTACAGTTCAATAAAACCAAATATGAGATCTTCAATTTCCTTACTTGTCTGATCAATAGTCCAAAACCCTCTGGCATGGTTTGATTGACTAGTTATTGATCAAATAATATTTTAATAAAAGAAAATATCATTTATTGAGCAAAAATGGACAGGATTTGTAGGTTCTGTCTGTGTTTGCTGCTGTTTCGTTGTTAAATTTACATCTTTGGCTTTCGGAGTCAGATCAAATATGATATCTGAAGATGCCCTTGGGCTCAGAGATTTTTCACGGTTCTCTGACATTTTAGTTGACAGGAAAAATAATTAACAGACGTTGTTAGTCTTTTTTTTTTCAAACAGAAATGCCAAATAACTTCTTATTCCACAAATGTCAATATTTGCTGATTTTCTATGTTTTCATATTGTTATAAAATGAATATTGTTGGCAACACAAGACATTTGAAGGCTGTGAGATGTTTTCTGATGATTAATAGACCAAACTACTGTTTAGAAAATAACAGCTGGACTAATAAACAATAAAAATAATCATAAGTTGCAGCCCTAACGTTTTCTGTGTTGTACAAATAAACCCTCCAATGCTACAGTGGGACAAACAACTCTCAGCACTAACAGCCTGTTCAGCCCAGATTGTTCACACTATGTCACATCTCACACAGACTGAAACAAGCATTGGTCATTCCTTCATACATACACAATGTGAGGCCCATCCGGTATTTGTCATTCCCTCGCAGCAGTAAGTTGGCACATCACCTCCTGCATCATGTTCAAACCCAAAACTCCAGAGTTCGCCCAGGAAACCGTCAGGGCCGGATGACGCCATCTGACCACCAACAATCTGCCGTCTTGGCAGGTCTGTCTCTGGCTCACAGACTGTACTGATGGCACTCGGTCAGTCACTCTGTCTCTATCTACCAGTTCACAGAGGTTCACAACTGACTGAGTGAAGAGTTAAAGGCTAGTCTTAATCCTAAAATGAGGTGTGACCTTTTAATCCATGAAGATGGATCAGACAGGTGTTGTTAAACACTGTGGCCATCGGAACAAACACTGATATATAGAAGAACCTGAACAGAATAATTCAATATGTTTGGATCCCGGTGAGATGATTTATTTAAATCTGAAAAATGGGATTACAACATTTTAGAGATACTGAAACTAGAGCTGAAATAATTAGGAGATCAATGAATTAGTCGATGGACACAATAATGTCACCCTGTCTCCTCAAAATTACAGTTATATATTACCTAATTGTTCGTTTAAATTAAGTCACTCAGCTGACAAACATAATCACTGCCCGGTTTATGTTCACAGCTTTATATTAATTAGTCTGTCATGTCTCGCCCTTCATGTCACCACAGACATCTTCTGTATTAACCCAAGACTATAATCTTCCTAAGATTGGATATTTTGACAAGAAAACAACAATAACAACACAACATATTACTTTTCCTTCAAAACTTATTTTACTAGGGGGGTGAAAAATGTGAATTCAAGCAAAAGTTCTGAACATTTTCTAATTCCAGTTTCTCACATCATTTGTCTCACATGATAAAGTTGATTATTCTTGGATTTTGCCATGGTGATTGGATAAAACGAGACATTGATGTAGTCTTTACGACACTGTGATAAGCATTTAAATACTTTCTGACATTTTATAGACCAAATTAGAGCTGCAATGATTAAGTGATTAATTAAATAACAGAAACAACTAATTGTTTCAGTCATTTTTCAAGCAGAAATGCCAAATGAAGATTTCCTACTTTTTTTTTTCTTCATCTCCGGGTTCTGGATAATCATTAGTCGTGGCCCTACTCCAAATATTAATCCAAATATTAAAAAAAGAAAAAAATCACATCACTATTTGGTTCCAAAGTGCTCCTATAGTTAACACGTGGAGGCAAATCTCTGATGTGAGACTTTAAAGTAGTTTTGAATTGTTTGGACCCCAGAGAGTCAAAATATCCCAAAGAGGACGAAGACAATCTGAGAGCATCTTGAGATGATTTCTAAAATCTGGAGAACTGCTGAAACAAAAGTTAATCATCATTTGTCTAATCGCTGTGATTAAAACAATGTTTCTCAGCAAAGAAAAAACACTGCAGATTCCAACAATGAATCAAGTATCAAAAAAGGAATAATGCCCATCACCATCATTGAAATTCACAGACAGGATCTGATTTTTTACCCAATACAAGGAAGTCAAAAGGCCATATCTCTAACGGCTTAATTCCACTGGGCACGGATGCAATGCATTCCTTGTGTGCCAAAGCTAATCGCCATCATTCTAGTCAATGTTTCAAACCCCACCAGAAGCACTGAAGTCTGTTCCAGAAGCAGCTGCTCCACCAAGAATACGAGGCTGTTCTGTTTTTGACGGAGGCCGCGAGCAGCCCGCAACAATCTGCACAGAGCAGATCAAGTTCGTCGGAAGTCAGACACAGAAAAAGCATCGAGAATCCAGTCAATTTTCAAAATAAAACACCCTGTACAAACTTCCATGGGTCGGGTCATGGTAGCAGCAGACATCTTTCTCCTCAGCAACACATTTCAGCTCCTCCTTGGAGATCCCAAGGCGTTCCCAGGCTAGATGGGCCATGTAGCCGCTTTCTGGGTCTGCCCCAGGGTCTCCACCCAGTTGGATGTGCCCAGAACAACTATAAACAAAGGGGCCCAGGGGGCATCCTAATCAGATGCCCGAACCACCTCAGCTGGCCCCTTTTGATGCTAAGGAGCAGCAGCTCTACTCCCCCCAGATGTCCAAGCTCCTTACCCTAGCTCTAAGGCTGAGCCACCCACCAGAGGAAGTTCATTTTGGGCGCTTGTATCCGCAATCTCATTATTTTTTAAACTACCTAAAGCTCATGACCCTTATAGGTGAGTGTTAGAACATAGATGGACTGGAAAATTCCTCTTCCCCATAGCTGCCCTGTACCATTCTCCATTTTCCCATCAGTTGTGAACAAGATCCCGAGATACCCATGAACTCCTTCACTTGGGGCAGTAACTCCAAGCAGAGAACCATGGCCCCAGACTTGGAGGTGCTGACGCTCATTTGTACAAGCTTCCCATCGTAAAAACAGCCAAAAAGGGAAATAAAGTAACTACATAGCATATTCACTCATGACAGAAGCACGTAAACCAGGAAAAATGACCAAATCTGAGTAACTTAAGTCTGGAGGGCAAAATGTTGCGCTCCTGGTGGGATCGGGCCAAAACAGCTTAACCACCATAAGAAGTAAAGGCTGTGACTATGTTCTTTTGACAGACAAGACTTCATTTAAGTCAATGAGGAACTTTTTTTCTTAATGTTCTACTGTATTGATTACATTTGCACTTTCTTCCGCTGTCAGGAAGAACAAAGGCAGATTAATAACCGCACTTAATTCTTGTCTCCATGAACACTGGCTCCATCCTCTTGTTTCAGGGTAATTAAAGTACAAAACTTCAACCTTGACATTAAAGTCTCAGAAAGCTCCTCTGTGAATTGAATGTACAGTAATAATAGGGGTTACGGCCCAGAGGTTCTTTGTGAGTGACATGTAATTTTATGCTGCTGACCGTGACTGCAGTTACGGACTGGAACTTAATTTGTAGTCTGCCATATCGCCTCGTTCATTAAACTCTGGGTGTCTTTTCTTTGTATTTGGTCCAAATAGGGGTGAAGAGGGAACACACACAAAGGCACAAGCCAAGAAAATGACCAGCGCTGGCAGGAGTGTTCAAGCAACTCGAATTGGAAGATTGGCACAAGTTTAAATGACACAGGATTAGAGAGTACCTGAACAACGCGGCCAACGACACAAGTAAAGCCTTAAGTCTTCCCAGATGTTGATAAGATGTCTTATGCGTGCGAAGGCTCGGCCTGTTGGCCCAGTTACTACAACGACTGCAGCAATGTGGATTAATGCCAGATCTGGAGGGAGGTTATCACCCTTGGTTACCACTGTGAATAAGCTAACCCTTTGCACTAGTCTCTGCAGCAGTGTGTGTGTGTGTGTGCGTGTGTGTTTGCACAACAGATGTAGGTTACATTACCATGATAAAGAAGCCACACGCTTAAATGGTACCCTGCTGGATCAAAAGGGTCTCAGAGAATGGATGGAAACAGAGAAGAGCAAGACAAAGACTTGCTTTGAGGTCATTCAGTCAGGGAAAAGTTCAGAAAAAGTCAAACTCAAATTTGAATTCTTTGTTTTTTTGTGAAGAAATAGAAATTATTTATATATTTTTGGAAACTGTGTCAGTAGAACAGCAAAGCCTCTCATTACTACAACTTGAAAGTGTTCATGCACCCCTACTGCTAACCCTGTAGTCACATCGTTTAAACTGCCTAAGTTATCTACTTTTGCAGTGAACTCGGAGCGCTTCTTTATCAAGTGAAACCAGATCCACACAAACGGAGTGAAACTCATTTTAAACGAACTAAATCATCCGTATTAGTGTTAGTAGTGTATTTAACGTCAATGTGACAGCCAGCAGTGGGGGATTTGTTTTATGTTTTTATGTTCATGTCTGCGCCTACCTGTCATGTCTGTACCTGTATGTACAACTGAACCGGAGTCAAATTCCTTGTGTGTGTTTGATTTTGCAGTTACTCTGCAAAGCTAGGCTAATTTTGTTATCCGAACTTGTTTAGCTGTTCTTTTTCTTCCTTCATTATGAGATTAGTTGTTAGTTATGTGGGTTAGTAAACTGAATTACCAAGACGTCTGTTCTTCAAAAGTTTTCAGGCTGGTTGTTCTCAGCTCGTGAGAAAAGTAAATTCAGTTTTAGTCTCCAGCTAGCTTTCACTTTATATAGCTCTCATGTTTTAGCTGGTTGTCTCTCTGTGGCAGAGCTGCATTTAGTTTTATTGTAACTGTAATTTGACACACAGTTTTCACTGAAATTCTACTTTTTTTATTTTTTTTATTTTTTTTTTTATTAGTTTTGGGGTGTTTTAGTACACGAGACACATACTGAGTGGGACATATGACAGAGCAAAAATAAATGGATCAGTGCTCTCTGGTGGAGAAACCACATAATGGAGACAGTGTTTCTAAATGACCTCAAACCTAGTTTGGCATTTCTATACTACAACTTATTGCTATAGACTTAAATATAATCCAGTGACCTAATCAGCCATTTACCCGTGTAGCTCTATGGAAAAGTTAACTGCCTGTGTGACTGCTGGAATCAAAGCATATGAATTATTTTGGGGGTTCGCCCACGTAAACGATAGGTCCTACATTTAACAAATTATAGTGCTGACACTGTCAGTCGTAAACATTATTTCACACCCTCTAGAGATTTAAAATTTTACCCATAATCTTTAGCAAATACTATTTTTGTTTTACAAAATTATGGCTTCAGGTTCTGCTGTGTATTTTCTATTTATTCATCTTCAGCATATTTTGAGGGAAACTGCTATAAAGTGACTCTATCATGACTTCAAGTATCATTATTGTATGAAGGAATCTATTAGAAATCTGTTAGATGTACTGTAAGATTAAAAATGACGTTTTCCTTGAGGACCCTGTGCAGCCACATTAAAAACTATAACACACTGTATTTCCAAAGATCTCATGTAAACTTCACACTCAACACAAAGGCACAAAGGGAAACCCGAGCTCGGATTTGATAAACCTCTGAATAAAGACCGGTGTCTCAGCCTCATTCAACATCCTGCTGGTGCCCTGTGCTTTCTCTAAAACTGTGGTGGGGCACTTTTTATCAGCCTGGCTTCTCCTGTAACACAATCACATGGGACAAGGGGGACTCAGAGAAGTGCCATTCATCCCAGAAACTCTCAAAGAACTGGGGCACTCACTGCATTCCCCATAGCTGTTCCAACACCTCTCGACACACACAAACGACTGTGTGCATTCATTCATTCATTTGAATGGATGCACACACATTTCTGTGCGTTTGTGCGCTTTGTGCCTCCGTGCGCCGACATGAACTCGTCACAAACTTGCTCCGCTGGCCTTATTCTGTCACATGTAGTTAGGACTTACAGCGCCATCGCCGTCTTTGGATGAGACGTGATGGATGGAGAGCTCATCCTGAACCGTTATGATGGAGGACAACAGCCTCAGCCTTTCCCAGCTCGAGCACGGCTCTTCGCGGATGAACTCACCCCAATTAAAACACAAGCTAACAAAGAGGAAAAAACTGCACGTCAGAGCTCTCCCTGCAGGCCTCTCTCACCAATTACATAAACATGAAATAAGTAGTACACTACGAGTTAGACAGCTCTCAGTTATAAGCAATGCGAGGGCAGGCATGCGCATGCATACGCTCATGCACCTAAACACATCATCAGACAGGTACTGTGCTTACTGCACAACTATGTATGTTCACAGAAGAGTGGCAGTTTTAAATCAACCAGGTAATAATAATGATGTTTTTCATATCACTGTCTGTGAATGCAAACGGTACAGACCATCACTGTGACTGACATTTGATCTGAAATACAGGTTTATTTATTTACAGACATTTCATTCTTGCTGTTTCTACCAAGCGGCAACTTCCAGTGCTGGAAAGTGAAAGTGCTAAAAACTGTAATTCCTCGAACGGCCACTTGAGGCTGGCTGCAGAAGTGAGTCAGTCTCCATAAGTCCTCACGTTAAAATGTCCAACTTCACAGCAGAAATAAACATGTTTACAGCCTGGTACAAAAAACAGTTTTTGTCTCTATAGATAATTTCCACATTCATGACAACTGTACTGAGGGTGAATTTTTATACAACTCACCTCTTCAAATTGTATTAAGGCTTAAAGTTATCTAAAATTAACAGCGTGGCCGCTTTGATTGACAGGTGGGTGCCATTAGAGATGGTTTATTCAAGCACCCAGTTGTCATTCAGTCTGCCGATGATCCACATGATGGCAAATATTTAAATACATCCAACATGGCAGCAGCCAACGCGGCATACTTTCCACTCAAAACGGCGAAACCTATGTCAAAACTACACTTCCGCATTGGTTTCACTTCACAGCCAGGGAGGTCGCCGCTTCGTCTGGTATCATAGTGTGAGCAACAAGTTGACTAAATGAGAGAAGTTAGCAGCTGATTATATGATTCAACTGACAAGAAACAAGAACACTGGTGTCATTTAATTCAGCTCGTTTACTTGCGTCCGCTCCTAGTTTACATTTCCTTCAATCACACTGTAATTTGTATCGTGTAATTATATTTTCTTTTTTTTTATTAAAATACAACAGGCAAATCTGGTGTGAAATTATCGCCTGTCTCAGATGACAAAAACAGCCTGAATGACTCTGTAAAGTGACGCGTTGCTGACAGTTTTCTTCTTGTGGGTGTTATTGCGTGATTGACAGGAACCAAAGTGCCTTTAAATGAATGAAAACTCTCAAGTTTGGCACAATAAAACTGTGACAGACTGTCCAACTGAAGACATATAAGCATGTGGATTCCTCTGAAGAACGCTTGATACCTTCAACTTCGACTACACCAGCGGGGTAAACAATTCAATTCAACTTCAATCATCACCACATCACCTGCCCTTGTTGGATAACTGATTGGTCAAATGTATCATCAACAAGCTAAAGAATTGTTTACACATAAAAAGAGTTTGGTACTGTAACAAGTGGAACATTTGTGCGATATATTGTGATATTTCAACACCTGTAGCAACACAACACAGAGTTTCAGTACCACTTAAAGCTGAAACAGTGTGTCAATTTTGATAATAGTCATTTTTCAAACACAATGTATATCAAATATTTCCTAGTTACAGCTTCTCATTTGTAATATTTTACTACTCTTCTATTTGTCTCATGTGATAATAGACTGAATATCCCTCTTTGATCAGACAAAAAAAGAAATTGGATGACGTTCCTTGGGTTTTAGTAACATGTGATGGGCTTTTTTACATTTTATAGAACAAACAATTGACAGATTACTTGAGAAATCCAGATGAATCTAATCTGAAATGCATCATCAAAATATAAGACTATTTCTCTACAAAACCTATTTTTATAAACTCAACAACATAAAGAAATCAATGTTTAATTTTGTTATAAAACACAAAACAACCACACCAGAACTCTCGATGAATAAAATACTAAGTTTGTCATACAAATCGGGAAATAACTGATGAAAAATAAATAAACAAGACAAAGAATCTAACCATTCGATGCCAACGTTCAGTACTCGGTGCTATATTTGAGGAGGATTTGCTGTCCTTCTCCATTTTATATCGTTGTAAACTGAATATTTTGGGAAGTTTTAGGACTCTTGGTTTGATAAAAGAAGCTATTTAAAGACGTCGTCTTGAACTCTGGGGATCTGTAATGGACATTCTTTACAATTTTATGACCTTTTATAGCTACAACAAATAATCTATTTGTCAATGGAATTAAAATGAAGCACCTCTGAGTCATTTCCAGCTTCACAAACTATCTGAAGAGGTCACCTTTAACTCTGTGATGGACATTTTTCACAGTTTTCTGACACTGCACACAGAGTAATTGAAGAAAAGTAGTATAAATGTGTCACATATGATAACAGAAGTTATTTAAAGACATCCTCTTGAACTCTGGGAATCTGTAACAGACATTTTTTTCTCTATTTTATGACCTTTCAGAGCCACAATGATTCAACTATTTGTCAACTGACAACAAAAATAATCACAGACAGTTGAAGAGCGTCATTTCTAGCTTCTCAAACTATTTGAAGATAAGAGACTGTGGTGGACAATGTTCACCATTTTCTGACCTTGTATAGCCAAAATCATTTATTTATTTATCAATCAACAACAAAATGAATGACCAACAACTGATTAGTTGTCACTTTATCAACAAAAACATGAGTCGTTTCCAGCTTGACAAATGTTCTCAAACTATCTGACATCCCCTTTAACACTGTTTTCTGACCTTTTATAGCCGCAACGATTAATCTATTTGTGAAATGACAACAAAAATAATCACCAACAGCTGATTAGCTGCCACTTTATCAACAAAAACATGAGTCGTTTCAGTCGTTTCCAGCTTCACAAATGTTCTCAAACTATCTGAGGAAGTTTCTCAGTCAACTATCCCTTTAACTCTAAGAGACTTCACTGTTTTCTGACCTTTTACAGAGAGCAACAGAAGATATTTATTAGCTGACGCTCAGACTAGTACACATGTGTCAACCCTTCAGCTCTCTGATGTACTGAATGAAAGTGAAAAGGAAAGAGGGACTGAGGAACTTTTTGTTAACTTTGCCTCTTTCAGCCTGAACGTGTGTCATGAAGGATGCTGTGAACACAGCTGGATAGGCCAGGCATGTGCCTGAACAATAAACACAAACATGGACTGAGTGCAAATCATTCAAAATGACACACACACACACACACACACACACACACACACACACACACACACACACGAGGCTGCTTGTTCTTCCATGTGCACGAGTGAAAATCACAAATCCAGTGTCCAAATGACAAAAAAACAAACGGAGACTCAAACCAGAGGAGGATTTTATTACCTCCACGGAGCATCACTACCACCACCATCAACACCACCAGCAGCAGCAGCAGCAGCAGCACCGGCACCACAGCTCACATTTCACCCCAACATCTGCTCCCATGCACACGGACGTAAAGCCGACCACGTCAGCTGTCTCCCTGTGTGTGTTTCTCCTGCATTTTGCACTGTGATGTATGTGACTGTCTTACCTTCCACATCCAGGCCATTCTTATTTCTACGCAGACAATGGTGGACCGCTTGTTTTTCCTCAGACCCCCCCACCCTCCCCTCAATAAAACCGCCGATCACCGCGTCCGTCCCCGGAGACTTTTATTCATGTATGCACCACAGGAGGAGACACACATGCGGTGCGGTTATATTCGGCTCCATAAATGTTGGTGTGTACCGTTATTCGTCTCCTCTCTCTCGGCTTTTTTTTTTCCCATGGAGCTGCTGGGACCTGGACCGACGCTGCGCTGCTACTGGCCGGCTCAGACGCACAGACCCGCCCACACCAGCGTCACATGACCGCCGCTGATTTCCCGACTTCCTTGACTTCTGCTTTTTTTTTTTTTTTTCTTTACAGCATGCAAGTGTGTGTGTGTGTGTGTGTGTGTGTGAGAAAAACACACCAGGAGGCACAGGAGAGGCCAAATAAGTGTCAATACAACTGTCTGAGATAATCCATCAAAATCCATCAAATATACCATCAAAGTTAAAGAATTAATAAATGTTATCCAGAGGGGCTGCAGCACCCCTAAAATCAGGCATAATAAAACCGTCCCTGACCTTTTTACTGTATATGTGTTGTGCACGAATACTTATGGTAGTGTTTTTTTTTTTTTAAATACGAGTTTTCATGTTGTCGTCGTGTCTCCGTGGGTTGTCTCCAGGTACTCCAGCTTCCTCCCACAGTCCAAAGACATGCATTTAACAGGTTAATCAGTGACTCTAAATTGCCTGTAGGTCTGAATGTGAGTGTGAATGGTTGTTTGTTTGATAAGCTTGTCCAGGGTGTACCCTGCCTCTCGCCCAAAGTCAGCTGGGATAGGCTCCAGCCCCACGAGACCCTGATGGATGTATGGATGGAAGATCACAAGGTGGATAAGAGGTCACTCATGAATAAGAAATGTGTAGAAAAAAGCTACACTGACAGTATAAAACATAGACACTGTATCTTTGATGTCACTCACAGGTTTCTGAACCTATTAAAGCTCTTAAAGCTCTGGACACCGCCATGTTGGCAGTAAGCGGTGCTCCCTCTCTCGCTTCCACAAGTTAGCACTGGGATCTGTTGGTCCAGGTCCACTCTTATTAAACATTTGATATACATTAATGGGAGTGTTAAAAGGTCATTTAATTTAATCCCTGAGTGACATGACGAGATATCACTGTAACAAATGTCTAGAAATCAAATTCACAACATCTGTCTGTAATAGTCGACATAATTACACACCATGCACACTAAACAGTGACATTATGATAGTTTATTGTGAAAACATGATTTTATTCTGTGGAAACAAGTAAATCCATGAGACAATCCATTTATTGTGCTTACAAGTTATCATATTATGGATTATGAATGTTTTGTTGCGCAAAGAAATCAGTTTGTTGTGGGAACAAGTCACGATCTTAACTTTAGTTTATAGGTCCAAGATCCGTATGTTGATCTTACAGATTATTGCATTATAATTTATGTTCATGTTGGAACAAATGAAGTGTTTCAAACAACAACTGTACTTTTTTATCTTGTGAGAGCAACATTTCTTCTTGTGGGATCAAGATACTGTATTTATTTGTGGGAAAAGATCAATACATTGTGAAAACAAGCTATTATCATATGGATAACACGTACAGGGCTTGTGGAAACACAATATTACATTTGGGAAATGTTCAGCTTATAAAAAATGACTTCCACTTTTTCTTTTCTATTTTCTGATGCAATGTTTTTTAAAGTGTGGTCTAGAGGCCTGCAGGGCTTCTTGTAAGAATGGCAAAACTTGTCAAGACACTGAAGAACAGTTTAATATAATTCAATTTAATTTTTTCTGGTGTCTCGCTCATCTGACTTTAATAATGCAAGTGTCTTGGGATGCAGCTGCACTGCTGCCAAACCTTTTCCCTCCTCTCTGCAGATCTGATGTCAGCTATTTGGAGCTTCGGGACAGAAAACAATACACAGAGACAACAAAACAGAAAAATGTGACAATCAGATCCATTTAACCTTGATGCAATTTTATTATTGTTTTAACTCAGTGAAGTATTTTCTTATGATCAGGTTCAGTTTAGAAAGCAGTTTTGCTCATTTTTATGTGAACATACTATTTTCATTTTTTGTCCTGTAAGCCATTTTAACACACGTTTTATATGACATTTAACAGAAAACATTAACAGTAAGCAACACCGTAGATTTCTAGTTTATTAAATTGTACTTTACTATACTGTGATTTGTGACTATCCAAAACAGCCCCCTGATTTGTGCTATTGGGCTACATAGTGCTGTAAAGCATTAGGTACTGTACTTCTCGTAGGTGATCATACCTGCAGCACAGTAAAGTACAGCTCAGGTTTCTTTAGAGCCGTTTTGGCTGCTGCCATATTTGCAATCCTTCTGCCTCCTGGCTAATATATAAAATCTGCAAAGACATGGATTATCGGTGGACCTGAGGTGGGCTAAACTTATGGAGACTGACTTGTTCTGTAGCCAGCCTCAAGTGGGCTTGACACTTCTGCATTGGTTTCACTTCACAGCCACAGAGTTTGCAGCTTGATTTAACTATGTGAATATTGACAAAGGCTTTAAACATCATAGCAATATGCATTCAAGACTGCGTCAGCTAACTGAGTGTGATACAGCACCTCTACTCCTGCAAATCATCAGTAAAATCAGCTGATCCTGTCAGTTGGGCTCTTGTATGGTGTTTGCATGTTCTCACCGTGACGGCTTCTGTTTCCTCTGAGTGCTCCGGTTTCCTCCCACAGTCCGAAGACATGTACACAGGGTGGACTGGATACTTGAAGTTTCCAATAGTGCAAATGTGTTTTTCCCTCTGTGTGACAGACATGCTGATGATCTCATAGTCCTCCTGTGACCCTGAACGAGATAAAAGCAGACATATGGACTAAAAGCATTGCCGTAATCACGTCTGTGTGCTGTAATTTCATAATGATTGTTATTAAGGGTATTTGGTGATTTATTTTTAAGAAAAGTTTCCCAGTTCCAACTCTTAATGCAACTCTTGGACGAAAATAATCTGAAGTGGTGCAGCCTCTTTCAGGATCCCTGAAAGGTTTCCAAGATATCAATTTTGTTCACTGCAACACTTTTGTATTCAGGGGAATTCAGGGGAAAACATATAATATATCTGCAGACCCGATGGTTATCTCTTTCTATACTGTCTCCACGCCAGAACAGATAACATAAATATTTTTAGACAGAGCTCCCTAAAAAAACACAATTGACATCCTACAAGCTCAGTGGCCTAAATGCAACCATGTTTTTCTCATTTTATCAGCATGGCAGAAAGAAAAGATACATATTAATGTGAACGAGCTGTACAGAGGTAAGTAACCTTTTTATTAACCCCAGATTGTGCCTCTTTCTATTAGCATACATCTGGGCCACAGGTGGTTCTTTGAAAGAGAATTAAAGCAGTCTTTGCCGTCATGTTATTCAGATGTAATTCAGATCCTGCCTTTGTGTTTTGCCTGCCTGTATGGGAGTCTGTAATTGAGTTCAGCTGCAGTCTGCCTTCCTGCCAGATGACACGACACCTAGAGTAAACAGAAATTCTTCAAGATGTCAGTCTTGTTTGCAAATAAAAGAAACAAATCTGAATTTATTTCAACACAAAATATATTTGATATACATCGTCTTAATTACTGGTAAACAAACAAGCATGAATCTATGGAAGTATAAACACATATGAACCCTCTGAGCTGGTTTCCACCAGTCACTGGTACGCCTCACTTCTTTTCATTAGCTGTCAGCACATTGATTAAACTTCTTGCCAGGTGTGAAGCAGGTCCTCTGACCAAATCAATACCTCTATCAGGGTTATCACCAAATCTCCCTTCTCTCTCTCTCTCTCTCTCTCTCTCTCTCTCTCTCTCTCTCTCACTCTTTCTCTCTCTCTCTCTCTGTCTACCTCTCATCTTTTAAAGCTTTTCAAACAGAGCATGAAAAAAGTAATCCTCCAACTCTTAATCATGGATTAAATTCCCAGGAGTGTGCACCCCGCTCAGAAAGAGAAATTCAAGGTCATCTGCAGGCCGTGCATCTGAAATTACCTCCGGATGATTAAGAGACTGAGGATGATACACAGTCACATCTTTTGGATGTGATAAACAACCTTCAAGATAAAAAAAAAAAAAAAACAAACATATTTTTAAGTCTCAGATCTTAGATGCAAGTAGACAGAAGGACAGGTTTAGCTTCCATCGAGCAGCACATCTGAGCACTGAGAAGTTTACTTCCCAGTTTCATGCCTATGTCTTTTTTTTAATTTGTATACAATCTGCATGTTCTGTTCTCTTCATTTTAAACACTGTACAGCTATTTTAATCTTAAAAACATTTAAATTTGACATTTCAAATCTGTTTTAAATTTCTGTTATATTTATGATTCTTGCCTTTTGCTGAAAGTTGTCTTTCTTTTTATTTACTATATTTATTGTGCCCATTATGCACAGAAATTGAGAGGCAAATCTCTTTTATGTGAAATCTACTTGATAATAAATTGATTTCTTATTTTGATGATAAAATGACCAAACTGTAACATTTAACACTGACAGGAAATGACACAATATGCGCACTGACGTCAGTAAAGCTACAACTTCTCAAACTTCAACTTCAAAAATGTTTTTTGAAGAATTTAAGTTAGTTATGCACAACATGTTATCCCTCTTTACACATTACATAATGGGATGGTAGTGTACGTTAACAGCATTAACAGCATACAGACTGACTGACTGTTATAGTGTGAATAAATGACAGAATTCTCAACATTAGCTTGTGTTTATTAGGACGCAGCATCTACAGAGTGTACAGACATGTCGGCAGCTCACCACAGCAGTGCTTTAAGCTAAAGGCTAACATCATAATGTGATTACAATTGCAACACGCTAACATGTTAAATGAATTTAATTAGTTAACTGAGGTCAGGGAGCAGGGCCACGCCTCAACCACACTTCTAATTGCCTGTCAGGCTACTTTCACTTATTAACCCTTCTGACCCTGTTTGCCTCGGTTTTCTTGAACCGCCCTCCCTCCCCTTCCCCTTCATCGATTTACTTCACTACTTCATCCCTTCATCCTCTTTCCCTCGTCCTTTCTTATCCAAGCTCGTGCAAACCTCTCCCACATCTCATTATAGGTATCGTCTGAGGGCCTGTAAGCAGTTGGAGTGGAAACACACCTGAGGCGAACACCTTTCCTCACCTCATCATCATCTACATCTACATCACCTGTTCTTCATATTAAAATCTCACAAATTTCCACTAAACCCTTACATGAAATATCAGTGTGGTCCTTGTTAGTGAAGCAGGTGTTATACTTAACATTTGTTAATTAGCTCTAAACACAACGTACAGCTGAGGCTGCTGGGAATATTATTAAGTATTGGACAACTTGAAATCTTGACCTGATGACAAAATTTTAACAATTTATCTCGAATGTGTACGTCAAAATCTAGGAAATCCATGTGTCTGGTGTCCTGGTGTCTCTGTCATCCCCACTCTGTTCCCTGCACTATGTAACTTTGTACTGCGGCACTAACGGCATTAAGTCACACACCACCAACTGTTTCACTGATTATGGTGAAACTGGATCATATTTTACGGGGGGGAAATGATAATAGCTAATGTTAGCTCAGTTTGTTAGCCAGGCTGTTAGAAACAGAGTTGGGCAAGCGGGCAATGTAACCTGTCTCAGCAGCCTCTGTAGACATAATTATAGAGGTGAAAAGATCGAAGAGGACGTTGACGGAGGAAGCTAAGAAAAGAAAAGGAGAGAGTGAGGGAGCAAGGAGCTGCCAGACAAGAGTAAATCTGGGACTGGTACTTTTAGTCGTTGGCGAGAGCTTGGTGAAATCAAAGACGTCAAGCTTCTTGTTGTTGGACTAGTGACTAATATTAGCTGTCTGCTATGTCTTGTGTTGTTGACCTTTTCTGATGTTTGCTAGTTGTTTGTTATAATCATAAGAAATACACGTGTACAGCTGTCCGTATTCACCACAGTGGTACTACACCTCGAAATGTAATGCTGCATTAATGAAAGATGCCTGAATCTTGCTTGTAGTTGTTTCGCTTGCAGTCTGCATTGTGGGGAGGCAGCACCCGGGCATAACAGACCCCCTTAGGACCCTCTGGAGAGGAAGAAACATGAAGAGAGAAATGAGGTGGGAGGGAGGAGGGAGGAGACGGTATACGAGAGCAAAAGAGAGGGTTAGGTGGGTATTTATAGGAAAGCACAGCGGCACAGTTGTGGTCCTGCTCCTGAAACTCTACTAGAAAGCTTCAATTGATGAGATATTTCAGTCTGAACCAAAAATGTCAGCCTCATGTTGGCACTAGAGGGAGTCAGGGGGATCACCAAAGTTAGTAGGATTCATCCTTTGGGGACCATGAATGTCTGTAGAAGATTTTATGACAATCAATCCAACCATTTTAGTCACCGCCAGCTCTACAGCCGGACCATAATAGAGCTTCTTCTAAACACCTGATGAAAAGCTTCCTGCAGAAGCATCATATCTGAATACAGTACAAAAAAGTCAAATTATAATTCAATTTACGGCTGCAGTAGTGGCTTTTATTGTCTAATTAATAAGGTAAAAAGTGTGAACACGTGTGGTCTGTGGAGACATTTCAGGTACAGACTTTTCCTCTCCGCTTTTGTCTAAAAATATCACACCACGCTGTGAAGTCAGGCTCTGGTTTCAGTGTCGGAGTACCTGGGTTCATTTTGCTCGATGAGAATGGTCATCACTGGTCTGGTTCCCAGGCTTCAGTCCAGTGAGCACAGTAAGAGGATGCCTGAGTGATGATGCCCTCGCTGCTCCGTGAAACCCTCCTCCTCTGCTGACAGACGCTCACACAAAGACGCCGGTGGAGGTTCCCAGCTGACGGAGACAAGTCGCTCTCTTCACAGCGTGTCAGTCTGGAGGTGAGGACAAAGAGATGGAAAGTTTCTAGCGGAGTTCCAGTTAAACATTTTCAGTTGCAACATTTCAAGTAATGACAGCAATGACCAGCGAGGAGTGTCATGAAAAGATCACTGACCTTAAGAAAGACATCCAGCGAGGAAGAAAGACTTGCTCCTATCCTGTTACCTGACTTTTGGCATGTCCAGGCAAATTGGTTCCCTCTCTGCAGCCCTCCATAGTCGCCTGGGATCCAACCTGTCCACAGCCATTCTCCTGAGCCATCCTCTTCTGTCGTGGTTGTATATTGCTGCAAGGGGGATTTGGACAGGGCTACTTCACCCCCCCAACTAAGACTCTCCAACATCTATGGCGCTCTGTCTGTTGAGGGCCTAGCTTGTCCAGCTGATACCCTCCACAAGGTCGGCGCCCACTGACACTGCAGCCAAGACTAGACTAGAGCCAAGGCTCACCACTCCACTGTAGAGCCAGACTGACCACCGGCTCTCATCTCGCCTCACACTGTAGAATCCTGAAGGAGGCTGTGCTTCGACGCGCCAGAGGCCCTCGAGAAACTGAATTGGTGGTTGGGCAGTCTCTCGGGGCTGGAGCCACCGTCTCTAAGATAAATCCATGAGCAAAAGTCAACAACAAAAAATACAAAACTGAGAGATACTATGAACAGGAGAAGGAACAAACACAGCTGACGTGACAATGAAACCAAGGAACACACAGTAAATACACAAGTAGACAAGACAAGAAGACTCAGGTGATAATCAAAACTGGCAGAGAGGGGAGAATTACAAAATAAAAGACACAGTGGGCAACCCGAGTTGGCAAATGCTCGTCTTTGATGGCATCTGGCACTTTAGAGAAATATTCTCTCTACGGATGAACCCCTTTTTTACTGCACAAAGCAGAACGAGCACTGTCCTAATGTTAACATGTGAACAGAGGTGGCGGTGGGGTTACAGTGTGAGTAAACATAAGACATAAAGAGACAAAAACTACAGAGGACAAACACAGGTGTTTATCTGTGACGTGTTCCTGAGGCCTATTGTCATGCCCCAGCATCGCCTTGTGTTGTTTCTGTTGCCATGGCGTTGTGTGGTTGGCAGCGAGTTACTCTGAAGCCTTTTCTGTTTTAGTCTTTAGTTTCTTCAGGACTTTTTTGTGACTGAATGAACTCACTTTGGACTCGCTGGTAACTCTGGACGGTTTTCAACTTTGTGAAGGCGGACAGCTGAAGACAGACAAGAAAGAAGGAAGAGAGAGGGGGGATGACACACAGCAAAGGAAACATCCGTGGACCACAGGCCGGTGAACCAGGTCACTGCAGGAAGGACTCAGCCTTTTGTATGTGGGCCACCAGGACGCCCCTATATATTTATTATATAGAGTATTTTTCTTATCCACCTTGTATATAGTGAGCTGCTGTAACAAGTGAATTTCCCCGTTGTGGCATCATGAAGTCTATCTTATCTTATCATCCCTGCCCAGATCCCTTCATCCTCTTTTTCCTCGTCCTTTCTTATCCAAGCACGTGCAAACCTCAGACCTGGAGGTGCTGACTCCTCTCATCGCAGCCGCTTCACACTCGGCTACAAACCACCCCAAAGGTCACAGTCTGATGAGGCCAACACAACCACAACATCTGCAGAGAGGCAGGTCTGACACCGGCTGTGTCTCCCATCCATGAATACCTACTATTCATGGATCTACTAAATCTTAGACTACATATACAGTGATGTAAAATTCACAGAGAAGATGATCAAATTATCCGCAAGCATCCAAATGAATACAATTATTTGACAGTTTTATTCGAGCTCTTGTGTAAATAACTTCTTTATTAGCTTTTAATGAACTATTTAAAATTTATCAGGAATCTAATAGTCGCTTTCTAGAACAGGTATAGTCTCACCGTGACCTGAATAAAGTGTAATTCAAGCAGCACTTTCACACAAGTGGAGCATTCGCACATCAGATTGCCTCCAGCTACAGAAACAGTGGATAAGCACTTGTCCCATGTTCCTCTCTGCTTCCACCAGGATGAATCATTTCGACTCAGTACGACAGATGTGTGTCTCCTGACGCTGAAAAGAAGCATTAATGGAAATCTAATTACCACGTGTCCTTGTGCACGCTGCGGCATTTTGTTAATGAGTGTAATGGGTCAGCTTTAAAACACACAATTCATTCAACGACTATCGTTGAACTAAAAGACCTGAAGGGTTCAAAATCAGGTTTTCACATTGTGTCTTGTGTGTTGGTGGTGATTTCTTCATTTATACAAAAATAAAAATCTAGAAAAAAGGGGAGGTACAGTGATATAATGTGTCATCCACCCAGTGCCAAAGACAGCAGGTATCTCACTTGCAGCTCACATGCACACTCTGTGGCTTTGGCACTGATTTTCCGTGAATGACAGAAAAAAGAATGGACAGCATATGCGTGACGTCACCTATAGTATTCTGAACAGCTGTTTTGAAGAGCAAAATATGCACCACCGCCATGTTGGCTGTCCAGCTTCTTCCTCTTCCTCCTGGCTAATTAACAAACTGGCAAAGACATGGATCTGCAGACCTGAGTCGGGCCGGATGACGCCTGGGTGCTCAAACAAGCCATCTGTAATGGCACCTAACTGTCAATCAAAGCAGCCATATTGTTAATTCTGCATAACTTTAAGATTTAATATAATCTGAACAGGTGAGTTCTATAATAATGCAGACTCAGTACAGTTGTCATGAACGGGGAAATTAGCTATAGAGACCAAAACTGTTTTGTGTACCAGGCTGTAAACATATTTATTTCTGCTGTGAAGCTGGACATTTTAACATAGGGACTTATGGAGATTGAAATGTTCTGTAACCAGCCTCAAGTGACCATCTGAGGATTTGCAGTATTTCGTTAAGGCATTGGCTTCATTTTCCATCCATGGAGCTTGCCGCTTGGAACAGACACTGTCCAGCTGCCAGTCCATCATAAGTCACCGTTCATCTGTCTCTGACTTTAGCTGAGGGAAAGGACTTAATTGATACACAGCTGTATGTATGTGAAATCACTATCAGTAAATGAGTGGCATGATGTCAGCAAATGTGTGATAGTGTGTTTTATGAGCTGCGTTCATTGCCATCATCATCAGCCCTCTTCTTAAAGGGCAACCTGGGGAGAGTGGACATCCATAGATCAGCACCTACGGGCTGTAACCAGCACCTCTTTGATATGATGTGACCAAAAGCTCCAGAAGAGCTGCTAAAAGGACACTGAGGTAGATTGTTCTACATATTTTCACATGAAATCCATCTGCGTCAAGAAATGTTAAAAATCTCTTCATGGAGGAAGTCAGCTAACCCTCCACTGCCTTGGAGGAGGTTTGTTTTTTTGAGCTCATCAGGTCCCAGCAGGGACAGAATAATGGTCTGGAATGAATAATAATAATAATATTTTCCAGTATCAGTAAAATAATTCAGTACAAACTGCAAGCATAAGGCACATATATGGCCTTCTTAATGGAAAGGAATTAAGAAGGCTAACAGCCCCAGTCTAACCAACTGCTAGCAGAAGCTTCATATTTTAATCAAATTACATAGAAATTAGTATTTTTGCAATTTAGTGCACCCAGTTTCAGAGTGCAATATCACTGTGGTAAATATGGGCAGCTGTACGTGTGTATTTGTTATGATTATACTATGTTGACAACTTTGCTAACAGCCAAACATCAAGTAAGGTCAACAACACAAGACATAGCAGCTGGCTAATATTACTTACTAGTCCAACAGCAAGAAGCCCAGCCCGGTGTCTGTCTTTCAGCCTTTAACTAAAAGTCAGTCCCACATTTACTCCTGTCTGGCTGCTTCTTGCTCGGTCACTAACAAACTGAGCTAACATTAGCTAACAGCAGCTACAGTTTGCTATAGTTTACCTTCCATCAGGACAGGGCCAGGTTGTCTTCAGTCTTTGTGCTAAGCTAAGCCAACCGGCTGCTAGCCTTATATTTAATGTACACACTGGTATATTTTATTAACAGACAGAAGGTCTCAGCAGATCTCAGAGATCAATTTATTTTTTTTAGGGCAGTGAAGTTTTTCTACAGCTAGACTGTAGTTGTAAGATTTAGACATTAGCTGATATTTTCCCAATTTTACCAGAGTACAGTATGTCTATATTTACACCAGAATGTGTGACAGGTGTGTCAGAGGGGAGCACAACTTTGACCGAAGCAAACCCACCAACAGCAACCGCACTGTCAACAGAAACTGCAGTAACTTGATGGGTAACAAACTCCGCACTGACGTGAGGTAAATTATGAATTCAGTCAAACAAACTTTCTCCAAACAAAAGTCTTCAGTACATGCCAGAGAGTGTTGAACTAAAAAATCAGACCTCTCCGAAGCTGTTGGGGGTAAAAACATAACAACATATCACTCTATCTGCTTGACAATAACCACAAAACTGGGTGAAAAGTTGAAAATAAATCTCTTGTGTAGACTTGTGAGTCATCTCTACAATGCGGTGGTTTAATTAAACATTTATTAAGTGATTGTCTGCTGTGCCTGTGGTTCAGCAGCATTTGGCTGCAGCCCCTGTGGCCTGGACTAATCCTCAGTATTTTGTGCTGAGAGATAACAAGAGGGTGACAGCACTGAGACAAGGAGAGGAGAGGAAAAATGGGTTTGCGGCTTTCCCTGCAAACAAACAAGACTGAGAGGTAAAACCTGTGATCCATCCATCTGTCTTCCTGCTTCTTTCTCTCTCTCTTTCTCTCTGATTTCCTCGGTCTCTGCCTCGATCTCTCACTCACACTTTTCTTTTTTTTTTTATCCTATCTCCCACCTTCTGTCTTTCTCTTCATCTCTCTCCCTCACTAATGAGAGCCGGTGGGGTTTCTCAGTAGCCTAACAACCAGTATGTTTGTCTCTGCCCAGACACCGGGGGCCCACAGCTTACTGCTCCCCCATCGACAGAGTAAATAGACAAATAAATACAAAACTCACAGGGCTGCCAGTATATTTTTGCAGGCCCGTGTTGCACAAAGAATATGAAATGATGAAAAATGCATGAGGCATGAACAGGCGCAGAGGCAGAGGGTTGGCCAGGGATGGCACAGGCCCGCTACCTGGAATCTGATTTACCCCTTGCTGGCCACCAAACAGAGTCAGAAGGTGACAGATTGTTTGTTGGTGCTTGTGACTATTATGGGTGCATTACTAAATGGACCTACCAGGTACACACCCAGAGTTGCTGTATAAAGTCATTAACAACCAAAAAGAAGTGACAACAAATAAATGCAAAACAACTAAAAGGACATACAAAATAATGAGACAGAGAACAACTTGATGTAGATGTAAAACAACAGCTGGGACAATACAACTACAAAGAGACACATGACAACCTCAAAGAGAGACTCAAGAGACTAGAGAGACTTTAAAAAGACCACAAAGAGATTCAAACAACAAGATGCAAACAACTACAAAGAGATGTAAACAACTACAAAGATATGCAAAATAACAAGACAGCTTCAAAGAGGATTGAAACAACAACTGGTACAGCTACAAAGAGACACAAGACAACTACAAAGACAGATAAAATCACTAAAACAAGAACTGGCAGAATAACGACTACAAAGAGACACGCAACAACCGCAAAGCTGCATGACAAGCGCAAAGAGACAGAGAAAGACTATGAAAGAAAGACTGCATGGCACGACCCCAAAGAAATGCAAACGATTACAAAGAGATACAAACAACTGAAAGAGATGTGAAACAACTACTGCCACAATATGACTACAAAGAGACACAAGACAACCACAAAAACACATAATGACCACAAAGAGACAGAAAAAGACCAGGGGGCCCTGAAGGAACGCCTGTTTATGAAGTGACATTAACATTCCTTGTTGTTACCCTTTAATTAAACAACTACAAACAAAAAATATATATATACCATTTAGGGATTCAACATGGCCACAAAGAGATGGAAAACAACACATTCTTACATTCTTACTACTATTTTTAAACCTTCCCCTGAGCGTGAATACAAAAGCGCATCAGAATATTAACACGGACAGCGTCTCCCTCTATCATGAGGCAGTAATTAGTGCATGGAGATAATAATGTTCCACATATTGTTATCACTTGATCATCTGTGTGACGTTTTATGAAAGCCATTGTTCCAAGCAAAGTGTCATTTTCTTATCAGGCTGTACGTTGCAGGGGAAGTCTTTATCTTTATTACATGGAGGAAAACAGGTAGGAGTGAATTACCTGCCACTAATTACTCAGGCAGAGTAAATCAATCTTTACACCGCTCCATTATTACAGTCTGTCACTGCAATGAAACATAATATCTCATACAGCATGAGTTGTGGCGTTTCTGGTGTGCTGGTGTTATTACTACAGCCTCCCTGCAATTAATCAGTACGGATGTGATGTGCATGAGAGATTACAAAAGTGTTTTCACTAACAAACTAAGTAACAAGTAACCCACAGTCAGACTTTCCTCACAGCTTTTGTCCATCTCACTGTGTGAGTTTTAAATGTGCGACAGTTACTGAACGATTTCAGAGACGTGCAATTAAAAGTTTGCTTACAGTCACTAACAACACATAATTTGGGTATTTTTTAACAGGATCCTTGTTGATACTTTAACATATATAGTTTGCAGCAACATGAATGTATTTTTGAATGGTAAGGCTGCCACCTAGTGGCATCTACGGAGCCCCCACGTGGGAAGATACTTTTTATATCACACTTCCGTATCTGTACATTTGAAATTATTAATATTACTTTTATCTCTTATATAGGCTTCCTGTATATGTGAGTGAGAATAAAGAAAGAAATATATAAAGAAGTTTTCTTTATAATCACAGTGACAGACTGATATCAAGTTTTATTAAAGAACGGCATCAAAGATTATTTAAACATTTTTCAATTAAATTTTATTTATATAGTGCCAAATCATAATAGAAGTTATATATATATATTCCATATAGAGCAGATCTAGATAGAACAGTGAACTGTTTAAGGTGGTAAGGTAATAAAGTGATTGCAATACACAACAGGATAAAGACAAAGACAAACAACAGAGACATTGTGAATGAACACAACATGAGTTCAAGCTGGTGGGTCTGTAGTAAACAGAAGACTGGCATCTGGAGGTCTGCCCCCCCCCCCAAAAAAGAAGATGGAGATGTGTGTGTGTGTGAATAATCAGGGTAATTAGGGGGAGATGTAAATAGATTAATCAATTAATAACTGATAAATGGCCTATAATTACTGTAAATGGCGGGTCCCAGGTCCGGGACTGGGTCCAAGCCACAGGTCCATCCATCTATTATCTGTGACCACTTAATCCTCATCAGGCTCACCGAGGGGCTGGAGCCTATCCTAGCTGACTTTGGGCAAGAAGCAGCGAGGACAAGTCGCCAGTTCATCACAGGGCACATAGAGACAAACAACCACTGACACTCACATTCACACCCTACGGGCAATTTAGAGTCATCAGTTAACCTGTCAAGTGGATATCTGAAGTGAGTTAGACTAGATGACTTACACAGTGAGACTTAGTGTTTGTAAAATGCTCCTTTAAAGTCCTCGAGTGCAAAAACAAACTCGGTCACAGTTGAAGGGAAACATTTATTGCCAACCAAGATAACAAATAAGTTACATTAATATACACACATGGAGCTGTGCAACAGCTTTTGTGGATTCGGGCTGCCCACACGACACGAAGACGAGACGGTGTGGATTGACAAGTCGTTGATGCAGTTAGAGTTTTTCAATTTTAAGCAGCACAACTCTCTGAGAACTGTGATTTAAACCCTATGAGCACAACACAGACATTTAAGTAATGACTGCATTCATTTTGCATAACAATGTCGATTAATACATTTACCAGTTATCAGTCACTTAAATTGGCTGCAGATCCCGAGTCAACATGAGTTATTAACCTTCTGTAACAATATAAACACTGAACAGTTACCTGACAACAGATGAAATGTGTCGAGTAAGACGAGTGCAGCAACACGAAGATGCGTTATTCTAAGAGTTTTAACCAGATGTAAAAGAGAAAAAAAAAAGAAAAAAGACAGCTGAAAATCATCAAAACATAAGACTGAAAATATTTCATTTCACACACAGTGTGTTTGCCCACAGCTGCATAACAAAGCTGGTAACATGGATTTAAATAAATCGTGTAACTGAGACTGTGGATAAGACGTTAAATATACTTGGCAAGAGACGACGGCGCTGCAATGTGTTTTACCTCTGGGTGTCTCCAGTGACAAACATAAAACTGCCCCCTTCCTCCTGCCCAAAATATTTCCCGTCAACCGACAAACCGACATTAATAAAAATCAGCTCGCAACAAGTCCTGTGTTGCGTCTCCAGTTGTGAGGCCCGTTAGAACAAACAGCGTTGGCAAGAATGCTGGAGTGTAAACAGATGGAGGGCAGTTTGCCCTTTACGTGCTCTTACTTTCCAAACACAGAAGTTATTTTATTTGAAACAGTCGGTGTGTGAAGTTGGCACAACCCTCCAACAAACAGCGAAAAACAAACCAAATGACTGACAAAGAGTCAAAGTGTCTTCTGCCCCAAAACAAATCGCAGAGCAAACTTGACCATGCGTGTCTCTTCCACACAATAATCCTTCTGTTTCAAGCTCAAGTGCACAAAGCTGTCGAGCAAATGAAGCCCATCGGCGTCTCTGTCCAGTAATTAGCTACAGTGATAAATTCCTTGGCTGGTTGACAAGCTAGAAAGGTGACGAGAGACAAGACAGAGAGAGGAAACCCACTTCTGTGACAGTTTCATGCGCTAACAGTTACATGTTTTTTTCTGACATGGTGTCAGAAAGTTCAGGAATGTTTAATGATTTCTAACTTTTAGCGGTGATGGTTACACTTCAAAACATCTTTCTCAAACCGTTCTCTCACAGTGAAACCAACATAAGTGACTTGATAACATATCGAGAGGTTGAGGGTTTAAAGACACAAAGCCTCAGAAGAATCGAGTCAGAGCTGCGTGACTCTATTTGTCCTTAGTGATCAGAGATCAAAAACCTGCGTCTAAAATGTGTCTGTAGACCTCAGCTAACACTACAATGTGCGGTGGTCCTCGCTCTCTGCTCCCAGCATCCAGCCGTGTGTGGTGACGGTGGTCATGGTGTGGCTGGATGGTGCTCAGCAGGGCAGCTGTGTCTGTGTGTGGTGGGATGACGGATGTCAGAGGGCTAGCTGAGGAGGTCGGGCTGCACGTTGACCCTCTGCAGGACATCCTCGGGCATGCACAGGACGGGATTCACCGGCTTGATCTGTTCGTCTCCGAGAAGGGAGAGACCTGCGATCCCGAACAGAGTGTGGAAAGGATCCACCTGGACAAGGGTAGTGAAGAGAGTTGAGAAAGCTTAAGAGTCAGCGTGCATCATGGAGAAGACGTCAAAAGGGCTCAAACCTTGTGCGATGAGGAGTGAAAGCAGCAGATATATACTACAGGAGCCTTGAGAATAACTCAAAATCAGACTAAAAGTACTCAGATCTATCTCTGATGATTCAGAACAGTAAATATTTTACATACTGTTCCTTTAAGATATTTCTCTGTGTGCTGGACAACTGCAAGATAACTTTTATCCCATCCAGAGACATAGGACGGGATCACTGAGGCTTGCGTAAGATGAAACAGGAGATTTTGGTCTGATCTGTTTCTAGTGCAGCGTGCAGGAGTCAGTTTTGTTTGACAGCTCACCATGTCTCCTGGTCTATCAGCAAAACCTCCGGTCTCCTCGTCTTGACAGGCCAGAATAAACGTTCGCAGCTTGGCCTTGTCGATCCAGTGAATCCTGCCGATGATTTTCAGAGACGCCAAAACCCACCATGAGTAGCACACATCCGGAAGCTGGATGAAAGATTAAAAAACAGAGCTGGGTCATTTACGTAACTACATCTATTGAAAGTGGTGTCATCTGAGGTACAAGCAGCAATATTTAGCTGCAGAAAGAAAAGCACTTTCTTTGATATTTAGTTTAACTGATATAACAATGTGAAAGTTGTCTCTCGTAGTGATGAACCGACAGAGAATTATCACCTGAATCTGCAGCTCTGCTCAGCTCTGTGGAGCCTTATACTGAGTCTAAGCTCATCGTTTAGCTGTCTGGTTTTGGTTCGTTGCTCTCAAAGTGTTTTCAGCTGTAGCAAACAGCTGTTTTCAGAGAAAAGGCTCTAAAAACCCACTGAACAATGCTTAACACCAAACAGACACAGTCAGAGACTGGCTGGAGAACATAGTGGAGCATCTAGCAGCTGAGGAGCCAGATATTTTTTTAAAAATGAGTGCATACTGGACGAAACATTCGAGCGGCCAAAAACACGACTCCAAATGAACAATAACGTTGAATGGAACTGCTGGACGTGTATAAAAGCTGCTATTATTTGTTCTATCATTACGGTTTGATGAACAGCTGTGTGGACTGTGAACACAACAAACACAAGGAACAGTTTTTGTTCAATATAACTGGTGATGATAAAAACACACCACAGATATGATGTGCCAATGAAGGAATCAGTCGGTCCCCATAAAAGTCAAACAATGACATTGTTGCATTTCATTTTAACCCGCAAACCTTCTCCGGCCGTCCATTCAGGCCTCCGGACGGGAGCTGCCTCTCGCAGAGCCACCAGCCGAGCAGGTCAGCGTTGACCTGGTGCAGCTGACCGGTGAGCGACAAGAAGCCGGTGCAGCAGTAAATCTGACAGAGAGAAGGGAGAAGAAAACCTGAGGGTTTATATGTGAGGCGGATTTTAACACACCCTGTTAGCATTCATTGACAACTTCTCAGTTATTAGTCTGACTCCCTCCCACGGGACCAGCCTGCAGTCTCACATTTGTGATCTGTGAATAATAGTTCACCTGTTTGATCATTTTCATGTGTGAACAAGCAACTTAACACCTGATTTCTTCTATTTAACTTCAAGTTTAAAGGTCCAGGGTGTAAGATTTAGTGATATCTCAAGGCGTAGCTGCTAATTGCAAACACAATATTTGATGTAAAAGACTCATTCTAAGGTAACAAAGATGATTATAAACTAATGAAAACATAGTAATAAATATTATATTCCATTTCTGCCATATTCTGTAAACAGAGTCCCCTAAATCTGACACATCGAGCCTTTAAGTTTAAACCTTCAAATGTTTTGAGGGGTTTTTGTCATGCGCTATATAAGTTCATCAGGGGACTCACCTGACCAGCATGAGACTCTGAACCAGGTCTGCATCCAAAACCTCCATCAAAGTTCATACAGGACAAGACGAACTCTACGGCTTTGTCAACATTTATTGTGTCCATCTTGCCCTTTGAAGGAGGAGAGGACCGAGAGTCATCTTCAAGTTTTACTGTATTCATTACAAAGTGTTAAAGTGCACAGAAAAGTGTACGTGATGACAGACGTACCAGTAATGCAAGTGTAGCAACAGCACAGAAGGAAAACCTTGTGTCTATTTCTCCTGTAAAGACAAAGAACTGTAATTATGACAACAACATGATATTATTTTAATATTCCATTTAAACCAACTACAATTTAAATAAATGAGAACTTCTAGTTTTTATTTCTGCTATAAGCCCGACATGACGAGTATTACAGTTGTATATCTGAACAAATATATATATATATATAAGTAAGTCTTGCTCACCCCATTTGTCTCCTGCAAATGAGCCGTCTTCCTGCTGCAGCCCTTTAATGTATTCCACCACTTTGTCCACATCAATTGCGTCCACACTGTCATATAAGCATAGAATCTGAGGCAGAGATGAAGGGGATAAAAAAATACAAGAGTTTTGTTGAATAAAGTTTTCTGAGTTAGATAAAAATATCACATTAATCACAAAGATCCTTCAAGAGTAAACATTTTAAGAATACAAGCAATGACGCAGCTCAAGAGAGTGAAATAAACAGGATTAACCAGTGCTAGAAAATGACATCAAAGTGTTGTCCTTCTACTTGACAACAAATCCAACCTCTCATAACATTAATGTTGCTAGAAAACAAGGTTAAGTTTGTGAATCTGTCACCTGGACGGCGCTTAGAGTGTACAGCAGATGGGGGTCGTGTCCGATGCTTGCACTGATGCCTCCACACTCGTGCTGACAGGCTTTGATGAAGTCTATGATCTCCTGTCGATTCATCCGGGGAAGCTGACCCATCAGGTCCATCACCGTCAGGCCCCAGTAGATACCGCTCATCCTCAGGTATTCTGACAGCGTGTACTCCTGAGGCAAGACAAACGAGACATGAATGATCACGACACCAGAGCCTGCCTATTACGCAGCCCATACAAAAGGGCATTACCACCTCTGAGGTGCCCTTGAGCAAGGCCTACTACTCTGTGGCCAGCAGAGCAGACTGCGGTCGTACTGGCCAACTTCTACATGTGACTGTGTGAATGCGAACAAGGCGTTCCTGAAAAAAAAAAAGAAAAAAAAAAGAGAGCATTGCTCTCAGTCAAATTCCCAACTGAATAAATAAAGGTGGGGAAAAAAACTAAACAAACAAGTTTGTGGATTCTGCATAAAATCTGAACTTTATATAACGAACACAGCAAAAGCTTTAGTGCTTTAGGTAGCAATAAAGAAACAGCGCTGACCAGAGAAAAGAGTGTATTATTTTATGTCTAAAACTGAAATTACACCATAAATACAATGAGACATATTTGGCTCCCTAAAGCAGGTGACAAAGCAGCACATCATGAAAAGACAAAAAGGAATATAATCAAATTTATTTCAGTGCTTGTTGGATAAAATCTGTGTATATACTTGTCATTTTTTACTTTGTCTACGAAATGTTAGAGACTAATGTCCATCCATTTTCTGTAACCGCTTATCCTCATCAGGGTCACAGGGCGGTGGAGCCTATCCCAGCTGACTGTGAGGTACACTGTGGACAGGTTGCCAGTTCATCACAGGACACATGGCGACAAACAACCACTGACACTCATATTCACACCTACGGGCAATTTAGAGTCACCAATTAACTTGTTAAGTGCATGTCTTTGGACTGTGGGAGGAAGCCGGAGTACCCAGAAAAAAAAACAATGCAGACACAAGGAGAACATGCTCCACACAGAAAGACCCCGACTGGGGTTCAAACCAGGAACCTTCTTGCTGTGACCACTGCACCACCGTGCCGTCACAGGTGAATGAATAGAATAGAACAGAAACTTTACAGATACCTCAAGGGGAGATGAGGGAGTGATGGGCAGCCACACAACAGTGACCTGGGAGTAGTTAGAGGTTTGGTACCTTGCTCAAGGGCACCTAAGCAGTGCCCAGGAGGTGAACTGGCACCTCTCCCACTACCAGTCTACCTTCCACATTTTAGTCCTTGAACTTGGACTTGAACCAGCCACGCTCTGATTCCCAAGCCAAATCCATACAGACTGAGCTAAAGCCGCCAGTACAATGAAATATAAACACAAACATATGAGAGTACTCTGGGGTGTTGATAGAGCATCTGCCCCATGTACGAAGGCTCAGTCCTTGCCGCAGCGGCCCAGGGTTCGAATCTGACCTGTGGGCCTTTGTTGCATGTCATTCCCCATCTCTCTCCCCACATTCCTATCACTTCTTCAGCGGTCTCTGTCAAATAAAAGCTTTAAAAAGGCCAAACCCCCCCCACAATACTCTGGCACCTGGCTGCAGGGAGTTGATCCAGGTGATGATGGCTCACAGAGGTGTTGGATGGGGTTGAGTTTAGGACTTTGTGCCACGTTGAAACAGAAACGACTCTTCCCCAAACTGTCTGTCTGTGTTCAGCACTTCTGTCTAAATCTCCTTGTGTATGCTGCGGCATTAAGTTTCCCCTCCAGCTCAAACAAAGGAAACAGCCCAGAGCAAAAGTACACAGAGTAACACATCTAAACACATTACTCACATAATCGTCTTTTTTGGAGCCGTAGGCAGCGATGTAGTCTGCGTGTTTGTCCAGCAGCAGTGTGCTGGGAGCGTCAGGCTTAATGATGACATCTTTCACTTGGGTACCCTGACATTAAAAAAACACATCGAAATATTAAAAACACTAAATCTAACTGACCTCTTTCCGGTGTGACAGAATAACAACACCCATCTTTTCGCTGTCAAACATGAATTAACTCATATTATGAAGCTAAATGACCGGATATGAAAATAGCAAACGAGTTGTTGACAGGTCATCGAGGAGCTACATGCTAACACCGATGCTAGCTACGTTTTAAACCACTTTACTAGCTGCTTTCACAGATTAGCGGTCAACGTGAGGATAAATCTGAACAGAGCGGACATTTCTACCCACTTGGGCTGTAGTGTTATCTTAAATTAAACACGTCAGATGTGACAATTACAACATAACACCGGTTACCATTCTGCATGTTCAGCTTCTTCTTCTTCTTCGTGTGTTTTTACGGCGGTTGGCGCATTACCGCCACCTCCTGCTTCGGAGTGAGGACACAGACTGAACCGTTAAACTGTTATACTACGACTAAACTCTGTCTGCCGATTAAAATACAGGGCAGAGATGTAATATAATATTTTAACTTTGTTTTCATGCATGTATAATCGCCTAAAAACAAAAAATGATCCTTTTATATCTACAGTTGGAGCGGGGTCCTCTTCCATAGAGGCCGCCATGTTGAAACACCGTGTTTCTACAGTAGCCCAGAACAGACAAACTAAATACTGACTCTAGACAGAGCTTTTCAAGTGTTGTTTCTCCTTTACACTAGGAAGATGAGGGTGATGTGAGGAGATTGCAATGCAGCAATTACACAATTGGATGCCACTAAATTCTACACACTGGACTTTTAACTACTGTAACTGTAAATCTCAGGTACGCCCACTTAATCTGAGTATTTTGTTTTAACGGTGCTAATATTAATTCTACTGCCCCTTCAATGTCTTCTTCTACGGAGTCTGTACTGTACGTCATCGTGAAGCGCAATGCTGACCTCTACAGTCAATGACACTTACTGCCACCTAACTCTACTCATCAGAGATGGTTAAAGGTTCAGTGTGTAACGTTTAGGATAATTTACTGGCAGAAATGGGATATAATATGCATAAACTATGTTTTCAGTAAAATGTAAACACCTTATATAACGAATCATTGTATTTTTATTACCTTAGAATTACCCTTTTTATCTACATATACTGTCGGTTGACATACATGCCGTCCGCTATGTTGCCAACGTAGTAGGAAAAAAGTAGTAGTACAAAAAGTGTTTTGTGTTTTCTTAGAAGTTTGAGAAGTTAATAAAATGTTACAGAGTATCTTTGGTATTGTCAATACCTGAAGAGCATGAACAAACTAAAACTGTAAACAAAAACACTTTTTGATTATTATTTTTTCTACCATCATCCATCAGGCTCCTCAACTTAAAATAAGTTGGGTTTTTTTTTAAATTTAATATATATATTTTTTTAATTTAATAATAATTACAACAATAATAATAATGCTGTTGTAAGTACTGCCACTAACGCTGAGATGACCTATTTTTCTCGTCAAACACATTTGGTTGTTCTGTTGACCCCGCGTTAACCTACAAATGACAAATAAACTGAAAACTGAACTAACCTGCTCCCACAGATGGATGTGAAGGTTAACCACACACACTGATGGGGGTGCAGGTTTATAGGATTTCTATTGGATTATTTACTAATTTGTTTTGCCACTAAAGCAAAATATCAACTCAGATAGGAAGGGGTCTGATGCGTTATTACCTGTTTTGCCTACCTGTCTGAAGAGCTGTGTCAACATGTGGTGTATATGCCTGAATAAATGTGTGACTAACACAAACAAATATGACTTAAAATAAGTCACCACCCTCAGGAAAACACTGCTTAATAAATATTTACATTGAGCCACCGTCAGGTTTTCCACCTGTTCAGTAAATGTCAAGTTCCCACAACTTAACCCTGCTGTAAAATATTTTAAGTTAACCATCATACATGAAATCTTATGCAATATTTAATGTTCAAACTGATAAACTATAAATAAAACTCATACATTCTGAATGTGATGTATTCTGTTTTTCATTTAGACTTTTTACAGCATCCCAACTTTTTTTGGGATCAGTTAAGTATCAGTTTAGTATGTATATTAATCTATGTTGTTGCACTATATGATTTTGTGTCCCAGTAAGCCACTCTCCTGGACTCTCTTGTCTGAGATGAAAGTAAACAAAAAAAACCCCGACATGATCAGTTTGATTGGATGGAATAATTTAATAAGTGAATGATACACAGAGTTTAGATGAATTCACCATTATGGCATGAGTGAGCTCACATATTACATCCATACTTTCTGCAGAGATTCTCCATAGTTAAGTGCTGTGCCGATGCCTCTCTGTATTGGATAGTAACATAGAACCTCAACAGTTGTTGAGGATTTAATTTGCTAAATCAGACAGAAACATGCACTTTTACAGCCAACAGATCATTATATACATTTGTATGTTTCTAACGCAGTCTGGTGAGAATGTTCAGATACAATTAAACTGCTTCCATGGTGTTATTTTCACTCGTTTTTGAATGGCTGCAGAAGATCAATAAGGATCAATAAGTGCATTAGTTTTGAATGGATGCCAGAGGTAGAACAGGAGTACAAACTTCTGAGGAAAATAATCATGATCGTCTGTGATTTTACTGCCAATCAGACCAAAATCAGTATTGTATTAAAGAGTTGAAATACACACACAGGATGCAGGTCAGCCTGATTCTGCCCCTCCTCCACAAAATGAGACAACCTAACCTCACAAAAAAAAAGCTACAGGTGTTCGTTTGGGCTCTTGTCAACTTATAAAGTCAAATATGTCAGAAATTAATGCTGAATAAAGCAGTATGTTTGTAATGTCTTGCGTTTAATGGCACATTCAGACTCAGAGAGCAGTGCAGTTTATTGTTCACAACCTGCAGGACATGGTCACATGATTTTTTTACTTAAATGAGGTGATCCTCATCATCCCAGTAAGTCATAAAATAAGGCCACAGTTCAAGCTGCGTTTCTGATTAGAAAAGGTGGACGGCTGTCTACGAATGCAGTCCAAAAAAAGCAAGGCAGGATTAAATGATGTGAAAACAAACACCATTTTAAGTAACCAGATCTATTTCCAGGAACAAGTTTATAGTTTTATAGAAAAGTTACAATAAAGTACATTTGAATGACGACGATTCAGGCGCGCACAGTTCATTTCATGTATTTTCCCAGGTGTTCTCTGGCAATGATGAGTCTTTGGATCTGAGCTGTGCCCTCGTAGATCTACAAAGGAAAGAAGTCGATTAAAGAAAGTGAATTTTTGCCAAACACCTCTGATATGAGGCAC
This sequence comes from Protonibea diacanthus, assembly GCA_028641955.1. NCBI lineage: Eukaryota > Metazoa > Chordata > Actinopteri > Sciaenidae > Protonibea > Protonibea diacanthus. The sequence goes on along the minus strand of CM053988.1, from coordinate 18,115,846 downwards.
AAACATCGTCACTCACCTGGTAGATCTTGGCGTCTCTCATCAGTTTCTCTACCGGGTATTCGCTGTTGAAGCCGTTGCCTCCAAATACTTGAACAGCGTCACTGGCCACCTGATTGGCGATGTCTCCAGCGAAGGCTTTGGCAATGGAGGCGTAGTAGGTGTTTCTGCGGCCCTGGTCCACTTCCCAGGCGGACCTCTGGTATGCCATCCTGGCCAGCTCCACCTTCATCGCCATCTCAGCCAGGAGGAAGGACACGGCCTGATGCTGCAAATCAGGAGGAGAGAGTTGATCCCAACTCATCGCTGCACTTAATGAACAGCTGTGTTGTCAGTTATTATGATGATTACAGTAATGACAGAGCTGCCACTCTGCCATTCTGTAATTCAGTGAACTAAAAATGGGAAACATCAGCTGCTGAATGAAGCGAACAAACCTCAGCGATAACTTTTCCAAACGTCTTCCTCTCCAGCGCGTAATTTGTAGCTTCATCGAGCGCCCTCTGTGCCAGGCCTGTCGCTCCTGCTGCCACCTGCAGTGCAATAAGTACATTAGCAAACATCTTCAAACACGAATCTTCAGTGACAAATACGATTAAACAGAAGTCTCTCATACATAATGTTTAAACTTTAAGCTAAACTCCTAAACCACCTTTTTCCAGATGAAAACCTAATGTGGGTATGTGTGGTAGTAATGTTGTCGATCGATTCATGTCCAGACTTTGACACTGTTGTGCAAAGTATTTGAATTCCACATACTGTTATAAAAATGCATAGTTACCTCCCTCTACTTGTTGAAACCCATTTATGGCAATTAAATGTCACCATTGGCTGATCTGGGAGGCAGGTCATGTATATAGTGGCAGCCAGTCTTGTGGTACTCGAAATCGGTCTCAAGACAACCTTTTAAAAAGGTCTCGGGTGTCGAAATAAACCACATTTTACTCTGTCTCGTCTCGGAAGGATTTTATTTCAAGACCGGTCAAGACCACAACTGCAGACAGACAGATCAGTGTTCCCCCATTTATCAATTTATGTCTAATTTGTTCTGACAGTTTTATTATCAACTGAAAATAGTTTTACACTCCAGGCGGAGTGTAAAACGGTTTTGACTCATGCAGGCTATAAGGTTATAGATTGGCTATATACTGTGTGGTCTTAGTTATGACTTAGTCTCGTCCTGCTTAGGTCTATGTCTTATCTCAGTCTCGGTTTAGAAAAAAATGAGTTTGTTTTGTACCGCCCAGATTTTTGAACTTCTGACCCATTTAAATCCTTTGAAATGATAAACAAATTAAATCCTGTTTCACAGAAACAGTGAGTCACTTTTGGGGGTAGCACAAGACATTTCAAAGTGGCATCACAGATGTTCAGTCCAGTTCAGTTACAGTTTGAAGACTTACTGGTGGTCTCGTGTTGTCGAAGGCACCCATGGCGATTTTGAAGCCGGCTCCCTCTGCGATCAGGACGTTCTCCTTCGGTATCCTCACATCCTCAAAGGTGATGCCTCTGGTATCAGAGCACCTCTGTCCCATGTTCATCTCCTGCGAGCACAGAACAAACAGACGTGTTATCATGACACAGTATCAAATTATTGGACAGCACAACAGGAGTAGATTACAGGACAATCACAGCTGGATAGAACATGTTTCCCTATTAATTATAATCTAATTGTCTCTAATAATAATTCATCTACAAGTAGAGTTTATTATCCGCTTCACAGAGAGACGTAATATTCCACTGAACTCAAAAGTCTCAAATTAGAGGGATGTTCAGCCAGTTTCTGTCTTATGTCTGCACTGGAAGGTTGAAATCTTAAAATCCTGATTTTGTAGTTTTCATGCAAATACGTATGTGGAGCAGCCACGTTGAAGAACACATCTTCGTTCTTGTTCTAATGCATCTGAAAAAATGTTTTGCTCTCAGCTTAGAGGTTAAACATCCAGCACAGATTGCTAAGAAAATTACTGATCTCAGTTAGAGGAGTAGAAATAAATATTTCAGCTTCATCTTACCTTCCTCCCTACTTGAATTCCTGGAGTATCAGCATCCACAATGAAGCCAGTAAAAGCTTTGCTGGCTGGACATTTAGGATCTGAGTTAGTGCGGGCTAGCAGGAAGTACCTGGAAATATGAAAAGACATTTAAAAATTCAAAATCATACCTTTAAGGATACATATATAAATCCACACACACCAATTTGGATTAGCCAGGAGGAGGAAAAGGCAGGACTGCCAACATGGTGGTGTCCAGCGCTACAGATTTTGAGCTTCAAAGCTCTTCGGAAACCTAGCTAACATACTAGAAGGAGACAGGGATGCAGAGCTGGATCTAAGCACCAAGAGCAGAAAAGATGGATACTGTCTGTTATCACGGAGAACCTAAGATCTCTCCATAATAAGATGGAAGATGGTACTAAGCAAGATACAGTGGGAGTATGGAGAGCGTAACATCACAGATCTGGCTGATTGAATTCACTTTGGACTCGCTGGTAACTTTGCTTTCAGCTTGTGAAAAGCAAAGACCAATTTCTTATCCACCATGTGTTTACGAGCTGCTGTAACAAGTGAATTTCCTCAGTGTGGGATCAATAAAGTCTAATACAACAGTCTTGTGATGAATCCTCCTTCCGTGAAGGCTAAAATGTTCACTGCTGGATGACCGTGTTAGAGAGAGGTTGTTTCAACGTCATGATCATTCAACAGCACCACAAACTGCAGCCATTAAAATGAACATAAAGTTAAATCAACATAAACTGGCCATCAGAATGTATATTGTTACGCTGTTAGCGTTCAAGCAGAGAAGAGGTGGCGAGTACACACCAGTTCGCTTTCCCACCATTGGTGATCCACATCTTCTGTCCGTTAACAACGTACTCGTCGCCCATCTTCACAGCTTTGGTCTTGATGCCGGCCACATCGGAGCCCGCCCCCGGCTCTGTGACACAGTACGCCTGCCAAAAACACACCACACAGTGTCAGCAGTAATAAAGTAGTACTATGATATGTCAGGGCTTATGTTATCTTACACACAGCCACATTAGGACTGACGAGAACTGATATCTGATACGGGTGTTGTGCATGGGTGTGCTGTCATGGCTCACTAGCGCTCCTCAAGGAAGTAGCTCACTTCAGGCCTTTGGGCTGTTAAAAAGCTCAGGAAACCCTGCAGCCATTCATTAATGATGCTTTAAAACTGTTATTAAACAGAGTGAGATAAACTCACTGTCAACAGTGCAGCACTGTGTGGCAAGATTCAACATTTTAGCAGCATGTGAACAACTTTTTAAAAACCCAAAGACATTCAGTAAACAGTCACATGTGACAAAGAAGATTCATTTTCTATAAATAAAGTCCCAGCGCAGTGCTGCACCTGTATGGGTATGAGAGGCCCATACAGAGCAACAGTTAACAGTGACTGTTAATAAATCTAATACTTCTGCCTCATCTCTTACAGGAAAGGTGTGCAGAGAGTGGATGCCGGAGTTCAAGGCCTACAAACATGAGTTAAGTTTAAAATATATATGCCCTTTTAAAATGTAATTCTGTAAACAACATTGTTGCTGGAGTTTTGAGCTCTTCAGACTTTTTCCCCCTCTTCAAGTTGTTGCGGAAATCCCCACTCTGCTTCCAATAAATTAAATACTTACACACATGAGAGGCTCCTCGGTCATCCTTCCCAAGTATTTCCTCTTCTGTGCATCGCTGCCAGCTAAAATAACAGGCATTTGCTGTGTGGAAGAAACAGATCATCAGTAGCAGCAGTGCTCTTAACCCTCCTAATGCCCGACTCTGTTTCTAATGAAACAACATTGAACTGAACAACGTGAGATGCCTTGAACACAACAGACAGATCCGCAGTACAGGTTGGATGGAAAACTTTATGCTCATGGTGGATCCAGACTATTCGGTTAAATTCTACAGTACACTGTAACATTTCTGTAAAATGTTGCATTATGCAGGAGGAGTTTGGACCCATCTTAGCCCTTGGTGTAAAGAAAACAACTCGCCTAACTCAAGAAATACCGAATAATTCTGGGTAACAACACTAAAAACAATCCTGATAAACAACAACTTACTCCCAGAGAGTTTGCTTCAATGGCAGTCTGTACTCCTGTGCAGCCGTAAGCCAACTCTTCTGTGATGAGGCAGTTGTCAAAAATGGTCAAGCCCATTCCGCCTGAACACAAAAGAGACAAAGACAACAGGTGTTTTCAAACAGAAGTCAGACAACTTGCATAAAATAAACCATCTCCAATGACATAAAACAAACAGAACACAAGCTGGGGGGCTATTTCCCGCAGAAGTTTCAATATATGTGTGTGCATTTATTAATAAGGATGCCTATTGTTTTATCATCTATAAACTAAACTGATACAAAAACACTATGTGTCAGGCTTTGTGTGGCCAAAAAGAGAGAACTCAGTTTAAAACATGGCAGGGTGTTCTGAAATAGTCACAGAGAAGAAAATAACATACCATAATCCTGTGGAATGTGACCGTTCATCAGACCGAGCTCCCATGCTTTCTTGATGATGGGGACAGGATACTGCAAAATGAGAGCACATTATTCAGATTTATTGTGCAGCACCATAGTCAAGGCAGACAACTGAGTTCCAGGGTCATAGGCTGTACTTCAACCAAGACTACTCTCCTTACTTTCAAAGACCAAAAAAATAACCCCCCCAACCCATATTTAATCAGTCAGTATAGACTGACTGCAGCCTGATCTTTGGGCTACACTCACCTCACCAGTCCTGTCATAAGCTGGTGCAGCAGGGACGATCTCTTCACGTGCAAACTTCCTTGCCAGCTGTTGGAACTCCTTTTGTTGATCTGTGAGCTCTGTGGGATCGAGGGAGCAGGAAGACACATGATAAAGATATTACAATATAATGATGAGGGACAAAAATCATATATCATAGCAAGTACAGTATATCCTTTTTGCAAAGAATAAGGATGGTGCATTTTTTTCCAATAACTGTTCACATGGGCATTCGATAAAATGTGAAAATGTCTTTAAAAATGATGTAAGTTCTACACCTTACTCACCAAAAGCAAAGCCGGATGCTACATGGCTGCCGTGAGATGCTGAAGCGCTGGCTGCAGCAGTGCTGGATCTCTGCAGCCGGACCCCAGACCGCACACTGGCTTTGAGCAGCTGTGTGTGGAGGAGAAATCAGAAATATATGATGTTAAAGTTTAACTGCACACCTCTTATGTAATAGGTTACTAAAGCATTAGTTTGCCCCAGTTTGTTCCGTGTATTCAGTTTCTCTGAGAAACAAATACCTGTAATGTTTAAAAACCTAGAGGTCAAGAGATGTAAGAAGAAGGTCACTGAGCTGTTTTTGGACAATAAAACAGGTGAATAATCAGTTGAAGATAATTTTGTTTTTGTTACCTTTAAATGAGACTTTTATATCTACACATGCCACCACGTTGATGTTTCTACTTCAGCCCAGAATGGACACATTAAACACTGCAACCACTGTAACAATCAACTACACCACTACATGGCAGTTAATCTTATACACTGGTCCTTTAAATCAGAATCAGGATTACTTGAATTGGACAGGTGTGTGCGCACATACAAGGAATATGACTCCGGTTTCACTTTGTCTCAATGTCACTTATTTATTTTTATTTTATTTTTTATCTTTTCATCTATTACATTTTCTATGTTTATTGTCCTTTTATCATTTATTTTATTATCTTTGAATCCTTCAGTATGCACTATCACATGTTCTTACACTTATTATGTAGGCCTACATACACAGACATAAATATAGCTAAAAACAAGGACAACAAGCTTGACAGGTAAACATAAGCTTTAAACTATGTACAGATAAATTATATAAGAAAAATCATTTGTAGACAGAATAGTATGAATTAATAGAGGAATAGTGCAAAGGATGCTAAAATAAATATGGTTTATGTAGCAGATAGATAGATAGATAGATAGATAGATAGATAGATAGATAGATAGATAGATAGATGATTTTAACGTCAACACATCACAAATTTCAGCTGAATCTTAAACTGTGTCATTCAGTGTAAACATGAAGATAAATGTGAAGCTAACGTTAGCCAGAGTTAGCTCGCTCGCTAGCTGGTAAAGTTTTGCTTTGAAGGAGGTAAATGTAGGTCAGGAGGACAACAAGCGACAGCGACCGATCTTTAATGAACTAAAACTATGAAAATGAATTACAGCTAAAGTCAATGTAAAGACACTAACCTTGTTGAGCAGCATTGTGGATGCGCAGTATAAACAGACGTTACTAATATCCACCACCTTTGTCCCACATACGTGCGTGCATAATGAGCGCCTTCTCGGCCAATCACAAGCAGCGCGGTTGATCACGTGTCAAGCGTCGGCATCCGGTAAACGACTTTTGCCCCACTTTGTTACCTTTCATAACCTCTATGTGTCATAACTGCAAATTAATCAGTTTTTTATGATAAGAATAGTAAAATAATTAAATATTAAGAAGGTCACTAGGTCCCAAAAGGTGCTGTGTATTTATGTATAAAATGTAACTAAAATAAATATTGAAATTTACATTTGTTTATTTTTTTTTTATCATATAAAAAAGGCATGAAAGAGCACACAGCGTGTCTTTTTAACTGATATGTTGTTCAAGTTGGTCAAGGGTCAATTACATTAAGTAGAGAAGCCAATCACAGTTTAGTTGTGTTGCAATAATGTATAATCAAACATATTTTTAATAGCACATTACAAAAAGAAAACAAAAAGATGGAACATACACACAACATAAAACAGTAACAGGCAGTTGTACAAAATAAAAGTTTATTTCAGTGTGAAGAAGAATCAGTCTTCGTGCTAGTAAAGTTCCCAGTGTGATATTTCAGCAATTTTACTTTGTACAAGACTAAAATAAATAATAACTTTGCAATAGTTGCTTGTACCTTTAAGCAAAAAGTTTGATTTGATAGAGTGCAGAAAGCTGTCAAGAAGTACAGTACATACAATCATTTTAAGTGTAGTGGCCTGCACTTTTATAGTTTTATAGTTGTCAATAACGGAGGCTTGACTACACAGTCCAGTCAAATGATTTTTAAAACCTCCATCAAACGCTCCTCTGTCTCATGATATGACATTCAGAGGTGAAAATAAAACTCGATTAGCTGAGCTCTCTCCATTTTATCGTGGCTCTGTGCATCTGAAGCCATTAGAGATGCATATGAACCTATAGTAAATTATCTTGTGCACACGTCTTTTGGCATGGCATTTGAGCAAGGAATTAAAAAGAAAATCAGTCATTACCAGGATTGCTTGTACTACCTCAAACAGTACACCAGAGTGCAGCCAAGAGACCCGGTTAGAAGCTGCTATCATAGCAGCCAAGGCAACTACCAAACAGCTAATAAAGGAACACTATGGCAATGCAATGATGATTATTGCAGTATCGTACATAGAAAAGGCCTTAACATGGCCACCAATAAGAGCAGAGGATGTAAGTTCTCTTCAAGCATTTATGTTGTTTTTGAAAGGATGCTTTAACATGATGGGAAGCTTACAGACATGGATATACCATCAAACCTCAAACATCCTGTGATGAAACCATTCAACCATCCATACAAGGAGTATAGCTGCTTGTACAGTACTCTTAGTCCAACTGAGGACCAAAACATGCTTCCTTGAAAGTCTTGTCAACAAACTTTGCATGTTAATGAAATCATGTAGCTTAAGAACTGACGGTAAAGATCAGAGTCCAACGTTGACTATGTGCTTGCAACCTCCAGTCAGTGAAGAAATAAGTTTTTGTACACACATTGTTATATTTGGCTAAGGGCATGTCAACACAGTTATGAGGCCAGTATAGTAGCCACTTTTTGATTTAACCACTAGGGGGAGTTCTTTGTGTTTATGAATTACAGATGTTTTACTGTAATTCGATACTGCAGGGTTAGTGTCAGGTTTGTAGGTGGTGACAACGCACAACCAGACAAATCAAGACAAGAAATTTAGGTAAAGTTATTAATTTCAATATTCAGTAAATGGGAACATAACCCAAAGGAAAGCGTCTGAAACTGTGAAAAAAGTCAAGAACATCACATCACCTCTGAAGTGACTGAGATTTTGAAGTTTTCACAATCATTACAGAAACTGAATCATATGTTATGGAGAAAAGTAGTGGCTGCAGCTCAGGAGAGCGGGTCGTCCACTAATCAGATTATCAGCAGTTCAATCCCAGGCTCCTCCAGTCTGCATGTCGAAGTGTCCTTGGGCAAGATACTGAACCCCAAATTGCTGCTGAAGGCTGCGCCATCGGTGTGTGAATGAGTATGAATGGTTAGCTCATAAAACTGATGAGCAGTTGGCACCTTGATTGGCAACCAATGCCATCAGCACCTACTATGCATACAAAATACTTTGTTTAGAGCATAATGACACCTTTAAACTACCCATGAAACATCTTGTTTGAGAAAGCAGTCACCAGAGAGATGATCTGATTAGATGTCAGACATTTCAACACTCCATGTCCTCTTTAACCCTACAAACCATGTGGCCTTATTAAAATAAATTATCCTATTTATATCAAGTATTTATTGTTTGAGATTCAAAAACCCAGAATGACCGCGTAAACCTCTTGACCTCTTGGCACAGAGAGTCAGAAGTCTGATGGCTCTGACAGACAATGAATGGGAAGAGTTAACAAAAGACAAATGTTATCAAATCCACATCCTTCCCTTCCCGGCCAAGACAGCCCCTCCTCAACAAGTCTCAGATCACTCATAAGACTTTAAGCAGGAGCTTTGACGATCTCATCATCCTGGTGACGGAAGGATGAAGAGCTAACCGCAGCATAATAAAAAAGTTGTAAAGTTGTAATATTTGGAATATTCTCAAGTTTGTGTTAACGGAAGAGCTGTGTTACGTCAATGAGGAACTGTGCACTTTGTCTCATAGACATTTCCATTTGTCAGTGCTGCTAAGTAAACAACATGCTTTTAAAATTTATATATATTTAATGGGAGATTGTGTGGATAGTCCCGATGGAGCTTTTAAAACATAACAGATCTGGACTAAGACAGCCAAGACTACTCAGCCTCTTTATACCAATACACTGTATGTGATTATGTGAACATATTTCAGAACTGTACTGTACATGTTTTATAGAACTGAGCTGTTGTTGTTTTGATCACACTGGATTGTACAAGTGTACCTAATGAAGTGGTCAGTCAGCATTCTGACCTTTCCTGACATGTTTTTGTAGTTTAAGTGCACAGCTATGTGTAAAAACTGTAATAAATAATGAACAAATATAAATAAATAATAATAATAAAACTTCTCTGCCCTTGGTGAAATCATTTGTTTTTGGTTTCATTTTTTGTGAAACATCCCTAGTTTGTTTTTAATCAAGAATGTTCTTCAGGTGGTGACTCACTATACATTTCTTAAAGCTGCACACATCCCATGGCAGATTCGCAACACAAAAGGTTTCATTCTGAATCATTTCCCTGCACATTCTTGTCACAGGAATGTAATACTTGAGCACGGCTCTTAGCCATTGTGAAACATGTTTTGAGTGCCAGTTCCTGTAGTTCTTGTTTCTTCTGTAAAAAGATAGATACCTCAAAATTTGCTTTTATACGTGTATTAATGGCTGACAAGAATATTATATATATGTGTGTGTGTGTGTGTTATTTTGTTGATCTCATGTTTGTGAGCAGAAAAAGAGCCTATCTAATTCAGCATCTCTTTAACTCTAATAACATAAACAAAACAGACATGTGTCATGTGTTACTGTCATCCTCAATAGTATTTTACTCCAAACAAATAGTCACTGTCAAGGATTACACACACGGAATATGACGCCAGTTACATGGCTATGGCGAATATAAAGTATGTATATCTATATATGCAATGTGTGTGTGTATATATAAACAACAATAATGTGTCAACTGATGCAATGAATGTGCAAAGGATGCTGAAATAAATCTGGTTTATACAGCAGGTTGTATTCTGTACATGAGGTAGCAGATATTGCAGTATATGTAATGAGTAGATTGTGTGTGAGTGATGATGTTAACATATTAAAAGAACAAAAACTAAATGTAAATACATTAGAATTAACAGGTTACTGCACAAGGAATGTTCCTGACACTGTGTGTCTAGTTTTTAAGTGTTCATCACAGCGATGAACGAGTGTAAAAGAAGAGAGACTTCCATTACATTTGCAGCAATTAATCCTGTGTTTAATATCCACAAATTAAACTGAGATTAATTGAATGTTTGTGTTTGTATCTACTTCATTAATGACAGTAGTTTTAAAGCAGGATTTTATAATATATTATTTAAGTCCTGCTAGGATTGTCAGATACTGTATGGCTGGAGGATTTGGCTTTTTTGGTTGACATAACGAAGCATTTGAACCTTTAAGGACTTAACTGCTAGTGTTATATATCTGTAGGTGTGACACAAAATATGACTTTCTGAATTATTTTGTTAGAGAGAAGAGCAGGAGTGATTTTAAACTTAAATGTTAACATTATCTTCGTGCAAGTTTAACATGTTCCATACAGTTTGTTCCTTGTTATTTGACTCCAGATGTGAAAGAAAGGAAGAACTGGTTTTTAGATTTGTTCACGCCTGACTGGTTTAGATTTGGTTACATTGCCATTTAAAAAAAAATGTGACAATGAAAACAAATTGCTACAGAACAGTGTATTTGTAGTTTTTCCATTTTTTAAATATTAGTATTGGCCCCCGGGCATCTTCACATTGTCAAATCTGGCCTTCTTTTTTAAAAAAAGTTTCAACACCCCATTTTTTAATTGAATTTTGGACGTTTATCAAGCATCTAAGCTGTTAAATTCAAACATATTTTCGGTACTGGAACATTTTTTATTAATTATATGTCTTTGCTATTGCTGGGCTCAGACCACAAGTAGCTGAACATCTTGTACACTTTATACATGCACATATCCAATCACCATATAAGGGATTTCCTCTTTAGACACCGAACCCGCGGTGTGTTGTTCGCAAATCACCATTTGAGGATCAATAGCACCAACGTTTTTTTCTAACCCAATCAGACGCGGAGTTTGTACTAGCTGTTTTATCATTCAGCCAATCGTCGAGCAGTGTTGCAGAGGGCGAGGGCGGGTCAATATTTAGTCCAGGAAGACTGGTAGAAGTGAGGTGGGGATGAGAAATCATCATTAGCTCGCTGCTAGCTGCCTGGTGCTGATGCCGATGTGTTGTGAGCGCCGTGGCCGAAATCAGTAGATTATTTTAGTTTCGATAGGTGCGACGATGGCCCTCTGACAACAAGAATGGACATAAGTTAACAATGACGGGGGAGAAAAAGAAGAAAAAGCGGCTGAACCGCAGCATTCTTCTTGCAAAGAAAATTATAATAAAAGATGGAGGAAGTGTGAGTTAAATATTTATTTATCTTCGTTAACTTGCCGCTTGAGCCAAACTGGCTTTCAGGGGCGCTGAAGTTTAGTTAGCAGTTATTTGTTCCGTGAAAACGTAGCGAGTCGAAGCGGCGTTTTGTTTGTAGCTTTCCGCCTTTCGATGGATGTTAACCGTTAGCTGGGTCCACCGTGCTAACTGGCTAACACAGCTAGCCGTGAGCTAGCGTTAGCTGTTAGCGGCCTACATCTGCTAGTCGATTACACGTCAGCTCAGGTGTATAACGCCGCTAGCTGGCTAATGTCAACGTTAGCTGTGGGTTTTTTCTTTATCTACCCACTGCAATTGTTCGCTTTTACATCATAAACCAGCACCTCATGTTGACATTTCCACGCGTTTGTTCAAATCTTATTGCGTGACAGATAAACTGGGGCTAGGTTAACGTTAGCGCACTAGCATATGTGTTTAATTTGCGTTATTTATACGTTGCTGCGATAACTTTAGCTACACGTAAGCTACATTTTTGTACCACCTATTTAATTGATTAAGAGACAAAGTAGGGCAGTTGTAAGAGATGCTCGGTCGATAGTGTGGTTTGTAAATGTGACATTTGAGCACTGGGTTTGGCAACGTTGATTGAAAACAAGCGAACAACGTTTAAGTCAACATCACAGGAAAGCTAAAAATGCTAAACGTAACATCAGCTGTCTAAGGTAACATAGCTTTTAAGCTGTTGAGTATATAGAGCTAATTATTGGTTAAATATCAGTAGTGAGGGCTTGTCTCTGTGTTTACACTTCCTTCTTTGGGGTCATTGACACCTGTGGTTCAGTCTGTTTAAACCGTCATGATACGATGATGCCCTTACATGGATGCGTCCTCAATAGACAGATTAAATAGTCAGCTAACTATCATATAAGCAAATCTGGTGATTTGGATGGTGTAAGTGCTGATTGTGCCAAAATAGGCTGCTGGCTGTAGGATTGTTATAAATACAGGGAGGCATCAGTGCTGATTATGTAATCAGTTGGACAGCTAGATGCTAAACATGCTGGATATTCATATGAAGACCCACAGAGTTGTAGACCGACACTGTTGTTGTCTGTCAGTTTAGATCCTGTCATTTCGTTGACAGCCTCGTGTCTGTATATATCTTAAATGCCTGGCAGGAGTGGCTCTGTTCCAATGATTGTTATTGCCTTACTGTAGTAGCACAGCTACGTCTGACCACTCAGCCATTAACATTTCACTTTCCACATCCAGCCATAGCATCTAACACTCACACGTCAGTAGCAAATTGTGTGTACCGCAGCCGATCGTCATTTCAGCAGAGAGGAAATTGCAACATCCACACAACGAGTTGCTTAAAGATTGTTACTCATTTTGTGAAGTGAAGCATTTGGTGTGGTCATAGACGACAGAAATGAGCGGATTTTCCTCTGAATTTCTGTGATACTTTCAGCCTCTCCACGTGGGGAAATGACAAACCACATGAAGGTGTAAGCTTGCAGCAAGTGTGTTTTTGTTAGGTTGGCCATGGCCTACTTTCACAGTCTCCTCAATTATCATACCTCAGCATCCGCGCTCACGCCATCATACTTTCTCTTTACCTTACAGACTTGTACAGATTTTAATTGACTACTTCTCCAGGGAGTGGGTGTTATGTGAGTTAAAAAGGATGTCTATTTGTGTTTTACTCAGTACAGATATAGGTCTTTATTTGGAGTGACCCAGTAAACTATAGCACAGAATAATTATGTTATATTAAACAGTTTGGTGAAGAAACACTTAACATAGATACCGTCTACTTCAACTTTTGCTTCAGTCTGCATTTACTTGTCATTTGTAATCAGCGTAAGGCAATATAACTAATACTGCAGATGTCGTGTAAACAGCTTAACCGTGTAGTCTCACTCACATTAATGTCGTAATTAGAGTAAGTACAACTGGATTAATAGACCCGCGGCACTCGCCTGCTTTTAAATTAGTCTTGCCACGTATGTGGCTTAGTCGCTTTTTGTTTTGGGCTTCTCGGTTTTGATGCCGTGCAGGCGCAGCAAACCTCATGTTGTAGAATAGATGCAAAGTGTGATGTTGGAGGGGGAAAAAAATAGAGTGGTTTGTTTGTGGTGGTGAAAAATATAACCACTTCATTTTAGCAGCAAATATCTCATAGCTAAAGTCAGTTCTAGTTTGTGAGTAGGTTAGTCAGTGTATAAAACGATACGTTGTCTTATTTCCTAATTGTCTACAGGATGCTGCCAGTTTTAACAGTGGGAGCTGGTCCTCTTCCATGCAGGCTGCCATGTTGAAACACCATGTTTATACAGTAGCCCAGAACAGACAAAGTAAATAGTGACTCTAGACAGGGCCTTTCAAGTGTTGTTTCTCCTTTACACTAGGTAGATGAGGGTGATGTGTGGAGATTGCAGCTAAATCCTACACACTAGACCTTTTAAGGAAGTTGCCATGAATCATGTAAATCAGTCCTAAATTTCCCTTAAGTTGTTTATTTATAGTATTCAGATCATCTGTGTAGATGTAAATCTACTGATTGTTATCTAAGTCTATTGTGTCCTGCGAGCAGATGTCAGTTTATTCAACCTTGTTGCTGTCGCTCAGTGCTGTAAGTCAAATTTTCTCCTGTCGGACAGCTCGGAGTCGGGTGGTAAGCGAAATTACTCAGCTGCCGGCTGCCCAACAGGATCAGGTGATTCTGTTTGTTGGTCCTCAGCCAATCACCTTTTGTGTTTGTGTGTGTCTCTCTTTCTGCCTCCATCCAGCCTCAGGGAATCGGTGAGCCGAGTGTTTACCATGCTGTGGTGGTCATCTTCCTGGAGTTTTTTGCATGGGGTCTCCTTACCACCCCAATGCTCACGGTAAGCCACGACACACACATACACACTCGCATAGACACATTATGTAAACTGACATAACGGTTTGTAATATATTCATACGCCTACACCTCTGTTCTCTGGAAACCTAGCCAAAGAGTGGCATTTCCCATTGACTGGAATCAAACAAGGCCCAACAGCGTGTATGAATGATTGAATGCCTAATCAAATAAGCAAAGCCCCAGTGTGTGTGTGGTGTGTTATTGTGTTTTTTTTATGCGTGTACGTGCTGGCAGATGTTTTGCCAAAGTGCTAATGGACTGAGAAATATGAAAAGGGCATCAAACAGTTGTATTGTCCAAGCACCAGTTCTTTGTTGAAAAGGCTTATCAGGAGAGGGTCACTGGTTTGTGTTGTTGGGCCACAGGGCAGATGCCTGCCAGGCAAACACCATGGCGTACTGTGGAGTAGCACCGTTTTAAGTATTTGCGACTCGAGCGAGCATTGTTTCGAGGATTTTCATTCCAAAATGCAACCTGTGTTTTTGCGAAAAAAATTGGCAGCGGAAAATCAGTCAATAATTAAAAAAAAAAACAGACAATCCTCTAAAGTAGATCTAATTTGAATCAAAGTGCTAAAATGACTCATTATGATGGTATGCTTTATTTCATCCCAGCAGGGACTGTGTATTAATAGTTTTTCTGTCATTAGCGTTCATTTTTTTTCAGCCAAGCTCTGTGTGAATTAAATTCCCGTCCATTTTTTTTTTCTTTCTCAACCGATCTGAATTATTTTGGCTAGAAACTGGCATCTCAAACAAATGATGAGCAAACATCTGTGAGCCGCATGATGTAAACCAGACAGGCTTATGTAATACACGCTTTACAGCAGCAGCCTCTTGTTTGTAACTGTTGAGCATTAATTACTAGGGGTTTGTTGCCCTCAAGATCCCTGGGCGGAGGCAGGATTTGCATTTTGGGCTAATCAGAGGGCGCCTGAAGATGAGAGGGACTGCTTCGCTGCTCCCAATGAGCACACAGTGCTTCATTAGTATCCAGCAGAAACAGTCTTCACTGAGCATTCACAGGCTGTGTGTGTTGGGTAACTGACTCCCAGAGGAAGAGAGGGGGATTCTTAGCCATGCCACAAGCTTCCCCTCTGTACCCTCAAACAATACTCAGACCCTGATGTTCAGCTTCTGTCAAGCTTCACATGCCCTAAATTAAACCAAGGTTTCGTGTTCACGCACCAGTGTCAATGACACTCCGTGCTTGCTGCGCACTGACGTTACGGACTTTGAACTGAACATCCCTCAGATTTTAACAATGTGAACAGCACTTTCACCTACATTCCCACAGGGAACAGAGAGTGTCTGGCTACATCCTGAAATACTTCATTATGGTTCTTTTAAATTTGTGGCACAGCAGCTGTCAAGTTCTGCTCTATATTTGTGTTTCATGTGTTTAAAATAGAAGCCATAAAAATTCAAATTCCAACGACTGCGATACACAAAGTAAACTTTTGTATTATTTAATTTTTTTTAATGCAAATTCAGCTGATTGTGCCGCCTCGCATGGATATGGATACTTCCTAGTCTGCAGTGGAAGTTTGATAACAGAGCAGTTAGAGCAGCTGACTGTTTTTTATCAGCAAAACGCTTATCATCTAAAAAAAAAACAGAAGTCACTAAAACTCACATAGGATGTGAACGAGATTTAACAAAGAGGCGAGATTTATCTTGTCACGTTTGAATGAGGCTCTCTCCTCCTCTCTGTGGTTACACTCTGACCGACTGTCATATCTACTGAAAGAATAAATGTCAACAGAGCAGAGGGAGATGGACAGTTCATAACAGGGAAAGGTACTCTAGTATCAATAACAATGAATGTCAACTGTAACCATGACAACACTCGACAGAGAGCAAAACTGGAAAACCAAAACTTTGGAAACTATCAAGGTCACTTGACTGCTTTAACGTTAGTGTGAGTGTACCTGTCAGGTGTAAACAACAATGTTTCCTTTCAGATGAGTCTATATTTAGTTCTGTTGAGGCTGATTTGGGTTGACTCAGAACATGAAACATGTTCAGGTCTCCTGTGAGGAAAATGTGTTTTTTAAATCCAAACTCACGTTCGACGGTAGAGACCTAAAAAGGCTGTGTGTTGTTTTTAGGACCAAACGTAAACGTAAATTTAACAGGATTTAGAGCTCACTTGAGGAATGACAACCATGTTTATCTGCAGAGTGATCCCAGCTTTTAACTCCGGGACCAGACTTTTTACAGGTATTGGAATGTACTTGAAACCAGTACGGTGCCAGGTGGTACGACTAGTATAGTTTTTTGTGATTAACATTTTTTTTTATTTTTTAAAGAAAACATATTTTATGTAATGAAGTAGAGACATGAGTGTAAGTATTTTAGTAAATACAGTTTGGGGGTGCCGGTGCACCCCATGTGCAGAGGCTCAGGTGTTTGATGCAGCGGTCCAGGGTTCAAATCCGGCCTTTTTCTGCATGTTTTTCCTGGTGTGTTATGCGTAGGTTGTTTTAGGACAGAAACATCATGATGTAGATCATGATTTCTGCCAGTGATTCATTTTAACTTTATTTTCTTAACTTCAGCCCTCCATTTTTTTAGTACATTTGCTAGACTTTTGTCCGATGGCGTCACGCTTGTTTTCCCACCTAGCTGAAGTTTAACTCTGAAAAGTACATACACAGGTGGAGGTCATTGTTTGAAATGTGATGCAGACCATGTGGATTAAGTGGTTTCATGTCGTGTTATCTGTGTTTGTTCTCCAGGTATTACACCAGACATTCCCCCAACACACATTCCTGATGAATGGGCTTATCCATGGTGTCAAGGTAAGACACTGGTGCATTACTGTATAGACTTACGTGACCAGAAAAATAAATACATGATGAAATATGTGCTGTTTTAGTAACATCAGGGCTGCGAGTTTGTCTAGCTTTTGGGAGATTTGCTGAGCGTGTGTGCACTTGTTCAGTGACGCCCTGCTTGACACTAATGCAGTGACATGTTAACACCTGCAAGCTGTCCGGTAACCATAGCAGGTTCCCCAGCTGGCCACAGAATAGCTCACTGAAGCACCTTTAGAGGGTGAAGTGCCTCAAGTGCACCTTGACTGTCTTTATTCAGAGAAAGGAAAGTGTGTCTTTCCTTTCCCTGTGACAGTCGGAGGGCACGGATTTTCTATTTTCTTGTCGGTAAGGCTGCTGTGATGTCGAGAAAAACAATATTCTTCGCTAAAGAAATGATCACTGTGCAGAAGAGCTGATGCTAAATTGAGTTGACACATCTATTATTGACCACCGTAAAACCACTTCAGGGCAATCTATTGTCTGTATGTTGAAGATAATGGACTGATCGGTTTGTCAAGACAAAAAAAAGAAACAAATGTATTTTTCATTATGACAAATGAAGTATTATTAGATATTTTCTATTAGCAAGATGAGATTATTTTAAAGTGTGCCGCATCACCACGTGTCAGTCAGTTCTCACACCAGCAGGCCTTAGGTGCTTCCTTATAGTCTTGTCATCTCGGGCGTCGCATCTTTATTTAGCGTTTCTTTCCAGTCTGCCAGCCACAAGACAAGACTTCACAGTCCACAGACAAGAATGTAGATTCCCCAAACAATCGATGTGATTGTATACATAGTATGTCTGTAGATATTATGTGTCCCTGGTGTTCATTTTTTACTTCAGAGTTAACCATGAGTGCAGTTTTAGCAGAGATTGTTACATTTTTGTACATTTCCCACTAACAAACCTGCAAGTTTAGAAGCTGGGTTTGTGCGTGAGTGTACTCAAATCACAATCCCCGTGAATCTGTAAGTGCTAACTTCACTCAAGTTATCCATTTACAGCACTTTTCTGATACATCCACCACCTCTCCTCGTTCTTTCCAGGGCCTTTTATCCTTTCTCAGTGCTCCTCTGATTGGAGCGTTGTCAGACGTATGGGGACGCAAGTCTTTCTTGCTGCTTACGGTCTTCTTCACGTGTGCACCTATTCCACTGATGAAGATCAGCCCATGGTGAGTACAAAACACTCACACTCACTCACTCACTCACTTTATTACTACAGATTATCCTACAGCTCCAAAAGTTCCAGCCATTTTAGTTCATCTGTGCCGACAAACTCAAACTCTTCTCTTCTTTCAGGTGGTACTTTGCAGTCATCTCCATGTCCGGCGTCTTTGCCGTCACCTTCTCTGTGATCTTTGCCTATGTGGCAGATATCACGCAGGAACATGAGAGGAGCACAGCATATGGTTTGGTAAGGAGATGGCGGTCTTTAAACACCTCCAGAATTATGTAATCCAAGGCTGCATTTAAGGAAAGATCAGTCCTGTCCTGGTTTGTTCATCTCTGGTTTAACCTCCGTCCAGGTATCGGCTACCTTTGCCGCCAGCCTGGTCACCAGCCCGGCCATTGGAGCCTACCTATCTGTGGCCTACGGCGACACCTTGGTGGTGATCTTGGCCACAGCCATCGCCCTGCTCGACATCTGCTTCATCCTGGTGGCCGTGCCGGAATCACTGCCTGAGAAGATGAGGCCAGCATCATGGGGAGCACCCATTTCCTGGGAACAGGCGGATCCCTTCGCTGTGAGTAGCAACATAACACTGTTAATAATGTTCAGTCGGTTATGAGCCAGCATTATGTTCAGGTTGTTTCCAAACAATCAGCAGTTGATTACAGAGTGTTTTATCAGTTATTAGGGGTTTTATTGGAATAAAGACAAGTTTGCTTTGCTGCTGAGTGGAAGCTTTTAAATCACAGTGAAATCTGTAAAGGACCTCATGCTGGGAACGTACTTGATGCTGCAAATTATGCACTAGAGCGTGTTGCTCACAGTAGAGTGCTTTCAGTCTCAGAAAGTTTGTTTGATTTAATCATTTTCCTGCACAGCAGTGCACTGATACCTAACTAGATTATTTTATTTATAAGCGAGTAATGCTTTAGCTTTAGGGTTGACTTGTTTTTTATTTTTTATTAAGGAAAAGTAACTGTATTGTACTTTTTGTTGTATTTGTATGTGCAGATCTGACCAGATTTTATTCATCTTTGCTGCTCAAAGTCACATAGTAGCATACGTTTTCAAGTAACATGACACCAGACTGAAAAGTGGCATCTTGCTGCTCACTGGTTTAAAGTTTCAAGCCCTTTTTCACCTCTGACCACACACAGCATCACTGATGGATGCGGTCAGGAGTGTGTTTGAGTGTGTGTGTTGTTGTTGTAACCACACTCAGCGGTGACGTTAAAGGTTCCTGGAGTACACATGTATGTCAGTGCAGCAAGGCAAAGAGCGGAACCACTGGAGGCCAACAAATCCACGGCATTCAGGAAGTTTCTCTGTCATGGATGACTGCAGTTTTCAGTTTGCGTATCGGTGCATACAGTAGATCATATCAGACACTTCCAATGAAAGTGATGGGGGACAAAATCCACAGTCCGTCTGTGCAAAAACAAACTCCACTGTTTATCTATAGATAATAGTCAGCACTCGGAGTGAGACAAATCAAGTATCTTCCAACGTTACACAAAGTAACAGCCCTTAGAGGACACTGTGGACATTCTGTCAAGAGAAACAAATAAAGGGAATTTTGTACTAAACAAGCTGAAACTTTGGAAAATACTTGCTTGATTTGAGGAACTCAGACTGCTGGAGTTTTGACAGATAACACAGACTGTGGATGAATCTGTTAATGACCACTGTGAAATGTAGGAATGATTACGACAAGCTAAACCTGTTTCCGTGTACACATGGCGCATGTGAGTATTGTTTTAAGGGACAGACTTGTCCTTTGCAGGGTTCAAAGACAGTTATGCTGACATAAATATAGACTATATGCTTATCGAAGCTTTAGTTTTCTTACGTAACCTTACAAGACCGCATGATAATGATAATGATAATATTCATGTTGATTATGGCTGAACATTTGGCAGCAGAGGTTTTGCTGCTGACATATTTAGCTACGCAACAAGTTACATTCAGTTCAATTCAAGTTACATCATTTCTCGCTGTTCTCTTGGCCAGTCTCTTCGCAAGGTGGGCCAGGACTCCACGGTGCTCCTCATCTGTATCACAGTGTTTCTCTCCTACCTCCCCGAGGCCGGCCAGTACTCCAGTTTCTTCCTCTATCTCAGACAGGTAACACTCCGCTCCTCCCTCCTTACACATCTGAAAAATGAAAGATGTTGCTTTCTCGTTATTTTAAGTAGTGGTTTGTCAAGAGGGATGATGTCAGTTTGATATCATGATCTTTAGCATCATACTTTAGCTTTTTGTGTTGCTAATGAAAAGCTTAAACTGCTGCTGGAAAGCTCAGGGAATCATCTCAGCACAACTTGAGGGAGGAAATCTGCCCAACACACATTTTTCACCTACATTACTTTAAGATGACATCAGCAGGTTTGGCGAGTGGCCTTTTAGTCTGTCTCAGCTAAATGCTAAAGCAGGCAAACTGATGTATTTCAAAACACAGGTAGACAGAAACGGACAGCTTTGGCCGTTACATAATAGCACGGTAGCATCTGGAATCAGCTGGCAGCTCTCGAGATGAGCTCCTTTTCCAAAGAGCCTGAAATAAGGGCTGTTAAGTTTGTGTAAACAGTGTGTGTGTGTGTGTGTGATGAACCAGTCTGGCAAGTCTGACACACACACACACACACACACACACACACACACACATACACACCATCTCCTACTTCTCTGTGTGACCATCTTGAAAAAGACAGCAAAGTAGGTCTGCAGTGTCGAGTCTAACAATGCTCTTCACGCCTTTCTGTCTCCTCTTATGCAGCAGTTGCTTTATCATATATCTCTCCACATTCGTTGTCATAAATTATACACAAAAACACCGTGCACCAGCTGCCCTGCTCCTGATGCTGCATATTTGACCTAAATACACCAGAGAACACAAAGAGGAGTTAAAAGAAAAGCACTTTTTGTTGTTTTTAAGGTGCAGTAGTAAACAGTGTGTGTGTTTTACAAAAGTGTGTCGTGTGAAAAACGGTTGAATGAGATTCGCACGTTTCTGACTGCTTGTCTTGTCATGTCCTAACCTGTGTTATCTGAACGCTCTCTTACCCCTCAGGTCATAGGCTTCTCATCAGAGACAGTGGCTGCCTTTATCGCTGTTGTTGGTATCCTCTCAATACTAGCTCAGGTACTGAAAAACCTCTACTGCTGAATTACATGAAATATTTAGCCATCTTGTCCTCGTGTTTGCAGGTTTTGTATCGTTAATCCCAATGATTTGGTTTACGAAATACTGATAAATGTCCTTGATTTCCATGAACTTAATTTGACAACTTGAAGTCAATTCAAATTTTATTTGCATATCCTGAAATCGCAAATTTGCATCAAAGGCTTTTGCTGTTTGTACAGCACACCACGCCCTCTGTCCTTAGATCCACGGATTGGGAAAGAAACAGAGGACAACTCCTTGACGTAACACATAATACATAGTAAAGCCATAATACATAGTAAAAAACAACAACAACAGTATTCGTTGCTTATTTTCTCCAAAACACAACCCAAAAATTAATCTGTTTATTATCAGAGAAAAGAAGACAGAGGAAAGTGGCAATTCTTAATATTTCAATGTTTATTTGAGATATTGTTGCACATACTCTATATGTCCGTTAAAATTGATGATGCTAGTGATATGCTACTTGATGCCTCCTTACAGCTGTGATGTATAACTTGTGTGTGTGTGTTTCCTGCAGACGGTTGTGTTGGGCATCTTGATGCGGTCCATAGGGAATAAGAACACAATCCTGCTCGGTCTTGGCTTCCAGATCCTCCAGCTGGCGTGGTATGGCTTCGGCTCTCAGCCCTGGTGAGTAACTTCCACACCCTGTTTCTCTCTCTCACACACACACACACACACACACACACACACACACACCCCTACCTTTCCACTACATTCATTCAAATGAACCGAGACCACACACACTAACGGCTGAAATACACGAGGCATGGATGTGGTGCTGAGCGCGTTTCTCTTACGATCAACTGAAACTTGTACACTGACCACATAAACGCTGCTCATCTCTATTTTAACGCAGCATTTTTTCCTCTCGACGTGCAGCTATGTGGTATTTGAACAGGTATACACTACACAGACAAATACATACCTAAACCAGAGGCATTGCAGCAAGCAGCAATAAGTACTACTGACATAGAATCAAGTGACAGTTGTAGAGGGGGATAGATTTAGCATGTCCAGTTGTTGGTAGTGCTCAGAGAGGAGGTCCTCTCTGAAGAGCTGGGGCTTTTTTTTTTTAAAGGTGGAAGGTGGTAGGCAGCCGAGAAAACACCAAAATAAATAAATCCATGTATCTCCATGATCCTGTAGTTAAAACAGTCCAGCTAATTAATTCAGTCCAATTCATTTAATGCAGCCTCCACGTCCAAACGCTACATTACCGAACTGCATTATCACTTGGCAAAACTCATGCACACAGTGAAGCTGGCACACACCCACATGCAACTAGATGGAGTCTAAAAAAAAAATGCTCCACCCCACCTACAGGACTCATCACATCTGAAAATCAGTCCAAACACAAACTAAATATGGTTTGTTTATTATTTATTATTAAAATAATATTCCAAGAACCTGAAGCACAGCTCAGTAACAACCAGAATCTGTAATCAAAATCAATAAAATCTAAACGATGCTTAACCCTGTTTGCTTCAGGTCCAGTCTCCCAGTGAACGGTGCACACATACAGTACTGTTTTGCATTGCATCGCTTTGTTGTAATGCCCTGATGAACCACGAGAGGGGAGCATAGCCTTACTCAGTAGCACTGTGAGCTGTCGGGTGTGGCGACGAAGTAATCGGATAACTGAGACTCTTTAAAGGTATCAGAGTGTTGTAAGTTAAAATATACTAAAAATATACACTAAAATGATTTCTTGGGAGCAGAAATACGAAATCGTTACTGACTCATTGACAGTTTTGAAAGAAAAAAGAAAGAAAAAAGTCTTTCAAAAGTCTTCATCAGTTGTAAAACTCTACGACTGTTTTTGTGTTCGTCCACGTGAAACTTGTAAATATGAAGAAATGTGGTTTAACCAAACAACCACTGCCCTCATGCACAGGTCACACCATCAGTTTCATTTCTCCAGAAGTGAGATCATAATGGCACCACCAGCTTCTCTTGATGTTTTGCCTGCAGGGGGAAAGCAGACGACCATAATATCTATTGATTCTGAAAGAAAACATTCACAACACGTCTCCCTGTTGCTCCTCTCTGCTTTGGTCAATACCCAGAAAATTAAGTTAAATAAAGGTCAAGTTGGCCTTATTATATATTAAGCTGAGAGTCCTTTCCATGCTCACAAAAATAAAGTGTCCATTCCATCTGGTCTCTCTACCTTTGGGATGATTATTAAAATGACTTAAAATCTGAAGCAGTCAGTTGATGATAGAAAACATACAGATAGTCATCATTGTTATGTTTTTAGCTTTTCATAAATGGAAGAGGAAGTACAGCTCTGTCTAAAATTAGCAGTGACATTTTGGATCTTAAAGGCCCAGTTCCTGTTTTTATAGCTGCAGTTTGTTGACGGGTATTTTTTTTAGCTATAAGATTTTAACCATATCATACTATATATATACCTCTTCATTAAGGTTCAAATAAAACTTTGTGTCCTTAATTATTGTGTGTTGTTTGTTTGTAGGATGATGTGGGCTGCTGGAGCTGTTGCAGCCATGTCCAGCATCACTTTTCCTGCCATCAGCGCCATTGTGTCCCGTAACGCAGACCCCGACCAACAAGGTACGTTTCTCAACTCTCAGCATCTATCACATATATTATTTATTCATCAGTTTATCTTAACGTGACGTGAACTTTGTCCAAATAAAACTTAAATTAGCTGAATTATTATTTAAATCACTAATCTGATCACAGATGTGACCAGACTGATTTAGTTTCAGTAACCAACTGCTGTCACAGCCACACACACTGAGCAAGCCTCCACCACATACAGCTCACCTGCTGTCGTAAAAATGGAATCACAGGTGAAAAAATCCAAAACACAAGTTGTGTGGGGTTTTTTTTGGGCGACTTGGTAAAAACATACTGCTGACGACGGGGAAAGTCAAGTGGGGCAAACTGGTTTGAGTGCAGAAGTGTAGGTGTGTGGGAGGAAAACCAAGATGAGCAGATTAAAGTAGTTTGTGAGTAAACAGTAAAATAAGGTGGAGCTCTAACTGTTATTCAGTTTCAGTTGGATTTTATCTGAAGAAAGAAAAAAGTTCTGCCCGGCAGCCTAACTTTTTTATTTTGAGATCTGTTTGAGTGACAAACTTCAGACTAAGAGGTGAAAAGATAAAAATGAAAGTAAAAAATAAATGTAAAGGGACCGCATAAACATTTTTTGACCACTTCAGTTGACTCTGAAATATCCCTTTATCCTCAAGACTTGCAACATACAGTATCGGTCTCTTACTCTATGAAAAATGGGTCTTACTACTCGCTGATAATTGATGCATTCAGGTTAAGTTGCATGCTCTGCCTTCTATATACCAACTACTATGCAATCCTTGACAAATATTTGTAATACGCATCCAAACTGGGCCTGAAATGAAGCACCCTCCTGACAGTGTTGTGTTTATATCTGTTTGCCTGTAGGTGTTGTCCAGGGGATGATTACAGGAATTCGGGGCCTGTGTAACGGTTTGGGCCCGGCTCTCTACGGTTTTGTCTTCTACTTGTTCCACGTGGAGCTGACGGACTCAGACGGCTCTGAGAAAGGTGCCAAATCCAACATGGCCAACCCAACTGATGAGGTGAGGATGAACAAAAAAAAAAAAACACAATACAAATAGGCTGCACATGTAGTCGCCGTACTTACACAAACAAATCTGTTGTCTCTTTAGAGTGCCATCATCCCGGGTCCTCCCTTCCTGTTTGGTGCATGCTCAGTGCTGCTGTCTCTGCTGGTGGCCCTGTTTATCCCGGAGCACACGGGGCCTGGCATGAGGCCCGGCGCCTATAAGAAGCACAGCAACGGGGCACAGAGTCACTCCCACAGCCCTCAAGGCAGTGGGGCCGAGGGCAAGGAGCCGCTGCTGGAGGACAGCAGTGTATAACCTCAGCTAAAGGGGGGCAGACACCTTCGCTCCAACCCGACAACCCCCCCGCACACTCGGACAGATACACACATTTTACCACACGGACACACTCTCGCCTCAGGCACACATCAAGACTCAAGTGCCATGAAGAGGTGTTTGTGTCCACAGCACAAAAGTGGGCACTCCTTCCTTCGCAGCCCTTCTCTCTTTCTTTTTTTAAAAGCAGGGTTATTGTGAGGACTCTCTAAAGACCCTACGTAAAGAGAATGTGTCGAGTATTTTTCGGGCTGCAGTGGAAAGATGTGTGTGACTTGGCTGAGCTGGACTGTAATCCTTGGTTTCTATAAAGCAGTAACAGCGTGGAGTACACAGCAGCTTGCCCCCCCCTCATGGTGCAAAACAAAAGAGAACAGAAGTGATTTGGTTTAGAGTGCGAGTGGCGTATATCTCAAATGTTACTAAACCCCCGTGTGAGTCTTCATATTCCTCTGTAGCAAGTGACGCGGCAACTCCATCTGTTTGTCCATCGAGGGTGTAGCAAACAGTTAGCTGAGCACTTGTCTAACGGTCGTTCACGAGCTAACATCTGTCGTTGCGACTACAGCTCCGTTAAAGCACCCGGGAAGGGAAGCAGGGGGAAGCACAGCGACTGTATGTGCCTGTGTGGGGAGTCTCTGCAGACCTGTGTCGGAGAGGCGCTGCCTAATCTAGGTTAGGATGGGTCGTTCAGTTCAGATATAAAAAGCTTCGTGAGACCACACTTTGTTTAAACAACACACTTCTTACAGAGAGAAGTGTGCGAGAGAGACCACTTTATTAGCTGAAAACTGTTTTTCAATGTTTACTTGCCATTCTCTAGATAAGTAGTACAGTTTGGGTTGTATATTTTTCTCTGTTCAAACTGAAGGCTAGTTGTGCTTCAAGTTCTTATTCAAGAAACAAATGTTGCCTCGAAGTGACTTAATATATATATGTATATATATATATTAATTACGTAACCTGTATGAAGACCGAGGTCTGAGAAGGCTCTGTAATCTTACGCTATTGCTCCCATCGGAGCCGTTCCACACTTTTTATTCCTTTTTTTTGTTTGTTTTCAAGCCCTTCCTGTTGTTTTGTTTCCTGACATTTATCACCATCAGGGTTAAAGGCTTACAACAACCATGGTATGGTTTTATTTTAATAGCCTCTGGACCATTTGGAGCTAGAGCGTTGCTATCAGCATGTCGGTGTTGGCACTGACTGTTAATACGGAGTCTTTGAATTAATATCATTAGGTAAAAACAGAATATCACTTGTGCTGCTGCAAGTAGATCATTCAGAGTAAGCGTGATGTAATGTGGTAATTGGATATGAACTATGAAACGGTTTCACTGAATCCTGGATGTGTAAGCTTCCGTACAGTTACTTAACAGGCACTTCACATTTCTCAAACAATAACTAACACCTGATTTTAAAATGTGAAGCACCTCCAACTAAAACTGTCAGATTCACCACAAGGAGGAGCTGTTTGACCATTTTCAGGCTAGTTCTTCATATGCTGCGCCACCTATGGGCAACAAAAGTTAGTTGCAGCAGTAGTTCAGACTCGTAAATGGGGGGAAAACACGTGTGGTCGCCCCCTACAGGCAAGGAAAGTAAAAACTTTTTTTTTTTAAGTTTGTGTTTTTATATTTTCCTCAAACACCTTTTTAGCTACAAAAAAGTAAAGGAAAAAAAATCATTAAATCTTAAAAACATGGAAATAATGCTGCCCCCAGTGCAGTGAATCAATGCTGATTACCAAAACATAGAAAATAATGCCTAAAAATAAAAAAAAAAAGCAAAATATCTTTAAATATTACAAGAAAAAAA
Source organism: Protonibea diacanthus (assembly GCA_028641955.1). NCBI lineage: Eukaryota > Metazoa > Chordata > Actinopteri > Sciaenidae > Protonibea > Protonibea diacanthus. The sequence goes on along the minus strand of CM053988.1, from coordinate 18,088,654 downwards.
AGTTTGAAAGCATAAGAGCAAAATTAGGACTAAAACTACAGTTATTGTCCTCTAGTAGATATTAATTCATTAAATCGAAATCTGAGTAATCAGGAGGATGGTGTTTGATGTCAGAGGTTACATTACAACATTTAGATAATCGTGAACTCTGTAATCGTCCCAGTAAGTTAACAAATTCAGTAAAATATAATGTACTTTCACAAGAGCCTCTGTCCAAACTGCAGCGTCGGTTGTTAATTTTCTTGCCTGTAGATGGCGCGCCTCAGCTCGTTTGTCTGCCAAGTTTAAACCACTGCTGTTCTTTTTTTGCCAGTAGGGGGCGCACGTTGAACAAAATAACTGGAGGTTTGGGTGCGTCAGTTGTTCCCTTCCCTGCTCACATACTGTGTCAGCGACTGGTAAATTATTCTTCGTTGTTATCGCTAAAGCGTTAATTTAAAAAAATGCCTCAAGTGCATTTAAATAGCCAAATTACAACCTGAGAACGAATAGTGACTAACAGTGGGTTTCATGCTGTTTAACATCTGTCTGAAGAGAAACGTATGTCATATATATTTTGTGCCAAATTATTTTTTTTGGTTTGCTTTTTCATACTGTGTTTGTGTGTGTACGTGTGCTTGCGCACTTGAGTGATTTGGATATTTTTTTTTTTCTCTTGTCTTAATTTCTCTGGCTGAAGATTTAATTTTTAATGCTATTTTTTTATAGCTTTTAAAAAAAGAAAAATTGTGGCTAGATGGTAAATTATCGAATGTCCATCTGTCTGTTTTTTTTTTTGTTTTTTTTTTCTTTCTCGGTCTTCATTTTGATAACAAGCATTTCACTGTGTTAAGTTACATTTGATAAGCTTATTTTCTTTCCTCCAATTTCTCAGTCGAGCATAACAAAAGTCACAGAATGTTCCAAGCCAAGCTGTACATGTTGACGACGCCATACCCTCAACATTTTTGACTTAACCTGTCTCAGTTTTTATTATTTCAGAGGGGGTGTTACTAGACAGGAGGCCATTGGTGTTGATTTTGATCTCCAAATATCATATTTTTATTTAATTTATCATTTATTGGACCAACACATCGGTAAACCCATAAATTCAGATCCTACTTAAATTGGGAAGATTCTGCACCAGCCCCCATGTGCACTCGTACAGCTTCCAAGCAGACGACTGTAAATGTACAAAAATCACCTGTACGTACAGCAAATGTATATATTCATTGCTCAAGGAGACGGCCACCTCTTGGTCTATTTGGTTGTATGGTGCAATTATTATTCTATATTTCTCAAGACTTACCTGCTAGCCACTCCTGTTTTTAGTACGATGTGGTTTGTGGCCTGAACCCCCTCTCTGTGTGCCTAAAATTAGCCAAGAAATGAGTATGGCAACATAAGTAAATGGTGGTTATTATGTAAATATGGGAAACTAATGAAACTATTTATTAAAGGTTTATTGTACAATGAAATGTTTGTGTTTGCCTCTGTGGGTTTGGGGGGGGGTGGTGTGTGTGTGTGTGTGTGTGTGTGTGTGTGTGTGTGTGTGTGTGTGTGTGTGTGTGTTAACCATATGTTATACCAAAGCTAATCGAGTGATCCTGGATGTGCCTTTAACCAGCTAGTAACCCGTTAGCGTTGTTAAAAACAGGCATCCTTAATTAAACGGCCGCTTAATCTCATCAGATCCCATTACAAACAGTTAGCATTCTTAATACCAGACTTTGAATGGCAGGATTACTAAACAAACAGAGTTTTATTGCGGGTCTTAAGACTTCCCTCCACCTACACACACTATATATACAGTCAGCTATTATTAATGCACAGACGTAAGCTCATTTACTTTCTGTGCTCTGAGCCTTTCTTTATTAAAGTCACATGGAGGCAGTAGTAAAGTCTGGCAGAAATCCTGAATCAAAGTCCTGCTTTCCCTGAACAGGCGTGTGTAGTAGCGGTGGGTGATACCGCAAAAATTGGTTTGGATCCAATGTAAAGTAATCCAGTGCCAGAATAGTATAATCTATTATTAAAAGCAGCTACTGTAAAATGTAGGAGAGGGAAATGTGTTCATCAGGAAGTTTATTTCTGGACATATTTTGATTTACCAGCTAATAATTAAACATTTCTTTTTATTATTATTTTGAGAACCAGTGCTTTAAATTAATGGGCTTGTTGCTGAGTGTATGAACACAAAAACATGCTTAAACGTGATCTTATATAGATTTTTTTGTTTTGTTTTGATCCTTGATGCTAGTATCTTTAGCATCTACACCACAGTTATATACCACATTATAATGTGGACCACAAATATGCATCATAAACCTTTACTTGTGTATCAACACCTAAATAGTTGCTTTTCTCCCATTTCCCCTTGAAACGTCGCTTTATAGAGGAAGTGCTACCGTTGATTGAAAATGTTCAATCTGAGTGTGGAATCATAAATTCAAATCTCTATTTTCATACAGCTTGAACTCGCTGGGGCTCATTTTTGCATTTTTCTGATCATTGCCAGGAAAAGATGTTTGCGAAATATCGCTTCCATAAATCAAAGTGCCTTACCTCGCCCGTTGTCACACTTTTCACCTGTGCAAACACGATCCTACATGAGATTAATGGTGTTCTTACATCACTTTCACTCTCTCTTTTCAGAGATTAGCCTACCTAAAGACTAAGAGACGTGAAGACTTGTCAGCTACTGTAATGAGACATTTCCATCCACATTTATTGAATAATCTCTGCATGCCTGAGCAGACGGCCTCATCGGTGTTTGTTTCTATCTGCTCAAATGTGATGATGTAGGCAAAGTCTCTACGTGGAGCAGCAGGTGTTCTGTGGTCTTAACCTCAGATAGAGGAGATAATAATAAGACTCTTAACTGTAATCCATGCCCATTGTTTCCTGACGAGCCCTCTAGCAGCTCTGGGCACTGAGGTGGATTTAGTTACGATGGACTCGGCAGCACAATGGGGTTTCTTATTGAGCATTCATAATCAAACTACTGTGCATAATGCAAGGAAATCCAGCGATGGCGTAAGAAAGACGCCCAACTTGCTGCTGTTTTATATCACGCTTTCATTCAAGTCCCCTCCACACATGAAGACTTGCAGACACATGTTTGACAAGTCTTTTTTTTTTTTTTTTTCTCATGGCACTAAAAAGAGGCCTCCAGTGCTCGTAGCTACACAACACATCAACAAACGGCAGGTTCTAGCTTTCCTGGGGAATTAGGGGCACACAGCCTTGTCAGGATTAACAGCTCTCTGGCAGGGAAAGGATTGGGCATGTTTTAACAAGAGCAACTCTACTGAGCGCTTTAGAGAAGCTAGCTGCTCAGATCACTTCCAAGGCGCAAGTGTGAGTGCACGAGCCCCTCTAGTGTTTCCCCCCGTCGTTTATTTGTGCTCATGTTGGGGATGAAAAGGGGCCATGTGACTATTTAGGGGGAGCTGCTGGAATGTATTGTGATGCAGAGTCGCTGTCATGGCACATTTACTTTCCAGGCTTCAATTAGGTGCACGAGAGTGGAAGAGTGCTTACATGTTTGAAAAGCTGGCCTCCTGGACTTGGCTGAAGGCCATTCATGGTCCTCGGGGTTGTTACTATAAATGTGAGTGTCCATTAACCTCAGAGAAGCAGTGCATCCATCAAGCGCTGCCTCAAACCCTAAAGTATTGTCTTTGCAAACACTGTAAATGTCAGCAGGAAGAAATCTTTCTTTAGAGCAGTGCACCTTGAGCTCCGCAGACGCACTGGGAAGGGGAAATGGGCCCAGTGGTGTATGTCCCACTCGGCTCTGACACACGGCAGCATCTTTTCCTGTGGTGGAAGAGGGTAGCGTACTGGCGTCTAGGAAGAGCCCTGAGATGAATCATGTGTGAACCTCATTGTTCTTCCAGTCAAACAGGTCTGTGTGAACCTGGGTTTGTCACTAACCTCTGCCACAATACCCGCTTTCCCATGATCTATATGCAGACCACCAGTATTTTTCCCTCATATGACTTCCTAGCACATGCAGTTGATGATTAACTCAGGGATAGGTGTGGACCTCCGGGCACTGGCTGTTTCATACACAAGGTCTTAACATCTATGGATACTTTTTCCTCCAAGGCCATACTTTGAAAAAAACTCCTTGTATTTATTCTCAGATATCTCCTGCGTCTCATATAGATACCGTGGACTGACACAAACAGTATGTCCATAATAACAGAGTGAGTCAGTCTTATCATTCTGAACCCTGACCCTGTTGTTTTTGCTGTCACATTCAGAAAGAGTGCTACCTACATACCTATGTATGTGCCGGAATAAGCTAAAGGTTAAGACGGTGTGGTTGTTATTAATGCAGCAGCAGGCAGCGCACACCTGACGAGTGTCAGAAAGTGCAGCTTCAGGCTTTTTATGTAAGAGCACTTTAATCCCTCCCTGCTGTGAGCTGATCATTTCAACCAGATTTACGTCATTGCCGAGAGAGACTGAATATAAATGAATGCACCTGTGCGGTGAGTGACAGTTGAAATACGACGCTTGCTTCCCACCACAAACTATATTAAACTGCTTTTAACGCCCTGTGAGTCTCATCATAGACTTTTAGCTGTACCCAAGTCTAATTTGAAACCTCTGCGTTACCACACCTGTGTAATAAAAGCTCCAAAACTCTGTACGGATCTTCACAACAAACCTTTTTAGAGTAACATTACGTAGAAATCTGTATTTTTGCAATGTAGTGCTCCGACTTTCCACTGTTGTAAATAGTTGTATATGTGTATTTGTTATGATTATGCTACTTATGAACAAAGACTAGTGAGTTGACAACAGCCAAACATCAAGCAAGTGCAATAACACAAGACAGAGCAGCCAGCTAATATTACTTACTAGTCCAACAGAAAGAAGTCCAGCTCGGCGTCTGTCTTTCAGACTTTTATTTTACGATGCCAGGTCCTCTTCGTTTTTTTCGCCTGTATCATTACATCCATAAAGGCTGCTGAGCCCAGTTACACTGCCCAGCTCTGGTTCTAGCACGACACTCCCTGTCAGCACTGGCCTGTGCCTCGGGCCTGAAAACCTCCTCTTCTTCCAAAGGCGTCCAAAATGCCTGTGGTACAAACATTAACACTCCTCTGGTGCTCTGAGCTCACAGTCCAGAGCAGCCTGGCTAACAGACTGAGCTTATGGTATCTAACAGCAGCTACAGTTCACAGCAGTTTACTTCACTGTCCATCAGAGAGTTGAGGCAGGGCAGCTAGAGGACATCAGCATTTTAGCTTCTTTTAGCTTTTTGTTTGTTTTAAGTGACTAGAAACATGACTTCAGTGAAATTATAATGTTGTTCTGTGTTTGTTGGAGGTATAAAAAGCTAGCATGTCATGTCATCTCAATATTTTTAACTTTTCTATCAGCTTGTTTGGAGCTTTTCTGACGCCAAGGGGCCACAAAAACAACAGCTTTAACGTGCTACTGAAATTATATTTAAACATATCTGTGATTACATTTTCTAAACTCTTTTTCTGGAGCTTTTAACCACAGTCCATCAGCTTTAAGCAGAGTTTACTCAGGTTTATCCATTTTAATTGCTTTTCTTTTTTAATCCCTATGTTCCATTTAAAGCCTATTATTATCCATTTTTATGGTTTAATGTGTCTGTTGTCATGTCTGGTTCTTTCATATTGTTTTCACCCTGTGAACCGTTTAAGGATTGAGTGCCAAACAGTACCCTTTTTGATGCCAGTGCCAAATTCAAAGTCCATTCCAGGACATCCATGTTTGCTTATTGTTTGCCTTCCGGGTCTGATTTCCTGACAACATACCTTGTGAATCCAACGCCTTTCGACAGCCAACATGTAAATATTGGAAGCCGAAGCTTCCTTGAAGGCACCACAAAGGAAGAGTTCCTCCAAGCAGCATTTATCGCACAGTGTGAAGACAGGAAACCAAATGGTGGGGAATTATTTCTAGCAAGTCTCAACTCTCATCGAAATGATTTTCACATTTAAATAATAAAAAAAAAATATTGGAAAATGATGCCTGTTTGGAAAAAATCTGTCTGAACATTTGTGTGTGCTTTGGAAAATGGTAACCAATGATTTAAATTATTCAGCATGTAATTTGTTGATGGGTTGATGGATGCAAGGCCCATGTGTTTGCAATTTTTGGCTCCTTAACTGCAAATCATGTATACTTTCCAGATTTTCTCATGCAGAGGTGTAGGTTTTTAAACGTGTTCTGCACTTTCCGTGGCAGCAAATGGTTTCCATTGATTTTTGCGCAGCGAAAAGATTGGTGATGCTCACTTGAGCTCTGTAACCCATTACGTCAAACATTACATCTGCAATTTTTGTCCGTATTTCAACAGACCTATCCTGCAGCGTTAACAAAAGTGAAAAATAATTAGTGTCCGTCATGTGATTTAGATCCACTCCAAAGGTTAATAAGTTATTTCTGGGACCATGCTACATCCTCATGAACTTCAGGCCAGTAGTTTTCCTGTAATCCGGATAGACAAACAAACAAACGGAAAACATGTTTGCAGAGGTAATTAACTATAATGTCACAGTGGCAAAAAATAAATACAGACTTGATGCTTTGTTTTTATATATTTATTAACCTTGTAATACATTATCTCAAGGTTGAACTTATTCACTCATAAAAACAAGGAAATGATTGTGTTGTTAATGCATACCAAAAAAACCATAGATAAATCAAATCAAAATTACACTGTAATCTTTCCTTATATATTTGCTTTGTCCTATATCCCATATTTATAATAATATAATAAACCTGCTAAATAATTGTCTTATTTGCAGGAAAAAAAGATTTTAAAATCTATAAATATTTAACATGCACGTCGACTGTTGACGTCCTTTAAAGGGGCAGTGTGTGTGATTTAGCAGCATCTAGGTATAGCAGCTGATTGCAACCCTAACGCTTCAACCTCTCCTTGAATGAAGAAGAAATGATATTCTGTGTACACTGATGAAAACATAGAGTATTATATTCATTTTTTTTCTTTGCTATATTCTTTAAATAGTGCCTGCTAAACTGGACCTTTAACAAGCATCCAAAAATTCCATCTTCATGTCTTCTCTTCATATGTGTGGCTGAAGTTGATTTAAAACACCACTTGCCTGCTCTTTATGCCACCTTGACCCTCCACCGCTAAACTATAGCACAGTGACGGGACTCCTACAATCTGACCCCAGCAGAGGTCAGGATTAAAAGGTCATCAAGAGTAGTCAAAGCGCAAAAAACAACCTCTTTTTAGTCCCCAGCAACAAGCAACAGGCTGTCAGCATTTACATCATGTGTTATGAGTCATTTGTTTTTTGGTTCATCTCAGCCTCAATAACACATCAATAGTTCTGAGCCGTAATGACCCTAATCTGGTCAAAATAGCACAGTGGGGTCTGTACTCAGCTTCGGCTACACTGGATGAAACTAAATATTAAGATACAAGTTGTACTGGAAGTAACTTGGTTCCTCCTTAATAATTTAGCTTTTTGTTTTATAATTAAAGATTAAAGGTCCAGTGTGTAGGATTTAGTGGCAGATTGCAAACAACTAAAAACTGCCTCCACACCTCACCCTCTTCTTCCATGCATGTAGGAAAAACTCTGCAAAGTTCACAAAAGAAGCAAAGGCCCTCTATGGAGCCAGTGTCGCATGTGTGACGTCACCAGGCTAATCAAAAAATCGGCAAAGACGTGAGGAGGTGGTCAAACAAACTGTCTGTAACATCACCCACCTGTCAATCAAAGCAGCCACTTTGTTAATTCTGCATAATTTTAAGTCTTAATATGATTTAAACAGGTGAGTTCTAGAAAAATTCACTATCGGTACAGTTGTCATAAACGGGGAAATTAGCTATAGAGACCAAAACTGTTTTTTGTACCTGGCTGCAAACATGTTTACTTCTGCTGTGAGGTTGGACATTTTAACATGGGGACTTATGGAGACTGACTCACTTCTGTAGCCAGCCTCAAGTGGACGTTTGAGGAACTGCAGCTTTTGGCACTTCCACATTGTGATTCCACAAGACAAATGTTGCTGCTCAGCTAATAACCGCATACAAAACACGTACGCTAGAAAATCAGACTAAACTTGAGAGTCAAAAAATAAAACAGGAGCTCATGAATGAGAAGTGGGACACGGCTTTATCCAGTCACTCAGCAGGCTTTAATCTCACTGCTACAGACTGCACACTCAATATGGGATTATGTTTACAAAATAAAATTCACAGCAATGCCTCCAATAAAATGTAAAATGTTCCTGCATTGCATGTCAGTCCAGTCAGCGTGGAAGCTTATAATTCTTGTCCGTTAGTAACCTTTCTCTCCCTCTAGCTGCCCAGTGAGTGCTGCATTGAAAGGCGTTAGCGAGCATCACCTCTTGACCCTGTTGCTTCAGTGTTCCTTCCACCATGTCAGACGTGCTGTAGTGAACACGTGAGAGCTCGTGGTAAATAACTCTGATTACCAAGTGCTGATATTACTAATGAGCCTGTTTCACGTTACGCTTCCCACTGAATCAGTGCCTGCGTCAACAGGGGAGAGTGTTTGGTGTTCTTTCACACCACCTGCCTCGCTTTTACAGACAAATCTCAGCCAGAGAATACTTCACAATGAACTGATGATTAAAAGTGACACAGCTGCTGCAGAAATCCCGTAAGTGGAGCTTTTTTAGTATTCCAGTAAAAAAAAAAAAAAATCTTTTTCAGTAAAAACAACAGGACATGATTATCTTGCATCAAACATGGCAGGATGTAAACAGGTAGTGAATTAGCAGTGGTGATGGAGGTGGCATTGTGGCACAATTACAGCTCACACAAACACGCCGGGAAGGACACGCTCAGATATTTTCAGCCTCTGAGAGCTCAGTGTGAAAAGCGTCTTTTATTCCATTGGTCTGTCTGAGTGTGAGCAATTTAACAATGGTTGAACCACACGAGGATTTTCCTTCCTTGTCTTTTTTTTTTTTTTCCCCCTTCAGCTTCCTAAAATAACATCTTCAACACGGAACATGTGCAGAAGGACCAAATCTAACGCAGATAAAAGGTTAAGGATTGATTTTTCTTTCTTGCAAAACATTCCTCTGTAACATGTGACCTTGAATTGAACTGAAAGGAAAATAAACAAACCGTTTATGTCCACATTTTTCACAAATCTTCCCCTCCATGATCCTCTGTTAGCTGGGTACGTGTGTGTATATCCGAGATGCAACTTGAAATTTGACAGACTGGTTGTACTACGGTGCTTTCACATCAGTTTAAGCTCTTAATGCAACTTAATTATACTATTTTTACCTTTAAGCAGAACATACCGTGCCTGCATACAATATGCAGATCCCTTAATCACATGCTCAATTTTTAGAAGACTGCGGACTCACAGTGTTTACAAGCTTATTATTAGACCAACATGTCATTAAATCAGCACAACAATGAGTTAGCTGATTTGTTGTCTTGCTACTTTAAACAAATTAGTAGCATTGAGCGGCAAAACGACATAATTAGTAACATTACACCACATTAAAAGCTATTAGAAAACCTGTATGGCAGCGGCTGAGTCAGTGTTATTGGTATTGTCCTGTGAGGTGTGTCTGTCTTTATGTAACAGTAATTGCAATAGGTATGTGGGTGTGCTAATAATTTATATTTGATTGTTGCAGTAGAAAAGATGCAATTAAATACGATCAAAAGCATCATTTGTCTTGTTTTGTGTTATTAAAATAATCATGTAACTATTCTGTCATCTATCTAAGACGCGTACACTGCAGGGTGAAGGTGCAGGTGGAGCCGTGCTGTTATTATTTACTCAAACAGCCGCGTCTTCTACAAATCTCAAAGTGTAGAAACCTCACAGCTACTACAATCACACTGCTAATGGCTGTGTAAACACCTGTTGTTGCACTAAAACTGGGCATGCTTTAGCTAAGCTGTACACTCCTACCTCAGTGCATGTTTATAGATGCAACATATGTGTATTTATAGCCAGCTTTACACCACACCACACTGTATTTGTAGTCCTTGGTATAATGTTTGTGCACCTATTTTCTGCTGCGTTGACGTGATTCTGATTAATAACTGCTACAGTAAGGTCTAATTAGGGAGAATAATAGACCTCTGTCGAGGTCTGTAACATGAGTACAGTAAAAACATGAAACTTTCCTGAGTGTGTCACGATTTCTGTGTAATAAAACAGTTGAATAAGCTGCCAACAATCGACAACAACTGAACTATCTCCGTGACAACAGAGCAAACTCCACCCACTGGCAAAGGCTGAGATGTGGACTGAAAGGTCTGTAAGAAGTTAGTAAGAAGTACTTGAGTTAAGATTTGTTGTTTCATACTCACGCAGGGGAGGAGGCCAGGCCAGTAATACTGCTAACCAATCACAGTAGTGCTCTATGAATAACTATAATATTGTAATAATGTTAATGATCCCCCAAAAGCCTGTTTATATTGCAGTTGGAGGGTTTGTTTAAAAATCATGATTTATCTAGACATTTAAGTTTAGCATGAGCAGCTTAATATTATCATTACTATACTATTATTGTTTAAATGTTCATAAAAGCATTTTCTAGATTAATCAGTTAATCAATAATTTGTTTGGTCAATAAAATGTAAGCATGTATTTAATTAAAAATGAACAAATGTCAAGTATCACAAGAGATTTCAAAGCATTTGTTTTCTCTGAGCAACATTTCAAAGCCTCAGAATTCAAACTTATGATCATACAAGACAAAGAAAATCTGTATTTTTAAATTACATGATTACATGATAACTTACTTTTGGGATGTTATGTGTTGTAAAATTTGCCTGTTTTGTATCTTACAGAAGCCTGATATGGTCATACATTCATACATTTTATTAATGAGTTATTTATGTCATTATGTTGAAATAACAAATGTCATCCTGACATAAGAAGATAATTTTCTATCGAAAATAGAATAGATGATATTGAATCATTACTTTTCAGAGATAATGCCATAATCAATTTATGATCTTGAAACAAAAAAAGGATAGTCTAGAATATTAAATCATTGCAATTATTAAAAATTCCTGAAATCAATTACATTCTTATCTCTGAAAAACAAAATTGTGTTATTTCATTTGTTATTACATAACTACATAAAGACAAAAATAACTCGAGATCTCAAGAAAACAAATGAAATTAACTGATTATCATGAGAAAACGGAAGAAAATAAAATATATGAATGTATGACTGCTTTGGGCTTCCGTAAGATACAAAACAAAACAGTTATTACAGCATATAAAAATAAAAGTGCAGTACTGGCCATGAAACCAACAGCATCCTTATAAAGTTGTATATTAATATATGTATATATATTTTTATATTTATATTTACTTACCTTTAATGGTTAAATAAAGGTTAAACTAAAAAGATTAAGATTTATCAGCTGTAATCCAATATTTTGAGTATTATATTATATTTTGACGCTTTTACTTTTGCACTTTCACTTCAGTAAATGCATAATTTCTACTTGCAGAGGCAGTATTTCTGCACTGTGGTGTGATTATTTTTAAGATCTGGAGTAACTGCATTACTTTTTAACGCCTTACCACCTGACAGTCGGATCAGTTTGTTGTGTAATCCAATAAGCTCCAGTCCGTATTTCCCCTCAAGCCCATCTGGCTCACTGGCAGGGTTTGTTTACTGGCGGAGAGGCTGGGAAGAAGGGGGATCCTACAGGACCTGAGAGACTGTACAATCTACCTCTGTGTGTGGAAGAAGAAAAGGAAAAAAAAAAAAAAGAAAAGAAATAAAAATAAGTAGAAACTTTCATTTCATCTACTTTTCTCTTATTCAGATACACGCTTAGCTGTGGGAGCAGTCAGCTGTGTGGAGCATAAAAACTTGGACTTGTGTGTATTTTTTATTTCCAAACAAAAAAAGAGTGGAGTGCTGTTGAGCCACGACGAAGTCCCCGTCTGTCAGCCTTCCAGAGAGCGGAGGTCTCACTCAAATCTCTGCACTGACTGAAGAGGAGTTATCGCTTTTTTCTTTTTTGGAGCTAGCCAGGGGGGGAAAAAAAACACCTTATTTCCCCGAGAAAAATAAGCCAGCTGTCGTTGGAGGATTTGAAGGGATTTTTCTTTTTCCTTTTTTTTTTTTTTTATATATATAAATATATTTTACGAAAGACACGTTAACGTTACGCCACGCATGCTACAACCATCGAGTCAGCAAGCAAGCAAGCTGAAAAAAATTTCCACTTTAAATTTAAGTTAAGCGTCGCTTTTACTGCGGTGTTAACGCGTGCAACTTGTTTGTTTTTATAAAGAATACGCAGCGCAGATGTGCGGGTGTATGGTGAGGTTTCTTCGAGTTGAAATTAATTGAGTGGTTCGCTTAAAAAAGCAGCGCAAACTTCACTTGTGGCCTGGACCCGAGCGGTGGAGCCAGGCTACTAAGGCAGCTAGCTCATAGCTAGTTCGTTAGCTCAACTGCCGTTTGTGCTAGCGCTAACGTTAGCATCTGCTCGGCCAACAAGTCTGTTTTTCTTTTCCCACCCCTTCCCTCCTCTGGGACACAGACAAACTGAACTGGACCAGTTTATTAACCAACACACGCAGTTGAAGACGCGACAAAAAGGAGCGCTTGTGTCCCGTGGCGTTGTTTATTAAATGTGCTTTTCAACGAGGAGGCTAACTTTAGCAGCAGCAGTCGCAGCAGCAGCAGCGTTAGCCTGTGTTTGACTGAACACGTTGGACTCGTTCCTCCGCCCATCTTCCGGGATGTCTTTTATTTATTTTTGTTTACCTGTTGGCCCACGCCGCAAAACAAAACCAGTTTCCTGAAGGCATTTCTCCACCAGTTTGAGCAGCCCTCCTTTGCCAAGGATTATTCTGCATTTGACCCGGGAATAGTGCTGGATGGTGTCTTATCCCGAGTCAGTTATGTGGCTCCGGACTTTGTGTTTTGTTTTGACCGCTGGCTGCTTAATGATGAGCTGTCATCGAGCGAGTGGAGAGGGTAAGTCACATTAAAATATCACATTTTTATCATAGTTAATATGAACTATTTTAACTGTTTAAAAATGTCTGAATGAGTGTATGTACTTGTGATTGTGTGTACACTTCCAAAAACCTCAAATTACACATAACAAACTAAAAAAAAAACAGACGTGATAAACTACAGATACAAAGTAACATTTGATTAAAAAACATTCAAATATTGCGCAATTTTCTGTCTGTTGCAGGTGAGTGGATTAACACTGAAGTCAAAAAATCATTACACATTCCCTAATTGTGTGTAGAAACAGGTTAAATAGATTATTTTACATTTTTATCATTTTTTTATAGACATTTAGGACTCAAATAATTAATATGTGGCCATATTTACACATTTTGAATTTTGCAAGTAAATAAAATGTAGTATTTTAAAAGAAAGACATGCTGACAAACAAACATTATATTATAACGATAACATATTTGTCTATGAAGCTACTACAAACATACTAGCAGACACCCTGTATGTGATATTGTCATGCAGGTATTTTTGTTTTGTTTTGTTTGTAGTGGTGATTTGATGAAGACAGGCAGGCAGCAAACAGTGGTTTTATAGACAGTCACTGCATTGAAGGGACAAAGGTTAACACTTATCGGCTATTTGAGCCTGCAGGGACTGTAAACAAAATGTTTTGTCCCAAATAAGTAAGTAGTCTAAGAATTTAGACGTATTAATTGGCTGTTATTGTAGCATGGAAAGCCTCCGGTTTGTTGCTGTGGTCAGTACAGGAATGTAACAATAAGCCCTCTTTACAGCTCCTGACAATCCCTTTATATTCACCAGCCAACAAGCTTGGATTGATGAGAATGAATGAACACATTTGCAATCACCCGGAGACATTTTCACATTTCTCACACACCACAACGTCTGCACACACTCGCCGTTTCACTCTTGTCACTTAAAGCAAATATTAGTTATATTTTTGAGGAAACGTCTAGCAAACCTGTGGGACTACTTGCTGGTTTTGCACAAGACCATTCTGCTGAACGTGACACACTGTCCCATATACCAGGAAATGTTATCATATTTATCTAAGCAGATCATTCAGCGGTGGTTACTTTGTGATTTACAGGTGAGAGTATAATCTCACAAAGTTAGCAGCTCATCATGGAGCTTCTCTCCCGTTCAGACGTACTGAAATAGCAAAATAAATATAGCTGTTCTTTTGACACTTGGCTTTGCATAGTTGGCTTGTGTTCAGGTTATGTGTCATTACTTTGTTTTGTAATGAACTCTGAAAATATTGCTAAATTAGGTCACAAAGCAACGTTAATTTAAAATCTAAACAATAAAAGCTGTACTTAAAATATCAGTTAATGCTCAAAAAGTTTTAGAAGTTACTTCAAATCTTTGCTCAGAACAGAGAGTGCATATCAAAATATATTGCATTCGTTTTGGTGCAGAATTATAGATGCATTTATTAAGATTGTCTACTAAATTGCTCCAAAGTGTTCACCCATTCATTTAAAAAGTGCTTTAGGGTTTGTTTGTTACAGTAGTCTTGACACGAGCACAAACAGTAACACACACACGCACACACACACACACACAATGTATGTAGCCCCAGGTAGCTTTTAAAACTCATACTACTGCAGTAGTACATGGCAGTATTTTGATTTAAGAGGAGCTCTGAAGGAGAAGAAGAGGTCAGACTCCATCACCTTTCATCAGGTTTTTAGCGAGGGGCGAACGGAGCGATGTCATCAAACCAGTTTGAGCAAGAATTTCAAGACATAATTCAACAGTTGTGTAATTGCACTGCACCCCCCTCTTCTTCTCCTTCTTCTTCTTCTTCTTCCTCCCACTCCTCTCAGACTTGAGAGTGAACCACAGAAGGGAAGCGTGGAACCTGGGCCTCACACTGGCTGATTTCATAAGCTGGACCGACCAGCGTCGAAGTCAGGAAATCTTCTGAGCTACTTGTTGGTAGCTGTCCAGCTCAGCTTGATGGAAAAATTCACCTAATAATGAAAGCTTATATTTAGTGGCAGTATGAATTGATTTAATTTATTTAGCGTCAGCTGTCCGTAACTGCAGTGTGTCCTTTTGGCTTTGCTTTGGTACATTCAGTTAGCTCCAGTTTGGGCCTCTCCTGTCGTAACATTACATTTTCCTAAAAGATAAATACTCAGTCGTCCGTAAAAAAACTCTATTTTTAACAACACTTACTGCTGTTATGAAGGCTTGGATGTAAAACTCTGGTTGAGTTGTGCCAGTGTTTCCCAACAAACGTTACCTCAGGGTGTTTGTGTTTTTAATGCTAAACCTCTGGCACTATATTGTTTTTAGCTTTTAATGCTTTCAGTCAATTCAGTCAATGTTTTTCTTTATTTTTATTATTTTAGATCAACATTGAAGACATAGAAACAATGAAATAACATAAATAGCAGTCTGTGGTAAACAAAAAAGTCTAAACAAAGAAAATTATATATGTTTTATGTTATATATTCTTTAAGGTAGCCTCCTTTTGTTTTGATGACAGCTTTGCACACTCGTTGCATTCTCTGTCTTGAAGGAGTTCCCATATATGCTGAGCACTTGTTGGCTGCTTTTCCTTTGCTCTGCGGTCCAACTCACTCCAAACCATCTCAGCTGGGTTTTAGGTCAGGTGATCGTGGAGGCCAGGTCATTTAATGCAGCCCTGCAGGGACTCTCCTTCTTGGTCAAATAGTCCTTACATAACCTGGAGGTGTGTTTTGGGTCATTGTTCTGTCGGAAAACAAATAATGGTCCCACTGAGCTCAAACCAGACGGGATAGCATGTTGCTGCAGAAGCCTGTGTTACACATGGGGGTTAAGTCCACACCATCACACCTCCTCCTCTTTACTTTGTGGTGGGAACCACACATGCGGATATCATGCGTTCACCTTTTCTGGGTCTCACAAAGACAAATTTGGACTCATCAGACCAAAGTACAGATCTCCACTGGTCTAACGTCCATTCAACAGTTTTCTTCTTCTTCTTGTTCTTCAGACATTCAACCATGGAGACCTGAGTCACACAGTCTCCTTCTAACAGTTCACTTAGAGAACTCTGTAAAGCATTTATGCTGGCTTTAATCTGAGTTGGCATTAATTGGCGATTTCTAAGGCTTGTAACTGTAATGAACTTATCCTCTGCAGCAGAGGTAACTCTTGGACCCTTTCCTCAGGCGGTCCTCGTGAGAGCCAGTTTGATCGGAGACACATTCAAAGTTTTTGACATTGTTTGGATTGATTGACCTTCGGCATTGGACAGTTGTTTACTGTTTGTTGCCATAATACGGATTACTGCAGTAGTTGAATAGGACTACCTCTGAACAACTGATTGTCTGATTGACTACGTCATGGAGCTGGTTGAGAGAATGACAAGAGTGTGCAACACTTTGAATCATCTGAAATATAAAACCTATTCTGCTTTGTTTACATGTTTACCATATAACTGCACGTGTTATTTCATAGTTTTGATGTCAATGTAGAAAATAATTAAAATAAAGAAAAAACATTGAATGTTTGACTGGTTTTGTATATTGTATTTAACATTGTTGTATCTGTCTTGTCTCAGAATCAAAAGTTATTTATAGTAGTAGTTATATCTGTCTATAATCCTACATTGTAAATAATGTTTTGTTTTTAAACTTGTACAAAGGGGCATATAATTTCTGCCTACCTGGTTAGGAAACAGTTTCTGCTGTGGAACAGGTTAAAAATATTTTTAACACAGAATATTTTTTCATCCACATGGTTAAAAATGTGTTTGAGGAGTCTGGAAATACCTCTGAGAACAGCGGTAAGTGTTGTTTTATAGCGTTTCAGGTTTTTCAAACGTCTGTTTGTTTATTATTTCACAAACTGCGGTTTAACTTACCGCTCTGCTCACCTCGTGGCCCGGTTGTCAGACTGCAGCGTATTGTTGTGTCACTAAGATAACACATTACTTTGTCAAAGGCGAGTGTCAAGCGGCTGGGGCTTGCCATGAAGCCACTGGCAGCCTGTCATTGAGCACCGATCCGGTCAGCACAGATCTCGTAAGGAAGTGGCGTCAGTTAGTGACCTGGCACTCTTGATTTACGCCTCCTGACAAGGAGAGCAATTGTAAGGTGATGAACCTGTCACCCTCCCCTCCACCTCTTCAAAAACACTGTCTCAGGTACCAAAGTCATGAGTTGTTTGACGTGTATACAATAGAATGATTTTTGCACTCGTCTCCCTCAACAATGGCTGTCTAATCCAGGTTGACAGGTTCACGTTTGAAATTATATATAGCTTGTAAAAGGAGTGATCAGGCGCACCTGTAGTTTTTCACTTTGACCACACAGGCGTCTGACAAAGAGGCCTTGTTATGTCAGATGTTTACCCTTGACACTGACCCGGTTTAAAGTTAATGTGCTTGTTATTGTGCACTCACACTTTAAGTAATAATTACATCAATGCCAACGTTGGCAGAGAGAATACATTTGTAAGAGAGTGCAGCTGCTCGGGCAACTGAATCACCAAATGATCTTTGGTCCAGAGCCATTTCTCTACAGGATACACATCAAACAATCCCAAGAGGGAACTTTGTGGTTTTATATTCTCTCTCTTTTACTCCATTTCACTCTATTTAAAGACCAGGGCCTGAATTACTTTGGTGTCATTTTTATTCCCCAGACTTGTATTGTGAATGTGCTGCACTTGCCGTGCCACCCTTACCCAAACAGCTGGCACATTTGATAACTTCACCCCCCGGCCGTGCTTACAAAACATGTAAAGTAGAGCGTGTGCTGTTGAGGATGACTCTTGAGCAATTTCACAACAGGGTTGTATCTCTTACAGTTGTAGTAATGCCACTTTCTAACTGCTGTAATATCTAATCCTTTGCAGATGAAGAGATGTCAAACCTCTCAATTAACTGTAATTGCAGACAAGAGTGTTTCTAAATGAAATGGTTGTATGCTGACTCATTAACCGTCTCATTTGTGGTCACATCCAGAACAGTAGTATGTTTTGTTTTATGTCATTGCTACAATTCAGAAGAGAAAGAAGTTGTTTTCTGTGCCTTTTAAACTGATTGATGATTAGATTTAACAACCCTTCTTACATCCCGTGTCAGCTTGGACACGTAAACATTGTGAACATGTGCATGTGGGTGACCTCTGCGTTTTGTGGTTGGTTTTCAGCCCAGGTTAGAAAACAACAGAACAGCGAAACCTTGCAAAGGGAAGTGTTGCAATCACTGAGTGTTTGTGTTTCTTAATGCTCACTGCGGCCTCAGCTCTCTCGGAGGCCCAGTCATCAGTCTAACAGTCTGTTGCCCTCGCCACCCACTGCCCCCCTACCCTCCACACACTTGTCTATCCACCATCCTATCAGTGCCTGTCGATGCTTGCAACTGTAGTGAAAGGATTGTGCCACTGTGCACACACACTGTGCAGAGCTGACTTAGACTTAGATATGTACAGTGTTTGTGTTCACACATCAGATTTACAGTTCAGTACAATTACGAGGACAATGTCATCATTGCATATACACTTGATATTAACTAACTGGTCTTTCCCTGGTTATTGTGCATAATTGTGACATTGTAAATGTGTAAGTAGGGTCAAAGAAGTCAGCTGTCAGGTCTCAACAAACTGACTTTTTCTTCTCGTGGGCGGATTTGTTTTTCTTTTCCTCTCAAACATGATCAGGCTGTATTGATTTCCTTTAACTCTGGCTGACTTTGACTGTGGTCTGATCACAATGTGAACCAGACCGCCTTCAGATGTGGCTCAGTGGACAACGCCTGAATGTGTTCTTATGATTCGCACCATTGTATTATTGCGTCATCCTCTGCTGAGTAATCACAGTCTATGAAATGTCAAAAAAAAAAAGTAAAGATGCTCATGACAACTTCCTAGAGACAAAGATGTTGTGTTGTTTTGTTCAACCAAAAGTCTACAGCAGCATTTTAAGACCTGAAAACATACAATGTGTGCAATCTTCTACTACTCGTGCTTGAAAAATTACCGAAACATCAAATAAAATCTTTCTGTTGGTCCACCTTTCGTTTAATTGACTTACCTTTTCAGCTCCAATAATGTGCATTTTTCTTTATCCAGACTAGGGATGCAACAATTTTAGATTACATTTTTCTTGCACGTCTTGCAGCCAAACGTGAGGGTGACACAAGAGGGGGTTACAATCCACAACTACACCTCCAGATTATAAAACTACATTTTACACACTGGATCTTCAACTCACAGCATATTTGTTGTGACAGAAAGCAGAGTCTTTTGTATTCTCCAGAAACAAATAGAGCTGACTGTTTCCAAGGTTAAGAATGAACGTTTGTGCTTTAGTGAAATTGATTTTATTTTCTTCTTTGTTGTGTTTTTAAATGCCATGCTGAGGCCCTTCAGTTGAGGTGCTTTGATTTGTCTCTGTGCTTCAAAATTGCCATATAAATGGGATTTTTCTTTATTTGTCAGTGGAATTAATTTGTTGTTGGTTTTGTTTTTTTCTTTGGATTCATTACTGATAAAAAGGATAAACTTTTAAACTTGTAATCTCTCTCTCTCTCTAATGTGGTTATGCAGTTATTAAGAACACGTTTTTCCTTGCTCACAGTGTTGCTGAAATAAGAAACCATCATACCGCCACTTTTTAATTAACCTTAAAAGTTCATGTATCTTAGAGATGCAGACAGTGTGTGACTTCTGATGGCTTCGGCTAATGAAAGTCTGCCTCTCTAATGGCTCTAATTGTCGATTCAGAGCACCGTGGCTGTGTTTTCAGTCTTGTCTGGCTCAGCGTAGGTGATGTATTGAGAGCCTAGTCACCATAGTAACCTTTGTGATGTCTCCCAGTTTTTTTCCCCCCTGTTTCCCAACAATACAGGGAGCATTTAGATTCAGCGATGCACCTGATTTGTTTAGCTTAAATCATGTCAGACTGATTGTCAGTGCTCGACTGCAAAACAACACCAACTTGTGCCAAAGTTTTGTTTCTAAACTAAAGTATTCACGCATGGAGAAGTCAGCTCGGTCAGTTCTTTCTCTGCTGCCGCTCTAAAATTCCTCACTTACACACCAGGGCTGCCATGTTCCAGTTTCCAATGTGAGCCACTATCGGAGCGGCCGGAGTGTATTAGATTCTCTATTGGGAATGTGGTGCTAAAAATACTGGCCTGGCTGAAAGTGTACACTGATAGGAGCCTGGACTCGCCGCCCTGTGATGATTTGCCTTCTTTGCGGGGTCACTCAGTGCTCTGCTGGCTGACTAAACTGCGACTACAGAACCACCGTCCCCCTCCCCTAGTATCGTTACACCGCCAGCGTCTTTGTCCATTAAACTGTTTTGTTCAACTGTGTGTGAGGTCTTGTGCGAGAAAGAGGGAGGCTCTTTGTAGCTGTAAATGTGTTCCTTGATGGACACGGCAGTGAGCAACATTTGCAGCACACTCCTCTGGCAGTTACCGTCAGTTTGATAGGAAATGTTTCATTTGGAGGTGGATGTGTTGAAATTACAGGCCTGTGGCATGCCATTCATGCTTACAATTCGGCTACACTCCCAAGACCACAAAGAGAACTGCAGATCTAAATGTAGTTTTAAAAAGAGAAGTGTACTTTTTAACATGCCAAGTTGCTTTTAATAGCTTGCAGCTTAAATCCATGTTAGGACATTTTGTGTGTACTTTAAACAAGCCTCAAAGTTGTAGGCTGAACTCTAGATAATTGCTGCAGAGCGAGCATGCTGGTTAAGGTCATGGAGTGAAAAGCGTGTTGTTTGGACACCACGTGTGTGTGTATGTGTGTGTGTCGGTTGTCTTGTACTGTTATGCAACAGAAGGTGTAAAATGAGCTGCTGCCATAAAGAGGTGCATGCCTAGCTGTTATACCGCTTCCCCACATGGTTGACCAGTTGGCCTGATGTGCCCAGCTCAATGGTGGGTCAGTTGGTAAACAAATACAGTCCCTCTGAACCAGGCAGCACACCTCCCAGCTGCCCCATGACTTGTGAACTGTAAAATCGTGTGCCTGGAATGTCCCACGTCGCACCTGCAAAGGAAAACGGTCTTTATGACTGTCATTACTTGTGTTATGTCACACAAAGCATATGCCCGAGAGTTTGGCTGATTTCCCAACGAGAGAGTTGAGGAAATCCTCATTACTGTCAGCTCTCTCCATACAGACCACCACCTGTGTGTGTAATAGTGTTTGATGTATTTTCCAGGAGGTTCAAGAGCACTGGACCGCGTGTTCAGTTTGTAGAGCTGAAATACTTGGCTGATTAATCAATTGAAATAAAACTACTTGAGTATTATTATAATAAATATAATTTCCTCAAGCAACAAGGCCAAAAAATTTGCTTCCAAAATGTGAAGATTTACGGCTTTTCACTGAGTATTGAGTTGTTGAGTTGTTACAAAATATGTAATTCGAAGGAATCCTTTGGCGATCTTATAAATTATCTGATACGCAATAGACTAAACTAAGATTAGATTAGTTAGAAAAATAACTGTTGCAACAGCTGCAACCCTCTGCAAAATTTTGTGATACAGCAGATCTAAAATGATTGTGACAGTTAAAACGTAAGCTGCTGCACAGTAGCACAGTTCAGGAGTTTCTCATCAAACAGGATCATGTGTCTGGGTGAAGACTGACAAAGCCACAAATCTACTACTGGTGCAATACGCGGCCATTAGTACAGTTCCCCCCTCACAGACAAATATTTTTAATGCATTAGGTAATGTTTTTTATGGTCTTGAGTTACAGAAGGAACTCCACAAATCAACTTAGCGTAACTAAGGATGAGCACAGCCTCACTGTGATGACAGCACTCCATATTTGACAGTGGCTCACGGCCAGCTATGTGGTTGCTAAACAAAATGTCAGTGAAGATGGTCTGGTCTTCATCAAAGCCAGAGACATAACCGCATATTTTTCAGTAAAATATCTCCTCTAATTACCAAGAGAGCTATTTTTTCCCCCTCTTGAGACCATGTCTGACTTCTTCAACCCTGTTTTTCCAGTTTACAGTGCAGACGTCTTGCCTAACGCACCATTCACGTTCAGCTATTTCAGAGTCATAACATTTCCTTTTCATAAGGCACTTCTGTCCAGTTTGACATCAGACTTCTGTTACTACACACACACTACTGTTTGAGCCTTGTTTTTATAAATATACATGGTCATACATGATGGTATCAAGTTTCTGAATTGTCTTTCCTTGTGTGTCTTTTCAGTTTGTCCAAGCAAGGACATCCGGAACAATGTGACCAACCTGCAGACACTTGAGAACTGCACTGTGATCGAAGGCCACCTGAAGATCTTACTCATGTTCAGGACCAAGCCCGAAGATTTCAGAGGCCTCAGTTTCCCCAAACTGATAGTGGTCACTGACTACCTGTTGCTCTTCCGAGTTTACGGCCTGGAGAGCCTCAGCGACCTCTTCCCGAACCTAACTGTGATCAGAGGCAACAATCTGTTTTTCAACTACGCCCTGGTGATGTTCGAGATGCTCCAGCTGCGAGAGATCGGCCTCCATAGCTTGATGAACATCACCCGAGGAGCTGTGAGAATCGAGAAGAACCCTGATCTCTGCTATCTTTCCACCCTGGACTGGTCCAAAATCCTGGACTCGGTTGAGGACAACTACATCATGGCTAACAAGAACGACAGAGAGTGTGGAGACGTGTGCCCGGGGGCGGCCGTCGGAAAGACCACCTGCCAGACGACCACCATCAACGGGCACTTCAGTGAGCGCTGCTGGACTCAGAACCACTGTCAAAGAAGTAAGCAGTATTTTGTTATATTTCTATACCTCTCATGTCGTATGTATTGATATGACTGTTACATACAATTCTTTAATTGTTAAGATGATTGCCTTCCACCCAGCGATACTTCAAAATCATTTTCAAAGATCTTCCTGCAGTAAATTTTAGGAATGGATTGGAGTGTCTCCGATGGCCATCGTGATATGTAGTATAACAATCGTGGATCAGGGCTAAAAACGATTATTAGTTTAAAGTTTTTATGTTTATCTATCAGCAGATTGATAAAGAATCAGATTGATAAAGCAAAAGCAGCTGAAACTAACTGTTTATCAATCATCAGATTAATAAACAACGAAAACAGTTGTTAGTTTCAGCTGTAACATTACCAAGTAAGATGATAAAACCCTTGAAATTCACCATACCAGTACATTTTTCTGTTAAATCATAAGATCATAATCTGCCTCATGTTGACGTCAGCAGACAAATCTAGCTCAGTTTAGTCCCGTATTGGTCACAGTTTGGTTTCTACATATTTTGTAGTTGAGACTGTTAAGAAACTGCATGATTAGACACATTATTGTCATATAAATGTCTTGTAGCTGACCAGTAGCTCATTCTGTAGTTCTTCTCAGCTGCTTTCCACCAACACATCATTTTTTCCATTCCCTTTTTGCTTTTGCTACACGTCCAACCAGTCTCAACATTTACAGACTTCAGCTCTGCATTTGGACCAAATAAACGCACATGAGGGTCACTGTTTAAAACAAAAATAGTACTTTATCCGTGTGAGAATCACAGCACAACATGTTTTGCCAAAAGTGAGTTGTGTTCTTTTTCTTTTTCTTATTTTAGTGTTGAAATGTCAAAGCTGTGTCTTTTACTCAGGTTTTGTCAGGTAGGCCAACTTTTGTGGCAATGCAGCATGAACTGATGTGACGCAACACCTCGCCAGTTAGTCTTTGAATGTTTACCCTCAATAGACTGCGGTGTTGTCATTGCTCATGTTGTGTGGAGGAGGTAGCACACATCTCATTGTGCCCTTTAAGCACGGCTCCTGTGACACGGGGCTGTTCCCTCCGTGTCCCGGCTTTTTACTGTAAAATGACGAGCCCTCCCATCTCGCACTGCCAAAGAGTTCAAGTTCAGGTGCTGAGAAGAATTTTGCATACTGGTGCCGCCTGAACACCTTGGCTCGCACCGTTACGCAACACATGCTGGTTTAACAGCTCTTTTGAACGAGTTTATCTGCACATTTCTGCTTTTTTCAGAGTCGTATTATATTGTTTGTTTGGTGTGGCAGGCTACATGCTGTTTCTGTTGAGCTGAGCGAGGTCCATTATTATGCTCTTGACTCTGAAGACTCTTGACTCTTTTTATAAGTTTTTTTCCACTAATGACTTGGTACTTGAGGTGATTACTCATAGTCATCACTTGCAGAACAGGCATGATTTTCTAATTGTGTGCAATGATGATGAATCAAGAACCAGGAGGTGACTGGCAAGCTCTGATCTTCAGTCATGCGTCTGCATTCGGCAGGGGCAGGGCCTGCGGTCTTGTGGTCTGTGCCCTGCGGTTTTTTTGCCTACTTTCACTAAAGCATGAAAAGATCCGTTAAGCCCGAGCTAGAACCACAGGATGGAGAGCAAAGCATTCGGTGTCTTCTTCAGATGTACCGTTACTGCTTTTTATAGACCTACTGTAGTGTGTTGTTAAAGTTTCCCAAACATTCTTTATATCGTCTGGTGTCAGGTGAATAACCTGCATGTGTAAACAAACAGATGCTGGATCTGATAAAACAAGAGAGGTGTAAATGTATGTCTTATTAGTCTTAGTGCAAAAAAAGTGTCTTTAATCTCTCTTAATATAAAACAACTGAAAAATGGTGACAGCGCCGTCTACAAAAAGTTTTGTAATGCAAAGCAGCAGGTAAGTACACCAACAGAAAACAAAGCCGTGGGACCACGAGGCTTGGCTTAGCTCCCATTCACAGAGTCACAACCCATTTCCCTTCCCTGCTTCTATAACGGGGGTAATTTGAGTTTCTCCCGGAGCAGCCACTGCTAATTTCCCCCTCCTTTTTACACCAAACTGGGTGCGTCCGTTCAGCAAAGTGGCAAAGCAAGGTTGCAGGAGATGCTCATTACCAAAGCTGATTAGATTTGAGCGACAGGCGCACACACAAACACATACTTTGTCAACAGCTGTAATAGTGGCAAATGCAGGACGACATCCTGTGAAGCATCTTTCTCATATTTGCAATTAATTCTCTGAAATTTGGGCTAAATTATGTTTGATATTTTATGGAGTTTGGTTAAAGATAAGTGCCAGACAAACAAACCCAGATGTCAGATATTCACGCAGAAAGAGCTTTCCTATCAGAGCTTGAACACTTACATAATGCTGAGCATTTTAGGGGCATTTTAGGGGCTATATCTGTTGTTTTGCCACATCACAAAGTAATTATTGGACATTATAGTGCATTTAAATATGATATAAGGCTGTCACAATACCAGAATTTTAAACTTTGATACAATACTTGCATAAAAAACAGTATTCGATACTTCTTTTGATATAACAGTAAAAAAAAACCCCACAAAAAGTAGTATAATTTATTATTTTAAAGGTCACCAGTGTTTGTGTGGTTATTATTACCCTGTTTCTAGCAAGTTATTTATGTTAATAATGTAATTCTGCTTAAATCTCCATTTTATTTTAGTGTTTACTCACAAACTAGTTTAATCTGCTCACCTCCCTCTCTTTTCTCCATACACACCGACTTGCCCCGCCACACCTCTCTCTGTTTCTCTCTCAAACAGTACAAGCAGTACTTTTATAAACTTGGCCAAAAAAACAAAAACTCACATTTTTGGATATTTTCCACCTGCGATCCTGTTTTCACAGCAGCAGGTGAGCCGTGTACGGAGGAGGCTTGTTGTTAATGATGCAGCTGATCAAAACCAACCACCAACCAGGTGTGTTCACTGTTTACCGTTGCAGCCTGTGCTTGTAAAATAAACACTGTGTCCTCGTCTTCAACAAAACACCAGATAACATCTCACTCTCTCTTTCTTTGTGTCTCTGCAACAGAGCATGTGCGATTTTTAGCAGACCGTACCGGAGGAAGAGAGCTAAGAGAATGGCGTCACTCTGATTGTAGATGTGTTTTTTAATAACTTTATTTTAGATACTATTGATATATAAAACAGAGTTCCCATCATGTAAAACATATGGTATGGAAAAAACAAAGTATGGGTACTCATGATGAGAAGTTGGCACCTTGCACGGCAGCCTCTGCCATCAGTGGGTGTGACAAGTGTTGTAATTGCTTTGAGTGGTTGGAAGACCAGAAAGCTGCTATCCAAGTACATACAAATGCATTTACCATTTAAAAATATCGAGGACTATTTTGAAAAACCACGTTACTGGTAATAATCAACAACTTTCAAACATATAACCTTAATATCTCAAGTCCGTTATAAACACGGGCTTATTAAACATGTTGCAGAACAAAGCAGACCTTTATTTCCTTTTCAAAAATTGAATTGAAATTATGAGCAGACATGGAGGGAAATATTACTTAGAGTCTATTTGCTCGTAATGAATTACTATTTCTCGCCAACAGTCATTTGAAGATAATGGGCATTTGATTATGTTTTGGTAATGGCTGTTATGTGGCACAGCTTTTTGGCTGTTAGGATGTCAGCTTAGCTCGAGCCCTGAAAGAAGATGGCAGCTGAAAATATTGGCTGTGACTCAATTAGAAATCAGGGGCTTCCCGTTGGGATATTATTTTTTTTTTCCCACTGCTGAACTGCACTGACAGATTGTCCATCAAATGTATTCTATTATTTAACATGTTTTTTTTTTTTTCTGATTAGTATTTTTAGGACATTTTCTGTCTTTATAGAGTTGACTGTAGAGAAAAGAAACGTACGTGACAACGGTGTCTGGCCAGATTCAAACATAGGATGCACCAAAAACACCAACCTAATGGTGCATATCTAATTATTTTTATTCAAATTTAGGGGGGAATGAACGAAGTAGTTTCTGAGTCATATCAGTGCACATAAGTTGGGTTACTGTAAAATGAAATCCAGTGTTTCCTTTCTCATTTTGACGTGCATTAGAAATTCTGAGAACAAGACATCTGTTAAGTCCTTTACTGTAATTTACGACACACGCGTGGTGTCACCCACAGAACAGTTCTGTTATAACTGTTTTGAAGGTCAGAATGTAGCGGCTCTGTCCACCACCGCGTTGGCAGTCCTGTCTCTTCCGCCCCCCAGCTAATCTTAAAATCGTGGGTCATCGGCAGACCCAAAGTGTGCCCAATGATGGCAACGGCACCTACATGTCAATCAAAGCGACCATGCTGTTAATTTTTGACCTATTTTTTTTTATCTATTTTTGACGATTCTAACAAGAAGTATGCAGGTTCCTCCATGTCTGTTTCACCCAGAGCAGAGCAGCTGTCAGTCATGACATCACACCACCTTTTATAGCAACAAATAACTAATTCAAACCAAACTTGTCAGAAAAATTATCATCTTTGGGAATTTTATTTGATATATATACTAGGGCTGCAGCTATCGATTCTTTTTGAAGAGTATTTTACTGAATATTTCAACGATTTTTAAGCAACAATACTGTAACAGACAGTGTATACACTGCGGCTGTTTGTGTTCATTTAGGTTGTACTGCAGTGTATGGGGTTGCAGGACATCTGGGGAGTGGCATTATCAGAGTGAAGCCTGTCAGTCATGGCAGTTGCCATGGCAACAATGAGGGGCGAAGTAGCCAGCTGGGGTTAGCGGAGGACCTGTGGGGGTGTGTCCGGGGTGTGTCTGTCTGTGTGTGTGTGTGTGTAGGGAGAGAGACGTGACAGAGCTAATGTTGATAACGCTATATGCCGGTTTGACTGCGTGTTTTATTGTTTTGGCAATGACTACAGCCCACAGTAGCCTGTGTTCAAGCTAAGGAATAAAGACCAGCAAAACCAGCTCATACTTCATAGCTCCATTATTCCAGGGCGCAACAATACTACTGCATAATGTGTGACAGAAACGACAGGCCTGTTAAAACCGAACGATTGATCCCAAACTTTGGACATCTTTTGCCTTTTGTGGACGGTCTCTTCGTTCTCTTCCATAGCGCCAACTTTTTGCCTCTGAGTCGCTTGTGTCACTGTTTACAGTCTGTGTAAAAACAATCCCTGGGGTGGAATGCAAGTGACTACTTAACCGAAATTAATGATTAATTGAGTACTTGAGGCAAAGAAAATGATTCAAGGATTTTTTGTACTTGAATTACTCAAATTACTCAAGTTCTCGTTGCAGCTCTAATTGATTTAGTTTGTCCCATCTGCTAACATGAAGGGGGCAAAGTTTATGACCTTTAATGTCCAATAGGGGATGGTCGAGGTGTTTTGGCTCCACTTTTTGGGAGCTTCCATGTTGTCCATGTTATATACTATGTTATTTCCCTCATGGCTGGTATTTTATGCACACATTATTAAAAATAATCTTAATTATCTACCCTCTGAAGGATACGAGGCACCAGGGGAGCCACCATCCTCCTCCTCAGCAGCTTTCGCGAGTGTTACATATTTAATAAGCTCCCATAAGGTCTCTTAGCAAACACCTCCACCTCTGATTGGCTTGGCTCTTTGCACACTCGTAGCATGTGTGCCGCTGTCACAATTGGAGCGTAGCTATGAATCACATTTGAGTCAGGTGAGGTGAGGAGCTGGACCCTTCTCGATATGGATGTTCCAAATTTAATCTTGGCTCACATCTCACATGTCTGACCACCAATCACAAGGTGGACTTGGAGATTTGCCAGGGTCAGCGTGTGTAATGGCAACACAGACATGGGTTATAAATCACACAGGGACATAACGTCTGTGTGGACGGCTATTGTTTAGTCTTGCTGCTAGGAAACAGGAGAGTAACACTGTGGTGTAATCGTGGATATGAACACATCAGTCATTCACCCAGCCGGTATCAGAAGGAAAAGCGAGGTCACCGGTCACTACGGTGGTGAGGAGGGTGGGTTTGGGGGGTTGGATCCCACCTCACCGCTGACGCTCAGCTCCCCTCTCCGCCGACCTTGTCGCAGCTCCCACACGCAACGGTCAGCGCTGGCGCCACGATCCGCTCCCACTCTGAACAATGGTGGTCGTAGAAGTTCTCGGAGCGCTCTTCCCAATTGTTTCCCGTCTTTGTTCGTCTGCTTCCTCTCCGAGGTTATGAATGGACGCAGGGGCCTGAGGTGCTGCCTCGGTAGCGGCGGACACTTTTATGAGACCAAAATACTGATGGGTGACCCGTGGAGGTCAGCAAGGCAGGAAAGAGGACAAACTTAGTCGCTAGTAAAGTTGTCTGTGGGGAAATGGGAGGATATTGTTGCTAAGCTTTATTATTTTGAGATGGAAGTGACCCCTGGTGTGAAGGAACTAAGACTTTATTATATTGTCCACATATTGTTCATTATTGGCACCGAAAACTTCGACTCTTCGACTTTATACCTGCCAACGGTGTAAGAACACTGCTCTTTGATGTCATTCTGACATGTTGAGAGCTGGTATAAGCAAATTTCGACAGCCTGGTGGAGCTTATGCATTCATTGCCTGTAGCAAAGCCTTAAAAACATGAACTGTGTTTGAAAGCCAAAGCAGGCTTGTGCTCCTCCCATCACAGGAATCATTCATACTGTTCCTATTTTTGTCATGGCCCCCATTCATTCGGTATCCTCTATATAATATTAAACCTTACAGCTTAAATCTGGAACTTTCTGCAACGAGAAGTAAATAATGTTAGAACTAAAACAATTGTGATTAAAAAAACGAGACTTTTTACAACCTTGCTGAACGTAAACAGTTATGAAATGAATGAGAACGTCCTCAGTTCAGCAGCGAGGCGAAATTTACTTTAGCTGTCCTCCCTGTGAGCAAAACAAATTTACAGTCACAACTCCTGTGACTTTATTACACGCCTGCAACGTGTGCTCAGAGATCTCATGTAGCGTTAAGTTAACCGTCATCCAGATACAATATATAATGCACATACTGCGCATGCACATATGGCCAGTAAGTTCACAAGGAAAGGGGCCATAGATAAGTAGATTATCTGTCCAAAAGACACAGTACAACCCCGGCATCTTGTTTGAATTCCTTCCTCTTTTCTTTATTTGTTTCCACTGTGCAGAAGCTTAAAACCAATATTCAGTTCGACTGTGAGCTATTTGTCTTTCATTACTGAGGTCTTTCCTTCTTCTGTTTTTTACATTTTGGTGCAGAAAATAAAAAAAAAAAAGCTCATGTAGCACTCATAAACTGCTTCATGGCTGAATGTGAAATGAATTTGAATAAAAAAGTTTAACACAAAGACAAGCAAACATTGTTAAAGAATGGGAACACATCACAGCAAGGAAGCAATGATTAAAAAGATCTTGAGATCAGATTTAAAACACTCAACAGAGCTGCGTCAATGCCAAAAAAAAAAAGAAAAAAAAGAAAATAGAGCTGCGCCGATGTTTGTTTGACTTGGCAGGGGCAAAACCTGAAATCCACACCGGCTATGTGTACTACCCTGTACTCATGTGATTCAGGAGATTACAACGCATGAAACAACAAATGGCAGAAAACGCTTCACTTGATCTTATGTAAAGAGATCTGTATAGCACAATTAGTAACAACAAGTTGTAGAATAAACTTGTTCTTGTTTGACCTGATCTGTGTTGCAAAACTTTGTTATCATCCATGAAAAGAAAAAAAAAAAAAGGAATCAGACAAGATCAGACAGATGTGTGTAAGTCGTAAAAATCTACCCCAGTCTTCTCTTTTAATGGCTCAGTATGCCGAGTGCTATTCTACTAGCCTAAATCCAGACTGCACTCAGACCCCCCCACACACACACACACACACACACACACACACACACACACACACACACACACACACACCATGAGTCCTTTCCTTTGAGCTGACTTAACTGCTCTGGCACTCAGTCTTGTGGAGCTGCACCCTGCGAACCCTCGCCGTTCAGCTACTGGAGCCATTCCCATGGAATCCCAGACATTTCAGGCATTTGTTAAAGCTGGGCCGACAGGCGTTTCTTCACTGCTGTACGCGCTCACACTCACCACAGCCATGCCGTTTACAACAGCTCACCACTGTTTTACTGCTGGTCAAATCGGCCCGGCGTGAAAATCTTTCTTTTTATCGACTCGCGCAAGCTACATGCCACCGTTATCCGCGTTTTATTGGTTTATTTTTCTATTGATTAACATCGCAATCTGTCACACCTGTACCAAAAGGTTTGTTTTGCGTGCAGCGTGATAAAATATCACTTTTGTCTAATATCATAACACCAAACTCTGTCAGAGCCAAGCCTTAATGTCTTATTTCTGTGTGTAAAGGCTCCACATCAATGGAAAAATGAAAAACATTAGTTAATGTGGCTTTTGAAAACCGTGTTTTGTGAAAGGGAGTTGAGTCAGAGTTAGAAGTAATTCACTTTGGCTTCTTGGTGCCTTTTTAAAGGTTTTGAGTGAGTGTTTTTACTGCAGTCCAAGAAAAATGAAAAAGAAAATGACAACAGAATTTTACATCCAACACAAAATTTACATTAGTGTTTATAGGATTGTAAATTCATCATCAGTTAATCTGCAAATCATTTTTTAATTAAGTAATTGATTGCTTTGCCTATAAACTGATAAAACTTTTGCCTAACTGACAAATCAATGACATAAAAAGTCAGTTTCTGAAATCAGACTGTTAAATATTTTTGCTTAAAATGTTGAAATAGTTGTCATTAACTTTTTTGTTAATTGACTGTTACAGCTCTAATGTTAAAACGCAACTCAAGCAATATTCTTATTATCCTACTCAATATTTTAAAATATTTATTTCTAAAAAGATTGGTTACTATCTCAAATTTCTTTTGAATTATAGTGTCTGTCAGAGGAGGTCTTTATCTCTGGTCTTTGTTATTCCACAGTTTAAAACAACTTTCTTGTTTTATTACACACAGTTTGCTGTTGCCACTGCCGGAAACATAAATCACAAGCACTCAAAAGACACGCATGACATAAATAAAGACCATCTTCGAATGGGAGCACCAACATTGCACCTCCCTGACTGTCCTAATAAATAAATGAACCATTATTAGAAACCTCCAGCGAGATTAAAGAAACGCAAATTTCTTCTTGCTGCTTAATTTTGGTCTGGTGACGACTTCCTTCCCGCTAACATTTCTTACATATTTTATCCACTGCGTTCGAGACAAGGGTTGTGTGACGTTGCATTAATGACATAAATGTGACACAAATGCTTTTGATGTCATAACAGGTAGTCAAAGACAACCATAGAGGTAGTCATTATTTCATCCTGACACCGAGCCTTGGAAGGAAATGAAGATTCAAGGCCGTGGCGTGCGTCATTTGCCTGTCAAGCAGGCAGTGTAATTGGCCATCAATGAGTGCAGTGTTTATCATTCCTATTCCAGTCACGGACAAACTGGATATCCTCCCTTCAGATGACCGCAGTGACAGGGCGACATTAAAAACAAAAAGTGCTTTTCCATGTTGTTTGTGTGTTTTTGTTCTATTAACAGAGGCCGGGCCGGTTAATGAAATTGTTTACGATTCCTGTTGCCACCAGAGTCGTCTGAAACGAGCCCTGCTGCTGCTGAGTCAGACCAGCTGACAAGTGGTTACCAAGAAAAAATGAGACAAATAAACTCGGGTCATTAGCCATCGCTCTTTATAAAGTTATGTTCAGGCAACAACTTTAATCTTTTTCTGTGAAATACTTTTTACATTAATTGGAATTAGATTGACCGGAGGTCGTTTGTGATCCTTAATCTTTCTCATCTGTGTTTTGATCCACGATTGAATTATTAACATTCCTGACTGATGCCTCTTTTGGGTTTTCTGTGTCCGACAAGACTAAATCAGTGAAGTTGGTCCAAAAGTATCACTCGTTTCTTCATTTTTGCTTTAAAAAAACTGTAAAAAGATTAATTGTTTGCTTCATAAATTGTCCAAAATCAGTAATAGATGGTCATTACAATTTGAGACCCATGGTCATATCTTCAAATTGCCTGTTTTATCTGACCAACGGCCTCATCAGAAAATGGCCCATCACCATTTCTTAGAGCTGAATGTATCATATTTAATGTCTAGTGTTGTCCAAAACCAAACCTGAACATATTTCACTTGACTGTTTTATAACCTAAAGAAGAAACAACTCACATTTGAGAAGCTGGAACAAATATTTGGCATTTCTGCTTGGCAAATGATTCAAACAATGAATCAGTGATTTAAATGGTTTCTGTGGATCGACTTATGAAATAATCAACCAATTATTTCAGCTCTATAATGATATAAACTAAAGAGAAGGATCAAACTTTCATATTTGAGATGCTGGAATCAGAGAGTTTGGTGTTTTTGGTTGATAAATGAGTTCATTGATTTATCATTTATCACAATCGTCAATTGTTTTAGCTCTTTGTACTTTGTCTCTCAAATGTGAGATGTTAATTTCAATTGTCTTCAGTCAACAAAGCCCGGGGCTGTCTGAGACATAATAAAGCAATTCATTAAATGTCTAATTAAATGTCAGTGGGCATTGTCAGTGATTTTTCAGGTGAACATTGTAGCATTTGCACAGAGCTCCTGTCTCTACATGACTCTGCAAAGTCAACAACTTAAATGTCACGCACCCAATGAATTCATTCATTGTTGATTTTATGTCCCGCCATCCGTCCGTCTTCATCCGCCGCCATCTCATTCTTATTAAAGGTATGGAGGGAGCTGCAGTGGGCAGAGACATGTTTGGAAGTAGAAGTGGAGACTATACAACATCTGTTCCTCACTAGCAGAGAGGAAACCAGGCAGCTCTGTATTAATGGCAGACGTTAGTGCGTATCAGGGCACCAGTCGTCACCGCCTAAGGCTGAAATCATACATTTAATGTGCCAAAGGCACTGTCGGGAATTTTGATTCGGTTATGGAGCTGGAAATGTCAAAGGTGGCGTAGACCGATGTTAGCTATTATACTCAAATAAAACAAAAGAACACAAGATGTCTGGCTCATATTTGCATCCATAACTTATTGGATTTTGTGTTCTTAAAGTTATAATGTTGTGTTTGCTATGACAGTTTTCTGATAGACCTGGTGGTTATGGACTTGGCAGTACTCAACAAAGACCTCTGAAGGCCTTCTGTTATATTAAATGACCAAAAAAGTCCTCATACACTCTGGACTGATGAAGGCAAGACAGTAAAGATAGGCCTTTTGTCATGTACCACGCATGCATTTGTGTGTTAACGTTAACACTGTTGCCACATCTTCACGGTACAAACATTCAGGCGACCAGCAAACTGGGATTGTAGCAGGCATAATAAAATACTTTCAGCAAGCACTTCTGATGCTTTACTGAATATATTTTTTAAAATGCCGTTGTGGTGAATGAAGCAGAGGTTCAGCCCTGCGTGCGGTTTGGTGGACTTGCACCAGCAAGTCTGTCGTAACAAAACCCGTGTGCATCCAACAAAAACAAAACAT
Organism: Protonibea diacanthus; assembly: GCA_028641955.1. Lineage (NCBI taxonomy): Eukaryota > Metazoa > Chordata > Actinopteri > Sciaenidae > Protonibea > Protonibea diacanthus. Next base: position 18,054,365 of record CM053988.1, on the reverse strand, counting down.
TATTATTATTTATTATACAAGCTTGACTTGGTACCTCGGTTAGAACAAGTTCCCCAAGTGGGCAAACCAACTGCATGTAGATGGGGTTATTGAGCAATGACAACCATTGCTTGTTATATTTGGACGCTGCAGAGGATGTAACGTATGCATTTCATGTTGAAACAATTAGTTGATAAGGCAATTACTTTGACGGAAAGTTCAGTTTCTCTAATGAGAATGTTTTTGGGGGTTTTCAGGTCACAACTCATTTCATAGACTAAAATGGCCATTAGTTGCACGCCTGTATGCATCGGCATTACTTTGCAGATAAAATAGTTTTTAGTTTCTTCTTTTGCCCCCTCGTCTTGAAATATTTTGCCAGCTGTTGTGCCATGCAAGCAGTAAGTGGCCATGAATCCATGTCATCACTCTTCAAAGTTGAATTTTGGCAGTTTATTCAGTACTCGAGTTGCTGCGCTGTCATTCTCTGTTTGTTTTAAATTGTCAAATGTGTTGAAACATTGAAGGATCGTTATTTTGAAAAGTGCTTTTATTTGTTCTTCTTCAGATTATTCTCTTCTGGGCCTTCAGTAAAGAAACAAAAAAAAACTTTCTTTCATAAGAAACTAAATACTACCCTCGTCATGGACGTGGAATTTTAATTACCAACCAGCGCACCGCTGCATTCCCGCTTGGCATTTTCTGGGGTCTAATATGATCTCAATGCAAAAAGGCCTGAATAAGCTGCTGTTTCATCATTGCCATAAAGAGAAACTTGGAAAAACTCACCACAAAATGATTTTAGGGACGAATGTGGTTAATGACAAGCACTGAGGCTCTTAATTTTAGGCAGAAATCCCGGATTTTAGGGCGCGGTTATGTGTGTGTGTGTGTGTGTGTGTGCATTTTGATGTTGTGAGAAACAACAAACAAAGATAGAAAACTCTTTATACAGACTGTGTGCATTGGGTGCAGACAAAGAACTGTTGTGAACCGTGTGAGTCATTCCTTGCTGGCAATGTGGATTCTTTCTGCCTTTTTTGACACCCCATGCTGTTGAAGCTCGCCGTTGGCTGGCAGGCTGCGCAAATCTGTTTCTTCACCTCCCGTTTGCAAGTTGGCATCTCCCTGACAGGGTGTATTCATCGCTGTCGCACGAGGGAGTTGCACTGGTTTGTTGTTGATGTCCGCCCCGGGGATTGAGCACCTCATTGTATGGCTCTGACCCCCTCCTTCATCCAAGCGAAACCTCTGCTGATGAGATAAAGAGCAAGGCATTTCTGCAGCATTATACCCCGGCCTTCATGTGATCCTGCTGTACTTTGCACAAAACCGCATGACAAGACATCAGGCAAGCCCTGACCAGTGTGTCAGAGGAGCCAGAGTATCAAGGATAAGGAGTTCAGAGACAGGAGGCGGTGCATACATTCAAGACTTAAAAAAAAAAAAAAGATGTAGCTAGTTGTAAACGAACCTAAGTCCAACTGCTGACCAAGCACCTACCCCCCAAAATCCCCATTGATTTATTGTTGTCAAGTGATTTTACTCTGTCCAAATGGAAGATAAGTAGTGAAGATGCTGACAACACCAAACTGAAGCTCAGCATAACTAATTGGCAAACTGAGCAAAGACCTCTGCTCTCCGTGAACGCTGCTGGCTTCAGGGTTTATTATGATAATAAAGGAACTGTGCCTGTATTAAGAGATTTGCATGTTTTAAAGGAAGAATGACAAACAGTCTCCTCAGCATCCTTCTCGCTCTGAGAGATCAAAGATGGCTTGGGGTGGCCCCACTCACAAAGGTCCTCAGGGTCTCGACCTTGAAAGCGTTTCTGACAAGCACACAAGAAACAAGTCTATCTCCTTCAGTGTGGCCGCTGTTGTTTTTATTAGAAAAGCCTCTATGATGTCTGATCGTGAATAATACCTCTAATTTAGGATCAGCTACCAGAATTGATTGCACCTCGGCAGACACGGCCAAGTCAGCTGCTGGCAAAGTGAACCGTACAAATCTTTTGGACAGTGAGTTATTTGTTTTGATGGTTGCCTGCTTGTTCTCTCAGGTGTCACTCGGTGCATGTCTGGAGCTCGACGTCAGCCGCTGAAATTGGCTCACCCACATTAACCCTTGTTGTTTGAATTGGCCAATGCCTTTGTTAAAAAACATCAGACTTGACATTTTTATTATCTCTTGCTATCAGCTCAATCATTTAACACTTCAATCACTTAACAGTTCAAAATGTTAAAAATATTCAATTTAATGGTACATAAAACAAAGAAAAGCAGAAAATCTTCTCCAATATGATGCTTGGCATTATACTTGAAAAATTACTAAGTAATTAATCGGTTAGAAAAATATTTGTCCTAATTTCTGTTGGTGGATTAATGGACCAATTATTTCAGCTCCAAATTAAACTTAAACATGCAATATAGGGCTGCGACTAGCAGTTAGTTTCATTATCTATTGAACTGTTGATATTTCTTTTATACATTGATAAAATTGTTTTAGTTCATGAAATGTAAAATCTTAGAGGTCAAGATGATGTCTTTAAATATCTTGTTTTGTTCAACCAAATTTCAAATCTAATAAATTTAAAATGATTTGAAACAGAAAAAAAGAAGCAAAAATCCTGAAATTTGAGAAGCTGAAACTAACAAATATTTATGTTTTGTTTGATTTATTTAGATTAATGGAATGATTGACTGAAAATTGTTTAATTCATTTGTATGTTGATCGACTAATCTGTTAATTCACTAATTGTTTCAGCTTCAGTGCATTATGTATTAATATATAAACAGATGTGTGGTTTCTCTACATTACAACTCGACCGCATCGTTATTAAATAATAATTGAAAGACCTGCTCCGACACAACTGATCTCAGCCGGTTTGTAGAGGGGGGGCATCAGTCGTTCAAACAGGTATCTCAATCTGGATGGTATTTTTCCAGTTGTTCCAGAGCCAGTTGAGGTCTGTAAAAACTCCTAATGAGTTCGGGACATGATGAGACATGATGCATCACCCGGAGCACCGAGCTGTTCAGCACCATGCTAACATAACACGATTGTCTCAGCACGAATTTGAATGCATTTATTAAAGAACGCACCACGTGTCTCTCGACAAGGACTTGAATATAGAGGAGTTTGCTGCAGCAGTGTTCCCCCTTCAGCGTATTTATGGAAAAAGAAAAGTACTTTGTAAGATTGTGCTTTTGATGAGTATAAAAGCAGCCAATTCGAAGTAGTGTGCAGACAGAAAGACTGCAGTTAGTGCAGCTCCTTTTTTTTTCTTCTTCTTCTTCTTCTTGAGCTCCAGCCTGTTACTATGTGGCTCTCGTGTCGGTTTTTTTGCGCACCTCCCATTTCTGCTGCTGTCTGACTGGCTGGGAGGGAAGAGAGAGGGACACAAAGGGTTAAACTGTGTGCCTGTCTTCCTTGGAGATGGGAGAGGCCATTTGAATGGCTAGCTTCTACAGCTAGCCAACACATTGGCTAAGGCTGAGGGTGGATCTGCTGCTGGGCCTGTGCTCTGACATGGAGCACTGCTGGAGGATCAGGAGCCTGTGTGAGCACACAGCAGAGCTTTTGTGTATATGTGTGTGCGTGCGTGTGTGTGTAGTGCATACATTTAAGGTAACATTGAAGGGCAGCTTTTTAAATAAACTTTAGGAACAGTAGGAAAATCAATATTTTTGTCTTTCAGCGTGGAAATCATCTGCACTGCTCTTTGCAGGCGAAATCTCGTCACCGAGTAGATTATTTAGGCTGGCGCAGATAAAAGGTGGTTATATCATTTGTTTTTCTAGCGCTGTGCCCCCTTTAGCTTCCCCCTCACACTGCCATTCTCATATTGCTGCTGCCCGCCCCAAACACACTCTTTATGCGGTTCAAGATCATACCTCCGTGAATGTAAGAGCACAGTGCGTCCATGTTGTTTTGTCCGTTTAAGGCCCGACCTCATGACATCAATGAAGCCAGGCAGATTTAGACAACAAGTCAGGCTCAACAATTGAAAGTTAACAAAGTAAACTACCAAACAGTTGCTTTTAAAACACATTATTGAGATTAATTGTCTCGTAATTTGAAGTGCGCCACCCAAATTCCCCTTTCAGGTCTCATTTTATGTGGCTCAATATTAGGTCAGACTCGTAAAAGACACACATACTTGCAACTTTACGGCCTGACCTGTGACCTGCCCCTAACCTCGGGCTTTCATTATCTGCCCTGCTGCTTAACGGTCTTAATCTGGCTCTCGTGGATGAGAAGCTAATCTCAACAGACAAGTCAGTCAGCTGTATTTACTTCTGAGAACCCACCGTCCATCCTGGCAAACACTTGTCCTCATTCCTACGCCGAGACAGCAGCAGCAGCATGCACAAAGTCTGGTACACTTAGCTCGCGCACAAACATGCAAATCCTGAGAGTGTGGTGTTGAATGTTATGTAACGGGCTGAGTAAGAGACACACACACACGCGCAGACGTATGCATAAACAGCCATCCTGCAGACTCATGTCTCTGTCCTTTTAGTTGATCGTATTTTACGCCCCAGAAACGTCGCTGAACTTCAGTTTGTGTGTTTGCATGACTGTCAGTCCACTTTGTGTTTATTTTTCCTGTTTTGCTTGCAAAGTGCTCGTGTAGGTCATGTTGCTAGAAAGATGTGCTTCAGTTTAGTTCAGCTACTTTAGATGATTTAGGGCTTGTTTTTACTACGGCTACTGCAGCCAAGGGTTTAGGATATTTGTCATTTATCACGCGTTATTATAATGAAGTTGATGATGAAGGTGTTGTACAACAACTATATCATCTGCAGGGCGTCATTATCAGTTGATTTGTTACTCGTTTTATGATTAATCCATTGATTATTTTGTATAAATGTCAGAAAATAGTCCATCGCTTTCTCAATTTCTTACAATCTAAAGTTTTATTTGACTTGTTTTGTCAGTCCAAAACTTTAATTATCTTCTTATTTTTTTATTAATACAAAAAAAGTGGCAAGTCAACACATAAAAGAAGTTAGAACTAGTGACTATCTGCTGTTTCTGCTTGAAAAAAGGCATAAAAGGTTGCACAATTGTTGTCTGTTCATTGTCTGTCTGTTGCTGTGATGTTTATATAGAGTATGTGTCTATCTATGCAGCATCCTGGGATATACTGTACATTTACTAACCCTTCACAACATAAGGGGGTAATTAAGTATATTTTACATGTTTTCAAACTACTTTCTAGGTGCACAGCAGTCAGAAATAGAGATTGTCAGATCTAGCCCTTTTTAGAAGAGGATTTGTAAATAGACTTTAAAGAAATGCTGATACATGTCAGCTAACTTAACACAGTAAGACACAGGATGCACCTTTTTAGGTCAGGTCTGTTCATGCCTTTTTCCCCAGCATGCGCTCAGCAGCAGCTCAGGCTGCTGTTTTAGTCACTCATGAAGTGAAAAAAAGGAACTGAGCAAAGACATCTTGCACGTGTCTCGCTTGCAAAATACTGTATGCTTCGAATAGTTTTTTTTTTTTTTTCCCCTCTGCCTCACTTTCATCAAGCCTTCTGGATCAGTGTCTACCCGTTTGTTAACTAGTGCTGGATCCCTGCTGTTTGTATTCAGTGTGCTTGTTGGTCATTGGCAGATGGTGCTCCGGACTGCTGACGAGTGCAGCGAGCAGGGATTCCTCCTCTCCTGCTGATGTGATCATATGAGAGTTCTGTGGCTCTGGGGAAATAAAGATATACTGTCACTAGAGACTGATTAAAATCACCAATGTCACTTGGGGAACTGAAATACTGTGTAGATGTTTGAATGATGATAAGCTCCTGTTTCCTCTGCGTCTCTTCTTGCAGCTCACATTCAGTATTTAATACTTGGCTACATTTGTCTTGGGCCTGTCTCACCTTTGCCTCACTGACTTGACCTTGTTGTTCCTCTCTCACCTGCAGTGTGCCCTGTTCAGTGTAAACATCGAGCCTGCACCAAGGACGACCAGTGCTGCCACGACCAGTGTCTGGGCGGCTGCCTGAAGCCCAACTCGGCCAGTCACTGCGTGGCCTGCCGCGGCCTCCAGCACGGGGACAACTGTGTGGAGCGCTGCCCCGCAAACCACTTCACCTACAAGGGTTGGCGCTGCGTCTCCTTCGCCTTCTGCCAGGATCTCCACAACAGATGCAAGCGGGAGAAGGAGCACAACAAGAGCCCCGACTGCCACGAGTACGTCATCCACAACGGTGCCTGCATCCCTGAGTGTCCCTCTGGCTACACGACTGTCAACTCCTCCGCGTAAGTGGACACTCATGCCGGTCTGATGGGCTTTTGATGGTTCGATGGAACGATGTTTGATCAGTGAAGCTCGCTTGATATTCTGCATGCACACATGCACGTTCACATGCATGTCAACATTTAATCCTTCACATAGGAAGATTCTCCTACATGTGTGTAATTTCACTAAAACGCATCTAATTCTGTCACCTTCATGCGCATGGTTAAAAATAAACACAATGCCTTCATTTACAAATGCATTTTGCTCACTTCAGCTTGATTATTATTACAAAGACTCACAGGTATTATGCCGTAATCATTTGTTTGGCGTATTTGACCCGGACACTCAAAATGGGGAAACAGAAATGCAACAAATAAAAAGGAAGGAGGTGACATTTTCAGATTTTTGTGCACAAAAAAATGAGAATAAGAACAAATATCACAGTGCGTATCTCAATTAGAACGATAACAGGAAAGAAAAATGTCCTATGTGTGAAGAATACTGAGATTTTGCACAGATTCCTGGCTCGGTTTAGTCGTCACTGTTTTTCTGCCACAGGAACTGAAGGTCCTCCTGCTGAGCTCAGGCTGCACTCTGTATATGTGCACACACCCCCCCTATTTGTGTGTGTGCGTGAGGCTGCAGACAGCTAGGTCAAAAGTGGTGCAGCGCTGTAGGAGGGCTGGCACATCTATGCTTCTGCTTTTGACTCAGTATCCGTCCCCTGTATATGTACATATTTTTTTGTGGCTCACGCTGCAGAAAATTTATGGTTGTTTACCGACTGGCAGCGTCTGCATTGCGGTGTGCCAGCTATAGGTAAAAATCAGACAGCTAGCCGTGAAGTGTTATTTCCCTTTTCTCTCTGCATTTGTAATTTACAACCTGTTGTGTGTTTATACATTTGTAGCCCTCTTGAAACAAAGGCATTGTCGTACGTTGACCTGCCAGTGACATTACATCGCCTCCCTCTTTGACATCTTCAGCGAGTCTGTGAGCAGGCTGTTGATTACTGTCAACGTGCCTGCTAGCACAGAGACTCGACACAGCCATAATCACTCTGCTGTGACAGATGTGGAGAAAACTGCTGGATTGTTGTCTTCTGTTACAACATGACTTGCGTGTTGACCGGCTGGCAGGGGAGTCACAGGCATGCGAGAAAGGCTGCCAGCGCCCCAGGGTGTTGGTCCTTGACTCCCCTGGCTGGCCACAAAGAGATAGAGGTGCTGCCTGGCCAGCAAATGCAGCACCGTAGTCCAGGCAGTCTGTCACCGACACCGGTGATGACAAGGAAAAGTGGTTGCGCTACAGCTGCGGTGTTTGCGTTGTCATGTGTATTTAACCTTTATTTATCCACAAAGGATTTGCCAAGCACCTAATCTCGGTTTGAACAACGCACAGCTTCACATTCATCGAGTTACATATTGTACATTCGCACCTGAGAGGTTTTCTAGTGGGGCTCTCTGAGCAGATCCAGCTGCACTAGAGCAAATGAGGGTGAAGTGTCGTATTTAAGTGGCCCCCTGCCATTTTAGAGAAAGAAAAGAGTGCTATTGATTTTCTGTTCACTGTTCAGATTTTCCGTGTTGGCCCACAGTTTAGAAGACATGCACATTCAGATATGTTTAGGCGTCTAGCCAAAAAAATGACAAGAATTAAGACACTCCCTTTACATGATTTATTATCGTCTCGATGAAATGTTCCAGCGCTTCACCAGACTCTGAAAACACTACGAAACATTAAACACTTATTGACATGTTGTTAGGGTTGTTTTTTTTAATGTAACATCTAGTTAATCAGGTAATGTCAGTGAAATCAGGAGATCTTTAATAGTGCAGAAGGGAACAAAGAAAAGACGCAACAACGTGGAACACCGCAAACATCTGGCATCATCTGGGATCAACTGATTAATGTGTGACATGATTTCTGGTTTATGAAAACACTGAATGATATTCTGACATGACACGCAGTACACACATAATAAAATAGACAATTAGCGATTAATTATAAAGTGAATAAGTTTTGTTGCAGGTAATTGCATCACACGTACATGTGTAGTATATTTAAACAGAGAGCGTAGTGTCTTATGCAATGTAACAAAGTTTCTCAAACTATCGTACGTCTGCTACTGGTGGTACTTGACCTCCCTGTAGTGGTACTTTAAGGAATCTGTCAAATATTTTTGGAAAATTAGATTCAGTTCATTCTTCCTAATATCAGCGACATCATCAATGTCGTCACGTTCATGCATGCAGTGTTCAGCCATGATTAGCTACGAGCTAAAATGTGATGGAGGGATTCAGGATTCAACAACAGTCAACAATAAATAATGAAGTCAGTTATGAAGAAAATTAAAGAAGCGTTGCTGTTTGTGACAGTGGTTTGTGGAGGAATGTTTTCTGAAGTGGTACATGGTGTAAAAAGTTTGAGTAACCCTCCAGTATGATATAATTAGTGCAAAAAATATCAGTACATTTGTATTTTTGTGTTTTATTTTGCCTATACTGCACTTATTGTAACTTAAGTGGCAGTTATTGACTTAAGAGCTCAGCGTCTGATAAATGTAGTTAAAATGAGCCTCTTGGTGTGCAGATTTGATCACTTCTGCTTTGCCTCAAAAACACTGCTCCATCTTTAGGTCGCTGTTGACCTGTGGTGAACCCGGCTCTGTACTCCCCATCTCTTTTTTTTATTTTTTTTTATTTTAACTTTAACTCCCTCTCTGTTCCCCTTATGGCCCATCTCTGTGGCTTTAAACTAAGCTGTGGAAATGAAAGTGCTTTGAGGATAAGCGGTGTACTCAGGCGTTATGAGTGTCTAGGCTGAAAGAGCAAAATGTGGCACGAGAGAGGGAAAAAGGTCAAGATGGATCAGGAACGTTATGAGCCAGATGAAGAAACAGTGCACATACCGTTCTTTTATTTTCAGGTTGAGTTTGTCGTTGAAAGCTCTGATTAATCTCATTTACAGACCACAATACATACCCCTTGTTATATTTTTCTCATGTATTTATACTGTAGCACATAAGCTGCCACCGGCTCCCATTATTTGGCATTCACAAAAGAAATGGCACATGCTTCTGTAATTGTCCTGCCAGCTTACTCAACTGTTGCAACACAAAAGCATTCTCACCTCATGGACCAGCTGGCGGCGAAAAATACTTTAACATACTCAGGACAATGGCCTCGAGCAAACCGCCCGTCGTTGTCTAATTGTGCCTTAATCCTCTTCAAAAAAGAGAAACGTTCTCCGCAGCACGTGTCGCCGCTAAAAGATCTGAGAGGCTGCAGAGATCTTTGTGTACTTTGGATTTCACCTCGTCAAAGTATGCACTCGCGGCATTATGAGTGTGCGGATTGTACAGATGGCTTCTCAGGAAATAGGTTAATATGGTGGGCACACAAAGCAGTGACCATATATCAGTTATGAGAAGGGACTTGTTATGAAAACATTATGTAAGCCGGGTTTATGAACTCGGTTGTTAAGGTTAAGGGTAGGGGTCAGTTAATTTTCAGTAAATTCAAAACAAGTTTAGTCAGGCTTTTTTTTTTCATTTTCAGTGCATACAGTGCAGCTAAGAGCCTTTTAAAAGCAGCTATGATCTATATTTTTACAGAACAATCGATCACTTCGTAGTTCTCCTCAGCTTTGTGGAGCGTTTTAGCATCTTTGAGCCTAAAGTTATTGTTTGGCTCAGTCTCACCACTCACACCACGCAGTGAGACCCCATTTTTAGCAAAAAACAGCTCTTAAAAACAGGCGCGCGTTACCCAGAACCTCACAGCAGGCAGACACAGTAAGCGACTAGCCGGTGAACGCAGTAGAGCAATTAGCAGCTAAAGAGCCAGACGTCTATCTCAAGAGATGGTGGAGGACACAACAGGGTTTAACGAGGGTAAATATTGGAGTTCACATAGACACAACACGATTTCTGAATGCTAATGTTGCTCTGTAACTGCTGGATTTGTAAAAGCAGCAGGCTTTATCATGCACACATTTTCTTTAATCAGTGTTTTTTTATTTCTTTGTTCTGTAGGCTGAACTGCACTCCCTGCGCAGGGCTTTGTCCCAAGGTATGTATGGGTCTGAAGACGGTGGACTCCGTCACTGCTGCTCAGGCCTTGAGGGGCTGCACCGTTCTCAATGGGAGCCTGGTCATCAATCTTCGTGGAGGAAGTGAGTAACTGCAGTTTGTTTGGTCGAATTAGATAACCGTATACAGCAGAGCAACAGAACAACAGAGAGTGGTTTACTTAACACAAAACCAGGAAATTGCATAAAGAGAACAGTCAGACAAACAACAGCATGGATTTAAAATGAAAAAAGATAACATTAGAAATATTTTATCCTGATTTATGTCACAATTTAAACAACAGAACATCAACAGAGATTAGATAAACAAATAAAATGTAAAATTTTCAGTAAACATTCAAACAGGCACGTACAAAGGCAAATACTCTGAATAATCAAGGAGGCAAATGCTATAGAGTTAGCTACATGCATCTACATGCGTGAGTCAATTCTGTGCGTTTGAAATGAAGATTTGGTTCTGAAATGTGTGATTTGTGCAAGAAAAGGCAGCAAACTTGATGTAGATTTTACAGAATTTATCCAATACTTATATATTTATTTGAATTTTAACACATTGAGAATCAGACACACACATTCCCAATCATTCTGCCTAAAGAAAAAGTAAATAGCAGTGCATGATTTCCAAATAATTAGAAAATAAGACTTTGACGCTCGTTTAAATATATCCATAAAAATCTAAAAATCAAATACCGAAAACAGAAAAGTCTAAATAGGGGAGTCGTGTCATTTAGCGTCTCCATATAAAAGAAGACTGTCATTAAAGGAAAAAAGATGAAACCAAAATTGAAAACACAGACAGCAGAGAACAGTTTGTTGCCAAAGAACAGCTGCCTGGGAGCTTTTTTGTACGAAGCATGCTGCAGAATCAGAAGTCACTTCAAGGCTGTTGTCTTTTTGGTTTTTCCTGTAGACAACATAGCAGCTGAACTGGAGGCCAGCCTGGGCCAGCTGGAGGAGATCACTGGCTACCTGACAGTGCGACGTTCCTACGCCCTCGTGTCCCTCTCATTTTTCCGCAAACTCCGTGTTATTCGTGGAGAGGAGCAGGAAATCGGGTGAGACTTCGTCTTCTGAGCCCATCTCATCCTCGCCATGTCAGAGCCTCCTCCTGTAATTATGAGTTAAAAGCGGAAGGACTGACCTTTTCAAAATGTCTTTCTGTGGTAACTGTTTTTGGTTAGACTTTCCCAAATCATATATGAGGCTCTATTCGGATGAGGTGGAAGACGCTCGTAGCACAATGGGCTACACTTACAGTAGAAATGGCTGAGGATAGGCATATGATGCAAATTGTAGGCTAACTGTGCTGAAATACTTTTCTGCTCATGTTACTCAAGACGCTCTTTCATAATATCCTCAGCTAAATGTCATTATGTATCATGAGAAATATGTCCGTGCAATCTTGTGTGTTCTTTTCCAGGAATTACTCCTTCTATGCCCTGGACAACCAGAACCTGCGGCAGCTCTGGGATTGGTCCAAACACAAGCTGACCATCCTGCAGGGACGCATGTTTTTCCACTACAACTCCAAACTCTGCATGTCTGAGATCCGCAAGATGGAGGAGGTGACGGGGACCAAAGAGCGGCAAGTCAAGAACGACATCGCCTCCAAGACCAACGGAGACCAGGCCTCGTGTAAGCAACCTCAGCTCTGAGGAACAGTTGTTGCAGGCGTTACCACGGCAACGGAAAACACACAGACTCGGACGCAAACATAGCCATAGTTATTGTTATGATGGTCATTTCCTGTTCTTCTCTGTTTGCAAATGTCTTCCTGATACAGTTAAACTAGGAACAACCAACAGAGCGAAGCACCAATAACCGTTAATAACATGGTAACGCGGCGATACATGTTGTTCTGTTTGCCTCCTGAGAGACAGAGATGAGTTCATTGTGCCAAGATATACATGAAGACGACAGGTTAAATTCTCTTTTATATGTTTTTGATGTTTCCTTTATTATCTCTTGAGATGCAGTAAAAAAAAGAAGACATAGGAGGATGAGATGCTTCATAAATGTGGGATGCTTCAGTTTTTAGTAACCGAGACTTGACCCGGGGTCGGAGTCAGGCCAGGTCCGAAATGTATTCAGTCTAATTGAATCGGGTTCCTGTTCTCAAGCCTCCCAAGTGGATCAGAGTGGAGCCACTGTCAGCTCTGATTATGTCGAAACTGTCACGCAAGAAAAAATAATTTTTTTAGGCAAAATGGAGACTGTGAATATTAAAGTTGAGGGAACCATATAAACCTATTCTTTTCAACCACAACTGCTCATGTATTGATGGCTGCTGCCAGCGCTGGTGTTCTGTCTTTATTAGGATTGACCGTGTTTTGGATCGGTTCTAATCCTCTGGTCCATTTCTGCATTTCTGACCAGTTCTGGCACTCTTTTGGGACTTTTTTTGATCGGGTGGCTTTGTTTTAAAAACAAAAAAAAAATAGTTTTCATCTTGTTTTCTTTTTGGATCATAAAGACGTCTCATAAGACTCCAGAGCAGACTTGAAGGTCAGGTCATCGAAGCTACATGTATCTCAATTGAGTCACTGAGACACATGAAGTGAGGCTAAACTGTGGGCTACTGAAGTTTCTGTTAAGTAGACGGTATCACAGACACCGGAGTGGCACTGTACTTACGGGTTAAGACGCCGGCCATGAACCGCAACTTCTCCTGTTAGAGTCATTCTTTGCATCTCTCTCTCTCTGTCATTTCCAACATAAAAAAATCCCCCAAAACTCCTAAAACATATAGACAAATATGAAATATGAATATGAAATTGCACTCCAGAGTTTTGCACTTTGGGGGAGCGTAGTTTTCTCAGGTTTTTCTGAGGGGGGACTCCTAACCTTATCTATATTTAATCTACTTTACATAACTGAGCAGGTGAATGTGGGCGTCTGCTCCAGGACATCAACCAAAGCAGATGTTTGTCTGTTGATATCTCCTCATGACAGTGTGTTTAAGTCTTACATAATTTCTCACTTAACTTTGATTTTTTTTTTTTTTCTTCTCAGGTGAGAACCACGTGTTGAAGTTTACCCAGATCCGAACCATGAGCGATAAAATAATGGTCAAGTGGGAAGCCTTCTGGCCTTCAGATTTCAGAGACTTGCTGGGCTTCATGGTGCTCTACAAAGAAGCGTAAGTTAATCTTCAGTCGTCAGTCGCAGTCAGAGTCGGATCTACGAGACAAATGTCATTTTCAGCTGCTTTAGTACGTTACAGATAAGACTGAAAACTGATAGATCAGATAGATGTAGTGGATGGTAATAATGCTATTTCAAGCTTTACTAACTCATTTAAAACACTCGGTGATAACATACAGCATTTAAACAGTTAATCAGATACATTTGGTGTAAAATTTGTGGTATGCGCTGAATCATGAGCACAAAACAACCAGGCCACGTCCTCTGTCATGTTGCCGGTCCCCCAGAGTTTCTTGGCATTTTGCTTGTGTCCATAACTGTCCTGTTTCTCATGGCTCTCCCCTCTTCTACAAATTATTTGTTCAAACCGGCATTTTGGAAACAGTGACAGCCCTACAAAGTACTGAAATCAGTCAACATCCTCCCTTTGAACCAGCATCATTTAGATTCTGGTTGGTTTTGATTCGATTGTAACGCTCTTTTTCTCTGCTGACTGTCAGATAGATAAATCGCTGTGAAACGATCAATATCCTTCCTCAACTGAAATACAATTTAGACCTGCATATAACCATTTTTTCTTTCGTATACTGTCATTGTTTTCCCGCCCAACAATAGACCGTTTAAGAACGTAACCGAGTTTGACGGTCAGGACGCCTGCGGCTCCAACAGCTGGGTGATAGCCGATGTGGACCCTCCACGCCGAGCCACAGAGGGGGACAAAGAGCAGCCTGAACCGGGTCACCTCATCCTGCCGCTGAAGCCCTGGACGCAGTACGCCATCATGGTGAAGACCCAGCTGTCCGCTTCTGATGAACACCAGGTCAACGGAGCCAAGAGCGAGATCATCTACGTTCGCACCAACGCCACCAGTAAGATTTAGATTTGTCGTTCACTGGTTATTGGGTCTTTTTTTACTAAAGGAGCTTAACAAGCTGTAACTTGCTGTACTCCACAGTTACTTAACCTTCACTCCTCACGAGGTGACACTAAATCCAAGTTCCAGGTGCTCCCAGCAGCACGTGATGCTCTTGATGAATGGCAGCTAGAAAGCGAAGTGCTGCATTTAAGTTGCATGTAGCCTGTCAGGTGATCCAGAATGGCGCGGCTGCTCATCGAGCACCAGTAAAAAACTGTAATGTACAAATATAAAAGAACACAAAGCATGGCCGATCAAACAAACGCGACATCCTGAGGTCTCCAAATGCAGTGATGCCCGTTCCACAACCTCACTCACATATTGAACGGAGTAAGAAAATGCTGACATTTGACCTGAAGTGTCGCCGTTTCAGTGTCAAGATGTGTATCTGGTTTGCAGTGGAAACACAAAGTGTAACCACCTCACACCAGAGCCTCACACGTTGTTAAAATACCGACCTCACAGGTCGTTAAGTTGGTGGAAAAAGCCTATTTTCTCTCCTGTACTCGAGTTCAGCTATTTTTAGGGTCGTCTTGAATCCACATTTCTTGTGGTGTTACTATCATTGACTGGTGGATTCAGTGTTGTGTGTGTGTGTCTGTGTGTGTGTCATTCTGACTGCTGCCAAAATGTCCTTGGCACAAGAACAGGGAAGAGGAAGACAGATGGGACGATTCGCCTGGGGGGGCCTATGACCGACAGGGCGCTGCCTCATGCAAGGTGTCTGCATCAGTCGGTCACGCAGCAATCATAAATCTCTTCCCTAGTACTTAACTGCACCCTGCCACCCACAGAGTGTGTCGTGTGCAGTTTGGTTTCGTCGTAGCCATGATGTCCTGTCTGACTGGCTTCCTTTTTCACAATGTGCGTTTCCTTCCTGATAGACCGCATCAAACATGACATCCCTCGTTCACACGAAAAAACGGGCTTCCAAGCAGTATCGCATCATTCAGTCAGCTGGCGGTTGTTTTCTATCCGCTTGGCAACCGCTCCAGGTTCCTGGTCTGTGTCATGTCTCACCAGCATACCTCTTCAGAAGGGCAAAGCTGTCATTACAAATGAGCTCTTGCTGATGAAACTTAGACTGACAATGCGGTCGGACCAGTGCGTTGCGCCGTCATGAAAAGGAACGGGACAACATAATCACACTGCGATAACAAAGCTCTGGTCTGTGTGTCTCCTCAGGGTGCAGTCTGACATCCCCACGCACCACGCCTTCCTCCCACCTGTTCTCCTCATCACACACTCCTCTTATTAAGAATTAATGTCAACACTTAAACCTTTGTTCAGTTAGATAGACGTCACCGTCCTCTCTCAGTTTCTGCTGCACATCAGATCAGGACAAAAGTCTCTTCATTTATTTTCCCTCCCACGTGAAAATCTGATTCATACACATAAAAGACGACAGTGTTCGTGCCACACGTAGCTATTAACCTCTTTGTCACAACACAGAAGACACACTTGTTATCAGTTGGACACAGTTCAAGATTGCAAAACACATTTATTTCTTAATAGGGTAAAAAAAAAAAACAATTTGTCCTACATGAGCTACATAAACAAAACACAAAAAACAATGATTATGCAGCAGACAAACACTCATATTGAATTTTCACCGACAACAAGCACTTGTGGCTGGAGCCCCGAGTCCCCAACCTACTTTTGCTAATCACACACTGACTCATGTTTATTATGCCTGCTGCATTAGTGCTGTTAATCTGTTTTCACTAAGTAGAATCGAATTAAGAACAGAAAAATGTGCGTCACATTGGAGTTTGTTTTGCACCTTGAAAACACTCCACACAGCCGTGTTGGGTCTTACATGAATTAATACTGAAATTTTCACACGCGCACCGCATGCCACGACAAAATGATTAGTGTGATATGTGTTAAGCAAACATTGTTGAGCTGTAGTCGAGGTTAAATCTGAACTTAAACCTACCATGATGATAAATTTGGGCATTTTTAGGGCAAGTCGGTCATTCAAAATAAGAGTAAGAAAAGACAGCAATAACTACTTTTAGTTACATATTTTTATGAGAATATAAAACTGCAGATATGTTTGAAAATGTGCAAAAACTGCACCTGCCAAAAACACAAAAAACTAGAACTGAAACTATCTCCCCACAGCTTGATGAAAAAGGAACTAACCTAAAACATCCAAAGCCACACTGTAAACCACGATATACACCAACAAAGAAGCATCTACTGTAATATTATGTATAAAGAGTATGATGAAGTATCTAAATATCTTCCAAAACCAACCAAGAAATAACACACAGCACTTTCCTGTGCTTCCCCGGACTGTAAATTCATTAACATCCCAAAGTGTAGAACGTCAAACACTCTTTGTAATCACTCAGATGTTACCAACAGTGTTAACAGAGAAACACATGAATCAGACTATTAAAAGAACCAAAACAAAACTTCAGATAAGCAGAGCAGGCAGCTGTTGGTCACACAGCAACGCCCTGCCAGTAAGTGTGTATCATTAGTTATCCTGTGACACGAGATGCAAATTCAGTTGAAACTGCACTTCTCCTCAGATATCTGTGATAAATCGCAATGAGTCACTTGTAGATACTCGATAAAAGCGTCACTCACGAACAATTTTACTGAGTTTTCTTCGTTAGAATCTCTTTTCTATGTGTTAAACCTCTTCTTCTGTATTTCTGTGATGTCTCCCCAGAACCCTCCGTCCCGCTGGACCCCATTTCCTCGTCCAACTCTTCCTCCCAGATCATCCTCAAGTGGAAACCTCCTAATGACCCAAACGGCAATGTCACTCACTACCTGGTCTTCTGCCAGCGTCAGCCCGAAGCCAGCGAGCTCTACAAGTTTGACTACTGTCAGAAAGGTGAGCCGCATTGTTTGCGGTTGTCCTGTTCTCGTGTCTCTCCTGTCTCGACAGTGAGCAAGAATGTCTTTTACTGTCTTTGCATTAGTAGACGAGCTCTTAGCGGCTTCGAGTTTGATTTGATTTGATTTTTTTGGGGGGTAATCCGCATTTTATACAAATCAAATCAAACCTACAAAACAAGAACCAAAAAAGTATTAACGAAACATTTCAAACAAACAACCTCAGCCACATTATCTTGACAGAATTTCATCAAACTTCATGAAACATAATTAAGTCTCATACAACCCTTAAAAGTCAGTTTTTCTGGGAGCCTTGCCGTTAACTCGATGACATCTTTCACATTTTCCAAAATGGTTTCATTAGTTGTAGCTGGCAGAATTTCCTCAGCCCGCAGAGTGGCATGTTATTTTTTCATGAAATGAAAACATTAAATCACCAGGAGGAGTTAAGAAATTCCTCATGACAGCAGCACTATTTCTTAGACATGGTGTTTAAGGCGTCTCAGCACGATGAGATATTGGACGGAAAAGACACTTTGAGTGCATTTCTGTGAACTGAACCGTCGTTCCTGACAGGGAAAAATGCTACTGTGGACCCACCGAACAAGAAACTCAAGTGCAGTAAAGATGAATCTTT
Organism: Protonibea diacanthus; assembly: GCA_028641955.1. Taxonomy (NCBI): domain Eukaryota; kingdom Metazoa; phylum Chordata; class Actinopteri; family Sciaenidae; genus Protonibea; species Protonibea diacanthus. The sequence continues at coordinate 18,036,489 of CM053988.1, read as the reverse complement.
TATTTGTGTCGTATTATGTAGCGTAAACTCTGTGAAACCCTACACTGAGACAGTCAGGATCTTCCTCTCACTCCGGCTCAGGTTCACCAAAAGACATTTATCTCGGTTGAATTGTTCCCGTCACAGCCTGACCGACGTTGGCGCCCCGCAATCGGTGCCCTTCCATGTCAGAGCACAACAGAGCCCAAACTTTCCTCTTAACTCTCTTAACTCCCACACATCCAGAGAGACAGGAGTCTGCGGGGAGGTCGTGTCACTGGTAATTTATCTCCACTAGAGAGGGCGAGGACCTGGGGGTGACAATGACGGACATGCCCCTCAGACGTGTGTGTGTGTGTGTGTGTGTGTGAGGGAGGGAGGGTGTGTACGTGGATATTTGTGCATAAAACTGTGTGTTATTGCACCTGTCGTCATTTCGGATTTCTTTTCCAGGGATGAAGTTGCCGTCACGGGTGCCCACTCAGGTGGACAGTGACGAGGAGCAGAAGTGGAACCAGACGGAGGAGCAGGGCCAGGGGACGCGATGCTGCGCCTGCCCCAAAACTGACAAGGAGATCAAGAAGGAGATAGAGGACTCAGAGTACCGCAAAACCTTTGAGAATTACCTCCACAATGAAGTCTTTGAGATCAAGTAAGACAGCTCTCATGAACGTGGAGATTTGAGTCAAGTTGGAGGTTCCCACACAACATAACATAACGTAACCTTTTTTACGTACGTCCTCATCTAGACGCACAAGACAGCGCCGCTCCGTGATGGGCATCGCCAACAGAACGCACCCTTTCCTCACCACGGCTCCGAGCCCGCCACACGGCACAGGCATCCCCGATGATGAGGACGAGGAGACCTTCGAAAGCACAAAGACCGTGGTCACCGTCCACGCCAAGGAGTCCACCGTCATCTCCAACCTGCGCCACTTCACCAGCTACCAGATTGAGATCCACGCCTGCAACCACCCGACCGACCCGGCGCGCTGCAGCATGGCAGCGTACGTCAGCGCCCGCACGATGCCCGAAGGTGAGGAGGCTCTTCCTTTGTTAGTGTTAGTCAGGAGGAGATTCTGGTGTGTTATTCTAGTAGCAACTAATGTGACCTCGAGATTTGGTAAGCTCATTTCTTTCTAGCTCCACACTCACTGATTCTTTTATTCTCCAACTTGTCGTGTTCAGTCGAGTCAGCCTGGAGCCAAAAAGACTTTTTGCAGCATCTGTCACATCTGTACTTGTAAATAGACTTGATGTTTAAAATTGATGGAGATCCCCTTTAACTGCTTTAAAAATTTAAATTACTGTCATCCTCATGGCTCAGTCCCACCGGGCTCGGCTGTGGTGTGCTCTGGCTGCCAAAGCTGATCATCCCCACTCTCCACGTTGTATGTGATCCCACTAGAAGTGCCGCGACATTCAGAAGCGTCTCAGCAGCGTCTGCTTCATGGAGATATGCGACTGATCTATTTTTGACGGACACCGTGACTAGCCAAGTGTCAAGCAGCACACAAAAGATCGAGTTGTCCGGAAGTCAGACATGGAAACAGCATAGAGTACCTGGTTGATTTTTCAAAATAAAACATTCTGCACAGGCTGCCAAAACACAGGAATAGGGAAATTACATAACTACGTAGCCGACTAACTCAGAAACACCTGATCTGAGCAAGTTAACAAAGTCTGGTGGGCAAAACACGTCTCAAACGCTCTTGGTGGGGTTTGAAGCCTCGTGGAGAGCCGACCCCATCAGCACAGAGCTGTGCTCAGTGGGATCCAGGGTTACTGTAAATGTCCATTGTCCAACCTAAACATCCTGTTTCACCAGGAATCACATCAAATTATGGACGTAACAAAAGCAATTTCAGACCAGACCAGAGGCCCCTGCTGCTCATCTTCTATATATTTTAAAGGAAACAACACTGATGGAACCACGTGACTTTGTTTTCCACAGACAAAGCTGATGACATCGCAGGTCCCATCAATTACGAGGTGACAGAAAACACAGTGCACATCACGTGGCAGGAACCGGTCGCCCCTAATGGTATGATCATCCTGTACGAGGTCAACTACAAGAGACTGGGAGACACTGAGGTGAAGAAGCACACCACACACACACACACACATCTGCACACACATCTGTCATGCCTTTATTGCTTTAGCGTGTGTACTGATTTGTGGTGGGTCACAGTGTGCACGGGTTCAATGCAAGTTCACGTAAACACATGTACACTCGTTCTTACTCAGAAAGCAGTTTTCATATGCCCTTTTCTCATCAAACATAATGACTCAGGCTGCCAATGAAAGACGATTTAGCTGAAAATCAAATTAAATCTTAAATCGAGCCATGCAGCACAGACAAATAAGAGAGGCCGTACTTATTACTTGAGTTGTATTTTGACATTTGGCCCTGTGGTCTCGCTAATGTCATTGGGTTGATAAACTTAACGGAGAAGTAATTTTAGCGTTCCACCATGTTTTAGTTGCTATGGTGACAGGTCTGCAAAACATCAGACTTTATTATTCGCTGTGGAAAATAATAATTAAAAAAAAAACTTGTGTTGCCACAGTGGAAACATTAAAGACAATCCGTGTCCTATAAAATGAGTTTAATTTAAATTTGGAAATTATGAAGCAGTATGTTCGTTTAGTTGTTGCCCCCTTCCCTGAACTTCAGTGTTCTTCTCCTCCTTCTCCTACAGGAGCTGCACTACTGCGTGTCGAGGAACATGTACAAAGTGACCCGCGGCTGCAAGCTGAAAGTGATGCATCCTGGGAACTACACGGTGAGGATCCGTGCCACGTCGCTGGCTGGGAACGGATCGTGGACCGAGCCAACGTACTTCTACGTACAGGACGCAAGTAAGTCTCCGTCAGACATGAAGGCAAAGTCAAAACTCAAGATTCAAGACTCTGTACATCACAGTGTGCGGATAGTGTAGCAGTTAGTGTACAAAATATCAGCATACTTCACTCTAGTGTACTTAACACTTCAACAGGAAGTGATACAACACATAACTCCATTTCCTTTGTGCATTGCAAATTTGGCAGATTAGTTTCTATAAACAGAACATTCAAAAACATGTCCGGCTTGAGTGTTACTGTCCTGGAGCAGACCTGCTTAAGTGAATCAGAAGTATGGATTTGAGCACACAGCATTTGTTTAGCTTTATTATCAACATTCATGAATTGCAAAAAGTTCTTAAACAGTGGCAGAAAAATTCATTTTGAGCCTCGACCACACATTTTATGTCTCTTATTATTCCACCTCATAATATTCTGCTTTATCTTCTATCCTGTCTGATCAGCTGCTGTGAAAAAAACTTTAAATCCAGCCAAGAAAATAATGTAAATTTATGTAAAAAGCAAAATATTAACATGAAAAACACGCAGCAGCCTCGTGTGACTCAGCCCTCTTCACCATTATCACAAGATCAAAAGATGAATATTGTGTTTACGGAGCAGCATGATGATCATAGCAGCAGTTTAATGAGTTTCATGATAAGAGCTTGTTTTTGTTCTTCACCTGAATTGTGACTCACCGTCGGGGCGTGTCTGTGTTCAACAGGCGATCCGCTCTACATAGTAAAGATCGTCATCGGACCAGTCATCTGCTTTGTCCTGCTGCTGTTTGTGTCCGTGGCAGGATTCGTCATGTTCAAGAAGAAGTACGCAATCATCACACCCTGTTTGATACCGTGACTCATTTTTTAAATGTATTTTTTAATGTTATTATTAAAATGATTTTCTGTTTTTTCTTTTTAGTCAAACTCAAGGACCGAGCGGGCCCATCTACGCCTCTTCAAACCCAGAGTACCTCAGCGCTAATGATGGTGAGCAAACACTGATTTTGTTTTAACCTCAAGGTGGATTTATGGTTTTGATTTGTGGTGCCTTTATGCAATGAGAACACATCAGAGCTACATCGCTTAAGGAGGTATGATAAAAACCACAGGAACTGTGACTGGTCATCTTGGGCTGAGGCCCGTACAGATTTCTGATAGTGATGACGACAGTAAAGTCCCAGTAATTTGCTGCTTTTTTAGTAGCGCACACCGAGCAAAGACGTCTTTATTAACATGAACTTTCACAGCAGTCGTCTCCAATAACGAGACAAGGCGACATCACTGCATCCTTCGTGCAGCTTCCACAAGTATGATGTAAAACCTCCAGAGCACAGACACACTGAGAACTGACTTTTAAGTGAAGTATAAGACATCAGCTTCTGGATTTTAATGAGGAAGAAGATGTAATTTTAACAATTGCTAACTTTTTTCATGAGACACACATCAATAATTTAAGCGTGGAGTCAGTTTTAGCTCTATATCCCTTTTAAAAAAAGATAATTAGATGTTAATTAAGTGGCACCAAATCATAACAGAAGTTATCTCATGACACTTTCCATATGACTCACTCGTACAAATGAGTTCAAATGCAAAGATTAATAAATAATCTTGAATCACTTTATTACATTTTTACCTTGCTAATTGTTAAACATGATAAGTTATCGCTCTTAACTTTCTGCTCACTTTGGGAATCTAATTATTCCCAAACTTCAGCAGCAAATGAAATGAGAGTTTCCTAAAACAGGCCGAGGGATTCAAAGAAATCCAGCTTAGACAGGCGTCTCTGGAGAAACTTTATAATTTGATTTGTCTGAGTCTGATTAGATTTCCACATATAAAGATTTTTGAACTTTGCTCTCTTTACTCTCCGTTTGCTCATTCATTTAAATTCTGAAATGTGCCCACAGTGTACGAGGAGGACGAGTGGGAGGTGCCCAGAGACAAGATCAACATTTTGAGGGAACTGGGTCAGGGCTCCTTCGGTATGGTCTACGAGGGCATTGCCAAGGACATCATCAAGGGCGAGGGGGACACACACGTAGCAGTGAAGACTGTGAACGAGTCGGCCAGCCTGAGAGAGAGAATCGAGTTCCTGAACGAGGCCTCCGTCATGAAGGCCTTCAGCTGCCACCATGTGGTAAGGAGAGATGACATTTCCTGCAGGAGGAACTTAGACACAAGCAAGGCATTGTTGTTCATTTTGGTGACTGACAACGTGTTAGCGAGGGTGTAAATCAACAAACCCCATCGGTATGTTTTCACCGTCAGTAATTAGACACAGTACTGATCGAGAATAGTAAGTACCAAATGTCCCATCATGTGAGAACACCAGACCTCTCCTACATTTAGCTGTGTGAAGGGCAGCAGTATCACTTTGCTGACCAGTTGTCATAATGTAATCAAACCAGACTATATGGAAATGAACCCCCCTCCTCTTCTTCATCTCTCAGGTGCGTCTGCTGGGCGTCGTGTCCAAAGGCCAGCCCACCCTGGTGGTGATGGAGCTGATGACCCACGGAGACTTGAAGAGCTATCTGCGCTCTCTGCGACCTGACGCTGAGGTAACGAGCTCGTCACCCCTAAACCGCAGACTAAATATAAAGTGTTTGAATTTTGCTTTTTAGGTCGGCTTGAACTTTTAGTTTGTTGAACTTGCAGCGACTTGCATGCATAGATACTCACTTCTTCTTTTCACTTCTTCTTTTTCTGCACAGTCCCGCTGTTGTATCATGTTTCTTATAAGTGTACAGGCTTCTGATGGTTTGTTTTTATCTCTGCATGGGAAATCATTTTTACAATAAAAGACATAACTAACAGGATGACTGAACTATCAGTGGTCTAAACATAGGCAGAGTGTTTTCTGTGATCATCTGCTGCTCTTATTGACAAAGTCTTGATATACCTTTAACACTTTATCATATAAATAAGATAAGATTTATTGATCTCACACTGGGGAAATTCACTGGTTACAGCAGCTCACAATATCAGAAAAATACTCATAAATAGGGTGGCTAAACTGGTAGAGAGTGCGCCCCATGTACAAAAGGCTGAGACCCTCATGCAGTGACCCAGTTCAGACTCTGGCATGTGTTCCTTTGCTGTGTGTCGTTCCCCCTCTCTTTCCCTGCTTTCCCTGACGGTACTCGTGGTTTGTACAGTCTGAGATCCAGCTCTGCATCCTCGTCTCCTTCTCCTCACTTCAGCGCGGATCACCGGACTCTCCATCCTAGCGCTGCTTAGTGCTAACAGCTGTTCTCAAGTGCACACAAGAGAGCTGCAGCTTTTTTTGAATGAGTCACCCGATGTATCATGAAATAGTTCAAGTCCATGTTTGCACACAAAACAGAGAATGGTGTTGAAAAAAACACAAAAAAGTCCTAAAAATACTAAAAACACAGAAGTGTTCAGAGCTACCATAAGTGCCGACCACACAGCACCATTACTGAAGCTCACGTGTAGGAGCACAGCAGTTCATAACGGCTCTCTAAATCTATGTGAAGCACTGACGTTCAAATAAAGAACATTTTCAATCCATCGATGTCTAAATTAACCGACAGATATCACAAAAGGTTCCGATGACACATTTCACTCCATCTGCTGTTTTCTCAGCAGACAGATTGTTGTAAACTCTGGACCAAATCTACCAAATGTAATTAGACGAAGCATTTGTGCGGATCTATTTGTGTGGCGTTGAACTGAAACTGCTATATATACCTTTTCAGTTACCATGTATGTGTACACGTGACTAAATCGTCCTCTGAAGTGTGTAAATATACAGATGGCACTCGGATCGGAATAAGAGGATGGATGTTGACAGTGGACTTTGGCAGTCAGCACAAAAAGTCAGCTGACGCTTGTTTGGAGATGAACACCAGGCTGTCAAACTAAGAACACTGCTGCTATTAAAACTGTTCAAGTCAAGTGTGACGATGAACTTTAGGTCAACATTAACTTGACTATTTTTGTTTTAAAGTGTCAAAACTTCAAAATCAGACTCAGAGATTAAAAATGTGTGTCCTCTGTCCTCACAGAACAACCCCGGGCGTCCACCGCCAACTCTGAAGGAGATGATCCAAATGGCGGCTGAGATCGCAGACGGCATGGCTTACCTTAATGCCAAGAAGTTTGTCCACAGGGACCTGGCAGCCAGAAACTGCATGGTAGCTCACGATCTCACCGTCAAAATAGGAGGTAAGTTTTTGATCCGGTTATAGAGTTCAAAATGGAAAACGAGGCGGACGTTAATGTTTTACTGTAGTTTGTTAATATCAGGTGACGGAAGATGGAAGCAGACTGTCAGAAAAACGCTGATGTGCATGTAAAAAAAAAAAAAAAAAAAAAGCTTTTTGGAGACTACATCGGCTTCCTGCGTCAATATTCGACGACGCCTGTGTGGCGAGCAGTAAATCCGCCACATAAAGCTGAAGATGTGAGATGTATTTCATGACACATGCGGTACAGTGTTTACTGGATGCATTAGTTACTATCCCGTCCACGCAGCCCCTCAGGTGGCTTTAAGTTTGGACACTAGAACCCATTTATTTACTCTGCATTTTTAATGAAACGGTACATTACATAACTCCATACGGATCAGACGAGAGCTCATCTGGCTCACCTCAACACATTTGATGCATTTATTCATCATCTTAAAGATTACAACCTGAATAAAGTAGATTAGACACTGAAATGCAGCCTGAAACAAATAACATGAGTGAAGGTTTGACTGCAACTAATAAAAAAAACTCTTTCCCTCCCAGACTTTGGTATGACCAGAGACATCTACGAGACCGACTACTACAGGAAGGGAGGGAAGGGGCTGCTGCCCGTCAGGTGGATGGCACCGGAATCTCTGAAGGACGGAGTCTTCACCGCACATTCAGACTGCTGGTCAGTGACACCTCAGTGTAAATGCGGTATATAGCACCATATTGAGTGACTTAAAGAGGGGAAAACAAGTGTGGAGCATCATTATATAGCAAGTTTAAGGACTCTAGTAAAGAATAAAAATCTGATTTTTCCAAAGGCTGATCATTTACATATTTAGAGCAGCAGGGGTCATAAGATCAGATGAGAATAACAAACAGTAAACACATGACAAATATTAAAATATGAGATCAGAATCCGTGTGAAGCTAACCTGTTTTTATCCGACGTTGTTTACCAGCTCTCAGTCTCACCTGTTAGCTGCTTCGTGTGTTTACAGACAGACTCTTGTCAGGTGTCTAATTGGCCTGTCCTCATTTTCCCCGTGTCTCTGTTGTTCTCTCTCATCCACCTGTTTGTCAGGTCATTTGGGGTTGTGCTGTGGGAGATCAGCACGCTTGCCGAGCAGCCGTACCAAGGCCTGTCCAATGAGCAGGTCCTCAAGTTTGTCATGGACGGAGGCTACCTGGACCGGCCGGACAACTGCGCTGACAGACTGTAAGTACAAGAGTAGAGATACGATTGAGCTGTATTGTAATGATTTAGTTATCTGAGACTACCTGAACAAAGTAACAGATGGTTAACAACACAACAATAATAAAATAAATCTCTGGTTCCAGCTTAAATCAAAATTTGCTGCTTCATATTATTATTATTATTATTATTATTATTATTAAGAATGAAACTGACCATTATTCCGTCTCTTAATGTTCTGCTTGTAGCCTGAACCCTGAATATGGAAATCTAAAAACAAAACGGATAACAGACGTGTGGTTTAATTTAATAATAGACAAAGTATTTTCCTAAAATGTCTGTGCAAAGTAATTTTTTATCAAAATAAAGTCTGCTTTTTGAGGGGAGTATTTTTAACTACAGATTAATACACATTTGGTGCTCTGGTGAATATTAGAAGCAGCATGACTGTGGTTTATTTTGAGTCAGTCCCATATACACAGTGTCCATGTTCATCATAATAAAGGAACACGTTTGTTAGCATAAACTCAAATGTATGACTAATGTATGACTATCACCAGCTGAATTGTTTCAGTTATAGTTAAGTTTTGCATTATCAGTATCTTTTAACTGTGATCTCCTTCGGTCCTCGTCCAGGCACAACCTGATGCAGATGTGTTGGCAGTACAACCCCAAGATGCGTCCCACCTTCCAGGAGATCATCGAGATGCTACGTGAGGACCTGCATCCCACCTTCCAGGAGGTCTCCTTCTTCTACAGTGAGGAGAACAAGCCGCCCGAGACCGAAGACTTTGACCTGGATATGGAAAACATGGAGAGCATCCCGCTCGACCCGTCGTCCTACTCTCAGAGGGAGCAGTGTTTGGACAGGGACGAGGCCTCCTCCATGGGCCTGAGGGGCAGTTACGAGGAGCACCACATCCCGTTCACACACATGAACGGGGGAAAGACCAATGGACGAATACTGGCACTACCGCGGTCCAGCCCCTCCTAACAGACTGTACACAAACTCCCCGCGCCCTCCGCAAACGTGTCGATGCTATAGATTTAAATATATTTTTGTTTTTGGTTGTCATTTTATATAGATCACACTTTTATCACTCTCTCTTCAGAAGCCCATCAGTGCATATCTCAGGACCTTATTTTCTCTCCTCATATGCCACAAACACACTACAGCGAGTCCACATATGGATGCCAGAAGACACTTTTTGTATTTAAGGATGAACCTCCCGCGTCTCTCTTGTTTATGATTGTAGTTTATATACTGTATATATGTTGCCAAGTTCGTGCTAGACTGGGTGGATAATGGATTCAACTGTGAAAAACAAACTCTTGACAAACGAGAAGGCTGCTAAACCCACTGTCCCTCCCCCCCGAGTCCAGACTGTGTCTCCCTCTCTCCCCCCCTTTAATTCAACAAAAGGGTTCATGCTATGTTTTGGAGAAAAAAAAACAAAACAAAAAAAAACAAAAAAAGAAAAAGTGCTCTTCTATTTTGTCTGTGGCCTACATCAGTTGTCATGGAACTGTGTCCGAATCTTTGTACGCAAAAAGTGGATGACGAACTGAAACCGAAAAGACTTTTTTTGGGGGAACTCTCTGTTGGACGGTCGAAGACGGTCCATCGTCGAACAAACTCTTATCCACTGGAGAAGCTGGTTGAAGTGGCTTACCTCCTCTCACTCTGCAGTATTCCAAAATGGCACACAGGATGAACACAGGACTTTTGTTGGGTTATATTTTTAAATTTTATTTACGTGTCTTTCTTTTTCCTTTTTTTCCCCCATTATTATTATTATTTTTTTTTTTTTGAGTTTTCACATTTACAGCTGAAGGATATTTAAACCGTTTTCAAAAACATGTTGGTGAACGAGTTCCTCAGATTGACCAATAGCTGCTTCTTTGGTATATTTTAGTGGGTATAGAAGATAAAAAAAATATATAAATATATATATATATAAATATATTATTGATGTTTTTTTGTACATAGCTAATATGTTGTCATTCTTGAGGTATTTCCGGTCATAGAAAATGTTTTTACATGTTAGTCTCTTATGTTTATTTTTTCTAATCCAGAAAATCATACTAATTAGCTTCTTTTTTTTTTTTTTTTTGGACTCATGATCAACCAACAGCACTTGGTCTTTTTTGCTATGCGATGCCCCAGAGAAAGAGTGTTTTGGCGTCTTCAGCTTCAAGATGTCTGCCCCATCATATCAAGATCAAATAAAATAGTGCTGTAAATAATGCAGCAAGGTGCATTCATGATGAGGCTCCTGGCAGTGCTTCTGTTCTTTGTCCTTATTCTCTGAATTCATGTGTTTTTCCAGACAGTGACGTGTTTCTTCGGTGAATACTGAGCTTTGTCATGAGTGTGTGTGTGTGTGTGTGTGTGTGTGTGTGTGTGTGTGTGTGTATAAAGGGAAGTTGTGTTTTTACCTCTGTGAGTTGAGTATGGAAAGATAAGAGTTTGTTTCCATCAGTGCCAGCTATGCAACAATAACATGTACACACACTCTATATATAAAGTAGAGCCTGAAAGAAATGGGATTTTTGAAGTGACTGTTAGTTTTAGGCAGGATATTTTACATTTTCCAGACATTAAATTCTAAAATAAATTTGACCTGAATTGCATTCATTAGAAATATAGAAATATAAACATAAAAACACCAACAATCACCTTAAAGTCTGAAAAATAAGAGTCTAAACACATCAAAGCTTAAACAATGTTATGTACAGCAGTTTTCCATGTGTGTGTCTGCCGGTATATAAATCACAGCAGCGTCTTATCTCTCAGGAATTAATCAAAAACATGAATCCAGCTGCATACCTTACATACTATACAGTATCATCTGTAACTGGTTACAGTGCGGGAGCTCCAGTGTGTTCAGTTTGACTCCTGAGGAAGTGCAGTGACGCCACCTGCTGGACAAACGGACGGACAAAGAAGGAAGTGGAGACTACCATCTTTATGATGACACATTGTCTACTTCTGCACCATATTAAATATATGTATTTTTTTGTGACAAGGTAAATTGTTTCAACATTAGCATGTAAGGACGTGCAGACATACAGGTGTAATTACCTCTAAATCTATATGGAGCTCATACGTAACTCATGTCTCCCATAGAGCCTCAGACGCTTATAAATGCACATTTAAATACCCAAATGCCCATATGTTAATTGAAGGTGTTTTTGGTCACTGTAATGATTAAAGATGCCTTCTTAATGTGACTCCAGTGTAAGTGATGGAGGACAAATGTTCAGCTCAGACAGCTGAAGTCTCATTTTCTATTGCTGGCTGAGCTTAAAATAATATAACGTAAGATAAAATAGACGTTATTGATCACAGCAGCAGCTCACTATACAAGGTGGATCAGAAAAATACTCAGAAACAGTGGCACTCTGTACAAAAGGCTGAGTCCTTCCTGAAGCGACCCAGTTTCGACTCCGGCCTGTGGTGGAAGCCGTCCAGAGTTAAGTCTGGAGTTCATTCGGCCGTGTCTCTGTGATGTTACACTCCTCATACTCCCTCTGTAGCCTGGTTAGTGTCGTTAGCTCCTCCAGGATTTAGTGCCATCTGGCAGTGTAGTTGCTGATGCTTGCTTCACCTCACTCATTTATCTTAAATGTAACCTGACTCACACAGTATGTACCTGCTGAATTAACTTAGATACAGCTTAATAGTTTAATGCCTGGGTAATTAGGACTATACCAATCCATAGTAATGCACAAAGCATTGTGATTTTGGTTGACAACACTGCCAGCACAATAACTGGTTTGGAGCTTTTGGTTGTATCACACAATCTTCTCCAGCAGGTGGAGTCACCTAGTTGAATTATAGATGTTAAAATACGGTCAAGGCTCAGCTCTGTGCATCTTTATTTTATCATATTTTATCTCAGATATGGGGTAATGTCACCTTTCTGAACACTCACTCACCACAATGTCTTTTAGTATAGTGATTTTGTCTTTCTGCTGACAGCATTCATACTTACAGTACTGCAGCAGAATGATCAAATCAGATATTTTTTTAGACCTTGACTCCGTAGAAGAAGTGGTGGAGAAAAGGGTGTTAGCAAAGCTGACATCCATCATGAACAACTCCTCTCACCTCCTGCCTGAGCCTGTGGAGGCCTTAAACAGACTGCTACTCCCACCGTGAAAGACGGAGCTCTACCACAGGTATGGATGTTTTTACTGCCTTAGAATGAACCTCATATCTACAGAAGTGAGAGCGTGAGTGGTATTGAGGTGAGTGTAATCTGCAACTTCACCACTAGATGCTACTAAATCCTACACACTGCACCTTTAATAACTTTAGATAGATAGATAGATAGATAGATAGATAGATAGATAGATAGATAGATAGATAGATAGATAGATACTTTTTATTCCTTGCTTGTTTCCTTACATATGATTGAACTGTTATAATAGCTAAAAACCTGACTATTAGTTTACCAAATACAAGCCTTCAAACCGGTTCAATTTGCCCCAGAAAATGTCAGGTGAAAATGACATGATAGAAACACCTGAGCTCCTACCTGCATCCCCTCTGTAGTCACCTACATAAATAAAAGCTTGCTTTATTTTTGCCAAAATAAAAAAGCTTCTCAGTTTTCAAACCAACTGGTTTCCACCATGCTGGATGTCAGGAAGTCTAAAAAAACAAAAAACAAAAAAAATCTAATTTATATTGAGGCCAAATAACTGCAGCCAGCAGAGCATGCAGACATGCCATGAATGCCTCATGTCTGCATTAATTTAAAGATGTGAAGTGTGTGTGCAGCAGCAGCAGCAGCAGCAGCAGGACTCAAACAGCTCCCACACTGCTTCAGACAGGGAAGGAGGGTTCATCCAGAGAGGAGGCTGGGATTTCTGTTTTAACACCCCACCTCCTCCACCTCCAACTCGGCCTAGGCTTGTCTCATTCGTGGTGCACTTGTTCCACCTGAGGCATCATCCTCACCACTGTCTCTCTACCTTTCAGTGGAAGTTGTTGAGAGATATTATTTCCACTTTTTTTTTGAGGGTGCTTCAGCTCGGACATAAACAAAGTTTGCTTTCAACAGCAGGTAAGAGGAAGCTGTTGTCGGGTTGCTTTAGTTGTTGTTAGTTACAGGCGACAGACGCTTGATAATCAGAAACTGAGTTAATGAAACATACGCCATGTTTATGAAGACAGTAAAGCGGTGACCTCTTGCCTCTTTTAACTCGACGTGATCTTGAAAACGGACCTAAACTTCTTATTTTACGTGTTAACGTTGATGTTAAACAGCTTTAACGTCGCTGTGCTTGTCTTGTTTGCTCTGTATTAGCCTGGGTAGCGTCGCCTCACATCTCCACATGTCAAACAGAAGCAAACATTAGGAAGACAGGAAAAGTGAGTAGCTGCAGCCACTCCTGTGTCGACTTTTGACTTTACACCTGTTTATTTTATCCACCTGAAACTCGCAGTGCATCTGTCTGTGCTGATTTAAATGAAACGTTACGGATCCAGGTTAGTTTCTCTCTCACCTCAGCACCTTGGCATTCCTGACATTCCCCCTCCGCTTGATAATACATAAAGTAATGTCGTCAAATCCACTTTCTTTTTTATTATTTTTTTAAATTTATTTTATTAGCTGCTTTTAAATAAAAGTCATTAACGTTTTCTGGTAGTTTTCCATATAAATTATCGGGGAGGTTTGAACGTTAAATAGAGCGTAATGTTATACGCGGAATGATTTGATTTGAAAAGTAACCGTTGAAGTATAAGATTTCACCATTATAATTAAGGGGAATTCACAAAAATAGAACGTTCTGAAGGGGAAGGCCCACGCGCACGCGGAGTGATATATTCTTAACGGTTAAATCGTAGTTGTAACGTTAAAATAAGGATTTAAAATATATATATATATATATATATATATTGTTTAAAATTTAACGTTTAATATAAAAAATTAAACACCAAAAATTACGTGTGGTTGATTTAAAAACAGTATAAAAAGCTAAAATACTAAAAGTTGAAGTGTCCATCCAACTGCAATACTGAAAGGAGTTGAAGTGGCTACTTGGACGCGCTAAGCTAATCCAAGTGTCAGTTTAAATGTAGCTAAAGTTCAAAAGCCTTGAAAGCACTTCAAGTCTTCAAAGTTCAAGTGATAAATTAAGCTTGAAGTGTCAGTTGAAGAGGACAACGAGAGAAATTCATGCCAGTTTAGTGAAATCACCGAAAGCTGCCGTGTAACATTTAATTGTGTGTGAGCAGTGGAAGTTGTGGGAGATGCAAGTGTTAACTGATCTGAGACCTGAAAGGGTTTGAAGTGTTAGTTCAAGTATAAGCATTAAAACTTTGAAAATTTGAAATCCTTCAAGTAATAAATTGAGCTTTGCAGTGTCAGTTGAAGACGACAAGAGAAATTCATACTAGCTTAAATGTATAAACTGAAAGAATATGGCATTTGAAGTGTCAGCTTTTGAGAAATCATCAAAAACTGCTGTGTAATGTTTAATTATGTGTAAATGGTAGAAGATGTGGGACATAGAAGTGTTAACTGATCTGAGACTTGAAAGGATTTGAAGTGTCAGTTTAATAATTTGAAGGATTTGAAATCCTCAAAGTTCAAATAATAAATTGAGCTTGATGTGAGTTGAAGAGGACGACAAGGGAAATTCATACTAGTTTAAATGTACAAACTAAAAGCAGGGGCTATTTGAAGTGTCAGCTTTAATGAAATCACAAAAACTGCTGTGTAACGTATGAACCATGAAAGTTGTGGGACACAGAAGTGTTAACTTATCTGAGACTTGAAAGGATTTGAAGTATCAGTTGGTAGTGTAATCACCAAAAGCAGACGAGAAGGGTTTTCATAGCAGAAACGAAAGCAATGCACCTGTTTTATCTACGTGCGATTGCTGTGATAGCAAAATGAAACTAAAGTTGTTGCATACTGAACTTTACATACTGTAAATGGCAGTAAAATGACATTTAAAAGCTCTAATATGAAGCGTAAAGTATCTTCATCTGTGGAAGAGTACCTGCTCCCTCAGTAGAAATGAAAGGCTCTTTATAGGTAACAAAAACATAATTCCTATTTTCAGGTGATTAAACACTAATGAAAACATAGTTATGAATATAATCCACCATTCCTGTCAGTAGATCCACCTATGTGTTACACACTGGGCCTCTTGAGTAGTCAGTGGGCACTATGTTCACAAACTTTTCTGGCATGTCACTATCTGAATTTGTGGGCATCGAGCTGTGCAGAAAAACATTAAAAGGAGATCAGAAGATTAAAAATATGACCTGTAGAAATGAAAAAATAACCATAGGATTCAATCTGGGATACTGACCCCTTACAAAGGAAAATTAAATTGTAATATATTGAATTCCTTCTGGGTAACATGGGGATATCATACTACACCTAAGTCACCATATACTGTATTTTTGCTGTTAGAGCTGCAGCTGTTAGCCACTTAATCGATTAGTTGTTCATTATTTAAATAATCGCCAACTATTTTGATTAATTGAATCAATTAATTATTAATTGCATCCCTACATCCTGTTATATTTTAGAAACTTAAGTACTTAAGTTAATATTAAGTATTATTTTTGCTGTAGTCATTTGTTTACATTATAAACAATTAGTCATCAAATATTAAATCAAATTAATATTTTCTGATTTCTTCAGTCCTGACAATAAACTGAACATCTTTGTGTTGCGGACAAAACAAAACATTTGAGGATGTCAAATGGGCTTTGGGAAACACCATTTTTTGACATGTTGTGGTCCAAACAACGAATTAACTAATGGAAAATGATCAATAGATAAACTGCTAATTAAAATAACAGTTAGTTGCAGCTCTACAAACAATAATTACATTATTGTTGGAAGCATTACGCTGTTCAAGATAAACAAAAAATAAAGTAGACACAAGATAATTCTTTATATTTAGTGTGATTCAAGAGTTTGCCAAATAATGTTTATACTGTACGGATATTAATTGGAGTAATGGATGTCTGTTAAGTTAAGATAAATTTGGCTTGTTTGGGATGACCAGGGTCCTAATTGATCGAGTAAAGGCTCTGGACAATCATTAAAGAGACCACATTTGAAGCATTTTCTACACACATGCGTCACTTTTCCCTCCAGATTCAAGCCTTGGTCTAAGTTTAGGATTCACCTGTACTGACAGAAACACATTGGCATGCGTTTACCGCACACTAAAAGATAAAACACATGACCGGTATGAGAAGTTAATGAGTAAACTGCATGTCAGGGCTGTTGTTGGATGTGAAAGTTTAAGGAAGACCTGTTGATGTGAGGAAGAAGTCGTGTGGTGTTCCTGTTTTTGACAGATTATACCTGTGTGATGATGTGAAACAAACACGGCCTCCAGCGTTTATTAGGAACAAGAGCAACACGGATCACTGGTTTCTTTGTATCAGTCAGCTTTTATGTCCTCCTCAGGCTAATGGGTATAGTTTCACAGCTGTTAACCGTCAATGGCCTAGTTTCACTTGTCTTGACGGCACATCAGCAACTCTCATTCGTTTTAACAGTCTCCTTGTGGTGTTATAGTGATTTAGGCTTGATGTATTTCTACTATAAGTGGCACTACTTTCCACAAACACAACATTTAGCAGTTTTCCCCCTCGTCTTTCCTTCCTCTACAGGATACTTGGCAGACTTGCTGGTCTTGTTTTGTCTCTTGCAGGGGATGACCTGTATTTCATGCTCTTCTGTTCTCGCCCCAGTGTGGGTGAATCATTTGAGGTGTGGCTGTCATTCACAACAAGAGGCCAAGCCATACAATCACAATATGGCTAATAACATACTATGAGGCTTAGAAACCAGTCTTTAAAGAAAGTAATATAATACAAGTGCTTGGAGAAAAAGTGATTAACCCGTATAGAATATACCTTTTTATATGATTGCTTAACCGAAGACTGAAACATAAAACAGTAAAGGGAAATAACATTGATTTAATTTGTAATATAAATTCTCTGATTCTCTTCCAAGACAAGAAATTGTTGCACAGCAGGTAGAGCAAATTGTTTTGCAATTAACTGATTATTAATTAACTGGAACCAGCAAATACTTGGCATGATGTGGATAGCAATACCGATCTATCAGTTGTTTTATCTGTTGGTTTTAATTCAGACTGAAATATCTCAACAACTTATTAGATGGACTGTCATGAACAGCCATGGTCCCCAGAGGATGAATCATATCATAGAAGCCCTGACTTTTCCTCTGACATGCCCAACAGGTGGAAGTTTTCACTTCTCTTGGATAGATTAGCACAAAGTTTGGTTCATGATTCCCAGAGGATGAATCCTAACATGTTTAGTGACACCATGACTTTTCCTCTAGTGGCACCGTGATGTTGACATTTGTGGTTTTAAGTGCAATCTGTCAACATCTATCAAATGGATTGCCACAGAATTTGGTGTACACATTCATGTTCCCCTCAGGATGAATCAGAACTTCAGTGATCCTGTGACTTTTCCTCTAGCGCCATCATCAGATCTGGTCAGATTTTTCACTTCACTTTGATAAATGATGAAAATACTTGCAAAACTAGTGACGCCAACCTCAGCTGCACTTTGTTTAGTGCTGATTAGCCAAATTAGCATGCTAACACACCAAACTAAGATGGTAATTAAGGTAAACATGGTTAGCATCAGTATGTTCTCCATAACATGACAATTACTTGAACAATTAATAAATTATCATAATTCCATTGATCAATAATTGTTTTGGCACGATTTGACGATAAGAATCGCGACTTCTTTGGCTGAATATTTGAATATAAATTTAGACGTTGTGACTCATCCTGTTCTAGAATTTTTTCTCAAAAAGATTTGAGATATGAGTCCAGACAGCGTGACGTATCTCTTGTTATCATGATGAATGACAGTCATCAATGACCCAGATACCTACTGTACATTACTACGTTATTTTTCAGTTACTAATACTTACTGTTCCTAAAATGCCACATCATCTATCTCAAATGTAGTTAATAAACTTAAAACTTTATTTACTTATATAGCACTGTTCATGCAAACGTACAGAGTAAAAACAGAAATAGACGACAGTTAGTAGAATTTTGCAGAAAGAGATAAATACATAAACAAAATTTGGTCTTACAATGACAAAATGTTAGAATAATAAATAAAAGCCAATAATAAAAAAGAAAATAAGGTTAAAAAATATAAACACTTGGGGGAAAAAGTTCAAGTGTATAGAAACCAAGGGTTTGGATTAAGGCCTAAAAAGCTGTAACAATTGAAACAGCAAAATATTAAGAGAAAATTTAAGTCCTTTAAGTGAATAAACACAGAGCACAAGAAGATGCCCATCCAACTCTCGTAACATTAAGAGACCTTTGTTGCAGCCTGAGGTAAAGCCTTTCATGTATGTGAGGTGTTTTCTAAGTAGTGCACTGCATATGCTGCAGGTGTGTGTCAGACAGGTGAGCCAGCGGCTAGCAGTGTCACAACTCCTTTAGTCAAACATTAATGTGTATGTTTTAGGCGTGTCTGACTTTGAAACGACTGCTGCTACTTCAATATTATGTAGTTTGTAGCTGTTTCTTTAGCAGTTGTTGCAGTCTCTCATACTGTATGTATTTATTTCATGCTTTGTTTATTTGCTCAGTATGATTTCTGTTACCACCCACATCAGAGCTGTTTTTCCTCCTTCTCTCTGATCAGCATGTGTACACATACAAACAGTCAAAGAGCTCGTTTTCATTAGTGATCAGGTGTTCTAGGTGTCCTATTTTAGTGTTTATTCATGTAAATCACAGCCGGGATAAACCTCATGACTTGGACACACTCTGCTTTCTGTCGGGGTTGGCTTCAAATTCAGTCCGACTGTCACTCGAGTATTTTTTCTGCATTTTCCTCTTTCGTTTTTATCCACTGGTTTAACTGGATGTTTTTCCACTTTTGATGCTCTTTCCAGTGTGACAAGGAAACTGTGGAAGACGCACACGGAAAGCAAAAAGCAGAAGTACAAGGTGAGTCAGACGTGGAGCTTTTAAACCCTTTTAAGAACAGAAATGCAGAGCACTTTAATGTCAAAGCTGGAGCTGAAAGGATTTGTCAGTCAGAGGATTATCATGACATCTATTAACATTTTCACACCCACATACCACAAAGATGTGTATCACCGAGTTAAGAGGAAAAACGCTGAGTAGATAAGAGCTCTCATCTCAGTGTAATGTTGACGTATGTCTAAACAGCTACTTCCAGGGAAATTAACACCAGCTATCAGATATATGTTGATTAAAAAAGAAAGATTCATTGGCTGATTGATATTCACATTTTAACCCACTCTGTAACTCTGTAACTGTAATAAATCATGTCCTCTGTACCTGTTGCTCCCATTGTGCAGCTGGGTTTGACATTTTTTTGTTTCTTTGCCTGAAAGCTGGTCTGACTTGAGCTGTGCTGTTCCAGTTTGTCAAACCAGTTTCCTATCTACAGGGTAAGATTAGTTTTGCAACAGCCTGTTGTTTGGATTCAGCACCATGAAATGCACTCTCCCCGCTTATTCAGTCCATTTTTCTTTTGTAGGTAGCCCGTCTGTTTCAGGGCTCGTGAGTCAGGAAAGTGCTTTCAGAAACAAATAATTAAGGTATGTTTAGTTTCATGTCCTGATGAATAATAAACTCTAAACAACTCTGTCAACTCTGTTGACTGTTAATTTTAACGTTTGAGGTGTGTTTTAGCCATTCTGTGATTATATATCAATATTTTAATTATTTTATTTTTAAGATGTAAACTCATCACACTCCTGTTCCTCAAAGTGTTTCTCAGGTGTGAATAAATGTTTTATTTTGAAAAATTCTGTGTTACATATTTGTTTGCCATGGTCTCTGGAGATTGTAGACAAATATCAGTCTTTCTAACATCCTTAAACATCTTTAAATAATCTGTTTTCATTCATCTACAGTGAAAAGACAAAGATAAACACCTTCTTCTCACACAGTATTTTGCATGTTACTCAGTTTATTTCTCTCTTTGTTGTTGCTCTCTCTCAGCTCCGGGGAGAGTATTTCTCCCCCGGCCTCTGATGGCGTCCCTGCCTGCTTCCTAAGTCCAGGCATGACCGTCACCCCTAAAAAACACAGTGCTCAGCCTGGTTCCTCCTCTTACAACGACACAAGTCCCAGGTTGGTGAAAATGTATTTTCTTTTCCATCATGTACCTCTAAATCCTTTTTTAGTTTTTTCTCATGTTCCAGTTTTCCAGACAAGAGTTAGCAGCTGAGATACGAACAGTCACGCGTTTTTCCAGGTTCACTGTCGGCCTGATAGAGACGTGTAGCACAAAACCTGATTCCAAGTCATGTGATGTCTGTTGATGTTTTTACTGGCATGTCTCCTTTTGACATGAAGGTTGTGTTACACTTGGCATCGGGTAGATTAGGTCAACCATCCAAGTCTGGTAGAAGCTCCATCGCTGAGGGCTTACAAGCTTTAGTGTGTGTGTGTGTGTGTGTGTTTTGTTTGTTTTTGTGCACTGACATCACCTTTACCTGTCGAGCTGCTTCTCATCACATACAAACTAGATCCTCCGGTCCGCTGCAGATGGATGAGGTCGATGGTCTGCGTTTCAGGCCCTCCTCTGAGGACTCGGTGTCTCTGGCTTCCCCCTTGGCCGAGCCCATCAACCTAGAAGGTCAGCTGGTCACTGTGAGCAGGATTAGAAGTTGATGAAAGCTTCCTGCACGTCTGTCACAACATGATGTATCTTCACCGTGAACACTAGCTTATAGTACAACATGTTGGATATTTTTAAAAATCCAAAGTTAGAAGCAGCTACAATAGTTTTGTTTGTTGTCTACCATTTTTCCAAGTAAGACATTTAAAAATAACCCGTAATGAATCACTGACATGCACACTCACATGACCACAAAGCACAAACCTTGTTCGGCTGATAAAGGTCTCACAGTGTCTGTGACTGTCTATGTGTCATCCAGATTCCCACTATGCTCAGCTGCGAGCCGAGCTCGAGTCCAACGCCCAGAACCTGGAGGCGGAGTCGTGGAGCGTGGCTGTGGACCAGAGCTACCTGAAGGCCCTGAGCAAAGAGGCTGTTAAAAGACAGGACGTCATCTACGGTAAGCAAGAGGACAAAAACTTTGATCACGCCAAACCCCAAAAACACAAATTGTATGTTCCAGATTCTTTTTATCATCTTTTAAGTGTACGTGCACGAACAAACAAAACTTTCTCATGTCAATCATCTTTGATTACTGATAAGAGACAACAGAGTAATTACAGTGTCAAAACAGCAATGACAGTTCCTGATGATTATGATTATGATGATTAACGATGTGTTCTTTATCACTGAGAACCCTTTGATGACATGACTACAAATATGACACAGCACCTCAGAGGTTTTCACCTTTTCATAACTTTTGACCTGGTGAACTGCTCTTATTTTTCTACAACAGATCTAAATGTCAATAAAAAGCAGCTTTATTGGTCCAGTTTAGAGCTAAATAAGTATACACACGGTATATAAAATGTTTCCGGGACTCTTTCAAACATATTAATCCAGAGATCCCTCTTCAAATTTCCTAGAGTTCATCCAGACAGAGATGCACCATGTGCGCACCTTAAAAATCCTCCTCGACGTCTACATGCACGAGTTGAAGCAGTCTCAGCTGATAGAGGAGGCCAGGTTGGAGCAGCTCTTCTACAGCGTGGACTCCTTGCTCAACCTCCACCAGCACTTCCTTAACTGCCTCAAAATACACCAGAACGAGAGCCAAGAGGAAGGAAGCCCAAACAACTACCAGATCACGCAACTGGGGAATATTCTCATCTCCCAGGTCAGGAGTCATTTTAAAGCGTTTCACATGGAAAGTTCTTTGGTTCAAATTAAAAGCAGTGGTTTGTTTTTTGGGGGGGATTTTTTTCAGGTCAAAATGTCAGTGAAGTTTATATGTCAACATAACAGAGAGCAAGTCTTCTCAAAACAACTGAAGAGAGTTGAAGGTTTAAAAAGGTTCAAAATGAATTTACTGTAAACAGATTGTTGAAAATCATCCAAATGTTCCTCAGCCAGATGATTGCGTTATCCCCTCACAATCTATCTGGGTGGATTTCTTTTAACATTTTAACCGACTGTTTCTTTCAGAAGCGTCATTTCCCTTGACGAGGTGAACAGGTTCTCTGCGGTTTACTTACTCTAACTCTTAAATGCTGTGTTTACATTTCTACACAAAGATCTACAACAAACAGCCTGACGTGACATGAAACATTACTGACAAGCTAAACCAGCAATTCAGCTGTCAGAAACTGGGATCACGTGTAAACCTTTTCATATTTGACTGACCTTTTTTTAGTTTGAAAGCAAGCTGCTGCCATTAGCTCCCCGGTGCTTTGTGAGTGTTGTTGTAACAACCCAACACGCGGCACTGACATTGTTATCGGCTTTATTTAGTAATAAATAATTGTGTTTATACTGCGGCATTGTTGTTGCTGCTCAGCCTCTCTCTCTCTCTCTCTCTCTCTCTCTCTCTCTCTCTCTCTCTCTCTCTCTCTCCACCCTTGTCAACCTCCCTGCATGTGCCGACTGAGTGTACAGGTGTCCATAGGAATGGCTGGTATGTCTGAAACCTAAGGGACTACAGATGGGTGTGTTTGCTCCATGAGCTCAGGAATGAAGCTGTGTCGCTGGGATCACGTTCCTGGAGAAGCAGTCTGTCTGTCTGTCAATGATTTTCCGACTGAAGAATCAGAGAGAATAACAGACACACCAGAGTGTTCTGTGAATTATACTCTTAAAGCTCTGAAAAGAGGATTCAGTTTTGTGTTTTTGGCACCAGTTATGTCAGATGACTTCTGTTGTTGCAAAAGCTGAAGGAGGCGTTAAAGTTTATCCAAAGCGGCCTTGTGTTTTCAAGTTGGTTAATATTTGGCCCGGACTGTGAGGACAAATAACGTGTAAATCATAAGATCAGATAGTATCTATTCACAGTTAATACATGATAACATGGAGTATACTACCGTGCTAGGATTTCAACCTGGGAGATATTTTAATGATTATTTCTTGTCCCGGCCTAACCTCCATATGAAACATGAAATGTGAAGTTTGTTTGACGCCCTGATAGAGTGGCTGTAAAGGGTAACGTGCTGCGTGTCAAAAGAGTGTTTCCTATGTGAACACGCAGACGGCATTTTGACGTGATGTATGTCATTGAAGGTTGATACGCATCACTCTCCTGAAAAGCAGCACATATCCTCTCTGATTCAGCATTTCTTGTCTGCTATACTGTTCCTACTTTTTGTACGACATCACCGGTGTGAAGGTCTGTGTGTGTGTGTGAGGGACTCTGCTGTCAAATAGTGGCAGGTGTGTGTTGCACTCTGTGGGTCATAAAGCCAAAACATCCTGGGTATAAATCTGCTCTGGGATCTTAATGACCCTCCTCTCTCTCCTCCAACACAATGTTGACATTTTGATATTTTCAGTCATACCTCAGCAGAAACTTCAAAACAACTGTTTTACTATTACACTAAATCTTTTTAGGAATACGAATTTCATCTTTTTTGTCATTTCTTTGTTAGTTTTCAGGAGCTCTGGGAGAAGGAATGGTCGAGTGTTACAGTGTTTTCTGCAGCCATCACAGCGAAGCGGTCAGCTTCTACAAAGAGCAGCTGCAGAACAGCAAGAAACTGCAGGTCCTAATCAGGGTAAGCGATGTGTGCTTGTTGGTGGGTTCATGTAGATGATGTGATTTTCTTCGTGACACTGAGGCTTTGGCTGAAAAAGAAACTGACGTGAATCAGGTGCATGCCTCGAGCAGCAGTAGCAGTTTCTAAGTGACGAGCCTTCCAACAAACAATGGCGATGACGTTTCTACTGAGAATGATGCCACCAACAAAAAGAGCCACGATGCTTGACCTAAGGCCAGTTACTGTTGACAGGAGAACGAGTGATGCAAGTCCTGAAAAACAAAACCTTTCTTTTCATAACAGAAAATAGGCCAGCTTCCCCTCGTGCGAAGGTTGGGAATCCCTGAGTGTTTTCTGTTGGTGACTCAACGCATCACAAAATATCCAATCCTGGTGGAGCGAATCATACAGAACACTGAAGGTAACACCTCAAACTGAATTTGGCTACCGTCTTCGGTAACACAAAGCAGGCTGGAATTGTCCTAATGGTGTAAAATGTCTTCATGTGCTCCTTTCAGCTGACACGGACGAGTACAAGTCTCTGGTGCAAAGTTTGGCGCTGATCAAAGACTTCATCTCCCAGGTGAACGATCAGGTCAACGAATACGAGAAAGCTGTTCGTCTGAGAGAGATCTGCATCCGTCTGGACCCAAAATCTCAGGGCCGGCTGAAGGACGGAAGACTGTTCCGCAGGGAAGATCTGATCCAGGGAAACAGGACGCTGCTGCACGAAGGCCCCGTTACCTGGAAGACCTCCGTTAGACAGAAAGGTTTGTGACTATTGCTCGTCTTTGTAAGCAGTTGTCATTAAAGGTCTAGGAGATTTAAGAGTATAGGTGAGGTCAGGTAAGGTCACTATCCAGGTGGATTCATGGACTAAACTCTGATACTCTACCTGTTGTGTTCTGGCTTTGTTTATTTCATGTACGCAGCTTCTAAATCTGAGTCTGACTCACGATTTACGCTCCAAAATAGAGACACAAAGAAGTTTAACTTGGTTTGTGTCCTAAAGTTTGAGAGAGAGAGAGAGAGATTCACCGGAGCACCTGATCGTGTCTGAATATGTCCTAAAAGTGGAACAAGAAAAGTGGAAACTGTATGGAAACATCAACTTTTATTGTTCTTTCCTCATTCAGGTTCCTCTTTGAATTTGTCACGATTTGTACACAACACAAAACATAGTGTGTGAATGTGCGGCCTGATTTTGATGAAACTTTCAGCTGCGATGCATCAAGTGACTGACGGCTCGGTGGATTACTGCCGTGTTACATTTGCGCCTGCCTTCCTTCTTTGTGTTTTATGTCCATTTTTTCTTTAACTTAACGACAAAGTTCTTTATGTGAAAGCCAAAAGATTCAGAGAACCAGTACATCAGCATTTTTCTATGTCATTACTTCACGTCACGATGTGACTTCAGTAGACAAGTTCATCTTCGGTGGCAGCTCTTGTATTGTTTTGATGCTGAGCTGCATTTGTCTTCCTGCAGACGTCCACGCTGTGCTGCTGCAAGACGTGCTGCTCCTCTTACAGGAGAAAGATCAGAAGCTCGTGTATGCCACTGTGGTGAGTTCTGCCCAAACACTGACTCAGACACAAACTCTTTCCTTTTTAAAAATACCTCAGGATATGATCATATCTTGACAATATGACAATAATCCAGGGCAGATCATGATAACAGTGTGATTAATAACTTGCTGTAATCTCGTGGCTCGCGCAGGAAAACAAACCACCGGTGGTCTTCCTTCAGAGGCTCATAGTTAGGGAGGTGGCTCACGATGACAAAGCCATGTACCTCATCTGTGCATGCACCACCAGCATGCCAGAGATGTACGAGATCCACACCAGCTCCAAAGAGGAATGCATCACATGGATGACGCTGATTCGGGAAGCTGTGAACCGGTAAGCTGAGGACTTCTAGGAGAAGAGAGAGAATGAGTTTTAGTGACAGATGGAAGTCACTTTGTGAGGGTTTATTACAACTGTCTTGTTAATACTACAGACGCCTGATGATTGTTGAAATAAGAGCATCATAATTGAGCTCTTTGTCCAAAGTTTAGTATCAGATTCTTGTCAGCATGAAACCGTAATAGATATCTTGTGGGCAAAGCTGGCCTTTTGGATAATAACTTCAACATTTTACATCTTACATGTTCAATATCACCGAAATATGACTTAAGAGTGCTGAGTAAGATGTCTGTGATTTTTCAGCTATCCAGAAGAGGAGGCGTACCGCGAACTGACGGCTAGACTGCAACAATATCAAGGTAAGACTGCCAAGATGATCGAACGCTGAATCACACAGAACAGGTTGTTTTGTGGTCGTTCTCTCTCATACACAAGAGTTTACAATGTCATCGTTTAGTGGGGAAGATAATTGATTAAACGGGTCTTATACTCAACAAAAAAAGACCTCTTGGTGCATAAATGTTCAATCCACACATCCATCATCAGTTTTTTAAAAATGAACCAAACATAAAGGTCCTATGAAACAACCTTTTTGTAATTTATATATTATATGTTTTGTTCTGTGGTTCCTCTGTTGGATGCAGAAGATATTTATTTAATGATTTAATGATATCGGTTGGGAAAAGAAGATTTCCAAGCAAGTTTCCAATATAAACTCCCCCTGACAATCTTATAATAACGGCAGCCATATTCAGTCATCTTGCCTCTGAGTTTACTTGACAAACATGTTTATTTATGCTGTTGCTCTTCAGATATTCTAAAGGTGCGGGATGACTTTATAACACAAAATCTGACAGAGAAGCAGCAGATCTTCGCTGCTCTCTACGAGACCGTGATGGAGAAGGAAACCCCGCACAAAGGGCTGCTGCTCCGAGGAGACGCCACTGACCTCCAGCAGGGGGAGATGCTGCTTAAAGGAGCCATGGATGAGGGTGAGAGCTCCGACGACATCAGTTTTTTTTTTTAAGAGTTGGCCTAAGTTTTGTGAATCATTTCTGTTTGTCGCAGGTCATGAGTCAGTGTTCGTTATTTGCAGTTATTTCTGCATCGGCTTGCCATAAAAACTCGAATCCATATTAGAAGATGCAGAAGTTTTTCCCACACAGCTGAATCATGACTCAGACATCACTGCTGATGTCTTTTAAAGAGGTGATTAAGGAGTTGTTTCTTTTTCTTTTGTCCGCAGTGGATAACTTGCAGAACTTGCTCTTCTCGAGGATAAAAGACCCAAAACTTGTTACGGATGAGAATAACACGCAGGCCAGGCAGCTCAGGAGGGCACAGACCTTCGGGGTGGCAGATAGTAACTCTGCTGCAAACGCCATGGAAAGTAAGCTGACATAAAGTCAACGGTGGTATAATAATACCTTGTTTTATGCATGTTAGTGTGAATGTGTTAACAGGTAAGACAATAAAAGGAGTTTAAAGGATGACTAATATTTAATTACGGGCTCTCGCTTTTTAAAGGAGATAGACGGGAATTTCACTTTCTTTGTTTGAAACTCTTGCATAATGCATCAAGGAAGTTTACATGAGTCATTCTTGTTGTGTAAGACTGTACTTTTAGTGTTTGTTTTAAACACAATCATATGGTCAACTCCTTTTTAACCCTCTGAGGTTCAAACAATCACGCATGATTGCAAAAGCAGTTGTGAGTACTCCAGAGGATTAAATAAAACTCTCTCTGAGCCGAAATGTACGATAAATATGACCGTAACTCTACTCATATTGAATATGTGAAGGTGTTTATTGACTTGTGATTTCATTTTCTCAGATGGAGACACAGCTGAGGGGCCAGCTGACGGCGAGAGCAGCGTACCGCTGTACAGAAGGCACAACGCGAGTGACCCTCAGCTCCAGAAAACGTTCTACGCCAAGAGCCTGGAACAGTCTGTGAGTGATCGAAACCCGAGGCTGCATTCAGACAGGATCCAAACGCAGGTTTTTCCGCTCATTTGAAAAGGAGTAGTTCATTTAGGATGCGGCGGTGCGAGCCGCAGGGGTGTCCACCAAAAAACACAGCGATCTGCGGCGAAGAATAACTAAAATAAATACAATTTCCTCATTGTTTCACAGCGGTTATGCTCATGGTGATTAAATATGAAGCATTTTTGGGGCGACGTTTAGCTCATGTAAAAAAAAAAAGCTCAGTCTTTGTCACCCCGTCTCTTTCTCGCCACCCGCCTGTCACTCTTCAGCTGCATCTGTCAAATAAAGCCCCAAAAATATCTTTAAAAATTATACGAAGCATTTTTTCATTGCTTGTGTTATTTTGCTTCAAGGCTGATGATGACATACAGATGCCAAACAGTAATCCAACATCCAGTAATTTCCCTGAGGATGAGGTAACCCTTCTGATACTTTAGTTTATTATTTTCCTCTTTTTCTGTCTGCACTGCAGAAATCTTCATCTAACACTGCAATTCTTTTTCTCTGCAGGTGTGTGACAGGGTGATGAAGCTCGCACAGAGGCTATACAGCTTACAGGTAAGGACGTTGTTCTGAAATCTTTCATTCAGCGGGCGCCTCATTCCTAGAAATGTCTTGCAAATGTCTTTTTTTTTTTTTTTTTTTGCACGTGTGAAATGTTTGTTTTAAATTCTTCGACCTGCAGGCAATCATCGCGCAGCAGGACAGCCAGATTGAGCTGCAGCACACTTTCCAGTCCAAGAGCAAGCAGTCCGCTTGTCATTACAGCAGCATGCTGCTCGAGCAGGAGAAGCAGCGCAACTTGGAGAAGCACAAGGCGGAACTCGCCAACTTGCACAAGCTGCAGGCCCAGCATCAGGAGGCGCAGCAGCGCTGGGAGAAGGAGAAGGAGCGACAGAGGGTGCAGATCGAGGCTCTGGAGGCTCAGGTGCAACAGAGGGAGGAGGAATGTCGGAGGTGGGAGGAGAAGCTCAATGAGGAGAAGGCCGAGCTGGAGAAGCAGAGGGAAGACTATCAGCAGAGACTGGCAAGGCTGAGGGAGACCTCACAATCTGTAGACAAGGATAAGGAGCGTCTAACTCAGGAGAAGAAGCGTCTGGAGCAGATGCAGGAGAAAATAAAGAAGTACATCCCAAATAACTACGATGATCCTGCACAAGTAAGGAATCATCTGTCCACAAGTTTTCTCTGCTCACTGATGTCTTAAATGTTTAAATATTTATTCAAGATTTCCTCTTCCTCCGTAGTACTGGAGTCTGTCCAGTTATCAGTCGTTCAGGGGAAGCATCGTGAACGGCGGCGGGAATCTGACCTTACCTCCAAAGCTCCACGCCTTGCCCAGCCCCTCCGACCCCATGGAAATACCTCCAAAGGTTCCGCCACGCAAGGAGAGCATCAGCCTGCAGCCGGCAAAGCCCGAGCTGCCGATCCAACTCATCAGCACGACCAACCAGGTGCACAAACCTGCAGCCGTGCAGCAGCAGATTCCCACCAAGCTGGCTGCTCTGTCCAAAGGAAAGGAGAAAGGCTTCAAGAAGGGGTCCCACCAGAGGACGCACAGCGCAGGTCAGGATGCAGGCCTGTTAACCTAAGCCCTGTACTGACTAATGGGTATTATAAACCATGTATTTACAGTACAAGAGATTCATGTGTCTGTAGACAAAGAAACGTTGAGCTGAACATTGTTCACCAGCAGCAGGTCAGCTCTTAGCTGACCACAGCTTAACCAGCCTTCAGATTCAAATGTCTTAAAGATTTTTGTCTTTCTACATGCAGCCAACATAGATGTGAACCAGGTGGTGCCCATCCGAGTGACTGGAAAAGAAGGAGGCAGCCTGAGAGCCAGAAGGAACGCCAGTCCTCAAAGAATCTACCAGTCAGGTACAGAGAGACAAACGCCGAGACAATCAGTTTGATTCGCATTTGTAGAACTGAGTGACTGAACAGCTCCACCTTGTGAAGAAGTACAACTGTGACGTTCTAGTTTAATGTGTTTGTGTCTCATATCTCCTACTTGGAAGAGATGATCAGTTTGAACTCTGCAGTACAGAGACAGGAGGAGAGAACTGACTTACACTGTCACGGCATCATTTCTGTTATTTCTCGTTCCACTTTCAGGAACCTTCAACCCACCAGGATCTGCCAGCAGTGTGAAAATGTCTCAGTCCTTCAGCACGTACAAGAGGGACAACAGCAACGCTCCACCACCACCTCCGCCTCCTTTTCCCAAAGACATTCTGGAAACGGGCAAAGAGAAGGTAATTTACCTTTAATCCTCGACTACAGAGCGGAGCCTGGATGAAGCCTCGGTGTCTGTCATAAAGACTTGTACACATGGAGAGACTGTTAAAGACTTCATGACATCCATGTGTGTCCACTATGAAGAGGACCATCACTATACTGGGAACCATCATTTAAAAAAAAAAGGTTTGTGGTCCAGGTTGGTCAAAAAATGTATAAATTTCATCCCATTTGTATATTTGGGAAAGACTGTTTTATTTTTTTAAATCATTTTTATTTTAAATGAACGTAAGTTGTCTTTAACCACGCAGCACTCATGTCTTAACTGCTTCTTTTTAATTTAACGAATGATAAGCAGCGATACATTTACAAAGTTTACATCTGTTTAGATTCAAGGTGCCAAACATGAAAGTTTTATTTCAGAAAGAATCAGATCACCTTGAAATTTATCGTTTATACTGTGGTCCTGCTCCTCAGTATGAGCTGTAAGCAAATCATGAATATCAGGGTGTGTGGAAGAGATGT
Source organism: Protonibea diacanthus (assembly GCA_028641955.1). Taxonomy (NCBI): domain Eukaryota; kingdom Metazoa; phylum Chordata; class Actinopteri; family Sciaenidae; genus Protonibea; species Protonibea diacanthus. Next base: position 18,005,924 of record CM053988.1, on the reverse strand, counting down.
TGGCTGTAAACTGTTTGTAAATACTATCAGCCTTTATGAGCATGTAACAGAACGATGGACATTCATTGTTAAATAACATTGTACATAACTTTAACATTTAGCGTCGCACATGCTGTCACCTTTTCCATTCCATGTAAAAATTTCCTCTGAATCCCGACCGATGGATCATGGAATAAAAATATGTTTGACTTAACACTGAGTGTTTTTGTGGCTGAAGAAAAACTTAAATTAAATGTTGTTTTTAAAGATACTGAACTGAACTTCAGGTGACTCTAAACAAGAAGTGACGTCACGCTGCATTCAGGTGTTGATATGAACTGTATCGGACATGCTTTCACATCCCGTCTGAATGAATTGACTTTGGCAGAAACGCTTTCAGATGATCCAGAACACGGCGGCGTGCCCGGACTTTCTTCTGTTCCTCCCACAGTCCAAAGACACGCAGGTCAATAGATTAATCGGTGGTGACTTGTCCAGGATGTGCCTCACTCCTCGCTCATTGTCAGCTGGGATAGATATCTGTGCTGGGCACCATCTGACCACCGCTGTGATCATCATACACAGCGGAGCTGAAATATTTTATACTGACCGTTGACGTCCCTCTGGCTCTTTCACTGGGAGTTATTAAACCTCCTGGCCGCTCATCATAAATGAATCATCAGGCTGTCGGCCTCAGATGTTCAGATGTGAGGCTTCATCGCTCACCCTTAAAGGTTATTACATTTTGTGACTTTCGGGGCTGTTTGTTATTGTTTAAATCTCAAACCTGAGCTTGTGTTCGGAGTCGATTCCTCACTTCTGGCACCAGTATTGTCAAAAACCTCAACCGCTCGATCACTTCATGTGATTAGCTTCAAAGACTCACTCAGGTTTGATTTCCACCAGGACTAACTGTAAATGTAAATGTGTGTGTTGAGTTGATCAAATAGTGATCCAACACGAACAGCTCTCCACTTCAGAGCGACTGAGCCGAGCCGACAAAGAGGCTCTTTGTCGGACCGCTGTTCATCTCTGCAGAGCCTGAACAGCAGCAGACCTTTTTTTCCACAGCTGGAGGGTCACGATGAAAAGATGCATTCAGACTCAAGGGGCCGAGTTATGTCAGGCATCAACACGGCATGATTTCTAAGAGGAAATCAAATCACATGGACGCACAGATATCAGATACAACGTTTCTTTATTATACGTAGTCCTCAACAGAGGCATTAAAAACCACTTGGTGACAAACTATACTGGTGGATAATGAATAATCTCATGTCCTGGCAATCAGCGAGGGCAAACCTCCAGACACCGTATAACTGCCTCTGACCTCCAACAACCGACAATTAGAAATATATCTGTACTGGTGTTAACGAAGTGACTGCTGGGCTCTGGTGTTTAAGATGACACCCTCAGGTCAGAGATGGACTTGCAAAACAAAAAGTAGGATGATTATTTTACATACTGATACCTTGGTTTCCGTTTCTTTAAACCTTTTTTTTTTTATGAGTTGACATAAACATACAGGCAGGAACCGACAATCTGTCAGCACGCGAGTTCAAAAATATTGTGCAAAACCTTTGAACGTTGGTAACACGACCCGTCTCTCTCACACACCGTCATACAGAGTACAGTACTTGTGTTTTTCTTAAAGCAACTTTTAACACGTGACACATTCTGTTGTACCTCCAAACACGGACACATTTAAGGCCAAAACCAGTCTTTAAGACAACATGAGGGGGTAACAGATAAATCCGTGGTGGCCTGTACTGTAGATTATACACTGCTTTTTATATAAAAAAGGGTAAATTCATCGCATGCAAAACAAAATATACCAAAAAGTAAGATCAGAAAACAAATGGACAAATGTTTAAAAGTTTAAAAAAATAATGATCTGATCGTTTGGCTCAGTCGACAGCCATGATAGCACCACATTTTAAAGGGTGTGAAGCGCTTCACTGCTGTGGAGGGACGCAGACAGACATGGCTTTGTTTGTGGAGTGTGAACGTGTGTGTGTGTGTGTGTGCTTTTGAGAATTAAAAAGGTCTCGGCGTGCTTCAAAAGGAAGTGCCCATCGGACTGTAACAGTGACACTCCTGCATCTGACAGTTTGAGTCAGCAGCTCGATCTCCATCTGTGCATAGCATCTCTGCGTTCACATGCAGCTATTTGGAACAGCTCAAGACGTATTTGCATTTAACACACAGATCAAATTTGTCATACAAACACGTTCTTTTCAAGCATACTGAGACCTTTTTAAGCCCCGGTCACACCAGAAGGGGTGGCACCGTGAAATATTTGCTTCTTGAGGTTTGGTGATTCGATTGCAGTTGATCTGTAAACTTGTTCTTCCCTCTTTGTAAATAAGTGCTCAGTCAGTACGCTTGTTCGCTAACAGGACACTAAGTCACCACTGAATCCTGTTTGATCATCTCGGGGTTGACGACTAAAGACTATTTCCATTATCGATTAATCTGTCGTTTCCAAATTCATGGTTTTCTCTGTAAAATGTCAGAAAATTGTGAAAATGCCTGTAACAATTTAATAAGAAGAAATCTGACGCCCATACTCACAACTGAGAGGCTGGAACCAGCAAATAAAACGATCAAAACTGATGGATTTATTTGCGTATAGTTTGTAAATTCACCTCACCCCTGTGAATTAATCCACTAATCTGTGTGATTCCATCAAAGGAATCGATTTGACTGGTGTGACCGGGCCTTCGGGGCTTAATGGGAGTATTTGGAGTTCAACAGCTTGCGTAGGTTTCAGATTTTTCCCGTCATTCCCTTCACAGGTGGTGCAGACTGTATGTTAGTAGTAGAAGGTGTTGGGGCTGCTGTGCAGGTTTTATACTTAAGTGTGTTTTGTCAGTTTCGACCTTGTGTGTGTGTGTGTGTGTGTGTGTGTCCAATCCCGGTGCCCCGCTGAGCCAGCCTTTCAGAAAACACCGATCTCCTCTGCTCTTCCCTTCGCACCAAATGCAAACAAACGCCTGTACGTACTTAAAATGTCTTTGACTGAGACACGATGTAGAAAAAAAAACAAACGTACCAACAAAATAAAACATGAAGTGAAATGATAAATGCCGCTCTTGACGTGCTTTCAGTCTGATTTCTTTTCCTCTTCGTTCTCAGCTTGAGGCGTTTCCTGAGGCAGGTGCTGGGGCGAGTCTTCGCTCTGATCGGTGACGTCTGTGGTTTGTGACTCCGGTTTAGTCGAGGGCTCCTCTATCTGCGGCGCTGCGGTTTGTGTACAGTTGATAGGTGCGAGCACTATGGCAGGCTGCAGGGGACAAAAACAAGTGTCCATATAAGATGGCTGGATTGTGGCGAGCGGGGAAACAAAACATAATGATGACAACAGAAGACAGAAAAGTTGTAGGTAAGACAAACACAACCAAAGAATATAGAGTCATTCCTCTGTCTACAGCCAGCTTTGAGACTGAATGGACTGATCACATCCTGCTAAACCCCAATTAAAGGAGCTTTAATGTTGTCAGAGGTATTCCTGTACACAGAGAGAGTCCCAGATATGCATAAAGAAAGAGGCATATCATAGAAAAACCCACACAGATAACACATGCTAAATTACATCGCTAGGAGAACCACTGACAACAGCTTCATTAGCCTATCACAGATGTGTGTACGCAGAAAAATGAAACTCAGAAAAAAGTAACCTCAAGTAAGATTGGGATGTTTTAAAGGACCAGTGTGTGGGATTTAGTGGTGTAGTTGCAACCTCCTCGCCTCACGTTCTCCTTCCTAGTGTAAAAGAGAAACTACAGCAGCCGTCAAATGTCCAAAAAACGCTAAAGGTCCCATGTAGAGCCGGTGTTTGGTTATCCTGAAACGTAAAAACACGGCAGGCTCTGTGGAAGAGGAGCGTCTGTAGAAAAGGCTCATTGTAACATAGCAATACTTATTTCCAGGTGTAAACAAAGCCCACTAAATCTGACACACTGGACCTTTGATGGTGGAGTGTAAAGTAGCAAGCCCGGATAGAATACCTGCAGTGACATTCACAGACAGCTGAGCCCTCAGCAGCAGACTAGAGCACACCCACAGTAAAATAAAGGATGGGAGCAGCGATGGGAGGGAAGGAGGGGTGGACAGTAAAACAGAAAGAGGCAGTTGGAACGGATGGAAATATTTAAAGGGGTTACTCAACTTAAAATTCTACTTTACTCTGCATGATATGTAACTAGATGTTTTTGTTTTTTCTTTTGTTGCTTGATTTTTTTTTTCTTTTTCTGTATTTTTTTTGGTTTTTTTTTTGTTCGTCGACGGTAGGCAGTCATATCAAACTGGTATTCACCACAAATCCACTTCCAGTCCAGAACTGAGGCAACTCCTTACGCCACAGCGCTACACTGAGGCTGGTGAGCAGAGTGCAAGGCACCAGGTAGAGCAAGGCCGGCTGACCCATCTGCATCAGGGCCAGAGCCACGAAGGTGATCAGCAGGCCGATGCCGTACGCTGACGAGAGAGAGAGAGAGACAACACAGACGAGGTGGTTAGTTTCCAGTCGCGTCTGACCAACAATTAAGATTTCAAGGTTTCAATTAGATAATCACCAGAGCTTCTTAGTCTTTTGGTAATTTAAATCCCACCTGGAGTGACCATATTTTACATTTTAAAGTGGAGCTCTGGATTGTTTACCTGCAGGATGAGCTGCTTCTCCTTCTTTATTATTAATCAGCTCAGTGTGAAATTTAACTTTTGTGCATATTGCTTTTTGTTAATCTGATAGATAGAAACATGGTAACTCTTTGGGAAACAGAGAATACATTTCGGATGGTCATAGAGGCAGATGGCCGCCCACCAAAGAGCTCGGATCTGCTCGGTGTTTCTGCTTTTTATAGGAAGTTTTTTCTTGCCACTGTCAGCAAGTGCTTGCTCATGGTGGAAACCGTGTCTCCGCTCTACATGTGAAGTGTATAAAATAACCTCTGTTATGATTTATTGCTACATAAATAAAATTAAATTGAATGAATTGAATTGACAGAAAAGAGGTCTATTACAAACTGCATCCTGTCATGTTTCATGTGATGTTAATCCCATCCAAACGGGGCTCATCATAAAACTGCAGCAACGTTTCATAGATAATGCAATTATTACACCGGCCCCTCCGCCCCATGTACATACCGATCGTACAGGCCACAAAGTAGATCCTGGAGGATTGTGTTAAAATGTCAAACCTGTGACAGTACACCACCAGCAGACCTGACAGAAAAACAACATTCAGAAGAATAAACAAGAGAGGCGAGTGTATTCAGCAACATTTCATCACATTCAAACATCAGACACAATCTTAATTATTTGAGTGACCAGATAAGCTCATTTAAATGATTTCTCACAAAGGCAATGTGCAATTATACAACATTAAATAGAAAGTGTGGGTGATGAGTAGCTCTGTGTTTACATAGCTGGCAACCACATCAATGTTTTCTCCTGCATGGACAGTCTGAACAGTCTGTGGTTAATGCTGATTTAATCATTTCTGGTTGTGACCACATACTGAGCTTTAAGCGGTTTGGTTTGATGACACAGTTAATTACCTGGTACTAAGATATCGCCAAAGCCCAGGAGGGAGAAGGGCCGGTCACAGAGAGCCAGGGGAGAGGAGTTTAACCTTGGTACTTTGAGCACCATGGGAAGCTGGAGGAAAAACGCAAACATCAGTGTTAGCGCCGGCCTGCTCGTCCTCTGAGCTGATGGGAGTTGTGGAATTTGAAAACAAGCTCACCTTTTCATGTGTGGAGGAGTCAGAGGGGCCAGCCGCTACCTCCACCATTATACTTTCCCCACTCTGTGGAGGGAAAAGGTCACGGTTAACGTGAGCATGACACACGGTAACAGACAGCAGGCGTGAGTAACACGTGAAACGAGCGTTGACGTACATTTGTTAAGAAGGGCGTAATAAATACGAAGAAAACATCGTAGACAAAAAGGACCGTCAGTAGTAAGGTGCAAGCCTGCAGAGACAGAAAACAAGAAGTGAGTTTACAGCTGACGTTAAAAAAACAGAGTGCTGAGTGTGAGAGTGCTGACCCACCTTAAATGTGGGGAGTCTGACTGTTTTGAGCATGTAGAGACAGAAGGCGATCCCCAGGGCGTCCTGTAACACCCACGCCCACCTGGAGGACACATAACAAGACTGTGAGTCAGCCCACGCCATCATCAGCCAACGTGTTATTATATGCTACCGTTATGTCACCCAACACACAGAAAGCAATCATTACCCACAACTGAGTACATGTGCTCTTAAATCAACATGGATGGGTGAAAGTAGACGCTGAAATCAACTGAATATACCTTCACTTGTAGTCAAACATGATCATTTTTTAATATCTAAATCAATTTTTTGTGCATTAGCAGCCTTCATGTGACTGATGTGAACTTTCTTTGTGTCACATGCACACACAACATGTGTATGACGACATTTAAACTGAACTACCAAACTAATCTATAGCAAGAAAATGAAATAATAAAGATTTTCTGGAAACTTCAGTTCTCTGTCGAGTTTGATCATGTTACCTGGTTTGTACATGTGACAGTTTTCTCTTTACACTTACTGGTCTTCATTGCGAAACACCATCCAGGTGATGCTGACACCGATGCAGAAGGCCGACAGCAGCAACATCCGGATCTGCGGCCGTTTGTGTAAGTATGGCAGGTTGTTCTCTGGGACCCTGTGATCATAAGACTGATTATAACACTCTGACAGCAGTTTGGTGTGGTGTTACAGCTTTGTCCTGTGTGAACCCCACGACTACTCTGCAGTGTTTGATCGGTCCTGATGCAGAGCTGTCCATCTCACATTTTGGTCGCTGGAGAGGCACGGAGTCCACCTCTCTATTCAACAGGGTGTAATTTCATCATATTCTCAGCCATGTTGTCAGTCAGGCGGCTGTGATTCGATCTGAGCAGCACTGAGTCTCCACGTCTATCTATATTTGAAGTGTTAAAATACTGTAGAGAGTAGTGTTTTTGGTGTGGGACAGGTAAGAGTAGAGCAGGTCAGAGAGCTGAGTTGTTTTATTTTGAGTCAGGAGGATCTTGTTAAAACTTAGACAGGAGTCATCTTTTGGTTTTATTTGATTTAAGCAGCATCATGTGGCCCCCTTTTTCTTTGTGTTTTTTTTAGTATTTGTAAATTAAAAGTTACCAAGTAACATTATTTAACCAAATCCATCTGCTGGGTTGTTACATAAATGGAGGCTTGTCCCAGATCTGAACCCAGGACAAAAAGTACAAAACTTATGCAACTGTACAGAGCATCAGAAACCAGTATGACGTGATGACAGCAGACTTTTGGGCGTGAGAGTCATGAAAACATACTGACGTGTCTCACCTGCACTTGCAGAAAGGGAGTCTCCTGACAAAAGGCCACAGACAGCTATGGAGGCCGACAGACGAGGCCACGCAGAAGATGGCTATGACCCAGATGGCTAAACAGGAAACAGCAGGCAGGAAGGACATTAGTGCACTTTATCACATGATATTCACTCAAATTCTATTGAGGAAATACACTTTTTTTGTTCTTTGGCTTTCTGACAAAGTTGGTCCTTAAATATCTTCTCCTTGTCCAGTGTTTAGTGTGCAACAGCTGATCAAAGACTCTGTCTGTCAGCAGCTAATCTATTTATCGGCGAAATGTTATCTGAGTCATTACACTCTTTCACGGCACAGCCAGTCTTTGCACTCAAGAAGTTCACAGATTCAGATCTGTAATCTACAGCCTCCTAATGCTGGACACTCTGCAGCTCTGCTAGAGGATAAAGAGTCTGCTGTAGCTTGAGTTGCTTGGAGGAATTGAGTTTACAGTGGAGCTAAACAGAAGAATCATTAACTGACTGTGTTATCCAAGATTTTCCCAGACGGTCTGGGCTTTTAACCAGCAATCTGCTGATTCTGAATCCTTCTTCTCAGCTGCTGAAAACCAAACTACACATACGGCAGGCCAGAGACATACGGCTGTGAACGCTTTAAATATATTTTAGCATCAGGGAACGGCAACTTGACAATGTTTCCAAAGTGATATTTATCCTGTACTTTGTACTTTTGTCTCAGTCAAGACAAATAAGAAAACTTGTGAGATGCAGTTGAAGTTTAGATTATTTATCACATAAGGAAAGCATTGTTTTCACAGCCCGTATCCCCAGCGAATGCTTTATTGAGCCGTGCCAGAATATGTGGAAAATTACAGACTGGCTTTAAGAGGCAAACCACCACCCCAACACAGCAATAAATACTGGGCAGACGGGACCGAAACCACTATTAATCTATTGGTCACATAAAAGTGGATCAGACCGAAGGTCTTTGAACAATCAATGTCGTGTGAGTGCATCTGTCGTACCCAGGCGGTCATAGAAAAAGTAGAGTAGCACCAGCATGCTGCAGCACATGACCACGAACACACAGATCATGATGGGGGTGACGTCTACCGTCTCCTCGTCCTGCTTCTCTGCGCCGTCGTCCCGCTTGTGCTTCATGTAGCGTCTGCAGGAGGAGAAACGAAATTGAGAGAGAGTGCCGACCTCTAAAAACTAATGATCACTGCCTATACAGACTTATGGGAGCTTTCTTTCTTTCATTTTTTTTTTATTATTCACTGACTCACTGATGCTTGGTGACTTTCCAAAGCAGGCCATCCGCAGTCAACATTTACCATCATTTTACAGGCTGGCTCGGCACTCGCTTCCTTCCCGAGTTCAAATCACACAACTCATATTCCAAAATTTTTTTTTCCTCTCTCTGTGCGTCAGAGACCCCATCTGACTGTGCCCCCAGTCACCTTGGCAACTCCATCAGGAAAGGACAGACTGGGATTGGCTTAAGCTTGTGAGTCACTCATATAAACAACAGTGCCCTTTCGCGGAGTTGCAGCAGTACAATGCAGACTGCTGCTGGTTTGAAAAGAAGAGACGAGCACACACTCCTCGGAGGGAAAAAGACTGAGCAGTCATACACTCATGCTTGTTTGCCAAGAAGGTGGTGCCTAATTTTCCCTGGAGATAACTCCCCTGATAAATTAACTCTGATTTAAATTTAGCAGTCAGGAACTAAAAGTGTGGTATGCACAGGAAGAAGGAAACTTTGTGTGCTATGATGATGAGACGTGCAGAGTACAAAGTCGGGTAAACTACACTACAAGATGCATTACTGACAATCAACAATTATTTTTGCCTCTTAGAAGACTTTATCTTTACATAAATGAAGCCACATTTGCACTTTCCATTCATTTTAATATGTGTGTCCTCTTTTCTGATAATAAAAATCTTTAATGAGTTTACCCTCCAGTACATTGCTGCTTGTAATGAGTTATTTCTGCTCACTCAAACCAGACTGAGCATTCAAAACCTCAGAGAGATAATCCACATTAAATGTTTCCACCTCTATCGCTCCATCGGGTACACTTACTTCTTGCTGTCTCTGCTGCCGGCCCAGTAGCCTCCAATGGCAACTGTTCCCACTGCCATCAGAAAGATGATCACCATGTTGTAGTCTAACACCGGCTCGTTGGGTGCATACATGGCAACCTGCCTTCCTTTACCAAACGTCTGCAGGAGTTAGAAACACTACAGTCAAGTGATGGCTAAAGATTCTGATATATTTGTACACATGAAAACTCAAACATGCATCATTTATAATTTGACAGGGGTTCATTCTGTTTTTGTCCTTGTCTGCTAGCTACATATAAACATCTGTCTCTGCTGTCAGACTGTAAAATGTTTTGAGTTTCAGGCCTTTCACCTTGCTTATGTCCAGCATATCAGAGTAGCTGAGCAGCGCTACCGGAATGTCGATCTCCTCATACTGAGTTTTGTTTCCTGCTGGTGGTGTCTGTAATTTTAAAGAAACAAAAACAAAGAGACAAATCAATTTAATCCTGACGCACACACGCAGACTACAAACAACAGCCTTAAGATAGTTCTGAGCGGGGTTACCAGTCTGTCCTTGCTGACTATGAGGATGCCTTTGGCGCCGTTAATCTGGGCCAGTCGGACTTTTTCATAGAAAGTGCAGTTGCCTCTCATCACCATGGGGATGCGATTTGGGAAGCCTCCCTCCGGGACCTCAGATGGCGAGCACAGGACCGATGTTGTCAGGTCGTGGATCTGAAGACGTGACTTCAAGACAAAAGGTTTGCAACATTAACCAGAGCTGCAGGGAATCCTGATGTGGTTCAGAAATCGATATAGAGTAAGATATATATTTTCTTGCTAATGACAAAGCATTGATTTGAAGTTTATTTCTCAATATGGATATAACTGTTCTTACAAAGCCAAAATGTTTGCACAAGGGAGCGGACTTTTTTCTAATGATAGAAATCAATCAATTATACCTAAAAATGAAGTGACCCAGAAACAGTAACTGAGGCATTTATTTCCTCCAGAGTGGATAACAGTAATTTATTATATTCTAATATCAGATATCAGATCTCCAACATTTGCAGATGGTTCAGAAAGAACCTGCCAGAGTCCAAACAGGCACAACTAGCAGAGATCACATTTCAAGTATGAGGCTTCCTGAAAAACCTTTTATTGACCGCCAACATAAGTGCATAATGTAGTTCATCCCCACTGTTCTGTGTGGCTGTTAAGTCATTAACAAAGACCTGGTTGTACATCTCGTGACTTACTGCCTTATTGAGGTCCTGAGGTAGACGTGCCCACTGTGAGTTGAAGAATATGCAGTAATCCTTTCCTTTGCTCTTGCCCTTGTCACTGAAATGGGCCATGCCGTACTCTCCCACCACCTGTCAACACAACAACAACAACAACGTCTATATGAGTCCACATGTCCATGAGATGTTTTCGGATGATAGACTTGAACTTTATTTCCAGCCGCACACACACACACATACACACAACCTCTCTCGCTGTTTCCTGTAACAAAGTAAAAAAGTATTAGGAAAGTATGAAAGTATGAGGAAGTAAAAGAGCACCTTTGGTATTTGATATTTGTGAGTAAATAAGTTCTGATAGAGGAACTGGGTTAACAGACAAGTTTTAGGTCTCATAAAAGAAGAAAAACATCCAGATAAATACAACAACAAAAGATCCAGTCCCTTGATAACCCCTGACCTTATTCCATATATAAGCCCTGACTTGACATCTCAAGGTTCCCCTTTTACTCAAGTCAAAAACTACAAACGTTAAGCAACATGCTCGAGGACGACATTTTACACATGATCCATCTCCTGTTGCTCTGCTCGGAGCTGCACAGTCAGCATCGCCACATTTCTCAAATCACTGATATCCATTACATTGATTCATCGACGTGTCGGAGCAAATATATGTGCTAAAAGGCAGAATTTGACACTTCATAAATAAAAGTATATTTCTGCGAACCAAGGTGCAACACAAGAGAAAACTAATGACACTTTTAAATTCAGGGAACGGCTCTGTTGTTTTATCTTTTAATACTAGCTGTAATATGTTTATAATTTAGTCTATACTAACTGATATAAGCATTCAGCATAAAGCAAGAAAGCACAACAACATCTCAAACTACAGCCTCCAGGGTTGAACACCTCTATAAAACAGTGTAAAGACAAAGTGAACATTTTAATGAGATGGGTATTGTTTGGAGGTTTTCGTATTAGGTTAGTTTTAGCCAGGTGAACCTAATAAAATGTCAAAATAAGGGCCGATGGCCTGGTATTATTCAAGATTTGACTGCAGTAATGGTGAGCCTGGAGACTTTAAAGTATATCATTTATAAATCAAACAGTCTACAGTTAGTTATATATATAACAGAGGAGAATAGCTACCGGTCAAGTTGGTCATACTTTGACTCAGCAGGTTAAAGTACAGTAGCTTTTTGTATATTACGGAGTCACATTAAGATCAGTTATGTTTTAACGTTACCCTTATTTCAGACGCGTTACCACATATTTATAAGTAGCACTAAGCGCTATTAAAAAGCAGCCTGCCATAACCACTGTAGTGGTGTATCAACAGTAGGACCCTGCTTGGTTAACGTTACGTTATAAAAGATGAGCGGTGTGTAGGTTTAACAGGGCCCACGGTAATCTCCGCAAGCTAGCGGTCGTAGCATCCGAGCTAATAATCCCTTTTAAAAAAATCTGTTTTTGTCTGCCACGTGCCGCAATGCGAAGTAAAACGCACGGAGGAATAGTTTCCAAGGAAATACACTCGGTCTCTCTCACCTTCTGGATGAGAAAAGCGGCCCAAAACAGTGTTTCAGGGACCCTCATGATGCCTTTTTTAGCTTGTTGTTGTTTCCCCCATCGACCGACCGACCAACCAACCGCTCGGCTCGAGAGACCCTCGCACGAGCCCCCACCAGCTGTTCTAACAGGCCACGCCCATTCCGCGGCGACTAGAACGGTTACTTTTAACCGCGACCAACGTCTACAGCACAGATATGTTAAATCTACGTTAGATATACGTTCAGTAAACGTTTTCGCTTGGTTTAACCGAGGCTCGACGGTTCATGTTTAAGTACTGCAGGCGGTTGCGCTTTTAAAGAGGAAGTTCGTGGCTGTAAAACGCAGTGGCGGACTTCAGGCTGTTTGAGGGTCAGGGGCGAAAATAAATGAATGTGGTGGGGGAACAGACTGTATAAAAATGGACGTAGCCGCCATTATTTCACAATACATGTTTAAAGAGAAGTGGATACATGTTCGAGGTAGCGCTCAGTGACTCATGGAGCCAAAAAAGTTCAATTTCCACAAATAAAATTACTGAGATCTTCCACTTTGTGAGCCTCGTAGACTGAGCGCATTAGAGACTTCTGCCTGACGAGTGGCAAACTTCCGGTTTAGCTAACCTGAATGGGGATAAAATAACTGAATTTAATTTGATTTCATCTTCTAGTCTTTCCAAATGTTATTGGACCGAATCAATTACAGTATGAAGAATGGACAGAGCCTGAACGAAATCACCTGTAGGTTTTTTTGAAGTGCTGTTTTGAAGACGAAAATATGCGGCTTTGGCTCTTGCCATGTTGGATGTACTGCTTCCTCTGCCTCCCGGCTAATCTAAAAATGAGCAAAGACATGAAGCCGGGGTGGACAAACAAGCCACCTGTGATGGCACCTACCTGCCGATTCAAAGTGGCCACCTATACATAACTTTAATAAGCCTTAATATAATTTGAGCAGGTGAGTTCTAGAAGAATCCTCAGTACAGTTTTTATGAACAGGGAAATTAGCTATAGAGACCAAAACTGTTTTTCTTACTGGGCAACCAATGCCCAACCAGAAGTTGGGGATTTTATCATAGAGGCTTATGGAGACTGACTCATTTTTGCGTTGGCTTCATTACGCAGCCATGGAGGTTTGGGTGGGGCATCAGGGCGCAGAAAGTCATGATGCATTTATGGTGAAACAGTTCTAATCAGATCTAAGTTGCTTGATTGTGTTGACTTGAAGTGTAACTACTACACCTTAACCATTTAGAGAGACATCATGTAGTGGAGCCTGTGATATTACATAGCATTTTATACTCTGGAAGGGGACATCATGTTTCCTCCACTGCTAGGGCACTTTAATCACATTGTCTGCATGGATGTTGGAAGTCAGTCAGAGCTGGGGGTGCTGAGAGAAACTTATTTATCTTACTTAGTTATTTAAAGATTAAAAATTTAACACACTCACACTCACAAATGTGAATGTGAGCAAATGTGAACACAAATATACTGTATATTAATCATATTTTATTTAATATGCTTGAAATAACAGCTGTATTCCAATTAAATTTAAATATTAAATAATACAATTCAAAAGAATATTAAGTGATGTTTAATTATTTTATTGATTTATTTATCTTCTGAGTGGGGATTTGGTTGTCTTTTTACTGTTTATAATGCAGAAAAGAGCTTATAAATTCTGTCAAAGGCTTTACAGCTCTGGAATTGTGTTGCACAAGTTAAAAATGATAATTAAAAACCTTCACTCACCACATTTATGTATCTCAAACACAAATGCATACTTGGACTCTCCAAGTCAGACTTTAAGCTAACAAGGCTGGTGAGGCGGTAGCCATGCTTCCTATCCCTAACCATGTATTTTCTCTGTAATTATAGTTTACTGGGCAGCCTCCAGTATAATCAGCATCTTCTTCTTCCTCTGCTCATTATATATTCCCAAGGTTAGAAAATCTTGTTCTATTCTATACTAAGTGAATTAATATGCTTTTTGCTAAATCTGTAGATAGATTAAGTTAATATTATTAGTATTTGGTAAGTATTGCAGTCAGTTTGAGATCTAAACTTGCAATTTTTAAATGGTAATAATTACTTTTATATGTTTTTATTGTGATTTATACAAAGAGTGTGTTTAGTGTGTCTTAAATATCCCTAGGATCATATCATACCATAGTCACACTCACATATTAGTCCAAATGGAAACAAATAGGTGGATATTTATATAGGTATTATGTTATTATTATATATTTAGATATTCCTGGCTCCACCTGTGGTACTCAGTGTTTGTTGCATGACCTCAGTCTCTCTTTAATCTCTGCATGCTCGATCTTGTTGTTCACTGACGTACTGCGGCGGGTTGATTCACTCGACATGATGTCATTCCATATGTTCTTCCTTCTGCCGGATATTTACCTGCATCAAGCGACACATCACCGGAACTTACGCGACTTTTGCCTTCAAAATAAAATGGTACATTTTGGTGGGTTTGTGTTTTCACCTCGGCACTTGTGCTCTAATTCTGAACAGTTTCTTTTTCTTTTTTGAAACTTTTCTTTATCTTTCATCAACATCAATGCAGCATGTACATATATTTTCTGTGTTCTCTTTCCAGCTGTAGGCAACATTTCTACACATTATAGTCAAATTAGCCAAACAAAAACAACGTTAATATCTACTATAAATTAAATGTAAGATTTACATACCCAGCCATTCATACATGTACATATATACATACATATACATATACATAAACAAGTGAATAACTAAATCATAATTATCTGGTCCAAAGTGCAATATTGTATAAAACAAACAAACACAGTAGTTACTCTAAAAAGTGATGGGGTGCTGTGTGTAAAGTGAGAGTAGCTGTAACTGTTTTCTATTCAAGATAATCAGTACTTTTACTTACATATATTACTACCACTCAGTCCTCAGAGTGATGTGCTTCTGTGCTACTGGAGTCAGTTTGATATCATTTACTTATTTATTTATTTTTGTGGTCAGAAAATACATATCAAAACTTCCCAAAGAGGATGGCCTTTAAGCAGGTCTACTTGTGGTTTACATGAATAAATACTGTTTCAATTAACTTTATTTTTTACAGTTCAAATCAGCAAATAATCTTGAAAACTGACATATAAACATACAACAGTTACCGACACTATAAAGTTCTATACAGGATCAGGAAAGGAACCATACATAAAAACATATGTAACTAGGTAAGTAAATATTTCATCATCATATTTACAGCATATCATGTAGGATAACATATCTTGGCCCCAGATATGTCTCTAATAAAAATAACAGATTATAACTCACCACAATGTTCAGGTGACCGCCTCATTGGTCGTGCTTTTATTTTGAAACAAAAGCACCGGAAGCTGTATATTTCCCGTGGGCTAGCCTGACAAACTGCTCAGTCTGGGAATTCACACACAACTTTTACTCTGGAGGGGAATGCAGCACTCGTAGCCAACCGTACTGTAAGTAGACATTACAGGCGAATGTCTTCACATTTTATTTAGTTAAATATAAACTACTCTGCCTGTGTTTAATTGTTAATAGTCTTGTATTTTCCTCACTGAAGTAACGGCGAAAGCCGGTGTTTATACAGGACGTTAACGTTAGCTAAGCTAGCTGCCTTCCGTCGTTGGGATTGCCTTTATTTATCCCTTTGAATTTCACTGTATTCATTAGGTCTTGAAGGATTGAATAGGTGGTACATGTGGCAGCAGTTTCCATCTTGTGTTCACAGCAATAATCTCCTCTAATGCTGTTTTTATAACGCGGGGATAGGAAATGTCTCCGCTGCCTGCGTTTAACGTCAACGGCTAGGTCAACGGCTATTCAGCATCTTTAACAGCGCAAACACGAGCGTTATAAGCTACAACGTGAAATAGATTTATCGTAGCTGTGTTTATTTATTTAAATAGACGAGTACTAGAGAAATCGTTGCTAGTTTGGCTAAATCCCAGTCCCTTTAATAGAGTGAGATATCTGGTCCAGGGGCAGGAGATGATGTAAGTAGGACTGGTATGCAGAGGTCTGACATCAGCCAGAAAGTGTCTGAAAGCTGTGTTGACTCGGGCCAAATAAGGAGGAAAGAAGCCAGGTACTCAGAGACTGAGAGAGACTGTTTAAATCACAGTTTAGATGTGCTAACATGGCTTTGCTTTGTTCACTGTGCTGTCCTGTCATGTCCACACTGACAATCACTGACTGTATTTATTGTGTTTTCTCACCACAGGGAATCTTAAAGCTTTGTTCCCGTCAGTAAAGTCAGCACACCATGGCTGGCTTCAGGCAAGAGGATGTTGAGTTGTATTATGAGATGGGAGAGGAGCTGGGCAGGTATTTATTGTGTTTTCTTCTCTCATGAAATACACCTGAAAGCATTTGTATGATATGTAAATATATATTTGTATCTGTACATAGTTTGCATGTTCTCCCCCTGTCCGCGTTGGTTCTCACCGGCTTCCTCCAACAGTCCAAAGACGAGCACTTAATAGGTGAATTGGTGACTCAAAATTGCTCATGTTGTTCGTCTCTGTGCCCTGTGATGAACCGGTGACTTGTTCAGGGTGTACCTTGCCTCTCGTCCAAGGTCAGCTGGGATAGGCTCCAGCCCCACCGTGACCCTGATGAGGAGAAGCGGTTACATAAAATGGATGGATGGGTGTTGTTTATATTCTTTAGAACTTCATTGTTTATCCTACTTTATATTTTTACTTAATGTTTTTTCAGAAAATGGATGCATGGATTGCATACCTGGCAAATTTCTGACGCTGATGTCCTGACTGTAGTCAGTGTTAGAAAAGACACTGTTCACACATGACTCTAACGTGTGTTTTGGGTGTCTCAGTTGCTGGAAGAGTGTGAGTGCACCCAAAACACATGTATGTTGCTTTAGGAGGTAGAGCGGGTCGTCCACTAATCAGATGATCGGTGGTTCGATCCCCGGCTCCTCCACTCTGCATGTCGAAGTGTCCTTGGGCAAGATACTGAACCCCAAATTGCTCCTGAAGGCTGCGTCGTCGTCAGTGTATGAATGGTTAGCTCCCCAAAACTGATGAGCAGTTGGCACCTTGCATGGCAGCCAACACCATCAGTGTGTGTGTGAATGGGTGAATAAGATATGTAGTGTAAAAGTGCCTTGAGTGGTCAGAAGACCAGAAAGGAGTTATGTAACTACAGTCCGTTTACCATTTACTTTAGGATCTATTCATTTAAGCCACCTTGGAAGGCCATCATCAGGTGTAACCTGTCCGTGTAGTTAGTTTGAAGTATGTGCAGAGCATAACAGTTGATTTTTATGTGTGAAACAACTAACACTAAGTTCCCACATAGCTCTTTTCAAACCGTACGGCTCCACACAATGTTTTTCTGATTACGTGTGCTTGTCCATGTGTCAAGTGTGATCAGATCACACGTAGTAACTTGAGAAGAGTTCGAGATGCGTTTTGGTGCCAGCTATGTGCTACAAACCATCCAAAACATTCGATCTGATGGAAGCCAAAATTTTGAAGTGTGTGTCAGCAGCATATTAAATATCTTTTTTATACCATGCTCGCTAGTTTGTGAACAGGTCATCAAATTTTAATAGTTCAGACTCAACTTTCTTTTTTCTGCAGTAATGCAGCAAAAGTATGACATCACTGCCTCTCAATGTGCCTCTCCACCTCTGCTGTGGTGTAGAGTGTAGGCACTGTGTGTGTGTGTCTGTGCTCAGATAGCACACGTCAGAACATTTAATTCTCTGCACAGTCATGCATTATGAAAAGATTTCTCCTCACTTGCACACTAATCTTATTGTTCTTGTCAGTAATACAAGGTCTGAAAACAATACAGTCCAAGGGTGACAGGTCGGTGTATATTATCAGTAAAGTCTGTCCAGTTTTCAAGCATATCTTCCAGCGACTTAGACAAGTAACTAATGATTTACATTTTATTAATTATTTTTTAGTGTGTTGTTTTGATCCAATGGGTCCCCAAGATAAATCTGAGGGGGGTCACTGCACACTTTTGGCCATGTTACTTTACTTTACTCTATGATCTGAGTCTTTAAAATTGATTGTGCAATGTCACCTCACAGCAAGAAGGTTCCTGGTTCAAACCCTGGCTGGGGCCTAATCTGTGATGAAGGCCCAAAATGTCTTGATATAGCTGATTTACTCTGACCAGAGAATAAGAAAACAGTCATTATAGTAACACGAAGCGTTCTTCTCTCCTGCAGCGGACAGTTTGCCATCGTTCGCAAGTGCAAGGAGAAGAGCACAGGTATCGAGTACGCAGCCAAGTTCATCAAGAAGCGGCGGCTGTCGTCCAGCCGGCGTGGGGTGAGCCGCGAAGAGATCGAGCGCGAGGTCAACATCCTGCGTGAGATCCAACACAGCAACATCATCACCCTGCACGACATCTTTGAAAACAAGACCGACGTGATCCTGATCCTGGAGCTGGTGTCCGGAGGAGAGCTGTTTGACTTCCTCGCTGAGAAGGAGTCTCTGACGGAGGAGGAAGCCACCCAGTTTCTGAAGCAGATCCTGGACGGCGTTCAGTATCTGCACTCCAAACGCATCGCTCATTTTGACCTCAAGGTCAGCAGTGTGTGCGTGATGAAGGCGGATTGTTTTTTGAGGCTCTGTAGCAGTCGTAGTTAACGTGTCGGTGAGAGTTTCTATTGAGGTGCAAGAAGTTCATGTTGTACTTAAAGTATGAAGCGAGGTTTTTCCATCTGAAAGACAGGACGGAGCTGTGGATGAGCTGCTTGGCGATGCTAACAAGATATTTTATATTTGTATCAATAATATAAAGATATTTTAAAATAAAAAAAAAAAGAATAATAATTACTTATGTGGACATGGTGGCCAAATAAAACGGATTTAAGTTACACAAAATTAACTTGATCTATGCACAGGGTTCCCACGTGTCCTGGAAAACTTGGATAACAGTTGACTAAAATTCCAGTCATGGAAAATGACGCATGGAAAAGTTAAATATAAATGGAAAATTACATTGTCCATTTATATTTAACTTGTGTGTCAACCAGCTCTTCACTGAAAATGTTCTTGTTCTGTTATGTACGGCATAAAAGAAAAGAATATAAAGATATTTTCATAACCAAATCTTACGCAATATTCCTCATCAGACAGTTTAAATCTGACATTTGGTCCAGCTCTAATTATTAGCAATTCTGCTGACATCTCTTTAGGCCTGTCAGCAGCATCAGACTTTTATTTCAGTTTCTGTAATTTCTCCAGTTGTGCAGTTTGTTGCCAATTGATGAAGCCAAGAAAGAAAAGTGGCTAATGGTTTCTTTGTGCTAAGCTGCTGTGGACTAATGGTATTCCAATAATCTGCTTTACTGGCATATAGCACCTGTAGGATAAGATAAGACAGACTTTAATAATCTCAGACCAGGGGAGAGCGTCTTTCTTTCCTAGCTCTGTTTACTACACCAAAACCTCTCTCTTACGTTTTGTTTTTATCTTCCAGCCTGAAAACATCATGCTGCTGGACAAGAACGTCCCCAACCCGAGGATAAAGCTGATTGATTTTGGGATCGCTCATCAGATTAAAGCGGGAAATGAGTTCAAGAACATCTTTGGGACACCAGAGTTTGTCGGTGAGGATCAGAGTAAAAAAATGTTTTTGTGCCAGTGTGTGCCTCCACACTGGCAGCTAAGTTAAAGTGGATGATAGTGCGTTTCTCCACATCTGGTTTGAATTAAAGCGCTCATTCCTCTGTGCTTTACAGCGCCTGAAATAGTCAACTATGAGCCACTTGGACTGGAGGCAGACATGTGGTAAGATGTCAACATGATTCCTTTTTGTCCTCTGGAGCTGTTTACTGACCTCTGTGACAATCCTCATTTCACGTCTGGTTCTTCTCTTCTCTGCAGGAGCATCGGAGTAATCACATACATTCTGTGAGTAATGTTTCGTATCACGACTGGCAGTTGATATTTGTAGCAACATAAATCACCTCGCTCCTCATTTAGTGTTTCATGAAGCTAAACCTTGCATCTGTGCTTCTGTAGGTTGAGTGGCGCTTCACCGTTTCTCGGTGAGACCAAGCAGGAGACTCTGACAAACATCTCAGCTGTCAACTATGACTTTGATGAGGAGTATTTCAGCAACACCAGCGAGCTGGCCAAGGACTTCATACGCCGCCTGCTGGTCAAGGATCCCAAGTAGGAACTTGTTCAGATTTCGTGTTTAAAATAAAGAAGTTAAATTGTTGTGTCGACATTTTCTTATTGGTGAATTATTATTATCTTTTTGCAGGAAGAGAATGACGATCGATGACAGTCTTGAACATCCCTGGATTAAGGTAAGTTTCAGCTTTAGGGAGGCGTTCACGTTACTCCAGTGTTGGCCTCGTCCCATTGGCTGCTGGTGGAAAAATTTAATAACATTTTGGTTAATATTTCCCAGGCTCTAGAGGGTGAAGCCCCTGAGTATATTTATGAATTGCTGTGCCCATAAAACACTTTAAAGTCTCTGAGGTCGGATAATTATGCTTTACTGGAGGTTCACTGAGCTCAGCTTATAATAAAAACCAGGTGTTTATTGTCTTTGCTCCCGTAATGTTGTCATATTGCCATCTTTTACTTAGACTTTTACGTTTTTCTCCCTTCAGGTGATCAAGAGGCGAAATGTCCGCCCAGAGGAGAGAGACCACAAGCCTGAGCGCCGACGCCTGAAGACCACTCGTCTGAAGGAATACACCATCAAGTCCCACTCCAGCATGCCACCCAACAACACTTATGTCAACTTCGAGCGCTTCTCCCAGGTCCTCGAGGAGATTGCGGCAGCGGAGGAAGGCCTGAAGGATCTGGAGCGTAATCAGCGCTCGTGCCGGGAGGACGTGGCTGCGCTGCTGTCCATATACGAGGAGAAGGAGGGTTGGTACAAGGAGGAGAACCAGAGCATCTCCAGCGACCTGAGCCACATCCGCCAGGAGCTCCAGCGCACTCAAATCCAGCGCAAGAAGAGCCAGGAAGAGACCCGGCTCACCATGCAGTCCGCCAACATCCTCAAGCGCAAGTTCGGGCGCCTGGAAAACCGTTATGAGGTCCTGGCTGAGCAGGTGGCCTCTGAGGTCCGCTGGGTGGAGGAGCTGGTCAAGTCCATATCTGTAGAGAAAGACGGGCTCGGCTCCGGCAGCATGCCCTGAATGAGCCGGGGCTGACGTCCAGCAATGACACTTCTCAAGTATCCTCCTGCCTTCTTCTTCTCTGCACGTGTCCGACACAGCGGAGTCTGAGCGGGTCAGTTGTCATCTTCATAAGCTATGCTGCTGCTGCCCATCGGGAAAAATAAACATCACGCTTGAGAGAACCAGCAAGAAGCAGAGAGGCAATACGTTGAACCCATTCCCCCATGAAAAGGCTCATTCCTGTGTTTTATACTTTTATTTATAATTTTAGAGATTTTAAGTACTGTTACTTGACTGTCATACGTCAAACTGTTTGAAAACTATATTGGCTTTTTTTTTTTTAATTTTATTTTTTTTTGCAGATGGAAAATATATTCATCTATTTTTCTTGACTTTCTTACTTACACCTGAACTTCCCAGTGCTGTAAAAGGCGTAGATCTTCCGTTCAGTTGCTCTTTTGCCTCAGGTTATCGGCCAGTTACGCGAGAAAGCGTCGCGATATATACAGATTAATATAGTGTCAGGTTTTCTCAGAGATCAGGGGTATTTATTTATCCAGTTACACTTCAGATTCAGTTGCAGCTAACTTTAATAAATACTGTCATGTTTGGACAGAGTATAAAGGATGCAATACACCTAAACTCTCAGCATACAGAGAAGAAAGATTCAGGGTAATGCTTTGTTTTAATGGTCAGTGATGTTTTGAAGGTTTCCTGTAAAGAACAAAGTTTAATTAGTTGAGTTTATTACTGACATCCAGGTGAATTCCCATGAATTAAACTGCTCAGTTTAAAGCCCAGTTAATATTTAATCAGCACTCAGTTATTATTGATAACTTTACTCTTCATATATGCTGAATTTTATGTTTGCTCACACAAGTTTTCCATCATCTTCTGACTAAAAACTCTCAAGGTCGCGTTAGCTTAGCACCAAAACACATGGTTCTTTTCAGGAAACATCAGCGGAAATATCTTTTTATTATTTAGCCGTAAAAAAAAAAATAAAGCGTTACCCGATTCAGAATGTATAAACTCATCTTTGCAGTGCCTGTAAACTGATCGACCTTATTGCCTCTGCGAGCACTCATCTGTCATCGAGTTAATGACATTTCTATCACATTGATATTGCTCAATGTCTTAAAACGCAAACGACTTTTTGCACAGTAGCCTTGTAAAACCAAATAGTGCGCATGGAAACTTCCTCTATAAACTGAACCTCTTTGTTAATATTTCTGTTCTTCGTTCTGACCGTCTGCACACTCGAAACATTCCACCGATAAGTTTCACATCCAGGCAGCACATTCCCCATGTATAGCATAGAAAGTATATTATATAGTCAGTAGTATTTTTCAGTAGAGAAATGTACCATTGTATCATTTGCACTTAAAATAATTATAGCAGCGTTCCAAAAATATATTCTAATCTGTCTTTTAGGTGTCAGAAAAAGCTGTAAAAAAAAATTGAACTGTTTGGGCTTGTTTCAAATAAACAAATCACTGTTACCACATCACGTTCACGTGTTGTTATTGTGTGAATGGGAACTGATCTCTGATTCTGTGTAGTAATAATACTCTTCAGGTCGAAGCACTCTGTCATGACCAATGACAGTATAAGGAATCAGCAGTATTATGTGCAATAAACATCCACAGACTGGATCTCTGTGCTGGACTCTGGATCTGTGTGGTAGATGCCCTCTGGTGGAGGTTCACTAACATAAGATTTGTTTTAAAAGGTATTTTTCACTTGAATTCCATCTTCACCAGGTTAAAACTGTGTTCTCATTGAATCAAATGTTTTCTTTCTCAGTGGATGGATACAAAAAAAACATATAAAAATGATGCAGCAGTGCAAAAACTCTTTTTTACTGATGTTCCATTATCTAGCGACCAGTCAACTCATTTTTTCTTGTCCAGTTCATTAGCATGTGTGCACTTTTAATCATTCAAATTTAATCAAATGTAATAATTTTTTATTAATTTTTTTGGGAAAAGACAAGCATTATATTTGATGTAATGAATTTTTAATTCAAAGTTTGAATGTAAAATAAGCACATAAATATAAAACTAATAAGATTTACCTTAAAATTACAAAGAAAAATGTGCATATTTAACTACAGATCATTGTTGTTTTATTTAAAAAATGAGAAATAACTGTAATTTGTCATTAATGTCATGACAGATTTTTAATTTACAGATATTCATAATAATGTCTGAATTTTGTATACTAATAATAAAAATAAAACTACTACTACTGTAAAGTTATTTTCCATAAATTTACATTTTTTTTTTTTTTTTTTGCTGTGTCTGGTTAAATGCAACTTAATTTAGGAATATATAACAATATGTAATATAAAAAATATCATAAAATCATAATAAAGCTCTTCATTAATTTTGACATAAAACCACAAAACAGTGCAGAATATTTGAATGGTTTTATTTGTATATTAATTATGGTAATAATAAATAATTCATAAATAACAACCTTGTCATCAGTTTGTTTCCATAAGTCATTACAACAGTTTGTTTGTGTGTTTGCTGATGATAAGTTCTTCTGTGAGTCAGTAGGCAATAATCTGTTCTGTAAACTTTGAGCTTGAACAACATCCCCCCAAGTTTTATGTGTAATAATTTAAATGTCTTTGTTTACAAATGATACAAATGACCTTTAAAACCATTTTGAAACAAATGGATAACTGGAGCCGAGCTGCTCCAATCACTACGATGGAATGACGTCTGCTGTGTGGACTTCACGCTGTGCGACGGGCGAACAGCTGGAACAGCTGGAGGCTGCTCAGGACTGAAATCCTTGGCAGTGGTCTCAGGAAAATCTGCACTCATGAGCCGCCCCCTTTGTCCAAGTCCGAGCACAGGTAAGACAACTTAAACATGGTCCGTCCAGATCCTGATCCAGATCAAGATCAAGAGCAGGAATCTTTGCTGTTTATGCATCTTTGAGAGAGTTAATGTGTGCACAGAGTTTCAGTGCAGGTCCCAGTTTAAGGTTCATGGTGCTGACCAGGTGGTCCTCTGTGAGGAGCAGCAGAGCCTGTCCATCTATTTCCTGGGAGCGAAACTCCTCGGCTATGTCCTGACCACCTGGAGAAAAGACGACAAAGACAGAGTGTGTCATTTTGATGTGTTAGCTGCTATTTGCAGAATTACATACTCTTTACTTAATGTTCCCATTTAAGCTTAAATACAAGTCACAGTGTGCACAGCATCATATTGTATATATATATTCTAACTGAGTCAACAAAACTCCAGCTTCTATGAGGTGATTTAATCAAAGGTACCTTTGCTGTTTTGAACATCTGGCAGCATTAATTTGATGCACAGGAGGTGATTCACTTTACGTCCTTGAAGGCAGCAGCAGCAGAGTGTTTGTAGTATATATTTATATATGTAGATGAAGCTGTTTATTTAGCTTTAACAGCAAGAGCCAACACAACAAATGTGCGCTACCAACCTACATGAAATCAACGAGGGAGGTTTTATTTGAGTGGATAGGGTTATTTTCTTTGAAGGTTACCGTATCGGTGTGTTGGCTGTCATGCTGATGATCAGTCTCACTGTCAATCTCGTGTAACACTTTATTTCCATCATATTCTGTCTGTCTGTCTGTAGATGTTTATCTGAGGTATATGTGATGATTCATGAACTTACCCTAACCCAGATGTTTTTGTGCCTAAACCTAACCAAACCTTAACCACCGTGTAGGATCTGGCATCTAGCAGTGAGATGCTGCTACAACCTTACCCTCTTCTTCAAACATTGAAGGAGAAACTACAGTGGGGAGAAACACAAAAAGCCACATCTGGAGCCAGTGTTTACTTTGTCAGTTCTGGGCTTCCACAGAAATACTGAATGGTGGCCACAGACATGACTCTGTCTGTAGATATAGTTTCATTCAGGTAACAAAGACAGTACAGTTGTTATTTTCAGGTGATTTTATACGACTACGCTGCACATTCTGCCAATCTACTGTCCGTAAATAAAGTGTACTGAACGATAAAATGTTCACCATCACTTTTCACTTTTGATTGAGAGAAAACTGTTGAGAGATTTAGAGAAAATGTAGGAAACAGCTGGATTGGATGGGGTTATTTTGGTTCACCAGCATGAGGTCCCATTTTACAACTGTTCAACTGCAGGTTTGCTTCAGTGACAGCAGGTGTGTTAACATACCTGGCAGGGAGTTGATATAAGAAAACACTTGTTCTACGTTCCACTGAGACGGACAGCCGGCGCCTTCTCCTTCTTCTTCGTCTTCCTCCTCTTCCTCTCCGTCAGAAACGCTGATTGTCTCCGTCATCCTCTGCTCCTCCTGCTGTCTCTCCTGCTCTCGCTCCCTCTCTCGCTCTCTCTCGGCCTGTTTACGGAGACGGGTTGTCATGGGAACGGGAGGCTCATCATCGTCTTCCTCCTCCTGGTCTTCGTGGGCCTCCTCGGAGCTGAACGATCTGTGAGCCTGTGGAGCACAAAAAGATAAATGCTGTATCTGCTTGGTGTCGACTACTTACAGACGAAGTCAACCAGCGTTAGTCACCACAGATATATTGTAGAAAGGGAGATTTCTTTTAGTTTGGAAGTATAAAAATGCTCCAAACACAGTGAAACAGATACTACATCCCACCCAGACCTGCCATCTGTTTGAACTACAACCTTTTACCTGTGGCCGGCCAGGCCATGTGTCGCATAACAGCAGAAGAGAGGCTCATTAATATTAATAAGACAACAAAACACCCTGATCTTGTTGGAGCTCCATTGAGATGCATAAGAGATGTAAAACTGTACTAGGATGGTTTTTAGTACTTAAATCCACAAATATATCTTCTTATGGATATCAAAACTTCAATTTACATACCTGAGAAGTGTAAAATATGCAACCTTTAAAGGAATTAATGCATAACGTTGTGCCTTAAGGAGCTTTTCATTCTCAGCAGACCGTGCTCACATTTTCTAGTCGTGTCCTCATGTTAAGCCTTTCTGGAAGGAAGTGGGCCATTTGGCCTCAGAGATTCTGGACGAGAGTTCTGATTTCTCATTAATATATTGAAATATGTTACTCCTAAAGGTCTCAGTAAGAGTGACTCATACCTTTTGAAGATCTTTATGGCTGCAAGTAAAAAAACACAGTTATAAAATGCTTCTTATTTTTCTTCTGACGGGTTGTGATGTTACAGCCCAGACATCTGTTCAGTGTTTGATCACCAAATGAATTATTACATTTACTTCTAGCTGACGCTTTTATCCAGAGCGACTCACAGGGAGCAATTCTGGGGTTCAGTATCTTGCCCAAGGACACTTCGACATGCAGAGGGAGCTGGGGATTGAACCACCGACCACCTGATTACTGAACAACTCACTCTACCTCCTGAGCCACAGCTGCCCCATTATAATTTTATATCATATAAATGTTCCACTTATTATAAATTATTATCAAAGTGAGCTTTTAATATTTCAGCTAAACCTAAATATCATGTGATTAAATTGAAGTATTTAACAGGAAACTGATTCCACATAGGCGACAGAAGCTTATTTGTTATTTTATCTGGAAAAAATTATTTCAAGGATGATGTCAATTTTTTTGATGTAACATCTTTCAAAAAACTTTTAATGACTCTCCTTTTCCTCTTTTTATGATAAAATATTTTACTTTTATGACTCTCTTCCTAAGTTTTTATTTTTCCTCTATTCTTTCCTCTCATTATTTTGTCCTGCCTTGTTTCAGTATTTCATGATCGTGGTATATTTTATTGTAGAAAAAGCGCTGTATATAAACAGTTATGACTAACAGAAGAGTTTCATAATTTCACTCTGTAGATGCATATACTGTACGTTTTGACTGATTCGTTCAGACTGACTCAGATTGAAATGTTTTGTGTCCTTCATTGTCTACAAAGTTGTTATTACGTTAGGAGCAGTTGTGTCCGGTCTTGAGGTCGGGAACCCGATAAAAGGACCGAAAGATAAATCTGATGATTTACAGGATATGGAAAGAAAACATTACCGCCACACACGTTTTTTTTTTCTTGTGGGTTTCTGGAAACAGTTCTTATCTCTTCAGGCCACTTGAAAAGACTCAAATAAAACACGGGAAAAGAAAAAAAAGAATCAAGGCATCCTGTTTTTCTGTACAACTCTGAAAATTCACAAACCAGGAGTGTCCTTCAAAGTTCCTGTTCCCCAAAGAGCAGCTTTTCTCTGAAGGGACCAGATCTCTCAGGATCCCTTCGGCACTTGGTTTGATGCATCGGGTCAGTGAAATGAACTGACCTGTCTCAGAAAATGTTCTCTGGAGGCTCCGTTGACTCTGCTGGGGGGTCGTCCTCTCCTGCCCATAGGCCTGTGACCCCAGCGGCCTGCTCTCAGCATGGTGATACGCTTGGTGCAGCTCACACTGAACCTAAACACAGATGATAAATTCACGTGGTGACGACACACTGCAGTCACATCACCACAGTCCTGAAACACAAAAGCCCTTTGAGATCTTCCTGTGTGTTTCCTTTGCCACCGGGTACTGAGCTGATAGTGAGCATCTGTCCTCTCTTTGATGTCTGGATGGAAAAGGGAAACCTGGGAGTGATTACACATTCGAGACTCTTTCTTAAAACCCAATGGGTTTGGTGTAGCTCAATGGGTTCCAGATGTCAGATGACGTGTCTCACCGCCGCTGACAAAGACGACAATTCTTGCTACAGTAAAGAGCGTTTCTCAAGGGCGCATTTAGTTGTTGAGGGATGAGAGTGTTACTCATTACTTCCACATAATTTCCCAGACAGTGTGACGACAAAGCTCAAATACGCAAATCAGCACCAGAGTTTCTCTTTAAAATAATGTTGATGCAACATAACTCTGAGCCTCAAACATCCGCTGTACTTGTGAATATTTATTCTCACCGTTTAAACTAGCAAATATCATCACTTACACACAATCTACACATGCTGTTCATCTTGTATGCACTGTCACATCCACCTACCTCAGGCACATAAAGCAACCTGCTACAATAATGTTATATTTGTTTATATATATGCGAACTGTAGCTGCTGTTAGCTCAGTTTGTTAGCCAGGCTGCCTGAACTGTGAGCTCAGAGCACCGGGGGGAGCGTTAGTGTTTGTACGGCAGGTGATTTGGACCACCGGGAAGAAGAAGAGGAGGTTTACAGGGGAGTAATGAGTGAGTAATGTAATCATAACAGATACATACATATGTACAGCTGTCCACATTTAGCACAGCGGGGTTACACTCTTTTGGGATTAGAAACTGGGGCGCTAAATTGCACTAATCTCTCATGTTATGTTCACTTACTCCAACACAACCCTGACATACCCCGATATTACAAAAACTCAAGGCAAACATGTAAACATGCCATTAGCTCGATAAACTTATGGATTTCTCTGGGTTTCAACATTGCTGGAAACATGTGAGATAATGTAAATACACAACTCAATATAATATATAACACATGTCTTGTGTTTACAGACATTTTAAAGTGTAAATGTTACATAATAAATCTTTAAGTTAGCATCAGTCGAAATGTCATTTTATGGTATCTATAATGTGTCTAACTACATGACTGACATTCAGAAAACCAGGCTGTTGCTTCATGTTTGCTGTGTTGACTAATTGAACTGTTGTTGCTGCAGAAACGCGATAATCTCGATGTGTGAGTGTTTTATTTACCTTCTGACACATGTCATGGAGCAGAAACGTTTGGAGCGCAGAAACGTGTGAGCGTAACCTCTGCTGCCACAGAACTCACACTGCAGGACGCCTGCAACACTCTCCCCGGGCTCTGCAACTTCACAGGACCAGCTGTTAGTCACACATGTACGCACACACACATATGTATACACACACACACACACACACACATCACCTCACCATCTGCTGCCGGGACGTCGTTTTCCATCTCAGAGTCTGATGAATCTGACTGGTCAGCATCCAGAGGACTGTCTTCTCCTGTTGCGTCCCCATTGGTTTGCATCTCCTGGGATTCAGGAAGTGACGCCTGCTGGTCTGCTAACAGCGACGAGGGGACCACCTGCATCAAGAGGTCCATGAAGTAAATGGTAAATGGACTGTACTTTTTGTGCCTTTCTAGTCTTCCAAGCACTACACATCACATTCACCCATTCATGCACTGACACTCACAGTATCTTATCGGACTGTGTGTTGGACAACCGATCTTCTTGACTCAGGCAGATCCCTTCTGGCTCTTCCAAAGTCGAGGCTCAAAACTAACGGTGCTCACACAATCAGTGGATTCTTTTAAATCTCTTCTTAAAACACATTTTATAGACTTGTTTTCTTATATTTTTTATTAAAAAGTTGTGTGTGAATATGTGTTTTCTACTTATTTTTTATATAATTTTATTGTTGACTAATTTAATTGATCATTTTATGTTTTTATTGTATTTTTATGTATTGTTTATTTTTAATTTGAAATGGTTTTATATTGTCTGGTCTTTAAAATGAACATTACCATGTTCTTAAATATTATTTATCCTGCTTTGTTGCTTCTTCTGCTGCTCTTCTGCCCTGAGTATCGGTGTCTGTAAAAACACTTTGTGAACTCTGTTTTTAAAAGGTGCTATGTAAATAAAGTTATTATTATTATTATTATTATTATTATTATTGTTGTTGTTGTTGTTGTTGTTGTTGTTGTTGTTGTTGTTGTTGTTGTTGTTGTTGTTGTTGTTGTTGTTGTTATTATTACTAGATCACAGCTCTTACACTGACATGGAAGTTAGGATGTAATCTCTCATTGGATTACAGTAATTTTACTTAAATTAAAGAAATTCAACTGTTACAATATGAAGTTATGCTTTACTGAGTGAAAATTTATAATTACTCTGTGGTGCTTTGTTGGTCTAATAAATCCTGAGCGAAGGATACGCCTCTTCCAGCCAATGAACAAACAAAGAAACAGTGATGCTTCGAGGTTAAAGCTGCTGACATTCACTTTGTTGTTACTGTTAACAAATCCTATGAAAACACGATAATCAACAATGAATTCTGTGTAAACTATGTTGCCAAAATATCTTATTTTTCATTGTTGTCCAAAATACTTCAGACACACTGTTGCATTATGGATCAAATTTAAAATTAAAATTACCGGGAATGGCTCCAGGCCCTCTCGGATAACGAAGCCCTCTACGAGGTGTGTAAGGACGTGGGTTGTAAGGATCCTATCAGGGCTCCCTGGGAGGCTGGCTGGGGACGAGGGGGGCTGGCTGGGGCCTCTTGCTGCTGCTGGGAGGACGGGAGGAGGTAGAGGAGGGGACGGAGGAAGAGGGTTGCTGCTGTTGTTGCTGCTGCTGCTGCTGCTGCAGGTGGTGGTGAGCTGGGACGGCTCTTCCACCTCTGGTGACCTGACCACCGGGCGACTGGATACGATGGAGGATGAAGCCACGGCTGCTGGACAATAAGAGGCATGGACGATAAGAGAACTGCTGATTACCAGTTAAACCAGGCTTATTACTTATGGAGAGGCAGACTAGCCTGGTTTCCATCAGGTTAGTTTTCTGGTTTAGCTGCATCTCAGGCTGAACCTGACAGACTGAAACACAGTTTATTCCTGAAGGTTCCTCTTTACTGATGCTCTGTTAATATCCATCTGTTTGCAGCAGTTTTCAAATTTATCTTACTACATTTGTCAAAGATGTTGCATCTTCTAGATCTACTCTTTACTTTTCAGCACTAACAAAGTCAGCTCACGTCAGCTTCAAACCAGCTTTATGAAAAAGATCAATCCAGGCTCAGACTCTGGCTAGTGAGGAGAGTTTGTACCTGCACCATTCTGCTTAGGAGGTCCAGTGAGCGATGTTGGCGTCCTGTCTCTTTGTGGGCTGGGAGAAGATTCATCTTTCCTCTCCTCTGAGCTCAGTCCATTCACTTTGCATGTTTGCCCTGACTGAAATTCAAACCACAACAAAGAATGAATCAACATAGCACACACTGAGCACAGACAAAGCTGAACCACAGCACACGGCGACTCACTGATGGCGTTTCATTGCGTCTGACCGGATGCACTTTCAGATCAACGGCCACCGTCTGAGGAGGTGGGAGGTTCTGGTAGGGAATCTGGACCAGAGCCTCCGCAACAGGCAGCTCCTGCTCTGTCAGCAGCACCCGACCCGACTGGACAGCCAAAGCCTGGACCGAGTGCAGGGACAGCCTCTGGAGGGAGGCTGGGGGATTCTGGGGCAGCCTGGGGAGAACCAGAGGTGGAGGAGGAGGTGGAGGCTGGTTCTGCATTTGTGGGAATGAAGTCCGGCGCTGTGGAGCGGCTACCAGAGGAGGAGGCTGAGGCTGGACTGCGGCGGCTGGGATTGAGGTCTGAGCTGATGATGCAAACACACTGGTGACAGATGGAGAGGCAGAAGAAGAAGAAGAAGAAGCAGGCGTTTGGCGGTCATTGTTGGTTTGTGACTGCGAGGTTGGAGTGATCAGTTTTTTTACTGAAAGAGGAAGAGGGCTGGAGTTGGTTTCTTGAGGGGCTACTCTGAGGGCAATGGGCTGGAGCTGCCTGTGGTTTGAAGCTCCTCCTGTTGCCTGCTGGAGGATGAGCTGGTGGTGCGCCACCCGCTGGCCTGGTGGACTGGACAGCTGCTGCTTGACCAGAGCGTGGGTCTGCACCGGAGGGTAGGCTACAAAGAGAGAGACGCATAGATACACATGAGCCTAAATCAGCACTGAACTATCCACAATCAAAGAAAAAGTGTGTCCTGACAATTAAATAATGTCTTTTTCTTTTTAAACTATTAATGGAAGCATTCATTTTGTGACATGTAATGATCTATTCCACCTTAATTGGGTGTGTTATTGGTAATTTTCCTGAAGGGAATACTGTTTTCTTTCTCCACCCCCTCCCAGGCATTGCTGTTTATGGATGGTTTACTGATTGGTTGTTGTTCTTTGTGAGTATATACTGTTTGTTTACTATAAGTGTAGACAGCGTGTGGGAGTTTATTTGCCTTGCTGTGACTCATCACTTAAGCCCTGAAATATGTGCATGTTTACATAATCTTTCCTTTAATCTTTCATTAGTATTTGAGCACATGAGCTCACCTGGGGTTATGATCTGATGTCCTGAGGCCTGCCGGGTGACATCAGCCGATCCTGTTTCTGTTGAGGTGTCGGTCAGCTGGTTGGTCTTCAGTGAGCAGATTGCCGTCTTGGATAAAGAGGAGGCTGGAGTCAGAGCTTGGGACTGGGCGGATGGCTTTAAAATCACACTGTGGGCTGTAGCCAGAGCTCCAGGCAAGTGGGCACGCAGGGCTAGATTCTGCACCTAAAAATACGCAAAGAGAAAGTTTTATACTGTTTATAAAGACAAAGTTGCGGGGATGAGCAGCCAATCCCTATGTTGGCCTTTCATGCAACTTTATTAATAGTTCCTCAAACATTCAAAAACCTCTCACTAACACATTTCATCATTGTGCAACACAGCTCATGCTCAAGGTGTGTATCCTGTTTTCCTGTGGCATGCATGGATTTATTCTAATTTTGTACCTGAGAGGAGGTAGGTAAAGAGGAGCAGGAGGTGACAGCGGGGAGGTCTGATTGAACTGTAGCCACCGTGGCTGCAGGGGTTAGAATAAGCTAACAGAAGAAAAGCAAAAAAGCAGGGAGAGACAGGTGGCTAGTCGGTTAAAAATAAAGAAACTCCATGTCGTCGGAAAAACATAAGAAAAGGCATTCAGTAAAAATAGAAACGAGTCATGCCGTTTTAAAGTATGACAAACAACTTTGTACCATCTGAGTGCGAAGGTACATCTGAGCTTGGTTACAGTTGGCCGGTCTGTTTCCCAGGAGCATGGCCTGCTGGGATATGGTGGTCGCACCACCAGTGGATGTTTGGGTTCGGCCAATCAGCTGTGCTGTCACCGGAGATGCTGGTAAAGTAATCTGGATTTGATAAAAGAAAGATGCTCAGGTGGATACTCGAGCTCGTGAGCGGGTCAGATTAATGAGAATAACACAGATACTCACTGAGTTTTGAGAAACACCGGCAGGCGGATGGATCAAACCACCACCGGATGACGAAGGCGACTGCCTCTGACAGACTGAAGCCTGAAAAGAATTGGTAGAGACATCGCACACACCCTGTAGCTCATGTTAAAATTGACTCCTCATGCTCGTGCTAACACATGATAGACACCATCTGACCTGCTGTATGGTGGCCAGACTCTGCAGATGGGGGGTGTGCTGGTGCTGCTGCAGGGCTGCTGTCCGCAGCATGATGTGCTGCTGCTGGGCTGCGTACATCTGGTGCAGGTACTGGGCCGCCATGCTCTGAGGTCGGTGGATGGTGTTGTGGATCACCTAATGCATCACACGATGGACGCATGAAGCATAAATTAACTTCAGTCCACCGTCTGTAGTTCAAGATTTGGTTTCACTTGCTCTCACTGCACTGAAAATGTTTTATTATTTGATGTTGTTGTCGATTCTTTTTGAATTATCGAACACACAGCAGAGGATGTACTTCTTGTGGCAGCTGAAGAAGTCCAACCTGCCAAACACAATGATGGTGCACTTCTGCACCGCCGTCATTGAGTCCATCCTCACCTCCTCCATCACCATCTGGTACTCTGCTGCCACTGCCAAGGCAAGGACAAGGGCAGACTGCAGCGTGCCATTCGGTCTACCAAGAAAGTGATTGGCTGTAATCTTCCATCTCTTCAGGACCTTCAGGACTCTGAGGCGTGCAGCAAAGATTGTGGCTGACCTCTCCCACCCCGGACACAAACTTTTTGAGACATTACCCTCTGGCAGGAGGAACTTCATCGACAAGGCCCGGGGCACCCTCTGACACTGACTCTCACCCTCCACACACCAAAACCTACACAATACGTTAACATAGAGCCTGCTGACTCTGTGTATTACATTAACATACACCTTTTACCTTTTATTTAACATCCTGGACTGATCTTGCACATTTAAAAATATTCTGCATACGTGCCAAATACTTCCAGATTCCTGCACAACAGTACAGCTCCTTTCATCCACCCCCAGGTGGAGCTGAATAGTTGTTACTATTGTTGTATTATAATACAGAGGTGCCTCCCTACGTGATGTCGTCCCACCTCTCTCTCTCTCCACTTTCAATCAAGGCAAAAGTGATGTGATTTGGTTGGAGAAAAAGTTCAGAATTTTTGGGAGATTTTACTATTTTTCTCACTTTCCCAGAATCAGAAACTAAAGTAAGTGTATTTTTATGTGTTGGGCACCATTTAAAGTTATATAAAATAGGAATATTATATATTTTTATGCCTATATGCTGTGTCTATAATGCAATCCTGATCCCATGGGTTGTTTTCTAAGCTTAGTCTGAGGGGTCTCTCATGCTTCAAATGATTAAACTATGTTACTTTAAGACCAGACTGAGGAGGTGTTTTCCTTTTCCAGGTTATTTACATACATGCATCACATTTTGATGATTTGTCTTCCTTATATTTTTTTATTTTTTACTTAATATTTGTTATGCACCAAGAACACCACGGCAAATTCTTTGCATGTGAAAGCATGTGGCAATGAATCTGATTCTGAGTAGCCTTTGAGTAGTACAGACTATTTCTACACTATCCATTTCCTCCGCTGTCTATTTTTCATTTCACAAAATTCCAAAATTCAGTATTGGCTCTTAGAGTTACAAAGGATCATCTATCACCTGTCTGCCTGTCAAGTCAAACAATACCTGCAGTGGTCCCAGTTGCTGTCTATTACCTGGACTGCCTACCTATCAAGTCAAACAATGCCTGCAGTGGTCCCAGCTGCTGTCTATTACCTGGACTCCTCGCAAATTGAACAATGTACTCAGCAGTCCCAGGTACCCGCACCCCCTGCCAGTTAAGTCAAACAATGTATGCAGAGGTCCCAGGTGCTGGACTGCCTCACTGTAGAATTAAACAATGCAGTGGGTGATGTCTATTACCTGAACTGTCTGACAGTCAAGTTAAACAATGCATGCAGAGGTCGTCCCAGGTACTGTCTATTACCTGGACTGCCTGTCTGTCGGGCGAGATGATGCTGAGAGAGGTGGGGGGCGCCTGGGTGCACGTGGTGCTGCTGCTGGGGCTGACTGTTGCCATGGTGACGGCAGCTGATGTGGTGGGGGTAGCGGCGGTGGCTACAGTCCTATTAGTGTCTGCCTGCTTCTCTCCTGGGCTCTGCCTATCCATCTCCCAGGTCACACAGAGATTCAGTAATGGGAAAACTGTGGAGGTAAAATAGACGTTAATTAACAGGCGGTAGTTAAACTAAACAGCTCAGACTGAAGATGAATCAGGGAGCCGTGCTGCCTCGCGCCTTTGTTGCTTCTCTAAGCTGTCTTTATTCTTTATTTGGATCCCCATTAGCTTCCACAAAAGCAGTCTAGTACTCCTGGGGTCCACACAAACACAACAACAACAATTTTAAATCAGACAGTATCAATAAAGAGAAAAATCAGGTAACAG
Organism: Protonibea diacanthus; assembly: GCA_028641955.1. Classification (NCBI taxonomy): domain Eukaryota; kingdom Metazoa; phylum Chordata; class Actinopteri; family Sciaenidae; genus Protonibea; species Protonibea diacanthus. The sequence goes on along the minus strand of CM053988.1, from coordinate 17,970,140 downwards.
TAATGTATAATAGAAAAAAAAAACAAAGAGTCACTAATACCCGACATCAAAAAATAAAAAATAAATAAAATGAATTCAAAACAACAACAACAAAACTTTCAATTTTCAGAAGAAAGTCTGTTTTTGATCTGTCTGATGTTGAAGAAGAAGCTCTATGGAGAACATTTCTCATCATACGATGTGTTCATGTACTTACCGGATGACCAGTGTTCCCTTGACGTGTTATATACTCATGACACAAAAACCAGTATATATATGTGTTTTTCACAAAAAAAAAGTGTGGTGTCTTATTCTCTCTGCAGAAAAAGTTCTTAATCTAGAAAGGAGATGCTATAAACCAGTTGGAGTTTAAACACTAAATAGGTGTCACTCTAATACAGAGTTGCCTCCCTCAGGGGGGCTCCAGACAGTTTCAGGAGAAAATTGGTGAACAGATGTGAACAAATATTATATCAGTTATCAAAGGATCGATTAAAATACCCTAAATATTTATGATTAGGTTAAAGAGATAGTTTATTATTGCTGGAAAATTATTAAATACCTTTTTTTTATGTTTGACATCATCTGAAATCATGTCCAATAGAAGTATTATTGTCTTTTTTAAGTGTCTATAACACAATCATGATTCAAAAGATATCCAGGAATTGAGGTAAACTATGGGAGTGTGAGGGATCACCTTTTCTAAGCTCTGTCTGAGGGATCAGGTGATGGTTTAACATAAAACACTCACACTGTTCATGCTTCAAATGATTAAACTATGTTACTTTAAGACATGTCTATTCCAAATATATAGCTATTCCAAAGCTATAAAGACGTTGCCTGACCGAAATGGGACAAATTGTTTATTTGTTCATGATACAGTGAGGAAAATATACTTCATGACATTTAATTTTGATTTGGTTTTAACTCGTATACCCTTCAGGAAAGTCATCCAGCATGAATATAAAGTCAGATAAAAGATAATTCGTGCAGCCCTGAAACCGCCTGCCATCTGTTGTTTTCTTTTCAGACTGTCTTCTGTATTTTAAATAAACAAACTTTTTTCAGAGCATCTTAAACTTTTCTTTGACCTCTGTCATTCCCATATGCATAAGTGAATCATCAAATTAAACATCACTTCATGAGGACACACACACAGATGCTTTTTTTGTTGTTTTTTTTTTTGCATGTATTAAGCTGTGAAAACATTGTTATGATCTAATGAATATGTATGAAAAAGGTAAATCATGCACATGATTTTTTTTCTTTTTTTAATGGATGTAAAGGTTTTTTGTTGCCACATCTGGACCAGACAAAGATGCTACAATGCTGGAGTTTTTCCTCTCAAAGGCAGCTAAATATGAGTAAAATATTTGGATTATATACATTTAATAATCTCGCAGAGCTCGTCTTAAAATAGTTCAGTTATTTGCCATATTTCATGAGGATAAACACTGACGGTCTACACTGCTATAGCAGCTTGAATATTGATTGATCTTTTGCTGCAGAGCCGGTTCTGACCAATTAAACGCCGGCTGGATCATCTCGATAAACCCTGAACCATCACGGATTCGTCTTAGGTTAAACACACTGTCCATAAAATAGGAGGCTTCGGATAATACAGTCAACACATCGGGATGTCATTCCCTGTCGGTCGGTCTCTTCATCGCTTCATGCATGCACAATCATTCACCTCTTGTCGGCGTTACCTGCCTGATATTGATAGACATGGGCCATCAGGAACTGACCATATCCCGGCACATTGTCCCAGTCATGAAGCCTGCTGATGATGCGTCAGTGCTGTCTAAAATGGAGATTAAAAAAATCACCCTACATAGCAGGCAATAAAAAAAAGCCTTGACACAGCACCGCTCGCAGTGCGGGAGGACCTTCCACAGGCGGGGAAGTCAGTGCGTGAGGAGAGCCGGAGATGTTGGACGGGTTTAAATGGGATCTTATACGCCTTGGATGGATTTTGTCATATCTAATGAAGAAGTTTAAATATGTGGATTTATACTTTATAAACCTACAAAGATAAAATATGTGTCAGGAGATCATTTCAAAATGCAAGACACAAACATATCACACGAATTAAAGGTCCAGTGTGTCAGATTTAGGAGGTATATTTACAGAATATGGCAGAAATGTAGAATAACATTTATAAGCCCTAAGTACGGAAGCCCTAAGCGGTCATACATTCATACATATTTCCTCCCTGCTCTTGATAATGAGTTAATTATATGTGTTTTCTTGAGATCTCAAGTTATTTAGGTCATTATATTTAAATAACAAATGTTGTTATCCTGAGATAACTGAAATTGTCTCGAGATAACAAGACTTTGTTTTCCTGAGATAACGCCGTAATTCATTTGAGAGCTTGAGAAAACAAAAGGATAGTCTGGTATATTAAATCATTGCAGTTGCAACATTCTCCTGCTTCTCTGTGAAAGGCCTCTGTGAAAATACTGTATGAATGCTGTATAAAATAAAGTTTTTTTTCCAGGAAATATTACAGTGTTTTACTGCACTGTTAACAGTCAAATTTAAAATATTTTATAACTATATTTTACTGTATATAGTTGGCACTTTGGTATATTTAGTATTTAAGTAAAACAGTGCACAACAGAAAATGGAAGTTTGAACATCTGTCAGCTACAGCAAGTCACATGTAGAACAAAGACGACAAACTTTCAGGAACATAATTATTGAGAGAACGATGGAAGACTGGACTGTGAATCAGCGGCATCTGTACAAGCTTTGGACTGAATCTCAAACTAATTAGTGTGTTTGGATTTGTTCACAGTATGTTCACAAAAACTGCATACTAATGCTTCATAATGATGCATGAAGGCTGGCCGGAATTAATTAGCTGAAAAAATAAGAAAAGAAAGGAAAGAAAGGAAAGAAAGAAAGAAAGAAAGAAAGTTGTCTTTCTGATTCAAATTCTATTTAATTAATGATTAAGTACCAGATAAATATGCGTTTTAACTATTTGGCAGTCAGTGGTTTGAACATACCAGCAGAGATATGTTTAGTGGATGAGGGAGCAGCAGAGATAAATTTAATTATTAGTGTGCCTGATACTGCAAAGCACAAAGGCATGCTGGAAACTCAATGAGTATGAGGCTGCTCTTTCAAACTGCAAGGCCCGTACAGTAACTATAAACATTAACTGCCTTTTAACAAACCTTTATACAACCTATCCAAAACTTTCTCAACACTTTCAAACCCTTCCCAGGACCTTTCACAAATGCTCCCACATATTTCATGTCCACAGTTCATAAGATGGAAGACTAACTGACACAAACTGTGCATGGGCTTTCACCCTCAATGATATACATACATATATAAATATATTAAACATACATGAGCTACTGTGTTAATATATGGGCAAGACACAGCAAGCATGAAAAACACTCAAAATGTTTTGTTTTATTTAATGTTGCTGTACATTTCTTAATGTAGCCTGATGTTACATTGCATTAAATGAATAAATACAATTAACATCACTGCTAAATACTAGTTTTGTTGTCTACGTAAACAAACATGGTGTGTATATGTTGGTTCATATTTTTTCTTTTCTTTTCTTTTCTTTTCTTTTCTTTTCTTTTCTTTTCTTTTCTGCACCACTGCACAAAGTATCTCACCCATTAAAAAAAATAAAATAAGTGCCTTTGCTTTTGACACTCAAATGTCCGAGCTCAGACGTGTGTACCTGAAAGCAGCAGTTACCCACTCAAACCGCTCCAGTTGGTACAGTCGGATTGCTGTTAAACGATATATTTAACTTTTCACATGTGTCGTCCACATTATATTTATTTGTTATACTTTCTAACATTAAATATGCGTTTAAAGGTGTATTTAAACGATTTAACGTAATATTTATGTAATGTTAGGCTTCATGTCTGTATGTACGCGTCACCCCCAGCATTCCGACAATGGACTCGCCCGTCGTTAGGCCTTTGCAGTAGGGAGTTGTTTGGCGGACCCCTCAAGTTTTTCTTTACTTTACACGTTATTTTTGTTTCTCTAAAGGAGGGCAAACTCTTCGTTTTTATCATCGTTTGCCTCGGTGTTTCCTCGGCGTGTCGACGGACCGTACAAACAGAGTGTTTTCGGGGAGGAGTGGTACACTAAACTAAGAGAGCTAAAGAAGGGAAGGAAGGCATCGGTGTGAGTCGGGCTGACCAACGGCTGAGCTTATGATGCCGACGTTGCGGGACAGCACCATGTCCCACCCCGGCGAGAATTCCCACCAAGTCCGGGTGAAAGCGTATTATAAAGGGTAAGAAACCACAGCTTCTCTCTGCGTGTCATCGACGTTGTTAACGGGCCAGCTAGTTAGAGTTTTAGACTCGGAAAGGTGGCTAACCAGGTGGCTAACATTAGCTGAACCAAGCTAACGGCTTGCTAATGATATAGGTAAACTTAACAAGACAGGTGAAACTGTCCAGACCGCGATAACTGAGGAAAGCCAGGCTCCTCTGTGTTATTCAAGAAATATAGGTCAGCCACACGGTGAAGTTTTGAAGTGGGTTTAACTCAGTCAAAATTAGTTGTTAAAAGCTGAAATCAAACACAGTTTGAGCTAACCAGTTGGCTAGCAGGTAGCTGTACTTAACTGTCACTAACTGCCCGATTTGAAGAGGTTTAAAACGACACCGACAGTCTGTTATACTCTGATTTTATATGTTTGTTTCCTTGTGGCTGTTTTGACAAGTTAACATGCCTTTAAGGATTAACGCTATTTTAGGGATGGGCAATATGACAACAACAGGAAACATTAGAGTATCTTTATTGATGTCTGTGCTCTCACTGCTCAGTTACAGGAAAGTTTTGTGGTTGTTGTCCTGCCTGACACTGTTCTGATTGAAATATTTATGTAGTGTTATAATCCTTATGTCCTTTTAAAATCTCATAATATATTAGTTTATCCGTGTATTTGTGTTTCTTTATAGCTTAATCATGAGCCTAACATCAACTCAACATGCATCAACATCAACGTAAAGATAACTTTTATTATTCATCTGTTACTTCCAGCATCTAATGATTTGATTTAGAGATACATCACTACGTTATGAAGTGAAGATTAATAGCGAAAGCTCTGAATCCATCTTCAAGCAGCCCCAAACAGTACAAAGCTCAAAGATATTCAATTCACAGTCATATAAAGCAGATATAAATGATCACATTTGAGGAGCAGAAACTAGATTTATTTGACGTTTTTGCTTAATTTACGAGACTGAATTGCTTATCAAACTTGCTCCTGGTTAATTTCCTGTCCTGTTAACCAGACATCTGTATGATGCCTAATGTTAACCTAAATTAAGCCCCTACTTGAGCCACTCTAACAGTGGCTACACCTAATATTACTCTCATTATCAATTCATCCGTTGATTGCAGTGTCTACTGATTTGATTTAGAGATATATCACTACGTTATGAAGTGTCAAATTAATAGTGAGAGCCCTGCGTTCATCTTCAAACAGCCCAAAACTCAGAGATATTCAATTTACAATGATATAAAGCAGATATAAATGATCACATTTGAGGAGCAGAAACTAGAAATTATTTGACGATTTTGCTTAATTTATGAGACTTAATCGATTATCAAACTTGCTCCTGGTTAATTTTCTGTCCTGTGATTTATTTAAAAGTTTACCAGACGTCTCTATGATGCCTAATGTTAACCTAAATTATCCCTCTACTTCAGCCACTCTAACAGTGACTACATGTAAAGATTACTTTCATTATCAATTCATCTGTTGATTGCAGCGTCTCTTGATTTGATTTAGAGATATATCACTACGTTATGAAATGTTAGCTAAATAGTAAAAGCCTTGTATTCATCTTCAAATAGTTTATTTTGTCCAAAACTCAAAGATATATCAGTTTACAATGATATAAAGAGACACAAATCATCACATTTGAGGAGCAGGAAGTCACAGTTATTTGCCATTTTTGCTCGATTAAAAGATTGAAATGGTTAATCAGTTATCAAACTTGCTGCTGGTTCATTTCTGTCTGACTGTTAATTATTTATAAGTAAAAGTATATAAGTTTTAGTTTTAGCCCTAAACAGACATCTCTGTGAATCCTAATGTTGAATTAAAGAGAAAGAAACTTGGACACGAGACCGAAACATATAAATATTAATCCATCTCTGATAATGTCATGCCGTAATGCTGCTGTATGTACTTTGAGTTTTAGTCATACCAAACCCGGCAGAGGCAGTTCAGCTATTTTAGTTTCGCACTTGGATGTGATGATGGAAATCATTGGTCACCTAGTTGTTTTCATGGCACGCCCTGCCCTGCTGGTCTCTGTTTGATGGAGGCAGTGATTGGAGCGCAGCCAAGACTTGAAAAACATGAAGGGCAAGTCATCTCAGCCAGACCTGTTGTATTTCTGACTCTGACACACCTCAGGAACACAGAAGTGTGTGTGTGTGTGTGTGGATCATTAGGTGTCATCTCTCAGAACAAAGCATGTGAAGTATTTATGAGGCTGCTGCTGAGGAATCTCAGCTATGTTACCAAGGAGGGAAAACTGAAATGGGCTGATTTGTTTGTCTGTCAGGATGCATTAAGTCAGGGTGTCAAACATGTTGTGGTTTCACAGCAGTGAAGAGACTGAAGAGTTAAATGCACTGAATCAATAGATTAGATTAATACTGACAGATATGTGTTTCCTTACTGTCTTTATAAAACTTCCTGTGGTAACTTTTATATTTTTTATAATACCTAAACTACGAGAGCCTGGAATATTTTGTTTAAATCTCATCCTCCTCCTTATAGTCACGGCATGTTCATGCAGGTAGCGCATGGCACGCTTCCATTCATGATTAGTTACGGGATAAAATGTGACGGAGAGATAGTAAGTGAAGGTAAAATGAATGTTTAAAAAACACTTAAATCATGGCTCCAAATGGGAATTATTAGAAAGAGAAGTGTGAGTCAGCAGCTCTGGTTCGGTTCAGGATTCAACAATAAATAGTCCTGTGCGGACTATTCATATCTGAACAGGATCAGCCTACTGTGTTTTAACATCTGTTATGCTGGTTGTACTCGGAGAGCTGAATATATCCTGAGGTGGTGCACTGAAATAAATCATTGTAGTGCTACAGAGATACCCCAGGCTACAAATCATAATCTCCAGATGTAAGAGAACATGTTTGTGGGATACAAACCCCAGCAAAATTCATTTTAATGCATTTTTTTCAGTGAAAATGAAATAAAAAAAATTCCAATTCCCTCTAAAATTGTGACTAATCTGTCAAAAGAATCACAGCATTAATGTTGTTATACTTTGGCCTGTTGTTCAGCCCTAAAAGTAAATATTAGAGTTGAAACTGTTAGTTGGTCATTCAGTTAGTTGATTGCCTGACTTATTTTGATAACTGATCGTTTCACTCGTTCAGTCGTTCTCAGGTTAGAGTGTCTCCCACTGCAGGATTTGCTCCTTCTCTTCTCTTTGTCATATATAATATTAAACTGAATACTTTTGGGATATTCAGACAAAACAAGACATTTTAAGATGTTTTAAAGATGATGACACTTCGTGCTCTGCAAAGCTGTGCTTGGCATTTCACAATTTTTTGGCATGAATAATGTAATGTAAATTAGATTGATTTGATTAATTAAAAAAAACAAATGTTAGATTAATCAGTAATGAAAATAATTATTAGCTACATCTTTGCAACCCATCATGTGAAATTAAAACCTGCAGGTTTCCATCCAAACACAACAGTAGCTTATTTTCCTGATTAACTCCATTTCTATGTTTTTAAAGTGGTAATCATAAAATCAGCTGATTTGTCAACTATCGAACAAATTTAGATCATCAGAAAATATCCAAATGCCAAATTAAGCTTGACTCTGTCAATGGCCCGACTCTGTGTCAGTCCCTCAGCTGATCTATTTTCAGTGTATTGTCCTTTTTGAGTCCATTCTTTCCTATTTGCATGTCTGTTGTCGGTCAGTGCCAGCATCAGCAGACTGGTGTCACCCTGTAGCAGTCCCAGCCTGTCACCGGCTCATCTTCACTTTGCTCTCATTCAGGCTGAGGGTCAATAGAGAAGGCTGCATGACTAAAGGCTGACAGTGATGCTGATACTGTACAATTGAAGTAGATGGAAATAAAAGTTTCGTGTGGTAGAGCTGTGACTAACGATTGTTTATCTTCTGGGATATTTTCCCATTTTGTTTGTAAAATGTCAAAAATTGGACACCTCCGTTTCCCAGAGCCCCAAATGACGTCTTAATGGGTTGTTGTATTTTTTTCCTGCCTAGTAGTCCACAACCTAAAACATATTTTGTTTACAGTGATGCACAACGAATCGTCACATTTAAGAAGCTGGTCCAAGCTAAGATTTCAACATTTTTGTTTCCAGCACTGTGGTGAAAATGCAGGTTTTTCCATCCACTTGAGTCGTGGTAGTCTGTTTTGGCTGTGGCGGAGAAGTTGAGCCGGATCCAACTTTTGGAAAATATGCAGCCCAATGTTACACCGCAGTCACCAATCAGACAATGAGGCCAGTTAAACCTCCACGGTCAGCCTGAAGTATCTCTGAAACTGAGACTAGATGTAGATCTAGATGGATTCATGGTCTAAACTCTGATACTCTACCTGTTCTGGCTTTGTTTATTTCACGTAGCTTCTGATCCTGTCTGACCCGTCATTTACGCTGCAAAATAGTGACATGACGAAGTTTGATTTGGTTTTGTGTCCGATGGTTTGAGATCGAGAAAGCGAGAATTAGTTGAGCGACTTGGACAGTTAATGAGAGCGAGGGAGCGGCAGCATCGAGAAAGCCGGTTAATTCACAAGGTAAAAAGTTATTTCTCGATTTCTTCACATGTTCAACACAAACATCCCGCTTCACCTTCATCACCCCGACACACATTTAAAATTTGTCTGCCACTTATTTTTCACACCTGTAGGCGCCCATTACAACGGTTAAAGACACTAAAGCTTGACAGTTTTATAGCTCTCCTTTAAGAATAATTTGCATTGCAGCTTCCCCTTGATGAGTTATTGCTTTGTATAGCATTTTGTGTGTATTTCAAGCATTTTTAATTGGGCCCGAGGGAGTGTTAGTCTTTTTTTTTTTTTTATTACAGCTGACAAACAATATAAAGTTACCTAAACTCACCTCATCCTGCTGGTTGACTCTGGACCTCTCAGCTCAATACATGAAGTGTAGATAGAGCACGTTTATCATTATATTGTGAGTAAATAATTTATCTTAAAGTGTTTTTTCTTTGCTGTATGAATTCATGGTTCATACAAACATTCATGTTTCTTCTGTGTTTGTTTGTTTGTTGGATTTTTAACCAGTTTAAAAAAAAATACTTTATGTCTGTTGTCTAAAGAAAAAGTTAACATGTGCCTAAAAGTTACAGCTGCTGTTGAGCTGTTTATGCCGAAGCAGGTCTTCTCGAAAAAAAAAAGTATGTCACTGCCAGTGCATCACCATGTCTGCTAACACAGGCCTTCCCATGTGCCAGATCAACTTCAGGATTCCTGTGCGAGGCATGCTGTTTGGCAGGAAGCTGGGATTACACCGGCTCGACGGAGCAGTTCAGTTATTTTACCCTTTTTGAAAGGAGGCGCTCTTCTTCTTTTTTTTTTTTTTTCAAAGACTCTGCCATCTGCATCAGCGCTTCAAGGCTCGGCTTTGTTTAAAATACGGGAAGCGTTCCTTGTCTTGCCATTTACTTTTACTTTGAAAGCCCCTCAAGCACTGAACCACAAAGTCCCCCCCTGTCTCCTAACACACATGATTGTATCACAGATTCTCAGAAGCTGTTAACATGCATGTGAAGTGTGTGTGTGTGTGTGTGTGTGTGTTGTAGCATCTTCACATCCTGCATATTGTGTGTAATAGTGTTTGCATACGTGTCTGTCTGTCGGTACGGGTGACCTCGTCTCAGGCTCAGCAGGGGTGCGTTCGGTTAGTTTGCGAGGAGCGAGGCTCCCTCCTGTTGAGCACCACATGTGGGCCATGTTGCCTGGAGATTACAGCATCCTGCAGGCTGTGTTTCATTCACCCTGACCTTGGGTGCAGAGGGAGGGTTCAGGTGTTGTTTAAGTGGATTGGGTTTGTCTAGGTAGCTGTTTTTAGTAAGAACTTCTGTATTTGCTTTGGCGTGTATATACACTAGCATGTAATTCTGGATATCCGAGCTGATGCACGTGGGTTATGTGGAGCGTACCCATGTGTGGCAGCGGTGGCAGCGGTGAGATGGATGGTCCTGTGTGTTCAGAGGCCAGAGAGGCACACAGACCTTTTTTTTTTTTTTTTTTGCTTGAGCGCTCGCCAATGACGAATGGCTTCTGGGCAGATGAGGCTGTGGAGTCCTACTCACGGCAGTTCACACGCCAGGGGCACAGGCCAACACTCCCTTTCTCCTCCTCCTCCTCCTCCTCCTCCTTCTCCTTCTCCTTGTCCTCCTCCTCCTCCTCCCCCATTAATTAAGTTGTACTGTAGGTCGGTACAGAGCAGAGGAATGCCAGGTCTGTGTGGAATGCCGCTTCCTTCCAGTTACTCACCGATGATGAGCTCCCAGCTGCTCGCTGCAAAAATCCGTCTGCCTTAGTCACTCCTCCTTTGTTTCCTTTGGCTAACCCAAGTCCTCTTCTTTTTTAACGTTATTTAGATTCATCTTATTATAATTATTGGCTAATGATGTGATATTAAAGTTGCATTTCCCAAATCAAATCTAGCAGCGCAGATGTCATCAAACAGTTGCCTGCTTATCAGCCTAGTGTTTGTATATTGTCAACTAACTTGCCTGGGCTGTAAAGATTCAGTAAATAGAGAAAAGTGTATCTCTAAAAAGCTTGTTTTGTCTGAACAACAGTCCCAAACTCAAAGTTAGATTAGTTTAGTATCATAAGTGTAAAAAATTGCTAATTGCTTTGTCTGTAATCTGTCATAAAGATATTCGTTTAACTGCCATGACAAAGAACAGCAGCATTTGATCAGCTGCAGCCAGTTTATGTTTGTCATGAATAATTAATCGTTTATTATAATTGCTTTGAGGTAATTTTCTGTTCTTAAATGATTTGTTTCCTCTGTTCTGTGCAGCAACTAAAAAAACCAGGAACCCAGTTTATAAAACCTGAAACAACCTGGATGAAAGCACTTTGTGTTTCTGCCTCTGAGATATTTTTATCACCTCACAGTCTCTCCCGCTTTCCCATACCTGCCGTAGCCATTAGCCGAGCTTGTATCTGTGTCACAGAGGATGTTGTTCGAGGCACCTGAGACGTGGCTAAACTTTAACTACAGCGCAGACACACAGTGTTTAATGAACACCCACAGCTCAGGTCCAGTTACATGTGACACAGTTAAAGTCGCCCCGCTGCTGGCATTAATACATGGCCTGGATCGTCTACAGTCACAGTGTGTGAACCTTTTCAGTGTAGCGTGTTTACGTGTGTGTGTGTTCATGCACTCTTTATCTTCTGATGTTATCAGGGCTGTAAGAGGAAGTGGAGCTGCCGTGTTGGTCCGAGAGGAGAGATCAGAATGTGGCTGCCAGTCTTTTCCTCCCCCTGCTAATGATTAACACCAGCAGGATGGAGGAAGAGGGTGAGAAAAGAGAGGGAGGGAGGAGGCATCGGACATCAGCTCATTCTTGCTCTGATTTCCAGACAAGACTGTTTACCTGTTTACCTGCTTTGCGGCAGCATCACTATCTCGAGCCGCTTGCTTTAGATGCTCAACGTTAATGTGAAACTGAAATATCAGCCAATAAATCACGACTTGGTGCTATTTGCGTGTACATGCTCCTGGCAAGGACTGACCCCGCGGTGACCTTACACACTGTGTGTGCCATCCTTGAACTTGTACATTAGATGTCCTTGAAAGTGTGCGTAGTTTACTCCATGTGTTGGGATTTTATCATCCCGCTGTAAAGCTCTCAAGTTGATGAAAAACGGGGTCCATCTTTGACGATGGCAGTAAAGGGAGTAAGAGATGTTTGTCCTTGAGGGTCTCTCCTTGGCTGGTGGGATGGCTTTTACACACTAACCCCCTCTTTACTCCACCTTTTTACCATACTACCCCTTGTTTTACCCTGTTCTGTCTGATCCCGCACATATATAGACGCTCTGTCGCCAGCGGACCTGTAAAAGCGACTCTTATGTACTCCATCCCCCCATCTTTGGGTTGTAAACACCGCTGCGGGAGCTGGCGACATCAATCCTAACGCCGCCGAAGCCATGAAATGATGAGGGACAATGATTCCATCTACAGGGATAGATGCTCTCGGTCACCCACCGCTACGCTCCTTATCCCCAGTCTCTGAAGAGGAAGAGAGTGATGCACTTGATGATTAAGAGCGCTAAGCCAAGAGTTCAGGTTTTTCTTTTATTGACTGCTTTCCAGGAATTGATGGAGAGCAGCGGTGGCCAGCGAGCCTTAACCGAAGCGGTCACAATACGACTGTAACCACCATCACCTGTGATTCATTTGACTTTTAGCTCGTGGCTCACTCCCTCGCTCTTTCGCAGTCTTTCTCACTTTTTTTTTTTTTTTGTTGTTTCTCACACCCACAATCATCATGCTGTACAGATGAACGCGCACACAATGTGACAGACTGCGAGACTGTGACTCACACAGCAGTGATTGGGGGTAGGTGGTGCTGGTGGTGCTGGTGGGGGGAGACACTCTCTCGAAGGAGTGGGCGTGTTTTTAACTTGATGTCAAAAGTTAATTCAATTAGTGATCAAGCAAATACCAAATATTCCCTTGTGTGTCTTTAATTTCGGTTACCTGTCCGTAGTAATACATCAGATTCATTACCTGTAGAAGTTTCCAGAAAAAAAACAGATTTTCCAAAACTGTTTTTATCTTTTTAAATACTTTTTTATTTGAATGAGACAGTGCTCAGTCACTGCTCAGTACCAAGTGGCTGCTAGAGGAAGCACAGTTTTTGGCACTTATGAGCCGACTTCACTTCACAGCCACAGAGGTTGCTGCTTGTGTGAAAGCTGGACAAAAGTCAGATAAAATGTTTTGTGTCTTCTCTGCAGGGACATCATGATCACTCATTTTGAGCCGTCCATCTCATACGAGGGTCTGTACGGGGAGGTGAAGGACATGTGCTCCATGGACAACGACCAACTCTTCACCATGAAGTGGATCGACGAGGAAGGTATGTCTCCTTTCCCCTCTATCCTTCACTCCTTCCCTACCATCTGCTGCGTTTGTTTCCAAAACAAATTCAAGTCATGGTTACACGCGACAGCATCAAGTAGATTAAACAAATTTTGAGGCCGCTGGCTAAATTTGCCACGTGTTAACATGAAGACACGCTCGCACAAGCACACGTTGCCTCGTCACTTGACTGTAAGTCTTTTCCTGTCAGTCAAGATCACGCAGAGCCCCTCTCCTCCCCCTCCCGTCCTACTCCTTGTTGTTGTCTGCCAGTTAGTCAGGCAGCAGTAATAGTGTCATAGGAAAGATGGAGCCGTCACATCGCTCTGCTCAGGATAAGGTCAGCCTGCCCAAACTCATTAGACTCAGGTCAGCTCGCACTGGTCGCCACCCACATACAATCACGGGAGTCATTAGCCTGTCTGAGAACGAAAAGCTGCTCGATGGTTGTAATGAAGTACTCTGTAGAGTAGTATGGAAACCACATATATACACACACAGCTTTACAGTGTCATATCATTATCACAGTAATTAGAAAAAGGACATTTGATTTGCACTGAGGCTGAAACATCACCAACAGGTGTGATCGGCTGCATATAAAAGTGACTTTTTCTATAAGAGAAATGCAGCAGCTACTGTATCTTATCTCCATGTGTTATAAAATGTTGAGTTATAACTGCAACTTTTAATGAACATCTAAACTGTTTCTGGATATCTGGATAATAAATACATTATCAATCAGTTTTTTTCCAACACAAATGCCAAACATTACCACTCAGTTCCTGCTTTTCTCTGTCTTATGTGACTACTGTCCAAACTGAGCTTCAGGAAGTGGTGATGGGATTGATTGAAAATAATTAACAGCTTAATCACTAATGAAAATAATTGTTAGTTGCCGCATCACTGCCAATATTTTAGCCAATATTATTGTGCCAAGACATATCAATATTTGCATGCATGGTTTTGAGTGTGTGTCCGGACACCGCAGTACAGAATCACACACTGAGTTGTCATGTGACACACATGATTCCAGATCGGGTAGTCAAACGTAAAAATCTACAGATTATTTAACGTTCCTGATTAGAAGACGTGAATGATAAGACACACGTCTCATCTATTAGTCGCATACTCGCACATTCACCTGTCAGCCTCATTGACACGTTTTGATTATTGGTCCTCATCACCTGTGACAGCTGTAATTCTTGGCTGCTTGACAGATGATTTGGGCCTCGGTCTGCTCCTGCAGCAAAGACGTCAGGAGACAGAAAAAAATTAACATTTATTCAAGCAAATATGTGGCCGTGCAGAAATTTGTTTTCTCCAGACGTGCTTTTGTACTTACAATCCCTCTTATCCATCCATTATGTTATCTATCGCGTATCTATCTTATCCATCACCTAATACAGAAAATTCATTTAGAATCGACATCATTAGATAGTTTGTCCATTTTAACTGTGAAATGTTCGGCCCAGTATGTACAAATTTTAAGGAATTTATTAATCCAAAAATGTTTGTTTATATTCGTTTGTGTCAGTTTATCAGTATCAGATTCTCATATTCGTAGCAGCCTCAAAAATCCAGTTTGGTTCACACACCACCTGTAAGATTGGTACTCGAGAAAAACGTGCTCCATTACCCCAAACCAAACCGAACCAGGAGAACAAATAAAATTAAAGCTGCAAAGTTAAAGGGACTATCCATAATACTGAATTTACTGACATGAGGGCAGTTAGATTCATATTCACATTCTCTATAATGTATGCGTACGTCAACACACTCACAAATTAACACCTCCTGAAACCGAAGCGATGGAGTAAAGATAAAACCAGACGGCGTTAGGGCACCAATGTTCCCTTTGACGTGATGTTTGTCGCAGTCCTCCCACTGGTTTCTATGTCTGTTATCTATATCTGTTATCTTACACTATGTGTCATAGTTTCTGTTCTCGAGCTATTTATAAACTCAGCGGTTTGTAGTTGTGATTAGTTAGGTAGAGTCGGCTCTCGCTGCCTCCCTGAGCGTGTCACGCCAACACCTGACTGCATCTGTTAGTGATAAGGAAATAATTAAATCTGCGTCTGAGTGGTATTTTAATTATTGACTTAGATTGATCAGTGTACAAATAGGCCTGTACAATTAAAACTATGTGAAATGGCAACATCGACTGCCGCAGTCTGCCGCGGTCTCACTCACACCCACATGTTTTTTTTTTCAGTGTTTACTTAAAGTTCATTTATTGTAATTCATATCACATTTGAAAGTGTTTGACAAGTTTTTTTTTTTCAAATGTCATGCTGCCCTACTGTATAATTCACCTTTTACACCCATAACCTTTTGCTTTGGGAACTGGAAATACAGTATATGTACGGCTTAATTGTCTCTACTTTGTTCTTGCTTGTTTTGTTGTTCCATGCATTTAAAAGTAACCTGGCTGTTGTTGATTTTCTGTAATTACCCGATCTTTTAAATGTCATGCAAATGAGAAACCTGGTTCCCCTCATCGGATTTCTAACAGGGTTTTAACATGTTCACCTACGAAAGATAAAAAATTGTTCAAGGATCAGATTTGGCTGAGGTGTGTGCACAAATACAAGCGCCTAATGAGTTATTCTAACAAAAAACTTGATAACACATGTCCTCAGATGTCTTAATTTGTCCAGGCTGCAGTGCAAAAGTCAACGATGTGTATTTTTTTTTCCAGATATTTTTATTGAACTTTAATCACATCTACACAAATGTTTTTGCAGAGTGTGAAACATATAAAATCATTTTACAGATTCTAAGTTTTATATAGCCAAGGTATTCCAGGGTAAATTAGGGTAAAGAGTAGAATAAACAAATAAAGTTAAATTAATAGAGGTTGTGTTTAGACATTCACTGTCACAGACTGCATAACTGACAGAAAGACAAACAAAAAAAACTTGAGGGAAGGTCCCCACGCTTTCTCAAACTTTTATGTCTGAGTTACAAACTGAGAGCGGCTCTTTTCGAGGTCTAGACAGGATGTAACGTCTCTTAACCAGTGAGCGTGGGTGGGCAGGGTACCGTCTTTGTATTGCATGCGTATAGCCAAGAAAGAGGCGAAGGACGGTGTGCAGCATTTGGTTGGAGTTGGGTGCATGTCGTGCTCCCCTGTGGTGCCAAAAAAGACTCTAGTTCAAAATTAAAAATGAAGGACAAGATTTGGAAAATGTTTCCAGTATTTTTTCAGGCTGAGTCGTGTCCAAAACAGTGTGAGGTGTGAGGCCTCATCTCTCTTATGTTTATCACACAAGGGGTTGACATCTGGGGAGATAATTTGACTTTGGACGCATGGACCCTGTGCACCACGTTACACTGTAACAAGCAGTGATGTACACAGAGAGATACTGAATTAACCAATTAAGCAGAGAATGAAGTTGCTCCCAAGCGATTTGTAGTTTACTGTAACGTATGATAAAGAAAAGCTCGGCATGTTCAGCATTAATGATACCATTAAAGGATCAAAGATAACTGCAGATCAACTAATCATGCAGCTCTTTTTGTATCACAAAAAATGAAAGTCCTAAAGGAAGTCTGATTAAAATGAAACTGAAGTCTGTTTGCATGAACAGTGGAATATTTGTACACTTCAGACAAAGTGAAATATGTTTTCTCCTTGGTGTACTCGCTCTCTGACAGCTTTGGTTCTTCACTGAAGTATGTCATAGAAGAAAAAATCAATTCAAAGTAAATATAGGTTTTATAGAAACAAGGTTAGTGCGGAGGATGTAAGGATGGTTGCTGTCCATCACCTCATTTCTCCCACTAACCTGGTTTCTTGTGTGTATTTTAATGTGGTGATTGATATCTGGTGTCCCCTCTGCTTTTAGGTGACCCCTGCACCGTGTCATCTCAGCTGGAGTTGGAAGAAGCTCTGCGTCTCTACGAACTCAACAAAGACTCCGAGCTCATTATCCACGGTAAGTCTCCTCGCACAGACTGTATTTAAAATATAACATACAGTACAAGATTTAACTCACAGGATGTTATCGTGTCCTGTGACCGGTAAGATGTTGCTTCACACCAGGAGCTCGGTCAGTAAAAGGTCCTGATGAGAAGCCTGTTATCTTTGACTTTCTACTCCACGACTGGACTAGTTGTACTCTCCTCTCTGTTCAGTTTTTTATGATCTTTCAAGTTGGCAGCATTACTGTATTTTCTATTTCTGGTCATTGAGCTACAGTATACCAGACGTCGGGCCCTGAGCGGGGCCAGCACAGATTATACACACAGGGCAAGAACCAAACTTGACAGTTTCCAGCCAGTATAATTAATCTCTACTGCTAATAGCATAAGTAATGATACAAAATGTTTTCATGTAATTAAATTGATGCTTACATTTTATACTCAAATACACAGTAGTAAAATATTTTACGATATGATATAGAAAAGAGGTTATTCACTCTGTTACTCACATTTCTTCATCAGCTTATCGTACTCTTTACTCTTGTATTTAGAAACATTATGTAAACAAACCAGGATATATTAATAATTTACATTATCTTTCGGGTGTAATATAGTGTTATGTGTCATTTTAAAATATTAATTTGGGAATGATGGCAGCATCATTTTTTATTTCTCTTGTGTTTCCAGCCCTGTACAGAACATCTTGTACAGTTTAACATCACGAAGCAATAAAACATTGAACAAATGCAACAGAAACATTCGTCAGCGGCAGTTCAGACGTGTTTACATTCAGTTTTTCCTTAAATTAACAGTTCATGGCATCATGTTTCATATAAATCAGTGTTTCTTAAACTTTTTACACCACATACCACCTCAGAAATCTCTCCAAGTACCACCAATTTGAAAGATGTTAAAATCCAGCAGCGTAGGCCGACCCTGTTCAACTATGGATTATTTAAGCAGGAGGCAGGTTTATTCCTAATAAGATTATTTATTGTTGTTTAAGGACCAGAGCTCATTTGGTTGAATGAGGTAGTTGATTTGGTGATACTCCTGATCTGCACTTTTCTTCCTCGTATTTCCTGTTTGGAGCCACGATTGTAGTGTTTTTCAACCGTTCATTTTACCTCCACTTACTACACTTACTTATCATGGATGTATGTGTGCACTACATGAATCAGCGTGGCGACATATCAGACTGATATAAACAAGACTGGCGAAGCAGCGAAGCACTTTCAACTTCACCTGCTGCTCTTTGGGTTACCTGGTTTCACCGAGCTGAGCATTGGTATCCAGCCATGAGCACGTTCATGTATACGTGAGGCGGAGCTGTTAATTACAAAACCACGAGGGTTTAATTTGATTTGAAATGAAACGTGATACCTGCAGGAAAGAAATGGTTATGATGACAACAAAAAGTGTTAACAAGGTGAAATATCACATCGTTAGAAGTAGAATAAGAAGCTGGAAAGGCTGGAGATGATTTCCAAATATCAAAAGGAAGCTACAAGAAAGATTTCATGGTGAAAAACTGTTATAAAAATGTGATTCACATAAAAGTCAAAGTTGTTCCTGCTTCCAAAATGGAGAGGAGAACAAAGGTAGTTAATGCCTGATAAATCTGACATGTTGCATTTATAATCATGGAAACTAATTAATTAAACTATTTCCAATTATCATCACAAAGTCACCTCGTGTCCCGCTGAGCTGCAGTGATGAAATAAGAGTGTAAAAGCATCGTTACTGTCAGGTATCCCTCCGGGAACTGAAGAATTATTGTGCAATTAAAATGCAGCTATAATCGTCATTATGTATTCAGTGTTGAAGACTGCCACACCGTTTGTTAGAACGGCGAAATGATCCCACTGATTTATAAAAACATGTATTGCTCTTTATCACACAGCCAACACTCACGTTGACTGGTGTATCGACTAACCCACTAATCTCAGGTTGCATTTTGGAGATACAGCTGTGTCTGATCAAAACAACAATAATGCAAAATCGACATTTAGATTTGGTTTGATTTGAGTCTGAAACTGTTTAGTTTAAACTGTTCATATGTCTCAAAATAGTTTTTTCTTCTTCTTCTTCTTCTTCTTCTTCTTTCATGATGTCAGGTCACAAAAATGTAAATTACACACTACGACTGTCACTTTCAGATTTTCACTATATGATTATCGTGGCCAAAAGAATTCACAATAACAGTGTTATCCTGATATCTTTAGAAAGTTTTAAAAGTTGAAGATAATCAGTCAAATTCATCTTTAACTTTTATTATTTTATTAAATGAATTACACTCGTAATGTTATTAGTACTTGGAACATGGGCAAACAGGATTAAAGGTCCAGTGTGTAAGCTTTAGGAGTATTTATAGGCAGGAATGAAGTACAATATTCATTAGTATGTTTTCATTCATTTTCTACAGTAGCCCAGAACAGACTAACTAAACACTGACACAATCACTTTTAATGTGATGTTTTTTTCTCTACATGCTTGGAAGGAGAAAGTGAATTCATTCAATATCATTGAACTTATGACGAATGAACTTATGACAAATGAATACTCCCTGAATTCATTCAGGGAGTATTCATTTGGTTGCAATCTGCAACGTCACCACTAGGTGCCACTAAATCCTACACACTGGACCTTTTAAGGTGTATTATCGCCACATGATTGAGTGCAAACCACTACGTCTTTAAGAGGAGCAGCATTGTTGTATATTGTATACGATTATTGTCAATACCACTATATTACGACCCCCGTGTCAGATTTAGTTCACCACTAATCTAAACATTCCTGTGTCTGATGACTTATGGCTCATGCTGTTATTTCTCCTTTTTCAAATCTCTCTGTGCGTTTCTGTTTAAATCTGAACGCAGACAAAGAAGGATCCAAACGTATGGTTCACGCTGCACTGACCTGTGAAAACAACATTACTTCCGCTGTTGATGTCTGTCTGAGAGCCCTGGAGCTACTTCACATCCTCGTCTGCGCTCGGCATTCTTGACAAATAGTTGTACAACTTCATGAATCCGGAGGTCAGGGCTAAACGCAGACGCAGGTTGGGGAGCGAGGGGCGGGGGTGGAGGGTTGTATACGCGGAGTGATATGGAACATTTGATTGACAGGCTCTGTGTGCAGCATGTCACCTGGGGGGGGTAGCGGGGACAGGGGCTGTGTGGTTAATGTAAAGTTTTAATCAAATCAGAGGTGAGGGGTCAAGAGTACAGTGGATGCCAGCGTCACGGCATGAGGATGAACGAAAGCGGGGGGAGGGGAGGATGTGACGGTGCCGCAGGGGGGTCGCCAGGTCTGCTCATTAACGAGCTTGTCGGCTGTAGCCCACGCCTCGCCTCTGACTCACACTCCCCCCAGTCTAGCTCAATCTGTCTCTCTCACACACACACACACACATGCGCACACACGCACACACACAAATAATCTGTGACGGCTTCTTTAAGATTGCGTCTTTCCACACTTAACTGTATGTTGCGCACACGCACAAACACGCTTGCACCATCATAAAAACAACACGAGTGAATTTCATCATGAATTGCTCGAGGCGATGAGAGTGAGTGAAAAACACACAAACAGCATCAGGCTTGTTTCCTTTAAGATGAAATTCTCTTATTTTTCCCCCTTCCCAGTTTTCCCATGTGTACCGGAGAAACCTGGCATGCCCTGTCCAGGCGAAGACAGTAAGTTAAACCATTTCCTTCTTTCATTTTATCTGATTTGTCAGCCGGAGTCTCAAAGAAAACTATATTTCATTTACATTATAAATTTTAGGCACTTAACACCAATCGTTTTTTCTACATCCACTGCATAAATTATATCAATGGCAGCGCAGTCTACCTCTACTAACTCTCTCTTTTGGAGCGATTTCTTTGACATGTTACCCACAACTAAAAACCCAAATTTAGTCGGCCTCAGCTCTCCTGCTGGAGGGAGTATGGATCGGTTTCAGCAGACAATGCTCACATTTTCTGCATGCGCCTTTATGTTAGGACTTTATGGAAAGAAGTGGTCCGTTTGGTCTCAGAGATTCTGGACTTCTCTGTTACTTCTCTTGGAAATCCCTTCTTTCTGTCTTTTCACAGAATCGATATATCGGCGTGGAGCCCGGCGCTGGAGGAAACTTTACTATGCCAGTGGTCATGCCTTTCAGGCAAAACGCTTTAACAGGGTGAGACACACTGAGTTTTGTTTTTGCCCTTCACTCCTGTACTGCATGTTTAATGTTATGTATCTTGTGCGTATTATCTGTTGTGTTGCAAGTAAAACCCATTTAAAAGCTTAGTACCTGCATGTGTGTTTAAAGGAGACATCCACTGCCCTTCAGTGATTTGTCTCTGTATTGATTGACGGTGGTAACACAGAACGATCGGCTGATTCGAGACCTGCAGGTCTGAATGTTTCAGGAGCCGTGACAGCCTCTGTATCATCTCCTGGAATATAATCAGTGCTCGTTTGTAACGATGATTTCTCTCTCCGTCTGCCCTCCCGAGCAGCGAGCCCACTGCGCCATCTGTGCGGATCGTATCTGGGGTCTGGGACGACAAGGCTACAAATGCATCAACTGCAAACTTCTGGTGCACAAGAAGTGTCATAAACTGGTCACAGTGGAGTGTGGCAGACAGATGATCCAGGTGACAAATGTCATACTCATTAGTGGGAAGCCATAAAGTAGATCATTACCAACCATGATTCATACTTGAATTCTGTTTATACTTAATGGTGGATGATGTTGTTGTTGTTGTTGTCTAGGAACCAATGATGCCCGGCCCACCATCGAGTCCGTTAGACCCCAGCGAACAGCCAGGTAACACGCACACACTAAAAATGTTTCCAAAATGGTAATGAGAAGTCCAAAACATTATATACAACATAAACTCATAAACTCTCATTGGTTTAGAGGCACATGAATGAAGATAAAGTTCATCGAATTACAGGCTTCAGTTGATTTATGCACATCAGTCCAAGTTTATACATTTTCCCTGATTTCACAGTCAACATCAAGACTTAACTCGACTCATTGCCTGCAGCTTTTGCTCACTGTTCCTAAAAGATAAGGCAGCTGACATCTCTTATTTTTATTTGCCGACACACCACATAAAGAGACCGAACCATGCAGTGCGTTAGTCTGTCTTTCCCGGCTTGTGTGTGGCTCTAGCCCCCAAGCTTAGTCTTCCATTGAGAAGATGTAAATCTTTGAAAACAGATTACAGACATTTTTTTTTCTACTTTATTTTTTTATTGTCTTTATACAAATACAAATAAAACAAAAATACATTGCACAGAGGGGATTTGAGGTAAAGTAATTATCTTTCTTCAGGACCACATCACGTATATTGCACAGGTATCGGACTGAACATTCTTGGGGACAAGATGTAAATCTTTCAAAACGCGGTCCATCCTGGTAGCCTGGTGATGACAAAGTTCACGAAATAACTCCAACGTTCCCAGTTCGATTCTAGCCGGGGACCTTTGTTGCATTAATATAGCAGCGGCCACCCAGATTACAAGTTGGTCAGCCACATTTGGGGTTTACCTTCAGCACCAGACTTAAGTCTAGTCAGGTGGTTGAGAGGCTGACTGGTATGAGAGAGCTTAGGATCGTTGTTGCTATTGTTAGTGAGGCGGTTGAAACTCCCTCTGCTATAAATACTCGCAGGGCCACCTGGGAAGTTGTGGGGTGCAGCCATGCAAACAGTAGGATGCAGATATCTTTTGTTGAAGCCCTGTGTTGAAATGATGACTTGATGATATGAAAAGACGTGATTCTTCTCTGCATGTATGTACAAAATAGAGTCAAATCTTCTGCATTGTTCAGCACACAAACGGGTGTTTTCTTTTCTAACCAAGCAGAGCGAAATTACTCTGGCACTGCGGGGCTGTGAACAAAGCGTGTGACTGTCTCTCACCTACTTTTTCCTCCTTTTCTCATCTCCTATTTTTTTTTTCCTTTCCTGCCTCCCCCTCTCCTTCTGTCTGTCTGTCACTTTCTCCTCTCTCTTTTTCTCAGGCCCCCAGAATAAAGACTCCAGAGAAAGCTTGCCTTACGATGGAGAGGAGAAAGAGGTGAGAGAGAAAATCTTTTCAAACACCGCTGATGTGTGACTCATAGTCTGTCAAGCTGTCATGTTGTCTAGATGGATATGCGTGTATATATATGTTTATTCAGAGAGACAAGTCAGCGCTGTGTGTGTGCGCGAGGAGGAAGAAAGAATAAGATCACCTGTAAATGGAAGCAGGATTTTGTCTGCTTGCCGTCGTGTACATTGTGGTGATCCTTCTTCTACCTGCTGTGCATGTGTGATATAGAGAGCGTGCAGACGTAGGCACCCTTGCAGTGCTGTGGGTATTGATTTCCTTTGGTGGAGCTAATAAAGTAACCTTTTATCACAGCTCTTAACACCAGAGGCTGATTAATGGCCAGGGATGTAGTTTGGGGTTGGAGGAGGAGGAGGGGGGGGGGTAAGGTTGTTGGACCGAGCTGGGGAGCCAAAGATGGGAAAAGAATGGATCGAGTTGGACACAGATAGACGGAGATAAAAGAGGGGCAAGCCAAATGATCTTATCTACGGGTCCATGTCTGACTCTAGGGATGGGGGTTGTCACGTGAAGAGAGGTTAGATGGATAGGTAGTGGAAACGGTTCACTACAGAACAGATTACAGGAGAGGAGAGAGAAAGATAGGTGAGGAACTGATGAAGGTGGGAGCGAGCTTTACCGACAAGTAGGACTAATACAGCAAGTGCTTGATCTAATGGAGGCAGCGTGATTATATTTACAGGCATGAAAGTCATCACAAAGATTTACTGTAAAAAGGTGGTGCTGGTCATTTAGAAACCACCCAAAGGAAATCACTCGCACAAACTAAATCACCAGCTTCATCGATAGTTCATTGGAAACCTCTGGAAAGGTTGATGGACTCAAGTGTTGAATGACAAATTGTCTCGGCGTTGACTTGCGTTGTTGTTTGCATGATGTCCTCTCACTCTGTGTTAACCACCCTTCAACAGGCGAGGAGAGACACGGGGAAATCGCCTTCCAGCCTGGGCCTGGCAGACTTCGATCTGCTGAGGGTGATCGGAAGAGGCAGCTACGCCAAGGTGCTGCTGGTGCAGCTGAAGAAGACGGAGCGCATCTACGCCATGAAGGTGGTGAAGAAGGAGCTGGTCAACGACGATGAGGTAAACAACGCTGACGTGTGACGCACCATCAGAGTCACAATGTTCAGCCTTTGCAGTGACATAGTTACTTTTTATGGAGTTATAATTATTAGGGATGGGTTCAGATGTGGGTAAAATACCCAAACGCATTAAGCTCCACGGCGAGTCCCTTATCGAACCTTACATTCACAGTCTTTCTTAGCTTGTCTCTTTTGCCTCTTTCTGACACCACAGGCGTCTGCAAAGAAACAAAAACTGGTGAGGTATACGAACACGTGCTAACAAGACTGACTGACTGAACATGGCAGACCACCTTAACTTAAATCATGGCTGTATTATGACTTAACCGTTCATAAGTGTGGATACACTTCAGCAAAGTCAACAAAACTACTGTGACATCCAGCAGCAGATTACTCAAGTATTTATCTACAGTGCAATCATGTTGAAGTAAGAACTCGTGACTTATTTTATAACTTGAAGAGCAAATGTTCACTGTATTCTCAGACCTGTTTATTTAGTTGATATTTGCTCAGTGATAAAAGTAGAATTCATACTTGTTTTTACTCACGCTTCTAACAGCTTGTGCTGCTTCCCACTGAAGAGCAAAGGCTGTTTTCCTTCACAGCAAAAGGAGAAATGAGTCAAGACAGGGTTAATGGATGTCGCAGAGGAGTGATAAAATATGTGGTGAAAGCCCTGCAGCCTTTCTTTCTAGAAGAGCCTCTGATTTAATTGCCACCTCATTTAAGGTGTGATGCTGAGGAAAATAAAAAAAGAGCACATTGTTAAGAACGAAACACACAAACTACCCAAAAAGATTTGATGAGAGGATTCTCAACTAGATTCACATTCAGTAATATGCCATCGAACTCCATCCCTAGTTATAAAGTATTAACTCCATAAAAAGAAACTTTTGGCATTTTTTATATTTATACATGCAATTTGAAGGTTTGTTGAAATCAACTCCCCTCAGCTCCAGATCAAAGATAAAAAATCTTTTTTTAATTTAAACCACTATTTCCACTGCAAATGTAAAAGAACTAGCTGCAACTAACAATAATTTTCATTATGGAATAATCAATTGATTCTTTTTTAAACTGTTAAATATTATACATTTGTGAAAATGCGCATCTCTGCTTCCCAACACCCAAGAGGACATCTTCAAATGTCGTGTTTTGTCCGAACAACAGTCCAAAATCCAAAGAATATTCAATTTACAATGATATAAAACAGTAATTCCTTACAGTAGAGAGGCAGGAACCAGAGAAAGAAACTGGTATTTTTAAAAACAGTTTAAACTATTAATCAACCCTCAAAATATTTGTTAACGTTGATCCAACTTATCAATTAATCGACTAATCACTTCAGCTTTAGATGTTTCGTATAATATTTCTTGGGCGTGTTGAGACAGGATCTGGTGCTGCGGTGCTAATTTTGAGTGGGGATAGTGCGTTTTGGCTAGGGTGGTGCAGGCTACAGATGTGTCTGGCAAAAAACACAGTGGCGGAGAAGTTGAGCCAGATTCAACTTTTGGGAAAAATTATGTCAAGTTGCGGCCACCGATCAGACCGGTCAAACCTCCACAGTCAGTCTGAAATGTCTCTGAAACTGAAACTATCCAGATGGATTCATGGACTAAACTCTGATATTCTACCTGTTGTGTTCCGGTTTTGTTTATTTCATGAACCAGCTTCTAAATCGGAGTGTGACTCCCAATTTACGCTGCAAAATACATGAAGAAGTTTAATTTGGTTTGTGTCCGATGGTTTGAAAGCAAGAGAAAGAGCATTGGTGGTGAATGAGAGTGAGGAAACACTGGCCTCAATACAGCCGGTTAATCAGAAAAATGAATATTATTTCCTGATCGTTTCACAGAAGTTCAGCACAAACAGACAAAGCTCCATCCGCCACACACTGCTGCACAGCCATCAGCCACAGCACCTGATCCTGTCTGAATGTACCTTTATTTGTTAAAAGTGAAACAAGTGATTTATAGGTGGTGACTGTGAACGCACAATCACTGTCTCTTTAAAGTCTGCACGTGTGACCACATCACCTCCATGCATTGAGATGTGAGAAGGTTAGTTAACACTGAAGTCATCAGTCTTCTGTCACCACCATGCATAATTAATACAATAAGCACAATCAATGGGAGCTTATTAATAGCACAACGAGCGTTTGTCTCATGTGATTGAACATCCATCTTGTGTATCTAGTCTGAAACACTTTGAATCGAGTTGACAGACCCTCTACCAAGCCATCATTCGTTCTAAGAAGGCGTAGATAAACCATCATGTCATCAAAAATTGATCTCGACGTACACATGTAGCAGCACAGCCAGAGGCAACGGGAGTAGTTAGCCTTGATTAGACGCACTTAACGTGATTGACAAATTGACAAGTGCCTCTCGATCAATGGTGAAGTGTTGTGCTGTCCCTGCCCTGCCAGTGTGAGCAGCATCCGTGTCCAGACATATTATCATCCAACCATCGATGGAGACCAGCTCCTGCTTCTACTGCCTCAGCCCTTTTTCTTCTCCCTCTGCTGCCCACACGAGCGACCCTTTATCTGTAGAGGATGGTCGATCAAGCATCGCGCTTATTCAGCTTTTATAAGTTCAAGGGTACCATGTCAGAATGATCTCTGATGTACTTGTGTGTGTGTGTGTGTGTGTGTGTTTTTTTGTGTGTGTTTATCTTCCAGGACATTGATTGGGTCCAAACAGAAAAGCACGTATTCGAGCAGGCTTCTAATCATCCCTTCCTGGTCGGCCTCCACTCCTGTTTTCAGACAGAAAGCAGGTGAGAGCATCTCTGCTGTATGAGTCATGTGGGTTTTCTTCAAGAATCGGAAAATGCTGCAAGATTTTGGAGGAGGGGGGAAAAAAAATCTGATTTTGACGTCGAAAATGTCTAAAAATGTTGTTTAAAGGATGTTATGTAGGGTGACTGCTTATAGAAAGACACCCTGCCATAACAAGGCATACCCAGCTGACAAAATAGGTGGCTTGTCAGCAAACCATTACAAAAGGATGTTTCCTCACGTACTGTGGACAGGTGTAAGGTTAGGAGAAGATCCCTATCAACGGTATTTCTTAGTATCATCACACATTCATCACTTAATTCAGATTATGAATTATTATTTAAGATCAACTAGTAGCTCCGCTAATCTGCTTCATCAGATCTGTGTTGGTGTGGTTTGATTACATTTGAGCAGCGTTGGCCTTAAAAGGTTAGAGAAGTGAGCTCATGGCTGGAAGGTTGTCAGTCCTGCAGGATAAATCTGTGTGGAGAAGGTGAACAGCAGCGCTTGGCCCTTCCCTCATTACCACCACTGATGTTTCCTCAAGCAAGGCACCTTAACCCCCAACCGCTCTGCTGGAGCTGCTCAGTGGCCAGCAGGTCAGACTGTGGTTGTACTGGGCAGCTTCCAGGTGTGAATGTGATCGGGTGTTTCTCCTCCTGAATAAATTATATGAAAAAAAAAAAAGTATGAAAACACAAACAAACAACCCTACAACTGGCATTACATGTTGATGGTCCAGCCCCCCTCCCTGGGCTATTTTCTTTTAGTTTTTGTAGGATTGGAATTGGGATATGTCAGTTTTAAAATAAAACTCTTGTGTGAAATGATCATATCTGTTCTAACTTTAGCAGAGCAGTGTGTGTTCATCACTGGTGCTTTAAAGGAAAGCTGCATTAAATGATGTATTTACGCAAAGAAATAAACTTTGCTTCTTTCTGCAGACTGTTCTTCGTTATTGAATATGTGAACGGTGGAGATCTCATGTTCCACATGCAGAGACAAAGGAAACTCCCAGAAGAACACGCCAGGTAGAGCCAAGCTGTCTCTGTCACACTGTTTGTCTCATGTCTCATTAAAATGAATAAGATTGATTGTCTTTAAGTGTCTTTTTTTTTTTTGTCGTGTGGTTTTTGAATACACCTGAATCTCTTCTTCAGATTTTACTCAGCAGAGATCAGTTTGGCGCTCAACTACCTCCACGAGCGGGGAATCATCTACAGAGATCTGAAACTGGACAACGTGCTGCTGGACTCCGAGGGACACATCAAACTTACAGACTACGGAATGTGCAAGGTGCGGTTTACAGTTTACCGCATACGGATGATTGATAACACAATGCACTTTGGATAATAGCACCTGTAAAACTGATGCACAAGTGTCGGTTTACAGCTCTCTGAGGTGATTTCGCAGCTGATGATCTTTTTGTTTTTACAGGAGGGCTTGAGACCAGGAGACACAACGAGCACTTTCTGTGGTACCCCCAATTACATCGCCCCAGAAATACTCCGAGGAGAGGATTATGGTGAGAATTACAACGACAAGCACTTACCAGAAACGCTATTGTTTTCTTTGCTATGATTACAGAATATGGGGGATGCTTCTCTCAATTGTGACTACAGCTGCTACAGCGATGATGTACCTGAGTTATCTGCACTGCTTGAAATGCCGTCTTTAATTACAAAA
The DNA here is from genome assembly GCA_028641955.1 of Protonibea diacanthus. NCBI lineage: Eukaryota > Metazoa > Chordata > Actinopteri > Sciaenidae > Protonibea > Protonibea diacanthus. Next base: position 17,941,404 of record CM053988.1, on the reverse strand, counting down.
CATATAAAAACAAAAAATGAAACTTTCCTGCAACAGAAATCAGAGAAACAAGCTTAAAATGAGCAAATCAACTAAGAAACAAGTGAATAGATTTTAAAATCAACCTCTGAGTGAACGAAGCTCTGTCTGAACTCATTTATTCAGTATTTTGTGTATCGGTTAAAAGAGGTTGGCTAAGAATGACTAACAGTGTATGAGTCAAAGTTTAATGTGCAGCCATTAAGAACAAAGGTGTGAAATATCAGTTTCTACATTATAACCCAGAGCCTCATGTAAAACTTTGTATAAATACAATGAGAAAAAAAAAAAAAAAAAAGAGCTGGTTACCAACAGACGTATCATAGCAATAATTTCTACTGTTAAATCATAACAGTGTTTTTAACACTATTAGTAACTAAAACTTTCAGGCTGAACAGTGCATCAAAATGGCTGTAGGTGTTAGGTACATCGCTCCCTAACCCACCTCTATACCTCATAATCCATTTTACTGCATGATACAAAATGGAAACTGGCCAAATTTGTTTGTTTGTTTATTTTGATAAATAACATAATTCAATTTAATTTAATTCCACATGCTACTGGTTTTGCTTGCGCACTGCATACATTGACCCAGAGACTGATTTATTTAGCGTACAACAACAAAAGTTTACAAGCTGCTTGTGTGGATTCTGCCTCTTTCTTTAATATGCAAGAAACCATCAAAAAGGGAATTACATGTGGAAAATTGTGCCTTTGGCAACCTTTAGGTCAAATTTTTAAATCTCGTTCCCAGATAATAAAATATTCATTAATCTCTGACACTAACAAATCTCTGGTCAAACCTTTGATCTCTCCTCACTCTTATTTATTTATTTATTTTTAACATTTCATATTTTATGATGCTTGACGGGGATGTGAACGATGTGAAAGTAGGCTGTCGGTAAAATGTGAAGTGTTTGTTTCTCAGCTGACAAAAGATTTTAGTCATCTTTGAGCTGTAGTTATAGTTAGAGTTCCATTGTCCTCTTAGCCTCTGACCCGGTTACATTGCCCACCCAGCTTCCCCAGCTCCAGTTCTGGCATGACACTGGCTCTTCTCCCCGTCAGCACTCCCCCAAACCCCGGGCCTGAAAACCGTCTTTTCACAGAGGTCCAAGATGCCTGTGGTCACGCTGCCTATATTTAGTGAAATGATGTTACTGGTTTAATATATACTGTAAAGCTCGAGCAGCAAAGTATGGGTTTGTAGTCAAGGGGTCAACGCATGCAAAAGAAACACTGCCATGAAGCTTTTATGGTGGCAGCGGTTGCTATAGTAACGCTAAAATACTGGTATGCTTTGTGCAGTACAAACGTATGAGATGATGAAAAATGTGCTTTTTGATGACTGTTCTTGTATGTATGTGTGTGTGTGTTTTCAGGGTTCAGTGTGGACTGGTGGGCGCTTGGCGTGCTGATGTTCGAGATGATGGCGGGCCGGTCGCCTTTCGACATAGTCGGGAGCTCTGACAATCCAGACCAGAACACAGAAGACTACCTCTTCCAAGGTAATGCACACACACACACCCACACACACACACACACACACACACACACACACACTGTGGTGTTCCACAGCTCCATGGAAGCATCTAACACCTTTATATTGACACCTTTATAATGGCCACTTCCCCCAGTACCAGGCACATGCCATCTGTTGCGGGCAAACGTGTGAACGCATGTGTGTGTTTTTGTCTGTCGTTATTTCATTGTAAATATCATAATGTGTCATTGTTTTCTTATAACCGCCAGCAGAGTGTTGGATTGTTGGGAATTAAAATGTAACCACTTGACAGACAAAGTCGCATCTTAAGACACTTTTATCAAAAGCCATTGACACTTAATTGAAAGGCTCGAGTTTGAACTCATAGCTGCAGCAGTGTCGGTGCCATCCTCTGTCATTTTAGCCTCAAGGGACCGTCTCGCTCATCTCACCTCACCACCGTTTTTTTCCTCTCACCTCCTGCAGTAATATTGGAAAAACAGATCCGAATCCCTCGCTCCTTGTCAGTCAAAGCCGCCAGCGTCCTCAAGGGCTTCCTCAACAAGGTAAGACGGGGTCACACAGGCCTGGATCAATCAGAAACACTGCTGCACCCTGAGAATGACACTGTTATGGTCTCTCACTGTGTGACTTCTCCTTTCCCTCACGTCTTCTCACCCATCTATGATTCCCTTCACCAAAATCCACTCCTCTTTTACACGTTTCTTGAAAATTCTCGCCTTCTCCACATTTTCTCTCTTGTCTGACTTTTCTTCTCTTCCACCACCATCCCCTACCGTCTCTCACCCTCCTCTCGCCCTCACTCCCACAGGATCCCAAGGAGCGTCTAGGCTGCCACCCTCAGACAGGCTTTGCCGACATCATGGGCCATCCATTCTTCCGAAACGTCGACTGGGACCTTGTGAGTCATTCTTGTGTTTTTTTCCCCTCTACTGTTCTTCTTGCCTCGTTCGACGACTCCATCATGATTTTCATCATAATCTCGAATGAATCAAATCGGTACATGACGGTTGCCAAATAGGTGAAAATCAATCCATGTATTGATCCTGCGGAGAAGGAAAAACAGAAAGCTGCTACTAGACAGCAGAAGGTCAAATCTAAGTGCACGGGGTCACCTTCTCCCTCCTGCCCCGCGGGCGTAGAAACTCCGTCAGAGCAAAGGGTTATTAGCGACTGGATGAGATGTCATGTTCCTTTAGAAAGCAGAGGGAAGACTGACAACAGCAGAAATGGTCACCAGGATGTGAGACAAAGATGGATGTTCATTTCCTTTGGATTTATCAGAAAGAAGTCGATTGAGTCATCCGATGAGGGAAACAACCATTCATTGTGATAAGGAAGTCACGGATCACTCTCACTGTTAAGAAATTTTTTAGTTTCCCTGTGAAATATTGAACCACACTAAGCTTCAGTGATGTTACAGTTAACCTCAGAGGTTGGTGTTGTGGTTTGTATTCACATTTAGTCATTCAGCTTCTATCCATGCATCAATAAGAGCTTGTTCCACCAACGGGGAACAACAGACGAGAAAAGTTTTGATTGACCGGAGCATCAGGAGTGTGTTACAGTAGTCGAGTGACGAGATGACCACAGCCTGTATTAGCATGTTGAGTCAAGTTGTCTGATTTTTCTTAGGTTGTAAAGTGCAAAGCGGCACAACCTGTCAAGTGAAGTTTGTATCCCTGGCCATCAGTATACTGACATGGTTTTTTTGTATTTAAGTGTATTTATATTTAAAAACTGTGTGTGGTTATGACTGTGGGCCTGTATTTACTGTACAAGCTCTATAAATAAGACTGACACGTATATTAAACATCACTGAGTCACTTCAAGGAATCCAACTGAAAGTTAAACGACAACTAAAAATACTGGAGTTATTTATGAAGCTTCCTGTTCTCAGTTTTCAGCGATGAGTAGACGTTGTAATTTAGGAGTGAATGACTTTTTTATGACAGCCAGAGCTGTAAAATGAAACTTGTGAAATGTCTTGTAGTTAGTTAGTATAGCTGAACAGACTGACAAAGTCATCAGGGTATCATTTTAACATTTTGTAGTAGGAGGTTACGATTATTTTCCGATATTTTGCGTTTTTTTGATTATTTATTTTTGATGAGACGATAAAATGAGTAGAATCAGCATTACAATGTGAAACAAAAATTCTACAATTATAAAACACATTGAAGCAGCACGTACACACATTTTGCAAGCTGGAAAACTAAAGGTTTGACATTTGTGCTTGAAAAATGATAATTGATTATCAAACATTATTCGAGACACCACGGTAACTTGCACGTCTTCCCTTCTCTCTTCCTCCCCCCGTTTCCTGTCTATTTTCAGCTGTGGCTATCAAATAAGGCATTTAAAAAACCCTGTATATAAATACTTATGTACACACATATCAACTAATCGTCTCTTCCTGAATGTAACAAATTTATAATCTTGATAATAATAGTTTAATTTAAACCGAAGTAAATGGAATTGAATTCATTTTTTTTTATAAAGTTACGAAGTCCTACAACCCTGATAAGGATAAAAAGTTATGAATGAAGTTGCCTTGATTGTATCCCTTTTGTTAGCTGCTAAATATAAACATGAATGTAGTTTTAGTTTTAACTTTTATTTATTTATTTATTGTTAATTCGCTCAGTTGTTCTAAATGAAAACAGTTTGATATTTTAATAAAAGACAGTGCGTGTACGTCTGATTGTACACGTGTCAATGATCAGGCACATTTCATCTCCTCAGGCTCAGACAGACACACGACCTTAACAAATTGACAGACAGACACGCACTGCCGGGTGACGTGACAGACAGACAGATAGATAGACGGACGGGGCATCTCGCCAGAGATCACCATGACCTCTTTCTCCCTGTTTGGTCTGGAGCAGGAACCCTGCAGTCGGTCAGAGTGTCTGGAGGGATCAGCTTACACCCCTCCCACCTTCCACCCATTTCCCTCTTCCTCTCCCCCCCCCTTTTCCCAACATTAACCTGACTGTTTGCCCTGCAGTGCACATAGCGGCCTGCAGGGGGGGGCAGTTCTGGCCTTTCAGACAAGCAGTGTAACAACTGAGAGGCTGCTGAGACTTTACAGTACACTGATAAATGAGTTCAGAGACACTGAGTACATCAGTTTTTAAGGACTTGAGCTTTTATTTTGAAGGCGATGTTGTTGGTCAATCAGCTGTCATAAACAGGATGGAAGCCTGTGAAATGAAATAAGATTTTAGTGTCTTTATGTTAGTATAATCTGAACTCTGCGGCTGCCACTGGTGATTATTTCCATTATCGATTAATCAGTTTATTTCCCCGATTAATCCATCAAGCATTTAGTCTGAAATATAAATAAAGGTGAAAAATTGCCATATTGCCAAACTCTGAGGATATTTCATTGACTATGAAGTTCAAACTTTTACACTGTATCATCAGATATGAAGCTCTGCAGGTACCGCCATTATGACAGACACCTAATTATAGCAGCGTAGGTCGACCCGGTTCACACAGCAGGCAGGTTTATTCCTGATGAAATGATTACTTATTGTTGACTGCTGTTAAATCCCGAACGAAACCAGTTCAACAACCAGAGCTAACGTGGTGTTAAAGGCGTACTTTTGATCTGCACGTCTTTTTCTAATGTTTCCAGTTTGGAGCCGCGATTGCAGAGTGTCTTTGAACCATTGATTTCACCTCTGCTTTCACGTCTTACTGTCACATTTTAGCTCCAAATTAATCACTGATGTATGCTCGCTATGTGGAGGCACGCTGAGATTGAAACAAAGTATTACAGGTTATTACAAGTTATTTCATTTTTAAACATTACTTCTGAGATCCCTCTACCAGAGAGAGGTTGTGTACCAGCAGTGGTACCATAGTTTGGGAACCAGTGGACTTAATATATGAGGAGGAAAAGCAGCAAATCCTCATTTTTAAGAAACTGTAATCATAAAATGTTTGACATTTTTTTCTTGAATAATTAATGTAAATATTAATCATTTATTAAAATACTGTGAATCCTCTGTAAACTCTTCAGTAATCATGTGTTTCTAATGTCAGTAAAGACAAATAAAGTTGTCTAATCCTGTTTCCTGATTCTTGTTGTGTCGTTTCAGCTGGAGCAGAAACAGGTCGTCCCTCCGTTTAAGCCCAACATCTCAGGGGAGTTCGGACTGGACAACTTTGACGCCCAGTTCACGAACGAGCCCATTCAGCTCACACCTGATGACGAGTGAGTTCCCGTTTTATTATTATCTGTTTTTATATATCGTGTAACGTTCAATAAACCGATGCTGACCCTGTTTTTCATTGCAGCGACGTGGTCAAGAAGATCGACCAGTCTGAGTTTGAAGGATTTGAGTACATCAACCCACTTCTGATGTCTGCAGAGGAGTGTGTGTGAGGGACATAGCATCTGTGCTCACACTCACTCACTCTCTCTCACACACACACACACACACACACACACACCAACCACCCACACACTCATGCACGAGTTACGTGGCGTCTCAGTGTCCTCAAGCTGCATGGTTACGAGACAACCTGATGACATCAACCTTCTGTTCGAGGGCCGCACATGCACAGTAGAACGCTTATTTGCCAAAACCAGTCTCACACTCAGCCATTTATAACCACTTGCCCTTAAGCCTACCTTCTTTCTTAATTATTTTTATATCATGTAAATCTGCACTGATCAATTTTCTCATCGGAGGGGCGGCCTCCTTATCGGTAGCCAACGAGGCTACAAAGTTCTTCCAAGGTTGCTGTACACGGGGAGCGGGGATCGGGGTGAGGCACGGCCCCTGACACATGAACTGAGCATCCTCTCCTTCCAGCTGGCGGGGTGTTTTCAATGCATATTTTATTTGTATATATATAAATATATATGAATCTACTATTGAGGATAAATGTTAGACAAGGCCTTTTTAGCTTCAAGCCACAGTCGTCAAAACTTGACAACTTAATCATCGTAAAGTCATTTTTGAATCTGTGGCAGCACCCTTCCATAGAGGAAAGACATAACACTAGCCTTTTAAAAAAAAAACGATAAAAAAGATAAAAATCTATATATTTTTCTCATTTTTTTTTTATTTAACAACATAGCAGTCATTATATATGTTGTTCTGAGTAACAGAACCAAAATGGTTCAGTCTTTGTTGTTTAGATGAATACACAACAACATCTGGAAAACAGAAGGTGTCTGCTTCAGGTCCTCTCTCTCCCAGAATGAAGGAACGTTATATAAATATATCGAGCAGCATCAAACCAACACTAATAACGAGTTAAAACTCTCAAACTGTGAATGAAAGAGCTTGCTATGCAGGGGGAGAAAAAAAAAAGGCTGGAAGAGTAGCACAGAATACCTGAACACCGGAGCACGGGTTACATTTATACGCTGTGCAGACGCTTTCATGAAATAAAAAAAAAACATTCACACAGGACCAAAAAAAACATTTTTCTGAAAAATGTCTTGCTGGTACGAATTAGAAGGTACAGTATAACAAAAAAGGAAGATTGCTGTCCCGAGTCATAGAATTTATATATTCAGATTTTTTTGTTTTAATTTTTAATACTTTTGGAAAACGCACGGTCTGTCATCTTTTTTTTATATACTTTCTCCATTCCATGTATGTCTTTTGTTGTAAATTGAAAAACACTAAGCGATTGTTGAAACGAGAGCTCGGTTAGAAGTCCAAAGCCACGACACACGGTGCAGTTTTGGTCCTCAAATGTGGCTTGAAAACTGTAAACTGTGTCAGCTGTGCTCCTTTTTCTTTTTCTTTTTTTACCATATCGAACCCACAGTTCATTTTCTAAATTTTGTAAAGCATACGGAGGCTCTAAAGAGTTGCTCTCCACCCCTCTGACTGTAACAACACTGACGGTGCATGAACCTCCACGAAGACTCTGTTCGACTTCTTGGAAAATGTTTTAGGGCTCACGTGGTGACCGGAGGAGCACGTTCATCTGTTACACTTTACTTTTGTTATCATTGTTTTTCTTCTTTTTTTTGTGAATCAAATTTAATTTTGTCTTTTTTTTTATCACTACATTGATTCCAAAATGTTACTGGGTGAACCCAATGGAAACACTATTTGTTGTACTTTGTTGTGTTTTGGGGGTGTTTTACCACCCAGAGGACTCTGCTGAACTTTATTATTAGTGTGCAAAGAAAAAAAAAAAACAGACGTTAAAATAAACATTTTATTTCTCTCCTTGTGGTAATACGTGCGTGTGTCGGTGTGAGTCTGTTATTCATTATGAGGAGAGCTCTTGAGCCAAACAGCTGTATAACGTCTGCTGTGGCACCAGAGTTGTTTTGTCGAGTCTGACAAAATAACCCTGATGATGTCAGGTTCCAGCGTCTTTGGAGTTTGACCAAGTGGCAACCTCTGTGGCTTTGAACTGAAGCTGATGCATGCAGAAGTGGCAAAAACTGCAGTTCTTCAAATGTCCACTTGAGGCTGGCTCCACAATGGGTCAGTCTCCATAAGTCCCCATGTTAAAATGTCCAACTTCACAGCCGAAATAAACATGCTTACAGCCTGGTACTAAAAACAGTTTTACCCTCTATAGCTAATTTCCCCGTTCATGACAACTGTACTGAGTCTGACTTTCTATTTAACTCACCTGTTCAAATTATATTAAGGCTTAAAGTCCCAAAACAGCTCTGACGTCACGCATACTTTGTCCATTTTTGTCAGTCAGTGCAAAAGTCTTTTGGGAAATGTAGATGATCAGGTGTTTTTGGAGCATCACCCATACCAGGGACTAAAAGTGAAGATAGCTGAACCTCTACTGCTCCAATTTTCACCATTTATATTTTAATCTGTCTCTTAAAGTTCTCATACTTATTTTAAAATGTGATAGTAAAGTTCCCCTCATATAAAAACCTTAAACTTTTTTTTTTATGTTAAGAAAGTGTTTTTTTTTTCCATTCATTGCAGGCAGACTGTTTATGGAAACTACATGAATTCAACCAAACCTGATACGGCTGAATAAAATGGAAACTTCCTGGTAGAGATCCTGTTTGCCAAAGAAAAAAAGAGCTGTGCTTTGACCAAGTTTCATAACAACAAAAAATATTAGTGTGATGTGACACTGGTGAACTGGGCTTGTTTTACAGACTGTCGGTCCCGATAAAAACTTGTCTTAAGCAACAAGTCTAAATCTCAGCGAGGTTGCATCAAGCTAAGTGCTAACATGCCCTAAAAAAAACCTGACTGCCATTCTTGCTAAAAAGAGGATGTGTTTTGTCAAAAAATGTTGCACCGTTGAGATCACGTAGACCTGCCTGAACAAACTTGCCCGATCAGGTTTGTGATAATTTCACAGCTGAGCCCAGACCTGAGCTGTGAGCTCCACATGGTCGTCTGGAGCGAGGGGAATTAGGTTTAGTCGTTAAGCTTGAGCTTTTCCACTCCAGCTGCTCGTGTCTCTGCAGGGTCACGTGATTCCCGCCTGGTTTTTAGAAGGACCTCGTCGTCCCCGGAGGTTAAAAGGTCATTGACTCCATCGCTCTCCCCTCTGCCCTCACACGGCGCAGAGCGTTCAGAGGTGGAGAAAAAAAAAAAAAAAAAGGGGTCACGGAAATGATGATGTGTCAGAAATAATAAAACGGATTGATTTCTGTGCCGCAATAAGTCGCACAATGGTGGACGGAAACCCATTGTGTGAGGCTTATTTCACACACTGCACCACTAAGGCATTGTAAATTGTCTCAATTGAACCAGATTTTGTGGAAAATTACTCTCCTTGTACGCGATTGCACGAGACAAACACGGCATTGCCGCACGCAGGACGGGGATAAATGCCTTTGCATAATTCTGTATTCCCATGATGGTATGTTTGACATTGTTCCTGTGCCCTCTCCGGTGGAGAAATGGGGGTACGCCTCCCCAGGCACTGTGGCTCCACATCACCTTGTGGAAGACACAGGGAAGACTAACCTTGTATAATTAATGATGTAAAACGGAGGAGGATCTGAAAAACATCCTGTTTTAATTGCTCTTATCTTGTTGGGTGTTTTATTCCATCCCTGAAGGGATTAATTAAGCAGCAGAAGAATCATACTTGGTGCTAAACGCAAGCCCTTAGAAAAACACACACTCCAATTTAAGGTGCATACTTGTTTTTGCTTGGCACGGTCTTCACGCCATCGCACTACATATACAGTGCTCTTGACTGTAGCACCGAGATAATGAGTTGCTGTTAAACACACTTGGACCACCCTTCCTTGATTGTAACGATATAGAGGACGCATCTCGAGATATAAAAACCATTTGTTTTGTTAGCTCACACTTGACATGATTCTACATGACCACCACTTCACAAACCCTACACACTCTTAGTACATGAATAGGACTTAAGTAGTAGTAAATAGAATACGTTGATTAAACCTGTAGAGAAACACTTGTTTGAGCGTGAACCAGAAGGAGTCATAGGAGAACGAAGGACCTTGAATTAGCAATTCAATCCCGGTTATAAAAGTGGGTTATGTTATGTTGAATGTCATGCAGCGCGTTTGGAAATCCCCTATATGATGTTTATGTCACAGTTTCAACTGCTGTTATGACACAGTTAGTCCTTTTATATGTTAACTAACACTACCTAAGAATAGATCTAAGTCAAGTCTCTCAATAGAAACACTTCTCACGTGCCAGATGTACTTTGAATCTTTTGAATCGTTATTGATCACTGTAATCACATCCTGTCTGCACATGTCTGTACTTGTCTCTACTAAACATGAGTCAAATGTTAAATATTACCACACCGCTCAAATTGTATTGTGTCATATAATTCTGTTATAATGTCCAACCAAGCGGCAAACACTGTGGCTGTGAAGTGAAGCCAGGGGAAGTGTAGTATCTTGAGCGTCCACTTGAGGCTGGCTCCAGAAGTGAGTCAGTCTCCATAAGTCCCCATGTTAAAACGTCCAACTACACAGTAGAAATAAACATGTTTACAGCCTGGTACAAAAAACAGTTTTGGTCTCTATAGCTGATTTCCCCATTTATGACAACTGTACTGAGGGTGAATTTATATTGAACTCACCTGTTCAAAATGTATTAAGGCTTAAAGTTATGCATAATTAAGAACATGGCTGCTTGATTGACAGGTAGGCGCTAATACAGATGGCTTGTTTGAGCAACCAGGCTTCATTTAACCTGGCTCAGGACTGTTGGTGATCCACAGATTTTGAGCTAGGAGTACGTAATAAACTGGCAACTGTGTGTTATGACGCATTAAAAATCACATTTACGTTGCATAAAAGTACAGGATTAGATGCACGCATGCATAAAAAATGTAAATATATTCTTAAACTGTTGTCGCACTGATTGTGTTATATTCATGGATTCATGCTTATGAGTTGTGTAGCAAGAACAGGTTTAACTCATCTAATGTTAAATGTTGCGGAAATATTCCTCAGATGTTGAGGAAATATTCCTCAACAGGCCTTTAGACATGCGAGAGGCTGCTAAGAAGGAACCTAAATACACCAATCACCACTCAACAGGACACCATTATGGGATAATAGGTCCAAATAAAGGTCCAAAATTATGTTATTTTTATAATAAAGGGCCACTTAATTTATATCCTACATTAGATTTATTTATGTCGACTGGTATCGCTATGGATACAGTCTTCATGTGAAGAAGATCAGATATCAGCTATGAAGTGACTGATCCACACTAAACAGTTTCTCTGTCAATGTTATCGTACAGTAAAATTCAATGTTTCCGCTATCAGTTACATTCATTCAGTCAGTACGGGCTGCTGACTCAACACCGCGGCAATCACTGCTCTCACGTTACTCTACATAAAGATGTTTCCAGTGAATTGGATCGGTGCCACCCCGACTACATACCAGACATATTTCATCACTGACAAATGTGGGTGTGCTACATGGGAAGTTTGAGATTTACATGGAAAATGAAAAAAACCTGTCCTGTGACTCTGAGCTAAGAAAGATCACAAACCAGGATAAGTGGAAATTTGCTTGTTTTTCTTGTCTTGAATGACAGAAATCTAAATAATTTGGAGGTTTAGACTGTTGGAACAAAAACGTTTGAAGGTAATAATCAGCAGAGTGATCATGAAAACAATCATTATTTACAGCTTTATATAAAAAGAATGAAGACAGTATAAAGAATGGACAGTGTATGTGTGAGTGTGGTGGCTCTGGTCGCCACGGAGTCGGCTAATCTAAAAATCAGCAAAGACATGGATCATCTGCCGACCTGAGGCAGACTGAATGACGCCTGAGTGTTCAAACAAGCCATCTGTAACGGCACCTACCTGTCAATCAAAGCGTCCAAGCTGTATACATAACTTTAAGCCTTAATACAATTTGAACAGGTGAGTTGTATAAAAATTCAACATCAGTACAGTGGTCATGAACGGGGAAATTAGCTATAGAGACCAAAACTGTTTATTGTACCAGGCTGTAAACATGTTTATTTCTGCTGTGAAGTTGGACATTTGAACATGGGGACTTATGGAGACTGACTTGTTCTGTAGCCAGCCTCAAGTGGACGTTTGAGGAACTGCAGTTTTTAGCATTGGCTTCACTTAACGCCTGGTTCTACCTCAAGAAACCTCAAGAATAAAACTGTTTTTAAACATTAATCCACAAGTAACAATAATCTACTGATATACACTATAATGGTATATTTATATGTATGTATCTTGATAATACTTTTACTTAAAGGAACATAAATGCAACTTTTCTACTTCAAAATAAAAGCTTAAAAATCACTTTGATGCTACACTGACTTGTAATCAGGTAAATGGTGCCTCTGTCATGGCCAATACAACTGTTCTTACACTATATAACATACATACATATACATAACACACACCAACTTGCTAGTTTTTGATCATAAGTAATGTAATCACAACAAATGTACGTGTACAACTGTCCATATTTATGTCAGCGGCGTGTAAGTGAATTGGACTCTGAAACTGGAGGTGTCAAATTGCAAAAAATACCAAATTTTGTTGCTTTAAGTAACATTTTCAATCCAGGATTTACTAGCAGTGAAGTAGTTTTACAGTGAAGTTTTAGTACTTTAACTTTAGGGTCTGAATACTGCTGCTTCTGCTGTGATTGCATCAGTTGGTTGCATCATTTTGTCTACCTCCTGTAAGGGCCAAATGATGACTACCTACTCTGTCAAATAAATGGGAAGTCAAATCAGACACACACTCATCAGGGCTCCACGTCCGCCTTAAAACTGTCTCAGAGTCTGCGGTGAAGATGTGTGTGTGTGTGTGACCTCAGACCAGCACTTCAACAAGCATCATTACGCCAAATTACAGATACATCCACTGAGCAACTCAGGACATATTTCAATATCCGCAATTGATCCCAGACAGGATGTATGAAAACGACTGTGAGGTGTCTGCCCCCAGGGTCCACTTAGTAGTAAGTCCAATAACAGTTAGACAGAGTCTCTGTTAATGGAGAGGCTTATCAATGTGCAAGTCTGTTACACACTGTCTGTGAATCTCAGCCCCCCCACCATCGTCCACCCTACCTCATCCTTCAGCTTTTTTTTGCTTTACCTCTAATGAACAATCAGTGCTGGTCACAATATTGCAAATATGAGATTAATTTACTCCCCACAGTACACCGAGTGATGTTATTACAGGAAAATCAATGTCCCTCTTGTTGTTCTCTGGGGCTGGACAGGGTGTATGCACATCTGCTCTCATAATACAACTGCTGACCTTGCTGTCAGAGAGCGAGCCAGAGAGAGAGGGAGAGAGGGAGGCTGCGGCGGCGAAACGGCCGACGGTGTTGTTTATCAAAAGCTTTATCAAGCCTCTCTGCTCTTGCAGACGTGTGACACCAGACTGTGGGTCAGTCAGACAACCAGGGTGTACTCCAGCACAGAGACAGAGCGCGATAACATGAAGATTTCATACATGATACTCAGAAATCAAGCGCTACGGGAATTCAGCATCCTTCAAAATGAGCACACGCGATCTATAATTCATAAAATCACTCCTGACTTCCTCATGGTCAGCTTTTATTAACTCCCACCATCACTAAAGGGACAATAGACCATCTCAGTGACCTCTTGACCCTCCATAAAAATGGGGAGGAGGGGGATGGTGAAGCCACCCTTGTGCCCACTGAGTTTGTCCTCTCTTATCCTCTCTTATTTTCACAAACTTAATGGAAAACCAACAGGACTGAGACACACACACACACACACACACATACAGAAAGAGATAAAAAGCTGCTGTCATGTCAGTTCATGCCTGCAAACGTCAACTGAGGCCATGTCAATAAAAGTGACCTACACCATAAATCAAGCACAAAAACAGCTGAACGTGAAGATGTTAATAATTAGTGAGATACTAACTGGGTAAATCAAATAAATAATAGAGTAAAATCTAAGAAATTTCAGCTTTTTTATGTGCAAGAAGAGCCACCAGAGAAGCCCCAATGCTGGCCCCCCCTTTAAGGACCTCTTAAAGTCCCCCTATCCCCAGATTTGGTATCCATTGACGGCCTGCTGTTGACATCTATCTCCCCTCCTCTGCTCGCAGATTTTAGTGCTGCTGGATGAAACAAATCTCTCCCTGGCCGTGTGAGACAGACAGACAGGCAGGCAGACAGACAGGCAGACAGGCAAGCAAGCAGGCAGACAGACACACGAGACACCCCCGCATAGTTTCCGTTAGCCGGGTGACGTCTCCGCCTTTCAGCCCGTGTGCAGTGTGACGTTACGCCGCTGTAGTGGAACCTCTAGCTGCATCTTGTTGACGGTCCGCCAGGCTTTTCCAGTACTGAGAAGACCACGGGCGAGTGAGGACGACCGACACACAGCGTCCAAGGCAAGTGTTTACGCGATTTAAAATACATGTAATATACGTTTAAAAGACAAAGTGGACATCTTTTTAAATAGGGTTTGGTTGTGTTTTGTTGAGCCCGGCGATTAACAGTTTGAATTCCTGTGTTTAGTCGCAGCAGACGTACGGAGAGGGGGGGGAGGCGAAGCGAAGCGAAGCTAGCCTGCTCGAATCGCTCTCTATTTGGGGTTAGCCTACTGTAATGTCGGTCCTCTCGTTTAGCCAGCTTTAACGCTCATCACCTTAATATCACAGTGCGTTATCCCCCCCACACATTTGTGCCGTTTTAACCTCCCCTCTTCCTTCTCTGTGTGATGTGTGAGCCAAGTTTTATTATCGCTATCATTGCTGGGACATATCGGGTTAAGTTAGCCTGCTTCACATAGCCCCGCTGTGTGTGCTGGTTAGACTGCTTCACAGCCGACTGCACCGGGGTAAGCTGGGGGTTAGCTAAGCTAGCTAGCGCAATTAGTATTGAACGTTGAGACAAGATAGCGATTTAATTGATTTTTAAAGGCACGTATTGCGCATTTTTTAAAGCTTTAACGCCGCGTACGTGTTCCTTATCGACACATATTTAACATTTAAAAATAATATCACACATATACACACGGTGTGTGTTAATTAGTGTGTGGTTTAAGGCAGTTTGACCGTTGGGAAACGTTATCGAACGTTACCTGTGTGTTTGACATCCAGGGCTGGGGAGGGACGGAGGGGGGGGGGGCGGCATGCCGCGGTTCTAATCACCCCGCGTTGCCCTCACTAAAGTCGGCTTGAGTGAGTGAGTGAGTGAGTGCGTGTGTGTGTGTGTGTGTGTGTGCGCGTCTTAACGCTCGACCGCGGTGCCTTCCCCCAGACCAGACCAGACCAGACTGTGTGTAGTGTAGACAGTGAATGTCATTATCAGCGCTGTCTGCATACCAGTGCCGTCGTGGCGAGCCAGCAGAGGAGAGGAGAGGAGAGGAGGAGGCGAGGTACAGTTTGCAGAGAGGAGGAGGAGGTGGTTATATGCGCGGTGTCCTTGCAGCAGTAGCAGCAGCAAAAAAAAAAAAAAAAAAAAATAGAGGATACCAGACATGGAGGGTGACTTTAAGATTAAAAAGACTTCCTTGTAGCTGTGTGCTTGTGGAGAATTGTGCTATGCAGCGATGCAAGGTTGGTTGGAGGGTTTTTTTTTTTTTTTTTTTTTTGGGAGCAGCCAAACCGGAGTCCTCCAAGTAGGCTGGGGAGGGGGAAGAAGAAGAAGCAGCCGACCCTCATTTAATGTCTTGATTTCACAGTATGTTTTTTCCCCTTACATTCATCCCACGGTGGTATTTGCCATTAAAACGCCCACAAACATTAAAACCGCTTCGGAATCGAGCTGGAGGTTTTTTTTTTCTTGCACCACCGCAGCATTTCAGTCGGTGGAAAGGAAAGAAAAAAAAAACGATGGGATGCTGATTTTTTTTTTTTTTGCAAATGCATGCAAATTTCTGTAACCAGTCTAAACGACAAAATCAGATTTTTTTAAATGATCTATAATAGCAGATTGCATCCAAAGCGCACTACTCGCAAAAGATGCACTCAAATCTGCCGTCTCTCTCTCCCTCTCTCTCTCTCTCCTGGTGTCATACTGCTGCAGTGGCCATTATCATCTACATTGCGTTTTTAAAAATTAAGAGAGGACACACATGCACGCACACTATCTAAGTGTTGTTTTCTTATGACAGTGGGTTTATTCTGCAGTATAAGTTAAAAAAAAAAAAAAAAAAAAAGCCAGGGAGGGGAGGCGAGGGGGGGGGGACACCGCTTTCCACACTGCTGTATGTCAAGCTGTGAGAAGAGGACGACTGCTGTTAACGCCTTTATCAATTGTTTTTCATGGAGTTGATGGGGTCAGCGTGGGGTAAGCAGACCTAAGGGGAAGACACAGTATGCTCGGGGAAGGGCACTTTCATTTGCTAAGTGAAATGTTTTTGACCATTGTGTCAGCCTTACATTAACAATGTAATGGGAGAGAGAGAGAGAGAGGGAGAGAGAGGGAGAGGGGTTTTCGCCTGGCTTGTCATGTCTGGTCAACTGGTTTCGCTTGTTAAATTTCTCACTTTGTGCTGGAAAAAAAGTTTGTTTCAAAAACCTTTATGCAAATATCCCCCCGGGGTTCAGTTACAAGGGCTGAGAAAGCCCTCGTGTTTGTGTGAAGTATGGTAATGGCCATTTGGTTTAGTGGTGCATGCAAACAGCCATTGACCTCTTCAGCCCCCAGCCGGGACAGCAACCATAAAACATTTAAACTCCTTTATGGATATTTCATGCTCCACAACATTTTTTTTATGAGCTAATCTTCAGTTTGTTTATTCCTCTACCGGAAATTAATTGATTAGTTATAGATTATATAGTGACTGTGATTTTGTTTTCTAAATTCCTGTTTCTTTTTTTTTTTCATGCCCAGGAAGCGGATCAGAACATAGAAACCTTCGCTCACCATCATGCATGTGTTCAACTACCAGAAGATTTGTGTCATTTGAAGGCTAAAGGAGAAAAAGGACTCAGAGGAATACAAGAACTCAGTCAGCTCACAGAAACGACAGTAACACAGTGCTTAGACATGGCCAGCACCCAGACCAGTTTGAAAACCCCTTTCAAAGACTTGACCTCATTCAAGGGCAACATGAAACGGCTGTACAGAGAGCGACTGGAAGACGCGCCCATCAAGAAGCGAGTGATGGCGGAGATCAACCTGAAGCGTCGCAGTTTGGATTCCCTCCCCAAAACTCCCAAAGTGAAGAGGGAGCAGATCGAGGATCTGTGCCACGACTCTGACATGGACCTGGAGGGCCGGGCTGAACTGCATGTGGTGGGCTCTGCTAAAGCCCTGGACCTGAGCCCCGGGCTTAAACACACCCTGGCCCAGTTCACCCTCAGCAGCCAGAGCTCCCTCGGGGGCCCAGCTGCCTTCTCGGCCCGCACCGGCCACGAGCATTCCCCGGCCGGCATGCCCCCTCTCCCCTCCCCTCCTGTCCTTGGAGGGGGCCCTCTGCTGGTTCCCTGTGACAGCTCCACCGAACTCACCCACTCGCTGCTGGAAGGAGAGTCCATCTCCTGCTTCGTCGTCGGGGGAGAGAAGCGGCTTTGCCTGCCCCAGGTCCTCAACTCCGTGCTCCGTGACTTCTCCCTGCAGCAGATCAACACTGTGTGCGATGAGCTCTACGTCTACTGCTCACGTTGCGATGCCGAGCAGCTGCACATCCTCAAGGTGCTGGGCATTCTGCCGTTCAACGCACCTTCCTGTGGCCTCATTACGCTGACGGATGCGCAGCGATTGTGCAACGCTCTCCTGCGTCCTGGGGCAGCATTGCCCGCCGACCCCAGCGGTAAGCTGTCGACCCAGGGCCTGCTGAAGGAGAGCGAAGCCAGCTTCCAGGTGGAGCACCAGTGTCTGGGGAAGTGCCAGGGTCTCTTTGTGCCCCAGTTCTACACCCAGCCCGAAGCGCACTGCATCCAGTGCGTCGAGTGCCAGTTGCTCTTTTCACCACAGAAGTTTGTCATGCATTCACACAAGTCACCTGATAAGAGGACCTGCCACTGGGGCTTTGACTCAGCCAAGTGGCCCTGCTACCTGCAGCTTGCCAGGAAGTACCAAGGCACGCCTGAGGAGCCAAAGCTCAAGCAGCTCCTGGACGAGGTCAAAGAGAAGTTTCACTACAAGCTCAAGAGGTCGCTAGACAAAGTAAGTGCACTTCTGAATGATGCGTGTGTCTTTGCTTGTTGAATAATGTGCTTTTAAAGTATCTTAAATTAGACGCTCGCTGGCCTTCTTTCTCCTCTCTTCAGCCTCACATTCTGTGTGCTCAGCAGGTTTGACCAGACTGCTTTACGTCTGGTGTTTTCTTAAACCAGCGTTGACCTAGTATGTGTTAGAGAGGCCTGGGACAGGTGGTGACATCTGCCCGGCCAGGTCTGATCAGACGAGGTTAGGCCAGCTGGCCACAGCTGAAGGGGAAGTGCATCATTTGTCCTCTCGGGTCAGCTTGAGGTCACTGGGAATGTCACTGAACAAAAGGCTAATATAGGAAGAGCCTCTTTAAACCCTCTATTAAAACTACATGTCAGCACTTAATTGTTAGACCTTTTTATGTGTCTGTAAAAATATTTTTTCTTTTTGTACGTCGCTACAAAAATTAAAAAATGCAAAGGGCGATCTCAAAAACCAAAAGTAAAAAGCTGTTTAGACATTTTACGGCTTCTTGCTCAGCTACTTGGACAAAATACAGTTACCTATTGAGATAAGATAATTAGTTGACTTCCAGGAACCTGAAAGAGAAATGGCTTCATGGTATTAGCCTACCAATAGTTATCAGCGAAAGCCAGAATGATGTCTTTCAAATGATTTTAATGATTGCATTTATTTTTGCAGTATCTAAACCACAAGGGCAACGTGCCTATTGAAAAGTCAGCATTCAGTCAGGGGAAAAGCTCTAGATTGTTTCCCTGCCATTGACTGGTTTATGTCTCATGACCTCCCTCTGACCACAGCGGACTGCCCTTTTTGTGCTGTTTTGTGGCTAAAGGTGGGGTTGTGCTTTTGTCTGCTTGGTGTGGTTTGTTCAAACTCAAATCTACCGGTGATTTTTAGTGAAGGGAAAAAAAAATCCACCTTTAACTAGCAAACAAACAGAAAGGGGCTCTACCACAGCCCTCACTGGTGAGATTTATTCATGATAGTTGTACAGCAGGCGGCAGGTTAAGTGAGAGACTGTGGAGTAGAGGGATCGCAGTGTGTATTTATAGTGTGCACAGGTGTGAGTGTGCACATTTCTGAAACACAAGCCACACGTTTTGTGTTGTTTGTGTACCTGAGAAAGGGAGATGCCTTTGCTCCTTCTCCGTCTGGTTAATTTGGTGTGTGAATGTGCCAGAAATACCGTCTGCTGTCTGGTCTCAGCATCCTGAACGCATTCCTGTCTCGCCTCTTTCCAATTGTCCTCCACGTCTTCCTCTGTCTTGGTTTAAGGTATGTGTCTAGGAAGACAATCTCTGTCAAAGGCAGAGGTATTTTAATACCACAGAGGAAACATGCTTGCACAAACAGCAACACACCACAGATGTACAAAAACATACGCTCAAGATGAATGATAGTCTTTTGTGTGTGTGTGTGTGTGTGTGTGTGTGTGTGTGTGTGAGACATTGCCAACCTCTCTGCCGCTAACTGGAGGCTAGTATGACACATCTTCGTCTCTCTGTCTCACACTTTACCAGGCTCTCTGGAGACTCTGTCTCACCACAGTTTCAGGTGCTGTCTCCTCTCTGTGGGGTGATTTCTCAGTTTGTGTTTTTTCCCTTTTTGCTGTTTTTGTTTCCGTTTTTCGTTGTTGTTGTTTTTACCGTCATCTGGCATTAGTGACTAGATTTTTATCCTGTTGTCAAATTGATTGCAGAAGTGAAAACGACAACGTCTGTGTCGACTAAATTCCTGGAAAGACAGTCGCCTGTGAGCATACAGGAAGCAGGTGATTTTTGGCATTAGAAGAGGATGCCACCCCTCCTCCATCCCCCCCAAACTAAGCGGATGTGAGGCTGTGCGAAAGGTCGGCGGCCAGAGAACAAGTTGACCTGGCAATGTCCTGCTTCACTCAGCTCGGGGGGTTACTTAGTACCTTCCAAGTACAGCCACTCTCTGTTTATGTGTGTTTGTGTTATGAAAGTGTGTGTTTGACTGAACAGGAAGTGAGGCAGACGGACATGTCTCTCACCCAGAACATCCTCTAGACACTCAGTGTCCAGCCGCCTCCACTGCACTGGCTGCGTGACTCATACTTTCCACATCCCAGTGGAAGTTAGTGGAAGGCCAGCCAGGCAGCTTATAGTCACACATGCTTCTTAGAAAGATGGCTTTGCCTCGGCGTGTTGGTCTAACCCCGACTGCAGACCCTTTCCCCAGTGGTCCTTATTTACACACAGTGTCAATGTGCACATTTACAAGCGGTTCCTAGTTTTACCGGAGAGCTCTGGGACCTCTAAAAGAGAAGAGACACAAACAAGGGGAGCCTTCTGGAAGTTTTTTTCCCACCTTCTCCAATCTCTACTAGTCCCATATCCTGTTAGGTGTGTTTGGTTTGAGAAGGCGCAGTTAAAAACTCCAGAACTCGCTCTATATAAATGGCACTTTGTGCCTCAAGGCACTGCTACCCTGTCTACTGATCCCTGCTGTGTAAATACTTTGCTAGACAGACGCCACCAACAGACAGCAACAAGCTGAAGCCTTATCTCAAGAGTTACTTAAGTATCTGACAGACGATGAGTTCATTTTGCCTTGAGGGCTCGTGATGGACAGTTGTACTTTCCACCGACACATCATGTGTCGTCATTTTTATTGGGTAATTTTTTTTTCTCTTTCTGGCAACGCAGGAAGCGACACAAACTCCCATTGAAGATCTTTTTTTTTTTAATTTGGGCGGCGTGTTTACATGGCAAGTCATCAGACAGGCTCCATCGAAGCGGCATATTACAAAACATCTGAATTACAAAATCCCCTGTAGTACTCCCATTAGGTCATGTTATGTTTTAACATATAAAGGGATATTTTTTTCTAAAAACTAAAACTTTCTGTGGCTGTCTATAGAAAAAAAAAAGCTGTTTCAAAATTAGAAAAAAAACCCAGCATGACCTGATATTTTAGACACACCGGTATTTCCCCACCCTAGTGAGTATAACCACATGGCAGAACGCAGTGAAACATAGCTGTGTGTGTTCCTTATTTGCCTCAGCCTTGTTTGTTGCGTTATGCTGGCCTGGAGTCAGACGTGTCAGACTGAGAGAACAGCCTTCCTCTGTCTGTCTCCCTGGCTGGGCTGACACAGTGGCTGCGGCACAGACGGCAGACAGCTGCATCTCTCTGGCTTCCTCTATTTGCTCTTTGGAAACCAGTGACTTCATTACCGCAGACCAGTGCAGCTGCACTCTCTGGCTGTCTCTTGAGCTGTCTGTCTGTCTGTCTGTCAGTCATTCTCTTGGGCTGTATCTAATTGGATTTTGGCAGGCATGCTAATCGCTCACAGTGCTGCCTTTTGCTATCTCTTCCTCAACCTCTTGACGTCAGTCTTCAATCTGGCTTCATCTCCTCGTCCGTCTTGACTAACAGCCTTCGGTCTGCTCTTAACTTTGCTCACCATCATCCATATCTAGCCCAGACTGTTCTGCTGTTGCCCACACGTGTCTGTAAACAGTCAATACCCCTCGGGCCCCAATCAGTGGACAGTAACAAAATAAGCAGCCAAATGACCCGATAAGTCAATCGTTACATAAGCAATAAGACCACTTGTGTGCGTCTGCAAGGCGGATGAGAGGAAAGCCAGTGGCTATTGATCGGGTCTCTGACCTTGATGGATGTGGTGAGTTGTCGGGTGACACGGACACTGAATAGAGGAGGAGAGAGACCAAAAGGAAGGCAGGCAGGAGGAAATGGCTGAAATGAAGAGTGAAATGAAGAGGCTCCGTTATGGGGACCGCAGCTGGTGTTGCATAAGTTCCTGTCTGTGTTCAGACATGTGCACCAGTCTCCCAAGTTAACCTCACCTCTGTCTCTGCCGTCGCCTGCTTTAATGTCACCAGACAGGCTGCCAGATAGAAGTAGACACACGCAAAAAAAGTGCACACCACTGTTGAGAAAATGAGGTAAGCACAGAAGAGAAGGGCCAGGACAGGTGTCTCAGTCATAAACTGCTCTATACTTTGGTCGTCCTCCATGAAACAGCCACGAGCTTGTTAAAGGGGGATTGGGCCCCAGCTCTTCTTTCTCCCGAGTTGAAAATTAACCTCCCAAGTCCTGAGCTGAACCACAAATCAGCCCTCTTGGTGGGCCAATCACATGCCGGCTAGCTCGCATTTCCCCAGCTAACACTCTCTCTTTTGACCCCCCCCTCCCTCTCCACCATGCGACACCCATACACATATTTCTATGTCTGATTCTATGTCTCATTTTCCAAAGAACAATTATCCTCTTATGCTAAATACATAGCAGCGTCTTTGAGCGCTGGCCCAAAGTAACCTACAGCGTAACATGCCTGTACGTAGTTTGCCGTGGGACTGTCCATGTTCCTTGTGCACAACAGGCTGTGCCTTGGCCAGTGTTTGCTGCCTGTTGTAAAGGGCTAAATGGGGCCCCGCAAAGGTAGGAGGGGCTGAGCCGAGGGGCCTCTGGTATGTCACCATCAGGTCAGTGCCAGTATCACAGCTCTATAACAGCACTGCAGCTTGCTGGAGGAACGCCAAAGTCATTACTTCTCAGCCTTTTTCTTAGATAGATAAAAATCTTCTCACGTTTTTGTGTTCAGAAGCAACGTTTGGAAACGGTCACAGTCGTACACCAGCTCACAGATAATCCTGTGCACTACAACACAGCAAATTTAAAAAAAATGTACCAATGGTTGACTGGTGGCAATTTCCCACTGCAGCTGCACCCTGTTATTTTTGACTATTTCCTTGGCTTCAACTCTCTTTCCCACCTCACCACCAGCATTATGTGCTGCTACGGGACTGATGTGAGCTAGCCACAGCAGCTGGCAACAGAGATAGGTCGGTCCAGATACAGAGGAGCCTCTGCCACGTCTGCCAGCAGTCTCATAGACTAAACAAACTGGCCTAGCCCCTCCCAGCCAAATGTCCTGCAGGCTTTAAAAGAGTATTGGCCTGACAGCCTGTTTGCATGTTCAATGCAGTGCTCTGCTGCTCTGCTGCGTGTTGTGTGCAAGCAGAGAGAGTACGTTTGCATTTGAAAGACTCTTCTGTGCCGCCTTCCCGGTGGGAACGGTGATTAATGAAGATATAAATGGAGGGACCCCGAGACGGCGCTTTCCATAGGAGCGCCATGTACACAGCAGAAACACACACATATATATACACACTGTACAGACACGCAACCCCCCCTACACACACACACACACACACACACTCTCATATTTTGTCCCACAACACAGTCTCCCAGACAGGGAGATAAACACAGGATATCAAAGGCGTGTCATGAGTCCCGCTGGGCTGCCACCCGGCACATCCACAACACATTAAGCCCAGCCACTACACTGATCAATTATGCATGTTACAAACACGGAGAAATCAGGGGAAAATAGTCTGTACGATTAAAGGAATCCCCATCTCTCCATTTTGCCAGTAATTTATTGCCGTCTTTGGTAATGGTTTGTCATTTCCATATGGAGGCTATTCTGCTTGTGTTCACTGTTAAGGTGTTTTTTTTTTTAATCCAGCAGCCCCCACACGCTTAATTGCACACGACCATAGCAGCCAAGTTAAGTGCTGCTGTGGCCCATGCTAGTTTTGACCTTCAGCCTACGCACCAAATTAAAGCAAACCACCGCAAGATGTAAACTTGCCAAGCTCGGATAGGTGATTACTTGCGTTGTAAGTCCTTTATTTTTCAGCCTCACCTTTGGTCCACTAACATCAAACGCCCTCCAACTGTTTCTTTCCCTTCCTCTGCTCGCAGCCTCTACATCCAGTAAATACTTATCTCACCAGGGGCTTGACTGATGTTGATCAGGGCAAGGCTGTAAAGTTAGCAACTAGGAAACAGGCTGCATGAATAAAGGTGAAACGAGTGACATTTTGTGGTTTTTGCCGCAGACTTCCATCTCTTTCTACTTCTTTCCTCGCAGAGCGCTGATGTGTTTATCTCGCCGCTATTCCCACCTGCAGCGACGCCGCTCATGGGAATCATCAGTCTCCCTGATATTTCTTATGGAAGACGAACATCATGCAAACATACAGCCGTCTTTGCCTCATGTCCCTCAGGGGTCCACACCAGCTCATGAAGATCCTGTAAATAGAAGACTGTTTCCCTCTGGATTTCCATCAGTCCCGCTGCACCTCTTCACAGCACAAACTAAGTAGTAGACAATCCTTGAGGTCGTTGACCTCCAAATGCAATTAATTACCTAATACCTTGAAACGTATGTTGTGGATTTTTGAGTATACTTCAGCTACGGAAGACTAATTTAAGTGATGCATGTTTTGAGGCTCCTTAACTGTCCCCGAGCAACAGAGTGGCGTGTGCGACTCTTGACGAGCATGTGGCACCGATTCTCATTCTTAGCGTGTCCAGCCCTCGCCGTTGCTCGTATTAAAACAGCCTCGACTCAGCCCGCATGGTTAAATCCTTTGAAGAATCGAGCGTTGCCTTGTGGTTTACCGTCTGGCTACATTTTAACCAGCTCCTATGACAAGTGCACTTTGTTATGCCAGACATTCCTTTGTCATAGCGATGCAAATTCATCGGCTGGGACACATCCTGATCTCTGATGAGGCCATATGTTACAGTAGTTCTTCAGAAGACTGACTCATGTTGAGGGAGGAAATTTAGCCTCCAGACAAATGATGGTACGTTTTGGCAAGGTTGCCTCTCCTGTCAGCTGCTCTGGCAGACAACCAAGCATTTTCTATTCTAATCAGCGTGCCTCATGAAGGAAAGACTGTTAAAATCCTTTTTACCCTTGTTTCATCAGAGGTGAATGACTGAAAGCCACACTATGACTTGACCCTGACGTGAGCTTTGAATGCATCCACGTGATGACATCTCTCATTAGAGAGATGACACACACTCACACAAATACACGCACAGTAGCACGAGATACTCTGCAGATGACACAGTCCGCAGTCCGTGATTAAAGGCAGTCGAAGGGTCAAACACAGCCAGAAACACAGCCAGACACACGAAACGCCAACCACCAGCAGCCACTTCCTCCCGTCACCACGCCAACCCTATCCTGCAGCGTGAGTCACGGTGCTCCATCAGTGCTGCAGTCTGCTCTCCACTCATCAGCGTCATCGTGGAGCCAGGACAAAGATTGATCACCGTCCCGGTCTCTCTCACACAGTCTGTTTGATCTACGCCCAGGTGTGTTCACTTAGAGCTCTGACTCAACCGTAATGACATTTACCAAACCCAGCCACGCTTTTCTTGGGCCGTTGTCAAGCCTGGCTCAGACAGTGAGTGTGTTAATGAAGGAAGTCTGTTGAGCAAGTGTGTGGACTGTGGGTTCACCTGTCATCGGTTCTGGTGCCTTAATATCAGCACAGGCAGGATGGGAATGAATATCCGCCTCCAACAAACCCAAGATGGCAGATTTTTGTATGTTCTGCTTTTAATAATTCAGATTTTGCCAGATTAAAAGTAAAATGTATTGAGTTTTGTAGTCCACGAGCCATTGTGAAGCAGAGAGAACAGTCTTTAGAGACTTGTTTTGAAAAGCAGAGCTTGTGACGGAGAGCGAGCAAGAGGGAGGAAAAAAAGAGGTAGAGTCATGGTAGCTGATGCGTTTGCATTATGGGAGCTGTGTGTGTGTGTGTGTGTGTGTGTGTGTGTGTGTGTGTGTGTGTGTGTGTGTGTGTGGGAGAGACAGGCGAGCCCGAGGGGCCTGGACAGTAAAGCCAAGCTGCCCATGCAGAGACGTGCAGTGGAGGCTTCAAACAAGCTCCTGCATGTAATATGGATGAGACTGGAGCTCTCTACAGAACAGTCAGAGGACCCAAGGCCTGTTTGGATTTAACTGTCTCTCCTTCCATGTGTCTGTGATAGATTTTACCCTGCGGGCCGTTTTGGCCAGGTGGAGCCTACTCTTTGTACAACTGTGGCTGCATCACAGGTCAGCCCCCTCTCTCTCTCTCTCTCTGTCTTTCTCCACCCTTCCCTCCTTCATTCTCAATTCTCTTTTCCCCTCCTCTGGCCTCATTGCAGACAACGACGACCAACCAAGCATTGACATTTACTGCAGTATTTCCACAATACAGCAGAGCAGCCTCCCGCGCTGAGAAAGAAGTAAACAAACCGCCGATCGATATATGACCGCACACTAGGGCCAGTAAAGAAGCGTCTTCAGTCAGGGGCAGCGCCAACTCTTGCATTAAAATATTTAAACCTCTCATTAAAACACTCACTTATTTACCTGTGAAGCTCATTCTTCTCTAGACAGCATTCATTAGCTAATTTTAGTGTCTGAATGACCAGATCATGATGAGGTTATTGTTGCTGGGTGATATAACATGCATTTCCCTCATGGATGGCTGCGTTTTGTGGTATTTTAGTGTATGTTGTGTAATTTATTGCAAATACAGGGGGTTGGGCAGTGTCTCCATTTTGTGTTTTCTCTCAGTAGTGATAGCAGTGCATTACTGGCTTGCTGACAGCTCTCGGCTTTCAGTCTGCTTAGCAACGCTCGTCCTCTCTGCAGCTCTCTCACTCCCCTCTGTCTCCAAGCACTCCAAGCACTCTGAGTTGTTTCATCCATTGGAATAGTGAGCCAAGTTCCCTTATATAGAAAACCAGGCAGCTGAGTTGTGTTGTGGTAGTGGTGGTGGTAGTGTGTGTTTCTCTCCCTAATTGTGGATTTGAACCAGTAACCCACCTCCAAACAGGGTCCCAAGGCTGCAAGCTCCTCTCGAGACTTTCTCTTTAGTTTTTAGACATGGTGAAACACACACACATACACACACACACACACACACGTTGGCCCAGATGAAGCTCAGATGACGAGTACAGTCATCCACAGACAAGACAAGAGCCCATGGCCTCATTCTCAGTCAATGTGTCCTCCTGGGAGACTGAAGTGTGTCTACTTGTGTCTGCGTGCTTATTTGTGCACAACACTTTGCTTGCGGTAAACTACGTCATCCTCCTACACCGCTGTTTGATGGAGCAGTTGTTTGATGGGATGTCTGTTTACTTATGTGTGCATCTGTGTGTGTGTGTGTGTGTGTGATGTCTGTCTCCTGGCCTGGTTGACTCACATAGGTGAGCCCCGACAGCTTTGGTAATTAACGCTCTAGGGGGCACTGGGGAAGGAAAGTGGAGCACACACACACACACTGCTGTGCTGTAGACTGTAAGGCTACACATGCTTATGCAGCTAGTATGCTCTCGTGCGCATGGGTGATTTCTAAATGCCCTTCACTGACTCAAACACACTCTATTTCCTTGTACATACGTGTGCTTGCACAGCGGATGAACATCACCGACCACATTTTGATACTGTGGGGGATGTGAGGTAGATATTTGGATCTTAAGTCATCATGATCTCATAATGTTTCTTTGAAGGTGAAATGACCTGATAAGATAAGAGAAGCATGATGATGATTAACATTACAAACATACCTCATCTGTTCATCAATATTACTCATTATACTTTAGGTTGATGCTTTAAAGAGTGACATAATTTCATCGTCAACAACAGCACGCGCTTTTCCAGCGTTTAACAATCAAAAAAATACGAATTTTTCTGGAATAAGCAACTGCCTTTTCACATTTAAAATGTTTTGTCCTCGCTGATAAATGACTCAAAAGATTAATGAGTTGTCTTGGATTCATTTTCTGTTGACTAGCTAATCGATCGGCGCTAATCGTCTCCATAATTACGGCCACTAGATGCATAATATTAGTCAGTCATGTCGACATGGTAACGTTTAAAATGAGACAGCTGAGCGGAAATTAGCCGGCTGAATGATTTTTGTTTAGTATTTTTAACAGTTAGTCAATTAGCTGATTGGCAGAAATTTAGTCTGCAGCAATTTTGATAGTTTGATTAATAATTTAATTCATTTATTGAGCAAAATAGGATAATAGACAGAATATTTTGGAGTTTTGGACCTTACATAACAGAGATATTATATAAAAATCATGGATTTATCCAGAAAATGATTGGCAGATTAATTTCTAATCTAAATAACCATCAGTTGCAGTCGTACTACTTTAATATATACTGTGTGTTAGATGCTGTCTGTGTGTGACGTGGGGGTGGGGTTACCTTTCCCTGCCTAGTGTATTCCAGACAGACAATTTGTCCATTCATGAGGTAACGTTATTACAACGCTCCTCATGTACTGCTGTGAATATAGACTCAGAGCCGCCGCCTGGGATTTGACTGTGAAACATGAGAAATGGAGGAGGGAGAGGGAGAGGGGGAGGAAGCGAGGGAGGGATGGAGATGAATAGAAAAATTGATCGAGGGAGCTTAAAGAGACGTCTTTTTATGTGAAAGATCATAAGAAACACTGTAGCTGCTTTCCAAATTTAACTCCGGTCGGTAAAGCTACAATAAGAGGACGGTGGATATGTTACATTATCAGGAGGGAGATTCCTCACAGTCACTTTTATAACTCATTTTCTTCCCATAGACTCCCATTAAAATGTTTTCCCTGTTGGGTCCTGTGGTGTGTGTTTGTGTGGATTGTAAAATGGCTGACTGTGGCTGTAGCTATGGAGGAAGGAGCTCAACCCGTTGCCAGGGAGGGGAAAGGCTGTGTGTGTGTTGGACGTGCACGTGATGACTGTCTAGACAGAGTGCCCATGTGGCGCAAAAATGTTCCCGAAGCCCGAAGCCAAAGCAGTTCGGGAGTGAACCTGTCCTTATCTGTGTGTGTGTGTGTGTGTGTGTGTGTGTGTGTGTGTGTGTGTGTGTGTGTGTGTGTGTGTGTGTGTGTGTGTGTGTGTGTCTGGCATGACTAGTCTGGCTGATGCTTATCAGTGTGCTTGTCTGGCTCTGTTCTTTCTCTTTGTGTTTGGAAAGAGGGAGGAACAGGTGTGTGTGAACTGTGTGTCTGAAGGGGGGGGGGGGTACAAACAGACAGACAGACAGACAGACAGACAGTCACATGTTGTCTGTCTGTCTCTTCACGCCTCGGCCAACTCTCTCTCTCTCTCTCTCTCTCTCTCTCTCCCTCTCTCCGTCTCTCTGTCTCTCTCTGTCTGTCGCTCTCTCGTTTCCTGTTTATCTTGTTCACCTGTTTGTCTAACCATCCACCTGTTGGTCCTGTCCTCATCTGTACCCTGCTCTGTTTTTATTACCGCTTATCTCTTTGTCCAAGGCTTGAAGGGAAAGAAAAATACGTTGAGTAATCTTCTCAGCACAGTAGGAAATATAATATTCCTTAAAGCGGTAAGTGAAAGGTCAAGACGAGAAAATCTTCACGTTGGCTCGTGGTTTGAAGTGGCCGTCTATTCAAATACACTTGCCCTTTTCTTTATTTCACTATAACTGAAGACTTCAGCATATGATTTGTCAAGAAACAAAACCCAGTCATCTAATTTCACAGTGTTGAGTTCATCAGAGAGTGTCTACACACACACACACACACATACAAAAAAGTGTATTCTTTTAAATGCCCCACTTTTCTGCCTGCTTCCCTTGTGGCCTGTTATTGATTTGGCTGCTGAAACAAAGTGCGGCTCCCAGTCCATGGATAAATGGCTTATTGGATTAAGACCTTCATATAAAGGCCTCTAGTGTCTGTGTGTGTGGTTGTGGTGGTGGTGCTGGGGGGGCAGGTGGGACCACCAGAGCACTGGACGCCAGTAAAAAAAAAAACTACATCGCAAAGACACACACACACACACACACACACACATGTCTGTATAGATACACGATGGGGAAACTTTGATATTAGATGAGTTTAAAGAGACATAATGAGTTCTTGCAGCACATATTCGATCAGGCAAGAGGCATGAGTATCTTGTTTTTGCGTGGTTTAAGTCAGGAAGTATATATATCTATGCATCTGTTAGCTGGATCTTTGACACAGTTGAGGACTGCAGTCGAACAGGATGTGGTCTAGAAACAGACAGGGCGTGACTGACTGTCTCTGTGAGTGTCTGTGTTCCTCCTTTCCTCCCTCACCGTCTGAGGCAGCACAGAAAAAGGCACCCAAATAAAGCCTGTTTACTTCCTCCTGAGAGAGGAAAAAGGGAGAATGAGCTGCATTACTCCATCCTCCTCTGCTGCCCACCACCGCCACCACCCTCCTCCTCCTTGTCCTCCTCCTTTTCCCTCCTGAATGCCAGGCTCTTGAATGGCTCAGAGGGGGAGGAAGAAGAGGGAGGAAGGGTGGCACAGCTATGTTTTGTGCGAACCCCTCTGTTTCTGTCCCACGACTGAGATTGTGGAGCTCGCCCGGGGTTTGTTTCGATTTCCATACATGAGCGCTGATGCCCGGGTTTCAACAGATGTGAAGACAATCGGGACCCCGGCAGTGTTTATATTTTAGGGCACAGAAGGGATTTTAAATAGATTTTAATAACACACACACACACACACACACACACACACACACACACACACACACACACACACACAACTCTGGGATGAAAGGTTAGACTCAGGCTTACACACTCTTTATTGTGCCCTAGATAAGACTTGCCATTAGCCTTGTTGGGACTGGTTTGTATGAGTATGTTTATGAGTGTGTGTGGTGTGTGTTTGTATCTGTGGGTATGTGTGTTACATCCTGGGCAGGGTTTTACACTGTTATCATCTCAGTAGCATGTTCTCTCTCTCAGGCTACCGGCTAAAAAAAAAAGAGAGAAAGAGCACACTGATCCTGGTGATAAACTTGTATCTAGGGCTGCAGCTAATGATTAATTTAATCAGTTAATCTTTTTGCAGATAAATAAATAAACAAATATCTTGTTATGTTCAAACAACCCAAAAATATTCACATTTAAGAAGCTGGTGCAGATGGCTGTTTAGCTTGAAATGTGACCTAAACGATGAATAATTTTGCAGATAGTCTGCAATAAATTTCGTCTGTCCACTAATCAGTTTATCAGCTTGTCGTTTCAGCCCTGGTCGTATCTCCAAAATGTTCTCAGGCTTCTCAGCGTCATGTACTGTAACAAGCCGCCACAATTAAAACTGATTTATGAGTAGTTTGCCTCAGAGCGACACGTTCAGTTCACGATTTGTTCAAAATGTTCTTTGCTCCTAAATTTTTCAGGGTAAGTGCCGATTTGCTTCATGGAAAATGTAACACTTTAGTGTGTACATGTGTAGGGGGACGCGCGGCGGATGTGTTTTATTATACATGTATGGAGACACCATGTGTATTTATAGCCTTTCTGTGTGTGTGTGTGTGTGTGTGTGTGTGTGTGTGTGTGTGTGTGTGTGTGTATGCACCGAGACGGCAGTCATCTGGAGAGTCCATGTGACTGGAGCGTAGAGACGGGGAGGGGAGGAGGAGAGCTTGACCTCGGACTTGTTTGCACTCTCTGTGTGGCAGTGTGTCGATGTGTCTGCCTTTTAGCTTGGATACATAGAACATAAATTACACCGAGAGCAGAAAAGAGACCAGGTTCTCCTTCTCGTGAGCAAAAACTGGTACGAGCTGAAAGAGACTCACTTTTATCCTCCAACTGGGCATCTGTCAAATTTTTGTGAAGCTGAAAGCCTTCACCCCGATCACAAATAATGAATGATACGATGGCGCTTTAACTTGCAAAGCCAATTAAGAGATCCAACGGATTCATTTGTAGCTCGATATTGAAAAAAAATAAACTCTTAAACTCTTAACCTTAAAATGACACTTACTGTTCACTGGGGCTTACATGAGAATGTTATCCTCCACTTCAAGTGACTGCTGTAGATTTCCAGCATTACAGAGAACAGAGGTGTAAAAACAGGCTGAAGTGCATTTACTCGCCTGCCTGCGCCTGCCAGGCTGTCCGTGGTAAACGTACGGTCACAGACGTCTGTGTAGTGGAGTGGCGCTTGTTATTGTTGGATTTTACAGCACTCAGGCTGCATAGACACACACACAGAAAACACTTTCTGCTGCAATAATGCATCTGCTGTAGAAATGTCATATGTGCTAATGGTCTGGGGACTAAACGGAGGCTCTGGAAATGGGCCGTTGTAAAAGTTCACATGGTCCTGTGTGTGTGTGTGTGTGTGTGTGTGTTTGTGTGTGTGTTTGTGTGTAAAGCTGTATGTTTCATCTAGCTGTGTAGTGGTGGGATGAACTGGTGTGTGTGTAGCTGCAGCGGCAGGCAGACTGCTGGTGATTAGGAACAACAGGGCAGAGTTCAGCTCAGCGAGTGTGTGGAATGCTAATCCACATTGTCATAAGGCGAGCTTCAGCCTGACAAAGGGCTGGAGACAAGGGGGTTAGGTGCTGTTTGTGTGTGTGTGTGTGTGTGTGTGTGTGTGTGTGTGTGTGTGTGTGTGTGTGTTGCAGAAGCCACCCAGATAAGAGAGGTGCTTCATTACTGTAGATTAGGACAAAGTAGCAGCGTGGTGTGTGTTAATAAAGCAGAGAGGTTGGGGGGGTGGAACGGACAAGAGAGAGGCAGAAAGAGAGATGGGCAACAGGGGGAGAGGAAAACAGCTGTGCTGAAATGTGCAAACGATTGCACCCGCACACATTCATTAAGGAATAGAGAGTGCAGAGCAGCAGGAATAATGAGAGTGTGTGTGTGTGTGTATGTATACATGTGAATATGTGTGTCTGTGTGTGTGTGGTGGGCGGTTAAGCTGTCAACTGTCAGGTAAGCATGAAGCAGAGACACAGGCAACCATTAGTGGAACACACACACATACATCTATGTTCTGTATGTGCAGACACACAAAGCTTATATATATACACACACACACACACACACACACACACACACACACACACACACACACACACATAGACCTACCTTTTTAATGAGCTGTCACTTGTCTCATCAGCAGAGCAACTGCTGTCGTGGGGGTCAAGCACATGAAAGACCTCTGGATGACCTGGTGTTAATGTCAGTTTGGCCCTGTGCTCTCCCTCTGTATTGTCTCACACACACTTGTGCAGCGATAGTGACATAAACACATACACACACACACACACACACACACATATATACTCACACACATACATTCAGACAACCTTGAAATTGGAGGGAATCCAGCCAGCGAGGACCCAGCTCGCCTCCACACCACTGCAGTGGGTTTATTGTTGTTTTTGTCAATTCAACCTTCCCTCTATCTCTGCCCTGTCCCATCATCCCACTCTCTCTCTCACACTGCCTCCCCCTCCCTCCCTCCCTCCCTCCTCAGTGCTGCAGTGCTGCCTTCTGGAGGAAAAAAAAGAAAAGAAAAAAAAAAACACACCAGCCACAAGCTCTCGTAAACGGACGAGCCCCTATATGCACACACAGATGCACCTGGCAGCGCATATGGCTCCTGCCTCTTACATTTGCATGGACGTGGTCATTCATGCATGCCCTTGTAAATAAGGGACTATCCCCTACATACAGTACACATGAATTCACACACACAGACATACACATCAGGACTAGCAGTTTGTTTTTATTCGCATATTACTCTCATGTTTGTCTGCTAAGTTTGGAGCTTAGCTTAGCTTAGCTTAGCTTAGCTTAAAGACTAGAGGCAGGGGAAACAGTCCAAAGTTCATCAATACACCAACCAGCTAAGCAGACGCATTAACATATAGTATATCCTTTGTTTAACCTCTGTGTAACCAAACACGTGAAAACAGGAGCAGACTTAAGAGTTGGGCTACCACACCAGGAAATATTTGGATATTTGGTGTATGAGGGTGTTATGTGGATGCGTTGGTAGTGTACAAAACATATATTATGATTTATGAAAATAATACCGACTAATGCTGCTAAATACAGCTGCTGCCGCTGCTTCTGCTAGGCTAGTGGGTGGCTAATACCAAGCTGTCACAGTAATTTGTCCGTATTGTTCTGAGGCTGATTAGCTCTGGTAATGACAGTGTCTCTTGGAAGATACCATGCAGAGGAAAATCTTTATGTCCGGCTGATGAAAGCCTGTCTATTATGTCCCACTCTATTTGTGTTTGTGTGTGTGTGTGTGCGCGCGCATTTTGTGGATAAACATTCATAGATGGCTTTAAAAGGCTAGTAAGTCAATTATTGATGCTTTCTACAACCCCTGCCTCTCTTTTGCGTTTCCTACTGCTCTCTTCTTTTGCATTTTTCTCCTCCACTGAATTCCTTCTCTTCCTCTCTCTGCTCTTTTCCTTATTTCGCCTCCTCCTCCTCCTCCCCCACCGACTTCTCTGTCCTCTCCACACCTTCCTTCTCCATCTCTCTGTCTGTTGCTGTGGGCTACCTAGAGGTTCATATTACAATGTTGGAAAGTCTTGTTCCTCTGGTGCCTCTGCTACCTGTCAGTTCAGTTGGAAGTGTGCATGCATGCGTGCACACGCGTGTGTATGCGTGGACTGCAGGCAGCCTGTGTGTAGCGTCGGGCCTGTCTGCCGCAGATAAGCATCAACTCCATCAGCTCCATCAGCTTGTGGCCTCTCGCTGAGCGTGTCCTGGATTTGCTCAAAAAAACACACACGACCAGAGGCAGCGCTCGCAGTATTTACTGAACACACACACGGCTGACACAATGAATCACAAACATTTAACAGAGAATATGTCTTCACATGGGGCAAAAGGCGTTGTATGTACACCAATGAGTTACACACACAGGAGCACATAAAAAGAGGCCATGTTGCAGCCATGTTGAGTCTCTGCTTGGCTTTTCCTGTGTTTTATTCATAGGCTTTCCTCAGTGGGCTCATTCAGCCTCTGCTCTTAGGTTATCCATTTTCCAGCTGCCTTCGTTTTCTCCAACACTGTATCACGGCCCGCTCCATAGCTCACTTGCACGGCTCACTTTTAATGCCATTTGTCTCCATTTTCTATTTCTTGATGTCATTTGTCTCTATTTCCTATCGCTTAAATGCCATTTGTCTCTCTCTCTTTCCCGTGTGACTGTGGTGCCAGTTGTATTTTCCTCTTTTCTCTCTCGTTCCCACGCTCCCCGGCAGAGTCCTTGCATCATTTTAATTATTCAGCGTATTCGAACAAACGTCTTCTATGCCGCACTCGATGCTCTCTTCCTCTGTTGTGTTTAACCTTGGCGTGTGTTTGTCTGTCTCCGTTAACCGCCATCTCTTCTCTCTGTTTGTTCCAGAAGGCGGCGGCGGTGGAGGAGGAGGAGAGCCAGGTGAGGAAACCCTCGGCGGATCTCTGCTCACCCAGCGGCAAGTTGGCTGACGCCGACCCCGCAAGAAAGGTCAGTTGTCCGTCCTCTCCCCGTATCCAGCCATCCAGCCATCCATCCATCCATCCACATAAACTCTCCATCACCTCCTACCTCTCTTCCCCCCTCCCCCTCTTCTACACACAGGTCAGCTCTCAGGGTCACCCCACCCTGCCTGACACACACACACACCCTGTTCACCCATTCATAGCGGCACGCTTCTCCTCTCTGACCTCTCAGGGAATACTCTCCTACAGGCTTTTTTCTTCACTTCCCCCGATTGTAGCACACACACACACACACACAAAATGTACTTATATGCACACACACAGGGGAAGAAGCTCTTTATCATGATTATCTTCTCCCTCCAACACGTGCACAACCACTCTATCTCAGCTGATGCCTGATGGATGATCCCTCATCCACATGTATGCATGCATATATTAGCTTTATTAGATTATGGCTCCAAGAGCACCATGTCCAGTACAGCACATTCCCTTCTCCCCCTGCTGCGTCTACCCGTGTGTGTGTGTGTGTGTGTGTATGCATGCATCTGATTGCCATTGTGATAATTCATCTATTCAGCTGCAAAATTAGATGCAGTAATCAATAAATGTTGATGGAAGATGCCACTCTGCTCCTCTTCTGTTCTGTAACACAAAAGCATAAAAGACAGTGTTGCTGCGGTGTGTGATATTTATGTCTGCGTGTGTGTTTTTGTTTTTCACAGGGGAAAACGTCTCCACCTACTCTGGTGTTCAACCGTCTTTTCTCTGACATCAAGGAGGAGCCAGGACACCCCACCCTGGTCCATCCCAGGTACTACACCTTATTAACTTTGAATCAACAACACCAATACACCACAGTTATTTTACTTATTGATTCATGTATTCATGGCATTTTTTCAATCGATTACTTAAACAAAGTGAGAAATTGCCCTTACTTGTCCTTCAAATCTTTAAGCCCACAACTCAGCGATATTCACTGTACAAAGACACAAATCTTAATATTTAAGAAGCTGAAGCCAGAGAATATTTGTTTTTTGTTTTTTTTGCTTGAGAAATGACAGAGAAGATTAATAAATTATCAACAGTAAGTGATTAATTTATCTGTTGATGTTTGAAATGACATATTATTGCAACTGTGTTTATAAAATCTGTTTATACTTTGTATTTATGCAAAATATGTCTGCTCTGTTTTTGTTGAGGTTTGTGAGGTTTTTGTTGATTTGTTGTCAGAGAAACCATTTAAAGCACGAGTGGTTTAAATAAAACTTTTCCAGTTGGGCAGGTTTTATCTTTACAAGCCTGTCACATCTGTAATTACCAGAGTAATGCTGAGTTTCACTTTGACTTCAGTTTTCGTTTATAATAAATGAAATTCATCGTCTAGCCTTTATCACGTTCCACTCCTCTCCCTCTCTCCTCATCCCTATTCCTTCCCTCGTTTCCTCTTGCCTAGTCCTCTGTCCCTCCCTCCCTGTGTTTGGATGTGGCGCTCTGATATCTCTCACAGTAATCTGACCCAGATTAAAAAAATTGATTTAGCTGGTTTATGGCGCCAAAGCGTGCACGTGCTTGCCTTGACATACTGACTGTGCGGCGTCTCGCAGACGTCAGACCAGACAAACTGGCAGGATTAGACTTCTGGTCTCTTACCAGCATCACATGACTGCTACACTCTTAAACCAGTCAGGACTTGCGCAGACCAGTTTAGAGCCTCTCTTTAAAAAAAAAAAAAAATTTATTGCATTGCAGCGTCAGTAACAACGAACCGCCACAGCCAATCGTCGTTGTGCAAGACATCCACAGCACTTAATGTCGTATTTGAGCTACTACCACTTGTCAAATACGAGGCAGGCTTACATTATTCAATCACATCTTCTGCGTTTCATGTGAAGGAGTTTTAGATTCGCAGTCAGGCGAGCAGGCAGCGCTGCGTTTCCATCCAGAGGAAGCGAGGCTCGGTTTGTAGTGCTGTAGTTTTTCAGGCAGAGCCCCACTGAGCTGTCATGCTTAACCTAGTTCACAGCTCCAGCTCTGTCTGGAGGGGACTGATGGTGGGGGAGGGGTTCAACACTCCTCTCCTCTCCTCTCCTCTCCTCTCCTCTCCTCTCCTCTCCTCTGTCTCTTTCTATATTTCTCTCACTCTCTTGCTCCCTCCCTCCCCTCCATGCAGCCAGGAATAGACAGATAGTGTTGGCTCAGTGACTTCAGTGCATCTCCAGGCACTATCTCTGTCTCAGTTGTTCCCACTACCTGGACATTCATGATAAGCCAAAGGTCTGTTTA
Source organism: Protonibea diacanthus (assembly GCA_028641955.1). Taxonomy (NCBI): domain Eukaryota; kingdom Metazoa; phylum Chordata; class Actinopteri; family Sciaenidae; genus Protonibea; species Protonibea diacanthus. Next base: position 17,903,917 of record CM053988.1, on the reverse strand, counting down.
GGCTGAGATCCTGTAAACACATGATAAGAAAATATCCATATTCCACGCTGTGTTTTTCAGCTCCTGTCTTCAGACAGTGCATGTATTGTAGGCTACCAAATGACTGTTATTCTGTTACTCTGATTCATTCATTTTATTGCTATAGAGGTAAAAGGGCCATATAAGTTATTGCAGGATTGTGGCTTTATGTATCAGCACTGCAAAGTCCATAACTCGTAACATTTTATGATATTTACTGCAAAGAGAGAAGTGTGTCAAAGGTGACACTGCTACCATTTTAAACAGAATACAAACAGGCGCTTTATTTAATTACTTTAAATGTATTAAAGTGAGCGTTTCAGTGTTATTCCATGTTCAGTATTTTTGCTTTAAAGTGAACACAAGTGAAGATTTATCTACACATTAAGTCTGTTTGGTGCTTAAAGTCTTTTTTCTTTATCTGTTTCCCTCACAGTTACTACCTGTACACGTACGATAAGATGGTGGCTCCCAACGTTTCTCTGAGGAGGGAGGCGGAGATGAGCCCCGAGATTTTCGGAGCGCTGCTCAAACACCACTACAGCCGCAGAGTTCTGGGCCACGACGAGCCACCCATGGGTCAGTAGTTCAATACGCATTAATACACACGCTTCCACTGATCCAACACACGATACACGGAAAGATGTTTATTGAATATGCATACAACCATATACAACCATATACCACCTTGTCTTCTAAGGATAAGTTACTCTGCATTAATAAACACTTACACATACGGGTGGCAGAGCCAGGCGTAACATATGTCTGTGTAAGGGTGTTCGAGTAGGTGGGTGCAGAACCGGAGACTACACTGTAGGCGAGCGTTAGTGATTGAGATGACCCCAACCTGTATCAGGACTACATTATACTGCATTATAAACATTTACTACATGTTACAAAAAATAATGAGGGTGTGAAAGTCAAGACAGTAGTGTGAAACAAAAAGTCTTTCCTGGTTTAAAGCTCTGAAAACACTCGTAATTGGCCGCTGACTTCAGACTGTCGTTTAAATATTAATGAACTATGATCTTAATTTGGTACCAGAACCATTTTCAGGTTAAACAACTTCCACAAACAACCAAAGGCGAATCACACCGATGATATTTGATCATTAAATATGAATTATTATTTAATAAAGACTTCTTGTATGTACATTAGACACACACACACACACACACATACAGACACACACACAGGCGGCTGACGCATTCCTACTATAAATACATGACACACATACAGCAGCCATGAGTGCTTTACAAGCAGAGGAGATATGCAGATCATATAATGCGCTCAAAGAGGAGACACATGCTCACTGTAAACATACAGTAACCTACAGTAAACTATCATCCACCACACACACACACACACACACACACACACACACACACACACACACACTTAACAGTGTAGCCTGCAGCGATGCACATAATCATGCATTGACCTTCACATAAAGACTCTGGGGGCACCTCACTATTGATGAACAAGAGGGGTGGAAATGGCCATGTCCTCCTCTCTGCTCTGTGTGTGTTTTCATGTGTGTACATTAAGCCTGCGTTAATAACGTGTATGAAGAGAAAGAGGGCGAATCAGAGGAACGGTTTCCGTCTGCCATTATTACGCCACGTCTGACTGCCAGCCTGTCTCTCTCTCTCATATCTCCCAGGCGCTCTGCTCCCCTTTTTCTTCCTCCATCCAATCTGTCTCTCTCTATCTCTCTCTCTCCTCCCCTCTCCCACTCTCTTTTTTTCCTGGCAGCTATCTTCACATCCTCTCATCCTCCGTCTGCTCCCACACTTCCTCTTCCATCCATCCATTCATCCGTCCTTGTCTCTTTCTTCTTCTCTGGTTGCCTTCTTCTCCCTCCCTCACAGTCTGCTGTCACTTTTCCCTCCTCCCCTTCCTCCTCTTCTTCTTTCCTCCCTTCCTATCCACCGCTCCTGTCATTTGTGGGCTTCTACTGTCGTGTGCAGGGCATGTATGTATGTATGTGTGCGTACGCACATGCGCAAGACAGCTTGAGTCAGTAAATGAGTGTCCTCTCCAGTGCCAGACATGCTGTGTACAGAGCATGCTGCTTCCTGTCACACATATACTGTGTGAATACATTAGGCTGGCAAACAACACACTGCTCTCTGTCACTGTTTCTTCTTCTCGTTCTGTCTGTGAGCTTCAAACACGCCGTCTTTACTATCCTACACATGTCCTACTGCAGTGCACGTGTCACATCGCCTGTTTGATCCTTCTCTCGTGATGTACACCTTTTAAAGGCCACAGTGAAGGAACAGGCTGGAGTTTGAACAGAGGACGAGCCCACGCAGAGCGCCGCAGCTCCCACACAAGAGCCTTTATTTCTTTCTTATTCTCTCACACACACAATTTGTGTGTGCGTGTGTTTGGTTCCTCGGCTGTTGCCATGCCGTGCTTGTGCTTGCGTGTGTGCTCGCGCAGAGAATAAGAGGTGTGAGCTTATGCGAGGTTGTGCGAGGGTGTTACTAAGCGTAGGCGGGAGTATACACCAGCTCGCCCCGCACTTCCTGTCTTTCAACCACCTCCTCCTTTTTTTTTTTTTTTTTTTAAAAACTCCTTCTTCCTTCATCCTCCTCCTCTTCTTCTTCCCTCCTCAGATCTCCACGCGTCGCCTCCCGTCTCTGCTGGCGCCGAGGAAGCCAAATCCCAACGTGCCGCTACTGCCTCGGCCACCGAGCGGGAATGCCAAACCCAGGCAGTTTCCATGGAGACAAGCAGCCCGAGCTGCAAGAAAACCACCCACAACCCCGCCCACACCCCTCCTCCTCCTCCACCTCCACCTCCTCCTGCTCCTGCATCGTTGTTGTCGCCGGTAACGGAAGTAGCGGCTAAGGACACGGGCTCTGCCGCGAGCAGCGCCGCAGTGGTGGTGGGGGGGCTGGAGGACGACAAGGACAGGATTGTTGTGGAGATCATGCAGATGTACAGCAGGCAGCAGGAGAAGCTCAACTCCACCCTGCACAAGCAGCTGCAGCTGGAAATGGTGAGTTGGCGGTCAGAAAGAACAAATACTAAGATAAATGAGCTCCTGAGTGGACCATAACTGTCCTCGCTTATTAAGAGTGTCCTTGACGTAGACGTGGAGGTGATGTTCACCTTCCAGCGACCCCTCCATCTCTGCCTCCTACTGCCTCAAAAAAAGCCTACTCTACCCAAACGTTGGTATCAGATGAAGTCAGCATCCCAGTTCATGTAAATCACAACGTTTCACTGATATTTAACATTATATATGAATAAATTACTCAAGTTTAATTTCAGTTTGGACGTATGGAAATGGAGTTGACCTACATTAAAGTGACGCTCACATCTACGGCTGAATTATATCACCCTGCCGGTGGCAACATGCCGGTTATAAAATGTCAGACAGAATAAAATCTGAATTATTTAAGTTAAATGTATTTACGTAACACACAGTCTGTCCAAGTTCTCTACTTTTGTCTTTTTTCTGTTGATTACATCTAAGAGGTCAAAGGTTACACAGTTTTATATTCTGTCTGACTTCGGGCAGCAGGGCGGAATAAGCAGGCGAAGCCAGCATTCAAGTCCATCGCCGTATAAAACATCTGACCTCCCTGCAGAGAGGCTGAAATGCAAAGCATTTCTCTCTACAGGGGTCAGTTAAGTATCACATTATTATTGTTCTTTCCCCTGACTCGAGTCTCTCTCTCTGTCTCCAGGAGCTGGAGGCGTTGCGCGGGGGCGAGGCGGCGAGGCTACGGGAGCTGAGCGCCGAGCAGTGGGAGCTGCGCTGCGAGCTGGAAACGGTGCACAGTGAGCAGGCGCGGCAGCTCAGCCAGGCCCGCCAGGAACAGCTGGAGCTGGAGACCCGTCTGGAGCAGCTCCGACAGCAGGCCTGCGCCTGCGAGCCAGGGGCACAACGCCAGCAAGAGGCCCACTACACTGCACAGGTATGGAGGGGAACACACAGGCATCAGAAACTGTTTGACTGAATCACAGCGACATGTACAGTATGCACATCGGCCTGTTTAGTCTCAAAGACATTACAGAGCTGCACTCGAGTGTTGACTAAATGTAAAAATATTTGGAGTGCTCTCTTAAATTTTCATCCAATAGTGGCAAAGATCACATAGCTGTCACCCACGTACTTCCTCTCACGCCAGAGGAGAATGTTTTCTACCAAAGCCTTGACACCAGAGATGTGGTCATAGTCTTTATGTGATTGAGAGTTTCCCAACTAGATCATTTATGTGTGTCAAATGAGTCACGGCGCTGCTGAAGAGCGTGAAAGCGCACATAAACGCACAGACCTGGAGCCTTTGTTTGGGTTTCCACTAGACTTAATCTTCAGATAGGTTCTGTTTTGTTGGCCTGAGCTCAGGGCTGCAGTATCCTCCACCCCTCCTCCTGCCTTGTTATTCAAGCTCCGGCTCCTACTGCCCCCGAGCTGCCTTGGCATTAAACTCAGGATGTGTGCCAGTTGGGAAAAGAGGGTGTGCATATGTTTGTGTGGTTACGAGATTAGTGCGGGCGCGAAGCGATTTATCAGTTTTACACAAATGTTGAAAGTTTGAGTGAAACCGCAGCAGTGAATCTGTCGGGCAGGTGACTTTATACGTGTTTCCTGAGAGCGCGTTGGTCACGACTGTAAGATGTAGTAAATAAAGTCTGTACGAGGCCGCTGATGTCTGACACAGCGACAAACAATGCAGGTTAGCGTCTCTCCAGTTTGAGTCTGTTATAGTAGCCCGCCAGCTAACTGCTCCTCAGCTGCCAGATGTTTGTCTACACATCTTACTGTTTTATGAGTTTCTTCTCACAATCTCTGTGTGCGATGCTTAATCATTCCTCGTCATCACCAAATCTTTTAATATGTCTGCAGCTCCACGCCGCGAGTTATGACACACTGTTGTTAAACGCGATAATGTGTTAGACTAAATGTCCTCTGATTTGCTGCTGGCGTACGTTGACCTCATGTCTCTGTGTGTGTCCCCCTCCCAGTTGTCGGAGTTGCGTCAGAGGCTGGAGCAGGCGGAGGCGGACCGGCAGGAGCTGCAGGAGGAGCTGCGCAGGGAGCGGGAGGCACGGGAAAAGCTGGAGCGCACAATCACCCAGCTCAGGCAGCAGATGGCCCAGTCTGGCACGGTGGGAGGCAGCCCATCTCCTCCTCTAACCCCATCCACCGGACCCCCTAACGCCCACTCCCCGCCCTCCTCCTCTTCTTCCTCCTTCTCAGAGGCCCCAGCGGCTGGCCAAAAGTAACTGCCACCCCTCCGAGGCGCCTCCTTTCCCCTCCTTCATTCCTCTCCCAATCACCCGCCAACTCTACAGACACAAACAAATCAGCCTGAAGCAAAAAGGAGCTTCACATCTCCTCAGGCTGTTTTTTTTTAAGTTGTGCATCTCCCCTTTTATTTCAATGTAGGACTGACTTTTGTTTTTGTAATTTAACATCACTTAAAAGAAAAAATGTTGTTTTTTTTATTATTTTTTCTTTGCTCCCCTCTCCTCTCTTTAAACAGTATTTAAATATTGTTTTTTTGGGCATGTATGTTTTGATTTAATTTATAATTTTTACTGAACAAGCAGCTGCTTCACAGACTGGAGTGTGGTCACGTAGAGACCAGCTCAACCCATCACTATTCTCAACCCATCACCCCCCCCACGATCGTCACCCTCCCCTCCCGGCCCTTCTTACTTTCTCTGGATCCTGGAGCTATAATGACTTGGAGATTAACAGACTTCAGACACACAGACTCGTCTCAGCTCCTCCCGGACGTCACTTCATCATGCTACTACCTGGCACAGCAACCGGTGGCCCACGGACACAAAATGGGCGCCCGGTTTGAGTTGCCCCCTTCTTCTTCTCTTCTTCTTCTTCGTCTTTCTGTACGTACAGCCCAAACGCTCAAGTACCAGCGACTGCAGGAAACTGCACGGACATTTCAATACAGTTTTGTTTTTTTGTTTTTTTAATTATCATTTTGCTCCTTATAAAACACAGAAAGAAAAAGTGTATCATGTTAAAAACATCAAATCTATATGGAGGAGAAAGACCTTTACTATACAAGAAAAAAAAAAGACAGATGTCGTAAAAACCTCATGAAAATATGCCAATAGTGACGCTGAACTTGAAATGAGTGTTTTTTGAGTGTGACCCCTACAAGGTAGCTAGCTAGCAAATTGTCTGGCCTGGACTCCAGCTGCTCTTAGTTTTCCTCTTCACTCTCCTGGGCCGCACCTGGACTCTCCTGTCGTAGACCAAACAGTCTGTCGGTTGATCCACCAGCTGCCCGGCGTCTCCTCTAACCTCCCCTCCCCTCTCACGAGGCCTCAAACCTTCTCCCGCCGTACCCTAGCACCGTTTTTTCGTCCGCCGGGAAACCCTCTCCAACGCTGTCGTTTTTCTTTCACCCACTTTGGGCTAGACAGGAAACACTGTGCTGTTTTCAGGCTTGGCATGAAGAAGCTCATGAGCCAGTGTTATGCACTTAACGCGCTTTCCTCCCCCAGAATCCCCTGAGAAAGGAATGCGTCTGGACACGGGGGTTGGTTGAGCGGGTGTAGCTTTTCTAAGAAAGAAAGAGAAAGAAAGAAAGGCAGAGTCTCACATGTGCAGTAGCTGTACTGTGTTACCATAATACATACGACACCCTTGCATGCCTGCATACACTCGAGTGTGTCAGGCTGAACAATGGCCCCCAGCGTTCCCAGCAGATGATCAAAGCTCCAGTCTGTCCATTTTGGCCTCCTTTTTTTTGTATCTTTAACTTCATTGTTAGCAGACGGTTTTATCCCCACCCTGTTTGTCAGAGCGCCATCCAAGAATTTGGGTCGCAGGTGAAAGCAGTTAGTCCAGGCTGGTTTGGGCCTCGTGTCCGGGCCTCTGCTTCACGTTATTCTGCCTGGCTGAACAAACAGCACCGGGCAGGAAGAGGAAGAGAGGGGAGGCGAGGATTGAGGGGAGCGCTCAGGGGGGAGACTGGTGCACTCTTTCCCCGCAGGCAGGCAGGCTGGGTGGCCCAGACGCCGGAGGTACAGAGGGAGCCCTTTTTTTTGTTGTTTTGTGCCGTCAGAATGGGGGCAGCTGTTGTTGTCTGGGGGGCCTCTGCCCGCCCTCGAGTGAGACTGTACAGGATCGCCCCCCCCCCCCTCCAGCTCCCTCCCTCCCTACCTCCTCTCCCACAAAAACGACCGTCACTCACTCACACATACCCGTCCATCCATCTCCAGCGCCAGATCAGCTGGGGGTGCGCAGTGTTTTTTTGTAGATGCCCAGGAGAGCGAGCAGACGTCCAGCCAGAGGAAGAGAGGACTTTTATTGTGTCAGTTGCCAGGCAAAAGCGCTTTTTATTGCCACTAAGGAGATCCCTGTAAGCGAGTGTGTGTGTGTAAATAATTGTTTAAAAAGAGAAGGGGATCGGCCTCAGCTTAAACCCTGAGCTTTTTTTTATGCATCTGCTATAAATGCAAATTGATAGACATTCCACTGTGCTCCATCCTGTTCAATGCAGAGTTTCTTACACAGCTTCCCTTTACAAAAACACAGACCTTAAAGACCGGGCAGAGTACAGTTGTGGTTTGTTGATAGTCATAAAAGCAGGTGCAGGTGCAAGCCAGTAAAATCAAAACCCATGCCGCAAATGTACACTCTACTGTTGTTCCATTTAAACCTTTATTGAAATTATGAAAGAAAATATTTAACGTATTAACTAAAGATTTATATTCACTTTGTAAATACAGTAGTCATTAATATATTAACTGTTCTTATATGAAAAATCTTCAAAAGGTTATATAAATTGGACCAGAATTAAGGCTTCAGATGTTTCTTTTTGCTTTCTTTCTTTCTTTCTTTCTTTCTTTTTTTGTTTAATTAAAAAAAGTGATCTTTGCAGATATCAGAGCTCGACTTTACGTCGAGTGGATGCGGGGGAGTGAAACGCATGGTTTACTGATGAGACGTGACGCAGGACAAAAATAGGAAAAATAATAATTTGTTACACACTTCCCCTCCCACCTCCATTTCCCGCTCCCTGTTTTCTGAACTGTTTTTGTTTCTTTTTGTGGATTTCATCTTGACGGTTTAACGTTTAATATAACAACCTTTTTTTTTTTTTTCCTCCTCCCTCCGAGCGACGGATTGAAAACATTTGAAGAAAATGCATTTTGGAAAAAAAAAGAAAAGAAACAAAAATTGATTTTTTTTTTTTTTTTTTGCATGTTTTTGCTGCCCCTCCCCTCCCCTCTTATGTTTTGTGTCACCGGGCCACTCTCTTATGAATCTGTTCATTGTTTTAAAAAAAGAAAAAGAAAAGATGTTTTCCCACATAACGCACAAATTATTGAGATGGCTCATATGCATGAACATGTGATGAACAAGTTTTATATCATCGGTTTAGAGGTCGGCTTATGAAGAACATAAAATGTAGCCTCATTTGATTTGGAAATGATGTGAGAGTGTGTGTGTGTGTGTGTGTGAGAGAGAAAGAGTGCGTGTGTGTGTGTGTGCGTGTTGGCCTACCACGTCTGACCGATGCACAGCAGCTTTGAAAAAGGGAAAACTTGCTCATGTAGCTCCGGTGTGTGTAGTTCTGTTTTATTTCTGATCCTCGTCTGGACGTGGTAACGACATCACTCGAAAAGATAATCAGTATTAGTTTTTATTCACTTAATTACCTCTTCAGCAGAACAAAAATATATATTAAAAAAAATAATAATCATCACATTAGCAGATAAACTAATCTCTGTAATTTTTATTTTCTGTGTAATTTGCATTTTATACACAAGGGGGCGTCGTTTAGCTTCTTTAATTGTACACGATAATGAGGAAAAAGGACTAAATGAAAGGGTAGAAAAATCCTTTGTAACACGGTGTGCTGGGCCTTTTTTTATTATTATTTTGCATTTTGCAGTGTTATGAGAACTTGGATATGCTTTGTACAGAATTTTTACAGGTGTGAAGTTTGCCCAACAGACTAAAAAAAAAACAAAGCTGAAGGGGAGCACGGCTTTTCACACATTTGAATACAGGATTTACATTTACCCAAAGTCTCCTGGCCATGTGAAGAAAAGCCAGTCGACCTTTTTCGAACTGTCGCAGGCAGGTCATGTTTTGCAGTCGGGTGTCGTAACTTTGAAGCCGGTAATTATTCTACTACGCCCAATGAGGGAGACGTAGGAAGTAGGGCTGCATTGGTGATTGATTACACAGATCACTGGAGGTACACCATGTTTTAATTTATACACATCCTCTTATAAATGATAAAAAAAAAAAATATTCATAGCTTGGCTAAAAAGACCCTTCCCCCTCCCCTCAATGCTGTTCTGAAACATGAAACACAGTGTCTGTGTTATGACCATTGCATACTACGTTGCCAATACTACAGTGTGATGAGACTTTTGTTCTTGCATGAATCGAGACACTGTTCTCCTACCTCATGTTGTGATATAAAAAGATGTTTTTTAAGCAGAAGACACTGCATCTCTAACTGTTTATCATTGATATTTACTAGTGAATTACATACCTGTAAATGCTTTTAGCTAATACCTCAGTTGTATCTAGTGTTTGTTTTTTGTTTTCTTTTTCTGTTTTTTGCCCTTCCCTGATTTCAGATCTTGTAAATATACCCTGTATAGACAATGAACTTGGATGAAATTCAAGTAAAGTTCTGTAGTGTCAAACCCGCGTTGTCTCTCGCCTTTTCTTACCTGATCCTGATTTTTGTCCTTTAGCCAACTTCCTCGTTGGCTAAAGATTTACACATTTGCACAAGAAACCGCTCGTGTGGTGAGAACATAAACATCAGGAGAGAAAGCAGCGGTGTTGTGCAGCTGATGAACCACAATATAAACACACTGTAGCCAGTGTGGTGTGTTCGCACAGTTTAAAAGTAGAGGGATAAAAGCTCTGACAGTATAAAGAATGGACCGTGAATGCGTGATGTCACCCACAAGAGCTGGTTTGAAGCTCAGAATCTGTGATGCTTGCCGCTCCCATGTTGGCTGTCCTGCCTGTTCTGCCTGTTGGATTATCTAAAAATGGGCAAAGACATGAATCATCGGCGGATCTGAGGCATGCTGAATGACGCCTGGGTGCTCAAACAAGCCATCTGAAACCGCACCCAACTGTCAATTAATGCAGCCACGCTCTTAATTCTGCATAACTTTAAGCCTTAATACATTTTGAACAGGTGAGTTCTATATAAATTCACCCTCAGTACAGTTGTCATGAACATGGAAATTAGCTTTAGAGACCAAAACAGTTTTTTGTACCAGGCTGTAAACATGTTTGAACATTTGAACATGGGGACTTATGGAGAATCTTTTGCAGCCAGCCTCAAGTGGCCGTGCAAGAATACACCAAGCATATGTTGTCCATTCTTTATCCTGTCAGTGGTGTGCACACTTTTTTAAATGTAGAGGGGTAAAAATAAAAAAGTCTCCAGAGCCGGAGCGTGTCACTTGAAAAATATGTGTAGAGTTGGTAAATTAAACAATTTAGAATTTTTCTTGTAATAACAACATTTTTTTCTGGATCTGGCCTCTCAAATGTGAAACTTTATTGATTTTAATTGTAGATATCATTTTACATTTTTGTTTGCACATTTAAACAAAACAAACAAATAAATAAATCAACAAAGTATTTGGCAGATGAATAAATGAATGGCAGCCCTGAATATGTGACAAATATATCTTCTGACATGGCCTAATTTGTGACATGAAGAGCAGAGATAATTTCATTAACCCCCCCCAAATATTTATTATTGAATCTATCCCAGCTGACTCAGGGCGAGAGGACACATGAACACATTTTAAGTGTGTCTTTGGATTATAAGTACCTCACAGTACCTGAACAGAACCCACAACGAGGTGTTTATTCATATAAAGATATACAAACAACTCAAACATTAAAACATAACAGCAACACAAAAATGCCAGGCTGAAGAAGCCTCTCTTCATTCCCAGGCCAGGTGCACCTCATTGAGCCTTCAGAGGTGTCACACCTGGGCAGAGCCGGAGGAGAGACGAGGGAAAGGGCCGAACGGCAAAGGGAACATATTGTACTTTTTTTTATTTAAAGTAATGATTTAATTTCTTTGCAAAAACTGCAGAATCGGAGCAAAGTGTTTTTTTTTATTTTATTTTACATTTACACATTTAGCTATAGCTGCACCTGTGCAACCTGTCAGCATAAACACAACAAACGGATCCCGATAAACCTAAAAGGGACGTTTTCCTGGATTTTAAATTTTTTGTTTGTTTGTTTTCTGTCTCGTCTACATAGATAAAGCTGCTGTTTTGCTACAATATCATATGAAGCAGCATCGCTCTGCTACAGATGTGCAGCAGCCTCTCCTTGGAGTCAACACCCTGGATACAGTCAGGCAACCTCCTGAAGAATGTTGTACCTTTTATTCAAATAATTCACGTTATATTTTGCAGTTATAGTCTCAAACTCTCAAAAATGAACTTTAAGGATCCCCAAAGTTTCTTAAAAGTCATCCATTTAATACGTGATGATACATCCCACAAACCGCAAATAAAAAGATTCATCTTTGGGGAGCTACAAACGTCTGTACCAAAGAGATGTTTCACTGGGGAAGTGAAAACTTTGACCTGAGGGTGATGATGAGGAGTCAGGGGACAGTCCATCAATCCACCTGATAGTTGTTGATTCTTAGATCCACATTTATGAAACACAGAGGTCTCAGCAGCCAGCAGCTTCTAACACTTGCCCTGCGTGTGTTTTCTTGGTGCATGTTCTGTCCTCTGCAGCCAAGCTAAATTTAAATCTCCACTCACAGAAGCTGTCGGGAGGAACTGCTGCCAAGCCCTGTGCTAGCTGTGAGGCTGGACAGACTACACATAAAACGAGTGCTATCAGGAGACTGTTGAGGAAGCAGAGCCAGGCGGTGTTCAGACCCAGGTATGCAGGTAGTCCCATGGGTAACAGGAGGAGCAGGAACAGAAAAAACAGGAATAGGCTCCATGTGTGAAGAAATATATACACAGTTTGGTGAACAACTCTTCTGCTCGAGTCAGATCTACTTTGTTCTAGTGGTGTGCTGCACCCAGCATGCACTACTGTACAGCAAAGAGTCAGGAGGAGGAACAAGGCAACCTGCACGACCTCAGCGGTGTAGAAGACCTGGCACTGGTGAATCTGGCTGTGAGCCACATCCTCCAAGGCAGGAATGAAGTCAGACATCAGGAAGACATAGAAAGCAGAGAAGTACCACAGGAGGAAGGTCACAAATAACCAGACAAACCATCTGAACCTGGCGTTGTTGGGTTGCAACCTCCGAGTGACAGTGCAGAGATGGTCCACACCAGCCAAGATTGCAACAGGCCACTGCAGCGCACTGTAGACTTGTCCGAGGATTTGAACCAGCAAACATATGTGGTACCTGGTCAGCTTCAATCCCAGGAGGAAGACCTGCCCATCAGTGTGGATGTGAATGGCGGCGACGGAGAGGGTCAGGGTGGTGTCGACGACAGCGAGGGAAACGGCGAAAACTCCCAGGAAGCTTTTGCAGATGTGCTGACGCTGGAAAAACACGAGGGCCCAGTTGAGCAGACATTTTCCTCCCAGACTGAGCAGGATGGAGGTGATGGAGATATTCATGGCGTGCAGTCACACCACTTCAGAGAGTCTGCTACTGCAGGAGGGACAACAGCAAATTTAAAACCACTAAAAAACATAATTACAAATCTGTCAAACATGAAATATTCATGACTAAATGAGCAAAGCTTAAACTGCAGCTAGCGTCTCGCCCATCTACCAGCATTTATTTAGCACTGAGGTTAACAGGCCACATAGCGTGCGGAGTGTCTCGCCTATACTATGTTATTGACAGTACTTAGTATGTAGAGTACAGGCTGTATCATTAAAGTTCCTTTATATTTCTGCCCAGCAACCAGGTGCAGTTAACTGCAGTCAACCAATCAGAGCAGAGCAACCAACAGCAGCCGTGTCTGTCAGTTGAAACTGCTGAGAAAACCTTGAACGTTCACCTTCGGACAACAGACGATGATGACCACACTGTAGGTCGTATAACTGAACAGAGAGGATTATAAGCATCCTGAGGTCTTGCTGATCATGTACATATTTAATGTGTGTGGCCAGAGATAAAGAAATGTGACCTTTGGAGCGAGGTAAACAACTGGTACGCCTGCTGGGCTCCTGAAATGTCTGCTCTCAATTGATATGGGAGTAAATGGGGCAGTTGGTGGGTGATCCTGACGCAGCTGAGCTGTCCGAGCCTAAACTATAAGTCCGACAGCTTCAGCATGTTCCTGTGAACAGAGAGCACGAATCCACCTACAATGTGATGTTAAATTTATGTCCGTCAGTGAAATTTGTGCCACTGGGAGCCCGCTTCGGAAGAGGCAGGACAGGTGGCCAGAGCTTCAGGAAGCTCTTCAGAAACCTGTGGGTGACGTCACGCGTACACCGTCCATTCTTTATACTGTCAGTGCTCCCGGCCTTAAACGTAAGGAGCTATATTAAAAATTCATGACTCAGTACAGCCACATTGAATCACCTGAGGGGGAGCAGGCAGGAGGGTCTGAGTGGATATCTGTGACATCAACTTTGTTCTTCCTCTTACTAATAAATCCTGTAATGATGTAACCTTCACGGTCTAAACTGAGCTCATCTCATCTCCACCAGTTGTCTTAAGATCAATCTGTGTGGAAACAAATGCAAAAACTCACAGTGGAACTGACCTAAAATAGAAAAACACTTTCTTTTCTACCGCTCATGCCTTATTTAAACATTCTCCGTGTCTGCATAGAGACAGTGTCGCATAGTAACCAGGCTTTTCCTTTCCCTCTTCCAGTCAACGCTTGCAGCAGAAATCAAAAATGTCTCATCGAGGTGTTTGAGGTCGAGGCCACTGATAGAACAAACCAAAATAGTGCTGGGAGGAATTTTCACTTTTGCCTTTCCAAACAGTCTCTGTCGGCCTTTGGAACCCGTCCACGCCACAGAGCTGACAGATTTCCAGATGGAAATGGGGTTGACAGTGCCGTCACCTTCAGCTCTCTAATACCTGCTGACTCACAGTCTGGAACGACAGTAATCCCGACCAGGAAATGGAGCACAGGTACACAGTCTAGACTGTCAGTTACCGCGTAAGGCTGTTACAGTGAAAGTGACACCCTGAGAAAAACGTGAACTCACTATATTCTCACACTCTGTAGCATGAGTACAAGTCCCTCAGAGAATATTATGTTATGTATATATTACAGTCGTTTGTGTTGAGAAACTACTTGTACAGGATATTGTCTGTCCTGAGAAAATGTAGATCTGAAGCGCTCCATTTAGTAGCTATTGCTCAAATTACACGATCCCGTTTTCTGTTTTCAAGCTGGTTAATTCAACATCTCTCTGCGCTCATCCCTGCATGGTGCAGTTTAAAGTCAGAATAAATATGTGTTCTGAATTTGTCAGACCAAAGAAGAGTTATAAACCACCCAGCCAAATACGAGTGATTAAAAATATCGACAACTTTATGAAATTAGGTGTCAAAACCAGGCAACAATGAGCAGTATTCTCAGCTCCAGGACTGTGAGGGCGTGTCTACTGAATGTGCTGACACCACGCTGACTGATGGGAGGAGTGGAGCAGCCATTTTGAAGCGACTGAAACGTGTCAGATGAGTTCAGAAAATGTCATGACTAACTTTGACACAGTCTGAGCGAGATGAATTCATCTCTACCTCTCCGGTAGGGGCGCAGGCGTATGCTCAGGGTGACCTCAGCGTGTCATCGAGCCACCCTTTAAGCACCGCCCACAAAATCCTGGACTGAAAACTGGTGCAAGCTCTTTTCACGTATTATTATTTCATGCCTACTCAGATGTCAAGAGAGGTATGGATTCACTTGAACAGGAGCTAGAGTTGGTTGGACAGGACGACATGCATCTAACTCCAACCAAAGGCTGCTCACTGTCCTTCACCTCTCTCTTGGCTAAAGGCGTGCAATACTAAGACGCTCAGTGGTTGAAGGATGTTACGCTCTGTCTAGACTTTGAAAAGATCCACTACTCAGTTTGTAACTCAGACAAGAGCAGTAGCAGTCTGAACACAACCTGGAACAGCATTCCTCTGGACTTATGACATGTAGATTTGGCTATTGTGGGGAAAGGACCGATGCAACTTATTTCCTTTTTTATAGCTACCTACCAGGGATGGAGGTTTATGAAACCCGTCCGAATTGTTCGGTTCAACTGGCTCCTTTTTCTCATAGGCGGAGCGTGTACACTCCAGAGCAGAGGGTGGCGGTACATGCGCCTAAAGCTAAGCACCAGTAGTACCGTAATTTTCGGACTATAAGCCGGCTTTGAACCCTGCGGCCTATACAACGGTGCGGCTAATTTAGAGTTTTTTCACCGGGGGGCACTCTCTACTCTCCAGCAGTAAACGCAAAAGTGAGACAGACATGTGGGGGGAGATCATGCGCCGAAGAAGACATTAGTTTTGATTTTAAACTGTCATTTTGCGCATCATGCACACATCCTCATCATGCAAAACACACGAAGAAATGCATGCAAATGATGCAGCTTTTAAGTTAAAGGCAAACAATCTGTCCGTCAAAGCGGGAAATACAGCTTCTGCACGCACATCATCCCGTGTACCGTCTTTCTGTGTAAATCTCATGTGACAACATGAAAACCTGCGGCTTATATTCTATATGTACAAAATTTATTTTCTTTTACAATTAAGCTGGTGCGGCTTATATTCAGGTGCGCTCATTAGTCCGAAAATTACGGTATTGGGTCGGTCGTCGTGGAGAGTTGCGTGAGTATGGCGAGGTCTGCTGGATGGGACCACTTTGCACTTTGCACGGTGGTAAGAAAGTTGTTCACAAAGGTCCGACAGTGTGCAAGCATCGTGCAACACGACCAACATCATAACTGATTTTCCTAACAGTCAACATATACCGTGACCACGAACCGAACCGTGGACCTACTACCTACTTTGTAAAATAGCTTCACACACACATTTTATCCACATTTGTGTATACGTGATTCAAATTCAGTGAAAATGTCTGAGAGAAAAAAATGACACGATCCTCCGTAGTTGGACTTTTTGTTCAAAAGTTGAAATTTAAAGTTAATTCTTCACCTTGGAAACAGGAGCAGGCCAAAACAATCTGATTGTCTGCTGTTTCCAAGGTGAAGAATTAGCTCTCCATCTATGCGTGTCTTCTTTTTTTTTTATTTATTTCGTAGACAAAATTACCTACACACTGACTGAAAGCAGAAAAAGAATCCATGTGCAAAAGGTGAAATGGAAACTACATTAATTCTTTTGAATAACAGCTCTACTGTTTTTTAAACTCTTGAACTCTTTAACATTTAAAAGTGTTCAGGCAACTTTTCCATGAAATGGGACTTGATTTTGCTTCTACACACCTGATATTATTAAAAAAACACAAACCCTTTCACTATTTTTAAGATTTTATATTAACCATATTATATTTTAATGCTTATTTCTTTATTTGCAAGGCACACTCTAGTATTTGAACTAGAGGGTTCAACTTCCTTATTTTCTAGGATGTGGTTTGTTGTGTTTCACATTAGAGATGTTTCTCCACCCCACCAGTCATGTTTTATTAGTCATTACATGATGATTTAAGGACCATCTTTTAGTAAAATTTCCTTCATTTTTGCTGAGTATTCCAGATAGGTGATTCTAAAAAATACTGAGCTCAGTTCTTGGAAGAGAACCACAACCAGATTTTATTGATCAATGCTCGGGACAGAAATTAAAGCTCTTTATAATGTTATTATAAGACTGCATTAGCTTCAGCTAGATCTACCTAATAAACTTTATAAGTAAAGGTTATCACGGCAGGCTTGACACCCGATTGTGTCTGTGTGTCTGAGGAGAGAAGACTCAGAAATAAGAAACTCTGGAACAGATTCAAATAAATAAATGAATTTCCAATAAATGACAGAGCATGGAGGTGTTACTTGGACTACTGTCTTCTGTCTTTTGTTTGTTGATGGTGGCAGCAGTGCACTTTTTTGATAGTTGATGAACATTTTATCAATCTGTTGTTTTTGAGCATTGTTACACAGCCTGGATGTTCTTTTTTCTCTAATTCTTTATCCTACACCTGCTACTTTTTTGTTATCAGTGTACAAGTAGAGCTGCACAGGCGTTATTCAGAGTGAACACTGACTAAATATTAACACTGGGAAAGGAAATTCACATTTTGCATGTCGCATGCATGCATGTCGCAAGTTGCTGTTATCAGAGAGCAGAAATATATAAAGTACTTTTCACTGTTTTTGCTGCATTTGTTTGTTTGAATTCAGAATGAATGTACCAAAGTCAACTTCACTTCTTTAGATTTCTCTTAGTTTTACATGAGACCCAACACTCACCACCACCACATACAAAGACACAGTCACCTTTTGGGTTTATTACCTGTGTGAACGCGATCATCTGATGTTAGATGCAGCACTATATGCCTTTGTTTCCTTAAGGTTTTCAAACATGCACGATCCAGCTTCAATGTCTCCTGTACTATGAAAACACGCCTTTTAGAAGGTGTGGTAACGTTGGTTTAGCAATACATTAATCTGCTCTGGATGAGGAAGTTACTGCTAACTGCTGTCGAGCACTACAAGGAGTGGTGTTTAAAAAGCAAGTAAATGTACGGCACAGTAGTCTACAACGTTTCACATAATTACATTTCATGTAAGGTATTTATGCAGTCCAACAGGACTTCCCTCAACTTATCAGCTGAGAGAAGTTGTAGACGTTAACAGGCGTGAGCCAAAATGCAAATAAGGTGTGGTTTCATGGGTTGTGTAAAGAAGGAACTTACTCACGGTGGTTCTTGAAATTTGCTCTTTCACTCATGTTAACAGTCTTTGTCTTTTTAAGCAAGACAAACAGAGGAGAGCATGATTGGCTGCGTGGCTCTGCCTTTGGTCTGAATCATGAACCAGTGTGTGTTGTGTTTTGCATTCATTAATGGTTGTCTTACATATACTGTCTTTATTTATCATGTTTTTAATTCTATAATCTATTATTTATTTTGTAAACACTTTGGGTCCAACAATGAGAAATGAAAGTATAAAACAAACAAATTTAACAACCTGAAACTGCACTCGTGTAAATGTATTTTTTTGCTAAAGGATTCTTCCACTTGCATGTGAAATCAGATCAGATTAGAGCCTGCATAAATGCTTCACAGAGTTCAAGTAGCAGACGCATCTCAACGTCAGCTGTTCAGAGGAAACGGTGTGAATCAGACCTTTATGGTCAAATTGCTGCAAAGAAACCACAACTGAAGAATAACAATGAAAAGAAGAGAGCTGCTTGAGCTGAGAAACACAAGGAATGGACATTAGACCATCTGCATGTGTGGTTCCCACCGTGACACATGGAGAAGGAGATGGCGGGGAGGTGCTTTGCTGGTGACACTGTTGCTAATTTATCTTTAAAAAAAACAAGGCAAACTTAACCACCATGTGGAGCATTGGCTCCTGCAACAGAACAATGACCTGTCCTCAACAATCACCCGACTTAAAACCCAGCTGAGATGGTTTGGAGTGAGTTGGAGCGCAGAGTGAAAGAGAAGCAGCCAACAAGTGCTTAGCATATATAGGAACTTATTCCAGGTGACAATCTCATGAATCACAGAAGAGGAAACATATTCTGGTTTGTTTACACTTTTTGTCGTTTACTACATGGTTTCATGTGTGTTATTTTATAGTTTTAATGTCTTTGGTGTTAATATACAGTGTAGAAAATAATAAAAATAAATTGTATGAGAAGGTTTATCCAAATTTTGTCTGGTATCATATGGTATTTGTGCTATTATTCTCATATTTTTTATTTATTGTTGTATCAATAATCTTGGATCTTGTATTATGTGATTTGATATTGATATGTTCAAATACCAATAAACAGCGTTTGAAAAAAATGATAGCTGCCTTTTTATTTGGTAAATTTATTGATTGATTATAATTAAACACGGTTTATGATTTAAAAAAAACGTAAAAAAAAAAAAAAAAAAAAGAGTAGAAGAAAAATGGAATAGGAGTAGAACTATCTAGTTTATTACTGTGTTGTAATCCTGTCTGACCACACACGGCGCTATTGCTTTCACTAAACACCCGTCCTGCGCAGAGTCCAGCTCACCGTGATGTCCCTGAACGCGTCCCTTTAGAAACGTCACTTCCGCCGCCGGTCATCATACTGTTCAGTAGTATGTTAGCTTTTTTAGAGTTTGACGGCTCTGCTGTCTGTCTTTAAACACACATTCAGTCTGGCTTTTAAACTCGATGAACACCTTTGATGAAGTAGTATCGATATGAGCACGATTTCCTCAAGCTGACACAGTAAGTCAGGCTTCATTTCGTTCAGAGCTTCACGTCGGTTAGCCAGTTGAGCTAATTGCTAGGGTAACGTTGGCTGTCAACGGACCAACGGTTGTCTAACGGCTGTGACTGACAGCAGCAACTTCTGACCGTTATTCTGCCGGTTTTTGTGTCCGTTAGCTGCTCGTACACGAGCCATGTCTTACACAGAGACGGGAGCCAAGGTCAATGTTGAATGATAAAATAAAAATAAACCATAATTTTAACTTTAAAATGTCCTTAATTAGCGTTAACTGTATAAAGAAAGTTGGTGTGTTGGCTGTCAAATCAATATCGGTTGGTTTGTTTGTTGCAGGACTTAAACTACACACATTAAAGGTCTAGTGTGTAACTTTTAAGGGTATCTATTGACAGAAATGAAATATAATATTCATAATTATGTTTTCATTGGGGTTTTAATCACCCGAAAATAAATATCATTGTTTATTTTACGTCAGAATGAGACTTTTGTATGTACAGAGGGAGCGGGTCCTCTTACACAGAGTCCACCATGTTGAACCGCCATGTTTCTACGGCAGCCTATAAGGGACAAACCAAACAATGGCTCTACGTAGGACCTTTAACATTTTTTGCACAAGTATAGATAGATAGATAGATAGATAGATAGATGCTTTATTGATACCGAAGGAAATTCAAGCATCCAAATATACGAATATACATTGAACATACATTAGAATTAACCTATAACACAGTACCCATATGTTAAAATTAACCTGAGATAGATCTAAGTTTAAATATGTACAGAGAACTCAAGCATTTGTAGCAAAATTAAACATTTGCATAGTTTGACAGCATTGTAGTTTCTCCTTCATGCTTGAAATGAGGGTAAGGTGAATCTGCAACTTCACCACTAAATTGTGCCACTAAATTCTACACACTGCACCTTTCAAGTAAATAATTTCTTCTAGGTTAAACATTCACTCTTAAATCCCTACAAAAAGGCAAACTGATAGACACTCCATCCAACATCCAGCTTTAATTGAAGTCTAAAGAAAAGTAACACACACAAAACTCAAACATAAAAGTAAATATCTATTTATTTGAAATTTAAAAAAGACTATATTTCTCTATTTCTTTGATTTACCCATCATATTACTGTGAATTCCTTCATTTCATTTGGAATAACACTAGAAATGGTTTAATTTCTGTCTTGTTTAGGGATACAGCTGAGTATATTTATTGTCAGTTTCTGTTTGTTCTTTTTACAATTAATTTATTGATAGATTTTAGCTTCATAAATGACTTAAAACATCCATCCATTGGCTGTAACTGGGGGCTGAAGCCTATTCCAGCTGACTTAGGGTGAGAGATGGGGTACACCCTGGACAAGTCGCCAGCTCACAGAGCGCATAGAGACAACAACAACAACAAACAACAATCATTCACACTCGCATTGACACCTACGGGCGATTTAGAGTCACTGCCCGAAACCAGAGTACCCAGAGAGAACCTATAGTGAGAACATGTAAACAGCTGAGGTTTGAACCAGGCTGTGAGGCAACAGTGCTAACCACTGCACCACCATGCCGCCTCTGACTTAAAACTCAGAGATACTTGTTGGCACTACTCTGGCAACAAACTACTCAAGTAATCCAGTCATTTTTCAGCCCTACTTAACATCTCATGAAACAGATGTTTCTGTGTTTTCTTCTTGCAGAATGGAGAATTCAGACACCAGTCCATCATCAGGGTCCCTGGCAGTGCCCGACAGAGGCATGATGCGACCCTCAGCCCCCTCCGGTCAGATGTCAGAGTCAGCGAGGCCCTCCAAGCACAGGGAGCACCCGTCCAAGTCACCAAGGAGACGGCGAAAGGGGACGAAGTCGCAGCGACGGGGGGGTTGTCATGAACAGCTGCTGTGGGAGATCGAGCGGCGGAGGTTGCCAGGCCAACACGAGCACTTGGAGCCCTCTGGCTCAGCGAGCGACACAGCGGAAAGCTCTCCTAAGAGGTTTGCGCTGCAGGTTGCCAGCTGGTCCACCATGCCACTGGCACAACTCTGTTGCCCCGGACATGAGGTGATAGTGCCTTGACTTGTCCTCCTCTCTTTTTCCCCTCCTCACAGGAGAGCCCACTTTCTACATGGACCATATCCAGCCACTCACTTCGGACCCAAAGCCTGTATTCTTCCCAACCCAACTTCAGTCATGTAAGCATGAGGGTGCTGAATGAGTTGAACTTTGTGTGTGTTCGTTGAGGGCGTTGACACAGAAAAGCTTGTGTAACCATGTGAGATAAGATAAAAAATTAGATGCCGTGATTGGATGTTACATGACATGAGGATGGCTAACAGAGCAGACCACAGATGGTTATTGTAACCTCTCGAGTGTTTCCTTGGACACATGCGAAATTATCTGCACAATGCCTGTCATCCGCCACACAAAGGAGGGGAGAGATAAACGGTAAAAAAAAAGAGACAGGGAAGTTATTTTTTCATGTTTGAAATTTGGACCTTTCTCCTACATCAAAGTGTCATAACAGTTAATGACTGACTGCAACTGTCGGTACAATGTAGATTTATCTTTACTTACTTCAGAAGACGAGGTATGTTGTAAGACTGTGATTGCATCGTCTGTTTTAGTTGTTGTTTCATTTATTATAGAGAGGTGGGTGTAAAATATGTGTCTTTATTCGTTGTCTACGTGTCCCAGGCACATCCAGGATCCAGCCAGCCAGCGGCTCACCTGGAACAAACCTCCCGTCAACGTGCTCGTCATCAGGAAAATCAGAGATGAAAGTCTCGTCGAGCCTTTCAAGGAGCTCTGCAGGTTTCTAGTGGAGGTACGTGATCACACAGCACTATAATATGTTAGCTGTCATGTATGTACTTATGATGTTAATGTGTGATTGAGGAGGTGAACTGAAATGGAACAGAAAACAGATTCTGATTCTTTCAGACAGATCTGTATTTCTTTACAGAGGTGTGATCACATACAGTACAGAAGTGAATTTTCAATTAAAGATTAATATTATAAAATGTTTGTTATCAAATGTTTGCAGGCTGTCTGGTGACATTATCATCTAAAAGTAGCTCTGCTGCGGCAGTGGACTGCGCCTATAGGAGGCTGTTTAATCATTTCTGTTGACATGAAGCAAACATTGTCATTACTGCAAGCCACATTAGCATACTGTAGGACGTCCATCTTCTCATGATGAGGAAATTTTCACAAAAACTTAAATTAAAGTGATTAATCCTTTTATCCATTTCATGTTAATTTAGTTACTTACATCACTTAAAATTATTATATTCTGTTGGGGAGTACTAACAGAAATGTGATGGGATAAATAATTCTAGGTCACAGTGTCTCTAAAGGTTTCCCATTATACTTTCATTCTTTGGTTTGGCTGTGAAAGAGGTATTAAACTGTGTTTTATGTTGTATTAAGAGAGTCTTAAATTTAATCACCACCTCTACCTGCTGCTCTATTTTTGTCTCATATGAGAACTTTTCCCTGGGAAAGGCAAATTGTGGCAAATTGTTCTCAGTAAAAATCTAAACGTTGTTTTTCCAGTCTTAGTCTGCATGTATTTAAATGATCATTGTACGATTCGTGTAGTTTCACCAGTGGGGTGACGCTTGTTTGAATTTAGAGATTAGATTAGTCAATTTCATTGATTATAGTTACAGTTGCCCTTGGCCTCTAGTGAACTAAACCTATGCTTATGTTGCATGGTTGTGTGTTAGCCCCTCACTAAGATCATCTACATAAACCTGGGTGTGTATTTTGTTAGAAACTCAACCATTGGTAAGAAAGGCTGTATGGTAAGACGCTTAAAAGTGGATTTATCAGACACGAAGTGGAAAGGAAAAACGCTACGGTGTCAGTCAATTTATCTGGTCTCACCAGATGTGAAACAGAATAAACTTGTTTTTGACGTTGGGTCTATTTTCTAGATGGTCATATCTACATATACTGTATACACCCTATTAATGATCAAATTTACATTTGTTGTGAGGTCAGTGGTTAGCACTGTCGCCTCACTGCAGGAAGATCTCTGGTTCGAACCCTGGCTTAATTAGGGACTCCAAATTGCCCGTAGGTGTGAATGTGAGTGTGTCTGCCCTGAGATGAACTGGTGACTTGTCCGGGATGTACCCAATGTCTCGCCCAGTGTCAGCTGACATTGTTTCCAGCCCCCCGTGATCATGATAAGGACAAGCGGTTATGTAAAATGGATGTATGGACTTGAACTGTTACTTACGGCTGTGGCAAAATCAGGGTTGTGTTTAGAGTAAAACCGGAGTTAGTTTGCCAGAGACCAATGCTCAGCTCCGCTGAGACAACAGAGGAAAAATCAGCAGTGGTGAGAGCAACCAACAAAGAAGTGTCCCATAAACGCTGTACCGAACCTGAGACACTTCATCACGAACCCTGCGTCATTAAAACAGAAAGGAATAAAACTGCAGTTAAACGTTTCAGCACTGGGACTAATGGTGGTAATTATGTGGCTGTTTATACGCAGTCCGGGAAATATTTGTTCCAAAGAACAGAGCGTACACTGACACATCTGAGGTACAGGAAAGCAACAAGTCTGGCAAAAAGAATCCAGGAAATGAAGCAGACATGTAGGTCAGAGGTATAGTCTGGTCTCATGCAGTTATGACACCTTTCAGCCACATGTTTCCAAAACAAGCTGTACTTTGTACAACAAGAACTCATCTATTTGCATTCCACACAGACGCCGTCATTTTGAACTCCACATGTTTGGCAGACGTTCAACTTCATTTCAGAAAGAGTACTTTTCAGAGATGCCTGCCTGTGTGTGTGTGTGTGTTTTGGCTGTTGTCACTAAAGCGTGTCTTTGTGTCTCAGGAGAAGCAGATGATGGTGTATGTGGAGCGCAGGGTAGCAGATGATGCTACGCTGTCAAAGGACGAGGCGTTCGGCTCCATTCGCAATCAGCTCTGCACCTTCAGAGAGGGTGAGACCGCCGTGTCCCACCACCTATCACACAATAAATCACACAATAATGACAATAATGCTCTGATGAAGTCAAAGTGAAGAAGTTACAGCTGTAAAATGTGAAACATAAAACCTGTAACAAAGACTGTCCAGATGAATCTAGTGTTGCCAAAAGTTCTGTTTCACAAATCACAATCTCAAATGGCCTTTTAGATAAAACTATATTTATCTGGTTAATTCATTAAATTAATATTTAATTAATTAATTTTATTGCTGTTAACAAAGTTGCTCCTGAAGAGAAGAGCCAAATGATCCGGTGGTCCCTATGGAGGGACTTGGTGGACTTTCAAAATGAAAACATTATATTGACTATGACATTGTTTTTGCAGGTTATGACGACATCTCTGACTGCATAGACCTGATCATCTGTCTGGGAGGAGATGGCACTCTTCTCTACGCCTCCTCTCTCTTCCAGGTAATCACACTTTTATTGTTTCATCTCTACAGGCAAGCTGAAGGCAGACATTTTCACATTGACACATACTTTGAAAAGGTAAACTACATTATGTTTCAGTGTTTATTCCTTCAAATGGGAGTGAATTTCATCCAGGTCATCTTTCTTTGAGAAGAGTTAAATCTGCGGCAGCTGGACTTGGTTGGCTAAATACCAGGGAAAAACCCACTTAGTTAGAGCTGAAGAAGCTCTTGGATGAGAAGTCAAACCTCTTCATGGATCTACAACCAAGTGGCTTCAGATTAATTGTTATTCTACTTTAACTTAGGACTTCAGTCAAATCTACAAATGTGTGATTAACATGGATTCTGTCTTTACTTTACAAAGGTTTCCTTCTCTAAGTTACTACTGAGATCGCTGCAGAAGCTTGTGTATGAGTATCCTGAATATTTAGTTTACTGTATAAATGCTCATAAGCTCAGTCATGAATGAAGGTCTATTACCAAATGTATACAGTGTTGTTGTGTACTTTATTCCACTGATTTTAACGTCCGGTCTGTTTTTCTTCTCTGCAGGGCAGCGTTCCTCCGGTCATGGCGTTTCACCTCGGCTCTCTGGGTTTCCTCACGCCTTTCAAATTTGAGTCATACAAGACTGAAGTAGCCAAAGTGTTTGAAGGTAGTCTTTATGCGAAATATCGGTCAAATGTTAACCGTTATTTGTGTGTGAATGTAAACTCATTGTGTGTCCTTATGCTGGTTTTCAGGAAACGCAGCCATCACTCTGCGCAGCCGTCTGAAGGTGAAGGTGGTGAAGGACATGCTACAGAGAGCAGGCCAGGAGCTGCACAGCCGAGAGACGACGCAGCAGCAGCAGCAGCAACAACAACAACAACAGCAGCAGGAGCACAACGGACTCCTGCCTCACGGACACACCAACAGTGAGGCCGGCAAGGTCACCCTGCAGCTACAGGTGAGGACAAAGAGGTGTCATCAAATAATCTTCTGGTGTGTTTTCTGGTCTATCAGTTTAGAGGACACAAATAGCAAAGGAAGCAGATTGCAGACACTTTTCACTGCAGGGACTTTTACAGGAGCTCTGGAACCATTTCAGGAACCATTTCTGGAAGCATTTCATCCAGACGACTGAACTTTGTTAATCTGCAGTAACTCCAGGTGCTTGAAAAGTCCTCGCTCTGAGGCAATACTTACTGATGGTGCAGAAACAACAGCAAACTCACGGCAGATACAACTTTATTCACACACACAGGAAGTACTGGCTGGGATTAGAGAGTCAGAGATGTCTAATGAAGTGACCAGTAAAGAAAGCAAGATAAAGAGAGAGTATAAACAAGAGCACGAGTGTGAGAGAGACATAAACGAGCGTAAATTTGTCGATTGTTTCATTGCAGTTCCTAAAGAGGGATTCACATAGCAGATTGTCTGCTTTGTAGACTGACTGATCCACGCAATCATCAGCGTCACACAGCAGTAAATGCAAACAACAACACAATCTTCGTGGGAGAAAATCATGTCTCACATGTTGTCATCTTTTAATCTGTCATGGAGTGGAAACACAAACTGAAGGACACAAAAGAGTTCTTGGGTTCTTCTGGGTGCACTCTTCATGGAAAAGAGGCTTGTTTGATTGCATTTCATCCTCTTTACGTATTCCTGATCACACCCCTAAAATGATGCTGAGAACCCGAAGACGATGGAGGCTTACTCTGTGTGTGCGTGTGTTTCCTTTGAATCTTGTTTTTCTTTGGGTGCGTGTGTGTGTGTGTGTACGTACGTTCGTACACGAGTGCAGGTCAGTGAGCGAGCCGGGTTTCCATGGAGACAGTCATAATAAAGCTGCTAGGCGCATATATGGGAGAAAAAAACGTTGGATGTTGTGAAGTTCTTTGGAGCCAGTTGCCATGGAGACCGTGGCGTCAACAGTTGCAGTCCACCGCCGAATGGATATTTAATGAGCTCTGACGCTCTCGGTCTGACACAGTGTAACTAAACAACATGCCTCACTGCTGCAGTCACACACACACACACACACGCAGACAGTGATGGATTGTTGTGGTCTCTCTGAACCTGAGTTTGACCTCACATAACATCACGTCTGCTGTATCCAACAGGATGTTTGCTCGGACTGACGTCAGTTCATCTCCCAGACATCAGCGCTGCGGCGCTCTGTGTGTGACTGACTCGAGTGTGGAACATGATTTGTATGCTGCCTGTCTTCTCTCTTCTCTCTCTTGCTTGTATTTTCCTGGTGTGACGTGGGATCGTGCTGCACTCTAACCACGCGTCTGTTTCCTGGCTGATTTATTGTTTTGATTGAGAGCATCGATTACATTTTGTTTCATATTTTCTGTTACTGTTTGACGACTATTGTGCTCCGCGCCATATGGGAATATGAGCAATTATTTAGCCGCTGTCATCTCTGCCAAAGAGGCTGTGTTTGGAGATGTCTCAAGAATTACTTAACAGATATTAAGTGCAGATTTAGGACACGGGCCAGTGACGAGCTGATGGTTTTTTGTTGTGGATAGAGCCACCGTGTGGTCATTTATGAAGCACTTTACATTTACACTCTGTTTTAGATTCATTCACTGGTTCAGGATCAGGATACAACATGAACAACTTCTTCTATATATGTTTGATTAAGAACATATTTAACTGACTGGAAAAGTTTATTAAATATTGTTTATTTAATATGTCACTCAGTCACATATTCTGTATTTAGATGCACAAACACATCGTTCATGGCATTTATAGATGGCACCACAGTAACAGCGGTCTGATTTTGTTCTACATAGACTGAATACTCCCAGAGAGGATGTAAGTGGCCGCTGTGGCTCATGATGTAGCGTCCATTAATCCCAGGGTTGGTGGGTCGACCCTGGGCTCCTTCTGTCCATGTATCGGGAGTCCATGAGCAAGATGCTGAACCCCAACAGCACAAGGCAGCCTCCCTGCATGGATTCAAGTTGGATGTGGCATGTGGGGGAGCCCTAAATCCAGTATAACCCTATCGGCTGTGGCATGTTATCTGTGTAGAATGCCATTCTGTAGTGTTCTGGCTTACTTTAAACTGTGAATGTGAGCGTGAATGGGTGCCAGTGAAATCCATTCACCACGATCATGTTTCACTTTTTTGACTTTCTGAATGAAAACAATTGAAATGTCAGATTTAAAGAGTTATCGTCTGATATCACCAGACTAATTCAAAAATATAATTTGGTCTAGAACTTCCCGGTTCATTTCTGATTTTAAACAGGTGTAAGCATCAGGGGCAGACCAATCAAAGCAATGAAACGTGACGTAGTGCTGAGCTAAAGCTTTTCCAGCAGGTAAAAAATGGTGGCCTGTCACAAACTTTCTCAAATTCCAGCTAAGCGTGCACTGTAATGAGGTCTGATCTTCATGAGCCCGTTGCGTTGTGATGGACGAACCCAACAACCAGTCAGAGCAGCAAAACGTGATTTTTCAGATCTGGATTGGTGACGCTGCTGTCAATCATCGAATAAAACGTCCCCCATATTAAAAAGCTGTGACTGGCCCGACTCGATCCAGGTCAGGTGGAGTAATGTGCTCTCTGAGTGTCTTCTAATCTTAACTTTCACGTGTGTTTGCATACAGGTGTTGAATGAGGTGGTGGTGGACCGAGGCCCGTCCTCCTACCTGTCCAATGTGGACCTGTACCTCGATGGGCGACTCATCACCTCAGTTCAGGGAGACGGTAAATCAAACACCCGGCTTCACTTGACTTTGTGTTTCTTCTCAAACTGCTTAAGCAGATCGAGTAAATTAAAGTTCCTCCTCTCTCTCTCTCTCTCTCTCTCCTCCAGGTGTGATTGTGTCCACACCAACAGGCAGCACAGCGTATGCGGCCGCAGCAGGAGCCTCCATGATTCACCCCAACGTACCTGCCATCATGGTCACCCCCATCTGCCCACACTCCCTGTCCTTCAGGCCCATCGTGGTGCCTGCTGGGGTGGAGCTCATGGTAAGAGTGAAGGAGAGGAGGCTGGATGAACTTATTAAGATCTTAGTCAGATGTTAGGCCATCACTTATTCGTTGTGTTGTGACTGTGAAGGCCACATCACATCGTCCTCTAGAGAAGTATCTGTATCTCCTACTCTAACATGGACAACAGTATCCTCATACACAGTTGGCTTAAGTTGAGGTGCTTCTAGTTATCAGGGGCGTTGCTGTTTCTTTCATGTCATGGTTGTTGCATGAAGTTTCTATCAGTCCCTGTTAATGTTTGGCTTCCCACAGCACCACGTCTATTCCTCTGAATATTCATGATCTGTGCTCTCACATCGATGGCACCTTTCTGTACATGAGCAACAACTTACCATACTAAGCCACATGCATTTTCTAGCGTTCACTAGCGACATGGCTCCGGGGAGCAGTCGTCAGTCCAGACTTAAATATCTCAACAGCTACTTGATTTAAGTCTTAATCATCCTTTCTTTTACTTTTACTTTTTATCATCTGTGTTTATTCACCTAATATCTTTTAATTTACTTTCAACTGGTTTTATTTCTCTCGAGAATGATTGGATGTCAGCCCTCAAGATTAACACTTTGGTGGCGATCTTGTAGCTTTTCATGTAGCACCATCATCAGGTCAAAAGTTTAATTTGTCCAGTTAGTTGGTTTATGACAAAACACCTGCAAAACTGACTCCCATCAGTCACTGCTGTAGCATGTCATTGTCACTGTCATGTTGACTCCTGTTCTCCCCCAAAACAGATCACCTTGTCTCCTGATGCCAGGAACACCGCCTGGGTGTCATTTGATGGCAGGAAGAGACAAGAGATCCAATATGGAGACTGGTAAAGTTCATTAACCGTCATCATCAGCTGCCATTTCACTCTGCAGAATCCTGTCCATTCATTTCGGATCGATTTTCTCCCAACAGCATCAAGATCACTACGTCTTGTTACCCGGTTCCCTCCATCTGTTGCCACGACCTGGTGTACGACTGGTTCGAGAGCCTCGCTCAGTGTTTGCACTGGAACGTACGCAAGAGGCAGGAGCGACTGGCCGACGTCTCCGACTCGTCAGACACAGAAAACTGAATCACAGAGAGTGTTTTTACTGCCCTACGTTCAGTCGACGCTCTCCACAGCAGCTGAGTTAAGTGACAGCGAGGGGCTCAGAGCTGTTACTGACACAACCGCGTCACCCCGCACACATTTTCACGGCTGAAACTCTGAACTGTGTGAGAGGGAGCATGCGTGTCTGCAGCCAAAGTAGTGTTACATTAGTCCTATGAATAGCATGTACGATGAGCATACTGTGTTCTATACACTGAGTCACACACGTGAGTGAGCATTACATTCCAGCACAGTCTGTAATTTATCTGTAGCTTACAGGGAGAAAGCATGATTCTCACCTAGAAATGACAAAACACTACTGCAGTTACTTAAATTGTGACAATATATAAATAATCTGTTGTGTTTGGATGTGATGGTCGGTGTGTGAACTCTCTGTCAGACACTCGAGGACGGTGTAGATAGAAAAACAAAGATAAATTAGGAACTATGAATGTAAATGTGTACATACAGGATTCAAAGATAAATTTATTTAACGTCATGTTTATGTGATATTTATATATTTCCGAGATGGGAGCTTAAAAAGACTTTAAGAATTTATATTTCTGATTTAGCTTCTTGTGTTCTGTACAAACATATCGTCCAATCCAGAGCCGACTGTCTGCGCGTCCGAACAGCAGCTGTGAAGGATTCTTTTCATTTCTTCAGCTGCTTTGATAACTTTTCTGCACAAGTCAAACATATAAAGTCAGATAGCATGTTGTAGAACAAAAGAAACTAGGATTCATTTGTTGTTTTCATGATCATGAAACTGTGAAACTGTCAAAGTCTGGAGATAAAATAAAGTTTAAACACTGGCAAACTTTTGATTGTTCGCTCTGATCTCTGTGTGAATCCAAACTTTACAAATCATCCCAATCTTTTTTTTTTTTTTTTTTCATCATATAAAAATAGAATTTATGTACGGACTGTTCAAAACAGTCTGCCATTTAAATCTGGAGTTTTTAAATCAAACGTTTTCAGATTCTTGGAGTAGGTTCGCCGTATCTAAAGCGCTGCTTCTTCTCTGAGAAAGAAAATACATAAGATGTAAGTGAAGCCTTTATTATTTAAATTAAATTTAAATAAACGTATTATTTAAAACTTTACACTGATCATACACTGAGTAAGTTTATCAGGCACACGAAAACAATCACGTTTCAGCCCTTCATAAAAGTCCTTCGTTGCTCATCAGTACTGCCGACAGCAGTTTTTATACAAAGTCTACATTTGCTTTGCTTAGACATGAACTGTTTTAACGCCTCTTTTACTTGCATTAATGTTGTTGAAATGACTGAAGCCAGTTGGTAGTTAGTGCTCAAACAGGATTTGATTATTATTAGATTGAACAGTTAAACCTGCAGTGTCCTCATATGTAGGAATGAGTCACTGTTATTTATTCTTTAATAAAAACAGGACGTTTTGTCCCGCCAAAGAATAAGAACAATGTCAAAACAGAAGATATATCACAGGAAAATATGACAGTACTTGTGTGCTTTCTATAGTTTTATTGCAATGATAAGATACAGATATATTTCCAGACATCCAGTTTTATTAAATTATACTCCAATATTGCATTAAACAGTCTTCAGAATGACATTGATCCAAATGTGGACAACTAGGCGATCAAAAGACATGGTTGTTTTTTTTTTTTTTTGTCTGTTTTGTTTTTTTTTGACCAGTGAGATCAAACATGGATGTTTTTACAATTTCACTTTTTATTTCCACCAGAAATGTGCAATGAGAAGCAGCAGCATAAAGAGTAATAATACTACAATATACAACAGACCGATACTGTGCAACAGTCAAGAACAACTGGGAGAATAACCTTTTTTTTTAATTTTTATTTTTATTCTGTTTTGTGAAATGCCAATATTGAAAGTACAGCGACTGGCAACTCAGGACACAGAGATGCACTTTGCCCGTTTTGGGGATGAAAACAAAACATTTGGAGAAAAAAAAAAGAAGAAAGAAAGAAAGAAAGAAACGACGTGGTTGTTTGAGTTAGAAAGTCAAAGAGCTACAAACCTCAGTGGGCTCACAAACTACTAAATACAGTCTAGTTGAGGACGAAACAAATGGACAGAAAATCTGTGTGAACTCAAACGTCATCTCACCGCGTGCCACGTCAGATTTAAAGTGAGGACCAGCGGGTCAGCCGTCAGCGTTACACAAGCCACTGGTTTTATACGCTCGGGTTAATGACTGACCGTCTTTTTTTTTTTTTTTTAAGTGAGAGACAGAGACGTGGCAGCGCACGACCAACCGGACCGCACATCCAATGTTAAAGATAAAACACAGAAAAACGCTGATATCTAAACAAACTCCCACTGCTCTCTAATCGCAGATGTTACCTTTAAATAACGAGTACACTCTCGATGATCGTATAAAAACAAAACAAAACAAAAAAAGAGCATTACAAACACTCGGAATAAAAATTAGACCTCCTAATACAAAAGAAAAGAAGGGGAGGAAAAAAAGAAGAAGCTGTTTTATAGTTTTAGACTGTACGTATATATCTGATATATCAATAGAATCCATATATAAATGATACATTTATATCTTTTATACTTAAATATAATCCTCGCTATGACTAAAAAGAGCATCTAAGACATTTCTAGCCAGAAGAAAACATGTGAAGGAACAGCTTGGACCTCGGCCGCCAGTCACTGGACTGGAAATGAAACTTGTAGTCTGGTCAGCGGAGCCGACTAACTATGTTCAGACTAGACGGAAACTGGTTTGGATGGGAGTCTAGTGCGAACACCTTTGTATTATTATTTTTTAAAACGGTTTCATTGAGACCAAAAAAAAAAAAAAATCTTCAGTTTTAGCTACACACTAACAATGTTGTGCTGTGCTTCTTTGTTTTTTTTTTTCTTTTCTTTTTTTTTTTTTTAATATTTCGTTCCAAAGATGTGAAAGAAGAGTTTGACACCGCAGTTACAAAACGAACGCCCCCTCTCACTCTCGACTCTCCGTATTGAATCAGCATGCATAACATCGTGTTAGTCGTGTTTGGCACTAGAGTTTGAACTTTGCGTCTGGTTCCGTTTGAAATCAGTGAACGTCGTCCGAGCTTTAGTTGTACAACAAACGCTGCGATCTTTTTTTAAAAAAGAAAATGGAGTACGTCAGCCGTGTCCCAGTCGCTCACGTTTACTCTTAAAAGATGAGCTCCACGTTAAACGTGGACTACTTCAGACTGTGTGGAGGATTGCACGATGATCATCAGCCATTTATTTTAAAAAACAAAAAAGTGAAAATGGCAAGTACCTCAAAGAGCCGTACTACTCTGTCCTCCAGATTAACTCCATCCAGCCACAAAATGGTCGACTTTTAGGTTCCTTCGAGTAAACTACAAGATTTGGTCCGTCTGGCTTAGTTCAGGTTTCAGAGCTGGCTGCCTGAGAAAGAGATCAGACTCACTGGCATTCGACAGGATGTGAAGCTGCTGCTTCGCCAAAGAACCGGAGCTTTCTACCGTGATTGTACCAACGACATGGAGCTCAAAGACACACACACACACACAAAAAGAAAGAAAAAAAAGCGGGGTGGTGAAGAAACCGACACGTCTTTCTACGACGGCTCTTCTCCAACAACATCTGTATCTAAGATCAGGGTTTGACCTCAAATGTAACCGAAGACGGGGCGCATAAATAAAACACTTTGAGCTGAAATGACACAAAAAGTTACCTCTTGACTAGAGAAACGAAAAAGAGATGAAAACCCTCCATCAGGGCTGCTGCTGTTGGTCTGATGGACTTTCGGTTGACACCTTCCTCAGGCAGGTTTTCACGTGAACATAAATAACATTTGGGTTTGGAGGAATCAGATCCACCATAAGGCTTCTTTATTTCTTTTAAATTTGTTTTCCCCATTGTCGTCACCGTTGTCACCGCTGTGTCTATCCCGGTACTGGTCTATCGGTACTGTTTAGTGGAAGATCTCAACAACAAGAGATGGAGCCTCTCCTCGGCCTCGGCGGGCTCAGAGAGAGAGGCTGGACTAGCAGGTCCTGGGATCACAGGAGGAAAGGAGGGAAGGACAGAGAGAGAGTAGAGAGTGATGGGACTGTAAGAAGTTTATGTTTCAGTCTGGGGTTTAGTCTCACTCCCACCCCCTTCTTTCCTCTGTTGCGTCTCCTCGTCTTCCTCCTCCTCCTCCTCCTCCTCCTCTTCCTCTTCCTCCTCTGTGTGCTGCTCCAGCTCCTCCCTGGTGATCATCTCAAAGTCGTTTCCGTTGCTGTGCTGCGAGCCTTCGTCCTCCCGCCGGTCGCTGTCTGTGTCTGAGTGGCGATCCGTTCCCTCCCCCTCTGCTTCTTTACTCTCCTCCGCCGCCGTCACCGCCGCCTCTTTGCTCTCCTCCTCTTCCTCCTCGTCGTCGTCGTCGCCGTCCTTCTTCTCGCTGTCGGACTTCTCGTCGCTGTCAGACTTCTGCGCCTTGGCGGAGGAGCAGCCGTCCTTGTCGTCCGCCTTGTCCGAGCCCTTCTTGCTGCTGGCTCGTGGTCCTTTGTACTCGTGAGTGTAGAGCGGCCTGAACGAGTCGATGAAACCGACGTCTGCCGTCAGGTTGGGGAGGAACCAGAAGTGATGACGGCCGCCGGTCACCAGCCAGATGATCAGGAAGAGGATGCAGCGGGCTGAGGAGAGAGGTGGAGGAAAAACATGAGCGGCATTCAAATCATCTGTGATCACATCAGCCTGTGACTGAACTTACAACACAGCCGGATCTTTGTCTGTCAACTTTGCATTTTGTTTTAATTAGTTTTCATCTGTAGTGGTATGTAGTATAGTTTCCTGTTGCTGATCGGCCCCCAGTGAGAATGGGGTTTTATTTATTTTGTAGTAATGTATATTATTTGTTGTTTTCATAAACTGAGTGAACACAACAGCTCAGTTTTAGCTCTAGTTTTAGATTTGAACTTCATCTTCTGTGTAACATCATGAATGCCTTTGAGGTCAGACTCTGAGTGTGCTGTTCATCCTCATTTCAATGATTCATCGTATCTCGCCTCTCTCTACGATGTTTTTTCAAACAGGAATGTTCAGACGAGACTTTGTTTGAAGATTATCAAACTGGAAATCTTTGATATTTTCCTTGTGAACTCCAGGATATATTTCAGAACAAATAAAA
This sequence comes from Protonibea diacanthus, assembly GCA_028641955.1. Taxonomy (NCBI): domain Eukaryota; kingdom Metazoa; phylum Chordata; class Actinopteri; family Sciaenidae; genus Protonibea; species Protonibea diacanthus. The sequence goes on along the minus strand of CM053988.1, from coordinate 17,868,911 downwards.
CAAGAAAAGAAATTCACTCCAGTCTAAGTTGGACATTTAAAGGGTAACTTTGACAAAAGATGAGAAAATAAGGCTGAAAAATACCAAAGTGATGAACGAGAAGACGTTTTGAATGTGGTTCAGCACTGAGAGAGAGCTGCAGCTGTGAAACTGAACATGCTAAATGCTAAACTGTACTTGTGTAGCGCCTAACATCCGTACACTAAAGTGCCAACTGCTCATCAGTTTTAGGAGCTAACCATTCAGACACATTCACACAGCGAAGGTGCAGCTCGCCGAGGATCGATCATGTAATTAGTGGATGAGCCGCCCCAGGCCAGGACAACGTAATCTTTATGAACAACTGTGCATCATCAAAACACATCCATAAAAAAGTACTTAGAAGAATTAAACAGTTTTTTCGTTCTCTTGATCTACAGTGAGTTGGTGAAGGGGAAGTCTGGTTATGAAATCTCGTCCTCTTGAGGTGAGAACATTTCGCAACGGTGAAAACGTGAGTGTAGTAACACAGCGGCCGGGTCGAGTCTGTCATGTCGGAGTACAGAAAGTGCAGCTTAGTGTTACGTGAAAGATTTTCAGTGTTGCGGCTGAATGTTTGGCTGATTTCGACGTTTGCTCTGGACACTGGTGGTGTTCCTGTGGGGTGATCCTCAGCTCACAGAGGTGATTTCACAGACCGGATCAGGAGAAAGGTTCAGAAAACATCTTAATATCTTTGTACAGCGCTTTCAATATTGTCACCAGGCACAAATAACAACAACCTGAGCCAGCCAATGGCCAAAACAGGCACTTTTGATTGACGTATTTTGACAAGGATTATAATGTAGCCTGGACCAAATTCAACACGTTGTCCCCATTTGTCACTCTGACTTTAAGATGTCACAAGAGGAAAAAAAAACACAGATTTACTCAAAGTATCTGAACTTGTGTCTGTCTGAACTGGAATGTTATTGAGGTGTTTTTTTAATGAGGTACTTACCGACGGCAAGAAGCAGTATACTGGCCACGAAGCAGCCTGCAGCAACGCTTAGATAGTAAACTCCCACACGCATTTCAGCCGGCCACAGAGGGAACAGAGTGGCTGCTATCACTGCGATGACTGAAAGACACAACGTGCGCGCACACACACACACACACACACACACACACACACACACACACACACACACACACACGTAAGTACAAAAACAGTTCAATTAGCTGCTGTCAGTTACAGATAACTCTCCATTCAGTTCTCGTTCAAATGAAGTCTTGATGATGATTTTCAGCAGCTGACTCACCGAGGATCAGTCCCATGGCAAACGTCTTGAAATGGACAGGATCGTAAATCCACACGTACACCTGAAGAAGAGACACATTTTGCTGGGATCACAAACACTTCTCCGATATAAACTTAAGCCAAAACCCCACTGAGCACGTCTCTGTCACGTCGTGGCGTGACTCTGTTTTGGTCTCCACGTGACTTCAAATCCAACCAGGAGTGTTTGAGAAGTTTTTGTTTACTTGATCCAGATTTGGTCATTTTTCTGGTTTATGTGCTTTTTGTTGTCTTTATGATCAGAATTTTACACAGGTTATTTTTATTTTGTGTGGCCTGGTGGAATCTGGCTGCTACCCTCTTCACACACTCACCTCATTTCCGTCAAGGAACAGCTGATCTTCATGAGGCTCCAGCTTAAACTTCTTCTTCACCTCTTTCTTCTTCTTGGGGGTTCCTGGACTGTCATCCTAAAGAAAATAAACAGATCTGGACTTAAAATCAAATTATCTGCATTTTATGGAGAGACAGTGCGACTTAGAGGGACAGACTGTCTCACACTTACTGTGGGGTTTAACATTTTACATGAGGACAGTTTATCTGCTTTCTTATCAAGGATTCGATGAGAAGATCGATGTCGTTCTCATGTCTGTGCGCTAAATATGAAGCCACAGTCAGCTAGCTCACTAACAGACCTGTCACTGTGCACTTTAAACCTGTGCAGCAAAGTCAACATGCACACATTTACTGTCAGAGGCCGATCACATCAACAGCTCTGACTGCTCACAGAACAAACAAAGCTGAAACCAGTCTGCTGCACATGATCACGTTTCAGATAGATAGACAGCAAAAATGATCCATAAAATCTGTCAAAGTTTTCAAGCTAAATGTAAATCTGAACCTCAGTATTTATGACAATCTGTCAGTGATGACACGGTCTGATTAAAACAATCGGAGGGGTCACGTACGCTCTTGTCTTTCTTGATTTCAGCGACCTCAGACTCTTTCTTCTTCTCCTTCTCCTTCTTTCCTTTTTTCTCCTCCTCTTTGCTGCTGTCAGCCTTGGGCTTCTCTTTCTCCTTCTCCTTGTCTTTCTTCTCCTCCTTCTCCTTCTTCGTGTCTTTCTCAGGTTTTTTCTTCATCACTTTGAGAGCTCGGTGGAAGAACTGCTTCTTTAGGAGTCTGTGGAGGAAAGAAGAGAACGACACGATTAACGACATGATTTTATTTAAATCATGATTCTTGATCTGAATAAACAGACTTAAAGGTCACAGCCTGAAATGCAAAAAGCCTTGCATTTGTTCAGCCTGCAAATATGCACAAATTTCATTGGTTCAAACTTCTTAAATGGGAATATTTGCTGGTTTCTTCATCTTCTATGACATTAAACTCAATATCTGTCAATCTGATGTCCGCTTGTCATTTTACAGAGCTTGCTTTGGAATAAAATCCTTCACATGACAAATGTTTATTCATCAACAGCAACAGACGTGTGGCAGTGTGTGTGATGCTGCTAACCTGTTGCAGTAATCCAACACAGACTCCCTGGTGGTGAACAGAGCCTCCTCTCCCTTCTTGGCTTTGGCCCACTTGGAGTCCAGCAGACAGTCCACCGCCTTGGAGGCTAAATGCAGGGACACAAAGACGGATATTATGTACACTGCAGTGTTATTACAGTTTTTATCCATCCACCTTTATTTGTTAGATTCTAACTCATTTAAAAACTGAATATCAGACTTAAGAGGGATTTTTTTTTTTTGCTAGTTTGAACTTTGAATCGGTAATAGCTGATTTTTTGGCCACTTGTGAGCAACCAAATAAGATATGAACACAACACTGACATTTTCATTCATTTAGAGACGAGTTTCAAATCACTTGGTGAAATTAAGTCCAAGATTAACCCTTCGTTAACTCAGCTCCGGGGGAACTATCTGGCTCTTTAGCTGCTGAACGCTCCACTGTGTTCATCAGCTCGTTGCTGACCGCCCTGCGTGCTGAGCAGGTTGTACAGTCGGTTTCTCTGAGCTTTTTCAGCTGCCTGCTGTTGTCATCTGATGCATTCACTTTAATAAAGTCAACTCATCCCTCACTTTATTTGACAACAAGGGCAACAGATGAAACTTGAGTAATCATTACAGCTGCACAAATATTAGGGTAAGCAATTGTAAGGAATAGCAGCAGTCATACAATATTCTACCCACGACTACTGACCAAACAGCGTTTCCCAAAACTGATCGTGCCGTGCCACAGACAAATGCAAATACTGAGTGGGAGGATCAGGTCAGCCAGCAGGACTGAAGTGAAAACATTTGTTCACAGAACAGCTCTTCAGCAACTTACTCATGTTGTGAAAAACACGGCGGGGCACTGGTTTCATTAACTGTTCAGTAATTAAATGTTCGGTAAACAAACAGAGGGCGGAGTTTGACAGTCATCTCCTGACTCGCTCTCCACCCGCCCGGTGTTTAGGTGTTGTTTGTTTTGCCCGTCTCCTCACATCCCACAGTTGAGCACTAACCGATAAAGTAGTCGACTCGGTGGCCCATCATGTTCGTGGACTTGGTGGGGCAGTTGAATCGGAGGTACTTTGCCACCGCCTTCTCCTCCTTGGTGGGCTCGCTCACCTCCTGCAGGACGCAGACAAACACACAGATGATTAAAGGCACGTGAAAGCTGTTCCAAACGTCCTCACAGCTGCAAACACGGTGTTTTCGACCACTAACTCATCTTACAGCTGCATCTGGGGTCGGATAATTAACCGGATTTATCAAAACACAGACGTTAAAGAGCTCTGACTGACCTAAATTAACTTATGTTGCAAATTCAACTAATTAAAGGAAACAGCTGCAGGATAGCTGCAACAAGTGACAGAGGTTTGTAACCGACCAACCAATCAGCTCAAAGATAGCTATATTTAATCACTTCTATTGATAACTGTACCATACCTGTTAATACTGTAAATATACTTTTATATTTCATAGCGGAACATAGCATTTGTATCGAGGCTCTGCACTGTGTTACACTACAGAAGTGTGTTTTTTATCTCAAGAGAGATTGACACATATCATCTGTTTTATTTGTTTTATGAGTTCTTTTGGAAACTCTAAACTAGTAAACTGATTTAAAAAACAGACAGGAAGATAGGACCATCTTTTTTTTTTGCCTAATCCAGTGATTTAAATAGTTGCCAGTTGAGGTGTTTCATTGTATTAATGCAACAATACAGTAAATCTAATATCACAATACAAAAGTCTGACTTATTGATTTACAAAAGCGCATACAACAACCAGAAATACCTCGGTATAAAATGTATAAGAGTCTCAGACATGACAGAAACCTAGTCTTCACACTACATTTAAAAGATCAATTATTAATATAATAGCTGTATCTGCAGGGTGCTGCCATCTGTGGCTGTGAAGATATTATTCCTGTCTTACATAATCTGCTATACATAAAACTCCAAAGTTCAGTTTTTAAGATCATATCTGAAAGGTAACCAAAAGTATTCAAATAATGTTGAAACGCCTGAATAAAAAGTATCCGCCTCTAGAGAAAGGTACACTTTGTGTCTGTCTGTAGATGTTCATCCACAGCAATAAAAAAAAAAAAAAAAAAAATCATGGTCCTCCTCTCTCACAACATCTGCGATGTCTGCCAGCAGCGCTAAATCACATACCAACACGGAGAGAGAGCGACGGCATCAGCACACAGAGACTGAGCGCTGCTTTATCCGGTCCAGCTGGCTCGGAGCAGCAACATGAGGAAGACGAGGCCATCAAACAAGCCTTTGTTTAAAGATGCAGGTATCAGTCACACGGCTCAGTTACACGAGACCCCGACACGGAAAGCCCCCCCCTGTCGCCGTCTATATGATCTACCTGAGTTGGAGATTAGCCGCTCTGTTCTCACCATGAAGGAAGCAGCTCTCAGGTCTTAGTAATGCTCCACACCAGGACCAAAGTACTGGTTGTTTGTCTCATGTCTGCTGCTGTTTGGGTCGATGTTGTGTTTAAAGTGGAGGTTACACTGTCCAAAGTCAGTGTAGTTATTATATAATCAATACCTCTAAAGAATAAGGAGTACACTTAGTTTAATTATAGATAATATGAAGGCTAAATTACATTTTTGTACATGTTTGCAGTGGTTGTAGTTTCCTTGCTGTGGTGGTGGCCTCATGCATAAAGGAGATAACAGTTTGTGTTGTTATGCAACTGAAGTTGCAACATTACGGTGTTAGGTGTAGGTTGTGCATGCTGTTGTACTGAGAAGTGTTTCTGATATTTCCCCTCATTAAAGCGGTTCAAACTGAACACGACTGCCTCCGTGAATGTAGGATTTAATTCTTGCAGGCCTGTTTAATTACGCAGCTTTAGTCTTCTAGGTGTGCCAGCCCTGAAATAATAGTCTTGGCTACACAAATGCGCGTCAGTCCTTAAATGCCGTGACGTAAATCACAATCAAAAAGGATTTCGAAGAATAAAAAAGGAATTCGGCATAGTGTAGAGCGGTGATGTTGTAACAGACGGGCCTCATTTGATTGTGGTCGGCTCATGAATGAGATAACAGGATGTGTCGTTAAAATGCAACCGAACGCAAACAGGCAAAGTGCTACAGTCAGTTTATCACATACACCTGAAACTAATGCAGAAGACCTGCAAGAGGTCATCTGTTTTAGAGATGTGTTGCCTGAACTGTATGGTCATTCAGGAGGCTGTAGTTTGCGCTGCTGTTGATTTGTATTAAACGACAACCTCGTGTCTGTGAAGTGAAGCCAATGCCAAAAACTGCAGTTCATCAAACGTCCACTTGAGGCTGGATACAGAACAAGTCAGTCTCCATATGTCCCCATGTTAAAATGTCCATCTTCACAGCAGAAATAAACATGTTTACAGCCTGGTACAAAAAACAGTTTTGGTCTCTATGGCTAATTTTCCCGTTCATGACAACTGTACTGAGGGTAAATTTTTATACAACTCACCTGTTTGAATTATATTAAGGCTTAAAGTTATGCAGAATTAAGAGCATGGCCGCTTGTATGTGGCCTCAGGTCTGCTGATGAGCCACGTCTTTGCCCTATTTTAGAAGAGAAAGGCTTGCCAACATGAGCCACAGATTTGGCTGCGACACTGTCCATTCTTTACACCGTCAGTCTTTGTAACGTGTCACACATACACTGGGAGGTGTAATACAATAGCGGCTAATATTTAATCTCCATTGATTTAAAGCTGTTTTGACAGGAACTGGAATGTTTTAACTGTCATTACGGTGTGATTTATTGCATTACAGGGCATTAGTTTCAAAGTATTCAACACTTTCATTCATCTACAATTACAACACGACAACAAGAGTTCAGCTCAGCTTATCCCGCTGCTTTGTAGGACACTAATGCTGTATCCCAAATCCATACTAGTAGTATACCTGCCACTGCAAACCACACATAACAAAGACAGAAGGATATTTAATGTTTTATTTTTTCCAGCTGAGAGCTGCAACATCTGATCAGTTAGTTTACAGGCTCAGGTCTGAATATAAACTACAAGCACACACTCGGGCTTAGCTAAAATGAGTTTTTTTTGCTAATCTGGATCACATGTGTGTGCAGCAACATGATCCAGCCATGTCTTCTTCATCTGTTATTTCCAGGTGACTCATTTTGACCACCAGTGTCTGTCTATGATGGCGCAAACACATACATCAGAAATGTGGATTTTTATGACACATCCTGAGTGATCTTTAAGTTCATCGAGCCTGCGGTCTCTCTTCAAACTGTTGCTTTACCTGAAATCACTGCTTCTAATCTCCAAAGCGCTCCCGGAGCCACGTTAGCCTGCTCCTACCTGCACGTTAAATCACATTACAAAGCACCGTGTTGACTCATTAATTAAAACTCCCGCAGATTGCCTCACGTTATGTAAACACGTACACTTAGAGCTGACGCAGCTTAGCCTGCAAACGTTTCAACAGCCGGATCAATCAGAAGAAAACCGGCTGCATGTGCGGACAGCTCACAGGCCGACATTTATAACGCGGTGTGGATGTGTGGACCGGTGTTTGAGTGCTAGTGGCGGGAAAGACAGTTAGCACGGAAACGTCTCAACAAAATACAAAAACTAACGTTTGTTTTCGCTAGCCAGCTAATGCTAACCACCGCTAGCCATCATCTGCTTCATCTGCCGCCTGTTAACGGCTCCTCGCGAGGATGCTGCCGTTAACAAACACCCGGCGGCAGTTCGTAAACCGGCGCCTGGTTTGTATCTGCTGTGTTTAAACCCGCACGGGCGGTAATTGTGCGTGAATTTAAGTGATGTTACCTGGATCCGTTTCTTGTGCCTCCTGCGCTCCGCCATGATCCTCCAACTCAGCTTCTCTCTGACGTGCGCGGCGCTGCGCACGCGCATAGAGCGTGTGGTATCGCGAGACTAAGTGGTCAACGGTTGAAAAAACGGTGATTTCATTCATAAACATCTCAACGTATTTTATTTGTTTGTTTATTTTTTTTAACGACACAATCAAAAGTTATTATCACAATACTGTTTAGTCTAATATTTTACATTTTATTAACAGTAAATAAAGAACAACTAACAAGTATTTAACTTGAGTATTTATATTTTTATTCTATTTGATACCAATAGTCAAATAGATAGACATTTGTCGCAAAATTAAACATTTGCAGAGGAATTAAAATGTGCAAAGGAGTTAAACTTTAAAAGTTAAACTCTAACTTAAACTTGTATTCATACTTTAAATTATGGAAGAAAACGCCAACCTTAAACGTGAACTCAACAGTACTGATATCCTTTTACCATAATATTAAAAGTTGTACCGTATTTAGAATGGTAAAATTCTGGCAACAGTTTTTTGTGTGTCATATTTCATGGCAAAACCTTTATTTACAGTATAAGGCATTCTAAGGGAATTTATATAGAATAAAATAGTATTTTAAATGACGGACTGGTAATTGCACACTGTCATATTTAATGGAAAACTTTTCCCAAAAACTTGAAATAAGATTCCAACCTCAGAACCTTACCTAATATCCTTTTGCTGTAATATTAGAAAAAGTTATACAGTATTTATTACAGTAAAATTCTGGCACACAGTTGCCACTATTTTTCTGTAAAAGCAAGAAGTTATTGTTGCTTTAGTTTACTATTTGTCTTGTTTTTTTTGTAATGATTGTCAGGATCCCATTGAAAACAGGATTTAAAGATGTATGTAATTACATGTAATGTAAATGGGACAAATGATTTTGCTCCAACAGCAACAGTTTTCAGGACTTTAACCTATATTTTATCTTAAAAATACTTGATGTATTTATTCTCTCTCAAACATGACATGAAGACAGTACTGCATGTTCCTATGTAGAAAAACACTTTATTTACAATCCAACAAACGCAAAAAGGTATCAAACATCCAAATCCAAAACACTTTCATCATTTCATTATAAAACCATTCCCAAATTATTTCTATGGTCCTTTGCTGACCTACTTTAGAAATGACAGTTAGCAGCTTAAAAAAATAGGTAAGTTTAAAGCTACAATCAGAAATAGAAGAAAAGCAAACTTAAATTGGACCTTCTTATTGCCTCATAACTCAAAATCCACATCAGTTCCACTCCACAGTTATTAAAAATATAGTAAATATAATATTTAAAATACAAACGTTTAGCGGGCACCTGGACCTAGTGTGAACCTGTGCAGGTTGCAAATAGTAAAAAAGCATCTTCAGTTAATTATTATGTAAACAAATTCAGGAGGAGTTCAGGAGGTTTGCATCCACATTATCAGCACTCATCAGGCCGTCTCACTGCTGGCAGACGGCGGGGAGTTGTTTTCTGTCTCGTGAAGGTGCTCTGTGGATTTGAGGACATCAGAGTCTCTTGGACTCGCCAACATCTCCTCGCTGTTGCAGTTAACGGGGGAGCCGATCTCTGGTGAGCGGTCCCCGGCCTTCTCAGGAGTAGACTGCAGGGTGGCGGCGGAGAGTGGCAGGTTCATCATGTACAACATGTTGCCCAGACGCCTGGACACCTGTGGGGGAATAAATTGAGATGACACATATTAGACCACAGTGTGGTGATATTATTAGTAACATCTGTGCTTTACTTGCTATGATAACAAGTGAAAAAGGCCTATTTTAATCTCTATTTTGCAACATTATGATCTGACATAATGTCTAAAAATGCTCATTAACATAAAATCAACATATTATTAGATAAACCGAACTATTCGTAAAAATATAAATACACAGCACTAACGACAGGTTACCCATGAATAGTGCCAGTTTACACTATAGACTAGACCCAGTTTAATACAGTATATGTAGTTGAGGGTCCCTGCTCCATCTCTCTCAGTTGTGGAGTTCATGGCCTCAAAATCACTGAAGACCCCTGCTCTGCCCCTGTCACATATAATATTAAATACACCTGATAAGATCTTACCCATAATCAGGTAAAATGTAGATTAATTACTACAATATTGCCCATAAAGTTGGAATAAAATATTTACTTCTCATGAAATGATTGTGACAATGTGATTTATTCCTGGTAGATAAAGTGTATCTTCTCAAACTTTATTGATCAATCTCTTACAAACATATCACAGTGAAAATTAAACCACGATTAACAAAATTATTCAGTCAGAGTCTGTACTTCATACCTGTGAACGGATCTTAAGAGCTGGTCCCAGCTTGAGCCCCAATGTGTCCAGCAGATGCTCCTCTGACAGGAGGGGCAGCGTCTCGCCATCAATCATGTGGTCCTTGAACGTCTGCATTGAGATTGAAATGACTTGACATCAAACAAAGACACAACAGAACGAATAAAGAAGGAGACAGTTACAGGAAACTGTAAGAACCAACCTGAGCATATTCTGAACACGTGGGTATGCTGTTGATAAAGTTGTAAACATCATTCACTGTCCACTTCCTTATGTCCTCGGACACCTCGTCACCGTTATGAAAGAGATTGGGTGGACCTGGAAAAATGACACACACAGTTAATTTGCTAAATGTATGTATTGTAATTGATGTTCAGATTTTTGCTCCTCAAACTCACCAGGTGGAAGGAAACCATTTCCAGGGACTGGGAACATGTAAGGCATGCCTGTGAGCGCTCCACCGGCAGAGGGATACATGAACTTCTCCTGGAAAGCTGAACATTGGCTGGATATGTCTTTATCGTTTGCGCCGCTGTTGGCCACATCTGAGCAACCATCCTGACTGTTTACGCAGGCTTTACGTAGCCCTGGCTCCCCCTCTTTGTAGTTCTTCCTGCTTCCTGTGGCAAGCTCAGAGTCTGTTTTTGCCTGATGGTGCATCTTGCTGGTGGCACACTCCTCTCCCATGTCCCCCTTCGCCTCCACCTCTTTCTCTTCCCCTGATGTGGCTCCCGGGCTTTGCTCTACACTTTTATCTTCACTTTGACCCTTCAGGTTGGCCACGTGGCTCTCTGCACTCTTGTGAGCGGTGGGCCTCCTGCCAGCCCGGCGTCCCCTCTCTCTGTGCAGCGTGCTGATTGGTGGGTACGGGCTGGCTGACATGAGCATGCTGTTGGAGTGCAGTTCATCCAGAGTGGGACGGTGGACGAAGACATCGTGGCTATCTGGCATGCGCTGACGACCTCTGAACGCCATGGGGTTAGAAGGATACGACATGGGGTTGTCAATTCCCATAAGTCCCTTCTGGTGGGCGTTCTCCAGCTCCTTCTGATGCAGGATGGCATTCATCTCCATTCTGGACAAGAGTACACACAGATATTAGATATATTTGTGCAACAGTGATGGTGAAACAACATTGTCAGGCTGAAATGTCTGTTTTTTCCATCTAAATGTGATGCAGACCTGTGTGTAGGTGGAATGTCTGAACACACTACCTGGCTATATTTTGCTTGTGAATGAGCTCCTGTCGCCGGGCAACTGTTTCCATGGGCTCGGAGGGCAAGAAGCCATAGCCAGCTGAGAGAAAGAAAAAGAGAGACGTGATGTTAATGCTCATTCACATTCCTTAAAACCGGCTGTGAACTCTCTCAGGCATGCATCGGGCCGTGCTCACATGCTCCAGGGAAACCCCGTCCAGGCAGGACGTTGGCATGTGGAGGTAGAGGTGGACCCAGGTGAGCTCCCATGTGCATCTGTCTGGCATCAGAAGCTACCATCTCGTTGGGGGGAACCAGCTCCCTGATAACAGATTGAAGCATTTATAGACAGATAATCAGCTGTTTGCATCTTTAATAACAGTCCAGTTTTGTTAATAACTCTGCTAGATTTTGTTCTCAATGAAAACATTTTGTACAGAAAAGACTCGAGCAGCCATGTCTCCTTCACTTGTGCACATGTATCTGACAGTTCCCACAGGTTGCCCTTGACCGGAGAGCTACTGTTTCCATTTTACGAGTGAATTCAGGTACAGACCTCTCCATGAAGCGAGGTTCGAACTGTGACGGGACCCCCTGTAACCTCTGCTGCCCCTGGGTGAGGATCTGTGGAGCCATGGCCATCTGGTTCCTCATTATCAGCTCTTGCCTCTGCCTGAGCTCTGCAAGAGAAGAAAAAGCAGCACAATACCTGAGACATGCACTGACTGTGAAAGATGGAGACTGCAGCAGGGAAAACTACAATAGATACAGTACAGCTGGTTTAATCTCCAGATAGGGATCAAATTCAGACAACTGAGAGGATGAAATGAAATGATGAAAGATTAAAAAACATTTTAAATGTAGCCATATGCACATATTCTTTCTTCTGCAAATATTTATAACTGTAATATTCTGTTTAATATTAGCATTAATTATTTAGTTTTTCCAGGTTTTCTTGGAGTTATATTTTATGTTCTGTCGCTTCATCTCCTGTGTTTTCATTCCTCACCTCCGGCCGACATGCCATTGACCAGACGGTACCAGTGCTTCTCATCCAAAGCCCCCTGCTCTCCCAGAGCTGTCATCTTCCTCAGCTGCTCCCGTGGGGTCATTACACACTCGGCCTTTGACCTCCACCTGAATACTGTAGGAGAAGGTCAAATCAAGAGCTGCATTCCTGCAAACTTGAACATGTCTCAACTATTGTGACGAACTGGGTACTGTAATAACACATGATAAATTGTTGCTCTGAATTATAGATATTTTACTTCTTTTTCTGTATGGACATTTTGAGATTGAGTATTCATTTTGTAATGTTGTATAACTGCCACTAGGGGGCAGCAAATATATTCACATAAAGAGCAGTTTATGGTTGTTGAATATTTTTCCAAAAGAAGAACATGGAAGTTCCCTAAAATTCCAATAAACAAGTTTGCCACCTGACATTTTCATCTGAGCAGAAGAACACACAGCAAAACAAATCTTATTATACCAATCAAACCTAACTTTAACGGCCCAGAGGACTGTGTATTGTTGTTGCAGACAGGTGAGTGAACTTATTTCACGACCTATTTGTGGTGTTTTTATTTAAACAGAGCTGTGACAATAAAATATCTTTGCAGAGAGTCAACCTGACTTGCAAATAAATCTAAAAAACAAGCATTACACATGTGTGTGTGTGTGTGTGTGTGTGTGTGTGTGTGTGTGTGTGTGTGTGTGTGTGTGTGATCTATGCACACCCACACAAACGGACACTGACCAAATTCATCCTCTAACCTTTGATCCTTACTCTCACCTCTTACCTCCACCCTAGTATTAAGCATTAATCTTAAACCAACTTTAACCCTCACCGTCAACCTAATCCTAAACTTAAATTTAACACCTAAATCCAAATCCTGACCTTAAATACTAACCCCACAAAATATAAAGTCCAGCAAAAATTATCTTTTTTTTTTTTTTTTGAATACTTTTCTCGTATTTCTGTCCTTGCAAGCACATTTGGTCCTCGTAAGTATATTAATAAAAAGGACAGACATCTACACTGATACACACATACAGTACACAACTGGCCACATTGTTCTTGGCTGAGCCAGCAGCTTGTGTACACAATCACAATCGACTTAGACACTTCCAATTAGCCTTCTACTCTGCAGAAATCCCATTACAAAATATGATACTGTAAACGGCAATAATCCAGTTCTGCTAATCCAGGACCAGTGTGCAATATGCTCCTGGAGGCATGAATCTGAAACACACACACAAAAAAATCACCATCCCCCTCTCTGTATGATATTAGTTTATACTGATCATAACTGTATTTGATTGAATGTTTGTTGATGTATGGGACATGTGTGTGCAAACTATGCACATGTACTTGGCCACATTTCCTCTTCCGTCCCCTCCCCCAGACAAACACTGCCATAAGATTTGCCCCGACGCCTTGTGCATTATCCACAGTCACTCAAGTTCCCTCTGAAGCCCATCTAATCTGAGGTCTGTAATCCTCCTATTAGTCCTGCAACAGTCTGCTAGCTACATCTGCTGACCTGCCTGCAGACCGCCCTGCTGGCCCGTCCTACCCCCATCTCCACCTTCCCAGGCCCCCGCTACCCCCAGGATCCTATTAGCTAAGTCCTGGCTATACAGCACTTTAAAGGGATGTGTTGGAGGTAATCCGCACGTTTAGAGTTTTACCCTCAGCAAACCTTGCCTGTAAGCATCCCGGACAATACACCCTAAGTGCTAAGCCTATTAGCCTCCATTAGCTCCCAGGATGTCCTAAAAACACCTTGGGGATAAATCTGGGGATGCAATCGGTTTATGTGGAGCTATGTGGCGCGAACACGCACCCTTGCCTCCACCTACGTCTCTCTGCCAATGTCATAACAGCTAGCATCAGCAAATGAGAAGAAATGTATTCCAACATTTATGTCTCTGTAATTCCCAAGTGGGCACTGAGCCCTGAGCCTCAGGGCCTTGTATAATGTATTATCGCCTTCACACTCTCTCAGCTGAGATTTAATGATTTACACGTTCATGCGTGACACTGTAAACTGTACGCGTTTCAAGATGACTGGACTTCGTAAGTGTTGTATGAGTGGATGAACAGCGTACATACTTAATGATTAAATCAGAATGTAAACAAAGAAATATATAAATTGAAATCTCTGCAGCCTCTGCAGTGCCAAAACACCACAAACTGTGACAGGATGTTGCCTTGGGGAAAAAAAGAGGGACCTGTGTTAGCACCAGATTGTGTCTCCAGTGTATTAGCATTACGTCCATGCATGACACAGAGATAATCCTCCATAAATAATAATAATAAAAAAAAAATCCCAAAAAATGAATACGCTGCGGTCTTTGAAAAACTCCTATGAAGGTATTCCCAGAATCAACGCTCCTGTAACATTTTAAAAATGTTTTTCCAAATTGTGACTTTATTTCCTTCAAATGATGCATGTGTTTGCTCTTTTTGTAACGAAACATTGATGTTATTTTGTATGACAAAGATAAAATATTGAAAAGTAGAAAAGATCGCAGTGAGTTCAACATCTAATCAAATTGTGGAGAATAAACTAAACTAAACAAAGTGCCATGAATATAAAAAATAAGCTAAAAAAAAAAAACGTCAGGAGATGCGTCATTTCCGGCTACCATCTTTGTTTGTAACTTGGGAAACAGGTAAAAAATTATATTGTGTTACAGACAGAATATTTTTTCATCCAGATGGTGAAAAGAGTCTTTAATGATTCTGTAAACACCTTCATAACAGCGGTAAATGTTGTCAAATGTCTCGCGTGTATTTGTTTTTCAGGAAAGCGGCTGCTTCGCTCTGTGGCTGACATGTAACGGTAATACACGAGAGGCACAAAGTGGGCGCCTGAGCCCGTCGTAAGGCCTGTTCGATCAGCGCTAACACTTTGATTAGGTTTTGTTTTAAGTCTCTTAAGTGAAGTTGTAGCCTGACACTTAACTGCTGCGACCTGACCTCGCACAACCTTCTTTGGCGGCCGCACAATCACGCATGGACATTTCAAGGGGCTTTTGTATTATGTGGGTGAAACTCATCATTACAGGTGAGCCTGAAAAAAATCCCCAAAAACACTCTTGTCATATTTCTTTAACAAGCAGAGGCCACATCGCAGCTGCCAAATCTGGGGATTGGACTCCTTGGATTTGCGGTTGCCTGGTTAATCTCATTACAAGAATGAATTAAAGGGAAAAATTGCTGACGACTTAGATGGAGCCCTGAGGAGGTCATATCAGACACGACAGAAGTATTGTCTAGTCCTTCCTAATCCTCCCTCATACAACACACACATGCCAAATCCATGTATGTTCTGTCAGTTGCATGAAGAAGATTAGATTTTATGAGAGTCATAAGTGGAGAGTTGCAGGGTTGTATTGATTTAAGAATTACTTGGTGGTGTCATAAGCTCGCATGACAACGTTTTTGATGGTGATTGAGAGGATGCAATTAATTATAAATGAAGATATAAAGACATACAGCATCATGCAGACACAAACCATCGCAGCTGATAAGAACAACAGGCTAATTTGTCACGTATTCTAGCATTATTTCCATGTCGTTACAGAATCTGGGCCAATTATTAGGTTAATTATACAGATTTCAAGGTTGTTCCTCTAATCGCATTGGCCTTTAGATTAATCACTTACTGAGGGATCAGCAACCTTTTATGCAGTTTACCGCTCACATTATACATGAAAAGATTTACCAGTGGAAAGTTTAGCATTTTTATGAAATTGCGATGCAAATATCCAGCTTCGTGCATGGATTTTAAGGTTGTTACTGCAATGTTTGACACATCAGACACTCATATTGTACGCTGGAAACTCTAAACAAAGTAGATTTTGTGCTTTCACAACAATAACCTCAGAGTGAATGTGACTCACAACAACTAAAATCACAAGAGAAGGATGAGAAACATGTAAGATGAGAGCGGAAAATGTTGAAAAAAGGAAGTTTTAATTGACTTACCTTCAAGTTCACACCAACTGCTTTTGTCAAAAAAAGTCAAAAATGCAAAGGAGAAACCTCTGGTGAGCTCACGGAGTCGGTCTCTCCGCTGTCCCTCTTTCTCTTCCAACCAAATGGCCTCCCACTAACCCGCCAACAGGTCTGAGCGCAGCCTGCTGCCAGCTAACTGCCTTAACTAAAAAAGACCTTTTAAATACCGATTCATTTCATCTCCATTAGATGGCCTTATCTCCTGCGGTAAGCCCTCCCTGTCCTGACATCACTATGATCTCCCATCCAACTGCTTGCTGCACCTTGCAACTGATGTGTAATTACTGAAGCAGCACTCGTCCTAAGCATGGGGTGCTAAACCTCTTTCAACGTTTACCTCACTAATCCCTTGTTAGCACTTTAGACCATGGTTAAGACACCTAAATGCTTAGCTTCCTTTTCCAGTGGCAAAATGGCCAACCCGCTCCTTAACTGCTCTGAGGCCACATGCAGAGAAGCTACATGATGCTGCTTGTAAACTGTAAAAATCAGACTAGTTTTTGTTTTTCTTCGTGTGTCTAGTTTGGGTGTCAGAAGTATTTCACTCCACGGGGTGCCAAAGGGTTGACCCAAACATGCTTGGTGGTAATTTGCTAGAAATCCGACTAAATGTTGGCTGGATCATCCTCTCAGACCTCTTAATCTGACAGTTTGTGCTCACCGAACGCTTACTGCAGGGGCCTGCACTTCTTTGACTCATGTTTTATTTAACGCCTGGTGGGCAGCAAGGTGCGCACACAATGGGTGGACCGGGTGGTAATTTTGCAAAACAGCAGATATGATATGAAGGTGGTGGGGTACAATCTGCAGGACAGCAAAGAACTCCTGTGGAGTTAACTGAACCTAGACGTCAGTGCACTCCTGCATTGTGTATTATATACAACACCTAAACATAGATCACAAAGGTAACATTTATTGCAGGACATTTGTGTCGGATTGAATTAACTTTATCTTAGTATATTGTGTACTGCGTTGCACTGAATCGGCCCTGCTTTGTCTCCAAACAGGCAGAATCAAGTACTGCAGATACAGCTCCTCTGTCTTATTTATTTATTTATTTTTAAATTATTATTTGGATTTACATACATTATTTATCCAGATTGATCCGGTCTAAATGTTCAGTCAACGCCTTCTTCATACTGCCAGGAATAAAACAAATCTTTTGTGTATCTTATATACATGTTAATGAGAAGAATGTAAAGTCTGATCAAGTCGCCAAAATTTCCAGAAAAAATACAGAGAATATGACCTCAGCATCCAAAACTGAACAATGCTGTTAACATGACACTTAACCTAACTTTATTTAGGTTATTTAATTTGGTAAATATGTTTCCATGTGTGTGTCTAATACTGAACATTTACTGATGTCATTTTTCCACTTTTCATTATTTTTTGTTGAGCAGTTTTTAATGATAAGTGCTGCATATATTTAACAACTACCAACTATCCTGGTTACTCAAATGCTTTGTTGTATAGCCAAACATCTACAACACTAGTGACATCCCCAACAGCCTTAGCTGCACTTAGATGGTGAACACCTTAACATTGTGTTAGCATTTAGCTCACAGAGCAATTTGAATGCAAGCGGCAGTCTTGTTCATCTTGTGTAGATATTAATGCAGTGGCTACATTTTTCATCCATGCACTTGTTCTTTTAATCTCCTCTCATATTAAAAGCTGCCGTGCTGCGTTGAGGTCTGAGGATCGTGCAGGTCGATGCAGGAGACTGAAATCACTGTCATGTTTCCACAAATTATCTTCCAACGATGAAGCTCATTATTCTGCAGCTATCCCTCCCTGCAGACATGAAGAGGTGCACCTGGTCATCAACAATGCAGTACACTGTGACACTGAGGGGTCTAAATGTGTGCCAGGAAATCACTCACCACACCATTACAGTACATTACATTACTACACCAGCTCAAAGACTTTAGCAGGATGGATCCATCAAACCACATTCAGGCTTTACACAACGTTTCCCTGCTCTTCAGTCATCCAGGTGTTGATCAGGTGCTCACATCAGCCTCATCCTCTTAAAAAATGTTTTATGCTTAAATATTACCCTTTTTACCATTTACCATTTCCCCTATGGCACCACCATGAAGAACTTCTTTAGGTTCTGACTTGAACCTTTATTTTTAAAGGGTGCAGCAGGAAGCAGTAGTGCCATTTCTTTCATAGTTGAGCAGTGTGTGTGTGGAGAGATGTCATTCTGCACAGAGTGTATATACACACAAAGTGGCCAGGATGTGTATATCTGTACAGGCACATACATCATAATCACCACCATCTACAACAACAGCAGCAACATTACCTTCAGCTTTGATCACCATCATCAGGATTTGTTGCTGTTTTATTTGTTGTATCAGAATCAGAAACAGGTTTATTATTTTATACTAAATTAAATTATCTGAAAATTATTTCAATATTTGTGTTCATTCAACATAAAGTAAAAATATGTTTAAAGATTTTTTAAATATTTACGGATCTCTTACATTTAATTATAAAATAACTGTGACAAAGTTTCTAATACACCTCATACATCTTGTTACTCATCCAGCATACAGTATATTCTCATATCAGCCATATACTAATATATTATTAATGCTATTAATAGTTAATGTTGCTTTTTGTAGTTGCACAGGCTGTATAGTTATAGAGAGAGTAGCAGTAGCAGTGATAAAGGTGGAAGCTGTAGTAACATTTACGGTAACCACAGTGTGAGAAAGACTGTAAACAATATAATTACAGCAGATGTAATCGGTGGAGAAGCACTGGTGCTTATTCACTTTAAGTTGTCTTACAGTCACTATACATAGAGGAGGAATATATATCTGTGTGTTAGTTGACAAGTGGGCTGATATTTTTTTTACTGAGATGAGACAAATAAATGACTTAGGAATTAGAAGAACAGAGCATTAGGACATCTAAACCGCTAATTTAAGAGTTTCCTATGTGTAAGCTTTTTACCAGGGATTTCTGTCCGTCTTGTTTGGACTCAGCATTACAGAGTCACAGTGAGGCGAAGGGATCAGAGCAGCTTTAACCTCAAGAAACAGGCCCGGCTATAAATTCACTGAGTCTGTACAGACACGGACACCATCCGTCTTCTAATTATACTAACTCTCTGGTGTTCAGATCACCTGCATTTCACATCGAACCACAGCTGTAATCACTAAAAGGTGGAAGCATAACATATTTTACGCTCGGTGGTGGCCCTGAAACTGGAAAAGCCTTAAATCCTAGTTGTATTAAATTCCTGGAACCATCACCCACAATGCCCACTGATTTTTTTTCATGGAGACTCAACAAATATTGTAAATTGAATGCATAAGGGCATCACAAAAACAATTTGAGGTTCAAATTTATACTTCATATCAAGGGAATAATGCTAATTTTAGTGAGCTACCTGAGGTAACACTCCTCACATCTATATCAATAAAGAAACGTTTCCATCTCAAGTGGGGTGATCAAACAGATGATGTGAGGCAGAAAATCACTGCCGCAAGATGTTTTACAATGTGCTTTGAAAGAAATAATAATAATAAAAAAAGTTAAATGATAACTTGGATTAGATTCATTCATGTTTGGACTATAGCAGTGCATTCATTCACAAGACGAGGAGTCTACAAGCTCGCTAGTGGGTGTTGTATCCTTGATGTCACCCATAGCTGTCTGAAGAGCCATTGTGAAGCTAAGAGTGTGGTGGCCCTGGCCACTGCCTCTTCCACCTCCTGGCTAATCTGAAAAAGGGCAAAGACGTGGATCATTGGTGGACCTGATGTGGGCTGAATGAAGTCTGGGTGCTTAATATAATTTGAACAGGTCAGTTGTATAAAAATTCAGACTCAGTACAGTTGTCATGAATGAAGAAATTATCTATAGAGACCAAAACTGTTTTTGTACCAGGCTATAAACATGTTTATTTCTGCTGTGAAGTTGGACATGTTAACATGGGGACTTATGGAGACTGACTCACTTCTGTAGCCAGCCTCAAGTGGATGTTTGAGGAACTGCAGTTTTTGGCACTTCTGGATTGGTGTCACTTCTGTTCCAACTACTTAAATTGTAGTTAAATGTTGTCTAAACTAAAAATGAAAAAAAAATGCAATAAGGTATAATGCTGTCCATGGTCAATGTCTTTAGTTTTGCAGGTATTTGGTCAGAAACTAAAGTATTTGGCAGATTTAAATTGTGACCATAGACTTTAAAAAAAAAGATCCATCAGTTACAACTCAACCTGAAGAGAGGGGATGTGTGGACCAAATTTTAAGGCAAGTCCTGTAATAGATCCAATTATTTAAAACCACAAATGTCCACCTCATGGTGCCACTAGAGGAGAAATTATCATAATAATAATTATTATTTTAACTAGGATTTTAATTAGGATTCATCCATCTGCTAATTCTTAAAATATTTTCATCTGGACTGAATAACTGTGCTGTAGTTCAGTTTTTCCGAATATTATTGTTTCTCTACATCGCTGTGCAGCACAGAAAATATCATAATATGTATGATTGCGTCTCCAAATATTTGCTTTGGCACAGCAGCCAAGGTCTAGTAGGTCTACAGTCATCTTGAAGTAAACTTTTTAAACTAACCCGTCAATCATCCCTTTTTCTGCCGGAGGCCTCTTTAAACACAAAATATGAACGTGAACAGGTGCCGGTTCTCTCATAATTTTCTCAAAATAGCCCCACGTGTAAAAAGGAAGGAGTGGCTACAGAACACACCTCACTGATTTAGTTATAAAAACAGTCAAAACTCAGAACTGCACTGCTACCCAGTAATACAGGTGAGCTAGCGGGCGGTGTGAATCTAAACATCTACATTAATTAATTTTATATAACTTAATAGTCTTTATTTTTTTATTATCTACAGGTGGAGAAAAGATGAATGCCATCCAGGTGATTTCCCTCACTCTGCTGTCCGTTCTGGCGGCTAACGCTCAGGTCATCATGCCTGGAAGATGTCCCAGGCCTGCAGTTCAGGAGAAATTTGATGCTGCCAGGGTGAATATCTTTTCCCGTTCATATATCCTGTATTCAATATTTAATTCCTTTAACTCACAGGAGTTAACATTTGTCCCACTAAACCAAAAAAATCTGCTCTTCCTCTGCAGTATCTTGGTACATGGTATGACATCCAGAGATTGCCACATACCTTCCAGAAGGGCGAGTGCAGCACTGCCACCTACAGCCTGAAGAGCCCTGGAGTGGTTGGTGTCCTCAACAGGGAGCTGCTGTGAGTCCTCCACCCACACCTCTGTGTGTTTTACGAAGGCTGCTAAAATATACTTTTTGGAGCATGCAGGACTTATTTTTGACTGCACAAGCTTTGTGCAGCTTAGATTTGTTAGAAGGAGGCAGAAAAATAATTAAACCAAATAATATTGCTGGGATGTTTAGTTTTTGCTGTTTTGTTTCTTTCAGTGCTAATGGGTCCATTAGCACCATCAGCGGCAGTGCCATGGCTAAGGACCCCGCTGAGCCTGCCAAGCTGTTGGTCTCCTTCTTTGAGAGTAAGAACCGCTAATTTATTACAAACCCTCTCCCACAGATGTACTTTAGTTAACACTCTTGTCCCTTCACACCTCCAGACTCTCCTCCTGCCCCTTACTGGGTGCTGTCCACCGACTACGACAACTACTCTCTGGTCTACAGCTGCACCGACCTCGGCGTTCTGCATGTGGAGTTCGCCTGGATCATGAGCAGGCAGCCCACCATGCCCGAGGAGACCATGGAGGAGCTGCACAGCACCCTGTCCTCCATCGGAGTCCAAGTGGACAAGCTGATCACCACCAACCAGGATGCAGCTTACTGCAGCGCCATGCACCAGTAAACAGACCGTCACAAGTAATGTACAAGCAATAAAGTTTTTCAAACAGCAGCGCAGGTGTTGGTGTCTGTTCTGTGAAGCTTCTGTGGTGATCTCATGTAATACAACACTGATAATTAATTTCCTGTTTATTACACGACCTTTGCTGTTCTGTTTTCATCTTACTAAAATGGCTCTTTGGTTAATGGGTTTGGCCTCTGATAGCCAAAATGTTTTGCACAGTTTCACACTACATTTCACATCGTCATTATTGACTGGTCTAAAGTGCATGTTTAACAGCTAATGTAATATGCCGTTATTCCCTACATCTTTCATTCATACGTTAATAATTAGGCCTTAATGGATCTTTTACTGTTTATTTACGCTTGTAAACAAACAGCTTGTGATCTAAGTGGCAACCTCAAAAATAAAAATCAAAGAAGAAAAAAAGGCACACCGTCAAAGAAATCTGTGCAGCTTTATAATTTATTAAATATCTCTGATGATGCTCTTTGACCAGAAGCTTTCTTCACTTTATTTAAAATTTCACATGATAAACAGTCTACAAACATTTGAATAAAGGTTTGTATCACAGCATAATGTACTAAAGTCAGCAGGTATAACTGTTTATTTTAATATTATTCAATAACTACAACTCTGCCTGTGGGCACCCATTAAGTGGAGGCTGCTAAATAAACAGATGATGGATGATAACATAGTAAAATACAATTGTAACAATATAAAATATGTCTTTATAAGAGAAGATACAATTGTTGATACATAAGTGTATAAATATAATACCACTTTTAACTGTTAAATCATTTATAAAATATATTTATACTGTTATACTGTATACTAAAAGCGGGCTAAGACGTGTCCAAATGAAGCCATAGAGACCAAAACTGTTTTTTGTACCAGGCTGTAAACATGTTTATTTCTGCTGTGAAGTTGGACATTTTAACATGTGGACTTATGGAGACTGACTCACTTCTGTAGCCAGCGTCAAGTGGATGTTTGAGGAACTGCAGTTTTTGGAACTTCCACACAGTCTTTGTTTAATAGTCATGGAGATTCCTGCTTGCTGAAAAACAAGCTTTAACCACAGAGTTGATCTGCGTCAAACTTGAGTCCTGAATCATAAATGACACTGAGATTCCTGGCATGTGCATAAATATCCTGTCCTGTTATTTATTAGTGAAACAGTAGGAACTACACTGTCTAATACCGCTTTCAAAAGGTATGAACAGTGTCCAGGGGCAGTTGGTTGACTTTGTTTGAGAGATTGTATCATAAACATGGGACAGAGACAGAGGCTGAAAGTCATTAAGGATGACAGAGCACGCAGACACCAGAGAGGTATTGTAGGCGGGCGGTGAAATATTAGATTGTATCAATTTTTGTAGAGCTAAAGTTTAAAAAGTCCTCACAAACGACACAGTTCAGGCAGCAGAAACTGAATTTATCGTGTGGAACAAAACTTTGAGACTTTGTTGGACTTTCTCGAGATGATGGTAGCAATTCTTTTTTTCACTCTTGCAGCTTTGACAGATTGCTGATAATTTGCCAAGCAGCCCTTCAGTATCTTAAATTAAACCCGTAGCTATCTTTTTTCCATTTATATTCTGCCTTTTCCACATAGTTAAGAGCAAGAGTGTCATTATTCAGCCATGGCTGAATGAGTTGAGCTTTTGGCTCTAGGTTTCCAAGATGTCTCCACAGATTGAATTAAACTTTGTGATCAGTTGTGTTCAGCTGAAGGGCTTTAGCTCTAATATTGCTGAATATTGCTGAGAGGAAGTTCTGTAGATATCTGAGAAATGACTTGGAGTGGACATATTTATAGAGCGAGGGGGTGACAGTAGTAAACAAGGTGGAGAATCTGATACACTGATGCTCTGATACACCCAAATCGTCCACATCCAGAGAGACCAAGATACGGCCCCAGTTAGTTAAAAGTTAAGAGTCTTTAGTTAGTGGATTGAATGTTTTAAATTAAATCCCCAGAGATAAAAAAAATGGGATTTGTAGATTTGTACCACCTGTTAAAGACAAAAAACAGACAAAACTGGTCAAATCATTAGTACCAATAGGACTGCAGTTGTTAAAAATGACTGTAATACCTCCTCTGTGACAACTAAGCCTGAATGAGGAGCTGAAATTGTCAGGACCAGGTGGGGGTGGAGGGTGGCATGATTTTAAGCACACTCCAACCAAGTTTCTGTCATGTGGAGGCCTCGTCCCTTCCCTCTCACCTGGCTGATTGCCTCACCACCAGTTCCTAAATCACTAATCAACCACTGCCGTACAAGAGACCAGCTCTACCTCCCAGCCTGTTCTGTCTTCATGCTTAACACTGTTTCTTTGAAACGTTGCTCTTGTAATTTTTGGCCTTTAGACTAACTCTGATCTTCCCTGTGCCTCAGGAATACCCCGTCAACCATCCTCCTAGATCATCAACTTGGTTTGGTTCGCTCCTGTGCCACCTTTTCTGGATCACCTACCCACCTGCACGCTAAACTCAGTCTTCAATTGCTTCTTGGTTTATGTTTCTATGTTTGAGTCCATAATTGTTCAGCTTAACAGCTTCAGTGAAGAACAGGAAATGGTGGAGGAGATGAGGTTTAAAATTCAATAAAAGGATTCACGACACTGTTACCTTTAAAATATGTATTATATTACATTAGAAAAACTATTCCTCTGTAGTGGGGTACCTCAAAATTGTAAGTAAGTTTCTTAAGTAGCAAATATACTTTGTATTTGTGGTTCATAAGCCCTATAACTTTAAAGACAAAACACAACATGCGTTTCCTTCTACAGGTTTATTGCACTGAGTTTGAAAAACGCTTGACACGGCGACACACGCCAAACATCACGTCATTAATCCACGTCTCACAGTCCTGTAGGCGGAAACAGGAGTATCTCTGTTTACTGGTTCATGGGGCTGCAGTAAGTCTCGTCCTGGTTTGTGGGGACCATCTTGTCCACGTCGACTCCAGCAGAGGAGAGGATGCTGTGCAGCTCCTCTACGGTCTCCTCAGGCAGGGTGGGCTCTCTGCTCAGGATCCAGGATAGCTCCATGCGGAACAGGCCAAAGTCGGTGCAGCCGTAGACCAGAGAGTGACCCTCATAGTCGGTGGACAGCACCCAGTAGGGACCGGGAGGAGAATCTGCAGGACAGACCAGTATGAGAGACGAAGCTCAAATGTCCTTATAACGACTGACTGTGGTTGAATGTTAGAATATATTTGTAATTAATTCAAATTATTTACTCTCAAAGAAGGAGACCTCCAGCTTGGCGGGCTCAGCAGGGTTCTTGACCTTGGCAGAGCCGACAATACCATTAACGGTGCCATTATCACTACTCAAAGAGACGAAACATAAAAGATTTAACTCATTTAGTCACATTATACATTATAACTGAGTAATTTTAGGTCCAAAAATACTATGATATAATCTCTCACTTTCTAAACTTGGAGCCTGTACTC
Organism: Protonibea diacanthus; assembly: GCA_028641955.1. Lineage (NCBI taxonomy): Eukaryota > Metazoa > Chordata > Actinopteri > Sciaenidae > Protonibea > Protonibea diacanthus. The sequence goes on along the minus strand of CM053988.1, from coordinate 17,843,469 downwards.
ACAGCAGCTCTTGGTTGAAGACTCCGATGACTCCAGGACTCTTTGCGCTGTAGGTGGCAGTGCCGCACTCACCTTTCTGGAAAGTTGTTGGCAGCTTCTGGATCTCATACCACTTACCAATGTACTGCAGAGGAAACAAAGGAGGTTCACACACCAAGAAGTAGATACTGAACATTTCATTTTTAGCAGTATTGTGGACATATCATGCTGCAGGAAAGGCAAGAGTTTGAGTATTTACCCTGCTAGTGTCAAAGTTGGCTTGAACCGCAGGTTTGGGACATCTGCCGAACCTCAGCACCTGAGCGCTGGCTGCCAGCACAGACAGCAGAGTCAAGGAAATCACCTGCATGGCCTTCATCTTTTCACGACGACCTGCAGAACACAGGAGGACCTACAGAACAGGAAGCACGATGAAACAATTAGCTTCATATCAGGAGGATAAACTCAGTTAACCACAGAAGGAAAGAGCGGGAGACATGCTCAGAAATGAAGAGGAGGAGTCATTCATGGCTGCAATCTGCTCACCTGTATGTAATCAGCGGTACTACCTGTGTGGATGTTTTGAAGCTCTTTTATAGGACTAATAACCTGAAGCTTCCTTATTAGTCACATTCTTTAGCCCTTCCTCTCTGTTTACATCTGAAAGTGTGTGTTGAGGAGGTGGAGTGAGAGTTGACACCTGTTCAAACAGGCCTCACACCTCCTTATCTTTGTAAAACTTTAGCTATCTCATTGATTCCTCTGTGTTCATTCATGTTAATGATAATAAACCTTTTTTTTCAGCTTTTCCAAAAGGAATCTTGACCAAAAACTGGCAAGATAAATGTGAAAGTTACAAACATGACAAGATCACCTAAAAATGCCCCAACAGATATATTAATGCAGCCAAGGTGATTTTTAATTTAGCACAGAGCCTCATGTAACCCCTAGCATGATTGTAGACTCTCACTTAACAATAACAATATGGCCCAAATCCATATCAATTATTTTTTATTTTATTATTTGTTAACTTGTTATTTTTCCTTTCAAATCAAGGGAAAGTTGTACAGTACAGTCACGTGTTCAGAGACACAACGCAGGCATAAATGAATTTGGCTCTTAAGTGACCACACAGGCATAAATCGTGACTTTCGTCCATCAACCCAGTGAAAACAGATAAATATACATTATGGAAAAAACATCCACATGAACAGTTTCTGTGTCTTTTATCTCACATCAACTGAAAAACAGGAAATCTTCAGGGACCACTTAGTCAAAAATGTGTCTGTTTTCAAACTGTAACCTTGTTTTCCATGTAGTAAACATCTTTAACCTTCTCCCTGCATTGTGGTGCTGCAGCCTCAGCCAGGAGACTGTAATTATCTTCATCGCAATTAGAAGAAGGATTTTTTTCTCCCTTCTATATCCTCTGGTAGTATTCATAAAGGCAGTTATAAATATTGTTCAAAGAGGTGCTGATGTGGCCTCTGAAGGCCTTCTTTTGTTTGGTTGATTTTAAAATTAGTAGCAGGTGACGTACACATTTTTTTTAGATTATTTTTTTGGCCTTTCAAGCTTTATTTTTGATAGAGACGGAGAATGACATGCGGGAAAGAGCCACAGGTCAGATTTGAACTCTGGGCTTCCACAGCAAGAACTGAGTCTTCGCACACGAGGCGGCTGTTCTACCAACTGAGCTAAACACCGCCCCTCCGGTCTGATTTTAATGGAGGAATATTTTTCTTTGGGATTTTGTTGGATATATACTTAAAAGATAAAAGGATCAGCGGCTACCAAAGAATGAGATTTCTGATTGCAGTGGAGTTGCCAAAGACATTAAAAAACAGCTTTCTGGTTCTTATTAATAAAACAAGATAGAAAATAAACTCCAACATTACCAGTTTAGGTTTTTCAATCTTCAAATATAAATGAGTCTCAAGTGAGCATTTAATTTTCCTTTTTTCCTTTCAGTTTACCAAAGTACACACAGGTGTAAAGAAAGATTAATTGGGCACGGGTGCATCTGGTTTTCTTGATGCACCACTCACTCAGCCGCTCTCTCTGCCTCTCGGATTCACTTTTTAATCCCTGCCCTGCTTTTACACACAGCTTAAGGGCCTTGGAAATCACTTGCACTGGAAATGGGTTGAAGCTGAAGCAGTCTTTGGTGATTTATCAACAGAGGAGATGAAGAATCAGACAAAGAGCTGCAGGACTCAAAATGCTCATTAAAAACATCCAGTGTTTAACTATCCCTGTAAACGGCAACAGGATTATTGAAAAGATGGTCAGAGCTGCTGTAGATTATGATAAACTGATTCAGTTGTTTGAATTTTAATCAGTTATCAATTATTACTTTCAATGCACCATCTGGAGCCTCACTAATGCTTGGTCTTATAATGTTTTAGACAATAACACTGATGTCTCATGATAATCCGAGTCAGTTCTTTAATCGAGCACAAAATTTTTTTCAAAGCTCAATCCAAAACATTCAAAGTCAGATACGACCTTTGATTTAAATCCAGAGTTTTAGTTTGTCAGAGATGAAACGATCATGCAGCGTACTTTGAGTACCCGGTCAAAAAGTCAACTGCGGAACACTGAACACTCCTCGCCTCAATGGCAACAATTTTAGCTATGTAGCCGAAAAGAATGGACACCGATCACCAGCACTGCCTCCAGTTTTGACAAAGATATATTGAATACAAAGCATCATTCACCTGCATCCTGCATTCTTCTTGTTTCAAAGCCAGCTTAATTAATCTTAATTACAACATAACCTGCAGCTGAATCGTTTTGTTCTGGATGAGTGAGAAGTCAAAAAAGGTCACTTGGTGGTCGTATCGATCCTGCTGTCTCTCTCAAACAGTTTCACCTGAGAATCAATGTGACACATTCTCAGGCCTGTTTGACCACGAGCATGAAAATAAAGCCAACAGGTATCTTATCTTTCTGAAAAGATAACCGTATCCTGTATCAGTTTGAACAAACATTTACCTGTGACCAATGTGATGATAATACTAACCAGTTTATGGACAATGAAGCAAAAAGGCGATCTTGCTTAATCACATGCTTAAATTTACACTACAAGCTTTTATATATCGTTTAATGTGCGCACAACTTGCATATTTTTTTTGCCATCACATACTAACTTTGTTATTTTAGGAGTAATGAGTGTGCTCTGGGAGTTGTTGTGCCTGTGGTCAGCACCTCAGTCTAATCATGAGCAGGTGTGTTTGTTCCAATTAGTTTGGTTTCTGTGCAACTGAAGAAGAAATCTAAAAGAAAAAATCTTCAAGGCATTTATCTGGTCTTGCTCTGCTTTTTGGTACATTTGCATATTCTGTTCAGAACAAAATAAAGAAAATTGCCTTGAAAAGAGTCCTTTGTCCAACTTTGTGTAACCTTTTGGACATTAGGCAAACATTACTTGGTTGTTTCTACAGATCTTTTTCTAACAAAAGATCATTTTCACCGACAGATACAAATCATACGTTTCTGTTTGTATAAATAATAAAATAAAACGTGTAGAGGTTCAGGTTCATAAACTTTAACAGTGATAAATCTCTGACCTTGCACATAACAGAAAACATTTTAGTGTGAATGTTTTCAGAACATCCATTAAAGCTGCATGTTTTGTTTTTAAAAACTGATTTTTACTTGATTGTTCTTTCTGTGCAGCCTTGCAGCCTTTAGAGCAGTCTTGCTCTAACTTCTTTGTAACTGTTAACTAAATTACTTTCTTTCAGTGACAAAACATTCATTTGATCCCTTCTTTGCTGGAGCCCTTTCAAAGAAACAAAATACAGTAAGAGATTCTTGGGAAAATCTGTAAAAATAAATTTAGGTGAAAGGGTCGGGGGATGTTGGTTGTCTTGAACTTTGTTGCCCCTCAGCAGCAGGAAATATTCTCAAGCTCTGTGTTACGGCATTTTCACATGTTTAACCTTCAGTGTAAATGTGTGTGTGTGTACACAGGTGCCAGGAGCCTCAACATCATGTAACACTGTCGGTCATGTATGTTATTGTTTCTGAAGCACATCCTTTGTCCTGAAGACATCAAGTCAAGAACTCGACACTGTGTTTTGATTGATATACGTTCACTTCTACAGGTTAAATTGTTAAATTCTTCCAGTTTAACTTCAAATTAGACATTTTGGTCAAAACAGGAGACACAAGCGTTTATTTAAGTAGTCAACACCTGAAATTCAACACTTAAATTTGCAATATAGTTACACCTGTGTTGACAAGCATCTGACACAAGGTACGTCTACTAATTTCTTTTTTGCGGACATAAATACAAAAATTTGAATCAAATCCAGTTTAATATTCTTTCAAAATTCAAAAGGCTGTTCAGGTGTGGTTATGCTAACTTGCTAATGCTCAAACAAAGTAGCTAATTTGACCTTTAGGAACACGGACAGCTCTTTGGCACCACCCTCAGGCAAAACCCAACAAAGCTGCTCTGATAGATATTTTTTAACGTTGGATCAAATGACTACTCTATAGAGCTTTTTTTTTAGCATCTTTCAGCTCTTTGTTTTGGTTTTGGTGTTTCGGTCTACATCTCATCATGTCTTATCAACCCCATTTCCAGCAGTATAATAGTTGTTTGATAAACTCACTGTACACTACCCGCTCAAGACTAAACAGATATGCAAAGTCAACAACATTTAGCAACTGAAGAAGCAGATATTCTCTCCAGGATTTGGTAAAAAGCTCAGAACAGAGTGAATATTTACCTTGCATTCATCAAGTCGTTGGAAATGTGACTCAGAATAAATGCTCTGTGTCTGCTGAATGTGTAATTAAGCAACTGTTTCTAACTGTTGTGATTACAGACTGTTGCTTTGCCCCTAAGTGCCATAAAACCTCAATTAACAGTGTTTTTTGTCTTTCTGTTTTTACCAAGCATCCAGTTTCCATCAGCAAAAGGCTGTCAGTAGAGTCAGTACAGCATGGAAACATAGAGGTGCAGGAGGGTGGGCGTGTCCACAGTAAGAGGTGCTTGTGGAAGCTTTCCTGCTGAATGGCTGTTTAAGTTGATGAATGGGCGGCATTAGTGCTGATGGCTGAAAAGGCAGAGAAAAGAGCGCCATCTACAGACACATCAGAGTACTGGGCACACACCTGACTGAGCCCTGGAAGTGGCCAACACAAACAGCCTTGTTGATGACCACAGACTTATTCCTCCATGTCATGATGAACAAAAACTTTAAATCACAAGCATGTGATAAAAAAACAAAACTTTTGCTGCAATGCTTCTGGCTAAAAGTTTCATCTGTGTCTGTAATTTCTTCGTATTTTGACTTTTTCTTTCTTCATCTTTGAGCACGTATGCCACTGTGGTTCTTTCCTTGATCATCCACTGACCAGTCAGCCTCATTGCCCGGCGCCTTTCATTTAACCGGGCTTTGATGTATCCGGGTGTAAGTCATACCTCTCTGAAATGTATTAGCTGGAAATTGAGCCTTTTGATCTTTCTCTTCTTGAATTTAACCTTGCTTGTAGCCTTGGGGCTTTGTCTGTGCGTCGACGGCATTTAATGGTATTTCCTTTTAATTGCGTGTTTGATTTTAACTGTTCTGAGTGTCAAACAACTCTGGTTAGCTACCAGCACATGCATTTGCAATGCTTTGCCTCGTTTTACCAAGGCCCAAAGTGTCACAGAAAGGCTAAATGAGTGAGCTAACAGGAAAAGAAACGGCAGCGGGGGAAGTGGAAATGCACACTGCATTTTCAAACAGATTTACCACCAACAGATTAACGTTGCTTAGTACTTGATTGTGTGAAAATGATGCTCTTGAATGCTCTTGGACTCTTTGCCTTTGCAGCCCGTTCCAAGTGGACTTGGCCTGAGTCGTCTGTTTCCAGCAGACTGACAGGATGAGAGTCACCAGGCAGACTGGCAGAAAACCAACACAGATCAGCAGAGAGGAGAGGTTTCTGCTCACAGCACACTGAGAAAAAATGTCAGACAAGGGTTGCCATAAAGGATGGTCCGGTGTATCCTTTGCTAAAGGAGATAAGAAAGAAAGCATTAAAGATCCTTTCCTTAACATTTAGAGAATTTGCACACCTCTTATTGTAGCGGCTATGTGAATACTTCCAGGTCATTTCCCTCACTTAGGAAAACTTCCTCAGCAAAATAAATCAACTTTTGTTCTTGTTCTTCTTTGTCCAAAGCTTGTTAAGACGTTTCACTGTGGACCATGGACGTCAACAGATAGCGGTGCTAGATTGAAAAGTCAGAGGATCGCCAAAGCTTTAACATTTCACCTCCATGAGAAACACGAATGTCAAATTTCATGGGAACTCATCCAGTAACACTTCACTTAAAACCACAAATGGAGATCACCCAAAGTCATTCAGATTCATTGTCTGGGTTTAATGAATATCTGTAATAAATTTCATGGCAATCTATTCAAAAGTCTGGATCACAGCGGTGGACCGACAGACGGACATTGAGCTGTGTTGCTCGCATGGCTATAAAGGTTAAATCTAATTCATTTTGTGAATCCTTTTTTAACCACAACTGTCAGACATTTTCCTTGACGTGTTTAAAAATACAATTCAAAATGGAATCCATTTTTTAAGACATGCATCTTTGTAACCTTACAACATTAAAGAAATCCTAAGAAATCCACCATTCCCGCCCATCCAGATTGTTTTATAACATTTCTACTGGTATGTCCCCCATGACTCCACTTTGCTAATAGTTTGCTTCATGTCTGAAATAAAGCTGGCTCCACACAAAGACACCCATTGATGACACAAAGTCACAGCACTGCAAAGTCTGGCAGAGGGCAACGTCTCTAATTCAAATACCAGGATTTGTCAGAGGGAGAGAACGTATATCTGAACCATCAGGCCACAGAGGTAAGAACATATGTTTAGTATCTTAAACATACATTTAGTCTTATTTTCTTCTGTTATTTGGTGCCTTATATGCACATAGTTTAGATTTAATATTCTTAATCTGCAGCCTGCCGTGTAATGATTCATTTTTGTTTTGGTTGACAAACTTTTGCAGGGAACAAAAGCCCAACGTCTCTACCATGAAGTTATCTTTGATTCTGGTCGTTATATTCATCCTCCCGCTCATCAGGGCTCAAGTACCCCACTGGGGACCATGTCCAGAACCGTCCGTCCAACAGGCGTTTACCCTCAAACAGGTACGAGAGCCTTTATATAGAAAACTAGCAGACCAATGATGGTGTGTGGATAACATGATGTTTTAGACCAAAACAGTCAATTTAAAAGGCAAAAACTGTTTCCACATTTCAATTGGCCATTATTTAATCAGATTTCCTTTTTTTTTATATAAATGTGCTAATAGATTACAGTGTGTATAATATTATATTTGATGTGATTTTTATTCCATAGCAAGTTTTCATTAATAATGAAACACCACAGCACAACCTCAAAAATAAACACTTAATACATCAGATTTTTCCACCCATGGCGGTTAATGGAGCGCTTTGTTAACAGAGGCTCTGGCAGAGGGGAGAAAACTCCCACCATTTACAAGCCAATGACACAGTATGAAGGATGAGTTGATGGGGTGGCTGGGGTCATGTGCCCATACTTATAATTGAATAATATACAATATGTCTGTGTATGAAAAGTTAGCATTGTTGACCAATATGGTGCATTAATAAACATGTAAAATGCTCTTATATCTACCTACTACCATATTACAGTGTGTTATGGACCATTTATTAAATGTTTTTGCTCATAAATGGGTTGAAAGTAAGTGTGACTGAATTATTATCACTGATAATGTACGAGTAACATTTTCTTGTTGTAGTTGGACAGGGTGGAGTTAATTTGAAACCAGGAAATAACCTGTAGTGGAGTAAAAAATAGAAATGTAGTGCTGAAGTAAATGGATTTATTTTTCCTCAGCAGGTAAAGAATAGGTTTAACAGGCCACCTGCCATGCATTTTACTGAATCCACTAAAGCATGTAGATTTATTCATACTCTCTCCTGACGGTGTTTCAAATTGTCTTTGAATGAACTCGTGTGTGTCTCTTGCCCTCACAGTTCATGGGGAGATGGTATGAAATTGCCAAACTGCCGGCCCAGTTTGAGAAAGGACGGTGCATCGAAACCAATTTCACTCTGAAGACAGACAACTCCATTCGGGTCGTCAGCTCTGAAATACTGTGAGTCCTATCTGTAATTTTCTTTGTGCAAATGTGGAGTCAGGAGGTAATATTTGCATGGTTTGTATTGGCCCTTAATCCAACATGAAATGTTAACCGTGTGGAATAAAAAAACAGAAAAGGAGAGCTGAGGAAAATCGAGGGGATTGGAGTCGTGGAGGATGCGAAAAATCCTGCCAAGCTGGGAATAAGTTATTCCTACGGTGAGCAAGACTTTTTTGGAAATGCCTGCCACTGTGTTTATTAATAAGTCAATTAATAGTGTTAGCTGACCTCTTTGTCTGATCTGATCACCACAGTCCTGCCTTACTCCCCTTACTGGATCTTGTCCACCGACTACGTGAACACAGCCCTGGTGTACTCCTGCACAGACATCCTGAGGCTCTTCCACGTCGACTTCGCCTGGATCCTGGGCCGAACACGAACCCTGCCGGACTCCACCATTGAGAAAGCCAAGGAGATCTTTGCCAACAACAACATCGACGTGACCAGGATGGTTGCCAGCAGGCAGCAAAGCTGTGACAAAACTCTCTGAGCAGCCATAGAAATGCAGCACAAGATGGTGCTGTTGTTGACAGGAAGGAAAAGATTTGATTCATCGTCAGTTCCAGAAACATCTCTGACTAATATTTTATCATGATTGTGAGCAGGAGGTTTGATTGTTTATGTGCGGAGCAGAGTTTCCTTCCTTTCTAAGACAATAAAAATGTTTACAGCACAAAATAACTGCATGGCGTCTCTATGTTGTGCATTATGTGTTTTGAGTGTAGCAGTCTCTTTATTTAACACGCTGTTACTGGCTGTAACATTAGCTGAGAGTTCAGCGCAGTTTTACCCGTTCAGACTGTTCATCTCGTCTTAATGAAAAAATGTTTGCTGTTGCATAAAATCATATTAAGTAAATCTGATGTTTACACCACAAACTGGAGACATAAAGCGTCTAATTAGAGTCAATAAAAGTCAGCGAAACCCATGTGATCTTTCTGCTGCTTCTTTATAATGAAACCGTACTGAACAAACATCAGTGAGCTGTACAGGATTTCTACAGACACTGAAATACACACATATATAAAGTCAGAGACGTGTGCAGCTATAGAAGATAAAGAACATTTTTACACACACCTGAAATACAACCACACACACACACACACAAAGTGCTGATAGCAAAATGTGGAGAGATGGTATAGTGATGGGCAGCCATGCAGCGGTGCCCTGGGAGCTGTTAGGGGTTCAAGGACACCTCGGCAGTGCCCACAAGGTTCACCTCTCAATTCATTCATTTTCTGCAATCGCTTATTCCAAGCCTATCCTCACTGACTTCGGGGCGAGAGGAAGGGTACACCCTGGACAAGTTGCCAGCTCATCACAGGGCTGACACAGAAAAACAACCATTTACACTCACATTCAGACCTATGGGCAATTTTACCTGGAGAGAAGGAGGAGAACATGCAAACTCCTAACAGAAAGGCTCACCAGGCTGCCAGTCAGTCTGTTTGTTTTATATAATATTTTGTTAGTGATGCAACATCATTTTATCTCTTTAACTGTGATTTTCCCTTCAATTTTACTCATAAGTGGCTTTAAAGTTTGCCAGTATGTCATATGGCAGACTGTATATGGTACTTAAACTGTGAGGCATGTTGTAATGGTGTAATGTTAAATAAATACATTATGCATTACGTAAGGAACTAACAAACATAGTATTAAAGGTTTCATTTACATTTTAAACTTAACAACCTGTTTTTCCTTAAAGCTGAATTTTCCAAGTCCAGCTTGGAAAAGAAAAACATTAAAATAATAATAATTTGCTTGTTAAAAATCATCTTATCCATAGATAGAGTTACTATATCTTTGATTTTATCAATGAAACCTCAAAACATGCTGGGGGGAACCTTTGTGTCTTCACGTCGGATTTATTTTCGCGCGGCACCACATTAGCTCAGGCTGTTGTTGTAGCCCCTGCAGCTAATAATTTGATGATAATCTGATAAATAATAATACAATAAAACCTTTATCGGGGTTTCTTCATCCATGCCACTAAAGGATCAGTCAAACTCCACCGCCATGAAGCCAGCAGTGGATGAGATGTTCCCGGAGGGAGCCGGACCGTACGTCGATCTGGACGAGGTTCGTTTGCTAACTAGCGGCTAACTCGTTAGCTTCGTTACGTTTTTAAACATTTAACAAAACAAACGTCAGTTTGCTTCAACAAACATGTTTCTACCTTCTTTGTTACAATTTTAAAGCCTTCACAGAAAACTCTCTGTTTTAATTATAACTGCTAAAAGTTAATACTAACTAATAATTCTCCACATGCTAATATGCTAATGATAGTTTGTTTACATACCATTTGTAACTTTGATTTAACGTTAGACACAGTTAAGTACTGTGATTTAGTACTACTTAGAGGTACTTGTACTTTACTTGAGCTTTTCCATTTTATGCTACTTCATACTTCTACTCCACCCCGTTTATTTGACAGCTTTAGTTACTTTGCAGATAACTTAAGCTGTCCAGTCATCTTAGCTGTAGCCTCATCTTTACCAGCTGCAGCATCAAACTGAATCAGTAATTATAATCCAGTTTTATAATAAAATGGAGAAGGAGAACTTCTTTAAGCTTTATTTTGATGCAACCACTTTTACTTGCAACAGATTATTTGTACATCATAGTATTGGTACTTTTACTTAAAGGTCCAGTGCGTAACATTTAGGAGGATCTACTGGCAGATACTGAACATAATACCTATTATAAACTATTTTGTTTTCATAAGTGTTTAATCACCTGAAAGATTTCAATCTACAGGCTCACTGCTGGACACCACTAAACGATACCACTGGACCTTTTTAAGTAAAAAATCAGACTACTTCTTGCACCAGTGTTTATTTATATGTTAACCTAAGTAAGCCACATACTGTCTGACTGACAGTAACACATGTCATTGTATGATCCCACATAGCGGTATAAGTGTGTATTTCCCTCATTTTTACAAAGAAGCAAACTGAAATTTCATAAACTACATGATAAACAAAGTTCAGGAAATTAAAAGTGGTGACAAAAGTACAAACTGACCTGGGAGATTTATGTTTGACCACAACAATTATAATGACTACTGGTTTACCTTTAGGAATACCTGGAAATATTCCTAAAGGCCTCAGTAGGAGCGAGTCACACCTTTTCAAGATCTTTAAGGCTGCAAGTAAAAAGAAACAATTATAAAATGCCCCAGAGGAACTCTCCCACCACTGCCCTTCATATTAGCATAATTAACTCTATATACATAATGGAGAAAATGATTTTCGGCCTTTGACTACAAGGAATGAGGAATGGGATTGTTATAACCATGTAGACTTAGATCTAGACCTCTTGTGGTCCACGATCTGTACCTGTGCCTCTTTTTTGGGGGGATTATGTTGCTTATTTTTTGACTCACTGATTGTGACAAAAACAAACAGAAAATAAGAGTGTAAAAAACAAATGTAATGACAAACGCATCCAAACAAACCAGTCCCCGATACGATCTTTCTTGGGTTAAATTTGTGCCTCTGAGCTGCATGTTTGTTCTCTGGCAGGCTGGGGGAAGCACAGGACTGCTGATGGACCTGGCTGCCAATGAGAAGGCGGTTCATTCAGACTTCTTCAATGGTAAAGAGTTCTTCATTTCCATCCCTGACCTTTGCACATGACAAACTCTTTAAATAGGAAGCTGTCAGTCAGGGCAGCCTCTATTGGTACATGATGTTACTTCACCCCTGGGCGTCAAAGTGCTTCTGGTTCCACAGCAGGAAGTCTCTTTACTGGTTTGAAAACATTCCTTATATCCCTGACCCCCTTTTTTACAAACTGTGTTTTATTTTTGTAGTGTGATCTCTGTCCCGAGGCGCAGCTACATCAAACAGCCACGACTTCTCGCCATATGCGACACAGACTCCTCAGCAGGAGCTCTGTGGATGTGCTTTGTATGAGGCTCGTTTAGGATGGCAGGCTTTATGTTATTCCCTTCTGACAGAGATGTGAACCACTTAACTGTCTCTACGCCCGCTGAATGCAGTTCTCAATGCTCTGGCCTACATTTTCAAAGGGATTTTAAATGCTCATTCATTTAAACAATCGGTGACACGCTGGCTCAGTTCTTTCACAGTGACAAAAGTTAAACTGCTGTGACAGTTTGTGCTGATTTGTATCATTTCACACAGATCAGGAACATTCAGGCTACGGCAGAGCTGTGGAAGAATGACGTCAGTGTGTTGTAATTGTTACTGCAAAAAACAAAAAAGCATGAATTGATCTCTTTGGAAATGTTTGCATGAAGAGTTTGAATACAACAGGCTCACAGTCTTTAAAAAGGTTTAATCTGGGGCAACTGAACTTTACAGATTGTAGATCCGTGAAGACGCTTCACCTCTCATCCAAGAAGTTTCGAGGTGAAACATCATCAAGGATCTACAACCATTTTGAAAAATGATGACCTAGATAACGGAGAACCTTCACAGACAGTTTATTGTGTACTTAAAATTCGTATTATAATCTATTTTTGCATTGTTGCTCATGTTTATTTATTATTCCAACCAGACTATTTGGACATCTGAACACTGTCACATGGGTAAAGTGTACAGAAACCTCAGACTAGACATGTAATAACTACTTTTGGTTGCTTTTGTTTGGTGCTCTGGTTCCATTTCAGGAAAATCTAAATGCATCCAGGGATATTTTAGATAATAAGGTGCGTCCAGCTTTGTGGCAACAGTTTGGAAAGTTTTGGAAAGTCTGTTTCAACATGGCAACTTGCACGGAGCCAAGTACATGAAGAATTAGTTTTTTGAGTTTATTGTGGAAGAACGTGAGAGATCTGACCTCGACTGCCTCTAACACCTTTGGGATGAATTAGGGAAGACACATTGGTATTGGTGTATATGCTGAAGTGGACTAAAGTTACACAATAAAATGTCCTCCTCTGCACAAATCTCATGGTCACAATAGAAAAAAGAAACTAATTTAAAGGATTCTCATCAGAAACGTTGATATTATGTGTTTATGTAAGAAAATGTTGGCCAATATATTAAAATCTTAGGTACTGAGCCGCCTCCATAATCAAGTATCAATCCGGTTACTAATGCTCAGGGATTTGGAGTGCGATGTTCGATCATGTTTTGGCGTCTGCATATTTTTGTCCATATGACGAGCAGTTACAACACGACAGAAAGAATTTTGTCACCTGAGCGTACCTGTCTTTCATTGTAGGTAATGTGTTTTGTTTTTTTTACCTGAAGGCTTTAATTAGAGCCCAAATGTTGTTTTTCTGTCATGTGCCGTCTGATTTCTATGTTCTGTGCGTTTGATGACACCTTTTTAAAAACAGCAGTCTGTGCACAAGGACGACGTGGGGATAACAAACTCACTGCAAATTCTTGAGTGCAGAGTCTGCACACAATGTACTCTGCGTGGACTGAAAGCAGACTGAACAGACGGAGGAGGGAAACTTTATTTATGAAGCAGAATAGAACAGCAGAAGTTTAAATAAAGGTACAGGAAAATCACTCAAAGTTTATTTTCACTAAACCTTTAGTAACAGTCCATTTATGTGTCTGTGTGATTATATTGTATAAAAGACTGGCAGCCCTCCAAAAGATTTGCTTTAAAGACAACAAATCAGCCAGTTTCTCCCTTTAAATAGTTTGCTCACTGTTTAAAGTTGTATCAGAGCTGAAACTGTTGGTTGATTAGTTAATTAGATGACAGAAAATTAACCAGCAAATATTTTAATAGTTGTTCATTCAGTCATTTTTCATGCAACAGAATCTGGCGCTGCAGCAAAACGCAGGTTTTTCCATTCATGCGAGTGTTGGTAGCCCGTTTTAGAAGTTGAGCTGCATCCAACTTTTGGAAAAAAAGCGCAGCGCAAAGTCACCCTGAAATGTCTGAAACTGAGGCTGCACAGGTGGATTCATGGACTAAACTCTGGGGGAATAATACTTACTGAATAGTTCAACATTGACTAAAAATGAAAGCTTATTTTCCTTGAAGCTGGATCTTCATGAGCGAGGATGTGGCACATATTCCCATGCATGTTCATGCAGTTCTCCTGCTGACCTCTGACCTCACAAACTATCAGACCCACAGGAAGAGCACTCAGCAGACTCCTCGGCTAGTGCCTCCACGGATCCTTTTACTTTTATCACCCTGCACCCCTCCGACCCTCCACCCTATAACGGCGCTTTACGAGAAAATGCCTAGCTTGCAGAAACATTGGAAACACAGCCAGCTGTTATGTAACTTTACCGTAATAATGTGTGTTTTTGTTTCCCTTCGACAGATTTTGAGGATCTGTTTGATGACGACGACATCCAGTGACAGTCTCAACGTGTCTTCAGAGTAATAATGGATGATATTCACACCACTCATCACCTTTTTTTTTGTCCTCAACATTTCTTTTTTGGAGTCGAAAGCAAACCAGCTATTTACCGTCTAATGACATATAATTTCCTTTCATAGTTGTCCTAGTTTCAGGCTGTTTAAAACATCCTTAAAAAAGTCGTCACCAGCTCCAGATGTTGTGAAATTCTTAAGATCCCAGGGATTCCTTCATATGTGGTATGTTAAAATTATGAGCCTGTATCGCGCTCGTGTCTTCGACTGCTTCTAAACTGGATTGCAGGTTTCGGTGTGCCGGAGAACACCTGTTGGGAGCGTAAATTATACATGTGATGGGCAGAGGCTCCATACGCTGTCGCCCTTAAACATGCTGCAGATGGTATATGATAAACGACGGTCTGCTAAAAATGATTTAAATTATTTATATGACCCGTGTGTGATAGTCACATATGTGCGTTTGGTTTTATATCTGCAGTGAGTCATGTTACATCATGAATTTGTACATATGTGTACAGTAGTTATGCATCCACAGTATTTTTGTCAAGACAATATATGTGACTGGAATGGTCAAAAATCAATAAAAGCACTTTGTAGATATGAAGACGTGTGTGGGAAGATCTGTTTTTATTCTTGCAGCATTTCTGTATACTCAAAAGCACTTGACATAAACTACATAAGTCTACAACATTACTAACATATTTCTGTTTTTCTTCTGTACCTTGCAATGCTGCATATTTTGCAACATTGACACAGGGTAAACACTACTTGTGTTGGTGATTATGCTCAGGCTAAAGCTATCAAACAACAGTTTTCATTTATGTTCATAACATTGGGTTGGATTACCAGAAGAAAACAGGAAACAGGTGTCACTTTGAAAACATTTGTGATATTGATCCTTGTTTTCTGCTGTCCCATTTTCATTTTGCTTCTTGTTTTCACTTCTCTGATGCAAATATTCCTGCTCCTATGGCTTTTCTTCTGCTAAATAATAAGTGTGATCCTCCATTTGTCTAAATTTAATTTCTCAAACTACTAACAAAACACAAAACAGTTAGCCAGAACTAACTTCTTTTTCCACTATGTCATGTCCTTCTTGTTCTACTACTTCTTTTCCTGCTACGTAGTCAGACAACATAGTGGTGAAACGTGGTCATTGCCGCCCTTTGTCCGTCTGGGCTACTGTAACAAACATGGTGGCACAAGATGGCGGACGCCCTGTACCACGGCCTATAGCATATGTAGGTAAAAAGGCTAAATCTAAGATAGTAAAAACACAACCATTTGTTTTTTATACATATATTTTTTCTAATTACCTAAACTGAACTTTGAACAGGTGAGTTTAACAATTCACCCTCATTACAGTTGTCTTGAATGGGAAAAATTAGCTATAGAGACCCAAACTGTTTTTTGTACCAGGCTGTCAACATGTTTATTTCTGCTGTGAAGTTGGACATTTTAACATGGGGACTTATGGAGACTGACTAGCTTCTGAGGCCAGCCTCAAGTGGACGTTTGAAGAACTGCAGAAACACAATAAAATCTTAAAACTACAGGAAGTGTTGCAGGTTATTCCAGGAGTGTGTGGTGCAGAATATAAAAGCTTGAGGATCAGCCGGTAAGTCAAGTGTGATCAACTCCAGTACTGCAGCCAATAAACAAAATAAGATATGCTAACTTTTGGAGAAGGGCTTTATAAGCAGAAACCAATAAGCTTGAGCCAGGACAGAGTTTTACAAATAGATCTAGAGAGTGCTGTGGGTAGCTATTGCTATCAGCCTGCAGGTAAACAGCACAAAGCGCTGTGTGTTCGTAGATTACATCACGTTGTGTACAGAACATGCGAGAGGCCGGCGTGGTTTCTGCATTGCAACATATAATATTTTCTCAGTTTGTCAGTAAAGACCAGATTTTATCATTTCTGAATATTTACTGTATAATAAGAGACTCCCTCAATATCAGCACCAGTGAGAATGCTGATCTGAAGGTCAATAATATTTCTAGTGTTGGGGGAAAACAGCATATTGGGGTTTTATTACTATTCAGCACAAGTTGGAGACTGATAAGAGGCTTCAGAAGAGCACAAAATGCAAACTGCAGCCTTTTAACAGCTTGCCATACAGAATCAGCAAAACAGAGAATTGTGCCGTCAGCACAGAAATTTCCAACAGTTACGTACAAGACAATAGTATTAATTACACTCAGAAACAGAGGTACACACAAAGCCCTGATTGGGATTTGGAAAATAAATCACAGCTTCAAAGATCGGGGCGGCCACTTAACAAAAGCGCCTGTAATAGCAGGAAATTATCAACTTCATTAAAACTGCTGTGGAAAGTAAAGCTGTTTCAGACATAGCAAAATCTAACTTTCAGTCTGCGTGGGAACAGAAATAATACTCTCTGCTGAACGGACTGTGGAACGATTAAAGCAGATCTCAAATTCTGGGTGTCCAAGACAATGTGGAGATTAGACAAGATTAGGTTAACTACACAAGTCTGCAGCCGTGCATATCACCATGTTCACCACAAAATACAGACATCAGCTGAAGTTAATGGAAACGTCATTAGTTTGGCACAAATTTGCTTCAAACCATAGACTGTGTAAAATATGGACGTTGCATCCGTGACATCATCCTCAGTTTTCTGAGGAGCCATCTTCCGAGGAGGACTCTGGTCTACACCCACAACATTCTGGCTTTCTTTATTGATTTGAAAATACTAATAAGTGTTTGAAAGTTGATGCAAAATATTTTTTCTTCCTCCTCCTCTAACTTCACAGAACTTTTGATAATCACAGCCCGATCTGCTACTGATTTATTTATACGTTACGTGAAACTTGAACCACAACTAAAGTGTCTACATAAAAGCGTTTGACAGGCATCGTCTTTTTTTTTTTTTTTTTTTTTTTTACAAGGGTCTGTGTTTTTAATGAGCTTTTCTTTCACAAGTAGCATGAGACACTTTATGGGTTCTTAGCCCAATTTTTTGTCAAATTGCCATGAATTTTTCCATGTACAGAAAGAGACAGACATCTCTCCTGATGGCTGTTCTGCTTTAAGCTGAAGAAGACAACCATTTGTCTCCTTTTGTGACAGCCCCAGTTATTCTGAAATGTGTAAATTGCAGGGATCATAGCCAAGGCTGAGTCATCATCATTCATGCAAGAGATACACAGTCCTCGGGGACAAACTGTATGACTGTAGAAAACCAGCATTTAGGAGCCGAGTGGAAGATGATGCTTGAGGCAGAATAATTTAATTAATTAATTTATTTTTTTTATTTAATAGTAATCAAAATATCTCGATATCTGACTTTGACTGAATCTGCCATCCATACTCTATACAACTTCATGGGTCCTTGTACCTCAGGGGTACTCCTGCAGTTAGCAGGTCCACAATTGTGAAGTATAAAAAGAAGAAATTAGAATTTGGGCTACGATTGAGAGCGTGAAAAAGTTAGCAAGAGACCACAGAGATTGTAGCTAATTGCTAATTGCTAAAATAATGAATAAACAGTTCAAATAGTAGCTAAAGTAATGGATAAGTGGTTGAAATAGCTAAATGTTATGGATAAATGAAATAATTAAGGTTAGCTCAAGTTACTGTTAAATGGCTAAAATAGTTAGCTAATAGTAGGCTAAACAGATAAATGATTGAAAGAGTTAGCTAAAAGAAATGGTCAGCTAAGTGTTAACAAATGATTGAAATGGTTAATGTTTAGTTGAAATAGCTGCCTAAAAGCAATAAATTAGTGCTTGACAGAAAGCTAACGTTAAATAAAAGTTACTGTTAAATGGGTGAAATAGTCATGGACAGGCTAAATGACCAAAACAGCTCCTGTCGTATGATTACGAACATGACCAAACCGACCTGAACATGGCGTGTAAAGATTACTGTATGTATGTATATATGTGAAAACTTGAGTTTATCTGACAGGGCTGTGGGGTAATCTAAAAAAAGGTGAATAATCCTACATGGATGCTGTGTGTATAACTTCAAAGGTTGCCTGTTGTTGTGCTGTTTGTAATGTTTTCCGGTTTCTATGGCTCCCATATACAGACCCACTGACACAGGCTGAAGGCTGTACGGGCTATCCAGGCATCAGGAATCTGTACTGAACAAACAGTGGTGTTGGCATGTTGGTCCTAATGGCTCTGCACTTCTACAGCAGCACTAGCTTCATTAGTGTGCCTCCATATGAGCCCTACCTCTGCTAATGACTCCAGCTTCCTCCGGGTTGTCTGACAAATGAGAAAAACTTGCAATACTTGTTATTTTTTCTGACTGAAATGAAACTATCTTTTTAAATATATATATACAAGTTTATTGATCTGGTGATTGAGAATGAAAAAATCTGAGTATGCAAACACTTGGAGTGATTTTTACCTTTAACTCTTTTATAAAACAGCTGAGTAAATGTAACTGTGACACTGCGTTTGGAAACATTATCATCAAAAGGGCTGCTTGAGTGCAGCATTGCACCATTAAAAATGAAAAGAGTCATGTTCCTGTCATCCCGGACAATATTGCTCACACATTTGTCAATAAACTGATGCAACGCAGTTGTTATTTGAGAAATATCTTTTATTTCTTTTAGTCAACTCCTGCACAGAGACGGCTCTTATGGTGATGAAGCGCTGGAATAAAAACAGGAGTTATTTACTGCTTGTTATCTACTGATAAATTCTGTTTTATGCGTCTTTTTTTTCTCTTGCCTATCATCAGGAAACTAACGTGAACACCAGGACGATGTCTTGCTCTACATTTCCCACTGAAAGTTTTATGATAGCTGCGGTAGCTGTGGGCACTTTTCTTTATACATCTGCGCTCCTGTAACTGAGAGGCCTCGAGCTAGTATGGATTTAACATTTTACAGTTAAGTTCACGCCCAAGTTCAAATCTCAAAATCAGCTCATGGTTTAAGACTAAATGTCACCTCGCATGTTGACCCCAAATTCCAAGCCTGTGAGGAAAGAAACCCGGCGCTAAGCGGCACCTTGTTAATGTTCCTCCACCGAGAGCTGCTCACCTCTTCCTAATTACAGGACCCCTATTGGTTGGACGGACGGGAGCACAGGAGCCAATCCTGTAGCGCCTACCAGCACGTCGGTGCTGTATGACATGCCTTTTTGTTTTTAATGATCAAGTGGGCTCCTTAAAAATGTTTCCCCGCCTGTCAGTCCCACACAGGGGAGCAGAGAGGTGAAGGCTTTAGACAGCTCGGACACCCCCCACACCTCAAAGAAGCCTGATCCGGAGAGCCGCTTGCTCCTGATCACAGGAGGCCAGAACTTCAGCACCTTTGCAGGTAAGTACTGATGCTCATGCATGCAGCTCCAACTGCAGCGTCCTCTGTTGTGATTTCTTCACTAGGCTGAGAACTGTAGAAGATGATCTCACGCTGAGCACTGCAGCTATAATTCAACAGCCGTCTGTGCAGAAATGTGGAAGAACATTTGAAGCCTGCGGCTGTTTGATTGTTCAGTTCATTTGCTTTTATTTGATGTTCTGATTTTCATAACTAACGTCTTGTTTTTCCTCAATAATCCCTCCAAAGCTCTATTACATCATGTCCTCAATCCGCTCTATTGTCTTGGCATCAGCCAGTTTAATAAATGTCTCTGTGTCTCTCTTTGTTCATTGTCTTCTCATTTACATATCTAAAAGTTTTCTGAACAATGCCAGAAGTTCATATCGTTGTTAATCATCCTCAGATACAGCTCTGTTACAACATCTCTGAATATTGTTTCTGTCTGTCCTCAGGAAGCACATGAAACAGAAAATGGCGCGTGTTGGACGACCATCGCTTTCCCTGATCCTGTTAGCTATTGTTTTATTACCAGGTGAGACGTGATTTAAAATTAATCTATGACTTTATTTAATATTTGTCACAACTGCTTAGTTTGCACACAGGTAAAAATGGTCTCTAAATGTGGTAGTTAGTCCTCCTAACATTTAACATGCAGGATGTAGCCACAGCACTGAAGATACTGACATGTTTGGGGGAAGTTGTGGAGGAGTTTACACACAAATGATACATGAGTATCTTTAAAATGAACTGTTTTTATGTATGTATGAGAATGAATTAAAATAACAATAAAATATATCAAATTTAGGCATTCTCCATAATCATATCTCACTGAGAACCTTCACAAACATAATAAACTGTGTTTTCATTAGTGTATAATCAACTGAAAATAACATTGTTATGTTTTTTATCTCAGAATGAGATAGCTCTTTTATAGCTACAGATGCTGCAGGTCCTCCATGTTGAACCACCATGAACTAAACTCTGACTCTAGAGAGGACCTTTCACATTTTTTGTGAATTTTGCAGCCACACTTGTAAGGGCAGTGTGAGGCGAGGGGTATTGAATTGGTTGCATTGTGCCACCTGACCACTAGATGCCGCTAAATCCAACACACTGGATCTTTAGGAACAATATTGAGGTGCTTGTACTTCACTTGAGTGCTTCTACTTCTACTTTTTACTCCACAACTTTATCTGATACAGTTACTTGTACTTCTGCTGTGATACTTAAAGTGCATTTTTGCTGATAAGTACTTTTACTGAGGTAGGATTTTGAATTCAGGGCTTGTACGTGTAATATTTCTTAAACCCCGTCTACTGCTCTGGAAATATGCTCATTAATCTATGGCACAGAATTATAGAGACACAATTAGCCTCATCTCTTTAACACTAAGCAACATGACATGTTGATGTACAAGGCAGCCTCTGAGTACTTCAAAATCTTTCCAGAGTCATAAAAAGACATCTATCCCTGCTCCTCTGGGAGATTTTCCACATTAATAAATGAAAACGACTGGAAGTTTCTGCCATAATCAGCTGACTTGGCTGTTTTCTCATAGTCGTAAAACTTCTGAAGAAAACCCCCCGTTGGAGCCGAAGACAGCCCTCATGTGGAAACGAGGATGTACACAAACATGTCCTCCCACCTTCCACTTTTACAGTGTATCGGTAATTGGTTTGTGTGAGGGCTCAGTCTTTGTAGTTTTACAGGTTAAGGAGGCCCCCAGTAGTCGCACAAACTCCACCGGTCTGGTTCAAAGACTAACTGAGCGTGCATGGGGCTGCATTGGAGGAGGTGGAGGGGTGGTGTTTAATCGGCAGGATGCTGCCTGTGCCGGGGCGCCAGAGCCCCCAGCACCTGCCGTGTTTCACCCTGGGGCTTATTAGCAGATTACAGTTTTCCCCTTATATTATGAGGGAAAGCTCAACATCTGGTCCTCGTCAGCTAATGTCCCTGCTGCTGCTAATGTGGCTGCTGCTTTGTGTTTTACAGAGTTTCTGGGGGCTGTTCCAGTGGAGCAGCACAAGGAGGAGGAAGGTGAGGACCTGAGACGTGGCATGTGGGACACGTTGGCTTTTTAATGACTTGAAGAATGAACTTTAAAAACACAGACATCTAGAAGAGATCCTTCAATTTGTCTTCCTTCATCAACAAACACACATTTCGTGATTCATAATTCATAATTGATTAATCATTTAAGTAAATTTTCTGGTTTCAGCCTCTTAAACGTGCTTTTGTTTCACAAATATGAGATTAAAGTGAACATTTTTTGGTTAAGTTGTAAAGGAAGGAAGTCAGGAAGTTGTCTGGGAATCTGTGTTGGGCATTTTTACTTATTGACTTTATACTGACATTTAATAGACCAACAGTCTGAAGTCAGCAGATGCAGCCTTAATTCAGTAGTGCCTTTGTGAATTTTATAATGTTCCGTTTGTTGTTTTGAAGAGAAGTTGATCACATTGTGGATCATATTTGAGGCCATAGTTTGTTATATTGGGTCACGTCATATGATTTCTAGGTTGTTCCCTCTGAGATAAAATCACAGGAGCACCAACTGATGTGACGTAGTCCGTCCATTTAAATGCTAGTTGTTTCTGCCTGTTTCCAGTCTTTATGCTAAGCTAAGCTAATTTAGCTACACATTTAGCATACGTGAATGGTATTGATCTTCTCATCTAAGTCCAGGGAAGAAAGAAAGCAAGTAAACTTAACTATTCCTTTAATAATATAACAAATATTTACTGATTATGGGAAGTTACAACTTATTTACTGTTTATTTTCTGTTATTGACTTAAAATCACAATACAAACATATAAAATAACTTAACATGATGAACATTAAAACATTAAATCAAAACAATATAAATGATCTATTATATATTATAACAGGATGGTCTATTCCAGTATTTTCAGGTGGATATGTATCATAACTAAGACTCTCTTGTCTGGCTATAAATAGTCAAAATAGTGAACAATGAAAACATCTATTCAATGTGCCTCAATTGTAAATCCTGCATGAATTTTCCTCCTCTCCTCTCCTCTCCTCTCCTCTCAGTATCTGCAGTGTCTGATGAGAAAACCGAGGCCATGGAGAGCCTGACAAAGCTGGTCCGCAACAGAAGGAACCTCCCCATCTTGGCTGTGCCTCAGTTCAAACGCCTGCCGGACTTCTGGGGATGGTACAAATATTTCATGGACAGCCACAACCAGGAGGGAGTGAGTGTGGAGTTTGTTTCGCATTAATTATTCAGTTTCTTCACGTCGAGAATATAAAAAAAGTCCTTGTTTTTCCTTTTAAAAATTCATTTTTTCTCTTATTTTTTTAATGCAGTTGTTACAGCTTTATTTTTTTCTGAGCAATAAATTCTTCATTGCTCAGACCACGGTTATATAAAAGTATTAATACTGTATGCCATTAGCCTCCAAATATGCTAAGAAGAGGAGTTCAATGCAAGTCATGTTCCAGCATGTGAGAGCTCTGAGGTTTAAGAGTCAGGCTGGTTTCAGTAACAAGACAGTGAGCTGAAAAAGAACATGCAATCCTCCTCAGAGGATTTGTGTGAACTGTTCATCTATCAAGAGCTTTGTTTAAAATCTTTTAGTTATATTTTTAGTTCCTCTGATGCATACGAGAGCCAGTTTGTTCATTTTTTTTTTTGTCCTTTCCACTCGATGTTTCAGGTTGAGGATCTGGATCGTCTGTACATGGCCTACCTGCAGAACAAGCACAGATCAGAGGAGGGCCCAACCTTCAACCACTACCTCAAGCACCTCAGTGAAATCTACAAGACATGTGCCGATTCTGATGATCCAGAGTGCATCGCCGAGTCCACCAGCAAGCCAAAGGCTGCGCTGGTGATGCCAGAAGCCTTCAAGTCTGCTCCTGTCAGGCTGTGCAACCCTTACCTCGACCCCTACTGCCTCTTCCCTCTCGTCCCCAAGGCTGCTGCCCCGGAGCCTGAACCAGCTCCAGCTCCAGTCAAAGTACCAGCCCCTATCCTCACCCCCTTGCTGCCCATGCCCCTGAAGAGCCCCACCGGCTTCTACTACTATGCCCCTGTCTTGGAGCCCTTCCTGACTGATGAGCAGAGGACTGAGCTGCTGAGGATCTGCAACCCTGAAGATGTGGAGTGCCTGCAGTACCACCTGAGGTCAGCTTATGGCTACCGCCCAGCCGCTGGCCCTGCCCCATCCTACGCCGCCCTCAAATGTGACCCCAGGGACCCCTACTGCATGCCTCCACTGGTCCACAAAGCCCCCACTGGCTTCTACCACCTGCTCTACCCCAGCTGTGACCCAGCAGTCGATCCTCTGTGTGTGAGAACCGTGGCTGCTCCTGCTCCCCTCTCTGCAGAGGAGGCTCCTAAAGAGCAACAGTGCAACCCCCTCTTTGACCCTGGCTGCAACCCCCTGACTGCCACCAAGCTGTCCGGCCTCACCAAGCCCGTGCTGGAGTACCCCCTCAAGGATCAGCCTGCACCCGCACCTGCTGCTGCTGCTGCTGCTGCTGCTCCTGCTCCTCTGGCCTGCGACCCTCGCTATGACCCATACTGCATACTGGCGGCTGCTGCTGCCCTGCGCAGGCCTCCTCCTCCACAGCTCCCCGAACACCAGGTCTGAATTTGAAGTCCTGCTATTAGGATTGAATAGTTAAACTAATAAACTAACCTAGTTTCTTGTTGAATGGTTTTATTAATCTTCTTTTCCTTTATTAAGTGATGTAGTGAAATGAAACGGGTGTTTTCACTTGCTGTCTTCGATCTGCTTTGCATTTGTTTTGAACAAAAACACAAATTGGTCAACCAACCAGGTCCGCTACAGGCTTGGCGTTCGTGGCAAGACCGAGGACGGCCATGACTGCTATGTGCACTATGACCCGGGCTGCAAAGCGGTGAAGTCTGGCCCCAAGGCCAAGGCCGACATCAAGGCTCCAGCTAAGCCCAACTGCCATCCGTTCGACCCAAGCTGTGGCAAGTTTGCTTCTCCCGCTGCCGTCGAGGCCCCGAAAGCCAGCAAGAATGGCATTATCCTGCCTGACCCCGACTGCGACCCTGAGTTCGACTACAACTGCCGCCTGCGTCGCGCTGAGCCCGCCGATGAGCCCGCCGCTGCTGAGGAGAAAGCTGCTGATGAGCCCGCCAAGGAGGCCGCCGTCCCGAGCTTTGACGAGTTCTTCAGGGGCGTCATGAGGCAGTACAAATAGATTTCAGCTTGATCATCCGCTCTGTTGTCTGAAATCTTTACAGACTTCATGGACATAATCAAATCCACGCAAAAACTATGCAGTCAAATCAAATATTGTAGCTTTTAAATAGTCAGTGTGACTTTCCCAGATAATCTGAAGGTCTGTTTTTATGAAAAACAATTCAAGGCTAACATTGGGCAGTATGTGAAACACTTCATGTATGTATGTTTGTAGAAAAGAGTCGTATGTATAGATGTGTGATAGATTAGGGGTAGTTTGAATTTGTGTCAGCGGGCAAGAATTCCTCTCTGTTGTACATTCTCTGTTTCTATTTGAGTTATCCTTTAAGTGTATTTAATGTTGTTTTTCACATTTTTTCTGTAACTCTAAACCTCATAATGCTTCATCTGTTTAGTTTTTATAAAGTTATAAATAAAAAAAAAGATTTGAAAAACTTCTGAATCTCTTTTCTTGAGGTTAAACTCTCTGCAGATCACAGATACATGTCCTTGGTAGCTAAAGATGAAAGTATAAAACCTCATGATGTTAGCAGCAAATTAATGTTTTAACCGTGTTAAAGGGAGCTATGAATGCACAGTCCCAAGCTGCTGAAACAAACATGCAGCACCAAGCCGAGCTTCAGCTTGTGTGCCAGCTGGCATGTTGCACCTGCACCAGTTTATGCTCCACCGCTCCACTGAGAAAAGCTTATTGTTGCTAAATCTACACATTTAATATTCACATAATCAACAGAAATTTGTTTTTTGCATGATAGTGTATCACACTGCAAGACCCCTTATGCACTAGAGATGCATTACTACAAGTTTTAAGGTAAAAGAAACAAACAAAAAATATATATATTTTTCAATATTTCTGCCCCAGCTGGCGTTGAGCTGCAGATACTGCGGTTATATGATATAGTCACACCCAATAGTCTTCTACTCAGTATTTATTTTAAGATAATAGCTAAATTTAAGGGTCAGTACATCAAATGAGAACAATCTGCAGACATACTAGCTGATTTCTGAGGATGTACTTTGGCACAGTGGTACGTAGAGTTAATTGCCAGTGTTAGCATGTGTTACACCCTCAAGGATGCCGCCTTTGTTTGGGTGCCAGATGAATGTGTGTTAATTTCACACTGACAGAAAAGACAGTCATGGATGCTTGGATCTGCTTGTTTAGGATCTATGTAACTGACTTGTGTTTTTATGACTGGGCACCATTCTTCTTAACTGGGATTACAGTCCAAAATAGTTCAGTAATAATGGACCCTAACAAAAGTGTCGACCGACCCACCAACCAACACGAGCATCACTAGAGTCACGCTGCTAGCACAGCTAAAAACTCAACAGCAACAGCAAAGCGTTATCCCTACAACAATCCCAAAATAAAATATTAAAGTTAAAGTTGAAACTTTATTAATCATGTTATACACACATGAAATTATTCCTTCGCATTTAACCCGTCCAGTTGGCACCTGTCGAACACACGCACAGGATCACACACACATAGTGACAGATGCCATATACACTAACTGGAGCGGAGGGCAGCGATTCGCAGCGCCCGGGGAGCAGATGATGGGGGTACGGTGCCTTGCTCAAGGGCACCTCGGCCGTGGCAAGGAGGTGGACTGCCACCCCACCAGCTGTTCACCTTCCAATCTTCGAGCAGCGAACCCAACCTCCGGGTTATTGGACGACCCACGAAGGTGAGTCCTTTCAGTGTGACTGTGTGAACAGTCTCAAATACAGTCATGTATTAAATTAGAGGAGTTTATGGCAGATGCCGTCCATGTCCAGCTGTATGTAAAAAAAATTCCACAAATTCATACTTTGCTGCTGATTAAAGGTATGTAACGTAAACCATCTGACATGCTGATTGATGAACTGTGGTATTTTCTCTCACAAAGCTGAAACATTATATTTTAGAAATGAAGTTCAGCCGTGAGCTACAAGGGCTGCAGCCTGCTTTTCAATAACCAACTTTTCAGCAGCTCCAGTGCACAGCAGTCGCCTCAAGCAGACGAATGCTGCTGCTGGTGCTGCTGCTGCTGCTACTGACAGTTTTAAAGGCAGATAACACACAGCTGGGCCCGGTAATGACTACCTGAACACAACGTGCACTCAAAAGAGCCCCATGAAGGTATGTTTCTAATTGCAGCTGCTGTCCTGTAACGTTTGGACTTGTGCTGAGTTCTCCTGTTGTACTGGAATCAAAAGTGTGTGAAGCAAGACAAACTTTAAGTCTCATTCAAGTTCAGTCAGCTGTATTCTGTGTGTTTTACACTGAGGGTTCTGGTGTGTACATGGACTCTCAGATAAAAGTTCTAAGATAGTAAGTCTTCTAACCCTCAGTCCCAGGAGAACACTACTGTTTAAGTCAGGTTTGCTGTCCTTATGAACAAAATAACTTCTCACACTCTGCGTCTTTGCATGTGGTAGGGCGGCCAACATGGTGGCGGCCAGAGCCACTACACACCGAGCTTCAAAACTCCTCTTCGGAAACCGTCACGGGTATGCTGACCATTCTTTATAGTGTCAGTGGTTATGACGATTTAATGAGCAATGTACATTCAAAGTGTTGAATACTACGAAGTCAGAAAAATTAGTGACACGGTTTGATTTGAGTTAAACATGAATAAAAGTTTACTTATTGAGGCGTTTTAGCTGGGGAGCAGGACCTCAGTCATTCCACTTTTATAACATTCCTATAAATACCCTGCAAAGCCTCTTTCGCTCTCATATTCTGCACCACTCCCACCCACCCATTTCTTTCTATTTCTTCCTCTCTTGCCTCCCCTCCATGGGGACCTGATGGCGTCCGTCGTGCACGCATACTGTGGCAGAATCCCTGCAACGCAGCAACATAAGAAGTAGTTCAAGAGTTCACGTCTCACTCACAGTCTTCTCCGTTGTTTATAAATCATTTAAACATATCTTGTTCATGGTGTGGTCCTTGCTAGTGAATTGCTTATGAGGTTGTTGTAGGCTCATAGTTGCTGTTAGTTTCAAAGATGACACTGACTAAGGCGTCACAACCTAAACCTAAATTAAACTTGTGTATATAATCTATCATATGTCTTGAATGCAACTAATCAGATCAAATAAATCTTCATTTTCAAACAGTAACAAATCATATTTATCTGATACACACAGTTTTTTTTTTTAACTTAATTTGCTTTAGTGTGTTATTTTGTATTATTATATTTATTCGTCTTGAAGTAAATGAAATCAAAGCCGCCATTTGAAGAGATCATTTCAGAAAGTATTTTTAAAGGAAACTTTCACATCATATCTCATATTTTTAATTTGCTTCACTCTGCCTCGATGCAGTAAATGTAATTTCTTATAAACGTCTTCAACAGAGTAAAAATCCGATGCAAATGAGATAAAGTACATCACGGCAGAGATGTTTCCACTTTATTCCGGAGCATGAGCCTTCATCATGTTTACGTGCAGCTTCCACCAGGCGGCGCTGATCTCCCGGGGCTCCATGTTGTGAAGCTGTCAGTGCTTCAGTTAATGCAGGTCTGTGTCTATCTGCTGTCTCAGTGAATGAATGCCTGCCTCCATCACGGCGCCTTTTAAATAACAGATAGACAGTTGATAGAGGAGTGGTTTGAAGATGTGTAAAACCCGCACACTCTTCATTCATTAATCTTAATTAATCGTGTCAGTTGGATTACCTCCTCTCTGATACAAGTGAAAACATTTATTATTTTAAAATCCAAACTGTACAGAACAATTTATCAGAGATGAAATTTGATATCTTCAGGTGAGATATGTAAAAAAAAAAAAAAAAGCAGCATGAAGCGTCGTTCAAAATTGAATTTCATCAAAGGTCGTCTCGGGGGAGCAGAGATCAAACAGCGTGAGGAGGAGAAAAAGAAAATGTTTGGAATCAATTTCACGCCTCCGTGAAGAATAATTGCTGTGGATTTTAAACATTATGATATTAAGATAAGCGCCTTTTCAGCTTGTCACAGCGGAACGCATTTAGTCTACTGGTTTATCACGGCTGCCTGTTTCGTGTTAATTACTAAATAACTGATGGATTTATCTGCTGTGAAAGAAAAACCTCTTTCCTCCTGCAACTGTCTGAAAATGATAGATAGATAGACAGACAGATAGATAGATAGATAGATAGATAGATAGATAGATAGATAGATAGATAGATAGATAGATAGATAGATAGATAGATGATTGATGGGTTCCAGTTTTTCTCCATTGGTTTGGCTCATTTCTCGAAACAGAAATTACATTCTCAAAACTCTAAGATCATTTGGCAAAACAGTCTTACAGTTCAGCACAACACCATAGCTCACTTCCAAAAGCGCATATCTCTCCCGAAACAGTTCACTCATGTGTCAAAACTAAATTTCTTTCTCATATAAATAGTCAGTGCCTCCAAAATGCATCGTCCCTTTGGCGTTGTGTGAGCACTGCAAGTCAAAATGTTTAGATGTTTTGTCACTATGGCAGAGGACCATATCCCTCACGTCCACCTCTCAGTCTTAGCCCAGTCCTTCATTCACAATGGCTACTGTAGTAGTTTTTTTTTGTCTAGCTTACAGAATACAATTGTATATAAAACAGGATTTTAGGGTAAGAGTAGCCTCTAAGGTGTGACATCACACATTGGACTCACACTGCCAAGGAAAGGTAGCCATTTTTATTCACACACATAAAGTAACGTCCATATCAGAGTAAAAAGAAAACGTATAAAGCATAATATACTGTTATATAAACACATAAACAAAAGCAAGGAAAATTATATGCAGCCTACAGTGCTGTAAATAAATACAGTATATGGTATTCATGGTATTATGTTGATATGATTATGTTGGCTAATTTTTACAGACTATTCTGTGATGATGCTGACATGTTTTGGAGAGAACAACCATGAGACTGAGAATCAATCAATCAGTTTAGATCATCATGATCTATTCACTTGGAAATTGTGCTAAATATAGGCTAACTGTACTTAATTTAATCATTTGCAAAGATGTACTAAGACGTTTACAATGCGATGAAATCAATGAGAAATACAATTCTGTTGTGAACAATTGCCAAGTGGTTTGGAGGTTTGTCCATGTTGTTTTGAGAATGTAATTTCTGTTTCAAGAAATGAGCCAAATCAATGGAGACAAACTGTAATGGATGGACGGATGGATGGATGAATGGATGGATGGATGACCTGGATGGCTCATGAAGTGTCAAGTGACCTCCAGAGGAGGAAATATGTTGAAGAATGACTTTATCACTTCAGGATATTTATCTTCATATGATCCTGCCTTGTCCTGATCTGATGTAAACATCTGTTTATTCTTATAATAAAAAGTGCAGAATCATTTCTGAGGAACAGTTCAGATTGTTATGACTTCTACAGAAAGCCAGGTCAAAGTGACCTCATCCAGATGCTGCTGTTCTTTGGTTTTTTTTTCAAAAGCCAAAGCCGAGAGATGTTGACTAGGGTGAGGGTGGTCCCACATACCTGTGATAGATAGATAGATAGATAGATAGATAGATAGATAGATAGATAGATAGATAGATAGATAGATAGATAGATAGATAGATAGATAGATAGATAGATCTGTTTCACTTTACTGCTACATCCACCTATATTCTCCTGACATTTCTGCCTGAATTATTCACATCTGTACATCTGTATCCATGTGCAGCAGACCTACATGTATACATTATGTATGAAGACTCCATGGTCAGTTTCTGCTTTTGGGGACACGAAGAAGAAAAAAAACAACAACAAAGAAAACAGCTCCTGCTGTGGAGGATTTTTCTTGTCATAAACAAACACAGTTTGTCCTGAGTCACAGCCGTTTATATCCTGAATTCATCCTTTATATAGAGGAAAGGCTGACAAAACTAATAGACGCAGCGTGTATTAATAACTCTCTGTGAAATACACTTTTCAGTTGAAAGAATTGAAGTGGGAGCTGAGCGTGGCTTGAGCTGCCAGCTGGTTGAGGTTGGTGGCCTTTTAGAGTCAAGTAAAAAAAAAAAAACTCATCTCTCTTCACCAGTGGACCGGCTGAGTCTAAAGTAGCACTATAATAATATTTCATTTTCTTGTCCTCAGTATTGCTTTTTATATGAGTGAGGCACACTAAGAAAAGGTACACTAAAGCCATAAATTGACAGGGGCTTGTATATGTAGCGGTCTGCAGGGACCTGCACTTGTGCTACAGATGATAATTATGTTTTGTGGGCTGGTCTCTGCTCTCTGCATTACTTTTTGCTATTTCAGAGAGAGATGATGGAAAATGCAAATGATTAGCAGAGTGGGAGACTAAAAGTTGTGTGAGAAAAGTGAGTGTGACAGGCAGAGAGAGAGAGAGAGAGAGAGAGAGAGAGAGAGTCATTTGAAAGGTCAGCACTGTATAAGATCCAGAGTGTGTGTTTGAATTAAGCAATATAATGAACTTCTGCATATAGATGCGTTTTCAGCGGCACAAACTGCTTAAAAACGACCCAGTTTCCTCAATTTATTTTGGTTAAATTAAGCTGCGTATGCTTTTAGTTGATAATTTCATGTGTGGGTAATGGTGGTCTTTAGCTGCAGCGCTGTTAATGGATGAGTGGCAGTGAACCAATAGCAGCTGAACTCCTGTTATCACCTTGCTCTCCCATCAACATTCATTGTGTTCCAAGTCAGCGGTAGGTCACAGCAAGACCACAAACATGGAGAGAAACCCTGCAGAGACTCGAACAGCGTCGCTTCTGTTCCTAAAATCTATTTCCCTGCATAAACATTCACCGTAATAAATCCAGCCTTTTTATATTTTTAACCACACACACACACATACACACACAAAAAGAGCCTGCAGCTCTGTAGAGGAGTAATTGCACCAAGACATTTTAAGAGCTTCTTCCCCTGCCAAGGCTATATGAGCCTGTTTTATTTTCTAAATTATAAAACATAGGTAATTTTCTTGTTTCATCAGAGGAATTTGTTTATTTTTATGCTGGTTTGAGGAAGCAGAGGCCTCAGAGAGGTAAACACAAGAGACAGCTTTCAGCTACAGTACCGAGTTTCAACAGATTTACAATATAAGTGACTGCTATCTACTTCTTTTATTGGCCAAAGTCTACAGTTTGTACATTTGATATATGAGACTACATAACTTGTGAAAGTACAAAGAATAAAATCTCCCATCTTACATATAAAATGTTGAATTCATTAACAATTCGTTTTGCCGTGCTGATCCCGGCGTATTTTATATAATGTATTACTCAGTTATTAGGCTTTTATACTTGTTCTTTTTTTAATGAGACCTTTCATATTTAGGGTACCTCTTTAAAATTTTATGCAGAGCTAGCTAGGGATATGTTAATGCTAGCCACCCACCATAGCACGCTAACGCAACGGCCCGTTACTATGAGTCCCTTTGTCAGACAGCCCAGTGTTCCCAGAGTATCTTTGGGTTTTTTTTGCCCTTAGTATGTTTTGACATGCGAGTATCTTACTAATGTGAATGTAAAAACTCAGGTTAGCATATGAAAGACCAAACAATCACAATAGGTGAACACAGTTTAGCTCATTCCTGTCTCAACCAACGACTACTTCATCTGTGGTTTATACTCAGGTGAAGCAGGGATTTGTAAAGTTTCCTCTAAAGGTACATTTTCATTAAAACGCATAATAAAATTTAATTAAAATTTGTTTATTTCAGTGTAAACTGTTGTCCTGGTTGGGTTAAGTTTGAATAATATTGTAACATAAAGAGAAACTCAGAGAAATGTACCGCTGTCCTGTGCTTTACACTTTCAAGTCTCAACCCAGAATTGAAGAAGTCATAACTCTTCATGACAACTGAGCAAGTCCAATCTGCTGAGGAAGGTCATGAGAAGTGGTTGAAAGACTCAGACTTTCTGTTTTTTTTTTTTTTTTTGTAAAGTTGTTGCCTCCAAGGTCATCAATGAACCTTCAGGCTGAAGCGAAATGTCTGCCTGTGAGCTAATTCTCTCCTACCTCGCTCTGAAGCTGATTACCATTAAATAAATAAACAGACCAGCAGAATAACAGAACAGGCATCGGTTACATCTCAACAATCACTCTTCCTTCCCCATGAACCACCATAAAAGAAGAAACATATTGATGGTTGTCAGCTGATCTGATCAATGTTGGCTGGCCACTTTTTTTAATTCATTAACCGCATGGCGCATGGTCTTTCAGATGCAATCTAGCCCTGAATAACGGTGAGCTGCCCTGACAGGCTTTGTCATCGATCTGTCGCAGCTTGGCGGCCCTGCCAGCAGAGATCAGACCCCTGGGTAAACCTGGAGACGCCTGCCGCCCGTCAGCGTTGACTCACACCGAGATGAATAAGCACAGAGGTAGACGGCGAAAGGAGACGGTGGAGTGGGAATGAGGCAAAGCTGTGGTTTATGTCGGATATTTGCAGGGAGATACAGTGGGCAGACTGGAGACAGACAAACACACACGGACAGATGGAGACTTAGAAAAAGATTGACAGGGGGAGTGAGAGAAAATGAGGGAAAGAAATTGACAGATGTACAGACAAACAAACTGTGGGAGTGGGGGGGGGGGGGTGGGGGTGCAGCTGGGGGTGTTGGTGGAAACAATGATCAACAAAAAAAAAAAAATTCCATCATTGTTATTCAGCTGGCACACCTCCGGGTCTTGTGGACAACGATTTTAGCTGACTTGCTACAAACACGGCTTCTTGCTAAGTCTTGGCCTCGGAAGCTGCGAGGGAGACCCGGACGCTGTGGGAGTTTTCTCCCACCGCTTGAGTCAGCACGGGTGAGGTTTGTGCTGACTGTAGCTCAGCGAGTGAGGCCTCAGCACCCCCCCTGCACCTCGAGAGAGCCGGGTGAATATCATTACCTCCAATCAAACCTGCAGTCTATGAATGGCAATAAGGGGAGAGAGAGAGAGAGAGAAAAAAAACACACAGAGCTAACTTAAATTAGCTCCTCTGTACATTCATCATCACTCCGGTTGCAGCAGTGGTACTCTGCGCATTTTGGATTCAGCACATGAAGGACGTTTCATCAAAAGTTTAAAATTAAAAGCCTCGGTATGAACTTCTGCTGTTTCAAAACAAACTTTTCAAATATTAACTGTCTGTGTGTGAACCTAGGAAGAATTGGCTACATTTTACAGTGTTTGTACGAGGATCCCGACAGATAAAATCTGCAAACATGAGGTAAAGACATCCACCAAAGACAGCAAACACTGTCTTTGCACTGTATTACTGTTGCATTTGATGTGCTGCTTGTTGAGTGAGCCACTGTCAACAAAAGAGAGCTTGTTTGCTGGCAGACTATTGAAAAAGTAGACGTACTGAGGCTCGTAAATTCACTAAGGCGCTCTTATCGCATGCAACTAAATTCACGTAATTTGAAGTGCAACAAGGAGCCAGACACTTCGGAAATGTTTATAGTCTCAGGAGGGGGTGTTGTCAAGCACTTTTTAGGGTTGTCCTGTTGGAAATATTCCCTCAGCAGCACAAAGACATCAAACGAGTCCTTTAAAATATAAAACAAAGTAAAGAGAAATATCAGATGGCATCTTTAAAACATTTAATGGAGATATGGCACACTTCTTTCAAGCGTTTTTTTTTTTTTTTTTTTTCTCACGTCCCATCCTTTGGATACAAATTTTTTGTGTGTTCAAAGGCAGTGATGCTGTCAAAGTGCTTCTCTGCCTCAGGGTTTATTTATAATTTAAAGTTTTCCTACTTTTGTACAAACGAATGGGGCCGGGCCTCGACACAGCCATTTTAATGCTACTTTTTTTCAAAAATACATACCTGGGAACTCATAGAGGCTTTCAATAAAAACAATCTGAAGTGTATCTCACCTCAGATTTTGAGGTAAATGTGTTTTTTTTTTTAAAGCTTGTTTTGAAGCGTCTTCTTCTTCTTCTTCCTTTTTGTGCGTGAAGCGTTTTTAAAAGCATGTCAGGATCTCTCAGAGCCTCGAGTTCGATGTATCGACCATGTTATGGACAGAAAACTACTCACACGTACATTCACAGACTGCTGAGCGTTTGCTTTGAAGCATCTGCTGCCCAGAATATTCCTCTCTGTATGAATTTCTCGTAGTTGCTACATCCTTAACTTGGATGGAAGCGCAGACTTCAGAGGTCGGACTCTCGACATCTCTTTGACCCAAATACTCTCAGATTGCTGTCAAACACGCCACAAATTTATGCTGAACACAGACTTGTACAAGGGCTTTCAAATGGACTCAGCATACCTCTCATAATCTCAGGCGTAGCTGATTTCTCTGCATGTCGAGAGCATTTGCCTTGAGTGTTGCTTTTGTATAAGAAAAGGAGAAAAGAGTGGAGACACTGCAGCATTACGGGGGCCATGGAAAAGCGAGAAAATACTTGACTCATACACTGTATTGCTCCCATGTCTCTCTTCACTCTTTTCAAGTTCACAACACATCTAATGAAGGTCAATAGTTTGCCGCAGCGGAGTGGAAGAGAAAAGAGAGCCGAGGCGAGATGACATATCCTTTGTGAAAGGAACACACCATTGTCTTTGTATGACAAGGATAACTGGCAAAGCCATCTTGTTTTGCCATCCTCATTTCTCTGACAGCAACCTCGTAGGAATAGACTCCCACCGTTGTTGCATTCTTTTCTGTTTCGCTCGCAGCTCGAGGACTTATTCACCGTCCCCGAGGTGCATCCATATCATGTGTCTTGCTTTTTGTTCTTCACCGATGAAAGGTTCCACATAATGCCAGAATTAATTATGCAATTACACATACTGAGCACAAACGCAGGATTAGCTTATTCTTCTTCTCACGAGGGACGAATGTATGATATATAAATATATTTCAGACACAAGAAAGAAGACAAAGTGTGAAGAGCGTGTGCGGCGTAAAGGAATCCAACATTTTGGGTAAATATGCTTATTTATTTCATCACAACAGTTAGATGAGAAGATACTTTTCTTAGATTTGTCAGTTAAATATGAAACTAGCTTAGATACATATAACAAATGTATGTTGCTCTTGTTTCATTACTGAGTTGTATCAACAGTTTGGGGGGATAAGAGGCACATAACTTTTTCATTTCATTCGCAGCAAGAAATCAAATACGACTTTTTACCAAACTGTTGAACTATTTAAAGCAACACTGTGCAGAAATCGATATTTTTATGATTTAGCACCATCGGTTTCAGAGTGCAATATCGCTATTGTAAATGTGGACAGCTGTATTTGTTTTGATGAAGACATAGCAGCCAGCTAATATTACTTACTAGTCTAACAGCAAGAAGCCCAGCTCGGCGTCTGTCTTTCAGCCGTTTATTACACAAAGCTCTCGCCAACGACTAAAAGTCAGTCCAAGATTTACTCTTGTCCGACGCCTTCTTGCTCAGTCACTCTCTCCTCTTCTCTTTCTCCGTCAAAGTCCCATTGGGTGTCTTTATGTCCACAGAGGCTGCTGAGACTGGTTACACTGCTTGCTTGCCCAGCTCCGCTTCTGGCACGACACCAGCTCTGTTCACAGAGAATGAAATCTCCATGAAATAAGATCCAGTTTCACCAAAATCAGTGAAATAGTTGGTGGTTGTGATTTACGCCGTAAAACATTACATACTTCTTGCAGGCATGGTGCGCAAACTTCCGTTGCTACTGTAAGCTATGAAATTATAATGAACGAATAACTTAGTTATCACAAAGGTACTGATCTTCTTATCTTGCTTTCAGCAAGACAGCGCACAAGAGTATTTCTGAAAATATCAAACTACTCTTTTAATAATTCACTGAGAACTGTAACAACCCATAAGAAGACACTCAATCACTCTCTCCTTAACAGAAACACTGACAGCTTTCCTAATGTACCACACTGTGCTGCCAGTTGTTCACTTTCTTTTCTTTTTTTAAAAAAAATCTATTCCTTGGATGCGTGTTATTTACTTTTTAAAAGGAATCAATAAACCGTGGCGTCTTGGGGTACACGCCGATGTGAAAAACCCTAGAAAATTGCCGAACTGATCATTATCACGGTGGTGGGGCTTTTTTTTTTTTTAATCTTCGAGTTTATGTGCTTTTAATTTTGTCTGTCTCTGAAGCACGGAGCTGACCAGCCTGCAGCTCGAAGGCGGGCCTTAATGAAACAGATGCTTGGCAGATGTCAAGGCTAAAACGTGCTTGGAGGAATTCACTTTCTGTTTAACAGGCTGCTGAGAACATGCCTCTCAGCTGTGGACTGTGGAAGTGGAAAATTGGTGTGTCAGGCGGAGTGTGTGAGTGTTTTTGAGTAGATTTTGAGCGTGATCTGAGAAGACATATGACACTCTCAACATTTCTACGTATGTGTTTGCGATCAAAGTGCTACATATCTTTAGATTTCGAGGTCGGATAGCAAAAAGAAGAACCCAGGTCTCGAGAGAACGTTGACAAAGTGTACAGAGTCATGAATTGAGATGACACTCGCTACTCTCTCACTCGTCCTAGATTGAAGGTAGCTGCCAGCCGCGAAGACAATCATTTTCAAGATTCAGCTTAAGATGAGCCCTGCTGCCTTTGTGAAACGTATAAAAGACCAGCACTCGTCTCTTCACGGGCAGCACGTGGGAGAGAAGCACCAACAGGGAATGAATAAAAGGTAGATTTCTTGTCTGAAGCTGTCAGTGCTACGTAAAAAAAAAAAAAAAAAGCATGTGGGCTTATTTTATTCCAGGGAACTCTTCCTGCTGTGACACACCTCAAACATATTTGCATACATTACTGATTTTTGCCTCTTTTTTCTGGAAGAAAGAGAAATATTCTGTGTAATCATACAGAATATGTTTCATCCCATATATTTGGGGGGATGCTGTGAGTGACGTTCTTGAGATTTATGGCAGTGTGGAGACAGAGGGGAGGCTTCAGCTACTTTTTCATCTTTGACAGTAACAACTTTGCAGCAGAACAGCCCTCCCATTAGCTCAAGGACTACCATTATCTCTCAGCTATCCTTACATGCACAAACTGGTCTTCAGAGCTCATTTGCTAGAGGAGAGTGAGCGTTGTTCTGTTTCCCCACCTCGTGTCGTTATGTAGGTTGTTTTATTTATTTATTTTCACGCTTCTTTTGCTGTTCCTCGACACTGATACCCGCACGAGCACAAACCAAGTTTCTGAAAATTAACAAGGCTGTGTCTTTGTTACGGAGAGGCAAGAGTGGGCACGATACTGCGAAATTACCCACCTGATGCTTGCGGTACACGCCACACACACACACACACACACACACAGGGGATTGCTTTACGCTTTCACTATTTGATAATCAGCTGCAGCAACAATCAGAATGGCAAATGAGCAGCCATAGAAATGCGTGCCCCTTGAGTGCACAATGCATGAAATAAATCTGCCTGCAAATCACTTTCAGTTCTTATCCTCAGCCAACCCCGTGCTGCTACTAGTTGTAAGTGATGATTTATTAACATGTAAAAACTCTCCAATCATGTCCTGTGTCGTGTGGCCTGCAGGGGGAAAGAGTCACTCACACACTGTCCACCTTTCACACCGTGACGCGCTGCTCCAGGTCACCATCAGGTCAGTCCAGCAGAGCCTATTCAATAATTCAAGCGCAGGGCTGGAGGGCTGGGACCCGTATGTCACACACAATGAAGAAGCACACGACACTAAACTCCAGCCAGGCACTCACTGCTCATCAGCAGCTGCCGACGGGTAATGAACCTAAATGACCTGACATGAGCAGAGAGAGATGAATTAAGAGAAGAAGAAGTGGAGAGCAGAGCGGAGGGTGTTTAGGATTAAGGTGGATCATTTACCCTCATTTAATGTTTATATAAAGTACATTTGGGATGTTATTTGCTTTCTTCTTCTTTCTGAGAGTCAGATGAGGAGATCGATGCCACTCACGTGTCTGTACAGTACTCTTAAAGTGAAACTACCACAGCTGGTTAGCTTAGCTTAGCACAAACACTGGAAATAGATGAAATAGCCTGACTCTGTCTGGAGGTAACAAAATCTGCTGACAAGCATTTCTAATGGTGTCTTATTAACTTATAATATCTTGTTTGTTTAATTTAATTCAGCATTTTATTGAGGGTTATGCACCGGACTATTTATTGGCTGCGACCAGTAACATCCTGAAGTCTCCACTGGTTCCAGCCAAGAAATAGTCTGGCACATAATCCCAATAAAATGTGTCAATCTGTGGATTGCAGTAGTGCTGGTAGGTGCATTTTTTGTTATCTTTGGACAGAGCGAGGCTTCCTGTTTCCAGTCTTTATGCTAAGCTAAGCTAATCTGGCTGGTGGCTGGCAGCCTTATATTTTCTGTACAAAGCAGACAGTGGTTTCAATCTTCTCACCTAACTCACAGTTACAAAAAAAAAAAAGTGAGTGAGGAGTTCCAAAAATGTCAAAACTTCCTATTTTATTCAGCTGCTGTTTGCTGTTGTTGCATTTATATAAATAAACTGTGTGAGCGTCATGCCAAACACCCTTTAAATACTGCTGCAGAAATTCACCAAACACATAAAGTCAGAAGCTTTACTGGCAGCGGTTACGACACAGGCGAGCACAAGGATGCACTGAAAGGTTTTGACAACTTCTGAACATTTTAAATCCCCACAGGAAGCTTAATAATCACCCCTTGAGCTTAAACTAAGAGAGGAGGGAACCGAGCGAGAGCATCAAACTTCTCCATCAGCTGAATTAATCAGGAGCCTGAGAGTACTCTTCAGAGCGCAGGCTAGCATCGCGTCTAATGACTCCAAGTCGGAGCACAGCGTGTCCCTAATTGAACTTTAAACACTTGAGAAAGACAAGGGGCGAGTGGGGACAAAAATAACACTGTGTACACATTCCTCTTTACACAGCAGAGTGAAAGTTTGGGTTGAGCTCTCGATGGAGCACAAAGATCCGCATTCCCTCTGGGGTTAAAGGTGCAAACACAGATTTCCACTGGAATAAGAATCACGACAAATCCTCGGGGTCTGCGGATCACGTCCATTTTTAGAGCACATGCAGTGTTTCGAGTCTATTCTTACTGAATGGGCATTTTCAGGGAACAGGTACTCATCGTGCAGTAAGACCTTACTTTGTGCAATAGGCACAAATTCCCAATTGTGCTATAATACATCACAGTGTTTGCATAGCAGGCAAGTCAGTTTCGCATTTGCAATTCATAGCAGCTTCCCTCACCGCACGTCTGCTCACTCTCTGGAGTAATAGACTCCTGTCATTGATGAGTCCCCGGGGTGTACACAGTGAATCCTTTCTCACGTCTGTATCGATCGGCTCGAGAGTCCTACCTGATTTACATTGACAACAGCATCGGGGTCCAAATGAAAGTAAGCATGTTTTCCAAATTGGAAACACAAGGGACACGTTGCTCCGCAAACAGACAACTGGGAAGGTAAACGCTGATGTTTGGATTGAAGGCCGTGGAAAAAGGCTGAGTTGGCTACTTTTCTGACTCATTCCTTGAGAGGCGCCTTAAACAAAGTGCGATCTCACGCCTCATGAAAATGTAATGTGTTTTATTTAACCAAAGAAAAGTCTTAATGAAGAGTGTGGACAATTTTGAATGCAAAATTTTGACAATAATGTGACTAAATATGTTTGCAAATAAAAAAAATTTGTGATGCGTTTTTTTATTAATTGAACCTGATTGTTATGTTGTTCAAGTAAACTGAAACTATTTTCAGAATCAGGTCTCTCTGGGCGCTTTGGTACTAATTTTTTTTTTCTTTCAGGTTTGTTAATTGATTTTTCAGTGACACACCAACATCAAAAGGTAACACTTGAATATCAATACTGCATCAAATATAACTAACAAGTAAAAGAAAAGACCACACAACATCAAATAGAGAAAAAGGGAACAACACAAATTGGTCGCCCACGACTTGATTAAAAGTCAAACGTGAAATTCACGTGAACAGAAATAGATAAAAACATTCCCAGCATATTACAAATTCACACAAAGAAACACCCACACATGTAGTCAGAGTGGCTACTCTTGAATAAGAGTAAAAATGGTCCTCAAGTTTGATTACACTTCACGTCCATCCTGCACCATAACTTGCGCCATCTTGACAAACTGAAGAACGTCCCTGATCAAAGAGGAGTGAGAGGGCGGCGCAGGAGACTTCCACCTCAACAAAATCAAACATCTAGCCATTAACGACACAAACGCTACGTAGTTGGCTTTATATTAAGGTAGCTGCATAGTAGTAGTCATTGTACAAGTGAGTAGTGAAGGGCAAGACCAAAACATATGAACATGGGTGAAGTGTGAGATATGAGATATGACGTTTTTGCACAGGTACCAAAGTTTGAAGTGAGTGATGACTACAATTTTAAAACAAATCTTTAAAAAATTATGTAGAAATACAGAAAATGTGATTTAAAAAAGTCAAAGGAACAAGAACAGAACAAAACACCTTATGTGTGCTAATGTTCACTTCACTTGGAAACGTGTTTTTCTGGCCGCTTAAGTCCGACATTAATTCAACTTTGGGGTCTGTTTTGATCCCCACCAGCTCTTCTTATATCCGTCTTCACCATGCTCACCTTCTACCGCTTGTTTCTGTCTGCTGCATCTGGAAAACAGACTGATGGGAGCAGTGACTGAACCAAAAAAGTGTGGGTCAGAAAACCAAAACAAGGAGCTGAAAAATGCTCAAATGCTGCAGAGTGCTGAGAGTTACATGTAGTAATTTGTTCCATTGTTAATATAAAAATATTGATCAGTGCAGCTGACCACACGTAACCGTGTCGGCATTCCTATAAATACCCTCCCCTCCTCTTTCCTCTTGTATTCTGCACCTCTCCTGCCCACCTCATTTCCTTTTCCTGTTTCTTCTTCTTCTTCTTCAGACTCTTCATAATGGGTTTTATTTTGTAATTTTCCATCTTGTATATCTTTTACTTCCTGCCTTTGTCTTGATTGCTGCTTTTGATCTCCTCCTTGATTGGTTTCACTTGTGTCTAGTTGCCGGTCTTACATATTTAGTCCCTGTGTACTGTCTTAGTTCTTCCCTTGTGTTCCCGCTTTTCTTCTCTCTGTTATGGAGTGTGATTTATGGACTCAGTTTGTTTCGCCTGCACCTTCCCAGACGTCTTCTGTTATTTTTGTGTTACCTGCCATAAGTCATTAAAGTCACCTTTTGTTTACCTTTCCCTCCATGTCTGCATTCGGGTCGTCTTCCTCAAACTGAAACGTGACAAGAGGTCCATTGTGTAGTACGAGAGTTCACGCCTCACTCAAGATCTTTTTGTCTTTGTGAATAAATCATTTAGACGTATCCTCTTGATGGCGTGTTCCTTGCTGAGTTTTACAATTTGAGTTACATTTTTGTAGTTAAAGCTTCACTTTTGGTTTCCGTTGACACAGAAAAATAATATCATGAGGTGAATCAGTGAGTTTGCCAGGTTAATTCACAGTATGATACGGAGACCCACAACATATGGGTGGCCGTACCGAGAAGCCAAACGAACAGATGGACTAAAAAGCACACAGCCATTAGATGTCTGGGCTCATTTAGGAGGCGGTATCATAGGCTTGATGTGTGACTTTAAAAAGTCAGTATTGCTTTTAGGTTTGTGACGCTTGAACAACATACATAAATTTTATTAACAGGTTTGTTAAGAAAGATTCGTCACTGTACGCTGTGAAATACATGGCGCATTAAAAGCAGATTCAAATATTCCTCCCACGTGGACAGAGAGAGATCATGAGATGTCCAAATGATATCACGGACAGACAGCGGGGTGGAACACTTTGTTTTAAAGCAAAAACATTAACTTGAATTCATGTTTGACAGGGGGCAGATGAGGTAGTGAAGCTGATGTAATTATGTTGTTGATGCCAGCTTTGCGTGATATGAGAGCTGACAGTGCCAGCAGCTCAGGGAAATGTGAGCCTAAAGAATGTCAAGGGGTTTAGTTTCACAGAGGAACACAGCAAATCTTGGGGAAATGTCAATGTGTAAACACATTAAAAGGTTACGCTTCATCAGTCGCATGCACGCTGGCAGATGCACAGACAAACACATGATCATGCACATGCACAGAAAGAGTCTCTGCAGAGAAACACATAAATCCACCAGTACACCCACAAAAAAAACACACACCCACACCCACACCCACTACATCTGCAAATGACCTTTTGTCTAATCATTATTTTTGCAGCACAAACGGTGTTTTCATGAATCTTGCAGACACTCGAATTACTTTTCTTTGTGTAATTTCTGTGAGAAATGAAAGCATCTGCAAAGATGTGCCTGAAAAAATGTGGCTGAGCACAACAGGACAAAAAAGAAAAGCAAACAAAACACACACACACACACACACACACACACACACACACACACACACAAAAGACAGGACAGGACAAACACTCAAAATTTTCTTAGAGCTGCAACTTAGACACCATTAAAATGCTGTATTTCTTTTTCCAGAGGAACTTGAATAATACCAGCAGCATTATACCACGATGCTTTGCATACATACACCACTCAGCCACTCACTTCTACTTCCCTTTCTTCACATCGTAAATTGTATTTAATAGCTCCAATCAATGAGGGGATAGTGAATCCCTGCTGCTAATGCACTATTCGTGTTTGAAAAGGGGACATTGTGCACGAAAGCATCAGTCCCTTCGCCATTAACATTACATTACATGTCCTGTTCCACACTATAATTACATCTCTTGCTCTGCCAGAGTGCAGACTCATGACTCGACCTGAAGGACAGAATAAATCCAGACTATCAGGCTGTATGAGGAATCGACTCACACACACACACACACACACGCACACACACCTTGTCTGCAATCGCCTCCTTTGCTTGCAGGCACATGGCTTGGAGCTGGGAGTGTCAGCCAGAGTATCAGCTAAAACGAGCTGCATGCCAGATACTGTTGGACTATCCACATAGAGCTTGGGATCCCAGCCAGAGCATCACCATGTGTACTGGGATAGAGGAAGGTGTACAGAGATGAAGAGATCCTTGGACACACTGTGCTGCGGTGGCATGTGCTCAGAGACTTGTGTGTGATAGTGAACAGAGAGGAGTGGTGTGATTTTCTTTTCTTTTTTTTAAAAAAGGTTTTAGCTGAAGTGAAGTCCCAGACTATGCTGATGTGTTGCTGTAGGAATAGCAGGCAACTTATTCCCATAACGGGGCTGACGATGCCACTATGCAATGCTGAAATCAGCCTCAGCATCAGTTTTTCTCCTGGCTTGTTTTGACACCACTGGATTGACTTCTTCCATCACTTAGTTTGCCTGCAGTCCTTTCCGGGTTTACTAACTAGTTTCATCTGATTGCGCTATTAAAGTGGTTGCAATCAATATTTTATACTGAATCACATGTCTGCTTATGGCTGAAAGTTGTAACTCTTATTTATGCAGTAAATTCACAGAATTATCACCTGACTCTGCCGTTCGTCTCAACTCCACAGAGTTTTATCGGTTTTTAGCTTGTTTTGGTTTTCTGGCCACAGTTCAGTCAGACAAAGTCAGCGGCTAACTTGTGAACACAATAATAGAGCATTTAGCAGCTTAAAGTTTTATGTTTCATTGCACTTAGCAAATAATGTCACTGTGACACTGAAACTAAAAAAAGTGTCACTTGGATAAACTGTGATGATTTGAAGTTACACTGTAAAAGTTGACAGTCAGAAGCAGTTGCCAAACAACAAAATGTACAATTAAATTAAAATATCATAATCCAAATGAATAAATTAAAGACCT
Organism: Protonibea diacanthus; assembly: GCA_028641955.1. Classification (NCBI taxonomy): domain Eukaryota; kingdom Metazoa; phylum Chordata; class Actinopteri; family Sciaenidae; genus Protonibea; species Protonibea diacanthus. The sequence continues at coordinate 17,798,730 of CM053988.1, read as the reverse complement.
TCAGTAAAGTTACAATACCAATAGTTCCAGAGAGACACACAAATACAGTTATTTTACTGTAATTTTTCTGTACAAAAATAACTAGAAACTGTAGAACTGTAATTTGATATTGCTGGCTTAATACTTAAAATAACAGTTTGTTTATTTATTTATTTATTTATTTATTTTTTTTACAGATAAAGGATAATTTAACAGAGTTCTGTATAAAGTTTTTAAAAACAGAGAAATACTGTTATTTTCCATAAAGTACTTTTCTCCACTGTTCACAAAAATATATCACTTCACTATATCTGTGCTGTTTTACTGTTTTGTGGAGTCCATGGTCACATATTGTTCATCATATTACACTGTGTTATGCAACAGTAACTTCCTGTTTACGTAGTTAATTTGTTTTGATTGGAGATCACTACAGATGTTTTTCAGCAAGCAATTTATACGTCAAAGTAACTAGTGATTAAGATTTTCTAGGTTTTAACGTTTATTTAAAACCATTAATTTAAAACTAATGAATGACTTTACATGCCAACCTGAACTTTACAGGAAGTACAACCGCCAGTGATTCACCAGCAAGTTATTTGTCTGCAGCAACGATAAACAACAGCATTTCAACACATTGTGAGATTATAACACCCTCTCAGATCACACCTCATAAACTTACAAGAGCACAATAACATTTCTGATAGATGCCGCTCCTGTGAGCAAGCAATTCATCCTCGTAAAAAAAAAAAAAAAAAAACCCAAAGAAGCATGGTAGGAAGTGTGCTGCCCTTGCATCTGTCTGTCTGTGCCTATCAGCCCCTTGAGAAGTCATTGATCCATACAGACCCTTTGCTCACATGCCCGGCAGACGCTGCAGCAGCAGCAGCAGCAGCAGCAGCAAAGACTTTTGTTCCTTCCTGACAGCATGACCACTCGTGTTTCTGTCAAAGAATGGGTAGGAACCCTGGAGCTGTCAACCTTACAGAGCGGGATCAAATGAAACATGATGACAAGCCGAGCCAAGTTTTCCAGACTAAAAATACACTGCACCTTTTATAACCCGGAGTTAGCTTAATGTTTTGGGAATCAATATTCCTTTCACCTGTGGGGCAATATGTGATCTCATTGTCCGATATTAACTGAGCTTTAAACTCTGTTAAGAACCGCCCCGAGCGTTGACATCCTCATTGATGATCAACATTCTTCTATTGCTCAATAGAAACTCAGTTGATTAATCCTTTAATGAGAAGGCACCGAGAGGTTGGAGTTGTGAAACTGATGATATATGGAAACCTTTTTCACTCATTCAGTGGACGATAACAGCCTTCGGCAATGATGATAATTAGCAAAGGGGACTAAATTTATGTAAATAACATAATGAGCTACAAGGGGCAATGAAATGAAAAATGCTGCAGCGACAAGATATTCTCTTTTATGTTGTAAATGTGGCATACAAGATAATTCCAGTTTATTATACAGTACATGTCTAATTTTGTAGTTTTGGCCATAATTTCTGTTACTCACCAAGGTAATTGCTCAGATATTTGAACGTGACGCCTGAAAAGACGCCACATGGGGGAAGAAACACAAGAGGTGACATGTTTTAAACAAATCTCCTGCTTAGACAAACTTCTTTGGAAGAGAAGTCGTCTGTTGTACACATGCACCAGAGTTTACTGACTAAACTCTGGTTTAACTTTCACCAACTGTATGTTTCTGAGTAAAGAGGGATAATTAGCAGTGTTTTAGCAGTAAAGTACATTTACTGAAAGACTGTACTTGAATACAAATCTGAGGTACTTGTACTTTACTTGAGTATTTGCCCTTTTATGCAGAATTTGGTCACTATCTTAGTTTCAAAGCACACAGCAGGTTTTCACCGTGGGATTATTCGGTTCGGACAGTGACAGTGAAGTAAACTGCTGCCAACTGTAGCTGCTGTTAGCCAATGTTAGCACAGTTTGCTAGCCGGGCTGCCTGGACTGTGAGCTCAGAGCACCGGGGGGAGTGTTAATGTTTGTACCACAGGCGTTTTGGACCAGCGTGCGGGGGAATGTTGATGGTGAGTGAAGCTGGTGTCGTATCAGAACTGGAGCCAAGTGAGTGGACAATGTAATCAGGCTCAGCAGCATCTATGGACATAACGACAGAGGCGAAAAGACCGGAGAGGATGTTGACGGAAGAAGTTACGAAGAGAAAAGGAGAGCATGAACGAGCAAGAAGCTGCTGAACAAGAGTAAATCTGGGACTGACTTTAAGTTGTTGGTGAGAGCTTCGTGAAATAAAAGGCTTAAAGACTAGTAATGCTGTTGGACTTGTAAGTAATATTAGCTGGCTGCTATGTCTTGTGTTGTTGACCATACTTGATGTTTGGCTGTTAGCAGAGTTGTCAGCTGGCTAGTTTTTGATCGTAAGTAATATAAACATAACAAATGCTGCTGTACAGCTGTCCATATACAGTGGTATTACACTCTGGGGGGCGCTAAATCACAAAAATACCAATTTCTAGCAATATCTGTCTTTCTAACCATAACCTAGTCCATTTCTTAATGTATCTGTGACAATGAATCTCTGCTTAAGGGAGTCGTTTTTGTGCCTAAGCGTAACCAAACTGTAACCATAGCGTTGTCAAGCCATAACAAGAAATACATCAATGGTTTTGGAAGCAACACAGCAACCGATATTTTCTTCTTGAATTCTGAATCACAGTATACAAAAATTAGAGACAATGTTGAATCATTTTATGTGTCTTTATTTTATTATCTCATGTTGGCTAACAGATTGCATGTTTGTTACACCTGATTGGGCCAATTCAGATTTAACAACTGACCAAAGACGACTTGAGTTATACACTTTTTTTTAACGACAAGAACCCCCAAATAAATTCATAATAAATTACAGATCTCCTCTGATAAAAGTGCACATATAGGAGGGAAGTCATCCGAGGAGATGTTTGCATCATTTTGTCACTTTCAAACATCTCTATGATCGTCTATAAAACATGTGTGTGCATCTTTTCACACTCACAACATTTTCGCCTTGTGAGGACCCCGGACCTTATTTTGAGAAACTCGACTAGAGCTGTGCAGGGGGAAAAAAAAAAAAAATCAATGCCATTACCAGAAAAGCTGCTATCTATTACAGCCCTGAATGCCTTCGTGTGTAGCTACAAGAGGAAAAAGCTTGGACTGATTCAAAAACTCTGGCCAATCCCGAGTCACATGACTCAACCACCGGCAGGGATAGAGAGCGCAAAAGGGACGCAGAGCCTCGGTATATACAAGCCTGCACACCACCACCAATCCACCACCGCTATACGCCCAATTTCTTTTTAATTGAAACCTTTTACTCCCGCTCGGTGAGTACATTTTCCACTGCCATTTTCTTAAAAGCATATTTTTATCCTCTTTTTCTTCCTTTCTTGTCTTGGTGTTGCGACATTTGGGAACATGTTTTCCCGTTTTCTGCATGCAATGATTTAAATCTTGGATGCTGAGTGTTGTTGCTCCGGCGACATCCACTGAGAGAAATATCCCTACGTGCTTTCGGACGCTTTTGATTTTTTTTTTTTTTTTTTTTTTTTTTTTTCCCCCCCCCTTTGCTCTCTCTCTTCCTCTTCTCTTTCCGAAGCAGCGTCTTTACGAGCTCACTTGTTATAAATCCCCCCTTTTGCTTATTTTTAGCCCCCTCTCTTATATCATGGCTTGTTTTGGTGTGGTTTTGGTGCTTTCCTCTGATCTTGCAGTGTTTCTCTGGTGTTGGAGGCTGCACGTCTCCGAAGGCGCAAAAATAACAGTTTTGATTTTCGTCTTTGAGGATTTTGCTTTTCTAATAGGTGAGAAAATTAACTTTGCTGGAGTTTGTTTTGGTGTTTTCTTTGTACTTGCAAGGTTATCATGCAAATATGAACTTTTTTTTTTTGTCTTTCAAGCTCGGACTGAGCTGGATTTGTCAAATAGAGGAGAAAAAAAAAAAACTCAGCAGCAACACACATCAAACAGCACGCCACAAATAAAGACACTTTTCTATCTTTTAATTTCTTTGGGGGAAGACAGAGGTGATGAAAAATGCCACAGGATGCAGGATCTTTGCCCTTCAAAGTTGGAAAATTTCAAACAAATCTAATGGATGAATGCAAATCACTGCTCCTGCACACACACACACACACACACACACATACCTCATTGCATTTGGGAGTCTGTCAGATACAGTCGGACATCACACACACACACACACACACACACACACACACAAAAAAAAAAAGCTTGGAAACTGGCTGCATGAGTTGATGGAGAGCGGGAGAGGAGAGGATTGGAGGGTTGGAGGAGGGGAAGGGGGTGTCTTTAAGGCCCAGGCAAATTTTTTTGCAGCAGTTCATTATGCAAATCAGGCTGATAGATTTGATTAATAGTTTGACCTTGGACACGCAGCCAGACCTTACCCACAAACCTGCAGGCAACACATTAAAAAAAACCACAAAATCTCCTCCAATTAACAGACAAAGAAAGTGACATTACCCTTTTAAATGACCGCTGGCAGCACCTCTTTTAAAATCCTTGACCAAAGTTTGTGTTTGTGCTCTCTTAAAAAAAGAAAAAAAAGAAAAAAAGAAATGCTTTCAGGACAAAACCTCCTTTCAATCATCCTCGAAAGATAGGGGCGAAGGCATTTGACAGCTATTCCAGCCTTCAGACTTTGCAGGTCAGGGAACAGGTGGGGGAAGCCGAGCATGAAATGTGCTGCTACGCAAACAATACTTATCTCTCACCCGGGATGAAGTGGGAGGCTGGCTCTGGAATAGCCAGCCTATACACGCATGCACTGAATCACTATGAGCCCAGAGAGGAAGAAGGAAGGAAAGAAGGAAAGAATAAAGTTAGGCAGGCATTTCTGGACCGGTCAGTAATCTGTCTCTGCTCAGTCGAGGCCTGTCTTTACGTTTGTGCACCCGTGGGCCGGGATGATCGTTGACCCTTAGCAGGTGTACGATGTGGGCTGTCTCAAAAGCCATGCACCACAGAATCCATCTTCTGCGAGATACGGATGAAAAACATTTCCGAGCTGCTCCAGCTTTCAGACTACAGGTCAAAGAACAGATTAGGAGGGCTGCTTCCTCTCTGTCTCTTTTTATAACCCTGCATGTGAAAGATAACCAAAGAGAAAAACAGATGAGTGAGGCAGACAAACAAAAAAAAAAAGAGACGACGGCATGCTCATCATCAAAACTCCATGAATGATCTCCACTTCATATAGTTCTATGTTACATTATGCATGTGTTAATACCCGCTGCTCCCTATTAGATCTCCTATTCTTGGATCTCTGTGCTCCACGCCTGCATTAGTCATATCCAACACATTTTTCAATACTGTGTTTTCAGCCATAGGAAAGCAGCATTTTCTGATAAATAACAGCCACAGTATGTGCATGCACCTGATGCACAGTTCTGCTGTGAGACGTACCATTAGCCTAGCAGCATCAGTATATCTCAGCACCGCGGCCAGCTCCCTTTTTTTTATTCTCCATTCAGAGAGATAGTGGTTGATTTCAGCACCGTGGACAGCTGCCAACACTTTATGACTCTGGCAGCTGGAGCGAGCTGATTCTTGCCTGGAAGTCTGGAGTGTCTCTTCTCGCTAACCCCTGCCCTCTCCACGGCACACGTCTTATCCTGAGCTATTTCCAGCTCTGTACCCCACATTCAAAAGGCTAAAAAAAGAGGTTGCACCCTAGATAAGAAACAAAATGATAATACGTTTGCAGAGGGAGTTGCTGTGTGCTTTAAACTTTAGTCTGTTTCAAAACAAAACGGGATTACACCTTATGTTGAAAGGACTGAGCGTAGGACTTCTGTGTAACAAAGTGCTTCACAAGAGCCATATCCATCCATCCATTATCTGTAACTGCTTATCCTCATCGGGGTCACGCTTGGGCTGGAGCCTGTCCAGGTGAATGCACCCTGGACAAGTCGCCAGCTTATCACAGGGCACACAGAGACAAACAACCATTCACACTCACATTGGCACCTACGGGCAATTTAGAGTCACCAATTAACCTGTTGAGTGCATGTCTTTGGACTGTAGGAGTAAGCCGGAGTACTCGGACACAGGGAGAACATGCAAACTCCACATAGAAAAGCCCCGGTCAAGGTTCAAGCCATGAACCATCTACAGGAGCAATATAAATACAATCAAATCAAACAAACAATAAAACATGGTCTGCACGGTGGTGCAGAGGTTACCACCGTTGCCTCATTGTAAGGCTCCTGGTTTGAACCTCAGTTGGAACCTTTTTGTGTGGAGTCTGTGTGGGTTCTCTCCTCTCTCCTCTGTGGGTACTCTGACTTCCTCCCACAGTCCAAAGATTTGCACTTAACAGGTCAGTTGGTGACCCTAAATTGCCCAGAGTTTGTTGTTTGTTTGTCTTTCTGTGATGAGCTAGTGACTTGAGCTGGGATAGGCTCCAGCCCCCTCTGCAACCCTGATGAGGATAAGACGTTACAGATGATAGATGGATGGATGGACAATAAAACATATTGCAGTAACGGAAAAGACGCTATACAGTAGACGAGAAAAAGGCTGGAAGTTTGAATAAATGGGTTTTGAGCTGCTTTTTAAGGAAAGTTGGAGCCACCACTTCAAAGGCACGGTTTAGTTTTTAGTCGTGTACGAGGGATAACCTATAAGCTCTGCTCAGAAGATATAGGTGACCTACTTGTAATGTAAGGATGGAGCATATCATATAGATGTATACTGGTGCCTGATCATACAGGGCTCTATATGTGACAACAACTACCTTGAAATGAATCCTAAACTTGATGGGAAGCCAGTGTAAAGATAAGACAGGTGTGGTGTGAGTTCTCGATCTGGTCAACAGTCTTGCAGCAGGACTATATGTGGACTACGTGGCCTTGCTGAGGCAGGTGAAAATTATTTCTACATTAATTATATAGGTGTACAGCAGGTATTTGTGTGAGCTCTATGAATGCAGCTATTATTATATGAATATTGGTTTGGATGGCGTTACATTGTCAGGTTATGAAATGAAAAGAGGTTTAATCGCTCATGTCATGAAACTTTCCATGTAGAGCATGCGTGGACGTAACCTTTATAATATTATTTTCAGAGACTCAACAAGTCCCACCACGAGGTATGGAGATATATTATGCTACAATGACGACTACTAGCGAGTGTTGTCGCATACTCCAGGGGATTCTTGCAGTTCCCAGGGAGTACATTGTAGGAGTACTTCATCTAATTTGATGTGTGATCTTTAGTCTGTTCGCTGTCTCGATAAGTAATAGACCAGCAAATATTATAGGGCGACTCCACAGGACACACCCCAGTTTCTCACCAACCTGAGCCAGTTCATGAACACCACCTGCCTGAGATCATGAAAATTAGTTCACGAGCAAGCGGAGAAGTAAAAAAAGAGACCTCGTATAAGAAGGAACAATTCCAGGACCCAAAAATGTGCATTGAATATCACATTGAACTAAATATATATGACCTATATGGTGGTACAGGGTTAATAGGTTAATGAGTCTAAACTCTTGTCTCTTGTGCCTTGTGATGAACTGGCAACTTGTCCCGCTTATTGCCTTAAGTCAGTTGGGATAGCCTCCAGCCCCTCCGTGACCCTGATGAGGAAAAGTGGTTTCAGAGGATGGATGGACATACATATGATATATGTACCGCAGTAGGAATGAATGGACTTGGAGCGGAGAGCCACAGACAGATACACCTGATAATATAATCTAATCCAATACAACATTCTATATTCGTAAAGCTCACGGTAACTAATGTTTTAATAATAAAAATAAAGGATTCTTATTTTCAGGTGATTATACGTGCATGAAAACATAGTTATGAATATTATATTCCATGTCTGCCTTAATGTGAAAATAAAGGCTCCAAATCTTACACTTACTGGGCTTTTGAAGCATATTGAAGTTTTGGTTTAACCAGTTTGGCCTCCAAAATTTTATGTTTGTTTTTGCAATGCTACGACCAAAAGACTAAAACCAATAATGCATGAGTCATCTCTCATGTTGAATGAATCAGAAAGTATAGAGAGATGATTCATGCGATATTTTGGCATTTCTGAACAACAACAAACATTGAATTTCGGAGGCCAAACTTCCAGTTTAGGTTACACTAAAACTATATTTTGCTAATATGCTTTAAAACATTAGTTACTGTGAGCTTTACAAATATAACATAGGATTGGATTGCATTATATTGTCGGGTGTTATAAAATGCATGTGAATAAATATATAAACTAGGCTTCTTGTTGGATGTTTGTTATCAAATGCGCATTATATTCATTGTTTACAGTTCTGATGTAGTATTTGTTCACCCTTCTGTCACTTCTGTCTGTAACCACCATACCCTAAACTGAAAACATTATCAGCTTGTGATGTTTAATGCTGGAGCCCATTTTTCCGTTCAAATTTCAAATTATTCCTGAAATGAAATTCTAATCTAATAGTTTTCAGTTTTTATGTTGTTTTTAGTATTCACAGTGAAGAAACTCCTTCCAGCCTGTCTTCATGCATATATTTCATTCATTTAATCAAACCTGCAGGTTGTGTGAACGCTCCTCCACACGTGTGTGCGTGCCCTCTTGCCCATCTTCACCTCTGACCTTTCACCCCTCACTGTTAGTCAGATCATTACCTCACACTCGACAGACTTATGGTGCCATAAAGCAGAAATCAGCTAATTACTCACAGCTCTAGTGACCCAGTTACTTTAGCCTAGTGGAACGGATGCTATATTTGGCAGTCACACAAGAGGAGAATTAAGGAAATGGAGAAATATGTCCGTGCCAAGAGATATGGGAAAGCATGGCGTATGCTTATATGCCCTCAAGCGGCGCTGTGTACTCCCCTGCTGCAACAGCAGGTGGAGTCTTTTTCTCCTGCTTTGGTTCAAATGCACATATTGATGCAGCAGTAATCCTTCGTGTTTTGCACGGTGCGAGGACGGGAAAGTCTCCAAATGAAACAAAAAGTCACTCAGAAGGCAGCAGCGTGATACACGGTGATGCAACAGCGAATCTCTGAAGCAAAATAGTTGACAAACGCAGCAGGTAAAAAGAAAAAAAAAAACAGGGTTAAAACATTCCTTTAAAACAATACAAGCCCCAGTGGAATCAGTGAAGCAACATCTAAGGAGTTGTTAGCCAACAAACACTGGATAAGTTGCTCTGTGTATCACTTCTGTAACTGTTTATAAAAGCGAACAGTGCAAAGAGGTTTACAGTGTCCAAATGATCTCACAGGACATCAAAGGTCAGGATTGTGATGTGTAATAAAAGCCATCTGATTACAGAGATAATCAGCTCTGCTATTATTGTAAGATGCCAGATAAAATGTCTTCCAGAGATACAGCTTCATCCCGTCTCACCGTATAGGTCACACTGTGCTTTTATCTCCTCGCTGTCATCGCCGGTCGAGGCCTATAGGTTCCTCAAATCAGATTATGGTACAACTCATTTCAGGTGTGCGATCGTCTGCCCTCAGTCGCCACGCTTCAGAGAGCCTCTATAAATTCATATAGTGGGAGGAGAGAGGAGAGATAAAGCTGATGGAAATTGGAATGTATTTTCTACATAGGAGCTCCATATAACCCGAAACCTGTGGGCTCTCACACGGCGAGGCATATTCTTACAGTTCAAAAAGTCGCTTCATTAAAGGTTTGAAAATACATAAATGATAAAAGGCTGTTAGAATGGTTATATAAAAGGATAGAGTCGCAGTAATAATTTATGAGCTAGTGCTACATACCTACCGCATGATGTATGCCTGCATTTCCCATCTTTGATATTCTGGTCTGAGGCCCAGTTCTAAGCGCCTTGAAGATGATTGGCATTGCAAATGTCTTTTTCCCCCCCACACTTTTTTTTTTTGAAGTTCTCTCATTCTCTCTCTGCTTCTCTCTCTTGCTCTCCTTTTGTTGCCTCCTTCTTCAATTCAAACTCAAGACAGGTATTATCCAGAAGGTAATGGGGTGTAAGAACGGAGATGGAAAAAATGAATAGTGCTTGACAGTCATCCTTCCTTGTTAAGATCCACGGCAAAACTTGTTTCAAAGAAATACACATATTGTCGTAAACAGGCCTCAAAACAGCAGTCACTCATTATACGTGGGAGGAAACAGGCTGTTCTCTATCTCCTCTGCGCCGTTGGCTTGTGTTTACTGTACAACTCCTGCAGGAGAGATTAGATTCCACCGGGCTCCTCTGGGCTGGTAGCAGAATGGCCCAGGAAGGACCTCTATTCATTAAGCTCTTAATTGCTAATTGAGGTCTTTGAATGATTCAGCAATAGCTGCTGCTGTTGGGGGCATTAACTGAGTAATTTATGGCTGCAATGGAGCAAGGGGAAAAGAAAAAAAATGAACAAGGGCGAGAAAGTGTTATTAAAAAGGACGTCGGTGCCCGCAGAGCGTTGTTATTACACAACCACCTCATGTTCACTCCCAAAAATCTGTTGAATGGTCATTTTCATGGCTGATTTTCCACGTTTAAATCATTATGTTCTGTGATTAAGTACTATTTAACCACTTGACTCTCTGCTCCTCATGCAATTTTAATTGAATATTTTTAAAAAAGCGTATTATTTTGTCCTTTGTAATAATTTTCAATAGATATTTCGTTCATTGTCTGAGCATGACAAATGGAAAGATAGCACCAGGTCAGCTACAATCATTACTCTTACTGTGAAATCTCCAAGTGTCATCTGTCACTGAGTGATTTTTAGGCATCGTTTTCAGCTTTCTTATTATTCACAGCAGCATTTTGATAATCCTCACATTTTATGCTGCATATGTTTGCACAAAGCAGCAGAAAGAAGGGGACCATACCCATACCTGCACTGCCTCGCAGTTCATAAATTTAGACTGTATAAAAATGTAATTAGATTTAACTCCACGTTTATTCCCCTGTAATGTGTTTGGCTGTCATTCAAAAGAATGAGATGAAAATAAGCTTATTATGGACCCATATTTCCTTCTCTTATGCAGACATAATTCTTGTAGGGAGGCATAAAAAGTTGAGATTCTGTTCGAGAGATGTCTGTCTCCTGAGCCTGATAAGCAGAAGGTGACGTGTCGATGTCTGAGGCTATGAAGATGTCAACAAATTAACCTCAGCTTTATTTTCCTCTGATGGCGACAGTTGAGGTTAGGTTACGCTTTCGGTTGTACGCTGTCAACTCGTGCTAAAGATAAAATGCTGCAATGCAACATTCAAGCAGCCGAGAGCGAGTGTGGCCTGAATGCTTCCTTCACATCCCCATATGTATTTGTCATATTGGATGAAGAGTTTTCATCTTTTCTACCTCAGATGCGAGTCAGTGAGGAGAGATCAGGCAGAGAGGAAGTGCTAAAATGATTACTTTCACCAGTTCCTCGCTTCTTTATCTCTGGAGAATTCAGACTGACAGTCGGTGTGAAAGGACCAAAGAGGATCCATGAAATACTTACACTTGGAACCTCTGCAACAAGGGAAGACGCTTTAGAAAGAAAAACATCACTGTCAACCGCTCACCTCTCTGTCATGAGAAAGACTTTCACGAGACAAACAAAACGTTGTATGCGTGGGAACACATGCAGTCGATGAGTTGTGAGTGAGTTTGCAGCGTCACCGATGCATGAAAATGTTACTTAGCATTAATTTCTGGAAAATTAAGCGTGCCAAGATGAATCCGAACCACAGCTCTCTCCTCCTGTCTTGCCTATCACGCTGCTTTGAATTCAGCGCGAGTGTGTTTTCTGGCCTGGGACGTTTCCACCAGCATTTGCCAGCAGTTATGCCACATGTTCTTCTTAAAAGGCTTTGAGGATCTTAGAGACTCATGAATATTGTAAAAGAATCGTCTTTGAAGTCTCTTTTTTTCCATTTTGAATGAGCTAGAGGAATAATGTAAAGCACTTTTTTTTCTTGTGACCATTTTGGTAAAAACATGTAATAGAGGGCAATTGACAAAAAAATGCTTGAGCAGCTCCGAGGTGTTAATCTAAAGTGATGCACATGGAGAAAGAGAGACTGAAAGCTTATGAATGCTTCATGGCTTTAGGCCGTAGACTGACTGTATTTTTCTATCAGCTGCAACTCTATCAGCACAAGTTCAGTGGTTGCTCAGTGACCATCAGATGCTGTCAGCTGCTAATAGAAGTTTGACGTGTTTACAGATGTTGTAGAAAATGACAAACCATTAGTGGGACTAGTGTCTTGTGTCCATAAGCAGCCCAATAGACACTTTAAAAGCAGTTTACTGTTTCTTTCTGTCCCCTCAGGCTTTTGTTGTTTAAATCTTTAGCTGTAGGTAACACTTCGGGTATGTTATTTTGGAGTTAAAGGTGCAGTGTGTTTGATTAAATGACTTCAGTGAGGTTGCAGATTGCCACACCCGTCCCTTCCGATTGAACGTCCACTTAAGGCTGGCTCCGGAAGTCAGTCACTCTCCATAAGCCCCCATGTTGAAAGGTCCAACTTCACAGCAGAAATAAAAAAAAAATAATAATAATAATTCACTCCCTCACAGGTGTCATGAACGTGGAAATTAGCTATCAAGACCAAAACTGTTTTTTGTACCAGGCTGTAAACATGTTTATTTCTGCTGTGAAGTCGGACATTTTATCATGGGGACTTATGGAGACTGACTCACTTCTGCAGCCAGTCTCAAGTGGTCGCTCGAGGAATTACAGTTTTTAGCACTTCCGCACTGGCTTCGTTTCCCAGCACAGGAGGATGCTGATTAGGTTTGATATGTAGTGGGGCTCAGTCATGTCGCGGCAGTGTCACAAACATTCCTGCACCAATCAGAGTTTAGCAACATTTGACTCAACTCTCGCTGACAGTTGGTGGGTTGTTTGGACAGCCACGTTGTCCTGATGAAGCAGATTAAATGAGATTTTGAGTGTTTACACTAAGATTTAAGTGTAGTGTTTATTTAATAGAGAAAGTTTGCAGGGGCTTTATTAGAAGTACTTCCTGATATGAGGTAAGAATCAGCCACACTTTAACTCCTTGCATCCAAGACTGAAATGAATATAAAATAACTCATGACTTTTTTATATGGCTCACTTCTTTCTGACCAAACGCTGTTCATTCAGATATTTTAACTAGTTTTTCACGAGTTCAATCAAGGCTTTCATTTGGCACTATATCTCAGCTCAGCATGGGTTTAAATCAGGGAACTAAAATTTCCTCTATTAAGCCGTCTTTTAAAGGGGCCATTCAATGCGCTTCACATCCATCACACACTTACTTGGTCGGGTGTCGCGTCCGCGCTGTGAGGCCGTTCAAAGGTAGAGACGAGTGAAGTGAATTTGATTTGATTGGATTGACTCGTGGGCTCTTTAGTGTCCCGCTCTGTTGATAATTAAGTTAATCAACTCCAGAAAACTCAATGATGACATTGCCACATTATGGGGCTCACTGCGGTGTAAAATTATCTCCCATTCTGTGGGGTGCAAAAGGAGATTTTTTTTTTTTTTAAAGAACAGCAGAGGAGATTTAAAGTGGATTATGTGTGGGAAGAGGCAAAGGATGGTAGTAAAGAACAGGTAGGATGGGGAAAATTATGATGGGAAGTGTGCCCGGCAGGAGACAGACTGCAGAGAGTATTGGTCTATGTATGAGGATATATTTTTAGAAAATACCTGTACGTATTATTACATCTTTCCTTCCTTTCCCTATATTTACTCATTTAAATTCAGGCTGGAGCATTGAAACATTTCACAGATTAAAATATATTCACAAGACTCCTGTTCACTTGAGCTGCACGTCTTTGGACTGTCGGAGAAAACAAAAATAAATCTGAAATTATTATTATTAACAATTAAACAATTAGTCGATAAACAAAACATTTATTGGCAGCTGTTTTGACAATCAATTAATTATTCCCATGGCAATGAAATCTATGAGAATAAGACATTTTAGGATGTTACCTTGAACTTTAGGGAATTAAAACCATAATGTTTCATTATTTTCTGACATTTATAGACAGACAAATTAACGATTCATCGAGAAAATAATCATTAGCTGCAGCCCTAATCTGGAACACTTCAGGGAAACCTTTGAGGACACAAGGATAAAATATAAACCACGGTGAAAGTCCCCCTTCTACAAATTGCCTGACAGCCCGATCATATACAATTCACACATAAATGAATGAATCTAGATCACATATTAATTTTAATAGATTAATTAGACTCTAACATAAAAAACACAGTCTTATCAGTGAAGTGCTAACCACTGAGACTCACTCCTGCTACACATTTTTAGTTTTCTGCTCTTCTTGTGTGCAGTTTGTGGATCAGAAATCATAAACACACACATGAAATGAAAATCACCTCCGACAGGGACTTCCAAGAAGTAACAACCTGAGAGGTTCTTCTTCCATCTCTGAGTGGATGTATTGCCATGGTGACACTTCCTGATCCCCTCCAGAGGAGTGTAGCATTATGGGAACAAACAGGCAGCAGGGGGTTGTAATTAAGTGTCCAGCTAAATCCTATTTTTCTTTCTGTTTGACAGTAATGACACTGTCATTCATGCATGCACAATCCGTGTCAGTGGCAGAAGATGTACTCAGAGACTTGAGTACACCATTGAAAGTAAAAATCCTGCATCCCTAAGTGAAAATAAAAGCACCTGCTCTGCAGTAAAATGGATCCTGTGCCTGATTATATTTGACATTATTAAATTGTTATTACTGATACGTCAACAGGCGTTGTAGCCGATTGACTTGGAGCTAGTTTTACTTAAAACCCTGTTTACAAAAGAGTTGGCACACTGTGTAGAATGTAAATAGAAACAAAATATGATAACAAAACACTGAAGCCCCATATTTAATTTAATTTAATTCTCATGTTTCTGTTTACATTTTACATGGAGTGCCAACATCTTTGGATTATGTACAGCCTTGGGGTTGGGCTTCCTTAAAAAGCGTGACCAGATAAATGTGAGGGGTCGTGAGATGATTAACAGGAGAGGAAGGAGGAAATAGAGAGGATCATGTTTTGGTCTGATCTTTGCCTTTTTGTGAAATATTCGCGCCTAAAAAAGTAAAATATGAAAAGCTATGACAACCACACACTGCTATTTTGAATGGGATCACAAGCCAAACACTGTTTTTTTGTATTTTATATGTGAATTAATCTGTAAAGTAACAAATAACTATAAAATAAATGTAGTAGAAGCGTAGTAAAGTTGAAGCATAAAGCAGCATATAGTGGAAAAAGTCAAGTAAAGTACAAGAGCCTCAAAATTGTGTGCTGAGCTACAGTCCACCGTCTACCGGAAGATGTTTGACACGTGAAAAAACTACACAAAGAGGGAAAAAGAGGTGAAACAGCGAGTGAAGCTCCTCATGACGTCATCCGCTGTACTATTTTCAAACATGAGAACACACTCCTTATACATGTGGTGAGATTTCTCATATTCACACATCTAAATCACAGCTGCCATGTCAGAGTTCCTCTCACCTCCTGCAGACAACAGTCTGTCTGAGCCTCCATGTTCCTCGTGGGCTCTGAATAGACAATGAAGAAACAAACCTGTAGTAGTTAGTTATGGAATGAATCTAGAGTCAGTTAATTGATTAGTTGAGAAAGAAAAAAGTCATTTTTGAGCCAAAATTAGCAGGTTATGGTTAAATATTCGCCTGTTTTCTGAGTCTTCTGTGATCATGAAGTAAATGTCCACAAGTTTTAGACTTTTGGTTGAACACAACAAGCAATTTGAAGCAGAGCTGCAACGATTAGTTCATTAATCGATTGATCAGAAATTAGTGGCAACTATTTTGATGATTGAGTGATCATTTTGTTGTATGGATTTTCTGCTTTTCTCTCTTTTAGTCAACTGACTATCTTCGGACAAAACAAGACATTTGAAGACGTGACCTTGGGAGAAACTGTTTTATGTTTGAGGGATTAATTGATCAATCAAGAAGATAATCATTTGTTATAGCTGTAATGTGAAGCAACAGTTTGTGAAGGACACTTCTTAACTATTTTCTGGCTTTATATCGACCAAATGATTTAGTGAAATATAAAATTCACTGAAAAGTTTTTAGTTCTCATTGATAAATCCTTATCATGTAAATCAAGCCTTTCTGTGAGCAGCAGGTTGAACCTGTTGGGTAAAAACTGTGCAGACTATCTTCAGAATTCATTTAGGAGGTTAAAAAAGCATTTTTGTTTATTTTAGACCATCCACTGGGGTTTACAATGGATTTATAAAAAAAGATGGAATTTTCCCAACCTGCAGAAAACCCTGCACTTATCTACAACACGCGCTTTCAGCGCTGCCCGTTGTTTATATCCCACTGGTGCTCACTGTTTGGCTCTCTGTGTGTAACCTCCACAGTCTAACCTTCCTGGCTTTCTGAGTTGTGTGCAACTGTGTCTCCCAGCAGGCAGTGCTGCAGGACTAGGATGACTGGGAAGACCCAGACCAGCAATGTTACCAACAAGAATGACCCACGCTCCCTCAACTCCCGCGTCTTTATTGGCAATCTCAACACGGCCGTGGTAACCAAGGCCGACATCGAGGCCATCTTTGCCAAATACGGCAAGATTGTGGGCTGCTCGGTGCACAAGGGCTACGCCTTCGTCCAGTATGCCAGCGAGAGGAACGCCAGGGCAGCCGTGGCCGGGGAGAACACCAGGGTCATCGCGGGACAATCACTAGGTAATGTACAAATGTGGATTTTGACTCTAAACAACACAAGCTAATATTACTTACTAGTCCAACAGCAAGAAGCCCAGCTCGGCGTCTGTCTCTCAGCCTTTTATTTCAGGAAGCTCTTGCCAACAACCAAAAGTCAGTCCCAGATTTACCTTTGGCTTGGCGGCTTCTTTCTCTGTCACTCTTTAATTTTTGCTTCTTACCTTCCTCCGCCATCATCCTCTTCATCTCTGTCATTATGTCCATACTGCTGGGTGCAGTTTCATTACCAGCTTGCCCAACTCCAGTTCTAGCATTACACTGCAGCAGTAGTTTATAGTTTATCTCCTCTTCCCGGTGGTCCAAAACACCTGTGGTACAAACACTAGTCCAGGCACCAGGCTCACAAACTGAGCTAACAGCAGCTACAGTTGACATCAGTTTACTTCACTGTCCATCAGGAAACTCTTTCAATAAGTTCAGTGAAAGTAGAGCAGCCAGAGGACCTCAGAGAGAAAGCAGAAAACACTTTCTCCATAAAATATGATCCAGTTTGACTAAAATCAGTGAAATAGTTGGTGGTTTGTGACTTAATGACATAAAGCGTTACGTACTACACCATTCATCTGATTACAAGGCAGTGTAGCATCAAAATAATTTTAAATCTGTTATTTTATGCTAGAAAAGTTGCACAATGTTGCTTTAAAAGCAATGTTCATTACCTCATCTGGTAGTGATGAGGACATCAAAGCTGTTCCAGGCTGTTCGCCGATATCAGTTTTGACTGTTAGATGGATCCCAAAAATACATCACCGTTCCACAGGCTTTTATCCTAATTTTTAAAACATGCACATACTAATCTGCTGGCTAATTTATGTGTTGTGCTCTCAAGTGATGCCGCCATTACTGCAGTGGCACAGTTAAACTGAACACATTTATAAATAATAATATCAAAGAGTAACACGTGAGCAGGAGATCTACGGGGTCACGGCTCACCATCGGCTACATTTTGAGATGAATAAGAATCAAATTTATTAGATGTTGTAATGGTGTGGGGTTTTTTTTATTTTTCTTTTATAACTATCATTTTACAACCTCACACACGCCAATCCACTGCATATAAAACACATACAATTTACTGCAAAAGCAATCAAAACCAAACAAGAAGCACATGCAGTATAAAAGCAAGGCAGGCCTCATAAAAGAGGGGTCAATACCACAATAATAAAAGTTATTCAATAATTGTAATTTAATAAAAGTAAGTTCAAATAAAATTAGGTTTAAGATTGAAAATATGATCCAGATTTAGTCAGTGTGAGACCTCCAGGCGTGTTATTTCAAACTAAAAAGGATCAGCTCTGATTTCTAAACAATATTGCCTGAAGACCACAAGCTGCCATCTGGTGCATATAGTGTTTATGGACAAAGGTGCTGTGCTATATCTTGAAGGCAACCTTAAATTTGATCAGCAAAACCTTAAAAAAATATTCTGAAATGGAGAAATATATAACCGGTGTGCAGATGTGACAGAATCCATTTTTAGGAGTTAAATTCCACGAGGCTGCAGCGAGGACGCGAGGTGAGCTGGAACATAAAGACAAGACGAGACAGACAGATGGCAACGAGGAGGAAACATTCAAAGCTCTGTCCTTGGGGGCATTCAGTGGATCCCTGTAAATCTTCCTTATATTACTTATTGATTAGTTCACAGCCTCCTCCATTGGAAAATAAAAGTCCTCCCCAAGTCACGCTCTCTCATTAAATATGAATAAGAGCGCTGCGGGGTCACATCTGTAATTCCACCCTGTATTTGCCTGGTTTCATGCATTTTTCGTGTGTGAAATTACATATGGGAGTGGTAAAACTGCAAGTTTGGGTTGTGTCCACAGTGATTTGCTGTATTATTATGTGACTCAAGGACTATTATTGTATTACTGTATAACTTTATGACTGGTGCCTTATTTTAAAGAAGAAAACAGAAAAGAAAGAAAAGTAAAATTAAGGCCCCAGCTGTCTTTTTTGAACATCCCTCACAGCATTTATCACAGCTCCTGGTTCAAGAGTTTTGAGCACACAATTTTCCTGTTAAATGTTGAATTATTTCTCACATTTCTGGTGTGATAACTTCAGGTTTCTCCTCCAAGTAGTGAAGTGAAGTAGTTTAGATAAGCTGTCTGAACTGTTGGCTTTTTAAAAAGCCTTATGAGGAGGGAGAGCAGTCAGATCTGTCTCAAAGTCAGACTGTTTGGCAGATGTTTTAGCTCTTCTGCTGTAACATTTTTCACTCTTCATAACAAATAAATTCTATTTTTAACATTTCTCCAAAGATGTCAGGATCAAACAATAGCTGAGGACCTTTGTTTATAACTTGTCAGAACGTCTGACTGCTTGTTGATTTTCCCTGTCAGATTCGGTTGTAATTGTTAGATGAATCCCAAAAATACATCACCGCTCCACGGGCTTTTATCACCATTTTTAAAACATGCACATACTAATCTGCGGGATAATTATGTTATTGTGTTCTCAAGTGATGCCGCCATTCCTGTAGTGGCACAGTTAAACTGAACACATTTATGAATAATGATATCAAAGAGTAACACACGTACGGGGTCGCGGCTCACCATCAGCTACATGTAGGCATCTCACTTCTGTTTTTTGTGTTTTATCCCCAAAGTTGTTAGGCTAACTGAGCATCAGCAGTGAGCAGTCCTGGACAGAGTTGACCCTCTTGTACAGTTCATTGAGCCTTTTTCTGTCGCTCTCAATGCGTCCTCAGCGGACGACTGAAGAGAAAAATGCAGATGCCACCACAGTGTCATAGAAAGTTTTTAACAGCGTCTTGCACACTCACAACACACAGGTATTTATATGTTCCCACCGTCTCGATATCCAAACCCTGGATGTTCATTGCTGTCATCTGTGGAGAATTTTATCCATCAGTGGTCAGTTAAGTCAGTCAGTGAATGGGAAGCGCACAGGAGTCAAAGATGTCTTGTGCTGAAAGGTTTATTGAAGCTTGATCAAGGAGAATGAAGGATTTATCAATACATTCGTCATGACACGGTGTCGCCTCAGTTCTGAAGAAGCTGTCCTCGAGCTCGACTACATGCCCTCGAGACAGTGACACAACTACTCTATGTGTATAACAGTCTACAAACAAGGAAGTATGCTCATACTTAGTGGGTCGACATTGCTATCAGACTCTGTGGAGGTTTCTTTGTTATGTACCTGTTGTGTCTATGGAGTGAGACAGCTTCATGCCCTGACCTTGGTTACCATAGTAATGATCAGAATGAGGCCTGCCTATCTGTATCTGTCACAACCTAAAATTAAACACTGTCCCACAGTGACCTCAGGACAGATGCTTGAACTTGTGTAACCTCCATAAATAACATGCTAGAATAGAAAATTCCTTCACAATAATAACTTACAGACTATTTTTTAATATGTAACAGGTTCTCCATGATCTCCTGACAAAGGTGATTCAAAAATACAATTCTTTACTCACAATACATTACAGTGTGTATGCAGTAAAGGCAGCTTGTTTACTTCCACCTATGACTCTTCTATAGCTGCTACAGTGTTACACTCTTCTTTTTTTACCCAGCAACAATGATAATGTGCACTGCACTATTCAAAAACATTAACATTATAATGAACTAAACAGAAATCAACTTTGTCACCCTGCTTTCTCCATTTACCCAATAATATTATTACTGCACTGTCCTTCAGTGAGTTTTATACAGTGTAATTTATTTATGATTTATTTAAGTGACCCGCAAATATAAAATTTCTTCCCTTGCAAGGGAAGGCAAGTATGCAGAGTTTTAAGTTAACTGTCTCCTTGCTTCGTCTAAATATTTAGAAATGTGAGAGGCATCAATCTTCTCGGTGTTCTCAGTACTAAAGTTTAATTTTCCTTTAAGTGTCACAGGCTATAATTTGTGATCCTGGAAACCTCTTTGGCTCATTTATTTCATTTTGCACAATGCACGCTTCATCATTTTTAGTAGGCATTTCAAGGTCTCCACACCAGTGTCAATAAGTCATAAGTGATGGCCAGCAATGTGGCTTATGTTAGCACCATTGATTCATTCATAGAAGCTGATCACTGACATGAAAAACGAACCACAGTGAAAACCGCAGTGTTTTATGTTGCCTTGCCGCAGAAATATTCACACTGCTGTCAAATTCACGTCCCGTTTGTCTTGTCCTGTCTGCATCATCGCATCCACTTAAAGAGGCTCCTCTCATTGTTATGCACACTGATAAACCACAACAGTTACATTATCTGAGAAACACAACAGCCACGTGGCTTCCCAAGACGTTCCAGTGAACATGTGTCTAGTGCACAAAGGCGGTGAGAGCTGAAATCACATAGAAAATGACTCCAGTGATCGTGAAGAACTCCTTTGCATAGCGTGGCATTTGGCATCTCCACTGGCTGCACCTCAAAGTGTCCCTGCAACCACTCAGCATCTGTGCATGCTCATGCACACAAACACAATAAATTCAGTATATCAGCAATGCACCATAAGTGTCAGAGGTATACCAAAGGTGCCTTCAGTAATGTCTCCCTCTGCTTTGGAAATCATCCTTTCTGCCTTTATCCTGCTGCTCCCTGTGAAATTTAACCTTTCACGCCTTATCTTTTAAACATGAACTTTATATTTGATTAGGAACTATATTGCCAGAGGTGGGTGCAGTCTGTACAGTATATGAATTTTTGATATGTTCTTGAGCACATCCTTTTTTTTTTTATTAAATTACACGCAGTGAGCAGCAACATGAGCGACAGTTGTGTAAACTGTGACAGGAGGGTTCAAATCAAACCTGTGAAGACCTGAGCGCACAGCACAGAGCTCGGCCCACTGAGTGACCACAACATCCCACGCTTGAGTAGATTTAATAACTGTGAGATACTGAAGCTCGGTTTAATTCCTTCGGACATGGCTGGATTGCTGACACAATGAGCTTTGAGTATTTCATGCAAATCAAAGTGACATTCAGTCACACCGGTGGTTCTCAGACAGCAGCTACTTAGATCCCGATGAAGATGTCTGCTGGTGATGAAGAGCACACGGGAGAGGGTTTCAGCTCAGCGTCCTCTGAGCTGGATAAAATCTGGACATAGGTGTCCTGGTATTTTAAGAGCTCAGTGTGATCATGTCTGCTTTCTGTCTGTCTTTGGCTCAAAGTGTGAGAGAGCTGTCATGCATGGCTGCTGTCTCGTAGTCTTTGAGCGTCTCTCTGTGGTTGAAAAACATACTGCAGAACATCACAATAAATCCAAGGTATTCCAAGGTCTTTATTTATGATATTGGGCAATGTAGATCACACAAAGCTGATCTGTTCTGTGATGAGTAGTTAGAAAATTGATGGTAAAGCTTGAGAAATTCAAAATTTGAGTGTAAGGTAGATGTTGGGAAAGGTGTGTTTCATGTAATAGTGACACATCTGTCTGTCGAAACCTAAAAATCCAAACTTCAAAAGTTTGCTTTAAGAAATATGTGTAAAATAAGAAATATACAAAACATAAATTACATAAAAAACTATATAGAAATGAATTATGATCAAAATATGGCACATATTGAGTGTGGTTAATTTTAATCTGATTATTACACATCAAAGTTTAAATCTCAATCTCAAAAGTAACCCTGTTTACTCTGAAACATGAATATGTGCTCTGTCTACCAGGCTGCTTTTTCTGCATACATGAATTTTCTATCTGCATGAACACTAGATGGTGCTGAGAGAATAGCAGTGAGTGCGGCGCCACCTCCACTGGGACATCTTTTATTTTTCCTTCAGCACGTATGACTCATTTGTATTCTAAGTAGTCAAACTCATGCAGGGATTACCTGCATCCTGTGCATCCATGTATGTTTTTAGTCAGGCAGCTTAGAAACTGTTGACACATGGACTGTTTTGTATGAATGCATGACAATGATTATGCTGCTGCTGCTACTCATGGTGGTGGTTAAGATGAGGATAAGTAGTCTGGAGCCTGGAATAACCTTCTTGAATAAAACTCCAAGAGAAGAAGAGGCACACAGAGCACGGTTCAGCTCGTTTTTACTTCCCACATCAAATAATTAGAGATGTCTTTTTAATATTCTGCCGAAGATGGCAAAGTGAGACAATCGCAGAGGACACTGGCGTTTTCAATCCAGTGACTCGCCTCGAAACAATGAATCCGTCACACTCAGGCTCTTATCTTTCATGAAGCATTTAGTTTCTTGTCGTTTCTTATCGGGAACAAAGAAGCTGGAGGACTATTAAGACGTCAGGCTGTGTGCGAGACAGCTGCAAACCCCATGTCAGTGTAATTAGATATTACAATTACAAGGCTTCATCTACAACAGAGTCCAAATGCTGCAACAGCTGGGGAATCAGTAGGCAGCTTCCCCCCTGGGTGCTCTGCTTTTTTCAATCTGTCTCTTAAGTCCACAGCCCGTCCACTTTAAATTAAATTTGTACAAAAACAGAGAGATGAATGGGAGACAGCGGCAATGGGAAGCTGATTTGCCATTCCAACAAATGAAAGCATGAGCGTGTCATTCACTTATGAGTCTCTTGATTAGGTTTTTTTTTGTTAATTTGCTACAAATGTGTGTTGAATTGCAGTTAATTTTTTATTTAACAGAGAGAATCATAAAGCAAGAAATGCTCAGTATGAGACATTTTCTTCTTCATTTTCAAATTATTTAATACACAGAATTCACATATTTTTACTTTTATGGCTCTCACTTTAATAATTTGTTTTCAGCAAATACTTTTTTATCCTATGTACCATAAAGTCCTGTGTCCTATGTTAAGTATTATGTGTGTGTTTTTTGATCAAAACATCATCCCAATAAAGCTGGTGGTGAATTTAGAGAACCATTTTTCTGTGAAAGGAAAACAAAGTTCATAAAAAAGTTGAACAGGGACAAGGAATGTGACATTAAAACAGATTCATTATGAAAACAACACACCGGTATCAGACAAAATAGACTATGTACATGTGAGTATTGTATACTGTATATGTCATATGTATTTAAATATGCAGCTTTAGGTGCAGAAATCTGTGTCAAAGTGTACGTAAACACACATTCATGTACAGCAGCTTGACTAATGAGAGGAAAAGCCGTAATAAATGAGTGGAGAAACATAATCAGTGCAGATGCTTCCACACAGGTGCACTGCATGGTACAATTAAGCAATTAACATCCAATCATGCTCTGTGGTGTGTATAAAAATGTTGAGCAGGCCCAGTTAATTCTGATTTTGTATCAAGATGGCAAGAGGAAAAGATCTAAGTGAGTTTGAAAGAGGGTTCATTGTTGGGGCACGGATTGGCAGGAGCTTCGACTGGTTGGT
Organism: Protonibea diacanthus; assembly: GCA_028641955.1. NCBI lineage: Eukaryota > Metazoa > Chordata > Actinopteri > Sciaenidae > Protonibea > Protonibea diacanthus. The sequence goes on along the minus strand of CM053988.1, from coordinate 17,774,712 downwards.
GTTTCAGTAGGTCTGCGTTTAGATCTGTGGGAATAATCTCAGTAAAGAGAGGCAGAAACTGTGGTCCGTGATGCTCTGGCTTTAGTGTGACATGCAAGACAAAAAAAAAAAGAAAAAGAAAAGCAACTCTTGTCAGTGCAAGACGTGATCGGACTAGGGAAGAGCAGTCCGTCAACAATTACCTAGAGAGGATATTATAGTCAGGCAGCAGTGCATAAACCCCTCATTACAAAGATAAATTCACATTTGAGAGTTCAGTGGTGCAAATCTCCACCGGTCAACAGAGAAACTGCTATGGTCAGATGAGTCATCCTTTGTGAGCAACACCAAGAGAATAATCCTGAATGCTTGACCCCATAGTGACGGGATCTGGTGGCTCTGTTATGCTGTTGCGGGGCATTTTGTTGGCATAGTTTCCACTTGTCCCCTTAGAGGGAAGGGTCACTGCAAATCAAAATAAAATTATTCCGCGTGATCACCTATGATGAAACATTTCTATCCTTATGGGAGTGGTCTCTTCCAGAATGACAGTGCCCCCATCCAAAGGGTACGAGGGGTCACCGAATGGTTTGATGGGTATGAAAATTATGTCAGTCGTTTGCTATGGCCTTTGCAGTCGCCACATCTCAACCCAATTTGAACACCTATGTATTTTGGGGCGCCCTGTCAAGCGCTCTCCACCACCATCATTAAAACAGCAAACGAGGGAATATATTTGGTGTTCATCTGTCTAGTAAGAGCTCCAGAGTAGTTCAGGCAACACATGGAGGTCCAACACATTTACTAAGATACTCATGTCGCAGAAATAATTGTGCTGTATACACACATGTGTGGGATAACTCTAAGATGCACATGTATATGTATAACAGGAAGTGTTGCCATGAAAAGATGGGATGAGATTTTACAAGAATACTGCAGGAAGTAATTGCACAGCACAGTAAGTGGCATTACACTGGAGATGCTGAATCCATTAAAAGTCATTCAGTGTTATTTGGAAACTGCTATTAGTTACAACCATACAGAGATTTATCACTCGACTCTGCAGTTCCCTTCAGCTCTGTGGAGCCTTTTAGTGTCTTTTTAGCCCATTGTATTGGTTTTATGACAACTTTATGTTTTGGTGCACTCTCACTACTCCCATAATGTCGTTCTCATAGGGGAAAAAGCTCAGTTAACCCCCCCTTTGGCTACCTGCCAAATATTTATAACCATATAAATATAGAGAGATATAGAGAGAGAATATTAGACTGTTCATCTGATGGCAACATTCATGAATGTAATGTGCTAAGTTGCTAATGTTGGACCGCCATCATATGTATGGATATTAAGATATAGAAAACTACTTTTAGCATTTTTCAAACACTGTACATTCAACATATACAACCAGAGCTGTAGCTTCCATGACACTGAGGTCACGTCACCAGGCAGAATAATTATTAGCAGTCTTAACTGTGGCAGTCTTGTATGATCGTAACTTGCTTGTTAATTTTTGGACTGTCGGTCTGATAAAATGAGACATTTGAAGATGTTTGAATGAGCATTACAACTTGTGATTTTTAACTATGTGATGACATTTTACATTCAGCTGAGAAAAGAATCAGTAGATTAACTGATACTGAAAATAATCATTGGTTGCCAGGGGCACACGAGCGATTCAGATCGCCAGCTTACAAATACAAATTTAAAGAACTCAATTCGGATGCGTAAGTACACTTATGTAGTACTCTGTGCACGCTATGCACTTTCTGGCCTTTCCGGGTAGTGTTATCTCACTTTGAGTATGGCCATTGTGCACTTACCAGAAATGATGGTCACGTCATTTTACCGCATTTTCCTCTTTGCTGAATTGCAGCTGGCAACATTAGACTGCCAAAATATAAATACAATACATACATCACTTAACTGCTTCAGCTCAGCCATGTTTTGGCCACAATCATCTGCTCAGAGAAGATCAAGCTGGCCTAAAAGTCTGTCACACAGACAGGATAGAGAATGATGAAGGGAAACTATTACTACCGAGCCTACATACTCATGATAGACACATATAAACCATGGGGAACCTCCCTTCATTAGTACAGATAAGCTGAATAACTTGCTTGTTGATGTTGTGTCCAATGACAAGTCTTAATTTGATCATATGACAAGACAAAACCATATATGGTATCAGGGACAGTTCAAAGATGGTACCATCTTCATTTTTATTGCCTATTGTAAACAACGGGGACTAAAATAGACTTGTTGTTACTCCTCCTTCATGCTGAAACCCATTCAAAACACAATTTTTGATCCTGCTCAGATACAAGTATACAAGTATAAAACATGTAAATTCTCATTTCACATACACCAAGATGCAATAATCAAACCATAAATAATCCAGTTTGCATGAAGTGAATATTGAAAATAAATCATTTTTTTGTGTTTTTTAGATCATAAAATGGAGGTGCACCATGACAAAAACATGGCAATTTCTGGGTTAAAAATAATAATAAATAAAATCATTAATATTTGGTATGCATGATTAGGACTGGTGCTGGTTTAATTATATTAAGATTTTAAAAAAATATATTTTTATATGTAACCCTAACGTTAAGATTTTAAAGGGGCATCAGAGGAAGCTACAAAAAACTGTATTAACAAATTATTGTAGACAAGCTTTATTATTTATATTTTCTTTAGCATCCGTCTTTTTTGTTTTTTAGCTACATTTTAGAATCGCTTCTCTCGGGCAACACAAATTTAAGGGGAGAGTGGGGGGGGGGGGGGTACTTTTTTGGAAGTGAAATAATCTGAAATTATCAAAAAGATTATAATCAAACTTGTAACACCGCCTAATCTGTAGAAGTACAGAAGCAAAAAATAAAAAATAAAAATAAAAAAATCAGTTAGTTAGTATAGTTCAGCTTGTGTTCCTGCATTTGGAGCAGAGTGGCGTGTTTGAGGCGAGAGCTCCCCCCCCTGGGATAGTTTGACAAATGGTATGGTCTGAAGCGGCTGGGCTGAGAGTCTGGCGCTGGAGGTCCACCGGCACTCTGTCTATTTTTGGGCAGAGAGAAGGGGAAGTAAAGTCGGCTGCACTACAGCAGAGTTATCGCCCTTGGTTTTTACCCCCCCAGCTCGTCATGACCATGTACAAAAGCAGGCGTCGCAACCAGAGATGTGAGTATGAGGCGTTAATCACCGACGACAAAAGGAGTTTAGGTCGCTCAAGTTAACGCTAACACAAAGTTGGTTAATTCGGATGTTTCTAACGGGCTGTTTGACTTTACTTCAGGTTGAAATTGCTCAGGAAAATCTCACATTTGAGTGATAATTTCTTAAGAAACTTATTTAATACATGTACTGTGTGGCAGTGTTTTGCAGTGTTTGTTGATGTTGATTGAAATGTGTCCTCTGCATTGTGCCTCAGCATTTGCATGTAAATTTAAAAAGGCAAGAAAGTAAATCCTTGTTTGATTTCTTTTTTTTTTTTTTTAAATGCACTGTGAAAACACACTGAAGCTTTTTATTCATGCGTGCATGCAAATGAAATTATGGGGAAGGTTACTTGATGCAAATCATTCAGAAACACAATACTCATTTATGCATACCCAGCCTAATATGATAATAATTTACCAAATCAGACAACACAAATCCATTTTCACCCAGCTTTTGTGCTCACTGGATGTGAGAGACTCTTTATTTATTTCTTTTTTTCTCACACTGACTTGATCACAGGCAGAAAATTGCAGCCTAAAGGGCATAACATTTATTTTAATCTACTTGGTGACTGCAGTATGGAGAATTACAGTGGTGGTCTTGTGATGTTTAGGCTGGGCTGCAGAAGTGTGTCTTCAATGCTGATTGCTCCAGGTGAGCTGTGCACCTGTGTACATACAGTAAGAGGCTACGTGCTGATGTTAGCAATTCTGTTGGTAAATTAATAATTTATAGTGTTAATGAATCTCATATTAACAACCATACGTACTGATTCATAATCAGAATCAATTATTTATGCAGCTGGCGTGTTTTGCATTTGAAATCCTACAGCTAACACCGGCTAATCGTTTCTTTGTCGGTGGATCTTACTCACATCAAGACATATTGAGGAAAAACACAGGTGTTGCTAATTACATTAACGATGGCTTTCTTCTATACAACATGCCAACATGTTCAAACTGGAATAAATGTACTCGTTGCACAGCAGACATTTTTGATATATCATTGCAGGAAACTCACAGGTGTATTAATCATAGCTGCTTTCCACTTAGGGGGAGGTCCTGCTGATATATTTCCTTTTTTAAAAATGAATCTAAACCACCACCTTTAAGTGTTTTAAAGTGATGCAGTGTGGCACACATGACCCCCTGTCATTGGTTTCAACCAACGATGGATTTTTTTCCCTCATGTTTCATTTGAATAATCTTCAAAACAACAAGAAAAAGAGCAAAGATTAGAGGAACACCTGAAAAACATTTTGGCAGCTTGAATATGTTAAGCTTAATCTTCTGGTGAGATCTGAGGTTTCATTTGCATTCCTTTGAGGTGAACACGAACCACAGGTTGGGAACCACTGGCTTAAATGATTAGTGCCATTTATTTATTTTTTTGTTGATCAACAAAATGATTGATCACCCGATCATTTCAGTGACGCATAATGCAGGACAGCTGTACAGATGTGTGATGCGACAGCTTCCAGTTGTAACTCCACACCGTGTGTTGCCATTCAGTGCTTTCACAGTCGACTCATGAATAAGGACGAGGCCAAGTTTGAAAGCAGCTGTACGAGTAGGTTCAAGCAGGTGGCAGCTGTCGGTTTGTTTTCCAGCTGCTTGCACAGATTCAAGTATGTGGTTAGAGTGATGTGATGAACTGGCTGGAGGGGTTAAAATATTTCAATGTGTTGCACTTAGTTACATCATATGAAAAAATACCAGAATATGAAAAAGAGGAAATGTGCATCAACAGTTCAGGAGAGATGAAAGACTAAATTATCTTTACCTTGGGCAATATGCTCATTATGATTTAATACAAAAATGAACGCGTACCAATGTTGCGATGTACCACAGCTGTGTGAAAACTTCTGCACCGCTGGTCTATCTTTGGACATAAAAACATTTACATACTATTCATTGTATATGTGACATGAGGAACACAGTCAACCTGAAACATTTAGCAATCTCACATCATGTTCTCCCTAATGGACCATACCTCAGTGGGTCTAATAAAAATAATTTTATTAGATATCCAGAAGCTGCTTGGGGACTGGCTGCCAAATGTATGTGCTGCCAAGCAACCATTTTCCTTAAAGAGGGCGAAAGAGCAAAGTACAAGGAATTCATTAAGGAAGGACGGTGGTTGAGCAATTAATCCACGTGTCTCCCTCCAACCATTACAAAAAGTGTGAAAGCCTCGAGGTTCTCGTCCTGATTGGAATCAAGTGGGACATAAAACACTCTAGATCAACGCATGTAGCTCACAGACAGTTGACAGAGTAATTTAATAGATGTCAGTGTCTAAAAGCTTGGAGGATGATGGTTTTTCCCCCCCGTGTGTGTATTGCAAGTAGTTTTAACACGCAGTGTATAAAATTGACATGATTCACACTCAAGTCATTTGCAGTTTATTTCAGAAATGTAACATGAAATATGACTTGTTACATTAGTAGATGACTCTAATTATAGAATTGTGTTGAATCTTGTTAAAAATATGTAAAATTGAGTTTTGATTAATGTGAATTCCAGATGTGTTTGATTTATATAGCAAATCATAACAAGTTATCTAATTACACTTTCCATATAGAGCAGACCGTACTCTTTATAACATTATTTTCAGAGACCCAACAGTTCCCACCATGAGCAAGCACTTAGTGACAGCGGCAAGGAACAACTTCCTTTGAGAGGCAGAAACCTCAAGCTGAACTCGGATCACTGGTGGGCGATAAGAGAGAGGGGGAGATGAATATAACTATAAGCTTTAATTAAGATATGACTAATTGTAGTAATAATGATAATAATAAAAATAATAATAATAATAATAACAATTAGAATGCAGAAAAAGTCTAGGGAAGAAGCCGAATTAGTAAAATGAGACGCAAGAGAAGACTTACAGTTATTTCCCCTGTTGATTAATCAGCCAGTTATCTCCTCATTTAATCAGGTAATCATTTGGTTTGTAAATTAAATCATCAATCACAATATCCTGAAGTTTTTTTTGTTTAATTTTTTGTTTTAATATGATGTAAAATAAGATTTCCACAGTCAAAATCTTTGTCAAACTAACTAAAATGAATCATTCAGTATATCTACAAATGTATTGTGACTTGTTCTAATTTACAATGTGACAGTTGTGGTCAGCTGCAAGAATGTTTCAAGTTAATGTGAACCGAAGGACGTCGAGTCCCCACGCGTACTCATTAATGCACGTGTGTTCATCTACCCGGACACACATTCACAGTGTCTACTTTCTCAACCTGTCATTCACCCTGCCCTGCTTGAGGAAACACACTCTCAGGTGTAATAAAAAGCCGAAGCTCCCTGTGCCCTTGAGCCGAGCTTGGAGATTATTCAAGTCCCCGCTGTCAGATTTACAGGGCGCGAGAACACAGCGTAGATTGAATCTGCGACAGCTGTCAAGCAGGATGTCTCTTAGTCGCACATTTGTATTCACACAGGTGCCTGGATGATCTCTTAATCAAATACTGCTCACCTGCTCTCAGGATGCGTGTTACAGCAGAGATGGGGGGTTCATTCTGTGCCAGGAGTGATCCTTTGCCTGCCAAAGATTATGTTTAGGCATTAGTCCAGGGAGGAAAATGTATTCTCTCATTTCTTTGTGACAGTTTTAACATGGACAACCACACTCAACTATTCCCACTACACATTTTCTAAGAGCCATGAAGAAAGACGGAGTTAAAAGGCCAAGTTGCTTTGTAAAGTCTCTTCAGATGTGTTGTTACCTATGAGAATAACCGCAGTCAAGAGGAAAATTGCTGCTCTGCTATAATTCAACTTGTGCTTGGCTAAACAGAAGCAGCACAAGGGCTATATACAGTTATTTAGCTGCTTTTTCCTTTTTAAACTAAGTCATCCCAGTGGACTAATTCACATTTGTGTGTGTGTGTGTGTGCCGTGACTCATTGTCTGTGCCTGGTCTGGCTTTAATGACTTGTCCACACCTCCTGAGACAAAGAGCTCAAGGGCACGCCGAGCTGAGGGGACCACAACTAACTAAAATTGACACACTCACAGGTAATTTAGCCTCATTAATAGGGATGAACCCAAACTGTGTCAGGAGACCTGGAGGTGGAGATGATTGTATTCTTGACTGTGGATGGATTAAAAAAGAAAAAAAAAAAACTGTTACTGAACTCAGCCGCATCCTTGCCGTAGGAGCCGCTCGATTAAAATGAGGCGTAGTAAAGCCGGAGATTGATACTTTCATCTTGTACGCAGATTAGGGGAGACAGAGTGAAAACACCCCTTTGACCTCAGCGGCTGACATGCAAACGAGACAAGAAGAAAACTGTGCCTCTGAATGTATTTAGAAAATGTTTCACAGTCCTGCTTATGGCTGAAATTAATATCACAATATCACATTGATTTGATTGCTCCATTATTCTAATTAAATTTTTTTCATGTCTGAGTGGAATTCTTTTGATCATCTTTTTTCTAACCCTGTTTTTTTTATGCTATTCTTACTTTCTCACTTACATGGAAAAACTTAAACCAGGTGATTTGAAAGTCTGAGACTTCAAGCCTCTCTTCAAAGGTTGGAAAAAGACGCCCCTCACCCCTTCTTAATCTGTTTGCCTAGTTTCGATTGATTCATGGACGCAGACACCATTTTGCTATTTGACATAACTTTAGCCAATACCAAGTACATAAAATAGGTCAGTCCTACAGCATTTTATAGTTTCCTCCTTCAGTGGGAATGTGCAGAAAACAGTAAAATCCTCCATAACTACTTTATCTCTGATCTATCTTTGCAACCAGATCATACACGTTTGGGCTGTTCTACAGTATCCGATCTCCTTTTGATAACTGTACTTTGTACTTTTTCGCTTCCATGCACTGAGCCTGTCCTGAAACAGTTAGGAGTCCCCCCTCCTATCAGACCTTAAAATTAGAATCGTCCTTAAAGCCGCACTAATCAATATTTTTATATTAACAATTGATCAAATGTCAAAAAGGTAATGTGAAAGAGGTGACGAAGCAACAGATAATTTATCTTTCCTTGGTAGCTGAAACCAGCCACATATGACGGCACTCACCTATCAGTCAAAACAGATAAATAACTTTAAGCCTTAATACAGTTTTGAATGAGTTCACCCTCAGTACAGTTATAAACATGTTTATTTGTGCTTTGAAGTCGGACATTTTAACATGGGGGCTTATGGAGAGTGACTCACTTCTGCAGCCAGCCTTGTGGTCTTTTGAGGAACTGCAGTTTTTTGGCACTTAGCTTCATTTTTCAGCCACAGAGGCTGCTGCTTGCACTGTCCTCATGTGGCCAAAAACATTCAGTACGGCAGCTTCAAGATTTGCATTGTAATGTTCATAAAGTCACTCTGAGGATCTGACCCACTTGGCACTAGTCAGTCAGATGTTAAGTGCCCTGCTGAAGGCCACCTTTACAGCAATACATTCAGTATTTTACCAGTGAAGAGGCACTGAGGACGAGTCGAGAGAATGGCCAGCGTGTTTTTTCACAATATCTGTGCCTGACTTTGTAGTTGTGTAACTCTGCTGCAGCCAGCTCGCTCATACCGGCTTCAGCATAAAGTAACTTTTTATATGCCCCCTCAATGTGATGCTGTATATAGTTTAGTGCAATATCAATCAAATCATAACTGGCTATTGCTTAGCAACACAGTCTCCATCCCTTTTATCTCCAGCCATTTCATGTGTGCGCATACAAACAGGCACACACATGCACACATTTTTTTTTTTTTGTATATGATTAGTATAATGACTGTAATTAATCAGAGGCTCAGTGTGTGTCTGTTTGGGGGGTGTTGCGGTTTGGCTGTTTTCGTTTTAGAGTGCCTTTTAGTGCTTTGCTCTCTCTTTAATGACCCCAGCAGGGGACCGGAGAGGAGAGCACACTTTACAATGTGAACCATTCCTCACGTCCTCCTGGAGCCTAATGATAATGATACAGCTGTCCCTGTGCACCTGAGAGCTACCGATACATCCCCAATCCATTAGTCCATTAGGGAGTGATGAGGAAATAGGGAGAAAGAGAGAGAGGAAGGGACTCTAAACATAGCACCATGGTTAATCTGCAGACAATGTGTTGGAAGATCCAGACACAGGTGCAGCTGCTGGAGTGTGTTTGTGTGAATATATGAGAGGGGAAGGGGTGCCAGAGGAAAACTGATCTTGTGTACTGTAGTCTGAGCTATCTTGCATTGTTTAATTCATAAGCTCGGTGCATTAACACTGCAGCTTGGGATTTCATTATCATCTCTACCACCAGTGGAAAAAAAAAAAACACACACACACACAAAAGACTGAAACTGCAACGATTTTGAAGAAATGACTCGACTTCAGCTCCTGTTGTGACATTTGCTGCTGCATGATCCCCAAGGCAGTTGATGCAGAGCTGATGTTTTATCTGTGCAACTTGTTGAAGCTGTCAAGGGTGGCTCATCCATCAGACGGGGATCTCTCCTCTGTGTGTGTGTGTGTGTGTGTGTGTGTGTGTGTGTGTGTGTGTGTGTGGGATGGGAGACGTTTGATATTTGTTTGTGTTTTTGTGTATGACCTTGAGCAGCACTCAAGGCTGATTGAGCTGAGTTAGAGCAGGAGCAGCAGCGACAGGCAGTCAGACTAAACGCGGCGGCGATACCAGCCTGGTTCAGTGCAGTGTGATTCTTGGCAGGTAGAAGACGCTGTCAATCACGACGAGAGCCTTGTGGTGTCTGAGTCACAGTCGCCCGCTAATGCATTTCAAGGGGATTTCACTTCTTTTTTACTAAGTGGACAAAATGTTAAGAACACTGCCCTGACATTTTCTTGTAGTCCTTTCTCTGCACAATCAATGCCTCAGTTGTCTCAAGGTCTTTAAAACCGTTTTAAAAAGTTTCAGCCTTTCTTCTCACCTTTTATCTCTTTGAGGGCTTCAGTGAACGGAAAAGGAATCACTAAATGAATTGATGCTTTCTGCCTTAATTCACCCGGTTAGTCTCATCACACATTCCCTATACTGTAGCTGCTTAGACAGCACAAACCTCTGCCAACTTTAAGGCTCCAACATACATTCAATAAAAAAGAACAACTTTTCATCTATTCACGCCTGTCCTTTAGTTACCAGCACCTAAAGTAATGTTTTGTCTGAGTCACATGTTATTTAGTTCAGCCCGAGACATTTGTGAGCGCTTATTTAATGGAAATCAGCAGGGTTAGAGTCAACTTAAAGATATACTTTACTCAGATATACTTTATAGCACTTTTGGGGCATGATACAAAACATACAGGACAAACAGAACAATATGAATGACCAAACATAACTAGTACTAAAGAGAGATTAAAAAAATTTGATTACTAATTTTTAACTTGATGTATCACCCTTTTTAAACAAACTGTATTCTTATCCGTGTGGAAAATATCATTTCATAGACGTCCATTCTGAGGTACTGAAAGAGAAACTGGTCTAACTTACTGGAGGTAACATCCTTTTCTTTTTATTATGGCTCAATTTTTACAAAAACTGCAGAACTCTAAAGGCAAAAAGCCAAACTGAAAATCAAAACCAAAACTCTTTTGCTTAAAGGCGATAGTTTGGATTATTTGAAGTGGTGTCGTGGGAGGAACTGGGAAACTGAAGCGGTTATGTTGCTCTCTTCACAGCCACCAGACTTAATTGACAAAGAACACAATCCACAAACAAACTAACCGACCGAGGCAGCGGTGGACCGGATACTCTTATGCTCTGTCAGTGAAGTGTGGTGGCTTTGAAGAGAGCATAGATCGATATAAATGCCCCAGTTTCTGGCAGAAAGGGCTTTCTGACTGAAAATATTCTACTTGGATAGATAGACATTGTTTTTTTGGCTTTTTTTTAGATTTTTAAAACAGGTTTTGATGCTGCCTTCGTCCACAGCAGTGCATTCCTTAACTTCCATGCTGGTTCTCATGTCTGCTTCTCCAAACTGGTGGTGTGCCAACCTCCATCGAATTAACTCAACTTGTATTTTTAACTGGATTTAATCGCTGACAGTTAAGAGCACTGGAAAACTTTTGTTACTTGTTTCTAAATAGCAGGATCATTTTCAGTTTCTTGTATATTTTTTTTTGTTTCTCGCTCTTTTATTATCTGTAGAATAGTGTAAGTTAAATGGATACAGTGTTGCATACATGCCATTATTGTGCTGATATTAAAACGGTACAGTTTTTGTTGCAGTGCACATTTTGAATAAAGGTTCAGAATATTTTACAGAGTTTTCAAAGTCCACTGTATTGTAGATACCCTGTCAGTATGCACAATTAGCAATCAGCAGTTGTTACTGTTTGCAGTGTAGCTGTAGATTTACACACAGATCATTGGATTATTTTGATACAGAAGAAAACTTTAAAAATCTGAATTGTCAAACAAATTCTGCAGTTATATTTTTTTTTCTCTGATTTTTTTTTAAGAGGATGTATGGATGTTTATTCACAGTGGACAAATATAATTATAGTCTGGACATCAAACATAATTATAGTCTGGAGTAGTGTAAGTCAAAGAAACCTGTGTGTTAGAACATTGTTGTAAGTACAGACCCTGTTCTTAAACTGATACCGTCCATCTTGTTTTCATACTGTTAAACTTTTACATTAATGATGTCGGAAGTCAGATAAACTGTTGTGGGTATGATGTATGATATAATACTTTTGTTGTTTTACAGTAGTCGCCATGAACATTTTATTTCTTAGGGAAGTTAAATAGTAATTCTGCCTCTTCTTGCATTGTATATAAGACACCTTAAAACGTCGAGTCTGCACGGTTTCACTGCAAAGATTCAGCCTTGCATAAAAACGTTGGAAAAGTTTCCCACATAAAAAAAATCAGGAGGGTGTCTGATGTGTCTGACAAGTGATTTAGGGGAATAAGCCCTCAAGCTTCTGTCAGCGACTCACTTCCTCTAATCTCACCTTGCACTCTTTTTCACCTCCAAAAGAAATTCCTCTAATTAGAGGTGTCCCTCGTTTCTCAGAGTTTGGATACTGAAAGTACTCTGTGTGGGTTTTATGTCACCTTTGTCTAAAGAAACATAGAACTCAGTTTTTTCACTTCTAAGAGTCACATGTTACTCTTGTGTTTTTAGTATGTGGTGGTCACAAAGTACAAATAAGATATATAATATGTATTAAATAAGATGGACTTAACTGATCCCACACTGGGGAAATTCATTTGTCTGTCCTCATGCAATCAAATTTAAATATATAAAATATATAAATGTGTGTATGTTTTCATACTGTATCTGTCTATGTCTATGTGTTTATGTGTTTCATACACAGCAATGCGTGGAACATTTTGACAGTGTTTTTATGGGAGTATTTTAAATTTAGTCAATTAAAAGCTTGAAGCACATTTATATTTCTATAGTAATATTTTCACAAAATCGGTGCATGTATATGGATGTAAAAACATTAATTCTGCCTCATATAATACACAGATTTGTTTTTTAGCTGCAGCCTTTGTATCGCTGACTTCTGTTTCACATCATAACACTGATTTTCATTTTGTTTCCAGATATCAACATGGCAGGAGAGCCAAAACCATACAGGCCTAAGATGGGCTCCAAGAGGCCTCTCTCGTCCCTCTACAGGTCTGTCTGACTTACTTTGCTGTATAAGTCGGATATTGCTTTGCTGACCTACTTCTCCTGCTGCACTTTCATTTGGCTGTCTGTAAAATATGTGGTCATGCTCCTCACTGGCAGGTCTGGTGCTTCTGGAGGAACAGTCAATTCCCTACCTGTGCTGCCATAAGTGCTGCTTTTTTTGTCTGCTGCTATTACCCATTTGTTCGTCTTTGACGTTTTAAAGTCTTGTTGGAAGCAAAGAGGAAACCGTGCACAGGATGTACCACAGCTGAGAAAAACAAAATAACTGTTTAATAGTGCTTTTAAAGGAATAGTTTGACATTTTCTGATTTGCTGTCTCGCTGAGAGATGGATGAGATGATCAATGCCGCCTTCATGTCTGTATGCTAACCACACAAAGAATGGAAACTATGAAGCTGGAGCCTTCAGATGGTTAGCTTACCATGAAGAGTAGGAACATGAAAAATAACTACTGTGCCTCTGTCACAATATCCACCTACCAGCACCTCAAAGGCACTAATTAACTTGTTTATTTGTTTAACCTGTACAAAGACATGTTGCAGTTTTGTGGGCAGTTATGTGTTAGAGCTAGCTGTTTCCCCTGTTAACAAAGCTAACCAGTAGTCTTATATGTAAAGTGATACTTGAATTCAGTAGCTTCACTCAGCAGCTGCTGAGCTTAGCTTAGTTTAGCTTAGCACAAGGACTGTTTCTGCTCTTTCTGCTCTAATCCAGATAACATAAACACACCATGTTAATGGGTTTTTCTTTGTTTTTCAACCAACAGATAAAACATGTTCATTCATGATGAACATTTAGAGCTGGTAGACTCATTTTGTAATTGTTGGACAAAGTGAGGCTAGCTGTTTTCAGCTAATCTAAAGCTAACAGGCTGCTATCTGTAGCCTTACATTTATTGTACAGACATTAGAGTGTTATCTTGTCTACTAAACTGTCGAATTATAACTTTAAGAGAGCACAGATCTTTTTTAGTTTAGATGTGAGTGTATGAAATGGAATTTTAGTCAATATTAAATAAATCCATAAATCGGTATGCTTATAAAGTAAATATTAATGAACATCAATACAGTTCAACATATATTTTTTTTTCAAAAGGACTAGTTTTCTTTATTTCAAGGGACTTATTTACTTATTTTGTATTTCCAGAACAGCCTGTAGGGTGGTGTGATTTCTCTTGTGAGTCTCCTGATGGGCCAATAGCTTTACTTGTTGCTAAAATAACTTGCGGTGGTACTTACAGTAGTTGCCGTTAGCTATTTTCTGCAGCTCAGTTAGCTGTTCTGCTCTGTGAGATAACTACAAACTCTTCATTTAAATATCCATTGTCCAAAAAGCACTTATCCTTACAAAGCGTCATGGGGAGCTGGAACCAATCCCAGCTGGAAAGTCACCGGTTCATCACAGTACACCGACACTCACACCTATGGGCAATTTTAGATTTACCAGTTAACCCACCAGATAACTGTGGGAGGAAGCCGGAGCCTGAAGAGAACCAACACAAACACAGGGGTCATTTAAGTATATTTAAATAAGCTGGTGATTACATGTGTAATTATGAAATAAGTAAAAGTGGTCCTTATTTTTAAAAGCACAATCCTAACACACACACACTAAATGTACACAGTTGACACTGTAACACAATTCTCTTATCTTCACAGTGGCTACGAGTTTGACTATGACTACTACAGAGACGATTTCTACAGCAGGTACGTGAATCCAGTAGCACAGTTGGGTCGTATTTTGTCCTTTTTTACTTTCCATATTGTTTTCCAAGTTCCTTTTTTTTTCTCTCCTGATATTTTGCCGCTCAGAGTGCACCTTCCGTTCACCACATTTCCGAGTCAGCTACTTAGATAAAGATGAGTTTTGAGCAGAACAGCCCCATTTCCATCTGAGCCAAAGTAACTACATTATCATAGGCATAATGAATGTCATATTGGGGAGGTTTTTATTCCTCTCCGTTGGGCTTACTAATGAGGCTTTTATCCGCATAGACGAGTACTGAATGTCAGATAGTCCCCTGGCTGGTCATTTACGCTGGCAAGGCAGAGAATGTATCTTCCTTCTGACATTTTCATTGGTTTGTTTACTTCCTCTACTTTGCAATATCCCCGAGAGTTGAATCCTTCAGCTTTGAGCCATTATTGCTATTTTGGCAATTTGGTATGTCATAGGCAACAGAAGACAGGGTTTGACTGAATGGCTGTGGTGTTGTTCAAACATATTTTGCAGCATGTCTATTAGGAGCTTTGCAAACGCTGCTTGTTGCTCGAATAACAACATCCGCTGGCCGCAGGGTGACTCCTGGGGAGAAAAAACACTAACTTGATGATGCACTTTGCTTCAGTGCCCATAATAAATTCATGATTACAGTTTTTTCTGTGCTGTTAAACCTTGTAACTTTGGTGTTGTTTCTAAGATTGCTGCAACTTTTTGTTTTTCGTGTGTCTTCAGACTCTTTGAGTACCACGGTCGTGTTGTTCCCCCCACCCGGGCTGTGATCCCCATCAAGCGCTCACGGCTAGTTGCCCCATCCACACGCAGAGCCAAATCCTCCTTTCCAGTCAGGGCCTGTTCTTCCTCCTCTTCCTCCTCCTCTTCCTCCTCCCGAGCGCTCAATGTCAGCTCTTCCATCACAGCCCCTAAACGTATGTTGTTATGCTGTCCTGCTCTGTTTAAAAGAAAAGTCTTGTTGATCCCAACTTGGGTGTTGTAGTTATCAGTTTTTATAACTTTGTACTCACCAAAGTTAATGCTGAGATCTGGTTTAGTGCCATAACTAATTTTATTACCTGATTAATCTGCCAAAAGTTTCCCCTGAAATTTGACAGCTTCATATGTCTTGTTTTGTCTAAATAACTGCAGCTCCACACAAATTTAGTCAGGGGAGACTAGAAAATGAATTTTTTGGCAGTTAATAGCCAAATTCATTTTCTGTTAATGAATTAAACAATTTATAAAATAATTGTTTCAGCTCCAGTAGTCAGTAGAGACCAAAAACGGAGCTAAAACACAGTGATTATTTGACTTAAATCCATGTGAATAAATGCTCATGTTGCTTCAAAACTGCTGGATGTGTAAATAAGCAACTGGTTGCTAACAAATGTGCCATATCAGCTTGGTCAGTGTCGTGTTTACAGCTCCTTGTTCTGCCTCTAAGTGGCCGGAGAGATAGATGAGATTTTAATTAGTTTTTATTAAATTATTAAATTAAATTATTTTTTAAATTAGTTTGTAATCCTGTTTGTAATCTACTGAAATGAGTAGAGAAACGTAGTTCACGCTAGGGCACAAATCTTTGGCAATGCACGTACTTGTTTTTTGTGTTAGATGAGAAGATTGATACCTCTCTCATGACTGAACTGTGAATATGAAGCTAGCACAAGGTAGCTTAGCTAAGCACAAAGACTGGAAAAGGGGGGAAACAGCTAGCCTGGCTCTGTCTGTAATCCACCAAAAATGAAAGTGAATAAACGTATTTTTAGAATATATATTCCTCTAAGTTGATGAGTATAGTGGTGCACTGCTCATACTCAGCTGCTAATCAGACTCCCTCTGTCCTTTGACTAATGGTGCCTCAGCCACATTTATGACAATGTCCTTGGCCGTTGAGACATGTCAGAGCAGAGCAGAGCAGTAGCTGTTGTATCTGTCTCCTTGTCAAACCTCACATTAATTATGCGTTTTAACTTTATTAATATATGCTCACAGTGAAGACAGACCAGCTTCTAACGATCAAAAAGGAGCTGTCACAGATCAAAACCAAAATCGACTCACTGCTGGGAAGGCTGGACAAGATTGAGAGGCAACATCGCTCTGACAGCGGTAAGATTTAACAGCGTATATACTGAATATGGGGAAGAGACCATGAGCGCTCACTAAGTGTTGGGATAAAGAAAATATTAAAACTTTATTGTGTGTCTGAAAGAAATATTATTCTATTAGTAACGAAGATATCAGTCCAATAAATCTGTTATGCTCTCATGTTAACTGCCTGTCTTTCTCCGTCTCGCTCTTTCGTTTGCCAGACATGCAGAGGAAACAAGAGGAAGTGTGTGAGCGTCTCCATGGTGACGCAGCAGACCACTCTGGCGGAGAGGAAGCGGAGGGGACAGCCGAGGTGGAGGCGGGGGAGATGACGGACGGCGGCGAAGATGACTTTGAAGATGAAGGCACCAGCGATATGGTGAGCAGGCCAAGTAGCCATTTACAGCCTCAACAAGGAGGGAGTGGACAAAATGAGTCCCGCTGTGTCTGAAGTGAATGTGTCGATAATGTGTTCACCACTGTGTGCATGCATGCGTGTGTGCGTGCGTGTACATGTATTTGTGTGAGTCTACAAAACATACGTCCCTTAATGCACCTCTGAGCGTTAAGTATGTGCTCAGTCACTTTAATGTCATCCACTGCATGTGTTCCCTTGTACAAGATTAAAGTCATCATCCATGTCGCTCAAGGAATAGTTGAACATTTGGAAAAATTCACTTTCTGCAGGAGAGCTGGAGGAGTAGATTGACACCACTCTCATCTCTGTACGTTAAATAAGAAGCTGAAGCCACGATCCAGTTAGCTTAGCTTAGCACAAAGACAGAAAACTGACTCCGTCCAAATGTGAAATTTGTCTACCAGCACCTCTAGAGCTCACTAAATTACACATTACATCTTACTTAATCTGTACAAAAACTAAAAGGTTATGTGCTGGACTAATTCTTGCTTCTGAGCAGTTGCCAGGCAACCAGGGAAGACTCCAGTAAATTACTGGTCCCAGTCAAGAAGTAGTCTGGTACATAACCACCCTCTTAAAATGTTTAATCTGTCCTAGTCACATGCTCCAGAAAATAGGGGGCATCATGCAATGACACTTGTCAGTGATTGTTCTCAGTTAGACACGTGTAATAAACGTTGCAGTGTCCACAAAAGTGTAGCGCAAGCTTTCAAAATTCATACTTTCTGCAACACGGCAAGCAAACAGCTTTTGAAATGCTCATTCAAGTTCAGTTCAATGAGAGCGATGATAACTTATCAAGTAACCCGACTTCCTCATTTACTTTACAAGTAGTATCACAGAGCTCTACAATATCAGTGGATATCTACAGCTCTCCTTCAGCAGACAGGTTAAGAAGTGAGAGTGAAAATAAATCAACCTTTTAAACCCAAAAGTTTAAAAATAAACCCTTCCCTCCCACCGGTAAACGGCTGTAGGTCAGAACAGAATCTGGCACGACTCTGAGTGTTTTATTCTTTAAAAAGCTCCAGCTCTACCCCGGCCACCTCCTCCTACAGCTCCCCCTGGGATGACCAGCGGATCAGCTGGCTGCTCTGTCACTCCACTTGTCCTCATGTTGGCCTACTGGCAGACTGGACGATAAAGTAACTCACTATCGTCTCTGATGCCACAAATTGTATCTGATCTAATGTCTGATTAAAGAATAAGTAAATAACCTTAGTGCTATGAACACGCTTCAGTCGATACTGAAGTATTTGGGTTCAGTAGTCAGTTGGAGTTGGATACAATCTGATTTATCATGTTATCATTGACAGACAGTAGTTTAATAAAACTTCCAGTCTCTCACACCAACACTCAATGGGGCTGCTGACGTCTTTCAATTTTGGGTCCGTTTCATGATCGTATGAACTCTTTTGTGTCTTGCTGGCAAAAAAAGTGTTTTGCTTTTTCAATGGAAAAAATCTGAAGCATGAACTGTTAATAAACTGAATATCTTTTCAAAGTGCTCGGCCATGGAAACAGGTATGAGGTATGCTAAAGGCCATGAACAGTCCATTAAATACCAAGTTACCCAACTATCTCTGTACTTTCTAAAGAACAAATATGGTTCAGGTGTGAAAGAATAAAACACTTTCATTCATTATATACAAAAATGTATATACAGAGCATCTCTGTATCTGTATTTCACTTTGGTGTCCATTAAATTCTTTCAACCAGAATGAACTAAAACTGCAGTTACTTAATGACTGATTCTTTTATTTTGATATTTTGCCTTTGGTGCTTCATGAAAAGGCCATCAATGCGACAACAACAAACCTACAAGTTAACTAGAAAAGTGCACTCGGGTCACTTACTGAGCAGATTTTCCTCCAGGTGTGTCTGGGTTAGTGATGCACAGGTCGGCTCTGACGTCATTCTGAAGCCTCGTGTTCGCATTAATCATCCACCTGCCACGCACCTGAATCCACACCTGCATGGATAGTTCACTCCACCTGCACTAATCCCTGCAGGATATGTTGCCTTTTAAATCATGTCGATCAGCACAAATTTAATAACTTTTTTTTTTTCTTTTCTTTTAATTGCAGATAGAGAACCACATATCGGACATTGACAACTGAGTAAGGTCAGTATTTAATCAATGCTTGAAAGGGCATTCTTTTATTAATTTATTTATCTGGAAAAAGACCAGCCGTTGTACAGTATACTGCCTGGCAGTGTCTGGATACGATGTGCACAGTACCTCTTTTCAGTGCGCAACAACTTGTAGTCAGCGGCAACGGCGACAGAAAAGATGTGAGGCTTATTTTTCCCAGTTTTAAGCAGAGTGAGGAACACTACTCTCCTAAATGGCCTGTCGCACCCTCCGTCTGGGAGTGTAAGGAAAGGCAGCTTCTCTGCAGTTATCATTGATGACTGTCTGAACAGCCGCAGAGATAGGACTCTGCCTCATCCGCACTTTCCATCAAACGACATTTAAACCCCCCGATTTTCTTTGTATGAACAAATAGCTATGAGATTTAATTTGCCTCTTGGCTGACATTTCCTCCCCGCTGTCCTTGAGTGCCCGGTAACGGAAATCTTTCTCAGCCGCTCCGAACATGATAGATTGTTAAGATGATGGCTTAATGAACTGTTTGTCCTCAGGTGGATATCTTGCAGGTAATATCAGGAGCATTAATGTTAGTCACAGTCCCCACGGCTCCTCTCTTACCTCACGGGATAATCTTGCAGATAAAGCACTTAAAAACATGGCCACCTAGAAAGACATTCTGGCAATAATAATGAATTTTCACTGCTGTTTTGTGTTTTTCATCTTTTTTTCAAGCTGGGAAAATGAAGCGTAGAGTGCCCGAAGTTGGGAGAACAGAAACCAGCAAAACCTTCTTAATCAAGAAGGTGTGTTAGAAATGAAAGGAAAGCAATGTCGGGAGTGACTGACAGCAGAGGAAGAGTTTTCCAAACTTCGTTTGTTGCTTGTTTGCGACACTCCAGACATGTACATCATCAAAATGCTGGTTATGAATATTCTCCAGACTACTGCAAGATCAACTGCAAAGAGCAATCGATAATTTCCCTTCAAACTGATTGCCTCTCTGAAAAATAAGGACAATATATAGTGTGCTTAATATATTATGTATTGTGCATAAAAATACCGTTACGTGATAAATCAGATGAACCATCAAACACCTTCCTTTTGTTGTATGTTTGTTCTGTTTGTGTGCGTTGAAAACTGTGACGAGCCGCAGCGCCGGCAGAGAGCTAAATATGAATGTAAGAGGAACACATTTTCTTTGACACTTGATTATTATGTGATTTTTGCTTTATTTGTACATTTGGCTGAAATGTACAGTATGTAATGTATTCACAATGCCTCCACACAGTATTGTATGCATATCATGTTTGTCACTTGCTATCCATGATAAGATGAATTTCTGTTTACGTTCTGTTTATGGGAAACAAAAGATGACTATTTTGTACGATCAGCATGTTAAAAATGTAGCTATTATGGATCATTTGTATTCATTGCATCTGTTGTACAGCTATGGATGATATCAGTTTTTGAAATAAACCGTTCCTCCCCCTCCCAAAAAAAAAAAAAAAAAAAGCCTGAGCGTCGTGATGATTTCATTTTTAAAAGCAAGTGAAAGACAAACACACACTGTGTTTCTGTGGGAGTCCTCTGCTCACAAAAACTTTATTTTCCCCTTTAGACCTGCAAAACAACTTCAACCATCTTTTTATTAGTCTTGTATGACATGTGGAGCAACATTGAAGAGGTACCTGACTAAACTTAGTTACCTCTCCAGCCTCAAACCATTTTCAGCCACACAGCTCTATAGAGGGTTGCCTGTCGGTAGATGCACCACTTTGACCCAAACTTAAATGTCTCTATTATTGGATTGTCACGAAACATTTGTTCATTCATGGTCCCCAGAGTATGAACCCTATTGATTTTAGTCATTCTGACTTTTCCTTTCACGCCACTGTGAGGTTCATATTTGTGTTTTTGATGTTGAATATCTCAAACTATTGAATGGATCGGCTTTAAATTTGTTTTGACATTTGATGTTCAGTGGTGAAATGTAACTAAAGTGCATTAACTTAAATATTTCACTTTAGTATACATGTGAGTCACTTGTACTTGAGTATTATCTGTTTATGCAACTTATATGTACAGTATATACTTTATGTTGTATTTCTGCTCTATTTCAGAGGGACTATTTTCATTTCATGGTTGTAGCCTCTGGATATTTTTCTTTGTAATTATTTATTTAATGATTTTATTAAACAAGTTAAGGTGTCACTTTGGGCTCTGGGTAATTGGGACAGTATTTCTTATTTTTAATTTTTATAAACCAAACAATTAACTGAGAAAATAATTAGCAGATTAATCATGAAAATAATCAAATTATCATTAGTTGCAACCAACAGTAAAATGCGGCATACACATTAATGCATGAGTAATAAAAAAAAATGTTAGCATAATAATCAGATACTCCCATTAGTACATTGTGTACACTATACTTCCTGGCAAGGTAGAGACCAGAAATAATGATCGCAACTTTTGCAGCTTTTTCTTCTTTGTGGCAATTAATGGCAACATTTGACTGCCAAAATATAAATATAAGATATATGTATAACTTACATTTGTATATTTATATTCACTGCAACTGTTTCAACTCCAGCTGCCATTTTCATAATGCTGGTGGTCCTTCCTCTTCTCCTACATAGCCAAAAACAGAGTCAACTTTTTTTACTGTTATGAGTGCACCATCTGGGTCACAGTACACTGCATTTTGCCATAACTTGCACTGTGAACACACTTATGTACTCAAAATAGTAAGTGCAAGTATGAAAGTATGTGAATTGAGACACTGCAATACTTTAACATCAGTATGTCAGCATTGTTGTTGTTAGCGTGTTAGCATTAAACAAAGCATCAGCAACATCAGAGTGCCACTAGCACAGCTGGAGGCTCTTTATCATGTTGCTAACTGTTGAATAACATCAGAAATAACATTGCATATTTACTGCCTGACTCAAACCAAAGTTAGACTTCTTTGTAACTTTTACTTCCAACCTCCACCCCGTTTTTCAGAAAAAAATGGGAGTATCAAGGTGAAAATAAAGGTGCAGAATGATGCTAAATGTACAAATTCTTTACTCAGAATGAATTATAGCATTTTTGTATAGATTAGTCGTCTAACTGGCATTTTTTTTAAACACAGTGCCCTTGAAAACTGCAGCTTATGAGAGATAAGTGGTGGTAAAGCAGATGGCATTTCTAATTCACTCACTTCATTAGCACCAGATCATCATTTTCACAGGTTAAGGAGGGCCATTGGCTGGGTTACAGGTATAATTGGTTCTATCATTGCTGGCTAGTAGCCAGTGAGTACAATGATCAGTCATGCTGCTCCTCTAATATGGACAATGTTCACTGTGTGATGAACTGAATTAATCACCGCTCTGTGGCTACTGGATGAATTATGAGTATAATAAGGGTCAGGATCTTTATAATACATCTGTGATTAGCCATAGTGGAGCGAGGATACAGAACTCAGAAGCAAGCATTGTTTCACAGGCTTTTAAGTCAAAGACAGAGCTAATGTGTGATGTTTTATGAATTATGTCTTTGGGAATACATGCATAAAAAAGGGCCATTTGTATTTAATATATTAGTCTATCAATAATTGCAAAGTATTCAGTCATCAGCTTTATGTTCTTTCAGCTGGTTCTCAGTGGTCAAAAACGCTAATGAGTTTGGCTTTTACTGAATACACTTCCAACCATTTAGGTGTGAGATATTACATTCTTCTTCTCGTGGTTCATGTCCACATGCAGCAGTTTTTATAACTTTATAGTGCCGTCAAGGTTTAAATTCAAGTTTGGAAATGCCTATTAAAATTGTTCTATTAAACATACTATGTAAGATTCTAGTGTTGATTCTGAGGCATCTAATTTCCATGCGTCAGCAGCAAGATTATATTCAGTTGTTTGGAAACTCTTTAATGAGTTCGAAGGATTTGTGTGGACATTCTTTCTCCTTCCATCTTTAATTAGCAGATGGAAATATCTGAGAACGTTACACTGAGGTTTTGTTCCGGAGAACAAAGCTATTTAATTTGAAGACAGTAATTTTGTGGTTGCTTTGTAGTAAGTGCATAATTCTTACAATACACCACTTCTTTGTTGTGGCAGGCATAAAATAATGTGTTTTTTCATGAAACATGTTCATTTGTGTCTTTTCTCTTTGTCCTTCTGTAATTAACGCATATTTTGACAGTGTGTCCTGATGGAGGCGGCTGGTAAGCTACATAAAAAGGAATCAAGTGCAGTGGTGTGAAAAACTAGAAGCTAACCAATATGTGCTTTCTTCCCTTTTAGCTACACACAAAAGGAAATAATGTCAGTTAAACACAGAGTGATAAACACATAAAGACAGTAATAATGTGTGAGTGATTAACACAATGGGGCTAATGATAAATATCTATAAAATAATATAGATAATATATATAAAATAAACCAGTCTAAGAATTATAAATACATGTGTTGAGTTTGAAAGTGGTGAGCATTTACAAGGCAGGGAGGATGTAAAGAAAAACAGTGTTGAGATGCATATGGGAAATATAGGATCCAGTGTTTTTGAGAAGGACTGCAGATGATGGCAGATCATTTAGCCGTGCTGATAGCTGTCAGGGTGGGGGAGCAGGGGATGCAGGCATGGGCACCAGAGCTGGAGCTGGGTGAGGAGGCTTCAGTTTCAAAGTTGTATTTTTGTACAGTAATGCACGACCACCTTCTCGTGGACTAGCGGCACAGCTATAAGGCAACAGAGATGCCTCTCGCAGAGGTCCACCATTTTGTCTGCATGCATACTCTTACCCCATTTTGGGAACTAAAAACCGTGACATATCAGCCTCTGATGTTTTGCTTTTTAACCGATTCACTTTGATCTGTCTCCAGCAACTTCCTCAACATTATGAAAGTGCAATCCTGAATCACTGGGGCAACCCTTTAATCAGAGTAAACAAACTTCTTATACATGGTTGGAGATCCACTGGACACATCAGTGAGGAATGCAAGCTAGATCTGGAAATGTACTCTGTAAAACTCAAATATATTACTGCTCAATAAGCTTTTAAAACTCATCAAACACATTTATTACTCTACTTTCTGTTTCAGTACACATACAAATTATTCACAGCATGACTAGTACATATTATATCTCTAATATGTCACTGTCCTCACTGGCTACCAGCCAGCGATGATGGAACCAATTATATCTGTCCTGCAACCCAGCCAATGGCCCTCCTTGTCATCCATAACTCAGCATGGCAGAAAGCTTGATATAATTTTTTTTTTTTAATCAAAACCTCAGCTTAGATAGATAACATATTAATTCAATGCTTCAGTCCTGCTTTTGTCATCTGAGAAACATTTCAAGGATCTGATCATTTCTTTCTGCAAAAGATGTTGGAAAATGGAAATTGGAAATTGTCATTCATACATTCATAATCAGTCGTCCGGATTACCGTAATTCTTTCCATCAGTAAAAGAAATCCTTCCCTCGTCTCATCTCATCCAAAACTCTGCTGCAGGATTTTGACTCGGACGAAGAAAAACGACCACATCACACTTATTCTGGCTCTCTTACACTGGCTACCAGTTGCCTACAGAGTTAATTGTAAAATTGTATTACTTATTAAGCCCTGAGAAGTCTTACCCCATGTTATTTAGCCAACCTTTTAGTGTCCTAGGTCCCTTCTTGCTCCCTGAGATCCTCTGATTTTAACTCATTGTTATTGTGTTCTGCCGTACTGTAAAGCACTTTGTAACGATTCTTCGAAAGCTGCTATATAAATAAAGTTAATTTAAATTATTATCATATATTATTATTTAATACACTTTTATACTCTGTGTTTACCTAAGACAGGGATGTCCAAAGCACAGCCTGGGGGCCAAATGCAGCCTGTGGTCAGATTTCATGCGGCTCGAAGCTTCATTTTTATAATATATTATTTATGTCCTGCTAGGATTGTCAGATACTGTATGGCTGGAAGATTGGGCTTTTTTTGGTTGACATAACGAAGCATTTGAACCTTTAAATGCTGGTGTTATATATCTGTGTTATATATCTGTAGATGTGACACAAAATATTACTTTCTGAATTATTTTGTTAAAGGCAAGAGCAAGAGTGATATGTTTTAAACTTGAATGTTAATAGACTTTGCATTACTCATAATAAGTCATGTTTAAAATGAACATGAGGTTCAGATTTGAATCAACTTCATCCAAGTTTAACGTATTCCATACAATTTGTTCTTTGTTATTTGACTCCAGATGAGAAAGAAAGGAAGCTGTATGTAACTTTTATTGGTAATTCTTTTCATTTTTAAATGTTAGTATTGGCCCCCGGACATTTTCACATTGTCAAATCTGACTCTTTTTTTAAAAAAAAAAAAAGTTTGGACACCTCTGATCTGAGATCACCTGGATGGAGGTGAAGGGTTCCCGGATGTTGCCGTTAATGACGTCACATAAACAGGAAGTCCTAAGCGAGAAGCGGCTAGTTCAACTCGAAAGAGGAGAAGCTAAAAACAAAAACAAACTCTTTTAACGGACTCATGATTAGATCACGGCTGTTTGGAGACAGAACAACAGATTTGTTGGCTGTTTAAGTTTTTGTTTCTTTGCTTTGTAAACTTTTCTGAGTCAGATTTTCCTCCTGAACTCGATCGTTAGTAAACTTTTACTCGGATGCTAGGTGGCTAACTCCTAGCAGGTTTGCTAACATGACAGCAGAGTTGATGTTTAACGGTTGCACGTTCTACAGTACAGACGTTAAATAACACGTTCTACAGTACAGACGTTAAATAACGGTTACACGTTCTACAGTACAGACGTTAAATAACGGTTAGCTGCATGTCGTCGTCATGGGTGACAAGGAGCTGAGTCTTATTGACAAGAATATTTCAAGGTAACCTTAACTCGTCACAGCTAATGGTTTTTTATATTTGTTCAGTAGTTTACTGGAAAACTTACATGTGCCCCGAGCTGTGCTAAAATTATAATATCTAAAGTTGCAGCAGACAGAATAGCTCCTGTTACTGTTGTTGTACAATAGGTTAGCTATGTTACTGGATTATTATTATTGATGTATTATGTGTAAACAGTTCATCATATTTTAGATAGAGATCCTCACATGTTTGTTTGATTTTCCTCTGCAAAGTGATTAGTAACTAAAGCTGTCAGATCACGATGAATAAAAACTACATTACTTTTCCCTTAAATGTAGTGAAGTAGTATAAAAAGGAAGTATTCAAGTACTTCATTAGCTCAGTACTGCTACTGTTGATGAGGGATCCTCATCCTAAAAACTTAAAATAACGTCTTAATTTTGCTTGTTTTTCAGTCCAACACCCCAAATATTCAGTTTACTATAAGATGAAACAAATAACAGAACAAACAAACAACTCAGAAGCTGAAACCAGAGAAATAATCTTCTAATTAAAATGTATAGTTTGTTGACAGTTTTAGAAACTTTTTTTTTTTTTTGCAGAATATGAGTTTTTCCTCTCATGGTAAATTTGGTGATTCACCTTTCTGCCTAGTTTGCTCGATGTCTCCGTGAGTCCCACTGTAACATCGCTCAATCTGCACTGCAATCACATCGAGAGGATCGAGGGCCTGACCTCAGCATGGCACCTGCGTCACTTAGACCTTTCCTCCAATTGCATTTCTAAGATTGATGGTCTAAGTTCCCTCACCTCCCTGAGGACTTTAAATCTATCCTGTAACTTAATCACCAAGGTCGAAGGTGAGTCTTTAGTCACCATTTTACTCAGACAATAGGTGTTTCAGTTTTCCGGATGTTCTCCAAGTAATAATTCTTCATTACAGAGTCTTGTGTTTATCTGGTGTTGCTGGCGCTGCTTTATGAGCTGTAAAATCACTCGGTTGTTAATGTCCCCTCCCTTTACCTCAGGACTGAATGGCCTCGTGAACCTAACAAGATTAAACTTGTCCTACAATCAGATAAACAACCTCACAGGTGAGATGAATACCAAACCGAACAGAGTTATCTTCTTCTAACACTCAAATGAAAACACTAACGAGTGACTGACATATCAATACTGTTGATTAGGCTTGTTGTATCTTCATGGCCCGGAATACAAGCTGAAGCACATCAGTCTCCATAGCAACCACCTGGATAACATCGATCACTTGCTGCAGTGCTTGCTGGGATTGCAAGATTTAAGAGAGGTCACTTTGAGCCAGGATGGCAGAGACAACCCTGTGTGTAGGACACCAGGTAGGGCATGAAAAGGTTATTTTTGAGTACAGTTTTTAACTACCTGTGAATATTGATCTTGTACAGATGTATACTGTGTCAGCACATGGTTGCTGATATGCACAAAAACTTCAATATTTCTAGTGCAGAGTGTTAGAAATGTCAGATTCATCTACCATATTTCCAGGACATATAACAAAGGTTTCAATGATTCTTAATTAAAATGTGTGTATACGCCACCCAGTGCTAGCACTTAATTACTCCCATTAAAAACAACAACAAAAAACTGGACACGCATTGTAGTTGTTCTCTTTGAAGGGACGCTGGATGTCAGAATGTCTAGATCTGAATACATCTATTGCACGTTGCTTGGGACAAAAGCATAAAGAATGTAATATATCGTACAAAAGCCCTCACAAAGCATTACCTTTGTGAAGGTAATGGTTCTGTTTTGGTTGAAATTATTGTAAAGATGTGTTGATTCAACTTTTGGAGGCTTTCGCTATTCTGTCCACCACTTCATATAAAAGAGGAGAAACACCTCTCAGTATAATATAAAGTAATTCAACAGCACCACAAAGCACGGCCTCCAAAATCGTTTTGAACACTATAACCATCATAAAAACAGGATTTATCGCAGTTATGTTATAAACCAGAGGTTTTCCAAGTGGTGGGTAAGACTCTCCAGGGGGGCTCCAAGCTGTTTCAGGAAGCCTCCGTGAATGGTGAAGAAAATTTATGTTAGTTATTACATAGAATAACATAAACTTGTGTTATTACTTTGAGGACACGCTTCAGAGATGCAGCAGTTTTCCACTTTTTTCCCAGATGCATAAACCAATAAATAAACAGGACAGAACTTTTTTTTTGGATTTTGTGTATTATATTGGGCTATATTGGCTTAATTGCTGAGTGTCTGTGCTATCAAATAACATAATCATAATATGATAGGCTTTTTTCCAAACTGAGGAGAGACCCACAGTCTAAGACTTAAAACTTAGAGAGGTTAACCAAATAAAATGGCAACTGAGTGTACAGAAAAGACAGACATGCTATAAACATGTGCTTTATTTCTTTCTTCACTTTCTGTTGTTTTTGATGAATCCCTCTGTAGCCCAGAGGTTAATTGTTAGTTTTTGCAGAATAACTGACTCATAACTCTCCCCTGAAATTAAAGCACAATGAAAATCAGTGGTCGTCATAAATGACTGTGGACTATTTATCTCTCTCTCTGCATGTCATGGCATGTTTCTTAATAACTGTTTTTTGTTTAAATGATGTGCAGCCATTATCCATGTCTTCCTGTTCATGATTAATTTTCGGCAGTAGCTGTTAAAAGCATGTGTTTAAATCCACGAGGACACACTTGAAGCATTCTTACAACCCTCGCTGTCAATATGTGTAGATACACGTATTATAATCCGTGCTCAGTTCTCATTAAGTGAGCTGCGTCGATAATACATATGAGGATAGCAAGAGCAGAAGAGAGGTTATTAATTTAGATATAGATTATTTGATTTCATGCAACAAACCCACCATTATCCAGGCCATAAAGCACTGATGTGACAATGCTGAATTATGGCGTTCATGGGCAATCACCCAGCTTGAGCCTCGTCAGGTTCCCTCATGTATGTGTGCGTCTGTCTTCCTGCAGGTTACAGGGAGATTGTTATGCAGTCGTTGCCACAGATCTCTTTTCTGGATGGCTCGGACCAGCTGGGAAATCCATCACATTCAGGTCTAGTGAGTCCCTGTGATATCCCTGGTCTGGAGGACTATGTGGACCTTCTGCTGTCTTCAGATACCAGTCATAATGAAGCGGTAATTTTTTATTAATTTTTAATGCCTTACTACCATTAGTAGTATTATATTAATTCATACTATTATATTTCATTATAATATTCCTGCTACATTTTTTCTTAATTTAATATTTTTTGTGTTTGACATTTTATTTAAGAGAGAAGGGACAGTGCAAATTAATGAATACACGCTGTTTTTTCATTTAACCACAAAGTCTATTGAGATAAATTACAAAACATGGTAGCATAGAAGTTTTAAACAGTAGTCACAGTGGGACACATAATGAATTTA
Organism: Protonibea diacanthus; assembly: GCA_028641955.1. NCBI lineage: Eukaryota > Metazoa > Chordata > Actinopteri > Sciaenidae > Protonibea > Protonibea diacanthus. Next base: position 17,745,291 of record CM053988.1, on the reverse strand, counting down.
CAAAATGCGTACAGTGTATAGAACAATAAAATAGGACAGGAGAGAGAGCATTTCAAAAATTAAGTTCATCTTGTGTATATAAAAATTGAAAGGGTGCATATTATAAAAATGCAAGAACAGACTATCTACTGTAAACTTATGGCACAAAAATCCTAACTATACTGTAACACTTTTGTACTTACGTAGCTACCAATTGCAAGGGAATTAAAATATCTGTATTTTTCATTGACAAGACCTCAGTTAAGTAAATAAATGTTTGTTTGTGGATGTGGTGTTGTGTATCCAGAATCATCCACATCTCTATTTTGGGAAAAGAAGTGTTTTTCCAGTGCAGCGCCTGTCCTCTCACATTCTGAAAGTGCCAACAGAAAAAGGATAGCGTTATATTACTGAACACGTTTGGAAGACTTAATTACTTAGAAAACCTTGCTGTGAAATGACAGCATTGATCGTTGAATTGTATCACCCTGTAGAAGCGTTGTAAATAGCAGAGTGGTCACAGAATTGCTGGAACGTTACATAATTTAGTGGGTTTATGCCAGGATAGTGAACGTTAGGGAATCTGATCTCTTTACAATAAGTTATTTTACACATTCATTGCACCAGATGGCAAGATCCATCTGTTTTTCTCATTAGCAAAACCAGCTGCAGTGGAGTGTAGCACAGCCACAGTGGGAACCCTCAATAAAATGATGTGGGGGGAAAAAAAAAGCTAATTTAAGTTTCCACTGTAGGTTAGAGGGGACGTCCCTCTCACCACACCCCGCATCGATGAGGTGCTGACCCAGTTTCGTCAGCGGATTACCTCCGATGCAATCACAGGTCCAGCCGCACAACCGGAACGCCAGAGCTCCCAGCCGGTTCGTTCCATTGCGGCTGATCCAGCAGACCCCGTTAATGAAGAACGCATCAGGAAACTAGAGCACCAGGTGTCCCAGCTCATCCAGAAGGTGCCTGTTTAACACTGCAGACACTTTATTAAGAAGTATTTGTGTGAGTTTAGTATACAGTAGGTAAGACAAAGAAATAAACATTGGTATATTATTTCCTTTTACAAATCAGTAGTATTTGACCTGCATATATAGCTAGGGGACTTTAAAATGTGTTAGAAATCACACAGGATATCCTTAATTTGTCAGTTCTAGTCTTATTACAGAGATTTACTTTTCTAATGTTCCATTTAATGTTGATTCTTTGTCTATAAAATACTGCATATCTTATGTTTTATTCATTTTTATATTTAGTTTGTAGTTATCCAAACATGTAGACTGTTGAATATTCTTTTTATCCCGTCACATACCATGAGTATTTCTGCAATGTTTACTCAGGTCCCTGCTGATCACAAATCCTGTAGCTCTACTCCCTCTGCGGTGATGGTACGGAAAGCCAAGAGGGACACAGATCTCACATCAGAGAGTGAGTGTGACAGCGGGAAGGAAAACAGGAGGGGCACCAGGATCCCCAAATATCGTAACAGCACAACATCGAGGACGACACCCAAGAAGACCAAGGGCAGGAGATCAGACAGGTATTTCTGTACCTGTATATCTGTTTTAAAAAAGATGTTTTAGCTGTCAGTGTAAGGCCTCTAAAGTATAAATAATCTGTTTTGCCATCATGTTTACATGTGTACTCCCTGATTTTGTTATAGTAGATAACTGCCACCCACACAAAGCCCTAAATTCCTCAGAACTTACTTTAAATGTTTTGAAACCAACTGTGGAAAGACGTTTTTAAGTACTTTGGGTTGCCTTCGGGTATAAAATGTGCTATATAAATACATCTTGTCTTGCCTGTAATAAAATCAGGCGATGTACCTTTGAGTAATGATAATCACATCCATACACTTGCCAAAGTTTGACACAGAAGTGTTTACGATGTAGTAATTGACAAAGCCTGCAGTCATAATGATCAAACACAATATTTAGCATTGGTATTTCCACTTTATTCAGCATGCATCAACCTAATATCATCCCTTTACCTTCCAGCTGAAAGGGGCTGGAACATTTTCTTCTAAGTAATGTGGTAAACTTTCTTCCCCTCTGTTAGAAATTACAACTGTCATCTCACTCCCATGATTAACGACCATGCTTCTGTGGTCTACCCCCTCATCTCACTTAATCAGCCACTGATGGCATGTGCTTAAGATTCAGTAATTTAACTTAAGTAAGCTCTCCACTGTCCTCATCAAAACCAAGGTGATTCGAAAATATTAGCTCCAGATTTAATTCAAAGTTGTTGAAACTTCGCCTTCTTATAAAAGTGAGCAATCATCTGCTTTGACCTTTTATAGAGCCAGACATTAGCTAAAGGGCTGTTTATAATCAATTTTACTGCCCGTTCAATATCTGTGATTTGTTTTATGTGCAGCGATCAGGAGAATCATAAACAGAGGAGTTCAAAGTCTGCTGTGGGGCTCAGGAGGAAGGCTGGCGGCGCAGGGGGTATAGATGCAGCAGGGCCAACACGGACAGTGCCTTCAAGAGCTGCTAAGGCCTCGGGCGATGTGAAAACCAAATCCACTGTGGAGGAGGAGACATACAGGGTACAGCATGGATAGGTCACCTGCTGAGTGAAAGCCAGCTTCTATTTTTATTGAATGAATATAATATGAAAAAGGTTATGTCCCTGTAAAAGAGGTAGACATTCACTGTGCGTTTGTGAAAACATACAGTTAGTATTTCTATTTAACACAAAAACATGCACAAACAGGAACAAAATAACATTTTTATTTTATTTGATCTTTTCCACCTTTTTTGACATTATTCTGGTCAATAACCCAAAAACAACTCTATGTCCCAGTGATACACCCATGTCCATATGTAAAAAAAAAAAAAAAAATCCATGTTGTTTAATAATTATGTGTTCCTGTGCATTCAGACTATTGTGGAAGAGCGTGACCAGGAAAGGGAGAGACGTTGGAAAGCTGAACAGGCTGTGAGGAAACTAACAGAGGATCTGAAGTGTCTGCAGACAAAGGTCAGCGAGGAAAAAGACCTTCAGAGCATGGCTCTGCACACCACTGACAGGTAAGTAGTTGTACGCAGAGTTGCACATGTATGCACTATGCATATTGCAGTAGCTCTGAACAGATACCATGATGACAGGGGATAATTGAGCTTGTCTCTGTGGATTTTAGTTGTCAACTGCATAATGGATTCTCATCAATTTCTATCCTCTTCGTTATTTGTGTTGGCTCTTCTGAGACTAGGACCTACTACCTGTCTCATCCTTGAACAATGAGTATCCATCCCACCATTAAAGTGGGACGATAGTGAAGAACACTATCATCGTCCCGTAGCCTCTCATCAAATTAAGCACACACTTTACTCCATTACCCCAAAAACCTTACAGTATGCCTGCAGTTGTCTGATAGTAAAGCTATTTAGTTTAAAGCTTGCTAACCTACGCGCTCATCCTGCTTATATGCCTTGTATTTAAACTCCAGAGGCTATAATTTTCTGTGATTAAATATCCCTATCTCTGTTCCTACACACGTGTGAGGCTGCGAGCTTCTTCCCTCTGCACTGCACAGATAGAGCCAGGTGTAACTATTTTGTGCACTGTTCTTTTGCCTGCTTAGATAAATCTGCATTATGGGTGTAATTAGAAGCCCGGTGACAAGCATATGTCAGCAGTATTACACGAATCAATCTTAGCTGTCACTTTCTAATGACACTGAACACGGCTGCTATTGTTGACTCGCTCGCTCGATCAGGAGAACAGAGAAATGAGTCATCACAGCAGATTTAAAGAGAGAACTGTATGTGGTCGCACAGTTTCACAGTTTTGCTGTTCTGAATTCTGCAAGCTTGTTTTTTTTCTCTTTTCACCAGACTGCCCTTTTTTATAATGTGTTTTTTTTCCCTATTTCCATTTTCACCATATTTCCATTTTCTCTCCCTCGAGATAAGATTTTGACTATTCTGTTGACTATGTCAGATTTGTTCAATTTCACAGGCTATCACATTTTTAACAGTGGGAGATAAAACACAGGGGACAATCAAGGTTATCACATAATTGGTAGTGGTTGCCTAAACCAGTTTCCATAAACCGTAAAAATAGACATTCGGGGTATTACTCCTGCCTGCTTGCACGCTGTTATCATACTTTCTCCCCATCCAGACTAAAAGAAATGTTGCTAAAGGAGCGATCAGGGCGCTCTGAACTGCAGACTCGTATTGATGAGCTGGAGGGGAGGTGTCAATCCCTAACCCAGCAGCTGGAGCAGGCCCGCAGCAGTGAAGAACAACACAAGACTGCACTGCGTAGACTGGAGGAAGGCATCACCCATGGAGAGGCGCTTAGGGCTCGCCAGCAGGCTGAAGAGGTACAGCGGTTTGTTTTGTAGAACTGAGAACACTTTGATTTAACATTTTGATGCAGATAGTGTTTAATCACAACATAGAAAAGAGTCATACAAATCTAAAAATATGACTCCTTATTACACCATGCAGAGTGAATAAATGTAGACAGATGAAAGGATTAGATCATTCAGCTCTCACAGTATGTGACAGGCTGGTATAAAACATGTGCTGACCTTCCTCAGATGAAGCGACACCAGGAGCTGGAGAACAAAGCAGCAGCCCTGAAGAGAGAGTTGGACATCCAGAGAGCCTCAGTACGTCAGCACAAAGACAAACTGCAGCAGCTGCATGAACTGCTGGCATCCAGAGAACAAGAGCACAGGTACATCTGAACCTGAGCCTCTATTGTGAGAGATGAGCTACATGGGTGCAATATTTTCTGCCAGAATAGTTTTTGGTTATTTCACATGAGAGGTTTCTTTATTTTTTTGTTTTTGCCTTTGCTCTTCTGAAAGGTTTGAAGCAGGATGGCCTCAGCAGGAAAACACAGGCAGATTTTTCTGCACCAAATGGTGTTAAGGAAATATTTTAATGAATACGTGGTGACACTTTTGGGGTTGTGTGCTTGTGTCTGAAGCCTCATATTAGTTTCAGATAAACTTTTCAATACCTTTTAGCACAAAAGGAGGACTGTACTTCCTTACTTCCATCTCTATTTGGAAGTAATCTTTTAATAATTAGTATGAATGGGACAAACAAAAGCTGTTTCAATGTTCATCTCATCATGTGATTTGTTAAAAGACTTTACAAATAGTGAACCGATCCAGTTCCTTTACTTTTTTGAGCTCATTAATATATAAATGTAGCAAAAGTCCTGCTACTTCCTTATTAAAGGAAAAATACCTTTAAATACAATACTTTAGTATTTACCATTGGATATTAATCTCTTCACTCTTTATTAGAACACTTTCCTACTTTTAAGCCGTCAACTTACTGTATTTATTGAATCTTTTTAAATCTATTTTAATTATACACTTGGAATTTCATGTTATGACCCACAAATTACAAAGTGTGATTGTGTTAAACAGGTCAATATAATATCCTTGTTTGCATTGTTTACAGAAAACAGCTGGACCTGCGTTTGCAGCCTGGCGGGGCAGATTTCCGTGAGGCAGTGGCAAAAGAAGTTGCATCAGTGGAACAGAGACATGCTCAAAGAGAGGTGGAGCTGCAGGAGAAACTGGCAGAGGGCAGGAAACAGTACGCTGCCCTGGAGGACGAGTTCCGCATGGCGCTAACCATAGAGGCTGCTCGCTTCTCTGAGGTTTGCTAAAAGATGGACACCTGCCATACAGATGGCCTGTAATCACTGAAGGGTTGTCCTAATGTTTACTCCACGTTCTCGCTAAAGTCCAGCTCATAAATGACATTGTGTCCAGTAAAAAGTAAAATGATTGAACTGGAATTGAACCCAATTTAGATAGGCCTTTTCTTTTTCAGTCTGAGGGTGAAAGCTGAGATTGAATTGAATGAAGGATGATCTCTCTGGACAAGTAGTCTGTGATTGCCACAGGAAGACAGCGATACAAAAAGATAGGATTTGAATCAATCTGTACTTTCTCAAAATGGTTACAGATTTCATTCAGCCTGTGCACAAAATCTAATCTAATCTTGATTGCTACCACTTGTGCTGTTTTCTACTCTAACTCTCCAACCTTTAACCATCGGGAGCCTGAAGTCTGAATAAGATATAGATTGGCAGCCAAATCCTCACGCATGGAGACCTTTAAAAGATTGACTTCTCTAAATCCACAACTCTGAAATCTTCTCTGTCAGACATCAAATGTGACATTGATGGATAAATATGTCAAGTCAAGTAATGCTTGGACCAAAAGTCCTTCAGCTCCTAGACGTCTTATTCACATTCCACAACCTTGTTCTGCTTTTGTAGGTGAAGGAGGCTTGTGATCAGATGACTGCAGAGCTGTTGGAGCTCAGGTCGACCCTCAGCCAGTCCCAGCAGAGGGAGAAGAAATCTGGCTCTCTGGTTCAGGAGCTCACAGCCATGGTCAAAGAACAAAAGCACCGCATCTCTGAACTCATCAAAGCCAAGAGAGATGCTGTCACTGATCTGAAGGTACAGCACTTAAGTAAAATAGTTTCTTTCTTCAGCATTTTAAGTAAATAAAGAATAAACTGTCTGATCAGGTTTGAAAAATCACATTATATACAAGATATACTGGTGATGACCAGTTCTGAGCATCAGTCATTGCCTCTTCAATAATAGTTGAGCCTGAGCCTGTAGGAGACATCTTTGAGACATCATGAATACTGAATGGATCCAGCTGCCTTTCCATCTGTCAGCCCTGACAGATGGCCATTGATCATTAATACTGTCTGTGTGTCTCTCTGCCAGAGCCGTCTGCATTCCTTGGAAGCAGAGGTGGAGCAAGACCGGCGTCATGGCGTGCAGCTCGAGTTGCTCAAGAAAGACAAGGCGCGACTGTTGTCTCAGCTCACAGCTCAGGAGTCGGTGATAGACGGCCTCAGGGCAGAGAGGAGGATCTGGGGCCAGGAGCTCGCTCAGCAAGGTGGGAGAGACGTCGAGGAGGACTTTGAATCAGCCTCATAGTGCATGACACACACTGGCAAGCAGTTTTAGTTTATCAACAAACACCAATATAGGCATTCCTTTAGTCCATGTTCCTCATTTTTAAGATTATATTTAGAATCGGTGTGAAGGAGGCATTGGTTTAAAATTGTAGCTGCTGTTTTATTTAATCTGTTTCAAGTAAAGCCTGCCATCTAGTGGTTATTTGGGAGAAACACACTGTTAAGCACTTCAGGCAAGAGTAGGCAAGTTAATTGAACAACAGTAGCTAACACCTTTTTAAACATTCACATTTCAAAATGCTTCATTTGAGGCATTAAAATGCACAACACATTTTATTGGCACTGACAAAAAAAAACTAACAAATAAGGGATAAAATAATGAAAATAGACAAAAGACTAAATTTCATGTATTTCTCTTTACTAGGAGTGTCCTTGGCTCAAGATCGTGGACGCCTGGAGGCCAGGATAGAAGTGCTGGGCGCTGAACTGGAGACTCAGAAGAAACAGAATGAGAGGGACAACGATGCCCTAAAAATCAAATCCAAAATCATAGATGACCAAACAGAGACCATCCGCAAACTCAAAGAGGTAGCAGGATACTTTGATTAATATAACCAGTGTATTGTACTTAAAGCAAAACAACAAAAAAGTCCATCATGTGACAGAACATGCCACTACTTCAACATATGTTAACATACATGTTGTATATGTGTGTATCTAACTTGTCCTGATTTCATTAGACACACTAAAACAGATTCTCTGTCTCCTCTGCTGTCCTGCTGTCTAAGGCCGTGCAGGAGCGTGATGATCAGATCCGTAGGCTGCGTGAGGAAGCGGTCCAGGCCCAGAAGAGGCTCCAGCAGCAGCAGGACGAGGAAACGGCTCAGCAGGCTGAGCTGAGGGAGCGGATAGAGCATCTGAGTCTGCGCAAGGAGGAGCTAAAGCAGCAGATGGAGGATAAAGAGGCAGAACTCGAGGAGGTTAAGAGAGTTTACAGGCAAGCGTCCCATCACAAATACATAGACATACTAAAATGCAAAAATGCATTGCATTATACATAGTAATAATTAATATTTTTATATCCTCAAACCCACTCAATATGCATGTTTAAAGGGAATGAAGACATCTCTCCCTAATGTCTCCTCGATCAGATCGGTTTCTTCATCACCATCACCATATGTTGTTTTTTTTCTATTTCTCTGTATCTATTCCTGTTTTTAGTGATTCTAGTAAGAAGTGGCAGGAAAAAGCAGACCTGCTCACTCGGCTGGAGAGCCAGGTGAAACGCATGAAGGAGAACTTTGATTCCAAGGAATGTCTGCTGCTGGAAGAAAGAGATAAAGCAACAGAAGCACATAAGTAAGACACAATATCTCACAAGAGCAAAAATCAAGGATCATGGTTAATAACCAAACCAAATTTGTTGCAATTACGGCAGCACTTACATGGATGTTGTAGCTGTAGTTGTTTGTTTTAAATCACATTTTTCAAGAGTAAGCATAGTTTTTTAGATGAAGTGATTATCCTGAAAAAAAAAAGAATCTAAAACTTAAACTTAAGAAACTTTAAAGTTACTTTAAATGAAGTTTCCTTCCTTCCTTCCTTTCCTTGTATTTCTATATCTACCAGACACATGTGCACACCTATCATCGCCCACCTGCTGGTTAGGACAGTTCTGCAGCTTTCCTAAATCCCACAGGAGAGTGAAGTTATTTCCTAAGTCAAGAAAGCTGATAAAATGTTTTTCCTCCAAAGCCAGAAAGGAAGACCCAATACAGGATGTGTCACTCTGAAATGTTTGGGCGGTGAATACTGTTTCCATCTCTCTGCCAAACCCAAAATCTGGAGAATTCATCATATTAGGATCATATTACTTCTGAAATCTGGACAAATCATGATCAGGATTGTTAGTGATATAGCTCCTCAGACAAGACTATAAAGTGAGTGATAAAATGTCCTTGAAGTGCCTTATCTTATTTAACATTATGTTGTTGTTGTTCTGCAGGGCTGCAGTGGAGAAGTTACGCTGTGTGGATGATGCATTTCGCCGACAGCTTGAGTCTTGCCAGGCTGCACATCAAGCTGAGCTGTTTCGACTGGCGAATGAAAAGCAGAAACAGATAGAACAAGCCAATCAGAAGGTAAAGTTTAGACACTTTTCACAGAAATGGCTGGTTTCCCTCCAATGCAGGTGCTTTGTGTGAGTCTGTTCATATATGACAAATATAAACAAAAGCAGAGTCTAGCTCTCACTGTGCTCAAAAATGGTTACAGGCCTTGTTGTTTATTACACTGATTTGAGGTTTTGTCACTGAAAAAAGACATTTTTAATATAATTAAGGGAAGGAAGAAGGAAAATCATGTGCAGTGGTTATTTAGTTTGACAATATCATAAGTAATATGGCCTGTTGAGTGTGAGAACCTTAAACTGGACAAATAAAGTTGAATTTGAGGTTGTTTTCTGAAGCTGAGGCCGTCTGTCTGTCTTCTTCAGGTGTTTGAAGTGGAAGAAGAGATGCGTCAACTCCTGGAGGAGACAGAAACCAACAAGAGAATCATGGAAGAGAAAATGAAACGTCTCACAAGTGTGCTGAAAGACTTTTAACACATGAAACATGACTTTGCAGCTATGGCAATGTATGAATTCAAACACTGGGGGATAGTTGTTTTTTTTGTTTTTAAATAAAGTTATTTCTATTTTTTTAAGTTAAGTTATTGATGTATTTTAATATATCATGATTTATCAAATAAACTCTCTTGAGCATATTTGTCTTCTTTTGCATAGATACAGTTGTGTTAATACATATTCAAAATAAGAACGCAAGGTTCAGTGGGAAATAATAAAACTTCCTGGCACATTTAATTTTGTGTTGTTTCAGTTACAGGTTTACATTTTTAACTACAGAAATGTATACAATTAATCTACAAAGATTAATCATAATATTCAAATTAGCATAGCATAAAAATAATTGATGATAGTGAAGTTATCTGTTTAAATGAGCAAGAATCTTACACAGACTTTAAATAAGCTACAATTCATGTATAAGCTAACTGAAGTCTGCTTTATGTACAGAAACGGGTAAAAGAGACGTGCATCCAAATCTCACATTTATGAGATGTGTGTCCATTATTTTAAATCATAATAATTATATAATTACATATTTAATATCCCAATTTTGACGTATTTCTCTCAAATTGTACTTTGTATGTATTTTTTTCTTTTCGGCTTCCATACACTCGGAGTGAGGAGGATTAGATTTATCAATACCTGTCTGTCCGGTTGAAGAGGGGAGGGCGGGGTCAAATTCGGGTTTGAGACGGAGGGGGGTTCGGGCACGAGCGGGACAAGGGTTGCCGTGGCAACTGTAACCTAACGTAACGTCCGTTGACTTAAAAACCCTATAGGTGCTGCCGTTGTCCCGTTTATAGGCGACACAGACGGAGAGAGATGTTCGGCATTTGTAATTAAACAAAAGCGGCGGACTTAAAAAAATAAAATAAAATAACAAGAAGTAGGACTGTTTGACTTTCTAGAAAGAAGATGGAGTTTGAGACGACGGAGACTGTACGCTCGACACCGAGTCGCCACGAGAAAAGTTTGGGGCTCCTCACGATGAAGTTTGTCAGTCTGCTCCAAGAAGCGAAGGATGGCGTCCTTGATTTGAAAGTGGTCAGTGAAACAGGCTCAGTGGCTCTTTGTGGGTTGTATTTTTTTTTGGTTGTTAAGACGGGGGGTGTTTGTCGGTAGTGCCACCTTCCAGACAGCAGTCGTGAACAAAGGGCTGTCAGTCACCAGTGGGGCCGGTCAGGTGCATTGATTTGTTTAACAGGTGGACGAGCTAAGCCGCCATTACCCAGGCCGCCTCGATTCGCCTGTGGGTTCAGTAACACAAAAGCAGGAAAAACATGAACTAATAAGCAAAAAGTGTGTGTATCGACCAGTTTACAGCTAAATTCTTAATAAAACAGCTTAAACTGCACATTTAAAATGAGGCTAAGGGTCCTCAAAATGTCATTTCATGCATTACTGTTATTATTATTATCACCCCTCTCTACTCTATAGATGGAAAGTAGACCAACAAAACAAAGTCGTGAGGTAGTCCCATGTTAAATGGTGTTAAATACTAGGACTACATATATTATGGTTTCTCTTCTGGAATAACCCAAACCAAATTAGCCTTGTAAAACCCCTTTTAATGACCCGTGGAGGTCCCCACAGGGGGGATTTGGGGAACCACCCCATCTTTGTCAACAGGTTTAACACCTGTCATGCTGCCTAGCCCAGTGTTTTTTTTGTTTTTTTTTGTTTTTTATCTTGAAACCTTTTAGAAAACAAAACTGGGTCTCCCAGTACAACCAATTACATATACGTCTGTGGGTTGTGATCTCAGGGCAACTAAAGAGTAATGGCTTTATTTCTTAAGTTTGTTTTTAGGGCCCTAAGGAGGTTCATAAAGAGAAAAAACAAAGATTAAGACAAGTGTTTTTTAAAAAAATTAAAAAGTAATATCATTTTGTGGAGCACACATTTGTTTTAATGCTGCCTTCATGTTTACTGACCCATCAGATTCATCTTGTACATTGATTGTTTCCCTTTTTTTTTTTTTTTTTTTTTTAAATCTAAATGACTAAATGTAATTTAAGTCTTGTGACTTCATGGGATGTCTTGACCCTCCCACATTGGGGAACCAGTAGCCTGACACCATCTCAAGTCATCCTGCCAGTTACAGCTGCAACAATTTGCTGTTTGGCAGTAAATTAGGCAATAATAAAGAAAATGACTGACATATTTATTAATAAATAGTGATTAATTGCAGTCTTCCTTTGAGTTTTCTTCCAGCCACCTCTCAAATTATTCTGTTTTCTTATGGCTGTCAGCAATCTGCTTCTACTAAGCTCTAGAAATTAAGAGTGAATGGTGACATTTTTAAAGTCTTTACCCTCAAATATTCAGACTGTTTTACACTTTGTTGAGCTGCTCTTAGTGTTTTAACTTTTGGATGTATCTTTGCCACACATGCCTGAAGCATCTTCCTTAAATCTACCTTCTTTTTTCACAGTGACAAGTAGTTTTCCCTCTCTTCTTGCCCGCCAAAGCTGGGTAATGTTTACTCAGCAGACTCCTTAGACCCTTTCCCTCCTCCTTCCTCCTCTGCTATTGTGTAACTGTCCTCTTCTGCCAAGGGGTTTTATTTGCTGTTTGTGCAGCTTAATTTGCCAGGTCCTTTATTTGTTGGCTTTGTTAGAGGCTCTCTTTTTCACCTCAAGAAGTATTTGCCACAAATGTTCAGGTTTCCTTTTTAAGGGTTTGTAAAAGTGTCTGTGATGTATCTTGTCAACAAGGTTTCGTATTAAGCCATTAAGCAGTCTCTTTATGGAAATGTCTGTGTGAATTAATAGGCTGCAGACAGCTTGGCGGTAAAACAGAAGAGGAGGATATACGACATCACCAACGTACTTGAAGGAGTGGGACTGATCGAGAAGAAAAATAAGAACATAATCCAGTGGAGGTTTGAAAACGGTTTACATATTTTAAAATCAGTGAAATATTTACTTTCTTAATGATATTTTTGATTGGCTTCAATATCTTTGAACTTGTGAATATCTCTAGTACTCGCTGCTGTAAAAATATTTACACTCTTAGCAGCCAAATTTATTTTTAAGTTGGCTGATGAAGAGCAAATATCGACTTGTGTTCACACCTCACACTTGTTTCTCTCATCTCTTATCTTCCTTGTGTCCAGGGGAGAAAACTCAGGCAGCCAAACCCAGGAGGTGGTCGAGCAGGTGAAGGTTTTGAAGGCTCAAATCGCTGAGCTGGAGGCCCAAGAGAAGGAGCTGGACAACCAGAAGGCATGGCTAGAGGAGAACATCAAACACCTTAAACACGATCCCATCGTCAGCCCATATCCTTTAACACCAGCTGCCAGAGCGTTGAAAGTGGACTCTCCCTCATTACTAAAAAGGACAACAACTTACTGTTGGACTAAACATATTAAGTGTTAAAATATTTACTACTTTATCTTTGATGTTATTCCAATGAAGTGTCACTTCTCTCTCTACAGTTTGTAATTCTAGTCTTCCTTTGGCCCATTTATTCATGTCAAAGGGGAAAAATCCCTCCTTGATTCTTTTCAACATTGTTTACTTCTTGAAGTGAGAAAAAGCTATAAAGGGAGGATTATAAATATAATTACTATTGTCAGTCTCTTGTGAAATCGCAGCCAGGCTAATCCTGACTTGCACAATGCTCACAGTCTTGTTTTTCCAGTTTATTGTCTCCATTTTCCTCCCATAAGTAATCCTGTTCCTGTTTCCTTAATGCCACCCTCTCCACTTATAAATTTGTGACACATGAAGACATCTGCAATGCCTTCAGCGGAGACACTCTTCTTGCAGTAGTGGCTCCCGCTGGGACTCAGCTGGAGGTCCCACTACCTGAAACGGTTGGTCACACAAGATTTATTTTGTTGATGTTAATGATAATCACCAGAGAGGAAAGAATTCACCACATTTCCTCGTGTTTTGAGGTGTGAGAGATGTTGAGATGTGTTATAACGGAAGCTAATGTGATAATAAGTTTGTTGTGGTATGTGAAGTCAAACTGGAAGCAGAAAACAAACTTGCTGATGGAGGTTTTTCGGCACATTTGGCTGCTTATTCTGTACGCGCCAGTGAGCATTTGCTGTAATATTGATAAGGCTTAAAGTGATGCTATGAGCATAAAAGTGAACCATAACAGGAAAGCTACAGGTCCTGAAACCAAAAAAATGAGCTGAAAGATGCTAAAATGCTCCTTAGCGCTGATGGAAATTGCAACATCGTTAGCCCCCAGAGCGGCCCTTCCACATACAAATAGTCATGTGATCCATTGTGTACATAAAAATATTGTTTATACCTGCTGTAATGACGATAAACTGATCTCCACACTGCTGCTCTTTAGGGCCAGAGTGGTCAGAAAAAGTACCAGGTGAACCTCCGCAGCCACTCCGCTCCCATCCAGGTGATGCTCATCAACAGGGATTCAGACTCCACAATACCTGTGGTTTTCTCTGTGCCGCCCACTGACGACATCGGCCCATTGCCAACCCCACCCAGCACCCCCGCCAGCCTGCAGAGGTTCCCCCTCTCGACGTCCGTTTATTCCACCTCCAACACTACCTCCTCCTACTGCAGCCAGGACTCTCTCTGCTCAGACCACCAGATGGTGCTGCCAGAACACGACGAGGTGCTGACGCCGTCATCCACCCCTCCCGATCTACACATGGGTAAGTACGGGGCGTTAGATTTAAGTTCCTCATGAAAGCCATCACATGCTTTTAATGGCTTCTTTTAGGCTGCCGTGAACAAAATGTATAAAACTGTGACAATTTTAAGCATAACAGAGAAGATTAAAAGAATAAAGCTGCCAACAGCTTCAATAACTTATAAAAATACAGATATAAAGTATAAAATAGATCATCTTTTCAGTTGAATGATCTTTACTCCAAAGTAACACTGGGGCAGTTTCATCTTTATTTCTCCACCCCTCCATCATGATCTGGCTGAAATAACATCCTCCACCCAATGAGTCAGAAGGTGTTACTCGATCTTGGAGCTGTTTTATCAGTTTTGTTTGGGTCCACAGTGTTGTTGGTTGAATGCACTGCATGCTTTGGTTAAATGAAAGTAGAGATTGTAGAGAAAATCACACCGGTGTAGGCTTGTGTAACAAATACTGCTGGTGATATTGCCGACCAATTTTAAACTTTCATTTTTACTTTAAATGCACTTTATACTGGTGAGATGAGGTTCTTTCACTTATTTAACCTGATCTGACCTCTTCTCATGACTGTGTGCCTGACCTCTCCTTTCATTCTCCTCTTTCTCATTTGTTCATTGAGGTGAGTGACCTCTTATAACTTCCAGAGTAGCTCCAGCTGACTTCAGCTTGAGCGGCGGGTTAATCAGGCAGAATAATTGAATACACCAGAGTGGGTGTGCAGAGCCTTGAGCTGGTAGAGGTGTTAAACTGCGGTCAAGATTTACCTTATGAAATTTACTGTGTGTAAAGCCAGAATCACAGGAGCTAGCATGGCTAACATCAGCAGTCCACACGGTTTTAAAGTCTGACATTTTTTTTTGTACAACAAGCAGCATGCTTCCTTCTCTGCTGCAGCTATTATTTCATTGTGCAAGCAAACAATATTTCCTGAGTAAGATGCCAATCCCTCCCTCCCTCTCCCTCTCTCTCGCTGGCTGGATGGCAGAGTTCAATCAGATTGAACTTTGAATTTGAGCAGAGCGATAGGGGCAGGTCGATTTGCCAATGTGTCTCGCCCTGTTCCGTACAGACAGGTAATAAATACCTGGTGCAAAAATTTATTCCTCAGTTGCCCACTAGATGAAACTTTCAATACTCGCCCACAACGCTCTTTTGTAACTCTTAGACTGCATTATACTGAGGGAGAAGTGTTTTGCACACGATTGTGGAAATGTTTTAAACATCTTCCAGTATAAAGCAATATAATTCAACACCATTCAACAAAGTAAATAATAAAATCATCTAGGATTTATTGCAGGTTGTATTAGACTGTGTTAGGTTTAGTACTAATATAGCTAATAAACTGTGTGCATATAGAGGTCATGGTAATTCAACTGCAAACAGAGACATTTCTTTAAAAAAGCTCTGTGTTACATTGAAAGAATCTCCCATGTCCAAGAACTGAAAGTACAAGTATTATTAAGTATTACATTGCTGAGCTGTGTTCTCTGGAAATTGCATCCTGGAGACGAGCAGTAAGGAAGCACTGACCTCATGAAACGGATCATGTGAGATGATTACGTTTTAAAAAATTTGCTGTTCACCAGCTGACTCAGATGGCAGCGTGTCCTGACATGCAGAGCATTTCAAAAAGTCACTGGTAGCATCTATAATGCCATGTGATCCTATTAGGTGTATCACTGTGTCAGTCACAATGGCTTAACTTTCCCAAGCCAGTTTAAATTCTCAGGATTTTCATAGTGCAGTTAAAATAAGCCACAATGAATGTTTGTCTGGACCATAATAGAAAAATCTATAAACTTACGCTGTATGGATTTTTAATTTTTTTTTCAAGCAACAAATACTATGACAAATGCCATGACATTAAAAATAGTGTTTGAACTTTGGAAACCTGATTTTTGGAATACCTCTTCGAAATCATCTAAGAAAACTGAATGAGGGAGGGTTACAAACTCTCTCTTCATAAGCCTTTTCCCGAATTAACCTCAACTTGTAGACACTCTGTCCAGTTTCTTCTGAAGATTACTTAAAAGCATTATAATCTGTGATTTCATCTTTGCGTGTTTCTTGTATGTATGTTTCAGATAACTCATTGCAATGCCGAATTTCACAACCCAGACCACAAGACTGCATTCACATCTGTTCCCACGGTGTATTTAATTTTGTTGCTTTCAGTGTAAAAGAGATTCTAAACTGAATCTATGGTCTAGACTTCTAAGGAAAAGATGAATCACTAATGTCGAACTGGTGGAAGAACAGATAAAATTGGGTAACAGGCAAACAGTCTGTCAAAGTGAAACCCAGACAGACCTTCCAGTCACAAAAAAGAGGAATTATTTAAATCTTCATACAACACAATGCAACACGACAACCAAACTTATATCATGTGTTCACACAATGTCTTACCCAGCAGATAGTCCACGTCTGGAGATGGTAGGAATTTTTACCAGTTAGAAAAATCCACATAAAAATAGCAATCTGTTTTTACAGTGGATTTTGTTGTGTGTGTGTGGCAAGAAGGTAAAATAAGCACATTGCCTAAAATGCACTTCTGGACTCCAGTACACATGAGGACTCGTGGACTTAATGGAAGTGTTCCCAGAAAGTCCTGAGGGCTGACTACAATGGGACCTTAAGCACACTTACTTGGACTTCAGAGAGTCTGCTTGGTGTGCACACACACACCAGACTATGCTTGGAAAAGTACTGATAATCCAAAGTGATATGATGTGATGATGCATAATACTATTTATTCTCTTGAAGGTGTTTACTCTTTTCATTTTTGTTGTACAAGTTTGATGTATTAAGATTTGATATTGAATATACAGAATATGGATAGACTGAATAACTTGGATTTGTTATATTCTGAAAAACTAGACAGGTAAAGGGATTTCAGTTCATCTCCATGGAAACTCTTGAAGTCTCAAGTCTCATTTCATAGTACTGGCCAGCACTCTTGTCATGGTAATAAGGTAGACAAATGTCTGTGAGAGCTCGGCCTGCAGGTCCAAAGGGTTCACATTTGGATTCATTCCTTCCCTGAAGAACTTTGCTGTATTCATTTTCACACAACTGTTTGCTGAGGTTGTGCCTAGTCCTAGGTCCAGATTATTACACACAGCAGTGTTGCAGGTTTAATTTCCTGAAAGAGGCTTTTCAGTACAGCTAAGTATTCTTATTGAACCTCCCACACTCCCTGCAGAGTGTCACAGTCAGTCTGCAGCAGAGCTGGAGCAGCAGCAGATGGACCTGGTGGGCTCAGAGTTCCAGTCTGTGCTCGACGTGAGCAGCCTGCTGAAGCTCAATGCAGCTGGAGACCACATGAAGGACGACAGAGAGGGTAAAGCACAGGGATGTAAACACAGTTTAGTCTGTAATTGCATCCAGCAGTGAAGCTCAGCAGGAATTTAATGATTGCATCACATTACTTCCTGTTCTGTGGTTCTGTAAAGGCTTTAAAATCATGTTTTTAATTTTTCTGTAGGAGCTGTTGACCTGATTGATGAGCTGATGTCTACTGATGGTAAGTATCTCAAAACCTGGCTTAAATAACTTTTATTAATGGGAAACTGTCTACAGATATTTCTAATTATTGTACGTTCACAAAGATAATCAACAAAACAAAGTCTACAGACATGCTAACAGCTCTATGCGACTAAGACAAAGTGGTGCTGCATGTTAGCATGTTGATGATTGACGAATATTTACAAGTTCAGTGTGTTAACAAGCTAACATTTGCTAATTAGAGTTAATCAAAGTAAAGCTGTGGCTGATAGAACTATATGGAATAATAGCTTTGCCTGTAATTACTCATAAACCTCATAAAGTAGTTTTGAAACTGATTGTGGCACTAGAGGAAAATTCACAGAATCACCTTTTACAGATATACAGATATTTCACAGAATATGTAAAAAGTCAGAGGGACCAGACGTCTCAACACCATAGATATCTAGCTGAAACCTCATGGCAGTCCATTCAATAGGACCAAACTGGTCCTATGCAGCTATGCTGCTGATATTGGAAAAAAAATCTATATCTAGTCGATCTTTTGGTCATATTCATGTTTTACAGTATTTCTTCACTCTCTCCTCACGCAGGTATAGACTACAGCTTCAACCTGGATGACAACGAGGGAGTGTGTGACCTGTTTGATGTGCAGATCCTCAATTACTAATGGCTAACATTGCCTCCTCTGTGCGCGTATGCAATCTTAGGAAGCATTTTTTGCTTCTCTAAAGACACTTCAGAGATAGTTTTTTTTTTTTTTTTTTTTTTGACCATGGCATAGCTGACAACCTGAACAACCATTGTCTTCTTGAAAATCCTTTACACACATCAGTTTATTACACTGGTCTTTTGCCCTCAGCTAATACAAAACTAAGTGCCTGAATTAATTTACAGTAACATATTTCTAAAGCCACAGTCATTATGTGTCCATTCATTTTTCTGTGGTATACAAGATAAATATTTACAACATCCCAGGGAAATGAGGTGTTGTATTAAGCCAGGACGAATCAGACTCCTTCTGCACTTTTGCTTGTATGTATCTTTGTATTTTTCCACTTCCAGTGGAAAGCCTGACACTTGAAGAAACTGCTTTACTTTCTTTATGAATAGTTGGGACTGTGACTGTTATATACTGATATTCACAGTAACTTGTAACAATTCAGTATTGGCCTCTTTCTAACATTTGATACAGGGTTGATCTAGTTCAGGGTATTTAAGTAACTTTCTTTACATGGAAAGCATATTGTGTGAAAAATTAACCCATTCCATAGTTGCATTGTATTTCATTTCAAATGGCATATTGTATTTAATGTGTGAATGTTTCGGTTGCGTTTTGTAACCTTGTTCTCATGTGAAAATGCCAGAAAGTTGTCTTTCCTAAATTAATGAGCCACTGCCGTGTTAGGCCTTAAAAAAACAAGTCTTATAATCACAGTTATATATTTGAATAATTAATATTTTTTACTTAATTTAAGAAAAAATTATTCTTGGTTCAAGTTTGTTGAAAGCTGGTTGACTGCCTTATATGTAATTTAAAAAGTGAATTAGCCATATTTCTGATCTGAAATAACAGATGTTATGAGCCTATATTGGCTTTTTTTTTGTATATTTATAGTTTTCTTTGATTACAAGAAGTCTTGTTTTTGATACGTTTTGTTGTTTATTTGCACATTTTTTGAAAGTTTTTTCAATAAATGGATTTAATCTTATATTTAGTCTTATAAATGTTTTGTTTTTCTGACAAGTAATAACAGTTTTGAAAATACAAAATGAGAGAAGCAAACAAACACAAATGACTTAATTCAAAATAAACCTTTTATTATGCAAGAGTGTTTGTATGTCCGGCTTGTTTAACCACCTCTTATATAACAGTTGAACCCCAAAGACTTTTTTCTTTCTTTCTTTTTTGGCTCTGTAAAATGTTTTGCTTCTTTAACAGATGGCATACCTTAAAATGATTTCCACATGAGACAGCACAAGTGCCAGAGCATGACCTGCACAATCACTTCATAAAGCAGTTGATTTGTACCAGCTGGGTGCAGGAAGACAACTGAAAAAACATTCAAACAAAAGTTTCTAATCTATGAGGAAATTTTATTAGGCGGTCATTGTGTTTACATTTTGACTGAGAGATTAATGACATTACAAACAAAGAATACAAATGCCTAACAGGGAAAACAACACCAGTTGAACCCCAAGTGCAAAATATTTAAGCTATGTAGTGTTGTGTTTATGTCTCAATTGCAATTGGACTTTTACTGGATCCTGTTGACAGGCTGATTAATCCTCCTGCGTCACTGGCCCCTGAACTATTATCCACAAAGTCATGGCTCATTCTTCACTGACAAAACAAAGGAAATAAGACAAGCTGTCACTTCTTCCATGTTGAATAAAGGGTCTATATTGAGTTTATGAGCATGACACAATTTGATCCTATCACATAAAACAACGTTACCAAATGTAACTGCATGACATCAGATGATCTGCAAATAGTTAACACAACCTGCAGGCCCCCCAAACTGCAAAAACTGGTTTGGTATGTGTCTAATTATTAAGTGTACTTAAGTATAGTTCTAATGTATAATTAAAGTCAAATCACTGAAAAGACGCCAGCTTAACAACCTCTTGGTCTTGATCTTGATATTTTCCAGTCTGGATTTCAACTTAAACACAAACAGCAGAAAAGTTTCAGTCGCCGGTGACATGGTCGACCACTTTTTTCTAGACTGGAAAAACTCTGTGTCTCAGATGTTTTGAGCAATCCAGGAAAGAACTAAGCTGTGTTTAATCCCAATGAGATGTGGGACATGCAGGATTTGAAACAAGACTCTACAAGCAACATGTCACCAGTACAAAAAAGCTCTCTGGTGAATTGTAGGAAATAAAGGTGGATTTGTACTGTAGTATCTCTTGTTTATAGCGGATGTAGTACACATTCCTCCATCAAGTGGATTGGGACTATTTACTTAAGTGGATTACAGCATTATTTGAAACAAGCAGTCATAAATTTCCAGCTCATCCAGCTCTTTTTGTTTTTTCTTCTTCTATTTCACTGTATGATGAGTCAATGAATAGTATTAGTCTCATTTGTACTTGTGTGGGTAGCCAAAAAATGTTTCTTGTGTAATCCTGGAGGAATATCTGGTATCTCGTACATCTGGATAAACAAACCAACTAAACTGAAGCTTCAAAAGTTCTTTAAACTTTAAGTCAAAAGAGAGTCATGCCTTCTCATCTTCAGGACCGAAACTGAAAAAAACATTAGAGAAAATATAAAAGCCAAATCCATTTGTAGCCACACCAGCAGTCAGTCTATCATTTTGGTCTGAACTGAAATATTTTATAAATAATTTCATATAATATAAATACTGAGGTATTCCCACAAAATGAATGGCAGTGCCATCATCAGGGCAACATTTTGTTTCTGACCAAACACCTGCAAAAAACATTTCCCATCAGCCAAAGCTGTACTTTGTTTTTAGTGCTAATTAGCAAATGTTAGCATGCACAAATGCAAAATTAAGATGGTAACATGGTAGACATTGTACTTGTTATCAACATGTTAGCATTGTCATTGTGAGTGTGGTGGCATGCTGTTAGCCTTTAGCTCAGAGCACTGCAGCTATACAATCTCTCAGAGAAGAAACAGAAACAGACAGAAAAACACTTAGCAATAACAGCTTCCCATTTTTGACATGTAGATAATTGACTTTATCTGCTCTTCTTTGATACCAAATAAGTGATTATGGGCCATATGGGCATCTTTTACTATAAATCATTGTAATAACTCATATTGAGAATGTGTTTGTCTCTTCAGATGCACCGTGGGAGTTGAATGAAATGTCCATCCCTTCTTCCTCTGCAGGGTTTTCTCTCCTCTTCCTCCTCTTTCTTCTCCTCTCGCCAAACTGCTTTGCCACTTTTATCATGTGCTGCCTGAAAGAAGACCCCACAAAGGCATAGAGGATTGGGTTGAGGCAGCAGTGCATGAGGGCCAAGCTCTCAGTCACTTGAGCTGCCTGATCCAACATTTTACTTGTCTCACAGTGCGTCACTAAGTTATAGACTGAGTCCATCATTCGATAGACCTTTAACACATTGTAGGGTAGCTGAGTAACTACAAACACCCCAACTACTACCAGAAGAACTCGAAGAGCTTTCCACTTCTTGCCTCTGCTCTCAGTAGGGAGGCCCTTTAGTGCCTGTCCTATGCTACAGTAACAGATCACCATAACCAGGAGAGGAAGCAGGAATCCCAGCAGCACCTCTGCCATCTCCAGGACAGCTTTCCCCCCTCTAGCCATTGATGGAGGGTAGATAGCCAGACAGACGTTCCTATTCGATGTCCATCTCACGTCTGAGAGTATTAAATCAGGAAGACCAAGGATGAAAGCTGTCGCCCAAACAACTAAACACATCTTCCAGCAGTGTCTCCTGGAAAATATCCTCTGCAGCCAGCCTCTTTGATCTTTACCTTGCGCCCTGGCTAACGCTAGGTAGCGATCCAGGCTGATGCAGGCCAGTAGCAGCATGCAGCAGGTGAAATTGATGCTGTAGCAGGCCGACACGATCTTACACGCAACCTTCCCTATCTCCCAGCCTCTTGCCGCATCAGCGGCCCAGAAAGGCAGCGTGAAGAGCAGGAGCAGGTCGGCCACAGCCAGGTTGGTCAGGAAGGCATCAGTCATGGTCTTGAGGCGTTTGTGGTAGGCATAGACAGCCACGACTAAGGCATTTCCTGCCAATCCCACCACCAGACACACGGTATACATGATGGGGAGGAAGAGGGCTGCGAAGGAACGGATGTCACCCTTCTGACAGAGGACAGGGTAGTCTTCATAGCTGAAGTTGAAGCTGATGTTTTCATGGTAAAAGTAGTCGTATTCCTCTGAGAAATCCATGATTGCCAGATAAAGCTATGAGAGAGACATTCTGAATTACTTGTGTGTAAGTAACTTAATACATATTCTCCAATACTATACTTGACTATACTTGTCAAGGTTTCTGAGTCTGAGAAACGGTATATGGCATGTGGTGTCTGGGCAGGATTTAGTTATAAGATGGATTTAAATCAAACCCCTGCAATTTGATTGACTAAAAAAGTATGATATTGTTCTGCTTCCTTCATACATCCTTCCTTCAACATGGGTAGTTTTATTAAAAGTGATCTTCTTATCTTCTCTTAATCTTTGTTTATGTATTGTTTATAATATTTCCAGTTTTAGTGGCCTTTAACAAACACTGTTTTCCATAAACTGCAGACTTCTAAAGGCTAAATGTCACAGCTCGAAAAAAGAGGTAAGTTTCTGGGTGAGCTGAGAGGTCGCAATAACTTAGGCTGACAAATGCTGCAAAGGTTTTTAGATTATTTAGTATTATTGAGTCAGACAAAACTAAGCTACAATGACATAAGATGTTGTAACTGTAATTGGGAACTGTGCTCACAAAGTAATCATTTAATTTTGCTTAAATCACAATCAACATTTTCATTTCCAGTGACAAGTGCTGTAGCCGATGCAGATTCTTCCAGAGTATATACAGGAAGTCATGATTTTGGCTCTCATATGATGGGCAGAGTTAGCTAATTACCACAGATCACATTTGATTGGACACATTTTTCTAATTGCCTCCAAGTTGAAGAAGAGTCATCAAAAATATGTTTCCAAGAAGAGAAAAGTTTTCACAAAAATGTGACATTTTTTCACACACTAACATGTAACAAGAAATAAATTAACAATTAACACAGGAATTCAGACGTTCTCAAATGTATTTTGCATTTCACTGCGTTTCTCGTTAAACATTGAAAATTTTGCTTCAGTTACAATGTGTTCGCATTTAGAGCTGACTGTAAGAGAAAATATCTTCAATCAAAGAGGAGCACAAATATGTTCATAACTTAGTGTAATGACTAGCGCCAAGAGCAGCTGTTGAACCAATGTCTGGATTTAATATTACTCATTACATTGAAACTCTCACAAATGAGCTGTTTTTGTTTTAACAGCTGAACTGTAACTAGAACTGTCACTAAAACAAGAAAATACTATATGTGGAAACATTAAAAATCCCTAGATTGGAAAGAACATCTAAAGAATAAAACATCAAAGCCTGCAAATAATTTTGTGATTGTAGGCTTATTATTGCGTAGCGATAACATCAATGTCAACATCCTTTCTCGACACTTAATGTCCCAAGCTGAACTGTTTCTCTTTCTTGTACCTTGACTGACTGATTGAATAATGTGACTTAATTCTGCCTTTCTACAGTGTGATAAGAGCAAATGAGTATACAGTACAGTTTCCAAAGTGCAGATTATACAAACTATCAAACTGTCAAGATCCCTCTGTTGAATTTCTCCTCTGAGTACTGTTTATCTTTAGAGTGACAGATTTTTTCTGAACTCCTCTTCAGGAACACTGCTGTTTATTTAAATAAGGCCCTGTTTATCTTTTGATACTTTGCAGATTAGGATTGTACTAACAAAAATGACGAGTTTTTACAATACAGGGCTGGTATTATTTATTGATCCTTGGCCAAGGAGAATTGGAGACACTCCCAAAGTACATCAGAAGTGCCTGAGTTGGTCTCACATTCTGCCCAACTCCTGCTGGTGGATAGACCCCAAGATAACACCACAAATACTATGCTTTGAGGCTTTGATTGGCAACAGTAGGTGCCAGTCAAAGCCTTGACAATTAATACTACTGAGGACCTCAAGGCCCACACATGACCTTGTTTAACCTAAGAATAGAAAATTCCATAACAACGGTGGAACTAATTTAACCTTTAATATACTGTAGTATAATAGTTCTAACAGTACTTAAAATAACTGCCAATAAAACATTAAATAACATGCAAAATAATGAGTAGCTTAACTAAGTTCATTAGATAAATGTAGTGGAGTAAATAGTGCATGTAAACAGTGGAAAGTAGCATGAAATAACATAGAAATATTGACTACAAATACCTAAGTACCTACCAAAGTACCTCTCCAGTACTTGAGTAAATATTAATATTCCACTACAGTTAAAATACACCAACAACAAAACATCACAAAACCTTAAATCTAAGTTAAAATTAAAGTATAATGTAGTCCAACTTTACAACATATTCAGGCTATAACTGAACAGTATGTTCCTGATAATACTCTTTCAACCATGGTCCCCTGTTTGCTGCAAAGTAAGAACACAAATGTGCTGTGTATTCGGACTGTGTAGTTTGCATGACCTCTGTTTGTTACCATCCGTAGCAGCTGCCCCTCCAGTGTATTTAATGTCAGCTTATTATCATAAACTATGAATCACAGCAGATTTTTAAATGCTACAGCTTATCATATTTCCCACAAACTTCCCGCTTAGTTGCTTAGTTCGTCAAACTGCATCCTGTGATAATACAAGAAGTACCTACAGTGCACGTTCAATCACATCATCTCCACTTGAACCTTAAACCTGCATGAATGTATCGTACACGTCTCTAAAGCGTTAAAAAGACACGTCGTTACAGATACAAAGGTAACGGGTAAATATGAGGTAAACAGGTGCAAGTGTGTAAGTGTGCATCGATACTCACGGTGTTTTATTTACCTATCTGTCCCGTTTATTGGCACAATGAAGCTCCAAAGTTTCAGTTTGTCGACGTGCTGTTTGGAGAGTGCGCTGATCGTTTGATTTATACACCCGCGCAGCACAAACGGGTGGGAGGTTACAGGAGGAGGAAATAGCTTCACAGCAGTTTTGTGCCAGAGAGATACAATTTGAGATACAAGCAAATAATAAAATAAGCAACAGCAAAATTTACAGGACAAAAAAATAGCTTACAGTTCACATTAACTGTTTAAAGTGCAAACTGTGGCAATAAGTTTTTAGACCCGAGAGGTTGCAATACACAGCTTTAGTTCAAGAGTCAGACTTTTAAAAAATAAACTTAAATAAATCCTCACATTTGTGTGAGTGGGACCGTGACATATTTTTGCATAAAACATATATCTTTGGGCAACGGTACATCATGTTTTATAAGCTCTTCATATGTTTTGTATGTAAAATCTTTAAAGTGTATAAAGCTGTCAGATAAATGTAGACAAGTAACTAGGGCAATGTTTCCCCTTTGAACTATCATGAGTAGAAGAGGAAGGAAGTGGCATTAAAAGAAAAGATTCAAGTAAAGTACTTCAAATTTGTGCTTAAGTACGTGAGTGAATGTATTTAGTTACATTCCACCACTGGACGCAATTAAGTCATACATCTATCTCTTAGACTCTAAGTTTCCTTTATAGATATAGCCATCAGTTCAGATCTGTTCTTTTTTAGCATCATTACATTTCAAAATAAACACACACAGTAGATTTATAAAACAAGTAGTTTTATTGCTCAGTAATGAGCGTTGGAGTGTACTATGCGTGCCCACATTTACTTAAGTACAAATATTGTACTTTATACTCCACTATATTTGTTTGATACCTTTGGTTACTGCGGGTTCAGATTATCAACACAAAATCTAATCATCAAATTAACTGATTTATTGATTTATCACAAGCTATCCTGCAGTATATATAGTACAAGATAAGCTCCAACTTTACCAGCTGCAACACTGACATATTAAAGCATCAATAATTGGAATGCAGTCACATAATAAACAACATTCTGAAATAGTAAATAAATTTACTTTTACTTAAGTAAGATGTTGAATGCAAGACTTTTACTTGTTGCACAGTATTCTGCACTGATTATTGCTACTTTTATTTAAGTAAAAGAGCTGAGTACTTCATCCACCACTGCTTTACATAGGCTATATACTGTACTATCCCACCCTGAGTGTCTAAAGGTGTTCCTCTCAGGATCAGGCTGCATACAGCCCTGTATGTAGCAAGAGATGCAAAACCCAAGTCCACAAAGCACTTACTGCACTACTGCTAGTTAAGTTTATTGCTTTGAGAGCATGGTAATAACTGAAGGGGACTTAAATGCTTATATCAACATTTTTATCCACTCAGATCTGTAATTTCCCGATTTATTTGTAAATTTCATTACCCTAATACAGGATTACAGCAGTTTCAGGATTTGACTCTGACTCTGTAATGTCAATACTTACTTCAGAAACCAGTCTTACAGTCTTTGTTTATCTGCCCAGAGAGTCGGGAATCAGTCCACTTTGAAAGCCTGCTGTATCTTGTTGTGCCAACAATAACCACAGACTTCTGAGAAGGATGACTCAGACAGAGAGAGAAAGAGAGAGAGAGAAAAGAAGTCGAGTGACAGCTGACAGAAACCAAGTCACAACCCTTGGGTTGACGTGTTATTGAGGAAAACCTTCAAGTTTTGAAACATGCATGAACATGAATGGAGCCAAAAGCAGATATGTTTACCAGGGGATCAGCACAAGTCATACAAGCACAGAAGTGTAACCTACACTTTAGTAAACTTTGATGACAGATATTGAGTAAAAAAAACAGCATAGGTATGCAGACGTAATTAATTTTATATCCACAACCATATTAATAACTGTACTGTGGCTAAATCCACAAGGAATGTGGAAGATAACCTTTTAATCTGTCAATATTTGACAGAAACATGTTGTTTCATTTAAAAATAATGTTTTTTTTTCTGTTCTGCGTCCCTTTACAGGAAGGAATGGTTGAACTTTATCACCGGCAACATCTCTGATCAACAGAGAAAATCACATACACATAGAGAAACACATATTCTTTTAAAGTAGTTTATGTTAGTATGTGTATTATTCTTCTGTTGTCAGCGAGATCATTAGTTTGAATACAGAGCAGCTGGCCAAAGGATGTGAATGTGAAAGCTTCTATGAGTGCTGGAAGGTTTTCATCCTTCCCATCCCCATCCAGGTCTTCATCTTTCTTCATCTGATCACTGACAGAAAAAACGCAGAAAAGTCAGAGATGAGAGGCAGGAATAAATGAATCAATATCAATACAACAATAACAGACCAGCGTCCAAAGAAATACATGAAATATTTTCATTTCAATCCATAAAACATTAAACACACTGAATTTGCACATGAGAGAGAAACTTTTAGTTGGGAGAAGAGTTTCCATCCAGCAGAGAAACAGCTGAGGAATCACACACAAGCACAAATAATCGACTTATTGTCCATCCATTTTAAAAAAGTGATGCTGGTGTATAAAATGGATAATGAATGACAAATATGGTAAAACACAGTCGATTTATTAAAATACTGCATTTTAATAATCACTTAAAATGCGCTTAGCTATAGTGTGTTATAAAACATAACCTATATGTTTATATACTGCTTATAAATGCTAAACTAGGAAACGTAAACTCAAGTGTTACCAAAGATTTAGAAGTACAAGATGAGCAGTCTTCTTGTACTATTTTATTGCGTGTGTATGGTATTTTATCATCTCTGTGGTCTCAACCTGCAAATCCAAACAGAACAAAAGCACTATCCCTTTCAGTAAAAACATTGCATGAGAAAACTGCTCCCAGGTACCGTGGATCTTCTTACCAGATCAGGAGACATGTTGAGGAGCAACGCCTGTGATGAGCAGATAAACCTGCAGGCACAACAGGACCGGCAGACTGTGATCCAGCTCTGAGACACACACACTGCCAAACAATTAGTTTGATGTGGTTAAAGGTACATGCTGTACAGCACTGGTTCTCAACCTGGGGCTCCTGACCCCCACTAGGGGTCGCCAAAGCTTCACGGGAGGTTGCAAGGCCTTTGTGTAAGACAGCCTTTTAAAAAGGTTACAGTTGGACAATACCTCAGCATTTAATTCATTTCTGTAACACTTGTGATATTTTGTTCGCATCCAAGTGCACACAGTGATTTATGATTATGAAGTCATTATTGCAGCAAAAGACATAATTATTTATCCTAGTAAAAGTAGACATAAGCAATCATTTGTAGTCAAAACAATTTTAACTCAAACATTTGTTTTGTTTCTTTAATTGTTGATGCACTACAGTAGCTTCCAACATGATTTAATGTAGCCATAGGCGGATTGCATGATGCATGAACACAAATTACTTGTTACAGTATGTGTAATGTTTAATGTTGCATTGTGAAACAATATTGGCATTTAGACAGCGTGAGCATAGCTGCAACCAGAGTGAAAAAAATAACAAAAAATAAAATAAAAATCCTAAACTCATTGGAGGGAATTTGTTCATTCACATAAATAATTTCTAAGTTTCTCTATGATGACCAGCAGAAAACTTTCATGTGTTATATTTGACACTTAATGGAGCTGTCTGAAAAAGAGAGACATTTCAACACAGTTCAATGACAGAACAACAAAAAGTATAACAGTCCGCCTGTTTTCTGTCTCGCAGGTGTTGTACCTGAAGGCAGCACAGTCTGTGACACACAAAGAACAGCACTGCTCATAGACTTTGAAAACGTCAAGGCGGACTGACTCCATCTTGTGGTCACATTATGCAGCACTAAAAGGATTACTTTATGTTTATCCACATGAAAACTATAACAGATAATAGATAATAAACAACAGATAACATATGACGCGTTTGCTGAAATATTCGTTTTTCATCATTGACAACTTATTTAAAAATGGAGTCAATGAAAATCAAATCAAATCAATTATTTCACTGGTTGCACAATAAATGTTGGCCTGCAGTGACATTTAGACCTACACAAAGTAGCGCACAAGCTAGTGTTCAGAGTTAATGTGATGCTTGGCAACAGTGCAGTCCCAGTCCAGCTGGGGAACTATTGGTGCTGGTGGAGCCAAATACACAAATCATAATCTGTTGTTACTTATTACTGTTAGCTGATAAACAGAGCTTGAAGAATTGTTGTATAAAAGCAATACGACACTTGAGGTTGTGCTGTTATATTGAATATCAGCTAACAGCTGGGACTCAAAGATTACAGTCACAACACTTCTTTCACTCTTCAGTCTAAACAGGTCAGATATTAGCCAGCTAATGTTAGCTAACGCACAAATCTTTAGAGATGAAAAATAAACAGTTAATCCATTATTGTATTTGATTTGTTCAACAGAGTAAGAATATAATGAGGTTAAAGAGACAATACGAGCATACAACTGTAACATGTAAGAACATTTTTACAAAAAGTACCAAGTCAAAAGTATTTCAGCTGAAAGGTCAGAGATCCTCACACTGACAGAAAGTAATAAAAGTAACATATATTTATACATTCCCTGCACTGCATCTGATGTCACAAGAAACTTGATTACAAGAAGCTAAAGTTCACTTGTTCCTTTCCCTGACAGGTGAATCTTCCCATAATGAGAATCTGACCTTTATGTTTAACCTTAAAGGTTTCCACAATAACATCTTGTACATAGTTTGCTACCCAGCAGGGAAAAGAAAAGTTGTTGTAGTCACAAAATACACAGAGCAGAGCAAAACACGACTCTGTTTAAGGTTAACAGTGTCACGGATACATTTTGTCACCACAGCGAGCAACAAGGAAGGCTAAACCTAGATTTAGATTAGTCATCGCCGACAAACCTGGCAACCCAGACAAAACAAACTATGTCAGCAAGAGGTGGAGACAGAGCAACACTGCAGTGTGTGTAAAGACAAAATAATTTAACCAAAAATATTCAGTATTTAGGTTTATGATGGATACAGCTTGTGTAAGTGCGGCCTCAAAAGGGAAACTTAGTTCGTATTTAATAGTTAAAAGAACAATGTGGCGGTAAAGTAGAGGAATATTTTGTTTGATGACATGAACCACGTTTACAACTAGTGGCAGAGGAAATACACTGCGGGGTGAGAGGTCTGCTGTTAGAAATTCTGTTAATAACAACACCAGATCTAATGCGAAATGTTTTATTTTAATAATTGAGCAAATTATTGCACATTTCATTACAGCACACAGTATGTTCATTTCCACTCCTCGAGGTAGCACAGCAGTTCAGTGAAACTGTCTCGCTCCATCATGTTGACAAGCTCTTTGTTTCCTTAAGATGTGATCTGAGCCCTAATTCAGGTTAACAGGCAGTTATTAGGATAAAATAATCGAAGCATCAAAGATTTTGGACTCCAGCGGTCAGCAGTCGATCTGGAGTAATCCTTTAAATACTGGCCTCAGGTCTGATTGGTTTGCGAGTAACTGGGGGACGCTAAACAGTAGGAGAGAGAGAGACAGAGAGAGAGAGATGTATTGTAACTTAAATAACAACAAACTAATGCACTAATGTCATTTTTGTCCAACTAGAGAAAACTTACCACTTCGAAAGGGCTACATCCTCCTGGTTTCTTCCAACAGCTTATCCAATATGGCATCTTTGCTCTTTTTACTGGAACTTTCCCCTGTAACAAAATATATGATAATCAGAGCATGATTACACACAAAAAAATCACATTAATCTACTGATTAAACTTTAGCAAATTTGACCAGCAGCGGATCTTCTTACCATGCCCAGATCAAGTGTATCATCTTTTCCCAGAGTGGCTGCATCAGTGTAAGTGAAGGCTGTGATGAGCAGGAAAGCCTGCAGACAGAACAGGGCCAGCAGGAGACTTTTATCCATGGCTGATTAACTGAAGAGTTTCAAACACTGAGCTCCTTTTTATACTGACTGCCAACCAACCACATGCATGTGGACAAAGAGGAAACAACAACAGGATGCCAACAGCTTTACATCATCAGAAAGACGTCAGGGAGAAATGTAAGGTAATATCTTTGTGGTGTTTTAAAGAAGTGGAAAAAAACTCACAGCCCAGAAATGTAACTTTAAGCTTGAGTGGAAAAGTTTGATGACGAGGCTGCAAATTAAATAAATATTAAAATCACAGAAAGAACAGACAGAAAGACGAAATGTCAAACTTAACATATATGGAATTACATTAACTCTTAAGTATAATAGGGAATCAAGTATAATAAGTAAATATCAGGCAGTAGGTGCAGGTATTCTGATCAAACAGAGATGCTGGTCATTGTTCCTGTATCATGATCCTCTACTGTGATCAGCACATTGCATTTTTCCACCTGCAGAACATCTCTAAAGTTAGATCTCTTTGTCTTATCCAGATTTGATTATTGTAACATTTTGTTGCTGGGCATGCCGCTAAAAAGATCTGACCCTTCATTGTCTTCCTATTCACGTCAGTTCAGATCTTAAGGTGCTTTTGATGACTTGAAAAATTACAAATGGGCATGCCTCTTCGTGCCTGTCAGATCTCCTTAAATCTCATATTCCATCCTGAGCTCTCAGCTCTCAGAGAACAGGGCTCCTGTCAGTTCACAGAGTTAAAAAGAAGTCAGCAGGCTGCAGGGACTCCATCCTATCGTGCCCCGTTTCCTCTGGAATAACCTCCCTGCTGAGATCAGACAGTGACGTTGAGGGGTTTAAAACTTTAAAACTCATCTTTTCACCTTAACTTTTAGTTACATGCTTATTCTATACTTTACGTCTGGTGGGTCAGTCTCATTTTTAATGAATCTATAGTACTTATAGTCCACAAAGATGTGGGAAGTAGAGGTAGGAGAGAAGGAGAAGGAGCTTTGTTTGAGTCAAAAATACACATAAATGCACATTGTGACTGTTTGATCCAGAAGAAAAAGCAGCTGTAGACGTATATAAACTGGGCGACACACTCACACACTTTTTGGCAGATAATCAGTTTTCTGAACTCTTGTCCAGGATAAAAAGTGAACTGAAGAATAATAATCACGTCATTTGAAAGCAAACTGACTACAAACTGACTAATACATTAGACTTTGATCACTTTGTGGATGATTTAGCATGAAGCAGAGCCAGGTGGAAAACTACACTGTGTGAGGTAGGATTATTTTGAGATTATTTTAGGCTTATAAAGTCTTTCATTATGTGATCTTTGCTGGAGAGCAGAATTTTCTGTAAACCTCTGCATCTCTGCAACGCTCTGTTTGTTTGTTGTTCTCTCTTCCTACTCTGTCCTCCTTCTCCTCTCTTTTCACAGGCGTCTCTGTGCTCTGTCTCATCCATCCAGAGAAGTCTCTCTTTCGGCTGTCATAGCATCATTCCAGATGTCTTGAATCTTTGTCCGCCAGGAGATTAAGCCCCTCGTCTCATCTCACCTTGCCTCTCCTCTGTGCCAGGGTGTCAGTAAGGTGCCATTGAGGTGCATTTGTGAATACTGTCCTACATAAATATAATAAAAACACTTAAATAACAGATGTTGTGACAGCAGTGAAGTCGCGTGACAGTATGTGCAATCTGATGTGGAGTAATCCGTCTGCACTTTCGCAGTGATTTGACCACATGTTAGGGTGTGGGAATTGCACCACCGACCAGTTACATGTGAACGAATGGGGAAGCATCACAAAAATGACAAAACCACCACACATAAATCACATCAACAGTTTGTGGTGTCCCGCCTGGTTGTTTACCTCTTTGTCTTCTTCTCATCACATATGATGAAACGTTTTGAAAAGGAAATCTCTTTCTCGAAACTTTTGTAATTTTCTTGCGATGTTCGCAGTTCATAATTTACAGTTATTTTGGCTTTTAGTGCGTCAGATGGGTGAAGCACATCATTTTGGAGCCCACAGAGGCTCACAGAAGACATTTTGACATGCGACATGAGGATCCTGTAGCAGTAGATTAGTAGTATTCAGACCTTTGTGTGTTAAAATGTCTTTGAAAAGTGCGCTATAAGTAAAATTTATTATTATTATTATTATTAATGTCAAATGTGTTGATGGGAGAGAGCAAATACAAAAACACAAAATGCAGTAATTATTTTATTAATTTAGAGTTGTGAATGGTGAAAAAAGACTTTTTCTAGTGAATTCGTGAGACTGGCAGATTACATGGACTACATGGAAAATCACTTGTTGCTGGTTCATTTAAAACATAGTCTGTGTGTGTGTGTGTGTGTGTGTGTGTGTGTGTGTGTGTGTATTATTTCTTGGTGTTTCTTCATTTCAGTGCTTCTTCCTCATTATTTCACAATAAAAGCACTTGTTGGTGCAATCTCCGATCTCATGCCTGTGATCAAATCCAGGCACACACAGTGTGTAAGCATGAAAACAAATTTAAAACATTAAGTCCAAACCTGCAGGACCTGAAGCCCCCTGAAACAGAGGACCACCAGCTAAAACAAACCACCAAACAAAGATCTGATCTCAGCCTCTCCTCCATCAACTGTGTTTACTTGCTATATTGTCAGAAGTGCGTCAAGCAATATGTTGGTGAAACAGGGAACTCCCTCCAGACAAGCTCTCTGCCATATCTTTGCCAAAGGAAGGAAAAAGGACACACCCTTGGTCCAACACTTCCAACAACAACATCTCAAAACTATCGTGGGCTCATATTCTTTGTTTTATCTGACAAACAGTCCACATCTCAACGATCATAGAGAGAATATTGAAAAATGACTGAAACCAATAATTGATTATTTAAAGCAACACTGTGTTAAAGTTTCCCACAGTGCATCAGTTCCTAGCTCATTCATATATTGGCTGTTTGGGGTGAATAAACACACATGGACCAGCGGTAAAGTTTGTGTGACTTATTGGGAATGAAAGATATTTTTATATTGTTCATGTTTCTTGCAGCAGCAGGCCAAAATGTCTGCTGCGATAAAGGGCTAATTCTCCGAGAAAACACCTGGACTGAATACATTTTAAATATTAATAAAATTGTATTAATGATCCTATTTTATTATTTAGACACTGTACAGTGTTATGTAAAGGTTTCATCCTCTAGTGCCACCCATTACTGTCAGTTCAGGCTCTGTAATTCTCCACCTGTCCACCAGTCGTCCTGTTTTACCTCCATGTTACCTGAATAAACGAAATAAATGTAATTCTGTCCTCATCTGCCTGGTCTGTCAGTCCTGTTAAACGTTTTTAGGGACGTTATTGTGACACAGTGACAACTACAGATCAGGATGTTTGTCTAAAGTTAACTATTACGCACATAAACACACTGTATGTCCAGTAAATCAGCTGTGTTTCTTTTTTTTGTTCTCCTCAAAAAACACGAATCTTCCACTGTGAGTCTTTTATCCGGTATGATCCTGTTTTCTCTCACAAAGTTAAGCTTGTTTACACAAACTTTCATCATTTCCATGTGGCCTCATTTGTTGTGTCCAGCAGAGAAACGCTGGAAGTTGATCCTGATCCGACTTGATCCTGATTTTCTCTCAGAAACCGGGACAAGGCTGCACGGATCAGACCTGCACTGACACTTCTCCTCCACGTTTGATACAGAGACGAAACTTTTAAAAGTTTATTTATTTATTAAAAGTATTTGAGACTTCGTGTTTTATCAGATTTTTTCGCATCACTCACACGAAGATTAACGGATTTCAGTGGGTTTTTTCCCCCCTTCGCAAGACTGTGAAGGTGCACCGGTGGTCAGTCTCACCCAGCGTGCCCAACATACACGGATGTCGGTGAGTTTTCATGACTTTTATTTTGTGTGAGTCCTTCAGAGCAAAATATGAGATCAGATAAAACCCTCTTTTTATGATATTGAAATGTTATTCATGATATTCAGACAGTTTGTTGACATCAGCCTGAATAAAAATCAAGTTTGCTCATACCATGTGTATGTGATCACTGGTGAGGAAAGTTACGGAAGCCCTACGTGGTCATACATTCATAGATTTTATTTCCTCCCCTTTCTTGTTATAATGAGTTAGTATCATTTGTTTTCTCGACATCTTGAATTCTTCATTTTCTCAAAAATAACAAATGTTTATATCCTGAGAAAGGGGGATAATTATCTTGCCATAAGGAGAATTTGTTTTCCAGACATAACAACATAATTACTTTGAGATATCAATATAATTAATCAAATGTGATAGGCCTGAGATTTCCATCACATGTGACACTCTGACATTGCTACACTGAACAATGTTACCTGCAATGATTTATATATATATATATATATAAACTATCCTTTTGCTTTCTCATGATCTCATTTTAATTATGTCATTATCTCGTGAAAATAAAGTTTCATGATCTCAAGATCTCAAAGAAATTATCAGGTTATCTCGGGATAACATAACATAAGAGAAAACAATGATATTAACTCGTTATCAGGAAAAAACTGAGGAAATAAAATGTATGAATGTATGACCGCTTAGGGCTTCCATACAAAAGTAGCCTTTATTTTTGCTATTCATTCAGGTTTGTTAAAACAGCTCACAA
Organism: Protonibea diacanthus; assembly: GCA_028641955.1. Taxonomy (NCBI): domain Eukaryota; kingdom Metazoa; phylum Chordata; class Actinopteri; family Sciaenidae; genus Protonibea; species Protonibea diacanthus. Next base: position 17,709,480 of record CM053988.1, on the reverse strand, counting down.
GATCTAATGCATGAGAAGTGTAAAAAGTGTTTTTGCTTGTTCTGACTTCTGTCGTGAATCTTTAACAGCTCTCCTCTGTGGCTGCTGATCAGAAAATCTTCTCAAACCAGGACCTCAGCATCCACATGGATTCACCCTGATGTGCTGTCATGGTGGCTTCAGTCATAGAGAAGAAAACTGGGTCTCTACTTCAGATTTCCACCCGAGGAATGCTAATGCAGAAAACCCAAATCCTGCTCAGTGTTAATACCTCTGGTTTACTTGTGTAAGTAGCTTGTAGGACGTCAAAATGAGTTTGAAGGGCTCATGGACGAAGTTCTGCGCTCTACAGTGTCGACCAGGAGGATGGATGTGTGAGAGCTGTCAGGTTAAATGCATATAATACAGTTAGAAGTGGATTTGGATTACCGCATCACTAAATATGCAAATCAAGTTCAAGTCAGGAATTTCATTTCATCCGCTGCTCTGACTTCTGTTGTTATTTCTTGCTTTATACATTTCTCATCTTTAGATGATAAAAAGCTGATTGTTTGCTCGCCCAGAGGGATTGTGTGTGTCAGCGATGGGTCGTAAGTTGGATCTGTCCGGACTAACAGACAGCGAGGCGGAGCATGTGCTGCAGGTGGTGCAGAGGGACATGAGGCTACGGAAGAAGGAGGAGGAACGCCTCAGGTTAGTCGTGATGAACCTCCGTGGTGAATTGTTTCACAGGTTTGAGCCCTAAAGCAGGCACAAGCACAATCACCAACTGAGTGACGAAAGACGCCGGCCTCTAATATCACCTTTATAACTCAGTTTATTACATATTTGTCCATTTTTAGATTGACTTATTCTCTATCTTTTACCACAGTATAGAGATACAAGCCAACATCCTGCATTCAAAATGCAAAAAAGTACTTATAATGCAGGATGTCTCATTTCAGAACATTTCATTTCGTATCATTCATCTGGAGTCATGTCTCTGGCCACATGATGAATTTATGTCCAATATTTTTTCCCTTTTTAGCTCAGTTTTTGGTCTCTACCAACTCCTGGAGGAAATATCTGACTCTCAAGCTGCTAAATATGTTCACCAGCTAGTTGCTAACTGTGTCTGTGTGCTGTTTGGTGTTGGCCAGGCAGTGTATTTGGGGTATTTAGAGCTTTCCTGATGAAAACAGCTGTCTGCTGCAGCCAGTAATAATAATAATAATAATAATAATAATAATAATATATTGTTCAAGCTCTATACCTATTTTCAGTAACTGTAAATTTTGTGTAGTTCAGGTTGCATTCGAGGCATTTTAAGACCTCTGTTGGTATTTTCTTATCCTGCCTCTCTGCTCTGATGTATGTCCTCAAACACTGGACAGGAAGTGACCTCCCTTTCCTGTTGTACTCAGACCAGCTTCCTCGAAGCTTCTGTCCTCCCTTCAACACAATATAAACACAAAGACAGACTAATATGCTAATTTGGTGGTTATGAACTGAGTCTCTGGTTTAAGCTGTGTTTGGTCTGAGAGTTAGCGGGATACATAATAGTAGGAAATGATTTGTCTGCATGCCAAAAATAAGTAAAAATACACGTGGTTGTGTCATTTCCTTTACTTGGCACCTCGTGCTTTATTCTGTTTGTTATACCAAAAAGTCTTTCAGAGATCTGTCAGGATAAAGTTAATCATTGTAAATTCCTAAAATTTCCAGACAGAGGAATGTCTTAATGTGTAATTTGGCTCAAGCTTCATATATTACATGAGCGTTTCTTGGAAAATGTGCCAGTTTTTACAGCTCAGGTTCATATGTTGTGATTGTTGTAGTGACAGATGAGCTCAGCAGTGCTGATTAACTCCATCCTGTGGAGTTTTAGACCTCTTGTAGCACTGTGGAGTTTTTCTACTAGTTGATCACCGTTTGGTGCCCACAAGCATCTGGTGTGTGTTGATACACAGTCCTGCCAGTAGTGTCACTATGGACAGTATGTAGCTCACTCAGCACAGTCAAAGATGCTTTATAACAGAAGATACCACGTAACAATCTGCGGCAATGACTTCCTGTCTCCTTGGCCCCCGAACCTTCTTCGTTTGGAAGTGTTGTGATCGTCGTGTGGATGTTGAAAGCTGTTTGTGTTGTACCAGAGACGGTTTCAGATAGATATTTAAGTTGTAGTTCAGTTCTTATAAATCATCTTTGGTGAAATCAGACCAACGATTCAGCTGACAGAGAGAAGAGATCTGATCTGATATCTTTGTCTTCGACAAAGTTAACTTTCTCCTGATTTATCATCTAAAAATGTCATTTTAGTATCAGAATGTTCAGAAGATACGTGACTCGTGAAAAATGAGTCCAGTATTTACGTCAGAGGACGAAGAATCTGAGCTCATGTTCAGACAATAGACTCAGGATCTGCTGCAGTGGCTAATGTGAGTTTTCAGTGAGGCGTCTCTTTTCTCAGCCATCTCTGGAAACACATTTTGTTATTTGTAAAGGTCTATTTTATGTTTAATCTGCTAAATGATGTCAAACACATTCACACCACCTGCCTCCTTTAGCAGATAAGATCACGTACCATCTTCAGACATCAAATCTCTCATGTCATGTAGATTGTGAGCTGCTTCCTCTGTCCTGTAGTCATTGAGTGGGCACTGACTTCATGCATCCTGCTTTTCAATTTCTGCCACGACACCCCCTGGGATGAAATCCAGGAGCCTCGCTTACTGTCGATGAGTGATAGACGGGAATATAGGAAGGCAATCAGTGTCCAGAGCTGAAGCTCAGAAAGGAATACAGATGAGTGATGAACGCAGTGTTGAGTTTTGCTGCTGATTCTTGCGGCTCTGGTTAACTCTGACTGAATATTGCTCCACGATATAGAGAAACTATGAAAGATAACTGAATTATAACTGAACATGTTTAAAATCTGCCGTCTGAGTGTCGCTGCAGTAAAGCTGCTTTTAATCAGAAAAGGGAAGAAAAAGCTCAGGATGACATCAGCGAGATTGAGGCCAGGTTTAATGAACGCTAATCACACCTATTTAGTGCGTGTACGTATTTGTTATAATCTGTATACAAGTAATCCTTCATGATCCTGTTTAAACCGTAAAGAATGAACAGTAATTAGTTTTCTAATCTCTGAAATAAGGCGGAGATCAGTAGTTACACATATGGATGTATTTATATAAATTATAGTTTCCGATAAACCGACTGAGATAAACACAGTTCCAAATTTATAAGGTACATTTTCGAGGATGTAGTTCTGTTGTACTGTGTGAGAGGCGTTTTTTATACTTCGTCCAGCCTGTTTGTATCCATGACTGAAGATTGCAAGTCTCCCAATTCTCCCAATTACAATAATTGAATCTACTAAATCTTCACTACCTGGATGTCATTCACCATACTTCCACTTCCAACACTCAACACTGTAACCTGTATTCTGCTGTCAACTGGCCATCACTACATACCAGGCGACAGATCGGCTGATATCAGTGAATTTATAAAACTACTGTATCATTAGCAAAACTCCATATGATCACTCACTACTGCACTACTATCACAGTAACTACTCACTCCATTTTGCAGCTCTCACAACTCACAGTTGTGGTCTTGACCAGTCTTGAAATGACCATCTTTGACCGAGACCGAGACAAGGCCAAGTAAAAATGTGGCCAATCCTGAGAGCACGACAACGCTGTCAAAAACAAAATAAACATTCATAGCATTAAACCTATTTGTCTACTTTTACAGCTTTTGTAATGTTTTCTTTTCAACCTCTTAATTAGTGTCTCTGTTTCATTGTTTTGTGATTTATGTAACAATTTGTGGATTAATTAAGCAGGTTCAAATTGAACTTTATAACCTGCATGAACGAGGGATGGATTGGTGTCTCAGGCTGAATTAGTTTCAGTGAGGTGCACCTAATAAACTGGGAAATCATTTGCCAGATTGACGAAATATCATCTGGATGCAGCAGCAGACTGTGTGTATGAATCTGGTGATACTGAAATGTCAGACTGTGTTTATCCCGTTAAGTCTTTCAGCAGAATAACAAGTTCTCAGGGAAAATGCCGCAGGAGTCGGTTCACTGCCACTGCACCTGATGATTTGGGGATTGCTGGCATGTGTTTCTGTTCTGTTGTACCACCCGCCCACACACACACACTCGCACACAAACACACACACAGACAGACACTGCATGGCACCTCCGGCGCGCGCACACATGCCGAGCCTTAGCGTGGACGTTAATCCTGGCTGATTGGGAGAGCAAGTCTGTGGAAGTGAAGTTGTGAGAAAGCATCCTGAAATCCAGAAAACGAATAATTAGACGGGAAGAGACGCAATTTTTCTTCATCAGTGCATCCAATTAATGTGCTGACCAAAATGACCAATGTCAAATAAATGAAATGAGCACACTAATGTGCCTAATTAGTATAATTAATTCAGCATGATTACGAACAAATCTCATTGACATAAAAGTCCAGCCAATAACAAAAATAACAATGACTAAATAACAATTATTGTAATTAGTAATTAAATTATTTAAAAACAGAGGGGTTCGCTTCTATTCATATGCATGACACATTTAGCATATTCTATGGATAATCCTGTTTTTTTTATCTAATTTTCTTCCTTTAAATACTTTGTTACTGAATCTGTGCGTCGTATTTCTGAAACAACATTCAACTGAGTCTTTCAAAGACTTGCGCCAACACGGAAACATTTCCCATAACTACTTTTAAAAGGATCAAAACCCGACGTGACTCAGCTGATCTCTAAAACAAAGCAGAAAGGGTGGATGTCTGGCCAAAAAAACAAAACCTTAACAAAACCGCGGCTTAGTCTCGCCGAGAGATTTCTCTTGCTCTTGCAAGCCAAGAAGCAAAGTTAGGCAAGGAGTCAAGCCGAGACTCAAATAACTAACTTAACAGTAATAACTAGTAGCTGTAGTGTGGGCTAAACCAAAATACTGTTTGAAAGCAGCACAGCAGCTTCTTTGCACGATACCACATGATGTGTGATAAACAATATAAATTTTTTTCCTAAAGGAAGAAGAAAAATAAGCAAATATCCATCCACACAAATGCGAGCACACATTAGTGGACGTTGTATCAACTTCTCGCCAAGAAACAGACTTTTTATGAGGATTATTTTAGCTGACGCAGCTCAGTCTTCTCCACCTTTGTTCTGTTTTTATGCCTGAAGCGATAAAACTCCTTTAAATGACGGTGTGTGAGGACAGAGGTGCACTACACATATTGTACAGAGTGTGCTGCTGTTGAACATATGTTTCATGTCTCATAAATATATAGATGAGAGCGAAAGAGATGTTATTCGTCTGCTGTTTGCTTCGTAGCAGAGAAGTGTGTTTACATGGATACTATTGTGTGCATATTTCTTTATGTTACTTCACAATCTTGCATCTTTCTGTGAATATCTTACCGTGACTGTGTGTCTGACCCTGCACAAGTGTGCGTGTGGTCTGCCTCAGAGTTATTTATACCATCCAGTGAGCTTCGGTAATGGACTGTGGTGCTGTATTGAGAGGGCAGCGTCTCTCTCTGTCAGACAGGCGTCTGAGGGACATTGTTAAATTTTTATAGTTTGGAGTTACAGAAAATGTGGCCTAAAGGTTAGTGCTGTCAGAACGGCCTGTGTTAATATTCAAGAAATGTGGATTTCAAAAAGAAATCCTGTGTCATATAGTGTGTAGAGCTCAAACAATCTGTGGATGAATTAAGTAGTCAATCGATTTTGTTCAGCTCAAATGTTCAAATCATATTTCTGGTTTCTTTCTTATTTTACAATATTTTTGGGTTTTTAGACAGATTTTTTGGACAAAACAAGACAACTGAAGACATCAACTTGGGCTTAAAGGGCCAGTGTGTAGGATTTAGTGGCATCTAGCTGTGTAGTTGCTGATTGCAACTCCCTGCCTCATCATCTCCTTCCTATCATGACGTAGAAACTACTGGTGCCACAAAATGAGTACGTAGAGCCACTGTTTAGTTTGGATGTGTTCAATATGTCCATATTGATCAGAATTTAAGTCTTTTATTTTCTTATTTTCCGTCGCTGGTTTCCACTCAGTGTTCTTTATTTGTCCATAAACCACATACCTGTTCAACACACACCAATGTCAGGAAGTGGATTTCCCTCAGGTGAATAGAAGTCTGTAGAAACACTTGGTATGAGGAATGTGGTCTTTTATTTCAGCTTTACATTTTCAATTTTAAAACTGAAGTGAAACCAATATTTGGTCTCTCGTAGTGGCTCCTTTTTTTGCTTCTTCCTTCCCCTGTCCTCGTGTTGTCAGACTCCATCAGTCTCCAGCTGTAATCACCTATAAATGATTCAGTCATGGCTGACGCTCCTGCCGTCCTGATGTGAAAATAATAGATTTTTTTGACACTTTCCTTCGAGCACAACTTACACCAGTTTTCATTTGTCTCTCTTCTGTCTCCATCCATCTTGTTTTTTTCAGCTGTAATTTCTTCTCCCATCATCTGTAGTGTTTGTGGATGCGTCGGTAGTATTTTCAGTGCACATGGAAGTACGAGTACATGAATGTTAAAATTTTGCGTTTAACGTGTCAGTGCAGGAGATCGGTAATGAGAAGAATGTTTTGCATCAGTTAGTAGATTCTTAAAGACATAAATCTGAGGTTAAAACTTCATTCTTGACCCCAGAAACACTCAATCACAAGTACCATCTGTGGAGCTTTCAATCGTATCTCATAATCTCCATCACCTGATATTCTGAGAGTGCTTTAAAGAACTTCTCCGGCCTGGTTATAAACCTCTGAATCACCAACCACTTTTCAATATGTTCTGTGATTAAAATAGGCCTGGTGTTGTGCCCATTCACACTCGTTTCCACATCAGCGCTCATGTAGCTTGTTAGCAAGCACAGAGTTAACCTCCTCAGTGACATGTCGAGTGTCTCTGTCTTCTGCAACGGGATGTATTCCTGAGTTAAACAGAATATTTGGGTGGAGATTTACTTTGTGAAATCCTGATCCGATCACCCAACACAGGCCATGTTTTTTTTTTTTTTTTTAGCGAATACAGGGCCATGCCGAGCTGTAGAGAACCTCCACCCACACCTTCCTCACCCATGCTGTGAGAGGATGAGGGAGAAAATAAATCAGAGCACAACCACACCAGTTTTTGCTGACTGAGATCCAAACAGACACCTTCTATGATACTGCAATGATACTGATGTACTACTCTGCATGCCACGACCCATAAGCTAGCGGTCAACTGCAGCTTTTGATAGCATAACAAACAAAAGTACTCACTCCTCCACCTCCCAGGAAATCGGCCAATTTGAGTCAACAACACTGCGTAGAAATTAGTATTTTTGTGATTTAGCACGGCCAGTTTCAGAGGGCGATATCACTGTTGTAAATACGGACAGCTGTATTTGTGTATTTGTTATGATTATGTTACTTATGATCCAAAACTAGCAAGTCAACAACATTTCTAACAGCCAAACATCAAGGAAGGTCAACAACACAAGACATAGCAGCCAGCTAATATTGCTTACTAGTCCAACAGCAGTCAGCCCAGCTCGGCGTCTGTCTTTCAGCATTTTATTTCAACAAGCTCTCGCCAACGACTAAAAGTCAGTCCCAGATTTATTCTTGTATGGCGGCTTCTTTCTATGTCACACACTCCTTTTCTCTTCTAAGCTTTCTATGTCAGTGTCTCCCCCTCTTGTTTTTTTCGCCTCTGTCATTATGTCCATGGAGGCTACTGAGCCTGGTTACATGGTCCACTCCCATGGCTCCAGTTCTGGCACGACACCTACAAGTGCGCTCGGAGCTAACAAACTCAGCTAACTCTGTGTTAACTCAGTTTCTCCATGAAACAAGATTCAGTTTTCACGAACGGCACAGTTACATAGTGCAAGAACAGGAGTACAACATGATTAAAAATATATTTTTAATGGTAGAAAAGTTACACAATGCTACTATAAATACTGATGTTCAGCATTTTTATTGAAAGCTCCAGAACAGCCACAGCTTTTAGTGACTCAAGCTATAATAAATGTTTATGATACTCTAGCATCGAGAGAAAAGCTGCTGCTGTCGAGGAAACACACTGATGTTTTATTCATTATATCTTCCTCCTTTAACCTTTACACACTTAATGTGAAATCATAAATGCCCTGTTTAAATATTCAGACAGACTTTTATAAATGAGAATTTCACTTTTGATAAATGTCTAACGCCGTGTTGCTGCTCTTTTTGATCCTTTACTTTTTAAATGATGTTCAGAAAACGATGAAATGACTTAATTTCTGCTCCGTTTTCATAAAAGAGAGGCAGAGGATCAGTGTGGCTGTCTGTGTGTTTATGTTCACTCCATGTCCTCGTAGTTATAATCACCACATTTGACTCACGGTTGTTGTTTTATCCAGTGAGGAACTATATCCTCTCTCATCCCACTCACTTATACATATACTCAGACTTAAATATTCTGTCTTTTTCCCCCTCATCTTGCACAACTCTCTCTCTCTCTCTCTTACATTCCTGGATTCACTATCTTTCTCCCTCTAACCATTCCTCCCCCTCCTCCCTACAGTGAACTGAAGCAGGAGCTGGACGAGGAGGGCAGTCGCTGCCTCCTGCTGTCACGGCAGAGTTGCTTCAACCAGCGCTGCTGCATCCGATGCTGCTCGCCCTTCACCTTCCTGCTCAACCCCAGGCGCCAGTGCCACGACTGCCACTACAACGTCTGCAAGGCCTGTCGGGTCTACAACAAGCAGGACAAATCCTGGCTGTGCTCCGCCTGCCAGAAAAGCAGGTAAGGTCGGCGGTCGTGGTAGCGATGGATGCTGTGATTTCAGATGAGGGGTTTGTTGTGTGCTTGCCAAGTACATGAGGCTAAGTTAAGGATGAGATGCTGACAGTGACGTCAAAGGTTATTAAGGTCTTAACTCTTCTGCTGGAGGGATGGATTTAGACCTTATTACACACAACATAAGATATACTACAGGATGAAGTCTGCCACTGGATAGAATACCAGAGGGAAAGACTAAGCTGTGATGTTGGACGATGTGAAGCAACAAAAAATGTACGTACAAAGGCAATTTTCTCCTTTTCTTTTGTTATAAAATGCCTCTTGGTTTCATGTTACAGAGAGCTTTTAATGCACCATTCAGAGGTTCAGATTTCAAACAGTTTGTTGTGGCACATCACGTCAAACTTATGCGACCTAACTACAGCTCAGATGTAACATGTTTATTTTAGGACTTCAGGAAGTTTGCTGCTATTGGATAAAAAGTTCAATGTGCTGTGATTTGTGACGTTTCGAATCGTTGACATTTTATTTGAAAGAATAAGGCTGATGTTATTCTCTCTGTTTCTGTACAGCACGCACTGGCATAATCTCCTGGGAGGCATTAATGGTGTTGCATTTATTCCTACATTTGTACAACACAATAGTGTAACGAAAAAAAGAGAGTTTAAGTTTAGACTGCTGCGTGAAATCGGTGTGACTGTTCACAATGTGTGTGTGTGTGTTTGGTGGGAGGAGGGTCAGATGGTTTAAACATACTCACACCTTTTATCGCCAACAAATCGTTAGTCCATCTTTAAATACTGCTGTACCAACCCTGTCTGTGCCTCAAACGTCCACTTGAGGCTGGTTTCAGAACGAGTCAGTCTCCATAAGTCCCCATATTAAAATCCAACTTCACAGCAGAAATAAACATGTTTACAGCCTGGTACAAAAAACAGTTTTGGTCTCTATAGCTAATTTCCTCATTCATGACAACTGTACTGAGGGTGAATTTATATAGAACTCACCTGTTCAAATTATATTAAGATTTAAAGTTATGCATAATTAACAGCATGGCCGCTTTGACTGACAGGTAGGTGTCGTTGTGTCGACAGGTGGCTTGTTTCCTCAGGTCCACTGATGATTCACATCTTTGCCGATTTTTAGATAAGCGTAAGAGGCAGGACTGCCGACGTGGCGGCTGCCAGCAGTTCAGATTTTGAGCTTCAGAGCAGCTCTTTGGAAACCTGTGGGTGAAGACACGCATACGCCGTCCATTCTTTTTACTGTCAGTGGTCTTTTCAGGGGATTTGTTAACAATAAGAAAGACGAATTTACGCTTTAAATATACAATATATGTATTACACAACACTGGTTATTACACATATTTTATACTGTAGCCTGAAAAAAGCCAAGACCCAGCATGCATTCTCTATACTCACTTAGTCTGTCCTGGATGATGGGTGGCTGCAGATATCTCAGCAGACAAGAAGGAGGTAACAGTCATCACAAACACCTGCAGTGTGGGCAATTAAAAAAAAACTTTCAAATCCACCTGAGAACCTGCAGGAAACCCACGCATACGTAGGAAAATCCATACAGAACGGCTCAAACCACTCAGTGTATGTATCATAACCTGGAACTTGAGGTTCAGGTTTAGTACTTAAAAAACAACAGCTAAGTATAAAACACTTGGAGAAAATGCCACAATATTGTTTCAGTCTCTCATCTTAAAGATAAAGCTGTCAGTTTCTTTCTAATTGGTGGATATCGTTACAGAGTTGTCAGGTTGTTAAACCTCACTGACAGTTTTCTGTATGAGGAGACACCACAGACTGGAGGAGTTACCTCAAGATGGGTCACACTCGAAGACTGTCTGTGTCACCTCCACCTCCTGTCAACACACTCGCTGTACACACACACACTCACTCACACTGCAACTCAACCGCACAGCGAACAGATGGTAACTCATTAAACATGCTGACATGAATATCTCTGAGATACCCTACAGCTGTCATTCCTTAACATTCAATTACATCCTGCTTCATTTTGATCTTAAACTTGGAGAAGAGACATAAACCAGGTCTACATGAAAAAACCTCTTTTAATAACACACCTGTTAGGTTGATAATAAATGATAATGCATGCATCTTATGAGAACTATAGTAGCAACTGTACTGTATGAACAAACTGTGGATTCCCTAACTTGACTGTCACTGCTGTATAAATCTGATCCAGTATAAGACACTAAACTCCTCCGGTGTGAAGATTTGTTTTTATTAGTGTTTAACCACCTGAAAATAAGAATCATATTTTTGTTACCTTAGATTGAGTGTTTTATTTCTACAGACGCTGCTGGTCCTCTTTAGTTGAGTCTGGGGTTGCAATTAGCAACTACACCAATAGATGCCACTAAATGCTACAAACTGCTCCCGCTGCTTAAAGTCTTTCTTTACTTCTTTTATTTCTTTACTTTTTATTCTATGAACCCTTTTTTGGCCACTTGGGGGCAGCAGAAACAAGTTATGAACATAAAATTCACATATCTACACCTTTTAAATTGATATAACACTAATGACATACATCAACACAAACCAGTTTCAACTCGACTGTGCACGTTGATATCCAAGAAACTCTACTAAACGTCTCCACACATTTTCAATGACTCTATATTACAATACAAGATGACATCTCCTTCGTCTGAACATGTATCGAGGGTACATCCATTTTTCTCTATGATAAACCTATCAGGTGTCCAAAGTGAATTAAAGTTGAGTTTTTGACTAACTAAAGTTTTCAGAAATGTTATCAAAATAATTTGCATATTGATTAAATTTTAACCTGCGGGTCTGTCTGTCTCTCTCAGGTTGCTGAAGACTCAGTCGCTCGAGTGGTTCTACACTAATGTGAAAAACCGCTTCAAGAGGTTCGGCAGCGCCAAAGTGCTGAAGACTCTTTACAGGAAACACCTGAAGGAGCACAGTGCGCTTTCAGAGCTTACTGGTAAGCCTCTCTGTTCATTAGTGATGTGGATAAAAACAGTTTCTATTAACTTTGTGGTTATGACTAGTTTATTTATTTAGGGTTAACCTGCACTGAGGGTTCATAACTCGTCTTATATGGCACACAAAATATGACATCTGAAATCCTGTTCAGATCTTCACTACAAGCCTAATCCTGTACTGAGTGCTGTAAACGGATTACTGCAGGGAGAATCGACTCTCAGGAGAAATGATAGCGTATTTTTGTGAGAATATGTGTGTGTGCTTAAAGACAGTATGTGCCTGATTTGTTGTTTGTGTATATTTCTGTGTGGATTTTTGCTGTTTCATAATGCAGAACAGGATGTTAAGATGAGAGTAAAACAGGATTATTCTCTTGCTTGGCTCTCATCTCTCATAACTTCAGCAGATTATTCTTGCTGCTGCCAGACTCCAAATTTGTTTTAAATGTTTATTGCATCCTTCATATATTCAGGAGGGAATCAGGGACTCAGTGATGTTACATTTAGGTTTTATTACACAATATATTTTAACTTTAATGTTCCAATCAGTGCATTTTCTTTCAGTTTTAAACAATTTTGCACCACAGAACTTGTTAATATGATTTTTAGACCTGCCCTGCTCAAGATTTTTATATTAACAATAGGTCGAATTATTGTATGTAATGAAACCGTGCAGCTCCCCTCAGCTTTATGGAGCATTTTAGCATCTTTCAGCTCATTGTTTTGGTTCTGTTGCCTACAAAGCTTTACTCTTTTGGTTCACTTTCACTGCTCTCATTGTGTTGTTTGTGGTGAAAAAAGTTGCAAAGCCCTGCTGTACACTACCTGTTCAAGTAAGCGGCTAGCTGGTGAACACAGTGGCATATTTAGCTGATAAACAGCCAGATAGTCTTTCCCTCTGGAGTTGGTGGAGGCCAAAATCAGAGCTAAAAGAGAGTGAATTTGGATTCTGGTGGCCAGAACCTCCAAATGAGTGATTATGTTTCAGATTCAGAATCATACAGAAAAAGTGATTTTTTTTTACACACAAGGAATTTGCCTTGGTGTTTTGGTACATAACAATAAAAAGAGTAGAGAGAGGAAGAAAGAGTACTACAAAAGTCAAGAATCATAAATATAAAATTTAAAAATGTACTATAAAGAATATGAAAAATATATGAAATACTGGATACATTCAGGAAAGTGCAAAATATTGGCGGCAGGAATCAATAAAGTAAACCGTCTTCTTCTATAAAGAATAGGAGTAGAATATCTGAAGATCTGAATACTTCACAGAAAGGCACCAAAAGTGTTTGACTGATTGACTTTCCCTCACGAATTATGGTTTAATTGAGTGTGAAAATTACTCTTGACCTTGGAAATTGTTCAACACTATAATCTTTCAGGAAGGTTTTACAGTTTATATTTCACCGTAGACTGTGAGTCTATCGGCTTTGACATCACAAAGAAGTCAGTTCTTTCACTGTATCCAGATGTAGTGCGTTTCTTTAAACAGTCACGCTGCGGCGTGTTGAATAAGACCGTTCACCCTGCAGCATACGCTCGGGCATGTTTGTGTAGTCGGGGACAGAGCAGAAGAGTGCATCTCCAGGCCATTAGTTCAGACTCTCTGATCTGAACAGACAAGGGATTTTGAGAGAATTATGAGTGTTTTGTGGAGGAGAGGTCGCTGGCTGCAGATGGTGCAGAGCTGTGACCCCTGTGGGAGGACGACTGATGGGGCCTGGCCACCATCAGGCCCCCGCTCAGCATCTCTAGTGTGGCTTCTCTTTTATTTTCCACTCATGCATGCTCACAGCACACGCTGTATCATACATTTGAATTTGTTTATGACTGTAAAGCGCTGGAAATTTAGCAGCTGCCAAATCCAATCTGCATAGTCTGACTCATGGAAAGCTCTGCTAATGCTTACTTTGCATAAGAACAATGTGAGCTGCATGAATAGCATAAGAATTAATAGAGCTGACATTTGGAAACTAATAGCTGTGGGTACAGGCATCATCTTGTGTGAGATTTGTGTGGCAGTGAAACATTTACCCCTTGAGAAAAAGCCACAGTCCGGCAACATCCTCCTCCAAAGAGTGAAGCAAAAAACAGCAAAGAAAACAGTAAGCGAGCACGTACAGACCAAATATTGACTTATTTTACATGCAGTGGGATTACAATGCAACTATTGTACGTACTGCATGTTTTATTTATCATTTTTGACTTGCAGCACTTTCTTTAATCTGTTTCGGCTGACGCAGCTATGTGTAATGTCGCTTGTTGTGTATGCAGAGATAGGTGTGTGGTTGCCTGCCCGTGATTGGTTCCAGATTTTTTATTTCATGGTTTAAACAGTTTCTCCTTGCCCTTTCTTTATCTTGTAATTTACAGTATTTTGTTAGATTATAATTAATCCAAATTCCCTGGAATTTCCCTTTTTAATTAAATTAAATTAATTAATTATCTTTTTTAATCTTTTAATTTCCTATTTAGACAAAATTAACTTCAATAACACAGGGAGGCTGAGAAAAACAAGACTAAGAGTGTACAGTTTCAACAGATAATCCTGAGGGGGGCATGAACATCCGCAACAAATTCATGTCATCCAATTGTGCCAAAAAACAAAAATGTGAACCTCATGGTGACTCTCATCTCTTAGATTTACTATTTGGAGCGTGTTGTCGGGCTGACGTCAAGACATTTAACATGTTTCCATACTCGTGTTGAAAGAATCGTTTTTAGAGCTGCTTCTGCTCTGATTCCCAATTTTTGAGTTTTCTTGAGGGTGTTTGGTTGGAATTTAAATAAACTACTCTGCTTGTAGCTTCCATCTGCGTTAACCTGCCATCATGTATATTTATATTACACTTCATATTACATACAGTGACATGCATATACTCATGTATGTCTCATGGTACCTTTGGGGTTACTGCAACCTTTAAATGCTGCAGTAGAGGCAGTTCTGTCGGTCGTGGGTCTTTTTCGTGTTCATGTGCTGCGGTCAAATGTGTCCTGACTCATTAGATGTTACAACCCAGATATCTGTACACACACTTCTACAGAAATGCACAAAACAACACAACCTTTCTCTGCCTTTACAGGAAATCTCACATCAGTGAACTCACTCTTGCCTATAGGGGGTTTTTAGCAATGAAAGAGAGCAGTAGTTCTCTCTGCATTTTCTAAGTAATCTACAGTTCATATCATTTAGTTTAAGTCCTCTGTGTGCCTCTTAAAATGATTTGAAGTGACCTTGTGTACTTTACTGTACCTCTGAGCAGCGCCTGCTGCACACAGCCTGGTAATACCACACACGAGGCCGCTCTAATGCACTTACATAACCACAAATGGCTGCATTGTTGCATGAATATTTATTTGACGAGAAAAGAGCTCAGGGCTCAGAGTAAACGATCTACAGTATGACGGAGCTCTCTGCTGCGCCGTCATCAACTCAAAGTTCAAGCTTAAGTCTCACACCTCATATTTATAAGGTCCTGTGCATTAGGTGTTCATGTTCAAAGCACTTAAGCATATTTGTGTTGAATTATATTTTGTTTTTGATGTTGAATTTTGTGTGTGTGTGTGTGTGTGTGTGTGTGTGTGTGTGTGTGTGTGTGTGCAGAGGGCAGCGCCTACGAGGAGAGTATCTGCAATGAGGGCAGCGTCTGTGGGAGCGACTCAACCTTCTACAGACAAACTGAAGGTGCAGTTCAAGGTTATTTCGAGGTCATTGCAATCCTCTCATCATGTATATGTCATGATGATTTCATCATGTGTATATTCTCATGCCAGGAGTCTAATGCTTTCAAACAGCGGAGACATGAACAGTCAGACAATCTCATTTGTCTCATTCGTATTTTCGTCTGTTTTGCTCTCTGGTTGTTGCCTCTGTCCCGCTCTGCCCTCACTTCTCCCAGTTCACTGCACTCACAGGATAAGTGACAGCAGACGTGAAGGGAAAGCGGCAGCGGCCTGATTGTCAGCTGTCTGCAGTGCCTCTACAACACGGACGAAACAGATTAATAACACAGGATTAAACTGAAAAGGAGGCAATTACTCTCTCCTGTTAATTAAAAAGAACAAATGGAGTGTTTTGCTCTGATTTCAGTTCTGTTTAAAAGGATCATTCAGGTGATATCAAAACAAGTCATTATTGTGCTTCTTTATTTTCAGAGCACAGCATGGCAGAGACACTCACTGTGGCCTTGCGAGTGGCAGAGGAAGCCATAGACGAGGCCATTTACAAGGCTGAGTTTGACACCACCAGTCAGGTTATTTATGTTTTTTGTTCTAAACGGCTACAAAGACACGTTAAATGACCATAAGGGCATGCTGAATGACCACAAAGACATGCTAAACGCCCATGAAGAGATTATCAACCAAACTGTTTGTAGGTTAAATCCTAAAGTATATTTCTGGTGCTGCAGGCACTTTATAAAATACTACAGCATGTTAGGAAAGATTTACTTCTCATTCAGTACAAGCAAATATCTATGTTTAGAGTGTATTTTTAGAGGAGTAATCTGCTTATAGTGTGTATTCCTGTGTGTGTGTGTGTGTGTTTTCCAGGAGAAGCAGAATGAGGCGCACTATCTGCGGGAGCACAGAGGAGAGCTCATTGAAGAACTGGCCAAAACTATTGTGCAAAAAGTGAGGAAAAAAAAATAGATGTTGCCGTCAACGCTTTGTGCAATAAGAGATGATTTATTCGTACGTGTGTTATTGTGTTGATTTACAGTGTGAAAAGCCATTGTGTCATACTTAGATGTAACTCAGTAAGGGGGATCACAGCTGTTTTGTGATTCCTGCACGTATTAAAACAAAACCATTCATCCCCTCTGATTTTTGTGTTTCTGTGTGTCTCAGATTATTAATCGGAGGAAGACTTTGGCTGAGATGAGGACAGAATATGACCAGGGCTGGATACTTGACCGTGACACTGACCGTCATCAGTCTGCCAGTGACCGAGCCTCCAGCTCCATTAAACAGAAACCAGGCCTCTGGGTAAAAACAGTCACAATCACTAAAGTTTTACAATATTATTAATGTACAGACACTGTGCAGAGGAAACTTACAGAAGAAATGACTTTTATAAGCAGTGCTTCCCAAAATTTTTTGTCTTTGACCTTTTTTGTTTTATTTTGTTTTATTTATACTCGGGTGTTTCATAATTATTGTTGCTCTCACTGTCCATCTTTCATTGTGACATATAACATGTTAAATATTGATTTAGTCTGACCTTTGTTTGGCCTCAGTCGTTGTTGTTCTAAAGTATTTTTATAGTATTGGTACTTTTTAACAGATCTGATTATCTCCTCTGAGCAGAGAGGATGTGTCGTCTTCATCTGTACGATGACACATGCTGACCTCTGCTGGTTAAACTGCTCTACTGACTTCACCTCCTTGCTGACTGTCAGTGTGCTCACACTAGAACAGGTGACGGTGACGCGACGGAGAGTTTTCAGGGATTTGTCTTTGTCATGTTTCTTCTCAGAGGTCACACTCTGCCGACTCGCTGTTGGACAATGAGCCTCCAGATCTGATACAAGACCCTCCACAGGCGTTAAAGAAGGAAGGAGGTGGGTCAGCTATGTCGACCTGGAAGAGTGTAGACCGGCTGGACAACTCCGGTAAGATCAGATAAAATAAGAATATTCGTCTGCCAATACCTGCCTCCTCTGTGTCTGTTTTTGTTTATGTTGCGTGTGTGATTGTACCTTGTGTGTCCTCAGTGCTGAAGAGCCCAGATGGGAACTGGATCGCCCTGCAGAGCGCTCAGCTGTCACGTCCCAGCCTGCTGACCAAAAGGAAGAGTCTGGTCTTCAGTGCCTTGGAGAAAGAGTCTGGAGTGGTGTCCGCCTACGAAGGCATGGGCTCTGACAGTGAAGCCAAACCTGAGCCTGATAACTCCTGGGGAGCTGCCCTCCATGAGTTCCAAAGGAAGATGATGGACTCTAACTTCAACCCACAGGACAGCTGCGACAGGACCCCGTCCCCGCTGATGGACCGCCGAGACAGCAGAGATGATCAGTCTACAGACTCTGAGGGGAACTGGAAGACTAAACCTCTGATGGCTCTTTTTAAGAAGAAGTCACCCGCGGAGATCAGACGACCCGCATCATCCTGCAGAACTAATATCATCGATGTGAAGTTTTACATGGAAGGAGCAGAAGAGGAAGAGGAGGGCGAGGAGGAGGACGAGGAGGAGAGAGAGGTGGCGGCAGAGCCAGGAGTAGGAAAAATCAGGAGATCCCGGAAGAAAAGAAGGAGTAAAAAAGAGTCAGCAGCTTCTTCTTTGACGGTAAGAAAGAAATCACACTAAAACTCAGAAACTCGATAAATCTAAAAATGTGCAGCTTTTCTGTTTTTTTTTTTTGTTTTTTTTTTTTATGATTTTAAAATTAATATTTTGGGGTGTCAGTTGAGCCAAATGAAGCTTTTGAAAGTGCTAAAACTTGCAATAGACATTTTTGACTTCTCTTTTGTTGTTTGTTTTTAAATTAATCGATTAAAAAGAGTAATTAACGGATTGATCCAAAATGAAAAGAAGAATCTAAGAATAATAATTAGATCAGATTATATTGCAGATTATATTTCCTCCAGTGTAACATGCTCAGATAAATGTTGCATCTGCAGTAGTTCTGAATATTAGTGGAAATCTTTCACTACATAAATGAACATATTATTTTCTTACATTCACAGGACTACATTAAAAAGGACAGCCATCCTTCTGATGCTCTGACGCCTGACACTTTGACCTCTGGAGCCACGACACCTGAACCTCTTGACCTTAGGCGTGACATCACTGTGCCAAGAGCCAATCAGATGGAGGAGGAGCTCACGATAAAACTACAAAAGCTAGCAGATCAAGTTTTTGACTCCTCCACTGGGGAAGAAGGTGAAGACGAAAAAGATGATGAAGCTGGTCATGAAGGACGGAGGGAGGAAAAGAAACAAGGAAACGAGGACAGAGATGAGGACGATGAGAGGCTGTGGAGGATGGAGATCGACTTGGATGAAGGAAGAACAGAGGATGAGGAGGAAGAGAAAGATGAAATTGATGAAGAGATGAAAAACAGATTATACAAGCTCGTCGCACAGTCCAGACTCACGTATTTGTCATCTACTGATGATTTAGACAATTTTGGACAGAGTGAAGGAGAAGTGGAGCGAGGCAAGGATGAAGCTGTGGAGGAGGAAAATAAAGAGCCGAAGGAGGAAAATACAGACGGACTGACTTATAAACTCTGTCAGCTGGAAAAAGAAGTCAGGGCGAACCAGTTCTCCTCCACAGACGATGAGCTGGACAGAGACGGCGTCATGGATGAAGAGAAGAAGACAGGAGAGGAGGAGGAGCTGGCGGCGAAAGTGTGCAGATTAGCTAACGAAGTCAACGCCACCCAATTTTCATCCACGGAGGACGAGTTAGACAGAGCAGGAAGAGGTGACGAGGGGGAGGACGAGGAGACGCTGTGGAAACTGCAGGCGGAAAAAGGCGTCCAGGCTGCTCAACTACGCGATTTGTCCAGTCTGGTCCGAGCTTCTCGGTTTTCTTACAGCGAGGATCAGCTGGACGGAGCTGGAGAGAAAGAGGTTGTCGATGAAGGAGGAATTGAGAGCTGTGTGTGGGAGAAGGCACTGGAAAAAAGTCTGGAGAGGAGAGAATCATTTTATTTAGATGTGAAAATGTCAGCGTTGAAGGATGAAATTGAAGAAAGAAAGAGGGCGAGCAGTGACGATAAATTAACTCTGAATATTTTGGACGGTCAGACAAGAGATAAGACAGAGGAGAATAAAGATTGCATGAAGGAGAGAGTAACAGAGGAGGAAGAGGATGAGAGGATGATAAAGGGAGAGATAAAGGAAAGACCAGAGATGGAGTTAAAAACAGTGGTGGAGGCAGAGAGAACGGAGGAGATGATACATGAGGCGAAAGTTCAACAGCCAGAGGCAAAGTGTCCAGACAGAAATGAAGGAGAAGAGAGACGGGAAGAGGAAAAGATGAGTGAAAGCAAAGAGAGTCAGGAGAAATGCGAGACAGACAGCGACGAGGAAGAATTTGACAGAATAATCAGCAGCATGTTGATGATGACTTTGGAGGACATGCAGGGAGAGACGTTGAGTGGTGAAGCTGCAGAAAACAGGAGGAGGGCAGAAGCAGAGACGGAAACAGGGAGAGAAAGTGGATTAGAGGACAGTGTTGTTGGTGCACGGAGCACACATGCATCAGGAGAGACAAGAAGTGCAAAAGAGCTCCAAAGTCGAGGCGGTGACGTGACGCCAGAGTCGGCTGTGAAGGAGGGACCTGGAGAATATGTAACTGAGCAAACCGGAGGAGACATTTCCAGAAAAGAGGAGAGTGAAGATGAGCAGCAGGAAAAAGATCCACAAGAAAAAATGTATTTAGAAAAAGAAAACCGTCTAGTGATGACAGTGGAGGAGCCAGACGAGGCCAGACACACATGTAAACAAATAGAAGTTGATGATGACGAACAAGAAGAGGACAGAAGAGGGAGAATCACAACTGAAACGACAGAGACCAAAGGAGAGGCTGCGGAGGGAGGATGTGAAAGTAAAGAAACAGATGAGGAAACCAAAGACGACGCAGAGCGGAGCAGCACATCTTTCACTCAACAGGGTTTACTGTCACCAGAGGAGATTCAAATCGTAAGCACGGGAGCTCAGAGGTTTTTCCACTCACAGTCTGCTGTGATTGTAGCATTAAAGTGAGTCTGTGTAACTTTTGAAAGAGAAATAACACACTCTTTCTCTTACAAACACCTGAACATCTCAGGGGCTTTGCTGCTACAGTCTCATTTGGCCAACTTTTAGTTTGACCACTAGCGAGTCAAGTCCCAAATCATTTTGTCTTGGGCAGGTCAAGTAAAGTACTGTACCACCCCAGCCGAGCCACCCTCTACAGTCTTACCTGTAGTATCTGGTCTTTATAAAGAGAAATCAGAACCTATCGGATAATATCTGTTCAAAAGGATGTCGATTAATTAAATTTGTATTATATTCACTGATATTCAGGGAAATTTAATCAAACAAAACTGTCATCATCATGACAAACTGGCCTGTTAGCAAACCTTAGATAGACACTGCGGTGTATCTGATGTTATGACTCTTTAGTGAGTTATAGCAACTCAAAGTTCACTTACTCACTTTTGAATTCACATCTCACCAACAGAAAGCTCAGGAGTGAGTGTAGATTTAAGATTACTTTGTTAAATTTACATCTCTTCTCTATTTCTTTGTGCTGCAGATGCACTTCCACTGATACAAAAGTTACACACTCTCACTTTCTCACACTCTCAACTCTTCTGATTAACTATTCTTTGCAAACTAAATAACTGCTTCACTGACACTCTGCTTCGCGCTGATTTTCTTTCCCATGTATGCCCTGTGTTTTTCTTCTTCTGTGCTTCTCTCCGTGTGCTGTAGGCTAGAGACATGGAGCTTTACAAAACAATACAGTTCATATCAACTCTGCTGGAGCAGGTGAGGTAGCATGGCGATAACTGCAGATTACAGATGATCACTTTACTGTTTTTCATGCATGCCACTAGTTTTGAATGAATGTCTTCACTGCACTTCAAAATCGCCGCAGAAAAACAGCCGCCTGTCTTTGTTGTAGAGGTACACGGCGGTGTCTCTGCGCAGCATCACCACTGAAGTCCTGAAAGTGCTGAACGCCACGGAGGATCTGCTGCAGGGAGTGGAGGGAGCGGACGACCGCAGACTCTCCACCGCCTCGCTGCCCCCCAACACCGACACCAAGAAACTGGATCAACAATTCTCGAGACTGGAGGAGAATGTGAGTTATGTCGGATCATTTATTCGCATGCACGTGTCACTGTTTGATCAAACTGTCTGACTGCTGACCAGATTTTATAAACTGACGAGTTTAAATCTATTCAATGTGAGTCGAATTTTTAGAGCCCAGGTGCATGTAACTGTGTAAGTTTTACTGGGAAAAGCTTCTTAAAACTTTCACATTAACTCATAAATTGCTAGTAATTATTAAAAGTGACATAATGCACATTTCCAGGTTCATGTTTTCATTTTGGGATGTACTTGAAGCTGCATCCTCTGTTTTAAAAAAAGCCTGTTTTTAGCAGCAGCAGCAAGGCTGAATCCACCGTCGACTTCTTTGTGCAAATAAAGCACAATAAAAATACAAATGAAATACCAAATGTTGAAGCTGAACTGGATACGCTGCAGGTGTACATGGCAGCTGGTGCGGTGTACGGTCTGGAGGCAGACCTGAGTGACCTGGAGGAGTGTGCCAGGGGCATCAGCAGCGCCACGTCTGACATGGAGCTGTCCTTCCTGGAGGAGCAGGTCGCATCAGCAGCTGCCAAAGTTCAACAGTCGGAGCTACAGGTGGGATCAAGCTGCATATGCGCCTATTTCATGGCTGAAAATGGCACATTAATAAAGTGTTTTCTGCTCATTGTTTGGGAGCTGTGTGGTGAGTTCACGTTCATGTTTCTGCTCTAGATTTCTGACATCTCAGCCCGAATTGCTGCTTTGAAGAATGCAGGCCTCGATGTGGACACACAGTCCCGCTCCACTAAGAGCAGAACCGTTCCAGTTATGGTGCTGTACACATTGACATACAGTTTAACCACCAGAAGATTGTGTCAGACACTTTGTACAAGCATCAAAATAAACCTTATTGTTTATCTTCTTGCAGCCTGTTACCCTGGACTCATCAAGACAGCTGAGGAGGCGACTACCTGCACCACCGGTCAAAGGTCAGAAACTCACATTACATACAAAATACTAACTGTATTCAGTGCATTATGTACACATATATGCATTACAATAGACCTTTTTCACAGCAGCCATGAACTCATCAGACTTCATCAGTACTTATGTCTATCTTTATAGTTTTCCGAGCACTCGAGGCGCTTTTACACTACATGTCTCATTCACACACTGACGGCCATGCAAGGGCTAAACTACTCATCAGTTTCGGCGCCAGTATCATGAGTAACAGCTGTGTTGACCCTACTGTTTCATGTCAAAATGGCTGCTGTGAAAAAGCAAGCAATCTATTGGTAATAGATCTTATTTGTTTTTAAAAGGCAGCTTCTCCATTTCCTGTGTCCATCAATGACAGACAGACAGATGTAAACACTCGCCGACCGGCCACTTCATTAGGCAAACAGTCCAATGTGATCCACCCCACTTCATTAGGCAAACAGTCCAATGTGATCCAATGCAACAACTCTCAACTCTCAACTATTTGCAGTGTTGTTAAACTGCACTGCATTATATTGCGAGAGGTGTTTCTAACATTTCGGCCATCATAAATGTTGAATTCATGGCACAGCTGTTGTATTGAATCACATTGGATTGTAGTGTAACTAATGAAGTGGATTATCGGTGTAGTTATATATATGACTTAGTAATCCTTGGAGTCCCAAGCCAAAATACTATTTGACTGACGTTTGGCTCTTATTTTTTATTACGATATCTCAGATGAATCATTTTCTTCTCTCTGCCTCAGAAGACCAGAAAACCATCAACCCAGGACCTTTGTAGTACCTCCAACACAGCAGTGCCTTGGTCACACCCGGTCACACTGCAGCCGACAGGCGAGTCTGAAGTGATCTGTTCAAATACCGTTTGCCTTAATTTCGCTTCAAACTAAACACGCCTCAGATAATATGAGACACTAGTACTGTATGTGCGTTTGGTGTAGTTGTGCTGTGCGTCAGTAAATATGCAGGAAACTGTTGATTCTTGTCATTTTATCAAAATGTACAGTAGATAAAGCTACAATATTATCAGACTGATGACTGAACTACTTAAAAATATATCAGCACTGATCAATCTGGTGAAGAAACGCTCACTCAACGCAACAATAAACTCGCCAACACTTCAGTTTTTTAGATTCCAAACTGGTGAAATGATTACATTATACAGCATGTGTATAAAAATCCTAATGTTTTAATTATAACACCTTTCATAAACTTGATTTTGACATCGTTAGTCATCCATTTAACTTGCTGTCGCTCTACAAACGAGACTGAAAAGACACTAAAATTATCAGCAGTACAGCTCCCGAAGAAAACCTACAATTTACACTTTTTAATCATAAATATACAGATTACAGCATGTTAGAAAAGACCGTGTCGTGTCTAAAATAAATATAGAACTGTATTTTTCCATGATTGTGGATGTTTGTAATGTTGTAGTGTACATATCTGTACAGCAATCAGTAAAGTATGTTTTGTGTTTGGTGCCTTTATTATTAAGTTCAGAAAATAAAATAAAAATTTGAAAAAAAGGTAGCCTCACTGTAAAAATGTTATTCTCTGAGATAAACAGCAGTGAAAACACTGTGCACCCTGTTTGCCCCTCAGATGAAGGTGGGTGTAATGGTGAGGAATTTAGTCTGTATTTTTGAGATGAGGAAATGACACCCGAATATGACATTCCTCCTTGTGAAGAAGGTGTGGGAACGACACATAACGGCTCTGGAAAATAACAGCCGTCTTTGAGAGAAATGGTCTCAAAACAAACATTCGGCAGCGTCGCCTCTTGCTCTTTTTTGACGCTGCAGTAAACACAAACGCCAAAGTGTTACTTAAAATATTCAGTAGGTACAAATCTCCTCATAGAGGTTTGATGTTTTCCTCTCGGAACGCTCAAGTTCTCCAAATGAACTTGAGCAACAGCTGGATACAAAAAAGTCTCAGCATTCATTGAAGGAACGCTTCCTCACATGAAGAACCTGCTCTGTCCCAAGGTTTTCTGGGATACGTAGTTCTGGTCAGGAGCTCTCTGAGACTAAGAAGCGCTCCCTCTGATCGGGAACTATGAATCCTTCTTTCTGTTCACTCTCTCGTCTGTCTGACAGGACAAAAGACTGTTTGGGGTCGATGACCATCATGCAGTCTTTGTCCTGACCGGGAGCCTCCACCTCGGCGTAAGAGGGACGACCGGAGCCTCGCCTGAACTTCATGATTGGCCAGCGGGTCGGCCGGCGCTGTGGGGGGAGAAAGAATGACAGAAAATTAACACACAAGTGGGTTTGTTAAAAAAGAAAATCGGATAGAATGAAAAAACGTTTAACTATTCATGAGATATGTTTGTGCTCATCTATATATACACATTTTAAATTGCACCGCCAGGGATGAATAAATATAACTTAATTCTCCTTCAACTTCCACAACAATATGGATTTGGGATAAACACTATAACAAACTGAAGAACTGAAGTCTATTTTAAATTCTAGTTAATAAAAAATACCTAATATTTCCATTTGAATTACAAGCATAGAAAAATAATTTGGTGCAGCTACAGAAAACACACCTTGAAAATGAAAATTCATCATCTGGGAACCATGAATATCAGCTGCAAATGTCGCCCAAGTCTGACCATAGTTTTTAAAATATCTTGTAGTCAACCAGGATATGAACGTTGGATGAATGTTGAAACACCAAAATAGATTTCTTCTGACAAATTTCTCATTTGATCTCCTTATTTATATTATTTTATATTAAGGCGTCTTCGGGCATTACATTTTCAAATCTCTGCATTTTGCCTTTAACTACAGAGAAATGCATGGTGTGCTCTGGAGAATGTGTACGATGTGCTGAAAAAACTGTAAAACCACGAGCACTGTTCTTTCAGGAGATTGTGGAGAACTTTAGGTTGTGAATGTTTAAAGCACAGAGGTGCACGGCAGCTGACCTCCATGAAGAAGATGCTGGCGCTCGAGGTGGGGTGGTTGTACATGTAGACGGACGTGAAGACGGCTGCTGCGATGATGACCGTCATCGTGACGATGCCCACCAGAAGACCAATCTGCAGCCGCTCATCACTCTCTCCTGTGGTCTGCTCGCCTCCTGCTGCACAGAGGTGATGAAGGGAGACAGTTTCAATTGTGCCATCACAATAATTTAAAGATTTTTACACTTCAACTTTAAACTATTTGATGTTCCAGGCACATCAGATGTACAAATATGTTTTGATAAAACGTTGACTTACGTGCTTCATCGATGTGCAAAGACATCTTTGTGTCATCTAGAAAAAGGAAACATAATGCACGATGTCACAGTATGTCGTGTTGTACTTTTTTATCCTTGAATGTCTCGGGAATAAAAACACATTTACAATTTCAAGATATTGACCATGTTTTACTATAATAGAGTAGCTTTTTGAAAGTCACTGCATTTTTTTTTATAGTGAACCCTTTTAATTTAGCTTCTAAGTTTTTACTGAAATACTAAGTTTTTACTGAAATACTGTCGACGACAAGTGAAGTCCAAATCCTGCTGGTTCTCCACCGCATAGGGTCATTTGTAGTGAACAGTTTAAAAAACTTTCTAATTCAAACTCTCTTCTCTTTTTGAGGTGTAAAACATCCAAAAATGCTGTGGTTGTTTAAAAAAAACATTTAGATTTGTACGTTTTCATCCAGCGAAGTAAAATAACAGAGCTTATGTTTGAGTAGGACATTATAGCTTACAGACAATAGCTACTAAAAAAAAAAAAAAACATCCCTCCCATATTCTGACCCAGCCAGAGTGATACACATACATTGAATCATCCTTCAGCAGCCGAGGACACTATGCAGTATTTAACATGGCGCTGTATACACTCAGCTATGAGCTAACAGAGGGCTGGGAAATAGCTGACCACTTGACCCTCTCCCTGTCAGACTTTACACAACACACTGGGCGTGGATACCGTGCAACGACAACAAGTATTAATTCATGAGATGGTGACGACGCCGTCCCTGAGCTGTAATCTAAAACAGACGCAGCTTCTAACACTAAAGACGCTAAAGACACAAGACAAAACACTAAAGTTTTACACTCATAAAACGTATACGTCTGTCAGCTCACCTTCTGCGGGTTTGCTGGTGGGAATCTGTGCAGTGGATATTATTCTTCTGCTCGTGCTGCTGTGTGTCGACGGGTTGGTGACAGTGGACGTCTTCCTGAAGGGGATCAAGGTCACGCTGGAGGTCCTGTGCTGCATCGTGGTCGTTGTAACAGGAGTGGTCGTGCGTGCGAGGTGGCGAGATGTTGTGTTTGTGACGTCTGTCATTTGGACACACCGGGGATCTCTTCTCTGGAGAAACACACACCGGTAAACTCTTTTGTGCAGGATACATGTGACGTTGAGTTAAACTTTCTGTAGTTTACTGAAATGCAAAAATAATGAGAACCTCCTCTGGGCAGCCGAGGTCCACCCAGTCCTGCCGGTTACGATCAAACCCACTGGAGCATCTGAGAAAGGAAGTGAATATTGTTAGAGAGTGGAGATGAGGTGTAATCACAGGTTTAAAAGCTGCTGAATCAAGGTGTTGGTGATCAGAGCAGAGGGAAAGGTTTAAGGAATGCAGCTCCGTAATAATAATAATAATTAAGATGAAGCTTCTGAGTCAGTCAAAGCAAGTGAGTGTCAAACTGATTTTACCGAATGAAAATTGTTGGTAAATTATATCTGTCATAAGTCTAAGGCCTAATTATTATTCGCCAAACAGGATTTATGTATTTTTCACATGATATCTGCCATCATTGTATATTTGAATGCAGATCTTCAGAGTTCAGATGCAGATGAAACGTTTCAGTATGTTCTCTCCGAGTGCTTTACCTTTGTAGCCGACTGCACCAGCTGCAGTTAAAGCCGATCTGAGAAGTGACACATGGGCCACAGCTGGAGAACTGGAGACACGCTGAGAATAAAGAAGACAGTCGAGAGTGAGGAGGAAGAGATGCAGGCTTTGAACTAAATGTATGCATCTCTACAGCCTGTCGTTAGGCTAGGTTTACGTTAGGCCACTGTTAGCCGATGCAACTGCAGCATGGAGCGTCTCTCCTGTCGGCTGCTTATAACACTGTCATGAAGAGTTGATGACGTTTGAGCAGGAGACAGAGATGCCGGTACACGTCTGTTTTAACAGGAATTTAACCGACTTGACAGACTGACTGCTGCATTTACTGTAACACCAATGCTGAGAGCCACAAACACGGTTGCCCTGCCTCCAGTTTCTATCATCCCTCTCCATTTCTGTCTCAGTTATGTATTTAGGACATATATATAGTTTGCATGTTTTATCACTGTTTAGATGTAAGTTATTATAAACAGCCAAATTGGCCAAACAACAACCAAAATATTCAGAATGTTGGTGAGAATTTGTGTTCAAACTGTGTGTATAAGACTTACTTACTTAATAAGGCTTTACTTACTAGGGAGCGGCAGCATCTCCACAGCTGTAGAATTGGAGATTTTGGACTTGAGGATGTCGACTTTGTGATACTCATAAATGGTTCTCCTCCGAACATCTGGAGCAAATCAGAGAGGACATGATGTTATTACTTACTACTGAGCTCAAGTGTTTTGAATGATAAGTTAAATGAGTGAAAAGCCACTCACTGGGGATCTGCTCTATCTCGCGAAGCACCACAAAAGCATCCGACAAGCCCACTTTGACAGGATGATTCTCAGTGCTGATGTCATTGATGTCTATAGGAATCTATTTTAAAAAATCTATTTAATTAAACAGATTTTGTATTAATAGAAGAACACAAAGGACAGAAGAAATGTCACCTCTTTGTATGCAAAGATGATGCGTCCATCGCTGTGCAGAACAGCCTGGAAGGTGAACGTTCCCACGGTGATGTTGTCCTGGAGGTGAATCCTGTTCCACTGAACCACCAACGCAGTGCCTACACGGTACACAAACATAAACATGTCCTAAACCATGCACACACATTAAATATAAATATTCGACAGCAGAACCAAGAGGCAAAACTGACTTTTCCCTGTCTGTCTCTCTTACCATTATCAAAGTAAAACACAGTCGAGTTTTTGGACAGACTCGGGTCAAAATTTGCCATCAGAGGAGCGACGTACTGAGTGGCTGTGAGCATTCGGTGAATTATATCCCCAGTGTAAAGAAAACCTGTGAAAGAAAAACAAGCAGAGGCTGCTGTCAGTCATTTGTATGCAGTGCAGGGAGACATTCATCATTTCAATCCTGGACGAGTTATGGGCCGAGGGGCCCCTCCTGCCCACCAACCAGAGACTCCACACAAAGTGCTTCACTCTGAGACTTCACGTCTTTTTCTGTGGTATTTTCACAGGTTAACCCAGTTCTTACATTTGTGCTGATTAGGTATTTTACACAAGATTAGGAGAAGCTGCATAAAAAGAGAAACGCCGATCACACAAAATACAGCATATGCAAAAAATATTACAGACAATATCAAAGGAAACCCATGATGTGGGTTATAGTCTCTATATATATTCAATTTTATCCAACTGTGACATAATTATAAACCATGCAATGAAGAGAAAATGAAGAAAAATACAATAATGATTCACTTCAGTATTCACTCTGACAGCAGGTCCATGAAAAGGTTCATGATATGAAAAAGATTTATTACAAAAGGCTTCATAGTTCAGTGAATATTGTAGGTTCATACATGTTCTAATCTAATAAATCTATTTTGTATGATCTTTGCTACCGCCATCAAACACTTGATGATGAGTATTCTGTATTAAGATGGTGCAAATCTTTTTAATACGTGTCTAATATTTTTCCAAGGGACGTACATGACGGGGTCCCTGGCTGCAAATAAACCTTGCTATACTGTATACGTATAACTCAAATAAAGACAACATCTGAAACTTTGAATACAGACTGAGCTTCGTAAATCCAGACAGAAGACGTGTGCATAGTTACAGACTTACCTCCAGTTGCCACTGTGACTTCTCTTAGTATATGACCATAGAAAGGAAAGTCAAAGGACAGAGTCACTCTCTGGAGACGAAGAAAAGAAAAAGATCGTCTGTCACATACACCGACAACGCAAGACAAACAAAGTGCGAGCTGCATTTAACTGTGTGTTGTTATTTAAATCAGTTAACACTGATCGTCCCATTTATTCACACAGACATATTTCATACCTCAGCTTGTCTGTGGGTGCTGGACAGGAAGCCACAGAACTTCCACTTGTCCTCTTCCTGCTCGTCAATGTTCACCCACAGATCTTTACTGGCCGTCTCTCCAGGACCGTAAATTTTAGATGTATAGTAGGCGTGATCAATGTCCTGTCCAAACATTTAAACTATTAGGGACAAATAAATGAAGTGGAACAAAATTTGAATGAATGTGCTTCCTGCTGCTGTATTTGATGGCTGGTATGAAAAGAGAAACAGGCTATGCTCATCAAGGAAACACAACCATCGTCTATTATACATCAACTATACAGAGGAGACATCCCTGCAATGACTTTAGTTCCTATGTCTCCTCCATCTGCTGTAAATAACTCACCACAATCTGTGTAGAATTGTCATGTCCCTCCTCCATCAGCAGGTCTGGATCTGACTCCTCTGGTTGGTGCTGGTCTCTATAGTGGCCCCTCTTATCTGCAGCCCAGCCAGGGGCGCCAGACCTGGGCCTGGATGGCCACCTCCTCTCCCTAGGCTTATTGTTCCCTGCGACTACATACAACCTTCCCTCTGGAGGGGACAGCTCCTGGGTGTCAGAGCGGTTCACTCCTGAGGAATCAAACAGAGTACGATAAGTTACTGTTGTTGAATCCCCAGCTGACTTTGCGCGAGAGGCGGGGTACACCCTGGACAAGTCGCCAGCTTATCGCAGAGCACACTGTTGTTAATACTGACATAAAAATAAAACTAAAACAATCAATGAATTGTGATTTTTTTGGGGGGGATAAACATCAGATTAATGCACAGCGTTTTTAAAAGATAAAATAACAATACAGAAAAGATGGAACACAAAACAAGGCAGCCACTGCTCTCTAAAGTTTCAAACACAAAGTTCCTGAATGGTCCAGCAACCAAAATAAATCCATAAAACAGAACATGAAGGGAAGAAACTATTAAAATAAAAACCATAAAGCCACAAGACATCCAGAATATTTCTGTAAAAATAAAGCAGGCATAACAAACACAGAGCCTCAGGCTTGAATATTTCACTCAGTATAAACACCATCAGCTTCAGTGAAGGGCTTAACGCGACATATGAGTAGTGTGGAAAATGAAGATGACTTTAACAAACTAAAGCTATTTAAGAGGAGAACGCTTCCCTGAACACCTCATACGTCAGTGAACAAACTCTAGCATCTTCTTCTAACATGCAACAGGACATAAACAATTCCCTGGCATGCGCCATGTGGCAAACATGCGTGGTCACCCCGCCATTCTGCCCTTCCAGTGACAACACAGCGTCCTAACTTTTCTCTTCACAGCAGAGGGTGAAAGCATGCTTCACATTCTTCACACCAGCAGGTCCAGGACCAGGCATGTGAGGCCGGCCGGCCGGGTAGTGGTGGGTGTTGTGTCTATATTTCTGTCACATGGTGGCCGTGTGGCTGCAGAGGCCTGATAACCCTCCACCTGTGTGTGAGTGTGATGTGGGCAGTGATGCTTTATAACCTGGAGATGATGTGGCTGCCACTGAGGGGCTGCTTCTCTGTTTGTTAAAATGCACCGTCTGTATATCAACAAAGATCAATACAGCTGACAGACTGCTGTTGCAGCACAGTCCACAGTTTCCTTTTCGCTTCAAGTAAATGAAATGTTCCAGAGAAAATAGAAAATATCAAACACAAGGTCAAAAACTGCTGCTTCAGCAACGCACCTGAGCCTGATTACAACTTAAACCATCAAAATAAAGATTCTCCACCTGCTGGTCAAAGTACCAACATACATGCAACTGAAAAATGGTATGGAAATATATTCTTTTAATTAATCAATTTAATTAAAATATTAAAACAAAATACTGTATATTTTAGGAGAATGCTTAAACTATAAGAGGAATGTAATTTAAAATGTGTGTTTGCATTTCCTGGATTACTTTGAATTTCACGTTCAAGCAGGCAGCGCGCAGTGCACGCACGCATCCATGATAAGTTATGAGTTATGAGCTCAAATGTGACATATGGTAAAACAAATGGTTCAAATGTGCAAGTGTAGCTACGAACAGGAAATAGAAGGAGGAGAAGCGTGGATCAGGAGTATCCCCTTTTCCACCTGGAGCCAGCTCTGTTCAGGACTCAACAATAACCTGCCTCCTGTGTGAACTGTCTGTAACTGAGTATTTTAACCTCTGTCATGACGGTGATACTCGCAGAGCTGAATATTCTGAAGTGGTTCAAGGAGTAAAAAGTTTGAGAAACACTTTTTAAAATGCCAATTAGTGGTGTACGTGCTGTTTTCACTCAGCACAGGACAGAACACATGGGAAAACACTGAATACTAACACATGTTGGGATTTTGAGGGAATTATTTATTTTAAAAAAAAACATCAAAACATCTCCACTAATTATCTGTAAGTGCCATTTCTTCTGGAAAATCTAATTATGATAATTAATTGTGATAATTACAAAGAAATTCCCACTATGCGCCCAACAAAAACATAAAATAACAGTAACAAAATCGTTTTTTTTATGACTTACCATAAACTGATTTCAGCTTCATGAAGCTCAGTTGAAACTGGAAAACAATGACCAGTCCTGTGATGAGATTAACTGGTTTATTCTTCAGGGTTATCGCCATCCTTCCTCTCAGCTCGTAGCGCATCTTCAGGAGAGCCCAGAATGAAACTAGTGAAGTGGCGCAGTGAGAATTAGCGCCTGTACCCGGGACACAGAGCTACAACTAGAAAGTTCCCGCTCGTCTAAATCGAGAAACCAAACGAAACTTTCGTGTGTGCTAACGTACAGTTTCTCCTCAGACTGATGTCCATGTTAAACCTGTAGACTGTCCGCAGACCACCTGTGCGCCACTTCAGTCTTGTCAGGAATGAAGCGCTGATGGTGATGAGAGCCTGTACAAGTGGAAACGCTGCCTTCAAGCACTGTCGTAATTCTCCAAATTATGATGCTAACGGAAGCATTGAGAGTAGTAAGAAGTTACGGTGTGTTATAAGTAAAAGTACTAGGGCTACACTGTGAAAATACTATATCATAGGTTAAGTAAGGTTTAATAAACGTCTTCCACCGCCGTGTAATGCTTAATGTGCCATCATCCGTTCATTTTGTAGCAGAATGTGTCGTAAAATTGAATATTACTAGGAGCAAGTGAAGGCAGCAGATGTTATGTCCCTCGTGTAATTCCAACCTTTCCCCACTAGATGGCGCTAATCACAATAAGCCCATGAAAGCAGACACGTTCAGCCATTAGATGAATGTCTTTTTAAGAGGCAGTGATATGGTTATGAAACATGCATGGAGATGATGAGGTGTGATCAATAGGTCGACTAATCATTGTTAACATTAATTTAAAAAAAATCTGTTTATCTGTGTTTTTATTATTGTGGTGCAAACTAAACTTACAAACTAAAGATGCTCTTTCAGAGGAATAGTGGATTGTTGGATGGATGCCCTCTCGTGGTGAAGTCACTGTTCCAGCACTCTGGTGTCCAAAGATTATACATATAAATATATATTTAACTTGAAGTAGTTAAGACTATATTGAAATCACATAAGCTTCATGCGGCACATATTAAAGATACATTGATGTGAAGTGGTTGAAAGCAATATGTATATGTATATTTATCCAAATTTGCACTTCAGTTCTGTTTTGACAGCTGTAGCTATTAGTTATTTTACAAGATAAGCTTTTACATATGAAACATACAAGGTTATAAATTATGATACTTTGTTGTAGATTAAACTACAGCTTTGAAAATATTACTTAAATTATCGGGATATTTATCCATAGGAAAATAATTAGTGACAGCCATCTAAAAAAAAAAAACATAAATTAGCAACACCTCAATAAAATGCTTATTAATATATACAAATATATGCTTAACATTAATGCTTAACAGTCACAGGAGGTCTTTTTCTGTATTTTTAATATTCAAATATTTTCCTCTGACATTTTGGATGCAGGTCTTTTCATAGCAATGGAGTGGCATGTTTATGTTATGTACTATGATGGGCGCAGGTGATTTAAGACTAAACATGAACCCACAGAGCAGAATCCAGTTTGACGCAAATATTGTTTAAATGAAAACATTAGTTAAGTCTGATGTGGTAATACCTCCCCCAAGGCAAATATTTAACAGCATGAACCCCTGCTGGCCCATCAGGATCAAAGGACACAAAAAACTCTTTAGTTCAAATGAATGATTTACTGCCAGATTCTAATTTGATTATACTGAAGCTCTAACTTTAAAATCCCCCGAATATGTGTGACTAGTGCGATGTCATTTATTCTAAATATAAATGTTGTAATATGTAGATCTGCTTGTTATCACACTACTTGTTTAAATCAAACCAAAGACAAAGAACAAAGCAGAAACATTGGATTCTTCATTTTAATGGAATACCCACGGATAGGACAATTTTTTTAAGGATGGCACAATAATGAAATAAAACATCACGGAAACATATGTCCAACATGATGCCACAATACAAGGACACTTGAGGACTTCAACAAAAAGAACCCAAGAACATAGTACAAGGGATGGGATTCAAAATCTGTTCCTCACACTAGAAATGGAAACAAACAGGGAGTGCTGCTTTACATTGTGTCAACGTTTCAAAACGGTCAACTCAGTGGGATAAATTTAGGCTAGAAAACACAAATAAGCGCTTCATTAAAAAGGTGTTTCATGTGCATTTTTCACACTGATGATCATTTCATTACTTTCGAGACCCTGAAACAGATTTATGAACAACTTTCTAATGTTTGTTCTAATGTGTCATTTGCTCTTATTTCATGACGTATCTGATGTGCTATCTTACAGCTGAAGGATAAGCCATAGATTTTTTTTCAGACAAATGTAAGAATACAGGCCACATAAAAAAATCCCAAAATGTCACATGATTTCTTAATGGATTTGGTCCAAGTGTTATCTTAGCACCAACAATACATCTGGGATTATGACGGTCCTGTTTTTTTTTCCACTTGTATCAATCATACCAAGATATCAGCAAATTTTCTACAATGATTTATTCATGTTTAGAAATGCTACTGACAGCACCTTTAATTAAACCATTATTTGTGTCAAAGATGTGGGTGGAATGAGAAACTTTAAACACTCAGCAGCGCAACAGCTCCACTTCAAAGATGAGAGTGGAATTCGCTGGGATGAGGGGTGGGAATCCTCGTTCGCCATACGCGTAGTCCGGTGAGCAGGTCAACCTGGCCAGCTGGCCAACACTCATCTGTGGAGGAGGTAGAGAGGGTCATAAAAAAGTCAATATCGACATAATAGAGGCTGAGATGTGCAAACTGTTGTCTCTAGTACAGGTTACATTCAAAAGAACTGAATCCTACATTTCTCCAAATGCAAATAAAGTGTAATTTGACAGACCTTCCCTGCCTGGTAAACACTTACATCTTCTAAACTCCTGTCCTCATTTTGAAACTAAACCATTTTCCCTCTAAAAGCCAGACATTTTCAGACCTTGGAAAGGGCCTAAGCCACCACAGAAGACAGTATATAGTTGTTACCATGTTAGGCTGGGAGACAGATATACTCTGATTTATTCAAATGTTCATGCATGGTGCATAAATCATCTACACAATCCAGCTATTAATGAATGTGCACACAGGGGCTATTTTCAGTCAGATAGCAACACAGACGACAGCTGCTATGAGACTACAGTGCTGGGAAGCTAACTAGTTAGCCAGCTGTCTGCAGATGTCAAAAAAGCTGAAATGAGCACAAGCACGAGCTCTGTGCTGAATCTGTGCTCGTGTATTTTCTCATCAACAAGGCCGTCTGGTGCCTCTCTGAGACTGACCATCACCATCCACCACATGTTACATTAATGTAAAGTTTACTGATTTTATGCCTTTTTTTTTTTTATTTAATAGGCAAGAGAAAATCTGTGCATGTGAAAACCTACTTGGCAATAAAGCTGTTTGTGATGTGTAGGTGGTGCAGGCATTTGAAAACCTAAAATTATGACACTTCAGTAACAATTTAGTCCACATTTTAACAGTAAAAATTCTTTCCCAGCCCTAGTTCACTGTCTGAATAATAACCCCCCAAGATGAAGCAGCTCATATTGATGTGTCCATCTCTGTACCTGAGCTACACCTTCATCCCAAGCACGAATGACCTGATTCTGTCCAATGTTGAACTCGAAGGGCTTCCCCCGTTTCCTGGAAGAGTCGAACTGTTCTCCATTCGTCAACGTGCCTGTTTCAACGACAACAGTAACAACATATGACTACACAATGCCAACAGCTAGTTCAAACACAGTGTGATTGAGTGTTAGATACACTATATACGCCAAGCGCACACATTGCCACCCGAACGTCCATCCGCTCAATGGGGGCGCTACTTGAAAACCGAAAATAAGAGAAAGCCGCTAGCCTATTAGAATTTTATATATATAACGGTTGATTAGAGAGATAAAACATCGTAGCATTATGCATATGGTGAGTAGATATTGTTCAGTTAGCGTTTGCCCCGTTTCCGGTCTTTGTGCTAGGCTAGGCTAGGCTAAGCTAAGCTAAGGCGTAGCCTATAGATCCATAGATCCATATTGCTGCACAGACCCGAGTTACATCCACCCTCTCCGTCTCTCGGCAAAAAGCGTTCCCAAACGTGAAACTACACAATTTATCGACCGCTACATTATGTTCGAGTGGGTCATATGTTCATATTTTAAATGAAAGTGGATGAATTAATTAAAACAACCGTTAACCAGTCAGCATTGGAATAACGCCTTACCAACGTAGTGCACGGTAACTTTCGATCCTTTCTGGGGAAAGGTCTTTCCTGAAAGCGTAAAAAAAAAAATGTCGGTTATAAATCGATGTTTTCTTTTTTAAATGAAGCGTATTAAAATGATAGACTCACTCGATTAATTAAAAAGCTTACCATCTCCAGGTCTAATGGTCTCGACGGTTACTCCCATTGTTCTCACCGAGCAGGCTTCACTCTCTCTCTCTAACGGCCCGGAGCACGAGCTCTTTCACTGTGTCTCTGTATGTGCGGCTACGTGCGCCGTGATTGGCTCATTTGACGACGTCAATACGCAGAACGTAACATGTCGTCACCATTGATAGTATATAGTATGTATGTAACTTTTATTGGTATTATATAAAAGTTACACACACACACAAATGTTGTGTTCGGTAACAATTTTGTTTTCATTGTTTCAAGGATCTTTTTTATTTTTTAAATAGATAATTATCTATTTCCATTTATTAACCACAACATTCACAATAATACAGTTCAGTACCTTGGCACTTGGCACTATATATATGTTTGTATCATCCAAGAGAATGTGTGTTTTATATATATAAAACACTTCTCTTGGATGATTGTCATCTTATCAATAAACACGCAGTCATAGCTGAAGAAGTCTTCAGATACTTAAGTAAAAGTTCTAATCTTATAAATTAATGGTGCAGCAAAATGTCTCGTTAGTGTCTTTGGATTAATATTATATAAATGTGTGTTGCATTTATGCTTGCTTCATGCTTAAGGTTGAGCTAATTCTAACTACTTTATATACTGTTGGGTAGTTTAATTTACAGTAGAGGCAGAAGTCTACTGATGTGCTTGCTCGCTGCTCGGTCCTCCCCATCCTAACACACAGCTCCAGCTTAAATATCATTGCAGCTTTTTTCCTGTGATTTGTGGTTATCAGTTATGTTATGTACAGCAATAATACATTCATATGATCAGGAGTGATTACATGAGCTGTTTCAGCAACAATTTGAGCTTTAGGATAAAATAATTGGTCGACTGCTCATCAAAAACTCAAATGTATCAACAGGAGAGCTGGTCGGCAACATAAAACAAGTTACAACAAAGTGTTTCTTAAATTCCATTTTATAAAAATGAGTTTTTTCAAACTACAGCAGAGGTCGTTGCTGTGCTTGGCTCTATTTGCAGGTAAGCTATAAGCATGTTCATATAATTAATAATCCAGTTTTCAAAATGCTACACTAACATCAACATTTCATCTTCTACATAATAGTTTTAATGAAAATATAATATCTCTAAGAACACAAGCATAATTTACAAATTGGTTTTAGTTTGTTACATAATCTGGACTAAGCATCAGATGAAGCCATCGTGCTGTCAGTTACATTTGACATCGGATCATGGTTATCGTGGAAGACGTTAAAGTCAGCTTCAGCTTTTGCGTCGTTACTCAAAAGTGCTGACTGATCCCTAAGACGCACAAGCAGAAATATCAGACAACATAAATCAGCATTCTTCTGTGTTTTTATATGTCAATTATTTATATATTTAATAAACTGCGTACCTTGCAAGGCGCTTCCTGTTCAACATAAAGAAGGAGATGAAGATGACGACTCCAGCCAGCAGAGTCAGACCAACTGCCAGACCAATGGACAACATGGCTGCAGACACAGAGAATCATGATGAGAGCACAACATCTGACATAAACTCCTTCTTACAGGCAGCTCTTTGTACACTACACTTCCACTGAGGTTTAAAAATTACTTAATTTTAAGAATTTGCATCAGGAATTATCTTGCTTGTTCTTGGCTGTTGCAATCAGCAACTACACCGCTAGATGCCACTAAATCCTACACACTGGACCTTTACAGGATAAGACTGTTCTGTATATAGAGCAGAGAGAAATGAGTTACACTATTGCAATGGCTATTGTCAGTCTGACATACGCACACACACATCCCACTGCAGTAAATAACTCAAATATTAACCCGCTGCTAAACTTGTCTCTAACAAATGCACTATTTATATATCTTTGTATGATACATGTCTACAGTGACCAGCTGTTTTAGGGAATTACTGACAAACAATTTATTTGTGATCCAGTTTAAAGATTCTAATTTTCAGGAGGAAAAATGTGCATGGAGCTATCATATAAATTCCAATTCGTACATGTTTACATTAGGTCTAGGCGGGGGGGAATGATTTCTGTCAGATTACCATTATCATCATCAGGAGGGGGGTCTGAGTAGCAGCCACCAGGCTGGATGCTGATATCATCAAGAGCGACATCCCCACCTGTATTCATCCCTCTCTGATACACAAACACAAACTGTGAAAAGAAGAGAATGCAGTCAGAAAATTCACGAGTAAACACCACTGTTGATGATTAATGTGTAAATGAAAGTTATCACTGAAAGGTCCAGGATGTTAAAGCTTATAATTGATCATAAGATCATTATTACCCAGAATGGTTCTTTATGTTTAATAGGCACATTAGCCTCCTGCCACTTGTCTCCCTTGTCTCCAGCCTCAATCCACTTCAGAGTCCCATCTTCGTAGCCACCAGAATGCATTTCTCTATCAGATAGGATAATGTTATCAAATGTTATCAGAGCACAGATCATGTTTAATGTTGCTTCGCCTTCAGACATTAACAGTTAGTTACCTGTCATTTATGAAAACTCTCAGAGTCCCAACGTGGTCACCGTACATGTGGTACCAGAATTTCAGACAGTGACCTCTTGTGGACGGCTGGAACACGTCACTGATCAGGAAGGACATGTCTCCCCACTCACCCACTGAGCTGTCCACATACAGATAATAA
Organism: Protonibea diacanthus; assembly: GCA_028641955.1. Taxonomy (NCBI): domain Eukaryota; kingdom Metazoa; phylum Chordata; class Actinopteri; family Sciaenidae; genus Protonibea; species Protonibea diacanthus. The sequence continues at coordinate 17,670,229 of CM053988.1, read as the reverse complement.
CCTGGTGGAAACAACACAGATCACACACAAATAATGAGAGAAATGACTCTTATATTCATTTTATAACAGGATATAGTCCACAAACATATGTGTAACTGGAGTGCTGCACTAAAACTACAACCTCTCTTCTTCTTTACCTAGAATTGCAGAGTTAAATATCCACATTATTACCGTGACTTGAGTTGGTGGTGTGATCAACACTGGGTCCGGTGTTTGGGTTTGGCGAGGCTCCTCTCCCACGGAGCCAGTCCTCCTGGTCGACATCTCCTCCCAGGTTGCTCCAGCTACACATGTTGCTCTCAAAGTCGCAATGTCCAGGAGGAGGACACTGAACATCCGTCAGATGAACATCATCAAAAGCCATGTCTCCCTCCTGGGTGGGGCCAGACTTCACACCTTCCACCACGATCTGAGAAACAAGGATGGAAATGACCACAGTCCTCTATAATTCTATGGTTACTGCACTGCACTTTATATTGTGATCATTTTTAGGATATTCTCCCCAGGATGACAATTATCAGACTGTTTCTGACTGTTGTTTTGGGTGGACCTTCGTGACTCACCCTGTAAGGCTGAACCCGGGGCAGAAGTGATGCCTGAGCGAACCTCCACAGCCGGCCTTGATCTCCTGCCTGAGAGAAAATCAGATCTTGCTTCCCGCCTTCACTCTGCTGGTAAACGTTCATCATCCCCATTCCTTTGCCATACATGTGGTACCACAGCTGCACGCAAGCTCCTTTGCCTGAAGGAGTGGAGGAAGGAAACCCAGATTAAATATGATTTGATGGCTGATATATCAAAGGAAATATCCAGAACAACAACTTCTGTTCGTCTTTTGTTACGAAAGCTTAGATGTCCTGATATTTGTGTTTTATTGTAGTAAAAAGTGGAATGAAAAGTATATTTACTCAAGTACTTATACTTTAGTACAAATAAAGACCGAACCTATTAATCCCGCCTGTGTGGATTCATCACACTTTGATTCAACATTGGAGAACACACTGGTGACCGTCTCACCTGCAGGGTACAGCGGTGAATACATTTTAGCTGTCTGGTGTTCGACGTCAGCAGCAGAGGAGGACAGGTAGTAGTAATGGCCCGTGGGTGTGTTGGTAGTGTGGTCACTGTCTGGCCCAGTGTTGGGGTTGAGAGTGGAGCCCGACTGTCTGACCCAGTCAGAGTCATCGGTGGTGTCCTGCTGCCAGTTACAGCTTCCCTCCTCAAAGTCGCACATATCTGCAAGTTTTGGTAAGCATTAGAAAAAGTGTGCATATGTTTTGCAGAGAATAAAAATGGTAACTCAAAGTTTAGAACTCATTATTGCTAAAATTATGTGCATAGGACTGAACTGGAGAACCAACAGAAAATGTTTTCTTTTACATTTGTGACTCCTGTTGCATTCATGTACATCTCCATCTGCATGCTGTTTATATACTGTATGTGAGTCATATGTTCTCTTTTTCCTGATTCCTCCCTACTTCTTGTTATTTTATTTTAGTTTAGTAATCATTTTCCACTAATAATCTTCAACATTATTCTACATTTTTTCTCATCACCAACAAATCCCACAAAAAGACCAAAACCAGCAGGTGTTCCTCAGCCTGTCTCACTCTCAGTCGCGAGCACAGTTTGTTCCCACTGAAGGCGTCACAGCAGCAGGACGTGGGATGTGGGACTGACTCATGTTCGTTATAATGAAGGAACATGTCACCCAGTGCAACAGTGCCTATTACTGATGTGTTTTTAATCGTTTTTGGATGGAGCCCTACAGCACAGAGGATTAATATTTATATAAAAGGCTTACAATGTAGCCCGTCGTATCCTTTAAATGAAGGGTTACGTGTACCAAGACATCTCCATGAGCCAAGATTTGATCAAGGTAAAGAGAGAGATAAACATTTTTTATTTAATTGCCTATTAGAGCAAGTAAGAGAGGACGATGTGGTTGAGAGGATATGATTCACTGGGGAGACAGTATTTCTTGTAAATGTGCCTCCAATTTCTTTTACCTTCAAAACTATTACATATAAACCACTTTAAAATAATCAAAGTATGAGAGAATTACAGCCCAGTCAACTGAACTAACATGGTAAACACCCAGTTGTTATGTCTATGATTTTCTCCAGCTTCAGTCTTATTACCAGAGGCAGGACATGGTCCACTGATGAGGGAGATGTCATCGATGGCTATGTCTCCCGCCTCTCCTCCGACTGTAGCCTCCAGAATCAGTTGGTGGACGCTCTGCACTGTCACGTGGATCTGCACCAGCAGCCACTCATCCCCCTGATTTCCTGATTTTTGCCACACCTACAGGAAAGACAGGAGGCTGATTCACTCGTCACAATGAGGATGTGAGGAGGTTTTTTGCAACACAGCGGTAGCACAAACTGTGCAGCTTGCACCCAGTATACAATGCATTAATGTCATTTTGCAATCGGCATTTCACAACTATGCGAAAGTATAATAACAACAAAGCAAAAACCCAGTGGTAACAGTCACAAATATTTCTCAATCAACCTCAAAGCCGTTTTTCTAACATTGTAGTAAAGGGAAGTAATGTGTCCAGGCTCAAAACACAATTGATAAAAAATGTGGCCTTCTCTGACCTCTGCTACTCTTTGGTTGACACAACATACAACAATCTATTTGAAAAATATTAACCACATGCATGCTTTACCACTGTTTTCTTCAAGGGATCTGTTGTTTGTAGAAGCAGCCTGAAGGAGCCCACAGTAGCTCCAAACATGTGGTGCCAAAATGTGAAACAGTATCCTTTTTCACCAGCAGGTGGCAGCAGTGGAGACTTCAGTTGGGCCAAATTTCCTTTTACACTTGGCGGGGAACTCTCGATGTACACGTATTTCCCTGTGAAACAATTTAAACAGCAGATTTCAACCTTTCTGCCATGTGCACATGCAGCTCTCTCCATATAAATGAGCTGTGAGGAATCCAAGCAGAGAGTGATTTTCATTTGAACGCTATTTAGAGGTGAAAAAAAAGGAAAACACTTCAAATCTTATGACTACTTAGATTCATCCTGTGACCCCTTGGAGTGCCCTTAGCCACTGGGTTGACACTACTGCCATTAAAAGTGTATCTGTTTGTGCAGTAATTATGTTTTACTTTTAAAGGCTGGATGATGTCTGTAATCATTTCACACAATCAATTTAAAGTGAGACTGTGTAACTTTTAAAATGCAGATAAAACAAACTTCTTCTCACAAATAAAAAGTTGCATTCATAAGCAATATCCAGTTTGGTACATTTGCTCAAGACATTACTGAATCAGTTTTCTGTCACTATGACTCTAATCTTCCAGTAATTGTGATGTGTGTGACCACAGTGACCATAACTGGAAAACAACAAAAGTTACCAAATCTTACCAAATTCTTACAGGCAATGATTAATTTCAGTATGAGTGCACAACAGCTATTTAGTGATTTGATTTAGGTGTTTAAAGATGAATCAAAGTGACCTTTGCCGGTAGTGTGGTCGCCAGCAGGCCCGGTGTTGGGGGTTTCAGTAGGACCAGACCTGCTGATCCAGTCTAACTCATCTTCAGCTCCCTGCAGCCAAACACACAGACCGTCTTCAAATGAACAGCCACAGGCAGATAGAGCTGAGGAGGGAAAAAGAGTTTCAGAATTAGCCCAACGCTCTTTTTTTTTTTTTTTTACAAAGTAGACAAATTAACTTTAAAAAAAAGTATTTACCTGGTGGCTTGTAAGATTTTTCACAGTCCACGAAAGATATGTCATCCACAGCAACAACAGGATCAGCAGTGTCCGTCTGAGTCACTTTGGTCATGCTACTGAACCAAACCTAAGAACAGACATGTTGACGTTCATGCTTTAGATAAATGAGTGTCCTTATCACCAAAGGAAACACTGAATTCAACTTCAAACATCCTGTTTATAGACATATTCTGGAAAACGTCATGCAGTTCTGGTCATCTGGACATACACTCAGTTGCCAACGCAGTCAAATACAACAATCCTGCAGTAAATTCTACTTTCAAGGTTATCATGTTCAGTTTTTCTCAGATTTAAACGTGTTGATTCAAATTTCATATTTAGTGTATCCTTTTTTATACTAATTGGGGAGGACAAAATATTAGACACCATTAAGCTAAATCAGCACTTCAACAAAAACTGATCATATTAACCTAACATGGACATGATTTACTGCAAGTTTCAGCTAGTTTATAATTTAACAACATAGTGCATAAGTATAACATGATTGTGCATACACTACAAAAGTAGCATCACTTTTACTAATGTGTGTTTATGCATTAGCTCTCCATTCATTGTGAATATACAGATGCCTGACATATTAAAGGAGAAGCCACCCCAAGCTGCCATAACAGTCCAAAATCCCTCTATAGGTATTGGAGATCTTTGATAAATAATTTTAATATTTTCTAAGTATATTGCCCTGAATATGTTTGTCTGTGTATTGTGAAGTCACAAATAACATGATGTTTAGTTATTTTATATATATTTTCAGGCTGAATTATTCGAGTCCTTATGCCTACTGTAACCGCTTATTAAGGAAACTGTCAACCCAGGTTTAATTTTTTTTTATGTAAAAGGGGATGTGAAAAATAACCAAATAAAGAGTTTAATGTCACTCGTCTGTAAGTCTCTTTCATCAGCATTAAAATGCAACTGTTCAACTGTTGAGTGGGCACTCGGCCATAAACCTTATAAGACTTCTGGTGCAGGCCTAGAGGAAGATGCTCCGGGGTCCAATGGGAGACAGTGTTGTGACTGCGTGACCACAGGATTGCTTCACTCCCGTCAGCTTGCTGCATAAGCACTCTGAGTGACCCAGCACTCTCTGCACTGATGTGGAAGTGAAACCTGCGTTTAGGAAAGAAGGAAGGAAGAAGAGGAGAGTGTTGGATTGGGAAGAGAGTTGCATGGTAGTTGGGAGCATTGAGCAATTCATACTTCAAATACTAAACAAATATTTTACTGACATAAGGGATGATCAAAAGAGAAATGTGTGCATCAGTGCCGTGGTTATCACTTACAGAATCTGGCAGTAGGGGGATGAAGGGGAGAGCGTTGGACTCTGGAGTCGGGCCTCACTCTGTGTGGACCCCTGACTGAAATTCACTCTCATGTAGTAGCCTGAGAACACAGGAAAACATCCTTTATCAACAACTTTAAAACGTGCCGAGGGAAGAGTGTGGTGCTTTCAACATCTCTTCAATAAACTATCCAATAAGCCACTAAAGTCACCTGTGTCCGTGGTGTGGTCAGTGGGTGGCTCGGTGTTGTTACTGGCTTTCAGTCTCTGCCAACGGGTCCGTCCTTCACTGATGTCAGTCCATTGGCACTGGTTATTCTCAAAAGTGCACGGACCTGAAAGTTTAAGGAAAGGCGTGAGCAACTCTGCTTGGTGAAAGAGGGAGGTGAATAACAGTTCATGAATCACGTGTCTCTGAGTAAAGTTTTAAAATAATCTGTTTTTGAGACACAAACGGAGATAGAAAACAAATGTGCAATGCCTGTGCTTGACCATAGCGAGATATCTTGTACTGTTATGTTGCTCATTCCACCTTAAAACAATCTGATGCGGTGCTTCATTACAGTTGAAGCAGTTACTGCAGTTTGCTTTTGAGCTCTGTTTTGTGGTTAGCCTCCTGCAAATCTGACATGTCGTTTGTACTGAAGTGTTCAGACTGCATAAGGCAGTATATTCAACATATACTGTGTATTTTTGGGTAGCGTAACATTTTAATACAAGTTTTAGACAAATTCATGCTGCTCCACACTCCAAACATACAGTATAACACCAGGAACAAAATCACACCTGCTTCTTTTCTAACGTATAACATAATAATTTCACTTATATTTCAAAAATCAATGCAAGATTCAGCCAAACACCATGTCATGTTATCACAACTTGACATACAAGTGTACTTTGTTGGGTGTCTCTGGTAAGCAGAAACCTATTTCTCTTCACAGTCACCATTTTCGCAAAACTGCATGATTCAACATACTGTATAAACAGTTTTATCTTTTGGCTCTGTAGCAGGAAAATAATATTTCTCAATCAGTGATGACATGGATAATCGGGCGTTATTGTGCTGACATTATCAGCCTGCTTTATTGTCTAATAGCCTGTAAATAAATCCACCTGAGCAAAAACTTTCGATGTTATTATAAGATGTGCTGACACAACGGAGGAATCATTTGCATTCCAGGTCTCTGCAGCCTGTTTTAGATCGATACAGTATACACGCAGCTCACCGCAGCCATCCTCGTCCTCCCCCTGGGGGCAGTCTGGATGATAATCACACTGTAAGGTTGCCAGGATACACTCAGCTGACCGCCAACAGAAAAACTCGTTATCCTGCATCACCAAACAAAAGAGGAAAGTAGCTATGGATTATTTAAACAGAGTTATTTCATTGTGTTTGCAGCCATGAGCTTGTTCTGTCAAGTAGTTTACCTGACAGGGGTTGGTTGGTGCAGTTGAAGTTGAGGCTGTGGCTGGAGACGTAGGTGGGGAAGAGGTGGGTGATGTGTCGGGCAATTTGTTGTTATCGGGGTCAAACACACACTCCCTGGAGAAAGAGATGTCATCCAGTGCAACCAGCCCTCTGGGACCGTCACCTGCTTCATATCTGAAGACAATCTGAGAAGGAAAAGAAGCATTATGACCTCGTTGCTACATTTTACTTCTGTTATCATGAAACATTAGTGATAAAACACGCCATAAACAAAAGGGCGAAAGTAAAGTCAAGGACAACTTTGTGATACTGATACTGTCCGGCTGTTCATTTCCATTTTGGGTTTGGTCTCCACTAACTCGTGGAGATAATATTACCCCTAGATCCCACCGCCTGTGACACTCTGTTAGCCTGTTCTCCACGTGGCTTCATATCACACCAGGAAAGTTTCAGAGGTGTAGCGCTTTGCCCACCAGACTCTATTAACTTGCTCAGATTTGGTAATTTTTCCTTGGTTTATGTGCTTCTACCATGACCTTTTGCAACAGTCTGCACGAGGTGTTTTATTTTGATTCAAAGCTGTTTCTGCGTCTGTCTTCTGGTCAGCTTTATCTGCTCTGTGCTGTTTGACGTGGCTGGTCGTGGTGTCAAAAGCAGAAAAGTTTTTCTCGAGCGGAGAGCCTCCTTTACAGAGCTGGTTAAAGAGTGAATCTGTCACTTTGAGCAACACATTAAAATATTCATCACAGCAGCTTTCAAAATAAAATCTTCCATTATGATAGAGTAAACAACCTGAGAACATTTTCATAAATCAGGCGCTCACGTCTGTCATTTAATTAACCGTCTCTGTCCTCACTGACCTTGCTATTGTCCGAGGAGGAGAACGTGACCTCTGCCCTCCGCCAGCTGTGACTCTGTGAGTTTTCTCTGATCCACAGCTCAGTGTCGTCACTTCCAGACTGTTGCGTCCTGGACTGGACTGTCAGTCTGGCTGCAGCATCATCCAGGCTGAAGAAGAAGAATCTCATCTACACGGATAGAATAAGAGTCACAAAAACAAAGAAATACAAATACTGATTTGGCTGCAGGGTCAAAACATGCACAAATACACATCAGAGAGGCATGTAATGTGACTATTTAACTGCACACACATTTTTTTTTAAATTCAAACTTCACCCAATCACATCCCATCAAACAGCATCTTTTTATGCACCCACATGTACTCACAGTGCAGTTGCTGGGTAGTAAGGTTTTAGAGAGAATCTCTATCGTTTGGCCCTTCTCTGTCACAGGGATGATGTAGTGCCCTGTATAATACAATGAAACAATACAATGGAAAGTTACAGAAGAAACTTAATTAGAGGACTTCAACCATCTAGTAGTTAAAGAGTTATGAGAGTGATTAAACTACCAAACAGCTCACAGAGTATAATATACCTGCAGCAGAGTTTTTGGTGTGATCCCTGTGAGGCCCGTGTACAGGCCAAGCTTCCTGTCCTCTGTGACGGGTCCACTTAGCTCCAGGTGTGTCCACATCACTCTCCGCCCAGGAACACAGACCTCGTTCAAAGCTGCAACGCTCCACAACGCCTTGTTGCTCTACATCATTATTAATATGATCATCAGGTAAAAGGGAGTGAGAGGTAGAGAAGTTATAAACTATTAAACATGAACATGAAAGTGTGAATGTGTAGAGCTTCAACATCGATTAATCTGCTGATTATCTTCTTTAGTAACAGATTCATCGTTCAGTTTATAAAACATCAGAATGCCATTCACACTTTCCTAGGTGACGTCTTTAAATGTCTTGTTATGTTTGAACAATTATGTATGACAAACAAAAGCAGAAGGTCCTCATGTGTGATGTCTAAGACAGACAATGTTTGGCGTTTTTGCTTGAGAACTGTCACACTAACTTGCAGATAAAGTTATATTCAGATCACAGACTGTTATATTTTCACTAATGTTAATCATACAATTACTCACAGATGCATCAGGAGTGATATTAAGACTTGTAAAAAGTGCGTGAAATATGTGATGTGATATATGCTGCTGTTCAAAAGTTTCAGGTTTTGATGCAAAGCTTCCATATATCCTTATATTCTTTTTTAACTGTTGCTCAGAGATTCTTTGTCTCTTTCTGCCCTTTCAATTGTCTTTTTGAACCGTTGTACAGTGTTTTGTTCTTCTGTTATGAGGCATTACTTTTTTGCAAACTCATACAAAATTACATCTTCTGCAAAAGCAAAATAGCCACTGAATCAAAGTGTGAGTGTATGTTTGTATTACCCAATATCAAAATGTCAAAGTTTACTTAACATTCAACCTTTTTAAAGGAAATTATGAAACAAAGTTTAAAACAAGTACACAGTGTGCAGAGCCTTGATAATCTGTACCAGCGAATTCAGCATTTCAACATTAAACATCTGTGATCTGTCTCACCACAGTTGCTCTCATCAGACTGGTCCCCACAATCATCGCTGAAGTCACACACTAGGTTGTGCTCCACGCACACACTGTTGTTGCACGTGAACATAATCTCTGGACACGAGAGTTGGGGCTCTGAGAAGGAAACCAAAAACTGTTTAATGAATGTGAATCAACCTTTTTTTTCCTGCATGTTGGAGTGTGCAGGTAGAGCAGGAACACTTACCAGGTAGGGTGCAGTTGGTGAAATCTACGTCATCAATGGCGATGTGTCCAGGCTTGGTGAAGCTCCTGGAGCCTTCAAACAGGATGGAGAAGTCCTGAGGCATTCGACCAACCGTTACCTCACCGTGATGCCAGAAATCGCCATGGTTACCAGACAGCCACAACAATGTGGTGGTCCTGGAGCGCTCTTTAAGCACCACGTTCAGCTCTTCTATATCTGTAACGGTGTACAGAGTTATGCAGAAATATACTCACATACAAAGAGAGCAAGAACGTGTGATTTTACAACATACCCTCTCCAAACATGTTGTAGTAGAAGTGTAGCGTGCAGGTGGCGCTGGCCTGTTTCATGGTGGGACTCTGCACGGCGGCAGGGCTCATTTGATCTCCTCGTTCAGATTTCACTGCCATGTACCAACCTGGAAGAAACACATTAGAAGAATTATTCTTCCTTTCTATGCACAATTATCAGTAGAAAGTACAAGCAGCAGAAAGTATGACACAGAGTGGAAAAGGCTGGAGGTTTTATCATTTTGTTGGATAACTATTGCAACTTAAATATAATACACTAACGTATGCAGTGATAAAATGTTTGCTCTGTTCTTGGGGAATGATAACTTTTGGCGTGGTGGCACCATGATTAATTCCTACTTTTTTTCATACCTGTCTCAGATATTTAAACAATATTGGGACATATCATGGTGCCGAATAAAAATAAACAGGTGTGATGGCACGTGAGCTAACAGCATAATTCAATGATGAATCACAGAAGTGTAGATTTAATGTTTAGCATAAGCATTAAAAATCAAGGAAGCCCGAGCTTGAACAAAACAAAGATGAGGATGTAGAAACTGTGGCTAACATTAACCCACACGCAGCACCGGTACCATACATATTGTAAAAGGGGAAACACGGGAGAAATCTCACTTCCATATTCAACTTCTTTTACTCTTGTAACGGACTTCTGATTCCAAATATGTGATATCAAAAACATGTTTATATAATCACAAATTTATGATAACAAATGGCTAAAAAATGAAGAAGTCTGCATTGTCAGTGAGCTCTTGTAGATAAAGGCACTCTATCAGAGTTTAGTATGTGGACTCACCCAGCTCAGTGCCCACTGTGTGGTCCACAGAGGGTCCAATGTTCTCAGAACCGTTCTTTCCTCTCATCCACTGACACTGGCCAACACTGATGTCCTCCCAGCCACATGTGCCGTTTTCAAAGTAACAACCCACAAATCCCAAACTTGTGTCATTTACTACAAGAAAAAGAAACCGTTTTTTTTTTTTTTAGTAAATTAACATCAGAGACATTTCAGTAATAAACTATGGAAATAACAAAGTACCTTGACAAAGGCCTGGTGTGACACTGATGTCATCAATAGCAATAAATCCACTGTTGGTAGACTCTGCTTCGATCAACAGCTGAGCATGAGACCAAAATCAGTGAATATGATAAAATATCTATACTCTCTGTTATTATTATCTCTACCACAGAGGCCGTTTAGGTTACCTGGAAAGGTTTGTTGTTTGTCTCTACAGACTGAGAGAACCTGGTCCAGCTGCGTCCACTGCTGTTACCGCTGAACATCAGATCGTCCTCCGATGTCCCTGAACACTTGTACACTTTCAACGTCCCCGAGTCACTGACAAACAGTCAAATGTCACATTTTTATGTGATGTGTGAGATGAGATATGTGAAAACAGTAAATGCCTCCGTTCATCATCACTGAAACCTGAAACTTTCTGCACTGACAGATGAAGAAGAGAACGTGTTTCTTCATTCATTCAACAAGCAAATGTTGCCATTGTATAAACATTTGTCTACAGAATTGAACATGAATACTCTGGAGCTTCTCTTTATGATTCAGGGATGGCACTGATTTGCTGTCAGCTCACACAATGTGCGCTCTCTCTGTGTTCAAAACATTCGGGGTATAGTGTCTTATAAAAGCCACAAATCCTCAGATCATTGGCACTGATGCGCTTCAATTTAGCTTTACCAGAACATTATCACAAACATTATATATTATACTCCACGTGGAGTCTATTTTTAGCTTGTTGACGGGATGAAACTATCATTTTTTTGGGTCATGTCTTATCTATCATTTTTTTGGGTCATGTCTTATTCACACATTAGATCTGTGTAAAGAATGAACTCTGCCACAGAGTATTCTTAGTCTTGCACAAAGTGAGGCAGGTGATTTAAGTCTGAATGACATTTGCACACACTTCCTGAGGAAGTTAATGAGGAAACAAAACAGGATAAAGTGCATCCCTAGAGTTGTCACATACTGTATGGTGTGAAAAGGGTGCTGATTTGTAATTTTCCTTTGCTGACCTGTTCATATGGTACCAAAATGTCAGACAGGAGGCGGTGTCTCTCGGTTGGATCCATTCTGACAATACTTGTGCTGGACTGATGTGGTTCTGGTGCAGAGACGAGCTCAACAAAAAACGACCTGGAGGCGAAAATAAGAATAAAAAATAAGGAACAAAATGAAAGACTCTGTCAATGCAAATTAGTTGTGAATGTTTTTTTCATTGATGATAATTTTGGCGTTAAACTCTAAGCACATCAGGATCAACTGGAGAAAGTCAGGAGATCATTTTGAATCAATTTGAAGCCTTCGAAGAGACAGAAGGAAACGTTTGATGGACGGGGAGGAGGTAATGTCAGCACGGATATAAGTCAGGGATAAAAAGAGAAGTTAATATGTAACAGGCTATGTCAGTTCGCAGATTGCAACACTGGCAGCTGTTGAGCTAATTAGCTAAATTTCTATTCATGTATTTCTTGAGGGTGGTCACATTTTCAAACACCAAAGAAAAAAATATATGTGAATGGGTAAAGTGGGTGCAATCTGCAGTTATTTAAAATTAATTTTTATTGCTTTATTTTTGTCTGTTGGATTGATCTTGATGCATGCTCAGCATTCCTGACTGTCATGTTTATTGTGCCCAGAGTTTTATGTTCAACAAATCAACTGAAAAAAAATAAAAAAAATAAAAATCATTCCTGCATGTTAATTTAGATAATAATAAAAAAAAAATAATGAAATGTAATGAAAAAAATACAAATAATCTAAAAATAGAATATATAGATATATTTTATCATTTTAAATAAAAATCATCATGTTAACTCCAGTGATTGGCACTTTTAAAGGTGCAGTCACAGCTGCATATAAATAATTAAAGCTGAAATAATCGTTTGTGGAGTTTTTTTTGAGCCAAGAAAAAGAGAGTTGTTATGGTCAATGTGCAGACAATTACAAAAAAATCCAGCAGACATGCAGCAACATTAGCATTTGTAGTTGTGTTTCAAGTCATCTGACAAAATGAAGCAGATTAGCACGGCAAGACTGAACCAAAACAGGAACGTAGTGGCCTGTAAAACCAAAGCAATGAGCTGACACGTGCTAAAACGCTCTGCAGAGCTGAGGGGAACTGCAGAGTTAAGGGATTATCCTTTGCGGGTTTGTTAGTATGACAAGAGTGACCCCTTTAACATGAAACATATTTCAAAATAAAATAAAAACTTGTCTCAGATTTAAGGCTTTAAATCAGGAAATTCAGCACAGCTTCATGAATGAAAAATAACGGCAAAGTCTAGAGACTTTTTCATTGGATTGTTTGGTGTTTAAAGCTGGGATTTCTGCTACAGGTGCAGTTTATTTTTTTGTTGATCTTGTCATATTGAGGTATATCTAAGGCCGTACCCTCCGCGGTCTGAGTGGTGTGGTCTGCTGGTGGACCCTGGAAGCCTCCACTAGCCAGCACCCAGTCATGTCCACCTTCTCTGGGGATGTTGACCCATGTGCACTGTCCAGACTCAAAGTCACAGCTGCTTGGAGGACTGCAGGCTCCATTCCTCACAGAAATATCATCTAATTTCACTGTAGTATTCCCAGGCACATGGAATGCCTTAAACCCCACCTGAAGAAGACATTAAGCAATTTTTAGCGGTTCAGTGACTTGGTATGAAAGAGACAGTTTGACTTGCAGACAATGTGAGGAAAGGGATCACTGTACAAACTGGCTTACACGAAATTTTGTAGGGGAGGACACAGTGACTTCCGCCACCTCCCAGCCTAAAGAGGGAGCTCCAGATCGTTGCCAAAGTGCATCACCCTGCTCCTCGTTCCGCTGCACATGTACAGCGAGGCTGTTATAAGGCCCTGCAGGTAACCAGTACCTGAACATATACAGTACATACACAAACATTAAAATCTGCATCAGATAGCAGTGTGTAAACGTGTGTGATGGCAACACTGGACTCACCAGAAGCGCACACATATGTCTTCAGTTGGGGTTAACTCTGGTGTGAGCAGCACAGCTTCTTCAATCTGTGCCGAGTTTGATGTCATCACAGTCATATAGAAACCTACAGCAAGGAGCGTTAGAGCTGTTTCAGATGCACTCACAGTTCACTCACACAGCATGACTGATGTTTTAGATGATTTTGCTCACTGTAGATTGTCCTTTAATTATCTACACCTCAATAGACTGTCAAAAGAAACAAGAAAACCCATAACTGCAAAATTTCATGTTGAGTCTAACGGAACAACACCGCCGTCCGTAGAGCTGCACAGTGTTAAATGTCATTTAATAGGTTTTGGCATACATTACATACTCAAGCAGATCATCCAAACAGTAATGTTCCATTCCCAGACACAGTGGCAAAACTACCCAGTATTTCACAATAAAACGTAGCAGAAATCACAGCCCTGATATTGCGTGGTGCCAGTTCCCGGCTGGAAAACCAAAAACAGCTATGACTTATGACTTACAACTGATTCACCTTACATTATGAACTCCTTTTAGTTGTGGTGAGACTCTGACGCTCTGCTCTTTCAATGACTCAACCTGAAGCTGTCGAACAGTTTTCTTCTCACCGTTTTCTGTTCCATATGTGTGATCCGTCTCATTTTTCGTCCCTCTCTTGCGATCCCACTGACCCAAGTGATTGACTTCGCTCTCAAAGCCACACACGCTGGAATCAAACCCACATGCATCTAAAATGGTGTAAAAAGGGGCAAAGTTGTAATAATGTCTTTATGTTTTGACCTCATGTGAATATCATGTAATAGTGGGTCTATGTTTACGTACTCTCACTACTGCAGGACCCCTCCCTCACTGTAATGTCATCAATGGCAATGAATCCTCGACTGTTGGTGCCTCTATAGCCAGTAAACATCAGCTGTGGACAGAGGAACACACATAGCATTCAATACAAGAGAGACAATGCATAAAAAATGTTGTTCTGAAACAAATGGGGTGCATATATTTGTGTTTGTGTATTGCGTCCTGATGAAACTGACATGGATCTTAATGAAATAAATGAAATGCATGTGCAGCTTTGAGCCCTGCAGATAAATCTGACAATATTAGCTGTCTATAAATTAGTATCGTTGTATATTTTAGTAGATAAGAAACAAGAAATTGCAAAGATTTGACAGAGACTATTTAAAACAAAGCTGCCATTATATTGTTTCTTCACAAGAGAGATTTTATTTTTTTAATCTCAAAATTCCTTTAAAAACAGATTTAAAGGATTCTTATGTGTGTTTGTTTACATTAAGAATAAATTGACTGATGCATCTTTATCTGTTTTATAAGCTCACAAACACTGATATCTGTATCAGCCTAAAACACATTGTTAAATATGTGGTTAGGTTAAAACTTACCCGGGTAATTGTAGTGCTCATATTGATGTTTACTTGTGCATTGATCCACTCTGGATTCTGGGTCCCTCGGCGAGTCCACACTAACACTTCAGAGGATTTCTAGAACAAAGTAGGTCATTATAGCTCAAATGTAATTTAAGCAAAGCCAGTAACAGAAGGTTTAAAGTAGTACATACTGTTTCAACCAGCAGATCCAGGGTGGATACCGAAGGACCGAGCATGTGGTACCAGAATCCAACACAGAAATGTGATGTAAGACTGATGACAGGAACAGAGACGACCGCTCTCTCCTCATCTTTAGATCCAGATCCATTCAGCAGTAAGAAGAAACCTTCATATATAAAGAAAATGTAAATTGTTCTGAGCTGCATTTCATTCATGAGAATTGTTGTTATTGATAATTGTTTTGATTTCATTACTGATCATTTTAGTCTATTAAATGTCAGAAATTACTATCAGTAGCAATGTATTTAACAAAAACAATGCTCTGATCAGTACATACAGTAAAATGATCACACAGGCAACAGATGTTCTGTTAACCACATACTTCAAGTGTTGGTGCCTATTGATCGTCAATACCTTGATTATTTCCAACAGTATGATCATACTGAGGCCCATCCCATGGCTGGTCCACTTGAAGTCCGTTACTGAGGGTCCAGTTCACATCGTCACTGAGCTCCTGGACCCAACTACATAGACCTGTTTTACAAGATTTTATATCTTAAAATTTGTGACGTAATGTGATGAATAGACATTAGAATATTTATTTAAATAAAAATACAAGTCAACTTTTCTGCGTTTGGGTTTATTCATTCATTCTGGCTTGTAAGTGGCTTGTGTTCTAACTTTAGTGATTGCTCCTTTTTGTCATTTCCCTCGTTACTCCATAATATATACACTGGTCCTTTCAGTTCTGGCTCAGCCTAACCCTTTGAATTTTGTTTGCCTTCCTTGATTTTGAATCCTTGGCCACCTCCTGAGTTGTGCATTTAGGCTCTGTGTTTTGAACTGTGGCCTCAAGTAAAACTCATATCCTCTAAAGACTGCAGAGATAATTTCACATTAACATATACTGTATATATCGTATTAACACATTTTTGGAGAAACTTTATTTCCAGTTGCAAGAAGTTATATTTAGCAGTGTGACTCTGTTCTGGGACAGACCTTCCTTGCAGATAGGCGGATAGGCAGATTGCAGAGGTGCTTCCTCTGCAATCTGCCTATCCGCCTATCTGCAAGGGTAGGCAGGCTAAAGCAGCATAAAAAAGGCACTGTGAATGTTAACCTTTAAAGCCCCCTCAGATAGGTTACTATACTCCTCCTTATCCCACAGACCTCCTTCAAACGTGTACTCCATCACATTCCCTACGGTCCACATCAGCAGGTCTAGTAACACCACCAGCCACCAACCTCAGCTCAGTGGGTGCCAGGGGTCTTCTCCTATGCTACACCCAAACCCTCTGACATCCAAATATAGAACTCGCAGATTTTAAAACTGCTCTTAAAACACATATTTTTAAACTAACTTGCTCTTTTTAATTCTATTATACAACCTTGTAAGAAAGCTGAATATTTTTGTCTCTCAGTGTCTTCTGAAACCGTGTTTTTCCCATCACCTTGTTCAAAAGTGCAGTCCATGGCGGAGGCAGGAGCGGCGGTGGTCGTGGTGGCAGGGTTAGGCGTGGTGGTTGGGATAGTGTCATAACAAGACTTGCCCCTGATGATGTGGACATCGTCCAGTGCCAAGCTTTCGGACACTGAGGTGGAACAGTTGGCTTGTAAAATAATCTGTGATAAAAGATGATGGTTCATTTAGAAATGTGCGCTGGGTTATTCATGGGCAGTATTTATCAGGGTGTATTACTGCATGTAATGATACCTGGTGAGGCCCCAATGCACTGAAATCCACCCTGTCTCGGATCCACGATTCATTCCGATATGCCGGTGAATTCCACACAGGGCGTAGTCCAGCAGTCTCATTCACAAACACTGTCAGCATAATGTCTGAGGCTCCTGGAAGCAACAAATTATTATTTGGCAGGAATATTAGGACATACTCTATTGTGATTATCACTGTTATCACAGATTCCTTGTCATGGTATATTTAGTGCTGTTATTTTATCATCATCTATCGTGATTTCCTTTCTTTTCATATGTAAAATTACACTCCAAGTATGTATAGAAGTGTATGTTTTGCGACCTCATTGTTTAATGTTCAATGTGGTGCTGATATCTTGGCAAAGACACACCTGCAAAATAGCTTGATTTGGAGATTTTCAAAAGAAATCTAGCTGAAATGTGAACATTTTGGTTTCTAATTTATTACCTAATCTAATATTCGTCAGTATGAACTCCTCATTGAAATATAGATTTAGGACGTATGTAGACGTAAAACATCTGTACAGACCATCTGCCGACCATCCATTGACGGTGTGCCAGATTTCCAGACACGCTTGGTCTACAGCCTCCATCGTCTCACTCTCCAGCCGGGCGATTTGTCCCTGATTAGAGTCTAACGGCATGAAGAATGCAAAGTGGCCTAAAGAGAGAAAAAAACAACATAAAATTTCCAGAATTATTTTCTAACGGTGCCTTTCCAGATCCCCATTGTGGCTATATTGAATGAAAAGGAGCATAGCCAGTTTATAAAGTATTTATTGCTGCACTGACAAACATCTAAAAGGATTTATTCACAATTTGTTTAAGTCTGTTAATTATAAAAAATAGTCATATGATTACTGAGCTGTGCTTGCTGTAACCATTCCTCCTGTTCAAACTGGCCATTAAGGGACAAAATCTACATTTCTGATCTGCTTCGCCGTTAAAAGGGTCTTAATGGGGAGTTTTTCCTCGGGGGTCAAAGGACTGGTCTGTATGCTGCACGTTGGTGTCCTCTATGGCAAATTTTAATTTGTGATTTGGGGCTAATTGACTCAACTGAGTAATAAAGTATTCAAAGCAAATCTGAAGTTTCTATGAAGCTACATTGGTCTGAGATGAGACTTTAGATGAATGAAGTTGTTACCTTCCACAGTTACAATATTTCTAGCATGAAACACTGCAAGGGAGGCAACATTATACTATTACATATAGTATAATTACATTGAAAGCACATTGAGAGCTCCCTTCTCGAACAGGAGGGATGAGTATAGCAAGCAAAATTTTGGCCACCTGAATATTATTTTAAGGCAGAAACATTGTGAACTTTTCAGTTTATGCCATTTTCCCTGTTGCTCAGCAATTCCTATTTTTGTGGACTGCAAAACACCACGCCCATTTTTTATTATGCTGTTAGTTAAAATATAAAAGTGCTGACTTACCCAAAGCAGAATTTGTAGAGTGATCTCTTTCTGGAATTAAAGGACCAGGACTTTCACCTGAGAGCCAGTCAAAGTCCACTCTGGACTCTGCTGGAGGATTGTTCACCCAACCACAGAAGTCCATTTCAAAGTCACAAAAACCTGCAAGGAATACACAGACACACATACAGCATGTGTGTGTTCATTCATTTTCTTTATTTTAACTTTAAAGTAAAGTCTGTAGCGGTCACTCACCTGGTGGAGGACAGGCGCTGTTCAGGACAATGAGGTCGTCAATGGCGATGTCTCTCCTCGGCCCATCTCCAACCACCGCCTCAAAAATCACCTGTCACTCAGAATGACATATTTAAACTTAGATGACCTGTGTTTCTTGTGTTACTTCCACATAGCTTGGTCTTTTAAATGTGCAATAGATATACATGAAAGAAATGAAGTCAGTCTTAACACCAACAGGTACCTGAAACGGGCTATTGGGACTGAGAAGCGTCACTCTTCCGTGCCTCCAGTGCTTCCCCTGATCTCTTTTTCTGGTCCAGAGTGGGGCAGAGCGACTGTTCTTGTCAGTAGTTTGAAGATATACACTGAGTTCCCCAACTCCATTTCCCTCCATGTAGTACCAGAACATAAGGCATTCCCCGTCAGGGGCAGTGGGCTCCATCACTGCAGTCATTATTGCGCCTCTGGACCCGACAGGATGACTCCATAACTGGGCACTCAGGTAATAACCTATAAATAAGGAGAAGTTACTAGTTTTGACATGAAAATTTCACAGCAGATTAGTCCACTGAGAGTGTATCTCAAGCATTTGCTAACCTAGCTCTGTCCCCAGGGTGTGATCTGCGGCGGGTCCTGAAGAGTTGGCTGGTTGAGACGTTCCCGTGATCCGACTCCACGTAAAGCTTGCAGACGGATCGGGGGTCAGACCACAGAGGGAGCCCTGGAAGGTGCACTCTCTCTCAGCCGGACAAGAGCCAGTCTCACTGCTGGACACCGTTATGTCATCAATGGCTATGCTGCCTTGATTTCCACCCACCACGGCTTCTATAATAAACTGGAGAGCAACATACATTATTTTGAGTGTGGGTTTCAAGATAAGTAGGAGCTTAACTTGTTATTAGACTTCAATAAGAATCAGAGGAAAGTGGAAATACAGTGTTAGTTGGAAGAAGCAGTGAGGAAAAAAACAGAAATATGACATTTGTGTTGAATATATATATATATATATATATATATATATCTGCTGATATATATATATATATAAAAGAGAGATAAGAACACCTGTATTGGTTTGTCACTCTTGAAGGTCAGATCTGCAAATCTCCACTTGTTTCCCTGAGTGCCACTTCTCATCCATATGACTGTCTCTGCTTCACCAGAACGCTTCTCAATAAACTTCAATGAACCTGAGAAATGCACGTGTATGATAGAAAATTTAATCAGGACTGTATGGAAAATAGCTTCTGGGTTAATCGTGTCTAAAAGTGTAGCCATGGACAGTGAGGCACGTACCAATGCTGTTGCCAAATATGTGGTAGAAGAAGCTCACACATATGACTTGACCTGCAGGTCGAGGGAAGCTGATGAGTCTGGCTGCTGATGACGTATTTAGGCTGTGTGAAGCCCTTATCCGCATGTAGTAACCTGCGGAGGAAGAAAAAGAAAAGCTAAGAATCATGTCTGTTTTCTCTAAATCATCAGTTACAACTTTACTCAGTGTGCCGTTGTAGTTCTCATTGAGTATGAATGGTTGTGTACTTAATATTGTTGTAATTATTATTATTGTCTGTGCTTTTATTTTTTTATTATGTGAGCAGAAGCTGAAGGGGATCCAGAAAAATTCAAACAGAGCATGTTCATACGGGTGTGTTACAACATCCAACAGCTGCTGAGTTGTTTACAAGGCTCAACTACCAACCTGAGGGGCAAAGCGGGCAACTGCCTTAGACCTTTAGGGGCCCTAAAGGCTCCGCGTTCACTGTAGTAATTCAATATTTTAAACACCATCAAGATGCCGCAACGTACATGCTAAAATAAAATTCTTGTTTATGGTAAATAGAATATTCACCGTTCCCAGCAGGACCATAATAATTTCCATCTGTTCTTTCCCACAAAAGGCTGGCAGTGTAGTCATGGTACCATGAACAGGTGTCCTTTTCAAAGTCACATGAGAGTTGGTCTGATCCTGCAGGGACCTCTCCCTCCCCACAGTAATCAAAAGTGATATCATCCAGCATGACGTCCTTGGTGTCCCCAAATAAAGGGTTGAATGACAACTGCAGCTGTGGAAAGAAAGGTGTTTAACTCTACATTTCATTTCAAGGTCTTTATAGCTTTTTATTTCCATGACAACTGTACTGAAGGTGTTTTTTTAACTCACCTGTTCAAATGATATTAAGTCTTAAAGTTATGCATAATTAACAACGTGACTGCTTGATTGACAGGTAGGTACCATTACAGATGGCTTATTCGAGCACCCAGCCGTCATTCAGCCTGCCTTGGGTCCGCCGATGATGAATGTCTTTGCAGATATTTAGTTTTGCTGGGAGGCGGAAGAAGCAGTGCATCCAACACAGTGTTGCATATTTTCAGCTTCAAAACAGCAGTTCAGAAATCTACAGGTGGCGTCACTCGGGCTCTTTCCATTTTTATACTGTCATGGGTGTGTACCTTCTTGCATTTAAGTATACTTCAAGTACAAAGAAGTCAACTATACGTACACGGTAGCTCCATTTTGTCTTGAACTGCAGAAACCAACACTACATCCAATTTCTGAGCACTACATGGACCAGGTTTGGGTAGGCTGTGTGTCTGTTTAAATTTATGTACCAGGTTAATATTAAGTAAAATAATAAAACCTAAGATTTATTGATTTATTGATCCCTCAGGAGGAAATTGGTTGTTATACAAGAACAAAAAACAGCAGATAAGAGTGGCCAGATTTAATAATGTGAAGATGTCTGGGGGGCAATACTACCATTTAAAAATGCATTGTTCTGTAACAATTTTGTTTTCATTCGTCGCAATTATCTTGTTTTTTTTTAAATGACAATGTAACCAAATCTAAAACAACCGTGATTTGCCCCCGGGCCGTACTTTGGACATCCCTGAGTTAGAAGTACAATAAAGATTAAGAAATATCAGTGAAGTTACACTGTGAATCTAAAGCTTTTATATGAATAATATGAGCCTAAAGTCTCAAATTATTCATATAAAAGCTGTTTATATTTTGTCAAATTGGCAGCATTAAAAGTATGTTGAAATTGCTGTTAGCAGCTTCTGTTTGCAGTCTACCCACGAATGATACTTTAATACTGAAGAAAAAACTTGCTTGAGCAAGTTCTGAAGTTGTAAGCAGCATTTTTTTCCTATGATTATTCACAATGGACATCATGATCATAATGATATCCTTAGAAAGTGGAAGTCACACTGAACCTAAAAATACTTGTACTGTTTTATGTGTGTATACTCAGATTTGACTGAGTTGAGTTTAGAAACAGCATATTTTACTCACCTTGTATCCTCCTGGCTGATTACCGATGAAGGCTGTGGCATTCTCCCAACCGTCTGTCTGTCTTCCAGAAATCTCCAGCAAGTCTCTCACATCTTGGTCTCTGACCATTGTTACTTTCAGGGATGGTGATGATGAGGAGGACTTGTTTTCATAAATATGGTACCAAAAGCTGAAACACATTGGCAAATCAGTCAACATATCTAATTGTAAAACACAAAACCTGGACAATTAGGTTTTTTTTGTACCTGATCTGGCATCCCAGAGCTGCCAGCTTGTCAACAAAGTACTCCAATTTTGCTGGACGAAAACCAGCTCCTTGTTTGCCATCTATATGCATGACATGTCCTGTATGCAGCACACAAATATCCAATAATAATAAAACCATTGTCAGGGTTTAGATGTTGTAATCTTATCAAACATTTTAATCACAGATTTAAAATGCATCTGTTAAATTAATCATCAACAAAGTAATGATAATAAAACAGAAGGTTAATATTTACCTGATGCTCTTCCTGTCGTGTGGTCCACTCCAGGTATTGAGGTGATGTTTGCCATCTGTCGCTTCCAGTGGTAGGAAGAATCACCGGTGTCGTTCCAACCACAGGAGTGATGCTCAAAGTCACATGAGCCTTATCAAGGAAGGGAGATAAGAATTTAAAAAACATCTCAAAGTATTATATATCTTCACAAGTACTGCATTCAAAATTGACGTCTCTGAATCTCTTTAGTTACATTAGGTTAAAAAAATAATAATTTGATTTGAAAACATCAGTATACCACAAAACTCCCGGTCTGAGCCACTTTCCCAATCCGTCTTCGAGTCACAGACGAGTCCAGCAGGAAGACATTCTCCATCAGGACAAGAGGACACGAAGACCAACAACACTACAAAGAAAGTTTTATTACAAAGAGATAACAAGAGGAACATATAACAATATCTTCTAATTGCTTCAATATCTCAAAGCACAGACTGTCCACAGCCACATTTTCCAAACACCACTGGCATTGCACACTGTAGTTTATGTGAGTGACAAACTAGGGACTCCTTCCTCATCTTTGCACCTCTTATTTTACCAGTATTCCCATAAAATAATGTACGCCACCTTACAGATGATACAGTGTGTGCATAAATCTTATAAAGACCCTTACCTGGCAGCAGAAGAAATACTTGCTTCATGACTGGAGAGAAATGACACATGGCAATCCAAAGAAATGGCCAAATCCTTAAAGCATGATCGGTACTCCAGCAAACACTCTGATTAACAGCTTGTGCCTGTATTTTTGGAGTGCGTTTATTACAACACTTGACCTCAGGATGTGAATCCTTATCGGTACACTATCTTAAAGTCCAGCGTGCACTCAGTAATCTGGATTACATGTCCATAGGTTTATGACGCCAGCTGCGTGCCGCACGTTCGCTGCTTGAGTAAAGCAGAGCTTTAGTTTACAAGAACTGCTAAATGTCATATATTACAATCGCTTCTGGTGACAGTACAGATGCAGATGTTTCTAATCTGTGTGCTGGAAAAATATTAACGTGAATAAACTTTGACCTTCAGTAAATAAAGCATCAAACTCAGGATGAAGAGACTCCTATAAAAATATGCTTTCATGGTTAAGGGTATCTTTCAGTAACAAAGTCAAATAAGATGGTTTACCCTGTGACATATTGTATGAGGTAATAGTAAAGCTTTACTGGATCTTATCTGACTTTCCAACGAGGAGATAAAAATACCAGGAAAAAGTGATTAACTTCAACTTGATGAACTTTTAAACAACTCTGGGTACAGTAAGGACTTATCAAGGGTTCAAAACACCACAAACCAGTGTGTATGTACCTTAACTGTTCAGGTTAAAGAATAATAGTAATAATAATAATAATAAACGAATAATATAAAGTTTATAACATTTGGTTTAGTGTGCTTGTTAAGCTACAACAACTACCACAATTTTGTTCTCAAGTCCATCCAATAACCGTTCCTCAAAGCAGTAAACTGACTTGTGACATGTCACATAATTACAACAGGAAGCAAATGCCTGATCAAAGGTTTGTGCATCTTCATATCAAGACCAAAAAGGAAGCAGGATCAGTGATACGTTAATGACAAGGGGCAAAAAGCCACAAAGCTCAGTCTCTCTCTCTCTCTCTCTCTCTTGTTACACAACAGGTTCACAGTAAGCCAATAGCTGCTCTACATTTGGCCATGCCGGCACACCATTTATTATGCATAGGGGAAGGTCAGTTTGGAGGAGATGGCAGGTATGACGTTAAATCTTTAGCTAATAATCAAACAGCAGCAGGTGGCAGAAACTGTTGTAAGTGTGAGTAAATGTTCTCTTCTAGCATGCCACCTATAGAGGTTACACAGGGTCAAGCATATGTCTGGAGATCATTGTAGTGACAGTGTTAAATCTTAGATCATTAGAGGACACTGACTTCTCCTTGAGTATGTATGTTTACATTTAGGAAAACAGGTGAAACTTTGATCATTTCTATGGTAACCATTGATGAATAAAATTCTGCGCATACGGCCGTTCTTCTACAGCGGGCTAAAAGTGGGTAGTGCAATTAGTTCTGAAGGTAAATGCTGTTCACTTTTTGTTCAATCTTGAACCAGGATAGTTCATCTATTATCTACCATTTATCACCTAATTGAATGTTACCCTTGATAGGTTTGGAGACAGACACGTGGCCTACATACAGGCCTGATAAAAACAATTACTGCAGTCACAAAGGTTCATATTTCAGCAGAGTCCTCTGACCCAAAAAGGAGAATAACCAAAGAGGAAGTGAAAATACAAAATGCTATGATAGATGTTAAGGAAGAGGTGGAGAACAACCCTCAGCATCTGAATGCCTCTGTCCCAAAACAGGATATTGTGTTGCTACACTCAGGATGCACAAAATTTTCTCTTCATCAGCAACAGTGCAATATCACTCTGCTCTAATAACCTCACCAGTAACCGTCTACATCCTTACAACTATCACAGCACTTCTAAAGACTCAGTAAATTATTGTTTGTTAGCATCCCTTCTCATTCAGTGCATGCACTGCAACAGAAGCCCATTAGTTTATTGCAAATATCTTATTAGGTTGTTGTTTGTGGCTACACAACAGTTGCTCGGATGGTTGCTGGTATATTAAAGAAGTTGCATGGATGTTTGGTATGATTTCTGAAAGATCAGTAGACAGCAAACTGTCACGTCCACATCTGAAACATGCAATCTTCCATCTGAAGAAATTTTACAAAGTTGGGTGGAGTAGAAAATGGAATGAGAGATCAAAACGGAGGCGAATGATTCATGCATTGTCGTACGTCAGAGGAAATTTGCATAAACCTTTCTCAACTTCCACACATAAGACAGCTGCGTGCCTTCTTTTAAGTTCAATTCATATGAATGGGCTCTGTGTGCATGAATAGTTTCTATCATTCTGTAGGGGGAAAAAAAAAAACAACATTTTAAAGGCTCAGCCTGCACAATGATGCAGTGACAGATTTGGAATCCACCATAAGTCCTCAGCACTGAACCAAAGTGTTGTGTGCAGGATGGCAGGTCATATTCGTTATAATTCACTGGACATACATACTGCATATATTAGTGATAAACACAGATTAAAACCAATCCACACAACTAGAACTAGACACAGCGGTTGCTGCTACAGTATAAGCATGTAAACTTATCATTTCGTTTTTACAATTTTATTTATTCTCTTTCTCTATTGTTTCAGAATATCCATGTTGTCCCCATTTTTTTCATTAAAAGTCAGTTGCTGCCAGTGGCTGATATCAGAAATGTGAAATGAAGTCTGTAAGAATGGTCGCTGGACTGGACTATTGACTCTGATGAGTCATGCTTAGCATAAAATCTCTTACACATCATTTTTTTTTTTTTGCCGGACAGGAAGTGAATGGGGCCACTTTTTTTGCCATTTCTGGAGACTGACATCTGTGCAAGCACGAAAAAGTGTGTGTTTGTGTGCATCTTGTCCCTACTTCCCTCCCAACCCCCCTCCCCACCCCCTCCTCTTTTTTTACCAATAGCAAAATGTTGAAATGTGCCAATCTGAAACATGACTCTTTCTCAATGTAAAGAAAAAAAAAAAAAAACTGACTGCCTCGGTGGTATTAAGATTCCCTCCTTTTCATGTTCATGCTCATAAGTCCTCTGCTTGCAATGCATGGACAATGTCTGCTGCTGTGAGACTTATCAGAAGAATGCTGAGCCCAAGGATAACTCTAGCAACCTTTGTGGTCTTCATCTCAACATATCACTGTTCGGCAGTAAATGGTACGGTATGGACTCCAGTTTTCTTATGTGACATATTTTGTATGTAAGACCTTTGTTGCAAGTAAGTTTGTGAGCTGTCATGTGCAGTCAGCTTCATCTTCGTGCATTTGTTTAACTGTGTTAAATTTGTTGTAGAATCTAATTTGTTTTGCTACAAGATGATGGTAAAAACTACAGTATTTTGTACAAATTGATATGTCACTGTTCACAAGACTTGTAATGGAACTGCTTTGAATTTGGACTAAACAAACAACAACAAGAATAACCAAAGCAACAGCCTGTATATCAAGGATGCTCTGAGTGCATCTCCAGAAGAGAGATGCACTCTCTTCAGAACCAACCAAACAACCAAACAAAAACATTTATCATCTGAAATGATCTCTCTGCAATCAAAAACATTTCCAGTTGTTTTAAATGTCAAACTTAAGAATGTGCAAGAATGCAATTATGTGCAACATAAATCACACTTTTTTTCTTTGATATGTCTCTGCAGATGCACCATTCACACTCACTAACAAGGCCACTGGTTTTTGTCTGGTGAAAAAATTGACCCGTTGCCTTGACCTGCGCTGGACGACCGGTGATCGCCTTTTTGCTGTATCGACCAAAAAGTGCCTCGGAGCTCAGGGCAAGACTGTCGGGAGTGAAGTAAACCTCTATGACTGCGATGACAGGAATGAACTCCAAAAGTGGCAATGCAAGAATGAAACACTGCTCGCCCTCAAAGGCACAGAGCTCTACATCGAAGTAAAAGCCGATGAAACAATTGCTCTCTCCAGAACTGTCACTTCGAATAATGAGCTCACGATCCCAGGGACATCTAGTGGTGCTTGCACGAGAACATACAGAGGTAAAGTATGAAAGCTTTGAAGTGTAAATCCATTGGGCAAGCTGACTTAAGTGTGTTTAGAGCACTCTTGTTTTAAGCTGACCTACTTCAGATATTGTTTGGTTACTGATGGGCAGGTTGTTAATTGACTTGTCTTGATCTTTACTTAATCACAAAACCTCTTGATTCTAAATGTCAGGTTATCCTGTAAAATGATGCATCAAGTTGCTCTTCACTAGATTTTGGTTGTGCATGCCTGAAATAAATGAAAGAAAAGATAAAACACAAATGACTTTAGTCTGCCCTGAAAAACAAACACATCTTTGCAGAATAATAGACAGAATGTGACAATTTGGTTAAAGAATTTAATTTGATCAACCTTTTTTTTTTCTCCTTCCAGAATTATATACCATTGAAGGAAATGCGTTTGGTAAGATCTGCATGTTTCCCTTCCTGTACAAAGACCGATGGTTTGGAGACTGCACAACTTACGACTCGTCAGTGAAGCGTGCTTGGTGTGCAATTGGAACAAAATATGAGCATGAACAGTGGGGATACTGCCCGACTACTTGTGAGTACTAAAGTTAAATACACTACTTGTTACATTTGGTTTCATTAATTAGAGACCTACCACTGGTTTAGGCAATAATACAAATCATGCAATTACTGTGGGCTGCAGTACTAAATTAAAATGTTTGGATGAGTGAATTTCATTTATTCATTTTCCATATTTCATTTGATTCACAGCGACTGAGCACTGGGCAAAAAACATTGTAACTGGAGCGTATTATCAGATCAACTCACAGTCAGCTCTGACGTGGGCTCAGGCTGATGCCAGCTGCAAACAGCAGGGTGCCTCCCTGCTCAGTGTCAGTGATCCCAACGAGCAGGCTTTTGTCTCAGGTAAGGTGCCACCTGTTGGATGTTTGCCGGTACTGAAGCACACACATAGTGACCTGACACAGAGGTGTTAGTTTGCACAGAAGTGATCAAAAATATGTCTTATATCACATACATAAAAATGTAAAATGTAATTAGAATTATTACTTTTTCTGGTGAAATGTTATGTTAAATCAGGTTATGTTACATCGAATTTATGATTGTATACAGTACAGGCACAATTTATGTTCTCATTTCATGCTTCATTTTTATATTAAAACACTCACGAAGCACTGAAAACTTTCCAGATGTTTACAAAGTTAAGATTAGTTTGATGATTTAACTTGTTGTCAGTGCAGTTTTCCATGTTTTGGGAATTTGCTATATGATACATAAGACCAAACATTTGTAGAAAATTCTTGAATTTAGCTTTTATATTTGAAACAGCTGGAAAGGATATGATTCAACTGGATAACAGAGATATGTATTGTAGCTCTGTTTTAATAAAAACAGACGAAGTGACTAGCATTACCCATTTCTGTTAATATAATGGTTAATCAGGCTAGAATATAAGAGCTTTCAAGAGTGGGCGTCTCATTAGGGCCTTGCCAGTCATCTTCTTAACTTCATCACACATTACTAGATACACTGATACACGTGCTAAATGTGCGAAATATAAAGGTTTTGATGCCTGATCATTAGGGACATGATTAATCTCACACAGTGTATTCCTACCTCTGTGTTTTGATTCATTTCTTTGTGCTTATTTCTGTCTTTTTGTTGACTTGTTTTTAAGCTATTACAAAGAGGAACCATGTGGAAAAGAGGAACGATTTCTTTACTCTGTCCTTTTCTTTTTTTTTTTTTCTCCCTCCTCTCAACCACACAAACCCACATAAACACACAGCACTACTGGCATCAGGGAAATTTAGACTGTGGATCGGGCTGGTCCTGGACCCAGAACATAACTGGCAGTGGACTGATGGAAAGCCGTTCCGTTATCTGAGATGGTCTACAGGTAAGTCGTCCCTCCAATAAAAAGGTATAAAAATCTTTTCTGGAGTTCCCAAAACAAAGACCCCTGAGCTGCCCAGATGTGAGTTTGCACAACTTCACCCTGTAACGAGTCTTCAAGGATGGAAATTCATGTACAAAAAGTCCTGTTGTAATGCTCTGAGAAGGCTGCTAAGGCAACATACTTTTAATCCTTAAATAATAATATAATATCAATATTTTATATTAATAATTGATGACATGACTACTTGTATGTGTCAGTCACAGAGGCTCTAGAGTTCCCCACATCTCTTTGGAGCGTTCTAGCGTTGACTTTTTTAGCTCAGTATTTTGATTTTACAGCCTGAAACCTCACTGTTTGGCTTCACTTTCACCGCACTCACCAGTATTGTTTCCAGACACAAGGCAAACAGACAAAGTTAGCAACAAGTTGGTTAACACAGTGGATCATTTATCAGCTAAGAGACAGATATTCCTCTCAGGAGTTGGTGGAGAACAAAAACGTTGGACTTACGTTCACCAGGAGGACGGATTAGTTCTACAAATGAACATTGAAATATTTGAATGTTATAACTGAGCTGAAACTCTTTGCATGGGCACTGTGGATGTAGATCTGCACCAGTAAAGAATGAATCTCAAGCTCAATCATCATCTTGTTTTAGGAAATCCACTTCCTAATCCGGGACACAACTGCGCATTTCTTGACTCCACCGGGCAGCAGTCCTGGCAAAGTTCATTGTGCAGCAAGAAAATGGGCTACGTCTGCTACAAAGATGGGGCCCCGCCAACTCCTCCACAAAGTACACACAAATATTCTACACCATGCTACCCCATTGTTTCTTTATGCGACACATTCACTGTATGATATCATTCAACTCCCTATAACTTTGCTCTTTTCATCATCAGTTGAGCAAGGATTTTGTCCGAGCCCTTGGATACCTTACAACGGCCACTGCTTCCACCTTCAACGCGTTTCCAAATCATGGTCTGATGCTCAGATAGAGTGCCGCAAAGAAGGGGGAGACCTAGTCAGCATCCGCAATCTGGAGGACCAAAGCTTTGTCATCTCTCAACTTGGATACGGTACGTGAAGACTAAGTTTCAGGGCAAAATCAAATAGCATGGCAAGTTATCATACGCTCAACTCCAGTTCATTCATTAGGCTGTCCGTATGCAAAAATAGGACTTTATAATTATATTCAAAACATCCTGAATTTGAACAGAATAAATTATACACATCTTATATAGAGGAAATGTGGTAAAATACAGTATATCTAAAGAAATAAATATATAAACAAGTCCATTTTACTGATAAAATTGGCTACAATAAAAATACACGATACTTACTGACAGATTTAATGATCCACACTCGTCCATGTTCAGATAACTAGACCAGGCTAACTGTGTCAAATTTCAGCCATTGGTTGACATGAGGTGCATTCTTTACTGTGCATGTCTGCAGCATCCAATGATGAGCTTTGGATCGGACTGAATGACATCAGGACAGAAGGGCTGTTTGACTGGAGCGACCACTCCCATGTCAGCTTCACGAGCTGGGCGTACGGGAAACCTTCTGTCTCTGCTGATGCTGTGGACTGTATTCTAATCACGGGAGAGGTAAGACACCCCATGTACAGTACATATCCATTTTATAGCCATACATGTATATGTAGGCATATGAAGAAACACAGATGGCGTCCTGGTTCTATTTGTTCTTTATAAAACAACAAGTTATCGTGCAATGTTTATGAATACTTAAAAGAAAAGTCATATTCTAAATATGAGTATATATATATATCATCCACCCATCCATCCAGTAAGTACTGAAGTATTTTAAAGTGCTTCCTTCTCTCTTGCAGAATGGAAACTGGGCAGATCGATTGTGTGATGAGAAACATGGCTTTATCTGTATGAAGCAGAGTGAAACTGAAAGGCCGGTAGAAGAAGTAGATGTGGATGCCGGCTGTGAAGCTGTAAGTGAAGTACTCTTTGTTGCAAAAATACTTGTTGGCGTACTACCTTTAAATATCTTTCATGAACAAAATAGATTTGTTGTATAACTCCTCACTTACAATCAGTGCTCTGTTTGTCACAGGGTTGGAAAAGGCATGGCTCCTACTGCTACTTTATAGGAACACAGACAAAGACGTTTGAGGAAGCCAAAACTGACTGTGAGGCCGCAGAGTCCTACTTAGCCGATGTTTCAACTGGGTAAGAACATTTAATGTTCTTGTTTATTATTACTGATATCACACCGTAGCTGTGTGTGCATGCACTATATGGTATATTTCACGTAATTCAATGAGCCAATCAATCCACAACCGTGTGTTATTATTTTCAGGGTGGATAATGCGTTCCTTGTCAGCTTGGTGGGGATGAGACCAGAAAAACACTTCTGGCTTGGCCTCTCAAACCAGAAAAATATTCATGATTTTGTGTGGACCAAGGGAAAGTCAGTGAGCTATACCCACTGGAATAATGGGATGCCAGGTATGGAGAGAAAGATGCCGTTCCAACTTTAAATGATGGGGCATGAACAGCAGCTCCATAATTTACATTTGACTTTTTCTTTTCCCCCCTCAAACAACTCAAGGTAACGTTCAGGGCTGTGTTGCCATGACAACGGGGATTTTGGCCGGACTCTGGGATGTGCTGCCCTGCACCAATATGTCGAAATACATTTGCAAACACCTGGCAAAAGGGGCAACTTTGACCGCTGCACCACCCACTCAATCTCCTCCCAAGTGTGCAGATGGTTGGCTTAAAGTGGGAACAAGAAACTTCTGCTCCAAGGTACAGCCAGAGGTCAACCTCTGCCGAACACAATTAAAACAAAGCAAAGTGGAAGCAGCGACTCCAAATCAGTGATAATGTCGCTCTGTAACTGCTGAACTGTTCGGCATGTCAGCATATTCCTGCTGTACATATCTGCTTTACTTTCATCAGACCTTCACTTCTTGTCTTGTTCTCAAGTTTTTTACAGGGCCTCGAGCAAATGAGAAGACCTGGTTTGAGGCCAGGGATTACTGCAGGGCCATCGGAGGAGACCTGCTCAGCATCCACAGCTCCACTGAGCTTATAGTTGGAAGGTATGAGCTGGTTAAATACAATTTGAACTTAAAGATGCAGCACCAGACGCCGGTAGAAAAGCAACAACATAACTCTTGTAGTATTAAAGATTATTCGATCTATCTGTATATAATTGAACTGTAGAACAGAAAAACTGGCATACGGAGGTATACATTAACTGTAAGTGTATCTTTGCTGCCATTGCTGTCACTTCAGTTGCCCCTGGATGGCCACAACATGCAGAGAAACATATTTTAGATGCTCTGGCTACAGCTGATTAGTGCACAGCAGAGCAATGAGACAGAGCAGCATCGGATAACTGCAAAATTGTGTGAACATAATGAAGTTGGACAGATTAATCAATCATGTGACTTTGTGTACAGACATGGAAAAGCTTGGATTGGACTTCGTTCTCCTGACCCGACATCTGGTTATGTTTGGAGTGATGGTAGCCCGGTTAGTTATTAACTTTGTTCTACTAATTTTTTCTAACTAAGCAAATTATTCCATCTAGTTTAGTTTTTTTTTTTCCAATATTGTTTGTTTCTGTTCACAGCTTAACTTCCAGCATTGGCAGGAAGGAGAGCCAAACAATCACAACAATGATGAATCTTGTGCTGAGTTCATAATGTATAACTGGGATGAGTCTGGGTCTTGGAACGATGTGAACTGTGAGTCTTACAATGACTGGCTCTGTCAGATCCGTGCAGGTAAAATTTCAATTTCAAGAAAATTTTGTATTGAATGCTCATCTTTTGGGACCTCTTTTGGGAGGAGGGTGTGTCTTTTATATTTAGCCGGAAACCAGACCAAATGTGTAACTACAAGCAAAGAAAATCTGCATTTGGTTTTTAGTTTCTAGCCAAATTTCACAATGGCCAATCATCCAGTGGGATTAAAGAGATCATGCATTTATACATATTATAAATGTATAGCTTTGTTTAGGCATTAAAATTGTTGCATTTCATATTTTCCACCAGATAGTGCTATTTTCCCATTTTTGGCCTAGTACAGAAAAAAAGCAGTTTTTCTGGTTTTCACAAGAGGCATTGGTTCATAGTTATGGACATAGTTTATGAAATGATTTGTGTGATGTCAGAGGGTGGGTGTATGTGTGTGTGTGTGTGTGTGTGTGTGTGTGTGTGTGTGGGTGTGTGGGTGGGTGCATGTGTGTGCAGCTAGAAAAAAAAAAAAAAGAAAACAGAGAATAAATTGGCCCAAAGTTACTGTTTTTATTTGGTAACTGATAGTAAAAACTATAATTATGAAGTGAGTGCTCTAGACTGCAATGGCGGTGGGATCACAAATTACATTTTTTTTTATTGGTTCTGTGTTAACATTAGTGCTGAGAGGAAGTTTTGTTGCTAATCATTGACATATCCTAGACTGTGATAATCCAAATCTACATTTGACCCTTTGTATTTCGTATACAGAACCCTGAAAATTAATATTTGTTAGTTATGATTAGGCCTGATGTTGATTAAAAGATGTAACTCAGTGAAAGTTCAAAAAAAATATGAATATATAATATTCATCACAGTTTTTTGATGTGGATGTTTTTTCCCATAAATTTCCCAAAAGGTTAAAGCTGAATGTGAGCACTTAGTATGCTCTCTATAATATTGAAAAGTACTGTAAATCTATTGTACACAAGGAAAATGTCTCATCTAAAGGTCAAGATATCAAGTACTGACTCTTGAGACCAAGAAGACTCTATGTCTATTATTTTTCATTTTGTAACCACGTTAGCTCATTTGGTTAAAACTCTAACACAGTTGAATATACAGCAAACACTTTGGCAGTAGCTCTGGATATTACAAGTCATTTTCTAGATACTGTTATCCATGGCAACTGACAGCATGACTCACACACAAATCCTAAAACCTGCCCATGCGACTGACTCTCTCTGTTTTCTGAGATATTTCTGAGTCGCTTTTTTTCTACAAGAAATTGACACTCGTTTTGTGGTCTTACAGGAGTGACTCCACATCCACCACCAAATAACACCGCTGTGGGTAAGTTGACACTGGCACACACAAACACTTACACATTTACAGGTATGTCGCTAGCTAGCAGAGGAAAGTAAGTTGCTGTTTCTA
Source organism: Protonibea diacanthus (assembly GCA_028641955.1). Taxonomy (NCBI): domain Eukaryota; kingdom Metazoa; phylum Chordata; class Actinopteri; family Sciaenidae; genus Protonibea; species Protonibea diacanthus. Next base: position 17,636,412 of record CM053988.1, on the reverse strand, counting down.
AAACCTTTGCAGAATATAACATAACTTCTGATGGTTGGCTTGAGTGGAGAGGGAAGCAATATTATCTCAACAGACGCTCAATGCCCATGGAGGAAGCTCGTCACTTCTGTCAGCAGAGACATGGTGACTTAGTATCCATCATGAGTAAAGAAGAAAATACCTTCTTATGGAAACAGGTGGGTGTTCTCACAGTCACGTTAAAATTTTGCAGATACTGAAAGATGGTTTACTAGCTAGAAAAATATGTTAAGGCTTAATGTGAGTACTACTGTGTGGGTGTCTTTTCACAGATTTCCAGAACCTATGGGACCTATTATATAGGCATGTCAGTGGATCTTGATGGGTCATCTTGGTGAGTATCAAAGAATGCCATGAAATATAATACAATGGATCACTGGTTCTAACAGACAGAGAAAACTGATTATGATTTTAAGCATTAATGTTAGGTAATTTTATTAATTATTATTTCATTAACTGCAAAGGATTTCTCAAATCTTTAAAACAACACTTTTAATCGTTGCTGCTAGCTGACTGTAGTAATTGTGCCTCACTCAAAAGTTCAGCAGAGTTTGTTATGGAAAAATTGTCTGCGTACAAAATGCAGGGGACAAAGTTAAGTTTTGGATTATTACATATGTTAGTGAGTAGCAACAACACAATAAATAAAAACTTCAGTGAAACTGTAATTTTTGATGCCATTACAGGTTAGACAGAGACACCACCTGGTAGAACATAATAAAAACTACAACTTTGAAACCAATACACTAATGTAACTTAACTGTGTGTGCTTGAAGGTGGATGGATAATTCTCCAATGGGGTTACAGCGATGGGATGAAAATCAGCCAAATTCTGAAAGCTATGACGAGAACTGTGTTGTTATGACCTATTACATGGGTGAGTAATCCAAACATATTAAATAAAATATTAACCCAAAATAACTTTAATAACATTAATTTACATTAATATGTTACTTTAAATAAACTGCTGCATTTTAAACGTTTCTTGTTATTGTATATCTGCTGCACTTACAGGCTTCTGGAAAACTCGTAATTGTGGCCAAGAGGAATATTCCATTTGTAAACGAGGAAACAATGCACCTGTCAACACCACCGTAGCTCCCACAGTTCCTCCTAAAGGTGGCTGCCTACCTGGGTGGAAGAAATTCGACTCCAAGGTCAGAAATCACTGTTATAAACCATCAAAAATGAAGGAGCTTGAGTATAGATCTTCAGGGAGTTTTTTTTTTTACAAATAGAGTTTGATAGAGAAATAAACGCAGACGTGTTTTTAAGACTACATGGTATCAAAGTTTAATAGAAGAAGAAAGCTACAATTACAATTTCATTTCTTTGTAGTGTTACACTATCAAAACCCAGAAGCTCACCTGGGAGGATGCTAGGAAACAGTGCCATAGCATTGGAAGCAGTTTAGTCTCGATTCCCACAAGACGTGTGCAAGGTTTGTTCTACATTTTACCATATATTGTTTTTATAATGATCATAATCACCCACAACTGTGGGTACAATGCAAATAGAGAGTGTGAAAGAGATATTTTGTGAAAATAATTTAAATATTCAAACTCAATCATAATCTTGCAAATTGAATGAAACCCGTGTTGCCAAAGTTAAGTGGAGAAAAAATGATTTACCTCATTTCTACCATTGAAATTTTTCAGCATTTTTGATCATCACATTGGCTGAAAAAGCAGTTGGAGACATGTGGATTGGTTTAAATAGCATTAAACAAAATGGATTTTATTGGAGTGATGGAAAACCCAGGCGATACACCAACTGGGGCTATTCTGTAAGTACTATGTGTATATATGTAATGTACAGTTGTAATGTGAAGCTAATTAATTGCAACATTAAAGAGCAACCCAACACCAATTCACATTCACAGTAATCTAGAAGTGTACTCAAGGGTGAGTCAGTACGTTGTGACATAGATAGCCAGAGAGGGCAGTGAAACACTGCTTTGTAGATTGTTGCTGAGTTACTGTTTAATACAAATAAGAAATGTTATAAATCAATGTCAATATTTTTATTTCAAAGTTTTTGTTCTGCTCTCTAGAAAAGTCGACGTCGTCCTGGGTCCTTTTATCAAAGATGGGATGAGGTAACATTTCCTAGATTGTTTTTAAAGTAAAAAGGTCTAAAAACGAACAGATGTACTACTATGTAATACTGAAAAGAGTTTGAAATCCTAACTATTCCCAATTCCCTTCACCAGGAAGACTGTGTTCTGCTGACCAGTAATTCTGCTATTGGCTATGGTAAATGGTTGGTTAAGAATTGCAATGACACCAATGGATTTATCTGTCATCGAAATGTTGGTGAGTTCATCTTTTTTTCTCTTTTAGAAACTATCCAATGCTTAAAATTAAATGATGGAATATCTAATTTACATACATTAAAATCCCACATTGGTGTAGTAATTCTAATTGTTAGCAGTTACCTGCTAACGTATGTAATAATAATAATAATAATTAAAAAAAATGATTTCATCTCTCCTCTCAACAGAACCAAATTCCAATCCTCAACCAGAGCCAACAATTCCTGACATCTATGTATCTCTGGGAAATGACAGCATCAAGGTTGTGACTAAAAATCTGACCTGGGAAGCTGCTAAGAAACAATGTGAGGGTGACAAAGCCAACCTGGCTAGCCTGCGTAATGACTGGACTCTGGCCTATGTCGAGCTGTTGACTATGAATCTCAACGCTCCGGTGTGGATTGGACTGAACAAGAAGGTACGGGGCTGTATCCATCTGAAGTTACTGTAGCACAAAAAATCCTGCAGGCTATTGCGTGGGAAAATTATGACCTGAATAAAACTTTATTAATATTAGTAATATTTCAAGCCAGATAATATACAAGTATGAATGACTAATGAACTATAAATGAATAGGCTTCATCCCTCACATGCAACATAGAACTGTTACAAGATAGCTGACCATCTACTCTTATACAATACCAGGTGTGTGTAATATATGTGTCAAAACACATTTTAAAAAGCCATTTAAAATACTGAATATTAGTAACATGCTGAATTAAAATGAATATTTTCAATATGAATGCAACATGATCCATTCTTGCTTTCAGACTGAAGGTTATTTTAAGTACGCTGACGGCTGGTACCTGAGCTCTACCAACTGGGCTGAAGATGAACCGAGCAGGGACAAACCTTGTGTATACGTGGATGTGGATGGGAAATGGAGGACTGCTTTCTGCAATCGGACCATGAACAGCGTTTGCATGCAGACTACAGGTACGATCCTTACAGGCAATGTACATGAACATAGTCCACAAGTAAAGAAGAAAGTAGTAAAGTGTTAACCTCTGTAGGATTAGGTGATCATACTGTAACTGTTGTAATATACTTAATACCGAGTCCTGACCCATGACATGTCATACCAGGTTGTTTGAATCCCTTAGATTTGTTTTTTAAAGAGTTGTGACATAGACATATATACTAAACTAGTATAGCACCTAGCAGTGCACCTCACGCTGATTGCTGGAAGCCAGATTGTAGCAGTCTACAGCAGTGGTCTGGCAACAATATCTGACCCTCCAGATTATTTTGATAGCGCCTGATGCTGAAACAGATCTCAGTCGTAGAATCAACTGTTGTTTACAAAAAATACTGCATATTTTGCAGCATTTTTTTATTTCTAAATTTAGTTTCTATTCTGAAAAGGTTTGACTAAGTTCTAAAGATTCTGTTGCTTGCTCGACACACTGCTGTAATAGCCGACATGCGATGTCGGTTCAGTTAGCCATTATAAAATGAAACTTATATGTGACTGTGGGCCACACGTGAACAGTAAGACAGCAAAGCTGAATTTTATGAAATGCATTGTCAAGAAAATCAGTTATTGATGTCAAGGAATAATTCAAACAGTAAGAGCGTCAAGTAATTATTAAAATAAGTTGGACTCTGGTGCAAAGAAGCAGTCAGTCATTATTATTATTCACAATATAGAAAGGGGGAAATATAACAGAGTCTTCATGAACATTTCATAACTCAAATAGAGCATTAATGTCCTCTTTCACTTCTTGAGTCATTTTTATGTGTTCTCTGCAGAGGTCTGTCTGAGGCGGTTTGCACTGGTGAATAAAGAATAAAGAAACTAGCCACATTATGTGTCACTACTACTGTTTTCCTCAAAAGATTGCAAAGCTGTTTGACTGTCCTACACGATGTAACCACAGGGTGGAGCAGCTAACTAAGCAGTTACAAAAAGACATCCTTTGATTATGTTCTACTTGCACAAAAGGACATTTAGTCAATTGATCCTCTCTTCACTGTCTCTGTCACTCACAGATGTGCCACCAACACAGTCAACCGTGTTTCCAGGAGTTTGCCCCGAAGAGACCAATGTGGAGTACCGCCCGAGTTACACCTGGGTGCCGTTTAAGAGTCATTGTTACTTGTTTGTCACAGAGGAAATTGAATGGGCAGATGCAGCTAGCAGCTGTGTAAGGCACGGTAAGAGACACTCGCTTCAGAGAAAGTTAGTCACCAAGTAATATGGGTTCCTTAATTTTTACAACCAGACTGTTTTTTGTTTTGTTTTGTCGTTAAGGTGGAATACTGGCCAGCATCGGAGATCCTGCTGAGCAAAAATTCATTAAAAACAGTATTGAATTATTTAAAGATAGTCACACTGCTTTCTGGATTGGCCTGTATAAAACGCACAAAGGTATGATTACACTCTTTGTAAACTGAAACCTGCTTCTTTAAATCTATTTTATATTTTTGATTTTATTGGCACTATTTTTTTTCACTGCATTTGCTGGTGTGAGCTGTGTGTCTTATTAGTAGCATTTCTGCCACCTGTTGATCGATTACAGCTGCAGAATAACATCAAACAAGAGAAAATAGTAACAAGCTGATTTTATGTTCGGCCCTAGGGACATGGAAGTGGTTGGACAAAACAGTCTTGGACTACACCAACTGGACCTTAGATGAACCTCAGTATGACTTTGGAGAGATCGGATCCGCAGATGGGACTTGGAAGACGGGACGTAGATGGTACGACAGAGCATACATCTGTGAAACACCCAAAGGTAAGATAATCATGTGCATGTAGTTTAAATAGTCTTTTCATGAGCACTTCACACACAGTGTGTTTCGAAAAGTAAACGAGTGCCATACCCTGTTAAAGGTCCGTTTTCCTAAAAAGGTTCCAGCATCATTATCAGCCTTTTAACGTTCATACAAACAATGCAGAACTGACAGATTGGGAGCGCATTTTGTTTTATATTGCAGTAATAATCTCTATCCATCTCTTTTGCTCTTGACTACTTGACAAAGTGACTGGGGTTCTCTAGCAGTAATCTAGCTTTGTAGATTTCATATTTCTAAAGACAAATAAAGGCCAGAAATTGGTAGAATTAGTCTGGGTTTGGGTGTCCTAAAACATATTTAATGTCCTTATGTGGTTTGTTCTCAAACTACAATAAGGGTCATAGAGCCTCACATCATTTTCTGCAACTTGGTTATTTCACAGATTATTTATGTTTGCATCACTAAAAAGACTTGCCTTCAGGGGATGGATGCAAAGATGGAGGTGATAAAATTACACATTTATATGTTTCAAAAGAGATAAGTTACCTTCTTTTTCCCCAACAGTGATGCCTGGTGATCCAGAATCAAAACATGGTAAGCTACAGCTTTGTATCGCTTGAAGTTGTACAAATTATTTTATAAAATATGATTTAATGTTGATATTTGAAAAAGAAAAATACATGTAATGAAACATAAACAGCTCATTGAAAAATAATTAATATTAAAAAAGATACATTTTGTTTTGACTGACCAACATCTATTTGCTGAATTTTGTGCAGAGTCTAACAAAGGTGAGGATCCTCGCAATCGTGTCCACACAAGTCTGGTCGTCGTGCTGGTCATCACTGCAATTTCTATGCTGACAGTCGTTGCATTCTTCCTCTACAAGAAGTCTCCTGTGCCCTTACCCACATTCGACAATCCACTCTACTTTGACAGCGAACGGTCCAAGCCTGATGTGGTCGATACCAATAAATTGATAGAGAATGCAGAGGTAGAAAACCCTGAGCCTATTATAACTCTGTGATTTACAAACTAGCAGTATTTAGTGGGACATACATTGTACTGTACTGTCTTCAGGACTGATGTATTAAACGTTGATGCTTCATCTGTGTTTTATGCTGTTTTTTTTTTTTTTTCTATATACAGTATATATTCAGTTATTTAACAATATGTCACTAAGTGTGAGTTTCAATGGAGTTGGCAATGTCTGACCTCATGGAACAGAACAATTTAGGCTCTAGGATGTCTCAATGGGAATGATTTCTATTTCATTTTTGCTTCTGTGGTTTAATGTAAATAAGACAGCCCTGTGATGAAATGGTGACTTGGTCACCCAATGTCAGCTGGGACTGGCTCCAACCCCTTTCACAATATCAGGATAAGCGGTTATGGAACATGGATCAATGGATGAATGTAAATAATTGTTACATGTTGTGCTTATGCCCACTAGATACTGTTCATTGCTTGTACTCTTGAAATGTGTAGAAAATCTCACTGCTTGTCACAGTCAAATAAACATTAAACTTGTCTCAAAACATTATGTGTCCATTTACTGAGTCATGTCTTATGAAATAAAACATTATTCACTTCCCATCATCCTCCGTCCCTTTTTTACTGTATCAGCCTGAAAATCAAACGGCTTATCTGTTGCGGGGAAAGAAGTCAGCAGTGTGACATTGAAAGATGTGTGAGCCTTCTTTCCTGTGGAACAGAGGGGGAACGGTATCTGGCAGGATGCGTTCCCTCCGTCTTAAATGGTCAAATCTGATGATACAGTAGCTGTTGCAGTAAAGACATTCTGTATCTCGTTGTGTTTAGCTTAGTTAGCCCCATGTGCCCCATGTACGAAGGCTGAGTCCTTGCTGCAACGACCCAGGGTTCGATGCTGACCTGTGGCCCTTTGCTGCATGTCATCCTCCTCTCTCATTCCCCACCTACCTGTCACACTTTAGCTATCTCTGTCAATTAAAGCTTGAAGAGCCAAAAGAAGACATTCTGTATCTATGAACTTTTTATTCATATACACACAGAGAGAGGACCGTGACATGAAAATCTCACAAAAAATGTGCAGTCTTGAGTGGTCAATTATTTTCTACCTGTCTCTACTAAGTTGTAAAAAACAAAACAAAAAACATACAGCACTCATCACGTCTGATTGCTGCAGACACCAGTTCATGGTCAGGACAAAAGTGTCTTCTCATATTTATTCTCACATGATAAGCATGCTGTCAAAATAATGTTTGAATAACATTATGCTGTCAGAAGGAATCACAGAATGAATTCAGTGAGGTTCTTATCTTTAAAACAATAAGCTGTTAGCGTCTTTCAGGAAATTACATAATTAACCATTTACTGTTTAGTCACAGTTGATTCCCGTACAAAGTCCAAAAAAGAGCACACCATATGCACTTGTGCACACATCTGAGTCAGTATCAGTGTAGTGTCAGTATTATAGTCTTGAATAAATTGTTTTGTGCAGGCTACATGATGATGATCAGTCATGTGCTATTTATTAATTCTGAGGTCTGTGTAGTTATGGATAGTGTCTTTAAAAATTGCCTGAGATTAAAGTAGTTAAAGTTTTTCTGCAAAAGAAAAAAGAAAAAAAGAGAAGAACTTAAAGGGGTCCTCATATTTTGAAACCAGATGTATCCACTGACAACCAATCCCTTTATATTGTTAATAATACACATAAAATGCTTTATACAATTGATGCAGAAGCAAGCTGAGACTTTCCCAACTACATCCTGTCTTATATCTGGTTTTTCTTAGAAGGATGGATGACAATAATGAGAACGATGACACAGGGGGCATGGGGAAGTCAGTATACCTCAAAGATTGGGTGAAGAGGAAATATGAAAGAAAAACTTCCCAGACAAATGACCCGTTGATCCTTTTAGAGGTTGGCACTGCAAACATGTATGAACACCATAAACACCAACTTTAGTATACTGAATCAACAAACTGACTGGCAAAACAGTAGTTGCACACTGGAGCCCCCTTAACTCTAATTCTGGGTTCTCCATTCTCCATTATCCTTGAAGATCATTAAATATGCAAAGATTATACACTAAATGATTATTTTTTTGTTTACATTTTCAAAACCATATATGCTTTTTGACCATAAAACCATAATAAGGTGTGGCTGGTACAGTACATGATTCACTTGGCACATTCACTTGATATAAAGGGCATTGGGAGAAGATACTTTGTGCTGACAATTTGTTCCAGTCTTTGGCTAGCTTTCTCCCTGTTGATGTTGCCCAATTTTCCTATAAAGACGTTTGTTGTTACACTACTGAGAACAAAAGTGATTTGACATACTTAGAAATAACACTTCCTCGTTTTTAAAAATGTGTTACGTGTGGACTACATTCATGCGTCTCGGAAATACTTTTTCTGGTCACGTCCGATGACGAAACAAGCTGCATGGTACATCACTTACAGAAATCAGCATCAGAGAGTGAGTGTTGATCATCAGTTAAGGGGTTGGTGAAGTTAGTATGTTAACATTAAATCTCATCACATTAGTGCAGCAATGAGTGCTGTGTCAATTCTTAAAGGGGTAGATTTATCATGTCCAGTCGTTAGTAGTGCTAGGAGAGAAGGTACTCTCTGAAGAGCTGGGTCTTCAGGAGTTTCTACAACATCAAATCATTACTTTAATCAAAGTGTTAAAGCTTTTGTTCATTTATCTGAGGTACTCATTAAGGTCTAACGAATGATTAAGCCATACTGCTCCTGAGTTCTTTCAGCCTGTTATCCAGTGACTGGACATTTGCTTGAAGGATATTCAGTAGAGGAGGCTTATGTGCATGTTTCTTCAGCCAGACCAGCGCCACACATCCTTTGTCTATATGGTCTGCGTCGTCCATCTGTATAGATATAAGTACAACTGGATTTGCAAATAATCAGATAAACATATGCCTGTAACTAATAACTATAACTAACTAGTAACTATAACAATTTTTTGGGATATTCTTAAAGGGATAGTGCACCCTATAGTAAGTAACATTTTAACACACACACACACACACACACACACACACACACACACACACACACACACACACAAAAGCTGATGACAAAGTCTTAGCTGTCTGAACTGAACTGAACTTTTTTGAACTCTTACTTTTGCGTTCTTTTCACACTAGATTGAGGATGTCCTGTCTGCATGGTGTCATTGATGACTTTGATATCTATGAGTATACCCTACAGCAGTGTTTTTCGATCTTGGTCATCGGGGAACAATGCCCTGCATGTTTTAGATGTTTCCTCCTCCACCACACCTGATTCAAATGATCAGCTCGGCATCAAGCTCTACAGTGGCCTGATAACGAGCCACACGGTTTTCCCCAAGGACCAGGATTGAAAAACACTGCCCTACAACAACACTGCATGTGTTTTTTGTGCAATTTCGTGTTTGTGTTCTCTCACAGTTGAAAGGCCTGGTGTCCGTATAAAAGCAGAAGTGTAAAGGACATCGACAATCAACATATCTGATCAGGAGACAGAAATGTATTTATTTATTCATAAAAACTAACAACAAAACAAAAGTGAAAAAATGCACGCTCTCTCTGAGAGACCAAGCAGCAGGTGCTCAAGTCTCCTTTGAGATCTCTCTATGGGGACAGTTTCACAGCTTTTTAGCTGACATCCTTATGTCCACCATTTTGTCACATCTGTGCGGGGCCAAATGTTGACTGGCATCTTTTATTAACTCCCCAAAGGCCATTGTTGAAGCATTATGTGTTGGTGCTCTTTTCTTTTTAGTTACAGTTTGTTTGTGACTGTTGATTAATGATTTAGTAGAATTACATTTTTCTCTGATCTGCTATGATCTACTTTTAATGAAGCTCTACCAGCTACCTGGAGCGAATTCTCATGATCCGCTCCTGGTTTTCCATCCCTCCTGCCAGTACTTTTCCACTCACCTGCCTGCCACGCCCACCTCATTAGTGCAACCACTTTCACCTGTGTTTCCTCACCTGATCATCACCCACCTGCCCACATTTAAACCCACTCATTCCACTCAGTCTCTGCCAGATTGTTTTTACTGACAGGCTAAGCGCTCTCGTGTCTCTCTCCGGACTGCTTCCCTGGTTTTGACCCTGCCCGTCTCTGCCCAGGTAACCTGACTCCTCTGGGAGTCTGGGACTCTCCTTCGGCTGGAGAGTGGGTCTGCTTTGGCTGGCTCAGTTTGTGGACTTTTACCTGTATACAGACTTTTGTATAGCAGAGAGGCTGTTACAAAGAACTGGGATTTTCCGTTCACCTGCTGTGGGTTTTGTCCTTTTTGTTGAATAAACTGTTGAACTGTTCCGGCTCTGGTCTCAGTCTGTGCTGTACTTGGGTTCAACCTCACGCCCATTACACAAATATGGTGTCTTAAATCTGTGTGTGTCTTTACTAGATTGCATCTCCTATGAGAATGTTAATGTTGATCCCTCAGTGGTGACAGTGGGTTGTTTGGGCTGGCTCAGGTCATCCTTTAGTTATGCTACTATAGGAGTAGACTGTCGGGACTTCAAATGATGAACTGAGCTCTTCTCTTCCTCTCTTTCTCCATCTGTAAACCTTCATATTCCATTAATATGTGATAATTCGCTTTTTTCTACTGTATGAATGCATGTCTCTCTCTGTCCTTTCACAATTACTTCCAACAAAAAATGCGGTTCATAGTGAAGCTGCCCCTTCCTGTTAGTCAAACAGTTTACATGTAAGTCAGAGACATGATGCTGATTCATTACAAAACACATAAAGGGAGTTATGATGACGTGACTTTGCCTGGTGGATCAAATGCTATAAAACCGCCTTTTTCATTCACACACCTTATTTTCTGTGAGAAATGCACGGATAGTCTTCTGCTGTAAGACTATTAACAATGAAGATCCCTTGTATAGCCTTTGTGCTCATCATCCAGGCATCACTATGTTTGGCTTCTGATGGTACAGTATTTAATTTTTTGTCAGGTTTTTACAGAGTATGTATGTCATGCACATTGCTTTATATACATAACTTTCTTATGCTGTTGTTTCTTTTACCATGTACCAGTTTGACGCCTGTGTTACCCTATTTTTGTAGATATGTTACAGTTCAATATTAAGTTGATTGTGAATGATTTTTTTTAGTTTGCTCATTGCTTACATTTCTGTTTATTCTGTGAATATTTTGTCAGTAATGTTGTCAGTGTAATATAAAATTCAATTACACGCAATTGGAAAAAACTCATCTGCATTCTATGATAACCATGTTTTATCTCTTCTCTCCCTCTACAGATTCATCTTTTACCCTAGTTAACAAGGCCACTGGTTTTTGTTTGCTAAATCGACATGATTTCTGCTATCCGCTGCTCTGGACAACTGGTGACAGAATTTTGGTTATGTGGCTAAATAAGTGCCTGGGAGTCCAAGGGAAAAGTGCGGGAAGTCAAGTAAGCCTCTACGACTGTGACGAAAATAGTGACCTCCAAAAGTGGGTATGCAAGAATGAGACCGTGCTCGCTCTCAAAGGCCAAGAGCTTTACGTTGAAATCAAGGCAGCAGACTCAGCTCTTCTCTCCAGAACAATAGGACCCAACAGCCACCTTACAATTTCTGGGAGCACCGATGGTCCTTGCTCAAGAACATACAGAGGTACAGTAAAAAGTATAATGCCACACACATTCATAACCAGGAATTAGTTTTATTCTTTCTTTATTTATTTATTATTTATTTATTATTTATTATTAGTTTTATTTAATTACAGCTGAGTTCCCTGTGTATTTCTGGTAATCAATTAGTGGAAAAGATAAAACACACACTCACCACATGGACCCTGTTTCAGATGTGAAATAGTGAAGCAATCTGTCATATATTCTCTTTTAGTGTAAGTGACTACATGTACAGATGTTCTCAAATCTTTTCTTTGTTTTATTCTTTTGTCTTCGTTTCACCTTTTCAGAATATTACACTATTGGAGGAAATGCGAATGGCAGACCCTGCATGTTTCCCTTCTATTACAAAGATAAGTGGTACTCAGAATGCACAGATACTGACAACGCAGAACAACGTTCATGGTGCGGAGTTGAAACACATTTCAACAATGAACTCTGGGGCTATTGCCCAACAAGTTGTGAGTACTGTCTATGAAAACTAGTTTTATTATACTGCAGTGAGAGAAATGCATAGATATAATACAGGATTTTTTAAACGTGTTCAAGGATTTATAATTATTTGAATAATGAAGACTCTCTTAATAATGATGTTCCTTGTTTTAATGAATTTATTTAGGACCTACCAATAATTGCCTAGAAACTTGTAACATTTCAAAATGCATTTCCATATTTTTGTTTGTTCATTTCACAGCCAAAACACACTGGGTCAAACACATTACAACGGGAGATTATTACCAGCTTAACACACAGTCCGCTCTGACTTGGGCCCAGGCTGAAAAAAGCTGCAAACAGCAGCGTGCCTCCCTGCTGAGTATCTCCAATCCTCACGATCTGGCTTATGTCACAGGTAAGATGACACTGACTCTGTACTTTATGTAGTGAAAAAAAGACAGCATGTGTTTGAGCTGAGCAGAACACATTTTAATTTTATCATCTCTGTTCTCTGCCTTTTTTTTTCAACACTCACAGCTCTACTAAATAAAGAGGGTGCAGGACAGGGAGACACTCTGTGGATTGGCCTGGTCCTGGACTCAGAACATGGCTGGCAGTGGACTAATGGGAGGCCTTACTGTTATCTGAACTGGGATTCTGGTAAGTTTTATTTCCACATCAATAGCTGACTTTGTGTTGCTATTCTGACAATACAAAGGCTCTATCTCTGATATATGCCATCTGTCTTTTATCCTTTTTCATGTCTGAGAACTGACATGAGCCTGTGTCATCATATGAAACTGAACCATCATCTTGTTTTAGGACATCCAGCTTCTAGTCCGGGATACAACTGTGGAATTATGAATGGTGCTGTACAATACTCCTGGCAAAGTTCACCATGCTCCAAGAGACTGGGGTACATCTGCTACAGTAAAAAGGAGCTTCCTGGGCTTCCTACTGAAGGTAAAGAAAAATAGCAATTTTATTCTGTTCTATTTTAGTAAAAGCTGTTGGTTACTTAATCTTTCACTGGTTAATTTAATGATATTAGTGACTCAGTCGTTATATTTCTTTGTTCTTGTCATGCTCAGCTACTCAGACAGGATTTTGTTCAAGCCCTTGGATTCCCTATAACGGCCACTGCTTCTACCTCAACCGTACTCAGAAAACTTGGACCGATGCTCAGAAAGAGTGCCGCAAAGAAGGAGGGGACCTAGTCAGCATCCAAAATGTGGAGGAACAAAGCTTTGTCATCTCTCAACTTGGCTATGGTATGTGAGGAAAGGAGAAAAAAAAAGCTTGAAAGATTATTTGAGCCTGCAAGGTCTTTCCAATGGCACCACCCTTTGGCACAACAGGGCATAACCGGCCCCTCTAGTGGGATGGATCTAAGAATAACAATCCATCCTGCAGTTTTCTTTTCTGCTATCAAATGAGCATGTGTCGGCCATCTATGGCCACTTGTGTGGCTGTCACTTCTAGTCATTTAAAAAAAAAAAAAATGTGAAGGCAGCATTTTCCTATATTTTAAAACATAAGTCTAAAACATTTAAGTAAGTGAAAAGTTAACAAATTTAGACTTGCAATATGCATGCACAACTGGTGATTATCAGACTTCAACTGCATTTGTTCCTCTTCTTTTACAAGTTTTCATCAGCCTATTGTGGTAACTGACTGAACCCTTTTGCTTCCACTTTTCCCAACTGGCAAAAACCGAGACTGCTTTTGTAACAAAGCAGTGTATGTTGAATGGGTTAGGGTTGGGGCAGAGTTACTTCTTTTGCAACGCATCAATAACACCAGTAAGAATTAATGTCTGGCCCAGTAAGCCTCCACCTCCTCTTGCAACAATGACCACCAATTATCTACAAGCGAAACACAAAATAATGGACAGACGTAACAAGCTGAGCAGACCTCCCCGACGATAAATGACAGATAGCTGGCTGAATATTTATTTGTGCCCATTTCTGCAGCGCCCACTGATGAGCTCTGGATTGGACTGAATGACAGGAAGACAGAGGGGGTGTTTGACTGGAGCGACCACACCACAGTCAGCTTCACCAGCTGGGAGTACGGGAAACCTATTGTCCGTAGTGTCCAGGAAGACTGCGTTCTCATCAGGGGAGAGGTAACTAATGAGTATGGCACAAACGCTTCTGTAAAAGTGAAAACTAACCTGCTTCAAGGCAAAGTGATGCACATAATTCACTGGCCAGAGTATGTGGAAACTCCCGTGCACACAGGTTTGTGTACCTTAAGGCTCAGGCTGGTTTTCGCGGATTGAACTAGCATGTACGTATGGCATACGCCTGGTGTTTTATTTCTAAAGAGTGATTAGAGTGACATCTGTGTTTAGATCTCCGGGAAAGATGTCATAGGGTCATAGAAGAGTCATGGATTCAATGCAAAGACACACTGATGGCACTGTGACAGTACATGATGGCTCAGGCCCTTACGAAGACACTATGTGTCTGTGTCTCACCCATATGTGGCAACAGCTTGGGAAAGGCTCTTTCCTGTTTCAACACTTTAACGCTCCAATGTACAAAGCGAGGTCAAAATGTCGCGTTTGGTGAGGAGGCACTTAACTGCTATGCATACAGTATAGCTATGACCTGACCCAGAACAACACCAATGGCTATATCACAGTAATCACAAAAGGGATGGAATGTTTGGGGGTCTACATAATTGTTAATTTTGGGGCGGCTGTGGCTTGGTAGAGCGTTTCGTCCACTAATCAGATGATCAGGGGTTCGATCCCCGGTTTGATCCCCTCCAGTCTGCATGTTGAAGTGTCCTTGGGCAAGATACTGAAGCCCAAATCGCTCCCGAAGGCTGCGTCATCGGTGTGTGAATGTGTATGAATGAACTGATGAGCAATTGGCACCTTGCATGCCAGCCAATGCCATCAGTGTATGAATGTGTGTGAATTGGTGAATGAGATATGTCCTGTAAAAGCGCTTTGAGTGGTCGGAAGACTAGAAAGACGCTATATAAGTACAGTCCATTTACCATTTAATTTTAAGTATGAAGGCACACATTGTAGTTCAACTGATTTTTTTGTGTGTGTTTTCTTGCAGAATGGGAACTGGGCTGACCGAGTGTGCTCTGAGAAACATGGTTACATTTGTATGAAGACGAGTGTCTCTGAGCAACCTACAGATGAGGTGGACCAGAATGTAGGCTGCAAAGCTGTGAGTGAACTTTACTTATAATTCATAATAAATGTACTGTATATATGATTTATGATGGTTTATTCCTAAAAGTTGTGAAATACTCTATACTAAGAAATTAAGAACCATCCCTGCTGACCCTCGTGTTTTCTTACTAGTTATCAATCATACTAATTTATCGTACTAAGTTAGGACAACAACCTAATGATATTTTGCTTTTTTTTGTTTTCCAACAATCCAGGGTTGGAAAAAACACGGTTCCTACTGCTACTTTGTAGGGACAGAGACAAAGACGTTTGATGAAGCCAAAGAAGACTGCAAGAGTTCAGATTCTTACTTAGCTGATGTTTCAACTGGGTAAAGAGCATATTAAAAATTAGCATGCTAGATTTTCATGTATACTTTTGTCACTGTGCATCATTCACTGATATGAGAAAACTGACAGTTCTACTTGTGTAAAAAATTTCAGGGTGGATAATGCGTTCCTTGTCAGCTTGGTGGGGTTGAGACCTGAGAAACACTTCTGGCTTGGCCTCTCAAACCAGAAAAACATTGAGCATTTTGTGTGGACCAACACAGACAGAGTGAGATATACTCACTGGAACACCGACATGCCAGGTGTGGAGAAATTTAAATTTCTCTCTGTAAGATGTGTCAAAAACTGGCTTCATAAATGACAATTTACAATTTGTCCCTCGATAATCCAAGGTCACCAACATGGCTGTGTTGCCATGACAACTGGGGTTTTTGCCGGCCTCTGGGATGTGCTGCCCTGCACCAATAAGGAGAAATACATCTGCAAACACCTGGCAGACGGGGCAGTGGTAACCCCTGCACCACCAACTGTTGCCCCTCCCAAATGTGCAACAGACTGGCTCCCGGTGGCATCAAGAAACTACTGCTATAGGGTAAGATCCAACACAGCTTAATATAAGTGACACATGTACTCTGTTTGTTACTGTACATCATTCACTGACCTGACACTACTGTAACTGCTGACAAGCAAAATCAGTGAATCGCACCAGACTTCCTATCTTCCCGCCGTGTTTAGAACAAGTGAAGAAGGATCAAAATTATCTCTCAGTGCCTCCACTTCAACTCAGTTTCTAGCTTTTTGAAAGTGTAACAGCAGCCGACAGTGTGTCCGCCCTTTTATAACTGACTTCTTGATTGAATTTCCTCTTTTACTCTCAGTCTGGCTACCTAACGGTGTTTGAATCACCACTGAACCACTTGGTAAACTGTTTGTTAAATTAAGGAGTTATTGTGTAGCAGCTTTGAGTTCATTTTTTCTTATGCATGTTATGCCCCTAAGGGGTGGTTATGGCACAACATAAGACAAATTCATCTTCACCAAATTTCAGGTTTAAGACTGACAATTGTTGAAATATAATGACTTTCTTTTATTTACAATTTCACAAATGATTGTCAGCGAGCAAATCCAAAATAACAAAATTACAGCTAGCACGGTAGTAGATATAATTTGAGAAAATAAGACACCAACTTAGTTATTATAATTACTTATTTAAATGAATATTAATTAATTAACAATGCAGCTAACCAAACTATTGAGCCATCTCTTCTATGCTATGTGGGTGTATCTTTGGAGGCACAGTTTACATATTTAAATAATAGATCAGGCTCAGGGTAAAGTGAAGCTGCCAGACCTTCAGTGACCTTCTTGCCTTGTGTTTTAGGTGTATAACGACTATGAAAAGCAAAAGACCTGGTTTGAAGCCAGAGATTACTGCAGGGCCATCGGAGGAGACCTGCTCAGCATCCATAGTGAACCGGAGTTACGACTGAGTAGAAGGTAGAGTGTGACCTGTTTTCATTCAACAAGGGCTGCACTTAACAATACTGTACTGCCAAAAACTCATTAGAGTATAGTAAATGGGAATTATTATTGAATGAATTGAATTATTGAATAAAGGCATCAAGGCTCAAATGCTTTTGACTTGTTGCCAGCAGAGCACTGTGATAATGTGTGATAATGCAATAAATATAGGTTGCATATATGTTGAATATAAGTCTGTCCATTACAGCTATGGCCCAGTCTGGATTGGACTTAGTGCTCCTGACCCACTCACTGGTTATGTATGGAGTGATGAATCACCAGTGAGTACAGTTTTCTCTTTCTATAGTGATTAAGTAAATCAATTTTAGTTTATGTAACTCAGTGAAATAAAAATAAATGAATTGTCATTGCATGTTCATTTGCTTACTTTTCCTTACAGGTAAACTTCCAACACTGGAAAGATGGAGAGCCAAACAATAAAAATAATGTGGAATATTGTGTTGAAATGTGGCTAAATGACTGGACTGAGAGTGGTGGGTCTTGGAACGACATGCACTGTGAGAAGTACCGTAGATGGGTTTGTCAAATCCGCGCAGGTAAAACATAGTGATTTGGTTACATTTACAGTTTAAAAGAAATTTCACTTTCCATGTAGAGCAGGTCTAGATCACAATCTTTATAATATTATTTACAAAAACCTAACAAGAAAGCAGAAACCTTGAGCAGAACGTAGCTCATTGGTTGTGGAGCTACAGAGGCAGATAGAGATTCTTTTGTAACATTTGTTGAGAGCTGAGTGAGCCAGGGTTACTCTTTTCATCAGTGTCTTCTTCTTCATGTGTGTTCAGTTATACTGTAGGTGTTTCAACTCAGTGGTAATCTATTTTAAATATATCTATCTTCTGTCCTTGCAGGGGTGACTCCAAAACCATATAATGACACAGACACTCCTGGTAAGTGGGAAAGTGAAGTATAATCATACAGATGCAGATCTGTAAATTACATGTCCTGCACTCTCTTTTGACACATTTCATATTTATTATCCTCCTGACTGTGCTTTTTCAGAGTTTGTTTGACGTGTAGCTTAATAAATCTATTCCTCATAAGTTGGCAATATGTGAATTGCGTAATGATGCTGCTAAATAAATAAATAACTTTCCTGAACAACCTTAACAACAGAGGGGGCATAACAGAAAACACTTTGGTCACATGAGTCATCAGGGAAGGCAACGACAGATAACCTTTTCTGATGTTTGAGGGTTTGGTGATGTGACATATAAATAAAGATAACACGTATAAAGATATATTACGTCTTCTGGTTTCAGACTACAATAAGACCTCAGACGGGTGGCTAGAATGGGAGGGGAATCAGTATTTTGTAAGCACAAAGCCTATGGTCATGGAAGATGCTCAGCACTATTGCAAACAGAGGCATGGTGACTTGGTAACTATCGACAGTGAAGCAGAGAGTGTCTTTTTGTGGAAACTGGTAAGCAGTGACATTCGTACTACATTAAACAATTAAAATATAAATATGAGTTGAGTACAAAGAGTCCAACTGGTTTAACCATCTCTCTGTTTTGTAGATATCCAGATCTTATACTAAACACTGGATAGGCCTGACAGTAGACCTTGATGGAACCTCTCAGTAAGTATGACTTAATTCATTCATTTCTGTAATTTTATTGCTGAATTTAGGCTGGTAATGTTGCAAAGTCAGTTAGAAAACTACCATGGTGCAGTTCTAAACTGACAGTTTTATGTGTCTGGATGGTTGCTCCAGCATTGGGTGCAGGTATTTAGCCCAGGAACTCTTTTCATGTCAGACACCCTGCATTGTCCAAACTTTGAACGAGCCATAATAAAGCAAGGGCACAGGATGTTTTCCTGTGTGCAAACCTTGGAAAATCATTGTCCCAAATGTAAAGCTGTAGAACGAATTATCACTGAAGAATTAATAATGCATCCCGTCTGGTTTGTGCAGCTGCTTCATTATTTTACTTTTTATTTTCTTATTTTTCTTTATTTTTATTCATTGACAGCTATGTTCTCTGATCTCTGCGACTGACAGGAAGATCGCTGATATTTGGCTGTAATAGCATTAATATTCTAGGAGTCACTCTTTTCTTCCTCGCCATTTTTAATTGATCATCTAGACCCTGATTGAACAGTGTAGAAGAAAGAGGAAGAAGAACAAACATAATACAGTTTCAGCCTCAAGAATTGAATCAGTATGCCATTATGCTCGTAATATTTTCACCATGAGTTGTTTTTGAGGCAAACCGAATTTGTTTGTGCTACACAAGGTGGATGGATGGTTCTCAAGTGGCGTTTCTAAGGTGGGATGAAAATCAGCCACAGTTCAAGAACTATGATGAGAACTGTGTTGTCATGGATAGTATAGCTGGTGAGTAATTTGAAATAGAAAATGTAATCAAATGGAATCTTAAGGACTGTATTTGCTAAACTGTTGTTTTTTTTTTTGTCTTGGATTGATTCACAGGGTTCTGGCATGATTATGATTGTGGCCACGAATTCAGGTACATTTGTAAACGCAGTAGCTCAGCACCTGTCAACACCACTGCGGCACCTACAGAGGCCCCTAAAGGTGGCTGCACACCTGGATGGAAAAAATTTAAGTCTAAGGTCAGAGGTCACTTTTAGCCTTTACATTAGTCTGTGCTGGATGGAAATAAAACAGGTGTAGGACAGATTCAAATCTGCAGTGCTTTGGTTTCATGACATCTTTTAACATATAATTTTGATCCAACGCTCTGCTGAGATGTCACATTAAGCCGTTTCGTCATGTGAAATTAGGATTTACTCGGACAGTGTTTGAGTATCTGTAAATCAAATTATTTTTCTCCCCTTTAGTGTTACAACATCATTAAGAACCAGGAAGTAACATGGGAAGAAGGGAGGAAACAGTGTCGAAGTATGGGTGGAAAATTAGTCTCTATTCCCTCGAGACACGAGCAAGGTTTGTTTCACTTTTTTTTTTTTTTTTTTCAGTAAAATATCCATCAACCTTTTCTCTTCATGGTTATGTGGTGAGGTCCACTACCCTGGATTGGCAGCTAACAAAGACGCACTTATAGCTGAGCCAACACTGGATATGGATGTCACAAATTTTCAAATCCATGATTCAATTTGACTTGATTTTAGGGTCACAATTAAATTTATGATCTCACTATTTCTTTTTTCAGCACTGATGGCTATGCCATAGTTAGAAGTCAATTTAGATCAACAAATCATTGGTTTTACACCCTGACAACTGCCATTTACATTTTCATATTATTTAAAAACATAAAGGTATGGTAAGCTGATATCCAGTGGAAACAAAACTCCATGCAAATACGTGATCTTTTTTTTTTTTTCTCTCCAAATTTTCAGTGTTTCTTATGTCTGAAATGGCTGGCACACTTTCTCCAAATCTCTGGATTGGTTTGCGCGATCTGCGTGGTGGCCAGCTTTCTTGGATTGATGGGCGAGCAAGGAAATATTTAAATTTAAACCATCATGTAGGTGAACACAGTCTGAATTGTGTTTTATAATGTGATGTGGGTTGTGTATAGCATTCATAATCATTTGTGTGTCATTTTTAGGACCACTTCTATTGGACCTGGCGCAGAAGATATTGGGTAACATGTTAAAATTTAACTTAACTTTACCTGAGGCATAACTGTATGCAAGGCTGTATTATGCAACACATAGACACAATCAAAATTCATTATTGCAAAGAATTAAAACTATTTCTATTATTTATTACTATGTAACATTTTTGTGTATTTACAAAAAACGTTTCTGTTGCAGTGGTTTTTCAGTCACTACACGTATGAAGACAAGGTAAGAACTTTATTTATTTATTTTTTTTAAATTGATATGCCACTTATTTTGTCATGAAAATGATAAATTGCATCATTCACTAGTCTCCTTTTAACCTATAATAATATGTACTGTTAATAATATGAGCTGACATGGATCACTGTAACTTCCTGCGGACTCAGATCACAGATCTGGATCCAGATTCACAGATCCAGCCTGCATGAGTAAAGAAGGGAATTTCCTTAGTAGCATGAAACAGCAGACTCTGAATCACTCATGACATTGGGTTAGACCACAGTGCAAAAACTGGCTCAAAACACTCAGAATCCCTAAAGTAAAGCCGCAGAGCTTTCTACACTGCAAAAAACATACAGTAGCAGACCCATGTGCAAAGTTTTATTTTATACTTTTATTTTATTTCTATACTATTTCTAAACTTCAAACTTCAAAAACCCTTCTCATAATAGCTCAACAGCCTTGTAGTCAGACAGAGGCTTGTGTTTCACTGGTAGCATATATATATATATATTAAATTCAAGTTCTTTGAGTCACTTGGTTCAGTACGTCCATAAGCATATATATATATATATATATGTCATATATATATGTCATGATATATATATATATATATATCATGACATATATATATGACATATATATATATATATATATGCTTATGGACGTACTGAACCAAGTGACTCAAAGAACTTGAATTTAAACATATTTATTCTCTTAGTCAACAGAAGAGACTATATATATTATTTTTAAAACCTGTCCTTCACTATTCCCTCTCCTTATTATGTGTAGTGTCATTGCTCTGTACACTGAACAGTTTTCTCCTTTCCTGACTGGTCTCTCTGTGCCTTTCCAGTGTGCTGTGATCACTGGCCACTCTACTGGTACTACTGATAATGATGCTGGGACATGGATCTTAAAGCCATGCAATGACACCAGTGGTTTTATCTGTCATCGAAATGTTGGTGAGCCCATCATCTGACCTTCCTTTCTGATATAACGATAATGACAATGATAATGATTGATTGATCAAATATGATGAAAACAATGCAATAATGCAATAATGAACCTATGTACACTCTGTAGCTTTACAGAGAGTTTCAGCTTATATTTAGCTTCCCAGTCTCACTGTGATTGCTCTTAAAGTGTCACTTTTGGTCACAGCACGCTGCTGTTTATGCTTAAAAAGCTCTTATTAGTCCTGAACCCATACAGGTCCTGGGGTCTGGGTGAAAGTCTACAATAGGTCTAGCCAATCTTAGCCAATTGTAATTTTTTGTATGAATGGAATAACTGAATCTCTCTAATTTCTCTCCCTAAACAGACCCTGTTTTCCCAGACGACCAAGAACCAACAAGGACTGAATATGTCAAAATAGCAAATGACTCTATCAAGGCTGTTACTCAACAAATGACTTGGGATGCAGCCAAGAAGTATTGCGAAAATGATGGCGCGAAACTTGTTAGCATGCATAATGAGTGGTCACAAGCCTATGTTGAGCTGCTGGCTCTGAATCTCAATGCTTCTTTGTGGGTTGGAATGAACAAAGCACAGGTAGGAGCACAGAGCAGGAACTTTCTAAAACAGCATGAAGCAAAATAACAGTTTGTAACTGTGTGGCTATGTGTACTTTTATATTCATATATAATCATACATCATATTATATGTTAAATACACTTTTATACATTAATACACAAGTATAATTATATTCCTAAGTGCCAACTGCAGAAAACTTCTCAAGATAAAGTGGTAGATAAAAAATATCACAATGTGATTTTGAAGTTACTCTAATTCACACTTTGGGGAACATGAATGGTTGTTAAAAAATTGTACATCATAGTTTTTTTTATTACATAAATGTTTCTGACAGATATTTCTGTCTGGATCCAAGTAGTGGAATGACCAACATATCAAGATTTCCATTCATACAGGCATGCTACACGTGACTTTTTTTTACAGGAATGAATTATTAACATTTTCAAAGTTTTTATAATTCCCTGAAAAATATGTTGTAACAACACTCAATGCAATTTGATCAATCTTTGCTTTCAGACCAAAGGGCTTTTCAGATATATTGATGGATGGCACATGAGCTTTAGTCACTGGGATAGCGATGAACCAAGCTCGGACAAACCTTGTGTCTATTTGGACGTGAACGGAAAATGGAAGACTGCTTTCTGTAACCAGAGCATGAACAGTGTTTGTATGAAGTCTCAAGGTATGTACGAAAACAGGACAACACACAGGTCAACATAAGACATAACAGCCAGCTAATATTACTTACTAATCCAACAGCCCAGCTCAGTGTCTGTCTTTCAGCTTTTAATTTCACAAAGCTCTTCTAACAACTAAAAGTCAGTCCCAGATTTCCTCTCGCTCAGTCACTTTCTCATTTTCTCTCTTAGCTTCCCCTGTCAATGCCTCCTTCAGTCTTTTTGCCTCTGTGGTTATAACCATGAAGCCTGCTGAGCCCTGTTATATTCCTAGCTTGGCATTTGGAACAATTTTAATATTAAATGACTTTAGGTCATTCTTTAATCGCTGTTCAGAAATGTAAATTATATGGATTGGAAGTACGGAAGTATTTAGCTTTATATGCTTTTCAATGTGACAGTTTTCGTTTATAGAATATTGGGAACTAAAAGACTAAAAGTGTCAGTACTGAAATATCTAGCTGATAGCTGGTAGCTGATGCCATCACTGTTTTTCATTCACAGACATCCCACCAACAGACTCAGATGTTTTTCTGGGAGTTTGCCCTGAAGACCCAGATCCATTGGACCAAGGCCGGACCATCTTCTGGCAACCATTTAAGGGTTACTGTTACATATTTTTCACTGAAAAAGAATCGTGGTCACGGGCGGCTGCTAGCTGTGCAAAACATGGTAAGTCCTTTCTGTGGATCGAAGATATTTCTAGACACTAAAATGCATGTAGCTTTTCTTGAGAACTTTTTGTTTTATTAAGGTGGAGCACTAGCCAGCATTGAAAATCCCTCTGAGCAAGAATTCATTCAAAACACATCAAAATTGTTTGAAGACAGATATGCCTCTTTCTGGCTCGGCCTGCTTAAATCTCACAAAGGTACAGTCACTTATGCTCTTTCATGAAAACAAATATTTTAAAATGCTAGATTTTTAAAAATGATTCCTCTTCATCAGTAATCTTTATTTTTCACAAAGGGTGGCATTTGGAGAACTGTTATGTCGCAGTATCTTGTTTTCTGCAAAAGAGCATTTAATGAAAGAAAAAAACTGAACAAATCTATTTGTCTGCAGGGGAGTGGTTGTGGTTGGACAAAAAAGTCATGGACTACACTAAATGGGGTCAAGATGAACCGAATGACCACAGCCACGCAGTGATTAGTACTTCAGATGGGACTTGGAAGACACAAACATCGTGGAATTATAGACCCTACATCTGCAAAACAGCAAAAGGTAAATACATTTTATGTGGACTCTCTTTGAATCATAATGCTCTTCTTTATAATGCTGAGTTCAGGCTACACAATAATTTTGTCAATCGACATAATCGTCTTAGATTCAAAGAGTCCCTTTTTTCTTTTTAGTAATGCCGACCTCGGCATCACTACCATCATCACATGGTAAGTAACCTCTTTATCTTCTTTATTTCCCTCAAAATCTTGACAAATATTTTGTCTGATCATCATTTAATTTTTCAATCTGTGCAGGACCTGATCTTCAACGTCGTCGTGGCCACATGATTTTGGCAGTTGTGCTGATCATTACTGGGCTTGCGATGGGAACGGTCATTGCTCTCTTCGTCTTCAAGAAAAACAGTCATCGCTTACCCGTCCTTGATAGGTTAACCAACTTTGAAAACCCCCTCTTTGGAAATACAGAGTCCCGGCCTGATGTAACTGACACCAGTAAACTGGTAGAGAATGCAGAAGAAGAGAACCCTGAGCCTCTTATCATAACCATGTGACCTCCAATTTACCTTATTTACTGTTATTACCATTATGACTACTGTGGCATGGCACTACATTGTGCAAGAGTTATGATGTCTAATTAACATTGAACAAAGCCATAAATCCTGTGGCTTCTTGGCCTCTCCAGGCTCCTAATTGATCAAATTTTTCTTGTATTTTTATGCAGTTTTATGTGTGCAAAAAAAATAAATGTACAAACATGACTCAAAATAAACAACAGTGGCCATGTTTATTATGAACTTGTAAACTGAAAGTCACATGTTTGCATGCATGCTAACATTAGCAATCTGACATGCTCACAATTACATCATTAACACGCTGATTAGGGTTGTCAAAAGTATGAATACATATCATCAGTATATCATCAGTGTTGTTGGGCTGAGGCTCTGGGGATCATGAATTGCCGTCCCTAGAATCACACCTGTGCCATGGCTAAAAACACACAACAGTAGACACTGTAGTCAGTGGTGTTTCTTAAACTTTCCTCTGGCTCAGGCGCAGTAAAAGGTCAGAAAATCTCTTTCTAAGAGGTTAAAATATTAGACAACCAACAGTTGTTTTAGCCCTGCACCAGCACTGGAGAAAGGTAGAGGTGACACAGATAGCGCAGGTGAATTCTGAGCTGGAGAATGGCAGACTTATACTTACAGTACAGCCTACTTCATATGAGTTAACTAGTAACTGCTAGCTCAGCTGCCTTCTTCAGACTTTAGATAACGGATGTAACGGATGTATTTGGAGGAAATGTTTTTTTATTTTTGTCCAAAATGTGCTGAAACACAGAAAACAATTTACCAAACCAAACCAAAACCAACTGAACTACTTTGTTTAAGAAGAAATTTGTATTAGAACATCTCACCTACGGAATGTACTTTTTGACGATTACTCATCACCAGTGTTTACAGCTCACTTCTCACATTCACAGAAGACACTTCCTCTTTGAACATAACAGTCTCTTTTTTTTCCATCAATTTGGGCAAATTGACAAATCATATGATGATCCCTGAGTAAAATGCATCACAGGACAGAAATGTTTACAACTGATGTGTGTGCTTAAGTTAGCATTTGAACATCAAAAATGCTTCTTCAATAACACACTTTGTTCTCGGTTACAATCCACCAATGCAAGCTTACTTCCTCTGCTGCTTCTGTAAGCCAAGGGTTAAGGGTGTGGACCACTGTGGAGAGATTTGCAACATTTTTACCCGTCCAGGAAGTGTTACAATCTTCTAAGACACAGAAAATGTACATGTAGGCATGATCTTTGGCGGACTGAGACTAAGTGGATGTATACAAAGTGCATGACTTAAAGGGCCTGTGTGTAAGATATAGGGTGGCTTTGTACAGAATATGGCAGAAATGTAATCTCATAACGTCTTAATAAAATAAGATTTTGTTTGATTGTGTTTTTGTTATCTTAGCCTGCATTGAGACTTAATCAGGCTCTGCGCACAAAGCAATTTTTTTCCCCCATTCATTTGTTTGGGGGTAGTGTCTTTGGGCTGTGGCGGTGTAGGCGGGGATGTTGAGCTGGAAACACGTGCACCATGCTGCAGCCGCCATCAATGTCTCTGAAGCTGAGGCTATCCAGGTTGAGTTCCTGGACTAAACTATGATACTCTACCGGTTGTGTTCTGGCTTTGTTTATTTATTCCATGACCTACCTTCTCTGCCTGCGTCTGGCTCGCAATAACAACACAAAGAAGTTTCCTCTGGTTTATGCCTGATGATTTGAGAGTAAGAGAGACAGAGTGTGCGCTGGTTGAAAGACATGCAGTGAATGAGCGTGACCGAGCGCCCGTATCATGAAGACGGTTCTGCAAAAAAGGACGCCAGCACTAGCACCCCCACACACCCCTACACAACCAACGATTCACCAGATCTTGTAAATAGTTTTTTTTTTATTTTTTTTTTTACTACATCTAGACTCTTGGCTAATAATAATTCTACAGTATAACCAAAAATCAAACAAGACATACCATAAAACACCTGGAACAGTAACTGAAGTTGAGAAATCATTTCACCACAAAAAGAGCGTTTGGGACTTTCTGCCAATTAGTTCTTGAGATTAATTCTTGTAAGTTCAGCATTCACTTACAGAGACATACAGAGTCAGCATTATGATAGCTTCCTTGTTGTGAATATTGCACAATACTTTCTCAAGTGAAGTTGAAATTGAAGAAGAATTTCCTAACGGTAAACCGCAGTATTTTCCAGAATCGGGGTGAATCATACTTGGCTGCTTCAACCACGGTTTGTATCACATCTGCTTCTCAATCCCAGTTTATGATGACAAAATAGTAAAAGTCACTTTCACTGTGAAATAAATTCAGGATTGTAGATTAGTATGTGTAAAAATAATGACTAACAATAATGAATACATAAAGAGAAAATGAAGGAAACTATCAAAATGAAGTGTTTGGTATCTGGTAGACCGGCTGCCGTTTAAAAGGTCACTTACTGGAGCATGATAGTAGCACTTCCTGTTTCCCACATTGTCTGTATATTATGCAACGGCATACATCCACACAGTAATATGCATGTTTTTTCTGAAAATTCTATGTGTTTATAACAAAACAGCCAAGAGTGCAAATATCAGCATTCGGGGTCGGATATAAAGAAATTCAGGGAAAAAAAAAAAAATCTAACTGTGATTTGTTCATTTGCTCCTCCTTGTTTGTCCGAAGTACAATGTCCAAGAAAAAAAAAGTCTGAGACAAGACAAAAAAAAAAAAAGTCCTGACGACACGACGAGACAGGATGTGTCCGTACTATTAAGATTGGCTTCCAAACATCATCCACACAACTCTTAAATCCTCTGTGAGAAATGCATGGATAACGTCTTCTGCTGTAAGACATCTCACAATGATGAAGATCATTTGTACAGCCTTTGTGCTGCTCATCCAAACATTGCAATGTTTGGCTTCTGACGGTACAGAATTCAAATATTTCATTTTGTGGTTTTTGTGCATGATTTATGTGCACTTTACTCTGTATGTGAGACTGTTGTGTCCTTTACTTTGTATCTATATTTTGCAGAAATGAGATGATTGCATCTGTGATTATGATTTTTTAGTGCATGTTTTAATATCCAAATATTATTAAATCTTATTAAACATTACTAAACAACAGTTGCTCGAGGAGTTTTCTAAATCGTTTTGCAATAAGTAGTCAAAAGTGTTTAACTCTTTCTCTACAGATTCGCCATTTCAACTAACAAACAAGGCCACTGGTGTTTGTCTGGTTAGAACAAGTAACAACGAGTGCAGTAACATACGCTGGACAACTGGTGATCGACTCATGGATCCACAAAGGAAAAAGTGCCTGGGAGTCCAAGGGAAAAGTGTGGGTAGTGAAATAAGCTTCTACGATTGCGACGAAACGAGCGAACTCCAAAAGTGGGAATGCAAGAATGAGACCATGCTCGCCCTCAAAGGCCAAGAGCTTTACATCGAGCTCAAGGCAGATAACACAGCTGCTCTCTCCAGAACAACAGGACCCAATAACCACTTCATAATTTCAGGGATGTCCAATGGCGCTTGCACAAGAACATACAGAGGTATGGTACTGGATGGACTTGAATTGTTCAAATTAAATCATAACCAGCAAGTACAAAACTAAAATAATCAAGATGACAGTTTTAAAAGGTGTGGAGTCATGTTAAAAAATATTTTTACAAGTTAGCTCCAACAGAAGGTCAAAATGCTACTCAGACATTGCAATTTACTTAATATATGTCACATTGTTCAATAAAAAAAAACTTTCAGAGGAGTCCAGCTTAAAGTGAAGTGGTTTATCTTATGTTATTATATAGAGGTAAATCACAGCAGGCACAAAATCTTCTAAAAACTAATTTTTGTTTTTGTCTTAGAACTTTATGCCATTGGTGGAAATGCAGCTGGGATGGTGTGCATGTTTCCCTTCCAGTACAATGACCAGTGGTACTCAGATTGCATTTCAGCCGACTACGCACGAAAACAACTTTGGTGTGCGGTTGAAACAAAATTTCAAAGTCAACGCTGGGGATACTGTCCAGTTACTTGTGAGTACTGTCTGTGTGTGAAAACTTTTTGTCATAATGCAGTAAAATAAGGCCATATTTATAAAGTTAAATTATACAAAAATAAAGAGAGGGAGTTACCCAGGTTTATGCCTGGATGATTGTTCGTCTGAACATGCTGCTGATCTTCCCCACCCACTGAACACGATGTCGGTCTAGAGCGCACATTCACTGAGACATACTGGTCAAGGTTAAGGTCTGTCCTAAAAGGGGGCTAGATTTGTTACTAGTCTGCTAACGGGGGTCTTAAAAGTCACCACATCTAAGGAGAAAGTCACTAAGTTGGCAACACAGTTAGAAGCTATAATTTAATTTAGGGCTGAACATTAATTTATGGTTGATTCAATGTTTCCCATGTTTTTTGTTTTTTTACTTCTTACTTTTTTCACACATTCATAGCCAAAGATGGCTGGAATAAACACCCAACAACAGGAGCGTATTACCAGCTCAACACACAGTCAGCTGTGACTTGGCCCCAGGCTGACACCAGCTGCAAACAGCAGGGTGCCTCCCTGCTTAGTATCACCGATCCTCACGAGCAGGCTTATATCATAGGTAAGATGACACTGACTCTACACTTTATGTGATGTAACTAATCATTTATTCCCTACAATCAATTTTTTTTTCCTTACTGGATTTTAATTATGATAGCATGATCTACTAAAAATATTATTTTTATACATTCATAAATGCATTTCTTGCATTGATTGATCTGAATCTTTGTATAGATACTAATGTGTTGTCAAATAATTGGGAGCCTTGAGTCTTACCAACAAGTGACAAAGGGGAACACTCATTATTCTGTTTCCCACGCCCCCTAACAGCATTACTCGGGGTAAATGGCAATAAGCTTTGGACTGGGTTGGTTCTGGATCCACAACATGGATGGAAATGGACAGATGGGAGGCCCTACCGCTACTTGAAATGGGACTCAGGTAAATTTTTCCTCCACTTACTCCACAATATTTTCTATTTTTATTATGAAATGTTAAAATTGTAAAATATCAAAATATATCAGCTCCAGCAGAGAGAAGCTGACAAGTAAACCTCGATTGTGTGTGGTTAAAACACGTGACTCCAAATCCATTTTTTTTTTAATGCAGCCAGCAGATAGAGGAAGTTGAAACTTTTTCTCCCTTATGTTCAAAGTAACCCGGAAATTATGGAGCAACCTGCCTCATAAAGTTGGGCAGCACACATTTTTCTTTTTTCTTTCTTTTTTTTTTTTGTAATTCATTTTTTTCAAACATTTTACAAACCATTTTAAAATGCTCTTTGCAGTACTCTTCATGTTGTACTATATGTACTCACTCATTCAAGATAAGATAATATATGTACATGTTTTAGGATATCCACTGGATAATCCAGGACATAACTGTGCAATTCTTGATCCTGCTGTACACTACTCCTGGCAAAGTTCACCTTGCGGCAAGAAGCTTGGGTACATCTGCTACAGTAAAGCAGCTGAGGAAGTGCCTACACAAGGTAACGAGAAAGAGCTCTTCTATTCTACTCTGCACATTAACATTGTGTATCTGCCACTCAGTCATTATGTTATTTCTTTGTTTCTTTCATAATCAGCTCCTGAGACAGGATTTTGTACAAGACCTTGGATTCCTTACAACAGCCACTGTTTCCACCTCAATCGGACTCGGAAAACATGGACTGATTCTCAGAGAGACTGTCGTGATGAAGGAGGAGACCTTGTCAGCATCCGTAATTTGGAGGACCAAAGCTTTATCATCTCTCAACTCGGATACGGTACGTGAAACAATAAAAAACTAACACAGGTTTAACTTATGTCCTGTATAACTATGTCAGTAGAAATGTACAATCTACAGCTGACACATTTGCATCACTGCAGTTACTAAAGGATGCTCTAAACACGTCAGCTAAATGACTAAATGTACAGTTGTCTCACCCAATAAATGAGTGAATGAACAGAGGGTGGTCTTTAAATCAGGTGGCCTGTCTCTGGGTTTTAATTGTTTAACCATGTGGATAAAACATTGTTTTGCTTTACATCAAAGTAATGTACAAAGAGTCCAATTTTAATTGCTGATGTTGCACACTGGGCCAGCGAGTCTCCACATTCCCCAGCATCACCTTGACCAAGCACAGTTCAACTAGAACCAAATCTGTCAAACATGTTAAGCAATTACATTAATTAGTTACACAGATAAATTTGGTGGAATAGGCTTTGCTGTTTAAAGGACAAAAAATTCGACGTCAACATTAAACCATACTGTAGTTAAATCAACAGCACCAAGCTGCCACAGGTCTGCCCACTGTTGCAGGAGACTACAGTGGTGAAGGGAGTTGCAGCAGTCAAAAGCCTCAGTATGCAGAGTAAGAGTAAAAGCAGAGTAATAATACGTGTCAGGTTGTAATGGCTGCATTGTACACCTTCATAAAATATGCTTGGACACTTCTAGCCAGCTGGTAGTCACACAGTGGAAAAATGAATCAGTGGTTCAGTTATCTGCAAATTTCTATCCATGTCTCCAGAATCCACTGATGAGCTTTGGATTGGGCTGAATGACAAGAAGACCGAGGGGCTGTTTGAGTGGATTGATCACTCTACTGTCAGTTTCACTAGCTGGGAATTTGGGAGACCTGTTGTGCACACCGATGTAAACGACTGCGTTCTCATCAAGGGAGAGGTAAGGAGCACCATGTGGGTAATATGTGCACAAAACAAACACACATGGCATTAATTAATGCTCGTTAACAAGAATCTTCACAATTTACTGAACTGTGCATGTGCTAAACTGAATGTATTCATTGTTGTGTTTGTTTGACATTTGTTTTTTTTTTGCCAAAAATTGACTGCAGTGCCTTTCACTACATTCAGTCTCCACATAAATAAATATTTCATGGTACTTTCTTGCAGAATGGGAACTGGGCTGACTGTCCATGTGGGGAGAAACACGGCTACATTTGTATGAAGATGAGTCGTTCAGCACCCACTGGAGATGAAGTGGTGCAGAATGTAGGCTGCAAAGCTGTACGTTAAGTTTACTTAATTTCATTTAAATCTTTGGTTATGCTCAGACATTTATTACACAATTAATTCTGTGGATCATTGTTTCAGAGGCTTTAACTTTGTAATACTTCGCCAAAATGCCAAAAATGTATATATTAAGAATCATTGTTCATTTTTTGGTTTTACAACACTCCAGGGCTGGAGAAGACACGGCTCATACTGCTACTTCATTTCAACACAAACCAAAACTTTTGATGAAGCTAAAGATGGCTGCAAGAGTTTAGAGTCTTACTTAGTTGATGTTACAAATGGGTAAGAACGATTATTTTTACTTCAAATGTTCTGAGCAATACTACATTTCATGTTCAAATGTATTGGGGTTACTGTAGATTCACTGATATAAGAAAACTTTCTTTAAAAAAAAATTTCCAGGGTGGATAATGCGTTCCTTGTCAGCTTGGTGGGGTTGAGACCTGAGAAATACTTCTGGCTTGGCCTCTCAAACCAGAAAAACATTGATCAGTTTGTGTGGACCAACACAGACACAGTGAGATTTACTCACTGGAACGCTGAAATGCCAGGTATGGAGAAATTCAGTTTTTTTCTCTATAAGATGTGTCCAAAAGTGGTTTCACAATCAACAATTTACAAATTCTTCTTCTGCAATACAAGGTAACCACCAGGGCTGTGTTGCCATGAAAACTGGGATTTTTGCTGGTCTCTGGGATGTACTGCCCTGCACCAATAGACAGAAGTACATCTGTAAACACTTGGCAGAGGGGGCAGCGGTAACCCCTGCACCACCAACTCTTGTTCCTCCTAAATGCCCAGATGGCTGGAGTCCAATTGGACAAAGAAACTACTGCTACAAGGTATAGCCACATGAAAAAAAAAAAAAAACACACCTTATAAACACTCGCCATCAGTTAACATGGCTGCTGAAACAATTGCTCCTTAATAGTACATCTACACTGTAAGAAATGTTGGACATGGAAATGGGGACTTGTAACTGGATTGCTCCTCTGTGTTCGCTTCATGAGTCTTGAAACCCAAAAGCTGATTTACCACCCAGATTTAGTTTCAACGTAATCGTTAATAATCAAATGCAACATTCAAAATCGAAAAAGATATTTTAATCAATAGTTGAGAGCAGTAGTACAAGTATGACATCTAAATTGGACATTTCAAGCACCGTGGTTCAACTTCATGGCACAACTATTCCAATATGTACACATACAAAGAGTGCAAGAGCTTGTTGTGAGGTGACTCTACTAAACCATGCTGGATCTCTGTCTCTTTGTGTTTAAGATCTATAAACTACAATCATCTACAAAAAAGAGGACCTGGTACGAGGCCAGAGATTTCTGCAGGGCCATCGGAGGAGACCTGCTCAGTATCCACAATGAAGCTGAGCTACAAGCGCTCCCGCAACGGTAGAGTATGAGCTGACAAAGTAGACTTGTCTAACTTGGACATTTTTTTTTTTCCATTTTATAAACAGGCTTTATACTTGAATTATTAAGATGTTTGTCCACTTTAGTTATGATTCAGCCTGGATTGGACTAAGTGCCCCCGACCCACTCACCGGCTATACATGGAGTGACGGATCCCCAGTGAGTTTGATTTTCTACTTTAGTTTAGGAGACACAAATATACAATAACATTATAAATTACTGAGGGTTTTTATTTGCATTTGTCTACAGCTGCAGTTCCAACACTGGGAGGATGGAGAGCCAAACAACAAAAACAATGTAGAATCTTGTACTGAAATAAAAATTCATAAAAAGGATAGGAGCGGGTCCTGGAATGATGTGCACTGTGAGACGCACCTTGGATGGATATGCCAGATCCGTGCAGGTAAAATAAAGAACTGAAACGATTGCTTCTCTCTTGGTTTATTAGTGAGTAAACTTTCCAACAGCGTCTTCCTCAAATTTAGTGTATACTTACCTTCTGCTCTTATAGGAACACCTCCAGCGCCAACTCCAGGCGATGTCGCTCCTGGTAAGTGGGTATGGTTTAAATTTGTCTGTAACAAACTGAATGGGAAGCCAAACAGTTGTTGAGACATTTCACTCAAAGCCACAATTGTGAACCTCAAGGTGGCACTAGTGGATAGGTCAGAAGATTACCAAAGTCAGTAGGATAAATCTTCAGTAAATCATGGACGCTGGTGTGGAATTATATACCAATCCATTGAGTAGAAATTGAGATATTTCACAGGAAAAGTAAAAACTTGTCTAGAAGGCAACTGAAAATCTCAACCTATACAGTACGTGCTGTAATGTATTACATCTTTCTAACATGTTTTCAGACTACAATACAACCTCAGATGGTTGGCTAGAATGGAACGGGAATCAGTATTATTTTAACAGACGGTCAAGGGCCATGGAAGAAGCTCGTCACTACTGCCAACAGCAGCATGGTGACTTGGTATCTATCAGCACTGAAGCTGAAGCTGTCTTTATATGGAAACAGGTGAGCAATGACATTCACAGTGACATTTCAATAGCCATGGCAACTAAGCTTAGAACATACTGCAGTACAAGTACTGATGGTTTTACTATGTCCCCCTGTCTCTAGATAACCAGAACTTATGGGGATTTCTGGATAGGCCTGACTGTAGATTTTGATAAAACATTTGGGTGAGTATGAATGAAATAATGAAGAATACAATACAATACAATACAATACAATACAATACAATACAAGAATGCAAAGAAGTAAAAATCAAAATTATGTGACGTAACCAGTTAAATAATGTGTTGTGCTATATGCAGTTTTGTTGTTTTGGCATCAGTTACATGGAAATCACATCACAATTTGTACTTTTACTGCATGTCAAATCAATATATTCATCACACACAAACGCTGTAATGTTATTAGAATTATCTCTAAATAATAGTCATGGCCAACCAAACAAACTCCACAATATTCACTTTCCTTTTAGCTCTGTTTTGGTCTTCATCAACCATCATCAAGTATTCATCTCTTTAGCTTGCTAGCTGCCCTACTATGTTCACTAACTAGTTTCTAAATTTGTGTGTCTTTCAAAAAGTACAGGCCAGGTGATTGGATGAAACATCTGTCTCTCATGGGCAAACTTCAGCCAATTAGATCAACGACCTATAAAACATAGTCAAACGCTTATCCAAGTCAGTTGGGAGAAGAGAGGAAACATCTTTTCCATCAAAAAAAGCCTTCACTATCAAAAAAAAGAAACGCTCTTTAGTTGGAGATCTAACAAAAGCTCACAGGATGTACTGTAACCGTAAGCAGCCACCATTGCTGTCATGGCATGTCATCACATATACTTAGCATTAAATAATAATAATAATTAATATCTCACGCTGTTGCTGTCAGGATTGCCTCATAGGACACTGATTGGTCCATAACTATTGTAACGGACATGCATAGCTTGAAGCCTGGCAAGACGGATTCTTGTGATCTCACGAGTTCAGCTGCCTTGCAAATTTTTTGACCTGGACCCTGATTTTACATGTTTTTGTGTCTGTTATGAGAATGAATGTTAGTTCAGTCCTTTGTGTAAAGTAAATTTACATAGCAGCCAGTTTCGTGGCAGGACTGTTGCTTGTTATTGCACCTTTTTCAAAAAATTCAAAAACTGTAGTCCCCATTAGTCACTTTGACACAAAAACATGGGAAAATGGGATCCAGGTTGAAAAATACCAAAGTTACCCTTTAACTATAAAGTTACATTATTTCTTTAATTATTTAATTACTAATTATTATTTATTATTTCGGTTTTGCTGCCTGGATTCAAGAGCAGAGCTTAATTTTGTCGAGCAATTTTGCAACTATTTAAAAGGTTAAAAAACAAAATGGAAACGAAAGTGAGAGTGTACCAAAAATGTGTATGAGACTAATTTCATTGTGTTCCCAAAAGGTGGATGGATGGTTCTCCAGTGGCGTTTCAGAGGTGGGATGAAGACCAACCTGACTTTCAGAACAATGATGAGAACTGTGTTGTCATGACTACCTCGATGGGTGAGTAACATAAATCTGGTTAATCTTCACTGGCACACGTTCATATAATGACTTTCACAAAGAAACTATATTAGATATTAGCCTTTAAATGTAAAAATGTATATTGTTTATGCTGAAATATTTATTTAATATTTTGGTTCACAGGGTTCTGGCATGATTATAACTGTGGCATGGAGTTCAAGTCAATTTGTAAACGCAGTCAGTCGCCACCTGTCAATACCACTGTAGCGCCAACAGTTCCCCCAAAAGGTGGCTGTCGGCAAGGCTGGAAAAAAATTGAATCAAAGGTCAGACTTTGATTTTTGTTCAGTTGTTGTTTGGCAGGATGGGAATATAACTGATGTTGCACAAAGCAGTGATCTATTTGTGGATGAAATTATAAGCTACTGCTCTTTTTGAGATATCACACACGCTGTTGATTTTTCACCTATAGTGCTACAAAGTCATTACTGACCCGAAGGAGAAATGGGACGATGCAAGGACAAAATGCAGATCAATGGGAGGAAATCTTGCATCAGTTCTCTCAAAACGTGTGCAAGGTTTGTTTTATGATGATTTCCACAGAATATTATATTCCACAAAAATGTGAATTTTATAAATTTTACATGTCTCCAGGGTGTCAAAATATTTATGACTTATTTATTTTATACTTATTATAATTATGATATTTAATACTTATATATTTTATACTTACTTATTAATAGGCAATGGGCCATATTATTTAAAGGTTATACCTGTTTGCATTAACAATGATTTTGACTGGGTTCAACAATATTTCTCTTCATGCAAAATGTTTGCCTGCAAGCATAAAATGTAAGTTTGCTGATATACACTCACCAGCCACTTCATTAGGTACATGTACAATCTAATTTCCAGTTTTTGTCGATACTGTCAGAAAAGTAATAGTTTTACTTTATGTTTATTATTGAGTTCGTATTGGACGGGGTGGA
Organism: Protonibea diacanthus; assembly: GCA_028641955.1. Lineage (NCBI taxonomy): Eukaryota > Metazoa > Chordata > Actinopteri > Sciaenidae > Protonibea > Protonibea diacanthus. The sequence goes on along the minus strand of CM053988.1, from coordinate 17,599,484 downwards.
GTGCATTATATTGAAATGTGTTTCTAATAGTATAGCCCTCTCATATATGTATCCTGGTTGGCAAAATAATTAGAAACACATTTCAGTGCATTGCAGCCCAACTGCAAACTACAACCTTAAGTAGTTGACCCACAAGTGTACCTAATGAATTGACCGCTATGTGTATATATGGTGTCCTTTGAAACATAAGGCATTCGGGGTCGATCTAGAACGACCAAAAGCTTTCTGCAACAAAAAGGTGTTTAGAGTCCACACTTTATTGTTTAGAAATTCATATTAAAAGTGATTATTATCTCTAAAGGAATGAACAGTCTTTTAGCTAAGAATAATGTGGAAACTTTTGTTCCCAATGTAGAAAGTTTTTTAAACACTCAAGTGAGATTTGTCCATATCAAAGAGCTGCGTCCCTGACACACAAACCAACTTTATGAAACCACAGTTATTAAAAGCTGACGATGATGATGATGATCACGCTGTGCATAGACTCACATTACCTTCTGTGTTCTGGTTAATGTTGCACATACGGCTAACACTGCAACTAATATAACCGTGTATGTTGTGCTTTACGCAAGTAGAGCTAGTCAGAAAGACAACAAGCTGCTCTCTCCATGTTCATAAAAAATATCTAAACTTTAAATCTTTGTGCTACATTTTCAGTGTTTTTAACAGCTACAATGATTGAGGCACCTACCACAAACCTGTGGATTGGTTTGCATAATTCAAGAGGTGGTGCGTTTTACTGGACTGACGGGAAACCAGTACGATACACCAACTGGGGCTCTTCAGTAAGCGGACATATTTTAATATGAAACACAAGTTATGTGCTGCACTACTATAGAGAACAATATCTTGTTTTCTTTAACTGTTTTTCATGAAAATGTGACTCTATAATTGCAGAACTACCATGACCCCTTCAGACACCATCACCGTCATTTTATGCATGACCACTATTTTCACAGCTATCGTGAATTTGAGGTAAAAAAAAAAAGAAAAAAAGAAAAAAATGTGCAATCGATTTGTCTTGCCTTGGAGCCACATCAGATTTCTATGACAGTTTTGTGTTCAGTATTTTGATGACTTAATGCATGCATATTTTGTTAACATCCATTGACTTATAACATAACTTATAACATATTTTCGGTTTGTGTGTTTATAATAATTTCTATCCATCAACAGCTGGATTATGATTTTGGGCATTACTCACTTTCCCAGGTATTACTCTTTTGATATACTGCAATGGGAAATACATTTTCACTTTTTGAATTATGCATATTTTTCTAATGAAACTATATAGCTGAGCTAAATCTAGGAACTGTGGAAGAGTAATAGGGGGCAATAAGAGTACAAATACAGTATCATTCTCTGTTACTGTACTCTGTACTGTACTCATCCATTAATTCTTCAATTTCTAACTTAGTTTGTGTTTTGTTTGGGTATTCTGGGTTATTATATGAAGATATTTATGGGGCTGTACTGAATGTCATTTGAAGCTTCTATTGGGGTTTTTTGGTTTCACCAGAGACAGTGTGCTGCGATGAGTAACGATTCCAAAGTGGGTATTGGAAAATGGACAAAAAAGTCCTGCAATGATACCAATGGATATATCTGTCTTCAAAATGTTGGTGAGCTTACCCTCTGGCCTTTCTCTTAAATGTATTTTCTATGACATAAAATGATTTTAATAGACAAGGAGCGGCACAGTTCTGTACATCTTGCAGTGCATTTATATTATACTCAAACTTTTAATTTAAAGTCTCTAGTTGATAAAATGTAAAACCATTAGCCAAGCGTCACCCTCTCATGCTTGAAGGCTGTGCACCCAAGAGTTGTTGTGGAAGCTTTCACCAGAACAGAAGGTGCATGTGGCGTGTGCATACTTGAGAGCAACTGTTAACATAACAGATTGTTGACACCAGGTATATTCCATGTAATTTGGGGGCAATTCCACCCCAACTGCACTCACTGTAGTAAAGCAACATATGATTCCTTGTGACTGTTCTGTTGACTGTGACTGTTCAATCATCAATACATTTCTGATGTGTTGTACAGTATCTGTAAACAGCCCGTTTAAACAAGGAATGGGGATTATAAGTAATTTCCATATTCAAGTATTTGAGTACTGAAATGAAATGAACAGCCATGCAAAAATTTGGGGGTGCGCTGTACAGACTGTAGAGATTTGTTAACATGAAGATAATTCGCAACAAACTTTAAAGGAAACATATTATGCAAGAGTGTCTGACTTTAAGATAGATGAAAAAAAAAAACTAATTTTGTTTATTTTCTCGTCCTAAACAGACCCTGCTGTCACAGACACCCCTGAACCAATACCTACCAACTATGTTCAAGTATTTAATGACTCTATCAAGGCTGTTCCTCAACAAATGAACTGGTATGCAGCCAAGAAGTACTGTGAGGGTGAGGGTGCAAAATTGGCCAGTATGCGAAATATATGGTCACAGATCTATATGGAGATGCTGGCTTTGAAGCTCAACTCCTCTCTGTGGATTGGAATGAACAAAAATGAGGTACAGGACAAAACATCTTTCAAAAAGCACATAGCAAACTAAACTCAGCTTGAAACTTGATTTTTTTTTTTTTTTTGTTATTATACCATTGTAAATGTAAAGCAACAATGAGTTGTTCAGGTGAAGTTTTTTTTTTTTAATCTTAAAATTGTCTGTTGTTGTTTATACAGTAGATTTAAATTGATGATGGTGTTGCATGCGACCTAATTGTGACATTATCATTTACTCTAAAAATCAGAACAAATTTAGATTTTCTTGAAAAAACAAAACAAAACCCTGAATTCATTTTGATTAATCTTTGCTTCCAGACACGTGGATATTTCAGATATCTTGATGGCTGGCGTGTTGACATAACTAATTGGGATTACGGCGAACCACGTTCACAACCATGTGTGCTTGTAAATATGAATGGGAAATGGCAAACCGCTGACTGCAATCAGAACGCGACCGGCGTTTGTATGAAGACTACAGGTAGGGCTCATGTACAGGACATTGTCATATGTGACTCTTTGGTTTGGTTCAGTGTAAAAAAAAGCAAAGGCGGTATGAGAGGTATTTATTCCTTATTGTCCTTTAAGTTTTCCACTGAAGTAGTTTTCTGCCACAGAGGATTTAATGGTCAAGTAATACATCTGGTGCACAGTCATCGGTGAAAGATCAAATGTGATTCCACTTTTGATAATTAATCACTTAAAGATTAAGTCCTAAGTGGGTTCTTGCAACAGGTCTGGTGACAATATCTTCTTGACACTGACGTCTACTGTACAGACAGGCCCATCCTCACAAGGAAAGTGATGGATAATAGGCTAGAGTTCTCTGGGCAGGTGTGGGTCAACTACCATGGCTAGGTGGTATGGGTGGTGTCCGAGTTTCTGCCAGGTTTGTAGGCTGGGTAAGCTGTTTTTAGTGGCTCCAGAAATGGTCTACCAGGATCTGGCTGTGTTTGAGACAACATACACTGCTTGGATAAGCAAGTATCAGTATTACATCACTAATGGTACCTGAGATACTGGAAATACTTGTTGGGGAACAGGTGCCGGGGCAACCAAATGGAGGGGGTACTGGGGATACTTTAGAGGCTGGTGCCTAGAGAGGAGAAGATGTTAAGATCGATATGAGCCTTACCTGCTTTCTACTATGTCCTGCCTACTGAGAAGTTTTATGACCATAGTTCAACTTTGCTCAGTTTTGTTGTGTGTTGTGGTTGGGCAAGACTGTCTCTCATTTGAGGGTCCAACCACATGAAAAATGGTCATAGTCTTGGAGATATGAGCGTACATTCCTCTGACATTTTCCCCACCTGAATCCCTCTTCATCATGCTGATCTCCCTGAGCCATACCCAGTGCCTAAGCAATGTGGCTCGAAGGGTCATGTAGAGTAGGGTCAAGTTTGCTTTGTGGTAGCAGGGTTATCTAAAGAGCCTCTGCATTGGCACACAAGTTCAAGCATGAAGACCAGAAATGAGAGCTGTTTAAAGTTTATTGTCCTTTCAAAGGTTTCCCCACTTACGTGCTTCACTGTCATGATTTAATGGTCAAAAAAGTCTTGCCCTCCTGGGACTGGGCAGGAAGGAGAACAGTTACAACTGTTAACACTGTATTTTGTTTTAGATGTGATGTTGTTTTCTTGTTCTACAATATTGTCATTGTTATATCAGTGCATTGTGTTTGAAGTTATGAATTATACAGTAATTAGTTGAACCCAGTGACATGTCTCTCTTATCCACAGATGTGCCACCAACAGAGTCAAGCGAATTTCCAGGATTTTGCCCCGATGACCCAGAAACACCCAGATACTCAAGACAAACTTCCACCTGGCTACCATATGGGAAGAATTGCTACCTGTTTTTCACAGAAAAGGTTCAGTGGCCAGTTGCATCTACTAACTGTCAGAGACATGGTAAGGATTTTCTATGGATGGTCTAACACATACTCCAAATCACTCAGCTGTGTTTAGCTTTAACTGAATAACTATACTACTATAATACTGATCTTTGTTTGTCTGTTTGTAAAGGTGCAGCTCTGGCCAGCATTGAAGATCCCTTTGAGGAAGACTTCATTAAAAGCAATATTCAAGTATATAAAGACAGTGATAACTCTTTCTGGATTGGCTTGTATAAAACTCACAAAGGTACAGTGTGTTGTCTGCTCTTTCGTGAAAAGTGACTTAACTTAGTTGAAGATATACAAAGGAGCTATGATAAACCCGGTAGTGAACGTAGTGGAGCATTAAGCAGCTAAAGAGTAGTATATTTCCCTCAGTTTGGTTAAGAATGAAACAGAGCTAAAAAGAAACAAATCTAGAAGTGTTGCTGTATGTTTCACCTAACTAAGCGTAGAAAGAAACATTACATTTCTTTTTGCTAACAGGTTTGTGGCTGTGGTTTGATAAAGCCGCCCTGGACTACTCTAACTGGAGTGAAAATGAACCTAGCAGTGGCGATTTTGCAGTGATTAGAGCTATAGATGGGAGATGGAGTACAGGCAGACGGTGGTATGACAGAGGTTATATCTGCAAAATCCCAAAAAGTAAGATCATCATACTTAATAGGACTCTGAATTAAACTCATAAATTCATTCAATACATTTAGAAAGGTTTTAAAAACAGCTTTTTAAATGTAATTTGTAATTTTTTTTATTTTTTTTTTCTAGTATTACGAGTGGTACCAACAACTGGTAAGTTGTATGGCTTTATACTCTTTATTTGACTTACAAATATAAATTTGTTCTACCGGCTCATCATCTATGTGTCGAATCTGTACAGCAGGTCCTAAGGTGGATGCTCAAACCCGTGGCCGCGTGGTTCTGCCAGTTGTGTTGGTCATTACTGCGATCGTCATCGGGACAGCCATCGCCTTGTTTCTCTTCAAGAAGTCTGGCCGCCGCTTACCTATCCCTGAAAAGTTAACTACCTTCGATAACCCACTCTTCTTCAACAATGAGCGGCACCGGTCTGAAACGGTTGACACCAATAAATTGGTAGCAAATGCAGAAGAGGAGCATCCTGGGCCAATTGTAACTGTGTGATGTAAATACCAGCAGAATATATCAGGTCATACAATGTATTTTGGGCAGAAGGTTGAAGCCATTCTCATTTAGATTACCAATTTAATTTAAGTTTCAATGCGCTTGTCAATAATTAGTAATGAACGAATGAATGAAACAAAAATGAAGCCGTAGGATTTTTTTCTTTTACATACAAACATCTTTGTAATTGAAATTGAATCTTTTTGTAATTGAATTGTACATTTTGTAACATGAATGTTCCCAGGAATTGTTAGCGTTAAAAAAATATAACATGTTCCTACTGGACCATAGTACGGGTTAAGATGGACATCCTTCATGTCAAGTCTCACGGAAGAGAACAACTGTATTAAAAGATGCTGTAAATAACAATGCATGGACATCTACACTGAATGTTAGGTTTGACTTTTCAGCAGTGAAGGCTTTGTTGAAGTGCTTAGCTTTACTTACTTTAAGTAATGTTTTTTTATTTGCTACTGTAGAGTGTTTACACTGTTAGTCGACTTATACAAGAATACTGTCATGTTATATCTGCTAGTTGTGCTTGCTGCTTATTTTTCAAGGTTTCTCATGAAAAATAAAACAATGAGCAGTGATTAATCTGATGAAGGTGAGAAAAGTTCACTGAGAACCACGAAAATAACCTGGAGACACCACTGTTAGAGGAAGACGTTAATCCAGAGGCTGCTGGCTATGGCAGTGTTTATGTGTAGTCACAGTTAAAACTTTGCTGCAAAAGGCTTCCTAAACAACCTTCATAGCGTTGTGGTGGAGCAATAAATGTCAAGGAATTATGGACACAAACTTTTCTCATGTCATCACACACTAATGAATACAAAATAACGAAACATTGCAGTGCAAATGTTTAGTTATTTTGCAGAAATATTCATATATGTCTGAAATATAAGAGTTCGACCAGCAGCCAGTTAGCTTAGCTTCGCATAAACACTGTAAACAGAGGAAACAAGTTTCAGTTGGCATGGTTGGCCTTCATAGATAAACAAATTCAGACGAATTCAGTTTGAAATTATATGAAGGACAAAGGAGGTGCAGGAGGTGCTGTCATCTTCAAATGAAATGTCACTTAACACATTCTTTGTTTTTGCATTTTAATGACATTTCAACAATAGAATGCATATTTGTCAAAATTAAATTCTGAACGCTGTACAAAACAAACATAACCAAAACAAATCATTTTAAAAGGAACAGAGTCAATTCAGTCTCATCAACTCAAAGCAACCACACACAGTAGGTCAAGTTCTACCAAACAGTGCAACAGGCTCTCTGGTTCTCCTTACATATACCCAACAAGGCAATTATGAAGTATGTACAAATGCATAGAGATTGTATTCAAGCAATATATTTTATCACAAGAAGATGCATAGAGTATCCAGCATATAGCACAGGTCATTGTCACCAAACGATTTTCATGCTTCCAGACAGAGCAAATGCAAGTCAATAAATATGCTTGAACACTGTTTTAAAAAGTAGGAAGCAAAGTATGACTTCCCTTTAGAGTCATGTAGAAAAATAGTTTTGACTTTCCTTACCAATGTTTAAAAGAAATCGTTGGCTTTTGAAGGTACACCAATTTAAACACATGGGGGCAGAGTCAGATGTGTTACTGAAAACACACGAGTGTGTTGTTTCCCACAGATATTTGACCAACAAAACATCCCTTTACGTAAGTTTGTAGACAAAAAAATAACAAAAAAAAAAAAAAAAATCATAAAATGCATTCACTGTATGGAAGCTGAGAACAGCTGCTGTTTTGATAATTTTATTTTGGCTCATTATCTTAAGATTACAAGTTAAGTGCTTTATTACGTTGGGATAACAGAGATGTTTTCTTGTGATAATCAGTTTTGGGCTATAACTATTTTCATTATCACCTAATCTGCTGATAATTTTATTGATTGATTGATCAATTAACTATTTAGTGTAAAAAAAAATGTCATGGAAAAATGCCCTACAGAAGGCCAAGGTGACATCTTCAGATAACTTCTTTAACAAAACCAAAAGTTGCCATATTTACAAAGATATAAAACATTTAAAGGAAACAGAACAGATCACAATTATGATTAATCAATTGTTACTTATTTTTTATGTCAAACTGATTAATCGACTAATTGTTTTAACTCACTTGTTTTTGGAGAGAAAAAAAGACCCCTTTTCCTTAAAATACAGGCAATTTATTAGCTACACTTAGCTAGGTATTAATTCATCTGTATGCTCATTTTGGAGGATGTAGTGTATGTGACGCTCTCGAACTGGATTTTGTCCACAGCATTTATAAAACAGGTCCCCACTGGTGGTTATTTTATTGCCATTTCTTCCCTTTTCCCTTAACCTTTCACAGATTTGGGGTGAAGTGCGTCTAGACAATTTCAAATATGTGTCATTGTTGTAAGTGTCTCACAAATATAACCAGCTGTCAGTTTAATGCAATCTTCAGGTAGGTAGGATATATTGCAGGAATGTTCGTTAGATTACATTCGTTTTAATTAATTAGCTTTTTATCACAAGAAAACAAACATTTTATCCTGAGATAACAGCAAACATGACCGCCCTTGGCTTCCATACATTTGTGTGACCAATGCAAAATTAACATTTCAGACTGCACGAGCACACCGTTTGCATTTATTTTCACTGATGTGTGTGTAAAACTACACACATCGAGCCATGTGAACCAGGTGGAAAATAAGACAGACAAAATAGTCAATAATCATTTGGGTATAGAACATGGAAGAAGGGGGGCAGAGGCTTAAAATAAAAAAAGAATGGCAAACAAGAGGAGGAGAAATATTGTCTACAAAGATGTCCCACTTCTCTGCACCGTCCCATTAGTGCATTATAACTTGAGCAGCATAAAACCATGCACCCACCCACAAAAGAAACACAGTCACTAGTGTATATAAGAATCTCTGTGCCATTGTCGTGCATCTCTGTCTCTATCTCTGCCTCGATCCCTATCTCTGTCCCTGTCTCTGTCTCTTTCCCTGTCCTTGTGTCTTTCTCTGTCCCTGTCCCTGTCTCTGCCGTGGTAGTGGTGGTAGTTGTGATGGTTGTGCGCAGAATAGTGATCCGTGTGGTGTGTCCTTGGTGGAATATGCGGGTGATGCGGGTGATGCCTGTGCTGCCGGTTGCGTTCATTGTGCTCCTGCTCATAGTCTTCCCCGACGTGTGGCTGGCTGTTCCCACGGTGATGTTGGTGGTGGTGGTGGTGATGTTGGTGGTTGCTGTTATGATGGTGGTGATTATGGCCCCGGTGGTTATAACGAGTCTCCTCCTCGTCCTCCTCCACCACATCTTCCACCTCTTCATCCCTCTCCTCATGCAGGTGCCTGCGTGGAAGCCTTTGGCTATAATCCCTGCTCGACTGTACTTCCAGGCCACCGGATGTTTGGTTGTGCTGGGTGTGGCTGTGATGCTCCATCCGGCGGTGGTGATGGTGATGGTGATGGTGGTGGGTGTGCTGGGGTCTCTTTGGTTCAGTCCTCAGGAGGCGCTCTTCCTCTTCTTTTTGGCCCTCTGCAGCCCTCTGTTCCTGTGCTGGGGCTGACGGGGGCTCCTGGTCTAGATGGTTCTCCCGGGAACCCTTCCTCTTTGGGGCAGCTGACTTCTTGGTTTTCTGCCCATCCTGGGACAAGAAAATGCAACGTAAATGTCAAAATGTAAAGCCTACATCTCTTTACCTAGACACCTGCGTTTGCACCTGTGCACAGCTGCTGTTAGGGAGGCAGCTGGTCCTCAAGTGGCTAAACTGACCACACCAGAGAATAATTTGAATATTTTTGGAGGATAATATTCAATTACATCATTGGACCAGGGACCACCACCACACTGCAGCCTTGTGCAATTACTAACATTGAAACTGTCTAGTGATCTAAACAGATAATTTCTAGCAAATTTCTACACCAGACTCAACTATAACGCATCTATATAACTGGAGCGGGATGTTAAAAATTCAGCTACAGCAGAATTTGAAGGTATCTCACTCACCAGAGGTAGACCTATCTCATTTCTTCAACTTTCCAATGGAGTAGGATGAAGAGAAATGAAATGAAAATGTTAATGGTGAATAAAGCAGCACACTGCGAAGTTCCTCTGTCCATAAAACAATCCTGCTGAGCTCATAATTTATTATGCAAACAGTTTTTTTCTACATTCAGCAGACTCTGTACGGATGAGATGAGTGGGATGAGATGAGATGGAAATTATATTATGTCTCAACTTGATTTGTTTGTTTGTGTTTCACCTACCGGTTTGGCTGAAGGACTGGTGGGCAGTGTGTTCTCAGCCAGCTGGGCCACCAGTGCGTTGGCAGGCTCCATCTCTGGTGGATGAGTGGCTCTCCAGTAAGACTCCAGGTAATCAGCTATGTGCTCACAGGCGTCGGTTAGCTGGTTTTCATCTAATATGACATCAAACATTTCCTACAGGGAAATGAGAGACAAGACAGTAAAAGATCAAGGGTAGTAAACAAACGAAGGACAAGCCTGTAACTAAGACTGTAGTGTAAAATATAAAATGTGACTGTCATTTGGAGGCCTCCTCGCTTCACAGTGTTTTCATGTCCACCCCCTTGCGTTTCTGTCCATCATCTCACCACCTGTTCCTCATTTGCCAATCAACCACTACAGTTTAAAAGCCCAACTCTACCTCCAAGACTCTGTTAGATCGTTCAGTCTCTGCTACAGACAACTCTAGAGCTAGTCGTGTTGTTTGCTAGCGGAAAACTCTGCTTAACTCTGCTCTCCAAGAAAAACCTCCTTGCCATGTCCAGCTCTGTCACGTCTTCACCTTGGAAATCTGCCAGCACGAGCCCTGGACACCCCCTCACACCAGATCTCCTACTCACCTGCACATTCCCGCTTTGTGGAATCAATATACTGTGTTTCACTGAGTCAGTCTCTCGGCTTGTGTTTGCATCTTGAGTCCACAGTCGTTCACCATAACAGTGACACCATTGAGAGTGAGATTCAGATAAGATGAGAGGAAATTAGGTCGTCTCGGGCAGCCATTTGAACGGCGACATGAGTATTCAGTGTATTTGGATTATTTATATTTTATTTATTCTAAGTCTAAAATACTGGATTCTGAAATATCCATCATATGTACTTTTCTAAAACATAAATTCCCAGAAAAAAAATACTGAGGCCATGACCTCACCATAGTCAATGGTAGCTACAGCCCTGCATAGAAATCACCGGGTCACCAGAGTATTCACTTCCACATTCTGGTCAGTTGTCACCAGTTTAGCAACTTCAGTTACAGAGACAAAACCTATGTATAATTCTGTGCAACACCTGAAATATCTAAACTTATAACATGACTTTACAATCCATATATTCAGGATGAAATGTCGTTTTACTGAACATTAACTACCACTGCACCAATTTCAAACAATGGCCACTAGATGGCACTCACCGGTGGACATTGGGCAAGCTTGTCTGCTGCCACCAATTGAACATTAAGATGTTTGGTCTGTGACTTCCCTCTAGTCTTGATAAGTCTTGTCAAAACCTGCACAGCAGAAGTGACAGAAAGGAGAAGAAAAAGGAGCAGAGAAAGAAAGAAAGATGTCACTAGCGGCTATTCGTTTAGAGTACAAACTCAGTACGTAATATTGAACTTAAGTCAGTGGAAAAGGAGGTGCAGGTCTCCGGTGAAGCTTACCTTTGGTGAGGAGATCTTGACATAGACTAGGATTGGTGCCAGGGAGGTTTTGGACACCTGGAGTGGGTGGTTGATTGTGTCTGCATCTAAAACCACCAGCTGCAGGCTGCGGGCGAGCTCAAAGATGCGCTCCACCTCCCCCTGAATCTGCGCTGTGAAGGCAGAGAATAAAAGCACGACTTTGACAACTCAGAAGCAGGAAGTCCATCCAGTGTGCTTACTTCATTTTCATGTTAGCATTAAAAACAAGGTCACAGGTAACTCGGAAAACTTACACTAGATATTTCCATTCATCATTGGCCTGATTTGACTCTCGCAAATGTATGATAATTTATCCACCTACACCTACATTATACCGCTACCGAATTCATGTTTACATTAACGGAGCTGGTCTGTGAGGACTTTTTATTAAGGCTTTGGTGGTATATATTGGTGTAGCTGCTGAGTGCAACCACCTTGCTTCATACTCTTCTAGAGCCAGTGTTTAGTTAAAACTGGCAACTCCATCTACTGAGGGCTGTGTGATTCAATTAAAAGCTTGAGAACGAAAAGTAAATGGACTTTGCAGAGAGTGTGTTTTGTCAAAAATATATACGTTGTTTTTGGTTTTATTAAACACTTTTCTGCACTAGTTCAATATCATGAACAAAAACAACATTGTCATATTTGTATTTCCATTGAAGAAAAAAACGTCAAAGGGACACAAATAATAATTAAAAAAAACTTTAAATGTGACCTATGATGAAACAGTGCTTACTTAGAGACCAACTAAATTAGGAATTTTCCATGGTAATTAATCCATTAGGAGAACCAGGAGGTATCACAGTCATGAGAGGAGTAATTTAAAGTTTGGCCACTAGAGAGAGAGCAGATAGCAGGGCATAGAGGAAGCAGTGGCCGTGACAGTTTCAGTCCTTTAAGAAGTTATACTACTTCTACCACACAACTTAAACATCTGGTATATAGCACTAAAACAAATAAGCAGCAGAGAACATCTGCTTGTGCCAGCACCCCTGTATATTTACACACTGACTGAACAGCGGCTGTTGTTACGGATATGAGGTGATGAAAGGAAGGACAGACATGGACTACCAGAGCTTTCAGTCATACATACCGGCAGCATCTGGGATGAGAGAGCAATGAGAAAGACAAGAGTAGAGAAAACCAAGTAAATCTTATCCCATTTCTGTTTGACACCCATCTATTCTTTATGTGTCTAAGGAGGGATTCAGCCTAGTCTACCGCACAATGTCACTGGGGCAAAGAAAGCAAACAGCCAGTAAACATGTTACAGTGCAATCTACCTACAACCTGCTTGTGTCACAGATGCCAACCTGTTTTTGCGATTTGCGTCTTGAAGGAATATTTGATCTAACTTGCTTTCTTGTCATTGTTTGATCCAAAGATCAATACCGCTTATACCTGTAGGCTAAGTATGTAGCTACAGCCAGCAGCAGATTTGCTCAACATAGCATAAAGACTGGAACAAGACAGAGCACGTTACAGGCAACAGGCTGATGTTTTAAAACCTTTCGATGTTTTCCCTGTCTTTATGCTAAGCTAACTGGCTGCAGCTTCAAATTTTGCATACAAACACGAGTTGTATTGACCTGCAAGAAAGCAATCAAGTCCCAACGATCTCCCAAAACTACTTCTAAAAACAATTTCTTTAATTATCTGCATTTGTCTTCACTATGGTGCACGCAGTGCTCTGATACATCATTATCCTGTTGAATAATGGACCAGCTATACAAAAAAAAATCCTGTGAGCACACACTGCACAATGTTTAAAGGAGTTAAAGAAAAAGTGACACATTATTTTCAGACCTGGGTTAGACAGTATCAATTGCTTGATTTAACCTAATTAGGGTGTGAAGTGGGTGAGGTTTGCCACAAGGGAAACACAATGAGTTCCAGAAAGACAAGGACAGTCATGAGAAGTTATTTTAGAAGTCAGTGTAGTTTTCTGTTACTGATGCTGTCCCGATGAGGTAAACTCAATCATCTTACTATACAAACAGCTAAAAGAGTTGCCAAAGATAATGTTCCTCAACAGGCTTCAGGTTAGGATGATGAAGACGTGTACCTAAATTGGAGCGGGTGTTCGACCGGTCCATTAAGGCCTTTTTGCCCGGGTTGTTGAGGATGGACCGCTTCGCCAAAGAGATGTCTGCTGTGACCCGTGTAATTGTAATTCTGGAGAGGAGACAGAGAAACAGGAGATGTTAACACACACAGTTGTGTTTTCGTAGTTTGTGTTATTTCCATATAAAAAGGTGTGACACTGAAGACTTGAATCAGAACTTACCTGCCTTCAAATCGATGTTTTAAAAAGTCAAATAGTGCTTTTTGCATCATATCTGTAACCTGGAATGAAACATAGATTTTTAAATTAAATTCTGTATATAACACCAACATTTATTAGAAATACTTATCAATCAATACTGGACCAGTACTAGAGGCAGACTCACCTCTAAACCCTTCAGTGATGGTCCCATTAGAACCACAGGACGCATTGTAGGCACTACATCATACATAGCCACCTGCTCCCCCTACAGCCACAAAGAAACACAAGTTTAACTCACAAAATGAATGTTGTGGCTTGTGAATGCATGTTTACACCGAAAGCAACATCAGTGTCACTAAAAGTGCATTTCATTTTTTGTTGAAAAGCCTCGGTGTATTCCTTACATATGCTGATAAAAAAAAGGTTATTTCCTTCTATGGAGCAGAACAGCTACATCCATCACTGAATAAATGGATCTTGTCTTCTCTAAAACGAACTCTGGATTGCTGTCACATCCCAATGATTGATCAGAGCAGACTCGACAGTTCTCATATCAATATCAGACCTAAGATTATTAGTTGATTAACCAATTAGTCGATCAACAGAGATTCAATCGACTATTTTGACCACATATTTGAAGACAAATCTTTGTTGGTTCAATATGATTGTAGACTGAATATATTATATAGCTCTGGACTTTTAGTCTGATGAGTACAAGCATTCTGAAGCCATTATCTTTCACGGGGGAATTATTAAATTATTAATAAAAATACAGTTAAAAACAGTTATTTGCTTATTGGGCATACAGCATAGATATGGAATTACACTAAATTACACTAAACATGATGCTGCAGGCTTATGAGAAATATCCCATTAGACCATAAAAATAATATATCCACATGAAAGTCTACAAAATGCTCTGAATAATGGAAGGATTGAATATCTACCGTTCTGTGTTAAATCAGTAAACTGAATCTGCTGATGATGAGGACTGTCGGGTTGAAAGAACAAATGTTTGGTCACTTACCGGTTTCTTTTTCACCTGCTGATTGGCTGAAGGAGGAGAGAGGTATATAACGTTAACTCATCAATCACCAAAAAACAGACAACAATTACACATTTTAGCACACTCACTGACCTTGTGATGGAGGAGTGTATTTCTTTGAGTTCATATCTTGAGCCGCTTGAGTCGCTGCTTTGCTGAAATGAGAATAAAGTCCCGAGTTAGTTCAGATCTTTCCCACTAAAGATGGAGATTCACCCTCTAAATGTCAATGCTTTAGTCATGGCGAAGACGGAGCATGACATCTCTATGCAAGAAAATGATTTGTTCTTACACACTGTATGCCTACGTATATAAAGACACAGCTATATAAAGCTTAGAGGGTAAATCCCTTAAAGTGATTCAGCACACACCAAGTGCCACCAAAGCCAAATTTCCAAGATCCTTGAGATGTTTTTCTTTCGGCTTAAGTGGGTCAAGTCAAAATCATTCATCTGCAGTGGATCTTCTTGCCTGCCAGGCTGATTAGAGTTAAAACAACCCACTGACTGAACAAAAGGAAAACATCGCTACTTTTGAATTTATACCATGCTGAAATGAACAGAAAGCGGCTGTTAAAAAAAAAAAAGCTAAAAAATGTATTTAAGAAATAAAAGCAATATAGTTTAAGTATGTAAGTATTTCTAAAACATAGAAATTCATAAATTATTTTAATACATTTAGATTGTTTAAAAGGCCCCTTTGAAAGAGCTAGACCGAGTAATGAAAGTAAAGTAACAGGTAATGTGACACATTACTTTTTCCAGCCCATCTACATGCCAACCCTCACCTATAATCATGAGCTCTTGGTAGTGACTGAAAGAATGAGAATGCAAATATAAGCAGCTGAAATAAATTTCCTCTCCAGGGTGGCTGGACTCAGACTTTGAGACAGAGTTAGGAGCTCGGACATCCAAGGGGAGCTCGGAGTAGAGCTGCTGCTCCTTCACGTCAAACGGAGCCACTTGAGGTGGTTCCAGCATCTGATTAGGATCCTCCTGGGCGCTTTACTTTGGAGCTGTTCCAGG
Organism: Protonibea diacanthus; assembly: GCA_028641955.1. Lineage (NCBI taxonomy): Eukaryota > Metazoa > Chordata > Actinopteri > Sciaenidae > Protonibea > Protonibea diacanthus. The sequence continues at coordinate 17,583,896 of CM053988.1, read as the reverse complement.
CACGTCCAACTGGTAGGACTGTTCTACAACCCAGAACCCGCTCGAGGGAAAGCCTCAGGATCCCCCAGGAGGAGCTGGAATGTGTTGCTGATGAGAGGGACGTCTGGAACACCTTACTAAACCTGCTGCCACCACGACCCAACCCCAGATAAACGTAAGGAAAAGGATGGATGGATAAATACTTTTACAGCTAAGTAATTGCTAATTTAATTACCTTTGAGTGCTTATACAGTTATTACAGTTTAACTATTTTTCCAACCAAGACCAGATTAAAAATGGAACCAGCTGACTGCGTGCACTGTATTTGTCAGGTACTGTTGTACTCTGTACTGATGCACAGAGTCGGATAGAAGAGGGTCAGTTGGGGGCTTCGGCTCAGCCACAACCACTTCTACTCATAAAACTCCCGGTGTGACCCTTTCACACTGATAGCACCTCTCTGGTCAAAATGCAATTTGACTAATCTGTGGATGTTTTTAAAGAGCATCAACTGAATGCCTAAAATGTCATATAATCCTCTGTATTTCACTTTGCAGTGATGTTTTGTTTGTGCATGTGCTACACCAATAAAGATTATTATTAGGATTACAAGATAAGTCAGCACACTGCAGCTCGGCTTGTCTGCTAGTGTTGTATTGAAGCTAGTGGAAAAGAACAACATGCTGTACGTACTTGGCTAAGGCCTTGGCAGCTTTCCTCGCCTGGACTTCTCTTCTGATGAGAATGGTTTCCAGATTGACTGGACTGGGGATGAAGCCCACCACACCATCCTCCTTCACCGGCCGTCCGATCCACCACTCATTGTTAAATTTCTGGTTATTTAAAAGAAAAAAAAGGCTTCATTCACTGGCCACATGTATTCAATATCTCTAATCAGAATGTGTGTTACAGCATGTTATCTATTGTGTTGTGTCTCCGCCTGTTTAATCCAAATTTTAGAGAGTGCCAAGCCTTAAGTCCTTGTAGCAACTCCCCCTGTATGTGACTCAGTATGTGTGTGTGTGTGTGTGTGTGTGTGTGTGTGTGTGTGTGTATTTCACACCTCTTTAACATGCAGGAAGTCTCTGGCCTCAAAGGTGACAGCCTGGCCTGGTACGGGAATGTTGTCGTCGTCTGCTGGCGTGTAAGAGAAGTTGCAACGTACTGCGAATGCCACAGGTTTGTACTGAGGACAAAGGACAACAGTCACTGCATTTCACCCACGTACACATTTTCACACAGAAATAATCCATATTTCAGTCAATCGATATCATAGATTATGATAAATCTACACATTGAAAACAATCTTCCACACAGGAGCAGCTAATATTATATAAAAGAACCAGAGCTAATGTGAAAAGAGACTGATAAAGACACAAATGGTCATTTTTTTTGGGATTTTTAACGTGATAATAAATGATTTGTGCACAAATCTGTCAATATTTGTTTCTTCTATAATTGTGATACCAACATAATTACACATTTAGGATATAATTATGGTGTGCATGCGTAGGAGCATGGCTGTGCACCTGTACGTGTGTCTGTGAGTGTGTGGCTTGTTTTACCGCCACTCTTGCATCTTTCACAGCCCTCACTGCAGTAACCTTTTCCACAGAAGACATTTTGATGTGTAGGAAAATCACAAGTTTAACATGAAGATTACATTCAGCCGCTTCAGTTTTAGCCTCCTGCTTTCGTGTCATGCTGCGTCACTGTCACACGGTCATGGCTTACTGTGACTTGAATTAAATTGAGCCATAATGTTATTAGTAACACCTGTTTGTTTCCTGCCATGACAAATCAAAATGTCTGCTGTGAAACGGCGGGTTGCATCTGCCGTTTTGCTGCACCGGGGCTACTGTATGCTTCGTTTTGATTAATGCCTGTCGGAGTTGTAATCCTATCAGAGTCAAATGTCAGTGGCATGCAGATCAAGCTGCTAATTACTCCACTTTGGAAAGATGAGGCTGTGGTAGAGGCTGTGGGGCCAGCAGGGGACGAGCCGAGTGTGTTTGCCGCCTTAATTACAGAGCACCAGTGGGAGCGCATTAAATCTGTGGGGGAGGATTTTAATTCAATATTCAATGGGACGTGCATCAGCAGGCGCTGCTTAAAAGGCAAAGAGAGGGGAAGAGTTTGATATCAGCTGTGATAATTTGATAGATTTGTGTTATGACCTTCATGGCCACAGAAAAAAAAAAACTAGAGTGGATGACCTGCCGTCTGTAGCGGGGACGTTCTGGCAACAGGTTTAATTTAAGAGGCTGTAATGGTTGACTGTAATAGCTTGAACTGGTTTCAAATTGCTTTTAAATTTTAGCAGGATAAAGACATTTTTCCTTAAAATTGCCCCCCACAGATACAGTTTGATTTCACGTATCAGAGCTAGATATGGTGGCTTAAAAAGCATAAAGCACTGGGACCTAAATCGTAAGCAAATAGACAACCATTTGTGTCATCAGAGACTATCAGGAAAAGTGCTTCTCTTATCCTCCTATATACACAGTATCACGTCTCCCCTGTCTCTATGACAGCAAACTTTTAAAAGCTATAAGCATCTTAGTTTTAAACATCACTAACAAGTGGTTGAAGTTTTCATCAGTTTTTAGTGTCAGCTGATAATTTCCATCGGGTTTGACTTGCTGCATTTCCCCTTTTCTTTGTGTTTTCTGTATTTGAAGCGCTTTTTGTTTCTTTATTCTGAAATTAAATTTGGTAAAATTCCTAAACAACTTCCCTAACTGGCTTGGCTTGTCCTGGCTTGGCTTGCGTGTTGGCAAAGTAGTGAAGACGTTTTCTTTATTGCTATCAAACCACATCTATGACCTCAAGGTTTTAACAGATCCTGCCAGTGCCTGACTGGAAAAATCTGCAACTTTGGCAAACAAATTCTGAATGCACTTGGTGTTGAAGGATAAATGAATTCAACTTAAATCACAGTCAAAGTGCTTTTTAATTCAATTTCTTGAAGTATGGAAATTAATTCTGGTGATATATTATACGTTGCAGTCCATTTCGGAAAACAGCACTTTTTCTTTAGGCATAAAACTTGATTTTTAGCTTGATTATGTTTATGGGGAAAGCTCAACGAGGCATGCGATGTATATGTATGAGGCCTATAATTATTTAGAAACTGAATACCTGATGCATCTCCCTCTCTCTTTGTTCCTGTCATTTCTTTACTCGTTCCTAACCAGAAGGGTCACGACCCCTGAAGGTAAAAGGAACAACATTTTTCTTATATTTCTAAAATCTTGGCTTTTGTTCTCAAGAAATACCATATCAATGTAATCCAAACAAATTAAGAAATCAAGTAGTCTACTTTTATAACCTTGAATTATTTGAATTGAATCAATATTGTTAGTTTAAACATTCCAAAGCTGTTAGACTAAGTGATTTCCGTCTCTTCATGTGCACACTGACTTACAGATTCTTACAGTCTGCGAATATCATGATAGTCACTCAATCAAACATCTATCACATTTAAAAATGGCTGCTTGATTTATAGTTGAATTACACTCTGTTTCTTTCAGTGGAAATATTAAATATTATCTCCCTATATTGCTACAAAGCAGCTGGCTGAACTGAATCAGCAATAATCAATATCCTTCTTTATTATCCCTCTCCAGACATTAAAGCCAGAAAGGGTTGAAAAGGAAGAAGGCCGCAGTGACTCATTTTAATAGAAGAATATTGCTCGGCTAATCCGATGTCCTGATGTCTGTGTTTCCTGGCTGTGATGTAATCACGTCCTTGTGAGCAGCCTCTCTGAAAAATGAGTCTGCGAGGGCCATGATGGGTCGGGTCGGCTGACACCATGATGAAACACTGAGCAAGTACCTTGGCCTTCTCCAGCTGCACCTGAGCGTTTCTTTCCTCAACGGCATCCGAGTCCTGACGCTCTCCCTGCAGGAGAGAGAGAGAGAGAGAGAGAGAGAGAGAGAGAGAGAGAGAGAGAGAGAGAGAGAGAGATGACATTTAGTTTGATCAATTCTCTGCGCTGATTTGATTGTTTTATTGACTCATTCACAATTTTTTGAAGATGTTGAAACAATGTGAAAAATGTCATTTTAATTAAAAGCTTGGGTTGGAATCACTTGTCAGTGTATTGATAATGTACTTACTTGGCCTTACTGGGAAAGACTTCTTACAATGAGTTACAGATTAACAATATGAAACAGATAACACACATGTCACCAGGTCAGATATAAACGTCTTTGAAACAACCAAAGTTTGACTCTTCAAGACATCCTAAGTGCAATTTAAAGATCAATAAATATGAAAACCAGTCTTTCTAATGCCAGATAAGAAGGAACAGAGTTTGTACAGCAATGATTTGAAAGAGGACTCCAGCAGATCAGTAATGTGCCTCTTTAAAGTTGGGAGGCTCGCTAAAACAGAAAAATGGTCAATCAATGCAGCAGAGACTGGGATGTCTTGACTTTTTTAAATAGATCCTACATTTCCTGTAATGCACAAATACAAAGAGCATTCTAGGTTAGACCCTCCTGTCCATTTTCCATTTTCTGTAACCGTGTATCCTTATCAGGGTCCTGGAGGGGCTGGAGCCAATCTCTACTGGCACTGGGCAGGAGGCGGGATATACCCTGGACATTACGCCAGTTCATCACAGACTGACACACGCAGACAAACAACCATTCACACTCTCATTCACACCTAACGGGGCAATTTTGAGTTACCATTTATCGTGCATGTTTTTGGACTGTAGGAGGAAGATAGATTACATGCAAACGCATTGGAGAGCATGCAAACTCCACACAGAAAGGCCCCAGTCGGTGTTCAAACCAGGAACCTCTTTGAGGTTGTATGTGAGTAAATGTCTGCATCTTTCAAACTCCACACTCAAAGCTGTAAAGCAGGCTTCATTTTTGTTTGGGGCATTTATGTACTTATTTGATAGGACACACAAAAATAGACATGACAGTTGGTAGAGAGAAAGAGGGGGTGACAAGCAACAAAGGGGTAAAGACTCGGTTTTTATGGGAGGCATGCTCTGCCGGATGAGCTACAAGGCTTTGTATTTTAGATATAATATCTGACTTGACAAAGCTCTTCCAGAGCCACAGACTTGGATTATTCAACTCTTCTTACAGACTGAGTAGTGTTCAAGTGTGACTTGAAAAAACATGATTTTGATGGAGTGCTACTTTAAATTCACAAAATAAGTGACTCTCCTCACACAACCAGTGTTTTATTTCATTTGTTTCACAGATATTAAATTGGTTAGAAAATTCCTTTCTATCTGTCTATAAATGACCCAAACAGTTATTTCTATAAATTAGTCTTTGCGACATAGAATTGTTTTTGGAATGACATTTTATGACTTTACATTTGGTCTTAGGACATTATTATTATTGTATTGCTGCTCTTTTTTTTATTTTACTATGGCTGCTTGTTCATTCATAGATAATAATGCCGCTACAGGCACTGCTGCTCTCTCTGTTATGGTCTTTTTGGGTTGGCTGCATTTTCTATCAGATCTAATTATCCTCAGGTCTATACAGATTTCTTAGAAATTAATGAATCCACATAGAATACAGGTGCTGTTTTGGATTGATTCCAATATTTTGGACCTGTAAAGAGCTGACTGAACACTGTAGTTAAAATATGAATAAACATCGATATTTATTTATATCGTTGGTTCAATTCAAAGTGACTGAAAACTTCACTTTTAAGCTTTTAACCTAATAACATCTCCAAGACATGCCTTCTCATTTACTGTTCCTTTTCCCAGAACCCTCCTGCCTGTAATTGTCAGGAAGTGTTGCAGCAGATGCCTCTTGGGACGTTCAGGTTTATGTGCCACGCGTCCCAGAGATTAGATTGTCCCCTCAAAGACATGGTAATTAATGCCCTCTATGTCATAGCCAGGAGGTGGCACAGCCCTCTGCGTCAATCTGGCACTCAAGATACACACTTGCATCCTAAAGTCACAAATCAGCCATCTCGTTGTCTCTCGTTGTAGACAGTCTGCTCAGTCTGATGCATTTTAAAACAACACTGTGATCCTGTGAGTCCTCGGTGACTTTCAGTGTGTTGGAGTTAATATTCTCAGATCTAATCTCAAACTGTTTTCACACGTGGTGATATATTTATTTTCTGTATTACCATGAAACATCGGTAAAGGCCACAATATTTTAGACCACATGTCATTTATTTACACATATGACCTCGTATGTGACCAGGTTACTTGCTCTAATATTTAAAATGATCTTTTCAGTTTTGTATTATTTCAGATGACGTGAAAGAACAAAAGTACTGTTAGGCAACAGAAAGACATCTGACTACAACATTTAATGTTGGGTAGTGCCTCTTCTTTTCCTCGGTTTCTTAAATATTAAATTTATATAAAACTAGCAAATTAGCAAATACATTTTTGTACTTTTGGTAGTGACTTTTTGCAGCTTCTCAAAGTCCTGTCATTACAGTGAGGTTGCCTTGTTTTGTAACATTGTGCCTCTATTAAAAGGTGCATGGTTGATGGATTTACTGTTGGTCATACAGAGATGATAGCTCCAGCATGTAACCAGCTCTAAAACCGTAAATCATTGTCTTTACATTTCTGTTTGTGTACAGATTAAACAAACAAGACATTTTAATCATTGAGCTTTAGAGGTGATGGTATGTGTATTTTTAACTTTGGAAACAGTCAGCCTTGCTTCTAGATTTTATGCTAAGCTAATATAATCACATCATTTATTTCAACAACTTATACAACTTTCTATACTGGAAATTGATGAAATGTGTGCGAGGGCGAAAGTAAAATAAAGATGATCAGTAATTCAGGAGCTCAACTGAAAATATATAATATATGATGTCCTTAAAATAGGAATAAAATTAATAATTTGAAAAAAAAAACTGCAGTAACCTTGCAGGCAAATAAGTCCTTAAAGAAGGACATGGTGTACGTATTAACAAGGTGGGGCAGCGTTGGTAATTAGTAGAGAGAATAAGTTGTACAGAAGCGGGAGGATGCAGTGGAGACAATGTCAAGACGGAGAATTTGAAGAATGATGAGGTGGGAATGAGAGAGGAGGAGGAGGAAGTAAATCTCCCTGGGGCAGAATTATGCCCAGGCATGGGTTTTTGTTTACCCATGGCTGGTGTAGACATCTGTTCGCACAGCACCCGCCTCTCCTGCAAGCCAATGTCACCCAGCCAATAGTACAAAACGCCCCCGCTGAATTATTAAACAATGTTGAGCTCGCTACTGCAGGTGACTTAGAGATGAGTACTATCTGGGAGAAGGGAAGAGATGCATTCATATATGATTAATTATTGCATAGTAAGCTCTCTGTCAAAGGCACCACAGGTATAATATATAGAAAATGTGGCAAGTTTCAGAAATAGAAGTCATTCTGATACTTTAAAATGCACGATAAGTCATTTTTATATCAATGTTTATCATGTTTACCATGTTTACCTCAGCATTTGACTGAAAGCAGTGTTTATTTCTAAATAGAGTTGAATTAGTTCACTGATTAATCAACAAAACATTAATCTGACAATTTTTTAAGCAAAGATTTTCACCAATAGCAGCATTTCAAAAGGAAATCAGGGAAGTTGGTCTGGGTATTTTATACTGTTTTTATATTTAATAGACAAAATGATCAGTCAAAACAATTACAGATTACTCAATATAATCATTAATTTCAGCCATGTTTTCAGATTTTACAGTGCAGCTTTTGCAATACAAAAAAGGTCCAATGTAATGTGCACAGAATATGGCAGAGATGGAGTATGATACGGAAAACTATGTTTTCATTAGAGAAAAATCACCTGAAAATAAAAATCGTTATGTTTTTGTTGCCTTCAGATGAGTCTCTATGTCTAAAGATGCTGTGGGTCCTCTTCCAAAGAGTCCTGTTGCTAAACTGTCATGTTTCTACAGTAGCCCTGTATATAGAGCCCCTTGCATTTTTCACATGTTTCGTGTCCACTGTAGTTTCTCATTCATGCTAGGAAGGAGAGGGTGAGAGGAGGGGGTTGTAATCAGCAGCTACACCGCTACATGCCACTAAATCCTACACACTGGTCCTTGCTATGTTGCTATAAATCACAGAACAGTTCAGTTGGAGGAAAATGTCCTCTTTATTGACCAATAATACCCAGAATTCCTGAGCTACAATACTATTATACTGTGAGTTATTTCTAGTATGTTTCAATTTTCTGACATAATGCCCTGTCCTTTAAAAAAATGTCCAATATGGCTCCATTCATTTTCTAATCCAGTCTTTTATTCAAACTCTCTCCCCCACTTCTTCATTCACCCCTCCCCCCCTCTTCTTTCCTCTCCTTCCCTGTTGGAGAACCACCCCAGCCCCTTAATGTGATTATGTGGCTTAGAAGGTGGGCAAAGGAAGGGTGGAGGACGAGGAGAACGGGAGGGTGGGTGAACAAGTAAAGCCATGTTCTCTCATGTGCTACCTGAAGGTGACTCCTTACCACACTCAAAAGCGTTTACACAGCTCTTTCAGCACGTGCCAGGGGAGTACATTACGAGGGGGGCATCTGATTGGGGAGATGGAGTCCATCCCTAAACTGAAGTAATCAGAGCCATCGAGGCACCAGGAGCCAGCTGGCTGGCCTGGAGCACTGTGATTCCCCAGAGGACAAACTGAACTCTGGACTTAAAGAAACGCTGAGATGCAGCTTACGTTCACATTAGACATATTTCAAGCAGTTTAAAGCAAGTTGTCTTTATTGCTCGAGCAGCTGAGAAAATGGGTGTTTTTATGTTGAGCTAAACGCCCACAGACTCATCTTACTAAATTCACTTTGACCCCGATAAAATTGTCTAACCAAGCAAGATGCATACAGTATGTGTCCATATGCCAACTATTTCAAAGCACTGAATCACTTTTATTCTGCAAAATGGGCCTGAAAAGTGAACGGTCAGTGCAAGAATTCAGCAAAGTAAACTTTCCCACATAAGCTTTAGACCAGAGAAGCCAAAAGACCTGACCTGAAAAAGCACAATATACTGAGGCAGAGGCACATAATCACATTTCTTTGGAGTCCCTGAGCTGTCCCTAAACAGTTGAGGAAACCTTCATGTTACAATCAGACAGTCCTGGATGTTTCACATTACAAAAAAAAAAAATCAGGGAAGCCGCTGTGCACTGCTGGAAGTCTTTCCACTTGTAAAAGCGTAACACACAGTTTGAAAACGCATTCAGGTTTCTGTCTCTTGTACAAGTTTGGTTTTGAGTCCTTCAATGGTGGTTAAGAAAAGTCCAAAACATGACTTGGCGAACCCACACGAGTTAAGTAAGTAAGCAAGTAAGATTTATACTTAACTGGAAGTGTGTTCAAACAGTATGAATCCATTTTAGAAAACAGGCTTTAAAGGATGAGGACTAAGTAATTGGTTTGGCAAATGTATGTCAGGTTAACGTCCAGTACAAACACAGCCGCTTCCTTAGTTCGTCTGCAGTGGATGTGACACAACGGGGAGAAGATGCTGCTTTACAGTCTAGGGTGAGCAGTTTTCACACTGGCAAACAAATCCATATGAGTCATTTTATCCAAACCATGTTATCTGACAGGTACGATTAAAATAAAGTACTTTAAATATCCTACTGCTTAGTAACACTGCAAAACTGAATCAAGAGGAAGCTTTGGAAAAACTAAGGGATGCTTGAGACAGACTTTAATTGTATTCACAGTGCTTGAGCTAATGTCTGATCTGTCTGCCAGCTGATTGAGCGGGTCTCCAGTGTATAGCCATGCCCCTAGATCTCATCCATATCAATTTAAGGAATACAGTGTCATCATGACCAGTAAGGATGATGGCCAAAAATAAATAAAATAAATCAAAGACAGGACCCATGTTGTAAAAATCTGAAGTTACTTTAATATGGCCATATTAAAGTAAAATTGGTATAATTATCAAGCTTTAAAGGGCACAAATATAAATCTGAAATCTGTCCGTCCATCCGTCCATCTCCTCCACCGTTGCAGCAGGCAGTACACAGTTGTGTCATTTAAGATACAAGACCGTGCTGCACGCTCCTTCCTCAACAAATGGGAAGACGTTTCCACGACAACCATTGAGAGAAATCTGCCACCTAAGCATAAATGACTCCCGCTGATAAGGATACTTCTCCCCGTGTTGACTTGTGCACCGTAATCCTCAGAGAAATCACTTTCAACTTCAAGCGTTTAGCGAAACCCACGACATCCTCATCGATTGATTAAAAGGCGCTAACAGTGATTGAGTGGTACATTAAAATCAATGGGATACCCATAGAGGAGCTGTTGAACTGACAGACCTCCATCCATAGAGAATAACTGAATCAGCTTGGCGGCGTTCAACCCCACTGTGACTCTACTTCTCACAGTCGAAGATGTCAAACATCTAACAGTGAAGTGTCATTCAAGCTGGTTACATACACAGTCACACAAAGGAACATAAAGGAAGATGATCTGATAAACCGTAGACAGCAGATTCTGGCTGATGTGCATCTTTCTCACACAGCGCACACTGATCTAGCGTCAGTATAAAGCATTTTCCTGAAATAAAGTCCACATGGAAGCAGCAGTGGTAAGGTGATGTGAAAATGTGACTCCACGGTGTGAGAGCAAGGTTCACAGCACTACAAGTCTACATGATGAGTGGACGGCAGACTACACAGGTGGATGTGTGAGTCTGGCCGGATGGGTGGGCTGTTATTCCGATTGTTTGTACTGGGAGATGAAGTGTGTGTGTGTGTGTGTCTGTACTCTGTACCCTCTGCCACATACCTGCAGCTTCTCACACCTTAATGGCTGCTCCCCAGTGATGCTATTATATATGTGTGTGTGTATATATATATATATATATATATATATATATATGTTATTTCTCATTTGTAGTTATGAAGAGACAACTAGGGTTCACACCACAGCGAAGCAGCTCCACTATGAGCAGGTGTGTGATGCCTTCATCCCAAGACAGCTGAGTATCTTGTAAGTTACGGTGAAGAGCAGTGAGCTCCACAGCTCGGTAGATGATTGCATGTAGAAACCAGGACTTCAATAGTCCCATTGGACTGAAAGTCCATTTTCTAATAACAGCAGCTAACTACAGAAAACATAAAAAAGCAACGTTCAGTTAGACTTTCAAAATAAACATTTCATGTGGTCGCAGTTTGGTTAGGCTACTAAACTACTCAGTTTAGGAAAAGATCACAGCCTGAAGTGGTGGTAGTTCCAGACCAGTGGTTGTAGTAGGGTCTATATTTACAGTATAGGTCTGGAATACAGCCCAAGTGGAAAAAAACAACAACAATTTCTTCATTGAGGAATCAATAAAGTAAATCTACTTCTTAAAATATATAAATCAACACTGACGAATGGATGCACATGGGAAACGAAACCTGGCCTCCCTCACTGATTCGGCACCATGGACAGGGCTGGCAGTCACTGCGGGGAGAGTGTGTATTTTCAGACCAATGGGCGTTTGTTTTTCGGGATAACAGGCTGTCGGAACAATGGCATGGCACCATGGAAACACCATGACTCTAGCACCATCCACTGCCCGGCCAAATGGGTTTATGATGCAGGATTTTATGGCTAACTATGGGGAATCTCACCTAGTGAAAAGGGATGCCCAGCTTCCAGAGAAACAAACGTCATTTTAATTTTCGGGATGAAAACAATTACAACTACAAAAAGTGCTGATTGCTACTTTCTTTATTCATGTGTTATGTTATTATTGACATGTTTTAAATACTGTTCCTTTGCTGTCTGTCTGTGCAGTGAGTTAGTTGTGGTTCCAACACAAAGATTTAGTTTCAACAAAAATAAGTAAGCTCAAGATTTACAGGAAAAAAAGGTGTCAGGCAGCAAACACACATAGTGTTCATTCTTCATAAAAGCCCGATGAACAAACAACAGACTCAGTCTCCTAAAATTGTCTGTACAGCAAATAAATAGAACTTTTATCCTTGAAATCCTGGATGCCAGAAAAAAAAGCTCCTATTGACAACTGTTAGAGAGCAGCCTGTGTTATGATTAGTGGTGCTTGATTTGTCGATGTGGATCTGAATCAGAGACTGGCACCAAAATATCTTAGTGCTGCACATCTGCTGGTTTTGGTTGACAGAATATTAAAAGTAGATCCTGTCGTTGTTGTGTTTGTCCTCTTTGAAGACGTCATAATTTCTATCTTTCATGAGAAAAAGATCAAAACTGGAACATATTTACTCATATCTCAGGATATTCTAGTTGATCTGCAGAAACATTTTCAGGTGTTCAATGAATAAGCATCGTTAAAACCTTGCTGGTGAGCGTCGGTGGATAGAGTCGTGCATCAAAAAGGACAAAAACACTGCCTGCTTTCCAAACACCCTTTACCACAGTTCATTGTTGTCTGTGGAGCAGGTCACTAATCTAATTGTGACTAATTTCCTGTCAGCCCACCAATGAGCTGCTGGCACTGAGCCCAGGTGTTCACAAACTCTTAATTTTTCTTGTACTGGCTCTTTCTGTTGCTGAGAAACAGTGAGATTTTATCTAATAACACCAATCCTCTCGCAGTTTAGCTGCTGTTCATTTACTTTGATGTATTATTCGGCATACTGTGATGATTTCTTTGCTACTCTATCTCTTCTTCATCAACAGCCAGGTCATTTACATGCAGTGTGTGTTCCCATACAGTTTTCTTCTCCGAGCCCTGTCTAATCAGCTGCTTTGCATCATCTGTCTGAAGGAGACTGGCTCCATTCCCTCTGCCTGATGCTACCCTACAGCAGATATGGCTGGGCTGGCACCGCCACCTTTACTTTGGCACGGGCCTCCGTCTGTGGAGTTGAAGGCTGCATCACGGCCCTTTAGATCTCCAATTATAGATCAAGAGTGGCAGTGAGTCTGTACTGCACTAAATTCAATTTATGTCTATACAGTCTGTTAATATAGGTTTGATCATTATTACTGATGTCGCCGGTTTGTGCTTACAAATTAAAGGAAGACTTTAAAGTGGAAATCACTTGAATTAAGCCCAACTTAGTTACTGCTGCCATGCCTATCAAGCTTTCTTCCACACACACAGTTTATAATGATGACTGTAGCAGATTTACCACTGAAAATTATCAGTATTTTTTAAACAAGGGTTCCTTAATTTCAGACTGAGGTGACATAAGCAAACTTCTCATTTCTAGCTGACGGCCGTGAATTTTGTTGCAGCAAACAACAGAGATTTTTTCCAACTGTAGTATGAAATGCTGCTGGCCTTGTTGCCGTTTGCAGCTTACAACACTTAAGACACTCCGTACACTTTTATCTTTTACGTTTTTGGTTTTGAGCAGGGTAAAATAAAGAAAACACCATCTTATCTGTTGATACACAGAGTATTGCTTTAACTGTAGAAAGGGGTTAAATTGGGTCATATAAGCATACATATGCTACATTGCCCCCCTTTTTCCTTCACCTCATGCAAATTAAAAAAGGAAAACACGATGAAAGTGAATTGCCGGAATAGCAATCAGGTATTCCTGTGTTCTTTCAAATAACAGTAACATTAGGTTGATCTGCTATCTTGCAGTGAATCTTTCTCTACTTCGTCTGTCTTGCTAACGTTAGCAGGGCAGTGAATATCTTGGTCTGTCTGTGTGGGCTGTGTTCTCTGACCTTGTGCCTGACAGAAGAGAAGAGAGTGAAATACAGCTATTTATGACGTTTGATAAACTCTTGCTAAAGAAAAAACTGCAGCTCGAAAAGATAACCGTGTTGCACAAGAACACTCATTCTTTTGCATGTGCGTAAAATGAAACTTGCGCTTTCCAGCAGCAGTCAACCTCTGTGGAGACGGTCCAGAAAAGACATGGGCGTGATGACGCTTGTCAGAGAAGCATACAATTTAAAAACACAACCATGATTATGTAGTTTCTCAGTCAAGATTAGCTACAACTGTGGCAAGACGGAGAACAATGGATTGCCATTAACTACTGGATAAATGTTGAATTTAAAATGTTTATCAGCCGGGCAAAATGGATGCACATTTCTCAATAAATAATAACCATAAAGTATTCAGCTGTAGTTTTTTGCACTGTGATCAGTATCTAAAAATGTCTTTGGTTTGTGTTTTAGTGTTCAGAGCAGATTTACAGTTGATAAATGATATCAATTTTTGTAGTCTATGCATACACCTGAAACCACAACACACCCCTTCCCCCATAAGAAATCCCAATTTAACATCCAACTGTAGCCCCGTACAAATGACCTGAACATGTCAGTAAATATGGTAAAAGTTTTTAGTTGAGGTTTAGTACAGTAGAATAACATCATATATAATTTTCATTCATTTTGCAGTTAATTTCTGATCGTTAATGGCGTTTAACTATGACCACAGAGAGAATCTGCACATTTGAAGGAACATCAAAAAGAAAAAAATGAAATTGCCTTGAAGAAAATCACAGCAAAGACTAAATTGGAAAAAAAAAAAAATCATTACAGAGGGAAAAACCAGTGTGTATTTGAGCTCTTCTTTCTCTGGGTCATGATTGTCTCTGAGTAAGGAGATTAAGATAGCATGCGTCAATCCAGGATTTAAAGAGAGGGAGAGACAAATGCAAACTCCTCACAGACAGCCAACACTGCTGTCGCTGCTGCTTGGACCGAATTTGCTCAAGCTCCCTGACAGTCATCAGAGATACAATAGCTGCATTAATACTACACAACTTAATTCCAGGCTTGCTTTGGCTTCTGTCATAGATACATTTCATCTAAAGTACATAGACGGAATATAGTCTCTCTGCTCTGCTGCATTGCACGGCGCTATGATGCAACATGATTACTGTCGGTATAAGGAGAGGTGCGTGTGTGTGTGAGGGGATTATAGGGAAAAAAAAACAACATTTTGCCAATCATTCCTGTTATGATAATTTCTCAGTTATAGCACTGAGGCAATTATTGAACCACCACTATCAGCAGAACTCTCTTTTTTGTCTCTCTTCTGCAGTATGCAAACTATTGAGAACATTTTTGTCAGGTAAAACTCTAAAAAAATAAATATACAGTGGAGTGGAAAAAAGGGAAACAGGTCTACCCAATATTCCTGTGGAAGTTTCCAGACAGCTCTGCTGCCTTATTGCTCCACTTCCTGCCTGGAAGGAGAGCAGGTATCTGGATGTAATGCCTCAGTAACAGCTACTAAGAGGCTTTTCCTATTCTAGGTAACAAGCAGTGGGCCAGCACTAACCAGCACACTGTAATGCCAAGACAGTATGCCATCCAGAGGCTGTGAGGTTTCCTCAAACTCCAGTATGTGTCTGCCACTACATTCAAGCTGTTTATACTCAGTGAGCCAAACAAAACCAGCAAAGGTGTGTAAAATGTACTGCTGGTCTGATTTACTGATTTTTGGGACACCTTAAGGGTAGCACAGACAAACTGTAAACCCAACACTAACATCACCATCCTTTTAGATGCTACGGCAAAGTCACATCCAGCTGATATGGAGCAACATTATCACTGATTTGGAGCTTCTGGCCACTTATATAAGCACAATAGTCACTCGGTTTAGCTCTGCTTTTGGTCTCCACAAACTCCAGGTTTGTGGTGATGGTTAGAAGAGCCTTAAAGGAGTCTGGAAATACCATCAGAACAGCAGTAAGTGTTTTCAAACAGCCCTCTGGGCTTTTCAAAGATTGGCAGGTGGATGCTTAGCTCTGTAACTTCAGGGTAATGGTAACACAGGAGAAGCAAAAAGAGATCTGATCTCTCTGTCTTACAAAGTCTCAGCGTGGGTCTTTGATTTTGCCGTTTCAAGTGTAAGTAAAATGCCGTTTTCAGGCAATGATGGAGGTTACTGACACACTGTAATAAAGGATGGGGAGCTCGGCTACACCTGCTGCTGTTGTAGCTACAATGTCAAACTTCCATCACATGTGGAGGGAAAACAGAGCTGAATATGAACACAGATTTAGTTCCTCTAGCCTGGATATAAAAATCACACCTAGTCCACAGCAAGTCCAGGAGTCCTCAGTGAAAGAAAAGGTCAAGAAAGTTGATCTGATCTTCACAGATCATTAGTTATGCAACTCTATATGGAGCCTGTGGTTTTCAGCTGGACTCCCGACATGATACATGCAGATGGGTATATGCATCCACCTTTCTGCCCTGCGCATTGTGACTGTTTCGCTGAGTGCAATGATGTGGAAAGGCCTCACACAAGGATTAACGCCCGGTGCAACAGATGGTGCATTCTCCTACCCTTCCTGTTTAGCACACACACATACACGCACGCACACACACATTAAAAAAAAAAAAACCACACAAAAATATTACATGTATTACCTTTTTCTTGGGTGGCATGGTTGTTAGTGTTGTTCCGCGGACGTAACGCTGCTTAAATTATCGTTCACCTGGCTCCAGTAAATGAAACGTGGACAAGTATGCCATGAGACCTGAGTTAACCTCTAAAACAGGTGGATATATCCGAGTGAGATGTCAAAGTGAAGCAAAAAAACAACAACAACAAACAAAAAAACACCGCCGTTTTGTGCGTAACGGTGAAATATTTCCCAAGAAACCGCGACGCGCAGCAGGACGCCACCGGAGACACGGATGAGTTGCGTGAGGGGTTTCACTTAAGTCTGCATTGTGAGTTGAGTGTAGTTACCCTTTCCCGAGCCCTAGAGGTATTAAAGGCTTATTTCTCCATGCGGCATCTGTTGAGCTGCACACCGCACAATCTGACCTCCAGCACCGCACAAACCAAGAAGGTGTCCAAGCCGGTCCGCACCGTCCACGCGTGTTAAATTACGCAATATCTCATCTATGTTGTTGATCGGTATGAGTTGGCTCCGTCCACTGCGCGTGTGATGCCTCATTAGTGAGTGTGCATGTGTGTGTGTGTGTGTGTGTGTGTGTGTGTGTGTGTGTGTGTGTGTCCAAGCAACTTCCTGTGGTTTGGCTGCACACATAGGAGTATTACAACGGCCTGACTCCAAAATAGAAAGATGAAATTAAAAAGCGAGCAGCATATAATACCTGTGTGGAGCCGATTTACAGCGAGCAGCTACTGACAAACCTACTGTACCGTCTCCAAGAGGGCAGTAGTGACACTCCTTCACCACATTAGTTGTGTCACTGTGGCACTAATTAAAACTACATTGCATAACTTTTCTACCATGAAATAACAGATTTTAAATTATGTTGTCATTCCGACTCTGTGCTTTGTACACCTGTGTTTGCAGAATGTAAGTTTGTGCTCAGGTATGATATAGTTCGGTCGCACGATATGATCACCAACTATTGGTGATTTTGGTGAAACTGGATCATATTTTATTTGTTTCCTGGTTACCTTCTGATGTGCTCCTCCTCCACTCTCTCTATTGCTGCTGTTAGCTAATGCTAGCTCAGTTTGTTAGCTGAGCTGCTAGGACTGTGAGCTCAGAGCACCAGGGGAAGTATTAATGTTTCTACCACATGTGTTTTGGACCACCAGGACGAGGAGGTTTTCAGGCCGGCGTCGTGCCAGAACCGGAGCTGGGCAAGTGGGGCATGTAAGCTGGCATTGCAGACACTGTAGACATACTGTCAGAGACGCTGACGGGGTAAGCTAAGAAGAAAAAAAAGGAGAGAGTGACTGAGCTAGAAGCTACTGGACAACAGTAAATCTGGGACTGACTTTTAGTCGTTGGCAAGAGCTTTGTGAAATAAAAGGCTGAGAGACAGATGCCGAGCTGGGCTTCTTGCTGTTGGACTAGTAAGTAATATAAGCTGACTGCTGTTGTTGACCTTGCTTTTTTTTTTTTAATCATAAGTAATATAATCCATAATCATAACACATACACATATATAACTGTTCATATTTACCACAGTGATACTGCACTCTAAAACTGGGGGCATTAGATCACAATATGCCAATTTCTCTGCAGTGTTACTTTAAAACTTTGCACTTGCCAAGTATCATCCACACACAGAGCTTCCTTCCACACATGTTGTATCCTCAAGTCACCTCAAACTGCGTGGCTCTGCCTTCTAGTGGGCCGCGTCCTACACATGTGTAAATACAGTATGTGTTATAAATAGCATGAAGCATCCTCAAAGCATTGTTTCCCAACCTGAGGATCAAGACACCTCCAAGAAAATACAAGACGATTCTGAGGTGTGCAGGATTACTGACATGCATACAACAGTATAGTTTGACTTAACACCACTAAATCCTACACATAGGTCTTGATGATCCAGTTTTATAGGGACTATTCCATGTCATACCTCAAAACTTTAACAAAATAATACAGAAATACTTGTTTGATTAGATACCAAACTTTCATACTTTCACTTTAGAGAATCACTGAGGACACCTCAGCAGTGCCAGTTCACCCAGGACGTTCCACTGGCACCTCTCTAGCTACCATTTCACACTTGAACCGGCCATCCTCCGGTTCATCAAGTCCCTATCGCTGCCCCTTTTATGTATGCCTACACTGTGGTAATCTTTTCCTCCAACACTGTTTAGCCTAAAGGGAAGTAACGCTGCATGGTCCATTTATCACCGCGGCCTGTAACCCAGGCATCCGTGGGACGTCAGCAGATGGGCGATACGGTGAGGTACCAAAATCTCCGGGGAGAGCTTTGTCGAGGCGAGAGACGCAGATGAGAGTGTTACATAACTGAGAATGGAAATGAAACATGCGGGGCTGGAGTGTGACAGTGTGGAGCAAGAAGCTGTGACACTGACCTCTGTGTCAGACACACATCTGGACCTGCAACACACAAACAGGCTGCAGATGCACACATACATGTCCTTATCAGTGTCCCTAACTGCTGGAGTGGACATCACCAGCAGAGGTCAGACAACTGTGATCACAGCAGCTGTGACAGAGTAAGAAACAAAGACGGTAAATGGGAAGACCGAACATTTAGTGTATGACCTGGGATTGAACCAGACTAGGGGCTTTATTAAATCTGCTCCATGACACCTCAAATGTCCTTCAGAAAAAGCCAGCTCTCCTCAAGTGCTAAAAAACATAGTCCAACATAGTCACTGCTTGCTTTGACTCTCTCTAAGGACATCTATGAGGTTATTATAAGGTGGTTGAATCATTCCTGTGCTGCTGAGGTTCCCATGGAATATATGAAGAAGCTAGAATATTCTCCAAACCTTCATTATTTATATACCCTATACACTAATGTCATGCTCCCTCTAAGTATGTGTGCATTTATTTCTGAATCTACAAGTGTAAACTCTTTAAAAACTGTACAAATATTCTTAATTGTTTTTCCAGTTACAGTTGGAATAAGTAAATGCACCATTAATGTAATATGCCTCATACAAGATTGCCCAATTAACATCAAGAAAAAACATAATTTAACTTCATTATTGTTCCGGCGGTGTGCTGAGACTGTCCTGCGCTGGAGCGTCCATCACACAACCCTGCAAAGAACCCATCAATCATCTCACTTCCCCCCATGCACACGCAGCACACGTGTTCATGTACACATGTGCTCTCACACATACATAAACAAACATCTGTCCCTAAGCTTCTTACAGCTAGATTGTGTGTTTCTCTGTGTGTGTGCGCTGTCAAGCCGGGGCTAGTAGTGCAGGGCAGGTCAGCCGGGGCAGAGATGGATGGCACGCACAATTTCAGCCAGTGCTCAAGACCTTGGCCTTTTACTCTGCAGTCCACACAGCTAAAAACCACACATCTACCCTAAAAACAGACTCCAGAACTCATTAGCGCTTGCAATTGGATGCAACCAAAAAGTATTTTCATCAGACTGTAAAGTGCGGTCAAGCAATGTCAGCACACGTCAGGTTAGTCCCTCCCACTTCGCACTCATTGATTCAAAGCCTAATCATTTTTTCTTTTTTGTTAACGCTCGTTCATTTTTCAGCTGGCTGAGCTGGATGGTGTTTAAGCAGGCTGGAGTAGAGCACAGAGGGCTTTAGGATAGTTGTGATCTCACAGCTGTTGGACACATCAAGACAGATGTGCAAAACAAACAAAGACAGTTGTTTTTTCTGTTCTCTATCTGGAATCCTAACTAATCCAAACTGCTGGATGTTGAAATTCCTAGAAAAAAAAAAAAAAATGAAGCATTTGTTTTAATAAAATCCAGCCAGTGAGGCAGTACTCACCCAGGACACATTTTTGTTCTTGGGCACTTTTGACATGGCTTGTGGGCGGAAAGGCCGAGGGCCCGACTCCACCCGGCGTCCTCACACACGCACACAGATCCCAGTCCGCCTTCAGCCCGCTCAGATATGGGGATGGGCTTTTCATTTGACGTCCTCCACGGTTTCCCCCCTGTGCTAACTACCCTCACCGGATTTTCACTGGAGTGTCGCCCTCCAATCACACCCAGCTAAACATCATCCAGTTCTGCCTCAAGTAGGAGAAAGAGGAAGAGGAGGAGGAGGAGGAGTGGGAGAAAGAAACGAGAGAATAACTCGAAAAAAAGTGCCCGTCAGAGGCAGAAATAGAACATGCAGGAAAGTTCCTTCAGTCCTTCACCTGAGTCCTCCTCGTCTTTCTCCTTGTGAGCGGCTGTCTGCTCTCTTCAGATTCATAAACCCTCTATGAATATGCAACCAAACATCTGGCTGATGCCCCTCCTCCGTGATGCTGGAGGCTGAGACCAGCAAATGGCCAATCCTGCCCTCCTCACATCTGGGAGAGGAGCGACTGAGAGGAGATGGATGGAGGGAGAAAAGAGGAAACGGAGGAAGGATGAAATATGGTGTTGAGAGGGGAAAGAGGTGGGAGAGCAAAGCTAGGGAGGTAGAAGGATGGATGAGGTGGAAGAGGGAGGACAGACGACTGGAGAGGGCCACCAGTCAGTAGTGGGCACGACGGGCTGACACAGATTGGAGAGCAGGTTACTGATCCCTAACATGAGATTAAAGGAAAAAACATGTTACACTGAATTGGTTGCTGCGAAATACAGAATTTTTCCCTATTAATTTCCCTCAAAGACAAAAAAGAGCCACAGAGACACAACATGCACAACACATTCCTCTCTAATGAAAAAGAGGAAGTGATGGACTGATTTATTACCCACATTTCTAACTCACTAACGTTATACTAAACTCTCCATGTAACTCTGATATCAGTGGCAGTCTTTGAGTTTGTTTTTCAGTGTGACTTGCTTTCTCTAGGCGATGGAAGCAACACGGACCGGAGTTACTCCTGTATCCAGCTAGCCAGTGATGCTAACATTATCAGCTTACATTAGAGCAGATAAACACAGTTTAATCCATTCCTGCACTCAAAGCTCTTTAAGTGCACAGTATCTCTCTAAGTACAACCCCGTGTACACTGCTTCAACATGTGGAGAAATTCAAAGCACGACAGGCCCGCAGTAACTTGTTCTGGTTGCTGAGCTACAGTTTAGCGAATGTTCACTTGTCATTTTGTACATCTCAGTCTGTCAGTGTTTTAATTAGTCTATTTTGAGGTGTTGGTAAACATATTTCTGAGCTAGAGAGAGCCAGGCTAGCTGTTTCCCTCTGCTTCCGGTCTTTATGCTAACTAGGGTAATTGCCTCTTGGCTGCAGATCTATACTTAACACAGACATGAGAGTGGCATTGAATGTGGCAAAGAATAAGTGTTCCTTTAAGATAAAATATCCAATTTACAGACTGCAGTTGAATTACTTTTATCTAAATGATGACAGGAAATATATCATAACCTAAAGTCAGACACTGTATATTTAATTTAACAACTTCCAGGTGCATTTTTTTAACTTTATAAGCAATTAATGTAAGCCCTCTTTACTTGTCTAAATTCCTGAGAATATAAAAAAATAAATAAATATCTGAAGCTGAACAGCCTTGAATAGCTTTTTTGGTCCTACACAGATCCTCGTCTGTGATCTACAATCCCATCGCCTCCGGTGAGGTAGGAAATAGCAGTGTGTGTGTGTGGAAACAAGTCGATACTGAGCTTGCAGCGTGTTTACCAAATTCACAGGATCTCGATTCGGCGTGATAATCAATGTCCACCTTAGCACTGTATGGATCCGTGGCCCCTTATAGATTCACCTCGACAGAAGTAGGCTACAGGAGAAAAAGAATCACAACTACCTCTGCAGCATAAAAAATTCAAGAGAACATGTTGGATTTCTGCACATGAAATAAAACTGGAGGCAGAAATCTGGCACCAAAACCAGAAAAAAAAAAACACACTAGGAGTAATGGTATTAACAGAGCTAAGTCTATTTCCTGTAAATTAATCAAAAGTCAGCAGGCTATTCTGGTCAGTGTATTATCTCCCCTTAGAACATTTGAATATACATTTCAGTAATCAGATTTTAAAACTTGTCTCAGTGAATGTGTAAAAAAAACAAGCAGAAAGCTAAACTCACTGTCACAACTGAACACCAGACGTGAAATATTTCCACCTGTGGTGATATTTGTTCATTTTTACTTGTTAACCCTCTCCCAGAGGTCACATAAAGTGATTGAAATTCATGTTAATCAATGATTTTCTAAAAATGGCCTGTTTTAAATTCTTCACATTATCTCTTGGTTCCTTACAAACCAATAAAATAAAAGGTGGGGCTATGTCATCCTTTCATTTCCTCTCTCTCCTCTCTATTACAGACACAATTATAGGGTAAGTGCCCCAAAAACAAAAGCTCTTGCTGCAACACTTTGTGTTTCCATCCAAAATACAGTACAGCATTTAAGTAATGACTGTCTTTTGGCACACGGATATATGCAAGTATACCTGTCTGCTTTTCTTCCCTAAAATGAGACATAAAGCAAACCAAACAATGGCAAGGATGAATTCTCAAGATATTAACAGTGTACATGAGCAGAGGCTTCGCCTTTCGCTCCAACAAGTTTAAAATAAGTGGAGAGGAATGAGAGGTTAAGAACAAACGTCCAGAAAGTTTGTCTTTACTTTACTTTTTTTTTTTAGCAGATTTCTATAATGGCGATGGCTGAGCCCTGCCCTTCACCTGTTGGCCGAGCCCTCCTCACACTCAGCATTATGAAAACAGAGCAACTAAGCAGAGAACAGTGAGATATCTTAAGCTCCCTCTTAGAGCCAGGCAAGCACTTAAGGTAATCCAGCACTGTTCTGTGCCAGCAAAGGCCACACCTGGAGGAACATGTCTCAAAAAATAAGAATTTAAAATGACACGTGGTTAAAAGACAAAAAAAAAAAAAAGATAAAAATCTGTTGATTTGGATGTGTATTGTGTGCTAAATCACAAGTGGTTCCCAATCTTTTTGGTTTATGAGCCTTTAAATCAAAAAGTGTCCACTTGAAATCAAAGAGTGATGCTCCCACTCATCAGACTGTTTCATTTATTTAGTTTTCAGAGGCATGAAAAAAAACCCATCAATTCTATAACAAAGAAGCAAAGATTAGAGACAAATCTGCTAAAATAAACATAAATCGGGCAGTACAATATATTTATTTCCTAATCTGGTTAGTCATTTTTTGAACCCCAGATTTATTCTTCGACACCTTGTCGCCTCCAGGTTGGGAAGCATTGCCCTAAACCAAGTTCTGACACGCATCGATCCATCCTATTTTAATCCTATTGATGACTGTGTAGCTGGCGCTCATAATGTGCTGTAGCAAATGGAGTGAAAATAACGGATGAGTAATGTACTTGCACCACAACAGGCATTAACCATTTATCATAAGCGTTTCAAGCCTGAGTGCATCTAAACAATGCATCTTGCATACTTTTATTTTTAGTTCCTCTCATTTACACGCCTTTTCTCAGCTCAGGGTTTCTATTTTTGCTAAACTGTTGTAAGCACAGAAAATCAATGACACTACACTGACTCTGGGCACCGAGGTCCCACTTCTTGATGTGTCACTGCTTTTAGCTGTGCGTGGCTTTTTTTGATCCTGTAAGTTTCTTTCCCCGGCTTGTTGCTGAGGTGGGCACACATTGCATGGAGCGGCACAGATTGTGGTAATCTGTGAGGCTTCTGTGCCGACAGCCCATTGAGTGTCGATTGCTGACAGTAAGCCTATTTCATGTAGGAACGTGGTTACGATAGGGTCCTCTGCAGTCAGCGCCATCACACAATGCACTGCTCGGAGACTCTGTAGTATCAGCTGCAACAGGACTGAAGAGAAAAAAAAAAAAAAAGCAACAATGACCGTACAGTGATGAAGCAGCAAACAGAGGGGAGAAGAGAGTTAGACGAGGAGAATTAAAGAGGAACAGGTGGAGGAGAGGAGTGAGACTTGTCCTCCCTGCTCCTCTCTGTCATTGAGAGGACAGTAAAACCTGGCCTGTAATGAGATAACTGCACCTGTCTGTCCTCCCCCCGATCATCTGCTCCTTCAGACAGCTCAGCCAGGACAGCTGATGTGAGGAGTCGAAGCAGCTGTCATATAATTAAAATCAACTTATCCCCGGTATGCAAAAAAAAAAAAAAAACAAACAAAAACAAAATTGTTCACTTCACTTGCTTGGTGGTGGTGAAATCAAACTGTTGCCTCACGGTGGGAAACAAACCAGAGGTGAAACCATCCGAATGCAGTTTATTGGCGTTTAGGTAATGTTTTCATGGAGTCCTGTACTGGGATCAATACAGCGAGCTGTTTGACAGTGCCACTGTCTGTCCTGATAAACTGCAGCCCGGCTGAAAACTCACATAGACCTGAGGAGTGAACAACCTTAGCAGCAAATAACAGGTTGTAAGAGCCACACTCACAGCCACTCGTGGCTGTAAATGTGAATGAATCGACAGCATTATTTGTAAAAGTATACTAGTGGCTGCACATGCAATTATATATTTGGAATAATCTGCCATGGCTCATGTATCACCCCCTCCTCCTCCTCCTCCTCCTCCTCCTCTCTCGCTCTCTCTCTGCCACAAGACAACTCCGCTGTTGCTATGGGATCAAAAAACACGGGGATGGATGCTGCGAGTGATGCTGCGATGGTCACTTACATAGGTGGACTGCACTCTCCGCCAGTGTCCCAGCCCACAGCAATACATCAAGACATCCAGTTGGGGGAAGAGGAGGGGACAGGCCGATAGGTGGTGGGTCGTCTCAGGCCAGGCTCACACACGTAGGATCCTCATGGCACAGGTGATCCACCTGATCACCTGCTCTTCAGCCGAGTTGGGGATCCCGCAAAAAGACACCCCTTAATGTCCACAGGTTCCCGCAAAGGGTAAGGGTTGGGGATGAGGGGGGGGCGGTGGTTCAGTGGCTGGTCCCTCTCATAAGTTATGTCCTCGGGTGAGTTCAGGTGATCCAGAACGCTAAAAAAAAAAAAAAACACCTCACAGGATCTTCAAAGTCTGGAGCCGGGATCCGATCTAACGACCAGCGACCAGTCTGATGTGCTGAGGAGTGTGCGAGGTTAGTACGTCTTTTTGGGTTAATGTGTGTGTGCTCACCTCATCTCAGAAGGACAGGTGGTTCATCTGCCATCCTTATTTACCCTCCCACTACCCTACCTCACCCCCCTCCCTCTCTCTCTCTCCCTCTCTCTCTGTCTCTCTCTGTCCCGACTCACCCTGTCGAAAAAAACTCTCCTCTCTCCCAGCCTCCCTCTGGCTTAAGCCCCCCGAATAGTCTTGCAACAAAAACTAAATGTCATTTTCTAAATGTCTTTTCTTTCTGTGTGTGTGTGTGTGTGTCAGTGCTCTCTAGTGTATCCAATCAGAGCGCTTGCATCACTCCACATCCGTCTTGCCTGTATCCCCTGTCTATCCCTTCCTTGTAAAAGCCCACCCTGGGAGTCCAGATACAGAGATTTTCAGGTTCTGTGCAATTCCTCTTTTCTTCCTCCTCAAAAATCCCAGCTCTGTAGCTCCTCCTCCTCCAGTATCTCTCCCTCTCACTCCACCACGCTGCTTCCCTCTCTCAAGGGTCCTCTCTCATCAGGAGCGTTCCTGCTTACCTGAGTCACTCCTTGCACTCCTGTTGTGACTGTGGATGCACGTGTGTGTGTGTGTGTGTCTGTGTGTGTGTGTGTGTGTGTGTGTGTGTGCAGGCTGCAGCTGAAGCTCACAGCTCTCCCTCTCTCTCTGTTGCCATGCTAGAGCAGGTAACATTCGGCTAGCGCAGGAGACACACAGCCTGAATTCAAATGCGCCTCCAGCCTCTCCGATTTACAAAAGCCTCCACCCATCCTTAACAGCCCCCCTCTCCTCTCCTCTCCTCTCCTCTCCTCTCCTCTCCTCTCCTCTCATCTCTCCCTCCTCTCTTTATCTGTCCTCTCTCCCCCCCTCTGTCTCATTCTCTTCATCTCTGTCCACAATGTCTGCTCCCTCTCTCTCCACTGTTGCTTCCTTTAGAGTAATTTCCCCCTCTCTGCTGTCGCGCTCTGTCTTGTTTTCCATGTTACCTGGAGAGTGAGATGAGGAGGCACTTGGGGTAATTCTGCTTCACCTCAATGCTGGAAAAAAGGACTCTCTCTCTCTTCATGCCATTTATGTCTATAATTTAGTTTAAAAAACTCTCGACTCCAGCGAAGAAGATCAGTCGGTGCAGTGAGAATATTTCAACGTGAAAGAATTCAGCTCGTTTCTAAAAGTACAGATGAGAGTCTGTCATTTTGACTACATTTAATCTTTTTAGGCAAAGAAGAAGAATAAAAGTCAACACCTACACTCACAGATCTTTGAGGCTGTACCTACGCACAGTGATGCAGTGACCAAAAACATCAGCGCGCTAACATGCCCTCAGTGATAATGATAACATGATAATGTTCACACTATTTTAGCTGAGTAGCAGGCGAGGCTGATGAGAAATGTCATCGGTATTGCACAGTTTGTTTCCATAAAGCTTTTGACAGTTAAAATTTTGGACCTGATGATGGCTCTAGATGAAAAGTTAGAGGAGTCAACGCGGTTATTGGACGTCATCCTGAAGGGGACAGTTTCATGGCAATCCGTCCAATTCACCTGTTGGTGGCTCTAAAGGAAAAATGAAGCCACATGGTGGGATTCATTCTTTGAAGGACACAAATCTTTGTGGCAAAATTTCTGTCAACTTATCTTGAATTTGAAAATACATTTTACAGGATAAGTAAAAACTTCTGACCTGCTGGTGGGGATAAATTAAAAGTCTTTATGAAGCATCTTCTGCACACTCGTTTTCGACCATTTAAATTCATGGCAGTTGATCCAATAGTTCAGGCTGGACCGAAGTGGTCCAGAACAATAAATGATAGGCTGTCACTAATACGAGCCACACAGATAAAAATAAATAAATAAATAAAGTGGAATTTAGCATTACTCACCACAAACCTAACACTTGCAAAAGATATGCGACAAATTAAAAGTGTTGAAATACACAGAAAGCTTTACAGAGCTTGGCTGGTGCTTAAAAACTCTGGCTACAGCCTCGAGATCTGTGTATATAAGAAATTATGAAAAGGGCTGCAGTGGAATCTGCTTGCAAAGGTACTCGAAATAAGTTGATTTGAATTAAAAATATCAAAGTAATCCTGCAGAACTGGCAGATTATTTTCACCTCCTTTAAGAAAATGATACTCTAAGGACGCAGTTGCTGAGTATGAAGTTAAAACTGGATGAATTAATGTAAAGCCTCTCTAAGCATGCATGAAAGGTTCATTTGGTGACAAAAAAAAGGGAAAGCCTCTGCCTCAGAGAACTCTTTATAGCTGAACGTGGATCTTACAGACTCAGATAAAGAGGAATAGATGCAGGCTGTTGCTTTTTTTTACTTTGATCATGAGGAGCATTTATTCTGTGTCACAGGAATAATAATAATAAAAAAAAGTGCTCTGCAGTCACGACATACTGTAAAATGGCCACAATAACTCAAGCTGCACTAATGCTTTCTTGCAGATTATAGTATGAATCATTAAGGAGGAGGATGATCGTGGCTATGGGGAAATTAAGGGAAGTTAATTTTAGTTTTCATACCAGTAAATGAAAGCAGGCCAGCTCTCGTCCCTCCCTGTGAATTACAGCTGCCTGTCTAGTGTCCCGTCACTGGCCGTGTATATCATTAATAATGCCGTTAACAAATCTTCCTTCTTGGTGTGGCAACGCGGTTCAAGCTGATATAAATTTCTGCTTGAGATTCACTCAATTTATCACCAAGGATGCAGCAGGACGTTTGCTGCCATTTTTCAAATTCCTTCATTTTCTCCTTCTTTTTTTTTTTTTTTTTTTCTTTGAGAGACAGGAGCCACCGATTTGGCAATTCCCTTAAACAGTTTGTCCCACAGCCCCAGCTCATCCATCAGACGGACAAAGACCAAGTGCTCCATGGGGTATAATTCTGTCAGACTTGTGCGGGTGGAAGACTACCGATTATACACCAGCGTCTCTCTGTGGTGTCACTGTGGCATGCCGTATTGATACACACACATGCATACACCAAGGTTACAAAACAAAGAGTTATATGGCCATGAAAACACATAAACCACCATGGTGCCTGCAGCACAGGCAAAAGACAAGGGTGCTAATTTGCAACAGCCAAGGACAAAGCGAAGAATTAGAAGCTGCAAGACACAAAGAAAATCTATTCATCAGCTGGTTCTCTCCTAGAAAATAACGATGAGAGAAAAAGAGATAATAATATGCACTGATGGAAGAAGTATGCAGATCCAAGGAGTACTCATGCAGTTTTTGGTTTAATATTTCTGCTGCATTAATGTGTATGTTACATTTTTTGCATTTAACTTGTTTAATCTGCAGCAATGCATTGTGGTCTGTAAGATCAACATATGTTTGTTGTGTTGTTGTTCAGTGAGAACTACATATTTTTAAAAAGTCAGCTTTCCATGAGCTCAGAAAAAACAGCCGTTTTCTGCTTTGTTGTTTCCAGCTCATCCAAGGAGCATTTTTAAATAGACTTTACTCAACACATAAAGGAACACTTCACATCTTTCAGTTTATCTAAACTATTCTAAACCATAATCACCTAATTCGTACTTAAGTGTAATACATGAGTAAACCTACTGAAATCTACCCAGATCGTGGTAGCTGAGTAAGTGGTGTTTTAATTGTCCCATATATGTGACAGTTAAATTTAAATATGATAAAAACAGCACTCAGTTATGTCAGAAACATGCCTTTATACGCATTAAAAGGAGAGTGGAAAGCAACTGCAGATGTATCCAAACATTTTCATGGCATGGTTATCCTGTCTATCCTGAAGAGAGTGCTCTCTTCCAGATTGACAGTGTCCCCATCCTCCGACACGTGCACAGATTTGGTGCTGACTTGATGGTTCGTAGAAAAAATCTCACCATCTACTTAATACATAATATTTAAATCATAATTATTCAGTTCATTCATTCAGTGGCAGATGATAAAAATCTTTATTTCAACCAATGAGTAGCTGAAAAACGGTTATGTTTAACTAAAATCTGTCAGTTAATATTGTCATTATTCTAATGTTGGCCTTGGTGGCATTTTTAATGATCGATTTTTCGATTTTTCTTATGGAAGTTATTGTTCATGCTAATCAATGAAGTGAAACAAAACTGAAATGTTATGAAAAATACTAAGACAAGTTTCTTTGTTTAAAATATAAATATGTTTTAACCTGTTTCATATATTCTAAAGGAAACAAAAGTTGTTTTTGACTGTTTACTGTGTTTGATTTTAATACTTAATAGTTTTGTCGTATATTATTATATTATAATTATACATTGTTATTTTACATATATCTTGTTTATTGATTGTTAGTTGACCCGTTGTTAATATGAAAATACCGTCAAAATGTTTCCACCAGTTTAAACGAACAACATTTATTTAACATAAGTTTGAAATGCTTTAAAATTGTGTACAACAAAAGTTTTTTCATCACCCTTTGGAGTTTAGATAAAAAAAAGAAAAATGTAGCAGGTAAACATAACATCATCGTCAGTATCAATAAATACATTTGGATTCAAATACGTCACAGAAAAATGAGAACAGTTTGCGGACTGCACGCTCCAAACTACCAGAATCATTTTCACACTTTGATTTGGATGAATGGTCGTACAATACATGTGTAGCCATCGCAATTCAAAACATGTCGTCGTTCTTCATCATCAGTACTGCTGCTCCCCCACACATAAATACACCAACTGTTCAACCATCCACAATCAAAGCAGATCTTTCATTAACAACAGAATGTGCCACTCCTCCTCAAAACATGCTCTGCCTTTTGAGAATCCTCAGCTTGGTCAGGAATGTAAAGTAGATAAAAGTCAGGCTCACCAGCACATTTTTTAACGGGTACAACACAGGCGTTACATAACCAAACACAGCAATCAGAGCAACTCGAATGATGAAGAAAGGAAAGTCCTGCAGAGCGACTCCAGCAAAAGACAATAACGGGTTGTTAGGCGTGATAACCACGCGGAGGGTAGACATGAAGGCAAAGATGTAGATGGGGAACACCCAGGCTGAGTAGAAGACGTGTGGCTCCCCTGCCACTCTCACCATATCCACAGTGTCAAGCCAGAACATGAAGCTGTTCACAAACACTTCTGCCCTTCCATCCCTCTTCCACAGGAAGCCCACAGGACCAGAGTAGGATCGTGGACGTGAGGAGTACAGGTAGGCAGCGGAGTATGCTCGTGAGCTGGGTGTTGAATGGCTGGGCGTGCCGCTGAAGTCCTGCCATCTGCCTGAGGCGCTGCCATTCCTGGCCTCTGGCTGGACTTGGGTCAAACCGTTTTGGCCTTCATCAGTGTGCAACTGGCTGGCTACTGTGGTCACATGTTCCAGGTGGGTGAGGACGGGGCCTGATATGTCAAGGTCAGGATCCAGGCTGTCTGCTGCAAATGACAAAAGCGCAAACAACATCAGCCCCCCCCTTGATATAAAGGGGGTCTAACACAATTCAATAACATCCTTCTCTAAAACAGAAACTGAACATTATAACCTTCATGAAGGTTTTTATTGCAGCACTTTTGTATATGACTGCATATCTGTGTATCATCAGTGTAGCAGTCAGATTCTTTTCATGACTGAGCCAAACAATTCCCAAATAATCAACTTCTCAAACACGTTAAGCGTTTTGCTGTCTCACTGTGGCCACTTGACAACAAATATGTCTGAAATAGTAAAAGGTCTGATTGGTGGATTAACTGAAAAATAGCAATATATAGATGTCACATTAAAGAGGTATCCGTGTGTGGAAAAATATGTGCTTTAGAGGCTGTTGGGGGTTTATTTTAACCTTTCCCAAACCACGTTCTCGCCTTTAGGATCTTTAATGTTTCTGTTCATTATTGTGATGAGTCACACCTTTTCCTGTTCTGAGGAGCCGTTGTGAAGCTCAGAGTGTGATGTGGCTCTGGCTGCCGCCATGTTGGCAGTTCAGCATACGCCGCCTCCCGGATAAACTAAAATGTCAATCAAAGTGGTCATGCTTTTAATTGAGCTTAACTTTAAGCCTTCATATAATTTGAATGGGTTCCATATAAATTCACCCTCAGTTCAGTTGTCATGAACAAGAAAATTAGCTACATAGACCAAAACTGTTTTTTGTACCAGGCTGTAAACATGTTTATTTCTGCTGTGAATTTGGACATTTTAACATGGGGACTTATGGAGACTGACTCACTTCTGGAGCCAGCCTCAAGTGGACATTTGAGGAACTGCACTGGCTTCACTTCACAGCCGCTTGGAGCCAACATGAACAATGTAATGACCCTGAAACTGAAGCAGCTAAATGGAATTCAACTATAATTAAAGGTATTTTTTATACCTTTTTTTGTACTGTGACACATCAAAACACTAAAAACATAGAATATATAACATTTAAATATTCAATAATCCGAAACAACTTCAAGCCTTACATTTGCCAATGAGCTTGCAGGGGCGAATCCTCTCTACGATGTCCACACAGATGAGGGAGAAAAGCACCAAGGAAACAGGCAACTCTGTGAAATGGTCAAGCAGGAGTCCTCTGTCCACCTGCACCTACAGCACAACCCATAACATGACAAAGAAATGAGCTCTATAGCAGAAAGAACTGATCTGCCGTTCAGAAATCATGAGGGATGAAGCAGGAAGAAACTAAATCGAAACTCTTCATTACGGCATTTGTCTGCACTGAGAAAGAAGAGCTCTTGCATTCCGAGTTTTATGAAGCCATCTGATTTTTATTACACCATCATTACAGACATTAAGACGTTGCTGAATGCACTTAACACAAGATTAAAAAATATTAAATGTATGAATATGTCTGACAAGTCTTTTAGGCCAGATTATTTTATTTATACCCTTGCTAGTCCAGGAATAAAATCGTTAAGGAGTCAGTGTCACAGTCTTTCATAGAGTGGTGGATGGTATTAAAGTTTGGGTTAATGGCCAACCTGTTATGTCCGCTGTGGGTTACTGAATAGCCTAGATGGAGAGTGCAGTCTTGTGACAGTGGACACATTTCATCTGCTTCTTTTTTCTGCTTGTGATGGTGCCAAAGTCCTCCCCAGTACATGGTGCGAAAATAATTGGATGCAACTTCAAGAAGCAAAATCTCAAGAGACGGAGCAGTATTGGTGACGGGCGATCTTTTTCTTTCTCTGTGGTGCAATGTGCCGTGCCAACCATCACTCAGGGAATAATTATATTGCCCTAAACACATTCTTTCACACAAGGGGGTCATAAAACTAGTTTGTACCACAAATGGACTGTTTACAACAAATATGCCTCTTCAAGGACCCCGTCAGAGCATGGCAGAACAAAACGTCAACAGGTGGAGACAAGAGCCATCAGTCTCGATGACATTACCTTGGAGCCGGCTATTAAAATAGCAAAGCAGGGTAGTGTACAGAGGATGACATACGCCAGCAGTGTTGGTCTCCTGAAAAACATAATAGGTTGTTTTAGTTCACATTTGATCATCCCAGATGACGAATTGTTCTGATGCAGCTCTTAATATTTACACTCTGTTTTATTAGCAGACTTAAATTAAGTTACCGAATACATTTACTGTACTGTAATTAAGTATAGTTTTTAGGTACGTAAGTGTTTCTATTTTAT
Source organism: Protonibea diacanthus (assembly GCA_028641955.1). Lineage (NCBI taxonomy): Eukaryota > Metazoa > Chordata > Actinopteri > Sciaenidae > Protonibea > Protonibea diacanthus. The sequence goes on along the minus strand of CM053988.1, from coordinate 17,551,005 downwards.
GCTACCTCATAAATTTCAGAAGCAAATATTGCACTTGTTACTCATGACATTTACTAGGCACTTTATAGATTGTGTAACTTTGGGTAAACAAAGGCGACTGTGACCACAAGTTACAATTACTGGATAATTAAAGTCATAAAATCTGCGACCTGTCTCAGTTATAAAATGACACCTAGGTAAACTTTGCTAACGTTGGTTACCATAAGCATCCGGTCACACAACACATTATTAAGTAATTAAAATTAGCTTCACATCAGCTACTGCTATTTTAACACTGTTTGCATCATGAGGACTTGCAGGACTTAAAGTATGTTTAAAATTGTACTTTTGCTACTTTTACCAAAGAGCCTCAGTTTTTTCTTCCTCTACTTCATTGTTATTCAAGTGTTTCTCTTCCTGTCAAGTCCATTTTATTTATGTAGCCCAAAGTCACAAATTTGCTTCAAAGGGTTTGTGTTCTTCAAATCATGTTGACTTTGTTCACCTGCCTGTCTCATCTCCCATTTGTTTTAGGTAAGATGCTTTATCTGGCACATGTAGATACTTAATCATGTTGACACTGATTAAACTGCTTCCTAACAGCTGTACTCACCACTGTGTGATCTCTGAGATGAACCTCTTGCGTTTCAGGATCAGATATTTCAGAGGAACCCACACCAGCAGGGTCGCAGAGGTCACGTAGGCGATAGAGACCGCCACAACTAGCCAGTAAGCTGTTAGATCTCGTCCCTTCACGTCACGTATGAGTCTGGCAAACCTCTCCATAATCACAAAGATGGGTATGATGAGAGCTGCAAACTGCAGCACCTCATACAGGATGATTTTGACCGTCTTCCCCGAGGGCATGATATCTGAATGCCAGTCGCTGGTCTGAGCTTGGAACAGAAGACTTTAACAATCATCTCCCACAAAACGAGCCAGTCGAGCCGTTGGACTCTGCACACTGGCATTGCTTACACTGCACTGGAGGCTGTATTTTTTTTTTTTTTTTTTTATTGCTGAGGTAATGAGGTGGTCATGCTCACTTTTTTTATGGGCTCAGAGAAGGGCACTCCTATACCATAATTTCAAGGAGAAAATTACACTTAACAAGTTCTGGAAAAAACACACTAGATTAGATTGAGACATGAACAAAATAATAATGACTGAAAATGAGTAAATTGACAATATAGAAATAAACACATTTAAATATTGGAATATACACAGTAAATCTGGTGTAGAATTGCAACAAAACTAACAACGTAATGTGAAATTAAACTATTCTTAATAATTCCCCACCGCTTTAAAAACAACAACGCGCTCTGTGGCTGCTGAAGAAAAGTGCCTTGCCTTTTTTTCCATCTAGCTAGGTGAGATCTCAGATACACTGATCACCATCTAGTGGCAGAAGACAAATTTTAAATTTCTTGATGGATTTGCAGACAGTGCATTGGCAACATAAACGAATCCACAACTGCATTTTGATTCAAGTGCTGCTAACACTCTTTCCACCGACTAAGTCTTTTCTACTTTTTCTATTACTAACCAGTGAGAAAAGTGGACAAAACACAACACAGAAATGTGAAATAATCAAAAGGTGTTGTAACATTAAAAGAAGGGAGCCAACTGGCCAAAGTGAAAGCTGATTAAGAAAATTGGTTTTCAGGGTCTTAAAATCTACTTAAAGTGAAAGTCAGTGAAATTAAAAAAAAATAAAAAACACTTAATTTTTCCACAAAGTGCTCTAAAAACAAGAAAAACAAGAAAACATTCCTGTTATTCTGTACATTTGGCCTGGTTTTATTGTGAATACCAATTAATAAGTATGGTTAAAAGAATACATACAAACAGCAGGGTACAAGTTTAGACAGAAACTTTACAATAATGATGTTTCAAAACTTAAAAACAGGCAGAATCTCAATCCTGTGCAATAAAGTTACATCGGGGCTGCAGTCCAACACCGTGGTGCAACGAGATGTTACGAGGGATGATTAACTGGCTCCTGGTCCTGTGGTCCCAGAATAGCTGCTACTTTTTTTATATTTAATATTTTCAGCCCTCTTTGATCCAACACATTAACAACTTCATTTTTACTCTTGCATTTAGTTGAAGGCAGCAAAAAAAGAAAAGAAAAAAAAGATTTTCTTGTCTTTGAATCAACTATATCAAAGTTAAAATCAAGTTCTGGAGAAAGAAATTGACCATTTGTTTTGCGAAGTCCCAGATGTTGAGCTAAAGTTATAGGCAGCACGGGGATAGTAAGGACATCTGAAACACATTACTTCAAGAGTTGAAATGACAAAACTTTACAGTCAGATCAATGCACCAATTTGCCCTGCAATTGGAAAATCTAGTTGAACATATTTAAAGCTGCTTTGTAATTCCTTCATGTAGCATTGTTTAGATATTATACAACAGATAAATACTTTTCCTGTTTCATCAGCTTTTTGCAAACAAGTCCGTGTTTGTAAGCATGTCCTCTTTCCCAAGGACTTTTAACGTGTATGCATGTAGTGAGTTCAACGTATGGCGCGAGAAGTAGACTGTACAATATTTGATCGTAAATGACTTACGTCACTGTAAAGGATAGCTTAGTGCGTCCTCGGGAAAGAGGTGTTTACAAATCCTGACTGTACTTCCCAAAATCTTATTTCAGCTCAGCTTCAGGTAGAATTTGTTTTAGTGTTAGACTGAGAAAGGACACGTCTGAAATGCATGGGGAGGTTCGATCAGTTTTTCACATTACCATTTGACCCTACAGTACAATAAGCATGTATCAAACACAGAGAGAAACGCCCATGTTCTCACGTGAGCGAATTAAATATACAACTAAGTTACGCAGAATATCACATATTCCGCTTTTCTCTGAATACATACATCCTGCACTGCTTCTCCATTTAAAATAGCATAACAATAATCAAAACATAAATTAAAATGCACTACAAAAAAAAAAAAAAAATATTCATTTTTCAACACTGACTAAAGAGATGCTTTAAAGACACTGGGGCTGTTCAGAGAGTTCGCCCAGTGGTAGCCAGGTCTGTGGTACGAGTCTGTTAGTACAGCCCCTGAATGGAGACAGAGCAAACTCTGCACCCACCAACAAAGATCTAGAGCTGCTCATTTTGAAAAGGAAAACTCTGCAATATGAAGTTAAGAGTCAATCGTGTGAAGAAAAGAAAGAAAAGAAATTAAAAAATATCTGTTTTCTGGCATGTGAGTGTTTGTTTCACTTTGTTCTCTTTGGCTATTACACCTTTAATTCAGCAGGGACATCATGGCTGCAGAGTTCACCTTTAAGGCTGAGAATAACACCCGGAGCTGTGCTAACATCCAGCCCACCCATGAGGTCATCATGTGGCTTCAACTACTAGTTCAGTACAGTATATACAAGAGTCATGTGCATGCTTCAATTCCTCTGGTTTCTTTTCCCTCCAAACAAAACAAAACAAAAACAAAGTGGCTTCAGTTTTCAGTACTTCTAAAAGTTGACGACATATACAGGATGTAGTAGCCTAGCATGTTCAGCGTCGCTAAAAGTCCTTTTTCTGATAGAAAAACAAAAACGGTAAATGTAAGTCGTCGTCCCCCCTTTTTATGACACGATTAGCAGTTGCTTTAAGTGGGTGAGAAGGTACACTGTGGATTTCTCTCCATATTAGTGTGTGAGTGAAGGTAATAAAGGATGTGACTGCTGTATACCTGCCTGTACTGTGTTGTGTGGTGTAGTGTGTGTGTGAGTGTGTGTGTAGCTCCAGTGTGCATGTTAGGTGGTGTGTGAAGGAATGCCTGTGTGTATTTCACACTTGATCAAATAGTAATTGCATATTCACTTTGTGTTTCGGCCAAAGTGGCTACAGTTACACTTGTTTTCACAAAGCAATTTTGGTAGTGATTTATTTAACAGGTCTGTAATTTCTGAACCATTTTCTGGGAAGTTTCTAGTTTAGAAATATGGAATTTGATACTAATTATCCATAAAATACTAAATTTAAACTTGCTTGTAAATTGCATAACCTAAAAAGTCAGTATGCCATAGATCAAATGATCATCCAGAAATATATACACCATATGAGAAATACAGTTTCCAATAATAAAAGACTGATGCATAAATATTTATTTGAGTTTAAACTGAGTTTTTCTTTTTAGGAAATCCTCTGGACTGCTTAGAAATCCACTTAAAGCCCAACTAAAACAACTTTCCCTCTCATTTCCACTATGATTTGTACTAATCTATTTAGTTCTTTCCAGGAAACTTCCTAGAAAATGTTAAAATTATAGACCCATAAAATAATATTCAGTAGTCCTTTCATAAAAAAAGGAAGCAATAAATGTCAGGGGTGGTGTACATTTAAAAAAAAAAGAAGAAAAAAAGGATGGATATATTGCTACCAGATCTAGATTTGGAAGTGATCAGGCTTGAATTACGACCAAAGTGTGAATTAAGAACAAAATGCAACTCAAAGCTCCTCCATGTCTTCACATTTCAGTCACATAAAGACATGAAGAAGAAGAGTGTAAATGCAGAATAATAATTTATTAAATAAAGTCCTAAAAGAAAACAAAGGGTCCAGTTACAGACCATGTGTAACTTGGTGTGAGCTCTTCAAAATGAAACCCTCCTGATCACGTCGAAACCTGGAGTTAGAAGCCTAACTGTTTATTTATTTGTGTCAAATGTCAGGTTAGTCTGTTTGATTTCTTCTTCTTCCATCCACCTGGTGTTCTATGATAAAACTAAATATAAAACATAATATAGAAGAAATTATCTACGACGACTATTTGATCAGGTCTGGTGTAGGTGTATGCGTGAGGATTACAGTGAGCTCAGGGGGCCCTATAGCAAGGCTTTCTCTGAGTAGGGGGCCTGTGAGACATCTGAGGAAGGTGCTATGCTCGGGCCGGAGTGGGTGCTGTAGTTTGGTGTCTGCGTCATGCCTGCGGGAGTCGTGCCTGGGACGGGGCCGGGGGCGCTGGCTGGGTTCTGGTAGGACTGTACATCTGCTGGGGCCATGCTGCCTGGACCTGCAGTGTAGACTGGTGGCTGACCCATGTACATATGAACGTCACTACAGAAAAGAGTGAAGTTCATTACAACATTGCAGCAAGGTGGAAGCATTAAATATTAGGTGGAAGGTTAAATTCATAATAGCATAAACTCATAAAACCCAGAGTTCAAATAATGTCTCAAATAACAGCTTTGAAGGCCGATCTCTGATAAAAGCCGAGTAATACTTAAACGAGCATGGAATTAACTTTTTAATTTGTGTTTCCACAGAACTGATTTCAACCACACAAGAACAGAGTCATGTCATACTGTCATACTCACCAATCTGCTCTCTCTCAAACACAAGCACACAAACACAAAATGCTATTGCACTGGTTTTGAGCACTGTTAAAACCCACCAATTCCTGAAAATGTTAAAATATATATATATATATATAGAGTCTTTTAATGTTAAACAGGTGTAGGAAGTTGACACTGCAGTCATATAATTAGTGACTGAACAAAGTAAACAGTATTTCTGTTGGAGCTGCAGCAGAGTGGCGAGTTTGACATGACTCTGTTGGTCTACTGAGAAACTAAAGCTATAAATTTATATTATACTGGATTTATCTAGACAACAGGTAAATATTGAAGCATTAATTAAGTTTGCATTAATGACAAAACAATGGAAGAACTACAGAATACAAAGAAGCTTCATATTAAAATACACTCAGTTAAAGAAGTCCTGTCTGTACCTGTAACAAGTAAAGACCTGGTTCTATCTGCAGTTTGGGTAAATAAAGGTTTCAGCCACTATTTAAGAATTTACAGTACTAACAAAGATTTCATGGACGCTTAATTAAAAAGGTAAATACACTCTAGATGTGAATACAAAGATTATAAATAAGCAAAAAAGCTAATTTTTAGTCATGTTGCAGTTTTTAAATGGTCACCAACTTGTGTTGTGCTTTAGTGAACCAGAAAAACAAGCCGCTGTCAAACTTACCCGGGAGCTGGCTGGCCAGGTATGGGGGTTCCAGCCGGAAGCTGCTCCATGGGAACAGTGTAACCCTGCACCGCGGTACCGCTCATGGCATACGAACTTGATGCAGGCTGACCAGGGTAGACCTGCAATCACAAGCATGCAGAGAGAACATACTGAGTTTGAAAAGATCGACAGCAATTTAGACCAGTAACATGACGGTTAACCAAGGTAAATCTACATATTATCTATTTTATTATCTTATCATTATCTATATATACTGACCACCGTTGTCTATTCTTTGCTACTTTTTTTTTTTTTTAAGATTATTTTTTTGGCCTTTTGCAAGCTTTATTGACAGGGACAGCTGAGGAGCGACAGGAAACGAGGGGAGAGAGATGGGGAGTGACGCGCGGCAAATGAGACCACAGGTCGGGACTCGAGCCCGGGCCGGCCGCAGCAGGCCTTCGCACATGGGGCAGCCACTCTACCGACTGAGCTATACACCACCCCAGGGTTATATTCTTTGCTACTTTTGTCTGAAGAAGAAGAAGAACAACAACAGGCTCCTAATTTGTCCTGAAGTTACAGAGGCAAACATGCATGTAGACTGTAATATTTAAACTGTTCCTGTTAAAGGACAGTGCACCCAAAACTTAATTAAAGTTATTTTTCTTCTTATCTGGACTGTAATTGAATACCATCCAAATAGGTTTAGGTATGATTTATGATCTCATTATAAACAGTTTCTGCTTCTTGTGCTACGGTGCTAAGAAAAGTTACACTCTCAGTGAAATGTGTTTCACTGTTTTACTGTCTTCACTCCTTTGGTGTTCCCGTTTGTATTTGGTTTTGATTTGTAAAAATGTTTTTTCTAGGGACTGACCCTGATAGGCTGAAGTGCCTGGGTCAAGTTGACTGTACCTGCTGTGCTGCGCTGGCAGGCTGCTGCATGTAGTACTGTTGGCTCTGCAGCTTGGCATACATGGCATAAACTGGATCTTCATTCATCAGCTTGGCATACAAGGACAGAGCCTCCATCACCTTCACATTCAGCTCTGAGAGCTCAGAGTGCTTCCTGTTGATACAAACCCGCAGAGGTAGTTAGATTTGCTACATATGGAGCGCTTGAACAAGTCAGTGTTCATCTGTTGCTTTAAATTCCTTTCATCGTTGTGTAGTTTTGAGCACATCGTACCTGTCTATATCCTCCAACTTCTGGTCAATGAGTGGTCCCATTTGATTGCACGCACCTGATGAAAATTAGAACAAATAGTTAATAATTTCATCTGTCATCAGCACCACCTGTACAAAACCAAGTCATGTCAGATTAGCTTCTCTATACAGACATTGACTTTTTCATTCATTTACTAAATTCAGTTACCTTCCAACTGTAGTAACTCAACGCTGTCCGACTGGTTGTCTGTTGGATCTGCACTCTGGATCATCTGCAGCAGCTGGTCCATTTTGTCCTGAAAGATTTCAATAACGTTTCTTTGTTGTGTCTCATTTTGATCCCATTATGGAACAACACTCTTCATTCATTGACGCAACAGTGAAATCTCAGCGAGGCTGAACAAGCTTTGTAAGCAAATATTTACACAATGGAACGTACCTCGTCTATATATACAGGCTCTTGTTCGGGCTCTATGGTCTCCACCTGGATGTCTTCGCTGAACTGAACTGTCTTCTTCTCTGTCTTCACTGTAGAGTTCACAAAATAACAGTGGATGTGGCAGCAGGAAAACAATGTAACAGCAGCAATCAGTTAGAGATACATAAGAGGTCAGACTGCGCTGACTTGACCTTTGGTAACAGTCCGATAGTAGCACAAAAAACTGGTCTGAAAATAAAAGTTACAATCTGAAACAAGCCACTGACAAATCATGTTGAAATATCATATTCATATTTGTTTAGGTACTTTTTCTACATCCTGCTATACCAAGTCATGAGCTGTCATCATGTTGCTGAGTGAGAGTTTTATGATTTTACACACAAGAAGTGTGACAAGTTCCCACCAGACGGCACCAAAGCAAAGCTGACAATGAAAGCTAATATGAGGAAATGCTCATATGGCTTCTCAGAAATACAGCAGTGTTGTTTTTACTTTATGTGATAACCCTCTGATCATTTTCTGTCTATGCAACCAACATCTTGATTGTACTGTGTTCTCTATATTCTTTTACCAGCTGTGTTTAAGTTTTAAAGTACTGTATTTCCCACTCTAGGATCGATAACGCAATATGGCTAATGGACTAAATGGGTTTTCAAAAAGGACTACAGATGACATAAGCAGACAAAGGATGTGCTCTCTGTGTTTATACTCACTCATCTCAGGCTCTGCAGTGAGGTCGGCTGTGACAAAGTTGGACGGGAACAAACCCACTCCCTGGTATGTTTCCCCTTTCCACCAGTTAGGGTCACTGATATAAGAAAGAAACAGACTTTGGTTGTCATGTTCTCGGTGCTGTATTTTTTATATTACAGATTCAGATTACAGAGTGTGTGTCTGTGTGTAAAAAATTCACCTATCGTCCAGGATAGTGATGATTTCTCCTGACTTGAAGGTGAGCTCATTGTCCTCAGCTGCCTCAAAGTCGTAGATGGCGCGGACTTTCCTGCCGTCGGACTTGTGTGACGAGAGCAGGCTGGAGGTGCTCGGGTAAAGACCCGACAGGGAGGTCTGCGGCTGCTGACGCTGCTCCTTCAGTGACAGCTCAATAGCTGCACACAAAAGAGACGGACATGTGAAATCATGCTTGCCCTTGAGATGCCTTAAATGTTGCTGAACATCTGAAATGCGTTAATCTAGTGTAAACAGTGATTTAAGAAATGTAAATAAAGAATTTAAAGGTGTTAGGGTTCGTGTTTTGAAGGATAATAACTCTTCAAATACATTTCTCTACAGACACCTGAGGACTGAAAGAGCCTCCTCACCTTTGGCCAAGTCCTCTTCTTCTTTTTTGTTTGTTGAGGTGGAGGGATCCTTTGCCACTAAAGCAGGGCTTGCTTTTGCCTGCTCTGCAGCCTGTGAAAACATAAAAATCACATGCTCACATGACTCATCAACTAGAGAATAAAAGGACAAATCTGGGTCTTAAAATTTAAACAACACAACCTCAAATCCCCCAGATGCACAAACATTTTTTGTTAGATCATTTTTTATGCAACGCACAACAAAAGTCCTCTTCTGGAATTGAAATGAGAACATTGCAGTGTATGGTATGGGTCTCAACCAGGACGCCTGCCCTCTCCAGGACTAAAAAAACTCAGCCTACTGCACCCTGCACACCTACCTGGGACCCTACAGCTGGGAAAGTGACACCCTGCTCACGTAGATTCTTGATCATAGCTGAGATCAGACTGAGTTGGGGATCGTTGCGGAAGTCCTCTGCCCACTCGACCATCAGGGCTTTCAGCTTCTCACACACTTTGGGGTGGCCCTGAGAATGATCATTATGAGAACAAGAAACTGGATGCAGCATGACCTCATTTTTAAACAATCAGAGACAATTAAGGGAACCTTATGTGGATAACACACTGAAAATAAAATAAAACCTACCTTGTTTAAAACGTTACTGACTTCACTGGCAAACTCTCTGGAGCACACCTCCAAGTGGAATATCTTCCCACAGTTTGAGACACAGGCTCCAAGAAGCTGTGAGGACATCGGTACAAACAATTGATCAACATGTGACAAACATATTAGGATACAACTTATCATAGAATATAGTCATACTCATACTAGCTCACATCTAGGTGGAATATTAAGGGCAGATGACAAAAGAACTACAGGCACTACAGCCAGACATTGTTATTTGTTTACACTACATTGCTTACAGTCAGTGCCTGCATGGCCACATGGGGATCTTTGTGGTTCACTCTTCTCATTATAGAGCGGAGACATTCCTTAGGCCTGTAACAGAATGTTAGAAATCAAAAGTTTGAGGAGATTTATTGCTCAGCAAAGACAAAAGAACAATCCAGCTATGTTAAGCAAAATATTTCTCTGTAGAGCATAAAGGTATGTCCTTGGGATCTATCTCCAACCTTCCCTGGGACATGTAAGTTTTACAACTTCAAGCAAAGCCTGATAAATATGTGTGTTTGTGTGTGTCAGGTTTGGTTTGACGATAGTTAACTAACCCAGTGCGTGACTGTCCTATCTTATCACATATGTCCAGAATGAGGCCCCAGTCCTCAGCTGTGTTCATCTCACTGGTTGCTTTCTCTGCAGGAAGGAAGCACAACAACGCATGAAGAAAAGTTATTTGCAAACACACTCTTTTCATGCCTTATTCTATCTACAGACAGAGACGAGAGGTGAGAATCCTCTTAAGATCAGAAACGATAAAGCTTCTGGAAACAAACTGTCGTCGTTTGCATGTGAGAGAAGAAAATATGAAAATATACAGATAAGATGTTCGTGAGACTTCCTCTTTGTCACTGCAATTTCACATCTTTGGCACATGTCGCCATGATTTTTTGCAACTTGGTGGACCAACAGTTAATGCAATGTGCACCGTATCTAGCCTCTGTGTACTTGACTTGTCTTGCCTTGTACGTTACCAGACAGTTAAATAAAATTTAACTCATAAAAGCGGTGAAAGTAGGACCTCTTACACACTGCCATCCAACCATATGACCCATGTGTTTAGCCGCTTTTGTAAAGTACATACACAGCACGCCAAACAATGATAAACTCTGCAGGTTTGATGATATATTGTATGAGAAGATATTCATACTGCTGCAGCTATTTGTTTGTGAACAAAGTCAAAAATCAACAATCAAGAAGGACTTCTTTATGATCATGTTGGATTTTTATATTACATTTACATCAATGTGATGAAGTAAATGTTTTTTTTTTAAGGTTTTAACTCGCTGATTGAGCCAAAATCAGACATTCCTGTCAGGTTATTTATTCACTGACGGGTTCTTAATTGTTTTATAGAAAATATATTATATCAAGATTCATGTAGACATTTAACATATCCCAAACACCTAGATACAAGCAGATGATGAACACTGCCAAAGAGACATCTAACAGAAACATACCAGCCTGAAAAATGCCAGCACAAACATACACATGATCATAAGCTTTAGCAAATTAGCGTTTACTGCTATAGTTTCATATTGTGTTGTGTAACGAGGTGTGTGTGTGTGCATGATGATGAAGTGGTTAACCACACGACACAGAACAAAGAGAGAAAAGGGAAACACTCAGAGTGACTTTATGGTTTCACACACCACCGCATCCTCTTTCACTTGGACCTAAGTGTGAGATGCCAGGCTCGTCATGTATTGGTTAGCCATCCTATGATGGGATACAGTGAGGCAATGATGAGGCAGATGGCTCGCTTAGCTACTTCAATTATCTGATGACAGCATTTCGTCTAGTGACCGTTAACCTGACGAAAAGATACTTCCCGTAAAATATGACGTAAAAAAAATACACATTTTGAGTAAAGTTGACTCTTTAAACGGAAGACTTCTTGATGATATCGTCCAAATTTTAGGAGCTGCTAGCTCAGTCACACAAGATGAGATTGCGAGCTAGTTAGCCAACCGGCTAACTGAGCGAATCACAACAAACACTAGCAGACGAGACGTTTAAAAAAAATTAACACGTACTACAGCTTGGCAGTTTATATAACCCGTAATATACACTGCATGGCAGTCATATGGCATCATCACCACAGCTCTACGTGGTAACACTTAAGCTAGAGGCATCAGGAGAACACAAACAAAGCTAACTGATCAAAGCTACTTCAGCTAGCATGCTAGAAATAGCCTGATTACTCACCAACATCTTGGTCGAAGGGGTTGGTCGTGAAGAGAGGCATTGCTGGTGTGTTGACAACAACAAATTTGGCCCTTCCCCTGTTATTTTCTGTCCCTCTTTGTCTTATTTCATACAATAAAAATGCATAGTAACGACAAACTTCATGAATGTCAAACGTAGCCTGGCTGACTGACTCTATTCTACACAGTCACTCCTTCGCCCAGACGGCAACAAGAGCGAGGCATGCTGGGTAATGGATGCAGATAGTCCGGTGTCAAATAAACCGATGTCACCAAATATAACGTAACACCCCGCAGTCACACAGGTGTTAATCAAACTGCCTTCACTGTACACGAGAGACAATGAACCATAAGCTACAAACTGCCGTACAAAAAAAAAAAATAACATGTCATCGTCAGGTGATGGTGATCATGTGACATTATCTCATCGTGTAACAGTTACAAACAGCTGCAGTAACCAATTTAACTCTTTAATGTTTTTCTGTCCATAATGTGTAGATTATTAAAAATATCAGTGGTTAATGAAGTACTCAGATCTGTGACTTCAGTAAAAGTAACAATATCACAGAGTAAAAGTACTTTGATAGAAGTACTGTAAGAAGTTGTTTTCCAAAAAGAAATAAAAGTTGTAGGCCTATTAGCATCAAGATATACTTAAAGTGCCAAAATAAAAGTAGTTGAATAATACAATATTGTGCAAACATCAATAATTTTGCAGCTGATAAAGGTGGAGCTGATTTTAATTTCTATAGTATACTCCCATTTAGTAAGTACTGTTTTGAGGTACTTTTATGTTTGAGTATTTTTCTACTCCACTACATTTTGGAATATTTTCTTCTTCTTTTTTTACATTTATTTTTTGATAACATTAGGAATACTTGTACAATCCGGCGGTATCCAATGCAACAACTCTGCCATAATTTATACTTTTCCAAAGCTTCTGTTGACACTGTCAGAGAGGTATTAATTTAACTGTTATATTTATTATGGCCATAATATTAAAAATACCTTACAATATAATGCAGTCCAGTTTAACAACACTGCAAATATTACTATATTGTTATATATTGTTATTACTACTTCTCTGTCAGAGGAGAGGCTGCTTTTTAAATTGTGATGAGCATAATAAAGGTTTTGAAATTTATTATTGATTATTTCACTGTATTTCTAGAAAGAAATATTACCATACTGTACTGTGTGGATCCCATAATTACCCACAAATCTGAGGATAAACAATTTTACCATGTAAATATAATTATATTAGCTAAATACTATTTATACATTTGGATGAACGTTGGAGAGATTTACAGACATAATTAGATTATTTAGGTCACAGTTAAGTAGGTTAAGTAGCTAAGGCACTGTTGCCTAATTTCAGTGTAATCCTGCAAATCCAATAGATTTGAGTTAAAGGTGCAGTGTGTAAGATTTGGGGACTTTGTTTTCAGAATAAGGCAGACATAGAATATTCATCACTTTGTTTTCATGCATGTACACGCATTGATGTCTGACTGCATTTGTTTGGTTAATGAAGCTTATAATAAATAAAAGCATGTAGATGTGCCTGCATCTCTTCTTTAGTTTCTCTAGTCTCCTCTTTATTTTTTTATAGACATAAAAATGACTTTACATGGTCTATAATGGAAATGCATTTATTATGGTATTTCAAAAAGCACTGACTCCGTACACAGTTTCTTTCCCATTTTATTGTGATCCATAGGAACTTGGTAATTCCATTAAGGCTTAATGAACCTTGAGCCAGATTATAAACTGCTACTCAGCCCTTGAGCGTTATATGAGTTGGAAAAGGTCAATCATACAACAATAACAACTGATTATGCAAATTCTAAACATGTAACATATTTCACATATTGTATTTGGCATAATGAATAAATCATCATATGATGGCTACATTACAAAAAAAATGTACATATTGCTAATGTGTGCCTCATACTGTATATAACTCATACTGGCAGACTAAAATCTAAGAAATACTGTCCTTCATAAAACAGCAGCACTGCTCAAACTGAGCATCTATTCTCACAAACAAAACAAAACAAATGACACTTCAGTTTGTAGAAAGGTGAAATTTACACTAGCTTTACTTCTATTTATTATCTCAGTATGCAGTCATTTGCTGATGGTGAGTGGGTTCTCATCATTTTCCCGGGAGCTTATTTCTAATCACAGCTCTGGATCTGTGAAGTACTTGACATTATAAAAATAGTTCCACTCTATTAGCGACATAATCCTCTGATATAGATTTTTGTGTAAAGATTGAGAAGGCAGCCAAGAAACAAAACCATATGAAATCCCAACCAACAATGTATCTTTGGTGAAATATTATTTACAGATACACCTGTACAACAGTGGCTGCACCAAATAATGACTTAGTATAGCCTAAATAAATGCCTACATTCTCGTGTTTCCTTCAGTACAAATACTAGATCGATACAATTGTGGGCTGGATCTGTGCATGCTCTGTCTTTTGCACCGTATTGTGTTGTAAAGTGCCGTTAAGACAAAGATCAGTCCAAGTCTCAGTGATGCTCGATTGAGCTGTCTTTATCAGAGTCCTCTAGTCATCCAGAGCTCCTCCTCTAGTCCTTCGTTATCCTTGCATCTTCAACTTCAACCTCAGCCTCTTCGCCGTTCTCCCAGAGACAGCTCACACTGTCTTAGATGGATGCTATAAAACTGGAACTTTCACTGTGAAGACAACAAAAATAAAACACATGAGGTACATTTGTACACATTTATGGTATATTAACCTTAATAACATAACTACATAATTTGAGACGATGAAACAATAAAAATGTTGCACCATAGAATGATGCAGACACATTAGAAATATGACACAGATGTTTTCATGTAAATTAGACATTAACATTTGAGATTTGAATTGAAATTGAGAAGTGAAAGAAATGGAAAAACATCAATGTGGACCAGGTCATATGGTGAAAAACTCAGTCCCATTACAACATCCCAGTTCTGCAAATAATAGAACTCACTAGAGCGCCAAATACATAATTTACACCTGTTGCTGGTTTCAAAATTCAAAAAGGTCTGATAAATACACAGTACTGACAGTCAGAGGCGCGTTCACAGATGAAACCGATGCGATCAGTGCAGTAGAAATCATTCCAGTTGGCATTATGGATAAGACCAGCACAGTCCTCGCCTTCTTCGTGGCCATGGGTCCAGTTATCAGGCTGGCCAGGCTTCCACTTCCTGATAGCATTAATAACAATAAATTGAAGCATTATACAAAACGTGTATTAGTTACCTTCACAGATTTATATCTTCATTGTGACAGCAGCTTTGCTGGTTTACTCACTTGAAAACAGGTAATGTTCCATCCACCCATTTCCAGACATTTTCTTCCTCCCTGTCAGTAAGGCCCAGCCAGAAATATCCTTTTCCTGCAATTGCATTTCTCACAAATTGCTACAGAAAGAAGAACAAAAGACGGGACAGAGGATAAATAGTTTAGAAAAAAAACAGGTCAGTGATTTAAAACTATCAAATTGTCAATGAATGCAGGAGAAGTAACTATGAAGATCTAATTCACCTGTTCCTCATTGTCGTTAATAATGATCATATGAGAAGACATGTTAGCACAAAACTGGTGGGACTCGTCAAAGTTGAGTCTCTGAGAACCAGAGGAGAAGTAATAGCAGCTGTCTCCAAACTTTCTGAACTCAGGCGGGCAACCTGGAAATAGTCATTTACAAAATCTTACACAAATGTATCTAAAATCACAGCATATGTTGAATCAGAATCTATTTTCTATCTTTATTTAATCATTTAACTCACCGGGTGATGAAGTTGGGACCACAGGTGCCTGGACCTGCCGGGACACAGAGCCTTGTGGTTCTTCTGATGGTTTCTCTGCTGGTTTCTCTGTCGGTTTCTCTGCTGGTTTGGGAGGTTGTGGTTTGGGAGGTTGTGGTTTGGGAGGTTGTGGTTTGGGAGGTTGAGGTGGTTTGGGAGGAGCAGGCTGAGTGGGCTGAGGAGGCTTTGAAAATGGGGGTATAGGCGCTGGTAGCCCAGGTAACCCTGGAGGACCCGGAGGGCCGATGGGTCCAACAGGCCCACGAGGCCCATCCAACCCTGCGGGTCCTGCAGCTCCTCTGAGCCCCTGTGGCCCTTGTGGTCCTGGCAACCCAGACTGTCCATCCCTACCAGGAAGTCCTGGAGTCCCAGGATCACCCTTTTCACCAGGGCTTCCAGGTCGACCTCCAGACCCTCTTGATCCTTTGGCCCCTGGAATACCCCGAGGCCCGGCTGCACCTTTTGGCCCTGCTGCACCTGGTGGTCCAGCAGCACCTTTCTCCCCTTTAGGTCCCACCAACCCTGGCATCCCTTTGTCTCCTTTATCACCCTTCTGTCCTGACTGGCCCACTGGCCCCTGGGGACCCTTGTCGCCTCTGGGGCCCCTTGGACCTGGTGGACCTGAAATATAATAACAACACATGAGTGGACTATATGTGTCAGAATATACTGTATATATGTTAAGGCCAGTATGTAGGACTTAATGGACGAAATGCCTCAAATTCCTCTCATGATCTGAATCATTACTGACCATTTCCATAATACATACACTGTCTGTTCTTACCCTGCAAGATGGTGAAGTTGGTGATGAGCTGTGAGTGCTTGCTGTCCACCAGCTTCATCTCCTGCATCACCATAGAGAGGTTGCTGACCTCTCTGTCCAACCTGGCTGTGAGCTCATCTTGCTGGGCACGCAGCTCCTTGCCATCTGCCTTGGCCTCTGTTACACTACTGTTCAGTCCCAGTAACATGTCTGAATGTCGGATCACTGTCTCAGCGCAGGACCTCAGGCCATTCAGGTCGGAGCTGATGGCCCCCAAGAGCTGCGAGGCAAAACTCACATTTCCAGCCACGCGGTCCATGTTGTTCTCATGCTTGTCTAATCGTGCTTCCATCTCATCGAATTTAGATGAAGTGGTGTTATCGTGGTCTCTCTGGTGGTCCATCAGCTCACGCAGGCTCTGGTCATGACCCTCAGTAAGAGCTGAAGTGTTCTGGATCTGGCTGGCCAGTGTGCTAAGCTGAGTTCCCAAGTCATCCAGAGCTTCTCCATTGGACCGGGCCAGGGCTGAGTTGTTGGCTGCCAAAACCTGGAGGTTCTGGACCTTTTCCTTAAGCCACTCTGTGTCAGCCCGGGTTTGCCTTGATATTTGCTGCAGACCCTGATAGTCATTCTTCAGTTTCTGCACTGCCTGGCCTGCGTCTTCGACTGTCTTCTGCAGCGTGCTGAGCAGATTGCGCTGCTGGGACTGAGTGATGTTTAGAGCACTGACAGTAACCTGGGTCTGGCTCTGCTCTTTGACCTGCCCCTGTATCTCTGACTGGAGCCGTGCAGTGTCTGTCTGGAGGTCGTCAATCATGCCACTGTAGGCGGCCAAGGTCTGGTTGACCCCACGCAGTGCGGCAGTGTTGCTTTCCAGAAAACTCTGCATGGAGACATGGCCGTTTTGCATGTCATCTCCTGTGATACGAAGGTCATCCAGCATGTCTCTGTTTCTGGTTGCCCTGAGGGCAATATCATTCAGTTGGTTTTGTAATGCCTCCAGATCCGACTTGAAAGTCTTGATTTCACTTGTGGCGTTAAATGACTTCACTCCTGCCTGATCATCTGAAAACGCAACACACACAAAAATATGGATGCACCTCCTCAGACACAACATTCAAAATTTTGTTTGTTCACAGCTATTGTAAGTGAAAACTATTGTTTTAATGTGACTTACCTAGTTTCTTTAAGTCTGTCTCCACGGCATTGATTTTGCCTCCATAATTCTGCATGCCCTCTGTGACATTGTCCATCCTCTGGACCACTGACAGAAGAGGAAAGAGAATGTGCAGAGTGTAAAATAATTGAATACAGTATATACACTTGCAGGGACAAAGCAATGATTTAAATTATTAATTAAATGGAAAATATTATGATATCAATGATATCAATGCCATATTTGACATCACTGGTATTTCCTGTGGAATGTGACCTTATATTGTATCGATATATTATAAAGATTAGGGAGAGGAGGAGATTAGAGATAGATAGATAGATAGATAGATAGATAGATAGATAGATAGATAGATAGATAGATAGATAGATAGATGTGTGACTGACTTTGAACAGCAGAGGGTGCTGCTGTAACTCAAAAACTCAAACAGCATTTCTGAACAAAACATATTGAACAGGCTGAAGACTTTCCTACCCTTTTTTTTTCTGTAACTGAGCAACTGTGTATCTGTTGATCAATACAAATCTCCATTTTCAGAGTACATTCACAAATTCCACTTCAAGAGTATAAACAAAGTCAGTCACATGACAAATACCACGCTCGTACACTCTGACTCTGGTTCCACTTTCTCTCTCTCCTCCTCACATCTGCAACGAGAGCCCATTTCGGCTCCTCCATGGTTTGTTTTTCTGTCCGTATGTGGGCGTCTAAAAACTGCACTGGAAAACATCCTACGCGCTCGCTGTTATCATTCCAGAAGTGACAAAAACACAAAACAATAATATGCACTTGTGACAAACACAAACAAATACAAGTCCAGTTTCAAAGAGCTGTTGGTCAAGTATGAGACTTAAGTCCAAAATGTTAATTTCTTTATCTTTTCAAGCACTCTATCTGCACCATTTGTAGCCCATAACATTCATTCAAGATTATTATATCACAGCACCGAAACCTGCCCTTAATTATAGTAACAAAAATGCAATATGAAACAGAAACAGCAGCCACACTATCTTTCCTCCCTGATGTCTTAACATACCTTCTTATTCCCCACGGTTAATCTTTCCATCCCCCCACAATCCTGCATTGGAAAAGCATTATGAGTTATGTAAGGCTGCTAATTTGAATGAGGCTTATTGGCTACCTATTGTGACCCAAGTTATGAGCCATTCTTAGGCAGTTACTCAACATGAGGCCCAGCAGATTAATGCTGATCAATGCTGCAGGAGCAAACACAGCAGGTAACATAAACAAACACTTTTTACAAAATGTGTAATTTGGGGAGCCATGACTGAAAACACATCTTGACTAGTGCAAAGAACTGTATTTATGTTTGCTGGTGAACTGCTGCTTGAGGGGGGGAAACACAATACGGGACTCAGCCTACATTGGTTTCTTGCAAACTCAAACTATTTTGGACACTTGCAGCCATTTGTGAGTCAACCTGTGGTTCATGAGACAACAAATTGCTACCAAGCCATAAAATCTCCTCTGGGTTGTTAAGCCAGAGTAGTTGCTTCATGGTCATCTGGTAAACATTAGAGCCAAACCATCAAACTCACATGGACTCCACACTAACACAGACCCAAAGCTGGAAACCCAAAACAACCCTGACAGCACTTACAAGGTACAATTCAGATTTAGATCTTAACTTGTAAACCATGTTTTGAATATAGTCATTCCTCACTGGCCAAATGCAGTTTTTATCTGTTGGCTGTGGTACACTGTTCACCAGCTTAGTGCACCTGCGGAGCAGGACGGATGCCAACATATTGCTTAAGAACATGTTTTCTATGATTGATTGGAGCCACAAATGTGTAAGGCTGGACAATAGACAAAGTGCATTCCATACTGATGGCGCCAGCGATAACTGGAATTCCTTTCTGTTTCTATTTAACATCATTGCTCTGATTCAAACAGAGAGAAACACCAAAAATTAGGTTCCAGTAAGGACAATGTTGCACAACAAATGTGTTTCCAATCTCAAGCTATGTCTAATCTCGGAAAGATATGAATTCAGTGGAGAGTAAACAATGGATTCTGTCAAGGGAGTCTCTTCAAGTGGTAAATCTTAGTCTGGCTTGGTTGGATTTAGTTTTATATTCTGTTGCCAGCGATGTGACCCATTGACTTTCATCAGACCTCAGAGAGAAAGACAAAGGCAGAGAGCGAATGCACATGGAGGGCAGCGAGGAAGTAAAGGGAGAATCTGCTAAATATGTGTACATGCAGTATTTCCATTGTGATATGTCATTCATCATTCAATCATTTAAACATCTCTCTGAAAATATGAACATCAAGACTATTTAATAATATAATTTTAACAGCAGATCCCTTTGAAGGTGATCTATTTATGCTTACTTACTTTTCTGATCAAAGTAAACAAGGTAACAAGACTACAGCCTACATGCTGCATGGTAACTCTTGATGCTTTGAGCTAAATGCTAACATCAGCATGCATACAAAATATTTAGCATGGTCAAAAGTTTAGTCTAGCATGTTAACATGCTTACATTTGCTGCTTTCTACTGCAGGCTTTTGGTCTTAGACCAAAATTTTGGACAAATTAAAATCTGATGAGTCAGGAGATCACCTTAGACAGCAGGATACATCCTCTGGGGACCAAGAACTGACCCACATTTCTATCCCTAGAGCCCTACCGATAGCATGGCTAAAACAACAGCAGTAATACCGAAACTGATGCCTTAAACATGCACATTTGAAGACTTTCTAACTTTTCAAGAACCTTTGGATACTAGTAGGATGTGAAGATAGCGGAGTTGACTTCTTTTTTGAGAATAGTATCTTGAATGTACAACTAAATGTACTTGGACTTGTGTAAAGTGACCACAGCTTTAAAATCTATACAATGGAGATCAAGGTTTGTAACAGAGACATGAAAAATTAATGTATTGTTTGTACAAGAAGCAATTTATGACTTCAGTTTTGTCTTACCTTTGTATCCAAGGACAGCCACTGCTATGGTGAGCAGGGCACAGAGCACGTAGAGCAGTGCAATTGCCGCCCTCAGTGCCCAGTCATTTTTACACTTGGTGCACTCTGTTCCCTCCTGAATCCCTGCAACATACAACAGAACGTGTGTCACAAATCAGTGTACATTATGCAGAAAGTCTGCTTCATCTTGGTAACAGAATACAATGTCGAGAAGCAATAGTAACTCCAATGTTGTGCAACTGGAGCAGGGAGTTAATAAAAAAAACACCAATTCAATTCATTCAAAAATGAAATCACAAGGGATGTTTTTTTATTTTTATTTCAAAACTAAGTTTAGTACTGCATGTCTAAAGTGGGACATGCTGTGCCTTTCTTCAGCCAAGTATCAATTGAAAACATTCGCCCTCATTGCCAGGCAAGAAGACTCACTGTGAAACTTTAAAAACACTGCACATGTGTTAGCCATACGACTAAGAAACCAAAACAAAACTGTACCATTCCACCTCTGCGTCATTCCTCGTTGCCATCCAACCCCAAACCACGGTGCAGTGAAACTGTTGGTCATTCGTGTCCCACATGTTACCCAGTGTAACACTATGTCCTGAAAACCACTAACACCATATGATACAACGCTAAACATTATACTATAGGATACAGGATGTTTACTTGACTTCATTAGAACTGATCAAGTTGCCTCTGGCAAGCTGAGTGAGAGGGCAGCTGCTGTACATTCACAACAGGCAATAAAGATCTTTCAGTAGATGGAACAAACTTAAAATCATATTATATAGGAAGAGTGTAACACTTCATCAGACAGGAAACTTACAAAATAAATAGCCTGAGTCATTTAAAATACACTTTTATTGTTGGAAAATAAAACTCCAAAATGTGCCTTACGGGAAAACTTTCATTTACTACAACTTGGGTATTGTTCTTGCTCTGGCCTTTCATTCTGTCAGTTCTGATTAACATTACACTCACTAAAGCAACTGCTGGAATCGGAGCAACATTGCTGAAAAAGGGGCAAAAAGAAGTTTTTAGAAGGCTGCCATACAAGGGTTAGTTAGAGTTAGACAATTTGCATCATTTCACACTATCAGATTATAAAATCATTTATTCTTGCTTTTAAATATATTATATAAAGATGAAGCTGAAGCACTGAGCCTAAATTCTCTTTTGACAAACTTCAAAGTCAGGTTGACCAGAGTAGGGAAGAATGTCTTTGGATCGTGTCATCCTCTGGTCATAACATGTCCCTTGGCATTTTGGTTAGGTCTATTGTTTCCACTGGAGGAAGCTACAAAAATTCCCCAGCTGGACTGACATCTTCATATCACTTCCTCCCACTAAGAGGCCTGGTTCTGTCCCTTCAAGTCATGTCACCCGTGATTTGACTGAATGTGTAGCCACAAGAGGCTCCGTCTTTCCCAGTCAGGGGTCGGCCAGGACCACCAGAGGGGTACTTGGGGTTTGGCCTCTTGGCGTTGGACCCACACATCTGTGCAAACATCACATCTGACCACCTCAAAGGGGCCCAGCCGTGGACCCAGACATGGATATGCAGGCCACTGTTATCCTTATGTGTGCTGAGAGCCTCATGTTGGGAGCCAGTGTAGAGGGCTGTATCAGAGAACCCCCCCAACTGGTCTTGACACATGCTGCTTAAAGGACAACATCACACCATGTAAACAAGCAGCTGACAGTCTGCAGGTTCTGGGTCAAGGGCAAAGCAGGGGTGGTATTTCTGTGTGCATCAGAGTATGAACTCCACCATAGTGTAGCTTCATATATGTGATCCTCATACTTGGAAGGTCACTGAATTTCCATTCTTCCACACTTTCATTTGATATGTTTCAATAATTAACTTTTCTACAACCCCCTGACAAGATTCTTCTAGGTACAATACCCCTACATACATTTGTTTATTTGACTGTCTGTCAGATTGTGTGATAGAATAAGAGTGTAGATGTTAAAAGCAACCCTGTTAAGTACTTGATATGTCATCAATCTGCCTATCCTATGACTGTATTGATGACTGGACTCATTTTTTTTGCTGTGAGTTAAACTCTATACAAACTTTACACAACTAGGGTACTTAAAGGTACTAGGGTCTTAGGGTAAAGGGCAAAGAATAAGCACCAGTCATAAAATAAAGGGGCGCTACACTGATCCACACATTCAAGACTATTTACAGGTCTTGAATGCAGAAGTATGTGTGAAAAAAGCCACTCAAGGCTACATTAGCTGCTACTAGCATAACACACCCAAACTGCTGGAGGTCTAGTGCATTGTGGGTAATAGACGTGCCAGATTTTGCCATGGAAGATAAATGTGTGCGATACAAAAAGACAGAAAGTCTGGTTCTGCTACATTAATTTTCATACTTTTTAAAAAACTGTCCATTGTGAGATGGACATCTGACAATGTAGTATAAAAGTGCAATGCTAAATCAATGTAGTGTTCTTTAAAGACAGGATAAGAATGTTGCAATGGATGGGAAAAACCTATCAAACTGTATTTTTATTTTAAGTGTTCCAGCATGAGGGGGCAGCAATGGAAAATCACCTTGGAACATGGATGTTCAAGCTGTTTTCCCATCATGGGAAAAGTTTGTCTCTGATGGCAAAACATACCGACATAACCGAAGATGAAAGTGTTTTAACCGTCAGGACTTCTCTAGATGCACATGTGGTCTCTATGTGAGCTTTAAAGTTTCTAGAGTTAACACTGCCACTATTAAGCACATGTGGTGTGTAGAACCTGGCAGGGAGAGGTTACAAACCCAAACTGTCATGTTCTCACAGCTCTGAACTAACATGGAAATTCCTTCTGGGCAGAGCAGCCGCTAGCTCCTTCCAGGGTCACAAAATGTTCCCACTGCTTGTCACTGGAGTGTTTTTTGTTCCCCTCTAAGGGATTTTGCTGAAACAACTCTTCTGTCAGTGATGCGGATCACAGTAATGATGAAAAGCAAATGCTTCCAAGGTATTCTGTCATATAGAATTCAGAAAGAAAACTACCAGGTTTCTAAATCCATACTCAATGTGGGTCAAGTAGTTCTTGGAAAAACTATGATGGTTTGTTTTGTCATAATTACATCCACAGAGGATGTTAAGGTATGTTACCGTGATTATGGTAAAGTATAGTAAACATTTCAGAGACTGAACTCATGCTGCCTATTATCCTGATGAAGATAACCCAAGTACGCTACAGCAAAGCCTTGGAGAGTTTAAAAATCAAAGGTCATGAAAATCTGATGCCCAATTTTGACCAAAGAAAATCAAATAGAGCCCTTAAAATCCAAAAGACACCATCATTTCATCTTTGCATGTACTGTTTATTCACTTTTGTGTTACAACCCCCTAAAATGTACCTCTTTACTCAATAAGTGTGTCATGTTTCATAACCAAAGAGCCACTGTGACTTCTTGCTGTCAACACATAAACTACCACAGTGCATAAACATACTGACACATACATGTCATGAGCTGACTGAAAACACATTGCTACACCAAATGGCCCGGTGCAGAACACGGGAGGACTGAGCCTGTAGAGAGTTGAGAAGCTGGATAGCAGCCAGGACGTCCCAATCAACAAGCTGGAATCCAGCCAGATAATTCCCAAGAGGTAAATGAATGCCAGAAATGTCTAGAAAGAGCAGAGGTAACATGGAATACTGTTTGTTACATATTGTTGCTGTCAAGTGAGAACTATGTATATCCAGTTTTGGTCTGTTTTTTGTATTTACGTAATAATTTATGGTCGGAGTTTATGGACCAAGACAAAAAATATTTATTTTCCAAACATTTATCTCAAAACCACATTTAGCAGGGAAGACTTCTTTTCTAGAACCACCATGACCTTCACATTTATGGATTCATGATGTGAAATGTATTGAAAACTTTTTGATGGATTGTCATGAGTTCGGTACAGACAAAATTGTTACAAAATGTTATACATTTGGTGATCTCTTAACATCTAGCACCAAGAAGAATTTATGATGAAGAAGATGAAACACCTGCAAAACTAATTCCCCTCAGCTGTAGCCATCGCTGTATTTAGTGCTTTATCCTGTTAGCACGCTTAGCACACATTGTAAAGATAATACCGGTTAAACATTAGCAAGTTTGCATTGTCATTGAGACCATGTTAGCACACTGACATTAGCTTTTAGCTAGCACCGCTATGGCAAGGTTCAGCCTCCCTGTGTCTTAATTTTGATACTTGGTAGTACACTACGATGTAGGACACTGTCCTGGTAGCTTCCTGCTAATTTCGACCGGGTAGTTTTGTCTTAATTTGAGTACGGCCATTGTGCACTTGAGTGTGATAATTGTTACATTTTACCGTCTTTTCTTCTTTGTAAAATTGCAAATGTGCAGAGCATTAGTGCCAACATTTGCCTGCCAAAGTATAAATATATAACATATGTACAACTCGTATATTGCAGTATTCAGCCCAACCGTTTCAGCTCCAGCAGCTTCCTCGGCCGCCATTTTCACAATGCCAGTCGTCACTCCTCTTCCACTATTTAGCCAAAATGGCGACCACTGAAGTGTTCCACACTCAACTTTTTGACTTTTGATGAATGCACAATCGGGGTACTCACAGTGCACTGCATTTTGCCATGATTGGCAGTGTGAACACATGTATGTGCTCAAAATAGCAAGTAAGGAAGTACACGAATTGAGACACAGCACCTGACTGAGCTGCTAAAATGGCTGAGTAGTCATAGTTTTTGACAAAAACATAATCTGAAGAAACATTTTCCATCATTAGATTAGAAACATTACAGCAGATGCTCAGAGTTATTCATGTTGCCACTGCTACTCCGAATATGTTATAGTTAATTGTGGCTCAACTTTATCATTATTAATTAGTTCACTGTTGAGAAACTAAAAGACAGAGAGAGAAAGATGGGGCCAGTCCAGTGTGGTGTCTGCAAAGCAGCTGTATTTCATTTGGACTCAGTCAAAGAAAAAAAAAATCTCAACACTTATTCCCTTATTCCATGTACCTGCCATTAGACTTGCCTGCATACCCTGTCTCACTCCTGGCTGGCAGTGGAAATTTCCATGGCAACACAAAGAAAGCCTGTACAGACTAGAGCTTTTTTGTGTGAAGACCCTTTGTGCAGAGTGTTAATACCATGTTATATACAGTAACTGGGTGGCGACCACAGGAATTCTTCACAGCCTTCCATATTTATAGTTGCATGAAAGCCGAATGTGGTCACGGTCACACAGACAGGCCGTGCCTTTCTACTTCACCTGGATGGAGTCTGACAGATTACAATGCTGCAAAATGCCTCACTTTTCCAGAGGGAACACACTTTCAAGTGGTTACAGTACTGTGTGGTATTTGTCTACAAACGTACAAACTGTCAAAACTACAATTACATCTAATTGTGGCTCAACTTACAGTTTATAGTTTCCATAATCAGCCTTGTACTTAAA
Organism: Protonibea diacanthus; assembly: GCA_028641955.1. Classification (NCBI taxonomy): domain Eukaryota; kingdom Metazoa; phylum Chordata; class Actinopteri; family Sciaenidae; genus Protonibea; species Protonibea diacanthus. Next base: position 17,525,077 of record CM053988.1, on the reverse strand, counting down.
CAATGTGGTTTAAAAATGCCTTTGAGAATTCAGAGCACACACAAGAAGGCACACAAAAATGTAAGTAAAACAAATATAAACCACATTAAATATAATTTTCAGAGACAATCCATCTAATAGTTGTCGAGGTATTTCAGTCTACCCACCTACCCAACCACATTCCCCCCTCTAAAGCCATGCTGCTAGCATAGATAAAATGGCAACAACAGATAGAGAGATTGACAGATTCTTGGCAGTCGTCTTTTCAATTTCAATCATCTGGTGACCAGTTGGGAACTACAGTTGTAGACAATCACTTCATTGTTTAGGAGACAATTTGTATTTCACTCCAGAGTTTAGTCTTGTTACTTCCTGTCAGCAGATGTGTCCATGTTCTACACTTGAATTTAGGTAAACAAAGTGACTTCATTGATTGATCGTCTTCTCTTTAGCAATGCTCTGCTATTTAAACAGATAAGGCTGATGTAATTGTACTTATTCATCGTGTGTAATACAGTTTGGTCGTAAAGAACTGAGCAGTGGTGCTTCTGACAGGAACGTAGGGAGCAAGAGATGGGGAACGACACACAGCAAAGGGCCGCAGGTCGGACCCAAACCCTGGGCCGCTGCGTCAAAGACCCTGACTTCCTTCTTGAGCCAAAGTTGAACCTTTAACTGAGCTAAGGTGCACTGGGGTCGTGGTGTCCCCCTCTGGCCCTTGCAGCTACCCCAGTATTAACAGTCGCCAACTGGAATGTTAACAAGTAAACACTCTCCAACAGGGGAAGTTACCACTGAGACAAATTACTAAGACATTAGGGTCCCCGAATTGCTGAGCTAGCCTAGCATGCCTGTGCTGTGTTTTTTTCCCCTCTTGCTGCTAACAGGTTTATGACACTTTAAATTGAGCCCCGGTCCTCTAGAACATCTGGACCTTGTTACAGTGGAGCCAAATCAAAGGACACAGGCAAACATTTGATACATCATCCCTTCATGCCAAGCGTTATAAGATAACTGGCTATGTTTTTACCTTTGCCTTCAGTTGGCTATTTTGAGTGTTTTTATAAGAAACCTTCGCAGTGGTACTCGCTTCCTTTTCATGATGAGGAGATCAGTGGTTTATAGACAGAGATCTATACGGTGGGCTGTTTAAAGAAAAATAACATACGGATGGTTGCATGTCTGAACAGGATGAGATGCCTTCATTACACGTACTCTCTCTCATACACACACATTGCCTAAAGCATACAAAGCTGAACAGTGTCCTTTGAAGGCTTTGGCCACAGACCATAACATAAACACCATACTGGGCTATACAGTACAGTAATTAGAAAACATCCTCTTCAGCACATTATCCCTCAAGTCCACTTTATATAGTCCTGCAAAAAACATACAAACATTAGGGGGTTGTGTATTTTTATTTTTGCTGACGGAAAGGTATCTGTTTTTTTTTGGAAGAGCAGTGGAACTTCCCCGTCTCAAATTTATTATTCTCCTTGTAAGAAAAAAATCGCTACACTACAAAGATGGCTTTCATTTTGATATTTAATGCTGTGCTTTTTGAAAGAGCTCCCTGGAAGAAATCTCTCCCAACAGAGAAAGTCTAATCGAAATTATATTATACTCTTCTTGTTGAAGCTTGATATGATTTCACAGCTGATTGTTCTATGATTCTAATATCTTTGGCATTGTCTGTCTTTCACTTATGAATCCAGGGTGATACTTCTGATGCCTTCTTATGACACAAAATGTTTTCTTGATTTTTATCTTGTTCTGAGCAGGACAAAGTGTTCTGCGACACATGAGCCTAAGACTGAAATACAAGAACTGAATACTGAAAGAGCTGCTCTACTGAATTCATTTTATTTTCCCATAAAAGCCAGCCCTGCAACTCAGCCACCATGTGATTGGTTTGTGGAGGACCTTACTGGCTGTAGTGTTATCTGATCTAACTCACATATACAGTATTATCACTTATTCTGTGCTTGTAATAAACATTTATATGACTTCTTTATCAAAGATTTATCTTTATCAACAACAGAGTGGCCACCATTCACCACTTTGCGAGGGTTCGCATTTCTTTTACATTTATCATGTGATGTCAAGTGTAAAATGTAATAATGCTCAGGAGGGCCATGGATTTTAATAAATGCTATTCATTTTAATACACATATATGCATCTCATGCAAAATATCCAAATATCCATAACCTGTTTATATACTCACTCAAAAGCCATTGCAGTCACCACCTGCTCTTTATGCTGTCTATAAACATTCAAAGATTATGTTTTCTCTACAATGTTTATATAATTCCAAGTCCCTCAAGTACTCTGACATGCGTATAGACCATTCCAAGGTCTGTGGAAGTTGTGCAAGAAGAGAGAAACACTTGGAAATAATGAACAGCAATGTATCCCTTGACAGAACCAAAAAATGGCATCCGTCAGAAGTGCCGAGCTCGGGGGTTGAGGCAAAACTTTACGATGCAGTTCTTGTTAGCTGAGCAGGCTGCTGTTTTATTTTTACATTTTCAAAGTGCTAAAAGGCACAAAAAGAGCCCTAATTGGTAGAGATAACAGTTAGATGGACTACTAAAACAGAGATTCTGATCCAACGAAGCAGCGAACATGGAGTTGATTAGATCTGGTTTGTCATCCCATCTGTGCTTGGTTAAAAGAAGACAGACTTTGACAAATAGGTCATATATCGTAATCTCAAGAGACAGACTTTTAAGCACGCAAGTGTGCCATATGCAAAGCTGGGCCACTGTATTGAGGAGACTTTAGCGTGCAGGATTGGATATCAGAAAATTCTTTGTGTTACAGTCAGCAGTTTCCATTGAAGACTGAAATCCAGGCTTACTGCGTGTGTCTCCTGGTCTCACTGTGGATGGTGAGATTTGGAGATAAATTGTTGGAGTCATATCTGCTGCCCCAAGTTTGAGGGGAAGAAATACAAATTATTGACTGGGTTTTGGAAAACAACATGATGTAGGCTGGCAAGCAGAGGCGGTGCTGGCAGACAATATTTTTTAATGTAATTGAGAATTAATATTCCCAGGGAAAGCTGTAAAATGCAACTCAAACAGCACCCGCACCTACACTATTAAAAAGGAATGTTTTTAAAGCAGACACATGCAAGTATGTACACTTATGCACATGCACTAAACACTTTTACTAATACATCAACTCCACAGTTACACTTCTCTCTTCACTTGTTCTTTAAAATAAAGATTATGCATCTCTATAGTTTATATACTTGCTGTACAACTGGACCTGAACCCACCACGACTTTTCTGCTGAGACACGAACACCAACATAAATATGCCACGGTCCAGCTAAACATGGTTGAGGATACAGAGAAGTGAATACAAACCAGAGGTCCAACATTGTTGTAAAATCAGTTGTAAAGTCTCTCACAATGGTGACTCGAGGTTTGAAAAATCCCATGCATACGATACACTAATTTATAGTGTGTGCAGCACTTTGTATTGCAAAGTTTTCACCCTATGTGCATGGAACATTATATTAACAACTAAAATCCAGGACATTTACGATAAGAAAAAGCACTCCTCTAAAACAAGTGTTTCGATGACCATCATTGACGTCCATGAATTTAGAAAAACATGGAAGCCATAAACTAACTTTATTGGCCTGAGTGGAGAACCAGAGACCCCCTGCCTCCCCCTGCTCATGTTCCAGTGTTGGCATGCTGGAATTAGGTCATTTTAAGTAAACCAGGACCATGTGAACCTCAGAGAGAGGGAGAGGAGGGGTTTGGTCATTGATACTCACTTTCACCATGTCAGGCACACCACATGAGAATCTCCTCTGCAGTGTTTGACTTATGACTTGTTAGAATGTGCAGTTCATGTTCTCCTGCCCTCACTATGCACGTAGGTGCACAGCGAAGCAGTGAGCTGAACTCACTCACTTCAATGAGGGTCAAAGACAACAGCCTTTGAGGTCTGTTCTGGGAGCAATTGTAACAGTGACAGTGATTACAAATTAGCAAATGATCAAAGGTATTGAAAGAAAGGAACAGTAACAAGCAATCTGGATTCACTAAAGTAAAAACCAACCGCTCAACTAACTGTTGGCTCCTGCTAGGAAGAAACAGTATTCACTGTCACGAGTGAAATATCTTAAAGGTCCAGTGTGCAGGATTTAGTGGCATCTAGCTGTGAGGTTGCAGATTGCGAAAAACTGAATGCCCCTCACCTCACTCTTCCCTTCCAAGCGTTAAGAAGAAACTATAGTTGAACTCAAGAAAAATGCTAACCAGTGAAGGGTTTGTCCATACTTTAGCTACTGTAGAAACATGCCACATATAGTAGAAGTGGGCCTGCTAATTGAGGCTGGCTACAGAACATGTAAATCTCCATAAGTCCAAATATTAAAATGCCCAACTTCACAGCAGAAATGTTTACATCCTGGTACAAATAATGGTCTATGTACTCAATCAGAATTTCTATATAACGCACCTGTTCAGATTATATTAAAGCTTAAATGTATGCAGAATTAACAGTATTGCTGCTTTGACTGACAGGTGGGTGCCATTACAGATGGCTTGTTTGAGCCCCCAGTCATCTAGCCCACCTTTGGCCCACCCATGAGCCATGTCCCATTTTTAGATTAGCCGGGAGGCAGCAGAGGCACTGCCAAGATGGTGTTCTCCAAAACCTATGAGTGACATCACGGATACGGCGTCCATGTTTTATACTGTCTACGGTGTTCATTTATTTTGTGTTGGTTTAAAAAACAAGCTTACAAATGTTAAAATCTCCCCAAATTACTAATTATCTTGGATCCAGTCTGTTATGGTTAATCAGGTTTGGCTAAAGAATCCAGAGTTAACACAATGTTCCAAAGACACAGTGAGTGATAGAGTCTGCCAACACATGAAACATGGTAAATGAACCCACATGGGATAAGCACAGGCCACTTCAATGACAAAACCCACATTAGATATAAAACAGTTTCCGTCACTGGTTCGAGTCATTTACAGGGTTGGGAAAAGTGCACAGCGGGTCTAGTAAAGTAAGAACTTATGGGATGTTGTATTTTTGGACTGAAACCTCCTCCGAAGAAATGAGCTCATTATTTCTCAAGAACCCATTTTTATCCAACTCATTTTCCTATTACCAGGAAAAGCGTGCAACACTCTGTTGTGAAATTTAGATTATATAAGTGTGATCAATATCAAACAAATCTATAATTGTAACCACGTTGGCTTGGAATGAGGCCATCTTATTTATAATGGCTCCCACAGTGAAGCTTCACAGAGAACTATCTGTGTCTTGGAAGACATCTAAAAAATCAGACGCAGTGAGATCAGTCCAAAACCCTGACTCTTTCTAATCTCTCACCACAACAACATGAACACAAATAAACCCGAGACACATTTTGTCATGCGGATTAAGAATATTTCATTACACACTCATGTGAGCCGAAAAACCACCGCTCGGGTGCCAAGTTGAACGCTGGAGTCGACTCCACAGACCATCTGTGCTTTTGGGTTTTTGTGTGGTCACGCCTGTTGGGTGGCCCGCCGTGGAAGCACTTAAGATACTGAATCAGCAGCAATCATCACCCAGCCTGATGATCATCAGCCCGGGTCTGTGCTGTACTGCATCCCATCACCGTACACCACTTTCAAGCTTCGTTGCCCAGTAGAGCCAATAAAACCAAACAGTGTGGACCGTGCCAGACGCTCAGCCAAGTTTGGCTTAACTTTTCGGGAAAGACGCTGACCACAGAGAAGGTGGTATCCGACTGCAGGCTCAGGCTAGTGTAGCTGCACCGGTCAAAACTAGTAGAAGAGTTATGTAATGTATTATTGAACAAACTTTTTTATCAATAGATGCCATATTACAATTATTACTGCTGCTATTTAGTCATGCAGACAGTTTTGATACATCACTTCTGAGAGTGCAATGGCTCTGAAAAATAGCTGTGCACTCAAAGCATAGAGTAATTAGTCAGGGTCAAGACCTCTGAAGTGCTATCCACATATCCGATTTCATCAGACATTCAAATATGTCTGTTGTTGTGATCGCTGACAGCTGTTTCCTCAGTTACAAAAACAACTAAGCACATCAGGATCTCAAGAATGGAGACATCATTCTTCTCAGAGGACGGAAGACTCCCCACTTCATTCTTTTGTCCAAGAATGAGCTGGCAAGAGTGGCAGAGATTCTTTAACCAGTGTTTTCAAAGTCTAAGACTGAGAAACTCTGGAAAGAGGTTCCTCCTAACACCCACCTTAGTTTACTTGCTTAGATTTGTTCAATTCCTAGACGCCAATGGGATCATGATTATGTTATTTGATCCCACAGACAGTCAACAACTGAGCCGAGATAGTTTAATATTGCAGTTTCACATAACTTCAAAACACCAAACACATAAAATAGGTCTGTTATTCATTTCTGTCTCAAAAAGTGGGAAAAACAGTAAAATTGCTTCAAACAACTGTTTCTCTGAAGCATCTCTTCAACCAAATCACATCCACTGAGCCTCCCCTGAAACTGTTTGGAGGCCCCGTAGGGAAGCCTGCCTCCTACTTCAAAAACCCCTGCTGTGAACGGTTTGTAAGATTGGGTGTATGCACCAGAAAATGGGGCAGATACTTAACCTTTCAGGAGGGCCCCTGACATGGGTCATACTGTAAATGGAGTCACATTGTTCACGTTTAATGTCTTAATCTATGCATGGATAAAATCCGCACTGGTTTTGTACCGACTTGTTTTTTAATGGTCTGTTTTGAGTTCTGGATATGATGGAGCGTAATTATGTTGACAACCAAGGCTAATTGTGTATTTGGTCATGATGGGGAAGGGGTTTACCTTCCCCATCCTTCACCAAAACTGAAATCAGAAAAAAGAGATGTTATTTTCCTTTGCCAAAGCCTGAAAAATGGTGACAAGAAAATGGCCACAAAATGCCAACACTATTTCTGGAAACTGTTCAATTTAATCACATTGATTGGATTGGAGTAGGGTCTGAAATCAGATTAATGGATATGTCCAAATCTGGCCAAATAACACCAAAACTATCTACATGACTAGACACCAAGAGGTGAGTGAGAAAACCTGTTTTTATGTACTGTGGTTGAACCAACAGCAAAGTATAAACTACTTAACACTGTAAAGTTAATCCAGCTAATATAAAAGTTGTGGTAGGGTATGTTCAGGCAGACCGAGTGGTTTTGATATTTTCCTTTGCAGCAGCTGTACAGATGTGAATACACAACCACATGCCTGATGTGAAACGGTCATCTGAAACACTTGAGAGCTGAGTCAATGGAAAAGCACCACACGGCAGGCTTCTTTGCACAACACACAGACATTTTTCAGCATCTCCAAAAAATACAAGTACCAAAGCATAAACAAGAAAAACACTGAGTGGTGTTCTGGTTTGGGGCCAACGTAATCACAGCCAGAGCAACCAACAGCACAGCCAGGTCTGAGAGTCGGCTTGCGAGCAGTACCGTGACTCACTGCAGAACAAAGAAAAATACTCATTTTTCATTTGGGCTTTCTGCTGTTTTTGAAAGAGAGGAAGCAGAGTCTCTGCTCCCTCTTTGAAAAACAGCAACTCTCGGCTGCAGAGAGGTTGATATTGGCCGTCTTTGGAGCCAAAAAGACTAAGATTAAGTGTAACAGTGATGCTGTGCCATATGTAGAACTTCTTCTTCAGCCTGTCTGAGATTGTTGACGGAAAATGGAGACAGACACTTCCAATACTTTTGCGTGTTATTCTTGTGACCGAACCAAAACCTGGCGTGAAAGGAGAGTTTAACAAACATCCATTATGTGCAAGAAGACACCCTATCAGATGACAGTCGGTTGCAGACGTGTGGTTACCATTGGTCAACCTATCCCTTGGGGACACGTAGCATGGAGTGGTGTGAAGAAGTTTGATGAGGTGGTTAAGCCGATTTCGGTCAAAACAACTATGGCTATATATAAATGCACTTACTGACAGAAGCTCCACTGCAACTCCAGAACTGTCATGTTTTATGTCCAAAATCTTTTTTTCATTATTAGAGTTAATAAGAGCTCCTTCTCTAAGCTCTGTATAGCAATGCCTGCACTGTATGTATCTAATAAGTGCCTGTTACAGATAAGATAAAAGTCAAGGCAGCTGGAACACATTTTGACCTTCAAGCTTGATAATAAACGGAGCAGTGCAGTAGTTCAGGCAAGGACTGAAGTTGCTTTATAGCCATATGTTCCATATTCCATCCAATCATATATGAAAATGTCATATGTCTAACACTAGGCATTCCATATTAACGATTTGGCACTCTTATTATCTGCATACACGAATGCTGAGCGCTGAATTCTTGCCGCTACCAGTAAATCTAACGCCCTCTACTTTCATAGCTGCCTCTTTTGTTTAGATTTATGTGAACTGAATGTTTTTTTCAATGTGTCTAAATGTTGCCTCAGGCTCTGTCGGAGGAGGAGTGGGGGTCCTTCAGGGACAGAAGCTGAGGTATGGATAAGATGTGGTTATGGTGTAGTTAGTGTGGTTGAGGTTAGATAACATAAATTATAGTCAGGGCTGAAAAAAAATCTAACAACAATTGTTGGTCTGCAACAGAGTGCTAACTTTGGTCTATGGTTTGAAAGTCTGATGCACTACAGGGCCATCTGCCGCCGCGATTTTTACACCTGTACGTCTGGTTCCCACATATGGACTCAAACACTGAGGACACAACAGGATGCAAATTATTGTAAATCGACTCAGTTGCAAAACATGAAGAAGTCAAGAATGGTTCATCTTTATAGATGTCCTCTGACCTGTGGGACCAAAACAACTTGGCGACAACCAGTCGCCTTCGTTTTAATTCGCTTGTAAACCTGAAACAGATACTTGTTATCTACCCTACTCAACTACGTAAAAGTACTTAAAACAAAATGGGGAAAAGCTCATTATCGAGCTCAACAGCATCACAATTCTTTACAATGTAACTTTAACAAGCTACTTGGACCGGAATAAGAAAAAAACAATGAATGGAAACACAGATACTTGGTTATGTGGCAGTATAGCGGCAATGCGAAAATAACTGCTCATTCAGAGTTGAGTGAGTAAATTATGTACATGAGTGGATGTGAACGCACCATTACTGTCCATCTTAGTATATAAAGGGCACATTACTTCCTGGTGGTTGGTGCCCAACGTCGGCAGTAGACATAAATCATGCCTGACAGAATTACCCAGGATGAATATAATTTGTAAGACTTAAAAGAAACTGTTGTTCTACTCTTGGACAACGAAGAATGGAATCAGAGACTAAAAAACAAAGCTTGGAATATAAAAAAGTGCTACTGTACCACTTGGAACTCTGTTTTCCCTTTCATATTTGTCTCCATTCAGATTTTGTTCACACCCATCTCACTTTTAACTGCATATCCCAGATGAAGATATGCTGATTTGCGCTAAGCTTCCACTGTGTGAGTACAGGCCTCTACTGACTGGTAAGATCCACTGCAGCAGACTTCGCCTTAATCTTATCACCGTCTGTGTTTGAGTCATTATCAGCTTCATTAAGCTGAGCGTTAAACAAAGCATTGCTCTCAGGGGTTTGTTCAACCGACCTGCAGCTGACCTGCATCCTTTCCTCTCTCTGACACTCTCAGCACAAATCCTCATGGCATGCTTTACGCTGGCCCCTGCTGGGATGCGGTGATTTGTGCCGTGTCTGGGATGCATTCCCACCTGCCTGTCATTGGTCAATCCAGGATTGACCCACCATCCTTTTGACCAGTTACAGACTGATCCTGCAGACTTTGCAGGTCTGGGATAAGATCAACAAGTCAGGCCAGCAGTGCTCTGTGTTATTTTATCTGTCTTCATCTCTCCTTTTGTTACTCTGTTGTAAACTTTTTTTTCCTACTTCTTTGTAAACCTTTAATGTTTTCTCTTTCCTTGGACTCACTCTGCTCTTTATTGAAAACATGAGCAAGTAATCTTTCATTAGGACGACAGAACACGAACTGCATGCATACTTGCCCTGGGGGCGGTGGGGGGGTTGTAAGTAACAGGCAGGCATTCTGAAAACATTCTTTTCTGGTAATAAAGTCCCTGTAAATTAAAACCACTTGCTGTTTTGCTCCCAAAAATAGGCCGGGCAAGGAATGCGACTCCTCAGCTGACAATAAAACTGTTGACAAATGTTTACCCCCTGAATCGGAAAAAAATAAAGCATATTAATAGAAGCAAAAACAACAAGTGAGCACTGAGGAACACCAAGATAAAGAAAGCAGTTGTAAAATATAAAAATAAATAAATCTTTTTTGTGAAATCATCTCCACATGAGGTTGTAGTTTTCTCGTTTTCCATCCCCCTCATTCCTCTCTCTCTCTCTCCTTGGCACATTGCTGACACAGCACAGCCCAAGCATGGACCCTGAAGGCCCACAATGCTTACTCCCTCTCCACCTCTGTCTCCAAGTATATAGGTTTGCTCTGAATAAACTTCCAGTATGGACACAGGAAGTGGCTCAGCAACTTCTCAGGTTTGGACACACTCTCAGCGGAATAATAGACCTCTTGTGGAAAGCAGATGTCAGAATGAGTCAAGGACCTCATTCCTCTCCGCACATACATGGAGCAAGACAACATACTTCTCTGCCAGCACTCAAGTATGTGTGGAAGCTAGATGACAAATGAAAGGAACAATTCAAGATTTTGGAAAACACTCTGCTATTTTTTTCTATTTCGTGCCGAGATGAGAAGATCGAGGACGCTCTCATAATTGTGGAGCTGCGGCCAAGAGGTGATTAGCCTAGCTTAGCATTAAATAGATAGCCTGGCTCAATCTGAAGTCCAAGAATACATCTACCAGCACATCTAAAGCTCAATACCTGAAACTTTTTATCTTGCTTTTTTAATCTATACATAAACAGGGCTGGGTTTGGTAGTTTTACAGTCTGTAAGTATTTTTAGGCAAACACTCAGGTGTAGATGGCTAGCTTCTCTCTCCTTCCAGTCTTTATGCTGAGCAAAGCTACTAACCTCCTGGCTTCAGCTACATACTCAAAGTGGTATCAATCGTCTCATCTAACTCTCAATACAAAAGCAAAGAAACATATGTCCCAAAAAGTCAAACTATTCCTTTGAAAGAAACCCTGAATAAATGAGCGTGACTGGACGGCTTGATTGGCTTGACTTGACATAAAAATGATGTGAGTCATGCTGTGGCTTTCACAGCTTACAGACTTCAACCTAACTCCACACTTATGGAAGGTTTTGGAGCAATGACTGAGACTGTGCTCCTTACCACCAACATCAAAACACCAAATGTGGAAGTTTGTTTTGGATGACCGTTTTTTAGTTCCTGCATTATAGGTCAGAGACATGTCGAAGCAAAGCCAAGGAGCTCTAAAGTTGCAGACGTAGCTGGTGATGGCCCAAAACCTTACGAAAATGTTGGGGTTTCGTTTAATTTGTCACCCATCTGTATCATAAGTTACATTATGTTGTTGTTGTTGTTATTTGAGACATTTTTATGGACATTTTTGACACATTTCAACCCTAAAGCCACTGAGTATTTGAAACTCATAAGATATATTTTTGTTGGAGCGTTCCTTTAATCCTTGCTTCTGTACAGCTGCTTAGTGGCCACAGATCAAGTAGCTGATACAGATGTTACAAATAAATAATGCACTCAGTAAATCTTGTCTGAATGTCACACATATATATATATATATATCACATATTCTAAAAAATGGTTTGGAACCCAGAAAGTTGAATAAACACACACACACACACATTCAGGGGTTAGACACTAAGACGTGTGCACATGTGCAAATTGATCGCGATGACACACAGTTTGGGCTACTGCACACACACTTCCTGACATATGAATGCTGAGTGCCTGGATGACATATTCCAAAACACCTCTAAAACCAGAGGGACCACTGTGACCATTTCAACCCAAAGCATTGAAAGTTGATCTCTGTTCTGGGACAGAAGCAGGAGAAATTTATTAGGAGACACTAATCCATCTTCACAGCTATGCAGTCAAAGAGAGGGGAAAAAAAGCATGGCTGCAAGAAGCAAATAATAGTGTTGAAGAGCAGTGTGACGCACTAATTTAAACAAACGGTTAGTGTAGATTGCTCAAAAGCTCAATGCCAAATCTACAAAAAAGGTTTCTTTGTATTGTCACATCCTTTCAGACGTTACTGAACTTTTTATTCTGCCTGAGGTGGATCAAGAATACTGAGCCTAAATGTAGCTGCTGTACCTCTCCGGGCCTATTTTCATCTGTATTTAAGCTTTTTGGGGCAATTTGGAGCATTATGGGGCTGCAGAAATGTGATTATTGGTAAACGACTTTTCAGTTCAAGGCACAGCACCAATATAAATATGACTGGTCATGTAGTTACATGACAAAACATAGCCTAAATAACAAACACTGAGAAACTGTAACAGATTAAGCACCAAAACTTGAAGAATGCTTAGTTATATTCAAAATTATGTTTACTTATTCTTTGATCAGATATTGCCAGATTTTAGTATTCACTTACATTGAGACTTACATTGAAATTAACAACTGTTTGGTCTCTAATCATGAGTCTGTGTTCAAGATTTCTGCCTCTTAGAGGAAGTTTTTCCCTTGACACTGTCACCAAGTGCTTGCTCATGGTGGGAATTGTTAGGTCTTTCTAGGCCTGCTCTATATGGAAAGTGTGATGAGATATCTTCTGTCATGATTTGGCGCAATATAAATATTGAATTAACCACAAATCCATTTAAGATGTACAGTATGTGTGTAATATTATTCTATACAATAAATACTCAGGTAATGGTACATATAAAAACAAAAATTAGATCAGTCATTAAATGGAACGTTATCCTTTTTTCGAATAACCTTTGAGGCGAACTCTTTTCAGACGCAGGGAGAAGGGAAAAACCTTGGATTTGCTTTCAAGAGTAGGTTTCTCATATTTTGTTAAAATCTCTCTTGAAGGAAATGACTGTGGCTCGTGTCAGGAGATCCACTTGAACTCAAGGAATGTGTTAATGTAACATTTCTGAACGTGCTACATGCAGCTGGGGAGTTACCAACATCTGGCCAATGGGTATAATTTTTATTGCTTGACGAGTGAGAGAGATTATGAATCTGTCTGGAGAAGCTGGATCTGAGAACCAGATACAATGAGGGGAAATCAGCAGACGCATTTCGAGAATGATTTTCTTTGGTTTTAGACCAAGTTATTATGGGCAGTTTTGTGCAGAGGGAAACAAAAGTACACTGTGATGCTGATAAGGTTGCAAAGTCATTCCACTGGTCGGGAACACCCAGGATGCTGCGGTTACCCTTTCCACTGTACCCCACTGCTGTTATAACAGAGAATTAAAAATAAAAGCAGCAGCCAAAAATACGTTTCTGGGAAACAAGGTGTGGCCTTTTAACCTTGTGGATTATTATAGGTGGGTTACAGTTAAGCAAAATACTGTATTTAAAGAAAACATTCTTTATGCAACAATTTGGAGAATTGACATCACTGATGTGTCAGAAGGGATATGAACCAGTGATGGTGGTCCATTCACGGCTGGAAGTCAAATAGTCACTTGATACTTACCAAACCTCTTGTAACCAAAGGACTGCACCTCCTCCTCATCAGCAAAGTCGTCTGGAGGGAGAACACAGACGTAAATCAATTAAAGATATATAAGAGTTATACAACACCGTAATGCAGTTAAACAGTAAAGACTGGTAAAGGTGACTGGAACACCTTTTCTTTAAGATTTGAGGTTGACGTGAAAACTTTTCCAGAGCTTTCGCAGTCTTCATCAGTAGATAAGAGTCTGATCAGTTTTCTGCAAACTCAGCAAACCTTTTCTTCTAATGAAGGCTGTGAAATGCCGTTGAAAGCCCAAGTAAGAAGCTAGTAAGTTGAATTTGAGATATTTTATGTCAGCTGCTGATTCCAGGGGTTCCAGAGGTTGTATTTTGTTTGTATATGTATGTTTTTCAATGCGTATATGTCAATGTAGCACACCTTGACTCACTCAGATTTCTCTTTTCTCTTTTAAGTAAACTCTCCTTTTCTTTTACTTGGTGGGATTACTCCCATCTCCCATGACCTGACAGGCCCTGAGTGTCGCCTTACGCCTGTGGGAAAGTACTTTGCCAACTTCAAAGCTTTTTTTCCCCTGTCCCATCATCCATGGCCAATCAAAATAAAGAAACACCACATGTCCCAAAACTCTTCAAAAAAAAAAAAAAAAATCTCTTCAACCATAATGCAGAAAACAAGGAGGTGTGGTGACATATGAGCAGTGGTTATCCACCGCAGAATAACAGAATGGCTAATCACAGTGAAAACAGGTGAATGAAAGAAGTTAGTCTGGAAATGTTGGAAATAACTGTTCTGGGGCTTAAAAATCGCTGTAACCTTTGAGTGACACCGTGTGATGGAAAGCATGAGTTTAGAGGTGACAATGATGAACAGAAAAAAATCTGAAATCACATCTTTCTTCAGGAATTTGTCTTTCCCAATATCCTCTATACTCTGTTTCCTGTTTGTGTTTCCCAGCAACATCATTGTGTCCCATTACAACAGTAATGTTACCGTATGTCTGGCTCGTCAAGAGCCATTCGGGGAGACAGAGTTCATCACATTATGCCCAAAGCGTTGATGGTTGGATTAGAAAAAGTACACACAGACAGGTTAAATTGAATTTGGATTTAGATATTGGGATGAATATTGCTCAATGAGACCATGATACTTTAAAAAGATGGCTCAACATTGCAGGAACAGATCCCAGTCTGCACTGATTTGGTGACTCTGCCTGACAAACGATGTCTAGACATCTTGGTTAAAACTGGGCTACATTTGGTTGAGAAGTGAGCCGCTTTTAGACATGTAAATTACATATAACTTCTGGTTGAACCACATTTTAATGACTACATTTCAAGATATAGTTAGCACCTTCTACACAATGAAATATAGTCATTGAAATGCTGTTAAAACAAGCGTTACATCCGGCGACAAGACTCTTGTCAGGTTTAAAATTCTCACTTTTTCTTCACATTTTGCTCAGATTTAATTTGCAAATCACTAAATAAGAGCTCACTGGGATTGATGATGCTACAATATTTTCATAGTCAATATTTTGATGAAAATTACTATTATGCTTTCCTGCACCCTGTAAACATATTAGTGTGACATGTTAGTGTTTGTCTTTGTATTTGTTCATAATCATCAAATCAAACAAGCTTGACACCAGATGTTCGCCGAAGCGCCAGAAGAATAAACTGTACGCAGGCCAGAAGAAAGTCCATTGTTCATTTGTACGTGAAGTTTGTCAAACAAGGTCTTCTTCACGGTTTATCTGGTGCCAGAACTCATGGCCTTTAACAGTGGACGTGCAAATTCCATCGACTGATAAAGGCCTGAAGTTTGAGAAAAAACAACTTTGCTCTGTCAAACTACAATACTTTCCAAAACTAGGGATGAACCTTGGAGCTCATGAAGTTTTTGCATTTTTCTTGTGGTTTATGTCTTTCAGAGCAACTGAGCAAATAAATAACAAAAAAGAAACATCTGGTATAAAAACAATGTATCCTCCCAGGTGCATGCTGGTCCAACAGCATACCTGCCTACACTTATATAAACCTGAGGTCTACAGTGCTGCCCACTTCCAACAAAAAACACTCACGCAAAAATATAGAATAAATCATGTCTACAAAACAAATAATAGCTCCCACTAATAAAAAACAGAAATGTTCCCACGTCCCATGTTCTTTCACTGCACTTACAGTAGCAACAGGAAGTGGTCAACATGCCAGTCACATCACAGATTTACTGAGAGAGAGAGGGAGCAGGAAGCTGTTCATATTCATACCCACAATGCAGAGCTTTGTGTTAGTATTCTAAGATGGACCACAAGGTGGCAGGAGTCCTGTAGTGTTTACACAGTGTAACAAGCACCCAGCTCCTTGACCTATCAAGAGCCTTTTGTAAGTGGGTGAGAATGACATGCACGTTCAAAACATCAGGTCACCACATGAGAATCACATATGGGCAAACTTTATATAACCCTTTACTCAGAATGATGAGTTGTTACCCACCGGCCACCATGACGCATGGTATTTTTGGTCTCTTATATTGGATGTAATGTGTTGAAAGGCACAGAGTCAATGGATTAAGCGTGCGGGTGAGTGCAGGGGTGCGTGCGCACGCACAGTTACACCACAATAAAGCTGTTCATGAACGGGAGCTAAAGCCTGACTCAGTGTTTCCCCTCTGTGTTTTTGATTCCTTTAAGCCAAAAAACAAACTTTTGATCCAACAAATGACAAGCCAGTTATATATATATATATATATATATATATATATATATATATATATATATATATATAAAGAAAAAGACAGCAGCAAAACTTTAATATTTTATCCCAAAGCGAATAAAAACTTGCTCTCTTCGTGGGTTTTTGGCAATGTTGTGAATAGTTGTGTTAGTGTAGGTTAGTGTTTGATGTGCAGATGTAAAAAAAAAAAAAAAAAAAAAAAAGATCCCAAACAGAGTCCTTTAATTGAAACCAGATGTCAGACGCGAGTTGGAGCCCACGCATTCCTCCTGTCTCAGGCTCAGAGAAAGAGGCAAAAAAAAAAAAAGGTGACAAAGAAAGAGACAAGAGAGGAGTGAAGTACGTGCACAAAATACATCAAATGATCATCGGTGATCAGATCAGATCATTTCGGTCCCTGTGCCTCTGTATGAGCCTACCTTTCATTGTGGTTTACAGGACTCTACCGTTGTGAAGCTGTTGTTTGAAGTTACATCCACAGCATCGCAGTGGCATTTGCCCAAAAGCTCCCTTTGAGCGCACGGCAGCTTGGATCTGCGCGTATCCCACTATCCACTTTTTTTTTTTTTTAATTAGTGTAGTAAAAAATAAAAAAAAAATAACAACAACAACAACTCAAAGCTACATCCGTGACTCTTTACTCTGGGGACGCGCAGGTAACTTCAGTGTCGCACCTCAGATGCTGCAGCAAAAAAAAAAAAAAAAAGAGGGAATGAACTTTGTTGCAAGAGATGTTTAAGTAGGAGTTACAGGAGCGAGAGAAACAAAAACTATCTTCTAATTTATCTCGTAGAAAGATGCCGAGGTGAGGGTGTATCCTACTCCAGCTCCGCACTCTGGTGGTACCCGCAGCAGTAACCAGAGAAACTCAAAAAGTCCAGGAATCCTGAACGTGAGAGGAAGTGGTGAGCCCGTAGGGCTGCTCGGAGAAACCACGTGCTCCTACATCTGTGCGCACCGTCTGCACCCCCGGCTGCTGTGTGAGTGTCTATGTGTGAATGTGTGTGTGTGTTTTGCGCATATTACGCTGAATAAGCACCAGTAACGGTAAGTGCATGCATATAGCAGGCTATAGCATTGGCAAATCAACTACTGACAGGCTCAGAACAGGTTCCAGTTTCTGTTCTACTTGTGGAGTTTTGGATGTCAAAATAAAAGCACTCATATGTTATGTTTTGTCATTACAACGACATAGCACATACGTGGTGTCAGTCTACAGCAGCACTTTGAATAGCAACATGTAGTTCCCTCCTTTGTGCATTTAATTGATTTATTTTGAAAATATTTGGTGTCTTAGAAAGGCTGTGAGATATTTCACAGATTTTTACATAACTCATGGAAGTCCTACAACAAAATATTTCATTCAAAAAGTGAAATAACCATTGCACAGCAGTCGACATTAATGATTTCTTTTGCCACTTTGAGGCAGCAACACAAAAGTTGATATGATGAATGTGTTAGCAAACAGTTTTACAGTGATTCATATTATATATTATTAATACTGTACACATCCAGAAGATATAAGCAACGTTAACATTTGGAGTTTCTGGTGAATGTAAGTACAATATTCACTCTTTTAGCTCTGTTTTTGGTCTCTACCGACTCCTGTCTGGTTCTTTAGTTACTGAATGCTTCACTGTGTTCACCAGCTAACTTTATCTGTCTGCAGTTCAGTGCTGAGCAGGTAGTGCACAGTAGACTAACTACACTATGAAGAGTAGAAGGAGTGAACCAAAACAGGCAAAATTGTGAGTCATAAAACCAAAACAATGAGCTAAAAGATGCTAAAAAAGCTCTGTAGGGTGAAGGACAACTGCTACCTTTCAGACATCATGTTAAAATATTGATTATAGCAGCTTTAAATGATACAAATGGACTGGCACACTGATCACTCAGATTATAACACACAGCCCAAAGTATATTTATTCTTAACATCTGCTGTTATTGAACCAAATATTAAATAGAGTTTCCATGTCTCACACACACTTTGTTATAAAGACATACTTTACACGGATCCTGTTCCCTCAAATTAAACTTAACACAGCTCTCAGACATGTTGGTTCCCAGTCCTTAAGTGTTTCATGTATTACTTCAGGTCTCTGCAAAGCAGTTTATCCCCCTGCACCTGTTTATCTCTTCAGTTCAGGACTCTCCCATGCTTTGTTCAGCACTACAAAACTTAACACAAGTTAACAAGTCCACATCATGAGCAGCTTATATGGACCTGCTGCTTCACCTCCAAGTTTATAAAACTCTCCCGAAACTGATGAAGCTATCTATCAAATCAACGAAATAATCATTTCAACTTGTGCAGAGTCTTTATTGTGATTTACATTTTTTCCTCGATGAGTGATTGCGTGCTTGTAGCCTCAGAGCTTTTTATTGTCAACTCTTTTATGTTTAGGTCAACCACGAGAGAACATGGGAAGAACGTCTCTCCCCGCAGTGTTATAGGAACCAGGTGTTGAAGGTATCAGCGAGGCTGCAGACTGAGCTGAAGCGTTGCCTGTTTCTGATTATTATCTAGTGAGGAGCCTATTTTCTGGTTCACAGCATGCAAAGAGGGCACATTTTTTGGGGGTAGATGGGGCACCAGTGAAGAGTCGGGGGAAAGAGGGACCCTTTCACCTCGAGTCCATCAAATTCCATCAGGAGATGCTAAACAGCTTCCTGCTGAGAGGAATGTTTCCTTTTACTAAAAATACTCTGGATTCACATCTGGGTATAGATCTAAGAATAGCTTGTGGTAGTTTATACATGATAGAAGTTAATATCACTTCAAAATAAAGGCTTGTATGTTAATCTGGGTTGGTTGTTTACTTCAGCTTGCAGCTCTGCAGCAATTAGTGTTCTTATAGAGATCAGCACATGGCTCAGGTCTTCTCTGATCATGTGATCCCGTCTTATCTCTTCTTAAGTGTATCATAATAATCCCACACTGACAAATTCCCTCATCAGTTAAAGACCAGAAACCATATGATATAAAGTATAGCTAACTGCATTGACACCACTTCTGTGCAGGTTAGGATTAGATTAGTCAATTAATCAGTTAGTTGTCAACTATTAGATTAATCCTGATTAATCACTGAGTCATTTTCTAAAAATAAAAAAGTAACGTTCTCTGGTTTTAGCTTCTCAAATGTGAATATTTTCTGGTTTCTTTATTCCTCTATGACAGTAAACTCAATATATTTGGGTTGTGGACAAAACAAGACATTTGAGTGATCAACTTTTTTCAGCATTTAAAAAAAATATTTTATAGATTAATCAAGAAAATGATTAATTAAGAATGAAAATAAACTCCTGAGTCATATTAAAATAACATGCTTCAATATTTGTGTGCATAATGAACATTTCCAAAACATTTTGCACAAAGTAAACACCTGTTTAGACAAGTTTAATCAATACATTCTTATAGAATATGTCAGGTCTTTCAATATTTTCTACAGCTATAATATTTTTGGCTCAAATAGTAACTGCTTAACATCAAAAATGTACTTCTCTCCTCCTAAAATAAAAGACAATATGACATCAGCTTGATTTAATAACCTGTATTTTAATCCAGTGATACTACGTCTTATTTGCATTACCAAATGAATACACTTCTCCCATGTGCAAACAGTGGCCTGCAGACATGACTAAGCAACCTCTCAGCAAAACAAGCCTGTTGAATGCTGGATTAACACACACTCACATCAAGTAAAGACTGTAATAGGATAAAGCTCGGGTGGAAAGAGCACAAATAGTCTTGGTCGGGTCAAGATAAACGCACGACTTGTGTCCACACAGAGCACTTTGTTTATTCCTGCTGGTGGAGAAGTACCTTCAGTCATCTACTGGTAAGTGTCTTCATTGTGATGGTCACTTTAGGCCCTTTTTTTGGTCTTTTTTCATGCATGCAAGTCGTGCATTTTGTATTTAACTGGAGTTGAATTTCATATTTTATGAGTATCATTGTTTATAGTTTGAAGATAAGATACAGTGAATATTAGTTTGATAAATTCTTCAGTTGTATATGGTTGCATCATTTGAACTGCTCATTATGTTCGCTTGCTGCTTTTACATGATATTTCTGATTAATACTGGTTACTGCAACATTAGTTTCATCAATTAAATTTAATGAAATGCGTTCATAATTCCATTATTATACATTTATGTGTAGATGATAAAGATCTTGCTGTCATCTTAATGTCCATTAGAAACAACAACTATGTTGTGAGTGGACATAACAGAGCTGATTGTACCAGTAACTTAAACCCATGATGAAGTAAGTCAAGTGAGTACATCCTCATTTACTGCAAAGCCTGGCTGGATGACAACTTGTTGTGACAACTTGTATAACTCCTTAAGTGAGGCAGGTGAGTTTAGCCTGTTTACCAAATGAACATGTAAACACATCATGTGATATCAGAAGCCTCTCAAGGTTTCTTGTGTTTGACTTGACTTCCTGCCACAGCAGATGGTTCAGACATAAGACGCAGTTTTCAAGCTGAGGTGAGCCCTGTCATGTATCTTATTAGGTGTCTCACCCCCTACTGTTGACCTCTTAATTGCTTAAGGTCAGGCTGTTATCAGTCAGTCTAACGAACAACAGAGTTCACAAATGTCCACAGAAGAAGGGATGAGAGAAATCCTTCAAACTTTATAGCGTGGTCAGACAGTTAAAACAATACAAGCAACAAGATGCACGACAATATAGAGGACTGAAACTTTGCTACACATGAAATAATTAAGTAATCTGTGAGTAAATGTCTAAATATTCATCTCTGAACACCCCGTTATATTGCATAAACCTCTTCAAAATCTGATTTTATGTGCATTTATCACAGCATATAGACTATTAAAGGTTTTATTGACACGTTTTTGTAGTCTAACTAACTAAAACTAACTGTCCCTGGTCCAGTTATTATCTGACATATGAAGTCTTGAAGTCTTGGGGACATATGGCTGTAGATTTTTATGTGTAGACAGATGTGTAGCACCACCAAGTGGCAGACCTACTTATGACCAACACAGCTGATGTTTAATCACGCTCAACTCAACTCAACTCAAATCCTATTAGCCTTCTGGATCAGACTAAATACCAACTGTTGTTTCATTTTCCCTCATTTTGTGTATGCGTGAACTCATGACCACTCTTGTTATGTGCTTTTAGACTGAGTTTTCTTTAACTTAGACACAGACTGAGCTCAAGAATGAAGCTCCTGCTCGGTTTGTCTGTTCTGGTGGTAACACTGGGAGTCCTCTATTCATCCCCAGAGGAACAACAACCAGGAATCTCTGAGGACACCTTAAAAGGTGAGTCAGCAAAAAGGAATCTAACACGTGGAATACAAACACTCATTTTATAACCTTTACAGAGCTGATGATTACTTAATTTAATTAGTTTTAGATTAATTTATTTTGGTCTGTGCAGTATGCATCACATTACAGTATTTTTCAACATTTCGACACATTGTTCCTGTCTGAATTTGATAAAGTAAGAGTTTATAAAAACATCTCTCATAGTTTTTTCTTCACCATCCCTCTCAGAGTTGTCTATGAGTGGTGAGAAACTGGTGGATGAGGAGGTGAGAAGAGCTCTGTTCGGGGTGAAGCAGATGAAGGAGGTGATGTGGAGGAACGAGCAGAAGCACGAACACCTCATGAAGTCCCTGAAAAACAGCAGTGACAAGAAGAAGGTAAGACCAACGTTAACCTTTCTTGAGAAAGAAAGAACAGAAAGTGAAAAGATTTCCCTTTTTGCTGCCAGGGCGCTGCCCAACTGGCTAAGGAGGTGACTGAGAAGCTGGAGGAGGCAGAGGAGCAGTGTAAAGACTCCCTGCAGGCTGAGTGGGAGGAGTGCAGACCCTGTCTGGAGGACGCATGTAAAACCTTCTACACTTCCACCTGTCGCAGGGGATTTGCCACTTTCCATACCAAGGTATGAAAACTACAGCTCCAATCTGTGTCTTTCCTACTCTAAGCTCCAAACTCTTGTAGCAACATTCAAGTGAAACCATATCCTTTTTGGAAACAGTCAAACACTTCTTTAACATATAAGATTGTTTTAAAAAGTGTTTATTTGTAATGAATGACACATAAATATGATAAAACATGACTGCATTTATCTATAACTGTAGGTGGAGAACTTATTCCGCAGAGTGTCCGGGCGCTTTGGCCCCCGTGAGCCTCGCACTGATGCAGGGGACATCCTGGTGAATCAGGGCCCTGACAACAGCGACACCGAGGTCGCCCGCATCGAGGATTCCTTCAACCGCCTGATCAGCAAGGTTGGCATGCTGGTGGGCCGCAGTGTCACCCTGGTCTCCAGGATGGGCACCAGGCTTGACAAAGTGCTCCAGAGGGCCTTCCTGAATGACACCGACACTGCGGATGAAGAGAGCACGGCTGATCCCTACCACCCCAGCAGGGACTCGGGCTTCCTTCAGGGTGTGGGATTGGAGGAGGTGATGGACTCCTTCTTTGACTTCGGGAAGAGTGTGGTGGATGAGTTTGGAGCTGTGGTGTCCTCTGTGTTTGATGACATCCATGGGGCGGTGGAGGAAAAGGCAAAGAACGGTACTGGGGGTGCTATTTGGTACCACACATGTCCAAATGTGGTTAGAGCATCTTAGAAACAGTTAAAAGTGCAACAATATTGCACCCATTTAAAGCTGGTAACATTACACAAAGTATTATATTGTAGAGATGCAATGTGTTGCCTTTCATTAATATTTAGATGTAACAATAAACATCTTAAAACTTTGTCAATCAACATAAAACACTAATATGTTCAACATTTTTGTGTTTGGTGCAGTGAGGGAAAATTTCCCCCGTTTCCTGCAGAACAGGAGGTTGTGCCGAGACCTTCGCAAGCAGCCCTCAGAGTGCTGGCAGCTACAGAGCCAGTGTGAGGCCTGCCAGGGAACCCTGCTCACAGGTGAAGCACCCAGCACCCTCACAGTTTCTGTTTACTTCATCTCCCCATTCATCTGACTGCTCCTCGTCCTCATCTCCAGAGTGCCCCAGTGTTCGGGAGCTGCACGTGGAGCTGGACGAGGTTTCCCAGCTGCTGGACGTGTCCAAAGAGCAGTATGACGAGATCTTGTCTATCGTCCAGCGCCACACCGACGAAACAATCAACTGGCTCAGCAACATGGCGGCTGAGTTCAGTTGGGTGGGTCAGGCTGTGAGCGACAGCAGCACCCCTGAGAACATCTTCCGCATCACCATGGTGAGGAAGAAAATGTATGAGTGTCCTAAAACACTTTTTCACACCCACATGAACCTATTTGTTTCTTGATGCAAGCATTGTTCCTGTTCATACTGAACATTAAGAGATCTCTCTTGATGAGAGAGCAATCCATAGTCCTCGTCAAATGAAGTTGGTATCTTCCAAAGTTGTCATCATTGTATTATGTGTCATTGTCTCCCATTGTTTACATTGGAAACACATCAGGAAGGGATCTGTTAAAGGTCAGCTTGAAAAGACAGAATGATTACACCAAACAAGACCTGTTTCACTGTATACACACCTGACTACTGCAGAAACAGCAAACCTATCCTTTCCACTCCCCCTTTAAATATCAAACACAATAAATTTAGTCTAATAAATGAATCAAACTTGAGAATCTTGAAAATACAAACGCATATAAATCCTTGAAACATAAAACAAACAAACACCAAGTGGCGTTTCATGCATATCTTTGGATAACATTTCATCTAATAACGGTGAAAATGACTCCTTCCACTCTCCAGGTGGCGCCAAAGAACCACGATGAACAGAACATGTCTGAGACTGAGACCAAGGTGGGGGTGAACATCCTGAACTCTCCCCCACTTATCCTCTCTGTTCCCGGGGAGCTGGACCTGCAGGACCCAGCCTTCATCCAGTATGTAGCCCAAGAGGCTCTGAACAAGTACAAGGACATGGTCAGGTGAGAACTTTAATGACCCCCACTGTACCATGATGCACTGGTAGTATCACAGGGTCGAGTTTCACCAAGGACAGATGTCATCCATCAGCTCTTTTGGCCTTCTGCTGATGAGTGACTTGTCAAAATGTCATTAGATACCGAGCACCCTGCAAAAATGTGCCTCATTTTTTCTGAAGTTTGGTCTCGATGCTTTATTCTAATATTTACTGTTATACACCTTGTAATTCTCTTCACAGGTTTGACGAGGATGAGTAAAACTACTTTCCTTTCCTACTTTTCTGAGCTTCTATCAGCACCTTCTCTCTTAACAGAACTAGACTGTGTTCCTGCATTGTAGCATAATCTTGAAATGTAAATACATTAAAGTTGACCCATGTCAATAACTGCTATGTATTGAATGTAAAAAGAAGAAATTGTACTTCGGACCTGTTGCCATCTGGTGTAAAGAAATAAACAGATCAAATACAGTGTGTGGGTGGTCTTGTCCAAGACGTGTGCAATGTGGAGCTGAAGGAGGGGCAATGTTGACCATCAAGAACGAGAGTTAGAGGGAAACATTTGAGTAAAACTTTTATTTTTTCTGTACAAAATCATATTAGTCACCATTCTCAGTAATTTCATTATCACCTCCCCCACTAGTTCAAGTCCCATCTTGAGGAACAATCACATGTTAGGTTCCCATGAGTGACGCACACAAAGAAATACATAAAAATGTTCACATCTTTGTCCGATCCTTAAGCTTACTTATTGAATAAGAAGATGCTTTTACATCTTTTCCCATCACATATACCGCTGGACAGACAGTGGAAGTACCTCTAAGAACTTGTTATTGGATTCTTGTAGAAAAGCACTAAAGCCGTGACCTGACCACAGTGTGTGTGCAAGGTGTTTGTTCTGTCTGGTTCTCATTACTTCACTCGAGGAGTGATCCATCATCTCTACAAATGGGAACTGAAACCAATCCATAAGGGGGAGCTTGACAAATATCATTTGAGACTTTTTGTTCCATAAAACATCACCGGTTGACTTTGCATAGCTGCATTTACAAAATCAATTTGTTGGCTTTGGACAAAACTTTCCCTCCAGCAGACACAGAACTAAACAAACTGAAGGTTTAGTCATCGGTGGAATTTTACTGAGAAGAAGAGAAAGAAATATGACAGCTGCATGAATGAATCACATGATGTTGTAAATTTAACAGCTCTAACAGCTTCCTGGACCATCTATCATGAGATAACTCATCTACTTCAATGTCAAACTGTGTAGATGTGTGCAATATCAAGAAAAGTATGTTAGAGTCTTTTACAGCAATCAGACCGAACAAAAGACACGATGCTAATTTCAGACAGAAACAAACTCGATCTTAAATTTCACAGCTGACACGTCCATTTCAAAACATTTATAAAATGTTAAACAGGAAAAATGTTTTTTTTGCATTTGTATATTATCAAAATACCTCTTTATGATTTCAAGTCCCCGCTTAAATAAAAAAAAAAGAAAGAAAATAGCATAATACATCGGCGTGATTTGCCATTCAAGTGACCGTGTTAAAAAGAATCATACAAACCGCTTCTCGTGCTCGCATTCATCCACCTGATCACACCTGCGAAAAATACATCTTTGTGTTGCACATACTGTATGTACATCTGCTTTGATCTCTCAGTACATTCTTACATCCATAAAGTACAGCCTGTTCGCTTACTTCTCCTCGTCCTTCTCCATCAAAGCTTTACAGTCACAGCACATACTGTTCTGACAATTCAACCACAGTTGTTGGTCACTTTAAAAAAAACAAAACAAAAACTTATCAACCTACATATTCAAACCAAACTCATGTACACATAAAAGATCTTGCCTCCCATATCAAAGAATTGTGAAATTTGGAGGAGAGAGGGGGAGAATTTATCATTTAAAAAAGTAAAAAAAATGCATCTGCAAGTAGCCGATTTGAAAATACGCCCTCTCTTTCTGATCACAGTGTTGTGGCCGGTCCGTATGGATCATTTTGATTCGCAGGGTTCCCAGAACTTTAACGTACCTGCACCGATCTGAACAGCTGGACACTTCCCCAAACATTTGGTCCCCGGGTACACAAGGGACAAACCTCTACTTCCGAAAACATTATTCTTCTTGCACTTGCAGATTTAACAGTGTGGTTGTGGACTAGTTTGTAGCATTAAAACCTCTTTCTCCGCAGCCTCATCAAGGCTTTTCCCCCCATTTGTTGAAGTTTCATTGTCCCGTGCTTTGATCTCCACTTATGTACCGCTGAGTGATGCCAGAGTTCACCCCCCACCACCCCCAAAACTTCCAGACTAGAGGTTGTCCCCGGGCTGGTACTGTGGCTCCGTGGCTGTGAAGTAGTCTTCCAAAAAGGATTGGATGTATTCGAACGTCGGTCTCTCATCTGGGTCCTTCTTCCAGCACTGCCTCATCATCTCATGGAGGGACTCTGGGCACCCCTGTGGGCAGGGCATGCGGTAACCTCGTTCTACCTGCTCGAGTACCTCTCGATTCACCATACCTGGAAGAAACACAAAGAAATGTTTGTTATGTAGCTTTTATTTCATTTTATTTCATATTTAGCATTCTGCTGCGTTGATTTAATGAAGTCAGCCTTCTACTTTTAGACTGGGACACTTTAATGAATGTAAAAAAAGAGGAGCAGGGATCGAGATTTAGGGAAATGTCACAAAATGTCATTTAAATGAAAAACTGGCCCCCAAATGGTGATTTTCTTTTGTTAAGCTCTTAAATCATATCAATGTGACAACATCCTCTGTGGGTTAGCTGAAGTTATTTGAGAGAAACTATGACAAGTGAGATTTTTCCAAAGTTTTTTTTTGGTCAAGAAAAATGGTGCAAGTTTTGATTAGGAAACAACCCGGTTTGCAGCCTGAAGCACCACGCAGCTGCCAGGAGGATAAATGCCCACACAAACCAGTGTGGTATAGATAAAAGGAAAAAAAAAATCATAAAAACTCTGGGTGGAACGTGGTCGTTATTTCTCGTAAGACTTGCAGTCAGCTTCAAGATTAGAGCATAGCGATAACATTGGGTAAGATTCTGACGTCACCTAAACGACTTGGTAAATTTCGGTTTATATCTAATGAAAGATCTCCAGCTTCTGCACTGAACAAAACAAACAGCACCGCTTCATCTTTAGACCACTTCCTGCCCTGCTAAAGCGCCAGAGTCGCGGATTCCTTCCCAAGACAAGAAGACAGTGATCCTGAACCCTGTGACACGGCGCAGAAAAAGCTCCATGGGGAGCTCAACTGCAGCTAAAAGAGGTTATGACACAGAGTCAGTGGCACGGTCACAGCCGCATCCTCCCTCTCCCCCTTCCCCCTTCTCCATCTCTGTGGGAGAGTGGGGATCAGGTTCTCTCACACTGGGGGGAGAGAGAGAGAGAGAGAAAAGGCCCCGAGCAACTGCTGAGACCAGAATATGGTGGCGGTGGTATGTCGGATACTGAGGTGTTAGCGTGATTTATGTCTTGCATCTGAAAACCTCAGCTCTAATAACATGCCTGTCATATCTGAGTAAGTATACGTATCTATATATACTCCGACTAAAATAGAATAAAGATGATGTGTTCCCATGCAGACGCTTCATACGTGGTCTTGGTACCTGCCTCATACTGCTCCTACGCTATCAAGCAAAAGGAACAGAAATAGAGCCCCCCGCCCGCCCCCCCCCCTAAAAAAAAGAAGACTGCAGCACAGCGGGGCAAGAGCCACAAATGTCCGGTGAGTCATACTACAATTTAGATGAAGGGGAAAAGATGGGGTTCAGCTCACGGCATTCGCTGCTCTGAGGTGAATTAATTAGACCGAATGGTTTGCACTGAAACCAAGGAGGCCATAGGAGCCAGATGGCCCTCTACAAGGGATGGTGGTTAAATCCACCATATGGCACGCTCTGTAATCAGTGCCAGTCCAACATTGTCAACAGCAGACGCTGCAGTACTGCTCTCGGGCAGCAGGGGTCAGGAACGAGACGACAGGAAGAGGGGAGGCCGGTATAAAAAGAGTGAGGGGTACTTTCCCATGCACTGATAAATCATTAGACATCTGCGCTGACTCATATCAGCTATATGCAGTTCTATTCTGATCTGCATGTGTGAGAAAATGCTATTAAAGGAATCAGAACAGCATAATGGACTTATTCATGAATGAATTATTGCTGTTTTTTCATGAAGGAAACTCAAAAACACCCAGAGAACATGAATGAAGCTGGAAAAGGCTTCCTGTATGATGAAAAGCAGTCCGTACCTGGGTATGGTACTCTGCCCTTGGTCACCAGTTCAGTCAGTAGTATACCAAACGACCAGACATCTGATTTGATAGTGAAGCGGCCGTACAGAGCTGCTTCAGGGGCCGTCCACTTGATGGGGAATTTAGCACCTGGGGGAAAAAAACAAACAGTCAAACAGGAAGAATAGGCCTCAAAATGATCAATATGAATGTTCATTGAAATATTATTATTATTATTGGGTGACTGATCAGCTGAGCTTTTTTTTTTTTTGCAATTAATCAATGAATAATTTAGTTAAAAAACAGCAAGTCCTCACATTTGATTTCTGAAAGCAGAGACAGTGTTTGGCATGTTTGCATGAAAAAAAACAACAAAACAAACAAAAACAAAAAAAATAATTATTGCTGATTCATTTTGATCAATCAATAAATATGAATAAAACATGGCAGAAATAAGCACAACGTATGATCAAAGAAATGTGTGACAGCGTGCCTCTTTCAATCTGAGTGGACAAAACCTGGAAACAGGCAACAACACCCAACATGACATTCAAATAGCTTTTTCTGTCCGATCATCTCAAATATGTTCAGTTTACTTTTACAGACTGGAACAAAACAACGTTTCTGCGTGAAAAACAATCGATTGATCAATTAACTGACTAATCTTTTCAGCTCTAAGACCAGTGTCTGTAGTCATGGTAAGAGATGAACTGAGGCTTCAGGGTGGGCGTTGAGGGTTCAGCATATATTTGTAGTCTATTTATAACCAATCCAAGCTCTCACAAATCCAGACACTTCTGTCTCCGTGCATCTTCCAGTTCTCAACACACACCTTGTCTGGCGGTGTACTCGTTGTCCTCGATGAGACGAGCCAGGCCGAAGTCAGCGATCTTACACACCAAGTTATCAGCCACCAGGATGTTGGCAGCTCTCAGGTCCCTGTGGATGTAGTTCATCCTCTCGATGAAGGCCATGCCATCTGCGGTCTGGGATGGGATTGGACAGGGCAGACAAGAGTTGGGAGGGGTGAGCGGTCAACAACGAGAAAATGGCACCAATGATGCAACCAAAGTACATTTGAGAATCTCTAGCTGTAGCTGTGACAACAAAAACTGGACAAATCTTCACACACAGCCATCCAACTATCAACTATCTCCACGCTTTTCTCCGGCTGTCAGCTGCCTCACGGGCGTCTTGAGGCTTAAAACCTGCCTCAACACTTTTCCACTCTGCTGACTGAGGAGAAGAGGGAGCCTGGGAACGTGGAGAGGTGAATTAAGAGCAGATCACAGTAGGTGACTGATCCGGCAAACTCAAGTGGCCTCTGATGAGTGGCGTTTAAGTGCTACAGGCAGTTAAGTGGTGGTGAACGAGTGGAGGCACATACAGCGAGAGGAGGAGGAGGAGGAGGAGGAGGAGGAGGAGGAGGAGAGGGAGGGTAGAGATGTCAGGTAGGATATTAAATAATTAAGACCACCAGATGGAAAGCAAACTGAAACCCTTCTTCACCAGGACTGAATATTTGACTCATATACTCCCACACACACACAGCTGGGAGCCTGCCTACATGCAGCTTTCCTTGTTTTATTGCTGATGCATGATAATCCCGCACACACACACACCAAACACACACACACATACATACGCACACAAACAGCAGCTGGGCATGTAGGAGGCAATGGGGATTTCTGTGCTTGTATTCAGAAGCTGCGTGCGTTTTGATCTTACCTGTGCAGCCATGTCCACCAGCTGGGGCAACTTCAGATATTTACCATCTCCCTCCTTCAGGAAGTCCAGTAAACTGCCTGTCAGGAGTTTAGAAAAGTACAGTCAAGCACGAATCGATGCGTCTGTCTGGACGTTGTGTGAAATCCATACCAAGAATAAATGCGGCATTAGAAAATGTTAAACCAAAACGACAGCAAAGATCACAAAAGGCTTTTTCAGTTCAAGTTCAGTTCTGGTTTATGTCGGTCTTTATTTGTCACACAGGCCGTCTTATTCTGTTTATATCAAGAGTTCCTAACGGTCAGACCAATTTTTATTACTAGAGGATATAAATTTTTACTGCATTAAAAACTTTTGCTGTCATTGCGTGCTGACGATTTAAGAGCACGGCGATGATATTTGGTTATGTTTGAGTGGCTGACGCATTTTCAGCAATTCAGTCTCTTTCCAGGAAGTGTCAGATTTATAACCAGGCCATCCTTCACTTGACCTCATCGATATTAAAAGCAGCTTCGGTTGTATTTAAAAACTTTGAGTGAGGCTGGAAATACACTAATATACTATATATAATCTGATGAATTTTTAAAAAGGCTGCAGAGGATACAGGATACACTGTTAGCGAATGCCAGTATACTGACTTGAGGTTTGTTTTTTTGTAATATTGCATCGGTCAGACAGACCTGGAGTCCACCCACTCCACTGAGCTGACAGATTTTGGTGTGGCATCGTGACATGAAACAGCATTTCTCTCTGTTGAAAAAGTACTGAGACGTGACTAACAACGAGCCAGTCGGTGCCACAGGCGGGACTAACGCTGTTGTCAAGCTGTGCGCATAAAAACAATAACAACAATGGCGACCGCTGTAGAGGAGACAGACACTGCTGTTACGGCTGTTCATAGACGGCATGTCTTCGCTATATTCCCTGACATGAAAGTTTATTTTTACTCCGATCGACTCCACCCTTAAAACCAGTCTGTTGGCATGACTGTGCATCAGTGTCAACTCAAAATGATGTTTGATTTAAGCGGATACATTGGCCTGTAGTGATTAGTTACGGAAAAATCGAATCACCCCACCCCGTGGAAATCAGTTAGAGCTGAGATGAAGTGTAAAAAGTTGATTCTGTCTGATATCAGTCTTTAAAATGTTCACACAGAGAAATAAATAAGCAGTTTTAAGAAATTGCAGGTTACTGTTTGGGTGGGTGTGTCCACCTGTCCTCACCTTTGCCCATGAATTCTGTTACGATGTAGATGGGCTCCTCGGACACCACAGCATAGAGAGGCACCAGTTTGTCATGTCGGAGTTTCTTCATGATCTGAGCCTCCTGCAGGAAGGCCTCGGGGGACATGGTGCCCGGCTTCAGGGTCTTAATAGCAACCTTAGTCGTCCCGTTCCATGTGCCTGAATAAAAATAAAAAAACAGAATGATGACTCATGTTTGAAATAAACCATAACCCACTGTTGGATTTGTGCAGCTTGGAAGGTATTATTGAGGAAATAACTCATTGAAGACATTTCCAATTCATTACGTGACTCATACTGCGATACAAAAACAGACTTTTTGACCCCTTTTAAGTGATTGAAAAGTCTATCCCAACATCAACCGCAATGCCAGTGATCTCTGGCTGTGTTCCCATGTGTAAAGAGCCGCCTGGGACAGACAGAGAGGGAACACAACAGCTTAAATAATCAGCCACTTCCTGGTTCAGAGCCACTTACTCACGCCCTGCTTACATACAATGAGCTCTACTGCTTCCGTCATTAGGCTGACCTTCATGATTGAATCATACTACTACACACACAAGCTGAAGGACAATGGATAATATCTAATAATAATAATTTGACGTGGTGAGAGAGAGCGCAATGGAGGAGTAATGCAGTGTAATGCGTTGAAAAAAAGCTGAACAAGCAAGGAGGGCGTTTCAGTAAGTGGTTGTAACTAAAAAAACAAAAAAAACATCAAGAGCAAACAGTTGCAGGGAAAGACAGAGAGGGATTCCTGGGATTTCACAGTGGAGGCTTGCAGGTCGAGGCTTGCTGCAGGCCAGGCTTAATGAAAGACTGAGTGATGAAAGAAGAGAGTCGTGTTCGCTGAAAGGCCCCCGTCTCACATGCAGGACCGAGAACTGAAGCGTAGGAGGTGACCTGTGATTACCGAGCTCTGTCTGTGTGTGCGTGTGTGTGTGCGTGCGTGTGTGTGCGCGCAAACCAACGGCAATCAGTAATCAGCATTTACATCAGTATGTGGGCCAGTGCGGCAGCAAGACGATCTCTTTGCTGAGGTCGGTCAGACCCACGCGACTTCAAGCTAATATGAATCGTTTTTTTAAACTAACTCACTTCATGTGCATTTACTGCTTCCGGCCTGGTTTACATTAAATTTACATGAGTAATAAATAATGTAGAGTGGATACGTCCACGCAGTTGTTTATATTCTTTACTAATTCATGATCAGTGGTAGCTTCAAGTATTCATATGTATTTTTGTGCCGTTGACAGCAGAAGTACATGCAGGACATCTGGCTTTCCGTATCTCGACAGTTATGCTGACAGTTTTCTCACAAATATGAGTCACCCTGTGACCTCTTCACGCCAGATTTTAGAGAATTTCAGAGGAACTCCTGAACCTTAGTCTTGCGACATTCATGTGTATATCAGCAAAGTGAACTAATTTCAAGGGAATAATTTCAATTAATGGTTTCTACAGCTGAAATGATGAGTCAGCTAACAGAAAACAGAAAATTAATCGGCAACAGCTCATCAATGAATCATTTATTTTTAAGAAATACCGCCAAAGATCAATTGGTTACAGCTTTCTTTGGCCTCTCTCATGTCAAACTAAATTGTTGTTTGTATAAAACAAGCCGCATGACTGTGTCAACTTTGGATTTTGTAACCGTACTACTCACTATTTTCTGGACCAAATTAAATCGATTAATCAAGAATGTATTCTTCAGATTAATAATTGTCAGTGTAATTAGAATAACTGTCAGCTGTTGCCAAAAATACATATCATTATCACGTGTCCACCATCCACTCTGATCTAATCCTGCTCTGGTAATGTTTAAATGGATCTACAGCAAAGCCTGGTTTGTAGTCGGCAGTCAGACACTACGTCACCAAGCTTCCAGTAGCAGTGCTTGTTCAGATGCATTTATTCGGAGGGAGTTCTGTGACCTCAAGGTTCTGTCATGAACCACTTTACGGGGCTATATGTACTGCAGATACGCATGCATGTTTGGTTCTCACCCATCCAGACTTCTCCGAAGCAGCCCTGGCCCAGTTTGACCTCCAGTCGAAGGGACTCTCGCGGGATTTCCCAGGCATCCTTAGCCAGTCCCTGAGTCTGAGGTTTCACGGTGGGGCACACAGTTGTCAGCCTGTAGCACAGACCGTCGGCATGTTCTGAACAGAAACAGAAAAGGAATGAGCTTTGTTAGTGATGAGCCTGCTAATTCACACACCCAGCCTGTAAAATTAAGACACTGAGTCGTGTTAACGTACGCAGTCCAGGCATTAAGTGGAGCCATGCTGCAGTAAGTGGACTGTAAACATGAGATGAATAAAATATCACGTTCTTAAATGCGACAGCAGCAAACAGCGATCAAACCACACTCCTCACAGAATAATAATCACATTTTCTGGTACTTTCACCATGATGACATGAACCGTGTTGAACTCAATTTATTTTCGATTTCAACAGACGGTCGAGGGGGTTGTTTTTGCTAAAGAAGCCTTTTATGACACAGCGTGAGCCCACAGCGGCTGACGGCAGCAGCGATAACCATCATGTGAAACTGCACGCAGAAAAAGGGAGAAAAAACGGCCTGTTATATTCAAGCCGGTGAGCAGGTAAGATGTTACACTCCTTTTCTGCATGACTTCTCAGTTAATGCCGACGTCAGGCCGGACTTTAAAGGCTCCACTTGAAAGGAATATAAAGTAGTGCAGAGCTTTGAATTTACCAGTCATCAATTATAAAGAGCACCGCAGGTAGTGAATTACATAAACTGCATGGAACACAGCAGGGCAGGAGCGACAAAATCAAATGTCAAAGACTTAAATCACAAACATCCTCATCCTTATGGATTCAGCTTCCGGAAGTTTGACTGTATTCTTGCAAACTTTGTCCTGCATGTGTTTACATCATCCAGACACTTTCTTGTGAGCGTCCACTGGGGATTTTTAGGAACAGCTGCCTGCTTATCAATACTGTGCAGATTACAGCAGGCTTAAGGCTGTTTTTTTAAAAAAAAAAAAGGGATATTTTTATATTCATGGCTCTTTTTGGCTCAAGCCTCACATGGGGTTTTTTTTTTTTTGGGAGTTTGTCGTGATTACTGAGCTGCAACCGTGTCAGTGAAAGCACCGCTTGAGAATCACCACAGAAAGAAAACATATTCAATACATATCCCAGCAGCGGATCTGCAGCTGAATAATGCATTTTCCACTGCAAGCACTTTATCAAATAAAACAACAGCAGAGACCTACTTGTATTCCAGAAACAACCACCATGTGTATGAATGACTATAATCAACACTGGCATGTTTGCTCAGA
This sequence comes from Protonibea diacanthus, assembly GCA_028641955.1. Lineage (NCBI taxonomy): Eukaryota > Metazoa > Chordata > Actinopteri > Sciaenidae > Protonibea > Protonibea diacanthus. Next base: position 17,490,298 of record CM053988.1, on the reverse strand, counting down.
TAACTCTGCGGCTGAAAGGAAGAAATTTGACTTGCTCCGAATCGACTGCTGAGTTGTAAACAACAATTTGTCTGCAGGCTGCATACCTGTGTAGTGTTTCACCAGCTTCTGTAGTGTCTCAAACTGGGCTCGAGTGGTGATGTAATAACCACCGTTGTCCAGCTTACGGATCTTGTAGTGTTTGACGTTCTCTCCTTTCATCTCATCCCAGTCCCGGATAGACAGAGAGTATGCACCTTTAGAATCCACAGAAATAAAGTTAGATTGTGCCATGCATCTCAGACTTTTTACAAAACAACCGATAAAGACGGCTTTTGTCTGTATAATCAAACATCAGGATACAATGAAACTACAGTCCACAGCTCGCACGAGCACAAATAAGTGCTTATCAGCCGCCTTACATACTAAAACCGCAGCTTTATCGATACAGTCTTGCTTTTAAATCCTTGTACCTTTGGTCGTTTCGCTCTCTCGTGCCAAGAAAGTCCCCCGCTGGTTCCCTGGAAGCAATAAGAGACGCTCAGCATCTTTGCGGCCCATTTTACCAAAGTACCATCTGCCAAAAGAGAGAGAAAGTCAGATAGTCAGATCACAGGAGGAGCTCTCAGTGTGATGTTCTGCACAACAAGTAGGATTTTCTCATTTATGCAATAAAAACGTGGCAGCGGTGATGTGATATTTAGACGTTTGAGATTTGGAAATTCTCCAGCTTTGTATGAGTCTTAGAAATCCTGTCTGTGAAGTTAAACATCAAAAACAGATGAACGGGGAAATAAAATAGATTTAATGTTAGTCAGATGATATTAAAACATCGGGGATTTTTATATGTGGTTACCTTCAGCCAGACGGGGTCAACTACAGAGCTCACTTTAGTCAAAATAACTTAGACCATACTGCTATAATTATAGCTTATTATTAACTTAGCTCCGAGCGATACATCTTAAGCTTGTTCCGTCCCGTTAAAGGGCACCTTAAAAAAACAGCTTAATTCTTATTGCTAGGAATAAACAAGCTAAGTAAAACATTAGCTCATGGCTGTAAACAACCTTAAAATCCAGCTTTTCTGCTTCTTCTTCTTTTAAAGAGCACACTGTCTATTTCAAAACATCATTACAAGTACAGTCATGTTGCATTGTCTCACCCTTACAGGCATATTCTTCCACAGATTAAACCAAAAATGCACTAAAAATCTTGAAGACTGTTGATCGCCTGCACTCTTTTTGACTAAAGGCAAAGTTAACTGGCGTGTTTATCTGGTGTTTCTTTTTTATTTTATTCCTTAAACATTTAATACTCAAAAAATGGCAGCCAGCCGATTAAAAACCAGTTCAGGACTGACTAAAAGCAGCACAGCTCCTTAACGTTTCTGTCACACCGGATGAACTGCAATGGGAATGCCACCCGCTCTAGGTGACAATACAGAGCTCCATTGTTCAGACTGTTTGCCATGATGGTGCAAGATGAGCTAGTCACAACGTGTGACCGCCCAGCCGCATCGTGTCGTCTTAGCTCGGGGAAGAGAACTTACTGATCAGGCTGAGAAACACGAGAGCAATGAGAAGGAGAAAGTGAAAGAAAAAAAACAAACGTGGAGGATGACAGGTGGAGTGTCAAAAAGGTAATGAGCGCTTACTCTTCAGCCTGTATGGAGTCAGCTGGAGCCACGTAGTTGCTGGGGATGTAACCTTTCTGTCCGGTGTTGATGGAGCGAGCCTCCCACCAGTCGCCCTCCCTGAACAGAAAAATAAATTAGAAATCCGAACCACACAGCACAGGCACAAAAGTCATGAATGAAAAAATACACCTACTCTGAAAAGAAGACAGCAAGTATAAAAGTGAACAAAGATAGACGAGGAGCAAGGTCGTTTTGTGCGTCACTCAGTCGTCTCACTTATCCATGTTGTCAGGCAGGCAGAGGTGGAGGAATTATTTTGATCCTTTACTAAAGTAAAAGTACCAACAACACGATGTAATAACACTGTATTAAAAGTTAAAGTGCTGCATCCAGAATTCAACTTAAAGGTCCAGTGTGTGTAAAATTTAGTTGGCTCCAAGTCCACCACATTTCTACAGTAACCCAGAATGGACAAACAAAAGACAGTAGACAGAGTCTTGAATTTTTCGTTGCATTTCATGGCCGCCAAGGTGAAGCGAGGGGGTTGTAATAAGCTACTATAGTGAGAAAAAGAATGCCCCTTAATAGACACGTTATTATATATCACATTCTAGATTGTTGATATTTATGATTCAATACACTAACTTTGACTTTTTTTCAGAGAGACGTTGGACATTTTTATCTAATTGGGTCATTTTGGTACTTTATCATATGTGTTAAAGTCAATCTTATAACTACAGCTCTCAAATAAATTACAGTATTTCATGCAGCAGAAAACAGAAATACTTGAGTAAAGTACAAATACTTCAAAAGTGTACTTAAGTACAATATTTCACTTAGAGTACTTCAAGTTACTTTCTTCCTATGTGTGTCAATACATTGTGAATTAATTGAAAGACATGGCTTATAGACACTTGAAGTAAAGCGACCTACTTTAAAATATGCTCAACACATGTATTATTGTGCGCTCTATTTCCAACCTCTATAAAGGTTGTTGCTATAAAAAAAAAACAACCTTTATAGAAGGTTACAGAAAATAATACTGTATTTATAGGAACAGCCGTCTTGAGAGTTTGAATTCAAAAATAGGAGGAACTGAGGTGTAGAGAAAATCTGTCTTCTGGCAATTTTGAAAAACTGAGCCAACGTGCCCCCCCCTCCCACCTCTCCTCTGAAAGCAGATGGCATTTTCATCACTGTGAACACAACATGTTCCTGGGCTGTGGTAGAAGATGCGTGTGATGAATTTGTGGCGAGCTTGGAGATTTGCCTGTTTTCACACCTGTGCACGCCCGGGAGAAGGACGCTGCTGCGGCAGCAGGTAGAGAGGAAACGAGCGGAGAAGAATTTCCCTTTCCATTAGGATTTATAGGTATATTTCCTGTAATATTATTACAATAAACGTCTATGAAATGTGGTTCTTAAACACTGACTCCACAGTATTCTAATGAGTTTGACCTTCAGGCACATTTTCAGCGCACTGTTGGTGTCTTTGAATATAATTTCTGAAAATATTTATCCTTTTATTGTGTGCATGGCTTGTATTTTACTAAACAAATGAGGAGCGGTACGTTTTACGCTGTGACCCAAATGTAATACCTCAAACTGGAGGAATGATCTGAAAAGCAATGAGGACTAAACAGATGGTCCATTAGAGGGACCCATTAACCCAGACAGATTTCAGCCTTAATATCAGACCTGAATACAATGAGGGCTTAAATACACGGACATATCCACGCGGCAGCAGGAGTTTATCAGTTTCAAAGTCAAATGCACTCACGTGTTGTTGATAATCTGGAAGCGATCCCCTTTTTTGAACGACAGATCATCTGACGTCCTCGCTTCGTAGTCGTACAGCGCTACGAAAAATGTTACACCACCTGAAAGAAAGAAAACGGCAAAAACTTTTAACCCTCAAATGAAGACAATGAACTCATTTTGATCATCATATTTTACTTTTCTTATCTTAATTAACAGATAATCAAACTGATTAACAATTATAGGGCTACAATTCAGTAGTTCTTGTTTAAAATATCCCACTTCCTGCAATCCAGAGCCAGCACTATAAATAAACCCGGCTCTCTTAACATTGATTTATATTAATATATGTGAGGGAAAGCAGAATATTCTTTTCTCAATTCTCAAACTCAGTGGTCTCACGTCTAGTCAGTGAATCACTTAATCTCTTCTATATAATGAAAAGAGCTGATTTGTTCCTGGTCTGAAGTGACAGAGTGCAGAGAGGCAACAGGGCTCTGATATGTTTATCTTGAGGAGGAAATTGAACGGGCAGGATTAGATCTTCAGAAGCCCCCAAAGGCCAGATTATCCCTTCTTGAGAGAGTGAAACAGGGACTGAGGGATGTGTGTGTGTGTGTGTGTGTGCGCTTTGGGACGAAACATAATTCTTCATTGAGTTCATTTACTGCATAATTTACCCGTCCAATTTACGATGTATTAATCACGCCGTGTCACCACGAGTCACTTCATTACCAACAAATCTTTAATCTAAAAGTTATTCGAAGTCGAACTATTGTTGAAAGTAAAAACTTTTAATGCGCACGACTAAATCTATTGAATTCGATGCATGTAATTGTTTTCTTTGGCTCCGGAGACGCCATGCCTGCTGCATTGCTTCCCATATTACAGACCTATTTTGGGCTTCTCTTTGGCCTTGATGTTTTGGTTGATTCATTTCAAATGTCAAATTTACATAACATCTGCTGCTCATAACGTCCTGTGCATAACAAACGTTCAGCAGAGTTGATTCTAAAGTCGTACACTGATTTACACATAACGACAAAGAATGAAGCATTTTAAAAAAGGCAGAGGAAAAATTATTTTGCAAATTGGCTGAGTTAATTTAGATCTTATTTAAAAGCAGCACAGCTTTTACATTTCCCTCTCGTCGTTTCTTCTCCGAAGGGCCTCGGGGACCCAAACTTATACGGATTTATTTGAATATTAAAAGAAAAATTCATTCATGTTGAGAAACTTTCAAAGCCTTTTCCCCCCTCAGTTATGCAGACTCTCCTTGCTCCTGGTCTGGTGTGCCTCCCTTTGAAGCCTTAAATACTCTCCACAAACTGACCTGTGATGACATTGGGGAACGGACTGCTCACAGCCACTGAAGTGAAGGAGGTGGAGGCCCCGCCGAAGGGCGTCATAACCGAAGACGCCCCACCGAAGGGCGTGAGGGCGGCGGCGTGGCTGTTATAGCTGTTGTTGTGTGTCTTCATGGCCGGCGAATGACCCATCAGGGTGGGGTCAGGCCCGTAGTGGCCCAAGTGGGAGTTGACTGGCGTGGCATTCGGGTTATCGGGTCTGTACTTCAGTGCCGGGCCCTTGTCTTCTTTACTCCTGACGCAACCCATCGTCAAGCCTGCAGGGGGGAGGAGGAGGAGGAGGAGGAGGAGGAAGATTTGAATAACAAGGACTTTAGCTTCTTTATATTTATCAACAGATTTGTTTTTAATGTCACACATTTTCCATGCCTGCTGCAGTTCGTGACTGATATGCAGCTTGAGCAAAAGCTCTGGATCATGAGCTGTGATTAACTGGTGCAAAACCGCATGAAACCACACTGTAATGAGATGATTAGATGCACATTTAAAAGACATTAACAACAAACTGTGAATGCACGACTATTCCAATAGGAGCTATAACAGAAGCAAACTTTTTCTTTATGAATCCAACAAGGAAATACAAGCAAATCAAGCAAGATAACAACATAGATTGTAAAAATCTGCAAAAAAAGATTTATAGAGGATGTGGTTATAAATCAACAGCGTGAGTTTGAAGTACAACCTGAATATAAAATGCAAAAGGCGCCTGTTGTACAGGCGGCTAAAGCCAAGAACAACCTGAAACCTGCAAAGACGAGACATCGCACACTCTTCACCGACATGCACAGAACAATGACTTCAACACACTGAACAACAGGTAGACTATGATTACAGCTGCATCACGAAGTATCCCGCACAGCCCTTTAAGGACATAAATTATATTTTGTTCCTTTGCGTTGCTACACAGAAACGGATATCCAACAAAAACAGTTTGTTCTGCTAATTTATACCGAATGGAACAGACAAAGAAAGGGGGGCGAAGAGTTTCCATGAGATGGATCAAGATCTATGAGCAACATGGTCCCTTAAACTCATCTCAGAGCTGGAGGTGACCACACTATTTTACTGCCTCTTCGCCGTATTGCTCCAGATTTGTTTAAATCATTAATTTACTCCTGACAGGTGATTTTGTCAACCAACCAACACCTACTTTACCATCGTCATCCCAGATGTCATGATGAGTCCCAGCCTTAAAACGTTGTTAAAACTCCTTGAAGTTTTGGTGTGAACTCATGCTTTGTCACAGGGCTGAGATTCTGTCACAGATAAAGAGAATTATGATATTGTTCATACTAGCCCGGAGCTCTTTGGGGGGTCGTGACATAACTCTGCCACCCAGAAAACAAAGCCTGCAAGTCAACGAATGACCTCATACGACTTCACAAGTCCCAACAAAAGCCAAGCCAAGGCCAACCGAGGCTCGAAACTGGATCCTGTTACAGCCTGTGGCCATTTCACCTCTCCCCTGTGATCGCTGACAAAGATTTGTGAGGGGCCAGAAGGCCCTCGGTGTTAAGAGTCAGTGCTCTCCTTCCTGAACTTACAGATAGATGTGTGTGTTCAGCTTCTAGGACTAAGACCAAATTACTTCACATAAACAGAAATCATAAGAAATGCCAGGGGGACTACAGATGAACGTCTTTCTGGCTAACTCTGGCATGTTTTGGGGAATGTTATTAGTACGCACTGTACCTGTCAAAGAAAGAAATAAACTAAACTCTTAAGTTAGTCGGTGAGTTTATATTTAATCTTATGCATTTATCTTTTACTGGATACTCCCAACAGCTTTTTCATGAGTGTTTTGTGCATGAGCTGGCAGCATCATCTACTGGTCCTCCTCTGTTGACTCATTTCTCTGTCACCTTTGGCCTCAAGTTGTCAAGTGTCAACTGTACGCACTAAAGCAAACTGCCACTGTACGACGGATGAACACTAACTCTGTGACTGATCTACTGTCAGTGACTCATATCCTGGCATTTGGAAAATGTTACAACATAGTTTTGAATGTCCGTTAGTAACAGGTCGCTTGTAACGGTAACAGAGGTGTGTGCTGCTGTCATTCATAGATGGAAGGCAAAAAAGAACAAAAAGGCAGAAGTACAGATGCCACACTGGCCCAAACTGACTCTAAAAGAGCATCTACGAGTGCAGGTAATGTGTGTTTTTAGTGGGATTGCTCTAAATTTTATGTAAAAAACTGAATGTGTGTTAACCCCCCCCTCCCCCCACCAACCACTCCAGAGGAGCTGCTCAGAGGCCAGCAGGTCAGACTGTGTTTGTGCTGGGCAGCTTCCAGTGTGAATGTGATCAGGGAGTTCCTGAAAAGGAGCTCTCAGTGAAACCCCCAGATGAAGTTACTTCAGAGACCTGAGGCCTAGACGTACCAGTTCACCGCTTTTAAAAAAAGGCGACAGACAACAGTATGATTGTTATAAAAAATTAGGTTTATCCTGTGTTTCAGATATCTTATCATATGATCATATCATATGATGTGTACGTGAGTTCCTACTTCTCATAAGTCTCACAACAGAGAGGCTATGTTTAAATTGGAGAAATGCTGACTATCAGAGGAAATTAAAAAGACTCATGATGCTATTTGCATCTATCTGTTAGAGCTCCACAGCGAGCCTTTTTCTCTGTAACCCCTTTTGTGTGTTGCACTGTTAAACACTCCCTGTACAAGAATAAATTCAACTTAACTCTGATACTTCGAATCCAGTCTTTCTTATTGAAGGGTCATTTGAAAATTCTTATAACAATGATGTGCTTTAAAATTTTACTGGAAGATACTGCTCACCACTGGCCAGTCAGTACTGGAAGATACTACTCACCACTGGCCAGTCAGTAGAGTTAAATTATGTGAGTTATTGCATTTTAGCAGACACCAAACTGGTGAACTGATGAAACTAATTGGTTATAGTTACAAAGTTGACAGTCAGCAGTCAACTTTTAGTAAATATTTTACAGCTTGTTAAGAGATTACTGGTTTAACTTAGAATGACTGCAGACTGGAGGCTGATATGGGAGTTTTGACGCCGATGCTGATACCAATTTTAATGGAGAAAATGGCAGCTGAGGTAATGAATTTGGGGCTGGAGTAAAAACTCAGAAGGCTGTTTTATTTCTACAAATTTCAACTTCAACTTCAATAAAGAGTATTCAAGTTAAATATTCCTGAATGTGTTGTTAATAATTTAATGAACTCCAACAGATTGTCGACCGATTCTAGTTGCTGCGAGCTGCTTCTTCTCTCTAACTCTGTGCCGCTTGCCACAGTTTGTAAATCACAGTTCACTCTGCTGGATAAAACTGTTTTCACATCGGGTACCATATAAGCCAATACTGATCATGTCTGCGATAGGTGAACTCCTTTCAGTTGTGATTTTTAGTTAAGCCCTGATAAATTCAAGCATCTCTGTGTCCATGGAAACACAATCAAAGGCTCCTAAATGATATAAAAATTCCATTTTTCCATCGTGTATTAACGTATTAATTTGGCAGGACTTGTTTTATCAAACTGGAAGTAAGACTGAATCCTCCGGTGAAGAAAAACAATTCATTTAGTCTCTGCTGAAAGTACGGCCTCGGCTTGTGAAGAGCCCGCTAAAGATAATGAGGGTCAACAATCAATCTATATTTGAGATGGATGGTGTATTGACTTCCTCCCGTGAACAAACGATATTGACCGAAAGCCAGCGCTGAGCCAGCGGAAATAGAGAGTAGGATGAATGATGGGACGAGGAGGACGGATGGAGATGAATTATGAGAGAGGAAACAGAAATTTTTAAAAAGCGGGAAGGACAATTTGGGAAGAAGTTTGACGCTGCACAAAAAGTAAATGAATGAAACAATCGCCTCGGCCGCTTTGATTCTTCACGCGTTAACTCTGAGCTTTTTTTTTCCATCTAACTCTGGAGAGCAGACAGGCACATCTTGTACGTTAACTGTGTCTACATGCCAGGTACAAAATGTAAGAGCAGTGGATGTAGATGAGATCATATTTCCAACAAAGGCAGACACACAATCGGACCATTATATTAAAATTGTGTGCATTGGCCAGCTATCTGGTCCACTTAGACAAATTATGGCCTCTCCGGAAACCAGACATCCTCCACAGGATTGTTACCACAGACAGGATAAACAATAACAGCTGGCGATGACAGCATGCGATCTGTGTGAGCATGGCAGCACTACATGTCCTGATAATTCGCTAACGCTGGTTAATATGCAATACAACATAACAAACATGCCTGTAGTTTTGTAAGACAGGAACACTTTGACCGCCGGAAAGAACAAGTTAGTGTAGAACAGAACATCATCGTCGTCTGTCTATCTAAGCTACTGAGTGGGTGTTTGTGGGTCAGTGGAGCCTGAAGTACATGTTTGCATGTTTGAATCTACAAAACATGCACAGTTGCTTTGTGCAGATGTCCACACAGGTGTCAGGGAACATGCATGCACGCAGGATGCGTGGGAGCGTGAGGAAGAAGTACAAAGATAAATAGAATAAACCCGGAAATCACAGAAATAAATCTTAAAACTATGAGAACAATCAATTAGAAAATAAATAAATAGGGCCGTCTGTGTGTTTTTGTCATTTGATAATAATGGTGATGCATATTGTTTTACGCTTCTCAGGTCAAAAGAGGGTCAAAACATGAGGTAAAGTTGAGTTTAAAGTTGTTCATTCTTACTTCAGCACCAGAAATAAAAGGACAAGAAAACAAGACAGTAAATAATGTGGATGGAAAGCTGCAGTAGTAGTAGCTTTTGTCAATGGACTGTGTGGAGGCAACCTTTGTCGCTGTGAAGTGAAGCCAATGCGGAAGTACCAAAAACTGCAGTTCCTCGAGTGGCCACTTGAGGCTGGCTACAAAATGAGTCAGTCTCCATAAGTCCTCATGTTAAAATGTCCAACTTCACAGCAGAAATAAACATGTTTACAGCCTGGTACAAACAACAGTTTTGGTCTCTATAGCGAATTTTCATTATCATTTTTTCATTTTTCAAGAAAAATAATAAACGTTTTTGACCCTTTAAGGCCTGACTCACATAAATAGATAATGAAAAAAGTCAACTGCCTTGAACTTCCTGGTGCTCACTGTATTGTGCAGTACCTCTAGGCAATACTTCACCATGAATAAATGTTTTCCACGGCTTCATAGTAGAAGCCACCGACATCAGAGCAGAGGCCAACATAAACATGACTGCCACCTTTGACCTTATTCTGTCGCACATGCGAACCACGACATGTTTCCAAATGTCCAAAACACTTAGCGCCTCACCCTAACGCTAATGCCAACGCAAACGGACGGCTGACCTGAAAGAAAACACAGCAGCAGTGTAGTTTAAAGAGGGTATCAATAGTTCAAATCATCCGCTGTGTGCCAGAGTCAAACGCTTCAGGGTGGGGCTCGTCGTGATGAGAATAGTCCACTGGTGATCAGGGTGACTGCAAGTACACAGGATGTGTCCGTCAGCGTTCAAACTATGTGGAATATCTGCTTTAAAAGCCAAGTGTCAGGATCAACAACGAGAATGACGCATTTAAAACCGTTTATCAGTAGTTTCAATTTCTGTTTAGACTCTTTTGATCAACGTTCTGTCATGTAATTACAGGCTGAATAATATCTCCAAAACTCCTCTTTCCTTAATGATTGGCATCCTTTACCGGTTTCATCATTATGTGCACCCAAAGGATTCGCTCCTAAAATGGCCATGAATAGATCACAAGCCTGAGCGGGCCCACGGGGTTGGCACATGATCTGGCGTGTCAAACTGGTTCAACGCCTACAAGTTTCACTTTGGATCTCTTCCTCGTTGGCTCAAAAATACAAGGCATGGCCTAAAGTGAAAGCCACAGTTAATCTAGGAGGATTTTATTAAAATTTATTAATAATTCAGAAAGTACGCCCTTAATAAAAAGCAATAAGAAGTCATGTTTTGAAAGATATAATTCACTTTTCTTGCTGCTACAGAGATCAAGCCGCTCATTCGTTACGGGCAAATATGAAGCGTAAAGAAGGAGATTGCTGTGGTTCATACACAAAATTATTTTAATTATTAATAAGCCTTTATATCTTTATTAACTTCTTCTTAATCCTCTAAGTTCTAGCTGTTCTTTGAAAAGGTGCTCTTTGAGGCAAATCTTTGACTTAAAACTTTAAACAACAAAACATTTCAAGCCACCCATGGAGAACAGAGCTGTGAGAAGAACCCAAAATCCCACCTCTGCCCGTTTAGCACCAGAGAAAGGCTTTTGATTTATTCTTTTGTCAGTCCCCATTTACCTTTTGTTATGGACAGAGAGAAAGTACCTTGTGCTGCTCCCCCACAGAGCACAGGACACTCACAATCCCCTGAACTAGACGATCCCATACACATGCTAACAGTGCTGGAGCCAAAAAGGCCGACAATCAATCAAAGGAACAGCTCCAATTAAATATTCAAAACAGCCAGATGCCAGGAGCAGGGGCAGATTTACAACCGCAGCTCTTATGAATGGACACTTTTGTTGGAGCTAACTAAATAGAATCATTGTAGCACGCCTATCAAGCATATGCTGTTTTGTTGATAATTTGATCCAAAACTTGAGGATACACATTTAAAGCTTCGGGATTCCTCACTGCGGATCCACCTACCTACCGCTCAGCTATCGAGGATCTCACTCAGGTCAAACTGTCCTGAAATGACATTTTGCAGAAACATTAAACTGAGGAATTGAAGTGTATTTGTGGTGAAGAGAACGATCAGTCTGTGTTTTCTTTCTTTTTGTGTGTGTGTGTGACAAATTTACCAGAACTAATGACGGCTCGAATCGACTTCACAGCAAATCAAATTACAGGAAGATTATTGTATCCCCTCAGATGGTTTCCTAAACGAGGCTGTTATATACACAATGAGATTAGCAGGGAGAAATGTGCCGTTCTCTCTTGTGGCTCTGAGGGAGCAGCCTCCAGCTCATACCGGGATGTGGGTCATGGATCCCACTTAAACGAACAAATGTAAATTACTAATTAGCATGTGTTAGTGTTTAAGATATTTACAAACACAAAACTCCTCTGGAGGAGTTCAAGAGCTCACATTTACTTTACCGCACCAGAGACACACAGAACTACAAGCTTCAGTGAACATGAAGCCGAATGGAAGTAAATTCATGCACATGCCCCCACACATATTTCTGAATAACTTTATTCTCCCAGCAATACTGTACAAGAGCACACAAAAGGCAGCGGTATGTGTTCAAACGAATGCCGCAGCCAGACCCCATCCGAGGCCATGTGACATGTGAGGCTGCGCTCCAGACTGCCAGTGATGCCGTGTCAGATTAAGGAGACACGGGCTGCTGCTTCCCACAGGGCTGAATACGACAATGCCGGAGAGCTGCAGGAGGGGAAGCCTTTGCTGTAGCTGGCATGCAGGCAACATTCAGGAGAGAGAAATAAAGAAGTCCCCCAGCTACACATAACCGAGCCAAACTGGGACCAGTATACTCCAGCAGAGCTGTGTGGCTGGATGGGATGTGTCCGACTTTCAGAAACCATCAATCAGACATCAACGGCCACTTATACGGAGATAAATTTACACCAAAGTGTGTAAGGGCCAGCTCATATCTGGACACTAGAGTCAAGTTTATTTGTATAATCCAGTTATACAGTTGCGCTCTGTAAAAGCTTAATAGCCCTACACTGCACGAGGAAGTGACACGTGATTAAATTCTGGCGTTCCAAGAGAAAAAAAGTGAAAAATAAATGAACAATATTAGCAAAGAAAATACAGAAATGAAAGGAAAACTCAAAACAATACAGAATCTGATGAGCCAATCTTCACATACTCCAGAGTTCATCTATAATTAGCTTTAATGCTGACCAAGTAATCACACAAACTCTTAATCACACAAACTCCAGAGCGCTCTCAGAAAATCTTTTAGTACAGTTGTGATAATGACTGTATGTCATACATATCTTTAACTACCGGGAAGTGTGTGTAAAGCAGTGAGCAGGATCAAGCATGACACAGCTCTGAACTCTTGTTACCGTTCTGAGTAATCAGATAAGGTGGAGCGTACTGGGAGAGGCCCTTCGACCTTTGAGCTACTGCCTTTACAGTCACTTGGGACGAAACTGACGCACTTGTCCACGGTCTGGGGGTGTTCATTTTTAAACTACAATACATGAATTCAGACTTCAGCAGCACACAGGGTTGGGTGTCAAACTTCAATACATTTTCGTGCTGAAAACTGGTTTGCCTTTCCTCAGCTGGATCAGCCTTTTTGGAGTGAGAAGTATTTAAGTATTCAGACGAACCGTTAAAATGCACAGATTGTGGGTACCAATAAGACATGAAATATGATCCAGAAGGTCAAATTGCAGTTATAGATCAATGTGTTTAAAGGCGTGTTAAATGCAAAAAGCACAGCAGCTACTGTGGTATCTTTTGACAATCATGGGGTAAAGCAGCAGTAGTAGAAATACGGCGTTCATGTTATAAAGTAAATGACCAGGAACGCATGCCTGTATGTATCTGTTCGGCCAACGCAGCACCATGTCGGATGATGTCCGTTTATGTATTTTACAGCAGCGGTGCCAGTGAAATGTAGTTTCAGGCTAAAACAGCGCAGGGTCATCTGTAAAGAAAACTATTGAACCTGGAGACATCCATTGCTATCCAGCCAATAAGATATATGCAAACACACCATCTTTCAAATGAAAGCTAAGCAACATCGCGATGCGTTTCAATGTTTTGTTGCTGTTCCACAGCCCCTTGTATATATATTTTTTAAAATGCCGGGATATTTTTGGCTAAATCTGTTGAACCACGACATTTAATATCACAGCTGGGTGTAGTCAGGTGTGGCCTGTTGTATTGTGATCACTCCCAGCTGTGATGTAGATGTTGTGACGTAACTGCACAGCTGCACAGGATGAAGGAAAAAGCACGCCGGGTGCAGTTTTAAAGTATGTTTAGTATCATTTTGTTATCAGTACCAAAACTCAGATCTCCTGAGTACTACGATCAAAGCTTTTCTAATGATACTAAACTGAAAAAGCATTTTATTGATTTATCTTTTAGGCTGTTAAACGTAAGAAAGTAGAAAAAGACACCAGCAAGTAGCATCTTCAGATTTCTTGTTCTGACAAACCAAAATCCAAAAATGATACGAAGCAGAAGAAAGCAGCATCATCACTCATTGAAGAAGCCGGATCCAGTGAATTTAAGCTTGACAAACTACTAAAAAGATTTATCGATCACCACAGTGTCGCGGATTTGTTGCTCCACTGATCATTTCTGCTCTACGAGAAAGGCCGCCGGGCTGTTTAGCGAGCGTCTCCATCACACGAGTGCAAACAGCATCATGTGAAGCCGAACTTGCTCGTGCTATCAAAGATAAATCGAGTGCAGAAGCCTGGAAGCCATGTCGACCGACCTGCTCCATAAACACTGGCCACAGTCTCAGAGAGATGAGAAGGTACCCGGGGCTGCAAACCATTACTGAAGCGTAACTCAGTAATTTCCCTGGCACACTCTCTGAGGCGCAGCTCGGTCTTATCTTCAGGGCAGCGTGCCATCTCTACCAATCACTGAGTGGAGGAGGAGAGGGGGAACTTCCTTCCGAATCCATTCATGCTATTGAGGCCACCTGCTGTGACTGTCAATAGCTGGAGTGAAGCTGGGAGAAAGAAAGAGCCATCTTCGAGCTATGGAAGCAGAAGAGCTCTCCTCTGTTCTCTGTGCCCACGTCGCTGACTGTGGAAATCTGACGATCGACTTTGTGTCCTCAAACATTTGTTCAGTTTGCGAGCATACGAGTGCGTTTTGATTTCGACCCCGTCGCCGTGTGGCACAGACAGATCTGGAGCAGACTGTAATGATACTGTAGAATCTCACTCACGCCATGAGGACACTCGAGGGGTATGCGAGGATCCTTCATGTCTCCAGTTATGCTCAAAGCCCTGAACCTCGGCCAACACCACCTGTTAGCGCTCCTCACTCCTCTGCCAACAGCCTCTCCATTCCAGCTGTGTGTAATGTGTGTGTGTGTGTGTGTGTGTGTTGGTGGGAGACACGACTGTCCAGCCAACTGGATCTGTACTAACAGAGGGATTACCGTGGAGGAGGATTACCGTGGCACCGGAGTATATAAGCACACCAAGAGACACATGCACAGTCGGGGACTTGGTAGAGTTGATATATGGACACACACACACACACACACACACACTCATGCCCTTTATATCTTCTTACACGTTTTTTTTTTTTGAGTGTACCAATCTGGGAAGTACACAGTTGCCCCACCACAATAAAAGCATGCAAAAACATCCTTGAAAACTCCTGCAAAAGGCCTTGAATTGGCCTTGATTTCAGAGTAATGTTGTAAAAAAAAAAAAAAAAAGTGTGTCTTGCAATAAAGGCCTTTAAACAGCTGAGGCCTACAGCAGCTGATTGTGCATGTAGAGAGTTGGAGATTGGGTGAGGCTGAGAGAAAAAGAGGTAGGTGGTTAAACTTTGTGGAAATGAGCTTAAAAATGTGAAAGGAGGCTGCACACGTTAGAAAAAGACAAATTTGCTCCGTTGTTCTGTTTGTTTCATGGATGAAAAGGTTCACATACATTCATTTCGCCTTGTTTCAGGACGGTTTTGGAAGTCTGTCCTCGTTGTTTTCTTCTCCAATCGACTAATACAAGCAAAATAACCCCAAATCCTCAAATCCTGGTTCAGGATTACCAACGAGGCTGACTTTTATAACAATAAAAACACACCAGGAAACTCTCCTGGTGCGTTTTCCCAACTTTCTCCAAAGTGTCACAGCACTACGAGGCCCTGCTCCACTCACTTTACGCACACAAATGTGACTTTTTTGTTGTTGTTGTTGGTTCTTACCTTTAAAAGAGACCTTTACAGTGTTGTGCCTCGGCTACATGCGTCCTGTGAGCTTTTTTTTTTTTTCCTACACGTTTTTGTTTCACGTCGACAATTTCGGAAGAAGTGGAAACAGCCGACACACGCAGTCTCTGAACGTGGAATCTCAGTCTGCCGTCTGTCCCATACCGATCAACTACTTCACCAGCCCAAAGTCCTCCGCTGGGATCTTTTATATTCCGTTAAAAACGAGGACACGCCACCAGCTGACAAAGGCTGCTTAATATGGCGGGGCAACAGCTAAGCAAAACAGTTAAAATATCCAGAAATCACCGCCTGCTGATAGGTCAGGGTTGCCCTGAAAGACACACAACAATAGCCCGGATTTGCACCGAGGAGCCGACGAGGCCAAAGAAGGAATAATGCTGCGTTCAGGTACCCAGATTAAGCTCGTACATCCGGGTTTCACCCCCCAGTTTGATTACTCCCTGAATAACATAGAGTGCTGCAAAAGTTTAGGTTATTTTTTTCAGACTTTTCTCCATTATTTGCTTTTTTTCTTGTGAAATATTGATCATCGTTTCTTAAATGAAACGATATGCGATGTTAAGAGTTGGAAAATCAACTCTGACATCTGTCCAGCGATGAGTGGACGCAGTACTGCTTCATTTTAATGGTTTACAATCAAAAACTGGCTTTTAACACTAAATCCACATAATGAAATAAAATGGATCTGATTATCATACTTATACATCTGCTAGAGTACTTTGAAACCTAATAATCACACACAGGATTCTACACATACACCGTCCTTGTTAAGCAGATGAGAATACCAGGTTACAGTTCATAATAAAAAAGGTGAAACATTTGTATGATCTTATCAAAAAATTGTCTTAGCTGAGAGACAAAGATCCAGAGTTTGCAGCTTCAGTTGATCCACAGTGGGTCCAAATTTGTCGTACCTTAAAACAAAGTCATGTCTACTACTGAACTATGTTTCCAGCCAAGTTGAACAGATTTTTTAAACTCTCTTGTGATTCACAACAAAACAAAAACAAAGATTACAAGAAGGTCAGTGTCATGGCCCCTCAGATTTAACTTCCACCCAATGACCTCCAGTATGGGAATCACAAAATAACTTGGAAAGGCTTATCACAATAAATAAATTCTGCTGTATAGATTATTTTCTTGATTACTTGCCTATAAAATCATCAGAAAATCGTGAAAAGTCACAGTCACAATGGTCAGAAACTCAGACATTCATCATCCTACAGTATAAAACAGGGGAAAGCAGCAAATCAATCAATCACAATGGAGAAGATATAAGTACCTAATATTTGACATATTGCTTTAAATAATTACTTATATCCATTATTAAAATAGTTACAGGTTGTTGTTTTTTTATTCCGTTTGACTATAAATTACTTTATATAAGGACACTTGCTCCTGTATGGCAGTGGTATAGAGAATAAAACAGATCTTACACATATTAATTGATGTTTTGGGGAAGATTTTTCACCTGAAATAACTGAGAAACCCTTCACAGATTCCACACTGACACCTTGTGTGTCTTGGGCTTTTTTTTTTTCTTGCTCTGTTGTTTAGTGTATCTCGGTTCACACCGGCTTGTTCTGTTATTTCCGATAACACTCGAACGTCGCATCATCTCCCATTGAATGGTTTTCCCTTGTGCCCAATATGGCCGACATCACTGGCTCAGATTGAGGAGAAAACACAACATCTGGCTCAGTACCAGCCAGATAAAACTGTTCTCATTTTTACTGCTCAGTTAAATCACGTGAAACGAGTTTTACGTTTCATCATTTAGACACAAATAGCGACATTGTGTCTGGTAGTTTAACCTTTGAACCTCATTCACAATGTGCAGCCATCTGGCGCCCTCTAGGTTTGTATCAAAGCATGAATGCATGTATTTTCTTATATTGCTACTAACGTTAAATATAAATTTGCAGTTAACACACAGTGTTTGGCAGCCGGTTTATATTTCCAAAGGGAAACAGAGTGGCTTTATAATTTCTGATAGACATCAATGTGATCATAAAAACTTGGATGACGGTGTTTTTGAGAGGGGAGGGAGGGTTGAGTTGAGATTCATGTAAAATCTTGTATCAGCAAAAACAATGACTACAACATCTCCACGCTGCAGGTTCAACTTGTATGAGTTCCTTTGAAGTGATTCTCAAGTGATTTGCTGACCCCTACTGACTTTGACTGCACTGTGCTCAGCTGGCTCTGCGGGCTCGTCTTGGGGAGGAGGTCTCCTAAAGAGCGGCCCCTGTGGGACACAATACGCGCGCGCACACGCGTGCACACAGGCACGTACAGTTAGTTTTGTTTTACTGAAATTTGTTACCATTTTCAATCATTCTGATTTGCACATATTTGCTGCTTTGTGTTTCCATCTATTTTTCAAACTGTTCCATTTTATTTATACAGCACCACATCTATCTATCTATCTATCTATCTATCTATCTATCTATCTATCTATCTATCTATCTATCTATCTATCTATCTATCGATTTAGACATTTTAAATCTTCCATACTGGATGGTAAATGGGACTGGAAGCTGCTACACAATTTCTTATTATAATTTCTTATTTTCTTTTTCAGACTTGCAGATTGTGTTGGCTCTTCAGGTCTCTTAAATGAAACAATCTGACATTTTAAGAGTTGGAAAATCAACTCAGACGTCTGGTCAGTACTGTCTAATTTTAATGGTTCACTTCTATATATCTTCTTTATATCTCCTTGCTCAGTCACTCTCTCCTTTTCCATCTTCTGCAGTCTTTTCACCTCTGTCATTATGTCCATAGAGGCTGCTGAGCTTACATTGCCCGCTTGCACAGCTCCGGTTCTGGCACGACACCAGCTCTGCTCCCCATCAGCATTCACCTGCACCCTGAGTCTGAAAACCTGCTCTTACTAAAGCACATGTGGTACAAACACTAACCCCGATGCTCTGAGCTCACAGTCTCGGCAGCCCGGCTAAGAAACTGAGCTAACATTAGCTAACAGCAGCAGTTTACTTTATTGTCCATCAGGAAATGACAGAGAGTTGATGTGCAGCAGCCAGAGGACACCAGAGAGAAAAACAAAAACATTTTCTCCATAAAATATGATCCAGTTTCATCAAAAATCAGTGAAATATTTAGTGTGTGTGACACTTTTCACCTGATTACACATCACCGCTGCATCAAAAATGATTTCAAATCTATTATTTTATGTTGGAAAAAGTTACGCAATTTGCTTTAATGGCTCACAACCAAGAAGAGTGTGAACCACTGGCTTTTAAAGCCAAATCCACATAAAACAAAGAAATAAAACTGATCCAATACATTTCCCTTTGCTAGCCTGAACTAAAAACCTGTCGTAGGGTATTTTGAAAGATAATAATCACACAGACACGTAGAGAGAAGATGAGAATACCTGATTAAATAAAACTTATAATTAAAAACAAGTTGAGACGTTTGTATGAAATCTAATCCATAAATCTTGTTAGCTGAAAGACGAGGATGAGGAAGAAGCATTCATTTGTTCTGCTGTGGACACACAACTGTTTTTGGTCATGCTTGGTACCCTCAGTATGTATGTGTGTGTGTGTGTGTGTGTGCTGCTGCTGATGATGAATGAACCTCCTGTTCCTCTTGTGTCCTCACGATGGCGCCGTTTGCTCAGGCTTCCGAGCCTCATCTATACCTTTCTGTAACAGGCCTAATATTAGTAAGTCAGCTTCAGTTGACACACACACACACACACATGGGCTTTAAGTTGTGCTCTTCGCAGGAATCACGCCCCGCCATGAAGAAGTTGTGGATAGGCCCCCTCGAGCAGTGACTGGCTCTGTTCGTCATATTGCGTCAGAGTAAACAAAACGCTGACGTGAATCTCTCTCCTCTTTGGCAAAGTCTTCAGTTGGTTGGTGAGCTATAGGTCTGATTCACTGCTGTACAGTGCTAAATCAAAAGGTGCAGCGACCTCGAGTTGGTGATTATAACGAGGCCCCATACGGAATGACGAAACTGGATTTTTTAAACACAGGCGTCCAAACATCCAAATTAAAAGTCTCAGAACTTGCAGCCCACAACACTCCGCTCATGTCATGAATATGAATGCAGTTTAGATTTTACTGCAGTTTTATTTGACTGGATTTATTAGCAAATAATAAGCAGCATATTACAGAGAAGTCACGGTTGGATTTCATGCCAAAAGACGAGGCCCGACTGCTTCTTGGTTGATTACCACATATATAAAAGTATAGCTACAAACATTTTCTCTGTTTCTTTTATTTCGTTGCAACTTATCAATCTGCGCATTATAATGACACACGATTTCGGAACAATGTTAGTAAAATGGATGAATCGTTTAGAAAAGCCACGCAGGCTGAAAGCTCTCTGAATCCTGCGTCACCAGCCGGCGTTCAAATCAGATTACGTGCCTCGTTTATTTCAACAATCTAACGGTTAGGCCGAGGCCTTTAGCGCTGTCATTGCATGGCCATTATGGTCCCACATCCCCGCCACCACCACCACCACCACCCATCCACCATCCACCCCTTTATCCTCCATATACAGAAAGCAATTATTGGAAATGATTAAGAAAAAGTTGCTGTAAATACACAGAAAAGCCGCAATTCGTGATGATTCATTTCAGCACCGGACAGCTCCTGAATCCCCAGAGGCCTTCAAGTTGGTCATCGGAAGCTTGATCCCCCCTCTTCACACACACACACACACACACACACACACACACACACACACACACACACACACACACACACATCCATCAAAACATCCAGTCACACAAAACCACCATCACTTGCAAAGATGATCATTTCCCAGATCAGTCATAATCATAAAAGCCTGGACTTATTGATGACGCGTTGGGAGGGGGGAGAAAGAGAGAGAGAGAAAGAGATAGAGAGAGAGAGAAAGCTGTCGCGGTCAAATTGATTTGTATTGGTCGTCACATCGTCCTGTGCAAAAGTTCATGAATTCATGTATGCATTCACAGCTTTTTTTTTTCTTAAAAAAAAAAAAGAAGAAAGTTTGGAAGTAAACTTCCATCTTAAGGGGGGTGAGGAGGGGAGGGGAGGGTGGGGGGTTGAGTCTGACGGATGCATCGATGAGGAAGGAACTGTACTTTTATATTCCGGGAGGCAGACTTGATGACGTCTATAGCATCCTTAATGTGACTTATTGGAGGGAGGAGGGAGAGGAGAGGAGGGAGGGAGGGAGGGAGGGAGAAGGGGGGGGAGGCTTACGATACATGGATAAAAATCCAAGGCAATCACAGCACAGGACAAAAGTTTAGAGCAACGATATGTAGACGAACATACAGCGCACTTTACCCACCGAGTTTTTTGTTTGCCCGTGCGACCGCTCGAGTCCTGTTAATTGTGTATAAAAGTGAGATAGGCTGCTCTGAGGGGAACACAAGGAGACGACGGAGGCGCTTCAGCCAGGGAAGAAGTGCCGTGAGAAAGAAACCGTCTCTCTCTCTCTCTCTCTTTCTTTCTCTCTTTCACACATATACACACACACACATACACACACACACACTTACTACAACAGCCGCGCCCGGATCACAGCCTACAGCACAGCGCTCTCTCTGCTCCTCTGCTATAGGTATGTGCCTTATCTGCGGATTGTCTTTAAAAACTCGGAGAAATTCATTGATGGAGATAAAGTAATGGAAAATATTCCTTTTTCCCCCTCTCTCCACTCTGCACTGCATGGAAGATCTACTGTTTTTAATTACTTTGGCGCTGCATGCAAAACGGATTCTGTTGTCAATGCCACAGTTTAAACTTTTACCAAATGGGATGATTAAAGCAGACAGAGGTGTTCTCTCTCTTTTTGTCCCCTTTTTTTGGTTGAGCAAACGGACTTGGTTTATATTCGTTCCAGCTTTGTAGTTTGTGATAAGAGAAGTAGCACAGCATGTGATTTTGACAGAACAAAGAGCGAGCATGTTGTTTCTATAGGAGTGACTAACCTGTTTAATGTTCCGTTTTTTTTTTTGTTTCATTTCTAACAGCATGGCCAGTTCGAGTAAAGCGACTTTAATCTTGCTCATCTACGGAATCTTAATGCACTACAGCGTCTTCTGCACACCTATCGGACTAAGTTACCCTAAGATTAGGTAGGTGTACGCGCTTTAAGCATCTTTATAACCTGATTGTGATGATACTTTTTAATTAAGCCATGTTAAATGCTGCCCAAATGGCTCTGTTGAATGGTATTTTTTGCACTGTGGTAAAGTCTTATTTGATGATTTGGATCTAAGTCATATACGTGTGCGTAATTGCGCACAAACTGTGCGCGTAATTTTAAATCGCACAACTAGGAGGATTAGCAATGAGAAATATGGTCATTTGAACATACACAAATGGAAGTCTTGTGTGGAAAATGGCAATGGAAATTGCGTTGAGGTATCTGTCCGGTGGGACGGTACCCAGAACTCCCCTTATTAAAAATGAGAGTGCAGTCAATGCAATGGATAGCCCATGGGATGACGGTGGACTGGCGTCACCAAGGAGAGGCGAGGCGAAACGAATAGGAGAGCTCTATCCATTTAAGATTTATTCTTTTTTTTTTTCTCTCCTGTGAAAAAGCATATCCATAATTTGGGCGTGGTTCGTATCGATTCTAATTTTGTCACAGTTTAATTGCAGCATTCTTTTAATATATATATATTTTGGGCTCCACGCCTACACTAAATGCGAACATTTTCACACCCATTGTTTCGATGTTTAAATAATTAATGAGGATGTAGCCTGTGTTCAGATCAGGATGTTGGAATTAAAAGCAGATTTTTACGATGGAAAAAAAATCGATTCAAAGAAAGAAAAAAAAAAAAAAGATTTAGCATATTTTAAGAGATTATTTTTGTTGGTCAAATTTAAATATGTTGTTTTATTATTTAAAAAACACCTTCAGATATTTTCTTCCCGCGCCTCTAAAGCATTTTAACCTCCTACTGATTTAAAAACAGATGCAGACGTTTTGGCATTCTTTCACTGCTGCGTCCCACTTGTGCACAGATCAGATTTGTGATGAATGCTCCTCTCCCTCTCTTCTTTTTTTTCCCCTTTCTGTGTGTGCAGACTTGAAAACGACGCCTTCGATGAGGATGGGAATTCATTATCCGACATGGGTTTTGATGGCGATCAGATTGCTATACGGAGCCCACCATCCTTAAACGACGACGCGTACACTCTATACTACCCACCAGAGAAGAGGTAAACGTGCTTTCACATCACAGCTTAAAAAAAAAACAGAGAAGCCTCGAGCTGGAGTCCATTTTAATGACTTTTTTGCTGTTTGCGATAATGTTTGCTTGCTTTGTTTTCCCCAGAGTTTCTCATGTTATTTGTTCAGTGTTATTTTCATACCGAGTAGCCTAAAATGTTGGTTCCAAATACTCTTTAATAATCCATATATATGTAAAAAAAAAAAAAAAAAAAAGATCGGCAGGTACGGAAGGATACAGCCTGTGTGCAACACAAAAAATAGCACCTGATGTGATATTAGACCTGCGGGTGGGTGGGGACATTTTAGGCTACTTTTGATCATTTTGTCTGCGCTTTTTTTATTTAGTCACTGATGATCTATGTGTTTTGGCGTTTTATCATCTCAGACCAGAAAGGCATGCTGAGGAAGAATTAGATAGAGCCTTGAGGGAGATCCTGGGTCAGTTAACAGCGAGACATTATCTGCATTCTCTGATGACAATTCGTGCAGGGTAAGGGCATTTCTTATAAGCGTTCACCTGCAGTCAGTCATCTTTCTTTTATTTATTATTATTATTTTTGTTTGTTTCTCCGCTGCACAGAGTCCAGGCTGCTGCATAACTGTCTGTCATTTTAATGTGCGTGCTTTAGTTTTGTTGTATCTCTCTCTTTCTATACATAGTTTATATCTATGGAAAAAAAAAACGTGTTCATGACATCATTTTTTGTTTCTGTTTTTGTCGTGGCGTGGCACTGCGTTCATAAGAATAGAGGGGCAGTTTTCTGAGACTAAAATACACAATGATTTACATGTGATTAATCCATAAATTGATTTTGTTCCCCCCCCCACTGAGAAAAAAAAACATGCGTCAGAATATGCAATGGGCTGCAAATGAATAATTGATAACTTTTTCCCTTAAAACGCTTAAACCACTGTTTCTTTTACACTGTCTTGCTTGCCGCCTTTTTTTTTTTCAAAACGGAAATTTAAAAAAAAAGGTTTAAAAAAAGGCCCATAAATGCATTATTAATGATTGCAGGTAACTTTGCACCATGGCAAAATTCAAACTGAGACATCAAATAAAAAGAAAGAGGAGAAATCTGTTGAGTGAGAGGCTGCAGCTTTAACTAATCTTATTTATTTGTTTGTTTTTTTCTTGTTGTCTTTCTTTTTTTTTTTTTTTCTCCAGTGATGACAACAGTATGGAGGACGAGTCAGAGCCCTTATCCAAAAGACATTCAGATGGCATCTTCACCGACAGCTACAGTCGCTATAGAAAGCAGATGGCCGTGCAGAAATACCTGGCAGCCGTTCTGGGAAGAAGGTACAGACAGAGAGTTAGGAACAAAGGACGCCGACTTGCCTATTTGTAGCGTTGTTAAAGCGCCCAAACTGCCCTCCTGTGTATATACATCCAGTCGTTAAATCAAAGTCATTCAGATATATCTGACCAACCAGTGGATTGCGCCTGTGTTCTTTCAACATGTATTTATGTATGAAGTAAAGCCATTAAAATGAATATTTTAATAATAATATCGTTTTTTTTCTTTTTGTACAAAAGCACTTGATACCGCACAGTTATACTTTGTGGACCAATATTTTATTTTCATGTTAAGATGTTGAAAACAAAAACAAAATGACTTAAAAAAAAAAAAAAAAAAAGATGAAGAAGAAGAAGAAGAAGAAGAAATCAGAAAAAAAAAGATAATTGTGCACCTTCAACGTTATGCGCTTGAAATCTTTAAAGGTCATCTACATATGCAGAAAATAAATAGATTTTAAAAAGACAATCAAAGTATTGAATGTTATACTTATTTTTGTAACCAACGTTCTATTTTTTTAGTGTTGTTTGTTTTCCAAAACAGGCCCAAAGAAGCAGTGAGCATGCTATGTGAGGCATATCAGGCATATCCTAAATGATAGATGTTGCCCTTGTACACCCTTCTCCTCGCTCCCTTAATGGGAGCTCTGTGGGTTTGTATAGCTTGCTGCCCCTCCAGGGGAATTCAGATGGCTTCTGCCTCTCATTTGACGGATAACTGATTGACTCACACAGTCATTCATGTAAACTGGCGGTAAAAATCCAAACCCTTGTTTAAACATAAATTCAATTGCAGGCTTTTACAAGGGCGTCATTGCCTTGACTAAAGATTAAGGAAGCACTCTGAAAAGTATGCGGCAAACACTGCTTGCTCACTTGCCTCAAAGTCATTTCCTGCAGGAGATAAATCATGCTCCATAGGACTGTGTAAAGAATGTTCCATGTGTGTGTATTATGTACAGTATAGAAATCACACAGTGCACATATTCATCTCAATGTTGTCTGTGTTCAGTCAACAGAAATATTTGGAGGAATGTGCTTCAACTGTTGATTGTATTTGGGCAGCACTACAAATATTCAGACAAGGACCCAGAACATGTAAGATGCAGGAAATGAAGCATTTTTTGGACAACAAGTGGAGAGGAAAGGTAGCATATGAGTTACAGTTAAGAATATTTATCTTATCTCTTATTTATTTGTGCATGTGGAAATGGACACCTTGCTAATTTCGCTTAGAAACTGCATGCCATCGTGCTTTTTTGGATTGTGCTATTTGGGAGGTGGGCTGTGTAAGCCTATTTCAGCACCACTCGTCCCTCAGATGTGTTGGGAATGTGAACAAGGAGGGCTAGAGGTGGTGGAAACTGGTACTGCACTGACTTGTTGAATCTTTACCTCCCCTGCTGCTGTCATTGTGGATATCATAAGACAAGACACTGGACCCCCTTTTTGCTGATTGCCTTGTGTCCTGGTAGCAGTTTTTTAGAAATTAGTTTGCTTCTAGATCGCTGTGCTAAATAGTTGATTTGACAGTGCTGTGATTCTTTGTCAAGACAAGCCGATCTGTGTTAGATGTCCTCTTGGGGTATGTGAAGTGAGGGTGTGATAAAGAGCTGACGAGAGTGTTAGGATGAGATAGAGAGAGGTATGAATGGAGAGGACGAGAGAGCAGGAGACAAAAAAAGAGAGAGATAATGTGTGTGTGAGAAAGAAAGCAAAGTAGGCTGTTACATAAGAGACAGGTTACAGCACCCACAAGCCTAAGAGAGGCTGTCGCACCTGGATACAGAAACAAACAAGAGGCGCCGCCACTTCTCTCCTCACCTGCCAAAGGGAGATCAGGGTCAAGGAGTCAGATAGAAAATATCAGATGTTGAATTCCCTTCACTTTGGTAACAGCAGACGGATTAACAGTATGTGAGCGAAGCTGGACGAGGCCACTCTGAGTTTCCTTCTTGGACCCTCTAGCAGAGGGGTCTTCCCACTGACTTTTATTAGGAAGATATCATGTGCATTTTATTCAATATTATGCAAATGCAGCTTTATGCACCCCTGTAATCTAATCAGTGGCCTGCGCCCACCCCCCACCTCCCCCACATAGAAATTCTCAATACACTCTTCAATTTGGTTTTATCCTACAGGCTTTGTGTGAATGTGTACGGATGTAGACGGATGTTTGCGTGTCAGTGCGCATTTCTGTTCATGCACAAAGTGTGTGTGTGCAGGTGATGTTTGTTTGTTTGTGTGTGTGTGTGTGTGTGTGTGTGTGTGTGTCTGTGTGAGTGAGCGCGCATGCAGAGGTGGAAACAGCTTTTGGCTTTGGTGCCTTGCTTTGACGTGAGAAAAAAAAAAATAAAAAATAAAAACAAAAAATAAAAAATGAAAAAATTCGCCACAAGTGACAGATGGCAATTTTAGTGGCCCTACAATGCTGCAGTCCATTAGCTTACACTGAAACTTCCTTTTACTCTGTTTAATCGCTCGGCTTAGTCTGCCCCAAGAGTAGTAGAATTAGGCTTTCTTTTGAAGCATGGCCAATGATTCATTGAGCAAAAAAACTATATAAAAAAAAAAGAATAGATTGTATATGTTGATGGAGCAGGCAATCTGTGTGTGTATGTGCGTGTGCATGAGTTTGGGGTGTTCAGTGTCTGTGAGAGTTGTGATCAATGACCAGTGTTTGTTACTGTTGATTATGAGGTGTTGTTGATTATTTTGATATTGGTCAGTAATTTATTAATCAGAAAACTAGCCCCGATATCTTATTTACAACAATGTGCATCACTATCTAGAATAAAAGGGTTTCAGAACATGACAGAGATGTTGTTCAGATCATAGAAAATGCCTGTTGTTGATATTTCTGAAAGCGCCAAACGCCTTACTTCAATGTTTAATCTCTTATCTATCTGAAAACAATGTGTTTTAAAAGTGAACCTTAGTACAAGTGACATCGTTATACACACAGGAGTCCGTATATGGGGTTTTACGTTTCTCAATGTTATGAAAGTGTTGTAAGATTTGTATGAATAAATTTTTGTAAACAACAACATTTTCTAATCAATGTCTAATCTTTGAAATACATCTTTTTATTTTTTAAAAAGAAGATTATACGTGTGTTGTGAAGCAAACAAAGTAGGGAGCCTTAGTTGTAGCCTTGTCTCACATCTCGACTACTGTCTTACATTTGAATCAAGCTTAAATCTACCTTTAAAAGTTGACTTTACACCAACATCACCAAGGGCCACATATTTTTCTGAGCAGAGATCACCCCCCCCCTGAAATCAACACAAACCTCAAGTCACATTACAGAAAACAAAGTGAGACATCCCCCAGCAAACACAGTGCCAGCTCTGCTGTTCTCTAGCCGGTTGTGTCAACTTGAAGTCCTGTCGAGATAAATTTGTCTTTGAAAAGCCAGATCAACAGAACTCAAACAACAAATCTGAGATTTTTAAGGCTTTGATGCACGGTGCAGAACTATCAGCAAGAGGAAAAAACATTGCATCATGAGCAAAGAGCAAAAGAGAGAGAGAGATGCATTTTGCTGTCTTTTATTGATCAATCCTCGCCACGTCTCCACATGGTTTTAGAATTTCACAGTTTCTAAAATGAAAATGGAGAAAAAAATAAGGTTGAATACATCAACAACAGGCAAATGCACCTGCAATCCAAACAGAAGATCCAACCAACATCTCCAAGGAGATCGCCAAGATAAGCTACGACCCTGGACAGAGCAGCAGAGAGCTTCCCTCCTCCAGGAACAACCGCATCTTTCTCCTCACTCCATCCTTGGCCTTGGAAGTGCAGCTGTATCCCATGGGAGAGGAGGATGGGTGTGGCAAAGGAATATGTGTGTGATCTGATCCTCATCAGCCAGCAGGAGTGTGTATGTGTGTGTGTGTGTGTGTGAGAAAGAGTGCACATGCACCAGAGCTCAGCTAACCCAATCAGAGAAATGTTGCATGGCAACGGTCCACAAAGGGACACGGTTATGTATACGCATGTGTCAAGTGTGTTTGTATGTGTGGAAAGGGAGTGAGCTAGAGAGATTGTGTGTGTGTGTGTGTGTGTGTGTGTGTTGTGTTTGTGAGCATGTCTATGAGTGTATTTTGCTATTTGTGTGCTCTACACGGGCAAACCTTCAGCACTGGGATGGGGTTCTACAGTACACCTTTCGTTTGTGTATATCCACACACACTGCGGGCAGAACAGAGGAAGCACAGGTTCACACTGTCTCACAGATACTGTAATAACACCAACCGTTCGCTGGCACAGTTGAGCACAGGTGGTAAATATGATTAATAAAATTCAACAAAATGAATTAGCCACAAGAAACTGCCACACACAGATCCTGAAACATACATCTTTGTTTCTTCCCTGAGGACGTTTGATTCATGAAAGTTGCCCCGTTGCTATGAAAAGGCTGACAGATTGTCGATTGTCAAGGTTTGAGCTACCTGTGTGATATATAGGACCATCTCCATTCTTTATTTCCAGCCCCTCCTCCTCCTCCTCCCTTCCTCCTCCTCTTCCCTTCTTCCTCTTCAGTTGTCAAGAAGAAAAGCAGGCTTAGTCCTCTTGACAAGCACGGATTCTTAGATTTCTTAGATGCATGTGTGTCAGAAGAAATGGGGGGAAAAAAAATGTATTCATAAATAAATGGGATTTGATATTCACGCTCTGATACGCCCACAAGTGGATATTGAGACAAATTCTCCAATTTGTTTGCGCAGCAGTAGGCTTCACATGATGGGCCACCCTGAACCAATTTGTACATAATGTGCATTAATGCTTGAATCAATAAAATATGACTCCTCCTTCCTCGTAGCACCACATCATCGCTCCTCTATGGCATGCACCACTCTACTTCTCATCTCCCCATTAGCGTCTTGGAGCTGTTTTACAATTGATCTTAATTTTCCAAGAGAGTTGTGTCTCTGGTTGGTTGTCTGTTGGTTGGTTCTTGGAGGGAAAAAATGGGAAGTACAGCTGCGAAATCAGCCTGGCTCACACTGTACAGACTTTGGAATCATGCACGGCTTGTAATAACCTTCCCTTTACCCTCCGATGCCTCTAGACATGTCTTAATTATGTATAAGGTGTTAGAGGGGGAAGGGGAGGTTGTGTTCGGGGCTTTTCCAGGGGGGATACTGCACCCCCCCCACAGCGCCACAGCCACACCCATCTGTCTTTGTCGCCTTGTGTCTGATGAGCGCGTGAGGCCCGGAGTGTGTATGCATGCATAATACTGATGTATTGTTTGTATGATGTATGTTCGTATGATGAACAATTCTGCCTTTCCTTCAGCTGTGCGTGTTTGCGTACTTACCTACCTACAACACAAACACCCACCCCCAACCCTCCGCCTTCTCCTCCGTCATGTCTCTTGGGTATCAGGGTTAAGAATACAGCACTCACAAGAGAGGCCCAGACACAGCAATGATGCAATAAAAAATTGCACACACACCTCCACATCTCCCCTCACCCCCTCACCCCCTCACCTTGCTTTTCACCTCATGAATCATTCAGCGGTCAGATTTAGAGGGGGGACTGTCCGGCCGTGCCTGCTATGCAAC
The DNA here is from genome assembly GCA_028641955.1 of Protonibea diacanthus. NCBI lineage: Eukaryota > Metazoa > Chordata > Actinopteri > Sciaenidae > Protonibea > Protonibea diacanthus. The sequence continues at coordinate 17,460,547 of CM053988.1, read as the reverse complement.
ATGCGACTGTGGCGTCCCCCTGAATCCCCCCCTCCAGTCTCCCCTCTCCTTTAAATCCCATCTTGTGGTGGGCTCTGTCACATCTACCATTAAGCAGGAGGCACTCTGCGGTGAACAGAAGCCCCTCTGGGAGTAGCGAGGGGGAGAGAGTGACAGAGAGACAAGGAGGAAGAAAATAAGAGATGTGGGCGAGGGTTTGCAGACATGGACCACTGATCAAGAGTTGCTTCTGGCTTAGAGGGAACACTTTACCTGTGCTGCTTGAGTAATCATGGGTAACCAGAACTATCCATCATTTATCATGAGGCTATATGGAAGGAAAGGACGGAAAACGACCATCTCAAATGTCATTTTCTCAGCTACTGTGTGCGTGTGTCTCCAAGCTACTTTTGAATATGATTTGTACCCTAAAATAACATAACCCCATCAAAAGTTTGGACGCACCATCTCAATCAAAGGTTTTTATTCTTGTTGTTGTTACATTATGCATTGTAGGTTAACGGTAAAGTCATTAAAACTATGACATAACCGTCATAGAGCTGTGTGGTAAAAAGAAAATATGTCTTATATCTCTGATTCTTCAAAGTAGACATCTTTTGCTTTGACGACAGCTTTGCACGCTCTTGTCAGTCAGTTTCATGACGTCGTCACCGGGAACGCTTCTTCCAACAGTCCTGAAGGAGTTCCCATATATGCTGAGCACTTGTGGCTGCTTTTTCTTCACTCTGTGGTCCAGCTCAGCCCAGACCATTTCAACTGGGGTGAGGTCAGGTGACTATGGAGGCCGGGTTATCTGATTGCAGCACTCCATCACTCTATAGTCCTTACATGACCTGGAGGTGTGTTCGGGGTCATTATCCTGTTAAAAAAAACAAACCAGATCGGATGGTATGGCATGTCAATGCAGAATGCTATTGTAGCCACGCTGCTTAACAAATTGCCACCAGCAAAGCACACCCACACCGTCACACCTCCTCCTCCATGCTTCACAATGGGAACCATACATGCTGATAGCATCCATTCACCTTCTCCATGTCTCACAAAAAACAGCCGTTAGAACCAAAAACATCAAATTTGGACTTGTCAGATTTGCACTGGTCTAATGTCAATACCTTGTGTTTGTTGGCACAAACACTTCTCTTGTTTTTGTTGGTCTTCCTCAGTCATGGTTTCTTTGTAGCAATTCAACAATGAAGGCTTAATTCTGCTCCCAGGTCTGCTACTTCAGCTTGATGAAGCATTTATGTGGGTTATAATCTAAGCTACCATTAACTGATGTTAAAAACCACTGAGCCATGAGCTCAACAAAGCTGGTGATTTCTGAGGCTGCTAACTATCCTCTGCAGCAGAGGTAACTCTTGGTCTCTCTTTCCTGGGGCTGTCCTCATGAGATCCAGCTTCATCATAACATTTGATGTTTTATGTGACTGCACTTGAAAACTCATTCAAGGTTTTTGAAAGTATCCAGACTGTCCGACCTTCAGGTTTGAAAGTAATGATAGACTGTCGTTTCTCTTGGCTTTGTTGAGCATTTCTTGCCATAATATGGATTCCTGTAGTATGCGGCTCTTTACTCTGAACAACACAACTGATGGTCTCAAACACATGAAGAAGGCTCACCTGTTGTGGTGAAAATCCTTGGAGGTGCCTCATGGACCTAATTGAGAAGCAAAAGGTAACAGCTTTGACGAATCTAATATATAAAACACAAGCTTTGTTTACACTTTTTGCTTTTCACATAATTCCACTTGTGTTGTTTCATAGTTTTGATGTCATAGAAAGTAATAAAATCGACCATTCTTCCAGTATGCCAGTTTTTGCAGGTGAGTTGTTGTTGTAAAATACCCTCCTGGTGCTAAGTGTTGTTTTTATGTTAACAGTTTGTTCGAATTGTCGAAGCTTATCTTTTTAAAAGAAAAAAGAATCTAAGATTTGATATTCTAGTATAGTCTAACATGCTTGGCTCAGTTTTTCACTTCCTATGGGAAAGAATCGTAAAATTGTCAAAGAAAGTAAAATTTAAAACTGAATAAATACATTTTTAGCCACTTTGGTGTAGTGCAACAAGCTGCGCTGACATATTATGACCTTATAAAGATAATATGGAGAGTGTGTTAGCTGCCAATGAATATCCAACATTCACTCTCTTTAGAGGTTTGGTCTGTACCAACTCCTGAGGGAAATATCTGCTCTTTAGTTGCTAAATGCTTGACTCTGTTCACCGGCTAGTCGCTGTGTCTGTCTGCCATCGGTGCTGGGTAGGAGGTATTAGAGGTTTTCTGCTGAGAACAGCAGCCTACTGAAACAATGCTGATTAGACTGGTAAGACTGAACCTATAAATCCAAAACAATGAATCTAAACCTGCAGAGTTGTCTGATAATCATCATCATGTTTGACCCCTTTCACGTTATACATAGTAATCTCATCCTTTGTGAATATAAAAATATTGATCATCGCAACTTTATTCTACCTACTTGGTGGTTGGGACAATAAAATATTTGCCAAATAATCTATTTAAACAGAAAACAGAAAGTCATCGAGAGTTCAGACACCCTTTGGATTGGCCTGTGGTGCAAAACACAAACATGAGCATTAAGAATAGTTTGCAACCCTCAGTTAAAAAAAAAGTATTTGTAGGATCTCCCTCCCATCGTGAGTGCGGGTGCCAGCACAAACTATAATTTGTGAGTACATAAGTTTAACAGGCTTATACTCAGGGCTCTCATTCCCTGTAGTCGCAGTGGTACTTAACCGGAGAAAATCCTCAGAGCTCATGGCTCAGTGTTTTTTGAGATCAAACAAATTTCTTTAAAGCTTTCTTCTCCCAGTGTGATTCTCCAAAAGGCACCAACGAAGAACCGTTGTGTCCCGTGTGCTTCTCAACATTTCCCTCGATAACAACGTCGGAGCGCGGGGGTGCACCACAGCAGGTGAGCCTGCTGGCTTTTGAACTCATGCGAACGCTGTGACATGACATCAATAAGAAGTTGTGTTTTTGCATGAAGCCCAAAAGTGATTTTTGGCTTTTTAAAAGTCAGGTCATGCGCGACAGCATCCAAACGCCACATGCGCTGACCTTCAGAGTTCAGTGTGAGGTGAACAAACAGACACCTTGGAGCTTTTTTGTCTTTAGCTCATACACTCACACGGCTCATTTTGGTTGGGGCAAGGCTTTGCAAACACTGAATAATGTATCATTGCTGGAGCAGTTAGGTGTGAAAACTCAGTGTGAGATTAGTGAGAAGAAACATGTTCATGCTCTTTATATTCTCTTCTACGTCTCTCTCACTTGGCTCCAAATGAAGGAGAAAGACGCCGAATTATTCCTTCCCCCTGCAGATATCCACTGTTGCATCCCTTTCCACATCATTCACCCTCACTTCTCTAAAGTTGTGACGGATTTCCTGAATGAGAAGTGTTAATGAATGGAGAACAGTTGAAAGTAGAGAGAGAGAGACACTTGTCAGGCTCAGGCTTCATGGGTTATGCGCTCATGAGAGTCAAATTTACACGCTGACACACAGCTTGTGGTTATGTTACCTTTTTTCTTCCCTTTTAATGAACACAATGTGACTGTTAGTGTGCGTGTGAGTGTGTGTGGTGGGAAACGCTTTAATATATTGACAAAATACTGGTGAAGACTGTAACAGGATGTGATAGTTGCTTCTGTAGCTTCTTGTGGCGCGGCTCCAGACGTGACAAGTTCTATGGACCATGGGAAACACGTGTTTGACGGAAAAGTTGCTGTAGAATAGAAAAGCTGCAAAGTTCCTTTTTTTTTTTTTTCTGGTACAGAGCCTGAAAGAAAGCACATCTTTTGTTCATAATGGGATCGGCTTCTTGTTTTAACCTTTTTGTATCACCTTTGTAAAATGCATCTTCTCCATTCCTACAAATTTCTCCCGCTTGAAAGTGTTCGCGTACCGAGATCCCAGCGATCGCTTTAATCCCAAACCTCACATTCAAGCCAAAAGGGTAAGCGTTCACTTTGAGAGGCGGAGGCACAAAGCAGGCAAAGGATTTTCCCGTCTTTTCACACATATTCATGACAAAAGGTACTGCCTGTCACCGATCAACACATAACTCTTCGGGAATTGTCTGCGGCAGCTCTATAAAAAGTGAGGCTGTGTGATGAGGAGAGAAGTGTGAGTGGGAAACAGAGGGAGGTGAGGGAACCAACCAGCCTCTTCATTCACACCTGTGAGCGACATCCTGAGCTCCTTGGGTTCCAGCATCCGGCTCTGCCTGTGTTTCCCACAATTTCCCTTTTGTCTCGCTTCCCTTCTGTTGGTGGGCTCCCCTCCTACACGGCTCTTCCCATCAGGGATCTTTTGTTACATTGATTGACATGTTGCTGAAACAGTGATGCGACTAAAAGCAGTAATCCGTGACATTTAAATTTTAGGTTTTGCTACTCTGTAACTGACTAATATAGTGATTCAACATGTGCATTGTTATCTGGCGGTAGTTCATCTCAAGTGGGGCTGAATTACCGCTGTGATTTAATGAACTGAAGGGGATGGAAGTTTCGATTTTTCTGGCTTTTGTGAGGTAAATACATATTGTGGGGTAAAAACATGGATGATGGTTGAATACATCGCAGTCAGCAATCATCCCTCTGATGGATGAAGGTATTTTATGTGGATATTTTTCAGGCTTTTTCACCTTTATTTGGAAGTTGAAAGCAGACGGGAAAACGGGAGAGAGAAGAGGGGTGACATGCAGCAAGGACTTTTGGTACGTGAGGTGCACACTCTACCAGGTGAATTATGGGGGTGATGCCCTGGTGGCCATGATAAAAAATTAAATATGTAATATAAATATAAAAGTTTTGTGTCATAACTTTCCCAGGTGGGTATTAGTTTTATGACTTAATTTGCTGACTGATCAGTTTACAAACTTGCTATCTGTGTTTAGACTTAATAAAAACCTGTAATCTATGAAACTGTAAAAGTGAAATTAGAGTTCAGTGGATTCTGAACGGCAATTTTTGGCTTTTTAAAACTTCTATCTGATGTTTCAACAACAAAACGTGTCTGTTGGTTTAAAAAGGGAAACAAAGTCAACGTCCTCCTTTGCTCCTGTTATAATTCGTACAGCCACTTGAGGGCTTTTTCACTTGAACGGACATTTTGGCGCACGTTAGCCACTTTTTCCTCTATTTCAAGTGAACCAGCAATCCCAGAATCCCTGCAGATGCTAACTTGTACCATCATGCCTCTCGAGACAAGCAGACACTGCAATAATTCCGCCATTGTTTTGGTGTGGTTGATGCGGAGTCTTTGTTTGTGAGTTTTTTCGGGTTTACTTTTTGCTGCACCTAAACTTTCAGTTCAATCACTGCAACCGTGACGCTTCTTCTCTCTTTAATGGAAAGAGTGACAGATGTTTTTTGTTTCTTTGTTTTCTGTTGTGCCTGATAGATCACATTTTGCTTTGCATTTTTATTTTGCATCAAACCAAAGATGTGAAGGACGGATTTTGGATGCAAATCAGGGCCGTATTTCTTATGAACTGATCTATAGCTGCTATTAGTTACAGTTGAGACTGAGTACATTTATTGTGTTGGATCAGCAACTACAATGGCAACATTCCATCTTGTTAGATTTATTGCAAAATACTCATGCAGGCATACATCTGTCACGCTAAAGATACTGTAAACAGTCGCTGTCAGTAAAGTAGTTCATCAGCCGGCCTATTTGCCTGCTATGAACTCTAACAGATAACTAAATTGATGTATCTACATCTTCATCGCATCATAACACGCATTTGAAAACGTTGCAGATATTCTTGTCTCTTCAGACGTGGTCATTGTGTTAATTTCTGCCGGTCTGTTATTTGTAGTCTCAGTACAAAAGCTCATGGCTGTCTGCTTGGCAGCTGCTGTCAGTCCAGTGACATCACTGTTCTGGCACAGTGATTACCGAGGAATGCAGTGAAAACAACATGGCAGTGACTGCTTAGCATCAAAGATGCCTCCAAACAAAAACAAACAACCAAGTCAACCTTGCATAAGCCCCGTGCGGATTGATATCTCTGAGTAATAATCACGCAGGATTATGATGAGTCTCATTAAAACAGTTCCTCCTGTATAATATAATACCACAGTAGACTTTGTTTGAAGTAAAATACATTGGATGTGTGTGGACTGATAAGAATCGGTACCGATGTTCTGCTTAGTGAAGCCTTTTAACAAACTACAGAAGCTTTCCAAGCGTCATATCATTGAGTCTTTGTAAAGTTAATGGCTAAATTCAGAACATTTTTTTCCAAAACAAGAAGCAGAGGAAAGAATGTGTAAAAAATGTAGCATGGGAAGAAGAATGTATTACTCATTTTAACAAGTCACAAAACACTGAATCTGCTTAAAATGATACTACACTTTTAACAGATTCTAGTCATTACTACATGTCTTGTGTTCTCTCTGTCTGCCTTTAAATAGTGTATGTTGTATGGATGCGTTACTGTTCTTCATTTCAGGTCCATTATGTGAGATTTAGTCGCGTCTCGTGGTTAGATGGCAGATTGCAAGAAACTGAATATCCCTCACTTTACCCTTCACTTCCAAACATGTAGGAGAATCTAGGGAGGCCACAAACTCTAAAAAAAAAATGTGAAAACTGTCTGCCAGTGTTTACAACATGGTGCAACTCCATAAACTCCACGAAAGAGGATCCGCTGTCTCGTGTGATAAAAAGGGTTCATTCAAAAGTGGCAACAAAACAATAGTAATCTTGTTTTCAGATGATTATACACTAATGAAAACGTACTTCTGAATATTATATCTTCCAAATGTTACACACTAAATCTTTAAGCTAAGTTGATTATAATTCATGTAGGTGAGTCCAACGTTTAAGAGTTTGACAGCTAACAGCTGCAGCACCATCATAACACCATCGGGTAGAATGTCTTGACAGAGAGCCGCTATGAACTCCAAATGAAATACCTTGTACAGTAAGTATTCATTGAGTTTATTCTTAGTATTATACCTTGAGTATTATCCTCTTTTTAAAAATACTTTCATACTGCAGTTCATGCATGTATATAAGGACGACATATTATCCAGTCCTCTAAATAATAAACAAATTCTTTCCCCATGCTGTTCCTGACCACATCATTATCAGTTAATGGTACGCCAAAGGATGACATCACATCTGTGATTAAGCTTTTCTTGCCAAACCTCCTGCCAATTCATCCTCCAGGTCACTTTCCTGTTCGGCGACCGATTGCACAGTAAAAGGACACGTACTGAGAAACAGCTGTCACTCAGTCGAGTCTCAGAGGTGTCCATCACAATGGCTCGTGGATCCAGAATATTCACCATCTGCTGCTGTTTTGCTGGACGTGTAGCGTAGGCCCATATCACTTCCACTGTTTGGTGTAGGAGGCATCTAGTCACTGACTGACAGCAGCTTGCGAGCATGTTCAGAGCCATATGGGGGAAAAAAAATGCTGCATGATGTCGCGAGGCAAAATCATCAGTCTTTAACTCTAAGTGTAAAACTCAGCACTATGCCAGACAGATGCCACCTATCTGCTCTTTTAGGATCTTAATTTATAGTTTGAAACAGCCACTGCAGAGGCAACTCACCTTTGAGTAGTTTTAAGTTATTAAGTAGTATGGATAAACTCAACAACAATGTTGAGATTGGACAGTTCTGCTCATTCATTTAGATGACAGTGGATGGAGCATGAAAATTGTCCAGATATACTACAAGTGATGTTGCAGCGTGAAGAGGGGACAGATAAAAGCTGTCAAGCAGCTAACATTAGCGTACATATGGTAATTTAAGTTATCTTTTGTCAGCCTTGCTTCACTATATTGGAGGACAGTTTACTTACTTACTCACAACACATCTCAAATTTCTATCCAAACCCATTTTTTTAAGGTATCCTCATACATGAATCATTGCAATATAACAAAATATCTTAAAAATATCCATGTTCACTGCTGACTCGAGGGAAAACGGAAATGTCAAGTATGTCAGCATCAATATTAATCAATGACAAAACAGGGTGCAAGTGGAGCAAGTGCCCGGATGACACAATGCTTAGCCTGTTCGCTGATACACGAAGCAGGTTAGGACATCTTCATTGAGAAAAACTGAAATAACTTTATGTCCGTTCGTTCATTCGCTTCCAGTTAGGAAGCAGCATCATGAATGAAAGTCAGACAAAGTGCCAGCTCACCACCACGCTATATAAAGAGCAACTTCTCGCTGGTTCCAGATTCTAAAATGTGAGAATTTGATGCTTTTCTTTGTCATATATTACGGTAAACTTAATATCATTGAGACCAGACAAAACAATGTATTTTAAGGAGTCACCTTGGTCCCAGAGAAGTTTTTCTTTTCTTTTCTTTTCTTTTCTTTCATAATTGTTCAAAGATTAATGTCTCCAAGGCAAAGTCCTGACCGACTGTAGTCTCACTCTGCATAATTCCCAGGTTAGCTGACTCTGCGGGCTCTTCAGTCTTTGAGAAGTAAACTTTGTTATAGTCAAAACCGCCGTCTCTAAAGTCAAGGCATGGCCAGACAGGAACAGGGAAAACAAAATGCAGCGCTCAGAAAAATGCCTTAGGCTTAAAGCAGGGGGGCGAGTGAGTGTATCGATCTTTGGTCGTAACAACTTCCTCTGTCAGCAAATTTCTATTTCTGGATCTACCATATCTCAGGAAGCCAACGAGACCTGATTTGCGGTGAATGACATTACATTACCTTGTCTCTCCTCCAGCCCCAGTGATCTATTTCTATCCAAGCACTCTAAACCATATGTCATTTAAGTTAAATTTAGGCTCGACGGAGGAGACCGAGGGAGGCAAACCCCCCTTGTCATGCTGTTGTTGATGCTGCTCTGCATGCCTGTTAATTGCCTTCCCCCTTGGGTACATCCCCACTCCAAGCAGTCTCATCACCCCGTGTACCTTTCATGAATGAAAGCTCAAGGTAATGAGCAATACTTTTCCTCTTGTCAGCAGACATTCATGAGCAGAAACCCGAACTGCGCACCAAGAGAATTTGGACTGCTTTCACAAACAAAACTACCAGAAGGAAGTGTCAAAACCTTCGTGCCAAAGTTGGTGGTGCAGTGGTTTCACCTATCAAGCAGGATGGGAGACTCCTGGGGGGGTTGTGTGCAGTGGCAGTGACAGGTAAGTCTCATGAGAGGAAGGGTCTCATGTTTATGGACTTGTATCCCATGTGTGCCTATGCTGCACTTGGTGATGAGATAAGTTGGACAGCAAAATAAACAAGCTTTAACAAAGATGCTCTATTAACTCAAGTGTAAACATATCTACCTACAACAGACACTGAGGGGAGCGTTTTAACTCTCGTTTTAACGAAAATCCCTCTCTGGAGAAAGGTTCTGGACAATCAATGGATTCTGATTAAATTGACAACAGTGACGTTGAGACCGCTCCAAATGAGACGCTCCTGCTCTGCCGGGTGATGCAGCATGATTCATGACAATCTTGAGAGTCATTCATCCCCCATCAGGCAGTCATCGTTCCCAAACCTCTGGGTCAGCCCCATAATAAATATAGATGTTGACACACAGATTCTACCAGTCACAGGAACAGACAATCCATGTTGTGGGTGGACTGAATCTGGCCCCCGTGTCCGCACCTGACACCCTCCAATTATATGTGACAGATGCTTGGCGCGTGCACACGCACATTAATACTCTGCAGCACGGAATGAAATCTCCATATCTGACACGGGGCTTTTCTACCCCCTCCCTCCGCCTCTTCCCTTTGTTCTCTGGGTGTATGTGACCAGATGTGGCCCTACTACAAATTTAATAAAGATGCGGCACTGCGACTGTGTGTGTGTGTGTGTGTGTGTGTGTGTGTGTGTGCGCGTGCGCTGAGACTCAAAGCTTGTGTGAAAGCTTGAGTGTGTGAAAAACACTACTACTGTAGTGTGCATACATGAAGCTATAGGTTTGTTTTAAGTGTGTGTGTGCGTATCTGGTGTGTGTTACATGGCATGTACTGATCCTATAGATGTGGATCTCTGAACCGCCTTATTAGCAGGCTCCATGTGTCAGTGGTTAATCCCTCGGACTCTCAAGGGACAACCTCCCTCCGACGCCCGTCTCCTCCTCCTCCTCCTCCTCCTCCTCCTCCTCCCCTTCCCCCTGTCCTCCTGTCACCCCCTCATCACCACCTCCACAGATGGGTCCTTTTATTTCCCCACAGAATACTAATAATGGCCATTGAAGGATTCCAAAGGGGCTGGTTTATCCCCTTTACACCAGCAGCAGGGCTGAATGGCGTAATGATGCAAGTGGTGGCCGAGGGAGGGAAAAGGGAGGATCCTATGAACAAATAAACAACGGCTAATGCAAACAAAGATTTTCTCCGTGGTTGTTTAAGTGCTTCCTTTTGAATTCATGAAGTGCTGCTACGTTCACTGCGGAAGTCCCCAAAACCATGGATGGATTTTATGAGATAAAGCATTTGATGAAAAGTTATGAGCAGGAGTTGTGCAACTTACAATTTCATCTATCAGCTTTATTGCGGAAACACTGTTCTCACAGAGTCATGAGGAAAATGAATGTGTTGTAATAAAGCCGTGGTTATTATAGAGTCTACTTATATGTCAGGTAGCCATATGGTGGGAAAATATAGCTCATATCATCAAACCAGGGACAGGGAGCAGCCAGAAAGAAATAAAGAGGGGGCTACTACAGCTTCTAATTATAGAAAAACATTATTGAATGTCTCAGTGATGCTGCAGTGTATAGCAAACACAGCCTGGAGTCAAGTCACTTTGTCTGTGAGGCAGGGAGAGAGGAGGATGGGAAGACAGAGAGGGTGAGGGAGAGCTTTTAAACATCTTAGGTGTCCCACTGCCAAATCGACTGCTACTAACTCTCAGTTGGACAAAGCTATTTTCGTGATTCCTGTAACAACTCACAACACAAGCCAAAATTAAAAAGACACATAAACTGTCTCAGGAGAACGTAAAAAGAAACGCATGAAAGCTGTGCACCGAGTAACTTTGCACGCTGGCTGCTCCAGCTGGCAGCAATGAAGTTCAATACGGAGAAGCTGCCAACAGCTGCATGAAATGTTGTCAAAATTAGGACAAACTGCGTCGGAGCCACAAATTATGTGAAGCTGTCATTCCTCCACCACAAATTTAAAAATCAGCAGTTTAGACAGGTATGTGAAGAGTGACGACGAAATCTATTCTTGGGCAAACCTGCTTTATTTATTTCTTTATTTATTTTTTACAACCTACAGTACATTTCAGCTGAGTAAATACACAAAGAAATCTGTGATTTGTGTGTTTTTCAACTATTTATAAGTGAAGTTTAAGACTGATGGTCAGGTTACGCTTGTTCAAAACTGGTCCCTAAGATGAGATGTTTTCGGCCACGTCTAAAATCGTGACATCAGTCAAAGGCAGGGTGAAAAGTCATCCGATATAGAGTGTGGATGAGTAACATTGTTTAATATGGGGATAACAGAGCACATTTTCAGATCTTTCAGTCTCTCCTGGAAGTCATTCATAGTGTTGCACTCGATTGTTCACATGAAAATTGAAAGAAATCGTTGTTGGAGGGGAAAAAAAAGGACTTCAAACCTTTGAACCTCTCACCTCCACACAGGGGATCAGTCAGGGTATAAAGTGGGCGTGAATGTTCGATCTGAAAGTTACAGAAATTGTCAGCCGTGCAAGCCATGAAAGGTGTCAGAGCGATGGGTGTGGGTCTCCAAAGATGTTCAAGTTTGACTATACTTGCCCTTTAAAGCAGGCTATGATAACCTGGACTGGATAATATAAAATCAATAAAAACATGAATCATAAATCATAATCAGAAAGGCGTGATAATTGATTCTCGTTATCTTGCAGTATTCCCGATTGTATACACATAAAAGAAACTGTTTACAGAAACATGCAGCTTCGCAGAAAGTTCAAAAGATCTTCCAGTCGTCTTCCAGTCGTGTCCCAGGACTTCCTCTCATTCAAATCTTTCTATCTTTATCGATTGTTGAATGCTTGAATATCATTGAGCTCCTATCATCTTGTCTTACAGAACTACTTCTGCGCAACCCACTACCACAAATTCACCGCCAACCGTGATGCTCAGATTGTTCCCATAGATTCTGTTGAGAGGTTTCATTTTTCAACCTACTCACTGCAAAACCACCGGCGTCTAGACACAGAGGAGATCCTGTTCTATCTCTGTCTTCACAGTCCTGTATCGGGCCTCTCTCTGTTGGTATGTCAATAAATATTATTACACCCATTGTTTCTCTCTTTATTGAAATATATTTTTTATTATGTATTAAAATATCTGTCGTTTAATTAGGTTGTAAAAGCAAGGTCCAAGCTTGTGTGTACATGAGTGTGACCTTTGTGTTTGCAGATTGTGACTTCAGGAGGGAGTTTAAGATTGTTTTGGATGAAAGTTAATATAATGATTGAAGATTTCATGCCAGGTGTTGAAATCTGTTTATATCAAGCAACAGTGACTGGTTTGTAGTGCTTCAACGACAGAATGAAAGATTACATCCATTTAAAATTACAATCAGTGAGATCAAGACTCAATTTTAAAGTCGCACTCATTACAGAGCAGGCTTTGCATGGCCATGTGCCAGAGTACATCATGTGAACATCTCACTCCCTGCTATCCTAAAAGGCCTCTTAGATCTGCCGGGTTAAACCTTTCAGCTGCTCAGAGTCCAAGCTGAAGTAAAGAGGTCATAGAGACTTTGCTGTACTGGCGCCTCAAACTTTGGAAAAATCTCCCGGTTTAGCATTGCATCGGCTGGCACTGTCTCAGCGAAGAAATAGTGCTGTAGTGGGATTTTCACTGATTTTACAAATAAAGTTCAGTTTAGTTGTGAAAACAGTTGTGCAAAGGTCTTCTGTGGCTTTGCAGGAGCTTCATCTCCTCTAAGAAAGTAACCTTGATGTCATTATACCTACTTGTCTCACTTTGGGCTTGGAAGCTAGGAATTAACAGTAAACCTGTGTCACAAACAGTGGAGTGGAACATTTACTGCACAGAGGTTGTAATGAAGAAAATCTATCCACTTGCATTGTGGGAAATGTAGTATATAGACTTTTTGCAGTTTAATCAAACTAGGGATTAAAAGTATCCTCATATCTTTGCCTTTGGTGCTTTGATTTGACAGTTCTATTCTCAGTAAGTCTCTCACATGCCCTCAAACCATCTGGATGCAAATACTAAATCACTGAAGAACCCCTTTAAAACATATTTTTCGTACACTTATCTGTCCCTTTTATTGCCACACTTAATTGTTTTGCTGTAGACTGGTGTCGTCTTTTTATGCTTTCTATCCCTGTTCATTGGAAAGCACTTTGAGCTCTGTGCTTTAGAGTTGTAGAAATAGAAATATTGATTATTTCATCAGTAATCAACATTCATGAATCGTATCCTAACATATATTTCCCAAGAGGACAAGTGTTCGCTTCTTTGCAGCATAATTGGCCTGAAGGTCAGTGTTGTAAGGTTAATAAAAACAGCAATGCAATCTAAACAAAACAGCAACATAACAGACCATTGTCTTCTGCCTGTATTGTGCGGTGGCTTCTTGTCATTTCATTCTCTCCAGCTGCAATAATCACTTAGTAATTGTCCTGTAATGTTATTTATTTTATTTTATTTTTTTATAAATATATGATGGCTTTCTACTGTTGGCTCCCCGTTGGAGTGTTCTTTAAGGACATATGTCCTCTGAGAGTTTAAATGAACTGCTCTAAACATGCTCGATGTGAGTTGATGTTCTCCTCCTGCCAGGTTTCACCACTAGCTGAACTCTGACTGATATCCTGTATCTACTTTTGTCTCTCATAATCCACTGTGTCAGAGGAAGCATGTGGCATCCTAAATGGAATAGTGGAACATTTGTACATCAGCTTTTGTTACATTTTTTTCCTCCAGTCCAATGTTAAATTATTGAACAGAATGCATCCCGGAAAAACAGTCTCTCTGAGGTTATTGCGGATTCTGTCCTTTTGGGTCCGTTCTTTTTCGTTTGGTGTGAAAAAGACCTCTGCATGAGCTTGAGAAATGGAAAGCGTGGTGGAATTCCTCCCTGCTGGCTAAAGCACAGGCCGACTCGTCTGCCTGCAGAAGCAACAGATGGCCATGGTCTTGGGTTGCTAGGAAACTGGTAATCAAATACTTTAATTCAGATTGAATTGGGAATCTGAGGTTTATTAAAAGCAGGGTGAAGTCTTTTGTTATTCAGATGGCAAGATGTCTGATTTCTCCTTCTTATTTTGGTTGGTAAATATTTGACTGCCCTCAGAGTTGGATATAGACTTGGCACTGTGTTCTGGACGAGCCGTGGTTGTGTGTGAGTGCAAATGATTGACAATGTCTAATTAACTGCCAAAATAAATGAAATAAATTGTCAATAAAGACAAATATCCAATATGTTTGTTGGTGAATTTATAGCTAAGGTGATGTTGGTTCATAGTTTATTCGCTTGTTCCTATTTACTTTATTTGTTGTGTTCTGTTGGCTTGAAATAAAAGCCCCAAGTTCAGTTTTCTTAAAAGGGGAAATTGGCAACGTTCCACACATTGTTGATCGCCACAGAGGTCAAAGGTCTTTTGGTTGTTGTTAAAAGCTCTGCAGTGTGTTGTTGGAGTCACAATAACACAATAGTAAGTTAAATTCATCAGCAATAAAATTCATTGATGGGTTTTGTTACTACAGTCTTAATTGGTCTGTAGCTTCCGACAGCTAATGTTAGCAAACATTCTGTAGATATTTCTGTATAACTGACACGAATTCACAGGCTACCTGTGCCACTGTTTGACTACTTTAGATAAAAACAACAGTGGTTTTATTGCAAAGGTAATACAAGATATTAACACACTGTACTTCACTGTGAGACATGTTGGTTGTTTCCTGCTGCTTGTGGTCCTGCAGTAACCATCAACATGGTGCCTTTTCATTTAATTGTAAATAAGCCAAAATACTTTTCTCTCCTGCTGGTTGGTCTGCATGTTGTGTGGCACACTACACGTGTGCAGCAGTTTGTCTCTCATCACCTGCTGGGTCTATAGACTTTGCATTGGCATGACAGAATTAGTCTTTGTATGCTCTGGGGAAGTGTTTTTCACTTTGAAGTGTCCAGTCAACAAATTCATCTTTTATAACTGCAGTTTAAAGGTCCACTGTCTAACATTTAGGATGATCTATTGGCAGAAATGGAATATAATATTCATAAGTAGGTTTTTCACTAGTGTATAATCACCCGGAAATAATAACCATTATGTTTTGATTCCTTTAGGATGAGCCTTTTGTATCAACAGAGAAAGCAGCTCCTCTTCCACAGAGTTCCTCATGTTGTTTCTACTTGACAATGGCTATAGAGGGTGTTTTTTCACAGCCACTGTGGGTTCACATTTGGAAACGGAGAGTGAGGTATGGGGTATTCAGTTTGTTGCAATCTGCAGCCTCACCACTAGATGCCGCTAAACACTGGTGGTTTGGGCCACAGGGTATTTGTTGTTGTTGTTGTTGTTGCATTACTTCAGTTTTTTAATACATCCACACTGTTCTTACATTCCACTTGCTCTCTATTATGTTTTGTAACAATTCAAGCAACCTACTTGCGTAAAGATAGAACATTGTCATAAACCCAAAAACCCAAAATCCATGCAGAGATATCTTTCAATAGCACAGTATAAAGAGTTTATCTCCAATACTCCACGACACATATTGATTTTCAAAAGAAAATATAGAGGATAGGATTTTGCAGGTGATTTGGTTTGACAATTTTAACATCTTGTGATGTACTTTCTGTCCACAGCAAACATAAATATACAATGGCTATAAGTAATCCGATTTATCAGTATTCCTATCTTGAGAGTTGTAGTGACATAAAGAAAAAAAACATGAGCCTGAGTCTGAATGACATAATATTGGCAAACACAGCCGTTTCCAGATGTTTTACACCAGAGTTTCTATCAGAGAGCAGATTTGTTGATTTGGCCAGCACTGGTGCAGGAACAGTTAAGCCTCCTGTGATGCTGCAGTGCTGCAGCCGTTCCCTCAGTTAGTGGGACAGATCAGAGCTAATATAACATTTCCCTGGTGAGTTCATAAATAGATCCAAACAGAAGACAGACAAACCTAGAGGAAAAATATACCCAGTGACTGCTGGTGTTGATTACTGATTGTTATTTTCTCTTTCATCTAAATATAAACATAAGATGGTATTCCTCAATCCTCTGTTCTCTTTTTATTTCCTGTAAGACAGCAGACAGATGAATCATTTGGAGGGTGGGTATGTAAACACACGAGTAGTTGCATATGCAAATTAATGTCTGTATACACACACACATACTGTATACATACACAATCTGTATCATAATGCCACAGAGAAGACACTAAACTAAAGATACAGTCACGTCTGCCGCCAGTTCAACTAATTTAAAGAAAGATTTCAGAGGTACAACATAGGTAAGACTGAAATGCTGAGCAGAGTGATCATAGACTGTAAACAGTCTGCCAGAGCCAGCTGGAGCTCACAGTCAAACTAGAAATGTCTTCAATGAAAGTGAATGAGACAGAGTGAACATTCACAGAAATTGGTGCAAGTGTGAGTTAATAAAACAAAGCAGTGAGCAGCATTTAACATGGACAGATATATGAAGTTCCCCGTTTGACAGAAAACCTCAGCTGGGTTAAAGGGGTAGTTCAGGCATTTAGATATTTGAATATTTTCCCAGCTTTACACAGGGTTTAAACTGGGGCAGTGCAAATAAGCTTATGCTCTTCTGTCATCATGCAGAGCTTTGCGTCCCAATACACTCGCTACACGATGTTTACAACTTTAAAGAGAGGATGTAGCGGAAGTACCCTACTGATCATAACACATACGGGTGAATTGAGGCAACGTTGCCTCCAAGTTTGATGTCAAGAGGTAACAGTAACATTAAGTTGATGTTCTAGCTTGCAGAGCATCTCTCAAGTCTGTCTGTCTGTCTGTCTGGTTTGCCTGTGTGGGCTGTGTTCTGTGACTTTGTGCCTGACAAAAGTGACAGCCCTTTTCTTTGACACTAACCGTAGACTTCAATTCGATTTCAGTCTGATCTCCGTACTTCTCCAAACTGGGGGTGTGCTGATCACTATCAACTGTAGGTTATACACTAAGCAAATACAACTCTGCATCCTCTTTTTAACTGTGTGTCTCTCTATTACTGATTCCAGATAATGGGTCAATCTTTCCAGCTTCCCAACATGACCTAGTAGATACAGCACAGACTTGATTTCCCTGACTATAATGGCATGCGAATATGCTGTCTTTTGCAGCCTCATGTTTAGCGGTTTTGACCTTTAGGGCCCATTTAGTCTGACCAGCATAGTCCATCCACACAGACATGCAGTACTGTCACAGATGAGGCATTTAATGCTGTATTTTTACCTTACGATGGAGGAAAAAATACTTCTGTCTCAGAGGAGTTGGATCAGTTGGCTCTACTTGCCTGGGCTGGACAGCCAGGTCAGCTTAATAGGCTTAGTCACTAAACTGCTCACTCTATTTTTTTTTTCTGGAAGTTCTAAAAAAGGAAAAAGGATGAGTTGGGAACACTTTTTTTTAAGTGTAGGATCACTCTGAATAAGGTGACAGTCTCTTACATATGAATATGTTTTATTTTGCCAAGATTCTGTGTGAAGTAGCAGATACTTGCAGCACAAACCACAAAATATCTTCATATCTCTGAACACAGTACTTTGCATGCACATCAAACGGAGATATTCTGATGTTGCATAATTATTTGCAAAAAAAAAACAATATTCGTACACATCTAGTACAAGTATTCATTTCAGACATATATAGATATGTTATTTTAGATTTTTTGCAGGCATTTTGGATTTATTTGACAGCCCACTGTGGAGATAGACATGTCTATTACTGCAGAGATTGAGACAGAGGGGAGAGAGAAAGAGCAGTAGAAAGGTCTCCAGCCAGAATCAAACTGGGGCTGTTACGTGTACGTGTTTGGTGACAGGGATGCTGCATTCTGGGAAATGTTACAGCTTGTTTTCAACTTGTGCAGAAGCAACCTGGAAGATTAGTTTACCACAAGCTTTAAAGACTGCGCATGAACCTTCACTACTCAGGAATGAGGACGGTCAAAGCAGCAGCATTTTCGTTTTCATTTGGCCCAGTGAGGGGCGGAAATCATACATCATAGATTATAAATCAAAACGACTAATGAATATTTGAGATCTACTTTCCTCTGATAAAAGAAAAATGAAATAATACTTGAGGTTTAATCATGTTCTAACACTCTTGAATTTCCTCTGCAGAGTTGGAGCTTGAGAGATTAGATTTTTTTTTTTCCTTCTCTCCCAAGAATAGATGTGAAAAGTTTTGTCTCAGGATGATTTCATTCTCATCAGAAACCATTAGACAGTATCAAAACCACATGTCAGATGTTTGTGTCTTAGAAAATATTTCCCAGTGGCAACACGTCAACAACCTGGTGACACATCCAGTCCCCATGCACCCCGTTCATGGACCAGTAGTCAATGAGGCAGAATTTTAAAACCGCACTGAATATTTGCAATAAAACACGTCCTACAGATAAAACAGCAGAAAGCCACTTTGTAAATAGAGGACAACATCTTTCGCTCCGAGTCCAGTATACTGCTTAGAAATATCACATAGTAAACTTCAAAAATCAGATGTTCAAATACGAAACTCACAGGGCGTCTCACACTCTCTCTCCGGCCGTACAACAAAGAGCAGCTGTGAATAAACACACAGCGAGGTAGCCTTGTGGCAACCGGTACAAAGCAGTCCGAGAAAACTAACTGACAGATAAGTGTAACATGTTACATAAGGGAATATCAGCACAGTGTGATATGTGGG
The DNA here is from genome assembly GCA_028641955.1 of Protonibea diacanthus. NCBI lineage: Eukaryota > Metazoa > Chordata > Actinopteri > Sciaenidae > Protonibea > Protonibea diacanthus. The sequence goes on along the minus strand of CM053988.1, from coordinate 17,441,666 downwards.
TGGCCACAGTTCTTTTAGGAAGATATTTTTATTTATAATTATAAACATTATATCACAACATCAGATATCAACTTTTTCTTTTTCCGCTAAACCCTAACTGCTGCTAACTGTAGCTGCCCTTAGCTCGTTATGCTATATGAGTTAGCTGTGCTCAGTCTGTGAGAACACTAAAGTAGTGCTAGTGTTTACACCGCTAGAACAGAAGCTTTGGACAGACAAGATGGGGGGTGGTTCAGACCTGGGGCTGGACAGAGCAAGAGGCTGGACAAGAGTAAATCTGGGACAGACTTTTGTGAAAAATAAAATGCTGAAAGACGGATGTTCAACTGGGCTTTGTAATTGTAATTTTGACTTCATATGTGCGTTTAAATGAACTGCAACCATAAACTTTAAAGGCAAATCACAGAAAACACAAAATTTTGCATAACGCTGTAACAACTGAGTGTAACCAAGTGTCATAACTTGCAAACGAGCAAGGAGAACCGCAGATGCTAATGTGCTGAAAGTTTTTATACTGTTAGTGCTAGGACTGAAGTTTGACTTCAGTGTGTCATGAAGCCATTATGTAAGATCTTCCCAAAAAATCCTGAACACAAAACTTTTGAAAAACAGTTTAACTTTCAGCATTTATTTTCCAAAATGTATGATGTGTTTCAAAATAAATCTCTGAATTTCCTTTACACAGACTTTAAGTACCATTCTCTGACAAAGAAGCACACAAATCACACTTAATTTGAAATTCACAGACAGAGCCGGCTGCATTAAAACACTGGACGGTCCTCACCCACAAAAAGTAAGAAACAGACAAAACAACAACAACTGTCACTACTCCTTCTGAATGTGTTTGGCTAATTCAAAAAGACATCACTTGCCTTTTTTAAGTGTTTGTAATCTGATTACACTTTTATTCCGTAACTAACACAATGTCCACTGAGACAGGTTGTCAGCTTGACGCTGCACACCTTATTAATTTAGACTCACAGCTGTTTCATCTGCCCATCTGTTTCAGCTGGCACTGTACTACTGACAGAGCTATATTGTGCTGTTTGTGTCTGATTCACTGTTCCCTCTATGAAATCTTGCGTTCTTCTAGTTCTCGACGGCCAAGTCGTGATTGCCTCGATGCATCCGGCGCTGGCGAGTAAACTTTGCGTGTCCTCTGTCATTTTGTCTTTGAAGTGTACTTCAGCCTTTGAGTGTCACATCTAACAGGTCATCGAGGATACAAATGATTGAACACAAGACGAGTAAGCCTCTAGTTCCATGGCAGCATATGGCGGTTTTGTGGCAGTGCGACATTTTCATTGCACGCACAAAGGGTTTGTTTTTGTCAGTGTGCCGCTGACACACTGTGGACTCTGCCGGCGTGGGAGGAGAGGCACAATAGAGGGTGTGTCAGTGGTGATCAAGATTGTGACAATTCTGGTGGGGAGGACGGCGGGGAATTGAACTCAGGTCGGGTCAAAGGTGCATGTTTTATTACTTAATCTTGTGTTTTACATGACATGAAACCCCCTCCTACCCGTCTACATCCAGCCATGCATTTTATACACCACTGATGTTACTCACCACACTCCAGTCTTGCTTTATTTTTGGTTATTCCCTTCAATTTATACATAGACTCTACACCAGATCCTACACAAGTGGCCTACGCTATTGTTAGCATTTATACTTTTATACTTGTCTGCATTGCATGAAAACCACCACAGTGATGGCTGGCTGCAGGGTGTCTATGCCACTGTATTGAGTTTCTTCATGTACTTCAAACAGTGGTAACTCACTCTCCTCAATCTTTTCTTCTTCTGCGTTTTCCTCGTTTCCCTTCCTCCCTAGCCACTCATGAAATGAAAGGACAAAGCAATAGGAGGGGACAGACAAGAATATGTCTTGCAGCATCCCAGCATGTATTTGTAATTATTTATAATTGTGTGACTGAGAATGTGTGTTTGTTTGAAGAGGGATTTAAAAATAAAAAAAGACGCTGCGTCTTGAAGCGATGGCGTAGATACGAGGCTATGCTGAACAGCATAGATTCAATGCAGAAGTATAAATTCAGCTTTGATTAGATGCCCGCGATACATCATCCATAATATGAAGACAAAACAGAGCCAACTGGTCCAGGGTGTACCCCACCTCTTGCCCAATGCCAGCTGGAATCAGCTTCAGCCCCTCGCAACCCTGATATGGGTAAGCGGCTATGGAAAATGGATGGATATTTGTGGAATATCTATACTGTATGTTTTGGTTAATGATCAGCCAAGACACCCACCAATATCTCTGTGATAAGCCACAGTAACATTAGCTGATATCTGTCAGGCTCTAGCTCAGACATTTTCTATTAACTCGCCCATTTGATTGCCGGTAGACGAGGGATTCAAACCAACAACCTCCCGCTTTGCTTGCTTGTTTTGTTTTCATTTATTCTTTGATATATATATATATATATTTTTCTGACAACCTGTCAATAGATATGAATCAATGTATCACTGTCTGGTGCCAGCGGGTGTCCAAAATAACAACAGATGGCAGACATGCATACCTTCTTCTTCAAAGCCGGATGACCAGTGGGAACAGCATGAGCCTGACTGGGTTCTGCCCAACACTGATTCACTATTACATTAGTCATAGCACTGGACTGAAAGAATGGCAAGGAGGCTTTAAAAAATAGTGTTTTTTTTCTTTCATGAAACAAATAACTGAAGCAGTTTACACTGTTATGTGCTCACAATTTGGACAGAGAAGATCTGCTTGTGCTTCTTCACACTGTCAGAAACCCCCCAAAATTAGCATGTTGTTCCCTGGAGTTTTTATTTGAAGTCAATGTTGGGGTTAAGGTAAGAATTAACTTTTTTTGGTTGTCAGAAAGAAACTCTACCCAGAGCTTCTAAATAATTGCGTTGTTATCAGCAAGTCAGACCATGAAGAAAGAAAGTGGATAGAATAACAAGGGCTGAGCTGCTGACAACCGTGGTGATGACGATGGTGTGGGATCATAGCAGTGAGAGAAGTCATTATCAGCAGCAACATTTAGACTTTGCATCATTTAAAACAGTGTTTCCTCACATGCAGGAAACAAGGATTTGTCGGGTTATTGAGTTCCTGCGAATGTCTCGTTTTGATTGTGCATGTGTGATATATTTATAGTATGATGCCTTTTTTTATGTCCTCTACCATCTCTGCGTGTGCTTATGTCCATGTGTTTCCGTCTGCACATTGTCCACATGTGTAGGCGTGTTAAGTCCCTGTATATTATTAACAGGAATCCAAGGGAGCAGGTCGATAAAGCCCCTGCCCACCAGTGTCCCCCTGAAGTCCTACACACCATCTCCCAGCTTTGCCTTCCTATAGTCATCTATGGTAATCACTGGGATCACATCACAGCACATCCTTAATCATGCTGGGGGCGGTTCTGGGAAGCCAAGTATGCAGTCAGTGAACCGCTGACCTCTGCGCACTACCGACTTCTTTCATCTCGGAGCGACAGTTTGTACTTTTTCTCCCCCAAAAGTCTAACTTAGAACACATCATTCACGTCACAACATCACTCAAAGAGTTTCCGAGAACTGGGTGCTGATATGAATGTTGATCATCAAGATGGTAACTTTGAAGCTTACATAAATCCTGTTTTTTTTTTTTCTGCCTTTTTCTGGCGGTGAAGGGAGAGGTTTTTGTTCCACACTGTGCAGTGGTGGAAAAATATCTACGTATGTAGGTTTACTCAAGTCTTGTACCTATAGGTTCAGTGTGTAAGATTTATGGGGCCAGAAAAGTGGAGCATTATATACATGACATTGTAATCATTAGTGTATAATTATCTGAAAATAAGAATTTATATGTTTTTGTTATATCTACAGACACCGCAGGTCCTCTTCCATGGAGTCCACCATGTTGATCCACCATATTTCTACAGAAGTCCGGACACAACAAACTATACATTGGTTCTAGATAGTGACTTTTCATTTTTCTAATGTTTCTTGGCTAACATTTTTTCTCCTTCATGCTTGGAACAGGAGGCAAGTGGAGGCGATGCAATCTGCAACTACACCAGTAGATGCCTCTAAATCCTACACACCGATCCTTTAAGAGGGAAATATGGCAATTTTTACTCCCCTACCTTTAGCTGAAGCCCGAGTTACTAGTTACTTTTCATATTAAGGTTTTACATTAAGAAAAAATCATTATAAAATAAACCAGTGGTTACCAAAATGTCTAGTAACAGAAAAACGTGTCTATTTGATGCTCTTTGTCAGATGAGTAGACAGCAGTTCTGTCAAAGAAAGATTTCGTTTTCATTTAAATAAATCTCCAAGACCAAAAGAAATAAAAAAATATCCAGTATATCTCACAACCCCACAGATTTATCTTGGAGCCTGACCTCCGTGTTGGGAACCGCTGGACTGAACTACCTGACATGAAATAACTAAAATTAGCTCCACCTCAACCAGCAGTAAAACACTGCTAAGACACTGATGTGTCAGAGTTAACCTAATAATGTCATGCATAATTATATACCCCGTCAGTCAAGTACTTTTAATATTTTATTTTGTTGATAATACTTCTGTACTTCTGTATTTCACGCTGTAAATCTTCCACCACTGTCACCACTGTTCATTTTTGTTGGTGCACCTGAAGAAATATTGACTAGCGGAGTCTTTCCCGTGAGACAAACATCTGTGCTGATGTACAGATCCCTTTAAGCTTCAGTGAGCCTGGTTGACATGTGGTCACTCAAACTCCTCTCCTCCACTTAAGCCCATGAGCTTGAAATATCTGACTCTTTCATCATAAAAACTTCAAATTTGATTTCCAATAAAGAAAAAAAAAAAGTGACGACAAAATAATCAAGTCAAATATTCATTATCTGCTGCACGTAGGCAATACAATCAGCACGAAACTGCCAGCAAGAAAATGTGAAATGAAGGTGATTGTAACCAATAGCAGCTCTGAGCTCGTGATGTATGCAAAATAGAGAGATAGAAGATAATGAAAGATTAATGAGTAAATCTCTGCCCATGAATATTTGAGGAGGGGAAGTCTGTTTAATACATGATCATCCTGTGAAAGGCTTCCTGTACATACCACTGCCTCATTCACCGATTCAGAGAGGATGCTTATTAGATTTTCAGGCGGATGGCATTTTCATTGCCCTACTCTCCAATGAGCCTCTTTCATAAATCATTTTATATCACTTTATATTTGGGTTTTGTTCCTCGATGTGATATATAAAGAGGAAGAAGAAAAAAAACGTCCTTTTGAGAGAAACAGAGGAAGATAAATGATGTTTCTTGGTGGTATTTCATGGCTTTCTTGCTCACGACAAACATATCATTAATAAAGTCATACATGTTATTCATAATGTGACTACAAAAGCATCTATTTTCAAGCACACATCCTCTTCCTGTGTGTTCGACACACACGTGCACAGCCATCATTAGACCGTTTGCATCCCAAATTGCCTTCACACTATGGATTCCTGAAATTTTAGGGCTACACTTGACATAGCATAACTCTGTAGCTCATAGCTCTAACTGCTTTTGTGACTGACGCACGGAGAGGGATCAATGGATTAGTTTCCATGAGATGGGTGCTCTTGGGGGGCCACAGACGTGCCTGCACATGCTAAGAGTGGGATTACAGAGAGGCAGACAGGAGCTCTCCGGTCCGACGGATGCCTGCCGGCCCATCTCACGGCTCGGGATGGTGACAAATGGAGAACACTGCCAGCAGAGTGCACTCACATCTCCAACTCAATCACATTGAGTCAACAGAGGAACTCACGCTGTCAATCAGGCTCCCCTATTTATGCAAACACGCGTAAATCGGCAAACATCAACACACACAGTCAGCCACACCGTTACTTGCCTACTTTTACATCAAGGTTTCATACATGCCTTTATTCCTGGAGTACTACCTTTGCTGTGCCTGTGTATGTGTGTGTGTGTGTGTGTGTGTGTGCGTGTGTGTGCTTTTGTAATCCATTCAGCTGTGCTGTATTTCTATTATGATGTTAGACTGACAAAAAAATCTCTATGATGGAGGATCAGCCGTATCCCTAAGAGCCACAGTCTCTATCAAACCTAAGCAGCGCCCAGACTTTGAGAAACATGATTTATGAGAGACACACGTTTTTCATTTTTCTATCACATCCGTCGCCTTGTCAGAATGTTCGGATTATGTAATTACCCAATAATGTACGTAGACATATTTTATCCAAGCTGGTGGTTAGATCTGTCTCCGACAAAGCCTTAGGAGGGTGTTTCACCATGAAAGATATTTATACTGCAGAAGGGAGCCTTTTTTTTTTTTTTTTTTTTGCCCGTAGAAGGGAAACCCAAAGCTATGAGGATGATTAATGTTTTTAATGAACATATTGCATATATGGAACACCAGAGGGAAAACAATAACATTAAACAAAATTTGATCTTCCGCACACAGGCAAACAGAAGATTCAGCACACCACATACAGGATTTTATATGCACAAAATACCCACGCGCACACGTAAGCACTCATTTACCCTCCTAGATCTCGTCACCCCGACCATAACGTCCCCGCCACACACTTGTTCACTCTCATTTATGATTCCTGTGTTCACCTTGATGATCAGAGCAGCTGGAAAAGCACAGGTGACAGCAGATGTAAATGTTGCAGATAGTCTTTCCCTCTTCTTTGCATGTCATCAAAGACGTGGTCGGGACTTCCGATTCCCCTGTCTCCATAGCAGAGTATGAATAATGCAGCAGTGCGGGGTTGCCTGCCTGACAGAGTGACTTGATAAAACAGCTGGGGGAGACCGTGGGAGACGTCACTACAAGAAAAAAAGAACCACAGCAGCTAAATATAAGCACTGCCAAAGTGTGCGATTTTGTAGTGCAGGTAACTATATTAGTTTTGTGTGTGTTTTTGTGTTGGCACAGAATTCTCCACCTCTGTGCCAATGCACACACCCGGAGTGATCTGCAGGGTGTGTGTAGGAGTGCCAGAGGCAGGTATGGTGCACCAGTGGCGCACAATTCAGGAACAAAGATTTTGAGAATGGTTTTCCATATAACAGAAACAAAGAGTTTCTTAAAGCAGCCAATAGGGTGCAGAGAAACTATAAAAACATCACAGGAATTAAAAAACTTGATTCATTAAACAGATGCATGTATAAAAGTGCAGAAATATTTATACCAGCCATGTTATGTAATACCAACAATTAGTTCACAGTATTCATTCTTGGACTATTGATCACACTAATTATATATTATATGTATGTGGGCGGCACAGTGTTGCAGAGTTAGCACTGCTGCCTCACAGCAAGAAGGTTCCTGGTTTGAACTTCAGAAGTGTGTGGAGCTTGCATGTTTTTGCATGTGTGGGTTCTCTCTCTCTGGATGGATGTGTATGTACGTAATATTTAATATGGGTGCATCAGTTTTCTTTCTGGCATCTAATATTTAAGAAACTAGTTCAACCAAGGACAGAAACAGAAACTGAAAAGGGAAAATATCAAGTTGTAATTCTCAAAAATAGATTTCTTGGTAATCTCTCTTGCTCTCTCTCCTAACCCCCTCGTCCCTATACTTCTCTATCTCCTTCCTCGCATGTTACTTTATGCACCTGCAGCCTTGTAACCAAGGCTTCTCCCTGATCTACTTGGAATGTACATCAGCTGGACTACATGAATGATAATAATTCAGCTTTCTGCTCTCTCTCTCTCTTCCTGCATCACATACAACATGCATCATGTCCAATGGCTGTATTAAAACTGCATATTTTAATGAATGGTGAGTAATAACACTTTAAATTCATGTTAGAATGATTTACGATCATTTACCTTTAATCTTTTCATATTTACACATATTGTTCTGGATGCAGAAACTATTTTTTTTAACTGAATTTCAATATGATAAATTATTTAGACACACACATTTACTCATATTAAATTTCATATACAACTAATACCCATCACAAGTACATAATCGAAGACCTAAAGCTTTTCCTAGGATTCTATCTAATTCTCCAGTTAAGTGTTTCATCAGTTTCGAAGTCTTCAGGTATAATGACGTTACTCTTGCCAAATGGGAGTGACATTTCCCCTGATGGACGCCCTTGTCAGGCTCAGCGCTTCAGGGTGTGATGGTACAACTTGCTGCTAATCACACTTTTTCAGAGGCAAGCTTGTGAAATGGGTAAGAGATACTCTTTAAACGCGAGGAGCAAATTGTACTCACTTAAGTGTGACTTATTTTCAATGGCATCACTGTGATGGTCTATTAGTCACTCTGTTATCAGCAATAGAGACGTGGTAAGGAGCTTTAGACAAGTGCATTGACAGCACCACTGATAACACATGACCTGCAGCTTTGTCAGGGCCGACAACGGAAAAGAACTGAATAGAGAGCCATTGTGCATGCGTGGAGTTTACGCATGTATTTTGATCTCAGAGGAATCAGATGATAAGGTAATTGGCACGTGTTGAAAATCCACAGTGTAATTTAGTGAAACCAAACCATCTATAATGATTAAAACAATGTATGCATGCTGCTTGGTCGGTTTTAATTAATCAGCTCCATAATCATATAAGAGTCAATGACAAATAAGCCTTCTAAGAAGGTTTTAAAATGCATGTGTTGTCTATTTTTGTATCCTGAGCAATGCGTTTAATCAACTCTCATTTGTTAAGTCATCAAATCAAAGTATCCTTTTGCAGTATTTTAACGTCACGCCCCAGAAAATGTCAGGTGACACAACCACATAAAGAAATATACATTTTTCTTAACAGGCAAACGTCAACCAAGAGCAACAACACAAGGCATAGCAGCCAGCAGTTGGTTTCTTCCACTCTCTCTACTGAGGCTACATACATTGCCTGCTTGCCCAGCTCAGGTTCTGGCATGACACCATTTACACTCCCCATCTGCATCTGATAAAAGCATTATGTTGTGTTTATTCCCTGAAAAATAAAATTGGCAGAATGTTTATGTCGAAAAAAGTTCTCAATTATCTTTCTAACTCCCAGCTGTGCTTTGTTTGGGCCAATAATGAACAGTTTGCTTCTTCTTTATTCTGCTGTGTACTACACAGAGTGAGACTGTGTTGTTTGTATCCATTTGGAACATCTAAGCCTTTGTGCAAGAAATCACCTCTCACCCCTCCGTCTCTCAAACAAAGTGTTTGATATCGTGCTAACGATCAGACAGAGTGAAGAGCACATGAAAAATCAGTCACCTTTTTGAATAACACAAGACATTTGTAATGCATGAGACGAATGTGCTGTGAGAGTCATTTACTGAAAGGTCAACCCGAGTGTCACAAATCCACATTTCACTGAGCTACCTTGACTGAAATCTCTTCTGCTGGCTTTAATTGGAATCTTGAAGAACTTGATGAGATGCGTACAAATATAGCCAGCAGTGAAAATGGCCCTCCCCCTTATAGGTGCATATTTATAAAGTTAGTTACTGGTTGTTTGAATCTCTTTAATCTCAAATGAATTTTGTATTCTTGGGGGAAATCCTTGTCTCCACCTCTCATTGACTGCCAAGTGCATCATTATTGAATCTGTGGGATTTAACTGGTGTCTTGTTTGTTCATGAATGTGAGGTTAAAGGGGTCACTGCAACTCAAAACGCTGGCTAAATTGGGCCTTACCGCACAAAGGTGACCTATACTGCAGCACTATTCGAGTCCTATTACTTATTCAGAGATAAGGCTGCTTATAAATAGCAGCACATCACAACATGGCACCCGATTGTCATGGCAGAAACGATTGAAGACAGAGCGCTTGTGAAGTTAAAATAAAAAAGTATCTTACGTTGCCATTGTGATTCCAGCTACACAGTTATGCAACTGTATAATGAAGTATAACCTGAAAGACAGACAAGAGTTATTTCTGTTGTTTAGATGTGGTGACGATAAATTGCTTTTGAAATAACTCAGATCTTTGAGTTACACGTTTCTATTTATGACAATCCAGAGATTTCATGCAGATAAATATTCATCTGCTGTAGCACTTGTTTGTTTCTCTTTATAAAGATGGCCATGTATCTTTAAGAATAGATACAATGTAGAGGCACTAGTCTTGCAGAGCTGTCTTGCATTGCCTTCTATGCTCAAACGCCTCTGTGGGGAAATAATTAGTGTAAAAATCAACCTCTAGATTACTTCAGGGCCCCTTCTAATCTCAAATGGCTCGCCATTAGAATTAAATTCCAGTACATGCAGGTTATGTTCATTCATCTGTGTGTGTACTCCAGTGTGCCAGAGGTATAATAACCATTTAACAGCCCAGACAAACAGTATAATGTTCCTGCACACCTGAGTGTTGCAACGAGGCTGAGAGAAAATGAAGTTTGACCAGTAAACATCTACACAGCGGCTACAAGTAATCCCTGACCGAGAACGGCATGTTGATATTTAGGCCATGTTCAGTCCAGTTACAAGAGGAAATACAATCTAAGAAGTCCAGTTAGAGTGATGCATTCACAAGTTGAGACCTCTCAGAGGCTTCACAGTGGTTTATAACAGTGTGACGCTGGATTTTAACGGCAGAATTAATTTTTCTTCTACATCCTGACAAACTTGAAGCAAAGAGGAGAATTTATGTTACAAGATAATCTACCAGGAGTGTGCACTAATACACTGTGTTGCTGGATGCTGAACACGCTATTAAGACCGTTTCTTTCATGATACGAGTGTTGTGAACAGATACAGACCTCGCAAAAAGCACTGAACCACCTGAGATGAACAGTAACCACTGGACAGCTGAGGTAAAATTGTGTTCATCTTCATCAAATATGTCTGCTGCTCTTCATCTAAACTGTTCATCTATCCTGGCAAACCAAAACTGACCTGCTAAATGTAACTCCTCCATTTGTCATTAAATAAGACGTGTTGCTGATTCTCAGTTTGAGGAGGGGTGTAATTTCCACAGGCTGGGCTAGACGTGTGCTTCTCACTTTTAAAAATCAACACTTCCAAGTTGATTTTCTCACTAAACTCACTCTAGACAGTGCCCAAACCTTTATCCACACAAAGAGTTGATAACAAATGTTCACTTATCTTTATTAGCTTTGCTCAAAGCAAAATTCTTAATGAGTAGCAGCAATTGTTGACTTTATGAAAACATTTGAATGAATACAATCCATTTTTGAATTAAACCTTTCTGCAGTGAAACTATTTTCTGTTTTTTTTGCCATCACTCTCCACTCTGCAACCCCATCTGTGCCAATACCATGAGATCTCACTGAAATACACAAAGAGGCTGCACTTTTTGACGCACAGTTGTCATCATTCTGATCCTGACTCTAAAAAGGGGGTAAAAAAAAGTTTTGTCTCAAAACTTCACATGGGGCCTGCAACACCATGGACTTGAACTTAGGTCTTGCATCAGAAGTCAGTTGTTTTTTAGGATACAAAGGTTAGTTAAGATGGTGAGCTGTCAAAACGTATCTTTTAGCTGTGATGCAGTGTAATGAAAAACAGACACAGCCTGTCACAAGTATTGCCAGTATAAAGAATGGACGGCAGAAGTTGTGAGCCTTTATGAGTAAATGCAAATAATAATGGACCCAGTACAGACCCCTGTGGTACTCCTCGCCTAATTTAATTCTTTTATTGTGTTTTAAGATCAATGGAAGCAAAATGTCTACCCTCTTAATTCTTCATAACTTTGTTTATTTCTGCTGTGAAGTTGGACATTTTGATATGGAGACTTATGACATGTTCTGTAGCCAGCCTCAAGTGGACGTCTAAGGAGCTGCAGTTTTTGGCACTTCCACATATGCATAGGCCGCTTGGTCACAATTTATTCCAAGTATTTACTATGCCAAGCCAACAAGCAGCGGGTAATGTACACAAGTGGAATACATTAACCTGTTTCCTGTTTGTTTTCACATAGGAACAGGGACCCGCTGAAGTCAAGTGGCATGGTAAACACTATTTGGTTGCATAATCCTCTCTACTTTGCACAATGATATATTGCACGAAGCAGAAAATTACATTCCCTGAGTATTTTTTTTTTTTTTGTTACATATTATTCAACATTTGTATATTCATATTTTATAACATCTTGATCTCGGATGTAGTGAAAAGGCCCCCGGAGTTAAATTTGTTGCAGTTCATTTGACTTGTTCACTGTGCACTGAACTCTACTGAGTGCGTGTGTGCGCTAAAGAGACGAGAGAGGAGAAGGCGAGAGAAACATAAAAAAGACAATCATGAATCCAGCTGTCACATGAGCCGTTAATGTGTTGTTCTGCTCCTTACATCCATACATGATGATTCCCATGTTAACTCTCACCTGCAGGCGATCCCAGAGCTTTCTCTCTATTTCCAAATCCATGTCTCACTCTAATGTGCACCGCTCGTTTTATTACAACCTCTCAATTATTCAGCACTGAATCCATATGTGCATCTGTGTGTATACCTTTTGTTTATGCCAGTGTGTGAGCAGATGCCATATGTGTGTGCGTGGTAAACAAAGAATGAAAGAGGCACTGAGAAATTGAATGGTGACAGTACACACTGGGGTTGTGTTTCCGTTCTTGCTGTGCAAAGTCATTCCACTGTTGGACTTATTTTTCCTCATGTATAAGAAACAACTTGGACCTCATCTGGCCCCCCATGTGCTGAAACAGAAGCAAGCAAGCTATGAAAGCATGCCTTATATTACAGCGCTCCCCTTTTCACCATGAAGATGTATCTTCCTCAGGATTTCAAACAACTGACAGAGAGGCGGAAATATGAAAAGAGCCACAGCACACTGAGCTGGCAGCATCTTAAAGGTTAGAGAGGAAAGTAATCTGAGAAGGTTGCCAATTTGAATTCCTAAACCGGTTAGGAAAGTCTCGGAAGGAAAAGTGAAAAAGTAATGTTTTTTTTTTTTTTTGTTCTACTTCCCTTTTGCCCTTGAGAAAGTTGTTTAGTGTTTAGATGGGCTGACTCTGCATTATGGTCAGCAGCAGTGGTGGAATAAATATTGAGAAACTTGACTTAGTAGCAGTACCGCATTGTAAAAGTACTCAAATACAAGTAAAGATCCTACATTCATTCATTCATTCATTATTCTGAATGACCCTTTATCAGGATGTCACATTACTGTGTATCATATTACTGGGTTATTACTAATGCATTAACTTGTTTAACATGAGCAGTGTTTAGTTATGTTATATACTGGTGGGTAGGTTGTTCTGTAACAATCAAAGCAACAATTGAAGTAACATAACTGTCAAAAAAAGTAGAGGGCATTTCCTCATTTCCTGTATTAAAGTTCAAATAACAACTCTGAAGAAGAGGTTTTCAGGCCCAAGGTGCAGACAAATGTTGAAAAGGAGCAGAGCCAGTATTGTGGCAGAACCACAGCTGGACAAGCAAGAAGTGTAATCTGGCTCAGCAGCCTCTATGGACATAATGCCCGAGGTGAAGAGACTGAACAGGACATTGATAGAGACAGAGAAAAGGAGAGAGTGAGCACCAAGCTGCCGGTGCTTGGTGAGAGCTTCATGAAATAAAAGCTGAGCTTTTTTTTTTTTTAGTTTTTTTTTTTTTTTTTACCATTTGAGGACAGCGGACACAAATTGTCAACACATCACTGACCGTCTGCTCTGGCTGAAAACTCTATGAGAATGAACCAAAACAGTAAAGTCACAATCAGAGAGATAAACAACGAGCTAAAACTCATTATAATTGAGTATAGTTAGTTTAAATACAGCATTTGAGCACATGTACTTATACACCAACACCAGAGTTAACAAACACTTCTATTAAATGTAATATTCCATATAGAGTGCACAAGCCAACATAAACTTTTTATGTTTAGCTCTACCTTCTGCCATGTCTGCATTGCCAAGAGATCCAAATTGTATTGCAGTCCAGATTTTTTCCTCCAAAAAAAGTTGTTTTCTGTTGAGATTGAATCAATCTGTTTGTTGACACCTGACAATTAGCCAAAGGCCACATATTTAATCAGTAAGATGATTATTTAAACCATCGTGGTACAACTGGTACAAGATTTTGCGTAGTGTAGGCAGAATCGCCTGAAACCCCGCACGTTGGTTAGTAGTAGGGTTATTACAGTCTCAGCAAATGATTCAAATTTTGTAAAGAGACTATTCAATTAAATTTTTCCCCCCCCCACACAAATTATGAAACAAACTATTTGTAGGCAATGTTTGGTTTCTCAATTTAATCTCCCAGGCACATTTTCACTGGCGCTTTATTAGTGAACGTGTTTTAATTTCCAAATAAATAAAGACTAAAAACACCAAATACATCAAATAAAAGAGTAGTTGTTCCATATTGTATATAGTGTCTTTGCGAAGAAATTAAAAGTTTGAGAGCACAATGGGTTGTTTTCCCATTTGATTCAGTATAATCGCAGAGCTACTGTGTTTATGAAACCAGTACAAGATCTTTCTAGACGGAGACATGGACACAAACATGCTGCATACAGTACATGCTTGTATCTCACCTTCGAATACAGTACATGCAGCAGATCCCACACAGGAGACATCTGTCCACTATGCTGAATGCATAGCTTTAGTCATATATTTTCAGCAAATGCTTCGTCAATTATTTAGCCACAGTGCTATTTATGGGCCAAATGCGCCGTCTTCAAATATGCATGACGTGTCTGTAAAGGATTTGTCTCCACGCTTCTCTTTGAGTGGCAGAATCATGTGACAGCATGCCACAATGGGCAAGAAAACACAGATAGTACAAGAAAAGAGTGAGGTCTGTGTGTCAGGGTCTTGGTTTATTTCTGGATGAAGCATCCTGGCTTGCGTGACCCACGCGGTGCACCGTGTGCTAATGGAGCTAACGCTGCAGACAAGGTCCTTAATGAAAAGCTGGAGCGAACAGGGAAGTTGAACTGAACACAGGTGACACCGATGCATTATATTTGGAGGTCCAGCACCGAGTGGGAGGATTATCTGAGAAGATTACGGTATATTCTGAAATGTTGGTATTCTACCAAGGGATAGCAGAGCCCAGGTGATCGTCTTAGCACCTTGAGAAACATTAGCATATTTCCTATTTTTCTCCAACCAAAATGAGATTACGAATGCAATAAAAGTGATATAAATACATGATTTTCTTT
This sequence comes from Protonibea diacanthus, assembly GCA_028641955.1. Lineage (NCBI taxonomy): Eukaryota > Metazoa > Chordata > Actinopteri > Sciaenidae > Protonibea > Protonibea diacanthus. Next base: position 17,426,583 of record CM053988.1, on the reverse strand, counting down.
TTGTTTCATCCTCACTGTAGTCTACTTTAAAGTCATTACATAAACAGATTTTACTCTACTACAGATTGGTAAGACACAATATGTATTCATCCTGTATTTAGCTTATGAAACTTTCATATTTTTGCAGCTGCTGGACCTCAGTGGATTGATAAAATGTATTTCCTTTCCTGGCCTCATTTCTTCACTCTCAGGTTGTTTGGATTACTTTCTTAGGCTTTTTGAAAGCATGAAGCCATGTTTTAAAAATGAATACATATCACCGTAATGTTGTAAAGAACGATGGCAGGACATACACTGATCAGCCATGACCGCTGACAGGTGAAGTGAATAACACTGATTATCTCATTATCATGGCAACTGTAAGTGGGTGTGATATATTAGGCAGCAAGTGAATATTTTGTCCTCAAAGTCAGTGTGTCAAAGTCAAGCATAAGGTTTTGAGTGACTTTGGCACGGGCCAAATTGTGATAGATGACAGAGCATCTCTAAAACTGCATTTCTTGTAGGCTGTTGCCACAGCTGCTATAGCTAAAATTGCTGAACAAGTGTATGCTAGTTCTAATAGGAAAGTGTCACACACAGTGTTTCACAGTTTGTTGTATAGGGTGCCCAGTCAGGGTGCCCATGCTGACCCCTGTCCACTGCTGAAAGTGCCAACCATGAGCATCAGAACTGGACCCAATGGAAGAAGGCCCATTGCGTCCAGCTCTGATGCTCATGCTCATTCTGATGAATCACGTTTTCTTTTCTTTCCTTGCCTCTAAGTTCCCCAGATCTCACTCCAATCAAGCATCTGTGTGCTGTGCTAGACAGTCCAACAAGCCTAATCCACGAAGGCCTCACCTCAGAACTTAGAGGACTTAAAGGATCTGCTGGTACCGTCTTGATGCAGAGTCCATGCTTCGATGGGTCAGGGCTGTTTGGGTGGTACTAAGGAGGACCTACACAACATTAGATCATCTGTGATGTTATTCTAAGTCGTACCGCTCTTTAATCCTAAAGAACATTTCCCTGGTGACTATTTTCTCAGCCAGTACTTAAAGTGGAGAAATATCTTCCCCAAAGGAAGTTATGCAAATGACACTTATATCATACATTTATAACATTGCCTCATTATCACTGATATCATGACTTATGACTGATATGGATGTAGAATGGGCTAGTTAGTCAACAGGAAATATATAAAAATGGCTAAACAGACAAAGAAAAGCTTTTATAGTTAAACTGCAAACTTTCTCCTGTCTGTCTTCACTTGACCAAGTTTTCACATCACAGTTCACTATGATTTGGCAAGTGCGGTGCAAAAACACCACAGCAGTGACCACTTACCAGCACTTGTGATGCAAAAATCAATCTAACGTCTTCTGGATTTCCACTTTACTGTGAAGCTTTTCTCACTTCCTCAGCAATAATAACTCCTTGCTGTGTGAGTTAACTCACACCCACCTACAGCATGTATTAATATTCCCAGTGATTTTATCACATATGGCCCACACCAAGAGTGTCAGAAAATTATTAGTAATTTAACCTGTTTCTTCTAGGCATACACTTCATGATTGACGACTGAGGCTGCATGTTTTTGATACAAGGGAAAACAGTGTGCGACTAGTCAGGCTTACTTCTAAAACAGTCATATGTCAACATGCAACAGACAGTCAGAGGAAGTAATGACTTCCATTTCCTGTTTCCTGCATCAGTGAGCATGACCTGAAAACTACATCACAAGGACAGGAACGGCCTGCCTCATGACTCTGAGTAGGTGTATGGGAGGCTGAGGGCTTGTGAGTCATCCACAAGTCCATCTGAAATGCCTGGCCAGGTTCTTCCACTCCCCATCCAGAGGCTCCATCTGTGGGCCCCACGGACCAGATGCTGGCCTCTCTCACGCTCCTTTAGCCCAAGCTGCTCAGGCACGATGCTCCAGTCATAATCCTTTCCCTGCCGGCTGAGCCAGGCAGCCATCCTTCCTACTCTCTGCTGAGCTTCTATACCTATATGCATGTTTGCCTGACTATCTGCATGCGTGGATTCTGAGCCTGGAAACCCAGCTATGGACAGACGTCAGTTAGCTTCATGGCAAACCCACGCGATCCCTGCAGCGCAAACATTTGGAAGACAACACGCACCGGTCTAAGTACGTGCACCTCAGAGCAGGAGCGGGAAACGAAGGAAAAAGCACAGTCTGTGCTGAAAACATGGGCTTCTGCTGCGAGCCGATAATTGGGAAACAGAGGAAGCTTCTTTTTTTTTAGCTTTGCACCTATCACGCTATAATATGAACATGTCATTGCATAAGGTTGTTTACTCATTAAGTGCTAAAAATAAGCCTCCACCAGCAATTTTAAAACCAATGATGCAATTTGACCATTTATTAAAGAAAATAAAACACTTTCTCTTGGTGTTCCCTAAAAGTGTTATGTTATATATAACAATAATAATGAATATATTGCCTGATTATAGCTTACCACCACAGTAACTGGACAGAAAAGCCAAAAATATGCTTGAGCTAATTAAGAAATGTGTGTGTATTACATAGTCTGCACAGCACGAAGCATACTGCTTACTTTTAACCACTGCAATATATTGACCTTATAATGTTGTTTTGGTGAGAGTGTTAGCAAGCAGCACACACAGAGTAACATGACCATATATTTGGGTTTGTGTTTCTGGCCATATTTAAGTTTTGTTTTGGTCCTCATGAACCCCTGAGGGAAAAATCTGACTCTTGCTGCTAAAAACTCAACTATGTTCACAGTTAGTAACTTAGCAACTTTGTCTACTACATAATTTCCCGCACAAATAAGGCAAATATGGCTTGATTTTGTAACATAGAACTCTGGGTGCCTACACACAGTGATAATAACCACCGGATCCCACGGGGCAAGGTTCTATGATGTTGCAACCGCAATGCTGTTTTGGCCCATTCTTATTCCATTTCAGAAGCAGAGCATTTTGTCCACTGGACTTTAGATTTTATGTGAATTTATGGTTTTCTATCATGAGTAAGTAGGCTACACAGTTAAATATTTTCTCTTTTGGCAGTTTTTATGATGGGAAGTTTCCACCTTGGCCAGTGCGAACTGAGCCACAACTCTGTCCTCCATTTCTGATTCACTCTAACGTCAGGGGAATGTTAGGCTTTGATGAGACTGCGTCATGAAAACCCGACTTGAAACATTTTTTAAATAGTCTTTACATCGACTTGGAAAATATTCATAGTAAAAGCTTAAAAGCTGTTAAACCAGATGAAAGACTCTCGCAGTACCCCTCAGCTCTGCAGAGTTTTTAACACTCTGAGTGTTTAAAACGAAATACAGAGAACATCATTACTGAAATTGTTTTTTATGTTTCAATGTCAAAAAAATATTACAGACCAATAAATTGCTATCAGATTATTCAATGTCTTAAATATCAATTGAAACGCTTCAATATTGAACCTGTTACACTATACGTATAACTGAGTGCCTCCTCAAGCAGAAGAATAAAGAACAAGCTCCTTTAATTCCCTTTTCATGTGTTTTGTTGAGTGTCTGATCACATACTGATGGAATAAATTAAACTTCTTGAGAGTTTCGTGTTGGGCTCAAGTTAGTTAAACAGGGACAAAAAAAACTCTGTGGGCTTTACTGGGGCTGACTCAGATAAGACAGATTTTTTATGGAGCTACTTTGATTCATCAGACCTGACAGTGACATTGCATTTCATTTGCATAATTCCTCTTTCACTTGGGACCTCCTGCCTGTTGACTGCCACGACTTATCATTCATCCCATATTTACATTTTATTTCACTTTGAAATTCAGTCTCATGTTGCCATCCTTAAATTAGTTTTCAAAGATGCAAAAGTTGATTTCTGGCTTACTTTGAATTAAGCAGCAGCACTAAATTCCCTCCTAATCAGAGTATCTTTGCAGCTGCACAATTAAAGGTCCCACGTCACGCTCGTGCCTGTTTAGCTCATTGATTTTGAATGCATACTGATTGGCAAGAGCAGAGATTCTGACTCTGGCAAAGTCAGCAGGATCAGACCCTAAATCGATATGAAAATTATATCAGAGGCCCTGCTTAGTGATTTGTGGGCTGGTTCTTGGCTGTGTCCATATCCTACAAGTGGGAATTTAAATTTCATTTCATGTTTTAATGGGTTAACTCCTCATCAATGGTGGTCTTTTTTGGGGAGGGGATGGAGGGGAATGGTTGCCCTGTTTTAGATGTTTTAATAATTCATCAGTGACATGTCCCCAGGAAATGAGTCTTTTTTAATATATTCCTAATGGCCCACTTAAAGGTTATGTCTATCAGATGGCTCTAGCTGGAGACACTCTGGCATTTTAATCAGCAGAAGAGATGGTAGACTTTGTTTTTTCTTTTTTTTTTTAATGAATTCCCATGTTCTATTGATTACATGGAAAATTTGCTCCTGTCTTGAGCGTGACAACGCAGAGCTGTTTCAAGTGAATCACGCCAACATTCAGTTTTTGTAGAAACAGTCATGAATGTGAATCGGCATGAATGCGTGTGAACACTTGTACACAAGCAGCCAGTCACACACACACACCGACCCTGTCTCCTAGAAATAATGTTTATTATTATAGTAGTCATTTTCAATGGCAAACAACATAATGACATCTGAATTATGTTTTGTTTTTTTCATCAACACGGAAACATTTTTATTAAACGGATATGCCAAGTTGCAAAATGTTAATACAAACCAAATCTGCAAAATACGCACTGACGTTTTGTTTTCCTTACAAAATCCATTCTTGCAATATAATATCCACTCATACCAGCTAAAGCATGACATACCATTTATTTTCTATGGTTATGTTTAGGCAATCAAAGCATGTGATTAGGGCCAGGGAAAGATAGTTGTCTTTGTTGTCCATAAAGGAACACAGGTCATTAAAACATTACTTGTAAACTAGCTCCATCTCTAACCTCAGGGAATCAACTCTTACCTGTCTCCAGAAACAGGTAATTTTCTTCAAAATGATGTCAGTGCATCCACAGATGTTTACTTCTTGCTGACGTTGAAATATAAATAATATTTTTCATTTTTCCCCATGGGTTCACAAAGAGAGATTTCAAAGACAAATGTACCAAGTGCCGAGGTCCCAGCTGAGGTGACAGCAAACATAATCCACATTTCAGGCAAAATTTAACTGGCCAAACAAATGATTAGTCTCTAAATGTATTTTCGAGGAGACAGGGTTGCCGCTTGAGTTCATAGACGTACTAGTCACAAACATTCAGGCACACAAACAAACACATCCCCACTTGTAATTATCAGCAAACTCACTCGCACATATGCATTTCTTGGCATTTGTGGGTGGTCACCATTACAGCTGAAGAGGAAGTCTCCATATTTTTTGCAGGTAATGAAGGTGCTTATTATTTCCCATGACTATTTGACATCATCATCATCATCATCATCATCATCATCATCATCATCCACATTGTGTTAACTGGACTTCCAAATTTCTGAACTTCTTGCCATCTCATTATTGTACTTGAGTTTGTGAACTGCTCTGTGTGTCTCCAGGTGATTGCTCTGAAGTAGCGACCAAAGTCAATAGGCCGCATGAATTTGTAATGTCCCCAGCACCCTCAGGACTGTGGTAATGTCAGTCGTTTGATGCCAGGGTTATGGAGAGATGAATGAAGGAATGGTGGTGGTGATGAAAAATACATAAGCGTCTTGTAACGGATGACCTCCCTGTGAAAGGGTGCAAGAAAGCCCTCGTTTGTGACGATTTCTGCATCTTGGGGATACAGTATCTGACAGCTTGGAGAGGCCAGGGTCTTAAGAGCAAGCACTTCATTTGCATCTCCCTTGTTTATAAAGATAGCACAGGTGTAAATTATGCTGAAGTGTTAGAGTCTGATAATCTGGTTATTCCGGGGTCACTTGCTACATGTTGTAAGAGGAGAGGAAATGTATGCATTTTATATTAACGAGAGAATCCTCCCAGCTACAAAACACAGTAAGTAAGACCAGGGGACAGATGAGGACTTGAGTGTTATGCAGCTTCTTCACCATCTGGTTACTCCAGACGGGTTAAGGCAGAGGCATATGGAGAAAGATGTGAGGATGACGTTGTATCTGAATTGTTAATGTAAGCCCGCTCTGCCATCTTGTGTGTTAATGACACCACTTCGACGTTTGAGTGCACTCCTTTATGGCAGGTTGACAAGCATGGAGTTCAAAATTTCATTGGATTCCAGGAGCAAAAAAACAAAAACAAAAAATAAATAAATAAAAAATGTCTTGAGAAAAATAGAACAAAAGCAATTTGCTGGGAGAAACCTCACATGGGTGGGGTGACACTTCAGCAGAGGTTCCACATGTGAAAAAGATGAGGTGACATTTAATCCAAAGGAGTAACAGCAATTGCATGTTGAAAGGTCATGTGTACTACTACTTCCTTCCCCAGGAGCCCTGCTGACATGGACAAAGCACCCCTTCTGAGAGGCCCATCACTTCACACGGTGACTAATCAATGGTTGTCAGCTGTTTTCCAATGGTGAGATGTTTCCACCTCTCTGCTGTCACCTATTAAAATATTAACACACACACACATCCCACCTTCACCTTGTGAGAGCTGACAGTATAAACTGGATGGACAAAACATATCTATATCACCATGGGAAATGTTTCTATATTTTTTTTACCACATTGTTTCACAAAGACAACCATAAAATAGATACCAAGAGCCTGAAAAGCAAAAATAATAATTCATTATTTGTTGAACTTAAGCCTAAGCTCCTGTACAGAGTAACCTACGTTGTTAGATTTAATGACCTTGTTAGTTTTTGTGCAGGTATCATCCTCAATGCAAAGTTAGTCAGGAGAATTTCTGTCCTAATTGGCCTCATTTCAACCTCTGAGTCACTTCAGCGAGTCAGGTCTGGTGTTGTTTTCAATGACAACTGTTTCACCTTTTGGAAAAACAATCATAGCTTTGCAGATGGGATATTACGTTACTATACCGGAAAAATAGCTACTGTAACGGTGACAAGCACATATAGGATAATTGTTTTTATAAAACTACAGAAATACTCCTTCAAATCCTAATGGTTTTCCCAGCAGACACACAGAATAACAAGTAAACAGAATTAAAATCTACTGAAAAGAGGCACAAAATAAAATACTTAGTTACGACCAGTAATCAACAACAACAGCCAGTTGCAGCCATTTTGTTGTATATGTCATGGGTCCCAAAGACATTCACAGTAATGGAGACATTCATTTTCCTCTGATTTATAGTATCATGACAAATAAATAATAAATATATAAAGCTTTCCTTTATACTTCTTTGTTTCGATGTCTGTTTCAAGCCGGTGTAATAACCCGTTTTCCTCCCCTTTAACTCTGTTTCACCACTCTCAAACCAAACAAACACTATTTGTAACAGCATGATTACTATTGGATAAAGCCATTATTTCAATAAGAATCATGCTTACTGTACACATACTTTCAATTCACTGAGCAAAAAACATACTTTCACTTTAAGCACCTGGGACATACACCTGAGCTCACTGGTTACGCTCTTTTCTTTCCTAGAAAACTAAGACCTTGTCTCGCAACAGGTGTGAAATTAATTACTTTGCGTCTCGGAGTCGATACTGAAATGTTTTGCTTGTTACAACTAGCAAAAAGAAAGTAGTCCGCAATACTTAATAATAAAATGAACACAAAAATAGGAGGTAAAAACCTGACTCAGACACTATTAAAACAGAAATGAGTTTCAGTTCTCATGCCTACAAACCGACATGATGATGAAATGTTAATGTAGAACTATTAATGTCTCAATCAGCTCCTATATGTCACAACATTAGCTTCTATATACGCTCTGTATAACACGTTGAAGTGCAAATTAAAAGTTAATGCAAAGCTGCATAGTAAGTGCAGCTTACCAAGGCTGATATCAGATTCAGACGTGAACAGGGGGTCAAACTGAGGCAAGTCAGAGGAGCCAGCAGCACCCACCTGCTCTGCAAAATTGATGAAGGGCACCCTGACACAAACAATGACACACAGCACTCTCTCACCACTATATCGCTTGGTAAATTTCAAGAAACTGCCCGCAGGCTATCCAAGTGTGTACTCTTTGACACCGAGCTAACCTGTTTTGAGAGGATGGCAATATTGAAACATAAGGTGGGAAGAGAGGCTAGACCAACAGACAAACACAATAGACAATTTTGTGAGTGTACAGTGAGACAGCAAGGCCGATCCGTCTCCATTTAAAGGTTGTCTCAAGCAGTGATTGTGTCTGGGAGGGCAGATCTGAACTCATGCTGGATAAAGGTTATGGTGGCTGCTTCCCTCCTGGGAGGAGCTGATAAAAGGGAAGTCTTGTTGGAGGTCTCAGGGCCAGTGGAATGAGGGCTGTGGGCTGTGGGTTCCCTCTAAATGGGTTGGCGATATGATGAAGGGCTTTTCCCGTTTCCCGACTGCCAAAAGCCGCTGTTATTATTGCCAGAGAATGTTAGATTTGAGCACATACTGTAACAACAAGTTTTTACACAAAAAAACAAGTGTGTTTGTTTTTTGGAAATCACTTTGCACTATGTATTACTTACCATGCAAATGTCAATCAAATAATCAAGTTAATGTGCTGTTTGTGCAAATTGCATCATATATATACTGTATTCAACATGCTTCATAGCTTCTTTGCATGTTGTATTAACTTTTATACCTATGCACATGATGTGAGCAAGTGGCTGTGCAGAAGAGGGATGCAACAATTACACATTTTGATGGTACGATTACAGGCTGAGGAGCAAAGTTTCACGATTATTTCACAGCACAATAGATGTATAAAATCAAATGATTTTTTTGTTTGTTTAATTTGTGACAGGTTTATTACAAATTAAGGATAAAACTGAGAACATCTCTTATGAAGGTAACGTTGTTTTGGTGAGCATTAAATGTGTAAGCGGTGCAGTGCTAATGTTCCTGCTTTGTTGCTGTTGGTTTGCAGTGAAAGCCCTCAGGAGGCAGACTCCATGCAGCTTTGGAAAGAGTTAAATCTGGGGCAACTGGACTCTTGGATGACAGGTGGATCTATAACAAAGTCCAGTCACCCCAGATTTAACACCTCACAGAGAAAGATGACCTGGGCGACTGAGAACCCTCTCGGACTCAGTGTAGCTGAGTGTAGTTACAAAACTGTTGAGAGATAATCTTGGTGTTACTTACTGTTATTACTGGGACCACTCCAGAAAACTGCCACTGTATACTAGGTTTTGACCTAGTCTTGTCTTTTCTAAATATTTTCCGATTCTAGCTCTCAAATTATAAGAATTTGATGCTTTTCTTTGTCACATATGATAGTAAATTGAAAATATGTGGGTTTTAGAACGATGTTCAAGTTCTAACAGGCATTTTTCAATATTTTTCGGACACTTTATAGACAAAAATAATTATTTGATTGATTGAAGAAGATTATTCAGTAATGAAAATAATCGTTAGTTGCAGTTCTAGTGCTGTGATTGACTTTTCGTTGATTAGTTGCACATAAATAAATACTGTATATATTGACTTCAGATGTTTACACAGCAGCAGTACAGTGATTGTAATTGACAGGAATGTAGTCCGTCTACTTAAATTATCTCTCATCTTTCTTGCGTGATGTCGGTGAAAAAAGTAGAAAAATAAAACCTACTGATGAAGACGGCTCATTTTGTCCTTGTGGAGTTCTTCGTACTTAATTTCCGGCATGTCAGCATTGAGCTGTATGTTGAAGTTATTAGACCAACTTTATCGTTCCTCTGTGGGCAATTGTCATGGGAAAGTGATATATATGTGTTTAGTCTGTATCTGAATCAGCGCCTTGGGCTGTACACACCAAAGCTGTTAATGGTAGACAATGTAAGGACTATAACAGACCTACATGTTGGTATATACTGTTTGTAACTTCTTGTAACCTTCTCCACGTTAATGTTTTAACACCGCTGCCTAATGTGACAGTGGTCTGCTAGAAACTGAACTCACACTGACTTCCTGCATGCTGCAAAGGTGTGTGTTTGTGCACTGCAGCAGCAGCAGCAGGAGTGTGAGTCATAGCTGTATTCGCAGCCGAGAGTCGGTCATGTTGGCACGCAGGTCAGATGCCAGTCCTCGGGATAGACGAGGGTGTGCATCTGTCCATCTTGGAATCTATTCTTCATCTTGATATTGTGCACGTGCAGAGTGCCATCTCCAATCTAATCCACCGAGCTCATCAGCTACACTAATCAAATGAACATGATAATTCAGCACTAATACCAGAGTAAACATGACAAAGGGCATGTTTCCATTAGCTAATTAATGGGCTTGCTCATTACTTTACTCATTTGCTAAATGAAAAAGAGGAGAAAATACATGTTTGGTTTTTTATCAACACCAAGCGTGAATTTTTATTGCCATAAGCAAGACTCAAAACGATGGTAGTCTTTATATGTGGTACCTAGTAGAACTAATTGTGTATGTAAAGAAACAACATTATGTAATTTTTCTGCCATAAAATCACAGATCGTAAATTATTTGGATGCTGCAGTGATGTGTGACCAGGTGAATGGTGTCTCTGTCATTCTTACTCTGCACTCAGTACGCCTGTTTCTGCACTGCGTAACTTTGTACTCTGGATACATGTACATCTGCCACAGTAAGCACACACCAGCACCATCTGTTTCATTTGGTGAATTTTATAAGGAAAATGTCTTCTTGTTTTCCCTCTGAACTGTAAGCTAATGTTAACTAATATTAGCTTGGTTTATTAGCTGGGCTGGCTGAACTGTGAGTACCAGGTGAGTGTTAGTGTTTGTACCACACATGTTTTGGACTAAAAGGGGATTTTCAGGAATGGGACGAGGGCAAATGTTGATGGGGAGTGGAGCCAGGGTTAAGACAGAACCGGAGCCGGGTGAGCAAACAACTTAACTGGACTTAGCATCCTCTATGGACATATCTAATGGTGCAGAGACTGAAGAGGAAGAACCAAAGAGAGACACCGAGCTGGGCTTGTTGCTGTTGGACTTGTGTTGATTGATTGCTAGTTTTTAATCATAAGTAATATAATCATAACAAACTATTCCTACGCAGTGTTGCTTTAAGATTTAGCATAAAGTATCATTACAGGAAACACTTGTGTTTAGTATGCATGTCCAGCAGGTTTTCACATTATTAAATAACAATTATTAATGATGCTGCTGTACCACAGCATGCTGCAGCTCTAAATTGGTGAAGAGCACCAGTATACTTCATTAGAACTGCTTGGTCGAATGGCTGAACAACTTCAGAAACCCCCTTACACCTTAACCTGTAACGTGTCATAATGAATAAGTAAGGTGAGTAAGAAAGCAGCATTTGAACTGTTCTCCCTGGCTCAGTTTTTCTTTTTATCTATCACTTCATTTTTTTAGTTTTTGCTTTTACAGCCGAGTCCAGCAATGTGAAAACTCTCCAGGAGGGACAGTCTAAATATTTACTTTTTTATCGATGTATTTAAAGAATCATTGTCTCCTTCTCTCTGTTCTTTTAGTCTTCCTTTGAGTGTAGCCGTTACTAAAAAACTTGATTTTATGATATGGTCAGACAAAATATAGGATAACCTGGCCCCAAATCATAAACATTTGTTACGTCTCTTCATAAATTCACAAATAACTTTATTTGTTCCCTGATAAAGAACTGTAATACTGTAATATGTGTCAGTGTATGTAACATGTTCTCATTTGTATTAACATACATTTATTGCACCTAAATCAGCTACTCTTCGTGCAACTACAACAGAGGGCTGAAATGGATAGCCACCAACATGGCACATCACTTTCATGGCTGAATATTCTGTGTGTGTGTGTGACAGAGCACTTGATATTGAACCACACGCAGGGTTATTTCTAAGATCAGTCGCAGTGTGTGTCACACTGGGAAACACAATGCGCCTGGGAGACTGCAGTTAGACGATATCAATATGTAGCTAGGCTCTGTTGCTGGGATCAGACATGAAAAGGTCAAAGGAGTGTGCTACATACTGATTCAGTCAGTGATGGATAAGAAACTGCATATCACAGTGATTTTTTTCATACATGCTGAAGCAGATTCATCCTACTCAGTGGAAAGCACATGGCAGACGTAACACACATGACATAAAAACAGGTGTAAACTACATGATGATCGACTATTATATAGATAACACTGGTAAGATGACAATAGATACACACTTGCAGAACATTTAGTATACATGATTTTGTACATGAGACCTTTGCAGCGAGCCACAAAATCACTGTACATGTTACGTTCTCCATCTACCTGCTGAATAAAACAGGAATGTTTAATACAGCTATAAAATCTCCTTTCCACTCTACACACAACACTGGAATTGTTTACTCTCTCACTGTGTCTGTGGGTTTCTGAAAAATCCTACGCCCAATTTCAGCTAACCTTGCTCACAATTGAGTTTGGGCCTGAGGGACTTCACCAAAGCCAAGGATTAAATATTTTTTTCCTTTTTTATTCATCTGTGTTTTATAGTGGATTCAGGAGCTGAGAGGAAACTGGATAGGCTGACCCTCTGCTTCCTCTGGACTCACTTGTGGTTATAAAGTTCAGGTTTCATCTTTTCTGAAGGATGTGTTTTTTTCCCCCCATTTTGTCCACCTCAGGGTCCAAGGACACGCCGCTGATGTTGGCCCTTCCTTATATACATGTGTGCCCGCGTCTCTGTCTGTCTGACAGAAGAAAGAGAGATGTCGCGGGTTCCAGGAGAGGGAGAGCACGAATGCAAAAGATGTTATTATGCAGTGTTCGTATCTGTTATTCAGCTCTCTGTCCGAGGTCTTAAAGTGTTTTAGTGGCAAAAAAAAGAAGATCTGAATCTTACCTAGAAGCAACACCATCAGGTTGCTAATGTATTCATCCAATTCAGAGATTCATATGAACGAAGCATTTGTCACCTTCAAATTCTTATTAGATATCTTCTGCTGAATATTCTGCTCCAGATATTCAAATCTAATGATGCTTTCCAATTAATCACTACAGATTCAGGGCGTATGATTACTTTTACACTATATAACCCCAGGCTCATATGAGTGTGGTGAATATGATTCTGTAATCGTGGTTAATTATGCTTGTGGAGTGAGTTTTGGCCCTGAATTTGGCACTGGTTACTTATTGTTCTGGCTGACCTTGTCACTGTCACTGGCACTACAACCCAGCCAGTCCCACCTGGCATTACATCACCAACTGTGGTCCAGAAACCAGCAGTGGCCGCATACCACTGCAGCCAAACAACACAGGAGCCAAAAGGAGTGCGGCAGGACTTCTCCAATTAGGATTAGAAGTCTGTTCATTTATTTTAAAGGGCTTGTGTAGGGTTTTCTCATTCAGGCAAGACGGGGAAGGAAGGAGGAAACAAGGCAACTGAGTGCAGCGAATACACAATGAGAGTACGGCGATTTTATAAGGACATGTTTAGAGACTGTGAGAAATCCAATGGAAGGTTAAGAGGGTGTGAGTTGAATGAAAGCATGAATAGACAGAGAGTTGAGACTTAACTTGGACCTTGAAGAAAAAGACTTGACTTGAACTGGATGAGTCAAATGACCTGTCTGTGTTCATTTTATATTTTCAGTGAAATAAGAAATAAAAAAAAATATAAAAACTAAAAACTGAAAATATTCAATATCGTCATGTCTGTGTAACGTTATCCGGTATGCGGTATGCAAGCACAGACTGGAAATGGCTGTCATGACCTGACTCTGCCAGTCGATATGTGTGTCAATACTCTATGGCCTATGGATCGGACCAGATAATCATCATCATCATGCCTACGCCAGTCTAAATTAAGAAATAAATAAACATTTATAATGATGTTTTTGTCTGATTACAGTGATTTTTTTTTTTACTGAATATCAATAATTATAATACAAACTGGATAGAAAAACTGAATACTGCAGGTAAGGCTACAGTATCTTGGGATTTAGTGGTTGACTTGACTTGAAAAAACAACTTAGGCGTATGACTTGCTTAAAACTTGGACCAAATGACTTTTGTCACATTTCTGTCTGCATATCCCTTATGGGGTTGCAACAGTATGGAATTTTCACAGTATGATCACCGCCTCACAAAATATTAGGGTTCAAATTATCAAGATATATAGTATTACACAATTCTTAATATTTAGCCATTACATTGACGCTTAAAGGAATGAAAACGTTAGATAAAAAGGCTACATTTCAAGTAAACAGTATCACCTACTTTGATCTTATAGTGCAGTTTCACTGCATTTACTTTTGGGTTATCACAAAGCAGGACACTATTCTTAGTGTGCGGGTTACCTGCTGTGTTGTCTTTGAAGTATGACATTAAGTGAAATTACTATACTTAAAGGAAATAATATGGCATATTTGATGCTATAGTTCTTACGCTGCACCTTTTTTTGATCACTACAAATTATGCAAGTGCAAAATGATCATCTTGAAATAGAAGATATCCTTTCTCTAACATCTCAACTGTTATAAACAGAAAAATGGTCTTGGCTCTTTCTTTCTTTACTCTCTCAGCATTGATTTGGACTTGGTCTTGAATAGTACTGGGCTTGGACTGAACAAAGCTATTTCAGTATTGATCTCAAAGTAGTACAGCTGAAACAGATTTTAGTCTTAATTTTAGGGCTATCCTCTCTTTCTCCGACAAGCGTACAATTTAAGCGGCGAGTGCTGCTACACTAAAGTTAGGATCACCGATGAATTCATCAGGGTTATGAATGTACCGAATTACACAGAAAAATCCATGTAGACCACCATTTTATCAATTCCAGAAACAAGAAACATGGACAGAAATAACCTTCACATGCTAAATTCTGATGGTATAATTAGATTCAGCATTTTGAAGCAGTGCAAGCGACGGTTAACGCTTCATAGCAACAGCAGTGGTTCTTTCTTCACATGTCAGGTGTGAAGAAATGAACATATTTAAAATATTCATTACAGACTGTCAGAATAACTGAACAGGTTGAGATCACACAGGTGTCTTTGATGACAATGTGAAACTATTAAGGCGCCTGTGTCTCCACTATCAGAGACTTCAAGGGAAACTAAGAGACTCTAACTGTGTGCTACTCTACTTGATCTCCAGTTAAAAGTTAAGATGATCAAAGATCCAGAAGCTTAGATATCTACAGTATATACTGTGCATATATCTGTGTTCCAAACTGTTGGTTGTTTGGTGTTGGTGCTGACAGATGCTTCTTTTGCATCCTCACATACCTGAGGACACAGCGAGCGTACAGCTGTGGGATTTCACAGATTGGAGCAGTTTAGAAAGGTAAGATCCAGCCCTAAGCTAACCGTGTCCTCACTAACAGGCTTCAGTTTCCTGCTGGCCGCTCCGTGGTGCGTGGATGTCAAAGAGCATCTATGCTCTCTTTCATATATTGCGTAATTAGCCGTCAGTAGGCATGCATGGCTGGTGGCTTGGAGCTGACAAATCTGAATAAAAGATCTGTGAGGCTTTGAAATGCAGACCGTGTTTGTAAACAGATCAAATTAGCGGAATGTTAAATTAGAGATGCGTCTGCAGCTATTATCATTATGCAGTTATACTTCTGCCTGTGCAAATGTGTACATTTGTCTATGCATGCATCCATATTCTTGACAAATCGTGGCTATGTTTGCAAATAATCAGATGCGGCTTTTTCGTTTGTTTACATTTGAATGGATCAAAAATAACATTATGGGAAATTGCTGCCAAAAAAAATCCATCTCTCTTCCAGGAGTTCGGCTGCAAACAGACATTTATTCTCTCGATGCAGCTCCGAGACCTATACAGTAATTAATTTACACAACGTAATGAGAAGTAGTAGTTATTTATTTGGAGGCTGCAACAATGACACATTCACAAGACGGCTAGCATATTTCAGTCTTCTCGCATGCAATCCTGTGCACACACACACACACACACACACGGCTGCCCTCCCCTCTCTGCACACATACGTTCACACACCAATAAAACTCCAATGCTCAATTATGCTCACAAATACCCACACACCTCACAGCCCAGTGTGGGCCTATAAATCATGGTCTTCCTGAAACAGCTGGTCTTGAGGATGAGCAGAGCAAGCCCACAGGACAATTGAGGATGGGGCGGAAGGGGTGGGGGGGAGAAAGGAAGATGGAGAGGAGGAGGCAGGACGTTTAACCGAGCTGCCCGCGCACATGCTTTCCAGCTAACAGACATTTTTCTCAATCTGGCCTGTCACACAGTGGAACGTTTTAAACAAGATTAATCTCTGGTTTAGGATGCAGGTGACTCCCATGGCATTTGTCATGTAATAGAAGGAGAAGAAGCTGTACTAAACAAACACGCAGTCACATGCGCCATCTAGAGAGGTGGAAGGCAAAGATATATATATATATATATTTTTTTTTTTTTAAAGTTCAATCTGAGAAGCTTAAATGATCAACAGGTAGGGTTAACTGTTCTTTATGAATTGACAAGTGCTGCTGTCCAGATTTGATCCTCGATCAATTGACATTTGCTGGCAATAAGACAAAAACCTCCCGTATCTGACACACAAATCCCCTTTCACATAAATACCTTCAGTAGTATATTAAATGCACAGTAGCTTGGATAAAAATGCAGGGATTGAGGGTGTAATATTCCCTAACGAGATACGTTTTTTTTTTTTTTTTTTTGCGCCTAATAGTGCTGAAAAGTCTGACAGGCAAATACCCCATTAAGGGATATTTTACCTGGGTTTTTGAATGGTGGGCGAGTCCCCAGCTAGCTGCAAACAATTAGGCGCATCTCAACATGAGACAAGTTAACGCCAAAGAATAATGAGCAGGTCAGCTAACAAGTAGCCAGCAGCCCACATCCTGATTAGCAGAGGAGCCCGTGAAAGGACCACTCACACACTAAGAGAGCCATTTAGCATAATTAGATGTCCAGGGTAGAAAAGTGCTTGGACGAAGGGTTCATCGTTTTAGATCACATCAACTTGTGAGTGTGTCATCATATTGTGGAAGAGGGCATACGATCTGTGAGCATTAGTAAGAGCTATATTTTTAAGATTGATATGCAATTTTTAATGTAATATTGCATATCATTGCTATTGTCGAATGGATTGTGACTAACCCGCACTGCAGAGTTAGGGGCCTTCTTTTTCTTATTATTAAGTTCCTTACAGATCTGCATCCTTAATCTTTTATTAACTCAATAAATCATTGCCCATGTTGGCGGTTACTTGCTATATATTAGGGCTACAACTAATGATTATTCTCATTCACTCATCAATGAATCTGACAATTATTTTAGATTAAAGCCACATTATGTAAGATTTGTGTAATTCGACAACAATCACTGTCAAATGAGGCTGATCAGCGGGACAGAAAACCACAACACATTTTATGATCCATAATATGATTCAGTTTCACCAAAAATCAGCATCATTGTTGGTGTGTGACAAAAACATTACGTACTTGTCACGATAGGTCATCCTGGAGACAGAAGTTATACAGTGCGGGAACAGGCATTGATGATGATGATGATGATCTGTCACAGCGCAATCGGTTTTTATTTCACCTTCTGTCTTTCCTTCTTTCACTCTCTCTCATTTACTGTCTGTGTCGCTCAACAGTCCGGCAGTGTGCTCTGCTTCACCTGTAACCACACCCAACAGCGAGGTTACAGTGTTCTGACTCACCTCCCCACTCTATATGCAAATAAGTTTACATGCTTTTGGTGGCCCAAATGGAAATCAGACACCGTTTTTTTTTTGCATTTACTCCGCCTATGAGATTCCATTATGCCTGTTGTTGTGGCTCCTGTCATATACACTAGTCTAATGCACATATACAGCGTCGTATACAGTGAAACACACGTGATTAAATGACCTTGAGAGTTCTCACCAGTGTACATACAGTATATGTGGACGTGCTGCCTGACACTGGTTCGTTAAACCAGCGAAAGCAAAATAAATTTACATTTCTTCTTTTGCACTTCATTTGATGATGTTGATGGCACAAATGGGTATGTACATCCGCTCATGCAGAGGATGTGACTTGAGTAGGCGGTCTTACGATGGCCTGTGGGGGCCATTCGTGGGTGCATTCACACCTGTACCGTGCATGTAGCTGTGTGATTATGCATATGTTCTGTTTTCATATTTATATAGTGTATCTGGAAAGAATCATAAAAGATATGTTTCCCCATCTGCAAGTAGTGTTTTTGTCTTTTTGCCAACATCCCTGGCAGTATGTCGATAGATGTCTATACATTACTTTGCCTATCTAGAGGTTGAATTAACCATTTAAAGGTGTAGTAACTGCTTACAGTAGGTGCTGTGATGCATCATGTTCTCAGGGCAAATAGCCCATGGATTACCACTCACAGATTATGAATGGCTATCATTTATCACAGAAAGATATAAAATGGGGACGGGGGATTTGTCTGGCAACACATTTTCTATAAGACAAGTGTGGGCATGGTGGCTGAGGTTAGTATCTGTTGAAGCCAATTTAGGCAATGTGTTGACTTTGTACAGCTTTAAATGATACCAGTTTCTAGACGTCGCCAAGCCTAATGCTGTTATGTTGCAGCAGCGAAGATAAGTTATCCCCAATTGAGTTAAGACCCATTAAATGCCTTACAAAACCCAATTTCACTTCTGTGTGGTTTTTGTGGTAATAATGGACCATTTCACATCATGCAGCAATTTCTTCTGAGCAGTTTTTTTTTCCAGTGACAGTTATATAGGCCATCCTTTTTTTGTTGTTGTTGTTTGCTGAGCTGTACTGAATGTTTAAAACTGTATAAAGACGTTAAATTAACTCTGATTGGATGCACTATAGCAGCTGGAATGGTGGCGTTTTTAACACTTAAAAATTTACAACCTTTCAGTAAGTTAGCTACTCTCAGCTGAGAAAAAAAAAAGAAATTGTGCTGAAAGAGGAAAACAGTACTGAGGTAAAGAGGAGAAATTGTGGAAGGAGCTGATCAGTTTGAAAAGACAGCTATGAAGGAGGCTGGTTTTTAATTTGCTTTGAGTTTGTTGCTTGTTATTTTTGCACTCATCCAAATTTTGGTGACATCTGCACTTTTTTTTTTTCTCCTTCTCCGAGTTATGAGTCATCCCGTGCAAAAATCCCTGCATTACAAAACAATTAGATCAGAAGCCTCCGTTAATGCAGCAGGGATCCAATGCTCCCTACCTACTGCCGCGGTAAGACATGGAGGAGGGGGAGAGGGTGCCTGGAAGGGAGGGGCGAAGGATCTGAGAAGGCGGTAGAGGAAGGAGTACTGCAAGAACAGGAGTATGACTCACTGATCATCACAGCCACTTTCCAGATTGCACCTTATCTCCGCTCACATGTCACTTTATGCTCATCAGATCAGCTTTGATGTAAATGTTTGTGTTGTATGAGGCTGATGATGATCGGTCTGTTAATGATTCAGGAAAAAAAAAAGGTACTATATTGTTATTTAGTGTGGTATCCTCACTCATTGTACTTTTTCCTCTCTCTCTCTCTCTGTTTTTCTGCAGATACTCAATAATCTGATGCATCAAAGGGTATTTGATATGATTCACTGGTGTGTTCTAATATAAATTTTGCTAATTCATTTCCCTCGTGGATCTCTTCACAAAGCCTCTTAAAATCATTGACTGATAATGAAGCTCATTAGTGCAGCTTCGTATTCTGTCTATTTCCCCCTCTGCAGCTTACTTAGTCCTGACAAGCAACACTAACAAGCAGCTGCGGGTCTCATCCAAGTTTCTTTTTTTTTCTTTGTATAGAAAACATCAAACTGGGGCTTATTATCTTTAGAGCACCGTAATACGAGGATTAGAAATGATTGTTGATCATTAAATTGACTTTATTAATATTACTATTCAGTGAAATATGGCTTTAAAATTAATACCACTCATAACGTGTTTTTAAATGCAAATAAATCTTTCTATAAGCATGTTTTATTAAATAGCCACCTGCATATAGTCATCGCGGGGTAAGAAATGAATCTTTATTCAGGGGCAGCTTTTAACTGTTGCATTTATGGAGCTGATCAGTAAAACATCCATACAGATATGGAGGAAGTGAAAAGTATTATCTGACTCATCCTGCATAAATTCATTTAGGAAGTTATGGAGGCTGCTTCTACATTTAAGTGACTACTTCCAACCCCTTATTTCTCCGGTGATCATTAAATAGTGAAAAGTGCCAGCATTGATCAAAATCATCAAAAGACAGTAAGGCTCAGGCTGCAGCTGCAGTTTGTCATGTATCTATGAAAAGTCTTATCAGCTGATGAATTCATGCAGCGTTCTGTGCTAATGAGTGTCAACGAGTCGCGAGTTGCGGTGGCGAGCAGGGGTGCAAGTTAACCAAATCTCAATGATACCCTGACCTAAGTAGTACATTGTAAAAAATGGTGTTTTTCTCTGAGCTGTGTTACATGTGTTCCCGACACAATGTTTCCTGTGATTTCGTTAAACAGAACTGCCAATTACACGTGGTTTATGTCTCCAATATCACATTTTCATTACGCAGATGCAAGACGTAATATGGATCTCCTGTCATATCCACGCATTTAGCCTTTACAATTTGCCATACCTAGAGTAGCATTATTTTGAATGGTCAATCACTCCACCATAATTAGATTTTCCCTCAGTTTTGGCCGACATTCTCCCCCAGCTTGATACTGGGCATTTGTCTGTGGTAATAATATAAAAACAATTCTATGGCAGCTGAAATTGAGTTTATGCCTTTCTCATTTTTAGTAAAAGAGAAGGGCGGTAACTGAATCAATCCTATCATCTAATGCCATTTCTTCTCAGAGTTGAGATTATGTAATATTATATAATCGTGGACATAACCAATATCTTCAGACAAGGAAGCAGTGAGGTGCTTCACAAGCTAATAGTCGCTCATTACTCTGGGTTCTCTTCTCCCATGTTTGCCTTCCTTGTATGAAACTTGCTTTCATAAAATGTTTTTCTTTGAGTTAACTTTCCCTTTGTGTCTGCTTTTTTTTTTTTCTTCTCACACCCGAGCATTTTCTTGCCAGTGACACTGTCATATAATTGCCTTTTTATAAAAACTAATCCTCTGGTGTTAAAGGTGAATAGAAGGAAGAAGACAGGCAGCAGAAAACCTATTTATAGTGTTTCTGCAGGACGCGGGGGGAGAACGACAAGCATGCGCAGTGCAACTTGTTTTTAATTGTATATGAGCCATGTGAGAGTACACACATCATGTATTGATCTTAAAGTTTGGTATATCAGATTCAGGTAATATGCTAATAATTTGTCCCCATGCCTTTGTAGTTCATTTTTGTGTGACTAAAATAAAGTCATATAGGCTGATGACTAGTACACAACACAGTTTGGCTGAACCTTCTGTCTCTGGGAGATAAATATAGAGCATCAAGTTTGAAGAAGTCCAACTTCAAGGAAGTATTTTATGTAAGAAAATTATAATTATGAGCTGTGGTGTTTCTCACAGCCAGACGCCTAATCCGAGTTGTTAACCAAATCTGTTGCCTGAGGTGAGCGGTTCATCTTTCCTAATTAGACCCAAAGTTATTTTTTTCTGCCGAACTGTTAAGTCACTGGTTTATGTGTCTCTTCACGAAAACAAATCTTGCAGCTGTTTAAATGTCACTGACAGATATGTTGCTACAACCAGCTGTGCCGATGGAGGTTTCATACATATATATATATATACACACACACACGTACCTCTCATAAGACCTCCACTCAAGTATTGTACATCATCTGAATGTCGACTCCAGCAACCACAAGAGCATATACGACAACATTATGACGCCTGGTTGGGGAAACATGTTTATGAGTCATTTAACCGTCATTTATAGAACAGTTCTTATGTTTAGCAGGGATGGCATACTTGAAAAACCAGCAAAGAAAGACAGAAACAGATTGATTTTTATGATAGTACCAGAATATACTGATATATATGCAAATCAATATGGCCCAGGCGAGGCACTGGCAATTTTTTTTTTTTTCCATGTTGGGTGGGGGTGGAGAGAACATTGTAAAATGCAAAAGATTTCCTCAAAAGATTTGCCAGAATCCCCATCTTTATCTGCAAGTCATCTCTCGTGGAAATCAAAGAATTTCCCTTGGATTTGTGTCAAGCGATTCAACCGTTTTCATGTGAAACGCAGATTTTTTTTTTTTGCATCGGAGCTTTGCAACTACAAACGACTTCTGGAGTAACCAAGAAAGTCTGGATCCCCTGAGCTACAGATGTGTATGTATTGGATAATGAGGATTCGGGGGGGGGGGGGAGTGGAGGAGAGCAGCAGCAGTGCTAGTAGATCTATTTTTGGCTGCAGTAATTCCTGTTTTTAGACAGACGCATTCATTGAGGAACCACGATAAACACCTCCTGCATTCCTGCTTATATACTATACGTTTAATCAAGCAAAAAAAAAAACAAATACACAAAGCTTCCTCTCGCAGAGATGTAAAGCTCTGTCAAGGTAGTCTTGATGCAAATGGACCTGGAAGAGAATTAATGAATTTTTGAATGAATCACTGCCTTTAATTTATTCTGCAATAAACATATGATTATCTCCATGAGGAAAAAGCTGCAGTGTTGTTGTTATTGCGTTTCCTTTCTGCTTTGATTGAACCGCTATGTGAAGACAGTTCAATCTCTTACGTAGGTCAAGGCCGTGGCCTCTGCTGGACATTCTCCGCAACCCGCTGTGATGACTTGTGGCAGCATCATCTGCTGCGGCTCATTTACTATTCCGCATCAAAGAGAAAACACCACGACAGCTGCAAGTCCGTCCAAGACAAACACCCACCCACGCTTTCTGCACACATCCGCACACACTCGTGTCTATTAAACTAATCTTTGAGAAGAAAACGGGATTCATTAGCGAGACCAATGGTGTGCTGCTCACTAATGCTAATTTTCATGTCTCTTTGATACATCTCCCCTGTTATTCTACCTGACACTTCAACTCTGTAATTGTGATCCCTCAAGGTAATGAGAATGATATTAGAGTGACAAACACTATATTTCCCTCTGTCGATCAGCCAGGTGAGCTAATGGAGAGTAATGTGCAACTACCTTTGTAACTTATTGACTTTTGAATTAATGGTAATAAATTAGATTAAAAGTTGAAATGAGCTACATATGAACTCGGCGTTCATCCTTGGAGGCGCCAGACCTGAGCAACACAAGAAGCTGCTTTAATCAGTAACAATGGAGGACAATTTAGACATGCCCATAGAAATTATTTGTACAAGGCAGCGCACGCCGAAGGATCAATAAGAAGCATTGTCTCCTTGCTCACCTGGTGAGTATTGACAGAAATATTAGAGAACTTAAAGGATCTCAGCGGACTTGGCATTTACAAAGTGCGTCTCCCTCCCTGTTAATCTGGAGGAGTTCTTGTTGTCTCCATCGGGAATTTGAGAAAATCTAAAGTTGTTAGCATTATTAGTCACTCCAAGGCAGGAGATCAGGCAAGTGGAGGAAGAAACTAAAATAGTTTGCAAAGGTTTTCTCACAGCCTCACCAGGGCCGTGCTCTGGCATTGTCGCTACTGCAGCTACTTAAGTAACACTAGGAGCACCGCAGGCGTGACACTGTAAACACACCATTATGGCCGTAAAGGGAGATGCACTTCCCTCAACAGATTAGGATTTTCCAAACTTTGTCTCCACTGGGAATCGCCACAGGAGTACACATTTCGCTGTTAACAAGGTAAACCACCCATATTAACACTGCAAGCTTATGCATATCAAATTAACAGCAACTGGCTGCAGTCTGTTGCTCCTACGTAAAACTACTACTTCTACTCTCACCGTGGATTTTAACTCATCATGTTTTATGATGAATGCAATTAAGCAAATATTCGTTCATTGAAAGAGAGAAAAGAACGAAGGATTGTTGTTCATGAGTCGGTTCGGTAGTGGTGGTTGTTGGCTCCGGCTGGCTCAGACTCAAAGAGGCAGATTGAGTGGGAGCAGAGGAGCAGAGAGGTTTTGTTTGGTGGGACAACTAACGCAGATTCGATTCGGTGAATTGACTGCATAATTTTTGTAATAAATGTCTGACCACGTCCAAATCAAACACAATATCAGGAAAGTTTGCAAAAACTTAAATGACTAAAATTAGGTTTTTTCTTTTCTTTTTTTTTAAATAAACTTTTCGGATGATTTATATTATGTAAGAATGTATGTATGATCTATGTTTTGTAGTGCTCCTCTCTCTTCATGTCCGTTACTCTTCCACCCTGAGTAATTTTGACCCGTGTCTTGTTATCCTGCCCTCACTTGTGTATTTACTTCATGCGTTCCTTTGTTTCAGTGTCAGTTTGTTGTTGTAACGTGTGTCAAGAGTTCAGCTCATGTCCAGTGTTTTTTTTTTTTAATCATCCGTGTTTTCTTGGACTCTGATTGTTTTGTTTTTTTTTTTTAATTCTGCCTGCTTCTTTGTCTTTGTTTGCAATGCAATGATTTTTTTTTTTGTTAAATAAATCATTGATCTGCACTAGCTCTGCCTCTAGCATGTTTGGGCCCTTCCTTGTCGGCAACAACATAATCGTACACTAATTTATTACAGGTTTTGCAATACGTTTCCTGGAAGTGTGAGTAGTATTCAGACAATCTCATGAAGAAAACATAAATTCTACCCTGTACCTCTGCATTATTCATCATTTTTTTTCTTCTTGGATGAAATTCAGAAGAATGTCAAGATGCACATATGAAAATTTATTGTTTTTTGTAAGCAGGTAAGTAACTACTCCCCTACGACTCAGCATTTTGCTGACAAGTTTTGTCAACCAACTTCCTCAAGGAGAAATTTAACTTCCTATTTATGGATGTCACAACCCACTATGATGAGTAATACATGGACACATCTCACTGACACCTTTTTTTTTTACCTCCTGGATTAAAGCAAACTATTAATCATGCAATGCTTAAAATCAAGGCCATCTCAAGGAAATAAATTGCAACTGTAGTCTTTTGGGCACAGCATGGCCAGCTCCCTTTTGAAAATCGTAGCTCGAGAGAAAAATCTTCCTCCATTTATATTCAGTGGACGTCAGGACCAAAGTGACTTGCTTACACTTTGAGAATGTAATTCATGCTGCTGAGAGTGTTGTGCTGAATTCACCGTATGAGGGTGTGGCTGCTGAGGAGTAGATGCTCCTTCTTGATGGTGATTTCACGCCTTTAGCTGTGACGGCTTTGTCTTCATAATGACGTTGGTGATGTGCTGTTTCAGTTTCAGCCTTCGTACAGTGATTATGGTGTGCATGTTGTTTGTTCTCCTTCATCAGCATTATTGTGAAGACCCGCAGGAAGGAAAACATGTGAAACCACCTTATTTATGCATTTTGCCTAAAAGCGTTAAATATTCACGACTTTGCCACAAGCTTCATTTTTCTTTGTCTTTGAAGAGGCTTCTCATTAAAGCAGAACCTGGCCCACCATTTGCTGTAATACACTAGTTGCTCCTCTTTGCTCAGACAATGAGGTTTCAGCACCAACATCTAAGAATCACGGAAACTGTATTTGTTGAATGTTAACCCGATAATCAATGTTTTTTGTTTTTTTTTTTGGCTAAAAGGATAAGCTGTCCAGTAGATGCCCATCAAACATATCATGATCAGACTGCCCCTGATCAGATCAGTGAAAGCAAGTCCTCGTGAAAAAGAGAAGTCAAGCTGTCAACTTCTGTCAACTTTCCGTCATCACGAAGCCACATTTGCGGTGCCTGTCAACCCACATGCATTAAGAGATCATTTGTTCCCATGCCACTGAAAACAAATGGTAACGTACATCTTTTGACATCATGGACTGCATATAAAGACAGATGACATGACAGCTCCCCAAAAGCGAAGCCAACAGTATAAGTCATAAACACTTCACCCCCTTCATGTTAGCACAGTGACGACCATGTTGAGCTGATACATGTTCATTTTTCTGGCATGTTTGGTCGTATTTGGAGAGTTTCACATCGTGACTGATGGCTGAGCCCTTCTTGTGATAGAGTCGGCCGTTTGTATGAGCGGGACCTTCAACCATAGTCTCTACTTCACAGCAAATAAAATAAAAATCTATTTTATCTAGCTCAAAATTATGTCACCATCACAATAGGGCAGGGAATAAGTGAAGGTCCCTCGTCCATCTTTATATACAGTGTATGCAACACACCCGGTGGATCTTCACTCTTAAGAGTAGAACGTGCTTCTCTGGACCGCTAGGAGGCAAACACGCACTGGGCTCATTTGCATGGCTGTTTCCTTTAAACAAATCCTTCTTTCATTTTTCATCTTGATTGCAATTTCACACAGGGACTTCTCCTTTGTTTAACTAGCTGTCCAACGTTGGAGAAGTTGATTTCATTTGGTTACACAATAATGTAAAGCCATTCGAGACCGCAATTATACTCCCAATTATCCTTGCTCACAGCTCACTCAGCTGTGCATACTTTGAACTAGAGTAGTCCTGTTTTCAAAATTTTGTGGGCACTGGCACCATTGTGTGAAAACTGATGAGTTGTTTTCACAGAGCTCTGCAGGTGAGAATTAGTCATGGCAGCAATATTTGTTAAAAGTAAACATTTTAACCACAAAGGCAAAGTTTAAACCCAAAGTTTTCTTAGCCATAGCAATAGCTGAATCCATAGATAATAATAATAATAATAATAATAATAATCTTTTAGAGGACAGTCACTGTGCTCAGTTTGCAGACGTCTTTGAGCAGGTTTTGTAAATTCCAAAACTCCCAAAAGCTCCTTGTGCACTTCCTACATTCAGTATAATCAAACATCTCGAGATTATATTAGTGGGTCCAATGGGATTGAAAACTGTAACACCGGTAATATTTCATCAAAGCATCAACAAATTGGCCCACACAAGAAAACAACAAATTTGCCCACACAGAAACATAAATAGACACCATGAGCATCATCAGCGAATGTGGGAATCCTCCTTTCCTGCTCTCCATCCAGTTTTATGTTGGCAGCAGAACAATATACCAAGAAAAGAAAAGAAGAAGAAAAAAACAACAACAACAACAACAACAACAACAACAAAAACAGCTATTTCATGCCATGTTGAATGAGAGCTTTTGTTTACACTTTCCCATGTAAACATGTGGGCTTCACTCTGCTAGTTTTTCCAGAACAGAATGTACTTTATGAATCATCTTATTCCATTTTATGAATCATATATTGGGTAGATTTAAAGTTGGCGCACTCCTGTAGCCATTGTGCATTCTGTGTATGAATGTTGAATGTACTTTCGTGACATGTGAAGGCGATTGTGCATCTTTTGTCCTGCACCTCACAGCGTATGCATCAGTTTGAAGTGTGCGCTCCATGATGCGAGTTTTAAATATTATATGTCTGCACTAAATGTAGCTGGTTATATAGCATATGGTACATTTATACTAAATGGTGTTGAAATTTGCATAAAACTGTAAGGAGGTTTCATGCCTCTGGGCTACAGTATTTAGGATGGATGCCTTTCTTTTCTGGGCCAAGTAGAGGGTGTGAAGCTATTAGAAACTACAGTTCAGATGGGCTCAGATGGTTATTAATGGAAAGAACCAGGAAGAGATCAGCCTCGGAGGATGAGTCACATAGGCAGCGGCCCATCCCCGGAGGCCTCCGCTGGGCAGTGCTTTATTACCCAAGCCTTCCAGCGATTGGGTGGGATCTAAAGAGCTACAACAAACTGTGCTCTTTAAGGCTTTGCTGTGCCTGATGTCTCTGAGCCTGCTTCTCAACTACTCAGTGTTCAACTCGCCAATAGCTTGTTTGCACAAGAGGCGTTGTTATAAATAAACATGTCTGGTGGAGGTGGCTAGAACAAAAGATAAAGCGGATGCAGTGGGCAAAGGAACCAGAGGAATATTGAGGGTCATCTATTTTGTATGTTTTAGCCAAGAAAATGTAAAACAGGAAGAAAATGCAGGAAAGATGTCTTGTCCTCTTTATAGAAACATTCATAGAGGATTTGCATTTGATTCTCAGGTCCTGTAAATCTATTAATATGTATTGTTTTCTAAATGAATCAATTAATTCAGATGAGTCTTTCATTGAGGGGAAAACTGTGCTGCTTCAAGGACAAAAACATCTATCAAATTCGTGTCTCCAGAGAGAATACAACTAATTCTTTAAAGAGATTGGTAGCAGACTCGAGAAGTATCAAGGGTACAAGCAAAAAACACACTATTGTTTTAAGTTAAGATCAAGCACACGTCTAAAAATAGGTGTACATTAGTCTGGATTGATCCACAAGATCGGATATGCTGATTTATGCACGGGATGTTGAGCGCAAACTCAACAAATAAGACAAACTTGGCAGAACTTTAAAGGTGCTTTCTAAGGTGCGATTCTTGATTCGAGGTTTAGGGGTCAAAGGTGACACGTGAAGGCTGGAGTAGGCTTATAAAGCGGACTGTGTTGTGTTCAAATCCTTTGACTCACTGCACAGTCAGAGCCGTCCTTGAGACGGGCTTAACTTCAAGCTGCTGCTCAGTGGCAAAAAGCAGAGGACAGGCTGCACAGCAGAATACAAACAGACACAATGACTTGAGCCGACATGTGTTTGTAGGGGAGGGGAGCTGCAAATATCACTTCATATAAATCAAGTCAATTCTTATGTTTAACTTTTGCATTTTAAATCCTTCTTGATCCTGCAGCTGAGAAGCTCATATGTTGGGTCGATCCTCCGTTTTCAGCTCTGCAGGAGGTCTTTCACCCGTGTGATGAACTTGTGATGTTTTGGCACATTTTCAGGTTTTTTTTTTGTTTTAGTTTGTTTTGTTTGCTTGTTTTTTTCCATTTTTCTTTTCACTACAAATCTGATCTGTGTTGTTGCAGCTATTGAGAACTCACTTTATTTGCTGGCGCTCAAGGTTTCCACACATCCTTCATCTTTCAATATCATTGTGATAGCAAAACAATAGCATACGGTGCATTTAGGCAACCAAGGGCGGATTACCCGATTGGGTAGCCGCTATCTACCCCCCCTGCTCTGTGCATATATTTTCCCTGTTGCGTCCTAAGTGCAAAACACACAGCTGACTGAGCACATGGCAACTTCATTAAAGGCCCAAACAGGCCCAAACACCTGGAATTACACTGGGCTCAGGTGGTTTGAGGTCATTTGTAAAGGTGGTAACCATGTGAGCACAAAATAAATTCAAATTATAAAGGTGTTAAAATTAGATTTTGCCACACTGACCCTAAGACACAGCAACATGTTCATGTAATATGTACTTTGGTGGAGCAATTTTGCAATTAATCAACTTACCAAAAACAACATAGTGAACCCAGGGCTGTTGTTATCAGGGGTCTGTGGCCCTGGGACTTTGCCTTGTAGATAACTCAACCAACCCTGCTGTACGTTGTTTTTTTTGGATCTGCCACATACTTTGTTATGAATAGCTTTGTCTCTGTAAGGTGATTGGCTGTGTGTGCCCTGCCAAGAAATGTCAATATCTACTGACATTTCCTTATTCTGTATTGTGGTTTATTTATTTATTTTTACTAAGGTAAGTACATACAGTATGTTGTTTCTATCCCTGAGCCCTCGTGTGCAGACACAGATGCATAGAGAGAATGTGAAGCAGGATTTTTTTTTTTTTCTGAAAATAGCTAACTTTTTTTTCAAAAACAGAAAAGTTATGAACTCAAAACCCTGGGGATCATTTTACACGTCTGTATGCCATCAGCAGCTAAACACATAATTTCCTAACCCTCGCCCTGCTATCCGGCCTAATATGTCCATATAGGGATCATGAGATGATCTCAAACACAACAGCTCTGCAGATTTATTCAGCCTTACTGAACTGCATTTGACTTGTGGCATGGCGGTTCCCATTATCGGTCCAACAGTGCAGGTGTAAGCGGCTTGGCAGAAGCTGCTACCTATTCGCCTCTTCTCAGCTGAGCCTAGCACTGCGCTGACACATCAGTTGGACCAATTAGCTTTTTCTGTCACTCTGCTGTCACACCCTGGCTGAGCTTACTGTAACACAGAGCCTGGATGTTACAGCCAGACACCAGAATAGACCCAGTGGGATGATGTATTGCCCACCAAGGTTGAATTCAAACCCACAACACGTGGTTTCAGTGGAAGTAGGTATCATATAGTCTGTTTAAAGTGTGAATTAATGTGTAACCTGGCAATGTGTTCTGCATTAAAAAGATCAGACAACAAAGGGGACGACTGGTGCTATTCTACAGCCACCGACAAAGACAATCGTTTGAATTATTAACCTTGGAAACTTTTATTTTTTCATGAACAGATCAGAAAATAGTAAAACAAAAGCCCAACATGTTTTCCCAGAGTACAAGCTGATGTCTTCCAGCTGCCCATCCAACCAACCAGCACAATTTAAGCGAGTGTGGAAAAACAAGCAAGTATACCCTGTCTATTTCTGTGACATGTTTAATGAGGAGAGTGTTTTGTGTAGGAACATTTCAAAATGTCAAAACTGATATCTGACTCTCCACACATTGCCACCTTCACCAGCGGTGAGAAGTACCTAAAATGCAATTTGAACTTCAACAAAAGGTGGCAAAGTTGTGAAAAAAAATACTGTGTGGAAGCCTGCTGTTTATCCCCAGGAAAACCTGAAAAATCATCAGCTCGCGTGTTACTAATGAAGCTTTGAGGGAAAGTTCAGTGCGGAAGATTTATTCTTTCACATCTTTCAGTCATCCCGCAGGTGAATCCCTGCTATCTTTCTCTCCCACCCTTTCATTCAATTTCCTGCTCGTCTTCAACTGAATTAAATTTCGAGGCATTTCCCATTTTTTCCCACACTGAAAGCTTCTCTCATTCAAAAATTCTAGACGTCACTGTAGCTGCCCAATGAACCTTCTTCCCACGTTCTATAAACAAAATCAGTGGACGGGCGATGATCTTTAAATAGCATTGTCGTCACTGGTCAGTCTACCTTTCAGACTGAATATTGTGCAACTCTCCAGCCGCCCCCCCCCCCCATCACCATCATGATCTACAGATTGTCTCAATTCACCAGGGAGAGGCTGCTTCGCATCGCACATCCTGGAGCTGCATGTTACGAAGACGCTACACTTCAGTGACGTCAAAATCTTTGAGATGCTTCTCTGCAGATTTAAAATACATACTGTAAAAAAAAACATATATATTGTGTCAATCTCATCACCTCCAGTGTACTCACTCAGACCAGAATGGGGGGCAATTTAAGAAGCCATACGCCATTTCTGAAATATGGAGAACTCATCAAATCATATCAAAAGTGCAATACATTACTGTGATTAATAAAATTGGATGATGCATGCGAGCAGTTGTTGGATGGTAGGTGTAGGTTTTGATGCGTAGGAAGTGCATCATGTTGGCCACAGATGCAGAGGGGAACCAGCAAGAAAACACAACAACACATGAATAAAACATGAGTGAACTAACCTGGGACCAAAGGCAGAGGTTTGAAGCATATTCAGCAGCAAAAAGAGCTTCAGAGTAATTGGGTCGGGGTGAGGTTACATTTGGCGTGGAGGTAAAATTGGAAGGTGCTGCTCCATTTATATAATGAAAGAAGAAAAACGCAACCAGACCACGAAGACAGCCACACACGGACAAATACACGCATACTTGGACACCTGCACACAGTGACACCGAGTACAACTTTCACTACTTCATGCCACAAAGTTGATATTAAAATTTTTGTTGTTTGCCCTGCAGCCTCGATGCTGGAGGATAAAACACATCCTCACAGTCCAATTTAAATTACAAATCTGCCTGGAAGCCTTTTTGTATTATCCAAGAATCTTTAAATATTTAACAACAAAGGATGATTCACTGCTCTGACATGAAGATCTTTTATAGTAGCAATGTCGCTGCTGTTCAGAGTATAAATGATGATCCACAAACCCGTATTAAACATCTTCATCCCCTATGCACAACAGACATGCATATGTTATATCATACACTTAAAATTGTGTCTAAAATTGATTATTTATATTAACAGAACATGAGACTCTTCAGTTGTTCACCTTTTGTAGATCACTGCAGCAAATGCTTAAAATAAATATGAAAAATAAGGTAATGCATGCAACATTATTCCTTTAGTTCATCATTCTTTAAACCTGCATTAGCTGATCTGACACTCAGGCAGCGGAAACAAGCTGCACAATACTACCACATTATCACCTTATAGGTTGCTATGGCAGACTTGTCAGCTAACAGTTGCTTATTTACACCTTTAACTCAGTTTTCGTCCCCACCAACTCCAACATGTGGCTATTTAGCTGCTAAATTCTACACCGTGTTTTTAGTTAACTTTATCTGTCTGCCATTTGGAGCTGGCAGCTAATGAAAACACCTGCAGCATCCGTCTGTAGTGAAAGTAAATCCAAACAGTTAAGCTGCTGGCTTTTTAAGCCAAAACAATTAGCTGAAAGATGATAAAATGCTCCGAGTTGATGCGGAAACTATGGCGTTGGGCGGTAATTCTCTATTGCCAATATGAGCGACTCTTTTCACATTACAAAGTCATTTGATCCATAGTTAACTTATAAAAAGATTTTAAATTTCGATTAGTTGTTCTTGTTAGAGGGTGTATGATTGTGACTGGAGTCTGCATATTCATCTGTTGCCAGTCAAAGACACATTATAAAGTTTAAAATTAAATACTTCTGTTTGCTCAACTCTTATTTTTTAGTCTGCATCTTGAATTAAACTTTATTTTGCTGCGATCCTGACCTTTTCATTTTATTCAGTATTTTGAAACCCCCGATGGAGCAGACGGAGGTATTTATATGCAAACATTTAATTAAGGCTGTACTATATTTCCGATTTCTATCCATATAAGGTTCAAGGTCTTCCATTACATGAAGTTGTTTTGCTTAAGTTTGTGTAAGACTGCAAAATATTATTCATCTGTGACCACATTTTATGCAAATCTAATAAACCTACAAGTCCAAGTGTATTTTAGCCCACCTGCCAACTAAACCATTACACATTATGCTTCATTTCTTAGGAATCTATGTGATGCTTCTGAACACAGAGAAGACAAGGTAATATAAACTAGTGCAGATCCACAGGGGCAGACTCACACAGAGAAATCAAAAACCATGGAAACATATCCACACGGGGCAATCGAACGCCATGGAGACAAATCCATGTGACACCATGCAGATTCCAGCCTGGGTTTAGAAGTTTGCAAGCAGGCAAGGTGAGTTTCCTCCTGGGAGCTGCTTGCTGAGCAGTGAGCTGGAGAAGAATACAATATGTTTTATCAACCAACGGCACACCACCACCTTTCTCTGGTTCATTCAAAGATGTGCACATGGCAACACCCATCAGCAGGAGATAAATTCAGTTTAAACAGTTTCAATATCAGTGCCAGGATATCGTATGATATTTGCAAGTCTTTTAGAACGGGACATTAGTGTAGCTTGTTGTGCTTTTGCCAAATATCCCACATCTCTGCAGGCAGAGCGAGGTCAGAAGGACAGACGACTAGGAGGAAGCCACAGATAACTGCTGGTGCCCGTGTTTATGCACACATGCGTATTGTGCTGATGAATCTTTCAAACGTTAAACACTGCACTATTGCACAACATAAAGACTTAAATGTATGTAAGAGAGGGTTTCCTGGTAGGGTCATTAATTTGCAGGGAAAAATCTTTTGATATATGTGTGGTTCAGGCGTTTTAACACTCAATTTGAATCCAGTTAATTTGCGGCTGTGAGGACTCCCACTCTCACTCTGAGAATATTCTGGGCTGTCCAGTCCGGGTGCATCGCTGAATGATGCAGCAGTGTGTTGGTGTCACAGCAGACTGAAGCGATGCGATATGTGATATCTCAGAGCCTCCTTTTCAGTACGTTGCCAAGACTGTGAGTGGGCTAAACCTGGAAATAGAAAGGCGTTTATAGGGGGAGGTCAGATTGCTGATAATAGCAGCACTCTACAGTATATGAAGCCTTTCATCATGGCATCCACTACTTAAGTTATCTCACAAATATCTCTGAATCCCAATAACACTAGCTTGTATTATGTATGTGAGTTAATGGGTCTGTGAAGCAGTTGTGAACGTATGAGTGTGTGTTTATTTAAAAAGTTGACGATACGGGGTAGTTCAGTTTCAGAGAAAGTGACTCAGATTTTCTTAACGAAGGGAAACATATCAAAAATGTATCTCTGATACATTTATTCTGCAGCCCATCTGGCTTGAATTCATAAAATTTAATGTGTCATCCACAATGTGTCACTGATGATGGGCTCGTTATTAATGGATTTGTCAATTCAGAAAAACAGTCTACAGTTATTTCGATAACTGATCTATCACTTAAATCAATTTTCATTAGAAAATAGCAAACATTTAGTGTCACCCTCTGTCTTATGCAAAAGTAAACTAAATATTTTGCAGATGCAAGCATTTTGAAGACATTAAAAGCAATTTGAAGACTTCATCTTGGCCTTTAGGAAATTATGACTAGAACCTGACTGGTCAGACGATTTTATTGGGCAATGTTGGCCTATCACAGATACAGTTATTGGTGTATATATTGTCTGATATGTGCCAATATGATATGTGCCAATACGATTCATAGTTGTTTATGGTTAAATTATGTAGTTTAAGTGTCATTTTGGACAATAACGTATATTGTTAAACTTTAAAATATTCTGCCTTGTTCATAAAACCCAGTATCATTTGAGCTCTAATTGTGATGGCTAGATTTTTTTTAGCCATGCCAGAGACATCGGTCAAGAATGAAACATCTCAATAATGAATGGATTGTACAGTTGCTCGTGGTCCCCAGAGTATGAATCCCCTGACTGTACCTCTTGCACCACCAGCAGGTGAAAGCAGGTCAAGATCTTGCACTACCAAAAGAGGTAGACACGAATATTGGATGGATTGTTTGACTTTTCATCTACTCCATTATCAGGTCAAATGTTTAACTTGTCTAATTTGATTTATCACCAAACACTTGCACTTGAACTAATGACTTTCCCATCAGCCTCAGCTGCACTTTGCGCTAATTAGTAATGGTGGCATGCAAGCAGACTAAACTCAGACGCAAGAACGTGCACAACATCAGCATGGTCACATTCAGCTCAAAGCTTCACAGACCTGCTAGGCTGTAGACTCTTCGTCTTGTTTTACTACTGCTACCTGCTACAGCATTAGAGTTTGCAAATGATTATCATTTATAAGGATGATCACTGTAGTACGATCATTACAATGACTGTAAGATAAACTGTAAAATTATACATCAATCATAGTCCTATTGTATATTTACAATGTGGCAACTTAATGTGCTTTTTAAATAGTTGATGATATTTTCTCTGTTGGACATCATTAATTCATCAAAGCTGTTAGCAGTGCAATTTTAAACTTGATTTGAGTTCTGCGGAGCTACGAGGCCGCCGTTGTCAACTTGATGACTTTGTACATACTTTTTACATCACCCTGGCAACCTCATGTATAAAAAGAAATTAGCAACAAATCAAGTCTGTCTGAAAGCATTAGGAACCATGTTAATGTGCTGAGCCACTCTAAAGGCAGACAAATTGATACAGACAGTGATCAGCACCACCTGCTTGTCTCATTTCAAGTGTGGTAACACATTTACTGCGAGTGGTCTCAGTAAAGTGCAGATGTCCCCCAGACCTGGTAACACCAAATGGTGAATGAATAAAACAACAATGTCTTAGTAATTTTGTGTCATTACAACTGATTTTTTATGCTGTTTTGTCTCAACTGACTTATATTGTGCAGAGACGGCGTGACTGTGTGTCATTTTGAGAAAAAAATGTCAGGTGCCTCAGTTTATAGAGCGACCAAATTCAGGTATGGATGGGTGTGTCATCTTTTCCTAAACCTAACCAAGTCATTTTGGTGCCTAAACCTGACCAAAGAGCAACCACTTCACAGCTTTAACCACATATTATCAGGTCACCTGATGAAGATGTATTATCTGAAATGCATTAAATGACACGTGAAAAGCTTCAAATGTCCAGATATGACACATGAAATGTGGCCAACTCATGACATCGTATAGTGAGGGGCAGGTTGTGTGTCCAGCTTGTATGCAGTAGGGGAAAGAAGTAAATTTCATGAACATTGTGTCACCAGAGTAAAAATATGGAGAAAAATTGCAGATAATTTCAAATCACCAACTATTTAAAATGTCAATTTAAAGGTGAAAATGCCAACAAATGAATCCACAAGCACTAAGGTGACTTTGTAGCTTGTCCTATAGCTTACAGCAGAAACAAGATTCCAAACTAAAGTAGTTGTTGATTGCTCTCGCTCCTTACCAGCTGGTTAAGAGGAGTGAGGAGTCAGCAGTCATTTGTGGTATAAAACAGCAATCAATCAAACTGGTAAGGTTATTTGCAGACAGATACACACACAGACACACATACATATGACCAAACGCATGGATCCCTCAAGGGTTTATGCCTGGTGGAGATAAAAAGCATCTCTCAAATAGAGACCCTCCTCTTCTCCGAGTGGGAAGCGATCAGGATTCATTATAAAAATATATTGACGTGTAAGTTAAAGTGTGATGTTGCTGGGCAACGCACTCAAGTAGTTTTTTGAAAGGATAATAGTGTAGCTACTTTCCTTTCAAAGCCAGAATAAAACTTAACAAGACTGCTCGAGTCCCTGAGTGATCATTTTGTTTCAAGTAAGATTGATTTCACATTTTGGAAGACAAGATTTTTTTTTCTTTTTACTATAACAATTATTATGCGGCTAAATTCTACATGCGCCCTATGTGGTATTAAAAATGATTGTTTGATTATGAAGCACATGAATAATTCACAGAGGCATATCTAAACAGAAATATGAGGGTTTTTTATATATATATGGAGACTTTCACAGTCAGATCTGCGTGCCTAGAAGCATTTGGCTGAGTGAACCATGAAAGCTGCAGTCCTCACCATTGAAAAGAATAGCAATTCAATTAGTACAATACAGCTCTGGTTGTCAGGCAACACCAAGGACATGCCATTCTTTGCACTGTGGCATTCATCTGTTTCGTAAACTGTAATGACATTAAAAGGAAAATCACAGCCAAGGATGATTACAAACCTTTTGAAAAGCTTGGATGAATTGCAGTCCTCACCCACGTTCCATTTGCTTTGATTCAGTAAATTGATGTGGTAGGACGTGGCTTTTGGTTTGATAGCATCACCTCCGTGGACACTGAGGGCTAAATCACGAGATGTACAAATGGTGAGGATGGAAAATATATTCTGTTAAAGTGTCTGCACAACCTGTAGCACGCATACATTAGTAAAAAAGTTACAGTTCACAGACACTATGCCACTTCACTGAGGAGAACACTGAAAAGATGTGTGTTAGGCTAAAGGAGAACTAGTTCTGGTCAGGGTCAAAACACAAGGTTTTTAATTAAAGTTAAAATTAAAAACTAGAGCTGACATTTTACATTATGTTCCAGCACATTCCAATTTTCAACCCAGAGCAGAAACTAATTCTACGTATGACGCAAGGCCTTGTACTGCTGTGTTGTATTAACAAAAATATTCAGATCTATTCTTCTTCTTCACATGAAATATGCATCTTTTCTTCTCTATGCCCATTTCTAAGCCATAAATCTATGACCAAAAGACAAAAATTTCAGCTAACCTTGTGCTTAATTTACAGCTTTGTTTAATCCACATCCAAAGATAAATTTAACACATTATTATTTATACTTGTATTTTTAAAGTTCAAGCTCAAAACTTGACTTCCAGTTAATTTATTTATTTAACGTTTGTTCCTGATTTGGCTCCATATAAATCTTCTACTTTTTTTAATGTGATAAAAAATACTATATACTATACGATACTATATAAATATATCACGATAGGGTTTAGCTGTTTAGCTGAATCTCCGATTCATTTTTTAGATTTTAGGAAGTGCTGAGGGCTGTGTAGAAGCTCCTGGAGGTCATTAGGTGGTCTGGAGAAAGTTTCTGGAGTTGCATCCAGAATCCTCATGCCTGCATGAGCTACTGTTAATAGGGTCAGTGTCAGCAACATTGGCAGGCTGCAGGGGGTGCAAACATAATGCAGTTCCAAAGAGCTTGTTACTGGCACCATATTTGGTGCAGTCTTTCGGTGACTGCAAGCAATTAATAAAAAGCTCCACATGGACATCTTGTCAACACTTTCTGACAAATCACTTGAGGTTCTTGGGTTGCTTAAGCCTCTTGGGTAAGAATGTGAATATTTAGAATGAAAACGACTACGATGTATGACGTATATATCCGTCCGCTGCTGCTGAATGAATCATGGTGTGTGGGTATTAATTAACTGCATTTAAAGAGCGCATGAAAATGACAACAAAACACACGCTGCATTCTAGCGCAGAGAGTGACAGTCACAAATACTACCTGCTGTTTGCAACAGCACTACAAGA
Organism: Protonibea diacanthus; assembly: GCA_028641955.1. Classification (NCBI taxonomy): domain Eukaryota; kingdom Metazoa; phylum Chordata; class Actinopteri; family Sciaenidae; genus Protonibea; species Protonibea diacanthus. The sequence continues at coordinate 17,388,169 of CM053988.1, read as the reverse complement.
CAACATCACAGAAATGTCACCCTGCCTTTGGCCACAGAGCTTGTCAACCTGCCCTGAAGGCCAGAAATATCACCCCACCACTGGCAAAACAACTTGCACCCAGACAGAATGGCCCTACAGGGCAGAAATATCACCCTGCCTCTGGTGAAATGATCCTGCAGGGTTATTCTGCACATCTGTCAGCGCTCGAGTATTTTTGCAGCAGCTAGGACATTAACTGAATCTACTGTAAAGTATGGCAGGAGGAATTTGAACATCCAACAGTTTTATGAAAATATTTTATATCCTCAATCAATTTAAAATGTAATATTCAAACAATAAGTCTCTCAGATGTACCAGAGAAAAAAAACAAAAAAAAAACAAGCCCAGATAAATTGTCAACACCTGCTATACTTGATGCTTTTGTGTCATCAAGTGTCCCATAAAAAGTTGTTTTAATTTCTAATATTGTAGACTATATCATTTTTTTAGCATGAGTAAACAAAAACGAAATAACAAATGTGGTTTAACTTGGCCAGCCGCTTTACTGTTTCATTAAGTCAGCAGGCTTCCCACACTCCTTTGATCAGTCATGCCATTCTTTCAGTGAATCAGCCAATTCTCTTCTCTTAGCTCAGCCGCTCACGGGTAGACACACACAGAGCAATATATATACAGTAGGTGGTCGCGCTATTAGAAAGACTAATAACACAACAAGAAGTTATGAGTAATGATGCCCTGTCAACTTTTTGCGTCATGCCTTAAGTTCTTTTCACTTCAGCAACATGAGCACGTCAAGACGAAACACACGTCTGATTCTTCTGACGCCCGAGTGTACGTGTAACATTTACGAAGACATCAACAGAACAAGACCAAATCTGCAATGAACAAAGTATACACACACACACACACACACACACACACACATATTAACATTTATGTGGCCTTTTTCCAAATGAACTTTCTCTATTTGGACCCTTTCGCAGACCATGTAAACATGTTTATTTCTGCTGTGAAGCTGAACATTTTAACATGGGGACTTATGGAGAGTGACTCATTCTGTCAGCCAGCCTCAAGTGGACGTTTGAGAAAAGAAAAAGAAAAAAGAAAAAGAACTGCAGTTTTTGGCACATCCGCACAGGCTTCACTTCACAGACACAGAGGTTGCTGCTTGCCGTTAACGTGTTTTCTGTGAGGACAAACTGTTTCCTGCAGAAAAAGTACCCACATGCAGTATGTGCTCCAGGCGGCCTTAATATTACTGATCCGAAGCTAGATGTTAAAATGAGCCCTGTGTCTTCAAGAGAAATAAATTCAGCCTAAATGGGGTTTTAGTCTGTAACACAGTTTATTTAACACAGAGACTTGTCTGCATATACAGTGCAGTCTGTCGTAGTCGGTAATGGAAGTTTTGTTGTTGTTTAGCTTAAAGCTGTATGCATGCATAATGTCTTTATGTGGAGTAAAATCAAACCAAACAATATAAAAATGTCCAAAAAAGCAAAAACAAATCTATCCTCGTGCCAGCTGTCGTTGCTAGTTTGCCCCACTATTTCCCTGCAGTGGCTTTCTTTTTGAATGATGATTGTAGCTGTGCAGCCTCTTAATGAGGATAGCTCATGTTTACTGATTCACAACACATCTGCTTGACCAATCATGTCACAGAGTGCAGACATCTACTTAAAGCTCCAGCAATTCAGCTTCAGTATCAACTTCTGAGGATGAGACTGACACATATATACGCTGTGCGTACGAGACATTTGTGTTGTTGTTGCATATGAGGTCAAACAGCAATTCAGTGTGATAATTGCACATCAGCCGGTCGTGGTGAGGATGAGGAGGATGTAGGAACAAAGTAAAGCACTCTAAGTCAAAGAAGAAGAGTGACACAACACACTATGCCGTTGTGAATCTGTTAATTAAAGCGTGCTGTGTGACCTAAGCTCTTACTAATATTACAGATACCTAACATGAATGCAGCCACATCGCACTGTGTAAAATGTAATCTTGTAGCCAGAGCTACAGATTGATATCACTGCGGTTTGTGTTGCACCTTGCTATCCAAGCTAACCACTCACTGTAGCACATAATTTAATACCCAGAGAACACTGCAATTATGTATTATTGGAAGATGGCAGGTTAGGTCACCTTCTCACTTGCACAAAAAACTAAGTCGTAATATGATAAACCCAGAGAGCAAAGGTTAAATTCCTTTCATTTTGCCACCAGCTAAACAATATACAGTCAGTAATTCAAGAGTGACAAAGCACACAGCGACTGTTTTTGGGGCACATTTATGCAGTATTCTGTAAATAGAGTCCCATAAATCTTAAACAAACTGAAGTTTTAAATGTTAAAAAACTGTTAAAAGTGGTTCAGTGGCATTCAGACTGCTTATGTCGTCCAAACAACGATCCAAAACCCAAAGACACATAGTTTACTGTCACATAAGATAAAGAAAAGCAACAAACCTTCACAATTCAGAAGCTGGAATTTGAGCTATTTTTCTCTTAACATTTTGGATATTGTAGTAATTATCTGTTATTGAGTAATCTAGTAATGAAAATAACAGCAAACTCTTATTCTCATCAACTTTCAAGGATTTCCCTGTCTAATGAAAGTGTGTGTGCATACACTGGCATATCGTCTGTTGCAGCGGCCGAGATCCGTACGAGAACCAAGAATAGTGGAGTACGACTCCATTCATTTTCTATGGTAGTTCTTATCACTATGGATTTAATATATTTTGGACCACAAGCAGGACTTTGGTGGCACTTTCCTCCTTTAGGATGAAAGTAAGGACACAATGTGAAGGCACATTTCATATCTGAGTGACAGACAGCGCAGCAGCAGCAAACAGAGTACAGTGCAATATTTCTTTAAGTAGTAGTAGTAGTAAATTAACACATATTTCACATATGAAACAATCAAACTGTTTTTATAATAGTTAGTTGATTTAAGTTATGTTGTCCTAGCACTGACAGGTTCTAACTCGTGTTTGCAGGATGGATTCAGACTTAAGATTATTCATAAATTGTTTTATTTTTGATGTATTATTTCATTATCATTATTATTATTTCACATCTTGTCTTCATGCGTGTTATTTTGAAATGTGTTGTTGTAGTTACTTTAAGACTGACACCGCTTTCAGTTTCTCATCATAAGTATAAATGTGTTAGAACATTGTTTGCTCTGTGCAGTAATGACTTTAATCATCACATTGTAATTAGAAACTTTCACTTGCGACCTGTAAGATTTCATCTAACCTCATGCTGACTGTCAAGGGCAGACAGTTAATTATTTATTTGTGTTCTTTTCACACTCTTAGATTCACCGATCTGAATTTGAAAAGACACACTACAACAAATTAACAATGATGAAGTCACATTTCGTGCTTATTATTGGAACAATCCCTCCTTTTTTCCAGTTTCAGCGTTGTTGTTTTTTTATAGGCTGACTTTGGATGAATGAGAAGCATATAATCATTTTATTTATATATTCAGTTTATTATAAATCTCCTTCCAGCTGTATCATGCTGTTAGAATATCATTAATGTTAATTGTTTATATAGATATTACCCAGAATAGTGGCTGTGACAACACCACTGTGGCTTAATAATGTTACAAAAATAATGTCTTATTCCACTGTGATTCAGAGAAACAAACCTGAGCCCTCATTTTTAAAAACACAGAGAGTGATGCTGCCAGCAGGGCTCGTCACGATCTGGACTGAACAGGTTTCAAGGTGATACTGCTTGCTGGCTGAAGTTAAGTCAAGGTTTTTCATCTTTAATTAAAGGTGAGTTGATGAAATAGTCATGATGTGGGGGCTGGCTGGGGGTAGAGTGTGACGTTTCCCTCTCTGAACTTGACACCAACCCCCTCGTTGAAAATTTTCTTCCCCTTCAGTACTACATTACCCAGAAGTCACCTCACTAAACAGCAAGGGAGCTTGACGAGGTTGCTAATTTAAACAGTGGCCTCACCCATGAGTAAAGCTGTCAATCCACGAGGGAAAAGCATGTGGTTTGTCAACAAGAGCAACAGGTAGATGGTGAGATCGTCTTTAGAAATTCTTGTGTTTGCTTCCGTTTCAGTTACTGCCGTTAAAAATAGAGTTGGGATGAACATACTGATCCCTGCAAGAATATTTCTGTCTCGTGACTGACAGCCTCTAAACCGTTACTACCTGTTGTTACCATGATATGTCATCACATACGCAAGCAGCTCATAGTGGAAAAGAAATGCATGCCATTAAAGCCGACGTCCGACACAGAGCTTTACTCACCCGGGAGCAATAAAGAATTGTGACGACTGCGGTAGTCAACGTGAATGATGAGATGAAAAACACTCAGGTGGAGTGGTGGAAAGGCTGAAGGGGAAAAAATCCATGCACAGCCTCATGTCCCTGCGTTCTGCAATAGCAGTGGGATTCATTAACCTGGTCTAATAAGAACTAATAAAGTTGCTTTGCCATTGTTTGGTATTGATTTCTTTTTTGCTCCTCTTGATGACTTTAACGCCATCCCTTAGAGAGGTGGGTAGATCCATATGTTGGTTCATGTGTCTGTCACGGCCTTAGCGGCTTTCATTGGTTTTTCATAGTGAGTTATTGAATGTGATGTGCAAGGCTTTTATTAAGGCACCTGTGTGTTTGGGGAGATCTCGTCTCAATTGACCTGTGGTAAGTTGAAGTTATTAAAACAGTCGCTCCTTGCCTTTTTCTCACCAACCTTGTCCCTTCATTCCCTTACCTCCCTCAGAGCCGTACACCTACTTGATCACTTTCTTTCTCCTTTGACAGCTCCCACCCACTTGCTCTCGTTCTTCATTATTACTCTTCTCTAAGTCTATCTCTCACCCTCTTTCTCTCCCGCTACCCACTACCCACACTCTCCCCTGGGTGTTTTCTAACTCTCTGTAAACTGCTTTCAACTCATTCTCTATCCACTCTCCTGTCAATTTACCTGTCTTTTGTTGCCTGAACTTGCCACCGCCTTGTAACAAGGGATCGTTTCTCTGGGTCTTGTGACAGCAAAAGTGAACACTTGTCATATTACTTTTGTGACAGAGTGGCTCTTCCTGGCTCAGAAGTGTCTAGGCTTGCTTGTCTTTGTTCTGTTTCCCATGGTATCCCTGTCCAACTCCCTGTCGAAGAACGCACCTGAATTCACAAACATACACCTGTATACACAAGGAGCAACAGTGTGTTCCTGGAGAGTATCGGCATAGTGCTAGGATACGTCCTAATATATTCATTGTTTTGGAGCTGCATCATCAGCATGACTGGATTGAGAAATCAAAGATTTCCTATGCTTCAACTGCAACGCAAAGAATAAAACTTAAGAGGCTTAGTAAGTAATTTGCAGAGACGTGACTCAGGCGCATTGGTCTAGCTTTGTATAGAAAACAAAAACAGCTTTTGGGGAGGGATGTCAGATTTTCAGGAAAGGTTATAGACATAATCTGATTGTTTCTATTGGAGAATGATAACAGCGCAGTCACATATGTGCAGTAAAGGGTCACAAAGCACTAAACCTAATAGGTACATCAAGCAGGAGTGCTATTAAATGGATCCAAATATAGTAGGGAGGCATCATGTTGCCAAAATTGTAAATGCTTCTCCATGTGTAAGCAGATATGTAAAGGAAACAGGGTGTAGTACCGTTTTAGAGACTGGAAAGATTATTCTCACCAAGTGTATTGTTCTGCTTAAGAGTGAGCCCTAGTGGCAACATGCTGTACTGCAAAATGGCATCAATGAAGTGCCATGCTGCATATTTCCAGCTATGGGCGTCCAAATGCATTATACGACCGCAGCCAAACGGGATTGATTGACTTCAAACTTATAAATCAGTTTGCCTTTGCTCCTAATATTGCATGAATCACTTACTGTTGGTATAAAAGCATTCTTGGCATTGCCATAATTAAGAGTGATAAGTTGTGTGTTTATTTAAAACATAGACACAAAACCAGCATGTCAAACTCTTGGATCCACTATCCTAAAACGAGATATATGCCTGCAATAACTTGAGGCTTGAAGTGTTAAGGTTGCTTAAGTCGAGAAAAACTACCGCCATGCCACGCATAAAGGAAAATGCACTGCCTTCCTCGACACCAAAACAAACACTTCATTCTCCGGCTATAAACATAAAAACATCCAGAGACCAGAAAACACTCATTCAAAATGACTTGAAGAGGGATTCTGGTAAAGGAAATGGTACTTTAATGGCTCTCGCAAAGTGCTTAGGAGATCACAATCTTCCAAAACAAAACAATAATCTGCAGTGTGGTAGCCTGGAGATTTCACTAATGAGGAGAGATAGGGAGATAAACTATTGACTTATATTACAGTCGCAGCTGAAAGCCCTTTAACTGCTTTCACTTGGCGAAGACACTGGATTCAATAACTCAGTGCGACATAAGTTATGATGTGAATTCTACACTGTTGCCTGTTGGTTTAAAGACTCGGGAGCAATATTCGATGATCGTACTGCTTTACTTTACTTGGGAAATTAAGGTGCTTAGATGCTAGGTTTTTGTAATTAGTAACGTGAATGTGTGAAAAAACACATCACACAACACCTTCACTTTGGCTCTCTGTTGCCTCTTGGCTGCAAGAATATGGAGCTTTCCTTCAGGTAACTCTGACTGAAAGCAATTCAGCAATAAATCTCCAACTGATACGACGCCGCACGCATCTTGATTAAAAAGCAAAGCTATTCTATCACACCGCAGCTTGTTCACCTTCAGAGGATGGTCGTTCCCCACATACAAATCACTGTAGAGGCTCGTGTCTTTCGCTCCCTCTGTGTCTCTTCACGACACTGCCTCTGCAAAAAAAGAAAAAAAAAAAAAAGAAAAAGAAAAAAAAAAACCCTGTTTATTATTCATGTTTATCATCACACCATGTCTACTGTTTGCTACCAGTTTCATGGATGGACTGGCAGCAATTTAGAGTTGCTACATGAAACCCGGCTTTACCGTCAACACTGAAACGGATCCCACTTAGTTTAACACAGCCAACCACACTGATGTGTGCTCACAGAAAGGCATGCGCACACACTTATTCCAACTGCCACTGCAACCACCCACACACCAAACATTCACATACAAAAACACACAAGCGCACACACACACATACGCACACACACACACACACACACACACACACACACACACACACACACACACACATCAGTTCTGGGAAATGCCTGTCAGATCACCATTTGGGTTCATGTGTTTTCTCAACACCATGGGCTCCGTCTTCTCAGGCACAGCGATCATTCAACACAGTAGAGGGAAGAGAAATGAGAGTAATACTCCAGTAATTGCAGATCTACTGAGGTGGTGGTTAATTACCTCACAATGACTTCCTTGCTTATTAAAAAGCTATTTAGGGCCTAATACTCTTTTCTGGGTGCTGATATTACACGTGATGAGATGATAAAACCACAAAGGCGTACGTGCACCGTTATCCTGTAGATTCACATCTGAAGTCCACGTTGTGAGCCACGTGTAAGCGTCCGTTTCCTAGTTTTATAGCCAGCCATTGTGCACGTTCACAAACTTTTATATTTTCATCTTCAACAGGCTTCTGCGATGAAAAACATGGAAGATACAAGGTACTAACTTTTCAATGAGATGCAGCGGCATGAGAAAGCGTCCCTAATAACAAAAGCCAAATGCAAAACAGACATAGAGACATATTTCATTCTGACATTGATTAGGAGATGTCTGCACACAATGACTAACAGGATATGACAAGTGCATGAGATCATTAGATTTGATTCCCAAACATGGAGTCTAACGACTTTGATAAATGTTGTTATCATCCCTCTTGAGTCAAACATTTTCATGGAGAATCGTGATTACACTAAAAGCCTTTCTAAACCTTCCCCAGCCCAGGGGTCAGTTAGACTTTCTTGTTGTCGGTCATTTTGACTGGCAGGGTCGTGAAAATGACGTCATAATCTATTATTATCATTTTGATTAAATTTTTTTAATGATAATCAGACATATTGCCCATTTAATAGCGTTTAAATTCATTTTCCGAAAATAACTAAATCAGAATAACATTATGGACTTATTAGAGCATGAAGAGAAAAGATGATCAGAGACACTGATTGATCAATTTTCATGTGAACGCTGCACAAAATGATTTGTACCTCCTTGATGTGCCTGTTGGCTGTCTGTGACTGACATAACTATCACAATATTAAACATGTTAAAACGCTTAAAATGTGCAAAAAACATTAGTATGTTACAAAATGTACTGTAAATATTAATTGCTGGTCAAATGAAGCAATCTGACAGCTAAGCAGAGCATAAGAAAGTAAATACTTCTCACATAGATTTGAATTCTTTGGTGAGACACTAATAATACTAACTAACAATATGTACTACACACTCTATAAGTGTTGTACATTCCAGCACACATTTGAAGTTGAACAATGCTAAACTTCCAAAAGATCCATATTGGGTGTACAGTGTAGGAGTGCTAACAATGTCCTGTTGCGTCATTCAAAAACTGGAGGGAATATGTATACAAATAACTACAAGTCCTACAACCATCACCCAAGATAGATGTAAACACCCCCAAACACTTAAAGCTGAAAGTCAGAACTTTACCATAAATCATTGATTTAATTCAAATTCAGAGACAACAAAATGCAAAATACTACAATCCAAAAATCCATTTTATTCAGGCACAACTCACATCTTCTTGAATACATGACTGAAAATTGCTCGCTGACTCACTGTTTGTTTTTCATTAACAATCACAAACCAATATCAGTGTGTAGGATTCTTGAAGCACTATTCTCTGGGATCCCACGGTAAGCTAACTACAACACAAACAGATGTGTTTACATTGACATATTAAAAAAAATAAACCTACTACTCCTCTCCTCTCTTTGAAAGCTCTCCATGTTGTGGCAGAGAGAGAGGATTGTGAATGAATGAGGCATAGAGATACTCTTCCTGATTGAACTTGAGCTTCATTAGCCACATAATCACATCTTGGAACACATTTGTGGTTAACACTTATTCTTGATATTTGTTTACTTGACACAAAACACATCCGTTTCATGTATTATACGCTGACGTTTACTGCAAAAATTAATCTTTCAGATTAAAAAGTCTAATTTATGGTAAAGTAATAAGCTACTGTTTCACATCTTAATGTTGGTATCAAATGTTTGTGTTCCTCGCCAGCTGTTCAAACATAAGATTTTATAGCTACAGATTGACCTACTGACATTGCTATAAAATGACATCATAAATTTAGGTAACTAATGTTGGTCTTCTTACAATAACAGAAGGGAAATCTACATATGAAATCAGTGAACACCAGAGAGCCGGCCAGCCAATAATAGTTGTGTTTAAATCAGGCATGTTACAAGTAGTCTCCTTCCATACAACACAATGTTCATTTTGTAAATTAAAGTGAAACTCAGATCAAACTCAGAAACATATTTAAGTGTAATGTAATATAAATATTTTTTCTAATCTCGCGTACGTTTCAGACAATTTGTTTCCGCTCTTCTGTGTTCGAGATCTCCGATCATGGCAGAAACGCCTGGCACCGCGCACCCTCACTACGTGCGCTAGGTGAAGGATCGGTCCGTGGAGATCTCAGCTAAGCTCAGCGTGTTTAATTTCCCAACTCAATGAAAAGAACTTTGGTGAGAAATAACGTCCACATCTTGCGGGATTTGCAGGCGGGAGTGGGACAAATATGGCAGGCGCAGGCGGGAGCGAGACCGAAAATTCTGTCCCGCACAGACCTCTATATGTCACCCACCAGCTCCATGCTCCTGTCCCAATACGGTCACGGTAGGTAGACACTTGTTTCAACTTTAATAAGATTGTAAAATTGTTATCTATTGAAATGTCATGGTGTTAAATCAAAGTCAAGTAGTGTTTACAAATTGTACATTTAACACGCTAAGCTAACATTAGAAAGCAAATGTTGACTTGAATTCCAGGCTGATCTGTGTGATCCTTCTTTTGCAAAAACCGCCTCTCCTGAACTAGTTTGATGTAGACTTTATGTCAAAGCGTATAAATTCAAATCAGTCAGGCAAAAATTTTGATGGAATTACTGATTCTAAATCAGAGGTGGTGACAAAACAACTGAGATACAGTAAATACCTGTAGAAACTGCAGAAATGTCTCCCGCCGAAGGTTGTGATTGTGCAGGCTAAGTGGCGTCAGGCTCGACAAAATATGCTGCTAACACAGCTTGAAATTGTGACATTTGGTTGCAGGCAATTGTTCCATAGTCAATGAACGGAGAAAGCATTACGATTTTATACTATCGAATCCACATGAATTCCTGTATGCTCACGGTCTGAGGAACCTCTGCCAGGAATCATCAAAACAGAACATATTCTAGCTCGACCGTCGCCACCACTGTCATCCACATCAACGTTATCATCATCAGAGAAGATATGGGAGTGATAACAGTGTTACGCTTCTCAAAACAAAATAGAGCTGTCAGAGATATGGCTAGAGCTATAGCTCTAACCCACGCTTGACCAATCGTGCCGCAGCCTGGGAGCTCAAAATAACCAGAGTAAATGGGTTGACCCTGTATGCACCATGGTTTAATAACAATGCCACCTCCTCTCACTATTCCTACTTATTAGGAAGCAAAATATCCCACACACCGTCTCTGTTCAGCCTACAGTCATTTTGTATTTGAATGTATGAAGGTAAATCTATTCAGTGAAAAAACTTCTCACGTTAAAAATGTTAACACAGGTCACGCTCACTCGGTGAAAGGATGTTTTTACAGTGAAATCCTGTTGTTGAATGCTCAAAGGTAGAGCGCATCCATTCCCAGAACACGGCACCAGCATCAGACTTTTAAAATTATCCTCCTGATGGAGGGTGATTTAATTTTCTATCGCATATATTTATTTCATGATGCCCTGAGAGTTCATGTTTCACTCGTCCGATGCTGATACCGCCAGACCCACAGCCCGCAGTTCTGCCTGCGATTACAATTCACAGCACACGAGCCCAACCAGAGCAAAATGAGAGCCTATAACTCCTGACAAGCACTGTGTCTTCCCCGTCTCCTCAGATTCTGAGGACTTATCCACCCATCATTCCTTCATCTGTCTATTTCTCTTCTTTTCCGTCTGGTTATCAAATGGCCCTAGCTCTAAGGCTGCAGAATGCTCTCACTCCACAGAGAAGCGTTAAATTCGACCACTTTACATCACTCCACTGACAGGAAATGAGACGGTGTCATGATGAATGTGGTCGATGCCTGTTTTACGCTGATGAGCTCAGGGGTGACTGTGGCTTTACCGTTTCCCAGATGTTGAGTATGATGGTGTCTGAAAATTGAGCCCATAGCAAATAAAGTGGCAGTAAAAGAGAGAGAAAGGGGTATTTAATGGCACTACAGACAATAAACATCACTGTCAAGGTTCTGATTTTTCATCTTTTCACAGTCTGGAACTTGCTCATGCAGAGAACATGTGTGAACGAGAGACGTGAACTCAAAAACTGTCTCAGAGTAACACCTAAACACACACCCACGTGTTTTCACACTAACATACGCACACTCTCCAAAACAGGTTGTACTTTTTGGAGTACAGTCCAAATCTGTCTTTGTTTGCATCAAATTTGTGCCTTCAAAAGTACAACTATTTATGTTCCCCAAACAGCTTTAACCCGCACGAATCTGGACACAAGGCAAAAGAGTAGACAGATGAAACAGTTGTAGTGACTAACATGCTGTATATCCACCACTGACAGTATAAATAATGGACAGCATATGCGTGACGTCAGCTGTACTGTAGGTTTCTGAAGAGCCGTTTTAAAGCTCAATGTGGCCCTGGTGGAAGCCATGTTTGTAGTCCTGCCTCTTGGTTGCTGCTTGGGGCAGACTGGACACTATAGCAACTCACTATCGCCTCTTCAGGTACAAAATGGTATTAGAAAACAAGACGAGCTGGGGCTAGTAGCTTAGCATGCTATCCTCAATTAATACGTCTGCACCAAAATACATATACATCTTTCTTAACACTTCTTAACATTGTGCTCGTTTTTTTTTTAATTTTTAAAAATTGTTTTAAACTAAAATTCTTAGAAATAGCTCCTTTAAGCACCCTGATGCAGGAAAGAAAGCCAAACATGTTTGTGAAAGAAAGCCAGGTATACTCAGGACAAGTAAGACAAGATCAATTTTGATGGATTCGTGCTGAAACTGCACCTCCCTGTGTGTGCAAGACAGAGACTGTTTCCTAAACCTAACTTTACTTCAAGGGCCTCATAAATCATTTTGGAAGGCACAGACACACTTCTCATACAAAAGTAAAGGAACTTTTTGGCTAGTTGTCCTGAGGCCAAACCAGGAGCGCCGCAAATGTGGATTGAACTGTGCTGTGTGTGATCCTACCTGTTCTTTGCAGGCACGTGTGTCACCTTAACCGACTTTAGTGAGCACTTTTGGTTCATCCCAAATTCGTACAAATTATGACAAAAAGATATGTGCATTAGAGAATACCTGCTAAAAAAGTACATTCCAGTACAAAATGTACTTCGCAGGTCCATCTGCTTTTAGGTTCACACTCTGCTACACGCTCATGAAGAGGTGTGGATTATCATCTCTATGCACCACGCTCTTTATTGTTAAATGTTTTCACCACAGCACTGCTGTCTTTGAGAAGATTTCTAATCAATAAAGAGCCTGGTCTGCTACACACACTTCAGAGATGTGGGTGTATAGATTATGTAGAGATTATGTACACACACACACACACACACACACACACACCAGCACATTGTGATTCTAGATTAGACGGTCACACATTGCAGTGATGTGTTAAAGCACACCCACATCTACACATTTACAGGCACGGAGACAGACGCTCACAGAAGCCATTTGAAAGCTGCCTTCAGTAAATCATTTTATGATTAGAAGCCCATTTAGTGAGTCAATGTCTGTGAACCCTGCTCCCGATAATGAACTCATAATGGGCGTACATGCGCAAACATATTAGTACGAGCATCCTCTTTTCCTTGCCAACAGCTTGGTCACTCCGTTGGAGGGTGGCGAGCATACCCTGCAGATCCACCGTTCACCATCGACCGTGACAGAGCAGCGAAACATTATTCAGAGCAAATCGGCTGCAATCACATGAAGTGATACGGGAGCTTTCATTCAACACGTTATCCTTTAATCTTTCTTTCGTAATGATATATCCCAATCCTCACCGAACGCGGTGGCAGGCTGGACAGGTTTTAAATGACCTGACAAAGTGAAGCAGAAACTTTTTAAGTGCAGATCCTCTTAATGCCATTGTTAACTGCAGAGGAACATCTCTGCCATGTTCTTTGACTCTAACCACTGACTCAATTAACAAGAGAAGGAAGGCACCCTTTTCCTAATGTCAGCCTAAAAACCTTTCCCCAGAAACCAATTACTGGCGAGTGAGTTCACCTAATTCCCCGTGACATGTCTGGCTGCGCAAAAACACAAGAAGACCGCGACAGAGTTGTGATGAGGGATCAGAGGTTCAGGCCACGGTGAGAGGAATTGTCCCTCCTTCCACCCCACCCCCCACCTTTCCACCCTCCCCATTCCTATTTCTGTCACTGCCTGGTGACCTTAAGCTATAAGCCAACAGGGGCCGGTGCCTAACTTAGTATTCTGCATCCAACCCTGTCATCCATCACATTTCTAAGGTCAGCTTCTATTTCCAGTCACTCTATCAAAAGACCCCGGCAAGTGCATACATGCACAAACCCACGCATGCACACATATGACCAGAACGTGTAAGCATGGTCACGTATGAACACATGCAACTGCGCATAAAAAAAGGTGTGAATACCACATATTCACCCCTATAACACTCAATGGATAAAATAGTGGACATTCACTGTAGGCTGTGGTTTAAGTTTCTTTTAAAAGATGCTACTTATGAAGGCATAGTATATTAAATCTGGCATCCGACGCTTATTCCCTGTCATGTGTTACTTCAAGTACCCAGAGAATAATACGATGGTTTGATAAAGTAAAAGAAAAAGCTATGATTCAGTTATATCAAGTTGAAATTAAACTATACACTGGGGTATTGTAGATGTTACAGGATGTGATACTTATAATGGCACTCCTTCTCAGGAGGTTTCACACCCATTCACACCTTAATTCATGTGACCGATGACTGTCAGGACTTCCGATCTATTCAGGACTCCCATGTGACCGCGATGATTCTTGTGTGGCAGCAGGGTGTTAGCGCCCCGCAGTAGAAGTGATCAGTTGTCTCGGATGAGGAATGAAACGTCGGTCAGTTGGCAGTAATGACCTCGACTTCGCATTGCACTACTGTACCTGGATCAATGAGATGAACCTGCGCGGAGATCGTTAGACATCGCTGTCATCAAGAGCTGAAGTGCTAGTTGCTGGAACACGATGCCATCTCTCGCTGAGAGTTTCTTTCGTTTACTTACAGGTGTTTACTATCAACGTTCTGACATAAATGATTATCTACAGCACTTATAGTTACAAATCAAACCAGTTCTGATTAGACCTGTAGCAATTAAGATACAATAAATGAATGAAAAAGAAACTACCCCTTCTAATTTTTGTAATGTAAATTATTATCTGTTTCAGCAACAATTTTTTTTACATTTTATAAACAAAACAATGCATTTATTAGTCAAGAATTTAATCTGCAGATCAGTCAATAATGACAGTTATCATTAGTTCTCATTAGTTGCAGCCCTACATGTTTTTCTAGCTTGGGGACACAGGGATCTCTCCTTGAGACACAGATCTACTGTATGTTTGTGTTCAGGAACGCAGGCACCATTTTGATCATTATTATGCTATCTGAGGACTGCTGACATGAAAGTCTTGTCCACAGACAGGTGGCTAATTGGAGGATAAAAAACAGGACAGATGGACACCCTTCTTCCAAATGATATTACCTCATTTGGTGTTTTATTGATGGTGGTAGAGAGTGCTGTCTAACACGTTGGTCCAAAATTTACCATAAATGTTCAATTGGGTTGATATCTGATGAGTTTTTGACTGTGCACTTCTCTCTACACACACACAGCAAACCAGAATCCATGTTTCTCCTTGATGTTTACTCGGAGGTGGCAGGGGAGGCTTCATCCTACTTTGCCTCAATCTAACCCCAGAGACGCCCACAGGATATTCAAACAAAATAAGATGCCTGGATTTTTAGCTTCAATATGTGTGTCCCTGCTGCTGCTGCCGGGGCTCCATCCGTCAAAGCAGGCAGTCATAGATGCAACAGAGCAAAATAGCTGTAGTACATCTCAAATGCGGTGAAGGAGACGTTAAATAAAACTTATCAACTTTTCATGTCCTAAATTTATGTATAACGGATGAAGATGTGCTGTTTCGTTTGAATCATTTGAGTTCATAACTTTTTTAAAGAGACTGCAGTCACATCTGAAACAGATAGAGCAGAAACTGTATTAATTCACACTGTTGAGAAGCAAAGCAGGATCAGCTTGTCTCATTAGCAACAAATCAACATGCTTGGTCGCGGATATATCCAGATTAGTGGGAATACGCAGAAGGAGAGTGTGACACAGCGTTAGCATGCTCCATTAGAGAGCATTGTCATCCTGGTTATGTCCGTGTAATAAAACTAGCTATTCAAACTGCTAGTGTGTGTGTGTGTGTGTGTGTGTGTGTGTGTGTGTGTGCCTATGTGACATAACAGGCGGTACGCACAACTGCCATCCATCACCCACACACTGTCAGCAGGGGAGCAAAAGAGTACACACATATGCACATATATGCACACACACACACACACACACAGAAACACACAACCTCGAGCTTGGCACGTATTAGAAACAAACACACAAACACACACGCACAGTTAGGAGAAAAAAAAGTTCTCATCATTTCTCAAGAAATGTTCCTCCTCACAGTCTCAGACCTGAGATTTCTGTGATATATTTATGCCAGCCACTGACTTCCAACTTTAAAACCCTGAAGTCTGAATTATCGATAACATAATTAACACCACATTTGTCTTGTTACGTGCATCGAATTCGAAGACAAGCTCTGGATCTCTGATAGCATGTGAGACAAAAGATGCTGAGATTATTTTTGTCATATTGAATAAGCAGTCCCGAGGGACGACGTTTGTATTTATTATGATCGGCGTGTTTACTTTCCATCCAGCCATATCATGATCATTTTCCTACTTTTAATTGGATACACCTTGTCACCTTTTGCTCACACTTGCTTGTAATTTATTGGGAGGCATACCTCTTTAGGCATGAGGTTTATTATTTCCTGCGTTAAAAACTTTGCGTCCTCAGAGAAGATAAATAGATCGGTAACAGATAAATAATTGCACATAAACATCGACCCATGGTTGCCAAAATGTTTCTTGGTATCTCACAGAGGAGCCATTGTTGGCACTTTGTGGCTCTAATTAGACTCGTGAGTTGATTCTTTGTTGTCGCTGTTGTTGTTTGCTCGGAGGCAGACAGGCATGGTAACGTTGAGTAGGTAAAAAGGTTCCCATTTCTTTCACTCGGTGACAGGAGATGCCGTGTTTGGGTTTGCTGCCACCGTACAGCAAACAGATGGAAATATACTGCTTAATTACATTGACAGTATATGTCAGGAAGAGGTGATGTGGAAGTTTTATCTTAAATGTTGAGATGTTAAGAGTGTTGTCATGTAATCAGTTGTGTTTAAACTGTAATATATTATTAGATAGGTGATCTTACTGATGAGGAAGAAGGTTCCTGGTTCAAACCTTAGCTTTTCTGTGCATGTTCGCCCCATGTCTGCATGGGTTCACTCCGGGTACTCAAGCTTCCTCTAAACAGCCTGTAGGTGTGAATGTGAGAGTGAATGGTTGTTTGTCTCCATGTGCCCTGTGATGAACTGGCAACTTGTCTAGGGTGTACCCCACCTCTCACCCAATGCCAGCTGAGATAGGCTCCAGCCCCCTGCAACCCTGATGAGGACAAGCAGTTACAGAAAATAGATCAACTCTGTGGCGTATTGAATAATCTCCATTTTCCATTTGTGCTTAGTTCTCATCATCTTTCATCCGTGTATGTCTACAGAAACTAATCTGTGTGCACAATAATAATTTGTGTGTGATGTGATGATGTTTTGCCTCCTCAAGTCTTGTAGAGGGCAGGAAATATTTTTGACATGGTGCATTCAGTCAAGGAAGAAGACATTTATGAATCACTCCAGAACCCTGAAGCTGAGTTATTTTATGAACTAGATGACATTCACAGTGTCATTAAAGTTTTTTACAGCCAAACAGTTATGCTATAAAATATGTTTAAGGGATCTCAATGACAACAAAAGCCAGCTATGCGTATATCTCAGCCCAAGATCGATCATATTCAATATCAATATCATATTTTTCTCCAATCGCATTGCTGTTTCATAAACAAACATAAATGATACAGCACTACACACATACAACAACACCAACAGTGGAGGATGCAGTGTTTGTCCCCATTAGAAAATAAGTCCCAGGGTTACCATGGTCTTGGAGGGTTGATACTCCTCTTTCCACTGTCAACAGGTCCAACAAGTCCTACTTCTCAATGTTAGATTTCTTGTTTGCAGTTTATTCGTTTCATTATTGTGCCAGTTTTTGGACTTAACCAGTGAAAAATGTCACACATGTCCACAGACGCATCAAATATACCTGCCACAAGCACAGCAGCATCAAGTTTCTTCCGTGTAAATAAAGCCCTGTGCATTGTTTTTAGATCATTCGGCAAAGGACAAGACATGTTAGAGCATCACAAAAAAAATAAATAATGAAGCGACAGCCATCTGTTAAGACAACAATTGTTCCTTTCAAACATGCAATCAGATTTTTGATAATAATAATTCCCAGGGCCACATTTTAAGAGCACTGCCAGTACCTCACTAATGAAATAACTCTTTAAATGTTCCCTTTCCTGCGCTAAAAAAAAAACCCTCTGTGAAAATGTACCTTATTGCACTTGAAGGTGAAAGCAGTGCAGTACAGCGCCCTCGCTGAGGATGCAACTGGACACTCTGACACCTGTCAGAGTTGGCTGTCTGACTTTTAGCCTTGCCACAGCAACAGTCTCATTTTAAATGAGCTCATTTGTGGCTACCTATCTACACGGGGGTGGACTGTCAGGAGGCCATGGCAGGGAGTCAAAACACGGTGGTTTTCTCTTGCCAGCCTCAGCCTTATCGAGACACAAAACCACAATCTTATTTGTCCTGTTCTCAGGTTAATCTTTAAATGGTCTAAAATTATCCGATCCGCTGCTTCTCAAAGTATGATTTGTGTACCTATGGTGGTACACAACCTCCCTCTAGTGGTACGTGGAGAAATCGCTAAATTATTATTATTATTATTTATTTAATTGATTAAAAAATAGTGCAAAATTTCTGGAATGTAATTAGTTTTTGCATTTCCTGTAATATTTTGCCTCAGTATCAGCCCTCCCAGCATGTAATCTAGTGTACATCCATGAGTAGCTACAAGCTAAAATCTGTCAGCAAGATGGGGTGTCGATTAGCTCACTTGGTAGAGCATCCGCTGCATGTACAAAATCCTTTCCGATATCCTCGTAAGTAAGTTAAAATGTTCTTGGAATGATCTTTCAAACGTGATCATCAGACACCGTGAAGGAGGCAGGATCGTTTAAGATACAACTTTATTGTCCAAAATGGCATTAGTTGCCAAAAAAGTTCATTGGGAATTCAATAATCATAAATCTGTCATTACAAAAACTACAAATAGATAAATAGAACATAACTCATAGATCTAAATTAGAACTGATGGATTATGTCGTGTGGAAAAAAGCTTTCAACATACATACAGATAGCGCTATATATGTAACAGGACAATATCTGCCATTGAAGGTCTAACTAAAACCTCCAAAAGTTTCATTTAAAAACGTTATAATTAAAAATTTGCAGACATATTCATCATCTTACAAATGATCACCGATTCCTCCTGCAGTAGTAATCAGTAGTCATGACAACAATCTCTGATTCTTGCCTGGATTCCAGCAGTGCGTCCTGGTGGAGTTATGATTGATGACAGGCTCTCATGCTTCTCTCTCTATCAGTGTTTCTTTGGTGTTTGATGTCTCAGCCCTGCCCCGGGCTCTTCCCCAAGCTCTTGCCTCAAGCAAATCATCTCATTGCCCCAACCTGGCCAAACTCAGGCCAAGGGGAGCCTGAAATAAGAACCGCCAGATAGAAAGATGGATAGATGCAATCCACTGGCCACAGAGATAATTGTCTTTGGGTGTTTCTTTAGAAATATCTCGAATATGTGATTAAACCAGCTGTGGGCAGAGAGGCGATGTGCTTTAAGGGATCAGAGTATAGGGATGAGCTATGGCCAGTTGAGTGTTTGGAGGAAAACACAGCTTCGTGAAGGTAAATGTTGGCATTATTTCATTGTTTTTTGAAGGAGAGTGTGCTCCTTAATCTTTCTTGCCTAGAGGGTGGAGTGTGTGCTCTTCTGCTGCCCTCTTGCTGCACACTACAAACCTGTGCACGAGCAACAGCAGCTAAAGAAAATATAACACCGTGTATAGATGGAGAAATACTTTTAGATACTCAACTTGAATCTACAGCAAAGACCTTGACTGTATCTAAAACGTATTTCCCGTGTTTTCAGGCAGACAGACAGACAGACAGACAGACAGAGCTCTTTAACACACATTGAAAGAGTTGTGATTTTTTTTGAAGGTCAGGCTTTCTTGCCTTACAGGGAAGTCTTTGTCCGCGATTTCAATAGCAAAGTATTGACTTGACAACATGTGGTTCTCTATTCAGATGGACACATGGATCATTTCTTTCCCGGGAGCTCGAAGTGGCTCTGGCCAAATGACAAGCAACAGCTTGGCTTATGAATACACCCCAGTATGGTGCATGTGAGAATCTTTGATCACTTCATTTCTAACACATAACACGCTAATTCACTTGCTTCTTCCCTTTGTTTCTTTCTCTCTACCTCACACCTTATTTAATTTCCTCCTGTATTTTCCACCACGTATGTATATACTGACTGACTGCTACAAAATAATGGCATGCTTGACACTTGACAATATTACCTTGCCGCCCTTGCCATTTCGTTAGTATAGGTGTATACTCTGGAGGGTCCTGAAATGGCAATAGAAATGGCTTGAAAGGCAAATTGTCATCATAGGTGGAAAATGTTCTCGTATGGCGATTGATCTGATTACTGTGATCTGTCATAATGCCAAGACTGACATTTCATCATCCATTAGGGAATAAAATTGTAGGGAAGCAGCCTCGCGGAATTTAATTAAAAAACAACAAATACCGCAATCGTTTATGTTTGGCTGAAGCTCACAGGATCTGCAGGAAACAAAGAGTCAACACAAGCGGTTTTGCTGTTGAGTGTCATATGAAAGCAGAAAAAGAATAAATTACTTTTTTTTAATGTGGAATAATAATGAAAACTAAATGTATTTATAGAGCTGGAAGGATTAGTTGATTAATTGATGGACAGAAAATGAATCAACTTACCATTTAAGTTATTTATTGAGCAAAACAAAACAAACATTTGCTGGTTCCAGCTTCTTAGATGTGCAAATTTGTTGGTTTTCTCTGATTTATATTATTATTGTTGTATTATTGGATGTTGGCTTATTGTTCTGACAAAACAAGAAATGAAGACATCTCTTTGAGCTCTGGGAACTTGTAATGGGCAAGTTTTTGTTGTTTTGACATTTTAAAGATTAAAAAGGATAAGGCTGGTGATATTTTATGTTTTTCTCATTGTCAACAAATCTCAAAACAAACAAGGAGTTAATCACACTAATAAATAAATAATAACAGAGCTCTTTGTGCATTGTTCCAAAATTATTATCTTCAAAAGCACACATAAATTAGCCACCACAGTGTAATGTATGACAGGTTTCTTCATTACGATGAACACACATGCTGTAGTTTATTCAGAATCGGTCCCACATACACCATCCTGCTGCTGTAAATACTCACTAAAGCACAAAATGTGTATTAACAGAGCTGGAAAATAGTCACAACACATTCAAATCAAATCAAATCAAATCCAATTTTATTTGCATAGCCCAAAGTCACAAAATACATTTGCCTCAGAGGGCTTTACAATGTGTACAGGGAGTGACACCCTCTGTCCTTAGACCCTCGGTTCGAGTGAGGAAAACAAAAAGCCCTCTTAACAGGAAAAAAGTGGAAGAAACCTCAGAAAGAGCCACAGAGGAGGGATCGCTCTCCCAGGACGGACAGACGTGCAATGGACGTCACATGTGCAGAACACATCAACACCAACATATTGTACAATAATAATGAATGATAAAATGACAATGAATTACAATGAATGAATTACAGTAGCAGTGATAGAGATAGAGAGACACAGATGCACAGCAGCAGCAAATCATTAACTAACTATAAACTGTAATAGAGATATGGTAGCAATAATGACAGTAATAATGTATGTAGTGGATGTCGTGCAGGACCACAGCAGCAGCCACGATCCTTGAGAACCTGCTGGATGAGAGAGCACAGAAACTCCAGGGGAAGAAGTTTAGTTAGTAACATGCATTAATGAGACAGGTATGATGGTGGTGGTGATGGAGAGAGATAAAGACAGTTTTCAGTCACATTATACTCCCATTTGAGTGACATCTTCTAAAAACTATGGTGCCTGGCAGTTTTAGGAAATTATTTTGTCTTTCTTTTAAATGAAACCATATATTATGTGCATCTTCAGTAGGAGCCAATGGACTAAAGGATCGGTGCTACAGACAAGGTAGTGAATTCAGAAAGCACTGAGAGACAGTCTGAGTGGTTTTAGTCCTTACATGGGATTTGTTGACAATAAAGTGGAAACAGACAACTTTTCAGCTTTTTATTGTTGAAGAATATTGGTATTATTGTTTGTGCTGCTGCCACAAAGACTTTTTCCTCAAAGCTCCACGAAGAAATGATCAACACCACTTTGGAAATAAGAGAGGAGAAAGAAACATGTTCATTTAAGAGGTGAACTGACAGGATAGGTGAGTAATGTTAACACAATAAAAGAAAACAAGTTTGCTCATTCATGTAGTCTACACTATGTACAAGTCTTGAAAATCAAGCCTTAATTTTATGCAAGGTTGCAGGCAGAATTTCAAAGTGAAACTGAGTCTTATAGGCCATGCTCTGCTGCCTCCCGGCTAATCTAAAAATCTCCAAAGATGTGGATTGACGGTGTACCTGGGGCAAGTTGAATGACACCTGGGTGCTCAAACAGCCATCTGTAATGGCACCTACCTGTCAGTCAAAGCAGCTACGTTATTAATTATGCATAACTTTAAATCTTAATATAATCTGAACAGGCCAGTTAAATAAAAATTCAGACTCAGTACAGTTGTCATGAACGGGGAAATTAGCTATAGAGACCAAAACTGTTTTTTTGTACCAGGCTGTAAACATGTTTATTTCTGCTGCGAAGTTGGACATTTTAACATGGGGACTTATGGAGATTGACCTGTTCTGTAGCCAGCTTCAAGTGGCCATTTGAGGAACTGCAGTTTTTGGCACTTCCGCATTGGCGTCACTCCACAGCCGCAGAGGTTGCAGTTGGTTCCCACCCGAGTGTCTCAGCTGTCCAAATGCTGTAAGTCCTTTGCTGTCGTCCTTGTACAATGTTTAGGCTATCAGTATGCAGCATGAAACTCTTCGAGTTGTCAATATGTCTGTAGACCAATGTCACAAAGACAAATCTGTCACTTAATTCCTCTTGGTGATTAAAGCACATCAATAAGAAATGGGAATACACTGTACTCTCGAATGTGTGTTTGACACCTCCCCGGCAGATTTCTCCTTTTGAATGAGCACCCACATCTTCATAGTGTTCTATTACTTTGTGTCTGGTGTGGGAAGTCGTCACAGCCACAATCAGTGTGTTATTCGCACATTTGACACCTCTGACACATTCACAACACAAGACAATTATCATTGTTCCGATTTGAAGCGAGAGCACATTACGCTCTAGTCAACCTTTACGCTTGCCAGGTTACGCCTCAGCACTGCAGGCACGATTGTTGACCGTTGGCTCTCTTAACCCCTGCCAAGCACTTAAATAAGAGAGCAGAAGAAAGTTTCACCGGAAAAAATTAAATGAAACTTGGGGGGGAGGGAAAAAAAGTTTTTTTTTTCTTCTTTCTCACTTTTTGTTTGGCTCCAGTCAAGAGAGTGGACTCACCTCTGTGTGTTTGCGTGAGCTATTAAACTAGCAGAGGTATTGGCGTTTTGAGCCTCGCCGTTCAATGAATCTCAGCATCAGCTGATGAGTGCAAAAAAACAAACAAGACCAAGCTGCAGCTTTCATGCCCTCTTGTCCCTTTGGCTCACACTGACCTCTACTCAGACCTGAGTGCTGAGAGGTAGCCCGCTAATCCAGCTGACCATAAAGCTTTCAATCAGCCCTCTCACTCTGCCTTTCTACTCGTTTTCCTCCCCTTCTCTCCCTCTCTCCGTTTCTTTACTTGGCTCCTTCTCTCCTGCCATCACTCCCACTTAAACCCAGTACGCAGGGGGCCTGACCAAGCGGATTGATTTCCAGTAAGGCGGTGTCTGGAGCGCATTCTGGAGCTTTCCGGATGCGTTCATCCTCCTTTATTGCACTCTAATCTCAAGGGGCGACCGTGTCTGCTCCTTAGGCTTTGCTGTAGACGCACACACACACACACACACAAAAGAGACATAAAAGCTTACACACTGAAGTACACACACACACATACACGTGGAGCCCACAGTACAGTAATTTCAGTATTTGGCTCTTCCCTCCAAAGGCTCCTGCTTAATAGCTAAGCATTGTTATTGCCTTCTTTGTCTTAATGAATTTTATTGGCCTCTCACAGTCGAGTCAGTCTTATTGAAGAATAAATAGGCATTTCATTTATAGCAATAAATGATACCTATATCAGTATTAGTGCTCCAATATAGGAGGCTCATACTCCCGTTGCACAGATTGGGTAACCAAAGTGTGAAGCAGAAGATGCAATCTCCTTTCACCCATGAACTGCATTCATGAACCCTCACCCCTCGGTCCTCGGTGCTCTGTGCATGCTGCCCACCAGCTGCCGAGGGGAAGAGGATCCCTCGCAGTGAAAATCCCGCACCCTCTTCCAGTGCATGCGCCCAACAAGTCATGCCCAATTAATGCAGGGGTCAAAGTTTTAATACACTAGCCGAACGTAGTTGCTATTCAGTCCGGTGTGCCGAGATCAGGACCCGGGATAATGAGATTTCTTTGCACCTGGTGATTACACCGAGCAGCCAACCAGAAACAAAAACAGATCAGGACTGCAGGATATGCCCACTGATGGGCCTGTTGTTTAGATCGAACCCTCACAGCTCCAGACTATTCTTAGCCATGTTCTTCCTGCCATTTCCTCAAGGCTCACGGTTTTGGGGGAGTATCACAGAAGTCCTGAGGTTTGTTATACACACACTCCGAACAACAATCACAAAGGAAGCTAAAAAAAAACGAAGTGACCTAAGCCTTGCCATGATCGTAGAGTCGTTGTTTTGTCAATGCATTGTCAAAACATTTGAACTGGCAGCGATGTAATACCTATTGTTAATAATATGAGAATTGTTTTCTCAGTTAAAAATACCCATCGAAGTTTCCCAGAGCCCAATGTGACACCTTCAGTGTCTCATCCTGTCAAACCACCCAAAGACATCCAACTAATAAGACAAAGAAAGTTTATTTGTACGAACACAATTAAAAGTGATGCAAAAAAAAAAAAAAGACGCACCATTAGAGCTGCAACTAAGAATTACTTATCACTGATGAATGGTAAATAATTGTTGATTTATGCCAATTATTTTAAATCTATTAAACGTTTCATCTAAGAAATGCTCAAAGTTAATATTCAGCACTCACAATATAATGACATGTAAAAATTAGGGTTGACTATTTCTCTTGATTGAATGATTGATTAATTGGCTCATGATTTTAGCACTACATATGATAGTTGCTTTGACCAGCTGATTAAGCAGCAAAATGGTGACATTTCCTTTCAGATTTTCTTTGTTTTTACTAACAAAACTGTAAAAACTTCACTGCTGCTGACTTAGCTCCAAACCTGGGAGACAAACCTCTTGTTAGGATTCCAAACACACTGTGAAGAGGCTCTCATCTATTGTCGTTGTGTCTGATCCCGCAGACCACGGTTGAGTGAAAATGCTGGCAGTATGACATGAGCTGATGGGGTGCTGGTCCCCAGCAGCTCAATAATGATGAGATAGATGTATGACAGCCACTCACAGGAGAGTGTCAGCCTATTTGTCTTTCTGTCTCCACAGAAAGATGGATGATCCTTCAACCCCGTGCCGGTGGAAATATTCACAGCGCTGCCATGCCACAAGAAGCCTATCATCATTCCTGCCGGTCACCCTTCAAGATTGTGCATCTTTGTTTAGAGAGGTTTTGACGTTTGTTGTGGTTTTAACCAGCCTGTGAGGCAATGGATAGTGATTCATCATGTTGGAAAAGGTGATCTTGTGAGCATAGTAAAAACGTGACTGTTGCTGACTGATTAATAGATAATTAGATATGTCTTTGCTGATTTTTCAATCTCACTGTGTGTTTGTGGAAGCTACCATTTTCTTGTAATGCTTCTTTAAAAAAATAAAACCAAGTCTGACCCACATAGACCTCACTGGCCAGCCGGAGGTCTGTGGTTTCTGAGGAAACTCTGACGACTATGAGGAAGAAACCACAGGCAAATTGATTTTTAGGCCATTTGGGGACATGGGAACATGTTGTAAACATAACAAAAGCCATGCTTCCATTCAAATGTATTACAATTTTTTGACAGAACATGAGCATTTTAGCAAAAAAAAACACAAATTAATTTGTATCCATCAACATACAGTATGTGAATATTAAAGGTGGTTTCGGAGTTAAGTAGTAGTTGGTGCCAAATCTCCAGATGGAGACAGCATGATGTAATTAAAAGAGCGCCAGTCGAACCTCAACAAGTGGAAAACACAATGGTTTGTTTCATCTACTAATGTGAGGATGGTTACAGCAGATGTGTGGAGCGATAATGGATGTATTACAGAGACATGAGAGCCATGAGGAGTCTGAGTAGAAACAGCTGATCTGTCATGTTGAACTTATTATCGAAATGTTTGAATTTATTCAAACACATGTTGAGTTAGCCATGTTAAGCACCACCAGCATCACATGGATACTGGTGCTGACTAAATCCTAAAAGTGATTTTACTGTAAATGCCTTAATTAAAATGTCATTTAATAATGAGTTTATATATTTAGTATGGTCACTTTTTCATAAATAAAAACAGACAAGCAAAGTGGACAGACGGCTATCGTCACATCTAAAATTTGCATGTCTATTTAATTTGCCACTTTCCATTTTCCTTCATACATATTCTGTTAATCAGTAATGATTAATTACTCAACTAGACAGTTTAGACAGGTTCTCACACACACAGCATACATCCATACCATACCATACCATACCACACACACAAACACAAGTCTCTGGGGAGAGGTGGAGGTCAGTCACAGATGGGGCACAGAGGACCAGGGCAGGGGGCAGGCCGGAAGATTGGAGGAAATAATTATCTCCATACATTTCAGTCCCTCATTTCCCTGGGGAAATGCAACACTGATGCTCCCCAGCCTTCATTTCCCAAGATCACATCAGCCTTGAAAAGCCTTTCTACAGCGGATAATTTTGTTCAAGTGAAATTTACCCTGCTCACTCCTCCTCAACTTTTCACATGTGCAGCTTTTGCCACTACAAGCCTAAACGTGAGTCAGTTGTGCGATGAACTTCAAGGACTTGCAGCAGACCGGTTGGTTCAAAATCCTTTGAAGGTATATTACACTCTGATTACTCCCACGGTTACCGTGGTAACAGCAGGTTGTGCTGGGGAGTTCAGAGAAGGTGCGAATTGAGTTTGTTGATGCAACAATTGTTAATGAGAAAATAAGTATGGGTGGATGGGTTTCCTTGTCAGATCTCTGGAGCCTTGACATGTCATCAAGTACATCATATTCAATGCGGTTATTTTATGATGAAACCATGTAACTCATCAAATTCATTAAACTGAATCCAGCATAAACAGCAGGTAGCATTTTCATTGCTAGATACACTCGGGGCTTTTCTGTTCCCTCTGTGATTAAAATCAAACCCTCATGAATCTTTATCCACCCAATTTGCATTTCAAAAGGATGAACTGTGGCACCCTTAACCAAAACTTTCAACACCAAGGCTGGTTAATACCCCTTAAAAATTACAATCCAATACATCGTGCACACCTTAGAAGCAACACTGTGTAACTTTTCTAGCTTTTCTTTTCTCAGTTCGTTAACTGGGCAGCTCGAGGCACAGTGAAATGCTTAGGGGGGAGCCGGTGTTGTGCCAGAACCGGAGCTGAGCAAGCAGGCAGTGTAACCGGGCTCAGCAGACCTTATAGACATAATAACAGACGTGAAAAGACTGAAGGAGACATTGGCAGAAGAAGCTAGGAGAGAAAATGAGAAAGCGGCTGAGCAAGAGCAAGAGTAAATCTTGGACTGACTTTTAGTCGTTGGCGAGAGCTTCATGAAATAAAAATCTGAAAGACAGCCGTTGAGCTGGGCTTCTTGCTGTTGAACTAGTAAGTAATATTAGCTGGCTGCTATGTCTTGTGTTGTTGCACTTGATTTGCTGTTAACTCGCTGTTTTTCGATCACTAACTAATATAATCATAACAAAAACACATGTACAGTTGTCCATATTTTCGACGTGGTATTGCACTCTGAAACTGAGGATGTTACTTGGTTACTTTACAATAAAAAATCTAAATGACTTTAGTGAGAGAGTTTTTACACTGCTGTGAGCTTGAAAAGATTTATGCGTAGCGATGAAACACTCTGAGGTGTTTCTACTTTCCAACTTTCAGAAACACCTTTCTTTATTTTTATGTTTACCAGACTAGAAATTATATTCAGCGTAAATCAAAAACTGACACTAATGTTTTGACTGTTGTTGTATTTTGTTGGGTGGATTAATGTTTTGTGGATCCACCATCCTCACAATGATAGCTTGATAGATGCAGTTTTTTTTACGACTGACTGGGATTTGCTTTATAGTCGGTGTGCTGTGTTGTTTAGACGCAAAGTTGTGGGCACAGAGGGCCACTGTCATCCAGATCCTGCTTAGAACAACGAATAAGGACAATTAGCTCATTTTCTACATTTCATTGCTGTTGCTGCATTTGTATTTTACAGCTATTAAGGGACTTAGATGGCATTTGAGGCAGTGAGCAGACTGCAAATCAAGCAGTTATATACAACAAATCTTTCAAGCTCTTGTGGCCAACTTGTTCCTGGGAAACCCTTGTATTGCCACTAACGCACATAAAAGAGTGTAATCAAGTACGTCCTTCGGATGGCAAACTGGACTTATTGGCAGTGAGCAGCAAGTGTACGCATCAGTGATTTCTCATAATGAATTTCACCTTTGGGAATCTGTAAAAGAACCAGTGACACAAATCATTTTGAAAAGTTAGCTGAAGAACTAACATTAAGGCAATAAAAATGGCAAAAGGATCACTGGTGGCATCAGGGTGTAAGACACTGCTCATTAAATTGGAACATCTCCAGTTTGAGTCCAGCTGGGGACTTCTGTTGTATGTCCTTCCTCTCTCGCCCCTCATTTCCTGTCAGTTTTTCTACTGTAAGCTATCTAATAAAAGTTAAAACGTCATAGTCACAGCAGCACGCCTTATTAACAAATGAATGTATGTGAGTCGTCTTAGCCAACAAATGAAAAAAAAAACGTACTCCTTACAGACAGATTCTGCGTGTAATGTGAGCTAATTAACACAAATTCATGGGTGATAATGCCACCACAGAAGTTCAGTACATATATCACTTTCAACTGACTAAATTACTTGTTTTTGCATAAATGTCTTCCACACAGTTGCTTACAGCAGTTTGAGATCATTAAAAGTGTTTGCTGCCCCCAGTATAAGCCATATTTTCTTTCTATATACAAATAGTCAGCTGGAGCCTTGTCTTTGCACTTAAACTGAATATAACTTATGAACTATATCGATAAAAGAAACAACTTTAATCCCGCAAAATGTTCAATAACAACTTTATTGGATACTTTTCGTATCTGTGCGTTGTCAGGTTAGCAAAACCTCTTAATTATGGCAAATAAACTATATTAAAGTTGGTTAGAGAGACTTGTTCTGCAGCCAGCCTCGAGTGGCTGTTGAAGGAACTACAGTTTTTGGCACTTCCGCATTGACTTCGCTTCACAGTCGCAGAGGTTGCTGCTTGGGTGAGACTCGTCCAGTATGAACGTCATTCTTTGGAATACTGAGGTGAAATGAACTGATAAGAGGGCAACATTTCACTGCCACTACCTACTATAGAGTTATACAAATTCAAGCTGTAATAGCTAATATAAACATCTATGTTTAGGAGCCAGATCATCACGACATAAGTCCATTTACACCAACATTAAACATTCTGGATCTTTGCTTTGAAAGGACCACTGCTGTTTTCAGTGAGCATTTTTAATGAACTTTTCTTTTGTACAGTTTTCAAAGGCAATTTTACTGCTTCTACGAAGTGCCTCTCGTGGATTAGAGCTCAGGAGGATACACTGGCTATTTAAATGCATAAAAAGAGAAGTGAAGGAACTTGAGATGAATCTTTCAATCCGACTGCCGCTGCGATATGGAAACTCACTCTTATGAGCCTTTGTACCGATGTGAATCATTTGAATCATTTCTATTATAAATTATCTATCTCTCTATTATAAATAAGTGCTTTGACATGTTGCTTTACTACATAAAAGGGTCCAAAGCTACAAATAGTGCTTTGAGCTCAAGGGAAATTAAATCATTGTATGTCTACATGATTGCTCACAGCAGAAATTCAGAAGAACAAATGATACAGGAGTGATAGATCTGCTCTGAAATATTCACAGAGGTACCTGGAAATAAACAATATATATATTTTTCTTACGTTTTTAGTGATCATGAATCTTGTATTTCCAGTCTAGCAGAATTACTGATCAAGTGATGAAAGGCTTCAATAACACCACCAGATGATGAATCTAAGCAGCCGCACTGACCATGAAAGTCCATTTTTTGTGCACTGAAGAAGAATTCCCCCTCACATATGAAACTGTGATATTTTTGGTGGGTAACAACAGCTTCTCAAACATCAGTCCACAGCAGCTGATGGCTGATTGGATGCCCACAGTCTTCCTATCACCTGCATTTCTACTGGTGGTAACACATGTGCTGCACAGCACCTGATCGACTTGTGAAGCAGTCTTGGGCATCTCTTCTGGCTGAACGTTAAAGTTCTTTGTAACAGCGTGTGTGACAAGACATCTGTTAGCCTGCAGCCTACGTTGTCTCATTTCTAAAGCCTGATTGATTTTTTTTTCCCTGCATTTTTTTTTCCTTTCTCTGAAAAGTTAAATAGATAAATGTCAGCTGAGGAACACAATCTCCCACCCAAGTGTTTGATCACAGGCTAACTGGGCAATTCAATAAAGGATTTTGCCCCAGCTGGAGTCTTGCCAGACTTTTGTATTAAAATGCAATCCCTCTGAGTCAGAGGTATTTCTGTCGTTGTTGCTCCAATAACTATCTCACATCGCTACAGCCCATACAGCTAAACCAACCCTGCTGGAAGATATGAAACTATTGTTGGCAATCTGAAAAGATCACTAATCGCTGATCACTAACCCGACAGAAAATTCATTTTACATTAACATTTACCAGCCTTATTGAATGGATCGTCACTCGTCAGAAGGAAGGCAAACACAAAAATAATTGGTTAGGTTGGTTTAATAAAATTTCTAAAAGTACAGCTTGGATCGGCTTTCACACTCTGGGGAAATATTCTCTCATTACGCCAGGTATGGGGGAGGCAATAAGGTAGATTTCATTCGAGGCTCGGGAGAAAATGAAACCTTCCGATGACAGTAGAGCTTGTAATGTTTTCATCTGGTTCCACCCATGGAGGAAAATTAAACGAAAATTCCTGTTGAATTTTTTTTTCTTTTCCTCGCTTTTTGATTGTTTCCTTCACAACAGGTAAAATGAATGATGATGTTCTGTCCTGATTGAGTATTTTAATGCACTTGTACAACTGCCTAACAACTGTCTTTGTGAAGGGATTTATCTTTATTACCCTGACCTTTTGTAAACTTTAAAGGACGTCTACACCGATTTAAAAGGGCCAAAAGGTTTCAGGTTCACAAATGCTGAATCTAAAGATTATAAGCTCGTTATCAACGATCCTGTATTATTTGTTGGGCTGCAAACAATGATTATTTTCATTATCATTTTTGTTTCGGATATTGCAGACATTATAAAATGCATTAAACCCCATGCCACCAACTATAGCTCGTCAAAAATGTGTCTGTTTTCTCATGTCACATCATCAAGTTATGAAAGGTTGAAGTGGTCGGTCAGTGCACACAAAGTAGCACTGAGTGTTTTCTGAAAAGGAAGGCGCTAGAATCAGATAACTCAGACTCTGACTGATCAACTGATCAGCTGTGTAACGTATGGTTTTATCTTTATTGGGGATCCATCATCCCCTCTTCTTCTGTGAAATTATCAAATAAAGCAATGGCTCAGAGCAAACAACAACTCATCCTTTACAAGACAGCAAGGATGCAAAGTAAAGTTTTATTTAGTTGGTTGAAAAATGCTGGTTCAGTCTATAAAATGTCTGAAAGTGATAAAGAGTAGAGCTGAAAGAGAAACAAACATTCACTGTTTTCAACTGTGAAGATCTGCTCATTTTCTTATCATAATTTTAACAGCACTGGATATTCAACTGTTGATTAGACAAAACCATTTGACATTTGAGGGTTTCACCCTGGACAGAAACTCTCGATCCTTCAAATTGTGATGGATATTTTCTGACATTTTACTGATATATAGGAATAACTAATTAATGGAATAAAAAAGCAGCTTGATAGCCACCTTAGTACAGAAGTGCCAAATATACAGCATACAACCATTTTTTTATGAACTGAAGCAAAAGACTGAAGACTTTATTTCTAATGAGCACTTCTCCTTGGCCAGGATAATCCATCCACCTGACAGGTATGGCAGATCAAGATGCAGATTAAATAGTATGACTATGGTCAGGTGTGCCTTGGACCGGTCAGACACTCTGAAAATGTGCAGTCTTATCTTGGAAAAAAAAAAACATTTATTAGGCGCTGAACTGTAGTTATTTCACATCGGACTACAGATACCAATTTTCTTTTCCCAAAAGGGCAACATCATGATCAGCCCTACTCAACAAATTTGTGAACAGACTTTGAGAGAAATAAATCTTTTGTGCACAAGAGCAAAAACAAAAAGTATTGTGTTTCTATTTTTGTTGAGTATGTCAGAGGTAATTAGTTAATTAGTAGTATTAGTAAACATGTAATAAACAGTGTGTACATTACACACTTTGTCCACTAGAGAGCACTGACAAGTTTATTTTTCAACTGTGTCTGTCAGGTTTTGCTCACAATTCTTGAACAAGGGCTAAAAATGTTTACATGTTTGAGGTGATAAATTGTTGTCTATACATTTTTAAACTCTTAAATATCAAAATCAATATCAGCCACAATCATCCAGAATCAATAATCAGCTGTCAATCGACCCACATCCATCACAGTCAGTGTTTGGGAGGTTTTATTGCCAAGTGGCCATACAGTAAAACTAATCAGCACAATTGATTTGTAATAAGTGAATGCATGACATTTTCTTGAAGCTCTGTAAAGTTTCCACAGGTTGAGAATTTGTCACTGCGACGGTTTCAGAGCTCGGAGTAAGGCACGGTTCTTCTTGACAAGATAAGTTCATCGTGATGCAATGAAAACGGCGTATTACTGAGTGATCCTGACTTGAGAAGAGAAGGTCATTATTCTTCTGGTGAGCCAAGAAGACAAGATCAGGTGAAATCATGACAAGATACCAGCGTAATAGAAGGAGACTTAAGCAATGGTATTTTCAGAAATATTCTCCCTGAAGAGCTAAAACATCACTTTCGCAATGTGGAGAATTAAACACTGAGAGCTTTGAAGACAGCGAGAGCTGCATCGATTAGTCAGTCAAAGAATTACTCAAAATGAATCTATTTTTCTAATATTTTGCTGTTTTACACAAAAACTGTCGCTGGTTTAAACTTTTTATTGGTGTGTTTCTTTGTTATACATGATAGTAAACTATCTTTAGGTTTTGGACTATTACTTGGACCACTCACACTATAACAAATGGATGTTGTACCTGCTGCAGAGGTTGCCACTTGAGTTGGACAAACTTGAGAGGAGACATTGCCTGTGATTGGAGAAATAAGATAGACAGAACATTTATTCAACTGATTGGGAAAATAACCAGCAGATTAATCAATATAAATAGCAGTTAGACAGCTATAAAGTTAGCCCTCTCCGAGTCAAAGAGACTCACCAGCCAGCAGACACAACTTCATTCTGGTGTAGTGAAAACTGTCTTACTCAGATCTTACTCAGACCACAGTGGTTGAGCAGCACTTATGTCAAGTAATACCCAACACTTTACTGTAAAACAGATTTATGGACTTGAAGCTGCACTGCGGTTTCTTGTGCACCAATTATGTGAAATATAGAATTGATTTAGGTTTTGACACATCCTGCAGGAGAAATCACTTTCTACTTCAATAAAATTGAGATTAATATTTTTCCTCCTTTTCAAAATGTCCTCTCTCAGTCCATAGCCATTAGCATAATTTTATCCTGCCGTACGCAGATCAAACCAATCCAGGGCATCGTCACACGGCTTCCACCGGTGCCCAATGTATCCGACTGATCTAACTGAAAGGCTTTTTTTTTTTTTTTTTTTTACATATTTTGCATATCAATATAGACGTCCTCAAATTGAAATCCCTTTCTATTTTGGGAGATTGCTTTTTGATGGCTTCTCATTATAGGGATGTTGGCCATGGGTCAAATGAAAATGTCATCACAGGCTCAGCAGAGGCTGTTCAGGGGGAGTCCTCCCCGACACAGACAAACGTCCCTTTACAGTTTAACCTCCTTCGCCTGAGAGATGATGAATCATGGAACCCAGCGGAGAGGGCGCATGGTGATGGGAGAGTGAATGAGCGTTTGTCGAGGTGCCAGTCAGCCTGTTTGTGACAACCTTACACGCTTCCTACGGTGCTACTCACAAGCCATAATCACTTTAAGTCCGAGAGTTACACTCAGGCTTGTCACACTTGCCTCCAGTACAAGGACAAATAAATCCAATAAAGGGAAATTAAGTGAAGCCCCCAAAAAACAAAATGTTTAATGGTTAAACGATTAGCTTATTGGTGGATTGACCCAATACAAGATAAACACTTTAAATCTCACTGGCCAGTAAACAGTAGGTCAGTAATCACAAATACTGCCTGACCAATCGTTAATTTCAGGCAGATACTGCTTAATATCTTACAAAAATGTTTCACAGTAAGGCTGGTTTGCTTAATTCTTAGACTTAATTTAAATCTTTAAGGTCTTTGTCTACTGTAATTTATGACTTTTAGTATTCATACCATTAGTTTTATGTGCTGTGTGTATATGTTTTTAATGTTTAATGAACTGCCAGATGGGCCAAAGCCAGTTTTGCACCTGGTAGACAATAAATTGGCATTAGTCAATAGTCATTTTCAGCGCCATCTGGTGGACAAAATATGTAATGGAGATCATTTTTACTAAAAACTTCCTTAAACAAATCTTTGAGGTTTTTGCATTGTCATGTTTAAACTTCCAACTTTAAAAGTTTTAAATTATAAGACGTCCCAAAATATCAAAAGATACCAAATATGTCAGACTGAATTTAAGGAAAATGTGCATAAATCCAGAATATAGTTGTTGAATTGTAATTTTTAAAGTAAATAATGTGCTGGTTCAACATTTTCAAATGTGTGGATTTTCTGCTTCTGTCTGTTTTCTGTCATTTCAAAATGAATATCTTTGAACAAAATCTCAGCTCCAATCAGTGATAGTTTGATAGTTTTTTTTTTTTTTTGGTCATTGTCAAAGATAATCAACAGATTCATCGCAGATGAAAACTATTTGTCGCCCTCAAAACTTTGACTTTAAGTATAAACCAGCTTCAGTGAAGCGCTGGAAAAAGATGATACAGATGTGATCAGACAGTACAAGTGTGGAATAGGATGATTTCTCCAGGGGAAAGAGGGGGGAACTGAAGGTTAAGGCGTTAAATCATCTGACTTCTGTGTGAAGTCTGAAGATTAGCTTCTTTTCAGTGTTCTATATTTCTCTGTAAATTGAATATCTTCAGGTTTTGGACTGTTGGAAGAAATCTGAAGACATCACACCACACGGGAGATTGTGATTTTGTCTCTGGGCAGTCACCTCACCGCGTCTATGTCTCTCTGTGTCCTACACTGTTTGAAATGCCGCTCTTATAAACTCCCTTCACACTTGGTGGCATTGAGTGTTTTCAATGGTCTGAACTCACCGAACAAGGACACACAAACACTGTGAGGTGTGCTCATTCTTTCTCAATAGAGCCTTGAATACAAAAATCAGCTTTTCAGCTTCACGTCAACGGCATCTGAGTTGAGGGTTAAGAGTCAAAACATTTCAGTAATTTCACCTGTGTCTCCGTGGTAACGCTATTCCTGTTACCTCAACATATACAGCTCACAGCTCCCACCTTGCTCAATGCTATTGTCTGTGTCCTCTGTGATATAATGGAGACATTCCACACTCCAGACAAAAAAAAAAAAAAAAAAAAAAATACAAAAGTTTGTATATTTGCTTGATGAGTCATCGCTTTGCCATGTCTGTGTCATGATGAGCACGAGGTCACAGGCGGCGTTGTTGAATGGGACCGCTAACAGAGCATGGTCTGCCGATGCAGAGGTTCAAGCTGCGAAGTGAAAGTCAAGCAGTAACGAGCAACCTGTGGCGTCGTGGTGCATGAGTCTGCTTCTGGAGAGTCAGTTCGGTAATGAGGTTTTATTCAGACAGAAGCTGTGTCAGGACCCTTCATGCAGACAAATATCTTTCTGTCTGAATCCGTAAACTATGTTTGCGTGTTTGTATTTGTGGCCTAATGATGAGCAGTCCTGGAAATGAGACGGAGAGGTGGGGGTGTAATAAGGAGGGAGCAAAGTGGGGGCAGGAGTACACTGCGTGTGTGCGTGGGTGGGGTGGCATTCAAAAGAGGAAGTACGCAATTGTTCCAATCACTGATTAATTAGATTATCATTCTCTCATACTTCTAATTTTCTTTGTGTGTGTGTGTGTGTGTGTGTGTGTGTGTGTGTGTGTGTGTGTGTGCCGATTCATCTATTATTTCTGTAACTGAGGTCAGCTGGCTGGCATGGTGTTAGTGTGCTAATGCAGAGGAGGCATTAACCCCAATCTCTCCAGATTAGAGACCGCTTGGCGAGCAACCGTCCCCTGAGACCGGTGGCATGCTTCTGTCTGCCTGCCAATCTTATTTCCCGGATAGCTTCCACACTTATTTCATTTTGGCCTGTTTCACAGCCCCATATTGATTTTTGAAACATCATGTCGGTGTGAGGATGAAGGGCCCTCTTTCGAACACAGGGATCTGTACAGTAATACGCTTGTCGTGTTTGTCTGCTGCTGTTTTCTACTTCTGTGGTCAAAGAAATTCCTTTGCGGTCATGTCATTTATTATTAATTAAATTATTAGTCGTGATTTTAAATGGGACTCTTGTTTTTACTTTACTTCTATGTTCTTTTTCTGTACTTTCAAACTCTTTTATCTCTATTTGTCTAACCTTTCTCTTGCCCAGCTTTTATTTCCCCTGTTGCTTTTCATACCTCGTGCTCTTGCTCTTGTCTGGCTTTGTGTGTCGAAACCAAGCGGATATGAGATAGCAGGCTTGGTATCGGAGACGTCGCTGTCTGTCTGACAGTCCCTGTGGTACATTAGCCGTCCCTTACCATGTATTATTGATTCCCCCTCTCTAATCACTGTCTCCAGTGTTAGAGATGAGCCTTTACTGCCAGCACCGCCTGCACTCCGAGGAGTTTCTGGCAGCCAAAGTCTTGGGCTGAGGCACAACTATGAAAGATACTGCGGTTTTCAAGTAGTAGCAGCAGCAACAACAACAACAGGTGAGGTATTCTGGTCAGGGTGTATCTACAGGATATCATACTATTAAATGCTTTTCATCCATTAGCTTTCATAAGAGGTTACATGAAATCTAAAGGAATATAGCCCATGAATTGAGTTTCAGAAGTAAAATATCTCTACTAGTCTGACTTTTTCACCTCAATTCATGTATTCAATATGTATCTACAGAATATTGCTCCAATACTAGTGCTCTCGTTCTCCAGAATTTAAAATACACTTTATTAGGTACAACTAAACACCTTACTGTAGGAAGCAATCCTGGACAATAGTTCAGCCGTATGCTCTTCTTCTTGTTCAAACACTCTGGAGAGATGTTAGTGTTGTTCGTGGTGGTGTTGTTATATTGAGAGATATTTTTAATATCCCCCCCCCCTTTAAATTAAACACCTCTCAATGTAACAATGTTAAAACAACACCAACACCAATGTTCAGACTTAATAATAAACATAGTTAACTTACTACTTCTGCTGCGGGTCCTTACAGGATCGGGGCTGTACTGGATTTTGAACATTCAAAGCTTCTTTTGAGGCGAATGCAGCATTGGAGGTCTGTCCTGAACACACAAAGAATCATCTGACAAAATCCTCAATCTGTCTTTTTTGTAAGGTTAAGGCTGAATGAGTCGATTTGTTGGCGGCTTTTTCTAATAAGCACAATTCAAAGTTGGAGCTGGAGACAGAGAGAGCACAGGAGTGGTCGAGTGACACAGACAGTGAATGAAGAGACGGAGCCCAGACAAGAAGAAGACGGGACCATCCTGTCGTGTGTGTGTCAGTCAAACATCAGCTCAGGCAAAGAGCAAAAGAGAGAGACAGCAATAGGGTCATCAAAAGTATCGATACTTTTTCGATACCACGTCTAAAACGTTGAGATATCCATTAATTACAACGCAACAATAAACAGTGAACCCACCTGGTCGGTACAACGTTTTCATCCTGGAGTATGGTGGGCCGAGTCCCGACCTCACACCCTGTGAGCTGCAGACGATAACAAAACATTTTGGGTTCAGAATATCTCCTTTCAGAAATGCTGTTGTGGAGGTGAGCTGCTCTGCCGGCCAAAGCACGTTATCGGAGCCGCTGCAATAAAAATGCAGTCGCACTTTACAGAGTTTTGGTCGCACCCTGAAGCGCTGCCTAAGTAGACTTACCTACAAATAGCTAAATAACTAAAATAGCTAAAAATAAGACAGCTTTCTCTGTTCGGGACATCAACATGTGGAACAAAACTTAAAATGAAACAGGACACGTTCAACTCAAGTGAAAACAGTCTCAGTTGTGGTTAAAGTGGTTGTGTTTTATATTGTTTCGTTTCTGTTTTCCACTGCAAACTTCGACTATAAACGCTGTGATATCTGGCGTTGGTCCATTTACTTGTTCCAATAAAACATAAATTATTAACAAGTTTCACCAAAGAGACAGCTCTAACGAAGCCATGATTGCTATACGAAGGCCGCGTGTGCTATACTCTGCCTGTGCATTTGACAGGGATAAAACGGATATAGACAGAGCTTGGAGATGAAGCCCGGATTTTCTCTGCCCTTTCAACTATTCAGTGAGCGTTTGTTCCAAGATTCGGAAAGACAGATTCCGCACAGCGGGAAATCAATTACATTCACACCAATATGGATCAGAGACCACTGGTGATCTACAACCCCCCCACCTCCTCCTCTTCACTCCGTGTCTTGGGGAAGAACAGAGATTTCTTTTTTTTTTTTTTATTATTTATTTAAAAGAGATGACTGCTTTTGTGTGAATCTCTGCTGGGTGCTTTGGCACCGAATGGAAATGCTGCACACAACGGGGGAGTGCAGCATGTGGGTGGAAGAGTGGGGACACTGAGGGAATATGTACAGTAAAAAGGAGTGGGGCCTTACAAAGTGGGTCAATTAACTCATAGCATTGCAGGTCGCTTCTGATGTCATCCTGACATCATCGGTTCCGATCCCCACCCGCCACACGCTCAACGCAAAAAAACATTTACATCAGTCTGAGTCATGCTGCAGCACAGAGTTGTAAATCAATACTCCTGTGGCGTGACTGGAAAAGATGACAAACTTGTATCTGTACATCACATTCTCAGCTTTATATTAATATTCCCACCTGTTTCATATGTAAAGCGGCAGTTTATACGGACTTGTTGTTGTAAGTTTGAAGTGAAATCAAACTTGAGAAAGTGCGTCAGCTCTTCAAATCAAATGTACCCTTTTTCCAACAAATGCTGCGGCGTTCAAGCCAAAGCTCAGGGTTACTTCTCTCTTCACACTTTTCCGACGTGACAAAGAAGTGTTTGTTCACTCTGAACAACAAAAGGACAAAATCTGAAAGAAGGGTTACATCACTTACATCTGATTCAGAGTAGGCCTTGACTAAAGTGAGTTAGGACGGAGGCATGCGGCCGACTGACAAAAGAGTGGATAGAAAGATAAAGAAATTGAAAATGTGAAATGAAAGGAGAAAGATCTGCATGGTAAAACGTGGAAGGTTGAGGTTGACTAATGAAGTGCTCCTTCTATTGATGAAAACTTTGAGAAGTTGCAGGAATGTCTGAAGAGGCAGCACAGGTATTCATTTGAAAAGAGGAGAGTCTTACCTCTCTGCTGTTTGTCTGTGAGTGAAAAGATGAACTTGACAAACTTAGCTAAAGCAATTATGAGTGTACTTAGAGTGGATTTCATGTACATTTCCAATCTAAAGGTGTTTTTTTTCTCCCTGATCTTACAAGTTACATATCCATTTGTATGTCGAAAGAGCTGTTGATCTGTTCTCATTCCTCCTGTACAAACTCATCCTAAAGTGATCTCTTCCTCGCATCGCTACTTTCAGAATTAAATTCCCTCTTTGTGTTTCCTTGATGAGCTGCAGAAGAGCAACAGCAGGTCAAATTATGATTATTTTTATGATTGAGTGACCAGTTAGTCATTTGATGTCATTAAATACTGAAAAATGTCCAGCATAATTTTGGAAAAGCCAAAGATGAAGTCTTTAAATTACATTTTTTTGTCTGACCAACAGTCTAAAACGATTGTGCTCACACAAGACAAACATTGCAAATCTTCACAATTTAGAAGCTAACTAGACGCTATTGATTAACTGATCAGCAAAATATTTGATTGACCAACTTAACTCGGTTTAAAGAAATAGAAACATTCGAGGGAATCTGTACTAAAACTCTTAAACATTTGTCTTCATTTGAAGTTTATATGAATTCAGAATGATGAAGCTTCATGTTAGCCTTGACTAAACTTCATATTTTTACATGGAACATCCATTTTAGTCATACTAGTGATCACTTTAAGGCCTGTATGCAGAGGAGGGATGAGAATAGCAACCAATAACTCTTAAAAATGGGTATGTGAGGACTGTTTCCAAGCCCAAAATGATTGCATTTTTTCATCTGCTACAGCATGAAATACTTGAATCTGAAATCCAGGACAACAGACACCAAAAAGGAGAAAATCTATAAATGACTATTTCATATTTTCTCTTTCTAAGTAAAACTGCTTCCATCTTAGATAATTTGCGTTTTTTCATGTATTTGTCTGAATTTTAGATCCTCTGCATTCTCATATATGATATTTGTTCTATGTTCTTTCTATAAAGTCATATTTTCTGTATTTCCATTGTGAATATTGACATACTTGAGAGAGAATCGTATCCAGTCTGAGACTCAACCTGACAGATGTGTGCGTACATCTATCGGCTGTATTTATTATTCATTCACCTCTGTTGACTTGACAATGCCTAATAAAGATCTGTGTTAAATCTAAACAACGCTCTGCTCGAATTGTATTAAAGTTTAATACGCTGGGATCTTCCAGTACAGCGTGCTTCTTTTGTCTGAAATTTGCCCTCAGCAGCAGCCGTCATGCGGCCGCTCACCGACAAAGCCCCTTTAACTGCTGTGGAGAAAATACTATCTACTAAACTGCTGATGAATGATGAATTGAAACCAATAGTAATCCACCTATTGGCAGACAAAGACCCATCAGCCATGCAGCAGATTATTCACTTACACATCACACAATTACAGAGTCATGGCTCAGAGCAGACAGTGTCTTGTTATGAAATGTTATGCAATGCTGATAAGCAGCAGTTGACCATCAGTGCATGATACATACTTAATGTTGCCACTGAGTGAAGCTGAGTGAACAAGAGCTTGACCGTTTAGATGTAATTGTGATAGGAAGCAGCGAGGAGTCACATAATCCCATTGCTCTGACTGAACATATCGCTGTGTTGCCAAGCCGGATGTGAAGCGTGTGGAATAAATGTGATTGTGATCGTTTATCTTGAGAGTGTCAAAAGCGTTTTCTTCAGACAGAAATCATTATGTGAATATGTTGTATGCACGTTTATGTTACACTCTAGACACACCAACAACTGGATAAGCATGAACACTTACACTATAGTTCACCACCATTTTATTAAACAGCATGAAAGCATGACATTGTGGCAATGACCAAAAGGAAAATAAGCTCGGCCAATCCAGCGCTGTGCATAAGAAACCACAAACTACACCTACCTCAGCTAGGTGACACGAAGTGAACTGAAGCAATGACGAGTAGCTGAAGCTAATGTGCAATCTGAAGACCTGAAGCACCATGACTGATCTTTCAGCAGGCCAACTCTGTGGCCATTAGCCACAGCAGTGGTTAACTAACAAACAGCGCAGCAGAGGAAGTGCTGCCAAACAAACCAGCGTCAGACAGGAAGGTGAAGGTTGAAATAGCCCGCCTGATTGGAAACAGGTGCATTAATTGAATATATGCTGTGCTGGATATATACTGTGTGCCTCTGCCCCAGTTACATTCTACATGCTAATTGCTTTATGAGTCATGTAATATTATGCACACTGAAACTGGGACAAAAATATTCACAAAAGTCAATACGCCTGAAGTTAGCCGATTTTGAAAGTGCACACTTGATGGAGTCCGGGAAAGAAACTAATTGTACTTAAGTACACTTTTGATGTATTTGTACTTGAGTATTAACATTTCCTGCAACTTTATACTCCTACTCCACTACATATCAGTACACTGAACTCCACCACATTTGTCCAACAGCTTTAGTTATTTTACGAATTACAATTCTCATACCTTCCCTGTCTTATAAGAACAGTTTATCTCCAGATTTGTTGATTTTTTTCTGATAAACTGAAGAATGAAGTGTTCCTTTAAGAGTTCAGGAAATTCTCCTACTTATTAGGATAAATAAATTATTTAAAAACCCTCTTGGATTAGCTGGAAAATACATCACCACAAAGCTGAAAACAGAGCTCCACAAACATGTGGTTCTCACAAGACAGAAATACAAACTTAGGATGAACTTGATGCATTGCTGTAGATTAAACCAGCCAACTGTAAATAAAGTAGTTAAAATTAGCACAACCTTTAAATCTACAGCACACACATGAATGCAGCAGCAATATTTATCATATAAAACACTGACAGGAGCCATTTTACTGCAGTACTTTACTTTTGATACTTTAAGTACATTTTGCTGATTATACTTCCGTCCGTTCGTTTTCTGTAAGCACTTGCAAGAGGCAGGACCTGGAGAAGTCACCAGTTCATCACAGGGCACATAGAGACAAACAACCATTTACACTCACACCTACGGGCAATTTAGAGTCATCAATAACCCAGCATGTCTTTGGACTGGGGGAAGAAGCCAAAGTAACCAACGCAGACACGTGGAGAACATGCAAACTCCACACAGAAAGGGTCAGCACATCGAGGGACAGTGCTAACCACTGCACCATTTATTTATAAATTCAAGACAGGCTGTGCCTTGCTTCTCTTTCAGCGTAGACCAATTTGTCTGTTTGGTTGCAGTTTTTCCTAATAGATACTGCTTTGGTAAACAGCAGTGGAGAAATAATAAAGCCAATTTACTCAAGTTCTGTACTTAAATGAGGCTCCACTTTGTGCAGTTTCATGGGGTCCACTACATTTCAGAGGGAATTCAAATGCTACATTTTATTTGCAAGCTAACTACTGCAGTACTGTAAAGATATGAATATATTTTGAGCATATAAAACCACTGAAAACTGTATATAAAGAAGTTAAAATGAGTCCTTGATCAACAGCATTATTTATTATTAAACTACGAGACCTCGCTCAGAGCGGACACTTTGACTTCAGACAGGTGTATCTAATTAACAATTATCTGGCTCATGTACTTGTATGGCTCACTGCCACGCCTACATGAAAACCAGCCAATGTTAATTGGCGTTGCTATTACAAGTCAAAATGTTGTTTTTATCTTTATTATTATGATCATTAAAGTTACTAAAATAAAAGCACCATCACCGTTTAAGTTTGCGTGAGCTGATTCCTTGAGGTACAGACTGTGAGCGCTCACTGAATGCCATCTGTCTGTGCTCCTCCTCTCTCGGTGCTGGACATTTTATTAAGAACGATTATCATGAAACCTTCTAAGTCATATCTTATATAATCATATCTTAGATATAAAGGTTTCCCACCACAGAGGAGTCGGTTTGAACATGGCGGTACAGATATAAGCTGCACGAGGCTAAAAATGGATCATATCTATCATTGCCTTTCACTATCACAGTGGTTAATTCACACACTGCCTTTCATTAATTTAATTACTCTATGGCCGAATGGGCACAACCCATCTCAGGTGCCCTCAGCGTTTCTTATTATAGCACATGTGTGTGTGTGTGTGTGTGTGTGTGTGTGTGTGTGTGTGTGTGTATGTGTGTAGAGGGGTGGGAGGTCTTGTGGATTCAGCTCATCTGTTGTATTTGCTCAGTAGCTCGCAGAGACCTCTCGGCCCCCGACGCAATCTCACCTCATTAACATTTAAGGTGACGAGTCTGTCATGGCCTTAATTAACAATTCATGAGCACGGCTTATAGCTATATTAACATTTTACAACCAATAAATCAGCTTTCCTAATCTGCTGTGTGTGTCTGGATGGGAGGCTTTATGTAAGTGTGAAAGTGTGTGTGTGTGTGTGTGTGTGTGTGTGGGTGGGTGGTTTTGTTGTTTGTGTACATCCGCAACAGGCATCTCTTCCTTTGTCTTCCTGTCTGTCTCTGACCATGACATTTGTTTGAACTTTCTCTTAATCTTATGTTTTGATCATGATACTCATACCCATTATGCTTTTCCTCGGAAAAACAAGAAAAAATCCAACCTACAACCCGATCCAGGGGAGGTCATT
Source organism: Protonibea diacanthus (assembly GCA_028641955.1). Taxonomy (NCBI): domain Eukaryota; kingdom Metazoa; phylum Chordata; class Actinopteri; family Sciaenidae; genus Protonibea; species Protonibea diacanthus. Next base: position 17,343,791 of record CM053988.1, on the reverse strand, counting down.
CACAGTGTTATGCCAATTAATAACCAAAAAAGAAAGATAAATCCGACTAAGCACCCACAAATACACCCAATAATGGAAAGGTCGACTAATTAGAGAGCTATTTTTCGATCAGTCAACTATTACAAAGTGACAACTAGTCGGTCTCTGTCAAGACTTTTTCTGTGGGGAGCGAAATGAACGTGAGAGAGGAGAGGAGAGAGGAGAGGGACGGGGAGACAGGGGAGGGATGAATCTGAAATAATGATGGAAGACAGTCTGGTAGTCAACTCTCTGAGGCATCGTGATTCCTGCTTCTCTTACACCTAACGCATATTCAAAAAGCCTTTGAGACTCTAACAGCATGCAAGGAGACCAAGGAGTCTTCAGATGCTCTGTCGTGCTGTAAAACGTGTGCATGCATGTGTTCATATAGTGTGGTGTGTATCCAAAAACCACAAATAACCCAGCAGCTTCACATGCACAGGGCTCCCGAGTCTGTAAAGTCTAATACAGGCTTCAGAATAAGGACATTTTTTTTAACTCACTTCAGCTCAGAAATGTCTTGCAATGGGGTGAATAAAGTGGAATATGTGATCAAAACATCATGTTTTATATTCTCTGCCTCACTTTAGGGAGCTAAAGGAGAGAAAAGTGAAATTGATGTAACAATCCCAGCACTGCACCCCTTAGGCAGCCCCTTGACCCCACTTTGAAGAATACCTGTGTAGGCAGTGTGTGTATGCCTTGGCTCTCCCACTGAGTCACCCAGTGTAAGTGCAGCGCTATCCTGGTGTAACATGCGTGTTGCATAGCTGTTGCCAGCCGAATGAAAGCGATCTCTGCAGCACTGCTCACTCTCCCCGGGTGACACAAAGAAACCAGTGTTTTTTTGTTTTATGTTTTTTTTTCTTACAAGGGCATGTTTACTGTCAAGACACCACTAAATCCACAGCGCACCTACATGAATGGTTAGTGCCGGCTGGATTGAATTTGATCCACAGCGTGTGTGCCAGAACATATGCAGCATAATGGCTCTGCAACACAGCACAAAGCTGGTCTTTTCAATGAAAAACCTGCTTTGTTTCGCCTCAGTAGCTGCAGCCTTGACCCCCCCCCCCCCCCCCCCATGGTGCACTTGCAGAAGTGTATGTCTCTGTGACAAATGTATTGCGTGCTGCAAAGGATCCACCCTGGTTCAATGCAGGCTATTCCAATTCCAATCATTCCTCCAACTTCTGCAAAGTCGAAAAATAAGAAATCGATCTGAGAGAGGTGAAACGAGGAAACGTCCCCTGGATTCACAGCTGGTATCATGGTGTTTTTTTGTTGTTTCTTTAAACAGAAAGGTATGTCTGGCTGTTTTTTCAGTCATGACTCATTTTTCTCCCCTTTCCGCATGAATGTCTAGGCATATATGAAGATAGTGACTATTTTTAACTTGTGCAGGGGCACATATAGGTGTGAGGTGTGCTGCCTAATAATGTCGTCGTGATAAATATGCTTCAGAGGAACAGCTTTGAGCAGTGAAAACAGACAAGTGAAGACAGAAATAGAGCTGATAATCATATAGTCTGAGAGACGTGATGAATGCACAGTAATAAATAAAGGGACGGTGAATTCGGATTGCATTACACACAGAGAAATTGACATGAGCATAGCATGGCAGGGTGATGGAGAAATGTGACTGGAGAAATTTGGGCACTCATACTGCCTCTGTAATGAAATGTCCTTTTCTCACTCCAACACTTTTGGAAAGGGATTGCCATGACTACAGGAAGGAGTTTTTGCTTCTTTTTACTGCTGCTGTGCTGCCCTCTTCTGGTGCTTAATCAAACAGCCATGAGCGCTCACATGATCCCACATTAACAGTAGTCTACTTTTTTCCCCCCCTGAAGAGCCTTCAGTAGATGTCAGGGTCTGCTGAATGTATATTAACAGGTTCGACTTATGTGTAAATAACAGAAAGTGAGAGGAAATTAACCAAAGGAAATCAATTATCTTGTCAATAATCTCATTAGAGGATCGTGTGGGCGAGGGCATTGAAGGTATTAATGACATGTCAAGTTTACCTGATGCTCATGTTGATAAAACACTTGAAAATCAAATATCTGCAGACATCATTCACTTACATAACCTAACCCAGCCTCTCTCTCTGGTGACCGACCCGGTGTGCACACTGCCTGATGAAATAGTGCAGTCTTATTTTGGGTAGGGCTATCTCTGGTCTGACAGCGATTCAGAAAGAGAGCTCGTTCAATGGTAAAAGGTTATTTTGGGGTTGAAGGAGTGTGTAGACGAGTGCGTGTCCTCATGTGCATTCAGACATCTCCTCCTCCCATAATGCTTCACAGCATCCCTCTGAATCATTACACCACATCTAGTACGTGAAATCACGCCCTGTCTTTGTTGAACTGTCATCTCCCTCGGTTACGCCTCTCTTTCTGTCTTGCCCTCTGTTTTTCTCTCGCCTCGTAATCATTTTTGTGTTAGCTGACAGTATGTGTCTGATCAGGAAAAAGTCATACAGTATAGCCCCTGACAGCACACTGAGAGACTGGGGAACTCGGAAGGGGGGAAATTGCTTAAGGCCATCTCACAAAAATAATTTTCACAGCACCACTGTGTGCGTGGAAGCTCTCCTTCTTCTCACACTTTCATACGCCGCTAAAGAACTGACAATGAATTCCTGCCTCAAGTTGTGTGAATTGAAGCTCTTGTGTAACTAATGTGCTACTTTTCTGTGCCTCTCTCCACATTAAGATACTGCCCAGTTTGGCTTAAAACAAAACAGTCTGCTCAGTGACTTTCTAGTGAAAAGAATAGACTGTATCCCATTCACTAAGAGGGAAGGCAGAATGTAAATGACGTCTGTTATCCCAGGCCATGAATATCATCAACGCCAGCGACTCTTTTAACACTGGAGGTTGCATTCAAAAGACGTTATCCTGTTATGTTCATCAGTGAGGTGTGAATTATTGTCTGCTGGCAGACAAAGAAGTAATCAACTTGCTTACCAAATCCTTTCCAAGTGTTCAAAGAAAAAAACACAACTTAATTAAAGATATTACCACAAACAGAAACACCTTTTGGGCTTTTAAAACTTTTTCTAAAAGGCTGGGAGAAGTTTTTTTTTTTTGTCCTCAGCTGATGTTTTGGGGGGAGGGTGTGGGCCCTGAACGTCATTCCAAGGGAGTTGCAGTGAATCTGGACTTCCCCAAACTTGAGTTATTGGAGTTGGATCAGTCACTAGGGCACTGTGACTTTGGTGTATGGGACCAGTGCGCATGATAATAACAGAGTAGCCTTCTTTTTTTCTATGTTAGGACTATTTATTTTCAGGAGTTTGTTAAGGATGAATTACAGGAATGTAAAGATGGACTGGCGGTGGACAGTTTTCACACTGTTTTTGAACTTTCAGTTCACTCACGGGTCTCCCTCCTCTTATGACTTGTTCCAGGGGTCTGCATACACTGGAGTGGTGCACAGACACAGGAATAGGTAAGCAACTGGCTTTTTTTTTTATTTATTTATTTTTTAATAGACATATAAACTTGTGTGGCGATTTGAACTTTTCTGTTTTTGTTAAAGTCGTAACAACCAGTTTAACACCAGCGTTACTTTTTCCTTGGAGGTAGTGGCTGTGCGCTTTTGTTGTGCAGTTGCCAATAAAAATGCGATGACGCCCAAGCGTCTTATTGATCCAGATGACCTCAGATCGGTTAAAAATGTACCCTCTTGTGGTCATATGTGGAGCTTTCACTGCGCTTTTATCAGCCTGGGGCTAAATTTGGCTCGAGTTTGCTGCCAAAGGTGACATGATCCAGATAAACGCCGGAATGCCCACTGATTACTCCAATCTCTCATCTCACAAGAGACCATTGGTGCATTAGTAACAATTTCCTGATAATCTGAAATAGTCAAACGGGGGGAAAAAAAGTAAAGAAGATTCTATTGAAATGACGCAAACTTTCGGGAAAGCTTAGTCAAACATAAGGTCCTAATTGTGATGTTTTTATTATCCAAATCACTGAAACCCTCACTAATCCCGTGGTCTGTGCGCAGTTTTTCCTCTAAAACACATCTCACAGTTCTTGGTAGGCTCTCTTCAAGCTCTTGTTTATTCCTTGTCTCTCTCCTCAGGAACTGGTGTGCCTATGTGGTGCGCAGGAACGTGAGCTGCGCCGTGCAGGGGAGTGTGGAGAGCTTCCAGGAGCCCGTAGTGGCCCCCTGCCCAGCCTACCAGCCCGACTGCCAGCAACAAGTGACGTGAGCATCCGGGGAGCATGGAGAAGGGGGTTGAGGGTGCATCATGTTTAGATGTATGAGTTCTGATACAAAATGTTCCTCTAAAGGAGAGACCTGGAGGCAGATACATTCACAGTGGCTCCGGAAACACCATTGGCAGAATCGAAAGTACATAATTTCTAGCTGAAAAGGCAAAGGGTTAAGCATGAAATGTAGTCCAAACCTAACGAAGAGGAGGACTTCATATAGCTGAAAGCCAATACAAATGGTTACTTACCTGAAATGACCTTCCAAGTGACAAGCCAGTGCTAATAATTAATAGCAACCTGTGGATTCACTCTGGGACCTTCACAACCAATAAATATAGTATGACAAATGGCATCGCAGGTGTTATTGTAAGATGGAAGTGGAAGGGAAGAATGTAAGAGGAGATTTATTTTTGTAAAGATTTATTTTATACCTCAGCTCAAAATCTGTAGCTCATAGTAGCATTCCTCCCTCATCCGCCTCCTGGCTAATCTAAAAATAAGCAAAGACATGGATTAGGTGGAATGACACCAAACAAGCCATCTGAAACAGCACCCACCTGTCAGTCAAAGTGCCCACGCTCTTAATTATGCATAACTTTAAGCCTTATTTGAACAGGTGAGGTAAAAAAAAAAAAATAGCTTTGGAGACTAAAACTGTTTTTTGTACCAGGGTTTATTTCTGCTATGAAGTTGGACATTTCAACATGGGGGCTTATGGAGATTGACTTGTTCTGTAGCCAGCCTCAAGGGGCCGTTCAAGGAACTGCAGGTGTTTGGCGCCTCCACATAGGATTCACTTTACAGCCATGGAGTTTGCAGCTATAATTTAATTCATGATAACTATTTGTATTCTGTTTCGTATGGAGCGCCTTCCCTGTAATTTAAGTGATAGTTAAGATTGGTGGATAGTGTTTGTGAGCGTTATGGTTGAAGCAGACTTAGTTAACGCTAAGAGTAAGCAGCATTGCATTATGTTAATATGGACCATTGTTAACATTAGCAACATAAATGCAGCTTTTTTTTTGAGTGCTGGCCAAAGCCACGTCAAAAGAAATCTTACCCAAGTTGTATTCAGGAGCTGTTTTCACTGCTGGGCTGGATTAATGTCTTTACAGATAAACAGTTGTAAGATGTTTCCGATTATTTAAAATATGTTTTTCCTGTGTTTATTTTAAGATGTGACTGCTAAAAATGATCTCCCTCACTAACTTTGATGTAATAACAAATACTGTACTAATATAGTTTGATTTAAGCCCATGTCTATACACAAAACCTTTAAGACAAACAAAGCAATCTTCTCCTTGTCATGAAGATTCATTGTTGTAAATGGGAGTATATATACCAGTAATTGGTGAGTAACTGTTGCCATTAATTATGTACTGGAAGACATCTTGCAATTTCTTTAGTGAGTCATTATTATTTGTGAAACAACACAGGCTATCTGTGGTTTAGCTTTGTGGTCCATTTACACAAACACACGTACAACAGCAGCCACTGTGATGTGGAAAAGATCCCAGGAAACAGATAATACATTTCCAAGTTGCTCCATAAAGCAAAAAGAGCAGACAGTGAGAATAGACACCTCGAGTTTTTCCATTTTCTAAGTTATGACAGGCCGTATTGGGTTAACATTATCTCATGTCAGGATACATTACAGACATAAGGTTAAGTGTCATTTCTCCCTTTCCTGTCTTTTTGCAAAGTTAGGACAGTGTTATCAGCGAGGATGAGAGTTGGAAAATGTGCAAAGATGACTGTTTCAATCATCAACTTTCCAGATGTTCTGGATGACATGACCCCTGCCTTCAGGGAAGTGATGTCATCTATTGTTTCTTTGGGAAATGTTTGCCTTGGCTAGAAGGCTTTTCATGTAATGGGGAACAGTAGAGAAGCGCAAAAAAATGTCCATGTCCAAAAAGACATACGTTTTGGTGATTGCAAGAGTCCAGTAGATCTCCCGGCACAAATATGTATCATTGGAACAGCTTAATCTTTTCTGGAATAACAGAGTAGCTGTAGTCTTTCACAAAAAGGCAGGGATAACACAAAAACAGTGTTGCCAATTTTATATTTATGTTCGCTTGAGATTTTGAAAAGCTCATTGATCACTCTGGTCTGTTTTGCAGATACCACAATCGGTTTCGACCCACATACAAGATTGCCTTCAAGACAGTCACAGAGTTGGAGTGGAGATGCTGTCCTGGCTACCAAGGTCCAGATTGTAAAGATTTGAAACCACCCCCAGACCGACAAACAGTTCAGGGAATACAGCCTTACCTCCCACTAAATCCTGGACATACAACCAGACACACACAGAGTAAGACGTCATTTTCTGTTCTACCTTTTATGCTTAATATCAATGTATTACCACATTTGGTAATACATTTGTATTACCACATTTTACTATGTGTATATACCGCTGAACCATTAAATTAAGCTACCAAAGTGCCATTCTTCTTAAAAAAGTATGGACAAATTAGTTGATAAAGTTATTCTCTGATCACAGGGCCAGAGCGCAGAGAGACAGGGCACCATGAGACGAGGCATGGTGGGACAGATAAGGTGCAGCTTCTGGAAGGTGAAGTTCAGCGCCTGTCTCAGACGGTCCTGGATCTCCAGTCAGCTTTGACAGAGATAAACGCCAACCTCCGCACGGACCTGCAGGAAGACACAAAGAAGATGCTAGTGACACTTCTTAACAACATGCGTCCACCAGACAGTGCTACGACTGCAGGCACAGAGGAGAGCCCAGCAGTGCTGGATGGACATCAGGCTACAAGAGGTGGGATTGCTGGAGACAAGGCTTTAGAAAAAATAGTGGCTCGGCTGGATGATATCAACAGCGCACTGAAAAGCAAGGATGAAGCTTTGGAAGACATAAGAGGAACCATGACAAGTCATGAGGGCCAGATCCGTGCCCTGATGGATGCCTCTCAATCTCAGACGCCAGCCATAGCAGAGTTTGATGTTATACAGACCTACATTGATGGAAAATTTGAAAAGATGAAGAAGGAGCTAGACCAGAATGTGGAGGAACATATGGCCAAGCTACAGAGCACATGCAGTGACAAGCTCGAGACCTTGCAAAAGACCTGTAAAGATGGCCGTGACCAAGGTTTGGCTAGCCTGACCAAGCTGGTTGATACCAAGGATGCTGATTTGAGAAAGGAGATTCGGGCGCTACGTCTGGACATGGCTGCTGCAGATGGACCTATAAGAACTCAAAGGCAGACAGATCCAGCCAAAGCAGAAGAGGACCATAGTGACCACAAAGACTTGTGGCGTGAGATTGACCGCATCGCCGAGGCTCACCGCATCCTGAATGTTCGCATAGACAACGAGCTGGCGCACCTATCTGCTCCTCAGGAGAGCAGTGATTTCAGTCTACTGATTGAAGACCTGGAGGCTCGCATGAATGTCACTGAGCAAAATGCAGAGACTCACTGTTTCTATATTGAAGAGAAGCTGACCCGTACGATTAGTGAAGAAATAGAAGCACTGCGGCAGCTCCTGAACGAGCGTCTGAACAACATGGAGGACCAGTTTACGAACATGTTGGTGGAAATGAGTAACAACTCCTTCCCTGGAATGTTTGGTGACTCCATGGATGCCATCCAGTCACAAGTCAATAACAATAAGTTCCTCCTCCAAGGTTTGGAAGACAAGATCAATGGTGTTGAAGAGTTGTGCTCTGCAGGATGTTCAGGCACAGGAGTCTCTGTAGGTGTGTTGAATGCTTTACCCACACCTAAAACTATAGAAAACATTATGAAGGACTTGAGTCGGTATAGGAATGACTTGGATGTTCTTCACACAGATGTCATTTCCAACACAGACAAAGTCAAGCAACTGGAGGAGCTCATGGAAAGACAGTTAGTCGGAAATGAGAGAAATACTAAGTCAATGGACGACTTTAACAAGGGACTGATTAATCTCCAAAATAACATGCTAGGTCTGACTGATACTGTTACTGTATTAGGCAACTCCTTAAAAAAATACAACGACGATATGCGCCGAATAAACTCGACATGCTGCCATGCAGGGCAAAGTGGTAGCGAGAGTCCTGAAAGGGACAACTGGGCATCAGTCACCGCAGTACCCAGTAGTCAGTCAGACGACACCAAGCGTCAGGTGGAGGAACTGAAGAGCAGGCTTGATACGCTGAGTGAACAGCTGTCATCTGAACTGAGTCAATGTAAACAGAACACGCAGGGTGTTTCTGATGGCATTTCTGCAGTGGACGGACGTGTGACCAGGCTTGAAAAGGTGTGCGGAAGGTTAGATGTAGTCTCTACCAATATCAAAGAGCTGAAAGACGGACTGGAGAGGCACGTTGGTGGACTGCGGGACTGCGTGCACAGGCTGAACGCCACCTGTGGAAAACATGGCGAAGACATCGTCGCACTGCAAAATTCACTGCAGAGGTTCGAGGGGCAGCTGTCATCGATGGCCAAACAAGTCTTGAAGGACATCACTGCCAAAGAGCCAGGTGAGTTGTTGGTTGGTAGGTGTCGTTTGCTATCTGTGTTAGTCCTAAGAAGGAAATTACAGGACTTAACAAATGGCCTCTTTTGCTTTGACATAAACAGGCCTTTATGAGGTCATTATTATCTAATGAGCAGATCCCCAAATTTGAAGCCAGTGTTCAGATGCACTACAGTCCGCCAACACACACTGAAAGGATTATTTTGTGAATGTTGAATACATACAGCATTGGTTTCCGGCTTTTAGACTCTGACCTTGTCACTCCCAAAAAGGAAGTGGCAAGCTCAACACAGCAGGGAGTGGTGAGTGATGATAATAACTTACAGCCTCCGGGAATGTAGATCCAGAACACACAGGTGGATGCTGGGGTGGAGGTGGTGCTTATGAAACACTGGAAGAGACAGCTAGTTTTCAGGTTACCTGGCAGCAGGCTACTTCCATGCAGAGTGAATTGCATATTTACAGTTTAACTTAGAATAAAGGCTGGAAACTGGGGAAAACACATGGCTTTATCCAAATGTAAGAAAATCAAGCTATCAGCGTGTTCCTAATTAACACATTATATCTTAAATCTGTACATTTTTGTTTAATCTATACAAGTAACAAAAAGTAAAGAGACAGGCTCACTGTTTCCCCTCGTTTCCAGACGCTGGCTGTAGATAAATACTGAAACTCATCTATCTCTCAGCAGGAAAGCAAACAAGCACATTTCTCAAAATGTCAAGAAGATATACTGTATGACAGTAATTACACATAGATCATGACACAACTTTACTTCTCAAAGATTCCCACATAAGCTCAGTCCGACACTGATCAAAACACACTCGTTCGCAGCTTCCTCTCTCTAACGTCCAGCATGAGTTTATCGAGTGCGATTAACATCTGTGTAAACACAAACTTTTCCTGAAGATAATCCCTCATATAATGCATTCTGCTTGCTTGGCTTACATTGAGGCTTGGAGGGAAGGATCAGATGCCATGAATGGCCACAGGGTATTTCCCGGAGAGGGAGGACACGAGTTCACTGGGCCTCCCGTGATCGCCTTGAGAATGTCATTCAATATGTCCCAGCACCGAGGCAGAGGCCCACATTAGAAACTTCCTGTGGCTTAGATGCTTAGATTTGTGTTGTCCTAATAATTCTGCAGTTTAATATAAGAAATTAGACAGGTAGAGTCTTGATTTTTTTACATACTAACCTCAGCCTCTACTATGATTTACTCTCACTGTTACAGTATGTGCCTCATTGCCCCCTTATGTAAATGCCAGAACACCCGAGTAGGCTGTTCTTCCCCATCTTTCTCATTCCCTTTGTGAGACATGTTGACTTGTGAGGTCTTCTTTCTTGCACCATGACATCGCTTTTTTTTTTTTTTTTTTTTTTTAAATTCATACCACAGAACTGCAGACCTCGATCTCAGTTCCCGGTCTCTACAGTACACACATGCACCTCCCCTCCCTGTCTTTCTCCTTACACATGTACACATACAGAGATTCCCGTAGGGTGACCTCAGCCTGATGTGTGGAGTCTGGTCCTCATTAAGGGCCCTGACTCACTGCTGGAGCCAGTCTTGATGGAGAGGGGAGAAGCAGGGCTCCACACCCAGGACCAGATGCTTCGACTACCCTCAGCTGTGATGTCATGGCTGGGGCCCCAGTACTGGTGCCTCCCTTTCTTAAACCACCGTCCAAAACAATGGTATGATAAGGACCTGAGAAGAGGAGGAGGGTTGGTTGATTAATAGTTGTGGTACAGGAGCGTGAAGGCATCTTTTATTCCATTTCACTCTTTGCCAAATATGGTCTGTTACTTCCAAACTGTGATATTTTACTTCATTACCGTACATGTAACTTTATACTGCACCTCTGCCCGGCAATAAATCAGACAGAACTAAGTGTACTGCAGCAGGATTGTGAAATATGTTTGTTGGGGCTCCTACTTTATGACTATTAGTTGTTTATATATCCCAATAAGAACCAGTTTGACGTTTTGGAAATAATATTTGCTTGCTGATTTAGATGATGTACTCCATGAAGCTACTGGCAGCAGCCAGCTAACTTAGTGTAGCATGAAGGCTGGGCAAATAGGGAAACAGTTAGCCTGGTTCTGTCCAAAGGTAACACAATCTACCTACCAGCTTCTCTGAAACTCACTTAAGCTGCCTTTCCACTGCAAAAACTGGAAACCTTTGGAAGAACTCGATGTGTTTCCACTGCATGGACCAGGTTCTTAATTAAGTTTTGGGGACATTATTTTACTCCATGAAAAGTCCCTCCTCGGGGGGGGGTAGTACTTTCCAAAATACAGGAACTTCTTCGAGAATTTTTTTCAGCTGCAATTTCAAAAAAATCTGTAGCCTCAAACCAGTTTGTTTTTGTTGTTTGTGCTTCAACACATCAACATGGAGTTACAGAGGGGAAGCATACAACAGATGGACGGACATCAAAGTCCAGGCCATAGTCGAGCACAAAAATAATGTGTAAAAACAGCCGTCACTTTTTCATATGTCAGGGGACTAAATTACCTAGCCTTCATGGTGGACACACAGTCAGAAACAGAACTAATGAACCTGTTAGTTCATTAAAAAGTAGTTGCTGGGACTAAAAGTTCTGGGTAATTTGAGGAAAAACTTTTATTTATTAATTCATTCATGCATTTTTTTAGGCATAGTAATAGTAACCTAGTAATGCTTAGGTTTTGTACTGATTGAAGTCCCTGTAAAGTAAGAGTAAATATGTGTTCTGAGTTTGTCAGACCAAAGAAGAAAGTGCTATTAACCACCCAGCCAAATTTGAATGATTAAAAATATCGACAAGTTTATGAAATTCTGGTGGAAAAACTCATGGGAGCAGTCCAGCAGCCATTTTGAAGCAACTGAAACGTGTCAGATGAGTTCAAAAAATGACATGACTAACTTTGAAACACTCTGAGCGAGATGAATTCATCTCTATCTCTCTGCTAGGGGTGCGGGGGTATGCTCAGGGTGGCCTCAGCGTGTCATCGAGCCGCCCTTTAGGGACCGCCCACAAAATCCTGGACTGAAAACTGGTGAAAAACTGTTTTAACTCCACATTTCAGTAATACATCGTTCAAAGTCTTTTCACATGTTTTCAGCAACTTTTCCAGCATATTTAATGTACTTTGAAAGAAATATCAGAATTGCCTTTACACGGACTTTAAACAAACAAACAAAAAAGCAGATACACCTTGTTAAACTAATGTATTAGAGGTGATGGTAGACAGATTTGTTACCTTTGGACAGTGCCAGGCTCACTGTTTCTTCCTGCTTCCAGTCTTTGTACTGAGCTAAGTTAGAATATTTATTGTACGTACATAAAAGTGATTTCAGTCTTCTCAGTTGTGAGTTTCATGGCCACTCTCCTACGTGTTTTGAAGGGGAGGGTGAGTTAAGGGTTATGAGGTTGAACGCAATCTGCAACCTCACTGCTGCGCTCATAGTCTGTATACTAACTCCCACAAGAGAGGGAGTCGGACCGTGTGGCTGAGGTAGCATGAAGATTTAATGTTTTCCCCAAGTTTAGGAAAAAGTGAAATGGTCTAAATAGAGATAAAAAAAAAAAATTCCACGAAAAATCCCAGCTCTGTGGGTGTGGTGGTGGTTGAGAGTCTACTGAAACGTTTCCTCTCTCTGTTTGAGATCATATTCTCCACTCAGTCATATGAAGACCCCGAGGAGGCTGCGAACAGATGAGGTGTTGTAATAACATAACTGAAAGATTAACTGGAATAGCTTTGCCCTTACTCAATGTGACTGCTGAATGGAATTGTGTGACTTCAGTTACAAAATGTTGGCACCGCTTCGCCCGCAGCAGCTGCTGCAGCGGAGGTCTGCCACTACAGCTTGTATGTGTTTGTCTCAGGCTGCTTTCTTTACGATAGGGAGTTGTGGTTAAGCAGCAGGGACTCAGACTCTGTTGCATCATTTAAAAGTATAGTGCTGATGTGTCAAAGTCATTTTGAAATTAGCCGAGACACTTAAAGGGTGCAAACTGTTTAATAGAGGTTATTAGGGAATGTAGAAATATGGAAAATGCTTCTGTTTTCAAAGAGCTCTTGCTATTCCTCGTTCAGATGGTGACTAATCAACCTTCTTGTGCTGAATCTTCTCATTCGATTCTCAAGCTGTTTTTTCTTCTACTCCTCCTGTTTTTTTGGAGGTGATCCCAGTCTGGCTCATTTTACTTCTCTGTCATTTCTTTCTCTCTCCCTTATCTCTGAATTTCTCTCTCTCTCTCTCTCTCTCTCTCTCTCTCCTGACTCCCTCGTCGCTTTCTCTCTCTCCTTCTGTCCGTTTTTTTTTTCCTCTTCCAATTTGTCCTTCCAAGAATACCAGAGGACTTCTTTTTCTCCTCTCCCTCCACCCTGTCCTGTAAGTGTCTATCGACAGATGAGGCATTCAGAAAAAAAAAAAAAAAAAAACGTGGTCGTATTAAAGCTGGGATAAAATAAAAGGCTTTGATTTTGTGGATCAATGCTTTGCAATTGATCATTCTGACTTTATATTGGAGAGACAGGCACTAAGATTAGCTGTCTACTGTGATGAAGGGATTCAAGAAAAACAAGATATCAAAGGCTTTTTGAAGTGAAAGGGTGTCTGATAGGAAAGAATGGGAAATTGTACTCCAAACTGGCACAGACAGATACTGTATATATTTAGTCAGCAGCAGAATTTTAAAGGGGGCGCTTTGGCTGCAACACCTTCCCCAGAGAGATTTCTGAAGCTACGAGGTTGAGGTGTTTCCATCTCTGACCAGGGAGCCCATCTGGAAGTCTTCAGAGGAGAATGGACCCAGATACACAATGGGAGTCCCTGAGGTCTGCCATGCAGTGCACATTTTGAACCTCCCATCATTAATATCACTGGAGGAAAATAGGGTGGAGGATGAAATTGTGTCCATGTGCATAGCAAAGAGAGGGGAAAAGAAAATGTGAGTATGAGTGATGATATTGCATGTGCGTGTTACCACCACACCCTGCTCTGTGCCCCCTGACACCATTTTCCATCTCGTGATCGACTTGTCTGCTGCAATATTCCTTGATGCTTTCAGACACATTTGAACACTCACGCTCTGTCACCCGAATCTGTGACTAAACCACCCCCCCAACCACCGACCCTCACCTCCCCCTGCAGTGTCTCAATCTGCTTGTAAGCAATAACATCTGGTTTTGGTGCTCATGGTTGCACCAGCACTCGTGTGCGCCTTTCTTTGTGTGTGTGTGTGTGTGTGTGTGTGTGTTTTTCTTCCTCCAACTCTGTGGTTGCCCCCTTAGTGAGACACAGGCTGAGAGCTCATGGGAAATATGCACTCAGGCAACCCGGCGTCCTGAAGGAGGCATAGGAAGGAAATGAAGAAGAGATTTCTGATTATCTCAGTACAACATGATTGCTGGATTTAATTCATTTTTAATTATACATGTGGTTTCTGAGTAGCTTGTGGTACCACTTGCAGTAAGATGGAAGAATTTTGGTTGATGGTTGATGTTTTATTTGATAAGCAGATGATGATTGCTTTCATAATTCAGGCTAACAGGCAGGCTGTAATGTAATATGATTGCTTTCAGGTACTTTTGGATTGATTGCTTTGCCTCGGCACAGGACTGAATGTACTGTTGAAATAATCGTTAATGTTTGATTCATCATCATCACTGTTGGCTGTAGCAGATCTTATAGCCGCTGTAATTACTTTAGTTACACGAAGCTAAAAAGTTTCTTTCAGTGTTTCTCACTAAAATGTGTGAAACATTACCCTCGAGGGCCAACAAAGGACTATTATGAAGTCTGCATTGTTTACAAAAATGTTTGCCAGCTAGCACCTTCCTTGCCTTTTTCTGACACATTGGTATGTTGCTTGGTGCAGCACGCCCACCGAATGCTAGCATACGCCATCAGCGTGCTTTTGTCTCGCTATCACTATCAGCAAAGTTAGCGCGCTAACACGCTGAGCGTGGCACGCATTTAAACCCTCGACATTTTCGCCGTGAGCATGGCGCCATGCTGACGTTAGCGTTTAGCTCAAAGCACCACTGTGTCCGAGCGCAGCCTCACAGAGCTACGAGCATGTCTCGTCGTAAATGGACTATTTTTGTTCTATTAGGAAAAATGCAGAAGAGGCACTTGCGTCAGCTGATTGTCTGTCAGCTGTTTTTGTGTATCCTTCAGCATCTATGGCCTATTGTTCATGGATCAGTAACGTCCAATCAGATTCATACATGTACAAAGAGGCCTTCATAACCTGACACATCTCACTTGTACGCTGTGTAAACCTTCATGTGGGTTTATCTCTATGTTGTTCTGTATAAAGTAGATGATATGTTGATTCTCCCACCAGAATCTTTGTTGTTTGTTTCCTTTGAGAGCTTCCTCAAAGAGCGCAGCCCTTTCCACCAAATCTAACAGTATAATCATTTGAAATAAGTGCTCATTTCCTTGATCTAAGTGTCTGTGACTGAATGACATTACTGTAATTCGGTTACATGTACTCCATTTATGGCAAACCTCGACCACAAGGTTTAAACAACATTGCAGATAGAGATACAGGAAGCCTCAAACAAGCCAATCCAAGAAGAAAAAAAAAAACTCTTTACCAAATCTTAAATACGACATGACACAATCTGTCTGACACCTGGTTGTGAGAAGGGGCTGTACTGTAATTATTTTTGTTATTTGTCCCCAGGATACTTGCACAGTATCTCTACGCTAAGGCCCAGGTGATGTCTGTGCCCTCCGGGGGTCTGGCAAGCAGCCAACTGGTTTCTGTTCAGATGGTTCTCATTCCCTAAAACTCACACCGACCGCCTGCTTTGCTTTTATGAAGGGTAATAATGGTACCGGTTGAAAAAAAAAAAAGCTCAGAGGTGCAGTGAAAGCCACGTCTAATTTGGCCTGTCATCAGAATCTAAGTCGTAAAATGAGAATTCACGAGAGAAGGCAGGGATGTGGTCTGAACGTGAGAGAGGAAGTAAATTATAGCATTTTCCATAACTTTAAATTAGATCATAAGAGCAGTGGCCAGAAGCTTTTTATGCTTGATAGTAACGTCTATCGTATGATTAGAAAGTGGACTGTAAATTGATGTATTTACAGTCCTGCCGCTGTTTGTCTTTTTCTTTTTGCTTTCTAAGGAACGACCTTGAGAGCAGAGAGGCCTGCTCCTGTGCCAGATTCAACTCCAACCAGAACCCGAGTCCAACAAATCCACATCCCTCTCATCATCCCACAGCCGCCATCCAGCCCCAGGCAGCCGTACAATCCCAGCCAGCCAGTGCAGCCCAACACACACACGATCATGATCAGTCCACCAAGGCAGCCGTCCAACCCCCAGCAACCAGGACACGCCACCGTCCCTCTGGTTCCCATCAGGCCGGTGGTGGAGACGGGCGAGGCAGGTCCTCCAGGGTACATCCGCAGGGTGACCGTGCGGAGAGGGTCTGAGGACTCATCACGCACGCCCGTCAAAGGATTTGCTGGAGCACCGGGTTAGTATCGCCATGTTGACCTTTGGTCACAGCTGAAAACGCTTTAACAAATAATATAAATATGTTATTTTCAATCAGTATGACTGCCAAAAAATCTAAATTAAGTCTTGTTTTAGTTTCAAGACCACACAGACTTATGGCACAAGTCCTGATTCTGTAATGCTTTAAACTATAATCTGCAAACTACCATGCAAAGTTGTAACCTTATTCCCAAACATCTTGTCTCTCCTGTACTTGTCATGGCATACATATCCAAGTCTTTATTACATATTACACATGTAAACAACTCCACTGCAATCTAAAGTGTTGCCCCAGATTCTGATGCACAGACTCAGACATGTATGAATGAATGAAACCTGCAATTTGTCATCACTGCAGTGACAAGAGGGAGACTTCATGTGTCATAAGTCTGGCACGATGGAGAGCTAGGCCGAGCCAACATTACCACACTGTGACATAATAGATGTATGTTCTTCTTTTCAGCTGTGCTGTCAGTTCATGATAACATCAGATACACTAAACAATCTAAACTAATTAGCGCTGACAAAATCTGGAGTTGAGCCTTGGTCTGTTTCAAACATGGAATGCATAACAAAGGTTTAATTATGCATCTACTTTTTTTTTCTGTCATCCACACGTAGGAATGCTACGCTTAAAAAGGCTTTTAACACTGGCCAAGTCGTTGAGGGGAAATATCAAATCTGCTTATAGATCTCCAAATCAAAATCCAACTGATTCAAAAACCAAGATTTTGGAGTCTAGATTATGACCTGCTTTACTTTAATTTATACCATCTATCCCTCAGTGTTTTGCCATAAAGTTCAGATGGAAAACTAAACAACAGGCAAGAGTATTTATTCACTAAGCCTTGTCCTGAGATGATGATAAAACACGATGTGTTTGTCATCTGTTTCTTTTGCAGGCTATCCTCCTCTGCAGCCTGCGTCTTTCAAGCCTCAAACAACTCGTCGCCAAGGTATTGTAGCAATTCATTATCAGGTTACATTGCATGCATCTGCAGGCTTTGCCATTCTACTACAACAGTGTAAAAAAAAAAAAAAAACTTGGAAAAGCTGTGAATAATTTGTAGCCTGAGAGTGAGAGGGAGTGGGAACTGGATGTGTTTAGTTTAGGGAGGTGTGGGCGGACTGTGGAAAGATTTGAGCTTGTCTGCGGGCACTTAGCAGAAAGTTTTGCCCTGTTACATTTGGTGATGATTAAGAAAATAAGGGAGACAATGGCTATAAAACAAAGACCTTTTTCCTTTTTTTTGCTACTTACCAAACCTGCTGTACACCTATGAATGAAACATCTCTACAAATAGAGGTGTCAGCCCTTCAGTTCACAGCTGTGACTGTAGTTATGCACAATTAAAGCACAATTAACACTGTCTATATTTGTACCTTGCAGCTCCCGTAGCAGCGAAGATGCCCTGGAACCCGATGTATCAAGCTCCAGTTCAAACACCAGGTAAAATCCATCTTGAAAAAGGAAAACGTGGACAAATCATTAGCTCAAATAAATCTGTGTATGCCTGAATTTAAAATCCTTTTTTTTTCTCAGCAACAGTAAATAAAAATGAGAAATGCTCTGTCGTTTTTCTTTGAGCCGAGACACTGATGGACTTACATGCATGTTTTTTTTTTGTTCCAGTTTCGGCCGCCAGCAGTGCCTTTGCAGATCCCTTCTCCTTCTCTGCTGGCCTCACACAGCAGCTCTCTGGAGACTTTGGCGTCATCCGCTTCAACAGAGTTTTAGTTAATGATGGCGGACACTACAATACCCACACAGGTACACAACAAAACACCTTTTATAGCTACACGGCGAGGCTCCTGTTACGTAGCACAGAATGGACAAACCAAACACTGACTCTAGATAGGGCCACCATAGTTTTTCTTGGAGGGTGAGGCGAGGGGGTATTCAGTTGGTTGCAATCTGCACTCTTACATTGGACCTTGAACAGATCTCAATGTGCCTCAAATATAAATGAAGAGGGACAGAATCCACAGCCTCCTGTGCAAAAATGTATTCAAAAGTGCGTCTGAAGATGAGCTAAAGCTTAATAAAATCAAAGTTACTCTCCTGTTCAGATGCAGTGGAATGAGAGTCACAGGATTTAGCTTTTAAAAAGATGAATTTTGCAAGATATCCACTTGATTTGGTTTAATTGGACAACTGAAGTCTCATATTAGCTTCAGATCAACCTTTGAATGCACGAGATTGTGGATTTCACCTCATCTT
The DNA here is from genome assembly GCA_028641955.1 of Protonibea diacanthus. Lineage (NCBI taxonomy): Eukaryota > Metazoa > Chordata > Actinopteri > Sciaenidae > Protonibea > Protonibea diacanthus. Next base: position 17,325,314 of record CM053988.1, on the reverse strand, counting down.
TTACTTTGAAAGGGCACTAGGAAGTGATCTCTTAAAGGTTCAGTAGTTAACTTTTATAAATACAACTTTTTGGCATATTTGCTGAAACTGTCACACGTCCTGACAGCAGTGCATTACCAGCTACTCAGAATTTCCGCCCCAGGCCGGGTACCAGCAGGCTGCCAGCCGGATGTATCCATTCATTCCAATCAGATAAGCATGGGCCTGTCATGGACCAGCTGGCTATTCTAGTTGGCTGCATCTGCACATGAGACAGAAAATCTGTGAAAAAATCCGGTTCCTCTAGCTCCTCCTAGTGCACCTGATGGCATTTGTGAGAATCCACCGTGCCTAAATGAAAACAACCAATCAGAGTCAGGAGGAGACGGCGACAGTCAGTGCACACGCTCCAAAGTACTAAACACATGTTAACACACCTGGCTTGATGTCATGGTGCTTGTATATAAGAGTGGCAAAGAGGCATGATGACAAACAGTGATGAATAACTTTTTTTTTTCAAGGGAACGGGGTCTTGGCGAGGAATGAGGTTTCGCAGGGAAACTGGCATCTTCTGTTGTCGTGGGAACTTGTAGATTTGGTGGGAGGGGCATAGCAGCAGAGAGACATGAAGGTTTTGCATTGTGCATGTTCAGTTGTTGCCTACTGAAGCTTTAATGGTCACCAAGTAAAACCTGTTTCAATGCCAGCGTGGGCAGCTGACTATTGCTGTAAGAAAGGCTTGAAAAATTGTGAATCTCTCCTTTAATCTAACTTAGTTATTCATTGAAGCTATAAAGAACAGGGAGCATCTGTAAACATCTGTTCAACAAACATTATTGATCTTCTTTCTCACTCACTCTTTCCCTTTCTCGACTCCACAGGGATCTTCACTGTGCCCGTGGATGGTCGATACTTGATTTCAGGACTGCTGACTGCAAGGCAGGGTGACAGAGTACAAGCTGTCCTGTCCGTGTCTAACCGCAGCGTCCAGAGGCTGCAGAGCTCAGCTGGGCCTGTGGCCGGTCAATACGGGGGCTCAGATGGTGGTAGCTGCGGCTGCGGAGGTTCAGTGTCCTTCAGCCTGATCCTGCCTTTGAGGAAAGGAGACCGCGTGGGCCTGGTGAGGACCGGAGGTCATTTGGCCACCACAGAGTCCAGAGAGATCCTCTCCACCTTCAGCGCCATCTTCCTGTACTCACCACAGACCAAAAGATAGCTGGAGCTCAGCTGAGCTGTAACAGCAAGGACTGGTTTGTTCCCAGATTTGGACTGGAGTAAATGTTGAAGCCACTATATTTTCACGGATTTGCTGTGACGCAGTGCCACTGCGTGAAGATCCTCAGTTATAAATTCAGTTAAGCACCATTACATCGCAATTTGTAAGCCATTCGCCAAATATACCTGAACACAAGAAGCAAGATTTGTTTCTAATATATTTGATTATTAAGTTGCCATTTTTGTACCTATTGTGAACGTCTTGTGTATATAAGTGTTTATAAATTAACATTAAAATTCATAAAATGTAATTATTATTTTAACAAAACCATCTCAGAGGCTCAGTATAGAGTACGATCAACATATCAGCAGGATATAATATCGTTGGTTAGGCAATGAGACACGTACGAGCTCACTTCATCGTACGGTGTAATCCACACTGTAGGATAATAAACACGTATGAAAAGTTTGAGAAACACGACAGGCTTTTATTAATGTTACAAACTTGGCTGGCTGCACAAACTGCGCTGTGAAAGACAAGGTTAGAAGGCAAAAAAAAAAAAAAAAACCCAATTGGGTCATTACGTAAAGAGGGTGCGGATGAAAAATAAAGTTCCCCTCTCCTCACTCCTGAGACTTAGAAAATATTCCACCAGCAAACTGTAAGAAGCGGAGGGGGGGTGGGGGTGTTTTCAGGCTTTAGATAAGCCTGTTAACATTTAAAAAAAGATTTTAATTCACAGTTAACCAAATAACAATCCATTGAATTAGCGTTTTTATACATTTTTATTCAATAAAACACTTTTAAATTTGGAATTACCAAAGGGATTTAAACAGCAATAACCTCATTCATGTATTACTTTAAAAAAAGCAGGGTAAAGGTCACTAAACTAGCCTGTGGTTACTGTTTTTTTTTTTCCACTGGAGACAAGAAAAGTGTAGCACACACACATACACACACTCACACAAATGTATTCAGTTAGAAACTTTATTTAATACAAATATGACCACAAGCCACACTTTGTTTGCTTCATTAGGCCTGTATTTTGTTTTTTTTTTTCTTCTTACAATGTATTTTGTTCTTTAAACATACTTTAAACCACATTTCTATACAAATCAAACACAGCATACACTTATTTCTGTTGGTCAGACACAATCAAATAGCAAGCATTACCTCCAAACAGAAAAAAAAAAAACATAGTCCCACAAAAAGATCATACGCTTTATAAAGAAATAATAAAAACAGACAAACAAAAGAAAAAAAAAGGCATCAAAGACAGAATAATGTGATGATCAGCATATGTACTGGATCATTTTTCCACAGCAGTTGAGTGAGAACAAACAATATTTTATATATATTTATATATATACACCACATATCCCAGGATCATAGAGGATGAAGTGTGAATCTTCCACACAAGATGCTTTACTTTCATAGAAAGAATGGAATTCATTTTGTTAATCATAAGATATATCTATTTGACTTCACCAAACTTCGTAGAGAACAAGCAAACGAATCAAAGCAGGACACGCGTCTTAATTATCACAAAAAAACATCTGAGCTAGAGAGTAAATGTGGAAACACTTCAGCGAAACAATGTTGACTAATTGTGACAGTCTGGATCTAGCTGTTACCATAAATTGTGCTTTTTTTTCCCCATTAAATGGTTCTGTCTGTTAAGTCTCACTCCGACTCTTCTGATTTTTAATCCTCACTAGCACACGTGAGCATGTCACTGTTAGGCTTGTGCCGGAGGCGTGATCTATGTCGGTGGAGTGGCTCATCTGTCCTACAAGTCTTTTTCCCAAACACACACACACACATACACACATCATATAATGCCGGTGAAGAGCTTCAAAAAGCTTCCTGTACACAGTCAAGTATTTCCTGTTTATCTCCAAACAAAAACCTAATGGCTCTTTCTCTGGTCACCAGAGGCACAGGATCAGTCTTTTTTTTTTTTTTTTTCTTTCTATCAAACACACACATACACACACAGAGAGGCTAAGGGGTTACTCTGTTCAGCTCCCAACATAAATATTTTGTTTTGATCCCCACATCTTGCCTTGTAACCTACAAATACAAATCAACAATTACTTATATCCACATATTTCAGAATATCTGATGTGACTGTGGTGTAACTCACAGAACAAACTCTGAGAACTAAAAACTAGAGCTCTTCATCTTGCATTAATTGCATACACTGGTCTTTCTGTCTATGAAGACCTTCAGTGAAGTGCATGTGGGCGAGAAGTGTTCAGAGTTGCGTCTCTGGGTGCAGCTTAGACAAAGTGCGTTGGATAAGTCTTGGTAAAGCCACTGAGGGAACATAAGCAAAGGGTGAATGATCCTGTCACCCCCCTCAACAGCAGCAGCACTCAGTGATTTCACTATGCACACGCACGCAAGCAAACATACGCACACACTTCCATCACCCCGTAGTCGTCCTGCGGAGGACCACGCATAACGGAAATCCTTCATTTTAAGCTCTCTCCAGATCTGCTTATTTCCACTGTTCCAACTCAAGCGTTACCTTTTACATTTACACACATATTTTAATACTAAAGCTGAGGTTTGCTATGGAATGTGTATGTATGTTACATGTTGAAAATGTTCACTGTAAAACAAGGAATACAGATCGTGAAAACAGGATACATGACTACATAAAATAAAATAAAGTACAAGGTCCAACAGTTAGTGCATGTTAACCTGTGACCGAGCATACAAAATATCAGTTTGAAGTATTTCCACATTGCATTGGTGATTAATTACTTTTTTTTTCAGACAAGTAAAGGCATCACAAAAGAAATCAATAACTTAAACATACCAATTATCATAAATAATGACTGCATTGTTAACAAAACACACTTGATTCGCCAGAGCTTCTTTAACAGAATCAACATTAAAATAACAGCAAGACAATATACCATGAAGCTGCTTCATTTTGTTTTTAAGTCACATCTATCTGTGCATCTTCACATATTTCTTGTTGGCAAAAGTATGTCCCCGGTACGACCTTGAATATTAATAATACCAAACATGACTCACTCGGTACAAACGTCGTGAACTCTCCAGGGAAAGGTGGCAATCTGAAATCTGTTCCACCAAAAGTGAACTAATGACTACAGCCCAGAGTTCAGAGTCAGGAACAAAACTGAACACCTACTGTAGCTTTCAACTCACTACTGAGTATGGTTCGTGGGTGGTGTAGTCGTTATTTGCCAGCTAGTATTTCACTCAATGTTTTAGGACAGAATAAAGCCTCCAAATAAAGGCTGGACACCTGCATCTAGGCAAATATAGCAGCCACAGCAAAATATTACCAGCGCGTGACTAATTGCCTATCCTGTGTGTCTTTTTTTTTTTTTTTTTTTTTTCGCTTTATACATCTCATTTAGCTTCTTCAGGGCTTTCAGAAAATGTGCAAAACGTGACTCAAGAAAACGTCTCCAGATCTGCACAGCTCAGACTCTAGTGCTGATGGATAATGCCTCGTGGGGCTTCAGTCGCTTCCATGATGGCGAATGGAGATTATTCTGTTTGCTAGACTTTACAGAGAGAAAAGATGGGACTCAGATCTTTATCCCTGGATGGTGATGGGGACACACAAGTGCTTACTGCGTTAGGATGCCTTCACAGGCATGAAGAAAGATGATAATTTAGTTGGTGATTAGTCTCTTGTCTCTCTGGGATGAATGTTTTCAGGGGTTCCACTCGTCTCTAATAATAAATTACAGTTTACAAACTTTTTTTGTGTGTATGGCCATAACCCTGTTACTGTATTAGACTCATTGTAGAGTTGTTTGTACGCAGGTGTGGGTATCAGTCCATGAGATGCATTCAAGTGCACAGTCCAACTGCATGTATATGAATACCTGGGTATCCATATGCGCTGGATCAGAGCAGTTCATCGGGATTGATGACTGGTATGGGCTGTCTCCAGTAACAGAAAGAGCTGTACTCTGGCATGACAAAGGCCTCGTTCTGCTCTTTACTCAACAGAGGGAACACATGCTCAACCAGCTCACTGAGCCTGCCGTACCTGTGGGGAAAGAGGCCAGAACAGGGACGAGGTCAGAAAGACAGAAAAACGGGGAGAGTTTTTTAACTAGTTAGCAAACAAGAAAAAACAAACTGAAATAGAGAATTCTTAAAATGTTTTTCAGACGTCTAGATTTTAATTAAAATGTCTAATTACAGAAGTAAAACTCATTAAGTTGTAATGACATATGTAGGAAAACAGTTGCCCATTTACACATCCAGACACTGAGCAACATTAGCATTAATTTGACATTGGCCAGCAGACAAATTCATGTCCAATATTCAGGTTCCCTTTCCCTCTGTTTTGTTCTCCACCAACTCCTGTGGGAAATATCTGGCTCTATAGCTGCTCAATGTTCTACCATGTTCAACAAACTGTGTCTGCCTTTTTTTGAGGCTAGCGCATAGTCAGTTAATCAATGCTTCTGCTGCTGGAAAAGGCAGAGTTAGAGGCTGTTAAATCAAAACAATGAGCTGAAAGACACTAAAAAGCTGCACACAGCTGTGTAGAACTGCAGAGTTCAATGACAAATCACTGTGTATTCTACAACTGAACACTTTTAGTTTACATAATGTCTCATCGTTACGATAAAGAACAGATGCAGCCCAGTCAGTGAATGTACTTACGAGGACTTGTTTCCCTTGGTCTGCTCCTGGATCAGCTCTCCTTTTGGGTTGACTGTGAAGATCCTACAAACTGGAACTCCCACCTCCTTATAGGCAAACACGTCCTGTGTGGAGACAGAATGGTAAAAGTCAATCTGTGATCCAAATGTAAACAGAATGAGTGAAATTTTTGATTAAGAGTCAGCGAGGAGAAAAAAATAATTCATCTGATTTGTGTGGCGTCAAAATCTTTTCCCTCCATGTCCTAATAAATACATAATCTATAAGTTATATATATATTAAACATTATTGTGAATGATTGTTGTTTGTTTTTAATACTAACAATTCAATATGCTACATGTCTTCTTAAAAATCTAAATGAAAATGATGGGCAATAATAGATTATGATGAACTTTTATGAAAAAGCAATGAGAAACTCTCAACCTCTGTTTATAAATAGTGACTGGGTCTTTAAAAGCCCTCTTGATTATGTAATATTCAGAAAGTAGCTCTCATACATAATACACACTGGCACGAACTGACCTGGGCCCGTTAATAACATTAACCGCAGATTTCCTGTTTGTGCTCCACCTAATGCTCCTAATGGCAATATTTCTGGACTGACAGTTTTGGTGGGCAAGTGCAAGACTTTGTGTGTTTGTGTGTGTTTGTTTTTTTGTTTTCTTCTCTTTGGCGAGCGCTGGAGACAGACGGAGGCTGACCCAGTGCTTCATATGGGTGTTGGTGTTTGTGCAGCTGAAGATGAAATGCTGCGCTCGGCTTGAGCTCCCTTCCACAGACGATGTCACATGGGACTATGGTCTGCCAGTGACCTCAGCTCTGGTTCAGCCCAGTACTGATTTCATATGTTTGCATCTGCTAATTGATAGCCGAAGTGTCGTGTTGATTTACAATACATCAAGACTGCATCGACTTCTGGAAAATACAGCTCTCAGACATGCAAAAAACGATCATGTTAATGTCTGGGAGTCTGACACCTTCAAACATCCATTAACTCACATTAGTTCTATTCCCAAAGGCGGCGTAGAATGGCTGCTTGTTATGCTGGAACAGGTTCTTGATATCTGTAAGGCATTCAATCTTGAAGATCTCCGGTTTCTTCTCAATGACCTCCCTGAAACAAACAGACAAATTGATTTGACATACATATGCATGTCTTTACCATAGTCTCAGTCTCTCAAGCTTCTTTTTTCTAGTCTCTTGAGATTAGATTATGATTTGTTTCCTATAATACAGTAGATACATGTAATATCTTGTGAAAATCAGTTTAGTTCAAATGTGGGGATGGTAGAGATGTTACAGTACGTGCAAACAGAACCAAGAGGATCATAATGCAAAAATGTGCAACCTCCAAAAAAACTCCACATGCAGTAGGTTGCTATGGTGACACAAACATGATCTACAAGGTAAAGGTCACAGAAAATTCTCACTGTCATGACGTATGATTAAGATGAAAAATACAGCACAGCGTCGCCTCGCCTAAACTAAGAACTAAACAGAAAGTTTGTTTACTTGTGCTGACCTTTGACGTGAATACACGCGAGAAAAAACACTGGCTTTGGTCATGTTACGTGCATGAAACTAATAACAGGTCTTTATGGCGTTACAAGGCCTTTATTTTACTGTTTATGAGTGCTGTGTGCGTACAGGATTTAATTAAGCCAGAGGGAAGGAGATGGGCACAGTAATTTAGCAAAGCCAACAAGCCACTGGTATTTATGTCTGCAGAAAGCTACAGCTGTAACAATGTATAAAGTTATAGTTGTTTAATTAACTTGACATTAACGTGTGCTGACATTAGCACCATAAAACACTAACTGTGGATCAACTGTATGTACTAAATCTTATGTACGAAGACCAATAATTTTGCACAAATCCCTTTGCAGCATTACATGGAATAAGTTGCTTAAACCTTTTATGATGATAAATGTCAACTATCCTGTAATAATCCATCCACAAATAAGTGCTACACATAAATCAGCAAGTTGCCATTCTCTTAAATCTAACTAGCAAATAAACAAGCATGTCAATCACAACAAAGGCGACGCCTTGAAGGACACAATTCAGCTTTTGCAACCAACTGTGTAAAACAGGAAATAAGGGTAAAAAATAAGGTTAAGGGACAGAAAGATTATGCTGAACATGAGTATATTTCTAGAAGCTGAAAGTAAGGATACCAATGCCATTAACACCTTTTCAGTTCATGAGAAATTCATGAGTTTTCTGAATCCTTCACAACCTCAGAATGTGAAACAGTACTTCAAATGAATGAGGATTTGGGGAGAATTTCGAGACAGAGAAACCTGGGAATATTTAATGTGAAATGAAGTTTACAGATAAAGGATTATAGTAGGAGGGAGACAAATATCAGGTGGTTTAAAATCAGAATGAAGATTTGGTGAAGAGGAGGATTTAAAGTACGTGATGGTTTTATGAAACTGGTAGCCATTTTGTACCTGTGGAAGGCAGAGAAGAGGCTGCTGGGAGACAGCATGAGAGGTCCCCGGGGTAGAATGGTGCCTCCATCGTTGACCCACTGCAGGTAACCTCTTGTCATGTCTGCCATGCCAATAGCCCGCGCTGAGCAGTACAAGAACTTGTAGCCGTTCCTACCAAATGAGGAGAGTGGTGCTCATTAATTGCTGTTCCAATACAGTTAAATATCATGACCATCATTAGCAACTACTAAGAATAGCACTTTAATTAGATCCCTTATATTAGTTGCCAAGTCAAACCAATTCAATGACTATTTTACTGAGGAAAGATTATATTTATTAGTACTGCAAATGGTCACTGCAGTCTATTTCCTCCAAAGCGGCAAAAGCGTTTCATTGTGCTTTTAGTTTCTACAATAATTTTGTCTTGATTATAGTTAAACTTCCTGAGTCATCCACCTCAAAGCACACCACGCAAACACTGGGAGAAAATATCAACTCCTCAGAGAGATGACTGGGAATCAAATCCAGACAGTGCTAACCACTGACCAACCATTCATCCTTCCTCTTGTGATTAATCAGTGTTGTTGTGCACTTACTCAGCTACTGAGTGGTAGAGCTTGGCAATACCCTGGTGAGTCCAGTCCTTCCCCAACTGTGGCAGGATTTGTCCAAACACATCTGACCTAAAACATTAAACAAGCACATACAAAGATTAATGATATAAAGACGGATACCCCCATCTGCCGGGGACATGACTAAGAAACGTAGCAGATGTAGAGTAAGAGAATCAGAGAAAATATGCATGAAAAAAATAATAAAGCAGATCGATAGTACAGACTGTTCAAAGAAGGTCACATAAAGCACCATAACTACTTTACCATTTCATCATAAAATAGGGAACGTTATGGACTGTTCTCCACTAATGAGGATTACTGGCCCATAGGGGAGAGACTGTCTGAACCTCAGCTTATGGCTGTGTGTGCTAACACACTGAAATGTAAATGGTCTCATTATAGTTCCTGTTACTCAAAGAAAGCCACATGTCACAGGTTGGCCCAAAGGGTCACAGAGATAATAAGCTCCATTCAATCTCGACTCGTTTGATGTTGACCACTTCTGAACCCAAGAGTTGGCAACGGGAAGGCAGCAGACATTAGGTTTGTGTTAAAAGTGATGCAGCTCAGTGGACTGGAGTGACCCTAAGAATCTGGAGTGTTGTACAAACTTCATTCCACCTATCAAAGCAAATCTCATCAGGGGCTCGTGTAGGTTATTTGAAGGACTGATTTTTCTTAGATATTTTCTAACAAGACAGAAGAAATGGGAAAATATGAAAAAGCCTACTTCAATAGAAAGGTTCCCTGCAGGACTGCAACTTCAAAATAAAGTTGTAAAAGTCCATATCTCGAATATAAACTAAATTTTCCTCTAAATGACTGCACAGAAATGCACACAGATATATGACTAGATACCTGGAGGGGAGTTTGTAGGGAGGTACATTTAATAACCAATTCTAATACTTGCAGCTCATGCAGTGTTAGCAGAATGCACATCACAGCTGAGCAGATGGTGGTGCAGCATTAGCAGTGCCTTCATGGTACATTGCTAACTAGTTTGTGAAATACATTGCTGGAAAGTTAATAAACAACGACCTCATCATTTTCCCTGTTCAATATAATTCTAAAATATAACGCAGTCCTGTCACTCAATGCTTATCACATCTGTTTGCTGTGTTAGCGAGGCAGCTAGACAGCTAGAAAGTTCCACCAGTTCTTGTGAGTATTCTTCTGTGATTAAGTGTACAACAATTACATGGTTGAAACCTGAACCTCCATCATACAACATCTGGATTCAAAAAGAATGGGAGCTGTATGAGATGGAACACAACATATGCAATAGGGTTGACCCATATGTACAAAAATCTATAAAAACATAAATAGAACTGGTTAATGGACTTAATATCTGTGATTTGAGATGGACTTGAAACTATACAAGGCAACAGAGCTGCTCAGAAAACCGCACAAGATGTTTAAACCTCATTTATCATCTTCCTTTCCTTCTTTGATTTAATTCTACATCATCCAACCCATCAAATGTTCTCCTCACCTGCTGGCCACCATCTGCAATCATTACATTACCCATCAATAAGGAGTCTTATTTTACAGCATGAGGGCAATCTACAGATATGAGGGATGAATAATAAAACTATACTCCGTCTGATGCCGTCTTGTGGATGCACAAACTACTTCCTTTCTTAGATATCCGTAGATATCCACTTCAGTTTACAAAAAGTGAAAGAGAGAACAGCGCCAAATGCTTGACTACAAGTATGAGAAACAGAATAACTGTTCACTCCTTGTGTGACTGCTTAATTAATATTTGGTACTCATTATGAATATATTATGAGTACGCACAGACTAAAAAAATCTATTGGAGCCAAATGACCATGCACTGGCAAAGAACTAAACACAATCAGGACAGTAAGACTTAAACTGTTTTCTCTAGTTCACACTAAAAGCCTGTTTGCCACAAATTCTTTTTTCAGTATATATGCAATCATTCATATGCTATGTAGTAACATAAAAGTAGAACAATGCCTCATAAAAGTTCGGCACCATTACTCAGCTTGGAGGGGTTATGAAACGGTTGTTGAGAGTGACTTGGAGGCACGTACTTGGTGATGGTCCCATCAATGTCAGAGATGATGACTTTGTCGTCCCAGTTCCACAGGTAGATGGTGCCCTCGCAACGGCATGTGCCCTGGTATTGGGTGGTGATGCTGAACGTCACATCGTTAGGTCCCTCCTTCAGTTTCAGACTGGCCTGGTAACACAAGGAAAACAGTGAAGGCATCTGAAAGCACAGGCAATTTCATTCACTAACATGTGCTCCTCTGGTGTAGGCATTACTCTCCAGTAATGTGCAGGGCTTTAGAGCCCCCTACAGACCTGAAGTGGAATAGACACAATGAAGTTCATAGCTAGCCAGCAGAGGGAGCTCTACACTACAAAATAAACTCTTAAAAGCAGAAATCTAATTAGGTACAAAACACTGTTTGTAATTTGATCATCTACTTTGAAAACCAGTTAAATTTAATTGAAAATTAAACTGTCAAATAAAAGCCTAACTTAATAATATTCCAAAAGTTATTGTGCAGAGGTATGCTGTACATCTAAAGAAGGGTGAATGACTGAGGAAAGAAAACGTGTCTAAGAATATACTTACTATTTGATCAGAGGAGAGGCGAAGTGACTTCCTGTAAGTGAGTGGGCTGGGGTGATGCTGACCTTCCACTGGCTGCAGTCTCTCCTGACAGGATGCAGCGCTCACCTCTTTGGCCTCTTCATCACTGGATGAATCTCCTGCTTTCGGCCTAGAGAGGAAACAAAAACAATTATTATTATCATCAAAAATCAAAGTGAAATAACCAGTCTATGACTTTGTAAACAAAACCTGTGGTTGGATACGTTTTGGGGCTTATTTTTCTGTTCCTATTTAATCATTTTGTGTCATTTCTAAATGGTTCAAGAGGGGAAGCTGATTAAATACATTAAATTACAATTAACATACCTAACCCTTCTTGATCTGCTATGTAACCCTGCCCTGCCCTTTTGTTTGTTGACTCCATTGACAATATAATGTGATTTTGCCAAGTTGTCATAAAGCAACAGATTTATGAAGGTGTGGAATTTTGTGGATGTCATGTCAGTTCAACGTGTCACTGAACTCACTTGACGTGTAATGAGTTTCAATAAATCCTTGGTACGACTTACGGCATGGACAGTTTCTCCTGAGATATGGAGGGACCTTCCTCCTCCAGATGAGAGTCCTCCTTAGTTTCAAGCTTGGTCTCCGACTAAAAGAATAAAAGATAAAATATCCTGATGTGGGTCTTTTTTATTTTACAAGGGAGTTTATTTTTAATGCTTATGATAACTTCACAAACCTGCTTGATTGTACTATCCGCTCTTTTTCGCCAGAACCACCAGCGGCCTGACTTCTTTGGCATTTTCTCCTTCACCCAGGCCTCCTCTGTAGCCTAGGGAAAAACAAGACGTCAGCAACAGTTAACAATAAGCTACTTGTCAATTTACAATGATCCAAAAGAAAACAAAGATCACAGTTACCTTTGGTAAGTTCTTCTGAAATGCTTGTAGACTTAGAATCAAGGGTGCAGCTAATGTCCAATTATAATATCTGAGGACAGAAGCAATAGTTAAGAGAAAATATTGACAACACACTATCTCTCTTGTACATTTCATGTGTGAAATAAAAATGCTTACTTACCTATTTCCTATCTTAACTACCAGGTTGGGGTTATCTATAATTGCTGGGTTTTCAGCAAACTCATGATAGGTGATGATATGCTCCATGAACCTTTCTGTGAACACAGAAGGGAGAAGAACATTAATTAAAGACAGAGGATGTAAAGGTCAGTGGTGGTGAGCCACAACATCTTACTTAAAGCCACACGGAAAGGTCAGGAAACTTTCTTCCATCAGCCACATCAGCCAGACTTATAAAACACACTTCTATAAAAATATATGTATATACCCATGTATTTTTTATTTATTGACACAGGCGGTCGAGACACAAAAACAAAGTACTACTGGGAAGGAAATGTGGACACAAGCATTGTGTCAAGCTGAGAAAAACTATTTTTTTTGTAAAGAACAGAGGCTCCACCCGCCTCTTCTAATGTGGCAAATACAGAAACTTACAGTTACACAATTAATTCAGTACGTCTCTCATGGCTGAGGTTAACTTTCATTCCTGTACAGAAGAGTGCTAAGTGCACTTTGGGCTACATATTTTATGAGTGCTATTCTAGTGTACCTTTGGATATTTCAGCATTTTCTGTGAGGCCTCCACACAGAGAAAGAGTAACGTCAGGGAGGTCGCTCGCTGAGTCAGAGAGACACTCCGTCCCGCTGTCAGCTGCTGCACTGCCCACCGACTGTGGAGACTGTGAACCAGAGCGCATCTCTGAGTCCATCCAGTGCTTAGTCGCTGCCTCAGACTCACTGGAGCAAGAAAAGAGAACGATACGTCATGATACTGGTCTTTAAGGCTTTTTTTGGTAGGTTTAGTTTTAAAATAGATCACATTTAGCTTCCTATTTTTAATTAAAACAGGTCAAGCAGAAACATTAATTAGGTGCTCCGTTCATGATCTAACCTCTTAGGAAAATATCGTGCAGCAACATCAGGTTCAAGTACATTCAGGTCATCTAGGTAGATATCCTCAGGACCCTGGTGCTGGCTCCTCTTTGGGACACCTTCATTCAACAACAGAATTAGTTAATGTACAATCATCACTAGTGCTAATTCATGAGATGGCTGAAAAAATGGCAACAAACGCACCTTTCTTCTTGGAGGGTGAATCGCTCTGTTGGCTGTTAGAAGGGGTGGAGGTTGCCACATTGGATGGCAGGACATCCTGGGGCTCTGTCGGGGTTATAGGACTCATAGAGGTGATGGTGCTGACAGGTGCGAGAGGATTCACTGGTGTTACAGTTGTGATAGGGGTGCGTGGCTTGGGCTTGACAATGGTACACACTGAGGACGAGGCACCATCTTCTTTTTCAACATCAGTCTCATTCTCCATGGCCTCAGAGCTGAGGATGACACGGAAGTGGGTGCTCTCTGATGGGGTGATGGTCACTGTTTTTAGTAGTTCTGCTTTCTCTTTTTTGGTGACCTGGATTTTGAAATCAGGGGAAAAAGTTAGTAAGATAAGAGCATACTGAAAAGTATGTACTTCAAAATGTTAGTGGAGTGTTAGTGGAGAGAAGTGCTTACCCTGGTTGTTTCCGGAAACTCTCCCCAGGTCCACTGCATGTGGGACTCAGCTCTGAGCAAACTCTCTGAGGGCCTTACCATCAGTTCAGAGTCACTCTTTGGGGAAAAAGCCTGAGACAAGCCATGACTAAAGGAAAAGATAAACAAATGGAAACAGTCATCAGTTAGAGTCTATTGACTCGGCAACACCCTTGCTGATGGCACTCTGTTCATGTCAATACATTAGGGATGTCACTTGCATTTGACGCCACATGTTTAAAATGATAAAATCTCCATAATAATTAATTATACTGTACTGTGTACAATACATACCTGTCGTCTGCCCGCCAGTCCCCATCTGACAGTGGATACCCATCAAGGTTGTGCCTGGCTGCGGGTAATTTGGGGTCAATGTCTCGCATTGTAGTTACTGAAGGTGACCTGAGTCCAGGGTGAAAAGGATACATTAGTCAGATAAATTAAGCCATTTCTGTTTAACCAGATCTTGGCTACAGCGACGAGCATCGACCCAGAACCTACCTTGAGACACGTGCTGCAGCTTCCTCGTCAGAGCTCATGTCCATCTCAAAGATCTCTTCATTTTGCCCAGTGCTGGACATAGCAGCAGTCGTAGCAGCAGGTGCGTTAGCAGCAATAGCATTACCAGTATTGACTGACATGGGCGGTGTTAGCTCCTCTCTTCGGGGGTCTCCTTTGTGCTTCTTCCTCCGTCTCTTCTTCTTTTTTGTGGCCACGGTGCTCGGAGCGGGAGGTTCTGGTGGGTCCTCTGGGTCAGCGGGGTCATCCTCCAGATCTTTTGCTGTGCTCCTGTGCTCAACCTCTGAGATCCAGAACAGGTGACTCTCGGTGGGGATTGGGGAGGTGGCCAGATGGGCAGGGACAATCTGCTAAAGGATCGAGTGGAAATGTCGGAACTTGAGGCTTCGGATTGTTTAAACAAGTGCAAAACAAAGCAGCATTAATGATCCCTGCTGTCAGCATAGTGAACTCTATGACTCCATTAGAACGGACTTGTTATCACTGCTGAGCTGTCGCAATGAGAGTTCACAAAGCTTGACTAACTTTTAAAATGGCACAACTGCACTGGAGTAATTTCCTCACACAAACACTGCCCAACACACGTACGTTAAGATTACGTTAAGCGTTAAGACTGCTGTTGAGTCAAGGCATCATGAGACACTTTGTGAGCAAAAACAAAGCTGAATCTGGTATGACCATCCTCATGAGTAAGGGACTTCCTTCAAATTAAGTCACATCTTCAAATATCATTCAATAACAAAGACATTAAAAAGAAAATGACACTGGCTGCTAGGCTGAAACACAAAACAGACTCATCTTATTAGATTTTGAGTTTCCACAGTCCAATCAATATCTCACTTAACTTTAGCAGCTACAAAGTACAGAAAACAAATCAAAACACATTTCAGTTATTCACCTACAACATTTTTCCAAATGGAGGGCTTCATTAATCTGCATAGTGAATTGGGTGCTTACGTTCTGCTGCTCAGATTCCTGGACAAAAAAGGCCTCTCCATTGTCACCAAGCTTCATGTGCAGGTCTACCGGCTCTCCATTCACTTCAATGTCAATCTGGAAGAATTTGGCAAAAGATACAAGCAATGTAACACTGTGTTAACAGTCATTGTGAAGTACTATCTATTAGGGAATCATAAAGAGGATACCAACGTCTAATCTGTGTCTATGTATCTATATAAATCTGATTATGCCCTTATTATTTGGCCTAAAAACAAGTTGAGTCTTGTTTTATTATAATTTCAACATATTGTCAAGCCATATCGAAGGCCTGTGGCTACTTACAGCCCTATTTTTCTCCCGGGGCTTTACAAAACCTATTAGTTTATGGATCCTCTGGGCATGCATTCTGTGGAGCCTGCCAGAACAGGGCCATTCATGTTTGCCAGGCAAACCCCAAGTGGACCCGAGGCCATTCAGAAACTTGACACCACAAAAGCAAAAAAAACAGGTCACGTCTGGCAGAGACTGCAGAGGAGGCAGACTTTGACTTACAAGTGCTCTGCCCAGTCTGACAACCTGAAACCAAATCATCAATATTAATTCTCAACCAGTGGCCACGAACATCAGCTCAAACTCTCGTGATTTGTCATGTGGTATCCATCCTTCTGCTGATGTCCTTTACTGCCAGTGTGGTTTCTCAGCAGCCTCAAGATTTAATTTCACCCCCTCAGGGTTGCTAAGGGGAATTTATGTATGGTGAGTGAAGGCTGGGAATTTCAATGCCCAATTAATAATGAGCCTGAATAAATGAGGGTCCTCTTCAACCTTTCACAATTGGTGACAGGTCACTTGAGTGGCAGAGTTGTGGGTTTGCCAACACGCTGCTGGATAACTGGACTTAATGGAGCGATGACTTCCTGCAGATGCCCCAAATCAAGGCATAATATTGGACTGTCTGTCTGATTTTTAGTTATCACCAAGAAACAAAAGAAATTACTGATGCATATCTGAGTTTAATTTTTTATCCAAGATGTTTTTAGAATCAAACAGTACTTTTCTTTTAAACATTTCTGGTTGCCAACAAAAGGGACTAAGTGTCTGGGGACAGGCACACCATCCACAGCCAAATTTTAATTAGTATTTGGCTGGGAACAACAGTTTGATTCCCACTGATTTTTTAAAAATATCTGCATGTCAGGAACAAATATCGCATCATTTTTTCGGTCCAGTAGCTTCTAAAAAAGAAATATATTTAGCAGCAGCCCTCGAGGATCTGATAAGTGAACTCAGGGACACATGCATAACTGTTTGTTACACAACAGCCCTTGTTGTTAAGGCCTTCTTTACGTTTCCTTCCCCTCCCACACATTCAAGTTGTAGAGCTGTTGCCATAGGAACCACTCATTCAGTCCTCCCTTCAAAGCCCATCAGCATTCTGGGTAGGTGGTGAGACAGTGTCAATCCCCCCCCCTCCCACAAATCATCACCCATTCTGCTCCACAAGCAAGCAAATAAGCTTTCTTCAAGTCAGAGCACACCACTGCGGTTTGCCAGAAGTCTCGGACAAGTTCAGCATTGACAGTGAGGTGCTTAGAAAACACATTAAATTATAATGTCTGTCTAATATTAGTCATTACTGATTACTAACTGAATACCAAGGGATAGGCTGTTAAACTCAAGTAACCTCATTTTACATGATATGTAGCTTTACGCTGACTTACTACACCGCCAAAACTACTACAGGAACAGGCTTAACTTGCTCTCCCTACACATCCATGACACTAACACAAAGGTGCTACAAAACCGCTATTTTCTCAAGAGAGAAGTGAGCGCTAAAAATAGCACCATTGTTCCTGAACCATGATTAATTGAATCTTCTCTCCGGGGCAAGAATATACAGGAACAACTACTATCAATGTGGGAGAAAAGCCAAGAGAATCCCATTTATGTTCTGCTAAGGAAACATCCCACCCCCTGCCTTGACACTAAGACTAATAGTTTCTTCAACGAGAGACGAAACCTGTGTAAACATAATTAATTGTTGCTGGTTAACATGACGGTTAACTGCTCTGGTTCATGTTGGGCGAAAGCTGTGCTGAAAATATGTTAGGTCATCGATATCAATATATCAATAAAAATGACAAGAATGTCATCACAATATTACACAACTAGACTGCTGCAGCACTCTCATTGTTTACAGTTTGTGATCGTTTTGTTCAATATCTATTATCCACAGCCCAGTTTTATTGACAGGACAGCTAATGTGTCTCTAAGTTCAGAGATATATCAATAAAAAGCAGATTTTGTTTACACCTACACTGTGTGAAATTTGAAACAAAGTAGTTTGGCGTTAACTTCATGCAGTACTGGTACAACTTCTGCATGTACTGGATATACTAAATGTTGAAGTTGTCTTGAAGATATAAAAATATTGATTTGAGAACACATTGTGGGCCTGCTTCTTCAAAGGGAAACACATTTTGTAGTAGGCACACACTCCTCAAACTTACCACTTTCTCTTTGGAGCGCAGTACACCCAGCTTGCCGAAGCGCACGTGGAATGGTGAGCACTGGTAGGTGCCATCTCTCTGGCGGACAACCACAACATCGATGCAGCCCGACAGCGTGGCCTGGTTAATGCCCTTGTACAGTTCTTTGACGGTTACCAGCACCTGACCTGCCAGCTGGCCCACGTAGTTCATGGTGTCCGCCTAAAGAAGGAGAGAGGGGACAAAATGTTAGCTGAGGCAAGGGAAAGGCAGAACGAGGCTGATTGTTCAGCATGTCCAGGAGAGGAGAATGTTTTGTCCCGCACAAGATGTAGAATCTAATTGTTTTCCACTTGATTTGCCTTACAACACTCTCAGTCTATCTACTGTTGTCTCTTCTTTTAAGTATCTCCTTCCAGACAGTCGCGCTGTCTCATTTGTCTTTCACTTTCATCCCTCAGTGCCCTCTCTGCCTGCCTGCGTGCCCTGTGGTGTCTGTTATCTCCTGAGCTGCATACAGACTACCAGAGTGCCACTGTTACCCTGTCACTGGCCGCTGTCCCACATGAGCAACATCAGAGAACAGGGGCTGACGGCTGAGCTCAGACAATGACATGAGACAACCTCACACAGAGTTCCCACTGCCCTGCTGACATTGGGAGCAGCTGACTTCCTGTTTACACTCATAACTCCCTGTTTACATAAGCATGTCAATTAAAATACTACAGCTTTGTGCTGTGGCTATAATTACATAGGCTTGGATTAACTGTGCACATTTTTACAGCCCAGCAAGTTTGTGAGACTAAATTGTTTTACAAGAAATCCTTTTAATCAGAGGCCTGCGCAGTGTGACACAGAGCTCATGTAACTATTAACTCAGCAAACATGATTTTGGTTTGATCCGGTCAGGGCCTAGTTTAGCGGTGCTTGTAAACACATTGCCCCTGCTGACTTCATTGGGTTTATGTAAACTGAAATGCTGCTATCACTCACACTGACCTTTTGTTCAGATTCTAGCCATGGGGGCAGTGAGACGGGCTGGGGGTGGGACAGGGTAGAGAATAGGGGCATTTGTGCAAGGGTGGCATCATCATGGAATATGTGAAACTGGCATGATGTGCTTTGCCAGAGAGTAAACTAAACTAAAACCGAAACTAAAAACGCTCTTGTTGGTATCACGCAAATAACACATGGCATAAATTTGGAGCTCTACATAATTAAGATAGTTGACCACAGAGTCTCAGCTTATTGGTGCATACAAGTGCGAGGCTCCTGACTGAGACACAGCGGAGATACGTAAAGAAGTTTGTCATAAAAAGGCTCCAAACATCTATGAAGGGCATTATATAATACAATATAGAGATATTATAAATTACCCTTACACAGGAGTTTTCTGGAAAGGTGCCAGCATTCAGTTATCTGGAACACACTGACACGTGACAAACAAGCTTTACCGACAGATACCCATTGTCTTCTTTCCACGTCAACTCAACAAGTACATGAAACAAGTACATGAACTCACAAGTACATGAAACAAGTATCTACATTGCTCGACACCAATGTACAAATTAAGCAGTAGTGATAAGAAATAAGTAGCAGATTAGACAGACAACGCGTGCTTCATGACTCAGCCTGAATATTTTTGACCAAATAGAAACACTACATCAGTGTCCCGTTGTCTAACTTATCCCTAAAACAACAGTACTTTTAATTGCGGCTTTAAAACTGACATCAATCTGATTCATGTGGTCAGGTAAGAAGCCACAAGGCTTGGTAAGCCAAAAAAGCCAAGCAACCTACCAAACCAAACAAACAAACCAGCAGTAGGCCCTAGAGCATCAGGCCCAAGCTGTGATCGACTAAGTGAACCTGTCAGCGCTAACTCACCAGAGACCAGGATGACCTCAGAGACGAGGACTCATCCTGCTCGCTGTTGTCTGTGTTGTCCTCTGTGTTGCTTCTCAGGAGCTCCCTGTCCCCGAAGGATCTCGATCTCTTCATCACTGTTTGTGGAGCGTCGGCTCTTACTTTCCCAACATCAGGATACTCCGCTGGGAGCATTTCTGTCTTCCCTCAGATTGTCATGACAATGCCTCCCTGCCATCCTGAATACAATCTCACATGTGCCCCATCTAATCATGTTGTAATAGCCCTCCCAAAGGTAAATACCAGTACACCGCTATCTGACGCCGGTGGCGATTGTGCAACACTGTCATAAACTTTGTCATCCTTCTTCTGGGGCTATTCTTGGCAGGATGTGCAGTTGTGCTCGTCCAGTCAGCTGACGGGACACAAAGGGTTCAGCCAATGGGATGGCCTCTTAGAGGTGGCGGTGTGCGGCTGATAAGGGACAGCTAATTCCTGTGAACCTCTAAGCAATGTTTTTACCTGATAAGGGTGCAAGCTCAGGGAAAAAAAAACAAATAAGCAGAGTACTGAGCTGCGTGACGTTCTTCTTGCAGTCAGTAACGTGTACCGTCCAATCGTTGCTGAGTGTGCTTGTTTTCATGCATGAGTGATCATCCAGCACATTGGACTTCAACATGTCGATCTTGTGTTGCTCGTTATCCTTCAACTTAACATGTGAGCGCAAAAGTAAACAGGGGAAAGTTCAGTAAACACCTATGGGATAATCTCTGTAGGGATTTTTAATCATATCTACATTCAGTACAGATGGAGTCGGTACATTTAACATGACCTTGTAGTCCAAGAAATGAGGAATTCAAATGTGTTTTTGTCATCTGTAGGTTCTCACTGCTGACTTCAAGCAATCTCCTGCCTAGTTTTTCCTCCTAAAATAAACATAATGCACAAGGCTCTTCCAAAAAGGCCCCGTTCGTACTGTCCCATCTGCTAGGCCTTTTGTAAACACTATCAAACTAAACACAGAGGCCCTGTGAGTGCAAGGCTGTTGGTTCCTCCTCCCCCAGCCTGTTCTGTGTTTGAATATCTGATCAGAGTCATGCATACATACTTCCATACATTAAATGTTCAGAGTAAATAAAGTACATTACCTGTACTCTGAAATGAGTCACAACTAACCCAACAGTAACTGAGTATGCAAGAATCAAGGCAGGAGTTCTCATCTTTAATAAAAAACATACAGTACACACTCTCGCTGCACAACTATGATCTTCATGAAACGATCCGGTACACATTTATTTTGACGTAGTGACAAAAGAATCAGTCCTGTGACTGAGCTGGCCAACCAGACCACACAAGGCTCGTGTTACACGCTTTTAAGCATTAGGTTACACCAAACTGCACCGAAATGAGCCTACTTATTATGTGTGTAACCTAAACCGTGACTACAACCACAACCCGAGACAGACAGACAGACAGACAGTGTTGGCTTTCATTAGTACACATTCTTCAGTGCAAAAAAATCAAATCAGTGTTTTGTTTTTTTGGGCTTGAGCTTAGATTTCTGACCACAATGAATTTGGTGATACATAAAGATGAAATCACTCATACTAGTTGGCCATTTAAGAATGAGGTTACACCGAATGAATAAGCCAAAAGCAGTGTTTTGTTTTTTTTTCCTTTTAAGCAGAGGTACAGTAAAGCCGTTATAAGTCTAGACACACACTTCATTTTGAATAACTACAATAGGTTGTAAAACTCAAAGTCAAAACCAAAACCAAGTTAACTTTCAGCTTGAACAATACACACTCAGGCGCCAGGTTTCACCACGTTAATAGATGCCTTAGAGCAGTCACGCAATAAATCTGCTTCAGAGACATGTTCATTCAACTTTACGGTAATTGTAGAGGCTGTCATTTATTACACTTTTATTTAATCTGTAACAGCCTCAGTGACCTCTCTAAAACTGTTTAAACAAGCCATGAAAACAGGATTAAATGCAAGGATTGTTATATATATATAGTGCAAATGAGTGAGTGTACTGTCCTTTGAGGTGTCATAACATAGCTGATTTTAAGTGTTTGGCTATTGTAGGGTTACCTAATACAGTAAGGTAGACTTGAGTGTCAGTGATAAGGTGACAGTATCAGTGTGGGACTATCTCACTTTACACATTTACATAAAATGCCTGCCACAAAAGTCACAATATCGTGTTAAAAAAAAAAAAAAAAAAAGCATTATTCTTGTAGGTAATAGTGTTTTCATGTGAGCAGTCACCACCCACAGGCAGGTGGTTTGTTTGATGAGTTGGCAGAAGTGTTTACGAGCCAAGACAGACTGACTCTTAACGGCGGAGGTACAAAAACACACAAGATAGTTTAATTTTAATGTTTGTTTGTTTTTTTTGAAGGCTAAAAATGCTACTGCGAGATTAAAGCTGCACATATTTCTGAATGAAATGTCACCACAGGCGCTCTTACGTTAACCTTAACACGAAAACACGGAAATAACCGAACAGAAACCAAAAACGAACGTTGAGATAATGTTTCACAGGGGTTGTTTTTATGTTTAAAGACGATAGCATAGAGAGGGGGACTAAATGAATGGAGACGGAGCTCTGCTAGTCGTTCGTTAACCGTCAGCTAGCTTCATCGTACGGTTACCGTTAGCTAATAGCAAACGGTGAAACGGTTAACAGACGCGGCTAAAAGCTACGTCGCCGGTTTCAATGAAAGGGTGGTCGCGTTATTTTGTTACGTTATGAATGAATTCACGGCCCTGTAGTCGTGTGTGTGAGTTAAATGAGTTCACCGGTGTTGAGATATGTTAGCTTCATACAGGCTAGCTACCGTTAGCCGAAGAAATTACGCGTTATCACAGGCGGCGGCGGCGAACGGTTATCAAACGGGTTGAAATCGCCCTATCGCTAGCTGTTTACCTTTCGGTTACTTCAGCGGGATGCTGCCGATGCCGGAGGACGTTATTGGTGTCTTCAGTGAGTTCCCATTATCTTCACCCGTGGAAGTCCCTTAAAAAAGAGGAGAAAAAAAGCCTCCTGACGTGTCCGTGTCTGGACCACCGTGGCTGACTGGTGTGGCTGGAAACAGGGCGCTGGAGTTGATGGGACGGGGAGCCGCACGGTGGCGGCGCACTCACTCACAGTCTCTCTCACACACACACACACACACACTCACACACTCAGACAGCTGCTGCCGGTGGAGGTGGTGGTGTGACACTTTTGTCCAAGCTTTAATTATTCTTCTTAAGTAAGACTTTAGCCCCGAGCAGCTC
This sequence comes from Protonibea diacanthus, assembly GCA_028641955.1. Lineage (NCBI taxonomy): Eukaryota > Metazoa > Chordata > Actinopteri > Sciaenidae > Protonibea > Protonibea diacanthus. The sequence continues at coordinate 17,302,093 of CM053988.1, read as the reverse complement.
AGCTTAGAGGATATTTATTGACAGAGGTATGACACAAAGCATTACACATATGGGCGAGAGGTCCGTTTAGGAGTCTGCTCCACTTTGGGGAACTTATGATGAATGGCATCCTCAATGAAAGCAGGCAGAAATCAGATGCCACCATTAGAGCAGCTGGCCACCCCTTAAATCAAACGATTTAACTCTAATGAAGGCAATGAATGAACTGTTTGTATGGGTGATGTAAAGACAAAAGGGAAACATCTCCAAAGCAGATGCACCTTTATTACCAGAGTGCCTTGAAGAGAAAAACAGTAGAGGAGCATGTTTAACTTCAGCTCATTAGACACACAGCCGCAAGCCAAATGCTGCAGGGCAGATTATCTGTAAAGATTGCTTCCGTTGTACCTGAAATACAACATTACCCCAAAGCATTCAACACATTTCTGTGACAGCGTCTGGAGCTCACAAGACTAGTTCTACAGAAAAAAAAAACACTATATGTGTACTATTTGTGTCTGTACTACTTTGCACATGGTGTTGTAGGTTGTGTGACACACCTTGAATGAACCAGTTTCGACTGTCACGAGAGTGTTGTGACACTAGTCTACACGTTATCAGGGTTTTCCCGCTCCACCTCCCCTACAAACGGTTGACACTTGTGGCCGGCAGACAGTTACAGGTACATAACATACATAGCAAACAGTACAATTCAAACAGACTAGCTGTAGACATGAAGAGCTGTGATAAGTGGAGCATGTGAAATATCCACTGACACATTTTTCTGAAGTTGAGAGGAAGTTCATGACATCAGTTTTTGTCCTTTATTTTATACATAAACCTCAGCAACGACTTAGTTTAAGAGGTCAAAGGTTTCCCAAATGTAATACTGTAATATTCTAACTTTTGCTGGCCTTCGTGCTGTTTTTAAAACAAATATTAACAGGTCAACCATTTCCCATAATTATACATTACATTTACTGCTGACAGTGGCCAGAAGTGACAGAAGACATGTCAAAGCAACTACAAGCACATAGATATCCTCTCTTTATCACATTCATTGTTTGCTTCCTTGACAAGCAATGCCCAAAGCTCTTTAGCCCAGCACATGAAAGAGGCAGGAGGAAGCAGCTGTATTCATCTTTTATTTAAACTGCTTTGGAGCACCGGCATGTGCCGGGGTAAAATGCTTTGGAGATAGCCCAGTCGCTGATCTTTCCTGCTTAATTTTCATTACACCACTTCATCCTTTAGCCCTTCTTCTCCTTCTCCTCCTTGCTCTCCTCTTCCTCTGGGTTGTAGACGCTGACGGTGAACTCGCCAGCCTCTGTGCCGTACTTGTTCTTGACCAGGAGGGCATATTTGCCAGAGTCCGCCGTGGTGACAGCGGCAATTGTGATGCTGGCAAACTTCCCGGCCTCGAACTTGAGTTTGTAGCGGTCATCGGACACCAGCTCCTTGTCGTTCTTCGTCCAGCTCACCTCAGGTACGGGCTCGCCCCAGACATTGCCAGTCAGGTTCAGGGACTAAAGAGAAAGAGAGGGTTGCAGGTGGATTTCTGTGCGTCATATTGAACTGGGTCCAACAGGATTTAGAGGAAAGAAATGAGACAATGGAAGAAACAGGAAGGTGTGACAAAGAGCTTCGCAGGCTATTAACACACTGGATATCTAATTAATGTACCTTTCCCTCTTGGATTGCAACCACATCTGGCAAGCCTCCAATAACACGAGCACGGTCTAAACAAGAAACACAAGAGTGAGCCAGGAAGCAAACGTCAGCCTTCAAACAGTCAGTCAACCTGTGGAGCATTTTTCTGTTGACAGCAGAATATTCACCCACACTGACTTTCTAACAGGTTTTCCCTCATGAAAACATATTAAAATATTTTATAACTCTATGCATGAATAGTATTTTAAATAAGTTTTGGCTGAAACTTTAATTTCTTCAGTTCCGTACTGAAATAGAAATATATTTAATCTTCTGCAAAACCATTTCCCGTGAATGAGATCTTGACTCGTGTATCTTCGAACAATCTATCGAAACTGAAATAGCCTCCATATCCAGAAAAATGTTACATCATTTCACAGAGCGATGTCTCTCGGGAGAAACCAAAGAATAAATAACCACTTACTTCTCTCTGCGATTGCTGCCGCCCTAAGGAAGGAAGGAAGGAGACATACATTGTCAGAAGCATCTTAAAACAGTATCACAGGCAGCCGTACAATGTCAGGAAATGCATTTTTTTAACGTGGTTCTAATGGGGTTCATGAACTACACAGAGTTTATTTTAGGTTTGTGATGATGTTACTATTTATTTGTGTAAACATCCTCTTCAGACAGGTTTATAGAATTATACAACACAAGGATCCAGTCAGTTTGTTTACTTACTTGAGCCTTTGGAATTCTTCAAATGCCTCTTCCCATGCTGCACCAGGGCAAAAATAAACTTATTAAAACTTAAACTTATTATTAAGCATGTTACACTTAAATAAGAAACAAAAATAGCCAAAATCACAATTTTTAGAAATCCCTTGTTTGGCTTCAAAAGTTGCACTCACCCTGACCAGACAGTTCAAAGGCTCTCTTTACACCGCTCTTGCCATCAAAGATGTCCATGGTGTATTTGCCCTTGTCCTTCTCAGTGGGCTCATTGATCTTAAGCCAAAGCTGCTCTCCTGTGACTCCAGACTTAACTCTCTCTGAGGCGGCAATCTTAGCATCTCTAACGGAGGAATCACAGAGATTAATGAGACGGTTTACTGAAAATATACAGTGATGCGATCAAGTGCCCTGAAAAACAAGACTCAAATAGAAAAGTCCCTGCACTTAACTATGGAAGTGAAAAAAAAAATATGAATGCAATGATTCTTTCTAATGAGATATTACATTGCTTGACTAATTGGGCTCAGAAATGTTGAACCCCCCCTAAACGTTTTGATATTTGACCACTCTTTTCTGACATTTTATAAAACTATATGAACTTTTAAGCTGGGATAATTTAGTAAAATATGCAGATGCTATAATAGTTTCCATTTTTGCTCACTTATTATAAGTAGATATAGTAGCACCATCAATAGCATAGCATCACATGGCTGTAAACACTACTATTGAGACTTCACTTATATTACTTATGCTAAAAGGCTAAGAAATAGGCTATTGTAGAAACAATGCCAACATGCAGGATATTAAATAAAATATGTAAAATATGAAAATCATTAAGATTTTACACACTTGTGGAGCCAACCAACACGCACGTCCTCGTGGCAATATGTGACCATGGAGTAGAGGATGATGCCGTGTTCAGTACTGACGACTTTGATTTCAGTGGAGGAGTTGGCTGGAGGGAAAAAAAGTAGTGTTTATCTGCATCTACATATAAAAAGGAACCATGCTGATTTACGGTATATAATTCTGCATAAAATATCTCAGTCTCTAGCTGTTAACAGGGCACACGGTTGAAAATGTGCACATTCTGCTTCTTTCTGTGGTTTCCTTCACTGCGTGGTACTTAATTTCTGCTTGTTTCGTGTGAAGATCAATGACTCACCAATAACCCTGAACAGCTCATTCATCACAGCCTGGTATCCTGGGAAAAGAGCATGAGTGCAACAATTAACGTCATATTCACTGAATTTACAGGTACTTCACTTTTCCACTTGATTTTTCACTCGTAAGATTCCTGAAAGAAACTTTACCTGCATCTGTCATACTGAAGGCGCTCTTATCTTTGCCTCTGTCGTCCCTCAGGAAGACCTCGTAAATACCTATATCGTTCTTGGAGATCTAAAGTTTGAAGTGAAAATATTTTAGTATCCTTGAGAGAATTAAGTCCCTTCTACCTCAAACACACACAGGGAAATAAAATGTAATTCTTGTGACAGATAACAGACAGTCGAACAGCGAGACACAGACTAAACCGAAAAGCAAGCTTTTCTCCCGCCCGGGATGCTGCAGGCGTTAAAAGGGAAAACATGAAAAAGGTAAGACTTGAAGGACACATGGAGACATTATAGACGTCAACTTATGGCAGCAAAGATTAGGTCCAGACTTTAGGTCTTGGCGGCGGGGGAACGTCCTCTGCAGGTCGCTTTTTTCCTTCTTTTTCTGTCTGTTTCTCCTGCTTAATAACCCACTGTGAATTAGACAGACAAGCCAGTTAATGCAAATGCGAATGACAAGGAGTGGCAGTGAACAGTCTGCCTCTCCTGAGCTCATGCAATGACACCAACCCTCTCTTTATGAATAATGATTATACAGTTTCAATGTAGAGGTTTCCTTGAAACGTCAATATAACCACACTGGCACTGACGCTGGCCAGAGGAGTTAAATTGATATGTGATGTTAGAAATGAAATGAATTAATCACACAGATAAACCATATACTGTATTTACACTATATAAGCATGTTGAAAAGTATGACCTGTAACTCTATAATATCAAATAAAGGATTAGAATTAACTGTAAAAGCTCCTCAATAGAGTCAGTTGTACCCAATATGTCTATTCTGCTTCCCATGTATGACATGCTGACGTGCTGACACCAGCAGCACTCCAGCGTGACTCTGGGATGAGAATATTTTTATAGGTGTTTCATCATTTATGGTTCTGTGTGTCAGAGAGGGATGGTTGGCAGCGTAGCATCTAGTCTGGGTGTACAATGGAAGCACAGCTGCATCAGAAGCGCCGCTTTTAGCTCTTTACTCATAAGCTCACGACTCCTCACAAAGTACGGCCTCCGTCTAATGGGCTGACCTTTCCAATATTAAAGGTCAGCTCGCTGTCTTTCTTCTCGATTTTCTTAGCGTCCTCGTCATCCTCTGCAATCTCGATACAGTCCTTAGACCAGGTGATCTCGGTTTCGGGTCTGACATTTCCTATCTGCGGAGGGAAAGAACCCATTTGTGATGCTCCATCTTTTAAAAAAAATATTAACAGTGGTATAAATGTTGACAGTCAGTCTGTTTCTCACCTTGCATTTCAACAGCACATTGCATTCTTCAGTAACAGTGAAGTCAAGGTACTCGACAAAGTGAGGACCTGTGGATAGAATAGAAAATAATGATCAAAACATACTTGTGTATTTAGTCTTAAATTTATGTCACTGAAAAGGAAGACCTCTTACCTTGTTTCCTGACCCATTCTGCCCTCTCAAATTCTGATTTCTTTTGAAGCGCCCTGAATTCTGCACAACAGCAAAGAAAATGTAAATCTCAGAGTCCTTTCAATAAAATCTGAGTCCAGACAGACATCACAAAGTCAGCTACAGCACGACGCAGACAGTAAAGAAAAGGTTGTCTTCTGCTGCCCCTCAGTGGACACATACATTAACTTCGGCAGCATCTGCAGGTTTAATATCCTGATGAATCTACATGTACAACATCAATAAGGAAGCAAAAATGCCTTTGAGGTCTTACCATCTCCAATGAGCACCAGGCTGGTTGTACCCTTAGCTTTGCCGTCCACCAGGTTAAAGGTGAACGTTCCCTCATCAGTCACCTCCAGAGAGTCCATAAACATTTCAATGATGCCGGTGGTCTTGTCGAAGTTCATTGTGTATTTCTGGAGGCAAAAAGGCCGATCGCTTGTAAGAAGTGGACACACAGAACACCTGACATGATGCCTGAAGAGACTCTCACCTTTCCCTGAGTGATGATGACATCATTAAAGACGTACTCCACTTGGCATGCCGAAGTGCATTTCTCCACCTGAGTCCAGAATCTCACGCGACCCTTCTCGAGCAGCTCCATGGCCATTTCGTTCTTAAAGGGAATAACTGGAGGAACACAGAATTTTGAAAGCTCTTCCCCACTATTCATTCATTCATGTAGCTCTGACTCTAACTCTAAGTCAAATCTGTGTTTCTAGAAGGGAATTTGTTGTGATTTAGTGGGATATTTACCAGGGAACTTGTGGTCATAGCTGATGTCCAGAAGACGTTTGAGACCTGTCAAGTAACAACAACATCAAGACGGGTGAATCTTTTGACCTCTGCAAAATCCTTCAGCATCAAGTTTCACAGTTTTTTTTTGTACTTGTTTGACTTTGAGTCTTCTAGAAAACCACATTAATAATGCTGTCAGAAATACTCCATGTCAAGTACAACAACTTTGACAGACATGCACCGCTGAATAATTTGTTCAAAACAAACACACATATACCCCAGAGGGTAACAGATTGATGCAGCTGTTGAAACAGTGCTAACAGACTAAAAGTACACACAGTCCTTCAGGCTGTCCTTACACCTTTAGCACTGATGTCACCCTAGCAAATAACGAATGAATCAAGTTTCAGGAGCAGATATGCCAAGACCATGGGCTGACTCACCCTCTTCAGTCAGTGTGTAGCTGGAGGAGATGCCATCAGTGTTTGTGACCACACAGGAGAAGGTGCCCAGATCCTCCAGAGAGGGACTGTTGAAGATAGCTCTGGACCTGGAGATGACCACACATGGGGACAACAAGGTATAAGGAAAGAGGAAGAACTCGTTCTGATGTAATATTTTTCAGTGGAGACAACTGTTACATTTGCACACAAGCCTTGAACAAGTCTATTTGGTCCTGGAAGTCAGATCAGAGGTTGGGCACTCAAAGGATACTTACTTGCCCTTTTCAGTGACAATGGTCAGGCGGGAGGTGTCTGTGATAGCCTTGTAATTCTTGGACCAAATAAACTCAGAGCCCTCTTTCATCTCAGAGCACTCAAAGACCATAGAGATCACGCCATCATCATCGACATCCACATAAATCTCTTTGGTGCCTGAGGGAAGGAGAGTAAATGGTTACAGTGTGCGAGCATCACTAGCATTCCATATTTCAGCTCTTAAACACAAGATTCTGGTTATCACAGTGGTAAATAATCAAATATAAGACATCAATTTAGAGCCTATATAAAAAGTGATTTTCCCTACTTTTCCAGACCTGCGTAGGATCACTGAATGTGTGAGTTACATAACAATCACACTCACCAGGGCGAGTCTGGGCCAGGATTGGACCTAAGACTGCTGAGGGCTTTCCAACTCCGGCGAGATTTTGAGCACGCACACGGAAGACGTAGGATGTACCAGCCTTCAGCCCTGTCACCTGAATCAGCACGAGGAGTCGAAGTCAGAGACAGTCAGAAGAACACTCTCCTTTTTTACTTCACATGTATGTATGACGTGAAAATACACATTGTTCCAACTCCAGTTTGACCATCGGATCTCGCAGAATAAGCAGCTCTCCATCTTCCTCACCTTCATGTATTTATTCTTGTTGACCTTCTCATGAGCAGCCTTCCAGCCTTCCTCTCCAGCAGAGGTCTCCTTCAGATCCAAATAGTAGCCATTGACGGGAGTACGGCCATTAAACGTAGGTGGCTCCCACAGGATGACGACGGAGGTGTCACGAACCTCCAGCACATGAAGACCAACAGGACCACCTTTGAGGAAAAATGATGGTTTGAATGATGTGGAATTATTTATGATGTGAACATGATGTGGTATTTGAAAGGCAATTGATTGCAGGTTACAAAATCCTCTCTGAATTGCATTCTCCTGATCTCGTGGACTGGCTGTCTATCTGTAATGCACTGTAGCCAGTACATAGTGATGTAACCAAGCGGCAACCTCTGTGGCTGTGAAATGAAGCCAATGCAGTTCCTCAAATGACCACTTGAGGCTGGATACAGGACAAGTTACTCTCTATAAGCACCAATATTTAAACTTCACATCAGAAATAAACATGTTTACAGCCTGGAACAAACAGTTTTGGTCTCTATCCCTGTTTGTGACAATAAAATGATGAATTGAGCATCAATTCAAAATCAAGTTTGCAATTCTCTGTCTCATATCTCTGCCCGTCGTATTGTCCATCATACCTGGCACAGTAATGGTCCATTCCTTGCACTCCAGAGGTGCACTGGGCACAGAGCCTTTACTCACACCTGCCATGTTCATAGCGCGTACCTGGAACTCGTAGAAGACGTTCTCCTTAAGGTTCTCAGCCTAAAAGAAACAAATGCAGACAATGAGAAATTATTCAAACATTTGTTTTGGGTTGGCAAACATGGGACTTGGAACATGGAAAATCTTACTTTAAAGGTGGTGGTAGTCAATGCCTGGTGGTTCATTTCATGCCACTTTCCAACAACGTCTCCCTTCACAGTCCTGTAGTCCACAAAATATCCCCTGATATCAGCGCCTCCATTGTGAGCAGGGGCAGTCCAGCTCAGGACCATGTAGTCCTTCACTGCCTCCACCAGGGTCACACTGGTGGGCTTTCCAGGGATGGCTACAAAAAAAGTCAACAAGTCTTGTTAACATTTGTTGCAAAGTTAAGAAGTGTGTTAAAGAGGATCATTTTTCAGATCCTGAGACCTTATTTCTTTGTATTTTCCAACATAGTCTCACACAGATGGCCTGGCATTAGGCATAAATCTTAGTTGTCATTAGTGTTAAGCTATCACATTGATTACAAGTGGTACAGTTGAACATGCTACATGCTTTGAAAACACAAGCAACACACTATTTTAGGATCACCGTAATCAATAAAGTACTTACACTCAAGGCCAGAAGCAGGGTAACTTTCACGCTACCAAAATCTCCGAAAGCCAGACGAGACTCTCATTAGGTTCATGCTCTACAGAACACAATGTTTTAGGCTTTATCTTGGCCATGCACCAAGAGGTACTCCTAAAAAGTTATCAAATAGCAAGAGAGAACTCGAGCAAAAAGAAATCACAGTAAAAGCATTGTAAAACATTATTTAATTTGTTATTTAACCTTGTCGCTAGAAAATGAAAGAATGGGAAACTTTAAAAAAAAAAAAAAGAAAGAAAAACAATGGTGAAATCCAGTGTTAGTGATGATTTTAAGGCAGGCACATGCAAATATATCAACCAGCAGTCAGTCATGAAACTCAAGATACAAGGCAATTTAGCTGCAAAAGATATTTGGCTGACCGAATTAGACAATAATTTTTGAGAGTAAATGTGAATGTTGATCAGGAAAAGGACAACAAGTGATGAAAGTTAACAAGGTTCATGAACAATGAAAGATGAGTTAAGAGACTCAGAGGCGGAGGGTTGCGGGTCATGTGTATGCATGTGTTGAACTATCTGAATTCAAAGCAGGCCTTTCTAGAAAAAAAAAAAAAAAAACATTCTCTGCAATCATTCCCTAGATGAATAAATGTTTAAAAACAGCCGGGAGGATGGAGCAGGGGGAAAGAGTACGGCTTGAATGCTACAGGCAAAGTGAAGAATGGAGATGTGGTGTGAGGACACTCACAGATGGCAGCTTGCACAACCACAGCTTCAGAACTGGATGAGCTCTGGCTGTATCCAGCAGCGTTGACTGCCTTGACGCGAAACACGTAGTTTGCACCAGTGGTCAGGCCATGGCACACAAACCTGAAAACAGTATCAAGGTGTGAAGACTCTCATGTTATCATTGTATGTTGGTTACATCATTTCATGAGTACGAACCAACTAGTAAGAGCTATAAAACTAAATATTGGAGTTTTAGTTACACAAAGGCTTTAGGTTGTACTAAAGCCCAGGGAAGACTAATTTTAAGGAGCATTAGCACCCTTCCTATTTTCTTGATAGCCAAATTAGCTAGCTTAGCTAGTCAACCTTGACTTTACGAATGAAAATATGAATTCATTAGTAATAAAGCACACTCACTGCTCAGTATATAAAAATACACTTTAGTTTAGTCGTTAGCTAAAAGTATGCCTTGGTCTGCTATGACCAGTAGCTTATAGTAGCTAATGTTAGCTAATATTTTTTGGGTATATTTCACTGTGTAGCTGACTTAGCTGACCTAGTTTACTGATTTTAAGACTCTTATTTACTTGTTTTTACTTTTACAGTATGTTTTACCGGTATTTGTCACACAATAATTGTCACTTGGTATTACAAAAGTAAGAAAAAGTTAGATAATCTCTCTGTTACAACTCTGCTACATCAACTATAGGCAAGCTAGTGTGCATGCATCCAGTGTGATGAATGATCAATAAAAAAATAAGTCAATTACATTTAGTAGTGTATTCACCAAAAAAACTATAATCTAAAGCAGCAAGAAATGTTTGTATGCTGACAACCATGAGTAAATTGTGCGCACCTTTTCAACTATGTAATCAATGTTTTTAAGCAATGAATGTCTTGTGTATTCATAAACCTAGAACTGTCTCTAGCTGCATCTACCTGGTCTGCTTGACAGGTCTGTTGTTGCAAGGCATCCAGACATCGGTGCCCACCACGCTACATTCAATATAGTAGCCCACCAGGTTTACAACATCCTTAGAGGCGGCCCAGAAGACCACCACTGAGGTGTCAGTGTTCCTGGTGGCCACTGGACTGCCAGGAGCTGAGGGCAGGTCTGAAAAGAAACAAATAAGAAATGAGACTTGCATGACAAAGAGTGAGAAGTATAATGTATTGGGTCATATTGTATTTAGATCATCATAGTTAAGCCCTATGCAAGAACTGTCCTGATTAACTATAGAAAATAATATAAATGCAACTCTCACCCAGTTTATCTCCAACCGTGATCTCTCCTGTGGATTCAGAGGGCTCGCCTACACCAGTGGAGTTGCAGCAGCGCACGCGGAAGTTGTAGGATTTACCCTCAGCCAGGTCAAACATGGCAAAGCGGGGAGACTTGACTGGCATACCAGTGTTCACTCTCTGCCAGGTGTCGCTACCTGAAATACACTGTTGACCACAGAGAGCCAGCGACATGTTAGTAAGGCAACAACACATGCTGGCATATTCAAATGATTTATTTTCTATGTTCAACAGTCCAAAATCCAGAGAAAATGAGCTGTATTTGAGAGGCTACCATTGAATTATTGGCACTTACCAATTACATTTTCTGTTAATCAACTAGTCAATCATTGACAAGCTGTTTCAGCACTTTAGTCATTGATTTCTCCTCACCTTCTCAATGTAATACATGACTCCTTCATGACCCCTCTGGACTGGAGGCTTCCAGGCAAGCACCACGTAGCTCTTGGTTGCCTCAGTAACCACAACATCAGTGGGTTCTCCAGGGATAACACCCACTAAGGAGGCAAGAGGAAGCTCAAGTAAATTTCAGTACTAATTTCAATGCTTAGACTAAATAGAAATAACAGAGTATGATGCTGTCATACCGGTGGGATCCTCCTCTGTGAACTTGATCATTCCAGTCCAAGGAGCTGAGGGTCCAGCTATCGGGGAAAAAAAAGAAATACATTTTGAGTGTGCAGTTGGTGGCCTTGTTGCAGTGTGTCAGCAGGATTTTGCCACCATGTCTCTCACCTCTGAGGCGAGCTCTGTCAGAGGGATCCATGGCTACCACAGGCTCGGAAACACGGGATGGACGGCTGACTCCTGCCATGTTCACAGCCCGCACCCTAAAGATGTAAGAACACCCCTCCAGCAGTCCTGTGACAGGGTAGCGAGCGTACTTCACTGGCTTGTCATTACACTGAGCCCAGTGCTGAGAGCGGATCTTGTACCTGCCAAGGGAACATTAAATCAGATTTGTGAACACCGCAAATAATGTTTTAATTCAAATATCAGAATAAAAGAATCTTAAAGTAATTGAACAAACGTTTGAAAGTTGTTGTTTAATGGAGGAGCGCAACAATTGGGAGGTAGCATATGCCTGTATAAAGGCATTCAAGTAAGTGGGTGCAGAACCGGATGCTACTTTGTAGGCAAGCATTAGTGATTTGAATTTAACGCAGGCTGTTACAGGTAGCCAGTGGAGCTTGATGAGCAGCGGGGTAATATGTGACCTTTTGGTTTGATTTAAGACCAGGCGCGCTGCCGTGTTCTGGATCATCTGAAAGGGTACAGCAATCGAGCTGCGAGATGACCACAGCCTGTATCAGGAGTTGGGTGGCATGTTGAGTCAGGCCTGATTTTTTCTTATGTTTTCTGTCAAGATGCCAGTTTGTTGGAAATCTAGTGGAATTTGGGCTAGTGCCATGTGTCTGCAGAATTAGTTATTAGAGACAGCACAAATAATAAAGTAAAGTATTGCAGCCAAAGTAATCAGTGAATATGAATTACTTTTCTAGCAAACAATTCAAATTAACAACAAAGAGTGAGCTGACCAACCTGTCGATGTAATATCCTAGGATGGGGCTGCTGCCCTCCACCGCTGGCTGCTTCCAGGTAACAACCACATAGTCCTTGTTGGCATCATGACAGCGCACATCCAGGGGGGCCACGGGAACCCCCTCCACCTCCACTTCGGCATCTGGCATAGCAAGACACACACACACATACATACGCATGCACTTGTGAGTAGTGCTGTTTCTAAATCAGGCTGATCTCCATTACATACTCAGTTTCCACTTTCTGACCTACTTGCACCTTTACAGTACCGGCATGTGTGGTAGGACAGCAGCTAGCTATGACAGATTACTTCATATCTTGGTAACATTCAAGGGGATTCTGAAGATTCCCTCTTCATGCATAAACCTGATGATTTTTTTTATGTTGGATCGCACTCCCTATGGAGACTTTACCAACATGCAGACAGATATAGAAGCAACATTCCTGGGAGGAAACCAGACACCTCAGAGAGAGTGGTGTGTCACTTAAAGACACAGCAGAATGAATGCTTCCCTAACATGTCTGTGTGTGTGTGCTGAGCTTTAATATGTTGCTTTACTTTTTACATAATGTTGGACAATCCAGTGCAGACATGAGGGTAAGAGTTTATCCTTTTCTGCAATGAAATCAAAGCTTCAGCTGAAAAACACTTTACCTCTGACAAACACATAGGCAGAGTAGGTGTCAAAGCCAGATTTGGTGTTGACGCGCATTGTGTACATGCCCTCATCCTCCTTGTTGAGGTGGACAAGGGTGAGTGTGGCACGTTCTCCAGACCAGTGGGTGTGAACCCATTTAGAGGGCTTCAAGGGGACAGCTAATGGGAGAAGTCAAAAACAAAAGATATCTAATTGGATACATATAGAGGATTAATTAGACAGTAGTTATAAAAGGGAAGATAATGCACCGTTTCTGTTTTATTTTTTTCTACTTACAGTTTCTGTACCAGACTATATCAGGCTGGTATTTTTTCACAGTGGGATAAATAATGACAGTGCAGCCCAGGCTCAGAGTCTCGCCTTCACTGCCAAAGGCTACTTCGAATTTGTCAAGGATGGTTGTTTGAAAGGTAACGCCATGCTCAGGGCAGTAACCATCTGCAAAAGAGGAATAAAAAAACAATGAAAAACATTAGATATTAACACAGTGAAGCTGCATTCATTGACTTTTTGAACACCCTTTTTGAGGCAGTGCAACAAGCCATTGCCAAAACATTGACATATTATGGTGTTTTATTACACGCCCAAAAGACATAGTCATTCATTTGAAGTTGTGTTTTATCCACCATCCACTCCCTCTCATTCCGGCTCAGTTTTTGGTCTTCACTAACTCCTGATTTAAAATATCTGGCTCTTCAGCTGAATGCTAAACGGTTCTCCTCGCCAGTCGCTAACTTTGTCTGCCTGTCGTAATATGTTGGGCAGATGTTCAGTGGGTTTTTTGAGCTGCCTGTTGTTGCCAGTAAAAACAACAGCTGAAAGACCCCAATCATTCTCAACCCCAACCAATCTCAATCATTTTGATCAGTGCAGCTTTAATGTTTTATTCTTTGTCTTATGTAGAGCACCTTAAATTACTCTGTGTATCTTAAATATGAATGGTTAAAACACATTAAGTTGCCTGGCCCTACTTAAAAACTAAACCGAATGATTTAAAGTGTCTTACGTGGTTTAGGATCAAGTGGGCCTCCTTCCTCGCCGTCCTGGAACCCTGTGGAGAAACATATCGCTCAGATATGACACAATGAGGGCACAAAAATCATTTTTCATTTGAGCATGAGATTTAGGACTTTCCTCCAAACATGTTCTACTAAAGCCAGAAAGATCCTGAAAACTAGACACAACTGTCAGACCACGTTATCTCTATTTTAAACTCCGACCTCCAGCCCAAGGAGACAGGAGCTGCTGCAGAGGACAGCAGTAGGGTAAACATTTTGCGCTACATTGGCATTTGCAAGCGTCTTCATCATTTCAGGTGTTAAAAAAGGGCAAACAGTAATGCAAGAACAAACAGGTACCTACTTTTAACAACAACAGTAGCCACAGAAGAAGATTCCCCTTTCACGTTGAGGGCAGAGGCGCAATACTGAGCAGTGTCTAAGAAATCACAGCTGAAAATACAACACGCCGACATGGTGAATTACCAGCATCACATTTGCAGAATATTTTCATAACATAAAAACACTCAGTTTGGGGTGATGTGTATTTTGGGCACATCTCATTAATTCTAACTGAGGCCATGCAGCGTGAGCTTAATGATTACCTACTTCTTGATCTCCAGGGAGTGCATGTTGTAATTGCTCTCGGCTGTGTACTTGTCGGGGTGGGCTTTGGCATCAATGAGCACATTGTTTTTGTACCTTGAAGACAGCAGAAAGACAGCTGGTTTATTTTTACCCTCGTCTTCAGAGTCTGTAATTGCAGAGGAGTGTGTGTGTGTGTGTGTGTGTGTGTGGTGCGACTGTGGAAAATAGATCTGCCCGATGACGAGAGTTTTGGATGGAAACTTCTCTATGACACACACATGACTGATTGCTCTCATCAGCTTTTTTTTTCTCTTCTCGTGACTCAGAAAGGGTTGGGAACGGTGAGTTTGGAGGATGTCTCACCAGGCGATCCTGGGTTTAGGCCAACCAGCCACAGTGCAGTGCAGCTTGAGAGTCTTGCCCTCCCAGACAGTCTGTCCACGGGGCTTGACAATAAACTCTGGAGGGTGTGTCAGGCTGTCTGGGTTCATTTTCTTACGGAACTCCGTCCACTCGTCAATCTATAGCATAACAAAGTGAAGCATAAAGCACATTTGTAGGCTTGTATGCAAGAGATTATTTGAAATTGAACCACAATCCACGGTTGAATGAAAGGGATTTACCGTCCTGCTCAGTTGCATGCGCTCGGCAGATTCCCTGATATGAGTTGTTCTGGTTTTCTTCTCCACTCTGACATGCATGGCCTCCTTGGCCTCCCTGACAAACAGGTTCCTCATGGCCACATAGTTAATCCCCTCCTCTGTAACATCCTCCTCCTGGGCCTCCATCAGACCGCGGACAACATCATGACTGGTGACGGGGAAAAAACATGTGAGAGCAGTTTACAGTGAAAATGTAACTGTGATAAAAAATGTATTGATAACATTGAAGAATACTGATTGAACTTTGTATTTAGGAAATCAATCAATCAATCAGTTTTGTGTTTTGCAGAGTCCTCACTCACTTGGCTCTGAACACCGGAATGACGTAGCCGATAACTTCTTTGTCCGTGTCCATTGCCAGGTAGGTGCGTTTGGCTCTCTTAGGTAGTGGGCTCAGTTTAAACTCCTCCTGCCCCTTCTTTGTCTTCACAACAGTCTTCTGGCTGCAAGGTGAGATACAATAATCACAACATAATGAGCCAATGGTTTACTACAGAACAGCCTTATTCTGCCTCAAAGGATAAGGCTTAACGTAGAACGGCTAATCTGTTAAACTATTTATGGAACAATTTTTTTGTAAACATTGCTATATTTATTGTATTTGTTTATTATAAAATGAATATTGCTGCACAACTACAGTGTGCAACAGTTTCAGGAAATTACTGAGGCCTTTTTATGAATAGAGCTATATATTTTGGCCCATTTTCAAAGACTTATACCTTCAATAGGAGTAAATAAACTGTGCTAAACACAGTCATTTTGTTTTTGTTGACACTAACATAATTACTGCCAGCGTTATCCATTGATTGGATCTACCTTCTAACTAATCTTTTAACACTCTCACAGTCTAAGCAGATAACACAAACCCTGCTAATTCTGATACTAATTATTTAACTCATTTAGTTCTAAATAAAGATGAACGCTTGAACTCTAAACCTGCAAAAGAAGGACAGACAGCATAACACATTACACCTCTATGGTACGTGCCACATTGGTTCATAATGACAAAAAATGAGATAAAAATACCTAAAAGAAGGAATGCAAAGCTGATAAAAATAATGACAAAAATCCACCAACCACCATCAGCATGAACCAGACTGCTGCAAGTGTGCTAGTTACATAAAGACACATTCAGAATATGATTTAGTCCAGTTGCTCTGAAAACGAAGATGTATTTCTGTCCGACCTGCAGGACCCTGACCCATATTACACTCTGACTCATTTACGCTTTTCTCAGCTGGGTATATAAATGTAGCCAGAACTGGTGGATATTCAGCATGAGGGAAAAGGTTCATTTTAAAGCCCTGCTTCCATTCATAATCGCTGTCAAGTCTGCCCTAGTCTATCCATTTGGCCTAGAGGAGAAGCCGCGCAACGTGGCTTTGATAAACTCTATTCCACGCTGGCGAGGCGGGATCAAGTCGATGGAAAGAGCTGAGCGCACAGCAGAGACAGACAGATGGTGAGAGTCTCCAAAGATTTCTGCAGAGACGAGAAACTTTTTTTTTTTTCTGCTGCTGACTCACCAGGTGTGTTGAAGGGATGACTTTGGTTCATTGTGTAAGAAAGTCAAAGGTATAAAAAGTTTTACTGCCAATGTGAAGAATTTAAATCTTTCAGTCTGAAAAGCGCCAGTGTGTGTCAATCTTAAGATTTGAGTACAAATTTAAAACTTTTTATGCAACCAATAAAAAGAAATAAAAACAAGGTGTAGATCTAGTGCACATCTTTAAGGGGAATAACAAAAATCAACTTGAATAAATATGGATAATGACTCAAGAGTTATTAACTGTTACAGGTCCGTGGGAGCCAGTGCACACAGTTTCATGACTTCCATACTGTCTCTTTACAGTTGGCCTAATGGCATCGTCTCATGTCCTGTCTACAGAAATAGCTCGGCCGTCCATGAATATATCTGGCAGCACTTCACTACAGCTGAAATTCCTTCCCTGACCCCTTTTAGAAAGCTATCATGGTTCCAACATGTACACTGAGCCCTGCAGCTTGAAGGACAAAGAAACTCTGACCATGTGACACACCTGAACATACATAATACATACAGACTTGCACTTGTACCAGACTTTCAGAACACTTTGATCGAGCTTCATTGAGTTTAACACCGAACTTCAGCTTCAAGGGAGCTTTGTAGTGACAAAAATCTGTCTCTCCACAACAGTTATTTTCATTATTGGCTAATCTGCCAGTTATTTTCTCAATTAATTGAACTGTTTTGGCATTTTTGGTAGTTAATTAAATATCATTCAGCAAATCTTCACATTGGAAACAAATGTTTTCTTGAAAAAGTAACTTAAAATTCAATCAAAATTGTTGCTGATCAACTTTAAATTAATTGACTAATTGTTTCAGAACATTCTTGTAATTGCCACTGTGTTATTGTATTCACTGCAATGTATTGCTGTATTTTAATATACGGATAGTTTGGAGATGCTAATTAGCTTCTAAAATGGTGCAAATTAAAGCACACAAACAGAATGTGCTCTATCTGTCAAATAAGCACACTACTGTTGCTGTGTAGATGTCCAGAGATGTAGACTCAAGACTTGAGACTTGGACTAGACTCCGAGTTAAATAATAAAAATGAGGACTGAAACCTTGACCTGGACTTGACCTCTTTGAGACTCTCGGGTCTCAAGTTTTGACCTGGTAAAGTCCTTGAACAATAAAAAATAACTAAGCCAGCATGAACACACAGACCTTGCATAGCCTCACAGCTTGAATATTCAGTTGTCGGGCCTTTTCATCGAATTGACTCGCTTTAAGCTTTGTACAAACACAATTAACACAGCTTTGAAAAGACAAGCTGGTATTGATCAGAACTCAGAGGCCTGAGAGATTTATATCCTGGTTTGCAATTTGCATATAAAAGACCCAAAAGATCTTAAAAACAAGCTGTTCTGTAACAGCCTTAGAGAGAAAGATACGTGTCCTTGTAAATATATAAAACCCTGACATCATTAAAAGATGAACACCTCTGAGCAGATGAAGACGGGCAGAGAGACAGCACCCACTCTCCATGAAAACACACTTTGAACCGCGTGTCTTTTCTCTCTCCTGCTGCTGAACACACTTCACAACGGACCCAAAGTACAGTGTTGAATATTTGAAAGAGGTCCGCTTGAATGCATTCGCCACCTCGGGGGTCTACAGAAGTGACAGGTTACATTCACAGAACCTTCACACTTTTCAAATATCAACCATCTCAAGTATTTTGGACCCTTGCGCCTTGTGTCACTCCCATCCTCTTACCGACGGCTGGTGGTCTCGGTGGTCTTGAGAGCCGAGAACGCCTGCTGGCTAACAGACGACTTGGTGCTGAGGTGATAGCTGCTCTCATAGTGATGCTGCTGCTGTTCCTGCCGCTGATGCTGCACCTTCTGCACCACTTGTAATGATCCTGACATCCTGAAGGCCACTCCGCCAACTTATTATATCAGACTTTACTTTCCAGCTCTGTAAACCAATCTCATGGTTATTATTACAGATTTCTGAATTGTGGGGGGGAGGGGTTAGTTTGGAGCATGAGATGGTGATTAGGTATTAAGGATGGTGGTTGTTAAGGTGATGTCGTGATTTTTGTCTTGCGTGAGCAACTAAAGCGCCAGCTCTGGTTAAGCTCTAGTTCTACTAGAAGCAGCAGGGTGGGAATAAACAGCGGCAGCGTCGATGTCTCAGCACTCTACCTCTTGGTTTTGTGTCTTCAAGGATAATTTGAGAATTTAAACCTCGGCAGGTGGAATGGAAAACAAAATGTGGTGTGATGTAATCCAGTGGCTGATGGTTGCACTAGGGAATATCTTAAATAATTTGAGGCTTTGGGTCAATAAATAACAGATGTAACACTCTGCTAGGTACTGAGGCTGCAACTAATGATTATGTTCATTAACACCTGGATAATTTTAAGTAATCATTTGGTTTATAAATAGTAAAAAATGGCCTAAAGCCAATGTTGACATATTCAAACTGCTTGTTTTGTTCAACCAAAAGCCCCAAACTATTCAGCTGTCATAGAAAATAAGCACTTTTTCCACATCCATGTTGCTGGAACCAGTGATTCTTTTTGCATTTTTCTTTTATTGAACTGTTTATTGAGGTGGTTGCATTAGTTTTTGAACAATCAATGAATCATGTCAGCACTGCGAGTTATACAGCTTAAAAACATGAGCCCAATGGGCCCTGTGGGCCCGACCTATGTCCAGTTTAATAGTCATAGGCATTATGTAACCACAGATAAATGAGGTAAATATAAAGTATTGAGACAAATGTATTTTCCGATAGTTATGTCCTTGAACAGCACCTACTAAAGTCTTTATTTGTGAAGAGCTACAAACCGTGAACTGAACTGTAGGTCATGAAGGCACAGAGTGCATGAAGAGAACATCTGAGTCATGAAAACTTTTTGATTGTTTCAGCATAACCAAGAAGTTTTCCAAGAAGTTTTCATCTTTTAGGATGAAATTTCACTTCAATGACACATGCAGTCTAATCTACAAGGACAGAGTAGCCAGAAACAACAAAAAACTGGTTAGTATAAGGGACAATAAGGATATTTGAATTAAAGAACATGATTAAACCAAAATAAAATCAATAAAGTGGTTTAAAAAAGGCCTCAGGCCTTATTGAGTCAGGCTTTAAAAAACTCAGTGTGACAGAAGCTAGTAGAGGAATTACTCAGCATTAGAGACAGACTTATTAATAGAGAAAAAAATATTTTATATGTCACTCACCACAACTAAGAATTCAACCAATCCACAACAGTTGAAAATGAGAGAAAAGGTGTGCTATTCCAAAAAAGTAGCTAAAGGAAGTCCAGGTCCAGGCAAAGCAGCAGGGTGAGGGGCAGTGGACAGGACGGCAGTCCACAGAACAAAAATAATGCTGCCACTCGGCAGAATGCACAAGACACCGTCAGGACCTTTTAAGGCTGGGACGGCTTTAAATTTAGACCATGAGAAGGACCCGGGCGAGCTGAGGAGCCTCTGCTGGGCCTGTGCTGGGAGCAACGGGGAGGAAATGTGTGGTGAATTAGTAGAAGTCGATAAAAGAGGAGCTGCGCTACTTCTAATGGCTGATGTGATCAGTCTGACGTGTTTCAAACAAAGTGCCCCAGTTTTAGAAGAGCCTGAAAACAAAAACCCTGCAGTCAGTGCCACACCACCAAATGTGACTCCTTCGTCATTATAAATGTAGTTTTTTTTCTCCCCAATGTGCAGTCATTTAAATGTTGTAATTAAACTGTCTTAATAAATAATAAACTTGAGTCATGTTTTTTGGGGGGGCTGTTCACACACACACTGTTTGTTAGCGGCTGCTGCCACCTGCCGGCGGGGCACCTGAACTGCATCACCTGTCGGTTGGACAAATATAAATATAAAAGAATAATCTCTGTGTGGGTGTGTGAGTGTAAAAACAAACAAACAAAAAAAAAAAACTATTTTCGTCCTCCCACTCATCAACATTTAATCACATAAGTGTGTAAAAATACACAGACACGTAGGTAAACATAGAATATTCTAGGCCTCCTTGCGCGGCTGTGATTGGTCCGTTTGGCACAGAGGAAATAAAACATTGATGGTTCCTCCTCATCAGCCTGTGGATGCTCTCTGCTCTCTGTGTGGCGTTACAGCTCGTGTTTTTGTTCTGAGGTGGGTGATTTTTTTTTTTTTTTAATTTACCGCTTCGTCTTTGTCTCTTAATGAGTCTTCCTCTGCGCTTTAAAGGCCACGCGTTGTTATTGTTATTGTTATTGTCGTGCCCTGAATTGTTGTCGGCTAGCTCGCTAAAGCTAAGCTTAGTGAGGCAGTTATTTAGGTCAGCTGGCTGGCCCGGTGAGTTAAATGTTTAGTTAACGCTTTGTCGGGTACGTCAGGTGGCAGAAACATGCCCGTAACTCACTCATAGGTACTGTCTTTGTCACTTAAATAACTGTTTCGTGACTATTTACGTTTGTGGTTCAGTTAATGTGTGGCAGGCTAATGCTATCATCATTTTGTTGTGCAAACCTGATGACAGAATATCTAAGCAACTAAGAAGATATAACCAGAAACTCACATAACTGTCAGCTTACATTTTAATCAGCTGTAAGTCCAGATCAGAGGTCCACATCTTAAAACCGGGCCCTCATACATACTGAGCTAACTTGTCCAAGTGCAGCCTTGTTCTCAATTAGATGATGATGAAGTCTCTTCAAGTGGATTCATCCACACCAGAAGTCATTTTCAAAGTCTGTTTGCCATTATAAGACCAATGCAACCCCAAAACATGGTTATTGATTATGTCCTTATTGTGCTCATGGTGGAAACAAACAAGTAAAGTTGAGTCACTTGTAAGATTTATTACTGAACTCTGTCGACTTCTTTCTTTCTGCATTTCTTAGAAAAAGTTAATTAACACAATTGTTTCATAGCCTGGAATAATAAAGCCATATCTGAAGACTGGGGACATTGATCCAAACATTACAGTCCAGAATAAGAAAGAACAACTTCACCCATCTTGTTTAATGTTACTGAGATGCATTAGATCAGGGGTGTCAAACTGTTCCACAAAAGGGCCGGTGTGGCTGCAGGTTGGTCTTTCCAACCAAGCAGCAGCACACCAGACTTGACTCATTTAATCAACTGATCTCAGTCTTCAGAGGGTTGATTGGTCAAACTGTATGCTCTTTGTTGGTTGGAACAAAAACCTGCAGCCACACCGGCCCTTTTGTGGAACAGTTTGACACCTGTGCATTAGATGATAGTGGTATTGATCGATGAGCTTCAGTTGACGCCCTTCGTGTCATCTGTCTTTACAGGAGAGGGGGACTTACCAACCGCCAACATGTCGAGCAAAAGGGCCAAGGGGAAGAACACCAAGAAGCGTCCTCAGCGCGCCACATCCAATGTGTTCGCTATGTTTGACCAGTCTCAAATTCAGGAGTTCAAGGAGGCCTTCAACATGATCGACCAGAACAGAGACGGTTTTATTGACAAAGAAGACCTTCATGACATGTTGGCCTCATTAGGTAACAGTACATTTACACACATTTAGAGCGCATGTTTTCATAAAGCCCATGTAGTGGCTGAGAGTGAGCTTCATAAATCCTCTTTTTCTCTGTTTCATAGGTAAGAACCCCACAGATGAGTACCTGGAGGCAATGATGAATGAAGCGCCAGGTCCAATCAATTTCACCATGTTTCTGACCATGTTTGGAGAGAAGCTGAACGGCACTGATCCCGAGGATGTGATCCGTAATGCTTTTGCCTGCTTTGACGAGGAGGGCACAGGTGGGGTGAAGTTTTCTGTGTGTTTAAAATGATTTGCTCTGCATCTTGTGATGTCATTTTTCAGTGTCTCCTGACGTAATGCTGCCAGGACACATTTTTGTTTTATTAAAAGTATTTGTGATCAAAACAGTCAAAGGAAATTATTAGGTTAGCAACAGCTAAAGAAGCTGTTGAGGTGACCTGGTTTGCATGATGTTGACATGAGGTTGTTTACCTCCCTCTCCCACAGGTATGATCCAGGAGGAGTATCTGCGGGAGCTGCTCACTACGATGGGCGACAGGTTTACAGACGAAGAGGTGGACGAACTCTTCCGAGAGGCGCCCATCGACAAGAAAGGCAACTTCAACTATGTAGCATTCACACGCATATTGAAGCATGGCGCCAAGGACAAGGACGATTAGTGACAGAAGCAGCGCCGGCGGTTTATTCTGTACATTGTGTATCTTTAATGGGTCTTCACTTTAGAACTGCTATATCCTGTTATCTGGCTCATGACAAGCTTCACTGTGGTACAGCTCACTGAAGGTCAATTGTTTAAGCTGCTTGTTGGACCATACCTCTGAACCCCCCACCCCCCTGCTCCAACTCCTCAACCCTACTCCCAAAGCTCATTTGCACATCTGTGAAAAGCCCACTAAAGGGTCGGTCTGTATAAGCTAGTTAAGATGTATGAGAAGACCCTCATGGATAAAGCTGGAAATAAACAGAAACAAGGAGTCTTGTCATTGTGACTGGTTTGCTTTTACTGGATCGTTTGTATTTTGTAGGAAATTAAAAGATTAAACTGCGTTCTGACATGAATCACCGATGCTTTATTCATTTTTCCAGAAATTTTTATTTTAAAACAAAAGCAAAAATCGATATGTGTCAGTCCCCGTGATGCAAGACCAATTCCACAGTTCACATTAATTTAAAAAAATGTAGGATTACGCAGGATCGGTCACTGGATTTAACAAAAGGTGCTGACTCAATGTAGAGTGATAAAGAGACAGTAAATGTCCAAAAGTATGCGGACAGCAGGCTGTTTTTAAATGTGTGGGCTAAGGTTGTAACGATTATTTTCTAAATTTATTTATAAAATGCCGTTCTCATTTTATCTAATGTCACCAAATTATGTGTGACAATTTCCTGTTAGGCCATGAGGATTTTGAAGAAATGGTTTCCTCAGTTTGCTGATTAACTTGACTGGCCTGCAAAGAGCTACGACCACCAGGATGCCTCACATCGGAGCCTGACCTCACTGATGATCCCTGCTACTAGTCTCTTAAAATCCTGTGTTAGTGGCAGGGATTAATGCTGTTTGGGTGTCCACATACTTCTGGACATGCGTGTACAAACTGCCTTGTAGAACACGCCACAGTCGGTACATCAGAAGAAGAAAAAATGTATTTTCTCTGTTATTGAACACTTTGTGAGTTACTAGGGGAACCGATAACTTGATAAGATTGTATTCTTTACATAATTAGCCACAATTCAAAGCACCTCTGATCCTTTCACAGAGTGACTGTGGTTACAATATCTCAAGGAGCACTTCATGTGTCTTTAACCCGGAGAACGTAGCCCAGCTGTGCCCAGGATCAGCGCCGATAACCAGCCTCCTCTTCTGTTCACAGGGTTCTCTGATGAGGGCTCTCTCATACACGTCACGTCAACAATAAATAGACAAGGAGCTGCCCCACACTTGAAGTTTTCTGTACATTTTGCAGTTGCTCACAGAGCAATGTATAGCACACAATATAGAAGATTTTGTAGCTCTACTCCGCCAGGGCAAGATTTTTCGACTGGATCTTTGATAGGTGGTCCGATATACAAGCCTCGATCTTGTCACACTGGGCCAGGAAATCCTATTGACAGAAAATAATAACGTTAAATCATAATAATAGGCAGTACTCTGATTTTCAATGAAAACATTTGGCTGACACTGACCTGCACTGTCTTTACAAGTCCCTTTTTCTTCATCCTGCAGTCATTGAAATTTTCTGGGAGACTCTGTTAGAAGAAGCAGTTTGTTGTTTTCTAGTGTGACGTATGAAAAATGAGACATGCACACAAAAATAAACACACGAGCCAAAATAAATTACCAAAGCATCGATCTGCTCCAGGATCTTCATGAACTGTTCCGCTGCTATTTTCACTCTGTGGTCTAGTTTACCCAGCGCCTCTGCCTGGAGGTCTTTGGCCAGGAAACCCTGCAGAAGAAAATGGGTGATAAATAGAAACTGACCAATGCAGGACAAATCTGCATCCTAAAAAACAAAACTGATAATTGATTGCTTACGTTCTTGAGTCCGGTCAACTCCCCGTCTACCTTCTCCAGCTTTTTAGCTGTCTGCTCCACAGATTTCTCAATGTCTTTTAGCTTCTTCAGTTCAGCTTCTTCCTCGGGACTGTTCTGTTTTTATATAATTGTCAGTATTTGGTTACATAAACTGTCATATACATATACCGTCACGCATTGGCGACAAAGGCCTTACCCGCTTTCCAATCAGCATGAGTTTACAGCCTTCTTTTACTCCATAGCTGGACAGACTCTCCTCCATGTCCTTCAGTGATTTTCCTGAAATGCCAGGATGGATAGGGAGTCGGATATATAATATAACATTCAAGCTCACTTGACTGTGAAAGAAAAGAGAGAAACCTACAACAGTCTACCTTTAAAGATGAGTTTCTGTGAGGTCTGTGGAACTCCAGTAGCTTGAGTGAGAGCATCTGACAGGTCTTTGACAATGGGGCCCTTGCCATCATCCTGGCCGGTTAATGTGATGCTGTGCTTTGTAGATCCTGGAGTGAGAGTGAGAAATTACAGCTTCAAGTGTAAAAATGTTAGCGTAAGGACTTCCCTGAGTGGATTTTCTTTTTTATCCTGGAAAAAAGTGAATTACTTGGATGTAAACATGACCGTTCAGATTGATCATTTTCATCCCTGAATCACAAATTAGTAAACGTTAAACTTGGGGATTAGGCAAAAAGTGTTTGAGCATACACTGATCATATATTACAGAAACATTATTCTACAGCAGGGGTGTCCAAACTTCCTTTAAAGAGGGCCAGTTTTGATAATGTGAAGATGGCCGGGGGCCAATACTAACATTTTAAAAAAATGAAAAAATTACCAATAAAAGTTACATACAAATGCACTGTTGTGTAACAACTTTGTTTTCATTGTCACAGTTATCTTTTTTTTTTTAAATGGCAATGTAGATTAGGTATAGTGGCAAGATGATGGTAATAGTACTGAAGATATGATGGTAATGTTATTGTTAATAACAGTATATAATAACAGTAACAACAATAATATATCTATAGAGATACACGTAGAAGTGTGTCATATATTTAGCCTTTAGTCAAAAAACTACTTAGATAAATTAAAATGTCAGGTGTCAGATGTATAAAAAAATACGGTTTGAACTTCTAAGTGCAACACATTAATTCGAGGTAAATGTTTCATTGACTATGTTCAAGCATAAAGTACATTAAAGTTAAAACACTCGCAGATGTTTAGTAGAGAGTTAGCCACATTGGCTAACCATCTCCTCGCTACTCGAGCGTTGGTCGATGGTTAGTAAACTCACATTTCCATGTCTATCTATCATCTGTTAATGATCGTATAACATCAGGCAAAAATCGTATTACCGTATGTGACTGTCACTGTTATCGTCTGCTCTGACATTTTGTTTTTTTTAGCGTCTTTAAATCACAGCAAGAAAACACACCGCTAACTGTGACATTAGCTGATTGCTAACTACTTCCGGAACAGACAGGAAACAGTTCTTCGTGCAGTTGTAGTTTTTTTTTTACTTTATTAATTTACCTTTTTATTAACGGGACGATAAATACACACAAAATACGCACGTACGCACACACACACACACACACATACACACACACACACACAAACTGGAGACATAAAGTGAAAGCATTTAAGTAAGCGCACATATATCGTATAAAAACAAAGCAGATTGTGTTTTCACCGCATTGTTTGTGGTTTTAACACCAAAGAGTGGTGTCATGTTCAAAAAGTTATCGTCAAACGTGTCCAAAGTTTGTCTAAGAGGTGGATATTTTCCATAAAATAAAACAACGTTTCCATGCTTTGAGCAATAAAGGTTGTTCAACCGGCTCTGTGGCGCAATGGATAGCGCATTGGACTTCTAGTCAAGCACTTGAGGAGTGATTCAAAGGTTGTGGGTTCGAGTCCCACCAGAGTCGCACTTTTAAACTGATTTCAAAGCTGTGAGACATGTTGTGTACGTTTCCAACAATGTCCTTGTGGGCATGAATACTCAGCAAAACATGAACTACGTGACCTTGAGGCAGCACATACGCTTAGTGAGAAACTAAATTACATTTTCTGTTATAAAAACACAATAAAACCCAAAAAAGTCCCAACAAATATGTTGATACTAAATGTATTAGTAATATATTCACCGACACTTTGTTTTTTTGTTTGTTTTCCGACAAAACGCACATTTTTTCAATACACTCTACACTCTCAGTAACTCAGTATTATTAACACTTCACCTAACATTAAAAAAAAACAAACATTTTAACCCAACCCGTGTCGGGACATGAACTCAGGTCTCATGTGCAACAGTTCTCCTGTTTGTAAACATAATGTTTTATTCACACAAACATACTTTATCTTTGAAATGAATTGTAGATTTTAGTCAGAAATCTGTCATAAATGTTGTATTTTGTTTAGACACTTATTCAAATATTGAGAGTTTACAGTCTTAGCACGTTACGATTTAAGTATATGATGACCGATTCCATGCTCTAATATGTCCACTGTGTTTGTTTTTAGGTTGTTTTTGTGCTGTTTTTAGGTTGATACATATTCATATTCAAGCTCTTCCCCAGCAAACAATTTAAAGTCAAACAAAACTCATAATTAACACTCAAGTAACACTAGGCTATGTGGTCCAGGTCATTTCATATTTTGAGGTCAAGTTTCAATAAATGTCTCCTACAGCCTCTGAAAGACTGTAATGTTGGCCGCAGACATTGATATCAACAATCAGTGAAACAAAACTCTAGAATTTTTATATTTCTGTATTTTTTCTTTTTTATTTGATAGATTTTTTGGTGTTTTTTTTAAAATTTAAATTAAATTAAATTATGGGAGAACCAGAGCACCTGGAGAAAACCCTTAGAAACAGTCATGTACACTTGCATGTACACTTGACTCATTGCTAGCATTGGTTCTGTCAGCTGCAGCTGTAATCGGGGACAGCAACGGCAGCTTCAGCCAAGCCAGAATTTTTTTTCAATTTAAATTAAATAAATTGTGGGAGAACCAGAGCACCTGGAGAAAACCCTGAGGCACAGTACATATAAACTTGCATTTATACGTACTGTGCCTACAATTCGATGCCGCATCTTCACTTGATGACATCTAACAGCAGCAACTTATATTCTGGACCATTTCGGAGAAGGCCACTTTGATCCTCTTGAACCACTTCCGCTTGGCTTTGACCTTGACAAAGTCACTTGGATTGTTATTGGTGCCATCAGTAGCAGCTTCATCTTGCCAAGCTTGGGCTGGTGGTCCATTATCATTGCCGGCAGGAGTTCTATAAGTTGTGTCTGCAAGCATGTAGCGTGGACCTGCAGCAGTGGCTTCTTCTAATGGTATTCCATGATTATTGTCCATAGTGGTTTCTTTATCTTTACCTGACATTACAGGGCGCTTGGAGCTGGAGAAGGCCAGTCTGATCCTCTTAAACCACTTCTTCTTGGCTTTGACTTCAACAAAGTTACTTGGATTAGTATTGGTGCCATCAGCAGCATCTTCATCTAAGCCAGCTTGGGCTGGTGGTCCATTGTCATTGCCAGCATTGGTTCTGTCAGCTTTGGCTGCGACTCTGTAATCAGGGTCAGCAATGGCAGCTTCAGCCAAGCCAGAATTTTTTTCAATTTAAATTAAATAAATTGAGGGAGAACCAGAGCACCTGGAGAAAACCCTGAGGCACAGTACATACAAACTTGCATTTATACGTACTGTGCCTACAATTCGATGCCGCATCTTCACTTGATGACATCTAACAGCAGCAACTTATATTCTGGACCATACCGGAGAAGGCCACTTTGATCCTCTTGAACCACTTCTGCTTGGCTTTGACCTCGACAAAGTCACTTGGATTGTTATTGGTGCCATCAGCAGCAGCTTCATCTTGCCAAGCTTGGGCTGGTGGTCCATTGCCGGCATGAGTTCTATAAGTTGTGTCTGCAGGCATGTAGCGTGGGCCTGCAGCAGTGGCTTCTTCTAATGGTATTCCATGATTATTGTCCATAGTGGTTTCTTTATCTTTACCTGACATTACAGGGCGCTTGGAGCTGGAGAAGGCCAGTCTGATCCTCTTAAACCACTTCTTCTTGGCTTTGACTTCAACAAAGTTACTTGGATTAGTATTGGTGCCATCAGCAGCATCTTCATCTAAGCCAGCTTGGGCTGGTGGTCCATTGTCATTGCCAGCATTGGTTCTATCAGCTGTGGCTGCGACTCTGCAATCAGGGACAGCAGCAGCAGCTTCAGCTGAGCCAGCTTGGGCTGATGATTCATCTTCATTGCCAGCAATTTGTCTGTCAGCTGTGGCTGCGACTCTGTAATCAGGGTCAGCAGCGGCAGCTTCAGATAAGCCAGCTTGGGCTGGTGGTTCATCTTCATTGCCAGCAACACTTCTGTCAGATCTGGCTGCTGTGCTGAACTTGGGGAAATCATCAGCAGCTTCAGCTAAACCAACTTGGACTGGTGGTTCATTGTCTTTTCCAGCACTGGTCCTGTCAGCTGTAGCTGCAACTCTGTAATCAGGGTCAGCAGCAGCAGCTTCAGCTAAGTCAGCTTGGGCTGGTGGTTCATCTTCATTGCCAGCAACACTTCTGTCAGCTGTGGCTGCTGTGCTGAACTTGGGGAAATCAGCAGCAGCTTCAGCTAAACCAACTTGGACTGGTGGTTCATTGTCATTGCCAGCAATGCTTCTGTCAGCTGCGGCTGCGACTCTGTAATCAGGGTCAGCAGCGGCATCTTCAGCTAAGCCAGCTTGGACTGGTGGTCCATCGTCAGTTATAGCTGCAGGTCTGTAACTCGGGCCTGCAGCAGTGGCTTTATCCAATTTTATTCCATTATTAGTATCTGTTGGGGTGTGTTCATCATCTTGGGGTCTTGGGTCTTTCGAGGAAGTAATGCTTGACGTTACAGGGACCATGGAGTCAACTGTTGGCTGCTCCCGCTGGCAGTTTTCAATAGTAAGGCAGGCTAATCTCACATAATCGTTTTGAGTGTGACTGCCAAAGTGATCCATTGTGATAAAAGTGTGCCCTAAAGCGTTGCCGGGTGTAATTCTTTTTTCAGGATCCACACGCAGTATAGATTTGATGAGGCTTAAAAAGGCCTGTGCATCAAGAAACTCAGCAAGATCCTTCAGTCTTTCACCGATGTTCACAATGTCGTCAAGTCTAGTAAAGGTGGTAGAAATTCCTTCACATTCTGTGATCTCTGAGCCTGTTGTGAGGGTATATTCAGTGGGTGTTTTCAGCCTCCATGGGGAATAACAGGCGAGACTGTCCTTGGTGAAAATTTCTCTGGTACGCAATCCAAAGTTCAACAGACGATAATCAGGCTGACCTAGCATTTGCACAATGAGTCTCATCACCTGGTACTCACACTTAGATGGATACAGGTAGTCGCCCAGTAACACAAAAGCCAAAATGCAGCCAAGTGACCACATATCAACTGCTGCATTCGGTGGGAGGCCCAGGATGATCTCTGGGGCTCTGAAGCTAGTAGTTTGAATAATCTGGCCACACTCCAAATCACAAACTGGCCTGGCCAGACCAAAATCAATTAATTTCAGCCTGAAAGGCTGCAAATTATGATTTACTAACATTATATTGTCAGGTTTGATGTCTGTATGTGCCACACCTATGTTTTTGAGGGTGTTTAGAGCCACTAGCATCTGTTGTGCGATTACTCTAACCTCAGATAAACTTAGAGGAACAAAAGACCTCTCACGCATCAATTCAAAAAGGTTTTTGTCAAGCATTTCAAATATCAAACAATGATATCTCTCATGTGAGAAAAGTTCAATAAATGTAAGCAAGTTATTCTTGTTGACATCAAGGCTTTGGAGTTTTCGAAGCATAGCAAACTCGCGAAAACATGTCCCAGACATGTATTTAGGCATTATCTTTACGGCCACATTCTCCCTAGTGTGCAAGTTTATGCAGTGGGCTACTTTTCCAAAACCCCCCTTCCCTATAAACTTATTTATCTTGAATCTGCTAGATTGACTGTACAGTATGTCTTCTATATGAAGATCTACTTTATCATTCTGAGGGGTTTCTTCGCACACTGGAAATGGATATTTCAAGTTAGCAATGGCTGAATCATTCCAACTTATCACTTCGCCTGACAATACCATGAGCTTGGATTCAGCTGTTGTCAGGGCAGGTGAATTCTCATCATTGGCGTCATTAATGTCACCACCTGTGATAAAGCAGTGCCGTAAAGCTTCACTTGGTGTGATTCGGTTTTCAGGATCTAATTGAAGCAAAGATTTTAAGAGGCTTAAAAAAGCCTGTCTATCCTTACAATCAGCGTCATTCGTCACTGCTACACAGATGTCGTCAAGACTTGTAAATGTGTCAGAAATTCCACGGATTCTTACAGTCCCAAAGCCTGTTCTGAGGTTGTACTCACCTGCTGAATTCAACCTCCACGAAGCACAAGAGGAGTCTTGGGTCTTGTTAAAATATGCCTCGGTATACATCCCAGTGTTCAACAGGTGATCATCAGGTTGACCTTGCATTTGCACGATGATTCTCATCATCTCATATTGGCAATGTGTTGGATACAGGTGTTCACCCATGTATGCATAAGCCATAATGCAGCCAAGTGACCACACATCAATGGCTTCATTCAATGGAAGGCCCAAAATGACTTCTGGGGCATTGTAGCCAATATCTTGAATGTTTGCATCACACGTCATTTTCTGAACTGGAACAGCACAACTGAAATCAGTCAGTTTCAGCTTGAAGGGCTCCAACTCATGATTAACAAACATTATATTGTCTGGATTAATAAAACCATGTACCAGACCTATGTTCTTCAGTGCATCCAGAGCCACCAGGATCTGTTGTGAGACTACTCTAATCTCAGATAAACTCAGTGGATTAAAATACCTGTCCACGATCAGCTTGTGAAGACTCATGTCCAGGTTTTGTAATGCAAGACAAACATGTCCGCGGTGCATAAAATTATCAACAAGCCTGACCAAGTTATACTCATCTATGTTGAGCTTTTGGAGTTGTTTAAGCACAGCCAACTCTTTTTTACCAAGCCAGGCGTTGTTTCTCAACACAATCTTCACAGAAACAAGCTCCATAGTGTTTAATTTTATGCATTCAACCACTTTTCCAAAAGCCCCTTGCTCCACAAAGTTTACAAGCCTGTATTTGCTTGATTCACTATACAGAGTGTCTCCTATGTGAAAATCTTCTTTCACTTTTTTAGCACAGCAAGGAAAGTGATCCATAGGTGCCAATAGACGTTTGTTTGCGTCTGGAAATTTTTCTTCATTAGCTGCATCCCTGCAACGCGATTCAGAAATTTTTTCTTCCTTGCCTTTCGCAGAAGAAATCCTCTCATTGTTCACACCTGCCATTTCTGCCATTTGTTATTTGTTGTTTGTAAACTTAACCAACTAACCAAGTAAGTACAGAGTGACCCATGAATAAAGTCATGACATCAAAGTCATGACATCATGTGACATTGGAATGTTTTGATTTGATCTTTTCCTTTGATCTTTTAAGGCTCACACCATGTGACCATGGTGATGTCACCATGGTAACAGCTGTGTGTGTGTGTGTGTGTTGGGGGGGGCCTTAGCCCTTTGCCAGTCTTTATGCTAAGCTACATCAACTGACAGTCGTTCCCCTCTAAGCAAATGAGCATATTCCCACAATGGCATAATTAATGTAGTTGATTACATAAACTACTGTAACAGTTCGGGTACAGTAGAGTGTAGGAATCCAGCTTGGTTGGCAGGACCTCTGGGAATTTGTTGGGGCCAACAAATTAAACCTTTACAAATATTAATAAGAACAACATGTTGATAGTAGTGCACCCTCTTACACAATGCGTAATCCTGCTTTCTCTTGTCCAGGAACATAAAAGTGAAGATCTGTGAGCAGAGTTTTTACAATCTTCTCCATAAAAAAAGAAAAATGAGACGGCGAACAAATGAGCAATTCAAGGTTAAATTAACACATCATTTATTTTGCATGTTTCAAATAACCTGCAGACATTTGATCAGGCTCAGTGGGAATCATCTCCACCTTTGAGAACTCAAACAAAACGGTAATGACTAAACAACGCACACAAAACTAGAACCAAAACAAAACAAGTGAAAATAAATTATTACTAGGTAACACTGCTGCTGAAAGAGACGTGGAGGTGTCAGACAGGAGGACGAACAGGGAGAATAATGTTTTTAAAAAAGGTTCAGTATGTTACAAGGCCACATGCTAGCACAGTAGTGGTAACAATACACAACCCAACACAGCTTTGAAAATCGTAGTGTTCTCAGGTCAAATGGTTTTGCATGTATAAATGTTACTCTACATATAAAAGTGTTTTCAGTTGAAGTGCAGTCGTTTGAATCCATCCCTTGTTTATGTGGCGGGAATCTGGGGCAGGCCAAACTCATCCACCAAAACACCGTCCTGGAAACAAAAGAAGAAAGCACTTAAATGATGCATTGGCAAGCAAACAGACCTCTAAACACACACTTGGATTTTCAAGTGTTATTATCTTTTCAGCTGGTTCGTGGATGGATTCAGTCACAGGGCGTGAGAGCTGTTTGTAAACAACCTTATGTAATAAAAAGGCGTCACTCATTTTAGCCCATTTACTACAAGAAACATTTACTCTATATTGGCATCAGTAATCATAACCAATATGTACAGGACGGTGAGCGACCATACCAGCGTTAATTTTACTTCTGTGACAGGTGGACAATATTAATTTTATTATTTAAATTCTGACATTGATAATGAAGTCAAATTTTCACTGCGTTGTCCACGTTTATATTTCCTGCATGAAACAACATGCTAAGAGCGCACGGGGACCATCTAATAAGTATCTCAGATGCGTGTTTTGTAGTTCTCCTTCTCCTAACTCCTTATGAATTCTTCTTCACACCTTTCCTTGACCTTGTGATGTTTTCTATCAAGGTCAAGGAAAAGTGGTTAGGAAAGGACTTAGGAGCAATTTTTTTTTTTTAACTTTTCGACAGTACCCAATGTGGCTTTTCATAAGATTAAAACGAGTGTAAAAAGACGATTATGGAGATGTTTTGATTTAAAAAAGGAAACCACGGCAACACATGCAAACATTTTGTTCGTTTTATGGAACTTCATTGCTGTGTTTCTATCCTGGATAGAAGGATTCAGGATTCAAAATCCTGAATTTAGTATTTGCGCTGTATGCCTACCAACTACAGTACACAGCATTGCAAAGACTCGCAACATGCCTGTGAAAACCAATATGTGCCACAGACATGAGGAGGATAATGTGGATTTGTCTATCAGGATGTTCAGCATTTAAAACAAGTGAGAGTGCACCTGTGACAGGTTTCACTGATACAAAGAAATGGTACGTTTCATACATAGTCAGTGGACTAATTTGCCTAGACTGTGGTAGAAACACAGACAACAAACTGAATGAACCATTTAACCCTAAAAGCAGTTCGTGGAACTGAAAAGAGCGTCCGAGCATTGCATGAACGCACGACGCTGACTGTGTTTTTTATGTCTCTGAAAATATGATGATGAAAGGGGTTGTCGCTGTTGGTTATTTCTCTGTACTTTCTTACAATAATGAAGTGAACTGAAACAAGTGCTCCAACCTGTGACTTCACCATAATGTCAGTCATCACAGTGCTCCACAGTGGTCTGAAGACCGTTACCTTGTTTGTCTTGCTGTCGCTGGGGATTCCTTCGGGAATGGACGGGGCAGCTGAGGCCTCATCCAGATACGAGCTGTCATCATCCAGCAGCAGCTCATCGCCCAGCGCGTCCAGCTCTGAAAGCAGTTACACGGTGTTTGTAAACACTTTTCACTCAAAAGAGATAAAATACGTTCATGTTTATGTACTCGAAGTGTGTCATTTGGTTATTAAATGATGATTATTAAAGATAATGTTTGTCTTTGTTACATTCTACTTCATAACTGCATATGACTCTTTAATACTAAATACTTTTCACTACAGCTGGGCTGTTTGTTTGTCTGGAGTTGTCTGTTTTCTGTGGTTTAAAACTTTCAGCATAACAATGCCGTGGGCAGCTTCTAGGAACTAAAACAATGCGCTGCTTATTTCAGACCCCAGACAATAATTTTCCTCTTCAATTGTTTCTTTTATTTGTCTGGCACAATGAGTTTTCTTAGAATGGTAGACAGAAGGCGTCTCTGCCTGTTTCTCCATTTAAACTCGCAATTTAAACAGACAAACTGGATCCAAACTCAGAGGCGTAATCCCGTGAAGTCAAGCATTTCTAAACCATACAGGCAAAAAAGGCCTATCCCGGTATACCTGCTTCAAGATCGTCCTCGTCTATCTCTGGAGTGCCGTAGCTGCGGCTCAGGGCCTCTTGTACTTCACTGGCGTCCTCCATCATGTCCTCCAGCTGATCTTGTAAATCCTGCAAGTTCAAAAACATGTGATCACCTTTAATGTCCCACAATTCTCACCGGAACAACTTACGACCAAACGGATGAGATGCAGATTCACCTGACTTTTGTTTGGTGTTGTTTGTAATTGGTGTTAAGCGTACAGCATTAGGAGCAAACAATCATTTATCAGTGGAAGACATCAGGACAGGTTTAAGCATATATGTGATAAAGTCTTCAGACTACGTATTTTACCTTTGATTGTTGACATCAGACTCCATTTGATTGAAACAGGAGTGAGGAACAGTTTTAGAAATTTGAATTATGGAATACATAAAGTACATTTTTATTGGATTGAATCCCCGCTCTCTGCTGTGTACGTCTTGACATACTTCAAATAATATGTACAAAAAGAGAAAAAATGACTTGGGTCTTCTGTTAGTTTTGATAACTGGTGTGTCCTCATCTATCAATACAGAACTGCTGAGTGATTAACAGAAACACTGTAGGCGTGTGTAACAAACATACGTCGATCTGATCAAGTTTGACGTCCTTGTAAGCCCTTTTCATCTCCTTTGCACCGATCTTCATGGCCTCCACCTGGGAACAGAAAATGCATCATAGAACGCGTTTTTAGTCACCGGTGAAAAAAGAGACACACAAAAAAGACACATGTCGACAGAGATCAAGGTAGATCAAAATCAAATGTAAAACATGTAAGCATGACAAGAAGCTGATCATATACGTTCAATATCAAGCTGCAGGAACTTAAACTACTGAGCGTTCCTGTCATGTCGTGTGACTCTTACTGTTGTTTTGGTGTCCTTTAATGTCTGGATTGTGTAGTTTGCCTGCTCCATGTTAAAAGATTGCTGAGCCAGCTGCTCTCTTTGCCCTTCGTACCTGAAAACAAATACAGTCTGTATTAAAGCATTTGCATTGTGCATTTCAGCCTTAATAATACTGGATTTCTGAAGCTGATCTGTTTTGATATTTGAATATTTTTGACGGTTTAGACTTTTAATAAATCGCAATTCAAATATTTTGTATATGGGCATATAATACTTAACTTGCACTGACTAATTCCCTGACTAAGCTTGTATAATGTACGTTTTTCACCAAAGAGTTACATATATATTTCGACATAGGTAGAGTTATATGTTCTTTCTTCCCTTAGACTTTTTAATAGAAGGGGACATCCTGCTTGTCTCTGACTGGCCAGTACTTGCTTGTTGCCTTCATGGGCTCGAGTTGGTTTAGGTATGAGGACTGAGATTTTGTCAAGGCGAGGGCAAGAATGTCAGCCGATCACAGGCAAAACCGCCTTTTAATCCAGAAGATTGCAGCCAATAACTTATTATTATAATGCAACACGATGACGCTGCGGACCTGAACATGAGGACATTTTCTCTATCCAGAATAATTGACTACCCCTGATCTATAGCATACATAACCACCGGCATATGTAGCACATTTCTGTGCAGCAATATCTCGATGCAGCACTTAAAAGTTGTTCAAATATGTCTTCATATGTCTGACAGCACGGGACTCACATTCTCTTCTGTTTCAGGACTCTCATCGCCTTTTGTTTCACCATGTTCTGCATTTAAAAAGGAACACATGAGATTAAAGTACAGTCTTGTATAACATTCATAACAACTCCTAAGGTGGACCTGGTGTGTGTGTGTGTGTGTGTGTGTGTGTGTGTGTGTGTGTGTCACCTTCGAGGGCCCATCTCTCATCTTCTTCATCTGATCCTTGTACTTCATCAGTTCAGCGTCTAGTCTGCTAATCTTCTTTTCTATGGACTCTGCCCTCGCATCCACCTGACGGAGAAGAAGGAGAAGCCATTACAGTGCCCTGCCCTGTGATGGAGGACAGCTGCACGGCTAACAGCCTTTAAGATAAATAACAGTCGTGGGTGAAATAAATCTGCCTCTCGCTGTAAATGACAGGCGGCGTTTGTGTCTGCTTAAGTGGGAAGGTGCTTACTAATTGTAATCTTGGTGGCTAACTAGCACGGTTCGCTGGTTTGACTGTCCTCTTTTATGGCCATGCTAGCTTAGTAACGGGACCGTTAGGTCACATAACACAGACATAAACAACAAAACACCTCTCAGCCTGACAGCACTCACATTCCCGATACAGTCCGACAGATTAGGAGGAGGCGCCTTTGGCTTCCCGCGTCCGAATATTCTGTTCATTTTTTTCCCCCCTTAAACCGTGTAAATGGCACGCAGCCTTCAGCTTTCCTCAGAAAACACACAAAAACATCAAATGCGAGAGGGTGACTCCATTGAAGACACCAGGAAGCAACGGTAAGGACGCAAACGGCTCCCATTGGTTGGCGTAAACAGTTCTGACCAATCAGGGGCGTCGATACGCGGCTGCCCCCCTGTGGCGAGCACAAGGTTTGCAGCTTTAGTAAAGACCCATTGTCCGCATAGACAACGTTACTCAGTCTTTGTTACACCTCCACACTGCAGATATATCTCATGACAGCATTAAATGAGGTTATGATTATATTTTTGACTTATCAGACTCTTTGGTTTTCACAATGCACATTTGCATAAGTTATTGCACAAGAGTCAATTTGTATATTTTTCTTATGAGATACTCATGTCCATATATATCTATATTTATGCAAATATACACACTTTACCTTACTTTTATGTTTATGTTTTTATGTTTTGTCATCTGTCATGTCCCTTGTCTGTACTCACTGTACTCACGTCCATGAGTATGTTCTGATTCTGATTAATATTTAGTAAATGTAATACACAATGTGCAATGAACCCCTTTCCTCCATAGATACAGTTTCATAGCCCCATTTTACAAAAGGTCTGATAAGATGCAATAATGCCTTTATTAAAGGGGAATAAATCAATTACTAATGTTTGTCAGATCAGCAGTGGAAGAAAAAGAAAGAAAGAAGAAGTTCTACTTGAAAATATTTACATATTGGAGCCTTTCTAAATGAGATATTTTGAATACTTTGAACAACTGAGACAATTAATGAGTATTTTATTAGTAATTAATCTGACTATTACTTTCTTGATTAATTGTTTTGTCTATAAAATAGCTCTTTAAACAGTATTGTCCATGTCCCACAGACCATGGTGGCATTTTCAAAAAGTTTGTCATCGGTCCAAAATCCCAAAGATGTTGAGTCTTCTGTCATGTTTAAGAAGAAGAAAAGCATCAAATCCTCATATTTGAGGAGCTTGAACCAGCAAATGTTTGGCATCTCAGCTTTAATAATGGAAGAAAATCAAGTCAAAATAGACAGAGATTAATTTTCTGTTGATTGACTGGATTAGTCCGCTACTTGTGCAGCTCGAAATGGAAGAGACGTTTAGGGGAACTACCTTCATCTTAAATAATGCACAGTATTTTAGATGCTCATCATGTTTCTTATGTCTTCAATCTGAATCTCTTGGTTAGTTACTTCTTTGGGGATTACACTTAGAGAAAGAGGATATAAGCTTACTATTTCTGGTTTTATGTCATTGATAAGACCATTTTTTTGGGGTTCCAGGTTCTAAAAACTCTCTCTGGCCTGGTGTTTATCCTCCTCCTGCATGACCAATATCCATTTATTGTAACCTTATGGATGTTTATATTAATACGATTTAATTAATAGCACGTAATCCTAATACACATAATGATAATCATTTTCTGTTTTTCCCACCACTCTGTAGCATGTGCTTTATACAGCAAGCAATGAGTGACAGTTTTTCCTTTGAACAATGAAGTCTATTAGAGCCTTATTAGACACGAGAGCCTGTTCCTGAACCTGACTATATGTAATGGCTTACTAATGCACACTAACCTTGAGAGACCGAGTAGAAAAAAATGCAGTAATTTTGGTCATTATAGTTGACAGCTTCATGAATACAGACAAGGACTGATTTAATTTGCCTCCAAATCACTGATGATCTTTGTGCATCATTAGGCCTGTCAGCTGCACTAAAGTGTGCTGCGTTTTCCTCAGTGAGAAATATCTCAGTTTAATTTTTGTAATTAAAAATGAAATAAAATCGTAGCCCACCCATGCAGAATTGACACCGGGCTTCAGTTCTCCACTGGTTGTGTCTTCAGCTTTGTCACTGCATTAGAATATATAATACCAAAATACTAAAATAAAAACTTATCTGACTGCTTTCGGTTAAACCTAAAATAACTATTTTTAACCACTAGGGAGCAGCAAAAACAACTGGCGAACACGACACTGACATATCATCATTTTAAGTTGATGCAGCACACTTTGCATCCAGCAGTTACAGAACAGCATTATTATCTTTACCTTTGGAGTTTCCAGTGGTTTCCAATGAATACTGCAAACACATACAAATGCAAATTGTACATATGTTTTACATTTATAATTTGACAGTCAAATGAGTGACACGAATGCTCCACCAGGTTGTCGTTGCAAAGAAGAAGAAGCAGTAAAATGTTGCTGTCAGCATTTCTGGTAAGTGCACAACGGCTGTAATCGAACTGAGAAAACACTAACCTGCTGAAATTAGCGCATTAAGCAAGAAGTACATAGTATACACAGTGTATAACATAGACATGTACTCACAAAAACAATGGAATTGGTTGAGGCAGGACTGAATTAATCCAGTACAGAGCCACAGTGCCAAAATAAGCTGTTAAACCTCTATTAACCTCCCCATTTTCCCCACTTTTTGTTGTCTGTATGTATTAGTTAGTAATTTGGTTCAAGCACAAATTTATTTACCAAACTATACAAAGCTCACTATATACTAAAGTAATAAAAACATCAAAATGGGGGCCTAAAGATTGGATAATAAATGTTAATGGAAATTAAGGCCCTGTCGTTTAAGATGATAATGTGCTTTAACTAAAGTGGAAATTTATGGATATGAAAGAATGCCTAATTTAAGTCATGACATAACAGTTGACCTGCTATAGGCCCTAAAGCACTTCACACTCAGCACGCTTTATGTTAAAAGGCACAGATAAGCCTTAGAGAAACTGCAGACTCTCTTGAGTCCCTGACTAAGATGCATTGTTGACCCACATTATTGTTTGCCTCCTCCTCCCAGGTGGTATGACTGTGGAGAACTTTAGGTGCCCTGTAAAGCTGTGTGATATGCAGTGATGAATGTTCAGGCTTTTGGTATCTGACCATGCATACAAGCTGTACCAACATTTTCTCAGATGTCAGTTTTGTGTCGCAGTAAACTTATATAATCAAGCACAAATGGGCCTCATATTTTTTTATTCACCAACATGAAGATTGACCAGAAGTGTTCCACATTATGGTTCATGTAGCATGAGCAGACACTTTTTTAATTAATTAAAGTACCTCAAATTAACTGCTACTAACCCTTTGGGCACTCACTTCATAATCCGCACTGAGGGGATAGGACCTTAGGAGGGCAGCGTAAACCCCTGCAGGTGCTACATGTGTGTAATGGATGGATGAGGCACAAGAGTTTGGTTAGCAGCGACGAAGTCTGAAGCACAGAGAGAACTGGATTATTATATTATACGTAGAAACTGTAATGTCAAAGCTGCTCTGGCTATGTACTTTTTTACGGACTGGTTGCACAGCAGACATTTTGACATGTCATATCAGGAAACCCAGCTGTGTTAATGATTTCTGTGTTCCCCTTAGAGGAGATCCTGTTATTTTGTGTGCTGGTTCACTGTCACTGTTACTCTTAATGGGACTGAGCTGTCATTACTTTTATCAACTCATTAAGTTAAGTTTTTCCTGCTGTGACTAGTCAAATTTTTCTGTTGTGGAACCAGTCCATTGTGTGTGTACCATCAGGAGTACCACACTCCAGTGTTTCAGTGTGGATAAGAGTAATTCAGCTAAATGTTAACCTTACGAGACAGCTGGGCTCACGGGATCATGAAATTATGAGAGAATCCATCTTGCCAGGCAACACTGGTGAATTTTACACCTTCTGTTCATTTTTCATTCTGTGCAAGTGAACCTTTGCTTTCAGTGGCAAACCAGATTCAGAACTGTTGAACTGAGTTCAACAAATTAACATATGTTGCACGTCTTGCACTGCTCGAATTTCACATTTGTGACCGCAGCCACAAGCTATGTGCTCGAGTTTGTGAAGGGAAAACTATGCGGAAGTGCCAAAACTGCAGTTCCTCAAACGTCCACTTGAGTCTGGCTACAGAACAAATCTGTCTCCATAAGTCCCCATGTTAAAATGTCCAACTTCACAGCAGAAATGACATAAACATGTTTACTGCCTGGTACAAAAAACAGTTTTGGTCTCTATAGCTAATTTCCCCGTTCATGACAACTGCACGGAGGGTGAATTTTTATATAACTCGCCTGTTCATATTATATTAAGGCTTAAAGTTATGCATAATTAACAGTGTTGTTGCTTCGATTGACAGGTAGGTGCTGTTAGAGGTGGCTTGTTCAGTCATATGCTGTCCATTCTTACAACCGACTTAGGTTAGCTGTGTGCGTCAAGTGACTGCTTGAAAACAACAACAGCTAACAGCATGAGATTAGCGGAAACGCTGCTAACATCAGTTATATTAGAAGCGGAAAGTATTTCTTCACTGAAAGAAGAGCAAAGAATGGCACTGTCAATGGAAGAGATCTTTTCACTCATCTACCGACATTATATGGTTCATTGATCTGATTAGTTGTGACAACAGCCCTCCACTGCGACCTGTGCCCCCATCTTGAAAATGCTGAACACACGCACCTGTTTACAAGATGTCCTTAAGCTCTGCACGCAGTTGTTGAATTTGCAGTCAGTGCAAATTCCTCTGCAAGGCCATCAACACAAAACGTCTCATAATTAGTAGAACAAGCCTGGGTCTTCTGCTTTTCAGTCAGTGGGCTCACCATGGAAACACTAACTTTGTCTCTGAGTTG
The DNA here is from genome assembly GCA_028641955.1 of Protonibea diacanthus. Taxonomy (NCBI): domain Eukaryota; kingdom Metazoa; phylum Chordata; class Actinopteri; family Sciaenidae; genus Protonibea; species Protonibea diacanthus. The sequence continues at coordinate 17,260,273 of CM053988.1, read as the reverse complement.
AATAGCATTAATACAAAAACACTGAATCATTGGGGAGGTGGATTCATAATGTCATGGCTGCTTTGTGATGCCATTCCACATTTTTATCTCCATTTTCAGATATCACTAAGGACAGAAATGAAACGCCTCTCCAATTTTTACAGCTTTATTGTGACTTAGTTGCGCATGTATGAATTTTGTTTTGACATTCAAAGCTTAAAGATACAGCAAAATATCCAACGGATACAATGATACAATGCAGCATCACATTATACATATATGGCACTCCTGACCTGGGCTGAATTGTGAATGCAAACATTGGCCGAATTCAGCCGATCGTCTGTTTGTGAATACAATCATGTTTATCGATTAAGTTACAGTATAAGAGGAGTGTAACCAGGCTAACAGTGGGTTGTCCTCAGTAAGACTTTCATTATGCTACAATAACTTTAAGCAGTAAGCTTATACCAAGATATATTTTCATACTCAATTAAAGGATAAGTCATCACATAAATTGATGTGGCTAATTGCTGAACTTTTAGAGCAAGCAAAATAGCTAAAGATAAGGCACACAAAACAAGGCACGAAAACACATTTTCTGCTAGAACTACTGTATCATTAGATTTAGACAGATAGATATATGAATTGTTTAGCTCTACATGAAGAAAAAAAACATCACAAGCCTTTGATTTGATTAATTCCGGTTGATCGGGTGACTCCTATAAAAGCTACAGTAAAGAAACCAAGATAGTAAATCACTCACATGATTTTCTTTTTTTTTTTTTCACGAGTTTCACGAGGACGAACTAAAAAAAAAAAAAAAAAAAAATGCATAGTTATCAAGCTGAAACGATAACACGTTGAGCAGAGGTTTACAGTATAAACATTAAATTGCACTAACCACAAAAAGCCCTGTATGCCATTGTCATCCGTTGCCTTGGAGCCCTCTGCACAGTTTTCATGTGTACTATTATTCCAGACAAGGTGAGAACATGCCAGGTTGACAGCACTATGTACAACATTCGACATCTCCTCGAGGAGACGTAGCATCACGGCTGAAATAGTATAAAGGTGTGGAGCAGTGTCGGATAATAATAGCTTCTTAAAGCACAAAGTTTAGCTTTAAAGAACAGTAGCCGCTGATGTTTCACCATGTTGTCAAGGAGAAAATACTTTGGTTCAGTATCTTCTTGTAGTGAATTACAGAGGATGATCCCTGAGAGGTTATTAAATATTCTACATGGGTTTAATGTTTAAGTTAGACTCTTCAAAGATATCGACTATCCACACATTTACAGTACAACGAAGCACCAAACTATAATCCACTTAAAACACAATCAGTTTAAAATGCTCATAATGCAGTTTGGTCCCGAAAATGTTCAGGGACTTGTTTTCATTCTGTGCACAAAATACGGTTGATCTTTTATCTGCATGTGAGAACTATATTAATCAATTTTTAAGAGAAAGCCTATACAATTTACAGGTAAATAAAATGTGATTAAGCTACATAATAAAATACTTTTGGTTTGTCTTGTCTGGACATCTTTCAGCTCGTCTTTTTCTTTATTTCAACAATGTGAAAAATAATGTTAGAATAATTTTAATACTTCAATTTCTTCATAGGGGATTTGATACATTACAAAATACTATACAGTGATTTCATATCCAGCTGGGCTGTGATCCTGGAGGCATCTCTGCGTGTAGACAATCACTGTCTCGTAGATGCTTAATCTAAACTTCATTAAAGGATGAGTCCAGTGTCATTCTAGATGTTTCTAAATGTCAACAAATCCCACAAAGTAATTTTCAGACAGCACTCTGTAGATTTCTGCAAATATTACTCAGACAAGAGGAAATTGTGTATTTGTTTTGGGACTATTTTCAGCAGAGGATGGATACACAATTGTTGGTCTAGTGAGTATTTCCAGTATCAAGATGGTTTATGTGGAATAACTCAAAATAAATGTTCATAATAATGAAGGGACATGTATGTTTCAGTGCATCTGCGTTGCTCATAAATGCTTGTAAGAGTTTTTGGACAACAGTTAGGTGGTAACATCTATCAGGTGACACATTTGATACCAGTTATTTGGATCAGTTATTTGATGGTGTCTTTTCATGGGATTTGTTGGCAGTGATAAACATGTAGAGTGTATGTAGAATATAATATAGCATGTTTTAACTACCACTCTCTTTAGCATTTTCCTCAGATGGCAGTGGTGATTTGAGTCAATCCCAGGTCATTTGAGTCCTCCCAACCCTGATAGGGCGTGGAGGACATGTCCATGGCTAGTCATACAGGCCTGGCCTGCCTCATACCTCCCCGGGCTTCTGTGGGACACGAGTGGTCCCGCAGGGTGCTCCTCACCCGGCTCACCCCCTGAGAGTCTCTGTGTCCTTGGGCTCCGGGGCAGCAAAAGTCCCTGAAACACCTCTTAAAGTTCTCGTCCAGGAAGGCGTAGAGGATGGGGTTGAGGCTGCTGTTGGTGTAACCCAGCGCCACGCAGAAGAAGTAAGCGGCCATGACGGCGGTGGTCTCGGGCACGTTGCCTGACAGCGCCTTGACTAAGATGAAGATGTGGATGGGCGTCCAGCACACCACGAAGACAGCGACCACCACCAGCACCAGGCGCGTGATCCGACGCAGGTTGCGGTCCTTCTCACGGGAGCCGGACAGGAGGCGCACGCTCTTCAGCCGCATGACCATCAGCGTGTAGCAGACGGTGATGATGATGACGGGTGCCACAAAGGCGAAGATGAAGACACAGATCTTCATCAGGGTGTCCCAGTAGATGTAGGGTTCAGGGAACTGTAGGGCACACTCTGTAGTCCCTGTTAAATCAGAGTTATCAGGACAGATTCGACCAGTTGAATACAGAGACACAATCATAGCTTAAAGTCATGAAGTGTTAACTAATGTGCAGTATGTGTAAGTAATTATATCTTCTCCCATGAAGATATATTTTCTAAAATTTAAGTTATGGTTCTTAACTAGATTGCTAAAAAGTTAAGGAATCACAAATACATGCCAGATTTTTGCCAAACATCCACTAACAACCAAAAAAATCAACCTTGTGGTAGAAAAATCCAAAAAGTTTAAAATCAGAAGGATTCATCCTCTGGGAACCACGATTTCCCACAAATTTCATAGTGAGTTGTTGAGATATTTCAGTCTGAAGACTCACTAGCATGGCCAAAAACTCTAATCAGATCCTGTGATGCGGGCTGTCCCTGCAGAGACGTGAAGGCCAGAGTTAGATTCATCAGCTAGTCTAATAGTTCTGGGTATAGTGCACCGTGCTTTATTGTGTGAAGGCTCTTTGTGAACACGAACAATCTATTAGACTGTTGATGAAAGAAAAAAAAATCTTTCAAGCTCTATTCTCAACCTAGGAGGACCCATTATGCCTGTCATAGGTTCACTTAGTCAAGTAGCTGTAATGTGGGCTCTCATCACGCCTATAGAACACCCTCTTTAATTCTGAATTTGAAGGATGCTTTCTGCAGCCAAGTGAGATAATTCAAGGCAAGGATGTTGGACTGCAGAGGGGCTTCAAGTTTGACAGTCTCTGCAAGAGTCAGTCACAGTTATTTTGTCTCGATAGGTGAAATAATCCAGACAAATATGAGTAGAAAGACTTTATCCCTGTTAAACATAAAAAAGAGACAGAGTCATACCATAACAGTGTGAATGTATAAAAAGGTGAAGATACCGTTGTTTGTCTTCGTGCTACCGAGTATCATGGCAGGGATCCCTGCAGCAGACGACAACAACCAGATGATCACATTGATGATCTTGGCCTTGACGGGCGTGCGGAAATCCAGGGCCTTGATGGGGTGGCACACGGCCACGTAGCGGTCCACGCTCATCATGGTCAACGTGAAGATGCTGGTGAACATGTTGTAGTAATCGATGGAGATGAAGACTTTGCACGCCACCTCGCCAAACGGCCAGGAGCTGAGTAGGTAGTCTGTGCTCTGGAAGGGCATGGTGGTGGTGACCAGAGCGTCGGCCACAGCCAGGTTGAAGATGTAGATGTTGGTGGCTGTTTTCATTTTGGTGTATCTATTGTGGAGGGGGTGTGGTGGAGAGAAGGAAATATGAAGGGGTTGAATGTATTTGATTGTCATTTGTTGTTAGGGATCAATACACACAAACCATCACCTCTTTTAAAGCTTTAAAATCTATCAAGGTTGATCTCACAGCCAACATTTAAACCTATTATTATGAGCCTTGCGATTGATAGAGCAGATGTGCGTGGAGAGGAAATATTGACATTAGAATCACTGCAAACCTCGTTACACTCTGTAACACACTGTCATCTTTGGTGAGGAAAAGATTAGCTCAGGTTTCCTGGATTCAGGAGTCATTTTTTCAATTAAAAAAAATCTGCACTGAAAACATAATGAAACTCCAAATATTTCTATTTAAGGCTCTGCGGGAACTCAATACATCCACGACAGCAGCTGAACAAACACGCGTAAAGCAATTTCACCGCTATTAACTTCATACGCACTGGATTTCCTGTCGCTTTATGAGCCACATGCATGCGCTATTTCACACTAAACCGCACGACTGGCTTTGTTGTTGACACAAGACGAATGAGCTGTCACATTTCAAAGCTGAAAACTCACCTAATAATGACATACATCACCAAACAATTGCCCGCCAAGCCCACCACAAACACCACGGAGTACACCGCGACTATAATGGGGATGATGGGCGACATGGGCTCCGGTTCCGCGTCCCAGGTGCCATTGGGTGTGTAGTTGAAGACGTCCGATAAGCCGGGTTGCCAGGTGAAGTTTGGGATGCACTCCTCCGGCTGTCCCGAGGGACACCTGTCCTCTTTGTAGATGTGCACCACGCCGCTTTCCATTGTGGCTGAACGCTGCCTGCACCGGCCGGGCTGCGTAAACTGACCGCTCAACTTAAGCAGATATCGGTCAAGACAGCTGAATATCCGATAGCTGCTACAAAATAAATAAAAAAATAATCATAAAAACACGAACAGCAAATCTCTCTCACACTCTAGCACAGATTATGGCTCCAGTGAAAAAAGGGGAGCGCGCTCAAGGACACCAATACACAAGCGTAACACCACCTTACCTGTTTTTCTGCTTCCAAAAAAGTTCCTTCAAATACGACAACACCGATGAAGAGCGTCTTAGAGGATGCTCGGCTACAGACTCAAATCCAGATGCTGGGAATGTGGCACAAACAAAAGGTTTCTGGGTAGTTGTGGACGAGCAGAAAATGCACTGCCTGTGCCACCGCTGCGTCCCCGAAGGTGCGCACTGGAAGCCCGCACTGCTCATTCAGTGACATCAGAGGCTGAGCCAACAGATATGACAGCATCCAGCCCGCTGAACGGCTCAAACCACATACATGTCAGTCAGCTGAAAATACATTTAACACAATTAATACAAGGATTTATTTAAATTTGTTTTGCTTTTGTTTTTGTTTGTTTTTTTTGCATTATTTCATGTAAAAAAAATCTGCATGCCTATTCAGCCATATAAACCTTAAAAAAACTTATTTTTTTACATATTCATGAGCCAGTAAGTTACCTGTAGTATAGGTATTAAAAAGTATTCTACAATGTTATGTTCACATCTTTCTGAAAATGCTTAAATTCCCATCAATGCTGCCATAAGATGTTCCCTAGCAACTCCTGTGAGAACAGCCACTGCAATGCAAACATGCAGAGTCCTATCAGGCATTGAAGAGGCATGAAGTAAGAAGGATACTCAACAGCAACCTTCAGATGATTGCAAGTCTACCTGCCAGCAGCATCTGATTATAAACATTGCGGAAAATAACATGGGCAGAAATGAGTACCCTCATGGAGAGAGGCCTTCAAATAAAAACTGCTCATTACCTCTGTGGCATGTTTTGACTCAATCGTGTTCAGAATAAGTTTAGAGGGGAGTGCGTGTTTTCGCCCTTTCCTTCCCGCTTTCTGGGATCATGACTTACGCCTTTCTCATGAGCAGTTTCTTTAAAACATTAATCAACTCATCAGTGGTGCACTCAGGATGTTTGAGGGGCAGGGGCGCGCAAAATAAAAAGGGCACCGGCTATGGAGGTGGTGCACCAGAGTTGCTCTGTGATAAAACACATGGGGAACTATTAACCAAAAGGGCTCTCTGGAGGGCACTTTATCGTTTTTTTTATCTACCTTACAGGGCATTTTTGCAGCCTTTTTTGAACACAGCGACACCGGGTCCACCAGTGCAGCACTGAGAGCTCAAGATTAAAAAAGAAAATGCAGCTCTAAATATAGAATACACCCCATGTCGACAGGAATCACACACTCTTCCTTTCTAACCACTCTCTCTTGTTTTTCCTCCCCCAACAGATAGGAGACAGATTTCCACCAGCACGTAATTAAGCAGCGCTGTTTCCTTTCCCTCCTTTCATGCACTAACACTTGTTGCTTAGAGACCCATCATGGCCAGGTGTTACTTGAGTGACAAAGCCTTTTTGTAGGTGTGTTTCTATTGTTAAGGGCCACACAGGTTTGACTTTATTTGTCAGTACAAATATTTGATACAAGTTCGCCGTGATCCTACTTCGACCTTGACCCTTCTGTAATAAATGGGTAAATCGCATCTTTCTTCATACGAGCGCTGCGGTGGAGAAGGAAAGACATTTACAGTGTTTAACTGCAACCCCTAATAATGTCGTACCAAAGGTCTGTTTGCACACAGATGCAATCTGCTGCCCTTCCTCTGCCACTTGAAACAAGTCATTTTTATTTGAGTTCCAGAGGAGGAGAGGAAATGTTTGTTACATAACCTCCAGTGGATGAGGTCGAGAATGAATTCCTTTTTCACATTTTACTGCCCATTGCAACCTGAGGTGCTGTCCATTCGGTAAAAATCATAAAATTAACGGTGGCGTGATGCAGACCGGTATTCAGCACTGAGCTATTAGAGCTTGAACGTTTCACACATTGAGAAAAATATGTATTTTTGTGTGAAAAAACAGTTTTGTTACACACAAAGCCCGGGTCTGTCAAGTGTGCTTTAGCAGGTGATTACTGCCTTATTTTGTCTTTCATTTATGCTTGGATTTGAAAATTGTCACGGCTCTCCACTTGCGCTGTTTGCCTCCTGTTGGAATACCCTGAACATTCATTGCTATATTGCGCCAAAGAGAGATGGAGCCGCCTGAATTTCCAAGCAGCTCTTGAAGATAAGAGAAGCTTTCTTCCACGGTGGCAAAATGTGCCTTTCACAGACAGAACCCCATCAGCAGTGCAATACACACTTGATCCCACTTCTATATTATTGATTAGACTTCAAAATATCTGACTCCCCTCCTACGTTCAGTCAGACCTGTTACACAAGGAAAACATGCTGCTCACTGAGTACAAATAATAAGCCCATAGGTCATCACCTTGTTTGAGAAATTCACTGAAACAGAAGACATTAAACATACATGTTCCTGTTTCTCAGTGAGAAAACAAGAGGAAGAACAACAGAAAACTTGACATGACAGACAGTGAAACCAGGAAAGAAACAAGAAGGAAACAGGAACAGATTTATATTTTAGTGAGTGTGAGGAGCCAAAACGTGTATATAGTTTGAGTTGCAATTCTGAGATTTCTTTCTCAATACATTATGTTGGAAAATAGTTGCTGAAAACATGTGAAAAGACTTTGAACGATATATTACTGAAATCTGGAGTTAGAGGTTAAAACAGTTTTCAGTCCAGGATTTTGTGGGCGGCCCTTAAAGGGTGGCTCGATGACACGCTGAGGCCACCCTGAGCATACGCCTGCACCCCTAGCAGAGAGATAGAGATTAATTCATCTCACTCAAAGTTAGTCATGTAATTTTCTGAACCCATCTGACATGTTTCAGATGCTTCAAAATGGCTGCTTGATTGCTCCCATGAGTGGGCGTGGCTTCAGCATCTTCATTGTCTTCAGCGGACACGCCCCCACAGTCCTGGAGCTGAGAATTCATTTTTACCTGATTTTGACACCTAATTTCATAAAGTTGTCGATATTTTAAATTCATTCAAATTTAGCTGGATGGTTAATAACACTTAGAACACATATTTATTCTTACTTTACGGTCCTTAGCTTGTGGTAATTGGCACAGAGGGCGTGGTGTGGTTTCACCTTATTTACACCTGTCCACTTGGTGGCAGGAGTTAGACAAAGAAGGCGACATTGGCTCGAATATTTTCTGTTGACTGTCTCATTACTAATTATAGTGCTCATGTTAATTTTGTTTGTTGATACTCTTTAGTTAAAAAAAACACCATAAAACTCAACGTGACTGTGGATTTTTTTTTTTCTCTTTGTCTATAGTCCATAACTTTATAGCTGCATAACTACTCATGCTATAAAAATGTTTGGTTATCACACTTTTTTTTTTTTTGCATCAATCAGCAGAAATGAGGTTGATGAGATTGATGAGAATGAACTAGGGTTTGTAAAACCAAAACAATTAGCTGAGAGGCGCTAAAATGCTCTGAGCTGAGGGAAACCGGGTGATAATGTATTCATTACTACATATTACACATCCTAAAATAATTCATTGTTTAAATACAGATATTAGGTGATGCAGCTTTAAAATGACAATTCAGGATCATTCATATATATTGTGGAGCTAAATCCCATTAGAAATCTGTATTTTTTCCAATGAGTATTTGAGCCTAAAAAATTTGAGGCTGAATCCAAATGTCGCTGAATGGGTGATTTTCATGGGAGGTTTCCAAGTACTGAGTCTACAAGATTACCCAATATGGACATTAGAATGTGGAAGAAATTGATGATAACTACTGCTGCTAATAATAAAAATGCAAGCAGAACAGCCAGACCGCTCATGTAAGCTACACGTAAGACACAAGTCATAATATTTATTTTGAAGACATTCATTTGGATATGTAAGTTTACTGATGCCATTACTGACTCCAGTTCCTGATACATTTTCTGTGTGGGGCTTTGAGTTTCCAAGAGAGAGTCAAGTTCCTTGTATGTGCACACATACGGTACTTGGTCAATAAAGCTAATTGTGATTATACTGTAACAGTTAACTCTGGTCAGTAGTATTAATTGTAACATCAGTTACTTTGAGTCAGAATCCTCTAAACTCCACCAGAAATCCCAAATCTGCAATAACGGATGCACCGTACATGTGAATTACAAGGTAACAGTTTGTTTTGTTGTGTTCCAAACTCTGATCCTCCGGTTACTACACACCCACCGGCTTGAACTCAGGTTGTATTCATCATTTGTTTTTGTCTTTGCCCTGCTGTGCATTGCAACCACCTCATTGCACAATAAAAAAAACCCAAAACAAAACAAGGTAATAGCATGTTCACTCATCCTTTGCCCACTCCACACCCCCTGTCTGGATCAACGATCTGAACAAGGCTGTGGAGGTGTAGGGGTATCAGCGGTCATGGGGTGAGCAGAGGTAGAGAGGGTGGAGGTGTGTGTGAGGGTTTGAATGCAAAAAAAGGTACGGATTTTAAAATAAAAGACTAAACTGTGTCAGTTTTTGGACCCCAGAATGTAGAGACGGAGGCCAAGACAGTCTTAAATAGTTTATTAGCAGAATTAACACAAAAAGCAGGTGAGGGTGGCTGAAGGCTGGCTGAAGCACGGCAAGCAGATCAGAGGATTTACTGGAGAACGCTGGCTGAACAAAGCGAGGCACAGTGGAGACTGCAACAGAGTATGGGATAATTTGGCCCGGGAGTGGTGTCTGGACCGGGCTTTTATGTAGGAGTGACTGCTGTATGAGACACAGGTGCACCTTGTTGCTGAGACCAGCCACGCCCTCTGCCACACAGCCAGGGAGAGAAACAAGAAAAAGGAAGGGGAAATCACAGAGTACAAAACCAAACAGCAAAATTAACCTGATATATAATTATTTTTAAATTTAAAGAGACATTTTTTTCCAAAGGTTTACACCAAAATACCTAATTTTAGGTCCAAACTATTCCCCCCTGTTCTCCACACAGATGTTTGGTTTTCGTAATCTTCTCCTCTTGATGAGATGTGGTGTAATGTATCGAGTTCTATAACTACAGATTACACTCATCAAGATCCATATGCAATCTTGCTCGAGTTCATAATAATGACTCATTACCTCGAGATCTATATTCATCACAGTGCCTTGTTTGAAATCTCCCGAGAGAGTGAAAAGACGGTTACATGGCCTTTGTTCGTCACTGCCCAGTGAAAACCACATTTCTTTAAAACGTCTGCTGTGCAAGAACCAAGAGGAAAAGGTTTGTTTTTTAAGATTTCTGGGAGTTCTTTTGTGAGACAATCCAATACAGGTTTTCAAGGTTTCGAAGAATTAGGAGCGATGTTGTCTAAAATGTAGAGATGCGTGGAAATATAGATAGTTTGCTCTAAAATGTGTTGGTTGTGCAGAGCAGCTTTCCCTCGTAAGATGCTCCAGCAATTTACTGGCTCAGGAATTAAGTACAATTTTGTGAATCTGCTACCAAGTGAAACAAAACAAGATTAAGTGTTGATCCTCTCTGGTGAAGCACCCGAGAGATTCTCACCTTTTCTTCGAGCCCAATACCCTGAATAGTCTCGTCTTGATCTATTCAACCATTAATATTTGCATGCGGAGACCATTAGACGAACGTTACAGAGACACCCTAACACCATGATTATACCCTGCGTGTTTGTGGGTCTCCTATGTGAAAGGAGCTTTGTATGCAGACGCCGTTCTGCCTCCAAAAGATCATCACCTTCATATGCAGGTATCCAGATGGTGTGGTCACTTCAGGAGTGCCTGTGTCTGCTCTGGATGAAAATGACTTGGTTTGTGAAAATGTGATCAGCATGTGTCGCGTTCTCGCTTTGGAGAATTCAGCTGCAGTTTGGCTCTGACATTGAATTTCCATATTAAAGACAGCAGCTTGGAACAAAATGTTATTTTTACTTTTTGGTGGTGCTTGTTTGGACGTGCAATATCAGTAGTGAAATTACGGCACTTGAAAATTACGTGAAATTAAGCCAATTATTGAAAGAGCAGTACACCATGTGCATATATTCATTTAGATACTGCTGGAAGCCTGCTGCAGATTGGCATGTACTGGCAAAAAAACTTTTATGTTACAATTTTTAGACACTTGCTGAATCGGAAATAATATTTACCATCTGAAGAGCATCGTCTCAATTTGTTTTCCCTTTCTAGATGTAATTGGAAAAATATTAAAGGTCCACTGTGTAGGATCTACATATTGTTTCAGAAATGGAGTATAATAGGCATAAACTTTTGTTTTTTCACCTGAAAATAAGAATAGTTGTGTTTTTGTAAGGACACCTCTTCCAACAAATGTTGAACCGCCATGTTTCTACGGTAGCTCAGAAGGGATAAACTAAATGCTCACTCTAGAAAGTGCCGTTCATGTTTTCTGTTGCCGCCATAATTTCCCCATCATGTCAGCAAAGAAAGGTGAGGCGATGGAGTTGCAGTGAGCAGCTACATAAATAAATCCTGCAGACTGGGCATTTAAAACAATTACAATACTGTACATGCATTTGCAAATGTCACCTGTTGGTTTTCTGTGGTACATACATGGTGACAGATCATTCACTCAGTCTCTGAACTATGCTTTTATTTTAAAAGTCATTATATAATGTGACATGATAGCAAGGTTCATGATTTAAAGTTGCATTATAAATGTTATTTTGGCCACTTGAAAATCCACAACAAGCTAAAAATTACACATGATATAATAATAATAATAATAATAAATAACTCATCTTTGGCTGCAGTAAAGTCAAGGGTTACAAAACCAAAACAAGGAGCTGAAAGATGCACAAATGCAGCCTACAGAGCTGAGAGTCAGGCAATAATTCTCTGTCTGTTTGTTCACACAGTCATCAGCTGTTTTGCTCATATTAAAATATTTAGTTCCAATGAGAGAATTGCAAATCATGATCATGTTTTCCAGACAAAATATAGAGACGGATAACTTTATTTTTATTTGTTCATTCTGAAACTTTTAGGCTCCAGCCTCACTGTGACCCTGATGAGAATACATGGCTACATACAATGGATGGATGGATCAATCCATTCTTGAATCAGCAGTTGCGTTAGATGAACGTCATCAGAGTTATACAACCCCATGAGTGTGCCCAAAATCACTAATAAATGATTCACTCCGGGAACAACATATACTTTCAACCTGATCTTACTGATTGTTTTTAAATGGGTAGCTCACATAAGGAGTTTTACAAAGACTGTCCAGTATCGCCTGAAACTCCAGCCTAGTGTGACTGCCCACAGCCCAGTGGGAGAATTATTACCATGCACCTGCACTCACTCACAAGCGATGTGTAGTCCAGCTCTGAAAGCCTCGGGAATTGGATAATTCCTACGTCCATGTGGCACAGTCTATTTCACAGCACGGGATAAGAGGTATCCACAGCTTAATGTTACAGACAGGAGCATTACTTTCACAGCCGTAAATACAGAGCCGGTATTTGTGACTCTTCTTAGATGCAGCCTTAAATCGAGCTTCACGCCGCGTGGCTGCTGGCAGAGGCTTGTTTTGATTGTCACTATGGGAACGGCCAGTCTCTGACCCATGGTTACAGGAGCAAAGGGATTTGATCGATGAAGCGAGGCAACAATAGTCATCTCTCGGTGAGCTGATATAACGATCTGGGTGAGAAGAAGAGTTCAAACATAAACATTTAGGAAGATCTTCACACATTTAATTATCTGAATATTTATGAAAAAAAAAATCTTTCTAAGAAAAATGCAACAAAACTGAACTGAACAGTTGAGACAAGACAGTCAAGGGTGGCTTCATCCATGAAGCCGAACCTCAGACACTGGCTGTGCGCCCTCTGCTCTAACCCTGATCAACAAACGTGGCTTAGCATAATAAAAAAAAGGCAGTGGGGGAAGAAAAACCATCTGTTTCAGGGTCCAGAGTTCATTCAGTTGCTGCAGGTGAGCATGCACGGGGACCACAGAGTGCCAGTCACTGTAAACAGTGCTCAGAGAGCAAAGCAAGGCCAGGCAACTGCAGCCAGATGCAGTGATCCTCTACATAAATATTGATTCTGTGTGCATCCCTGCTCTCAAGACCTTTTAGACGCCAAAGCACGAGGGGGGAGTGCATCAGGAGTATGCAAGGCCGAGACCCCACTGTGAATACTTGCTAACAAAGCTGAAGGACGGTTACATGCTCAAGAAATCATAGGCATTAGTGTTGAATGGGTGTTCTTGTATCTACTAAGGTTAAGTGCCGATGCTCAGAAGAACATGGGAAGTTAAAGCAGACTTGTGTTCTTAAGTGACATTGAAAGTTGGCTGTTAAGTCCAGTTGGGAGATTTACAATGTGAATGAGGAGGACAGTATGACTGTCCACGTGGGATTCAGAGCTGAAAAACACGTTTATTCCCCTCATGGGGTTTAATTTCGTCGCTGAAGGCATCTGGAAGCAGATTACTCACGGGAACGCTGCGTCTAGCCTGGCATTTTAGCTGGTGACGCGAGCTTCAGCAGACAGTAGCTGCTGTAAATACTAATGTCTCCAAATGAAATCAAACTAAATTAAAAAATGAAATGTCTGTTTACAAGCAAATGGGATTTTTTTTTATGATTGGCAGCACATAGGGCTGAGCAGTCATTCAGTATAAACAGCCGAACTAGGTTTGGGAACAAAGATGCCTTGAACTCGTCCTATTTCTGCAGCTAAAGTACTCATCACACAGCAGCACACCTTATCCTTTAACTTCCTCAGTTTTCACGTCTCTATCTCCCAAACCCATTTACACTTCTCTCTCTTTCGAACCACTGGGACTCAATCCCATAGAGTGATGAAGAGACAGCATCCCCACTGAGAGTCTCAGAGTCACTCCCTCCTTTTTTTCCTGCCATTAACCGGACTCCAGACTCCTCCATACATCTAAGACCTCATCACTTACCCTCCATCCACTTACACGTCACCCTTAACCTTTTACATCCATTCATCATCCCTCCTACAGTACATCATCGTTCACCTAAATCTGTATCCATATTGGCGTGGTCTCTCTTAGTGAATGTGTTATTATATTATACAAGACTGTAAAACATGTCTATAGATTTTACAGTGAAAAACTGCCAAACTTTGACAGTAAAAGACTGTAAATATGCCATAAAATATTTCAAAACCTTTATTTATACAGCATTTTAAGGGAATTTATACAGAATAAAGTCATATTTCGTATTAGAGACTGTTAATTGTTCAGTAAAACACGGCAACATATAATGCCATACTTTACGGCCTTTTACTGTGATGGTTTCACAGTTTTTCACCGTAAAATCTATACACATAAAATATGGAATAAACCTTAAATGTGAAATCAACAGTACTAACATATATTTACTGCAATATTAGAAAAAGTACTACTGTATTTATTCTGGTGAAAAACTGGCAACCGCAGCTGCCAGTTATTTACCGTAAAAAACAACAGTTGTACAGTACCAGATCAGAAGTTTGGACACACCTTCTCACTCGATGATTTTACTTTATTTTTTTATTATTCTCTATATTGTAACACAGACACCAGCAGAACTATAAAATAACACACATGTAGTTATGTAGAAATCCAAAAAAAAGTGTAAACAAAGAAAAATATGTTTTATATTTTAGATTCTTCAACATAGCTTTACACATTCCTGTCATTCTCTCGGTCAAGTGTCTGCAGTAGTTAATAGTTTATGATAGAGAAAGAGAAAAATCTTTTTATTCAGGTACAAATTAATTACTGTTGTTGTTGATGAGGTGTATTGTTCCTCTGGGATTCATTAAAGAGAAAAATAAAATACAGAACTTGAACAATAGGTACAAAAAACAGCCTTGGGTGCTGTTTAAATTAAAATTTCAGATTATGTCCCTTATCAACATCTCCTTTTATAGAAGTCAAACAACTGTCTCTTTCCCCCTATATGAAGACTCTGGCTTTTTACAGCTGCTTGTTAATGCGACCGTGAGTGCTGAATGCGCTGGGATACTAAAGGATGAGCTCTGAAAAGCTTGTGTATGGTCAAGGTCAGATGAAGTGCGGACAAACGCCTGAGATTCAATCTAAATTCTGATGGGAAAGCAAAGCACCACAAGTCACAAAGGCATTTGAATCTTACTTATTGTATAATATAGTCACACTCTCCACTCATTCAGAACAAATAGGTTATTGTAATTTTTAGGGCAGACTGCAGACAGAAGCGATGTACGTTGTTTCAAGGACTAAAGCTCTGCAGTGAGACGGTATTTCCTACGAGATGCAACTTTTTTAAAATCAGTTCATCAGTAAGTTTTTTTTCCACGGTCAACAGGAAACTTTTGCATATTTATTAGAAAACATCTCGGTGCTTTATTTTAGGAGAGTGCGAGGTGTTATCTGCTTTTCTGCAATCTTCAAAGAACTAGACTAAGATGGGAACAACGATTGGAGGGAAAACTATTCTCAAGAACTGAAAGAGGCCTGAAGCACCTCGATATCAGGACAGGGTGAGCGAGTTTGGAAAACGTTGTTGCATATGAAAGAAGGACTGCTATTTTATCAATTAATTGATTCATTGTTTGGTCTATACAATGCCAGGAAATGGTGAAAAACAGCCACCGCACTTTTTCCAAAGCTCAAGAGGACTAAACTCAAACACTACAGTCATAGAAGACGAAGAAAACCAGCAAATATTCACATTTGGAATGACAAAGCGATTAACTGATTGCTCCTGATCACTTCATTAGGTACACCTACAGTCTAACGGGATCCAGCGCAACTGTTCTGCTATGAATAGCACACAGCAGCCATTTTGACATGAAATAGCAGGGTAAACACAGGTTTCACCAATGATGGCTAATTAAGGCTCAGTTCCATTCAGGTCAAACAGAGTCAGGGTGCTGCTGTGGTGCGTGTCGGTTCACTAGAAAGTCTCTGCTGCAATATATTGAACAGAACCCTAATTAGTGTAATTCGAAAAATCTACATTGACCCCTGCTATTAATGTCAAAATGGCTGCTGTGAAAAAGGTCCATGCTAATTTCATTTTCACTCATCAGTGTTCATTCATAGGTTTTAGCATTAAGGTCACAGTTGGTCATGGAGTTGTAATCATTCAGAGGCGTTTTTATTATTCTGTGAACCTCAGTGTAAAAAAGGAAGGACAAATAATTAGAAACACTTGTCAGTGTAACCGACAGCTTTAACTATGACTTTAATAATAAACATAGAACTGGATTTACACATTTTAATACCCCAAAACATCTTTACTCTGTGTTTACTCTCTGAGTTAAGGCAGAGCAGTTGTCTTGAACTTCACTAGTGGGTATCTTTCTTTTCAAACTGACATTTATTTCCATGTTTGCGTTAATTGGGAACATGGGGAAATAGGCTGTTCCTCCCTCATTTACAGAACTGTTATATATCAAAATAAAACTTTCAAGTCATTAAAAAAAAGGCTGCCGCTTTTCATTTCACAACAAAGTGCTAAAATTACAACATTCTAATTATTACTTTTTAAACTACCTGACACCTTACTGCACGTATCTTTATTTTTTTAAGTTAAGGTTGCACTGAACTCTCGCCTGAAGGCAGACGAGAGAAAACACGAAACAACCAAAACCCGACGTGTGCTGCCGTCATTACATGTGAGCCAATCAAAGAAGGCCTGATAAGAGAACTCAATAATCTTATCAACTTAATTTCAGCAGCTGTAACTCCAATAACCTGTGCAGGAAACGCAGACGCCAACACAGGAACACCGTAGATAAGCATCTTTATTGGTATACATACAATGTTTTACAGGTAGGATTTAAATAAGTTGCTGTTTTATACATTATCACGGACATAAAGTGCGACTTCAATCACCGCACACACATCACTTATCTGAGAGGGCACGACACGAAGCACGACAGTCAAATCAAGTAAACATCGAGGATCGTTTGGGGCGCAGGTGGAGGGAGTAAAACCCACACCGTTTGATTTTCAAGTTATTACACAAAATGAACAGCTGGTCATTAAAATGACAAAGACCAATGTACATCCAGTACACACTCATCCACACAGTGACACACAAACACACGTGCACAGGAACAGTTCAGCTTCGAGCTGCCACGGCTGGAGCTTGCTGCTGATCGGTGGACTGCAGTTGTCTTCCCAGGTACTCCCTGCGAAAGAAAAGCACAACAGATTAAACCTCAACACTCCCAAAGAACACTTCATGTTTCTAAACTTCCATCCTGTCCACCTGACGGTCTTTATTATTATTTAAAGGAATAATTTGACATTTTGGGAAACGCCCTTATTTGCTTTTATGCTGATTAGCTTAGCTTAGCATAATGACTGGAAACAGGGGGAAACAGCTAGCTCTCTATTTACCACGTTATAACTCGTTTAAGTCAAACAAACTGAAGTGTAAAACCACCAAGTTGTAATTTTTTAATTTATTTGCATCAATCTAGGATTGCAACTAAGAATTATTTTATATTCATTCATTTATTTTAAGGTTATTTTCACGATTTAAGTCTAAAATTTCAACTTCCACCGAGCCTGATGTACAAAAACCATTAAATCATGCTTTTTCTTGAGGGTCTGTATCAGTCTAGTACTAAAACTAAAGATTATTTTCATCATTGATTTATCTTAAGATTATTAGCTGAAGATCGTCAAATAGCTTGTTTTCTCTGACCAAGACCCCAAAACCTGAAGATATTCAGTTTAAAATTAAATGGAGCAAATTCCAGATGTTATTTTAATCAAAAAACAGGAAACGTTTATCAAAACAGTTGGTGATTAATTAATCAATTTATTGACTTGATCATTAAAGCTCTGTTGAAGCCCTGATTGGTCACAACATGTAAGCCATTTTAAATACATATTTTCTGTAAAATAAAGGTATTTTACTGCAGATTCTATATATTACTATATTACAGCATCTGTATATGATCACCATTAAAACCCTGCATTGCTTCTACTCTGCTGTCTTCAGAAAATTCTCTCATTTGAGAAGCTGGTACGAGAGATCATTTGCATATTATTTAAAATCAAAATAATTACTGATTACTTAACTAAGCTGTGTGTCAGAGTATTTCATGTCCGAGCAGTCATTTTCTGCCACCTCACAGAGTCGACATGAGTGTCAGCTGGGGCTGGCAGTAACATTTTCAGATGTGATATCATGACACTCACCTTACTGCTACCAGAAATATCAAATGCCTCTCACAAACCTAAAACTGGAGAAGGCTGACGGCGGAAATTATGTTACACATTATGAGCTGAAACTCAGACCAGACGTTATTTGTCTGAATGTTTGAATGCACAACTGTTCGGATGAAACTCTCTCTTCTTTCCTTCCTTGTAGTAATTAAAGTATGAATCACAGCAGTGAGTTAACACAGCACAATATGCAGGCGTCACAGAAAGCAGCAAAATAACCTTTTGAATCATGGAACTTCTAAGTATCTTCCTGCATCTTTCCATTTTCATCTCACGTCTCATAAAATATCAAACATCGCTCATCTCCGGCAGAGCCTACATGTCTGCCCTTTAATGTTTGATCTCAATGTTGACTACTGACCCCGGCTTGACGAACAGCAAAGTATTTTCCTAACAAATCAAGCAGGTGTACTGAGGGCCTGAAGTCTGCATCTCTCCCTGGAGATTCCTCTGATCAGAATCACACCTGCGCTACATGAACCCAAATCCATCGAACACAAGTTTTAAGCCTCTAATCTTTAGACCACTATCCAACATTAACTTACTCACAGTGTCGTGGAGAATTTCAACTTCACCCAACTTAAATCTCCACACTTCTCTGAAGCTACTAGTGATGACCTTTAGCAGGTCTGCAATCAGCAGCTATATGTTGATTCAGAGTATTTCAGGGACTTAACAAAGGCAGATGGCAATAATTGCTATGACGTGTCAGAATTATGAAGTCCACTACCACGTATCGGCAGCCGCTGCATGAATTATTATCTACACACGGATAAATGAGTCATCGAGGTTAAACGCAGCAAGATACTAGCTCTACTTAAATCACAGGTTGCATAAAGTGAGTGGGACAGGCGATGATCAGGCTCTATTGTTTGTGAAGACGGCACCCAGCAGTGAGAGTCCATCAGAAGATAAATGCATGATCAATAAAAAGGACGTGGGATCATACAACACATCACAATATTTGGCCTCGTCTCTGCAGAACACCTGCCGACTCATTTGCGCGTTACTTTAAAAAGGTATATGACTGAATATAATAAAAGGTGCAATTTCAGTGTGCTGAAGTATAACGTTTAAGGTCAATTTCCTTGCGTCTTCACCTGGGAGAACATTACATTATATTGCCTTCATCTGGCAGAAAATAAGTATTCAAATAAGTGCGTTCAGACAACAAGGAACAAGAGCACATTGTTGCTGCTGCTGCTACATAACAGAGTAACAACAACGGTGAATCACCTTGTTGTTTATGTCTGGCAGCAGCTGGAGAGCTTCGATCGAGAGCACTGAGCCTGCCCTTCGATACTGGCACTTTAAACCCAGTTAGCAGTAAAATTAGAGTTCTTACAGAGAAATGCTTATCCTACTCTCAGGTGAACAGCTGTGCATATAACCTACAGCCTGCCATGACAGGCAGTTAACAGAAACATTCACTGGTTGTTATAGTGGTGGCTTTAATAAAATAAACATGTAGATTTGATGCCTGATGAAAGTCTATAACCAAAATTGTTTCTCTCTAATTAAATTTGTGCACATAGATTTTCATACGAACCTTCAACCTTTTCTTTTAATGTGATTTCATTTTCCCATCCACCTGTCTACCAGGTGTACAATAGATAACACTGAAGCCTGGGCATGTCTCTGTCACATCGTGGCTATGACACTGTTTGGGTGTCTCGCATCTTTAAACCCTGGCAGGAGCTTTTCAGAGCATTTTGCCCAGCACACTTTGTTAACTTGGTTATTTTTCCTGGTTTATGTGCTTTGATCAAGAGTCAATACAGTATGTAGTAGTCAAATTGTTTGAAAACTGACTGGATTCTCGATGTTTGTCTGTGCAGATTGAAGAGCTTCTGGGATTCTTCTGAAACATGTTGCAGCACTTCTGCTGCCGTTTCAAACATTGACTAGAACGGCTGTATCAACTATGATGTACAAATAAAAATGAAGACAAACTTACATGGAAAATAAACAGCATATAGACAGAAAAACTTTCTATTCAGTGACAATTTCAGTAAAAGATTTTTATTTGATTTCCTGCTTCCTCCCTCTGGCTTTATAAAAAAAAAAAGAGCACACTGTGATCTTGAACAGAAATTTGGTGGGCCTAATAGCCGGGCTACTGTATGAAATGCAATCTAATAATACATCATGAAATGTCAACTTCTGTGGAAAGAGGCTGTGCTTCAATCTAGACACCGAGGCCAGGACAGAACAAGGACAAAGTGACTGTCAATAGCTGATGGGCTTAAACCATCAATACACACACACACAAAAAAATAAATAAAAAAATAAAAAAAATCTCACGATTTATTGAGGTTCTGGAAACATGTTAAAGAAAATGACTTTTCAAAAGAGACTAAAGGCCTCAAGGATAAATAAAAGCAGTTTCTCAATTTACACTTTCATCTGGGCTGTTGTCATGACAGCGGGGGTCCTTCAGTAAGTAGAAGATCATTTCGTGGAAACAACTGCACGGTGACAGTGGGTGTGGTGAGCTGCTTTGAAAATATCTTCCAATTTGCGGCTGAATGAGACATCACCTTTTCAGTGTGGCGCCATTCACACATATCTGTCCTCATGAAGGCAACGAGTGTAGGCAGCACATGATTCGATGTGATGAAACAACCTTGAAACAATCGGCGGGCACATAACCGCGAGAAAACTGCCACAAAAGCAACAATGCTCGTGCGTTTACATCACCGAAAACAAATCGAATCGATTGTGCTGATACATCAGCAGATGTAATGATATGCTACGTTCGACGGAGCGTATGAGGTGGTGGGTGAATTAAGTCTCATAGGGAGTGGGTGTTAAAGAAAACACGGGGAACGTCTTAGCTGTGATTTGTGTGCCACGCTTTTAAATGAGACGCTGTGGCTTTCACGTATCTTCCAAACAAGCGGTGAGTGAGGAAATATCCATTTCTATATAAAATCAAATCAACTTTGTTTTCAGTTTAAAAAGGCGTGTGCTGAATTTTGCATCAGCTTTCAGCTCGGGCTGCAACTCACATGCATCTTTAATTCCTGCTTTTTGGTGGCAGCACTCTGCTCTCTTTTATCTTACCCGCATATTTAATTTTAGTACTTCATCTTTGTTCCATTTATTTCCGCCTCATCTGCTTCTTATTTCCATTACTCACATCCGGACTAAAGAAAAACAACAAAACAACATGAGATCTAATTTATTTGGATTCGGACATTGTATTTTCTAATGCAGGTATAAAGATATCTCTGGGCTTTAAGCAAACTTTTTAAAACTTCCAAATCTTGTAATTAACCCTGCATCTGACCTCTCCTCTTTCTACAACAGTTATCTAATTTTTCAGCCTGTAAGATGTTATTATAGATAATACAGACCCATCTATCTTACACTGGAAGTTGCAGTATTTGAGTCGAGGTGTGGAAAATGCATCTTTCTTTCTATTGTAGTTCTCATAATGAGAATCTGCCTCTCTTTCTTCTCAGCTACTGAAACAAGACTGAAAACCTTTTGTGTTACGGTGAATAAATAAACATCTGCCCACACTTCAGTGAACATACAGTTTACACAGAACATTACGGTCACTTAGAAGGGAAAACAGCACTACACTATGATATTAAACACAATACGTCCTTCCACAGTTGCTCAGGGGAGCAGAGTGTGTATTAGATAGCGGCAGAAATACAAACACATTTCACTGATTTTTTTTTTTCCCGTGTGTTTCCAAGCAATCTAGTGGACAGGAAAAAAAAACAGACAAGGACGATGGGAAAGCTGAGTGTTCGGATCAGAGGAGTGGTTTCTCAACATTAAAGCAGCGGTACTGACTGGTGCTTCAGTAAAATAAAGATTCCTTAAATTCTATTATTAAGGAATTACCGGACATTTTAAGTTAATAAATACGCTTAAAAGTGATCTCTTAATCTTTGAATATCACTGATATTTCTACACGTGGCTGACATTTACACCGACACTAATATGTCGGCCACATGCCATAACCATGCAAGCTGATGCCAATATTCATTTAAATCTGAAAGCAATTTGGGCTTTTTGCCAGAAATATTTTCTGAGTTTGAAATGCTGCCAATAAAGAATTAACCATAATAAAACTGACTCCATTACCAATGTAGATTAGATGCCTAATAAATCTATGAAATGAACCATGCAGATGTTTATTTTCTCTCCTTGTTGTGGTTGATCCTAAAATGTCCAGATTTTGACTTAAATTACGCACATGTTGATCTGACATATAACTTGAAGCACAACCATGGTAAACCCTCTCAAGCATTTTCAGTCAATCCAACTATTTAGACCTCTTCTCAGGTGATATAGCCCCATATGCACAAAAGTCAGTGCAGTCTAACAGTACACAAAAACAGTTCAACATCTTGGGAAAGACTTTTTATTGCTGTCTTGCCAAGAGTTAGATGAGAATATCTGTACCACTCTTGCGTTATCGATCTTCTCCTCTAACTCTCTGCAAGACATCGAATGAGTCCCCAAATGTCAAACTTTTGAAGACAAACAGCTCACACTAAGCATTAGCCTCATTAACCAACTGTCGCACAGAGGCAATATTTAAACTGCTCCCCACACATTGACTAACCATAGAAATGAACCTGCAAGCAGCTGATTAGCAGCCTCAAGTCCAAACTGACTCACTCCTCTGATTTACTGTGTGAAAAACATAATCCTCACTAACCTTCTATATTTTTCTCTTTCGATTCTCCGCGATTAAAATAAATAGTCAAAACGGTCAGTGAGTTGTGACCTGTTGAACGCCATTACGAGAGAATACAAAGACTAACATCTGAATACTGATGTAGTCAATATTCATTTAAACATCTCGGCTTCGCCACGGTCCACCCACACAGGTGAACTTACTTATCCTGCTCATTAGACCTTGACAGTGACATCTCTATGAATCGGTTGGCTTTGTTGCACCTATTGAAGCAAATTATACTTCTTATCACCACACAGTCCATTGATATCACATCATATCTCCACTCAACTTTAACCTAAGCCGACGTCTAATCAGACGAAGTAAATGAAAATACCCAAGAGGGTGTGGAGAGCCTTTGATCATTTATATGTAAATTTAGAGGGTTGTTATTTAATGTCAAGAAGATCTGGGTGATAGGACGCGTTAACATCAATGGAGATACAAAAGTGTTCATACCAGTTGTGGACCATCAGCTTCTGCACAGCCAACAGGGCGTTGTACCGGACTAGCTGGTCCTCGTGGTGCATATGATTCATCACCAGCTGTTTTCCCCCGAGCTGCTCAATCACTCTGAAATGAGAGGAATGGAAGGAATAATGGGAGAAAGCCTTTATCCACACAGAGAACAGGTACTATTTTCATGTTTTAGGTCAGTGATCCAGCACCAGGTAATCGAATCCGGTCTGACTGAAATGTTCTTTGTATCCTATAAAGGGTCAGTGACCGTGTAAAAGGATGAAATGCTTGAAAAAGGAAAACACGCCTGCATAATGCAAGTGATAACACAGTAAATGGTGTGGCCAGAGAAACGGAAAGTAGATCTAAGTACAGGAACTCTGGAGAGTAAACTGATCCTAGTGGCATCTCATTACCAACGTAAGGCCATAAATGGGGCATTTCAATCCTGAGACCCGACTACAGGGTAATAAAATGATACAGGAGACAAGAAAAACCATTACTGATCTGTCAATCACACTATGTCTTCAGGATAAGAGAAGATTTAAGAAGATGGACAGACACTGAACTTCAGCACTATCTGACAGAAACGGACAACAATCTCTTGTTTCCTGAGCAATCAGTGTGTTCAGATATAAACAAACGTGGCCAACAGACATTGGGGGCACTGGTTTCTTTAAGGTATTTTAAAGTATTTCACACTTTAAATGTGAACAGCCGTCTAGAGGAGACATGGGCCAGTTATTGAGAGGCGTCATTAAATCAGGTTCATATTTAGCCTGAGTTAGCTCATTTGTTTATGTCTCTGTTATAAAACATAAGAGAAAAGTTGCTGATCAGACACAGGCAAAGAGGGAAAACAGAAATAAAAGCCTGCCACACACCAACGCTGAACTCTAGACCAACTGAAGCAGATGTAAAAAGGTGTTGCCCACTCTTTCAGTACTTATAAAACTGCAAACATGAATTTATTTTAAGTAGGTCCAGAAGTGAGATATGGAGTGCAGCAAGCAAGAGTAGAAACGCAATCTAAAAATCTAAACAGTTTTAGCCACTATGTGTTTATTTTTTATGATTTGACAACTAGTTTTTGTTTATAGAAGAATTAGCTAATCCTGAAGACATGTGGTGAAGCCTGTGTTACTTTCAGCCCATTTATGTAAAGGGCAAACCACACATCACCAGAAAACAAATGTTTCTGACCTCCCTCACTCAGCTGTGTCACAGGAGAAATACACTTCTGACCACATCTGAGATACATTGTAACAAGGTGCTTCCTTAGAGATTCTGGTCTATGCTGGCATGACCACACAGCTACTGCGCATTCATCAACTGCACAATAATACTGCGAATCTCCACAACGCTAAGGTACTCTGAGGAGGTCACCGGAGGACACTATGCTCATTGTCAACCAGCTGGAGAGGACGTGCGCTCTGTGACATGACTTGTTATATGGTTAGCAGTAGTCATTAGAAGATGAGAAGACTGTGGTCATAAAGGGAGGACATAGTCAGTAACACTACTCAAGCAGGCTGTCGCATTTAAACCATGCTGAAGTGGTATTAAGGAGCCAAATGTGTGTCAAGAATATAATCCCCACAGCGTTACACCACCACCAGGAGCCTGAAACACAATGATGGGTTCATGTTGATGGATTCATGCCAACTTCTGACCTTATGATCTGCATGTCTCTTCTATTGTCCAGTTTTAATGAACCACTGTCCATTAATACATTATCCATTGTCCACTGTGGCTTCCTGTCAGCTTCCTCTGACCTCTCTCATTAACAAAGTTTGTTTGTTTTTTGTTGTTTGTCTGTTGCCAACAACCGTTCTATGATCAAAGTCTCCCCCAATCTGATGTCTGAACAGCTAAACCTCTTCACAACGTCTGCATGCCTTTGATGAATCGAATTGCCGCCTGATTAGATATTTGCACTGGCAGCAGTTGGAATTTATTAAAAAGGCCACTGACTATTTCTATGACTAATCAGTTTTAGTATTATATTTCAGTATGGGTATATTTCCGCCAACCTGCTACAGTGGAGGGGGTATAAAAAACAAATCATAAATGAATACTCCTGTATACCCATGGTGGACACGAAAACTATTTTTGTCTACTAGAGCTGAATCGGCATGGCTAAGATGCCTTCCGGCTGCATCGCGACCGACGGAGCTGATTCTGCCTGCTCTAGACAATTTTTATGATTCCACCAGTAGCTCTGCAGCACATTTCAGAAGCAGCTCTCTGCTCTGTGGAGAATACACAACTGTTCTGTTTTTAAATGAATGCCACGAACAGCCACAGCAAGCAGCACAGAGCATATGAAGCCCGCCGGAAGCACAGAGGAGCTGGTCAATTTTCAAATGACCAAATCTGAGTATGTTAAAGTCTGGCAGGGTTCTAAAAACACTCCTGGTGGGACATGGAGCCGTGTGGCGAAACAGCAAAACAGCTGCAACGTCACAGAGCTGTGCACATTGTAATTCAGGGGTTAGTAAGACAGATGCTTTAAGGACGTTGATGGAGTTGGACTGGATAGACTAGACGCTTCTTCTGCACTCACTTTTGATATGGGTTCATTATATAGGTGAAAATAGTTTTTTAGCACTGCTGTTTATCCTAATGTCTTTTGATAGTAGTGAATGTGGTGCTAAAATCTACACATAGTGGCTTTCTAAGCTTTGATTCAAATTTTTATTTTTTTTTCCCCCCACAGAGAAACGTCTTACCGTTTGCCACGCGGGTAATGTCGCACGTACTCTCCAATGTCGTGAGCTGCCACTGCTATGACTTGGGGATCATCAGACACCTCCAACAGCCTTGTCAAGATCCTATTGAAGAAAAGCAGACAAAAGAAGGGAGGTCTGTCAGCATCAAAAGGCAGCTTCCATCACACCTTATTCACTCTGCCTATAAGCATCTGAAAAATGTGATTTCAGAGACTGAGAAGGCTTCATTAAATAAACAGATTAACTAAGATTATTTTTGTCAGCTAATATAAATGTTGGATGTACAAATGTTAATGTTACTCTAAACTGAGCTAAAACCCAAACTCTAAAATCTAAATCCAAGGACATGAGGCATCCTCTGAAAAAGTGACACCTCGGGGTTCAAACTGAGACGAGTCTGGAAAAGAGACTAATAAAAAAGGAGGGTAATTTAAGCCAAGATGATGCCTGAGCTGATTACAGAGACAGGGACAGTGATGAGACAATGAGATGTGTAGATCAGGATTTTTACTGAATGTCAATAGGCCCAACAGAGCGTGTGACTGGAATAACAAAGAACACGGACACAAATTGATATTTTATCTCTGATCTGAGTCCTTAGATTGGCCACATACACACAACGAGGACGAGAAACAATGTTAAGAGGCTGTGCAATCATCAAACGCGATGCTGGTGAGTGTCTGCCTTTGTTTTGTGTTTTGTATAAATGTGACCTGTGACATTCAATGCTGATTTGAGAACGAATTTGTATTTCTCACGTTGTAATTCATTTTTTTCCAACATTAACCACATTAGAAAACCGTATTAGATCTTTCAAAGCCTCATTTTTAAATAAACTCATAAAGCTCACAGAAACAGAGTTACTGTGCGTGTTTATATGCATTTGCTGATTCGCAGTAAACACAAAGAAGTTGATGGGAATGTTATTCGTTTTGCAGGTATTTTTATAGATTGTTCTCTGAGCTTTTGAACCTCGGATACTTTTGATGAACAGGAAATTCAAGAGAGAGGGAGGGGGGGATGACGTGCAGCAAATAGCCACAGGTTGGAATCAAACCCTGAGCCGCCGGGGCAAAGACTGAGCCTTTGTACGTGGGTGGCATGCTTTATCAGGTGAGCTACCAGGCGCCTCAGTTTTTCAAGTATTTGATCAAAAAAAAGTAGTGCTGGATAAATTGACATTTTTCTCAGGGAGCTAGACAGACAGTCAGTGGAGGAGAGGATCAGTGGACTTCATCCTGTGAGCAACTTGTTTGTGCATGTCATTATTCTGAAATTCATTTTGTCAACTCATTTGATTTTAATTAATTCAGAGCAGAGCAACAATTTTTATTATACTTTGTTTTTGAAATTCTGGATGTGTTATTTTCATGTGCAGTCAAGAGCAAGAGCAGCGGACTCATTTCTCAGTCAAGTCACGTCTCCGTCATTTAAAATGCACTGAATTCA
The DNA here is from genome assembly GCA_028641955.1 of Protonibea diacanthus. NCBI lineage: Eukaryota > Metazoa > Chordata > Actinopteri > Sciaenidae > Protonibea > Protonibea diacanthus. The sequence goes on along the minus strand of CM053988.1, from coordinate 17,232,745 downwards.
TAATATATGTGCCTATGATAAAACATATTTTGTGCCTTTGGGTACCTGCACTAAGCTTTCTGCAGCATTGGTCTTTACAAAATGTCAATGTATGGAGAAAAAAAAAAAAAAAAAAAGCAAATGGAGAAAATATTCTTACTACAGTACACGCTTCATCTTACTTGAGGAGCTCATAGTTCTTCTCATTCAGCCGGACGGCGTTTTCACGCCAGAACTTCTCAGACTTGTGCACAGGACTCCATTCCAGGCGGCCGGATTTGAGTTCAGAGCTGTACTCATCAAATGAACTGATGATAAAAATAAATAAAATACATAGAACATTTTATTTTGTACTTCTTAAAACAAGTAAAGACAACAGGCCAAGGATACCCACTGTTTTTTTGTTTCTAAGCAAAAAGAAAAAAAAAAAAAAGAGCCGCTTTCTTTCATCCCATCTGTTATGCAGAGTAGTGATTTGAGAGGCGCAGCATATGGTTAAGAATATGGTCACCCACGCATGTAATCAACGCAGCATTCAACATGAAGTGAAATGTGTCTTCTAGACAGTAGACTAGGTTCATTCATGTGCAGCACTATATCCTGAATTCTTTGAAATACTTGTTCCAAGCAATTTTTACAGAATATTCTCATCACTATTTCACAATCGACTAACTGTAATTGTGCGTTATTCATGGAATCAACTCCACCGAGTACCTGAGATCCTGCACACTCTCTCCAAGCCTCTCCAGCAGGAACTTAATGTCCTCTGTGATGTCCTCATCATCGTACTTCTGCTGCTCGAGGTTTTCAAGTTGTTTCAGCACCTTGCATTGAATCATGGCCAAAGCGTACTCCTGTCGAGTCTCCCTCTCTGCTGATTTCTCCAGGAGATTCTGTCACAGTGTGAGAAACAGATGGTAGATAAATTACTCCACTCATAAGTGAGCAAATTATTTGAGAAAGAATATGCCTACTCATACCAAGTTAAATGAAATCAATGAATAAATGAGTAATTTGCAGAAATAACCACTGGATTACTTGACCAGTTGAGTGACAGAAAACTGACATCAACTCTGATCATTGAGCTTTAACGCCATAAAGAGCTCCAGCTAATTCCAGTTTGCTGTTTTAATCTCTCTTTTACATTGGAAATTAAACATCTTCAGAGGTTTTGGACCAATGACAAGCGATATGAAGGTGTCAGCTTGAGCTCTGTGAACTTCTGATGGCTGTTTCTATTATTTTCTGATGAATAATTGATTAATTTAACTTAATCAACTGTAAATAGGGTGAAACTGAAGAAACTGCAGAAACTGAAATTTTGTCACACCATTTATGCTTTGGTAGCGCTAATGTTTGTAGTCCTGTGAAATGGTTGGAGAACATCAAGACGTTGGGTCATATCTAATAAGACCTGATAGCAGTTTCACAAATATATTTAAACTGGTCTAACCAAGATAGACAGTAAAGCCATGGCCTATCATAGACATACGGGAATTGGCAATAAGCTACCAATTCATACAGGGACCCAAGAAAAATAAAAGGAAAAAGAAAATATCCTCACAAAGTGGCAGAAACTCAAACTGACATTTTGGAGTGACACAGCAGAAAGGGGACGGAGATGGAGGAAGTCCGTTCTATACTCTGAGTCTCAACCATCAGGGCACATCTACAAATATCTGAAAACGTTTTCCTGGAAGAAACCTGTGATGTGAGCTCAATATCAAATGCAGCAAATTGCCCGAGTCACAGCGAATGTTAATAGCTTGCTTGCCTTTGAAGGTCTAAAAATAATGTCATGTTTTCATAAATGGGTGTTTGTCAGAAAAAAAAACCTTTTAGTACCAGAGACAGGTTAGGACTAGAACATCACCAACACAGTAGCACTGCCTGGCATGATGTGTTCAAGGACTTCCAGATGGTCTGGATAATTTAAGTCACATTACAAGTCCCATATGATGAGCAGAAACATTTGCATAATTAGGACATTTGGGAAATAACATGCAGATAAAAGTTGAATAGTTTGTAAAAAGAGAATCACATGTGATCTCAACTTTCTTGAATTCTGCATGATCTCAACAACAACAATTCTATATTTGTTGGCGTGGAACAATGTTTTTGTAGCTCTCTGTATTCCATGTCAAAACACACCCACTGTACAAGGTAAGTCGAACACCTCTGGGGAAAACCCACTCAACTCGACGTTTCAGGGTCTCCCTTCACTGCCCACCACTGCCGTTAATTAGCTGTGATATAGCTACAACTACAAACTTCTGACCAATTAAGAATGGAGTCTCTTTCTTCTATGGGTATATACACAAACACTTTATGTGACAGCTCTGCTGGCATGAGAGAGAGCTGTGATGAATGAGCTTTGAAGGAAATTCAAAGCAGGAACACGTGCAGTCCACAGAGGGAAACATAACAGAGAGCAATGTATTCTCTAAAACGTGGTCTCTAACTAATTTCAGTAAACAAAAGACGAGGGAGAAAAGGTAGTCCTTTAGGAACACAGATGCCTATTTTGCAGCGAAACACTGATTGAAACTGGCTGACGGAGAAGCACAAGAAACCTTAAATACCTTCCTTTAAGTTGGGTTTGAAAATCAGCTAACTTTTCCTCCACTGGTGTATGAGCTCATGTTTCAATCATGTAATCAATGCCATTTACAACACCATTGTGCTCTGAGCAAGGTCGTTTGGCTTTCTGGTGTTGCCGGGGTGGACAATGACTGAATATCACTGAAGCTTTTTATTCAAAAATCCATATTTCCTCGAGGCCATAATTCAATGAGTGGACGTGAATATTTTGTTTGGTATTCAATATGATGTGCGTGTTGAGGGCGGCCAGGTACCACAAGCTGTGAACTAGACAGATGCAGTGTGTTATAGCAATAGATTATGACACCTAAAATATCAGTGTACTTTATGTTAACTAACTATTTCTATTTCCTCTGAGGACCTGTCACATTATCACATTGATTTCCAGTGTATTTCATGGATGTTCCAGACCTGCGTTGGTGCCATTCATTTAATTTTGTCTGGGTATGTAGTATTGGGAATTCATTACCTGACGGAAACACAGAACAACAGAGCAAATCCTGAACGCAGCTCTTAGGACTGCATTAAATATTCAGGAGATTATTTGAGCAATCACAGCAGGGAGCTGAAAGAGCACCATACTCATAAAGCATAGTTATGTATTTTTTATGGGCTTGGTTGTTTTATAAGCTGCCTCGTCTGTTATTTAAGAGTTGTCATTTCAGTTTGTTCTTGTCGTGATAAATTACACAGCCTAATTAGATGCAAATGTTGCTGTGTAGGATTCAGAAAAAAATACACTAGCTTGTCCTATATCAGCATAAAAGTGCTGATGTCAAATTATGTTCTGTAAACTTTTGCAAGCAAAAAACATTTGACAATAAACAAAAGGAGTTTCAGACCAGTGATTTCCACATTTTACCAAACCATGGCAACCCTTCAGAGTGAATACTTTTTCATGGCACACCTTCATGTGCTTTTATGTACAGTACATGAAGCAAATGTAAATGTTGACCTAGTTTTCTACATGGTAAAATGTTACTACAGATGTACAGAAAAAAATAAAATAAATCTAGCACACGCCCTTGGCCAGTCTCTGAGGAAGGAAGGGGATAGCAGTTCAGCCCGTGCAGTAAAAACATTTTCTGTGAAAAGTGGCATTTTAGACACAAAACGAGCAAGAAATTCTCCACATACCCTGAAGGCAGCCAGAATGATTCGAGTGACCTTCTCTTTGACAGACTCCTGGAGGATGTCGGACAGTGCCGGCACTACGTTGTAGCGTCTCAGATTCTCACAGAGTTGAGGACTGAAGGCCAGGAGCCAAACACAGAAGATCATCTGGTACTGGAGCTGGAAGCCACACTTGTTGCTCAGCACTGCCGTGATGCTTTAATGAAAAAATATAAAAATAAAATATAAATAAATAAAATAAAAAAAAAAAAAGGAAAAAAAAACAAAACAGCTGAAGTGCTGGGAAAAAGGACCCACATCTATATCTACCATCAGTTTACTAATAGAGGAGCTTTCACAGCTGTGTGCCTGCATGCTGTTCATCCATTATCTCCGATGATTGTGAAGACTGAAATGTTTTTAGTCTTTTACTCTTTAGATAACGGAAGAATTGCTCAAAATACAGAATGACAACAGCTAGACAGACAGCGTGTCGTACATTTGCAGAGATAAATGGTAAGTGCAGAGATGTGGAGCTCATACATGCGTAATCATTTTCTGATCTTATATATTTTTATATTTCATGTCTATTGCTGTTTGCTCCAGGGATATGAGGGAAACAGTATTTCAGTTCTGTGTATGTCCTGCACATATAGCAGCACTGACAATAAAGCTGACTTGACTTGATCTAAATTGAGCTGGAAGGCTTGTTTTTACAATGCAGCATTAAATTAAAAAAAAAAAAGCCGGGGACCAAGTAAAGGATGGTGGGAACTGATTCTATTTTTTGCAGCGTTCTTTTCCGTACCCATTCCCTTTAGCAATGTGGCTGCAGAATATAATGCATCCATGTCACTGAGTAAGTATAGAGTTGTTAATTAACATTCAAGTTTTTTTTTTTTTTTTTTTTTTTTTTTTTAAAATCTGAATTGCAAAGAATGCGTGTTAAAATGCAAAATATGTAAATGTACTTCCACACATCCACATGGGGTGTTTTCTGGAAGGCAAATTTCATCAAGAATACAACATAGAGAAAATAAAAATGCCTCTTAAATTGCAGCATCTGAAGATTTAATTTAATTTAAGTTTAAAAGCTTTAAAAGCAGCAAACAAAAAGGGTCAATACGTGTCACGTCAGAGCCACAGAGGAGAACTCGGGTCATCTCACTGCACTCCCAGCAGCCTTTACAAAGTGAGAGTAATTTGCTTCCATCAGGGCGGAGATTTCACCTCTCTAGAGATGGCACTAACAGGTACAAGAGGTCTTTTAGCCCATCAGTAATTGGCTTTTTAAAGAAAATGTAATTTGTCTGGTTACTAGCCATGGATCTGACAGGCTGCTCCTCTAGTTTCTGGTATCTTCTTGCTTCTCTCTTTGGATGGTTTTGGTGACAAATGATGATGAAAAAAGTGCTATTGGCTTTAACCAGAGTTTTTCCTCATTGGAGTACTACTGTGTACTTTATTTTAAATTGATGGCTGTCTGTAAGTCACAAGTTGCACCCTGTGTACTCCAGACATTCTGATACTGTTACCTTGCATATATAAAATATACTATACATGCTGTCATTTAACTGATTAACATAACATAAAATATATTTAACATGTCTGTCTTTCCCAGGACTCCATTGAAAAAGAGATTTTTCGTCTCAGTGGGACTTTTTCTTGGTTAGATACACAGTAAATTTAAAAAATATATATATATATATAAAAACTGCAGGAATCCTGTTTAAAAGAGTCATTACTCACCAGTTGACTCCATCAGCCTCCACCCAGGCAAACCTATATTCATTGACCCTCAGCATCAGCTGAAGGCATCCAGCCACGCACTGAACGTACTGAGAGCTCTGCAAAGGACAGAGGCAAACATTTACTCAAACAGAAGCGTGAGCCTTAGCTGTGCAATCAGGAAAACAAACAAAATGTTAGAGGGTCAAGTACAATTAGTGCGGTTCTGAAACATGGAGTAACTGACAAGCAGATACAGCACGTGGAAGAAGGCCAGTCCAAAAAAACTTGCATTACTGTCACCGATCAAACCTGAGGCATCGCACATGCAGGCTATTGTATTATACATCAAGACATGCTAGATCACAGACCCAATAGTACAATACAGAGCAACAGCAGGGAAAAGAGTCCCATCACACCTGAGCAGAATAATGTAAATTTGAGATTAGAGAGTAGAAGAAGCTGAGAGGAGAAAATAGATCACATTAATCTGTTAATTAGAAAAGAGCTGAAGAAAAGCAAAGAAGTTCAGCGAAAAAGAACAGGCAGCAGTGACGACAGAAGAGTGGAGGAGTGAAGGTTACCTGGTTGAAAATGCAGAGGAAAAGATGATGTTCAGTCATTAGATAGCGCTTGTGTCAATATAATTCTGAGGACACATCTCAGAATAATCACGCTATGCTATTTAAAATGGGTGAATGCTGCTGCTGGGCAAATACTATTCCAATGTTCCCTTGTTATCCTAATGTAGAGGAAAAGCTGTGTTTGTCATGCGCTTTTAGCATTAAGGAGAAGTGGCTTACCGCATGCAATTTCCACATATACAGTTAAAAACCAACCAGTGGCAGCAAACACCATGCTGTCTAAATGAAGATCTGCTCTAAGCCTACTCTAACACACTCAGGTCTCCAACAATCTGCAATTATTAATAACAAAAATACTGGAGTGCAAGAACAGGATGGGAGAGATACAGAGGGGAAAGAAAAGATGTGAAAGTCAACTGACAGCTGACAGACGCCAGCTTGCACAAACCCTGCAGGGTTTTTTTTTTTTTTTTTTTTTTTGAAGTGCCATGGTGACCGAAGACACACTTCACTCATACTCACTTCACTGGGGGAAATAGTTCCTGCTCCTGTGCCTGATTCTGGACCTGTACCATGTAGGTTCTAATGAGAGATAAACAAAAGAAACAGGTGCACAATTGTTCACAATCCATCGCGTCATGCTAAGTTTAAGTGGCACTGGACTACACAGTCAGTGACAGTGGATGCTCATTGATTCGTTGACTGGCTGCTGAGGAGAGAAATTAAGTTATGGTTAAAGAACATATTTTGTAAAGACACAGAACGTTGAATGATGAAACCGTGCTTTTGGAGAAAGCTAGCTTTACCTACACCTCCGGATATTTTAGAAATACTGGTTTGCAACGCAGAAGCACAAAAGAAACTAGAAATCAATATTTATCTGTTTTATCATCCCACTCTTTAGTGCATACATCTGCCAAGGCAAAGCCAGCACCTACAGAGCAGCTTTCATCAGACCATTTCAAGACCTGACAAGCCTGGCTGCTAAAACTCAATATGAATAAATACATTACATTTCATTCAGCACAAGGTTTTCACTGTGAGCCCAAACAATAGAATTTAATTAAGGGGAAATGAATAGAGGTGGAAAATAGAAATTACTTTGCCATTTAATATGATTAGACCCTTTTTTAAAGGAATAAATTAATAGATGAGAAAGAGGAAGCCAAATTCTCTAGAAGTTAAATAATCCATGATAGAACAAATTTAAAAAGAAGACACAAAGAAGTAAATTATATCAAACATCAGTTATACAGTGTACTGTATATACACACATAGCTTTTCACATGAACATACAAACTAAAGTACTAAAAAAAGAAAAGTCTGTTTCATGTGCAGACCCTTTTTGTAGGCTTAAAAGCAATGACAGAAGTCACTGAAACCACCTCTGCCATCTAGTCATTTTAGCGACCAGGTTTTGATTGACATACCTGTGAACTGAGTTGGCTTTTGATCCAGTTGAAGTAGTAGTTCAGATCGCTTCCCTCCATCAGATCACGACCCCAGGCAGCCAGCTTAGCGATGATCCTCGCTGCCTGATAAAGGAGGGAAGAGATTTCAGATTCTTAATGTTATGAATGAATGATAGAAATTTACAACAAGGCCATGATAAATTGCACTGAAAGATGAAGGTATGGTGTTAATTATTACTACAGTGGCAGCAATGGCCATCATGCAAATCTCCCTTTTCAAAGTGATGAATATTTCAAAGTGAAAAATATACATGCAGTGAATGAAATGCATTCATTCTGCTGCTTTGTTTTAAGGTAGGAGGAGCTAAAATATATTTAATTGTTGCCCTGTCTAAATGATCTATGATCAAGTCTTCTGTGATGAATTACAGCATCTTTAGTTCAACTTCCAGGGAGAGGAAGAAATAAAGAAAGAGGATAAAAGGTGGAGGCTGGGCATATGGAGATAACACTGAATAAAACGCTGTCGACAAGCCCATCTAAGTGCAGAAATAACTGAGGCCAAATCAACTATCTCATAAACAATTTCGGCTTGCAAGTTGCCTCCTGTGAGCCCTGTGATGAGACAGGCAGAACAAATTGCGTTCTCCAATTTCCTCCTTGCCAGGAGAAGATGTGAAGAAATATCAGGGCTCTAATTCAAAAGCAAGGATCTCCATGACAGTTGGATTGAGTTAAAGTGCTGTGTCACAGACTCGGGGTCACATTATGGCCACCTGCGGGATGCCATCTGGCAAGCTGTGGGTGCCATATCATAGTACTCAGTTTGTAGATGGGTGGTCAGCCTTTATTTATTTGAAAAAGGGTGGCAGGGAGAAAGCATTACATTAATTGCCTGTTTTTGTGGAAAAGGTTGCTTTGTGAGGAATTATTGATGTCTTCCTGTGATTAGAAGCAGAGTCACATCTGTGAAAAATTCATGGCTGTGAAGAACGTAATGGAATAGAGCATCTTATCTGTGAAAACACAATCTCTGATTCTTAATTGGATCATTTCAGCTACTAAAAATATCACACTATGATTAAGTTTGAAGCACGGACTAGATGTTTTCCCACCTAGTTCACAGCCCAGTGTGAATATACTCTATGCTGACCTTGTTTAGTCTACACACTGACAATGTTCCTCATGATAGTGATAAATATTTATCAACATTTTTTAATGGTAAAATACTGCCTGAATCGTGGGATTGCACTGGATCTTGTATGCACCAACTAACAAGTCTAAAGTTTTAGGGACGGCTTGGGTTGTTATGTGACTCATATTTGCATTTATCATACTCTGAAAAATGCTTGTTATCTCTTAACTCACCATGTGGACGGTAAAAAGGTCCTGACGATTCAGCATTGGAAGGAAATAGGACCAGGCGGTGTTCTTCGTCTTTTTGGCGTAATCAAAGAAGATGTTCACGCGCTGATGGTTCTCCTGAAATACGATTGATTTAAAATCTTAAGAGTCCAATTTATTTTCTGCACAGCTGGAGAAACCTTCAGAAATCTTTACAAACTAAAGAAACATGCTGATACAGGTTGTTTTAGAAGAAGAAAAGTCCAACTCTGCATAATTACACAGGTTTGCATAAGTGCATATTTTTATCAACTTATTTATTTTGTAGGACACAAAAATGAACTTAGAAATAAATCTAGGCTCAATAATTTAGGTGGAGAAATCAACACCTTTTCCAAATCTGGCAGATCTAATCTTCTGTTTTTAAATAACAATAATTAATAAACACACCCTCAGTTATATCTAAGATCTAAGGAAAAGGGAGAACTTCAATATCCAATTGACAATTATGTCCTATTTCCTTGTGTAACCTTTTTAAAAATCATGACATTGCTCTGACAGAAACCTAAATCAAAACTCTTCCCTGGTGAAGGTAAAACGATGTGATTCTAACAGGTTTTCTAACCAAGGTCCTGCTGTCCTTTTTTTTTTTTTTTTAACCGTACATGCCTATTTGTCCAGAGTCTGTTTGAGTGTATACCTGCAGAGTGTCATCAATCAGAGTCAGGATGTACTGGACTGTCTGCTCCTTGGAGATGTGGGCCATCAGGTTCAGAAAAGTCTTTGCACACTGAGCAAAAAAACAAAATAAACACAATCTCAGAGACAGAGGACAAAGACACGCCACCCGTGTACCAATTGATAAATTGAACAAACTGCCTTTGCTTTTATTCTGCCTGGTGCCTCTAAAAACAGTCCAGACACTCCCTCACGTCAGCAAAATGCAAGATGGTGTCTGTGGAGTCAGCTTTATAGGAATTAATTTCACAGCCCTGGATGCAGTTAGAAAATTTAACATGAACCGAGGAGACAAGTTTAAAGGGTAAAAAAAAAAGCGCATGCAGGTGGAGAGGTGGAAAATGTAGGTGGTTTAAAGTCTTCTGAAGTGGAGTTGCACAACGCACATACGTAAGCACAATTTCCCAAAGTACAGGCTCCAGGTATTCGAATTAGTATGTAGGCTACATATAGGCACAATCCAGAAGATATAGATAATATACTTCTTAATGTAACCAGCTCTCTGTCTGCTTAGTTTGAAAGGTTGTGAACTAAGCATCAAGTTTGTTAGATGAAAACACAAAAATGCGCAGATATAAATATCAAATTTAAAAAGATACCTGATGTCCTTCATTGGTCAGAATGACCTGTTTCTCCTCAGAGTTGGCCACTTCAAATTTCTTGATGAATTCACAGTCCTCCGATGTAATCATCTGACTCCTGGAAGAGAATTCATCAGAACATTGCCATGTTAGCACAATGCTAATACAGTATGTGTACTATGAAGCATTCACTACTTTGACCAACAGTGAGTTGGCTAATAAGGAGTGATCTTTCTATTGATTATTCATGAGGCATTCAAAACACTTTTTTTGCCATTTGACCAAGACATACAGCACACACAAAGCTGCTGTCCCTCTCACTGAAGGCTTGACTTAGTCACGAGCATGCTACTTTAAACCGCAAAAGGCAGCTCGCACAATAATGGCAATTAACGTGGAAATACCACACGCTCTAGTTAAAACACACTGTACAATCCACGAAGGTGGACAGTTAGAGTAAAAACATGCTTATAGTATGTCCATACTAAATGAAACAAGGAATCAAGTCAGCAGATGATTTTTTTTTAGAGATGATAATGTGGCTCAAAGAGGAAGTTATCACTCAAGACTGTGAATCACAACACAGGAACTACAGCAGAGCTGCTTTTAGACTGGCACTCTACACAGTTATTACACTGATACATTCAGAAGGTTTGACGTACTGACAGCTTAACTGCTTGACATGCTGACTTTAATACAATATCACAACAAAATATGCATCTTATGTGTATTTTGTTCTAACTTATGTCAAAAAGAGACCTGAAAGTAGACTTTCTGAAGCAGAAGGGGGGTGCATGTAAATGGTGTGGACAAACAAACATTTATAAGCTTCATAAATACAAAATTCATGCCAATTCTTGTATGTATTATGATGATTGATGGTTCGATCCCTGGCTCCTTCGGTCTGCATGTTAAGGTGTCCTTGAGCAAGATGCTGAATGCGATCGGTGTATGAATGTGCGTGGATAGTTAGCGCCTAAAACTGATGAGTAGCTGGCACGTTGCATGGCAGCCAGTCAGTGCATGAATGTGTGTATGAATGAGATATGTAGTGTCTTGTGAGGGTATATTAACATCATGTGGCTGTTGTAATGTGTACTTACTGCAGGTAGGACTGCCAGTTCACCAGATTGGCCCGCACCTCAGCTGCCTTTGCAGCAATGATGTTGGTGGGGACTGCAGCGTCCACAGCCCCGCGGATATCCATCATGAACTATATGACCTACAGTCAGTGTAAAGACAGAAAGCCAACTGCACCTGGATGGAGGCAGAATTGACATGAGTGAGGCACAGTGAGTCGACATCAAAGGCAGTGATACAGGTTTATCATACAGGTGCAAGCTGAAAATAAACCACTTAGACACCAAAACACAGCACCAGATGCTAATGCTAAGATAAAGTTAAATAAACTAGGTTGGCTCGGATGTTACACAGCTGTTACCAGGAGAGAAACGAATAGCTATATGTGAACTTTTGACCTACAAATAATTTACAATTAATACTTCGACATGGGGCTGAAATATCAACCCAATATTTAATTTTAAGTGTTTAATTCAGACGTTAGTTCGCGAGCTAACAAACGGTCGTGATTCTGTAACCGTTAGTAGCAGGTCATGCTAGCTTTGACAACTAGCTTAACCACAATGTCACGACATGTCATGATGGGTCTTTCTACAATGAAACAACGCAATACATAACCCGTGATGTTAAGCTGTAGTGGGAACGTAGGTAAATGCATCACACACGTACCAAACATGTGAAATTATAACGTTAAAGGTGACACGGGTAGCACTAGCAGAATAAGCTGAGGATGCTAACGTAAGCTAGCCGTGCTAACATAGCTAGCTTCGCATCCGCTCCGTCGCCGTGTCAACGTGATAACAGCCACACAGGTGATTAACACAGATTAAGACAAATCATACGAGTCGGATTGTTTTGTTTTATCTTTCTAATGAATGAATAACAGAGTAAAACTGTGTTGAATCACTCACCCAGCTACTGTCCTGAGCGAACAGCTGACTGACTACAACACGGCGTCACGCTCTATCATGTGACAGTCAGTCACATGAGCCCAGCAGAAGTTAAATAAGTCACTAACAAGCTGAATGTTCACGGAGAAATCATAAACTGCAGCCCCCAAGCATGAAAATCTAGGCAATGTGCACGTACAGAGGACATGCAGGTATAATTATAGATATAAAAATATCAAAACTAACCTGGAAATTGCTTTAAATGTCACATTTCTATGAAAAAGCAGCACACACCTGTAAGATAGGTGTGCTGTGTGGGCAGCAATAAACCTTTTTCACAGCAGAGATTTTGACATGACATAGTAGGGTCAACACAGGTGTTTTCAATGATAGGCCCAGTCCCATTTAGTGCAGCAGAGACTTTCCAGTGAGCCAACATGGACCACAGCAGCACCCTATCATTGGTAGCACCTGTGTTGACCTACTATTTCATGTCAAAATAGCTGCTATGAAAGAGGTCTATTACTTGTTTTCTATATATGTACTGCTATTGTTTGAAGTCACTAAGCCAGTTCAGTTTTATTACCTAGGCTTCAAAATGCTGTTTATTCCCGCAGGTCAATAAAGGTTACAGCAACTTACAGCAACACAGTTCAGGTATGATTTAAAGGTCTAGTATGTAGAATTAAATGGCATCGCGCACTGAGGCTGTAGATCCCTGCGAAACCCCTATATAGAGACTAAGAGATTCTCTCTTCTGGGCTACTGTAGAAACACAGCAGTGTCTGTAGATAATAAACACTCATTCTAACACAAACAATGATATTTTAAGGTGATTATAGACAAATGAAAACATAGTTATGAATATTATATTTCATTTCCAGAGTTTCAAAGCCAGAGTTCAGACTGAAAAGGCCCAGTCACCAAGTCACACTACTATTGTCTGTGTCTGTAGTTAATGTCCATGTATAAACTGACCATTTGTAGTTACATCAATATACGCCTTCAATTTCTAGAACCACAAGTCAGTGTATCAGGTTTTAAATTACCATGTGGAAGTTCTAAAGCTGTCAGTGTGAATGATTCAGAAACTCTACTCCCTTGTTGTCTTTTTAATAATTTACCAGCCTTGCCCAAAAAAACCCAAAAAGTGAAGGCCGCTGCAGTGAAACCGATACAACCAAAGGGACCGTCTGTGCCTGCTACCAAAGCACAGACAAGACTGCAAGTAGTCCCTAGAAGCAAAACAATCCTTAACAGGAGGACAGGCAAAGTATTAATACTGTGAGTATCTTCAACTTCCTGATAAGCTACAGCCAATCAGTTACAATCGGCTGTTTTATCTGTTAACGTTGTACTTTAACTTTGTGGCTTTGTGAGCTGAAGTTAGATGATTGCTCACACTGAAGAGCTTTGATCAGTTTTTATCCTTGTGAGTCTGTAATGAGCGACCCGATCACGTGCAACACGTCAAAAGCTCGTTGGTAACCCGGACTGGCACCACAGTTGCCAGCAGAGTGTCTGTCTATATTAATGGTGGCTGCATGTACATATATGTGGCCATATGTTTGCTGTACAAAGTCCATTTACCAATGTGTTTTAATCCATTGTATTACATGGGAATTCATCAAGGAGCATATACAATCACAAATGAATCCACGTCTGTCACTAGTCTTCCTCTCCGTCCATCTCACTCAGACACTAAGACCTCCTGGCTTAATCTGGCCTAAGCTGGTGAGACGCAGTAAAGCACAGAGGAATCAGGATTGCATCCAGTGAGAACATTGTCCTAATCCCCTTCTGCCCTCTCCTTTGTAAACACTCTTCTCTTCGTCAGGGTCACTGATGCTTTTTTCCCCTCCTCTCTCTCTCTGTCACAATGTGCTTCTGGAGACACGCCGGGAAAACATAGAGGAAAGGAGCAAGGAGCGTGGATTTCTTATGATCTCAAAGAGACTGGAGCCTCACGTGGCGAGTGAGGCTTCATGGATGGAGCATGCCATGTGCTAGCGCGGTGAGACAGTGGGAGATCAGGCCCACGTCTGCTCTGCGGGGGATCAGACACACCAGGGCCCTGATGTGGCAGCGGATACGGGGACTGGCCCGGGCCTGCCGGCATAGTGTTGGATACCCCATGAACTACAATGACCAGATCCAAGAGGAACAGGAGATGGTGTGCCTTGAGGTATGGACATGTTAATGTTTTACGGTTTTTGAGGATAGCCTCATTATCATACCACTGATTATTAGTTTTCATGGAACAAATACAGTCAAAAGTCACAAACCAGTCAAGTAAAACTCCTTTAGTTTGCTCACAGTACATATTTCAGAAACCTTTTGAATCACAGTGCACTAATTGGTGTGTTGCTTGTTTGTTCTTGCACTAACAAGCTGCCACAAATAACCTCAGTCGTTAAAATGTTCTGTCAGAAACAAAAGACCTAAATTATCTCCAGAGTACGAATAGATCTCCACACATCTCTCAAATGATCTTTGTTTCATTTCATTAATCACCTACAGAACATGAAATATCCTTCAAACTGTCACTTGTTGTTGTTGTTGTTGTCATTGCAACGAGATTGCTGCTGTCTGAGCGTCAGCAGCTTTTTTTTTTTTTGCTTCTTGCCAAACCTCTATTTAGGGAAGCACTTCCTGTCTGAAGGAGGCTTAAGAAGATTAAAAGAAGAAGATAGTGTGTCTTGAAATAGTGTGATACCGGTCATTAGAAATTCTAAACAAAGTTGCAGTCACATAGAAGGTCAAAACACACGACACAACACACGTTATATGTGTGGATGTCCCAATGCAATATTTAATAGGAAACAAATAAGTGAGGTGTGAGTTCATTCAGTTTCTAAAAATAGTCTCAAAAAGTGATTTTTCTTGGAGTTCGGCGGCAGAATCATTCTTAGTAAGTGGATAAATAAAGATTTCCGATAGCTCTCTGTAGTAAGGAGAACTATGTTACTATTCGCGGAGGGGAAGGGATTGTAAGGGAGCCGTGAGGACACAGGAGCTGCTCCCAGAGCTGAGTGGTAGGACAAAGGAGTCAGTTCAGGTCATTAACATATACATTTCACAAAAGTGTTGCTTTGCTAGGCGTCTGAAAGCAGAACTGGACTTTTTGTGACCCTCAGACTTCACATTTTATACGACAACTTTTTTAAAAAGACTTCTGGAGTTCCCCTTTAACTGCAGAACACACACGCACGGGTAGATGTTACTATCAAGACTTCAATTCAAACAGACTCATATACACATTCTCCACAATGGACAATATGTCAGAGTAGAAATAAAGCAGAGGTATGATGATCAGCTCCATAAAGCGTCCCAGTTTTTAAATTTCATTACATATTTTAGTCCTTATTACACAGTATGCAATAAAGGGCTGACAGGTGAGAGAAAACGGGGATGTTGTGCAACAAATGTTCCCAGCCAGACTCAAACCAGAGACACAGCGACAGACTTTTTTCACAGCAGATATTTTGACATGTAGCAGTGAAACAAAGGTGTAAATAACAAGCTTAATGGTGGCTGTGTTTCATTTATACCAGCTGATTTTTTTGGTATTGCACACGCTGGCTCACTGTTTCCATCTGTGCCTGTCTTGGTACATATGTGTGAAAAAGGTCTTTTATATGGTCTCAGACCTCTAGGCCACCAGGACATCTTTTTAGATCAGAGTTTACACTGAATTACCGATTTTATTGAATGCCACGCATAACAAACACATCCACACAAGTCAGCTTTGACACTGACAACCAGTCACGGCCAGTTTTCATTGTACTGTGTCGCCCGTCGATACACATGTATTCATACATCTTTCATTCATAATCTTTGTCCCAGTTTATGATATTTGGTTAAGTTTTTTTATAGCAGCAATTATGAACAACTGTGTAATAAATGTCACCCATTCACAGGCCATTGCTTTGGATTATTGTAATTTTATGACCTCTATGACCTTTAAAGATGATTTGTTGTTACACAGTCTAGACATAATTACAGAAATGATAACTGTCGTGTCCTGATATGTCCCCTAACCTTAATTTCAGGGTCCTTGTCGGTAGTCCAAAGAGAGCATAGGTCGACTTATTGATGATCTAAAGAGCTCCTACATATTTGAAAACTGTACAGATGATCGAAATTATACATGGAGATGTGATATGATCATATCCTGACCCTGAGTCCAGGTTCAGCGGAACCCTGGAGCAGTTTAGGAGGTTCGGTGACTGAACTGGTGGAAACGTAATATCAGCTAGACTCCACTTACCTGCTCACACAGCAAAACAGAGACACTTGAAAAAAAAGCTTCTTCCCTCCAGTCATCAGGATGGTGAGCTCCTGACATCTGTATATCCTCGTCCTTGTCTCGCACATCGTCCTCTGTGAACGTTGCTCTGCGCGTTTGCATTCAAGCGTGCACAAAACATAGTTTACCTCACAAATATGTACATTTTTATATACAGCACATATTTACATTGTTTTATCATGTTTGTAATGTTAATCTAATGATGTTAATCTAATATTCTTTATTACACACCAACCTTTTTAGCTCTGTCCTCAGTGCATGAGTAATACATTTAAATCTTGTGAGGGCATATTTACCTCAACTATTTCAAACCCATTATGTATTTGTTGGATGATGTTGTTATTTGTGGTTACTGTATTTTTTTTTGTCCCCTGGAACTGAAGTTTCTTTAAAATGTTGCAGCAAATAGCATTTATAATGATGACATTCAAGAAAAAGGTCAGATAGAAATCCTGTGTGTGCAAAGCTACAAAAATGTTTCCCCCCCATGAGGACGCTCTTTAAACGAGCCCAGCTGAATTGTGTTTAGCCCTAACTGATAGAGGTAATTTGGACAATCAGTTTGCACGGAGACATATTGCCCAGAGTTATGTCGTTAAAGTAAAAAACAAAAGAACAGACGACTGTGTAACTTGGTTTACGATGATTAAGACACCGATTGCGTTTTATTAAATTGAGGCTGACATTTACAGTAAAAAGAGCAACTTGATCAACACACCTGGAGGAAAAAGAGAGAAATTCATTATTAGAACAATAATGTCAGCAGGAAATCGAAAGGAGAGAAAATAAATTATGTCTCCTTTATTCTGCTGGCTGTGATTGGACAGTTCATCTTCACCTTCATAAAAATGTTCACAGATGCCATGCATGATCTCTTGAGGTGTTAAGTTGGTAACACACTTCCTCTCCGGTGCCTATCTGCATATTGAGCTCCGGTGATTGAATCTAACATTAATTCTATCTACCTCAAAGCTTCACAATGCTTTGAATCCCCTTAATCACATATTGAAAAGACTTTCATTCATCCTGTCACCCAGCTCCGGCGTCCTACTCCTCCGTGTGACCTTGTGTGTTCAGACTCCCTCCTCCACTTGGCATTGTGCCCTCAGAGGGAAAAGTCTGCGTGTTCGCCGAATCACAAAAGCATAAATAATCATTCGTTGCTTGCGTGTGCATGTATCAATCTCACATGGCTATTTGTGGGTCTGTGTTGCATAACATGAACACAGGGGAAGGTGTTAAATGAAGTGTTGTGGAGAAAGTCACATGTTCATATCTCTTGAGGGGAATAAAGATGTGCGGATGCTCGGGGCACGCCCCAGTTCAGCACAGTCAGAAAGTAATTAATCTGGACAAGGAAAGAAATATATTTCTTTCCTCTTTCCTCTTCTTTCCTTTTTTTTGGGGGGCATTCAAATAACAGATGAATGCCTAATCCCTGTGTGCCTCAATAGGCAGTATCATAGAACAGTACCAGGTCTGTGCGGGGACACTGTGAGGACAGTTCTCCACTCAGCTTTGTGTTACATTTTGCAGCATTTCTTATTGCAGTCTGGTGAAATTCATATCTGTGGCATCAAAGATCATCTTGACTGACAATATGAGACAGACAGCAGAAATGTGTTGGTGATTTAAGAAGATAATAACTTAAAAATACAGTATGTCATACTAGACTTTTGAAGAATAGGCAGAGTGCCATCTGCTGTTTGAGCAAAGCAAGACATGACATGCACCTAAAAAGCAAAGTATTAATAAAGGCGTATAGTGAATTGCATTGAAAGATATGTGTGAAAACATACATCGCTCTACCTTGATTCTGTATCAAACAGCATTTACACTGATACCAAAAGTGTTATACTCACACAGGCATGCCAAACATTAGGGATCACATGAAAGCAAACATGCCTTCCACACACATTCACATGAACATTGAAGCTCCATATGTCAGTCAGTCCTTTACTATCATGTGGAGAACATCGAGCTACCTTCAGATGGCAGTGTTGTCGTCTACATCATTAAAGGTTGCAGGCCTGTGCTCTACTGTAGATTACACTACAGCCTGGTAATCATCTGTAAAAGATATATATATATATATATATATATATATATATATATATATATATATATATATATATTTAAAAAAAATACTAAATGCTCACATACAACAAGTCAGGATGTGCTGTAAATAACTTGCCAGGGAGAAATTGCAACCTGTGATTTGATTTAAGGGTTATTTAACAGATTGTTGCCAAGGGGAAAGCAAAGCAACAGCTGTAATATCTATTACTGATTTACTAAATTACAGCTGCCGTCCTTGGGTAGTCTTTCAAATCCAAGGTTCATACAACGAAACAAGCAAACGGATGCAACAGATTGATGATCTGAACAGCAGAAGACGTAAATGTATACAGGATTAAAGCTCATCCAGTGTTGCCAGTGAATGTGAAACAGTAGAAATGTAAGCCTTAAACTCCACAAATGATATCAACTTGGCTGTGAAAGTTGGAAACAAAGTGCTGCACTCAGATCTGCTGCTTGCTGTTTCAGCACCACAGACAGCGACTTGAGGCAGAGGCTCTTCGGCGCATGTGCAAACGGCGAAATCGTGACTTTTTGGTGATTATAATCCTGAATGTGATTTAAAATGTTTTGCATCGTGTACACAGATATAATGTAAGGGGAGCTCAGGTGAAGTTTGTGTGTGTGTTTTTTTCTGCCTGCTGATGTTCATTTATAGACTCAAATGTGCAAGTCCATCCATCTCGGTGATAAACCGACACCACGCAGCCTCTGTTGCTTGAATTTCTAGAGTCTCTGGCATACAAGGCAGAGTAAAGGAGCTGCACTGTAAACCTGTGCCATACTGTCGGGGTTTACTCTCTTCACTGGGCTACTACGAGTTGGAGGGAAGACGCATGCGTACTGACTTGAAGCAGCCGGTCGGGAAAAAAAGCCTTATGTGCCATCGGATGTAATCAAGGCAAAGAATTACCTCTTCTCGCTGTGCATACATGGTGAAATTGTAAGTACTGGTAGCAAACCGATGTATCATTGCACGGACATTTCGTGAGCGGAGCGTTTGGGGGCCGTTTCCCGGCGTTTTAAATGGCATGTCACTATCTTGGTGTACAGCGGGGCTTTTAACAGATCTAGGCAGTGTCTTTTCGGTGGTTGTCCAGGGCGATGAAGCTCTACGGTTCTTCATGGTGGCACTTTCCATTGATGTGATGTGTGTTGCTAATGCAATGGTCTCTGCTGCTGCTGTTTTAAATCGTCCAGGGAAACCAATTTCAATCCCAGGTTGTCGTTCACATTTCTGTGCTACAGTTAAGAAGCGGTTTGGTTTATTTGGTGTTGATCATGATTTACCCTTTTTTTTTTTTTTTTTTTTTTTTTGAATGGATACGACCACCCCCACCCCCCATTTCATCGTGTATAGCTGTTGAGTCAAGCCATAGCGTACTGCAATTGTGTCAGCGTTGAAAGCACCCGACACCTAACGCGTAAAATATGCCATTTGGCACGAAAGACGCACGAAATCTGCAGCTGAAACCAGCTCTGATCTGAGTAAAAAAAAAAAAAAAAAGGAAAGACAGAAAGAAGCGCGCTCGGATCCATTTTAGAAATGACCAAATGGTATTGTATTCACTGAAAGGCTGTGATAGAGCGATGCTGCGGTTATAGATTTGCAAGCTGCGCCTTCGCCCCCCTCCCTCCTCTCCTCTCCTCTCCTCCCTCCCATGTACCAAATCTCCTGACATTTTTTTCAAGCATCGTTTCTTGTGTCAGGTAGTAGCCGGATGATGCCGTTGTTATGTGTGCGTGTGTGTGTGTGCGCGTGTGTGTATGTTGGGTTGAGCGACAGCTTTGTTACATAAATGATCTGACAGGATTTGGCAGTTGTCTGACCTGGTGATGACACATTTGTTAAAATCAGACATGAAAGAAGTCATTCTGTGAATATAGCCTGTCTGTAGTCTTATAGGCCTTCAAACCTTCGTGGAGATTCTGTTGAACATAACACAGTACTAAATATCCAATGAAGATGAGAAACGTAGCCTAAAGATGCACGACAAAGTGTGTGTAAATTCAAAAATAGACATGATTTTCATGTGCCTTTTACAGCGAACATCTTACACACACCATTTTGGATTATTTGGACATTAAGCCTGTGTTCAAAAATCAAACCAGATTGTTCAACATGCATTTTATCCACATGCAGTTAGTGTGTACGAGGCAACATACAGCCAGTTTTGAGATTAGAGGAGCAGATATGTGCAAGACGGGTGCATATTTGGCGGCAGGAGAAACAAAATCAGCAAATTATTCGTCCATACTTTTGCCCTGAATAGAGCAAACAGCATTCCTTTACAGTGTGGCCTCTGGGCATGCCAGCACATGCTGCAGCCAGAGAAACATGGATGCACTGGTGGATAATTTCACACTGGTGTTTGGTCTCATTGTCCTCACTGTGTGTCTGTGCATCTTGACCTGCAGTGCATGTGTATGAAAATCTCAGTTAAATACCATTCCTGACATCTAAAAACTAAACTCGGTGCTTCTCCTCTTGTCTGTAGCCCATGGGATCAGAGCGGATGGAGATGCGAAAGAGGCAGATGTCGGTGCAGCAGGAGTCGGCAGCGGGGGGAACTGCACCGGCCCAGCAGGGCCAGCCGGGCCAGGCCAACCCACGGGGCTCAAATGCATGTTGCTTCTGCTGGTGCTGCTGCTGTAGCTGTTCCTGGTAGGTCTTTCTCCCCCTTCCTCTCCACCAGAGAACACACTCAGCATGGCCGACATTATTGCACACAGGACAGCACAGCCTGAGCTACTGTGTCTCAGCAGCAGGCTTTGGCTTGTGTCTTATGTTCTTGATATTTTTACATGTGATCTGTGGACTCATGTCCTGCAGCCATGTTGAACATGCCTAAACATCAGCTGGTTATCTGCTGTCAGTGTTAGAGGAATGTCTGCAGAATTTTTTGGCTCGAGGAATTTGACTCATTATATTTTGACAGTGCGGATAGCACATTTAAAACAATTCAGATACAGACATACAGCTAAACAAATATTAAGCAATTAGTAGGAGCTGGACAACAGTCTATGTATACAATATAGTGAGAATTTATGTATCTATCTGCTTTATCTACATATATAATGAGCATTTTTATTATCTGTTATTGTTTCACTTAATCATATTTGAATCCTTTAGTTCATAAAATGTGAGAAAATTGTGAAATATATCCATCTTATTTTCCCAGACCTAAGATGATGTCCTCAAATAGCTTTATTTTGTCTGACCAACAGTCTAAAACCTAAAGATATTCAGTTTACTATCATAGAAGGCAAAGAAAGTCAACTAATATTTATATTTCAGAGTCTGAAACCAGGGAAATTTTGGCATTTTTGCTTAACGAGAAGAGAACAATAATCGTTTAGCAAAATAGTAGCTCAGATAAATATAAGTTACTCTATTTACAGAGGTTGTTTTTATGTGTATATATACATTCTGTTTGGATGTGTGTATAACGAGGTAAAGATATCTTTTATATGTTGTTGCAGCATTTATGTTACACTTCATAACAAGTTTTGCTGTCACATGTTACATTTCCATGTCACCATTAGGAATGAAGACCGGGATGAGAGGAGCCGAAAGGCTTCTTATGACGTCAAAGAAGGGACCTCAGACTGTGAAGACTGGTCAGTTGGTTTCACTGCACAAAAAAAATGACAAATCTGCAAAACATACGCGTGGAAAAATAAATGTTCACTTCCATGTTGCCCATGCTCTCTGCAGTCCTAAACCCACGCTGGAGGATGTGCGCTCATGGGGGCAGTCGTTTGACAAGCTGATGTGCTGCCCAGCGGGGAGGAACTCCTTCCGACAGTTTCTTCGCACTGAGTTCAGCGAGGAGAACATGCTCTTCTGGTTAGCCTGTGATGAATTCAGCAAAGAGGCCAATAAGAGTGCGATAGAGGAGAAGGCTCGGGTCATCTACGAGGACTACATCTCCATCCTCTCGCCTAAAGAGGTCTGAAAGCTCTCAATGACACTGTGTTATTAAAAACATGTTGATTTCAAGGGTGAAAACTGACTTAGAATTAGTCAAAAAAAAAATATGAAGCTACACCCGTTAGCCAGTTAGCTTAGCTTAGCATAAAGACTGGAAGCAGGGGGAAACAGCTAGCTTGGCCCCTGACAAAGGAAACAGAACATGCTTATTAGTGAACTTAAGATTTGCTGCTAAGCAGATTTTTATCTGGTTTCTTCAATCCGAACCAAAAACCGAAATGTAAAAACGATAATTTGCAGTTTTACAGAGGTTACATGTTTGACTATTTCTTGGCAGTTGCCAGGCAACCAGCGGAAATGACTAAAGTTACTTGTCCTGTGAAATAGTTCAGCACATAACCCCTGCAAAACACCTCAATACATCAGATTTGAACCAGATTACATAAATGAGTAAGTAGGCTAGCTCTTTCCTCTGTTGCCAGTCTTGTTGCTAAGCTAAGCTGAGCTAGGCAGCTGCTGGTGGTGGCTTCATATTTACTGTACAGACATGAGACAAAAGTAACAAAAAAAACAAAGCTTATTTCTCAAAATTAAGAAACCATTTCACCGAGAAGTTGTACTTCCTTCCTAACTTGCCCTTGTTCTTGACTCGCAGGTGAGCCTTGACTCCCGCGTGCGCGAGGCGATCAACAGGAACATGCAGGAACCCACCTTGCACACGTTCGACGACGCCCAGCTGCAGATCTACACACTAATGCAAAGAGACTCGTATCCCCGCTACATGAACTCCCCAGCCTACAAAAACCTGCTCAACACTCTGTCAGAGCAGTCCCCCGAATCTTAGGGTGGTGATGACCTGTGATCTTTTAACTGTCTTTATTCCCTCCTCTCCTCCCCCCCAACCCCCGCATCCTTATTCCCCTTTTTTTAAAAAAAATTTTCTTTGTATGTTCAGTGTAGGATTACATAAACCGGGCCTCGGGCCTGGCCCCTACCAGGGATCTCAGCGCTATTGTGATCTGCACCTGACCGAAGACACTCAGGTCTCAAAATCTCCCGAGGGCTCGACATCACAAGTACTGCTACAGATCAACATAGCAAAACACTCCAAAGGAATATGAATACATTTTGTTTCTGTTTCCTTTTTCTTTCTTTTGATAGAAATAATCTATTTTATTTGTGTTCAGAGTTTTTTAATGGTCTGTTGTTTTTTTGTATGATTGTTTGGGGGGAAAATGATTCCTACTGTAGACTATATATTTATGAGTTTGTAAATAGAAAAAAAAAATGGAATTGTGGGTATTTTATGTAGAAACGCCTGGTTCTATTTACTGCGTATGAAAATCAAAGCTCAAGTCAAAGGCTACACGTTAGCTCTACTTGCAGGCAGCTTTGTGGGGTACTGTATGATTTGGTTTCACCCTGTTTTGTTACCTAACCTCACACTTTGGTACCTGTGACAGCGACTTGGCAACTCCAGTTCATGCAGAAACTGTGCGCGAGTGAAACTGCTAAAAGTGTGGTTATCTGTGAAGTAACAGAAAGTGACAATAGCTCTTGTCATGGTGTGCAATTTGTTTCCTTAAGAAACTAAAATCAGTGACGGAAGGGTTTTTTTTAACTTTCTTTACTCCATCTTAGCCACAGAAGATTGCCTATGTAGGATAGTTTTGTTTATTCAAGTGTTACTCAATGCACACCTCATAGGTTTAATATAGTTTTACCAGTGTGACAAAAGAATCTAAGTAATTCTATTTACCAGATAAAGTATTTTTTATTTATATCTATTGCCAATAAAGAAAAACCAACAAGTACAAATTATATTGAAGTCCTATGGTGGAGTTAACTATATGGTTAGGTTAGGTAGGTAAATTTGGGTAACACTTTATTTTAAAGGTCCGTAATTAATTTTGCTTCTGACTTTGGAGGAAAATAACAATATCCTTGAAATACGTGTTCCTCTTTAATCCAAGCAAATATGCATTCCTTATTCATGTATGATTGGATACTTAAAGGAAGGGTACGATTTTGCTAGTGGAGAGTTAGATGAAGGAATATTTACACCTCTTATTTGTGTGCTAAATGTAAGGCTACAGCCGCAGGCCAATCAGCTTAGCTTAGTTTAGCACAAATACTGGAAACAGAGGGAAATAGCTAGCCTGTGACTCTGCCCAAAATCTTGATTAGCAAAAAGCTTGATCATTAATAGCTTGTATGTTTAATCTGTACAAAAAATTGTGTAGAGACTCCAGGAAGTTACTGCTTCACCTAAAACAGCCATTTCTTAGATTTTTACAATTTGCATGGACTGAACAAACAAGATATAATGTTATGTATGTATAAATGGGCTTATAGGAGTGTTAGGCTATCTGTTTACCCCCTGTTCCCAGTCTTTATGCTAAGCTAAGCTAATTGGCTGCTGGCTCTAGCTGGATGTTCATCTTACAGATATGAGAGTGGCGTTGATTTTCTCATCTATTGAAAGCAAATAAGCGTATGTAATTCTATATGTATTTCAACTTGTACATTTGCCTGGAGACAAATTTGACATTTTTTCATGTTTAGATAACAATTATTTTGAATTAATTGGAACCGGCTGTCTCTATTCTATCTATACGACATACTTAAAAACATAATACATAATTATTTCTAGTAAACTTCTCAAAAAATTACAGACAAGTAAAATAAAGCGTCACCAAAATGTTGCGAGATTGACAATTTTTGACAGCAGGTGGAGTCATTTGTGTATCATCCTGCAAGAAATTGCCCACCTGCAATATGAAGTTGACTTCTGATTGAAATCGACTCTGGGGGTCAGGCCAGGTTAGCAGCAACACCAAAGCTACCACGTAAACTGTGTTCATGCGCTCGTCGAGAGCATTTCCATTGACTACAATTGGAGTTGCCAAGTGTTAAATACTTTTATGTATTCTGATAGTTTTAGTTGAATTACTTTGTTGCCTCACAAACATGTCACTCAAAGACAAGATCCTCACATGGGGAAGTGCCTTGACATTCAATTTTATGACATCTTTCTCATGGGCAACAGTTGTTTTCAGACTCTTGCCATAAAGGTGGTTACTGGAGCACGAGACCAGTTTACTGGAAATTGTCCCTTTCTTTGGCCAAATTATCGCATGTGTTTTGTCTTGATTCCTTAGTCGTGACTACATCAGTCCATTTTGGTAGCGCTACCAAACAGTATGGCAGAGGGTGATGACAACACGTCTATTTGCTGAGGACAAACAAAGATCAATGGATAGGGCTGGTTGATCTGAACTCCTTGCCAACCTGTGTGCTTCACAGTGGCACTTCTACTTGTCTTAGAGTTAACTTTAACTTACTATGTGCAATTTGAGCTGATGGATACACTGCGCAGATCAACCTCAAAACACAATCTAAGCCAATGGTTTGGAGTGATGCCTATAAATGTTGTTTCCTCTTCTGTTTACTATATGAAATGTGTTATTTTGCGCTGAGTTTACTGAAGAATACATTTTTAAAAAAAACAAATAATGTGAATGTTTACAGTATATGGTTTAGGTTTTTTTTTTCTGCTACTCTCCAAGAAAATAATGACTTGTGGGCATTTTGATTGAGATAAAATAAAGCACAATAATTTTACCGACTCTGGTATGATTTGATCACAACAACACATCAAGCACAAAAACTTTACTGAAAAAAAGCAACATATATATATTTTTCTGACTTGTCACTTTACCTTACTGAATTGAGAAAATGTAGGCTTGTATATAACATTGCCGTATTAAATTACAGACATCAAAGTATCAGCAACAAGCATTTATTTTTTATTCAAAAGAAAAGCAAGAATTATTTCTGGAAAAAAAAAACAGCCTCAGCTTCAATTTCTAATTTCTCACAGTGTGATGATATTGTATATTGTAAATAAATAACATTATCACCAGCATAAAAGTGAAAATTTGCACATTATTACCGATACTTAAGTGTAAATAAGAGTGGTCCTAGGATGGAACCCTGAGGCACACCCTTTGGTATGTTATAGAGGTGATGCCTTCACACCAACAGACAAGTTTTAGGTTGTTAAATGCCTTTTTGCCACCAGGATCAAGATCAGACAATATTTCTCCATTAAGCAAGTGTTTGAGGTCCTGGATACCCCAGGTCTTTCTTTAAGTGATCAAAAAGCATATATTGTCACTTTAATAATTTCCCAATTTTATGAAAATTGCTCATAAACATGCTTTTGAACTTTGATGATGTGGCTCAGAAGAAAATTATGCATTAGCTCTGTGTGAGGGTCTCAAACATTTTCTCCACCTGTGACAGTACTTTTTATATCATGTCCCATATTATGTAGACTATCCAAATAAGATGTTAACAAAAATGTGTTTGTAATTATTTTTGAGAAAGGAAAGTCCACAAAACACAATTTGTGCCTACATAAGGACAGGGGTGATGTACCTTCTCATCTGTTTGTACAAAATATTAGGAGCGTTTACCAAGAGACTGAAAAGATGAATTCAGAAGACAAAAATCACCATGAATAATGATTTAGTTTCTTATTCTTCTAGCATTTTGATTGAAACAAAAAAACAAACAACAAATTTAAATTCTGTCCTGAGAGAATTTTCACTTGAATGGCTTTACTTTGTGGTAAGCAATAAAGGATTTTAATCTATCAGTGAATAAATTAAGGATGGTGTTTGCACAAAATATTAGGATCTTTCTGCATCAAACTGATCAGGTCAATCTAGATAAAGAAAATCATTAATTTATGTTGCTCTCTTGCTGTGTTAACTTTTCTTTGAAGGTACACATTTAATAATAAAGACAAGTGATGTTACACACAGCTTAATATATTAAATGTGTCGTTCTTAGGTGACATTTTAACGATGCAGCCTTCCTCGAGTTCAATGATTAAACCGTCTTGAGAGACTGATCTGGGTTCAGTGTGTGAGGGTGAGGGTGAGGCAGCACAACTGCTTGTCGACGTAAGAGTGGCTGCACCTGGCAATTAAAACTCGAGGAAAGGGAAACAATTGTGTGGCTTCTCCGGTCCAGCCAATAACATTATCCCGTCCTTGGACAGATTATAATATGCATACATCAGCATTCACTTTGATGTGATGAATATTCCACCAATAACAAATGTATACTCCTCGACACACACGCGCACATCCTTAATTGCATTAGTATAATGTTCAAGGCTCACATAACCAGGGGAGACTGAAGACTAATGAAAAGCAATTCTTTTTAATCAAATGGATTACACTTTATTGGGAAATTAAATAAAACAATGCAATGTTGTGAGGGGAAAGCAAAACAACATTGTCCAAAGTGTTAAAACTACATATAAAAAATGCAGATAAAAGAGAATAAGACAAGACTGATCGCATATATCTGACAGTGAGAAATGACTAATGACAATAGTAAAATATTTTGGGGGAGGGTGTTCGGGGAACTGACAATGACCTCAATCTATGAACAGGATATTTATTCAAACGGTAACCGCAGTGGCATCTTTGTATGGCATGTTGTACACCATGTACCACAGAATGCAAAGCTCCAATCTGTTGCAGAGAGACAGAACCTGGTCCAGGAATTTTGCTACTTGTCCGAGTACCGTGGAAATGCCCGCAGACTCAGCAGAACTGAAAGACAAAGAGCACAAATTAATACCAGATACTGGAATATTTACATTAAACACTGATGATCACGTCAATCAACAAAGACTGACCATTCATGTTTATTACAAACCGGTGGTCTTCACTGTAGTGCAATCATGTTGGGATTTCATTTATTTTCCATGTTTTTTGTGTCGTGTCACTAACAGTTTCTATAGAAATTGCATTTGTTAAATTTATGAAGTAAAAGCGACACGAAACATCACTTACCCTTTATTAATGCATTCAATGTTAACTCTGGCAGCAATTTTAGATGTAGTCTTTAGATGAAAATGCTTCTTCTAGTCACATAGTCACATAGTTTTAGTGGATGAACGCTAGTCTGTTCATTTAGTCTAGATCTTCCCACTACTGTAGTACTGTGGGTGAAGGTTTATGTGCTACTACAATGCATAACATCTGAAGATTGCGGGTTGTTTTATAGTCGTTCATTAACAAATTAACCTATGTAGCACTTTTCTCTCACTTACTGGGGGAAAATATCACACAGTTGTTGATAGCCCACCTCTAACACTTTAGTTCTATCACATCAACAAAAACACATTTCGTCAAAGATCTATTTTTAGCTCATCAACGTTTTGTGTTTAGTGAAGAATCAACACATCATTTCGCTTTGATTTTTATGCAACATTGAGACGTCAACAGAGTGTATCTTTCTATGTAAAGACCAAACAGTATTGATGAATTGAGCACAGGTGGGACTTATATAAATATACGCGTGCAGGTAAACAGTCAACAAAGCTAACATTAACTAACGTACCTTCCATCTATTCCCGCATTGATTGCAGAAGACAAACGTGGTCATTGGCTCATCAGCACTGCGAGTTTGAACCTGGGAATGACAAAAACACAAACGATTTACATCACACTGAACAGGCAAAACATGTAAATGGAGTACATGGACTTGGAAAAACCTTGGAACTTGAAAACTTAGAAAAACCTGATCATAACCACAACTTTGTAACTTGTAACTGTGCACAGATCATGACATCCTTCTGTGCTCTCTACTTAAAATGAAACAATGAAATGTTTACCTGTGTATAGGTGCAGGACTTCCCCTTGCACTTGCCACAGGTGAATAGATCGGTCTGAGTGCCTCCTGTAGTGGCCATCTGGTGGTCCCTGACAGCCTCTTTGGTCAAATTCTTTCTCATTTCCTTCAGCTCATCACTGGCCATTTCCTACATAAAAACAATCATTACTAAGTCAGTTAACTAACGGCAGTCATTTATCAGTTTGTTAGCACTGTTAACTGTTAATGACTACTACTACTAAAAAAAGAAATAACATTGCGTAAAAATACCAGGATCTTTAGGATTAAACCATCAACAGCCAACACACCTCTGCAGTCATCTTAGCCATCCGCTCAGGAGTGACACTCCCACACAGCACAGTCCTCCTTAAATTAGGGTTTTTCATGTCCTTCAGATTTGAGATTCGGCTCCGCACGCGGTTCTTGTATTTCATGTCTGTGTTCTTAAACTCTTGGAATATACGTGATGGAAAGTCAAGGAAATCAACAAGGCCTAAAACAGCACTGTTAACTACACTTTTAGGTATTTTAGAGCTTAGAATTTAGCACTAATGACGAATACATTTGCTCAACATTTAAGTCATTTATCAGACCAATCAAGCATTTTAAAAACAGAAGAAGTTACCTTGGGCAGGGGAAATTACCACTGGAATTTAGATTAATAGATAGAAGAAAATAATGGAAATATTCGTTAGAAACAGTTCAAATGTGCTTACTAATATCACTGGCATCTGAAAAAAAGTTAAAGTTTAAATTTGAACCAGTAACATCCAGAATCTCACGACATCCTGAAGTAACACAAACATCCATTCAATGTAAAGGATATATTCCTCGACTTGTGCTCCAAGTTCATCACAATCGGCACCGATAGCAATATAATCATCTGGGAGGGAGTGAGAGCGTGGACAGAAATGTTTGAAAAATACTGAACAAAACAATCCTACATTGTGGATGTGCTAATATCATTATAATAATCACAAAATTACCTCCAGCTTGCAGAGCGTTGGATATCATCTCTCTGCACTTGAGCCTGATGGAGTCAGAGGTGCTGGGAGCACGAGGAAAGGTGTTGATTAACGTGTTGGGTGTAACTTCAGTGGGTTCGCTCTTGCTGCTGGAGTTACTGCTGGAGCTGCTGTGGAAGCAATAAGAGAAGAATCAGCCACTTAAAAGAAGTAGAAGCATAGAAAATACATTTCTACATCCAAATGGCAAAAGATTTGTGTGTTGACCATCAGTAATAACAAAACATTCTCTTTCTTGTTACCTTTCTTCTTTTGCCTCTGGGCTTCCCTGCGATGGAGAAACAACAGGCGTCGTTTGTTCTTTCCTCTTCTCTTCTGAAGGTTTCTCTCCACCACCGGGCTCATCTGGAGAACAAATAAGAAAATAACAGTGTGACACAGGAGAAGACCAACATTCAGACTTGTAAAGTTAATACTTTTGGATTTTGTATAGGTCCTGTTGTGGCTGAAAATTCTGGGTTGAAATTTAAAACCTCTTTGCAACAGCAGCATAAACGATTCCACGAAAACAGCAATTTAGCAGCAACATATGAGCAAAGGGACGATGCTATTTGAATTAATTCTTAGACATGACATAAATTCAGCAGCAAAAAACAAGATGTTACACTGTGGTCATTAACAACAATATCATAATGATATTATCCTTGTATTACACGATAACTCAAACTTCTTCTTCTCTGGCTGACACTCAGTGTGGATGTTTTCACTGAAACTGCTGGCTGCTGTTTATTTGTTTGTACACCCCACTCACCAATGCTGTGGGTTGAGAATAGATGTAATTTAAGAAACTCCAACAAGACTTTGTTGACAGCTGCTGTAGCCAGAGCGTGATGTGTAAAGCTGTTACAAAATAATAATGTCATGCACAATAGCTCGGGAACTGTCCAGAAAAATTACACATGACAAAACAAACTGACACAATATAGGCAGAACTGAAAAGTCAATTTACCCAAGAGCTTCTTCCACGATTTGATCAAGGACTTGGCAAGAGATGTCACCTCATCGTCTGTGCTCTGCTTACGGATGGCGTTAACGGACATCCCAATACGGGTAGACTGTGGAGAGACATTGTGTCAGTGCGCTTCAGGTTGTTTCGATGATGATCATGATGAGCCTTAAGAAGAAGAAGAACTGGGCACAGATACCTGAAGCAGCTCCAGAGTCATGGGGACGCTGCGCAGCTCCTTCAATAGGTCCAAAGCTCCAGCCTGCAGAGGAGAGGAGAGGAGAGGAGAGGAGGGTGGAGGAAGAGTGTTTAGATGCATTTTACCCCTGAATCTCTCGTTGGCTGTACACCAATTAGTTTGAATATTAAATACTGCAACAGCATGGTCAGATTTGACACAAATTGTGATTTCTTATGACTTTTAAGATACTGTGTAATCCTGCAGGGACTTTGTTGTATTTATTACAGTAATATTTAAGACACAAAGCAGTCGGACAAAACTTAAGGAGCTGTTAATTAAGTAATTATGCAGGTTTTAAAAAATAGCATTTTATTTGACCAATAAATTGACATAAAAATGTATCTACAAATGTTTTGGTAATTAATTAAAAGGTATAAATAAATTCTCAAGCAATTATTTAAAACATTAGATTGTAATAACTTCGCAAATGTGACGGTGCTGTTTGCTGTTTATTGTTATTAATTTGAATATAATTTGTTTAGTACAGTCAGGGTCATTTAAACGCATCACTTTCGTTTCTATAAAATTGTGACTTTGAAACTGAGGCATGTGTAACAATTTCCTATCATTTTAACAGTCCAAATAATTACTTGAAAATAAGTGCACATTCATTTATAATGAAGCCGATGAGCAGTTGTAGCCCCGATTTACGTTATTACGTTTGACTACATGTAATGCAGGTATGAAGCTAGGTGGCTAACAGGTAAGGTACACGCTACTTCTCCGCCTGCAAAATCCCCCCAAAACACATCAAAGAAAAATCTAAAAGGACACAACGATGCAATTTTAATTAAGACTTTGATATCCAACCCAGCTACCTACATTTGTGTGTCTTAGAATACGCTGCAAGCCACTATGCTACCAACTATGCTACGTGGCTAAGTGCTAGCTGCCGTTAACATAAACAGACTTGCGGCTAGCCGTGCAGTCACAACAGCAACAGCCGTTGAGCCTTTGGTTTAACCGTTGACGGTTGTTACCGGCTGGGAAAAACATAATTCAGGTGACATAAAGGTGAAACGTTGTTTCTATAGTGGCCAAACCAGCTAGAAGCTTCAATTAGCTACTGTAGAGTCATCACAATCCATTAGCGCCAACGTTAGCTACACATCAACATCAGCCACCGTCGGCTGAAGCGGCTCGGCATTCATTCTTCTCACCCCGTTTTTCTTCTGCGCCATTTTATCCATCTTCTTCGCAATTCTGATAATCTCCTCCTCCTCCTTTTTGCCCATGTTGACTGATTTAATGGTGAATCCAAAAATCAGGAACAAAACGAGGGGAAAGTAAATCCGCGACAAAGACCACGCCACTGAACTGAAAGCGGCGGCGGCGGCAACGGCGGCGTCTACTTGACGGACCGGCGGGGACCGCACACCGACCCTCCGCTGTGTGAGTAGCAGACCTGAGTAGTCGATGCACGATGAGGGGTAGTTAATCGAGACGGAATCGAAGATTCATCTGAGCGCTGTGATATCAGAAAATATTTATCAGACAAGGGCGGCAAAAAATGACATTATTTTATATTATGTATTTCTCCAGTTCTTCACAAACACTTATGATTTTGTGACCAAAACAAAGCAGCCATTTTCTGCAGTACCGCCCTCTGTCCTTAGATGGCGCCAAAGAAAACATAATCCCATTTGTAGTCCAAACAAGTGGTTGCAAGATACATCTGAGATAGATAGATAGATAGATAGATAGATAGATAGATAGATAGATAGATAGATAGATAGATAGATAGATAGATAGATAGATAGATAGATAGTGTAAATTGTTTTTTTGTCTCTATGTGCCTCGTGATATACGCCTTTCGCCCTAAGTCAACTGGTATAGGCTCCAGTCCCACCGTGACCCTGATGAGGATAACAGTTGCAGGGTGTAAACATCTTTATTTGGCTCCAAGCAGTAGTTGCCAGTTATCACTGGATTATTAACTGTAATTAACAGTCCGCGAACAAGCTTCTGTCTTGCTAAAGGCCTTTAGTGGGTTCATGACTTTTGATGAAGTCATGGCCCGTCGCCTAGATGAAACCTGTGACCTCTCAGTAATAGGATCTCGGCCATCATGGTGGCACACTGTTGATCTTATACTGCATTTATATGGCACCGATTGACTCCCTAATTTGGATTTCACTAATCCAAACAAATCAACATGTGACATTACCAGCTAGTCACTGAAGGTTAGGCATTTACTGCAAATGATTTGAGCAAAAAATGTGACGTGCCACCAATTAACGCAGATAAAATGTACAATATATAGTACCAAAATGTCAAATACTGTGCCAAAATTCACATTATCTTTCACTGGTTCATGAGAGAAGACACTATCAAAACTATTAACAATACTTTTATTTTATTCTTATCCTTACATACACATGATGTAATGAAATTTACTTTTACTTAACTCTGTTGGTCCCATACAGGCCCTTCCTTTATACCCCCCCCACCAGCCAGTCTCCATCTCCTAGTAAGCTGCACATGCTAGTGGGAGTTATTAACAGCTTCTACTCAGTCAGGGGCAGTTGGTAACTGGCACACTGTTTGCTCACTGGAATATGGTGACACCGCTCTCACCCCCTGATGCAATTAGATAATTAGCCACTGAAAAAAATTCAAGTCTAGTACATGGTACAAAGCTTTGGATACACTGTG
This sequence comes from Protonibea diacanthus, assembly GCA_028641955.1. Lineage (NCBI taxonomy): Eukaryota > Metazoa > Chordata > Actinopteri > Sciaenidae > Protonibea > Protonibea diacanthus. Next base: position 17,198,807 of record CM053988.1, on the reverse strand, counting down.
TTAGCCTTCTGAATTTGCTTGCAAAGCTGCCCATTCCAGAAATTATAGTTGCAATTACACTAGCAATTATATTCCAAAAGTGCAAATACAGAGCCTTTGTGTGCTCTAAAATCTGATAGTGGATTTCCAATGCCTGCTGTGAGGTAAAAGTGCTGTCTTAAGACCTTGTTCTCCCTCATGCTGTCAGCAACTGCGCAGAATCTTTAACCTAATCCCTATTAGGCCAAGACTACTCAAATCTGATTATGCAGGCTGTGCTCGCAAATTAGAAACAGTCCTAGCCACCTGTGGTATCTGTTTGTAGCACTAAAGATTTACTAATATCAGCAGACCCGGAGAGTTCAGATAGTGTCGTGAACTTTCACCACCACCGTCATCTTTTCCTTAATTATTCTGGTACTCACTAAGCCTTTACTCAACCCATCAACTTTTACTTTCTCATTTTGTCTTTTAGTGCAAATGGCAGGCGAGAGGTTTACAGCCAAAGAGGCACTGAGGGCTTCAGGAGCTTTTCCTTTTTGCCTTCTCTACAGGACAACCTTCCAGTCTGCTGTGGTACACTTCCTCCGCGTTTCCTTCATTTGTTACCTTCTCTTGATATGCTGATTAAGTGTGAGCAAAGATTAAGCAAATTGGCCATGATGTTGCATGTCCCAAAATAGCCCTCCAACGCTGCTGAGAGGCTTTGACCAACGCTCGGAGGAATAACGAATGCACACTTCCTGCTGTTTCAGCCTTTATAATTAAGGTGAAATGTGAGATACACGGTAAGTCTTGTTCATTACATTTCTGCTGACATGTTTTTAAACCAGTCTGTTATTTTATTAGTGTGTCATTTGTCAAATTAGTCGATATGTTTCGACTGTGTGTATAGTCTTTGTCTACCCCTACATTAGTTGACTTGTTGGTTATTATTGTAACAATAATGTAGAATCTGTTTTTTAATATTTTTCACTGTGTTTCATGCTTTACTGTGGTAGTATTATACAACATATGAAACCTTTACAACAGCCTAGACAGCAGAGGCTCTGTGCTTTTCTACTGTGATGTATTTGGGCCTACTGTTAATATGCAACTTTAATGTCAGTTATACCCATATGATGTATTATTGCATCAATCTATATCTACAAAATTCTTAATCTTTAACTTTACAAAATACTTACACAATATGACATCATTTGAAACAGTGTGTAGCTGCTTCATGCATGTTTATGGCCCACTTAATTCCTGCTGTAAACAACACAGTGAATGTATGCTGAATGCTGCTTACAGTGTTGTTTCGAGTGTTCACGTGTATATTTGAGATCAGGACGGAAAGGACAGATTCTAACAGTGACAAATTTGACGACGAGACACTTTTGGCAAAGCATCAGAGGTTAGAGTAAGGAGCCAGAGGCAATATTATGACAAACCTAATTGTTTGGAACACGGAGAACACAGAGATGGAAGTAAACTGTACTGCAGGACTGGTTTCTATATACACATTTCAGCATTTATACCAGCTTACATACTTGTCATCATTTGATCTATTGTAGCTGAGTTTAGCACAGCCTCCCTGTAAGGAAACAAACTATAAACTAATCAGTCTATGACACTCAAAATGTTTGGTTCTAAAGCACAACTTAAATGTACAGTTAGATTTAGGCATCTCTATTTACTGAATATGGCTGAAATAAGAAATACTATGCTTAACAGTGTTTTCATTGGTGTATACTCACCTGAAATAAGTTTTTGTTACCTTAGAATGAGACTTATAGTTACAGATGCCACTGTTCATCTTCCATAGAGTCAACCACGTTGAAGCGCCATGTTTCTACAGAAGCCCTGAATGAACAATCAAAACATTGGCTCCACAGTTTCTTCTTCATACTAGAAAGTGTTTAAGCAGTGGAGAGAAAGTGCACAGGGGTCCAAGATGTCTTATGTTGAAAATTTTATTGAAGCTTGATCAAGGAAAATGTCATGACATTATGGTACCTCAATTCTGAAGAAGCTGTCCTGTTTGGCTCGTCTATATGCCCTCAGGACAGTGACACAACTTCTCTATGTGCCTAAATGGTCATTAGTCTACAAACAAGGAAATATGTCTACCCTTAGTCGCCCAACATTGTTATCTGACTCTGTAGAGGCTTCTACGTTATGAACCCATCTGTTGTGTCTAGGGAGTGAGACAGCCCTATCGTCTGACCTCGGTTAGCATCGTAATGATAAGAGTGGCACCTGCTTTCCTAAACACAAACATACAGCTGCTCTGTGTCTCAAGAAGAGAAGCCAGTGTCCCTGAATAACCTAAGATTAAACACTATCACTACAGTGACCTCAGGACACATGCTTGACCCTGTGTAACTCCTATATGTGGCATGCTAGAATATAAAATTCCCCTTACAGAAAGCAAAGTGTGAGGCGACGTACGGCACACCTATCATGCCATGCTGTTTAATCAGTATGTTGACATGCTACGACTGTCAGGTGGATGGATTATCTTGGCAATGTGTTACTAATACAGATTTTAACGAATTTGTAAAGAAAATTCGAGAGAAATAAATCTTTTAGAAGAAGAAATCTTATATCTTTTACTGCAACTCATGAAAGATGGGAGCAAAAACGAAATGTGTTATATTTGTTGAGTGTATATAATGTATGTCCATGGAGATGTAGAGGTTGCAATCAGCAGCTATGCCACTAGATGCAGCTGGTCACACTGCCCTTTGACATAGTTTCAACACAACTCCAGTAACAAATGTTCAATTGTCTCTCTCTGCTTTCTTTTTTAGCTACCTCCACACAACATGAGTAACACACCTGTCCAGGAGCCACCTGCCCGGGAACTGTCCTCTGGCAGTGGGCAGACGTTACCCTCCCGACCCTTCCAGCCAATCTCTGATCCCTCAGCTTCTAAAAAAGTATGTTTCTACAAAAGCGGGGACTATAAATTCAGTGGGCATCGCCTTGTCATCAATGCTCGCACCTTTAAGACATTTGATGCTCTGCTGGATGCTCTCTCCAAGAAAGTGCCTCTGCCATTTGGAGTGAGGACCATCACCACACCTCGCGGGAGCCACCTGGTTAGGGCTTTAGATGACTTACATGATGGGGGATCATATGTGTGTTCTGATCAGAAACGGGTGAAGCCGTTAAACCTGGATGAAGTGAACCGGCGACAGGTACCATGGAATACCACCAGACCCTTCAGCGCAGGGCGACAAAAGCGGCAAAGACTCCAGTTTGGTAGAAGGAATGATGTCACCAACAGGCCAGCAAAGGTCGCTGAGAGGGTGGCAATACGGACACCAAAGAGGATTGTGGTCATCAAGAATAGGGATCCCACTGTTAAACGCACAATTGTGTTGCAGAAAAGAACAGCACCAACATTTGACGCTTTACTGGATTACCTTTCCCAGATCCTCGAGTTCCCAGTGCTGAAACTCTTCACGACGGATGGCAGAAGAGTAAGTATTTAGAAAATTTAATGGAGAATGATTGTGGATTAATGCTAATTTAAGGCAACTCCTGGAAATGTTAATGTATGAGCAGCTTTTTTTTTGCAAAAAGGATGTAGTTTCATCTGGTGTTCTTAAAAATACTGTGAAATTTTGTACACTGATGTACACACTGAGAAAACTGATACCACTCTGTTGTCTGTCGGTCCATTCAACATGAAGCTGGAGCCACTAACCAGCTTAAATAAAATCCTTCAGATGTTCAGATCTTTTCATCTCCACCAATGCCAACACAAATGTATTTGACCTCAACCACCTCAACTTTCCAACCTTTGGAGATGCGAACAAGGATTTTACCTTTTGTTTAATCATGTTGAGTTTGACTGTTGGCAACAACTGGCAATATTACAGGAATTAGAAATCAAGGCTTTTAGCCTGTTACTTTACACATGGTAAGTATTCTAAGAAGTGCTCACGGGAGGTGCTATCACCCCCTGGTGAGTTATCTCTCTGTAATCCCTCTTTCTACATGTCCTTTAACAGCAGAAGGCTTCCCGTTTAAGGTCATAAGGTTTGAGAACCTTTAAATGCACGTTATTCCTCTAGAAGTCCCCATGATCTGTGATCTGTTTTAGGACAGTATGCGGCCCAGAGAAATGCAGTTTTACATGAGGCTGTTGATACTGCAAACGGAAAGGCTCTTATCGCTTTAGATGTATCTGGGATTGCGATACATGAAGTTGAAAATGGCGAGTGCACTGAGAAGTGTTTCTGCTCCTCTTTCAGGTTGATGGTCTTGCAGCACTTATCCTGTGCTCTGGAGTTGTTGTGGCAGCGGGCAATGAGCCATTTAGATTAGGAAACAACAGTTTTCACAGAGCGGGCCAGGTGGCACAAACAGTGTACATGGATACAGTGGAACCACCAAAGTTGCAGCCCAGAGCTCGTAAGTGTTAATCGGTACTACTTGCTCTGTAAAATCTTAAACTAATTTCAATCTACCAAACCAACATGAATACTCTATGATTATTTTATAATGTCCGTAAATATGTCCTTCATTTTTTTTCTCTTGGTCTCTCTCCCTTTCTTTTACAAACACTTCTTTTTTCATCCATCACCTCCAACCAAAGAGAACAGCAAATCTTTCTCAAGTGGAAGAGGCTCAAGGATTTTTTCCTTATCATCAGAGCGATATATTGTTAACCAAGTAAACAAGTTTCGGAATGGAAGCATGAATGGCCAACTGCATCACCACGACGGATCACTTGAAACATCGGTCAACCATCGCCACACACCTGTGGAGACGTGTGAAACCGGCAGGGAAGACAGTGAGCATCATTCTTGCATTTTACCTCAGGAGGATGACATTGAAAAGTCTTTCCGTGTGAATCAAGACGGCAGTATGACAGTGGAGATGAAAGTTCATCTCACCATTAAAGAAGAGGAGTTGCTCCAGTGGACTACCACACTCAGCCGCTCCAGCCTTAGCAAGAGGACAGTTTGTGCCTCGATTTCTGAGTCGGGCAACAGCTCACCTGACTCAAACAACGCCATTGCCAAAGACTCCTCTAGCATCAGCGAAGATGAAAGGAAAGAGGAGAACCACCCCGCTGGAGCGGGAAACGGTGTTGGCTTTAATGACGAGCGAGCTTATGGCGGCTACACTTCTACAGTCTTGGGAAAAGCAAAAACAGGTTTCAGACGCACTCCTACGCCGGGTCCTCGGCATGTTAGTAAGAAAGGGTCTGTTGAGAGTGTGAAGATGGTGACTGAGTCAGAGGTTCAAGAGAGCACTCTGGGACATTATTCTTACATGGAGAGGACCGCTGGTGGTGAGACAGCTGAGGGATACTGCGTCGTCAAACACAGCAGCAGCAAAAGGCCAGTCCCAAAACCTCGGAGGACAGCGTCTGCAGGGGCGAGCAAGAAAAGCTGCAACTCGTCCATCAGGTCATCGGGAGTAGCTGAGGTCCTTCAGATAGAGAATAATGGGATGGAGGTTACAGAGACTGTGATGCATATTTATGAGGGTCAAGGCTGTTATGACAACTATTTTGTAAATGAGGAATATAGTGTAGATGATGTACCTTTGCATGGTTCCACTCCAGTGGCAGAAAGCACCGTCACAGGGAAGTGTTCATCCAGCAATGACTGTGATATAGATTTTTCTACTACTGACTCAGTGCAAAGGCAGAAAGAAGAGATGTTATCCTTGTCATCCGAGCCAATAACTCCAACACACAATATTGTGAACAATCTGTCAGTGACTGAGAATGAGGTTAGAACTGCAAAAAGCTCTCAAACAGACGGAACAGCAAGAAAAGACAAAACTCCTAAGAGTGAGAAAAACAAAAAGACGATTGCCCCCGCAAAGAATCAGAAGAGTTCAGCTTCAACAAGCAGCTCGGATAAAAAGCAAAAGGAAAGCATGATAAGTCCCCCAAAACAAAGCAAACATTTATCTTCAGACAAGCTCAGCAGCAATGCCAGTGCAGGAAAAAAGAGTTTGAGTTCATCAGAAAGTGCTAAAGCTGGTCAAAAGAGTAGAGGAGCAGAAAAGCCTCAAATTAAGAAGGTGAGAAAGGATGAAAAGACAAAAGAGCAAGCCTTAATAGCTAACACTGAAAATATGAAAAGGACCCCAGCACAGAGACAGAACATTAATAAAACAGCTGCTAAAGATAATGGCCACAATGTAAACACTCCAACAGGAAGACCTCCAATGAAGAAGAACATGCTAGACATCTTACAACCAAAGAAATCTACTTTGCCAGGCAAAAAGACAATTAGCAAGCCAAAATCTATGATCGAAAACAGAACATCGTCACCTAAAAAGTCTTCAGAGGTGAGCGAGAGTTTTTCGATGCCTGCCCTAAATCCTTCGCCCTCTGAAATCCACCAATATGTTGAAAACTGGTTGGAGAAATCCAGCCCAGATCCAGCTCCATACACTGAGGAGGCCATCACAGATGAACCAGAGCCTCGGTCAAAGGTAGTGTTTCAGATAGGTGCTGATTCTGAATCAGATGAAAAGAGTGAATGCCAGACTAACCTATATGAGTATAATCTATCGCCTGGTAATGCTGTCAAGAAATCGGCTTCTTGTTTAACAGTACCTCTTTGTCATGCGGAGCCAGCTACAGCTCTGCTGCACAGTGAACAACCTGCGAAAGGTTTGTGCGTTTCAATGCCAAGTGTCAGAGTCGATCCTGTACACCAGGAGAACCGACTGAGGGCACACAAATCTGCAGAGGCCATCAATCCTGACAATGAATCATCTTCATCTACTTCCAACATTTTAAGTCCCAAAGCAAAGTTAAAGCCTGTTCTGCAGCAACTTTGCTCATCGGTTCAGTGCATCAGAAGGGCGTCTGATACCAACACAACACCTGGTCTTGAGAAGTCCAACAGCCTTCCTGATTTCCCAATGCAAGTGGCTTCAGTGTTTGGCTCGTCATGTAAAGCCTTCCTGTCATTTTTATCTGTGATGACTCTGCGAGATAACCTCACAGGATCCATCCAGGAAGACGGCAGCCAATCAAGAAGCATCTCCGAGGCCATGCTAATGATGGAATCCCTGCAGAAGATTTCTGCCATTGAGGATGAGGAAGAGCAGAGGGCAAGTCTGACGGATCTGCGAAGCAGAGCGTCTTCTCAGTTCAGGGAGCGTTGGAGGGATTTCCAGATTCTGAGGGAAAGGCTCGAGAGTGAACCGCTGTCTCCCAAAGTTTCAGAAACAGAATTTGCCCTGGATGTCGTCTCCGAAGTGGGTGACGTATTCGAGGATCGCCATTTGGTTATTGACGAGCTGATGGAAGAACTGAATATGCCACAAGACCTCAGAGAACAGATTACATCAACAATCCAACAAGCTAGAAGTTTTTACCCTGCAGATGACAGCACTTTTGTAGAAACTGAAAGAAATCAGTCGGAGTCAGAGGAAGATGTGGAAAAATTTGTTGAAGAATGCGGCGATGAAATTAAACAATCACCTGAGCCTGATATAACCTGCATAACTGAGCAGGTTACTGAGACAAAACAGGGTGATGATAGTGAACAGGCCAAGATGATGACTGAATCAGAGCAAGAACCTGATAAAGTTCAGGAAACAGACAATGGTGTAGAAGAATCAGTATCATTATCACAGACAGAAAGAGATGAGCCCTTAAAGGACAAAGACAACGAAGAGGAGGAACAAATAGAGGAGTTTGAGGAGGACAGGGAGAGGGTGAATGATAGAGATGCAAATGAGATAGATGATGAGGGTGAAGAGACTGACATGGAAAAAAGGGAAAGGGAGGAAGAGGCAGAGGAAGGGACAATGACAGAAGAAAAAATGCATGAACAGGAGGAATGGGAAACAGAAAAAGGAAGTGAAGATCGGGAAACTGTTGAGAAAGAGACAGAGGAAGAGGCGACAGGGGATGAAGAGGGACAGGGAGAGGAATTAAAAGTAGTAGATGAAGATCAAGAAGCAACAGTGAATGATAGTGAAGAGACAGATGAGAGAGAGGCTGATGAGGTGACAGAAGAGGAAGAAAAGGGGGAGGATGAGGGTGATGTTGAGGCAGATGAGGAAGAAAATGCGGAAGAAACTGAGGTGAAGAAAGGGGAAGAGGTTGAAGAAGCAAATGAGGTTATTGAGGAGACAGATGAAGGAGAGGAACTAGATAATATCGAACAGGCAGTGGAGGAAGATGAAGCAGATACTTTTACTGAGGACACAGGTGAGGAAGCAGAAGAAGTTGAGGCTATTGAGGAGAAAGAGGAGGTGGGAAAGATTATTGAAAAGATGGAGGAGGAAGAAGAAACAGATGCAGTTACTGAGGAAAATGTGGAGGATGAGGTTACTGCAGAGGAGGAAGAGGAGGAAAAGGAAATGGAGAGGGTTACTGAGGAGGATGATGATGATGAAGAAGATGTTGAAGAAACAAACGAGGAAGAAGACAAAACCAAAGTGGTTAGTGAGGAAAACAATGAAGAGGAAGAAGAGAGAGGGGAGGGTGGTGAAGATGTTGAGGTTAAAAATATAGAAGAAGGGGTGATTACAGATGAGGAGGAGGAAGGTGAAGAAACTGACGAGAATATGGAGGAAGAAGAAAATTGTGATGAGGGTGAAGCGAGCAGGAAAGAGGAGGAGGAAAAGGTCATAGAGGAGATGGAGGGTGAAGAAAACATTAAAGCAGAGCAAACGCTAGATGAAGAAGAGAGGGAAGATGATGAAGAAAATGAAGGTAATGAGTTAAATGAGGGATTCGATCAGGTAGATGAGCGAGAAGTAGAGGAAGAACGTGCTTTTGATGATCCAGACAGTGTTAGCGTTGATACAGGTTATAAAAACCTTCTAGACGAGGCCTCATATCTGCAGCGGCAGGGCAGCTGTGAAGAGGAATCAAATGTAGATACTAAGGAAACAGAACATGACACTGAATCACCAACCAAATATTCCTCCGAGGGTCAGTGTGAGGATGATAAAGGTACCGTGACAGACACCATTAATGAACTTGACACGGACGAGGGAGGGGAGCATCACGAGGAAAGAAGCAGCAGTCTGTCACATTCAGTGGAAATATCACAGGAGTTACTTGACTTTGTTAACTCTGCCCTAAGGTCATCTTCACTTATATTCACATACGACTCTAGGGGGAACATCAGGATAGAGCCAGATAATGCTCGAGTTGTACAAACGAAACAAACTCTTATTCCAAAAAGTAGAGAGGATAGTTCATATGGCTTAAAGCGTCTCCCGAGCCCGAGCACGTCAGATTTATCTGATTACCGGCCTGAAACATCGGAGAGTGGTGGATACAAAAGTCAGGACTCTGTAGATGTTGTCACAGAGAGTGGAGAAGAGTCTGAGAAACCTTTTCCAGTCTGCAGACGTAAGACTGATATACCTAACGGGAGAGCAAATGTGGAGCGAGCTAACACTAAATTGTCCGTTGCAAGTAATTCAGAAGTCTTGCAGAATTCCCGATTAAAAAGTGGTGGCAGTTTCTCTTCTTTCGACTCAGGATCTAAAGCCTCAAGGGAGGACCTGTCTTATTTCAGTGCTGCAAGCTCTCAAAAGGCAGATGCTGAACCCGCCAAGGAGGCCACACAGTGCATTTCTTTCGCCTCAGAAAAAGACTCAGTTGATGGAGTTTTGATCGACCGAGGTAGATGGCTGCTCAAGGAGAATCACCTCATTAGAAAATCTCCTCCGCTCTCCTTGGGAATGTACGATAATGTAGATAGCACATCCGTAGATACAGGTCAGGAGAACATGAGCGAGGATTCCCCGCCTCCTTGTAAAACTCAGCATAACCCTCTTGCAGCCATATCCTCATCGGAGCTTGAGGAGATGGCGAAGCCGAAGTGCACATACTTCAACATGCCACATGGAAGTGATTCGGACCCCTTTATGGACGATTCCAGTTTAAAAAGTGGGAAAAACAATACGAGCAGTGTCAAAGGAAGAGGGTTCAGGGTGTCACCTACGATTGACACCACCAAAACCTGGCCAAATAAAAATGGTAGTCTGTCTTCATTTACATCAGTTGAGTTTAAAGTAGCAGATAGAAAGGTGCATCCTGAGGGGGAATCCTCGGCTGTGACGCAGCCAAGGAGGACATCTAGTGGAAGAGGGGCTGTAATGCGAGCACAAGACTCCCTGGACACGCTACATGTGAGATGCGGCCAATACTGTCCCATACTGTAACAGCAAGACGTTATGTTTCACGAAATATTCACACATGCTGGTCGTCCATGTGCTATTAGTCTTTGTTTATAATGCAGCTAGAAATGTTTAAATAATGATGAACAGAAACTTTTCTTGCAGTCTCACCTGACCTACAGACGTGTGCGGTGATCGAAGAGAGTTGTGCCTCTTATTTATGTTATACATAGTTTAAAATGTCAGTTTACAAACTTCATTGCTGTCTTTTAAATGGAATATAACAACGTCATCATATAAGGACGGCTTATTTTTTACTGATTCACTGCTCCTGACTGTACATTACTTATTATCTGTTATATCAGATACCACAAGTCAATCAGTTTCTTATTGAATATGATGCAAAACAACAGAGAATTGTGGTTTTATTACTTATGTTTTATTTTGTTGCTTGTTTGGGTTCTTCATCTGCATTCATACAACATCCTAAGACAGCTGTGGATATTTCTGTTACTCTGCAGCTCCTCTCAGGGTTTAAACAAAACACTACTGTACGTAAATTAAAGAAGCGAGAGCTGTGAAAACTAAATTTCTAAATTTATTATGAGGCAGCTTCTGACAAAATGTTGTTTTTGGCTGTAAGAATCTACAATATTCAATAAAAGATGTTTCATTTTTTAATTGTTTAAATGTTTATAGTTGCTGTATTACCTGGGTACCATGGTGATTCAGTGTTACACTAAAACTAAAGTTGGGGGACTGATTAAAAAATCGATGCAGCTGAGGTCAGGATGTCCTGAGTTTCAGTCTCTAGTCTGGATCAAACTCCAAAAAAACTGGATCTGCCTGCCTTCTAAATGAACATGACTTTCTACCCTGAAGACATCATCAGCTTTATTTTTTCAGACTTTGAAACACTCCATCCAGAGTCACAGAGGACATTACACAACTGTTTACACGGGCTGGTTTGTGTTAAATGTGGCTGGTAAATGGAGGATCACATTTGTGTAAATAGAGTATGTGTTCATGCCTTTCAACATCAAGACAAGAGTTTTAACCTCTCTTCATGTGCATTCAACCTTTGAGCATTTCTGTATAAACAATATTCAACAATATAAAAAGTATATCAATGCTTTGAGCCTATAGAAGTTGCTTATTTTACAGCTGGAAAAACACACTGTTTGTGATTTGAAAATTGTTTCTGAAACAAAACAAAAACCATGTGGAGTTTATTTAATGGTTTAATTCACAAGAATGGGTTAAAAGGTAAATTCACCACTGAAACCCAGATATAAGTTTGTAGCTACTGCGGGCGATTGCAGAATACAATTTTACAATTTTCTAAACATATTTGCAAAGCAGTTTTTCATTTCACAAAAAAATATTCTGACAGAAATCTCCGGTCTCCTAGAAATGATGTTTGGGGGTGAGATACAAACTGTTCATTGCCTCAAAGCGTCTCTGGACTGTGGTGACATTTGACTTTCATAAGGTTATTAACAAAGAGAAGCATGTGAATTCGGAATGAGCCTTAGGCTTACAATATTCTGTTTATTTTTGGAGTACAAACAGAGTGCCAACTCCCAAACTCCAGCCCAGCTCTGACTCATACTGTAGGGGGTCAGCACAGGTGTCAACAAAAGATGATTTACTTCAATACGATTCAGACTCTGGAAGCAAAATCGTTATAGTGAGGTATGAATAGGTATTATAAGTGTATGTTTTTCCTCTCTCTTCACGCTTGAAGGGTTCGTCTTACTCTTATCCACTCATCCGGAGGCAGGTGAGTGTTCAGAGGAGACAGAGTGTCATCTGCAGCTGTCAGTCTGGGTGATGCTCCCCTGATGCAGTCAGGCATATGCAAGTGACACTTTGTGATGTGATAGTCACTGACAGACTGGCTTGAAATATGTGTGACCAGAGGATATTCTCCTTGAAATAAGTGCGCCAAAATGACAGTGGGTCATTTGAGTGTTTGATGCTGCGTATTTGGACAAATTCAACATGATTATGTCATGCTAATGACAGAGGCCAATGCTGGGAAGTTATTATTTCCCCGTTTCCCCTCCCTGTCCCTGACCCAATCACTCCCTGCAAAAACACACATGCACGGAGAGAGACAAAGAAAGAGGAGGACAAAGAGAGCCAGAGTGAAAGAGAGGTCTTTACAGAGTGACCATTCTGGATACTTTCCAAGGGTTTTGTCAGTCACTATGGAGATTTGGAAAAAAGCCCCTGCAGCTTAATTCCTCTGTTGTTACTATGGCCGAAAGGTATCCAGTGGAAGCTCCGTTTCCTGAAATGAACGCCCATCCTTAACTTTTGCTGACCACCAACAGAAAAACTGGAGCTTAAGAAAAAAACTGCTTATAGCAGATGTAGAAAATGAAATTCCTCATGAACAGGAGCCAGCCGAAGATTAAATATCAAGGTCTTTATTTATGTGAAAGCATTAATAAAACACAAGAACTCATTTACAATTCACTTCAGAAAGTAAAAGTACAAAGGCAATACCAGCAGAATATAATGGAAATAAAGGCACTGCGGAAGATTATACATTGGATTTTAATACTGATACATCAGCATTTACTCTTGTCGCTTGTTGAAGTAGTGCTAGTTACTTACTTTATATACAGATAGGTAGTTAGGGGGTGGGCCCTTCCAAAGACTCTCAAGACAAATCTAAGCGGTTGTGAAATGTTTAAGAGTTTTGCCTGAAAAGTTATTTGAATTAAACCTTTAGAGGGCAAATGTCTCTTTGGTGGAGCTGCTAACAACTCATAGATATGTAAAATGTGACAAGGTGCCCACAGCTAAACACTGAATTGATTGAAAAACTATTTTTTTTATATATGTGTCTTATTTTCCACCACAAATAATAACATGACCATCACACACGGACTTGACAAAAGCTCATTGAGGCCCCCTGTGTCAGGATTTACAGCCTTCCTTTCTCACATTTAGATTTACCTCAGTCTGATCTCCGTGCACTCAATGAGGTGCCACAAAGACATTGTGCCGCAGCACTCCCTCCACTAAATCTGCCATGTCAAGACCCACAAAGAAGCCACCGAGTTAACCAAGTTATCAAAAATAAATGAAAGGGCGCAACAAAAAAAAAAACTACTGCTGCAAACTGCACACCACAAACTTTATTAGTTTAAATAAATAAAATAAAGAATCATTTTCCTGTAAGAGTTCATCTCTGTTAACGGGAAAAGCCCCTGAATCCATCTCTTCTCTTGGTTTCAGCTCAGGCAAATGTTGGGGACGATTGCTATGGCTACTGGGTACACGGGTCTGTGATTCACCATCATGGGAGATGAAACAAAGGATGCCTTTTTGCTTCCCAGTGCCTGCGGTTTTGAAGCGATGACACCCAGAAACAAGATTTAACTTATCTGCCCCATTACAGGCTGACTGACTCTGATTAATGTTGTTTCTTATTTGATGCCTCTTCTTGTCCTGTTCTACGATCTTTTTAATGAGCTCGCCTGCAGAGCTGTTGCTTTGGAGAGAAACAGGAACCTCAGCAACAAAAATAAAAGGACCAAACGATAAATTCCAAACATTGCCAAGAATGGGAGCTATTTGGCCTAAACCATGGCACTGGCAAACACCGGGGTACAAACAATAATTACGGCCTACTGTCGGCATTCTGTTGCTACAGTTAGGTGACAGATCAGCAATACACAATCCCTGCTCTGTCTGTGACAATCCCGGCCTCCTCTGTCTGTCTCTGTGGCCAACACTGGCAGAGCTGGCTCATAATGGGCCCGGGAGCAGGAATTTTTACAGCCCCCCTGCCTCTAAGTGAGTGTTGATCATGTGAATTTCCATTGCCGGATTGGGGTTCCACTGTTTACTCATACTGGGGCCTCTTTGTGGACCCTCTAGCACCACCGCCATTGATGCACTTTTACAATCATTTCCTGTTATTACTATTTTAACTATTATGCATGTTTTTACTTATTGTGCATGTGCATCTCGCCACTTCATTTCCTATTAGAATTTATTATAAAGTTTGTCCCTTGCTAGGGAAATATATATGTATAAAGAGTACTTTACTGTTGAACTTGTTGGTCTGCTAATCCCACGTTTTTCTAACTCCAATTCACCAGATTATTTTCTATTTTCAAACTTGTTCAAACTGATTTGAACTGGGTCAACACATTTCCATTTTCATCAGATTTCTGCTGCTCCCTCTGGAGCCACAAAGGTTTTTTTTGAATATCATTTACTAGTTTGGTTCACAGCAGATTTGTATCCAATATAACCTCAAAACTGAGTCTAAGTACATTTACACTCCTGAGACTTTATTGGATTTCTTAATGTGATTGAGTGAAAAAAAAATAAACCTCCAATGCTACTCACAGGTACTTTCCAAAATCTTGTCACACGCAATAGTGTACTCAGTACTTTTGAGGTACTTGTACTTGGCGTATTTCAATTCTTATATTCCATTTTCGAGGTACAAATATAAACGATAAACGATAATATAACACTGACGTGCATTTTAACATAATGAGTACTTTAATTTAATACGTCGTGTACGTTTTGCAATAGTTGCAGGACCTGTAATGGAGTATTTATTAGCATGTTTTAGCCAGTTTTGAAATAAGTTAGTGATTTGCATACTTCATCCACCACTGCATACTCAGAAAAAAGGACATAACTTGTAACTTGCCCTACATTTTTCTGAGACAAAGCCAGATATTTAAGACTACATTTTTATTACATTCTAGCCTATAATGCTGTATTTGTCCCTGCACAGTCATATCTCAGGGGCAACGTGCCAGCTTCATATCACTGTAGCCACACGGACCCTCAAGGCAACAATGTGAAAATCTCTCTGAAAGAAATATTTGTGCATTCAGGCCGTTATCAAGTCGACAAACATGACTAAAATCTCCTTTACTTCTTTCATGTTTTGTAAAGAGCATAGTGCAGCCAGTAGCACCAGTGCAGTTTGTTTGGGAGGTGTAGAGTATCACTGGCTCAGCTCTGCTGCCTCTGCTGCCCTGCGCCTCCCTTCACAATCACTGAATCTCAGCAAGTCAGCAGCACTGCAGCACCGACACCTCTGAATGCAGAGACTGGAGGCACAAAGAGACAAACGCAGAGAGTCAAGGAGAGAAAGAGCTTGTCTAACGTGATGTATGTTCATCATCTGCTGCAGGTCAATCTGACTGCTGGGGAACTGCAGTGGTATGCTGAAAGGCTGCTGCAAACCTGCTAGTGGTTCGGTTGGATGACATTGATTTGTACCCCAACCTTTATTGCACTCCCTGAGTGTGCAATCATCAAAGACGTATGTGTGTAGTGGGAATCCTGGATGTGTTCTCTAAACCTGATTAAAGGACGCGAAGCTGCTGACTTGCACACACACTGATCTTCTCTTTCTCACTCAAGCATTGCACATACAACATAATAAACTGCATGTATGGTATGTTCCAACACACATGCATACACACACCATAACTCACAATAAAACTATTAACATGGGTCCATAAAATTGATTGAAAACCTCTGGAAAAGGACAAACCCATCCAGAGTAATAATGCATGCGGAGTGTGTGTGTGTTGACACGAGGAGAAAGAAATTGATTAAATGAATGAATCAATTATAAAGCAGCAATTCACAGCACTGCATTATGTCAAAGTGACATAGTGATGCCATTTTATCCCCCTGTTCATCAAAGTCTTATAATTACAATAAAAAAAACATGAACTGAAATAAGTGTTGATCAGACTCGAATCACTCTTGTTCTGGGGTTTCTATTATTAGTCGACAGATTTGGCAAACATCCAAAACAAATCCTCTCAGCATCTCCTGACACTCACGCGCTGGTGTTCTTTTAGGAATGTAATTACCCAAATGCAATTTCATCTCGTGAACAGAGAGGTTTGAGGCTAAAACAAGATGTGACAGAACATGCCAGACCTCACATATCCTTACTATGCTGTGCGCAATAACACTTTGGGCCCAGTTTTTGGTCTGTTATGGACCTGAAAGACAACCTTCCCGTGTTCAGCTCTCTGATTGGATTGTCAAGGTGTCACTCAAGTCACCGTTGATTCATTTGCATGAGGAGGAGACTATAAATAAGTAACGGTCTAGGGAACGCCTTCCCAGGCGCACTCTGCTGATGCTGTCGGGACAAGAGGAACATTGAGGTATCGTATGCAAAGATACGAGCAAGATGTCTTATAAGTCAGCTCCACATTCTTCTTACAAGAAGATGTTTGGCGGGGAGAGAGTCGCGGCCAGGACCAGCTACTCCAGCCGCCAGTACTCCAGCCCGGTGCGCACCACCCGGGTATCCTACGGTCTCTCCTCCGCTCCGAACATCTACGCAGTGAAGACTCAAAGGCTCCGGAGCAGCGCAGCGATGCCCCGGCTGGCCTCCGAGAACTTGGACTTCTCCTTGTCCGACGCCATAAACAGCGAGTTCATCACGAACCGCACCAACGAGAAGGCGCAGATGCAGTCTCTCAACGACCGCTTCGCCAGCTACATCGAGAAGGTGCGCTTCTTGGAGCAGCAGAACAAGATCCTGCTGGCGGAGCTGGAGCAGCTGCGGGGCAAAGGCACCTCCCGGGTCGGTGATCTGTACGAGGAGGAGATGCGGGAGCTGAGGCGCCAGGTGGACCAGCTCACCAACGAGAAGGCCCGGGTGGAAGTTCACCGGGACAACCTGGCGGACGACATCGACAGGCTGAGAGAGAAGTAGGAGGCGTGACACTTTCTGTCCTCTGTTTGTGTGATGACAAAGAAACTCCATACAGCTTTCTTATGTTACACAGGCCTATAAATCACATGTGCATGCTCCTTTGTCACGTATAAACTTGTTACATAAACTTCAACACAGGCCTGATTTTATTCAGCTTCTTGTCATAAATATATGCCAGTCACTGCGCAAAAAACCTGAACTTGGAGGTGCTGCTGCAGCTTTGTGTCCGAGCTGATCTGTCACAGAAATGTTTTCATGCGTGAAGAAGAAGTGGAGGCAGAAACAGAGCTGAGGGAGCAGAAAAAGGTGGTTGTCAAGATAAACCTGTGCCTGTTTTTTTTTCTATGTGTGCAGGTTGCAGGATGAGATTTCCCAGCGGGAGGATGCTGAGGGCAACATGCATAGCTTCAGACAGGTAAAGTATGATTCATGTAGTGAAATAAGGTGTTTTCACAGTGTTTACAAGTAAATCTCTGTTATATTTTTGTAACAGAGAGGCATTTTGCAAAGAGATGCTGACAGCCCCTGAGCCCGTCACTGCTACCTCTGGTTATTTAAGGATTTAAAAGCTTAAATTGACGACAACAAGATTAGATAAACCTTAATTCTCTCTATGAGCCTCACTTCTGACAGTTATGTGGTGCGACCGTCCATTTTCTCTCTATCTAATTATTGCTCATGAGCTGCAGAGACAGGAATGCTCTGTTCTGATGGCACAACAGCAGATTCTAGCCATGATCCGAAATAGCTGTACAGCAGAACTGACCCCCGGTTAAATCAGGCCTGCAATGAGAGGAGATCTTTTTAAGTCTGACTGGTCACACTGAATGAGCCGGACTCAGTGTGGACCCAATGTGGTTATCAGAGCGAGAAGACAAGCCGCCATGTGATTCGGCTGTCTCATTCTGGGAGGGCATCAGCACATAAAGATCTCATCTCGTTACCGGCTTGTCAGAGATCTGGGTTTAATGGTGAATAATGAAGTGGTGATGAGTCGTGCAAATAGTTTCAGATGGGTGTCATGGTACAAAGAGACCCCACAAAACACCAAATAAATGAGGAGCACGTACACAGCTGCAGACATAGAATATAACAATCAACTTAAATCCTCCAGTGATTATGTGCTTTTTAGGGTATGCAGTAAGTTATCAATACGTTTTCACGATCATGACCTTGTCTATATGAATGGCAGGAAGGAAGTCCCTGTGGTCTGCCATGGTGGCACTCAGACAACAATACAGGGTCCACAGTAGGCACTCGCTCAGTCAGGCAGACAGTCACTCCTCCAGCCTCGGGCCTGTTTTGGGAAACCCTGCTGAATAGCACACTTTGTTTGTGGCATTAGAGCTGGGGCAAAGCTGCTTCATTTGCTGATACCTCAATTACCAGCCTGCCAACGCCCTGACAAAGCACAGCGGTGTGGTGCCACAGTGAGTGTGTACACAGGGGAGATGGAAGGGGATTAAATAGATTATAGGAGGATGTTTTGGATAAAGTGACGTTTTTTACATTATCGTGTTTTTTTTTTTTTGTTGTTGTTGTGGTGAGATGGAAAATGACATGCAGCAAAGGACCCCAGGTCGGATTCGAACCCTGGGTCGCTGCGGCAAAGACTGAGCCTTCGTTCATGGGGCGGATGCTCTACCAGCTGAGCTAAACGACACCCTTTTTGCTTTATTCTTAAGTTAAATGTAGACTAATAAGATGCAGTAATCCACTAGAAGAACAACATTTCTACTAAAAGAACCAGTAGATTTACAAGTAAAGAATGCAGTTAGGTAATAAGAAATGGGATTAAGGACCTCTTGAACAATGCTTTGTGGTTCTGGATGTTTTGCAGTGCCTCCTTTAATAAACCAAATTCCTTTATATAGTGAAACACTAAATAATGAAAAGACTTTTTCTCCAGAAGTAAGGACAGACAGGCCTGAACTATAGAGCTTGTTTTTTTGTACAGTAAGTGGCTTCAAGCTTCACTGGACAAACTCCTTGTGGCCAAGTATTCAGATACTTCACTTAAAAGTGAAAATAACTGTCTAAAAATACTCAACTATTATAGTTCAAAGTTTTATTTAAATTAAACTAAATTATACTTTAAGTATCAAAAGTAAAACTACTTATCACGCTGAAACACTCTTCAGAATGTTAAATTATCAATAATATTTTGTATTTTTATTACTTAATGTTGTAATTAGACAATATGGAGCCATTTTTTTATGCATACAAATCCTCAAGTAGTTCTTGAGTAAATGTACTTAGTTACTTAGTGTGTAGTCAAGGGCTGTGCCCTAAGAAGTCCTGCAGTGGATACAGCACATGAAAATCACGAGAAAACTCCCAATCGTTATCCGCAGTGACACTTGCCACGTGCCTACAGTTGATTTTTATTGGATGCATGTGTTCGTGACCTTGCCTCACTACACAATAGGTCGTTTTGTTTACGTGGCTGTTGTGTGAGTGCGCCTGTGCGGCATGTGGAAGAGCATTTTTTTTTTTCCTATGTCAGCAAACACATAATGCATAATCACCTTCCAATATGTCACCATGCCACCTTCACAAGCCACCTTATTAAGAGTCAATGTCATGACACAGGATGTGGACAATGCTGCCCTTGCCAGACTGGACCTGGAGCGGAAGGTAGAGTCACTTCAGGATGAAATCAACTTCCTCAAGAAGCTGCATGATGAGGTAAGCTTCCTCTTTTTGTCTCTAAAGCTGAGTCAGAGCCCTGCGGAAACACTAAACATGTACTGTTAACAAGCTAAAGGCATGCTAAAAAAAGAATACTGGGCCAAATAATTTATTGAGGAATTTGTTAATCTGCCCTGAGTACCAAATCAGTAAGATTTAATGCTTAAGAGGAATTTTAATACAGGCAGGAAAGTCTGGAAAGTCTACATACAAGTATACACAAGAACACTGAAAGAAATTACTGTCCTCAACATCATCATCATCATCATCAAGTTTTGGTACCTGCCAGTTCTGTTGATTTTATTGCAGGAAATGATGGAACTGCAGAACCAGATGCAGCAGCAGCAGCATGTGCAGGTGGACATGGAGATGGCTAAACCTGACCTGACAGCTGCTCTGAGGGACGTCCGCATGCAGTATGAGAATCTGGCCTCCAAAAACATCCAAGAGTCTGAGGATTGGTACAAATCCAAGGTAAAGATCTGAAGTTGATTTAAAGTTGGAGAGAGAGAGAAAAAAGGTAAACAAAATAAAACAGCTTGAATATAATCACACATTCTGCACATTTTAGATCCATAAAGTTAAATAAAGTTGACTGCAGTACATTTGGCTTTAGGGGCATTTTAGTGCCTTTCAGCTATTTGTTTTGGTTTTCTAACTGAGCGCAAAAATGTATAAAATTTTCATACACATGCCTAGAACTAAATGGCTGACTAAGTTGTGAATACTGAGGTGCATTAAGCAGCTGAGGAGACAAAACATTTTCTCAGGAATTGGTGGAGACCAAAAACAGAGCTAGAAGAACTGTGAATATTGCATTTATATTCATCAGGTGGCCAGAAATTCAACTCCAAATGAATGATATGGTTGCTAGTTTGATTAATACATCGGCAACCATTTGCAATTTAAATTCAAGTCAATTTAAAAAGTGATGTGTGTCAGTGTTTCCTCTGTTCCCTTTTATTTAAATTAAATGGAAGGGTTATTTTCTTCTTCAAAAGATGTTAAGGCATATATCAAAACAACGCTGGTGCAGTAAAGTACAACAGATTGGAGTGAACAGTGTGTAATGTCTGCAAGTGTGCTTTGTGACCACATCTTTCATTCACTTTTTCTTCCCTCTCTCTGTTTTTGTCACTGTATTTGCCAGTTTGCTGACCTCACTGAAGCTGCAGCCAGGAATAATGATGCTTTGAGACTTGCCAAGCAGGAAGCTAATGACTACAGACGCCAAGTTCAGGCGCTTACTTGTGAGGTGGACGCCCTTAAAGGAACTGTGAGTATGCAACTTTAGGCTTACACTGTAGTCGACAAATGATGATGCAAAAGCCTGGTATCAAACAAACAGAGCAGAAAATAAACTGCGTGCATTTGAACAATGACACAGCAGAGAGATTAATATCCAGGGAGAGATTATTTTCACATATCACCCTTGTATCATGATTTTAATTTGAAACGAGTTATTTTCACTGCCCAAGTGTCATTTTGTTCCCTCTTGGCTGCTGTCCCAGAATGAGTCCTTGGAGCGCCAGATGAGAGAGATGGAGGAGAACTTCTCCCTGGAAACTGGCGGTTACCAGGACACCATTGGACGTCTGGAGGAGGACATTCACAACATGAAGGACGAGATGGCGCGTCACCTCCGGGAGTACCAGGACCTCCTAAATGTCAAGATGGCCCTGGACATCGAGATTGCCACCTACAGGAAGCTGCTGGAAGGAGAGGAGAGCAGGTAACGGACAATGCACATGTGCATGCTGTGTGAGATTCAGCAAAGATACAGATACTAATTTGCACATTATACTTTGTCTATTTTTAGAATCACCACCCCACTGCCAAGCTTCTCATCTCTAAACCTGAGAGGTAGGATCGCATCGTGCATGTTGCTATCATAGGAGGAATGTTAGTTTAAGTTATTATATTGCCACAACACATTATTTTTCCTTCTTAGAAACAATGATTGATTCCAAACCTCATATTGAATCCACAACAACCAAGAAGGTTCTCATCAAGACCATTGAGACTAGGGATGGTCAGGTAGAATCCACTTCAAGTGATTTTCAATCAATGAAGTAATTTTCTGAAGGTCCTTTGAGCTCAGACTCGCAACTCATCACCTTTCTCTGTCCTCTACATCCTTGTTCAGGTGATCAACGAGTCAACCCAGAACCACGATGACATGGAGTAATAATGTCTCTGTCTTTGCCAAACAATCAACTAAAGCAATATGAAGAAACACAATTCACCGGGGCTACAAGCAAGCAAACAAACCAACAACACACAAACAGCTTCTAAAAGTGCCTTTATATGTGATGATCCAGTAAGCCTGTTAGTTGACACAGACTGTATTTTGCTTCCTTCTCCTCTGCCGAGAGCTTTTCTTTTGTCACATTTGTTTAGACACAATAATGAAATCAGCACAACACAGAAATCTTTATTGAGGTCTACAAAAATCTTTCTTTGTAACCAAAGTAGTATTTTTGATCAATACAGCATGCACACTCCAGGAAACCTGTATGCTAACGATGTCACAATTGCCTGTACGCAGCAATAAACCATAAAGACCGTAACTCAGTACTGTGAGTGAGATGTAATACTTCATTATGGTAATGAATTAACATTAGATGAAATGATTCCGTGTGGAAAAAGGAAATGGTGATGATTATCTGTAATGAATGAACTGTAAAAAAAAAAAAAAAAACATCCACATTTGGATGTAATTAAATCAGAGGAAAGAGGAAAAACTTATTTTAGACTAAAGCAAGCTGTATTCATATGATGGCAATGATTTTTAAGTTTTTGAAAGCAAATATAAAACACCAAAGACCAGAAGAAACAGATGATGTTATCACTGGAAATGAAGAGATTCAGGCAGATTGGCCTCACTGACAGCCAGATTAAGTTAATCAGCCGTATGTCAGGATTGGATATTTATAATCCATGGAGGTAAATTATGTTTCCATAACTGTTTTCTAAAGGTTGTAAGGACTCAGGACTAATCTGCAAGACAGCTCCTTTTCATGCAAGAGCTTTGGTAGAGTCCTCGGATTGATTTCCCAGCACTGACTGCTGTTGTAAAGAGAGAAGAAGTATTAGAAACACTCTACGGTATAATACAGATCCAGTGCAACATCACCACTAACTGCAGCCATAAAAAGATACATTTCTGATACATTAACTGTCAACAAAAGCACAACAATACAAACTTCACAAAGAGTCATTTTTTTGCAGAGCTGTTGTACTGCATTAGGTTGTACAGGTGTATAATTAGTGCGGTATCACACTTTTGGTGTTCATAGTTTAATAATAACGGCTAGACTTGGTGGATCCATCAGTATCCCAGTTAAATTACCAGGCTATAAGCAGCAGACTCTGACTCTTACTCAAAAGGAGAAAGGTTAAGTCATACAGAGTACACAGATTTAACAGAGGCGTGATAACAACATGAAGAAATTGCATTATCAAGTAGATATCAAGTATCAAGTAAGAACAAACAAACAAACCAATGAAGGCTTAATTACAGCCGCCTTGAAGTGAGATTGTTTGCCAGTTTGAGTTTGAACATTCAACTCAGCTTTTCTGCCAACATGGATAAGTGTTCAGAAAAGATAATTATATGACCACTGTGACACTCTCATCTAATACTGAAAGAATGACTACTTTACTACTAATTTTAAGTAAATATTGATAAGCTCAACAGCTTAAATTAAATCATTACAAAATGATGATATGTCACAGGTCATTGGTTGAAAACACTTTCATGGTGTAATATAAATTGCACAATAAGATCTAGTGTTCTGTGATAAAGTACATTTACTCAAGTACTGTACTTTAACACAGTTTTCAGATATTTCTACACTTAACTGAACTTAATTTGACCTTCTCTAAACATCTGGATACACACATCCTACATCGACCACTAAATGTTCCGGTTCAGTGACAGAACAGTCCTCTTCATCATGCTGTACACATTTTGACATCACAAGAAGACCAAGACGACACCTAACAATCGATCCAACAGTACCTGGCCATTGCGAGGCTTCAAACAGGATGTACAGTATTCAGAGGGAAGTTGCATCAGTGTCATCAGCAGGTTGCAATAAGTCAACTTGTGACTTGTGTTTCAATAAATCATGAGATGAAGAAATTACCATTGCATGCTTCTAGTTAAATGCCTTACTTTCATTATATATCACTGAAGCATGAACTTTTCCATAAATTTCACCCACGAAAGTCGAACATCCCCAGCTTTTTGTGAGTAGTGTAATTATCACCCTTTACAGGTGACTTGTTCATAATATTAAGATCACTGATGCAGCCCAGTTTGTTGTTATATTTGGTTAGAATCAGTGTACTGACTTATTCCTATTAGACACAGTATTAATGCAGCATTAACTCAGTGAATCCACTGAGAGCCTGCTGTACTTAGACTGCCATCTGTCGGTGATTAATGCCAACTAAACTAGCTCCAGCGGTGGGCCATGATGAACTGCACAGCAGCTTTAGGTGGGTAGCTTTTGTCAGAAGTAGCCAGAAGGTTCATTAAATCACATTTTAATGTGTTGTTTATTCGATCAAATCTCGCGATACTTTATCTCAGAAACGTTAAAACGCGATTTTAACAAATGGGTATTTTTTTATTATTATTATAAATAATATTAGTCGTGTTTAAATCCGTTTAAATGTGTTTTTATTTATTTTAATAATACCCGGATAATTGCCGGTTAATTAATGTCGCTTGTTTATTCGCCGGTGTGCCCCGAGAGATCGGTGTGTTTGTCGACAAGAGCAACTTTCTCCATGTGACGTGTCTGTCGGAGGAAAACGCAAGTCGAGGGAGACATGCTGGCATGACCCGTTTAAACTCGGCTCTTTTTGCGGTTAATTTTCTGTGTCGTTCAGTCGGTTAACGTCGCTAAAAAACATGATATAAGAAGCTAACGGTTTGTTAGAGACAGAGGTGGGTGTGTTTGTTTGTTTTTTTTCCCCCAGGCGAGTAGAACAAAAATGGAGTCAAGTTTCAACAGGTGTTGAGTTGAAAAAAAATGAAACTCACGTTAACCGATTCCGACTGAAGCTTTTACCTGCTGTGTTTTTTTTTTTTGTGGTAATGGGCTCGGTGACTTCTGCTCTAACAAGGACAAGAAACGCTTTGGTTAAAGTGGGTTCAGAGCCGGAGAACCATGACCCGGAGAGGAGCCAGTCCGCTCCGGAGTCGGACCGGGCGAGGAAGAAGAGCGCCCGGTTCAACGTCTCGATCCAGACCGGACGTCAGAGTTCCCGCCAGTCGCTCTCCGAGGTGCTGAGCAGACAGGACTCGGACGGAGGAAAGCAAACTTCCAAGAAGAAGGCAACAGACGGTCAACAAAGCGGTGAGTTTACCTCAGTACTTAAAGTAAAGTATCTAAAAATGTACTTCATGTACTTAGATACATGTTTGGCTGTGCAGCCACAGAGGTGATGGAGGTCCTCATCAGTCTGTCCTTAAAAAAAAAAAAAAAACAGCCACTGTGTTACTTTATGCTGCACATCTCTGTTGTTCAGGTCTGTAGATGAGAGCAACTGGTCACTTCAGAGGATTACTGTGAATATGCTACTGGGGGTGGAAAAAAAAAAAAAAAAAGGTATTCACTGAATGAATGCTGAGCTCTTTGAAGACCAGCCTCAATGCAACATATCTCCACTACCAAAGCATCTCTTTGATGTCTGAGGTGTCCCTTCAGACTGAAATAAACCAAATTGCAGTCCTATTCATTTTTTTTTTTAACATATTCATACGCGTTAGGTTGTTGCTATTGGAAATAGACAAAGTTTTAACTAATCAGCATGAGTTGCACCATGGTGAATGCACGCCAGAAAAATTAGATGCTGGTGGTGCTATAATGATATTTTGCAGATGGGATTTATGGGAGATAAAAGGTGAAAAGTTTTCACAATTTGCGTACTGTCCAGCTAATGCAAAAAAAAACAAAACCTTTTATTCCTTAAACTTATTATATTTTTTATAGTTTGATCCTTTGTGTTACTCAGTGTTTCCTTCACTTCATCCTGTTTATCTGCAACTCCCCGCTGCTGTCACCTCCAGTTCCAACTCCCCGCATATCTGTCCCAGAGGAAAATACTCCTCCCTGGCTGACTCCTAAAATACCATCTGTACTGTGGCGTTTCCATGACCGTATGACAGTGTAGACACCCGTTGAGTTTCCTCCCCGGTCCCCAGTGATGTTCATGTGTGTTGAGGAGTCTCCTTCTGACTGTACACTCATCTGCTTCCTCCTAAGGAACAAAACATAGACACTTACCTCACGATCAATTTATCTATTGGATGTTGAGTCTTAGACAGTCCCAATGGTGTCAACTACCGCTCTATTGTTCCGTAGTTAAGAGATTGCGGAGAACGGTTTGACATCTTCTCTAATAACTTTAGACCGTAGCTGCCATACCAAATGAGACCACACACCCCCACAATTAAATCGGATGGATCGTTTTGAACAGTGTCAGCTACCCAGAATACATGACCAGTGTAGCAGGAGCTTTATGGTAACTGTCTTAGAGTCAGACGCATAATCAGGTGTTCATATAGAGATAATCTATAATAGTGATGTTGAAGAGCTGCAATTACCCTGCAGTTGATTGCAGTACTGGCACAAGAACTAGGTCACATTCGAAGAGTTTCCCGTGGCGTACGAGGAGCTAGAGTCACCCTAATAGCGTATATTAGTCATACTGAATGATATTTTAAAAGAAAGCAAGTTTGGATGAGAAATAGTGGAGTAAAGTTTGAGACTGCAGGTGGATGATTGGACCAGGTCTGCAGTCTTGTTGGAAGAAATCATTGTGACTTCTTTCAACCTCCATAACTGTACATGCATTTAGGATTCATTTACTGCATGCACACAATGTGCCACTGTGTTTTGAGCAGCGTCAAAAACAATAAAATGTTAACAAAAAGCATGAAAATGAAGTGATAAGTGTTTTTGGAAGGGCAGACGAATGCATAGCACTACTGCTGCTACTGTATCTACTAATATACGACGATGCATACTTCATTAATAAATTAAGAGGCGTCAGCTGGCTTATTGTCTGGAAATATATTTTGTAAAGGGATACGACAGTGGATCTAATGGTAAAAAAGATAATAGAGTATAGAGGAAACACAAATCAATGAAGTACAACAAACCTGTTGGGAAGTCTGTTGATCAATGGCAATAATCTGGTCTAGTGCTGACTAATCATCTGAGTGTGTAAAATGCAGTTATCAAATTCAGTCAGAAGTCACTGATTAGCGTTTGGTGTGCATGTAACATTAATGTGTTGAATTTTTATGGACAAAATACTCAATAATTTCTCACAATTTTTTCTTTTGTGGTTTCATGGTTTCGTGGTTTGTAAGGAAAATGTTTATTTCATGTTAATACAAAAGCACATTATTTCATCAGAACCACAAACTAAAACCAAGCTGTGAGACAACAGAACAATCTATCTATTACAAGCCCAGTGGCATGTGATGCAGCTGTGACACATGTCATAAGTAATTTATATCAATTCAGGATGACACTGGATCCAGCAAGTGTGCCCCATATGGCAAATATGTTTTCCATCTGTTCCTTCATCTTCACATCTCATCCTTTCATCTCTGCCTCACAGTGGGGAGGAGGACCTATAGAGAGCAAGGAAAGGATGCAGGTGAAGGAAGAGAGGAGGTAGATAATTAAGGACCCAGAAAAACTCTGGTCTTTAGCAAAGATTTCGGAAACCATATGCCATGTGATTTATGCTCAGTACCAACATTTTGTGTCAGTACAAGAAGAGGTGTGACGTTCAAATGGCACGGTGAAAGGTAAATGTCAGGCTGGTGAGCTCCAGTGCAGTTTGGAGCGATGCTTTATGAGTCTCCACAGATCTACAGATGGCGGTAATGCACCAAGAAATGCAGCAGTGTGCCGGTAAAGGCAGAAAAGACAGCTAGTTAGCGAGATATTTTAAGCAAACCCTTTAAGAAAAATCAACTTTGCAAATGTTTTACAAGGAAGAAGGTGCATTCAACACACAACTGCCAGACGTTAAAGATACACACAATGCGTTGAGGTGAGTTAACATCAACTTTTGTTCCACAGTGTTCCTTTTCTTGAGTTTCATTTTGTGCACAGGTGTATAAAGACACGTTCAGGTGTGACACACCAACTGGCGATTGTCATATTGTCCCAAACAGTTATTATAGAAATAGCCAACTGAAAAGCACTGGTACTGAATATTTTACAGATATATCTAAAGCAGCAGTGCTATGTGACCTGGGCTCATGTGCTAGTAATTTTACTGGTTTTAGCTTTGACACAGTTTTTTTTCTTTTTAATCTCAGAATCAGCAAATCTAGTTTCAGCAAGATATGCCATCGGTGTTGTGCTTGTGTTTGATATGAATATTAAAATTATGAACACATATGATCATTCATATGGTACACAGATGTATATAGTGGTATAATTACTGTTTGTATTTAAGTACAGAAAGTACAACAACAGTCTTCTTCTCCATTCTCTGCAACAAAAACCACATGATTTCGTGAATAGACCTTTTTCACAGCAGCCACTTTGACATGAAATAGTAGGATAAACACAGGTGTTACCAATGATACTAATTAAGGTTCTGTTCCATTCAGGTCAAACCGAGTCAGGGTGCTGCTCTTCTGCATGTAAGCTCACCAGAAAGGTTCTGCCACAATAAATTGAACTGAACCTTAATTAGTATCATTGAAAACACCTGCACTGAACCGTTGCGTTGTTTTTACAGTCAACGCTCATGGCAAATGTCGGACTCTGGAGCCTGGAGCTGTCTGGCCTCTGTGAGCACTGTAATAATTCGCACACCCTTCTGCGTCTCCAAACACTACACGTGTGACATTTTCATAAAAAGAGCGCAATTGGTGTAGTTTTCTGACTCCATCCAAAAAAAAAAAATACTGATTAGCTGCTTTGGTCTGTTGGGAGGAAGATGTCTGGATCTAATCAAAAGGTTTACATTTGTTTGCCCTGCTGACCTAACACTCACCCAACTGGTTTTGCCTCTTTGATCTGGAACCATGCTGGTGTAAAAATCATTAGCTAAACTTGTGCGCTATATATCTCCAGACTTTTTTTTTTTTTCCACCATTTTCATCAGGGTCTCGGTGCAGCAGGATTCAAATGACAGTTCATGTAGTTCTCTGTTTTGTCAGCTCATTTCCCTCAGGTTTCCAACACCGACTAACATTACCCTTAAAGGTGCCTCTAATGAGTATTTAGCAGGGGAAAAGGCAAGCTCCCTGGCACCCTGTGTGTCTTAATTACATGACTGTGTCACTGTGGTGACAGTGGTGTGGGGACTGACAAAGTGTGTGTCGCTCCACAGTCTAGGGGAGACCTCTAATGAGCTTGTTTTTCTGTTTGATTGCGTAGTTGTTGTCTTGAATCATTTTGTGCTACTGGGACACATTACACAGTCAAAAAGTCCCAGAACGATGTCATGTTTGAATACATTACACAATAAAATGACAGTGAAATGTCAGCTCTTTAGCATCCATAAAACGAGGAACGTGTAGGACTTACATAATAATCTGGTTAGCTTTAGTGATTTTAGTATTGTTTATTGTATTTATCTGAGAGTCAACATATCATATAGACCTTTACTCGCCACAAATACAAATGGTACTGTTAAAGGACTGGGATTCATTTGGTGCAAGAGGCTATTACTAATCCTTATGTTAGTCCTCCCCTCCCCTTTATCTTCACCACTAATTAATGTCTATCTGTGATGGCCTTTCCTGGTGTTTGATGACCAGATCAAAGGTTGAGTGTTACTCAATGAACATACAGCAAACAGCAGGTGTGTTTTTGTGCATACAAAGCCAGCAGTAGCATCAGTTTGTTTGTTTTTAACAGCAAAAAGCAAAAAAAAAAAAAAAAGCTACGAGAAATTCACAATGGAGTTACAACTTTTGCAAACATCCCGTCCAAATTAAATGAGTTCAGCCGCTTTTGTATTATTCTGTCAAGCACTGTCGGCAAAGATGGTGAGGGAAACACTGGAAATCGCAGTAAAATAACTTGAGTATACATACTATAAAAGCCACACTAGCGTAATGAGTGCTATTTGCTATATTAACCCCTTGTCATCCTAAGTGTAATGTATGCAATGGATAGCTGAAAGGCCTCCCTGTTGCCTAGTGACAGTGACGTGGCTCGAGTATTGACCCTTGAAGAAAATGGATCTCGTCAAGGACTCAACAGATGTATGGGTATAGGATACATCTCTCAGAGCTGTTGTTACCACACGCGCCTTTTGAAATGTGCTCTGGCATTAAAGCCAACGTGCATCAGATTAGATATTGTGTACTCAAAATTCTTGGGACACGTTTGGTATCTGTGTTGTCATGCTGTATCAGCAGCCCGGAGTCACTCCTTTGTTATTAAATAGGCTCAGTGCAATTAAGAAGGCTTGTGGTATAAAGATGTAGGCATTCATTAAACCACATGTTTAAAAAAATATATAATAATTGAAATAATGCATCAAATTAAAGATATAAAAAAAACAATTGCATGAAATTTAATTACATTTACCTTAAATTGAAAGCACACACCATTTGAAAAAAAGTAACCTTGTCTGAAACAACTAGAGTCGTGTATAAAATAATGATACAAAATGTACAAAATGATTTAATTTTGTATTGTAAATGTACAAATGTTTGAGGTGAACATTTTGTTGCTAGTAGTAACAACTGACACAGTTCCTTAGCAGTTAAAATAGGTTTATATAGTCAAAATTGGCTATACACAGTCTACTTACTGTCTGACTGACTGTGTATTATTACAGTTGGTTTGGTTTGAAGAACCAGTGTGTTGGATTTAGTGGCATCTAGCTGTGTAGTTGCTGATTACAACTATTTCAGTTTGTCTTCTTCTTCCTAGCATGACTGAGAAATTACCGCGGCAAACATGAAAAATAAAGAAGTCCCTTTGAAATGGCACACACTGACATACTGGACCTTTAACTCTTGTTTATGTTGTCTATCATGGTTCAACCTGCTGTTTTCAACCAAGCTGACCAATATGACCATTTTTTTTTTTTTACAAGACTGTAATGTTCATGACACCTTATGAAAGCTCCCCATTGGAGAAAACAAAAGACTTGCTTACAATATTCTTGTGGCTATGAATGTGAAGCTTGTTGTGAAGTCTATCCATTAATTTCCTTCCATTTATCAGGGGACGAGTTGTGTTGGTTGGTTGGTTGTTGGCTGAAGTTTGCAGTAGGGTCTTTAAAATGAACAGGGTTTATCCTCTAGGAACATGAATATCCTCAGTTGTGATTTTGACCTGATGGTGGTGCCAGAGATGAAATGTCAAAATGTAGAGGGCTTATGCTGTAGATACTGTAGTCACTGTAGCATTCATGAAAAGTCAGAGGATTACCTACCTTTCATACCTTCTGCAAAGTTAACAGTTCATGTGATGCTAGACAAATATCTTCTGTAGTATCCAAAATGGAAAGTCTTAACCCTTTGGGGAGTTTCCATTTATTTTTCCAAGTAGATTGTGATATTTCTTGTGTACAGGTGACAACCATAGACATTAGGATTCATCCTCCACTGTCCATGAATGGAAACATCCTGCTGTTGACTGAAAGTGTTAAAGAGACTGACAAACCAGCAAACTGCCAAACGCCTCCACCTTACATTTGTACCTACTGAGGCTTTTCACACAGTGTTCTGTGAAAAGCCTGCAATGGTTTACAAGGTAATATATAAAGTTGCAGAACATCATGTTGCCTTCGAAAGCCTCATGAAAATGAAAGCAGAAGCACACTCCTTCAGTTGAGTGTATTATATAATCTCCTCACTAAACCCAAATGCATTTAGCAGGAAGCTTTGAATGTTCAAATTTTGACCATGATATTGACACTTGAACGCATACTCCTGTGGAATAAACTCTCAAAGATAATCTTGACCTTTTATGGCTTTCAACTTCTTTAATTAAAGTCTCAGGTTTCACAGATTTCGTTTAGACCCACGATTCATGGATGAATTTAATATTGTTGACAGGACTCTGCAGTAATATGATATCAATAATCATATTGGCACAACTGTGGCCTCAGCAGGCTTTTCATATTTAAATGAGCAAACAACAGCTTAAAAACACAATGTGACCAGTCTGAGCCTTTCAAACAAATGGTTACCTGCGAGTCTGCTGACAAAGGGAAAGAATAATAAAGTTGCAATATTCCCACACATGGCCTTATTAACGTAAAAGCCACCCTGGAACAGGCGGGCACTTGATGTTGCACAGCGAGAGTGTTGCAAAATTAGGATCCTCACAAATTGCTACATACAGTGTGAATTGGAGGCAGGGGAGAGCAGGGTGACAGGAGAAAGAGAGGATAAAGAGCTCTTACTGTAGCTCGCAAAACAAAATGAGATGAGTGTAATTATCTAACAAGTGTATAATGTGTCCGCTGGAACTGTACTGAGTGACTCCAACTGGCTTTGCTATAATTGGACAGATGCGCTGATTGCGATCGATTTCCTTTTTTCACACACATCTTAACTAGAAACCGCACATTAATTACTGCATATTGTGATGTCCTTATTTGTGTCTACATTATCTTTGTTTGACAGATCAAGTATTATTGAATAACTGGTAATAATTTGAGATGACACACTCATTTCATACTCACCAGAATATGATTGCAGATTTTTGAATGTTGCCACTGAGATTTGTAGCCACACAGACCTCATGTAGCATTAGCATTAGTAGCATAAGTGTTTATAGAGTGGAGACGTGTTAATTCTTTGAAATCCCCCGTCTTTCTTATCATATTACTTAGATTATATTCAGGGTTGGTAAATAACTATAATAAATATTCAAAAATATAATACATTACTTATTACTAGTTTCACTGAAAGTAATATGCTACCTTTTTCTGTGTCGATTAATGCGTCACCGATGACACCATCTTTATGGTACTTTCACCAAAATAACTGCAGACGTATGACTAGGCATTATAAAGTGGAAGAGGATAATGTTGAAGTGAACCCAAGTTTATTGGTTCGTTACAAATCCAGTTGCTAGTGATATCAGGTAGTGATATCAGTGACAACAACACTTCATTTCATGAACTCATGTAAAACACGCTTCATTCAAAGTTGACAGAAACAAAATAAAACTCACCCCCGAAACTTCGCTCGGGTGTAGTCAAAATAAATCCTGTGAAAACAAACTGTTTGCTGTCCATCACTTTATGATGCCCAATCTCAAGCTCTTCTCCTGGCCCAGTCTTTCCCCGGCTTGTTCATCGTCCCTGGAGTCAGTGGAGCCCCTGAAAATATTCCAGCTCTCCATGCTTCTTCTGCAGACCATCAAATTAACTACATGAAATGACAGTCCCCCCCTCCCCACCCCCCAAACACCTCTGGCTGTTAAGTGAACTGTTGCTCCCGCTCACACTCCGTAGGTGTGACGGACTGTCATCCTGGACGGATATGACAGAAACTGAACTCTGAAATGAGCACCGAATGCTGGGAAACACAATCATATTTAGAATAATGTTACTGTTACTGTTTATCTGTTTTCAAATCACCCCATCAACCAACACCACAAAGCAACCAACGCCAGACTACTAGCCAAGACGCAGCCAGCTGGCAAACGGCAGATTAATTTAGCTGCTTGGTCCCTGCCTTGCATCGCCCATGGGTAGTAAAAAAATAATTGTTAGTTATTATTTTTTTGGCTAAACCAGTGCTAGCTGACAAAGAAACCTGCTAATGGCAAACCAACCAGTTTAACAGCTAGAACAGCCGTGAGTCTGGATGAATTAGCTGACGTAATCTACTCAGGACTATATTTTGCTACATACATGGGATGTTTCTGTCATTAGAAACCAAGGAATTTGTGGAAGAGCTACTTTTTTATGTTAATACATACAGCAAATGTGTAAGAATCTTACATATAGCATCTTTAAATAGACAGATGACCAATGGGGCATCAGAATAAAGCTTGAGATATAGCTGGACTTGTTTTGTCTTTTGTACTGGCTGCTGTCCATCATCTAGTATGTGTGAAGTAGAAAAATGATTTTTAAATGGATTTATAAACCAAGAATGAAAAGAACCTTGAATGAATGTGATATTTATAGTAATTCAAATAAGTAGAGAAAATGCTGAATTTAATTTAACTCAAGGTAAGCGTACAGTGGGAAAAGAGAAGAACCAACACAGAGGACATACTTCCATTGTTAAATTAAATTAAACCCTGCGTAAAGTGTAACCAGGCAAAGAGGTCTGGTTTGCTTTCCTGTTATATCACAGAGGAGTGAGCAGTATAAATAGAATGGAATTAAACAGGCTAGAAGGGCACTCGTGATTTGTACATAAATTAAGTATGAAATGACAATTAAAAGACATTATGTCTTCTGATCTGAGCGTGTGTGTTGTTATAAGCACATCCATTGAATTAAAGAGATGGTGTGAGAACAGGCGAGAAGCCTTCATAAGGAGCACTCGCAGACACTAATCAGTGGGGAAAAGGAAACATGAAAAATTCCATAGCTAAATGTCAGATGGTGCTAATAAGGTGAGCTTTTTATCCTTTGTTGATCGGGGTGGTGCAGGTGTGTCTGTTTACGTGCGTAGGTGAGGAGATGCGTGTTGGGTAAAGGAAGATGAAATAAGCACAACACTCAAAATAATGAAGAAAGCGGTGTACTTGCTCCGGTGTCATTTGCAGTAATGAACGGACATTTAAAAGGAAAAAATAAATAAATCTGTGGCAGTTTATGCACATAAATATAACCACTGATCCAGCTACTGTCGAGCTTGATTTTTTCTTTTTAAAAGAACAGTATGTATACTGCTTAATGGGCTTCATCTTTCTGTGCCTGTGTAAATAACTCCTGCTGAATGAAAAGCAGTGGCATTGATTTAATGACTAGTTTTGACTCAATACATATAATCTACCTTCTTCTTCCCTCTCAGTGCTCATACATCAATGCACGTGTGGCAGAATCTGATTTTGAACTCTATTTTTGTGTGTTTTGGACAAACTACAATAGGCCTGTGCTATACAAACTCTGAGCTCATGCTTTTGCTATTAATTCTTGACAGTAGGAGGAGTCATGTTCATTTAAAGACCTCTAGAGATGTCCTCTCCTCCCATCTACCACTACCACCACCACCACACACACCTACTGTACCTCTTGGGGAGGAGAGATGAAGAGAGAAAGCTGCGAGGGAGGGGTGGAGGGAGAAAGAGAGACGAAAAACAAATCAAGAGCCATAAGCTCCTTGAAATGAGCTTGTTGAGGTGTGAGAAACGGAGAGAGGGAAAGAAAAGATATGTACAACAAAGACAAGGAGGTGGACAAGGACTCCAAAGAAATTCTACAGCTTGGCATCTGAAGTGGTGAGTCTTTGACAGTTCTCCACCGGCGCTCGGCACTAACGGGAGTCGGAGGAGTACATTTTTTTTTTTTGTCCTCTCCAGGAGGAGAGTTACCCAAACGAAACTGAAACAAGACACTGCAACTGACAAGAGGCATTAAAACAGATTAAAAGGCGCAAGGGTGACCGGAGGGTGCCAAGGCAATGGAAGCTGACTCCAAGAAGCATCGATTTAGGAAGGGTCGGAGTGCCACTTTCAGCATTGACGGCTTTAACATCACCATCGGTAAGAATTCGTAGGGTAGGCAGAGCAGGAGGAAAGGTTAAGTGTGTTTGCATGTGAGCTCGATCCACGAAAGTGTGTGTGACAGGAGCAGAATATGTGTGTGCGTGTGTGTGTGTGTATGTGTGAGAGAGTGTGAGGCAGAGCAATGAGGCGTTTGGCACCAAACACCGTGACATCGTTAAACACATCACATTTCAGCCTCTCTGCACAACTCGCCACATTTGTCCATTCTACTGAAGTTGATGCTTTCCTCTGTAATGCAACTACACCATGGAAACAAGGGGGCTCCAGACTAAAGCTGGTGTGCTGCTGACGTCACCATGAATTCATTCTATTGTCTTGACAACCAGAGTGTTGATGAACTTATGTGCCACTTGCCTTGTTTTTTGTTTTTTTACTAGCTTTTTTTTTTTTTTTAGTGTGTGGCAGCACTTGTGAAAACTCAGGAGCAGGGTGTTGAAACAGTGTTGGAAACAGAGTGATGAAGATGACGCTCCGTGCTGGAGGCTGTAGTGGAGTTGTCCTCAAATCTGGTGCTGGTTTAAGAGAAGTTGTTTGACAGCTTTGACGTCCACGCAGCGAGGTTAATGTCACAAGTGCGACGACAAACAAACTGTGCTGTTTTAGTGTTGCTCAGTCTTGTTTGGTGCTGATAATAAAATGGGAAGCTTGCTTAAAACTTCTACCATGAAGCTCACTTTGTTTACAAATGAAAACATATTTGGAGACCACTGACGAATTTACTAATAACATGCAGTTAAATCATGAAATGCGGAAAAGTCTCGCTGCACCCTGATCAGTGCTGTCACAGCAGGGGTTTTGCTACAGATGACAGTATACACATGCTGATCCAACAAGCTTGTACGTTACAACCCTCAGTTACAAATGTCAGCTTCAATATTGAATTCCAATATGCTTCTATTTTGGATGCAGAAGAGCTGGCTGCTTAATCACAGTTTAGTTTGTTAAAGCTGCGCTATCGTTATTTTTTTAACAATGAGCCAGGTGTAGTTTGAGTTGTGGGAATTGTCCACCAACTCCTTTACACAGCGTTTTGGTGGATCGTTTTAGTGTTCACTCTCACTGCTGTTCACTCAAACTTATTTTCAGATGTAGCAGGTAGCTGTGTCCAGTAAACAGTGAGCAGCTCTGATAAAACCCACGCAACCTGCAGCTACAAACAGCAGTGGATAGAAGATGATGAAAATGGTAAACATAGTGGAGCATTTGGCTGCTAAAGAGTCACACATTTCCCTCTGCAGATGGTGGAGACAGAAACTAAAAAGGAAAGATGTTTGACATACATTCACAAGGTGGTCAGAGACGCAGCTGCTAATACATACTAATTTTAGTTCAGATCTGCTGGATGTGTAACTAAGCAAGAGTTTACTAACTCCTTCACCATAGCAACATTATGTGGTGATGATATGTGCCCCCAAGTGACAAAAAAATTAAAAACATTACGTCAGTGTTGTGGATTTTGCAGAGGGTTTTTGTCATCTAAAAGAACTGTAAGGTTACTAAGATTTCTTTCCTGCATGATTTCTAAAATATTATGATAACCGTGTGCAAGAGTTAATATATAAACAGTATATTAATCAATTGTGACTATATTAATTACGATGGATGCGGATGTATTCAAAGGATTTGTTTGTATAATTGTAAACCAACAAACCAGCCTTGTCACCTTGTCCATAATTCACCATGTCTGATCAGTGCCTGCTCACCGCTGGGCGCAGGGGAGCTCCGTCATCGTGCATTATGTAAAGTTTCACCTAGGTTGAACTGTGGGCCACATGCTCAGTGCTGTTATTGTTGCATAGCATGAGACACACTATCCACCTCTCAGAGAGCACCTAAATCTATCTGGATGATATGAATGTGCTGATAAGAAGGGGAAAGTTTCAGTCTTAAGGACACCAGGACACAAAAACAGGAAGAGAAATGCTTTCAAACAATTTCCATATATCTATTTAAAAGCATTAAAAGCAGCCCTAAAAGATTTTATGAGCCCTTGGAGAATAGACTTTGGATTATCCGCTTGCATGGACACATCCTGTTACCTCTGAAAACCTGCCTCATTCACATGTGGCCTATATCACAGCCATACTGTCCACAAGCATGGCAGTTGTCATGGTAACCTACAAGTATCACAATCAATTGCTCACTGGGCCTTGGTTTCAGTCTGCACAGTGCTTTGCCAATCACCTCCTCTGAAGCGTGACTCCTAAGCGCTGGTACCTCATTGCCTGGCTGGACACCTTGTGTTCACTCCTCGATTAAACTCTGCGCCTCAACTGTAGCCGGCAGCCCCCGCTCGGCTTCCAATTGTGGTGATTTGTCGTGTATTAGGCTTGTTAACTTTGTTATGTTTTTGCTGATGTTATAAGCTCATGTGGAGAAAACAGATTTTAACTTTTCAGAGCTTCTGTAGGAGTACGCAGCATCCAGGCTGTTCTGTCTCGAACAGAACAGCCCTCCCAAATAAAGCTGATAGACTGATCATGTATATTACACATTCTACATAATTAAGTATAATAAGGACTTTTGCCATACGTTGTTGACAAGGTGTTAACACAGTTCCTGTAAGAATCACACCTCAGATATCTGAGAAGAAGAAAAAATCCATACTGACCTTTCCTCCATTTTTCAAGCATAGGTAGTTCTCGCATTCTCAACTTGTAATTTTGTTTTGAGCCGTCTTCTGCAGGGAGCATTTTGCTTGCAGCTTGTCATATTTTCCAACCTGAGCTGCAATTTATTTAATCCCCTCGCTGTCAACATGACTTTGTTTCTGATAGATACATATAATAAATTCTCAATTACATTTTTCATTTAACTGATAATTTAATTGAAGGATACAGTATCAAACAGTCTGTCGATCGAGTGCATCAAATGTACCAAGGTAAAGTTTGTGGACTAATATGATGGAATGACATATAACTCTGAAGTTTGACACACACATTGTATGACAACTATGATTCCTGTTTTGTGTCACACACTTATTTTCCAAATGATTGAATACATGTTTAGATTATTATGTCAGTGGTAAAGATCAGATTTGCACATGGCTTTCTAAAGATGTTTCCATGGTGAGACAACGGTACTGTGTTCTTTTTTTTTTTTTTTGTGGTGACATACATGTTGCAACATTTCAAACATTTGTTTCTTTGTTGCTGAATCCTGCGTTTCCCATAATTCAACCAACACCATCTTTTTGTCTTCTGATTAAAACACAGATGACATTATTAAACTGTTTTCACAAGCTGAGTAATACTCCATATACAGTAATAAACTGACCTTTATGTGTAAAATTGGTGTAGTACACTTTTAGTTTACAAACAGATCTGTATAATTAATGCTTTGGAAACTGTCACGGGTTTTGTCTTAATCAGTATTGAACGAAGGCCCCAGGAGGATTGTGTAACAAACCATGAATGATCCCTAAACTCTGAGTTGATTAAACTTGACAGGTTTTGCAATTCAGACAATAATTGTTCCAGTCAAATCAAGTAGGTTATTTCTGCATAAAGCTCATTTACTGTGAATGTTAAAAAGAAAAAAGAAAAAACAGTCAGTTGAACATTCAGAATGGTTTGCCATGTGAAAAGAACAGAGCTTCCTATTTCACTCCAGTGGAGCAAGAAATATTAATGAATGTGTGTGTGCAGAATGTGTATTCTTTTTGGAAAATAGCACATCAGCAGCAGTGAAAATGAGTGAATTTCATGTCGAAAAACAACCGTGTCAATATAAAGTGTATTCCCCTCTGCCAACATTTAGCAGACTTGGCTTTTCTTAATATGTTGATGGTTAATTGGTGGGATGGGATGGAGTAGTTGCTCATCTGCTCATCTGTAATTTGACGGATGAAACCCATGCTTGGCAGCGTATAAAAAAGAGACCAACAGGAAATATTATATTATATTTCCCCTCCTGGAACATTTACTTTTGGCATCTAACCCTCCAACAGTTACTGATGGTTTAATGTACTGTACACGTAAGATCTGTGGAAAATCGGATTATTGTTACAAGGCTAAATCAAACAATATTGCTTATATTCATCACAAGAAGATGACAAAGAAGCTATATAGTCTGCCAGTGGGAGAGATTTAATGAGCCTACAAATATACACATGCATCTTTAATATCT
Source organism: Protonibea diacanthus (assembly GCA_028641955.1). Taxonomy (NCBI): domain Eukaryota; kingdom Metazoa; phylum Chordata; class Actinopteri; family Sciaenidae; genus Protonibea; species Protonibea diacanthus. The sequence goes on along the minus strand of CM053988.1, from coordinate 17,159,444 downwards.
CACATTAGATCTTGCATGCCCATGTCCTAACAGAGCATAGCTGTCCATTATCATGAGGAAACAGTGTCACCCCACTTTTACTTCACAGTGTAGCGCAATGAGATGTTCATTGTAAGACCAAAACAATAAATGCAGAAGTGCAGACTGAAATGATATGGAAAATGACTGTACAGCTACCTCAAGCTTAACTGAAGGTCATTCTTATCTGCTCCTGTGCTGCCTGTAAAGGTTCATTCGTAAACACAAATGGAAGAATATAATCTCCATGTGACATCTCCAAAACACAATAGACTCCAGATTGCAAAGACATAACAAGAAATAGGCTACGGTTACTGGAACACAAATTGAAGGTGGGTGGGAGAGTGTAGATGATTTTAATTACTGCAACATAATATTAGAGCATTTTGTCACTGAATTTTCAGGATTGAAGAATTCCTAGAATGAATAAAATTAAACGAATTAGTCTTCATTTGAAGACAGCTGGGCCAATTAAATAATTTTTCTTTTAGAAATTGTGCTCGCAGATAGCTCTGTTCTTTCTGAGATATGCAGGGTATGGTGGAAAGGAATTTTCTGATAAAAAATCAAATTGAATCACCGTTTTTATGATCCTCAGGGTTGACGTCACTCACAAGTTCGACAAAAACCATAATATTGTGACGTGACCTTTCTGGGATAAGCCTGACCATCCACAGGTTGTGGAACTAAGCTTTGAACATGCAGATGTTCATCTCAATCCTGGATTTAGTCCTGCTGTGAGCCAGGCTGAGGGTCAAAATCTGTGCCTCAGAGGTCAGTAAGGGTGCAGTTACAGTGGAAAAGTATTAGGAAAATATATATAAAAAAACATTAATAAATATAAAAAGATAATGTCATTGTGATAATGGGCTGATTTTGTAGTTGTCTTAAAAGGCCAGTAGTGGCATCTAGTAGTTTAGTCACTGATCGCAACCCTGCTGCCTAAAGGAAAAACTACAATGGCTATGGAATATAATATTTGTGAAATGTGAATATCTTAGAGCCTGTGTTCAGTTTGTCCATTCTTGGCTACTGTAGAAACAGCAGTTCAACATGACGGCCACTGTGAGGACCCATGGTGTGTCTGTACTTATAAAAGTCTCATTCTAAGGTAACAAAAACATAATTATTCCTACCTTCAGGTAATTATACACTAATGAAAACATAGTTATGAATATGATATTCTGTGCATAGAGCCTCCTAAATCTTACACACTGAACCATGTCCATGACTACAGCGATACCGATAAGGTAAGCGCTGACTTTTAATCACTCTTTGAGTCAATATATCACATCCCATCATCGATTTATTGAATGTGCTGGCTAAGTGCTTTCCCGGGTCCATAGTCACTTGGTGATATTGTTCATTAAATCTGTGTGTTATTTGTATAATTATGATTTGAACATTTTTTGTATTTTCCATAATCTGCACTAGTGGGAGCATGTAGATGTTGAGCAGACGAGGACCCAGAATAGAGCCTTGGGGAACTCCAGGTCATGTTTGTATGCTCCAGTGTTCACTGACTGACAAAGTAGTCCTTGTCTGTTTATTAATATGATCAACCATGTCAAATGCATCACCAAGAGCTAATAATACAAAAACTGAAACTTTTCCACTGTCTGTGTATAACAAAGTTATTTAAAAAGTGTGCACTGTATTGGAGTGGCCTGTAGTTCAACTGAAGAGCAACGCATTCAAAAGAAGCTAATTTCCCACAAGACATCTGCTTGCCCTGAATAATATCTTCTACTTCTTATGCACTCTAGCTTTGCTCATAAAACTGGAGTTGGGAGGCTGTAAAATCTTTATTCATTATTTGTAAAATCTTTATTCATTATTTGACTGTTGTTCCAATAATTGTACAAAACATGTGGCTCATGCTTGATGTCATACTGCCAGGTGTGATGACAGAGTGGTGGTGGTGTGTGGGGTGTGGCTGCCTCTGAATCACAGGGAAACTTTGCCCTGGGGCAGCACAATGCTGGAGGGGCATCTTTGAGAAGATGAGTCGTGGTGAGACAGGACCAGGGTCTTGGCAAGGCTTGCAACATGGAGATTGTACCCTCTGAGGAATGAAGTTTGGCAGGAAAACGAGCTCCTTCTGCTGTGGTTCAATTTGTGTATTTGGTGGCAGGGGCTTAGCAGTGATAGGAGCAGCAGAGAGACACAGACGGGTTTTCCAATATATTCTATATTCAAATGTTTCCTACTGGAGTTTTTAAATTACCACCATGACACAAATTAACTCTTATCTTTTATAACTGTCAGTGGAAAACATTTATTGATGTTGGGTTGTTAGAGGAAAGTTTTTTTTTTTTTTTTTACTTTCTTCCTGTCTGAGTTATATGGAGTCAGCATCTAGTGGCCAGTAGAGGAAATACATCTGGTTTGTTGCCACTGTCGTATTATACAATACTTAATACTTGTTTGTGCTCTCAACAACTATTTCATCAGTGTGCTGCAACAGGAACCAGGACCAGTTTCATTCAGTGCTAAATCAGTTTAAATTAATACGTTTCTGTTGTATATTTCACCGTTCTCTGTAAAGCCTACAAAGTGAATGTTGTGTTTAGTGGGCTGATTCCAGCAGGGCACCGGTCTCTGAAGTGACAGCAGCAATTATAGTATTTTCACCATCACTTAAATCACACTTCAACGCAGTTCTCTGGTTTAATTGAACAGTAAATGACCTTCCTGAATCTGTCTGTGTTGCACATTTAGTTTTTTCTGCACGACTCACCATCTCTTTTGTTTAATTTCAAAAAACAAAATGACATAAAAAGTCTAGGCATAGAAATGTGTATATATAAAAGAAATGAATAAAGCCAGTGAGGGCAGAGTGTGAGGAGCATGACATATTAAGTCATGTGGAGGAAAAAGTGGCTTTCTTAGTAATTAGCAGTAACATAAGCATGTACATAATCACATCACTTAATTCTCTTCCATCTGTTTTTCTTTCTCCAGTGGCAAATGAAGATGCGGAGAGCTCCACCAGACCACAAGCCAGTTTTGCACGTAGGTGTATGTTCACTCCATATTAGTCATGCCTCATTATTAGTCAGTTCATTAAATCCATTCATTTAAAATAACTTCACCTTTCAGATCAAAGTATTAAAGTGTCATTTTGCCCTGAGTTAATGAGACCTTAGCTACTGAGAATTGTGACCAGCTCATTAAAATGGAGTGGAATGGAGTTTCTGAACAGAGAAGACGATTTTCCAGAAATAATTTCTCTGTTAATAAACGTAATCCACCCACACATCTTGTTGACAAAAGATTTAATCAGAAAATGTTTCTATTGGAGAATTAGAAAGAAATGTGAGAAAGATTAAGAATGGTTTAATTATTAATTATTATCATTCCAGCATTATCCAGGTAGTGGAATATCAGGGTGAACCAATCAGAGGCAGAGTAGAGCTGTCCATGACTTTGGTATTTGTAGCCCGATGTGAGCCATCATTCAGCACCTTATGATAAACTGCACATATTTTTTAGAGTGGCCTTTTGTTATAGCACATCTGTATCGTAATCATGTTTAATCAGCTTCTTGGCAAAGGAGAAGTGATAATCAACATGGATTTTATCAAATTTATGAACAAAATTTGCTTCAACTAACGCAAAATGGGAGCAAAAATAAAATATATTCATATTTCTGTTGAGTATATTTTACATGACACTTTGAAACCTGTGATTGATGAGTTCATGAAGATGCGGGGATCTGAAAATGATGATAAAATCTTACATATTACTACTTGTCTTGTCTGTGTAGTAAGTGTGTTATTTCTAAAGATACACTGGCATTGACTGTACACACCCACACGGGGGCAGCATTACAAAGGCGCTCAATTCTCTTCCCCCCTTTTACTGAGATCCTGAAAGCCATGTACAGTGTCAGCGGAGAGTTAACAAATCTGTGTTTGTCTATAATGTAAACAATGCAAAGTACCACCTGGAAAACACATGGAGGCTTGATTCATGACAAAATGACTGTACCACAAAGACTTTTTTTTTTTTTTTTTGCAGGCTCAAAGTCCCAGAGTGCTTTGTGGAATGCCATCACGGCGGGGATGGGGATCAAAGGCAAAGAGCAGAAGCCCCCCCTGAATGACCCACGAAGTCCTGAAGAGATTCTGGCTGACGATCTCCCTGCAGCAGATGAACCAGATGCCACAGAGAAAACAGCCATCAGGTTCGCCGCTGTCATGCTGCTACAGCAATAAAGAAAAACGCTAATAGTCATGGAGTAAAGTCCAGTTTGAAGAAACAAGGCAGCGTATACACTCAGGCATCAGTCTGCATTGGGTATTCATTTTATAGATTTGATTAACGCGACTTTGATTATCAAGTTGGCAAGATTTGAAGTAGATCCTCTTCGTCCTTTCTCTGGAGAGGATAAGCTTCGGTCTGACATTTAACATTCTTAATACACACCCACTCACACACACACATATGTTGCTAATTGCTATGTATGGCTGCTGACCTCAAGGGACATGGGCATGATTGATTCCACCTTGATAACAAGGACTTCAAACCACCATTAACATAATTTGTTGTCACTTTTAGAATATTGAACGTCTTTTAACGCCTGATTCCAATTAACCTTGATGGCTCTGGAGACCATTACAAATGCCGCAGGTGGCAAGAAGTGAGCATTTGTCACAGGATACTAAAAATGCAGCTAGTACGTGATAACAAGCTTTTGATTGAATGCAAAATAGACAAGGAGTTCTGGCGAGCTGATTTAGGCAGACTGCTTTTTGGTTTGTGTTTCAAACACTTACAATTTGTCTAAATTTCTTCCTGTGCTTTCATAATTCTCACTTCAGTAATACATGCTTCCATTTCTCTGGTGCTTCTCTATGCTATCTCAAATTACAGTGCTGTTGTTCTCTGTCATAGTCTCTCCCCAGAAAACAGGTCCTTTGCTTTTTTTTTCCAGAGTAGGCTAGTGACAAGGAGAAAGTGATTTTCCACTTGACTGGACACAGCCTGTTCCTTCATTTAAAAGCTAGAGCCTCGATTTTAAATAAAAACATAGTCAGCGCAGGACACCTAAAAGCACTCTCACCTTCCAAAGAGGAAACAGTGCATTTGTCCATAGAGACAGTGACTTATTTCAGTAAAGACATAACATAAGCTTTAATCAGGCTGAGGTAAAAAAAAAAAAGCCAAGCACCAGCCAAACGCTGCTAAGTCTTTGGCTGAGGCTGAATAATTTGCATAAATGTCTACTGGAAAGGGAGTGATTAATTTCAGTAGCTCTAGCAGTTTAAATAAATGTATGCTTAAAAAATACCCTACCTTCTAAGTTCTTGTTTATTAAAGTCATTTGACTGGTGAAGTAGTGACTGCACAAGGTGAATTTGGTGATTTACTAGCAAATGTGGCCTCTGAGAGCTTGATCCACGTCTTTGTTTCGTTGCATCCATTGCATATGACTCACCCTCCTCAACGCACAGCCATCTTCTTACTCATGTCTACGTCTAGGAAGTCCCACTAAGGTCAGGGGAAGTCTTCGGACACCAACAGTGGTTAATAGAGGGCAAATCCACAGGGAGTAGCGGGGATCTACAACTGAATGACAAACGGTTAGATTATGGAACAAGGTGATTAAATGACCGCGGAACTAGCAGTAATCCATAAAATGATGTAACCACAGTGTCACCTCCGAGGCCGGGGATGGCTGTTATCCACCAGGCAATGATAATTAGATTTTATTGGAGAATGGAGAGGGATCACGTGATCCGTAGTAGGCAGGATGGGATTGAGGGAGTTAAAGGACAGCTGCTATTGACCATCATACACTGGATTAGAATGGAGGTAAAAGTCTGTTGAGCTTGGGGTGAATACGGAGAAAGATTTGATTGTGTTTTTAAAGCACTCCACCATTTTTGATTAAACTTCACAGTCCATTTCCCTTCAAGTATCCTAAAGATGGGTTGAATGCGCTCAGCTGGTTGCAGTTTCCCAGTCATCCATCAGTTTACAAAGCTCCTTGATTACCTTTTTATATTTTTTCTATCAATTTTCAGATCAGCTGAATGGCTGTCTAATACTTCAGATAGATAGCAGCTGCTGAAGTTGTTTTAGCATTACAGCTGCCTCTACAAGACAGTCGAGTGTGTGCTTAGTCACACAGTGAGGGACAGAAAACAATATGCAGCCATTAGTGAATAAACACACGGTGATTCATCTGTGCGGCTGGTGTCATGCTGTTGTTTTCTGCTCATTAGGGATGCCTTATGCATTTTAAAGCACTTCTTACCTATTGAATGGGCTATGTAAGGTTTCTATATAGGAGGTGAAACCAGTGTTTTTTTGTGTATAGCAGACAGCTTTGTCATTGTTTACCCCAAAGACCACAATCACTCACAATTTCCACTCGTAGCCTGCTTATGTTGTTTACGCAGGGCGACTATTCTATTGTTTTACGTCTGTATTAATATAATTTGTGCACCGATCACCTCACTATATGTGATAGGACTAATTCACAGTGCCTGACTTCATCTTCACCTTCATCTTTCCATCAGGTGCTTTAACAATGTTTTCTGAGATGATCTCCATTCTGCCTGCTGATGAACCACACGAAGAGTTTTGCTGTTCTCATTTGGATATCAGCATGTGATTTTATTGCACTATCTTCGCCGTCATTTCCATCAGCACTCTCATCCGTTTCGACTAGTTTGATTGATCGATTGATTTTTCGTTTTCCTTTAAAATTGCAACTCCGCTGGGACAGCCAAACCTGTCACAGCAGGAGTCCAACACAAAAAGCTATTAGAGTTATTTCCATTCTGGTCCCAAGAGAAGGGGAAGTGAAAGGTTTTGGCCAAAGGATACGTTATACTCATTAGTTAAAATTACCTTTCTATTAGAAACTAATTACACACATGAGAATAGAAACCAGCAGATTTATTTAATCTGATGACAATTTGGTAAAATGGTAGAACAGAATTACTGATTAATTGGGAATAATGTCATTGCACAGCTCTTAGTGCTGGCTTGAGGCAGATGAAACGTATTAAAAATACCTATAAAGTGTCGCCTGTTGAAGTGACATTTTTCAAAACAGCTTTATATTTCCTGAAAAAATATAAAAGAAACCTAAAGGGGAAAACAACTTTTTTCTCTTGACTGAGGTAGAAAAAAATGTGTATCAATATAAAAGCAAAACATGACAAAACCAACAGATTTAGCGAGTAAGAATTGTGTCGAAAGCTTCAGATCTGAGCGGAGTGAGGAGGAGACTGCAAAGTTCATCACATTGACACATGGAACAAAAGTAATGCCATATTTTTTTACAGCAGTCATTTTGACATGAAATAGCAGGCAAACACAGGTGTTACCAACAAATTAAGGTGCTGTTCCACTCGGGTTAAACAGAGTCAGGGTGCTGCTGTGGTGCACGTTGGTTCACTGGAAAAGCTCTGCTGCACTAAATGGAACAGCACCCTAATTAGTATCATTGAAAACACCTGCGTTGACCCTGCTATTTCATATCAAAGTGAAAAAGGTCTACTCCCATCACAGAGTTTATGTTTGAGGTTGGGCTGATGCTCTTTTAATTACGTCATCTCATCCTCTTCTGCAGTTGTTTAACTGTTGATGCCGATGTGTGTTGCAAGCGTACAAAGGTGACTAGGGGCTGCCCAATTAGTGACTAATGAGAAAGAATATGTATGTGTTGCTAATTTTCAGTGACAAAACATCTAAAAAGAGAAATTTAAAATTGAGTACTCACTCAGCACATGTCCACAAAAATAATGGCACCAAGGCTAACAGGCTAACAGAATCATCGCAATCATGCATACATATGAGCTGAAACTGAAACTCTTCCGTGGACAGCTGTGTGATTTATCTGCTTGTTAATTGGATGCTGTGTGCTCCTGTGAACTTTGCAGTTGATTAAGGTGACTGTCTCCTCCGCGGCAGCCCACAGTTTTGGAGGCTGACCCTTCCTTTGGCTGCAGCCGCAGGTTCACAGACCCCCACTGACATCTGCTGTGCAGCAACAACCTCCATCACTAGCCTCACTAGCTGGATAATGAGCCTCCACTGGCCAGTGTGACTGGAAGCGCATGGGCAAATGGCAAAGCTATTTATCAGAATGATCGAGGCGTGACCTCACAGTTATGATGTTAAAGAGCTGTGTGACTGCTGTCTCCCACATGACGCCACATATTTCTTAGACTTTTAGACACTTTTCTGCGTACTGTATAAGAGGGGACAGTTTTTTCAGGAAAAAATAAAAACTGTAACTGTGCCAAACCACCAATAACATTAATTAAAGTTAATTTAAGCTCAGAGTTTTGCAGAGTTTGCCTAAAGCATGAAGCTATGTTATTGTAGATTAGCTATGCATACAGTATAATGTTGTTTGAGGTCGTATAAAAGCTTCCAGCCTTTGCTTTGATCAATATGTTTATTCCCCTGTGTACGGCCTACAACCTTTGTCTAATAAAATAATTTTTGGGTTATTGATTGAAGTACTGATCAATAGAAACTCATGGGGTTTTTTTGTCCACCTTGTTTTAATCAAATATGAACTTGTAATTTATTATTATTAAGTAGACTGGTATATGGAATAGAAACATATTTCATTTTAGAAATAAAATCAATGTGGTAAGTCCTGTGAGATAAAGACAAAATATTGTGAACTATCCTTATATTTATTTTTATATTTTTCCAGAAGAATAGTTAGTTAGTGTATGTTTGCTTTGACAGCTGCTGTGATAAGAGACACATTTCTTTGGCTGCATTCACCAATAGTCTAAAAATGCCTTCACCTTTACCTCATAACTCCTCTTCACTCAGTAACAGTGAAAAAAAAAAGTGAGTTACGAACTGCTCACCCATGATGTGAGTCATAGTCAGCACTTTATAGGCTTTACACGCATCTTATTGCCGGGTTAATATAGTAATGACATCAGAGCAGTTACAAGCTTTGGCCACTTAAAGGGTCAACAGATTTGTCTTGTCTGTGCAGCATACATTTTCTTTTGTGGCGTTTGTCACTTTGAGATGTGTGAGTTACAGTAAGTGTTGTGTTTTCTGAGCCTTGACCCTGAAGTGAACTCTGAGGAAGACAATCACCCTCTTTTGTGGACTATTTTATGGTGGCCATAATTCTCTGGAGACATAGGTTAGAAGAGATTTAAACAGGTAGGCATGAGGACTTGTATTCACAAACACTGGTTTTTGAATGGCTTTTACAGAAAAAAACTCCTGTGTTATGAAACCCTTTTCAAGTAGAGTTAAAGCTAAAGCTAATCATATGATATCTTTAAATACAACTTTATTTATTCCTGTAGATATAATCTAAAAATGTACTGATAATGGCTAAAATAACCCCCTTTTGTACTGCCAATTCCAATGAAATGCAACACCCAATGCCAGAGCTAATTTTACCTTTAAGCTGCTTTCAGTGTCTTGTTTGGGTTATCCGGTCTGCATTTAGGCTACATGTGTTGCCTCACAATGGCTTAGACAAATGCCCTCAGCCAAACCACTCCTGAAACTATACAGTCATTACAGCCTATGTCACGACCTGAGGCAGTTCTGAGGAACTCAAAAGCACGACTCCACTACTGGTAATCCAAAACAAAAGATATTTATTGTCCAAACAAAAGACGCTCTCTAGGAGGATGCAAAAAACCAAACAAAAGACGCTCTCAAGGAGGATGCAAAAAAAAACAACAAAAAGCGCTCTCAAAAGAGGCTCAAAGGACAAACGGTCTCCGGGCTCTTAATCCAAGGTTTCTGGATGGTCACACTCGACAAACTCTACGATGAACATGAACAAGACGAACTGACAAAGACAAGGGGATGTGAGGACTATTTATACATGAGGGGAGTGCAAACAGGTGAAACCAATCAGGGGCGGGGCAAACAATTCCAAAGGCGGGAAAACACACAAAGGGAGGAAGTCAGGGTCTGAAACGAGAGGAAAGGTGAGTACAAAAAATAAAACAGGAAGTGCTGAAAACAAAACACTGAACATGAACATTTCAACACAGTTGACGAGACATAACAGCCTACTATAATCTACCTGGTAGTAGAAGCAAAGACAGTTGAGCATTTAGTCACTAATAACGTTTGTAAATTTGATGACTTTATCGCCAGTTTACTGACTCTTCAGACCCTCCGAGCAACTTTATTTCTGAAGAGTGACAAATTCTGGACCAGCCATTAGGGAAAATGATGAAAACTGATTGTGGCCAAACCCCAAGGGTGATTTAAATTTTTTATTCAGATATAACTGCATGGAACAACTAGCAGGAATTGGATGACTGACCAGAGTGATTCAATAAAGTAATTTGAGGTGAGTTGAAACAAAGTTATTAAACAATATCTATTATGTAGAATGAAATAAAGAACTTGAATTTGGGACATGGATCGTGAAAAAAGCTAATTTTTAAGGCTCTGGGTGGTGAGAGATGAGCTGTTAGACGATCAGCCTACAAAGTTTTGTGCCCATCTATGAAGTACATGAAAGTCCATCCAGTAGTTGTTGGGATGTTTAAATCACCATTGTCTATAGAGCCATGCAACTAGTGTGGCTAAATGTCTCTTTACACCTTAATGTCACAGTTAAGTGAATATAAATATTGTACAGGCTGAGCGGTTCCTTCCTCACTTCATGCTGTTGTAACAGTTTGGACCTTTATGGCTACAGTTGTGTAAGAGAAGGGCTATCCTTGTGTTAGCTGCCCAAATGCTAGAGTGCTGAGTGCTTCCCCCCCTCACCTCAGACCGCAGTTCAGCTATTGTATGCATCACCTTTGACCTACAGGAATCTCTCTTGGAAATGAGGTAATAGTTAGTGTCTTCTCTGGGGTATATTTTCCACCTCCACCACTCTGCAAATAAATGTAGCTTTAACGCCGAGTGCCCTCAATCTCTCCCACCCATCCTCCTATCTCCCCTACAACCAATACAAAAAGAGAGATGGAGTATAGATGGGAAATCTTATTTTGTGATAGATGGTCTTCACCGAACTATGGTCATTACTGCAAAGGCGATTGCTATTTTGATGCATAGATATCCTTATCGACTTGCCTGGAAATTTAAATGAGATTTGAATTTTTCATGTACCTCCAAATGGCCGGGGCTGTTAATGTCTTGATTTCGATGTGTGAGCTTGAGCACAGTGACAAGAATACCTTAGCGGAGTGTAATTTCCAGCCAAGTCCCTCTGTCATAGTCATACGAATAATTCATTTTCCCCAAGACTTGATTCATTAGGTCTTTTTTGTGAGCAGTTATTGTGATAGTAATTAATCAGAGACATATTTTGATCATCGTTATATAAAGGGACACAATCAGTTTTAGCTCTTGTGTTGGTTCATCAATCTTGAAATTAAATAAAAATGTTGGCTACATGTGTAAAATCAATCCTGTTCTTTAATCAGTCATTCAGACACATGTTGTTGCGGTGTAGCCCCCCAGAGGCAAACCTTTTATTCACATTCTGCTATATTTGCCTTTCTTCTTTTGAACTCTGTTTCAATGTGTGACTATGTTACGAATTTTGTACTCTGTATCTGAATTTGTCTCTCAGACTACCAAGTACTCCCAATTTTGCAGATTCCTTGGCAACAGTGACGTATAATTCAGAAATGAGCAACAAGCACAAGACTCCTGTGTATTTCTAATATTTCATCACATACTCAACACTTTTGTATTGTCCCTCTCACCATCCAGTGGTCCAAATAAGCCACATTTCCACAATTGTGTTTTCTTCTGGAAGGTGTTTCATTCATCAGTTGGCAATGTAATTAAAGTATTCTGTGAGATTCCTTGGGTGCAAAGGCTCAGGGCCACATCTCTCTCAACAAGACCGCATTCTTGATTCTGCTATTTAATGCACCAGAGAACATTTTTTTCCTTGTGAACAGGGGTGCTAGAAATATTTTCTCTTTAACTCTTTAGGAATAGTGGAGAGCTTATCATTCCGCGATCATGAAAAGTCTTTTAATGAAAGTTGTCAGAATGTCATTTGACCACGTCTGAAGCAGACGTCAACCTCTGTGGCTGGGAGAACAAGTCAATGTCCAACTTCACAGCAGAAATAAACATGTTTACAGCCTGGTACGAAAAAACAGTTTTGGTCTCTATAGCTAATTTCCCCGTTTGTGACAAATGTACTGAGGATACTGACATTTTTTCAAATCTTACAACGTATTTGGCTACAGTACAAGTTTCCAAAAAGAAAAAATGATAATCTGTTGTTTTTCATAATGCACCATTACCATTGTGCAGACGTAAAGCCAAAACCTCAGTGGGCACGTCTCCGTCACCGTCGTGCCGCTGTTTTGGTCAGTCCACGTGACTTCAAACCTCACCTGGAGGGTTTCAGAAGCAGAGTGCTTTGCCCAGGGTCAGTTTGGTGGAGTTTCAAACATCGACTAGAACAACCACGATTAGCTCCTGTGGCCACAGTGCACATGGAAAGCATCTTCAGTCAACACTCACTGTGTAGCTTCCCTTTCACTCGCTTCTGAGTGCGGTGCTGCTTCCACTGACCTTCCTTGCCCTTGCAGTGTTTTTGACACAACCTTTCTCACTAGGCTCAACCTTGTTCAGTGTCACACTTACACGTAGAGATGACATGGTACAGCAGGTCCCTGGGGTGTAAACCTGTGAACAGTAAGCAGTGAAATGTAAAGTTGTTATCGTGGTTTCCCCTCAAGTTGACCCGTCAACTCTGCCTGTGGCTTGAGATCTCCTGAGGCCAGCATACCTCCACAAAAAGGGAGAAAAACACAGCAATTGGATTGGAAAGAAAGGCAGCCAGAAAGAGAAAGAAACTGGAAAGCCAAAGACAGAAGGAGAAAGAGACATAGATAAGTGTGTCTTTGAAGAGAACATTCGCAGGCTTCATGGCACTTAGACAGACCTCTCTTCTCCCTGCTCGCGTAGGACCCATCTCAGCAGATGAAAGCAGGAGCCTCTTTGAGGTGGTGCCCTAGCATTATCCCTGCATCCTGCATCAAGTAATTGAAAGACCTAAGAGTATGGTAGGGGGTTCGAAGAAAGGGGGATCTGGGCTGAGTCATCCTTGCAGGTGTTGGACCTGCAGAAAATGAGAAGACAGTTGTGTGTTCTCATGGGTTTTTACTAGACATTCAGGTGTAGCGAAGAAGAGGTTAGGAGCAGAAATCAACAGGATTGAAAAGTTGTTTGTACAGGTAATGGTATCAACACAAAGGTTACTGTCATTTAAAGTGCTTTACTTGCTTTGCGCTAGTAATCAGACAGAGGAAACTAGAAATCTGAACATTATATACTGTGAAAGAAGGCAGAAACCAGAGTACTCTGCACCTACTGTACTCGGTATGTAATTACTGATGCAGCTAGAGTGTAATATATGCAGGAATCGGTGCGAAATTTGAAACTGACCTGATAGCTCCCTCATTATTTGACCAAATGAAGCGGAACGGGCATTTCTGCCAATAAAAACACAGAGGACAGCACTGTTTTTTTTATGCTGCAGTGTGTTGTGTGTTTATGTTGGAGAGAAAAAGAAAGAGGCATTTCATGTCTTACTTCTGCAGGAGGGGGGTTGACTACAGGACGGTCCTGAATGCACTCGATGGATCAGAGTAATCTCAGTCAAATCAGTGTCAATGCACTGTCTGCACGCTATTTAATCCTCTTTGACATGACATTTAATACGTTTGCGCAGCAAATATATTATATCTACATTTTCCGATGAATGCATTACACATCTAAAGAAGATGTCGCATGTGCAGCGAATGTGTTCATCACTTTAAATGTTGATCCACGCTGCTGATGAAATCTGTGTTTGCTTGATGACATTTACCTTTATGTTCCCGATGAAATAAGCACGTGTGTGTGTCTCACTGGAAAAGGTCCAATTTGAGTTTTTTCTTTTATCAGATGTGCTCTTACAGCAATGCGGGCCACTCACATCCTCGTCATGTCTTCTCCTAAAGGTCTCTCCCCCCACCGCTCCTTTTCCTCCCTCACTCTTGTGGTTTTCCAGTGGATGAAACAGAACATGGTTTCTCATTATCAGCCAGACTCCTCCCTCTCTTTGACTGGCGGTGTTTCTCCTCCCTCCCTCTTGTGTGGAGAACTCGGCAGCGAGCGTTAATCCCAGATTGAGCTGCCCTGCCGTCTGCATCCCGTTGTTGCTGGGAGAGCATGGCACGGCTCCAGGACCCCTGTGCTCACACAGGAGAGCAGTGAACGAATGAGAGAGAGGGAGAGAGAGAGAGGGAGAGCAAGAGAGAGAGAGAGGCAAGAGAGGGAGAAAGGAAAGAGGTACAGTTGGGCTGTTTCACGACTTGTCACAGCTGCTTGAGCGCTGCACTGAGTGTTATTGAGTTTCAGTCACACACACTCTTCTCACATAAACAAGGGAGAAAAGAGAGAAAAAGGGAAGGATGACGTCCGGCTTGTCGCAGCTGTGGGTGCAAATGTGAATGAAGTGAAGAGGAAACTGCCTGGCTGCCCGGTCACTGCCTGGGTTCCATCACATCGCAACATCTCTCCGCTCAGTGTTGCGTCTTCCTCAACACTCACACTTGAGAGGGATTAAACTTTTTTGTTTTTTATCTCTTGTTGGCACATCCGGAACTCTTTGAGCATCTGACATGGAGTCTCCCACCAAAGAGATCGAGGAGTTTGAAAGCACGGCCCTGAAGTACCTTCAGCCGGAACAGATTGAAAAGATTTGGCTCAGGCTCCGGGGACTGTGAGTATATCCACTTTTTTTTTTTTCTATTTTCAACAAGTGTGTGTGTGAAGCAATGCTGTGTGTGTGTGTGCCTCTGTGTGAGTTAAGAGTTAAGCTTTTAATATTTACACGTGAAATTATCCGTAATAATTTAGCTGTAATAGCTTAATTTACAGATTATTCTGATTAAAAACAACATGCAGGAAGAATACAGGAAAGAGCTTGAGTGTCATAATAAAAGCCTGGCTTTTTTCACCTCACACTGATTTTGTTTACAACATGTGCATACATTTGTGGGTGTGTGTTTGTCAGTTTGCAAGAGTGACAGAAAGAACCATGGATAGATTAATAAAAGTAGAGCTAAAACCAAAAAAACAAAGAAGGAAAGAGAGAGAGAGGGAGAGAGACTGGAATTACTCAAACCAAACAGCTCTGAGCTACTTCCTTTGAACTGTTTTACATGGTTTATTTATCATCAAGAAAGAAAAGGAAAGTACATCAGAGCTTGCACCCTTCTTACAGGTTTATTTAAGTCCTTTTTTTGTAAAAAGAGACAAAAACATGATGTTGTTTTGGTGGTCTCCTCATGCCAGATGCACTTTCTTCTTGCATGTGTCATCTGACATTCAGCACACACCTGTTGTCGATGTAGAACTGTGATCCAGCAAGACAGTCCTGACTCAAATGTGCGTATTTTCATCTGAGATATCAAGGCTGAAGGCTGAATTCTTCTTTCTATGCTCAAATATTTTGTCCTTTGCCTCCACATTTTTCAATATTTCTCTTTAAATAATACAAAAGCCTCCCCGAGCGTCACATTTCTCATTCTCTGCAGTTTCTTTGGGAAGGTTCATTTTTAAAACCTTGACTACTACAATATTACTTTCTCCTCTATCTACCAACCAATCAACACCTCCATGACCTTTCGCCCTGAGCACAAAGCCCAGCACACTGTGTTTGCAAGTTGAAGCGGGAATTATCCATTTTCAGTTCTCATCTTACTCAGCAGGGGGGTGGGGGGGGACGGCGGTGTTGTTAGGAGGTTAGAAAGAATCTGCTCTAATGTTTCTGCTGGAGGTCTGAGTGGACTGCAGTTTGCTCCTGCGCCACAGACGATGACTGAGTGAACGAACCGCCCATGGGGCTGCAGTTCATCCATCACCTCCTTCCTCTCCTCTCGTCTCATATCACTCTGATTTATTTTTAGTTATTTTCATGTCATGGTATCTCCATTGTTCCATGATTAGTCATTGTTTCTCTCTTTCCCCCGTGTCAGAAACCCAATATGTGGGTCCCCTCAGCGTCATCCTCTGCCACATTTAGTTTCCTCGGATGGCTTCATTGTCTCTTCCATTTGGTCGCTGTCATAAATTCCCTATCATAACCATCTGTCTTTTTGGATATCTGATGGATAGTGAGTCAGATGAAAGTAACGGGGGCCCGGGACTTTTTTTTCCCCCCCATCACGGCTACGACGCAGCGGTCTGCTGGGTGCTCTGAGGGCTCCTGTTGCGTGTCAGAGATCACATTAGCCTTTAATCTCACAAAGAGCCTCCGTCTGAAGAGAGGGAGCTCCAACTGACAGGCAGCCCCCACAGATGTTGACGCTTCACACAGTGTACGTTTAATAGGGAGGGATCGACATTATGCAGCATATGTGTGTGTGTGTGTGTGTAAAAGGTTGACTGCGCGTGTGCTCGTGTGGATGATATAGATTGGATGGTGTGTCCGGGAGTGTATGTGGCGGCTTGGTGACATTTACTGTATATGCTGCCAGCTTATCCTAGGAGATTTGTTTGGCAGCTGTATGATCTGTGTGTGTGTGTGTGTGTGTGTGTGCTGGATGGCTATCACAGCACTCTCTGGCACAGCGTACTCCACAGAGTACACCAATCATCCATGGATAGACAGAGAGGGCATTTGCTTTGGACAGTTTTCCCTCCGCCCAACCTTCAGTGACGCAGACTAAAGCCCGGTGGCAACCGCTGATGAAGGCATGAACGGCGTGGTGTGCTTTATTACTTCCCTCTGACAAATGGCCCCTTTATGTTTTTGCATCTGTGAATGGATTCCAATGGATTTCCATTGATAAATTAGATCACTGCGACAAACCCGACCTCTCTGTCACCCACTGATTAATGGAAATCAATGATTTATTTAATCACTTGATCAACAGTTCATCACAGAGAGCTCCCTTAAGGGAAGGGCAACTTCACTTTAGCCCAAAGAGGATCAAGGTGGCCGGATGACCGCTTTATGACACGGTCTGTGTTTTTTTTTTTTTTTTTTTTTTTTGAAAAGTAACCCAAGAAAACAAGCTGCTGTTAGACTATCTATTTGAAGAGACACTATAAATGTACGTTCACATCAGTGCGTTTTGCGTAATAACCTTTATAATTACAATAATTCCTGGAATTTCCATGACCCCTTTCAACCCACACCCTCATTATGCCGAGGACATTGCATTAAAGCCTTCTAATTAGAAGAAGCTCCGTGTTGTTGACACATACATTTAGATGTAAAGCAAGCTCAGTGATGCGGGGGAGGGGCAAAAGGTGGAACAGAGGATAAGAGAGGAGGTCAGCAGAGTTGGAAACATCCACACTTGTTTCTCTCTCTCATGTATCTGCCTCTTATGTGCTTTAATTTTCCATGTGCTCCCTCTTAAAACTCTTCGTGTCCTTTAAATCTTAATTGCTTGATGGACCCCGAGTGATTGATTTATTCATTTATTTCGTACTAATCTTGAGGGAGCTCTTAACATTTCTTTACAGAGACTAACTTCCTTAGCTTGCACTTTTACACTGAGCTCGAGGAAAGACTGATACAGAAAACGACTAAGAAACAAATCAAGCTAAGTGCTGTGAATTCTGCCTGACTGGAATTTAAATGCACGTCCGTAGTCGTACGGCAGTGGGTCCATCCTCTCCTCCACTTCGCCGTTACGAGTGCCTTAAGTGTGTGTCGTGTGTGTGTGTGTATGAATCTGAGCTTTTAGAGTCGCGCTGTTATCTCTTCATGGAGGTGTGGGTGTGTTTTAGGCCAAATGTTAGGGTAAGTGATAGTAGGTGTGTTTTAATGTAGGTACCCAGTGTGTATACGTGTGTGTAGCAGTTAAGTAGGTGGGATGTCAGGAGGTGGAGTGGTGTGTGTTTGTGTGTGTGTGTGTGTGTGTGTGTGTGTGTGTTTGCATATCATTACACCTCTCTTAAATCCCTCATCTGCATAAGTGATTGTAAGCATTTGCATTCTTATGAGATTTACAGTGTGAACACAACTAAACGAAATGAGTGATGTTATCCACCCCAAAAAGGAAAAGGAAAACAACCACCACTATGAAAGGAACATATGATTACTATAAATCTGCACATCTGTAGTTTTTTACCGGTTATTTTTTTGTTATTTTTTGGCATAATGTATCTTGTTGGAAGCACATTGGTTCTCATGCAAGAACGTTTTCGTGTATTCATACTTTTTTATGTAGCGTTTGTTGTACCAAGTCAGATTTGGCAAATGTGTCGCTCATTGAAGGCCACCTGTGCAGAAGTGTGTGTTTATGAAATTTGAACATTTGCATAATCAACACCCACGAAGGCTACCTGCTCCACTCTGCTGATGCACAAAAAAACTGTTACCGAAGAGCGAAAAGAAGACGTTTACACTGCAGTGCTGTTGAAAACCAGCAAACAGAAAATAGCAAATTCATTCATTGTATTAGAGGACCTAAAACAATTTGAAAATATCAGACTGAAAATGATGTTTTATCCAAGCAGCGCTGTATTGTGCCTGTAATGAAGAGTGAATGATTTGATATGAAGTTAGTTAGTTAAAAAAAATGTCTTTAAAAAGCAAATTTGTTCATGACTTAGATGGGAGACCTTCACAGGGATGAGGGAGGTGAATCAAGAGAATATTTTACAGCAGGTGATGTTACATTGTCAAGTGCAACACAGTGTGACACTGGACTGCAACCTGCGTGAAGACCCTGAGGCAGCTGGAGGAGGCAGAGAATGTTTTCAGACTACTGAACTGTGTACGTGACTTTGCTTCAATATGCTAATGAAATCATAAAAATGTTAACACCTCAGTATATTGGCAAACCATGACGATGATGAGAAGTTGTTAGTTATTAGTGATGCATTTATTTTAGTTCAGTTTATTTCATCATCATGTCTTAACTCCACTCTAACTATTCATGAAGACAAGAAGAGATTCTGTACTCGACTCGTCCGACAAGTAGTGAATTTCATTCATGCGCAAGAGAAAATGATAAGAAGGAGAACATTTTAGTGAACGCAACACATTCTCTTAAATCGCTAAAGTGGTTCTTGCAAGAGGCCCAATGTCCTTTCTATTCTATTTATTTCTATCTCCATATGAAGTAGAAAAATGACTCCAACACAGATTGAAAGCGTACCATTTCAATCGATGCCTCACTGTCCTCATGTTTGTTTTCTCTGTCAGGCGCAAGTACAAGAAGACGTCCCAGAGGTAAGTCTTGCTGCTGCTCCGGCTCTGGACCTTTTCCTTCTCCTCCTCATCCCTCCCTCCTTTCCTTCACCTCGTCTCTCATTTCTGGATTTCCTCCCTCTGCTCCACCGATTCTCCCACATCCCTGGACCTCATCCTGGACCTACTCCTACCTGATTTTTTTTTTTTTTTTCACATTATCCATTGTTGCTTGTCTTGCAAAGCACTTTGTAACTCTATTATAGAAGTGCAATTTGAATAAAAGTTGTTCATGTTCTTGCTGATGATTATTATCATTATTACCATATTTATTCCTGAGGGTCACAGATAACTGAACAAGTCAAACACACCTTGTCACACTTGTATGCATTCACTCGCGCTTTCTCTCATGTGTTGATTCAAGTGTCGGACTCATCGTCATTACCAGATAACTGGCACTCTAATGGATAGAAATTATGGGCACGCATCAACTCACAGACCTTGAGAGCGTGACGAATAACTCGAGTGCCATGCATGTTATCTTCTTTATTATGAAACTTTCATTTGTTTGTTTCTGCTGGAGATGCTCTGGGGAAATCAGGCCCTCTATTAACTGAGACTCGAATGCATTTATTTACAAGCGTGAAAGCAAGAATTAATTAATGCCACTGCATGAGTGAGTAATATAGATTTAAGTATCATTTGTTAAAGATGTTTCTGTATTGATCTGAGACATGCAGCATCTTTCATTATTCAATTCATTTTCCCCTGTGATGACTTCTTTAGATGCAAAGGACACATTTTTGTCTTTAGGTCCCGCGAGACCTTGTAAAACTACAAAATACTTGAGTCCCATCTGGCTAAATGACAAAGATAATGTTTGTATTTCAATCATTTGTGTACAGCCAGTCGTGTGTTTGTGGCAAGTGGTTACAAATCCCATAACTTAGGTGACTTTCAGGCCAAAAACCAGCAATTTCTGTATCTTCTCTACACAAGGGGCAACTTCCACGGCTGTGAAGTTAAGCCAATGCAGAGGTGTCAAAACTGCAATTCCTCACTCGTTCACACGAGGCTGGCTACGACAGTCAGTCTCCATAAGTCCCCATGTTAAAATGTCTAACTTCACAGCAGAAATAAACATGTTTACAGCCTGGTACAAACAACAGTTTTGGCCTCTGTAGCTAATTTCCCCGTTCATGACAACTGTACTGAGGGTGAATTTGTTATAATTTGTTTTATAACTCAACATTCTTAAAATTTTGCATAATTAAAAGCATGGTTGCTTTGATTGACAGGCGGGTGCTGTTATAGATAGCTTATTTGGGCATCCAGGTGTCATTCAGTCCACCTCAGGTCCGATGTTCCACGTTGTTCCACTTTGCCAATTTTTTGATTAGCTGGGAGGCTGAGGACATTTTGAGCCTCGAAATGGCTCTTTAGAAACCTATGGTGATGTCACACGGATACAACGTCCATTCTTTCTGCTGTCAGTGCTCTACACACACTCTCATTGCCTTAATTTCTTTAAAATGCACTTAATTTCATTTCATTAAGAGGCAAAAACAAACTAACAAAGAAGGGGTACTAAATTTAAACCTGCATGTAATGCTTTCAAGCACTATTGTTAAGCCTATATCTAAAAAAAGAGCAAAGTCTGATGTTTGTCAATAAACAGCTGCTGTAGTCTACCTTGAACAGATTGGGATGTTAAGGAAACAGCTTAACTCAAGATCAAGACTAAAATAACAACAGTGTACTTTCAGTTTAGTTTTTATCCATGTCAAATTCAAACAGGTACCATGTGTTCTCCTCTGTGATTGAGTGGAATTCAAAAAAAAGATAAAACACTATCAAAAAAACAACAACACTTGTCCATTTGTCCATTTGTTTTAAGTTTTAAATACATAGTGTGCTTGTCAGACACGATTTTTTAATACACATTTGTTGCTCGAGTGAGTATTTAGAGCAGGAGGACAGTGTATGTGCTACAGTTCCCATGTTCATCATAATGAAGGAACATCTCACATATCACAACAGTGTGGCTCATTTCAAACAAAAGCATTTTTTAATAACTAACACTGAAGACTACTCCTTCTACTCTTTGCACCAGTCAAATCAACAGCCGCTCTGGTTACAGTCTGGAGAATGCATCGGCACAAATTATGTTAACTCAGTAAATAAGAAATTGTAACTGCACCACAAACGAAGCTCAGAATACAAAAATAGGTTGCCAAAACGCCGCTAATGCGGTTTCATGGCATTTTCCTGTGAGCTGTGGGATTGCCGCACAGTTAGAGTAATTGAACGAAACTCTCCTCATGCTACTTATTGGCACAGCGTGTGGTCGTTTGGAGTGGTATAGAGCTAGCTGTTGGAAACTCTCATTCTCTCTCTTCTCTGTGCCGCTGTCTCTCAGTCTCTCTCGCTCTCTCTGCTGGGTGGGTGAGTTCCTGTGTGGAGGAGCCGGGTGATTGACAGCTCCATATGTGTCTGTGTAATTATGGCCGGGCTAATTGGCAGAGAGGAACACTGGGACATTGTCATTACTGACACACCAGTACAACCCCTCACACACGCAGATGGAGGGAGAGATAGCCCTCTTCACAGAAGGAGGGATGGAGGGATGGGAGAGAGGAGTGTTTGTGTGGAAAGGGAGTTAAGAGAAATGGAAGACAGGCTGCAAAGAAAGGTCTGTGAAGGCCGCTGTTTGTGTGTTTCATGTGGGTTTTGGTGCTGGTCGTCGTGTTATCGCTTTTTTGATCACATGATCTCCTCTTTCAACAATTGACAATTTGCTAAGCCACACCTCCCTTAGCTAACAGCAGGTTTACAGACAGAAGTGGACAAGCAGATTGATTCTAGCCAGCTAATGCTGGTTTTGCCATATGAAATTTAGCTGTAACCACCTAGCTAAGTAGGATAACTTTGGCAGTGTGAATGCTTAAAAATGACAATCCTGAAAAAGAAGTCTTGATGGCTACATACAGTATGTTATATCATACTAAAAGATTGACGCTAAAGCTGCATGGCCCAGCAAATAGGCAGCACTCTTCCCAATTAATGATCTTTGTAGAAGACACGGATAGAAGAAACACCATTGTTCTAGAACTGCAATGTAGAGCGGGTTAGCCATGGCACTATAAGAACGATGATCAGAAAATATTTTAGCATGAGAAGGAAAGATCTAACATAGCGCTGTTCAGCTGCTTAGCTGGGATAGAAGACTGTCATGAGCAGGGCTTATTTTAATGTAACCACAAAATAATTTAGTCTAGCTAATTATATCAGTCAGTTAATCAGTCAATCTTAATTTCATTTAGGTGAGTGCAGATCAAAGTGCTTCACATACGAGTGTCAAGATAGCAGAAATGTAGATAATAAAAGAGTGAAAATAAAAACTGGATGAAATAAATGAAAAAGCGACAAAACAAAAAGATAAAAAATGTCAAAATATGATAAGACAGTTCTTACAGCTATAATACTAAACTGGTAAAACAGATTAAAAAGACTAAACAGTGCATTGATAAGATGAGTAAAAAATGAAATATGCTAACCCTGCCCGCTGACAGATAGCCAGACAGGCTAATGTTTGCAGATTATGTAAGAACAGTCAAACACATACTTTTACTTTTGGTGTTAGAAAAGCTGAACAAAAAAAAAAAAGTCACCGCCCACCAAACGTGAGTGTCACAGCGGTGCTTCAGCATCGGGGGAAATTCACAGCTCGCCAGAACCTGCCATGCCTAGTTACAGTTGCTAAGCTGCGATTGGACAATCGCTGTTCAGACGATGGGTTTTCGGTCGATTCAAAATGTGTTACTTCTTACTTCTGAATGTGCCAGAGAGCAATCTGATTCTACCCACTACAGAAAAGGCATTGATCAGCCAAGCAGCACCACTTAGAGTGATTATTCACCAACAAAGCAACAAGTAGACTGCTTGTGTATCTCTTTGTATCGGCTGACAGGTGCCTGAATACTGCACTGAATGAAACGAGCTTCGACTTAAGCCTGTAAATATGCTACAGTGGTCACTTCTTGTAGCCCGGCTTCTAAAAGCTTTAAGTGTTTTGCCATGTGATCCAGGAAACCCGGAGCGGCCTTAAATGGCGTTATGTAGTCTACCACAGTTGCCAACTCTGTTGAGAGTGTCTGCGTGTTTATGAGAAAGTTCCTCATTTTTCACTCACAGGGCTGCTGTGTTTGTTGGGATTACAGCTTTGGAAGCTATGCAGGGCTACAGAACATGTTTTCAGAGGCAGTAATGACTCAGGCCACTCAGACATCTACAGCCTGATCTCCTCCACCGTTTTTTTTCCCAGTCTCCAGACACGGAGCCTGTGTTTGTAAATATGTTTGCTTGTGCAGGACAGAAGGTTTGAGATCTCTGCGTGTGGATTATATATTTGGTAACTCTTGGCCCATGTAGTATAGCATGATAGTAATTTCATTCTAAAAATGCCAACAGAGAGAACAATGAATGAATGAAAAAAAAAAAAATCGGCGCATTGACAGAGGGGGAAAAAGAGCAAGAGCAATGGAGAGGAGGACAGATATTGTCAGGCTGAGAGTCACAAGGGAAAATTGAACTCTTTGGTTAATGTCAGTAATCAGGGAGCAGATCTTCCAGGCACTGGCTGCCTTTCAAGAACAGCCCATTAGATGCCATTATCCAAGCCTCTCTGTCTCTCTTTTCTATGCTTTGGAGCCATTTGTCAGTCAGAACAGCTATTGGGCTATTTATCGGAGATTATTCATTTGGGGTAACAACACGGTGCTAGTTTCACGTTTGGATTAGCTGGCCATAGAACAAATAGAATCACATCTCATAAAACAAACAAATAATCGTCTCTTGAGCAATAAGGACCAGAAATTACAGTGGCAATATAGATGATGATGTGTTTGGATAATGAATTGGAAAAAAAAAAAAAAAAAAAAAAAGACGATGCACGCTGTTAATCAATTAAAAATAGTAATTAGAAGCACAGATGTCACTTCACGCTCACTTGGGGCAACACTCATTTTAAAACATTGATTTATATGACAGATCTCGCACATCAGGATCGATTAATGTAAAAAAGAACATTTTTACCCGTATTTTTTTGTGTCATGCCAAACATTTAGCCCATCCAACATGGGATTACAAGACACTACTACGTCGTACTACTACTATTTATCAAAAATTATAAGAAACCAGAAGAATCTTTGCTTCCATTGGGTGTTCTCTCTTTCAGTTAAACCAATCAGATTTTGCCACAGCCTGTGTGAGCCAATCATGTCACTACTATCAGCTATCAATGGGTCGATGCACCCCTTGTCCACCTCCAGTTTACATCCCATCGAAGTCCTGGTCCTCATCACATCCATCCATATTTTCAGCCACTGCTCTTCAGACACCACCACCACCACCACCACCAGTGTCTAGACACCATCAGGGGGGATATTACTGTACAAATTAACTAATTTAATTAGTCTTAAGCCCCTTTTCTACATTTTCAAATAACAAATGTTTGTCTGTGAAACTCCAAACAAGCTGTACACCAAATAGCTGAAGGAAGAAAATAAACACTGAGCTTGTCTGTGTTTATCCTGATAAAGGACTCCTTTATCCCTTTACCCCCCCCCCCCCCCCAAATCCTCCAGACTTTCTCCGGCTAACATTTAAGATGGCATTCTTTCAACTCAATGTTTTGTATGTGAGTACCCAACTCAGTCTGCATCTGGAGCATTCAAACATCAATTTATTGCACTAAAAGTATCGCTTGGCGCAGAAGAATGAGTATCATTACTTGTCAGAAGTGATTATTATTTCACAAAATATATATACAAAGGGATATTATGTGAATGCATTTTCAGGGAGCAGTGAGATGTTTTGTTGCTGCGTGCTGCCGTCGGTGGCTGTAGCTGTATTGCATGAATTGCCACCTACTTAATCTCTTGTACATCTAAGGAGTGAACTAGCCAGACTGAATATCTACAGCAGCCTGCTGGGTTAAAAAAAAACAAAAAAAAACAGGCGTCCATTCCTCATTTCAGTCTGTGGTGGTTTAGACAGACAGCAGTCCAACTGAGAGAGATCAAGACCTCAATTTCAGCCATTAACGACTCGCTGTTTCTTGTGTAATTGTTTTCTAGTTGCAGTGATGAATTGTGGCTGCTTTTTCGCCGTGTCTCCATGCCTGTCACTGAGACAAGTCCACATCTTGTGTGTAATGCAGCCCAATGCGGCAGCGAAATGTTTGTTTTTAGGTGTTCGATTATCATAAAACTACATGTCTTGACTTTTTCTGGGAGGGAGAGGGGGTTGGAAATGTGATTTCATATTTGATCTTCTTGCTGTGTTTTCCAGCACACATCCACTGATGATTATACCTCTCTTGCTGTTTCTTTTCTTCCTGCGATCTCTCTTCCTCCCTTCACCCCCATCTCCTCCTCTCTCCTACTACCTGATGATTAGAGGGGTAATTGCCCGGCTCAAATGAATCTCCGAGCTTGGGCTAATTACATTCTTCTCAACCAATGTTTTTTTCCTTCTTTTTTTTTTCTTTCTTTCTTTAATTTTTCCCTTTTACTTCCCCTCCACTCCACATCAGGTGCTCCTTTTCTTTTTTGGAGGTAACCGCCTCAGCTTGCATGAATCACTCGGCGTCACCGTTTTCTAAAGCGCGCAGGTGTTGAGAGACAACCTTCAGTTTGTGCATCGGTAAACTAGACACACAGAAGACACACGGACCTACTGTATGCAGCATGTATGAACAATATATATTGATGTGTGATGGATTTTCCAATCAGGCCAAACAATACACCTCAGTAGCCGCGCACGAGGCAAATAACTTTCAAATTGATTTTTTTTCTCCGTTTTTCTTAAAGTGACATCACAAGAGGCGTGCTGAGTTCTCATTCTGCGGCAAAGGGCTTCCAACGCTGATTATTTTCTCCCCCTTTGCCTACCTCAGAAGGACATTATTGGGCTAAGTGTATTGCTATTCTGAAGATTGATTATAAAGCCTAAATGATAGGCTTTTATCCTAAGTTGAGGCTACGGGCGGAGATGAGAACATAAACGTCACAGCGCTCTCGCAGTGCCAGCCCTGCGCACAAGGCTTCCCCTTCCTGCCACCAGCAGCAGATAATATTGCAGATTTATGGTGCAGATTGTCTTCTTAATCTGGTTGTTTATATCCAGCCTTCCTCCAACCCGCCTCTTCATTCCACCTCTACCTTGGTCCCTGCTGACTGTTTGTCCAAAGGGCATTACCCCAGGATGAAGGCAGGTGGACCGAGAGATACAGCAGGAATGTGTTTTTTTTTTTTTTTTTAGTGTCGTTTTGTGTGTTTCAGAGAGAGAGAGAGAGAAAATATTTGGTGACACCGTGCGAGAATGAGACTGTGTGCGCAGTCAGTTGGTGTTTATGTACTCATGTGTGATGCCCGGCAGCCGTCCATGTGTGTGTGTTTGTCTAAGTGCTGTGTGTGTTTTTCTTTCCATTCAGCTATCTATCACCTCGCCCCATTCATCTCCATCTAACACAGTCATTTTGGTTCCAGGAGGAGTTGAAGACCTCACATATAGTGTATTCAAATACCTTCTGTGGCCCACAGTCTCTGTCAAAACCAATGTGTCTACAAAATGGGGTTTTCTTGCTAAAGCCAGAAAGGGTGCATTTGATTGATCTAGGCAATGTTTTTATATACTCTGAGCTTTCCAGTGCTATGGAAGAAGGCTGTAGAAGAGTCTGAGTGCCCGGGGGAATGGTCTAAAGTGATCTTTCATGGCTTGCACTTGGACAAAGTTAGATGAAAGCCTGTTTGGAGCATACAACCAGGAGGGAAGAAAAGTGCAACTGGATGTATCTCTGATAAAGCAATAAATTGTTTTCCCATTTACACTGGAGTGACTATGATGGCTGTACAAAGTGCAGGACTTTGACACCACGGAGCGGGGTTTGCATCCTGAGTTAACAAGCATCAAGCTTCTGTTGGGTGGTAGCCAAGTAGATAATGGCTTGATCAGTGATGTGGTGCTTTGCAGCTTGTTGCTGCTTAGCTGTTATACAAACAGTGGACATCGAAGGATTCGGCGTCGTAAAGTGAAGCATGTTGGTGGAAAGCTTCTTTGTCAAATATGGAAAGATTAATAAACACTTCAGTTGTTTGCTTCTGCGCGCGCGTGTGTGGTAATGCATGAATTTATAAATGTGTGACCACGTGAATGAACCCATCCGTTTTGTTTTCTTTGATGTTAACCTAAGAGCAATGCCGGGAATCGCAGCAGTGACGCAGTTAAGTCTCTGTTTTCTGTCACAGCTTTTTTAACACTCTTCGGGACACGCTGGGCTAAACATCCTTTCCAGAAAATAAACACTGAGTATGGGAGTTCACTTTTACACAGTGAGATTCATGAGGATTTTTATACCGCATGCCTCATGTGCAACGCATCACAAATATTACACACTTACACACAGTTTATGCATCTGGTGTCCCTCCTGTTCAGACAGATTGGCCCGGCCTGGGAAACCACAACTGCCTATCTAAGATTTAAACAATGACTAAGCCGAGGAGCGCCATCATGGCATTTTTGTAAACAACTAAGATGGCAGATGTTGAACTTTCAAATCTGAAAACTGGATGGTTAAAGCTCTGATAAGAAAAGATGTGTTTGCCATACTTCAAACGTCTATGTGACATGTTTTGTTGCTCTGATTGTTGTTCCAGTTGCATCCAGCGGCATTTTGGTTTGCGCCCATTGATATGCTGCTCAATTAAAAATGTATATCAATGACATACATTGATATTGTTAAAAAAATCAACTAGCAATTTCTTTTTAACGCAAAGACCTAAAAGTAAACCAGCGACCATGATACAGATACAGATCCCTCAGATTTCTGTCTGACCTGAAGAAACACACTGAACAAGAGATTTTACAGTGTAAAAATAAACTTGTCAGCGCTCTGCAGAGCACTGTGTGTGTGTGTGTGTGTAAAAGATGAGGGACATACTACAGTGCACGCTTTATTATCAGCGCCTCTCATCAAACTGGTTGTGTCTAACTAAGCCCTCCTTTCCAGACAATCTCAGCTAAATAAAATGGTCTTCGGGGTAGCGGCAAAGACATGAATATGGCGACGAGTCTCCAGCGAGCTTGACAATCCTCTCATCTCCGCACTACTGTTTGTTCCTGCTGAACATAATGAAGCTTAATTGAGTCATAAAAGGAATGCTAATTTTGCCAAGCGTGGTGTTTGATGGAGACATTTGGTGTTTCTAGATGGCTTAAAGGGATAGTTTAGTTTTGATAGAAAGGAAAAAAGAAAAAATAGAGTGGCAAAAAAAGCTTTTTGTAACCGAAATACAACAAGAGACTTGGCATCTGTACATTTCTATATATTAAATTCCAGAACAAACTTTTGAGGTTATTATTAAAATCAAGTACTAGACAAGTCTTTATTCTCTGACATTCATAATAATGCATGTTGCTTTTGAGTTTTTAAAACCTATGTTGAAGTGTCATTTTAGTTGTCCTTTAGTCATTTTGGGTAAAGTTTCTAGTGGGTGGATTATCTTCCAAAGTGCTGTTGCAGCCTTCTAAAAGCAGGGAGTCAACATGCTGTTGGAATTTAGATGGCCCACAGTAAATGTCAGCAATCACTTTTTGTGCTTTTCCCACTTTTATTGTTTATTTTCCTCAGTTAGAGTTCCTACATCACCCAGAGTGACTTTAGATGCCTCCAGAGAATTCACCTGAACCTGTTACTCTCTTTATCCACGCATTTATAACCCACAGCTGAACAAGGGCAAGACTGCCGAGTGCAGCATGTATTGTGGTTGTATGGCACTGTGTTTTCTTGAGGAAAACTGAGCGATGGATATCTCCCTGCATGATTATTGAATTAATCTGAAGAAAATCATCAGTAATGATGCTGTCATTATAATATCTTGTTGCCAGTTATAAATGAGCAATGTGTCACTAATAGGACATAGGAATGTAAGACACGTCATGAAACGCCATTTGAAGTGTTAAAGTATGTATTTTAGGGAATTTGCATCACCCTTTTTTGCGCCAACAAAGCAGTGAATTAAAAAACTAAACCAGATTTCACAGAACCTCTTAGTAGTCAGGCGTTTTAGTCTCATTAAGTGAAAAGAAAAATGGAAAATGCTGTTTTAGGGTAACTGTATGAATGATTTATTTTTAGAAAATAGGTTGGAGTTGAAAATACAGAGCAGGGAAGTGAGAAGTGATCAATGGCAGAGGGGAAAAATAATAATTTTTACACTATTTTACTATTTTAATTATTAAGCACTCTATTAATTATTCACGTATTATCTATGCTCCACTCAGCTTCTAGATTCTTGGCTTGGAAGGATAAGATTTACAACAAACTGCTCGTCCACGGTGACCTTGCGCTCTTCTGTATGGAGCTTAGGTTGAAAACTGATAATGGGACTCAATATATAGCCCTGCACTTTCCTGCCTGTAGGGTACAATGGTCAGTGTTTAGTTATGTACATAACACTCAAGGACATATACATACATAATTCTATAGGGAAGCTCAGCATAACTGGAATTATTTATATTTTACCAGTAATAGTTTATAGGTGGAATACGTGAGGCACTCCAACTGGGCTGAACAATGGTTCATTGGGAATAAAGGCTTCTTTTCTATGTGTGTCTGTGTGTGTGTGTGTGTGTGTGTGTGTGTGTGTGTGTGTGTGTGTTGTGGCCCGTTGCCAAATAAAGTGCACTCAGATGTCCTTGTTTGTCACGGGGTTGAAGGACAGACCGGTGATGACCTCACTCACCACAGTGCACCACTTTTCAGCTTTTATTGATCGATCCGTGAGGCTGTGTGTTTGTTTGTGTGTGTGTGTGTGTGTGTGTGTGTGTGTGATGAGGACAAGGACAGCTGTGTTATTATGATCTCGCCCCTCTCTCTTTATTTCTCACGGTCTCCTTCTCTTTGTGTTTTAGATCTCTGTGTGGTTTCAATAAGCATATCTGTTCCCTTATAACACCATCGAGGTAGTTTAAAAAGGGGAGGACACAGTATTTAGGGCACAGCCTTTGTTTCTGTGTTGGTACACCTGCTCCCACTGTCAAAGTAACACTAAGGCGTACCACCATGTCTGGATTACTGCTGCAATAATCTCTGATCACTCAGAGCTTTATACACTATCTGTTATTATGTTGGTGCCCTGGCTTAGAGTCAAAGACATAATCTAATTCAAAGCACTATTTTATCTCCCCACCCTGTTTCATTGAGTTAGCTCATTGACCTGTGTGTGTGTGTGTCTGTGTGTGTGTTTCACCGTGCACAAGTCACCTATGCCATTGTTTTGCTTCGGGGATGTGACTACCTTTACAGTAAGTACAGTTTGAGGTTATGGTCAGCCCATCCCCCTCTTTCATCAATAACCTTCACATCTGCACTTCTCAGGGCTTCTGGGTCTTTATTCGTCTGCTACATGAGATAATACACATACTTAAGCCACCCATGAAAGGACAGTCAAAGGCGATTCAGATTTCCCCAGATGGACCCTCACCGGACTCCCACTCAACACTGAGCAACGTTACATTGCCTTATGTCTGATACGTTCTTCTGCTGTGGATGTTTTTGTACATCTTGGTAAAAATGGAAGGCCTGTATTGTGTATATTTACAATCATACATGTCCGAGTAATGATACATTTGACAAACTTTCTTATAATTATAAATTTAGGAGCTGCCCATTTCAAAAAGTGTGTTCAGACCTCTTAGATTCATCCTGTTTTCTAGATTTTGTGCCTCACTCACTCACATGTTACTAACTGTAAGCAAACATGTCTTAAAACTCATCTGGATTTTGTCTGGATAAGAGACACTTGACGTGATTTACAAGTGAGAATGGGGCAGTTTCTCAGACAGGCATCTAAATCAACATGTCATCAACATATTAAGACATATCAGTTTTTATTATATACTATGAGTGACGTACAATTCTAAGGTGCTTGTAGTATACAGTTCTTCATGTTTATGGGGGTATGTGTCCTTGTAGCAGAGAGTGAACAGGGAGATGTGATGGAGACAGAGTTGCACCAGTAAAGATGATGAAGGTGTAGAGACGAAAGAGGAAAATGGAGGCTGCTATCAGGGTGGCGTGAAGGATGAAGAGAGGACTGAGCAAAAAAAGAGAGAAAAAGTGGAGGAACACTGAAGAATATCTGTCAGATGAACTGGGGTTATGTCTTCCTATTCTTTAGATATATAAATACAGTAATCCTTTCTTAGTGTAGAGAGCAGAAAAGAAAGATACACAGCATTTTTTAATAAGAGTTTTTTTATTGGCAGTGAAATTGCGTAGTCAAGAGCAGACTGTCATCCTTGAGTCCCCTCCACCAAGTCAACAACTCCCTCCTCCAGGACATCCAGATGCTCAATAGAAACGATGAAATGTTCAATGAGTCCCTTGTGGACAATAATGCCATCCTCAAAGACAAAAAGTATTTTGTGGAACAGACCAGTGATGTGGCTCTGTCAGACCTTTACAATAAAATTCAATTTAAAAAATGTCAGACATCAAAAATGAAGGACATCAACAAAGTCCTCCTGGAAGAGAAATACATGATAGCTCATCAATTCAGCGTGAAACCTGGAAAGAATAGAAGAAGACAAAGGAGCATGTCTTGAGCTGCAGTGATTTGGAAAACAAGTTTGAACTGTAGGTGGAACTACAACAAGATGTTTGGGGGCTCAAAGATGCCGAAAATCAACTGAATGAAGAGATGTATGTCAGTGTCTCCTGGATGAAAGAGAAACGTTGTGATGAACTTCAAGTCAAAATGCTCACAAGCTGCTTAAAGAGGAAAATAAGATGAGTCATGTCCTTAAAAATAAAGCATGAGCAATTACTCAGGTAATAGTAGGTTGAGGCCTCTAAAATGAAGGAGAAAGAAAGAAAGTAAGAAAAAAGAAAGAAAGAAAGCCTCCAAGAAATCTTCAGGATGGAAGAAATTTGATGGTTTCTTTACAGGAGGCTGAAGGAAAATGAAGAAAAATAACAGCAGGGGGTCGAGTATTAACAATAATGGACACTAACACCATGAGTGAGATGAGTCCCACGTGTTAAAAGGGAGACCAACAGGGATCTCTGTACCTGTGGGGATGCATTGAAAAAAAAAAAGCCTTCATTTCCAAATGTGAGAGTGAGGAACGAAGTCTAAGGTGTTGAGATTGCACATGTTTATAAATGTTAGCCCCAGTTTGTGTATCTAGAGGCTGTTGCCAGGCCACCAGGCACCTGCACACTGCAACCCTTTTGGCAGTATTTTTTGGGTTGAGTTATCCTGTCCTTGACTCGCTAGGTTTGGTAAAATCATCCAAAAAAAGGACAAAGGGACGAAGATGATAGCAAAGGGACAGAACTCTCATAAAAATATTAAATGTAAGGGATAAAGAATTCATTTATATTTTCATGTGTTTCTAATCAGTTTTTTCTTGTTTCCTTGGTTAAACCTGATGGTTTGACTAATACTTGGAACAATCCCTACCATCACAATGTTAATAAATGGCCAAACTTTTGATAAGACCTGGCAATGGGAGATCTTTCTAGTTGGCTCGGCTCAGAGAACACTGCTCAGGTTTAGTATATATTTATGTTTTTATTCTTTTTATTCTCTTATTCTTTCTGTCAGGAGTTTGATCAATCGTCTTTGAACGTGTCACAATAGATTGCTGACATCTTGGAGGTCTGGTGGGGTGTTCCCCTCTTTGTCTGCAGAGACACTTTTGCGGTTTCATTATAACACACAAGAGTGCCAAGAGCATTTCCAACCACAGTCAATTTGGAGTATCAAATACATGTCAGTGAATGTCTTCTCTTTCACATTGTCTGCCATCATTGTGATTCACCGTCTCCATCTCCCTGTGTGATGGTTTTGTTCCCATTGTGCTTTGTGTTACTTCACCTTATTTACTGCTAAATCCTCAACTGTAATTGTGTTTTTAAATTGCTCTTCTTGCACTTTCCACAGTGCAAGAGATTTTTTTTTTTCACACATCTCAGTTGCTCTAGATTGCTTGTTATTGTTCAGAGATTTGGGTTTGCTGTGCCCGCATGGGCCTGTCAGGGTGAAAAAATCCATGTTAAAATCATTAGCCTAGCAGTAGCATTTGGCAATGATAACACCTGCTGCTGGCATCCAGTGTGGTGCTAGCTAATCAGTGCTGGAAAGAGTCCCTAAAAATAACTTCTGATTGTGAAACCCAAGTGTTCCTGTGCTGATCGCTATTCTTAGATCATTAAGAAGTTTTAAGTGTTGCACAGTAATTAGATCTAATTGTAGAATGTGAGTGTGTTGTATTTGTGATTAGGGAGCTGCTTTTTTAAACCCAATTAGCTGTGGCATTTACCAAATCTGAATATTCTGTTTCCAGCAACACCTTATTTAAAGTTCATGTCATTTCACTTTGGGTAGCTGCCTGATATTTCCACAGTTTTGTTTTAATATTGGCCACTGAGCAGCGTTAATAAAACAGCTTGGGGTTAAGTAGTGTCCTCAAAGACACCCTTTTGGCAGCTTGGGGTGGAGAAACCCCTTTCCCAGGTTGTCATGAAGCCAATCGCAAGGATTTGAAGCAGCGAAACGTATGCTTTCAAAATTGCTTTTCCAAACTCTACCACCGCCTGCAGCTTCA
The DNA here is from genome assembly GCA_028641955.1 of Protonibea diacanthus. Taxonomy (NCBI): domain Eukaryota; kingdom Metazoa; phylum Chordata; class Actinopteri; family Sciaenidae; genus Protonibea; species Protonibea diacanthus. Next base: position 17,125,597 of record CM053988.1, on the reverse strand, counting down.
CAACGTTATGTGAGTGTATGTGTATATTTTCTGTATGCGTGTGAGTCTGTGTTTGTTGCTGACAGAGACGGACACAAAGCCTTTTTTTAATCTCTAGCCTGCATGACTCATCTGACATGGGAATTCAACGACCTTTGAAAATCTGGTTCCACCTTATTAGATTGTTGTAAGTGAATTACTGGCATTTAATGACCTTGTTATGAACTGCACACATGGTGGACAACACTGAATGAGCCGACAAAACATGAGCAAACACAACTGACCAAACACGTACAGTAGGAGACCCATTTTACAACAGAAAACAATAAAAATCAGTTTTTGGTTCCCGTTATTGGAACCCCAAGAAGCTTATATTTTGGTTTTGGTCACCAAAATCACCAAAGAATACCCTACATCCCTCTGTGAATTCTACCATTTTGGGTTATTCATAAATAATACGTCATCAAAAAGCCTTCTGAGTAGTCCATATCAAATTCGGCTTCTTTTCTTTGAGTTTTGGGGTATTTGGATGCACATATGTACATTTTAATTGGAATGTACTACATCCTCTGTCATATAAAACTGTACTTCGTCCTGTTGCAGGATTTCATAGAGTGATATCATAGGTCAGACGTATGTGTGGATGTACTGTGAGTTCTTGGCAAAAAGCCTTGTAAACATGCCCAACGATGAAGTACAAACATTTAAAAATTCTTCCTCTTCCAACTTCTTCTGATTTGTTGAATCAGATCTGTTTGCTCAAAACTGTGACGTTAGCATGCCTGGCTAACGACCTACAGTAGTAAAATAACCTTACTTGCCAGGAAAATAATCAGCATATCACAGACCAACTTACAGGTTACGTTAGAAAAGCCCTGTACAAGATTGACACATTCACTGTGTGGAGTCTAACTGCTATATTATACGTCTAATATAACGGCTCTGTTCTTCTCTGTTTGACTCTGGGGTACAGTGAAACATACTCAATTATAATATAGTGTATATACTTAACTATCTACATGTTTTAAAACTTTTTCAAAGGTGAGAAGTCAGCCAGAAGGAGTTATTGTTTGTTAGCTAGTTAGCCACACACAGCCAGTGACAGGTGTTATTTCAGTCTGTGAAGTCAGTGGTTACCATCTAAAAAAGATTTTTTAGCGACGCCTTATTTATCAGTGAAATTCCAGTAGGTATGGTCAAGTTTACTTGAGGACATTCACATCCACATACAGTCTCTCTCTGCCTCTCTCTGTCTCCAGACTCGCCATCAGAGACATCATTTAATCTCTTGGATTATGTAACTCGTGCACTACAGCGCGTTACGGATTATATTCCAGCGCTGACACATGTCGTGGGAGATGGCATGTTTGACAGGACAGCCAGCGCTGTAGGTATGGCCACTGGAGAGAAATCAACAAGAGGATTTATATGTGAGATTAGAGAAAGTGCGGCGTTTATTGTATTTAATGGTGTTTGGTTTTAAAATCTTGAGCTCCGCAAACACAAATTAAAATCAGTTTGTAGGTATTTGTTCTAGTAATGGAGTGACATATTGTCAGCGCATTCAGAGTGCATACTGACACATATGGTACAAGGACACAAGGTGTCACGCTGTACATGTGGTGGGCGATATACTATAGAGAGGGGAATATGTTCCATAAGTTTATGTTTAGCATTTTCCTGTGTGAATTGTAGCAGTGACGGGAGCTGCAGCTCCGTGAGGTCAATTAATGCAGTTGGGTTGTTTCGTGTCAGGCCAGTGAACTTCTATTACACACCAGGATTTCTGTAATTTCAAAAATCTTACTGTCTGTTGCGTTTTAACAGACTCGCAGAAGAATATTTGATGGAGCTGCTTCACTCTGCTGGCTTTGCTAATCAGGTATCACGGCGAATAACATAGGCATATTATCTGGTTGCTGCAGCAGCGCAACTGCTTATGCAAATATGGACTACATGTTGCTTTGCTGTAGAGATTTTAGTATTTTAATATTTATGTACTCACTACGCTCGCTGCACACAATTTTTGATGTTTGGTGGTTTTCATGTTTGGCATATTAAAGGAACGATGTTTTTAGGTTTGTCTGCAGAGACATGAAACTTATTTAAAGTAGACAGTTGCTATGTTTATGCTTTTTTTGTCCTGATTTTGAGTTTCTACTAGTGTTTTATTCCTGCCAGTTTTGATCATCTATTCCCCCCTGTTTAGTTTCACTTGGCCCTGATTGGTTTTCGCCTTGTTGCTCAGGCTTGACTTGTGTAATTAATCCCTGTGTTCCTTGGTGTGGACTTACTTTGGATGTTTGAATTTGTTTTGTTTTGGCCTCAACTTCTCAGCCTTCTTTTGGTTAGTTCTTTTACTTTTTCCAAGATTAAAGTTAACTTTTTGTTCAGCTCCACGGCTGCATTTGGGCTCACTTCTTCAACTAGATCTAATTTTAGATCTTAACGCTTCAGTATTAGAAAATTTGCGGAAGTCTAAAACAAAGAGATTGGTGATCATTCTAAAACCTTATCTGGGAATGGCAGTGATGTAAAGTGATTTGTAGTTAATGGGCCAATGCAGAAGTAATGCCAGTTTATAGCCCCACAGGATTGCTGGTCTAAATTGGACTTTTTATAGTACGGAGCCCGTGTTTCATTAATTCAAAATAATGAACGTATGTTGAATAGTGCCTGGAAGCATTTTAAAGTAAAGAAAGGACACACAAAATAAGTTCACTTGAAGAGCTTGAATATAGTTTATGAAAGATTCATCCTGCAACTTTCCACTGAATGAGGGACCTACTTCACTGTTAGCATGTCAAACATTTGTGTCCCAGGCAGTGAAATAATAGGTTTATTACAGCAGACCTCAAAAACACTTTTTCCATAGCGTATTATTCAAACCCTTCTCTGTACTGCCAATTGAGGCCTAAAATGAAAGTCGAACAATAGTACAGTCATTAGTGAGTCCATTAAATCCTTAATTATGCGATCCTGCAGTGACGTCTACGTCTCAGTGAGCCCGAATTTTTTTACCGCAAGTTTGTTTGCTTCTGTTTGACCTCCTTGTCCCACACTACCCATTTTTCTGCTTCTGCTAATTAATAACGTGAGTCATTGAAAGACAGTATTAATTGCTCATATCTGTTTTTTCAGATATTCGCCCTGGGAAAGAGAGGAGACTTATCTGTTCTTCAGTTTTTCATTAACAAGATAATCAAATTCACTGCTCGTGGAGTAGATGAGATGAAAATGAAATCAAATTACCCGGATTATGTGTGCATTTGTTATACACCAGACTGTATTTGAATCACCCCCCTTTAAGTATTTTCTAAGCAGGTGTAAAGTTTTCCTTCAGTAAAGCCAGCAGTGTGTTTCTCCGGACGATTACTCAGCTGTCAGACTTTCCTCTGGCTGCTGACCATGCTCTTATGAGCTCCAGCGGGGTGTTACCGGCGTAACTCATCACGTCACGCGAAGCCTAAGTCATGCTCTTAAAATACAAAAACACACACACATGCAGGACCCACTCACACACATACAGGTACACAAAGTTTGACGTCTTGGTCGTTGTGCTGCAGTGTGTCTTTGTGTGCCGAGCGGCTGCGTTCTGTTAAGCTGTTGACTTTGTTTTATTTCCCTGTCGTACGAATGACTTCCCAGAACTCACAAATCGCTTGCTGGGATTAAAGGAAATGTAGTTTGGAATTAGAAAGGCTTTTGATACATGCAGACAAAACACAAGTTCATTAAACACATGCTCATTAACACACATATGACAGGACAACCACTGACACAGATTTTACATCCACAGCTTTCATTTATTTATGAGGATGATGACTTTGAACTTCATAAACAACAAAGTCATTTGTCAGTGTCTGTTTTGTCCATATCTGCCCACTCTGTGGATGAAGGTAGCATTACATTGTATCATTACTACTATTGTAACAGAGCAAAGGATCAGATAACAGTGGAAACCAATGGGAGAAAATAGCTTGATTTTTAAGGGGAAGGCAGAAAGGCAGGATGTTTTGAATCTCAAAGGAGATCTGATGGGGAAACAAACAAGAGCTGAGAAATGACAGGTTGGAAACAAAATCCCTTTTATGGAAGAGAAAATGAAGGCAAATAATGAAATTATTAAGCAGACACTCCACTGTAAACACCCATCGCAGTTTACAGACATCCTGCAGTCGTATTCTTTCACAGGGTACGTCTGCAGTCAGGCATACAAACATTTCGGGTGTGCTCACGTCCACGTTTTACTACCCATTAAAGTGGTTTGAATTATTTTTGCTAAACTTGTCTGGTTCACTGCGTCTGATCGTCTGCTTGTGGTTTTTGTTCCATGCTTTCATTGCAGCAGTCTTGCCGTGAGACCAGATTTCAACAATTACTCAGGAGGATACAATGTTATCAGGAGGCGTAGAAACAAAAACTACAAAGATAAGACCCGAGAAACTGAATTTTCTTTTCACTGCTTCTACAAACAACCATTTGTATCATGTTTTGAGTGAGGACAGTCTCCCATTTTATCATCTACCATGAGGTAAACCTTATCTTGATATAAGAGTCTGTGCTTACATTAAGATTCTTGGGCTGTAGGATGAATTTATGGTGCTTTATTTCACGTGGAGCTTGGAAATATATACAGAGTTAAGCGGGACGATAAAAGCCCATATGGCAGATGAATGCTCAACCTTTTAAAATGATGACTTGGCTGCTGGTAAATCAAACACCCACCCTCTGTTGTTGCCAAATGGTCCATTGCCTCTCATTGAGTCACTGTATGCAAGCTGGAATTTGCTGAAGCCAGTTTTCTTATAGTTTTACGTCTTTATGTCCACACTGGTGTGACCATTGACACATAAAAAGATGTGCACGTGTATTTATTCAGTGCTCAGTAATATCACTCCCTGCATTTTGTTAAAATTGGTCACATTGCTGAGGCGGTGAGTTCCACATAACATTCATTTTCAAGTACAAAATGCCGTGCTCTCATACATGTATGCATAAGTACACAACTCCATCTCATAAGCTCGCTCACTTCTCAGAAAACAGCCACCTCGTAAAAACTGCCCAAAGCAATCTTTAACATTATGGGCTCCAAATGAAAGCTAAGAGTAAATGGTTGAAATGTGTTTTAACTCAGATATGTTGAACCATACGACGTGAACAAACTCCACACAGTCTGCTTATATTTACTAACCTGCCTGTCAGAGTAATACCAGGCACTTTCATTTAGGTGAAGATGGAGAATTAACAGCATCTGAGTTAGAGCCCTGAGTCGACCTTCTTTGCCCTTCACAATCCACTTTAGATAAGACTGATACATTTTCACATTAAAGTCCTGCCTGGAGCAGCTTTGGACTGAAGTTTAAATGCTTCACATCCACATGAAAGGCCGTAAAATAAACTTCATAGCCTTACATGGAACTGACTGCTGATGGTGCTGGTATGCAAGGTTGAGTTCAAGTGGTTTTTAACAATAATGCCTAATACTGACACGCTGTCTCTGCTTTATGTACAATACATGCTGTAGCTCAGTGCTTTAGTAATATCTCTGTACATTATTGGTATATATTGGCACGGTGATCATTTGTATTAAAAATGCAGGTGTTACCATTCATTTGAATGGGGGTAGTGCGTTTTGGCTATTGCTGTTGTGTTCTGGCTAGTGGTGCATCAGTCGTGAATGTATTGTTCAATTTGAACTAATCTTTTATATGACTCAGGAGTAATGAGTCGTCTCATTTTTACGCAGCACGTTCTCTCGCCACATAACAACTGCATAAGCTCAGTCAGGACGGGAAACAGACTCAACTGTGCGTCCTCAAGTTTGAGTCTCGTTCATTTGTCACGTGACAGGCGGCTCAGCCACAGGCCTGTGCGACGAGCAGTACACGCAGCGGTTTGTTCATACGGATCGGTCTTTCGTTCATTTGTCATGTTTACACTGGCCACAAGAGGGCTACAACACTGCACTAGTGAATGAATGAAATTAACGAAATTAACGGAATGACTCAATTTACCGTCCGAGAGTAAGTGATCCGATTTAGTAAAAAGACTCGAACGTCCCAACACCAGTTCTGGCTTTGTTGATTTCATGTATCCTAAATCTGTGTCTTGCTCACAGTTTATGCTGCAAAATGGTTTGTATCCAATGTATTGAGAGAGAGAAAGCGTGCACTGATCAAAGGACATAGCTTTACTGTCTAATCTACTCTGTGTGACAGTTTTAAGGTAAATCTTGATGTAGTTGTTTCAAACATTGGGCCAAAATAGTTTTCATTTGGATAAATTACAGTAATACTGAGTCATAAGTCCTCGTTAGTGCCACATTGACCCATCCAAAACTGGGTACAAGTGTGACTCATTGATTTTTAGTGTGTGCAGCATTGCTAATTTTGTTCAATTTCAGTGATAACAGAAAGAAGGACTGAACAAAGAGTGTGCAGTGAATATGTTACATTGAATGTCTGTATCTAAAGTATATTTTGATATGTAGTGTTTCTATTTGTATCTTTGTACATTATATTGTTGCGTTAAACCACTGAATTAATTTCACCTTCATGAACAAATGATTTTGATCCAGGGCCTTGACTTTTTTTCTTTTTTTTTTTTTAATTTTGTGCTCATACCGTTACTGAAGAATTTTTATTTTTTAACTTCATCTTGTGGATTTGATTGGCAGACTTTGACATGAGTGGGCTGCATTCAGCCAACCACTGATCTTTTTTAAGGTTTCTTCTGTCCCCCGCCATTCTTGTCACATCTGTCATTTGCAACCTCCCACGGGAAAGGCTTTGTTTAGAACAGATATTGGAACTTTTTGAAGGAGTTACCAATATTGTTCAGAGAGTACAGCTCGCTTGCACTGTAACAGTATTTGTAATTTTAATTAGAGCCATCAGCAGCAGCAGCAGCAGAAACCTTCAGCCTGTGCCTGCTGTAGCTGTTCCTACCCAAAGCTGAATGGCCACCAACGCTCAGTGTGGGTGTCACATTAACATTTGTATTTACATACAATTTAGACATTTAGTTCACGTTCTACAGCAGCACAGAAGGAGGGAGGAGGACATTTTAACAGGACACACTGTGGCTTGTTCTGTCAGTACCAGAGAATTTTCTGAAGACAATAAAACTAGATTGTTTTGTTTGCATTTTCAACATCATGTAAATTACTGCTGAAAATTTGCATTGATTTCTGTACAATATGAAAATTATCCAGTTTAGTTTTTTGTCCAAGTTAATTTTGTTCATTTGAAATATCCACTGACCTATGTTGAAGTTTTGGCTGTTGACTGGTAGACTCATGATACTAGATCGCCTACCAATTGTCTAAATTCAGGTTAGCGGAAGCGAACGGTTACTAACAAATTTACGGCCCTGAACACTTTCCAAAGTCTTTTTGAACTCTCTGTTTCTACTAGTTTTGACAATGAAAACTGGGACAACTGGGAATTTGTCCTCAGTATCTTTTAAGCTAAGCATTTAGAGACTTACTTGTGAGTCTAGTTGAATGGTGCTGACTGAATGGAAAGCTATCTTGACAGAAAAGTGAATCGAGAGTGTTTTATGTTTACGAAGTTTCATACAAACTCTTGAGAGAGAGGTTCAGTATTCAGCAAATATGAATATAAAATCAGTAGTGACATCTGTGAAACACCTATTCGGCATGTTTCCATTATGCCATCTACTAAGAGAGACCAGATTCCATTAAAATCAGGGTTGCAACTATTACTTAAACGATGAATCCATTTAAAAAATAATTACATATTGATTAATGTTTTAATTAAAGATTACTTTTAACTTATTTCAGCTACTATAGAATAGACAATTATATAACTTTTTTGTAGTACTCTTTTAAAAAACAAGCCATTTGTTGTGGAAAAATTGAGTCAAATAGAGCACAATTGAAAGTTCACCACAATCAATAGAAAACAGGTCTAACATTGAGTTGTTTTCTGTAGTGCTTTAGCAGATTAAACCATGCCTCAGATTCCAGCTTCACCTCATCTATCTTGCTAAAACATGGATGTCCCGGGACTCTAGTATTTTATTGCCGAGCCTCTTCTCTGCTGCAGTCACAAATCATGATCGAGGCTGCAGGATACGTGGTACCACGGCTTAACTGAGTCATCGTATTTTTACAGGCCTTGTACCGCTTATCAGCCCCAAACCTGTGTGTGTTCCCTGAAAGCACGCTAATCTCCCTGGATGATTACATTGACCCCAGGCCATTGATTACACACCGTCTAGGATAAAATGTCATTGGAACGCAGGCGGTGACCAAATTTTGCATCCTGGCTGTGCTCTCATTCCCCTCAACAAGCCCCATTTATCCCCTCCCCTGCTTTATGCTGTGTGGAAAATGGGCTCCGACTGTTGCTGCAGCTTCTCAAAGCAGAAATGGTCCTGTTTTTATTACGAGTTAGGTCGGAATGGGATACATTTCATTTTTTATTATTTTTTTTCCCAGTGGGTATGCAGGAAGTGTTTTTTTTTTTGTTTGTTTTTGTTTTTTTGAGTGACAAAGAAGTTGTTAGAGGAAGGAGAAGGCTGTTGCTACGTTACCCTCTGCTGTTTAATTTCCCTTTTTTCATGTTCATTTCGTGGCTGTCACAACAGCTGTCGAGGGGTTGAGCGTTGTGGAGCCCCACTGTACACTGCAGGGCGGCTCTAGTTTGACACTCCAGTCCTTTCATTTTTTTTCCCCCTATTCTTGTCTCTGAGCAGGTCAGAGGAGGCCAGAGAGCTTGAGGCAATAAGAATAGACGAGGAAAATGCTCTCAACCTGAATTCCAACTCTTAATCTCCTCCCTGTGCTCTCTGCTCACCCCTATGATGGAAAGCAAATAAATCTCTCATCTTCACATACAGAGGCAGACAGCTGGAGGCTCATGTCTTTGCCTCACTCTGTCACTGGCCTGTTTAACCTAGCAGACACTGGAATTTGTGAAATTGGTGGGAAGAACAACATCCATGACACAATATTCTGGATTATTAGAGAGCGAAATTTCTACTACTAATACTACTACTGTAGTAAGAACAACAACAATAATAATTCTGTAGAAAAAATATTGCTTTTCCAACCCTAAGCATCATCTGCTTTTTGAGTTTGTCCTGAAAAACGCCCTGTTACTCTCATTTCTGCAGTTGCACCTTTGTTTCTTACATCATGACAGCCCAGACACATATGCCAGGAATTTCAATCACTATGACATCAGAGCTCTCACAGGTCATGCTTAACCATCTGACTGTGTCTGGCTGCAGTTGTCAGCAAATATTGAGCTGCCAAACAGGAGACGTCACATATTAAGTATGAGAGGCACAGAGACTCCAGCCATGGAGCTGGTCAGAGCTGTGAGCTGTCTCCTCTCCAACTTCAATAAGTTCTCTGTGAAACTACATATGTTTGCAGATGACACAGTGTTGTTCGGATGAAAACAAGACAGGAGTTGCTTTAGACTCTTTAGAGAGTTTAACCTTTAAATGATAATCCACCTCAGCTCTATATTTGGCATGTCAAACAAAAACAGTTTATTTTTATCTTTAACAGAAAAAAAACCCAGCAGCTTTTGTATTTTTTATCTTTCAGAAAAAACAACCATCATGATGAGCTTGAATCCATGTTGGTTCTTTTTTTTTATGCTCATGACGTTTCAAACATTCATGTTTTAGGTTCAAATTGTATCATCTGTGCTGCTGGAACTCACAGCAACTCAGTCCACTGCCTTCATTATATTTATCACAGCTATGAACTCTAGTTTATATACAAATTAGGTAAAAAATGCTGGGTAATGTAAGGATTTGCCAACTATCTCAGTTTTATATCATATTTTTGATATTTTTGACTGATTGTTGGACAAAGCAAGACATTTTGTGATTGCCATTTTCACAATAAGATATAATTGTTAATAATCAATTCATCACTATTGAATGTAATTAAATAAATGAAAATGAAAAAAAAAATGAAATTAATATTTTTGGCCTTAAAGAATAGATCAGACTTAAAAGCATCCCATGCGCAGTATTTATATACATAATGCCCTAATCCTATCAGCCTGTGTATTTTATTGTTTATGTCTCTTTTAATCTGTTTTAATCCACATTTTTACTTGTTTGTCCTGCAAAATTCACACAGAAAAATGCCTGTCTCCATGGAGCACTTTGAAAAGCACTTTTTAATGAGAGATTAAACTATTGTGCCATGAATTGAGAGTGAGAAACCGGTAATGAAAGGAATTCAGAAAAATACTTCACTTGCCTCACCACTAAATGCTCAGCCATAGCAAATTACACGGCTGTTGCTCCTCCACCCTACCAGCCTTTTCTCTGTCTTATACTGAATTTCACAGCTGGCTCTGTGCCCAATAGTTACTTTAGGCCTGACCCACGCTATTAACCCAGTGTGTTGCCTCTCTTGGTAATGACAGCAGGTGAAATGAGCCAATTTTGTTTTGGTTGGCAGAGACATTGATGTATCGCATGTTCTGACACTCAGCTCATCATCACACGTCTTTGTGTTTTAAAAAGAAGCCTAATTGGCTCAATAGTAGTTGCATCAGATTTTCACTCTTGTCCTACAACCTGCAGTGTAGAAAGGGATGTAAGGGGGGGAAAAAAAAGTCTTTCTCTAAATTGCTTTTTCTTTCATCTTGACACATTCATTTTCACTATAAAACCTTCCTGGATGCATTCACATTGGGTAAATTATCTTTTAACTGAACCAGAACAATTGGTTTAGCATTCAGCTCAGTCCATTGTCTGCCAAACAAAAGCAATGAACCCATAACAAAGCTTTTTTTTTTTTTTTTTCACTAGAGACAAATATGTCTTTTAGTCCATGTGCTACTGTCATTCAACATTGGCTTCCCAAATAAGCACAGCATGCCAGCACCACTGCGAATCAAGATATAGAAGTCAAACAGAGCAAATTTCAACATTGTATGTTGAATTATAGTCTGACAAGGATCTTTCTTAAAAGAGATAGGATATTTTTTTCTTGTGTATTAGCAGGGAAACTCACTGGCACACAGCTGTTCTTAATAACCATCATTAGTGCCAACCAAATCACATGTGCAGTGATTCTAGAGTTACAGCTTACCCTTCATCCATTCACTTCCTTATGATTCTTAAAATAGCTGTCCATCGCTTCAAAGAGAGATTTTGGCACGTGAAGCAGCTGTTGTCAGAGTCAAACATTCCCCCTGGGGAGTTTTAGACCTCTAGTAGCGCTATGGAGCTGTTTTTCTTTGAGTGGGTACCAGTTTTATTTATCTCGCGCACAAGGGATGCGCGGTATTACCAATGGCGTCACAGTATTCCAGTGATCAACAGGTGGAAATAGCATAGCAGCATAAGCTGTAATGTGCTGGCAAAGGCAGGGGAGAAGAAGATGTCAAGGTTGTAAACATGTATGTATCCAATGGTGACCAATGATCACCTTTGCAAATGTTTCATGATGGAGGAAATGCGCTTTACGCACTTGTTAGACCTCAAGGAGGTCACTGAACGGAAACATAACTTGTATCGGTGTGCATGAAAACCCCCAAGCTCTTAAAAGGAACAAATTTATCTTGTTCCTGCAAGAATATCCAATTTCTTTCTTTTTGGCGATGCAATGGTCAGTCTGTCGGTTAGTTGGTTGGACCACTACTGAAATATCTCAACAACTATCGGACTGATTGTCATGAAAGTCTGTCTAGTTCTCAGACAATGTTTTTCTATGACTTCTGTGATCATTTTGTGCTACCAGCAAGTATTTTTCATGTGGGTGATGAAATGTCTGAACAACTATGTCATGAAATTGTGAAAAACATTGATGTTTTTTTATCCCTAGAATTTCTCCTTTAGTGCCACCAACAGGTTGACATTTGAAATGTCTCTTGAAATGTCATTCATGATCCTCTGACTCATCTAACGCCACAATTCGGCCTAAATTTGAATACTTATGAAGGTGTACGAATTGTGGACGTTAGCATTTAGCTCAAAGCACCACTGTGCTAAAGTACAGAAATGTAGTTCATTTACTGGGAGCCTTGATCAGGTACTATTAATACATTAAAAAAAACAACAACAGGAGATTTATGTGGTTTAAAGAGCTGTCTGTAGAGATTAAAGAGAAAAAATAGCATAAGGTTGCTCATGTTTTAACTGCGTGTCTTGGAGTATCTATTCAGTGAGACAGACGAGTGAGCGATGGAAGTCAAATGCGCTTCTAAAAACACTTTCCATGTGGATTGGCTTTTAGTCTTGTTAAAGATCTTACCAGACATTTCTGCATGAATATGGAAATAATGACTGTGTGGCTCTTCTGCAGAGGTGGACTTGGGGAAGTACCCAGATTATTTTCAGTATTTTCCATCTGAAATTATTGCAAAGCAGACAGCATGTCAGCGGTTGAAACCTTGCACCATATAGACAAATTGAATTGCATTTTATCCCTCTAAGGGGGGTTTCTTTAAACATTTAAACGATATGAAAGTCTGGAGTGTAGAAAATGATGAGATCTGGTAAAGTGTAGCAGGTGTTAAACTGCAGAACAATATATTCAGGGCTCACCTCGAATTTGGCCATAAAAAATAAATAAATGGACCGAACTATATTCTTGAATATTTATACTCAGACATTATTCTTCAGTCAGCTTCACAGAAACATTTTGGAGCCTTGGTAAAAAATGGAACTGCTGTCGGGGAATATAATCAATGAGAGCATCTGAAACCTTCTACTCTCCCACCTTTCTGCTTAATAATTCAACAACAAACGTAGCCTCTGTGGGCATTGACTGTGAAGGGGGAGCGTGTGACCTCCAGCACAGCAGCAGGAGGTATACTGCAAGAGGTTGCAGGGTGCAGAAATTGATGTTAAGTTGTTTTTCTCTGCAGCGCTATTTTAGATCCAGAGCCACAAGTGAATTAGTATTGAAAAATGTAACACACGGAAGATGGCGTTTGCTCGTTTTAGTGATATTACACTTTTGATACCAGCCGGTTTGTGTTGTATCGCTCAAATATTACATTTATTCAGTTTTCAGTAATGCAAAATCAGTTAACTGTACATATAACACTTTATAAACCCAACCAGCATATGTGTGAAAAAACAACAATTACGTACAAATTCCTGCCACCACGAAAGCTAGAATAACTTTATAAATCACATTACTGTCTTTGTGGATTAATATTAGAGAACTCAAGATTATGAAAATAGAATATGAACCAGTCAAGGGCAAAACAAGTGACACTGACCCACTTATGTGGAAAATCTAATAAAATGAAGTTGTCAAAGGTGTCAGAAGCCACATATTATGAGCACCTGACTGCAATATTAAGGTTGTTTTAATTTTAAGTAGCTGACACATGCAAATGAATCCAAGCAGAGTCTGCAGACATCAAAGATTTGCAATTTTTAGAAAAAGACCTTTCAAACTGCAGAGATTTCAACTCCCAGGAAAAAGCACAGGTGGAACTAATAGCATTAACGATGGCTTCGTTCCAATTAAATGTCCCAGTAGCGAGCCGGCATGCACAAAGAAACAGCTCTGGCGCTGACACATGCAGATGAACGCAGTCATTATTAGTGTTATTAATTATACCTGTGTTTGACAAGTAAGAGTGTCTCTTATGACAAAAGCTGCATAGTCTTATACTTGTGCCAATCAACACTTGAGAAGGAGAACAAGACTCCCATCAGCACTTAAATGGGCTCGAGGGAGAACAGATTCCCCTTTTAAAGGACATGAGAGTATGGAAGTGTAAAAATGTGCCACCCTGACTGACCCTACTCTTCAGTCCGAAGTAACTCTTTTTATATTGAATGTAATACAGTCGGAAAAAGATCAGTTTCTTCTGGTTTTCTGGTGGCTCACTTCTGGAGCAGTGTGTATATCCAAGACCATAATTAAATTCAGTTTCCTGGTCAAATTATATTTTGTTTGATGTCTATTCTTGCTCTGCTTTGTGGTTTTAAACCAAGAGGACAGGTTTATTTTTTAACAGGACAAAAAAAAATTACCTAGTGCAACAGGAACCCCAACCAGATAAATCCAATATCAGCTGCAATTAATTTATCATGTCAAGACAGCAGGAGAGTAATCCCATTTGTTAAATGACTGTTGAATCTCTGTTTTAGATTAAGATGTCTGGTGAAGCAGTTGGAGAGAGGAGAGGCTTCCCTCACTGACCTCAAGAAAAACCTCGAGTATGCCGCGTCGGTGCTGGAATCCGTTTACATCGAGGAGACGAGGTAAGAAAACAGTTTTTTTTTACAGTCAAACGAGTACTGACATGGTTCATTTACTGAGAACAACAGCGCAGCACTGACAAAGGCCAGACTTTAGAAAATGGATGACTGTCATTAGTATGGCAATTGACCTGAGCTGTAATTCTTCGTTTCATTTTAACCACTTCGTCTCTGTGCTTGGTTACAGAATCTCACATGATGATTAAAACACCAAATGTATAACTGTTCTGTAAAAATCCTACACACTGGACCTTTAAGTAACACTTTGAATGCAAGACTTCTTACTTTTTTACAGTGTGTTATTGCCATTTTTACTTAAATACCGTCATTGAATATTGTGTTCACGTGGCAAATGATGGTACACATAGTCAGCAACGCCTCATCCTGAAACAACCAAATAACAAAACAGATGATTTTCATTGCATTCAAGTGAAAACAGCATTTTCTGATCTGCCGCCCCTCGGGTTGGATTTCGATTATAGAAAACAACTTGGCAGAGATCATGGAACGATCGTTGTTATGGCAGATAATTGTTAAGGTACGGTTATGGTCAGGGAATATACTAGGTCAAAACAGGTTGGTAGTTGAATGCAGGTCCAGAATCTGAGATATGACCAGGCTTATGGAATTATGTAAGCATCCCGTCATCTAGATCCCACCAGATTAGGGCCAGCAATGGCATGACCACTCCAGGATGGAGGATGATGAACTATCCAGTGCGGAATCCATCTAGCACCGTGATTATCAGTGTGATGTGAATGCGTTCTCTTTTCCATTAGAACATGTATTCAGTTCAGAGGGTGGAGACCAGCAGGCTTTGCTCTTGATCCCTTGTACATGTCAACACAACAGGGTAGCTGTGGAGAATTATATCACACAACTTGATTTGAATACTCCCCAATATGGTGTTTGAGGAGGTCTGGGATGTTTTGATGTTACATAAGAGGTGATATTATTTGATGGACAGCGCTGGGATTTGAGTTTGATCCCTTGTGAAAGGAGAGCTATGATAAAAATAAATATTTTAGTAAGCCTTTAGTCTCTGCATCTGTCTGTTTTCCCTTCCTTTGTTCCTTTTCTGTGTGTTTCTGTCTTTTGCCTCACGTCCCTCCACTCTACCGTCTCTCAGGCGTTTGGTGGACACAGAGGATGAGCTCAGTGACATCCAGTCAGAGTCGGTGCCCTCGGAGGTGCGGGACTGGCTGGCCTCCACCTTCACCCGGCAGATGGGCCTGATGCTGCGACGCAATGAAGAGAAGCCTCGCTTCCGCAGCATTGTCCATGCCGTCCAGGCCGGCATATTTGTTGAGAGGTAAACATGTGTAATTCAAGATTTTACCCATTATCTTTCCTCCAGTGGAGTTCTATCTATCAATGGTCACCCCAAACAAGTGCAGCCAAAGCAATTTAAAGCCACAGCTTTAGTTTATTCCTGCGTCACAAATCAACCACGTTGTTCCTCTTTTCAGAGCTCTCTCTGCACAGACAATTTGTAAAGTACAGTGTTAATTTTCTAACCTTCCAGGCAGCAATTGTGTCCCTGATTTTAGTTTGATGTGCAAGTAAGTAGAGGGTTATTATTGGCATAACACAGTATTAATGAACCCATCTTCCTGTAATGTTCTACCTGCTATTTCACCATCACTAATAGAAACAAGCTCCTAACACATCTTCTAAAATAATTGGTCTCCCCACTCACAACCTGTCAGTGACACCGCCACTGCCCCTCAACCCTTTATGCTTCACCCTCCTCCCCTCTGGCCACAGGTACAGACAACCAATCTCCAAAAATGAGTTTTGTGTACTCAGACGTAACAGATTTAAATGGTATGGGTGCAGTGTAGGCTCGTGGTGTTGTAATGTTCTTATTTGTTGATACATCGTTATTTCTGTGTACAGACTGTGGAAACACATTTTCTTTTTTAGAGGACGATAAAGAATGGATCTGAATGTGATCCAGCACAGTGAACACAATGACTGGCTCCAAAATCAGGGTCTATGTATATAGTGTAGAGCTTCAACAATTAGTCAGTTAATCAGTGAGTATATTGAAAAGCTGAAAAGCTTTTGATATTTGATTGATTATCTCACCTGTTTTTACCTATACAAAGATAAATATCTGATGTTTCTTGGATTTTCTTGGTGTTCCTTGGTCTTTATACTGTGAATATTTCTGGGTTTTGTTTATGGCATGTACACCACTTTCTGCTAACAATCACACAATGCAATGTGTTACACTTTATAGATGTAAAAACAAGAAAGCATCCGTCAGTCATAACACAAACTGACAATGATTCATAAGAGTCTGAAATCTCAATTTACCGCTCACTCTGGAGTAAATTAGTGAATGATGCCTGCTTTCATATGTGTCCAGGTTAGATTATTGTTGATTGGTAATGCAGTGGATAATCAAATCAAATCTGTCTTAATCTACCTATTTTAAGTTAATGAAAACTAGCACACGCCCAGACGGTGGAGAAGACGATTCAAAACTCTAAAGCGCTGCACTGTGGTTTGCAGATTTGCATGGTCCTTTTAAAATTCCAGTCTTTTGGAGTGCATCCTCTGCACAGTGACTCACTCACCTGAGTCGACCATACATCATCTAAGCCTTGGCAAGCCCGGCTGAGCACAATCATTCAGAGAGTCGCAGACAGCTCCCTCTCCTAGGCTGCGCTTTATCACGCGCCAACATGCAACATGCATTTGTTCAAATCAATAAGCTTCAAACATGAAAGCTGTAATCTTTCTTAATCTCTTCTGCTTTTAGATATTTACAATGAAGAAAGATTTTGAAATGGAGGATGAAAATGAAAAGGTGGAACAGTGTGTCAAATAAAGTGACAAAGCATGAGGCGGCCACCGTTTTAAAAAAAAAAGTCTTATTCTGACAAAAGGGCCAATCTGGTATTTAGTTGCATTTATAAAAGCTATTTATTTAAAGATAGGATTTATTTACTGTTGAAATAATGGCATATTTTGTTGTTTGCAATTTGCTTTTGAGATATTAGGCTTTGCACACCAAATTAGTTGCCTCCCAGGCATCCGTAATGACTCTACTAATCTCAGGCAGAATTACATAGCTTGTATAATATTCAATACAATATGCCTTAAACCCTTTTTTCACGTGAAAATAGAAACAGACTTTATTAGCAGGTGTGATTGCCTTTTCTCAACTTAACCTTTCCAACTCAGTCCCATACTGAGTTGTGTTTATTTGGAGGTTTATAGTGAGTCTTGGTGGGGAACCTTCCAGGCTGTGGTTTAGGGGGCCAGCATGGTAACCTCTGGTGTTTACTCTCAGCGGCGTGTTTCATTTGATGTTTTTATCTCATCCAAACAGGATGTACCGACGTACCTCCAATATGGTGGGACTCAGCTACCCCCCTTCTGTCATATCTGTGCTTAAGGTATTAACATCTGCACACACATCCATGCCGAAGCACAGAGATATGAAAACTCTGTGCACACGTAGACACACTCGTGTGCCAAAATCATGACGTCATACTCAGAGTTATTTACAATAAACTGCCATGTAATGCAGCACCATCCATCTTTTTTTTAAAAATGTTATTTAAGATGATGAGTACATTGTCTGAGCTTGTCATTATTTGAATTTTTTTCTTTTTTCCCCCACACAGAATGTTGACAAGTGGTCGTTTGATGTGTTCGCTCTAAATGAGGCCAGCGGAGATCACGCACTTAAATTCATATTCTACGAGCTGCTCACGAGATACGACCTCATTAGCCGTTTCAAGGTAAAGCCACGAGCATGCAACGTACGAGTGGTCACTGTGTTACCTTCTGTTTGTGTCATTAAAACGAGGAGATGCTAAAAATATTCAGTGCGGATCATAACAACCTTCAATTCCCCTTCTCCACGCCTGGTTTGATGGAAGTGAGCGCACTCACTTCTCTGCCTCTTTGAGCGTTGGATTGTGTTGTTGTATTTCAACAATGACCAGGCCACGAGGGGGGCTGGCCATACTTCATCTCATCTGATACTGGAGCTCATTTTCAACAGCGTCTTATAGCTGAGGACACTCCACTTGAAGTGACAGCAGCTGAGAGTAAATGACACGGGCAATGAAATGAAGCCGACATGAATATGTAATCGTAGTCTGCAGTAGCCTAAATGATGCACGACCCGTGATTTTATGACATCAATTTCAGATCCTGAGGGGACTGTGATGACTGCACTGAAATTGTATGCACTCGTCATTTAAATCACCGGATAGCTATAAGAAGTTTCTTAATGTCAGCTCCCAGTCAGTCGCTGCTGTTCTGTCTGTCGTCAGATCCCGATCTCGGCGGTGGTGTCATTCGTGGAGGCCCTAGAAGTGGGATACAGCAAACACAAAAACCCCTACCACAACCTGATGCACGCCGCTGATGTCACACAGACTGTACACTACTTGTTACTCAAGACTGGCATGGTGGTGAGTATGATCTTACAGAAACCGTTTGAACATATAAGCGTTGGTTTGGCTCCAAGTCGGAAAGCTTAGTCTCTGAAATCAAGGCAGTTTTATCCACATGGTATTCAGAACATCTCTGTCAGCTGCCGTATGCCAGCCTAATTGCAGCTTTGCTTGACATGCAGCTGCTAAATATGGCTTTTTTCTCGGAGAATCCATGAACCATTCTGTCATGAAAAAAAACAAAAAAAACAAAATGAGACACCCCAAGAAAATTACCTTTTAATCACAGTCTTGCTCAGGGCAGGTTTGAGAACATCAAGCCACATTTCTAAGAATATCTGTCAAAATGTGACTTATTATTAATGGTTATTGTCTCAACATTTGTAGTCAAATGTTTGCCATGATGTTGTTTAATTTCTTCTCTTCATATCTCATGTTGCTTTTTTGTTCTTTTTCCATCTGGTGACCTATATTTCTCTCCTTTCCACTGGAGTGACTTTAGGGCATTTCAGATGCTGCATTCATTCCGACGAAACCCCAAAACACTAGCCTCGCTAAAGCCGAGTTCAAAGTCCCCAACCAGGCAACCGGCAGCCGGCCGCCCCCGCTTCCAGTGTTTTTATTTAATCACCTTAATAAGGCGGCTGCGACAGCTGTCAACATGGTGTGTTTCTCTGGGCAGTGCCTTGCGGAGTAAACCACATTACAGCTAGAAACACGGGCTCCTGGGAGAGCAGGGGGAACAGCATCTATCATTTTGCAGGCCCTCCAGACTCCATTAAATCAACAATCAACAGGTCATTCATAAAGCCGGGCCCCATGAGGAAATATACTGACGGATGGATTGGCCATCTTGCACCCACCCATCCTCTCACCCCTCCCTCCACCCCCTTGTTCTTAATGACCCACCCATCCCCCACTGTTGATTAGTCACCAATATCGACTGGGCTTCCTGAGCTAAATCCCCACTCTGTATACGTGAGTGCATGCACATCTCAGAGGAAAATGCCCACTCACAGGTGTGTGGATGCTGCATACGCTCACAGAATAAACACAAACACCCATGAATAAAAGCACTCACATGCACGTTACCCTCCATATCATTCATATGCTTTTGGATGTCTATATTTTTACATCCAAGTAGTTGATGTTATTGTTTTTTTCTTTTTTTTTGGCAGTTAAAAGAATCGTTTGACATTTTGGGAAATCTTCTTAATTCCTTGCAGAGAATTAGATGAGAAGATCAATACTACTCTGGTGTTTGTTTTGCCCATTTCGTTAAGCTTAATTGTGACAAAATATTCATCAACAACTATGCCAAAGACAAAATACATTGACCAAGAATGAGGTGCTTAAATACAGCTTAATGTGGTCATTTAGGACATTATATAAGTGACATTTACTGGATATTAAAACAGCATTTTATGTACCAAATTGATTTTGAGCTTGAATATAATAAACCTCAGTTTAGTATAAAGAAAATAAATATAAGTAAATATAAAGTCAGAGCCGGTCGCCAGTTAACTTAGTTTAGCACTAGTACTAGAAATCGGGGGAAACAGCTAGCCCAGCGGTGTATGATGTATCAACATTTCAAAAGCTCTCTGATTAACACTCAGCGTACAAGCGTACCTAGACAGGCTAGCTGTTTCACCCTGTTTCTAGCCCTAGTGCTAAGCTAAGTTAACTAGCCGCTGGCTGTGACTTCATATTTACCAGACAGACATGAGAATGGTATTGAGGAAAGGAGGAAAACAAATAAAAACAAAAGAGTTGCCGCTTCCTCCTCCTCTTCTTCGTCACAAATGGTGCGTCAAAGGGTTTAAAGTTGATGTAAGACACTTAAATAAAAGAGCACCCTGTGTATGCTCACCTTGTGACTGCATCAATAAAATTTAAAGAGAGCATGGTAACAGTGACAAACCAGACTGAGACGGCCTGGAAGGTAAAGCATATGGAGGAATGTTAAAGTGACAGTTTAAAATGTGATCCTCAATAGAGCTTGTCTTATCTAAAGTTTCCTTTTTGCATAGCTGACCTTTCCTCTATCATCTCCTCCACATTTGTTTCCTCTCATCCCCGACTGTAATGTATTCCTCATGCCAAATACCTCTCTCTGCATCCTTTATATCACTGTTCTCCTCTACATCTTTACGACGTGATGAGCCATTCCCTGCTTTCCCCGTTTTTTCCATTCACTGGCTTCTCATTTCTCTTCTTCAATTTCTGCCCATTCTCTCCTCTCGTGTCTATAACTTTCTCTTCCTTCTTTCCATTGTCAATGTCTCTTTTCCATCTTGTTGCCACCCTCCTCAACACCCTCCCCTCCTATATATACACCCTATATACTCTAAATATCCACCTCCTCCTCCTTATCTTCACCTCCCCTTGCTTCCCCTCACAACACCTCTCCCCTCCTCCCCCCTCCTCCTCTTCTTCTTCTCCTCTTCCTTTGCCTACAGCATTGGTTGACTGAGCTTGAGATCTTTGCCATGATCTTTGCGGCAGCGGTGCACGACTACGAGCACACGGGGACCACAAACAACTTCCACATTCAGACAAGGTAATGGATCATAAAAATCAAAAATGCATGGCACCCGCTCGCTCGATCAATGTTTTCATTTACAGCAAGGGGGCTTCACATTGACACTGAGATGGCCTGCAGTGCAGTAATAACACTGAGGCAGGACGGGAGTCCAAATGAGCTCCGTGCCCTTGAGAACTTGAGTTGGAGACTCGAGCTGTAGCAAAACTTTTTATAATCATAATTTTCTTCATACCCTTTATTACTTTTAAATGTGCCCTTATTTTCATATGAACATTTCAGTTCATGTCCTACAGCCTTTAATAAAATTGTCCAGATTCCTTTAATTCAGAAAGCTGAACTTCTAAAACTTTCTGATTATTTCAAGTCTTATTTTAAGTTCACAGATTTCCAGATTTTGATCTTGACAACAACTGTTTATAACTTATGTTTCATAATTTTTGTGTTGTGTGCATCATGTATATCTTTTGAAATATCACTTTATTTTTTTACAGTACAGGCACTCTGCACTACCATTCTCCCCTTGCACAGTGGACCTATAATTAATGATTAATATCAAGATCATGAGTTCTTCTCAAATTTAGCTGGTCAGAGATCAGCAAGATTGAAATCTATGCAAAGAGGAAAAGACCTGTTGTACGTAAGCAGCAGAAACTAATCCCATTTATTATCAAGTGACACATTTTACTGATTAATTTAAGAAGTGGCATCACCTAGGTGTCCATAATTTACCTGTAAGTTGTTGTTCTTCCACTGCAGACAAATATGAAACAGTTGCTTTGTTTCCTCTTTGACAGATCGGACACAGCTATCCTGTACAATGACCGCTCGGTGCTGGAGAGTCACCATGTCAGCGCGGCCTACCGCCTTCTGCAGGATGACGACGAGATGAACATCCTCTACAACCTCTCCAAGGATGACTGGAGGTCAGCGAGGGAGATTCTTACACACAATAAGAGACTGAGAGACAGAAAGATTAAAAAGCCGAGTGACAGAAAAGGGAAATAAAACTCAGCGATGTGATAGAGGACAGCTCAAGACTGACAGAGAGGCAGACATGACAGGTGGAAACAAGGCAGGTCAAACAGAACAGTTTCACAAGGTGTATGTCACCTGTTCGTTGCCCAAAGTGAAACTGTCTCTTATTTTTCAAGATTAACAACAGTGCTCAGTGGAGTAAAAATCAGAAAAGTCAGATTACCTTCAAGGTCCAACAGCTTTGTACTAAATGGAACGTTACGTGTGATAATACATTAAAGGAGACAGCTGCAATCCGATTTCTCACGGTATAAGCTGGGACTTGTCAAAGCAGATATTATAAATAGCTCTCAAAAATTGTGTTGGCTGCCTTCATTTACTTCAGCGACTTCCGAAATAAGTCGGCTTTTATTACCCGCGAGTTTGACAGTTCATTATACAGCACATGGCTCATGTTTTCCTCTCCTTTCTTTCCCCCACTCTCCTTTGTTTTCATCCAGAGAGCTGCGAGCTCTGGTGGTGGAGATGGTGCTGGCCACAGATATGTCCTGCCACTTCCAGCAGGTGAAGGCCATGAAGAACTTCCTACAACAACCTGAGGGGTCAGTTGCCTTTTCCTTCACCACTGTTTGCACTCCATGCCCTCGCCCTAGCAATTTGCATCTTCATTAACCCTGCCATCAGATCACTGTTTACCAACCACCCAGTGTTTACAACCCAATTAACCCTGCCCTGAAGGGCGTGCTCATAGAGAAACACGACAAACATTCATGTTTATGTCAAGCAGACTGTTCAAAATAAGATGATATCTGGTTCTTCAGGCGTTGTTTACTCAGAGCTGCGTTTTGTTACCAAATAGTACCAAATGTCATACATTACACACAGTGCAGGTATCAGAGTATTATTACAGGCCCTCTCGGGCATAAACACAGAATAGTTTGTGCTTCTGTGCTGGAAGTCTGCAGCAGAGTTATGGTGCGGTCACACCAGATTTGGCATGCCGAAATTTATTTGCACACTGCGGTGAAAAAACAGCCGGTGGTGGAAATTTTGCTGGCGGGTTCTCTGGCACGACGTAGGCTGTGACAGCAAAGATGACCAACTACAAAACAACTATGTGATAGTCTTTAGTAGCACTCCTGTTCTGATGCAAATGTTGTGTTGAATTCAAAACTATAGATCCAATACATGTTCTAAATACATGTATAATCCAAAGCAGGCCTCAAAGACAGTCGGATAAAGTCCTGAGTCCAAATTCCAAGTTACACGTTTGTGTGTTTCTGTTTGTGTACAAATATCATAAAGAGATGACAGGTGTGACAGGAGTGACCCTGAAGTTATATGCTTGTACAGTGGGGGGATGACCTGCAGTGCTAGCCTTAGTGTTAATGAACTAAGCTGCTAGCATGTCTATCACTGGCTGACCACTACTGGCTGTGCGAGCTATTATTAGAGTCTTAGACAGCACTGCCTGTGGGTTTGAAAATGCTTTTTACTATGAGGCATTGAACTCTATCCTCTGCATATTTTTAGTTAGTGGCAATCTTCTGCTGGGTAACAGACCAACGCAATAATTTAAGGAGAAATCGTAAAGTAAATACGTGTTTAGAGGGATTGTGGTTTGCTGTCTGTTTAGTTTGTTTCTCAAATGTTTTTCTTGGGTGTCAACATTTTAGAGCATTTTTCAAGAACAGCTGTGTTATTCAGTTATTCTCTGATGATCTTCTTACCGTAAAGATAGACTAGATAGCCAATAAACTGCCACAAAGTAGCATCAAGCCTTGAACTTTGGACAGGGAACCTCTCCCAAATCGAAAATAAAACAGATCACATGAAGAACACATTCTCATATCCAGCGAGTCAAAGTTCAGCCAGGTCGCGAGGCAGACAATGACAGGTGTATACACAATAACAGCAGCCACCGCAGTGACTGACAGCTGCTGCTGTGCCACATGCAGACACAGAGCTGCTGTTTGCGAAAGAGAAAAGCTATGAAGCAAACTATCATATGACATGATGAGTCATTGCTGCTGATGCGGCTACAACAGCGACGAGAGACGGCTGTAAGAAACCGGTTGACCTCCGGGCTATTCTTTCCAGCGCGATAAAGCGCCGAGCTCATCACGACCTCGAAACCTGCTCAGAAAGCAGTGATCTAAAGATAAGCTGCTTCCCGAGAACACGTGTAGGTATCAACAACATTATGCTTCCCATATTTGTGACTGCACCTGAAAACCAAAGAGTGCTGACTTGGGATGAATCATTAAGCTACAGTATAGGGTGCACACACATGCACATAAATGAAAGATTACAGTCTGCAGGAAGCTGTAATGCTGAATAGACTCTAATGTGAAGTAATTTCAAACCAGTGTGCTCCAGGCCTGCTTAGAGTGCACTTTAAGACCCAATCTGCCACAAATGGAATGAGGGGAAATTTGAGATAGTCTTTCTCACCTCTGTTTAACCTTGTTCTCTCTGTGTGTGTGCGAGTGTGTGTGAGTGTGTGTGCCTTTTTCCCCACTGTGTCTATCCATTCATGCGTCAGTCCATTAAACATGATATTTTGATATGGTTATCAGGTGATATCTCAGACACCACTGATGTCTGATGAGGTGAGATGAAGCATCTTCACACCCTGTCCCAGTGTAGAGAACCGATTAGCCTAATGACGGCGGTTTGGGGAAAGTGGGGGGGGGGGGATTTTCTTTCAGATGGAGTTGTTTGCATCTGTTCAATCAGCGGTAGCAGTTTGACAGTTTGAGGGTGCCTCCATGAGATCAATACCACCACAGCACTTAAAGCATGTCTTATTGTCGACAAATCCCATGAAAAGACGGAAACCAACAATGAATTGAACACAATAATGAGTATTGGCCTCTGTCCTCCTCCTGAAAGCTTTTAAAACACATCAGTGAGCCACACCACTGAACTCGCTGACATGTGTCTTTATAACACAAACACTGTGTGTTTATTTTGAGTTAATCCCACATAACACCAACCTGCTGACAGAAACACCAAATGTGTATTAATCCACCACTGAAAATAGTCCCTTACAAATATACTGTCTACTCCTGTTTTATGAAGAGAGGAAGATGAAATAAGCCTTTTTAGAAAAGAAACTATATATTTCTATCGATTTAAATCTTCACAGACAGAGAAGGGAAGCTAAAAAGAGAAAGACTGAAGCTTATTCAGATCCGGCACTGTGGCGAAAACACAGGTTTTTGCATTCATTTCAGGCGGTAGTGCATTTTGTCTGCGGTGGTGTGGGCCAAAGGAGTGTCTGCCAAAAACGCTGTCCGACGTCATGCTGTGGCCGCTCTACCTGTTTTGTTCTGGCTTTGTTTATTTCATGTACCCAGCTTCTTAATGTGTTCCTGGCTCCCAATTTATGCTGCAAAATAGTGACACGAACAAGTTTAGTTTGGTTTGTGTTCGATGGTTTGAGAGGGAGAGCAACAGAGAGCAGGCAAGCACTGGTTGAGAGACATAGACAGTGAATGGGAGTGAGCGTGCACCGGCATCAGTATAACTGGATAATCAACGACCTGCCACAGCACCTGATCCTCTCTGAATCTAACACATTGTTGGATTTAGTCTTTCTTTAGGCAGCCTCCAGCAATATTGTGTTTATTTCCTGTTTGCAGTACATGCGATATTCTACAACATCTGCAGCACAAGCCCCCAGTCCTTTCTTGTGATGTCTTAGTAACAGTTCATATTTGTGCATTGTGTTATTTGGTTGGCTCTAATGGGATGTAATGTAATGTGATGGTATGCAGTCAAAGCTAACAACTTCAGGATTCAGAGTTAGCCAAATCAAGTGTGGGCATGGGTAAATCATAGCTGTGCAGCAATTAGGGGACAATTTTATCCAAGATACATTACACTGCCCAGCGTGGAGACATTTTTATCATAGCGGAACTAAAAGTCTGCAGTACTGGTACCACACTGAGCATATTTCAGTGTCTATAAAAATGTATCTCCCCTCTCAGACTTCCTAATGTTTTATTGTGCTGCTCTTACACAGACAGTGATATTTTTTTGGGATAGTTTTGCAGCTGTGCCACATTTTTTCAAATGATTGACTCTACCTGTCTTCAGGGATACCAGGCAATGTTGTTGTGTTCTTCCCCGCTTTGATATTTTTCAATAACCTTGTTGCACATTTGTCTGGAATGTTTGTCTCCATGATGTAGTTTTTGTGAGAGGTTTGACGTAGACCAGATACAGATGTACTTAAGCTACAATCCTTCATCTCATCTTGATTACATTGATTACATTCTCTGTCACTGGATGCTTCCAAAACCATTCTGCTGGTTTTTAAATGTATATATTTATTTGCTGTCTTTTCCAGCCTTGACAAGCCCAAAGCTCTGTCCCTGCTGCTGCACACAGCGGACATCAGCCATCCAGCCAAAAGTTGGGACCTCCACCACCGCTGGACCACCTCCTTACTGGAGGAGTTCTTCAGACAGGTGAGTCGGTGTACCTGCAGGTCACAGAGTAAATCATGAGTGCAAGATATCTAATATTTCGTTCTCCATCTTTCACTCATCTATCACTAATACTTGCTACAAAGTAGTCTCCAGTTCTGCACTTTAAACCTCCTGGCTGTTGCCTGGCTCTGCCACCTGTACACTCAGGGCAATCCAAACCTTTCTCGTCTGTTGTTTCCCGTTTGGTGGAACGTCCTGCCAGTTCCTACCAGATTAGGGTCCCTCTCTACATTCATAAACCTCCTGAAGAAAACTTCCTCCTCTTCTAGCACTACCAACAGCTGGACATGCTAAATCTCTCCCCCTCTACAATTGTCACTTCTTTCTATGCGAGTAGTACTTATTGCTGCACTAACATGTCCTTGTTGCTCTGTACCTTGATTGTCCCTTTTTGTAAGTCGCTTTGGATAAAAGCGTCAGCTAAATGACTAAATGCAACACTAGACTCATTTTTTAGAAACATCTTTCATAGTATAATGCTATATAATTCAATCATACAGTTGAAACATCTCAGCTGAAGAGTTTTAGACAGAAACGCTAATGATGGCAAATCACTCCCTCTAATCATTATACTCATATATTTGAGTATATGGTATTGTTTACACCATTAAGAAAGAATGAAACAATCTACAGTCTCTGCACTGGAAAACCTAACTGAAGCATTATTAATGTTGTTGCCAAGACAATCCATTTAGTGTCTGATCTTCAGCTTTAGATTGTGTCGTGTGACCCTCCTCAGAAAATGGAGTTTGGCCAGTTGTCGTGGACATTTTCTGGTCACGTTGAGGACTTTTCGACCGTGTTGGCTCAACCAAAATCGAAAGTTCTTTGTTACCGTTTTTAATTATTTTTCTGCAAAATGAAAATCAATGATCTACTGGACCAGCTGCGGAGAAACTCTTTTTCCGAGGATTTCTTATGATTGCCAAAAGATGAAACGCTCGATTTGAAGTTAATTATTGTTTGTAGCCACATCTTTGGTGCTGGTCTTCAGGATTGCACTTCTTGTTGACAATGATATTAATGAATTTGTTTTAATGTGGTGCTCTGGTACAACTCTACCCCCCTAAGCACTTTACATCACTAAGATATGCAGTCATATTCATAAGTGTAATTGCAGTCATTTTTAAAACGATGCTGTGACAAAGTGTCATGGCAGATCAAAATGTAGAACATTACCTCTTTGATAAAACAACACATTTTAGCCATAAATAATAAATCGTGCATTTGTAAAAGTCAACAAGGAGGACAGACGTTTAACTGGTTCCACGTTGCTTTCATCTCTTCCATTATTAATCCACATTGTTCTCATTATCAGTGCTATTGTTATTGTTGCAGCCTTCACAAGGCCTTTGTCTCTCGGGATATGAATTGCCGATAAATAGCTTCTCCAAAGAAC
The DNA here is from genome assembly GCA_028641955.1 of Protonibea diacanthus. Taxonomy (NCBI): domain Eukaryota; kingdom Metazoa; phylum Chordata; class Actinopteri; family Sciaenidae; genus Protonibea; species Protonibea diacanthus. The sequence goes on along the minus strand of CM053988.1, from coordinate 17,097,547 downwards.
ATTGCCTCCCGACTTCACATCTCATCTGTTTGTGACAAATCAGGAGAGAAAATGAAACACATTTGTGGCCCAAAAGCATTCGAGGCGTGGGCCGGACAAAATCAAATCCCGTTGATAGAAGTGTGTGTGCATATGATGTACTTTATAGTGGTGTGTGTGTGTGTGTGTGTGTGTGTGCCTGGAGTATGGGGCACATTTATGAAGAAAACGAAAGGCTAAGAATGATTTTGACTGAGGAAGCTTTTGTATTTCCAGGGGGACAAAGAAGCAGAGCTCGGCCTGCCGTTCTCTCCACTCTGTGACCGAAAGTCCACAATGGTGGCACAGTCCCAGATCGGTGAGTGGTTCCTCCATCCTTCCATACACCACCTGTATGATGGTGTGTGTCGGTGTTGAGTGAACAAGCTCAGCTCCAGTAAGAGTTTATCTGTGAAATAAAGGTATTTTGTGAGCTTTAAGGTGTTCTACTTCATGTTTATATTACATTTAATGTCCTATCTTCAATTGAGGGTCAAGTATATACAGTCTTTGAAGTAGAATTATGAAATATGAACATTAAAATACACACGAGAGAAGGTGGCGGGATGTTTTTCAGCTCTCAGCAGTGGCTGAATTATTCTTTTCAGGTTGTATAAAGTCCAAATAACTTCCACCAAGAAGCTAGTCGCCCGAAAGGCCAAATCCAGGGCAACAAGTCTATAAAGCTCTCAGATGTTGCTTGTAAATCTTGAAGGATGGATTTTATCCCCCTTAAACACTCACATGGCCACATTTAGAGTGCATTTTTTTTTTTGCACAGAACGAGGACTGTTCCATTAAAACAGCATTAAAGGAACCCCTTTGCAGCCAGTGTGGAAAGAAGACCATTACAGCAACCAATAACAGTGTAATTGTGCATACAGGCATGTGAGTGTTGTTTTAAGATGGACTTCTCATTTCCATTAATAGCTGTGAGCGAACAGTAATAATTATAGGCAGCTGAGATGTTTTTATCAGCTTCTTCCGCCTGGTTTTAGCCGGACAGACACTGTGTACAGATTTTAGTGCGTCAGTCTAACTGAAACTTTAAAGTGATGTGAACAAAAACAGGATTTTGAAATGTGAGAAGGACATGGGACAAAAAGATTGAAGGTAATATTAATCTTTGTTTGACGGTGTTAACACTAAAATCTGTTTGTATCTCAGATTTGATCATTTTCTATCATACCTGTGGCCTCATTTTTCTTAATTTCATAGTGTTACAGTGATTGTTCTGGGCTGTCAGTTGAACTTAAACCAAGAATATGAATATGGATAAACTGAGATTATATTCTGACGTCTTTGTCTTCAGGTTTCATAGACTTCATCGTGGTGCCCACCTTCACTGTGCTGACGGACATGATGGAGCGCATCGTCACACCGCTCATCGACGAGGCCTCCCATTCAGGTTTTGCCGGCTTTAGACGCTCGAGGTGAGCAGCACAAGTTTGGATTGTTAAGACTGAGCAGATGGAAGTGGGTGACTGTATGTAAATCGAAGTAAAATTTTAACCGAGGCTGGAAAAGTTAGTGTTTTCTATCCTTCACCTCTCACACCTCTCTGAGTAACTGCTCGCTTGGTGACGTGATTAAACCTCGGCAGCTCCTCTGCAATAACAGCATATCTAATGGACGTATTGAAAACAGCAGATGAGTCTTCCATGAGTAATCCATTTCTGTGCGTGGAAATGTCTCCACCTTTCATCAGGCAGAGCCACAAACCTTGAAATTGATATTTTAGAGATGCTAGTCAAATTCGCGTCTCTGTCCCTGATCAAGAACGAGACTCAGTGCTGAATCGGCATACACAATAGCCTCTCAAGACACAAAAGGAAGTGATTTTCTCTTCACTGGCTTAATTAATTGCCCCAGTACTTTTCCTACAGCCACGTTCTAAATCAGATTTATCAAGGCTTTGAAACCAAACAAATAAAGTACACTCCACTGGCTCTTTCATTACTAATATTTAAACTATCCTGAGAAAGATGATTTGACTGTTATTTGCTTAAACTTTGTCTCTCTTACTGTGAGCTTATTGGAAAATAAAGCAGCACTTGGGGAGTCTGGCACTGCATCTTCCGTTGCACCTGCACATCAATATCAGCCTCCCCGTTCTCCTCAACAGCAGTCATTAGCATCACTCAGTGGGCCTCCAGTCGAAGCTAACCAAGTGGAAATCTAACATAGTGTTGCCTCTTGGTGCAGTCTCCTTGTCTATGTACACACCTGGGTGCTTATGCGATTCCTTGAATTGCTTCTTCACAGCATTTATAGCTGCTTTCAGTCATCTGTAGCTATGTCTTTTTTAGCCATGCTAGCAGCAAGGGATATCCATGTTGATCTGTTGATTTGGTCATATTTGATTGAAACAGAGTACTCCAGAAATGTAGTGTTGCATTTCCATAAAGTTGGAGGACTCCCAAGAGACAGAACAGTCAGATTGAAGCAGCAGAGGGCGATATATTCTTACTTTTAGCCCCTTGTATGCATCTTTCATTCAGTGAATGATGATTTAGGCTCTGGGGGGAAACAGCAAATGTTTGGGGGCTTCCAGTGTGGCCAGTTAATATCTAGAAAACAGATATCCGGGAAAAGTCTTCCTCTGCAGTCAGATTAGCAACTTTAAATGCGAGAATAGTGATAAAAACAGATATTTGCATGTGAATGACGGACAAGACAAGAGCCGATGGGTTCCAAGATTGCATTTCGACCAGTGCACCGATGCAAATGAAGCCCACTCAGACATGACTGGTCAATACTACTCTGGCTACAAACAGGAACCGGAGCAGCTCTGATGGCAATATCTCGATCTCTTGCCACAGATCCTGCATTCATTTGCAGATATCTGTTTACAGAGATTACCTCTCATCAGACCTCATTGATTCTTAAATTCCGACTTGTTTAACTTCAGTTTGTAAAGCAAGATCTCTGTTAGCCTCAAGGCCAGCTCAGGTAACCCTGAGGATACTAACTTGTAAAGCTTCAGACCAACAAAGGCCATATTTAACTGTTTTCATACAGTCTTAATGAGTACATTGTGTAATATGGGTGGAGTGCAGCTTTATTTTTTCATCTAGTGGTCTCTTCATCTTTGGTTTATGTCCAAATACTTTAAGTGTCTAACAGTGAACATAGTAAACATCATACCTGCTCAATATAAACATGTTAGCATTGTCTTTATGAGCATGTTAGAATGCTGACGTTAGCATTTAGCTCAAAGCAACACAGTCTCAGTACATGCTCAGTGTTTGTTTAACGTTTACCTTTTAACCCTTTCCCCCTCTCATTTCTCTGTCCAGTCTGAACAGTATTACCTCAGAGGAGGCCAAGAGGCACAGCGTGAAGAGCATGGGCTCTGAAAGCAGCTCGTCGGGACAAAGCTCTTTGCTGACGGTGGACATGAAGAACTTCAAGGCGTTGTGGAACGAAGAGGTTTATCAGAACAGAGAGAGGTGGAAAGCGCAGGCTGGTAAAGGTACGGTAAATCCATACAACCATACAAGGACATAAAGCAGTAAAACTGAAATGATTTGTGGACTCTGTGGACGTTAATGCTCTGGTAAAAGCAGATCATGAGATCCGCCAGAATCAGAACAAATAGCTTGTAAACCCGTAATGCGTTTAGCTTTCTCAGAAAAGGATTTTGACTGTATTAGTGTGGGATTTTGTGAGATACACAGTGAGCATCAGCCTTTATTTAAATATTTATTTAATCCATTTTAAGGTGTTTGTAAGTTGTGCCTAATAGATTTGTTTACTTATTTATATATTTTTATATAGCTCTTTAGTTTATAAATGATCAATTATATTATTATTAACAATTGGAGAGTTGATGGGTTCAGTTTATAACAGCAGACTTGGTGTTATAAATGTGTGATTCACTATAAAAGTGATGTGTATTAGCAATTTATTACCAAATAAAAAGGCTAACAGCAGCCAGAGGGATTTTTATATTAATCATTAGATTAACATATTTTTAGACTTAATTATGTTTGTGTATTTTAGTGTAATAACTCATTTCTCAGTCATATTGACAATGCTATCATAACAAGACTTTTTATAACAGTTCCCTTCAGCTCCATACGGCGTTTTAGCATCTTTGAGCTCCTGTTTTTGGTTTTAAAGCCCGCAGCTTTACTGTTTTCGTTCACTCTCTCCGCTCTCAGCAGTGTTATTTTCTGCAAAAAAACATCTCTAAAGCCTCCTGTACACTAACTGCTGAGCACCGCACAGCTGACAGACACAGTTTCCAACTAGCTGGTGAACACAGTTGAGCATTTTGCAGCTGAAGAGCCAAATATTTCCCTGTGGAGTTGGTGAAGACCTAAACAGAGCTAAAAAGGGCGAATACTGGGCTTAGATTTATAGAAACACGACTCCAGGCGCCTGACAGCGTTATTCTGTAACTAAATTTGCTAACATGTTCACCATGTCAGTTTAAGATGTGACCAATATGTTTGCAGTTCTGCTCCCTAGGGGCTAAAAACTCAGTTAACTCAGGTTTAAATTAACAGCCATAGAGAGGTTTTAGAAATCAACTTTCACTGGCTTTAAGCAAGAACTCGTGTCTCGTATGCTAACTTGCCTCCACGCTCCGTGTGAAATCAGAGGCGGAGGAGAGAGCTAAAAGGGAAGCGGAGGAGCAAGCCCAGCAGGAAGAGTCTATGGAGCCCCAGGAGGTCCAAACAGAATCAGAACAGCCTGAACCAAAGGAGGACAAATTGGAGGGGGAGGCGCCCGAGTCAGCAGAGGTCAGCAGACCACCAGATGGTAACACAGGGGACACAGAACAGGGAGCACAGCCCGGGAGCGCCACACACAAGAATCCTCCACTGCAGAACGGTACGTGCCTCTGACTGTGCTATCCCACAGCATGGACGTGACATACGGCGATTTATGTTGACATGAGAAGTAATTCTCCGCACCTAAGTGATCATTTAAGCTACAGGCAATGTTTTTATAGCCCTGTCTCGATGCTTTCCATGAGATTATCAGTGAAACAGTTTGGATTTGTATCATCCCACAACCTCACAAGTGTCCATTTACTTTCATTTAACCTAACTGATAACCCTGATACAACCCCAATTTCAAAGAAATTTGGTTACTGTGTACATAAAAAAGTACATAAAAACAGAATGTGTCAAATTCAGAATGAGTGAATATTTCCAAAAACATAAAGTTTATTTGTTTTGTAGAGGATTTGGATTCTGTTTTCATCTGCGTCCCTCCAACTTTTTTGCAATCTGTGTTGTAATATGGAGCCACCAAAAAGGTCAAGGTGTGAAATTTGTTTTGCTCTAATCAAATTTATTTTAAAGGTTTTTCTTTTTTTTCCCCCTGAATTGAAAATTTTAAATTTAAACAATTTGGCTGCACAGAATGAGTTTGTGAGATGAGACTGACTCACCGGCAGGTTGAAGTTGAAGTGAGGTTTTTTGCAAAGCGTGGGTGTTTGTTGTGGATTTAATATTCTTGTTTGGATTGAATGCATATTTGCTACCACTTAATGTACCTGCATCAGTGTGATATAAAAAAAAAAAAAAACACAACACAACTTATTATGTGACTTTTCAGGAGAGTTGTCTGAAGGAGCTGAATCTCCGGAGGGTGAAGACAACAAGAACAAAGGAGTGGATGGTGAGTTTGTTCCTGCAGCCCACGACCACTGACAACAAACAAATCAAGTATCTACACAGTTTATTCGGCAGACCAGACTAGTTCTACTTTACTTTACGAAGGTTCTAGTTGTATAACTTGAAGTTGTATAGAGTTGTGCACTTGTTTGTACCGAAAAAACTAGCAAGTGAGTGCATTTCACGACCTTGAAATAAAGTTTAAGCCAGCATTATGATCGTTTATTTTGATTTAACCTTTCGCATGTGGAGGAATAACATCTGCTTTAGGAAGAATTCACTGTATTTCTGCTTGAATGGAGATTTGAGATTCTTGATTTCAAGATTAAGCAGACATTCTCATGAATTTGTCATCCTATACACAGATTTCCCAACAATTGTCTCACCTTAATTATTAATATTCCTGTTGTGTCTCCCCAAAGCAGAGGTAGAGATGGAGTAAACCAGCCGTCTGTTTTCATCTTTGCTGCGCTGCCGTTGACCTGAACCTGAGAACTCAGACTCACGCCGGAGGGAAGGCCTTTTAGCTGGACTGTGTCGCCCTCTACAGGACACCAAGAAACTGACACCAACACTTCCTTTTTTTTTTTTTTTTTTTTTTTTTTTTTGGCTCCATAATCAACTGCTTTAACTTTTAACGCCATGTTTATACTCCCAGGCTCTTGTATGCAGAGCTTGCGGCTCTACCCACGTGCGTTATTCCTCCCTCCCCGCTTACTGATAAAGACGATACAGAAGAAGATTTAATGACCGTAAGATGGCGGCAACGATGGTGGGGATGAGGAGCAGCCTTTTGGAAGAATGACACTGAAAAAGTTGCTTTTTTTTTTTCTTTTATTTTGGTTGCCAATCTTTTACTTTGCTCTAAGTCGTATGTTTAACTCAGCCGCAGACATGCAGCTGATAGTCCCACATCTCACTGCTGTGTTTTCGCTAGTCTGGTCACAGCGACTTTTCTTTTTTTGGTCTTTTAATACATATTAGATGTACATTAAGAGGGACTGTAACTGCTGCACAGTTTGTACAGCATATGAGTATGTTTGTACAGTACACAGGGGTCTATAGCTCTACTATTTTACTAGCAAATACTCCGAAAACGAATCCACTCCATGTAGGAAACTTTCCTCCAGTTAATGCTCTCTTATGTTTGCTGAAGCTACAACAAAAAAACTGTTTTACCGCCGGTTGTGTCTCATTCTTTTTCCCCCATTAACATGTTTACTTTCTCAGTGCTTTCCTCTGACATTAACTTCTTATCGTGCTCCTTGCAGCTGTTTTTCTTTTTTGTGTGTGTGTGTGTTGTTGTCTTCTTTACTGTATATATTGAAAGTTTGTATATGTGTGTGATCTGAGAAGGAGTAGAAATGCCGATTCCACAATCAACCAACGGTTATAATGTAAGATATTCTGGTGATATTCTGTGTCCAATGATTAGAATGCAACTTTTGCATTTCAGACATATCACACACAAACAAACGCGTTCGAGTTTTCGTACGAAATCTTTTTGTCGACCTTTTTTTGTTTCTTTGTTTTGCATTCGTCCTCCATGAATCACGCACTAGATGTGTCTAATATCCTCACACTGTACGTCAAAAGACTTCTTCTTCTCGATGCCTTCTTCTATGTATTTAAGCTGTAGCAAAAAAAAAAAAAGGAAAAAAAAGTCAACATTGTCGCTGAATTAGAGAGAAATCTGATGTGTGTACGTTATTTTATTTTGCAGTACAGTTGTGTCACAGCGGCTTCGCCTGCGAGGCTGTCGGTGTAATGTTTAATCAACGTGTTTACAGTGTGCTCGTACACCTATTAGCCATCATGCTTTTGTGATGCATCCGAGGCTATGAGTCCAAACTGTATCTGCTTCTTGGTTGTTTGCCAGGTTTTTAAGGCTTGTAATGTTGTGTATAGGAGATGCAAATATTGCTTACTGTGCATATGTAACATATTGAACCTCTGCAACGCTCGGTTCAGCTTTTACTATATACTTAATATGTGCAATTGGAAGAAAAGAAGCATTTTGGCAGTATTTGCATAATGATGGATATGTTTCCCCTCAAATTGTGCACTTTTATTTTGTTTATTTTCTTTATGTTTTTTAGTTTTTCTGGCATGAAAGTCCCCTAAATGTACTCTGCTAAGACCTTTGTCTTGGCATATTCTGAATACAGTATACTGCACATGTGTATACTGGCACCTATACTAACACATATATAAGGGGGTTCAAAAAGGGATTATGATTTAACACCTAAATATTTATATGAAACCGTTCTTTTTTAGCCTCTTTGTTTGAATACACCCTCCCCCGTTTTTTATATTATAACAGGAACTTTAGTATCATGCCGGGTTTATCACGTGACGTATGCTACACATGCTACTTTCTACAACAGTCGGTGGTTAGCAAGCCAGCTGGCTGAATGTGTGCCTATATATGTACTTTCCATTCGACACCTTTCACCTGTAGGAACACGAATTTTTGTGATGTCATTTGAATCTGTGCCGCTCCAGGTGCAGTCAAACAAAAGCAGTTGATCTCTTCCTATGATATTACACTCTAAAGAGTAAAGACTTTTATTTTAGACAAGTCTGTAAAGTCAGCGGTTTGATGTTGCAGAAGTATAGTATTTATATTGGTATATTTTATGGTATATTTTGCTCTTTTTCATTTAGAAAAAAAAATCTATTTTACAGCTGTAGAGCTTTTTTCTGTTTGTTTGTTTGTTTCACTGTTCCTTCTTTTGACTCTGAGGATGGATCGTCAGAAAATACGTCTTGGATATGTAACGACTTTTGTCTTTTTGTCTCTCCTCTCTGGTTTTAGTTTGTTCCTTGTGCGTCTGTTCGATAGGTTTTAATCCACCAGCGCTGAAGTCAAGAAAAAAAATTTAAGTGGCTCGAAACTGTAAATTTAAAAATGTAACAATCAAATTAGATTTATAAAAAGAACACAGACAAAATGCCGTCCTTAAAATATCCTGCCTGATACTTGGTGAAGCAGAATATATTTTCTGTACCAAGGGACATGTACAGTCTTGTAGTTTGCTCTATCTTTCACTTGCTACTGTGATAGCCTACTGTATGAATATTTACCAAGAATTTATACCAACAATAATCCGAAACTTAGCTGTATTTATGACATGTAAAGACTTCTAATCATGGTGTTTTGTAATGGTTACTATGGAACAGATTATTTGTTGTTTGTTTAATGCTTTGTTTCCTTGTTTAGTCTGAATTACTCTATAATGACTGATCTGAAAACTGTTCTAGTGACTGAGGTTAGATGGATGTAAAGCGTGTGTGTGTGTGTCTGTGTGTGTGTGTGTGTGTGTGTGTGTGTGTGAGAGTGTGAGAAACTGCCGAAAAACACTTAATGTGCATTTCTGATCTCCTCACTGTGACCTGCTCTATCGATGAGTGTGATGAGATGTGTGTGTGCGTGTGTGTGTGTGTGTGTGTCTGCGTGTGTGTGTGGTGAAGAAAAATGGACTGCATGAAGCTGGTTAAGCAACTCATCACCTTCACTTTCTCGTATGTTTTATACACTATCAGGCTGAAGCCACTGCATATGTTTACATATGTAACACAGTAGTAGACACATTATGAAATTATAAACAGGCATGTTGGCCGAAAAACTGGGTGAAACATTAAAATAAACACAAAGATTGGAAGTGACACTAGCTAACAGTCGTAAACCGCCTCGGGTTTAACCTCCACTACATCCCTGAACAGACAGATTGACTAAAGGGAGCGGATGTGTGTGTGTGTGTGTGTGTGTGTGTGTGTGTGTGCGCGTGTGGTTGTGTGCATGTATGTGCATGCATGTGTGTGTGTCACTGTCCCATATCGGCCAGGCGGCCGTGTGTGCCACCATGCTCTGTGACTGCACAGCCGTATCAATAAATCTGGACTCAAAGGGCTCAGATCATGTCTGCCTGTCTTTATTTCTACAACACCACCACCGTATGCAACATGTTTAAAAGGGGCACGCAGAGTCAAACTGTTATGGTGTGATGTTTGAAAAACGGCACTTACATGTTCCACAAAGTTTGGAGCTTACTGATGACAAAATTTAATCTTAGGAAAGTGCCATTAGAAAGGTATGTCTTGCTGGGGCAGCAGTTAAAAATCCAACTTGTCGTAGCAACAGGCCCGATCGATTTTATGGCACAGAGTACACAGTTATTCTCAGATAACTTAAAAATGTTCCAACCAACACCATTTTCAGTATGTTTAGTGTACACTGTATACTTCTAAGTACTGCACTAGACTATTTGTGCATACAGCTTTGACGACTAAAGCACAAGGCGAAGAATTCAAAGGTGTCGGGGCCCAGCAGTCTGCAACAAATCAGTTAGTGATGAAAAGTTTAAGCAGTGTTGTAGTTTTGGTACAGGATGTAGTGTAGTGCTCAATAAATTGCCTTGTCTATAAAACATCAGACAATACTTGCAGGATAATTTCAGAAAGTCAGTCTTAAAAACAGTTTGAACAATCAAACAATCTCATTCACTTTCAGTGTAGTGTGTTTTATAAAAGCTAAAACTTTACGTGTAGTCATGTCTTCTGTTACAGAGGTGGATTGGTCAGGAGGACAGATGCTACAGAGATTACAGAAATATATTATAGGTGTGTCTGTGTATCAGTGTGCCTCTATTATCCTCTCAGTTGTTGCTCTTGCCGCTTTGATCATAAAGGTGACACCACTCTATGGAGTATATAGACTGCAATACAGATGAAACACTTACAAATCTGTCTGCTACTTCAGCATCACGGACAGCACCGTGGATTTATCAATGCGGTCACAATGATGATATTTCAGAGCCTTCGTCGGGGCCATAGATTATAACTCACAAAGCAACGACTGTGAATTTTGTCCTCCATCACTTACATTGACCCTGAATGTTGAATATGAACAAGAGGAATCATAACAGCAAGAAACAACATGGTGTCAGTATTAGCATCTGACAGACAGACTGACAACAGTCTGAAATCTACAGATATCTAACACATGATGACAGAAAACACCAAGTTGTTTGTTTATTTGTGAACGCCAGGCTTGATGGTTCAGCTTGTTGCTCACCTGATGTTGTTGTCGCGCCACCTGAAGGTCAACAGTGTCAACACCTGAGCCAGACTACCAGAGTGACTCACTTTCTCCCTTTGATTTGTTTTATTAATTGAATCCCTCTTCTTTTCCTTCTCACCTGTCAGTGTTCACACAGCACAGACTGCTGCTCCTGCACGTCCTTCGTAACTCTTTTGCAACTTTGTTATGTCTGTTTCACATTACATATTATATTCCTCTGCATAATCTTAAAAAAAAAAGGTGTGTCCACTTAAACCTGAACCACCTCAGACTCCCCTGTAAGTACAATGTTGTGCTCCATACTGTAAGTAAACCAACTTTACAACACATACAGTAACGTATACGTGTGTTCCTGACTGTAGTGTTTTCTCTGGACCTCCGTTTGTTCCAGTGTAAAAAACAAATGTACCCAGTGGGTATTTATCAAGTACCCCAACCCTTCCTTACCAACCCTTTTGAAATACATCACAGCAGATTAAAACAACGCTAAAGACTCATTACCCCATTTCCCACCAAACATCTAGCTTTGTTGCTCTGTAGGTCAAATTTCATCCGGGATGAATCAATAAGTGTCCATCAATCAAAAATCATCGTCACTAAAAGTCTCTCATTATTCCTTAACTTCAGATCTTGTCACTTTGTACCTATATGTAGGTAATGTACTGTCCTGGTTAGTTCAGGTAATTACTCTGTAGTTGTCCGTAATGTGAAGTAATTCAAAATCTGCATAATTTATGTATCAAAAATTCAGATTACAAGTTTATAAATGAGACGTTCTGACCCCCCTTATTCACTATAGAGGGACACTGACAGGTGAGATTCGTTCAGTCTCTGACAGTTAAATATTTGTGTTCATATTTACATACAGATGATCAAAGTGAAGAATATAATAAAGCTTTCACATTCACATTAACTGTAACATGAACATGTCTCATAGGCAGTAATCCACTAGATGTCTCTGTTAGACTTCAGATTACACTGAACACACACACACACACACACACACACACAGACACAGCACACACAGCACACACAGCTCTCAGCCTCAGAGGGCCTGAAGCACTAAAAATGATCAACGGACTTGATGTATACGGCGTCACTCTCCCAAGATAGTGAGTGTATAGCTCTTTATCCACCATATATGCGGCACCACAAACATTAGACACAGAACGCATATTTATCACAAGCAGCATGCATATTCATGGGCAGGTTGATGGAGCTCGTGGAGGGATGTGTATGAGTTCTCAGCACAGCGCTGAGTGCCGAAGCAGAAGGCGAATGTTAATTCAATTATACGGCAGCTGTTCCTTGGTGCCCATGGCCACTGTGTTTGCACTAGAACAGAAATCTTGTATTAGGTCCCTCACCATAAAAGACCAATGCCAGGCATGAGAATGGGGACTGCCTGTAACCAAAAGCCATCAACAGTATTGTAAAGAGCTTTTAATGCTTATTTTTGGCACGACTGAAGAATTTGGTATGGCTGCAAAGTAAGATTTGTGTTTCTTTTTTCTTTTTTCTTTTTTTTTATTTTGGCTCGCTGTTGATTTACAGAGCTTTTGTTTTCAATCATTATTCTTTTAAATAGTCAATCTGCTGAGAAGTACGACGTGCAAATTAGCTCGCTCTAGTCAAGGGTGGTTGGATAGATACAAGTGTGTGTCCTCCTGTGGTGGTGGTTCCATCACTTTGGACACACAAACTCTTTCTCTGGGTGCGTGCGTGTTTGTTTGACTCCATGCTCATGACTTTGTGTATATTTTAAGACAACATGCATGCCTTGGTCTTTTGCTCCCATACATGCAAATGCATGTTTGTCCATGCATTTATGCAAGTGCTGGTATTTCTGCTCCACCCAACCTCCTGTCCCAGACTCGGGCTGAGCTCCAGTACTACTTGGAGGAAGAGGAAGCTGGGTGGGCGGTTGGGTAGGGTGGGTGGGTGGGTGGTTGTGGGTGTGAAGGCATCCGCCAGCCTGTCCCTTCATCACCAGCTCTGTGTGATTTAATCACAAGGCCACTGGTGGGAACTGCTGCTCCGATGTTACCTGGACCTGCTAATAAGTTTGCTTTTCCTTCATCAAAAGGAAAACAGCCACACCTGTGGGAAGGATGCGCTCAACTGCACATTACGTATGTATAATGTATGCATGCATGCTAATGTGGAGGCAATCCGGACATAAAAAAAAAAAAAAAACTCCTGTCACACACAGATGGAGTGCAGAGGACATGGCAGAAATATCCAGTGTGTAGAGGTGCAGCTAAAGATTATTTTTCATTACTGACTGAATTAATCTGCTGATACTTCTCTCGATTTATTTATTCGTTTAATATTTTCATAATATTTGATTAAAATAAAAACATTTTTATTAATTAACTAAATTCCCACGGACCAAATAAAGTCTGCAATTTGCTTTTTGGTCCCACAAATGCTGGGATGCATTCGAGTATTGCACTGTAAATGTAATCTGTTACAAATAAAAGCCCTGCTTTAAAAATCTTATGTCAAGTAAAAGTATGAAAGTATATTCAGGCAAATGCTGTAATTACCCAGAGCCCAAAGTGACACCTTCACAGTGCTTGTTCAGTTCAAGCAATAGTCCAAACTTCAACATTATTGTGAGTGCAATGTCTCCCTCTGAAATCTCGTGGAGTAGAAATAAGTGGCATGAAAAGACACGACTCAAGTCTCACTCACATTTGTACTTGAGTAAATATTACAGACAAAGAAAAGCAGCAAATTCTCTATTATTTTACAGGAAAATGAAAGCAAATTAATGTAATAGTTGCCAGTTATTTTTCTGTTGTTAAAGTAATCGGTTAACTCTGAAGCAAAGACTGAAATTGAAATCTGAAGCTCTCACACTGAGGCTGCAGTGTCTCTTGTGGGAATCCGTCCTCTAACCTAAACCAGAACCGACAACATGTTCTCGCCACTTAACTTCACACGGCCACATCATGCAACACATAAAGTAGACATTGCATATCAAGCTGTTTAATAAAAATTAAACCCCGTCTATCGACTGGAAAGAGCACAGAGCTGTGTTTAGAGTGACTGATCCAGAGCCCAGAATCAAAGGGCTCTGTGGCACGAGCTGCTAGTGTGTCTGGGAATTGGCCCAACTCTTAAAGAGCCAAGCTTCCCTCATCTTGACTGGGGGCCGACCCCCAAAATAGGAAGAAGCTATTTTCTGCTGGCAGCCAAGTGGTTCCTCCTTGGAAGCCTGTCAGGTGAAGAGTTGTAGCTGCCAACTGTAACCCCCTCAGGTGGGCACAAGGGGCAGGGCAGACCCCCATCGTGGCTCCGGCATTGTGACACACAGCAGATGATGCAGAGGGCATCGAACTCCCTGATGCCTCGAGACAAAGATATGCTGTGAAATCGCTGCAGTAGACTCTACAGAAGTGTGGAAATTTAGACTGAATGTGGCGTCTCACTTTAATCACTGAGCAGCAGTGGGAAGTAACTAAGTACATTTACTCTACTGTACTTATAAAAAATACAGCATTATTTATACCTTTACTCCATTACACTTCAGAGATAACTATTGTGTTTTTTACTCAACTACGTCTATCTGGTTGCCACAGTTGCAAGTTATTTCGCATGTTATATTACAGTGGTGGTATAAATACTTAGATCCTTTATTTAAGAGTACTAAAAGAGTTTTTTTTTTTTACATTGCAGTAATACCTCCCAACACCTGTAAACAGACTTTAAGTAAAAGCTTTATTTCACCTGCAATGCCAGCACAGCCTGCCACCACCATGTTAATTATTCTCTCCCTCTTACTCAAGATCTTACTCAAGTAAAAGTACATAAATATGATCAGATAAATCTACCTAAAGTAACAAAAGTAATCAGTTATCATTTTACTGAATGTCCACTTGCGTGATATTTTATATATTATAATGATATGTAAGACACATTTTTGTTGAGGTGGAGCAGATTTTACTTACTTTATGAAGTGTTGGGCAGTTTAACCTGCAGAAACATCAATCTTATAGTGGAACACACACCAGGCACATCTTGCTGTTTTGGTCCATTCTCCACACAACTTCAAACCCCACCAGGAGCGTTTTGCCCACCAGACTTTGTTAACTTGCTCAGATTTGGTCATCCTGGTTTACGTGTTTCTAAATATATAATAAATACACTACATGGTTCAAATTTGACTGTTTTGGGGAGTTTGCACACGTCTGAATTGACATGCATTCTGAGACAGACCGTGGCGCTTCTGGTGGGGTCTTAAACATTGACTAGAACAGCCGTGATTATCTCTGGCGACCACGGCAAACTCAACTATCTGCTCCTGGTGGAATTCGCCCATTTTAAAACCAAAAAGGACCAGTGTGTAGGATTTAGTAGCATCTAGCGATGTAGCTGCAGATTGCAATCCCCTCACTTCACCCTCTCTTTCCTAGCATTAAGAAGAAATAGTGATCTGGTAAACACGCTGAAAACACGAAAGGCCCTATGTAGAGCGCCCTTCATCTTATATATTGGACCTTTAACCTTGGACCTTCTTTTTACTTGTGATTTTGTCACTATGTGTGTTTAATCAAAGGGCCTGGATACTTCTTCCACCTTTGTTAACTCCACCAAGCTGCCAAGAAGTCAAGAGAAAAACAATTGGCTGCTGAAGACGTACCAACAACATTCAAATTAACCACTAGAAGATTATTTATTTTCTTTGTTGTGTTGACTCTATTTTGAGCTGCTATTCATCATGCAGAACCTTCCCTTTAAATCAAACCAATTTAACACTGCAACACCATGTTGCGTGTTCTTGCAAAAACTGGTTAAACACAGATGGCATGGTGTCATGTTGAGATATTTCCAGCAACATTACAATGGAGTTCAGTAGAGTGGAGAAGTAGGTGGAGTTATACTGAACAGCCAGGGGTGAATTTACCCGCTATGAATTCAGTTCTTCGTCTTTCTTTTTCTGTTTAATTGAAAAACACTTAATTGCTATGCACAAATGATATATACTGCATCATGATACAGCTCAGTCTCTGTGTGGTGCAGATCAGAGGGAATGTAGAACTTAATGCAGTCTTCTTAAAACATCTTTTAAACTTTGATGAGACTACATCCGAGAGGGGTTGATTCAACTCTATACAAATAATCTGCTTGATGTGTTTTCCCTTAAAAATGTAGTTCAGCATTTAAGAAATACGCTTATTCACTTTCTTGTAGAGATTTAGATGAAGTGAAGTGGTATTGAGACAGTTAGTCCATGTTTGCATGAAGACAGAGGGGGGAAACAGCTAGCCTTGATCTCTCCAAAGTTCAAAAATTCACCTAAAAACACACATTAAGATCATAAATTAGCACGTTGTATCCTATTTGTTTAATCTGTACAAAAACAGACATAAAAAGGACAATTTGTGGTTTAGAGGGAGTCACATGGTGTAATATTCTCACAAGCATTTCTAGAGCCAAACTCAGGGCCAATCAAGTGCATGCAGACACGTATTGTGGGTAGATACCTTTGTAATGAGAACGCCATATTTCTATTGTTTACAGTACTAATGAATTAATTAATTAAATGACGCCATGGTAACTGTCCAAAGTCATAAAACTATCTCAGAGTATTTTAAATCACTGTACAGACTTTTAAAGTTTGATAAACCTTCAAATTCATCAGTCTGTTCCTTGAACTGGACTTCCTGAATTCATTTCTCAACAGCACCTTAAACAACACACTCCCACCAACGCAGCACTTTGCATTGATTTAACACAGTTTTCAGCTGTCAGCTTTAAAGATACAGGTACGTGCATGTTTTAAATTCAGAGAGAGGCGAGCTGCTAGTTAACAGTAAGCAGGTTTGTATCAGCCTGTTAGGTCACAAGTCTTTTTACAGAACACATTTCATTGTTGTAACTGATGGCGAATCCTAAACTCAGCTACTCCACTCCGTAACAAAGTCATCAGTGATGTGTCTGTGCTTTACCTTTAGTTCTTCATGCAGTCCAACCACAACGTGTTATCCAAGTCAATATCCTGTGTTAATAGTTAAACATTTTGGCAAATTAAGTTTACTCACTGTCTTGCCGAGATCTAGATGAGTAGATTGACACTACTTTGCATACGTGTGTGGTCCTTGTTCTTTTTTTTTTATGCAGGAATGGAGGTTGTTTTTTGTTCTAAAATATTTGTTTGCAACTTTAACACTAATGCAAAAAAAACAAACAAACAAAAAAAAAAACAGTTCAACATTTTGAGAAATACAAGACAAAATGTGTTAATTGGTACATTTTGGAGGTGCTGGTGAGCAAAGGTAACAAAGCTTTGGACACAGCCAGGCTAACGGTTTCCCCGTTTCCAGTGCTTATGCTAACCTAAGCTAACCGTCACATGTGAGTGTGGTGTCAATCTTCTCATACTCTCAGCAAGAGAGTAAAAACACACATTTGTATCTACCAGCAAAGCCAACTCCATGACACTGGCAGCTTGCGACACAACACAACATTACGGCCATAAGAAACAGAAATCTTTGCCGCTCGCGCAGGGCAAACCAGATTTCAGCTGCATTAGCAGCGCACTCCTGTAAAACTCTTCTCATGCCACACTTTGGTAATGTCAGGAACGAGAAGTGGTTTCGAACGCAGCAAGGCGACAGGGAGCTGAGGACAGTTGATGAGGGAAGAGGAAGAAAGACGCCACATCAACGCTGAAAGTGTCGATTAGGTGAGAAAACGACATTACAGCGCTGTCAATCATCTTTGGCTTCATGCTTGGAGAGGGAGAGAAAAAAAATCAGAGCTGCTATGAAAAGTTGGCAAATCAGTAGAATTACATCGCATAAAGAAAACAACTTTATTTCATGGCCTCTTTGTTTCTTAGTGGCTCTATAGAATATAAATAATGTGTTTATGTTCACTCACTTGTTCATGTATATTGATAGTTACTGTTGTCACACACCACCTCCGCTGTTTTACGATGCAGTTCCGTTTATCATGCAATACTTATTTAAAACTGATGTGACTGTTACTTAAATACAATATCTGACACGTTTTTATTTATCTTATCACTTTCTGGGTATGGAAATGTCGCATTCAACCACAACAGATTGCCACAGCCACTTTGAACGTGTGCGAACAGATTGTGCTTTGAAAAAGAAACGGGCGCCTGCAGCAACATTTCACGTCTGCATCCCATCTCTGTCTGAAAACGGGACGAACATCTTTACATTATACATCTTCAAAAACATATCCATTATTCATATCCCCATATTTTAATACTATTAGCACTTCCGTGCCACCCACCTAAATACCTGTGTGTTTCTTATCAAAGGAGCAGTGACAGTCAGAGTTACTCTGTTTGGGTGTAAGGAAATGAGCTGGGATTAAGAAAGCATTGTGGACCATCACACAAAATTAAATTTGATCTGTGAGCTGATTTTATTCCTGTACGCCATAAAAATCTTGGATCCAAACACAAACGGACACAAGAGAGAAACTTTGCTTTTTTCCACTCTCACTCTCACTGTTTGTATAGACAACAGCAACAAAGGCAAACACACACACACACACACACCTACAGTACACACACGAGAAACACACACTGGTCCCACCTGTGTGGGTGGGAGGTGTGGCCACTCAGCAGCTGAGTGGGGCAGCATATGGAGTTTCTAATTGGGTAGAACAGCACAGCTGGAGGACACCAGTCCAGGACCTGGCCTCTGGTAATCAGTCCCACAATCCTCAGCCCTCCTCTGCACATCCACAGTGCTGCATGTGCGCCTTCGGAGGGCGGCGAGGGAGGTGGTGGGGGTTGTTGTTGGATGTGTTTCTCTGCTGAAACCAGGATGAAACTTGTCCAATAACTGTGTTTTTGCAGCATGTTTTTTTTTTTTTTTTCGCTTTCGAATGGAGGCCATGTTTAATTCACGACTCTGGCCTGTTGGCAGCGTGGACTTTTCAGACTGCACTTCAGTCTCATGTCTTAAAAAAACCGAGAGAGATGGGGTGTCATGCTTTCAGGTGTTTATTCGTCATCAGTTCTTGAAGACGCTCTTGTTCCTTTTGAGTTTGATACACTGACTAAACAAAAATCATCTGTAAAAGGAGTATTATAGACTTAATTTCCCATTTTTCTGAATTATACTGAATGATACTGACAGAAACACCCATATTATTTGATTGATTATCACTAAAAACACCTCAAAATGTCTTAAACTCTGATTGCTCCATAATAACTCATATTGCGTAGATGATGCCCAAAAAAAAATGTTTCTGCATACGTATTTCCTCTGAGCTCTCCCTGCCTTTTCCAGATGTGATGCTGTGAAACAATGTCATGTTTATTAGTAGATATTGGTAGTTTATCGCTTGTCTTACTTACTTATTGTGTCAGCTTTAAAGTCTTTTATAAAAAAGTCTTTGCATTTTAACTCTGCATTGTTTAGATTCTTTTAAGCAGCGTTCCTCACCTGGAATGACGACACCGTCTCCTAGAAACTAACCTGCTAATTTGCAACAGAAAATATATTCAGAGGGAACACAATGTCACCTGAATTACATTTTTTTAACTAATGAACTAATATGCAACAGCTTTGCTCTCTGGCATTTCATTTGTTTTTCCTACAATGCCGCTTTTTACATTTTTGCCATCTTTAGACACTTGAATCACTACAGTTAGAAAAGGATGGTGGTGTCGGTTAAATACTTAATCAGCAGTGACATGGAGCACATGTTTACTTTATATTTTAAGGACCACAGTTGTTCCTTAACTTAAACCAAATGCTTTGTTGCATAAACTGAACCACATGTGTGAGACAGAGTGTTACATGTCTCCAATGTAAAAGGCCTGGACCACCGAGGACTCCCACACAGAAAAAGAGTTAGCCGTATATAAATGTGATTTCTAGATGGAGTTTGTAATGTTTTTTTTCTGCCTTCTTCATCAGATTCCTCTTAAAATTTGACACAAAGAGTCTTTTAGCGTAAAGAGAGTAAATAAAGGAGAGGACAGGAAAAGGCTGGAAACATTTCAGGTGTCACAAAAGAGCAAAATGTTGAGATGTGGAAGTATAAATAAATACAACAGGTCTGTGGTGTGAGAACAAGAAATTATTTAGCAGCAGCAGCAGCAGCAGCAGAAGCCAAGGTATTCACCTGGGTGTTAGATATCAACAAGTACTCAAAATAAATTAGTGACACTTGTATTTGGGATCGTTTAAGCACTTCCTTATTTAGCCTTTATGTTTTGGCTTTGTACATACACCTCAGTGTAAAGTAAATAGTGAGAGCTGTTGAGAAAATTAACAGTACAAGGCTCATTAGAGCATCAGTGTCAGGTTTTAAAAAAAGCATGCACGCTTTGTCTTTGGAGTTCACCCTCGAGCGTTTTTTCTGCCTCATGTGGATTTATTAAAGGAATGACCCACCCGACGCTGAAGCGGATGAGACTTTGGTCAGAATCTGTAATACTGCCGTATCCTCAGCCACTTCACCTTGCACTCATCATCGAGACATGAACTCCCTTTAACTGCTGACACCAATTGAGAAACGCTTGCAACTCAGCGTGCGATCAGTGGCGCCTTCATTTGCAGCTCTACACCACGCACCGTGCCTATAAAAGCTGATAATGTGATAATTAAAAGAGCTGACAGGCAAGAACTGTCAGCGAGACACCCTGATTTACCAACCTCTGCTATTTGTTATACCTCTCAAATTACAATGCTTCTACCCTTGACGTATGACACATAAAATATCAATTGAAATAATTAACCAGGTTCAAATCGTTGTGAAAATATAGGGAAGTTGAGAAGTCTCGGTGGAGGACAGTTTGAGCGAAAATCTTCCCAGAAACATGACAAGATCGGCTTCAGACCTGAAACAAGGATTTCTAGCAGACAAAAGATCACTGCCACGTCTCTGTCTCTCCCTCTCTTTCTTTCTCTCTCAACCACACCATGATTTATTACCTGAAAAGACAAGAGAACTAATTAGTGGAGTAATTAATTAATATAAATTTGCATATTTGCATTTGCAATTAGTGCAGTCAACTGATTAGTCTGAGATGGGGAGTTTGACTCATCAGATGCTGGTGTGTGTGTGTGTGTGCGTATGTGTGAGTGTGTGAATGTGTGTGTGTGTGTGTGTGTATATGTGTGTGCTGGACCAGAACAATGATCAGACCAGCTGAGACATTTTTTTGGGGGGGGGACATCAGCGATGAAGAAACTGTGTTTTATTATTATTGTTATATATTTCACGTGTGTGTTTTTGGGGTGTATCCATGTACAGGATGCGTTTAAGTTTGTTTAAGTGTACACACACTCACCGGTGTGTGTACATGCTGTCATGGTCACTGCTGAACCTGCTGAATCTCTACCTTTGTGTGGTCTGAACTCCAGGCGTCGTCAACACTCCGCCTCCGGGGCCTCACACTGCCAATCGATGTCTCCAAACGTCCAATACAGAGAGATTGATAAGTCGCTTTAATTGATTCTCCTTGCAACAAGGTCATTCACAGGCATACGTCGGTGTGTGTGTGTGTGTGTGTGTGCGCTTGTGTGTGTGTTCCACATAACTGAGAAGTGCATATACCCATATCGAGTGCCAGCTGTGCCCCAGTGTGGAGTTGGCAGTGTGCCACTGGGCCTTTTCCATTGGGTGTACTTAATGTCTACGGTCCTGAGGTACCAACACTGTGCACGCCCCCCTGGTATGCTCCCACCATCCTCTGCATGTGAGGTGCCTGCTGGAATTTCTTAACCTTGTTTATGAAGAGCTGCAGCGATTCGATAAGACCGAATATCGACAGAAGCTATTTTGATAATCGATCAATCACTTTGCAGGATGTGCTGATTTCCTCTGTTTGAAACTGAATATTTTTGAGTTTTGGACAAAACAACATCTGAGCACATCAACAGAATAATTTTCACTATTTTCTGACCATTTTGTCACCAAATAATCATTAATTTAATAATAAAAAAAAAAAAGATCTGCTGGTGGATCAATAATAAAAAATAATTGTTAGCTGAGTGTTTTGTTGAGATTGGCTTCACTTATTCATTGTTTGGGGTCCCACACATTGCACAGCAGTACTGTATGTGTAATAATAATATTAATAATTGCAATTTTTCTTTTCTTCTAACCTTATTAAAACCCAACATGTCCAAAATTTCGCAACAAAACATGTTTGTAACTTCACATGGACGTGTTTAGTGATGTGACAGCTATCAGCAGTTTGTAGTCTGCAGCTTCAAAACATGCTGCTGAAGAATAAATCAGTGCTCTGGTTCATGTTTGGTTAGTTTAAACAAGACTTGGTCACAGAGAAAGATCATGGCTTAGGTTCAAACTAATAGTTAACGTTAGAAAAACATTAATAAGACATTTAAAGTCACTTGAACATAAGCAGATTCTGTTTATGGATATTTACTGAGAGGACCGAGAAGAAGAGGAAAAGTCCTGAAGTGATCATGAAAATTCAGACAATATGCTATACATAAACAACTAAATACTGGAGTACTAAAGTGATTCATGGACAAATAAATGTTACTTTTAACCCATCTTGTGTTTAAGGGTCTCTGTTTGACCTCTAATGAACAAACTGTTACTGTGTGAAGGCCTCATGCATCGAGCAAACAGAAGTTCATTATATTTAACCTTGTTTTACAGCTGTGGTCTCTGAGACCATGAACACAAGTCATTTTCAGAAACATGTCATCATGTTTATGAGCAATCCTCATCACGTGTGTTATGAAATTATGAAGTATTAAGATTGAGGTGTTTATATCTCTGTGTTTTAGATCATCGTGGTCCTAACGTGTCTTTTGTTTCTCATATTTCTCATTCAGACATTCATTTGTCATTTGTTAAATTTAATGTCATTTAATCATCTTGTTTTAGGGGAGGTCTTTGTTCAGGGCTCAGGCTTGTTTAACTGTCTTATAGATTAGATTAGATTATGTATTTTAAATGTATTGTTCATTTATTCTAATATGAAATCTGTCTGTCTGTCTCACCTGTTGAGGATGTCCCTGCAGACTCGAACATCCCCCGATTTCTTTTTTTTTTTTAACATTTTTTTTTTTTTTTTAGCAGGCAGAAAGACATTAATTCATCTTTCTTACACAAGGAGATGCAGATATTAGTTGTTATCCCTCTCCGGTCTGTGTTTTTGACGGTAAACGCGGGCCTCCCGGTGCCCATTACCGGAGCTGCCAGATGATCGGTGCGGAATGGAGGTCCCATGGGACACTGAACACGTGGTCTCGGCTGCCACAAGACGTCAGCGGCAGATGGCATGGGTACCCGCTGTTGGCATGAGTGTCATTCCTCAAAGAGAGAGGGAAGAGAGAGAGAGAGAGGGAGTGAGGGAGAGAGTGAGAGAGAGAGAGAGTGAGGGGGAGAGAGGAGGAAGAGCAGGTTGAAGCTTTTTCCTCTTAATTTGTGGTTTGCAAGAGAAGAAGCTGCAGATTCAGGAGAGGTATTTGGGAACATGCAAGACGCACGCTGACCAGAGGTTCGTATTTTTTATATTCATTCTACATTTGTTGACTTTTAGAGTGTTGGTTGATTTCTTAAAATGTGTGTGTGGTTTTGTGCTGCTGAATAAAAGCGCAGCACAAAACAAGTCAGTAAAGTTGAGTGTCTTTGAAAAGGTATAATAAGCTGTGACATTGGCCTCGCTCTCCAATTTGTTCCTCTCCCTCTTGGGAGGATCCATTCACAATGTAATTAACTGACAACCTTCAAAAAGACGTCGGTGTTGTACCCTGTCTTTATAGTTCATGTTTTGGTTTCCGCAGGAAATATGTTGACACTGCCATTCGAGGAATCTCAAATGATGTGTGAGCCGCGGTTTGGTGCCAATTATCCCCGTGAAAGCTTACCTGAGAGCCTGGAGCAGGAGCGAAAACACAACTCAGACAGGACCAACTCAGACATGAGGGAGGCCGGGGACGACGTCTCCGACAGAGAGGAGGACGAAAGGGAGGACGAAAGGGATGACGACGGGCTTCCTAAAAAGCGAGGCCCCCGGAAAAAGAAGCTCGGCAAGGAGCAGCTGGACAGGTCCAGGCTACGGCGTAATGAAGCCAACGCCCGAGAGCGCAGCCGGATGCACGGCTTGAACGCCGCGCTGGAGAGCCTGCGCAAAGTTGTGCCGTGCTACTCCAAAACTCAAAAACTGTCCAAGATTGAGACCCTTAGACTGGCTAAAAATTACATCTGGGCCCTGTCAGAGACTCTCAGCGCAGGGAAGAGACCGGACCTCCTCGCCTTCGTACAGACTTTGTGCAAAGGATTATCTCAACCAACAACCAACTTGGTGGCTGGCTGTTTGCAGCTGAATGCGAGAAATTTCCTCACAGACCACAACGGGGAGGTCATGTTCTCTGGCAGATCGCCCTACGATGCCATGTACTCGTACCCTGGCTCAGACATGAACACACCCCCCGGCCACAGCGGGACCAGCTTGGACAGCAGCGCCAAGCCGTTCAGACACTATAGCTACAGCGGCGCGTACGAGCCCTACTACGAGAACCCGTCCCCAGAGAGCGGGAGCCCGCATTTTGACGGCCAGCTGAGCCCCCCGATGAACTTCAACGGGATTTTCTCCCTAAAACACGACGATCCGCCAGATTACGGCAAAAACAGCCACTATGGCATGCGTTACTGCAGTGCGCCAGGGCGCACGGCTCTTGCGCATAACTCCATGTACCGAGTCTCCCCAGAGGCCCGTTTCCCCTACGACCTGCACGTCCGCAGCCAGTCCTTCCAAGCACAAGGGGAAGTTAATGGCTCTTTCCACAATTAATCAATCAGCTGGACAAAGTTCAAGTTTCAGAAGCGATGCAATTTCCCCCCGCAGATGTCGAGAGTGGAACGAAATGGACTCCAGACACGCTGATGCACTACAAAAAAAAAAAAATTAAAAAAAAATGCCCATTTTAAGAAGTCATTTTGTATTTAATGTTCAGTCTTGTTTTTCTTTGAAAACACGGTCAAAGTCTGCAAATTAGATGCGACGATTTCACTAAATTTGTGTCGACATAATTCAGACAAAAGACACCACAAGAAGGATTTAGCTTTGGAAACAAACGACTTCACTCTGAAGGCTGATTCATCTGACAGAAAAATGAAGATTTAATGGCTCACTGCCACATTTTGTTTCCACAAATAGCAGAATAATTCGTTTGAGAAGCAGGTTTGGAGCAGAGTGTTTACAGTTACAGTGCATTTATATATTTGTTACTGGCTGCACTGCAGATGTCGGTCATGATGTGGGTCACATAAAACTGACACAGAGGACAATTAATTAGATTTTTCTGGTTATTTAATTAGGATCACAGCAGTCAATAAAATGATTTTCGTGGCGAAATAAAAATAATAATAACAATTTAAAGACGTTTCACTTCATCAGGGAAGTTTGCTGAGACATGATTGGAGTTCAGAGATTCAGTCTGTTAGCAATAAAAGGTCAGCTGAGCTATGCAAGACAGCCAAATGCAATCTTAAATGATATATGTATATTTCCTCTCACGGGCCGTTTCTTCTCGTAATATCTAATTAAAATGATGACAATTACTCAAAATTTAATCACTAAAATGAACATGTTTGGAGACGTGCATGCGTTCAGGAGACCTGGTGATGATGTCATCTGAATTGGTCCTATAAATACAGGAAGTTGTGGGGAATTTAAAAAAATAAAATAAAATAAAAAAAGACTTAACAAAATAAAATGCATTTGTATTTGGAGTAAATAACGTGGTAACGAGGTGAATGTAAATTGTATTTATTTATTTAAGCTTATTTATTATACGTCCGTCAATTTGAATGTGGATAATATATTATAACAACAAAAAAATATTGTAAAATTCAACAGTGTTACCTTTTACGTGGATTTCCATACATTTAAAGTTTGTTTGTGTTGCATTGTTGTATATTTCACTGCGGCTGAAAGTCGAGGGCTGGAAGGAAAATCATTTTGTGTGTGTGTGTGTGTGTGTGTGTGTGTGTGTTAAGTGACAGAAACTATATGATGAATACGAGACAACATGCCTTAAAAAAAAGAGATGATGACCATCAATATGCAACGAACAGACAGTTTTGGATAGTTTGATGTGAACTTTTTACACTTCCTTGTTCCTGCTGAAGAGCAACTGTGATGCACTTCATGTATTTCTGCACAATGTTGGTGACTGTACCCATAAATTATGTTGCTTTTGTAACTTTACCCGAATGACGAATGATTATTGGATTATTGGATATTTCACACACTTACACACACCTCTCTCTCTCTCTCTCTCTCTCTCTCTTACACACACGCACACGCACGCACACACACAGATGCACATGCACGCTCGCACACACTCCTGAAAAACTCGTTATGGATCGAAATATTCGTGAAGTAATGTGTTAATGTTTTGTGATGTGTTTTGTCGCAATAAAATGAAGAGGCTGTAAGAGGCTTTATGTGGTAGCCCAGCTTCTCTCAGCTTTCTGTGGAAATGATCGACAGCAGGCGGATTGCAATTAAAAAATAATAAATTGTTATAAAAATAAATCAAGATTAAAAAAAAAGAAAGAAAGAAAGAAAAACGCCTCGGGCGTAATTTTATTTATTTATTTTGGAGAAATTGAATCTTTTTAATAATCTTGCATAACCTCTGAGGTTGTGGTGACACAGTTTGAGGCCTGTTTGTTTGAACAACAACTGTCAAAGTGTAAAGATTTTTTTTTTTTTTTTTATATATAATCACAATTATTCCCTGAAATGATACAACTATTTTAACTTCAATTGAAGTTTTAACCAAACAGCCGATGCTCAGATAGAAAGCCGTGAAACTTCGCGCAGCTTTCAAGTTCTTCTTTAGCCTTATCTGAGAGAGCCTTGTCGATATGATTTGATTTAATTTCAGCCGATCAGATGGCTGATTTGTCACAAAAATGCCCTCGAGGTGTTGGATGCCAGCCAGAGATGCTGATCTGAGTACTCCCAGTTGGGCCAGAACAGTGGAGGTGAATCCCCTGGAGATCCAGCACCTCCTGTTAGAGGCGGTCACGCCCTCAAAATGAACGAAGAAGCACGAAGTAGAAGGACGAAGTGATTTTATTTCCCCTTAAACATCAGGTTAATGTGAAGGTACACCTTTAATATATTTGATATGTTAGGTTTTAACGTTTGGAGAAGCAGGACATCATTTCATAGAAACAGTGGATAAGGCCGACGTGAAGTTATTCATTTATGTTTATATATCTGATTTATACATTTAATGCTTAAACACTGTGAAAACAGTAAAATTCATCATTTTAAAATCAGATTTCCATCATCGGGAAAGTTGAGACAGGAAGTGTGCGATGTTCACTTGAAGTTTTGGAGCATTGTGGCCCAGTGATGATCATTTTAACATTTGGTTAAAGCTAAATATTAATACCCAAACCACAAATAAAATACATCTCTAATTCATAAATGAATTTTAAAACAAATTCCATAAGTTTATATAAAGGAAAATATTTAAACTTAAGCTGTGATTGATGATTTGTATAGAAATTAAATTAAATTAAACAAACAAAAATACTTTCAGGATTTGAACAACCTTACCAAATTTCAGAACCTGTTTGGATAAAATATTAGATATTACAGTTTGTCTATAAAACAATAACAGACACGTGTATGTATGATGTATCCAGAAGCATAAAGAAATATATTTTCACTCCAAGCCCTGTCAAACACTCAGGAGCTAACATGTCTCAGTCAGCTGTCAGTAGAAAGTTGTGTGCTAATGTATGAAGTCAGGATTCATGTTGAAGATGAACTGAATGACAAATCACATTACAGCAGATTAGGAAGCTGCAAATCATCATCACAAAAAAAAAAAAAAAAATCTTGTTCTCTTTAATTTTGTGTAGAAAGTGAATTCAGGGGCATCCCATCCTGCAGTTATTAAACATATTTAATCACATTTGTTGCCTTGTTTGTTACAGATGAGCGTGAAATGAAGATAAAAGATGTGCAAACATTTGATTCAAATTTAATTGTGGAGGGTTAGAAGAGCAACAGCAGCAAAACATGAAATGACGGAAGCAGAAAGTAAGAGGAAGGATGACTCCGTTACTCAAGAGGTCGGAGGACAGAATACCGGGTAAATTTCACAAGATCTTTCTCTGTGGACGGACGCGGCTCCAAAGAATTCAGACTGTGGTGGAACTTGCATCATGTTGGTTTAGATGATGAAATAAATGCTGCTTTTCCAAGCAGTCAAGATATTCAGCAGCTTCTTGGAAGAAGATAAGAAACATTACACCTTTTTTTTTTTATTATTATTGAGAAAATGGCTTGTTATCCCGTCTTCATTCCCTCACTCATCCTTCTCTTCCTCTGTATCATCATAAAACTGGAAGGCCGGGTTACTGAAGGTCCCTTTGGGGCCCTAAAATCACGTCTTTAGCCCACCAATCCTTCACCACCAGGCCTTATTTATCTCATTCACTAAAATTCTCACCTTGTCAGTCTTAATGTTTTTCTCTATCATGGGTGTGTGTGAATATATATGTGTATGTGTGTGTGTGTAGGAGAAGCGGATTTAAATCCCTCATGGTGCCTCATGGAGAGCCTGACGAGGGTGAGGTGAGGAGGAGTTGAGAGGAGAGGAGGAGGGAGGAGGAGGAGGAGGGAGGAGGATGAGGAGGGGGGAGTGTTTGACGCCCACAGGGTCCACGGGGTGGCGTGCAGCAGTTTAGCACGGGGTCAAATGTGTACAGGTACCCCTACATTCATGCAGCTCATTAAGCTGGAGAGAGAGCGAGGGAGGCAGAGAGAGAGAGAGAGAGAGTGGGGGAAGAAGTATAGGGAGATAGAGAGAGAGAGAGAGGAGCATATGGCCCAGCTCTGTGTGGGAGGTGAAGGACAGGAATGGGGGGGGGGGGGATTTATATCGTATAGAAGTGAATTTGCAATTTGAGATGTGGTGTCATAATTAGTGCAAAACAAACACTGTGTTTCTATAGGGATGGAGGAAGTTTGCAGAAATGACAATAATCATCTGAGAAGTTGAGAAAAGTTTTCACCTATCACGCAAACACGAGCGAAACAGACGCATCCTCTTCTTTATATGTATATTATCTTGTAATATATTATGGTAATTTATTGTAATCAGCAGCCTTTTCCTGCAATGTCTGAAAAATCCAAGCACCAGTCAAGAAAAATGAAAATAATGTTCCCCACCACGTCGGCAAGCATCCTCAAATTTCTTGCCATTCCCAAGCCCCAGATGGTGTGGGATGGGAAACGTTCCCCCATTAAATTCCTAATAATCATTTCTCCTGCGGAATCGGGGGTGGTGGCAGTGGGGATGGAGGAGGGTGGGGTGCGAGTGTGTGTGTGTGTGTGTGTGTGTGTGTGTGGCTGGGAAGTGAGGATTGGGTTGGTGGGTGAGGGGAGTAGAGGGATTTGGTGTTTTAATTAGACAGATTTAAGGAGCTGAACCCCCCCCACCCCCCACCCCCCTCTCAAAATGTGTGTGTGTGTGTGTGTGCGATGAGATTCACTCATATTCATTTGTGCTTATATTTCTGCGAGTGTGGAAAAAATTACACATACGGGCGTGTGTGTGTGTGTGTGTCGCAGGTCACGGCAGGGCTGATGCTGCAGCAGAGGAGGCCTGACACTCTAGTACTATGGGCCAGGATCTCATTAACGTGTCAGATTGGTGGATCAGTCTCTCTGGCAGCCGGCCCGGCCTCTCACAGGAAGTACTTTCTCTCTATCTGTGAACTTGGCACTGAAAGGTTAGACAGGGTGGGTGGGAGGGAGATGAGGGGAATATGTTGGCCTGAAGGAGAGAAGAGAGGCATTAATTATAATATTTGGTCAGATTGGATAAATATTGAGTATAGGATTGTGGTTTAAGAGCTGCTTTCATCCATCGGGGAGTGGAAATTAATGAGTTATGAATAGTAGCGCGAAAAGAGAGCAGATCGACTCCTGCAGTTGCACTATTTTGGAGGTGGAGATATGCTAAGTATGTGACAGGAGCATCTGTCACTACATCACCTTTGTGCTTTGTGCTCTTTGTCTAGGGGTACTCTGACTGGGTGTATACATATGTGTGTGTGAGGGAGTGTGTGTGTGTGGCTACAATATGAGAGACTATAGGGTGGTTTCTGGAGCAGGTGGGAAGCATACAGGGGTGTGATCCTCTGACACCCCAGCAACACCCTATTTCAGGGCAGGCTGAGAGACACGGGTGCTACTGGGTGAAGTGGTTTCGATTCCCCCCCCGACTGTGAACACGAGCATCTGGTAGTCATGACTGCACCGTGCTGTAGATAGATGGTTAGATAGATTTTTTTTTTATGACTTCCCCTTTCCAATACATTATTTCAAACACATTTAGCTGAAAAATTTCACTGCAAGATAGAGCACGAGCGCGCTACCTAGAGAGACAAACAGCCATTTTTTTTATAAGCTGTTTTTCTTGGTAGGGATGTTGACTGTGAACATTTAAAGGTCCAGTGTGTACGATTTAAGAGGCTCTATTTAGATAATATGACAGAAATGAAATATAATATGCCTGAATAATAAGAATAGCTCTGTTTTTGTTACCTTTGTATGAGCGTTTTATATCTACAGATGCCACAGGTCTTCGTCCACCATGTTGAACCGCCATGTTTCTACCTTCAGTGTGGACAAACTAGGTACACCTTGTCGGTGGCCTCACGCTCCGGGGGACACAACTCAAGCTTCAACGTCCTCTGTGAGATTTTGAGACACTTCATGTCCTGCGTTCTTATGATTTCTGTCTTCAGCTTGAACATAGGTGACAGATATTACTGTATTAATACTCACTCCAACTGACATGACTGATCCCCTCACGGGCCGTCTGCCTGTGATGCCAGCATGTCTGTGTATAGACACCCTCTTTCTTTTTTTTACAGCCAGACTTTTTTATGTGCTGGAGATATTTGCCGACAAACAACATACGTCTGAGTCTACGTAACCAGGCAGGCAACTTGCCAGTCACAGAGTACAGCTTGTTGTGTCCGTTCTTCTTACTCTCTCACCAGGTAAGATCACCAGTAACAGGCCTTGCATAGCTTAGTTAGCTTCACCGCCTACACCTCAATGTCGGCATACGGATTGTCAGTATTTCCCATTCATCCTGCTAACACTGCCTCACGTATCGCCTCTATCCAGTTGTCTTCTTAAAGGCTAGTTCTGGGTTCTTTAGGTGTTTTTTTTACCCTGTTGGTAGTCTATCCAAGCACTCAGCAGCTTTAGGTATTTTTCTGTTGTTCGCTGGGAGACTGAAGTATCACAAAATTTAACGATTAATTGTTAATGATAATTAATTTGTCCTCTCTATGTGTTTTATTATTTCCTATTGAAAAACAGCATGCAGTGTGCAGAATAAGGTATGCACGAAAATACAGGACACACTGAACAGTGATTTTTGTTTTTCAGTACTAATCACTGGTTCCAAGTAGGGCCTTCCGCATTTTTTGTGTATATTATGCCATTGTAGTTTCTCCATCACATTTGTAAGGAGTGTAAAGTGAGGGGGTTGCAGTCACTAAGCGCACTGCTAGATGCTGCTAAATGAGAAAATCATACAGACTGGTCCTCTAAAAGTGTGATTACAGTTGTGATTACTGCCTTTCAAAGTTTAGTCAGATTAATACTTGCAAATGTTATTGCTTATAAACATGATTTGGAACTGAGGACATGTTTCATGTAAAAAATTAAAAAAAAAAAAACACATTAGTTATGCAAACACCAGCTGTAAAACATGGATAAATACAGTTTATTCATAAGAGATCTAACTAGTTAAACCTCTCATGGCTGACCCCAAACAGCCAGATAGATAGATAGATAGATAGATAGATAGATAGATAGATAGATAGATAGATAGATAGATAGATAGATAGATAGATAGATAGATATCAGTACCTACACACACAGACACTAATGTTATACCACCATCGCCAACATTCCCATTTGGAAATGAGAAATCACCAACATTAAACATGTAAGAACAAGTAGGAACTTTCTCGGCTCATCTAGACTAATTATATAGCGCTTTGTGAGGAGTCATTAGGTACATAATTAACTATCTATTAGTATGGAGAAAGAATCCATTCATAATATCTATACTAAAAAGACTTACTGCTCTTTCTTAACTCATAACGTATTGTTTCATAATCACTCCTCTTTATGATTAATAAGAATCTTGATCGACCGTCAAATATCGCTCATACAGGCCGATTCAGACGAGGCAATCACCGTGGTGACACTATATGCAGTGAATGCAGAATTTAATAAGAAAATCTCATTTTGTGGAAGTTGTCTTGAGCGGGATAAAACTGGTACACAAGCATCAGCTGGCAAAGAGCATCAACAAACAACAATGTGCATCAGCAAAATCCAATTAATTTTTTCTTGTATGGAAGAGAATACTCGTGTGCAGTTTACACTCTAAGACATACAGATGCACAACGGGACATTTTTTTATGGTGGTTATGATTGTAACAAATGTCCCAGCCTGGCAGGACAGTCATCTTATCGATGTATGATCTTTGTATGTAGAGTATCTTTGCGTTTCTTTTTAGTATTCTAGTCCATTCTGCGCCATCACCAATCTGTCCCATACTGCCTTTCAAGCATTTCCTGTGGGACTCATGCTGTGTTCGCAAGGCCTCTCTCTCTCTCTCCCTCTCTCTCTCTCTCTCTCTCTCTCTCTCTCTCTCTCTCTCTCACACACACACACACACACACACACACACAAACATGCACATACTGTGGTGACTGCAGAGGGAAGTGAGCTGTCTGTGGAGGGTTGGATTCTTGGTGTCGGTCCAAAAATGTGTCACTCGGGACACGCATGGCCTGCTGGAGGCAGGAATTCTGTCGCTAATGGGCCCCGCAGCCGTCGGCACCACCTGGGGATATGGGAGACGGGATGGATGGATGGGGGAGGATTGAGGAGGGAGGGAGAGAAGAGGGAGTGCATGCAGCACAATGCGTTGGTAACAAACAGAAGGATGTGGTGTATGTATGTGTGATATGGAAATCTATCTATCTGTCTATCTATCTATCTATCTATCTATCTATCTATCTATCTATCTATCTATCTATCTATCTATCTATCTATCTATCTATCTATCATCTATCTATCTATCTATCGTCTTCAATCTCGCATAAATTTAAACACTTTATTGTTCACTAAGCCGTGAAAGCAGCTTAAATTTCTTTTTTTAAATCCGCAGCAATAAAAAACAGAGTTTCTAAATTCTATTAGTCATAAACCAAGTGGTTTGCGTTCAATATGTTCTTTGAACTTGTGGAATTAATGTATTTAGAAGGAAAAGTCAACATTTTTCCCTCCCATGAAAGACAGCTTATAAAAAATGTGAAGGCATAAACAGGCAGGGCAGGTGTTGACGATGCAAATGAAACGGATGACAGATGGTGAGCCTCGCGATTGCTCACTGTGCAGATAATGGATGGAGGTAATCAAATTCCTCTGAGGCTTTGGGACTTTCTTCAGAACTTTCTCATCAATTGCACCATCAAACAGTACCGTCGTCAAATGCATCCCCCCTCAACCTCAAAAGAAGGGGTACAAAGAAGTTACAAGATTTTATTTTTTGATAGACATGGCCAAGTTCTGTAGTTAATGTTGAAAATACACTTTTCTCCTAATTTTTTATTTATTTTTTTTTTTTTTTGCGGGAACTCAACAGAAGATCTGTCTTAGAGGCACGATCCTCATCCCTTTGTGCCCAATCCAGGTGTCCTTTTATCTTCATACATGGTAAAACAGGTCTGTATACGCGGCTTAGTCGTAGATCAGATGACAAGTTTGAACAATAATGTACTCGGGCTGTTATAGAAAAACAACAATAACGCCAGCATGCCAACAAAGCAAGTCTGCAGGGGAGAGTCTGCTGTTTACAGCCATGCAAGCCCTCCTTTAATGTTCTCTGATCGAAGCCCTCATTGATTTATTCGCTCGAGCTGTGAGAGTTGTTGCTACTTCAAAAAAAAAAAAAGAGGACCATGAAAATGAGCATCTGATGTGTATTTTTCATATTTCTCACTGGAGGGAAACTGGCTGTAGTTCTGTAAATTTCCCCATCAGCGTGCTGACAGCCATTTGATTTTCATAGGGCCCAGTTTGAAGGTCAGTTTAATGGTCCATTTGTGTTTTGTATTCGTCTTGCTTCAGTGGAAGCTTCAAAACAAAGAGGGTCAGACAACGCAATAAATGAGTTTTTTTTTTTTTTTTTTTTATGAGTAAAACATGTCATTAAAAATGCAATAAGTCCTCCAATAAGTGTGGAAAGCACAACTTATCCTCCAAAGGATCCATCACAGCATTTCTGAAGAAATTCTTGGCTTCGCTGTTATCGGCATGGAAGACAAACGCTGTTGTGTCAGACAAGACTTGAAAACGCCAAATCTGTATTTGAAAAGCATTTTCCTGTCACAACACTCAAGAGCGGCATATTACTGCAACAATTCTCCTTCACACTTCCAGCTATGATAACAGCTTCAAGTGTCAAACATATGTCTGCAGAAAAAGCGTAGGAGAAAGTATCACAGAGGCAAAGGGAAGAAAGTATGCTGAATATCACAAGTTTTTATGTGTCAGGTGATGTTTTTTTTTTTATTATTATTATTACTAAATAAATGTGATAATTGCTCCAGAGAATGCACCATATTGGTTATGTTAAAGGTGCAAAAGCGTTTGCTTTGCGTTCCTTTTTACATTCGTGGAGTAATGCAGCACTTTCCTGACAGGCTGGTAAATAACCTGCTGGGAAGTGTCCCTTTCTAACAGTGTTCAGTGGCACCTAATTGGAGGGAAAAAAAGAAATCCATGATGACAATGAGAAACATATTGTTAGAGGAATATAATACACTAGCTCAAAATAAGTTTTCCTGTTGTTCCCTGCTCAACCAGATCAAGGGCACAAACAGCCAAGTGACTGTAATTAACTTTTCCCAACTCATTTGGATAATCTCTTCCTCAGTTACCTTAGCTTGTGTGAAATTCCCAATTAACTATATCCCGGCAAAATCACAAAACAACGCCATGTGAAATTTCTTAATGAATTCCTTTGTCTCTGACTGGCACAGATGAGGCATGAGAAAGGCACATGTACGGCGAGCGTATTAGTTAGGCGAGCCCATGTGATGGTGCCCGTTCACGGCTGACGGAGCGTTGGTATCCTCGGGCATGGCTGCCAAGCTGCCAGTCTGTGCCGTCACACCTTGCTGCCTTTAAAGATTGCCCTGCAGAGACGGGGAGGGGGTACGGAGGGCCTCACGTTTTTAACAACGCACAGTCTGGCAACCCAGGAGGGTTTACGACTCAGGATCGGTGCCAAGAACTGCCCACAAGAGAGAAGGGGGGATGAGGGGAGAGAGGGGGTGAGCAGGAGGAGGAGGAGGAGGAGGAGGAGGATGCAAGGAGATATGGGTGTAGAGCACACACACACACACACACACACACACACACACACACACACAGCCAGGCCTCCATCAGTCACATTCACGCAAGGTATGTGTGTATGAATATGTGCACATCTGAACACTTCCTCTATATCAGTGTGTGTAAGGAGAGGCAGCTGGGTCCAATGTCGGGGCGTATATTGAAACAAAACAGTATGTCAAATCAATTCATCAAGCTTTCTCTGTGACATGTTAAGGGAAAAAGAAGAGTGTGCACACATATTATGTACCCCTAGCATCATGCACACACACACACACACACACACACACACATACTTTGCCTTTTCTCGGTAATCCACACAAATGGCAGTGGATGGCAGAATGTAAATGAGCTGGTTATTACACAGCAACGTTCATCAAGCTGAGCTGGAAAGACTTCAATGGCCCTGATGAATATGCATGCAAATTTGTTAATTAAGTTAATTATTCTGCTGAAAATTCATTTGTCTTCCCAAGGACATTTCTGCGATGATTTTAACATGTTTCCACCATTAGTCATGCACGGTGCTATTGAAAATCACTTCTGTTCACCTTTTGGAAAGTTGCGGCCAAAAAGGGGGATAGAACACCTACAAATGAGGAGGAGGAGGGACGAGGCAGGTAGAGGACAACATATCAGGGGCGTGGAGTGTGGACGGAGGTAGACGGCAGCTGGTGCAGCCTGAGGATAAGAAAGGGTAAGCCAAAAAGCGTGTTCGGTAGGATATTAGCTCAGTGGGTAGAGCATTGAGGAGTCAGTGCCAGGTCTGGGGGTCCGGTTCTCATTGGGATCCTCCAAAAATGTTTTCATTCATAGTACTGCAAAGCACTTTGGATAAAGATCTATATGTTCTGTCATTTTATCTGGTGTGAGGTTATGTTATCTTATGAGAAAACATGGACAGAAACACACTTGATGTGGAGGTTATACTCAAAGACATTCAGTTTATCGGCTAAATATGTACATGTCTACTTAATGCACCTATGCTCTTCGTCAGTGGCCTAATCTGTAAGTTTTGACCACATAAATTTCAGATATATTCCGATATTTGATCATGTTATGTCATAATGTTATGTTCTTTTATGTTGTTGCATGACCAAACTAATTCAAGCTCAAATGTTGCTGTCAGGCAAAAATTATCAAGTTATTTTTCCTCCACAAATATAAATTTGTTATATTTATATATATGTATATATGTATATGTATATATATTACACTATACCATGGAAATTTGTTTTCTGTATGTTGTACAGTTTAACTGCTAGGAGCACAATCTTTTACTGTAACAGAAAGACTTACTGGGATCTATTTATAGAACATGTCAGAAGTTAAATATAATAATAAGTATGTTTTAATCAGTGTATGATCACCTGAAAAAAGAGCTATTGTGTTCGTTACCTGATGTTGCGATCCATTGGAAGTCAGAAGTCGACAGTCGAGTTGGTATCCCCGACCTCGGATCTAAATGTGTCTCAGTGCATCTGCCTGGGAAACATGGACGCCTGCAGCAAATGGATGTTTCTATGGCAAGTCTCTGAGCTAAAAAAGCGTCTGTTTAGCAGACTGTAAAATAGACAAGAGGAGTAAGCTGGCACTGCATGCTCACAAAGACATCTATCAGAAGCAAATCAACTGAATGACAATGGAAATGGAAGTTATTTCAGCACGTTTCACAACACAAACAGTACATCTGGATAAGATTTGATGGGCACTGAAGTCAGAAAAACTCTCTTTTTCTGATTTTATCTGAATGACTGTTCTCATGGCTGTCTCACTGAGTTCAGAGTACAGCAATATAATGAGCTCTACAGAGGGAGCAGGTCCTCTTCCCTGGAGTCCGCCATTTTGTACCACCACGTTTCCCAGAACAGACAAAGCAAACACTGACTCTAGACAAGCCCTGTTAAATTTTTTGGGGACCATCATAGTTTCTCCTACACACTCGGAGGGGTGAGGTGAGGGTTATTCAATTGGTTGCAATATGCAGCTTCACTGTTTGTTGCCACTGTACCTTTTTTTATATTGTAGCACATTTCATCACATACTTGTACATAACTTTAATACCTCCAGGAAATCCTTCACATCTTTAGTTTTGAGCTCATACGTTATGTTCATGAGTTATGGTTAGGGTCAAGGTTAACCGATGTATGATTTCATTTCCCGTGTCGTGTTTTGTTGTGAAGGTGAAACATAAAAAAATGTTCGTTATTGTCCACATGCCTACTCCAAATCATTGTCCAGTCTTTCACAGTGCCACAAAGTAAACAAAAAAGTTACATGAAATACTTGTAAATGAGCAACATTAAAAGTGAAAGTTGCAAAAGTTTGAGACACTGTAAAAAAAAAAAAAAAAAAAAAAAAATTAAAGATACAGAACAAGCCAGATGGGAAAAATTTAGCAAGAAACATCAGGACGCACTGTTTGATACATCAAATGGCCAGTCTTACAAGAGGCAGCTAAGCCTTTGCAGTAGGCCTAGTCTGAATATCCAGATGTTTGATTTGTTAATTAAGTCTCCATGGTAGTTAATCACTGTGTTTTTCTATCTGACAACAGCAGGTAAGTAGAGGAGGATGACCCTAAAATATAGAGTTTTGATGGTGTGGGATGTGCTGAGACAGGCTGCATTTGTTCTTTGTGGTGAACGTTTCTTTTTGAAAAGGCAGCCAAAAAAAGTTGACTCAAAAAAAAAAAAAAAAAAACAGCAGCATGTCCCTCCAAAAAGCAGCAGGAACATGAATGTATACTGAGAACAGTACATCTCTTTTGTAGGCACTCTTGTCAATCTATAAGATAGTACATCTCTTTCTTTGTTTTTCTGGCTGATATGGAAAGTACATCAGACTGTAAATAATAATGTGGTCCAATAATAATGAAACAAACAGCATTATGCCAATACCCATGTCCCCTCTAGTGGAGAAACATAGCACTGCAGTGACAAAATTAAAGTCAGGATGCAGCATCAGAGGTGGTTATTTCTCATCTATCATCTACGAAATGCGCATTTTTTAAGAGCGAACATATGACATCCATCCTTGATTCATGACGGAGCAAAACAAAGAAAGACGTGTGTGTGTTTGCATTTATATGCGAGGTGAGGTTGTGTGTTAGACACTGAATCTAATCCTTTTTTAAAAAACATTTTATTCCCGTGACAAATTCAATCAGGATGAGGTGCATTAGTGAAATGCCATACATGCCAGTGTATGTCATACAAGGATTAAGTCATCTATATTTGTTCACTAAAACAGTTGTTTGTAATGATAAGGCTGACACACTTAATCGATTTGCATGCATTTCCCTGACAGTCCAGATTAACAAGCAATAGCCTAAGACTTTATTAGCAATATGCACAAGGCACGCACACATTTACACATTTGCAAGGCATCAATTAAATTCACATATGGTTGGAGTAATTATCATTATAGATAACTGAAATTAAAGGGGGCGATATCAATGTGAAAAAGGAGGTTGAGTTGCCCTGGAGAAAAGAAGAGCAGGGAGTGAATGTTAGGGCCAGGGAGGGCTAGTAGCAGAGACTACATAAGAAAACAGCAACAGCTGTTTAGCTTGTGGCTAAAAACAGGATTGAACAACAACATCATTTGCTAAGAAAATGATCTGTGAAAAAAAAAAAAAAGAGAGAGAGAGATTCTGACTCGAAGATAAGAGATGGGATGTTGTAGATTGTCTTTTCTGTTTGAGCTCTGTGGGGTGAGTTTTCTTCTGTATTTGTCTATTAATTCTTACAGTCAACTTCCTCCATAATATTTTTATTTGCATATTAAAAAATAAATAAATCTGAAAGCAAATTTTGAGTCTTTTTAACACCAGCTCCACAACAAGGTAAGACGCGATCTAACAGAAGTTTGATCACTTGCTTCTCAGAATTGCTGATCAGTCCAAAAGCTGTTTGCAAACAGAAACCGCACGCAAGATAATGGGATGGCTGTTCTCCTAAATGCATCACATAGAAGCAGTGCAGGTTTGTGAAACCTCTCTGTTCATAGGTCACGGGTATTTTGTGTTTACAGGCTGCATTAAGACACTAAATACGGGCCACTTTAATGTTGATTTACAACTTTATTATCACTACAGTATCCAGTTTTTACTGCTTTTACACACACACTCACAGACAAAATTCGGCACAAAACGCTCTCCCGGTGCCTGCCAGAGAATGTGTGAGCACACCCGTGACTGCTCTGCCCTTGACTTGTATCCATTCATCCAAGCGTGCGGGATGGTTTAGTTAATTAAGCTTAATCTACCCCCAGAGACAGATATGAGTGCTGTTACAGTGGCCCACTGAGCTGTCCCTATACACTCCTCTCTGGACCCCCCGTGGAGCCATCAGGGCCGTGCTACTCAACCATGTTCAAGTACACTGACAGGGCTCTGGAGAAACACATTACATATAATAGAGTTAAAAGATTTGGACCACAGAAGAAGAAAAAAAAAGGTTTGTGAAATGGTTTAATTACTGAAATGATATAGCTAAATTAGTCATTTCAAAGAAAAGTAACCAAAAGCACATGGACGGTTGGGTTAGATATTCTGCACTGCCTCTGATTTTCATCACAAATCTGTACTGTTATATTAGATTTATTGATCCTGCTGCTGAAAATCACATAGACAAGGTGGCTCCAGACAGAAATACATCGCTGATCTGTTAAAAGAAAGAAGAAGAAACAACAAGAAGAACAAGAACAAAAAATAAATGGCCGAATAAAAAGGCCTAATCCTTAATTGTTGGATATGTATTACAGAGTTTGAGTTATAGTTGAATGATAAGCACCTTGTTTGTGATTGATCATAATTCAAAACACAGGCTAATAACATAATCAGAACATGACACATTGAAAACATACTGTAGATGTGACATGGTTAACAGAGCTCTCATTCGACTAAATAATGTGTTTTTAAGATATTTTACTGAATGCAGTATGCGAGATATCAACAGCAGTTTTGCATTACAAGTGAAATTGTCCATCCTGTACCTCACTGTGTGAAATGCATAGCATTGAAATGATTATTAAGCAACATATTCACATATCACATTGTTACATAATTATGATTCTTTTCTCCTTTTTAAACATTAACCTGGTGAACCACCAGCCTTATTTCCTTTCATTTTTGTTGCCATCTTGTGGGTTGAGTTGTTCAGTGCAGTAAAATAGTCATAACAAAGTGATCTAAGTGTTGATTTACGTATTGCTATTGATTTAATAGATATAATAGATAATAGCTGCTGTTTTCTGTAAAACAAAGTTTTGATTAGGTCAAGACACTCTTCTGCTTTACTTACAAGCCTCATTTCAAAAGCCACCAAATATCGGTTTTGCTGCTTCCTGTGCTGTATTTCACTACGTGTGAGTTCAGGAACTTGCAGAGGATGTTAGAGGGGCAGAACGACAAGAGCCCAGTGGTGTAGTTCAGGATATATGCAGGTATACAGAGTATACCCACCACCACAGAGCTTCCAGGTCTGAAAAGTGAAGCTAACATGGAAATGTCTGAAACTTGCATTCTTTCTAATGGCCAACAGGGGAGGGGAGGATGAGTAGATTGTGTTCATAAAGAGATGCATATCATCAGCAAACATGCTCAGGTAAGTAGTGAATTAAACAATGATGAGCCTACAAGGATACCAATGGCGATAACCATCTTCAAATAATAAGACTCCCAAGTCAGAATAGTTTCTGTTCTTCTCGATATGGCCTCAATGTAGCAAGCAAAAAACCCAGCGAAACCACAAGCAGCAAACTTCAGCTCACACTCACTGCAGGTTTTACTCATCGATGTAAACTCAGGAAACTGTGTGAAAATATAAGCAGCAGCCTCTGAGATACTGAAAACCACCACACTCAGACACTAAGTATCAATCCATTGTCAAAGTCACGTAGCTTGCATTTTATCCCCACTCTGAACGATTAAACCTCGTCATGACACCTGCATGCTTTTATGTTATGTTGTATATGTTGTTGCTACATCTTCTGCTCTTTATATCATCTACATTGTAAACTCTAATGCGAAGCTACATTGTAAATAACAGAAGTGCTCTGGCTAGTGCCAAAGAAATCATTCGAGTCCAGTTCAGAAGTTTGCAGTTGTGGTGTTAGTTTATTGAAGCATGCTGGCATACTGGTGAACTTATAGACCTAGAGTCCATCTGGGCCAGTGAGTTGACCCAGATGAAGAAGACTGTAACAATACATAACACCACCAGTATAGTCCTGTACTTTTTTCTGTTGGAAGCCTGCAAAACTTTCTTGACGATGGCAGAATAGCAGAAAACAATGATGGCAAATGGGAGGAAGGAGAGCAGTGACACTTGGAGATAATATCCCAGTTTGGTCGAAGAATGAAAGTCTTCAACCCAACATATGTACATTTCGTCCCAGAGTTCAGCCTTTGCTATCATAGCATCTCTTATGGATACTGCAATGTTGACGATCCAGGCAGCTACACTGAGCCAAATATGCAAGAGTAGCCACTGTTTATAACAGAATGTTTGCTGGATGGACCATTGTAAAAGAAAATTGCAGCATAAACCCATTTCTAGAGGCACCGCTACACCACAGAGCTTCCATGTCTGAAAAGTGAAGCGAACACGGAAATGTCTGAA
This sequence comes from Protonibea diacanthus, assembly GCA_028641955.1. NCBI lineage: Eukaryota > Metazoa > Chordata > Actinopteri > Sciaenidae > Protonibea > Protonibea diacanthus. Next base: position 17,055,726 of record CM053988.1, on the reverse strand, counting down.
ACATGCATTTGGTCATAAAGGGATACACGTCATCAGCATACATACTCAAGTAGGTTGTGAAATGACAAACCATGACAAATTTTTCCTAAGAGGCCATATGTATGCCAAGAAAATATTACACCACACCAAGACTACCAAGTCAGAATAGGGAGGATCTTTCCTATTTTTCATAAGGTGAATGCATGAATGCATCAAGTCATGATATCTAGAAATGTGAAATGAATCATGCACCATAGTGTTACAAGACTGTAGTTTTAGTCGCTGGACTTCCTTAAAATTGTGACTTTTGCTTCATTTCTTAGAACTATAACCAGTAACTGTAATTACCTTATGTACTCTAGCTGCAACTGGTTGCGTCTGACCTGTACCCTGACATCTTTGACTGTCATTTGGGACACTCTAAACTCCCTAAAACACCTCATAATAACTTATAATATTTTAGACATTATTGCTAAACGGTAAAATATACATTCAAACCTCTACCACAAATACTAATGTAAAGGTACATAGAGTAAATCCCTGTTAAAAAAAAAAAAAAAAAAAGAGAGAGCGAGTCACTATAAGTTTATCTGATGGGTTTTATTATGTCTGATTTTAGGGGGTGCTGCAGCCACCTCGGCACCCCTTCTTCCCACATCCATGCAAAAGATGCCAAATAAAACCAAAACTATTGACATTAGGTAAGTGAGAAGTGTGACATGTTTTCTAGAGCAAAAGCTACAATACTAAAATTAAGAGATACAAGATACAAGGTCTTTATTATTACACTGTATGCAGCTATTTAGTCATCATTGTCCAGTTTTGGTCTCTTACGAACAGATTCTACATTCTTATACAGATATCTGTTTATAGAGATACATAGAATAGCATTAACTGCTCTGAGTGTGAAATAAGTGAATGTGAAATAAACATGCCATCAATCACAAAAACAGAAACGGGGTGTTGCTTACCGTAAATGAAAAAAACAGAACTTGTTTCCAATGCCCAGTGCGTTTGAGGAAGTGAACAACTGTCTGCTTTAGTGGCACTTTTGAATTGGGATCAGCAAATAAAATTCATGACAATATATTTTTATATCTGAGACATCAGTAACATCTTTCCTATTTTATGTTTGTCAATAAAAGCTAATTCAAGGCAGACAAGGCTTTCCCATTTAAGTTTGACACATTTTCACAAACTAAAAAGAAATCATGAATAAAAAAAAAATTGTACATATTTGAACATATTCAAAGGGATAAATCATCATATAATATTATTGAAATATATAAAACCTTGCATGAAACTGCACACACTCATCGGTACTGCTGTCTTACTCTGTCTTTGACCATTGTCAAAAATACTTGCGCAGCAGAATTTCTGGGATTTCCTGTCATGTCGCAACATTTGGCGACATGACAAAAAAAAAAAAAAAACTAGATGCCAGCTTAGCTTTACTCAAAAATATTATAGTAATAGCACAGTCATACACAGTTCTGCATTAAAAGCAGGCTCACATATTATCATGCACACTGACATGCCTCAGATTTTCCTTTACACATATTCCTCATTTACTTGGCACATGTAAAATATATTTACATAAAAATCGAAAAAAAATATTTTTAAGGAACTATTAAATAAATACAAACTATGATGAATAAAAGCACTGACAGATTGAATAATTGTTGCATTTCATTAAGTGTGTGTCTATTTGGAGGGTAGATCCAAGGTGATAGCTGAGTTTTGTACTGTAAAAGCTACATTGTGAATAAAAGTAGTGCTCTGGCCAGTGCCTCTCTCTCTGTTCTTCTTCTTGGGATTCTCGCAGCGTAAAAGTTGCAAAAGGTGTCTTCGCGTCTTTTGTGAGAGCATATACAGCAGAGGGTTCATACAGCAATGAGAAAAAGCAACTAAATGACATACAGCATAGGCAATTTCAAAGCGCTGTAACTCATGACAGTTTGTGGGTTGATACAAAGACCAGACGAAAAGAAAAACATTGTAAGGACCCCAGCAGAGGAAGAAGACTGTAACAATACATAACACTACCACTATAGTCCTGTGCTTTTTTCTGTTGGAAGCCTGCAAAACTGTCTTGATGATGGCAGAATAGCAGAAAACAATGATGGCAAATGGGAGGAGGAAGAGCAGTGACACTTGGAGATAATATCCCAGTTTGGCCGAAAAATGAGAGCCTTCAACCCAACATTCGTACATTTCGCCCCAGCTGAGTTCAGCCTTTGCTAACATAGCATCTCTTATGGATACTCCAATGCTGATGATCCAGGCAGCTACACAGGCGCATATTGCACACCTCTGCCTCCTTACAGGTTTGCTTGGCCAGTTGAGAACCACTGTTATGAAACGATCCACAGTCATGGCAGTCAACAGAATGACACTACTGTACATACCAGTAATGTATGCTGCAGTTATAAATTTGCAGGCCAAGTCACCAAAGATCCAGTGGTGCAAAGAATGGACAGCCCAGAATGGAAGTGTGACAGTGAAGACCAAATCAGAGCAGAGCAGGTTCATGACGAACAGATTAGTGACATTTTTCAGGTTCTCATAGAAAACAAGAACACATAAGAGAAGAATGTTGCCTGTGACGCTGAGGATGAAGGTCAAAATGTAGAAGGCGCCTTTGATGGTTTCCAAGTCAGGCAGCAGACAATAACCTGACACTTGAGCATTGTTGTTCACAGCTTCATTTTCCATTGTGGAGTTATCTAGGAAACATGAGCACAAAAGTAAATTTGCTTAAATGTACTAAAGACTGAGCACACGTCTACAACAAATGTTTTGTGAAATATTAACCAAGTAAATTACCCTAAAATATGGAGCGCAAACACAGCAAGTACAAAGCAACTTACCCCGAACAACGGCTGTCACGTCTGCTGGTTTACATCCAGGACGAAGAGATGTGATATACAAGACCAGACTCATGGTTCCTCTTTTTGTTTCACATTAAGTCAGAATTGCTGCATCAGTATTTCACTTTAAGCATGACTTTGAAGCAAAAAGAGAAAACCCCAGACCTTAAATTGTGACTTTTTTTTTTTTTATTATAAAACATGGAAACAATGGTTATGATGATGATGTAAATACAGACACAAACGATCAAAAGTAAAATATAAAATAAAAGTGTGCATGTGACTGTTTAAGGTGAAAACATCACGTTTGATCCAAATGATTAATATGAAAAAGTAAAATGCAGTTAATCAAGGTGAATCAAATACAGCTATATTATCTCTAGTACAATGTATAATCAATTTATCAACATGCATTTAAAATCACGTGTATAAATGTATTAACACAAAGATACAGGCTCACTGCTCTTTCACAGTACAGTGTGATCAGAAACAACAAGATGATGATCGGATGAAATCACGAATGAAACAATATACACTACATATCACTTTCCAAATAAAACCATCACATACTCAGCGGCCGATGTATGAGGTACACCTTTCTCTAGTAGGCCCTCTCTCTTCTGAGATCTGGTGTGGAGATCACCAGAGCAGCAGAAGTAGCCATTAGGTGGAGGTGAGTAGACATTGGACATTGTCAGCAAACATACTGATATAGGTTTTGACATTTAAACCATGATGGATTGGTAATAAGGGGCCTTATGTGTGCCAGGAAAATATTCCCACACCATTACAGCAGACTGAACAGCTGACACAAGGCAGGATGGATCTTGTTTACACCAAATTCTGAGCCTACAACGATCATTAGACAGGATAATGTTTTGCATTTTTCACACAATGTTTGCAATTTTCTTACTGTGCAGTTTTGGTTAGTCTAGTCTAGTGTGAAGGCCAGAGAAGCCACAAACAGCAAATAGGCACTCACTGCATGTTTTTTTTTTTTTTCTAATTGTGACTATAAACCTGGGAAACTATTGTGTGTGAAAATATCAGGAAATCAGCAGTTTCTAAGATGCTTAAACCACTAAAGCAGATACTAAGAATCAGTCTACAGTCACATAGATCACATTACTTCCCCATTCTCATATTGGAACAACTAAATAAAATTTGAAATATACAGTATTATATATAATAAATATATAGTTGTTGCCACAGGATCAGCTGATTAGTCATTTACATTAACAAGCAGGTGTATAGGCGTACCTAATAAAGTGGTCATTGAGTTTATGTCAGTCATAAAGGTATAAATTCATTGTAGCTTGACAACTATACAGACTGCTGAGTAGGCCTGATATATATAATATAAACAATTGTGCTAGTGGCTCCGCGGGGCTGTATTTAAGAAGCACAGTAGTGCACAATGCTCTGACACTAACAAACTATGTATGTATGCTTATCATTTTCACCTTCTTCTTAAAGTTTCCTGTTCAAAGTATCATGGCAAACTAAAATGGTCAACAGGGTGAATTTGCTCCCTGCTAAACAGAATGCTGATATTAGCATTCAACTCAAAGGACTGCTGTGTCTGACTACAGACTCACAAAGCTACTAGCGTAGCTGTAGAGCATGAATTTCAGTGAACAGAATCTCTTCATTTCTTAACAAGGCTTTTCTCGTGAAATATTTCCAGGAACATGTGAAAAATTCACTGAACTGCACTTTCTCACTATGGTACTTGTGTTGTATTTTGTCATGTCAATGGGATTTGGATTTTTTATTTCATTTCTGCTGTTTAAATCTGCAGTGACAACTCGCTTGTTATCGATGTGATTGTAAGTGGCCTTTGCCTTTTGCGAACGCTGCTGTTGTTGCGACCCAAACTCTTCAGCATTTTCTTCAAGTGGTTTTTGTATTTAACACCCACAAACACATAAAACACAGGGTTAAGGCAACAGTGTGAAAAGGCCAAAAACCGGGTAATGTAAAAGGCATAATCCAGTTCTTTTAATTTTTCACAATTTTTAACGACAGTCCTTGATTCTACTGCTGGTTGGGGCCGCAAGTAGAAAGACTGCAGAAATATTACAATATTGTAAGGTGCCCAGCCCAGAAAGAAAACAACCATGAGAGTGAAAATGAGTTTTAAAGTTTTGGTCTTTCGTCTTTGGGCAGTAGGACGCAGCAACCTGCACATGATCTGTGAATAGCAAAAAATGAATACAGCTGAACTCAATAGGAAGAGAATATTTTGCTGGTAGATTCCCCATAAGCTCCCATAAGAGCTTTCATATTGACAGGTACTCTGGTCTATGACTTTGGTGAATTGGAAGGCTGGAATGGCGACCAATGCACTCACTACCCAAACAACTAGTGATGCTAGGACACTGTGGATGCCTTTGGGGGACACAATGTTAGACAGAGGCCTCATGACAGCTACATAACGCTGAACAGTCATCAGGATGAGGAGGATACCACTGCTGTAGAAGCCAACATAGAAGACATAGGTGACTATTCGGCATGCAGGCTCCCCTAAAGTCCATCCATACATATGGTAGTTGGCCCAGAAGGGCAAGCCTGCAGTGAAGACGAGATCCGATACAGCCAGGTTCAGGATGAAAGCATTGTTGAGAGATTTGACATTCTCATACTTAGTCAGAATCACAATGACCAGGATGTTGCCAAACAGACTGAAGATCACAACAATGGAGAAGAACAGTGGAGTGATGATTGCTCCAAACGTCATGGTGCTTGTTCTGTCACACACTTCATTTTCACGTTGATCGTACTCAGCGTAGTACTCGGCATAGTCATAGGCACTTTGAGTTGATATAACATTTTCAGTTGTAGCCATTTTCTTTCTGCAAGAAGAGAGAGTCTAAATTTCAAAAAAGGCTTTGTTGAATCAAACAGGTCAGATTACACAGACCTGATGACGTTTTCATCTTAACGTGCCAGTTGGACCAAAAGTCAGTGACATACTGTATGTGTATCTGTTAATCAGTTAATACACTTTGTTTCACAATATGTGTCCAGTTAATTTAAATACCATTTATAAAGTGTTCTGTATATTATTGTTGTGATTGTTCAAAGCAGGGCCCTGTGGGACTCTTTGCCCTGAGGGGTGAAATAACCCAAATTGTAATTTTCTTCCATGTTTGGAAAAAAAATTATGTTTTGATCAAAGACGCCAACACACAAAATAAACTTCTGATTAAGAAAATGTGTTTTCAGGTCTTAAAATAATTCAATTCTATTAATGTCTCCAGTAATCCACAGGCTTTACTGAGGGCCGTTTACAGACACTGAAAATATTCTCTGTGAAAATTCTGGTTCCCAGTTTTTCACAGTTTCACAAGCAAAACATCATAACGTATATCAAAGCAGCAGCAACAACATTGGCAGGAACACTGAAATAATGCATAAAAAACGGTGTACTGAAGCTTATTTAATCAGTGATGTTCCCGTTTATATGACACTCTAAACTTAAAACAAATCAATCTGCTCACATGTCATGGATCCAACATGGTGTGTATTAATTAGGGTTGGAAATAAGGTTGTTATAATATTATAGATATATCACTGATAAACAATAAATAAAAGCAGAAATAAAACCTCTACCACACACTAATGTACAACATAATTATAGTAAATCCCAGTAAAAAAGGAGAAAGTCATTTTAAATTTAACTCATGGGTTTACGTGTACTGCAACACATCCATGCTAAAGATGCCAAATAAAACCAAAACTTTTGACATGGCTGCCATTAAAGGTAATTTAAGGTAATAAAAAGGTTTTTTTTCCAAGCCTTAGTTACAGTATTACTGTACTCTACCTTATTAGAGGTCTTCACTGCAACAAATTTTTGAAAAATGTGGAAACAGCTGGATGTTCAGCACACACCAGAGTCCTCCCTGCAAATGTTACTGGAACACTGAACTGGTCCTTTAGGTATCGACCACAAAGGTGAACAGAAAACGTCATTTTCATAACATCCACACATGCTGTCGGTGGTGTAGCTTATTCTCAACAATGCATGCAACAAGACAGCTTCCCCTTAATTGTTAATACTTGTTTTCATACTTCGGAAGTGTACTTAAGATTTCAAATGTTTTGATTGACTGTTGGCTGATTGTTACGTCTCTAACAGTGCTGTTCTCAGTTTTTGTCTTTGCAACTTTGTCACCACAGATATGAATATATGAGGTGTCGTTGTTGATGTGACAGTCTCCTTTAGTAATGTGAGTTCTGATTTTTCAGGGCCCTGATTCATTAATGTTAAATTGTGAATCATTAATGTGAATAATTGGTTTTGGCGTACAAAAAGGTTACGTTTTTGCTGTTGTTTTATCTAATGAATAAGAGATATTCAATTTTAATGATTTAACAGATTTTTAACAGATAAAAGTTGTTACCCACATTTGAGAAAGTGGAACAAATCTTAATCTTTGGCATTTTTGTGATAAATGACTTTTAACTTTTGACTTTTACAATTATTCAAAAAATCAATAATTCATTTTCTACCAAATGATTACTGTAACATCAAAAACATCATCAGTGTCAGTGTTATAGTTAAAAAACAAAAACGTATGTAAAACAGGCAATACGACAGAAACTCATCCTACTATTGCACCAAATGTCTATTAACATTAGAATATATGTAAAAAAGGAATACAATTAACCAACCATATTCTATATTAATCTGTTGTATGCTGTTTACATATACTATACTTTTGCTGACTTTACTTCTGCTAACCACACCACTATGTCACTGTCACTGAGCTCTTGCTCTATCGTTTCTATTTTTATTTCAGGTCTTGTTTTTATTTTATATACCTATTATTTATATTTTACTTTCTCTGTTTATATGTACTTATTTCTGTAAGTTGTGCTGCAGCAACACCTGAATTTCACCTCATAAATGCTTATTTTATCTTATCTTCCTTTCATATAACTGCTTATCCTCATCAGCGTCACGTTGGGACTGGAGCCTATCACAGCTGACTTAGGGTGGGAGGGGTGGAATATTGCCTTTGTCTCTTTGCACATAGAGACAAACAACCACACTACAACTTAGAGTCATCAGTTAACCTATTAGGTTCATGAATCTGGACTGTGAGAGGAAGCTGGTGTACCCGTAAAGAACCCACACAGATACAGGGAGAACATACAAACTCCACACAGAAAGGCCCCCAGCCACAGAAACAGACAGAGCATGTACATAAAAAACAAACAAACAAAATACTGACAAGTTACAACAATTTACGGGCTCAGCAAAGGCAGCTGCAGGCAGGTAGAGAACGGTTATTGAGAATGACCTTAAAGTTGCAGAGGAGTGGTTTTAGTGTTAGTTATTTAAGCTCTCGCCCAAAGTCACCTGGGATAGGCCCCCACCCCACCATGACCCTGATGAGGAGAAGCGGTCACATGTAATGGATAGATGCATGGGTGGATGGGTGGATGGATATTCCTTTACTAACAATACAATAAAAAAAGACAAAACAATTATTTTTCTAGATTTTTAATGTACAATAGAAAATTATTTAAATTTACCTTGTAGTTTTGTTTTGAATATCACACAATGAACACATCTTGATGCCATAAGTTATATATTGGCCAACTACTTCAGTTATTTTGTCAAAATTCCCTTAATATAACCCCGTCTAACTGCGTACAATAAAATATATTTATGTAAAATAAAGGACACAAATACCAGAAAGATAGATAGATATATTTTGAACATAGATATTTTTGTATTTTATAATATATTGTCCTTTTAAAGCTCGCCTGAGCTTTCTGTTTACTTACCCTTTGTCTCTCAACCGAACTATATTTCAGCAGGCACACGCGGCTACTTATCCAACAGGCCTGTCAATCACCCTGAAGGCCCGCCCCTTAACGGCAGCAAGTTTCTGCTGTATCACACTTCAAACAGGACACTGGACACATTTACACACAAAGTACGCGTTTTAATTAACTGTTTATTCAATATTTAAGTCTTTTGCCTTATTTACAAACAAGCTGCGGTGGTTTGTGTCGTAAAATGTATTAAATAGGACCAGGAAACGAAGAGCTGAGAACAGGTGCATGTCCGGTGGCTGGTGCCAGCTCTGATAAACCGATGTTTATGTCGAGGTTTGTTGCATTTTAACGCAGTTTGAACGTGATTTACCGGTAAGTCAGCTCAGCTGGTTTGTTAAAGCGACGGTGGATAACAGTAGATAAACGTGTCAATGTTATCTGATAAAGGGCAGTGTCGCTGAAAGGAGCTTTCACCTGTCGTCGTGATGTAAATGTGCCTCTTCTGACTAGCTAACTTTACTGATGTTACTGTGGTTTCCTCCCTGTGTCACCTGTCACCTCTGTAATATTTAAAATATCTCATTTGTTTAACACTTCACAGCTCAACACTGCCTCTATCAAAGGGATTTTTACAGCAAACTAATGTAGGACAGCATTATTTTTATGTTTACCTCCCTGTGGCTGCAGCTTTGGCATATTTCTACAGTCACATGCTATAATTTATGTGTTTATTTGGGTGTATTGTTGATAATTCAGGGATATGACCAACTGTGTTTATATCAGGGGTCTTCAACCTTTTTCAGCCCCCTTGGATGAGAGACAAACAGAACAGAGACCCCAACATGTAATTCATTATTTTTGTGTGTGTCACATTTTAAGCCTGGCCTAAAATAACTTACTTTATTCACCTATTATTTCACCTTATTAACCTAACTTTATACTGGGTTATTATCCTATATGTGTTTATGATTGCTAAAAGATAGTTTTTGTCAAGTATCTTATTATTGCATATTAATGCTTGCAGTTTACTCAATATCATTTTTGTTATTTTTTTAATTCTCACAAATTATTTTGGTGAAAATCGTCAATTATTATGACAAAAATTGTCAGACCCCCTGCAGTACCTCTATAGACCCCCTAGGGGTCACAGAGCCCTGGTTGAAGACCCCTGGTTTATATCATTTCTGAAATATTAAAAAGAATAATCTTCATCTCTGTTATTTGATTCCCAACATGAAGATAACCTGATACTGGCCTCACCCCACAATGGCCTCCTCCTCCTCATCATCATCAGTTGGAGATAATCAGCTGCAGAGGATAATTAGAGATCTGCACGGTAATTAAGTGATAAAATAACCTCCATGTCTGACTGTCTTGTGTGTGCCATGCAGCATGACGTAGGCTTATGTGTGTGTGTGTTTACACAGGTAATGGACCAAACAGAAGATAAAAGTAGAATCAGCATTCAGATCTAAGAAATGTTTTGTGTGTGTTAACAATGTTGTTACTGTCTCGTTTAGATGCCGTGTTAGAGTTGAGTAAAGAACACAAGGAGTGTGGTGAACCGGTAACTGATGACAGCGCCAACTTGCACAAGTTCTTCTATAAACTGGAATACCTGCTACAGGTGTGTTCTTATATCAACAACAAAACTTCATTAAAGCTTTTATTTTGAGTTTATCAGGATGATCCTGTTTAAGTTTACAAGTGACTTCATGTGACTCACCAAACCAGTGATTCACAAGATAAATCTCACAAGTGCGAGATACTTACATTTTCCATCTCTTTCCATCTTTTTTTTCTTGTGAAATACTGGTGGAATTATAAACAAGTTAAAACAGAAAGGATCATCTTTGTTTGAATGAATTGTGCACATCTCAAAGTTATACAGCCTGTGACAAGGGGATCAGAGGCTCACATGTTAAAGACATTTCAAACAGGTGCTTTAGACTTGTGATTCACAACCTTTTTGGATTGTGAACCCTGAAAATAAAATAAATGACCTCCTGTCACAGGCTGAGTGTCATGAACAGTAGCACCAGAGCTTTGGGGCTGATGTTGATACTGATATTAGGGAGACAAGATATTTTACAGTTAAACAATTATCTTTACAGTTCACTAAAACAGAAAACCTCACTGGGAATTTAAGAATTATGAAGTGTAAAGAAAAACACATAAACACATACTCAAACATAATTAATAGAACTGAATTACCTCAACCATGTTTTTCTGCATTATGTCCTGTAATATCGGTGCAGACAGACAACATAGACGCTGATACTGCTGATATCTCTGAGAGGTCAGTACTGGCTGATCTGATGATATTTCATTTGGGCTCTAGGTTGCACAAAACTCCCACTGTCCTTTTTGTTGTTGTTGTTGTTGTTTTTTCTCTAACCCTCTCAGATTGTTTTATATATTACAAAGCACAAAAGAGTATTTCAAAATGAGAAATATAAGTAAATCATATAAATGTCTTTTCCATCCCTGTCCCATCCAATTTCTTGTGTCCCTTTGAGGAAATTCATAGGAATTATATTAATTACAGTCTGAACCAAATCCTCGGCCTGACACAGCAGTGTCAGACAGATCTGTTGTGCAGTCCACATTGCTGAGGACATTGTGAGGTAACGCAATAATAAGGTGATTTGTGTTTCTTAGTTTGACCAGAAAGAGAAGACAACCTTTCTTGGTCAGAGGAAAGACTACTGGGATTACTTCTGCGACTGCCTGATTAAGATCAAGGGAGCTAATGATGGCATCCGTTTTGTTAAGTCCATCCCCGAGGTAATCCTCCTCTGCCACACACACATACACAAACACAATCACCCTCAGTGTTTCAGCCCTGCCATGGCGTGCTGCGCACACAAATACACAGTGACTGTATGACCATGTAACTAATCCTCTGCTCGGTCAGGTACAGTGAGACTCAGTGCTGCTAATTTACTCTCTGCCTTACAACTGTACCTGCTGTACTGTGCTGTTTCTTCCTCACCATCTGTCCTAGGAATTCACAGCGGTGAGCTTCACAAAGAACTGTAGGTGAATTAGTGCTGTATTTAATGTAGGTTGATTAACCGACTGTGTGCCTGATTTTGAGTTTGTTTGTGCTTAAATATGCAAGCCATGTTGTTCTCTTTGAAAGGGCTGCAACTGACAAGTACATTCAGACTGCTTGCTTTGTCTGACCAACAGTCCCAATACTAAAGAAATTAAATTTACTATCATATATGACAAAGAAAAACAGAAAATCGTCACATTTGAGGATCAAGGACTAGCTTTTTTCAAATATTTAATATTTGTCTATTTATTCTCTGTGAACTGTTTGTCTGACTAGTCCTTTGTTGTTTACTCTCTGAAAAGTAACCAATGATGTGAATAATTTCAGCGATCTCTATAAAATGGAAATATGAGTGTGTATCAAAACTGTACAGACTTCTTCCCCTTTTTCCTACTGTCCTTTTTGTTATTTATGATTTATGTTGTGCTGCTAAAATTTGAAGAGAATCAGAGACCTCCTCTTCTGGAAATGGATAGATAATGGTGGTGTGTTATGGTGCAGTGTGAGGCTGTAAAACAAATGGTTCATGCCCATTCATCTGCCAATTATTCTTTCAATTAATTGATTAATACATTTTCTCAGAGCCTAGGGTAATGTTACATCTTCAGCTGTCTTATTATCTGACCGATAGTCGAAATACATATTGTGTATGACAAAGAAGAGTAGAATATCTTAACATCTAGAGAACCTGAAACAACAAATGTTCAACATATTTGCCCTAAAAGGGACTAAAACAATTAATCAATTATGAAAATAAATTGCCAATAGATTTTCTTTTGATCAACCATTAAATTATTTTGAATGATTGCTTGGCTCTAGTGCAGTGCCGCTGTTCTGTTAGGAAAAAACCTATTCTAAGTAAGCTGTATTCTTGCACTAGAGAGCTAATTACTGAGTAAGTCCTGCTTCATAAGCATAGCAAGACCACATGTCTCATTTTATGCTAATTGACGCTCATTCATTAGCGAAACATATCTGTGGTCTAAAGTTTCCTCTGGGATTTACAAAAGTCACTATTTTCTCCCTTTATATTTTTGTCGGTATCAGCTGACTGCTAATTACTGGTTGGAAACCTTTGGTACTTTTACTTAAAATATTACTTTTACTCTTCTTTTACTCTTTTTGTTTCTTGTCTGTCAGTCACTGACGTAAGTCTCCAGCTGGTGTCCTTATGGTGGATCTGTGTGTCTGTTGTCTTATTTAAATCCCTCCATCTGCTAATGTATTGGAGAGACTGAGCTTACAGACAGCCAGTGTAGGTTTAGCGTCTATGCAGCGTTGGCCTTTAAACTTAGACATCCTTAAGTGTTCTGTGCTGTGAAATATTTGAACAAAACACAATTTTAAATCAGGGTCATCTAGATCGCTTTGTTGATTCTTATTTTCTTTTAAGTAATTTTTCAATCAAAAACGGATACGTTTCCTGACTGCAGCTTCTCTGATGTGAGGATTTTCTGCTTTTCTCTGTTTGATACCATTATAATTTAAATGTCTTTGGATTTTCAACTGTTTGGGGGAGAAGATCCTGGAATTTTGACATTTTATAGACTGAATAATCAACCAAGATGGAAAATAATGTGTAGATTAATTGATCATGAAAATAATTGCTAGTCGTGACCTTATTTAAAATGACTAGCCTCTTAATGTCCTCCAATAGTAACTGCTGTCACATTTACAGATTATTCTGAAAGCACGAGCCACTTCATGTTGTTAATATTATGTATGTTAAATAGTTTGACCTGTATGATACTGACTAAAAGAACACTTACTGTCTACTGAGGTCAGTCCACAGCACGGTGAGGTAATGTCTGTGTGTGTGTACAGTGTAAAGATACACTAAAGTGTATATTTTTGTGTGTCCTCAGTTGAAGACATCGCTGGGGAAAGGAAGGGCCTTCATCCGCTACTCACTTGTTCACCAGCGTCTTGCTGACACACTGCAGCAGTGTCTTATAAACCAGAAGGTCACAAGGTCAGAGGATACACACAAACACATTTTTGCATATTCTGTGTAAAGTTTGCATGTTTGCTCCATCAAGTTACTTAGAAATGTTGCATATCATTGAGACACTTTGGCATCATTCCTTCTTAGGAACTGTCATTCTCTCTTCCTGATTTTTGTCCTATTTCTGTTTTTACAGAAGGCATGACACGCTTATTGTCTACCAAGACACCCACACTCTAATCTCACTTCCTCTGCATTTAATCAAACCATGTTTTAATCAAACCAATTTTGTTTGTGCATTATCCAGTGTTTATTTAACCAGGATAATATTTTATCGTTCATATTTATGTTTATATTTTGACTGTTGTGCAAAATGAAATGGGAGGTGAAGTTAAGATGAATTCAGTCACATTGGCTGCCTGTCAGCTTCTCAAATTACATGCATGTGTGTGTCATGGACTGTACTTTGTTTGTGTGTGTGTCTCAGCTCAGGCGAGGCGATGTAACCAATCAAATATTACATTCTTTTTACATTCTTTATGGATTTTTTTTTTTTTTTTTTTTTTTTTTTTGCATTTAAAGAACTAGGTCAACATTTTAGTAAATACTCTGATTTGCTTTCTTGCAAAGAGCTAGATGAGGATCTCAATACTACTCTCATGTCTGCATTAATTATTTATATAGCACCTTTCACAGAAACATGCGGCCCAAAATGCTTCACAGAGCAGACAATGAATTGAATCTAACAAAAAAGTTAATACATAAATAAATGCCCATACAATTATAAAATGTAATAAGAAAAACGAAGAGTCTGAGAGAGAGAAAGAAGTTTAAGAACAATTGCATAAAAAAACTGCAACAATAAATCCAACCAAATGTAAAATCTATTAGGTGAATAATCACAAAGGATAAAAATAAAAGAAAGGATGATCAAGACTTAAAAGCTTGGTAGTGAACATTGAGGCACCTTTTAAAAAAATTAGAATTTGAAATTAAAAATATGTCTTGAACATATGTCTTGAGGTCTACAGAGGTGCATTAGTGTTTAGAACCTTGATGTAAATGTGCCGGGGTTAACTGAAGAGGCAAAAGATTAAAAATATTTTCTATACGATAAAAGTTAAAATTAAAATGATAACGATACACGGGTATAGATGAGCTCCAGTTAGTAGCCAGAGCTGGCTTGGAGTTTTATAAAGTACAGCAGAGTGAGTTGGTCAGCTGTTCTCATTTGTTAGTGCTGGAGTTCAGTGCTCCACTTTGTTTTGCAAAGATATTTTATAAAACCAGAGTGCACCGAAAGATAAACGCGTGCACATGCTGTGCATCATTTCTGTATGCTGTACTCTTGCGGTTGAATTTTTTTCTTTTTTTGTTCTGTAAACTGGAGCTGTCACCATATCAGAATTTCACTTCGCGATTATCGTGGCCAAAAAGCATTTACATTTGTTGCTGTGCTTTGCTGTGTCCCTGTGTAATTTTAAATTCAAAACACATTGCTTTTACACTTTTGTGTTTTGTGTCAAATAGAAAAAAAAAATGTGTTTGTGTGGTTTTGTGTGTGTTTTTCTCATGCAGTGACTGGTATTATGCCCGGAGTCCGTTCCTCAAGTCTCATCTCACTGCTGACATAATCAACCATCTTTATGAGCTCAACCAGATACACTTTGATGTGGCAGCCAGAGGTTATGACCTCGATGCTGATTGGCCAAGCTTTGCCAGGTAACCAACACCTACAATTACATATAATTATCTTTATTTTTATAATCATTTTGTTGAAGAAAACAGGCTGTTGTTTGGATGGAAAAAACAAACAAACTGACACTTAATAAAGAAATAAAAGCATACCTCTCTTTTGCCTCGGGGCTTGTGAACTGATCGAAGACAGACATTAAGTAATTTGAAATAACATGCCTGTTTAGTGAAGCTAATATAAAATTCTGGTGAGGCAATTTTGAGTATTTCACGACATGAAGTAACACTTAATTATCTGATCACTCTGCACATTCACAGCTCTTTTTCTTTTTTTTTTCTTTAGTGTGTGTAAATGTGTGTGCGAGCATGTGGGTGTTGACAGAGCGAGTGTTGATCGCAGTTCCTCACGTCACCACCTTTGCCAAGACTTTTCACATCCTTGTCATCAATTTGCAGTCACTCTACAGTCAGGGAATATGATTTTTGTGGTGTTGTTGTTGTTGTTGTGCATGATGTTATTGTAAATTATTATTGTAAATCTGTAATCTGTAATATATTCCAGCAACACCTCCAACAACACAAACTACAGCCTGAAATGCAGTTGTTCTTTGAAGAGCTATTGCATAAGGTTACATTACACAGAACAGATGCAGTATTATGATAACGTGTACTCGTGTATTTGTGTGGTTTCTTTATCGTATTTTCAGGGCAAATATTTGTTCTGCTTTCCCACGGCTAGCCTAAAATCATTTGATGTTACACCCACACAAACCTTCACACTTTTTTTTTTTTCACATGAAACATGACTGGATGGTGAAATGGTTTCTGTTATGGAGAAATTGCTGAAATTATGGGTGAAGTCGGGAAGAAAGTGTTCAGTCTTATGTTGTAATATTTATTGACACTTGGCCAAGGAGAATTAGAGACAGTCCCAAAGTACATCAGAAGTACCTGAGTTGGTCTCACATTCTGCCGAACTCATGCTGAATGTAAACCCCTACAGATAACACCACAAATACTATACGCCCAGAATTAATCAAAGAGGATGCTAGTGTACCCATGTTTGTGTTACCATCAGCACATTCTAGTCTGGAGACACTGTTGTCTGTTTATGTTAAAGAAACACCAACTGCAAGCTATCTATCATGTCTATGAAGACAGCATACAGTTCCTTCGACCCTAGTCAACACATTGTTGATGCAGTGTTGCTGCTGTTCTCAACCAAAGCCAAACAATTGCTACTGCCAAGGACACGTGTAAACTAAGGATAGGAAATTGCATAACACTGTAAGAGAAGAAAGTGGTTGTACATTCTGACGTGCGGTTTTAATTTCCGTGAAGAGATTAGGTAATTTGTTACTGATTGGTAGCATAACCTTTTTAAGATAAAGTGATAGTCAGTGCACATGAGTAGCTGCAGCTATCAAATATTTTGGTAATCGAGTATTCTATTGAATATTCCATTGATTAATCGAGTAATCAGATAAAATGATTACCGTATTCATATTACTTTCGCTTCGCTGCATTTGCTAATTTTTGCTGTTTTCTGTCCTGGCATCTGCCGTTCTGAACATCAACACTGTCCACACGTTACCAAAAGCCCCCTTCTGTCTTCTTCCGCTTTGCAGGAGACACATAGGTAACGTAAGCACGTTATGTCACACTAAAAATAATCCATGCTAAACATGAGCTTTAAATTTAATTAAATGAGGCTTCGAGGCAGAGGAAATTCCTCGATCATTTTTTGTAATCAAGTTACTCGAATTACTCGAGGAATCGTTGCAGCCCTACACATAAGGTCATCTAAACATGCACCAATGTAAGGTTTGTCTTTCCGTACAGTTGGAAAAAACAAGCAAGCATATTCAACATATGTCAGTTTTTAAACTTTTTAAAAACGTTTCAAAGAAATGTACTAATTTCCTGGCTTTTAGAAACTGAGAATTAGATTGTAGCTATAAGACAACCTAAATACTCACTTCTGTATTCTGAAGTTCCTCCTTTGTGCTGTTTTCATGGTTGGCATGTTTCTCTTGCTCTTACCATTAATCAGATTTGAAATGATACTAATGTTTGGTGTCTCTTTATGTCAAAGGCGAACATTAGGCACCTCATCAGCATTCCTGTGGAAGGCTCCCAGTCGCTGCTCCAGCATCAACAGTCTCGTTGGCAGTTACTCACACTCACAGGTACACGTACTTACATACACACTCTACACTCTCAAACTTTTTCTGGCATTCAGCTTTGTCCCACATGTCCCATTTTCCTCCCCTGCACTGACTGAACCACTGCTCTACATAGACAGTCCCGCACAAATATTTGTATAAATGTGACTTTAAGCACCTGACCAGCTCTCTTGTTTCATCACTGACCAGGCACAGGAGTTTCTCCCAATCCCAGACTTGAGTCACAGTCTCCTTGGTGATCTCAGTGAACTGGGGGAACCTTCTCCTTGCAGCATCGCAGAGAACCTCCGCATTGAGCTCGACCAGTCCGAGCTCAGACAGCAAGAGCTTCTGGTACAGGTTCAGGAGTTAGGCAAAGAGGCTGCTGAGCTGAAAAGTGTGGTTAAAGACCTTGAAGGGCAGCTATCAGCAGCCCAGAAGTCCTCTGGCCACTCCGTGTCTACAGCAACCCAAAGAAACCAAGAAACAGATAATCAGGAGAGAACAAATCAAACAAACAGTGAACTTCAGGACAGACTCACAGCTGCTGAGAACAAAAATATGGAGCTTCTTTCTAAGTTGGACGAGGCTCTTAAAGAAAAGGGACAACAGACTGCTAGCTACTGCGACTCAGCCTGGAAAATCCAGGAACTCCTGGATAAACTCAAGAAAGCAGAGGAGGAGAGGTTGGAGGCCAAGAGAGAGGCAGAGGACAGGGCCAGACACTCTGAGTGTCTGTCCCAGGAGTTAAAACTCAGGCAAGAAGAGTTGAGGAACAGTGAGGACAAGCTGGCTGAAGTGAAAGCCGGAGCCCATGATGAACGCGAGGAGGCCCTCAAACGGTTGGAGGAGCTCCAAAGTGCAGTGGGTCGAATTCAGGGGGCGCTGACTTTGAAAGAGAAGGAGACGGGGAACTTGAGAGCCCAGCTTCAGGATCTACAAGCATCACTGGAGTGCAGAGAACGGCAGGCAGAGGAGCTGAGGAAAAGACTGCAGGAGGAGAGGGAGGAGGAAGAGCAGAGGTGTAGCGTGAGCACTAGCCAGAATGAGGAACTCGAAAGCCAGATCCTGGACGTAAGAAAAACCCTAAAAAACAGAGAGAAAGAGCTAGCCGTTAGTTCAGAGAGAATCAAGCATTTAGAGGAGCAGTTGGAGAAGATAAATGTTGAGAAAGAAAGTCTCAGCTCTAGACTTGCTGATAATGAACATGTTTCCTGTGATCAAACCAAGAACCTTGAGGACTGCAAAACCCAATGCAGCAATCTCATGGAAATGAACGCTAAGCTACTCCAAACAGTCAAGAAGACCGAGGAGAGCATTATAGAGCTGACTGAGAGCAGGGAAGCCTTGTTAGACCAGCTAGCTTCTTTGAGGGCCTCTGAGAAGCACTTAAAGGGCAGACTAGAGGCTGCAAATATGTGTGTTGAAGATCGGGAGAAGAAGCTTCTGGATGAAAACCTGCATTTGGAGGAGACTGTCCAGAAGGTGCTGGCACAGAAGGAAGTATCTAATGCTCAATTAAAGAAGCTGGAGCATGAGAACGCAGAGCTTGTTGAGGTTCAGTCCTCATTAAAGAAACAGTTAGCCACAGCTCAACTGGACGTGGACTCACTCACTGCCAAAGCTGCAAAGTTGGACAAAAACCTCATAGTGTCCCAAAGAAGTCAAGCAGAGTTACTTGAAAAACTTCAGGAAACTGAGGCTAAACTAAGAGACCAGACCGTTGCATGTGGGCTTCTGCAAGTGAGAGCGGAGGAGCTGGAGAACAGGACCGGAGAGCTGCATGATGAAAAAGGAGCTGCAGAGAGCAATGAAAAAATGCAGAAGCTTCATGATGAGCATCAGACGTCCTCAATGGAAACCAAAGAGGCCCCATTCAGGCTGGTTATAGCTGAGGCTCAACTGGAACTCAACCTAAGGGAAGTGGATCGGCTCCGGGAAGAGGTTGTAGAGCTCAGGGCCCAGCTTCTAGCAGGAAATGAGGAGAAGATGAAAGTTCAGGCACTGCACGAGGTGACAGAGTCCTCCAGAGAGGACCTCCGCGTCTTAGCAGAACAGCTCAAAGTCCAGGTGGAGGAGCTGAACCGCCGGCATGTGGATGAGATTCTCCGGTCACGGGAGCGAGAGGAGGCTCTTGTCCGAGAACGTGACGGAGAGGCTCAGGCTCGGGCAGGTCTGGCTGCAGAGGTGACAGCCTCCAGAGAGGAGCTAAATAAACTGAAGCAGCGTTATGAAGCCTTGTGTCTGGAGAACAGTGAATCCAGGGAGGCTCTCCACAGAGCCAACACGGAAACCGCTGAACTTGGTGTACATGTGTGTATGCTAACAGCTGAGAACGAAGAAGCTCGTCTGCGCTGGGAGGGTTTGTCAACCAGGCTGCAGGAGCTGGAGGAGGAGGCGACTCAGGAGGCAGAGAGACTGACTACCTGCATGGAGCAGCTACGTCAGGAGAACCAGCGACTGCTTGATCAGCTCCACAACCAGGAGGATTTGTTGGCTTCCAAGCAGGAGCTGCAGCAAAAGCTGAGCAAGGCTCAGCAGGAGGCTGAAGCTGTGCAGGAAGAGATTCAGGCGCTCCGCTTCCAGCTTAGTAGCCGAGCCATGAGCGAGGACAGCAAGCTCCAGGTCAGTCAGCACTTCAGCTAAAGAAAAGAAGTATGATGTGATGGGTTTAGATGCACCTGAGTGACCTGGGTACAAGCTGATTCCTTAAAGTTTATGTCAAAAAGTTATTAATAAAAGGCCTAGGGGGATTAGGGAAACTCTGATTTCTCTGCCATATGGTTTCTAATTGGCTCTAAGTATACGTGTGTGAGACCTCAGAAAGGGAGAGCAGCTCCATGGAAGGAGAAGTCATTATATGTATTAATGCATTCTCATCTTTAAAATAAGTCAGACTGAAAGTAACATAAAGTAGCCTCCAGAAGGCTTAATAAGCAGTTTGCACTGCTGCGTTCACACTCAGAAAGCAGAAAACTGCTTACTGACCTGCTGCATGTACACACAGATTCAGTGCGTCTTCTCTGATTACCCGCGTGACCTGATTTCTCTGAGCTCCCCGGTTACTTAGGTGCATGTTAAACACACTGCTTGATTGTTTTATGTTAGGTAATGTCAGCAAATCTACTGTAATATATGCTGAGCCATCAGTTGATGAATTTGCAATATGTATTCTCATCTAGACTGTAAGTCAGGAGTTACAGGAAGTGAAATTACAGCTGACGACTGAGCAGGAGAAAGCGGTCGGCCTGGAGAACAAACTCAAACATCTCGAGGTGAGAGGGTACCCTGATTCCAGATGTGCCTAAAAGTCTGGTACTCCATCATAAGCAAGTTATTGTAGCCCCTCGTCTAATCACTAAAGCAGTTGAAAGGTGTTTTAAAGCATGGTTGGCATAGCGATACTACAGCAAGTGGTTTTAAGCAAGGAAATGAAACTGTTAAACTAAATGAACGTGACAAAATACACATATGTACAGTTCTGTGTATTTGTGTCTCGAGGATTGATAGATGGTAACACAATTTCCAGTCACATTGTGTATATCGGCAATTGAAGTAATCATAACATTATGGTCACAGGCATAATTCACAAAGAACCAGAAATAATGTCTTGCTTTGCTGTGCTGATTGCAGGCTGAGAATCAGAGATATTGCCAACAGATTGAGGAGAAAAACATCCAGATGGCCAAGTCTGAAAATCTCATCCAGCAGAAAGAAGACGAGATAATCCATCTGAAAGGGAATTTATCAAGGTGAGATACAGTATTCATCATCACACATTCTGGACCAAATTAGAGCTCTGTGCAAAAACGTTTCTAATCCTGCGTGTTTACATCCGAATGTTTCTGTGGTTAGTATTCTTTATCTAGGATTTGTCGCACTTTTTCTTGCTGTTTTTAGCCTAAAAATAACAAGTGTGTGGACACGATCAAAGTCACCTGAGAATCCCCATGTTTTGTTTTTTTTTTTGTACATAACACAAATTAACTTGTCCAATTATGCATGTGTTGTATGTATGCAGGTCTGAGGACGGTCTAGCAGTGGCTCAGCTTGCCTGTCAGGAGATGAGTGAAAATCTACGGAGAGTCACACAGGACAAACAGAGCATTGATCTTAGGACAGCTGCTGAACTCGATGACCTTTACCGCACCAAAATCAATTTGGAGGAAAGGCTGGTAGAACTCATCAGGTATAAATACGCTTCATATTACCTCAGAACTTTGGTTTTCCTTTTGTTAGTGCAGGGATCTAGATTTGTTGCCTTGTCTAGATTTGTGTACAGTATTTTGTGTGATTTTATTGCGTATACAAACATGCTCGTCGGTCCACTCTGCAGGGAAAAAGATGCTCTGTGGCAGAAGACAGACGCCCTGGAGTTTGAGCAGAAGCTGCGGGATGAGGAGACAGAGAGGGACGTCAACTACTGTCTGGGCTGTCACAGTCAGTTCAGCTGGTGGCTCCGCAAGTACAACTGCAGGTCAGATGGCCCTCTGTGTACTAAACAATATACACATCACCATGACAACCAATATGTCGGTGCTGTTACTTTTAAGCTGGTGGTGTAATGTAATTTCCGGAAGCACATTCCCTGAAACACTGCTGTGGTTGTCCAAATGTAAAACTTCATGCCACCCAAAGCCATTTCCTTTTTTTTTATTTATGTAGAGACCTAAAGAGAACTGAGTTACTGACGTCTGAGGACATTTTGTTTCCTTATTTCACTTCACATTTACATAACTGTAACCCAAAGTGAAGTCAAATCACCTATACAGCCCGACCTATGTAGTGTCAGTGTGTTTAAATAAAGATAGTACATGAGTTACACCTTTTAAACTGTTTTTACAACATGTGGTAACATTTAATTTAAAAGTCCAGATTTCTGAGCTTTATAAAACATTTATGTTTGTCACAGTATAAAAGTATTTTGCTTGTGAGGTTTCACACAATGAGCATGTTGATTAACAAGTCCAACAGTTCATTAGAGGGGCAGTGTAGGAACGCTTTCAGCAACAGATCGCACATTACAACACATAATTTTAAGCTTTTTATTGCCTTGAGAACTCAATTAAAAATTATACTTTTGTCTTGAGCAGTCAGACCTTTCTGTAGATCCAGTTAGAGACTTGTTGTTCCTCAGCGCTGCTGAAGGGATTGTCAGAGAACTGGAAACTAAAAATGAACCTTGCCTTTGCTGGTTTCCTTTATCCCTAAAATAATCTACGTTTAAAAAAAGAAATCATCCATCATTACTCACTAATCACAATACGTCTATTTGCAGACTGTGTGGGCGTCCCTTCTGCTACTACTGCTGCAGTAACTCAGTGAGCACCCAGCAGGGCGGCAACAGAGAGCGCTGCTGCATGGACTGTTACAACCAGCACAGTGCAGTAGTTGAGCGCCACCCACAGGAGGAAGTCACTAACAGCACGCCGGGGACTCCTTTCAGTCGTTTGCTGCAGGCTGGGAGAGCTGTGACTAGTGTGTCAGGTAACAAAACACACACAGTATTTGGGACTGTTGCTCTAGATTAGTGTGTGTTGGTAACAACATGCACAGTGCAGAAAGAGTGGAGCATGAAACATTTAGCTGGTGTTTATTTTGTAGGAGCAGATGAAGGTGACAAGCAGGATGATGGCGTTTTTGACATCATCACGGAGGAGGAAGTGAGCGGGGTCTACGACAGCGACGCCCTCTCCTTTTCCACCGCCTGCTCTCCTGGACACGGACAGCAGGGGGCAGCACAACTGTAAATATTGAACGTGCATTCACTCACAGGGGGGACTGACACTGTGTAACCACAACATGAGAGATAACCACAGAGACAGATTTTTTTATTTACAACATGACAACTGACTGTACTAAATGTACATTTTTGTACCTGCAAGAGAAGATTGATTTACATTTTCTGCTGTTTCCACATAGATCACCATTAAACAAATGCACATATTTGAACTTGCATTGCCTGCACAGCTGTATTATGAGTATACTTTCTTTATTTTAATGATATGTGTACATTTTTATTGTATGTATCAGTGATAATAATAATAGTAAACTAGGACACTCCTAATCTTATTCTGTGCAACGTTTTTAAAGTGGATGTAATTAGATCTTTTGAGACTTCAATGTGAAAATGAAAATCCTCAAATTGATCTAAATTTACGTGTAAATCTGTGACGGGTGTCCCTCTTTCTAGAAACAGCAGTGCCAGCACAGGAGACATCACATCAGAAGATACTGAGGACCTCAGTGCCGCGGTACAGGATGCGGAGATCTGCCTGCTGAAGTCTGGAGAGCTCACGTGAGTTTCACATGCAGTGAGAGTCACACCGGTAAACAGTGTTTACATGTGGATGCGGTCACAAGGTTAGACTTTAAACTTTCAGAGGAAGTTCCTCATGTGGTCTTCTGGTAAAAGTCTAAATCCCAAAATGGGAAGTGACACATGAAACTCATACTGTACATGTTCACAAATGTTGGAATGTGGAACACTTTCACTTCTATTCTAATTACGAGTAGGTTTGTTTTTAGTGAGCGTAGAGAAAGTTTTAAAGCAGTGCAGCACAGGTAAACATGTTTTCTGAGCTTTAGCACTGTGGTGAAACATCAGCGCTGGTGTTAATATTGACTTTCTTACAAGAATCTGCATTTCATGGGTTGGAAATGGATCAAGACACGATCTACTGTCTTAAATCATCCTGAACATTCAAAAAGTCAACAGATCGATCTGCTGATTATTTTTTCAATTAACTAACTTTAATGTAGAACAAAAAAAAAAATCAGCATATTATCACATTTGAGAATCTGCCACTATCAAACGTTTGGTATTTCTGCTTGAAAAATATCAACATATTTGTCAGTTAATCATCTGTTGATGTACTTATCGAGACAAATCTTCACAACTCCACTAAGAAATATGAAATTACATAGAAATGCAGCAACTTGATTCTTTCAGTAAACTTTATAATGCCAAAATATGTTGAGACATTAACCTTCTGTGCACTCTGCACAATATTGTAGAGCTGAAACAATTAGTGGATTAATTGTTTGGCAGAAAAATAATCAGTGACTAGTTCTATAATCTTTCCGCCCACTGCTTCACAAAACCTTTTTGATAAGGAACTGAATACCTTTTTTTGGTGTTTTGCTGAATGTTGTGCCGTGCCTGATGGGAAACCTGGAGTGCAACATGAATAAGGTTCCTCTTTTCCATCTGCCAACAAACCACTAATAAATTATTTCTCACAGTTATCAAAGGGACATCTTGACTTC
Source organism: Protonibea diacanthus (assembly GCA_028641955.1). Classification (NCBI taxonomy): domain Eukaryota; kingdom Metazoa; phylum Chordata; class Actinopteri; family Sciaenidae; genus Protonibea; species Protonibea diacanthus. The sequence goes on along the minus strand of CM053988.1, from coordinate 17,030,946 downwards.
AGTGTGGGCTAACAGACAAATAACAAACAAGATACAACCAAATTAATTAAACTTAAATTAACCAAAACTCTGAACTTAGATAAACAGGATCAAACAAAAATACTACCCACCCCCACAGATGCCAGGCTGGTATAGATACTTGAATGACACTATTTGCAATGCCTGCAGCCCGACAGTACTGTGAACTCTCTTGTATCCTGTTTTATTTCCTGTGCTGTAGACTCTCTGTCGGCTTTACGGTGGATGAGATCTCCAGGTTTGGGGGCAGCTCGCGAGAGCTCTTCATTAAATCCAGCTGTTACAGCGCCATCCCCATCATCATGAGCAGTGCTGGTCCTACCGTCACCTGGACATTCACCTCTGAGCCGAAGAGCATCTCCTTCAGCGTGGTCTACAGGGAGAGTACAGAAACTCCGCTGGAGCAAGCCAAGGTGATACATGAGCAAATGAATAAAGGGAACGTGATACCTCTGCTTAGGGACGGGCTCCAATAGCTGGTTCCATTTTGATCTGTTGGTAAAATACTCGTAAAGCTCTGTGGCCAGAGAAACCTTCTTTCTGACACCACAGGCACTGTCGCAGATTATTGACGTACAGTAAATAAACAAGCTTATAAGTTGTTTACAAGACTGACTGAACATGGAGAAAAACCTAAATTCTCCAAAGTGTGGAAACACTTCACCAAAGTCAACCAAACAACTGCAAGAAGAAGATTTAAAGCAACACTACGTAGAAATTATTTTTTCGATTTAGCAACCCCAGTTTCAAAACAATACCACTGTCATAAATATGGACAGATGTACTGGTGCATTTCTTAGAATTATGTTTTCATCACTTACGATCAACAACTAGTGAGTCAACAACCAGAAAACATTTTCTCCATAAAATATGGTCCAGTTTGGTGGTGCGTGACTTAGTGCCTTAAAGCGTTACATACTTCTCGTTACATAATACAAGAACAGGAATACTTTTTGATAAAGCGAGCCTGACGAGTGCTCCGCTTACGGCCGGTGTTACACTGTATTCTGTGATCTGCACTGAGTTCACCTTCAGGTGATGAGAAGTGTGTTGTGTATGCAGAAAAATCAGCAATTCTGTCGGGCCCTACACCCCTTTATTACAGTAGTAAGTCTGTGTTTAAGACTAATTTAAAACAAATTAGCTTAAAAGATTCAGGGTTCAGATTCAGTCATCCTTTCAGACGTGTACAGACGTGCATGCAGAAATACATTTCTCTGCTGTAGTTATAAATGTCAGACGAGATGTCTGCCCTTTGCTCTCCACAGGTTTTGATCCCACTGACTCGCTGTAACTCCCACAAAGAGACAATCCAGGGGGAGCTTAAAGTCAGAAACCCAGGAGAATACACGCTCATCTTTGACAACTCTTTCTCCAGGTCAGTCACTCTTTGCCTCGTATGTTTGCTTAAAAAAAAAAATATGTCTGCAATCCTGTAGCAATAATTCATCTGTCTCTCCTGTTAATCAGGTTCATCTCAAAGAAAGTACTGTATCATCTGAGTCTAGATAAGCCTGTGGTCTACGACGGAACTGACCTCCTCTGAGCGTGACGGGAAAAAGGAGAAGCAGGTTGAAAACTGACTTTCAAAACATTCAGGGTGGTTAAGCTGATGCACGTAGGTCAGAGCCTACCGACGTTTAGCAGCCTCAGTGAAAGGTTGTGGCATTTTCGAAACGCCTCTCTCTCAGCTAGCTGCTCGATCATGAAGTGTTGCACATCGGATGAATTCTGATCGAGAGGAAGCTGAACAGAGGCTGTAAACAATGAAGGAAAACAATATTACACTACTGAATGTGAGCATGCACTACCTTTTATAAAAGCTTGACGTTCTGGTTTAAATGTAGCATTAAGGGGATCAAACCTCACTCCTACTGTAGGTGACTGGAGGATTGTTGCATATTTAAATGTGAGGAGATTCTCAGCACCAACACCTCCTGTACTTTTTTTTTACTGCATAAATGAAGATTTGTTCTCAGTAAGACTGCTGTCTTTTAACATGGATTAATGTGCTTAGTGCACAGTTACAAACATTTTCAGTAGGAATCAGAGATATGGTTGAAATCCTCTATCACAGTATGTTTTCATTTTATATTTTGATATCAATATTTATCATGATTTTTGAAGAAATCTCCCAGGAAATCAACTGAGAAGCTGTTAATGGATAAAAAGAACCAGTCTGATATCAGATTTTGATTCATCCAGGGAAACAAACACGTGAAAAATCACACTGATACAGAACAAAAATATAAAAATACAATATTGCCATGAATCATATCCTGCTCATTGATATGCACATTATCACCCACAATGGCCTAATACACCCAGCGATACTGAAGGAGACGAGCCACCACAGGTAAACTGACAAATCATATCATCACTGTATCTATTTTCAGAACATTCAGCCATGTTTTATACAAATATTAAATAAATGAAACATGACTGGAAACAGTGAGTAAACTGACAATCTTCTACCGAGTTAATTTTGCTATTTTAGTTGCCTAAACTACTTTGAGTTTGAAAAATGTAACCTTATTTAACTTTTGACCTTAACTGACTTTGTTTCACTAGCTTGAACGTACCTCTAGCGAACCTTTGGATTGAACTAACTCTTTAAATTGGTGTGCTGACATCATGCTGTTTGTAGAATTAACCTTTAGTAGTGGAGAAACGTACTTCTCATAATGTTTGTTCAAAGACACGCAGTTCAGTATCTTCAACTTTGTTGCCTTTTCGGCTGTCAGAAATTACAAGAATTTGTTGTGTTTCGATTTTAATGAAGCCTAACAGAAAGAAGCAGGACTTCTGCAAAAGCTGCGATAAAACCTCCACATCATTCGGTTTTAATGAAACAGGAAACGATGCAGTTTCTGATAATTGCAGTTGACAAACAGGGGTCAAGATTTCTATGCATGCAAACACTAAGAATGTGCACGTGTCCCCTGCCTCACCCTCATGGGTGAAAACAGGGATCACATGTCAAAATGTAACTTTCAGTGCTTTAATATTTAGATTTACATTGAGCCTAACTTAAATCATCACTCATATTTTGACAAATGATGATTTTTCATTCAATTTTAGTGAAGCTGTAATGACATTTTGTCTTAAGATACATAAAGAAGCCTTTAGGTAATCATAATAAGGATACTTTTTATTTATTGAGCGCTTTTCTAGATGTTGAAGAGATGTTTGTTCTTCAGTATTAGTTGCATACCGTTGTTGTGCTGTTACTTAATGATGTTCTGCAGTGTGTCAAACAGAAAACTGAATCTCAGCATACAGCCTTCAGATAATACCAGTCCAAAAATCACTTTTATATATATAAAGTTGTCTTACATGGACTTTTTAATTTGAAGGTTTTAATGTTCAAATTTACCTTTTTATTTCTCAATCACCAGATATTTTTCAGAGTCATTTGATTGTACTGACTAGAATATACAGAAACACTGCTTTGCTATTTTCAAAATGTCTTCCACTATTTTAAAAACCATTTTGTAACGTATATTTGAACATGACATGAAGACGAGGAAAAACACTTTTTATAATAAATATCTGAGTAAGAAGAAGAGTGATATATTGCCAAATATATTGGGGACACATATTTGTCTATTTTATTGTTTCTATTTAAAGGTTACATGACAGCTGTGTGATGCACTTTTGAAAGGGCTTTTTGTCAGTCTGTATCCCATGAGCCTTTGTGCCAGTTAATGAATGTTTGTTTCTTTTCATTTGTGTTTAGCGAGTGTGTGATTGTAGATGTTTAATGCTGGATTTGTCAAAGGGAAGCTTTCACTCTCTGACTTAACCTGTAAATGATTGTCAAATGTTTTATTGAAATATCATTTACATACTAAAGATTTATAATACAATGGATTTAAGATTGTGGACAAATAAATAAGGACTGTGTGATAACTCCTTGTGTTAATTTACTGTATTATATTTACGTATACGTATTATATCTGTATACATCATCACAGTGATGCTTTTTTATTCTCATTATGCTGAAAATACCAGAGATAATACAGTTATCATTACTTCTCGCTGGCTTTTTAGCCATTATAGGGCCATAAGGTCAAAATTATAATTTGTCCAATGCTTAATTTATGACTGAATTTAATGACACTCCCATCCATCCTCCCATATCCCCGTTACTGTATATAGTTCACAATGTGGCTGCAGACTTTGAGCTCTTTAGAAACCTACAAGTAACATCATGTGTACGCTGTCCATTCTTTATACTGTAACTGCTGCTAATTAGCAAATATTAGCATTATAACGAGCTAAACTAAGATGATGCCATCTATAATCATTGTGTGCCTATAGTACAGAAGCATGCTAATGTTAGCATTTAGCTGTAGCTTGTAGCTGCAAGTAGCGTCACCATACAAGTCATAATTAAAATGGTGAAACTGTTTTTGACAGAAGCCTGTTTTTTCTTTAATTAAACCCAAATTCACTGGATATGGTGTTATATAGTCAATGCATGGCATTTTAATCTCCACATGAGCAACTCTGTACAGTAATTATACAAGTGTCTCGATGTGAACACTCACAAACTGGGAAGTGGGAATCTTTCCTGCCTCTACCATCCATCACGTTTAATGTGAACACAGTGTAAGCAGGCTCCATGTATTTACAGAGCTTCTGGCATACTAATTGTCTTAGTATACTGTTCTTTAAGTCGGTATGAAAAAATAACACTGCACTTGAATGTTTTAGTGGGAAATGATTTGAGTGCCAGGTTTGGAGTGCACTTTAATTAGGATTTAATGTTTTGTTTATCATGATCTGAAAATGTTTCACAGCCATGCACAGTTTATTATAATTCAGCTGTGAACAAACTCCTCAGTTTCTTTTGTGCACTGTATTGTAGGAGAATAGTGTCCATCAACAACAAGCTCAAAAATCTAGAGTCATTTCTAGCCTTTATGCTGTCTGCTTTGAGTGTACTTAAACGTGTAAACATACCGCACAGTCCTGCTTAGATTTAGTGGGTTATGTAGTATTTTAGATGAATTAAGCTTTATTTGTGTGTGTGTGTGTGTGTGTGTGTGTGTGTGTGTGTGTGTGTCTGTGCACAACTGCATGTTTTTCCTGAGCAGTCACAAGTGTGTTATGTGTGTGCACAAGGTATTGTTCTTGCAAGGTGTCCGTCTGAGAGATAGAGTTTATGTCGCAGAGGCCATTCTGTTTCTCAAGGTTAATGATCTCATTGTAAATCATGTCACATCCTCCCCCCCTCCTCCTACTCCTCCTCCTCCTCCTCTCTCCTTCTGCCTTCACTGAATCTGTGATTTGCATTGTGCACATGTATGAACTTGTGTGTGTTGGGGGTGGTTGTTAAGAGTGTGTGTGTGTGTGTGTGTGTGTGTGTGTGTGTGTGTGCCGAATGCTAAAGCAGCACAGAATACATACATGTAATCAATTCACATGAGGACATTCACACACTTAAGTATGCAGAGGTAAATGTAATCTTGCACATGCATGTTTAAAATTCACTCTCCACCTTTAGCAATATCATTTCCCACTCATATCATGTCTTTCATATGTGGAAAAAAAAATCCTTTGCATGTGCACACACACACACACACACACACATACAGTATCATATGATAAAGAGCACGCCTTAATCTCAGTCCTCTTCAGTTCTGGATATTGTACAGTCACACAGGAAATTGCAGTACTTCTGAAACGGTGCGATACAACTTGTCAGAATGCAACAACCAAAAAAGAGAAACATTTTCATTATCTGTGTTTTGCAGCTTGTCAAAATCTCCCAGTGTTCAAACACACATTTCACAATGTTTTCCACAGAGGACCAAAGAGTGAGAAGTGACAGCCGCGTTGCATTCGTCTGTGCTACCTGAAATGTGTCACGAACTGTTCGTCTAAAGAGCTGTTGTGTAAGGAAACGTGCTCTCCACAGTTTAACCCCTCAAGCAGATAAAAACCCCTGCCGGTCGCTGAAGGAGAAGAAATACTCATCCACTAACAGATTATCAAGAAGAAAAGTTCAGGTTTTAGACTCCTATCAACTCACAAATATAAATTTATTTCAATAAAGGTAACATGAACACATAGACGTTCAGGGCCTTTAGATTAGATTCATTATATAAGTCTGGATTAAATGGTTTTTTAATAGTCCCTTTGGAGACAAATGAAGTGACTGAATGTGAATAGTGTCAAACAGCAAAGGACCACTGATGATCTCGTATTTTAGAAAACTACAATTAATCTTGTGTTAATTTTGCACAAGCAGCAACCTCTCTGACTGTGAGCTGAAGTGCCATGATCTGCAGTTCCTCAAACGGCCACTTGAGGGTGAGGGTGACTCCATAAGTCTCCATAAGTCCCCATGTTAAAATGTCCAACTTCACAGCAGAGATAAACATGTTTACAGCCTGGTACAGTAATTTCCCTGTTCATGACAACTGTACTAAGGGTGTATGTGTCACATGTTCAAATTATATTAAAGACTTACGCAGAATTATTACCGTGGCAACTTTGATTGACAGGTGGGTGCCACTATAGATGGCTTGATTTTTGAGCAGCCAGGCATCATTCAGCCCGCCTCAGGTCCACCCATAATCCACGTCTTTGCTGATTTTCAGATTAGCCAGTAGGAGGCGGCGGCAGGACTACTAGATTTTGAGCTTCATGACGGCTCTTCAGAAGCCTGCGGGTGGAGGTCACACATATGTTGTCCATTCTTTACACTGTCAGTGGTTTTGCATTTATAAAAACAGTAAACAGATGTGCTTAAAATCAGCAGAAAATGAAATGAAGTTTTGTTTCAAAACATCCACCAACTGACATGGCATGAAAAGGAACTTAATCTGGAATTATTTTACCTTTTGGTGTACTCTCATTTTTACCCAGTTACTAAAGCAGAACACATCGCCATGACCGGATTAGCCTGCCAGCCTGAAGATTTCTGGGGCTCTGGAGTTTTGGGGTCTGGCATAGTTGCACATTTTGCCAGGTTATTAAAACCAGCCTTGGCCAAAGCTACAGATAATCCTGAGACCACCGCACTCCAGTGGACTACTCTAGAGGCTGCTGGCATGGCTGTGGTGTGGTGTACACATTTGTGCACGTTGTGGCATTGCTTTGATTTGGGGAGGATGTAAGTGATCATCTGTCATTAATATAAATGTGCAGATTCCTCACTGTCCTGACACTCTGTATGTTTACTTTGGAAATAACATGCAAACGCAAACACGGTGCCTCATTACGGGACAATATTAATGAACTGGAAAATACAGAAAAATATATATCTGAGCTGCAGCAATGGACATAAAGAATACATGATTTAATTTAAGAAGAAAAATGAACATTATACCCCCTAACAACTAAATCTCTGTCCCCTGTAAGAAGAATAAAACAAAATAATGCGATTTGATGCACTTCCGTGTGACTCTTACATATAACTTGTAGTGCACTGGCCTTAAGCGCCTCAAAATCACAGCATGTGAAGTCTGAGCCCTTTCTCTACAGCATCACTCCCAGTTTGAGAGCTCTCATCCTCCCCATGTTTAAGCTTTCCCCTCAGACACCTTAACATAATCTGTACCTGCGTGACACTGCATTATCATAACTGAATAAAGATGGGTCAGAGTGAGTTGGCAGCCTCTCTGTGTGCAGAGGGCACAGCGGCGCTCATATGAACTTGCCACTGTGTCCCCGCAGTGTATGTATGACTGTGCCTGTGTGTGTGGATGTGAGTGTACCCCCATCTGTCCGTTCGCTGTGTGTATATGTGTGTGTATGAGTGAGTTTCCTCTCTCAACAGTTTCTCTCCTCAGGCTCTGTAGCCCCCCCATAGCGGTAATGGCAGATCGTGTTGGCCCCTGTCAGACACTTTGCTCCTGTCAAACATAGTTTCACCCTGATGGTTTCAGCTCCTGCTGCACTGGGACCCTCCATCACAAGCTGCAGGCCTGTCAGAGACTTTCCCACACAGCAGCAGACCGTGTTTCCTCCACTGGACTCCCCTTCCTTTATATATTTATTATTTTTTTCTCTTTACTCTCCATCTTCTGCTCATATCTGTGTTCTTTTCGCATGATTTTTTGTTTAAGTATTGTGGATGCTTGCTTTCTTCTTCCTTGAACTGACCTAAACCTCATCTTTGATTATGAGGGACTACTCAAACCTGCAAAAACCTTTTTGGCCTCTTGGGGGCAGCTGAAACAAGATGTATACACAACACTGGCTTCACCTTGATATGGTGATATTTCCAGCAGTTACACATAGACATTGCCTTTGATTTGGAGTCACGTTTCTGACCGCCTGATGACTGCAAGTCCAGCATTTACTCTCTTTCAGCCCGGTTTTTGGTCTCCACCAGCTCTTTAGGAAAATATCTGGCTCTTTACCTACTAAATCCTCTGCTAGGCTCACCAGCTTGCAGGGTACAATGTTGTTGTTTTTTAGAGCTTTTTCACTGAAAACAACGGGCTGCCTAAAAAAGATGATTTAAGAGCAGTGAGAGTGAACCAGAAGAGTGAAGTCACAGCTGGACAGCTAAACAATGAGTGGAAACTGTCTGGAAAGCTCTGAAGCAAAGAGAAGCTTCAGGTGATAATTCTTTGTCGGTTCATCACTATGGGTGACCCCTTTTCATACTGTCCTTTGATACATTGTTCCAATAAATCTTATTGTAGTAGAAGTGCATCAAAATAAAAGCCTTCCTTCAAAATCTGGCTTAAAGGACCACTGCATAGGATTTAGGGGCATCTAGTGCTGTAGTTACTCATTGCAACTGCACATTCTCCTAACTAGCTTGAAGGGGAAACTACAATGGTTGGAAAATGTATGGAAAATAGTTTGTCTGCTCTGAGCTGTGGTAGAAAAATGGCTGATTCTGTGGAAGAGGACCTGCAGCATCTCTAGAAATAAAAGCCTCTTATAATAATCTAATAATTCTAATTTTCAGGTGAAATAATAAGTCTTAAGTACACATCCTGCAGAAGAAAGGCCCTAGTGATGCAGGAATGTTTAAACAGCATTTTACTGTTGTAGCTGGTTGAGGCGGAGCTACTTGTTTAGTCCAGTGCATCCTAACTTGGCACCCTTCCAAGCTGTCAGATGATAGATTTGAGGGGTCATGAGATGATTAATGGGATAGAAAATAAAAAAAAACTAAATTGTGGCACAAACTTCAGCTTTCTCTAATCCTTGCTCATTCTTCTTGTTCTTGGAAAATATTCAGAAATATAAATTTGCCTTTTTGAGCCTTGAACACTCACTCAACCATGTGAAAGGTAAAGAGGTTAAATGTGTCTTTGAAATGTTCCTACATTAGACATGTGAAACAATATGAGGCCCTAATCAGACACTGATTTTTTTAATGTACTGGCTGTGAAAACAAATCTCTCGTTGGGACAATGAATCTGAATCTAACTATATTTAATATGCTTAAATGTCTTTATATTGTTATGTATTTTCCTATAAACTGTAGTTTTAAATTAAAAATGGAAATACTTAAATCAGGTCCTCATAACTACCAGCTGTAGCACAGTACTTGAGTAAATGTATTTAGTTACTTTCCACCACTGATGAGTCAGAAAATAATGGGCCCAAATGTAAACACACGATGACCTCATCTTTCTGTATTCGTCCTGCAGCGGTCGGCAACTGAAGTATCATTACTGCAGCCTTGCGACCGGCTTCTGCTACATCTAAATTTGTGTTTCTTTGCCACAGGTATCAGATGAAGAGGTGATGTTTTTATCTCCTCCCTGGCTCTTTATGATCTATCGTGTCTGGAGTTTTGTTTCTCTTGTTACTTCCCTGCAGCATCTCAGCCAGCCTTGTCAGAGTTGTTATGATGAATGTGGAAGAATTACAGAAGGCTGGGGATAGAGATCCAGCAGACTGATCATTAACTGAAACAGATTCATGAAGAGATACAGGAGAGAGCGAGGCCAGACACAAACAGAGCAGTATTTACTGTATATGATGTATGTTTACAGGTGTCTTAGGCCGACAGCATTTCTCTGCTGACGTATGTGCAGCTCAGCCATGTTTATTTCCTTTTTAAATCCTGCATTGATCCACCCACAAATCCCCACCATCTTAAACATATAGATGGAAAGGAGCAGGAGGAGGAGGAGGAGGAGGAGGAAGAGGAGGAGGTTCATTACAGCCTTTCTTCTATCTAGTGGTAGATTGTGAAATGGTAGCTTGATGGCCACTGTTTCCATGGCAACTCTGTTAGAGCAACCTCTGCCCACAACATCTCAAAAGATCAGAGATGTTATATTTTTAAAGACAAGATGGTGTCTGAAATCCGGAATACTCACACAAAGCAACGCTGACACACACGCGCACACACACACACACACAGAGTGAGGACATATAATACACACTTGCAGTGCAGTGCAGAGGCCACAACATCTGGATCTTTGTGTGGGACTTTGATTGGAGCAACACGACAGGCGGTGGAGAATCTGAGAAACATCCGCAATGATGTCTCAGCTTAAAAACTTTTCCTGTAAACAGATGATTAAAAAAAAACTTCCCACTGTTTTAATTATCTTGAGTTAATAACAATGTCTGATTGGCACGATATCAAACATACTAGATGACTTGGCGGCCTCATGTGGCACAAAGTGATAACTGTATTTATCAAAGTTTTACAGTGGCTGCCAAGGTGAAGAAGGGGGAAGTGGGAGAATATTAATGCAGCAGCATGTTTTTTTTGTTTTGTTTTGTTTTTTTGCCTGGATTAAAAACAAATGCAGAAGAGTTCTGTTTTGCATCATTTAGTTATCATCTGCAAACAGAGATTTCCACACAGAAACTCACAAGTTAAAATCTTTTTGGTCTCGGTGTCGCACACTGGTGTTATGATATAACAAGTCTTTGAATAAAATCAATAATTAACACAATATTAGCTTGTTAGAAATATATAAAATATCATATAATGCTGGTAAATTGCTTTGTGTGGTCACAAAATGCCAGAGCCTTGCATGCTGACAATAGAGAGATGAATGGAAATGAGGGGAGCATGCAACAAATTTCCCGAGCTGTCGTCCATAGTCATCTTCCCAAATTCTGTGGTCTTGTGAAAGTTTTTCCAAAATATGTAATTAATAAGCAAATAATTTGGTTATCTGGACTTTTCTGGAACTTTTTGTTCCTGAAAGTATGTGTCAATCATTTGTATTTCTTTATTTGAATTTTGCATTGTGCTTCCTTCCTGTCTTTGTGCCGCTAACATGCTCCAAAATGTGCCAGCCTGATGGTTGTCTTTCTTTTCTCTTTCTCCCGTACATGCCTCATTTGATCTGGCTCACAGATCCATCGCATGTCTTAACATCTCTAACCACAGACACTGAGGCATAGCGGGACATGGCTGAGACAATGAGAGTCCCTCTCTGCGTCTAGAGCTGATTTCACCCCCCACCCCCCTTCTGTCTCTCTTGGTGAAGGGCTTCAGATGGGTTTATACAGCAATTCCAATGTAGCGCTGCAGGCTCCTCAAAGGACACACTTGCCAGCATGTGTTTCCATGGAGACGCAGTTTGTTCCCGCGCTCCTGCAGCTTGTGTCATTGACTTCAATTAGTGCAGAAGGCCGTCTTGCCTAAGCACATACTTACACAGAGAGCCAGCCTCAAAGGGTTGGGGAAAATTGGCAGAGGAGATCTGAGAACGCGGAATACGTCGGAGAGGACTTCAGGGCTACAGAATGGCTTCATGGTGTAATGGCGTTCATTAAAATACTGGATGATTGTCAAAACAATACCTGTGATATTTAAATTTAAACCGAGACCCTTTCATGACATGAAGACCCACTGCAACGCTACAACATTAAAGTCAAACTCTCCCAGGAAATCACATTTCTCTTAGATCACGACTTACAACAAAAAGACTGTTTCCTGTTGCTACAGCTGATAAGATGATAAGATTCTGAATTTCAAGTGAGCTGCTGTTAAAGTTATACAAACTAGACTGAAACATTTTAAATGTGTGCCCCCCTGTGTTATTTTAATTTTGTGTGTCTGATTGCCAAACCTAATTCTTTTTCTTTTCCAGCATATCTTAGATCTACTTTCATCAAAACAGCTGAAGATGTAAGTATACTTTAGTTACAGATTCCCTTTCTGGATGTAATAAGTAAAAACATTTGTTTTGAGTAAGTCTTTTCTTCTGGGGTATTAAATTGTAACATTTTGTGACAATCCTCAAAGTGAAAAGACGATCCAACCTTTATTCATGCCATTTTGTGTCCAAAACTGCATGTTATGAGGAAACATTTTATATTATTTAACATAGAGGGTAAACTGGCGACTTGTCTAGGGTGTTCCCAGCCTCTTGCCCAATGTCAGCTGGGATAAGTTCCGGTGCCCTGCGACCCTGATAAGTATAAGCGGTTACAGAAAATGGATGGATGGATTTAACTTCAAGGAGAATCATACTAGAGACTCTTCATTGCCACTTGTCAACCACTTCCTGGAGAATGGACACTCATCTGTCACAGAAATGAAACAATTAAACCCCCAACAGAGGGGAGACCATGACTACGTTTTGCTCCAGGCATCAGCTGAACAGTTTTTATGTTCTGGGAAATATTGTAGCTTCAGATGGACTCCATGACTAACGTTATCCAGTGTTCTTTCTTATATATTTAGTTATTTTGAATTCTTTTTGTATTTCCGTTTTTTACTTATGGTGTCTTGAGGCATAACTATTCACATAACATCTGTGTATATTTTTCACTCTCTCATATCTTCTGGTTTGCTACAAATGAGCTTTTGTCTTTGACCCACATTTACCTCCAGTTTTGTTTTATCAATGGTGCAGCACTGCGTTTGACATATTGTAAGCAAGGTCTTTATGTTTATGCTCTGGCTCAGGTTAAAAATCATTTTGGTGCTACAGTGGGAGTATTTTCAGGTGAACGGTGTCTTACCCTAATCAGTACAACTGTTATGTGCTGTTGCACTATGTGTAACTTTGTGCTCTGGGTACGTTCACCTGTGGGGAATACGAAACACTTTAAGGCACTAAGTCACACACCACCAACTATTTCACTGATTTTGGTGAAACTGGATCATATCTTATGGAGAAAATGTTTTCTGGTTTTCTCCCTGATGTCCCCCAGAGGTTTTTGATGGACAGTAAAGTAAACTGCTGCAAACTATAGCTGCTGTTAGTTAATGTTAGCTCAACACTGACAGGGATCGAAGCCACTGTCATGCCTGAAAAGCAGGGCTCAGAGGCTAAAAGACCGAAGCTGACGGAGAAGCTAAGAAGAGAAAATGAAAAAGTCTGCTGGAGCTGCCGGATGAAAAATAAATCTGGGACTAACTTTTAGTTATTGATGAGAGCATTGTGAAATAAAAGGCTGAAAGACAGATGCTGAGTTGTTGAACTAATAGGTAATATTAGCCTCTGGGAACCATGAATGTCTACCAGATTTTGTGCCAATGCATCCAATAGTTATTTTAGGCTGGACTATAGATGACAACACTGAGCCAACGAAAATCATCTTTGAGCAGTCTGTCGATCTTTCTAAGATCATTGCTGTCATTAGTCTAGCTATTTAAAAATATCCACTTCACGTCCTTTCCAGGCTTAATTTCCCAGTGGGTGACTTAAATTTCCATGTAGACAGACAAAAACATTACTGGCAAAGTGGTGGGATGTGCCTTTAAAGTGATTCAACCTTGACTTTCCCAACTCATTACGAGCACACTCCCAGGCTGCATCTGTAATTACCGTGAACAGGTGCATCACTCAGCTGCATCGCCATGGAGTTAGAGATTTAATTTAGAGATGCTGCCCGGGATATTAACCCCTCTAATTACAACAGCGAGCTCCACGTTTACCCACAGGGATGAAACATTGTGGACCTTAGGGTGAGGAAAAGCACACAATTACTTTCACTTTTATTCTGAGGGGAGTACAGGTGGTTAAGAGGGGGCTTCCAAATTCAGGTCTTGTGTGCAAACTGTTTGAAGATAGATTTTTTTTTTTTTGAGGGTGGTTGTGTGTGAACAGAAGGATTCAGAGCTTCAATTTTAAACACATGTACCAAAGGATTTGTCAGGAAGGAGTCAGTATTCTTGGAACAGAAAGAACTGACATCGAATTCACTTCAACTTCAACCTCACAACTAAATCTGCAGCTCTTTTGTCCTTTTTAGCAGGAACCACACAACACTTTGTTTTGCAGTCCTCTGGGGTCCGAGCTATCGCCATTGATTGCAAAAGACATTGATAGGACCCCAGAGGTTTAAGAAGAGACATTGACTGGTCGATCCATCACTTTGGTCCAGGCAGAAACTCCTGGTGGGGTTTGAAGTCGCATGGAGAACGGACCACAGCAGCAACGTGACAGAGACATGCCCAGTGGGGTTCTGACGTAAGGTGATTATTCTCCCAATTTTACAACAGTTAAATTGGCCTGTTACTTAGAAAAAGCCTGGGAGATGAGGAAAAAACATCAGAAACAACTTTAGACTTTGTGTTTTTCATTTTATTGTATTTTTTCTTTTAAATTTTGCAAATAAATTGGTATTATTTAAAAGTATACAAATAAGTGTCTGATGTTCTTTGTTTTTTTATGTGTTACCAGACAGTGTGTATATAGCTATAAGCTCAACTAGTTCTTGATATAGTCAAACCTCTGCTGGAGCCTGGTCCAGAATACATAAAATAGCCCAAACAAGAAGCACGAAAGTGAAATCTTTAATTCATGATATCATAAATCTGCATTTGCTGTTGTAGAGTTCCTGTCAAAAGATCTTGGAGGAACTGAGTGATTAGCATGAAGAGCAGTATGTCACATACTGTGTACAGTATATTTTATTTCTTAGAGTTGAACTGAAAGGGGGAAAAGCTCTTTATTCATTTTTAAAGTCAAATTTCATCAACAGAAACTCCAAGATAAAAGTCCTTTCAAACTTGACTTGAGGACAATGACCACTTGACACCAAAGATACTAAAATTCCTTAAAAAAAAAAAAAAAAGGGTCATCACAGTTTTTACACCACCTTTTCCCCAAGGAACCTTTGAAGAATCCTTTGAAGTGTTTTTTGCTTTGCTTTTTGCTTCTTGTATTCTCTTTCTGACTCTCTCTCGCTCACATATACAGTCTCTGCACACTTCATTTCATGTGCATCTGCGTCAGAATGTTTTTCTTTTTTTTTTTTTCCCCTGGAAAACAGAATAGGGTGATAGCTAGCCTGTGATCTTTTATTCATCCATTCGTCCTCTTCTCCTCACTCCTCGCCTCCGCACCAGGGAGCTCAGCATCTGACAGCCCGCGCTGAAAACCACCAGCTGGAGTGACAACAAGAGGAGAGAGGAGAGGAGAAGGAGGAGGAGGTAGGAAAGAAAAGGAGAGGAAAGGAAGTGTGTGTGTGTGTGTGTGTGTGTGTGTGTGTGTGGACAGGAGGGCAGTCAGGGGCACAATGTGCTGACAGCAGCCCGGCCCTCAGAGCAGAGCAGATGGTTAGGACAGGACTGTCTGTGGCTCCAGATCAAAACCTCACA
This sequence comes from Protonibea diacanthus, assembly GCA_028641955.1. Lineage (NCBI taxonomy): Eukaryota > Metazoa > Chordata > Actinopteri > Sciaenidae > Protonibea > Protonibea diacanthus. The sequence continues at coordinate 17,015,420 of CM053988.1, read as the reverse complement.
ACTCAAAAGTCACAAGCTTTGAATAAAATGAACTTTCAGGTTTCACTGAACTTAAATATTTGTATGCTTTAATCCCAGTTTTGCAATGTCCACCCTAAGAAACCCCTTTTTGAAAAAGAAAATCTGATATTGAAAGTAACTATTTTTAGACTTACATACTTAGATATATAAGAAGTATTTGATAACAAAAAAAAAAGAAAAGAAAAAAAGATGAAGCTAGCAGCTCTGTGAGGCTGTACTGTGCCAAGTGGCAACCTCCATGACTGAACTGAAGCCAGAAGTGCCAAAAACTGCAGTTCCTCAAATGGCCTCTTGAGGGTGGCTACAGAACGAGTGAATCTCCATAAGTCCCTATGTTAAAATTTCCAACTTGAGGACCTAGGCATCATTCGGCCCGCATTAGGTCTGCCGACGGTCCACGTCTTTGCCGACTTCAAGATTAGCTGGAAGGTGGAAGAGGCAGGATTGCCAACACGGCGGAGGGTCAGAGCTGCATATTTTGGACTTCAAAACGGCTCTTTGGAAACCTGAGGGTGGCATCACACATACTATAATATGCTCACAGTGACAATGATAACATGCTAATGGTGAGCAGGTTTCATTTTTTTTTTACCATGTTCACTGTCTTAGGTCAGCGTACTAGCTTGCTAAGAAATGCTAATTAGCACTAACCACAAATCACAGCTGAGGCTCGTGTGATTCATTTTGCAGATATTTGGACAGAAAGTACTAAGCAAATAAATGTGCAAGATGACTGAGGTATGACCAAAGTTATTAAAATTCTTCCTGAGAGGAGAATGAATGTCTGAAATTTCATGGTAATCCCACCAAAAACTGTTAGGGTTAACCACAAATGTCATCCTCATTGTGGTGCCGGAGGAAAAGTCAGGGGGTCAAAGATATTTCAGTCTGGATGAGCTGTGGACTGACTGCATGACCGACCATCAACCAACGCTGACCAGTTGCCACCCACAGAGGTTAGCGTATCTACTAAAAAATATTAGAAAAAGTTATATTTGCAGCAAAGTTCCCTGGTGCTACTTTAAGGCAGCATGTATGGTGAAAAGTCAACATTGCCTTAATCACTGGTCACATTTACATTAGTAAAAAAAAGACTTGCTCTGGAGGGTTCTGGATTCCCCTTAAATGAAAGAGAAACAGTAATACCAGTGAAACCAGTAATGACAATGTGATCCAGTAGGAAGAAACAGCAGCAGCAGTAGCAGCATGAATAATCACAAGTATGAGGATGCACAGAGCAGCTCATTAACTTAAATGTGAGTGGAGCTTATACTAATTATGGTAGCCTGCGATGACTGATCGCTGCTGTGTTTACTCGAGCACTGAAAAACAAATAAAAAAGATGTAATGAACCATTTTGATACAATGTTTGACTAAAAAAAAGACCTAAAATTGCTAATTTAATTATCTAAGGCAAATTTGGTGTAAATGAACCTAATTAAACACCCGGGCTCCTTTGTGCACCAACCAAACCATCCACCAACCTCCCCACAATTCTGAGCGATGCTTGAGGCATGGATCAAGAAAATGGGAATGTCTGTCAGTATTTGTTTGTTTGTTGGTATGTTCAGATTCATGTTCCCTTCATGTACTAACTTTGGTGTCAGTTAAAGTTGTAATCTCTCTGGGGCACCTTGATACCTCACCTTGTACAGGGAGGTGTACGAGAGTCCTTACTAACCCATGGCCCCTGGGCTGCATACCATACTTCCTCTCTCTCCCCCTCAATACTATGTCTGTCTCCAGCTGTTAGTATCGCAAAATAAAGGCATAAAAAGCCCATTTAGCTCAAAGCACCGCTGTGCGAATGTATAGTCTCATCAAGCTGCTCGCATGCTGTGGACTTTTAGGGTGCAAACACATGCAAGTAAACGAACGCTAATGCTTCGAGCTACGTAACATCAATTTCACGCGTCACTGAGCTCTGGAGTGCGTCACCTGAAACTTCAAGCATTAGCTGCAGTTTGAGCATTACAGCTAGGGGCGCTATAGCATGAAACACCAATAGAAAGCTGACTCCATGGCTACTATGGCTGACGAAGCTCCAGCTGAACATATCATGGTTGTGGACAAAACTGGCATGTTTATTCATTTGCAGTGCAACTGAAAACTGTTGTTATGGAAACGGTCTGATTACCTCTATTTCTCCAGGTTACCAGCGTATTTTCAAATGGTCACACGAATGCCAAAAAGTGCCAGATTATGGTCTTAACTTTGAGCAAATGTTCTCGTATAGCTGCTGTGTTTTGGCGTCGGAGAGCAGAAGTTGCATGAACACATGCTGACAGCAAATCCGAGCCAAACAGATAACAAGTGACTGCATTAAAAGCCCTGACAAACATAGATACTGTATCTGTATCATTTTGTGTTAATTAAGATAAAGTTCTGTTGTGAAATGATATTGCTGACCAAAAATGAAAATGCACTGGTAGAGGGCTAAAAAAGAGCAGCCTCCCCTGTTGTGGACCGAGAACATGACGTCCACATCACCTTACTGACACACTCACCTCAACTTCCCGCAAAGCTGAAATCACCTGTCGGCCACTGACTGTCCTCTGATCTGATTTTTTTTTTTTTAACTTTTTTTTCAGTCACTCATCTCTGCATCCCTCTGTGTCTTTGTGAGTTTTTGTTTCTCTGACTTTGTACGTGACTCTTCTCTTCCTTTCATTCCCATCATCATCTCCGCATTCGTTGTTTCTTCCCTGAACTTCACAGGCAACCAATCTGACAGGTGAGAGCTTTGCTCGTTTCCTTCAGGTACTCTGTGTCATCTGTGCCACTGAAATGATGAAAAAAGGCCAGTCACCTCAGATATTTCTGGCCTTTTTCTGTCCCTCAAAGTACACACACACGCACACACACACACACACAGAGCTCCAAGTTGCCATGGCAATCTGATGATGAGGAGTTATGATTGAATGGCTGAGGTACAAATGTACATGTGCTGTGATTGCCACAGTGTGCCGCATAGCCATTGATTCTGACTTTCACGTCACCGGCCTGCAGTCGTAGCAGTGTTTTATTGAAGACCATCTCAACCAAGACCAAGTCACGACCAAGACCAAGGCAGGTGAGACCGAGTCAAGACGAGCACCAGACTGTGTGTATATGTATATGTCTAATATTTGTGCGAGCTGTGAGCATATTTCTGAAGAGTTTTGGTACATGCTAACATTAGCTAGCTAGCTTTGCTTTAGCGTTGCTCACACTCCTGTGTCTCAATTCACACACTTCCATACTTACACTTTACATTTTGAGTACATTCACACTGTCTCTTATGGCAAAACGCATTGTACTGTGAGTTACCAGATGGCGCACTCATAATGTGATGATGGAGTGGAAATCTGGCCACGTCCAACAGCATGGTGAAAATGGCAGCCGAGGAAGCTGCTGGAGCTAAATGTACAAATGGAAGTTGGTCCGCATGGTTGCAATTCAGTGAAGAATGATGAAGTCGTCATTTCCTGTAAGGCCATGCTCTAGTTGAGACAACACTAGCCCAGCGAAATTAGCACACTATTCCAGGAAGTACATAGTTCATGTGGTTTACACAGTATCCAAGCTGAGACACGACATTCGCTTACCTCTCTTTATGCTTCCTGTGCAGATACGTACTGCTGTGTGTTTTCTTTTGGACACCGTGTTGTAGATAAACTCCTCTCAGACAGCCACAGCTTCTTCTTGCTCTTCACTGGTTTTGTGTTTTGACTAGGCTTGACATAAAATCCTGAGTCCTCTTCGTATGAGAGCAAGACAAGAAGTAAAAATGTGGTTTATTCCAGGTAAACACTGTTGTTGAGTACTGAGCTGAAATAATATCAGCCAATAGAATTTACAGCAAAGTGTGCCGTCATTCAGGGTGCAAGACAGGACATGTTTGTACAATTTAATCAATTCAGCCTGTGAAACTAACTGCAAGAGATCAAGTGTTTGTGAATAAAAGGCTGTGCACCGTGACTTTGTTTGGATTCACAGAAATCAGACACTCTGAAAATAGCTGGAAAAGCGTCACTGTCGAAGTCACAGAGCCCTGAAGGGTCATGGATGTTTAGTTTTTTTTAAAATTCCCTTGCAGTAAATTGCATTAACATCTCTCTAGTAAAAAATATTTGTTCAAGACAAAACTCAACATGATGGAAGGACTGGAAAAATAGGAAAATAACCCGTAACACTGAGTGCAGTCAGCAATGTCAGCATTCACATAATAGCTCATCAAATTGCTGCACATTTATACGCACATGGAAAAGCTGCATAGCTGTACGAAGCCCGCATTCATCGTGTTTACTCCTAAACATTGGCGCATTAAATGAAGATCAGGCCACAACACAAGATATTTAGAAGTGACACAGTGTAAAGTTTCAAAGCAGCAATGGGAAAAAATCCTTTTGATGATTCTCTGTGTTTTTTCCAGGCACCCGTGAGACGAGTTGAGGGATTATCGGATGCCAAAGTGCTGCACAGCAATTCATAATGCGAGCGAAATAACAGCGGCGGAAAGTAACAAGTCTGTAGTTGGACCCCATGGGTTCAAACTTTAAGAAGCAACTTTTTTTAACAGGTATTTTAAGCAGAAGATTATTCAAAAAACCAAACCACAGGAGGATGGAAGAAGGATGGAAGCATTTACTTAAATATCCATTAGCAAGAAAAGACACTGTGACCTGATAATCTCGAGTGCCCTGTCTGTTACTAAAATAGAAGCGTCCCAGTGTGAGCACCGCATGGGTTCATTAGGATCAAGTTTAAGATTTAATGAAGTACGTGACACTACATGTAAAGTAAACTGGGAACCAGTGAGCAGTTTATAAGGTCACAGACCACAAATACATGTAGCACCTCTGTACCTATTTCTATATAGAACCACACAGCCCGTGTCTGTACTTAATAAGTGATGCTAACACGCTCACTGCATGGTTAATGTGCTCCGTGTGAGTAAAGGAAAGACATCCTCTTGATCATAAATGCACACAGATATTTAAGAGTAACGCGACAGCGACTGTAGAGACAATGCTGTATCTCTTTTATCTTTTTTTTTTTTTTATTTTTAAATGTACAATTTGTGTCTCTGTGTACGTGATTGCGCAAATCACCATGAAAGTCATCTGAGGAAACACATTTCAAATGTCTCTTAGCCTCAATTTGTGTACTATGGATGCAATAGGACTATAAACTCTTGAGTCTTGAGTGTGAGCTCGTGTCAGGGATACACAGATGTTTTGCATTTGGGCTAATTACTGTTGTGTCTAAATATACCCTGAAGTGCTCGTTCAGTCTGTTTGCCTGAAGACAGTCTGTGCTGAAGTGTGCGTGAAATCTTTTTTGTGTTTATTTAGGATGTGGGAAGTGAGCACTTTAGCTCAGTGCTTAAAAGATGTTATTTTCATATGACCGGTCAAAAAAGTATGAACCATCTTACATGTGAAGAAATATTTCTTTGCGAGGGGGGAGAACATCTCTTGAACAGAGACGAACACATGCCGACCTGCTGGTGTGGTTGGGAGCTCAGCGCCATCTGGTCAGGTTAAAGCAGCCCTGGCTTTCCTTTTGTCCACTTCCTCAAACCCTTACTCAGGGAGGCATTTAGTAAGATCTCAAAAGATGCTTTTTTGAAAATAAATTGTGTAGGATAGTCAAAGTTTTCGGGAGCTGTCAGCATCTCTTCACTTGTAGTGGAGCATTTTCTGTCTCAGTGCAATAGAACAGCAACAGCAATAGAAACACTGCTGCGCTTGTGTTTGGGAATGGAGATGTTCTTGTTCTTTTCTTGTTTGTTTTCTCATAGTTTTTATGATAAAATGCAGCTTAATTAGCTACCTCAGATCAGAAATGTGATATCACAGCCTTTTTTGGGGGGGCTCAGTGCTGGGAAATTTAATTGAAACTGGTCTGATTTCAGCAGCATCTTGTGTCCATATCCTTCATATGTTTGCAATGATTTTTACCACAGTAATTTACTGTATTGATCTATTCTGTACAAACAATATTGATTGCATGTCCCTACATCTTGGGAGAGGGATCCCTCCTCTTCTTCCATTTCCTCTCCATTACAGGGACTTTCAGAGGACTTTTTTTTTAAAGGTTTTAAGGATCCAGGATGAATTACACTGTCATCTGTGTGATGGTAAATAAATTAACATTATAAATAAAGACTATTGTTTTGGGGGTGGTGGGGGCGGTTGTATGAGGAACGGGGCAAATTTAAAGCCCATTGCCCTGGCCACACAGCACTATTAATCTGAGTGCTGTATTCATTCACTAGTCTGCCATGGTTTCTGGTTTAGTCTCGTGTTAATTTACTTCCTGTCTTTGTCTTTTTCTCGCCTGTTCTGTGTTAACTGTGTTTAATTAGTTCTCTTTTATATAGCCCCTTATGTATTTTCCCTCTTTCACCATCGTTGTTTGGTCTGTGTACCTCAGTTCTGTCTTTTCGTTGAACTTCTGCTGACCGGATTTTTCTTACATTTTTTTTTTTCCTCACTCTGCCAGTCGTGTAAGTCATTAAAGTTACCTTTTGTTCACTCTACCTTCCCATCTGCTTTTTTTTTTTTTTTTTAACTCGATCAGTAGATCAGAGCAGTAAATTGAGATTTTTGACACTTATGAATCATCATTGTCATTTAGAGCCCTCAATGACGGCTGTAATAATTTTTCAATCTTCATCATTGGATTGTTCACTAGAATTGGTTCACATGCCATGAAAACTACTTTTTCAATTCTGTGGTGAGAATTTTCGAGGCCACTGGAGAGAAAATTAATTTCATACTTTGTGCACTTAAATAAAATGTCAGACAGTAAATATACTGCAGCAACTAGGGGATGATTGTGGACACAGCCATATAGTTTTACTCTTTGAATCTTCTGGTGTTTGCCTCAGTATCACAGCGTGCTTATTGCTGCATATGCTCTCCAAATAATTACACAAATGAGTGTTTGCTTTAAACCGTCAGTGTTTGCTCTCTGCTCTTGACCTTTTACGTTCTTCATACATAATGTTACTTGCTGTATAAACCAGAACTCTCATTGATTCACTTGTTCACTTGCCCTGTCTCAGCTCACCAGACTCGGCACTCGTCGCAGGCTGCCAACATTTCATGCTCGTTCACATCAGTGAGCTTTGGAGTTGCACGGCATGTCTTTTCTTCCACAATCCAAACCAAACATCTGTGTTTGTGTGTGGGAAGGAACTTGTCTTGTGTGCCGCCTCGTAGTCTGATGGCTTTTGTGCTACATGTCTTTGTGAAATAACGATCTTGCCACGCTTAATAGTCTCTCCACACGCAGGCTAATATCAGATGTGTGAGTTTAGATCCTTTTACATACGCCACTGTGAGAAATTATGTAATTGTTGTCTTGTTTGTTGTGCCAAATTAACATGAGAGATTTTTTTTTTTTTTTTTTCCAGTCGCACAAATGTTTGGACACGTGTGCAGCTAATTATTCACAGGCATGCAACAGTCCCTGCGATAATTCTTTTGACTGTAATATGTATGTTGGACAAAACAACTATTCCAGTGTGCAGGGATGCCTGTTTTTTTTTTGTTTTTTTTTTTCTGATTACATTCACTCAACAGTCAAACATTGCAAAAATCATGTTTATTTGAAAAGCTGTAGGAGGTTTAGTGTGAGTCCTCATTTCCCCAAATCTCTCTCACGGCGACAGCGAGTGCAAAGTTAACATGACCCTTAGAGCCATAAAAGCCACATTTATGGGAAATATGGCAGGTTAAAATATAATGATACAATCCCTTAACGTTAGTTTGTTTTGTCACTCACCAGCTGTATGAAACCAGCGATTCATGCACAGACGCACACAGAAAATGTCACAAGATACACATATGTCCAAACTTTTACAGACGATACTTAAATGTCTCCTGAAGCAAGAAAAAAAAATCAATCTTTCAAACAACTTCAAACTTTTTTGATTATTTTTAAGCGTTTTTCAGGACATCTTTTAACAAAGCCAAACTAGAAAGAGGTTATTCTCTCTCACCTGAGTTTCTCTCTTCATATCTCAACAGATCTGACAGTAAGCTTGAGAATAAAACCAGCACAAATATCCACCTCTGCTGTGCTGCCCACTTTCCACACATTTTAACATTCAGCCCAATTAGTGTAGGTTTAAATTAAGATAACAGCAATGAGCCAATCACTGGGAATTAAACAAACAAATGCACTAATTGGATTAAAGTGTTTACAAGGTTCACAGTAACCTGATTTCCCCAACACACATTTGATGTGGTTAAAGTCCAGGAGGGGGGTTATTTTAGTGACAGCGGATAAGAAATAAAGAAGACACATGGAGATTTTGTTGGTTTGACATGCTGATGAAATTTAAAAACTCAAATGAATTCAGTGGATATGTTCTGCAACATAAGAGCCGCTCTGAATGTGTAAAATTAACAAATGAGTCGTGCATGTCACGGTCATTTTATATTTGAGGTGTGTTAACTGGATTATGCCTGCGCTAATTTTTAGCTTATTCCTGCTAATATATCTCAGTTAGGTGTAGGCAGGTGAGTATTGCCTTAATCTAATTTTAATCATATTCAGCACACATGTAAACACGTTGGCTGTGCAGCGTTCACCTATTAAAGGGACCATCAACAGATATTACTCAGGAAATTAGAGTTTAACTGACGTTCTTAGGTCCACCATTTTGTCAGATATGTGACCAAGAAAGCGACAAGAATCTTTTCATATCTTTTTGTATGTACCTTTACGTCTGTTTTTGTGTGTTTAATCCATATTACTGCAGCTGTAACACAAATTTCCCTTTTCCTTTCAACGTTTGTCTGTCTGTCTTTCTCCAAGCTTGCTGAGGCCTGTTAATGTTAACTGTTAATGTATATTACTGTTTGTGCTGCACAGTTTTGGACACACTTACTCAAACTAGCAATGTACTGATATCTATTTGTGAATCCAGTGTCATTGTTACTGTCCTTATTCATTTTAGCACCTCTGGTCTAACTTTCGTTTATGGTCTCACCTTTTTTCTGATCTATATCACTGAATTTGCCCAACAAAACTATTTGAAAACCTGTCACTGCCGAGGTCAAAGACACCTCCAAGCTCCATATTGTGGTCCATGCTGGACTTGGACTGGCCCTACAGACTGACCCACTGCCACCGAAAATCTGTTCTGATTCCCCAACTTTATTGAAATACATTGCCTAATTGCCCATGTACCACTCAGGCTCCTTATCTAACCCTAATCACAGACACTGGCTTACTCCAGGCCCTAACATCTTGTCTACATTTTGCTCTTTGTACCTTGGGTATCTTTGAAAGCCTCCCCCAGAGGATTATCCTAACCATAACCACTCAGGCTTGCCTAACCCTAAGCACTGAGTCTCTGGACCAACTGTAGCAATGCACCTCCCACCCACACATCATCTCAGATTAACCGATACAACTATTATCAGCCAACGCTGACACAAGATTAGCATTCCTGACTCAGCACACCTCACACCTCTCTTTCTTCACCCTCTCCTCCTCCATATTATGACGGTACACACAGTGTGGTGGGACTTTGGTTGATGGTGATGGCCTGTGCATTGCCTTTGGCTCTCTTTACCAAACTGTGTGAGTCGGCAAACATCTTGGAAAGAGTAAATGTGATAATCAATAACCCTAACTCTTGGAAGATGTGTTAAGAGCAGGCACAGGCAGGTGTGTTTGTCGAAATCCTGCTGCCCATTAACAGTTTTAACAGAACTGACTCCAAGCTGTGTGTCCCTTTTTTTTTTATTTCAAGCTGTTTGTAGAGCAGCAGTCTCTGCATGTCTCCTTTGATATATATATTTTTTTATTTTACTGACCTCACTGTTTTGGTGACATCATCACTTTATAAGCCTAGTTTGAAGTAAATCAGCTTGCTAACCTCGCTGTTGGTTGCAGCGGGAAGATGGAGGACCTCTAAATATCTAGAACTGCAGTGAAACACCACTATAGTGATCTATTGCCACAGTCTGCAGGGCAGCTCACTTGACCTCAGTAGCTTAATTCCCTCCTGTGCACTCTACAGAAAACAAACTTGCAGTAAAAGGCTTTTATTTTATTTTACCTCTGCTCCCAGCAGCAGAAGTGCAAAGTATTTGTCATGTTTGTGAACATTGTGCTCCTTTTTTAATTTGGTTTGTTGCAAATCGGAAGCGGGGGTGAAATATCTTGAGTTTCAGTTCCCTACGTGTTGATGTGAATTTCCCCTTCCTAAAACTTTATGTACTCTGGGTGGTGAAAGTGTCACAAAGAGACAAAACTCTGCATCTAAAAGGAGAAGACTGACATCTCAATTCTGCACGTAACCGATAAATTGTGTGTATGTAAAGCACTTCAGACTCTCTTGGTCTCCATGACAACAGGGCACATTTTTGTTCCTTGATTTTTCTGATGCTGTGGGAACCACATCCACACTGCATGTGACTGACAGACAGACTGTGTGCTATTTAAAACTGCTCAGTGAAATGACAGGCGAGCAGCCAGGAAGCAACACCGTACAACACCACAGACAAAAAAATGAGTATTTACTAAGGAACAAATGAGGGACAACCTGAAAATCAATTGTCAGGTCGTTTGTTACTCGTTCTTCACTGTGAAGTGTTACCTTGCTTCCTGAAATCTCTTTGAGCAGAGTTACAAAGTGCATCACGAATACACGATACAGCAGTTATCCTTTGAGTCTCACCACTTTTCATCCTCAAACAAATATATATAATCTTCCTCTGCATTTAGTGTCATTCCTGCACAAATTTCAAATACACATCAACAATGTATTTCTACGCTTCATACATATGATACATGCTGAACCACATTACACTGTTGTAGTCAAGACCGCCTAAACTGAGACCAAGTCAAGACCAGAGTGTATCATGACCAAGACAAGACCAAGACTTTAAGGGGTTAAGACCAAGTCAAGACCGTACATAGTTTACCTAGGTACCAAATGGTCAATAAGCTAGTGCTAATGCCTTCGAACCAGTAAGGTTTTCCCAGTTACACCAACAAAGTAACCAGCAGTGTTTAAATCGACCAAACATAACCTGTTTGTTATAAAGTCTGGAAAGTCTTCATTGGAAACTGTTTGGTAAAGGGCAAGCCAGGTGATTGGTTGAACCATCAGTCTGTCACGGGTGAACTTCAACCAATCAGATCAATAAACCTTATAACATAGTCAAACTCTTACCAAAGCCAGTTGGAAGATGAGCGAAAAACGTCTTTTTCATCAGAAGCCTTCTGCCGTTCTTTGCTCGTCTTTCAATGGAGAAATACTCTGATAACTGATGTTAGCAGCATCTACGCTAACCTCTTCAGCAGCCATTGTTGTTTTCAAGCAAGCAGTCCTTTCTCACACATCATCACACATACATAGCGTTAAACCATGTCTGTTACTCATGCCAAAGCCAAAGTATTTCCTCATTGGACGCTGATTAGTCCAAACAACTGTTTTGGATACAAGTGCTTGCATCTCAGGGAAGGACATCATAGTTAGAAAAATGTCCTCAAGTCTGCAGTAGCCTGGAGGTGGAGAAGATCTCCAATGGTAGCCCACTGCCCGGGATTGGCAAAGGGTGATAGAGCCTTTAAATAATAGCCTATTGAGAAACAAATGCAACCTTCAGTTTCACATCTTTTGAGTTAAATCAGAGAGCAGCTTTGAGTCTCAGGTATGACCTATAAAATCTGTGATCCCTTTGATTAAGTGTCTTGTGTTAAATGACTCAATTTGGTATATGAATTGACAAATGTGACGAGGATAAAATCAATAGACATAAATTTAAAAAATCACCAAGGATGACTGGGTAACAAGGGACAAGAGCTCAGACATTTAATGAATGAATTCATGATTAGGCAGCCTGCATACAAAGAGAGAGGGAGCTCAACAGTTATTACACCATTTAAAGATTCAAAAGACACTAATGAATAATAGCTAGGCTTCCTCTTTAGAAGTTCGGGGAAGGTGAAAATGTACTGTAAGAAAGCCGCAGGGAAGTCACGGTCAAAAAGATGGAGTCCACTGGAGCTGTTAACATAAAAGAAGGAACAATGAAATCATTGCAGATAAAAGACATTAAAAGCAGAGCTCGGATTCAAACAGCACTAATGCTGTGTCTCAGTTAGCGTACTTCCATACTTACACTTGCTATTTTGGGTACATACGTGCATTTACACTGTCAATTATGGCAAAATATAGTGATACTGACCTTTAAACCAGAAATGTCAACCTCATTGTGGCATTACAGAAACACCGGCTTTACTATATCTAATTCCTTTTTCCTGTCTGATCTCATAGTTAATATTTCTGGATCAAATTGGAACAACCAACAACGGCATCCATAGAAGCACTGTTAGCATGGCTGAGCTGGACATCCACAAAGAGTCATTTCTGAGGCTACACGACCTGACATCAGCGCCACATTCCAAAATATCTCATGAGCATTTTTTTTTATTATTCCTCAAATTAATATTCAGGGATCACCAACAAGTAGCATTCAGTAATAATTCTGTAATGTAGCCTCGGGAGATTCATGAGATCTCAGTCATCAGAACAGACCAAATGGTCATTGTAGCGTATTGAAAGCTCCAGCTGCTCGAACAAAGCCTGGAGGTCATGCAGCTGGCTTCCACTCTCCTTATAATTAGTTGTCTAAAGCAGAATGACAGTGATTACTACGTTGCACATGGCAACCATTAATCAACTGAGCAACTGCATAGTGATCATTGTGGCAGATCTTTGTTCATACATGGACCTGTTTGACTCAAGACGGATGTTGTGAGTAAATGTTTAGAATGACCAGTAGTGTAAGCGATGCAGAAATCCTAACACACCTTACAGCAAAAAAATATTCCAGATTTACTCACAGCAGCTGTCATGACCTGATAAGACTTTCTGTCCTGATTCAGGTGCATTCAGCGTGACTATTCACAGACTGGCGGTGTGAATTACTCGCAATGTTCTCCGTCTCAGCTGTAACGTGTGCAGGAGACACATAATGTTCCAAACAAACGATTAAGTTTAGACACGACCTGTGAAACGCCATTTGGAAGAGTTTTGCAATGCTGTTGCCTGCCATCATTAGCGAGGCAGTGACTAATAAAGTCATCGGGGTGCAAACAAAGACATCAGTGCTACACTGTTTTAGAATAAACAGAGGCAAGCTGACGATAAAATTACAGATATCTAAATGGAATATTGCTCTCGTCTTCAGTGTTACAACCACTCCACATCAATGTCCTGCTATAACTTATCTTTGCTGAAAATAAAATTTATTTCACAACACAACAGAGAGAAGAGTGATGTAAAATAAATGTATGTGTCTTATGTGAAGTTGTTTGTGCTCCCACATCAACGTTTTATGGAATATCTGAGACGCGGTCAATCATAACACCGCTAGTCTCTTTGATAGTGCACCTAATGTTTACAGTAACAGCGTAGAGAAGTGGAGCTTTTCAGCTGATCAGTCCCTCATGTTCTAGTTTATGTGTTTTGGCTTGTGAAAGCCACAGATCTGTTATTTCATCAACTTGAGAGGAAATAAAGACACATGCACGTTTGCGTGGATGTATAAAAGGGCATCAGTCATAGCTTTTCTGACAAAGATCCATGTGGACCAAAAGCACTAATTGTGACGATCACATAGTTATGATAAAATTCTGATGTTTTGAATGCCTTAAAGGCCTTAATCATACAATAATACTAAATGAATTAACCTTGTTGAGCTGATGTATGTGTTCCCAAACAAACTCATGCTGAGACATCAGTCAATAACCTGTCTTTTTCCATCATGCCATGAGCAACCGCAATCTGATATCATGCTGCGTATGATGCAAGTACTTTTCTTTCACACAACAGCACATCACAGTAAATAAAAGAGGCTGAAGGAGTACACCTGCGACTTTTCACTGAACAGCTCAATGTGGCTGCTCCTTCTTCCATTGACTGCGTCACAACAAAAGCTGCCCCAAACTGTGTTTCTCCGGATGAATGGTTTAAACATGAACTAGCAGCAATAGGAAATGTTGGTTTAGCACAGTCACTTAATATATTTTTGTAACAGTGACAGTAAACGGTGAGGCTGAGATAAGATTTAAAACAGTAATCCTGGATCACAAGCTTCATTCTTTACTGTGAATTTCTCATTCAGAGGAATTTGAATCCTGCACAGGAATGACAGACTCTGTCGCGACACCATTGAAAACTACTATATAGAAAAGCAATCACAAGATGTAAATGTATGTATACACTGAAAGACTGTTGCTGCAGAGGACAGAGGACTTTAAACAGACATTGAAACAGACTAAACTTCTGGACTCTGGACTTCTACAAGCCAGGAGGGATATGGGAGTATGGATGCATCATTATTATGGATGTGGACTGGAAAGACTAACTTACATTGTTATGGGCAAGTAGAGAGTATTACTAGTATTACTGTATGTTTTCCTGACGGGATGTTGAAATTAAAATTACAGTGAACAACAAAATCAACAACGGGGTCTCATTTGATGAAAGTCTTATGGATTATAACTTTAAAACCAGTAGTTCCCAACATGGGCTGTGGCACCAGGTCACAAGTTAAATCTGAAAGATCATGAGATTGTTAAGGATTATTAAATTATAACAGGCTTTCCTCTACTCATTTTTCATGTGAATAACTCGATCATTTTACGTATTTCAGGCCTTTTAAAAATGTATTTAAACAAAACCGGGAAAAACTGGTCACAACAGATAGACACTACCAATCAAATAAACATGAATTCTCATTTATCTGCCTTTTTCTATGACTGTTGCTTAGACTGTCAGCAGTGAACATGGTAACCAACAATAAATATAGTAGAAACAAGCTCTCACCCTCATACGCACTAAAATCTCCCCCACTGAGACTTCTGATGCACGATTTGTCATTCTCCTCTCCCACATAGTGAAAGTACCTCGTGACGACATGTGTCATCCATTACAGAACATTTCGTTGAGCTGCTTTTCTCTTTCTCTGACAACCTGCAATTATAGCAGCATGCTCTGAAGAGTCAATCCACACTGCCAGCCACACATTAAAGTCAATCAAAAGCTTTTGAACAGACTTGTCAGGAACAAAATGGAGGTCCAGGCCTTATACTGTCATACTGACACTGATGACTTCAGGAAAAAAAAGACTCTTTAAATATCATGAAAGTCTCTGTGTTTAATATTTACCTTGATATATCATTCTCAAACTACCCTTAATAACTTGTATTTAACTGTGTATTTGTAAGAATTTGTACTTGTTGAAGCCCAAAATATCTTCATCTATAAAATTAAGCACACACAACATGTTGCATCGCATCCTCTCTCCAGCACACTGGCATTACTCCACATGCATTTGTTAAGAGCAAGAAAGAGGGCGAGCGCTCATAACTGAGATTTTTTTTTTTCCATCAGCCTTTTGCTCATCTTACCATCTGCCACTGCGAGAAAACATTACTTCCTTCTGTGCTGGAACATCAGCAGCCGTCCTCCTCTTTCTCTTTCTTTTCCTCCTCCTCCTCCTCCTCTTTCTTTTTTTTTGTGTGTGTGCCTTAAAGCAATCTAGCAGACCTCCTGTGAAATCTTAACCCGGTAGCACACAGAATGTAGTGGAACGACCAGTTGAAGCTGCCAGTCATCTTGGCGGTGATCTCTTTGTTTATGGTAATTATGTTAATTTATCAAAATTAATGGTGGCAATGATTTGTTAAAGTGTGGACTAGTGTGAGAAGAATGTGATTAGCTCAGTCACGAAGCATAAACGGAAGAGGCCAGTGCTAATATGGAAATTCATTTATCTGACAAAGTCACTCAGCAAAGGCTGAGGTCTCACAAACATGTTTACATCTCTATTTTTCCTTTCTCACTGCTGTTTTCGACGCATTGCTACATTTCTTTATATGTTACAGCTATAACCAGTAAACCAGTGGGTGACGTCATGTTGATTCTTTACATTGTCAGTGGTAAAACCATCTATTTTAGGTCATGTGTGCACAATCCTCCAAAACGAAACTGTTGTTTGAACATCAGTTCATCACACTCCTTATTGAATAAATGGACAAAAAAGGTCAAACCTCGTTGTTTGTTTTCCATTTGTTGTTCATGTTTGTAGCTCAACCTTCCCTAAAGAAGATGTCTTTTCTTTTCACTTTCATATCACAATTTTTTGGTAACTTCTACAGACACAGTCCCCCTTCTTCCTTTCCTAATGTGCATAGCTGATTGATTAATCCCCTACAAGTGAGACACTCAGTTGGAGACACATATGTGGGAGGAGATTGGAGAGGCAATGAGGGTTATGATGAGGTCTTGCCTGGTCCCCCACAGCGTCCTTTTTGAGATGAGGTGGGTAGGTGGGTTTAGCACTCAACCACTTGATGCTTCCCTCCCACATTCGGTCGAAGACGAGTCACCATGGTAATCCAACGGTCTGATTGGTGCGTGATAGCAGAAGAGAGACAGACAGAGAGGGAGAGATATGTCATGTGGAGAGCCTCATTGAGTGGCGACGCAATGGAGCATACACAGCTTCAAGAGACAATGTTATATCAATACAGGAACTGAAGAAACAAACTCTTCATCTGTTTGTGGGCTGGTTTTCAAATCCCTGCAACATCTATTTGACTGTGCAGTGCATACAAAGCAGGTTAACACTATTATATGTGCAGAGTTTAATATTTACTCAAGAGCTCACAAGTCAAAAATGGCATGCAGAGGGAAAAATAAACTGACATGCAAGTATTTCTTTGTGTGACATGTCAGTCACTTACAACTCAATTTGATTTATAGAGCAGGTCTAGACCATACTCACATTCACTCACATTCACACTTATGGTCAATTCAGAGTCACCAATTAACCTATTAAGTGCATGTCTTTGACTGTGTGAGGAAGCCCGGATACCCGGAAAGAACCGACACAGACACGGGGAGAACATGCAAACTCCACACAGAAAGGCCCCAGGCAAGGTTTGAACCAGGAACCTTCTTGCTCTGAGGTGACAGTGTTAACTTTCCCCACTGTGCAACTGCACATGTAATCCAGTGTTACCATAATATAAGAGATAATAATAAGAGACATCAAGATGGACTTAACTTAGAATCGATTGGGCCTATTTCATGATGAAGCCATGTTCCCCTTCGAGTTCATGATGTTTTGAAGCTTTATTTTTTTGCAGCTGAACCTAAACTAAAGAGAATGAGTTGTACTCACATGTTATACATGTAATTCACCCACATCTTCCCCAACCTGTCCTAAGCCAGCCCTGCAGGAGGTTTCCATTTGAATGTGTGAAACAACCAGCTGTATTTAGTTGTGATAAAAACCTGCATGCACACAACACACAGATATGTCCAGTTCTCAAGGTGGAGAGGCCATTTAATAGCCAGAAGGTTGCCGGTTTGACCCTTGACACTGACAGACATTTCAATTATGGTACCCGCCATCAGTGTCACCGTGTCCTTGAGTAAATGCTTCAAACCTTATTATTTTATGCTGTGACCACAGTGAAGACTGTCTCTGGAGATATTTTAGAAAATTCAGAAATGTGGTCATTTACATTTTGTCTTCTTTCCGTCATTATTCTGCTCACACATAATTATAATTATCACAGTAGCACAAGACTGTCTTTGCCTCGCTGTCTAAAGTTAATAGAGAACTGGAAAGCCAAAACACAGCTGAGTGTTTTCCATGGAAACAAGACTCAAACTGTTGTCTTACCTGCTGTTGTGCTACAAAAATAACCTATACGACTGAGTGCAATAGCAGAGATTTTTTCAATTTTTCAATTTCTCTCAATGGGAGCATTTCCATGGATGTCCTTGAGGCAGGACCAGTAACAGTGTTAAAATGTTCCGGGAACAGCAGGAAGCATGCGTCACTACTCTTCATCCAATCAGGCGTTTTCATGGCTTTTTTTTTCCCTCTCCAACATTTAATACATTTACACCATAGAGCTGGTGGTGTCATCAAGGCAGTTATTGTAGCCTCTCCTAGTTTGTGTTTTGTTGTCTGAGAATCTCCACATCATGGCAGGGTTTAATACTTTTTATGCCTCATTGATTTATGGCCACCCTATCAAAAGGCCACAGCTGGGTGATCAATCACCCCTGCACTCAAAACATTTGCCTGCATATAGCTGCAAATTGTCTAGCCTGGATCCAGGGGCGGGTTTAGAAACTGAATAAGTGGGACTGACTGTGGCTGTCTTAAAGAAGGAGGATATATTTATAAAATGAATAAAAAGACCCACATTTAAAGCCCTGCTTACTGGCAAAAAATAAGGTGCACTTATCAGTTGTTACATGATTTATTTAGTGTAATAAATGAATACCAAATAAACAACTTTAAATATCTCAGTATGAAGTAATATCAATAAATAGTTGCTATTTGTAGCTCCCAATACAGCCATGAACAGATTATGAGGAAATGGATACCTGGACAAAAATACTTAAAAGGCACCTCAGCCCTCCAACAGTGGAGCCCGCATTGTATTTGCTGTTGTTTTGCTTCTCTATGTAGAAACTGTCTCTTTGAAGTCGATTAGTTTCTTCATGGTTGTTTCTTGTTTCTTTTTGGTCATCTTTTGTCTCTTTGTATTAATTTTACATCTCTTTCTAATTGTTTTTTGTAGCTTTGTAGTTTTTTTGTGTCTTTGTAGTTGCTCTCTGTCTCTTTGAAGAAATTCTTGTCTCTCAGAAGTGAGTTTATAGCTTTTAAAGTTACATTGAATTCTTGTCTCTTTGTAGTTTGTTCTTTTTTGGTTCCTTGTTGTCATTTTGCATGATGTTTTTGTCTCTTTGTAGTTGACATTCATGTCTTTGTAGTCATTTTGCTTCTCTTTATATATGTTTCATGCCTCTTTGTGGTTGCTTATTGTCTCTTTGATGTGGTTTCTTGTTTATTAGTAGTATCTCTTTGTAGTTGCTTGTTTTTGTCTCTTTGTAGTCATGTTGCATCTCTTTGTTTCTTTTCTGTCTCTTTGTGGTTGTTTGTTTGTATCTTTGTCGTCATTTATATCTTTGTCATGTTTGTGGTCATTTTTGCACCTTGTGGTGGTTTTCTGTCTTTGTGGATGTTTTTTGTATCTTGGTCTTTTTGTTCCAGTTCAGTAATCCACCCCCTGCTTGGATCGCAACAATCCTGTTGAGATTTAATTAAAGCGGCTCTTAATATTCAGACTGAGAATAATATTTACAGATGAAATGTTGTCATGGTTTTAGACTTGAGAATGTTTTGATGCCCTGGGGCGGTTCGCTGTCCGTGGTGCTGAAAGTAAACAAGAGGTCCAGCAGCCACCAGTGAAGCTTTTTGGAGCAACATGTTGATACGGACTGACTTCATTTTTGGATTTCTGTGGAACACATGCGGGAATTCAGATGTTGAACTTCTGACTAAATATGACTCACACACATCATCAGTGCCTCACAAATTACTCCCAGCAGGGAACCGGACCTTGTGCCTTCAGGAGCCTTGTGAGAGGCGCAGGCGCAAATGTCAGAGACTTTTTATGAGTTTCTCCTCTGGAAGTCTAACAAAGGCGAAGACATGAACTGTGTTTTTATCCTCTGTTCAACATCCCAGTGTTAAGCTTTAAAAAATAATAATCTCTCCTCCTCCAGCTGCATTTGTAGACAAAACTATTGAGACTTTGTTGCCTCTGTGTCTGACTAGGTGCGAATCCCTTAGGAACCGACACCCTCCTCTCCTTCCTCCTCCTCCTCCTCCTCCTCCTCTTCCACCTCCTCCACCTCGTCGTGGTGCCGCAGCAGCAGCAGCCAACGCGGTGAGTGCGTCCTGCAGCAGCAGCAACAACAACAGCAGCAGCACCTGTCGTTTTGAAGACGAGCTGATTTAGGAGTAAAGCAAGGTATTCTCTGAGGCAGTTCACAGCCAAACACCGCGGTGATCCGTGAATACCGATGGCTTCATGTGTAGATATTTGCGCCTCTGAAAATTACGCATCGGTAAGTTCCTTTTGACTTGCTTTCCACGCCGAGTGCTGCGCGCTTTTACTCACATCTCTGGCAATTAAAACACCTCTTTTACTGAACCTGTGTGCTGAAAAGAAAACCCGTTTCTTCTTCAGCCACAGTGGCCGGGCTGGGAATGAATTTCCAGTGATGGTGTTCAGTAAATACGCGGTGGTTTGAAGCTTTTCCTGCTGATGTTTTCCATGTGCAAAGCGAAGGTCACCCACATGCATTGACGAATTAAACGTTTACGAACGCAGGAATAAAAGGAGGAAAAGAGGCTGGACAAAATTAGCCTATTGATTCTGCACCAGAAACAGGAAAATCATTTGGCACTGATTGATTGTAATTAACACTGATTTGCATTTTTTTTCTCTCTCTCTCTCTCTCTCTCCCTCCGATGTGCCCACAAACGTTTGACATTTCGCAAGCTGTGATGTGATTTAAAGCAAAGAAGCAGCAGAGATAAACTGTTACTCCTGTAACGTAGCCTATATGCCTCGTATGATTATGGCACAGTCATCAAGTGAACATATCAACAAAGCTGCAGAGACTTAATGATTTTGAATGGCTGCGTTATTGCACACTGTCATACACGCAAACCCTCTTTTTACAGGCATTAAGAGGTTTGCATTTGGGTTAAATGGAAAGGTTCTCTCATCTTGCTGGGATGGTTTCAAACTGGAAATGAATAATTAATGCACTACGATGTTCAGAAGCTGATATGTTGAGACAGATCTTTAAATTTCAATTTAAAAGGGAGATAAATCATTAAGGAGGGTGCATGGCTGTGTCACTCTTGTTTTTTTCTGCATCTGTAGAAGCACACACACACTTACAATGATGATTGACAACATAGTGATCCCTGTGCTAATTATGATGGATGTGGATCTCAGTATTCCTATCAACAGTTAGTATCTGTGCTGGTTTAAGGGTGTAAGTTCAGTGCCTTACCATTGATTCTCTATTTATATCCTAATGAAATCTGTTACATCCTGTCCTGTAATGTAATGTAATTTTCTTACTGGGACACTTTTATATAAAATAAACCCTCTATCCTCATAGGTACTCGGCTGAACACCATTTGCCATCACTGTAAAGCTCCAAGTGAATCCAGTGCTGAGCAAAGCAAAGACTCTCTTGCTTTCTTGCCTTCAGGGTAGTTTGATGTTTAGCCCTTCTGTTTCCTGCACCAGTGCTTCCTTTAACACTAAAGCCATATGGATTTGTTCTAAATACCAAGCTCTGGTTTTTAACTTCGTTTGGAGCCTCCAGCAACATGACTGCTGTGACATTTTGGGATAAAGAGATGGAGAGAACGAGAATTGATCCCATGTCTGCCGAGCTGTCATTGTGTTTCTCTCTGCACGTCTCTCTTCAGTCTGATTGTGTGTTTTTCTGTTTAAATACGTATCCCCACAGTTTGGTTTCAGCCGTACTTGACACATGTTATCCCTTGTCTATATCTCCGGGTTTTTCCTCCGAGCAAGGGCTGTCCTATTACTTGATAAAGCATCCGAGAGATGCTTTAGAGGTAATTGGATTCGGTACTAGAGGAAAGGGACACAGAGAGGAATTTGTCTGTGTGTGTGTGTGTGTGTGCATGAATTAGCTTATGGAGAAGATGTGTGTGTGTGTGGGTGTGTATGTCTCTGTGTGTGTGTGCGGGTGTGTGTGTGCTGTTTCTTTGATTGTATGTGTGTGTTATGTGTCTCACTGGCCAGTGTGCTTTGTATTTGCAATGAATCATTGTGTTTTCAGGAAGCTGTGTGGATGAGTAAGACATGAAGGGAGGGGTGGTTTTAAAGTCTGACCCGAGGCACATAAATTTTATTGTCTTGAAGGAAATTTATGTGGTCCCTCCAAATTTCTTGCCTTCAGTAATCAACTTGGCCTTCATAAATCCACATTTTTGTTTTGCTTCTCTGCTTTAATTTGACATTCAGGTGATGACATCTTTTGCAGTCGTATATAAAGCCAGTGAAAAACAACAAATGTTGCCTCTGAGATTTGATCGAGGGCCTTGAGATTCTGTTGGGATAAAATATGAAGTGACGCATTCCCACTGAAGAGGTGTGTGTGTTTATAGTATAGGAGTGTGTATAGGTGTGTGTGTGTGTATAGGTGAGAGTTTACCTATAACATCGGGTACATATTTTTTTATTAAAAAACTCTAATTGTGGTAACACTTCAATAACAATCTGACTTCTTATCAAAGACGATTCAGTAAAAAATCTATTTTTGTAGGCCTGCAAAATTCATTTATTGTCATTTAATCTTTTGTTTATTTTCTTGATTAATCGATTGATTGTTTGGTCTATAAAATGTTAGAAAACAGAAAACAGTGAAATGCTCAAAATTCCAATTTAATATTAATTTTTTTTATTTTGTCAGACAAACACTGCCAAACCTAAATATACTGATTTCACAGTCACAAAAGACAATGAAAAGCAGTAAATTACAATAATTACAACGATTATTGGAGTATCAAAAAAGTTGTTGGTTATTTTTCTGTCAGACGCCTGATCAGTTAATTAACTTACTGTTTAAGTCCAAGTTCCATTAAATTGACTGTGCTGACATTTGAGAAACAGTTAAACATGATCATCATGTTTGCATGATGCATAAAACCAGCCTCAATAAACACACCTATTTATTTCCAGTGTGGTCCTCAGCATGTCTGTGAGGCAAAGCAAGTGCTACTCCTACAAGTGCTGCATGTTGGACATTAGAAGGCAAAGAAACACCAGGCAAGGTGATGAACAGTAAAACAGAACAGAAGATAAAAGAGGAGATAAAAGAGGAGAAACCTTCATGTGCATTAAATTCAATTTTAGGCGGATGGCAGAAATAATTTATAGACTTGCATAAAGAAATTAAATCTTATGTGCTTGTATGTGACTCTTTCAGTCAGCTGCTGTTTTCCAAATTAACACTTCTAACTTCTAACACTTCGTCTTTCTAAAAGCAAAAAATTTGATCCTTAGAAACCTCCAATTCAATTTCAAAGGTTTACTATGACAAAAATATGCAGTAACAGGTCGACATAAGTCAACACATCGTCTTCCACAGTGTCTTCCACAGACTAAACAACTAACTCTGACTGAACACTACAGAGCTGTGAAGTTCGAAGAGCTATTTCGGGTGTCCTCAGTTCTGGAAGTAAAAGTCTCATTCATGTTTTTCACAGACGACGTTTCATGACTCACAATTGGAGCCACTTCTGCAGCCCAGATCAGCATGAAACTCCACTGACTGAATCACCAGCACAAAACAATAACAACTGCGTCGGAAAATCTCTGTTTCTTTGAGGAAAAGTTGAAGGAAGTAGCTTGTGTTCATGCAATCTCCTAGCAAAATGTTAGCTACAACTTCCATAAACCAATCACAGAGCTTGAGATGCTGCATCGTGCTCTATCGTTTTTAATTCTAGATGAATTCAGTGACCGTGGTGGCATGTTTTATTCTCCACGAACCGCTCTGATTCACATTTCTGACTTGCTGCTTCTCCATGGCAACAGCAGCAAATGCTCATGGGTATTAAAATATTTTGAGTCACCTGCACAGTTTCAACAAAACAACAAATTTTAAAATGTAAACCTTCCAAAACACATAATTATATCAACTAATGGTAAAGAATTTAAAACTGTTTTACATCATATTAACAGAGTTTCTGCCTGACACGGTCACAGTGCTCTCATGTTATGTTGTTATTGCTTGTTCTCTTACCTTTTCCCTCTGTGTGTTGTATTTCAGAGCCCTTGATGCTGAAGTGTGGTGCCGCTGAGGGGAGCAATTTCAGTGCATCCCTGTGAACACACACACACACACAGACAAACACTGTGGAGCCTTTCGGATACAAGCGCTTCCCAGGAGACAATGAGAGGCTACCTGCTGACTGCAATCTTTCTGCTGCCCTTGGTGAGTAGTTTTTGCACACGCATCTATGTACTGTGCACGTGTGTAGGTGTTCAGGAGCATGCAGGAATGTACGAGCATATTTATCTATAAGAGAATAGGTGTGTTCACTTCAACATCATCAGCCTCCTCTTCCTCCGGCTCCAGATTTGGATTATTTTTCTACGTAGACTCGTGCGAGTGTGTTTGTGACAGGCGCTGGAAGCGTGGAAATCACCATATGCCACATCAGCACATCAGCATACGTTACAGGTCCTGGATCGGCTCTGTGTTAAGGCGACTGGCTGCCTGTTAGAACAATAACAGATGGCCCGGCTGACCGGAGAGCTGCCGATCCATCTGCTGTGACTCACTTTTATTAACGGGTCTCATTGAAATAAAAAGCAGAATGGAAGAGTTGTGCAAGATGTGTGGGAGGAATTATATTCAGCACACTGATGCAGCACAGCAGCAGCTTCCTCGGTGAAGCTGTATGGATACAGAAATTGTTTTTGGTTTATGTAACAATAAGCACACGCACATAATTCGACTCAGACATCCTGGGTGTCATCCTGTATCTATTATTTTTTAAAATAGTAATACGGCTAAAAAAAGGCTAAAACGAATTCACAACACGACCTTGCAGTGACAAACACATTTTCTAACCTTTAAATTAACACTGCACCCCAACACGTGAAGTGTTCCTCTAGCATCTTTGTGTGGTTTCAAGCTGACCTTCAGCGGCTGCTGTGGCAGATACGTCTGTTGTGATGTGCTTATTGTGTGTCAAATGGGTCTGTACAGTGGCCCAGTGGTCTGCGACGTCAAATTGGAGTTTTATTATCTGTGCTGCACGGTGCTGTGGAAGCTACTGAGTTATCTGGCCCTGGAAAATAGCCTTGGGGAGGGAAACATGGTTCTGCAGCTTCAAAATGGACAGCTTATCTGGACGGACATCTGTCCAAGGGAGAGGAGAGGAGAGGAGAGGAGAGGAGAGGAGAGGAAGGAGAGGAAAGGAGAGGAGAGGAGAGGAGAGGAGAGGAGAGGAGAGGAGAGGAGAGGAGAGGAGAGGAGAGGAGAGGAAGGAGAGGAAGGAGAGGAGAGGAGAGGAGAGGAGAGGAGAGGAGAGGAGAGGAGAGGAGGAGGAGGCCTGTCTTATGAATTGCATTCCATCTGTTAGTTGGGAGCAGTAACTTCCTGAGGTCTCTACTGGTTGTAGCATAACAATTGGTCCATCGCCAGTAACCCCCCTCATAAAACAGCAAACCAATGATTTACACTTCTTTCTTTATATGAATTAAACTAAACTATCTGGTTCCCTGTGTTTCGAGTCTAAGTGAAGATAATCACGATATTGATCTTCATCATCATCTAACTCTTGGCAACAAAGCCAGCTTTCTTATTCTACCTAAAGAAATGTTTTTAGTTAGCTCAGACTTTACTAAAATGTAAATGGCTCGCTGGGAAACATCTGCTGACAAAAAAAATGAATCAGCCAACAGCAGATGCTTTTCAAATGCATGTTTGACTTGATATAAAGAGAAATACGTGTTTCAGATAAGAATGAGTGGGGAACAGTGTTTTGAGTGACGCTAAATTTACACTCGTTTATTCAGACTTTATCAGAACTTTTTCTGTAATTTGCAGCAGCCTGCATCATGCTGTCTGAGTAAGGTGTAACTTAAAGCGTTCCCAGTTGACATCATTACAGAACAGCACTTCACCTCCCTTATTTTTAAAACTATTAGCAAGCTAAGATTAGCTTTGTCAGTTAGCTACGCAACAGTTACACTTGCCAGTTACTGGCTGTAAATGTTTAGTAGAAGCTAATCTGTAAGAACTGGTGACTGTGTGTGTGTGTGTGTGTGTGTGTGTGTGTGTGTGTGTGTGTGTGTGTGTGTGTGTGTGTGTGTGTGTGTGTCTGTGTGGTGCAAATTGTTTTAATTTACTGGTGCATGAATATCCACTTAGTGAACACCATTGACGGGATAATTAGGTAAACACTTAACTTGGCCGATGCTGAACTTACAAAGGAGCTGATGAAACCTGCTCCAGAGGATTTGGTGTGTGTGTGTGTGTGTGTGTGTGTTTGTCAAATCCATTTCATGACTCTTCAGTGTTGCAGGTGCCTGACAGAACACAGTAGGAGATGTGAAAAATCATACCGTTAAGAACAACAGCACATACACAGCTGCACACTCATCAGGAATGTGTGTGTTAGTAAGTGAAGGTGTAAATGCAGGCAGGCATGGAAGCACACAAACTGGCTACCGGATTAGCACAGAAAAGTGTAAAAATACCAGTTGTAATTATAGTAAAATAAAAACAAAGTACTAATCCAGCTCAGTAACACGTATGATCTGCAATCCAGGATTCAATATAAATAAACGAATGAATAACACATTTAATTCTGTCATCTTACAGGCCTGTCTGCACTCATGCCAAATAGATATTAGTCATCTGCAACCAATTATTTCTCATTTCTGGGAAGCCTTGCCTACAATATGTATTGGCTCCTAGCTGGTTACCTGCTGCTTAGCAACATGGATGCTTTCTCTGGGTACCAAAAGGTCTTTCTTTCAAACATTGCCAGCATCGATGTTAATATCAAGCACGACTGACAACATGAAAAATTGACGTTTTTGATGCAGTTTTTTTTTGGTTGTTGTTTTTGTTTGACCATCACAGTGAGGTAGAAACAGTTTCTGTCCGGTCTTTGACAGATGTTGTCTAGAAATGGAATTGAACCAGAAACTAGATGGCAGATAGCTCTAACGATGTTTCACATAATTCATGCAGCGTTTTCACATTCTGCCCACGTGCGGCGCGATAAAGAAAGGAAGCGAATCCTAGGACATCTTCACAGTCGTTTGATGCCCTATCTTATCTAGGCAGCAAGGCCTGAAGTGAATTCATATTGGAGGGCAGAGATAGAGTGATGAGTCAGCCGTGGCTCAGAGGGCTGGGACATATTACACCTATCATTTCACAGTGAGAGTGAAAGAAGGGGGCTGCAAGAAAGCTACGGGTGCAAAACAGAGATTGGCCTTAAGAGAGTTATAGAGACAGTAACTCTGGGTAAATAGTTACTTCACTGACTTCTTACTCGGCTGGAGAAATGGCATTTTGACATAAGAAAAGCACGATATGGAGGTGGGATATAAAATTTAAAAATTCTGGAGAACCAGACAACTCCCTCATCCATCAACTAAGTAAGTAGTAAGTAAAGAGAAAGGGGAAAAAATGCATATGTGTTATATAACCCACAGAGTGTGGGATGAGTCATCAAACGTATTTTAACATCTTACAGGAAGAGAAAAGAAAGATTTTGGTATAAATACAGGCTGCTCATAAATGCTTTGACACATACAAACCGATCATAGAATAATCAACACGGGGTCACAGGTTAAGTTGGATTTGTAGTTTGTGCATTGACAACTTAAGACCTCATAATGGTGAATGTGTTAGCACATCCAGTAGATCCATTACTGGCCATTAGGTGGCTGCAATGACAAAATAAAATCTATTTGAGATTAATACATTTTTGTTATAGTGACTTTTTCAAAACCAGTTTTTAATCTGTCGTACATGTTGGTGCAGCATATTTCAGGTAGAAGAAGCTCTATAACGAACAGTACTACCAGATTACCAGTACTTCCTGGACGTGTTATATACTCATGACGAAAACGTAGTGTACATTAGTTTTTCACAAAAGAAGTGCGATGTATTATTCCAAATACAAGCATGCATGAATAACAGAAAGCGAGATTTTAGTTTCGCCTCCACAGTCAACCAAGATAATGGTTTATCCTTTTAACTCCACTTTGGTCTCCACCAACTCCTGAGCAAAATATCTCACCTGCTAGTCCCTAACTTTACCTGCTGGAAAGGAAACAGAGAGAACAAATCAAGATAGTTGGAGGCCGTGGAAACTATTTGGCATGTTCTGATCGGCCCCTGTAAATACCTGACATTGTCATCAAAGCTCTGCCTGCTTCGAATCAGCCATAGGAGCACAAACACAGCTACACTGCGTGAAGCATGTTAAGAAAAAACATTTTTTTAGGTTCTTTGGCTGCTTATCAGGTGCAGTACATGAGCTTTGTTTGTTTTATTTTTCAGGTGGCCTCAGAGTCCGAGCACTGTATCATCCAACGAGAACATGAGAAATGCATGGAGAGGATCATGCTGCACAGCCCCAGCGACGACCTTGAATTAGGTAAGTGAGGATGTGTGTGAGTATGTGTGTGTGTGTGCGTGTGTGTGTGTGTGTGTGTGTGAGCCTGTGTGTGTTCCCATATCCTTCTGTGTGCATAACTTGGCATGAAGCCACTGGTTTTCATGCCTCTGTTGTGATCGAATTGTTTATGTCTTGCGGGCTGCTCAGAGAAAAAACAGAACAGCATCTCCAAAAAGTTCCGGGAACAGATTTATTTTTTTATTTTTTTTATTTATTTTTTTTTTAAAAAAAGCTCTTGTTTTTCTCCACAAGGTTCTGCCATTTTTCTTTTTTTTTTTATCCAATCCATTTTGAAAAGGTCATGGAGGAACATGTAAAGATGAAAGATGAGTGCCGTTTTCTATCGTATTTATGTTACAAATTCATCATCCCAATAAGCTTCTATACAACACAACAAACCATCAAAGTCTGCGTGACAGACCTGCTTTCGCATTTTTCCCACATGTCCTTTTTCCAAAAAAACAGGAAGCTTGGTATGTGACTCCTGGAAGCAATTATTTTCTTGGCTATGCACTCCGGCTTTTCATTAACAACTGCTGCAGGCCTCCCGCTGCTCAAAAAGTTACCCAACAGACTGCATCTCCCAGACTGCACTGTGACTCACGGCTTCGCTGCCACCGGCTCCTTGAAAAAAAAACATGAAACATAAAAGATTTAGAGAGTAAGACA
Source organism: Protonibea diacanthus (assembly GCA_028641955.1). Lineage (NCBI taxonomy): Eukaryota > Metazoa > Chordata > Actinopteri > Sciaenidae > Protonibea > Protonibea diacanthus. The sequence goes on along the minus strand of CM053988.1, from coordinate 16,986,624 downwards.
ACAAGTTTAATGAGAAGACGAGCTGTAAGTTCACCTCGTTTTTCATCTGTAGATTTTAAAGGTCGAGCCTGGAGTTTTTCCTGCGCGCCTCACAGAAAACTGCACGTGTTCTTTAAAGTCTTTTAAATAATAAAAAACAGATTTAAAACAATAGTTTTAAATCTGTTTTTTATGCCTCGTGTCCTGAGGAAGGTTAGAGCACAGTTTAATTTATAAATAACTCAGACGTCACTCTTACTTTCATCGTTAAAATCAGCCGTTTTGTTGCTGTTTTATTCACTTTAGTTTGTTTTTGTATTGAGTTTTCCATTTTCAGACTGTATTGTTACACGTGCTGGCCTTCCTCGACCCTTTAACTGACCCTTGTTTCCTCCTGTCCCTTTAAAAGGAACCATTCGGTGTTTCTGCTGACAGGAAATCGTTGGCGAGGAAATGAAAACGCCTGGTTTGCAGAAATCAGACTTGGGGTTTTAGAAAAAGGGGAAAAAAGAAAACAGAAGTGGGAAACAATAAGTAAAAAGAAAGTGAGGGTCTGTTGTAGCCTCGTCCGATGATTGTTCGATTGATTTCTGATTTATGAAGATCTATTTCTAAAAGCATATTTCATGATTTATTTCTTATTATGTTTTTAATTGAGGTACTCTGGCCTCAGATTAGTCTGCAGGCCATGTGAAATTGCCACATAATGATTTGCTGTCTGGTGCTGTAATCAGCATCCAGCTGAATTTAGCCAGTGCAAAATAAACGGCTGATATAAAATGTTCTGCACGCTGTTTATTATTTCAGAGCTAAATCGTCTTCAGTCAACAGTGTATTTAATTGAAATCAGAGACGCTTTAGTTGGATGTGGACAGCTGAACATGACAGAACAAGACACTTAAATACCCTTTAAGGTGTTTTTGATTTAGAAACGACTATCGGTTAATCAATTAGTCACTGACAGAAAATATTTTTTGTATTTTTTTTATAATTTATGTGAATTATTAATAATTTTGGACATTCGGACGGACAAAACAAGATAGCGAACCATCTGATAATATCGCCTTGACCTTTATGCTGAATATTTTCTGACATTTTATAGAGCAAACAAACAATTAATCAAGAAAACAATAAGCAGAGAGAGTAATGGAAAATAGTTGCAGCCCTGCTTAAATATTTCAGCTTGTTTGTGTTTTCTTTTTCAGATTTTCATACGATCCTCACGAAAGTAATGGATCACATTTAGATGCAAATGGTTCCACGAGCTTCGTGACATGCTTTTCCTTTTAGACCGGCGTTTAAAGTTTAATAAAAAGAATGATGAATGAACGCTTTTCATTTTGTCTAAGAGAAATTAGCTCTCTATCTGTATGCTGCTACAGCACCCCATGCACCCCATAACAAATCTCACACAGTCATTTAATAATGATTGATTGATAATGATAAAAATGTCTGTATGCCTTTGTGTGCACGTACTCTATACTATGACTGTGCAGTATGTGTGTGGATACTGTGCAGCCCAGTGCACATTCAGTATACTGTGGGATCTTTGTGTGAGATGATGCAGACAGAGTGCTTTATTAAGCCGGTTACCTCAGTAGCTCAGTGCGGCTCATTTGGCTCAGATTTGCCCTTTAAAAGGTAATTGGCTTCGTGTCCGGCTCACCAGACAGAACCAAAACAGATTAGAGAGCCAAGCAGAATAGAGAAAGGTCTGCAAACACAGACGCACACACATACATACATGTCCAGGAACACATGCACAAACAGATGCACACACCACACTGACACTCACAATGCAAGCGAGTGAACACACCTACGATCAGACTTGTACCTGCCTCTGCAGCACTATAAAACCACCCGAGCATAAACAACGTGGTAAAACGGAGTGAGATGGAGAAAAAGAAAGGGGAGGTGAGGGGAGGCGCTGAAGATAAAGGACATGGAAGCAGAAAGAAAGGGGAGACCTGAGAAATCAAAGCTGTTGAAGCAGTACTGGAAAATACAGGGTGTGAGATTTGTAGTGAGCATGACTCGGGTAATGATCGAGGCTGATGAATAGAGAGAGATCAAAACAAAAAACAGTAGATGGGACGGGGTTAAGTAAGATTCAATTTCATCCTGTTTGGGAAACCAGATGGGGGATAGCATGAGATTAAACTGCCTAAATTTGAGGATGAAATCAACTGCCAGATGTCTGCAGTTATTCGCAAAAAATCTGAGTACTTTCTTGTTGTCAGTTTATTATGTTCACCTACATAAAACTATCCAACCATTCACACATTTTCTATAACTGCTTATCCTTATCAGGGTCACAAGGGGGCTGCAGCCGATCCCAGCTGACATTGGGAGACAGAGGCGGGGTACACCTTGGGCTGACACATAGAGGCAAACAACGATTCACACTCACATGCACACCTACGGGCAATTTAGAGTCACCGTTTAACCTGCATGTCTTTGGACTGTGGGAGGAAGCCGGAGGACCCGGAGACAAGCTCCGCGCAGAAACAGTCTTCAGATACATTTTCATAAATGTGTTTTAGAGAGGCGCTGATTCAGCTTCATTAGAGGTTTGGTCAGGTTAAATCAACAACAGAGCACCAGCTTCGGTTCATATCGTTTTATTTTACGGAGAATCATCACCTGAATCTGCAGCTGCTTTCTGGAGCTTTATTGTGAGTTTTCAGCTCATTGTTTAACTGTTCAATCTCAGTTTTGTTTCGCTCTCACTGCTCTCACTCATAGTGTTGTTTTTGGCCTCAGTAGGCAGTCCCGTCACCATCACATTTATAGTGTCAGCTTGATTTTTATTGTAAAACCTCTCTGAACAGTGTGCTCTTCCTGTCCAGCTGCCAAAATCCAGAGGAGAGAGGATGTGAGTTGATAAAAAAAAAAAAAAAGGTTGATACACTCATCTGAGTCAAGTTCACTTATTACTATCATAGCTCTCTGAACTATGAGCTGAATGCAGCAGAAAAGTGGTGCGAGTCCTTTTAACTTTCACTTTTTGCCCTGGATTTTATCTCTCAGGCTACACCACAGGCGGCCTTATCTTATTGTTGAAGGTTGTCGGGGCTGTATACAACCAAAAATAAGTGCAGACACTACTGATGTCTGAAAAGGGCAGTGACAACTGGTAATATTTTTATGGATGATTAATCTTCTTAAAATATATATATATATATATATATTTCTGAACCCAAACCTACGCCCCGACCCAAACTTTTGACAGACAGTTAGGGACGAGCTGATGAACAAAGTGGAACATTTGCCAGCTTAAGATACAAATATTTCCCTCAGCTGTTGGTAGAGACCAAATATCACACTTAAGTTCATCAGTTTGGCAGAAGTATGATAATTTGTGACTACCGGACGGATAAACAAGCAACTGTTTGCTAACAAGCACAGCATACCTTTAGAGGTGACATTACGTCAGTGTTGAGTTTGCAACTTGCTTCGAAGGTTTCTAAAATATTACTTTTTAAATGTTCCTCTCTAAGTGGAAAATAAACTGCATTTTGTCACATGGTTTGTCACATGAACAGGCCTGCTGAGGTAAAGTGTTACTATCTCACTGATTTGAAAGCTGCTTCCATGTTAGCAATTGTTCATGTGGGTGTCATGCTGAACACTGGATATAATTAAGGAATTAAACTCTATTAACTCCATTTCAGTAATCTTAACTTGAATTTAATTCAGTTCAGTTGGATTGAATTAGTGTTCGTATCATTTTATCACCTTCATAACAGCAGAAATGCTGACAGGAGCTTCACTGACCTCGGTGTGTTTCTGTTTTGTTCTCTCCTCAGCGTGTCCGTGGATGTGGGATAACCTGACCTGCTGGCAGGCGGCCAGTGTCGGTGAAGTTGTGGTGGTCAACTGTCCAGAGCTCTTTCATGACTTCATGGATCCTGAAGATGGTGATTAGCTGTGTCTCTCATTTGATTTGATCTCAGTTGTATGATTATTTTTTTAATTTCATTAAGTTTAGTTCAGCCAAAGTCAGCGCAGGCATATTTTTACTTTCAGAGATGGGAAAGGTCAGTCGTAACTGTACAGAGGACGGCTGGTCTGAACCGTACCCTCATTATGTGGACGTCTGCTTCTTCTATGACAACACCACTACCCCAATCGTACGACCTCGTTTACCTCATTTAAATTTTCCTATTACATGTACCACAGACGCACATGACTAACCCTCTGTCTCCAACATTAGTACTACCGCTCAGTCAAGGCTCTGTACACAGTCGGCTACAGCACATCGCTGGTGTCTCTGACTACAGCCATGGTCATTCTCTGCAGATTCAGGTGAGCGTCACAACGTGGCATGAAAATGAAAATAGCAGGTTTCATTTATGGTTGAATTTTCTTGAACCATTTGAATCCTTTCGGCAAAAACTGTGGTAATAAGGAAGGGAAGCAGTAGGACTAATGAAACCCATGAAAATAAACTTTTTATTTGGTTGTTTTACACTATTACTATTTTTTATTACTGAGGCAAATACTATAGTTATTTGCTATTCGGTTCTAGCATCTCAATTGTGATTATGCACTGTCTTACTTATGTGATCGTAAACTAAATATCTTTTGGGTTTTGTTGTGGTTTAAAAACAATAAGCTATGTGAAATTTTCACTTTGGGCTCTGGGATGCATTTAATCTATTAAAGGAGAAAATAAATCAGCAGACTGATCAATAATGGAAATAATCAATAAGTTAGTTGCAGCCCTATTGGCATTCTCCTCTATCCATATACATATAAAGATGTTTGTTTTGTGTTGAAAATGTTCTGTACGGTCACAAAACCCAAATCATTTTCATATAAGTCCCTTTATTTATCATTTATAGACAGTATATAAACATAAATAAAATGTTTTGATGTAAGTATATGTTAATGTGTCTATAGACTCCTGTTTCCTTTTGTAATATTACATTTGTAATAATATTAAATATACATTAATGAACACTTAAAAGCCCTTATAGCTCATTACAGTGTGTTACAACCACTTTTTAAATGTTTATCTACTGCTAATAACCGAACTACAACATTTCTCAATAGCCTGACTTATTCTGAAAATATTCATGTAAGGCATGTCTATTCTAGACATGAACTACAGTGACTAAGCCTGTAAATAATGAGTGAAAATCAAGCAAACCCTGTCGGGGGTACAGGGTTAAACACATCCAGCTGCATTAATTCATTTGTTTTGATGAGCTCGTGAGAGTGAAAACAAGATAAGATGTGATTTATTCTAGCTCTCTCTCTTTCTCTGTCCTCTCCAGAAAGCTCCACTGCACCAGGAACTTCATTCACATGAACCTGTTTGTGTCTTTCATCCTGAGAGCCATCTCAGTCTTCATTAAGGACGGTGTGCTGTACCCTCAGGAGGACAGCGACCACTGCTTCGTGCACACAGTCAGTAACAATTACTTCACGTACCATGTAAAAATACACACACTATCTGTGGCTGATAGATGACTTTTCAAGGACAATTTCATCAGCACGAAAGAAAATAACCATGACTGTTTGTGCGGTTATTAATAAATGGGGGAAAAAAATATGAATGGGTTAGTTTCAATTCACAAAGCTAATGACTACATTAATTCAAATTTGAAGCACGTAATTATAAAATGAGGCCTTTTAGTATTCTAATTGATCCTTGCTCTGCCAAAACAGTCTCTGGCAGGTTTTGAATCAGTATAAAGAAGTTTTGAGTATTGGCAGTAGCAAAATGTTTTCAAGATTGTTGGTTTTAATCGTTTCCAGAGAGCTTTATTAAAGGATTTCATCGAAGTGCAGCCGCTCATTTTTCTGAAGGAAAACATGCGTGTAAAATAAGATCAGAGCTGTTTTGTTTGAGATATAAAGACACGGGGCTTGAAACACTACTCCGCCGGTCTTTCCTGTTTGATACGCACCTTTTGAAGGAACTTCAATCACATGCAAATTTTTACAAAAAGCAAACACACTATTACATGACTAATGCCGCCTGATAACCAATGCAGAACAAGCTCTTAGCCTTTGTCTGGTAACAACACATTGCTCACTCTTGTTAGGCAGACATGATAAATAAACCTAATTAAGTACGCTAATGGCTTCAGCAAGGCCAGTGGAAATCTTCTACTAGAGTCTCATTAACATATCAATGGGTACTTTGCCCTTTTTGTCAAACCCGCTGTTTTACCGTTGTTGCTATGGCAATCACAGGTCACCGTCGTGGCATTGTGGTACCGGGAATCAGATCACTGCTGTAATTGGTTGACCCCACTCTGAATATGGACTCTTTAATTAACATGATGTCACTAGATTACAGTCCACCTGACATGTAAGTGGGTATCTACGGCTGGCTTTTAATACACACATACAGTCCGTGCTAAATGCTACATTTTTAGGGTGATTTCAGTGTGGTGCGCTGTGTCTTTTTTTTTGCAATCCTGTCGCCCGAGTGACAACGATCTCTGTTTGCACTGTGATTTACAGGAATAAAGACGTTTGTCACTCTGACATTTATTGTCTAGAGCTTTTAAAAGAGAGGCCGATCATTAAACATGGATTTCACATTCTGAAGCTGCAACAAAACAGCCGCCTACACCACAGGTCGAAAACATATTTAAATGCACCTTAAATTCTGTAAAACACCTTTAATATTTAGCTTTTATGACATCGCTGCAAACATCTAAAAACACTGCCTTCACTCGACTAATATCCACTCCTGTCCACTCCTGTGTTTCCCTCCTGTGCAGGTGGCGTGCAAATCAGTGATGGTTTTCTTCCATTACTGTGTCATGTCCAACTATTTCTGGTTGTTCATCGAAGGCCTGTATCTCTTCACTCTGCTGGTGGAGACTTTCTTCCCCGAGAGACGCTACTTCTACTGGTACACCATAGTAGGATGGGGTGAGTATGCATTCCTGAGCGATGATCAGTAACGGTGGAAAATAGCAACGTTGTGCCCATACTGTAAATTCAACCGTTAATGGTTTCATCTAACAAAAGTCAGTTTGCTGACTGACCTGTACAGTATGTTTGTGTTGTGTTGTTTTTATCTCATTAAAACATTTCTTGTATTTATTTATTTGCCGAGGCCTTTGAGATTTCAGCCAGACTTGCTGATTAATGTTTTTTAGATACCACAGTAAAACACAGCTGAAGTAGCACTTCAGCATTCTTCCTTTGCTGATCGCTTGTGATAGTTATCTTTTATCTGAGTTTTATGTAGATAAGTACAGTATGAACCAGCTTATCGCCACAAAATATGAGTCAGGCATTCTCAAAGGCTGACTGGACTAATTAGAAGTGCTATAAATACCCAAATCTATGACATCATGAGTATTAATATGACTATTGTGCCGCATTTTTCTCTAATGTATTAATGATTACTGTTATTACAGGGACTCCCACCATTTGCGTCACTGTCTGGGCAGTTCTGAGGCTCCACTTTCACGATACTGGGTATAACTCTTCTTCCAGCTTTAGATTGAACCTCAGAAAAAGGAAGAAATGCATGTCGGTTGTTTGCCATGTTCACAGTGTGTGAGGCGCATACTGTACCAGAGCAAAGAAACAGAGGCCTTCTTGATGTAGATACATCCTTGCAAATGTGTCTGCTCTTCATCTCGGTAACTACACGATTTAGGATAATGAGCGCATACGCAGCTGCAGGAATTTGGGGGAAGAAAATGAAACCATGGCAATGTCTCATTTAATAAACCAAACCAAACCCATGTGTTGCACAAGATTTAGTAAGCTACCAATGTTTTAGCATGCAAATTAAACCCTTTAGAGGGTTCCAGTAGCTGTTTAACAAGCTCTTGTTGATTTCCCTCCATCTCGTGCATAATACATGACATAATGTGTGAGTGTACACAAACAAACAGCATTTAGAGTTATTAGACTGATTATTTGAGTAGATTAAGTCATCGTTTTTATTCTGTTTTGTTTATTCTGCTTCCATTTTAAATCCTCCACTTCCTCTCTAACCCTCTCTCCCGCCTTCCTTACCCTGCAAATGGCCACTTGATTGACTTATTTTATGGTGTTCTGTATTACCAAGTGTCGAGAGAAAGTGGAGGAGAGTGCGGTGAATGATTATTGAAATGCACTGTCCTCCTCCTCTTCCTCCTCCTCCAGATGCTGGGATACAAATGAGCACACTGCCCTCTGGTGGGTGATCAAAGGACCAGTCGTGGCCTCCATTATGGTATGATAGATGCTGATCTGTTGGTTTAGTTTTTCTTTTCTATTATTTTTTTTTTCTTTACACATGATATGTTTTGTTTTCCTCAGATCAATTTTGTCCTCTTCATTGGAATAATCATCATCCTGGTCCAGAAGCTGCAGTCGCCTGATATTGGAGGGAATGAATCGAGCATTTACCTGTAAGCCGCAGTCAGCAAATACACTACTGTCAGAAAAATGCTGCGTGCGTGTGAAAACGTGAACGTGTGAACGTGAATTAACGTGATTTTAAGATCTCTGACACTCTGTGCACATAAACCAACCTGCAGCTTAGAGAAATGTGATTTACTTTTGATTAAAGGATGAGGCTGGCAATATTCGATATTTTTCTTGCTACCAACAAATCCCATGAGAACATCAAAACCGATTGCTTGTGTGGCAAAAGCCTGATGTTGTCCCCATGTTTATTCACGATGATAAACACTGTAGGTTACACGCACCATCCTGCTGCTGTAAACACTCACTAGAGTATCAAATGTGTATTAATCCGCAGCTGAAAATAGTCCAGAATAAATTCACAATTTCCTCTTGTTTTAGTAACACACGCTACTGATCTTCTTTCAAAAATGAAACTATATATTTGTTACATGATTTTAAATGTTTTATAGTAATAATGTATGGGTGTGGGACTGGAACAGAGTAGAGAAGTTGGAAAGTAGTGAGCGAAGGACACGTTTTGGTGTTTTCATGGGATTTGTTCATCATAAGCTCCTGGGCACAAGAGAAAAACCTGAATTTATAAATGTTTTAACAGTCTTTTTTTTTTTCAATACCTCTGATGTGTTGTCTTAGATACTTTTAAAAATATGCTCACTTGTAGTACCTGTTGGCAGGAAGCTTGAGCCTCATTATGGAGTTGTACTGTAGCCAGACATCACTCCTGTTCGGCTCCCACAGGATGGTGTCTTTTGAGGCCTTGCAGATAATGTCATTCTCATCTGTTGCTTAGACCTGTGCGTGCGTGACCAAGTGTGTGTGTGTGTGTGTGTGTGTGTGTGTGTGTGTGAGAGAGAGAGAGAGAGACTGTGTGTCTGTGTCCCTAAAGACACTGTCTTTGTTGTGTTGTTGTGTTGTCTTTGTGCTGTGTAGCAGCTGTGCTCAGAAATGCTTCAGTGAGCCCACACAGGCTGTTCAGCATTCGTGCAGGATGTCAGAGTTATCCACCATCACACTGTAAGTGTGTGTGTGTGTGGGTGTTTGCCCGCCGACACACGTGTTTGCTCGTTTGTTTGTGTGTGTCCTGTGTCGACCGCATGTATGTGTATGTGTGTGTGTGTTTTACACCAGGGGTTCTTATAGGTTTATTTTAACAGCCTTGAATCCCAATTGCATACTTTCTCTCTCTCACACAGACATGTTTGTACTTCTGTGCTTGTGAGGACCTTCATTGTCATGATGCATCTTCACCTTAACCATCCCGACAACCTGCTTAACCTCCTTATCTTTCTTTCTCTGTCCTCACAAAGATAGACATACAAGAGCACACAGATCTCACAATGAGTTCAGAGTTGAATGGATTTGTTCTGCTTCTTAAGGACCCCTGGAGGTCACTGAACTGCACTGTAAAAACCACTGTGTTGCACATTTGCGTCTTCCATCATTTTAAGGTGTCATTCGTCGTGTTTTTCTGTGTATTTACACGTGTCAGACAATGTGCTGCGGGATACACGCTGCAGAGATAAGAGAGAAATAAAACCCTCATGTGACTCCAGGGGATAGACGACAATTGTGTGTTTCTTGTCTCAGTCTTCTCAGTCTTACCTGAGAAATTGATTACTGCACTAAATCTAGCTTAAATCCTGAAGGATAAGCTTGATTTTATTCATTATTTTTTACTTTAATCCCATAAAAGATCAAAACCACAACAATGTGCAACAGTCACTCAATACTTTCATGCCACACACCCTCATGTCTGTCTGCAACACCTTTTGTTTCATTTTTTTTTAAAAAAAACACTGAGTCATTTCTTCATGAAGCTGCTCACTGTAGTTTTTAATGAACTCAGCTCAAACAGGAGTAAATAGTACATTTGTTGAATTCATTCACATTTGAAACAGTGCCCAGGGTCATCACAGTCACCCAGTTGTACAGTTTGCACAAGAATGAAGGTCAATTGCACAGAAGACTGACACATCAGGCTTTGGCTACACAGGAAATACTTGTTGGAAGGGTTCATTCATTGTTGGTTTTGGTATTTCATGGGATTTATTTACAGCAAAAGAAATCAATAATATTTCCACCTTTATTCTTAAATGTGAAAACTAAAAATAAGAAGAAAATTGTCACCGAGCCTCCATTTTGAACTTGAAGCCTGAGAGATTTATTTGTAGCTCGACTAAAAATGTCAAATTTGTGCGTAAATGACGAGTTTACAGCCGTAGTCAGGAAATGTAACGTTGCATCAGTAGCTCTGTTCTTGCATCACATCCAGCTGACCAGAACTAGTAAAACATGACTTTGATTTGTGTTTGACTTCAATCTTATTAAACTATCTGTGTTTATTTGTGTGTGTGTGTGTGTGTGTGTGTAGGCGTCTGGCCCGCTCCACCCTCCTGCTCATCCCCCTGTTTGGTATTCACTACACTGTGTTTGCCTTCTCACCTGAAGATGTCAGCAAGAGGGAGAGACTGGTCTTTGAACTGGGACTGGGATCCTTCCAGGTAGACTTTTACAGCTCCTCGAACGTCCACTTTCAATTAAAGAGAGACTCCAGATGATGGATGAAACAACACAGAGGGATAATAAATCACCTGAGTATATAAACAGGCTCTTTAGGAGAGTGCTAGTGATATTTTGGCATAGCCTACTGCCCTCACTATGCAACAAGATAAACACACTTCGTGCTTCTATGTAAACAATATTAGACAAAGTCAGTGACAAATCAAAGATGTGTGAAGAAAAGATAACAGAGCTACGTGTAAGTATACACAAACTGTCAAATTAGGGACATTGTCTCCAATAAAACACAATAAATAATCGAGTAAACATGAATTCAGTCCCTGGTTCACTCATTCACTACTTCCTGTAACAGCCGGTCAATAGTTTACTCTGTGTGAGTGGTGAATCGCAGTAAATTGATTAGTAATCATCATAATTTTATGTTATGAGTGACAGGTATAGAGTCATTTTGTATCTAGATAATGTGACTCTGTGAAACTGTGGAATTTCTCAGAGCGATATATTCATCCACAACAGTTAACACAACAGTAATCAACAACTACTTTGAAGTACTGCTGCAGTTTTTGGCACTTCCTCATGGACTCGTATCGTCAACTTCTGCAACAAATGACAAACAAGTATCTAAACTGTTACAGACTGTCATAGGTGACATGTAGTTCCCACTGTTTCAATCTCAGCTGTTTTTGTCTTATTTGCTGTCTCCATTCTCTTTCTTAGGGCTTTGTTGTAGCTGTCCTTTACTGTTTCCTTAATGGAGAGGTAAGCGTTTGTTCCTGTTCATAGACAGATCCACTCTGTGGTGATGATTTGACACCAGAAATCCTCTTAATGTTATTTTATCATCACAATATAAAGAGATAGATGTCTATCGTCAAACTCAATTGCTAATAAATATACAGACTTATTTTATGTGGTCACAGCTTCATATCCAGACATGAATGCTTCCCTTAATGTCTTTAAGTGCTGCCCACACAGCTTAAGTGTCCTGTACCTTTTCATTGAGCTGCTACAGCTTAAAGTACATTAAAAATGACCTTGTGAAGTTTCTCCCTGAAGGTGCAATCGGAGATCAAGAGGAAATGGCGCAGCTGGACGGTGAACCGGTACTTTGCTGTGGACCTGAAGCAGCAAAGGCACCCTTCACTGGCCAGCAGTGGAGTGAACGGCGGGACTCAGCTGTCGATCCTCAGCAAAAGCAGCTCCCAGATACGCATGTCCAGCCCGCTGGCGGAGAACGCCAACATCAGCCTCCCCACCTGAGCGTCTGATCAGCAGGAGTCAACTTCAAGGTGCCGTTCCACTTATGTACATCCAGACCAACCAGAGCAGACCAAAGTGGCCCCTTACACCTCTTATATTTTGTAGTTTGGCCTTTAGAAAATGAGTTATTTCTGAAAGCATTTACTGGAGATTGATTAGAGATGCATCAGCACTAAACAGTATTTTAGTTGACTCTGTAGGTTGCGATCTTTCATGATTAATGCACTTCCACTCCATGAATTAAAACATAAGAGAGATATTAGAAATTCCCTTCCTACCAATGTTTTCATTTTAAATTTAGCCCCTTTTATTGTTTTATTTATAAATAATATTAATGTAGAGTTGGTGCCAAAAAACAGTGCTAGTTGTAAAGAAAAAAAAAAGGTTAAACATCACATGTAGGGGTCATCTTTGGCTGTTGGTGTCTAAAAGTAAATGTGCTTCAAAGTGCCATACAGGTTGCGTGACTGGATCTGATCTCACAACAGTCCAAAGTTAATTAACCAAACGTTCGCCTTGCTTGTACAAATGCTCATTGTTTAAATGTTTCATCTTAAATTTAAACATTTTTTCTACAATCAGCCGTAAAGTACAGAGTATGTCAAAAGATATATTGAAGTTAAAAAAAAAAAAAACTTAAAAAAAACAACAAAACTTTGTAAATAGTTACTTTTTGGTGTCTAGATCAGAATTTTCTTTCTTTTTGCATAATGCAGTATTGTAATGACCTTTTCAAACAAAAGGAACTGGAGCCCAAATCTGTAGACTTCATCACATATCCTGACGACCCAGAAGATCCTGCCCACTATATTCCGAACTACTTGTTTGTATTAAACACACACACGAATAAACACACAGTATATATAAGAAAATAGTGCGAAAATGAATGAGCATTGTAGGGTAGTGGTTCCCAATTCGAAGGTCGACAAGTTATATTTTTCTGCTGTGTTAAATTACGTTTATTTTTATGTTATTTATTTATGTTTACCTCTTCAGGCTTCTCAAAATATTCAGATTAAACCATCTGAGAAGGTAAAATCACACGTAGAAGTGTGTAACTTTTAATTTTGTATCCCTTTAAAGGGTCACAAGACAAAAAAAAGTTTGGGAAGCACTGCTGTAGGGGATAGTACAATAATAATTAAAAATAAAAGATTTAAAATCTACACTCTGAGCTGATTTATCCTCACAGCTAGTGTCAGTGTAAAGCCTGTGGTTGCACTACGGTAGTTTTCCTCCAGTTGATTTTCCCTTTCACAGACTGTGAACGTAAACCGTGCACGTGCCACTTCAGTGGATGCTTTTGTTGGAAGCTCCTCATTGTGCCATGAGTTTATATATCGTATTGTACAGCATTTTAATGAGAACCAAGCCCTCAGTATGCTCTTCTTTTCTCTGAGCCTCAACACATCATCACACCATATTAAAATGATTTTGAATTAATCATCTCCTACACTCATATTCCAAAGTGCCTAGTCAGTCACAAATAGCTATCACTTTTATTTACAGTATGATGAATTGATATCTTAGAGGTTACCTCCTGAGAAGAATGTACAGAGCGGTGTGTTTTATTGTGGATCACTTTGCAAAGTTATGCTTTTTTTTTTTTTTTTTTTTTCATTGTGTGCTGCAAACATGAAAAACTATTTTGCTCATTTATTGGTGAAATCTTCTTTTTCTCTTTTAAATAACTTACACATGAAGTGAAACAAGTCCTGCTGTGTTTTTGTGTTTGTTTATCATGATGAGTTTGACTTGAAGATTTGGGGAATAGCTCTCCATAATCACTACTTTTTTTTCTTCTTCTTTTTTATCTCTTGGTTGCGACTATCATCCGTTCAAGATAACTGCAAGCTCATTTCAAATCAGCACCAACATCAAAAAGCATGGCTTCATAACAGAAACATGTTGTTAACAGTCGACGCGAAATGCTTTAATGTGACAGCTCTTGACAATCGTGGAGTGTTGCCCATTTTCTCTTTTTGTTTGTGCACAAACAAGCTAACAAACAATAACTGTGCGGGAATGGAGAGATCATTTAATAAGATGAAATGTGAAATAATGTGTACAGGAGGATTTATTCACAATATTTAGTCAAGATATTTATTTTTTGTACCGTCATCTGAGTGGATTAAAAGAATGTAGTATCTATAAACGATGATATTGTTGAACAGATAAGGATGTATATTTATTTTCCATAAACCAGTGCCATGTGAAATGATTCGATGTACAGTAATACATGCTTTCTTGTGTGTAATTTAGCTGTATCCCTGATGTTTTTTTTATTATTACTATTATTTCATTACATTGATTGTTGTAGACTTAAATGTAGTGCCATAACTGGTGAGAGTGGAAGATGTGTCGCACGATGTCTCATTTCTGATTTTAAGAGAGAGCTGCAGAGAATATCGGGAGAGACAAAACTCAGATATGACATGATAAACATGCACGCTACTGAAGAGATGCATCGGTTTTGTGCATCTGCTTTGCTGATTTTTTTTTTTTTTTGGGCTGGGGGGGGGGCAAAACAGTATGTGACTGTGAAACATGATACTATCAAGGTAGAAAAACAAATCTTATTTTTTAAGAAGAGTTTAAAAAGTGGAACAACTGCGACAGATAAAACACAAAGTTTGTAACGAGGGTGCGATAACATCCACTCTGCTGCTGCTGCTTACGTGTTCTATCACCAGCCGACAATCTGAGTCTGAATCGGCTCAGATGGAAACGACCATGTCTCAAAGCTGTTACTGTCCGTGAAAAGAAGAGTAGAAAACTCCTTACTTGACCATGTCTGTGCTGTATATGTGTCTACCACAAGGTGGCATCCAAGTGTTAGGATTTTAATTTGATAGTTCAATAGAGATGGATCATTTGACTGATATTTGCTTTTCTGAGTATTGTACTTTGAATTTTGGATGAATTAAGGGTAGGGCGGGATATTGAGGCACTTATATGCCACATGTTTAACATTCTTCACATCTGCTTTTTGTGATTTTTCTTTACACAAGTCAGAATACAAGCCTACAAATTAGATTTTTTTTTTCTAACTGAGGTCTGATGTGCAACACAAACAGCTAGAAGTTGGTGATCTTGTCACAGCACTGCCCCTCAATCTTAAAGTTATCTTAGCGCTCGCTTTAGTTTGAAAACAAACTGTGAATTGTTTGAATTTAAAAATACTGAGATGGGAGGATGTTTGCACTTTTTATTCCTTTAACAAAATCAGGCACTGCAACTTTTAGCTTCATTTTCGTTCAAGGTTACCGCACCTCTTTTTACAGTTAGCATTACGGTAACACGCTAATCTTTGTATAACCTGTGTCAAAGTAATGCCCTTGACATGTTTTCTTAAAGCAATAGTCTGACATTTTTGGGAAACATGTTTATTCACTTTCCTACTGAGAGTTACATGAGAAGAAAGCTACCGCTTATGAAGCTATAGCAGACATTTTGTTTAGCTTAGCACAAAGACTGGAAACAGGGGGAAACAGCTAGCCTAGCTCAACATTTCCACAAGGAAATGTACAAATTTAATTTGTACAAATTAAATATAAAATGTGTCAATTACAGAGTTTTAGCTAATATCTACCAATGGGCTGTTTCCCCAGCTAATAGATAGCAAACTACAGTAATAGCTAGCTTATATCTTCCAGCTCTAGGCTAGTAGATATTAACTAGCTTTTATACATAATCTATCTAGCTAAAGACTGGATATATTTCCAGGACAATCTTCTCATCTATCTTTCATCAAAAAATACTTTGTGTATGGCCCAAAACGTCAAACTATTCCTTTAAATGTAACTATTCTCAGTGTGGCGTATCTCTGTGTTTAGATGCCTTTTCTTTGACGGTTGTGTGTGCGTGTTGAGCCAGTTTTATCAAGTGTTGAGTGTATGTGTGTGACTTCTATTGATTGCCAATGAATTTTTGAATGTACCAATGTTGCTCAGCTGCTCTTAAATGTCGCCTGCTATCAATTTGCCATGGTGTACAAATGATGTCTTTTTCTTGATCATATATACAGTACGCTGTATGTATATTTTTGGCACACAAGTCCCCTTGACAGAGACCTGTAATGTTTGTGAATGTGTTTTTGTATGTTTATGTTTAAATGTAACTGTTTTCAGAGAGTGCGTGTGTGTGAGTAAAAGTTGGAGAGCGTGTATCCTGTATGCATGTGTTATGTTAATGAGATATAAGTAACTTAAATGTCAAAAGAATATCTATAAGCCCTCATTCATATTATGTTCTACCTGTGACAGTGTGTTATGTGTAACATGTGTTCTCTTGTCCAGCATTCATGTCTAAGGTTGTGTAAATTTGACTGCAAAATAAATCTGTCTGTGGTAAATTGTTGTATTTTGTGGGCCGTGTGATTTATTTCACTTAGATTAAGATTGACCATGCATGACAGCCCAATTTGTTTTTACCCTTTCAGTAGTTTCTGGGCACCCGAAATCCAGCTCCATAAACATTTATGAATAATCCTTTGCCCCAAACATTTTTCACCCCCATCCATCCATCCATCCATCCATCCATCCATCCATCCATCGATTTTCTTCAACTAATGTGGGTTCAAGTTGAGATGGCAGCAGGTTTAGAAAAGGTGTTCCAGGTGTTCCTCTACCCAGCAATGCATTCCCGAGGGAATCCCGAGGCATTCCCAGGGTAGATGGGCTATGTAGTCCCTCCAGCAAGTCCTTTCAACCTCTTATATCCGTGATCTCATTCTCTCGGTTACTACCCAAAGCTCATGACCATAGGTGAGAGTTGGAACGTAGATGGACTGGAAAATTGAGACCTGAGCTGAAAGGTGAAGCTCCCTCTTCCCCACAACAGTCTGCAGGTACAACATTTGCAGTACTGCAGATGCCACACCAACCCACTCGTCCATCTCACGCTCCATTTTCATCTCTTGTGAACAAAACTCTGAGATACTTGAACCCCTTTGCTTGGGGTAGCAACTCGCTCCCAACCCGGAGGGAGTATTTCACCATTTTCCAGCAGAGAACCATGGCCTCAGATTTGTAGGCGATGAGTCACATCCCTGCTGCTTCACACTCTGCTGCAAATCTCCCCAGTGCTTGCTGAAGGTCATGGTCTTATACAGAAAGCAGACAGAACCACATCCTCTGCAAAAAACAGAGATGCAATCCTACTCTCTGAAAACCAAGAGAAACCAGGTTTTCACTGATGACATTCATTACTATTATTCTACAGCCAAAAACACAAAAACAGAGAAGTTGATTATCCTCAAACAAGATGTTTCATTTATTACTGTGTCTTTCCACAGGCCAATCCTCACAAGAACAACAATGGAAATGCAATATACTCAATATAAAATAAAGTGCAACATTAAATCATCATGTGTATTGACAATAACAAAGTGCTTAATGAAACAATACAGTGCATTCATGGTCTATAAACAGTAAAAACTAGGGATGCAGTGATCTGACTTGAATATGGGCAATTTGAATATGGGTGACGTGACGTTGAGGTTTAAAAACACTGGATATAAAAACATTGTGTATCTTGTTTTTAGTGCACAGGTCCTGTGTGTGGGACTTAGCTCGTATTCAGACCAAATCAGGCGTTGCAGCAAATCGCGAAGCCAGACATGTAGAGTATCATAGTTAAGTCCATGAACCCTGACTTAGTTGGACAGCTCTCAGTTACAGTGACATTTCAGGCTGACTATGGAGAGATTTGCCCCATCCGGTCATCTGATTTGCTGCTACAGCCTGACGTAGGGTTGCATATCTCCAAAAGTTGAATCTGGCTCAACTTCTCCACTGCAGGTCACTGAGTTCATTTCGAGCACCCCCTGCGGCAATGCATTTCCACAGCCAAAACGCACTACCTCAGCTGAAAAGAATGGAATACCTGAGCCAGATTTGGTCTGAATCAGCCTTAGTGGCATCTAGCCGAGCCTCCAAGAGGAGCACTGGGCTTTGAAGTCCCCTTTGACACAGTGGCCACAATGTGTAATAACAGCAATGGCGATGGCATCCTTCATGTGATGTACACCGGTCCAAAAAGACTCTTTCCAATGAGCTTTGTGAAAGAAGCAGCTGTGGATACATTTTTGTGTCAGATTATCAGATTTTGATCCATTCAGCCTAATAACATCTGGAAAGTTGAGAGAAGCTGCACAGTTAAATGATTTTATCCCCATTCAGCTTGGAAAAGGGCTAAAACCGGAATTTACCGACAGTCTCTAGTTCACTTGATGGGCCACACAATGTGGAAGCATATGCAGGAAATCTGGGTCATTTTTTTGGCTCCATGGAGCAACTTCCATAAGAATGAATGGAGCTCTGCCTCCAGCGCTGTATCCAGTGCTCCTTAATACGTGCACACATTTAGCAGTCAGGATTGCAGAATGCAACCAACTAAATACACCTCACCTCATCCCCCTTTGACAAGCATGTAGGAGGAACTACGGTCACTGTGAAATTCACAAAAAAAAAAAAAAGAAAAACAAAGAAAAAAGTACGAACGAAAAAAGTTTTTAGTCTTTGTGTGTCTGCTCTTTCTGTAGATATATACAGAGCTCATTTTAAGGTCATGAAAGCACAATAATTCTTAATTTAAGGCAGTAATACACAAATGAAAACTTCCACATCAGACCTTAAAGTGTGTGAGATTGTGTCCGCTGAAATGCTTTTGTAGTACCCTTTTTTATGCCATTTTAACATGAAAATGCCTGGCACCCTGTTTCGCATCAATTTGGTATCTTCTGTACTGCAACAGCTACTGTATGAAAATCGGGATTATCACATCTGGCAACTGCATAAAAAAATGACAGTGAAGAAAAAAAACAAGCTTATAAATATTCACAAATGTGTTTCAAAGATGGCTCATCAAAGCAGACAACTCCTTGAAATAAGAAGTCCTTTAAGACATGAAGTACCAATATATGGCAGCTTCACACACACACATACACAAGCAAAACGCACAACATTAAATACATTCACTCAGGTCCCTCTGGATCTTCATGATTGAAAATTTCTTTCCAGCAGCAGGTGAATTGCTGCACAGAAATGAATTAACACACTCAGTCCAGATCAGTCCTGCACATATTTCCAGCCTGTACTGAAATAATCTAACTGCTTCTGTTCAGTGCACAAAACAATTATTCAAGTCAAGCTCATTTCACATGATTGAGCCAAGTTCAAACAACATCCATTCTTTCCACAGCTGTCTCTATATAATCCCTCAGCTCATTTTTATGACTTAAAACTCAAAACTTCAAACACAACCATGAGAAATCGTCCTCCTACAAGCTCAGGGCCAGCTCTGTCTCTGCTGTGGTCTCGTGCTTCCACAGTGTAACCATAACATTCTTACAAATCAAGCACCAGTGTTCCTTTACTTTTAAGTATTTTTTGGTTGCAACCATTATAGAAAGACGGACCACACTGATGAAGCTCATGGCATAGTCGTAGCTGCTGCTGACACTAATATAATGCACGTGGCACAACATTTCCTCAGTGACTTGTTGCATTAATGTCATCAGCAGGTCGAGCTTTGATGACTGCCTCTGATATTTTGCTCGACATTCTCACCACATCTTCTCTCATGCACAGTCTTGAAATCATACTGAAGAGATGTTGCCACTGGAAGGAGGTCGCCCGAGACCCCCGCGGGCTCTAATTGTGATCTGAGTGATACTTCGCTTGGCTGGGGTGAGATGATTTTGATTGTGACACTTCCTCAGCCATCTCCGCAGCTCTGTTTGGACCTGCAGACAAACACATTTGTGCAGAGCTGTACTGCAGGCATAACTCATCTTACTGTACCAGGAATAACTCATCTTACTGTACTATAAACAACTAAACTGTAATTTCTTATCATTGGCATAATAGTTAAAATTGTGACTATTATGTCAATAAATTTGTACACAGAATGTACTACTATTATCTATACATATATTTATTGGATGTCTGGATGGATGCTATAATTTTGGGAACATTTGTCAACACAGAACGGATTGACAGTTTATACTATATACTTTAAATAACAGTGAAACCAGGCGGGGTCATTTTTGACCCCAGAGGACAAAAGATATTATGGCAATCAGGAGGATATTATGAGGGTAAAGTAGTTTGTTTCACTTACCTCTCCATTCATGAAGCAGTAAAGCAATGCTACCACAAAACCCTGCAGCAGAAGAGACACGCTGACAGTTTCAAAATCACAATTCTTCAATCTTATATGCAAAAAAAATCCACATAAATTATTACATTAATTGACTTAGTGAGCCTTAAGATAAAAGTTTCAAGGTGTAAATTTTGCAGACTCATGTCTTACTGAGACATGAGAAAGTGTCGAGAAGCTGTTGAGAAAGGACTAGCTTGATAGTTTGTTATTGTAAGGAATTCATCTTTGGTAGCTTTTGTGCTCTGTCTCAATATAGTTTTTAATCTGGACATTTTGTTCTGTGCTCAGGCTATTGTTTCATACCTGAAAGGATCCCAGCCCCAGCTCGATGTACAGTCTGGCTGCCACTCCAGTGGTCTCAGGCAGGAAGGCAAATACTGTGTAGTGCATCCCAAAGAGAGGGATAAGGAACAGGGTGGATTTAGCCAGCCTCCTGAGAAGAATGAAAGAAAGAAGACGAAACATCAGTCCAGGTAACCAAGTGCTAATCCATGTTAAAGGACCTGAAAATACATTTCCTCAATTAGCTTTTCATTCTGAGCGACAGGCAATCCATGAACCAAGTGTTCATGTAGAAGAGAATTAGGGCAGATAGTGGTTTAACATGAGAGATATCTTTGTTTAATCTGTGCTCTTTTAAGTATTTTGAGGTGCATGAGTCACGTCTAGATGATAGCCCAAGATATATGAAACTCTTTTTTTCAACTCTGACTTGAGAAAATATTTGTCATATGACAAGAAAAAGAAGAAGAAGAAAGACTAAATTAAATTTGTAGTTTTAAAGATCTTTGGCAAAGCCTTTAGGAAGTCAGGGATGTACTATGAATAGTGAGTCTAAGTCCAAGTGTGGTTTACTAGCAAGAACCAGAACATCAACAAGATACATTTAAATGATTTATTAACAAAACTTGTACTTCTTTGGTCTGCTGCTGCATTGTGGGGAAGTTTCGGTGGGGAATCTGCCATAACACCCCAGCACGACGGACCCCCCTCAGAGCGCAGGAAGGAGAGGAAAAAATGGGAGAAAGAAATGGGTGGGCAGGAGGGGTGCAGAATACGAGAGCGAAAGAAGAGGAGGAGAGGGTTAGGAGGGTTAGGAAAATCTTTGGGAAAAGATCATTGTAGGATTCAAATTACACAAAGCTTTCTGGCTTAAAGGCCTGAAGGCACACTTCTTCTATGTGCAGAAATAACAAGCACCAATCTCACAAGAGTTTCGCAAATCTGGGGCTACTATCTAGAGACAAGTGCGTGGTGCTCATTTGGAATAAAGGTGACATACTCCCATGTAGTAATTAGGATTTAGCAACTTTGAATTAAAAGGTGACAATGATAGATCTGTTTGATTTGTTGCCTGTCAAATGTCAATCAGACCTGATCAAACAACACCGATACAATCCAGAGGAAGTGTTAAGTTTTTGAGTGTTAAATTCTTGATAAACAATAACTTCTTTTTATTCTGCTTTTTAATGTTAGAGAGAAAACCTGAAGACCTGAACGTTTTCAGCAGCTCTAAAGTAAGATGTGTCATCTCAACAACAAAAATCGGAAATTGAAATTAGTTGTGGCCTTTCAAAGTTTAAAATATTCACCTCTATTAGTTTCAGTCTAATCAGCATTTTTACTTTAAATGTCAGAATGCAACAGCCAAATGCTTTATTCTGCCAAGTTTCATCAGAGGTGGACCGGATGTGGCAGATATCAAATGTTTATTAAACAAACTGACCTTTAAAATGGCGCCGTCGTCAGGCCTATCAGTGGAATAGATTAAAATGTCAAAATATGAAATTCTGACTCATTGTGCGCAAAGCTTAGTTCAAATTGTGATGATTAAATACCTTGTAAATGTTATTTAATTGTGGTGTCGTTACATTGTTGCACCAACAATAACTCCACCTCTGTGATACAGCTCACATAAATGATGAAATTACACCAAAATATCACCCCTGTCTTCTGGTCTTAAACTTCTTTTTCATGTTTATTCTTTCATCTTCATGTCACAGAGATGATAAACTATGGGCACATATATAGCGATTTAGATCGCAGCCGATCACAATAAATGAAGTTTTATAATCAAGTTCAGGAACAAAGACCACGCATCGAGCTCATCCCATTTTTGCATTTCAGGTAAGCACACCTTATCTGTTCAGCCCTTCTTTGACTCACATCTTTTCACACTAAATCCTCTTTTTCTTTTTTTTTCTCTCTGCCATGTCTCGTCTCCCTTTCTTTCAGACACAGAAACCATGCGGGCTCTAATCCATCGAGCGACAGAGCGTCAGTTCCTCCACTCCGAGTCTAAACTCCCTCGCGGTGCCCTTCTGTCTTCCTGCAGACAGCAGACACCAGACGCTCTCCGGACTCCTCCATCCATTCATCACCCTGATTCCTTGTCTTATCCCTTCATCCCTCGACCCTTGACCCTCATCTCTTCATCCTTCGACCTCATCCCTTTATCCCTTTTACAGTACATCATCTCAGTTCCTCCTTAACCACAACATGCATTAAACCTGTCTAAATTTAAATCCATATCAGTGTGGTCTTTGAGAGTGGTTAACATAACCCCAACAGAGATGTCTGCACAGTGATCTCTGATGATTATATCAGATTCAAAGCTTCTCATGGCAATAGTCATCTAAATATTCTAAATAACCAATCTCTGATCAGAAATAACATCACTACCTTGGCTGCTGAAAGATGAAAGATTTAAAAAAGAAACCCATCAGATTATTTTCAAGCCCGTAATAGGATTGTGTTTGTATTTTGTGACACCTGGGACTTATGCTTTTGTGCGTCACAGCTCCGTCTGAATCGGATTGAAGTCTGTAAAACAGATGAAGCTTTGGAAAGTGTGAAACTTTCATTGAACTGGTGGAACAATCCTGTCGCGCGCAGATAGAGGAGACATCTATTTCTGCTATCCGACGCTATTTTTAGGCCTGTGTGCTGCTCTCATTCTAAATTAATTCAGCTGAGCTGGAATCTGCACAGACCAAATGTCAAAAAGGAAGGAGGGATTCATTCAGGGGTAAAGCAGAATTTCTGGGCCCCCAGAGTCGATTCATAGATGCTGCATTTTCTCTCTCAAAGTGCGAAGAACGGTTCAAAATTTTATCAAGGGATTTCATCGATTCACTCTCTTTACTGTGATCACAGGAAAGTCTTCAAACTCTGCCATCTGCTTCCAAAATTTCTCACTCAGCACTTTTACCTCAACAATGAACAATTGTTTCAAAGAAACACTTACAAGACTTAAGTTTGTCTGCAAATGTATTCCAGCTTCAGCTGAGCCGCTGCGTACTTCCTGTGCAAGCAAATGTCATTCTGCCTTCAGATCTCTATAGTGACTGAAAGCTTGCCTTCAGATTAAATACTTTTCTCCATATGTGATGTTTTTTTTGACCTTCTTGCACCTGGGTATTGTGTTGTGATTGTTGTCATCGTCTCATAACAGTCTACAGCCATGCTAGCCATGAAGCATGGCAGTTCTTGTAGCTAAATGCTAACAAAAAGCATGCTAACCAAGCGGTAAACCTCTGTGGCTGTGAAATAAAGCCAATGTGTAAGCCCCTGTATTTAAATGTCCCTGCCTCAGGTCCGCTTATCCACTTTTTGCCGATTTTTAGGTTAGCCAGCAGGTGGAAAAGGCAGGACTACCAACATGGCAGTGACCAGTGCCGCCACCATCTGAGCTTCACAATGGCTCTTCAGAAACCTATCGGTGACGTCACGCATACATTTTCCAGTCTTTATACTGTCCATGATGCCAACCACATCTATAATCCTATCACCTTCACAGTGTCAGTGCTTTCATGCTGACGTGTAGCAGATGTTTATCACGTTTAGCATCTTAGATTAGCATGCTAACGCCAAAACACAATGTACATCTGAAGCTAATGAAGGTATGTGGTCACAAACCAAAGTAAATCGTAAATCGTTTTCACAACAGACTCAATCTTTAAATGTATTCTTGTGAGGTTTTGGATTGAAAGCAGATGTCAAATACAGAAGGGAAAGCAACGCAATCCTGAAAAAACTGAAATAAAAGATTTGTATTCAAGTTATGTGCAGAATACAGTGCCACGGTGGTTTTCTTGCCGGGTTTGGCTCTGGCATCCTCAAGCTGAGTCAGCTAACCTAACCCTGCTGCATGGCTAACCGAGCCAACAGATGCCAGATGTGCTTAGCCTGCCAGATAAGCTATCTTTCCATCAGGAAACCATAAGTCAATAATAATAATGGCTTTAGCGATCAGCTACTTTAGCTGACACTAAAGTTATCTGTCCACCAGGAAACAATGTAAATCGCAAAGAGTTGAGGTTGAGCAGCTGGAGGACATCAGGAGGAAAGCAGAGAAATATTTCCTCCATAAAATATGATCCACTTTTACCGAAATCAGTGAATACAGTTATAGAGTTGTGCATTTGTTCTGTCTCTGGTGAGGAGAAGAAGAAAAAGATTGGCCTCAGAATGACTCCAGTCTGGCAACTATAAGAAAGAAAGCAATTTATTGGACACAATCTTAGTATACGCCCTCGAGTGCAGGATGAGTACTCAACCTTTTTTTTAATCTAAAATTTTACAGGAAATTACAAACTCTAAGATACCACAAAAAATACCCAAAAATACCTGTAGAATTACTTTTTATATAATTTTAGGAGATGTGTATCATGCCGTGTCACCGCCGCTGTAAACTCTCCGCATAATAGTTTCATTCTTTAATATGGGAGCTGTTATCTATGTGATGAATTATTCATTTTTTTATCATTTCTTAAGAGGTCAGGTATTAAAATCCTCTTAGAGAACTGAAGCCGAACTAAAATGAACATCACATATGAAACAGTTTCAGGCAGAGTTCTAAAGTCACACCTGCATTAGCTGATTGGCATCAGCTGCTTCTTTCATCCCTCACAATCAGCGGTTCATTCCTCGGCTGTTCAGCTACCTGCTGGGAAGTATACAGTCTCACTACCAGCTCTTACAAGGCAGCATTTAAAGCCTGATACTTCTCAACACTCTGCTGATAGATGCACCATTTGCTGATGCAGCTCCTTCACCCCAAACTCTTCTCACCTTCCTATTGTGTCATGTCTGACTTTACTGTGATATATGTTCGCATGTATCATTTTTGTGGCTCAGTTTCTTGGAGAGCTGCCTCAAACATTAGTGACTCTCCCACCAAATCTGACTGTGTAACTGTCTTACATTGTTTTGTTTTTTATGAGATAACTTTAAGGTTGTGTTAGTTGTGACTCACATGAAATGTCCGGTGTCATTGTTCCCAGTCATGGCTGAAGATTTAAGCTTTTGAACCAGAATCCGGATCACGTTGATGAAGATGACTATGTTGACCTGGTAGAGATACACACACACACACACACACACATGCACAATTGCACAAATGACGAAATCTACACGGACTGCAACAAAAATCAATTTAAACCCACATTATTTCCACTCTAACTAAGCAAACCAAAATTGTACAACCTCCTCGGATCAACATAATAAGTGTGGCAGGTGTGTCGAGCTTTGGACTTTCCCATATGTTGATGCAGTGTGCATCAGTAGGCTGTAGTAATAATCCCCAAATTTAACATGTTAGGAAGACGTTAGTTAGCCTTTCCTAAACCTAAAGATCAAAAATGTATGAGATGGATTGTTGTCTGTTTGTCTGCTCTAACATAAGCTGCAATCATTAGCATGTACGGCTAGTCCAGTATCTACAGTAGCATCGTGCATTACTGCAATCGCCAAGAAACTTGCTGTTTTAGATAGTGTTACATTCAGTTTAGTAATGCAAGTGAAACATATTTGAATTTGTAAACAGTAGAGCATACATTCATCTTTGGTCTTGCATGTTCAGTTAAGTTAGAATGAAATGAGGAAAAATGTGCAGCAGACTTAATCTCATTTAAAATACCAGGACAAGTTGGACCAGAGTGAAGATGCTGAATTTTAGCCTGGGACTTACATCTTTAGCACTCAGCCTCTTTAGCCATCATGTTGAAAAAGACATGTTTTAGAAGGATCTTGTTGTGCTAAAAACATTAAAAAGTCAACAGGAGATGGTGTTTTAAACCAGCTCATGGAGCTACTGTTAGCTTTATTATCTGGCAAATTACAGCAGACAAAATCTGACAATGACAGTCAAGTAAAATGAAAGAGCCTTTGTTTAAAGATTGCTATGATTTTTAATAATAGAAAGTTTGACAGATATAATCACTGTTAATAAGGTGGGTGGGTTTAGCAAACAGTACAGTTTCACTGCTCTCCACTCACCAGCAGCGAGGCTGTTATTGGTCCTTTAATAATCCACCAAATACCAACATTGTCTGTGTCATCCCAGCACCTGCAATTAGATTCAAATGAAATTCAGCATTAATATTATGTTACACTTAGCTGAACACTTCACATCATCTGCTTAACAAGCAGTGGTGCAATGTCATAGCAGCAATGAGAAAATATAAACTTGCTGCGTATCATATGAAATATCGTACCCTCTGTCGTCATGGAAAAATCTGGTCAACACCCAAAGTATAAGAACAGTTGACGGGAGCCCTGCAATGTAAGCGCAGAGATGAATTATTAATGCGTTGTGTATCTGTCAAAGTAAATGAATCCCAACAACGCTCGAGCCCCGATTCACATGTTGGAAATAGTGTTAGGCATATAAAATATTGTGCTTAGTCAGTGAATCAAACTCTCCGTGCCGGGAGAAGAAAAAGACGCAGGATGAAAAAGAGAGTAGAGACTGGAAAGATGATACATCAGAGACACACCACACACATACACATAAACATACACACTGGATTGCAACAACGTAGATCTTCAGGACAAAAATATTTAAGTCCAGATTTTCTTGTTTGATTTTCTGTATTGATATTCTGTGAACAGTAAACCATGACAAAATGATGATGCTCTAAACATAGAAATATGTGATTTCCAGTCCAAAGTTTGTAAAGCCTGTATGAAAACAAGAAACAAGAGTCTGCAGCTAGGTTTCATCTCCAGGTGACCATGAATTTCTGTGCACAGTTTCATGGAAAATCTTTCAAAAGTTCTCTGTGTGACTGGAAAAACCGCTCACAAACCATCAGCGGATGATCGTGCCTGCCTGAATACCGATGAACCAACTCTTCCTTAATTAGCCTGCTGCCAACCGATACAACCCGTGCTCGTAACCTCAAGGGTCTGCTCAGATGTACAGAGGGGGATCTGAGCATCCGTCATGCTGCCACACTTCACCGCGTCCTGCAATAAGTTACATCTATCTCTGTATTCGAAATACTCCTGCAACCGCATCACTTGTCTCATCACTGATAGAGCGTTACAAAGTCTTACAGACTCCTAAAATAAGCAGAGTGGAGGACTTCCAGACCTCCAGAAACTTCACAGCTCCTGTGTCCCCAACATCAACACACATATTCACATGCACACTGCTGTCCTCTCAGCCTGTAGCTGTTCGATTGCACTGAAACACTGTGGCACCAGGGCCGAAATGATGCAGACAAAAGCTGTGAAACTTCACTAGAAGCACTTCAGAGTACAGGCTTAGACAGGGAAATATCCAGCAAACAGGAAACAAAAAAGACAATGGGATGGTGGTGGGGAGCACAATGGAAATCAGTTGACTGTGACAACACAGGATAACGCAGAGGGAAAGCACTCAAAACATCCGTAGACAGCTCCGTGAAGTAACAGATGAGGGCGAAAACAAAGGGTGAGCCGAGGAAACGAGAGCAAGTGCAGTCGTAAACGCTGCTCAGGCACCGTTATTGTGTAAATAAAATTGTTCTGGAAATAGATTTTCAACCCAAATGTGGATATATTGTTTCATAACAAAAGGTCATTCAATGTACTGTAATACAACGCCACACAAATGAACAGGCTCAGAAATTACCAGCTGAATCACTGTAAAGGGCCGTTGTATTGGATGTTATATCATCACGTTGTCGTAACTAAACCAGCCAAGCAGATGCTCAAATAACAAAGACGCAAAGTGAAAATCACTAGATGACTAACTGCTTTTTATTTCCCCAATGCATCCAGCACATGCCCTTCATCACAGTGTTAATTACTGTACAGGGGACTCAGAGGGATGCTGGCTCACCCAACAGAGAGCACATTTTTTAGTTTGAGCTTCAAAAACAAGATTAAACGGTGCATGTACAGGATGTTTATATGTCCCAGGCCAGCTTTTTGGGGTTTTCTGGTGTGCACCTCCTGAACATCACCATATTGTCATGCTATTGAGTTTCATGTTTAGTGTTTCCTGTTTCTTCATTTTGTAATTCTCCCCTCTTTGTGTCACCTGTGTCTTGTTGTCCTGTCTTCACTTGTGTATTTAGCCCCTGTGTTTCTTGGTTTTTACTTGTCTGTGTTCTCTACCTCAGCTCTGCGTCTGTTTCCAAATTCTCCATCTCTTCGCCAGTTCTGTATAAATCCCCCATTTCCCTGCCAGTTCCTCAGTCTATTGTTCTGTCTCTGTGCTTCGTCCCGCGTTCCTGCTCATAGTGTTCTGGATTTTGTTGGTTTGGACTTATGTTGGTTGGAATTATCTTGGATTATTGAGCTTTTCATGTTTTTTTTTTTTTACCATCCTGCCCAAGTTATTAAAGTTTCCTTTTTGTTTATTCAACATCTGCATTCAGGGTTCACTTCTTGAACTAAACATGACAAATATATACTCTTCAGTAGAGGCCGTCAACGTTCTTAGCTGAAAAAGACGCAAATAGCAGGAAACTCCTACTAGATATATTGTACAAAATCGTGTTGCATATTAAAGTGGCTCTACAGTCACAGATAGGATAGCCTAAAGTGATAGCGCACATTATTGTGTGACAATTCATCATTAATGTTGTGTAAATTAAATTAAATTATTATTATATTTTACATATTACTATGAAAACTCTCTTCTTCTTCCCTCAGAAGCTTCTGACGTTTTAAAAATCCAGAAAGTTGTAAATCTCTCTGTTTCTGTGGGTTCATATCACAGAATTCAAAACTGAATTTTCTCCAAACAACTCCAGAGGATTTATGAATTTACCTCATAAACATACAGAGATGAGAGGAAAACGAGAGAGGCTGGAGGGAAATGACAGAAGCAGAGCTTTTGGTGTGTTTGAGTTCAGTCAGAGGCTGAGCTGAATATTTACACATCTTAACAAAGTTAAGGTTTCCCCCTCTGCTCCGATTAATCTTTTTGATGCAATAATTTCCACACTGTTCCACAAACTATAAATATATCCAAACATCACTTGATTGTGCTTGCCAACCTCAAACGACATCTTCAGTCATCTCTACTCACCCCATCCAATCAGGATGTACCACCAGAAGTATTTCCTCTGGGAGACGAAGGTCAGGGCCAGCAGGGTCTGCAGATACATGCCCTCCACCAGCAACCAGAAGTAATTGGCAAGGATGCTGAACTGGAAGAAAGCCACGGCTGACTTACATGCTGTCTGAAAAGGACACAACAAAGCAAAGTTATTTAACACTGAACTAACACGCACAGGTTCAGGCTAGAAAGGATAGCTGAAAGGTCCAGATGACTCTTTTCTCATGTGTCCAAGAAGATGAGAAGTAGAATTTACAGTAGTTTTGATCTTTTTTTTCTTCTCTACAGCAGCAAGGGCTTGATATCCATAAAATCCAAACAAATCCAGTTGTAAAACTGGATTTGTTTGGAGCCTAAATGTTTTGGAATTTGAGTACAGTTTCAGTCAGGATCTCTGGTTCTTCAGGGAGGTTTAGTCAACTTTGCTGTTATTCTGATTTCCATTAAAATATGAGTCTACTTAAAAAGCAGACTTCAGGGCATGTATTTTTCATGTAGTTGTCCTTCAGCAATGTACCGTCAAACCACTCTTAAAGGTCCAGTGTGTAAGATTTCCAAACTTTTGAGCCTATCTGGCTGATTATGTTTTTGTTTTTTTATTTATTTGACTGATGTTATGTCAGCACAAAAGCAATAATGATATAAATACAATAAGAGTATAGTTTCTACCAATAAAGGCTGAATGGATGGCCCCACGCTACAAAAACAAAAAGAACAATAACTCATTACAACAGAATTAATTAAACTTCTGAGACTAATGAAAGGAATTTGCTGAGAAATGACAGGAGTCATTTATCACTTTGCCACGTGTCTTCCCATCTTTCACTCGTCTTTCCTGGTTCTGTCCATTGTGAACTCAATCACACAGCAGATGTGGGAATCTGCTTAATGACGGGAACATTATTGACCAATGAGCGTGCTCACCGTGGATACGGAGCAGTGGTCCAGGGTCTCATCAGCAAACAGCACAGTGTCTTTAATGAAAACAGCGCTGGCTCTCAGGACGAAGGAGGAGAACAGGTTGATGTGGATGTAGTTTCTGGTGCAGCGGAACTTTCTGAAAGAAACAAAAACATGAAAGGGAGTGATGTGATGTGATTAACTTCAGCACTCGTCCTGCAGCTTCATGCCTGCGACCGAATTACAGCAGTGCTGCTATTCAGTACATCATCATGACCTCAAGTGTGATATTGCTTTTATACAACAGTTCTACAAGCAGTGGTAATAAGTGACAACAGATTGTGATCTGTTTGTTTATTTAATAATTTATTTGGCTCCACCAACACAAATAGTTTCACAACTGCACTGGGATTCCACGGTTGCCAAGCAACACATCAACAGTTTGTACCAGACAGCACAGGAAGTCAAATTCAAACTGCTGATACAGTATGTTTAACATTTTGTCAACACTACAATACACTAGGTAACTGTCTGATAAGGTTGTCTGACTTTAACTGCTGTCAGTCACTGATTACTGACGGTGGCTGATCAGGCTTATTATCAGTTAACCATATTCAGTTTCTAATGGCAGTAATTGGTTGCCCCTGTGTATGTTTTTTAACTACTTGTAGAACTATGTTCTTCTTTGTGGTGCAAAGTTTGTTCGATCTAAGATGGACGAAGCACATTTTAAAATCCATAAATTCATCAAAACTGTGTGTTGACAAGTACTGTTCCTAATCTGCTCAACTATTTGCAGTCTTTCACAAAGTGGTGAACCTCACCCCATCCTAAGGACGCCCCTTTCATACCCAAACCCCCAAACATCCTAGAAATTGAGACGCTGAAGAATGAGCTCCAAGAGATGCAAAGAAAGCATTAATCTGAAAAGCAGATGCTTGTTACCAAGCTTTCCGAGGCCAAACAGGAGCTGGAAGATCTGAACCGGCAGCTCAAGACTGAAAAACACTTGAGGATGCAGGTCGAGAATGATAAACTGGAGGCTGTGGAGATCGCTGAGAGACTTTTCCAAAGACTGGAAGACATGCCGAGTGTCTCAGACCTCAAATCTGAGAAAACCAAACAGGGTCAACTTCATCAGGAGATCCTGGATCTGCAACAAATGCTCCAGACAGAACAGGACTTGAGGGAGGAGGCAGAAGCTGAAAACCTCAAGGACTCTGAAATGTTGGAAGCAGTTTGTAAAGAGTTCGACGGACAGCTCCAGAAAGGGACTAAACTGAGAGAAGAGGCAGAACGTAGCAAGATGGAGGCTGTGGACATCGCTGAGACTCTATTCCAAAGACTGGAGGACATGCAGAGGGTCTTAGAGAAGAGTTCAGCTGAGCTCTAATCTGAGAAAACCAAACAGGATCAACTTCATCGCGAGATCCTGGATCTGCAACAAACGCTCCAGACAGAACAGGACTTGAGGCAGGAGGCAGAAGCTGAAAACCTCAAGGACTTTGAAATGTTGGAAGCTCCAGAAAGAGACTAAACTGAGAGAAGAGGCAGAGGTACGTATAATGGAGGCTGTGGAGATCGCTGAAACTCTTCTCCAAAGAGTGGAAGAGCTTTCAGCCGAAAGCCAAACATTTACCAACGAGCTGAAAAAGAAGGAAGGGAAGAAGGAGGCTCTTGTCAGAGACATCATGGAGCTCACTCGGATGCTAGATGAAGAGGTGGTTGAGGCTCTCCAGAAGAGGATCAGATGGAGATCAAAGATGAGGGCTTCCTGCTGCAACAGGAAGTGCTTTTCTCTTCGTTTCAGTAGCAGACGGAGGATAAGAGCTTCACACTGGGGACCAATCAGCCTTGTTTAATCCCAGTGTCTATGTGGGTTCTCTCCGGGTGCTCCGGCTTCCCCACTATCCAAAAAGTGAATAGGCTAATTGGCAGAAACAAAAAAAACAAAAACAACAGTTTTCATTTCATTCATATTCATCAGTCATTTTTTTTAATGAATGTATGTGTGATGTGTAAAATGTGACTTTTAACAAAAGATGAAACAAATAAAATGTCAATTAGAAATTATGAATACATGAAAAATCAATATATAATTCAGCAATATCACATGAGAAGGAGTGTTCAGATCAGCATGGTTGTTGATAGAGATATATATTTCTACTGTAGTCACTTGATTACAACTTTTGGTAATTGGTTCTGGACAAAGTGTCAGTGGTCAGACAATTAAATTGAAGTGAGGCAAAGCTGAACCAAGAAATCGAGCTGCAAGCCAGGAAAGACGTTTAACGCAGACAGTTTGGGTTATAATTTGATTTCTATGTTTTAGATATATTAAGATAATAAGATATTTTTGGGCCTTTTTTCAAGCTTTATTGTGTAGAGACAACTGAAGAGTGACAGGAATGTGGGGAGAGAAGCTGCAAACCCTGGGCCACTGCGGCAAAGACTGAGCCTTTGTACATGGGGCAGTTCCTCTACCAACTGAGCTAAACAACACCCGACATCATCTGTTTTATAACAAGTAATGTTTAAAGATTTCAGCATATCCAATGTAAGCAATGTCAAAATCTACAAAATCCAACTTGCGCATTAATAAACTTCTTTAAGTGCAATATTAACTATATTTTTAGTTTCCTGTTCACCACACATTTGTTTACTTTGTCACTTTGACGTTTAATTCTGGGAAGATGGTTTCACCTTTTCTGCGCTTGCTTGCTGAAACTCAGAAAAAAGTTAAAAGCCACAAAAAACGTTGATTGTATCAAGCCGACAGTGAAATATTTCTGCTTTATTCAGGTTTAAACAGTGTCCAACTTCAAGTTTCCTGTGTAACTATAAATAATACAGTAGTATTGAACAGAACAGTTTCTTGGGAATTCAGGCTTCAGACTTGCAAATGCCTCATGTGTAAATCAGTGTTTTTATAAGATAACCAAACAACATACATGCATTTGCATGTGTAAGATGATTCTATATATAACAAGCTTTAGCGGGCCTTTGCTGATCTAACAGTCGATGTTCTGAATATCTGGATGGTTGTATCTGTGCCTGACATTTTACACTTACACACTCGTCTCTATTAATTTTTCAAATCTTGCTCACCACCACTTTAACACTCCCGTCTTGGCTCTTAACTCCTTAATATTGGGTGAGTGAGCATCCTCGTTGTTGTGCACACTCTTTGTGTGTGTATCAAGGACAGTGTGTGCTGTCCTGGTCTTACCTGAAGGCTGTAAACACCACTATGGCTGTAATGAGGGAGATGAGTGAGGTGGCATAGCCCACGGTGTAAACCTGTCTGAACGTAGACAGGTAACTCGTCTGGAGAGAGAGAGAGAGAAAAGGAGAGTGTGGGCACACTGTAAGGATGTCAAATGTGACTTAGTCCAAGTCATTTTTTGTCATGACTTAATTTGATATAATTCATATCGCAGATTATATCAAATTAAGTCAAGACGCTGCAGTCTAACCTGCAGTATCTTGCATGACATGGCATCTGACATGATCCAAAGACCATCATGCTGCATCATGACAATGCGTTTGTTTGACAGTATGCGTTTGCATACTGGCAATGTTGAACATATTTAATGTTTTCTGTTTAATATTTAATCTCAAAACATAAAATAAACACAGACAAGTCATCATCGTGTCTAAAGTCCAGTCACGAGTCTTTAACTTCCATGTCCGAGGCGAGTCACGGCGCATTTATTTCTGCAAGTCATTAAAACTGTGACTAGTGTCAACTTGAGTCCACATCTCTGTTGAAATGTTACAGAGAAATGATTTCATAATCAATGAATAAAACAGTAGAAGTGGGAAGCTGCAGTTACACGAAAACATTCAAACTTCTAGTACTCCGTGGATTCAACCCTGAATCTTCAATGTTTTGCTGTAAAAGTGTCTCTCCATAAGAAAAACTAGTGAAGACCGCTAAAGCTAGAAAAAGGTCTCAACTGAAAAGGAAGCAGCGGAGGAGGAAGAGTGGACACAGAAACAATACGAATGATCTTAACTGATTGGCAACATGTTTGTATACCTCGGATTCAGGCTCACTGTCGTCGCTGAAAGCGCAGGCCTCCTCGTAGGGTGGATATATTTCTGACCAGCCGTCAACGTTGCAGTTCCTGTAAACAAACCCTGATGTGGGAGCAGACAGCAGAAATTCAAATTGGTTTCAAGTGACTTGACCCTTGAAATATTTTCATAATATATCATAAGATACGTCAGTCAAACAATGTGTTATTCTCTGCTTTCTTTTTAATATCCTCTGTGGCTTCATTTCGACCCTGTTCTAAAAGCACAAGTGAACAAGAGAACCTAAAAAGATTTATTTGAAAAGGTTGTAAGACTGTTCCCTTTCAGTAGACTGACTCAGCACAATGCATGTAGTTTTTTTCTGTCATACTCTTTACACACTCACTGGCCACTTATGTGTACCTTTACAATGTGAAGAGGACAGCTCTGCCATGAATTTTACTTTTACGAAGTGCGAAGGGAGGCCCTGAATGCAACCACCGGTTACATAACCAATATATCTGGAGGACATGCGCATAAGATGTCGGGCAATCAGGAGCACATGAAAGACATTTATTTACAGTATTAAATTGTGTCTGCAAAGTGTATATAAAATTATTGTTATTTATTCAGACTGTTGTGATTGTAACTAGAAATCCTTGCGACTTAAAATTTTCATGTTTTGTTGACACTGTCAGGAAGGTAATAAAGAGATTGATATTGAAAGATGTTTCTAATATTATGGCCCTTTCATGTATGTAAATAGTGGTGGCTGAAGTACCTCTAAATATAATGCAGTCCACTTCAACACCACTGCAACCTCAATAACAAACACAGAGTTAAATGTGTGCGGTGTCAATCAAACCTGAACATTGTTATCTCTGTGAAGTAGAATTTCTAGCAGAGCTGTTGTATTGGATCACTTTAGATTGTACAAGTGCACCTAATGAAGTGTATATGGGATTTTGGGGGAGCAGTGGAAACAAGCAGTGAACGCAAAATGCATATATCATCTGCTAAATGCCCCACTATCATCACCAGCTAGTTTTTAATGTGTCTGTCTGCTGTTTGGTGCTCAGCAGAAAATTATTCTACTTTAGATAATAATGTACCAAAGGTAAAGAGTGCGTTGTGTTTTGTGTCTTGCAGTTATGTGACAAATACATTTACATATACTGCATTTACTCTATATTCAAGTGCCACACATTTAACTCAGAGCTGAAGTTACTAGTTACTTTATAGACTAATATTTTACAAATTATACCTAATGTGAGGTTATAAATGTATTTACATTAGATTGAACAAAACAAAAATATATAAAATAGTTTAAATTAACTCCACCTCGACCAACTACAACAGTTCAATGCTCTTTACATATTAAGGCATCACTTCTCATTTTCATATTTAAATTTTCATCACACTACAAAGTGTAGCTACGCTGGAGAGTCTTCATTCCCTTGTACTTAAATATCAGCACATTTGAACCACATCACTGGCATTTCCTCTGTTTCGCCGTTTCAGTCAGAAAACAGCTTTCATGCACTCGTTCAAGCCTACTGACATTTAGTCCTGTTTAACGTCCATTTGGAAACAGAAGCTGCATCGCTCCCTGCACTGCTGCGTTTGGGGTAGGATTATTCATCCAAATGTTTATGCAGCAGGCAGCACATGCGGGCATTAGATGGACTATTTGAACAAATGCATGGTGGTGGGGTTTTCTCTTTGAGCTGAGCAAACAGGAACAAACGCTGTCGGCTGCACTGCTGAAAGCAAAGACTCTGGTCTGTTTGAGTGATCTGCAGTTCAGGTCATAATGAGCCATGATTCCCATCAAGGTAAAGAGGAAGGGACATTATTCCCTAATGAGCCTGACCTTATCTCTCTTAATGATGCTGTCATAATGACAAACTGATCAAGACAACAGAGTGCAAACAACCTTACATTTGTGTGCCTTTACACTGAAAGACAAAGGTTCTCACATTTATATCTGTCCTATATACACTAATTTACAGATGCAAACAATTAATAATTGATTAAAATGACATAACACATATATATGAATATATATAAATATATGTTTGCTCTAAGTAACTGTTTCGAAAAGCTCTTCAACAATTTGACTCTGATGACTACATTATTAAAACTTCAGAATATGTGTCTCCCAGTGTCATCAGCACTATCTTTCTGGAAACACTGCCTGAGAAGATGTCAGACTGTGACGTGTGAACCCTGCAGACAAGATTTAACGTCATTTCTCCTGCCAGAGACTTCCCAGAGCATAATATATATTCTTGCCAACTAACATACATGAATAATTCATTCTGTGCTCCTTCACATCATGATGACTCTTGCCTGCATTAGCGCTGCAGATTATACAGTACAGATAAGTAGTGGAGGGACGGTGCATCAGCAGAGAATGGGACTTCTACATTACCTTCTGTATTGTACCTACTTTATTGATTAGATTAAAGGAAGTCTATTATTCTATTATCAGATATTATTTTCTGCGTTTGTTGAGACTCGGATTGACATGGAAACCAACCTTGATTGCTGGAGAAATGCTGCAAGACTTCAGAGCAGGATACGTTGACCACCTGCCCGACTTCTGCTCTCAGCCAGCATCTTATATCGTCCCAATCTGTTTTACATCCTGTAAACACATACAGAGGGAGGAGCAGGGTTAGTCAATGAGTGGAATAACTGGAAATTATACATGGCTGTGGTAGAAAAGTTGGTATATCCATAAAAGCAAAAGAAAACAAGCATTGGGTCTGCGTGGAGCGATGAGGAGATTTACATTCTTCAAATGAACACATGAAACAAACATAAAAGACTTAACATCCAATATCAATATACATATTATCCAGCAAACATTTTTGAATGTCTGCATATGACTAAAAAATAGGAAACTAGGAACTTAAAACCACGACACAGATGAGTTTGCCTTTTCCAGGAGATACGTAGCAAACAGCATCAAGAGTCCTTCTTTAGCATATAAAACATCTAAATCTGAAACACTCTCAAAGGCCCCGTCCTCTCTGTGGGCCCATTGCAACCACACTGCCTGCGCAGTCTCTATTTATGCCCATGCAATGAACCAACTCCTAATATTTTGGATAAAAATAGTAGATGAATGGCATCTTCATCCCTTCAGGCTTTGTTCAGGATAATGTCACTTCCCCAAACTGCATACATACATGTGTGTCCGGAAATTGATTTCTGGCCACATTTCATTCTGTAGCATGGATATGGATCAATTGTTATTCCGATGACCTTTTAGTCATTCAAGATATTTCTGTGCTTCTCTCTCAGAAAGGCTCTACCCGTTCATAGCAGTCATTATAACAATAGTAATTATGATTTTGGCGTCATTTTTTGTGCCATATTTAATTCCTGTAAAGGCCAAGCAGTCCTTTGTCATCATGTTATTAGTCGTGTCTGCTGTACTGACAACGTCACACACATTTCTTCAGAGAATAACATGGAAACATTAAAACGAGAGACATTTAATTCTCCTGAAATGTTGTAGTGTTGTCACTTATTCCACCACTTTGGTTCCTCAAACAAATAGCTCACCAACAATACTTCATGGACTGCCATGACATGTGCACATGTATTCTTCCCAGAGGATGCTGCTGACAGTACAAGGAATGGACGGCGTATGTGTGACGTCACCCACAGGTTTCTGAAGAGCTGTTGTGAAGCTCAGAGTGTGGTAGCTCAGGCTGCCACCATGTTGGCTGTCTTGTCTCTGCCGCCTCCAGGCTAATTTAAATGATGATGCCGGGGTGATCAAAAAAGCCACCTGTAACATCACCTATCTTCAATCAAAGTGTCCGCACTATTAAATATGTAGGGTTGGTTAGATTTCAGCACAGAAACATCTTGGTTAGGGTATGCTCATAAATCGTCACATGCACTACATGAATAATTTGTTAAACATCTACAGATCAAGCGTAATATTTGAAATGTTAATAAACTACATGTGGGAGGACTATCCAAAGTGTTAGCAGCATGTTAGCTGGCTGCCGTTAGCATTTAGCTCAAAGCACTGCATGAAATACAGCATCGCTAAGCTGCTAGCATGGCTGTAGATTCTTAATCTAGTTTGTGTTTTCTGCAATACAAGTAGGTGTTTTTTTATGTAGTGTTGTGCACATCAGGACAACCCTTGGTTGATCAAATGTTTTTTTTTTTCTGCTTATAATGAGGAACAGCCAGATTATGCATTCTCATAAGCAGCTTAAACAGGCGATTGTTTTTTCTTACAGTGTGTAGCAACGTTATTCAGTGCCTGTAAATGCATCCAAGTATCACGAAGGAAAAAGAAGATCCAGCACTATTTATTCATCAATCAAGTGTTTCTTACAGTGTTCCTGACAAGCTCTATGAATATATAAATGTCAATATATCAAGCAAAAGAATGATGCGTTCCTCGAAGTATCACATTTATTGAGAAACAAAACATTTGTTCCAACGTCAGGCCTTCATCAGCACAAATCCACCCACACCAACCACAGAAACCACAGCACATACAGGTGACCTGATTATAGTTACTTTGTTTTATGTAACTGAAAAACACTTCTATTAATCCTCGTCTATAGCAGTGCATAAAACTAGCAGACAGGACTTAACCACAGGCTTGCCTCATCTTGTTTCTGTAAATGGATGAGTTCAGTGGTAAAAGCTTTTGCTTAATGTCACACACACCGAGTTTTCATGAGTCGAAGTGACAGGTTTGTGACAGGACTGTACAAATGAATGGATAGAGTTCATAACCCCACTCTGATACGTTGTGATAGTGTGTGGTGCAGCCGTCTCCATCCACAGCGGGTAAATGTCAACAGCAGTGATAATTCATTTATTTATTATGAAAAAAGCCATAAGGAGTTTTTTCATTCGTCCCCGAGACCCAAGTGGGACCAAAACAAATGTCAAATACATTTTCAACCACAAATCTCTAACACCGGGAGAGATTTCTGACTAAAACATAAACATTGTCTGTCGCTATGTAAAACTATTCTTACTCTTCACTCAGCAGGATGTCGATGAACCACATTTTGTGCGGAGGCTGAGTTATGTTTATTCACCCATACATTTAACATTTACTAAATTGGAGTGTGCAAAACATTTTTATGTAATCAAAGCACCGTCAGGGACATAAATTGAGCGATAATGTCAATTATTTTAATATTTAAATCCTTTTCATGTAAATTTGATTCAGATGTTGTGACTCACCTACAGGAAGGTAATTTATCTGTCAAGATTAGAGTCTGCAGTCACACTAGCAGGTCTGTGAAGTTCAATGTTGAGAAAACTAAACTGTTAAACTGATTTAAAATCAAAAATGTGTTTTGATGTCCAGCAGTCGTCACAGTTAAAGTCTTACCATCCTACTATATGAGTAGGGTTTATCATGTTGCAAGCATGAAAGCGCCAGTATTACATATTTTATTAATATGAGGATGGTGTAAGAAGAAGAAAAGTCAATAAGTAAGTCACTTCCGTGTTGTTGCTATGACAT
Organism: Protonibea diacanthus; assembly: GCA_028641955.1. Lineage (NCBI taxonomy): Eukaryota > Metazoa > Chordata > Actinopteri > Sciaenidae > Protonibea > Protonibea diacanthus. The sequence continues at coordinate 16,946,521 of CM053988.1, read as the reverse complement.
TTTGTACAGTCATTGTCCCCAGAGGATGAATTGGCCTGGTCCTGTTTCCTCTATTTCCATCCGCATCGCAGAATTGTAATTGAATTTTGAATTTTTAATGAATTTTAAAACTGTATGAAATATTTTTACTTTGATTCATTATCAAAAGCCTGCAAAACTGATGTGACTCCCATTTACCTCAAGTATTTTTTGTTAGCATGCTAAAAGACGATCACATGTCAAACATCCGAATGTTAGCAATGCGTGAATGTTGACGTCTAGCTGAGGGCACCACTGAACTTAAGTACAGCCTGGCAGAGCGGTTAGCAAGGCTGTAGACTCTTGTTTCTTTACATTCAGGCATCAACATCTGTACTTTGTTTGAAAACTGCTGCAAACTATAGCTGCTGTTAGCTAATGTTAGCTCCGTTTATTAGCCAGCCTGCCTGGACTGTGAGCTCAGAGCACTGAGGGAGTGTTAGTGTTTGCACGTTTGTACGTCCAACACATACATATCAGGTTTTATTGTTCAAATCACTGGGCCTGTCCTTGGAAATAAATTCAAATTAAAAGTGATCACAACAAAGTGTGTACACTCCAGGTAATTTGAGCCATCCACTGTGTCTGCTGACATCAATCTGAGACAGAGCAGTGACTTACAAGCAGCAATCTGTCTGGGTAAAATATCAATTTTCTCTCAGTGCCTTATTTCAGTTGTACAAAGCCAGTGCACATAATCAATTATCCATTCCCTCTCCTTGGTTTGCCTATCTCTAAAAACCAATCACATACATCCAATCAGGTGGTCTGACAAAAGTGACGTCACCTCTAACGTAAACCTGGGATACGACAGTGTGGCAGCAGTTTGCAATTATTCACGGAGGACCTGAGACTTGGATGAGTCACATCAGCGTCTCCTCTGTTGCTGTCAGACTGACTCAGACTGATATTCCTGAAGCCGAGGCTCCAGCAGGGGTAGAGGGATTGTATTAAAATGCAGTTTCAGATCTCAGGTCTGTCATTACACTGAGTGTTTGCTCAGTGAGTTGCTGTCTCGGAGGTGGTGCTATGAATTGTGGGGCTTTTACACAGCAGGTGACTCAAGCGCCAAACACGCCACAGCCTCATATTTTGCTATACAACGCTTTATTTACAGGATTTATAGTTATCTATTTATTGCAGCTTCTAGGAGTGTCACAATATTGAAATCATGCTAATAATACACAAATGAGTTTCGTAAATGAGTAGTAGTTGTGCTCAGGGTGGCCTCAGCGTGTCATCGAGCCACCCTTTAGGACCGCCCACAAAATCCTGGACTGCAAACTGGTGACAAGCTGTTTTAACCTCTAACTCGACATTTCAGTAATACATCGTTCAAAGTCTTTTCACATGTTTTCAGCAACTATTTCCCAACATATTTAACGTATTTTGAAAGAAATCTCAGAATCGCCTTTACACAGACTTTAAAAGTTTTAAAAACAATCACACAGACATTAAAATGGAGTGACGTCTGTGAGCAGACAACTTGAGCTGTGCTGCATACACATGTCATGTCTCACACTCTACAATCATCCACTCCATCTCTCCCTCTGCTCTGCCAGTGCCATCACTGCCTGCATCAGCATCACCGCTTGTTCTTCAGCTCCACCACCACTCCAGCACGCACCTGCAGGCTCTGGGGGGGTTTAAGATATTTGCTCATCACTCCTCGGCATCCTGTATACATGTCTGCAGGGAGTGATGAGGTCAGAGTCTAGACACCAAACACTGCTGCAATAAACACTCCAATCGTGAGTTTGACTGTCTGACTGAATTGTATTCATATTTGGCAAAATGCTCTGCATTTTCAAATGAACATAAGTCTCTTATGATAACATTATCATACATTACATACATTATAATACAATACATTAATATTAATTATTATGAGTATTATGCATTATATTTATAACAGCACATGTATATAGTAAAACGATTATTGATATTTCAAATTACTTATTGCAAACTGGAGTGAAGTTAAGCTCAGTATGAGAGCATCTGACATCATCTTTATGAACTATTTATATTACATTAATTCAGTACCTGTATATAATACAAACTGCACTGGTATTTCAAAGTACTATTAAAATGATATTGCACGATGATTGACATGTACAGCTTGAGTATGAGTAGTATTTATTTGGCATTAATGTTTTAAAACCCCCATTCATTCCCACCGAAAGATGAAATGATGCCAGTGAGCATCATCAGCTGATCAGTGTGCACAGCCTTCAGGTGTATTTTGTTCTACAGATGCTAATCTAGTTTTTTAAATGTTACATGTTATATTTGTCTTTTTTACATTTTTATTTTTAATACTTCCACCGTTTGCGTCTCTGTTTTTCTGTTTGTCATTCAGGTCTTGTGAAACGTTGTATTTCATCTATTTGTGTGTATCAGTATCACTAATTTACTGTTACTGTTGTTGTTACTGGTCCCATTCCACATTTAAATCACCACCCAAACTCTGCCAGGGGACAACAATTTGGCTTCAGTCTGCAGAAGAACAAAACTTGACAAATTATGTTTCTGCTTGCTCAGTTTTGGAAAACCACACAGGCGCTACATCATATCGTAGAAAATAAATTATTTGTTTGGGGGAGGCAGAGCAGTGTGAAATTAAAGTATTAAATATTTGCAATACAGACCACAAAAGTCATTTTAGTGAAGACAAGTGCAGAGCTCTGGAAAGCTTGTACCCTAATACACAGTTTTTACAGAAATCATTCAGACATATTGTTAATAATAGAAGTAGTGTTTTACATTAAGGTCAATCAGTTTCTGAACAATGTTTCTGGACACCTGGACCTCTCCTGTGATAAAAGACAAAATATCTGCTGTGAAAAAGGTCCTGTCCTCCTCAGGGGGCTAATTTGCACTAAGCCCACTAAATGTAGAGAAGATTTCCTCGCTGTTGTGGGCTTCCATGCACACTAAGCCACAATTAATCACATCCCCACAAGACAATGCATTTCAAACAGCCTCCTGTCAAGTGCATCTTGTTGTAATGGCAAGAAATCCAGCTTGGATAAGATGATTAAAACTGGCAGCGCAGGCTTGAAAATAAAAAAAAAAATGTGGTTACAAGCTTGCAGTTAAATATCTGTTGGGGTTTATCTTTGGAAGAGGTACAGTGTCTTTGTACAGTGACTAAATATCTGTGCTGATGTAATTGGAATCAGGGATTAAGAGATTTTTATTCTCCGATATTTCTATTTTCACTGTGGTTTGGATGTTGGGCTCTAAATTTCAGATTTGGTGAGAGGGGTAACATCTTCTTAGGCGTGTTGCACGTGGGAGGATCATGTTCAGACGGGTTTAATGCTAATAGAAAAACATCTAGTGAAGCGAGGAAACATCCTCCAAATAGTATTTCAGTTTACACGGCAGTGATGGTGCCACGTTTATGGGCACTGTAGACAAAACCAAACAGCAGAGGTATTTGTACAAACCCAGCTGCAGAATTAATGGCACCGAAGGACAAGCGAGCTAAAGCTAGACCTGCTTTAATTACTGAACTGAACTTGAGGTGTTGCTTTATAATTATCTGGCATTGCAGGGTCAGATTGAGTTCATGTTAGAGGAGATTCATTTATTACAAGTTATAGCTTCATCCAAAAGGTCTAATGTTTAAAAAGAGAGGGACAAAGTGCACCACAAACCAGCTCTGTCATGTAGCGTTGCATTATTTGCCATCTATTGACACCCGTAAGACACGCTCGAATGCTCCACTCAGGCAGGAAAAGCTGTGAAGCTGCAGGACGCCAATTTGAGAAGTAATAAAATTGCTGCTTTTCTGAAGAGTTGTCACACACTGACGTTAGAAATTAGGACAGCAGCATATCCTGACATGTTGACAGTACGTGGGCTCCCATTATAAATAATGGATGTGGGTGTTTTTGAAGTTCACCGTCCGCGTGTGTTGCTCTTAATTTTTTAAGACAAAACAAAGATGATTAGTTTTGAATGTTTTTTTTTTCCCCAATTTGTTGCAATATTAAATTTGTTATAAGGAAGATTTTGTTATTTTTGCAATTGGTGCTGAGTATGCTAGTTTGACTGTCTTGTTTTAGTGTTTCTGCATGAACGTGCTGCTGTAGACACGGGCCCAGCTTGTGCTTGTCAGTTGCACCGAATCAAAACCAAAGTTTATATCTAGGTTGTTTTCTTCGAGATGTTTGTTGGATTGCAATTACACATCAGATTGCTTCAAAGTGCAAATAAAAGTCAGTCTGTCAAGTGGTGGAATAATATTCCCATAAGGGAGTTCCCACTCCTATGCTTAAAATCAGATCTCTGGATTTGAGTCATACAGACACTGAGAATGATGTGACAACTGTGATGTAATGATTATGAAAAGATTTCATTTTTAGATCGAAGGTGTCAAAGAAAGAGGCACAATTATATGATCTCTGTTAAAAAAAAACATTTCTCCTCATTCAGCCACGTAACAAAAGCCACGGCGAGCGCAGTGAAAACCATGAATTATAGAAACTAATACTGTTTCACTGGGACATCTTTGTGTTTGACTTTAATGGCAGGGAGAATTTTGAACTGCCAAGTGGGGGAAACTATAATTTTATATTTCCTGGTGTGTCGAACTGTCAGAGTCATGCCAAGAGGTGAATGACTGATTTCAAGCTTTTCAAGATCAACCGAAAGGTTTTGTCACCCACTGAGCAGTGCTCTATTCTCAGGCCTTTATTAACAGCTTTAGATGAAGCTATACATTTAGCCCCTTGAATGCCACCTCATTTAGGATTTATAATGACATGTGAAATTACTTTGGACAATCAGTTAGTGCTTCCACAGCGGCCCAGAAGAAAAAGCGGGATAATTATTAGGCAGCAAATCAGCATTCACACTTTAAAATGGACTTTTGTGCTTTAATGGAATTTAACTTGATATATAATTTACATTTGGATTGTTTTAATTTTTGCCAGAAATAATATCATAGATTTCTTTCTATTTTTCTTTCAAACTATTCATGCCAAAAAAAAAAAATTACAAGAACTTTCTGTATTTAAACTACTTACATCCAGAATAATCAAAAAATAAACACATCTATGTTTGGCTGCGTAAAATCCATTAAAACAGCAACATTTAGCTAACCAACACATGAACAATCAGTGAATCAATTCGTCAATCAATAAAAGGTTAATTGGCACAGTGTACAATGTAATATGACTGAGGCTGTAAAATTAAAATTAAAATATAAAATTATTGTCTTCATAGGAGAAGTTGTAAATGTATGAAACTGAACACTAAATGTTAGTAAGCACCTCTCTGTGCACAACTGTATTATCATCAGTGTGTTAAAACCTCCGTGGCTGTGAAGTCAAGTCAAAAGTGCCAAAGACTGCAGTTCCTCAAACGGCCACTTGAGGCTGGCTACAAAATGAGTCAGTATCCATAAGTCCCCATGTTAAAATGTCCAACTTTTGGCCCCCGATGATCCACGTCTTTGCCGATTTTTAGATTAGCCGGGAGGCAGAAAAGAGCTTCAAAACAGCTCTTTGGAAACCTGTGGGTGACGTCATGCATACGGCCTCCATTCTTTATACTGTTACACCAATTTACGCCCAATGCATCAAAGATGACAACAGAAACGGGCTGATTTTTGGCCAATGGCAACACATTTCACAGCACACATGAAGTCTACTTATCACGGGGAGTCACTCACTGATGACACTGACGTTATTTTAACAAAGGTTTCAGTTTTAACTCTGCATAATTTCATCTCACCTGCGAGTTTAGCATTACACTGATGGACGGATAAACACACCTAGTTCCACAGTGAAATACAGCTAGTGTGATGTACACAATGAGCAGCAGAAGACAACTCTGCGCAAAGCACTGTGTCACTGCAGTGTTAAGAGTCATCCGGGGTAATTAAGACCAAATTAGTCTGGAAACATTTAAGTTCATCACTCTCGCAGAGGGGAGCTGTCACAGTGTTGTTATTCTGGGGCAGTTTCTGATAAAGCAGAGAAGAGCTCGGCTTCAGTGACGTTATGGAGGCATGCAGTGTGGCCTTCTGGGAGATGCCAGGTTCCTTATTATATAACGAAGTTAATGAGTCAGATTGGAAGGAAAGCAGGTGAAGTCTTAGCAGCAGGAAGAACAGGTGTCACTTTGGGTTTTAGATCAGTATGATGAAGACTAGGCGGTGTAATAACACCCTGTCCATGCACATTACAGATTTCATTCATTCCCTGTGCGCTCACTCTTTTTAAAATGAGAAACTTTATTGATCCCACACACGGAAATTAAAGTAAATGAATTGGGTGTCACACAGTTGTTCCGCTGCTACAAGTGCTTCATTTTTCAGACACCCACCACCTGACAGAGGTGGAAAAAGTATTCAGGTCATTTACTTAAAGAACCAGTGTGTAGGATTTAGTGGTATCTGGTGATTGCAACTCCCTAGCCTCACCCTGAAGGAGAAACTATGGTGGCCACAAAATGTGCATGAAAGGTGACGGTCCATATCTAGAGCCAATGTTCAGTTTGTCTGTGGCAGTCCAGTAGAAACATGGCAGACAAGTAAAAGTACAAAGAAGTTTAAGCAATAAATATAGTATTGAAAGGATGCTTTATTTTTTATTATTTATTAATTATTATTCATGCGTAAACATGCAATCAAAATGTTACTTTTGTAGTTGTTCAGTCAGAAGCCATTTAATTTACAACAACTCATCGTGGTCATGTGTTTTATTAGTAACATGCATTTTAAAGTTTTTCTTTTGATATTTATGATCGTTAAGTGAATATTTGGGGAAAATTGGTAATTTCAAGATGTCACAGTGCGCTCTGAAACATTTTGCCGGATGTTTCTCACTGTTTTATGACATCTTATAGACAAATTGACTGAGAGACAGATTATATAACAGAAAAATGTGGGAGGTTAAAGGTTAATTATTTGGTAAATGTAACTTAATGGTTAAACCTTTGTGATTTAACTCAAAGACAACTGGTCTTTTTGTTATTTTGCCCTTTGACCCCTGTCTTGTGAGGGCATTTTATTGTGCGTGTGCAGTCATGTGGGTTATCACATGAAACCAGCTCAAACATCACACCGGGAAATCTATCAACTAACAGGCTGATAAACGTCCTCAAACATCCTACAAAATGTTTAACCTACATACATTTCTTTGCTATGTGCCTTGTGTGTGTGTTTTTTTATAACTCCCCAGCCCATCTCCAAACTCTTCCTTTTTTTAGTTTAGCCCACATTCCTGTCTATTAAAAACCATCTCGCAGTGCGCCAAGGCTTCCCAGTTACCTCACACAGACGCGCAAACCAGCTCCATCAGCATCACCACCACTGCCACACGTGAACTCACCGCTGTGGTCGGTCTGGTTTTGCGCTTCGCTCCTCCTCGTCTGGCTGCACATCTCCCGAGCCCTGAGGTGCTCGGAGATGATGGCGCAGTCCGGATGAATCGCTTCAGCCTGAATGTACGAGAGAAGTTTGTTATCTTCAGTGTGACAGACAGACACATGCACCGTGAGCTGATCATCTTCGGCGGTTTGCTTGTGAGGAGCTGAGATGAATGAGTGGGTGCAGCGATGGAGGAAACACAATCTGTTGAACAAAATCTTTGGATCGATCACTTTGCCCATTAAAAAGTCAAAAAATATAATGTAATTTCGATCCTCTTTTGATAGTTGATATTTTATGACATTATTAATAAGAATTAAAGTGACTATCCTCCTCCAAAATGATGCTCAAATCTTGCAGATTATAAAACAACATCTGGACCAGTCTTACCCTCTTTTTTAAAAATGTTCTTACCCCTCATCTCCCTCTTGGTTTCGTCTTTGATTGATACCAGATGGATGGCAGTGATGGATGCAGGTCGCCAGTCTTGATAACCACTAATTAGTGTCAGCAGCTTAATGAGGACATTTGCTGCCCAAGTATGTTGCGTGTGCTCCAAAGAGCCAGAGAAGGACAGAGGACGATCACGGAAATAGCGTTGCAATAAAAATGTCATTAGGGTATAATTAAGTAGATTGTGTCTCAATTAGCATTAGTTGTTTTTTTTTTGGGGGGGGGGGGGGGTGAACTTCAGCTGCACTTTGAGCTGCTTTTCATCACTTCATGGACGAGAGGATAAACCGTATGAAACATGTCACTCACCACAGGTCTGTGCCACAGATGAAGATAAACGATGAGGAGGAGGAATTTCTCCTGCCGACAACACATTTCCACGTTCTTCTCTGTCTTCTTCATATCCTTCAACTGATGATGGTGATGATGATGAGCGCACAGATCCAGGGTTTGTTGGTTTTTTTGTTGTTGTTGTTGTTCTTCCTCTGCGACTCTTAAAGACTGAGAATGTCAACCGAAAATAGATGAACCCTCACTCTCCCCGCGAGCTGCAAAGTTGCGGGACTGAAGAGCTGCTGCCGCACATCTGCTCTCTCTCTCTCTCTCTCTCACTCTCTCTCTCTCTCTCTCTCTCTCTCTCTCTCTCTATGTGTGTGTGTGTGCGTGTGTCGCTGTCTGTCTCCCTCTTTTTCTGTCTGTCTCTCTTTCTCTCTAAAATCAGGTGAATGAATATCTCCATTCATGCAGATGACAGTGTGTGGCCTAATTTCAGATCACAAAATGTATTTTTTTCAAATGTTTTTTTTTTTTTTTTTTTTTTTAGAAGTGCACTACTTTATTTGTACACTAATGTTTAAAAAAAAGATACCAGTGGTGGAATGTACATTTATTCAAATGTTAATTTATTCAGTCTTGATGTATGTGCTGGTGTAGTACAAGACAAAAGTCTGGAGTCACGTTAGTCACTGTAAACGTCAAAATGAGGCAACTGTCAGCATGTTCACAACAACATATACTTTATACTTTTCCTGCACCAAATTTCAGAAGCAAATATTCTGCTTTGCAAACTGCAGTGGTTACTCTGCAGATTAAGACTTTATATAAGCATGTGATCTGTTTAAAAAAACATGATGCATTGTTCCTTCCACTGCACCATTAAAATGCCTCTTACTATTTAAACAGAGCATCCTGCGTACTTTTGCTAGAAATACTTTGACTTAAGCTAAGAATGATTTTCAATGCAGGACTTTTACTTTTAATTAAGTATTTTTACTGTTGTATTGGTCATTTTGAAGTAAATAATCTGTAAGCACTGTTTGTACTGTTTATAGGGCTCAATTACCAACTAAAAAAAAACTGTCACAAACTGTCACAGGACCACAAAGATTTTCACCACTAAAGCACAGTATCAGCTAGTAAGTTAAATCTTCTTAAATGTGAGATTTTACTGCTTTTCTTGATCTTACATGATAGTAAATTGAACATGTTTTAGTTTTTAAACTTTGGTCATGAGGTCACCTTGTGATCCAGGATATTTTTCACCGTTTGCTGATGTTTTATGGACAAAACAATTAATATAGGAAATAATTTTCAGAACCACATTTTTATAGAGAGCTTTTCTGTTGAAATCAAGTTTTAAGAACTTTACATTGTTATAATTTGGTTTGGCAAGTTATCCACTGATGATATGATCCTTTAGTCCTTTGTCCTGCTTTATTACCACCTGGTCTGTGATTGCTGAGAGGTTTTCCATTCATGATTTCCTTCTCACTGTCACAATTTAAAACCCAAATGTTCTCAGCTGATAGGTGCTCAAATGGTTGATATTTCTGCTTTAATTGTATATATATTTTCCAGCATATTGTACACAAACATGGGTGGAATGGTTGGTAAGAAGAGGCTCAGCTGCTTATTTTTGTCCCAGGGGCTCCCATGCAAGTTAATCTGACAATAGCACTGTGAGCAGGAACAATGTGACAGCAAAGTCCTGTAAAAAAAAAAAACAAGCAAAATTAAAGGAAAATAATTTTAAAAAATTGCATTCACCCGAGGATTTAGTCTGCTGTCAGTAATTAGTTATCTGAAAACACACATGGAGCTAAGAGGCTAATTAGGTGGGTTATGACTAGAAGGTTATAATCAGCAGAAATCGCTTACCGCTGTGGTCTCTTTAAAGAAAACAGTATATTTTTCCATGTTGTTCCACTGGAGCTGGTTTATGGTCAGTAATTTACAAATGGGGCCATGTGTGGCAGTTTCCAGGTGTGAATGTGGAGCAGGCCAGTGCTAAAAAAGCAAAACTCTTCCCTACAGAATAGATTCCCAGGAACAAGGACACAGGATTCAACATTCAGCGTAGTAATTCATTTACAGGAACATTTAACGCCAGGTGTTCAGCGAAATCTCTTTGCAAACAATTGTGCAATGTGTCACTGTCCCGCAGTGAATCTGTGTCCCAGTGGCTATAAAAAAATTCAATTAAAACCCAACCTCTTAGTATAAAAAGTAGCACGTTATCAGGTTTCACGGTAACACGGGCTTCCGCGACCCATTCACAAACACAGGCTAACAAAATGTTTGTGTGACGCCTGTCGGCTAATGGCTCTTTTTTTTTCACAAATTGGTTGTTTGCATTTAAACAGGGCTTTGCATTTGCTGTTTGATTGTTTGATTTTTGTGGAGCAGGGGTGATTATCTACAACAGAAAGATGTCAAGTGATTAATACTAATGTATTCTATTCAGGCTTGTGTTTTCATACAATAGAACGTGTCAGAACTGAAGCTGGGAAAAGCACAGGTCAGATGAAGCCTGCACCTAGGTATTATTTCCTTTATCAATGAAAGTACTGATTGTTTTCTTGATTGATCATTTGGCAAATAGCAAACAATGACAATAATGATTTTCCAGAGCCCAAATGATATCTTAAAATGTCTTGTTTTGTCCAGTCAACAGATATTCGGTTTCACTGTCACAGAGAACAAAAACAATAAGATTTTCACATTTGAGTTGCTGGACCAATAATGCTGCAGATTAAATGTTTGTTGATCAACTAACTGATGAATTGACTATTTGTTTAACTGTAAATAATAGAGATAAAGCTAAGTGCTTGAACGTAGAGCAAAATAAATACATACATGTATGTTAGGAGGCGGCACGGTAGTGCAGTGGTTAACTCTGTCACAAGAAGGCTGCTGGTTCAAATCCCAGCTGGACTGCACTTAATATGTTATAATGATAACAATGACAATAACTGTATTCAGGATTTATTTAGGAAGTAGTTTCGGTTCAGTGTCAAACAATTTGTTGGAAAAAAATAAGTCTCATTGGGCTCTGGGAAACGTTTTTCCACTTTTACAGATTTACAAAATAATCAATGGGTAAATTGATCATGAAAAATCACTAGTTGCAACCTTAAACAAGATGTCAATACAGCAAAGATACAAGTCGACTTGCAAACAAGATCGGTGTTGTAGCATTCATTTTTACAGGATCATAATGAGTGTCATAGCTGTGTGTTTGCTCTCTCATTCATGCTTTTCCTCCTGACAGAGTTTTTGGCTCAACACAGGTAGCAACTTCTTGTTTATCTTGTCCTTTTTTTTCCCCTCAGTCATCGCCCTTAAGCTCAGCACAGGCCGTGTCAGTGCTAGAGGACAAACACATAGTGAAAGGCTTTGCTTAAGGAGGAATGTCACCCAATTTCAGCTGTCACATGTATTTTTCCTGAGGCCTAGGTCAGGCGATACTTGTAAATAAGTGTCTTCCTTTCCTAAAACCTGAGGCTAAAGAGCTAAGCATTAAACGTTAATGTGTAAAATGTGTCTCTGCTCCATGTAAAGGTAAATAACACTGTTTGTCAGTTTTTGTAGTCAAATTATGTGTCTGTTTGAAATGCTTAGATATGAACTGATTTGGTTTGACAACTCAGTTTGGCTCCACAAAGTGAGTATCTCATCTGCAGTCAGTGGAGCAGATGTTAATTTTACAGCCCAAAAGCTTCACAAATTCAAGTATACAGACTGATGTGTATTCCTACAACAAGCAGCATTCATCTCAGATATTGAGTCAGAGAAACTATATCGTCGAGGATTTTAGACCATTTATTGCAACGGATAGATGTGCACTTTTTTATGGCTGTGCAAATGAAATGTACAAATGTAATTCTGACATTAAACCCCCTGAAGCAATATACAGAACATAAATCAGCAGACACATACTGTATCACGCAGATATGCGGCTCACATAATGTAAAAATCACGAAATGCAATCACAAGTACTGTATGTGATATGAAACTAGGGCAGGAAAGGCTGGATGGTGGAGGAATAAGTCAACCAATCAGTGAAAGTAGTGCTGTGTCTCCTATAAAGGATAAGTCATACTGTAAATGTATAATAATATCTGAAATGCAGTCTACTGATGACTTCATATTGGTACAACCTAAAGCATGAACCTAGCCAACACAGAATAACTCTTTATGGATCTGTCACAATTTAACTTTTGTTGTTTTCCTGCTGTTTTCCAGTTAAATCACTGGTCTGATTTTATGACGTCTTCACAATTAATGCTTCACTGTGCCCAAGTCAAATCATACGACTCTGCCCTTTCCTGGTAACAGGAGGTTATCAGAGGCCAGCGCTCAGACTTCTGGCAGACGCTGTCAGAAGTAACTCGTCAAACTATATTTCACAGGCACGACTGAAGAGCTCACGTCATGTCTCATGTCTCATTTTGAAATCTGTATCTATCATGTTTCCTTTGAGGTTTTCACATTCTACATTTAGCTGGAAAATACAAAAAAAATACATATTTGATTAAATAAATATTGTATTTTTTTTTTTTATTGATTTCATCAGTTTTGCTAAACCTCAGCTAACGCTTTTCTGGTACTCCAGCTTCCACCCACAATCCAAAGACATGCAGTAAGTAGGTTAATTCTCTAAATTGCCCACAGGTATCAATGGTCGTTTGTCTCAGCGCGCCCTGTGATGAACTGGTGACTTGTCCAAGGTGTACCCCACCTCTCGCCCTGAGTCAGCTGGGATAGGCTCCAGCCTCCCACAACCCGGATGAGGATAAGTGGTTACAGTAAGTCTTCATTTCTGACTGACATAATATTGTAAAGTCTAAAATGTGTCTCTGCTCTGCGTAAAGGTGAATAAAATTGCATGTCAGTTCTTGCAGTCAAATTATGTGTCTGTTTGAAATGCTTAGATATGAATTTCTTTGGTTTGACAACTCAATTTAGCGTCTGCTGGCTCCACAAAGTGAGTATCTCATCTGCAGTTAGTGGAGCAGATGTTAATTTTACAGCCCCAAAGCACAAATTCAAGTGTAGAGACTGATGTGTATTCTTATAATAAGCAGCATTCATCTTAGATAGTGAGTCAAAGAAACTATATCAAAGGATTTTAGACCATTTATTCTAACAGATAGATGTGCACTCTCAACGTGCCCTGTGATGAACTGGCGACTTCTCCAGGGTGTACCCCGCCTCTTGCCCTGTGTCAGCTGGGATGGGCTCCAGCACACTGTGACCTTGATGAGGACAACAGTTACAGAAAATTAAAGGATGGATATTATCTTTGATTTGCCTACAGTTCTGATTGACACAGTATTGTAAACTGGGATGACAGCAAGGTTAAGCTGTCCTTGTGAGTTTTATCCCTCCTGGTAGTGCTAGTGAAATATTATTATTACAGCCCTGACATAACTAACTTTGATTTTGTATAACTGCAGTGCTTGCAATGTATTGACCAAGGAAAATACTTTTTAAATTTTAAATGTACACTCTTTCTTGTGCTTTATTTAATTTTATCTTTGCATCTTGCCTTTTGGACCTTTTTTGTCCAGTGAGCTTTCATCACACAATACTTTACTTTACTCTTTCATTCAGTTATCCTACTTTTACCTCGACCTCACAACAAAAATAGTATAGGCCTGGATTTGCAAACAATAAAAATAAGAACACCAATACCACTACTACAAGGTAAGATTCAACTTCGCAATCTCCTCTCCACCAGTTCCTCTATGGAGACTAGGGCTCAGTCCAGAACAGAGTTTGACCAGTTTGTTGAGTCTTTTTCTGTCCCCAAACAACTGCATAGCATAATACAGATGCTATCACAGTGTCATAGAAAGTTTTTATGCACACTCCAGAGGACCTCATTGTCCTCTGTAAGGACACTGAGGTCCTCTGGAGTGGACAGTACAGGACGTCTATGCTTTCCGGCCACTGAGGTATTTGTATGTTGCACCATCTCAATATCCAATCCCTGGATGTTTGCTGATGTGGTCTGCAGCTAAACAAATAATAAAATAAAATAAAATAAGAAATTATAGTAGTAGTAACATCATCACCTCAATAAATCTAAAATAAATTCACCAAAACCAAAAACACTTTTTTTTTTCACAAAACTTGTTAAAGTAAGCATAAAACAAAATAAAAATATATTGCATATCTAGTCTGTGTCCTATTATTTACACTTAAATATTCATAATAATGTTCAGTAGGCTTGTGTAGTGTTTCTAAAGGATTTATTGTCGGTTTAATGTTGAAATCAGCTCGTTTAGTCTGCCCTCTGCAGGACAAGGGAAGAAAAGAATACCGTCTTCACAATTACAACTAAACATTTTAACATTTTATTCGGTTTTATTTTAAAAGATTCAGTCTCGGAGGTCAGTTTATAAAAGTGAAAAGACAAAAGACAAAACTAACACTACGCCATTGTTCACACTAATCACATAACGGACTGGGCCCCACGGCCTGTCAAAACATCACCACTCACAGCTCCTCGTTAACTGCCGGCCTCATAGAGGATCATGGGAAATGAAGTCTTTGACCAAAGTGGATCATACCAATCTTAAGATACGATGTAAATAACGGCGAAAACGTGGATTCCCTTTTATATTCAGCACTTATACAAAACAACTTTGTTTTAGGTGTGTTTTTATGGTATTATATTTTCATAAATGTTAAACAAACGCGGAAATCATCCATAAATCCGTCGTTTCGCCGCCCCCTCTGTCACTGTAGAATACCGGCGACCCGTCACCGCTAGCCCTCTTCTCCCGTCGGATTACAGCCGAGGCAGCACGCCGAGTGACGGTTATCGAGCCATAAAACGTCGAAATAAACCAACAGTAAGTGAAGGAAAGTTACGTTTTTGCCTCACGGTGTGTGCGGAAGAGTGTGCTGTTTGTGAAACCCTAAAATTATTGTGAATTTTTAGTTTTCAAGCGCCACGTGGTCAACGGAACTACCAGTTGCTGAGGCTGTCAAACTCAGGCAACTAACCTAACTTTAGCTTAGTGACTGTGTGAAGAGGCAGCACATGAAGGACCAACATGTACTGTCACTATAACTGCGACATTTATCAGACTGTCAGTATTCTACATGAACTGCCCAACTTATTTAAGTGGCTGTCAAGTAACAGGTTGTTGGCAAAGTGTGCAAGTATGTTTGTCTCCCATTTCTCTCCCAGTAACAGTTAACTTGCAGAGATATTTTGCTTTGTTCAAGCCTAAATTAAACTGTAGTCCTGTGTTTATGACAATTTATGCGTTGTCTCTTACTTCTATGTTGGGCATTAGCTTCCCATTCCAGTTACCAAAGGTGAGTGAGTGTAGCTGCTTTTCAGCTGATGCACATGCACTGATTTATTGTTGTTTTGTGGTGCAGATGAAGTGTTTTATACGAATTTACCAGTTTATTGGGTAAATGCATCTAAAAAAAAAAAAAAACTAATGCGCTCTAATACAGCAGACCTGTAGTAAAATGTTGATATTTAATTTAAATTATAGAGTTTTTGTGGAAACCGTGTCAGAGACGTTGGTTCAACTTCATTTTTCAGTAGTTTGTAACGCTGTTGAACTGTATTCTGTTTTACTGAGAGGTTCTTTCAACTCAAATTAAAACATGCTCAATATTTTTTTGAATAACCTGTAAAAATGCAAAAGATGTGCAAAAAATATTCATCACAATTCTCAGAGTCTAATATGACTCACTCAAACTGTTTGTTTTTCTCCAACTAACAGCCCAAAGATATTTAATTTGCATTGTTATAAAACGGTAGAAAAACAGGAAATACTTATGTTTGAACATTTTTACTTGAAAAGTGACCCAGACAATTAATTTTTTTTGTTGGCGGACCAATCGTTTCAGCTCTAACAGGGACCTGCAAACTCCTCTCAGATTAACACATTGCAATTCAACGGCTAAAAACTACAGTCTCTGAAATGGACATAGAATTGAATCAACGCCTCTTTATCACAGGTTTACAGGAAGGTAGGAGGCTGTTGTATTAATCTGCACAGTTTTAGCGAGGTGTACCTATTAAACTGGCAACTGACGATATAAATCTGCCCTAACAGTACTCGCAAGTCTTTTTTTTTTAAATTGTATTATGTGATTAGCTTTTTAATTTCACGCATGGAAATGTAATTGTTATTGGTTTGTGATGTTTGCCTGCTTGTTTATTGGTGCTGCTGCCTTCTTTGGTTTTCAATGTAATTCAGATTACTGCTCAGTTATTTAAATATTCCATTCCACATTAGGCAGCGTGCATTATCCTCTGCAGCATGGCAAAACGAAGGTGAGACAGACACCTGTGAGTTGCACAGCTTGAAGACATCTTGACATATTTAACACACCGCCACAGTGTTTCCTCGTTAACTGGACGCAGCTGCTGTGTGCTTTTGAAGGGCTAGCCTTGTTCTAGTGCAGCACCACACCTGTTGTTATTATGTGTGTGTGTTTTAAGGTAAAATTTCAGTTTCTCAAATAATAAATAATGAAATCTGGAGGAAACACTGCAGACGCATCCTAACATAAATGTTGGTCACTTTCACCTGTCATGTGTGCCTAATTACATTTTTGGCTTTGCGTTTTGAGAGTCCAATGTGAGATTGATCAATGAACTGTTGAGACAAAAACATACACAAATCAGGTCCTTTGCATTCTCTGGTTGGTTCTTAATTTTCCATGCAGGTTGAACTCTAAATTTCAGCTCTTTGATCAGTCCATCGTCCACATTGGTGTCACATATTAGCTGTTAAGAGCTTCCTTTGCGTCTAACCAGCAAAGTTCCTCTGTGACGCTAACTTCACACTGGACTAACGGCTCTAGCTTCCACCTGTTGCTTCTTTTCTCTCCTCATAAACCCAAAACAAAAGTGAGTAACGAAGACGGCCCTTTAAAAGAGAAATGGATCAGTCTTTGCCAAACCGTCAACAAGGAGGAGCCCCCCCTCAGCATGGTCCACCAGTGGGGGCCTTCAGGCAGGGTAATATTCCCATTAATGAGAGGGGGGTCCTCAGTGGAGCAGAAGTCCAGTATGGGAGGCTACGCCAACGCACACGTCTGTCCCAGTCGGAGAGCCAGAGCTCTGGGGCTGAAGAAGAGTGGTTGAGCACCTCCTTGGAGGCGAGCGGCTCCTATGGTCAAAGCCCGGCAGAGGGAGTCTGGTACCACCGCAGCGTATATGAGCAGGCCGAGAGCAACCACCAACGCCGGCTCGCCTCTAATGGCAATGGGCCGCTGTCATCCTCTCCGAGGAGTCCAAACACCAGGGGCTACATGAGCTTCCAGTCCAGACGCCCCCGCGGTCAACAGCAGGATCAGGGGCACCCCGTCACCACTGTGAAGGCCTCTGGTACCCCCCACCGTCAGTACAGTAGAGGCCGCAATCGCACCTCCTCTGAGACCGAGATGGGAAGCAAAGGCAGCAGGGGGCCGACGCAGAGGAAGAGAGGCCTCTCTGAGACGGAAAGCAGGCCCAGATGGGACAAGTATGGCGCCGCTCACACAGGGAATGGGAGAGACGTGATGTGTGTTTTCAGTTTATTTAACTTCAGTGGTGGTTTATTTATTTTGTTGTTTTTGTTGTCTGCATTTTTGTTTGGCCTTTTTTCAGTTCTGCTAATTTGTGTATTGTGTTTTCGCGTTGAGGCTTCATTTGGAGTTTTTTGTTTGTTTACGCTGCATTCAGACTGACTTAAAATAAATGTAGCACCCTCATTCATTCAAATGAGGTCAGTCCCAGTGGTGCCAACACAACGTCATCTCAAGGTACTCCAGTGATGATTACGTGCACATTTCTGGTAGATTACTTTGTAACTGTAATTGTATTTTTACTGCAGAGTATTACAAATTCCTGTGAAGTGTTCTGGCATCTAATAAGTCTTGAACTCGTGCCACTACCTGAAACTACAGGCCCCAACAGGTCCACTATGTCTGGCAAAGTGCCAGTATTGGTGTACAACATGCAGCCATGTACTGTCATGTATTGTAAACTGGGTCTGTGTTTGACTACGGGGGGGTTGTTGGTGGGCTGTGACCAACCTTTTGTTCAGTAATCCAGACTTTGCAGACCAGGCAACTGTGTTTCACTGACTGAGGAATGTGTAGACGCCTGTCTGCTGCAGTAACCTGTCAGCAAAATGAGAAGGGAGGTGAAGCATACGTGCAATAAGTCACTTTGTTGTTTTACTGTCTGATACGTGCCATTAATTTACTGTGATTCATGATAAAATCTGTCTGCGTTCAGCTTTTTTGTCTCTCCCTATTCCATCCACAACTCCATCTGTGGCTCTGCATGACGTTATAACCTGTAATCTACAGCGTCTAACTCATCCTGTCCTGTCACTCATTTCTCGTGCTGGCTGTAACGACTAAACACCTGGTCATGGCTACGTGGATACTCAGCAGATAAACACTTGAATGTACATCAATTTTATTTTATTTGTTTGTGAAGAGTCTTATTTCTCCTGATTTTTCTGATTTCCCTCGTCAGTACCAACATGAGCGGACTGCAGTGCCTCGCCTCCGAGAACATCTGGTTCGACAAACAGCGCTACGATGAGGCCGAGAAGCGCTTCTACGAGGGAGCCAACGGACCCTCCATGCAGCAGCAACAGGTAGAGTACGCACACTTCTTATTGACTGTTTTTCTGCAGCCCAAGAGAAAGTCATCGTTTATCAGCTTGAACATTCTTTGAAGTTTGTTTTATTTAGACGACCGTTCCTGCTGCCATCTTTTGAACTTCTTTTTGTCTCCTGCCCGACGCCTCCTCGTCGCCATCCTGTTAGATTTATGCAATAGTTACATCATCATCAGTCACAACTCTCGGCAGCCCGGAGCAGCTGTGTGCATGCAAGTCACTCAATTTAGAAGTGGCTTGTCCTAGTAAGAGAGAGATCAGGTGGTTTGGCAGCAGCTGTCTCTGCTTCTCAGGCCGTCCAGGGCAGCGGGGGCTCTGAGGGTCTCTTTCTCGTCCTGTGAAGCGATGGAGCGTCCAGGTTTTGAAGGGTCATTTCACCTAAATCACAAAAGCAGCATGCCCTCGATTCTTGTGATTTCAGGTGATGCGGATTGTTTTATGTGCTGAGGTTTTTCACTTACGTGCCTCTGCTGCTGCACAGATACGATAGAAACTTTACAGAAACGTCGCTGTGGTTACTCTGGATAGTCCACAGATCAGAAGTTTTTATTCTGCCGGGCCTTCTTGGGCGGAAAGTGAAAATGGTTCACATTTCAGTACAACATGTACTAAAGTGGGAATGTGACAGCTGCACCATGAGCTGCAGGTCAGGTCATCATGCTGTGTTTGTGTACCCTCACGTCTGCTGCCAAAGTGTGTGTAACCATTTATATTGCAACATGAAACACATCTACATAACCTCACAGCCCACATTTATCTGCTTTTGATGGACTAAGTCATCCTAAATGTTTGGTGTATGGGCTGTCCTGCTTTTGTCTGTTTTGCATGCTGCTCTCTGTCTTTACCACTGCTCCTGCTCCATCACCGCTTTACCCACATATACCTTCAGGACAGAGACGTTAATGCCATCCTGCAGGACATGGCTAAGTACCGACAGAATATCCAGCAGTCCCTAAGCGGAGTGAGTACTGTATTACAAAATGAGCCGCAGGCTCGTGCCCCCTTTAGAGGCAGGACTGTACTCATTAATGTTCGTGTACCAGCCCTAAAACAGGGGAATAGCTGTTTAAATGAGAAATGATGAAGTTCTTGGGGACGTTTTCAGCCTCATTTCAGTCTCAGAATCTCTTTAGCATGCACTTCATAGGAAAAGTGCTTTTTATGCATGCTATATTTTCTGCTTGCTTTTTCCTGCTTTATGTATGAGTCTTTACATCAGTGACATTTGCTGTTGATAGTAGAGCCCGACCGATGCTTAATGATTGGAACTGCAGAAATCCCTATAAAACAAATACACAGATATAAATTACCTCATCATCACCTATCTCTATTATCTCAAATTATGATAATTAAATATTAAATTATTAATAATATTAGTATCTTTTTCTGCCCATAGGTTCTGTATTACTTGTATAATCGATATATTGGCCTGGGCTCTAATCGATAGCAGTATGTCAGAGTGTGTTCACATTTGCACAAACAAAGACAGACCTGCTTTTTTCTCATTAGTAGCTACTTAAACATTAAATGATGTTTTTAAAGCTCATCCAGAGTACCTGCATGCCCCCTTTTGTACATTTATAGCATTAGTAGCTGTAATTTCAATGTAGGAAACTGGCTGAATGTTAGGGTGCATTTTGATCACAACAACCAGTAACTGGTGATAAACCAAAGTGTTAAACTGTCTTTTTAGTACAAACACTGAGTTTCATACTTAACGACTAACTTGGACATTCAAGTAATTTTACGTGGAAAGAACTCTCTGGATTTTGTCCCATATCGGCTACAGTGAAATGGACAGGAGGGACAATTACAGTTATTAATAACTTCTCAACATATAATGTATTTGGGTATTGTCAGTCAGCTGTGATTTCATCCAGCCTTTAGAGGAAATGTGTGTGTGTGTTCAGTGGAAACAGCTGGTTTGAAAGAGTTAATGAGTGTCCCAGATTTGTTTTTACAGCCTGTGCCGTAAACACGTGGTAAACAGTTTAAAGGGCTCTAGAGCTGCAGGATTGGTTGACATTTCCCACTTTGATACACACTAGTTATCTGATATATTGTTTATATGAAGAGTGTATTATTTTCTGACAGTATTCACATCAGATTCTGTTACTGATGATGTTGGAACATGTACAGTATCAAACCTTCTGCCTACAACCACTACTGTTCTTTTTGTCTTGGTGTCGTTCCCTCTTGCCTTCACCTTGTACATCACTGGGTGCAGGTGAAAACGGCCCTGCAACAGGCCAAAGGGCGCCAGCAGAAAAGGCAGCACAGAAACGTAAGTCCTCCTCATCCTGTCTCAGCCGTGAAGCGTGCATGGTTGAGACGGACGGCCGGGGTGTGCTGGCTGCTTGAACTAGAGTGTGCTACTATTGTCACAGCACTAAGATGTCTCCTCCTGCGTCACCACCTTACCATCCTGCATCTTTTTTTGAGGTGTCGTACACTAACTGATTCAGAATGAATCCAATCCTGAATGAATCCCAAATGCCAGTCCTATTAAAATGCTGATGATTTTCTAATATTTCATTTCCATGTCTTTAATCGTGAAAGTTCTATTCTACGTAAATTTCGTAAATTCTGAATTAATTTATCAATAATCGATGAAACTTTTGACATTTTGTTAATGTTGAAATGAGAGGAACGAGGGGGAATGACTAGCCTGGCTCTGTCTAAAGATCTTAAAAAAAAATCTCCACCTACCAATCTTCAGTGCTCACTAATGAACATTTTAATTAATTTATTATTTAGTATTATTACTTTTTTTTTTTTTTAGCTCATTCCATACAAAAGTGGCATGTTCTGTTTTTAAGCTTTTTATTTTGTCATCTTTTTAGTGCTCAGGTGTATTTGTTACCTTTTGGACAGAGCCAGACCAGCTGTGCCCTCGTGTTTTCAGCCTTTGTGCTCATATTATATTTAAAAGACAATCATGAGAGCGGTGTCTCTCTTATCTCCCTGCAAGAAAACGAATGTGGGATTGAAAAAAAGGTTCTTGTGAAGTGGTGTTGTTAAAAATATTGGACAGGGCTCGTCTGCATGCTGACATTGAACAATAAATCCTCTTTCTCGGGGATGGATGGAGTTCAGTTTAACATCAGCATTGTGTGTGAAGCGTATCCAAATCTTTTTTTTAAAATATATTTTGGCCCTGCATGGTTTGTTTCTCTGCTTGCTTCTTCCCTTCAGCTTTGGATTGGATCAACACCTGGATGATGGTGCCTTTTTTGTGCCTTGTTATTTGAATCCTGACCTGAAATGCAACTCTGCTAATTTGCTAATTAATTTGTTTATTTTCCACAGTCATCCTCACATGCAGGAGGAGACCAGGAGCTGATTTCACGCATGAAGAGCCTGGAACTGGAGAACCAGGCTCTGCACAAAGGTGTGTGTTTGTCGTCGTGAGCTTTTGTTTACTTGTTTACTTGTTTACTTGCACCCTCACTCATACTGAACTTCACTATTACTATTTGCTTATTAGTTGTGGAGACCATGAGAGGCGCCCTGCAGAAGCTGGAGTCCAGAGTGGCCATGCTGGAAAAGTCCCCTGCACCAGCAGCCGTCCCATGTGCTAAGGTAGATGACTAAGTATTTAGAAAAAAAATGCATCTCAGTTACGTCATCCACGGTTTAAGACTTTTCCATTGTTTTCACCAGGCTGCTCCAGTCCAAGCCGCTCCAGTCAAACAGGTGGAAAACGGCGGTGGTGATGACGACGACGATGACATTGATTTGTTCGGCAGCGATGAAGACGACGAGGAGACAGCGCGCCTCAAGCAGGAGCGCCTGGACGCCTACGCAGCCAAGAAATCCAAGAAACCCGCCCTCATCGCCAAGTCATCCATCCTGTTGGACGTCAAGCCCGTACGTACCCTCCCCTAAAATCAGGACATTTCCAGGATTGCAGAAAAAAACTTAATTTCTACATTCATATTTTTAAAATAATTCAGTCAACTCATTTCAGATAAACATGGATGATCTAACGAACACATATGAAGACGTTTGGCTGTAAATTGATGAATCCTGTGTCACATGTGTTCATGGCTGTAAGTAAATATCTGTGTCCTCCATGTTTCCTTAGTGGGACGATGAGACTGATATGGCGAAGCTGGAGGAGTGCGTGCGCTCAGTGCAGATGGACGGGCTCCTGTGGGGAGCATCTAAACTGGTGCCAGTCGGCTACGGCATCAAGAAGCTGCAGATCAACTGTGTGGTTGAAGACGACAAAGTTGGCACAGACATCCTGGAGGAGGAGATCACCAAGTTTGAGGACTACGTAAGTAACAAACCACATACGTAAATATGAGAGCGGTATCAGTCTTCTCATCTGAACAGACAAAATGTCAAACTTTTACCTTAAATGTTGGAGGGGTGAAACATTCCAGTACTCTGTATCTGACATTCAATTCTTTTATTATTGATTTTAAATAATAGATTTTGATGCACAATAAATCACTATATCACATCATGAATGTGTTCAAATACATAGACATCTTTTTTCTTTCTTTGCAGGTCCAGAGTGTAGACGTTGCTGCCTTCAATAAGATCTAAGCTCCACCAGCTCTTAACCTGCTCCACCAAAGTGTTGCTGCTGCTCCTGGCTTCCACGTTTAATAAATGTTAAGTTTTGAGCACAAGCGCCGTCTCAGTGTCATTATTCTCAGTCATAAAAAAATATTTTTGAAGGTTACTTGACTGCTAAGCTTGATGGAGTGCAGTCAGCTTTACTTTTAAAGAGAGCACAGCTTCAAAGAAGAGCCCAACCCCACCCAAAATCCCGGGAATACAGGCTGGTTGAACGTAGTTTTAACTTTATGGAGTAAAACCATTGGATCAGAAACATTATAGAAAGACAGAGTCCCACCCCTGAAGTCCAGATACACTCCTATCCTGCTGCCGCAGGGAACAGCAAGGGCCACACTCTCTTTGTTGTGCTGAAATGAACAGGCTGAGTAAGAGCAGTCCAGGCTCCAGGATTTGGAGTTGTGCCCAATCTTGCAGTCGCTACCTCCTCCACTCCTGCCCATGTTTTTGTAGCAGATGCCGATAGAAACTCCTCCTTTACCAGCCCACTCTACCTCCCAGTAGCAGCGTCCGGCCATCCCAGCTTTGCACAGCACCTGAGCCCAGCTGGTGAAGCGAGCCGGGTGGTCCGGGTAGGGCAGTGGCTCCGAACGCGTGGTCACCCCGCGACGACCATCGGAGAAGCTCAAATAAGGGTTGGCTGTGTTTGGGTCCAGGGTCACATCATTGTAATCTGGACACAGGACATGCATGTTGTCAGACACCAACCAGAGATCACCGCTTTCATGAAGACTTTTTTTAAGTACTCACATTGTAGAAAATCAGCTCTTGTCTTCGGCTCTGAGTTATATGACGCGTCATTGTCTCTCGCTGTTACGTGTAGGAGATGACAAACATTAAATCAGAACAGCTGCACAGTGGAAAAAGGTTTTCAGACGCTCCTGGTAAAAGTCCTATTAATTATTTCTCACTCGCAGTTGGAGCACTTTTACTGGTTGGATGGGTTTGAAACTCGGCTGGTTAAATCATCAGTACAAAAGATTAAGAGCAGTGTCTGAAAATAAAGTTGAAGGAGCTAATGTGTCTTAAATATGCACTCTTGCTAAATAATGTATGATAAAGACAGACTAAACTAAACAAGGGTTTCTTTTTTTATATAAAACTTTTGTGTTTTGAATTTGAGTTTTTCTGAAACTTGACTTATTTGTTGAGGAAATACTTCTAAATAAGAAATGTTAAAACCGCTCTTGGATTAGCCGGAAAATCCTAAAACTGGACCATAGGTCCACAGGTCCATAGCTACGGTTGCTAAGGTACCATTGGACAGTTGATGCTCAGGGGGAGGGATAAATTAAATAACTGACATACCTTTAGTCCTTTCTGAGGTACTTTGATTGCTGGCATCCTTCAGGGAAATAACTAGAAATGCAGACAAACAAACAGTATTTACTGTTCATAATTTCTGTAATTAAAATAATTACTTATATGTTAACTATTTTAATGTTAATTAGACGTACCCTTATCAGAGATTCTGTTGAAATCTCTTTCAAGTGTTTCATCCAGACTGTCTCTGAGATCAGCCAGCGCTCCTCTCATGCTTTTATACATCAAATATGGAAGTGCATCAGTGCTGGGCATCTCCACAGGCTTCGTGGGGAAGTGAAGTGACTTGCACTTCTGCAGTGACGTGCAACACAACCAAATTAGATTAGGCAGCATTTGAATACAAATGCAACAACCTTTAACAAAGCAGGAAGAATCTTTTGGAGAGTCGTGAAACTGTATGTCAAGTTCATGCTGAAAAAAAAAAAATCAAACTCATAAAATGGATCAGTATCAGTATGATGCAGGTGTCATACATAAAATAAAATAAGTGTATGACTTGAGCCACCATTCATTGTTTTGGAACCTAATGCTTTTATTTTGATACATTTACTTTGATTTTTTTTCTTTATTTCCTCACTTCACCGTCAGCATAATTTTCAGTTTGACATAAAGAAACAATGTCTGTCACTGTTGCAGGTTTGACCACTATTCTTAAGCAAATATAAACTTATTAATTACTAATGTATTAACGATCATCTTTCAGAGAAAGTCACACACCGCCAACTATTTCACTGATTTTGGTGAAACTGGATCATGTTTTATGGAGAAAACGTTTTCTGGTTTCTCCTCTGATGTCCTCCAGCTGAGTTGCCTTCAAGCTTTCTGATGGGCAGTTAACTGCTGCAGACTATAGCTGCTCACTTTGTTAGCTGGGCTGTGGGCTTAGAGCACTAGGGGAATGTTGGTGTTAGTACCACAGGTGTCTTAGATCACCAGGAATTGTTTTTTTATGCTTGTGGTGTGTGGGAATGCTGACAGGGAAGCAGAGCCGGTGTCATACCAGAACAGGAACTGGGTGAGCAGGTTTAGCAGCTTATATGAAATGCTGCTTTAAAAAATGGTGCGTTGTGGTCATGCCTCAGTTCTGGTTAAACTGGCCATTGATTTCTGCCGGTCAAGTGAGGAGGCTTCTGCAATAATCAAGGCTCGAGGAGATAAAAACATGTTCTTAGGCGATAACATTACTGGCTGCGGTTCTCCTTTGTTGCATACCTGAAGGAAGTGGACGTGGTCCTCAGTGCGAGAAAGCTTCTCCAGCTCAGCCTCAGCCCTCCTGAGCTCAACTATCTCCCTCTGTATCTTCTCCAGCAGCTCCTCAGCCTGACTGACAGCTGCTCTCTCCTGGACTCTGATCAGCTCCTTCACCTCGCAGCTTTGTTTCTCTATAGAGCGGATCAGCTTGGAGAAAATCCTCTCGCTCTCCTCCACAACTGCTTCTGTCGAATGCTGTGGAGGATAAACTTTTTTTTCGGTTTGGTCTCCAAGAATCATTATCATTTTAGGTGCGGACGGGGTGCAACACGTTTTAATAGGTCTTATTGAAAAGATGCTCACCTTGATGTATCGGACAACATATCGGAGCTCCTTCTCCACGTCTTTCAATTTCTGCACTGACTTCAAAGAGGTTTCTTGGAGTTTTTTCTGAGAGAATACAAAGATGAATATCACACAGTGCAGTCCCTTAGGCTGCACAGTCGCATATTTCTTCCACGCTTGACTTTCAAGATGGAAAGTTTTGATTTTACTATCAAAGGTCTGGACTGCACTGGAAGGCCTTTGGTCTATCAATCTATACTTTTGACACAGTAACATCAGAGCACAAGATATGGCTGCAAGGCCATGGCACATTTTAAACTCCCTGTATTCAATATTTGAAATGCTGAGGCCTTTAGACCTGTCAGGCGATAAAAGACATATCCTTCATCACAGACACGAGATATACAAATATGACCTGTTTATCAACACAGTCAGCAGTTGGAGCTGCAGCAGGCGCTCTGATGCACAGTCAAGCTCAAAAAACACTCCCACAACTTGATAGCATCGTTCCTGAAACCCTCCCTGCCCACGTCTTCCAAACTCCACAGTAGTAGTAGTAGTAGTAAAAGTGCATACTGTTTTGGAAAGTCAGATGAGAACATGATATCTCTTCCATGTAGGTACACTAAACAAAAGTCTACAGCAAGTGGCCAGTAAGCTTAGCTTAGACTGGAAACAGGAGGAAACAGCTAGCCTGGTTCTGTTTAAAACAAATACACCCACCAACACATCTAAAGCTCGTTAACTAACATAATTAATCTTGAATGTTTAATTTAGTTGTAAATATCATGTGTAAAGAAAAGTGTAAAAACAAGGTTTGGGTGAGACCATTAAACTTCCTGCCTGACAACCAAGCAGCAACCTCTGTGGCTGGAAAATGAAGGTGCCAAAAAGTGTAACACCTCGAGCGACTGCTTTCAACCTCCATAAGCGCCCATATTAAAATGTCCAACTTCACTTCATTAAGGCTTAAAGTTATCCATAATTATCAGCATGGCTACTTTGTCAGGTGAGTGCCGTTACAGATGACTTGTTTGAGCGCCCAGGCATCATCCGGCGTGACGTCACGGATACGCTGTCCATTCTTTATGCTGTCAGTGCCAGCCATTTTCCTGTTTCCAGTCCTTGTGCTAAGCTGACCAGCTAACCTTCTGTAGCCGTATTTACTGTACACATCACAGTGGTGTCAGTCTTCTCGTGTAACTCTCCAACAGAGAGTGAATCACTGAAATGTCAAACTATTTTTCAAATAACACCAAAGTGCCAGAAAACCGAACAAAGACATCTCATGTTAGCCAAAAGTTGGTTGTTCAGTGTAGGAGATAACTCTGATGATGTCATAATGACATCATCAGGGTCATTTACTCAGACTTGAAGCTCCTCCAGATCCACAGTAAACATTACACAAGTGTTATTACAACACTTGTGAGTGTTACCGCAAGCTGAAAGTACAAACCATAACTTAACAACTGATTTTGCTGACATAAATCAAATACTTTCAGGTAAATCCTCAAACTTTACATGCTGTCCTTTATCTAATTCATTTATAGCACTGAAATAAAGAGTTTATCTAACTGCAAATCAAGTTGTAAAAAAACAACAACTCCTCAACACGTTAATGAATAATTTCTGCCTCTTAAGAAATATTCAGACCGACCTGTTGTGTGGCTCTCTCGTCCACCACTGAGACTGTGTCATGGCTCTTGTGTCTCTCTTTAACACACAGGGAGCAGACATACTGTTGGTCGGTGCGACAGTACAGCCTCAGTGATTTCTCATGTTGAGGGCAAAGCTTCTCTCTCGGCTGATCCGAAGCTGGGATCAGCTTGTGGGCCTTCCCGTGAAAGCGTTCTTCGTGGACTCTCAGGTGAGCCGCACAGTAAGAGTCTGAGCACGCAAGGCAGGATTTGACAGCTTTGCTTTTTCTCCCTGTGCAAACGCTGCATTTCACTTCCTCTGATTTGGACAAGTGTTGAGCTGCGGCTTGAAATCCAGACTGTTGAAACTTCTCCACCACTTCACCCAGGACAGTGTTTCTGCTCAGCAGAGGTCTCGGATTAAACACCTGCCTGCACTGTGGGCAGCTGTACTGTCCTTTCTGCTTGGCCCTGTTCCAGTAATCTTCAATGCAATCCAAGCAGTAACTGTGTCCACAGGGGATCGTCGCCGGGTCTCTTAAAATCTCCAGGCACACTGAACAACAAAACTGGTCTTGTTCAATAGAAATAGTTGCTGCTGCCATTTCCCACACGCTCTCAACAGAAACTGGAAGGGACAAAGATGGGCGTGACTTGCAGGTGTGTTCATAACAGCTTCTCAGGTTTCACCTGCTGCACCAGGAAGTCTCCAATCACAGCCAGCTTATCCAGCCAACAGGCTGTCCCAGATAAAGCAAAGAACCACCTTCTGTTGAACTCTTATATATACATAATAGTCATATTAGCTGCACTGACACGTGAGACTTCAGACAAAAGCACTGCAGTGTCTGTGTGTGTGTCATAATATCCCTGTTTGCTCAGAGTACATTAAATCAGCCCGCATGCAAATAAATGACACTTTTGTACAAGTCTGTTTGTTTTTTAATGTCAGCAAGTCACAAATTACAATATATTATTACATATATCTGTAAATTATAATGATCATTTTGAGGTTTTGGTTAAAAAAATGAAGTATAAAAGCATAAATGTATTAAAAACAAACTAAATTTCTTTATAATACTGAAATAAAATGTAGTTCAGTTCAACTTAAGCTGCTTAATACTAAGTGAGTGTTGTCTTCTGCGGCACAAATACTTTCTTCACTTCTGTTCACACCTACACCGCAACACAAGACGCAATTATAGCTGATTGGTGAAAACAAAGCGATTAAATTAATGCCAAGAGGTGAATTATGAGTCTCATGAGTGTCATTTAAAAAAAAAAAAGAAAAAAGTAGAGTATTGAGGTATGACGACGTTCAGCCGGTGCATGTGAAACATCGATGTCCACTACAGGTTTATTTCTTTCTGGGGTGAGAGCGTCGCTGAAGGTGCCTCTGTCTGGATCCCATGGGGAGTTTGGAGCCTGAGCAGACAGAAGAGGAACTATTAGTCTGGAGCGCCCAAGAGGCAACAAACACCATGAAGATAATATGTTAAATATCCTGGATATGATCTGTACGGGGTAGTATGAGATATACAAATATGACCTGTTTATCAGCATGGTCAGCAGTTGGAGCTGCAGCAGGCGCTACTGCTGCAGTACCAGAGCAGAGTTAGATGATATCTCTTTAAGTGCACTAAATAAAAAGTCTTGGCAAGCAGCCAGTTAGCTTAGCTTAGCATTAAGTAACTTGCCGGTTTAAATTGTATTAAGGCTTAAAGTTATGCATAATTAACAGCATGGTGGCTTTGACTGACAGGTAGGTGCCGTTACAGGTGATCGAAAAGCACAGAGGAGGTACAACAGATGCAGTCACTCAGCTCTGTGACGGCCTCTTCTCATCTCTTGTCTCCTCTGCTGCGCGCCGCTTTGTTTCCTCCATTCATTCAACATCCCACTCACACTGCATGTTACAATCATGCACGCACGCACCCCCTCTACTGACGAACACACGTCATGTTATCCTTTGTTCACTTTTGTTTTAGGGTTTTTTTTTTCCTGTTGTTTGATTTGTTAAATAATAAACTGCTTCTATCTGCGCCCCCCTTGTTTTTGTCGCGGCCTCAGAGCTGGGTCGTGACGTCTTGTCGGTGTTCTCGGCAAAGTAACGTATCCAGGTATTTTGACAATTTGACCAAAGTAAAAGTCTAAATGATAAATATGATTCCTACAAAATGCTACAAAAAATGTACATTTAAAATAAAAAATAAAAAAATGTAAATATTCTTTATAATTACCGCCCTGTATTATAATACAAGACTCCATTTACATGTATTTAACGTATCAAACATTAACAACTTTTTGATAATGATATATGATATTTACCAAACGGTGAGAAGGTAAACGTGGGCATAAGAGGTGCTGGACAGAGGAAAGGGTTCAGAGGGTTCACAGGACTTTGGTCTAGACCGGATGGAGGCATCACTGTAAGCACAAAGAGAACAAACACGGTTACTGCAGAGTCTCGGTGGTCTGAGCTATCAGGACCTGCAGCAGTGTCATCCTTACACTCGCGCAGATTCAGCAAACTATAAACAAACAAGTTGACTAAGGCGTTTGTGCCCCATGATAATGTGGTTATAGTGAGAGGCACAAACAAACGGGGTTTCTGCAGCATGCAGTTTCTTAAAAGTTACATTTAATATCACACACAATGAAAGTGCCATATTTTGTCAGTACTTCACTGCTGTTTATGAAAAATAAAAACAACCACGATTTAAGTTTGAAATGGATCTTAAAGAACCAAATGCTCCATCCATGCTACACATATACATCTTACTATAATAATAAACACTGGATAAATAATTAAACACATTTTATGTGTGAGTGCATTATGCTGCCAGATGTTTACACTAAAACTCTATTGTGTTATCACTGGATAAAAATCATTTATTGATTAAGCTGTTCAACAGAAAATGACTTCATCAAGTGTTTTTGTCATTTTTCCACCAAAAATTGCCAATTTTTCTCGACTGACTCGACTATTTGATGCTTTTCTCTGTTGTGAATTTTAATATCTTTGGGTTTTGGACAGGTTTTGGATCTGAAGATGCCACCTTGGACTCTTTAGGATATTTCACAGACTAAATTATTAATCAATAGGTTTTGTGTTCAGATAAAAAAAGAGAACCTGTAGGAAAAACGGAGCTTTGTGAGAGCCTTTATCACAGTTCGGAGCTTTGTCCAGGTCTATGAAAAGTTTAAGTTAGACAAGAGGATTTTAAATGCAGTTAAAGACCTGTTTGCATTCACATTGAACTATTTAAGCTGATAAATGCATCGTTGACTATCACAGGTTCTGTAATAAAGGCTGTAATTTTGTGACTGACTCTTCTAAATCATGTTTTGAAGACGAGAATGACTCACCTTGCGTTGCTTCCATTTGTACAGCTGCTTCTCCATTACTGGGCTGTGTTGTGTTGAGCTGTGCGGCAGGATTTGGAGGACCTACAATGACTACATCTCTCACTACAAAAGAGAAAAATCACATAAGCAAGAGTTGACAGAAGAGTTCAGTAATTTCATACAACTCGTGGTATCTACCTCTCTCGTAGATGCAGACAAATCCTCCCTGGCAGACCTCCTGCAGCAGTCCTTTAAAATCTGCCACAGCTGTCATAACTGGGCCAAAGTTGAGGTTTGAGACTGAAGGCAAAACTGATAATGCAGGTGGAGCTTGGAGAGACTGACAACTCTGGAGTGACAGAGAGAGTTTGAGATGTGTTACTGTGTAAGAATTCAGGAATAAATAAGCCTGTCTGGCATCAATTTGAGCGGTACCTACCTGCAGAAAGTGGACGTGGTCTTCGGTGTGGGAAAGTTTGTCCAGTTCAGCCTCGTTCTTCTTCAGCTCTGCGATCTCCTTCTGGATCTTCTCCAGCACCTGCTCAGCCTGACTGACGGCCGTCTTTTCCTGGGCTTTGATCAGCTCTCTCACCTCAAAGCGCTTCAGCTCGATCGAGCGGATCAGTTCGGTAAAGATGGCGTCGCTCTCCTCGGCTGCTGTCCGAGCAGAGCGCTGGAGGGAGGCACAGAAGAGACGTGAAGAACTGCTGCCACAACGTAATGTATCATTCAGTAAATAATGGACTGTCTATGTAGTGATCGAGCGTATTTACATGAGACCAAACTGAGTGTTGACACTTACAGTGAGAGAGAAAATAGCTTGTCTCAACTCCTGCGCCTCCTTTTCTCTTTGATGAATCCTCAGCTGAGAGCTTTGCTTCATGTCACCAAGCTGCGTCTGAGGAAAAAGATGAGGAAAAGTGCAAGTTAAAGTCTCTGTGGTCATTAAAGATCTGTCGTAGCATCTGTTGTTGAGGTGGAGCTATTTCTCTAACTGTTCTGTATGCGAGAGCAATCTGCTGATTATTTTCTTGATTTATCAGTTTGTAAAAAAAAATCAGAAAATATAGAGAAATACTGGCACAATAACCCAAAGTAACACTTTTCGACAGTCCAAATCTCAAAATTATTTAAAATAATTGGCAGAAAAAGCAGCAAATCATCACATTTTAGAAGCTGGAACCACAAAATGTTTTTAGTCAAATAGTTTACAGTCAGTCGACTCATCAATTAGTTATGTTTCCTTCAGTCTCCAAAAGTAGAACGGGAGCCTGAGCCTTCAGCTATCAAGCTCCTCTGCAGTGGAACAGAAATTAGGCAGACACCCTCTACACATTTAAGAATCGGATTAAGACTTTCCTTTTTGATAGAGCATGTAGTCAGGGCTGACTCGAGTCCTGAATCTCTTAGTGATGAGGCCTAAACTGCCGGGCGATTTAACATGATGTGCTGAGCTCTTCTCTTCTTCTCTCTCCATTTGTACACAGTCATGTTATGTTACTAACCTTGCTTCTTCTCCAGAGTCTTTCTTATGGATCGTGGCTACACCTAAATCAGCGATCAGTCGAGCCTGCTGCTGTAGCCCTGCTGGACGTCCACTACATGTACTGTTATTATTATTATTACTATAATTATCACTACCTTGAGTCATATCGCCATTAAAGTTATTTGCTGCTGTGTATCCGTGTCTCTCTCTGTATCTATTTATCTAATTCTCCCTCTCTCTTTCTCTCTTTAACTCTCCTCCAGCTGATGGTGGCATTTGTCTTTATAATATTATAAGCGCACAGTCTAGACCTGTTCCGTATGGAAAGTGTCATGAGATAACTTCTGTTAGGATTTGTCACTGTATAAATAAAACTGAATTTAATTGAATTAATCATCTAACCATTACAGCTGTAGCTGTACTTGTATTTGATGTTTGATAGTTTCATTTGTAACAAAACATCATATCTTATAAGTTATTTGTATGTTTTGTATGCAACCAATTTAAAACTATGATAGAAAAAAAGTTACAATTAATTTTCTGTCAGTCATTTTTTATTACTGTTTTTTTTTTTATTGTATTATCTATTTTTGCTCAGTTCTATTCATTGTTGTCTACTTTATTTAATTATTTGTTTATTTGTTGCTCTGTGGAGCTGCATGTTTGCATGAAAGCTGCTCTATAAATGAATAAAGTAATCGTTTTGGCTCTACTTGTACATGATGTTGGTTAGTTAAATCAGTAGCAGAGGGTCATATTTAAAAGCTCTTACTATGTTTTAAGCACAGAAATCTGAATTAAAGCTGTCAAGTCACTGTAGGGGAGTTAAAAGTACAATACTTTCCTATCCAGAGAACAGAAAGACTGAAGTATTTATTTGTACTCAGTGTTTACTGATCACATCCTTGTCTTGACTCGATCACTGGCTCTGATTACCTGCTTCTGCTGTATTTCGGCCTCCACCAGCACCGTGTCGTGCCCTTTGTGCTCATCAGTCAGACACAGGTAACAGATGCACTGTTTGTCGGTGCGACAGTAGACCTCCAGCAGTTTGTCATGTCGGCCACAGATGGTCTCCTGGAGTTTTTTGGTGGCCGACACCAGCTTGTGTTTCTTGAAGGCAGCGGACTCGTAGTGAGGCTGGACGTGGAGGTCGCAGTACGAGGCCAGACACACCAGACAAGACTTGACAGCTTTGTTTTTCCTCCCGGTGCACACGTCGCACTCCACGTCACCGTCCTCGGCAAAACTTTGACTTGAAGTCGTCGCCGTCGTCTCTTGGAGTCCTGTCTTTTTAAACCTCTCTACCACGTCGGCCAACATGGTGTTTCTGGCGAGCGGAGGCCTCGGGTTGAAGTTCTGCCTGCATTGAGGACAGACGAAGATCCCCAGGTAGTCGTCCTGGTCCCAGTAGTTCTGTATACAGCCCGAGCAGTAGCTGTGTCCGCACGGGATGGTCACAGGGTCCCTCAGGACGTCCAGACATATCGGGCAGTTGAACTGGTCCTTGTCCAGAACCACTCCGGCCTGAGCCATGGTCGAAAATACCGGAGAGGGTGCTGCCGAAACTGGGCGAAAAAACGGGAACCGTACTGACGGACAGCTGCTGCTTTGTTTACAGGAAGTGGACGGGAGGGGGCGTGGTCCAAGAGAGACGTCACCGGAAACTAACAGGGACTTTAATTTTTAAAAAACCTTATTTCAAAATAATATACATATAAAATAAATATAAATTAAAACTTTAATCACTAAACTACAAGCTAGATTATTGTTTTATTTCATGTTTCATTTTTTGTTTTGTGGATGTTTTTGTGGATGAAAATGAGGTTTTAGCTATATCTCTGTATGATTCATCAGATTTAAAAATTTTAAGAAATTCACGTTTAATTTCATTTTAATTTAATTGCTTACATGACTGGAAACAGACGGAACACATCTCTGTAAGTTCAACACAGCCTGCTTGAACTTCTCCTCCACACTGGGAGGCGCTACAGATCACTGCACGCCAAAGCAAACAGACACAGGCTGTCACTGTGATGAACAGCTGACATCAGACTCACAGTGTCAGAATAATAATGACGGAATAAGTGAAAACCAGAAACAATTTATTACATATAGGTTTTTTCCCCTTCAAAAGGTCCATGTGTAGGATTTAGTGGCACCTTAGTGGCAGTGAAGTTGCAGATTGCAATCAAATGAATACTCCTCTATGTAGCATGTAGGAAAAACTCTACTTGAAATATTCAAGTAAACTGGTTATAGTTACTTTCCAGCACTGTGTTTACATCATTTTATGACACCATAAAACCCAACCAATATATTTATTTAAAAAAATAACAAATAATTTTTCACCGTATAGTCTTCATGCAACTGACTTGATATTTTATACAATGTTTAAGATTAGTATCGTATTAGTATTAGATAGTGTAAAAATGAAGAGTTCTTTTGATGGTGCTTTTATTTTGAAGGACATGGCTGTATAATTGTAGTTGCATTCAAACTCTTAAGTACAGACATGTTTGTAGCTGAATGTACTCAGGTCTCCTGTCAATGATATATATGTTTTACTGGAATATTATTATTGGTTTAATGTGCAAGAATTATTTCAGGTCCAGCTAATTGTACTTTTGATATATCATCCATAATATCTCTAGTAACTACAGCTGTCAGATAAGTGTGTAAAAGTATGTTTACCTCTACCCTAAGTAAACAAAGTTTCTGAAAATTATTTACCTTATTTGAATAAACACACAAAGATGTTTTCCTAAAGGACTGCCACAGGGCACAGAGACCACCGGTTTGACCACATTTAAACAACAGAGGACAAATTCAGACAAACACAATGTCCACAAACCATAGCACATGCCGAATAACAAGCCTAATCACCCAAACATGTAGTTTCCAATGCATTTTTAATTTGAAATGCCTTTAAATAAATTAAAAGGGACAAACACTGTAGATGAAGTTTGATACATTATTCCATTTCAAAACATTATAAATAATAGTGGAAAATAAAGGACAATTTATATCTTTGAAATTAAATTATCAGAACATTATTTGTTTCCAGTGTATTAACAACATAAATAACAGGTCAGACGTATATAGAACGTGATTTTCTATGTTCTTCATACAGAACAATACATTACTTTGGTCACAAACTAAAGCTCTGATGCAATAAAGGGAGGGTTCCAGATTTTCACCTCAATAAAACCAAACAACATCAGTGTTTGTCTTGTCTGCAGGTTTGTAAAAGTTGCCATATTTGAGCACTTTCTCTTGATGTTACATGTGATTCCAATAAGGAAACCCACCCTTTAAATGCACGCAGTAAAAATTTGGTAAAACTGATAAAAGCATCCTTCAAAATCCAACATTCCCTTTCAGACTGTTAACAGTTTGTCTACACTCTTGCGTTACACTTTGTGCAAAATGGTGATGGGAATATTAAAACAATTGCCAGTACATCATTCAAGTATTTCATCACACCTACGTTTTTTTCATAAAAAGTTATAATTCTCTGAAACTTTAAGTGTAAACTACCGCTAATCAAGAGAAACAGGCACAAAAAAATTCTTCTGTTTGTTTCAAATGCATGCATCGATGTCAGTGTGGAAGATTAACTTTTTTTTTTTTTCTCTACATGCTCTACATCTGAAGTCGGAGGATTTTTGCTAAATGAGAATGAAGGTGTCTAAAGCCAGTCTATTCACAGTCAACTGCTGCATAAGATGCAAGGATTAAGCTACGTTCTTGTGCAGGACATCTCAAAGTCCGGACCTCGGTCCACATCCGGAAAAAGTCCATGTTATGGATACAATACATCATGGAGTGTAATGTTTCCCGTTTGAATGAAATTTCCTATTGATCAATAAATTCTCATGTTGAATATACAGTGATAAGATCAGATGATGAATGTGGCTTTAATATGCCTTCTATTTTATTTATCGCTGACAAGGTTGTCATGGTAACTGATGGACAGCGATGTGCACTCTGGTTGTGTGTTGCTGCTGCCGCCGATTTCACATATAAACTTACACCAGAGAAATCTGCTACCAGCTCCTAAATCGATCATTTTCTCGAGCAAAAAATATCTACAACTCGCGTAAACACAGTTGTGAGAATATTGCAGAGTCATAAATAAATATGTCTGATGCGTGACTGACTCGGTTGCTGCCTGCTGGCCCAATCTCAACAGATGTGATGTTAATTAAATGCAACAAAAGCTAACTTCTTCTGATTGCAGGCAAACAAAGACATCAAATGTTATTTTGTTACGGCCAATCGTTACGGACTTCTGAATGAAAAGAAGAGGTGGATCTTTGAGTAATAAGTCTGAGAATCCCTGCCTGCCTGATCCCAAGTGCATACAGTACAGTGCGTTTTAAAACATGGAATAGTTACAGTTCAAGTTTTCATATTCAGCTGTCAAGTTCAGTATTTCTCTTCACGTCATACAAAAATACAGGTTGGATCGACCGGAAAAACAGAGATAAATGGAATATTGTGAGTCAACTAAAAAACTCTCTACGATGTTTCAACTGTTTGTGTGCATGTATGGTTGTATGCTGTATATGTGCGTGCAATGAGAACGATATGTGCGTCTACACTTATGATACATGGTGCGGCTTCACTTATTCTTCTCTTCCAGTCCGCTCTCTGCTCGCAGGGCCTGGCTGCTGGCTGAGATGTAGCTGATCCAATGTTTAAGGTCCTCAGGAAACTCGGGGCACTCGATCTGAACGCAAACACAAAATTAGCAGAGCGCTTAAACACAATGAAGCCACAGCCTGAAGCTAAAACAATTGAAACAATTAGTAAATATACTCTCAGGTTCTCAGAATGTGAATATTTGATGCTTTTCTTTGTCTAACGTGATTAAAAAGTATATATCTTTGGATATCTTTCAGTAGTATGTGACATAACATCTTTAGACATCACTCTGGGTTTTATAAACATGATGGACATTTTTTTACTACTTCTCAGATCAAATAGTAGAGCCAAAGTTTAACTTTGTGTGTTGTTTGTCTTGTCTTGTTTGAGGAAAACAAACAATTTGGCCACACCGCCTCGGGCTTTAAGAAACCGTAAAGAGCATTGCTCAATAAAAAAAAACGGATTGTTAGTTATAACGCTATCATATTCATACCAATATTTCTCTCCACCTCACCTTCCTTTTGCAGACAAACTCGATGATGCTCTCCGGGCTGCAGCGCACCACATTCTGCCTACAGAGCATGATCGCAGAGACAAAACCATCTTTCTTGGACACGAAGCGCTGCTCCAAGTAAAATGCCTTCTCATCCCATCCAAGTATTTTGGTCCGAATCTCAAAGGCCTCACGGAAAGCCAGGGAGCGCCGGTACCGGATGGTGGAGGCCCCTACCACCATTTTGGCCCCCAGTTTACGTGAGGCCATGAACAGCCCATTTCGCATGTAATGGTGGAAACGGGCAAAGTCACACTCCCTCAGGTATCGGGAGTTGTTCATGTGGCCCATGTAGTCCAAATCATGGGGAAGGACCATGCCGTCAATGCTTTGCTCGACTAGAATGTCCCATATTCGGGGTTGGAACCAAGCCTCGATGAACACTTGGGCCCCCCGTAGGAAGTACCATACATCCAGACTGCAGAAGAGCAGGAGGAGGGCACCCAGCACCAGCAGCAACATCTCTCTGAAACCACAGTCCAAATATTAGTGATAAGAACCAAAACAAATTCAACATTACAGCAGCATTTTAATGTGACAGAAACAGCTGAATCTATGGCAAAAAAGGGAGTTTGTTTTCTTAATTCATGACCACACTCAATATTTAATGCTCCTTTGACCTCACCAATGTCAGTGCAGGAAGGTAGAAAATGAGAAAACCGTGCTTTATAACTCGTTGGTACAATATTACGGATTTAAATATGTTAGAAACATATTCACATGATCACCCACTTCAACCTTGAGAGAGGAGCAGGAGGCTAACGCTGCTGCTGCACTAAAATGAACTGCTGTCACAGCCAAATCTGTTAGCTTTAGCCGCTAGCCGCCGGTAGTTGGTGGCCTTGGCGGGATTCAAGCACAGCTCCCGAAGCGCGAGCTCACTATTTCTAAGGTTTGTCAATGTCGAGATTTAAGAAATAACCACGAATACGGTGCGAATGTGTTTTTATGGCGGTAAAACTCACCGTGCGTCCAGAAGAGTGCGCTACCATCTGATGCGATACAACTTGAGGAAACCGGTAGAATGAATGAACATGACTTCCGGGTTCGTGACGACCTGTAGTTCTTTTTCTTCTTCTCCTACTGAGATTTAAAGGGGCTGACAGCCTCAGTGTTTCGCTGCTGCCACCTTCTGGTGTCGCTCAACTCCTACAGTCAATATTTCAACCTTTTATCTCAGGGGTGTCCAAACTCCTTTTAATAATCTAACATTTAGAAATTTAGTTTTTCATTTTTCTAATACTAACATTCTAAAAATAAAAAAAACAATAAAAGTTACATACAAATGCATGAAGCTTGCATGAAGTTGATACAAATCTTAACCTCATGTTCATTCTAAACATGACTTATTATGAGTAATGCAAAGTTTAAAATCACTCTTGCTCTTGTCTTTAACAAAATCACACATCTACAGATATATAACACCAGCAGTTATGTCTTTAAAGGTTCAAATTCTTCATTATGTAGACCAAAAAAACCAAATCTTCCAGCCATACAGTATCTGACAATCCAAGCAG
Organism: Protonibea diacanthus; assembly: GCA_028641955.1. NCBI lineage: Eukaryota > Metazoa > Chordata > Actinopteri > Sciaenidae > Protonibea > Protonibea diacanthus. Next base: position 16,907,080 of record CM053988.1, on the reverse strand, counting down.
GCCATCAATAATATATTATAAAAATGAAGCTTTGGGCCGCATGAAATCTGACCGCAGGCCATACTTTGGACATCCCTGCTTTATCTTTTTCTTATCTTCTTTCTGTCAGCTAGCACCCTGCTAAACTTTGAACATCTACCCTGGACTGGCTGAATTTATTTATATATCCCCGTTCATATGTACATTACTCTGCACTTTACTGCTGTTTGCACTTCTGGTTAGATGCTACTTGAAGCTGGAGACACGCTCACCCTCTTTCCTTTTGATACAGATGTGTGTGTGTGTGTGCCACCATTGTTTTTTTTTTCTAGCCCACAGTGATCTCTGTGGTCTTTTTGGTGTTGATGGCCAGGTTGTTGTTATCAGCACACCGGGTCACCAACTTGAGCGGGAATGCGAGCTGAGCAGGTCGTCCACTAATCAGATGATCAGTGGTACCCGGCTACCCGACACCCAGCTCATCCAGTCTGCATGTTGAAGTGTCCTTGGGAAGATACTGAATCCCAAATTACTCCTGAGGGCTGTGCCATCGGTGTGTGAATGAATTAGCTCCTGTCTGATGAGCAGTTGACACATTGCATGATAGCCAATGCCATCAGTGATGTGATATGTAGTGTAAAAGCACATTGAGTGATTAGAAGACTAGAAAAACACTTATCATTTACTCTTGAATGTATCATATAGACAGTCACTACAAACTGTAACTTTGTACATGCATATTTGCAATACACTAAGAAATATGAGATTTATTTGCATATGTAAACCTGCAACGCTGCCAATAGTCTGTTTATTCTGCCGTCAGGAGTCGGTTTCAGTTGAACTTTCTCTTGCCATGGCAACAGCTACTGACATCATTACACCAGGCTTGTCTGCAGATCTGTGACTGAGCGCATATTTCACAATTCATCTTTTATTCTACGTGTTGCTCGTGTAATTATAACTAACTGTTAATGTTATGCATTGGGCAGATACATTACTGTGTACACAGTTAATGTCGCTCTGTCTCAGGTGTTTTGTCTATCCAGTATATTCCATCAGAGAGATAATATAACTGATGTGACACTTCACTTGGTCAAATTTCCATTTGTTGCATTCCATCTTTTTCTGATTTGTAACCACAAGCAGTGACTTTGTGTTTTATAGATACTGTTTTCATAGTTTAACATTTGCTTACCTTAAAAACTCAAACTTAACTCTGCCTCGGACTCCTATTGGAAGTGTGTACACAGCAGTCTGCATGTAAAATGCAGGACAAAAACAGGACTTCCAAATATAATAAAATTAGTTTTATTGCTGTCACAGTGCAAGAAGATACACTTTATACAATCATTAATCATTCACATTACTGAATACGTAATCTGTTTTCAGCCTCACCAAAAAATGCAGCGTGTTAGCTCTTCCAGTGTTGACAAAGGTATGTAATGGAGTCTGCGCTCATTTTCAGAAGGCACGAGTGTGTTTAAATCATGTTATTGTAAACAGAGGACAAATGTCTCTCTCAGAGGGCTTTTAAGACCCTGAGTGTTTAGGTGTAATCCCTTTATTTGTTCTTTTCATCCAGTCCACTCTCGGCTCTGAGGGCCTGGCTGCTGGCGGAGATGAAGTTGACCCAGTGCTGAAGGTCCTCTGGAAACTCAGGGCACTCCACCTGCAAGAAGCAAACCATAAACATCCTTCAAATACTAATCCTAATTACCTTTTCAGTGTAAAATGTGCACACATGTTTCATCATCTGTTCCTCACCTTCCGCTTACACAGGTGCTGCATGATCTTGTCTGGGCTACTGCGTATGACATTCTGCTTGCAGTACATGACGGCACACACCAACCCGTCTTTTGTGGACACAAATCTCTGCTCCAGATAAAACGCTTTGTCATCCCAAGTGACGATGCGGCTCCGCAGCTCGTACCCCTCCCCTATACACAGAGCCCTGCGGTAACGGATGGTGGTGGCCCCCACGACCATGGAAGCTTTGAGCGCTCGCACCGCCTTGAACACGCCGTTACGCATGTAGAGAGAGAAGCGGGCGAAGTCACACTCCCGGAGGTAGCGAGCGTTGTTCATGTGGCACATGTCGATGTCGTGGGGAGTGACCCGGCCTGTGAGGGTCTGCTCTCCTGTGATATCCCTGACTGGAGGCTGAAACCAGGCCCGGACAATCACAACAGCTGCCTGCAGGAAGTACCACACATCCAGACTGCAGAAGAGAGCCAGCAAGGCTACAAGCAGCCACAGCACCCACCACATCTCTCTAGGGAACAGACGGACAAGAAGAGGGAGGCAAGGATGTCACTCTGATGTGTGGATGGGATGTAAATGTGGAAAAGTAGAAGTAGAAAAGCCAATTTAATTCAAGTTATTCAAATAAAAAAAAAAATTACAAAAGCAAGAAGTCAAAAATCACTTAATGAATTATTATTATCACAGCTTGTACTCATCATACTGCCACAAAATAATCTTAATAGTTAATACTGCGAGGAGGATGATAGCTCTATCTTGGAGGCAAATTGATGCACCCATGATAATGTATAAATAAAAGGAGATAGCGTCTTGTATTGTATTGGAGAGACTGACTTATATAACTAAAGGAAAGGCTGCAGATTTTATTTACTTGTTAAATGCGAAGTGTGCGAAATGTTTTGTAGAAACCGTGACCACAATGTTAATTTAGAAATACTTATTATTATTGTTTTTGTCCATTTGTGTATGTAAAATATATGAAATGTTCATTAAAAATGTTGCTTTTTTAAAAGAAATATCAGCAACTATTTATACCCGCTTTTTATGAGTTCCTGATGTGTTGCATTGTTGCATTGGCAATAATTAACAGGTATTTCTTAGCAGTAACAGAGATTAAATTGTTCAAACGAGCCAAATCAAAGTATTTAAACAATTGTTCAATCTTTTATTAATATTAAGAATTTAATATTCTGATTGGCTCAAAAGCACAAATGACAAACAGGGGCTCTCAGTCTGCTTGAAACTAACTTGAATGCTCATAAAATCTTAGTCTTTTTCTCTCAAGTGTGTTCAATTTCTAGTTTCTGTTGGTGTGTTTTAATGGGTTTAATTCAGGGTGTGTTGCCCTCTAATGTTGACATGAAACCTGTGGCCCATTCTTCAAGTAATTCATCCATCATCTAACCGTCCTAACAGAGAGTGGCACCACAAACAAGCCCATTGTGATACAGTGAGACTGCTGCAAAACTAGATTCAGTGTTTCCACTTTTCAGGATACCTGTGAAATGATTTAACATGTGAACAGGTGAAAACAGGTTCTGCAGGAGGAACAGGCTACCTGTGCAACAAAACTGCATGTCGCAACTTACACAGTTAGTTTAGAGTAAATGAGATTTCCACGTTTAAAATTCTATTTTAAATCATTTTAAATACTAAAGCCACCTAATGAAGTGTAGTAGTAGCAGTTGCTATTAAAGCTAGGCTGACTCTGAGATTATTGTTGGCTGGATAAAGTTGTGATTGAAACTAAACACGTAGGAAATCAGTGGAATGACAGCTCTCGTTATGCATGTCGTTAATACTACAGTCTGACAGCAACGTTAATGTCAGAAATGTAATTCACAGAAGGTCAATAAACTGATAAAGATATTAACAATTAAAGATGTCGGTAGAAATCCGGTAAAACTCACCTGTCCTGTGATTCCTGCTGTTTCCACTCAAACCGTCCAAACAGTCAACGTAAAGTTTAAATACACGTTTAAAACACTTCCGGCCACAGCCTTCAAAATAAAACCGTAACTGCCGCAGAGGTCGTCGACGTTCAGCCAGGAAGAAAGCGGACAATCATAAAGTGATAGGATTAATCTATCAAACCATCTGTTTTTAATGTTGTAACGTTACATTTTAATGTTGTGTGTTGGGAAATAATGCATAAAATATGTTTTTCTTGTTTTATTTTGAAGATAAATTTAATCACTTCCTCTGATTTGATGTCAGCTGATCACATGGATCCTTCGGCAGCGCGTGCTCCACAGGGACCGGGTCAGGAAATCCGGACGTGACGTAGCAGAGAATGGGCGACATTGATTGGTCCGGTAGATCTATAATAATAATAATAATAATAATAATAATAATAATAATAAAATATATACACATACTGTACTTAACTACACATTTATATATATAATTATTATTTTCATGTCAATTTATACTTTTGCAATTATCCGAAAAATAATTATTACATTAATCCATAGTGAAAATCATTAGTTGTTGATGAGAATGAGCTCCACCTCAACTAAATTTTTACAGTGAGTATGATAACTTCTCCACCACTGAGGAAATATCAGGATCATCTATCCTATTTGGAAAGAACCACCACACATCAACCCCCAGATTTTACCATTATTATGTTTTATTTTTATAAGGCATGACACACTCAGAACCGAGAATATTAAAGATACAGAATGATTGAAGGTAACAAATTTATTTGTTGACATACGTGTTGTGAGAAAATACTTGCCTGTGTGTGATTTAATATCACACCAATATCAATGTATATAACAACCTCAATATGGATGGCTGAAAGAAAGTAGTGTTTCAATTTATTCTTCTCTCACTAGTAATACAGATGCAGGAAGAACAAAAAAAATATATATACAGGATATATGTGAGTGCTAAAATAGTGAATAAGAAAATTTGACAGCACAAACTGCTCTTAACAGAAAACAAGTGTTGATCTTTGTTCATATAAAGTAGAAGTGATGTCAGGGCAAACAATCGTTCTAGCAAAACTTTGTCTTGTTTATTAAGTAAAAGAGCAACAAACAAAAAAGTGCTTGGATTTACATTATGATCATTATGTAGTTAATTGTAACAAGCTGGCTTTTCAAGTCTTCAGAGATTCATCTATTAAATGCAGTAATCAACTTATTTCTATAGTAGTCTGTTTTGTTGAGCAGTGTGTTTTATCTGTACTACTATATCTAGGTCTGTGGTATCCTTAACTATCCTTCTGGACCGGCCGAAGGATCATACTGGTGTCTGCAAAAAAATGCGGTCAAATGGCATTGCAGCGGATGTTCTTGCTGCATTAGTAACAGAAAGTTGTGACCAGAGATGAACCTGCGTTTCTTTACTTCAACAGAAGCCAGAGAACCAAAAAGTAAAGCAAAAGATGGAGATCTGTTTCTGGTGGTCAGTCACTTAGGCAGCCATTACTGGGAACTCATTTTACCCCAATTGTCAACAGCAGTAAATGTACTCACTGTTTCAGGTGCTCCTCAATGGCCTTTAACGTTCATACGGTGCAGTAACCGTTCTCTGAGCTCAATAAACATCTTCTTGGTGAGTGGACAGATCAGGTGTTGGGGTACAAATTGTTGCACAGGGTCCACCAATTTCTTTAAATAAAATAACACAACATAAAATATTACACCAGACATGTTAGGAGTGTCACAATTCTGTCCATTTTCCTAATTTAAATCAACAGATCGTGGTTTATGACTAAATTCTTATTTAATTTCATATTTACTTTCTCCATGTCATCCAGTGGTGTCTGCTGTTTCACTGTATGTTTCGGCTTGTTGTTCATCGTCTCACGGCTCGTCAGGAATTCTTCGGCCAAAATGCTCAAAGAGGAAGTAAAAGAACAGATCAGATTTTCTACACTGGATTTCATTGTAATGTCTAACAGGGAAGAGTTTGTAGTTTTGAATAAAATCTAAGAGGTTTTAGCAGAATACTCTACCGCATGGCATTTTATTGTGCAGCAAATATCTCTTGATAAAATTATTTTGGTGCCTGCCTACCTGTAATACAAAGCATGACTTATTACTGAATGTGTGTCGTCACCTGTCAGTGGTCGTCAGGCTCTGGGATGATGAGCAGTCCGTGCAACTTCTAGGATCTCTCTCATGGTGATGTGGGCATTGGTTGCGGTCGGAGTATGTTGTGGCAGATACGTCCACACTGTTGACATTGCAGTGGTACACCTGTCATCATGTTAAGAACAACAAAGGTGCATAGCTAACATCATTACTACTCATGAAGTAACATTACTTCATGAATAATTAAATATTTAAATTGCAACAAAAATAAAGAACTCTTTTAGCTGTTTGTATTTTTGTCAGGATACTTGTGTCATGGACGGCGGAGGCTTCATCGATGTCGGGACCAAACTGGCAGTACAGCTCAAACCACTCCTTTCGTCGCAGTGTCAGGAGGACCCTCCATGAGAATCTTCCAGAGGCAGCTGATTGCAAGCAGCTTTAACTTTATTGTAACATGTGCTGAGATTATCAACACTAAGACAGATTATTACATTTTTTAAATTATATATACAGCATGTTATACTTAAATCTGACAAAAGAAGACAAGAAAAAAACAAACATTGTGATGTGCAAAGTAAAGTATTGAGTTTTTAATATGAAAGGCATGCTGTGTTTGCCTTTATGCATCTGAACATAAAAACATTACAAGATGCATTGGACTTAAATGTCACTTACTGATCTGACTCTGATGGAAAGACTCTGAAGAAGGGATGAGGTGTAATGCAGACTCCTCAGCTCCTCCAGGATACGTTTGTCTTTCTCAGTAAAACCCGTGGTTTAACTTTTTCAAGTGCTGCCAGAAATATTATTAATGCTTCAAATGTAATACAAAAGTAATACAAATAATAAAATATACAATATAAAATATATGATGGTTGACTGTTTGAAATCATACACGTAAAAGTAAAGAAATGGTCATTAACATGTGAATATAGTATAGCAACCTTACTTGACAGATGTATTATCAGCCTGTATGGGAATGACTTCTTCTATCACTCACCATTCTGTCACTGTCACTTTGTTGTTTAACTGGCTTAGCAGGGACGTCTCTGGAGATTCGTCATACCCGTGAGTAGTGAAGATTGTTGTCAAGATATCCTATGAAAGGACAGAGCGAGCACATGAAGACAATGTGCGAAGTTTTCACATCAGTTCGAACATAGTGGTGGATCCTGCAACAACTAACACTCACTGATGGAAGGCAGGATAAGTTTTTTCCTTGAAAAGTGTCCTCTACTGCTCCAAAGAGAACAGTCTCGATCTCAAGAGCCTCCAGACCCTCCTTTGGTTGTCTTTTGGTTTTGAAACAGCAACCACCTGAACACAATATGGATGAGTGGTGGAGAGGTCCAACACAAATCTGAGTAACTGCAGAAGCTGTGTTGCCATCACAATTGTCAAATACACGAGAGGCATTTAAAATCTGGATCATCGTGTGCATGCTGGGGACTCAACAACAGAACTTTGTGTAGTGCTATTGGAAGGTCGGAGCTTGATTGCTACAGGATGAAGTAAAACCCCTGTCACATTTGTTTTCATTTCTTGGTTGTCTGTTTTGTTGTCATGAAGTAAATGGCCTGAATGAATAGAGACAATGTGGAAAATGATGTACAAATGACTCAAAAGATTACTACAGCTTGTCATAAAAATGCAATAATGTTAAAAGAAATAACAGTTAAAAACTTGCAGAGAATTTTGCAGAATGTTTGACTGTTTATAGCATCAATTTACACTACTCATTTAGTGATTATATCACAGTATATCACCTATTTATCAAGGAAGCTTTCTTTCAATGATGCCATACCTGTTGCATTGCTGATTCCATGCAGCATATTGTTCTCCACATTTCAGAAGGATCAGAATCACAATGATGTTTGATTTTAGCAGTTTGGCGGTGACAGCAACCGGCTCTGAGACGTTCAAAGATAAGTGAGGTCATGGCGATCAGTTCCTCATGACATGACAAGACATTTTAAAGTCACTGTTACTCAGTAGGTTGAGTATAAATGAGGTACCACAACTGATTAGAGAAAGAAACGTGCCCAGAATCATTTCCATCAGTGAGACACCGCGATCTGAGAAGTCTACAATCTGGGAACCTCGCCTTGACCTTTTTGCTTCGGGCGCCCGTGTCGCAGAAGCGTCGTGTGGCATGAAGTACATCCGGCTACGTCGAGGAGTTACGGATGTGTTCTACAAATGTAAACAAACACACAAAAACCTTTTAATATATTACTGAATTTCACTTGAATGCAAATTCAAAAATAAAAGACAAGTTTACCTTGAACTTTTCCAGATTTTCAGTGAATGTGTGGAGAGTTTTTCACCATGGAGTGAACTACGAGGCCAATGATGTGATAAAATCATAAGCCATGCTCCTTGTTGCAAAGTTGTCAAGAGCTCTTTGACCACGTTAATTTTCTTTATTTCTGCACTGTCGCAGCACTCTTCTTCCATCGAGGAGCTTGTATCTATCAGCACTGATGAAAATTCAGAATCAGAATATATTGTAAGTTTACCTTACTGCTGATTTAGTACAAACTTCTTCATATTCATTTTCAAATGGATTTTCATGATGGATTTAAGACATGTGTTAACATAATAATCCATTATTTAAGATGCACTGGAGTACTACTGCGGGTGCAGTGACTCTAAGCTAATCAGAGCATCTCCACAATAATCAAACAAAACATAAATGTAAAGTCCCACATTCTGCAAAAAAAAAAAAAAAAAAAAAGATCAAAGCAGAGACAAGAGATGTTACCAGTATTGCTTCTTTTGGACACCTGGTAGTGACAAATGTTCGATCGTCTCTATAGTCACAGGTCCTGTGTTAAATGTCAACAATCAGCAACATGATTCTGCGACTTTAATATAGGTTCATACAGTAAAGAAAAAAAAACATCAACTGCATATAGCTTCATCTGTTCTGCAATTTTGTGTGCTTTACTTGTCATTTGTATTAAACAGCAGCGGATAGATGTTACTCTGTAATCTCCTATTTGTGCAGGTGAAATAGAAACTGCAATGATACAGAAAAAACCCTACAGTTAGCATTAACATAAAGGATGAAGAGACTAATAGGCACTAATAAAATGTTAAAATACATTAAAGAATAAATGCAAATGTTTGAAGCGGTGTAAGAATTTAAGTAAAAGGTGGATACTGTGATGTACTCACCTTGCTGCCAAGAGATTCACATCCACCCGTTTTTGTTTGTCATCAAACAATCATGAGCGTTGATCTGCTTCTGGAGACCCTTTGTCTTTATTGCAAACACCTGCGCCCCGAGGTTGTCACAGAAAGAAAACATTAAATAACAATTTACATGACAAAAGATTCCCACAAACATATCATGTTATATCAGAGCATGTGGTGCATGATTACTGACATTTTATTATGTAGAAAGAGTATCTTTTCACTGCTTGTGTAATGAGGAATCAATGTGAACCAGGCACAGATTCTTGACACACATACTGTAGAAAGTGCAAAACCCATCAGTAAAAAAATAGTGCAGTAAATATTATTGTCCACCACTGGTTGGTGTTTTAGGGCTAAGATCTGTGAAACATTTGCTGACTGTGGTGTATCTGACACGATTGCCCTACAATGTTGCGTAAAATGCATGTTTAATGTCTCTCACAGCCATTGTGTATGTGCACAGTCAGTCAATGCAGTACCTTCACTCAGCAGGACAAGGCGATTCTCACAAAGTCCAAGCTCCTTCAGATGCAGAGGTGGGGTCACATTGAAGAGGTACTGATTGGAGGGAGATTTAATTCTTCCACATACTGTAAAGTGCTAACCGGTATCTATCTGAAAGCTGCAGTTTAATTGTACAAGTTAATAAAACAAGCTTTAAATTTAAGGCATCGATTTGTGTTTTCTTCTGTTTCATAGGGGAAGGAGGTGTGACAATGAGGCTGGCAGTAACAGCACTTGTGTGTTTACCCTCTACTACATCTTTGTGCCATCATCAGGACAAATGTGACATTTTTATCCTCCTAAGGCTTGACAAATAGAAAAGCATTTAATATCTTGGTCATTCAGTCTATAATTTTTGATGGGATGGGAGTCATGAACATTGCAGCCAGCTAGTCAAGATTTAGATGTTTGTTTGTCTGTTATAACTCATCTGTACATGAAGTGACTAAAAAGTAAAAGTAGTAAAACTTGGATGACCGTACTTCTGACGCGTTATCTTGCACGATTAATCAAGAGGATATGTTTTGATGGAGCCCAGGAGGCAGACTGAGCAGGATCTTTTCAATGTCGTTGGCTCTGTAATGGCGTTTCTTTCAGGAATCTCTTCAGTGCAGTTTGGAATTTTCTCTCCATCTAACAAAAGGATAGAAAAGGAAGAGGAAGCTGGTGCACCTTGTAGTTCACTAATAAAAAAACATGTCTTAGAGTTTCATACAACTAATGCACAAAATCATACAGTTAGGATTCCCCTGTCATGCTGTGAACAACCAGAATAAGAGTGTTTGATGCAGACAATACATGTGATTTCATAGAAACATAATGGCACTATAACAAAGAGTTTAATGAGGTTTGATGTTTGTTTATTTGTTTGTTGCAGTGAGTGCCAGTAGCTCGCTGACCCTACTTATTTTACTGGACTCCATATTTTGCTGCATAAAGAATTTTTCCTCTTAAACAAGCTGCTTTCCAGCAAAAATTAAGAAAAATAAAAATAATGTGTGAACTGTGGGGAAAGTTCTTATTGTTATTATTATTATCCATCAATGTTTTAGCCTCACCTTTGATTTTCTGGAGAACGTGTGCTCGTTCAAAGATGCCGAGTACCCCGGGTACCCTGACTGGTTCGCAGAAACGGCTGCCATCTTCAGCCGTGAGAGTGACTGGTGCGAAGCTATCCTTGATAAGCTGCCTGTTTCATCAAAATAATGCAAAGTGAAAGCTTACTTCAGCGGGTCCTTCACCGAATCTTGCTCAAGCGTAATGTATTCATAAATACATTTCAAGTCATGCATGCATCACCTATAAGCTGAAATTAATGGCAACATCCATAAAATATATAACAAGATATTAATATGCATTATGCTGACAATTAAAAGACTTTAGTTCAGAATCATGATACCTTGCCTCTGATATGAGGTGTGCCCAGCAGTACAGTGAATTCTCAAGTATCCAGGTCCTCAATGACTTTTTCTCCTAGATTTGTGTTCCACGTTGAGGCAAAAGCTCTCTGAAAAGAGTATGTACAAGCCCTCAGACTGCAATCTGCAACAACAAGCACATTTGAAGAAATGAGTACTGGGAAAGCACCGTCACGTATATTTGGGTGTAAGCGTTGCATATATTATCAAATACTCTTCTAAAAACTAAAACTATAAAACTAAAACAATAAAATCATTTTGTATTTTATGGAAACTGCGCATTCTTCTCACTGTTGTAAAAAAGACATTTTACAGATCTTAAATTTCATAATTCTGCGCAAAAAGAGTCAAATGTTTCTGCAGCAAAAACACACTTAAAAAAAAAAATATATATATATACAATGCAAATGATATTAAAGACAGAATTATACCAGCTCATGTTGTTTACCTTCTGGTTCCTGGTCAGCATTTCATTCCTGCAGAGCAACTGATGCAAACTTTGGGCGAGAGGATGGCATCCGGTCAGTTTTCGTATGTAGGAGATCAGTGCCTCTTTCTTTGTTTTATTCTGATGTTTCTGAAAAAACAAAAACAACAACAAAACAGATTAACTGGCGTCATCTGTATCATGATCATCTTAGTTTAGCATGTTAGCAGAATGTCATATTATATGTGTCATATGTTTTGAATTTGGTTGTAAACCAAACAATTCATCCAGAAGGAAACATGAACATGTTCATTGAGATTTCAACATTACCAACCCTAGAACCACGCTGCTCGCATACCTTTATGACTTTCTGGCTAAATATTAGTGGCTTTCTATGGACAAGTAATCAACGGTGCACTGTGTGTGTTTAGACTCTGCACCGTGTTACATAATGGAATACGGATGATGAAGTGGAGGGGTCAAAAGAGCACAGTAGGTGTATAAAGAAATAAAACTTACAATAGCATAAAGTGAAGACAAGAACACGCTGATTCCTTTCTGAGTCTGCTGGACTGACGGCACAACATCATGGATGAAGAACGTCTCACTGTGCTGAATATCATCAGGAAACGTGGACAAAGAGAAGTAAAGTGTTGAGCCCTGAGAGATTCCACAGCTCTGCAGTGTGTCACCACAACTATGCTGACCTCTGCAAAGGAGAAAATAAACCACTGTATTCACACTGAGGATCATCGGGGTCACCATCATCTGTGTGTGATCATGATGATTTACTTGTAACAAAGGACATGTGCTGGGATTCCACTTTCATTTGCCAGCTTGAGTCTCAGACTGGTTATGGTGTCACTGGCCAAGTTCACCGTCACCTCAAAGCATCCCTGTGAGAAATAAGAAAATAAAAAGAACATTTTTTTTTTTCAAATAAACACTGCATATATGTTCATTAATAACAGTTTAAAATATAATGCAATCCCTAAAGTCTGTAATAAACAGTAAACAATGCCATCTTAGAACCCCTATGGAGGAAGTTGTACATTTAGCTTTGTCTCAGGTGTGATCAGAACTCTTTTTAACACAAAAACAGAACATATCGTAGATTGTATTACAGCCCAATCATGGAATGGTAATATAAAAAAAGGTTAGTGTACTGTATTTTTAAAATCAAATACAATAAAAATAATTAATCTGTTCCTAAGGCCATCATTCGTTTTATTATTAACCAATATAGTGAAGACGCACCTTGAGCATGATGTGGCATCGAACCATGTCGTCTCCATAGGTCTCACAAACCTCTCGTTTTGGTATATGAGGGGTTTGTTTCAGGTTTTCCTTCGGTGTGAAGATGGCATAGATTATAGCTTTATTCTGAATATGTCTGTCTTTCAAAGACCCTGTGGGGACAATAGTTTGAGTTGATACAGAGAACTTGTTAGCAGTTTGTATTTACATATCCAGCAGTTACGCAGCAACATTGATGCTCATTTGGAGTTGTGTTTGTTTTTGGTCTCCACTGACTCCTGAGCAAGATATTTAGTAATACTCGGTAACTTTGCTGGTTATATGAACTTTAACATCAAGTGTTGGTCTGCTCACATGTGTTAAAGAAAGGATCATCTGTCAAAGGCATGCCATTGATTGTGTAGAGACAGACTCCTCTGGAATTGCCAATACTTTCAAGATGACCGATCCTTAACATCAGGTCCTCGACGGTGTTTTGAGCTGGATCCATATCTGTATGTGTAAAAAAAAGAGACACTGTTTCTGACAATTCTGACATTTCTGACAAAACACAGGCTGGATTATGAAAGATGTGTTCCTCTTACCTTTAATTTGTTTCCCTTTAGGACATTTAGGGTACACGTAGAGCAGACGGTACGGCTCCAGTGATTTTTGCACAGGGGTCACAGTTTGAACTTGGCGCTCTGGAGCTCTGAGTCTTTGAATGAAGTCTTTCATGGAGGAAAATCGATTCCTCTCCACATGACTTAAACCTGGAAAAAATGGAATATGAGTAATAAAACTATGACACACTATACCCTTCAAAACTACCATAGATTTAACCATTTAACTAAAAACATTTTATTATAGGAGTGTGTACTGGATTGTGTTTCCATGGTTTTTATTTGTCTGGTGCTAGAGGTATGTCACTGCAGATGTTGATGTAAATGTTGAGGTTCATCTCACCCATGTTGTTTAAGTCTTCATCTGTAATGCCATCCAAGAAATCTCGTTCATCTTTTACGCCCAGCTGGAAAAACTGGTTGTAGTAAGATTCCAGTCTGAACTTCTGAAGTATGTTGAATATTGCACCCATCTGGACATAAAGACATCAAGATACTTTATCATGCACTCGCTTTCTACTTTACAGTGATGCTGCTAGGTAAGAGTCGACATTGAGAACAATAAATCTGTGTTGAAATATTTAATTCATGTTACTTATAAAGTCGGCAGAAGTAGGGGAGCCAACAGACCAATAAAAAGATCTTTCAGTGTGAGCGTCTGGACTAAAGAGTGTGTCAGTGTTACACCCTTGGACACGATGCGTCCCTTCTTGCAATGGTTTGTTCAAAATAATAATAATACAGGAAATACCATTTCACGAGCAACGTAACTCAAATTAAAGTCTCTTTTTCTTCTTTTCTGTAACATTTTTTTCACAGGTTTCTTTTACAGGTCAGGAAACAGGTTCATCTTAACATTTAACAGTTTTCCCTTTACAGAAATCAGATATCACGGGTAAGAACTTGTCAAAAATGGTGTATTAATCAATAAACAATAAGCTATACTGTAATGGAAAGAAACATTAATAGCAATATGTCTCTTCCCTTTGTGTTCAATTCTCCATTTCTCAACTTAAACAGCTCACAACACACACAAAATACACAATTACACTCATGATAGCCATGTTTTGCTGAACTGAGTTTAGCTTAACAGTTCCACTATAAGACGGTTTAAACATTCTGCTGAACTCAAGCTGGTGGTCAGACTTTAAACCCCTACAGATAACACCACACATACCATACGCCCAGAATTAGTCAGACAAGACAATGTCTTTACCCCGTGTAACCTAAGGATATAAAGCTCCATAACACTCCCCTGAGTGGAATGTGTTAATTATTATAATTAATACACCTGTGAGTGTTGCTCTGCAACCAGTCTGTCTGAGAGCTTTAGTTACTTTAAATGGGTTGCCTCTCACTCCAGTTGACAAAGGGTGTGGGTTAGGGCTGAACCTGATGTCAGGTAATTAGTTACATGGATATACTATATATTATTATTGAGCTACTCTGCAGTACAAATACTTAAAATTAGCCTCACCTTTACCAGCTGCAGCATTAAAGTGATGTAAATACTAAAGCATCAATAATTATAGTGCAGTAATATAATATACATGATTTTCTGCATGATGACTACTTTTACTTTTGGTACTTTCATCTGGGGTACAATAATTTACCGTAACTGTAATAAAACTGTATTTCGCTAGTTTCACTCTCATGAGGTTTATCATGACATTTACATGTGACATTTTGCAAATACAGAAAACAGAAGTACAAATAATGACTTTGTAACCGCAACAACAGCGTTACTTCAACTCCGATTTATTTATGACTCATTTTCTTGAGTACGTGTCATAGGAAGGTTACAAAAAAAAACAAAAACATAATTACTACATTATTACACAATTCTTATTTTAGTTACACCGTTATCAAGTGCCAAGACCTGAAGAAAGCTCCAGTATATGGACGCAGACTAGTTTTGAGGCGTGCGGATCACTTCAACAAACTCAAACAGATTAAAGTAATTTGGAGAAAATACACAGATTCTCTTATGGTTATCAAGCACAATCACATCGATTCTGATTCATTAATAAATAAACAAACTGAAGAGAACAAATACCTTGTCGTGTACCGAAGATCATTAGAAACTAAACAACTGCTCACTCAGTTTTTAGCTTCTCCTGAGTGGCGGGCGGAGCTTTGGAGGAAACGAAACTGAAACTACATTTTCCTCTGGGAAGTTTAAGTAGGACACGTGTTATTGAACCCTGGGCTGTTTTGCTTTACACACTAATATAAGGCACGTCTAAACGTGTCTTACCTGGATCGATTGCCAAAATTTGGCAAATTCTGTCACAATTTTTTGAATATACTGCAATCTGAAATGGTTTAGGTTTTTTTGGCCTGCATGTTTTAAAGACACCACAATGGAGAGAGAGCAGAGCCAGAATTTATGAAATGCATTAAAAATCATAATCAGTGTGCTGCCATGTGTACGGTTTGAAATTTAGAGGTTGAATACAGCCAATAATATAACACAAAACAGCCCAAGTTCTCTCTCCATTGTGTATTTTTGTACCGTTCAAGTCAGAGATTTTTAGCCAGAGATGGAGGTCATACAGGAAAACAGTTTTCCCAATGATGTAATTAAAAGATAGATGTGTGATTCAGCTCCACAGGTGTTGCTTTGGCTGATTATTCCCCCTCTCAGGACTCTGTAGGTGTTCAGTTTTCTCTTCTGTGCACCTGCTAGGTTAAAAATCTTCATGACTTTCATTAGCACAGTACAGTTTTGTGACAGTAACAGTAATTATAACAGTTAGTTATTTGTTTTTTCATCAAAGCAGTGCTGCACCGGATGTTTTCTTTCTTTAATCACTGCAAACTTACAAGTCATTTTCTGAGTTCAGAGTTCATTTTAAGCGGTCCAGTGTAAGATTAATCACCTGAAAATAAGAAACCTGTTTTTGTTACCATAGAATGAGATCTAGATCTACAGATGTCGCAGAGTCTCTTCCGACATGAACCGCCAGGCTTCTACAAGTATAAGTGCAAGTACAAGCAGCTACACAGTTAGATGTTACAGTTAGTCCTACATACCGGTCCTTCAGTTCATGCTGTATTTAAAAACGTCAGTGAGGACCAGACACAGTCCCTGTGTAGCATCTAAGGTTGTCACAATAAAAAACTTTGATATACAAGATTTTTTTTCTTATTTAAAAAACAACCTGCACACAGTTTGTACAGAAAAGGTCTCTGAACACATACTGAAGATGAGCTGAAGTATTTCCCACAGAAAAAGCAAGTTAGCAGTTATTTCTTATGTCACCATTTTAATTTCCCACCTTATTTTAGTGTTTACTCATACACGTCTCTAATTTGCTCTCCTGCTGTGTCATACAGGGACAGCAGTATTTTTATAAAGTCGTCCAAAAATCAAACAAAACTCATATTTTGGATTAGTTCACAGCCAGCGGGTGCGCCAACGTGACCTGAAATTAGAACTAACCAGCTGTGTTCACTGTTGCTTTACCTGATCCATGCTTGCAAGATAAAAATGTTTGCGTCTTCTCTCTGTCTCTCTGCAATAACACATACACATGGTATCGCCAAAGTACTTTTGACAGCCCTAGCTGTATCAGACATGATGTCAAACAGTCAAACTGTGGCTACTAAGCTTTGCTCCTTCCTAAGATGACCATTTTTATTTCTATCAGGCCCACTGTTACTTCTTCTACTGCCAACACGAGGATAAAAACTCTCAGAAGTACTCTTCTTTCTGTCATTATCTGCCGGCGCTCTTGTTGACACTAAACTCCCTCCACAGGTACTGTTTTGTGTCTTTGATTTCCCTGTTGTTGACACAGAATGGTCACTACTATCACTGCAGTAGCTGCCTGCCTCACAGTCAGTGGATGAGGTGATAGTATTGATGTTTCTTGACCTCCATGCTGGGCTGCTTTTTCTCTCCGTCTGTGGTGACAAATCACGCTCTCTGCTCGGGCTCTGAATGCTACGATGGCATGACAGATGGGTTTCGTGCATGGCCGAGATTATTGGAGTTTTTATTTGAAAGTTAGGACTAGAAGTCCTGCAGTGGAGATCAGCACTATCTTGCTCTGGACGGAGACTGCAGCGGTGCGTGGTGTTAACCATTATCTGGTCACTGGCAGGCCGTGGAGGTGAAGGGGTGAAGTGTCTGTTCACGAGCCCAGACGAGGCTGACGTGCTTCTGTGCTGTCCGTGAGTCTGAGATAGTGAAGGACTGTTAATTAGTCTAACTGATGACGAGTTCCTGCTTGGTGGAGCACTGAGTGGTGGTCTGGGTTTAGTATGGCACAGAGGTGGAGGTGGATGTGGTCGCAGTGGGACTGATGTAGGGCTTAAAGCTTGCAGGGTCTCATCAGAAACACTTGGTCCTGCTGACAGTCTGAAGGAGAAGAATGAAAGTACAGTAAGAATAGGCACACATTACCAGAAATTGTGAAGCAGCTACTGTACAGCAGATATCAGCTGTACAGTGAGTGTTATGCCCTCCCCCTGCTGGTCATAGTGTGACTCTCCTCTCATTCTAATGTGTCTTATATGCAGTTTCTAATACGCTGCCTGGTCAGGCCTGATTAGGAGGGGGCAGAATCACTGACTCTCTTTCTCTCTCCTCTTGGCCTCAGGAGAAGCCATCTTTGTTGTTTCTTTTTAGTCATTTATCTTTATTTACTGGTTTATTTGGTGCAGTGGTTAGCACCTCCAAGGTTCCTGGTTTGAACCTCAGCTGTGTGGAGTTTGCAAAGTCTCCCCGTGTCTGTGTGGGTTCTCTTCCTCCCACAGTCCAAAGATGTGCACTTAAGAGGTTAATTAGTGACTCTAAATTGGCGTGTGAATGTGAGTGTAAATGGTTGCTCGTCTTGTGCCACCGTGACACTGATGAGGACAAGTGGTTACAGATAATGGTTAGATGGATGGATGTTTTTGGGGTGGTTTATGTTATGTGTGCCTGAGTGGGTTCCCTTTCTTTTGTTAAATCCCGTCATTGCCTTTTCATTATATTTGTATTAAATTTGTGTCATTTTAAAAAAAGGTCAAATAAAAACATTTTTCTGCTTGATTCTGTTGTAACAGTAAAACACACTAACCTGAACCTGTTTCTTAATTCCTTCAAAGGCAGAGGGGAGGGAGCAGGCGGTGAAGCATCAAACGAAGAGGGGTAGAGCTCCAAGTCCTTTTGTATAACTCCTCTAAGCTCTTTCAACTCTGCACAAACACAAATGAAACAGTGATGAGATCTGAAAAAAAGCACTGAAACGATCACGCTGGCGTATGATTGAAACAGACGGTCCGATTCTTTATTACAGAAAACTATCAAAGGATAACAGTCATCTCGAGTATAAGAAAAATAAAGCGCCCATTTTCAAGTTCTGCAAATGAACTGCTCTCTGATGTACCCAATTTAGTTTAACTGTCATTTGGCTCGGTGTGGATGAATTTGGCTGAAGTCCTCCGTCACTCTTTCATTCATAAATATGTTTCAGGATGAGCTCCACCAGCTAATGGAGGGTGGGTAAAATTATCAGCGTGCTCATTTTCATCTGTAAATCTATTCTCCGAGCTGAAGATTAAATGGGACGTGAGAGTTAAAGAGGAGATCTGTCCTCAGACGCCGCGTGTCAAACAATGACGTGCCACCAGGTGGCGGCAAACAGCAAAGAGTTGGAGTATGAACTCACCTGCAAGTGTCGGCTCTGATGTGCCACACTGACTCTGACACCTTTGTTTAAGATTTCCCTGAAAGACACACAATCACAGAAGGAACTTGTGTTAGTCGTGCAGAGCGTTGAACGTAAACATAATACAGTACGGCACAAACTGGGCCACATTCAGCGTCGTGATGTGGGAGAAAAAAGAGAAGGTAAATGTATAAAACATGTTCGAGGAAGTGAGAGCTTCTGGAAATAGCAAAGGAACAAGAAAAAAGGATATAAATAACAGCGCGAGAAACAGGAAAGGAATGTGTGTGTGTGACCGCTAAACGATTGAGCAGCAATGTTCCATCATAATTTGGCCTCAAATATTTATATACAGAGCAAATGAAAACCATAGTGCTCTCTCTCTCTCTCTCTCTCTCTCTATCTGTGTGTGTGTGTGTGTGTGTCCATAGATGAAAAAACCTGACTGAAAAGTGTTTCTTCATGTGTCTGATATCTGAGTGACTGGCAGCCTCCTCTAGCACAAACACTAATGAAGAGTCTTCATGGCAACCACATCAACAATGGTCTATATACTCTAGTCCATTGCGCAAGCACACACACACCCACCCAAACATAACCACAGTCGCTGGAAACTGACAGTTAAAATATATATTTTTGGTCTATTTTCCCAGTGGGATTCAAACCCAAACCTCCTAGTGTTTCAGAGCTGCAGACGAAGTATGTGTGCCGTCTCTGACAGTGAAGTGAAATCCAAAACAACTCACACACATACACCTTCTGAAAATAGGCTTTGTGGTCCGTGTGGGGTTTGAACCCATTACAGTGGCGCGGACTTGCTGATATTTTAGGAAAGCTTGTATGTTACTGTTATTATTCCTGTACATAAACCCATATCCACCTCTGCACAGCCAACGCAACATCTCCATCTCCAGAACCGCAAACACGAGGACAAGGGTCACGTTTCCTGCTACAAAATCGAGCTGAAATCAGGCGTTTATGGCTATCTTTTCGTCATCTTAGTGGATCGTTCTGAAATATACAAGCTTGGGCTAACTGCCAGCAAAAAACCTCCAACATCCTGATGGAAAATCTACCATCAGCTGGTTTCATCGGCTGCTCATACAAGCTGCACCAGCTGATGATAATTCAGCCTAAGCAGGTCATGCTCTGTCTGCAGGTGCTGGTTTAATGGTGAACAGGTTATATTTTGACACCATGTCCAGCTTGTGTCACATTAATATCCTCATGCATCACCTTGACTAACATCAGGCCACCTCTGCCCAGTTTAGACCAGCTAAAGACGACCAAAACCAGACCGCCGCTGTCGACTCCAGTGACAAATTCCTCACTTACCGCAAATATCACTGTATGAAGAATGTTTTGATGCTCCTGCACTGACAGAGCACAGCTGATAATATTATTATAAACTGAAAGAGCCAGCACCTGTCTAAAGCGAAGACTGAAGTAGCCTTGAAGGTTTAAAGCTCACATAATCTGCACTGTTATTAAAAAAAGCATCAGAGAGGACAACTTTAATCTACTTACACAGACCACCAACCCATCCATGCATTTTCACCGGGGACTGGAGACTATCCCAGCTGTCAGTTCATCACAGGGCACATAGAGACAAACAACCAATCACCCTCACCATTTGGTCACCAGTTAACCCATTAACGCCATGTCTTTGGTCTATGGGAGGAAGCTGAAGCACCAGCCGAGGTTTGAACAGGGATTCTCCAACCACCTGTTGACATAAAATCACTGATGCATTCATGTAAACTAGCCTGTGAGTTTTACATCTGGATATTAGCAGAAAGCTGCTCAGAGTGACAGTAAGTAGAAACGGTGAATGGACAACCTTCAGCATCACATTCAGTCACAGAACAACCCAAACAGATTAGATAACAACTCATCAGCACAGAAGGGACTTATGGCCTGACACGACCACAACCTTGAATTACACAAAACAACCAAAAGCAACAATGTCATCACTGACATAAGAAAATGGCTTGTGATGGATGAAAATAGCCTCATAGATGGTCCTATAGAAAATATCCTGAACAGTTACAGTGCAGTGCAGCCTATACTTTAGAGGCCAGGATATCTGAGTAAGAATTTCCACATAGTTTCCACAGCTTGAGGGTGATGGGATACTACAATTTTCTCATTCGACTGACTTTACATTAAACACATGCTTTGAAAAGCTGAGACCGTTTGCCGTATGTACGTACGTGGAGGTTACTCCCAGGCTGCTGGGGGATCAAGTCATTATATGAGCCTCGCTCCTGCTAAGAGAAAATGGGTCATTACAGCTGTGTTTAGGATCAATTCATGATTGGCTGCTACGCGGCGCACTGAAAAAGGCAATCTGATCGTACTGCCCAAACAATTCCTGATTTGGTTCCATTTAAGGGCTGAAAACTATATAATTTAATCAATAGCAGTCTCAGCTGTGTCGAAGTCATGATAGTGCGGACAGTTTCTTGACTTAAAACAATGTAGCTTAGTGGGAAACGCTGTCACGAAACATTTCTTGACATGTAAGCATATTTTCCTCCCATTTTCCAGTCGATTACCAGCACAACAAGACAACAAAAACCTCAGAAGACAGCTAATTATGACAGGCCTTGAAATACACATAACAGATGTTAACAATCATGACCTAAAAAAAATGGGACTTGAGTTGGAAAGTTCAAATGTTTTCCCGCTGAGTATTGTCACTCTGGGTAAGATCTTTCCAATTCGGATCAGAATACAAATTCCTTTTCTCCATCAAACACATTTAAGCACTGCGGATTTGAAGCAGAGGATTAGCGACTGACTGAAAGAATATAGTAGATATCTTTTTCAGTGTATGAAATTAAATGAATCTGTCTCATTCACCTCTTCTTTGCCTGTGGCAGGAAAAGAAGAGAGAAGCTTTGGCCAGGAGTTAGAAAAAGATGAGATGAACTGCAAACCACTACCTTCTCTCTTATGCCTCTGCTACAGTGTATTCCTTTATGATTCTCTCAGTAGGTATGGCTGTAGATTATTAGACTTTTTAAAGATTTATGTTACTGTAAAATCTCAAAATCACACAAAGAGCCTAACGGCCGATTACAGTGTCCTCCCTTCCAGAGATCGAGGAGTTATCACTGCAGCAAATAAAGGGAGTGCACAATAACCTCCTGTCATAAGAGCTCCACAGCTTCATCCCACCCGCTCACGCTTCAGACAGCAACCCGCTGCTTTAAGTAGCTTCTTTTCAAGGAAAGTGACACATTTGTGCTTCACCGCATTAACTGCTTTTACAGTGAATGCCTCACAACGACCAAGGAAAGTCTCTTTACAATTAGCCTCACACGCTCAGGTCTTTAAGACTGGAACAACAAATCGTCGGGTCAGGAAACTTTTGTCCCCTCCTTCCACTCCTCGCCCAGTTTTAGTTTGTTTTTCCTACAGTGAAAACGCCTGATGAGGCGTCTGTACCCGTGTTGTTTGGTTTATCTTCATGACAGTACTATTGTTTGAATAAGTGGGTCTTCATGCAACAGACACAGTGCTCCTCTTTGGTCACACACCATATTCACTTTTGGGTTCTGATCAAATATCTGAAGCACAGACTTTGAGAGACTCAGTTATTTTTTCCTCTATATGCCGTTTTCCCATTTTTCATCTTGTCTGACTTCCAGACAAACTGGCAGTGCAACATTTCCAGGCACACACACACACATAGAGGGTACAGAGATAACTTCCACATCTGGTCTGCAGAAAAGTCCTACATCTGGCCTCTAACTCACTCACTCACTCACTCTCTGCTTCTATCATAATGCCAGACAAGCATGACAGTGTAGCCAGGCTGTAGGCATGCATGCATGTGTGTTTTCTCTCTTAATGTGTGTGCGTGTTTGTTTAAATGTCTCTGGATGTATGTAGTAATTTGAGTGACTGGATGGAGATCGATCTTACTCAGCACTGTAAAGCTCTTGGCCAGACAGATGGAAAAAAAAAAAAAAAAACAAGCTTAGACTGAGCCCTTGCAGGTTTCCTGTGAGTTTGTGTTTGTGTGTGTGTGTGTGTGTGCATGTGTGTAAATGGAAACCTTGGCAGTGCCAAGAGAGAGTTAGCTACCTGAAGGAGGCTAAACTTTTCACTTTTTTCTTTCTGTTTTTCAAAGGTAAGAGGAAAAAAAAGTTTTATTTCTAGGAAAGTGCCCCTGGTTGTCCCTGATTTTTTATGTAAATAATCAACATTATGTAGAATACATAATTTACTGTAATAACAGCTAACATTATAATAGTTATGTGTAAATAAAAATGTGCAAATTGCATCTGGAACAACAACTGGAACTCATATTGTCTGGCTAAGCTTTGTTCAAATCATAATTCTACTCAAAACTCACTGATACCAAAGATGTTTTGACAGCTAGGATATTGCTCTGCTGCAGTTGCAATGGACACTAGAACAAGAAAAAGAACACATTGTATGTAATACAATGTGTTTTTTTTTCTCTATATGTAATATGAATAGGGTTTCCAGACTTACAAGTACAGCAAGGCATCATAACACAGGGTTCTTACAAGGTTATATTGTATGAGTTCTGGCAGTTGAATCTGTCCATGGCTGCATCAATGCAGCAAATCGATATTTTGACTTTGGCCTTGTTTCCCATAAATAATTGTAGGATTTGGATCATTATTGCACTGGCAGCTGAAAAACAAAGAAGATTAAAGATTCATTTGGTGGTTGGCTAATTTCCATCCTTTTTTTTCTTACCTTGAAATGCTCAACCAGCCGGCTCAACGCCTCACATTCCTCTGTTAGGACAGACCTACAGGGAGAGAGAGAGAAAACAGCCTTTATGTTTATCATCAGTACTTCATAAAACAAAGCAAGAACTAAAATCTAGTTCAAAGTGGAAACTTTTTATTCCACAGCTTCCCATCAGTATGAAATTTGCAAAATGTTGTATGTTATACACAGTGTTGGGATTACTGCCCAAGTGGCAGCCTCTGTGGCTGTGAAGTGAAGCCAGCGTGGAAGTGCCAAAAACTGCAGTTCCTTGAGGGGCCACTTGAGGCTGGTTACAGAACATATTAATCTCTACAGGCTCCCATGTTAAAATGTCCAACTTCACAGCAGAAATAAACATGTTTACAGCCTGGTACAGAAAACAGATTTGGTCTTTATAGCTCATAATTGTACTGAGGGTGAATTTTTATAGATCTCACCTATTCAAATTATATTAAGCATTAAGCATCAAGCGTTGCCTCTTTGATTAACGGGTAGGTATTTATTTGAGCAGCCAGCCCCAACTCTGATCTGCCGATGATCCACATCTATGTTGATTTTTAGGTTAGCCAGGGAGAGGAAGAGGCAGTACTACTAACATGGCGGCGGCCAGCACCACAGATTTTGAGCTTCAAAACGGCTCTTCAGAAAAACTACGGGTGATGTCACAGATAAGCTGTCCATTCTTTATACTGTCAGTAGACTTACCCTATTCCCCTAATCAATATCTGTAGACCACTGAAGATTAATCGAGCAGTGGTTATCAAAAAGATGTAATCAATGACAATGTAACTATAATTTAATTACGGAATTTTTCAAATGTAATCTGGTCTGATTATTGTTACTTATTTTTTTGTGATATGATTACGTAATCAGTTAGTACCCAATGCAGGTTATAGATTGGTGCAGGGGTTAATACTGTATCATTTTCAAAACACAGATTAATAACGAAGCCCATCACACAACTGAAGCAGTGTCAACAGAATATGTGCACTCAGAGTTTATCCTCTGTAGTTTTCATAAAAGTACTGAGGATACAGTGTCCTATTTTTCTTTGCCCCCCCTCCACATTTTCTCCTTCTCTGGTTACATAACCATAGGAGACTTTATTCACTTCTTTCAAATGAAAAAGAAACTTCTGCCTGCTCTGGGATCCATTTTCTGACAATGGGCCCTTTTGTTCTGTTCGAGTCAGGAAATGGGAGAGAGAGAGGGAGAGAAGGAGAGGAAGAGAGAAAGGGGGAGGCTCTCTTCCAAGGTAGCCCCACTGACTGCGTTGCCCTGTGGGCCTCAAAGTGAAGGATGGAGGAAGGAAAAGGAGGGATGGAGTGTGATGGAGGCAGGGCAGCGACAGAAGCCACCAAGGAGAGCTGAGCGGAAATTAAGAGGAAAAACTAAGGAAAAGGAGAAGCCTCCTGAGAACTCACTTACAGACTTACAGAGCATGCATGAATCCTGACATATATTACAACAAACTCATCACACCACAAAGAAAAAAACACATAATTTAGTATCATAAATCTAAGATGAGGATGTTTTTTGTATTGTAGCAGTGTGACATGTTGTTAACTCAATCTGTATCTGCTCATACTCAATCTGTATCTGCTCATACTCTATGGTTGTGGTTGTGGAGGTGTCACCGGGCAGAAAATATA
Organism: Protonibea diacanthus; assembly: GCA_028641955.1. Lineage (NCBI taxonomy): Eukaryota > Metazoa > Chordata > Actinopteri > Sciaenidae > Protonibea > Protonibea diacanthus. The sequence goes on along the minus strand of CM053988.1, from coordinate 16,881,812 downwards.
ATTACCTTGCATAAAATTCCATGCAAGTTATCTCACATTACCTCTGATTGTAGCAACATCAGCCAAGCTGATATTTAACATATTACAGATATATCATTACGGGTGTTTATGTCTACCAATAAGTGACAAGAAATCACAGACGAATTAGGTTTGAGCTAACTAAGAAACAATGTCTCTTATTACATCTGTTGTCGAGTCGTGAGTGCTGAGTTGTTTTTTTATTTGTAAAATGTTCAGCTTAGTGTGTATCACATTTAAGAAAAATATAAATCTAAGGGAACTACAATTTGTGTTTATTATGTTAAATATCAGTACCTAAAAATAACAAGTCTCGGCCAGGCTATAGTCAGGTTTGGAACTCACTTGAGGCGGTCCACCACTTGGTCAATGTCAATGATATTTAGCTTGTTTCTCATTGCCTCAACCTCATCCTCAGCAGTGGATCGGACTGAACAGTGAGAGCTCGGTCTGAAAGAGAAGAGATAAGTAGTGAGACGAGATTAAACGAAAACAAATTAAAAGAGATTTTAACACATTATGAAAAGAAATGCATCATTCCAGGAAAATATTCAAGGTCTGATTCGAGAGTTTTACCTACCTGCTCCAATCATCAGTATCTTCACGGCTGGTATAGTTTCTGTAACAGCTGTCAAGGTGACCCAGAGCGTAGTCCACAGTCTCAGGTTTGTACCGAAACATGAGCACCTCGCCATCACTATAGCAACAACAGCAGAGACAGAAAGAAATACTTTACTGTTTACTGTATCTGCAGCTCTTTCAGCGTTTATATTAATTCAATTTCAGCAGTACTTGAAGAGCATACATAAACTGAGAGCGGCTGAAATCTTTAAACATAAACTTATTTTTATTGTATTCTTGTTGTTGAATGTTTTATTACCTTTTATCTAGTTTATTTGTACTCAGTCACCTGTAAAGCACTGTGAATTGCACTAACCTGCATAATTAATTGTTTGAACTCTTGATAGCCTGAACAGAAGTTTGATTCTTGCTTTATGCAGTATAATCTGCTGGTGATTCCAGTTCCATGAAGGCTATACAATATGTGAAATTACCAGAACTATATTATCAGAGCTGGGCTCATCGTGGAATATTTACACTGATTAGATGACTGCAGCGACATTATATTATCTGAATGATCCGAGGACGAAAAAGAAACAAGCAGATGGTGTGGGCAGCTGTAGGCAGGTGACAGCCTGGTCAGTTCTGCTTAATCTTACAGCAGCAACACGAGGGAGGGAATATGCATCTTTACTAGCCCCTCAGACAATGCCATGGAGGTGTGCGTGTGTGTGTGTGTGTGTGTAGGGGGCATCAGGACCACACAAAAGGAGGCCAATAAGATAAATCAGTTGACTTTTACAAGGTGCACACCCACCCACACACTCTCACAGGGAAAAAAAACAGCTGGGGTTGAGAGTTTTTCACATCTCCCTCCTGTTGATGTGGGTTTAAGGATTCAGATAGTTAGGCCTACAAATGTTACACAAACATAATTTCCGGGACAAAGTATGAACGAGAGGAAGATGTTGGTCTGTATCTTGATGCTTTGGCAATATTTTCCCAATTTCCATGCCAACAAAGCATATAAAATTGAACTAAATTGACAAACTGAGGGTTGTGGAGCATTATTAAGTGGAAGCGTTATTACGGGCAAGTGTGTTCAGTCTACCCCTGAAAGCCATTCAGCTGATACACACTTGGGACTGAGCCTAATTGAACGATCAAAGGCCTGAAACACACACACACACACACACATATTACAATGCATCAAGGTCAACAAGTATACTGAACAAACTTCAAAGAACAAAGGCGATTTCTGCTGGCACGGTCTGTGTGGCACAAATACTTTTTTGGTAGAGTTCTTATACAGCCACTAACAATGGGATAATTTTTCTCCTTCTGAATGGAACTTTTTCTAATCCATTTACATCACAGCCAAAGCACTTTACAAGAGTGACTTGTGATATCCGAGCAAATGAGGTTTCACTTTGTGTCTTGTTCAGTGACACTGACGCAGTTCTGCAGTGGGCATCAGACCTGTGGCCTTTTGAACGTTGGATTGTCAGGTCCAGTGTGTAAGATGTAGGAGGCTCTATTTAGAGAAGATGGCAGAAATGGAATATAATATGCATAATGTATAATGCATAATGTTTTATCAGTGTATATTCACCTAAAAATAAATATTGTATTACCTTAGAATAAACGTTTAAAACAACAGACCCAGCAGGACCTCTTCCACAGAGTCTGGCATGTTTTTAGAGTAGCCCAGAGAAGACAAACTAAACACTGACTCTAGACAGGGTATTTTGCACTTTTTGCATGTTTCATGGACATCACAGTTTTCGTTCTGCTGGGAACGAGTGGGTTGCAATCTGCAACTGTACCGGTAGATTTAACTAAATCTCTTGTGTGACCTCTGCTAAACTAAAACTAAAAATGGGTAAAGACGTGGATTGATGAACTGTGTTGAAGTTTGTCCAGCACTAGCTAACACACTAAACTAGGATGGTAAACATGGTAAACATTAAATCTACGTCGCTGAAGAATTTGTTTTATGATGGAATGGTTCAAATGAGGCATCAAAATTTTCACCTAAACATGGGTCAACATGGCACAAATCTGTTAAACTGGTAGTTCCAACCACTGGGCCGAGGATAAAACCTAAAACCACTTGCCTGCAGCTTATAGTTTAACAACACGACACACCCAGAAAGCCACAAAAATCACAATAAAAAGGAGGTCGACAAATTGACAGGCCATAAATGGTTTGTCACAAAACACGGAGAACAATCCATCTTAACTTTTGCTTTTCCTAAAAAGGCCTCAGCAAAACCTGAGAGGTGACACAGGGCAACATTCCTGGCAGCAGTGAGCTAGTTGCTGGGATAGTTACCAGCTCATACATACTTGGACTCTCACACATTCACATCCTCACGAACACATTACAATTTAACAGCCTAATTTATGTAACATAATGTAAGGATGTAGGGCAGCGCTACTAAACGATATTATCCCTCCAACAGTCTTTATGACATTCTTCAGAGTATTTTAATACATGTCATTAAATTGCCAACTGCTACAGCTCATCTCTGACCTGAGTTGGACGATTAGCTGTAGAAAAATAAAAACCAAACAGCAATTTAGAAAGCATTACCACTTCTTAAGGTTATAACTCTCCGATGATTGGGCATCATAAAAAACAGATACAGAGTACCAAGCTTCATTGCATTCTCCCTGTGAGAACTTCGCCGAATGAGGTCAGTTTTACTTTAAGTATTTTTGCACAAACTCTTAACAATTTTCAGATGAGTATTAAAACATAAAACACATCTTTAATCCAGTAATGCTAGCAGTGACTGGGTCTTAAAAATCTAGCCTACTTTTTGTTGGCATTTGGTGTGGAATGCTTGGAAGACTCCCTCCTATAATTGTCCTATTGTTCCACAATTCCCCTACCAGTTTGCAACATCCCTGCGCCAAAAACCTTTGTTCCTCTGCTTTCCATCCCATTTGTAACTGACGAGGGAACACAATATAGCATTTTATGGCTACTCTTTGTTCGGGGGAAAATGACGCAGAGAGTGCGAGAGCAGGGTCTTAACCTACTTGTCCATACCATCTGTGTGTTGTGCTTGGTTTGGTCCACTGACGAAGGAACAAGTAAAAATAGAAAAAATAAAATCGAGAGAGGAAGTGCATTAGACAAATAAATCAGACAAATGCTGACTGTTATAGTACATCTGGGACTGCCTTATCAAGCATGTAGCTTTTACACATTGAATCTGGATTTCAATTTAAATCGCATGTTGAAAAAGTTAATTTGCAGAGGAGTTGGTTCAAAAATGTGATTTTAGTTGAGTTGACTGACAAAAGCCGTATACACAATGTATCAGAGTTGGCAAATGTGAAAGAAGTGAACACAGGGCTGACATGACACTGTCATAACCACGACTTAACACTTGTCATGAGGATGAAGGAGTCTTAATGAATCTTTATGACTGATCATCACTTTGTTTGAGATGTCTTTGCTATGACAACTCGGCATTAATCAGGGCAACATAATGGTTATGATTATGATGGTGTCATGTCGTTCTTATGAACACCACTATGTTGTGTTTCTGCTAAATTATATCAAAATCCTGTTAGTATCACTGGCATTACTAGAGTTTATTTCTGTGAGTTTCTTTAATGGTTCCCTCATGTAGTACAAGTAGGAATAAATTAAAACTCATTATGTTTTTGGAACTTCTCAATAGTTCACTCATGATGTACAGAGTGGATTTATGTGTGTGAGATCTCACACTTACCTCCCCCCTCTGCTGGCTCTCTCCTTGAGAGTCTGCAGTAACATCTTCACCTCGGCTCTCACCAGCTCTTTGACTGCAGGGGGGTCAGCCAGAGGGGAGCCCTGCTGACGAGGGAGCGGGGTCCCTGCACTGCTGCGATTATTTCCTTGCTGGCTCGACTGCCATATCGTGTGCCACATTTCTGCCTGCAAACATCATTATTATGGTTAGTGTAGATACATACAATAATGTCATAGTAACAGGGTATCAGTCAGTCCAGGTAACACATTCACAGCTGACAGCTTATGATCCTGCACAAAGTGATGGGTCTGAAACATGAGAATATTTTCAAAACTCGGTATGATTGAGTGAAATACAGAGTGGACAGTCCACTTGCAATATGCTGCAAGCAGTAATCCAAACATCCGTCATTCAATGACTCCCCCTGACAGCCTCCATGACTGAGGATGATAGCAGGACTTTTTATGTCTCAGGGAAGGTTGTTGAGGAATATCTTTTTTTTTTTTTTATCGAGTCTCAGAGAGTCCATAGTATGCCCACCATCTGTGAAAAAGCAATTATACTGTCAGTGTGCATACTCAGCAGTGCAGGTAGGTGCATGATTCCTGTCTAATGTGGCACCTAAATTGATCACAACACTGTTTGTACTTGGAGGTTTTAGAGCCAATGTTGACCAAATCATCCACTGTAAGGGTATCTTGGCTTAGAGACACAGGGCTCAATATTTTCTGCTTTTATTTCTCCAAAAGTATGAATTTATCTGTCTATTAAAACTAAAAATGAAAGCATATGGGTTGAAAATGCCAAGGGACTATGCTGCAATCCATCTCCATTTTCCTCTTCACATTTTTCTCTTCACTTTCTATCAGGTAAAAACATTTTCAAGGCTGTCCTTAGCTGTATTTTTTTCTTTGAGAAGGGTTAAATCTGGGGCAACTAGACTTGGTTGTAGATCTGTGAAGACACTTTACACTCCTCCCATCCAAGAGGCTTCTTCAGTTCTGACTGACTGTCGGGGAGAGCTTTGAGACCAGTTTTTCAGAAAGATGGAGAAAGAAGATGACCTAGATGATTGAGAGCCTTTACAGACTAATTGTTGCCTGCAAACATTGACCACTGTCTTCTCTGAACAGGAAGCAAAACAACTTTTGGATGCAGAGGGCCAAAAAAATCCAGATGAAACCTTCTTTCAACTAATTTATCTTTGGTAAACAGTGAGCCTTACTTATGTCTGACAACACAGGGTTTTTATGTACTTTCATACATCTATTGTAGTAATATCCCAGCAACTGAAGAAGGCGTACGTGTAGCACAGACTGAGCATGGTGAAGTTTAGGTTGGTCATGGTCATTAGAAAAACAGCCCTGTCTGCTGCAGGACCAGGCAGCTTTTTTTTCTCCAGGATTATCACTGCAGATCAAGGAAATCAAAACTAAACAAAACAAGTCTTTATGCATGACTTCCTCTTTGAGCCGGCAAATGGGCTGAGCACCCCGGACCATAACTGGACTTTAACGGAAATCACTAGAATTTGATCAAAAGGGAAACTTAGTTAAAAAAAAACAAAACAAGAGAAAATCATTGCGGGTTAAAAAAAAAGAGAAGAACAAGAAAAATGTGTGTGTGTGTGTGTGTGTGTGTGTGTGTGAATGCTCGTGCCGCAGTGAAGTCTGGATACCATTAACACCTCCACACCTGTTGCCTGCCAATCATTTCTGTCATGTTGCAGTCAAAGACTTGACTTCAAACGAATACACACGAGGACACTAAACACACCGCTTCTGGTCTTTGCATGTGTGTCCATTTGTGCGTGTTTGTCACACAGTATGTTGTGCACACACACACCCCTTTTTCACTCACTCTGGCTTCCTCTGTCTGTCTTTGGGTGTTGAGGTGTTTATGTTACAGGATTCATGGCTCACTGGCTAACAAGTCGTTCCTAGATCATTTTTTTCCTCCCTTGCTCCGCTGTGAGACTGTTGATCTCATCCAGGAGCTATTTTAAGGGAGTGTTGTTAAAACCTGTCAGTTACCTTCTAGGAGCCATTATGTTGAATTATTTAAATAGAGTTTTAGAGATACATTTAACTTAAAGAGTTCATTTTCATTCAGAGTAGAGAGAAGGAGTGAGAGTGTAGAGGGAGGTATGGAGAGACTGGCCTTGTAGAGAGACTTGAAAAAGAGAGGCTAATGTTCCCTCTGATCTAACCGCCGGAGACAATGGAGACTTTGATGGAGGGAGGAATGGCGATATTGAGGAATGAAGGAGTCGCCTGCAGATCAACTATTACTTTTCATAGTGGCTCACTGAGGGATGGAATTCATTACATGGCTGCGAGAGAAACAGACAAGGGCAGAGGAGAGAAAAAATAGAAAGAGAAAGACATGAAGATAGACAGACATGAAGAGGGGGGGAAAAAAGAGAGAAGAGGAAGTGATCCAGCCTGCAGTGAAAGTAATAACTGAAGGAAACCTGCGTGTATGAGTCTGAGAGCTGAATAAGGTGTCTGTCCTTTGTTTTGTTTTTCTCTGGAAATTTCTTAAAGCTCTCAGCCTAAGTCTTTCTTTCCGTCTGAGGGCTTTACAGCCAGCCAGTGCACACGCCCAAACTGTAGGTGAAAAAACATCAGAGCAAAGGCACACACATTTATTTTCTCTATGCAGACACACACACAATCGAGTCAAAGAATATGTGTTGCTAACAGTCTTATCAACAGTTCAGGATTAGCCTCTTTAACCCTGTTATACCGACCCCCTGACTCACTAAGCTTACCGGGCCTCTTTCTGTGTGTGTGTTTGTGTCTGTATGTGAGCTGAATTACTCTGCATCATTCTGGTTTGATTTTAGGATTACTGTGTCTTTGAATAGTTCTTTAAATCCAGGTTTTGTGGTGTAAGAAGACACTTAATTTGACTATTTAATTGGGAAATAAATGAGTTTTTGAGTGTGTGTGTGTGTGTGCATGCTTTTTATGTAAAAAGTGTTTTGCAGTTGTCACAACAATCATGTGTGGTCAGCGTCTACATGGCACGACTTCAGAGCTGAGACAGACTATGCCCATGTGTTTTTGTGCAAACAGCGACTGGCCTGTTGGCTCAATGCAGGCCGATAACATCTACAGATGGAGAGATTTCAGTACTGAACAAACACACGGCTCAAGAAAAAGAGAGGAGAAGATGGCAGAAGGCACAAAGAGTAGAAAAGCAAAGAAACTGTGCGAGACAGAAAACAGCAACTCCAGAGCTTTTTATATCCCACACAAAGTGCTGATAAGAAGAATGCTTTGTGTCTGTGTGAAATCTACAGCGACAGACTCGGTGTTGAGTGCACATGGCATGACCTCTCTTATGTAATTCAGCTTGAAAGGAATGTCCTCTCAGCAGACTAGGCAGCGTTTCTTCACATTTAGCTTTAAGATCAACGGCTGAGTCATTTTCGATAGACTGTGTTTGATAGTTGTTTAATCTTATACGGTAATCATATTTCTCAGTTGTTCTATTACTGTAAGTTGAATGTCTTTAGGTTTTGGATTGTTGGTTGCACATTAGATGATGTGACATTGAGCTCTTGGATGTGGAAACGGGCTTTCTTCTTTATTTCTTTAACATTTTATAGATGAAACAATTAATTGAGAAAATAATGAATTGTCAGTTACAGCCCTGAATATATTTTAATTTAGCTAACTGTGAGATATAAAACTATGCAAGCTACAGCGTTCACTGAAGTGATTACTTATTATTTTTCTTAATTCTCTGATTTTTATTCACGTTTCGTGACCACGAGGAGTTTTACATCACTTAGACTTTTCTCAAAATACTTGTATCTTCAGATTTAATGCAATTGATTGTAAGGACTTTCACACTCCACCTTAGTTGTGGGTTTTTCTTATTGATTCTGCAAGTCTTTCTTGGAGCGAGATCTTTTTGCGAGAGTTTTCCATGCAAGGCCAGCTAAACTCTTGGCCCCAAAGCCGAGAGTTTAGCTGGCCTTGAGTAAATATTGATGTCTGTCTGCCTCATATTTGGACTTCACTGCAGTCCGGTGCCAGTTAACCCACATTTCACTTTTATTAGGGGGTCTGGGAATTGTAATTAATGAGTGAATGCAGCCAAACTAAGCTAAGCACACAACCTGACACCACAGTTCATAAATTGTTTGGGCAAGGAATGCTTAGCAGAGCAGATTTTTGATTCGCCCTGAAACAAGCTTGAAAGGAAATTCTTGTTGATGGTTTGATGGTATTCTTGTGGGATCCAATAAGAAACAGACCCAGTGTGTGAATTCTTTGAGCGAATAAAAACAGTAAAGTGTGGAACAACATGAACATAAAACAAATCCACTGGCTGAATATGAAGAAAAACTAAACAGCCAAGAATGCAGCAGTATTTTGACAGGAGGGATAAGCAGTTTTGCTGTCATGACAGGCCTCTTACCTCAGAGTGCACGTCTGTGTACATGTCAACCAGGGAGTGGCCCAGTGCTGTACGGATCTTTGGCAGCTCTGACTCAGGAACATGTTCAGTGATCAGGCTCCACAGGGACTGGCTGGGGTACCAGAGCTGGTTTCCTTCAGGGGACTGCATATGAACGGCAATCTAGGGGTGAAGGAATGGAAAGAAACTGCAAAAACATAATAATATACAGCATAGCTGGGAGAGGTCGACCAGAACGACAGTTCACAAGTGGTGGAAGTGTTTTCATTTTATGTTACTTTGCTGTTATTTTGCTGATTATGATTTTAAAAAATGTGACAGATTTACCTACACAACAGTATATAACATCACTGAAAGCTAAGGCTGCAACTCTCACTACTTTTGATCAGTACACATGGCAATTTGCATCAATCCATTATCTATCAACACTTATCCTTTCTGGGGGGCTGGCACTGATTCCAGCTGTCAGTGGGTGAGATTCTTCTACCATCTTTCAGTATCCTATCAGCAATGTAAGCAGTTACGAGCACCATCATGTATTTTTGCAGATAAAAACATGTACAGCCATTAGATCTTCATAACAATTTGCAGTACTCCTCTTACTACCTACTACTACTATTACTACCTGAACATCTTCCCTCGATTATTCTGGTTTGCTCTCTCCTCTGCCTCATCACTAGAGCTACTGCTGCTGCCATCCTCATACTGAACTATCAGGAGGCAAAACTACCGACTTCACCTTCAAACTGCTGACAGAAATTCCCTGAAAACATTGCTGATGCTTCAAGCATACACCGAATGGCCAAGTCATTAGGTATCCGATACAACATTAGGTCATTAGGATCCAATACAACATCTGCCATAAATGGATCACATTGGATTGTACAAGTGTACATAATGACGTGGGCGGTCAGAGTGTCGGCCTCAAAACAGTGAGCTGTTCTGTGAGAAATTGTCCCTATTTTGTACCCTTATCTGGTCAATATCTTCTCCAGCATGTATACATTCAACACCTGATTATCAAAGATGTGAAAATGTAAAAGTAGTAGAAAAGTAGTAATTCAGTAGAAAAAAATAATAACATTTGCCTAATGGCCAGTATCTTTGTCCAACACTTGACCTGTCCCCCCTTCATCCCTATTTATACTGTGTATGGACCACACGGTGGTCAGGTAGGTAGATATTAGCAGGTTACTAAGGTTCCACTCACACATGCTAACTAACATAGCTTATATTAGAAAGTAGTAGCTTGCTGACTAAAAGTGTAGCACGGTGTTTCGGTTAAACGAGTGACCATGTTAACTGGTGACCGTGTCTGCGGCAACGACGTAGTTACTACAGGTGTTGAAACGGGGAGACACGTAACTGTCCTCATGACAGCTATGTTTTCTCTTCCCGTTTTCAACAATTGTCATAACTACGACAACCACAGACGCGTTGGGCTAATGGTCACCAGTTAACACGGTCACTCGTTGCACCGAAACAACGGTTAACGTTAACTAGCTAACTAGCTAACTACCTGACCACCTGTGGAATACACATCCAACATTTGACAAAAGGGACGAGTTCACGGTGCGTTTTCAAAACTCTGACGGTAAAATGGCGTGTGTTAGACACGACACAACTTTATAAACTGTGTTTACTGTGTTGTTACAGAGAAACAAACGCTCACCTTAATTGGTTCCTTGTATCCAAGAAGGCTGTGGTGGTATCCATGGCAAACGTTCCAGTTGCTATGGGGGAGATATCGCGAGATCTGTCGGGACTGTCAACGATAGGTCTCTATAGCCTTTTTTTTTATCGCATTGATACGCGTTTTATATTTGTGTTTAAATAAAAGAAAGCTGCAAAACATATGATGCAAAATAACGATTTTTAATGTTTTTTTAAATATCTTTTTTTTTCTTCCGTTGTAGACCACCCGTCCCCTTGTAAAAGTCTGGATACTTCACGATGTTAAAATGGGGGAGGGATAGACGTCAGCTGAGACTGTCGTGTGAACTCTCAGAGAGAGAGGCAGTGAATGCAACTTTCCCTCTTTATGCCCTCAACCTCCTCCACCCCCTTCCGGGCTCTGTGCAGAAGTGTGCGCAGCCCCAGCAGACCGCTGTTGGAGGGAGGACTGAACGCCAAGGATTTTGGGGTTCAGTAACAATGACATAAACTAAACTTTTTTTGTAAACTCGGGTAACCCTGTGTACCAAATATCAGCTGGGCTACAGTGGATGTTTCAATTCACTGACTTGCTCATTAACTTTTTGTTCTGGACGGAGTTAAGTCAAATAAATCATCATGGCTTTCAGAGTGCGCATTTCCTTGGAGCGCAGAATGCGCACGGCCGTTTTGGCACTACTGCTTTGCGCACAGGCCGGTTTTGGCTTCTCAGTCGCCGGACAGCAGGAAAGCACCTGCGAGGCCAACGGTAGTATCTACTTTGTGGGGGAATGGTATTTTCTGGACTCCGATCACTGCACCCAGTGTGAATGCACCGCCGAGGGCTCGGCGTGTTCCCGCACTGAGTGCACCTCTCTCCCGGCTGCGTGCATCCATGTCAGCCACTACCCCACCGACTGTTGCCCCAGGTGCGAGAAGATCGGCTGTGAGTACCGCGGTGTGGTGTACGAACTGGGGCAGAACTTCCAGGTAAGCCTGAAAGTGATGACACATGGTAAATTGCAAAGATGGGAATGGCCTGTGATGTCTGGATGGAGACTGCATGACCCAAAATATACTCTTGTTATTATAAGGCCTTAAACTGTCTTTTCTCATGTGGAATCAGAATATAGACATAATATCCACCGGCAGTTGTTGTTTCTTCCTGAGTTTCTAATTTTGACTAGGCCAATTTATGAAATACTGGACAGTTTTTACCTCCCCGGCTATCTAAAAAAAAGTCAAAGAAAGTCAAATTCTTATTCCTTGAACTGCTCACAACTCATGTCCACACTAACCTCTCCGTAATGGGTCATTCATAATTTTTAGAAACAGTTTAAACACTTTGGATACCATAAACATGTTGAATACCTCAGACACAGAGGACTTCATATTTAGCTTTTTTCCCACAGAAAGGTGAGCTTTAGACATTGTGCAGTAGACCCAGGCTGTAAATAACAAGTGTCACACAAATACAAGCAACGGTGAGAAGCAGGTTTATTGGTCTGATTCATACAGGTTTCATTCTTTTTCTGTGACTGCTGTTTATTCAAAAGTGTATCTATGCACGAGCATATTTTTAAAATTTAGCTTAAACCCACCACCAGTTTCTCCAAGCTTGTGTGTTAACTGTATGAGGATATGCTTGCAAACATCAATTTTCAGTCTATTTCCTTCCAAAACTCTGAACCATTGATGTAAAGTATGGTATGTTGGTATGTAACTAGAGTATGCAGCAGGGAATTGGAGGTAAATGGCGCCCCCTTTTGAGATGGTATGAGGAGGGCTTAGTGAGAGGTTCAGGCTAGAAATTTGATCTATGCGAGTCTTATGCTGTTTGTGTATATGTATATGTGTGTGTGTGTGTGTGTGTTCCCAGCCGTCAGAATGTGAGCAGTGCACTTGTGACAGTGATGGCATCGCACGCTGTCTAGTTGCAGATTGCGCCCCTCCACCATGTGTCAACCCCGTCTACCAGCCCGGGAAATGCTGCCCAGAATGCAAGGATGGTAAGCCGAGAATAGCATGCAGGGATGAGTGCGTATGCACAATATTGTCCACTTAATTTTATGTGCTTCCGTATTTGTTGTATCTGTTCACCTGCAGTCACACTACTTCTGTTGCTCATCTCCCTCCAGGTCCTAACTGCTACGTCAATGCATCACGCACCCAGGTGATCCCTGCAGGAGAGCCCATCTGGGTCGACTCATGCACCAAGTGTCGTTGTCACGACGGTCAGGATGCTGGCTACTGGGAGGGAAACCGTCTCGCCACCTGTTCACGTCTCAAAAACTGTACACCTGAACAACCATCTGCACCGAAAAACTGATTCACTCACAAACTCAGCAGAGAACCAGCTGTATCCATCTATGCGCGTTCAATCTCTGAGAACATGCTGAGCCCTCCTGTGCAGCTGAACACGGTATAGCCAGACATCAAGGATAATATGCAACTTCAAAATTTCAAGTCTTCTGGAACAGAGCTGAACAAGTACCAAAGAAATCATTTTAAAAAGGCCAAAAGCCATCAGAAGAGATCAGCTGCTACTCCACAAGGACTTTTCATCCACGATTTCTGCAGTACCGGTGAGACCCACTGAGTCTGAGGTGGAAAAGGCTGATACACCACCAGGTCTTAGCTGCAGATTAGATTAGACAGATCAAAGCTCCAGCTTTGCAAAACTAAAGTACAATATCAACTAAGGCAGGTCCTGCATTATCACTATTATCTAAGTCAATAGATGTAAGACCTTTATTATTTTACAGCTAAAACATGTTTAATCAGATTACCATAAACTAGTTGAGCCACAGAAACCATGTGGCCAGGTGGCCACTGTACAGGATAGAAGGACAGGTTGGAGTACTGGTTGGTGGATGATCAGTAGGAGCCCCTTTTTTTTAGTCTGTGGCACCTAATAGGTTAATATGGCCATATGTAAAGAAGAACAGATGAGACTTTATCCTGCCAGCCATGAAGATGAATTGCAGTCCTTGAAAACTAATAAGAACAGAGAAATTATGAAGGAAAGCATGATTAAAACTCTTTATTTAATAACGTGGACTGCAGCAGTGATGTAAAAATAAGATGTTTGACTTGCAGAGCCTCAAAATCCTTCAACCTTTGTGCTGAATGTCTGTACTCCTACAGAGAAAGCCTTTATTAAACAAATCTGTCAGGAACTAGAAAGAAGACAAAAAACAAACGTGACCCTTGAAAGGAGGCCGCACTCTGGATATTTAGCCTTTGATATTTCATCTGCATATCCACAGTTCCTTCAGAAAGTTTGATTAGATCAGTATATTTTAAGAGAGAGAGAGAGAGAGAGAGAGTCTAGTAAGCTTTTACAGAAGATAGTTACCCAGGAGGGTTTTTTCTTAATTTCCAGACACTTGCTTTGGGAAAAAAGTAGCAACATAACAAAGCCAATGAGATTATTGGATGATGAGAAATTGTAATTGACCTGTCATGGTTTGATGCAGCACCCGAATGTATGCACAGCTGTGATGCAATTTAGACTAGGAAATGACTTAGCAAAGCAATTAACAATTTGTAACTGTTCTATAAATTCTGGAGTTCAATTTACATGCTAATTGAAATATAATCTATGAGACTATGGCCTAACATATGACTGTACAGTAGCTGTAGACACAGGCGAGGTTTGAAAACAGGGTTTCATTTAATGGAACGTTATTTGTTCGTGTACACTGTAGAGCAAGAACAACAATCTGTAATTTACTGCTTTATTCATTTTCAATAAGAAAGAGTGTGTAGCCTTTCATTGAAATAACCTCCCTTGTTATTTCCGCTGTTACCACAGTTGTCATTTTCCTTCTTGAAGTGTCATTTTATATACGTTTATATGCAGCACATCATATTATTATTATCTACTACTTTAATCATAAGGGACCTTTGAATGAAAACCAAACACGATATTGTCTTGTTATATGTTTATGTGAGGTGTTGGATCCTATAATGGCATTTACTTTACTGCATATTTAAGACTCCCAAGCTGCTGCCGCATGAACTATATCATCACAACTGACAAGTTTCACTGCATTCATTCTCCATGAAAAGCTCCTTTATGCGAGGTTTGTGATTAAAAGTTTTAGGATTATGGACAACTTTTATCTTTTATATCAGGATACTTTATTTACTACTTTATACTTTATCAGGAATTAATACACTCTTACTGTATTTGCAGCATTTTGAGAATGAGACTAAATAAGAAAGCTATTCTTCCGTAGCTATCTATTTAATTCCTGACTAATCAGAAAGAAGTTTAAAGGAATAGTTTGGCATTTTATGAAGTATACTTGCTTTTTGTGCTAAGAATTACATGAGGGAATCGACGTCACTCTCACGTCCGTTCAGTAGATATGAAACTACAGTCAACAGATTAGCTTAGCTTAGCTTAGCTTAGCCGAGCTTAGCTTAGTTTAGTAAAGACTGGAAACAAGAGGTAACAGTTAGCCTAGCTCTGACCAAAGTTACAAAACCCTCCATTTGGCAACTCTAACAACATCTTTTACATCTTGACGTATCCAGACAAATACAACAATTTGTTTTATGGTGTGCCAACCTATTTCTTGGTTAAAACCTCTGGAGTCTCTGCCGGCTTTTTCATGTTGGTTTATATACAGATTAAATAAACAAGATATAGCATATCATAAAGTGAGCTTCAGAGATGGTGGTAGGCAGATTTTGTTACAATTAGACAGAGCCACGCAAGCCTTTATACCAAGCTAAGTTAGTGAGCTGCTAGCTGTAGCCTTATATTTACTGTGTAGACATGAGTGAGGTATCAATCTTCTCAAATACTCTACTACTACTGCAAAAAAGCCTGTCTACTATCAAAAGGGAACAGATACAAATCACACCCACGCATCACGCAGTGTGTCATGCTGGTAACATAAACGTCTTGTAAAATATTCCAAATTAAAACACATTTTCAAACCCATTAAAAACCTCTCAATCTGTGTTTCCTCTCGAGTTGTGTCTGTTTTTACTTGATTTGAAGAATTTGCTATTTTGTGAGCACAGTTTGGCTCCTCTCTGAGAGGATGCTATCTTGATTTCCCTGCAGTGCTTTTCTGCTGACAGTTTGGGACTATCGAGCCCCCTGCAAAAACAATAAAAGAAGTAAACAGCAGAAGAGAGACAAAGAGACGCCTTTACTTACTTCACTCGCAGCATTAAAGATACGTTTATGCTGTTGGGAGGGTGGCAGGAAGGACGGAAAAGAGAAAATGAAAAACTGCAGGAGTCAAGCCGAATGTAATACACAGGGTGGTAAAGTATTTTAGTCCACCAGCTCGCTGGGACCACACTGAAACTACAGTAACAGGTTTATGTGGGTTGTCATGGCAACAGGAAACAAGGTTGCCAAAAATCCGGTGATATTAAATTAAAAAGCTCTGGTACTGCCTCAGTCTGCAGGTGAAAAATAATTTCTTATGAAGTTTATATTCATCCAGTAGACTCCTTGAGAAAAAATGAATCACAGAAATACATGTACATACTGTACAGAGTAAGCAATACACAATGCCGCCATGTAATCTTTAACCATCAGATTTATTGATTGTATAGAAAAAGTAGGTTTGATATGACATAATGCATTCTATATAAGATATAACATTTTCAACATTCAATGTACAAAAAAAAAAAAAAAAAAACATAGCTAGAGATACAGTAAATGTTTAAAAATGCCCAACAGGCCTGAAAGTCCTGTCAGCTCTCTGCAAAAAAAATGTATTTCTAAGGAACGTTTCAAATACTCAACCGCCTGAGGTTTACTCGACAACTCCAACAGCTTCAAAAGTCCAATAAGAAACATCAGTCGCTCCTCACGGTGGTCTCATTCTCAAGTAAAGGAAACGTTTCAAATACTTTTTTTTTTTGCAGAAGTTTCTGTTGCTGATCTTTACATCTATATCCCAAGTTACTGTTTATACACACCAGGGCCATGTCTCTCTTGCTACATCCTTCATTTTTTCCTCATAAAGGGTTTCCTCTAAGCTGTCAGAGGAGCACTGATGAAGCCAGAATTTTAAAAGGGGCTCTTCACAGTTTATGTATGAAGTTTAGTTAACTGGCCATGACGAGTATGACTCAACCTGTGAAAACAGCTGTATAATGTCTTCTGTGGCTCTGGAGGGTTTATCTTAGCTTGGTCTTGAGACCTTAAATTTTGAATGCAAAGCCTGCTTTATAAACTGGAGGTGTGGGGATTTAGGAGCAAGAGTCTAATAGAGTTGTAAAGTTGGCAGAACTGCTTGTCCCACAAGAATTTCCCCCCTTTCAATATTCCCATTTAAAACCTTTCTTTAAGCAATATCCACAATATAAAACATGGGAACTCTCCTGGATAATGTCACAATCCTACAGGTTTAGGTTATAACCACTAGATTTCACTTTGAAAAATCACGTTCAGCCTGTCAATCTGGCAGACGGCTCTAAATACTACAATACCCATGAGCTTCAGGCGCCATGGCTTTAAAATAAAGGCTAGTCAGAGCTGTAGTGAATTCAAAATGCTTCAGGCAAATGTTTGAATTCATTTGAACTACATATTGTAAAATCAGTTTTCTCTTGCTCTGTGTTTGGATTTTTCCTGCCAAAGTGAATCTTGGGAATTGTATGATCAAATATTTTGACTCCGATGAACACAGTTGTTCATCTTTTGTTTGGTTTGATTTAATTTCAAGCAGATCCAAGTAGTATAAACGCTTCAACTGTTAACACCTAAGCAACCAACTCCAACTTCACAACTCTATGAAGGACTCTATCCAGGTGCATTATGGGCAATGTAGGAGCCAGTGTTTTTGGCTCTTGACGCATGCAAGGGACTAAAAGTAAGTCCAATTTTAACCATTCTTTTTTCTAAATCTGTTTTTCAGAAGTCACCCAATGCTATGAGAGTAAAACACTAAATTGCTAGAGTGCTCCTTTAATAGTGTAGAACAGGAAATGTTAAAGCAACATCTGTTATTTGATCTGTCCTGTACTGATGATAAGGATTTTAAATCAACAGGTGACAAAAGATGAAATCAATTTTGAACAACAAATATGACTGCAGTACAAACTGAATCGAAACCAACTCTTAAAAATGTTATTGCCTCATACCCTACTTGAAAGCAGGATATGGGGCGGATGTGAGCCAATCTGTAATATTGCACAGGGTAAGCTGTAAACGCTACAAAGAAACGATTGTATTGACCTCCCCACATGTAGTAGCCCACTGGGGACAGGACAGTTTTGCACTCTGAAGTATCAAAATGAGGAAAAGAGAAAGGGTGAAAAAAAGGACAGTCAGATGAAGTTTTGTAGAGATTAGCAAAATAGGGAAGACAGAGTGGGGATGTGTACTGAGAGGGGAGAGAATAAATTAAAAAAATAAAGATACAGTAAGTGGCACAGATTCAGAAACCCAAAGAGAGGCCCCTGTCGATATCTACTGAAAGAAGAAGCATTCTTGTGAGACACAGCTGTGTCTGAAGTGGGTCCACCACAAAGCACAACAGAGTGCCATTGACACACACAGCCTGGACTGGCAGAGTAAGAAAGAGAAGGCAATGAAAGACGAGATAATGCAAAGAAAGGAGGGAAGACTGTGTGAATGTGTGTGTGTGTCTAACAAGCTTGAGGCGAAGATAACAGAGAACCAAACAGATGGGAACGTTTATGCCTCAAGGCTGACCAAAGAGAAGGCAAACAATATACAATTCTCACCAAAATAAAAGCCCTAAATGATACAAAATTCAAACAGTTACAGCTTTGCACGCAAATCTTCTGTGTAGTTTTTTTTTTTCATGATCTTTACTGTATTATAATCTTAAAATGCACATCTTCATTGACTGATTTCACACCCCAAAAATGACCTTCAAATGAAAAACAACCCTGTCTGCAACTTACTATAGCTAACGTCTGAAGGCATCAGTTTGGTGTTTAGGCGTCAACAGTAAGAGCATCAATAATAGACGCAAATAGAAACAGGAAGAAGAGTGACGTATCAAAGCATAAAACAGTCTGCTTCGATACAGATGTAGAAAATTATGATAAAATATTTTGTTTGTTAACATTTTCACACGGGGAAAGTTATGAAACTCACATGAGACAAAAAAGTTTTAAAATTAAAACAATAATTTAAAAAAAACAACAACTCAGACTGTTTGAATCATTTATGAAATCTGCCGAACAGAACTGACAGTTGATGATGATCAAATCTGAAGCAGCAATTGAGATGTCAGTCAAACCGCTCGAATGAGAACTTCTCATTATTGCCTTCATATTCACAATTTCCACCAACAGAAGACTATCACCTCTTAATTTCCTCTTTCCGGGTATGGTGGTCTTCAGTTTTCTTAAAGATTGAAAGAAAAAAACATAGCAGAGAGAAAAAAATGGCCTCGCAACAGTTAATGGTGAGACACTTTTAAAATCTGACTCCCAGGTTACATTGTAGGCTAGAAAAAATGACCTTCAAATTTCATTACTTTTCCTCTAGAGCCAGTGTAAAAGTTACATATCCACATGCTTTTCCCTGTAAAACATGACTTATGACTCTATCCTGACAGCTCATTTCTCATATTCAACTCCTCTGTGCCACATATATCTTCATAAAACATGGTAAATGCCCAATTTTGTAATGAGATATCCATATTTCTAACTCATCAAATCTGTACTCTAAGGGTGATTCATTTACCTCCGGCTATTTGAGTCTTGTAGAGACAAAAATGTGCCTTTAAAGCACAGATGACCAAAAGAAACCTTTTATCTTTCTTCAAGTGAAGTGAAAAAACAAAGTTTCCAGGAACCTAATCTCCGATATGTGCCACATGGGGTTACAATCATGACTGAGCTGTCAGTATATCTTTGTTGTTGTCTTCAGTTCCTTGTGTTCCCAAAGGTAGCTCCAACCACACGGCATTCAGCACAGGAGAAAACTTTTCATATCTTCAGTATGTTTACGTTTGTTGCAAAACTTTTCCATCGCTCCACTAAAGTCAGTTCCAAAGTTTTAGTTTAGATATAAAAAAAGAGAGCAAAAAGAGAGTTCTTAGGAGTTTGTTGCTGCTGACGAACATGTTTTTATCAGCGTGTCCCAGCACTGTTTTGAGTCTCCTGCGGGAGATGCAGGCACAATACACATTCATTAATTGATATCGAAGGATTTGATTGAGTAATTAGATCCAAATGGGTGACTCCCTGACAAAAGTGTCAATATTAAATCGTCTATTAGCATCGTTTGTCAAGTTGAGAGTGAGATTTCTTTGATATGCAATCCATCAGATACAATTCCATGGACTGTCACCTTCATGTCACCATATTTACTTAATGTTACAGTTTGCCTCTAATGGAAATCCCCATTTTCTTGATCATCACTGTGGATGCTTGGAAAGTAACATTTCAAAGGTTTGTTGTCCACCAGGTTTGTTATTGTTTTGATATTTCATTCCCAAACCAGCAGGTGTGTCTTTGTCTTTGTCTTTGCATCCATTTTGTTTTCATGAACTTCGTCAAATATTCCAAGAAATCTTTCTCGATGCTGGCCAGTATTTCCGAAGAAGCCAAGAGAACCTTCCAAAGTTTGAAATAAAATCACCCAACAGTAAGTCCTGTTGATATGTCATTGGCTGCCCAGTCTACAAATGATTGTTAATGGAAAGGCTCCAAATTTGACTCCCTTTGACCAGCCGTGATATTAGAGCTTTTTGTCCACATTGATTGGTAAAGGTAGGAGATGTGAGGCCATTGGCTGCTTGAAAAAGTTGTAGGAGGAAAGCGCCTGAGTCCTTGTTACGGAAATGGCTGAAATCTAAAAACGAAAACAGAGAGAGGGGTAAAGAGGGAGAAAGAGACCATGATGTGCTTGTCATTTTTTGCCCTCTCTTTCGCTCCTACATCTGTCCAGATGTTCAGGATATGTGTTCTCTTTATTTCCTTCTTTTGAACTCTCTTCCTCTTGTCGCTTTTGCCGTCCAAGGTCGACCCTCTCATCTTCCTCTCTGCCTCTCTCTCTCTCTCTCCTTAGCCCTTGAAAGGCCGAGGCGGTGGTTTGCCGATCTCCACAGAGATATTTGTGTAGAGAGGGTATCTCTTGACCTGAAGCACTCTGTAGGTCAGTGAGCTGATGCCGTCCTTCTTCATTGTGTTCTTCGTGTTCTGTATTTTATTAAATCTGGAGTGTGAAAGACAAAGAAAGAGAAAGAGAGAGAGAGGGGTGGAGGGAGGGGAAGAGGAAAGAAACAATGAAGACAATTTAATTAAAACCAATAGTACAAAAGCTTCAAGGTAAAATCTTCTCTGCCACTATTTTAGTACATGTTTGTGTGAGTGTGTGGGTGCATCTGTGTGTTTGATTGCTTGGACAAAGGGGGGTCTGGGTTATTTTAAATGAATATTATGCTTCAGGAAACACAGATAATCACAGGACTGACTCTGGACATGTTTTCTGTTGGATTATTTTACATTAGAGACAATATAGATCCTCTGATGATACAATGTTAAAGTGCAAGAAGAAGAAAGGGAATCAAACATGGAGAAAAAAGGTTTGTCACTTCGGTCCAATGTCAGTATTTTATAACTCAGCCCTCACTGTGACAAATATTTGACAAAAGGTGATCTCAGTGGCTACAACGAAACAGAACTGTGCAACCTTTCTGGCTTATGACCCCTTTAAACAACACAGCATATATCTAACAGTTGTGACCAATTCATCTAATACTAATTTACAAGTAAAAAGCATTAAAGGAAAATCTTGTCTTCTTTTCTGCTTTACTCTTTTTTTAAATCATCCACCGACTCCTTCCATTCATTGCAGGAGTCTCGATGAGGTGGATATCCACCGAAACATAACATAGGAAATTCATAATCATAGATCCTGAAGTCCAAATGCATAAGTACTCACTACAAATAGGTATCTATGTACAAATGCAAAATCTGTAATGATAAAGATATTGGCACTGGAAATGTATCCATTTGTGATCTGAGTTGTATTCATCAATGGTTGGTTGCAGCAGTCCATGTGGAGAGCAAAAGAATGAACCCATTGGCTGCAATCTCAGAACCAATAATCTATCGCCTGACCATGATTTAGCCTCTTATAAGCTTCTTTTAAAAGTTATCTGTCTTCATATGCTGCTCTCTGTTTATAGAGGTGAATAGAAATGTGTCTTTGTCATCAGTCTTGCGTTCAAGTGGCTAATCGGACTACGGAGGAAGTCCTGGCCCGGATATCTGTTATCCATTTTACCGATCCTGTTGGCCCCAGAGGCTAAATCATTGTCAGATGATAATCGTTGGGTTCTTGGATTAATACGAGAGACTTTCATTGGAAGCAAACATAACACATCACTAAAGTCTAGTAATAGTGCTCAGGTTTTCCAGGGTGCATGGAAACCCAGTAATATCAAGCCACTTTTCAACAAACAGGATGTGATGCCCGATGTTTGCATAGATTACGTCCACGTTTATAACCTGAAAGCAGAGAGAAGAAACCGATTCTTTACTGTGTCGACCTTGACCAACAAGTGGTGCTGTTGCATTGCACTGTGCCCCAGTGAGCAGTACTATATACCACAGCCACCTCAGTTTGTCTGACTTCCCCATTGGCTGTGATTCAACAGTTACATCAGAATGCTCTTACGTTAGAATCTGATCTGATTTTAGTATTAAAGATTGGAAAATAATTCTCACAGTGTGTCAGACAGATACACAGTCCTGCTGCTCGCGCTTCGGCTCAGTTTGTGATGCAACCTCTGGCATTAAAAAAGATTCATAACACAAACTCTGCTGTCACCCTTGTAGTAGTTTTTGCAGCCAGTCAGAATAGAAATGAGGCCACCGTGTGTGAGTGTCTAACAGCATGTTTACAACACTCTTGTCTCAAAAATACCTTTTTAAATAAATTTTTTTTTTTTTCAAAAGACAGCAGTGACTGACTCCAACAAAAGACGTTTTCTTAATGATATGCTTGGACGTACAACTGGAGTTGACACTTCAGTCCGACATGGACCACTGAGTCTACAGAGCCTTGTCAGAACTGACTAGTGAGGATCTCTCTCCTCTCTCCGCATCGCTTTCTCCTCCTGTCTCTCGCAAATCAAATCAAAAACAGCTTTACTGGCACGAATGGAAGCAGGAAAAATGTTGTCAAGCATCTTTCCCTTGAACAATATAATACAATAGGATATAAATACAATTACATGTTCTCTGACTTCTACCAAGGATTGGCACCTTTACCTAAAAGGAAGGGAAATTAGTTTAAGAGAAAGAGTGCGAGGAACAGAAAGGGAAGGAGAAAAAGCAGGAGGTGTAAACTGAAATGAGGGCTGGGAGGAAGGAGGGGAGAGAGATAAATATATGTTTGAGAAAGAGCTTGATGGATGGAGCGAGCAAAATATACTGATATTAAAAAATAAATGAATGAGAACGGGGAGGGAAAAAAAAGAAATATTTCAAGAGATTAAATGAAGAAACTAATCCCTACATACATATAGAGAACATCAGACGTGTGTACGCTCGCACTGTGTGTGCGTCATTTCAAAACTATTACTCTTACTTTTATTTTACAGAGTTAGAGGGTGAGACAAAGACAGTTCTCCTTACATATTCATTAGCCTGATTTCCAGGCGGAGCCCTAACTGGGCTAAGTAAAGCTCTATTTTAATTCCACCGAGGGTCTCGCAGGAAAACATTTCTGGTTTAAGATCTCAACAATAGCTCATCATGCCAGTTACTGAGGGTTATTTTGCTCCGGTGTCATATATTTTGAGTCGGCTCACTTGACCCTGTTGTAGAGAAACGTCTCAAAGGAATAGTTCAATATTTTAGGAAATGCGCTTAAAGAAGACTCATACCATGCTCCGTATGCTAAATATGATGCTATAATGAACAGCTGGTGAGCTTAACTTAGCACAGAGACTGTAAACAGGGAAAACAGCTAGACTGGATCTGTCCAAAGGTAACAAAATCTGCCTCCCAGCAGCTCTACGGCTCAGTAATTAACACAGTTAAGCTTGTTAATCAACGTGTCGTATTTCTTTGTTCTTTCAACTCTTTTTAATTTAGACAAAACTGTTATTTGAACAATACAAATACTTTCATATATAAAAACTATGATCACGAGAGACTTGTAGCAACCTAACGTCCATCAAAAATATGACATTATACCCATTATGAATTATTATCTATACACTACTTCTAGTTAATCAGATTTTAGCCGTATGATATTGTTTTGGTCAAGTTCTTTCAAATTTAATGGATTTCTAGCAGCTTTCATTAAAAATATATAGACTCTCCAAGTACAACCATTATGACAGACATCAGAAAAACAGCAAAGTAGGCTGACCCTATTCAACAATGGACAGTTTACACAGGAGGCAGGTTTGTTCCCAATAAGAAGTTTATTTATTGTTGACTGTTGTTGAATCCTGAACACAACTGGTTGAACAACCAGAGCTAATTTGGAAAAAGGAAAGTGAGTACTCCTTTCCAGTTTGGAGTCATGGTTGCTGTGTTTTTGAACCATTCATTTTACCGCCGCTTACTATGCTGTCACCACAGTTTAGCTCCCAGCTACTCATGAAATACATGCATGTGCTATGTGCATGAAAGTGACTTTGTTTATTTTACATTCCAGCAGTCTCAATTTTGCACTATGCTGTTAGCATAATTTGGGTTTATTTTAATTAGATTCTTAATTATTTATTTTATTTTTAAAAAATAAAAGAGATTTCTCCATGTACCAATAGAGGCAGGTCGCATACCACCAGTTGTATACTTGCCATAATTTGAGTAACCGTAGTCTATAAATATTAAATAATGAAGGAGACAGCTCAAGACAACAAACTAAATTTAAAAGAGTTATAGGTGCTGGTAGGTGGAACCATGTCATTGCTTTCCCTCCATTTACAGTCTTTATGCTAAGCTAACATGCTGCTCGCGGTAGCATCATATTTACTGTACAGACCAGAGAGTGCTATCAATGTTCTCCTCTAACTCCAGACATAAAAGACAAACTATTCCTTTAAGTGACTCTAAATAAGATGGTAAACTTAAAGTCATGTTCAGGGTAAATACAGTTTTACAGAGGCCAGTCGTACACACACACACACACACACACACACACACACACACACACACACACACCATATCTGCACTGTCCCAGGATGATAACATATGAATGGAATATTGAACAATGTTACTGAGAGACTAATTCATTTGCAATGCATGAAGCAGCATTCGCTAGACAAAATGTGTGTGTGTGTGTGTGTGTGTGTGCAAACCGATACTCGCGTCTGGTGATGAATGTGCCTCCTTCTTACTTCCGCTGGCCCAATATCTCATTGCTATGCCTAACCAGCATCTCTCGAAAAAGGCTGAGAGAATGGACTCCTGTGTGAGAGTGTGTGCATGTTTGACTGAATGTGTATGCATGTGAGTGTGTGCAAGCAGAGGAGATAGTAAACATTCATCAAACAGCCGAGACAACGCTTCCCTTGGTAAACGCTGGACATTACGCAGGTACTCCAGATAAACTCTCCCAAAAGGCTCAATCATTAATCTGAATCTAAACAGAAAGGCAACCCAGCACCTGAAGACAAAGAGCGGAAATAAAAGCTCCGTTTATCTGTGTAATTGAGTGACAGACCTCTGTCTGGACGGCCCGAGGAGGAAGGCTGGTGTTTTTTAAGGTAAAAGACAAATTGATGTTGTAGGTTTTTGTTGTAGAAGTGAGTTTTCGAAGTTTACTTTCATTCATAAACTGTGATTATATGTAAATATATGTTGTTGTAAAATGTCAGGTGGAAAAGTGAAGCTGGTCCCGGGCATCTTACATCCTGTTATGTCAATCATAAATATCTCATATCTCTTGGCAGGTATGACTCCATAATGGCCTAATCTGACAGAGTGATCATCAAAAAAGACAGATATATCATATAGACTGATCTCAGCAAAACACAGACCTGTATCTGGAGCTCTTCGGGGAACAGAAAGTGGTTCAAGGCATTTTTCATAGCCAAAGCCAAACTTGTCAAAATAAATAAAATTCTAAAATAAGCTCAAAAAAGTCCTGGAAGAAATCGAAACATGCTTTCTCTCCCATATAATTTAACCAACCTTTGTTAGCCGGGCTGCCTGAACTGTAAGCTCAGGGGAATGTGCCTCTTTCTTACAGAGAGGGGAACCAGTGTCGTGCCAGAACAGGAGCTGGACAAGCCGGGCAATTTAACTGGGCTTAGCAGCCTCTGTGGATATAATGAAGTAAGAGGATGTTGATGGGGGAAGCGAAGAAGAAAAAAGGAGAGAGTGGCCAAGAGGAGGACGTCAGACTGGAGTAAATCTGGGTGTGACTTTTAGTCATTAGTGAGAGCTTTGTGAAATTAAAGGCTCTGGTACCAGTTACAGCTTTAAAGTTTTACAGCTGTCCATATTTACAACACTCTGGGGGCGCTAAATTGCACAATTTCTATGCAATGTTGCTTTAATTCATTTTTAGCAACAGCAGTGGTGTGGTGTGGGATGGCGACACTGGTTGATCAGGCTGTCGATCCACCATTATGCTGCAGAATGAAAGAACTATTGGATGGACATTCGTGTTCCCCAGATGATGAAACCTTATGACTTTGGTGATCTCCTGACTTTATCCTCTAGTGCCATCATCAGGTCAAAATTAAAATCTGTCCAATAACATCCTAAACTAAGATGAACAACCAGCTGAACATGAACATGTTAGCATGTAGCTCAAAGCACCGCTTCTTAAAGTGACAGCCCTCATTCACTTCTCAGCTTTTCCCCTGTTACCAAATTTCACACACCAGATGACTCGCTAGACTGAGGGCTGAATGCTCTTACAGACAAACAAAGGCCTCAAAACTGCACAGAAAACAATTTAAAACTTCCTTTGGCAGACGGAAATTGATTAATTAAAATGTTCTGTACTAAGCGACATACAGAGAGAGAGTAAGGGAAAAACAAAAAGCCCTCTCTCCTCCACCCGATACTGCATGAACACTGCCATGAGGTGGCTATCCCTCCCTCCTTTCATGACATCCTGATTATTCTGAGCCGCCACGCTCGAGTTAAGTCCAAATGCCACTTCTTTTCAAAAGATCCTTTAAGCTGAAATTTCCGAGACATTATAACGAGTGTCCAGAAGGGCCGTAAAAAATGAATTTCGTGCCGACTAATAGGCCGCTATTTTTCTGCCCCTCGATACAGTTATGAATAATGTATCGGCTCCAAATAAATAGCATCCCTGTTGGTGTCACCTCTTATTGAGGAAGTCTGGTGCATGGACCAGAGAGAGAGAGAGAGCAGAGCGACGAGCGTGAGGAGGAGGTAAACGGGAATTGAGTATCAAGTAGACTCACACACACACACACACATACAGTCACGCACACACCTAAACACACACTTTCTTTCAGTCTAGTGGCTGATTTATTGATTTTGATGAAGGCAACTAGACTAGTCTGACCTAGCCGGCTCCCATCTCTATTGGTGTCATTTCAGCAGGCAATTACTGAGGGATCGTTGAATCTGACTCTGACACACACACACACAACAATGATGGATGACATTACACAGGCCTGGTTATTTTAGACGTCTTCACATTTAAGTGGCACTTTACACTATAGTTAGTTTTAAAGTTAAACCACTTCTAGGTGGATGTCAGACTAGTTTCAGGAGTTTGTTGCTAAAAATTTCTCTTCAGTTGATCTCACAGGCTCCCAGACCCGTGGAAGAGGTGGATCTTTACTGGTTAGCATAAAGAAGGGCACACTAAAGGTGTTTTTTGGCACATTGAATCAATAAAAGCTCAATAAGAGGTTCATAAATGCAAGAAAAGGAGGTGAGCGAGGTTTTCTCTCGTCACACAACTCAACAAATTTTGTTCCAGCCTTATTTTTCATCTTCAAGTCTGCGATAGTCAGCAGGAGGTTTTGCCGGTAGAAAAAAGATCTTTTGGTTGTTTTCAGTCAATGTCAAAGCCACTTTGGGCTAAATTTCCTTCCTCCAACACCTGTACTGTATACGTAGGTGGCTTCTATCTTTAACCATTAGCACATAGAAGAGCACAGACTATGTGATCATATCAACATGCAGTAAATTAAAAGTCTGAATGTAAGGCCAGGATGTGAGCAACATCTTTGTTCAAACACTTCTTGTTATGTCGCCTTCCAGATAAATAAGTCGCTTGCTTCATCTTACTCTAACCATTAGCATTACTAAAGAAGACCAACACATTGCTTGTCAGTCTGTGAAGGTGTTACATCATATCTGAACACTGACAGCTGTCACGTACAGACGTTCTCTGATGATAAAGCCATCGTTGGACGTGTATCAGAAGGAAATAAGCAACCACTTTCACATCAACGCCAGCGAGACGGAGGAGATGGTGATCGACTTCAGGAGGAAGACACCTCAGACCACACCGGTGAACATCCAGGGATTGGATATCAGAATGGTGGGAGCTCACAAATACATGGGTGTTCACCTTAACATTAAACTGGACTGGTCGGACAACACAGACGTCCTGTACAAATAAGGTCAAAGTCGTCTCCACTTGTTGAGGAGACTGAGGTCCTTTGGAGTGTGCAGGACCTTGTTAAAAACTTTCTGCGACATTGTGTCGGTCATCTGCTGAGGAGGGGGAAGCACGGAGAGGGACAGGAAAAGACCGGTCAAGAGTTATGATTTGAAATGTGTTTTAAAAGTATTAGAGGAGTTGCTATGATTTCTTTTTTAAACTAATTGATTGAGCAGACTTCAAGTTTAGACTCAACTTTATGAGATGCTATATACTGTGCATCAAATACAACATGTGGTCAGAGGCTATATGCTAAATGTCAAACATGTCATGGTTTTGTCTGTCACCTCTCCTTCACACACGGCTCTCGCCGCCTGCCTTTTTAATCTTCTTATAAACCAATTTAGCAGCCGCAGCTGAACTAGACCTCAACTGTGAAGCCTGACACAGTTCCTGTCAACGCGCTGTGATAAAATAATGCCACATGAGATCAAACTAAAATATTAGAAGAGGGAGGAGTGTTCACTATATCTTCATTCAGCCCCGGCTACAGCGGCTATCGATTTTTGTGTTGAGAGGCATCGTTGCCTGGTCCATCCAGGCGTGAAAACGGGGGCTCGTAGCGGAGAATAAACAGTGATAATCCACATTTAAGCAGCTTAATGTGAGGTGCTATACTCCTGGTGATTAATGTGTCTAGAAGGGCTCATTCATCAAACCATAAAATAACACATTTATATGGGAAGCATTTTTATACATTTGTCTGAAAAGCAATTTAAATGGGTGCAGCAAAAAGAGCAACATTTAAGACCGCGGGCTGTATCTCTAAAAAGTTATTTTTTGTTTATTAAAAATGTTTTGTCCTTGGCATTTTGAAACCTTCTAATCTTTCAGTGACCATGAAGAGCAAGCTGTGGTCCTCAGAAGACTGTTTGTTGCTCAGTCATCTGATACTTTTTACACATGAATCCCAGTTTATATCTGCAGCCCACATCTAATGACGTTACATCAAACTGAAACTCAGTCAGTAGTTTCAGTATTTATGTCAGCTGTAAATCAGGCACTGAATTTCAATAAATACAACTGAAGAGAAAAAAAATGACTGTGGCATCTTTGAAATGCATGCGTTTTATTTATTTAACATGTCCTCATGTCTTTATGCATTCCAATAGCTTCTTCCATGAATCTTTTAGCATCCTGTGATGAGTGAAATGCTTTGTCAGTTATAGGAAACATGTTTTTCTACTTAAATATGAAAAATACCTGACTTACTGTAAGACCAGTTTTATTGCTTTCCCCCCCGGCTCTATGCTTCCTTCCTTTGTCATGATTGTATAAACAGTAGTAACAACAGAAGTGATAGTATTTTGTATTTTTTTTATTTGTAGTATGTTTGGAGGGGATTTTTTGGTGGTTTTAACGAGTTGAGGTGTTTCCTGTCCAAAAATTAAATATATATGTTCAGAAATTCTCCAGAAGGAATTCCTGACAGTGTTGAGAAGACAATGACATATAGGATATAAAATTTACAGGAACTATAATGGAACACTTACCTGAATAAATAAGTTATGGAAAAAACTAAATAATGTATAATTTTAGAGACTTGTTATATCTGTGGGGTGGTGACACGTATCTCTCATATATCCTGTTCATCAAATGTATAAAAATGAAGAGTGACAGGAGCAACGCAAACAGAAAAAGATGAAAATTGTGAAAAAAATAGTAGAAGTAAGGAGTAACTTAACACTGGGCTGAGGAGCAGTGTTTTGCCAGCCTCTCTGGTTTTAAAGTTTCTCCTCTGACCACACCCAGCATCAATTAGGTGTGGTCAGAAATGTGCTCTGATGTATTTATGCTATGAGTACACCTGTACATGACATTACATTTAAATTTAGTCATTTAGCTGACACTTTTATCCAAAGTGACAATCATAAGTACTATATTAAGTACCACTTGACAGTTGTAGAGGGGGATAGATTTCACATGTCCAGTTGTTGGTAGTATTGGAGAGGAGGTACTCTCTGAAGAGCTGGGTCTAGTAGGTGTAGGCAAGCATTGGCGAATGTAATGTGGGCTGCTAGGCATGTGAAAATTAAACTGAACCACTGAAGGTCTGCAAAAGCAAGATTTTCATGTTGTGTTGAGTTACTTTAACAAAGAAATTGCAAGATCAGAAGGAGGCAAAATGAAATAAATATGAATAAATAATAATTTGTGTTATCATTCAATAAAACTAAGTCTTGTATACACAAATTTCCCTCAATAACTAACATCTTCCTCCTAAACCCCCCCAAAAATATGAGTATATGAGCATATAAACCTCAACAGCTAGTGAAGCACTTTGAAAAGTAAGTCCATAATAATACACATAACATAATAATAATGGTTATAGTGTATTATAGGGAGTATTTTTCTTAGGAGCAGCTGCTCAGTGGCCAACAGCAGAAGTGCTGGACTAACAGGAAGCAGGTGTGAACGTCTACAATGTGAATGTGAAAGAAGAGATGAGTAAAGCTCATTTAACCATCACAGGTTAAAGGTTAAAAATGTCTTTAGCTTGCTAAACGGGACAGAATGAACGCGGATAATGTGGTCGACAAAGGACAGAGGAATCATGATAAACTACTGTTACCTCGCACTGCTGGCCTTATATTATCTCTGCTGCTCATGTTTCAGTGTATTGCTCTGTAGCCAGCACTAATTATAAGAACATGTTATTAATAGTGTGCTCTTTTGCAGTGCTGCATAATCATAATTCTCTCAAATGGAGATGAAAAAGTTGGAAAGAAACATCTGAACTGTGTAGCCATGAGAAGACAAAAGCAGCACAATCGATCCAGATGTAAAGCTGGAGAACGAGTTTGGACAATGATGCAGTACCTCTGTGGGTTGGGCTCGTTGTGTTTGTCTCTCTCGTGTTTAATCATTCTGTAGCGGCCGATGCGAACGTCTGGCCTGGACACCTTCATCCCATTCAGAGTGATCCTGCAACACACAAAGATACGATATCTATTAGACAGAGAAAGGGGGAAAACAAAGGCAAAGACTAAGAGAGAGACAAGGCAGAATAAATACACAACAAACCCAGAAGGAAGACGAGGAGAGGCTGTGCAGAGGCTGAAAATAATTCTTATTTTTAATATCCTTTCATCTGTGTTTTTTAATCACTTGATTATTCATTTAATGTATAAAATGTCAGAAAATAGAGAAAAATGGACTTTACTAGGTGATACTGCTGACATATATTTTTATCATCAATTAATCTGCAGGTAAATTAATCGATCAGTTTGGTCTATAAAATGTCAGAAAATAGAAACAAAATCCAAATCAATGATATCTTAATGGCTTATTATATGTGTATCGTTGACTCCACTGCCTTTGTTTACGTTTACTCTATTTCATGTAATTGATTTTTGCATCTCGTTCACCATGACGTATGTCTGAGGGTCTATGTCTGGCGCTCATTTTCTTTTTCTTGCAGAAAATTCTATTTAAAAATCCTATAAAAAAATAGCTGCTCATTAATTCCTTGTCAATGGAGTGATTGATTAGTCAGGTTCAGCTCTGAAGCTTCAAAACCCAGAGGGTGTTCAATTAATAGGAAAAAACAGAAAATCCTCACAGCTAGAACTAAATACTTCGGTGGTGTTAGTTGAACTTTGACAATTAAAAAACATCAAAAATCTTCTGTCAATTAAATGACTAATCATTTCACCACAGAAAAGCACCACTGGAATATGAATGTATAAGGGAGATATTAGATTCAAGTCTCACATCCACTGCACTGCACACGGTTTATGTGACTGTCAAGACATTTACACACTTAATTTGGTTAACACAGACAGCTGACGCCTCAACGGGAATACTTATTTTTACATCCATGTGCAAACTCTTTGCTTTTGGTCTGCAGTTGCACAAACAGAGGATCACTGACAGCAGGCACAGTGACCAAAGAGCCCTTAGACATAGAGAAAATAGACATAATACAGTAAGGAAATCCAGAAGTATCCCTTAGCTGCTAAAGCAGAAGAATTAGTGATGGTATACCTGAATAGAGTCAGCACATTTCTTTTTAAATCTCTACCTATTAACACCAAAATATGCTTGTTTGACTTCTACTGCTGGCTCATGGCATTCAAACAATCACTGCAATGCTTCACACAGGGCTCTCGGGGCATATCATAATCCCCATAAGCACAGCACATTGCAAACAGTGTTGCACACAAACAAAATGAACAAACAAACAGAGACCCTCTCGGCTCCAAGTCCGAGACTTTTACAACACCAACAGAAACAGACTGTTTAACTACAGGAGCTGTGAACTTTGTGGACACCAGCTGGGAAATTTACTCGGCTTTACAATGTGTTTCAGTTTAAACAAAGCATGAGATCAGAACTTTGAGGCAGAGTGGTAACGTTGTATTACGGCTAAGGTGCCATACAAGGGCAAACCTGCACAGAGATTCATATCTAACACAACAACAAATGGAGTGTGGGCAACACAAACAGCAGATTTGTTCCGGTTTGAACCCAGAGGTAGACGGAGGCATTGATATTCATACCTGCAATGATCTAAAGGAGTGAGTATGTGTGTACTGAATGAGCAATTTTTATTTGTTGAAACGATTCGTGCACTCTGGCTGTCTTAAAAAGCATCCATGCCTGATATTGCGCCTCAGCTGCTTGTCTACTTCCAATCCCTCCTCTTGTCTCTTAACTAATCACTTCTTCCTTCGTCCAGCTTACTTTTATCTTCTTTCTTTTCTTATTTCTGTTCCCCTTTATAATCCGCTCATTTCTCTCTTTGCCAGTTTTCCGTCTATGACTCTTGACGGTGACGGTACATGCTGACGGTTGAAAGCCTGTACTTCGTACTGATGTCCAACATTTGTGTCCCTCTGCGACTTAATTTACAGTATATCATCTGCCAGTGAAGCTCTCCATTGAAATCCATGATAATGAAATTATTCTATGTGGTTAATTCTCTAAAGAAAAATAATTTAAATATATAAATTGAATATAATTTGGCTCATTTCATTCACAAAATGTGGGAAAATATAATTATCGTGTTTTATTTTTATGTAGTTGCTGTCAATCGTCGTCTACCGACGTCTATCGATGTCTATCGCCTCTCTTCATTATTATAAATGGTACAAACATAGATTCAAGTCGTGTTTAGCTTGTTGTAAAGGCAACAAATCTAAAGCTTAAAGGTCTACCAAATGTCTTTTGTGACCAAAACCACTGGTCAACTTCACTGTAGCCAGATTTGCTACACAGATCGGTAAACAGTTGTTCATTCCTCTGAAATCACAAATTGCTTTGACATGTCTGTGTGAGATACAATGAAATACAACATGCTAATTAGCTAGCTTTAGGGATGACATTAGTTGAACTTTGGATAAAACATTGCTAGCTAATTTCCCCTGCTTCCTCTGTTTATGTTAAGCTAAGCTAAGCTAATCACCTCCTGCCTTAATGTACAGGCATGAGAGTGGCATCAATTTGTTAGCAAGAAAGCAAATACGCATATTTTAAATCGTCAAACTAAAACTTTAAACGAATCGTATATATATAATATATTTGTGTTCTTGAACTTTGGACAGAGCTTGGTTAGGCTGAGGTAACGTATGCTAGCTGTAGCTCCATATTCACCACTCAGGCATGAGAAGAGTGTTATCATATTCTTGTGTAACGCTCAGAAAGAAAGCCAATAAGTGTATTTTCCAAAGTGTCAAACTATTCCTCTAATCTGTCAGGTTTACAGCTAAGCTAGGCTTTATTAGTTTATTGGCCCAGCTCTCCCTCCGTCCAATTTTACTCTGCTCTTCTCCTCTGTCTCTTTTCACATCCCATCCTTCCTTCTCTTCATATTTTCCTCCTTCCAGCCTCTCCGTTCAGTCCACCTCCCCTCTCCTTGATGCTTTTCTCTTCACAGCTTGCTTCTGTTCACTGTCCTCCTCCTCCTCCTCGTCTTTATCTATCGACTTCTCTCACCCTTTCCATCTGTCCTCCCCTCCTCTCTTCTCCTCTCCCTTCCCCTTCACCTTTCATTTTTCTCTTCTATTTTACAGACCGGGCGAAATGGAAATAACTCAGAATGTCGCCCCGTGCCATCAAAAGCACATTAACCTATAAAAGGCGAAACTCAAACTTCACCAAAACAACCCTCCCATAAATAAATTCAGAGGAAATAACACATCTTTGGCTCTTTTTTCTCTTTCAAGTCGAAGGGACTTTGCTGACTTGGCACACATGCATATATGATTGCCTTTGTCAGTGTGTCTGTGCGTGCACATATGAGCATGCATGTATTTGCATAATTTAGGGATTTATTATGGTGCAAATAATATGAGAGTGAGAGAGTGAGAAAGACAGGCCTTTGCTTCTCGTCCTCAGCTTTTCAGTGCAGTGAGCTTAGTTATACATTATGCACAGTTCTGCATCTTTAAAATAATCTTCTTTGTGCCCGTTACCCTGCAGAGTCTCTGAGGCTCGTGGTGATATCAGCTAGAAATGTGAATCCCTCCTCCTTCATCAGATTCAGTATGAATCTCAATATGTCATTTCTATAGTCTGAGATTCAATTCTTGAAAGATATTTCAGAGCAGATCAACAATTTGTTTGTTTTGCTGTCCTCTGCGGAGACAAATCTATGGCTTTTTTTTTACTGAGATGGGTGCAGCGCTGGAAGAAGTAGAAAGTAGAAATAGTAGAAATGCTCCATTACAAGTTAAGCTCTGCAATTAAAATCCAACCCATCCTACTTAGGGATTATTAAGTATTAAAGGTAGAGATTATGCATTTATGTATGAACTGGTGACGAGGCAGAGCTGATTTTATATGTATGTATATGTATTTGATCCAGTAGGTCCATCGGTCAGACCCCTGTAAAAGGGTCACAAAATAAAACAGTGATGATTTGTAAGACAGCTTTCTATATCTTATAATATTAGTTAAGTGTCCGATAAATTTTACATTTCAGCAAATAGTTAGTAGTGCCCACATGATCCTGAAAATAACATCTTAAATATTGTGCTTGTGATCTTGTTTGTGGTCCAGTGTGTCAGACTTATGGGGCTCACATTACAGAATATAACGGAAATTGAATATTCTATTCAGAACTATGTTTTTATTAGTGTAGAATCACCTGAAAATAAGAGTTGTTCCATTTTTTGTTACCTTAGAATGAGCCTTTTATTTCCACAGACACAGCGGGTCCCTCCTTCACGGAGTCTGCCATGCTGATAGGCCTCTACGGTAGTCCAGATTAGACAAAGTAATTTTCCTTTCATACGTTTTGTGGCTGCCATACTTTGTCCTTCACACTAAGAAGAAGAGGGTGAGGTGAGGGGGTGCAATCAGCAACTACACCACTAGACGCCACTAAATCTTACACACTGATCCTTTAAACATAAGTGTGCAGAAGGTGAATTATGAGTCACAGTCTACAGATGACATAATTGTGTAAAATTGTGAAAACATTAAAAGCAGTTTCAAGCCTGCAGAAGCTTCTGAGGTGATGATCAAGAAGACGATCGACGACTAGATGACACTTTAAGCATCTCCAGCGTTGTTAACACTGGTAAATAATCCTCAGAGAAATCGTAAGGGGTTCACTGGCTCCTCAAACATAAACTGATCAGAGTGTGTATTATCAGAGCTTCCTTTCAATCTGCATCTTTTGCTGCGTCGTTGTATCTCAGCCTGTTTACTTCCCTGCCCGCTTTCAAATACCCTCTTTGAAAGTCTCATAAAAACATTCTCTGAGGGTGGGCTTGGCTCTCCATCTCATCATCTGTCAATATGAAAACTTTGCATGATGATTAAATGCTCGTCCGAGATGCTCGTTCACAAAAGGAGACACACAAACACACAAGGCTATTATTATTCCACGCGTTCACACATTGTTTGATGAATGAAGCTCAAGGTTGTTACATATAATCTGGTTTGTTTGGTTTCGGAGAACATTTTGTGCAAAAAGAAATGTCTAAAAAAGAAACATCCACTTCAGCTGTGACCTTGCAGACGTGTGTATTTTCGTGCATGCATATGTGTGTGTGTCGTAATGAACTGCGCAGTAACTAATCAACTGGCTCCTCTTCATTCTTGCAGACAGAATCGTGTCCTTGGACCAAAACAAAACTTCAGCTGGAGGACCGACACACACACACAGACACACACACTCCAACAACACATCAGTGCGGTCATTATTTTTTCACTACTCTGTGACAGGCAGTAGGCAGTAACATGGTGTGACAGCGTTGTGTGAATATTACGTAAGAGAAAGGACAGTGAGGATACAGTGGAGCTGCAGGATGGAAAGTTTCAGCATCCCCCCTGTGTGATGTATATAATCCGGAGCCGACACATTCGGCAACCACCTCCACCGAAACACAGCAGGTGGGTGGCTGCTGTAAAATTCCCCACTGTGCCAGACTTTTAAGCATTTTCTGGCTATTATTATTATTATTGTCTTTTGGAGAAGTCAAATAAAATGGAAACAGTAGGATAACAAAAATGGAGTCAGAGGTGAACCGCTCTGTTTTTCTGAGACTGGGTCAGGATGTTTGTGCCAAAGTTGAAGAAAAAGTGCTAACGCAAAGCGAACATTTCACACTGCTGCACATTCAACTAGTAAAACCCAGGCCGGCCTTTATTGTTAAGTCACTGGAAAAGCAGTGTACTTGAGAGGAATGATATCACAACTTTATATGAGGCGGTTTTATTCTGATTCCAAGCTGCTCCTCTGGTCATTATTGGAATAAATGGCACCATATAAACGCAGCTACAGTTGGACTTCCAGAGTAAATCCATTAAACATTATAGTGTACTTAACTAACAGAGGCAGAAAGTCAGAGAGTCTTTATCCGGACCACTTAAAAATGGTCCCCAAATCTTGTTAAACTTTCCACCAGAGCCAGTTCTTGCATAACAAATTTTCTGGAAGCGTAGTGCGGAAGTCATTTCATGCGGCAGCAGTTTAAAAACAGACAGACAAGCACATTTCCAGTCCTTTAAGATAAGCTAAGGTAATGTGAACTTTACAAACACAAGTTGTCTGTACATTTTAAAGACAGAGCGCCTTCAGAGCTGCTGAAAACAACCACTTTGTGTAGTAATTCACCTGAAAAACGTCCTCCCGGTATACATAGAGATGTTAAATTGCTGAGTTAGTTTACTTCTATCACATAGAGGCAGGACAACTTTTTAAACCTCTCTCCTATTCACTCAGTTATTTCCTTATCTAATTCTTTCCTTTGCAACTGACCATCAGCCCTCGCTCGCTCCTTAGAAAATACATCAGGCTTCGTCTGGGATAAAGCGATAACATCGTTCCATCTTAGTCCCTGGTGTTTACACATTCTACCAACTTTTATTAAGATGGCATTCAATGTCTGACAGGAAAGTATGTTAGGAAGTAGGAACTAGAAAACTGTGAATAATGTGAAGAAAAACAAAATACAGAAAGCAGAAACAAAAGTATCAAAGACACCCAAAATAGAAAACCATCTCAACCATGATAAAAGACTTCAAGAATTCAAGATGACAATATCAATAAAGTGGAAGTAGACTGAATCTGTGTGACATTTTGTTCTGTGGTGACAATTAACACAATTACCTGTGACATTTCCACATCAATTGATATTTGTGCTGCTGTTCTTCGAGTTTTAATTAATCTGCACAACCACAAATTACACTTTCATTACAGAAATGCTGCAAATAAATGTCTGTCGTTGTGTGGAGAAACTCGTGCAGCTCTTTGGTCTTACATAGGGTGAAAAAAAAAATCTGTTCAGTTTTTGAACCATTATTTTGTATTTTTTGGCAGCAATGCTGAGAGAAGTGGAAGAAAAAAGGGATGATTGCACGTTAAAAGTAGTGAGAGCAACTGCTTTTAAAATAATAGGAAGTGGCTCTAATGAAAAAGCAAGAGAGAATGTAACATAACATATAAAGTAAGAGGTAACCTTTATGAAAAAGATGAAGTAAATAGTTATTTAATATGAAATGACGCTCAGTAAACTTGCTGTATTATGTAAGTATCACTGCAAATGAATTTTTCATTGAATTTATTTATATTTTTATTTTTTATTTTCAGTTGAGGGGGCTCCACACAGGCACCTTCAACAGAAAATATTATGTAACATTAGGCCCTATATTTTCTTTTTAAATGAGGTTTTTCTACACCTGACAAAAAAGTTTGCTGTCTGTACAGAAAAGAGCTGCTTGATTTCGCTTAAATAATTAATCAAACTAAGTTTATCTAAGTTAATTTGAAGTGAGATAAATCCCAAAAAATACTTTATTTTAATATTTTCAATGCCAAACTTTAGACAAGGTTTTAAAGATTCAACAGGAAGTCAGAAACAAGAGTCATGCTATCATGAAACCTTCAAAATAAAAAGGATCTTTCTTGAGAGGACCCTGGCCCCTGCTTGAAAATGTACATACCTAAAATGAATAGAGTATATCTACAAGGTCTATTTGAATAATTTTGTTTTGTTTGTCTTCTCTGGCTGCTGATTTACTGAATTTTATAGAACAATGGAGCGACACTGACGGAAACTGTTGGAATCGTCACAGTGTCAGAGAAATGGGTGGGTGGGTGAGCTGGTTGTCTTCATGACGCTATACACTTTATTAATTTGCTTGGTGTTGGAGTTGTGTTGGGTGTGTGTAAATATGACGTATATGTGCTTGTAGCAGAGTCTCTCCTGTTTAATTTAATGTGCAATATGACTGTGTTGTTACGTGATTAGTACAGTGTTTCAGGCTTTTTGTTGTGAAGCATCCAACGCAACAATATAGACGATACATCGATATGTAATAGGTGAGTGAAAGTACATTGTTACACTTTTATTTAATTCATGGAAAGTAGTAAACATCATAGTGGTGAGCATGTGAAAGAGTGGTCTGAGTCAGCTTTTAAATGACATACAGTACATCTATATTCAGTAATTACCTCTCTTTATAGTACTTTTCATTGTTAGCGGCGGAGTCCGCCACTCCCATGCCGGTTTCAAGCGATCTACTTACACACAAGGGATTTACAGGAATCAATGCAGCATGTAAAACCAGCTTCGTGTATTTAATCTCATTCATATCAGCGTCACCGTTTACTGTTCACTCTCTTTAACATCCTATCGGAGCTGTAATGAGTTAAACTGCTAATGCAAACCCGACATTTCACACAGCTGCCGCTTAACCGGTGAAACTCGAGGTGGCGTCTATTGTGAAGCAGTCACAGGGAATGCAAAGTTTTTGTCAGTGCTCTACTATAATCTTTATATAAGGCAATTTCATTCCGACTGAGCTGTTCCTGTGGTCATTATTGGAATAAAAGCAGTTTGATATAAACGCAGCTACACTTGGAAGTCCTGGAGCGAATCCATTAAACATTATTTAACTAAGAGAGACACCATGTCCACTTGAAAAGCTCCTACGTCTGTGAAGTGGAGTGGACCGTCCAGCTTCTCCCTCCTTAGAAAAATATCTCCCAGCTTATACAATCTACCATGAAAAGTTTCATTTGCAGTCTGAGGCAGAGGAGGAGTGTGTGTGTGTGCATTAAAGAACACTATTATACCAGTTTGGACAGAGGTCTGGACACACACACACACACACACACACACACACACACACACACACCTTCACAGACTATGAATCTATTTGATTGGATTAATCAGGAATTTCTCCACCTCTCCTCCCCTGTTCCCACCAGTGGAGTTAATTGCAGTAGAGCAATGGAGTGGAGGTGAATGGGGAGCTAAGTCTGATGTCCTGCCTCAGTTCCCTCTTCCTGCAGAAATGAGATGGGAGAAGAAGAAAAAAGGAGGAGGAGGAGGAGGAGGAGTGGGTGGTGGTGATGATAGTGGTGGTATGTGGAGGGCTGGAAGACGCACAGCAGAGAGAAAGTAATAGAAAAGTAAAGGTGTGTGGGTGTGAACGGGAGACGGAGAAATGATTTTTATCTCAGCAGGGAGGCTCCTGAGTGCTGCATGAGTGGAAAACTTTCAAATGGCCTTTTGCCTTTTTCATACACAAACTGAAAGACTGCACGCTTTTCTTTAAATAGGACTGTTAAACGACACTGTTGCTCTTCAGTGTGACTGAAATAAACTTAAATCTGAAAAGCTGTCCTTTCTCACAGATATGAAGAGGTGGATAAACTATGATGTCTAAATCTGAAAGCTAATGTAATGTCAGAAAAGTACAGATCCCTGAAGGAAGGGAGGGTGAGGAGACCTAATCTTCTAGGTTTTATCACATGTATAAAATATTGTTTAATGACGACTTGTTTATTATATAATTTCTTCAATTTTTATGCTAATTTCTACCTTCTTTCTAGTGAGTTAAAATTGGTGGGGATGATTTCCACCATGCTGTGAAGTTGTTTAATCTTGCTTTAAACTTGTGCTATATCCATACCAAGTGTCAAATGTGAAGCTGTGAAGTGAAACCCATGCAGAAGTGCCAAAAGTTGCAAGTCTTTGAATGGCCACTTGAGGCTGGATGCAAAACAAGCCACCCTCCATAAGGCCCCATGTTAAAACGTCCAACTTCACAACATGTTTACAGCCTGGTACAAGACTTTTAGAGGTTGTGGACAGTTAACAGTGTGACTGCCTGGATTGACATGTAGATGCTGTTACAGATGGCTGTTGTTCGAACACCAAGGCGTCATTCAGCCCACCTCAGGTCCACCGATAAACCATGTCTTTGTCGATTTTTAGATTAGCTGGGAGACGGAAGAGGTAGGACTACCAACCTGTGTGTGACATCACGCATACGCTATCCATTCTTTACATTTTCAGTGATAAATACACGTACTTGTACTTTAAAAATCTGAATGATTAAAACTGGAAATCCAATTCTTGCTGTCGGGATAAAACCAAAATATTTCTTGTTATAATGCCAAGGTTTAGCATCCGAATGTAAAAGTATATCTTCT
Source organism: Protonibea diacanthus (assembly GCA_028641955.1). NCBI lineage: Eukaryota > Metazoa > Chordata > Actinopteri > Sciaenidae > Protonibea > Protonibea diacanthus. The sequence continues at coordinate 16,840,912 of CM053988.1, read as the reverse complement.
ATCTAGATGTTTTCATCCATGTAGTGTATACTGTATATAATTTCAGTTTTTTCTCTTCCTTAACAAACTCAGTCCGCAAAAAAACCCTCAAATTAATCTGCATTGCTTCAATGCCACCGGTGTGAGATGAGTTTTGGTCAGTTTGTGCTCCACTGATTTCTTGCATGTGGATTTCCTGCACCAGCAGCTGGTGACGGTGGCTGTTCTGCCGGACCATACCTTCCGCTCAATGCTTCATTTCTCTCACCCTCCCTCCATCGCCCCGGTCCTCCTCCCCCCCCCCCGTCCACTCCACTCCACTCCACTCCCTGCACTCATTTTCTTCCTGAGCATCTTTGCCCCTTTTTTTTCCTATCCCTCCCTCATCCTCTTTCTATTAGTGCATCCCTCATTATTGTGCCCTCTGATACCATTCGACACAAGAACCAGAGAGAAAGAAAGAGCTGTATTAAACTCCTAGAAAGGTCACATGCAATAAAAGTACACAATTTGAAACACTGGATAGGTTACATATTGTCCACTTGCAATAGGAATTTAAGGGTCCCACAGAGCCTCCCTCCATGGAGGGCTCTACAGTCATTACCTAGCTGCATCCTTCTGAAGTCCTCTAAATTAAACAACAAGCCCTCCAAAAGACACACAAGTTTCTTCTGATCTGATGTATTTTGCACACTGGTTATCACAAAGATACAGGCACACAACACTCAGATAAAAAAAAAAAAAAAAAAAAACAGTAAAAAGGATGTTGTAGTAATTTAGTCTGCTGGTCACAAAGGCATGCACAGACTTTCTGTATCTGACCGGGATAGAGAGCGTTGAATTTTGGAGATACTCCTCAGAGGGTGGAGGGTTATTTTGGTGAGGGTGCTGATGTGTGAATAAAAATTCAGGTCAGCATTAATAATAACTTTTGACTTGGTCAGTGGACTTGGGGATTGGTACTCCAAACAGGCGCAGACCTGCTGCCTCTGAGCCTTCGCATCCAACACAACGATTTCCAGACCACGATGAAGCAGTTTCATGCCCGGAGTGATCAGCCACTGATTGTTATCATCCAATATTATATATTGTTAGATATGTTTGTTAAATATGCAATCAGCAGATCAGCAACTGTAAAAACTGATCAATGGTGCATATTGTATTTATTTAGAAGTGGATGTAACCTCTCCAATATGATGACAGCAGGCTTCATTCCAGTCATGATGGCGGTGAAGGAACAAAAACAGGGATTTATATATCTCTTATAGTGCCTAACTTTAGTGGATCATAACATATCAGGTATGTAACTAATCTGCAAACATTTTTCAGACCAAATGTTTCTACAGCAAAGACTGAAATTTGGCCTACATCAAGACGAGGTAAGCTTGGCTTGTAGCCTGGCAGCTGTTGATCACTTGTGGGTCCTAACTGGCCAGTTAGGAAGAGTGAGGAGTCAGCAGCTGGTATAAAACAGAGCGGTCAAAAGCTGATTGCTGTATAGATCAATTGATTCCAATGTACATTTCCCCGGAGTATTTAGTTTTCAGTAACCGGCTCATCAAGGCGAGGAACAAAAGAGAGGAAGGAGAGCCGGTGACAAGTTTGAGTTTAGATGAGCTGAGCAATTTAATTCATTTAATGACCCGATGAACAAAACTGTGGTTACAATATAAGACAGCGTTCATTTGAGTTTCGAGGACTTTGACAAGTGTGCGAGTTAGGATATCACTTTGTTAGAAAAGGAGCAATTATCAAGGTATTTCAGTACTTGATTTTTTAATACCGCTTTACCGGCTGCTATCATAAATAATAAATGATCAGAAATTAATTGAAAAAACGTGATCAGGGCTTTACGCGTCTCACAATTCAATTAGATGATTGTTATCCAGAGTAACCTCTCTTTAAGTTTGCAGACGATCACGCGGGACATTAAAAATATCAACTGATTAATGACGTACACCATCCATTCATCTGACCCGCCTCACTCTCATCTCAGCTGCGCCTTCTGTTCACTGCATCACCTCGCCTTCACCTTCACATCGATTCTACTCCAATATCAAGGAGGCGCTCTCTACTCTGTCATGTTGACGCCTGTTCTGCAACTGTCATATTGAAAGTATCACATCACAAGGAAAATGTAACGGCTTGCTCTCTCTTTACCGGGGGGGGGGGATTCGTTTGTTCTGCCTGCCAAAACCTTGTGGATGCTCGTTTTTATTTGTTCAGGAAGCACGTTAGAAAGACAAGACTTTAATGGCAGAGATGACTGAATTACCGCTTGCTAGAAAGCGTGTGACAGGCCGGGGTTGGCTGCTTTTTGTAGGTAAAACAGATTAAAATGAGTATAAGTGTGGTAGAAAATAACAAAAGTTGCTGAAGTGTAAAATGCTGAATCACTGTTAAATCATCCGCTGAATAACTCAAAAGGGTCAATGCAACCTTTATGTACTCGTGGACGTGACAAAAGGTTCAGACTGTTTAGTCTAAAGGTTAGAAGACCTTGGGGCGTCTCAGTTATTTTAAATATGATGTATTAGAAACTGGTTCTGGCTGGATGTTGCCGTTCCGTGAAGAAGACATGAGAGCTAAGAGGAGCCGTACACACCCCACTTTATGACCTTCTTCCTTGGGTATATGTAGGTGAGTGGAGTATTTGTTTTCAGGCTGACAATATACTATATTGTTTGCTTTCTGTGGCCGCTAGTATAAAGATTCATATGAATTCAGTGGAGCTGTTTGGATAAAACAAAGTAAATAAATCTGCCATTATTGTTCATATTAACGCCATGTTGCTGGAAATGAATTAATTAACCGCGTGTATTTCTATGGATTCATTCAAAGGAGGCATAAAACAATGCTGTGTGAGTGTGATGGAGTTTTCCTCAAATTAATACAGGAAACAAACATAAATGCCATATTTTCATCATGTTTTCTGGCACTTGTTTCCATCTTGTCGCGTCCTCTTCTTCTGCAGTGCTTGAACGATGCGACAAACCAACTTATAGTAATCACATCTCACAGATTCAATTGCATATTTTTTTCAAAATCTAGCTTAAATGTGCGCTACATTTGGATGGAAACAAACAGAATGATAAAAATCGGGATGATAAACCTTTCGGGCAGACAATCCTCGAAAAAGAGGCTATCTATATTCTCATCTCTGCAAACTGTGGGGTCACTGAGCTTCTGATACCAAGTACTGTAATACCACGGCAGATACTAGTACTGTTTATTATTAAAAGTGGCTGATTTTACTCCCAGATGCTAAAAAATGATACTTAAAAAACAAGACTATGAGCATCATTACTCTTATCGTATCGATCCATCCACTTAGTTTTCAGGGTTATGGTTTAAATAGCGCCTCATGAAGCCCTTTTAAAAGTGCTTCACATCTGTTAATGAAATGAAAAGTGAAACAAAAAAGAAAAGAAATGTGTTTGATGAAAAAATAAAAAAGAATAAATGATTATTCGTGGCAAACGAGCATCAATAAAAAAGAAAAAAAAAAGTCTAAACATAAGATTTAAAACACTCGACACAGTGTTTGCTGACCTGACCTGAGGGTGGCGACTTCCACAATCTGGATGTGTGATTGAATTTATCAAAGACTTGGCATTCTCAGAGGGTTAAGCTCAAAATATCCTGACTCGAACACCATTGTCAAGGCTTCACAGAAACACGTGCAGCCCTTGTGCAGCTCCGGCTGCATGTGTACACGATGCTGGCTCAGGCTCTGTTGAAAGCCGAGGGGAAAGGGCAAGGAAGAAAGAGAGGGAGCAGTGAAAGAAGAGAGGATGTGTGTGTGTGTGTGTGTGTGTGTGTGTGTGTGTGTGTGTGTGTTGAAGGCTGGTCTACCATGGAAGCCCTGGGGACAGGTACAGTCTTTGCCCAAGGCTACTGATGCATGTTCAGAGAGAGAGAGAGAGAGAGAGAGGATGGTGAGAAAGAAAACCTCCCTCTTTCTCTCTTTATAATATCCACCAACTTTTTCAGACAGGGGTGGGAGGAGGCAAGCCGCACTGGCAGTTGTGTAAGTGGCATGTGTCCTCTCCGCCACGGGCTCGGGCCACACTGAGCAGCAGGGACAGCTAAGTCCCCTGGGCTGGCATTACACTAGCAGGACCCATTTCAAGCAGAGGCCGTGCCATGGTCTGTGGCATCAAAACCGGCATAAAAAGGGAAATCGCTGGAGGGAAGCAAGAGAGAGGGAGATCGGAAAAAATAAAAAATAAAAAAGACGGGGGCAGAGGAGAGGGGAGAAAAGAGTGATGGAGGAGTTCTGAAGGAGAGAGCAAAAGAGCAATTTAGTCACTTAGTGGATGCTTCTTTTTCGAGCTTTCAAAGAACAGAGCAGATGGAGGTTCAAGGACACTTCGGCTGGACACCAGGCTGATGGACACCTCGGCTGTTTACACGCTTCAGACCCGTGAACTTGCTACCTTTTAACGACGGAGGAAAAAAACACGGTGCAGATTTCACGGATGTGACAGACTCTGATCTATACCGCTGTTCTTTTATCTCTCCAATCCCTGCGCCCTCCACCTCCTCCTCCTCTGGAGTACTGAGCCGGCTACTCAGAAGACTCCATCCTCCCTGCTGCACGTTATAACAGCTTTCATTGTTAGAACTATGTTTGCATCAGATCTCATAAGAATGATGCTTTGAATTTCAAAAAGTTATTAATAATAACCTTTTTCTCTGTTGACTTCTGAAGGGAAAATGTGCCTCCACAGAAGCAGGCAAAGGGCATGATTACAGCTGTGCCTGTGCGCACTGCAGTGTGGCTTTGAGCTAGATGCTGACGTCAGCATGCTAACTTTGTCACAATGACAATGCTAACGTTTACCAAACGCTGCTCGCATGCTAGCATTTAATTAACACTAAAACAAAGAAGAGCTGAGGCTAGTAGTGCTGTTTTATATAGAAATTGGTATTTCTTACAATTTAGCGTCTCCAGTTTCTGAGTGCAATACCACTAAATATGCACAGTTGCACAGGTCTATCTGTTATGATTTTACTACTTATGATCAAAAAGTAGTGAGCCGACAACTTTGCTAGCTGCCAAACATTCAGTAAACACAACAACAGAAGACATAGCAGCCAGCGGTGCATCTCTCTTGTCCGACTGCTCCTTGCTCGGTCACTCTCTCCTTTTCTCCTCTTAGCTTCCTGAACCTTCTGTCTTTGTAATTATAGAGGCTGCTGAGCCTGGTTACATCGCCTGCTTGGCCAGCTCCAGTTCTGTTACGACAGTGGCTCCGCTCCTGGCCAGCATTTAACCTGCGCCCTGGGCCTAAATGCCTCTTCTTCTTCCCGGTGGTCCAAAACGCCTGTGGTACAAACACTAAGACTCCCCCAGTGCTCTCAGCTCACAGTCTGGGCAGCGTGGTTAATAATCTTAGCTAACATTAGCTAAAAGCAGAATAAAAATATGTTATTGTGTTAATAATACACATGATTACTTTTATATTTTTCAAATGTTCTACAGATTTTGTGATGATCGTTGTCATAACTTCCTTCAGCCATGACAATCGTGTAGTGAAAATCTGACATCATGACAGTCCTGGTGATAAAACAAAGAATTGGACAAAGAAAATCGCTAAATGAAAAATCTGATTATCACCAAAGTTATTATAATTCATCTCAGCGGCATCTTGGGTATCTGTCATGCCAATGCATCAGATAATTGTTGAGATATTTTAGTCTGGAACTAAAGATCCACAAAAAAAATTCAATTACAAAATTTCGATAGCCTCAGCTACATCCAACACAACACTGTCTTCTTCCAACAGCTTGTCCGTCCAAGTGTGTTTTCAAGGGCACTTCCCTTTTGATTGCTCCGTGAAAAGGCTTAAAAAACAAGCAAGCCCTGAAAAGCGAAGGTGGATGGTAGGAGGGGGTGTGAGCCTTAGAGAAAAGCAAGGCAAAACTTTCACGCTCGGCTTTAGTCGCCTGTTTCTGCCAATGTTTTTCCTTTCATTAATTTATGATGACATCGATCTCGGTTTTAACAACAAAGCGAGGAAAAGAGGACTGATTATAATCTCGGTATGTCTACTTTATACGGTGTGAGATTCATATTCAGCTCTCTATTGTACTTCTTTCACATATGAGAGTTGTCAGTAAAACTACTAAAAATGGTGCATTAAATCGATCACTGTTGCCAACTTCCCTTTGTTGTTTACTGCCAGCTTACACATCCAGCTGACACAGAACATCATGAACATCCCATTTGGAGTCGTGTTTCTGGCCACCTGATGAATGTACGATCAATATTTACTGATATTTTAGCTCTTTGTTTGTAGCGTACACCTGACTGAGCTTGTGGGCAGCTTAGGGGCGGTTAGGATTTAGCATTAACACCACCAGAAACCTTTTGACCACCAAATGCTCACAGCCTGCGGGCTTGTAGCTTTGCTCCTGCAGAAGATGGCACTTATAGTCGGCCGGGATTTACAGTCTTATGGTGGATCCCAACAGTGACCCAGATTCATGTTGGAAAAAAAAAAAAGCATTGAAATGTTCAAACAAACTTCTCAGACAACTCCAGCAGCACAAGCCCTTGTTTCTCATCACTGCCCATCTGTATTCCCAATACGTTGCGCCCACCTTTGTTGTACCAAAGTATGATGTTAGCTGTAAAATAAAACTTTTTTTTGGTGCACTCGCTTTCTCACAGAGTCTAGTGTAGTTCCACTTTGGTTGGTGATTTTCTGCCTTTAGTCTTGTTGCATAGGGTGTAAAGTAAAACTGTACAGTATATTACAAGTGGTTGCATCGTTAGAGCGTGCTACGACCAGAATTTAAAAAAACAAAACAAAATACAACATCACAGATTTTGAAAGAAAAGATGTCCATTGTTTTTACTGCCAGTGGTGGTGGCTAGCTTTAGTTAGCAAAACTTAAAGATATTGCTGCCATGTAACTGACATTTCAGATATTATACTACAGTTATACCACATTTAGCATGTGATACATAAAATCTAAATGAAATAACACAGGAAACACACTTTATCTCACCAGGGGACATACATTTTCTATAAAAACAAGCATGCTATGATGTCAATGACTGCTTTTTTCAGTTTTCATTTTGACACTTATTAGATGTTATACAGTGATGAGGATGTCTCAGAAGTATAATTCCCATTGTGTTTTGGGGGATGTAATCAGTAGGTGAAATGTTGCCACGGATTCGGTGAGTTACACTGTGGGCAACATCTTTTTTCTTTGTTTATATTTGTTTACGTTTTGTCAAAAAGGTAAAATTTAAGTATACGGAAGTAGTATTTGTACAAGTAGTAGTAGTAGTAAAATATAAGAAGTTTGCTTCTCAGATAATTCTCAGGCAGGTCCTGAAGTTATGGGAAGTGCCTTTCCTTCTATGATTTTTAAGTGAATGCACTGAGCAATAACCTAAAAATATGTGCATCGCAGCTTGAAAACATCTGGTACACAGTGAAGAGCTGACAGAAAATGAGGGAGCGACTGAGCGATGGGAGGTGACACATTCCTGGATGGACTCAATCCAGGAACACGCAGCGCTGTAGCGATTATATAGATAGCATCTTAAAACTCGAAACTCTACGCCACCGGATTGTCCCAGTGATATCATTAAAGCTACTGACCCCTGACAATCTTGGGAAATGAAGGGAAATTCAATTAGCCATTATCCTGTAACTACCACATGTGAACAGAGCGTCCACTGTTCGGCAAAATGTCATTATATAGTCTCACTTTGAGTACAAAGTACTACAAGCTGTGCTGAAAATATCTCAACAGTGTGTGTTTTTGCTGCATGTCATCCGGAGAAATATGAAAAATGATCTGTGTTGTACACGCAGTTCTTTGAGATTTACACTTCCTGTTTGTACGGACACTCTGCGCTGAGGTAAATTTGAATTGCAGAAGTAAATGTCTGCACAATTTATGCATTATTTTATATTTAATGGGATTTTAATGATATTCCTGCATGTCACTTCACATTTGAGGACAGCTGAAATAGGAACAGTTCAGTTTTGCAGAAAATATCCCGAGGGAAATCTACAGCATCTAATGGCCGACTGCAGCTATCATCCAATAAAAAAGTTAGAGGTTTAACTTTATCTGTCATCCTTAGGCTCATAATTACACACGCACCCACACCCACACACAGACAGACAGACAGAGGAACACACGAAATGACTATTCAGTAAAGCACACATAGATCTCCTTTATCGCATCTTGCCGGAAGCTGACAAACAACTGTAATCTCCTGAACTGTGTTGACTGACACAGTCCATTCTAAAAAACACCAATTTTCTAATGCTCTATTTTCAGTTTTCTTATAATGCTATTACACTGAAGGGAGAAAGATAAGCCTCACAGCGTGGGAGTGATGGAGGGACACAGACACAGGAGAGAAGAGAAAAGAGAATAAAAGCAGATAGAAAAACAAAGAATAGAGATGCAATGAAGATGGAGGTCGCATTTTGTCTCTCCTGCTGTGCGAATCTATGCAGCTGGGAGTGTGTTTATAATTACTGTACTCGAGTCCAATTCTTAAAATGCAAATGTATCTGCTTATGTAACTAAAATAAAGTTTCTTTTGAAGTTAATACAACAGGGCAACTGACAATCCATCTATCCAATTTCTGTAACCACATATCACAGCTGACATTGTACATTGTACTGTACTCCACCTTAAAGTCTGTGTAAGGGCAATTCTGAGATTTCTTTCAAAGTACATTAAATATGTTGGAAAATAGTTGCTGAAAACACTTGAAAAGACTTTGAACGGTATATTACTGAAATGCGGAGTTAGACGTTAAAACACGTTTTCAGTCCAGGATTTTGTGGGCGGTCCTTAAAGGGTGGCTCGATGACACGCTGAGGCCACCCTGAGCATACCCCTGCACCCCTAGCAGAGATGGAGATGAATTCATCTCGCAGAGTGTTTCAAAGTTAGTCATGCCATTTTCTGAACTCATCTGACACATTTCAGATGCTTCAAAATGGCTGCTCGACTGCTCCCGCGAGTGGGCGTGGCTTCAGCACATTCAGTAGACACGCCCCCACAGTCCTGGACCTGAGAATACTACTCATTTTTACCTGATTCTGACACCTAATTTCATAAACTTGTTGATATTTTTAATCATTCAAATTTGGACAAATTCAGAACTCATATTTATTCTTACTTTACACAGTCTTTAAATGTTTATTTGAGCAATATGAAGCCAGATATTTCCAGCGCGTTGACACGGCTCACAGAGGTAACATGTAACTGAGCACTTCTCGGGGGAGTATATGGAAAATGTCAGCTGTGATTAAAGTGGCAAAGGTAGTTTCATTATTTCAATGCTCAATAATTTGTTTAGTAGTCATATCATTAGTTCACCAGGTAATTAGACAATTTTCAGTCCAAACAACCATCCGGGCAGAACATAAATTAAACAAATGGTCCTGTAAGTGGTTCAATGCATTTAAGCAGTCGTAAGTCATTCTTCTGTCTTCCTGTCAAACATAATATTCTTCCTCTGGATTTCATCAGCTCGCTTCCACAGAATTATTATTGGTGAACTTGAAAAAGTCATTAAACGCTGACTGAAGTGCTTCAAAAGGTTAATTTATTTGCTAATCATTCTCCTTCTGTGAACAATTACAATAAATCACTCACTCCATGAAGAACTGCACTTTCAGTTGAGAGAGTTGATTTCACATTTTACTGGCAGAGGCTGAAATAATGTGCATATTTGTGTCCACATGGGTGTATGAGATGTGTGTATCTGCTGTGTAGTGTGCCCTGGGAAGGATTTTCTTCCAAACAGACTACCGAACACAACTCTGACACATGCTACAGTACATTACTGTTTTTTTCTTCTGTGGGCTGTTTTCTAGTACAAGTTATTTAGCCTAGTTTGAGTTTTATTGGTGAAGAAACCAGAACTCGCTACATCTTCGCATGGTTACCTGTTGTAGATGTCGTCGTCCTCCCCTCCCCAGCCCCAGTACTCATTGGGGAAGCCGTTGATCTTCAGAAACTGTTTTTTACTGAGGCCTGACACTCCTCCAAAGTAGCCTGCGTAGGGCAGCCTGCGGGACAGGAGAGAGGAAGAAATGGGATAGATTAGGGTGGGAGAAACGGCGAGTGTGGGGAGAAGTTATAAGGGTATAAGGACAAAATAATGATAACGGTCTAAACAATCCAAGCCCTTTGGTTTGTTTAGCGATTGGCAGCTTCAGCTATCTTTAGCTTTGCTGCGTGTTACCTCTGTTGTAACTACAAGCTTCATCTCCTGGAAGGAGGACTGAATTTCAAAATTTGTCACCCCAACAAGATGTCCAGTGTCTTTTATGTATAAACAGAGCTGTTGTTTTCCGTGATTAATGCTGAAACCAAATCCAGAGGATCACTTTTAACATCCTAGTTATTCAAATCGATAACAAACAACAGAAAGGAACAGCGACTGAATCACGATGGCCTCAGCTGTTTGCAGCATTAGCGTTAACTTAGTCCTTTCAGGTCTGTGTACACACAGTAAGACGAGAACATTTTCTCACCCAAATAAATATCAAATAAACATGGTAACACACTCAGGTTATAGTTAATAATAATTACTTTTTCCAGTTTCTCAGAGGAAGATGTAAGCCTCTGCAAAGCAGAGACTACTACTGTCACTACTGTTCATCTGTGACTGTGAATCACGAACAGCACATGATGTGATGCATTAGGAAGACTGTTTTTTTTATATAGGTTTTTACAAGGATGACAGAATTTACATGTGAATAACATCTTGAAGTGTTTTTAGGCGATCAGATCTTTTCTAACGTGTCTTGTCTTGGATGCGTTTCTAAGTGGATCATTTATGGCTGCCTTTTTTTATGAAGTGGATAATGTATATCCATATATAATCCACTCAAGACACGTAAAATGGTATCTCTGCGTACTGTGGCCCCCTGGTGCTTATAAGCAGCTCAATGAACATCATTCCTTAAAAGCTTGAAAGTTACCTTGTTAGCTCGAATGCGAGAAAGTCAAGTAGAAAGTTTCCTGTGTGTGTGCAGCATCGGTCATTTACAAAGGAAATGTCAGATAACGCTAAATTTAATTTCAGAAGTGCCCTGACATGAATCCTGTGACCTTGAATGATGAATTAAAAAACATGATGAGAGCTTAGAGGAGAATAAATGAGGGAAAGAGAAGATGAGGACGGAGAGGACGAGAATAAAGAGAAACAGCAAAAATAAAATAAAAACCCAAATTAAAATGAGTTTAAGAGGAAGACAGAAGGCTAGAAAAAAAAAACATGACATAATGGAGGAGGGTCAGTGCCATGTTCATGAAAGCACCAGCCACTTATACCGTGTGTGTGTGTGTGTGTGTGTGTGTGTGTGTAGAGACTGGACAAAACTGGGCGGACAGGCGTTTTATATTTTTCCTTAAAAGTCGTGAAGCTAGTGGAGCGGGACGGACGTCAGCTGCAAGTGTCATGACAGCCGCCTGAAGTCTAACCAGAGGGTGATGCATGTGTGTGTGTGTGTGTGTGTGCGTGTCTGTCTGTCTGTGTGTGTACATGTGTGTATAATCTGTACAGTATGTGTTGTCAAACGTACGACAGCTCACTGTTGAAAGATGACAAGCAGAAACTAATGAGACCGTCTGTTTCTGCACAAGTTCTCCCAGCAACAATATGGTGAGTGTGTGTGTGTGACAGAGTGAGCTTCAAATGGACACGTGACCGGCGAAGAAGAAGAACAAGATAGAAATCGAGACTGGAAACTGTTTTTAATATTTTTTATTACTAAGTCTTGCTCGAAGGACGATAAACAGAACTTTAGTAATTTCTTCGACAGCTGTGACTCTATAAACTTAATGTGTGTTTGATTATTTCATCGGAAAATTGCGATCATCATCAATCATCATCAAATCTAACTCTCAGACATGACTGAGATACAGTATAAGCATGACTATGATGAATATTTGGCAATATCGCTCTGTCAACGTAGGGACGAAAAGCACTTAGCACCATCCTCCTTCAGTTTTAATATTTTCTGTCTCACATTCGACAGGTCAAAGGTCATCATCATCAGCTCCTCTGGTTTATGTGTTTACAGCCGGTACTAACTTGGAAGATAAACAAACCTGTGGCAGGTGATTAAGTGACATTTAGTGACATTAATTGGACAATTTGAAGTCATTTCATTCTGCGGGGAAACAATATTTTAAAAACAATATATCAGGCACCGCTGGACAGATGAAGCTGATCACTGCTTTAAATCTTCAACCTAATGTCCAAAACTTGTCACTCACGTTTTACAAATGAAGATCCTGCAATTAAAGGCTGAAATTCCTCTAAGAGTGTGACATTAAAGGCCCTTACAATCAAAAAGCTTCTTTCTGTGAGTGTCAGGGTCCAACATGAACACAGACTTTTATGCCAAAGTTGGAACAGTTTAGTTTTTCCACTTGACAAATTTCGCTGGTTTGAAGTGGGTGTGGCTTTGTTCACATATTACCTCCCTTTAATTTCCTCAAAATTGACAGTTCATGTTGACCCGTGTAAGTCCTTGAAAAGTGTGCTAACGTTGCCAGGACATGACATAGCCTAAATGTGCTCTTTGTAGATGTTCAAATGAGCTGTAGCACACATACTGTATACTGTGCTTACCCAGGGAGCAAACATTTAAACATCCACAAAATTCTGCACAGTGGTATTATAATTCAATACATTGCATAAGGTCCTTTGAGAGACGATAATTTGTGGACTGTTTTGGAAAGCGGCGTGTTGTGAAATGGACTTCAAGGTGACCCTTTCTGCTCGGAGAGCTGTTAGGTGTTGTGAGGTGCTAAGGTAATGGAATAGCACTTAATGTGACCTGACTTTCACTGGCAATGTTTTCACCATTTATCACAAAACAAAACAAAACAAAAAAAAAACTCCCAGCACTTTTACATTCGAGAGCAGCTAAGGTTGTCTTCCTGAAAATGACTCAGCTAAAATACAAAATGTACTCTCTGCCCCAAGTAGGCGTCATGTAAATTAAATCTGATTTCATTAGCTGTTTGTTTGTTTCTTGCTTGCTGATGTCACTTATTTCAGAAGCTTCCTTAATGCTAAAACTAGAAGGACTGAAACTGAAAAAGTTGTGGGGACTCAAACAACTTTGACTTTGGGAACCAATTTAATTTCTGTATCAGCAATTAACCAAAATCAACCCTAAAAACAACCAGGCTTCACTTTTAACCCCTTTTCTTTTCATTTTCTAGAGTCCGACAAAACTCTGGTGAAACTGTTTAGTCGTTACTGATTCACCGCTAATAAGAACCACCTGGCGTAGTGTTTGTTGCCAGATAGCATTAGCTTATTGAGCACTATATCAGGGACCTGCTGGAGCCCCTGAGGGTCTAGAGTAGGATAACTCTTGTAAACTGACAGCTCTTGGATGGGTAGGTCACATTCACTGGCCATGTTTAGGCCATTAATCAATACTTGTAGTGCTTTTAGATAATTAAGGGCAGGTGTGGAGTCATTATGTTAAAAGACACAGCTAAAACAGGACCCGACCATTCAGTGCAGCTGGTAAACTGTTGAGCTCTTCTTTGCCACAATGCATTTTGATCACACGTGTGAGAATAACCCTGAAAACAGCAGGAATCTTCCTTTAAACTGGCATCCATCGTACAATCAGCCTCTAGGTAGGATGTACCTCTCGTATAAAGGTTTTTGTCTTTCAGTATATTTCCTGCGTCGGGTTTTCCTCCATCAAAGAAGCCCAAGGTTCACGGTGCTGGTTATTATAAGAAAGGTTTTTCTGTATTTCACTATTTATTTTCTTCTTCTGTGTCTGTAAAGTCTGTTGAGATTTCTTGGTGATAAAGGAGCCTCCACAAACATGGATGACTGCTGATCCCAGTGCACATGAAGCCAAGATTAATGTAGCAAACAGACTAGTCAGTGTATATTTCTCTATTTTATGTGTATTGGGATGCAACTAACAATTATTTTTCTGCTGATTTTCCTTTGTGTGGTCTATACAATGTCAGAAAATGGTGAAAATGCACACTAGGCGTAATGAATTTTAAGGACATGTCATCAATTTGCTTGTGTTGTTTGACCAGTAAATCAAATTTAAAGATATATTTAGTTTTAGGGAAGAGATTTAGGGAATCTCTCAACAACTGAGAAGCCTGAATTAGAAAAAAAATCACATTTTTGTTATAAAAAACTAAACAAAATAATTCCAGATTACATTTCTGTCAACTCAGTTTGTGTATATTTATTAGTTTCACTCTATGTTTATTCTTGTGGTGATTGATATAGTTTTTCTGATTCAGATATAAAATATGGAAAACACACCACACATGTCGCCTTGTGCTACAGATACAGTAGCTGCTCAGCGACTTGCTTGTTGGTCCAGTACTCAAACGCAGTCTTTTCACTCACTGTACTCTTGACTTGTTTGTTATGCTTTGTGTAAGTTTGTGTCATGTGTTCTTGTTAGGACTAAAGAAGTATGCCCAAATAAAAATAAAATAAAAATTGACAGCAGTGAACTGTGGTGTGTGTATGTTCATGTTAATTTAGGCTTCAGACAAAGATTTGAAAGTATAATGAGACCTTGTCACATTAAATACTGTGAATTGTCTGTCAGAACAAAGACTATAGGCCATCTCATTCCTTTTGTTAGGCAGTCAATAGCATATTTAAATTCTGCATATTTACATTTTATAAAAGAGATGAGCTCAAACTAAACTTAGAAATGAGTCTTTTGCAAACACAATACACCACATTGTATTCAAATAGGCTGAACTCAGGTCGAGACTTATAAAAAGTGAATGCAAGCAGAAGTATGCTCCCTCTAAAATCACTCTGCAATCTGAAATGTATCCTCTCACCTGAAGCCAAACTTGTCCATGGCGATGGCAAAGTGTCTCGGCTGGTCGTAGCAGTGGTAGAGGTTGCGGTCGTCCATTGGGATCAGGTCCACATCGCTAAAGATGAAGCAGTCGTACTCTGCGTCCTTCAAAGCCTCCGTGTAGCCCACATTCAACAGCTTGGCACGGTTGAAAGTGTCCTCACCCAACTGCAGGAAAACACACAGGAAAGATCATTACTTCACTGTTTAGATATACAGATGAGGAGTGCTACGTTATTGTGTTGAAAGGCTCTGTGCGGAGAAAAAACAAGTAGTCGTCTGGAACACAAATCAGAATGTATGTTTAATAAACTAGATGACAGATACCATAACTGTGTCTGTAATGTAAAATGTGCCCTTAAATTGTGATTTTAAGGTTAAAGGTAGACTCAAATAAGACTTAAAGAGCGCACTTAAAAGGTATTCAGTGAGAAGGAGAGACTGAATAATGCCAAAATATACAAAACATGTTATATGTGTTATATTTCAACATAAATCAAAGTGGGCTAGTGTGATGTGTGGAAGCCAACTGCAATTATGAACTGGGCTTTAACATGTTTATGTATGTTAAAAACAACTACAGTAGATGCTGCTACAGGCACTGATGCCATAAACAAAGAGAATATGAGTCAGACTTAGCCAAATGAGGTTGGCCTTACATCAAAGATGTTTTTTTGTGTGTATTAATCCAGTATGAACTGACGTGTTTATTGACCCCAAGAAAAGATCAGTTGCCTGAAACCGTGAAACAGATCTGCTGCTTCAGTTTAACACCTTAAAGACAAAATTCCAGTATTTTTGCAATTTATCTCCTGTAGCTAGGAGGGAAAAAAAACTAATGCACATAGCTAGTTTCTGTATTTTTTTATTTACTTATTTTTACTCAGACACAAGCATTTGAAATTTTTGGAGTTTTAGAAGCTGCAGCTTGCCCAGATATTTTTCAGCAGTTTCTCCAACTCTCTATAACAAAAGGCGACAACTGCACAGCCAAAATGGCCAATTATATCAGGACCCAAAATAAAACACTCAGGAGGTTGAATTTTAACAACTATCTGTTGACCTCTGTTCTTATATTTCAAACAAAAAGAGACAAATGTTTATTACTGCAGACTGTAGGTCTCTTGCTGGCTAGTGAACCTGTTGTCGGTAGCACAAAACAGCTAACTAATGGGCTAACTTGCGTTTATGTTTATCTTTGGTGATGTTCCGGTGACCAATGACAACATTTATTTAACTTAACCTGCTCAGAAAGATTCTGAATACTGCTGAATTGTATTTCCCAAATCTCTAAAACACAGGGGGAGTGCTAAAGTTATGATTCATACGGTAGTTAGCAAGTATAAGTAAGAGGCTCCACTTATGCCAATTTAATTGTCTCTTATCAGGATGAAACACTTTCACTTACGCTCACTAACACACATACATCTCCACCTGACCACATCACAAATCTGATAGCAGTTTGTTTTGGTTTCCCTGGGCTACATGCAAATATAGGTTGGTCCTACTCAAGTCCAGAAGTTGATGGTAAAACACCTGAAGCTGTTGTACTGTACTACTATCATGCACTTTAGCAATTAGTTACAACAATTTACAGTTTGGCTAGCTGACAACTAACACAATCCCTCACCCACACCGATCAATGCTCTCTGATCCACAAAAACACTTCCAGGCCGGTTGAATGACGGCTAATCAGTGTAATTTTAGTGTAACTTCAGCCGCCATTGTCACCTTATATTATGATATCCGATAGATAGAATGGAATAGACAACGTGTAAACTGGTTCACAACAGCCACAATTGTTATAACAGGTTGAGAAATACCAGAATTTTCCTTGAACACAGCCAAACATGATGAAGATTCAGTTTTAGAGCATCACTCAGCATCACCGTTAAGCGTCTGTGCTGGTCTGTATTTATCTCTACATACAGCATGAACTGATGTGTGTACTGACCCCAAGAGAGGCGGCTGCTGTAGTAAAATACATCTGTTTTTCAGTCTCCGCATGGCTCAGGTTCAACACTTTGGCTAAGATAAATGTATTCTTGCCAAGCAGCATAGTCGAGGTTAATATATATGACAGTTATAAATTCAATAATGTACAAGGCACTGTATGTCTCTTTCTGCAAAGCCCTGCAAGACCCCAGCTTGGCTTGGTAAAATCCAAGTTCTTGTCAAGCTGCAGGGAGGTCAGCGAGCAAGAAGTGAAGTTACTGTGCAACTTGACACTCCTTGGCAGACACTTTTCTGATGCACGTCGACAGTCCGTCCTCTTCCAACATTCTCTAAATTTATTCTACTTTTCGTGACAAGTGCAGTGAAAAAGCCCAAGAAGAGGAGAGACAGAGATGTGCCGTCCAGGAGGGAGATAAAAATCCAAACCGTTTGTACCGTCAGTACACGCATTAATCGACGGGTAAACAAGACGATTCCCCCTCAAGAAACGCTCTTATTCACTTACTGTACGACTCCTCCATTCATCCAAGTATAAATGGCCTCATGTCCTTGAGCAAGCGCAAGTGCAATCTTTATCGCATCAACTGAAGCCAAACCTGGGTGAGAGACTCTGCCCATTGTGTGAAAAAGCTGCAGAGGATTAAAAAAAAAAAGACTGAAAAGAGTAAACAGATGGTTGAATGGTGAAACCTTCACATCAGTCAATCAAGTATCTGGATGATGAATCAATCATTTAATAATCTGTATCAGGTTTTGGGAGATTTTCACCTTTTTCATACATTCAGCACCAGAAATTTTGAGGCTCTTCAGAAACCTGCGTGACTTCACGCATACGCCGTTCATTATTTATACTGTCACTGACTGTTACATGAATGAAAAGTTATTTTCCCTGACATACCATTACAGTACAGCGAGCTACAAATAATTGTACTGTATTTGCACTGTAAAATGAGCTTTTTGAGTTATCGTGACTGTAATATAGACTTTCATGCAAATCTGTCTTGTGTAATACTGTTAAGCCTGTATGCAAAATCTCTATGTGAATGTGTGGGGCCCCTGTATGACAAGATTACATTTGTTTATGTAAATGAGAAAGGGTCCCTGTGCGAAGCTTCATCCCTCATATCATAAAAAAAAAAAAAAGACTTCCCAGTCGGATGGATGTCTCAGTATCTTCAGCATGTAGCAGAACAATGAACCACTGTTACAAATATGCTGCAGTCACATATTTCCTCGGCCATTAGGGAAAACCACCCACTTTTGACAGCACAGAAAACCTCTGAGATGATTAATGCATCTGCTGCCTGTCCTTACTTCTGTTCAGGATACACTTAAGTTTTTTTTTGTTGTTGTTTGTTTGCAGGTACACTTGTTTCCATACTGGTGCATTATCTGTATGGACCAAGCGTGAATCAAGTACAATGCGTAATCCCCTCGGTAAGCCCACTAATACCTGAGATTTCAGAGCATAATCCCCCGTGCAGGTAACAAAAAAGTCTATTGTCACAAATCCACTGGGGCTCCAAATATCAGCTAAAGTGGTCTTCTGTCTGTTTCTGAACAACAGTCGAATCAGTAGGTTGGAACAACATAAGAGCTGAGGAGAGAAAAATATGACAGATTCAAGCCCAGGAATGAAAAGAAAAGATCATTGGCTGATATTTCAGAACAAAACAAACAGTGGTATTTTACATAAATACAAAAATATTGAATGATTCCTGCGTCCTGAAACAAAATATATGCTGCAGATGAATAGATGAGTTTTGGTGTAAAACTACAATACTCTAATCTCTTAAAGTAATATTAGTAAACAAACAGTATAGCGTACTCTAAGTACTTTTTAAACTAAACCTTTGCACAAGAAGGTCTCAGTGTAGGTACAATATGTAAGATCTAGCTGGCTCTATTTACAGAATATGGCATAAATTCAGTATAATATATACAACTGCTTTTATTAGTGTATAATCACGTCCTCCAAAGACACCCACCAGCAACTCTCTGCTCGAAGATTTGATGAAAAAGCCTTTTATTAATTTTAGATCGTTTTATTGTAAAGATTTCTTACTGTCTCTTATTATTATTAATAATATTTATCTTGTTTGATTTTATATTATTTTAAGCCGTTTCAACAAATTCTCCAAAATGACATATGTTCAGGTTTGATTCAAGCCTGGTCTGGAGGACATGTATTGTAATATCTCCTATAAGTAAATACTTGTAAAAATATGATGCTCCGCTGTTCTTTTTGTGCTGCAAGCTGCAATCAATATATATGCAGATTCAAATTTTCTTAAACATACATGCATTTGTTTGCGTGTTCGAGAGACAGAATGAGAAATCTTCTCCCTGCAGAAGACCCAATATATCTAAACTGAGCGCTCTTTTTGTGCTCCTAACCTCATTAAGCATTATTGCGGTCACTGTAGATTATAGTAATAAGACGTGTGTGTGTGTGTGTGTGTGTGTGTGTGTGTGTGGGCGTGAACCTCCCAGCATCTCAGCTTTATGGCGCTCTACATCTTTCCTAATCACTTCCTGCCATAAGTGAGTTCACATCACTTGCAGGACGTGAGGTAAACTGACACCCATTATATCGGACAGGCCATTTAAGTAGAGGCAATGGGATTAATAGATGCAGTGGCCTGCAGGCTTGTGTGTGTATGTGTGGGGGGGGTGTTCTTATTTTTGATGTATTATTCAGATTTTTGTCTGAACTGAACAGTATACTCTGCTTGTGAGGAGTTGCATTTTTGTTGTATTTTAAACCTAAATCTATGAAATGCACATGCACAACACATTTCTATCTCACAATCTAACCTGGCAAGAAGCTGTATAGAAGAGGATGGTGCACTCTTGCTCTGTATTCAGACCAGTCCGTCTCCCACTACTCTCTTTGTTGAATTTTTTTCAATGCTGGTTATTTTATTTTGTTGACGCTGTGTTTTCTGTGGACTGCTGTCGGCTGCATTTTGCATTTTTACCCCCCTCTCCTGTTGTTTCCTGACTAAAATCCATCCCCAGTGTTTTTCACCCACAATGCACTAGAAAGAACTGCTCAGTCACAATTTGCCTATAGAGGCCCAGAGGGGACAGTAACACTGCTCAGAATATTCGACAAATCAACAAATTACATGTTGACAGGGTGAAATGCAGAAAAGGGGGCTCCAATTTAGCAGAGGGTGCCTGTCGGCTCCTCATTTGCAATTTCACAGACATCTTTTAACTTTCAAGGACATTTCTGCTCCATTAATTTTTGATCAGGCTGTATATAATACAGTGTGCATATGCATGTGAATATGTGGTCTCAGCGTTGTATAAATTAGTTTACTGACAAGTGTGACAAGTACGTGTGTGTCACAACTTCTTTGGCTTGGACCTCTGCCACTTCAAGCTCAAAGACATTTGGAGAAAAATATCACAAAATGCAGATAATGAGATCCTGAGACAGACATTCAACTGGCAGCATGTTTGAAAACATCCGTCACCTTCACCCTTAGTTCAGTGTACTGCACAGACCCTTAGCTTGTCTCTGAAACTAATTAATTCTGCAGAAAAATCTCCTTTAATATCAATGTTGGCTGGAGCCGCTTGAATTTAGACAGGTTCCAAACTACAGACTTTTATTAGTTCACTGTGTAGTCTCCTAATTGCATTAAAAATTCCAGTGCAGAATTTTTGTCACCCCCTTCTGGCAGTGAGAATAACTCCACTCCAACTCCTTAAACCTGCAATATGTTTTTTGGCCATTTGGGGGCAGCGTAACAGCTCGTAATCACAACACTGACATATTATCAACTCAAGTTTATATGATGAAAGTGCTAGCAAACAGTTGCCTATTTATACATTCAGCAGACATACACCATTCTAATTTATTTGGAGTCAGGCTTCTGGCAATTTCAGGAATTTTAATCTAATGTTCACTCTTCTTTAAGTTTTGTTTTGGTCTTCACCAACTCCTGAGGGAAATATCGCTGCCTCTTTAGCTGCTAAATGTTCCATTATGCAACACTGTCGTTTGGTGCTGAGCATGTGGCATACAATGGGATTATCAGAACTATTTTTCTTCTTTTTTTTTTTTTTTTGGAAAAATGCTGCAAGCTGTGACAAAAAAATCAGAACAGTTAAGTTGCTGAACCAAAACAGTGAGCTGAAAGACACTAAAAGGGGTGTGCAGAATAAAGGGGGGAAAAGTCTACGTGGGTTTGCCACCATGAGTGACACCTTTTACTTCAGAAATCTGACCCACTGTTAATGTTAAAATATTGATTAAAGGGGCTTTAAGAATAAGCATGTCTAGACAGACAAGATTACAAAGTTTAGCACCGACACAGATGACCAATACCCAATACGTCGCGGGAGGTAGATAATTGGGATTAAGTGCAGGAAGCAGCTAGGAAAGGAGACCTTTGACTGGAAAACCACTGGGGTGAATCACTGACTGCCTTGCAAAATTCAGGTGGGGTAATTGAGTGGAGAGCACTCATCATCAGCCATCAAGGTGTCCAGTTGCTCCACTGCAGGGACTCAGTGACTGACAGCAGGAAACCGTGGCTGTAACACTCCCTGTTGTGGTTGTTGGCAGCTCCCGATAATGTGTTCAACAGTGTGTGCGAGGTAGGGCATGGCTGAAAGGAATGTGGGATTTGGAAATGAGATTTGGACCATCTGGAGCTGGTTATCAACTTCAGTGAAATCGATAATTAACCATCTCAACAAGCCTGAAGATATAACGGACTGTAAAAACAACAACTGCCATCAGATTTTCACAGCTCTTCTGAAATATTCATGACACCGATATCTCAGCTGTCTTAAAGGCTCTATGCACTCGTGAAACTTTTTTTTGAAAAGGTTTGCTGAGTGTTAGAAATCCCCCTGCACCTGTCGAATGTGATGGAAAGTGCAAGTCATTTCCACAGCAAAGCAAAGATGTGTAAATCATGGTGATAGTGTCTTGAGAACTTGTTGCTCACTTACGCTCAGGGAAATAGAGGCATAAATCTGGAATATTTCCTTCCAACAACCTCAGTGCTATTTCAACGAAGCAGGGGACGCACCAGATAGGATAGGAGAAGAAACAGAAACAAAATGAGACTGACGTAACTGCATTTCATGCGACAATCATCACTGAGAATCTAACATGCTATGTTTGTGAAGATTGTCCAGGTCATCCAGGTCATGGTAGATCTACAAGTCAAGGGGCGCTGGTCTTGCCAGATTTTCGAAGATGTTTCGTCTCAAAAGGCTTCTTCAGTTCTGAGTGACTGATGGGGAGTCATTTAACCGCTGCAGAATTATTTACACCTCGAGAGTTGTTGCTCACGAAGCATCCAAAGTGCTTCTGAATGAGAGGCAACACTTCAAGTGCAGCATGCTATTTTTATATACGATACGATAAGAAAGAAATGTTTCAAAGGACACATCACACGGAAAGCTCTTGGCTTTTAGCCTTGTTAGAAAGCGCAAAGGGACTTGGTGGAATGTAACATAAATCCTCAACACCCAACCACACTAAAACTACTGAAGCTTGGGTGGATGGGAGCCCCTGCTGGAGCAGATTTCACTCTCAGGCTGCATCCAAACCAAATTGGGTGTTGCATGAACCGCTACAGAGTTGTGCGGTGGTGTGGGGTGGTATCTGAGCTCCCTCACTCCCATTCACTGTCTAAGTCACTTGACCACTACCTCTCTCATTGACATTTCAGGCTGATTGTGCAGCAGTTTAACTGGTCTGTCATCAGATTGGCCAAAAGGTGAATCTGGCTCAACTTCTCACATCTACAATATACATCTGATATGTGATGTAATCAAAAAAAACATCCAAAACAACCACTAAATAGACCTTGAGGTAAGACTGTTGACTACCTCAAACTGATTTTTTTTTTTTGTGTGTCATTTTTGCGCTGAAATTCTTTTCTACTTATCGGCTAACTAATGTACCAATATGATGCATTGATCAGGCTCTAATTCAAACAGTTTCTGAGTCCAGACTCAGATCAATTTTGAGAAGAATTCTGATGGGTTGGAAAATTAGTTTTAAAGGACATCTGTGACACAAGAAGAGAAGAAATACAGACTGTACACAGACAAAAGTAAAGAAAAAAACTGAATAAATCAGTGGAGAAACATAATAAGAACAGAGGACGTCCACAGGACATCAGGGGTCACTGAATGGTTTCATGAGTATGAAAATGATGTGAATAATTTGCTATGACCTATTGCAGTCACCACATCTCAACCCAACTGAACACCTATGGGAGATTTTGGACCGACGTGTTAGACAGCGCTCTCCACCACCATCATTAAAACACCAAACGAGGGAATATCTTCTGGAAGAAAGGTGCTGATGCCTCCAGTAGAGCGCCAGAGACTTGCAGAATCATTGAAGCTGTCCTGGTGGCACATGGTGGCCCAACGCCTTACTGAGACACTTTATGTTGGTTGTTCCTTTGTACGTTCACTGAATCCAATTAAAGGTTTGAAACGTCACTCACATTTTTCATCCTCACCTCTTCTATTCACTCCCTTCTCCTCAACTCCCAAGGTAAAAAAAAGGTAAATCTTCTCCCATGCCCCCTCCTCCCTGCACATCCTGTTCTCATGTCATCACTTACATTTATTTTTCCTCTGCGCTCCTCTCATGCTTCTTGCTCTTACTGTCTCTGGCAGAGCTTCCCTGGTGTCTCTGCAGTAATCTGGTCAGTGTCAGTCTCTCTCGCTCAACATGCCCTCTGAAAACCAATTAACCCTATCAGCCATATCTGAGTATCACCAGATAAATCCAGTGCTGCTCCCTCTGTGGCCACGTGAGAGCATGTGTGCATGATGAAGACCAACATATAACTGTCTCCCGTGTGCGGCCACCGTGCACACACTCTCACAACATACCTGCACTGTTGCCATGGAGATTGAGCCAATGACCTGCCTCCTGAATGATATGTCGCCACACGGAGAGTCCATATGTGTGTTTAAATGCAATGTGTGTACGTGGCCGTGCACAAATTTTGAGGGTCCACGCGCGTGTGTGTGTGTGACTGGATTTATCAGTCTCCTGCAGATAGGTGGTGGTGGAGCCTCTCATCCTATCCTATCATTCGTCCAGTCAGTCAGCGCAGGGAAAGAGAGACCACAGGAGAGGCTCACCTTATCTCACTTAATGGAGATCGGGTCGAATGCATGCGAGTGTGTGTGTGTGGCTTCCTGTGTGTGCATATACGTGTTAGGAAGAAAAAAAGAAACTGACCTCTGTGAAACAGCAATTGTTCAATCATAGCTTAGCAATCATAACCTGTCATGAGGTCTGTCAATCTTTGGATTTTTCCACATGTTTAAGCAGTGTGCATGAGGCTGTAGTCCAGATGTGACCAAACGTATTCCCTTACAGAGAATTGTGGGCCCGAGTCAAAAGCAAATACCTATTTTACTGTATAGTTAAGATGCAAAAATCTGCCGTGCCGTGCTCAGATTCCGAGAAATGAATAACAATTTAACACTAGAAACATCTGGCAGGCCAAATCATCTTATCCAGTCTTATGGAGGCCGCACTTTGGGCAGCCCTGCATGGAGTCAGACTGATGCTCACCTAGTATAGCACGGCTGGGTTGTGACTGCAGCAGCCCAGGTTTGATTCTTGGGCCGTTTCCTCTCTCTCCAGCCTTTCCTGTCTCTCTCCAGCTGTCATGAATAAAATATAATAGTGTGTGTTTTTTGTGTTTTTATATGCTCCAACTTAAGCCACAACTGTTAGCATGTCCAGCTAACTGGCTTGCCTCTTACAGTAGTAACCCAGCATTACTTCCAAGGCTAAGCACATTGACAACATTAGTTTGTTGTTTAAAAAGTCCCATTCAAACTTACAAATCCTGGACAAACAAACCTCAAACTATCTGGATGGATAGATGGATAATAGTTGTCAAAATCTGGATTATCTGGAAATCTGGATCTGGATGGTCTCATTTATCTAAGATGTTACAGACTCTGCTTTAGCTGCATTAAAAGTTGGATATTTCAAATGTGAAATTGCAGTGCAAAGTGAATGAGGCAAAACTTAACATACATAAATGGTGTTTTGTGATTTTGGAGAGGTCTGTATGTATGTGCATTCCTCCAGCAAAGAAAGCAACACAAACTGTGTCTTTTACTCTCTCTGTAATGTTTATGAACCAATATTGATGCTGAAATTTGAAAGAAGTTACTATTCAACATATTTAACTAGATTTTCATGAAGGAGTCGGTTTGAGGCTTGTCCGGGCGGGATGTGATCAAGATACAGTGTCCGGTAGCAGATTGTTGGCATCCCTGCTGTAGCTCAATTAGCCCGTTAGCTATGGCTGATAAATGGCAAATTGAAGGTCGCTAACTAGAAATCAGTCGCTATTTTCGTCTATTTCTGCCTGAAACTAAGGACCCACTGTTACAAAAAAATGTTTGATGGGTAAACAAAATATTTTTTTTGCAGTGCAAGAAAAGAAAGCTCAACAGCAACAGTAACTAAGGCAACGGTCAACTGGTGTAAGAAAAGTAGATGACTGACAAGGAGATCGACCGCGTTCATCGCAGCCTATGTGGACTTTTGTGACTAAATACACTCGGCCATGTGTTCTCAATAAAAGATGATGATCCCTTTATTCCACCGCCACCTGGGAAACAGGAGGCTCATCAAAGCTTGATTAGACACTGCCGTCAAGCGTACACACACTCAAACACACACAAACACAAACACACGCTGCCCGATGTATATCTAATTCATAACCTTACAGTCTTCAATCATATTCGCAGCAGCGTGTTTCCTGCTTTATGAGAGCTTGGCAAAGACCACAAAGAGTGAGGAGGGAAGAGCGTGACAGAGCTGGCGTGAGGCCAGAATAACTAATTTGCTGTAATGACTTTCTGGCAGTCTGGACACAGAGGAGCTCCAAATAAAGCGGAAGGCCGAGCCACGACGGGCAATTCAATTACCATTTTCCTGCTCGGTGTAGTCGATAGACGCAGATCAGGGCAGCACAACACAACAGCCGGTGATGATATGCTACTCTGCTGCGCTCAAACAATGGAGCAAGTAATTTGTTGTGAGTAAATAAGTATGGGACAGCACTCCAATATAAACTGTACTGTAACTTTTGTTTTATTGCAGCGATCTGGACCCAGATGTCCGCATGGAAATAAAAACAGCATGTCCACCATGTTCTTTTTTTATTTCTGGGTTATTGTGCGGAGGGTTCAGTGCTGAATTAAAGATATTTGGAGAAGAACATATTAACTTTTAATATAAAGTGCAAAAGAAGTGATACACTGACACATACAGTAAATGTAATGGTTTTATTTCTAATTAAAGGTTTCACTGATTCAAAAGGTTCACAGGAAAGGCCAAATAGCCTCGAGAGACGAAAGCTGAAATAACACTGGAAATTAAAATCTCAGCGTGCGGTATGATTTACTGTGCTGCTTTTATCCACAGCGACGACTCGAACCAGCTGAACAAATTGGAAACTACATAAAATCTCAAGTGTAAAAGTCCCGTTTATATGATCTCCACCTCTATCTGCCATACCTGAATGCAGCATGCTACATGATCAAATATAAATGCATAAACAAGACAATGTATTTGAAGACTGTGAACCAAAATGTTTCAAATGTTTCCAATCACAGACTCTGACTGGCAGCACAGCGGAAGAAATACAATGATAGATGATGATACATCGATAAAATCATTTTTTTAATCAATATTTTGCATCAAATCAGTGATTACAGTGTAAATCCCTTCCGGTTTATTGTGCAACAATGACCAGCTCGCTGCAGATTACCTCTTAATCAGTCAGGCACTAATTGAGCACTGTCGACGACTGCTCTGTAGCTATATTGGATTTTTATGAGGTACACAAAAATCTTTTATTCATATTGCCCACATCTACATCACATAAATATGTTTGTTTCAGTTTGTTCCAGGATACTGAGTGAAATACTCACACCCATGACTTCATGTTTTTATGGCTGCAGCACCTCATCAAATGTAAATACACTAGATGTCATTCTATACCTAAAACTCTGACCAACTATTTGCTATCTTAAGAAATGTTAAAATGATCTCCACTAGAAATTAACATGATCTTCTTCAGTGTAATAACTGTTTCTGACTGAACAATGAAATCTTTTTATTATATTACTCAGTACTTTTAAGTTAGGTGCCTCGAAGGCTGGGTTTATCTTCGCTGCAGAGAAGTCAGGAAAACAGTCTGCAGACTTGGACGACGTGTGGAAACCGAGACAAAAGTATGTAGCAGAGACACATGCGGTAAACGATACAGATAGTGTGCAGTGTTGGAGCAGAAAGTGACAAACCAGAGTACAGTTAGCAGCACTCTGACATGACAGCATCAGTCAGAGAGAAAGAGAGAGAGAGAGAGAGGAGAGAAGAGAGTGACTAACACTGAACCGGATATATCAATGTGACAGCAGAAGCCAAAGAGGAAGAGGGTCAGAAACAGAAAGAAAGACGGACAGAACAAAAGACCTACTCACAGAAATAAAGGGGCAGGGAGATGCGGGGGGGAGTGAGGGAAAAAGATGATGATGATGGTAATGACAGATTAGCTGCCAAGAGAAATGACAGTAAAGGTTAGAGCTGCCCTGTAGGAGCTGGCCGGTATATGTCATTCAGAGAAAAAGCAGACTCATGCAGAAAACACGCACGCACATTTTGTAAGCTGCCACCTGACATGTGTAGACAGAGAGACTGGCACACCAGAGGAAAGCGTCAGGGAGGTGAAGGGCAGAGAATCAAACCCACCTGACATTTTGACAAATTCGGGGCCAGATGGTTGCTGTGGCCTGTTGCTTTGACCTGCTGTGCCAGACCTGATCTATTCGACATATGGGGCTCCGGTTGTGACAAAAACAACTGCGATGCAGTAAAAACCAAAAGCGGGGGAGCTCTCCTGAGGGAGAGGAGTCCGGTTCTCATGGCATCACAGCCATAACGTGCCTCATCACATTTAACCTCTCCAGCATCAAGGGCACTCACTACACACCAACTCTAACACTCTCCCAGCAGGAAAACTACAGCATATCCCTCCACACCACCTTTGTTTCAGTGTTTGACATCAGGCTCCAGGCAGCACTGACTCATTTCTAACATTAAGCTGGCGATGATCAATAAAAAGTCGAGCCAAAAATACAAAAATGCATCCACAGTGAAAACATATTACAGGTCCACAAGACGTAGCAGCCACTCCGAGTATGTTTTGAGCCGCCTGGTTTTATGCGCACTTTTCATCTGCGCGCCAAAAAAAGCTAAAACAATTTGAAAAGTTTTTCATGTTTGGCCGTGAAGCCTGACAGAAAGAA
The DNA here is from genome assembly GCA_028641955.1 of Protonibea diacanthus. Classification (NCBI taxonomy): domain Eukaryota; kingdom Metazoa; phylum Chordata; class Actinopteri; family Sciaenidae; genus Protonibea; species Protonibea diacanthus. The sequence goes on along the minus strand of CM053988.1, from coordinate 16,812,745 downwards.
AGACATTAAAAGCATCATGAACCTGCGTCGACTTCTAGACAAAGCATTCACATATTTCGATTGTCTACTATTAGTTTGATGAAGGTTTCAGTTTATAAAACCTCAGAAAATCCAAAACCCAAAGATATTCAATTCATGATAGTATATAACAGAGAAAAGCAGAATATCTTCACCTTTGTGAAGAGTGATTTGTTGACCTTTTTGCATAACAAACTAAAATTGTCTATTATTAATTATCAGAATTAATCAATTTAATCAATCGTCTAACAGTGAAAAACCCAACGCAAGCTAACACGTCACAAAAAGGTTTCCGTCATTTCTTCTCCTCGCTGTGTCTACACTAATGTTCTCCAAATGTTTATGTGGCTTTGTGTCAAGCAGCACTTTGCTAATATACCAGTTAGTTCCTAGGCTATGTGCACACACACACACACACACACTCATTACAACTGACACTTTTAATTTACAACGAGGAAAGACCAGACATGTTGTGTTGAAGTGGCAGAGGTACGTTTAGCAGTGAGAGTTTCTGTAAATGCGAATACTGAGAGACACTGACACGCACAGGAGAGGAAGGATGTTAGATAACTGTGGACCTGTGGGAGGAGGCTACACTACCTTAGTCTAAAACTGCAGCACATCGTAAGATACTGCAACTCTGGCACTGATATGTGAAACAATATACTCAACAATGTTAACAAGCCTTACTAGACTGAAGGCTTGTTTTATTGTCTGTAATCTTGGAAATGGATGTCTGTCTCGTGGCACATGTTGGAAAATGATCTAAAAATGAGTTGCTTATCCCTGTTTTCTTTGGCTGCAGATTTTATTTTAAAACACAGCAAACAAGAAACATTTTAAACTTTAGGTCAGGTCTGCTCAGGCAAAAAGACGCCTTCGGTCCTTCGTCTCTTTCCTCCTCACACAGCCTGAGTTAATCAGAACAGCCGAAAAATGAATTCATGAATCTAAAAGAACTATTCCGATACTTAAATAAACCATAACTTAGACGTCTCTTCGGCTAAATAAATGATCTAAATTGTGAAATAATTCAACACAAAGAAAATTGGCAAAAGAGAGAACCCAGAAACTTTTAATATCCTCTCCTCGTGTCACGTCTCCACAGCAGGTGAAGACTTTCTTCCAGCACTGCGTTACTTTTTCTGTGGAGTTCATGTCACATGCTGCCACTATGAACGAAAGGCCGAAAATTTGGGCGATAAATAGAGGGATCATGTAACCTGGTTCAACTCCAGACCAGGTCAACACACTTCTTCTACATATTAATGTGCAATAATAGGATAATATGTGGAATTATCATAGACCTCCATATATTCACGTTCATGTCTACAGACAACTCACCAAGAAGAGTTAGGAGCAACTTGTGATCCTTACAGGTAACTTCCACATTTTAATGTTTGTACTCCAGAAGCCCCATCTTGTCTTTTCTTACCTATCACCTGTCGAGTGTTTGATGAAAAAAATGAGGTACGTGTGTGAGGCTAATTTATTCATTAGAATACACAAGTTCCATCTTATAGTACAATGATGTGCCCGAGACACGCAGCACAAAGACATAACCTCTATCACTCTCATATCACACCTTTTTTTTTTTTTCTCTCTCCTGCTGCGGGCTTAATTTTCCCCCTCTCTTGTTTTCACCTCCTCTTCACGTCAGGTAAGACACACACAGGAACAAAGGCTGCATTACGCGCCGCATGTCCCTCAGACCTACAGCTCGATGCAGTCAGATGACTCATCCTTCCCCATTTCCCATCAGGACCAATATGGGATGCCATCTGCCTCGCCCTAATAATGATACAGCCTTCTCCAATTTCCCTTTCACTTTGAGATATTGCTCAGCCGGTGTGCAAATGAAGAATGAGTTATCCTCCAATCTCTCTGGAATATTTCCTCTCTTAGTGTACGGGCTAAGACAGAAATATGACAAGCTAATAATGATAGCGTGGTTCTTTTCCTTCACCGCAGCTTTATGGAGCTTATTGGGCTCTTTCAGCTCATTGTTTTGCTTTAACGGCCCTCAGATTTACCGTATGGCTGAGCGAGAGAGCCACTCTCATCAGCCTCGTCTCCAGGAGCACACATCTGTTTTCATGAAACAAGCTCAGATAAATCAACTCTTTGCTCTCTTGAATTAAACGGCAAATTAGCAACGGCTGCTGAAGAGGGTTAACATTAGTACATTTTATTATAACATACGTTGTTTAATATCATCATTACATTCTTTGACAGCCAGAGACATCAAATGAATGCTAATGTTTCTCTGCTGAATGTTAAATAATAAAGTGTTTGCCAACATGTTTGCCTTGACAGCTTCGTGAGGTGATAATGTGACAGTTTTACATGTCTGTTAAATGTTTTTGTCTGCTTTCCACTTGAGGCATTAAGAGAGTATCACATCATCAGAGGTGGCAAAAGTGTAAATATTCTTTACTTAGAGAGAAGTACAGATCCAGAAGACTCATCCAGATCCATTCCAGGTCGAGCGGGCCGGTGGTCGTAGAGCTTTTATTTTGAAATTCCTGTCAGACAGGGCTAATCTAATACTTTCAATACTGAAGGAAGATACAAGCGACCACTCCAAGATTTGGACTAATCCTAGTTTTTGTTGAAATTATGTTCAACGTGAAGAGTTTCAACCTGTCTGGAGTTTTTGTGGTAAATGTAGCAAAAGATATTGAAAAGGAGAATGACAAAGAGTTGAAAAAGAAATAAGTGGTGCCGAAACATTACGAGCTACACAGAGAAAAATGTTCAAGCCAAACTGACACTGATAGTATAGTACAGTATAGGCCTGTATAACATGGAGGTTGGTTGTATCTGTCTCCAAATATGTGATCTTTATTGATGAGCTAATTATTTTTATTTCCTATTTTTAATTAATAATGCTCATTTTTATTGGACTGCATTGTCAATTTTGACTTGAAAAAAAAAACTTTGAGTATCTGAGTGTGCATGTATGTTTGAGCATGTGCAGCTGTCTTAGCACTCTACTGACTGACTGCACATATGTAGGGACAGCAGTTAACATTAGCTTCTTGCTGCTGGAAAGGAGAGACCAAAAACAGTCAACAGTAATGGCTGCAAAACCAAAACAACAAACTGAAAGACGCTAAACTGCTCCATAGGGTTGTTTGTCACCGTCCTTTTTCATCATTTGAGCCACTGTTGCTATAATAAAATATTCATTAGCACAGCTCAGAGGTGAAGACCAAACATGTGTCTCACTGGATCCCAATACGACATTTGTAATTAGCTGTTTTATTTATTGATTAAGCTCGTGACATGAGGGGGGGAAACCACATTCCTCGAGTCTTTGAAGCAAGACTACATTTCTCAGAATACCTTGGGGCTTCTCTCCACATGTGTCTCAAACTTCTGTTGTGATTTTTTACAAAGTCACATAATGAAAACCTACCCAGTGAGACGAAACCCTGTGAAGCAGGAAGCTCTTCATTCTTGTCAGTCAGAGGACCCAACATTAGAAATTTAGTCTCGCTCCAAGACTTGGAGCTTTGGAGGTCTTTGGTTGTCATCCGGTGGGATTCTGTCCCATGAAAAATGACTTTTACTGTTTTCAGAGAGGACGCTGATCCAACAGAGAGAAACCACATCACATTACGAGTTACTGTGAAGAAACTCACACATAAACAAGAAACACAGATGATTTACTGACACAGTGACGGTGAATAAAAATTATATCATCTCATAAAGATAAGGCCCCATGTATTATCCAGTTTACTCCACCTTGTTACCTCCCCTCTCTCTTTGTCTTCTTACTTCCTTCTGTCCTTCCTTTGTTTTTTCCTTCACTCCTTTTAGTCTTTTAGTCTTGATTTCCTTCTTCTTTCTTCCATTCTTACTGTTATTTCCTTCTTTGCTTCCTCCTTCCTTGTTTCATTCATCATCATCTCATTATTTCCTTCCTCTTCATTTCCTTATTTGCCCGTTTCTTTCTTTTTTCTTCTTTCTTTCCAGCCTTTCTTCACTCGACCATCTCTGCTTCTTTCTGTCATTCCTTCCTTCCTTCTTCCTTTCCTTCTCCGCCTTTCCTAAATTTGGACTGACGCCGTTGTCCTGGGTCAAAAGCTAAAACGTTTCACGCCACAAGCTCTTTAATGATGGCGATGCTTCATCGGGTAATTAGATTTTGCTCTGCGCTTCATTAGTCAGCTGGCACTTATTTGCATTTCTTTTTTTTTACATGCAGTCATTAACAGCATTGTCTCTTGCTGCATTTTTCATTTTTGATCACAAAAAGAGTAAAGCTGTTTGACATACCCCGCTGCTCCCAAGCTAAAGTTTGACAGCCAACCTATGGCATATTTCACAAACAATTAAGTTTTTTTCTCCTTCTTATTCTTTTTTTTTTACTCGAAGCTATTGCAAGTTGCAGCACTTTTAGACAATCGAATTAAGCTTACATCGGCTGTTTTTGCCGTCAGGAGGGTGTAAGGACAAGTATGAGGATCTAATCAAAGCTGATAGCTGTCCAAGGAGGATTTATTAATTAGTATGTTGGTGTGAAAGGACTGAAGCATGGAGAGCCTGGGAGTTGTCAAGGTTTTTTGGTAACATGGCTGCGGTGTAATGTGGTATGAATACCAATCAGCTTTAATAAAAAATAATCATAGCAGCCGTCAGGAGCTTCCTCATATATATCCTCCTACTCATCTCCCTTTCTTTCTCTATTTACTTCTTCTTTTTTATATCTAATTATTAGAAAGCTACTTGTCTCCACTGGATCACATCTCATGGGTGAAGAAACATAAATCGGACTTTTAAAACAAATGTGCAGAGGATGTACTCTGAAGAGATAGGCAGCGTGATCTATTGGGACATTAAAGCTGCTCCGTATTATTCATAGCCACGTAGAGCTGGGGTCAACATCATGGCTGCTGTGGGAGTGAGAGGTCTAAAAAGCACAGTATCATTCTAGATAAATTTTACAGCCTTCAAGCTTAATCTCTTCCAAGTGAAATATGTGCCATATGTTAACTTGATGTCTACAGAAGGCCAAAATGGACAGAAACTTTGTTGGTGTGGATCTGTATCCCGAGCTGGAGGACACTGCTGAAGATTTCTCATGATATGGAGTATGCACACTGGATGACTGAGTCACATACACAAAACACAGTACTGTAACATCAGCTGAAAAAGTCTGATCTGGTTCAAAGTTGTTTACCAGAAGCTAACTGTACTTTAATGGCTTCTACACTAACTCTTGACGGGTAGATCAACTGCTCGCTATTGTTTCATTAACAATTAAAATCACTCAGGTTCTGCTACTAATACCAAAATGTACCTACTTCTTCTTAATCTTCTTGTGTGCTATTAAATGTTAGACACTGTGACACCAACACTGCCTGAACAAAACACAACATAAACATGACCAAAATCATAATTAAAAAAAAAAGTCTATATGCTAGCAGCACTATGAGACTGCACAATCAACATCAGCACGCTACATAAATACAGTTACACACAGACAGTGCAATTTTTGTTGATTAGCAGGCAGTGTTGACCATGTTTAGCATGATAGCATGTCAGCGTTTTATAGCAGTAAACATGAGGTACAGCTGAGATGGGTCTAGTCATGAATCAAAGTGTTACACAAAACATTTTTGGACAAGATGATGGTGCTGGAGGAAACGGCTCACCAAAGTTATTACCATTTGTCCTGAGGGGGGCGTAAATGTCTGAAACAAATTTCATGGCAATCCACTGAGTAATTGTCGAAACATTTCAATAAAAAACATCATGAGATAGGAGACGCCGGGGGATCCCCAAAGTCATTAGGATTCAAAACCTACGTCAGTCCATCTGATAGCTGTTGAGATATTTCAGTCTGGACCAGCCATCTAAAATAAATGCCATCCTTATAACTATGACAATAGTATTGCTCAAAAAAAAAAAGCAAACAAGATCTAACAATCTAATCAGGTAGTTAGTGGCAACTTTTGACAATTAAAAGTCCTCTGTGGCTCCACGAGCTTGTCTAGAATAAATACTAAGATCTCCCCACCAGTCAGTCAGAATGAGAGGTGAAACGTCTTCACGGATCTAAAAGGATCGACAACAAAGGGCAACTGCCCCAGATTTAACCTTCTTTGAGGAAAGACGACCTGCATTACTGAACCTTCACAGACTTCTGTGGCACAAAATTCATTCATTTGTTCCTTCAACACCCAACTCTACTGCTAAGCATTGTATAAGCTACAATGTCAGATGATTACAGGTACTTTGGGGTATATTCAAAGCAAATTACACCCTTCTAACTAGTGTCTCACTGTGAACTTTTACAGAAAAAACATCAAGATGGTGTTTATTTGTGTTTTGGGTTTGCTGTCAGATGGCAAGAATAATCTATCTTGATGTGTTTGGTACTGAATCACTGTCTTTGGCTCATAACTGAATGGATGCATGTTGTTTTCTCATCCAATAAAGTAATATACCCGCGGTGTGCCCTTGCCATAGCTAAGCGCAGAGCTGAGATAGGAGACAGAGTGGAGATAAGGAGTTTTCAGTCTGAGCACTGCAAGGATAGAGCCCCATGGGGCATGTAAGCCCAGAATGTGGCCAGTCAGCTTACTGCACAGCAGGAATGGTGTGTGCTCGTGGTTAGATGTGTATGTGTTTGTGTTTTAAGGGTAATGGTGCAGTGAAAATAAGAAGATGGGTTCCATCATCACAGAGTAATAGTAACAGAAAACCATAAACCACAACAACAAAACTAAAAAGAAAGAGGAAAAAAGCCAAATAAACAGGAAACTGCTCCTGTTAATAAGCTTTGCAATTAAACTTAAGATGCTACTTGTAGGAGTCTGTCATAAATAATGCTGCGAAGGATGCAGTGACACACTTGGGATAAAAGTTTCATCACACTACTGTAGAGGGGAAGAAAACAAGAAATAAAGAAAATAAATAAAGAAAGAAAAACAATATATTTTGCTACTGAGACAACCCATTCACAAAACGCACAGTTAGTTAGGACTTCTTTAAAAGCAGAAAGATTTCAGTAACATCTGGTTGAAAAACTGGCTCACGTGAAAACAAAAAAGAAGAAGTTAAATTAGTTTAAATTAGTCTTTGGTGCACATCTGGATACCAAGAAAAAACGATTGCCATATGGCCAATTAAAAAAACAATTAACTCCTAAACAATAGACAAAAAATCGGTGTTGTTTGTATCCTGACGTTCAACACAAATCAATCAACTCTTCAAAGCAGTTCTTACTACTCCTGCTACTACATCCAAAACAAACAGTATTAGTGAGAGGCCAGAAACAGTCTGTAGGTTTTTTGATAATAATTACTATCAAATATTGGGAATATATAACTGCCATTTTCTGGGCATTTTTAAAAAAAAAACTTTATTGGACAGCAGAGACAGACAGGAGACACCATAAGTGAGACGACCATTTAGCTACCAAGATGTTCCACAACTGCAAGTCTTACAGAAAATGCACAGTGCAACTGCAACCGAGGTCCCATTTGCTACACCTCTATTAACTTGGACACGTTAGAAAAGCTGACATCCGTCACAAATAACTCCTCTCACCCCCTGCATGAGACTCCCACCATGTAAGAAGACTTAATGACTTCCTCCAGCATGACATTTTTCTATATATTTCTCATCCACCTTGTGTATACAGTACGAGCTGCTGTGAGAGGTGAATTTCCCCTCTGTGGGATCTTTGAACTCTTGTCTTATCTTACCTTATCTAAGCCTTTACGTTTGCATATACGTGTCTTAATTACCGCCACGCAGCTTGAGCGATCATGAAGTCCGGCGACCCTTTAATGACAGAGTTATGCGCTGAGTGCTTTCAAGTTAAGAAATGATTTGCAGGTTAAAGCACCACCAATAAACCATACAAACAATTGTTCCAACAATAAAACAAAGAGAGGAAGAGAAAGTGTGTGTGAGTGAGGCGAATATTGCCGGCGGCGTTAAAAAAACTTTCATTAAGCTGTTTAACTCATAATGCGTTCCCCATGAGCCTCTTTATTTTTACACCTGACATTATGCTTGGGACTTACGCTTGACATAATGTGAAGTCTCTATTAATGCAGCTCGAGAGTCTGAACACAGCGATACCAGCACACATCTTAACTGTGTCTCCGGTGATATTAACATATTTCTTTTTATACCATTTTCTGAGCAGAAAACTCACAGAGATTATTTTCCCGACGCACGTTTTAAACTTGCAACAGCAGCGCACTTATGTGAGGTACAATATTGCATGACAACATGTCACCTCCAGGGACGATACAGTGTGTAATGTAATCTAACAGCATATATCATCCATGTATCACTCTCAAACCTACATTGTTTTCTCTCAGCAGCAGAAATATTTATAAGCAGTACTAATTGTATCATAATCTTCTCACTCTCTCTCTGTATATGTACCCATAAAATAATTCACTTGCATTCAGCTCCCTTTGAAGTAGCTTAATGCACTCAATAAGTATGCAGACTTGCACTTCTCACGTCAAAACACTCACTACACTTTAAATCCAACAACGCTTGCTAAGCAGTCAGTCAAGTTTCCACTTTTTAGCACGTTCAGAGAAATCTGACGTCTTTCTTTTGCACCTTATATAATCAGCTCGTATCATCTGCCAGTTTAGAGAGCAGCGATTTAGTCGTGTAGATGATTACGGACTTCTAATGCCGTGAAATAACCAACTAGCTGTTACTTTAATCGGTAGGTTCGCAAGATCATTTAGCCCCGCTGATCAGAGAATATTGACCACATTTTCTCAAAGATGTCACACAGGAAGGCAGATGTTCAAACCTGGAAGCGGCTCCTCAAAGACATTTTGATGGTCGAAGTGATGATGTTTCTGAGGCTAAAAGCGCTCTCACCCCTGACAGCAGCTCAAAACTAGCAAACGGGACTAAGACATCCTCAACTGAGAGCTGACAGGGTACAGGTGCAGAGTTTGAAAGGAGAGTTTGCTCTAGGACGACAGTATCTCTGACAAGAGAACTAACGACCTGACACAGGCTGCCGTTTTAAAGGCGTTGAAGTAAATATGCTGTTCAATAAGTTGTCAAGCCGATGTCTTAATGTCATGTGATTATATTCGATGATCCAGAATCGTATCATGCTTTTATGGTACTACACATTATGAGGCAGATCATTCATATGTACTGGTGGCTGTTGTCACATGTGATTATTATTCAGGAGCTTATATCATTAAGGCCACACAGGCGGAGCAGTCCATCTGCACTGCTGCTCTGAAATATTACAATCATATGTTCAGCTCACAGCTTCACATTTGGTTAGCTGTGAATGATTTGATATGAAAACATATTTTAATTCTGAGGTGTATTATATATATATATATATATATATTGTAATTTAAATTGTGATTATTTTCTTTAAATTAAACTCCAGAGGCCAAAAGTGTAAATGCTGCATGATGTGTGTGTGTGTGTGTGCATCGTGATAGCTGCGGGTGATGTAGTAAGATGAAAATGTAATAAGGTGAGAGACGTAACTGTACAACGTGATTGTTATTTTCGCACTCGACACAGAATTCTGTAAAATGCCAATTAGTGGCACAAACTAAATTATAAAGCAACACTACATAGAAATTGACGTTCCCAAGAACCCCATTATGATTACATTGCCCGCTTGCCTAGCTCCTGTTCTGGCACAACACTGGCTCTGCTTCCCATCAACATTTGCCGATGCCTCAGCCTGAAAACCTCCTTTCCCTGGTGGTCCAAAACATCTGTGGTACAAACACTAACACCTACCGGTGCTCTGAGCTCACAATCGAGCAGCCTGGCTAACAACCTGAGCTAACGAGAGCTAACAGCAGCTACTGTATAGTCTGCAGCAGTTTACTTTGGAAAGTTGAGTAAGAGCAGCCGGAGGAAATCTGGAAAAAAACACGCATTTTCCAGTTTTGAATAGATATTAGATATTTAGCATTATCGCATCATGTATTTCACTGATACTACTCAGAACACAGTCACAGTTTTTCTTAACTTTCTTGGGTTTTGAAGGTACACACACACACTCACACACACACACATACACACTCTATGCAACATAATTACATAGGAACAAAATGCTCGTCAGGTTCATTCGGTCCAGCGCTGGAGCTCTGAGGCTTGATTACAAAGTCTGTAATGACATTGTTGATAATTGATGCCTAAAATGCAGCAGAGACGAAATATAATGACAGAAATGACTCATAGGAGCTATACAGCCCAATAATAAACACTATTATATCAACCAGCGCCTTTTCTGATTGTTTGGAAACTAAATACTGTTATGAAAGACATGCTGATGTGATGGAAAATTAACCAATTTAAGCTATTTTACAGAAAAATTTTACAGCTATTTTCCTTCTGGTATAAGATAAAAAGATATACATAGAAAAACACCAAAAGTGTACTTGTTTGGTCATTGCTGTATCGAAGGACAAGGAAAGAACAGGAAACAAGAAACAGATATATTTGATTCAAGTTAACACCTTTCTGCCACTGTCTCAACAAAAAGTAATTATTGCAGGGCTCTATATTGTGCAGGTGTTCGTGTCATTGCAACCACTCTCCTGTTGTTGATGTAATGAGGCAGAGGAGAGTCATCTAACATGTTGGCAGCAGCGTACGTTGGTGTGCGAGCTTCACCTTCACTCATGGAAAGATAATCAACCCACTGGAGTGTTTAATCTCAAATATGCCCGCTGAACTATAAACCACTTGATACAGCCGCTCCATACTGCACAAAGGCATGGCTAGACGTATTTCAGTCCTTGACAGGAGAGCACATCTCCTCTGTCTTAGACTGATATGCTGCCAGTCCAAAGAGAGTGGCCGCCTCTGATTCGATCCACGCAGGGCTTCTGTACTGTAATGTTCTGTATTTCAACTACGACTCCTCGTGAGATGATAGAATTGTTTTCGGCTGGCGGTTACATCTGGCCGCTGAAACGCTCCTGGAGGATTGTTCACTCAAGTGCCTCGGCTTGAGTATGAACTCTAGCTGTCAGCACCAGTTTACCGACCCAGTGGTGGAGGCTGTGGTGGAAGAAAATGTTATCCATGCGGGGAAGAAAAGAAAGCTTAACTCAAGGTCTGAGGCAAAGTAGGAGGGTAAGACAGAGCGGATAAAGGCAAGTAGGGAAAGAGAAATGAGCACTCAGAGACCACATAGATGTAACTCCAAGACTCCATAATCCTCTGAATTTAAAAACAGTAAATACTTTTTGTCTTACATTTTCTAATTTACATTTAAAGAAGTAGACGCGTGAAATGAGTCTTTGCATTGAGATAAATGCAGACGTCTATGGGTTAAAGCAGCAAAAACGCTTCAAACTGTGAGAAAATAAGTGACAACAAACGCGAGAAGGTCCCCAGAGAGGAGTACGGTACTTTATCTCCGTAATTTTCTGAAAATGTATTAGGAAGTGATCTATAATTGGTTAGAATACAAGAAGCTATTAGGACAAACTGGGGAAAAAAATAGCTCTTTTGACACAAGAACAGCTAATGAATCCAAATGAACCCACTAACAAGAATGGGAAGTACATTATTATACATTATTAAAAATACATTGTTATACGTTATTATTTAATGTTGTAAATCTCTTGCCCAACAATTGGATACATATCAAAAACAAATAATTTGTTAAATGGCTTATGATTTAAATGTTCTAGCAAATTTCATTAAAATCTGCACATAACCCACATAACATGCACACAACAACAATGTAAGCCTCTTACTTTCACATGTTAGGATGGATAACATTTGCTAATTATCACTAAACACAAAGAGCTGAGGCTGATGGTCATTAGATTTCAGCCGATAGCTTTGAACGTCGAGACGTTTCACTAAAAACCACAAAGTCTCCCTGAGGAAAGAGGAAAAGTTGAGGATACACCCTCTGTGGACCATGAATGTATAATGGCTTTCTATTTAGTCGTAGTTTTAATATTTTAAGCCTGAATTAAACTGACTAACCAACCCTCACATCAAAGGTCAACGGCTTAATTTCTCACCATGTTACATTGAACTCTTTTTGGTATATCTTGTCAACGACTAGATAAGCAAGCTCAAACATACAACCCTCTTTGCCGTTATGACACAGCAAAACCATTACTGTTAATCTGTTTATAATCTGAACAGGTTCTTCTTCTTCTTCTTCTTCTTCTTCTTCTTCTTCTTCTTCTTCTTCTTCAAAAAAAGCTCCCTGAGTGAGCAAATCCAATGAACACGGTTCAAATATAAATGTTGTCATTGAAAAATACGCTCAGTGGCTTTTCAGTGGTTAAAGATTAATTCCATTTTCTGTTCTTTGTAAGCAGACGTGTTATCCCTCCACACACTCTGGTTTCTCTTTGTTATAAACAGACAGCTGCTTCAATGCCACTGGTGCTTTGTGTGTTTTTTTTTAAGGTGTCTCCTTAAGCCTCGGCCTATCTGCTGTCCTCATTATACCCTCTCTATATGATAAGCCAAATAGGACTGAGCTACCACTGTGAGATACTGAAGGCCATTTGACAAAAAGGTTATTTTAAGATAAATGTCACTATTCCCTGTCGGTAGTCGAATATCTGGTCCAAATTTCCTGTCTTCTCTCGCTGACAAAAGAGAGGCAGAGGGTTCTTATGCTGCATATCACAAATATTCAGCGCTAACGGAGCTTTAATATTTTGTTCTTAGTACCCAGCAGGGAAGCGTAAAGTGGAACACAACAGAGATAACCGGTTTGAAATTTAATTTGAAAAGTAATCAATACACAGAAACAAGCTCTAAATGAAAAACACAAACCCCGCTTCTTGCTTGCCGTCGTCCGACAGTCAGCTATAGATTCCTGCGCTCTGCAGTTTGATATGTAAATGCACCAAATGTGATTCAATTAATTATTCACAAGCATATCATTAAGGTCAGTCGCCTCTATGTTTTCTATGCGGTTTTACACCTGGTAAGTGGCTGTTGTGGAAGTTCATGTTATTAAGCTCTGTGCAGGAAATTAGAGCACTGGTCCCGGTAGAGTTGGAGTCTTGGAATGTGATCAGGATGCCATGAAAAATTATTTTGCAGCCATCTGCCTGCTCTTGTCTCAATATGTTCAAGAGTGTGCACAGAGGAAATGTTACCCATCCATTGCCAATGATATCTCAAACAATAACAGACTGATGGCTGTAACATATCTCAGCATTTACTTATTTTCAAAGCAAATTATAGCAGAGATATCAGGTAGTAAGAGTGCTACTCTATATACAAAGCTTTGGAGGATGCTGTCCTTTGTTTTTCACTTTATCACAACCAAAAAACATGATTTCTTTATTACAAAATTAAAATGGTGTGTTTATCTACTCTACCTTGAGCTGTTAATTATAACACGCCCAGCTAACTAGCTCATGACTTAACCTATCTTTACTTATATCCTTATAGCATATCAGTTATCTTCACTATTTCAGATGGAGCAGCCAAGATGCTACTACATTAGCATCTCAGTCCATGTCATTCTTTCAGTTTTACGCTCCAGCAACCTGCAGCAACTTATTATCCAAGCTAATGTTTTGTTTGTCAAATAACATGGTTTAGTCCTCATCCTGAAAGCCAGTTTTCTTGTACTGGTAAAAGTTATTATTTTTGAACAAAATTCACATTTTAAAACAAATGTCTGAACATTAAAACACTGAATGTCAATATATAGCTAGATGTAAGCTGTATTTAAGAGTTGGTATCAGCTAATTATCTCTGGCAAGCTGCTAGTGACAGTTTGGAAATAAGCCAAATAAATAACAAATAAACCAACAAGAACATGAATTGTGACCAATAAAACAGTTGATTCAGAGCGTAAAAAGTCAATGGTTCAATGCTGCGTAAGTAATTATTTTAAGAGTGTGGAAACTACTCAGCCCATAAAACCTTGCAAAGTATCAATGACTTCCAACCTTCCAATCCAATGAAATGTGGTGCACGAGAGCCGCACAACAGAATTCAAATTAATGTCTGAACTAGAGATTCAACCCACTTTGGTCAAGTACACTTGCCATCTGTTGGAGACAAAAGATATGAGATCAATTTCACTTATGTGAAGTACTCTAAAATACGCACAAATTATTACTTTAATCCGTGTATTAATGACTAGAAATTCCTTCTCAGGTCACAAACTGTTTTATAGCTGGAGACACCTCTGAAACTTAATTAACAGTCTAATTAACTTTACCCATGAAACTATAATGAAAATCAATCTGTAAGAACTGTAATAAAAAACTAAGTTAAAACCCCTTTTAAACCCGACGCTGTCGATTCTTTTGCAGTAAGTTTGCTACAGTGGATTAAAAGGGATTTGATTTAATATCTTTGTTTTGGATTTAGAGGATCAGAATTAGTTTGATCATAAGGGGATTACAGTGAATTAGTTAATCTTTAACTTCTATGAATTTCACCATTGGACAGCCAAAATACTCCACAGCACAGATTTAAAGCATGTTACTGTCCTTTCCCTCTTTGCTTCGACATCTGTCCGCTCGCAGTAACCTGGCAACAGGGCGTCATTGGTTTCAAATATTTGAATAATATGCAAGAGCCCTAGGTGATAAAATGTGACCTTGGGTCAGTTTATAATTAAACCCCAACAGAAGCTGCCCTCCATTCTGCAACGTTTTAAAGGTCATACATAAGATGGGCTGAAAAAAAAATAAAAAGGAGGATGGTGGAGGTAAACGGTAATATCCCGCTGAGCGGGCTAACACAGCCTGTGACCTCCCTCTCCCCAGTGCAAAGTTACCACAAATTAAGATCTTCCAGAGGAATGTACAGTACACAAGGCACTGATAGCTCGGGGAAATGGGAGTACTGTAAGGCAACATGAGGATGTCTTCATGTTAAATGAACTTTAAAATTGCTGGTCTCAATTTTCTGGTCTTTGATTTTTCCTCCTCCCGTATGTTTCACTGCTTGATATGAAAACTGATTATAACAAATATTATAAGCTAAGAAATTAAAATCGTCCTTGAATGAAATAGTTATTAGAAGGATAAAAAAAAAGGTGATCAGTTCTTTACTTTGTATGCAAAGCTGCAGTACATGAGCGTTCATTCAGTCTGACGCTTTGCCTTGAGTGCTGTTTATCTTGCTTTTATGCAATGACTCAAATTATGTGCAATATAAAACTTTCCTCCCAAGAACTATAGCATTAATACAGCATGTCTAGACAACAAAATGTCACAGAGATCTACTTAAAGACCTAGTAAACCTTCATTTGCGAGAGATTTATTGCTTCAGCAGTACTTGGCACCTTTTACTGAGTCTGGGAAAGAAGAAAAGTTGTTCAAAAAAGTGAAAGATATATTTTCTCTGGACGATGAAAGAGGCTTTGTGAAGATCTGATAATCTCATGATTTTGTCATGTTGGGAACAGACCAGGATGTTGAATAAGACCATAGAGTTATTGAATTTCATCTAGATTAGCTGTGATGGATGGAGTTCTGATTTCACATGACTGATCACATTCTGTCTTTAATATTCAGTGTTTTTTCTGTGCAGTGTGATAACTGTTTTTAACTGCTCTGTAATTACTTTATTTTCACGCTAAACATGTTTAATTAGTGCATCATTCTTATCCTTACTTAAGCAGTTTGGTCCACATTTGTTGTCTTTAAAAGTGCATTAGCAAATTGAGTTGACTTCCTTCCTTGACTGTTTTGACACCTTGAAATGCATTCTCACACATTCTCGGTTTAATTTGCAGTTAATTTGAAAAAGGACGATGCATTTTGCCGTGCGTCCATGTGTTTGCAGATGTACGTTTACAGCCCAAATGCTACAACCATGTGGACTGTAAAGGTGGGTTGTATATGGGGAGTCCACGTGTCTGAACTATAGTATAAAACATAAACGTCATATCCGTGAAGTCAAGTCAGTTTCTGAAAAGCTGTTCTGCCTCCTGGCTAGTCTATAAGTGGGCAAAGACATAGATGGTAGGTGGACCATCCGTGTCCGTCCTATAATACATGGGAGCTTTAAAGATCTCTTGAACTGAAGTAATCAAACGGCCTTTGTCTCCATGTCTGATAACTCATTAGTTTCCACCTTGGGTTGACCTGTTTATTGACCTGTCTCCACAGTAAACACATCACAGCTTTAAAACGTTAAGACTGTATGTGGCTCTTATTTGATGGCGAGAATGAACAATACAGGTCAGGAGCAGGTTGTGTTATGGTTAGTGCAGATGGTCCCAGAGGTAATCAACACCCAGGACCAATGTGAACCATGTTCATGCTGAACCAGAAAAAAAAGGTTCACGCATGAAAGACAAATCTATTATGTTTGTTTCACATCCACTTAAAAATTTCTGCTAACACGGCGCCAGAGCTGCAGACAGAACTATTATTTCTGTAGGATCAGCTCACAGTTCATACATTAGTCAGTAGATAAAATTAATGAGCTAACCAAGGCGAGTACCAGACATTCAGATACATACATATCTACGTAGGCTTATGTAGACCGGATTAATTATGTTATTTCTCGTTGTTGAATAGTTTGTTAAAAAGCAGATTTTATTCACTCGTGGCACTGTAAGGTGCTTCTTCAGGCTCTGTGAGGTCTATCCCCGGCCTGGTAATCCATCATGCGGGAGGACGAGGGAGAATGGCCATGATTCTCTGAATTACCTCCCCTCCAACACACTCACACACACACACACACATTCCCCTGAGTCATCAGCGGCCACAACACTCTCTCTGGGAGATGCCAGGTGGTGGAGAGCGACGGGAAAGACGAGTGGAGGACGGACAAGAAAAAGGAGGAGAGAGTGCAGAGAAAGAAATGAGCAGAAAGAGAAAAAACAAAGACGAAAGGCAGGAGAAGAGCGGAGCGCGTCTAGACAGAGATACACTAGCCTATTACACGCAGTAGTCAGGGTTGAATGAGTGCTTCCTTAGCGACAGACATACTGTCTCAAATTGCTGAAATAAACATCCGCCCACCGATCCACACTCACTCATACAGAAGAGCTTGTGTTCATATCGGAGGGGACATTAAATTTCAGCCTGTAATATGACTTCATGAGCTCAAAGGTGAATGAAATCGTATCAGTGAGGTCAAGGTGCACGACCTCACTTAATCCCCATTAGCTCCGTCTCACTTCCACTTATTTTATTTCAAACTGGTGGGTCAAATGTCACTGAGCTGTGGCCTTTCCAGTGTGGCGACAAACATGATAAATTCCTCTGCCGCAGTAAAGCAAAGGCACAGAGAGGAAATTTCGTGCTTGAAACATGTTTTGGGAACGAATCCTGAATGGAAGATAAAAAATTCTGAGTGCTGGCTACTGCCATGATGGTAGTCCTGCCTCTTCTGCCTCCAGGCTGATATAAAAATCAGCCAAGATGCGGATAATCAGCGGACATCAAGCGGGCCGAATGACACCGATCTGATCTGATTCTTCAATAACACCATTGGTCTAACTCTTATTAAAGGTAACTTATCTCTCTCTTATTTGTAATCACTAATATCGATTAGGTCAGTCCTCTCAGACAGACTAGTTCTATACTGCCTAATGTAACACCTGCTGTCAAGCTGCATCTCATGGCCTATCATGCGGACACATCATCAAAAATGGAAACGGCACAGTCCTTCATGTCAAAACATTCATTGATCCTTGATGTCAAATCACAACTGACAACTGAATATGGTGGAGCAGCGGGTAGCAACAAAGGTTCAAATCCTCCAGCAGGCCGTGTTCGCATGTTTACCCCGTACCCACGTCAGTTCTCTCCGGCTACTCCAGCTTCCTCTCACAGTCAAAGGACACGCAGGTTTACTGGTCGGGTGGGATTGGCTCCAGCTCCACTGACATTTATAGAAAACACACAGTCCAACCATCATCAGCTGTAATTAATGTTTCGTTAATTCTCTCTCTCCTGTTTTTGTACAGGCGTTCACTTTGAACACATGCATTAATTATTAAGCATATTATAACAAGATACATTATAAATGCTTTTGTCCAATACAGTTGCAACATTCGTGACATCTTGACTGTACACACCTGTGAATACTGATGATGTTATCCGCAGCTTCTCCCTCCAGCTTGTGGAGATATATTTATGAAGGTTTAAAGGTTAGTCTGATGAGATGACGTGTGGAGGACACTGAGGCACATGTAAAGACATGTTATAATTAAAAAACACTGATTTCCTGGTCATGTATGATCACATTGGGGTTTTGAAGATTTGAAGATGTTATTTTAACGTCCTCTGTTGCAATGCACCCTCTCTACTTTCACTGTGATTCATCAGTTTCTTTCGAACCAGTTGTTCTAGTTTGCATGATTTGCATAGCATAACCTTTGAAGCTTAAAGTTTATTATATCGACTAGCTTTCTGCGGACTACTTTGGAAAATAAACACGACATTCATTTTCTGACATGTTGTCTCCATCTTCTCCTGCCCTGTCATTTCATACTCAAGGCCTGGAGCACAGTTACAAACAATAACACTACTTATTTAAAACAGAGGTCTCCCCCATTCTTCTCTGTGGTGAAATCTGTGGTGTCATAATGTCGGATATTGAAACATGCTCAAAGTTGTTCATTTAACGTGAAATCTGGGTTACTCTTTTAAATCTCACAACTATGAAGCAGCGACCTCCGTGGCTGTGCCGAAGCACCAATAACTGCAGTTCCTCAATTGGCCACTTGAGGCTGGCTACAGAACAAGTCAATCTCCATAACCACCTACAGTAAAATGTCCAACTTCACAGCAGAAATAAACATGTTTACAGCCTGGTACAAAAAAAACTGTTGTTATCTCTATAGCTAATTTCCTTGTTCTTGACAACAGTACTGAGTCTGAATTTATATCACCTGTTCAAATTATATTCAGGCTTAAAGTTATGACATAATTAACAGTGTGGCGGCTTTGATTGACAGACTTTGATTGATTGGTGCCATTACAGGTGGCTTGTTTGAGCACCCAGGCGTCATTCAACCTGCCTTAGATCCATGACAAGCCAACATCCATTCTTTCTGCTGCCAATGGTTCATACTCTTAGGAGATTCAACCACAAATAGACACTACATATACTTACTGTATATATTTACTCGCACACCAACTGAAAGCAGGAACAACTAGCAAAACAAATCAAATCTCCTTTGACAATTCGACGCACTTTCCCTCCTTCTTTTTCCCTCGCCGAGCGCAAATCAAACACATTTTTCACTTCTACCTCTTCTATTCAAACTCACCTCATTCAAAACCGTAACACTAAGAAAAAATGATGCAGAATAACTGAAAAAAAAAAAAAAAAAAAAACGGAGAATGAATGGCGTCTTTCAGAGTGAAGGTCATGTCAGATATCTTGACAGCATGCTCTTCTCCCCCAACGTACAGCACAGTCCCTCTCTGTTTAATTTTTCAAAAGGAAGTTTTTGCCGCAGCTCCGAGTACAACAGCCTTCTTCTGCTGAGACCTTGAGAAGAACAATATGAGATCCATTTTGCCAAATCAATATATATTATTTTCAAAGATGTGTTAGCTGCTATTGACAGAGGTTTTTTTTTCTTCTTTTCTTCTCTCACACATTTAATACGGTGCTTTATCCCTGCTCACATCTTCCTGGGTTCCCTCATCAAGATGTCGAATGCCTTTTCTCATTTTCACAGAATTTCTCTGACTGCTTGGTTGCTGGCACAAAGGCAAAGATAAACAAGTTGAAGGTCAGTGCACTCAGATGGGCCAGTTCTATATTGCCTGATATAACACCTGCTATCATACTACATCCCATGGCTCCTCATGCAGACACTACATTATTGACTGCTTAAACATCCATCATTGAAGATGGAAACAGCACTGTCCTTGACGTCGAAACACGACTTTTTTTTTTTTTTTTTATGTAGCAGGCCACTCAGATGAAGCATGGCCAAGACTGCAAGGAAGATGTGAAATCTTTAAGGGATTTACAAGTTCTCTGACAAAATGACCTCGTTTGTCATTTCCGCCAATCTGCTGGGTTGTAATGTTAAAATCAGAAGGCGATGGGCAGAATGTTTCATAATGCAAGTACAATTTGCTACTCATGCCACGTATGGCACATCATGTTATCTCCACATAAAATACAGCCGATCTGCCTCATACATACACTACATAGGCTCATACATAACGACAGTTTATCAGTGTTTGAGCCAGAATTGTCTCGGGGGAGGTCAAACAGGCCCATTAATATTTGTCTAGGGGGATGCTGCTCCATCCAACAGTTTTGGCTAGCGCTCCTATCACTAATAATAACATCATATTAACAAAGTAAACTGTTAAAAGGTGAGATGTATGTGACAGACAGGTTGTAAACTCATTTGGAAGAAAAAACAAAGGACGAGAGTAAAAATATTATCCAAACTGTCTGCTGTTAGCATCCATCATAGTTTGCAGATATATTCCTGGTTCAACCTGGTTATCTTCTAGCGCCACTGGAAATTATCAACAATATTTCTGGTGTGCTCACTGATTTTGTTAATCTAACTTGTTTACAACTCCTCAAATATGTGAAAGAAATCAAACTGTATGCATAAAGAAAGAATAATTCTGGGTGTTTTGATAAACAACCATTCTTATTTTCATGTCTTGGTCATGAAACAATTGATATGAAACAAGATTTCTTCATCAGATTTCACCTGCCTGATCTTCTGCACAAGTTGTTGGACTTGTAGACTTCAAAGATCTCAGCAATGACTCTGGTGAATGCGTTTTCATCCTAATTGTTGGTGAAATGATGCTAAGCACAAGCACATGTATGTATTTGATGCAATCATTTCAAACAGAGACTCAGAGGAATATAAATAAATAAGCTCCCCATTAATCTCCTCTTGGCGGCATTACTGTAGGTTTCAAAGAAACATTACAACACAAAGTGATGCCCACTTTGTGTTGTAATGTCAACTGCCAAAAATGGGCATTTTTGCCTGCCAAAAATTGATTGAAGGCCAAATAATGCAGTTAATGAAAGGTGATTTCGCCTGGGCCATGACTTGATCCCATTCTGGAGCTTCATAATAAAGATCTGTGCTCACAGGACAGCTTGAATTGTAATGGACCATTCAAGACAAATGGGCACTGTCACATGACACAGGGGCATTTTGCCTGCCATAAATTGATTGAAGGCCAACACAGTAAATTAAACTTGATTTCTGCCTAAATATGACTTGATCCCATTCTGGAGCTTCATAATATAAAGATCTGAGCTCACAGGACAGCTAGGTTTCAAAGAAACATTACAAGACAAATGGGCATTGTCACCTACTCAAAAATGGGCATTTTTGCCTGCCAAAATTGATTGAAGGCCAAATGCAGTTAATGAAAGGTGATTTCTGCCTAAATATGACTTGATCTCATTCTGGAGCTTCATAATAGAAAGATCTGGAGGTCACAGGACAGCTTGGAATTTTGTAATGGACCATGACAAGACAAATGGGCACTGTCACTTCCAATAAAATGGGCATTTTGCTCAAAATTGATTGAAGGCCAAATGCAGTTAATGAAAGGTGATTTCTGCTCAAATATTACTTGATCCCATTCTGGAGCTTCATAATAAAGATCTGAGCTCAGGACAGCTTGAATTTTTGTAATGGACCATACAAGACAAAAATGGGTATTGTCACTCACCAAAATGGGCATTTTGCCTGCCATGAATTTATTGAAGGCCAAATACAGTAAATGAAAGTTGATTTCTGCCTAAATATGACTTTTGATCCCATTCTGGAGCTTCATAATATAAAGATTCAAGAGCTCACAGGACAGCTAGGTTTCAAAGAAACATTACAAGACAAAATGGGCATTGTCACCTTACCAAAATAAATGGGCATTTTTGCTCGCCAAAATTGGATTGAAGGCCAAATGCAGTTAATGAAAGGTGATTTCTGCCTAAATATGACTCTGATCTCATTCTGGAGCTTCCATAATAGAAAGATCTGAGTCACAGGACAACTTGGAATTTTTGTAATGGACCACATAAGACAAATGCATTGTCACCTACTCAAAATGGGCATTTCTTGCTCTGCCAAAAATTGGATTGAAGGCCAAATGCAGCACGAAAGGTGATTTCTGCCTAAATATTACTTGATCCCATTCTGAGCTTCATAATATAAAGATCTGAGCTCACAGGACAGCTTGAATTTTTGTAATGACCATACAAGACAAAATGGGCATTGTCACCTACCAAAAATGGGCATTTTGTCTGCCATGAATTTATTGAAGGCCAAATACAGTAAATGAAAGTTGATTTCTGCCTAAATATGACTTGATCCCATTCTGGAGCTTCATAATATAAAGACCTGAGCTCACAGGACAGCTAGGTTTCAAAGAAACATTACAAGACAAAATGGGCATTGTCACCTACTAAAAATGGGCATTTTTACCAAAAATTGATTGAAGGCCAAATGCAGTTAATGAAAGGTGATTTTTGCCTAAATATGACTTGATCTCATTCTGGAGCTTCATAATAGAAAGATCTGAGCTCACAGGACAGCTTGGAATTTTTCTAATGGACCACATATAAGACAAAATGGGCATTGTCACCTACTTCAAAATGGGTATATTTGCTCAAAAATTGATTGAAGGCCAAATGCAGTTAATGAAAGGTGATTTCTGCCTAAATATGATTCTGGATCATCTCTGAGCTTCATAATAGAAAGATCTGAGGTCACAGGATGCCAGGTTTCAAAGACACACATACATTGCAAAGTGGGCATTGTCAACTGCCAAAATGGGCATTTTTGCCTGCCAAAAATTGATTGAAGGCCAAATGCAGTTAATGAAAGGTGATTTCGGCCTAAATATGACTTGATCTCATTCTGGAGCTTCATAATAGAAAGATCTGAGCTCACAGGACAACTTGGAATTTTTGTAATGGACCATACAAGACAAAATGGGCATTGTCACCTACCAAAAATGGGCATTTTTGCCTGCCATAAATTGATTGAAGGCCAAATGCAGTTAATGAAAGGTGATTTTTGCCTAGATATGACTTGATCTCATTCTGGAGCTTGATAATAGAAAGATCTGAGCTCACAGGACAGCTAGGTTTCAAAGAAACACTACAAGACAAAGTGGGCATTGTCACCTACCAAAATGGGCATTTTTGCTCTGCCATAAATTGATTGAAGGCCAAATGCAGTTAATGAAAGGTGATTTCTGCCTAAATATGACTGATCTCATTCTGGAGCTTCATAATAGAAAGATCTGAGGTCACAGGACAGCTTGGAATTTTTGTAATGGACCATGACAAGAGAAAATGGGCATTGTCACCTACTAAAATGGCATTGTTGTCGCCAAAAATTGATTGGAAGGCCAAATGCAGTTAACAATGAAAGGTGATTTGCCTGGGGCCAGACTTGATCTCACCCTGGAGCTTCATAATATAAAGATCTGAGGTCACAGGGACAGCTACGCCAAAGAAACATTACAAGACAAAATGGGCATTGTCACCTACTAAAAATGGGCATTTTTGCCTGCCATAAATTGATTGAAGGCCAAATGCAGTAATGAAAGGTGATTTCTGCCTAAATATGACTTGATCTCATTCTGAGCTTCATAATAGAAAGATCTGAGCTCACAGGACAGCTTGGAATTTTTGTAATGGACCATTATAAGACAAATGGGCATTGTCACCTACCAAAAATGGGCATTTTTGCCTGCCAAAATTGATTGAAGGCCAAATGCAGCACGAAAGGTACTTTCTGCCTAAATATGACTTGATCCCCATTCTGGAGCTTGATAATGTGAAAGATCTGAGGTCACAGGACAGCTAGGTTTCAAAGAAACATTACAAGACAAAATGGGCATTGTCACCTACCAAAAATGGGCATTTTTGCCTGCCAAAAAATGATTGAAGGCCAAATGCAGTTAATGAAAGGTGATTTCTGCCTAAATATGACTTGATCCCATTCTGGAGTTTCATAATAGAAAGATCTGAGCTCACAGGACAGCTTGGAATTTTTGTAATGGACCATGACAAGACAAAATGGGCATTGTCACCTACCAAAATGGGCATTTTTGCCAGCCAAAAATTGATTGAAGGCCAAACGCAGTTAATGAAAGGTGATTTCTGCCTAAATATGACTTGATCACATTCTGGAGCTTCATAATAGAAAGATCTGAGCTCACAGGACAGCTTGGAATTTTTGTAATGGACCATTACAAGAGAAATGGGCATTGTCACTCAATAAAAATGGGCATTTTTGCCTGCCAAAAATTGATTGAAGGCCAAATGCAGTTAATGAAAGGTGATTTCTGCCTAACATGACTTGATCTCACTGGAGCTTCATAATAGAAAGATCTTGGTGTCATAGGACAGCTTGGAATTTTTGTAATGGACCATACAAGAGCAAAATGGGCATTGTCACCTACCAAAAATGGGCATTTTTGCCTGCCATAAATTGATTGAAGGCCAAATGCAGTTAATGAAAGATGATTTCTGCCTAAATATTACTTGATCTCATTCTGGAGCTTCATAATAGAAAGATCTGAGCTCACAGGACAGCTTGATTCTGTAATGGACCATAAAGACAAAATGGGCATTGTCACCTAGCAAAAATGGGCATTTTTGCCTGCCAAAAATTGATTGAAGGCCAAATACAGTAAAGGAAAGTTGATTTCTGCCTAAATATTACTTGATCCCATTCTGGAGCTTCATAATAGAAAGATCTGAGCTCACAGGACAGCTTGGATTTTTTTGTAATGGACCATACAGGACAAAATGGGCATTGTCACCTACCAAAAATGGGCATTTTGCCTGCCAATAAATTGATTGAAGGCCAAATGCAGTTAATGAAAGGTGATTTCCGCCTAAATATGACTTGATCCCATTCTGGAGCTTCATAATATAAAGATCTGAGCTCACAGGACATCTAGGTTTCAGAGAAACATTAGAAGACAAAATGGGCATTGTCACCTACTAAAAATGGGCATTTTTGCCTGCCATAAATTGATTGAAGGCCAAATGCAGTTAATGGAAGGTGATTTCTGCCTAAATATGACTGATCCCATTCTGGAGCTTCATAATAGAAAGATCTGAGGTCACAGGGACATCTAGGTTTCAGAGAAACATTACAAGACAAAGTGGCATTGCCAACTGGTTAAAATGGGCATTTTGCCTGCCAAAATTGATTGAAGGCCAAATGCAGTTAATGAAAGGTGATTTCGCCTAAATATTACTTGATCTCATTCTGAGCTTCATAATAGAAAGATCTGAGCTCACAAGACAGCTTGGAATTTTTGTAATGGACCATACAAGACAAAATGGGCATTATCACTCATCAAAAATTGGCATTTTTGCCTGCCATAAATTGATTGAAGGCCAAATGTGCTAATGAAAGGTGATTTCTGCCTAAATATGACTTGATCCCATTCTGGAGCTTCATAATATAAAGATCTGAGCTCACAGGACAGCTAGGTTTCAGAGAAACATTACAAGACAAAGTGGGCATTGCCAACTGCCAAAAATGGGCATTTTTGCCTGCCAAAAATTGATTGAAGGCCAAATGCAGTTAATGAAAGGTGATTTCTGCCTAAATATGACTTGATCTCATTCTGGAGCTTCATAATAGAAAGATCTGAGCTGACAGGACAGCTTGGAATTTTTGTAATGGACCATTACAAGACAAAATGGGCATTGTCACCTACCAAAAATGGGCATTTTTGCCTGCCATAAATTGATTGAAGGCCAAATGGTAAATTAAATTTGATTTCTGCCTAAATATGACTTGATCTCATTCTGGAGCTTCATAATAGAAAGATCTGAGCTCACAAGACAGCTTGAATTTTGTAATGGACCATACAAGACAAAATGGGCATTGTCACCTACCAAAATGGGCATTTTTGCCTGCCAAAAATTGATTGAAGGCCAAATACAGTAAATGAAAGGTGATTTACCAAATATGACTTGATCTCATTCTGAGCTTCATAATAGAAAGTGATCTGAGGTCACAGACAGCTTGGAATTTTTGTAATGGACCATACAAGACAAAATGGGCATTGTCACCTACCAAAAATGGGCATTTTTGCCTGCCATAAATTGACTGAAGGCCAAATACAGTAAATGAAAGTTGATTTCTGCCTAAATATGACTTGATCCCATTCTGGAGCTTCATAATATGAAGATCTGAGCTCACAGGACAGCTAGGTTTCAAAGAAACATTACAAGACAAAATGGGCATTGTCACCTACCAAAAATGGGCATTTTTGTCTGCCAAAAATTGATTGAAGGCCAAATGCAGTTAATGAAAGGTGATTTCTGCCTAAATATGACTTGATCTCATTCTGGAGCTTCATAATAGAAAAATCTGAGCTCACAGGACAGTTGAATTTTTTGCAATTGTGGACGGGCATTTTTGTCACAAAAATTGATTGAAGGCCAAATACAGTAAATGAAAGTTGATTGCCTAAATACTTTGATCCCATTCTGGAGCTTCATAATAGAAAGATCTGAGCTCACAAGACAGCTTGGAATTTTGTAATGGACATACAGACAAAATGTGGGCATTGTCACTCATCAAAAATGGGCATTTTACTCACAAAAATTGATTGAAGGCCAAAATGCAGTTAATGAAAGGTGATTTCTGCCTAACAGGACTTGATCTCATATCCTGAGCTTCATACAAGAAAGATCTGAGCTCACAGGACAACTTGGAATTTTTGTAATGGACCATACAAGACAAAATGGGCATTGTCACCTACCAAAAATGGGCATTTTTGCCTGCCATAAATTGGATTGAAGGCCAAATACAGTTAATGAAAGGTGATTTCTGCCTCAACATGACTTGATCTCATTCTGGAGTCCATAAGGAAAAATCTGAGCTCACAGGGATTACTTGGAATTCTGTAATGGACCATAAGACAAAATGGGCATTGTCACCTACCAAAATGGGCATTTTGCTCCACAAAATTGATTGAAGGCCAAATGCAGTTAATGAAAGGTGATTTCTGCCTAAATATGACTTGATCTCATTCTGGAGTCACATGTGTTATCTGAGCCACAGGACAACTTGAATTTTGTAATGAATTACAAGAAGACAAAAATGGGCATTGTCACCTAACAAAAATGGGCATTTTAGCCTGCCATAAATTGATTGAAGGCCAAATGCAGTTAATGAAAGGTGATTTCTGCCTAAATATGATCTGCATCTCATCTCTGGAGCTTCATAATAGAAAGATCTGAGCTCACACAGGACAACTTGAATTTTGTAATGGACCATACAAGACAAAATGGGTCATTGTCACCTACCAAAATGGGCATTTTCACCTGCCAAAAATTGATTGAAGGCCAAATACAGTTAATGAAAGGTGATTTCTGCCTAGATATGACTTGATCTCATTCTGGAGCTTCATAATATAAAGATCTGAGCTCACAGGACAGCTAGGCTTCTGTGAGAAACATTACAAGACAAAGTGGGCATTGCCAACTGCCGCAATGGGCATTTTTGCTCTGCCAAATGCAGTTAATGAAAGTTGATTTATGCCTAAATATGACTTGATCCCATTCTGGAGCTTCATAATATAAAGATCTGAGCTGACATGACAGCTTGGAATTTCTGTACTGGACCATACAAGACAAACGCATTGTCACTTACCAAATGGGCATTTCTTGTCGCAAAATTGATTGAAGGCCAAATGCACGAAAGGTGATTTCTGGGCCAACATGACTTGATCTCATTCCTGAGCTTCATAATAGAAAGATCTGGAGCTCACAGGACAGCTTGGAATTTTGTAATGGACCATTATAAGAGAAAATGGGGCATTGTCATCCACTAAAAATGGGCATTTTGCTCTGTCAAAATTGATTGAATAAATACAGTAAATGAAAGGTGATTTCTGCCTAAATATGACTCTGATCTCATTCTGGAGCTTCATAATAGAAAGATCTGAGGTCACAGGACAGCTTGGAATTTTTGTAATGGACCATACAAGACAAAATGGGCATTGTCACCTACCAAAATGTGCATTTTTGCCTGCCATAAATTGATTGAAGGCCAAATGCAGTTAATGAAAGGTGATTTCTGCCTAAATATGACTTGATCCCATCTCTGGAGCTTCATAATATGAAGATCTGAGCTCACAGGACAGTTAGGTTTCAAAGAAACATTACAAGACAAAATGGGCATTGTCACCTACCAAAAATGGGCATTTTTGCCTGCCATAAATTGATTGAAGGCCAAATGCAGTTAATGAAAGGTGAGTTCTGCTTAAATATGACTTGATCTCATTCTGGAGCTTCATAATAGAAAACTGAGCTCACAGGACAGTTGGAATTTTGTAATGGACCATTACAAGACAAAATGGGCACGTCACCACTAAAAATGGGCATTTTGCCTGCCAAAATTGATTAGAAGGCCAAACACAGTAAATGAAAGTTGATTTGCCTCTAAATATTACTTGATCCCAGGTTCTGGAGCTTCATAATAGAAAGATCTGAGTCACAAGACAGCTTGGAATTTTAATGACCATACAAGACAAATGTGGCATTGTCACTTACTGAAATGGGCATTTTGCTCACAAAAATTGGATTGAAGGCCAAATGCAGTTAATGAAAGGTGATTTCTGCCTAAATATGACTTGGATCTCATTCTGAGTCATAATAGAAAGATCTGAGGTCACAGGACAGCTTGGAATTTTTTTGTAATGGACCATTATAAGAGAAAAATGGGCATTGTCACCTACCAAAATGGGCATTTTGCCTGCCAAAAATTGGGATTGAAGGCCAAAATACAGTTAATGAAAGGTGATTTCTGCCTAAATATGACTTGATCTCATTCTGAGTCATACAGAAAGATCTGAGGTCACAGGACAGCTTGGAATTTTGTAATGGACCTGAGAGAAAATGGGCATTGTCACTACCAAAAATGGGCATTTTTGCCTGCCAAAAATTGGGATTGGAAGGCCAAATGCAGTTAATGAAAGGTGATTTCTGCCTAAATATGACTGGATCCCATTCTGGAGCTTCATAATATAAAGATCGGAGCTCACAGGACAGCTAGGTTTCAAAGAAACATTACAAGACAAAATGGGCATTGTCACCTAATAAAAATGGGCATTTTTGCTTGCCAAAATTGATTGAAGGCCAAATGCAGTTAATGAAAGTTGATTTCTGCCTGGGCCATGACTTGCGCATCTCATTCTGGAGCTTCATAAGAAAGTATCTGAGCTCACAGGACAGCTTCTTGAATTTTTGTAATGGACCATGACAAGACAAAATGGCACTGTCACTCAACAAAATGGGCATTTTTGCTCACAAAAATTGGATTGAAGGCCAAATACAGTAACCAAAGGTGATTTCTGCCTAAATATGACTTGATCTCACCCTGGAGCTTCATAATATAAAGATCTGAGCTCACAAGACAGCTTGAAGTTCTTGTAATGGACCAAGACAAGACAAATGGGCACTGTCACTCACTAAAATGGGCATTTTTGCTCAAAATTGATTGAAGGCCAAATACAGTAGAAAGGTGATTTCTGCCTAAATATGACTTGATCCCATTCTGGAGCTTCATAACAGAAAGATCTGAGCTCACAGGACAGCTGCAGTATGTTTAGATTCTGTGTAAACTAAACTACTTAAAACATTTATCAGAATCCGATTCATATGCAGACTAGCTTCATCTGCTTCTGGGTTCTTCCCATGTTAGACTGCGCTGATAAATGTGTCAGGAGTTTATCTCAGGATCAAACAGAACGCCACATAAATACATAATGTTTGTGCGTGTGCTGGCGTTACACAGTATTAACTCCTTCCTCTGTAGAAGAGGAAGCTTTTCATCAAGACAAAACACCAAAAAAACAACAAAAAAAACATGCTTTTGGCACAAATGCATCATGGGACAAACTGCACTTGCACTTGCTCATAGTTCTGCTGTGTATTTATAAGTCTCATCTGGCACGCTGAAGCGCAACACTATCACACCGATGAGATATGCTGCGGTTTGCAGAACTTAACGTGCTCGAGAACTGCGATCACACACGTTCAAACACATACTGCCTCTCAAAAGCGGCAAGCGGTGCTGACAAAGGACTGTCTAGAAAAGACACGACAAAAAAAAAAAAAAAATCTCTTCAAATAAGAGAGAATTGAAAGTTGCAGGAAGTCTCACTTATCCCAATCTTCCTTTGGAATCACACAGCACAGCCATTAGCGGGAAACAGCAATAAATGAGAAGCATTTTGGAGCAATTTTCTCAACAATTACCACTTACAGTGGTAGTTTTTTTTTTTTTTTTTGCCCCATTCTACTTTTGTACTTTATAGCTCACCACAGTATGTTTTACACAATGATCTTGTCCCCGCTGGTAATCTCTAATACTGCTGACATTATTATAACCCATCTTCAGTGCAGGCTCTTTTTTATCTTGCCCCCAGTAGGCTCAGAGGATGGCAGAATGAAACAAAGAGAGGAGACAGAGAGGTAACTAAAAAAAAGGGGGATGTTTGCCTTTATCTATCACAAAATGCACAGGCAGGGCTGCAGGTTGAATATTAAAATACGTGTGGGTTGTTCATAATGTGTCTCCCTTTTCAAATATAAAGCATAAAGCGTAAAACGTCCTCCACGCTTTCATCTGCTCAGTTGTATCTCTTTATCTAAGGTGCCTTAGATTAGCATGTGTCATATTCACACAGTGTCTAGCCATTATTACATTCAGGCTGCACATTAATATTGATTTCCTGTGGCCTCATTGAAATCAGATTGCCTCTCATGCCTCCTCCACAATAACAGTATCATTTAAATCCTTTACATGGTCTAGAGGAGAAAATAATATATAGCTTTAACTTTCAGACTTTCAACTGAAAGTTTGTGTTACAAACTTTGGGGCATGCTGTTCTGACCATTTGATTTCAATCTCTTCCTTAAAATGTTTTCAGAGTATCCATTTAAAGTAATATAACAGATGTTGCGTTCTTGGAAAATGACTTACTTTGTGGTTTGTATACAGCATAAATAATCTTGGGCCATTCAACGTGCCATGAGACTTTTTTGTTTATTCTTGCTTTTTTGGAGACACCAAGTATAAAATGCAAATTTCATATAAAAAACTAGAGCAAAGATATTTCTCAAAAGATGATTTCAAAATTCACCCACAGAGGGCTCGAACCTATCCCAGCACACACCGGACGAGAGGCGGTTTGCTAGCCCATCACACGGTTGACACCTTTAGACTCTCTGTTTAAAACGAGGGGAGAAACATCCAAACTCCACATACAAAGGGTTCAGTTGACCTCTAGGTTCAAATCCAGGCCCACTGGTGTCCCATCTAAAATCACCAATCAGTTCAGAATAAGGCTTGTTTTTTTTAAGTAATCTGACACCTATAAACATGTCTACAAATACAAAAGGTGTATCTATGAAAATGTTTGTATTGTAACATGTTTGTTTATAGGTTTCCTTTCAGACATGCGGTTTTTATATTTTTCTGAATATCAGCAGTATTCAAGCAGACGCTGAAGCCGCCTACAGGCAAAAAAAAAACAAACTACAACCTATTCAATCACCATTAAAGCGAAGATTTCATGATTTCTCTTCTCTCGTAACCTTTACGAGCAAGGCGGAAGGAAAACATTTATTTGTCTGGCCTTTTCTGCCATAGCAGAGGTGCAGCCAAACTGTGAGAGCGAGAGAAGAGGAGGGTAGCGCTGCAGGTGGGGGGGTTGGGGGTTGGGGGCAGGCGAGGAACGACAGACGGGTTTGGGTCAGAGTGACATTTCCAGGCCTGTTTTAATGAGGGCTTGTCAAGGTGGTTAGAAGGTTTCATACAGCTGTTCTCAGTTCCCTCTGAACAGCAAGGTCATCAAGTTTTGGTTGTTTGGCTGACAACACGAGAAGAGAGTGTGAACAGTGAAGGGCTGCTGTCCAAATATCACAACATGGTGGCTGTGAGAGGAAGTGACGGGAGAAGAAGATAAAGGATTTTAGAGTTTGAGGAACTCCGCCGTGTTGCTATGCAGATGTGTTACACACACCCTAAAGACCTTGATTTATTCATTCATTCTTTTCATTCTTTTTTTTTATGCCTATGTAATATTTTCTTTCATCATTGATCTACCGATTTCCTTACGCTGATCCAGGGTCTGGTTGTGGCAGCAGGTTCAGCAGGGCGTTCCAGACATCCCTCTACCTATTCTAACTCCTTCTGGGCGATCCCGAGGCGTTCCCAGGGCAGATGGGCTAAATAGTCTCTCCAGAGGGTTCTCCTGGGTCTCCTACCAGTTGGACATACCTGGGACACCTCCAAAGGGAGGTGCCATGAGGGAATCCCAATTAGATGTCTAAACCACCTCAGCTTGCTCCAACGGCAGCTCTACTCCGTGCTCATCACGGATGTCCGAGCTCCTAACGATATCTCTAAGGCTCAGCCCAGTCACCTGATGGAGGAAGCTCATTTTGGTCGCCGCGATCTCATTCTTTCAGTCTCTAGCCAAAGCTCGTGACCACAGGTCAGGGTAGGAACGTAGATGGACTAGAAAATCGAGAGCTTTGTCTTCCGGCTCAGCTCCCTCTTCCCCACAATGTTCCAGAACAACATCCTCAACACTGCAGACGGCGCACCTATTTTCTTTAACATTTAGACAAAATCATCCCGCCATCCATCATTAATTGCCAGTAATTAAGAGTCGGAACAACTCTGTTGGTTGCTGTGTTTAAATGTCACCTCCTTCACTGTTGTGTTTCTCATTAAGTTTTGGGGGTTGATGAGTTAAAAACAGTTTAAAAGAAGCACCATCCTCACACGAGGCACCAACATGCTGATCCCGCACATGATGAAACACACGATGATGCACATGTTGGTATGTTGCAGATATGTTGCATCAGTGTTCATATTACACTCACTGTACAGTGCGTGTGCCTTCATGTCATCCAAACCTGCCTCGGAGAAGCTTCTTCATACATTAAATATTGGTTTCAGTCGTTGCCTCTGTATTTTATGTTTGTACATCTTGTACTGTTTACTCCTGGGTCCATGCGGAGTGTTGTGTATTTATTTTGAATGCTTGCTGCAGCTTCTGTTGCCCATTTGGGACAATAAAGTTGAGTAAGACTTTAACCGAGTATAAAAGTGAGACGAAACTCGGTAAGTAAAATAACACCCGCTGTGAGCAGGGACCATTTTGCTGTCTCGACAGCTCCACGTTAATGGACGCTTGATTGAAGGAGAAGCTGTTTAATTATGCATCACCAAAATGCTGAAATGTCAATTCGCCGTTGCACCATGCTACAAATTACAACTGAGTGCTTTATCCAAGTAAACACACAAGTGATGTTCTGCATTTTTATTGGAAAAGAAGAAGCAGCAGCACTTAGAAAAAAAAAAAAAAGATGTAGCTATGTGTATGGTGGACTTGTCAAATGTGTGTGAAAGGCGTCATCGTGGTTCATCAGGTGCTCGATCGACTCAAGCTATTGTTTAGGATCTGAATCTAAAAACAAAGACATTTGGAGAAAGGAATACATGCTTAATAGGTGCTTTTCCACTGGCCATTGAGGTTGGCTGATTGAATTAGGACACTGATTGTGCACAGTGTGATTTGTGAGAAGTAGAAAGTCATGTTTTCTTTTGCACTTCACAAACTTTGAAGATTTAAGCGGTCATTCTCCATTAGGTTACTCGGCAAAACCAAAAAAGACTGGTCTGGTTTACAGGTCATCAAAAATGGCAATAGTTGTTCGATTTTGTTGTGTTTAAGTTTGCTAACTGTCAGAATAACTTTATTGTCTTGTCGTTCTGTATACTACTATATAATTCTTCAAGTGTTGCTGGAGTTTCGACCTCCTAAAACTTTTTTTTTCCCTTCCCTGTGCACCTTTTGAAGTTGGTGAGGTGGTGCCAACAATCCGTACTCTGCTGCTACAAAAAGAGCATCGGATTTTAAAAAGGTGGGTGTGCAGTGTGGGTGCTGTTAATGGATATCTGGACCTAAAGTCACGCAGTCATCCCACATTTAGCTACTTCTACCTTTGACAATAAGTGCTTTGAAAAGTTTGTTAATTCAGTATGAAGCAAAAACATAAAAAAAAAAAAAAAAAAGGTACTAAAGGTTTGAGTTGCTGTGAGAGGAGAAGAGGAGTTTGCAGATAAATCTATAATTCATCATAGCAGAGGCTAACGCAATCACATCAAGCCCTTTTGCACTTGGGACTGAATGGGGTCTAAGGGTACAGAGCGAATGAGAACATTATTTTACTGTATTAGTTCCTCTGCAACACAGTAACAACGCTGGGGCACACACCGAGACATGAAGTTGAAAAGGGGACGAGGTAGAGGAGGAGAAGGAGGAGGACAGGAACAGAGTTGTTGCTCATCAGATCAATATCCTATTCCATGGTCAACTGCGCAAAAACTCGCTCATTTTCCTTTCTCTCTTTTAACATTTTCAATTTCTAGTAGTAGAAGATAGAAAGTGCATTAACCATGCATGGGCTAGAGTGGTGGCCTAAGTGAAAGAGAGAGAGAGAGAGAGAGAGAGGGAGAGAGAGAGAGAGAGACGTAGGCTAAATGTGAGGACAAAATGAAGGTCTGGCACAGCCTTTTTCTTTACTCTAAGAGGTTTATGTCTAAATATCTCACCCAGGCCTGCGCCCTTTCCAAGACGATAAGAAAATAATGAATGTTATAATTAAACAGGCTTTGTTCTGTCCATCACCTGAATAAAAAAATTGCTAATACTGACGAAAGATAAAGAGTAGCATGGATTGAATATTCCATACTGGTGAATGGATTTTCCTATCGCACTCTTTCTACACGTCAAACTTAAACTCAAAGACGGACGTAACGCCTTTGCTATGGGGTCACACATTTTCGACACCATCGCAGCGTGATGTCTTCATGCTCTTTAAGTAATCGTGCAAAGCTTTCACCGATCGGATCTGAGCTGGGATGTCTGGAAAAGAATGTTTCTGCAGAGATGATGGATGTCATCTTAATGTTGTCATATCATGCTATTATTTTACAAAAGTCTGGATAAATCTAAATACATTTGTAAAGAGTTGTGTCTAAATGTAAAAACGATTTTCTATTATACTGTCCTGTTTTCAAAAGTAAATTCAAAAAATGTGTTTGGATGAAGTTTGAAATCCTGAAATTACACGCTGACTTCTGCAATAATTGCAGCAATAATTTCGCTGCTGTGCTCTGACAGACTGATATTGGAGTTGAAGTTGAAGTTGACTGACAGAAAAATAATCTAAAAAAAAAAAACTTGATTGCAGCTCATCAGATGAGAGGATTTGTGTTTTTTGTCTGTGTGTGTTGGACAACAATGGGGCATTAAAAGATTTAACATTGTCACTGTTGACTTCCGGGCTACCAAACATCTTTTGACTGACTGATGTGGACTCAAGTGACATCACTTGAGGCAATTAAACAGACTTTCACGTGTAAAGGAGCTTTAATAAATCGTTAATATTAAAAATGACTGATGCATTTTTATTTCTCCATCAACTGGTCAGCATGGTTTGTTGGCATTTCATGAGCTGCACTACAGCAACACAACAAAGACAAAAGGTCACCCAGTAAAATGCAGAAGTGGGTTTATCGAGAAGTATCTGGAGAATAATTAGAATACTCCTACAGTATATAGAGGCTTTATGGCAGTCTTACACTCACACACACAAACACACTAGCGGCCTGTCTAGCCATTCTAAGTCCAATGAACTGTCCGGTCCGCCTCGATGTGACCTTCACACATAAAGCCCAAACAAATACAGACATAAACACACAGAGCTTAATCCATCCTGATCCTTTTGGTGTCCACTCGGTGCCGAGCTGAAGTGTGGACACGAATAAGAAGAACAAAGTGCTGCGACTGGATCCAGCCTTCTTCTACAACACAGGCTGAGACTCTGGACCAGTGCAGAGGAGTTACTGGAAAGTCAAAGTGTGTTTGTGTGTATGAGGTGATGGAGGGTTGGCAGAAGGAGAGAAAGGGGGTTGCAGGTCATATCTTGGTGGATTAGTGGAGCAAGAGTCCCAGCAGAAGCTTATACTGTTGATACCAGATGTCAGTTTGTTGCGTTTGATCCTTCTGCACTTTTACTTTCTGACTGACAGACTTCTACTTGTTATGGAGTATTTCTACACTGTTGTATGGGCACTTTTTCTTAAGGTGAAAGATTTGTGTACCTCTTTCCACCGCAGCAAATATTAAGGAAGAAACTAGAACGGGCAGAGTGTGATGTGATTTTTTTGCCTTATAGACTTCCATACAGCTGCAGTGTATCAGATGTTATAAATCAATAATGATATCCAGCTTTGGATCGACCTTAAAAATCTCAACAGCAGATGGCTCTTCTTTCTTCATTACTTCTGTCACTCACCTCCCTCCCCTCAATCTCTGTTTTTCACCTGCTTTTCACTTTTTTTTTTTTTGGTTCTTCTCTCTCTCTCTCTCTTTCTCTCTGGGCTTTCCTCCAGTTTACATGATGAGATGATGGCCAACAAACAAACATTGGCCCCGGTCCTCGGCAGGCGGAGAGGACACAGAGCAGCAGGGCAGAACAGCAAGGTTGCTATAGAACTTTTCCGCATGATCCCGCTGCAACGCCTACTCACCGTACCTCACCAGCAGCGACGCTTCTCAGAGCGAGATGACGGCTGCTTAGAAATGTCCGGTTTAGGCAGAAACAACGGCAGCTGAGGAGAAACCAGCCTTCAGTCTGAAGCAAACGTAGCACGAATTCGGCTGGTTTTAACAGCAGATGACAAGCATTGATGTGACCTCTGATAGATCATCATGCCGTTTCCTGGTAAAGACACTAAAGTGCCTAGAGCCTGAACAACAGAACTAGCAGCTACGCTACTAATCAAATAATCATTAAACAGTTGCTGGTTTCTGTTTCTTACATAAGAGGATCAAAAGCTTTTTCTTTATCTTGTGTGGTGATGAATTAAATATGTTTGGCTTATTGACAGTTACTCAGACAAAACAAGACACTCGGAGATATAATCTTGGGCTCTGGGAAATTGCCTGAGGCATTTTCAACTATTTTTTATACATTTAATTGACCTGAATAAATTGATTATCAAGAACATAGTTCAGATTAACTGACATTAGATGCAGCCCTACAGGTGCCTCATTTAAAATATGGAAGATGAGGCTTTGTGATAAGTTTTAAATTATGTTTGTGAAATGTTTTTGCAGGTGCTTTCGACCATATTCCACTGACTGAAGTATGAAACTCCCGGCACACGATAACAAGCGCTGTTTGTTCCTCTGTTCAATGATACAAATCTTCTTAAGGAGAGACAGGCGACAAGCAAAAAAAAGTAGTAAGTGAACCTTGGGTTGAGAATATTTTAATTCAAATATGGTTAAGATGAATTTCCGTGCTCAGATTTTTGAGTTAGGCACCAAAGTGGCTCACCGGTTGGAGAACAATCATCAAGCAGATGAAAGAAAGTATCGTCTGTGCCTGAAAAACTAAAAAAAAATAAGGGGTATGAAGGTAACTGCTTTGTTTAATACTTCTTCAGTTTACTGTTCATGACAATGACATCTTTTCATAGTTTGACACAAAATTCTGCTTTAAAAACATTAAAAAAAGTTTTAAAAAAGCGTTGAACACTTGCACTTCCATAGTTACGGCTACAAGAATAATGGATATAATTTGGCAATTTATAATGTGGCCTTTTCATCAGAGCTGGACAGCCTGTTGATCATAATGAAGTTCTGATAACTACAAGCAACTTTGCAGGTTTGTTCATTTTCAATATTATTTCCATGCATGCACACATCATACTTTCCCACAAGAAGCTTGGCTGCAGTTTGCTGTAATTTTGACACTACTAGTATCACAATTAAGGGCACACCAGGGCGTACCAATGTTTTCTTTTTCTCCAAAGGGGTCTTCCTTGTCACAAAACGACGATGACTGTTTTGACTCTAAGAACATGACAGCCATTTTCTGTTAGCAAGGACGAGAGTTGAGAGGGGAAATTATCACTGTTCACCACCGCGATCCCCCTCCAGTGACTCGGTGTTAAAAGGTTCCAGACTTCCACTCATTTAACACTCGAGCGAGCACGATAGAAAAGTGCTCTCCACCGTCCTCTCGGAAAGTGGAGGCAGGCGTAAAAGGTTTAATCGGCCATCGTGTCAGATACATCAGGACTTCTTGTCATCAAAGTCCCACCTCTGTCACTTCGTTTCGGCTTCTGAGA
The DNA here is from genome assembly GCA_028641955.1 of Protonibea diacanthus. Taxonomy (NCBI): domain Eukaryota; kingdom Metazoa; phylum Chordata; class Actinopteri; family Sciaenidae; genus Protonibea; species Protonibea diacanthus. The sequence goes on along the minus strand of CM053988.1, from coordinate 16,774,554 downwards.
ATCCACCGGCTTGTCCGTCTTCTTTGCAGTTTACCTGCCTCACTGTCTGTTTTTTGGACTTCCTATCGGCTTGTCTGGCAGTTTGATATCTATGTGTCCTGCCTGACCTCTCGAAAAGAAATCCAAGAGGGTTTGAGGATCTGAAACAGCGTGAACGTAACAAAATAAAAGATTATTGGATTTTTTTTCTTTTATTATACTGTATACCCCTGTTAGATAAAAAAAGTCTTCAAAACAAACAAAACCTTTCTAATTTGGGTCTATATTCATTAAACTTCTATGAATAAAAATGATCTATACACTCCACTGCAGATGGCATCAACATTGCACATTTTCAGTAAGTTATAAACCCAGGCTCCAACTTTTCAGACTAATTGGGAAGAAGCACTTGGCCCGAGATCAATCTTAACATAAATCCTGGGTGTAAAAGTCCAGCAGCAGTGCTCAGATTTGGAGCTAATTGCAAAATTACATAATAATAATATTAGATGAGCAACTGCTGAGTAGAAAAAAAAAAAAAAAAGTATAACCTCAAGATGCCCTTCCTTAGCAATTAGTTTAAAATCTGAATTTCAATCAAGGAGAAACAAAAAAGTTTTCTACCCTGAAGCAGTCGCTTGTGGAGAGTCTCAAACAGTTTTTAAGGAGAGACACCCCTTTGAGTCATTATTACTTGAACCTCCAGCTGTGATATTTTAAATCAATGGTGATCTCTGAGTCGATTTAAAAACTCACACAAAACAAGAACAAGTGAATTCTCTGCATAATGTGCCTGCACAGAGAGAATATATCTGGTTTCAAGAATTTCAATGAGTTCAGATGGATTGAAAACTATGCAAGAGGAATTTCAACTGCAAATGAAGCGCTCTCTGAACTTTAAATCAACCACAGAACGGTCAAAAATGTGTGATGTTTTACACATAATTTGATTAGCGCAGTGGATTAGCAGGTGACTCACAGAGGAGTTATCCAAAAAAAATCAACAAATTTGGACATAAATTGTTTTCATTGTGCAGGAAAGGTTTGAGACATGTGAAGCAGAAGTACAATGTTGAATAAAATGGATATGCTATAGTAAAGTTCCTCTCATTTGCACTTGAGTATATGTATTTTATGTAGTTACATCCCACCGCTGGTCATAAATCATAGTAAAACTTCATGGCATGTGCCAAGATCTCTGTGTGAGCTGCACTGCCTTGAGGTGAAACTAAAGACAAAGTAGAAGTAAATAACGTCTTGTAGCAGCGATGGAAATCTCAACGAGAGACGACCCTAACCCGTTCTCCGAGAAAAAAGAAAGCAAAGTGAACGTTAGGTTAAAAGCATCCACAACCTTACCATCGCTAACAACTTTACTTTGAGATGAGATTCAGACATGCTCCGAGAGCACATGTGCATTTACGTGCGCATGTACGAGTGTACAAAGCAAGACCGAGAGAGTAAGACACTGGAACATAGCCATATGAAAAGCAGTGCACAGCAGGGCAGGCGGAACCAAAGGTCTGTTCCACGGGGGGAGTGATTAAGGAGTTGCGCATGGCCCACGGGGGAACGAAAGGGCAGAAAAGTGAGCTCATTACCCATAATGTAAAAGAAGAAGAAGAAGACTCACCCAAAGGCAGCGTGTAACGCTCACACACTCTCACAACATTCCTTAGAAAATCAAGCTTTTTGTGCTTCTACTGATGCGAGTGCCATCAAAGTAAATATGTCGCTGATTTACTCTGCAGATGGGTTTTTTGTCAGAGGAAGGAACAGTCGATGAAGACGGGAAAAGATGGACGGCACCCTTTAGGATTTTAAGCACCTGCAAATTGACTTAATTTCTACATGCAGTAATACCCTTTCCACCATACGAACTGAAAAAGCTGACGGTTGTAACAAGGTTCTAATTATTATTTCACTTCCCAGAAGTTAACCCGAGTTGACAGATCATAGTCCTTGTCGTGTAGTAATTTGAGCTTTGAGCAACATATTCCTTACAGCCTTTCACTTGACCCGTTAAACAGTTTGTTATAAAAACTAAAAATCTTCTGCACATAAAAACATGACCTACTTTGCATCCCATCAGATGTTCAGAAAGTCAAAATTTACATCTGAATTTTACAGATTTCGAATGCAGACGGAGGTGATTATTTCAAATGATCTGTGAACTACAACGAGATGCCGGTGGTGCTAAAATGACGATGAAAGTCAAGAAAATTACAAACATTAATCAGTGTTGTAAATATGTGAGGGTTTGGGGTTTGGACTAGAAGTGATTTGTCATTTCTGTCATTATTTTCTGACATCCTGTCAACAATCAATTGAATCAATCAGATGTTAGATTGAGTACTAGTCTCGTTTGTTTGCCTTACTCTATCACTTTCTCTCAGAGATCCAGCTGTATTGATACTTTAATGTCACGTCGGAGTTATCGTAATCATGAGTTACCAAGAGAGTTCACGTCCAGTATGGTGGAGAGCCAAGATGAATTATTTGGCAACAGTTTGGCTGGGAACGGTCCTCGACTTCCCAGAACTTCATGGTAGGTGGGTCTGATAAAGAGGCCAAGAGAAGTCTGGCAACAAACTGCTTTATAATTTGGAGTACGTCCAAATTATTGTAAGTCCTCAAGTTCCCAAAATTTTGGGTCCATAACTAATTATGCAACAAAAACAGGATATAATAACATCTAAGGAGTGCTGAACGGTTACATAAGAGTTGATGACACCATATAACACAGAATATATAATCAGTTTTTTGAAAATAAACTCCTCATGTCAGCCAAAGACCAGCTCAGTGTAATTATAACTACATTTAATGGATGAGGTGTCAATGCGCAGTGTTTTAATCCTCACATGACCAACTTCATAACCATACAACTGTCTAATAAATAAAAATACCAGTAAGATGAACCCTTGATAAAAAATAATGAAGTAGCTGAAGCCAAAGGGTCTTGGTCTAGCTTTCTATATATAAGCATGCTCTTGTTTGATTTACCTGGTTGATGATGTAGATACCGTAGTCAATCTTCTGCCGTCTGAGGATCGGGTGGAGGTAGTGGAGCCAGTACTTTAGGTGGTTTTCTCTGTGACGGAACGGGATGATGATGGCCACCTGAACAACACGGCCAGTTTCAGTTGTTTGCATTCAACGGGAACATTTTCTCTAAAATATAAACACTTTTCCATCGATTAGAGAAGTTCTAACGCATAATTAAATCAACGCTGACGAAGAAAATAAGACACAAGCGTAATCAGTCAAAGGTCACCATCCGAAGACTCTTTCAGATCTCCAAAGAGATTGAGTAATAACACTTAAATGAGTTTTGTTTCATCCCACGATGAACTGTGCTGCACCAGAAAAAAAAATCATTTATGTAGAAAATCCCCGCGGTTAATGTCACAGTAGTGTACATAAAGTTGGTTCTCATTCATTATAAATGAAGCAGCTCCAGGAAGGAGCTCTCGGTGGCATTGCAGATCTGAGGCAGATCTGATGCTGCCCTGTATCTCTGTGCTTTAAGTGAGTCGTTCTCCGCTGTCCAAACAGTCCAAGGTTGAACTCTAATTTACCGTGTGAGTTCATGGTAATTTTGCACTCAGATGAAGACTGGCAGCGAATTGACCTTGCTATCCGTATAGTTTGGCAGTGTGATGGCTGATGGCCGCACCTATTTTAGTGTTATCTTTGCTGCCAAAGAGAAGCACCGTGACCTCGGCAAAGTGTTATGCAACCAGATATTATGCCACATTTTACTGTGAAAAAAGTGTTTGAAGCTGTCTACCAGACCCATATTCTGTACGGAAAAACAATATTTGAATCCTATACTAAGATAAAAATGGAAGCTCATCTCTGCCAGGAAAAAGAAACATAGAAAAAAAAGTTATGATGTGATAAAAAAGACAAAATAAGTCAAAATTATGAGATGAGATAAAATTTTAACCTGCTTGCTCATAATTTTGATTTAACATCTAGTAATTTGGCCATAGTATTCCATATTTTGGACTTACTATACAACAATTTCAATTTAGTATCTCATAACTTTTTATTTATTTTCTGATTTTGACTACTCCATAATTCTGACTTATTATCTTACACATTTAACTCAGTAGCCTAGTTTTTTCATTATTATTTCATAATTTTTGTACTTAATAGCTCATGATATCATACTTCTGACGAAGTAACACAAAATTCGACTTACTATCTCATAATTTTGACTTAATATCTAGTAATTTGGCCTTCACTTTCCACACTGTGGATTTATTATCTAATAATTTTGACTTATTATCTCATAATTCTGACCGCTTCATATCTTTTACTTACTAACTCAAACTTACCATGAGAATTTAACTTTTTTATGCTTTTTTACCTCTGGTCTCCTGTTTTTTATCCTTATTCTTAAACTGCCAGAAATTGGGCTTCTATAATAAACGTTTATTGAAAATACGTATATATAAATATATGTACAGACCTTCCATCTAGGCCGACAGTCAGGAGGTGTGTAGCGGCCTCCCTCCGTCACGTTGGGGTTTTCTTTCTGCACTCGTTCCATCGTCATCTGGGAGCTGAACTCGATCAACAAACGCCCCACTGAGGATATAAGGAAACAGGGGAGAGTTAGGCCAGATGAAGAGGATAACAGAGGAGGCACAGGATAAAAAAAAAAAAAGGTGGAAGTGGAAACGGGGAGACAGGGAGAAAGAAAGTTAGAGAGGGAGCAAGGGATGTTGGGAGTGAGGGACGGAGTAAGAGAGAGAGAGCTTTTAGCTTCAAAGCAGTACTGTTGTGTATCAAAGCACTGTGTGCAGAAATAATGGTTTCAAGGGATATGCTCTGCATAATGCAGAATTTAATAAGATGCACAGGCTTTGGAAAATATATACTGCTAAAAAATAAACAAAGACTTTGAAGTCAGTCGGAGTAAACACGACATGAAAGGTAATTACACTGCTCAGTGATGAAGCCACACCATATGCTATATCACTACAAATCTATCCATCAGTCCTTTGAGTACTGGCGGATCAAACTCTCTCTCAGCTTGTGTGTTTGTGTGCCTGAGATTGCGAGTTCAGACTAATTTAAAGGAAGGGTTGGCTTTAAATCTCTGGCCCGGACGGTAAATACAGACCCTCGTTCAGGGAGCCAGGATCATTAAAATATATGAGCAAGCTTTGCTGTTTGGGCTCCGACCAAAGCCCTCTAACCATAACCCTCATTTTTAACAAACCAGACTCTAAGCACTCGTTCTGTGGCAAGATGTCACTCATTAGTGCATGTTTCTCTTCAGTCAGCCAGTGAAACAACTCATTAGTTAATTTGCAAAGCATCACGTGTTTAAAGGCAAAAAAAAAAAAAAAAACACATATTACATAATGTCTGTCACTTATGATCATGTGTGGAAGTGTCATTTGATCAAGGATGTTTTTATGTTTTCCATTTGAAAAGAATAAAACAAGCAATTAATTAATCCAAAGTCTGATATACTGTATTTATTAAATTTATTGTAAAACTGGGTAACACGTTCCTTCATCACAATAAACCTGGGCACTTATTTTGAGTCAATCTTGCACTCACAACTCGGCATTTTGTCCTGCTCCATGCTGCCGGAATTGTTGGGTCTCTGTAAAAATGACTTAAAGAGTACAGTCTAAACCACATGTGTCAAACTCAAGGCCCGTGGGCCAAATGTGGCCCGCCACGTCATTTTTTCTGGCCCACGAGAGCGTGGGATGCATGATTGTCTTAACGTACGTTTTTCCTGCTTTAAAGCACGCCTTGTCCATGGCTGAAATGCTTCTACCTTTTGCTGATGAAACACTCAAAGACTGAAGGAAACTGTCTCACCAATTCTCACCATACCAGCTTAAATCTGGTTCATTTCATAAAGTTATAAAAAATGCTGGACACAGGCATCAGAATTCAGAAAAGAGCGTGTGTGAGAGTGTTTCAGATCCGGCTGGACACTCTGTCTGAAGCTTAAGCCCAGGTAGTGAAATAAAGTATTGAGAGAAGGACTGATGTATTTTCTTCTTCCAAATCCTTTTTCGTGGGGTTTGTTGATACGACAGCATATTCTTCTGATCACAACTACCAGATAAATTATTCTGCTATGATTGATCTCATGGTAATGTACAGTATGTCTTCTCTATCTTGACATGTGTATGAGTACACAGTATGAGAGCTGTACTGCAGAGACAGAGAGAGAGAGCAAGAGAGCGCGCAGAGGCCAATACAGGTATATGAGTTAATAATCCACTTAGCATTGGCGTATGAGCTTTGTGTTGAGAGGTCTCCTCCAATCAACGTTGCGCGGGCGAGGAGCGTGATCGATGCCAACAAGGTTAGATGTTCATAACACACCTCTTTATCATACCACAAGAGCTGAATGCAAATAGTCCCAACAGCCCTTCTTCCACTGACCACATCTGCCCGTCGCTCTCCATCCTCTCCACCCTCGTCCACACTCCACCGTCTCCATTTCTTTTTTTTTTCCCCTCCTCTTCCTCTCTCGTGCTAATGAGACAGTAAGTGGAACATGGTGTTTTCATCTAGCCTCCGAATGCTGGTTAGTTCTCTCTCAGACAAGCAAAAGAAAGACACAATGACAGAAAATGCAAATCCTAGCACAGAAAGATGCTATTTTTACATCATTAATTGTGTTGTTGCAGTTGTTGTTTGACATTAAAATGATGAAATGAGTCAATGCAGTGACGCCTTCATGGCAAATATAACTTTTTGCCCACAATCTCTTAAAATTGAAATAAATAACCCACTTCTGAGACCTATATTATGCTTTTTTTTAGGGCAAGTCTTAAATCCAGTACAAGGCAATGAGAGCATTGTGTGTTTTTAGTGCACTGTGTCTCTGCGGCAGACAAGACTCTCTGTTATATCATCGCTGTGTGTTCAGTTAGTAGCCGTACAGTATACACTGGGTTTTTTAGGAATCTCAAAGTGCTGTACTTAGTGTTAGAACAGCCCCTCATGAGGGTTAAAAACTAGGCTTTCTGAGAAGCCTCTATCCAAACATGACTGCACTAAAGTCTAACATGTGGCCCAAGTGTGAATCGAACTGGTAACCACGCACACAAGAGACATAAGATCTTTAAATTCTTAAAACTTCTGAGGGATCGAAACTCAAGAGTGCTTTTTTAAAAGTGTCGCTGTGTGCTGTCGAAGAGTTTATTTTCTTAAAAGAATATTTCAGCTCCAGCTGAAAAGATTGATACCACTCTCATGTCAGTGCGTTCAATATGGAGCTAAAGCCAGGAGCTTAGCTTAGCACAAAGACTGCAAGCAGGGGGGGGAAACGGCCAGCTTGGCTCGGCTCAAGGTTCAGAAATGAACTACCATTTGTGGTTTTATGGGGAGTTATGCGCTGCGACTTTTTCTTGGCAAAAAGCAACCGGGGGGGAAAGTGACGTCCAGAAGACTTTTTGACCATAAAGTTGTCAACAGAGATGCGGTGATTAACTGAGTGTTTCCGTCACTTACAATCAATGCAGTAGTGGTGAATTAAGAGTTTGGCTTTCAGTGCGATGTAAACGATCGGCAACAAGGCGGGAAACACTGCACCGTTTATGGATTTAACGCTCACCAAAAAAATGGCATGTGATCCCCTCACGGCTGCAAGGAATGTTCTCGATTCTCGTTCTCGTTCTCAATTTATTTTTACTAAAACTGCTAAAAATAACAATGAAAAAATGCTCATGAGATCTTATACGTACGTAGTTTAAAATAAATTATAAAAAGTGCTAGACGGGTGAATAAACTGTTGCTTGTGCTATTGTGCTAAGCGTTATTCATTTTCCTCATCTTTTGACAAAGACATTAGCGTCTTTCTGAAGATTATAAACTATTATTTCAATTCAAATGTTACCAACTTCGCACTGTCTTTGCTTGCTCAGTGGTTGTCTTCAGGGTTTCATTTACTACCAACACACCTCCTCAAGCGGATACCAAATACCAAACCGACTGTCAAAAATGGATCAGCTGCACAGGAAGTGAAGCACTTCGCTCACACCTGAGTTGTTGTTTGGACTGAGAAGGACAGCGACGGCGGGTAGAGGTCAGCGAGAGAGTCCGGTGACGTGAGAAAATAATGGAAGCTTTTAAAATAAACCCTGACATCATCCTGTTTTGCTCTGATGGAGACGACATGAATAATACAAAGGGTGTTCATGTGTTTGCGTGTGTGTGTGTGTGTGTACTGTAAACGAGAGAAGAAGAAAAATGAATGTGCGTTCGAGCTAATGTTTGTAGAGTAAGAAATGATAGATGAGAGCTGTAATGTGTGGTAGCCTTGTAGAGCTGCAATTATGACGCGCACACACGTGTAATATCTCATGCTTATCTACGTGGCGATATTAGAGTAATACGTTATAATCACGCTGCTCGATCGTTCTATCTGGGACACCCTCTGCACTTTGGGGGATACATCACTGCTTTGTCTGCAAATATGCACGGGCATCCACACACAAATACACATGCAAACTGTGTACACAACAGTTTTCTCAGCACAACAATAATGAACCAAATCTGTGAGCTATTAGGTTAGTAGCACGTGTGCTGAAGAAACACACTGAGAGCAGACCTGAGGCAGTAAGCCCTCTAAACACACACACACACACACACACACACACACACACACACACACACACACAAATACATACACACCGAGAGTGAGTCGGCCTATTTGTGGCTGTGATTTCAGCTTAGGTCAGACTTTACAATAAGAAAACAGAAATAGGAGAAAAATGGGAGCACTCCTGGGTTTTTGTTGGTCCTGATTTGGTTCTGGTTTTGTGTGATAGTACATCCATTCACAGATTTCTCTCTTTTCTGGTCTCACCACATAAAGTCAAACCTGGAAAAATTCACACCTCTCTCTCTTCCTATCACTCGCACTCACTGTCTGCTAGAAGTCTTAACAGATCCACCTGGTTCCTGTAACTGAGGTTTGACATGAGGCATAGGCAGGATCAGGTTCCGTTACCAAATGTTCTTCATAACTGATTGATCAATGGACTACATTTTCTTTCTTAATCATGAGTAAAATATTTGAGTTTGTTTTGTTTACCAGTCAACTTATATTATATTTGAATTTTTTACATTTTGCTGATTAATTTAATGATGAACTGATGATTCAAACAGTCACACAAATGTTTATTTCAAGAGAATATGTACCGATCTCACACATTCACAGTCTGTGACTGCATATATGAAACATTTTCATGAGGCTCTTTGTGGCTCCAGAGGAAACTGCACAAACTCTGATGAATTGCCTGAAGTGATATCGATTGAAACCAGGACCCACGTGAGCTCACATCCACATTTTATACAGGCAATTGGATATTAATGCGGATCCCGGGTCTGTTTAACATTATGGGTAACAGTGAGTGGATCCATGGCAGGTCATGATCGAAGTGATGTGTGTGTACAAGATGGAAGCAAATAACATGTATGAGTGAGTGAGTGAGTGAGTGCTCCCTGCACAGGAGGTGAAGGACCAGAGAGCAAAGGTCAGATTCGTCTGGAGCGCAGTAGTAATGCTAACGTTAGCTATGGCAGCAAACGAATTGTAGCAAATTTCTGGGTCATTTTAGGTTCAGTCACAAATTTTTGGACTTTTTGGACTATTGAACACCTCCAGTGTGGAGTAAGAAAGAAGTGAGTTTATCAGACCTCTGTTACCTGCCTCTCATCTCTGCTCGAGACTAGCAGAACAAGGCTATATTAGCCGCTACTAGAATAACACAACCAAATATGCATGGCATAAGAACACTGCATTGATTTTGATACATTCTGACTGTAAAAAATGAATTCTACATTGATACGCTTGTTAAAAAAATACTGCATGAGTGATCTAATGTATAACAGCATGCACAGGGTTTAAAGTTTCATATGCATGGTTTATATAATATGATATAAATACAAAAAAAGAGAAACTCTGAACTGACGTCTCTGCAGTAAAATATTTAACTTCTCACCGTTATAATGTCTCCATGCACAGTGAAATGTAATCAACACCAGCAAACATCTTCCTACACAAGCCCTTCAGATCAAATCTCAGTAAAAAAAAAAAAAAGAAAAAAAAAACTGATTTAATTTGGTTTCATTTAGCAACACAGCAACTAAACAACTTTCCTTTCCCTCTAAAATCTGAATCCAAAACAACTGCGACCTGCTGTGTCCTTACAGAGTGTGTGTGTGTGTGTGTGTGTGTGTGTGTGTGGTGTGGGTCAGGCCATCTGAGTGCATCAACTACACAACAGGCTGGTTGTTAATCAGCAGAGACTTTTTTTTTGTGCCTTCACGTTAACTTAAACGACAACTCAAGCAGTGCCACGGTCAGATTTCAGAGTTTATAATTAAGTTCGGTTTTGGCTTCAGGTTGAGTAGATAAAAGGCAAAAAAAAAGAAAAAAAAAAGAAAAGAAACTAGAGGAAGGAAAGAGAACGGACAGAGACAGAGGGAGGGGGAGATTGTTCCTCTCCTCCTGCCTCCCACTGACACAGACTCTCTGACAATAGAGACTTTCAGCTCTCTGAATCTCATTAGCCTGTCCACTCCCTCCCTCTCTTCTCCTTTTCTCTCTTTCAATCATTTACAAGTGCCTCTACCAGCTGTACACTGTAATTGCTATTCTTCCGGAGATGTGGAGAAAGAAAGGAGGTAGAGGAGGGCAAAGAAACAGGGGAGATGTGATGGAAGGAGGGGATGAGAGGGAGGAAGGAGTCATGTCGAACTACTAAGCATACAACAGATTTTATATCTTTCACACTGTTTATTTTTTTTCCTTGTCGTCCTCATGTTGTCGCCCTCCTCTTCTCCTGTCACCGCTTTTGAAGAGCTCTCATTGTTGAAAATCATTTGTGTCAAAGGCTGTGTTCATCTGTTTGTGTGTGTGTGTGTGTGTGTGTGTTTCTGTGTCTGCATGCAAGTGTGTGAATTTACTGGATCAAAGGATTAGCGGTATCTAAGAATCTCCTCGACACGCAAAACATCCAGTCATCTGTTTGCGTGGGTGGCTATTAGTGCAACACCCAGTGTGTGTGTGTGTGTGTGTGTGTGTGTGATTGTGCTGAAATAAGAAGAGATAAGGGGTTAACGGCAGTGCATTCACAGCTGACGAAAGGTTGCTATGAGCGCTGCGTCGGCCACGAACTGGCAGCTTTGTTGTCACAGTTTCTGTCATGATTTATATGACCAGGATAACGTGAGACTGGTCTGTCCTTTGATTAAAAAGGTTGATGTTCTGATCATATTCAAAAATAGTCCGACTGAACTGATTGATTTTCTTTTTTTTTTTTTCAATAAAATCACCTTGCACTTATCTCAGAAATCACACGGCTCCTCGGAAGGTGAGAAAAAAACGTATCGTGACCTTTAAAAATGGTAAACCAGCAGAGATGATACAGCGCATGCTTCCTCCAAGTCAAGAGATAAGAAAAAGAGCAACAGAGTTGCAAAGTGTGACGATTATTTCTCTTCTGTCAGCTGGAGAGCTTCTGAGGTTCGGATTACATGAATCTCTCCCGATTTATTCACCTAAAAAAGGAGCAACTGTGTTAGAAAACACTGAAATACTGTACGGAGAGAGAAGGGCGACGCCAAAGGTGCATCTCTATAAGAATCACCCATTCAGACTTTGTTCACTGGCTCTTCTTGATTTATGTGCTTCTCAATATGTAAATATGCTTCGTAGGTAAACTGTTTTTACAGTTGGAACTTTGCACGGGGTGTTTTATTTTGAAAATCAACTAGATTCTCTATGTCGTTTGTGTGTCTGACCTCTGGCCTGTTTCGCGAAGATTGACGTGGGCTGATCGCGGCTTCCGTCAAAGCTGCTTCTGAAACAAACTTCCGATGGGATTCGAAACATTAGACTAGAACGTGATTAGCTCTGCCTGCCGCAACGCACACGAAGCACATCGCATCCGTGCTTGGTGGATTCTGACCTGAATGGTCATTGTAGTATTCAGAGCCATGAGCCAAACCACATCATTAAAAGAAAAGAAAAGCTTCAAACTACTACAACCTGCAGCTACTTCTACTTTGCATCTCTATTCACAACACAGCATTTGTTACACAGGTAACTACTGTATGGATGTATAAATAAAGAAATTTGCACATTCTCTTTGCTTTGCATATAACTTTTTGTCAGAATTTCATTGAAACTCATAGTGTAAAGAAGACAGCCACAGATTCTTCCTCTTGGGAGAGCGAGTGACAACCTTTAATCATCAGGTAAAGTATTTTTATTTTCTGATATAATGTATGCCCCCAAAAAAAACTGTTTGTACACAAACAAGCAAACAGGAAATGTCTCGAATGAGCGAGCTGAGTCAAACGCGGCGCTGATGTAAGTACCGATTCTCTGATAGCCCCGTTTCTTGCAGCACTTTCATCAGCATTTATTTAAGTACTACTTAATGTTCTATTCAAAAGCAGCGTCGTGGGTCGTTACCCAAACAAGCAAGGCAAAAAGCACTTAATGGCTCATGTCCACGCGCACAGTATGTCCGCTGATGTGTTTTTGCGCGGATACGGAAGAAGTTGGAAGTAGGGGGGCATGAAACAGATGGAGAACGCATGTAACGCAACATCGTATGCTGGCACGGGAAAAACAAGGCGTGCGAGAGGGAAAGAGGACGGAGATGGCTTCAGAAAGAATAAAGGAAGGGGAGAGCATGAGAGAGAGGAGGGAAGAGTGATGCTACGTGAGAGGTAGAAGGGCAGCAGAGGGAGAAGAAACAGACAGAAACGGGAAAAGAGAGGAGGAGCACAGGGAGGGGGAACAACAACAGAAACACAGAGTGAAGCGGGGATGACAGATAGTGCGAGGCTGCGAGCGAAATTCCATGGCAACACAGTGCCAGTGAAACGAAGGTGTTGTTTGACTCGTCTGCAGTACTGTTATTGTAAATGTAAATGATTCATACCACATGCAGTCGTCCATGAAAATATCCAGAGAATGTTATTTTGACGTTAAACATAAACAGCTGCAGAGTGTCATTGCCTGAACAGGTCATAATTGACTGTATCATCAAACTATTTACTGTGTTAGTTCTGCAGGTTTCAGCAATGTGAGTTTTTTTTTTTTTCATGCCACAGAAAATGTAATTTACCAGCCGAAATATGAAAGTATGATGGACCACCGGCAGGAAGTTATATATTATTACAGTGCGGTACTTTCTAGCTCAGTGTAACCATGCGTGGAATCTCCACGGGGCACCAGTGGTCAAGTCCGCTCTAATGTACAGTGAGTAAGATGGAAATTTGATACTGACATTATTGATGAAGCTCATGCTTGCCTGTGTTTAATTGCACTCGGTCGAGCCGATGCAGCATTCGTTAACCATCACGGCGGCGTACCGCGAAACGAGTCAGTTTGTGCGCGCACAAGGAGACAGAAAGTGGACCGATGAGCTGCAGATACCAGCACAAACGCATTGTGTTACTCGAACAACACTCCCGTAACAGTGTCAGCATGTTATGTTCGTTACTTCAGAGTTCGTCCAGGGCGAGAAAAGAAAAACATATCACTTGCTCACTTTGGGTGATAATGACCAGTATGATTATGCCTGACTCTGTTATCACTGGAGTTTCCAACATGTTAACTGCTACGTACATTACGTGACACATATACAAACCGTGAACTGAAGTATTGAGATGAGACAAAACACAAAATCAGTTACTGACAATGAAATATTCAGTGAAAAAATGCAAAATGCAAAGAATCTAATCACATAACTAGAACATTTTTTTTATGATTTCTTGTTAAATGATGAATAAACTGAACATGTGCTGCACATGAAAAGCACACCAACGTATTCATTAGTCCTCATCGCTTGTCACATTATTGCAAACTCTTAGACTTTAGTCAGGATCATGTAGGACTGACGACTTCGTTTTATCATGACCTGATTGGTCTATTTCTTATGATATAATTCATTAAACCGCATTAATAAGACCTGGATAACTGGCTGGCGATGCATGGATGGATTAATCAGTTGAAAATGTTTGATTCGTTTAAATGAAATCAGGTTTTTCTAGAAGAAAAAAAATGGCCCATTATGAGACAATGAGTGTTGGCTGCAGCTTTGATGAGTGAAACTTGAGCAGCCTCCTATGTTGTGAAACAATCACACTTTGAGTTCGTAACTATTGTGAATACTTTCTAAGGTATCTCTACTTTTTGAGACTTTTCAAGAAGTTGTGTCTCAGTTCATACTAATGATAACCACCTGTGACTTAGGAAATGGAGGAGCTATTCACAGCTGGAATGACGGTGATGAGAGGCAACCCATTTATCTATGTGTAATTTCTAATTGTTGATATAAATAAAATGGATAATAGCTTCTTGCACACCGTCATTTTTTTTGTTTGTTTTCTGTAGAAAAATTGAAATTGGTGCAGGCCACACGTCGCTTTCATCCTCTTTCATCTCTGTCATGGAAAGGCTTTTCCTTTACTTCTCACAAAATAAGCAGAAAACTGCTAACTGTGTTGTTTTTAATCACATGGACTGTTGTTCAGTTATGTGATCATAATCCCTGTTTATCACCATCCTATTAATCTGGAATTAACCTATTCCAAGTTATCTAGGGACAGCAGCCACAGTAATGCTGTGTTTTATGCAGGCTCCGACAAACTTGTGTGTGTTTCCCTAGATGCTGTTTTTGGCATGATTTAGACTGCTCTCCCTATTACATGATATCAAATCTGCATGACTGGCAGAGGAGGCGACACTAGCATGCCAGCGTGTGTGTGTGTGTGTGTGTGTGTGGTTGGCGGTACAGTCACAGGTCTCGCTGCGACTGTCCAGCTGGCACACTGATGTGGTGGCTGGCACATATGCTGATGCGCACACACATTACAAACGCCGCTCTCAGAAGAATCAGCATCCGGAGACAGCTGCAGCCAAACGCGCGAAGGCTCCAGGTCACGACGCTGTGAGATCTCCTGGTCGCGGTCAGACATGAAATGGTACAGGGAGCTGGGTTCAGGGTGCCAGAGGATTACAATGCAGAGTCGACTTTTCATGCTGCCAGGGAACTTCAGCCAGAAATAACACAGCAGAATATATTCATCATCGGTCCAAAGCGTGTCACATTTCATGAGTAGAAAAGTCAAGTAGCATGGAGCAATTCTGGTATACAGTATCGTCATATTTTGTGAACTTTAACTGGAAATTGTGGTGATACACGTCAGTCAAACAGACAGACAGAGAAATACTGAACTGCCCATTATTAAGGCTAACATTATGTCAGGATTGAGGCAGTGTTTTCCTGTTGCTTCACCCTTCTCTCTTGAGTCACCTTGTCTGTCTCTCTCTCTCTACGTCAGCGTGTGTGCTGCTGGACGTGGTCTCCAGTGCCTTCTCACCTGCCAATCTACCTTGACATCCACAAACCAATCATCTTATAACCCGCACGGGCTCGCTCACCTGGATGACGGCAGGTTGTTCAGTCTCCGGTCAGCTTTGTTTTTGTTATGGCCTGCTTACTAACCATCGCTCTCCTCGTGTCCTGCCATATCTGCTGCATCCAGCACAGTTTAGTCATCTCTGGTTTTGGGATTCCAGCCTGTCACCTCGGCAGCCCATACCTCACCAATCGACTGTTCAGCTAATCCCTGTCTCCTCGCCTGTGTTTGCATGTCGGGTCTGCACAGCTCAACATAACACTCAGTGTAAATGAACAGTTAGCAACGTTAACTGCAAACTTGGTTGATCAGAAAGAATAATGCGAAGCCAAAATGCTACCTCGTCTGTTATGTTCTCTGCACTCTTTAAGCTCCAATAAGAAGGCAGGCAGATAGTTTTGTCTGTAAATGCATGTCTATATTTAATACATGTGTAGGAGATGGCTATATTTTAGTATGCAGTTTCAGGAGACACACAGGAGCTCTTTTCAGGCGAATTGAGGGAATATAAAATACAAATTTACTAATTAAACCTTTAGGTTCAGATCTGAAAATCTAAAAATACTTTGTAGCTACTAGAGCGACGACGACTGGATCAACTATATATCCCACAAACATGAACATGATTTACGGAGAGTGTGTCATCTTTTCCTGACCTAGAAGGGTTTATTTTTGTAGCGGTTCAAACAGAAAAGGAAAAACGTAAGACAAAAATAAAGCGAGAAATTCATATCAAGCACATATTTCTCACTGAACCGAATCCGACGTATGACATTTTTGAAGGCTGCGCCATTGACACGTGTGTATCTGCATGTCTGCACACACAGGCAGACATAAACCCATCTGAGAGTGTCAGTGTCAGTGTATCAGCGTCCCTCTGTTCACGTCTGTTTTGATCTTCCCTCCTCTATAATCTCCATTCCTTCTTTCCTCCCTGGAATTTCTTTCTTCTGTCCGTCACCATTAAAGGCTATCCAAATGTGTCCGGCTGCATGTGGACACAAATCCCAAACACGCCCAGACGTCAGACACATCAGACAGACTGTTAGTACCCACGTAGCTCGATGAATGAATCGGATGCAGTCATGCAAGATGAAGAGGACAGATGGACGAAAAAACAGAGATTTACAGGAAGTATTACATCTTGAAAGTGTTGAAAGAGAATAGATCAAATGGAAGAGGAAGAGGGGATTCGATAGTTAATAGTGAGGAAGGAGAGCATTTAGCGATTTGTAGACGGGCAACAAAGACTTCAAAAGCTAAGAGGGTGCCAGTGGAGGGATGAAATAATCAAAGTAGCATGGGCTTTAATTTTGATCTCGCTAAAAGCTTTGTACAAGCTTTTTGAACCTGCAGGAGACTGGACAGAGGAGGAGGACATGTGGCATCATAGTAACCAAAGAAGATGGATGAGATGACTTTCTAAACACACAGAGGCCGTGAGGAAATGTACTACACTCTGAATAAGAAATGAAAGAGTGATCAGAGCCTCATTAAAATGGAGCTACATCTTCAACTTTGGTGTATTCCTGCATTAAATTGTCACAGGAACAAAAACAAACAACTTAATTCGGCCTCTAAAAGTGTTTGCACGACGCCTCATTGTGAATGATTTTGCACCCTGTTGTAATTACACTGTGTGTAAAATGACTGTGAGGGTAAACGCAGTCTATATTCTTTAAATCAAGAGCCTTGCAGCTGTAGGATGTGAGCAGAACAGCGACGCTGTTTTTCAACTCTGCACCATATGGCTTTTTTTTGTGTAACTTAGTTCAATTAGAGAAACAAGCAAAGAAAAACTGAAGTCATCCATGCCTGTCACAGCACTCGTAGCTGCTAGCTGCGGCGCAGTGAATCAAAAGCAGCTTGATAAGTCAGGCCCTCGTTGACTCCACAGTGCATCGCAATAATTAGAAGCCACACAGAGTCACGGATGAATCCTCGCAGTAAATGGCGGAAATATAAAACCAAAAAATAAATAAATAAATGATTTCAACTGTGCTGTGTACTAGATTTTTCATGTTAACATCATTTTTTTGATCTGATTACATGGTTTGTAGTAGCACAGAGCACCAGCGTCTCACCAGTGATGCCAATTTGGAAAATGCCAGTTTCAGAGTCCACAATTCCTGCACTGAGAGAATAAATAAATAAAGCTTGCAGCTGCCTGGCGCCGCTTGCATGTTTGGTTCTTGGTTCTCGGTTCTCAGAAAGCAACTTTAAAAAGGTTTCAACCACTTTTTTTCAGTCGTTCCTCTCATGTGCAGCTGATGGAACAGATACGCCTCTGCTTTAATCAATCCAGCAGTCTGCACAGACAGGCCGAATAATTGCTCCTTCTGTTCTCTTCTGTTTTTATGCACGTAGCCACAGCGATTGTGTGTTGGGCTATGAGCGCTGCCAAAACCCGGGAAACTTACACTCAGTGCTGTCCCTGGACGCATCCTGCGTAGACACAAACACTGAAGGTGATGCCGCGTAGACGTGGTGTGTGTGTGTCCCAATTTGCTGCATGATATTTACCATCTGCCAATTTATCCGCGAGTCTGCGTTCTCACTGTGAAATCTCTGCACTATATACAAGAAGTGGCCTCAAAACTCCCAACAACTGAACAAAAAAAATATATATATATTTTCTGTCCCACAATGCAACGGGTCACAATTTCCAGATACAAAAGTTGCAACCGCATGACTCTACAGCTGTCAGTGATGAAATAATGACGCCACATGTCAAAAATGCCAATTTACAGGGCGCCCCGGTGGCTCACTTGCTAGGGCACAGGGAATGCATCCCGTGTACAGTATGAACGTTAAGGTCCTTAATGCAGCGACCTGAGTTTGATTCCAGCCTGAATCCTTTGCTGCAGAGTATCCCCCACCTTCTCTCCAACTGTCACTGTCCAATAAAGCATAAATGCCCAAAAAATAATCTAAAAAACTGCTGACCACAGACCAAACCTCTAGGTCTCTATTATAGGTGATGGAGTGAACCAGGGAGACAGTTGGAGGAACCAGCTCCAGCGCCGGCCCTCCATGTGATAACAAAAGACTAATATAGGCATATGTTGCCACCCGACCATCTTCCAATGAGCGATGTCTGGCTCTGCCACCCGTACACTCAGGGCAATCCAAACTTTTCTCGTCCGTTGTTCCCGTTGGTGGAAGGAGCGTCCATCTCTACCTTCAAAAAGGACCCAGCTCTTCAGAGAGGACTGCACTTGCACTGACAAATCCTTGTGGCACTGTTTCCCTTTTTTGTAAGCCACTTTGGATAAACGTGTCAGCTAAATGACTAAATGTAAATGTGAGAAAACCTTCCACATAGCTTTCACGACAGTGTATATTATTTGATGGGACAGGTCTACCTGCGATTTATCCAACAAGCTGTCAATGTGGGCGGCATCGCTTAAAAATACAGCAATTACGTTTGTTATGTTAGCGCATTCACATTAAGAAGCAGCCACACTAGGTCAGGCGCTGTACAATAGCAGCATTGTATATGCTAGTGTTCTTAATTACCAGGCTAAGTCATGACCTGTAATTGAGGCAATGCATTCACTAAAAGGTGTACTTTACTTTTTTTTTTTTTTTTTGAGAGGACGGACTGGATAAAAAGAAAATATGAATTTAATAAGTAAAAAGTGAACTTCATAATGGGGATGAACAAAAGAGGCTAATGAGTTTAAATGAGTCGTTTAAGAAAACTAAGCGGCCAACTCCTCGCTGTTATTTAAGCAGAGCCGCAGGTAGGACAGACAGGAAGACACAGAAAGACAGAGTGGCTGCAAACACCCTGAGGTATGAAGCAAAATGTTAGACTATTAGAGAGACAGAGACAGAGTGAGGGAGAGAGAGGTGGGGGTGGGGGTGCTTTCAATCTCTCCACCTGGCGGTGTTTGCCCAGCCAGCATCCCTGACAGGCCGGTACGGACTTCCCCGCACCTGAGGTCTCTCCCGCTCTCCTCTCTCCATTTATAAACCCGACTTCCAGGATAAAACGTGGCGTACAGTCCGGTCTCAGCTGCAGCGTACCTGCGCACGTTAATGATTTATGCTTTGAGATGTGGCTTAAATCAGCACTCAGCAGCTCCTGTTAAAAGACGTTTGACCTGACAGCACATTTGGAGTCTTTGTTTTTTTTTTTTTTTGTGCATTTATATTCATAAAAATTGAATAAAATGAATACATTTCCAAAACTTTTTTTTTTCCTGGCCTGGAAATCACAGTGTTCATAGCTTTAGCAGCTGTGTCCTGTAAACGAACAGTGAGAAATGACTCTAACCTGTGCACAAAAAGCACTGCAGCACACATACACACACACACACACACACACACACACATACACACACAACACAAGAAAGGAAGCACTTCAGAGTTTGTTTACACTGACACACAGAGAGATATGGTGCTCATCGCACAATAATACAGAAGTACCAACACAAACAGCGCAACGTGCACGCACCACGGCTCGCGTTTGTACATGTGTGTTTCACGTCCACAGCTGATGATGATGATGATATCTATCTGAAGGAATGAGATCAGACAACAAGGTGTGATTCCTTTCAGTCCTGACAAAACACACACATCAGCCAATTCAATTACAGACACACACACACACATAACAGAGTTGAACCGCTCAATAGCAATATATCATAGCCTTCACAACAAAATCAGCTCTTTTTGCCCCTTCTTCTTGTAAGTTTTTGTTCTAGCAATCAAAGATTCAACAGAACAAAATACTAAAAATGAAAAAAAAAAAAAAAAAAAAACACGGCAGGGCGATGTAATGGGACCGCCTAAAGGAAAAACATGGCAATAAAAAGATAATGAACGTACGAGTTGGCAAAGAGAGAAAGTGTTATGATTCAACTAAAAGTCATGCATATGTGAATAAAATGTGAAATAATCATGTTTCAGCTGCTCTGACTTAAATAAATTGCCTTCCATAATGAATAGCTCTTTCAAAAACTAATTATTATTATTGCTATTATATCTAGCATGCACGATATTGTCTAAATATACTGGGCGAGCTGGTGTTGGATTGTGTCAGCCCATGTTTGTATTGTACATCAAGGTTAACCTTATAACAAACTGGTTATTTTTAATCGTTGAAACTCATAATGATTTTTGTTGTGTCAAATATTGTTGTTGAACTGCTTTAATTTGGAAAAAAATAACATTTCTAGCCTCGGCCTTTTAGTTATTTGGTCAGTTGGTTGGTCTACCCACTGTCTTGGTCCAAACGGATTTTAACTTTTTAACTTTTCATTTAACAGCACGATGCTTGTCTAGTACTTTTTTCTGAGGTTAGCACTTCGATCTGCAAGAACTGTTGTTTAGCCTCACAAAGCTTCTAGCAGGACTCCTGGTCTAGGTTTTAGTTGTATACTCTGCCACTCTGGATTGTACTTATTTCGATGTCGGGGTGTTTTTTTTGTTTTGTCCACAATGACCAAAAAACTCTAGTCTAACTTCGATGTCTGGCTGTCAGTTGATTTGGTTCACCTAGCAAAAACTAAAACAGTCTAATACAACAGTCCCTGTGGTGTTAATTCAAGTTCATCATCATTTTGGAGGCTTTTTGTGGTGATGTTGAACTGTGTTCAGTGTGTTTCACTAACAGGTGTGGACTTTGTTCACATCATTTGTATCAACAGGAGGCTAAATAAGAGAAACACAAAAATAATAATTACAACCGTGATGAAGAAATTATTTATTTCAGGACTGTTGGATTAGACTGTGTTGGTTTTAGCTTGTTGTGCCAAGTAAAATGGCAACTGGGTGCGCATTAAAAGGCTGTTTCTGGTAATATAAAATAATAAAATGACACTTAAAACACAGTTCAGTATTTACAGGACAAAAAGCAGCTGATAGTCGCTGATCTCAGCTAACAACTCCCTTCGAACATCC
Organism: Protonibea diacanthus; assembly: GCA_028641955.1. Taxonomy (NCBI): domain Eukaryota; kingdom Metazoa; phylum Chordata; class Actinopteri; family Sciaenidae; genus Protonibea; species Protonibea diacanthus. The sequence goes on along the minus strand of CM053988.1, from coordinate 16,753,230 downwards.
AACTCCAACAGCCCTCCAACAGCCCGCTTACCATTGCTGCCTCCTCTGCAAGCCACCCCAGCTCGTCCTTTTAATGCTGTATCTGCTGTATCTTTAATCAATGTCATTTCTGTTGTCACTGATAGCTGCTCTGTTCTTTACCCCATGGGAGGTCTTTGCAGCTGCTCTCCAGGTCCCACAACAGAGCCTTGCTGCCAAATGTAACTTACTGCAACGGGAAATAAAGTTTCTTTGACAGCAGTTATCCTGACTGAACTATGTTTTCATTAGGGGACTGTAACTACAGGAGCCCAGAACGGACAAACCAAACACTGACCCTTTCATTTTTCATCTGCATTGCAAGATGGCACTAATTCGCGCACGTTTCCTCCTCTTCTCCGTCATATATTATTCTGAATTCAATATGTCTAGGAAGAGAAATATGCACTCCTTCATACAACAGTATCTGATTTGAAATAGTTGTACGTAAACTCAGAATACTCTGATATAGACCCAACTACAGACAGACAAAGTCTCCCAAAGCCACATTCACAAAATTACACACTTCCCACACACACACACACACACACACGCTCACAAAATGTTTGGACTTTGGCTGTGGCTCAAATGGGAGCTGATTTAACTGATGTAACTGCAGTTTTGCTTTTCTGCCGGGCTGAAACCCCTGGCAACCAAACTCTATCCGTCTCCAAAGGCACAGTGACAGATCCGATTTCAACAGAGTGCACTGAAAGACCTGCGAGAAAAAGAAAAAAAAGAAGGGGGAAGAGGAGAACGCTGGAGGGAGGAGGGACAGGAGGAGGTGAAAGGAGGAGAAATACAAAGCTGAAGAAAATGGGAGAGAATAATGGACTGAGGAAAAGATATCAAGTGAGGCAGAGAGAGAGAGAGTGAGAGGAAGACAGAGAGGAAAGAAATGAATGGACGGGAAAGAGAGGAGAACGGGGGAGACGGACAGAGATAGAGATAGAGGGAAAAATGCATGGAGGAGGAGGAGGAGGAGGAGAGGAGAGGAAGGACAGAAGGCTTCTTTTGTTTCCTCTCCATCAGCAGCTGTCCTCTCCTCCCTGTTCAGCATGCTCTTTCATCTCCAGCCATGCAGAGATAAAGAGAGAGGGAAACAGAGAGGAGAGGAGAGAGGACAATGCTACTGATCATCGGCATCTCTCAGAGTAATCTGATCTTTCTGCCGCCTCTCTCCTCTCTCTGCTGTGGAGACCTGAGTGAAGTGGTGCAGCAGCTAACGCGATGGTGAGGCTGCCAAACATGGTCAACATGCGAATAAGGCAAATATTCTGTCAAGTCATCCTGTATTTCATGTGCGTTTGGTAGAAAAAAGCACATGTGGAGGCAGGAAGGTGAAAGCTGGCAGTCAGGCAGAAATGCTGCGTGATAAACGGACGGAAAAGACAATTTCTTTCATTAAATTAACATAAAGATATTTTGAAGAAGCAGTAACAGAGGAGATACTGCCGCACTTTGGGTGCAATATAATGTTTTAATCTTGTTCTCGGCTCTTGAGAAATTTTAAAAGCACTGATTCACCTTGTTTCCCACCAAATCTCTTTATTTGCTTTGCCAAATTTCAATCATGTCAGGATTACGTTCACTGGCAGACGTCACACGGAGGAGGCCGGCTCCAACGTTGCACATGTAAGCTACTACAAAACTTGGTTCTGGTTAGCGCTGTGGACAAATCTATTTATCGGTGGTCAGTGGTTATCGAGGCTTAAGACAAGGAGAGTGGAGGATTTATCAATACTCCTCACGTCATGACGTGATGCCACCTCAGTTCTGAAGAAGCCGTCCTCTCTGGCTTGTCTGCACGCCCTCAGAATAGTGACACAACTACGTACCTACATGCTCCTACTGAATGCAAGGGAAATATGTTTTAGTGCGCTGACGTTGGCAACCAAACCAGGCTGGTTGCAAAACCAAATCTGAAGCTGTGAAAACAACATTTCCATTTATTGGAGTGGCATTAATGCGTGTTGGCAGCGGTAACGCGGGGCACGGTGGTGTCCGATCCGAAGTTGAGACACATTCAATTTAAACGCAACCCAATGTCATGCTGTGGCTGCCAACCAGACGATCAGACCGGTCACGCCTCCCCACAGTCAGCCTGAGATTTCACTAAGAGCAGACGCTATCCAGATGGAGGTGCACTAAACTGTGATACTCTACCTGTTGTGTTCTGGCTTTGTTTATTCGATGTAACAGCTTCTAAATCTGTGTCTGGCTCACAGCTTACACTGCAAAATAGAGACACAATGAAGTTTCCTTTGGTTTGTTGTCGGATGGTTTGAGGGGGAGAGAGAAAGAGAAAGGGAGAGGGAGACAGCGGACACCGGTTGAGAGACACAGACAGTGAATGAGAGCGAGGGAGCAGCAGTATGGAGGAAGCTGGTTAATCAACTTAACACAAAGATATTTTCTGATTGTTTCACAGCAGTTACGTTCGTGATTCGTGACACGTGATTTTGCTCTGAACGCAGCACATGAATGGAACTTCTTCAAAATTCACCTGTAGATGGAAAAAATAGGTACAATTTCCTATTTGCACATCTAGAAGAACTGAAGCAACATTAGTATTCATTTGGAGTCATGTTTCGAGCCACCTGGTGAATATAAATCTAATATTCACTCTCCTTTTAGCTCTTTTTTTTGGCCTCTGCCAGCTCCTGAGGGAAATATCTAGCTCTTTAGCAGCTAAATGCTCCACTATGTCGCCAGCTATTCTCTAACTGTGTCTGTCTGCCGTTTGGTGCCGGGCCAATAATGTACAGTGGGTTTAGCAGAGCTTTTTTTTCTAACTGAAAACAGCTGCCTGCTGCACCTCCAAACGATGCTGAGGAGAGCGATGAGACCGGAGCAAAAACAGTAAAGGTCCGAGCTTGTAAAACAACAAGACGTAGAGCTGAGAGGAGCTGTGGAGACAGCCGGGTGATAATTCATCAAGATGAGCGACAGCTTTCACAAACCGTGCAGTCACTTGATCCATTGTTAATATAAGAATATTGATCAGAGCGGCTTTAAGTTATAGTTTAATCCCCTTTTCTATCTGTAGACAGAATTTAATGACCACAAAGAGTCCATAAATCTGCGGGGTCATACTACTCTTCTTTCCTACCTCCCTGCTTAGTGATTCAGGCTGACAGGCTGGGTGTATTTCAGCATATAACATGTAGCCTCACATGGATTTCAGTGAACATTAAAAAATAAATAAATAAATAAATAAAAAATGACCGAAACTGTATCAAGCAAGAAATCACTGTGAATCTATTTGGAAGCCAAGCATCTGAAATATTTATGATCATTGTGCCTCCGTAGAGAGAGCAGGAAGACAGGGTGACGGGAGAGGAGAGGAGAGGAGAGGAGAGGAGAGGAGAGGACGGTTAAAAATCTCGTGGTGAACCGATCTTTCTGCCCCCTGCTCTGCGAGCTACAGTTGCTCCTCTCATCGACAACAAAGCCCGTAGGTCTCCAGCCTCTCTTGTTTGCACAAAACCTGCATTCAGATACACAGTGAGAGGGTTTGTTTATCTGAGACTTTACTCCCGTTTCTTCTTTTTTTCCCCCCCATCTCATGATTCTGTTAAATTATTAATATTGTTTCTTGTACTTTTCGCTCTAATAGTCAGTGAATTTATACAACATTTCGAGGCGATATAACGCCACATTCACTGGTGGGGAAAACAAAATTTCATGCAAAACTTTTCAGAATTCAGGGGAAGTCATTAATCTATAGACAGCCGGTAGCGCTACATGAATGAAAGAATATGAAAACATAAAACAAAAGCAAGTGTATTTTTTTCCTTTTTTAAAAGAGAGGATGACATTTTTTTTTTTTGTATTACAGCATATCTTCAGAGGATTGGTCAGCCGAGGATTGATAGAAAAAAAAAAGAGCTCCCCAATGTTGCATAAAAATATGTCAGGCAGCTGCAAGAACGCAATACGAGTGAGAAGGAAAATTTGAATGTGATGTATTGCCAGACATTTGCTGACGCAGGTGTTATGGGGCCGATATTCAAATGCCAGCCTGCTACATACTGCTGCTGGCATACATCATTCTGTCTGAGTGTAGCACAAACGCTGGATCTCTTTTTTTTTTTTTTTTTACACCATTTCTAGTTCATTGGTTCATTTCTGTCATGAAACATCTTCTGCATGTTGCACGACACGGACAGAAAATGTAGGCAAGTACAATAAAAACACAGACTGAGAGGATTTCATGACTTCATAAACAATCAGCATGGGGTGGAAATGTAACCGCTGATGCGACCCGTCCCTCCCCTCTCCGTCCATTCCCAAAACCAGAGCTGGAGGTTTGAGGAAAACAGATGCCAAACATGCGCAGAGGTTGGTTAAGGGCTATCACTCTTTGTCTGCTAAGCCATGCAAACAGGGAACACAGGCTGTTTATGACAGCGCGAGCGGCACATTAGCATAGCTCGAGCTCTGTGAGATTTGATAAGCTATGGATGGATGGATGGATGGATGGATGGATGGATGGATGGATGGAAAATGAGACCGGCAGGCAGGGAAATTAAAGGCAGAATTGAATTAGAGGGTAAAACATTTTTTTTTTGTCTCGAAGCCTCTCACACAAACCAGCGCTAATGACTCCAGGGTACACGTCTGAGTCGTGAGCAGTTCCATGTAAGATTTTGTAATATCCGACGAATAGCAGAAAGCTTGACGAGGCGATCTATACTCTTGGTCGTGATTTTGCATCGCCCAGTGTGACACCGCAATCCTTCTGAGCGGAGCAATCACCCCAGAGTCAACTGTGTCTGCCACTGTGTTAAACTATGATGAGAACATGTCACATTACATCGACAGTTTTTAACACAATGCTCTAAAAATCACACGGTCACAAATTGGGCAGCTAACTCACATTCTTCTTTTCTTATGCAACCATTTTTTTTTCTCTGCTTTGCTAAGTGCAACAAAAAAGGCACAGCAGTTCTCTGGGAGCTGTATGATGCATGCTGGGACGTGGAAAAACAAAAACTGAGATATAAATATTAGAGTTGTGTGGCAACAAAAAGTTAGACTGCAATAAGCGAAGAAAGAAAAGACCTTCCAGGACACAATAAACAATGCAGAAGGTATTTAAGATGAGAAGTTCAGCTAATACGTCCATGTAGAGCTGCAACAATCAGTCCATTAATTGATTAGTTGTAAACTTTCAAATTGTCCGCCATTTACTGATAACTGATTCATTGTTTTGTCATTGAATTCTCTGATTTCAGCTTCTCAAATGTCAGATTTTACCGTTTCTTTAGTCATCTTCCTTGCAAGTATCTCTGTGTCGTGGACAAAACAAGATGTTTCCTTCAGACATTTTATGGACCAAAGAACTAATCACTTAATCACGCTAATAACTGGCAGATTTACATCCATGTGTGTGTGAAGTTTTATCACATGATAAAACAGTTTATTATCCTGTGATAAAGGATATTGCACCTTATCGTAAAGTTATCATCACAGGTTTTGGCCTTCACGCAGCATGAACAACAAAAAAGTAGCTTTCACGTCTGTTGTTGAGTGTTTCATTTAAAGATTGGTCGAGGCATGACGAGATGAAATCAATAGCAATTATTTGAACAGAGAAAAAAAGTAGAAATTAAATAAAAGCATAATTTTGTGTAAAACAAAGTATTTTCTGTGCTTATTGATGCAGTGATAATGCTGGCGTGGACAATAAACTGCTGAAAACAACACAATGTAATGTTCTTTCAATCGTGGTGGAGAAGAAACAACATCTCAAAGTTCTAATATATGTACGATAAGAAACTGGATCCATTATTGTTATTATTATTATGCATTGTAGTTTAATTTTCTAGCCTCCAGAAGCCATCATGGCTTCTTGACTCCACAGTTTAACAACTTTCTTTCCTAAGTAGCCAAATTGAATTTAATTTCTGCCTCTATTAGGCTACTTTTCTGCCAAAGACACTGGCAGAAGTCATCGGTTTATCACAGTGAAAATCTGGCAGTGGGATTTCATGGCCCAACTGCAGGGATCACATCCATGGCATAGTCTCTGGTGCTCATATTTGTTATGCTGCTTGAGTCAAAGTAAGAAAAAAAAAAAAAAAAAAAGACAGCGCTCAAGTATTTAATTGCTCTGCTGTTTTAATTTTCCTCCCTTCCCACAGATCACTGATGGCAGAGCTGTTCTCTGGAGGTCAAGTCTTATTACAATGTCAAAACCAATCCACTGAGACGGACGTGTTTCTAGATTTCTGCTACATTTCAGTTGTGAGCTGCCATAGATGAAAATCTGGGCTTGTGATGTTGTCCATGAATAAAATCTCACGCTGTGCTTCATAGTTTTAAGACTGAATCGTGTGTAATTTTTGTTCCTCGTCTTCCATGCCCGGCTGAACGCACCATGCCTCCCCTCTCAGCAGTGCACGGGGTCTGTAGTGTTTCCAGATCTGATACATCCCTTTTAAGATAATTACTTTGCATGCAGCCATGATCACTGCTTAACATGACAAGACACTCGCCACTGTACAACAGCAGGGTAGCAGAGAGGAAAACTCACACTGAGTGAGGCTACTTTTTTTTTTTTAACCTCAGATTGAAATGAACCGAAATTCAGGGAAACAGCGTGGATGGATTTAGTATTTCAGCTTATTTAAACTTAAATTATTGAGTATAAATAAATTCCTTCCCTTGACGGGGATGAAAAGTCGGCGCTTAAATGCCCTCATCATGAATTTCATGAATTTATGTAGAATACTTCATCAGAGATTTGAAAAGTCAGCTGCTAATAACTTGTAACTTTAAGACTTTGTCAGACTTGTTCAGATGTCAGATGCCCATGTTGTGTTTAATAACGTCTTTCAGCTCATTGTTTCAGTTTCTCTGGCCCCAAACTTTACTGTTTTGATGAGATATGGTCATGGCTGCGTTCCAGCGTGAGAATATGTCAACTCCTCATTAGTATGCAAAAGTTCGTAATGTTATTTGTTCTGTACATTATGATGGGAGCAAAGGAGAAAGGCAGGTTGTACAAAGAACGACTAATCCATGTAGGGAGGGGGACGAGGTGCATGGATGGACGGATCAAGAAACCAAGAAACAGCTGTTCATGTCCCACGTGAGACCTTTAAAAGTCTACAATGACTTATTTTAACTTAGGTACAACTTATGTCATGTACGTAAACCCAACCTGAACAAAGTTTTGGTGCTTAACCCTGACCAAACTGCAACACCATTGACTACATAAAGTAAAGAAGTTGGTAAAGACTGAAAAACGGCATGAACACTGGACTTCTCCAACTGGCCGAGAGGCCAGAAACACTCCAGATTAATGCTAACAATGTCTAAACTGTTGGCTAACATCTTAAAAAGTGACAATATCTAAGTGTTGTGTTCACGCCTGGTTTTTGCTGCCCTCAAGTGACAAAAAAAAAAGGAATTAGCAATCAGATTTCCGCTTCACTAAAGCTGCCAGAGGGGGAATGTTTGTGTCAGGGTGGATTAGATGGTTACATTTGTTATTTAATGTAAATGTATCTGTTCGGTGAGATAAACTCGGTGTGAATTGGGCTGTCCTGTTTTCTGTGACTTTAAGCATTTTTTTAATCAAGGGCTCCGCCGGTTTGCGACAACAACAGCTTGTGTGAATAGGAATAAGAGAGAAACTTGAACTACCTATTACTGTGACAATAAACAGCATAATGAGCACCCTGGCATGTCCCTCAGTGAGGCGGCAGTCAGGAAATTACATACACCGAGGCTTTGATGGGGAAAAAAAAAGAGATCAGCCGAAGTTTTCTGACGTTCTTCTGAGTGAAACAAAGTGTAAACTCATACATACAAATACAAAAAAATACATAGAAAAACATTTACCTGTTGTTGTAATGTGGAACTTTTTCTATTTGCCACTTCACAGTTTTCTTTTGCCAGTAAAGAGCACCAGGTAAAGGCTGTTTAACCACTCACGTAGATCAAATTTAATATTTATATTTCAAATGTTAAAAAGATTCGAAAACGCTTGGAAATTCATGGCATGCATGCATAGCATAACATTTCAGGCTCACTGTTTGTAACGTAAAAGGGATTTTCTTTCTTTTTTCACTCTCTCTCTCTCTCTCTCTCTACGTAACTGGTAAGCGTCTCATTGAGATTACACGTCTGTTTTCCAAAAGAGAAATGAAAACAAGGCAGCATAAAAATAGCATTATGACAACAGATAAAATACAGACATAAAGAGGCCAAGATAACGCTCACGCAGGACACAAAAGAGCAGAGCGAGTCCTTACATCCAGCCTTCCCTTGTTATCCTCAGCACTTCTTCTTCCATTCCTCCTTCTTTATTTCCTGCCCATCCTTTCTTGAACTCTCACTATTGAGGTGTTTCAAGGCCGCCGATGCCTGCGAGCTAGAAGCCAAGTCTAATTAATAATTAGTGGAGCAGCTTCATAAAAATTGGAAAAGTTTGAAACGAATTTCTGTTTTTTTTTTTTTTTTTCAAGATCAAAATTAAAAAGGCAACGACCAGACTCTTGGCTGGCCTGCTTTGAGTGGGGCAAATAAAAGCAAAGAACAGCACTGTTTTTTTTTTTTAAATGTAAACACTCTTTCAGCTGGAAACCTTCAGATTTTTATTAACTATAACTTAACTCTTTATAGGGCACTCATTGAAATTTAAAATTTCAACTCTGGACAACATATAAAGTTGAAGAAACATATATCTCCAAATTAACACTCAGACATATGTCTCGTATGCCAGAATATTATGCATGCTATCAAGTGCAAAAAGGGTTATTATGATTTTTTTTCTTTGTTTTTTACAATATTTTACATATTAATTTAATATTTTACAGTGTGTAACAACACGTATTAAAATAGTTTCTCTTTGGATCAACTAATCAATTAACTGACATAATTGTTGCAGCTCTACTACGGTACTCAAGTCCACAACACAAAGAGTACTGGAGCAGGAAATTTGGTTTTAATAATCTGGTACTAAATGTGACAAACGACGGAATTCAAAACATTAAAAAAATTAAAGCTCCGTTTGTATTTGATTATAGGAGAACACAGCTGAACACCAGAGCACAGCACAACAGAGCAGGAAACATGCCGCCTCTGACAGAAGAGTTGTGGCTCAGGAACAACAGCTCTGAACACACAGATGGTCGAGTCCCAGTCCAAATGCTGCGAGGCTGATCCAGTATCTCTGTCTAATTGGGGCAGAGGAAAATAGGATCATTTCCAAACCAAATGGTTTTGGCCCCCAAATCCCAAACCCAAAAGTCTGGGCCTAAATATCATACATTGAATTCAGTGATAACTTAATTGCTCCACTTGTTAATCTCCTCTGCTAGTTTTTTGCCCAGTGATGCATAAATACGCCGCAGCTTCAACAGCCCACATGTGCAGAGTTTTTCAGCTCTACGGCAAATACAGAAAGCGATTTTAACGGACGCGTTAACATTATTCTAACCGTAAAAACAACATTCTGACTCTTAATACTTCCTCACTTCCCGTCTGTGACACTTAAAAATATGTCCAATATTTTCCTACAACAGCCCGGTGTTGTAGTTTAGAGCAAACATTACTCAAACAGGAGTGGATGCATTTGTTGGGGGGGTTATTTTCAGACACGGATTAATGCCCATTTGTTCTGAAATGCTTAATGGAGTGCACTTAGATACAGTAAGCAATTTTGCCTCTAATTCATAGAGATACCTAGTATTCATGGCAGCATGACGGCGTGTGTGTGTGGGATCAACTCAAAATAAACTACACCGCCCATGTTCAAAGTCAGCAATGTGGCTCATTACTGTCTTTTTATCATTTTATGGACAATCATGAAGGTTGAGGGCACAGACGGATAAGTATTTTAAGGTTTGGCTGCACAGGAGATACGTGTTGGTTGTGTACCTGCCCAGGGACTGCAAGAGCTAAATATAGCATAGATGATCTTTTCTCAAAGACTGATTATAAGTAAATATAAGAATATCTCGTCTATGCAGGTTTGACAGGAACTGACAGCCAAATGTTAAAAAAGATTTTTATTACAAAGACACTTTTTCATACTGCTGTTGACTGATTGTTGCAGAAAGCGACCGTTCAGAGAAGGTTTCCAGGGAGTTTTTTCCCTCGTGGCATGGACCCAATACATGTGAAAGTGTATGCATGCTTTGCATTTGTGCAGCATATTGTATGTGCACATGAGTGTATGTGCCAATGTGTGAAAGCCAGATAGAGAGAGAGGGAGAGAGAATGAAAAATAAAGGTATTCTACAGTTCAAAGCGGTGACCTAAATACAGGTACCATGGTAATGTACCACACTGGATTTTCTCTCAATAGGCTGAAAAAACAGCTATTGAAATGCGCCAGATTCGGAGCCATTTCCTTTGGACTCAGTGCTCTTCAGTCTTCAGTGTATTTTGCAGTGGCAGCCTGTTCCCAAAACACTTTAGTGTACGGCGTTTTTCATTTCACAGCGTTTCTATTTAGCGGTGAGAATAGGAAAAAAAGCTGCATTAAGGTGCAATGCCACAGGATGTGCGCTCAAATGATTAACTAACTAAAGCACATCCAGAATTAAAAAACTAATGATTAAAAACAAGAATAAGGACATATCTTACACTGACTTGCATTATGTGCGTGAAGCTAAAAAATCTGCCGAACCCTGTCAATAGACGGTAGATGTAAAACACAACGAGAGACGTAGGACGAGGTGACAAATCACCACATAAGCTTCTGCTGTCTGCCCACACTGCATAACAATGCAGACCTAGCCATATGTGAAAACCAGTAAACACCATGACAACAGCGGGGAAATATGGTGCCTTTTTAATTGTTGCCAAGCATATGAAACATAAATTAAGAATATCTCAAACACTTGAGTCGGTGAGTTCATCCCTGCACTGTTCATCTATTCTCTTCTGACTTGCTCTTAAGGATGGAGGACTGTACATTAATAGAAAGAAATGTGTGTTCTTACTGTGAACATTCAGGAAAATCTGTTGAGACCAGCCTCAAAAAACAATAGTATCGGTTGTTTTTTAACAATTATGGAAGCAAGTCTTTTCAACCCATAACAATATCTTTTTAACCTTGCACCCAAATCAAATAAATCTTAACCAGAGCTAAGGCTGAGCACCAAACTAAATTTTTGCGGCACCAACCAAATTGCTACGATACTTGTATTTGATATTTGTTAGTATTGAAGCGCCAAATTTCAACATTGGCCAAATTATCACGTCCATCACATGCGACAAAGTGAAGCCTGCGCTGAAGGGCCAAAAACTGCAGTTCCTCGAATGTCCACTTGAAGCTGGCTACAGGACGAGCCGGTCTCCATAAGGCCCCATATTAAAATGTCCAACTTCACAGCAGAAATAAACATGTTTGCAGCCAACAGCATGTTTCCTTAGTCGAGAAAAATCACCCTAAAACTTGCAGAGACGTCTGTAGTGATGAGCAGCAGAGTAAACTCAGCTACGCTGGCTAATTTTAAATACTGAGAAATAAAATCATGGGATGAATTTAAGAACTAGAAGCTGCAACGACCCCCACCGACTTGAAGATATTTGATGATCTAAGTTAATATGATTCTTTTCCATAAAATGTTTCTATGGCTGCATTTTAATTAACTAAACCACCCTGTACACACACAGTTAAAAACGTTACTGCACATTACAATGGTAACACTGTAGAAACACAGTATGTGACTGGCAGCCGGCAGTTAGTATTACACTGTAAACCTCACATTATACTGCAGAATACAGTCATAAATTTAACGGTAATATACTGTCGAAGTAAATCACGGCAGTGACATTGTAAAATAACAGTAAGATGTTGGCAACTGTAGCTGCCAGGAGTTTACTGTGATTTTACAGGAAAGGTTTTTTTCCAGTGTGAGCACTCAATTACAGATGCTGCAACAAAAGACAACTGATTCAGTCACTTAACACAATCAGTTAGATGAAAAGCAGCAGGTTTGACTAAAATGTTTTCTGCACCAAATCCTTAGCCTCTTTTGTGATGCATATGATCATACAGAGCCAGTTCTGTAACAAAAAACAGACTCTACACAGTGTAAGTGGGAAAAACGTAGAACTAGTAAACTAAAGGCAGTGCAGAAAACTTCCAGTAGTACACTCTTTAAATACAATTACCTCCTGACTGGTGAACTGTAGATGAAATTAACAAGCTCTGGCAATACGCCGCTACAAGGCGCAGCACATCATTTCTGTGTGTGTGTGTGTCTTTTTAAATCTCTCCACTTTGATTTTCATGAAAGTAAATCGGTAGAGGACTGTTTACTCAAAATATTGTTTTCCAGCATTCGGATCTAAAACAAATATGCAAACAATCACAAACACTCCTGGATTTTTGTGCATGAGTGTTTGGATCAAACAAACAGAAGGAGTTGGGAAAACACTTCACATTTTCTGTCAATTATTCATTCGCTTTGTGAATTCCAACTATTGTCGGTTTGTTTTGTGAGACTTCTCAGATAATACGACACATTTTAGATACTTTGAGTCGCGAAAACAGAAGTTATAGTGTTTTTTTTTTTTTTATTAAAACATGAATGAATCTAAACATATCAAAAAGAACAAGAACAGAAAATACATAATCATACTCAGTTCAGTCCACCGAATCGCTCATGGATCAAAGCTGTTTCCTCACTATTTTATTTCCCTGACCACACTAACACACTCCCATCTCACCCACAAGTCAGCTGAATTTTCAAAGGATCATTGAAAGAGACAGCCTTAACAGGGAGCCTGGAGGGTGCCAACAAATCTTTTAAATGTGCTTAGTTTAACAGATGCCCGGTGCATCGAGTCTTTATTCATAAATAAACTCTTAATCGATGCGCTGTGCTGTCTGCAGAGCAGCTATTCCTGCAATAATCCAGAATGATGTGAGATAACCTATGACTCCTGATTTCCACTGAGAGGCGAAGATCTTTTTATGTCATGAATACAACAAAGAGCACGTTTCTGATGCTGTCTTTGTGTGAATTCATCTTAAAAAAAATGAATTAGTGCCTCAGCAGACAAATACGCAACACTGAACAATGTTTGGTGTGTAAGGACAAAGAAACCATAGTATTGACTTTTATTTTGAAAATCTGCTCACGACAACAGCTCACAGGAACACATGTAACGTTTTTTATAAGATCTACACAGACTGAATAATGCTCTAAAGATGCATACATACAAAAAGTTAAGTTAATTGAGTGTGCCTGAAAGCGCACACTATATGTTATCCACCGCGCTTATTTAGGTGTGCCTGAAAGCGCACACTATATGTTATCCACAGCGCTTGTGTGTGAGTGCCTGGCGCACACTATATGTTATCCACGGCGCTTATTCTTCTTATTATTATTCTTACGCCCTTTTTGGCTCACTAAAAATCCCAGAGTTTTGTCGCACATACACAAAAGCAGTTTGTCAAAGAGCAAGGCAATGTTATTTTTTTACCAAGCGGTTTTACCAAAAAAATTCCAAAAAACCACACAAAATGAATGGGTGTGTATTACGAGAATTTCGAGAGCTAGAGTGAGTGATGTCCTTCGCTAGAGTGTGAGTAGGAGAAAACTTTGTCGAAAAATAAATTTGTAAACTGCGACTCGTCGCAAATGTCAAGCTACAGAAATCATTTATAGCTAAGCAGAGAAAATTTATGCGTCTCACTCATATTCACTGTCATAAAGCTGTCCAGATGTATAGTTTGTGGGAGGCAGCAAAGATGCAAACGTAACACCCATCTCCTGCCCAATGTACCCATGTTAATTTGAGAGAAGAAATTTCCAGAAGGAGCTGGGAATTATATGCTCTTTACCTGGCATTGACCAAAGTTTAAACAATTTTTCGCCTGAAAATCGGCAAAGAACTGGTCGACATGACGGAAACCAGCAGTTCCAGTTTTTGGTTTGCGGCACACCTTATAGGCTGTTTTGGCCACCTTCGAGGGCTTCATTCAGAGACTTTCTGTGACTTTCAGTGACACACAGAGTGCTTATGCACACGTGCGACTAATTACTCTGACCTGCAGCTGACCCTGGTTGCTTGGCAACCTCAAGCCTGCCTTTGACAAACTTTGTTGAAGTCTCTGTATGATATCAATGACTAATCAAGACTACATTTTAATGTCCAGCCATTTATCCTTCTCTCTCTCTCTCTCTCTCTATCTCTCTCTCTCTCTCTCTCTCTCTCTAGACAAACACAGATACAGAGATAGACAGACAAGACAAATACACACATGCATACACACTCACTTTAGAAATTTTTCTAGTTTGTCAATAGTGTTAACAGAAAGGAAAAAAGGAGGGGAGTCAGTTTTTTTCAGGTCACACTTTACTTCTGTCACAAACTGACTCTCTCCTCTTATATTAAAAATGCAGAGATGTAACACTAACAATTTGTTTCCTCTGCTGGCATATTTTGACCTCTGCTACTTATGTCTGATTGTTGTCAATAGTGTTAACAGAAAGGAAAAGGAGAAGTCAGTTTTTGATCCCCTTTACTTCTGTCACAAGCTGACTCACTCCTCTTATATTAAAAAAGTGATGTAACACCAACAATTTTCACTCTGCTGTGTTGTGACCTCTGCTACTTATCTGTAAAGTTATTTGTCACTGTTCACAGACAGTAAAGGAGAAATTCAGATTTTTAGTCACAATTTTACTTCTGTGCAAACATGACTCTCCTCTTATAACAAAAATGCAGATGTAACACCAACAATTTTCACTCTGGCATGGCTTTGACCTCTGCATTATATCTGAAGTTATTTGTATTAGTGTTAATAGAAAAGGAAAAAAGGAGGGGAGTCAGTTTTTGGGTCACACTTTACTTTGTTACAAACTGACTCTCCTCTTATATTAAAATGCAAGATGTAACACCAACAATTTCCTCTGCTGGCATATTTTGACTCTGCTACTTATATCTGAAGTTATTTGTCAATAGTGTTAATAGAAAGGAAAAAAGGAGGGGAGTCAGTTTTTTCCGGGTCACACTTTACTTCTGTCACAATCTGACTCCCCTCTTATATTAAAAACTAATACATAACAGCAACAATTTCCTCTGCTGGCATATTTTGACCTCTGTTACTTATGTCTGAAGTTATTTGTCACTAGTGTTAACAGAAAGGAAAAAAGGAGGGAGTCAGTTTTTGAGTCACACTTTACTTATGTCACAAACTGACTCTCCTCTTATATTAAAAATGCAAGATGCTCGCATAACAATTTTCCTCTGCTGGCATATTTTACATTTAGCATCTGCAAAGTTATTTTGTGACTAGTGTTCACAGACAGCAAAAAACAAGAGTCAGATTTTTTCAGGCCACACAATTTACTTCTGTCTATGACTCTCCTCTTATATTAAAATGCAAGATGTAACATAACAATTTCCTCTGCTGGCATATTTTGACCTCTGCTACTTATGTCTGAAATTATTTGTCACTAGTGTTAACAGAGAGAGAGGAAAAAGGAGGAGGGAGTCAGATTTTTTCAGTGACACTTTACTTCTGTCACAATCTGACTCCCCTCTTATATTAAAAAGCATGATGTAACACCAACAATTTTCACTCTGCTGGCATGTTGTGACCTCTGCTACTTATGTCACAAGTTATTTGTCACTAGTGTTAACAGAGAGGAAAAAAGGAGGGTATTTTTGGGTGACACTTTACTTCTGTCACAATCTGACTCCCCTCTTATATTAAAAAAGCATGATGTAACACCAACAATTTTCACTCTGCTGACATATTGACCTCTGCTACTTATCTGTAAAGTTATTTGTCACTGATAACACAGACAGCAAAAGGAGAATTCGTTTTCAGATACAATTTACTTCTGTTACAAACTGACTCTCCTCTTATATTAAAAATGCAGATGTAACACCAACAATTTCCTCTGCTGGCATATTTTGACCTCTGCTACTTATGTCTGAAATTCATTTGTCAATAGTGTTTAATAGAGAAAGGAGGAAAAAAAGGAGGGGAGTCCAGTTTTTGGGTCACACTTTACTTCTGTCACAATCTGACTCCCCTCTTATATTAAAACCTTACGCAACAGCAACACAATTTTCACTCTGCTGGCATATTTTGACCTCTATTACTTTATGTCTGCAAGTTATTTGTCACTACTGTTAACAGATAGGAAAAGCGAGGAGAGTCAGTTTTTGGGTCACACTTTACTTATGTCACAAACTGACTCTCCTCTTATATTAAAAATGCAAGATGTAACACCAACAATTTTCACTCTGCTGGCATGTTGTGACCTCTGCTACTTGTCTGTAAAGTTATTTTTAACTAGTGTTGACAGAAAGGAAAAAAGGAGGGGAGTCAGATTTTTAGGGCCCTGATTTACTTCTGTTACAAACTATTTGTCCTCTTATATTAAAATGCAAGATGTAACCAACAATTTTCACTCTGCTGGCTGTTTTGACCTCTGCTACTTATGTCTGAAGTTATTTGTCACTAGTGGTAACAGAGAGGAAAAAAGGAGAGTCAGTTTTTAGATGACACTTCACTTCTGTCTAAAACTGACTCCCCTCTTATATTAAAAAAGCATGATGTAACACACTAACAATTTTCACTCTGCTGGCATGTTGTGACCTCTGCTACTTATCTGTAAGTTATTTGTCACTAGTGTTAACATGAGGAAAAAGGAGGGGGAGTCAGTTTTTCAAGGTCACACTTTACTTCTGTCACAAACTGACTCTCTCCTCTTATATTAAAAAAGCATGATGTAACGCAACAATTTTCCTCTGCTGTATATTTTGACCTCTACTACTTATGTCTGAAGTTATTTGTCACTAGTGTTAATAGAGAGGAAAAAAGGAGGGGTCAAGTTTTTGGGCCACACTTTACTTCTGTACAAACTGACTCTCTCCCTTATACTAAAAAGCATGACGTAAAACCAACAATTTTCACTCTGCTGGCATGTTTTGGCCTCTGCTACTTATTTATAATGTTAATTAGTGTTAATAGAGAGGGAAAAAGGAGGAGAGTCAGTTTTCAGGTCACCTTTACTTCTGTCACAAACTGACTCCTCTTATATTAAAAAAGCATGATGCTGCCACCAACAATTTTCACTCTGCTGGCATGTTGTGACCTCTGCTACTTTATGTCTGAAGTTATTTGTCACTAGTGTTAACAGAAAGGAAAAAAGGAAACTAGGTTTTTGGGTGACACTTTACTTCTGTCACAAATCTGACTCCCCTCTTATAAAAAAATGATGTAACACCAGCAATTTTCACTCTGCTGGCATGTTGTGACCTCTGCTACTTATCTGTAAAGTTATTTGTCACTAGTGTTAACATAGAGGAGGAGTCAGTTTTTTTTGAGTCTGCTACTTCTGTCTGACTGGCTCTCCTCTTATATTAAAAAAGCATGGCGTAAAACCAACAATTTCCTCTGCTGGCATGTTTTGACCTCTGCTACTTATGTCTGAAGTTATTTGTCACTAGTGTTAATAGAGAGGAAAAAGGAGGAGTCAGTTTTTCAGGTCACACTTTACTTCTGTACAGGCAGCTCTCCTCTTATATTAAAAGAAGCATGATGTAACACCAGCAATTTTTTCCTCTGCTGGCATGTTGCTGACCTCTGCTACTTGTAAATAAGTTATTTGTCAATGGTAACAGAGAGGGAAAAAGGAGGGGAGTCAGTTTTCGGGTCACACTTCTGTCACAACCTGACTCCCCTCTTATATTAAAAAAGCATGATGTAACACCAACAATTTTCACTCTGCTGGCATGTTGTGACCTCTGCTACTTATCTGTAAAGTTATTTGTCACTAGTGTTAACATAGAGGAAAAAAGGAGGGGAGTCAGTTTTTCAGGTACACTTACTTCTGTCACAAACTGACTCTCCTCTTACACATTAAAAATGCAAGATGTAACACCAACAATTTGTTGTTCCTCTGCTGGCATATTTGACCTCTGCTACTTATGTCTGAAGTTATTTGTCAATAGTGTTGCAGAAGGAAAAAGGAGGGGAGTCAGATTTTTAGTCACACTTTACTTCTGTCACAAACTGACTCCTCTTATATTAAAAAAGCATGATGTAACACCAACAATTTTTCACTCTGCTGGCATGTTGTGACCTCTGCTACTTATGTCTGAAGTTATTTGTCACTAGTGTTAACAGAGAGGAAAAAAGGAGGGGAGTCAGTTTTTGGTCACACTTTACTTCTGTCACAAACTGACTCTCCTCTTATATTAAAAAAGCATGATGCCAACACCAGCAATTTCACTCTGCTGGCATGTTGTGACCTCTGCTACTTGTCTGTAAAGTTATTTGTAACTAGTATTGAACAGCAAAAAGGAGTGGAAGTCAGATTTTTAGTCTGAGGTACTTCTGTTACAAACTGACTGTCCTCTTATATTAAAAATTCAAGATGTAACACCAACAATTTTCACTCTGCTGGCATATTTTGACCTCTGCTACTTATGTCTGAAGTTATTTGTCAATAGTGTTAACAGAAAGGAGAAAAGGAGAGTCAGTTTTTTGGATCTACTTTACTTCTGTACAAACTGACTCTCCTCTTATATTAAAAAGCACTTTGGCGTAAAACCAACAATTTTCACTCTGCTGGCATGTTTTGACCTCACTACTTATGTCTGAAGTTATTTGTCACTAGTGTTAATAGAGGAGAGGAAAAAGAGGAGGGAGTGGTTTTTCCTGAGTCACACTTTATCTGTCACAATCTGACTCCTCTTATATTAAAAATGCAAGATGTAACACCAACAATTTTTCACTCTGCTGGCATATTTTGACCTCTGCTACTTATGTCTGAAGTTATTTGTCAATAGTGTTAACAGAGAAAAAAGGAGGGAATGATTTTTTCAGTCACAATTTGCCTGTCACAATCTGGCTCCCCTCTTATATTAAAAACTAACACGCAGCACCAACAATTTCACTCTGCTGGCATGTTGTGACCTCTGCTACTTATCTGTAAAGTTATTTGTAACTAGTGTTCACAGACAGCAAAAAAGGAGGGGAGTCAGATTTTTTCGGGTCACAATTTACTTCTGTTACAAACTGACTCTCCTCTTATATTAAAAATGCAAGATGTAACATCAACAATTTCACTCTGCTGTATTTTGACCTCTGCTACTTATGTCTGAAGTTATTTGTCAATAGTGTTAACAGAAAGGAAAAAAGGAGGGAATCAGTTTTTTCGGGTCTGGTGCTTCTGTCACACAAACTGACTCCCTCTTATAATATTAAGAAATGCAAGATGTAACACCAACAATTTCCTCTGCTGGCATATTTTGACCTCTACTTATGTCTGAAGTTGTTGTCAATAGTGTTAACAGAAAGGAAAAGGAGGGGAGTCAGTTTTTCAGTCACAATTTACTTCTGTCACAATCAGCTCCTCACTTATATTAAAAAACTAACACGCCCAACAGCAGCAATTTTCCTCTCTGCTGGCATGTTGTGACCTCTGCTACTTATCTGTAAAGTTATTTGCCAACTAGTGTTCACAGACAGCAAAAAAGGAGGGGAGTCAGATTTTTTCGGGTCACAATTTACTTCTGTTACAAACTGACTCTCCTCTTATATTAAAAATGCAAGATGTAACACCAACAATTTCCTCTGCTGGCATATTTTGACCTCTGCTACTTATGTCTGAAGTTATTTGTCAATAGTGTTAACAGAAAAGGAAAAAAGGAGAGTCAGTTTTTTTAGACCTTTACTTCATATCACAAACTGACTCTCCTCTTATATTAAAAAATGCAAGATGTAACATCAACATTTTCATTCTGCTGGCATATTTTGACCTCTGCTACTTATGTCTGAAGTTATTTGTCAATAGTGTTACCAGAAAGGAAAAAAGGAGAGTCAGTTTTCGAATCACAATTTACTTCTGTCACAAACTGACTCCCCTCTTATATTAAAATGCAGATGTAACACCAACAATTTTCACTCTTACTGGCATATTTTGACCTCTGCTACTTATGTCTGAAGTTATTTGTCAATAGTGTTAACAGAAAGGAAAAAGGAGAGTCAGATTTTTGAGTCACACTTTGCTTCTGTCACATTGACTCTCCTCTTATATGAAAAATGCAAGATGTAACACCACCCAATTTCCTCTGCTGGCATGTTGTGACCTCTGCTATGTGCAAGTTATTTGTCACTAGTGTTAACAGAGGAAAAAGGAGGGGAGTCAGTTTTTGGGTCACACTTTATATGTATGTATACTATATGTTATCCACGCTTGTGTGTGAGTGTGCCTGAAAGCGCACTATGTGTTATCCACGCGCTTATTCTTGTGGAGTGTGCCTGAAGCACACAGTATATGTTATCCACCGCTTATTCTTATTATTATTATTGAGTGTGCCTGAAGCGCACACTATATATTATCCACAGCGCTTATTCTTTACTTATTATTATTCTTACGCCCTTTTTTTGGCTCACTAAAAATCCCAGAGTTTTTGTCGCACATACACAAAACGGGTGTCAAAATGACCGGCTCGGCCGGAATCGCAGGCAATGTTATTTTCAAAGCATTTCACCAAACGGTTTTGCCAAAAAATGCCAAAAACCACACCAAAAAATGAATGGGTGTGTATTGCGAGAATTTTCGAGAGCTAGAGTGAGTGATGTCATCGCTAGAGTGTAGTGAGAGAGAAAACTTTGTCGAAAAATAAATTTGTAAACTGCGACTGCGTCCGCAAATGTCAAGCTACAGAAATCATTTATAGCTAGAAACGGAGGAAAATTTGTCGTCTCACTCATATTCACTGTCAAAGCTGTCAGATGTATAGTTTTGGCGGGAGACGCAAAGATGCAGCAGCAACACCCATCTCCTGCCCAATGTACTCCCATGTTAATTTGAGAGAAGAAATTTCCAGAAGAGCTGGGAGTACACGCTCTTTACCTGACGACCCCGGCCAAAGTTTAAACAATTTTCGCCTGAAAATCGGCAAGGAACTGGTCGACATGACAAGGAAGCCAACGGATTCCAGTTTTTGGTTTGCGGCACACCTTATAGGCTGTTTTTGGCCACCTTCGAGGGGCTTCATTCAGAGCCTTTCTGTGACTTTCAGTGACACACAGAGTGCTTATGCACAGCTGCGACTAATTACTCTGACCTGCAGCTGACCCTGGTTGCTTGGCAACCTCAAGCCTGCCTTTGACTAACTTTGTTGAAGTCTCTGTATGATATCAATGACTATCAAGACTACATTTTAATGTCAGCCATTTTATCCTTCTCTCTCTCTCTCTCTCTCTAGACAAACACAGATACAGAGATAGACAGACAAGACAAATACACACATGCATACACAACACACACAGACAAAAGTCTTTCAAAATAAAAGACTTTGAAAAACTCTCTCATTAACAGACACAAGCATAGACAGACAAAGAGGGAGAGACAGACAGACAGACAGACAGATAGGTAGATAGGAAAATACAGACTGTCTGCCATTTTATCCTTCTCTCTTACAGACAGACAGACAGACAGACAGACACACACACACACACACACACAGACAAGACAAAAGGCTTTCAAAATAAGAGTCCTTTCAAAATAAAAGACTTCATAATACTCTCTTATTGACATACACAAGACAACCACACATGCACGCACACACACACACACACACACACACACACACACACACACAAACACACAGGGCAAAATTCTTTCAAAATAAGAGTCCCTTCAAAATAAAAGACTTTGTAAAACTCTCTCATTCACAGACACTGACCACACAAACATGCACAAACATGCTGACAGCTATTTAATGCATGGGGGCGACGGGGCCAGAGTCAGGCACACTCAAAATTTCTTTAGAAATTTTTCTAGTTAATAACTGATGCCCTTGATAAATAGATATAAATAAAATTTTAAAAAGTGAAGACACTAGCTGGTTGAAAATTTATCTTTTTCTCTTTTCTTTTTTGTCTATTATACAGTTACTATTAATTGTCTGTTATTTCTGACTTCTCAACTATTTGCTACTTTTCTTTGTCTTCTGTATCAGTAAATTGAATTTAGATATTTCTATGTGTGTTTCAGGATGTTGTCAGACAAAATAAACAGTTTAAAAACTTCAAGTTGGTAAAAAAAAAAATAAATAAATAAAAATCTCTTTATGACATTTTAGAGACAAAATTATTAATCGAGACACTGAAGGACAGATTAATAAAGAAGGAAAACAGCAGTTAGTTGCAGCACTAATAGGAATTTGCTCTCACTTTCAGCACGGCTAAAATCAGAGCTGTGAAGAAATTATTAATTTTTTTCTCTACAAGACTACAACAAAGATCAAACACGCTGTCCCGAAAGAAGACTTAATCGTGGCTTTTTTTTTTTTTGGTTTTAGGATGAAATCTCATGGTGTTGCCTCATCACTCAACAAATGTATCCATCTTTCATGTTTTTTTTTTTTCCTGCACTCAACAAAAGGTCAAACCTCAAACTTAAACTTTCCGCCGCCATCCGAGGCTTTAGGAAGCAATTTCTGTGTTTTGCACGCTTTAAGCTTCATCAGTTTTAATCAACTCAAATGCCAGGCTGACCGGACGAGCTGCTTTGTACACCAGCGCGTTCTGCTCCTGATGCTGAACATTGTTAAAATGATCAACAACAGCCCCCGGTTATCAAGCATGTTATGGGCTAATTTCAGATTAAACAATGTTGCACATGTCAGTGGCAACTGCCAAGAAACAGGAGCTGATCATCCATAGCGAACATGACGGCTTTACACACACACACAAAAAAAAAAAAAAAAAAAACAAGGCATGATTCGCAGCAGGAGGGAAACGTCATTTTGCCGGCAGGGGGACAGTAGGCATAAGAGGTTTAGAGAGGCAATATCTCTAGCTAGCTATTTTCTGACAGCTGACAAGGGATTGTGGGTTGGTGACACGACTGCACTACATAAGCAATGACAGACGTTTTTGGTAGAGGTAATTTGTATGCACAGCCTTGAACGGAAAGAGATTAGACGTCATGGAAAAATGTGTCCACGTGACGACTAATGATCAAAGATTTGTGCCGCATGAAACTAGTTTTATCGTGTACGTTATCGCTGAGATCACTGGTTGGTTATAAGAGCTTTAATTCAGTCTGACACATTCATATAAAGCGTGGTCGGATGATGTCATTGTGATGAAATGCACCCGATGCAGATCGTCTTTCCAAACCGGAGCGTGAAGGGCAAAGGCAGTTTTAATTTCCCCAGTTTCCCCAGGAGATCCGATGTTATAAGAGGAGATGAGGTGAGAGCACTTGGTGTTGCTATTGCAATGCTGCTGTATCGATTATTTCATGACAATTTGTAGTTTTTCTTTATTAAGTGACGGCTCTGCAGGAGTGTGTGCAGAGACGTTGTCAACAGTACCAGAAATAAACTGATTTAAAGTGTTTTTTGTCTTCTACTTGCCCTTCCTGCATTCCTCAAAAATAAATATGTAATAGAAAATAAGTAAAATTGATTACTACAACACAATAAACAAGACCAATGCCATGCTAGCAACTCTGGAAGGTCGTATTTCAGCACAGCAATGCTTTGAGCTAAAGGCTAACCGCTAATCACTAATTCATGGCTAATAGCTGACCATGAAACTTATAAATAGCTACAACTTGGGTCAGGCCATAGGGACTTGGCTTGGGAACCGGAGGGTGGCCGGTTCAATGCACCATGGACTGGTCCCAGTTCACTTCCTGTCCACTGCTGAGGTGCCCTCAAGCAAGGTACCAAACCAAAACTGAACTGCCCATTATTCCACCATCTCTCCATATGTCCATGTCTATAGGCCCTCTGGATGTATTTAGTGATTATATATGTAAAGCTTGAGTGAAAAGAATTTTTTAAATGGCCTCACTAGCCTCTAGCCTTCTTTGCTAATTAGCGGTTAACACAAAGACACAGAAATATGATGGGAATGCCATTAATTGTGCTGACATTTCTCATAGACTGCATAGATAAAGTGAACATAGTCTCCATGACGTAACCACAGGTTTCTGAAAAGCCAGTGTGACGCTCGCCGTGTAGCGGCAGCTCTGGCGGACGCAAGCTAATCCATGGAGCAAATACATGGAGTGTGAAGCCTGTGATGGTACCCACCTGTCAATCAAAGCACCCATGCTCTTAATTATGCATAACTTCTTTAAGCCTTAATATAATTTGAATTTGTACCAGGTTGTAAACATGTTTATTTCTGCTGTGTAGTTTGAGTAGATTGACTCATTTTTGCAGCCAGCCTCATGTGGTCATTCGAGGAACTGCAGTTATTGGCGCTTCCTTATTGGTTTGTTTTCATAGGAACAAAGGATGCCGCTTGATATTGTGCAAATCATGGTATTGTATAAACAATATATAAAAAGACTTGTTGATTATGTTGTATTTTGCCACAGTCAAAGAATCTAACGATTGAAGAAGAAAGAACAAGTTTAGGCAACATAAAACAACATCAATAAGGAGGATGATAAAGCCTGAACCACCAGCAGTGATGATAAACACCAGCGGGCAGCAGCATTGCACTCTGGGACACCAGCAGCTAGAAGAAATCAAATCAGTAAGATTTACTGTGGACTGTTTATGTTAATGCCATATTCTGCTGCCGACGTGTGACACCGGGAGGGCTCGAAACTTTCTTTTAAAGCCTCACATGGTGGCGAGGGTGTTT
Source organism: Protonibea diacanthus (assembly GCA_028641955.1). NCBI lineage: Eukaryota > Metazoa > Chordata > Actinopteri > Sciaenidae > Protonibea > Protonibea diacanthus. The sequence continues at coordinate 16,728,590 of CM053988.1, read as the reverse complement.
GAATCTTTGCTGTAAACACTGGGTTCATTAGGAAGCTAGAACAAGTTAGAAAGTTGTCTCCTGTAATTTATACTTGTGTTTAGACACAGTGAATCAATGCTGCGTACCGTAATGTGAGAAGATGCAGAGAAAAGTTACAGAAGCTGATGAAATAAATAAATAAATAAAAGCAAAAACAAAACATGTTTTATGATCAAGCGACCAAACTTTTAAATAACAACCACCTGAACCTGCAGCCTACGGTAACTCAGACGAACTACCTGGATTGTTCAGCGCAATGATTTCCCACCGTCTGTGTGAGTGAGTAAATGTGTGTCCAGGTGTGTGTGTGTGTGTATTTGTGCAAGTGTGTGTGTGTGTGTGTGTGTCTGGGGAGAGAAAAAAAGGTTGTGTCTCGCTAACGGCCTACATGAACTCCTCACAGGTAATTGAAGCGAGATTGAGGAGTTGTAATTGGATCTCAGAGTGTCTGTCTGAAGCACACACACATACACACACACACACACACACAGAGGAACCGTGGAGGTGAGAGGGTAACAGTCTCAGGTGGGTCCATGTTCAGGGTTTTCGCTTTTGTCTGGAAATTGAACAACTCCAAAATAACTTCTTCACTAAAGTTACGTGAACTGGCAGAAGTGTGAGGATCAGTGTGTGATCACTAAAATACGTGCATTGTAAACTACAAAAGTGTCTACCTGCATATGATTGCCTTCATGCATTTACACAACAAAATACAGGCTGCTGTGTGTGTGTGTGTGTGTGTGTGTGTGTGTGTGCCTGTCTCTAGAGGAAGCGGTGACTGTGCTCTTATATAAAGAGCTGCTCTGTGGAACAGGCCGGTGTATTCTTTCACTGACAACAATTACTGTTGATGATAAAATACTTCATACAGAATAAAGATCAGATCACTACGACTTCACATCAATGACAAAAAAGATGCAACAGCCACAATTAACTGGTTATATGAAGTTCTGCAGGTGACAGGCTTCAGCTGGAGTCAAAACAAACTGTTACATGTCATCAAAGTGGGCTGTGTCTTTTACGGTGAGCTGTTCCTCTCATCCTCTGATCGCAGCTGCTTACGGTACGTCACAGCATGTGTCCCATGTAAAAGCCTCAGGGACTGATGACACAACGTGATGCACAATAACTGCATAGGTTGGAGCCTCGGTGGCTGTGAAGTGAAGCCTATGCAGGATCCATAAACTGCAGTTCCTCAAACGTCCACTTGAGGCTGGCTGCAGAACGAGTCAGTCTCCATAAGTCCTCATGTTAAAATGTCCAACTTCACAGCAGAAATAAACATGTTTACAGCCTGGTACAAAAAACAGTTTTGGTCTCTATAGCTAATTTCCCTGTTCATGACAATTGTACTAAGGGTGAATTTTTATACAACTCACCTCTTCAAATTATATTAAGGGTTAAAGTTCTGCATAATTAACAGTGTGGCAGCTTTGACTGACAGGTGGGTGCCGTTACAGATGGCTTGTTTGAGCACCTAGGCGTCATTTGGCCCGCCTCAAGTCTACTTGCTGATTTTTAGATTATCTGGGAGGCAGAAGAGGCAGGACTACCAACATGGTGGCGACCAGAGCCACAGATTTTGAGCTTCAAAACAACTCTTCAGAAACCTGTAGGTGACGTAACAGATAGATCATCCATGTCTTATACTTACATACTTACAGTGCTTCTTCGTCTATACTTCGTCTGCTCTCATTTCTTCACAATGCTGTTTTTAATACGAGCAGTGAGGTTTGATAACAGGTGATTATTTTTCCAAACTTCATGCAGAATTCGTGTAAGACATAACAATGTGGTGTTCTGATTCATTGCTGTACATTAAAGTAGGACCGCATTGATCAATCAATTACCCACTGAGCTGAATTAGACAGATACAGACAGAGAGTCAGATAGATGCTAGATGCCTCACTCATTAAATCAGTCTAATGTTTTATAAAACTTTTTATTCCGACATAAACAGAAGGTCTGCACTATAAATCCCTGAACTATTTGAATTGTTTGTTGTTCAGTCAGATGACAAATGCTCATCACAAATCCAAGATGTCACATATTGAAGACTTAAACAAGACTTGAAAAGAGTTCAGTGACACAGTGAAGTGATTTTTACTTTATAAGCCACACTGAATGATTAATCAATAACTCAAATTGATAAGAAATGGAGCAGTTTGGTGCTTTGGCTTTATGTTCTTAGTTGTTGTGAAATGATATAACGCCTATGGTGTACGAGTCTGCTGTTCCTTAAACGGATGGTAATTTCATCCACACCACATGAACCGTTACGCGTCTTCCTTTAGGCTCTCAGACGGCGGCGCGAAGACTGGAAGCAGGTTTGATGTATCAGACCCTGGTGTACTTACATTCCTTCAGCTAATCGTGCACACCATGCAGCCTAACGGTAATTTAGCACCCTGGAGGAGTCACAGCTAAATCCTCATAAAGATATACTGGAACATAAAAAGGCTGGGAGAGGAACTTGACAGATAAGCAGAGGTATCAAGGCGAAAGCGGTGTTTGTGTACGGCACACGGTTGTGTAAAAGTCATTACTGGGCAAGATATTTCACAACATTTTAATAATTTATATCTGAGTGGAATTTCAGTCTGTCTAAATACGTTTGGCCGTGGATATAAAAAGCCGAAAAAAAAATGCCATAATTTAAATGAAAGCACGCGTTTTAACAGCACTGCATCACTTCAAATGAGGAATAAAATGTGTTATTAACTTTATGCAGCTCAGTGTTTGTCAGCTTTATCATAACTATAAAACTATTTATTATCAATCTGTGGTATCGCCTCTTTACACGCCACTGAGTCATTTGTTTTTATACTGGAAACAGCACATAAATTCCTGCCATACATACCCTGCTAAAACTGAACTTTAGTGGAAAAGCTACTTCCAGCTACGGGTGCACTGATACAACCTTTCCTCTCCTGATCTGATACCTGTGTGCTCTCTCTTTTTTGTGTGTGTGTGTGTGTGTGTGTGTGTGTGTGTGTGGAACTCATTTTTATGCAAGTTAACACGAGGCGGAGGATCTGAGTCAGCAGTCCACTGTGACCACATAAATCAACGTCACTGACTGAGAAGCTGTACTTAATGTGGACATCGTGACAGATATACGAGCCACTTCAGGTCCGTTACGGTGCTGATACAGATTCGTTGGATTGGATCAGTGCATTCCTACTTGTGACCTTTTTTCCTTATTTGTCCCACATCTTCACATACACAGTATCAGTACAAATGTTTTATGTCATATTTGTGTATGCATCAGTATTTAGGCGAGCACCTTGGAGTTAAAGTTTGGACCTGATGTACTTCCATCAGGTCTCAGACTATGATAAGAGTTTTTACAATATGGCAGACAGGTGCTAACTGAGCTCCTCAAAGGACATAAACGACAAAATAAATCTTAATGACTCGAAAGTTTTGAACTTGATCGAAAAGTTTCCCAAGTGTGACAAGCATGAATCAGCCTTCTTTTTTAGATTTATGTTAGATTTATGCCTTCAATTGATAGTTTAGCCGAGGCAGAGAAAGAATGGAATTGAAATGAAAAACGGCTCCGCAGCCAGAATCAAACAGGTGACACCGAGTTTCCGTGGTAAGCGTCGGATCCATCCAACCATCCATCTTCTGTATCAGGGTCACGGTGGGCTGGAGCCTATCCCGGCGGACTTAGGGCGAGGGGCAGGGTACACCCTGGACAAGTCGCCAGTTCATCACTCACACTCACACCTACGGACAATTTAGAGTCACCAATTAACTTATTAAGCGCCTGTTTCTGGACTGTGGAAGGAGCCTGCATCTGTTGGTTTTGCTTTAAAAACAGAATCAGAAGTGAGTAAAAATGAAAGCAAAGCAGAATACCTGAAAAGATTCACCCACACAGCCTCCGGTCTCCAGTCAGCACCATCCTCCTCCTGCTCCATTTCTATGTATCCACAATCCTGCGGCTGAATAAACTTTCTAACGTCTCTGACTCTCACAGTTCTGACTGCGGTCCAGCTAATTTGCCAGACGTCTGTTGACCTTCAAAGCGTATGGAGATGACACATCAAACAATGGCCTCCCTGTCCAAATATTTGCAAAGCCCCGCTAAATAAATCATCTTTCATCCTCTTTCCCTCGCCTCGGCGTTGTGTGAGTCACCTAATAGCCTGAATAGAGGTGTTAGCCGGCGCTTTAGCCAAGTCCGTGGAGATGAATCACCAGATGGCTTCCTGAGAGGGAAAGTTAAATAATCAAATATTCAAAAAGTAACCAGAACTTTCCAACAGAAACAGATTAGAAGGAAGATTAAGCACGCTGCCAACACAAACACACTGATATCACTGTGACGATGAAACTTTTCTTGAAAGAGAAGGACTCCGGTGTTTATGTAATGCGGCGCCTCATTACCGGCTGCTCATGAATATTAAGGAACACAACTTATCAATTAAAACAAATATCCACTTAGCTCATTCTCCGTGTGTCCTCCTGACCCTCCAAAATGGATCTATTCTTCCCAACAGAGGATGTGGCTTCTCCACAGGCACCACACTGCTACCTCTGGCATACTAAACCCCCCCCCCCCTCTCTCTCTCGTCTCCCCTCCCCTCCACCTCCTCTATTTATCTTTAATCTGTTCATTATCAGCTCATCTCTCTCCTCCTGTCCTACTCTACTTATCTTTTCGTTTGCCCTCCTCATTTCGGGCTCCCCGTTCTCATTTGTTCTGTCTCTTCCTCCTCCGTCGCCCATTCCTCTACGGTGAATTATTAACCGTAGAGGAATGGTTTTTTTGTTTTTTTTTCACTCTTCCTCACATCTAACATGAAACACGAAGCGCCGAATGACACGATAGATTATCTGATCTCATGTATCACGTCCAGTTACACATAATGTCTGTGCACACACTAAAGACGGCCTAAGCGTGCTACAAATGGTCACTGCAGTGCAAAAACATCACAGCTACAGTCTTAAGGATTTATTTTTACTACAGCGGAGTCTCAGACTTGTGAAAAGTATTCAGAAATATGCCAGAATATATATCGAAATATACTCGAAAGAATTGCTCACACTGACAATGTGACAGTGCTGATGTTTGGCAGGTATATAATTTTATATCGTTAGGTTCTCACAATTGAGCTTGATGGGAATAATCCACGAACATCTGTACTAATAAGGCTGTCCAATAGTTGTCGAGTTACTTCAGTCTGGACCAAAGTAACAGACTTCAGTCATCCCTAGATGTCAGATCTCAACAAGGCATGCCCACATCGATCGGCCGCCAATCATTATGAGTCAATATTCAGTAAACACATGTGATCGGCAGATCAGGTTTACTGCTTTCGAGTATCTGACCATGAAAACTGATCAATGACACATGTAGTATTTGTTTACTAGCGGATCATGACCTCTGTGACACGTTCCCCATGCAGACACAGAGTGGCAAAATACAGCAGGCCTTTATCGTGACACTTTATTTTTGTACCATTACTTTGCAACAGTCCTTTTTGATATTTAAAAAAAAAAAAAGTAATGAAGTAATGAAGGTCTGGAGGTAGTTTTAGAGAACAACAGTGTTTGCAGTAGGTGGTAGTAACACAATGCAACACCACAGCGTGCAGGACAAAAATAGAGTAAGTAGGACGAGGTGACATTTCTATTCAAATGTGAGTTCTTTAGTAGATCATTTTCTCTGTGACACAGCAGCGAACGCTCATCCCATTCATTCAAATTCCAAATATATCCAAACCCCCTTATTTGTAGTCCACTGGCGCACCACAACTAGTAATAATCCTTTTAACTAATCCACATCAAATCTCTCACAATGCTAATCCGTTAGGCATGATGGTCCACGGCAGCCATTCATCTCTAAAACACTTCTAACTGTGCACTGGCATGCATAATTAAATTGTAATGGCAATTTATTGTATTGCCGGGCTTGGCAATGGCTATTCATAACTATTCATGTGCTGAGGGTTCACACTTCACACATTCATGACGGGGTGGGACGTGGCAGCGCCGTGCATTATGCACAAGACAAGCATGACGTGACGGAGGATGGGGGGGAAACAGAAGATGACACCATGCCAAATTAAAGAAGTCTGTTTCAGGATGCAACACAGCTGAATGAAATATACATACTAAACACACATGAATCCAATATGGAGTAGTTACATGGATGAGAGAGCAAGACACCCTGACAGCAGTTAGTAGGGTTATTATAAGGTAATGATGCTTGTCAAGCTGTCCTGATACATAATAAACTAAAAACAACCAAATAATCATTTAAAAAAGTCACGAGTGTTGGTTACAGTCTTGGTGAAAAATGATCCGCAGGCTTCAGTGTCAAAATCAACACTTGAAACCCCAAATGTGTCCGCGGAAGAGGACTGTAATTAATCTCACGACTCCAAGACGAAAAAAAAAACAACCAACAGTGTTATTTTTTCCTGTGAGGACAATTTCAGAAAACAATGGACTCGGGGAGACACATTCCTCTACTTCTTTACTTCTTGCCAAGTTAGTTTCTTATCTATCTTGACACCTTGTTGTCCATTTATTACGCCGCTTCATTCGGTACGAGGCTCTTAATTCAATAGCCGTCGTGAATCCAAGTGGCGACCAGGTAAAAGTGTCTTGAGAGGTACTTGTAGAGCTCGTGTTGTTCTTCAATCTTAATGAAAATCAAACATGCAGAGCCTGGAGTGAATCACAGGATACGGCATTCACAGTCACCAGACTGTAACCATGGGTACAATTTATTGAATGTTAAAACTAAATCAAGGCAGTTAAAGGTCAGCTGATGTACTGAAATCAGAGTGAATGACTTGTTTTTGTGATATCTTGCGAAATATATTATATGCTTTTGTTTCTTTGGTGCACTCTGTAAGACGCCGCTCTGTAAGAGCCTCAGACAAATGTTGTCGCATTTTGAATGAAAGAAATAGAAAGTTATATCAAATTGAAAAGCAAAGTCTTCCTTATTTTTGCTGTGCTGAAAATATATTCAATCGGGACACCCGTGAATCAAACAATGACTGTGTGACTGTGAAGCGTGAAACAAACAAACCTCTCACACCCAAATCTGCCTCGCTCTCTCATTCCTCTCACATAAAACGTCTTGACTCGTTAAGGCGGTGATGTAACCGCCTCACAGGATTAGGCTTATATCATATTATAGCCCTATAGATAGAGATATTGATCAATCCTGCATGCCTGTTCAGGGTTATATAATAACGAATGCCAGTGCATTCGTTATTATATAACCCTGTTTTTCACCAACCCCGGTTTTCACCATGAAACAGGCGGTGGGAGCTTTACATTCCAAAGCAACCCTCTGCACCTCTAATGAATATATGCAAAGCGTTGTGAATGAACGCTTGTTTCAAGCAAATCCCTTGTTGAAAACACTGCGATCCGCCTACTTAGACACATTAAAGGCTAACCTCGCAGGTGGTGAGTATGACAAAATGTCTGTCCCGCTCACCGTATTCACCGTCTCTCTAAACAGTAACTGCATCACAGCATAGGGGCTGTATTTTTGCTCCGTAACTTTCTACAAGTGCCTGCCGAGAGTTGGGTAGCAAACTGTGTATGAGGAGTTCTTGTAATAACTTTTAAGGCTGAAGATAAGAGCCAGATTCCCATTATGGGAAGATTCACTTGTCAGGATGAGAAACAACTGAACTTTAGTTTTTTTTTTTTTTGGTAACCAAGTTACATCAGATGCAGGGCAAGCAACTGTATAAATGTTTGTCACAGTTATTACTCTTTCAGGCTCTGAACCACTTTGTGTGTGTGTGTGTGTGAGGATCGCTGACCTTTCAGCTGAAATACTTGGTATTCTTTGTAATAACGTTCCTACATATTACTGTTGTATGCTCATATCGTCTTCTCAACCACGTTTTATTATCACTCTGTTGAATAAAATATTGGAACTTCCTCCACACATGGTGATCCATCCAACAGTTGTAGACAGTGGCAGATTCAGGCTAGCTGAGGGGCAGGGGTGAAAAAATACAAAAGGCACCTATTTATTTCACAGAAATATACATGATCATGTCATGTAAAATAAGCTATATAATAAGGAGCTAAATCAGGGTTAGGGTTAGCACCCAACAGGGTACTTTAACACATTTTGTCTACTGAAGGGTCGCCCTAGAGGACATTTTGTCACTACCTCTTGGTAGTGCTAGAGGAAAAGTCAAGGGACCACCAAGGTTGTGAGGTTTTATCCTCTGGGGACGATGAATGTCTGTACAAAATTTCCCGCCAATCAATCCGACGGTCGTTGAAATGTTTCAGTCTGGAAGTTGCAGGCGTACGTTGCCATCCCATGAGTCTTAGAAATATCAAAGCAAAGTGAAATAAACAGACGTGAAACTTATTTTCATCTTTTGACTGGTGGGAAAAAAAGTGAATGACATTATCTACACACACACGGCTGGATCAGATTTCATGGTTTGATGAGTTGCAGCTGTTGGGTGACCAAACACTACGTTACATCATCTTTTTTTTCTGTTTTTCCTGAACAAAATCTGCAAGCTGTTAATAATCGACCTAATACGCTAATCCTCTGCCGCCACCCACTCAGAGTATCACAGGAGTGTTGTTATGGATTCGGGGAAGCCTTGTCAGAACATGATAACATTAGTAGGAGGATGGATAACATGATATTTACGTTTTTATGTCCTGACAAACAGATTTCAGATTCCTGATGCAACTTCTATGAATATTACTGCAGCCCAGCCGTGACTCTAAACATGACTTCCAGAGCTGCATTGCTAATTACTCATACATCTCCATCCTTTTTTTTTCACGTAACTTCCAGAGGATTCTTTGCCTGGCGCCAGCGATTACTCTCCTTCCTGATTAGTGTCCTAATTAATGAAGTCAACAACGGCCAGCTCCAGCATTAACTCAAAAAGCTCTTAAACATCCACACTAACTTTGTAGACTAATCAAGACAGCTAAAGGTCAGCTCATTTAGTTTTCTAATCAGAAGCGGCTGCAGGCTTGAAAACCGCAGTGTGCGTCGCCGTGAGTATGATAGATGCTCAGTGTTTGCGACAACATATTAAATTACTGTAAACAAACGGGAGTGCAGCTTTTGCCTCTCCTCCGTCTTCCTGCTCTTCGCCTTTCTCACCACGTCAAACATTTTTACATCTGAACTGAGTGAAACTCACCAAGTGAACAGTGATTATTTCCACTGTGTATTCAGTCCGAGCTTTCCTGCCACACCAATGTGACTCTGACATACTGCGATAAACACCAACCATCGTCTCTGTGATGAGTGCTAAATTGAGATTTTGAATGGTTTACTGTTGTCTGGATACCTGTGATTTACCACATCCAAAACCAAATCAAAACACATTTTTGTAATTCGAGCAAAAAGTCGGGTTACAAGATAGTTTTAAAAGCAACTAAGTAAAAGTATGTAAGTAAAAGTACATGGAACAATTCATGAATATGGTCCGATCAAGATTTAAGTTGTGCCTAAACCTAACCAAACGTTAACCACAGCGGTGTAATAACAAAAATAGTCATTAAATCTCAAGTAATCAGCTGTCTAAATGTTACAAATGCTCTAGAAACCATAGAAATCTATGTAGACAGTCAATCCAAACACAATGTAAACCAACGTTTTGCTCAAAATCCAATAACGCAATATCAAAATAAAGTGTTCCAAAAACTTTTGTATGAACATGGGGAGTATTGAGGGCGCTATATAACGCATATTTAGGACACACAAAGAAAATAGCTGAGTAAATATAGCGCACTAGATAGAAAATAGGTAGTGACCTCATCCAGCCACAGTCACACTCTTTTTGGAGCTGGGAAACACTGCAGGAAATACTACAGGAAATATTCTTAGACAGACACTTTTTGGCATCGCAAACCAAAAAATCCACAAAAGCCATGCGACAAAACAAAAGACAACAAGAATGGAAACACGACGACACGCGCTGGGCTGACACCTGAATCCGTCTGGCTCACGCAGAAACTTCTTCTGTGTTTGTCTTTTCCCGTCCGATCCACACGGATTGACCCGCGTTAATCTAACTCTGCACGTGCTGCTGTTGCCTAGTAACCAATCCAAACGGTTATCACCATCTATGCTATGAGGGGGCAGGTTTACAGCTGCAGTGAAGACGCATTAATATGTTTTGATTGTTTAGTGGGTTTAAAATAAAATTAAAATTCATTTGGAAAGAGAATAAAAACGTCTCTATTTATGAAACTATTTGGATGATGTACTGCATGAATGAGGTGCACTTTTACTGCTTTGACTATCTGTGGAAATGTAACTATCATCCTATGTTCACTGCAGCCGTGTTTTCTCTTCTTTTTATTCGTTTTGTGAAACCTGTTATATTTGTTTTCTCACATTTATATTGTGTTTTACCATCAAGGGTCACAGTCATTTTGTTCCTCCACAAAATTTCCCTATTCTCAGAGAGAAACTGAGGCAGGTGAGAAAGACGATGAGTGAGAGAGCAGTGTGTGTGTGTGTGTGTGTGTGTGTGTGTGTGTGTGTTCATGTGAGAGAGAGAGAAAACGACAGCGTTTTTGCCAGATGACAGCAGTGTGGAGGCAGCCTGTTTTGTCATTTATCATTTGGAGAGCTCGCTTGTTAGAGCGCACACATCTTAATAGTCACTCTGAACCGGGAGGACCGAGATGAGAGGAGGCGTTTTATTACCCCGCCAAGACTACAAACACGGCACGGCATACAGTATAATGTGAGAGTGACAGACAGACACGCAATGCTAACAACACGTTTAGGAGACACACAGCAGCGAGGAGAAACAGATGTGAATACATATTCTAGTGAATAAACTCACAAAACAGAAACACATAAACAATGAACAATGTACACATACGCATGCAAATGTATCAACGAAACACATGGCTGCAAACACCGCCACAGACGCAGCTATACTATATATGAAGAATTATATATAAAATATTATTAGGATTCACGATAGCAGCAAAGAGTAATACAACAATAAATAAAGATGTGAAACGTGACTGTTTCTTAATGCAGGTTTGAGTTTGGTGTCCACATGAATAAGGTCAAAGATGGACAGAAAATGACAAACATACTCCAATTTATGTGACATAAAAGGTCAAATGACTTTGCCCTCTAGAGAGACACACTGCAGCGATTTCTGATCCCATGGCCCGATCTGCAGGAGGACATCATTTATCAGAGCCTTCCAAACTGTTACTGAGAGTACTGTTGGAAAATAATTCAGTGTCGTGACGTGACAACGCCGTGATTAAGGTTTGGTTAAGTTTAGGCAAAAACGTGACGCGCTTAGGTTTTAGGGAAACATCGTGATTTTGATTCAAAATGACAATTTGGTTAAGCCCAGCGGGACGTCGTCGTCCTGGTGACAATAATTAACACTTAGTTCTTCTGGAAACTGGCTTGAAATAGTGAAAATGCATACGTGATGTTAAAATTGAGTAGCCACAAAAATGTGAGTGAAAATAAAAGTTTAGAACCTTGAGTTAAAAAATTACTTATTTTACTGTTCAGACCATTTCTCAAGACTCCGGAGGCGTATAAAGCATATTTTGTATCAGTTTAAGTGTTTTGTATATTCAGAATATTTTCAGCACTTTACTTTGTGGTCAGACAGTTCGTCTCGACAGCGAACTGAAGCTTTTATCTCTCTGCTCTCTACAGAGCTACTAGATCAGACTTTCTTTCACATCTCACTCAGTGAAAGACGTTTTTTCAGTTTCGGTGAGTCTTATTTAGCTTCTGCTTCGTTTGAATGATGTGTACAAGGAGTTAACAAGATATTTAAGCTAGTCTTAGCTCAGTATGAGAGAGAAACTTTGATTCAGAAGGTGTATGGTTGTATGTTCCTGTTTGAGAATGTTTTCTTTCTTGACAGTTTATGAGTTTATTTATTCAACTAAATGTTGTAAAGTCAATTTTCTTTGGGCTCTGGTTGTTTTGTGGAACAATTGACATGGATTTTTTGGATTGGTTTGCAGAATTAATTGAGTAATAAACGCCATAATCACACCCAATTCAAACCCAATTTCAGGACAAGTTACAAACACTGTAAATGACAAAATTTACCAAAGTTTACCATGATGTACATGAGTACATTATGTTGGGGATCCAGTGGACCTTTAATGATCTACAATGATCGTTGTCGTGCATACAAAAAAATAATGCTGACTGGAAATCGGAAATGAACAGCAAGTTCCCGTGTTAAGAACTGCTGACTCATACAATTTCTCCTGACATAAGTCCTAGAGCCACAGGAGAGCTTCATCACTTGGATGTAAACATAGTTTTGGGCCATTTGCTTAAATGACTCATGCTGTTATTCTTTTTTGGAAGGACAGTCTCACATTGCATTCAACATACTGCATCCTGCTGCTCTCTGTATCCTTGAATCAACTCTATTCAAGTACCAAGTGGACCAAACAAGTCCTGAAAGGCGTCCTTTCTAACCTCACATCACATTTTGTGAATCCTCACAGTGTTGGTGAAGGTCTAATTGCTGCCTTCTGCCCAACACATCACTAGATGAGGCTTCAGGGACGGGATGATACAGTATCACTGTGCAACAACACAGCGGGGTACAGCGAGACGGTCGAGGACGTGTCGATTCACCTTTTGTAACGGCAGAGTTCCAGCTCATATTTCACTGGATTAGAAAAAAAAACAGACATTTCTAATGCTTCCGCTTTGTGTTCAGTATCTAAATGAGGAGAATGGAGAACTTTGTCAAAGAGAAAAAATAAGCAACAAACTCTTAACAAAAGATCCAGATAGATTGATGAAAATACAGGCCGGTTAATTGGCTTGAAAAATGTAAATTTTGCTGACACACATGGATGGAAACTAACAAACACAGCAGAATGATCCTGTGGAAAGACGTGAATGGCACCGAGGAAGGGAAGCAGGGCCACTTTAATGAAGTTATGGCAGCCATTATGTTGTCAAGAGCCCTTTGCCTCCGCCGCTGCGTCGTTGTCGACTTCCTCGCTGCGTGGGAGTGCATAGCAATGCGTTTCTGAAGGGAACGACCTTGTTTATTGGCGTGATTGAGAGCAGTGAAGAAAATGGGCCGTTTTCTCCTTGCCTAATAAACACAGCGATAGGTGAGGAAACACTGACGCTTTTTTTTTTTTTTTTTTTTACTTGAGCCTTATCTTGTTTTCGTAGTATGCTCAGGGTGGCCTCAGCGTGTCATCGAGCCTCCCTTAAAGACACTTTAACACAGACTTTAAAACAGAGATACAATATACTTGTGTTGGACAGACGCCCCAAAACAAAAGTGACTAAACTGACTAATTATCCGCCCTGTTATATTACGGTATAAGATGTATATTTTTCACAAGTAAAAACACCAATATGGGACATTTCTGTAAGACCCTGGATTATGTTCGGTGTAGTTTTTCTTGTGTCCAGTGGCAGCATTTTCCAAATTACTGCTTTCTACAATACCTACATCAGATCTTACAGATACAGATCTTAATTTCAGTCAAAGTCGATGTCAACACTTCTTCCTGGATTGAACGCAGACTGCGAGGTGCAAAATCCGTCAACCTCAACTAATAATGTTCATAAATAATTATTTATTAGTGTGCTCTTTGTAATATCAGAGAAGATAAATAAACATTAGGCGCAGACGAGTTTCCTGTCAGTCGATACGATTTCGCCATTAAACCTCTTGGTTCGTTAGCATGAACGTGGCACACACCAGAATTACGTTCACTGTTGAAGAAGATATTCTCTCTCTGTTTGTAGGAAATATAATTTACAGGGAAGAAATCAATACAAAGTTGTGCAGTGAAACACGCACGTCATCAATCTTCATGCTGCTTTTTCACCGTTTCCTTAAATACCTCAAAATAAACCACCAGTTTTTAAAAGGGACAAACTGTAAATATATGACGGCATAAAATCTGTTTTTATCGCTTTTATTTGTTTTTTAGACTCCAACAGAAATATAATGTATGCGTCCACTTGAGCTCCACTGGACTGAGCTAACACGCGGCATTGTTCTAAACCTAAGCAGACCTATTTAAACCCTCTATTAAAAATGTAGGGGACAGGTCATAAAACATGCTGTGCCACAAATTCACCGTTCACTGAGCACTCGGAAGGTGAAGGTCTACGGGAGGAAGGGGCCTCCCTGGATTCACTCTGGCTTTTTTTTTTTTTTTTTTAAAAAAAGGTTTTAGCAGTATTTTCACATTCTTCCAGGAGGTGGTGGAGGAGGTGAAACGGTTCAGCCTCTCGTGATGGTTTTACCCTCAGGGGACACACATGTAAAGTTCAGGATTACAAGGGACATGTCACTCCATTCAAATTACTCTCTGGCTATGAATAAAACAAGACTACACCTCTTTGGTCCAAAAGTGGAAAAGTGGTCTGCAAAATGGACACATGTACATTAAAGTGTCTGCACAAAGTGTGTACATGTGTAGGATTTTTTGCTTGTTTTCAGGAATGAAAAATGAGTCTATGAGTGTTGGGCAAATTACTTGAAAAATGTAATTGATTTCTCACTATTTGTTGCAAAGGCAGTTGCATTATTTTAGCACTTAACTCCACAGCAGCAGTAATTAGGTCATTATTTATTACTTTCATTTAATTCAGCCCAGCTCCGTCCAAGATCCAACAGCTCCAGAGCTGCTGCCACCTAAACATTACAGTTTTCTGTATTTAACACAAGGTGAAGCTGACCATCAACAACTAGTTTAACTAGCCAACAGAGAAGCTTCGGGAGAGCTTCACACGTGATCCAACTCAGAAATAAACCAGCTGATTCGACACAGCTTAGAAGACACGACATGTAAATGCGACAGCTTTGCAGCTACCACAGCATCAAAAGTAAGCAGTCCTTTATCGTGATGCCATAGGGAACCTTTTTCAGTTTTGCAATGATAAGTTTAAGTAAGATAAGTATTGGTTCTTCAAAGAAACAGTTGCTGTTCAGGTTTTTTAAGGTTAATAAAAAAGGTTCTTCAAAGCACCAAAAGTGCAGCAATTGTGACTTAATGAACTCTTTTCAGAAAAAAAAAAGGTCCTTAAGGGTAAAAATGTTCTCCAGAGAACTCATCAAGAACCAGTTTTTCTCAGAGTGCAGACGTGAT
Source organism: Protonibea diacanthus (assembly GCA_028641955.1). Classification (NCBI taxonomy): domain Eukaryota; kingdom Metazoa; phylum Chordata; class Actinopteri; family Sciaenidae; genus Protonibea; species Protonibea diacanthus. The sequence continues at coordinate 16,713,443 of CM053988.1, read as the reverse complement.
AGTTTTCCTCCTCCTGTTTTTGAGGAAGCTACCCGCCTCCCAGACCAACAACTCAACCAATATCAACCCTCCATCCAACTCCTGGTCAGACAACAAACAAGCTGACCCCCCAAAATTCATCAAAGTAACTGAAAAAGTAACTCATACGTATATTTCTGCAATGTGTGACTGCCTGGTACTGGTCTGTCTGCGTCACGGTAACTATCTGCCTCAAGTTTAAATACAGCTGGTCAATCTCTGCTCCAACCCCCGCTGGAGTCACACGCTCTGGGCAGTGACTGAACGAATGAGATACAAGCGGCCGAGATGAGATCTCTTGAGATTTTAGACTGACTGGTCTCACGCTTCATGATAGATGAGCAGCTCAGTGACGCAGTGGGATTTCGGTATCCACTGCTTCATCGCAGTACCACAAAGCGCAGGACTTACAGCTTCAAGCTGTTTGAGGGGCGTTCAAGGCTGCTCTGGTTGACCTGTCACCACCAAAATAACAGACTCCGAAATTGAATATTTCCCTGTGATTCTTTCTTTAGTCGAGCAGGGGGTGACAGCAGGCTATGAAGTTCAATCCTGAGGTGTGGCGGGCATAGAGGTACGGCCGTTGAAGTTGAAGGACAATACAAAGATACGGGAAAAAAAAAATCTTCGACCCTGAATCTGACCATTAACTGTGAAAGATGCCAGTTGCTTGGTGATGCCCATAGAGTTAACGCATGAATCAAAACCTAAATAAATATTTCCAGCTGTATGTTTGTTGTAATAAAAGTAGAACAAAGTTTGTGTTTCTGTTCGGTTATTATATTCACGTCCTGCCGGATGAGTACGGTTCAGGTGCATCCTGCTCCAAGTCGAGCATCTGTATTTTTGCACGATGTTAGAAGACGGTTAATTCTTGCTAATTACATTTGATTGGGAAAACCCCCGTAGAGCATCCAATTAAAACAAGGCCTGGAAAATAGCTTTTAACCTCCCACTGAGCTGTGTGAGTGTGTGTGTGCTCAAGCGTCCACGTGTCGCGTGTGTATAGGAAGAAGTGATTAATAGCACGAATAAATAATAGGGTTCAAGCTGGAGAAGAATTCACACACACACACACACACACACACACACACACACACACACACACACACACGGATGTCTGAGCACAGACTGGATACAAGTAGAAAATTGCTTATTAAAACTCGCAGATCAAAGCTGCACACATTAAAGCTCGTGTCATCGTCCAGTGCAGACTAAACTCAACACCTGCTTCTAATTTAAGGCTCGTTCCACATCGAGTAATTCACAGGTAACGAGGAAAAACAAACAGGTCAGTGAAGAACACGATCAGCAGCTACTCTGAGCGGGTTTCAAGTAGAGCTGCAGCGATTAGTCGATTAATCGACTCCTTCATCATCAACTACTTTGATAACTTATTCATTGTTTTGATTTATGTAAGAAAAATCTGCTTTCAGCTTCTCAAAAGTGAATATTTTCTGTTTGCTTGGCAAACAGTCCAAACATCTTTGGGATTGGGAAGCAGTGATCAACATTTTTTTTTTTACACTTTTCTGACATTTTATGGACCAAACAACTGTTTCAAAAGTTTATGCTGGCATATATGATGACATATATTTAATTAATTAAAATTTATTTAATATTTAACACAGAAACTGTGTCTATGAATCTATGAAATGTTGGAAAATAGACACAATTCTCCGTCATAATTTCCTTGAGCTCAAACTTGTTTTTGTTTTTCTCACACCAGCTGTCAGAAACCCCCGAAATCTATCGAGTGTATTGTCACAGAAAAAAAAAAAGATTTCACATTTTGAGGAGACCAGAGGGCAACGAGGAAAACAAGTTTGTAAAGATGTACTTTCAAAAAAAAAAAATCCATAAAAACATTTGGAAACAGAATTAATGTGTTTGCAGTTTTCAATTCACGCTCTCAATTATTCCATTTTTACTAAGAAGACTTTTCAACATCGATTTCTGTAAAATGTCTCAATGCTTAGGTTGCATTTTTTTTTTTTTTTTGGAACAGCTGATTTGCATATGTCACATGCCAACATGCACACACACACACACACACACACACACACACGCACACACAGGATATAAACTGTGGATGCTCGCCACTCATACAGGCAGCACCTGTCAGCTGGTGTTCTGGGACAGCCAAGGGCTTGTTTGTTTGTTTCTCTCTCTCTTTTTCTGTGTGTGTGTGTGTGTGTGCGTGTGTCTGTGTGTGTACACCTCCATCCAAGGTCTCTCCCTTTTTTCCCCCTCAGCACCCCCTCACCTCTCCACCTGCTGTTCCTTCCTTCACTCCATCCCGCCTCTGTGTCTGTCTCACTTCATACCGACCATCATAGCACCATCCATTAGATCTCTCTCTCTCTCCCTCTCTCTCTCTCTCTCTCTCTCTCTGCACCTGTGACTGAAAAACAGACTCGCTCAGTCTTTCTCTGCCTTCCTGCTCATTACAGCCCCCAGGCAGCCACTCCATCACAGAGAAAAGGCAGAGATAAGCTACAAGAGTACACCTGTGCCTGGTATGAATGCCAAATCCAGAGTCAGTGACAGCCAATTCCAGGCCAAATAATGGAATCAGCGAACCTCAGCTTCAGACAAATCAACCTGACAGCTTTATCTCCCGCTCCCAATTTCAAAGCACGTTACAAACCTCATTATCAAATGAGAAAAGCAATCAGTAAAAAAGAAAGGAAAAAAAAATTGTTGACACGGCTACAATGGCGCTCGCTGGGGATTAAGTTTACAACGCTCATTTACTGATGGATCAGGTGAGAGAAAATAAGAAACATATTTTCGTTTCATCAGCAAAGTGCTGCCAAGTCTTATCTGACAAAAGGAACGCTAATCTGTCTTATCAACAGCTACACGCAGCGTGTTTGAGTAACAATTTCTCAATTAACGATCTGAAGGCAGAAAGAAAGAAAGAAAGCATTGTGTGGATATCAATCTATATATTATCAAATGTACACATATAAGAGTCTCACAAACAACGCCCGAAATGGGCTTTGAGGCCGACGGATATCAATTCATCACAATGCGGTCGAAGCTGTCTAGACAAGAAAAGCAAACAAAAGAGGTTACAACTCCCAGAAAGAGAACTTTCCAGATGGCTGGGGTACAACGAGAGCCGAAGGGGGGAGCAGCAATTACAGAAATTGAACAGAATGTTCGTTTATTTGCTTTTACTCATTAAGCATCACAACACCGGAGAGAGAACACTGTGTCATATGACCAGAGCTGAGCCTCATGAACCTTTCTCTCACTGATTTGATACTTAGGTTTTAGGTTTTTAGGTTATTTGAAAAGATCGATACCGCTCTCACGTCTTCAGGCTAAACGAGAGTAAACAGCCGGTTAACTAACTTGGACTGGAAATGAGAGAAAACAGCTAACCAGGCTCGGTCCACAGCTAGCAGCACTTCTTTAACAAGTTTGTTTAATCTGTAAAGTGCGACCTGTGATCATTATCGTAAGCCAACTCCTGACTGCAGCTTCATATTAAACAGATAAATGGTGAATCATAATTATATAGCACCTTTCTAGCCTTCTGACCACTCGAGGCGCTTTCACACTACGTTCAAACTGATGAAAACTGATGATGCATTCGCAAGGTGCCAACTGCTCATCAGATTTTCTTAGCTAATCATGCATACACATTCACACGTCGATGGCGTAGCCTCCTGGAGTAGTATCTTGCTCAAGGACACTTCGACAGGCAGACAGGAGGAGCCGGGGATCGAACCGCCGATCATCTGATTAGTGAAAGACCCGATCTCTACTTCCTCTACCTCCTGAGCCACAGCCACATGTGATGACGAGTGTGACAGATAAATAATAGTGTTTACCTTCTCATCTAACTCTGTGTAAGAAGGACGTCGGTGTGTTTTTATATATTTGGACTAGATGCTAAACTGCATTTCATTGTCTCAGTACTTGCTCTTTGTGACGGTAAAGCGGGTCAGCACAGTCGGTAGAGTCTGCGTCCCGTGTACAAAGCATCGGCCCTTGCTGCGGCGGCACAGGGTTCGTTTCCAAGCTGTGGCGCTTTGCTGTGTATCGTCTGCCTCTCTCACTCCTCGCTTTCCTGTCCCTATTTCAAATAAAGCTCAAAAAGGCCCAAAATATCTTAGAAATTGAATCTGTTTTGCTTGTCTGTACATAATTCTTACTTTCAGGTGATTGTACACTATTTTCTGCCATATTCTATGAATATGAGGCCCTAAATCTGGCACACGGGAAACACAGAAAAGCCACATGCAGCATTTATTTTGGCCTCATTAGTATCGGGATCAGCTGATCAGAAACATCAGAGATCATCGGTCACAGCTACTCTGCGTAATGTGAAATAAAGCCGGCGGGAGTCATCTCCTCCTACTTGAGCTTTATTATCTGTGAGTATTGATGGCAGAGAGCTGGATAGATGTGCATTTGTGTGTGTGCGTGTGCGTCCACTATGTAATTATAGATTTAGTAAACCCGAGGCTTAGCGTGACTCAATCAACCCCTGATTTGTTGGGTGGATAGATACTGATGATAATGAGATGTAAGTGTTCATGTGTGTGTGTTCACGTGTGTGTGAATGCAGGGGGAAACTGTATATTCATATCACATATTGGTCCGCCCTCTTTCCCCCAAGATATGCACTATGTGATCAGTATATACAGTATAGTGTGTGTGTGTGTGTGTGTGTGTGTGTACAGTATATAATGCCACTGCTAGTTCATTAGAAAGCTTTTTGCTGATGAAGGCAATTCATACCAAGCTAAAAAAAAACAAAAACAAGTCTCTGTGCGATCCCATGGTGCATTTGTAGTGATGATATATGGATTTTTGTCTCAATACACAAAGAGGATTATGGGAAATCTACCTAGTATCTCTAGTAACATGAAGAGTTATTCACGAATTGTAAAACAATGAATAAATAAGACTGGAAGAAAAGAAACTGAAACACTCAGTTTATAAAGAAGATGTTTGCAACCTGCTTCTACGTTGCCTCTTAATTAATTTAGTTATTTCATCTTCTGTGTTTGTGTAAGAAAAAAATAAAAACATAAAACAAATAAAACATCTCAAAGCGGGTGCGAGTACCTGAGCTGTGTGTGTCCGCTTACGCGCGTGATCGCATGAATCTCACTAATAGCTCCGCTGGGAGTCCATAAGGTTGAAATACCAGAATGTAAACTGTTGACGTTAAATCCATTTTATGTTGCAGGCTGACCTGGAAAAACTAAATTATGGCCACACTTGCTCTTCCACTAATTAGGAATAAGACCAGAGATGCATTTATTTACTGAATATAAAACAGTGCCCTCTAGCTTGGAGCTCAAATCAAGGTCTCGGCTGCCTGTATTCATTACACTAATCAATGATGTGCAAATCCTCGGACATACAGATAAAGTGCGTACAGGCCGGCAAAGACAGCGAACCGCCTGGATAAACAGATTTTTTTCTATCAGAAAAGGTTAGGAAGTTATTGAAACAGAAAATTCACATTTCAGGCTCGCTCATGCACACGCAAAAACTTATACGTGACTTTTAATTTCTTTAGTTCACAGCACAGAATAGAAGCAGAATAACTGTAGTGTCCCAAACATGTTGTAATCAAAGTTGTACATGGGAAAGCCTTCTGAAGAAGACTTTATCACAGCGGTTTAAATTAAGGATGGGTAATATGAAAATAACTTAAGGAAAAGTCACAACTTTAATCATTCTCCTCCTGCAAAATGCAGAAAAACTAATGAGTGAATCATGTTTTTATAGCTTCATGAACAAGACTGCTGAGCAAGAACAATATCAGACCTGCACCACCTGCTAGGCTGCCATAAGCATTTAAAAAAAACAAAAAAAAACATGACATCCCATACAGCTGTGGACTGTCAGCGCTTGAAGCAGAGTACGGATATCCACTTTAATAATCAGTTAGGGCGCAGAAAAGAGCAGGGAGGTCTGCTTCACATCTGCTCCAGACATTTTCTTTTGCTTCGACAGGACACCGCCGCGGAAAGACTTACAGACTGATGGCTAGCTTGCGTTAGCTCGCTAAGGCTAAATGACAGGGACACGCCGGGTGAAGTCGGCACAGCGCTCTGTCCACTCCTCACAAAACCAGAAACCGAACATGAAACACGATGCCATCAATCAGCAGTTTGTTTTTCAGGTTGTCACCCTCGTGTATCAGACCGTTAAATCTACTACGAGTTAGCCAGAGCGGGCTAGTCAGGGCTGAAATTAGTCAGCAACTCAAAGCAGCTGTTTTGACTATAAAAAAACATTTTGTGTTGTAATAAAAAAAGCTAACTGTAACTGAATTAATTAAATAAATGAATTTTTCCTCTTGGAAATGGTGTTGAAAGTGTTAAAGTACAGTATGACATTGACTCACCGAGGCCGGGCGGGTTCTCAGGGCACGGTGGCAGCGGTTTGGGGGAAGGCGTCTGATTGGTCTCTGGCTGCACACTCGGCACCAGCTGCTCGCCTGTTGCCAGGTAGCTGGCTAACGTTGCATTGGGTCTGGAGAAGTTATAATAGTAAAAGTGATGTCCGTTCCCTGCCGCTCCGCTCGCGTTATTCCTGGATCCGTTGCGGCCGTTGTTGAAGCGGCTGAAGAGGTCGAAGCGCTGCGTGTAGACGTCGAAGTACAGGATCATCATGATGAGGAAGTGGAGCAGGCAGAGCAGCAGGACGCCTTTACAGATGCGCTCCAGAGTCCGGCCCAACATCAGCCGGGTCATGGCCGAGGAAGATGACCGTCCTGTGACGGCCAGCCACGACAACGCTGACGCGGCTACAGGCATGCGCTCATCGGGACGGCCATGTTGGCAATATCAGCTGCTATTAGATCTCTGATGAGGACATGTGGTTAGCTGACACCCGACTATCTGACTTCTGCAGGGGTCATGGGGTCATTAATGAGGATATGGAGGCTACACAGTCAGCTACACCTAAAGTCTGAGTCGTGAGCTTGTTTCTGCAGCGTCCACAGATTCCCTGCATGTCAAAAGTACTAAAACGTTTAAATCAGCCTCAATCCCAGGGTGACATGAACCTTATGATCTATGGGCTGATATATCAAACAAGTACTAGTGATAAGTTCGGTTTATACATAAGGCCCCGATTTAAGACAAAACTTTGCTGATATGGGCATGTGCTGAGTCACTATTTCAGTGTCAAGTCGCTGCTGTAGCCATGTGGCATCCCAGTGTTAAAGTCCAAAGACTGACGCTTAAAAACTCCAATTAATACCCAATAAATCCAAATAATTTGGAAGCCGCCAACAAACATTCAGAGTAGAGAAGATGGTCAGCTAATGTTTCGGTCCTCTTCTTCGGTTGGTGATCTCTTTGCCGGTTCTCCTAAACCAGGAGAGTCTCAGGCACCTGGAGGAAGATAAAACAGAAGTGTTTTAATTACACTAATTTATCAAATCTTTAGCTAAAAGGATGGCTGTGCGCCGTTAAACAGCGTTAATGTTTTGACTGCTTTCTCAAACCAAATGCAGGTGAGGCGTCATTAATCATCGGCGTGCATTTCCATTCAATACAGTGACTTATTGCATTATTCGCTGTGTAAAATCAAACCGAACATCATCGATCTTCCTCTGGCATTTTAAGAGTATTCTGTGACCTTGTTCTCATTCGATATGCCTGGTTCAATAGCAGCGAAATTCATTTAGAAGTTCCCTCGCAGTAGAAAAAGGAGTAAACATGAAAATGTGACAGAAACAGAATCAACAACAAAAGCATCTACAACAAACACACACACACACACACACACACACAAAAAAAGCTTTGACTGGAGCTGTTCGGCCGAATTGACATGCCAAGTCAATTTTCCAGTCAAGTGGTTTAAAAAGCATTTATGATGGAATGAGAAGGCAAGTGGGAATACACAATGCTGTGAACATACGAGCAAAGGAGAGACGACGGGGGCACTTAGAGCTTCCCCACAGGCCATGCTTATTGTAGGTTTATGGCTTTCCAATCAATGAGAGAAAAGAAGATGAGGCTGAAGTAGACGATAAAAACCCTGACCGACGCCCGACTTTCTGATGGAAAACCAACAGTAAGAGAGAAAGAAGGAGGGGGAGTGATAAAGTGTTGAAATACTAATGCTGGTGATTGTAAAAGGATGGATATCTAATGTCTACTGGCAGTTCAGGTTTTCTCCATCACAGATATACCCCCCGGGGTAATTCCCTCAAATTTAGCCAACGTTAGATATTTGCTTAATTATTTGCATTTCTGGAAATTGAGGAAACACTCTCATACAGGATGGAAGGAAGAGACTTATTCTGTCTTTAACTTCAGATTACTTTCATGGCTTTTAATTGTTGTATCCTATTTCTAGTCAAGTTTGTTCAACACTTCAACCCAACTTGAGTAGAGTTTGGTATCAAGCCTCAATTCTCAATTCTTCCTGGTAGAAAATAATGTGGTATGATGTGGTATGATTTTCTGACCATATCACCAATCCTCCTTAACTGTCAACTACCAATAAAAAAAGTGGCCAGCTGGCGTCTTGGAAATTTTGTTAAAGGATGCATCTATTAAAGTCAGAGGTGGAGAGGTCAACTTACAATCAAATTTGGTTGTCTATAAGTATTAAGAGAAATGAACATACCATTTTGAAAAATGTGTTTGATAAATGAGGTTTAATCTTTAAGAATAAGTCGCCGATTGAACTCCTTTATTCCATCGATGGATAAAGATGAAATACTGTGTCTATGTTGGTTGTGATAGATAGATGTGTTTTAATGTTGATGACATTTTGACTTTTTTACAGCTGCTTGTATTTAGACATTTAATTTCTGAGAACTGTGGCTTATTTTGATGCATCAAACAAGTTAATATTCCCTGAAGTACCATGTCTGAAACTGTCCAATAACATCAAAATCCAATTAGGTAAAATGCTGCATAAACAAAGCTCTGTGCTTGACTGGTGAGGTGAGTCCCTGTGCTGCTTGTTGAGGCAGGTGGAGGCGAATTGCAGCAAATCGAAACACATGTTGGGTGACGGAGCTTGATGGCGGCTGCCTGTCCAGGACGTTGGCTCTGGCTGCGTTCTGACTTTTCTGAATTGTCTGTGGGCAGCAAAGTCAAGACTGCCAAGGCTGAGCCTCCTGGGGTGTGTGTGTGTGTGTGTGTGTGCACAACTTGCTAGTTATTGAGATGGATTTCTGCTGACCAAAGAACCCGGACGCTGCACGCCAGTCGTACCATTGTGCCTGTGCAGGTCAGGATTTATTTCCCAGCTGTGTTCTCTGCTCTTCAGTGACTAAACAAGCTGGCGTGTAATGTATGTAGGGGTTAAACATGTAGGGAAGCAGTCAGACAGATAATCAGTCAGACAGACACAAGATTCCTGCGCTATTTTCTGCTTCAGCTGCAGAGCTCGGGGGCATGCAGGTTACCCTCTGTGTGCAACAGGTGGTGAACCATGTGATGGTGAAGCCTGGCGCTGCTACAAATCAGCAGCAGAAAAACAGAAGAAAAAATAAATCCACAGACGGGACAGAGAACCTATTTAGCTCTGGATGACCAGCTCCACGGGACTTATCAAAGATCAATGTAGATAGAACACATGTTGGGGCTTTTTCCTCTCATGTGGGGTACAACGGCGAAGCCCGCGAAGGCTAAATCCTTCTGTTCCCCGTCCTCTTTATTTGCTGACATTTCGCTCAACAGACTTTCCTCAAGACAATATCAAGTGCTATCTCGGGATTATATTTTTCTGTCTTGAAAAAGGTCAGCAGACCGAAACAAAAGACAATAAAATGGTGCAGAGGAAATCTCTGTCTTTTACTGTACTTCCTCCAGTCGCCCTTTATTTTCTGTCTGCCTCTGGGACATCTCGCTGGGATTGTATACAAGGTGGTGTAGAGTGTTCGCTTTCAACTTTATATGTAAATGTCACCTAGAGAGAAAGTCAGGAATGAGTCTGTGAAGTATCTGAAACTTGTAAGTCACGGAGCGATGAGGAGAAAAGACCAAGGGGAGAGAGAAAAGACAGAGATGGCCACAGCGAGAGAGAGAAGAACAGATCCTTTATGTAACCAGTTTATTCAAGGATCCCCGTTAACTCCCTTTTTAACAGGAGCAATAAATATCGGAGCAGTCCCCGATCATATCATGTCTGCCAAGGAACCCACAGAGAGATGCTATAAAAATATGTGAGATGGAATACAACTGCCCGTTTCTATTAAGTTTGTCAAGGCTGTTTCTAAATGAGCAAAGAGTGGACAGTCCAGATGTGACGAGGACAAGATGGCAGGTAACAGAAAACAACAACAACAACAGAGCAGTGAGAGAACGAAGATAAAGTATAAAAAATGTAAGGACTTTGTAAGGACTTCCAGTGTTTCCACCATCACAGAGAGCGATGGGTTTACTCATTTCTATGCAAAGCTGCAGAAAGTGCAGCCTCCATCACGGAGGTTAACAACCGTGCTAACTCATTGTTCAATGGGTTGTGGATTAATTATAATACGGCACGGGAGAAACTGTGAAAGAGGATGTAGTCAAAGTGAGCTAGTGGGATCAGGAGGTGTGGGATGACACCTCACCATAGCAAAGAATAGCCTGATATTGTTTTGAAACCAGTGGTTGTTTTCTTGCTGAGCTGGATGAGAAGGTCGATAGCAACGTCACGTCTGTCTGTTGAATATGAAGCTGAAGCCAGTTAGCCTAGCTTAGCATAAAGACTGGAAACACTGTCAAAAAATAAAAAAATGTCCACCCACCAGCACCGCTAAAGCTCAATGACAGTACTGACATTTTACAGGGGCGTAGTTATCAAAATGTCAAGCTATCCCCATACATTTTCCAATGATGGACTAAATATTAATGGGTAATAGTGAGGAATAATGACAAGTGTGTGGACATAAATAGTCAGCTGGTAGTGGAATGAATGAAAGAATGAATGAAGCAGCTAATGGGAGATAACTACTGCAACTCAGTGTCATTAGCACTAACTAACTATAAATCAATGACAGTTTTGAGTTGTTTATGCAATAAAAATATCAAACATGCAGCATATAAAATATGATGATTTGCCACTTTCATCTGTTTGGTATCATTGCATATCTTTGGGGTTTTGACTAAATAAGAAATTTGAATATATCACTGTGGGCTGTGGTAACTTGTGCTGGCATTTGTTAAACTTTTAACCTTCTCTCTCTCTCTCTCACACAGTTCTATGTTTCTGATTTTTCAGAAAAAGTGAAAAGAAAATAACCCTGAATGTGATAACCTAAATACGAAGCCAACTCTACAGAGTTGAGATGATGTTTTGGCAAGTTTTTCCAGAGCTGGGTACAAAATTAAAGAGTGTTTCAAGCAGAATTTCAGATGTTGACTCACCCAAACTAAAGCTTTTAATAGAATATTAAAACATCAGGATCAGCTGACGACAGAACGAGAGGAAAAAGACTGACAGACTAAAACATAAACCTTAACAGGCTGTCTTTTCTGTTTCATTTTGGAGAGGCAGGATGAATATATTTTAATCTTAATGTCATTTTCTTGCAGTGATCATCTTAGTTCTTGACAAACTGTAAGCCTCTTCAAATTCATTATTTAAATATGAACTGGTGAAATAATACCGTGCACACACAAACACATACACATACAAATGTAGCTTTCCGTGGTACAGAGCTACATTTAAAACACATGCAAAGACACCAACATCCTCGACAGACCCATCTCTAAGTGCAAGGAACTTGTTTTCCTGTTTCACCTGGTTACTGACACTTTTTATGCCATTTTGGATTTATATTTTGAAATGCGCTGTCAGTGGAAACTCTTAACTCTTAAATTTTTTTTTTTTTAGTTTGTTGGCATCAGCTGTGACAGGAGGGACCGGGATTGTACATTTCCAAAAACAGTCTCTTTGCACTGCACTATATTTGTCACAGGAAAATAAACTCTCACTCTCGACGCACTGTCGAGGCAGCAGACGACAAGTTTCACGCACAACTTGCCGTTTGACAGGTTGAGTAGTTAAGAAAATGAAATATAATATGAAGTGTGGCGATCAGAGGAAGTCAGAAGCCAGCGAATTTGGATCTGTGGCTTCCAAACATTTTAAAATCAAAATATAAATGTGTTGAAAACCGAATATAAAAATTTTAAATCTAAGTGTTGCCTCTTTTTTGCACAATGAAACATTTTTTTTTTATTAAAAACATGTCTTGATTTAAGAATTTTTAAAAAAAAAAGTTCTTCTGAATGTTGAACTTTTATTTTTTCAGCCAAGCTCATCCTTTAAAAAAAAAAAAAAGATGCAGCTCTGAAATTTACATTTTAATAACACTGCAGGGCTTAGTTGTAGTACTATGGTTTCTGGCTTCGCTAGACAGTTGTTAATGTCCACAATTACAGATGTGACCCGAATAATACCGTACAGTCTATGAAGAGGAATTTCATGTCATTTTAGTGCTGAGACACTACAGAGGATACGCGAGAAACACGGATGTGCGATTAACTAACACATGTACATGATTCAGTGCCAGTGTGCACGTTCAAACCGGAGCAGTCTGACATGCTTCACTGTGCGTGTCAGCATCCGTACCTTTAAAAGGAACTCTTTAAGACATCGTACTCGTTCAATAATTTCTGGTCTTGTCACGTAAATGTAATGGATGCCTCACTTTCAGACTTAACACACATCAAACAGTACATTCAGATGAAGTGTCATCTAAAGCTTGCAGAACGTCTACAACATCTGTATCTTAAAATTTTAATTGGTTGCCAGACGGGTGGCCAGACTGGTAATTTGTGAGGGTACATAATTCATCGCGTCTATGCCGAGCATATGCTGGAAGGAGAGATGGTTTGAGTTGATTTGACTGAGCTGGGTGCTTTTTAATGTGAAGGGACAACTCAAAACACAATGAAATCCCCTTTTCGAGATGTCTGTTATATCCATCATTTTATCCAAAGAGCAACTTCATTTCTTCAGAAACCTAAGGGTGAGGTTTTTTAGTGTCCAAGCTTACAATGAACAAAGTCGGGCTTTCAGTGCAACATAAACCAACGGCAACATAGCCAGAAAATAAGTTAGAAACCAAAATGGCATGTAATCCTCTCGAGGGCACCTGCATAACAGATGTTCTCCATTCCCTTCCTCCTTACAGATCACAAAGTTATGTTATGATCGTGAAACCAAGGTTTTTCCTCAGACTACAATTGTAGCACCAAATCCATAATTGTTTCATCCCTAGCCCACACTCAGCAATAACTAACAATCATCTCTGGCTGTTGTCAGATGGTTTTATCTCAGGTTTATAGCTTTAAGTGTAGCGTTGCTCTGGAGACACTTTATCCTCCTCTGTTAACCACTGGTCAGCTCCACTGGAACATTTGTGGGTTGAGTTCAGCCTCAGCTACAGTATATGTAAGGCCAAAAGGTCAAAAGCAAGCGTGGGGAATTTTCACCGGTTAACCGTAACCTTTTATTCTCAAGTTCCCGAGTTTACTCGAGCCAGATTCAGCACATTTCAGCGCGTGAGGTCAAGGAATCTGGAAGTGCAAATGAAAAGACCTCTAAATTCTTCTTTCCACTCGCACTTTATAATGGTTTGTCTGTTCCCGTCCACGTATTGATTTCACTCCGCGGTGCTGTTTCACCTCTCTTTCAAACCAACCGACTTGTCAAATCTTACAAAATGAACCCATGAACACATTTTCAAACGTCAATTATCCTTCCATTTTCTCTAAACGCTTCTCCTCATCAGGGTCATGGCAGGCTGGAGCCTATCCCTGCTGACTTAGGACGTGAGACAGGGTACACTCCAGACAAGCTGTCAGTTCATCACAGTGCACATAGAGACAAACAACCACTCACACTCACCTTTACACCTACAGCCATTTCATCAATTAACCTTTGGACTTCTGGAAGCCCGAGTACCCGGACAGAACCCACACAAACTCCACACAGAGAGGCCCTAGCCGAGGTTCAAACCCAGGAACATTGTGAACCTTAGGAACCTGCGAGGTGACAGTGCTAACCACCGTGCCACCAAACACACCAATTTCAACCAGAAATGTGAACTGGGCAGCATCGTCTGCACAGCGGTATGTGTGATGGGAAATCTGACAATTTTACGTTCCCACAATCAGTCAATTTTCAGCCGAATGATGGAGATCTTCTGTCGTGTGCTTCATCGGGGTGACCTGTATTAAAGCTACATGTGTCCTTGTGTGACTGCGCTGCTGAGGTGCCCTTGAGCATGACACAGATCCAGTGGCTCTGTTCTGTACCTGAAATAAAACTAACACAGAAATCGAAAGGATCATTTTATTTCCACATAATCCAACAGTGAAGGCAATGCTGACATGGACTAGTGTTGGATCGTAGAGATCATGTTTTTTTAATGTCATCTTAATTATTTTTTCAAACGTCATATAACCCCGTAAATTTGCAGATCTGCACTATGTGAACAAACCAGTAGTGTCATGTACTCAACTAGATGTCTGTGCTGATTGTTGGGTTGATACCTTTGTGACACCACGCGTAAATACAAGATAATTGGTTGTATCAAAATTGCTAAATTCATCTCCAGTCCAAGCAACGCTATCGGCGACCGATTAACTAGAAGGCCATCTCCGCCTCGGTCTCCCATGCGGTCACGTGGCAGATCATCAAAGAGGGATGAAGGTTAGAGGAGAGGAGCATCGGGATGAGTGAAAACTGTGAATCAGGTGCGGATACAAAAACTGAAAACATCAATCTATAACTGCAGAGAAGATGCGCTGAAGATGAAGAAGGTTTGAATGTGAAAGTAATACACTTGTATTGCCTGGGGGCCGTTCATCCACATACTGTATTTCTATCCATTTGGCATCAGAGAGAAGAGCACTTCAAATAAACTGAGAAAATGAGACTGTACACACAGGCCTTGAGTTTCCTGTCAGTGACATCATCATTGATCATTTATAATAAGGTTTAATGCAACAGAGCAGAAGGCCGTCCTTTCCCAGCAGCACTGAGAGATGCTTCACACACACGCACACACACACCTCTACATCCTGAGTCTCAAGTTCAGTGTGTGTTTCTACTGCAGATGTTCTCAGCTGAGCCCTCAGGCCTTATTTCATATACTCACTTTTACCAACTGATGTGGAAGACAACAGAAAACTGACGCCAGTCGTCGCCGCTAATGATGAACCCACAGAGAATAACAATCAGACTCTGCGGTAGCCCCTCTAAAGGAGATAGTTGGAAGTTTTGTGAAAATCTGATTATTTTTCTTCTTTCCTGCCGAGAGTCAGATCAGAACATTGAAGCCACTTTAATATCTGTATGTTAAAGGATGAACGTGTAGGATTTAGTGGAAACTAGCGTTGTAGGTGATTGCAAACAAGTCCTATCTAAATCTATCTCGTTTAATTTGCCCATTCTGGGATACTGTAGAGACATAACAAACTCTGTGAGAGAGAATCTGCTTCTTTGTAGCCCCCTAAATCTCACACAGTGGACCTCTGAATATGAAACTTCAGAAAGCCTCTCGGCCATGCACAGCACTCTGGAGTCTGGCAACCGTTCAGAGAAGAGGACACTGTCATAATCTTTAAAAAGTGTCATCTTCACACTTTTTTCTACATATAAAACAAAAGAGACGATACATTTTAATGCGTGAGCTTTAGAGATGCCGGTATGCTGGCCAGGCTAGCTGTTTCCCCCTGTTTCCACTCTTTGTGCTAAGTTAAGCTGACTGGCTGGTGGTTGTAGCTTCATACTTGGTGTGCAGACTGTTCAGTATCTGTCCTCCCAAATGTCAAAATTTTGCTCCAAACTCATTGTTGTTTTCTAGCCTGTAGCTTTACTGTTCACTTGCATCGGTTTCATAGAGTTGTCTATGACAGCAGTTCACTTTTTCAATAAAAAAGCCACCAGAAAAACCCTCTGTGCACAACCTGCATAGCACCAAACAGCAGCCAAGCTAAGTCAACTAGCTGATGAACATAGTGAGGCATTTAGCAGCTAGAGGCAGACATTTAGAGAACAGAAAACAGAGCTAAAGCAGAGGAAATAGAGGACTTGTATTTGCCAGGTGGTTAATGATACTCTGTATTGGAAACAGTTTGCAACACTTAATATATAATATAATGTTCACAGCTTATGTCCGCTGCCCCCAAGTGGCATAAAAAATATGAATTCAAGACACTTTATTGATGGACAAAGCATATAAAGTAAGGCTCGTGGCCTGAGGGCTCAGTTGAGAGCATCTGCTATAGAAACAACAAAACTTGAAACTCGGGATGTAGAAAGGTGTGTATGTTTGTGTGTGTGTGTGTGTGCGTGGATGTAACATGTTTTCATATTTTGACTTTAACAAAGTTGCTAAAAAGTCAAAAAGAAAGTCTCTCTCTGTCTCTCGAGCCCCGGGCCTCTTGCGTTTTAACCTACAACCCAGCCCTCCTGGTCTTATCAAAAATGCATTAGCCATGCTACACTTGATAGTATGGCGCCTCAGAGCCCTCTCATGGCTCCGGCACTTCTTGCTGTAGGCAAGTTCATCTCACACAAACCGACCGGTGCACAGTGGGAGGAACAGAAGTTATCTTTGGCTTGACACTACCAGCTTTAACTATATGCGTCTAATGTATTAGGGAAAAGCAGCAAAAATCTACATTCACTGCACACAAAAAGAGGTCAGCTAAAAGGGAGCATATCTCAGAAAATTACACTTTTCGGACATATTTACAATTTTGAAATTTAGTCAGAGGTATTGCAGTCCATATAAAGTCTATGAAATCATATTTCAACACTACAAAATTAATTTGAAAGAAAACCACAGTCTGCCCGGGTCTGCAATGAAGATTATATCCCCCCGGCTGAAAGCACAAATGAATGAGTGATATCATAAAAATGAAAGGAGAGATTGAGGGGGGATGGAGAGACAGGATGGAAACAGGGCACACTACACGCTGTCATTAAGAAGGATCTGGGTCACGTCACTAAGAAGCAGGGCATGATGGTAACGATACAACATACTGTGCAGGAGTTAAGAATATGACCTGCTGTCATATTGGACCATTGTCTGTGGTACAACCATCTGATGCTGTGTGAAGACCAAAGCTCATAGACTCATCTAACATGTTTATTTCTGATGTGAAGTTGGAGATTTTAACATGGGGGCTTATGGCGATTGAGTTCTGTAGCCAGCCTCCGGTGGCAGTTCAAGGAACTGCAGTTTTTTGGCACTTCCACACTGGCTTCACTTCACTTAAGTATCTTTTGGTTGTGGACGAAACAAAAGGGCATCATGGGATTCAGTGATCAACATTTTTCATCACTCTATTACATTTTAAGGATCAAACAAAACATTCTAGTTGTAGCCCTCTTTCAAACTTCTCAAATGTGAATATTTTTGTTCTGATCCTCCAAATACTGAGAGAATAATTTGTTTTATTTTTAATGATTTTTCTTTCTTTATAAATCAAATGCTTCATCAATTAATAAAGAAAATAGTCAATTTCATTTTCAGGTTGTCTGCATTTACTCGTTTTGTTCAAGATGTGTGAAACAATAAAAACACACTGTTTTATTACTGCTACTCCTAGTGTGAAGGAGAAACTAACAAAGTGGACCCATGGTGTCTGTAGAGAGCAGATGATGACAAATGTATACTCGCTCTAAGGTAGTGAACACATAATTCTTATTTTCAGGTGAAGATGAAACAGTTATAAATATTAAATGTTTTATATATTCATACAATTCTAGATTAATACTGCATATTTATATTGTTTTATTTAATATTACTCCATCTTCCTACCACAGTTTAAAGACATGCAGGGTAATTGGTGGCTCCAAATTGCCCAAAGGTGTGAATGGTTGTATGCTTCTATGTGATGAACTGGCGTACCCTGCCTCTCGCCCAGTGTTAGATGGGATTGGATCCAGACTCTAATAAGGAAAATGAATGCATACTTGTCACATTTGTTACCAAATTCTGTAGATAGAAATCTTTAAATTTGACACACTGCACCTTTAATATTACACATTTAAAACACATCTGCAGGAAGCGGAGAGTGAGTCACTTTTGAGCAAAGGTCAAATGTCTGTCAAAAAAAAATCAAACTTCAAACTGCTCATGAATGAATCATCAGTGAAATATGTTCCGGCCAGTGTGTTACGCAAACCCATGAAAGCTCACAATCATCTGTATCAGAGGACCAATCTGTCAGGACCCATCACTGAGTCTGAGAGCGTTGATGATTATTCTTTCCCCCCCAACAGAGCGAGTTCAGTCTCACCACTGTGGAGACGCATGATGGCGCGTCATGAATGAATCAGCCACTCAACTCCACTCCACAACACTGACCTTTCGGTGTCTATTAACTGACTGGATTCAGAGGTTTACCGAGTTCATCCCTCATCCTTACAGAAGAAACATCAGCGTGAGCGATGAAGCAGACAAACAAAAGGGAATAAATGATATCGGGTGAGTGATGATGTGAAACAGTGACTTAAAAGACAGCTGTTATCACCCATAGCTGTTCTATTGACTACAGAGGCATTTAAACATCAATCATATTAATTTCATAACATTAGTTTAATTGCTGTCTGTGATTAAGGCCACTGCCCAGACCTTAGTGGGTCTGTCTGGATGGACAGATTTTGGGAGGTATCAGCACTGACTGATGAATCCATCCCATCTACATCAATTTCAATCAACACAGAATCTGCGGTCACTTAACATACGTCGTGTCAAATTTAGAAATATGGCAATTATGTTGTTTTTTTAACTGTATAGATGCTTGAATCTCATCCATGCTTGGCTTTGTGTCACTGTTTTCTTGGCTCGAGCACAGAGAAATGTATCCACTCTTCTTGAAGCAGCCTACAAGAAGAGTGGTCTAGTTTGCTCGGTGGTGACATGTCATTAGCGCCGGATCTCAAAAAAATCTTTAATCAGCAGAAAAATGAACAACAATTTTGATATTCTTGTCATGGTTTCGGTCATTAATCACGCAACATCGACCGGTTCTAACTTCTCAAATTGTGATAATTTGCAGATGATTTACTCGGTTTTCTATCATTAGAAATTGAATAACAAGCCACATTTTTCACCATTTTGTGACTTATGACAATTCATTTTTTGAAATTACTCTGGAAACTTTTCAATAGTTTAGTTAATAATTACCTACACCCAAAGCTTCAGCCTTGCTGCTACATTCTGCACCACAGAGGATCAACTAGCTGCTAGGTTTACACTGCTTTTTATATTTTATATATTTTATTGTATATCTGCTGGATTGCTTTATGGCACAAAAGGGCGGAGGGGTGGATGCAGTTGTTGCAATAGAAACAGAGATCCCAATTTCTCCAAATGACAGATAAACAACTGAAAAAAAAAAAAAACACCTATCTATGTTTATCTGCTGCAGCAAAGGCACAAACCTCAGGGAAGCCTGAAGATAACCTCTGATTTGTCCCACAAGATGACTCCGATAACTCAAGGCCAAAGTGTAGATTACATGATCAATAAGAGCCATCTCTATCAGAAGTGCACGCCAAAAATCTGTTCTGCCGCCTGAAGGCAGGATTGAGATGCTGTGTTTACAATGAGCCAGGTTTATACCGACAGCTCTTCATGACGACTGGTGCTGTTTGTTGATGCAAATGCGACACACACAGTCCTATATTTTAGAAATATGAAGCACAGGGAGAGAAAAGCAAAGAGTACCGTTTGTCTCTGAGGGAGAGAGAAGAGCAAATAAATAGTGGAAAATAAGAGAGCGCCAGAAGAGGAGCGGTGAATGAGACGCTGACCTCTGCCTGACCTATCTGTGTATCTATCTATCTGTCTTTTAGCTGGTGGTTGTCAATTTCACCAGCTGCAATAAGAACTGTCACTGCCAAATTTAATCAGTCGTAGCTAATCAATATCCGTGAGTTTGGCCAAACTACAAAATAAAATTGAGATGCTCTGTTGACAGAAAACCTCAAACAACATGTTTGTATTACAGACCTTTAAACTTTGAATATTAAATATCTGTATAAGTTTCTCTTTTTTTTAACGCTAACATGCTGATGTTAAACAGGTGTCAGTTTAACATCTTAGCTTAGCATGTTAGCATGCTAAACCAAGCAGCAACCTTTGTGAATGTGAAGTGAAGCCAACGCAGAAGTGCAGCTCCTCAAACGTCCACTTGAGGCTGGCTACAGAAAGAGTCAGTCTCCATAAGTCCCTATGTTAAAACGTCCAACTTCACAGCAGAAATAAACATGTTTACAGCCTGGTACAAAAAATTGTTTTGGTCTCTGTAGCTACTGTACTGAGGGTGAATTTTTATATAACTCACCTGTTCAAATTATATTAAAGTTATGAAGAATTAACAACATGGCCGCTTTGACTGACAGGTGCGTGCCACTAGAGATGCTTGTTTGAGCTCCAAGGCGTCATCCGGCCCGCTTCATGTCCACAGATCATCCATGTCTTTGCCGATTTTTAGATTAAGCAGGACAGCCAGCGCCACGCCACACTGTCCATTCTTTATACTGTCATTGTTTTAAACAAATTCCATTGCAACACATCCAAAGTCAGCAGGTGACTGTTTCTCCCCAGAGGGAAAAAAAAAACAGTCCTTTCAGTCTGAGACTGTCATCCCCGGAGCCAATAATGCTGCTACCATGGCTAAAAATGGTATAATGGTGCCACCTGTTAATGTAATATCTTACTGAGCCTGCGTTGTGTCTCTCTTTTTACTATCCATCATTCCAGCTCCTACAACGGCGCACAAAAGGCGTGTCCGTGGCATTACAGCTACGTGATACTACACCTGTCAGTGAAAATGACAATGATTCAGAAGCATCTGAAAGCTTAATTTGCTGCTCTCTATAGAGTAAACTCTTCAGGGTTTATTACGTAAGAAACAGCGATTGAGGGATCAACTCCGTACAGTTATCTGATTATTGTGACATACAAACAATACCTAGAGAAGCCGGTGGGCTTTTACGGTAGCTATAAAGACATCAAGCTAAAAACAGAAGAAGAAGAAGAAAAAAGAGAAGATGTAAAAAGAGAATAAAAGCAAATCAGAACAAATCTCCAGTGTTCAACCCTTCTCCACTCTCTGCCCATGCAGCTATTAAATTTCCTCTCAGCTGCCTCTGATCTGAAGGAGGGTGGATTGTATAAAAGTGGCATATCACATTGCCTCTGCTCTCCTTTCTCTCACAGAAGAACCACTATCCTGCTCCTTTTTTTTATGCAAAATTTGTTTTGCCACACAAAAACTAACAAACAGATGAAATCAATGAGACATCACGCATGCATTCAGCGTGGAAAGGTATTTGATGGCGCTGGGAATTGCAATGAGTCAGGCGCCGTAAGTGGCTCGTGGAATTCTGCTCCGGCGTTACGTCTGCTGTTTCTCAGCACGCGGTTCTGCTCCCGCCTTATGCAAATACAACAAAGTCCCGTCTGCAGCTGCACAGATCTATAGACTACAGTGGAAACATCGTCATCCCCCCCCCCCTCTCTCTCTCTCTCTCTCTCTCTTGCTGTGTCCTCTTTCTCTATGTCTCTCTCTCTCTCTCTCTCTCTCTCTCTCTCTCTCTCTCTCTCTCTCTGATCCAGCTGCTCATTTGGCAACCAAGCAAAGAAATAAATGAAGTGCTTCAGCGGAAGGAAGGCTTCACTGGGAGAAGGATTGTGGAGAGAGGGAGCGGGATGAGGATTTGGGGGTGAGGGGTTTAAAAGACAGTTAAGTGACCATCTTTTTTAAAAAGGGGGGGGGGACACTGAGCCTAAGGCCACTACTGTCCAATTATGCTTTCAACGGCCGCGTCCCTTGATGCTACTAATTGAAAAGCTCGAGTGTGTAAGGAAGAAAATAACATGTATCCCTGTATCTGCAGCCATGTTGAACAGAGAAGTAGACTGAAGATAAAACCTATAATGACGAGACTGGAGGGCAGCTCTATATTGAGGATTGAGCATTGCAATAAAAGATATCTTGCTAGTCCACAGTTCTCCCATCACAGGCTGTTGGTTCGGCGTTACTTGTTGTTCCTTTGGCCATCTGCAGTAAGTCAACTCCAACACGTTGAAGGAAACAGTTTGACATTTTGGGTTTCATTGAGAGTTACATCTCATGTCTGTCCGTTAAATGTGAAGCTACAGCCAGCGGCAGGCTAGCTTATCGACGCACAAAGGCAGGATGCAGGCAGAAACAGTCGCCCTGGCTCTATCCAAAGGTGACAAAATGTGTTTACCGACACCTCTAAAGCTCATTAATTAACACGTTACATCTCGCTTCTTCTAGATGTACAAATCCAAAGTGTAAAAACAACAACTTGTGCGTACGAGTTGGCCTGGAGCGGTCTTGTCACCACAGTGAGATTGCCAAACTAGCTAAAATGTCAAGGCATTTCTTTGAGCAGCACGGCCCCCCCCTGCGGGGACGGGGGGGCATTTTGTGCCTTAATTATTAGATGGTGATAGCGGAGACATGGCAGGAAGCTAGGCGGAAAGAGAAATGCAAAGATGGCCGGTACGTTTTGATTTATGATCAGCAAGTTCACTCCTCACAAAGCCACCATGGCGCACCACAGGTGTTTGATTGTCTCGCCCCTCCCAGATACAGAGTATCCACAGACAGACTCGATTCTGTTGCTTATATTAACTTAAATGTGCATTAAATATGTATTTAACACATTGAAATAACAGCTGTAGCATATTTCATGATAAGCTACTCAATCCAAATACCAAAGGTCCTCATTAAAGAACACTTAAATTATTGATATGAGATAAATGAGACTCCTGAAACAAACAGAGCACAACAGAGGAAGGGTTAGATTTGGATCAGGTTTATTCTAACCCACAATGTTCCATAAAAATATGCCCGAACCGGCATTGATACTTCAGATCTGCTCGAGACATCTTTAAAAAGAATAAAACACGAGAGAATACCGCAGTAATGAACTGAAGCAGCTAGTTCAACCTTTACTTCAGAGTCTAAAGAAAAGAGTGAAGACATGTAGACACAACAAAGACACACACACACACACACACACACACACACAGTTCCCATGACAACAAATCCCAACACGTAAGAGCGATCAGAAGAATCTGCACCGTCAGGAACCGGCAAGGTGAGGAGAATGAGCGAACCCGAGGAAACCAAAGTGAAACATGCTGTTTGCTCTTCACTGCTTTAGTCCACTGAGCTTCATGAAAGATGGAAGCGAGTTCATCTGCGGCGCTACTTTCCTCCGTGCACGACTGAGCAGAGGATCCGATCACAGTGTTTACACAGAGCCGTGTAACAGTGACAGAACATGCTCCAGTCAACCAGGCTACGGCACACGGGAGGCTGTAAAAAAACGTTGTAACAGGGTGCCCGGAGTTGAGATGTATTAACACTCAGTGAGAGCTCGCGGCTCAGCACAGGAGATTCATGCTTAGAAAATTACAGTGGAAAAGGCAGATAATGGGAAAACATTGTTACTCAAGCTCTTCGTATGTTTGAAATTAGTTGAGTTTGTGCCACACGAGCTTCTGTAGTTACTTTAGTGGAGATTAGTGACTTCTAAATATTTCAGTGCTGTAACTGCCAGCTGTAAATGGTGCATAGCTAACTGACAAAGCTAATGTTAGCATGCTAAACACTATATTGATTATATTGATGAATGTAATATGAATTATAGTGGTGCTATCTGACCTTATATGTGATCAAAATGCAGTTTAATAATCATGTAAGAAGAATATTTAAATTATACTTCACAAAAGCAACATATACACCTGAAATTACAAAATATTGTAAGTGTATGAATAAAAATGATTTATAATCTTCTCCATGTCAACATTTATAAATAAACCATGTCATATTGGCAGCTAAGCCACCTAAAAACTTATGTGACACTTTGAGATACTAACTAATATTTCCTGTGACTTCTCTCTCGTCACGATACATGTACATTTATTCTAGACGTTTTTCAATATATCCATACGTGTGGCTCCTTTTTCATCAATTAATACAAGAAATCATCTAAATATGAACTGAAGTAGGTTCAAAAGTTAGACTACAACAGTTTTTTCGGTCATACAATAGTGACACACCTCAGGACATCAACCTGACTGCCCTCTCTCAGCAGCGCCTCCTCGATTCTTGGCTGCCTAGCTCAGTTTGCAGCGTTCTTTATGGCTGCAGACATTGTACATCTTGTCCAGTTCATATTTACTAATAACTTTATAAGATCTGAAATGAGCCTGGATGTCCGCTTTCAGATTACTGGGTGTGCTTCTAATCACTTGATTTCCGATCCTCCCTCTGTCATAAATCTCATAATATAAAATAACGTTAGCCTAAAGTTCGCCCACAGTTTAATACAAGCACCATAACTTTACAACTTTATTGTCCAGCCAAGGCCCAGTGTTAGCTGGTTGCAGACTTCTGTTTATGTTCCGTCACTGCAAATCTTTCACGTCCACGTGGCAATGCAGCTGAGGATTTAGAAATGTTCACACCTCCACTTCACACACACAAACACAAAAGGAATAAACAGAGCTGACTGAGCCTGTGACCCTCAGTATGTACCTACAATATGTAATCAAACACAAAGTCAGGACAAAAAAAGGGCAGCGCTCCAGAGGTGGAATAAAAAACAGTGATATAATCACCTCATGAGTGGATCTTTGGGTACATTTATTTGCAATCAACATGCCAGACAAATCTGACTCATCCTCAGAGTGTGCAGAAAGCTCGCTTTTTAAAAAAAGAAGCAATTAACAGAAAACAGTTACACACCTGTACACGTGCAATAAGATCATCCACCACACACACATAGAAAAATATATTAAATTAAAAAAAAAAACACCACCCTGCCACCTGTAATTATACAGCCTGATGCCATATCAACCTCCCTGCTATCTGATCAGCCTCGAGTCAAGACACAGATGACACAGGTTTTCACAGCAGATGGGCCAAAAGATGCTTCTGCAATATCACTTCACATGAGTGAACTTAACTTCAGTGCTTCAGTGTACTGATACTTTGTCTCGTCATAGCAGGAAACGCGCAGCTCTTCACTGATAACCTTAACGACGGCTCTGTTCCATTCAGGTGTGTGACAGTGAGCGTCAGGACCCCCCGACACTGAAGCAGCTAAATGGGATTCAGCCATCATTAATGTTATAAATCACACCTACATTTTCAGTGAAATGTCAGTCCACGACAATCAACAGATGAGGACCGTGCGATGTGGTCAAAAAGCTCCAGAACAAGCAAGCAAACCACTCGGTCCTTGAGCTGAGGTTGTTTCATCTTGCATGCTGTACTGAGACGAGGCAGAGTGAATGCAGATCACACGTGAATGTCTGCGCTTTACGCTTCATCCGTTCATTGAGTCGACTAAATGATTATTGCATAACGGCCGTTTGGATGGCTCCTCTGTTTATGGGCAGACAAATAATTAGCTTTTGACCATTTTGATGGTTTATTAATCGCTTCAGTCGATTTTCAAGTAAGATTACAAAACGCCCTCTTGATCTAACACGTAAACAGTGAACTATTTGCTGATTTTCTCTTGTCTTATGTGGCAGAAAAACTGAATATCTTGGACGAAACAAGCCATTTGATAACATTGATTAAGCATTTCTTGCTTATGATTAATCCAGAAACTAACCTGTTGGTCAACCAGTAATGAAAATAATATATATGTGACCTATCTTCTAGCTCTCAGGCAACTCTTAACCATAAATACGACATTATAATCACGCTGAATTCAAATCAAAAACTCCCCGAATTGACAGCTTTGAATGTTTTGTACAGTGCAGCTTCAAAAGTAACATTTGAACTGTAAGTCAGCGAGAGCACACAGCGAGGTCCTTCCACTCCACTTGCTCCTATAGCCTCTATAGCAGTGACCCTAAAGAGATACTGTGTCATAAATGAGAGAGATGTCAGGTTGGATTACGGTCCAGCTCCAGAGCTTCTGTGTAAATGCCTTGTTAGGTTAAGCATCATGATGATGAAGAAGAAGAAGAACCCCCCTCCACCTCCATCTCCATCTCCTCCTCCATCTCCTCCTCGTCTTCTTCTTCTTTCTCTCTCATTTCCCCCCAGTGTAACACAGACTGTGCTCACTGGTACTCTTTGCTCCTACTGAGCCCGTGTACCAGACTAATAAGACACACAGACTTTTGCATCCTCTCTTTAAAAAATGTGCAAGCAATTTCAAACAGCTGCAATAAAAAAAAAAATAAAAAGTGTATTTTAAGAGCTTTAAAAGCTCCTCTCAGCACACTGTGTGCATGCTGGGGATGCTTCATGTACTGTACGAGAACAGTGCAGGGAGGATGAGTGAAGCCCAGTATGGCGGGTGGAAAGATGCTGCTAGTTTAAGTGGAAATGTGCATGATAACAAAAGAGGGTGTAGATGGCAGTGCATGCGGCCATCCTCCTGTAACAGTGACAGTCATTTATTTAAAACAAAGCAGGGGTGAAAACGCGGGGCTGTCTGGGGGAACAGTGTGCAGGCTCGGATGGAAACAAAGGGGGGGGAAAAAAAAGCGTGCATGCTGCGATGCTGAGTGAAACAATGCGTCCCAGCAGGAAGCACACACACACACACACACACACACACAGCATCTTACCTTGATGTTGTCAAGCTGTCCGTCCGTCCGTCCGGAGGAAAAGGCTACAATAAAAAGCAGCCAGTGAGCATGCTGTGGTCAGGAAGCTGGAGGCTGGAGCCCGGCTCGTTGTGTGTGTGTGTGTGTGTGTGTGTGTGTGTGCTCGGCAGGATAACTATCTTCTTCTTCTCGCCTGCAC
Source organism: Protonibea diacanthus (assembly GCA_028641955.1). NCBI lineage: Eukaryota > Metazoa > Chordata > Actinopteri > Sciaenidae > Protonibea > Protonibea diacanthus. The sequence goes on along the minus strand of CM053988.1, from coordinate 16,686,642 downwards.
AGACAGACTGTGATGATGATGGGTGCTCCTCATATATGCTAGCGGTAACCCGCAACGATACTGTACCGCAAACCGGCGCGCAGAGACGCGTTATCCTCCTTATTGTCCGTCATATCGCTGTTTTTCTTTTTGGTGGGGGGGATAAGAAAGCAAAGAAGAAGAAGAAGAAGAAGGAAAAAGGATGCTCTCTCTCTCTCTCTCTCTCTCCCTCTCTCTTTCTCTTTCTCTCGGGCTGAGGCAGCGAGCAGGTCCCTTCGCTCCTGCCGCCTACGGAAGCCCGGATAGAGTCAGAAACTCGTTTGCTTTTTTATATATATATATACACACACACAGAGGATGCTGGACATTTTATAACATATTTTGCTCAGAAATACACACAGGGAGGTCATACTATCACTTTGAAGTCCTGATTTTGCATTTTATTCATATAAAACTAAACAACAGATGGTTCATCATCTTCACTGAAGATGTTTCAAGAGGCAGAAAGAAAGAAAAGATCTCCAGTGATCATATTTTAAAGGGTTGTTCTAACAGTTTTGTATGGTTGCTCCCTCTGACTCATTTAGTCGACTAGTTGATCACATTTTTACTTCACTTGTACCTTTTTATTCTTATCTATCTTGGATTTTGCTATATATTTCTTATTCATGAGTATTTTCTTATGCATCTCGGGTGTTTGTGAGTTGATGTAACAAGTGAATTTCCCCAATATGGGATCATTAATGTATCTGACCTTATGTCATCTTATGTTAAAGATTGTCTAAATAATAGCCTAATGTTTATTCATATTACCGTTTTCATTATATATGTTAGGTATCCAAAAAGGTTAGTTTAACCTCAGATGATGATTTTTAAAATAAAACCTATAATAGCCATTTTTAAAGGTTTTCTGTGACATTGAGCTCATTTTTCCTTTTAGCTGACTATTTGGATTTTTCATGTGTTTGTTTATCACAGTCATTAGATTTCAGATTGTATATATTTTAGATGAAGTTGCTTGTTTATCTCTTTAAAACAGGTATAAGCCATTAGTCATTTGACATTCATGTAAAATGGCTCTCAAACATCTGGCATCACAATTACATTCACAAAAGTCTTAATTGCTGAATATTATGAGATCTTCTGCAGTCAGCTGCAAAGGGACAGCACAATACATTTGACAGGCATAATAACCAGCTGTTTATTTTATTAACCACACTATAACCGAGGTTAACAGCCACACCAAACAATATTATGTTGAGGCTCACAGCTGATATGAGCCTCACTGTTTGAGTTTTCAGTGCGTACAGCGTCAGTTTAATCAGTAGGATGGATGTTGTGGTTTTCTGCTCCATCTAGTGGAAGCAAGAAAACACTGCAGGAGGCGAGACCAGCAGCTGATTGATGGCCTGGGTCACATACAGCTTATATTTCAAAGAGCACCTTTTAGGACAGCAGTTATCTCTTTAGGACGGATTTAAAAATAATAATAATAAACATGAATAAATGAATCAGAACAAATCTAAAGATCTTGATTGGACAATTTTATTTTCTCAAGGACATTTATGAAGCCAGAAGGACGATCTGTGTTTTGTTATTATTATACACAATGTCAAAAACAAAGAGTTATTCTCTGATCACCATCACATCAACATAATGCACACACGGTACCAACTACAGTCACTGAAAGCCTGGGGTTTGGTACAGAGCCTCGTTTACCAAAGGAATCTCTGAGTCGCTGCTTTTTGACACCTTTGGGAGGCCAGATCTGGATTTATTGAAGACAATCCAGTTTCCACATGTAAAGATTCAGTGTTTATTTATATATTCATTCACAACTCCACAAGAGGGCTGGAGGGGAAAAAAAAAAATTACAGGAAAGACTTAAGACGATTCACAATTAGCCATGGTCTGTCATCTTAACTTGTGGAATGATGCATCAAGAACACAAAGTGCCACCAAGTGTCGTACGAGCGTCGTACCGGGGCTCACATCGACTTGTTTCTTCTGTCAGCTGGCAGCCGAAGGTTCAGAAAAACAATCTGTTTAGCCAGATTTACAAGTTAGCATCAATATGCAACAGCTGAGACGCTGCAGAGCTACCGGCTGACTGAAAGTACAAACTTTGATGACCAAGATGTAACAAAGGATGGCTTTGTTATGATGGAGATGTATGTTGTCACTCAAATTGCACTCTACCCAAACGTCAAACAGCTTTAAACAAATATTACGCTTCTTTAAAGGAATGTTAGGAAATCATTTGGGAACACAGCATTGAGTATGTTAAAATGTACATTCAAAACAGGATATTTCAAAATAAAATAAAGAAATCGGATGATCGATTTCTGTGTAAAATAAAAGATATTTTTTTAAAATCAGCCTCCATAAAGTTGTTGAACATTGGTTTTGGGAGCTAACACCACCTGAAATTAGCAGCCTAAACAACCCTAAAAACACCTCTCATGCAATGGTGGTAAGGCTACAGCAAACATCAAGTTACTATGGAGAGGGAGTTCATGCTAGTAACTGAGGTGCTTTCCAAGATAATAAGTGTGAATAGTGACTTGAGAAAGAGGATAGCAATGCTGACTTTGTTCACTTGTGGCCCAATACATTAGCTTTCCTAAAAATCTGCGAGCTAAGATCATCTTTGTTTCCTCGTAAGCTTGTCAATGATCTCCGTGCACAACACTTGGATGAAGATTTCTCTTAAAAGAAAAGCATTCTGCGACTCTTGATTGTTTTTGCTTCCTTCTAGCTAACTCTAATGTCTAATTCATCCCTGTAAAATCTACTGCAAAGGAGCATAACCTACTTAAGACTCTGAGGGGAAAAACATGGAAGTTCGGGGGCTGGCAGCTATGTTCAGGAGGCTCATTCAAATGTAGAAATCTGAATTCTGTTTTGGGAAGAAATGAGTGACAGGATGACAGATTTAGAGCAGCTGCTCTGCTGCTGCTGCTGCGATCTGACACTGTTTGGCCTCCCAAAGATCATGTGCAACTTTCTAGTGACCTTGCTAATGTTTTCCAGATCAGTACTCTAATTCAAAACTTCACAGATTCTCTGTCACTTCTACAGCAGGAGGCCTGACGAATACTGTATTTGGGCCACGGCGTGGATTAAGGACCACTTGCTTTCTTTTTTTCTTTTTTTTAAAGCAATGAACAGTTACAAAAACAAACAAACAAACAAAAAAGAACTGACAGACCAGGCTACAGTAATAAACACATCGGTAAACACCCTCATGCTTCACAGGGGAAAAAAAAACAAAGAAACAATAAAGATCATGTGTCCAGCATACACACACACGCACACACACAAATATTTTCAAATACTCTAGTGTAATTTTTAACTCATCGTACATCCAAGAGTGGTCAGAAACTGACGCCATTAAATAAAAATGCCCCATCTTGCATGAACCGATCCTTAAATTTTGAGAGCGATTCAGCTGGAAGTTATCTTGGCCGCTCTCAAAGAACGTCTGGTGTTTAGAAACGGATCGAAGATCCTTCACAACATGTACGTTCTGCTGGTACTGCTCACCGAGCTGAACTGTTTGAGGGATACAAGGTTCACTGATTTCTTTCAGGAGCAAGAAATGCACATGAAACGCTGGTATCCCAGATTTCTTACTCAACATTGACGTTTCCTTCAAGGCAAGACAGCGGGGGTGTACGCTTACCACTCTTGCAAGCACGGTGGTTAAAAACAATACCAGGCAAATAGAGACATTTAAATAATTTACGATGTATTTACACAATAATCCATCTTATTTTCCAGCAGTGTCTTTTTATCTTCTCAGCATGAACGCATCTTCTAGTCGCCCATCTTTACTTTCGACGTCTGAGGGAGAGAAAGAGAAACCCGTTATTAAAGAAATTCAAATACGCAAACAAGTTGAATCATCACATCTATGCAACCCGGACCCAGCAAGACTTTTGTGAAAATAATTACTGTCTCCGCAATTATGTTTCCCAGGCGTCTGCAACAAAAGGCCATTGTTGCAGCCGAGGATAGTTTTTCCACCTCTGAGGGGAGGAAAAAAAAAAAAAAAAGAAAGATTGTGAAGACAGCAACTCGTCTTATTCACCTGCAGAATGGCTACAATGACACCAAAGAGGCCAATCGCACTGCCAAAGATTTCCACAATGAGGATCTTCACGAAGAGGCTGGCGTTCTGGGCGTCTGCCAGTGCTGCTCCGCTGCCCACAATGCCGACACAGATGCCACAGAAGAGGTTGGAAAAGCCCACAGTCAGACCGGCTCCAAACATGGAGTAACCTAGTAAGATAGAACTCAACTGTCAGAGACCTCGATGATGAACGCACAGTGGATCACAGTCAAAGTTTAGAAATCAGGCACTGAGAAGAGTTGATGTTTAAGTTAAATCTATGTTACCACTAACATCTTTCATGTCTAATATTTCAAAAGTGAATTCTGTGTCAGATCTTTAAAAATTCATTTGACTGTCATTAGATGTATCGAGCAATCCATATTTAACCATATTGGCCACAGGTACTGTATAAAACTTTTACAACAGATCAAACCAAGATCAGCGTCATACCACTGTCATTATAACATGACAATATCCCAGCTGTGGAAGCCCCTATCCAAGTTTCCATCTAATCGCAGCACAAATTTTAATTAAATCTTGCAGAAGTTAAATTGGAAAAAGGCAAATGAATCCATGCTTCCATACAGTGGAGGGTTAAGTCACATGCTTCATTATTTAATGAATTGCCAAGTCTGTTTTCTTTCCTCTGCTGGAAATTTGGCCTTTTCCACCCACCTGTCTTTATGTGCAAATTAAAAATGTAGAAATGAAAATGCATCTATCGCCTAAATTAAATTTAAGTGTTAACATTCAAGCTGGATGTGACAATTTGAATTCCATGTGCTGCTTCATGTTAAACTTTGTGTTTATTTGGAGTCAGTTCTCTTTTCTTTCTTTTTTTTTTTTTTTTTTTTTACTTCTTGCATTCAGGAGCTTTACGTCCGTTTCTTACCTGCTTGGTAGTTCCTTGCTCCGATGGTCTCAGGGGTCGTTCCAGTGAAGTCCTGTAAATCAAAGAGATTGCTCGGTCATGGAAATGATATTCTTTTGCTCTCGTGTATAATACTGTTACCTGTATGTCCCTCCTGTCTCTAAAGTCCAAGTTAATAAGGGCACAATTTTCTTGATCATGGACAATATAAAAGCTTATTGCTTACCTCAGCCATGTTGCTGATTACAATGGCCATAATAATCCCATAGATGGCTACAGCTTCACAGAAGATGATGCTAAAGGGGGACATAAAAGAAAACAGTAAGAGAAGCGATCAGCCTTTAACTGGCACCTTGTTCACTACAAACTGCTGCTGTGGACTAACGGTAACAAACGGTGGTCATGGGTGATTGGTGAAACCGTAATTTACTTACAGGCACTTGTGGAGGTTCGTTCACTGGCTACAAATTATAAGGAGGGCCAATGAGACCAGAAGTCAGGATTATATAGATACAGACTGTGTGTCTGTGTAAAGCCGCAGCTCTAATTTGAGAAGGATCTGAAGATGTTTTGTTTTGTTTTCCTCTATTAAATGATTCCTACATGTCTGCAGAATGCAGCTGCATTTATTTTGCCCAGTATTTCAGTATACGGAAGGCTAAAATGTATTTAACAGCATGCTTTTTCAGCGGTCTACTTCACTGCGGAGCAATATACAACTGAATAATACTATACAGCTGTTTCAAGAAGAAAGGATGAATACTTTACTAACCCCAAAAGACAAAATAAAATAGAGGAGAATCAAACAGAATATTTCTCTTTTATGAGCCTACCTGACCAAATTCTTGGTTTTGATTCGTGGAGCCTTGACACCACCGCCGATGATGCTTGAGCCAGTGATGTAGATCCCCCTGGAAACAAAAAAGTCATATTATTATTAGCAGCATTAATAACATAATAAAAAATAGTACCAGATGCATTTAAACTATGAAATATTCTCAAGTTGTAAATCGAGCACAATTTAGTAGTTTCATCAGCTTTACTGCTGTCTTAGAATCCTGCTGGTTCATTATTACTGTATTTGCCGTCTGCCGCAGCAGTTCAAGCAGCTGTGAACGTTACCAGGAAATGATGTGCAGGTGCTTCCTAAGTAAGGTTGCAAAATTATGGGAAAATGGGAAACTTTCCATGAGAATTAACATGAATTAATGGGAATAAACCAGGAATTTATAAAATTGAAGGTTGGCCTTTGACGGATAACTTAAATATATATGGGGAAAATATATTTTAGCATAATCTTGACTTAAACAACCAGATTTCATGCAGGTACACTTAGCACACTGCTTACTGAAAGGCACTTGAGGCCACGCCCCCTACATGCACACATGATTACTACAACTCTGGGCAACATTTTACAGCCCAGAGCACATGACTATTGAGGTCACACATTTGAGCTTGTGGACTACACAATATTGTTCAATAAAACAATTAAAACTTGATGAAGTTCTACTTACAAATAAATCCGTCTGAACCTCCCCACTCGCGGTTATATTTTGTTTGTTTGTTTCTCTGCACTGTCCTTTGGAGGACAGGTGCCTGAACTGTTTGTTTTGTTATAGTGTACAGCTTACTGACATTATAGCTTTTCATTAGCCAATTAATTTGAGAACTTAAAGATACCCGCGTGTTCCTCTTTAGCTAATTTTAAGTCTTTCCAGTTCCTTGTTTACACGAGTGTTTTGAGAAACAGGAAATCATTCTATGACAGACGGGTGCATTTTAGGCTTTCATGTGCCACCATGGGTGTCTAACACATTCAAAAATACCACTTCACACTGTGTTTCTTGTTAGGTACTCACCAGGCTGCTCCCACCACAGACAGAGAGATGGCCAAGCCAATTCCCAGACTGGCCCACATGAAAGGAGAAGTCTCTGTCAGGAACCTGCAAGCAAAGACGTTCAGCTGATGAAGACTTCATACACATAATGTGTACAAGCAGCACAAAATATTAAACAATCAATCGTTTGTTTTACTATTTCAGTATGTGGTTAAAGGGTTTTCCTCATTTGCTCAGTGGTCACATTACAGTTCATCTGAATGTGTTAGAAATGACAGTCCAGTGTCAGATGTCAGGTTATTCCTAAATAATGTACATTATCAACCATATCTTCAAAGAATTATTAAGATAATGAATGAGTCAGGATGACACAACAGTGATTGGCTAACAATACTTTAAAAAATGAACTGAAGTGTGTAAAACAGGTTCGATAGAGTCTCTGAAGGCAATATTTACTTTTTAAATTGCATTTCATGCTTTCACGTTATAAAAGCAGTAGCCTTTTGAACAGTCATGTGACGGCTGACTAGAGACACCCTCTCAAAGAGAAGGGAAGGCCCTGAACCTGTCACAGCGATTTCAACGCAACGCACGCTGAGAGACGTTACTGTGCTGTGCTGAACAGTCTGAAACTAACACTTGCTGTGAGGCAGTATAGCGGCACTCTCACAATTGTGCAATCTTGGAAAAGACCATGTAGTTTTTGTCTGTTTGGCACAGATTTCAACATATGGTGAAAATGAAGGATATAACTAATAAATATTTTCATTGCCAGTAATTTTCTTACTAAATCCATTAACTGATTTATCTATGACACACTGTTTTTATCCCACCAACAGTATACACTCATATTTCACACCATACATGATAATAAAAGAGTTGGAAACGACATATTTGGCATTTTGCTTGGAAAATTACTGAAACTTGATTCAATAGGTGTCATTTAGTCGACTAATCTTGCAGTTCTACTTCAAAACAAGCAAAGACATCACCACAAAATCTCATCCTGTCATCTGTTTTGACACGACAATGATTATAATAATTTGGGCCCACAGTTAAATAATGTTTTGTCCAAAGGTTAGCAGAGCTCAGTTACAGACAACAGCTTTATGGCAAGATTGCTTACCATGCTACATCAAAGCGAAATCCCAGGTCAAATATGGTGTAGCAGATACCTGAAATAAGAAACGATCATGTAAGCTTGGCGTTTGTGAAAGAGAGACAGTACAGTACAGGCATGTACAGCATTGATAAACATTTTCCCCTGAGTCATGTGTGAATTAATGTCACATTAATGTGCCAAAGTCGTGGACAGAAAGTCTAACTTTAGTGTGATAGCTCACTCTCACGTGAAAACCGCTGCAGTTCCTGTTTGGGTCAAACCAGTCGACTGTGTACACACGACGAGCTAACCAGCTACGGTTAGCTTCAGCTAAATAAATGATCTAAATCAATGAAAGAAGGGCCTCCCATCATAACCAGCACCAAGGAAAGTTTAAAGCAAGTCAACACAAATATGACACTGCCGTCCATCGTCAGCTGACATGTAAAGGTTTGACATTTCCTCCCGCTGGCGGTTAGCTATGAGCTAACGTGACATTAGCTTTAACGTACGGAGACGCTAGCATATGGCTAACTTGGATACAAGATACAAGTGTTGTAATGTAAATTAAGTTAGCATCAATTTACACACTTGGAGTCTTTGTGGGTATGAATTTACAACCCTGTAACGAGTAACCGCGTTTTTAATTTGCAATTTAATCCACGAACAGTTGCTATGAAACAAAATGGAAACAGCCGCAGCGGCTGTAGTTACATGAATTAGCCGGGCCCGGAATTAAAGCTGTCAAACGCAACACAACAAACAAAGAAACAAAGACTGACTGTACTGTCAGTGTTGCATACTTCTATGAAACAGCAGATCTACTCATTTAATTCAAATACTGTACATGGAAAATGTAACCTTACCGACGATTAGTATGGTGCTCCAGAAGGCCAAAGTGACCCCCGTGTACAGAATAGCGTGTCCGTTCATCATCCACTCTAGCAGCATCTATCCGGCGGTCCAAGCTGCGGGATCAGCGACGTCTCCTCGGCTCAAATTTAAAAATTTGACGCCAGTAACGCTGCGGTAACGAAATACTGCCGTTTAAAGGAGCGCTATCAGTCGATGGAGGAGGAGAGGGAGCATCAAAAAAAAGGAGAAGCTGCCTGGTGTCAGCTGATCCAGCTTGACTAGCATGTGACCGGGAACTGGAGGGCTGCGTTCGGTTATATTTCCTCCTCACCTCGCTGAAACCATTTTCAGCTACAGAGTTATTTATTTATTTTTAACTCTGTGTAGTAACATACAAAGACAACAACGACAAAGTGTCACAAAAAAACGACAACCTGCGTTAGGATTCACTATGAACTAAAAGGGTTTTAGTGTTATAACCGAATGCGTCCTAAGAAGGCTGCATTCAACTGAGAGCTACCTGCAGCGCACGTATGGGACGCTAGATGACACTCTTGTAGTTAAGTCAGTCACGACACAGACTTCACAGAAGGTTTCACTCCACACGTACACCGTGGAACAACTAAATAAGTCACCTCACCTCTATGATGTTGCATTTTGGGAAATGGAGTATTTGCTGAGTTTGATCCATAGATACAGGGTATTCAGCCTCTGCTGTTACATTGTTGTATTCTCAAAACCCGCGTGACAGTGTCTATTTTTCTAATGTACATAGTTCCAGTTTACTTGTTGTAGCAGGGGCATCTTAATTAGTGACACATGGGGACGCATATGTGATATAGCCGTACCTTCTCAGCAAAATTTGGGAAGTGTTGTCGGCAAAAACAGCTGTTTTTTATTGATTAAAGGTCCAGCGTGGAAGATTTAGGGGGCTGTACTGGAAGGAACTGAATATAATGTTCATTATTATGTCTTCATTAGTGTATAATCACCTGAAAATAAGAATCATTGTGGTTTCTTTGTCTTAAAATGAGGCCTTTATATCTACAGAGAGAGTGGGTCCTCTTACATGGAGTCCGGCATGTTGAACCGCCATTTTTCTACAATAGCCCCGAGCAGACAAACCAAACACTGATCTAGATGTGGTCTTTTGCTGTCAATGTTTTTCCTACATGCTTGGAACTCCACTGCCAGATGCCACTAAAAGCTACACACTGGACCTTTAAACTCAATGGGTGTATCTTCATTGTGTCCCTCACTGCTTCCATAGGAGTGTTGCAGTGTTAAATTGTAAAACTGTTATTTTCTTATGAACTTTTATAACGTCTGCATTGAGTAGTCTCACAATATGATTTTTTTATTATTATCATTTTAATCTGAACTTGAGTGTTAGACACTTTGAATGTGTTTTTGCAATAATGTGCTCATGTTTATTCATTATTTCTGTTTTATTCTTAATTTAATTAAAAATACAGCTGTAATTACTGTATGTTGGTATTGTGGTCTGTATATTTTATTTATGGTAGTATATTCTTTAAAAAAAAAAAAAAAAACTTGGGAAGCACTGTGCTGGGGACCCGTGTGTGTATCTTCATTGTGTCCCTCACTGCTTTCATAGGAATAAATGTGCAGATCCTGACTTCTGGTCTGGGTGATCTTCCACGTACAAGCAAACATTCTGCCATTACAGCTGCACTAATAATGATCCACCAGGGGGAGTCCTGTCCATAAGTTTGTCCCCATTAACCAGCAAAACGATGAGTTCACAATGTTTTTGTGGACAAGACGTGTGTGTCTTTATGACTAAAAACCCAGAATGAAATGAATCCAACAATACAGAAATCTGACTTCATTCATCATTAACTTCGACACAGACCTTATCTCCACAGACGTCATTCAGCTGCAAAGCTGACTGTCTTCTATTCCATCACAGATAATTTAACAAGGAATAACAGGCCCTGAAGTCAGCTTCATGCCAGCTTGAGGAGCAATAGTTTCTGTTCTTTATCCAAAGAGCAAACAGTAGTCAGCAGTAGCTAAACACTGTTTCTCTTTTTTTTCCAAAAGCATGTGTCTTTTCACACCTGCATCTTCTCATCTCACAGCAGACACGGACATCAACTGTCCAGTGAGAGAACAAAAAATGGTGAAATTCCCCATTGTTAAAGGATACATGTGGAGATGAAGGTGTTTTTCCTTCTTTTGATGATCTAGAAAGAGCGGCATCAGGAAATACAAGGCACGTTTTGTGCCATGTATCATTGATGAACAGAGAGAAAAGGTTATACAGTATCTGCGGTTCACTGAAGTGAAGAACTGTTTCATGTTGGGATCCTCTTCACAGTTGCAGTCTGCACCTTTACTGTATATGTCAAGGGAATATTGCTTCCCTTTGTGTCACAGGTTCCTACATCCCTAAGGTGCAAGGTGAACCACCCTGAATCTGGATCTGATAACTCACATCAAAAATAAAGGTGCAAGTGCCAAGTGTGGTTGGAAATGCTTTAGAGAAGCAATAAAAACAGAATAAAAAGAATATTTCTTCTCACATACCAGTGAAAAATGACATGTTGACTCGTCAGACAGTTTCAACATTGACATCTCTCAAGCTCTTTAGGTTTTAGAAGACAAGTTGAGCTATTCTGCAGTAAACATCTTCTTACATGCTTATTAACAGTTGTTGAAATTGTGAAATGCTTGACTCTGTTTATTCTCAACTGTTGACATTTAATGCATCTAACGTGCTGTTTTTTTTTGTTTTTTTTTCTTACCTGACAGCCTCCCTGCTCTTCACTTCACTGTCAGTCTGAATTGTACACTGCAGGAGTCGTGGATGGTGGAAAAATAAATTGCTAAAAATGACCCAGACTGTTGCTGGTAGTTTGTACAATTTCTGATTGTTATTGTAATCTCCCCTCATGAACTCAGGCAAAACAACAGCATGTTTCTCCATGCCCTCCAGCTCTCTATGTCATGGAGTATGTTTTTATCTGGTCACTGCCCGAGGAGTTTACTGTGACTGACTGACAGGAGCTCAGAAGCTCTGTTAAGGAGAAAAAAAATAAAATCCCCTACCGAACCATGTACTAAAAATAATTCCTGTTCTTCATTCATATTTATGAGCAGTCGAGAAAATAGAGAAAAATACATTAACAACATGGAAATGGACAGAAGTTCCAGCTCCAGCATGTCAATGATGAGAGATCCTTTTGATATTTGGCCTAATAGTTTATTAAATGTTTAATTTTTTTTCCACATTTTTTATTTATGTAATATAAAGTACAAAATACTTCAAAACTGTGTTGCATATAGAACTTCTATGATGATGTGTATGATTTGTTGTGAATTAAAATAAAGATGAATCATCAAAGGATTCTGACAATAGCATATTTAGTGGTCTATCTTAATAATTCCCATATAGGTTAAACTTTAGTGCTCATAATTATTCCACTAAGTTTAATAACTTAAAGGTGGGGTAGGAGATGTTTTCTGGAGCATTTTTTACCATATTGCTTGAAAACCTCTTCACGACCCCATTGCAGCCAGTAAAATAGAAGGTTTGTCAAAAAAAAAGGAAATGTTTTAGTCCAGTCTAGAGGGCGAAATCATGGGAAAACAGCATCAAATCGCCATAGAGATCAAAGAGACCCTTCCATTACTTTGAAGGCATGGTTTCGAGGGGAGGTCTGAAGAAAAGGCATGGGTGTGTATTTTCAAAATATAGCTCTCTGGAACCGTTTTCCCAACATCTCCTACCCCACCTTTAATCTTTATGTAACTTAAGCCGGGCATACACTGTACAATTTTTGAAAATCTTGTTGTTGATACCATCACACACTGTACAAGTAATCGTCTACACTGTACGGCCAAAGCTCACGATTTATGTACTCGCACTCTACGGTCTGATCATTGAACACGACCAGAGAGCTCACACTGTGCAGGTGAAAACGGCCTGTCGGCCCCTGCTGACTGTCCTGTCTATAGACAGCTGTCAATAAAGATTTATTTGAAAGCTCAGACACCAGTTATTAGCAACATGCTAGACAAAAAGAAGAAGGCTGCCCTATTGATTGCTGCGGTACTGTGCGCTGAAAGTTTTTAAGTTTCTTTTGGACTCAGAGATGGCTCAGCAAACGTGGACAGCACTTGTCCATTTTACAGCAGGAATTGGAGGTAACCCTACTTTTAACTTGATAACAAATGCTACGCTAAAATTCCCGTTATTTATGTTTTGACCGTTACAAGTCCTTAACAACAGTTTTAATCAGTTTTCATGTTGTTGCCTCAGCTCTATCAATCTCGCCTCCAAATTTTCATGCCACCTATGCATCACCATGGTGACTATCACTTTGCGCAGGCGCACTGAGGGAGAAATGCTCCAGTCAGCTCGGGGCTCTGCTTCCACTGTGCGAAAGAATTTGTTGGCCGACCAAAATTTCTGACATGTCAGAAATTCATTCGACCGTCCGACGGTGGTTCGGGAACAGATAATCGGCCCTTGTTACCCCCTGTAGACTGTACGGAAAAAGACGCCCGATGAAACGGGAAATCGTACAGTGTATGCACGGCATTTAAACTTAAATCCAAAATGCAAAAAGAATTGCAAATTGCAATGAAAAAGAATTATTGGCAGATGGTCACAGATGAATGCAGTAAGTACCCAGTAAGTACCATCCGTACCTCCGTACCTTCAGTTATTATGGGGAATGATATGTGAGATCTCTCCCCAATAAGATGGAGGCGCTAATGGCTAACAGCTAATGGCTAACAGCTAATGGCTAACGGCACTGGCCAGGCTACAGAGGGAGTATTGAGAGCATCATGGCTGGATGGGCTCGCGGTGGACTTGCTGGTGACTTTGGACAGCTTTTAACTTATGAGAGAGGATAGGAAAGCGAAGGCTGTACCTTTAAATGACACGTGGATGACAAAAACTACGATGTTCTGCTAAATATGACAAAATAAATAAATAAATGGAAACATAGCAATGAAGTTCCATAAAACAAATAAAATTGTTTGCACATGTTGCCATGGCAACATACTACCATGTTGACATGCTGTAAGCCCCGCCCCCCATGGTGACATCACCAGTCACATGATGTGAGTCTGGAAGATCAAAGGAAGGAAGGTTATTTATTCACTCAGGGTCACTCTGTACTTACTTGGTTGAGTTGGAGCAGTGAATACCAGTTACCAGGTGATTTAATTGGAAACATTTACAAATGGCAGAAATGGCAGATGCAAATAATGTGAAGATTTCTTCTGGTGACAGCAAGGAAGAAAAAAATCCTGAATCACGTTGCAGGGATGCAGCTGATAAAGAAAAATCTTCGGACGCTAATAAGAATCCATCAAACAAAGGTCAACTAGCACCTATGGATCGCTTTTCTTGCTTTGCTAAAAAAGCGAAAGAAGATTTTCACATAGGAGACACTCTGTATAGTGAATCAAGCCGATACAGGCTTGTAAACTTTGTGGAGCAAGGGACTTTTGGAAAAGTGGCCAAGTGCATAAAATTAAACAGTATGGAGATTGTTTCTATGAAGATTGTGTTGAGAAACTACGCCTGGCTTGGTAAAAAAGAGTTGGCTGTGCTTAAACAACTCCAAAAGCTTAACACAGACAAGTATAACTTGGTCAGGCTTGTTGATAATTTTATGCATCGCGGACATGTTTGTCTTGCATTAGAAAACCTGGACATGAGTCTTCACAAGCTGATCGTGGAGAGGTATTTTAATCCACTGAGTTTATCTGAGATTAGAGTAGTCTCACAACAGATCCTGGTGGCTCTGGATGCACTGAAGAACATAGGTCTGGTACATGGTTATATTAATCCAGACAATATAATGTTTGTTAATCATGAGTTGGAGCCCTTCAAGCTGAAACTGACTGATTTCAGTTGTGCTGTTCCAGTTCAGAAAATGACGTGTGATGCAAACATTCAAGATATTGGCTACAATGCCCCAGAAGTCATTTTGGGCCTCCCATTGAATGAAGCCATTGATATGTGGTCACTTGGCTGCATTATGGCTTATGCATACATGGGTGAATACCTGTATCCAACACATTGCCAATATGAGATGATGAGAATCATTGTACAAATGCAAGGTCAACCTGATGATCACCTGTTGAACATTGGGATGTATACCGAGGCATATTTTAACAAGACCCAAGACTCCTCTTGTGCTTCGTGGAGGTTGAATTCACCAGCTGAGTACAACCTCAGAACAGGATATGAGCCTGGAAGAATCTATGGAATTTCTGACAGATTTACAAGTCTTGACGACATCTGTGTAGCAGTGACGAATGATGCCGATTGTAAGGACACACAGGCCTTTTTAAGCCTCTTAAAATCTTTGCTTCAATTAGATCCTGAAAACCGGATCACTCCAAGTGAAGCTTTACGGCACTGCTTTATCACAGGTGGTGACATTAATGACACCAATGACGAGAATTCACCCGCCCTGACAACAGCTGAATCCAAGCTCATGGTATTGTCAGGCGAAGTGATAAGTTGGAATGATTCAGCCATTGCTAACTTGAAACATCCATTTCCAGTGTGTGAAGAAACCCCTCAAAATGATAAAGTAGATCTTCATATAGAAGACATACTGTACAGTCAATCTAGCAGATTCAAGATAAATAAGTTTATAGGAAAGGGGGGTTTTGGAAAAGTAGCCCACTGCATAAACTTGCACACTAGGGAGAATGTGGCCGTAAAGATAATGCCTAAATACATGTATGGGGCATATTTTCGCGAGTTTGCTATGCTTCGAAAACTTCAAAGCCTTAACGTCAACAAGAATAACTTGCTTACATTTATTGACCTTTTCACACATGAGAGATATCATTGTTTGATATTTGAAATGCTTGACAAAAACCTTTTTGAACTGATGTGTGAGAGGTCTTTTGTTCCTCTAAGTTTATCTGAGGTTAGAGTAATCGCACAACAGATGCTAGTGGCTCTAAACACCCTCAAAAACATAGGCGTGGCACATACAGACATCAAACCTGACAATATAATGTTAGTAAATCATAAGTTGCAGCCTTTCAAGCTGAAATTAATTGATTTTGGTCTGGCCAGGCCAGTTTGTGATTTGGAGTGTGGCAGGATTATTCAGGCTACTAGCTACAGAGCCCCAGAGATCATCCTGGGCCTCCCACCGAATGCAGCAGTTGATATGTGGTCACTTGGCTGCATTTTGGCTTTCTTGTTAATGGGCGACCACCTGTATCCATCTAAGTGTGAGTATGTGGTGATGAAACTCATCATGCAGATGACAGGTCAGCTTGATCATCATTTGTTGAGCCATGGATTGCGTACCAGAGAAATTTTCACCAAGGACAATTTCTCCTATTTTACCCCATGGAGGCTGAAAACACCCACTGAATATACCCTCACAACAGGCTCAGAGATCACACAATGTGACAGAATGTCTACCTCCTTTACTGGACTTGATGACATTGTGAACACTGGTGAAGAACTGAAGGATTTCGCCGAGTTTCTTGATACACAGGCCTTTTTAAGGCTCATCAAATCTATACTGCGTGTGGATCCTGAAAAAAGAATTACACCTGGCAACGCTTTAGGGCACACTTTTATCACAATGGATCACTTTGGTAGTCACACTCAAAACAATTATGTGAGATTAGCCCACCTTACTATTGAAAACTGCCAGCGGGAGCAGCCAACAGTTGACTCCATGGTCCCTGTAAAGTCAAGCATTACTTCCTCCAAAGACCCAAAACCCCAAGATGATGAACACACCCCAACAGATACTAATAATGGAATACAATTGGATAAAGCCACTGCTGCAGGCCCGAGTTACAGACCTGCAGCCGTAACTGACGATGGACCACCAGCCCAAGATGGCTTAGCTGAAGCTGCTGTCCCTAATTACAAAGTCGCAGCCACAGCTGACAGAAGCATTGCTGGCAACGGCGATGAACCACCAGCTGAAGCTGGCTCAGCTGAAGCTGTCGCTGCTGTCCCTAATTACAGAGTCGCAGCTGCAGCTGACACAACCAATGCTGGCAATGACAATGGACCACCAGCCCAAGCTGGCTTAGCTGAAGCTGCTGCTGATTTCCCCAGGTTCAGCACAGCAGCCACAGCTGACAGAAGAACTGCTGGCAAAGGTGATGAACCACCAGCCCAAGCTGGCTCAGCTGAAGCTGCTGATGATTTCCCCAAGTTCAGCACAGCAGCCACAGCTGACAGAAGCCTTGCTGGTAGAGGCGATGAACCACCAGCCCAAGCTGGCTTAGCTGAAGCTGCTGCTGCTGACCCTGATTACAGAGTTGCAGCCACAGCTGACAGAACCAATGCTGGCAATGACAATGAACCAAGTAACTTCCAAGTAGAAGTAGTAGAAGATCCAAGTAACTTTGTTGAAGTCAAAACCAAGAAGAAGTGGTTTAAGAGGCTCAGACTGGCCTTCTCCAGCTCCAAGCCCCCTGTAATGTCAGGTAAAGATAAAGAAACCACTATGGACAATAATCATGGAATACCATTAGAAGAAGCCACTGCTGCAGGCCCACGCTACATGCCTGCAGACACAACTTATAGAACTCCTGCCGGCAATGATAATGGACCACCAGCCCAAGCTTGGCAAGATGAAGCTGCTACTGATGGCACCAATAACAATCCAAGTGACTTTGTCGAGGTCAAAACCAAGCGGAAGTGGTTCAAGAGGATCAAAGTGGCCTTCTCCGATATGGTCCAGAATATATGCTGCTGTTAGATGTCATCAAGTGAAGATGCAGCATCAAATTGTAGGTACAGTATGTATAAATGCAAGTTTATATGTACTGTGCCTCAGGGTTTTCTCCAGGTGCTCTGGTTCTCCCTCAATTTATTTAATTTAAATTGAAAAAAAAAATGCTGGCTTGGCTGAAGCTGCCGTTGCTGTCCCCGATTACACCTGCAGCTGACAGAACCAATGCTAGCAATGAGTCAAGTGTACATGCAAGTGTACATGACTGTTTCTAAGGGTTTTCTCTAGGTGCTCTGGTCCCCCCCCCCAAAAAAAACACCAAAAAATTTGTTCAAAGTCAAGTGTACATGCAAGTGTACATGACTGTTTCTAAGGGTTTTCTCCAGGTGCTCTGGTTCTCCCGAAAAAAAAAAAAAAACACCAAAAAAATTTCAAATTTCAAATAAAATAGAAAAAATACAGAAATATAAAAATTCTAGAGTTTTAACTTGTTTCACTGTTTGTCGATATCAATGTCTGCGACCAAAGGCTATAGCAGACTATTCACTGAAACTTGAATAAAATATAAAATGACCTGAACCACATAGCCTAGTGTTAATTAAGAGTTTTGTTGGACTGTAAATTGTTTGCTGGGGAAGAGCTTCAGCAGTGGCACAGCTCACCGGGCCCGTCCACGGCACATTGCTCCGCCATGTTCCGTTTCAGACGCGTCCCAGAAAGAAGCGTCTCTACGCTCGGCTACGTGTTGAATACGCATCTGTTCCGTTTTTGACACTTCACGTGAGAAGCACGCGTCAATTTACACTATGGAGTTATTTTTGTCTCAAATATATCTGTACACGCACAGAGAGTGATCTACAAATGTTCCTTGATTTGCACACGTGTTTTGCTATCCACGAATACAAATTTCTAATTTGTAACTTGTATTTTGGTTTTTACAAATACACATTATTTTTTAGTATTTGTAAATATATAATTTTCCATTTGTAAAAACAAAAAAGCCATTTGTAAAACTGAAAATTCTGTTTGTGAAGCCTGATTCAGCATTTGTGGATCACCATTCACACACACGCATCTCTTTCCTCAATTACATATTTCTGAGACATTCTTGTCGAGATCCACACAGATCCACAAACAAATACGTCGTGATTCTCATTTTAATCTTATGCAAAGCCACAAAGACACGGAAAGTTACAATCCCTACCTGGCTCTCACTGCCAGATTCCGTTTAACGGAACTTCGTGTGCTGCGTGTCGGTAGGGAGGACTGGCTAGGTCATGGTGGTTTTTATATATATTCATTAATTCCCTCATACAAGTTTCCAAATACAAAACCTAAGCACATCAAATCATGAGACGTAATCATCATCAGTAAACACCAGGACATACTCAGTTCTTACTGCCAGAGACAGAGGCTGCTTTCCCGGGAGAAGTGAGACGCGGAGTCTGTAGGAAGGACTAACCAGTTCACAGTGACTTTTAGCTCTAAATTTGCTGATCCTTTTCTCAAAAGTTGCCAGAAACACAACTGACAACCACGTAACTGTTACGTGCGATGTTTCGTCTTCTGTGGTCTATATGGGAGTCTTGTTTGTGCTCACATAGCATTTTTATCTAATATTCCCCGTCTTTCTGTATCTCCCCCTCTCTCCCTGTCTCTCTCCAAATTGTAAGGACACGTCAACCTGCCTGAGCTTGGAGTCTTCATAGGAGGGGGTGGAAGGAGACAACTCAAGAGTATTTTGAATTTGGACTGCAATACTCATTTTTAACTGGTAGATATTCTTACATATTGTTGCAAGTAAAATTACATATTGAGACAGATAGAGAGAGATGGAGACAGATTTTACAACCTTGGTCTTTTCAGCCAGGTCATTCCAGTATTGGAGCCCTGACTGCAAAGGCCTAAATCCAGTGGTTACATTTTTTAACTTTAGCTGCATAAAGTAAATATATAGGCGTTCAGGAAAGCCACAGGATGCTTATCATCCATTCTGTTCAATGATATAATATATAGACTGTCTGTCCCTCAAACACTTAAATTATTTAAAGAAAAACTAAACAGAGGAGGACTTAATCATAAAAACCTAATAAAATTAAATCAACCTCTGCAACAGGGCAAAATAGGAGACTTAAATGTGGACTTTTATATATGTTAGTACTGTTGATTTCACATTTAAGATTGCTGTTTTATTCAATATTTTAAACTGTCAAATGGATTATTATCAGATAATGATATTGATTTATTTTGTCTTACTTAAACCTGGCTGTGTGATGAAGAATATGTGTTCTTGTGTTCTTATGAAACAACTTGCACTTGTTCTCTCATATGGCACTGAAATTGAGCTGAGAACAGCCGTCCTTGCAATTATTTTTTGAAGTCTGTTTTCAGAATCAAGAATTTACTATCCTGGTATCTTGAAATAACAAAGCTTGGGTTGTAGACCCCACAGACAGGGGCCTTCACCAGACATATATGGATAATGTGATGATGTACCTGATAAAATGTGTATACTGATACAGCTTTTGTAGTCTTTATCTTTATGCTTTTTCTATGTTCTCTGTTGTATTGTTAATTGCTTTTGGATCTTTATCAACTTTGTTGGGATGATTAATCACACCTGCCATTATAAAGCTTGTCAGCCAAATGATGTTTATAAGTAATGTATAATAAGAAAATAGAAATATGGATGTGGTTCCCAGTCTTTCAAACATTCTGACCTGATCGAAATGTTATTATTAAACTCAGTTAGAAATGATTCACTGTGTTGCAGCTTTTAATATCAAACACAGGTATATAAACTCAGGTATTAAGTTTCAATGTTCTCATTCAGCTCTAAAGCAACATTACCTCAGACTGTTATAATTGTGTGGTGTTTGCTGCCCTCAAATGGACTTAACATACAACACTGCACACTGTGGACACCTGCTGTGGATACTGTAGCTGCGTGTATTCTCCAGACATTTAGATATAAGGTGGAAATACATTGGATTAGGGATGAAGTCGGACACCCACAGTCTGTGACTTGTGCTGTTGACTTCATTCATTTGACTCATAGGTCATAATCCCGTTAGTGGATGGAACAAACTAAAAAAGAAATCAAAGTACAAGTCAAATTATTTTTTTTTTTCCCAAAGATGGGTTTTAATCACTTGTTTGATGAACCATAGTTTATGGTTCAGAGCCTATGACTTCACTAAAGCCATATTTCCACCATATGGTACAGCTCAATACTCACCTTTGGCATCCCTACTTTGTTTTGTACAGCAGATAGTAGCCCCATAGTGTCGATAGTAGCTTGGCTATTTAAAAATGCAGGATATTTGTGTCACATCAGGGCTGATTCCCTATAACCAATCAGTGGTATGTAGCTTTGTCACATTACTAAGTATTGGTATTCGTATCGGCTCATTTCACTTGGTACCTAGGTACCAGGTACTTTTAACATTGGGAAAGCAAAAAGAGCAAATAGAGTTGGGTAGAAGCGAGCTGTACCATGCAATGGAAAAGCCTTATAATCATTTTGTGGCTGAATGGGAGCAAATTAGACTAAATTAAATATGGTGGTGTCATGCTTAGGTGTCCACACACTTTTGGCTATGTGGTGTAACACATAAGTATATTGATTGCTTTAAACCACAGCGCTGCTTCTTCTCCAGCGTATCCATAGTGATTGTGCACAGAACATTAGTTTTATTTCATAAACGACCACATCACCACGAATATTAATACATGCAGCTTGTGACATATTTTATTGTCTTAAACGAGAAGTATGCATTCAAGGCACATTTTCCCATATCAATGGCTCCAATGGCAGTGGCTTTGTGTCAATGAATGTGTTTACATGCACACAGTACAACTGCTAAATAGCCCCAAACTTAGCCAGATCTTTATTCTTCATTAGTTGTGCTGTTTGAATGCACCCTCATGCCCCTATAACACATAAATAGAATAATCTAAACATCGCCATGGAAACAGCATGCAGACTACATAACAGAAAACAGCTATGCATGGGATGAGGTGCACACATTTGACATTGCCGCATCGTGTTGAGCATCGTGTTGATATTATCGCTTAAAGGCAACGAAGCACCCACTTTTATCAGCTCAAAGTCAGCTGGGATAGGCGCCAGTGCCCCCATGACCCTGATGAACATATGTGGTTACAGACAGCACATGCACTGTTGTGTCTCGTCAAGTGTGTTAATCGTAGTCATGCTCATGTTCAGGGTTTTATGTTTGACTTCCTGTTTTATTTTGTACTCACCTTTTCCCGCTTGTTTCAGACCCCCTCCCTTTGTGTGATTTTCCCGCCTTTGTAATTGTTTGCCCCGCCCCTGATTGGTTTCACCTGTTTGCTGTCGCCCCATGTATAAATAGTCCTTGTCTCCGTTTGTCTTTGTCGGTTCATCTTGTTCTGTTCGTAGAAGTGCGTGTGACCACCCCATATTCGAGTATTCTCGTGTTTAGAAGAAAGTTTGAGTTGAGTTGTGCATTTGAGTCCATCAGAACTATGTCTGAGGTCGAGACATGCACTCAAAAAAAATATTTCGGGCACTTATGCTTTTCAATTACATAGAAAATTTCCATCCATTTGAATTACATAGTTTTAACAAATTCACTAACAAACTTAATGTGAAGCAAGTAATAAGATTTATGTAATAGTACTAATAAACTCAAAATGACTGCATTCATTTTCACTGTTGGGTTTGGGCAAACAAATTGGCTTTATTAATACTGAATGCATAAACCTGCCTGCTACTACTACACTACTGTGTAGTGGAAGCACATTGAGTTTATTAGTACTATTACATAAACCTTATTACTTCATTCACATTAGGTTTATTAGTTCATTTATATTGAAGCTAACCATGAATTAATAAAAGACATTGCTGAAAACATAATGTTCCATTCAAGGTCATCAAGCTGAATTGAGAGTGCACACTAACACAATGTTTTACTCAGGGATACTAACCAATACCCAAACTCCTGATTTAGAAAGATATGATAGTGTTGAGCAGACATATATGTTAGAAGTTTCTCCTCTTCACGTCTGTTGACAGATTTGTGTTTAGGATATAAGAATAAGGATGTAAGCTTCATGCAAACGTGTCCATTTTCTCCAAGCTTAGTTGCCATCACTCACTGACTCACACAGGATTACAGACCCACTGATATCAGTGAGTCCATAATTCTGTGCGTGGATGCTACAGATGCTGCACCTGTTTGCAAAACTAATAGCCTGTCCATCGACCTCCAAACACAGAAATTAACTATCTTTAGAAAAGTACACCGAGTCTCCATAATAACCAGAAAAATGAGTTACTGGCTTAATCAACTTCGCTCACATCAGTTTGTGTTCACATCAGCAAAGAATCATTCTGTTCAATCAGGCCTTTTTGTTTATTAATTTCCTGCTCCCGCTGAGGTAAACGCATGACATGAATGAGATGTGATTTTTGTTTTTTAACATCAAAGTGGCGCCGTGATGCGTGATGCTGAGTAGATGGATAATTTGTGTGGTGAATTATTTGAGACAAGTTCATTGTTCCATAATATAATGAAAAACATTATACTACACATGCATACATATAGGTAGTGAGCAACAAGACTAACAAATATGTTCATTTTAAGTTAAAATGTAAATGACTTATTCTAAACTTAAACAAGTCTACTCACACCTTAACCACAGTAATGTTGCATCATATTATAGATTCATTTTGCAACAGTGATTTAACGGTTTTGGAAAGCACAAACAAATGTTGTTGTGCAGATTGCTGCGTCAGATCAGAAAATCATCATTTCGTCATTTAATCTTTGGAAGACCTTTCGGATAAAACATCTTGTGACCTGAACTGGACTTGAGAAGCGCAACCCTGAACAACTTGCTTCGTGGTCAAAACTGTTAAATACACATTTTAATATGGAAGCCGCATGTAGTTTGGAGGTTTAAATTCAGAACTTTAACTCTTTTTGGTCACTTTAGGAAACACACTTATCTGAACTTTATGTTATTTATTGCCATAGTCATTACTCATTGAAGTTAGTACATCCTTTTGTTGAACATTTAGCGGACCCAAAGAGCAAACACTTTCTGACACCA
Source organism: Protonibea diacanthus (assembly GCA_028641955.1). Classification (NCBI taxonomy): domain Eukaryota; kingdom Metazoa; phylum Chordata; class Actinopteri; family Sciaenidae; genus Protonibea; species Protonibea diacanthus. The sequence goes on along the minus strand of CM053988.1, from coordinate 16,663,061 downwards.
GAAGAGTTGCAGCATTTTATTGAACACATCGAGGATAATGTGCAGTGGCAGGTAATAGGAAGGTTATCAAAAGGTGAGCAGAGTCCCAAAAAAGAGGAATGGAGACGAAACAGAAGTGGATGTAGCTGGTGGGTGGCAGGGTCATATTCCTGGACGCCAGAGAGATCAGGTTAAACAAAGTGCAAAAACAGACTCCAAAACTTGTCGAAAGTTGCTTGTAGCATTGTTACCACAAAAGAAAATGATCTTGCAGCATCAGGGAGGTTGAACCAGACTTAAATGCTGCCTGGGTTGATCGGCTGATGAGGAACAGGTATTGAGGCAATCAGGTAGGTGAGTGGGAACACAAGGAGAGGGAAAACAATGGAAAAACACTGGGGACTAGGAGGCAAGCAGGCAGCCACAAAATATGGAAATTATATTTATTTTCATTATTGTTCTAACATCATGAATTATTGAATACCATGCTTCCTTTACTTCACTTCATTGCTAACTGCAACATTAGATGCAGCCCCTCTGGAAATAAGCACTGTAGTTGTGAATGTGCTCACCCCGCTACGTGTGATCTATAAACCTGTTCCAACCATTCAATCAACCACCAAGTGTACACATGTATAATTTATAAATCTTTCCCCTCGTCTTGGATATCAAATCTCAATACATCATCTGTGCTGGTGTTGTGGAACAGCAGTCAGAAAGAACTTAATGGTATTGATCTGTCTGGGCCGGGCAGCCTAATGATGGCGGTGCAATGTTCCAATGTAATTTTATTTAATATGATTGGGTAGTCTTTTGTATCTGCGTCAATCCAAGAAATGTTGATGCAGCCTTACAGCACATTACCATCTTAATATACGTAAAATTGCGTATTTTAGACTCCCTGCCATCATCTTCTAGTCACCTTCCCGCTCAACACCCGTCTACTTGTCCCGCCTTCATTGTCATATTTCATAAAGTGCTTTAAAATAAATGCTGCCAATAAAGAGGTGGGGGAAAAAAATAAGAGAATGATTGAGGGCAATCTGGTCATTTTACTGCCAAACGAACTAATTACACAAGACGAGAAATTGATTGTCACAATCCATTGTCTGCTTTCCTTCCTTCCCTCCCGCACTACTCGCTCGCTGTTTCAGTAGGCAGTGAGGGCGTGAAGAAGCTCAATCAGTCGTGATTGATTCAGATAGACCGGATGAGCCGAAAGTCATGCTTTAAGCTTCCAGTAGCTGATGAAGAAGAGACACACTGCTGTGCCAGTGATCATTTATGACAATCGTTAGCTGCCTTTATTCCTAAAGAAGAAGAATTACTGATGGAAAATGGACTGACTTGATATTTTTATGGAAATTGATTGAAACCTTTATTTTTTTATGTCCTCTGTTAGATGATAAATTCTTTTCCATTGTCATATTTAGAAAGAAATAATTTACATGGAACTTTCAGCATATGAGGATTATCAGCCTCCCATTATTTGTGTTAAATAGGCCAAATGTTACAGGATTATAGGTTGTGTTTTTCTTCACGTTACACTGAGCTGATGAAAACAAGCCATGCACTCTTATCACATGACCTAATGTAGTATTCTTTAAAAGTGTTTGAATCATAAAGGAATCACTGAACGTACGTAAGAAATATCCTTGTCAAAACTGGAGTTTAACTGTCACATAAAATCATAGAGGTACAATCTACAACCGGGTGGTTTGAGAGTTGAAATAAATGACAGTATGCCAATCTTTATGACTGGACAGAATGCATTGCTATTTCTGTTTGTATCATGTAAAATCAATATTTTGCGGTCAGATTATTGATTTGAAAAGCCAGAACCACGTCCATAGCGATGATCTATTATTTGTGTACAGTCGGGAATTGGGTATTCAACAAAGCCATGTAATACTAATGGAGGCTCTCTGATTGATTAATTGTAACTGTGATTGCGTAACAAGCTGTATATATTTCATTTAACGTAAATGGGATGGTGCATCTTAATTCATGTTTATAAATCAACTTCCAGACAAAATAAGCAAAAAAAACAACTGCGTTAATGATCATTTTTGGTAATAATCACTGAATAGCTCATTAACCTATATTAATCTATACAGTATTGATAAGATAAGCATGAATGCATTTTGAAAAAAAATGAAATCTGAAATCTATGGTGGACATGATGTTGTCAGGGCTTATGAAGTATGTAGAATTGTTTTATTTGTATAATTTATATCAGACTGTGTGAACTGATCAGGGCTAATAGAAGTGTGGAAGGCCATGCTGCAGAAGGTCAATACTTTATGCCCTTTGCACGTCTGATCGATGACTAGGTGAAGTGGACATTCTTTAGATTTTAGAAAGCCACTATGTTTGTCACCACCAAAAGTTGTGGGGTGAGATGGTTTCAGGCCTCAGCCACTTTGTCTTCTTCAGTGTATTAATCCTTTTAGTTATCTGCAATAATAAAAAAAAAAAAAGGGGGTGAATAAATGTCTTGCAGTGTAAAGACAGGCTGTCTTGACTTGAACGTCTGTTTACAGACAGTAAAATATCTCCAGTTCTGACTCACAGAAACATTATCAGTAAACAGCGTACAGTATGACAGGAATCATCTGGAATAAATGTTTTATCTGTTAAGTTTGAATCAAGAAAATCTCAGCTGGGAGACCGTGTAACATTCTCTGAAACCTAATGGCCATGATTACTGGCACTTATTTTTGTTCTGTTCAGACATGCAGACGTCTACTTCACTTTTATTTTTAACTCCTAACAGTGCAAACGTTGTGCAGGGCTGTTGAGCAGAGCTCTGCCCCTTTTTGATGGGGAAGTTTTTGATGTGATGTTGTGCTTTGTTCCTGTTCCTTCCATCAGCCTAGATTTACATAAACATCACAACGAGCATTAATTTACTCTTTAGGCGGACCGGCTCATCCATTATATGTAGGATTGTCGGTTTGATCCTCAGTTCCTCCTGTGCACATGTAGAAGAGTCCATGAGTGACTCTAAATTACTCCTGATGGCCAAGCTGCCTACAGTGTGTGAGTGTGTGTGTGTGTGTGTGTGTGTGTGTGTGTGTGTGTGTGTGCGTAGGTAGCTGTAAGGTACATTTACGAAGCACTAAGCTTGACAAGTGCTACATGAAAGCAGTCAATTTACTGTATTGCTTGAAACAAGTGTTTATGTCGAAGGAGCCGAACTGCACCTCAACCATGCCACCTATATTATATCCTCTCTTCCTCTTTCACTCTCGCATTCTGCAGTCATGAGGAGGCTAACCTCAGTAACCAAAGAAGTCTGTGTTCATGTCTGTCTCTGGGGTTGTTCAGGGTGGATTTTTTCCTACATTTGATGCTGTTATGGACAGCAGATGTCCACACAGCCCTATTAATAATACATGGTGTTGCTACGGACGATGGTCAACACATACAGTTTAAAATCTGTGGCGAAATTCCCATCATGCAAACCAGGGTTGAGAAACTTTGCAGGCATGCAAAGAATGCAGAGTCTAACTGGGATTTTGACACTATTTTTGTATATTGTAATCATAATAAATATTTTTTTGTGCCCTCGGGTGGTTGTTCTGGCTGAACGGAGCTTTACCTATGTTTTATTTGAGACAAGATAAGATAAGAGCATCCAGGCCTCGAGCTTTACCGTGTAGGCATAGCCCATAACACTGATTCAGAGACAACTGAGAGCCAGTGTTGCCAGGAAGATATGCCCAGTTGATATGATCTAAATTTCAGGGCTTGCTGTACCTGTTGCTTGAGGTTAGTGCTTGTGGTCAGACCTGCACGTACCTCGCAGCGCGCACGTACACGTTTACCATGCTCGTCACATCTCTCACTCACATTCTGAGACACGGACACCTACTGGATGTTCATTTCATATGAGGACCTTGTGTCTCCTCCGTGTGTCTCAACGAAAGAGCCTTTTGGGATCAGTGTAAAAGGTCATCATGAATGCACAAACACACACAGGAGACATGGGGAGCATCATGGGGAGCATGGAGCATCATATTAATTCATACTCTGCACGCACTGTGTACATGACTGTGTATGCGCTCTGTGTTTGCACTGCACTGCATATTAAATAGGGACTGAGCCTCAAAATTCAGGCTGTCCATGGTAAATGCATCTTTCATACTCAACGCCTTTTAGACTGGTTACATACGTGCCATTGTCATACTTTGATGTGGATGTGGAAACTATACATTGCAGAGGATGGTGTGGTTATAGCTTCTTCAATATGGGGATCTGTTGCTTTTGTACTCTTCATTGTACAAAATTATTTACTCTAATCAGTTTTCTTTTTTAAATAATCATCAGACTAATTTTAAAAATAATTAAAATAATCATGAGTTAATCACTGTACCTCTGTTCGCTGGGCACCAACACTTTCCTTTTTGAACTGATTTTAAAATATAGAAAATAAACTCTAACTAGAGCTGTTGCTTGATTGAGGATGCTTCATTGCTCGCTGCCATCACAATCTTAATCATCATTAATTGATTTTTTTTGTGCAACTTGTGGGCAGCAGGACAAAGTGGAAAGAAAGCTTTGGCATATTATCAACTTAAGGTTGTCATATCACGCACAAGAAGCAACATTATCATCAATATGGAATCCTGTTTCTGATGAGTTGTCCAATTAAAAACTTTTTTTTTTACTTTGGTCCTTACCTTACCTTGGAGATGTGTATGTATATCACCATGCTTTGTCTGCTGACGTGTTGGTGCAGTCAGCTTATCAGAGCTTTTCTGCTGTCAGAACAGTTGCCTGCTGCGACTAGAAGCAAACCTGCTGGAAGTGGTCTAAAACAGAAAAGTTGTGAGGCTTAAAACCAAAACAGTGAGCTCAAAGAAAGATTAAATATCCACTGGGACTAAAATGCTCTGTACTGCAGTGTTACCTCTGTGGTCTCTTTGTCACCATCAGTGACACCATTGACATTCATGTGACGCATGCTTAATCTTGAATGATATGAAATATGCAACTTTAATTACAGCCCTATCAATAGTTTATTATTTGGTTAATTTGATTTCTTTTTCAGCACACTGTGACCCACAGAGGTGCTGAACGAAGGCACAGCAACACAGGACAACTAAAAACAGAATACGAGAGCTTCCCGAGGCGTTAACTCACACTGCGTCTACATGGTAGTGGAATAACATTGCGTCTTCCCCACTGTGTGCTGTGGACATCCAGCAAACTCAAGGTGTTTATCCTACCCTTGAAGTTTTATCCGCAGGCTGCTGGTATTTCTCCGCCCAAAAACAAATCACCACTTCTGAAACAACCCACAAAGAAGTGGGCAACTTTCTGCTTTCATCGGCTTCTCTACCATTGTCTGTGTTTACTCATTCCCTCTCCAATTCTTCCTCTGTGTCTTTTATCGATGGATCCTAAAGTTCAGGTCCTTGGTCCTCAGAATGCCAAATAGCATCTAAACTGTTCCACCACAGAGCCCAGCGCCTTCATCGAAGGCCACAAATCAATACACAGTACACAGTCTGGATCTGACTTTTATTGGACACACGTCATGACTGCACATTCAGACTGTTTTGTATTCTGTAACCTTGTGATGTTTAGTTTTTTAGGGTTTTTATTTTCCTCTTTTCTGTCTAATGATTTTTTCATTAAGGATTTTTCTAAACAATTCAACTGCCTGTTTGGAGTATTTCTCCATGTTTTCCCCGCCATGCCTTCAACAAAACATCTAACGGACATCAGACACAATCATTTTGCTCTCGTATACTATTTTAAAGGACTAACTGACACTGAAAAGTCAACCCCTAAAGCACAACATGTTAGCGAGTGACTGCTATTAACAAACTACAAGACTTGCTCAAAGTTGTAAAATGGCTAACGCTCGGGTCTAACTGGACACAGTTCACAGAACAGTGATTCACAGCTGCACATAATCAAACAGAAATGCTGGAAAACAGTGTATTGTCTTTCTTTTTTCACACAGCACAAATAATAGCGATCAACAGTCATTGAACAGTACACAAAACACCCACCTGATCTTACGAGAGGCTGCACTTGACCCGTGATTGTCTGGTCTCATTATCCCTGCAGTAGATAACCGCCACTCTGACTGCCATTGTTTATCTATGAAAACAGGCTGCTCGAGGTTTTTGTTTTGAGTGACGCATTAGCAGATGATAAAAATAAGATTCAACATCGCTGTGACGAACTTCGTACTGAAAGAAATCTTTGTTATCTTTGTTTTTTGGGCTGCTGTGAAGGGAAGGTTTTCAGGGGGAATGCTGAAAGGAAGCAGAGCTGGCCTTTAAAGTTTCCTGCTTCACAAAATGTGCTCACTCCTGTATATTTTGGTACATTTGGTTCCGAACAGGGAAATTACGTATTATTTCAGGAAGGAGGTAAAAATTATTCATCTGACATGACCGCAGTTGTTGTCTCTGTTCATCTTTTCTTTCCAAGCCTTTATATTTGCATCTGTAAATTCTGTGTACTGAATCTGATGATCATGTTATTTTTAAAAATGAAATGCTATTAAGCTCAATATATCTCAGTGTCTTTAAGATTAAAATGATGCACGATAATTGATTATAACAGAATATTTACGACCCTGTCTGTCAAAATACCAGACAAGTCTAATGCAACCTCTGGTTAGGAGACATGTAGGAAGCTGTCATAAGCCAACAGTCTCATCCTGGGATTTTGGAGGTGATTGTCAAGAAGTCCACAATGGGTCCATTGGTGTCATAGGACCCGGCTCTTACCAACAGCCTGAGAGAACGGAGTCTGTCAATCACAACTTGTGCGGGTTCCTGCCTGAAGGTGCATTAATAATTAAGTGGATGGACAACAGTATAATATGAGATATGAGACAACGCCCACCTTCCCCACTCAGCTTTGCATCTGGTGGGCTGGCATGAGTTACTCTCCTTCCCTGTGGTTAGGTTTCTGGTTCTCGCACAGCGGGTGGGCTCAGAGCATCCATTGACCCGGCTTGAGGCAGCAGTGTTTGCATCTGGCGGTACATGCTAGCCTAGGACTCTATGCATGATGAACATATGTAAATAGTTTATCTTCAGTATGCAGCAGCCCTGCTGGCATGCACGATGGTATTTTATCTGGAGAACTCATTAATATTGGAATTTTTGTTTTGTTTGTGTGACGTTATTATTAGTTGCTATTGTAGAGTAAAGTTTAAGGTTAAGGTACTTTAAAAGGCATTTCTGAGATTTCTTTCAAAATACATTAAATATGTTGCAAAATATGAAAAGACTTTGAGCAATATATTACTGAAATGTTACATAGAGTTAGACATTTAAACAGTTTTTCATCAGTTTTCAGTCCATGATTTTGTGGGCGGTCCTTAAAGGGTGGCTCGATGACACGCTGAGGCCACCCGGAGCATACACCTGCACCCCTACCAGAGAGATAGAGGTGAATTCATCTCACTCAGAGTTAAAGTTAGTCATTTTCTGAACTCATCTGACACGTTTCAGTCGCTTCAAAATGGCTGCTTGACTGCTCCCATGAGTGGGCGTGGCTTCAGTATTCAGTGGACACGCCCCCACAGTCCCGGAGCTGAGAACACTGCTCATTTTTACCTGATTTTGACACCTAATTTCATAAATTTGTCAATATTTTTAATCATTCAAATTTGACTGGATGGTTAATAATGCGTTCTTCTTTGGTCTGACAATCTCAGAACACATATTTATTCTTACTTTACACAGACTTTAAGCAAGGAGCACATGCACACCGTTAAATTCTTCATGAGTTGTTCCGAGTTCCTTTTTTTTCTCTCTTTAGCCATGATCTGTGTCAGATCTGACACAAATATTATCCTTTATACCCCAAAGACCTAATAAATAATTACCTTTGAGCGATATTTAATACTACAGACTTTGGAAATAGACTTCTGTGACTACATGTGTCTAGAAGCTTACCAGGTTTATGTTTAGGTCCTGTTTACACTCATTCTGTGCAAAGGTATCTATGTGAGCTGCAGGAGTTATCTTATTGTAACCCTCCCTGTGGAACAGGATGAGAGGAACATACGGACAAACAGACACAGTGAGTGTTTTTGGACAAAAAGACGGATTACGTTGCTAGGAGACCTGACATCAGCTATTTATCCCAGAATCATGCTGAAGCCCACGTGCATTCAGACGCACAGTGTGTGTATGCGTGTGCGTGTGTGTGTGTATACCTCCTCTCCCCACTGCGTCTGTGTCCTTGCTCTTGCTCGTGTTATAAAGCCGTCAGCATCTCCTTCGCTCTCTGTTCTGCGTGCGAGTAAAAGTAAAGGCTGTTTCCTTTTAAACAAAAGTCAACTCAGCTGTGCTTGGAGAATGATGCTTGAGGTTTTACCTTTTTTTTTTTTTTTTTTTTTTTTTAAACACACAGCATTTTGTCTCACTTTTGTCAAGGTTGTAGAGCGAATATCAACTCCCCCACGAGCCTGTGTCTTCTTTTAATCAATGGACTGAATGGAAGCTTAAGACAAAATGCTTGAACGACACTACAGAGACAAACAGCAGGGGAACAAAGAGGAAGCTGCGGGGATGCTGGATTGTTTACCTTTCTGTATTTGATGACTGGGCTCGTAGAGGACATTCGTCTGCCGCTCAGCATTCACTCTGTCTGAAGGCTTGCTTATACAGCACGCTTTAAAGACCTGACGGGTGATGTGGTGGAAGCATGCAGGCAGTTTTTATCTAACCTGATGTGAAGAAAATAAGCACTTTCCTGCTCTCTTGTTCGCCTTCTTCTTGTTTCTCTGTGACTGTGTTCCTGCTTTGGGCTGCAATGAAATGAACACTTCTCAGCAACTTGAGGGATCTTTTTCCCATCTTGTGTGTCACCCCCTCTCCACTCTATCAACTCCATCGCTCCATCTTTTCAAGCACTTTGCAAACTTTTTTTCTTTTGGTAGCTAACTGTCATTTCTTTTCCTCCAAATTACAGTTTTTCCACAGCTCTTAGCCTCTCATCCGTTGTCAGCTCTTCCTACATTGCACCACTCGCTTCATTCTGTTTTTCTCTCGGGCATTTCTTTTTTTCTTTTTTGCCCATATTTTCCTCTCCTCTTTCTCCATTTTCAGCTGTCCACATTTCTCTCCTTTCTTCAGCCTGAGGGCTCCCAAGTCACAGCGGCTGAACATCACATGCACACACATACTGCTTCATACGTTCTCTCCCTTAATTGCCATTTCTCCTCTATACCCCCCCCCCCCAACCAGCTTCCTCTGCACATTTTTTATTTCACCGTTATCTTCTCACAATGTACTCAACCAAGGAGCCCTGGAACTCCACCGAGCAGATCTGGTTCAACGGCTCCAAGGCAAACTTATCTCTAGGAAGACGTGGGGACGATGAGGAGGAGGAAGGAGAGCAGCACCCCTTCCTCACAGATGCATGGCTGGTCCCCCTCTTCTTTGCCCTCATCATGCTGGTTGGACTGGTGGGAAACTCTCTGGTTATTTATGTCATTTCCAAACACAGACAGATGAGGACGGCAACTAATTTCTACATAGGTGAGTAAAGTGATTCGGTTTGTATTGCTGGTGGAGATGCAAACACAGGACGAGCTGGAGATCAGTCGGCTGGGATATATATGTTAACTCCCAGTGCATCAACTTCAAATGTATCATATAGTTATTTAATGCATGGCTCTATCTCTTTCATCTATCCAGCAATGCTTCACTGCATACCAATTATGGGTTCAAAGAGCTTTAGGGGTCCGAAAGGAAGCTCCATGTAATTTCAGTCACTCTCCGTTTGCACAGTTAGCACACAGCTCTGCATTAGCTGTCCATGTTCATTACAAGTTTGACTTTAACCAAAAGAGATATATTCAGGTGTGTCCTGAATTGAAAATTGTTTCTTTGACTGGATACCTTAATTAAAATTCCAAACAGGTGAACTGAATTATCTGCCAGAGGTGTTTTGGAATAATTAATTTGTGCAAGTAAGCAATTTTTACAGCCCAAGAGCTTAAAGAAAGAGTTTGTGTGTGAGCTTGCAACACACAAGGTTTGGCAAGTCTGCAGAAAATGCTTAGGGGACTCATGCTATTAAAGTAATGAGTAATAAAACATGTTTAAAGTCCAAACAAAGCAAATAAATGACATTACATTTGTTGCCATTGTCAGATTTTTTTTTAGTTGGATAATAAAAACACTCATTTAAACATTTCCATGGATTACTGTTTGGACAATATTAACAGCTGCATGCATTAAGATAAACAGTTAGCCAGTCTGTGTCATTAATGAGAGCTCCAGTTAAACCTCAAATGTTAATATTCAATGTAGAAAACATGATTTAAATACGGTGTTCATGTTTGTTTCAGTATATATTAATGTGAGAAAGGTTACAGCCTCCTCATCCCCCCACATAGATTTGAGATTTTCAGTGAAGCAGGGGCTTTAGTGGATGTCAATAGTCTCATGCTTCACGTGGATCATCATTTATTTGATAAATCTCTTTCCATAGCACTTTATTACATTTGGTTTTTATGTATACAGTGAAATATAAAGACGCACTCCTATTCCAGGCTTTTTGGGAGACAAATTGAAATGTACATTAATAACAGGTGGACGGTGAAGAAGTTATTGATGTATTCATGGGGATTTCATTAATCTCAGGTGTATCTGAGAAATCAAAGCAGTGCATCAATCATGAACCAGTCTTACGCCTCCTCTGGTTTTCATTGTCCACTGACTTGAAGCCTGGGGGATTTTTTTTTTTTTTAAAGCCAACTGTAGCGTGTCTGACAGAGCTTAGAAGAAGAATTGCAAAGGTGATTGATGAAGCGACAATTGTAGGAAGATTGAAGGTTCCCACAATCCACATAAGACGAGGGTGGAAGAAATACAGAAATGCATGTGAATAAGACAAAGCATGCATTTCTGAGGCGTGCTGTAGAAACAATTTGTCTGTGTGTATGCATATTGCACTGTATATGTGACAAGAATTTGATCTGGGTGAATGAATAATATTACAAGGCCACAGCACTGAAACTGTTTTAATATTCAGCAACATTAGGGCATTAGAGCATGCACCATCTGCCGCCCTTTCAACGTAACGGTCCAGCTACTATAGCATGATTAGATCAGCTACTAAAACAAATAGGAGACCGTATGTGGTGTAGCAGACAGAGTGACAGATTAAACAGGAAAAAGAGAAGCTGGATGGCCGAGGTTATCAGTGCAATTACACAATCTAAACAGGAATTTCATATGAGGGTATTGATATAGGCAATGTGCATTTAAATTAAGCATTGCAAAAGAGTGTAAGAGTCCGTGTGTAGGTGTAGTCAGTGAATCGACAGCTGTGAGCTTGATTTTCTAAAAACAGCTACAGCACATGGGTGCTGATTCTGAAGTAGTCTACCTGTTGTATACCTGACAACACCAAAACACGAGCAGATACAGTGATGTGGTGGTGTCCACAAAACTAAGTATAATCACTTTATTTTACAAAGAGAGGTTCATGCAGGGATGCTGGGATTATTTTCTGGGAGGGCGTGCTGTAAACATGGACAGACTGGAAACACCCAGGATTTACAGTGCAGACGCACTAAATTAAAACCAACAAGACATTTGCAAAAAGGCCAAAATATAAAGACTTTATAAGCCTAAAGTAATCATAACCTTAGGCAATGCAGTTTTTCCTTGGCTCTGCTTTGTGCACAATCATCCAAAATACCATCAAACTCAAATATATTTGTCCGTTTTTCAGTTTCAGTAGCTATGAGAAAAAAGTGCCTTGAGGTGTTTTTGCATCACATTATTATTCAGTTCATTCTTAACCTTGACAATCGTTGTGAAAAACATTGTATCGCCCAGTTTATATTAGTCTATAGCTGTTTTCCTCTGGATCAAACAGTCATAATGTGCAAATATATCTCATGTAACTGAATTTTCACAGCTGTGACCTGTGGCCAATAAAGCGTATGCAGTTTCTAACCATTTCTTAGCATTCATGACTGAAACTCTCCTCTCTCATAGTCTTAGTTTCTTTTGATTATTTCTCACTTGAGATCTGACATTATGAATGGGTCTACTTGAACAGGTTGGAGGAGAAGACAGTGGTCAATACTTCCCTGCGCCTGCCTTACAGGCTATAGATAGCCTATTGACAATTTTGGGACTGTGTAACCCCCAAACAGGCTGTTTCAAAATCAAGCGGGCTGTGGTAAAAGGAAGCTATTGCACCCCCCGCGCCCTTATTTCCAACATCACTTGGTCTATTTAAGAGCCCATACCGCATCCATGTGACAATCTGCACAATCTTAATTGAATCACACTTACAGTCTCTAGTTCCAGTCCATGTCCAACGATATTCAGATCAATATCACAGAATGAGACTTTTGTGATTGGAGTAAAACATGTTGGGGGCGGCTGATGTTGTAGAGAGGAGGATCAACAAAACATCTGTCTTAAACATTGTTCAGTTCCTGTTTCCAACCAGCAGACATACAGTATGTTGTTTTTTGCGGTGTACAAACTGTAAGTGCATTATAATAAAGCTGTATCATCCTTCAGGCTATTAAAATCACTGTATATCCATTGTCAGGCTGAGGATGGTGTTTGGACATTTCTTTTGAAATCACTGAATAATTCATATGACATTTTCCTGATACAACCTTAGATACACTCTGTAAGAAAGACATCCTGCATGTTACTTTCTCTCTGTGCAGCAAACCTGGCTGCCACTGACATCATCTTCTTGGTGTGCTGCGTCCCCTTCACCGCCACCCTCTATCCTCTCCCTGGATGGATCTTCGGCAACTTCATGTGTAAATTTGTTGCTTTTCTACAGCAGGTAAAAATACGACTCCTGTTTTTTTAATCTTACAATCATCATAAATACATTTTGGCTCAGAAATGTGCTTTTATGTACACAGGAGTGTCGCAGGGAGGCATTTATCACATTGGGTCATTGGGTTTTCTCTCTTATTAAACTGAATTTCTAAGAAAATATTTCAATAAGTATCTCCACAGCAATGACATTTAGGATCTTGGTACAATCAAATGTTTTTCATTTGAGCAGCCAAATATATACTGATTTCATAACTCCAGTAAGTCTTTTTAAAATCACAGTAAAAGTCATTATTGTCTTTATTTCTGGATTTTTAAGAGTTTAGAATGAAAGTGAAAGGAAATGTATGAAAGTTTCCTTTACACAGGACAGTTGATGGCAATTTTAAAGTTTAAAGTTAAACTCAAAATAACACAAAGAGATTAATTTCATTTCAAGTCCAATATCGGATTTCATTTAAGCTCTGTTTAAATCTTACCAACTCCTGAGGGAAATATGTGCAGTTCAATGCTAATGTTCACCAGCAAGTCGCTAACTCTCTGCCATCTGGTACCAAAGACGTAGTGGACAGTGGGTTTATCAGAGCTTCTACACTGCAAACAAACAGCAAAACAGCCAGCTCCGGCTGTAAAGTGGGTTGATGAGAGCAGCGAGATGAGCCCAAAACAGTAAAGCGTGGAATGTAAAACCAAAACAATGAGCTGAAAGATGCTAAAACGCTTTGTAGACTTGAGCGGGGTTTGATGATAATTCTCTGTAGGTTCGCCACATACTGGTGCAAATACTGGTGACAAACAGTGACACCCTCTTTGGCAACATAAACCTTTTCTAAACGTTGCTTCTACTCTTTGCTCTGCAGCACTGCTGCAGTAACAGACACAGTAACAGACTATACTGTTAATCATGCACACAACGCATCAGTGAAGCTAAACCCCTAAGCTTACATATAATTATTTTATTCTTCCATGCGCAGATGTATCATCAAGGAAGAGCCGAGGGTACAACCTGTTGACTCAATGCACTTTATTTAAAGAGGAGAGCCAATTAAAAGATCCTTAAATGCTCAGCGAGTGACAAAGTGGGCACGAAGCTCAACTCTGAAAAGGCCACACTGTAATTACACTTAACGTTAATAACGGTGAGATACTCTATAAATATGCACACTTGACACCCAGACTCCGATAGCTTGAAAAGGTTATAGCCCACATGGGTGGAGGGTGTCCATAGCCATGTTTACATAATAAGCAGCTAGTAAAGTTCTGTTTGTGAGGAGCTTGGGTTTAAAGTGCATCTCATTCATTATGAAGGCAGACAGGAGGAGTAGATGATCTGTCAGGCTTAAAAAGTGAAGAAATGTTCTTTTGATAACGCATAATAACTTGAAGTAGATGGTGACTAATTTAAGCACAAAAGAAAAAAGATGTCAGTCTGAGAGGCAGGCCAAGAACGCACACAGGGAGGGGGAAAAGGCTAAAAGCATTTTTAATTGAAAACACTGAGACGTGATTCATTTTATTCCTCTGAACATGGAGATTAGTACCTTGTGAGCTGGTCCTCGTTGAAACAGTGACATCCCGAGGATGTCGATTCTGCCTCAACCGCGTCCTTTGGAAAATGGAAATAGCAACTGTCTGTCAAACCTGTCTTGTATCTTTGGACAGCTTTTCGGTTTTAACACAGACAGTTTAATTCTGTAACTCTGCATGCCTGTTGAAATGTTATAATCAGCCCTATATGAAGGGAGACCTGGCAGCATTAGTTGTTGTACATGCATGCAGTAAGAGAAAGGTAATTAGGCTTTTAATGATTATAATGAAACAGGAGAACTAACTGCTCATTTCAAAGAAATATGGACGGTTAACCTGAGTTGTGTCTCAAAATTGACTCAGTTCAATGAAAACAACCAAAGGGGGGCAGCAGGTGAAATGAACCATGCCTGCTGTGTTTACACCCATCATCAGTTTCTGTTAAAGCAACATGACGTGACAGATTACCCGACTGCTGCTACTGTTTCACAAAGTACAATTGATTGCACCACAGCAGAGAGAAACAGACTGTTGATGAAGACTCAGCAATTAATTGAAAAGCTGGCAACAACACACAGATTTTCCTTTTTTCTTCCAGTTTGTCTTTTTTTACTAAGCTAAGCTAACCCGCTACTGGAATACAGGTAGTGTTATATTGAACAGATGAGCCAGGAAACCAGTTTGAAAAAAAAAACAGTTTATTAGAGAGGTGGAATAGGAGGATTTTAAGGTCAAGGTGGTTGGAGGGGTCAGAGATGAGGGCATGTGCAGGGAGGTGCAGCGCTGGTGGTGGCGAAATCCAATGAGCAGAGAGGATGATGAGACTGTGGCAGGCAAAAGAATCCTGAGGCAGAGCAAAAACAGGATTAGGAACAGGGCGATCACAGCTGTAGCGTTCAGCTGTAGCAGCTACTAGAGAGACGAAGAACGATGTGGCGAGTTTGGAAGGTGGAGCCTTTTATCCTGTCCAGGTTGACTGGTTGATGTGGACGCAGGTGTGGTGGTAATTAGACAGGTGAGACAAACAAGACACACGTGACACAAAGGAGAGCGAAAACAAAGGAAACACAACAGAACAAAGAGGGAACGATGAGGCAAAGTCTTGATCCTGTATCATGTATTGCAGTAACGACATACTTACCTTAAGGTAAGCACCTCAGAACTGTATTTAAGCAAAGTACTTAAGTAAATGAACTTAGTTCCTTAGAGTATGAGAGTAAGTCACAAATCAAGTCTTGCTGCTTAAGTCAAGTCCACATCCTCAACAAGTCATTTCGTACTCGTCATAACAGACAGTATTAATACAACACGATCATATTAAACTTGCATCAAAGCCTGGAGTGCAGGACGCACATCACCCCAGTTCAACCACTTAGTTTACGTGAACTCCTTATCAACTTTTAAATTGATACATATTACACAATGTGCTTATTAATTCTAAAGCTGTAGGATGGGGAACTGTTGCAGTGACGACCTGTGTCAAGCATTTCAGGGACAGCAGCAATGTTCATGACACTGCAGACTGTTTACAGTACATCCTGCAAAACCACATTATGAATTCATGCTGGCTGCATAACTCACCTTGAGGACGAGTCCAGTGATCCTCCAAACAGACTTTACCTAACCTCTGCTTAAAAACAAGCTCAATCAAAACTTACCATAAATGTATTCAAGTCTTAAAGCAGTATGAATGTCCCAATAACACACAATGGATGTCGTCAGAGTGTTACCGAAATACAAAAGAAGCGCACATGATCTTCATCACATATATATAATTCACAGATGCTACTTTTCATCCATTCCTGTTACGAGTTTATTTTTACCATGAACTGAGTAGGTTGATGCAAAACAGACACCACTTGCAGGAATCCCTTTGAAAGAGAGGTGTTACATCTCCCTTTATACTTTTGTGTGGGTTTTTTTTTTTTTTTGTTACCTTGGAGAACCATCTTCCAATACAGAGTTTTCTGCTTTTTACACCTCTTTCATCTTCTTCTCTGTTATGAGAGAGGAGCTTCAATATGTCTGAGTCACTGGTGTCGTATTGGGAAAATCATAGGAGTTACTGCAATATGTGGGAAATTCAAAGAAAGAGACACAGGAGAGCTCATCTCCAACCTACGTCATCATTAAATCAGGACACTAATCATAGAACAGAATCCTAGATTTTTAAATATTTAAAGTTATTGTATGAATAAATTACAATAACAGTGAAAGATCAAAATAAAATGTTGAGGCCTTACCTTTCTAGTTGTTGTCTTCGTATTTATTATTCCTTATGTTCTATATTCATAATAAAAATTGCACTTCAGGCTCAGAGATGTCAAAGATTTTTCATGAGTGCTGAGTATGAATAATAGATAATAGAAAGGAATATGTTTTGTTTTCCAATGTTTTTATTGGAAATTCAGCTTAAGCTTAAGCTCATCAGCATAAAAGAGAAAATGAATGGAATAGTTGGATAATTTGAGAATTATATATGATAACAAGTTTTTTTTTAAAGTCACATTTAACTGGAATTGTCTTTTGAATTTAGCACAAAACACTGAAGACAAGAGATTCAATTAAAAACACTGAACGGCCACAATAATGTTCATTTTCTGTGAAAACCATTTTATACCTAATGAACGGGAGAAAGTCTCAATGACGCTAATGCTGTTTTTCATTTAGAGGTGAAACGAATAAGACAGAAATAGCTCTCTAGGGCAAGCCGGGAGGAGGTGACTCTTCAATTTTGCGCTCTCTCACCAAAATCTTTAGAGAATTTATTTTCCAGAAAAAATGTGCAACCTTTGTAAAACATAATGCAATCTTTCTACATCTCGTTAAAGAAATTAAACGCTCTTTTTTCAATATCCAGCCTGGTTCTTTTGAATAGACTCAGTGCATTAAAGATAACAGGTAATGCGCTTTTAACGCACTTTCTTAAGAAATGAGAAATTACAGCACCCACTTTCTCCGCGGCCTCGACACTGAACTCGCCGTGACCCCTTTCTGTCTTTCTCATCATATCCTTTGAAACACTGATGTGGTGCTCCAGACCTCCGGAGGGTAATGGCTGCTGGCTTCATAGTCACAGATAAGAGGTGGAGAGAAAAATAGAAAGAGGCACATAGGAGGGATATAAGAGGAACAAAATTAGATCCTATTTGGCGTATTTCCAAGAGCGCCAGAGAACTTTTGACCTCTCATTTTTCACCACGGCGCTTATTTCACGGCAATATGGATTCATTCACCTTCGCAGGGCTCAGTGCCATCCTCAGAGGTTTGTGTGTTTGACGTGAAGAAAATTCATTTTTGTGAAGAGACTGAAGTAATGTACAGATGTAAATGGAAATACTTGGAGTGCTTTCTGTTGTAGAACACAGTGAAGTGTACATGCAGTGAAGTGATACACCTGTAATGGAAGGAAAAATATAGTCACACAAATCCCACATTAGACTATAAATTAGCTTCAGATGTGTCTAAGTTTAACTAAATCGAGCATAATTAAACCACATTAAAATTTCAATTCACTGATTTGTTCATATGTTAATTAAAAATACTTGACATAGAAGCAGCCTCCTCTCTGCTTCCTGTTCCTCTGTACTGTATCTTCCCTCCCTGGCTCTCACTCCTCCCACATGCTCTTCACTTTAAAAGCATGAGAGCTCATTAGCTCAAACCTCAGACAAGTAGCAGAGCGGCTATGAAATAAAGCCGGTGTCTTGAGAACAGAGGGAAAAAAAACCTGCTTAAACTGCTTCTTTGCTTCTTAATAAGGGGGGATGATCGATGCGGCTGGATACGCAGGACATTAGAGAGGTGGCAGCCAACTTCTTTTTCAATTAGGCCCCCCACTTTATTTTTCATCTTGTAAAAACATTTTGAGTTTGTAGAAATAACCACTTTAAATTTGTTGTACAACTTTTATACTTACTACATTTAGCTGATAATTCAAGGGACAGAGCGGTACTAAATCAACCCAGAAGAAAAACGCCATATTAGGGGTTAATGAACACCAAATATATTTCCATATCAAAGCAATCTCACAGTTTACAGCAAAAACAGTGCGCCTGGCTTTGCTGATTTAACTCAGTTGTTTTTCTGTCTGTTTGCTTCTAACGGCTCCATTATCATTCCTTTTCTCTCAGTATGAATGTAACATGTAAAACATTTTGAGTGAAGTCTGTTTTTGTGACCGTGAGATAATTCAAATAAAAGTTGACAAGTTTACGGTGCATTGCTTTTCTAAAAACCAGCTTTGGATGTCATTTTGGGCATTGGACTGCAGCGAGAAAAACCTATCCTGATTCCCAGAAATCATTACGCACATACTTTCTTGTTTTGCCAAATACATTTTGAGGGAAAACGTAATTGCTGCCTGCTTTATGTTTCACGGCAGTGTTTCTGCTAGTGCAGGAAGTGCTACATTTTTGTACCGCACGCAAGTCATGGGGAGATGGAGACCAGGATTTACATCCTGAGCAGAGGGTGTCGCAAGGTTTGAGTATTTAGATTGGGGTCAGAAAAAGATTGTGAAATTAAACTAAACTGCAGTGTTTCTCTAAACTTAACTGAGCGCTACTAGTGACTAAAAATAATGGTGTTTTATCAGCCTCAACACAGAAACTCATCCAAAAACTGTGAACATGTTTCTAAGACTGTCAAAGCTCCAGCAGACTTTTTGTGTTTCCAGCACAGACATGTTTGCTCTTTCGAACTAGACGAATAAAAATGTTATTTCTAGAAGGTCATACATATTTACAGAACACAATGTACGTCTACATCATCGATATGTTTTACTGTCTTTCTTAGGTGACAGTCCAAGCCACGTGCATCACTCTGACAGCTATGAGCGGTGACCGCTGTTACGTCACCGTCTATCCTCTGAAATCTCTGCGCCACCGCACACCGAGGGTAGCCATGATCGTCTCCATCTGCATTTGGATCGGTTTGTCCTGCTTGTTTCCTCTGAGCACATTTAATACTCTTTTTTTTTTTTTAAAACTAAATCACCACAGATTTAATTTAATTCGATGTAAAATAGGTAAGAGAATTAGCGTACATGATCTCTATGACTTAAACTAACACAGTCCTTGTCCTTGTCCAGGCTCCTTCATTCTGTCCACCCCGATTTTAGTGTACCAGCGTATAGAGGATGGTTACTGGTACGGCCCAAGGCAGTACTGCATGGAGAGATTCCCCTCTAAGACACATGAGAGGGCTTTCATCCTCTACCAGTTTATTGCTGCCTACCTGCTGCCTGTCCTCACTATTTCCTTCTGCTACACTCTGATGGTGAAGAGGGTGGGACAGCCTACAGTCGAACCTGTAGACAACAACTATCAGGTATGGATGAGGGTTGTTTTGCTTTCCTTTGTGCTTAACTGTTAAATGTTACATTATGTAACAACTACGATCAAGAAACACTTTACGGCACTAAGTCACACACACCACCGACTATTTTACTTAAAGCGCACTGAAAGTGTATCGTATTTCATTTAGAGTATCTTGATAGACAGTAAAGAAAACTGCTGCGAACTATAGCTGCTGTTAGCTGGAGTTAGCTCCGTTTGTTAGCTGAGCTGCCCGAACCGTGAGCTCAGAGCAGCATTGGAGTGTTAGTGTTGACGCTGGTACCACAGGTGTTTTGAACCACCGGGAAGAGAAGGTTTTCAGGCAGGGGATTGGGGGATTGCAGTCGAAAAGCAATGTAACTGGGTTTAGCAAAAGTAGAGCGTGGCAGGAGCGAAGAGGCCAAAGAGGACGACTGAGGAAAGGAGAGATGAAGTGAGAGGCTGGCAGATGAGTAAATCTGGGACTGACTTTTAATCGGTGGCGAGAGATTTGTGAAACAAAAGGCTGAAAGAAAGACCCTGAGCTGGGCTTCTTGCTGTTGGACTAGTAAGAAATATTAGCTGGCTGCTATGTCTTGATGTTTGGCTGTTAGCAAAGTTGTCAACTCGCTAGTTTTTAGCACTAATGTATCAGAACAGATACCCGTGTACAACTGTCCATACTGGGGGCCATTTTGAGGGACTACTTTACCAATTTATATGTAATGTTGCTTTAAAGATTTGACTGCGAGCCCTTGCTCCTAATTGTCAGCTAATTAAAACTTAAAAAGGAATATTTTTCTCTTCTGTATATGCCGGCACTACCAGTCCATTTAGAACGTTCTTTATCTTGCTTTTAATGTTGGCTGTCTTTGAAAATGTCTTTTAAAGCGCCTTTCTTTGTAGCAGCTGTAATCAATAGTTTTATAACGACAATGGTTAAAATGACTCATCCTCATAATAACAAACCCGCATAGAATCACCCAGCTTTGTAGTTTGTTTTAGCTCTATGGCACTTTTCAGCATCTTTTAATTAATTGTTTTTGCTTTTACAGCCGGCAGCTTCAATGTTTTGGTTGACTCCCGCTACTCTAATGATGCTTTTCAGCACCGGGAGGCAGTTTTTTTCAGTATAAAAGCTTCAAAGACATAGCCAAAGTCATATACTACCTGCCCAGCACCAACACAAACAAAGTTAGTGACCAGCTGGTGAACATAGTGGAGCATTTAACAGCTAATAAGGCAGATATTTCCCTAAAGAGTGGGTAGACGCCAGGACCGGGGCTAAAAGGATGGTGGATGATGATGTTGTTCTCTAACTTCTGTGTGCAGCTATTTCCAACAAAGTCTGCCATATCAACTTAAAGGTGGATATATCAGCGTGTCCTCAGTGTCAGGTTTAAGCAGTTGTATGTCTTTTGTGACTGTATGAATTATGAATTGACACAGACATCTCTGTTCGGTTGAAAATGTTTTACCTTGAAAACAAACAAGAGACTGAAGGAAACAGATCTAAACACACCTCCTATCATCTTGTCCTTCTCAGGTCAACCTCCTGTCTGAAAGAACTATCAGTATCAGGAGCAAAGTCTCCAAGATGGTGGTTGTAATCGTCCTGCTCTTCGCCATCTGCTGGGGTCCCATCCAGATCTTCGCCCTCTTTCAGTCTTTTTATCCAAACTACCAGCACAGCTACGCCACATACAAGATCAAGACTTGGGCCAACTGCATGTCCTACGCCAACTCTTCTGTCAACCCCATAGTTTACGGTTTCATGGGAGCCACCTTCCAAAAGTCCTTCAGGAAAACCTTCCCATTTCTGTTCAAGCACAAGGTCAGAGATAGCAGCATGGCTTCGAGGACTGCCAACGCTGAGATCAAGTTTGTTGCTGCAGAGGAAGGCAACAACAATAATGCAATGAATTGAATCTGGCAATTAAAAAAGGGAATAATTTTTAATTATTGTTCGTATCCAGGCCAATCGCTGCAAGGAGAAAATTAAACCAGACGCTGTTTGGCAGACACATTCATAGTTATGTTAAAAAAATACAACTAATTAATGAACTGACATGGGGAAACACAGACTCATAATATGGATGGACACAAACAGAGTTTGGCACAATATGTTAGCTGCTCCACTGCCAAAGGCAGGCTGTGTTGGCACATAGCATCATCGATGAACTGCCAAACACCATCACTGAATAACTGTAAAATGTTGATTGAAAGCTGTGGAGTCCATGTTTTTTTGAAAATGACTGATGCCTGAATCTGCAATTTTGAATGGCCTTTGTTGACATCACTGGAGAGAAAGAGAATAATTCAGCTACTGTCTGTATCTGTCGTTCTTTAATATTTACATTATTATGATTTGATTATTTTATTTAATGAAGGGATAGTTTGACATGTTGGCATCTCTTGACTTACTTACAGAAAATGACATGAGAAAACTGTGACTGCTCTTATGTCTGAGCACTATAACGTGACTCTGCAGCCAGGAGGTGATTAGCTTAGCTTAGCATAAAGACTGGAAGCGGGGGGAAACAGCTAGCCTTATGCCAACCGGCACCAACACATTTATAACATGCACACATGAACAACATTCAAATACGTCAATTATTGAGCTTCAGTGAGGTGTTTGTAGGCATAATTTCTTAACTTTGGACACAGCCAAGCTAGCTAACCCCACCCCCCCTTTTTTCTTTGTATGTATGCTACGTTTATGTCTTATTGCAATTGTCATGTTGGACTGATTCTAATTATAAATATCATTCATATTAAATTGCAAGCTGTGATAAAGACTGGGAAACTTGGATGTTTCACACAATATTAAGCCAATGTGTGAAAAACCAGACAATGATTGATGTTTCATGACAGCCAAAATCCATTGTTGAATGTAATTTAACCACATTTAATGTGTGTGATGCTATATTGTCAGTTTATAGTATTTTCAATCCTTAAATGACCAGCTCTGTAATCATATAACCCTCTATAATTGTCTTTAACATGGGTTTTTACCTGGAGGTTGCTGTCTTAGTCATGTTTTTATTCTTGGCCTTGTTAGGCCAATTTTGCAGATACTTCTCCTGTATGACAGAGATGGAGACAAAAGCCTTTTTTTTTTTTTTTTAAAGCCACATTTAACCAGCTGTGAAACAGTGAGCTCAGGATAACACAGGGTTAAAGTTTTGCTTCTCTGTTTGGTAAGAATCCAACGAGACAACGCCAGCAGGACTGTCTCTGCTGCCAAATATGATGAGTGGGAGATGGCAGCAACAGGGGTTACAACCAGCGAAGCATGGACGGTGTTCACCTTTCTTTTGTGTCCCTCACACAAACATTCACAGCTTCCACAATACCTCGTCCACCTACATACACAGGCATGCACACGCACTTTCACCCAGTATATCCAGGTGTTGTTTGCTGGTGCACCAGTTGTGACATCTTTGAGAAACACCCTTGAATGATCTTGTCAAACTGGCTTAACTCCAGATGGTGGAGGTGATCCACATGGCCTGTGCTCTGCATTTTGAGGGGAAACTTATTCGGAGAGCAGCTGCTTCCATGAATTCAGATACGGCCCATCATTACTGATGATTCTACAAAGCCCCTGCCAGCTCTCCACTTCCTAGACGCGGTCCTTTTCTTTCCACCCCGCACAGTAACATTGAAAAAATCTGCTAATGTATCTCTCATTTGAATTGTAGATATTGTAGGACTTGTTGTCTTCATTTGGCTCCATTTGAATTACATGAAAGTGTCTTGAAAGGAAAAACAGCTGGGTTGCCATGATTATCCAGAAAGCGTAGATAACAGAAAGAGGCTGAAGGGTCGTCATTAATTGAGATAACATTTGGGCGCCTTTTGCAAACAAAAGTGGACAAATCTTTATCTGTGACCACCTACAGATGTAACCTACCCGATTCAGTAGTAGATAGTAATTATATGTAACACTGAATACAGTTTCAGCACAACACGTAGCCTGTAGACACACAAATGAACACATTTTTCATTTATATGAAATCTCTCCGTTCATCCATAATTATTACTAGAATGTTATAAAAGGCAGCTAAATAAAGAAATCATGACTAATTTTCATTAGCAAATCCAGCATGGAATAAATGATGTGGCATAAAGGGTTTATTTTTATCTGAGAGCTACTGTTACCAGGTTTAATTCAGTTCAATGCTAACGACAGCTTATTGCCTTTTAATGAATGTGAATAGCGCTGCATTTCTTCCATTTCGAGTTTACTGTGCGTCCGTGATGACCAAAGTCGTCGATAATATGTGTTTTCTGCCTTACACTATGCCTTTTCTCAGATTGTGATTCTCTGTCTGTTCTGGTTGTTTCCTCCGTTAAGCTTCGTTCATGAACAATAAAACAATGTGACCATTTCGTGTTTCACTAGACCTTCTCAAGCCACGAAGGTTATTGAAGGGAAAATGACCAATGACCAGGAGTGATGATTGGATAATTTCCCAGGGTTATGTGTGAAAAATGAAACTATTTAAAACTGTAACTAATTTTGTTGTTGCGCCAATTAGGCATTATCCTGAAAACAGATATTTAGCTGTCGTAGAGCCCTGCATAACTTCATATGACATTCGCACTGACCTTTTGTGTCGACCATTAAACAAAAATAAGCACGTGTATGCTTACTGGCTGATTTTCTAACTGAGAAATTCTGAGAGATTCTACTTAATAAACCAACAATTATCTGCAGTATAACTGAGGGATACAGGAGAACTTAATGCAGAGGTCCTCATGGTTATGTTAGTCCACTCACAACAAACATTTAACAAACCGAGACAACCTTGCCTTGGAGACGTGACCACCTATATACAAACATATTTCAATCAAGAGGCAAGTGAATGAAGTTAGGACAATATCTATTAAACAGATGATATATGATAAGACTTGACAGAGCGTGTTTGGTTCTTAGATTCTACAGGGACATTTGTGATTGAGGGGGGTCTCTCCTGAACAAACCCCTCATGGTGGTGATGGTGGTGGAGGATGATGACTGTTGGGACTGATGGGCAGCTGATGAGGCTGATGAAATGATGCATCTGCACAATGATGGGGAGATAGAGGGGCGCACATACAGCATACAGCAACATGGAGGCAAAAAGAGACAATCAAATCAGCTACCGGATGATGACAGCGAGGAAACACGCTTAAGAGGACTGAATCACAGGACGAAAAAGCACACAAAAGAACATTTTCCTTGACTGAACTTTCACGAGTGCATCACCTTGCATCCTCGCAGGGGAGAGAGGAAATGAGGTGGCACACAATAGAGGAATAAGAAGAGCTCTACACTTGGACAAGAGTGTGAGTACCTCTGTTCTAACTGGATCTGACAGAAGCACATCGTAGCAGCAACTTGTCAGCAACAATTTCGCTATGACATAAACCATACCCTGCTTTATCTATTTTACTGTAAATGGGATCATAATTTACAAAATGAACATCATGATGGATGAAACAAGACTTGAAACTAGCAATCAAGACCATGAACTCATAAGAAAACATTTAATGATGTAATAAATCAAGTCAAAAGTAAGGGCATTTTTGCATAGAGTTACAGAGAGAGAGACAATCAACGTATTTTTGAAGCTCCCCTGTTGCCCATTAGAGAAAAACAGGTTTCACCTCTGGATTGGTTTCTCTTTTCAGGACTGGAAGCGCTGTCCACTATTTATAATGCAGTCTATACATAGCCGATTTAAAGCCTGATAACTTTAATAAGGACTTGAGATGCACATGAACAAGAGCAAGACGGATAACGTTGTGCGTCTGAGTCTGTTTATGTGTGTGATGTAGACAGAACAGAACACTTACAAACAGTGTGCACAATATAAAAGAAAACCTTCCTCTTCAAATGTCAGTGAGAAAGATGTGTGCATTATATTACTATTAATTTTTTTTGTCTTTAAATGTGTCATAAGCAGCTCTGCAGATCTGATCTATGGTACGGCATGAAAAGCATAACAGAAAATAACCTGATTCCCCATTGTTGAAAAAAAAAAAAAAACAAAGGAAAAAATGACAATAATGCCACAACAACCCTGACTCACTGTTCCTGAACAGAAGATCTACCCACACTGTGCACCAATGTACTTAATGTGATCCACTGAAGCACTCTACTGCTGTTTATTTATTTCTGAGCTGCTGACTGTACTTTAACTGTAACTCTGAAAAACACATGTACAGTACAGGCAACTTTTACATCACGCTGAACTAAATAAAGGCTGCAGGAAACAGCGAATAGTCAGAATGTGGGAGGCTTGATTCACTGAAAAGGTTTGAGGCAGTGACACAAAGGCTGCAGGGCACTCGTGTACACTCATTGTACTCAGCGTGTCGAAGCTGATGCGCTCCTCTGTGACTCTTAATATTCGTCATTGTGCATTTACCCTGTATAGACTGCCTTTGTGAACCCCGACTGTACGTTTTCAACAAAGACTTTCTTCCTCAGCTGTTGAAGCTTTGTGTTCGAGTGAAGGACACAAATGAAAGACGGAAAATAGTTGTTGATGAGATTCCTAACCCTTTCAGATGATCTGTGATGCAACAGTCTGTTACATTTTAAGAGGAAAACAGGCTTGAGTACATGATTAACTTTGAAAACATGGTGACATAACATAAAAACACTATCCACACCAATCCAAAACAATAAAAAATAAATAACTTAACTTATCTAAATTAATAAAAATACAATGATAGATTAAAAAAACAATGTTTCAGAAACATTTACATGTAACACTGCAGCCCCTTCACTACCATTTTGGATCTGTATTGTTAATGGTGTCCACCGTTATTCTCCTTACTTCACTGAATGGCGGGCGGTTACTTTTTTGTACGTTTTTTTTTTTTTTTTTTTTTTACTGCATCATCCTCCTGCCACTTCCAGCTGTGCTCATCTCTATGTCACCACTTGATATTCTAGCCACAACCAGCTCTGCACCACCACCGGACACCCCGTCACTGCCTCCCTCACCTGTAGTGCAGAGGTGGTAAAGAAAGCAGGATTTGAACTTCTCTCCTGAGCTCGATCTTTCAGTTTTATATTCTTCACATAGTTTGATTCAAGCACAACCTCTGCATTTCAATGCTACCCACATGGAAAAACAACAAAACACACAAGAAGTTATTATTACTTCCTAGAGCAAATGATATGATGTCTTGACTTGTAAGACTTGTCTCGTCCTGTGATTCATTGTTAGAAATCATAAAGACAACTTCATCTGTATCTCTTTACAGAGGATGCAAAAGTTTTTATTCCTCTGTCACTAGATTAAAGAAAGTTGTATCCAAGAGAAAAAAAAGGAAAATAAAAAACTGAAGTTTACCTTCTTGACCTCTGAACATTTCAGTATATTGAATCAGACAGCTGAATATTTTTCTTCCAAAACATCGAAAGCCTTCGTTCTGTCAAAGATTAGACTGGAAGATATATTTCATAACCAGCTTGTATTTTGCGTGTTACTCCTCTGATTACATCACATCACTCTTTGCTGTGGTTTCATTTTTGTTGATTCTTTCACGGAAACAGTTTTCCTACTTTCCAAAGCTGTGTGGGTTTTATTTCATTTACAGTTGCTGCTTAGGGAAACTGCTTGTTTTTTTTAATGCTGCAATGTTCTTTTTGATTTTCAAGTTTGGTTGCCGTCAACCTTTTTTCACCCCGAAACGTTTACAGTCTGGAACTTTCAGACTTTTTAATCCCGTGTCAAGACTGTGAAATAACATAAACATTCGTGTTTGTTTCTCTCCTCATCACCGCGGCATTTCAGTTAAGCTCTGAAAAAACAGAAACAAGGCCGGCTGCATCTCCGTCACCAGTCAGAATGTTGACATTGGAAGATTTTCCAAAACCATGGACATCTTTGAATGTTAATTCCCGATATTTTTAAATTGGCTCATCCTTTCTTTCCCCCTTACTATTTGTGTAGGGGCACAGCTTTGCAGCATGCTAATCTCATTTACAATAAAGGTTAAAGACAGCATTTAGCTTCTGACATTTTTATTGGAAGCAACTGTAAAACTTGTCACTGAGATTGCTTTTGGTGATCTGCAGCAACGTGTGATTAAATATCACTTATAAGTGCTTGAGAATCTTCATGTCAGGTTTTATGTGTGACATGCCTAATGACTGTACTAAAGTGATCGAAGAGAAAGTGGTTACCCTGCTTAAGCCTTTACTGCTGTTGAAGCATGTTATCTACTGGTGAAGTCCCAAATATATGCACCATCTAATTGTGTTTGTCTGTCAGTTGTTGGTGCAGGTAGTGTGCAGTGGGTTTGTAGAGGATTTTCAGTGAAAGCAGCTGTCTGCTGCAGCCAAAAATAACACTAAACCCATGAGAAAACAGTAAAGTTACGGGCCAGATCGCTATGAAGCTCTGCAGATAATCTCTTTAGGTTGATCACGTCGAGTGACCATTTTCATGTTGTCATGTTGTTATTATTACTTTGTCATTTTATGTGAAAGGGACAACAGACTGGCAACAAGTCCTCACAGCGTTGAGGCAGCCTCTCATGACAGATCTGACCCGCTATAATGTGCGTTTAGTCAGTCACTGTGCCATCCTCTGTAAACAAGTGCAAGCTGCAGTTCAGGGATTATCAACAAATGTAACCACTGTTTACATTTTTTCAAATAAATGACAATTTTCTGCATTTTTTTGTTTTCCTGTACTGAACCTTGACTCCAAAGCTGAGGTGCATACAGAACTGTGCAGTACTGCCTGCAGTGGTTAGAAAAGTTTCCAGATTTTGACTCCTTCCTTTAGCGTTTCAGAGAGAGCTGCACATCATGGTTCAGTGATAGCTTATTGTAATGCTAATTTAATATTCAGACTGCGTTAGGATCCTTTTCTATGATCGCTATATCACTAAGTTGTTGGATGAAAAGAGATTTAACTGAAAAAAGTGAATTGTCATCTGAGGCTTCTGCAGATGGATTTGTTTTACCACCTTTGTCAAAGACTTCTTTTTATATTTCACTGAAGGAGGCTGGGTTGGTGAGGGTTTTAACTCAGGTTACACTCCTTGTAGTCTCTTGCTGTTCATTAAAGATTCAGGCGCTTCTCTCTTGGTTGAACGACTTACTTTTATGCTGTAAATGCATCGTGCACGTTGCAAAAAAAAATGGGTCCAAGCCTTGTGAAATAAATCAATGAAGCGCAACACAATGAATGAACCAGTTTTGGCAGTGATGCCGGAGAACGGCGTATTGAGAAGAGGCCAATTAGTTTAGCTCGTTCCAGCCTCATATTAAACAGTCTGGATTGTTCTTTAATGTCAGTAATTTGTCTTCTTTAAGCCCTCGTGTCTTTGTCTTTTCGCTGAAATGAACAGTGTGACGGCATCTCTGTCTTTTTGTTTTTCTAAGTTTGCTGTGGAGTAATTAGACCGTGCATAACCCTGACTTCAACCCCGTCCAACATTTTTGGCTTGCATTTGAAAACAGACTGTGTGACCAACATGTGCGTCTGACCTCCCCATGCTCTTGTGGCTGAACAGAAGCACTTCCCTGCAGTCTAGCTTTTAAATATTGTGGAAAGCTTTGCAGAATAGTGGTTTGAAGATTGTCATTAATGCCCATTGGAACCATACCACAAATAGATGAACTGTACAGTGATGTCCACACCGTACACCTCACCTCTTATACTGCATACAACTTTGTCTGAGTTGATGAAAACATTACATTTTTAATTAACCTGGTCTTGACATAATTAATTACTTTCTTTCACATAATTTAATTAGATTTTTTGGCCACCACTCTCATTTCCCCTGCAGCTCTGGGTAGGTAAAATCTGACTGTATGTGCACTAGTTAGTTTTTTTTTTTTTTTTGTCTGCTGGACAGGTAACAAATAACAGTGAGATTATCGGGACTCTCGCTGAAAACAGATGCCTGCTGTGACTGGAAACAACGCTGATGAGAGTGATGAGCCTGAACGATAAATGAGCCGGTTATACAACCAAAACAACGAGCTGAAAGGTGCTTTGTGGAGCTGAGAAGGATTGTGGAGTCAGGTGAATGTTACTTTACACACACACACATTTCACATTTAACCACGTTAATATGACACTGTGCAGCTCTGATTTGACACGTAGGTGCTATAACGGAGACAGCCGCTGTTTTTTTCTTTCTCCACGGTACAATGTATTGAGATTATTGCCCTCTGATTCGGATCTTAACACTGACATCTGTTGACTCACACCTTCCCAACAGATAATCACTCAGCATCCACCCTCACTGCTTTACCTGTCCACACTTGTTGTTTGGACGTCTCAGGTCCAGGTCAGGTTTGTGCAGGCTTCATTTCAACTCAGATATCTCTCACCTCACAGCAGAGCTCCCTCTCCATTAGGCGAGCAGAAGAAAAGATGTCGCTCTTTAAGGTACATAAATAACTTCTAAAAGCATTTCTCTGTCCGCCGGGAAACACCTCGAAATGTTACATTTTTAACTATTAGACTACTTTTACCTCACCTACTGCTCGGAAACTAATTTCACCTGGCTGAATGTGTGGCTCCCGCAGGAAATTAATCTCCAGATTAGAAAACATAACATCAACAATGATGAAAAAAATGGTCCGAAGATATGCAGAGGGAAATGTGTGAGCTGCTTATTCACCGTGCTGTCAAAAGCCTCGCCTCTTGACAATATACGGGAAGTCTAATACGAATTCATTTTAAATGTCGCTTTGACACAGATGTTATTTTCCTCCCTGTTCGTGCCGTTTAATGGAGTTCTGTTTGTTGCAAATGAGTTTAGGGGCTCATTTTGCGAGCTGGTCATCACAAGTCATTCATCACACACTCACAGCGAGGCACAGACAGTCAATCAAGCTCAAACTCTCATTACGTCTGACTTTGACTATCTTGAAGACCTCCTTAAGAATGAAAGATCGATTTGCCTATTTAGGAAAAAAAAAAAAAACCTTCAGGGGCGAAAGCAATTACCTGAAATTACTGGTCGGTCCCCTTGCGGCTTGTCATCTCAAAAAGACATCACTCAGCATACAAAGCATATTCACAGTGTTTGTTATGATCAGGGCTCATGGTGCCTGAAAAGGTAATTTACATCCAACTGTGCATAAAATAACCTGACAACAAACAAACAAGAAAAGGTTTATGGTGGGAAAGAGGTGAGAATTTGCAGATTTTCCTGTTAAACTTTGCTCTGCGGATTACTGTGACTCCAGCTAAGATAGGAACATTACACTGTGACATCATTTCTGTCGTGCAGCGTTGCACCTTTTGTGTTGCTGAAAGTCAATTTACTGCTTCCATCCCCTTCTGGACTAAAAAGTCAAATTCATGAGCTTGCATCATGTCATGGGAAGCCAAAAAGTCTCTCTCATAGTGTGATTCTGGAGAGCCGCAGGGGTCGCTGATCTCACTCGACGAGTGTGGCAGCGGCAGCGTTATGGTTGAGATCATTTACAGGCTTCACTGTGATACTGGGGAATTTCTCCAGCCGTGAAGCGCCTCAGCTCTGCAGCACATGATACGAATGCAAGTGTAAATCGGAAACAAAAGGACCGCCTAATGTATTCGAGGCAGAAGCAGTCAGACGCAGCACCGAGACAAGAAAGGCAAGCCAGGCACAGTCTCCTGAGAGCTGACAAGCTTTTGCTCCTGAAGAGGGAGACAGAGAGTCACTTGGCAAATCAGCAAATCACTAAGTGAAACTTGGGGGGAAAGAAAAAAAAAAAAACAGGTCTGGCAGAGAGGGCTGATGATCTGTGGTTAGCTTTTCTTGGTAATGGTGCGTGTGCTGTGGAAAAAAACTGTTGTGCATGCGTATGTTTGTGAAGACAGAAAAATTGCCTTTACTCAAACTGCAACTTAAACACCAGGATGACTGTTGACACCGCTGCTTCTGCTCTGGCCTCGGAAACCACATCAGATGATTTTGGAGGGGAGGAGAGGGAGGGCCTGAGACAGGACTAGTGATGTGTAATGGAGCAACTGGACTCAACTGACAGATTTCTCAACTCCAGATTGTTGCATATTGTATAAACTGGCTGGTGATTCAAATTTGGGCGTCACATGCTAAATGTTTTTCTTGTCGTGCGGAGATGGAAATTGCCTTGTGGTCTTTCCCTTGATGGCCTTGCGATAAATATAAAATAACAAAAATTAAAATGAAAGTCATATAATTCTGGGTGGCCTGGTCTGGCCTGGTGAAATACAGCAAATAGAGAGAAGAGAAGCCTCAGTCCAAACTATCTGAGGCCATTTTTCCAGCCTGCGAGCCCCCTGAACTAAAAGGTGCAGCTGCTGAAATCTAAACCTGCAGTTGTTACTCTTTTTTTTTTTTTTCGTTCGCTCTTTCTACTCTATCCCCCCAACCCGTTCTTTCTCATATAGCAAGTTGAAGAATGACGACAGCGGCTTAACACACAAAATTGTCAGCTGAGGGTTGGAGGGGAATAATTGTAGGCAGTGGA
Organism: Protonibea diacanthus; assembly: GCA_028641955.1. Taxonomy (NCBI): domain Eukaryota; kingdom Metazoa; phylum Chordata; class Actinopteri; family Sciaenidae; genus Protonibea; species Protonibea diacanthus. The sequence continues at coordinate 16,630,953 of CM053988.1, read as the reverse complement.
AAGAGGGGAAAGGCAGAGACGGTCAGACACAAAGAGGCCTTTCTACCAGCGAGCAGAACTGCCTCACGTCACAACACAAGCAGGAAACCACACCAACACCACCTTGCCCCTGGGACTGAGTGTGTGTGTGTGTGTGTGTGTGTGTGTGAGAGAGAGAAAGAGAGAGAGAGAGAGAGAGAGAGGTGGAGGAATGGTTTGAGGAAGAAGGGAAAAGAAAGGGGTCTGGGACATTTAATGAAACCCAATATCCTGCCTCTGGTCTAAAAATAAATGAAGCACCGAGCACATAAACACAACCTAATGTGTGTGTGCGTGTGTGTGTGTGTGTGTGTGTGTGTGTGAGTGTGTGTATGACGTATAGACTAAGCGGTCCAGAGGTGAGGTGTGAGAGAGTTGTGTTCATTTCCCAGGTTTATTTGAGCTTGCAAATGAAAATTGTATTTCCCCCCCAACTGCCTCTAGTGCCCCACAACACACACACACACACACACACACACACACACACGTATATATAAACACACTCAACGAGATGAGGTAACATCAAGTGGCGCACAACTGCATGTAAAGGGGTAATGTCAGTTTGATTACAGAAACTATACAGACCATCGACTCTCCGCCGTATAGGCAATTAAATGGTAGACTGGGCAAGCAATTAAATAGTGAAGTGAAACTTTAGAGTTGCATATTTTTCCTCAGCGGAGTGTGTGTGTGCATGTGTGCGAAGCCTGATAATTACTAATGACTCACAGAGGAGTGTATCCGTAATGTTTTTTTCTCTGCTTCTCTGAGTTTCGTGCACGGAGAAAAAAAAAAAGGTGTCATAACGAAATAAATTCTTTATAGTTTACTTAATACGCCCAGTGGAATAAATACAGAGAACATAATGTTGTAAACTGGTGCAGGAAGCTGACGATAGCTCACCTAAATGACCCGAGGATGACACATTTAGTCCAAAGCGCAGGACTCGTAATAGATTACAGACTCTGCACGACATTAGAGAGGAAAGAAGTAATGATTCAGATTGTTAAGACAGTATGTGCAGGCGTTAGTAACCTGACCGTGCAGACGCTTTTTGTTTTGTTTCCTCGTTTTGAGATATCCATCTCTGACATTTATACATTCACTCAATATCATAAATTATTAATTCTGTTTGTAGTGCTCAGAGCGTTCCAAGGTCAGTCTCTTCAGTTGTTCCAGTGAAAACTCTTTACCGGGATGCCTTTGGGTTAGAATAACTAATGATAATGACTTTTTTAGCCGTCCTAAGTTGGTGCATAAAGTCGTACAGTCAGTTCAGGTGAATTTGTAATGAACAAACGAGTTTTCAGACGTTAGTCATGTGAACAGTTGTTCTGCGATCAAATCAGTCAACAGTGTAAACACGCACTCAGTATGTCAGGCCGAGACTCAACGTCCACTTTGTTTTAGTTTGTTTGTTCATGCAGCTTAGGAACATCTGGTTATGCTAAGCTAGCAAAGTTTTTCGGTCGTTTGTTCTAATATTGGCATAATGTTTGGAACTTTTTGTTCAAATTTGAATTTACATAATTTGTTCAACATTAAATCAAATAGGTTGACCATATTTCATTGCTTTGGTTTGCTCAAACTGAAACAACATCTCAGATAACACTGAGCGAGCTAATGTCAGATTTATCAGTGGTAAGCTATTTTTTTTATTACATAATCTCTAAGTATGTATGTAATACATGTACAGCACATAAAATCAAAAGAATAAAGAATCAAACCGCTTTATTTCGACACTTTTTCCCCGTTATTTATCTTTGCATTTGCAGTTTTGTTTTAAAAACCGAACGTACGTGCTGATGTGACGTGTTGAATGCGTGTCAGCGTTGGAGCGTCTCACCTAGCTGTGAACTTGTCGTGCTCCTCACAAACGATTCGCCACTTCTCATAAAATATTAAAGGGAGGTTCCCGCTGTGTTTTGTTTGGCTGTATGCAACGAGACATACGTTGCGGTTAAAGCATGACTGAAGGTGAGAATGAGGAATATTCCCATGGCTATGCCTTGCCTTCGATTCATACTTTGAAGCTTTCAAGTTACAGTATGTTCAGACACACAGAGAACACAGCTAGGGGCATGAATCACGCTGATGGGCTGCGACAAAAGAGAAAACAAGAGAGCTCTTCTGGGCATCATTGAACCTCCTAGCTGCTATCAGGCCCGTAAGCAGTGAGAACACGTATGATCATTGTCTAAATGTACATCTGTGTATGAGTGTGTGCTGTGTGAGGACGTATGTCTGTGTGCATGCATCTATGTGTGTTTGGGAGAGCATGCCAAGCCACCTGGAGCAGAGCAGGTATTATTAGTGACGGTGCCAAGACACACTTAAATTGCAGCCACTCTGTCTAGTGCAAACACGCCTGTCTAGGCACAGATCAGATGTGTGTCTGTGTGCGTGTGTGCGTGTGTGTGCGTGATTGCATCTTTGTGGAAGCCTGACAAAGCCAAAGACAAAGTATTACACACCTCCCAAGTTCACCACAGATTTGTTAGAAATGCGTGTCCAGAGTGTCCAGTCCTGTTACCGTCAGTATTTTTAGTAACAACAACAGAGAGCAGACAGATGAAATTTAGGGAACTGATAACTCGATATTCAGCCAGCAGGAGTGCATTCGCCAGCGGTGGTACAATTAATCACATGACTGTCTCTTGGCACAGGCCTCCACCTTCTCCTCCATGTTTTCCAGACAACATATCAAACATATAATTGTCTCACATATCACATACTGTATCTCTTAAGCACCCTTGTAAGTGTTTAAATGTGTTGTGTGCTGAAAAGATGGTCACGGTGTCACGACTTTTATGGGATCGTCTCTGTAACGTCTTGTCATTGTTATGACAGCACACAAACGGTGCGTGCATTCCTGTGTAATAATGTGCTTCAATAATTGCACCCATTTACCTCTATTGGACGTGTTTGCTAATTTGTTAAGTTCAGGAATGTTTAGGTGTGTGTGTGTGTGTGTGTGTGTGTGTGTGTGTGTGTGTGTGTGTGGTGTGTGTGTCTAAACTTTCTCCATCTGCCGTGTAACCCATCAGGGTGGTCTTGATAATTGCTTCATTTGTTTGTTGCCATCAACTTGATACAATCGCTTATTTTTCATCCCACAATGTACTGAACGCAGTTGTGCTCTCGGTGCAGCCAGGCCGTAGGTGTCGACTTTCAGGTAAACTGACAATCGGTGACGATCTAAAGAGTTTCTTTCTTTTTGTGAGCAAAGAGGCTTCAAGGGAGGACTGGGCTGAACATGAATATCAAGTGTCTGAGACACCACTTTGGTTGTTGTGATTTGATCAGCAGCAGCGGTTTATTGTTTGAAATGATTTTACCTTTTGGAGTTTATTATACCAAACAAAGAGTTATTTTAGAGGGAAGTGAAAATAATAACTGTATTATTACTTGGATCACATCGCCATTATAGTAGATGACTCTCATACATGATTGTTGAGTATAAAAATTAATTAAATAAATTAATTAATTTACTAAAATTACTAATTATTAATTAATTAATAATAATATTTACTAGTATAATAGTATTTTATTATTTATAAAATATTTTAAAGATGAATATTAAAGCCATTGATTAATATTATTATTTCTTTTGCATTTCTATTTATTATTTATTATTATTTATTCTACCAACTGCCATAACTTCTTTTTATATCATTTTTATATTGTATTAATTTCATCAATACTAAAATAATATTAAGCAAATTTAAAATACTATAAAATAATGATAATACAGATTGTATTACAAAATATTTAGTTTCTTTGTTTACATTTATTTTAATTTCTGTATCTATTTTTTCATGTAGCTAATATGTAGCACTGATATCGCTCAGTTAATATAAGTAGAGTTAAATATTCTGACTAAATCTAATGAAACTGTAATATAGTATTATGTTTGTATAGCAGTTATCAGTACGTCATTATTAAAGGATATTACTTATTAGATTTTTTCATTTATTTAAAGGTTTCAGCAATCAGTATTTCAATAGCAGATGGACCTGGCTCATAAAGGCTGCATTAACTGTGTCAATCAGCTCAAAAGAAGTCGCTACAGAGCTGAGCTAATTCAATAATTTCACAGACATTCAGTATTCCAGTTGTTATCCAGTTGTGTCAGGAGGTCTGTGACACGGGCGCCCATTTGATTTGTACACTGCAGCTACAGTGTAGGAAATGACAGCCAGAGGTTTTAGATAAAAGATTTCACTTTTCAGAGATGAGGATTGATTTTTATGCTCAGTGGAGACATTTTTTAGACGGATGTTGTTTGTGTTTATTTTCTTTCTCAACTGGTCATGGAGCATAAATAGTCAGCACACACAGGCCCACAAAAACAATCCAAATGAAGTACTGAGACCATGACAACATGTCAGAGCACTTAAAGTGTGATGTCAATCGAACAATAAAAGAAATACATTTTAAAAGAGCTCACAGTTTACACTTATTGGCATCAGGCTATGCATGAACGATGATGTTTGCCAGATTTTGAATGAATTGAATTTCATGTGGCGATCAAAGCTTTGAAAAAACGCATGGTACAAAATGAAAAACATTTAAACAGTTGTCGCATTTTTTGTTTCTAAAGCCACAAACACTCGAGGTTTCCAAATGTCATTGTTTCATGCTTTTAACAGCACAAAATCCTTTCGCGGATTTACAGCGGCATCTTAAAATCTGTCAGCACGTGATAGATACGGACGCTTAAAGCCGGTTGAATTTGGATGAATTCGCCCTTTAGACAGCCTCTGCCATCTTCTAACCACGAGGATAATAATGAAATGCACCAGACACGGGTAGCCGTGCTACAACACAACCGGACACATGAGCATGAATGGCATGAATGGAACGAGTTGTAGAGCACAGAGGTGTAGGTGTGTGTGTGTGTGTGTGTGTGTATGGGAAATGTGTAGCCCTTGATTTGACTTCTGCAGTTCACATACAGTCACTCTGTGTCCTGAAATGACTTTTTCATTTATGGAGATTTTCCATGGAGAAAGAAATAACCACTTTCATTAACCGAATCTGAACAGTATCCCCAACCTTGACGCATCGTAATATTAGGCTTATTGAAAAAATGAACAAATAAATTCATAGCAGATGTCGTCAAATAAAAATACTTTAAAGGCTGGACACAAATCATTTTAATTGACTGCTGACACAGGAGGGGGCGGAAAAGTACACAATATATACTGACTATATAAAAAAGTAAGTTTGCACGACAAACAAAGTCACATTCGACCGACAACAGAGCGCCTGTTCAGTGAAGTATGCAGAGAGTGTTAACAGCCAGTCAGCTTATAAACACTCAGTCTTTTATTGTTCTGGACAGCCTGCCAAAGCATAAACAAAAGTCCAGTGTGATGACATAGCCTATCACTATGAAATATAGAATATTAGACCTTTTCCAAAAAACACAGACGGATGCAAACTGATGGGTCACGATTAGAAGTTTTAAACAGTTTTTGTTGCACACATCCAACCGTGTCATTTTTAATAAAACTGGTTTACTAAGCTGGCTAAAGGTCCGGGAAAGAGTTTGAATTAATTTCACGGAAGAACACCTAAAAATCACCTAAAAATAAGAATAATTTTGTTGTTCTCATCTCAAAAGAGCTTTTCTATATCGAAGAGATGATGGGAGGGTGTGATGTGAGGTGCTGCAATCAGCAACTACACCGCTAGATGAAATCCGACACACTTGTCCTTTGAATGAACGCCACACCTACGCTCACTATTGACTGAAAACATTTTTTTCTCACGCTGTCCATTAACTCACAGGCTTGTTCAGTCATAGTCACAAGCACTATCATTACCTGCTTAAGTGGCTGTAGCTATATTATTTCAGGTGCCAAAAAGGCGCATGAAGCAACAGTAAAGACTCTATATAAGAACTTTAATCATCGCCATTCAGTTGCCAGAGCAGCTAACGTTAATTGGCTCAAAACTCTCTCGTGCTGACTAGCAGTCACATGCAAACCGAATGACAAGAGTATTAGAAGAGACGGTTCAATAAAGGCAACGGCTGGAGGGCAGACGCTGTGTTGTTCTCGCCTGTCTTTTTGTCTTTATAACTTGCCTTGATTTAGCTTCTTTCTATCCCGTAATTGTCTTTTTCTCCTCATTCCTTTCTTTCTTCTTTTTTGACCATAAAAATGACTAACGCGGTTAGACTTCTTTAATGCATGATGAACACATCGTTGAGTCCGCAGGAGGTGCCGAAATAGCACGCACGGAAAGTAATGTGAGTCATTGCTAACACTAATTTAGTTACTTGTGAAAACCGCAGCTGCATCATTGTTTGTTTGTTTCCTGCTAAACATGAGAGGAGGACTAAAATTTCAGTTTGTCTTTAAAGATTCACAATCACCTTTTCTCCTTATTTCCTCCTACGCCCCTGCTGCACCTCCTCTTCTTTCCACCTGCCCTCCTTCCTTCTCCCCATTAGACACAAAGGGAAGCCATTAGCCCATCGATCACGCTAACCTCCTGTGTGACCTCTTGCCAAATGACGCCCCCAGAAAACCAGGTCTGCTCCATGCTGCCCTTTGTTTGCTCTCCTGTGTTTCTGAGAGCAGCATTGTGGTACACCTTCTCAACAGAAACCATTTAGCCGCTGCAGCAACAGCGGCTCAACGTGTTGAAACATACATCCTGCCCTAAATGGAGGTTTGGTTGCAACAATACAAATAGAGCATTCTGTACGCACTCCGGATATTAATGAAAATTACTGCAAATGTAATTATTGCCTCAACTTGGGAAGAGATTCAATTTGGTTCAGTACCTGGCTCAAATAAAGACGTTTTTTTAATACTCTCTTTCCTTCAGGGAGGAATTGATTTAGAACAGATGAGAACTCTCCTACCACGATGACCCTGGTACATTTTTATTATCAATTCGCTGCTGTACCAGGTCTTTTAGCTTTTTCTAAATTCAGTCAGACATTCATGTCATGACAGGTTTCAAATGCCATTATTTTAGCATTTTGAAAAAGGCACATTGCACTAAAATATCATTCATTCAAATGCTACTTCGATGACAATTAGCTGTAGCTGCCGCTGGTATTTCGGTGGTGACGTGTGCAGTTAAATCTGGCCGACGCTGTTCGGTCCCAGCTCCACAAATGCTGTAGCTTTCAGTTCATCTGCAACCGCATGTTTAAAAGGTCTGTGGCAAACGCACACCCAGTCTAGTTTTCTGCAGTGACCACTCACATCACGGAAAAAATATTTACAGTTTTAATGGCAACAGCTCAGCCTGAAAATCCATTTCACTCTGTGACTAGTGTGGCTGAGCTCAAGAGGAAGAGTGTATGGGCAATTTAACAGCAGGACAATACTTATGAAAGCAGGAGAAATGATCAGATGAAAACAGAGGAGGATGCTGGGTAGAGGAGAGGTTGAAACAGGAGAGAGAGGCAGAAGAAATGTAGAAAGTGGGCCGAGCCAAAGTGTTATCATCCCTCAAAAGAAAACATGACTCCAGTCATCCTGATAGTCGTTTCAGTACGCTGATTATGAATGCTGTGATGGTAACAAACTCAAAGAGGGTTTACCCCTTTTTTTCCCCATTGAATACAAAAATATCCACAGTGTAGTTCATCCTAATGGATTCATCCGGATCACCATCATTTCAGAGGAAAAGCACAATGCATATCTGAAAATGAAGCTCAGTTGTACTATGTGCAGGTGCTTAGGTCACAAAGACAGGTGACTGCAGTTTATATCTTAGCTTGCATGACCGCTCATGGCCTTTTAGTTGTGCATCAAAATGCAATGGGTCCACATAGCGTATTCCTAATGAATAAATACCTAGCTAAAAATAATTGTAATTTCCTGTATGAATTACATGACACATTTATTCTAAACGCTGGAGAGGCATCTTTCAAAAGCTCTGGCTTCAGTTTTTTGCACACTAAGGCGGCCGATAGTCACTAGAAGCAAATACTGTTGAAAGAGGAATCTCCCAACAGAGGAGGTTGGTGACTATTCACCTTGAAGAAGAACATTGCTGGTGGCTGAGTCACTGAGGTCACACCTCAACACACACCCGCCAGTCACTCAACTGGTTCCTTATTTGTCTCTGTCTCACACGTACAGAGACAAATTCAAGTATAAAAGTACACGCTGTCTTGCCCTCCATCTTGCAGGAGCACATAAATGGTGTGCTAAGGCAATTTAGCTCATTGTTGAGCAACACATTATGATGCAAACACCCACAAAAAGCCTACACTGCATTTTTTTTTAAATTACACAATTCAATATTTGATTTATTAGTGCTATAACCTTGCATAGAAATATATATAGTACAGAAGCTGAAAAAGAAATCTCAGATCTTTAATTTAGTAGATGTGTGGGGGGTACAAAGCTGTAAATATTCCTACTATTCATCTGTCTGTACTGATTATTCTTATGATTATATGTTTTGTATTCACTGGAGAGGTTATGTTATTTAGAGTGTGATAGTTGACAAAACCACTTGCAATGAACACACAATATGCTAATGGTAATCCCAGTGGTTGACAAAGTGCTGAAAATCCATAATTCATTACAAGGACGCTGAGAATGCAATAGCTAGGTTGAAACATAGAGTTTCATGAAAGGGGAAATCAGGCACAATGTTAGCATGGTTCATACCTGACTGAATTAAAAGGATTTATTAAAACCTGCTTCTACTTTGACAGTGTTTGGACACTCCTTATTATTATGTTCAGTGTTTTACCTGTTTTATTTGGCATTGAGAAGGCCTGACCATGCCTGGCATCGCCTCTTTTACAGTACTACAAGAAATTAACACACAGCTTTGCAAGATGTATATGTGCTGCAATGAGAATCTCCCTATATGCAGATCGACATAATGTTATTTTTGTTTAATTTAAACTTTTCCATACCAGTTCTTAAGGATTTTATACATACTGTAATGTTATATCAGGTACAGAACCCTCCTGCTCAGCAGTGTTCATTGTCTAATTTAATTTTCAGCGGATATCTGACGACATTACTTCTCTGAGTAAAATCTGTAATCGGTTAGCTATTTTTTCACATAACTTGAGCCTTGTTTATTAGGTTCAAAAATGATTAGACAGATTCATTTGGAAGGAGAGGCCACCCAGAATCACTTTGATAATCATTATCAATGAGGAAGGATGAGATTTCCAAACTTCCAGCTCTATTATTAGACTACTCCAAATTCAATCATTCTGATTTCTGCTAAATACGCTTGACAGCCCGTCTGCCTGGAAGCACATAGCACTATTATGCAACCCTTTATTAAGAAATATCACACTTAAAAGCAGGATAATCCTTCTCAGAAATTTGATATCTATGTTCACAGAATTAATATAAATCTTATTCTTGACTACAAGGCTAGACACTGGAAATACAGACAGTAAAATCTGAACTCCTTACTGTCCAAAACGCCTCTCAGATCTGCTGGGTTAGGGCTGTTCTGAGATTTGCCTTTCTGCCTTGTCTTATTTGTTTAATCACGCATGATTTATTTTAATAGTTGCTGAATAGTTCTGCTAAGAAACTGCTTTTTATCTCCACCTAAACTTGTCATTCATTCAAGTATTTACATGTTAGGAACATGAACTTATTTTCTTTTCTTTTTTTAATCTTTTAACGAGTAATGGGATATTATATTACTAATAGATGTCTAATAGTGTAGGCAGAGTGGAAAAGGATTTGGGTTTATCTAATATCACATGAGCTGGAGATAATTTGCTTACTAGGTCCCGCCTTTGCTTATGAAGACATCAGAATTGCATCAGGGTTTAAATTCTTAAAGTATGATTCATTAAAATAGTCTTAATTGCGGGTAAAAAAAAAACGTTTTGCCATGACACTGAAGATTGATGACTCACTGTCCACTTTATGTGGTTCAAAACTGCAGACAATATTCAAACGATATTAAAGCTTGTAGGTGTGGATTTGATTCCTTGTTTAGATAAGACTTTGTGAGGTGTGTACAAGACTATACTGAAATATGTTTGTGGTCATGTCACATTGTTATTATTTATCTGTCATCTAATATTTATTTATTTATTTTAAATGTATATATTTTTTTCTGTTTAAAGAAATTTCAAACTTTGTGACACTGTCACAATCCTGTTTCACTGTACTATGTGGGGGAAAATGTAATAACAAAAGTCGACATTTCAGTAGATGAGCGGATACATCTGTAAAATGTCGGTTGTAAAGTGAAGACATGGTATGAAGTGATACTAAAGAGACCATTTGTGTGCTTGAAACCAGATGTAGTACCAGTAGTTTTGTCCTCTGCTTTGATATTTGCATCCTCTGTATTTGTGTTTAAGTTTCTAGAGGATTCACTGAAAAAGTGAAAGTTGATAGTTTAAAAGTTTAGTAAAGTTTAGTAAAAGTTAGTATATTATATAATATATATATACGTTTTATATTATATAATATATATATAATATATATATACACACACACACACACACATATATATATATATATATATATATATATATATATATATATATATCATGAGAAGGAATAGTTTGATGTTTTGCTTTCTGGACAAGAATCATGTTCAATTATGTTCATACTGCTCTCATATCTGTATAGTAAATATGAAGCTACAGCCACCAATGAGCTTAACTTAGCATAGCATTAAGAATGCAAACAAGAGCTTAACAAAGCTGCTTTTTTTTTTACAGAATAAACATATGAAGTGAAGTTATGAAGTGTCGATTATGCAGCTCAGAGGTGCTAAATGGTGGATTGTATTACCTTCAGACAGAGCCAAACTCCTGTTTCCTCTCACGTCTAGTCTTTATGCTAAGCCAAGCTAGCCGCTCGCTGGCTGTAGACTCATATTTACCATAAAGACATGAGAGTCATGCAAATCTACTTATCTGCCTGTCAATAAATTTCCCATTTTTTTATGTCACTTTATGTCAAGTGTAATCAATTTCTCATACATCAAAAGCAGGACTTAAAAGCTTTTTACGCTAAATTTATGATGCACGCCTTTCAAACATGCACACCTGGTGTGAGATGAAACATTTCATATAATGGACTTTATTCATAACCAGCAATTTTAATTATGCAGTGCTAGATGAAAAACACCATTTAAAGCTTTCTGTCACGTTTATAATGGTCATATTTTCGTGCATTAGAGGCTTTTTGGAGCGTTCATTTCCATGAATTAACACCTCAATACGGACCTCTTGACACTGTTTAGGATCAATATGAATGGATTCTGGGGTTTGTGGTTATACACTGTAGGAATACTTGGTATAGCTGCTTTAAATGAGTCTTTAAGAGAGTCTTCAGGTTGCAGCATGTTGAGAGTCACGTTGACCTTGAAAGACAAGTTGATTTTTACTGAATGTCAGACTATCAAAAGATCTCATACTACAGTAAATATTTTCAATAAACATGAAAACTACTGACCCATCACACACACGAAAAAACAGATTTTTCTCTATGTGAGTGCACACACAGCGTTATACCTCTTCAAATGCTAATTACACGTCTTACTTTAATCTTATGCCACGTACCTCAAGAAGCTCTCAGCACCAAGCTACGTCGCTTGGCTTTCTAACTGTGAGCAGGGGAATTATGATGGGAGCATGAATATGACATACTGTATTTAAACATTTTGCAGATGTCAATATGCTTTGTTAGTTCTTTGGCATATTTCATTTCGAAATGCATTAAACTCTGTGAACAGTCACCCAGTAGAAGAAATTCAAAATAAGCCTTGTGCTATTTGTTTTTTCTTGTCTTCCAGTTAAAGAACGAATTATTGAGATGTTGTTTTTTTCTCTTTGGTTTATTATTTAGTGCTTAATTAAACAGATATATTAAATAATACAAAACTTATCTATTTATAATATTTATAATAAAACCACCTCTAGTGTGTGCTCTATACTGTATTCTATCATTATTTTAAAGAAAACCTTGAATCCGTCTTACATATATTATCTTTATGTATTATTACTATGCCCAAATATACATTATACTGTGTTTTTTCTTCATATGATTCATCATATGATTCTGTTTTATAATGAATACTGGAGCGTTTCCCCTTATCTGCATTAGTTTTTCCTCTCAGACATAAATATCTTCTTTCCCTGATTACTTGGCTGGAGAGTTGCGGTTTTTTTTTACTGTATGACGTCATCTAATTAGACGATTTACCCAGAATGAAGTAACTGATGCTTGTCTACTTGAAGATGGTTGTGCAGGTCATAAAATGTTGTAAATAAATGTGAGCAAAACAATGAGTTCTTTCATTTTAATTCCTGACATTGACGAAGAACACTTCATATCAATGGAGTGTTCTGAAAAGACTCCAGAAAGTTAAACCATGAATAAATCAACAATCCACTGCACATTTGTTTCAGTATCTTCTACCAATAAAGCTGCTCTTCTTCCAGTCAGAGAAATAAAACTCATCTCAGAGGATTTAATGTACTTTAGCAGACTTTATCTTTCTTTGACTTCATGTTTTCCCTTTGAGATGTAAGTTTCTTGCCAGTAACAACAACAGCCCTGAGTTCAGGGGATTATTCTAATGTTACTTAAATGTGACATCCATTAGCAGGAGTCTGTGGGCTTTACACACTCTGCATACAGCCTTTATTACCTTAATTGCATTGCCCAGTTTTACAGTGAAAGCTGCTGCAGTATCACACTACATAACTTTCCTCACAGCCTAAATGATCAAGTCTTAAAAATCCTGTTTAGTTTAAGATCCATATTGGACCAATTTATGACACGATGTTTTTAAAACGTGCCACAGGACAGGGTTACAGGCACTGAGCAGAGTCAAAACAGTGACTCAAGAAAGAAAGGTTTCCCTCCAAACATCCACACATACACACCCACAGACACATGCTACAGAATGAGTGTACGTGCCCGGGTTATTGAAAGAAAAAAAAAAAAAATGCTATTCTGAAGCAGACTTTCCACATGGATGGCTGGCTCTTCCAGTAACCGGATGGCACACTTCCCTCTTTTCCACAGAGTTAGAGAAATATAGAGAGGGTATCATAAGGGTGTGGACAATTTAAATAGGCACTTCTAATGCTACAGTGACAGTTGAAAAACGATTAATTTGTCTCTTGTTCACCTTCACTGACAGCCCTGTTATACAGAATGACAGTTGGGGTTGTACAATTGGCAGTTATATTTCCAGATCTCATGTAGATTTTTGCACACCGGTTTTTGGTGAATCATAGAGTTTAACTGCAATTTGACCCGTGCCGCAGTAGAACAGAGCAAAATCCTGCTTTCTTGCAACATTAGATGAGAGGACTGATGCCACTTTCACGTCCGTACCGTAAACTTGAAACTGCAAAAGGTTAGCTAACATTAGCTTAAACAAAGAGAGACAGCTAGCCTGTCACAAATGTAATAAAATCCACCTATCAGCACCTCCTGGGATCTTACATTAAAATATTGCACCATTTACATGTTATATCTTGTTTGTTTAATGTGTGCTGAGAGCTCTTCTTTCCAGTCTGTGCTACAGTAACAGGCTGTTGCTTCATATACAGCAAAGATACAGTATGAGAGTGGCACTGATCTCCTAATCTAACTCCACAAAGTGAAGGTGTATTTCTCAAAATTTGAAAAACTATCTTTTAAAAATGTAAATGCAGAGGAGGGTGCAAAGCAAAGAGGCTTGCTTTGTGTTTAAAAACTAATTTCTATCTGAAGTTTACAGCTAAACAGCTAAACATAAACAAATAATTCCCCACAACCTCGAAGAGGATTAGTAAAAACAAGACATGAATACAGCTTGTCCTCGCTCACAAAATAGTACTCATCCACTGCCGCAATCTAAAATAACTGGATGATTGCATGCGTAAAGCATGTATAGATTCATGAATAAACGTCACTGAAGGTTGCTCAAATAAAGAATTAGCATTTTATCTGCGGCCGCAACGTACTGGGTGACACAATATAGGCTCATGTAGATATTTCTTTAGTTAAACGTGATTAAACTGGCCGTAAATGAACTGCAGTGGATAGATATTCACATACAGGTTATGGCCTCTTCTCTAAAAGGTTTTTGCTTTTTTTTCCTAAAAAGAAAACAACACAAAACAAAGCTAGTCTGTGCAACGAGCAATTTCTGCAGTAACAATATATGTCCCTGTCAGTACCAATGTTCCCACATCAAGCATATGTAGACGACAGGGCTGCAATCTGGGGCTCGGGTCTGCTGCATCTCTCCCCTGTTGCTTTATAATGAAGGCTGACTAGAGCAGAGATTAACTGCGATCTGTTTTACGTTAACCCCCAGCAGCTTCACGAGCTTCAGATAAAGATTAAAAATTTTAACGTGGGACTATAAGGTGGGTGGTTACTTGATTCTCCCAGTTTGTCAGGTTTCTTCATGAAACATACACCCCCATTAGGTGGAATTGAATGAATTGCCATGAAAACTACACCGAATTAGAGAAGAATTAATGAACATCTCCAGGAGGGAGACCTTATTAGTCTGAAATGAATGAAAGTCTGTCCATGGCTGGTGTAAGATGGTGGGAGCAGCAGACACTGAGACTAATCTGCTGATATCAAGGTGGCGTGGAGCGGGATTACAATGAGGAAGAAGCAAACAAGGTGAAATATGATGCTTAAATGCATAATGAGAGGCATTTTGCCGCTTGTGACTTGTAAACTCAACTTTTATATTCGCCCTCCACTCCTTAGCTCAACAAGACATGAAGCACGAGGCCCATAAATGCGCCTGCCAAAACACCACAGTGCACCGGCATCAGGATCACCAAGACCTCCCAGACACCGAGTACCTGAACCAACATGAGTGATAATGTGTCACAAATACCTACAGGCCTCTGTGTGTTTGCTGTATTTTGCAAACACATACAGAGAGACTTCAGTAACAGCTATAACTGAACACACTGCCACGCTGCCGTTTAAAGAAACCTTCACACATTGAGATTGGTTGCAGGTGTTGTTGGCTCAGTGTTGCCCATTGCCAAAAGGTTAACGGCGTGATCATTCAGGAATAATAAAAATAGTTGTTAAATTTGCCGTATTATTTAAAGAGTTTTGGTGAAACCATTTCAAATGTCTGTTATAGTCGGACACTGAACTGCTTACAGTCGATCAGAATCAAATATTTGCAGCCCGCAACTTTGATAATGATTCGGACATTTGGCTTTGTTTTATTTTCCAAGTAATAATCCTGAAACTGAAGCTTTGTTTACGACTGGTGTGGCCACCTGACTGCTTGTGTTGCCCATTCCCACCAGAATTAGACCCAGTTCATGCAAATAAATGTGTTATGTAGAAAAAGAAAAAGGTGCTTTACTACAACTTTAGTCGTATTTTCAAGTTTTGCCGCATATAATAAAAGAAATTAAATTAAAAGTGAGATTATAGTCTTTAACCATATTACGTAAATGATCATACTGAGTGATTGCACCTTAGATCACCAGATAATCTTATATGTTGCACAGTAATACACCAGATTGTTCTTGGATATTAAAATATTACTGAATGTACATTTTTGTACATCTATACTCTCAAGCACTGTACAGGCAGAGGTCTGTTACGCACTTTAGAGTTATGAAATAGACATGGATAGATACAAATCAGACTGGAAGGGACCATGATAATAGCAAACAAGAATATTCAAGTTAAGAATATAGAACATGTGTCGGTCAGATTGTGAATGGATGGAGTTTAGCCACTTTATCTGGAGGCTGAATTGAATGTGACTGCACAGGAAAATGTGCATACGCCTACAACAAGTACGGTAAGTCAAAGTTGAAGCAGGAGGTCAGTGTCATGTCTGTGAGGGATGATTCAAACAGGCAGTTTGGGAAATATTTCAAAGTTTTCTTTGTTTTTGCTTCCAAATGAGTTTGGCCAATCTGGAGGTTTGATAGTCTGACTTTCCAGTTTCCAGAACCCAGGGTAATTAACTTACTAGTATTATTATCATTATACAGTTGTGCCAATAGGAATAGTAGCCAAAAGTACAACCAAAGGGCCCAAGCGGTAACAAACCACAATCATTGTTTAGTGTAATGCATGAGATAAGGTTTGTTTGGGTTTTTCCCCACAGGCTAGACATCTTCTTTGAACCTTACTTTGAAATGAAACTCTCCTTAACACTGGGCTGAAATACAATATTTCATCTGGTTCGTCAGAGCTCAGCCTCACATTTTAACTTCTTCTTTTTTTTTTTTTTAAGGGTGGATGCACATGGCTGAGGCATTTAGACGTCGATGAACCCTCCTCCCTCTCAAGTTAAAATGCATCCTGGTTTTTCACTTTCTCCTTCACCACCAACTAAAAAATGGCTGGACGGCAACTTTGGCACATAATTAAGTCAAGAAATTTTGTAGTGGTTTGCATTCAGGCTTCCCTTAATCCTCGGGTTTGACTTCATTTCTGTTTCGAGACGTATTCATCCATCTGCACTCTCTTGATCCCGAGTCCAAACCACAGCGATGACTCACGGGTAAATGAGCTGAAAGAGCTGGGGGACGAGGGGAGGGAGGACAGAAAGCGGACAGATTAAGTCTCAGGGAACGGTTTGTGGCGGGGAATCAGAGAGACGTAGTTTGAATGAGACGGCTTGTGGGTGCTGGAGGCCTATCAGGCGGGGCAGTTGCCTGGAATAACAAACAGAGACTGTCAGGATGATGAACATGGATGGTGGTCCCTACCGTAAAGACTTTTATAGTAGATCCTCTAAAGAAGAGGGAGAGAAGATTAATTCCATTTTTATCCTGGAAAGGTTTTGGGAAGGCATCCAGCCTGAGTCCAGAGGATAGTAAAATATTGTTGGATGAATACAGTGAACCATATGAAACACTACATTCATTCACATTTATCAGGACAGTTTGTTTTTATACTTCTCCTCAGAACTGAAGACTCAGCTGAAGACAAAACATATATATGCAAGGTTAATTTTAAACCTTAAAGAGGCATTTGAATCCTTTATCTTTTTATTTATTGTCAACAAATTCCACAAAAAGTCCAAAGATAACAATGAATTATCTCACTAACATTGTCTGTGTAGTCAAACCTTAATATAACTGTTTCCTCTGTTACGTAGACCTCCATTGTTGTCCCTCAACTATTAAAATCATCAGTTAGGCATTGTGTTTTATTTTAGGTATAAATAACATACACCGTCCCGCTGCTGTAAATAGTCCGAAAACAAATGTGCTATGTAGTCCTGTTTGAGTAACATTTGCTCAACATTACAGTGCCCAGCTGTTCCAGGAGATGACTGAGATGCTTTTAATGATGAAACTATACACTTACCCCGTTTTTTTTTTTTTTTTTAAGATTTACAGGCTTTACAGTAAAGGAACATGGATTAAGAGCAGAAAGGCCGGGGAAACAAACAAGTGCATATTTTTCTACCAAGTGTGTATTAATCCACAGCTGAAAATAGTCTCCAGCAAATGCACTATTTACTTGTGCCTGAGCAACATCTGATAAGAGCTGCAGTGCCCAGCTGCTTCAGGAAACGAGCTATGTTTTTTTTTTTTTTTTTTTCTTATTTTGTAAAGGAAATTATTAAAAAAAACAAGAAGCTGACTCTGGTCTGAGGGCCTTGGCCAAAAGATTTTAAGACTGAGGCATTGTTGATTCATTTTCATGTCCTGCGATGCACAATGAGGCAAATATAAAATAAAGGCAGCCTCATTGTTCGATTTAAAAACAAAAGGACATGCTGACTAGTAGTCATGATGAATCTTATGACTTCTTTAAATTGGCACTGATGCTCCCAGTATTGTTGCTGTTTCAGAATAAAACAGAGCAAGATAATCGCCCTTTTATTTAAACAGCATTTTTTTCAAAAAGTGAATGTGGTATTCATCCGAATTATGACTAATACCGACAACAATCTTGTGACAAAAGCAGTAAAGTAGTAAATGAATACAAGCCAGAATGAGCGCTGCAAAAACATTTTTCTTTTCAACAGGTTTTTTTTTTTGTTCCTTTCTGTTTTACAACTCAGCAAATCTTTCAAATAACCACACAACAGTCTGAAATTGATTGCACATTTTCAGCATTTTTATTTGTAAGACGAAAACAAAACAAGTTCAGAAATACACTTTACAAGTATCACAATGAAATCACTTAAAGGGAGCGCATAGTAGCTGAGATGTTTTTGACTACCAATGTTCAAGCATCCCCAGATGGTTGCAGTTGAACACCCGGCTGTCTGCCAGTCCACTTCACCAGAGGCACTACCATCCAGAGGAGAATACTCTCGGTTGGTGTGTGTCCAAGTGTGGAAGGAAAAAAGAAAACACTTCTGTTCTGTTTCTGAGATAAACACCAGTCAAACTTGGAGGAGGGGTGATGAAGGCGAGATGACTTTAAGCAAAGAAAACTAGATTTGTATCCACTTACTGAACTGTTATTCTTATTTGATTTGAGTGCACTTTCTTTTTTTTTCTTTTTTTTTTTACCAATCTATCACCCATCACGATGCATCATTTCTGGCCTGCACACAACGTGGCAGACCTGTTGTGAAATAGACAATTTTCCCGCCTTTCTTGGAAAAATAAAACAGCACAGCAGCGTCGCACAAAACGATTCGAGCTTTTCTTTTTTTTTGCCTTCACGTCTGGCTCCTCTCTGAGGTTGCAGGCGTTGTGTTGGGGAACACGCTGTACAGTTCAGCTGGTCAAACATCGCATTTGAAAAGAGCATGTCCAAACCTTTCATTAACGTGAGTAATGACAGTTAATATGAGGTGATAATAGCTGAGTTTAGACAAACATGACTCACGGCCTGTTGGGGCTGCAGATTTAACAATAAAACAGATGTTAGTGCTGAAACAGACATCTGTTTAAAACCATATGGATAATGCCTTCTATTGTATCTCTTATTGTAATGTATAATATATATCTATATATAGCTGTATGTCTTTTTTCACCACCCCTATGTCAGTTATTGAACTTTACGATACAATACAATTGATGAAAAATGATAGAAAACCTCAAAAACAAATACATCTTTCTCAGAAAAAAACAGTTTGTTTGAAAGATCTAGAGAAAGAGTAGAAAAGTATCCAGACAGCTGTAGATGTCGTGATTATGAACATTAAACATTATATTGACTGAATATATTTAAATGATAAATAAAATATCAAGCAAACCACAAACCAGGTGAAATTTCTGAAACAAACAGAAAAATATTCATAACAACAGGAAACTTTTTTTTTTTTTTACGAGTTTCACTGTGAGCGAAACAACTTTATGTTTTGCTGACTGGATCCTTTGTGTTAAAACATAATTGTTGCGCTGTTATGACTTGTCTCTAATCGGTAACAGTGTTTTTTACCGATGTTACACATTTCAGTGACCTCACTCCTGAACCTCAGTTCATGTTTCTCCCTCTGAGCTCTTCCTCTGCCTTTGAAATAAAAGCAGCATGTAGCCGGGTCGACTGAGGTAGCTACTAGTCCTGCACTCTCCAGCGGAGGATGTGCTACTCACGCATCTCACTGTGTGTATGTGCGTTCGTGTCTGTGTGTGTGTGTGTGTGTGTGTGTGTGTAAGCCTCACCATCTGGCCGCCATCAGCTGCCCGAGCTGAGGTCCTGCTGACAGTCGGGACCAGCTGGCTTGACTGGACAACAGCACAGTTGTACTCGAGCAGACCAGAAGCAGACAGAGGCAGGTCACTGCAGCATCTGACCCTCAGAGTGGGGAAAGTGTATGACCTTGATCATGACATAAAATTGACCAGACTTCAATTGTATTATGCGTTCAAAGGCTTAATAATATAACACATATTTATACTGCACGAGAGCGTGACAGTAAGACGAAGGAACGTGTTACTTCAGTTATGCCTCGTGTGTGTGAGTGTCTTCATGTTTTACTGGATGTTAGCTGTGAATTCGCCTCTGTTTTAGGTGAAGGTACTCTTTCCTTTATTTGTTGAAAGATTGTAAGCAAAGGTCCATGAACCACAGCATGAAATTCAATTTAGAAAATCAAGAATGATATAAAAAATAGATCAGGAAGAGGCTAGTAGGCCAACATTTGGCGGCCTGGAGGGGTTTGGCTATATGGGAAAACCTGCAACATATGCTTTAATAGTGAAACACTATTGATTAAAACAATGCACCGAATAATGAAAATACAGCATGTTGAACAATGTTTCCTCAAAGGCGGTTAAGAAAAGAGGCGCCTCACTGAAGATTAATTTCCTGCATGTGTGCCACGTAGGTTTAGCCACCACCGCCCTCGTTTAAGAGACCGGCAGCAGATCATGAATGAAGGACACAGAATGATCAGAGGTGATGAGATGCTGTATGTATGTAATTCAACATAATAAATGCACCAGTAATAATTATAGTCTAATAATATATAAATGATATGCTATCGGGACTTTAAAGTAACTTTTGCTTTTATATTGTACTCAAAGGATAAATATATCTTTGCACATAACTAGTTTGCAACAGCATTCATTGTAACTACGGCATTACTGAAAAATCAGCCACAATTTGATACATGAGACTTTTTATTAACATTTTAACCGATAACGATATTCCCCTCAACTTAACTAAAGTGCTTTTGTTGCAGGAGTCTGGACAGGAACCCTGGACTGTGCTGTCTCTGTCCTTTGTACGCCCACCATCCGCCCCCTTGTGACTCCACTGTGGTACATAGATGCAGTGTTTCAAAAAAATGTCGCATCTTGAACGTAATGCAGGGAGGTATTAAGTTGTTAACACGGCGACTAATTTTTTCTGGAAGCAGCAGGTTGACTTTAACTAGTGGTAATGAAGTAAGACGTCACAATGGTTGTTGGATGGATCTGTTCATTGTTGGTTCATGTTATTGGAATTTGTTGGCAATAATAAAATGAAACACTATTGCTGCTGTCACTCTCTAGAGTGACGAAGAAACAGTGAGTGCAAAGCACACAGAAAACAAGAGACAGTGTTTAGTTTGTCTGTTCTGGGCTACGGTGGAAACAGCTAGCTCAACATGGAGGAACTGTTGTGTCTGTAGACATAAAAGTCTCATTCTTTCCTCTTATTTTCAGGTGATTATACACTAATGAAAACACAGTTATGCATTTAATATCTATCTATATCTTCTGTCATATTCTGTTAATTGAGCCCTCTAAATCTTACAAACTGGACCTGAACACTGCCTCCACCACTAACTGTGTTCCTTTGTTGGGAAGCTTACAACTGTATGTGTCCATATGTACATACTGTAGTCTACTTTCACAGCTACCAGTTGTGGAAGTGGAGGCCTACTGTATTTCCTCTTTGTCCAGTCGTGGATAAGATAAGACTAAGGGCCAAACCAGACACGCAGCAGTAAAACATAGAGGGCTGAAACATCCTGCATGCCTGCCAACGCATGAGCCTTTGTAGCCTCTCTCTGTGATATCTGCTGCGGAGCTGGCGCAGCGCCTCAGTCTGCTCATTGTATAATCCTCAAGTATCATGACGCAGATTTAGAACGCGTTGTGGAAATTGCCGAGCCGCCTGTGCAGCTCGCTGGTGAGTCAGTGCATCATTGTTATGACCACCTTCCTCAAAAATGGCCCCAACAGACCAGACTTGACCAGACCACAGCAGAGAGAGAACAAAGCATGTCCTCTGGCTCCGGTGTTGTTCCCACACTTCCACTGTTAATCACAGAGAGTCCAGAAAAACAGGCCTAGATGTCCCTGTTGACATTTGCATGAAAACAAAGTTTGTGGAGGAATCGGTCGGTAATATCACACAAAACGAGTGCAAAAAGGGAGATCATTCTAAATTGGGAGTAGAAATCAAAATGTTATGTTGCGAGCGTATCATATGTCCCCATTTTCTCTTTTCTCTTCCAAGTTCTCAGGTCTGTTTGTCCCCGCGGAGATTAGATCCAATCCAGTCTGGTTTCAGACACATCATGCATGTTTTAAGTGGTACAATTTTTGACGTGTCAGTGGTTTTATTTTCTCCTGAGTACAGCGTGTATATTTTGTTTTCCCGTGCATGCGTGCACCGATCTTGTTCCCATCGGCCACGAAACAAAAAACAGCGGCTGAAATGAATTCAGAGTCGTGACTTACTGAGCGATCAAGAGAACAGTTCTGTGAAAAGCAAAGCTTTAAAACAGAAGCCGACATGACAAGACAGTATGTGAAAGCTGAATATATTCAGTCTGGTGAATTGTTAACATATGACGTGGATAAATGAGACCTCAGTGGTGTTAAAACATTTCTTATTTAAAAGGTTGTGTCTGACTCTGTCTTACTGTAATTTGGCAAAATGGTTGTGACATTTTCACTGATCATGTATTGTGTCTTTAGAGGCGAGCCTGGATGCCCGGGAGGTCTGAGGGCTGTGACTCATGCTTAAAGCCTTTGCGCCTGTGACATGGAGAAAGGAAATAAGAGCCAGATGCCAACAGATATCCACAAGCACATGGCTCACACGACGGACCTTGCTCTGCGTGTATGTGTGTGTGTGTGTGTGTATTCCCAGCACTCATACACAAAGGATTCAGGTGCGACTCAAGTGATTTTCCAGTGGCGATTTTACGTCAAAGTCCCGGCAATATGTTCTCAGAAGGTCTGAAAAATTCACCTTAAGAGACACAGAGCAAGACAGACCAAAACGCACACACGCTCAGTGCAGCAGCCGTGTACAGTAAGAGGTATCATGAGTTTTAATTGTTTACTCTGCAACCTATAATTTTGTCCTGGTTTTTATGATGTTTCCAGAGTTTTGGAGGGGATGAAAATGTTTCAGCTAAAACAGATTTTACCAACCATGTTTTAGATTAGTAGAATTTGAGAACTGGCACAGACATTGGTTTCCATGAGAAATATCTTAATATACTGTGGTGTGCTGCCAGTAAATCATTTAAAAACCAAGATCCACCAAACAGTGGAACTTTCACCATCTGCTTATATAGTTGATTCAAAGAATGAACTCGAGAACTCAGCTTTATGAAGTGCAGCTTTTCTGGGATTTTGCAAAAAAAAGTTCCCCATTTTTATGCAAACTCCTCACGCTCATTCTGTTTGAAAATGTAAAAATTTCATCCATCATCCATCCATCTGGAGAGGGCTCGTTCAGTAAACTTTCGGGAGTATAAATGCACAAGAACCGTCAAAATCGTATAGATATTACCATTACCACATTAGCATGACTGCACAGTTTTTTTTTTAATGTTTTCTAGTGAACAAGTCAAAACCTAACACACTGGGTGATTACACAAAGTTAACGTGTCAGAGCAAAGACTACAGCGAATAACATTAAAACTGGAGTTATAGCAGAAGATTGACGCGCATTGGTGAAAGAGGGCAGACTATCCGGCGTGGTAACACGGGTGAGTGTCTATTTACAGTATGTGGAGGATGTAGATATGTCAGTAAAGCGTGGAGTGCATAGCAGAACAAACTATATAAATAACTTAGAGGAAAACAGGCAGAAAATAGGAGGAAGACGACTTCACAATTATTTTCTCCTGTGGGAGAAGTACACGTAATGTTTTAATTCGGTCTCGTCTCACAGTTAATTACATAACTGACTTACAAACATCTTGTCCTGCATCTTGGCTTGTTGAATGAGTGACAAAACAAACTGGGGATAAGTGTCCTGCCAATGTCAGTTTGCTGACATTGGCAGGACACTTGATAGCTAATTAGCCGGCCAACTGTAGCACATTAAACAGTACGTAAACATACCTTCAAACATCACTTCCATCCATTTAGATGCTGGTGTGGCTCATGCTTCTGCACATTGTCGGGAATCAGGATCTTTATGAAATGAGGTGCCAATTCTGCAGTAACTGGCCCACGGATGGGTTAATTGTGTATTCTCATGAAAAAACTGTATCGTGCCATGGACATCTTTGGGAAAAAAAAAATCCTCTCGCAGAAATGAATGATGTGCGTCAGAGGGGATTTAGAAGACAAACTACAGCAATACATGTCAAAACACACTGACTGAATGTCATTTCAGGACAGCTAAACGCTAAAAGCTGCTAACACTCTTGCCTTTTAATTTAATAATTTAATTTGCATCAGATGTGCATTTTTATTCTTCTGAATGTTCTACATAGGACCTTGTCCAGCGTGTTTTATTGTACATGAGATTATATTCCATTTTCAATATTGTACCACAGTCTACTTTATTTACATAATTTGTGTGACTCTCTTGTGGTAGAGGAGCTGGAGCGGGCAATTTTATTCACTGTACATGATGTTCTACTTTATTATTCATCCCTGTCCAATTCCAGAGAAATCCCAGTGTCACGGCATCGTCATTACTAACCACTGAGAAACCACCCTGTTGCTCATGCATACATGTGTCTGGGATGCTGCACAAGCCGACTGGTTCTGCAAGAAAACACAGAAGATTTCAAATTAAAAAAAAAAAAGAAAAACTTTCCCCTCGAGGATGAACAGGGTGTATCATATTAACGAGCGGGAATTATAATAAAAAAAAAAAAAATCCTCTGAGGAAATCAAGTCTCTCCAATGAGCACAATAGAATGCTAAATAGACATATCTGGCAAAGTCATCTCTCAAATGCTTCAGCCGTGAATGGTGCGTCATGTCTCAGCTGGCTGTATTAAAAATCAAAGACTATTCTGTACATCTGGAGAACATAGACAAGGGGAGGAAATTATCCAAAATATGCATGCGCCTTTAGTGCAATCCATCATTTCTTATTAATCAGAACAGGGAAGTAATCCATCATGATACTTAAAGAGGCGATTACAAATCCATCTTTCTATGGCTGACACATAATCACACTGTGTACCAAGGGTGGAAGAAGTAATTAGAAGCGTTAGGATGTTAGAAAAAGCTGTAGGGTGGTTTGTCTTAATTTATATGTTGCAGAGACAAAGACAGAGAGCGTGTCTTCATGAAGTGCAGCTCTATATGTAGGTGGTATCCAGACCACACTGCTGGTACAGGTGGTATTTCTCAAACACACAGGTGACAAGTGACATAACAAGTAAAAGTGCCATAATTCAGACCTGATGTGCTCTATTTAGGCTTAACAACTTGGATCTTTAAGAAAAAAAAAAAGTCACCTGGACATCTGTAACCTGATATTCATCCGTCAACATGTAACAAGAGGTACAATGACGGTATTCTAAACAAACGCGGTGAGTAAATGGTTCCAATTATTGAGTCACTGACCTGTAATGCTGCTGCTTGTTCAGATAGTGCTTTTTAGTTTGACATGAGCCCCGATGTGACTCATGATATTTACATTCTCCACCACCATTCCTCTCTTAAATGGAGCACGCACGTGATCTGTTGCAGTACCGTAGGTGTCGGGTGTGGTCACGGTCAATTAGAGCAGGTTCGTAGCAGAGAGTCGCCAGCGTATTGTTTAAACTTGTCTGATTGAGTCACTTGGCTTTGTTTTCAATTCCTTTGTACAAACCTTCCATTGACGTTAGCGTGAGAACATCTCCATACTTGGCTCACACACTTCATATATAAATTTTTAAAAAAAAGCAATGCACTGCAGTGCAGTATGCACTGTGTGCACTTACATGTAAAAGATACATGACAACCTGAGAAATAACTCTCTGTCCAAAATGACTCCGTATTCACTAGACAGTGCGTTATATATTTACTGCGTGCCATTTTGTTTAAGTCTCTGGAAATTCTGGGTGTGATATTTACCCAAAAATTCCCGTAACTCACTTCCACAAAACTTTCCACTGGAGCTATCACACATTCCAGGGGAGGATCAATTGAATACCAGCAAGAAAGGAGGAGGCAAGCTCGAGTGAGGCGAGGCAGATGACTCTCGTGCCTCTGGAGACGCGTATTATGACCGACGCTTCTCGGAATACTTCTTTAAGACGTATGCAACAGAATAAAGCAAACTCCAATCTCTTATAGGTAATATTAAGGACTTTTCTAGTGCATCTGCACTCCGCTTTTTGAAACCTCTCCTGGGTTTCTCTCGCTCAGAAAAGCAAATGTAGAGGAATATGTTTTTACATTAACCACAGATGGTGCAATGATGGAACTGTGACTCTGTATCAGTGCTACAGTATCATCCCCTGAGGCTCTCTGAAGAAAAAGTTTAGGTAAAAGTCGTGTAAACTGCAAACCACTCTACTCTCTTCAGGAGTTTACTTATTTAATATTGGTTGCAGTGTATCTTCCCAGTGACTTAGCTCTAGCTCAAGAAGTGGATCATCAGCCTGAATGATGCCTTGGTGCTCTAATAAGACGTCTATAACGGCACCTACCTGTCAATCAAGCAGTCACATTCTTAAATTATGCCCAACCTTGAGCCTCAATATCATCTGAACAGGCGAGTTAAAAAAAATTCAACCCCCTCACAGTTGTCATGAACGGGGAAATTAGTTATAGAGACCAAAACTGTTGCCTGAATCAGGCTGTAAACATTTCCCTTCATTTCCCAGCAGCATATACACCCAAATTCATAATGGGTGATTTCTGTCACACCAACCTAAGTACTGAACTGCACCAGAGAGTCCCACCAGAGAAGGTTTGGACCACTTCTACAGTATCATCTTTGAGCACTATACCTCATTCCCTCATATAGACACAAGCCTAAAGTATCTAAGCATGTAACAAAACCAGTGAAAATGCGGCACTCTGAGAGACTGCAGGAACTGCTACAGTTTGAACACCTTCATAACTACCCGTGACAACATGACAACGCTCATACATCAGTTCTGTTAAGAAACTTGCGTTCCTTCCAGAGTCGTCGACTCCTTTCACCATGATAATCCTTGTTTCTCCTCTGAGCTTAGGAAACTTTGAAACAAGAAGGAGGAGGCCTACAAGAGTGGCTTACAAAAGTGCAAAGAAGGCAGTGAGGCAGTGAAGTCAGCCAAACAACAGTATAAAAACAAACTGGAACCGTATTTTTCTGCTGGTGACTGTTGGTTGGTTTGGAAGAGACTTCAGACATGCACAGATTGTAAATCTAAACCTCAGAAGACCACAGCTGAGCCTTCTCTTCCAAACACACTTAACACCTTTTACGGTACTTAGATTTGAAAAACAAAGGATGTGACCTCATGCCTGTCCCCAAAGCCTGACCACAGTCTTTCTGTAGCACCTTGGCTGCCCCTCCCGTCTTCTTTACTTCTGCCAGGTGTCAACATCAACCCAGTAATGATCACCTCCACACCAGATCTACAGTATACTCAAGTAACAAAGGACTACAAATGCTGCTGGACCAGTTTGGATTTCACGGGCTACAGTAAAGCTCTGTGCCAAAACAGCTTTCACCTGTTTTGGCAAATCTCTTCAGTCTGTCCTTGGATGAGCCGACAAAAACCAGAAAATGACAAGCCTGATTAATCACAGTCGACCTGACTTATCATGAAGTTCTTTGAGAGACTCATCTTGCAACATCTCAAATCCATTAGACTCTCTGTAGTTCGCACGCAGCAAATAGATCTGCAGATGATGCCTTTAATATAATCCACCACTAAGCTCTACAGCACCTTAACAACCCACACACATATGCCAGCATACTGTTTGTAGACTTCAGCTCTGCTTTCAATATTGACTTACTGCTTAAAAAAAAACAAAAACAAACTCATGCAGCTCTTGTGTCTCCATTCCTGTCTGCCAGTGGATTCATGACTTCCTTTCCAACAGGAAGCAGTTAGTCAGCGACCACATCTCAGAACCAGTCTCCACTGTTCTCTCTCCTGCTGCACTACCTCCACAGCACTGACTGTACATGCAACCGCCAAATTTCTAAAGTTTACAGATGACACCGCTGCGGTCGGCCTTATCTTAAAAGGAGATGAGTTCAGAGTGAAGAGCCTGCAGCTAAACACACAGAAAACTGTAGAAATGAATATTAACTTATCTCTCCATGGGAGATATGGAGCTGTCCCAAATTCCTTAGAACAACCGCACGACAGGGCCCTACAGTAAGCAAACATTAACACCATAAGAAAAGACAGCAGCCCGTGTATTTGCATTTCAGTTAAAGAAATTCAAGCTAAGACAAGAGCTGCCGGTTCAATCTGACACCGCTGTAATTGAATCCATTATCACCTCTTCAATCTCTGCCTGGTTTTGGCTCTGCATTATCACGGTTTAAGCGGCGCATTGTGTGGCGTGCAGAGAAAATCACTGGATGTTAGATCGCCCCGCTGACACAACTGGACACATCCAGGATCAGGAAGACAGCCCAGGAAATCTCGACAGACTTTAGCGCTACTTGCTCCTCTTTCAGCAGAGACAAGCTCTAAAGACTAGGACCACGTGCCACATCTACAGCTCCTTCTCTCACACCATAAGCCTCATAAACACAGAGCTCTTTCACAGCCTACTACTCCTATCTGACAGTGTTGTAGTACTCAAGATTGGCACTTTTTGAAGGTCTTGGTCTTGACTCAGAATCAACTACATTTTTATCCAGTCTTCTCTTGATCTGGGACAAAGAGGGATTTTATTTCAAGACCTGTCAAGGCCACAACTGCGGCGATATCACCAGTGTTCACTCACTTAATGATGTTGTTTGTCCCGCCACAGTTTCATAATTAACTGAAAATGCTTTTACACTTTAAAAAGTTGTTCCAGTCTGTAGTTACAGAGCAAACACCTGCATCACAGAAAACTAAAGAGAGGTCGAGTCGAGGTTTAACCATAAGACCGTAAGCCAACAGCTGCAAAGCTCTTCCAACAGTATTTTACGAAGCAAGTCATTAAAAAAAAAGAAATTAATATGAACTCAGTAAAACGTCCTGCTTCAACTGACCCAAATAACTTGACTCATTTCTAGTTTTACATTTTTGTCACCGTTAACAGCTGTTAGCCGTCGCTGCCCTCCTGCACACACACTCCTAGAAAGTGACTTCATAAACGCCAAAG
Organism: Protonibea diacanthus; assembly: GCA_028641955.1. NCBI lineage: Eukaryota > Metazoa > Chordata > Actinopteri > Sciaenidae > Protonibea > Protonibea diacanthus. Next base: position 16,602,080 of record CM053988.1, on the reverse strand, counting down.
AGGATATCTGCAACAGTGTCCAAGAGAAAATCCTGCAATCCGCTGACTGAGAAGGCCGTGACGCGCGTGCCTCGCCCAAAGAGATATGGAGAATATTAGCAACAGGTTAGTGCCTAAGTAGGCTTAATACTGTCTAGTCAAAGTCTTGGTCCCCGTTTAGCTGGTCTTGACTACTACTACTTTATATTTTGTGTATTTGTATACTCTCATACAATATTTCTAAGTATTTTATTCAAGTAAAGTGTTTTACTTAAACATTTCTTCATCTATCTCATCTTATTCTTCTAATTTATTGTCTCTTTTCTTTGCTGTTACACCGGCAACAAAACAAACTCCTTGTGCACATGTTACTTGGTGAATAAAATCTGATCCTGATTCAGTAAATTTGTTCTCTAATGTTAAGCAGAGTGTTTGGCAAAACGTGTTTTCTCAATGATTAGAAGACTCGGCTAATAAAAAGTTGTCCAGACAATTACGCATGGAGCAAAATGCATGAAACCTAACCTTGTTTCATGGTCTACTGGTTAATATGAATGATTTTCTCCAGACTGTTTACATTCGTTCACTCCGCTGCAATACTGTTGAATATTTTGACATGTTTTATTTCTTTTAGATGTAATCCAATTCAGGTGACAAAGACAATTTGCCCCCCTAAAATCTGATCAGTGAGACGTTGCTTTCTCTACCCAGCGGTTGTACACACCGTATAGGACTAATGGAGCACACTCGCCTCCGTTTAAGTGTTTCCATATTGCCGGATTGCCTTTAAGTCATACATTCTACATTTGACCTTTCTGCCTTTCCAATTCACGTGCCGTTAAATACTGGGAAGGCTTAATGTTCCCTGGCACCAGAACACAGATAAAACAAAATAGCCCCATTCTTTTTGTGAACGCGCTGCCAGAATATCAATGTACTTATGAATTTCAGGCTGGATGATTTATTGACTTTTCTATGCTTCCAGCGGTGTTGTTTATGGAGTCCTTTGAGGATTTCTCATATACATATTGTTTCAGTATCCATAACGGGTGCGGAGGTATTTATATACTGTAGGGCTGTAAAACTAGATAAAAGCATGCTTGCCAATTAGTCTGAGTGATGTACAGATGGACACAGGGGTGGAGAAAACAGCACACATATTTAAAAAAAAAAAAAAAAAGTTTAACACTTGGAGCTGGTAGCTGCTATGGTAAACATTTCATTTCAATTGTGTTTTTCTGCGGGATAGCTGCTAGGAGAACACTCAGGATTGAAACCCAATGGTAGGCATTAAAGGGAAATTAAGAGGCCCACATGGTTGCACACTTACTTGATCTCCCTGCTAGCCTGCTACTCTGCTCTTATACCCCTCTCTGCTTAGATGAAACATCAAAGAAGAGGATGTCAGAGCATGAACAGCACAGATTCATAACTGGGAACAGAATGAAATGGAGGCACTGTGCTCCCACAGCAGCTTGTTGTGCCTCTGAGTGTTTCTCCCTTTATGTTTTTTTCACTGCGCCCAAGTTTATTTGATGAATTGACACATTGAAAACAGTTTCTTTGCTGGAAACAGATGGTGCGGAGCTGAAGCAAGAGGATTTCAATACACAAAGCCCCTATGTAGCATAGCCGCAGCTGCCACGGTAGCTAACTGTATTTATCATGCACACTATGGAGGGCTGTGGCTCAGACGTATGGTGGTGGAAATAACAACACACATTCATTGGCTGTAACATAATATATTTGATACAGTTTAATTAGTTATTAGTTACACTGTCACATCCCGTCTTTGTAGTTAAGGTTCTTCCAGGTGAACAAGGGTTAACACCTGCCTTGTAACAGAACACTGATTTATCACCTGACGCTGACATGCTTTATTTGCTGTTAAATCTTAATTAAAAGGCATGACATGACATGAACATGTAAAATTGTGGCACCGGTTGACAGACAATATGTAACTCAATCCATCAGGGGAAAAAAAAATCCACCAAAATAAGAAGAACTTGCATTATTATTTTTATCCTTTTGCACCTGCAACTGTCGTCACCATGGATACTCTCAAATATTATTCAATAACTTTCAGTGTTTTTACTGGATTGGCTTAAATCGTTTGCCATACATTGCTCATGATTCCTGGAGTTTGTAGCATACTAAAAATCTTTACTTTCATTAAAACAGTATTCAAGTCACAATGTCCTTGCCTGTTCTGCGGCCTGTTTCAATCCTCTTTTGCTTGTCTCTGTGCCAACTCTTCGCCTTGAACATCCCAAAGATTGAGTCAGCAACAGCTCGATCAACCGCATCTTGAAATACAAGAAGAAGAAAAAAAACACATAGTAATTTTCCTATTACAGGGGTGTGCATACGAGTCAAAAGTGCACAAGCAATAGCTCCTTTCATGCACTACATACCCAGGTACCCAACCTTGATCCAACACTGGAACAACCTTTTTCGTGGTTAGTGGCTTTTAGTCATACGGTATAATGTGATGAACCTGGAATTTAAATAGACAGTTCAAAGCAGCAAATTGCCCTCAGTTAAGGTTGAAGAAGTGCTGCTGTTCAGTGTAAAGAGGCACTCCAAGTGGGTGTCATCTCTTGTAACCTGACTACAAAACAATGTGGCCACAACATCTAGATTGATGGGCATTTTACTCTCTGACTCTGAGCTTCAGTCCGATGTACGAGTACAGTAGAAAATGATAATAATAATAATAATAATAATAAAAAAAAAATAATAATAATTTTGGTATTTTGGTAATATTCCAGTTAAATAATTATTATACCACGTTTTGACCAATGAGTCCAGCAAAATGCGTAGTCGTCCAAGAACGACCCATCGAAGCGTTTTCGGTGTAACACACCGATCGGCAGGACATCATTTGTCTGTGATTTCCAAACTCGGTCAAGTTTAGCTAAATATCTGGGTTCACGCCCTTAGGTTAGAAAAACGTTGAGGTTTGAGTTCAAACAACTACTTTGTTAAGGTTAGGTGAGGCTCGCTGTCATGGTTACAATAACAAACACACATGGTTAAGGTTAGGGGACGATCGCGGTCGTACAGAAAAAACCCAAAATGGTGACTCGCAGTTGGAAAAATGTTCTCCCGGGTTAAAGCCAGTGTTTTGTTGACCCATCCATCCAACCCTGACCTCATTCCTATACGGACTTTATCGCTCTGTAACAGCGTCACCTGATTTCCTTCTCTGGTCACCTTTGCTACAGCCACTAGAAGCGTTTGTTGCTTTAACTGATGCTGTCATTCTTCTCAGGAATACATAAATTTGGAGGCACTTACGCCCTGTAAATCTGAATCCTTTAAATCCAAACCACCAGGCGATGGACTGGTACCAGGTTACTGAACATTTACTGCAAGGAAATGTTATGATTTGGTGCAGGCCACACTACCACGTCTACATAAACAGCAAACCAATTTTGAACTCAAGAAGATGGATAGTACGCTAGGTCATCGGTTTATCATCACCCACCTAGCTTCTTGATCTGAGGGGGCTGTGTTACCATTAAAACTGGATTTACGTCCCGATGTTACACCACACTACTGGCAGGTATGAGTGTAGGCTCTGAAACTAACGCTGTACCTGACGTACACCTTCCTATTCTTATGTTTTCACTATTTTCTGATGCATGTGGACTGCAGACGACATTAAGGAAGAACGACTCTCTTCTTCTGCTTTTCAGTAACACACATCCTGCGAAGTCATTACACTGCAGACATTCAGCTCGTTGCAACCGCAGCTAAACATTTAATCTACTTACGGGCCTGAGTTTAATATCAATCATGAAAATGACCTCCCACCACTCTCCCATCAGCCAGTCTGTAATACTCTTACAGACTGGATATATAACAATGATACAAAGCACAAGTAAGGTTGAAGACCCCAGTTTTACATGACCACCACAGCACTCGTGTAGCTTTGTAACCCGAGATGGAATAAAATATAAAAATTGTGAATATGACAGCAGGTTATGTAACACTATAATTTCGTATCAAACAACATGAAAGTGGTTCTGAACCCATTTGACACCACAAGTGTTCTGGTGAATAACTCTACTCAACTGGAGCACGACACTTATATTTCATTTTGGCATTTATGTAACTCTAAAAACTCGAAAATTAGTTGCAAAACAGCTTCAAACATAGTCACGAAAGCACAATCTCAGTTGCTCATGTGCACCGGGAGGAAATTCAGAAAAGGGGATGAGAAGGATACTTTTACAGGACCAAACACCAACCAGATGAAAAGAGACGGAGGACCTCCAGTGCTCTCACTGCTATTTGTAAAATCTGGCTTTTTTTTTTTTTTCTTTCTCAGGCAAACACAGATGATGCATCTGATTTTGTATTTCTGTGAAGATTAATAAGCTCCCAAGACAAGCCCCAAGGCTGCTTTATTTGAAATGGAGCGGGAAAAAAAAAAAGCTATTTGTTCAGGTTCTACAACAAGCGTATCACCGATGACAGGCAGTCGTCAGTTGTGTTATTGGGTTCAGGCATGGCGGCGCAGAGCGACGGAGGAAAAACACAAGAAAGAGCACGAGAGGCAGCGATGGGATCCCTTCTCTTCCTCTGAGAGGAGTGACATTTGGAACAAAGAGGCCAGTTATGTGAGCAGTTCTGTCTGGGACAGGCAGACTGACAGAGGCCAAATATTCTGGCCCGCCAAATCAACCGCCCACGTAGGGTGGGGTCACTCCATGATGACTCATTCATACACACACAGGGAAACAGGAACACACACACACACACACAAAGTATATACTGTTCAAAACTTCCTTAAAAACATCGGCTCTGTAAGGCGAAGATGCACTGCTATGCAAATCTGCAAGGAGTGGTTAAAAGGAAATATATATCGTTCTTAAGCTTTTTCTCCTGGCACCGTCCCAGGTTTTGTCTGCGGCACAGGTGAAAGTGTTCCTGGTGGGACTGCCTGTCTGGCTCGTCTTTCTCTTGTCACTGATCTTTGTGTGCGTAGACAGCCTTTGTTTTCACTTGCCACCTGGGCAAACTGCCAGACCAAATAAGACTTTTTATAGTTTGTTTCTAGAGCCCTCTTTTGTGAGATAGCACTTTATATGGCTCCTTGGAAAGGCTTTGTCAATATTTCAGCATCCATTTAGGCACAGTAAATTACGCCGGCCAGACAAATAAACACTATTTATTGGAGTTTGTGTGGTTTTGATATCACTGATGGTGGTCAGCTAAGCTTCCAGCGGCGGCTTTTACATCTCTGCCTGGAACATTTCTTTGTGTCTCCCTCTGCGTCATGAGGGAAGTGATGAGATTTGACATATTCGTTGCTGCCGTTTGCTGAGCTGTTAATGCTAATTTGATAACTTCGATAGAGCGGGCTGTTCCCTAGCAACATAATATTTGGCCATAAATAGAAACTAATGGACAAACATGGCCTGGCTTGGCTACCTTCCAGACATCACCTCTGGTTTCAATGGACATTTTGATACTCCTGAAACGCTGTGAGTATGAACTTTGCCATAATTGTGTTGTTAACATAAGCCAGAGGAACTCCCTGAGAAGGAAATATTAAGCGGCGGAGGAAAGGGGTTGTTTGCTTTCACACCTTAGCTAAGTTATCGGTCTCGAGTCTTCCTTCTTTGGTCAGAATATTTAGTTTACATTTGTTACGTACAGATAGGAATTGTTTTAATATTTACTAAGTTAAAGTACAGTAAATAATAAAGGTATGTAATTGTTTAGTTTATTTTTTTAAAACATTATTCTAATAGGAGGATATCAAATTACACACAACTACAAAAAAGTCACGGAAAACACTGTAAAAACTATAAAAAGACTTATTTACAATGTCGTCAAATCCAGCAAAGATGCAGGAGTCCAGGTAACATCCTGCCACTAACAAACCAGCACAATTCATTCATACTGATATAATGTATGCATGTTAAAATGACTCCAAGTCAAGTAATCTTCCCTTCTTTGTAAAACTGTGCTGGTTATTTATTATTTTAATCAGTCTGAGCTTGGAGTCAAGCTCTTTTATTTTTTATTTGTTTTGGTAACACCTGATTATTAAAGTCTTACTCTGGTGACGTGCTATATTTCTCTTACTGTTCGCAAATCCCATAAAAGATCAAAACCAACAATATCGACCTGATTCTAGCGCCACGTTTTCTACCTGCTCTCTTCCGTTGCCATTTACTAACTCTCCTGTCATGTCAGATCCTGCCACTCCCTGCTTGTATTGACTTTTGCCTTTTTCTGATCCCGAGTAAACTAACTTTTACCTGCCTGGCGTCTGAGTCATACTCTGGGGTCCAAAGCTTGTAATAATGAGCGCGTTACAGAAGTTATCTATGCGTTCCCAAAACCTGATATATATTGTATTCGCTTTGACCCGTTGAGCTCCATATCACACATCAGTAAATCAAACTGTTGGACACTGTTGTATCTTGACACTGTCCTGCCTCTGTAAATACTCACTGGACCACCAAATGTGTTTTAATCCGCCAGTGAAAATAGTCCCCAGCAACATAAATGATAAGTTTTATCGGACAAAGGTCCTAACAATTAGTTGCTCATGTACGATGATGGAAATATATGTTTACTCCTGAAAATCTTTCATTAAAACAAAGTGAAATAATAAATATAGGTGTACATCCGCAGAGGGAGCAAATATACACGGGACTGGGAACCACAAACGCATCACGAGACAACTAAAACATTGTTGGTTTTGTTTTTTGTTTTTTTCTGGGATTTATCTAAAAATACAGAAAATCACAAACTCTCTTGGTTTGTTTCAAACACGTGGACTCCTAATTATTCCTTGTGCGTTTTGATTACTTTAATCCATAGCTGTGTGAAACTGACTGAGATCTAAAATCTATTTAAAAAGGTAGAACGTGGCACTAACACTGCCAGGAATAGGAGTAAGACTCCGGCCAAGCCATATTTTGCACTCATGGCATTGTAAAACTCCTCTGGATGAAAGCGGCCTCCAAAGGGACTTATGTTATGTTATAATAAAGTGAGATCAAATAAACGGCAGGGGCAGAGGAATTGCTCTGGGATCGCACGTGTTTGGTTAACGCCAAACAGATGTAGGCATACTGTATGATTACTGCATTATAGCATGGATTGTATACCCACTCAGACAGGAAAGAGATGGCAGCTGTTAGCCATCAGCGTGGAGGCGCAGGCCCCAAACTATAGGCCGCAGCCGTGCCTACTCAAACACACATGAACGTATGCACATGTTCGCAAATGTACACGCTATTGCAGCCGGATGTGCAGCCACAGAGGAGCGTGTGGAGGCACGAACACACACACAAACACACTCACAAACTAATCTCTTTTATGTCTGTAATCCGATGTTTAACGTCAAGGCCCACCGTACGCCTACCGCCATCTTAAAAGTACAGAGCTTCTGCCAAATAACATAAACATCCTGAAATGACCACTGCTCTGCGTCATAATTTTCTTTTCATAACAGAGCCTACTGCCTGGTTATTTCAAAGCTCCGGGTGACCCTGAAACCATAAGTTTCCTCACTCCTCCTCTCGTGTTATTTAAGGAAAACTTCAGTGTTTCCCTTTCTGCAGTCTCTCTCGCTCTCTCTCTCTCTCTCTCTTGCTGTGTGTGTGTGTGTGTGTGTGTGTGTCTCTCTCTCTCTCTCTCTTACTGGGTGTGGTTAACAAGAGGCAAACTTGTGTGAATGATGTGGACTCTCTATAGTCATAGCTTTGACTCAGTCCACACCCTTGAACTTAAAGAGGAGTTTGGAGGAGGTGGAGCAAAGCAACCGCTTGGAGCACAGTTTGAGCTTGGACTTGGAGCTCGGAGGCTTTTGCAGGCGACATGTACGTAACACGCTGTGACCTGATGTCGTCTTTGTGCCGCACTCTGTGACTTTTGGATCCGTTTGTGCGTGTAGAGTTACCAGGTTGTTCTTTTGTTCTTTTAACTGTCTCTGCTCTAAGACGTGTGTGAGTCTGAGAGCAATTTCTGCTTCAGTAAAGTCTCAGAGGTGAGTGAAGTTTGCATGTGGAGGCTGTTGTAAAGGTGATAATGAAAGAGTTGAGAGAGCAGAGAGCTCCATGACGTGTTTCATGGAGCTGTGCTGTTTTGAAATTTTCTTTGTATGTTGTTTTATTCAGTGGCGTAGTTTCAGAAAGTTTACACTGTGTAATTGCAGCACTGCGATACTGTCACTTGATATTTTCTTCTGATTTTAAGATAAACATTTTATCTCCAGACTCCTCAAAATGAATTAATTCAGAAGCATTTTATTGTTTTTTTTTAGTCTTGCAACCGTGATATGCTTCAATATTTATTCATCTATTTTCTTATTTTGTTGGTTGGTTACTAATTTTATCAGGAAATACGTGCATGTGACTATCCGTGTGACCGTCTGTGAGGGATCAGGACTTGTTTTTTACACTACATCATAGATATTAAAGCTTTAACAAACAAAACTTACAAAATCAGTACTCACAAATATTCAAAATTGTAAATATTACTCTCTAAACTCTTCTTGCTTAATCTTTGTGTGGTGATATGAGCTCTGAACCAGCGATAAATGGATGAACATGTACGAGCGAGGCCCATTTTGATTGTTTGTGACCAGATGAGTAAATATTAATCAGATCCACGGTGTACGTGGCGTGCTTCAGATGGTTCTGCTCTTCATTTTAAGGTTGCTAAATGTCTTTTTCAGCTCTTTCAATCAAACCTGTACCACTCGCGTGATTTCTCTGCCAAAACTTGAAAGAGTTTCCATTGTCTGCACTGATGGGAGTATAATTGGCGTCACCATTCATCATTGCTTTGGCCACCCTCATTTTTCCATTCATCAGAATCTGCTGTGCTTTATATTCATTGTTACACAACTTTAATTGCAGCAACATTTTTTTTTTTTTTTTTAAGCGAAGTTGAACGTGCAGACACAAAAACTGACAAACAGACCATGTGGCTTCCTCGCTCCGTCTTCCTCTCGCCATACGTTAAAAGTTGGCACAGACGGAGGAAGTAGCCAGTCTTTTCCACCTGACATCACTTAGCCATTACACACACACACGCACTGAAATACACACAGTGGTCTCCCCCAATTCGCTGCTTCCCAGTTGGCTTTACTAGTCCATCTGGGTTTCCTCAGCGAGCAGTGAAAATCAAACTGACATTGTCCAGAAATCCGAAGCAAAACACATCAAACTCTGACTGAAAAAACACACCTGCCGCAGCCTATATGTCAGGGGGAGTGTGTTGAGACAGGCCAGAGTGTAACAAACCAAAGCCCCGAACAAAGGACTGGTTGGAGCAGTGGTATGTCATCGTGACAAATTGCTGTTGACATGAAAATATGTTGTAATGTGACACCCGTACTTGAAGTGTCCCCAGCGTTCTTTGATAATATTTTGATTTTTTTTTTTTTTTGTCATGTTTCACACACACGTTGATTTTAAGAAGCGTGAAACGTCCTAATTTTACGCCACTGGTGATACAGCTGAGAATTTCTATTTCTTCAACAATGTCCCGGACAGCGTAATAATCACCAGTGGGAGTTTTTCAATCTGCTGTTTTGCCACTGTAACAATACGCAAATGTAGTCCTAGTTTTTTTTTTTTTTTTTTTAAATGTTTTTAATTGCATTTTATCCGTAACAAACAGGAAAAAAAACAACAACAACAGGATAATATTTGGATTTCGTACAATTTGTCTGCAGCATGCTGTCATGTAAAACTGCTTTACATCAGCTTTGGATCTAATGAAACACGACACATCAGTGGAGGTGCACTGAGACAGAGTCCAGGCCTCGCTGATTGAATTTTATTCAGCCTGATAGTCAATGCGCACAGTGGAAACCGGGAAAAATGCTCCAAAATTAAATATGCCATGAGGCTGCTTCCCGGATTATGCTGTTTATAAACACCAGCTTGAAAAAAATGTTGAAAACAATGTAAAGATAAGACAGAAAGCAGTTTTAGGTTTAGAGAAATATCACAGATAAAAATAAGATTCAGATTTAGTGTTAATAACTAATTAAACGTCATTCACTCCTCAATATTTTAGATTTATGGGTTATTTTAATCTCTCACATTCGAGCCATTAAAAAGTTGGAGTTGTATTTGCAATTTATCACCAAAAATAATGGCAATAATTCTTAAATTTCCAATAATTAAGAAGCATTCTGGATTTAATTACAGTAATTGGATTGGGGGGGGGGGGGGCAGATTTACGTCAGCAAGTTGCTCTGAGGACACGTCAGGAAAGGAAGAAATGGAGAGTGAGAAGGAAGACAGCGACCCTGACACAGACCGAGAGAGGCGAGCTGAGAGAAGGAAAGCTGAGAGAGTCGAAGATCTAATGCTGAAAGCAAAGCAGGGTCAGAAATGGAGGAAAACAAAGATGAAAGGCGAGTCGTGAAGTGTTGGAAGAGTGTGAGAGGATTTGTTCTCCTCAGTCTTGTTTACAGGAAGTTCTTTTAAAGTTCCACAGATGGCTGCGTTCACAGAAAGGCTTTTTTTATTGCATTTTTCCAAGACTCATAAATTCCCTATACCTTCATTTATGTGTGGGAAAGTATGATTGCTGCTGCTGCTGCTGCTGCTGCTGCTGCTTGGCTCAAAATCGGTCTCATCTTAAGTTTTTGTCAAGGGAGATTTGCACACATGCTGCAGGTTGAATGCCGACAATCATCACCTTCTGAAAAATCAATTTTGTCTTTGGTAGCGCGGATCTGTGTGTGTGTGTGTGTGTGTGTGTGTGTGTGTGTGGGTGTGTGTGTGGGTCATTCATTCACACTTTACTGTCTGTGTTTATGGGTTTTTTCAGTCAGTGTTGTAAACTCGCTGCTTTTAACAACAAACAAGAAAAAGAAGAAAATAATTTTATCGTCTCTAACACTCTGTAACACTCACAGGAAAAAAAATAGACGACTTCAAACAAAAGCGTGATTCAGCTGAAAATAACTCTGTAAAAAACGTATGACATAATTGAGTGGCCTGCGTCTGACACGTCCAAATATTTTTGAACACATGTCAAGCCTGAGGACAGTAAATCAAGCACGTGAGGTCATTTTTGATGTATAAAAATTACACACACAAAAAAAGAGAAAAATATCATTTTTAAATTAAATTATAGTTATAAACTAAATTATTAATGCTAAATGTTTTCTTAGGAGGATGTAAAAACGCCTCTCAGATGCTCATCTTTCTTTTATGTCGCAGAGAGAGAGCTCAGTGTGGTCCACACTTTGTATTTTCACTATTACTTGTAGATTTTATGACTGTTTAATAAATGGTAATCATAAAAAAAACAACACAGATTAATCATTTCTGAGAAAAACTGTTAGCGGCACAATCAGCGTGTAATATTAGTTATTAGTTATCTTCTATATAGTATAGGAGGTACCAAACCTGTTTCATATTTTTGTACATCTCCTTGGGTGACTTCATACTTAAAGGGTCTGTTTGGTTTCAATTTGGTCTTGTCGTCCAGGCCTGATCCAAGACTATGAGTCCACAGAGGGCCCTTTAAAAAGCTACAAAGGCGTATGTTCCCCCAGTACCATGTTGAGAGGTAAATAAAGTTAAGGGCTCCTCAAGGGCTGTTTAGCCTCCTGATTTGCTGGGACGTGGGTCTGTAAGAGATTTAGTGGGCAAGGAGTTTCTGGAGAAGTGATCTGGCTGTGGTGGCCAAACCTCAACCAAATTATTTTTGTTGATTTATTTCACAGGCAAATGTAAACCATCTTAAGGTTTGTAATTAGGCTTATTTTTAGGCTTTTTCATTTAGCTTTTACGCACATGTTGACAATTGAGACTTTATCTGGAAAAAGATATACATTATAGGTTTGGACGTGAGGAGGCTGGGAAATCTTCAAACAAGTGCCAGCAGAGCTGTTAAACATGTATTTAATTATGAAATCATTCTGTACCATTTTGGAGTATAAACATCATGTAATACTGATCTTTCAACTTTTGATTTAAATTACTCATAATAAGCACGGGGAAAGAAAAAAATTTTTTTTCCCCCTACAAAATATAGAAGATCAAAGTACATTTTCTGAGCAGTTTATTCTACTGAAATACTGAAGTAATCGCCACAGAGTTATTGTTTGTCAGATGATTCATACTGGGTATGAATATACTACTGTGAAAAGATGTAAAATTACAAGTAGTATGATTAATATTTTCAAACTTGTGGGTGAAACAGTCCTGGTATTATTCATGATCTTCATCATGATGACTGAAAGCAGCTATGCGCTGTCTGCTGGTCGTCAACCAGCCAACTTGAAGCAGTTGAATGTGCACAATTGTGAAGTAGTTCAGCTCATTAGATTAAAAAGAAGGGAAAAAATGACATGCCGGGTCATTTATAACTCCTGATTTGCAATTAAAACTACATGTAAACTGTGTAGCAAGCGAGCAGGGAAGAAGTGGAAACCTGAGGTTAAGCAGCTAAAAGTAATTCATAAAACAGGTCAAATAAAGGATAAATAATTGCAATAGACAAATAATGAAGGTGATACAAAGTTGAAATGGTTAGCTTAATGCAATGAATGTATGGCTAAAATAGTTAGCGAAAATGAACAGATAAACTGTTGAACAGGTAATGGAGGAATAGCTGAAATAGAAACGAGTTAATGATTAACATGGACAGCTAGAAATACCAGTAAAAACAGCTAAAATAATGGATTAATAGTTAAAATATTGACCTGTACCTGTGTTTATCAGACATAAGTTTTGAACCAGCCGCTTACAGGATGTGTTTAGCAATAAGCAAAACACACGACTGAAGTCAGTTAAAGTGAGGGGTTGGTTTGTGCAATTCTGTCTTCGGCTGATGTGCATATAATGAAGAATATCTATTTAAATGTCCCTCTGAGCAATGCAAGCCAACTTATCACTGCCGTGGGAAAAGTAGGCTATCTGAAGTCAAATCTCTCTCTCGTGTTAAAGTTCTCGCTGGCTGCTCATACGTCATGTCTCCTCACTCTGACTTCCCTCTAGTCCCTCTTCCTGTGTCTCTCTCTGTGCAGCCCGCTCTCCCCCTCTTCCTGCCTGTCATTCTGTCCCCTCGTCACGCCACGGGCACGAAGCCAACTCCAACGTTGGCTCGGGAAACCCTCTCATGAGTTCACGAAAAATGCAGTGCCTCCTTTGTCCATACTGACGTGGACACTGTGGCGCCATCATATGAGCCTCTTGAGGCTCTGGAGCGAAGCCACCTTAAAGATGTTGACGAGAGATCGACTTACAGAGTCCTGATCCAAACCTTTGAACGTTATGTGTCAAAATGAATTCGAGCATCCAGTAGCTGCAGTTTTTTTTTTAGTCCGCGTTGCTAAACGCCACAGGTCAAACTAGGATAACCCAACCATGTGCAAGCCCCAGACAGACCCTGACCAATCATGTGTACCCTTGGCCTGGTCCCAGAAAAAGTGTCTAGCCAAAATACAGCACAGCTGAAGCTGTTAAGATCACGGGATAATCACAAGAGAAGGGCCCTGGCTGTTAGATCTGCACAGAGTGAAAAGGTAAGCTGAGGAGGAGCAGGGATTGTTTGGCAGTCGGTGAGGGCTCCTTTACACGCAGCCAATCTATGTGTCGAGTGTCCGCGTTAATGCATTTCCAGAATGAAGGGGCAGATGCTGATGTTTGGGGTGCCTCATAAAATGATGCACTTTAAAGCCGCCCATTGCAGCACTCTGTGTTCCAAACATACCTGATAAAAGCAGAGTGAGGGAAAGCAATTTTCTGCTAACTTTATACCACGTTGTTCTAAAGTACGAGCTACAGCTTGCAGATATAGGGATACCTTTATTACTTTTTACAGCGATAGCCCTGCAGGCAAGCTTCAGGTGCTGCTGTCGCCAGGTAATTGAGGCACTTAGTGTATGTGTGACATGTTTACTGCTCAGGCTGCTACTCGGTTCCTTTTTAACACATCTCTGAAAAATGCGTATAATTGTCATGCAGCGCCTCCCTTCAAGCTATGAAGTCGAGGGCGATTCATTCTCTGAGCAGTTTTCTCTCTCCATTAACAAAAGTCTGGAACACTCGTTACGATTTGACAGAATCTCTTATGAGTTGAAGGCTTTGGGACACTAATATAGGCTCATTAGTCCAATTTACAACATCTAGCTTGTCGTGTGTTTGTGGATGTACGCCGTTTGCCCGCCTTAGCTGTAGCATGAAAAATGGAAAATGAGGGAGAACAGAAAGAAGAATAGTGTGTGGAGTGTGAGTTGGGGGCATTAGTCATGTACGCACTTCCTGCTGTTATTGAGTAGCTCAGGCGGTCTGGATCTCAGCCAGGCCAATTGTTGCTCATTTAGCTGTCAAACAGCCACAGCCAAGCGAAGGCCTCAGGCGAGGAGTGAGCAACTTTTATACTGCTTGAAATACTTTATTTTCATGTTGTCATGTGAATGTGTTTTCTGGGGACACGTGATTGACCCTTTGAGATTGAAATCAGAGGTAATTTGGGATTTTTGTTTTGTTTTGTTTTGGTTTGTTGCAGATGGAAGTACGAGCTCAACGAGCTCCCCACTATGTGCAGGTTTGTCACAGCAGCCATTACAGCGGTGCTGAATTAATGCACATTACCGTCCAGAAATACCACTCCTAGGTTGGCAGTTAACAGATGGACAGAGTGTGAGGGAGATGGAAATATAGATGGAGACAGGCAGACAGTACAGAGCTATTAAGTTTACCGTGACTGGCTGTCAAAGTCGAGCCCAGAAACAGACTAGCTCCGGGGTATCCACATAGATGTGACAGAGAACAAGAAAGAAAGTTGATATTAAGAAAGTGAAGAACTTCTGCAGCATTGAAAGCAACAGGATCACTTGTTTCAACCAAAGGAAAGCGATTAAAGCTGTGCTAACCTGTTATTTTGGCCACTTGGGGGCAGTATAGACAGAAAGGTGACATATTATCGCCTTTAAAGTTGATATGAGGACCTTGTTCGCAAACAGTTTCGACACCCAGCATACAGAACAACGTTAGCATTCATCTTGAGTTGTTTTCGCACCGCCTGATAAAGTCCATTGTTTACTTTAGCTCTGGTTTGGTCTTACCAAACACGCTACTAAACTCTTCAGTTAAAGTCGTTTTATTAGGCCTTTTTTTGCTGAAAACAGCTGCATGTTGTCTGGAAACGACACTGAGATCGGTTAGAGTGAACTAAAACAGTGAACTTGCGGCCTTTGAACCCAAAACAATAAGCTGAAAGATGTTAAGAAAGTTCCCAGTGGGAAACTACAGAATCGGGTGATAAATATTGGGTTTGTCATGATCTGCAACCATTTTCACATACAAGTCTTCATTTGATACATTTATAATACATGAATATTCATTATAGCAGCTTTAAATTTTGATAGATGTTCTTTCGGTTTCAACAAGAAGCAGGCTAAAGTTAATATGATTCTTTTTACATAACAACACCTTCCCCGTGATTTTTAATGCAGGAAGAGGAGTTCGAAAAGGGGAGCGATGTGATTAAGATTCCAGTGGATCCAACCAGGCGGATACATTGCACATAATTAATGACGGCCTGTGACTTTTTTATTATTATTTCTAGGGGTGTCAGACCACCTGAGCACCATTATTTAGTCAAACATGGATAGAAAATTGTTTTTTTTTTATTTGATTCATTGCTTCCAAAGATTGCTTCAAGATGATGCGCATATTTGAGCCGAGCCTGCAGCAGACTCAAAAAGGTCACTTCCCAAACACCTACAGTACCACCCACCTCGATCTAGACACGGATGAAAGCAAACTCAAGCTCAAGTGTCCGAATGAATCTGCATTAGTGATTCTGAAAGTTATGGCCAGCAGCAGCAACAGCAGCAGCAGAAACTAAGAATATCAGTGTCAGAGGGAGAGGAAGGCTGCTGTTTAGTTTGGACCGGTTATCGTTTTTTCTGTTTTATCAAACATGTGTTGAGATAAATATCTGTAAGGGCCGGCCACATGCAGCCTTTTACTCCTGGATGTAAAATGAAGCTGTAGGTCATAGAGTATTTCCCAGTAGTCTAATCGCTTTTTCTTAACCTCCTTGTGTAACCACCAATGCAAAATTATTTTACTTAGAGTCACATATAATTTGTCTCAAAATGTATTTTGCTAGATTGAAAGTTGTTACTGTTCTTGGTATGGTACTTGTCTCTTCTTCTTTACCCCTCCTGCTTTTTACCAACTCACTCAAGTGTTTCATCACAAGAAGCCCGTGGTTACAAAAGCAGGAACAGACATGGCTTTATTCTGCACTGTATAAAAAAAAAAAAAGATGGAAAATGTCTAATTTAAGTGTAGCCACAGGCTGCAACAATGAAGTTTTCAAAGACTGATGTGAGGTAATTGATGGGGGAAAAAAAGTAAAACTCTGCAGAGAAATTGTTCATGACAAGGTTATATAGTGACAGATGTTAATGTCAAACCACTTAATGTTCATCAGTCAATCAGAACAATCACATGCAGCTAACTCAGGACTCAAAGACAGAGTTATAAAACATTTTTTGGGACTTTTATACAGAGAACATGGAACTGGGAAAACTTATTTCTGCTATTAGATTATGTTAAGCTTCATTAGTCTTTTCTGGGTAATTGCATTCCTAAAACTCCAAATAAGGAAAAAATATCACACTTGTGCGAACCTGTGATGAGACACCGCTTTAGCCAGAAAGTTGAGGCGCCACTGAAACAGGCCGTCACAGAGAGAAGTTGGTGACTTGCTGAGAGTAAATGACTAAAAATTCCCTGAAAGAATTCTGGAAATTACAGAAGTAGTTTTCGAGACTGTCCTTACTAGAAAAATGTCACCATCCGTTGACGTGGACCGCTGTAAAAATCATGTAAAGAGGAAGTTGTTGGAAGGATTGAGCAAACTGTGTTACCTTAACCAAGTATTTTACTAACTGAAACCAAGCTCTTTCCCTGACCTTGGAGGACCTTTTTTCGTGTGGTTTTTCATGTCGTTTTAGTGGTGAAATTCTTCCAGCTGCTTCAGTCTGCATAGTTTCCTTGCGTGAGACTATAGGAATACAAGGCTTAGCTCCCTGACAGCCAAACGCTGTGATCGATCGCTCACACACAAGCGCTCATCAGCACACCTTCCTATAATCAACGACAGCCTATAGGTTTAAAAGACTGTTCTGTTTGTCCAGGTGCGTCAGTGTAAGAAAACTCTCCACAATGCTCAATGCAGTGGTTGTGCATGTGTTAACATTTAAAACTGTGTGAGAGTGTGTGTGTGTGTGTGTAGTTCCCATAATTACATAGTGATGAGGGAGTAAATGTGCTCGACCATGCTGATGTGTGCTCGGACAGACACCTGCAGTCTGCGCTCTCTCTCTCTCTCTGTCCTCACCTTCTCTCATGCATCTTTTTTTGTGGTATTTCTACTTGTCATTCCCTCACTGCCCTCTTCCCTCCCTCTTCTCCTCATCCTCCTCCACCTCCTCCTCCTCCTCCTCGTCTCCCTCTTCCCAAACAGGATGCTGAACGGTTGGTTTAGCTGGAGGGATTCCTGGCAGAGTGATTTGATTGTGATGTAATGTAAATCACATTGCCAGGGATTTCCAACCAGCTACAGCTGAAAACCACACCAGTCTCCAAAACCTTGCGACTTCTCGGCAAACACCCACGCTAGCAGAAGTCACCGCTCTGAATCCTTTTCCAAATATTATGTGATGCACATCCTTCGCAACTTAAGTTCAGGCCTATAAGTTTAATATTTTGGGAAATAATATATTTGTTCACTTGATGAGACAACAGCAACTCTCATGCTTGTGTGTTAGCTTAGCTTAGCTTAGCTTAGCATAAATACTAGAAACAGGGTGAAACTAGGCTCGCTCTGTCCAAAAATAAACATGTTTTGGTCTCAAAACAATTTCAACTGTACTGAGGGTGAATTTTTTTTCAACTCACCCGTTCAAAATGTATTAAGGCTTAAAGTTACGTATAATTAACACCATGGCCGCTTTGATTGACAGGTGAGTGCGGTTACAAGTGGCTTGTTTGAGCAACCAGGCGTCATTTGTCCTGCCTCAGGTCCACAGATGATTGAGGTCATTCTGGATTTTTAGATTAGCCGGGAGACGGACTACAAACATGGCAGCTACCAGGGCACAGATTTTGAGCTTCAAAATGGCTCTTCGGAAATCTGTGGGTGATGTCACGGATACGTGACGTATACGTGACATCACTCATTCTTTATACTGTTGGTGTCCTTAACTCACAAATAAATCTGTTTGGAAAACTACCAGACTATTTTGTGGTCAGTTGCAGTAAATTCCTGTGATCACAGTTGCCTTTGGACAGGCCTAGCTTCCCATTTCTAGTTTTGCTAAGCTAAGCTGCTAAGCTAAGCTAACTGCTCACCGTAGCTTCATGCTTGCCATGCGGACACCGAAGAGTGATATCAATCTCCTAGCTCTCTGCATGAATCCCAAAATGTTGAACTATTGCCTGAAGTAGTATTCATGTCTTCGGTATGTGTTTATCCAGAGTTTGATGGAGGGGCAGGACTTAGCTCGCTCCGTGAACAGTTCAGTGAAAGCCTGTGTTCACAGTGGCTAAGTTCCGCTCCTCACAAGCCTTTCCAGCTTTTAACAGCCGCTAACAGCTTTAAAAGGTCAACATGGAACGAGTTTCTATGAAATTATGTGCTCCGCCTCACCATACAGACCTGTAAAGGAGATGAACTTTGAAAATATGCTTGGTTTTGTGTTTCATCTTAAGGTTTCCCACTCATAACGACCAGTACGTTCAGCTTTGTATATGCAGTATATCTTTTGTATACGAGAGATAATGGTTGTGACATACTAGAAGGCCACATGTTTCCTAGCAGATCATCATCGTGTCTGCTGGATAGGCTTAAAGTCATTCAGGAATGCACTTTCTTTCTTCTCATTTAAGACGAGGGTCCCGAAAAAAGGGAGATGGGTGAGAGGGCAGGAGGCAGAGAAGGGAGGGAGGACTTACTCATACAGGAAGGAAGTACAGGAAATGTCCCATCGGGAAAACAAGTAGCAATGTAATTGTGATTCCTGAGCTCATTTACTGTCTGGGTGGCCTTGAAAGCAAAGCACTGATTGTATGTGTATCCATGTTTATATACGTGTGTGCTACGAATAAACATGCAGTTATCCATGTATGTAGAGGAAAAAAGAAAAAGAGACTTTTGTAAGTGCTTTGCCACACAGTGTTGTCAGATTGTTATACACTATATATCGATGTCAACATATTTTAATTACTTTTCTGGCTCATAATTGCATTTCTGTTTCAATATTTAGAGTTATTTTTGCATTCTGTCATTCATTATTTTAATCACACTTTATTGCTGCATTGATTTTATATATGTTGTAACTAATTATTGTTGTAGTCTTCCTGTGCTTTTATATTTTGATCCTGTGAAGCACAAAAAATCTATTATCATTACAAGAAACATTCAGTGGTAACAGATTGATGTGGTTTCTATGTAAACAATGATTCTGAGAAATAAAGTGGTTGAAATAACGTAATGCCAGTGGCAGAAATAATGGGAAATTACTAAAGCATCTATTCATCTAAAATACAAGAATATTTACCCCAATATTGAGATAGTGCATGGGCTGAAATATGTGCCACCAGAAACTGAATTTGAATCACATAATTTGACTTTGTATGATTCACTTTGAATCATTGCACTGAAAAACTGAATCTGAATTGTACTTTGAAATTGAATTTATTAGTCTAGAACTGAACATTCAGTTCTCACAATTCAAATTCAATTTTATCTAACAAACATCCGAGTATTTGAGGCAGAGCAATGGAGCGCAGATACACAGGACGCCTCTTCGGCTAATCAGCACCTACGTGTGTGTGTGTGTGTGTGTGTGTGTGTGTGCCACGGCAGTTGCCTGTGTCTGGGGCAGTTACCACTGCCCTGCCACGGCAACTGCTGCTGTTATGGGCATTTGTTCTTATTTTTTATTTTATAAAACAGTTGTCAGAGTTGTATTAGACTCGTTGGCATTTCCATTACATGATTTCTGCATTAATTCTGCAAGGTTTTCTTAATTAATCTCTCAACCGCTGCCGCTGTGTGGTGCAGCTGCCACTGACATGCTGCAGCAACTACTGCTGCTTTGATCATCTGTTTTTATTTTTTATTTTATAAAACAGTCATTATTGTATTAGACTTGAGGGAAGTAACATTTCCATCACGTGATTTCTGCATTAATTTGAATTGATTTAATTAATCTCTCAACATCTGTCTAAAATGCTACCGGTGTATGGGGCAGCTACCGCTGCCAATCACAACTATAGATCCCAAATCCCAAATGTGCTAGTCTACATTTTTCACTGCATCACAGGATTCTAATTTAAAATCCTGCACTAATGGCTTTCTACCATTGAATATATTTGAGAAAATATGTTGTTCAATTATGCAATCATGATACACTATATAAGAAAAAGGTCACAGTAAATTATTGTTTGGTTGAAGGTTAAACTTTTGGGATATACTTTGTTGAGGGCAAGAGAGGCTTTGTCCTTTTTAAGTGTCCAGTCTTCCTGTTGCAGTATACCTGTTGTTTGCTTCCCCTTGTGGTGAAGGTGAAGCGGTGCAGGTGCCTGGGCTCAACCTCCTGTGCCTACTGAGCTGATAACAGTTCGATGTTAAACAAACACTGGCTCAGTTCAGCAGGAACCGGAGTTAGGCCCTCTAGAAACAGCGTCAGCTTTGATCACCTGGTGCGTTCAACAGTCAAGACGACATGCTATGCAAATCCACGTCTCAGCTTTTGCATGTGTACAAATATGGCTGGCTCAGTGTTTTTCCTGCTGAAGTCGACATTATTTCTTTACTGCCCTGAAACGCCATTTTCCACAAAGCCTCATCAAGGCCATTCTCCAAGCAACAGAGTGTAATCATCCATTAATCAGAGCTCAGGAAGCACAGAACTCACATAAATGTGGCCACACATCCTCTCTGAATTTAAAGCTCTCACTGTAAAGCACGTAATGGAGGAAATCTGCTTCTGTTGGTTTGGTATTACTAAAAGATCACAGGAGCAGAGTTTTTCCAGTTGTACTCTCTACATCGCACTGCACAAAGCTTCCAGGAGGACTCCTTTGGGGGCCATTTAACTCATGCGGTTCAGTAATTTTTTTGACATGCTTTCATTCAGTTTCTTTTGGTGCTTCGAGCAGCATAATGCAGACTTTCCTTCGAAAATGTTCAATCACTAAAAATATTCAGTGATGGTTGCAAGTGAGTTACATTTATAAATACATCCATGATGGAAAGTAACTCAGTAAATGTACTCAAGTACTCCTGTATTCTATTTTATGGTGTCTGTATTTATGTTTTATGGCTGATACCCAATACTTCCAGTTCATTACATTTCAGGAGGGAAATTATATAAATATATTTATCTGACATCTGTATTCACTGGCTACTGTTCAGATGATATAAAAATGAAATCTGATAAGCTACTAAAATGCAATACATTGTATAAAAAACAATCCTGTGGTTCCCAGTTGTTTTAGCTTGAGACCTCTTACTAAAAAAAACAGCATCCAGTTGGGGCTCATTGTCACATTTCACGTCTATGAGTTGTTGGCAGCTCCACCAAAGAGACATTTGGCCTCTAATGTTCTTGCATGATTTATTTATGATTTGTTTTGTCTTTTTTTCTGCATCATTTATAATCACAGGACACCGTTTATCAACCAGCTACAACAGTAAAATCCTACCAATGCCCTGATGCACCAGTTTGATCACTGACAGGGGACTTTTTCTTTTATTTTTCTTCTTTTCCATTACTGGTTAAATTCAACCCATCAGTGTACATATGTGTCATTGTTCACCTGCACCTTGGCCCTTTCAAGTATCGACCTTACCAAAGTGACCCTGAGTTTATTTGGATTAGAACAGCGTTTAAGATGGAGAAGGCGATTCTCACAGGGAAGTGGTGAGAGGAAGTCAACGTGGGGTTGTTAGACCACCACTGGAACACATCGGTTCGCTGGGTTACAATTGCTGAGGACAAGGACAAGGCTGTCCAACCGAATGTAGGAAACAATGAGTCACTGAGACAGTTCTTCAGCATTTTTGTGCGTCACTGGAATGATGTACTGCTGTACATGTGACACAGGCTGGGAGCTCACTGTCACCAGGAGAAGGTTATATAAACATGTATTAGGAAATTATATGACTGTTTCTCACACTTGTAATACCTGAGGATATCTAATAATCTGTATAATATGATTTTATGTTTTCTCAAGACACCACAAACTGTCTACTTTGTCCATATCCCCAAGTAATATTACACTGTGTGCATCTGATTTTTTAAATCTCAGTCATGTTATTGTGTCTGCTATACATGTTAACCAGAAAATGTGTTTTTATTAACATATTATAATGTAAATGTAAGCAAACATGAGATATTTAAAGTGCACAACTCATCATATGAAGCAGCTATAATTGTGTGATTAATGCATTTCTTAACTTTTACAACTGTTATTTTATCAGAATTACAGTTTATACTGATGCTTTATAGGAGTAGACAGTTACTGACAAATGGCGTAAACAGCGATTATGTATGATGGTTTATGATAAATGCTGGAGGGTTCAAATGAATTGTTATATATCTATGAGTAATGTTTTTTGCACTATATAAGGCAGGTGGTTTTAATCTATCGAGTGGTTTCCCTGTGAACGCATATAATTATCAATTTTCACTTCTGGTAGCAGTTGGGTACAGAAGAAAAAAGAAAATTTCATAATTTTGAGTAAAAAATGTGCCACTGCTGCTGCTGCTGCTGCTGCTGCTGCTGCTGCTTTAATGAGAAATCACTGCTTATGACAGTAATTGCAAACATGCCCCTTTCAATGTCAGACTGTGTTACTGAGAGTTTCTTTCTGCCTGCTTTAGCCTGCTCACTGTTTGAACCTGAATATGTAAAAGTCAAGATACTAACTAAAATCAGCTCGGGGGAAAAAAAAAAAAAACACCTGATCGATTATTCAGTTGTTGCTATGTTCAACTTGTATTCAGACAACGGCTAATCTTGTGCAGAAGGTGCGTCTGTCTTTAATAAGTATGTTACCTTGAGCAACACTTGTTTTCACACCTTCAACGGCTGCTGCAAGCATATAATGATAATTTTCCCACACTAATCAAACAATTATGCCACATCAAGGCTATAAATAATGTGCATTGTTCCAGCTTGAATACCTGTTTGTTATTTCTAACATTACTCATCTTTAATGCTCAGACTAGGATTCCATTCAACAAATGTATTGTTTATTGTAGTAAAGGAAATGATGTGCATAAGTCACTAAGTGTTTTGTGAACTGTGGGAAAATTGCATGCAGGAAAATAAAAAGAAATATTAAAGAAATATTAAAAGCTGTGTTTCTTTTTTTTGTTTCTTATCTGCAAAAGGAGAGGATATGAGGGATTTTGTACTTCATCCTTGTTCCTGTTCTCTGTCTGGATTCTTCGGCCATGAGTCATGTACCTGTTTTTGTTTGTGATCTGGCATGCCACAAAATCTCCACATTAACATGCACAATAAACACACCCACGTCCACAGAAACTCCTCGCTTACATAACCCGCATTTCTTCACAAGTCGCCAACATATAGCACACCAACTCCCACAGTAGATTCATGCCAGCTTCATACAGTTTCACGCTGACCTTGTAAACTCACACCATCAGTATGAGGGTTTTTTTTTTTCTTGAATAGCAAGACAGTAAAAAAAAACAAAAAACAACAAAAAAAACAGCTGTAATGTTAAACCGAAGGAGAGGCCTGTTTGCGTGACAACAGATCATCTTCCATATCTGAGACAAACCACAGCAACAGCTGTGTGTGTTAGTGTGTGTGCATATGTGTTCAATATGGAAATAAATCATTTAAAAGCTTGTTTGTGACAGCCTCAAAGCCAAAGCCAGCGTGAGGTCTAAAATTTCGATAATTAGAGGAGACTCACACACGATTCTGCACATGACACTTTGCTGGATCATTTCACAAACCATTCCTCATGTGTAATTAAACTGGGCCAAAACTGTCAAATATAAAATATGCAATGCTTGTTTTTAGACTTAGCAAATAGGGATTAGGATCTATTGAGACTAAGGCTTTTCTTTTAACACCTGAATGTCTAATGAAGTAGTCGTTGTGTTTGGATTAAAATCTTTAGCCATTTGCTCTGTCACCACTTAAAATTTAATGTAAAACTGAAAAAAGAATCAGTTTTAATGTTAAATCTGGGAATTTTGAAATCCTTTTATGGGTGTTCTCTTAGTCAGCCGGGATGAGATAAACAAGATCTAGTTTGAGGCTATTTAAGGCTCTTAAATTGGTTCCAGTGGGTAAAGAACATGTCTCAAAACTAAGAGAAAGCTCATGGCTGTGCTCCCCTGACCTTTGAGCGTTGTACTTGGTTTGCTGTAGGATTTATAGCTCATGGTCAAACTTGTGTTTTTTTACCGAAATGGAAAAGAATTAATTGAAAACAGATGTGTGCACACAATTGCTATATAGCCTCTGGCTTCATCACTCCCTGCACAGCAGAAATTGTGGGGTGATGAAAACCGGATTCAGACTCAGGCCTACAGGTGGATGCTGGGGTGAATGTTGAGCTTTCTTAAATATTGCATCTGATATTATAGGTGAAATAATACAATGTGCAACGTTCAAATGCAATGTACAGGATGAAAGTTTGGTTTATTCCTATAACAATAGGACCCACTTCGCTAAACGTGTCATCATTGCAGGCCAACTCAAATAGAAACTCAAAATGAACACCTCTGCACATACTGCATATAGATTGTTGACAGCAGTGTAAGAGCATAAATTAGCAGGCAGACAGACGCCATGACATCACCCGTAAGCAGATCAGCGGGAGAGCCATAAAACAGAAAACAGACAGCAGGATCAGCAATGTCGTAACTTACTGGTATTACCAAGCACACAAACACTGCCTAAACTGAACCACAGTATCAGTTCATGATGTGCACGATAGCACAAACAGGAAACAGCTACTTTAGGCATGGTGAAGCGAAGCAGGGCTCACCAAAAGAAAGAGAGGCGTCATCATCTTTAACAAAATCTGACAGCAGGGCAGGGAAACATTCACCCAAAGTTTCAAAAGTGTTTGTGGCCTGCAGCTGGTGTGACCCAAGTAGCAGTAAGCAACAGTACTGGACTGTTGGCAGGAAAACAAGTATATTATATAATAATACACAGTATACGAGGTGGTGTTTGAAGCGGAGACAGCTAAATTTTAACTCAGCGGGGGCAATGCAGAGTCAAAAAGTGGACGGCGAAAAATAGATTTAATTGCAAAGGGTGTGTTTGATATACTGTACTGGGCTGAATATGAAACAATATTTTTTCTAGAAATGTTTGGAAAAAGTATATTTGGGGAGATAATTACTGCTCCCTCGCTGTGTCCCTGTTTAATGATCCTGTGTTGCATTATAAGTTGTTTTGTAGTTTTTAATGTTGCTAGGCTGGTGCATTTCCTCAACTCCTCGATGTTGTTGAGTCCTCATGGTAACCCTGGATTTGCCAAACTCTCATGTTTTTTTTCACTTGGGAAAGCTTCAGGGGCTTTCTGCCAGAAATCTGCTGGCATGTCCGGTGTGAATCCACACAGTTAGTTATTATTATTTAATCTTTTCTTAAGCCTAACCAAGTTGTTTTGATGCTTAAACGTAACCAAAGTGTGACTGAAAACGGAAAATAATAAGTCAATTAAAGAAAATTATACTTTTCCCAAACCTCCCAGGTGAAGGTTGTGTGCTTGACTCATTTTACACAACAAAAACTTTTGTCAAACTTACCACTTTTACCCAAACAATTTGTCGCTCTTTAAAACAACATGTGCCTCAAACTTGGGGAGCCACAAATATTTTGAAGCGGCTTCTGGTATATCTGCAGCCTCAAGCACTTTGAAGTTTTCAAATCTAGGGTTACCATCTAGACATGACCGAGAAAATGACAGAGAAAATAAATTACATGTGAAAACGAGTCTAAAGTTGCCTGTAACATCTTGATCTGCCAAAATAATAATCTGTCGAGCTGCCAGCGACATGACTCACAAGTCTCATGATGGGCAGCTCAAAAAGACAAGGAAATGATAACTGCCAGAGAAATAATAGATCCGACCACCTACACAAGCATGACAGGAGACTTTGTATGTACATGACTGACAAACAGAGGGAATTAACTGCACTTGAAAACACAAAAAAACACGTGTATAGTCTGTTAATGCATGTGTGTCACGTTTCATCTGCAGGGTAAGCTTCAAGGGAAACTTTCTCAACGGATTGTGTGATCAAATATTTCTTATCATCCGTTTGAAAAGACTGTAACACTGAGTGTGTTGTGTGTGCAGTCTGCAGTTTGTTTTACTCCATTTAACAATAGATCGTAACGGAGAACAGAGAGCCCAAAAACACAGGAAACTATCATAGCATATTAGTTACTATCTAGTTTTATGTAACACCACTATGTCAGAGTATAACCTGACCCATAAATGAGGCATGGATATATCTCATGAATCAACAGCTGGTTTGCCAGCTGGCATATTCCTGGCTAGCTAGCTGTTTGGTTGCCGGCTCTAATAGCTCTGCGAGTACGTCACCAAGCAAAACACACTTCCCCACCTTTCCCATCAGTCCGTTCAATGTGTCTGCACTCCAGTGGGGCAATATAATATTCCCAAGTATCCTTATACAACCACATCACCTCTCAAGTAATAAGAGCTGCTTGTCTCACCTGGAGCCTCTGGCTATAAGTGAGGGTCAGGACTTAAAGTTGAAAGATGCTGTGAGGTTTATAATACTTATTACCTGTGTGGTTTGACATAATGGCCACACTGCTGCTTCTAAAGACACTCAATAAACCTCAGAGAATGAAGTGCTGTCATAATTGGCCCCTTTACACTGCTTATACTCTGAACAGGAATCCATAGTGTCCCCTGTTCTCTCGATATTCTCTGACAAGTTTGATTTAGGTTTAGTTTGGGGTTTGGAGAGTGTCTGGCCAATATTTAAAGTAGGATATCTGTTATTTGTGGATGGTGCGGCGTTTTGAGCAGCGTCCAACAGTATCACCGCGGTGTATCAAAGCAATTCAGTATCAAACATTCAGGGTGAAATCATCTCCTTCATGTCTGAAAACATTGCTCTCTCTCATAGCTGGTGCTTTTCAGGTGAGGAGGAGAGTAGCAGCTCTAAGTGGAGGAGTTCAAGTGCAGGATCTCAGACATATGACTCATGAATAATACATGACTCTTTTTTGGCCAGTGCAAAGAGCTTTTAACACAACATTGATATACGGTTTTATAACCTCGTAAAGTTGATGTGGCAAATGTATTAGCAACTGACCAATCCAGCAGTGACATTAGCATGTATTCAGTGTTTCTACCTGATATCCCACTCTCCTTTGAGCTCTGCTTTGGTCCCCACCTCATCCCCGGGGAAATATTTGACTCTTTAGCTGCTAAATGCATCACCATGTTCACCAGCTAGCCACTATAACAGCGTCATTTGGTGCTAGGAAGGTAGCATCTAGTCTGGTTATCGAGCATCGAGCGTGAACATAAAAGATCATCAGAACAGAAAAGTTGCAGGTAGTAGAACCAAAACAACAAGCTGAAGGATGCTAAACTGGCTAAAATGATCTGTGCGTTCATTACTCCTTCGTCATTTCAGTACATATAGTCATTAAAGAAGCTTTAAGGCTTCAAGTGGGACACAAGGCTTTACTTTTAACATGTAGCAGCACATTTTTTCATAGGTGAATCTGTTAGGCACACAAAGGAACATCTGTCTGGGAATAAGTATGAATGCAGTCCAGCTTTTGGGATGTGATCATCAAGCCACAGACACCATTAATGAAATAAAATGGGTCCACATGCACTGAAAAAGCCTTACTCATTTTGAGTTTTATAGCTTTATCCAATATGCAAACACACAAAATAATCCTCTTCTCTAACCGCCACAGATCCCCACAGATGAAATCTGTAAGCCAGGAAGCAAAAGCTAACTAGAGCATGCCCGAAATCGATTTTTATACGTATAAATTAAGAACTGCAGCCAGTTTCTGATGGATTGTCTGCTAACAGGTTGGACATGTGGCTACAAGATAACCAGAGCGAGAGTCACAGACAGAAGAAAATGAGAGAAAATGACTTATTAGGATAAAGATGATAATTAGGAAGAAAGAAAATAATCTGTTTGGTGTCTCAAAAGTTACGTGCGAGATTAAAACAAATGACTTCATCACCTCAGTCTTGGCAAACAACTTGACACTTCCCCACAGATTCACACAGAGCTGGATAATGATGTCCTTATCTGTCTTCATACCCCGGGGGCTAAGATTGATTACTGGTCTGTACGGCTGCTCTATCACCAAATGTGTGTGTTTGTGTTGATTGCAAAGGCTGAGGTAGTGATGTCATTTGTTTTAATCTCATCTGCATGTACTTGCAGTTTTATTCCATGAAAGGCAAGATTTACTTAGTCACCGCACACTCCTTTCCTGTCTGTTTTTGTCTTCCTGTCTGTCTATGTATATTTCTATCTCTCTCAGCCTGTTTCTATGACTCACACAGTCCTTCTGTCTCACTGTGTGGAGACACATCAATACTGAATGAACACTGTACTGTAGGGTCACAGAGATATCTAAGGGGCACATAATCTCTTTGACGTTTATGATCCCTATAATTGCTTTTTTATCTTTTTTTGTATTAAAGAAATTATGTTCACTCTCCCGGAGAACTTTTAAGGAAGTCATAATCTCACTAAAAGCCTGCATATCTACAGTATTTATTGCTGTGTCATGTTTTGTCTTCAGATGTACTCTGCTCTGACCTTAAAGAAACAGTGTTAAATGAGAAGATCAACCGCAGCTTCGTGTCTGTCCATTAAAGCTGCCCTGTAGAGCTTTGTTTGCAAAAAGTTATGTTGACATTCACTATTAGTCTCCAAGACGTGTTCCTGACAAATATATACAAAGTCGATTTCTAGAGCATTTTAAATGTAGCATTGTTTAAATGCATGTCAACTTGTTGTCTTCTTCCCTGCTGGTTTTGTTGATGTTTCGCTACATTTCTTGACACATTACCACCACCTGTAGGGTGGAATAACGGGAAACCATTGGTAGAAATGTGTATCAACAATGTGCATCCTTGTGCGAATCAATTTTGGTCTCTTCATCAGTCATCTTTGCCAATTTTTAGATTACGTGGGAGGTGGAAGAGCCAGTCCTACCAACCTGGCGGTTGGCCAGAGCCACCACAATCTAAGCTTCAAAATAGCTCTTCAGAAACCTTTGGGTGATGTCACAGACACGACGTGCATTCTTTATACTGTCAATGGTATGAACACAAGAAAAACTGTCACGTAGCACTACTAGAGGTCAAAAGGTTACTTTTCTACTATGAAGTTAGAGCTAGCAATCAATTATCTTAGCTTAGCTTAAACTTGAAAGGACAGCGAGCCTGGCTTAACATGGACTGCTAAAGCTAACTAATAAACACATTATATTGAGTTTCTTCCATCTGTTCAGTTGTGGTTTTACTGTCAGGTTATGTGCTGGACTATTTCTTGGCTGGATGCAGGCTAACTCTTTTCCCCTGCTTCAAGTCTTTATGCTAAGCTAAGTTACCTGCCTGCTGACTGTAGCTTTATATTTATGTTATGAGACAGATATGATGATTTGTACTGCAGATTGCAGGACATAACTGATATTCTTTTACTGTTCAACATTAGCATCCAGACTACACCACCTAAAGTGACTTTTTATCCTCAAAGTTAGCTTAACAATTTTTTCTATCACATTCCTGTTTGACAAAGGCAGTCACACTAATAACAAATTAAATCCAAGGCGACATTTTCATGGCTACTTGAAATGGAAAAATGTTGATGCCTTTTCCCCTTTTGATGGTAATTCACCGTAATTCAGGCTGACATATTTGATATTTTTGGAAACCTATTTGTAATTTGAGTTCTGTGGGCTGTTGTTACTACAGTGTGCAACATGAGTTTGTTATGATGAAACCACCAAAGGCTCTATTAGACCTAGGATGAAAATCTCCCTCATGAGGCAAGGAAAGGGAATTTTATTTGCACAGTTGCTTTACAGACAAACTCAGTCTTACACATTCATGTACATACAGCAACGAGTGACATCTGTGAATCTAAAAAAAATAAAAGAATATATAACACTGACCACCACCCACACTGTAAAAGACACTTTACACAATCATCTTACAGGAGTGAGGGAACAAAGAACAGTGTAATGCTTTTGCAGAACAGAAGGTAGTCTGTACTGGTAATATTTTAAGCAAATACAGTGTCATCTTAACTCTCTCTGTCTCTATTTGGTATTGTAATCTATTAGAGAGCACCCTCTAGTGATTCATCCTTATTACACATACACCACAACAGGAAAGCTGCTCATTGTCCTGTGTCGGCCTTATTATTGCATCAGATTTGGAAAATAGAGAGAGAACATCTTAGGAAGTTATCATAAAACTGTGTGAATCACTTCTTGATATGCACAGCTATCTGCAAACTTATTTATAATTTATTACTTATTTATTCCATGTGCATTCTTGTTGGAGTAGAAATTGATTGGTGTCCTCAGATAAAATGAACACTCAATTAACATCTTTGAAGATATAAATCAAACTGCTGGCACCATCAGTTGGGTGTTTGCCTGGGAAATCCACATCTAACCTGCTTTCTTGTTCACCCCCCATAATTAATGTGGGCTGCAGGGTGAGTCAGAGGAGAGTGAGTAATGATTTAGTCATCCATGTCATGCACACAAAGCACACACAAGTACATAGAAAGGTTAGACAAACTCAGTCTGCCTGTTCTTTCTTTCTTTCTTTCTTTCTTTCTTTCTTTCTGGCTGAATGGAAACAGTGTAATGATCTCCTTTAATCTAAATAAATAAATCAAAACTTTACTTTGTGCCTTTGATTGGTCACATACTGCAATTTTTATTTCTTTTATTTTATTTTATGTTTATTGTATTGTGTGTATTTCATTGCTTTATCTTAGGCCCTTTGGAGTTCCTTCGTGCATATGTGTTATAGATAAACAAATACATGTCTTTGCTTTTCCTTTTTAATAACTCTGCTTTATGAAATACTGGACGCGGCGTTCCATTTTGTCTTTTGGCATATGCGTTGCTTGAAATCAACATACTCTACAAAATCTTTTATTTTGAAAATACAAAATACGTTAACTTTCTCTCAACGCCTTTTATTTTGAAATACTCGACCCGGAAACCGACGCTGTTCCTCTTCTTCTTCTTCCCTCTCCTCCTCCTGGTGTCCTGGACACTCTTCATCATGGCTCAGGCTGTGCAGAAACTGGTTGCTAAAGTACCTACTTTAGTCGGAGGTAAATTTACTCACTCTTGTTCGTTTTTTTTATTATTATTATTTATAAAGTGAGCTAGCGCGTGTTAACGGTGTTAGCGCGTGTTAGCACCTGCACAGCGTCAGCGTGACCTCTGGCACGGTGAGCTCAGGTGTTAACACAAGAACCGACCACTGCACTGCAGTACAACCAAGTTTTTATCTTTAACTTTGTACATGCAGATAGTTATTAGAAGAAGGTGAAATGTCTCCGTGGTTGTTGACTTACCTGCTCTGTAGCTGATGCTCGTCGTGTGTTTGTGTCACACACACAGCCGCTGTCACGTACTCCAAACCTCGGCTGGCGACCTTCTGGTACTACGCCCGGGTGGAGCTCGTCCCACCGTCCCCGGCTGAGATCCCCAAAGCCATAGAGGCTGCATCGGGCCTCGTCAAGAGCTACCAGTCTGGACGTCTGGGACAAACCACAGTAAAGGTGAGTTCAAGTCTCTGGGTGTTTGAACCGTGTAAAGTCTGTGTAAAGGCCAAATGAGATTTATTTCAGAGTACATTAAATATGTTGGAAAATAAAACATGTGAGAAGACTTTGAAGGATCTATTACTGAACTGTGGAGTTAGAGGTTAAAACAGTTTTTGAGGGCGGTCCTTAAAGGGGGGCTCGATGACACACTGAGGCCACCCTGAGCGTTCCCCTGCACCCCTACCAGAGAGATGGAGATGAATTCATCTCGCTCAGTGTTTTAAAGTTAGTCGCGCGATTTTCTGAACTCATCTCACATGTTTCAGTCACTTCAAGATTGCTGCCTGAAAATGTAACCCGATTTTGACACCTAATTTCATTAACACATCTATTTTTAATCATTCAAATTTAGCTGGGTGGTTTATGACACTTTCTTTTCTTTCTTTCTTTGGTCTGACAAACTCAGAACACATTTATTCTTACATTACATTGGCTTAATGCTACAACAGGTACACTTATGCACATTTAGTGACAGAAATACAGCATGTACTGATGTGGTCTTGTAGCATTACATAAAGCAGCTGGTTTCTGCTTCATGTCTGAGATGATTTACTGCTTTTCTCTGTTTGATATTAAGTTTTGGACTGTTGGGCAGAATGTAGTCTGTTTTAATTTGTAAACTCAATCACATCTTTTACTACATTGTGACATTTTATTGACCTAATTTGTCACTAAATGAACAATTACGAAATAGCCAGTCAATAATGGAAATAACTGTTACAGCCCTGAAGTCATTACTCTCAAATAAATGTATCATGAGATCCTAATTCTTTTTTTTTTTTTATCAAACTTTATTTCCAGACTCTTAAACTGCCACACTCTAACATGTGTTTATATAGCTGTCATATGTTTTGTATTTATTTAAACAAAAAAAAAAATTAAAACAAAAAACAAAACAAAACTAGAAATAGCAGTACCAAAAAGTCAGCTTAAATTTGCTGGACACTGTATATATACAAAGACTGTTATTTTACAGAAGGGAGCAATTATATCTGGATGTGACTGCTGTTGACAGACGCAGTACATGGTTAGCCTCTTGGCTCAGATCTCCTGCATGTTGTATACACCAGTTGTACGGTTGAGTTTATGTGTGTACACAAAACAAATGACAATAATTGTATAAGACAATAGAAGTAAATTGTGTGGGCTGCACAGATAAACAACTGGCGCAGGGTGATTAAATGCCATCTCAGTTAGTTCAAAGAAAAAATGAGTGGAAAAACACAAACACAAAGATTTCTCTGCGTCCAGACCTTTGAAAGTACACGCTCCACCGAGCTGACTGATTGTGAAATGAAAATGAAGTATGACGAGTTGACAGATCTGTCTGATCAGGCAACTACAAGATGACAATGGCGGGTTATTTGTTCAAAGATGTCAGGCGATGTCGAACGTTAATATTTACACAAACTTAAAACAGAACAAGTCCAATGAAATGCACCAAACTGACCTGATACAGGATGAGAGAAGTTAGTGTGTACCCTGGACTCTTTTTGTGTTACATTGTCTGGCCTCATTTAAATATGAACTATCATAACTTCATAACTTGTTCTGTAAATCTAGAGGCTGTCATTAAAGATTAAAATGTTTTGTCTGTTGTTTTGTAGGACGCTTTAAGGAATGGACTCGTGGCCACTGAAGTGCTGATGTGGTTCTACATCGGAGAGTGCATCGGCAAAGGAGGCATTGTTGGATACGATGTCTAAATATTTTATTTTTCTTTGTCTTTCCTTTTGCACTTATAACTGTCACATTCTCAACAACCTGCACCAAATTTTAAAATAAACAGATGTCTATAGTCAGATATGTATATTTAGTGTCTCCTGAGTATTCATTTCCAGACAGAGTTAGTTCATATTTTATTAATAAACTTACATAAAACACAAGAAACTGAACCTAAAGAAAAACATAAAGTCTGCAAGGAGTTTTGGAAGATTTCATGACCAGCTGATTGACAGCGAAGATGTATAATTAATAACCCATCAATGAAAAGTGTTCATGAATGTTGCTTGAACAGATATTACCAATGCCAACAAAACTTTACTTCATTATTCTGTATATTTTACACATTTCACTGCTATGTAATGATAGACATCTCTTCTCGCTCTCGACTTTCTGACATTGTATTTACAACATTCCCCAAGTATCTGCAGAAAGCTCGGCTCACGTCCTCTGGGTCCTCCTCCAGGTTGGAGTGAATAAGTGGCAGTCTGCTCAAATGTGAAGCTGCATCAGAGAGAATGAACTTGTTAGTCGAGAAACAGTCATAATAACTCATACAACAGCTTTGGAGGGCCTGTAGTGGAAATACCTAATGGCAGTCGTCCATCTTCAACTTCACTGCCGGGCTTTTGGTGAGCTATGAGTAGACACTGGTTGTCCTGGAAACCTTTAGAGGAGATGAAAATCGAATGCCACGTCTCTATTTCTTTGAGGTGACTTGGAACATCAGGATTAAAAATGATCACGACACCGCTGGCGTCCTTCATCACAGCAGGCCAGCATGTTTCAAATCTGTATAAAGAGAATATATTATATTTGTATTATACACTAAAAAGGAAATTAAACATTACATGATAGGACAGGGTAATAGGTTTGTGTTGTATGATTTAACTCACTTTAAATCTCCTGAACAGTCCCAAAGTTCAACCTCACATGTTGTGTTGTCGCTACTGCCTTCAGGTTGTGATTCAAATTCCAGTATCCTTCAAACAGTAGAAAGCAGCTGCATTTAGTTTTCAAGGCAAAATAGATTAATCTAATTCAATCATGGAGGTAATTGATTTTACACTAAATTTAAAATGATGTTCCAAACATTCAGTTAGAACACAAAGTCTGAAACTGGGCCTCTCCTCAGACATATACTTATTTAGCACACTTATTCAAAAAGAACATGCTTTACTGCAAAGGCTATTACAATAATTGCTTCCTAGGCTGCGTGCAAACACACACGCACACTTGTACAGAAATGTCTAAGACGAAGGCAAAGTGGTAAAGAGTTTGTACCTTACTCCTTGAGTAGGTCTGTATTCGCCTCCCACATATTCTGTTGTATCTGAGAGAAAATTTGCAAGAACTGTTTTCCCACTCTGAAAAAAATGACAGATGATCTTAAAACAGTCATAATAGTTACAGTGCAAGACAAATAACGCATATGATCAAACAACCACTCTGGAAGGGGCTTTAATATGACTTTTTAAGTTTTAATAAGCCAGTTAATTTTACTGCTGTCATAGCAGGAAAAGCCCAGGTGTTACTAATAACAAGTAATGGGTGCATTGTATTTACATGTTCCAGTAGACCTTTTTCACAGCAGCCATTTTGACATGATAATAGGGTCAACACAGGTGTTTCCAATGATACTAATTAAGGCTTACCAAACTGTACTTTCAAGTATCAAAGTAAAAGAAACTGTTGTGCAGAACTACATTATTCTGTGTTATATTTTGTTATATTATATCATTATTACTAAAGCCTTAAGGTGTAAGCTGCACTTAAATATTATAGCTGGCTGACTTGTAGGTATTGTTTTTAACTTATTAACTTTTTGACTTATTTACATGCTGTTAGGTAGTTTCATCAGCTATTCAGATGTTTATGTATAATATTAACCTCACTAGTAACCATAGCTGTCATATAAAGACATTGAAGTAAAAAGTTCCTCTGTGATATAGTTAAGCAAAGGTATACAGTAGATTAACATAGAAACCCTTAAAGTAATGTACAAGTATCATTACCTCAACATTGTACTGTAATTAAGTATACAGGCTTAGTTACATGCCAACACTGCACAAGCACACACGTATAAAGCTGGTCGTCTTTAAAAAACCTTACACAGGTCTTGATGCAAACATGCACTGCTGATGTTTTGGGACTAAATAGTTTGTGAGCGTCTAGTGCTGAGAAGGTGGCTAACACAATAACACGACAGCTGTCTTACGCTTTCACGGTTCACAAACTGTTATCTAGTTAGATATCTTGTAAAAAAAAAATAGGCTACAATGCAGGGGGTGGACGGTGTTTACGTACCTCACTGGGACCAATAAAGAGTATTTTTGCTTTGAACATTTCCAGTCAGCAGAAGCCGAGCATCGGCTAGCTGTCCAGCTAACTTCGAAAAAGCTGTAGTAGTGCTAAAAAGACACCACCAAAACTAGTTAAATGACACTCAGTTGTATTATGAGTATATATCTGAGCAGTGCTATGCTGGCTTTTGAGTTTCACGTAATTAAATATACAAAATAATATAATAATAAGTCGATTATCTTCGTATCTTGATGCTAACCGAGAATAGTTTGAGCTACCGTGCTACTAAACTTCCTTTTCGTTTCCATGGTTTCAGCCCGTCACCTTGCTTTCTTTTGCTCATTGGCTGTTCTCAACTTTGCTCAAACATAGTCCCGCCTACTTTTCCTCTAGGGGAACAAATCAGCAGCAAGTAAATAAGTCGACGTCATTACGCTGCCGCAGAGCTAACCAATCCGGTTCGATCTTTTAAGAGAGGGCGGGGGCTCTTCAGTTTGGAGTAGCGCTTACAACCGACACAAGGTGAAAGCGTAAGTATATTTACATTTTCAGCGGCATTGTTTTGTTTAAGGATCACTGCGCCCAGTTTTAATAACCGCACTGTAGAAGTGTGTGTGTGTTTGCTCGGTGTAGAAGTCACGCTTTAAGGAATGCTTGCTGTTTTCGGTGTTGGGTAAAGCTCAACAGTCATTTGTACTGTTGCTATGGAGTAAGCTTAGTTAGCTTGCCTGACAACCTAGTTTGAGTGTCCTTCACAGTAATGTGCAAGCTGGACTAAACAGTGCAGCTAAGCTACTTTTAACAGACCTGTCCTCTGTATGTTAACTTCTGCTGTGTGTTGTTTTGTCAGTAGTAAGAGCGATGTCTCCAGAGGATGAACTCCAGAGTCCCCCCCTTGGTTTCAGCTCCAATAGAGAGGATGCCACTCTCAGCTGTGCTGATCTAGCCAGCTCTCTCTCTGAGCTGGGGAGAAGGAGCAGAGCACGCAGCAGTTTCCACACAAGAACCCCAGAGACTGACATCAGCGGGTGAGGTCCTATGACGCATAAACATTTGAACATATAGTCTAATCTGCAGGGGGGTGAACGTTTAAAGCCTTTCCTTCCTGTTTGTCGTTTAGTCGTGGAGACATCGCCGATAGAAAAAGCCCTTTCCTGAAAATACTGGTGGAAGCAGAAGCAGCAGCCAACTCTGCCGCCATACAACTTGTGTCTTTCAAAGATGCCATGGAAGATGAATTTACTGTATGCTTGTTGCACTTTTGCATGCATCAAACATCCAGCCCTCCACGCTGGAAAGCAGAACATACATTCATCTACATTAAACAATAACTTTCACATTCATGAACCGTTGTTGTAACTTCTTTATCTTTTGCAATTAAGGACTCCAGACAGGCTGCCTCTGATAAGCGCCGGATTGCAAGGCAGAGAGGACTTTTGCTGGAGAAGTTGGAGGATTTTAGACGAATAAATAAATCTGTTCGACAGAAACTGAAACAGCTCCAAGATTCAGAGGTTAGTTACAACATTTGTTGCTTGTATATTGCATAGTTAAACATGGGTCTAGATTAGGAGTAATACTGTAGTTCATGATAAAATTGAACATTCTCACTTAACTCCTGTCTTTCCATATAGGCCGATCGAATTGACGCTGACCGCCAAATTGACATTTTATTGAATAAGATCACACAGGCTGAGAGTGAAAATGAGGTGGGTGTTACTTAATTTAAGTGCGAGCAAATTAAGCTTTGTGCTCAAGCTGTGGCAACCTGGTTGAAGATTTAGCCTGTGACAGGGTTAATCTGGATTAATCTTAAGTACTACATTTGTTTGAATGGTTTAAGTTGGTAACAGCTAGTCAAATTAATGTCAAGGCTGTGCCCGCACAGCCACATTTGGGACTAAATTAATGTGATAACTGTGAAAACTCTTAAATTATTCAAATCTCCCATCATGCACTGATTGCTGTCGTTTTTTTTTTTTCTTTTAAGCATTTAAAAAGAGATTTGAGTGAGACAGAAAAAAGAGTTGAGGAGCTGATGGATCTGCGGAGAGAGGAGCAGGTAAATACAGCAGAAGTTTCCATACAGATGTTCCTGTTCAGAGTTCATTTTTAAGAATCTGTCACATCATGGTCGTCACAGGAGAACATAAAGAGTGCAGTTCACATGACCAAGTCGGTAGAGGCGACTCGCGCTCACCTGCAAGGACAGCTGCGCAACAAGGAAGCCGAAAACAATCGTCTGACTGTACAGCTACGGGTACAAATTTACCGCCCTATTACTCTCTAGACAAACTGCTTTATAAAACGTGTAACATTATGTCATAACTTTATGGCTATGCTGTCTTTTCAAGACCTTAGAGAGAACCCTGACTGAGCAGAAGTTGGAGATTGATGATCTGAAAGGCTCCATCACCTCTTTGACTGAGAAGGCAGCACAGGACAAAGAATCTCTAAAGAAGGCCATGCGAGCACAGAAACTGAGAGCTGAGAGATTTGAAGCTGCGATTGAGAAATGCTACACGCAACTGAAGGAAAAGGTGAAAAGTGAAAATTTTGTGTGATTTTTGGTTTTAATGATAGTCACATTGTTCAGGATCTTACTTTTCTTCTCTTGGTCGGCAAACAGGATGCTCAGCTGGCCAACGCTCGCACAGAAAGAGACTCCAGGAGACGACAAAAGGAGCAGGTGACGGATGAGACAGACAAACTTGTTGCTCAGATAGAGTTGTTGAAAAGGTTGGTTATTCATCTTTTCCACACACCACCCCTTTCTTTTAGTGGAAATCAGTGCACACTACAGCTGCACGATTAATTGACTTATCAATTAGTGGATCGACAGTGAAATAGACGACTGTTTTGATAACTGTTTTGTCGCTGAAGTAACTTCTCATGCAAAACTGGCAGAAAATGCTGTTCCCAGCATCTCATCTCTTCTGCTTTTATCTGTTTTAGATCATATTGAACAGACTATATTAGGACTTTGAACTGACAAAATAAGACATTTAAAGATTCCTTGGACTTTAAGAAGATGGGCTGGACATTTGGCGTCATTTTAAAGACCAAACAATTCATTGATTAATCTAGAAAATACTCTGCAGATTAAATGATAATTAAAATAATCATTAATTATAATAATGAACACAACTTCTAGTTTTCACTGATGAATTTCACATGTGTATTTTAAGTCAAATTGCAGGCTTGACTGCGAGGCTGCAGAAGGAGAAGGATGAGCTGACAGCTGCAAATGAAACTATGATGCAACGTGTTGAAAAACTCAGTGCTGAAAATGGAGACCTCGGTGTCAATAATGCAACACTCAAGGTACAAGTGCCAAACAGCTCCCAAGTGAGAATCATTACTGTAAGAGCTATAGAAAAACATGCTGCATAAATATGTTGTATGTAAATCTTCAGACGGCCCATTTAACTGAATGTTAATCTGTCAAATCCTTAAGAAAGTTGAAAACATTGTCTCCCTCTCTCTGCTTTTCTATTTCTATTACTAAAATGATTTTGCTGTTTGTGTGGTTGCAGGCAGCCGTTGCTCAGTTGGAACAGCAGCTGGCTGATTGTGAGTCTGCCCTGGTAGAGGAGACGGTTGTGTCTCAGGAGAGGAAACTTCAAGCCGAACAGTGCCAATATCAGGTTGATAAATGCTCTAACCCCTAACCCTAATCCTTTTTCTAACACTGCCTTATAATTTTAGCCATTCATCCTAAAACAGCAACAACAACAACTTGTGATCACAGTGATTATATCAGCTGCTGAAGGTGGTCTGTTGAGATTGCTGAACGAAGGTTTGCAGGTTTCAGTTGAAGGGAAGGGGACTGCAGGTTTGATTATAATGTTCTGTATTGTTGTTTCTTTATTTGTTTTCTAAGGTTGCAGAGCTTCAAGCTGAGATTGGCGATCTGAAGATAAAATATACCAATCTTTTAAAAGAAGCAGAGAAGACACGAGATGGAAAATATACAGAAGTTGAGAAGGTAACCTCCCGCCTCTCCTTATAAACTTATTTTTCTATATTTCATGAAAGTTTTGAACTCTTTTAATGTGCACAAATCTTAACGAATTCCAGTGAGAATATTTTAGGTGACATTTTTTTTCTTCTTTGTTCTTTTAACAGTACTGTTGTTGCTTCATCTATTATCTTAAGCTCTGCTGCTCTGCTGTTGAATGGCCACTTAGTGATGAGATGTTAGATGCAACCTTTACTTTTTCAGCTGCAAAACATTTGTTGCATGTGAATTTGCTAACTACCAAACTTCCTACAGTCGTTCTGGGCAGCAAAACACTTCAACTAACAACTGCCAAAGCTCAGTCTGAAGATGAATCACGGCACCTTCGGCACGCTGTTACACGTATCTGCGTGATGACTCTTTAGGCTAATATTTTGTCTATTCCCAACACTCCTGCCATTCTTGCCGGGTCCCAGGTGAGGCAGGAGCTGCAGGGCCGTGTGGAAGAACTGAAGTCTTACCCCGAGTTACTGAGCGCAGCTGAGCAGAGTCTCTTCGAGTGCCAGGAGAACCTGCGACGCTCGGAGAGGAAGTGCTCAGAAAAGTCAGAGTCCATTAGGCAACTGCAGGTTAAGGTGTGCAACGTGAGCTGCGGTGGTCAGAATTGTAAAATGCAGTCATTTTCTAAAAATCTGACCACTAGGCAGTAGTGCAACCCTACGTGTCTGTCAGCATCTTGTTTGTGAGTTTGTTTTGATTGTGAAAAAAAAAAAAAAACTCTCTGCCTGCAGTGGAATCAGTTAGGTTGCAACCATCCTTACCTACGTACCCATTTGTGAGTGTTTTGTGCCGTGTAACTCCTTTTCAAGCACCCACTTGTTTCCATCAGCATTGATGAACTGGTATCTTGAAAACTGCCCATTTTGTGTTTGCTAGCTTGTGAGTGATTGTCTTAAATTGGCCGTTATCGTATCCAGTTTTGCATGTGACGTGCAAACGTCTTCTCTGCTCCATTCACTTGCGACCCATGGAGATTCTGAATTTTACATTTTATATATGCAGATGGAGAGTCATACAAAGCTGCTGACATCATCTTTAGAGATGAAAGAGTCCATTCATGAAGCCAATTTACAACTACAAGACAAAGTGAACAATCTGGACAAGTAAGACATCCGTTCTCTAGACGTTAAATGTCTCCTTTGTTCAGATTCAAAAACTGAAATGGTTTAACGTGTGTGTGTGTGTGTGTGTGTGTGTGTGTGTGTGTGTGTGTGTGTGTGTGTGTGTTTGTAGGCAGATGGACCAACTGCAGCAGGAAAACCTGGAGCTGGTACGGAGGCTTGCAGCTCAGGAGGAAGCTCTCGGCTACAGTAACCGGCAGCTGGATCAACGTTCATCAGAGTGCCAGGCTCTCAGCAGGCAGCTGGAGGCAGCTTTATCAGACGTCAAACAGCAGGTACAGCTCAGAGACAGTCTGCTCTACAAGATCATGTTTCTCCTATTACCTTATCTCTTTTTGTATGTGTTGGTACAGTTGACCAGGTGGCATCATAAAAAGAAGTATGTATTCTGTTACAATCGAGCCTATACGTCCAGTTATATTTTCTGTACTTGCCGTGTGCACCAAGTTTGTGATACTGTTTGTGTTTCCACATAAATATCTGGCACACAGGAAGCAGTGTGTTTCATTTAAAGTTATTCTTCTCGTCAACAAGGTCAGCAAGGTAAAGGACCAGGCTGTTTCCAGAGAAGAAGCCCTTCAGACCAAAATCCTGGAGCTGGAAGCGGAGAAGAGCAGAAGGAATAATGAGCTGAGGCTTCTTCGCCAGAGCAAACTCACCGTGAGTCTCGTGATTTTTCTTGAATATAAATCAAACGAGTGTCAGCTGGAGCATGCTCAGATTGAATTTGTACTGCAACCTGAGATACGTTGATGTTGAGGAAAATCACGGCCTGTATCTTAATCTGCAGGCAGAGAAACAGTTTGAGGTGCGTCTGAAGGACCTGCAGCTCAGCCTGGACCAATCAGAGAGCCACAAGCAAAGCATTCAGAACTACGTTGATTTTCTGAAAAACTCGTATAAGACGATGTTTGATGAGGGACTGCAATCATCAACTTTTGGATCATCATATTTTCTAAAATGAAAATTGAAAATTGATGGTTATTGATTGATCTATTGATGTGTGTATATATATATATATATATATATATATATATATATACACTCTAATATTTGTGATTAAAACTGAATGATTGTGATATTTATACAGTTATTTAAATTAGTCACTTTTAGAGGAAGTAAGAGGATGTTTTTTATAGATTCAGGCTATTTTTGGGTACTTCTACTTTTAGCAGACAAGCTGGGACTTTTTTTTTTTTTAAATCTCTTTGTTGTTGTGAGAAGTTTTAATACCCGTTTTTAGTCCCCGGAGACGTTACATAATATATATATATATTTTTTTTTTTTTCACACGTGTGTGCAAATTTCAGACTGTGAACTCTTGGTGCTACTGTATCTTATTCCCATATGACGAGGAGCCAGTTGCATAAATCTAGTTTGAGATGGTTCTAAACTTTAAAGTTTGATCTCTTCCATAAACATGACTGAAAGACTTATTTAGAGTTTTAGAGACAAACCCGCCTTCTAAGTTTAAAGTTAAGACCAGCTTGTTGTCATAGCAACATGTTTTATAAATTGGGAGTTTGACAGACATTTGTAACCTAAAAATTCAACATCTTAAACAATTTGGCAAATCTTTTGTTTGTGAGCCTTAAAAGAGCAAATCTGTGTTAGAAGACTATCTAACAATTTAAAATATCGATTATCTTAAGCTTTAATAAATTTGTGTGATTTTGTGGTTCAGGCTCCACAAATATATACATTTAAATATATAGCATTTTTCTCTATTTTCTGATATTTAATGACTTAAAATATTTAATTAAAAACGGTTGTACCTGTAGAAAAGTAATGTGCCACTAGGTGGAACTGTTTTGTTAGCCATGTTTGTGTGAAGTGTCTCAATTTCACCCACAAATCACTGTGTGCTCCGTCACCAGTCTTACTTTACTCACTGTTAAATGAGTTCTGTGCAACAAGACCGTTCAGACTGTGGCAAGTGGAAGAATTTGTTTGTTTTTATGGAACTGGCTCCATATCAATCTTGTTTTTTTTTTTTGCCATATTTTGAATCTGTACGCCATCTAATCATGTTCAGTAATTGTTAACCAGTACATGTGGTGCTTGAAAACCAAATATGTCCCCGCCAAGTTGTGGTACAATAAACCACGTCTTCCACGGTGCTCCTGTTAACCTGCTGATGCCGAAAACAATCGTGTGTCTGTTTTTTTTTTTTTGGTTTTTTTTTTACAGTGATCATAAAACAAAGCATGTGATGTATATTGAATGTGTTTATGTTCCGATCTTCAGCTGGACTGAGATGAATGATGCTGAGAATCAATTGTTTCGCTGTCAGCTGGTGAAGTTCATGCCTTTAGGGTTTGCAAACCTAATTACTGAGATACATGCAACACTGGGATTTTTCCAAACCACTTGAACCTCTCTTGCTGGTTTGCTTGGCATGCTTCTGTAATGGAAGTTTTTACACTGAGAACACAGGTAGCTGCTGCTGAACTGAACCATGTTTGTCTTGTACTTATTCTGCTGCTGTTGCTTGTGCTCCATTACTGTATCTATGGTAATAAAGTACCATGAGTCAAAACCTGCGTCCAGACTCTGATGCATCCTCGCCATGGACGTATTCCCCCTGAGAGATCCTCTCAAGTTCTCAGAGACAAAGCTCTATTGTGCTCTCCGTCAGGGGATGGAACCATTTCATCTCTGCGTGCGTCAGTACTCCTGTTTTTCCTCTGCTCTTGTTCTGACTCTCTTGGTCTTGCCCGTTTACGTAATTCTATGAACACTCTGGGAATTTGTTTTTTTGCTGCTGTTTGCTGGAAAATAAGATTACATCTGACTCCTGGCAGTTTGGTTGGTATCATGAATCAGCACCGTGATTGACACACCCTGAGCTTATTAGACTCAAATGAGTTGGATGACCCATATGTTTTTTTTTTGTTTGTTTTTTATTTTAATACTGGGCCAATTATCAAAAACAAACAGAGGCTTTACTGTTGCATAGCAGACAGACGTAGAAACTCTTGGATGGCAGATAATCCCCGAATCTTTGCATTAACACAAGGTCGTACTAGTCAAACTTTAGGATGTGAAGGATACGCATATTTATATTTAATTAACACTTCTTTTTAATATCCGGACCAACACATTCCACATTCAGGGTTGTCTCTGTGGAAAGTTTAGATTATTCTCTGTGTACCCTAACATTTTTTTTTTCTTTATTCTGCAGCTTGCGCCCAGCATCTGTCCAACAGCAGGAAAACCACTCTGAGGTTTACATTACACCCATTCCCTAAACTATGCAGTGACATGTAGGTCCTCTCAGAAGTGGGTCAGCCAGATGCAGTTGGAACAGCATGGCTCATTTCCCACTAAAAAACTATTACAACAGACCCCCCCGTGGATTTCCATTTTTCAGATTTTTGCAAACCACAGTCTTCACAATTTTTGCCCTTTTTCCTAATACGATAAAAGAATTGGCAAACTGCGTTGTTTTGTGTTTATTTGTGAAAAATA
The DNA here is from genome assembly GCA_028641955.1 of Protonibea diacanthus. NCBI lineage: Eukaryota > Metazoa > Chordata > Actinopteri > Sciaenidae > Protonibea > Protonibea diacanthus. The sequence goes on along the minus strand of CM053988.1, from coordinate 16,557,544 downwards.
AAAAACATAGCGAGTGAAGAGAACAGGGTGTCAGACCAATATTATCGTACCATATGTCATGATTATATCTGCATTTAGTGAAGTATGAAATGTTAATCCTTATAAATAAAATGAACGTGTATAGTAAATGAAAAGAAACATTGTGTGACATGTGTGTAATGACTGTTTTAGTAGCTGCCATAGTTTTTACATCTTTTCCATGGTGTCATGTGACATGTCTTGTCAAAAAGAGGCTTAAATATGTGAAACATAAAATAAAAGTGAACACATTTTTGGCTTAACTAGAAAAATAAGAATTTTCACAATGTAAAAAAAAGAAAGAAAAAGAAACTGCTTCAATAGAAGCAAACCACAAGGCTCCAGTGTTATGAAGCAAAATAATGAACGCTAGAGTTCAAGAACTTCATCCTGTAGATGTCTGCAACTCAAAGTGCAACTTTTGCTACCAGCCAACACCCTAAAGTGTCTTCCTTTCATCTTCGATTACAGTTTGTGGATGTCGTTAAAAAGTCTGTAGCGTGCAGCTGTCTTTTCGGAGCAGTCTAGGTTACACTTGCAAGACTCGATCGTCATCACCATCCTGCTGATGATGTCGCCATTTCTGCACCGGAAGCGGACAGGTGACGTCTGGGTTCGGTGAGGGCTGCAGCATCTCCCGTCTGAGCAGGACCCGCAGTACCTCGGCTGGAACTTTTTCAGGCTACGGCAGCCTGCGTGGGACAGATTTACCGGACGGCTGGCCTTTTCCGTGGGGTTACATTTCTGACCTCTCTGTTGGAGAGAAGACATCAGAAGCATGCGTTAAACTTAACCGCGATATAATGACATTATCTAAATGTGTCCGTGAATCCTGGTAGTGTGGAGTGTGGAGTGTACCTTCAGTCTGTTAAAGGTCGTTTGGCTGCATGGGCGGACTTCACAGATCCGAGTCTCTTTCACCAGTTTGCACTGGGTGTTGCTGTTGGTCACCCTGATGGACACTCCAGTGCCACAGGATTTAGAGCAGGGAGACCAGTCTGTAGTTTGAGACACACACACTGGGTGGCTCCTGAAAGCTGCACAAAGAAAATAAAAAGGATTTAGAAGATGATGCAAGAACAATCCAGACATCTTATGCACATGTTGCTATGTTTGTAATTTAACATGCATGATCTTATATTTGGCTCCAGATGTCACCAGATTGTGTAAAACTGCTCACCAGGTAAAGACTTTGTTTCTCCTCTCCACACAGGCGCCAACTCATTCCTGTTGGTGAGGTCGTCTTCAGACAGTCTGCTGACTTTGCTGTGCTTTTTCCTTTGTTTCTTCATCACAGAGCTCTCTGTCTTTGCTTCCTCGGGGCAGACGAGTTGTTCACAGCACCGTCCCGGTATCTTGATCCGTCTGGGCTTGGCACAGCCCACTTTGGGCAGCATGAGCTCATGCGGGCAGAGGGAGACGCATCCAACGGCTCCGTCCATGCATGTGCACTGGTGTTTGCAGTTTGGACGGAAGATTTCTCCGTTCTGGTAAATCTTGTTGTTGTACTCACACGTTCTTCCATCTAATTTGGCTGATTTAGAGAAAACAGAGGCGGTAGTGAGGTAGAGAAATGGGAAGAGGCAAGTGAGCAAATTCAGAAAAAAACAGAGCAGAAGTCATCATACCTCGGCAGATGCCTTTAGCAGAGCCATATTCCCCTCCAAAGTTGCACTCCAGTCCCTTTGTGTGGTCACATGGCCGTGTCTTGCTGCAGTCCTCAAAGAGCTGCCGTGCACACACTTTACAGCATCCACAGCCGTCCAGCATGAGACTGACTCCTGCTGCACATCTGGGGGTATCAGGAGGACACCGACAGTCCTTTGGACACGAGGCTGACACCTGAGACGAAACATGACATCAGATATTTCTAATCAAAACTCTGCCTCCTCTTATAACAGCTAAACAAGCAGCTCATGAATGAGCATGAGTTATTCCTCACCAATTTAACGCAGGCGATCACCACGACAAAGACGTTCCACATCTTCACGAGTTAAAAGTCTTCTCTCTATCAAAGACTGGACCTGGCAGTGAGTTGACGAGTTCTTGCTCTCCCTCTTTTGTGGAGTCCCCATCTCCTTTTATACCCTCCGAGCAGATCTGACGTATGCGCAGGCTGAAGAGGTGTCCTGAAACTATGAGAGGAATGCCTCTCCACGCGTCCTCCCATAAGCCCATAAGAAGCTGCCCCCACCTTCCTCTCCTCTCGCTCAGCGTGCCAAGAACCACCCAGTCTAACTTCTTTCATAGCTTTCTCTCCAGTTCAACTGTGCAATTTTCACTTTTCATGTCCGTTTTACAGTCATGAAGCTGTGGACACCAGCCATTCCTTTGTTATGTAGTAGACCAGTTCCTGAAATTATTATTTGGATGTAATAAAACATTACAAATTACATAATGGTGAAGCTTAATTACAGGTTCTGTACAGGAAACTGACTATTCAGGCGTTACATTGTGAATTATGCATGATTTGGTTTCCTGTTCCTGTTTTTGCTTTCATGACTTTAACTTTAACTGTCTTAGTCTCAAGTAAGAAAGAAAGAAAGAAAGAAAGAAAGAAAGAAAGAACTGGTAAGATATGGTTATGTAAAGGACAAAAAAATGTACCTGATACCTAAAATATTTCATCATCAGCCTCATGCATGTGAGAGCGGCCAACATCGGGACGCCACAAGTTCTGACATAAATATTGAAGAAAAGCTACATACTTCTATGACCAACTGAATTTCTACCTCGGATGAAGCAGTGTTTAGGCTGTTGCACGTTGTCTGTGATCGGTGTTTGTATTTTCTAACCACGTTAAAAGTCACAGATGAAAATTCCCATCAGTCACCTTTCAGGGTGCGGATGGATTAGGAGTCTGTTTGACTTCAATATTTCAAAAAGGAGACGAGAGCCTCCTGGAATGCTTGAATCCTGGGAGTCCTTTGTTCGGGTCTGAAAGAGAACGTCCAGAATGAGAAACACCAAAAGAAGAAAGAAAACTTGAGCAATGCCCGAAGCAACATTCCACTCAGGATGAACATTGATGGTTTCTTTGAAATAGCTGCCAGGATAAAAAGCATCCTCTTCTATCCACATCAAAGAACAATGGAAGTTATCTGGGAGAGAAAAAAATGCCTTTCCTTTCATTATAACCTGTGAGAACAAGAGGCTGAGCCAGGCAGACTGGCACAGCCTCCTTCTTATCTAACTGAGGTTACAAAGGCCGGTTTGAATCGATGCCAGCTCAGGCAGACGAAGAGCGAACAAGTGTAAGCTCGGTGAATTCTCAGATGCCTGCAAATTGCTGACTGTTGTGGTCTGGAGTGGAAACTTTTTCCATCCGAAGACGTAATATCAAGAATTTGCAGAACCATGTTAGGTAAGAGGATCTTCGGATATATAACAGGCAGCTGGAAAACTTGAACAAGAGTACAATTTGATGTTAAACTGACCTGTTTGACAGTGTTACACCCAATGTGTGCCCTTTAAGTTCCTGGAAGCACCCACGTTTAATTTCCACAGAGAAGCATGTGAATGTATTTTAATTGTAATATTAATGTCAGTATAAAACTTTTAAATGTTTTCCAAAGAGAGAGCCTCGTTTTTTTCTTGCCTCTTTCAAGTAAGTTTGCCAATATAAGGTTTTAAAATTTCACCACTTTGCAGCAGCTGCCAGTCCAATCATTTAGAGGAATAATTTATTACAGCTTGTAAATGTTCCCTTCTCTTAGAAATATAAAACATCTTCCAAGAACCGTGTCCGTGTTAAAATGAAGAGGTGAAAACGCTTTAGTTTGGTGCTGGTTTATTCGCTAGTCTCTATTTCTGTTCTTGCTCTGCGTATATACATTTGTTTTGATTTGACGTCGATGTAACTGCTATTTTCCAAGTGGGAAAAGGGTGGAAGCTCTTAGCCTAACTTAGCTTAGCGTAGCCTAGCCTAGCTTAGCTTAGCATAAAGGAAGCAGGGGAGAACAGCTAGTCTGCAGATTTGCACTGCAAATTATCATCCATGTGTATTCACAAAATGTTTGGAGGCTTGCTTACTGTAGCTGGCAAGCAAGCCACTAGCATGCTAGCGCTAGTCAGTCAAAATTAGCTCCCTGAGCTTCCTTCTATTTTCTCTGTAGTGGGATGTTTAATCACGTTTTTCCTTCTTTTTTCCACGATTGTGCATCATTTAAATCAATAATTACTTAGGCCTATTAAATATGGAAAAGCTCTCCAAGCTAGCAAACCTGCTAAGTGTCAGTTAGCTCAATGGCACAATAAGTACTCAAGTATTCAAGAGATGACTTTGTTTGCAAACCTTTCATCTTTTGTGGAGTATTTTCTCCTCCAATAAAGGAGGTGGAAATCAACAACACAGCTATAATGCCTTTTGTACAACATGTAGGGTAATTCCCCATCAAAAAAATGTGTTTGTTATACAGATTAAACAAAGTTCAAATGTGTTAATTAGCGAGTTGATGAGTTGGTAGGCGTATTTCGAACTTTGTGCAGAGTCAAGCCCACTCCCTGTCCTAATGCTAAGCTAGGTAACTGCCTCCTGACACATGCTCTATAATGCAGAGACATAAAAGTAAACTTTTCATTTAGCTCTTGCAGTAAAATAGCAATATTTCCCCAAATGTCGGACTATTCCTTTAACACCCTTAAGAATTCAAAATGTTTCAGCATGAAAGGAAATATCCATATTTGGAGCATTTTCTTTCATCTTGCTGTCAAGTTCCTGTGGTCATCCATCAAGAATATAAACCCAGATTATCTATTGTATAAGAGATGTTATGTAATGTGTAATTACCCATCCTAGAGCTGATACTATCAGAATGACAAGACTTTTACCTTTGTTACCCACTTTTAATATATATGATACTACAGTGCAGCATCAGACTGAAATTTAATCACGTCATAGCTTTAGTTATTTAACCCCACGTCGCAGAGGATGACATAATGGGATATGGAGGACAGTCAAATGGGAAGGTGGGTGGGCAGAGAGAAAAAAAGGTAATTTTGTGACAGTGTACACATCCAAAAAAGAGAACAATAGACAAAATATGGGATTCAAATTCTCTGCGGCACAAAAGTTGGCAGCAGATAATGGAAAGGCAGGAAGACCTCCCCGGCGGTATTCAGTGTAAAACCTCACTGGTTCTGAGCTTGTTTTGGCTGCTCTGTGAGAGCAGGTCACACGGCAGACGGGAATGTCTGAAATGGTTGTCCAGATATGATTGCAAATCCAGTTGATTACATCATTTCTATAAATGACTTTCCCTTTCTTTGTGTCTCACTCACTGTAGGGAACGGTACACTGGGTTCGTCTGAATCTCTCACAGCTGATTCGACATTTTTTCCAGACAGCTGCTCTCTGCTGTTCTGCATGAATGACGTGAATCATTGTGAACCTTTTTCTGGACGAAAGTGGGCATGTATTGTCAGTTTCTGTGGATGCTTTGTTACTGTTTTAACAAGTTTCTTGTGCAAAGATGCTGTTTGACCTTTTAGCACCTGACATTTAAAGGGCATCTTTCTTTCTGCCGCATCTCTCCTCCAGAAATTACTGGGATACAACAACAGCCACGTAGCTATTGGAGTCTGTTTTTCCCCCTCTATTTCAAATCATTATCGTTACACGCAAAACCCCTGAAGGGAGCACCAGAAGGCCATGGCCTGATTTACAGTTAGCTTAGCTCACTGCTCAGAGATGGTGTTTTCCAGTTACACAGTACATATTACATTGCAGAACATGACAAAACAAGCCTGACAACAATCTCCTCTGGAGACTACCCGTCCTCAAACACTTCGTGGCATATCATAATTAGAGGGAGGAGAAAATCTTGCATGTGTTTTGCCATTTTGCTATTTATTTCATGTTTACTGGACTGTTATTTTGGTTCTTCTCATGCACTGCAGCTTGCTGTGAGGACACTTTGTTCTCTACGCTTTGATTCACACTTTCCCTGCCGATCCCCCTATAACAGTTACCACTAATTGTATAACTGCATACACATTTGGGCTGATTCAGTGTGACAAATCATGATACTTTATAAATAGAAGTATAACATTTAGACCCAAAATAATAAAACAATGCGACAAAGGGCTGGCACCTCTCCAGCTACCGGCCCTAAGGACTGAGCTACTGCTGCCCCAACAATAGAATATAACATGATTTAATAGAATAGAATCAATCAATCAGACTTTATTTGTATATCACTTTTCATGCAAACAAAATGTAACACAAAGTGCTGCACAAAACCTCCACCTCATGCCATTATAAACAAAAGCACAACACAAACTACAGAAGCGCCAGCTCATCATCTTGCAGTGAACAAAACTATTTTATAGAATAAAATACAATAAAGACATGAAGTAATACTGATAAATAAATTCATTAATCAATAGTGTTATAATAATAATAATAATATAGATAGATATTAGGCCTCACATCTTCCACACTGCACCTTTAAATTGTGAAGAACCTGTGCAGAGATCCAACAGCGCCACCTAGTGGACTTCACCTGTACCAGACATGTTAACAATTAAACGCCAACTTCAAATCAATTAAGACGGAACAAACACGAGCAAAGTTGGACACCTGTAGTCCGGTATGCTGCTTTAAGAGACGTTTTCATCCCAGTTCTAAAGTTTTAAACTACATTCAGGAGCTCTGAGGGTGAGAGCGGTGACTCTGCTGACCGCCTCTTCTCTCCTTTCTCTCGTCGTGTGTCGACGTAAACCTCGACAGAATCAGGAAGTCCGGGGACTTTTAGAGACCGAAAACTTGAATGGAGAGTGGATACGACACTTTGTAACGGCAAACAATGAGGAGACGCATTTGTTAACGCTCAGGAGTATTTTATTTATGTAGTGTATCACGTTATTACGCGCGTATCTTGTCTTAATCGTCGTTAATTACCCGGAACACCTGGATTTTCACTTCACGGGGTTAAGGTGATGGATGTTCCTCATCTCACTGAAGATGACATGGCCGAGATTAAAAAAGATGTGAGTACAATCATTTAACTTGAACTAAGTCTTGCTTCCAAGTCGGTAGTGATTGAGATACAGTAAAGTATGTGGCAAATATAGACACACGTTTTGTTGATTTGTACTTTGTTTGGCGTTAAAGGCCTGTTGAATGAGGAAATACCCACCACACCTTCTCTGTACCCACATCAACATTTAATCCTATGGAGGATTTGACAAAAATACAATAGTGAACACACAAAGCTGGAGTTTTTTTTTTAAGTAAATACATAAAGGGTTGCTCAGTCTGCCTTGTAAAACGCACCACAAGAAGCTAAAACATGGATAGACACTCATGGAGAATAGGGTTGGGGTTAATGTGTAGAGTAACCACACCTCCTCCTCTTCAAGGCCTTAACAACTCACTTTGATTTCCAGGTGCTGACCCGACTGCGGCACTACCTCTGCACCAAGATCAGAGCCGAGCGCCACCTCGACTACCTGCGCTCTCGCAGGATCCTGACGCGGGACGACGCGGAGGAAATCAGCTGCAGGAGCACACAGGCCAAGAAGACGGCCATGTTGCTGGACATGCTGGCCGAGAACCCCCGGGGCCTGGACACCTTGACTGACTCCATAAGAGAGATGCGCTCGCAAAACTTTATCATCACCAAAATCACAGACGAGGTGCAAAGGGCCAAAAATGAGAAGCTTGAGTCTCTGAGAGGTGAACAGGCCAAGTCACAGTGAAATCTGCTCATTTCATATTTATTATATGTTCCTGGTGATTTAATTCAACTTCCCTTCCCCCTCTTCATCTGTCACTTTACAGCAGGGGCATCCAGTTCCTCATCCGAAAGCAACCTCAACACGCCGACCATATCCAGCGACCTCTCGTCGACGTTTTCAAACAACTCCACCTTGCTCTTCCACCCCGACGGAGAGCGAAGCCCGTCCACTTCAGACGTAGCAGGCTCGCTCAATCTGCCCTCGTTACAGCCCTCCGGATCTGGTGCTAGCATCGCCGTAGCTTCCTCTACAACCTCCTCCAGCCTCCTGAGGCCCGGAGACCCGGGTGCTCCTCCGCTGCCTGATGAGGTTCTGGTCGAATCCCCCTCCAACTTAGATGGAGGAGCGTCGGGGTGCACCAGCAGCGGGGGGGACCCAAACTTCCAGCCGCTCCGGTCACGCTCGCTCACTCCAACATCACACAGGAGCATCTTTTAAGTTCACATCTCAATAGGACTGTTGTCATGCAGTTAAAGGGACAAATCAGCTCAATCCTCGGACACTCGACTCATACAACACTCTCTCACTCTCTTCGGTGTTGCTCTTGCCTTTTAATTAGGCAATTACTAAGAAATTGCTATACATGGGATATACTACTACTATACCAATCAGCTTTTTACAAGAGCAAAAAGGGCATTTGTTACTTGGGCTGTGGTATTGTTTGTTTTACGCTTTTCATACTGGTGCCAAACTGAAATGAGGTCTGTTTGATACTTACTCATTACTTTCCGATACTCATGCTGTAAACACCTTTTGCTGTCGTTACCCGTGTTGGATGTTAGGAACCAAGAAAATGTGACTCACCCACTCCTCTTCTTTTTTTTCTGGAGGTGTGATTTCCTGATAATCTGTGTAGTGTGACAACATGAAAGTCACTGGTGTGACTACGTGATAGGTTTGATCTCATGAGGAGGTGCCTTTCGTAGCTCCAAACGATTGCTGTCCGCCCCATCCTGCGCGGCATCAAACTAACGAGCTGTTGCTTTACATTTTCGTCACTACACGAGTCTTAAATCTCGGAGCATGTTGTGAAATCCAGTCAGTGTCTTGCTTATTAATTCACTCACGGCTTATGTACTATGTAACTATTGCTTACTAAAGGTTTTCTGTATGAATTCAACCCATGTTTTCTTTCTTTCATTCCGTTTCATTCCTGAGTGTTCCTCTAGAAACGAACGGTGCTGTTTATGATTACACGGTGAACATCAAAAAATCCATTTTTCATCCTAGTGATACTGTCTACAACACAAGCCGAGTCGAATTCAGGTGACATTTTACGGCAGGCGCCTCCAAACAGTATCGGCGTCTGTGCGTGAGGAGATTCTGTAACTGGGGAGCTCTATTTTTGTTTTGGAAAAACTGGAAAAGCTTAAAATGACGCGGAGGAGTGACAGTGTCATTGTGGTGAAGGCTGGCGCGGTGACTGCATCTGCAGCTGATCTTCAGAGACGGCAGAGAGTGAGTCGCTCTGTGGCTCGCCGGTGCACAGCAGGTAATTCTGTTATTATTCTTATAATATATATGTTGACTTTGTACTCTAAATTTGGAGATTTTACTCTAAGTAATACATATAGATACATATATATGTAGATAGAGAGAGAGAGAGATACCAAGAGGTTATAAAAATATATTAATTACACTACGATAATATCTACTGTGTAAGTGCCTTTAACTTTTATTTGCTGTTGTGAGATTTCTACAGAGATTTTTACTTAATATGTTACATAAGCTCCTGTTTCCTGTTACATATTCACTGTTGCAGGCAGGTCTACTAAAATAAGCCTTCATTGAGCTAAAAATGGATAAATGATGCTGCAGAACACTTTTTTTGTAGTTTGTAGAGCATTACAGTTAATTTTAGCATAATTATCAGCCACCATGAGCATTTTAAAGAGACTTAAGAGAGTGACAGTGGCGAGCACATGTAGGAGAACCAGTTTGATACACATCAGAATGACTGGAATGATTGAACTCCTACTTTGTCTTCGACACACGTCTGATGTGTGTTCAGTATACTCTTCTATACTTCAGTATTATGGACGACTGCGAGCAGCTCCTGGCCGCGAGGTCAGAGGAGAGGAGGCCAAACAGCCACTGCGGGTGGAGCGCTCACACTCAGAGCCTGGAGTCGAAGGTGGTGGAGGACTTCAGACGGAGGCTCAAGTACTTCTTCATGAATCCCTGTGAGAAATACAAAGCCAGGGGTCGCAAACCGTGGAAACTGATGTTACAAATATTAAAAATCGCGATCATCACAGTGCAGGTACTTCACAGATTTCTTTAGTAGTAGTAGTAGTATTGGTTAGATGTATTTTATGTCTTAAAGGTTTGTTTTGTTTTTGCTCTTCTCTGCTGTGCAGTTAGTCTCTTTTGGCCTCAGCAACGAAATGATGGTCACATTCAAAGACGACAATCTGATGACATTCAGACATTTGTTTCTAAAAGGATATAAGGATCACCGACTGGGGAGCTATGACCTGTACACAAAAGCAGATGTGTATGATCACATCTACTACGTTATCAACAGGGTACTGAGATTCAAGGCAAATTTCATGGCAAAAAAAAGTTACCGCACAAGAAAGAGATGTTTCACTCTTCTTTACATATCTTTTTTTTTTTTCAGTACCTCAATCTCCAAAACTTGACAGTAGGTAACCTCGCATACGAGGTGGCTGAAGGACAGTACACTCCTCTGTCTGTGTGTCAAGAGTTTTACAGAAACAGCAGCATCGATCCTGGAAATGACACCTTTGACATTAATCCACATATCGATAAAGGTACTAAAGCACAAAATTGCCATATAAAGACAAAACTGTTAATTTCTTGCAGAGATGTGGCACGTGTAGATTTAAGCATCTTGAATTGTATCCAGATTTCTGCACAAGTTGTATTTAAGGAAACTGATTCATAGCATGAATGGAAAATAATTATAATGTGGATTTACTTGTGACTCCATGAAAAGAGGAAGCTCGTTCTGCACATTGTGGTTGGAGGATCCAGACTAATGACTAACTGATCTAACTGTTTTTAAACGTGTTGCTTGTATTTCCTCCTCACAGATTGTATTTCCATATATCCTGTGCGGTCGTTTGACAACAACAGTATGCCGGAACATGTGAACTTTAGCTTAGATTTCAAAAGGTGACTAAACCGAAAATACTGGTTTCAAATCAGGTGATAAGAGTGCCGCCTGCTAATGTATGTTTGTGCGTCCAGGCTGCTATCAGTGAGCATCTACCTTACTCTGAAAACCATCAATCTGCAGACTGTGCGCCACCACGAGCTACCAGACTGTTATGACTTCCACATAATGGTTGGTGACAACGTCTGAAAAATGCCACACCCTCATCTGAGCTGATATTTTAACAGACGAATACATACTCGCTCAAAAGTAATTTTGTCTTTAACGTTCCACTCCCTGAATCTTTCTTTGTTTGCATACAGATCATGTTTGATAACCGTGCACACAGTGGAAAGATCAAGGTTGATGTTGAAAATGATGTAAGGATTTATGAATGCAGAGGCTGGAAAGTGGAAGGCACTTGTAAGTTTTACCTTATTTCATTGCAATCGTTGATATATCATGACCCAGACAAAAAACAAATACTCATACTTGTTATTGCTTTGAAGGCCAGCAGGGGACAGTGATATTACTCTACTACTGTAACTATACAGGCAAAAACATCATGATAGATAATTTTGAGATTTCATGCTATTTTGCTTCCATAACATAAAAATGCTCAAAATACACATTTAGGTGTTTATTTGTCTACACTTTTTATATTTATGTCTGTGGATTTGACCAAAAGGTAGCATGATATAATGTCTCATTTGAACACTTCAGCATAACATTTCAGAAAACCTGAAAACCAATTGACCCCATTCACCTGTAACTTTGCAAAATGTATAAAATCTTGCGATGCATATCTTTAAAGCTGAGTTTTTTTGTCTCATATTCGGGTCAAAGATCTTCACTTCAGTAGAGCTTACGTACACCAAACCTTCCTGTTTTATTCCTGTCTATATTCTGGAGGTTCTTACAGTGGGGTTTGTGTTTATATATCATAACATTTTATTCCTAAAAACATTGTAAAGGTTTGATCTTTCTAAATCTATTATGTCAACAAAATGAAATAAGAAGTGTGGAAGAAGTGTGTGTGTTTTTATATTTAAAAATACAATTTCAGTAAACTTATATAACATTAACGTATAACCTTTTTCACAGCAGCCATTTTGACATGAAATAGTAAACACAAGTGTCATCAATGATCCTAATTAAGGCCTGTTGCATTCAGGTCAAACAGAGTCAGGGAGCCGCTGTGGTGCATGTTGACTCACTGGAAAGTCTCTGCTGCACGAAATGGAACAAACTTTAATTGGAGCAATCATTAGTAACACCTGTGTTGACCTTACTGTTTCATGTCAAAATGGCTGCTGTGACAAAAGTCTGTTGTCTTAATGTAACTGGGGAGGTTTCATGTTGATATCTATCAGTTTGTAATAGTATTAGTATTAATTAGTATTTGTCTACCTGAACTAATTAATCTGATTAATTAATCTGTGGTTTGTAGCTGATAAGAACGATTACCGCCTCTTGTTGTTCGATTCTGTCGTCATCCTCGCCTGCTTCACCTCTCTCATCCTCTGCACGCGATCTGTCATCAACGGCATCCAACTCCAGTTTGTAAGTTAAGAGGAACGAATAAATCAATTTTATCAATTTTATAAATAATTCAATTTTAGTACATTTAGATGTTAGTCATCACGCATAATATGCAGACCAGCTATAATACCTTCAGTATTATTGAGAGCTCAGTGCTGGAGCCAGCAATTTATAAGTGATAATAAGATGATATAAGCCATCACCTCATCGACATCTCTTAAGTAAACAAGTGTTATCATGTCAAAATAAGAGTGGATCCTGGTTTCTTAACACATTTGTTTAATCGGTGTGTTTTACAACATCTCTGTTTGTCCCATGCAGGAGTTCAACATATTCTTCCATGCCTACTTCAATAAAATTGTGAGCTGGTCAGACCGCATGGAGTTTGTGAATGGATGGTACATCCTCATCATTGTGAGCGACACATTAACCATCGCTGGGTCAGCGCTCAAAATTGGAATACAAACAAAGGTTTTATTGATGATTAATGTTACTGTTGACCTTATCTTTGGAGCATGATATATATAAAAAACAATTTCAGTTTATATATTTGTACTTTCTTTCCTCTTGCAGTACCTGACAAACTACGATGTCTGCAGTATCTTGCTGGGAACAGCCACAATGCTCGTCTGGGTCGGCGTGATTCGTTACCTTGGTTTCTTCAGGAAATACAATGTAAGAAGCTCCATGACACTGTTTTCTTTTCTGCGTAATGCATCAGCTGTTAAACTGTTAAAAGTAGCACATGCTGAAAAGCTTTATTCCTTTCCAGATATTAATCCTAACCCTCAGGGCGGCATTCCCAAATGTGATCCGATTCTGCTGCTGCGCCGCCATGATCTACCTCGGGTACTGTTTCTGTGGTTGGACCGTCCTTGGGCCTTACCATGACAAAGTATGAAATTTATAAACTTTCATGGCCTAAAAAAATCTCCTAGTGTGAAGGAGCTCTGTTGTTTTGACACTGCAATATTAAAACTTAATTTTCAAAACATTTTTGTCCAGTTCCGAACGCTCGACAAGGTGACGGAGTGCCTCTTCTCTCTCATCAACGGGGACGACATGTACGCCACCTTCCTGAAGATGAGAGACAAGAGCTACATGGTGTGGCTTTTCAGCAGAGTTTACCTCTACACCTTCATCTCCCTCTTCATCTACATGGTGCTCAGCCTGTTCATCGCTCTCATTACTGACACCTATGAAACCATCAAGGTCAGTTTGAATCACCTGAAATATATTTTTAAATCTCAAAGCTGTAGAGTTTTCCAGGTCAGTGTTTTATTTATTTATCCTTGAGTGCCCTAATACCATGATTCTTGCACAGCATCACCAGCAAGACAAGGAGCCAGTGTCCCAGCTTCAGGCCTTCATCGCAGAGTGCAGGGACCAGCCTGAGTCTGGACGATACCAGACGGATGAAGAGCCAGCTTTGTGCTGCCTCTCTCCACGCTGCTGCTTTGGATGAAGAAGATGTAGCTTTTTTTCCTTTGGCACATGTGGACAGAGTCGGCCTATCACGAGGCTGCAGAGAGTCCTGACTGTCTGCATGGAGCATGGTTTTTTTTTTTTTTACTTGACTTGTTGAACACTACTGAAGTAAAATGCAAATCGTTCATAGTTCAGACCTGCATGCTGTAATAATAACAACATGAATATGCACTAAAGAACCAGTTCCTCCTCAGTTCAGTGATGTACTGAGAAGTGAAAAACTTTTCTGTGTTTCTCAGAGTTGACACGATGTTGAATTTGCTCCTGTTTGCACAGTAACAGCACAACTGTAGGCTATTTGTTTTTTCTGTTTACAAACACATGAATATACTTCTTAACTAAAAATGAAAAAGTATAAATACATATGTGTATTTTAAAAGCTATTCAGTTACAGTAAAGTTTACAGTGCTTTTTATCTTTCATAGTATCTTGTTGCACTGTGTACATTTTCTGAATGTAACTGTATTGACATATGTGTTTGTCTGTGAATCTTTGTGTATTTTTGTTCTGCCTCTGTGTATTTTTTGCACCTGTGACCAAGTAAACTTCTGTTTTCGTCAATTAAGTTGGCTCTGACTCTTTTTCTATTATTGTCTGTATTCTACTATAAAATATTTGTACTGAGGTCAACATAATATTTCCACTGACAACTATGAAAGAAGAAAATAAAATGTGTCTCACAGTGTCATACAAAGTATGTCAGGGACATTTATTTTGTCAAAGGCAGAGACGGTGAACGGATGATATCTACATGTGTGGTTCCCACTGTAAAGCACGAGGTGCTTTTCAGGTAGCACTGATGGCTCAAAATCAAAATTCAAGCCACACTTAACCATCATAGCTACCATAGCGTTCTGCACGAAGCATCTGGCGGTAAGTGGGTCCATCATTTGTTTTTCGACATGACCCAAACACACCTCCAGGCTATGTAAGGGATATGTCACTAAGAATTAGAGCGATGCATCACCTGGCTTCCACAATCACCCGACCTAAACCCAATTAAGATGTTTTGGGATGAGTTGGACCGCAGAGTGAAGGAAATGAAGCAGATGTCTGCAAAGCAAAACAGTGGCTAAAACATGAAACATATATATTATATGTTGCTTTGCTTAACACTTTTTTGTTTTGATAAGCTCCAGCTATGACCCTGATGAGGATAAGCGGTTACAGGTAAACTAATGAAAACATAAATAAAAATAAAGAAAACCCACTGAATAAGAAGGTGTCTGCAAACTTTTGACTTTTACAATGCAAATGTAATCTGGGCATTCATAGGGACAAGAGGATATAGAGAGGAGGTACCTGCTTCCTGCTGCCATTGCAGCTCCATGACACCTGACAGCGCTCCTCATTTGCATAAGCGTCCTCTGCACATGCTCATAACCAATGCACGCCTCAGATACTGGTTGCCTAACAACGGTGCCTCCAATAACAATGACGTTTAGTTTGAAGCAGACGGAGGACTAGGCTTTAAAAAAAAACACACACATATGATCAGCTGCAGCAGCAGGAGCAGAAGCAGGCTGAGCTTACTTCACCTCACCTTACTGTCGGGACATCTCTGCCCGTTCATAACATAGGTGAGGGTTTTTTTTTTTATGTTTCCTGCTTGTGAAGGTGAAGACTGAACTTCTGCTGGTGTTTTCGATGAAGGAGTGTTTTGTTAATTATTGCCAAACTTGGCAACTGTCAGACCGAGGTGACCCATTTCACGCCGCCAACACTCCGCCGTGAGTATGTTAAACTGCGGACTAACGTCACTAACGTAACGGTGGCAGTCGGTAAATTGCGTGTTTGTAAACGATTTAACGGCTCGGCTGGTATCAAATACATCTTGAATACATCAGGGGTGTTAGTTCAAGTTGTCTAGCTGGAGTGTGCTCACAAAGTTAACGCTAAAAGTTCAATTTTTATCATAAAAATACGACTCTGGCCAACGAGTGAGGTTAGCAAATTAGCTCACGTTAGCTCACCTAGCAAACGTTACCTTGTAACGTACGTCCAGCCTGCTAACAACACCTTTAACATCATGTAACGTTAAAGTAAACACGCTAAACTAAGCCGAAACACACTTGACTGTATCTCCACCTCAGTCAGTGTCACTTCAGATAAAAGTCGTGCGTGTTTTCTGGTCTGGCAGATAACATTAGCCGCAGATACTTGTGTGTATCTGTACCAGGTTTTACTGTTGCATTGCTCCCTAACGTGACTGCAGCGTTTACCCTTTTGTTGTCAACACAATGTGCCTCGCAGCCCCCATGAGCACAAGTCGGAGCCTTACATTAAAATTGTGGGAGTGTCAGGTGAGGATATCTGGTTCAGCTTGTTTCACCAGAGGGATGTCAAAGCCATAATATCACCCTGAAGGCGCAAAAGTCAAAAGTACACATGCAAGCTCTCAGGTGCAGCCTCTCTCTTCTTTTATCCGTGTAAATCTTTTGGTTTCAGGCTGAGATCATCTGACTACACTGCAATTTAGTTGACAGTGGCCCCCACCCTCCTGGCACACGTTGGACAGTTAATCCTAGTGTGGGTGAAACAGCGGCTCAGATTATCTATTGCTGGTCTGTCTCATAGCTTTGATGCTCCATTGCAGGGCTCGGGTCCAGTGGGAACCTCTGATCCACCAGCCTGTCTGCTAATCCACCTCCCTGGGTTGATAACTCATGACCTCGCGTCCTTGTGTCCTGATGTGTCGGTGACATGGGAGAGTGGTGGACGACCGTGCCAACAGGGACATCTATGGGTAAATTTCTCTGCTAATGGAGGAGGGGGGTTGTATTTGGTGGAATATTTCTGGAATATAAAAAAGAGGCGATGCTTTTTTTGGCATCTCCTAGAGGTGACCCATATTTCTGTTCTCATTTTAGAGCAGTAACCTAATTCAACCTCTTCAGTATGAGAAGGCATAGTGTGTAGTACGTCCAGTTGCAATGATTTACCTCTTTCTGTTCTCTGTTTTCAGGAAACTATGAGATCTCCAGCATATCGCATGTGACAATGTCCCCCTCAAGACAGAACAACTTTGTGTCAATGTACTCCTCCATGCCCCTGTCCAAAAGCTCCTACAGTGTGATAAGTGCCTTTTGCACTGAGGATAATATTCCTCAGTGCATTTCATACATGAATCAGGTACAAAAATGCTCTAGTTTAGTTATAGTTTATACAAATAAAATGGGTTAATCTAGTGGCAGTCTTCCCATAAGATGTGATGGTAAATTTGGGTTTATGTGCCCCCCGCTGAATGCTCACAATGGCGACATATTATTTGTTTTTAATTTCTGTGGAGATAATTCACCGAAACGGTGACGCAAGTCCTCTTTCTTTCACAGGAGCTCGCCTCGCTGGGCCTCTCCTCCACATGTATTGAGGCCAGCTCACCAGGGGGAGCCGGCCTGAGCACAGTGCCGGCTCTGAATGCCATGTATGAGCTGCTCCAGATTCACCGGCGCAACATGTGCACATTAACGGAGCTGGAGAATGAACAGCTGAAGAAATCCAGCTCCTTGGAACACATGCAGATGAACAATTCAAGACTCAAGGCATGTATTTACCCACAGAATATGATTTGTATGCTGTCTGTAATGCGCAGGAATAGACTGGCTGACCCCCGGGGGCAGAAAACAGTTCAGTCCTTCCTCATTCCTTCAAAAAGAAATGAATATGACCACTGTACTGCAGAAACTAAGCAAGGGCCAGCCGTACAAAGTGCTGTGCTCAGACATCTCACAATGATGTTTATGTTCACTTGTCTCAGCAGTTGTCTCTGCCTGCTAGGCTAAATATACCTCTGCTATCCAAATCTTCCAGTGAAGAAGTCAAGGCTATTTTATAAAATCCTCAGACAGCACAAACCAATTTTAGGATGACGTTTTCCTCAGGAATCCACTTTTATAGCTTCAACGCTAAACTGTTTTCCTGTGCAGAACATTGCCATCTCACCATGCTCATAACAAAGTGTCATATGTGTTTCCTTGCAGGATCAGTTGGAACTGTCCATAAGAGAGAAATCGGGGCTGCATGAGACAGAGAGGCAGCTACAACTCAAAATTAAGACTTTGCAGAGCTGCTTGAAAACAGAAAAAGATGAGGTAACGTTTTACTGTATTGCACAATGAGATACACTATGTGTTTTTGATTTAGAAAAATGTGCTAGTATTATACAGTCTGCATGAGCCTGCATGTTTCAATCATCCCGGACAGGTTCAGAAGCTCCAGAGTATCGTTGCCAGCCGTGCCTCTCAGTACAGTCACGATGCCAAGAGGAAAGAGAGAGAAGCTGCAAAGCTCAAGGAACGCCTGAGCCAGCTACTGGTTGACAGAAAGGATAAGAAACTGGGTACATGTGCTAGTCTTCAGCAAAAATGTATAAACATTGCTCTTTTAGAACAAGCTTTTTACTTCCTATTTTTCCTACCTAGCTATTGATGTACTGAATTGCTTGGGGAGGTCAGACGGAAAAAGGAGCCACTGGAAGACGGCAAAAGCAGCAGTCAGGTATCATGAAAGCCATCCAGTCACTTACTGACTATATTTGTAGCATGTGTGACCGTCAGTCATATAAGTGTATTTGTAAATGACACTCACATAGCCACGAGGGTGAGATGTACAAGTCCCTGCTGAGTGACTACGAGGCGAGTCAGAGGTCGCTGATGCTGGAGAACGCCGAGCTCAAGAAAGTCCTTCAGCAGATGAAGAAGGAGATGATACACATCCTGAGTCCACGCAAGCCCTCTGCCAGAGGAGCCACTGCTGATGACAGCCAGGAGCAGGTATTTTTATGAACTGTTTTTATGGTACTAACAAAAAAAGAAACATTGTATCCGGTAAAATCATTGTGATCAGAAAACTTCAAGCTCCAACAAAGGACTAGTGAGTGACATTAGTATTGAAGTTAACCTTGTTTGTTTTTGCTGTTTTGCTCAGGTGGATTCAGATGGGGAGGAGAAGGCAGGTGAATCAAGCAGGGAAACTCTGGACCAATCCTGTGAGCATGCTAGGGAGCAGCTCACCAACAGCATCCGCCAGCAGTGGAGGAAACTGAGGAACCACATGGAGAAGTTAGACAGCCAAGGTAACTGCAGCACTGTCACATACCCTGATATACTGCAAAAGCAACTGAAGCTCTTGTGGTGCTAGTTTCATAGATTAAATGTCTTTTACAGACAACTTAATATGATGTTATTAAAGAGAGATTCTCTAAAGGAAGAAGAGAGGAGATTTAGATGATCAGCTATTGTTGCGTTGTTGTTTGTCAAGCTTCGCAACTGCAGAATCAGTTGCAGTCCAATAAGGAGGTGATACCAAGGGAGACCCACGATGATGAGATGGAGCGGATGAGGCGTGAAGTGCAGCAGTGCAAAGAGTTCATTCATGCACAGCAACAGCTCCTTCAGGTCAGCATCTGCTTGTTTATTACAGCAGAGATTGTTAGTTGGTCTGTGTAGGTTTAAAAATGCGCTTCACAGAGTTTTAGATCAATATAATTTAACAATAATTTGGTCTTACTGCCTATACAGCAACAACTCAACACATCATTTGACGATGAGACAGCAGCTCTTCTTAATGACTGCTACACGCTGGAGGAGAAGGAGCGTCTCAAAGAGGAATGGAGGCTCTTTGAGGAGCAGAAGAGAAACTTTGAGAGAGAGAGAAAGAACTTCACTGAAGCTGCTATTCGCCTGGGGCGAGAGGTACTTGAGTTTTCTGATATAGTAAAGTTTTGTTCTGCGTTGCATTCCTCTGAATCTTTTTGTATTTCACAGAAAAAAGCCTTCCAGGAGGACCGTGCATCTTGGCTCAAGAACCAGTTTTTGAACATGACCCCTTTCACAGACCGCAGGAGATGCTCCTCGTCTGACGGTCAAAGTGCCTTATCAATCAGTGAGTGTGTGTGTGTGTGTGTGTGTGTGTAATATCAGGAAAAAGGGCTGATACATTATTGGTATTTTACAACTTTTAAAGTGCAACTGCAAGCTGCAATATTGTGTCAGCCGTCCAGCATTCACACAGAAATCTAGTTTATTAATATTAATTGTCTATTAATACTGCTTGTAAATACCAGTGATATTGCAAAAAATTACTTTCATCGCATATTTGTTTTTTATGAGGCTTGTTACTAGTTTGAATGCATATTAAGTATTTGTTGCCTTGTTTTCATTACCTTTCATCCCCTTGCATTTCAGGAAGTGAGCCAGAGATGAGGATGTCTTCCACGAACGCTCAGGTGGCCAAATCCTCAACCTACACTACGTTCTCCACTCCCAAACCTACACAAAGTGCCACTGTGCCATCAACAACCGAACTTTACCGTACACTCCGACTGATACCAGACAGCAGGTATTATTCACTCACTTAACTACTGTAGGAGTGAGGATCCTACCGTGTTGGTGCCATGTCATGACTGTTTAATCCTCATTTCTTTTTTTTTTTTTTTTTTTTTCATCTCAGCTCCTCCAGACATTCAAATCGAGGATGCTGGCAAGAGTCCAGCACCATTGAAGACAGAGATACTCGCTTCAAGTCAAAAAGCAGAGGTCGATGTGGAGACTTGAGTATCTTCTCTCTGGGTGAAGATGAGAACAGCCTCACATGAACAACTTCCAGTGCCTTTTTTTTTTTTTTTTTTTTTTTTAAATTTCATTTTGTTTTTTCGTGGGTGTGCTTTCACCGTGGACTTTTAAGACCTATACATGGCTACATTTCATCACCACGGATGAACAGTACTGTTGTTATGTTGCTTTGTCGTGGACATGCACATGCTCATTCACCAAAGCGGATCAAAGAAAGAAAGAAAGCACTTTAATGATTCCTCGCAAACAAATCAACACTGACAAATCAGATTTTAAGCTATATTCAAGGGAGATTATCAACAAAGTAATGATCCGAATATTCTTTTTTTTACATGTGGATTATGTTTAATTAAGTTTTAGTTAAACTTTTTAATGTTTACATGTTCTAGTATGATTTTAATGGACTATATCGACATTAGATTAATAATGATGTGCTCTGCTGGTGTGACAGCACAATAAAGATATTTTTAATTTAAAAAGCTTTGATTTTTTTTTTGTGTGTGTGTGTGTTTTAATTTGGCGCCCACTTGTGTGTTTAAACCGGAGCTGCAGCAGCCACAAGTGTGAACAACCGGAATCCGGATGTCATCATCTTCTTTTTGCTTTTGTCTCGGCAGCATCCAGCCCGAGAATCCCACCCACCGCTCGGCGTTTTATTTTTCCACACACACACACACACAGAGACCGAAAACCATCGAAAATGTCGGGCTCCTCTAATCTTGTAGCCATGAAAAAAGTCGTACAGCAGCTCCGTTTCGAGGCGAGCATAAACAGAGTGAAGGTAAACGATGTGCTTGTTGTTGTTTTTTTAACCAAATAACTGACGAGAGAGAGAGAGACAGGGGAAAAATCTCAACCGTTACCCCCGATCCGCTAACGATGCTAGCCGCGTTAGCACGCTAGTCAACAGGCGTAGCAGGGCGTTGCTTGAACCGAAGGGGAAGTGTTTAAAGAAGTCCGATACGATGTTTGATTAATCTCCAAACATCTGACAAAGGAGTCATCATGTCGACACTTTTAGCTTTAGTTACTAATGGCTTAACTAAAGATTACAAAACTCGGGCTGTACGCAAACTTATCTTAAAGTGCGTGTAGCTGCTAAGAAGTCAAAATGCTTTGTTTATCTAGCAAATGCTACGTACATTGCTAACATACGACACAAAGCAACACTAACAAGACAACTTTGGGAACTCGTTGACTCGATAAAATTAAGATTTAAACAAAAATGATGTGGAAGCAGTCGAGATATTCACAGAAACCAGCAGTACTTTATGTAATACACTGAATTCAGGTAGATAGATACTTTATTGATCCCGAAGGAGATTCAAGCATCCAGTAGCAGCATGCAAACATACATTGATCATACACTAGAATTAACCTATAACACTGTGTCCATATGTTAAAAATTAACCTGAGATAAATTTAATTGTGTGCAGAAAATTCAAACATTCGTATCAAAATGAAACATTTGGAGAGAAATTAAACATTTGCATAGTTAATAAATATGTAACTGTGTTAAGAAGTTAACCCGTGCTAAACATCTGTATAAAAAAGTAGAAAGTGACTATAGGAATAAGAGACATTGTATCCATAGGATATGTAAAGTTCTACACAGTAAGTGTAGTTTAAAAAAAAAAAAAAAAAAAGAGGCCAAGATATACTCACCTTTTTATCTCTAGCATGGGTCAAGCTTGAATAAATAGCCTTTAACCCTGTGTTTGAGACCTCCATGTAACCCCATGTCATGTTTTACATTTTGCTTCGTCTCTTTGTGGCCAGGTCTCCCAGGCGGCGGCAGACCTTCAGCAGTTTTGCATGCAGCACGCCATGCAGGACCCTCTGCTCACCGGCGTGTCCTCCAGCACCAACCCTTTCAGGCCGCAGAAAGTCTGCTCCTTCTTGTGAAACCACTGTATTCATTGGTGAGCCTGTCATCCTGTTGTTGACGCATTCGGGCACGCGCTCGCCTGTGTCTGTGTGAATTTCTTCTTCTAGAAGTTCTTCCTGTGCCTCCTTTCTAAAACATATTGTGGTTCACACTAGAATAAAAACCTTTTTAATTTGAGAGTTGGGCGTTAAATATTGGGGGTTTCCTGTGTTTAACAGTTCAAGTTTTCACAGTGGGGACAAAAAAAAGCATCAAAAGATCCATAGAAACTTTTTATATGTCCCCAGCATAATGTACTTCTTTTACAGTGTATGCTCAGTACATTCCAAACTAATATTTTCTCCTAAACATGGTAGTTGCTATATTTTGACTACTAATGGATGTTTGGTAGTACCTCTAAATGTTGTCATATAGAATATATAATTTTGTCATTGCAGAATAAAGATTACAGTATATAAAAGAAGACCAAAAAAAGGCCATTAAGTACCAATTGATGGATTAAAAGTGTCAATTGAATGTTAATTGAATATATTAAGTACCATTTTAAAATTAATGGACAATTAATGGACATGGTGTTTTTTGTTGTTGTTTTTCAATATCAGCCACACAGTTTCAAGCATTTGTACTGATGAGAAATCACAATGCAACGAGTGTAAAAGGAGTGTAAAAAACCATTCACATGATCCTAAACAAGATGAAACCTACAAACATTTACAACAACTAAACCCACTTCAGTTTATTCAAATCAAATCCCTGATTCTAATCTATTTTCTGTTTGTGTCTCTGGTTTAATTTTCTTGTTCTGCAGGCCTTCGTTTTGATGCTACAGGGAAAAGTTGACCTCAACACTGCTCCTCATGCCAAGCCATTATACTGCCACGGGATCTCTTGAGTGTAGAACACATTGGAACCATGCCAGGAAGATGACCATCTATTTTCAATCACAGTAGAAGAAAGGAGACAGGTTTATTTTTCATGGCACAGTATGATTTTCGAGTAAATTATTGTGCCTTTTCTATTGTTCTATTTTAGTCATCACTGTTCTGGACATTTTTGTATTTAATGAATTAAAAAAACATTCTTTACTACTCCAATGTTTTATTGATTGCCATTTTTTTGTTGTTTGTGCTCTGCAAATTATTTGACAGACAGAACTGCTTGTGAGAACCAGCTGACGGGGAGCTTATTCTAGAGATAATAGAAGCAGTTGTTTAGATCATGAAATGAAGACGTTGGCTCTCACTGTGATGCATTTCAGAAGTTTAATATTTCAATACAAAACCAAGAAGCAAAAACGACGTTTAAAAACACCAGCAAAAACACAAATTGGGTTGCAGGGGATCATGACCGGTAGAAGCAGAAATGCGATATAAAATATACTCCTTAACAAGTAAGTCATCTGTTATCAGCTAAGAAAAACTACTAGTAAAAGTGATATTATGGGATAAATACATGAAATAAAACTGATTAACTGGTGTTGTGAGAATCAAATTGATAAAATACGGTGTATATTTTTTTTCATACAGTTGCTTAATTTATTCTTTCATAATTATTTAATATTAACGTGGGGCTCAGAGGGAGTATAAAGGAGCCTAAAACTGAGTAAAAGTGGTCCCATGCCCGCAGGTCTGCAGGGAGGCCGCTGCACCGACGTGGACCACAGTGAGTAAAGGACGCCTCACCGTGGGGATTCGTTCAGACTTTGGGGGTGATTAAAAGACCATTCCTAGAGGACTTGAGGGTCATATGTTAAACCAGGTCCGACAAATATGTGTTACTAAGACTGTTACGAAATGTATAAATGATAAATGAATCTCACGATCGAAAGCGACTGATTCTCTGAACTCTCGCGACAAGCGAACCAACGAGATTCATGTAAACACGTTCGCGTACGTGATGGGAAGTTCGATTCTTTTTAGGGAGTCAGATCATTTGACTCAACTCACCAAAAAGAGTTGGGTCTTTCGGCTCCCAAACGGCTCTTCATTTGACCACTTTTCATAATTCAGCCAAAATTAGGGCTGTTTTGACTTATGATTTGTATGTGAACGCATATATCATATAAATTATTCAATACACCCTTTCTTCTATTCAAAAGTAAAAAAATTCTAATATCAATAAGTTGCTGTAGTCAATTGTTTTCATTGCATTTACAAACCCCAGAACTATTTGAAACCACCCAATAATGCACTAAGTTAATTGTAGAACTGCTCTGCTTCACAAAGCAGATAGAAAAACCTATAAATACTTAAGCATAGAAATCATTTTTTAAAAAGGACCGCTATTGACTGTTGTATGCACAGCACGCATGTGACATTCAGTCACTGCATGCTCTTTGAACCGGCTCGTTCACGACAGACACATCACCAGTCGTACATGAACTCCGGGGAACTGAACCCAGGTCAGTTTTGTTGTCCCGCTCCTCTAGCGGTTATAAAAGAACTCGTAAATTACAACTGCACCTCGACCAGCCGAATGTAACCGCCCACGACGCCAGTTTGAAGAAGAATGAATCATGGGACGGCGTTACTGTGGAAACGACGGTAACTTCTTTCGCTAACATAGCATGTTAAATAGAGTTAGCCATAAAAAAAAGCGTGTATAGCGGGTATATGTGTGAAGTCCAGCCATGATAGACATGTTTGCTGCATGTTAATCTTTTATCCTGTCGTTGTTTGTGCTCGGTTGAGCGTTGTTTTAAACGCTAACGTGATGCTAACGGCTCACCAAGGTGCTCACCATCACCAAGTTAGCACTTAGCAATCGGCTCAATGAAGACTGTTTAGTTGACTGTGTTTGCAGTTAGCTTTAAGCTCATGATGATGCTCCAGGACGGGTCAACACAGCTCCTCTGCCTCACAGCCAGCAGCGGGGTCCCTCTGTTCACAAGAGGAGCCTCCAAACAGCTGCCCTTCTCTGTCATCGGCTCCCTGAATGGTGTACACATGTTTGGGGGTGGTCAGGGAGTAGTGCTGTCCTGCTGTGAGACTGAAGATGGCGGTAAGGTGGTGTGGAGAGTTTTCCAGGACAGCGTGATGCTCATCGCTGTGACTGCAGGTGGACAAGGTGGTGCAGGCAGGAGAAGCAGCAGCAAAGAGGAGGAGGCCCGTTTACAACGCCTCCTGGAGAATGTGTGGAACTGCATGGTGCTGGTGTTGGGGCAGGATGAGCTGGCCAATGTCAGGAATGTTGAGAGGTTGAAGAGGGACTTGAGGTCCTGCTTCGGCCTCATTGATCAGCTGTTGGAAGATAGGCATGAGGGCATCCTGGGTAACCTGACACACTGCGCCGATTCACTGCTGCCCCCTAACCCCACTCTTCTTCAGGAGGCCGTGCAAGGCTTTGCTCAGGCTGCGGACAGTGAATTTGGCTGCCTCGTCGTCCATGGGCGGATAGCTGCAGCAACAGAGAAGTGGTGGCGCCTAGCACCTCAGGAAATTGTGCTGCTCTCTGCTCTGATGCGATCTCTCTCAGCTTCTGGATCATCCTCTTGTGATTACCCAGTTTTCCTTCCTCATGGCAGCCCCACCGTGGCCCACCGCCTGCTCCGCTTCCACCTGCTACCTGGGGCAGATGTTTGTGTGCTGTGCGGCCCAACCCCTTCACTGCACAGAGCTGAGAGTGGGCTTGTGGTTCGTTTCTGGACACCTCTGGTGGAGACGCTGAGGGACTGCCTGGCCGTTGGAGAGCGCTGCTTACCGGGATCTGTATCCCTGCGCCCCGATGTGCTGGCACTTCTTCTCATCAACCGTGAAACTCGTCGATCAGTCTCCTGTGTGCGGACTTCCACTAATCATCCACCTGGTCACCCTCCATTACCCTCAAAGGCCCGCTGTTGGGAGCTACTGAAGCTCTTCTACATCTTCAGCACAACGCGCTACTTCACCCAGGAGGAGACTTTGTGCGTCTCCCCAGAGGAGAGGGCTCAGAGAGGCAGTACTGAAGACTTTGTCCTCGGATTCTCCCACCAGCCGCTACAGTGCTATCTAGTTTCAGAAGAGTGCAAAAGCTATGGACTACAGACACCACAGCATCAGCTCTTCCTGCTCATCCCACTGTCAGTGCCCACCTTTGCACTGCGTACGGTGGCCACACAGACTCTGTCTGATATAGTTACAGCCACTGGGTTTTAATTGGACAGTTTACTTTGTTACAACATCTTAATCTTCACTCGAACCACCACACAATTATTGATATATTAATTTACTTAATAATAATTTAAATGTGGATTTGCTGCCGATATTCTGATTTCTGTTACATCTTTATTAATGACTGCAATCATATATATAATTTCATATTGACTAACAGATGTAGAGAGATAAAAATAAGCTTCCATCTGTCCATCTTTTGTAAAGACAATGATTAAAGCAACACTGCGTAGAAGACACAATGTGTGAAGATTTAGCAACCCAGTTTCAGAGTGCAGTACCAGCCAAAGACATAGCAGCCATCTAATATTACTTACTAGTCTAACAGCAAGAAGCCCCGCATCTGTCTTTCTGCCTTTTATTTCACCAAGATCTCACCAAGGACTAAAAACCAGTCCCAGATTTTTTCTTGTCTGGCTGCTACCTGCTCGCTCACTTTCCTTTTCTCTTCTTTTCGCTTCCTCCATCAACGTCCACTCTGGCCTCTTAACCTCTGCCATTATGTTCAAAGAGGCTGCTGAGCCCGGTTACATTGCCCTCTTTCCCAGCTCTGATTCTGGCATGACACTTTCTCTGCTTCCTTAAAACCTCCTCTTTCTGGTGCTCCAAAAAGCCTTTGCCAAAAAGTTTGCAGCAGTTTACATCACTGTCCATCGGGAAACTCTGTAACTACAGAGAGTTGAGGCAGCCGGAGGACATCGGAGGAAACCAGAAAACACCCAGGTCCAGTTTCACCATGTTGTATTGTTGGTGGTGTGGGACATTGGTACTTCCCACAGAATATGGTACCCAGAGTTATATAGCGTGATTACAAGTTGGTGTAGCATCAAAATGATTAATATGTTATTTTAGGTAGAAAAGTTACACAATGTTGCTTTAACAGACCACTGGTTAGAGGTGCACAATAGAAAAGGATACCACTCTTATTGTCTCACCGGGTATTTTTTTTTTTTTTACTAAACTACTGCTCAATACTTTAACCCTGACGAAAATATGAAAACAGCTGATAATGTCGCACTGAAGTGAACTGCTTTGAGCACTGTTTAGCATTCAGAGATAAATCACTGGTGTGTCTAACTTCAACTTCAGCTTCAAGGCTGTCCCCGGAATGCTTGTTAGACTTACTGAATATTAATGTTATCATTGGGACTGTGCTGTATTTGAAAATGTGTTGGAGAATCGTGTGAAAATGTAACACTGGGATAAATAAGTGCCTGCTGTTTGCTGCTTTGACACGTTGAAACGTTTGGCTTCAAACATGATGAAAGTATTTATTTTGATTTTAGCCTAAATATAGTTGGTTACTCTCTGTGGCTGTATGATTCACTGAGTGGTTTATTCTCATCTTTCATTCTGCTAAATGTGATAATGATCATGTTTGCGCTCTGTTGGTCGAACGTTTCATTTCAGAGACTGGGCAGCTGCAGACGAGATCCATAAACCACTTGCCAAGAGAAAGCTCATAGTAATATTTTAATTGAAACAGCTCACCATTTATGTTTTTCATATGTCGGACATTTGCTTAACGGCTATGAGACACAGACAGTGAACATTATGGAGTATGTAGTATAAATTAAAGGTCCAGTGTGTAATATTTAGCAGGCTCTATTTACAGAATATGACAGAAATTCAATGTGATACACATAACTATATTTTTATTAGTGTATAATCACCTGAAATCTAAGAATATATGGATTTTTGTTACCTTGAATGAGCTTTTTATATCTATAGATGCTGTGGATCTCCTTCCACGGTGTCCTACAGTACCCAGGAGCGGACAAGCTAAACACTAAGACAAGGCGTTTCACATTTTTTGCAGCCACTGTAGTTTCACTTCACACTAGGAAAGACAGGATGAGCCGAAGGGGTTGCAGTCAGCACTTAACACTGCTAGATTGCCACTAAATCTTACACACTGGTCCTTTTGAGAGCATCAGTCTGGAGTTCTGATGAACTCTCTGCACTACTTAATTCTATAATAATAGTGGCAGTGACGATGTATTGACAAAACACACACACGCCAATGAAGACTTTGTGTCCTGATAATTGTAGTTTTTTTTCCTTTGTCTTGTCAAGTTCCTGTCAGAGAAACAAGACAGTTACTGCATTTCCTCACAGAACCAGCCCAGTTTAGCCTGGGAAATGGGAAATTTGAGCCAGTGTAATCAGGCCTTACCCTGTCCCCTGTGTCTGACCAAGGGATTGTTAACACAACAGAGGCACAAAACACTGAACTATTTGTGATTTTCATGGTTAAATGCAATCATGGCATATCTCAGATTCTGATTGCGCATGTTAATGCACGTTTTGTGCAAAGCTTGGTCAATAAAGTCTATCTTATCTCATCTTAAACCACCTCAGCTGGCAGAGGTCAACGGAGTGGGCTCCAGTCAGGATAGGAGGAGCATTCCCGAGTATTTAGTAACGGATTACAATTCAAAGTCTCCTCCCAAAGAGCATGGAGCGCTCAGAACAAAAAGCGGGGCGCGGTGCAGTGAGCTCGGGACAAGGTTGGAAGCTGCAGCCGCCGGTTCGCTTGTTACATCCCTCCGAGCCACGTCAGTTGTCCAAGGCTGTTTTGGTTCAGAGTAACCGGAGAAACGACCCTGACTGACAGCCTCACGGTGCGTAGGATAACGGGGGAAGAGAGGGGTGGGATAACGGTTTATGTGAAGTCACACAAAGGGGAGGGTTGTCCGTAGTATTGCCATGTGTGCAGGGAGCAAACCCCAAACTTTCAGAGTGAGGAAAGTCCAGTCAGTGTGTGTGTGTGTGCATACAGTCAGGAACCTGAAGAAACATCCTGAGATTTAATCACAGTTTTGGCGAAGCCCCATTAGCACGCCCGCCTCTGGTCGGTCCAAAGGTCCGAGCGCGTACTCAGTATTTTAAGGAGCGTGGTGCCGTCTCTTGCACAACTTTTTAGTTTCACGCCTCTCGTGTGAAGCAACCGGTGTGTTGCAGGTCGCTGTGCAACGCAGAGCCTCTAATAGCGCCTCAACTTTGTTAAAAAGAAGACAGTAGAAATGGCAGCAACACGAATGCAGCTGCTATCACCCAGGAACGTCCGACTTTTAAGCCGCGGGCGAGACGAATTGTTAGCCGGCTGCAGTGGAGCGCAGCGGGCCGGCGGTGGTCCCAGGGTCCGCTCACTGACCTCTCCCCATCTGTCCTCCTCTTCTCCCGGTAGAGCTTTATCGAGTCTGAGTGCGACGCGGCAAGGGCTCCCTAAAGAGAAGATGACCGAGAATGGAGTGTCGCCCCGGGCCAAAGTGTTGACCATCGACACCATGAACCCCACGGTGAAGAAGGTGGAGTACGCGGTGAGGGGGCCCATTGTGCAGCGGGCGGTGGAGCTGGAGAGGGAGCTCTCTGAGGTTTGTACAACAGGCCGTGTGGTATCAGTGTTCACACCACCTGTAGACTGCATGAACCATGTTCTGTATCAGGAAATTGATGCTCTCTACCTGTTTCATTTCATCAGCTTGTTATGGACTTATTTCAATGGATACACCAACATAAACCAGTTTGCTCAGCATGTTTTATATCAAAAAGATGGTCTGAACTCTGCCTAACAGGTTAAAACAATCTAATCTACTTTTATTATTACTGTATTTTTGTTAATGGGCCATAATGAACTATTTCTATCTACTTAAAACTGATTGTTATTGACAAACTAGTCTGTAAAAACCTCTCTACAGATATGATTAGGTTTAAAGAGCTCTGTGAGCTTATTTGCTGCTGCTGCTGCTGCTGCATGTTTGTGGGGTTTATTTCTCTGGAGAGTCCATTCAGGTCAGATTAGTGGGTTTCCAGTCGTGGTTATGTTTTCACTATTAACTCTTCCAGCCATTATCCCCAAAAGAAAGACGCGCGTTATCGCTTGCTTTTCTCACACACCCTCTTGTCAAAGTCCATCCAGTTAGTCAGTAATTCCTGATGAGGTTTGTCACATCAGAAACTCTGTAGGCTAGTGTGATCCAGATATTTTCGCTTTGATAATGTTAATTTCTAACCTGCTTTTCAGTTGTCTGTTTTTTTTTTTAAACTGAGAGATCCTCAGAGAGAGGTAAAGATCCATAGTCCACACCAGAAACTGTCCCCAGTGTCCAACTTTGGCTGACTTTACCCAACTTTATCCACTCGCCTGTTATGTTTGTAGTGATTGGTCATCTCAGATGTCTATAAATCAGTAAAAATCTCTATCTCAGCTTTGTCCAGCTTTTTAAATCAGCTCCTTTATTCCATAGTATAAAATGATTTTGTTATTTGTGCAATACATTATCAGCCTATTCCTTAAATACACACCATTAGTGTGTTCTTCTTTTTTTTAAAAAGGAAATCTGTGTCCAGTCCCTTCTTCTTGCTCCGGTTATGGTGATGTGGCAACCAGCTGTCAGTGCACAGTGTGCAGTCTGGTGTGAAAACTGTCCTCTCTTGAGTTCTTTGCACAGGAAGGGATGAGTTGGCAAAAAAAGGTTCTTGCACAGGTAAAAATCATCCAGCATGGGCTGTAATGACAGTGGTGACCTTTTCAACCAGATGGCTCACTGGCACCATAGATTTTATGTTCTGTTTGCTCTGACTAGTGCTTATCCACAGCTTACCCCTCCACTCTTTATAGGATATTTATTTTCTTACTGACTGGACAATAGCGTGATCAGGCGTATTGATGGAGGTATTTAGATGTTCACAGAGCAGAAGACATTGTTGTTATATTCAGCTGGCAAAACCCAGAGAAGAGATCTAACCATGGCAGCATTCGTGAACTTTTTTATTCATCACGTTTCCATCTAGGACAAGAGAAACACCACAAAATTCACTGACTGCAGACTGTCCCGCTGCCAATCCTTTTCAATAGAGCAGTACGCAGCCAGAGGGCAAAAATGCACCCCAAGTAATCATTTACAGTCCTCCCCATCTTATTCCACAGTTTTCAGAGACACTGAACTGCGTTTCACAAAACTTTCAACTGAAACTCTTTCATCAAAACACATTCCTCTTCATTTTTTTTTTTTTTACAAACACTTCCAATTCAAACTGCGGTTTGGGTGGTGTTGGATTACTTTGGAAAACAGGTCACAGTGCTATTCTCACTTTTGCCTGTGATTTAAACACACACACAAATGAATGCACACTGTGATCCCCTTCTCCAGTTTCCTACACACCTTGTTTCTTTGGAACTGAGATGTTTGGTCTTCATTTACAGCACAAGTACGGCCTTGTTCTTGTTATTTTCTGTTATACTGAAGCTGTGTTTGTTGTCGTTCCTTGTTGTTCATTTTTTTTCCAAGTGGGGGAAAAGAAACAAGACGGGCTTTGGGACGAATTACAGCACCAGCTAACAAGTGCTCAGATAAAGGCTTCACATACAGTTATTACATTGTGTTCTTTGTTTGTGCTAATGAGCAGCTCGCTGATAGTGAATGGGGACTTTTTGAGGACAGACCTCAAACAAATACTTTCCACATATTCTGCCAGAATGAAAAGTAATATGCAAACCTCTAAACACTGATCTCCACGATGAACGTGCAGTTCATGAACACTGAGTTTATTTGGCATGGACTTACCGACTGCAACTTTATTATCTGAACTTTAATGTACGCCGTTATCTGCTTAAGTTACATTATTTACAAGTGCTTTCACTGCTTTACATTGTCAACGATGAAATGTTTAGTTTGTAAAGAAGTAAAAGGAAATGCAGCTTGAGCACACCCTCTGACTGTTTTTTATCAGCAGTGGAGGACAAAAAGGCACAAGAGCCTCCGCAGTTGGTGCTCAGGAGCAGAGGTCAATGTGTCTCCAAAAGATCCTCATCATGAATGGGAGGGACTTTTGACCCAAGGGGTGTTACTCAACCGGTACGATGTTATTGGTCCAGGCTGAGAGACGCCTCTAATATGTGACCAATGAGAGAGGCAGAGAGGGCTTCTTAAAATCTGGACAAATCAAACAAACAGGCTGTTTTCATTTCTGCGGGGTGTGAGGTTCCAACTTGTGGCTTCCCTGCAGTGTCACGCTGTCTCTAACATCTGGTGTTAACCACGCGTGTGTGTGTGTGTGTGCGCGCTTGGTTACGTGGCTGCCCACATTAGTTTGTCCTCTGTCAGTGGTCTCAGCTGCTCAAGGGATTATCTTTCAGAAATGTTATGTAATTGACCTGAGAGACAGTAAATTAATAGTTTTATTTTGGTAACCTATACACCCCTAATTATTTTTGACGTCAAGTTCACGGCTGCTTCGCTGCCAGGCGTCCTGTTCGTTCTCAGTTTGCACTGAGGTTAAAAGCATAAGTCTAATGTGTGTCGCTGTGTTTTTGTGTCAGGAGGTCAGCGGTATCAGTACGATAAAGTGGTTTGCGCAGGTTGAAATTTTCTGCCCATGTTTACACAAACTATCTACACTGCAAAGTTTTTACTAAGTGCTTTCTGTCTGTACTGCAGAGCTGCAGTGTGACCTCCCCTCTTAGTAATCAAGTTCTCTATATAGGATAGATCTGCCTGTGTGTGTGTGTGAGAGAGTAATAGAACAAAATTAGCATAGAGGACAGCTGACACCTTACAAGGCTTTCCTGAATATACATGATACTGAGTTAAGTTACTTCTGGGGTTTATATTGTTACTCAGAAAATTTCAGACAGAAAGACTCGTGGAAATCTGAAATTAAAGCTGGCCTGTGAAGTTTTTTTTTTGTTTTTTTTTTTTATAAATAAACTTATGTTACATTCACTATTTTTTCTCATTAAAGCACATTTTCTTTGTGTTTGATCAACTAGTTGAATATATTTTAAACGGTGCCAATTTTTGGAAGAAATATATACATTTCTCTCTTTTACCTAGACTACTTCAATTGTCTTGTTAACTCATCATAACACACACCTTCTTCAAATGACGGACAGAAACAAAATTAAATGAACCCTCTGCTACCCCCACAAAAAAATGGACTATCTACCTGTATAGTTTTTTGCCTGAATAGGTTCTGTAATGGTGTAGTCTAAGTATATATTCTCATTAGCAAAATCTAATAGTAAACCTACAAATTTTGTACTTTATTTAAGGTCTACATGTAAGCCTGGAGCAGCAGAGAGACAGTCTGTTGTACGCCTCATGCCCAGAAAGGCTAATATTTGATTCATTAAATATTTAATATGATTAAAAAGGGGACGGTATAGCTAATATTCAAGTGAGCATTTGGACTTCTTTACACATTTTAATGCAGGAAAGTGAGTTCTTCAGTCCAACCAACACAAGCCGTCCCTGGAAGTGGTTTTGAGTAAACCACCAAGCCTGCTGTGCAATCAGCAGCTCACCAGCCTCTTGTGGTGTAAATGTTTATAGAAAAGTTATGTATGTGTTAAGCCTGTGTGCAGGCGCAGTGTTTAGGTGCAGTGGGGCGTTCTCAGCCTACCCTGTTCTCTTTGACAATTCAAGTCAGGTTTGTCACGGACGTTGTTTTCTTATCTACAAAGGGAACAGGTGCTCTTATTCTTCAGATGTGTGATCATTTCTGTATATTGTGTTTACACTCTGCAGGGAATGAAGAAGCCTTTTGCTGAGGTCATCAAGGCCAACATTGGTGATGCACATGCCATGGGCCAGCAGCCAATCACTTTCTTCCGACAGGTCTGCTCCTAATCCCTTCATCTAAATATAGCACCTCCCCTCTGACTTCTCACTATCTATCAAACTGATTTCTTCCTCATTAACAAAGTTGCTGTCAATCATTTCCTCTCTCTCTCTCTCTCTCTCTCCCTCTCTCTCTCTCTCACTAATGCAATAATCCATGCGTGAGTTTGCACAATGTCTCTTCCACCCTTTATACTCACACCTCTCTTTGTTTCAAGGTCTTGGCGCTCTGCTCCTACCCTGAACTGCTGAATGACAGCACATTCCCAGAGGATGCTAAAAGTAGAGCACGCCGCATTCTGCAGTCCTGTGGAGGGAACAGTATGGGTGTGTATGAGTGTGTTGGGTCTTCTGTGCAAGCACAATAAGCTTTATATAACCTCGGTTGCTAATTATCACCTTGAGTGTTGAAGTACGCTTTCCCGGTGGTGTTTGTTGTGTTAAAGCTTTTAAGTTGTCATAGCAACTTGCATTGTCTTCCTTCAGGCTCCTACAGTGCCAGTCAGGGCATAGACTCTGTACGTCAGGATGTGGCCCGCTACATTGAGCGAAGGGATGGCGGTGTGCCCTGCGACCCAGACAACATTTACCTCACCACAGGAGCCAGCGACGGCATTGTGGTAAAAAATCACCTCTCATCTGTTTAAATGACTTTGTCTCGTTTGCACGTTTCTGCAGCAGCACACCAGTAGTAGTAGTAGTAGTAGTAGTAGTAGTAGTAGTCTAAACTGACACATTGACAATCTAACAAAAGAGATGTCTCTTTATCAGTGAATTTCCTTTTTAAAGGATGCACCACACAAGCCGCAACTAGCAGGGAAATTAGATATCTGATGCCCAAACATGTTTGCATGTGACCCTTTAAAAGCCAGGTATTACCTACATTTCACTTTGAGTTATCTCTCTCTGAGTCCAAGAAAACAACAGACTCAAGAAAAACTCTCAAAGGTTTGTATAAAACTGTTGAGCTGACGTGTCTTTCTTGACCTCCCTATCCTGCACTTGTAGACCATGCTGAAGCTGCTGGTGTGCGGTGAGGGCGAGACCCGCACAGGCGTCATGATTTCCATACCCCAGTATCCCCTGTACTCTGCCGCTCTGGCCGAACTGGGCGCCGTGCAGATCAACTACTACCTTAATGAGGAGAAGTGCTGGAGTTTGGACATCAGTGAGCTGCAGCGTGCTCTGGATGAGGCCCGGCGCCACTGCAACCCCCGAGCCCTGTGCATCATCAACCCCGGAAACCCCACCGGTAAAGTTTTCTTAATTTTTTGGGAATTTTTTGTGACTGCTGGGCTGTTAGTAGTTGACAGTATTTTTACGTATTATATCATCCTATTCAGCACTCTAAAACTCACTCAAAGTTTCAGGTCTGTTCATTTAATATCTGTACATTTTTGTCAGTGAAATGAACTTTTTCTTCTAAAACATTAATTTACCACTACTTCATTTACTAGCTTTATGTCGGCTTCTAACTGGGCATCTTCTTGCTCTCCTCAGTGGTTAGAGTTTGCACAGTTGTCATGGAGATGGCTCACTGTACCACCACAGAATGGCTGTCAGATGTTACGACATGATGACAGCTGAGCAAACTCCTTCTGCTGTGGAAGAAGGCAAGATGTGGTTGAAAGCCAACCACACATTTCATGCAGTACTCAAAGAAGAGCCACCAGATGGCAGCAAGTAGTCATGACTGCCGGCCTAATCAACACCTCAAACCTTTCTCTCTGTAATGAGCCTCGTTCTCGTTCACAGGTCAGGTGCAGAGCAGAGAATGCATCGAGG
Source organism: Protonibea diacanthus (assembly GCA_028641955.1). Classification (NCBI taxonomy): domain Eukaryota; kingdom Metazoa; phylum Chordata; class Actinopteri; family Sciaenidae; genus Protonibea; species Protonibea diacanthus. The sequence goes on along the minus strand of CM053988.1, from coordinate 16,521,617 downwards.
ATGTTATCCGATTCGCAGCAAAGGAACGTCTCTTCCTCATGGCTGACGAGGTACCGTCTCACCGTCTTTTAACGTCTGCCTGCTTTATTGTTTTCTGTACGCCGGTGTTGACACCTGTCATTTGGTTCATCCCCCTCCAGGTGTACCAGGATAATGTGTATGCTGATGGATGCCAATTCCACTCTTTTAAGAAGGTGCTGTTTGAGATGGGGCCAGAGTACTCAAACACAGTGGAACTGGCATCTTTCCACTCCACCTCCAAATGTTACATGGGAGAGTAAGTCATTTTACTTTGATGCTGGGATACAATCTATAAAACTAGTTTGTTCTCTTCCTGTTTTGTTGTCTTTCTCACATAAAATCTGCTTCTAGGTCGCATCTTAATGTTTTCTCCTCTCTTAGGTGTGGCTTCCGTGGAGGCTACATGGAGATCATCAACATGGACAGTGAGGTGAAGGCCCAGCTGACCAAGCTGGTGTCTGTCCGTCTGTGTCCCCCTGTCCCTGGTCAGGCTCTAATGGACCTGGTGGTCAACCCTCCGCAGCCTGGGGAACCTTCGTATGACAACTTTATCAAGGTGCGTCGCACAACCTCATTTATCTGCAGCGTGGGCAAATTAATCAATACATCAATAAACTGCAAGGTGATCTCTTGTTGTACATTTTCAGCGCACTGACACCGTCATCATTACATATTCTGGATAAAATATGCTCAGTGCACTGCTATTGATTACGGATTTTACCTCGTCATTGTTTTTTTTTGTTGTAGAGTTTTCTGAACAAATACAAATGAAAACATGAAATATGATGAAGAATTTTTGTATTATTTAGATATGACATGCGCATGTCGCTGTGTTAAAATGACCTCGACTATATACACGTTGTAATACAGCGAATATGCATTTTATTCCTGTTATTTTATGACAAATAAGTTTGTGATGTCTTGGGTTGTAATTTTTGTTCCGCTAACATCTATCATGTAAGATTGTTTTGTAACATCGTCATTGCAATTCTTGTAAATCGTTATCACGGTCATGGCCTTGAAACATGAGTTACATCATGCATGAAACTGCTCTTGAGCGTTTTTATTCAGTAGCCTTACAGTACGAAACCTCTTGAGAGACCATGACCTCTTGTCGGTCTTCTATAGATTCTCTGTGCAGCTCGTGGCATTCATATGATCTCTGTTCACTCCTACTGTACAATATCTGGGACAGCTGTTCGTATGTCTTGTGGTGCTCACAGGGGTCTGGAGAAATTCCTGCAGAAAACGTTGTTAAGATTCATTCACAGGGAATTGCCACACACACATTCAGTCAAGCAAATATTGTTGTGGGTGTTTCTTGATTCTAGTAACACCTCCCTTTGTTCTCTCCATTCTGTATATATATTTTTTTCTCTCCCACATCCAGGAGCGCACAGCCACGCTGAATGTCTTAGCAGAGAAGGCCAAGCTCACAGAGCAGGTTCTCAATACTGTGCAAGGCATCAGCTGCAATCCTGTGCAGGGTGCTATGTACTCCTTCCCTTGCATAACCATCCCCGAAAAGGCCATCAAAGAGGCCACGGTCAGTCCTTAACGCACTCTTATAAATGTTTCAATGTTCGTTTGATTTATTTATTGCTTCAAGGAAATGAACAAAGAAATCTGGAGCAGCAAAAGGAAAGGAATAAAATAGACGAACCACTTATGCAAGAACTATTACTCCCATTAATGCTAATTTTGTGATCAACTTATTATTCTTCCTCCTCAACAGCCCTCGATTAATTGTCATATTCCGCTCATTGGCCTTTAATACACACACTCTCTCACTGTGTTAGATTAAGTAACCATTTACCAGGTTCGGTACTTTGTGTCTCCACCTCCGTGTTTGCTTAAGAGAACAAATGATTTCCAATAGCTTGTGGTTTCAATTCTGTCCCGAGGTTAACTGCTCAGTAGGAATTTCAGGGAGGGCGGATGAGTCGAGCCGAGAATCTGATTAGCCTTACAGAGGATAAGGTCAGAGTAAAGCTGACCTGCTGACACCTCATCAATCCCAGTGATCCTGCTCACCGTCCCGAGTACACAGTTGTAGCATTGCTTTGCTTTTGATTGTGCTCTTCCCAGAAAATCGCGTAAAGGCCGAGCTTCTTTAGCAGCGCTCTCGCCAACATTACCATCGGCAGTTTAAACAGAGCTGCTGTGCGGCCCATTGAGCGTGATCTTGATCTCAATACTCCACTACTTCTAAGACTGAGCCACTTGAAAAGGTCCTCCAAGGGGTTTTTATGCAGAGGAAACGAGAAATGACAAAAGTTCCCCACTGCATGTTTAACCTGAAGAGCTTTTTAGCTTTAGCTTTCAGCTGCATAATTAATTATGATTACCTATTTTTATGTTACATAAAGTAGTAAGTGCAGGCCTGGACTGTCAGTTACAAAGAGATGTTCCATTGAGGTGCTTTCATTTGGTCCATTCTGCTTTAAATCGGAAGAAAGAAAGAAATTAAAGTCATGACTCAGAAACAGGATGTAGTGGAAGAAAACTATTAAAGAAAGCAGCTCAGCTCAGCGGGAATGCTGTAAAAGAAGTACATGCAGTACTTTAAGCATAAAGGTTATACAGTGAGTCACGGTGTTCTGTTATAATTTTAACTTTTAGCTCACAGCAAAGCTGCACTTATCAAAGAAAAACTAGCAAATTCTTTTAAATACTCACAATTTAAAAAAAATGGCGCCATAATGTGTTTTTTCCTCTTTGTTAGGACAACGGCCAGCAGCCAGATATGTTTTACTGCATGAAGATGCTGGAGGAGACTGGGATCTGCCTCGTACCTGGGAGTGGCTTTGGTCAGAGGGATGGAACCTACCACTTCAGGTACAAAACACCGCAGAGCTGCAGCTAACAATCGTTTTAATTATTGATTAACCTGTACTGTAGTGTTTTAGTTTAGTTATTTATGGAGGATCACAACTGCCAAAATCAAAGATAAATAAATAAATAAATGAATTAATATTCCATTAAATACCCCAAAATATTATTAAAACAAATATAGAAGCTGTGACATAAATTGATAGTTCACATTTAATTTGCTTCTGTATTTGTTTACTTTTGTATTAAATCCCCTAATTATTTACTTTCCCTTTTTTATTTATTAATTTATTCTTATTGACATATATTTATTTATGTATTATCTTTATCTATTATCTTAATTTCTTGGTTTTCATTGTACATTTTTGCTTCATTATGTAAATGAAGGAGCTCATTTTTATTGTATAACAATTTATTTATTGGGTCATTTATTTATTTTCAATTTTGGCAGTTGCCACAATTCATTGTTTGATCATCAGAAAGTAGTGAAAAAGTCTTAAAGTTGCTTTATTTGAAGCCAGAATACATATACAATTTAATATTGGTTGGTTGGTTTCATGTCTGAACACGCTTCCGAGTCACCTTTTGCGTAAAAGTCACAACAGCAGTCTTTCTGTATCTGTTTAAACATGGCACACGTCTGAACTGAATGCTGACGGATTACCGTGTAGACTGCTCAGTTAAACATGCATACAAGATCAGTCTAATAACTCTATTATCCATAGCTCATGCATAAAGCAAGCAAACTCAGGTTAATAAAGTATGAAGCACTAAGAGCCAGTTTTAAGAAGCTCAGGAGATTCTTCACATCAGATCTGTCTTAGAAACTTTCCCCTCTTGGTGTGACCGGGGCAAAACCCTCTCACAATGATAATCTGACCAACTGTCTCTCCCTATATCTTCTAATTTTCATTCATGCCAACTGCTGTGATGAATAAATGAATATAAGCAAAATGATTTACATACCATGTGAGAGCAAATAGGAATTAAACAAGAGTCATGACTTAAAGGTCCAGTGTGTAAGATTTAGGCAGATTTATTTGTTTATTTATATTCGAATGAGCCCTTAAACGGTGCCCGCCATTTTGTACCGACATGTTTTAACAGTATGGACAAACCAGGCACAGGCTCAGCCAGGGCTTTGCGTATGTTAACTCTTAGTCAAGACATCTGCTGTTGTTACATCATTCAGTGTGTTTCTTTTCTTTCCCCCTCTCTCTCCGCAGAATGACCATCTTGCCGCCGACGGACAAGCTGAAGATCCTGCTGAAAAAAGTCAAGGAGTTCCACCAGAAATTCACACAGCAGTACTCCTAAATTTCTAATTCTCTTCCTCTGTTCGCAAGCGGAGCAGCTCAGCAACCACAAGAAATACACTAATCCAAGTGCCTTTCCCACGACGGCTCTGGCGGTCTCTGCGCCGACACACTTCAGCCTCTACAGCTGTCTCATTTGGACATTCACATACGATACAAAAGGCACTGCATTGTGTCAGAAAACAAAACTGGAGATGAAGAAATGAAATCAAAGACGTGTGTCAGCTCGGTACAAAAATAACGGTTGTGTGTGTGCGGTTTCAGCTTTGAAGGATGTATAGTAGGTCTTTGTATTTGTGAATATGAGAGATAGGTTGTCTATGTGAATACCAAGCTAAAAGAAAGAAAGGTACACCTGAAGGAAAAACTGTAATGCTTGGAACCTTGAGTTTGTATAAAATATTTCATTCCAGCAGGCGGAAAAAAAAAATGCAGAAAGGTTCCATTTGCATGATGATTCAGAGATGATTTTGTAGAATCAAAATAAACGTTAACAGTCTATGTTATGTCTCGTTATTCTGAGAGAGCTGTGAAGAAAATGTGACATTTTCTTTTGACCGTGAACATTTAAGGAGAAACGTTATGGCACTGTTGGCACTCTTCTGAAAAAGAGAAAGATAAAATATCACGAATGCATAATTTCTTCAAATCTTCATACTTTCACCTTCAACGTCTTGTTCTGGAAAAGAAACTGTCTATAGGTATGTTGTCCCTTTTTAACCTGAGTTTTCATTCCTGAGTGCAACATTTACTCATTTAAGATTACTCTTTGAAGCCAGTTTATGTAATGTTTGACAGAAAAAAAAGAATACAGTTTTTCTCACAAATGAAAAGTTACATTTTTAAACAATGAATCACCCATTCATTACACTCAGGGATTTTGCTTACAGAAGGCATACATTCCACTTAAATAACATATATTTAATACATATATTTTCATCATTTGTGGGCGGCTTTGGGCACGGCTTTGCAGCATCCGTTATGCAAAGCTGTTTTGGTCCATCCTCCAAGCAGCTTCACGACCCACCCTAAAGCTTTTTGCCCAATTGAGATAACATGCTCAGATTTTGTCATTTTCCTTGATTTATGTGCTTCTACATAGTTAAATAGTTTGTTTTCTGTCTGGTCTTACAACTGGGAGTCTACATAGGGTGCTTTATTTTGAAAATGACTAAGCAGCATAATCCGTGGCTGTGAAGTCAATGTGGAAGTACCAAAAACTGTTTCTCAAACAGCCACTTGAGAGTCCGCAGAACAAGTCCGTTCCCATAAGTCTCCATATTATGACCAACTTCACAGCAGAAATAACACAGCCTGGTACAAAAAAACAGTTTTGGTCTCTTTAGCTAATTTCCCCATTTAGAACTTTTTTACATAACTCACATACTCAGATTACACATTGGATGAGGTTTCCATAAAGAGACCAGCCGCACATTTTCTGTCGAGAAACGCTTCTGAAAGGCGTTGCGACACTTTATTGTCTAGATCAGCTCAGCAGCCCCATCACAGCTGGAGCCATGCCATGAAAGTATGACAAATAATAACCTCATAAAGTTTGGGCAAACAATAAAATAGCAAAGATTATCATTCACTTGGAGTTGTGTCCAATATTCATTCTTTAAGCTCTGTTTTTGGTCTCCACCATGTCCTGAGGGAAATATTTGGCTCTTTTTTGCTGGGCTTGTCACCGAAATTAACTTCTTTGACTTTGCGCACAGTCATTTGATCCAATGTTAATATAAAATTATTGATCAGTAGAGCTTTACAGATGAACTAACTAAAACTGACTGAAAAAAGCAGTATACAGATGAAAATTAATAAATATTTTTCACAATCAAGTAGTTCACCAAGTTAAAGAGTATTTCTCATTAGATGGGGCTGAACTCATATTTCCAGTATAGAGAGATTAAAGTGGTGACACACACACACACACACACACACACACACATCTGTGAGATAGCCAGCTGTCTGCACACTGCTCAAACTGTCACCTCTAATAATGATGTTGTTCAGCTTGATTTCAGGTTCAAAAGGCTGTATGTGTAGATACCACAACTGTCTTTATTGTCTCTATTAATCTGTCATCTATTGTATTGCCTAGTTTGCAGTTTCCGAACAAGGTGGGATGATGGATGGTACCGCAGGTTATGTGTGTGTGTGTATGTGTGTGGAGGTTGGAAGACTATGTTTAAAGTGTGTTAAAGTGAAGCATGTAGTTTGAAGGTGTTTTCTGCTCTCTTCCTCTCTACTCCACAGTGGCTGTCAGCTTTAATTATCTTTGACAATGAGCCTCCTGAATCCTAATTATGCCGAGCCTTGTCTTTCCTGGAGCTCCTCACCATTCACTCCAGCAGCATGACGCGCTCACACGTTCCAGTCCTCTTCACCCTAAATTAATTGGGTTTTTTCTCTCATCTCCTGACATCTTTTGGGAATCAAAGGTCGTCATTAGTTCGGGTGAGGATGTAGGGCGACACAGAGAGACAGTCATGCATCAGACAGCGGCGCTGTCATGCGGCTATCCTGTCCTGACTGGTCCTTATTCACTGTGTACAGTCTTATAAGAGGAGATTCATATGACTGGATGGACTAGTTTATTGAGCATTTGTGAAATGACTATTGTATTGTGCTCATTATTCTGTATGTGTGGACAGTGATGACCATAAAAGAGTCTTTTAGTTGGTCCAAGTTTTAAATTTGGCTGGCATTTAGCTTGGAAATGAAAGGTGATCCCACAGAAAATGTCACAAAAGACTCACTTAAAAATATCCGATATCAGAAATCTTAATTAATGCTTTTCATTTAAAATGTTCAACATGAAGTTATCATTAAAACTGACGACTAAAACTGATTTACCATGGAAGTTGTCGACACATTTTTCCCTCATGTCATACTGGACATAAAAAAGACATTTTATAAACCTACAGTCTAAGCATAGCAAGCTGTAATTGTGTGAAATGGTTGGTCTCTGCACTGAAGGGGTCGGTTTCAAACAGAATGGACTAAAACCAAAACGTGCAAAAAGATGCTAAAAATTGTTGAGTCTCTGTAAATAATATTATAAAGAGTACGGCCTATATGGAAAGTGTCATGAGATAACTTTTGTTATGTTTTGATGCTATATAAATAAAACTGAAATTTAATTAAAAAGCTACGTAGAGCTGAAGTAAGCTGAGGAAGTTGGGTGAAAACCCTTTGCGGCTTCATTACTGTGAAAATCACAATAAAAATATTGATTAGCGCAGCTTCAATGAAGGTGTAAACGCTGCCGCCTTCACGTCACATCAGTAACATATGCATGGAGAAATTAATATAGAATTTATTTATTGGCCTAAAAAAGTTTTAACATACAGAGTCTAAAATTCTTGAAATATTCAAGGTGAAAAATTTTGTATAGGAATGGATGGGAATTTATTAGAATTAACACAAATGAACTTAATTAATGGAAATACAGGGGATATTTGCTCAGGCTGTATTTGCTGATATGTGCAGATAGAAACAAACCTTTAACCACATCATAAGAAGATATAATTATACTATTTATTTATATTATGAAATGAAAGAAATGAAAACAGAAAATCAGTTGAGTGGAGCTTTAATTAAGTCGGTCGACCCATCTAGCATTGTAATGGACTTTTTTTTTAACATTGAACACAGAGAATGACCACTAAACCTTTACAAAAAAAAAAAAAAAAATCTATTTGACTGAAGTACTTTGAAAATCAGAGACAGGCTTTGTGCAAACTTAGGGATTAAAGTGAATGGCTAATTTATAAAAGAAATACAAAAAATTACAAAATTACATATTACAAAAAAAGACCGAATGGAAATAGATGAATTAAAACCCCTCGGTTAGCATGCTCAGATACATCACACATGGTAACAGCAAAAACTAGCAGAGAACATATAAAATGCAAATAAATCAACAATCATGTGTTTTTTGCTCAGGCAGTGAAGGAGTGTAGGCTGCACATGTCTATAAGCAAGTTCATGTTTAACAAGATGCTGGCAGTTTATCTGTATACATGTGATGGAAGAGTGCGCGGCTGAATGCAGTGCATTTGGCGCCTTATAACCAAAACATGCCGTTGGACCTAGTGTTGTATTCTATGTGTGTTTTCTCCCCAATTTTACAGACATTCACCAACCCTTTTCATCCCTAGACCTCAGTGGTAGTCACAGCACTCAATGGCTCATATGGAAGGTAAATTTGCTCAATCAGTCACACAGCTGGAGGTTATTTTTCTACTTAAAAACACATTTTGGTTCAAATATGGAGGGTTTGACTCAGGAAACGGGAGGAAATCTTGATCATGATTGCAGTTTTTGTTCCGGTTATGTTTTGTTTGAATGAATCATAGTGTCAAGAGGAAGAAATATCAGGAAAGATATGTCTATTAATTTCCATATTTGTATGCAAACCTATTGATTAATGAGGCCAAACTTACCTAAAATATGCAGAAATACTTAATATCCAGGTCTTTTTCTATCTTTGTCCTATGTGTTACTATGCTGCAACTAAAATCTGCTGAAAATAGAGCTCATGCATTATGGGAATGTATGATTGTATGAGTGAATGAATGTATGAATGTATGTTTAATGAATCAGAGGAACCATCAGCATCACCAATCAACAGCTGTATTGTTTTCTTGAAGGTGTGACATGTAGTTCCTGCTTAACGCTGAGCTAAACTGTTGTCTCAATCATTATGTAAGAACGCGATGATTTGCATTTAGTTGTGTAATTGCAGCTCTGAGCGAAGAAAGATTTCTGTCTCTTTGTGATTGGTTGTTGTGAATGTGAGACTGATTTTGTCCATATCAGACTTAATCTTTCCTTATCATATATTCTTTATTTTTTGCCTCAGAAGCCTTTTCTGAAGCATGAACATAAACTACAAAAAACTAGAAGGAGGAGAAATGGAAACATCCAGCTAGAATAGAAGAGTAGAATAATAAAGTAGTTACATAGTAGTACAGTAGTACATTTTTCTTAGCTTTTGTCAGATGAAAGGATTGATGCCACCCCTCATACTTGTACATGCTACTAGAAGCTAGTTAGCATAGCTTAGCTTAGCTTAGCATAAAGACTGGAAAACAGGGAGGTGCAGTGAGCGTGGATCTTTCCAAAGGTTCTCTAAAGCTCAGTAATCAACATGTTTTTAATGTTTTGTTTGCGGCATCCGTTATGCGGTTATGCAGTTTAATCGGTATAAAATTGCTAGGCAACCAGAACAGGAAGTTGCTCTCCAATAACTGTCCCAAAATGCTGAACTTTAGTTGTTACACTTTGTTTTTTCTAAGAATCAAATAAGATAAAAGATAAGTGAGCATTAGAGGTGCAGGTTCACTGATTTTGTTACGTTAAGACGGAGCCAGGCTAGCTGTTCCCTCTTGTCTCCAGTCTTTGTGCTAAGCTAGGCTAAATGCTTTCAGGCTGTGGTCTTATGTTTAACAGATGAGAGTCCTGTCAATCTTTTTTAATCTAACGCTCTAACAGAAAGCAATAAAGTGGATTTCGCAAAACATCAAAATATTTCTTTATGGTTACTTTTATTAAGCATTTATATTTTGACATTATTTTTTGATACTATAGAAATGAATTTATTTTCACTAAAACAAACACATTAGCTCTCTCGTGCGTCTAGAAGAATTTTGGTGTTTGATAATGTTAGTGTAGAAATTAGTGGATCTTCTTGAAGATCAATTAACAAAATAAATGACTTTAATATGATTGTATTCATCATGTGTTGTTGATATTCAATAGCTATTTATTTATTTTTTTTGGTAAATAAATGAAAAATTCAATGCAATTTTAATTTGATATTTGCAGCATTTATCCTTCCAAAATCTGGGTTAAGGTTACCATTAGTTTATTTTCTTTCTTTTTTTTAACCTCTGCAACATGTTAAGAGGTCATTCATACTTTCATATGACACAGTCAAATCAGTAAATGGAGAAGGGCAGAGAAAAGAGAAAACAATGAGAGGGGAGGGAGTGATGATACAGAGATTGGGTGATAAATCTTGTTCTGATCAGGTTTCTCTGGTGCCCTCACACCTCAGTCTCTTTCTTGAGGTAATTAATCAATCCCAGACTGGAGGCATTGATCGGCCTCTCGCGGCCCTCGGTATGTTTACACTCCTCGATTGTATTTGCCACTAAGCCTCTCGCTGCCGCTCAATCTCATCGGCAGAAAATGTGACACTCCACCCTCTGATGCCATCAGCCAAACGGTGCATCGATTGACATCTCGATGAAAATCAATCTACTTAGTTTTTTTTTTGTTGCATGGGGGATTTGGGTTTGTTATAATCCTTTGTTGTAATCCTGTATTCCAGGTTGCAATACATAAAGTTTTATTGGGTGCAATCAAAACACTCCTAGAATGCAGGGACAAACATTTCCTCAGGGACAGTTACACACAATGCTAAACATATACAGTTTATGTTTACGTGTTTCTTACAAATATAAAGCCTACATAAGAATATTTTAAGTTTCTTACTGACCCTGTAAATGCATTATTGTTTGTCAGCCAGTCCTCAGGTTGTTACGATATTTACTGAAGTAGTTGCAGGATAATGTAAAATTTAATATACTCTCTGTATGAGAGTATCATTATTACATTTTAATATTGCAGTTGGTCAAGGTGGAGATAATTTTATCTACTTTATATGCTGTTTGATAATTGATAAATAAAATGTTAATAAAACAATATTTTTCCATAAACAAATTAGAGCAGAAAGACATGTAAAGTAGCAGAAAATGGAAATACTCAGGTGAAGTAAAACTGCATTTATTCATCAGTTCAGTTTTAATAATGTGTGTTGAAGTTTCTCTGTCCCCAGATTCCCATATTAATTGGAGAATTGGAGTATTTCAAACATATTTTCAATAATCATTAACACATAATTATCAGCAATTAAACCTCGGTACTAGTGAAAGCGTGAAATCTACTTGATGATCTTTGAATCACTGAACACGTCCTTGACTTTGTGAAATTAAATAAATACGAACTTCATATATGGGGTAATTTTGGAAGTGTGTTATTTTCTTTTCTATTTATCAGTTTATTGAGTCATAAAAACATTCCCTGTGCAGCCTCTATCATTGCACTGCAGTGATGTTCTATCATATTTCTTTAAAATGATTGTACCACTTTCTATGTTGTTACTGAGCATCTCGCAGGATGCAACCCGTGAGTCAACATCTTATTCACAGACTGCATGTGAGTGGTGACGTGTTTGGCTTTGAGCTCCTGCTGGAGGACAAGAGGACACTGCAGAGAGAAAAACATGGCATTCTAATTTAATAAGTAACACGAAGAACTGCTGCGGTCATACATGTAAACTGTTGCAATTAGCGGCATTGTTCAACCCAATGAGTTTGTGAAGCCAGCACTTGAGAAATCTGAGCAGTGTTTGTGTGCAGACACACATTCAAGTTTTGCACAAAAAGCACAAAATTAATATCAGTGTGATTCATATAACTATATTTTTAATATGGTCACTTGGCAGAGGCACAAAGGAGGGGATAGAAGGTTTGGTGACGTCATTGGAAAACCAACAATATATCTGATAGATGCAATTAAAGAAATTTCAGTCTTCAACATTTCGGTGTTCAAATCAAATGGAATCTCTAAAGGTCCACTTTGCAGGATTAAGGAAGGTGTATTGGCAGAATGTTGCAGGAATTAAACATAATATTCAGAAGTATGTTTTGATTAGGATTTAATCAAAATGGACTGTGCAATTGTCCAAAACAGACACTGGCTCTAGACAGAGGGAAGTTTGCAGCCGCTGTAGTTTCTCTTACACATTTAGAAGGAGAAGGTGAGGCGGGGGTGAATTCAGATGGTTGCAATTTCCAACTTCACCTCTATCTGAATGATGCCATATCACTGAGATCACATATTATCAAAGTCATGTGACTGACCTTAAATGGCTTGACTCACTGCCCATAAAAGCACGCAGGTGAACATACCTGCTCTTGCCTGGAACGTCTCAGCCTGTTCTGAGCAACAAGAGATGGTAAAGGTCATCGTTCTGTCTCATAGGTCTAAAGTTATGGTCATAACTTAGGATGTATTTCAACCTCACTCAGTCACTTACCCAGGATGACTGGTACCATCAGCGTTGCAATAGAGGACTCCACTCCACTCACATCCTCGTCCAGCAGCTGAGAGCAGAATGGCAGAACCCAGCGGTGCAGTCGTTGTCACATTGACTCTGTAAAATCTGGAAGATGTTCAGCACTGTGCTGTTGCTGCTGCACAGATTTCTGAGAGAGGAAGCAATTTTAAAGTGGCCCACAAAGTGGGTACACACTTCTGTTGCTATCACATTACACAGCATTTGAAAGTTCTGCCTAGAATAGACCTCAGAGTCATCAATCCAATGGGATGAACACTGCGCAGACAGTGGATTGGGTTTAATTTTTTATCATTTAAACAAACAATAAGAGTATGTGCAATATAAGTCCTTAGTGCCCTTATCTGAACAAGACATAGGTCAACCACCCCTTGTGTGAGAGCCAGATTGAGTCTGTCCCACCTTTGGTGGAGGTTTAACGCATTTATCCACCTCGGTAGCGGTTGAGCCCTGATGAGTCCCAAAGGAACAAGAAGCCACTGAGGCTGAAATCATGCCTAGCAGCTTGCCAACAAGCAATCTGTCCGTGCGGGCTATAATTTTCCAACATTGTGAGAGAATTCAGGCAAAATCCCTCCAAAACTGCTGCCTTGGCTTGAGGTTAATTTTATTTCTTTACCTTGAAACGTAAGGACAACTTGGCTTTGATGAGAGATGGAGTGCAAATTGGTCCAAGGATATAAGATTTTTTCTTTGTACATTTCGTGGTTTGATATTATAAACCGAATATTGTCCTCGTTTATGTTGCAGGACAAAAAGAAAAGAAAAGAAAAGAAAGCCAGATTGCACTGGAGGTTTTACGCAGAAGTATCCAGGCTTCTTCCCTTTGTCCTCTTCTGACAACCATTCATACATCATCATTTAAGTTAAATGTTATTTCAGGGAAAACGTCATGTTGTATAAGGTACTCTCTGAGGCCTGTACAAAATGTTGAAGCTTGTATCATGTTGTGTCCATGATTTCCAACAGAGTTTTGACTCGTCACTTTTCCACTTCTCAGTCAAGCAGCAGTGTTTCTGGATTGGGTTTATTTGTTATCACCCTAAAAGAGGGCATCGCCATGACTTCCAATCTGATGTACAGTATATACTTCAACCAATACACCATCCTCGAACAATGGCATTCATGGTGGCATCATGGGAGTCCATGATGCCTCTGCAAAAATGACACAACCGTGAGACCATCTTTTCTCTACAGAAGTATCCAACAGCTACAAAAAGTTGAAAAGGGGAAACCAATAATCAGGCCAATCAAACCTGGTCACAATAACTTATAAAGGTGAAATAAATCTAAAGCACATAATGGCTAAGGATTAGCAATCAGAACTTCACCCACCCACCTGTGAATACAGCTCATACAATCATCACAAAAAAAATAATAACCAACTTAAATACTTATCCAATGAAACAGAAAGAAGAAAGCAAACCATCCCACCTGTTGCACACAAATGTAAAAAGTGAACTAACAATAGCAAATTAAATAAAAAGGATGACTCACCTCGACCTCTCATTGTGAGATGGGCGCAGCATTAATTGCATGGAAACAAAACGCAGAGAAACAGGCTTTCAATGTTGCACTTTTATTGCATTTTTCCAGGCGGGGGGCAAAGTGTCCCTAGGGTGCCCTATCAGCAGAGAAAACCTGATGAAGTTCCCTTTATAAGTGTTTGGAGACCCTTCGAATATAGAAAATGACCATTCTCTCTTTTTTTCTTGCTCCACCTTTCAATGCACAAAGATGAATATTCTTGGAGATAAATGGGTTATAATTGGTAGTAATTTGTATATTTAGTAGCCAGTTCCCTTGAATTAAGTCAGCCTATAAAAGCGCCAAAGATCTACATTACTGTCTGGATTTAGTAAATAACTAGCACAATGGTATATTTTTTGATTTGAAAACTTCTACCAGAGTCACACCATAGCAGACTGGGGATTTCTAAGTGATTTTACTTTATTAAAAATAATGATTGTTCACTCACGGAGCTGATATGACTCACCGGCTAATATTTAACAAAGCTGGTATTAATCTGCTCATGTGGATTTACTGTACAGAAACACTGGAATAGTGTTAACCTATCCAAGCCTCATCTTTATCATGTGAGGTATTTGTTTACAATGAACAAATGAGTTAAAAAGGAAGTTAAATAAGTAGTTACTGTGACACTGGGGCTAACAAACTTTTGGTAGTCCACAAATGGTCCCCATGGTTTTCTCTTGGACGTGTGATGAAATGCCCTTCCAGTGGACAAAACTGCCCTTGTTATTTTGAGTACATAATATATGTTCACACTGTCAGTTAGTTGGCAAAATGCAGTGTACTGTGAGTACCCAGATGGTGCACTCATAACGGTCAAAAAGTTAACTGGGGAACGCTGGAAGCCTCTCGCCCTCAGTGGTTGCCATTTTGGCTACGTAGCTAAAGGAAAGGGACCAGCTGGAGCTGAAGCAGTTGTAACAAATACCAATATACAAATGTAAGTTGTATGTTTTATATTCAAATTTTGGCAGTAATATATTGACACTAATGCTCTGTCAGGTTGTAATTTGACAAAGAAGAAGAAGCATTAAAATGTTGCGCTCAAACTGAGATACTACCCTGATGAAATAAGTGCAGAAGTGTGCTAACGGAAGTATCCAAACTGAGACACCAATTATGACATCATTGTGTGTATCTTTGTGAAATAAATGGGTATAAAGAGTATTATATGCGTATAAAGAGTTAATAGTTCCCCATATGTTTTATTACAGAGGTGCAGTAGTCATATTCACACAATTCTAATTCTGTTTGGGGTTTGTAACTGTTTCACGATACATGCATCATGACTCTCTGTGCGCTGACACCCCACCGAATACAGCTGGTGCTGTTTTTATTTTTTTCACCCCTGCCCTCCGAACACCCTGAGTCAGCCACTGCTGGGATAGAAAGAAGATGTTAACACAAGCTGTGCAACCCAAAAACATAGAAAGGGTAAAACTGCGTAAAATCCACAGGCACACAAGTGACAGATTGTGAAGTAAAGAGGAGAAACCATGTTCACCTGGATGCAGCCTAAGGTCAGCCACACTTTGTTGTATATATGTATATATATATGTATATATGATGGACATTTATGGATTGTAAGTGGGCCTCAGGCTGTCTGAATGAAGACTGGGTGCTCAAACAAGCCTGCCTGTCAGTCAAAGCGGTCAAGCTCTTAATTATGCATTAACTCTAAGGTTTAATATATTTATATATATATTATATAATTTGAACAGGTGAGTTATATAAAAATTCAACCTCAGTTGTCACGAAAAATTAGCCACAGAGACCAGAACTTTTTTTGTACCAGGCTGTAAACATGTTTATTTCTGCTGTGAAGTTGGACATTTTAACATGGGGACTTATGGAGACTGACTTGTTCTGTGGCCAGCCTCAAGTGGCCGCTTGAGGAACTGCAGTTTTTGGCACTTCCACATTGGCTTCATTTAACAGCCACTTGATCTTATATTGCTATTATTTTGTAATGTGAGACAGTTTGCTACACCGAAAGAAAAAACTAAACAAAACAAGACCTGGGTAAGTGAAGGACAAATAAAAAAGGGGGAAATATTTCAATTGTTTGGCCTGTTTTCATTAAATTCATAAACTTCCCTTTAGGACGGGCACAACCATGACAGTATTTCCATGCTGTATGCTATTACTGTTAAAAATTCTCATCTAGGACATCTTTGCTTGTTTTTTTTTTCTTTACAAATGACCTGAAGTGTATTTGAAGGTCTGAATAATCTCTACATTTAATTATCTTTCCCTCGCGTGGCAAACATTATACACTATAAATGTATTTTGCCAGCACGCTCATTGCTTTTTGTCCTATATCAGAAGTAGGTGTGCTGTTTCAGTCCACACAAGAACAGAGTAAAACACTCCTCTCACACAAGGACATCAAAATAAAGGTTGTAAGGCAGGCTAATTGTTCACTTGTTACATGAAAGCAAATAATAAAATCAAACAAAACAATCTTCAATCATACATTGATTTTCACTTGAATGAGATGCCCTGTTCTCCAGTATAAACCTAAAGTCCCACCCTGGATGATTGTGATTGCTTCTCCATCTTAAATACAGTACAGGACCAGCTTTGAGTGGGTGGTGTGGTAATGCATTCTGTTATCCCCTTCCCCCCCGCTGAGCTGAACCGTTGAGCCCAGCCTTTTTCTGTGCAAAAGAAAAGTAAACACTCAAATTCTGAAAGAGCAGAAGGTGTGAAAAGTACTGAGGGACATGCATCTTATCACTGCCTGGCACACATGGTGTTTTATCAGTTGATAAACACTTGGGTGTCAATGGTCACATAATATTTCTGTTTATATTCCTGGCTGGTAATGAGAGGTTCATTCAGTTTCCTCCCCATTCAACGCGTACATTCTTTGACAAACCTGTCTCAGCTTTGATTGTCATAACCGCAATTGAACCCTGATTAGCCACCCAGATCAGGCTACATAAATGTCATACATATTTCATGCAGCATCAACAGTTATCTGACAAAGGGATTTTGTGTGTGTGTGTGTGAATTGAAATCATGCCTCATATTTCATTAAACTCTCGAAAAGCCTCTGGTCTGTGGTCAGATGGGCTGTATGTTTTATTCATGTCCTCTGAACATCTGCTTGTCCGGATGTCAAAAATCATCAGGCTCCCAGAGGACTCCTGCCCGACTGGTTGTAAATGAACTCCAAAGTCGAGACTCAAAACAACCTGTCAGGCCCTTTACCACCAGAGAAATCTTTCAATACATCAGCGGAGGTGAGATGAGTAACTAAGCAAAAAAAAAAAAAAAGAGCGATGAAAGTCAACTTTGGACACACGTGAGCTTGTTTTTTTTTTTTTTTTTTAAAGAAATAAAAAATAAAGAAAGTCTGATTCAGTCGGTGTGATACTGTGAAAAGCTTTCCAATACAAGTTGCGTCTTCTTCCCACAGCTTTTGGTGGATTTTGACACTGCTGTTCACTCTGGCTCCTGGTCGACAAGTCTCCCTGAGTCACTGAAGGCTCGTGCCAACTAGAGGGAAAGAGCCTGACCACTAACAAGTGCTCACTGACTCATAGCCGCCACAGTATGTCCCACTGTGTTTGTGTACGTGTGTGAGTGTGCATGTGTGTCTTTATATATTACTGTATTTTATATATATATATATATTCTATTTCTCACTTTGCACCCATCCCACAAAACACGTGTGGTCTTTTAGAGCTGATAATGTATTTTAGCTCACATTCAGTGCCCTCCCAAACAGCAACGATGCGTGAATAAGCTTAAATAAAAGGAAAATAGTGAGAGGAAGACAAAACATCTCAACTCATTCAAGGGGAAACTGTAAGAGGAACTGCATTCAGACATTTCCTCACTTGGTTACTGGCATCCAGACTTTTCACAATCTTTCATGAAGTATCCATTAAGGTCCTTATTCTTGCGTATTTGATGCACTTTATATCTGCTCTGTGCAACAACCTCATATAAGAGTGAAATTCTCAGAGTGGCAATGTTAGCATGTTTAGCAGGCATAACGTTCATCATCTTAGATTAGAAAGCAAAGCACAGCTCAGGTGCTACATAAAAAGTTGTTTATGTTTATTGTTTTTGGAGCTTTACTTGGATGCACTAGACACAAGATGACACATTAGCAACTTATTAGGTGGTTATGACTCACGTGTTAGCAAACTGCTTATTTAGACACATGGAGGAGTCATTCATTTGGAGTCATGTTTCTGTCCGCAAAGTGTCAAGTCTTATTTTAAGTCTTATTTTAGCTCTGCTTTGGTTTCCACCAACTTCAGTGGGAAATTATGAGAACAGCTGCCCCTCTGAGAAACAAGAGCGGTGAGGTTGAACCAAAGCGGTAAACTTGTGGCTCGTAAAAACCAAAACAATGAGCTGAAAGACACTTGATAGAAAGATGCTGAGGAAACTGCAGTTTGTTAATTCTCATGAAGTTCATCAAACAACTTTCACATTACACATCAGATCCATCCATTATCTGTAACTGCTTATCCTCTTCGGGGCCCCTAGGTGGGGCTGGAGCCTACATTACACATTGTTAATGTAAAAATATTTTATTATAGCAGTCACAGCTTAAGTTTTTAATATTTATACATGTTTATAATGACAAATAGAAATGAACAGGGCCTTGATTTGACTATCCCTGAGTCCACGTGGGTCAGCCTTGTCATTGCAATTCTGTCCTCATCTATGATTGCCAGTTCAAAGTGGCTCAATGCCTCTTAATTAACTGGAGCGAAACAGCCTGAAGTGTATCCCAAATGGAAAAATGAGCCACATATTGTGGTCATTAAATCATTTCTCCACCTGATTGTTGGAAATGTTTGCGTTTTTAAACAAAGCAATACATGCAAGTCCGTTTATTACCTTCAACAAAACATACTTCACTTGCATTTGTATAACAATTAACTTGGAAGGTTTAATCTTTTATAGAACGCGTCAAAGGGGGCATGATGTGTCCTCAGACTATAATTTACTCTAAATGTTATCATTTGAAAATACAATAAAAATGAATTACCTTCATTGATAATGTGAAGAACTGTCAATGCTCTTCTTTTGCAGATATTTTTTTTTATCTTTTTCTGTCTTGTGTGCCAACATGTTTTTTTTTCTACTTTTATTCATACACAGTTTTTCTTTCATTCTTTGCAGCATGCTCCTACATCTGCGTATCTTTGTCTTTTGCTGTTATATGGTATATAAGTAATAGAGCTCATTATTTGTTCAATTTTCAGATATTTTTTAAGAGTTTCATTGGCTCTCTGTGGCACTTGTTGAGATTATGATTCCACAAACACACTGCTGCATTTGTGACTTCCGTAGAATCTCATTCAGGCTGCAATTTAAAGCCTCTCGCCTCCCAAACAAACAAACAAATAAGGCTATCTGTGTTTTCTTTCCTGTTCATCTATCTCTCCACCTGGCAGTGAGGTGCAATCGACACGGAGTGACAGCCTCTGCATTCGTGAGCACATCATCATCTGCCCTCCTCACCAAGAATTAGCCCTTCATCACTCAAACCTTACAAAAGTTTTATATGGACATTTTTTTTGTTTTGTTTCAAATCTTGGAAATCAACATGGACTGTTGCGATCATTTTATAGATTATTGGAAATTCAGCAGTAAATGTTAAACTAATTTATTTAGGTGGCTGCTGATGGTGAATTCCCATTAGTAATTAATTAAGTGGTCTCACCCTATTTTGCTTCAGCATTCAGTCATTTCATCAGTATATTTGTGTGAAGTCATCCTTCACTGCCAGCTCCTAGTGACTCCCTCCTCATTCAGCGGCTCTATAGATTTTCTCCTAATGATAAATTGGACACGAGGAGCCACTGAGGTGTAACCAGGTGCCAAAGAAGTATAGCTTTTTGTTTTTAATGGGCCTAATTATGCTTAAGACCTTTAGAGCTGTTTGGATAAGTTCTGGTAACGTGTTGCTGGGATGTAACGTTACAGCCATCAATACCAAAAGTGCACACACTGTGTTAAAACACTGCTGGAATGACGCAAACAAACGCGTAAAATAAAGGAGTCACGTTTCAGAGCTTTAAAGTTGCATCAGTGTTTGTATGTTTTTTCACTTTCTTCTGATTGAAGCAATGCATGGATTCTATCCCATCCATCACCTCCACCCCTCCCCTCACTCTCCAAACACATAAGCGGGTTACGGTTCATTTCTAGCCCATTCTCTCCCGAGGCACCGTGGTGGGCAGAAACTTGTGCTGCTGACTTTGCATCGCCAGATAACGCAGTTTGTGTCTCAGAAAGTCTTCTGCTGTTGCTTTTCTTTCTTGCAGTGAGAAAGTGGAGATGATTCAGCTGAACGCATACCGCAGCGCGTAAAAGTTGTGGATGGTTACTTTTGCGCATCAACATCTGAAGGACTATTGTATCTCCGAAAGTTGTACAGTAATACAAGAGCAGGTGAAATTCTTCCCTCTGCAAAAATTGCGCCCACAAGCAGGCTGGAAGACCATCCACCTCGGAGAACACAGCGAATCCGCAGAGTGCAGATGATCGCAACTGGTGTTTGTGGCGTCGCGCTGGTGCTGGTGTTGGTGGTTCTGATCCCGGTAATGGTGAATACCGCCGGGACTCCTGCCCGCTATGAGATGCTGGGATCCTGTCAAATGGTCTGTGACTCTCACGGGACCGCTGCCACTGCTACGGCCAAGGCGACCAACCCGATCAAAGACAACCGCCTAGTCCAGTCGCTCCCTACGTTTATCCAAGGTCCTCAAGGAGAGCCGGGACGCGTCGGGAGGATGGGTCCAAGGGGTCCTGGTGGCGAACCTGGGCCACCTGGACCTGCTGGTCCACCCGGAGAGAGAGGGGCACCGGGTCCCCCGGGTCCACCGGGAGTACCCGGAGCAAACGGGCCCAACGGTGCAATCAGCGCTGCTACTTACAACACAGTCCCAAAGATTGCGTTTTATGCAGGACTGAAGAAGCAGCATGAAGGATATGAAGTGCTGAAATTCGACGACGTAGTCACCAATATTGGCAACCACTACGACCCCTCTACAGGGAAATTCACCTGCTCAATACCGGGGATTTACTTCTTTGTTTACCATGTGCTGATGCGAGGCGGAGATGGGACCAGCATGTGGGCTGATCTCTGCAAAAACAAGCAGGTAGGACGCTTCATTACATAATCATGTAACAATCATTTCAATCTTTGTTTTAGATCTTAGAAGAAGACATCATTTGATGAACGACTGAGTACTTTTTTTTTTTTTTTGCATTTTTACGCGCAAGTTTTACGCAAACAAAAACCCAAACAGCTCACAGTGAAGTTGTCTGTCTCTGATGGAGCTGTCCGCGGTTCTGATTTCAAAACAAAGCCACGTTTCATCAGCAGAAATGTCTTCATTTTGCCTTCCAGGTGAGAGCCAGTGCCATCGCACAGGACGCCGACCAGAATTACGACTACGCCAGCAACAGTGTCGTCCTTCATCTCGAGCCCGGAGACGAGATTTACATCAAACTGGACGGCGGTAAGGCGCACGGGGGCAACAACAACAAGTACAGCACCTTCTCCGGCTTCATGTTGTACGCTGATTGAACCCCGAAGAGAGAAGATCTGCTCTGAACATCGCTTGCTTCACTGCTCATGCTCAATTCAATGTCAGTTGGATTATTAGAGACAGAGCTCAACATTTTCCATATTGCGAGAGTCACAGAGAGATGTGGAGGAGGTCATGCATAAGAAAAAAAAAAAGAACTGAACTTTGGGATGAAGAGCTTACATTATAATTACAGAATAATAATGAATTTTAAAGTGTACAGCATTCAAACGTTCCCTTGTCAGATTGATTAGTGTCGCTATTGCACCCTGAATGAACTGTTTTAGCTTTACAAATTAAGTTTGCTGACATGTCAAACATACTGTAGCTGCTGTGGTTAACACATACTGAGTGAGTGTACACTGAATGTACTGACTTTTAGCACTCAAGTATAGATGCTAAAATTATACCGACATAATCACAACTCTGTTCACAGTGTTCTTCATCCATGTACGTGCTTTATTTTTTCACAAATATTTGACAGTTGTTGAATTTATGGGGTAAAAATGTAAAAGTAGTGATGCATGATTATATATACAAAAAAAATTCAAACACTTTAAAGAGAAGCTAAATGTATAAAGGGCCGTTCTGATGTTCATAGTGAAGCACTGTCACCAAATGATCATTTTGTCTCTCTGTGACAGCTGGTTGGGGCAACAGGGTGGCCTGGTGGTTAGTCACCATCAGAAAACTGGACAGTCACACTGACAAGTAATGTTTCCTCAAGCTCGACGATGAACATTGACCTGCCTGCTGATTGCTCCTCCAGACAAGACTGTCAGTGAATGTTTCAAATATTAAGTGTGATTAAATCCTTCAGCTCACTTTGTGATCCTCTCAGAAGATGAATCAAAGTTACATAGTTTGTTTCACGGTGCGCAGTCAGCTGTGGCGATCATGCCATTGATCATGTGGTGAAGTCACCCTGTGAGGCCACCTGTTCCCAGATGAGAGGAGAGCATGTCCTTCATCGGGGCCTGCCAGCCAGTCAGCCTCCCATAGACACCCAGACACCCACTGAGGGGCAACAGGACAACTCATCCAACACAGCCGCAATGTGACGAGAGCAGAGCAGCATACTGATTACTAACACGCTTGTTATTTTCGTCTCACGAAAACCTGTTTGCAGAAATGTCGTTTACGAACACAAAAGAAAGCAACAGTGACATTGGCACTGAAAAATCAATTAGCACCACTTTATTGAGCACCGCTGTGGACAACATTTCTCTGAGATTCAGCTATTTTTGTGACTTACGTGGGACCAAAACATGACTGCACATTAGATGCACTGTGATCTTACATTTTCCTTTATGTAGTCAGCTTAAAAAGTGAATAATCACAAACACAAAATCAAGATTTAATTAATATGGGGCGTCTATAAGAACCCCTATTCAGCTGTGTGAAAAAACAGCCTGTAGTTATTTTCCATTGGAAAGATGAAGCTACAAAACATTTCGCTATGCTATAAGAACATTGATGTTAAAGACAAAAAAAGAAACAGCTCTTTGGTTTGAGGACCCAAAAGCACATTTATGAATGAGTTTGGACTGTGACTATTGCAAATATATCAAAGTATTCATTGTGGAGTATTGAGTCATCATCTGAAGATAAAAATAATGGGTACATCAAAATGCCTTGCTTGGGTCTCTTTTCTTGCTTTATTTGAAGGTCAGCCAGCGTTTGGGGTTGTCGATGAGGATCTTATCCACCTGGTGCTGCGAGATGCCCCTCATCAGCATCTTCGGCACGATGTTCTTCAGGATGTGAGAGTAGCCGTGGCCGCCGTACTTGGTGAGACGGTTCTTGGTGTGGATGTCGTGTGCGACCACTATCATGTCCTCGTAGCCCTCCTTCACGAGGAAGGCCAAGCTGAGCGTGAACAAAGAGATGTGAAAAATGAGGCGGCCTTAAACATAACACAACCGAGTGACCGCGTTTTAGTCAAAGGACATACTGTGATCGCTTTCGTGTGTTGTTAAAAGCTGTCTCTTTTATTTGTGTGAATAATGCGAGCAACATCACTCATTCATCACTCCTCCTGTTGACACACAGTCCTCCCTCCGCTGTGATGGGAGATTAGTGTCTCACAGTTTCTGTGAAAAAACTGGAGGACACACTCTTCACTCGGCGGGGCGTAAAACTCAATAATAAAACGCCTGATGTGGACTCCACATACGTAAATATGAATGAATATATTAAGGAAGTCTGAAGATCTGAGCTCATATTAAAATGTCAAATGTGGACAATGGAGTCACAGTTGTGTTCACAAGTTTAACCTTGACCAGTGTTACTCACGTCTTCACTCTCTGACTGTCACTCGGCATGTCCACCTCCAGGTTATACGGGTAGTTCAGCATCTCCGTTCCAAACAGATCATACTCCAGATAACTGCCCAGCTTCGCAAACTCAAGCAGCTCACCATCGTCAAATATAGTCCTGCAGGAGGGGAGCAGGGAGGTGATCGGTCTTTTGAATTACAAAGTGTATTACAATGACCAGCTTGTTTCTTAACTTTCTACTGAGAAGCAGTGACTCAACTCATTTGTCTTGAAAAGTAGAAATATTAGGTTTAACTGTGAAACGATGGTTATCTTGTTTAACGGCAGATTTCTTTCGTCCTTCTGAGTTTTGGTTTTGAATGAAGTTAAAAACAGCACGCGAGCTGACATAAATCAAAAACTTTACACTAGTTTTCCATGCGTATGTCAGAAAATCTGTGCAAATAAGGGTATTTTTTTCCCTCCATTATGAACTTATTTTCACCCCCAAAAAGCACATTTCTTTTCAGAAAGCAGTTTAAACTGATTTCCACACAGATTTTATGTGCATTCATATTACATTTCCCGCTGCAAGAGGACACTGATCACTGCTGTTGATCGACAAGCGAGGCTCAGAAAATGTTTTTGCAGCATTGAAAAGTGAAAAAAAAAAACAAATGAGGAGAAATTGCAAATGAGCGGATTATGCACCGGGGTTCTTTCTGAAAAGCAAACACTTAGTCTGAGACTGTTGTGTTCGCACTTTGTTTGCAAAATTAAGATTTAAAAAATTAGATTTTTGACTATGTATTATTGACTCTTCCCCCTAATTTTCAGATTTATTGAGAATATGAACACTTATTATTATGATTTTGCAAACTTTAGAAGAATTCTTCATCATCATTCATTCTAAACACAATAACTGTGAAACATTACTACACAAATACAACAATATAATGATCTCTGCGGAAAATGCACTGCCTGTAACTGCCTCTACGCTGCCTTTCACACTTTGTGCCATCCAAGGAAATCTGCTGGATCGTCTTATGACACCAGAAAGAAAGAGGAGTGTTATTCTTGCAGTGTGGGTGATGGTGAAATGATCATTCTGTATGCTTTTATTTTTAGCACTGGGAAAAATAAATAACAGGGAGGGGATGTGGGACAGGACGTCATGAGGCTTATAACTAAGCTGATATCTAAAAGGTTGAATCTCCAGTGACTTCTCACCTGTCCAGGTGTGACATGACAGTTTTGCTGATGTCACCGCCGGCCTCCTGAAGAATCCGGACGACTTCGGCCGGAGCGGCAGGATTCCTCCCGGGATGTATGATGACGGGGCAGCCGAGCTGCGCCTGAGCGTGAGCTGTGGCCCTCAGCACCTTCGTCTCGCTCTCTGTGATGGGCCAGCTGGTGCCGATCTCCCCGATCACACCGCAGCGGATGTCTGTGCCGTCCGCGCCGTGAAGCACCTCGCTGACGATGATGTCTGTGAGCTGAAGAGAAATGAAGGGGAGTGTTGGTGTTTGGACCACCAGGAAGAGGAGGTTTTCAGCACCAGGGCAGGCGTATGCTGACTGGAAGTGGAACTGGTGTGTTAGAATCAGAGCTGGGCAAGGGTGAAATGTAACTGGGCTCAGCAGCCTCTACGGACCTACTGATAGAGGCGAAAAGACGAGGATGTTGCTGGAAGAAGCTAAACAGAGAAAAGGAAAGACTGACGGAGCAAGAAACCATCAGACGAGAGTAAATCTGGGACTGACTTTTAGTCGTTGGTCAGACAAAGACAGACGCCAAGCTGGGATTAGTTGTCAACTTGCTAGTTTTTGAGCATAAGTAATATAATATAAACATTTGCTCGTGTGCAGCTGTCCATATTTACTACAGTGGTATTGCACTCTGAAACTGGGGGGCACTCTATTGCTACGCAGAGCAATCTGTTAGGTTTGAACGATTTAAAATGGCTCACACCTTCTCCACACTCATTTTCTTGGTGGCCTCAGTGTGGGTGCAGTCCACATAGTACCCTGCTCCTGCCACAACGTGGACCCCAGTGTCCTTGGCCAGCTGCCTGAGGGTGGGAAGGTCCCGGTCGATGCCCGTGGTGGTGTTCTCCACTATGGTTCCCCCGCCGGCCTTCCTGTAGGCCAGCAGCTCGTCCCGCACGGCGGCGGTCTCCTGCAGCAGCAGCAGGTTCTCGTGGGAGCTGTAGGGGTTCTGTCTCAGCCAGTGCATGTGCTGCATCTGGAACGGGTTCTCGGCCACGGCCTCGTCGCCCGGAGGAGGAGGGAAGTAGCAGCACTCGAAGCTCATGGTCAGGTGCTCGTGGGTCATAGTGCGGCCCAGCTGGTCTGGATCCAGCAGACCCAGGACAGTCTGGACCTTGCCACTCAACTCTGACATGATTGATGTTCAGAGTTTGCAACACCCTGGAAGGACACATATTAATTTATATAGGAGTATCAGATGTGGTTAAGTTTTAACAGGTCAGTGCAACAGATGTTACAGATCAGAGGGGAGGATCTGACAACTCATTGACCAGGCTGACTTCACAGTGTATGCAGGAGAGGAGGACCTTTGGACTGCAAGACCTGATCCTTAATAAAACTACTAAAGTTTGTCTAGCAGCTGTCCTATTCCCATAGGTCTGTGTTTGTTTTGGTCATTGGATTTTCCGTTCAGAAAAGGATATTAAAAAACAAAAAAAATGAGTGGTTATTTGATTTTCATTTTAAAATTCAAAAATTAAAATTGAAATTCGAGATATTTTTCTTCATCAGGGTCAAGAAGGGATAAACAAAACTTTTAAAACCGGTTGATTTTAATTACCTGTTTCTAAAAACAAAAGATAAACTCATTGGAAGACAGAAACAAAAAAGCGCCCGTTGTATTTTGTGACCGGAAGTTGCCGTTTTCAAAGTAAGAGCGCATATGAGGACGGCGCTGTGTGTGAGAGAAAGACTTTCGGCGCTGCTCAGTACATTGTTTTTCGACACAATAAAAGAGTCTGTCTCAGGGAAGAGGACATAACCGTAGAAAAAACAAGCTGCATATTCCAGGTAAAATTCCTGATTATATGTAGTTATTTTTAGTTTTTTTACCGGTTTGCGCCGAAGGTCTTCCTCTCATACACAGCACCGTCCTCATATGCGCCCTTACT
This sequence comes from Protonibea diacanthus, assembly GCA_028641955.1. Lineage (NCBI taxonomy): Eukaryota > Metazoa > Chordata > Actinopteri > Sciaenidae > Protonibea > Protonibea diacanthus. Next base: position 16,494,780 of record CM053988.1, on the reverse strand, counting down.
TTGAAAACAGCAACTTCCGGTCACAAAATATAACAGGCGCTTTTTTGTTTCTGTCTTCCAACGATTTTATCTTAAAGTTTCTTCTTGTTTATTCCTTCTTGACCCCGATAAAGAAAAATATCTTGAATTTCAATTTTAATTTTTGAATTTTAAAATGACCACTCATAACCACTCGTTCTTTGTTGTTTTAATATCCTTTTCTGAACGGAAAATCCAATGCAATACCAAAAACATACCACGAGGTAACGGAAACTTTAGAGTTGATCGACTTTTAATCCTGGAGGCTTTATAAACTGCTCAAAGACAGTTTGCTGACCTTGCTCCTGCTCCTTTTTTCTCCTCTTCCACCACCCAGCCGAGCTCAAACAGGAAGCTGCTCCGCCTACAGCTGAGCTCAGCCATGAAGTGCCGGGAAACATCGCGGGATTTCACGAGACTACAGCTCTACTGACAGGAATACAAAAATAAGAGCTCTGTCTATAAATCAGTGTGCATCATTTCAGGCTCTCTTCTCTTCTTAAAATTAACTTATTAAATATCCGATGAGCACAAGTATGGATCTTGAATCTTTCGCTTTTATTGTGATTTAAACATCAAGTTAAAAACGTACTGACAAAACAGCAGGTACCATCTTCTAAAAAGTCATTCAGTGTGATGGATTTTGTAACTTGTGACTTTATTAGTGATTAATGCATAATACCCAGAATAAAGCAGAGACTGCTGTACAGAAATATAGATTTTATTTACAATGCCTTCAACAGATTGAATGCACATTCCACTAGGGGGAGTAAATTATATAGTTAATACATTAATCGAGAGAATAAACAATATGGGACTAGACTGAACAGGTCAGGAGGGGGGTAGTAGTGGAGTTAAGCATCTAAAGAGGATATGATCACAAAAAACTGCTCTACAACACACAGTTTACATATTCATAGTGAGCTAAGGTGACTCAAACCACACGATAAAGCACACATGCAAAATGGCTGCATTGCCACCCACAAAATAAAATGTCCCGTTAAAGTAGTAAGTTAAACTAAAATCAAATAAATCGGTGAAAAACAGTGGTTGGCTTCTCTTAAAGTATCTTAAACTGGAACACGATCCCCTCTGTTTCTTGGCTGATGTGTTTAAACAATCACTCCAGGCTTTAGTCCCTCATCAAACATGAAGAGTCAAATTAGACTCTGAACAAAGGTTGGCCTCAGCTGCTCTTTCAGGTGTGTATCACTGCTGGAAGAAGTGAGCTTCTCTCACCTTGATTGTTTCCCTTTTTTTTTTTTTTTTTTGGTAAATTGCTTTGGATAAAAGTGTCAGCTGGCTAAATGTAATGTGATCTAATTGCTATGCTGGTTAGGATATCCAGAGGCTCCGGCATTTGTGAATCAATAGGCATGTTTGTTTCAAGAAATAGCAGTGTGATAATTAGCCTCAATAATATAGAATTTAAAGAGAGGTTTCCAAAGATGATGGAAGAAAATGTGATTAACATTAAGCTTCAGTTACAGAAACAAGTAAAAGAAACAGCACATATCAATCAAATGTCAGCTGCATTTTACAGACTTTAAGTGAAATTCTTAGCAAATTCACACATACAATTCATCTCCAAAACTATGTGGACACCTCAACATCCCTCTCAGGTCTCCTGTGATTACTGACTGATCTACGGGCATCAACATGTCTTTCTATCGGATCTTGGATGCAGGAATTCGCTCCCTTCAGTCACAAGAGCACAATGTTGAGTGACGAGATCCTGCTCGCAGTCTGCATGTGACTTCATCCCATAAATGTAATGTTTTTATGGACTCTGTCACTTTACCTGCTCCTAGTGCTGGACTTCCTGTTATCCTCCCTTTCACATAAAGATCAGATATTAAAATCCAGTGTTAAGAACACTTTTGTGGCTACATGGTCTCAGTCATTAATAAAAGGCCATCATAAGTTTCTGACATTTGAATAAGTCACCGTTAGTAATTTATGTATAACTATAAAAGTCATTAATAAAGGGTTGAAGGGTTAATAAATATATCTATGCTTAGTTTTTAGGAGGTAAGAGATAACAGTCTCAACCCTAAAACCTGTTATGATTAATGACTTAGAACTGGTCTTTAAAATGTGAGTAAATTAATTAATAATCTTTAAAAGCAGTTGGTTACGACTAATAAACACTTTTGCGGGGAGAACATGTGAAGCGGCGGCAGGGCTTGATAGACAGACTGTGACTCTCAGACTGTTTTTGTGCTCCTCGCCGAGCAGATGGTCTCCACAGCAGCATTCGTCACAGTCACCATCACACTGACCAGCCCTCCAAATAGCTTAGCAAATGACCATCATACTGTGGAGCCTATGCAATCTATTTGTCTGCAGGATGACTGCTCTGTAGATTATTAGAACCTTTATTTAACCAGATAAAAACCCACTGAGATCAAGACCTCTTTCACAAGGGTGACCTGACCAAGAAAGGCAGCAGCAGCACACGTCATAGTGATCAAGACAGATCAGACTGATTAGCTCGGTTTTCATGTTCAAGGGTGGATGAATCTTATTTGTGTTCCTTGGCCTAGAAGTGGAAGATGAGGTCAGGCACACACGCTGTGACAGTTTTTTTTTTAATGTGTGTCTTGATTTTTAAAAAGTGCTGTACCATGGGTTGATTTTACCAGCCAGGCGGCCTCTGAGGAGCGTAGTGCACCTCTCTGTGGTATTCTGATCAGGGCTTGTTGGCTGCTGCACACTTAAAGCTAAAGGAGACTTCTATTTCACTTATAAACTTTATACTGTGTCTGTGTTTAATTACTCACTTTTGTCCTTTATTGTAAAGCACTATATGATATTTGATCTATAAATAATCTTACGTTCTAACTTTCATTCGACACAAACAAATTCAGGAATATGTACAACATGTAAACAAAACTGATTAAATAACAGACAGACCACAGATGACAAAGATCTGTAAAATAAAAGTGGCAGACTGAAAGTAAAGCAAAAACAAAATCAATACAGTCAGCCACTGTGACAGCAACAAATGGAATAAAAAAAAACAAACAAACTGGGATGTGAAATGAATTTGCCAACTCAAGAATGATACAAAGTTCTTATGTTAGGCCTAAATGAGTTTCTGAAATGCTGTCATAAGCGCAGCGTACCATCCCACTGCAGGGTTCCTCATTAGTGACAAGAGAACACTGTCGCTCCCATCCATCTGTATGGCTGACATGTTTCAGACGGACACGACCACAGGGAGATTCTCAAGGAGAGAGATGACTAAAAATCAACTCTCCCGTGTGGGCAAACCTCCTGAGACACAGCTCAGACATTAACAGGAATTTGATGCATAGTCTGTATAATAAGAAACCTTGTTATTATTCATCACTTATTAAAAGCAACGTATTAAAAGCATGCCCTAAAGTCACCACAGAACTCACTTTAAACGCTGTATTTTCTGCATTTATATATTTTGACGTTCTTCTGCAATATACATCTTCATCAAAGCAGATCAGCTCTGCAGCTCATATACACACAGAGTCTGGATGTGGAGGCCTGTCGGGATTTCAAGGTTCGGCCGAGTGTTGTGGTCTGGTGCCCTCTGCAGACAGAGAGGAGGCACATGTATTTTGCAGTTTGATGTGGCCCAAAGAAGAGCAGTAAAAACATCAGATCACACTGTATCTCAATTGTACTTAAAGGCATGGACACACACTCTTGCCTGAGGGGTTGATCGGGATGCGTTCAATCAATTTAAATGACATGAATGAGAATAAAAGCCAGTGGTTGACTGTGGTGTCCTGTTTGTTGTTTCTGGTCTTTTATCTAATTGTTATGCTGGTTAGGACGTCCACAGCCTCCAGCATTTGTGAATCAATGGGAATGTTTGTTTCAAGAAATAACAGTGTGATAATTAATTATGAAAACAATAAAACCGTGATGAATTGCAAACCTCAGCCTCAATAATATATAATTTAAAGAGAGGTTTCCAAAGATGATGGAAGGAAATGTGATTAACATTAAGCTTCAATTCCAGATGGGAAAAAGTAAAAGAAATAGCACATATCAATCAAACGTCGGCTGCATTTTGCAGGCTTTAAGTGAAATTCTTAACAAATTAACACATGCAATCCAATTCAACATCCCTCTCAGGTCTCATGTGATTATTGACTATCTACGGGCATTAACATGTCTTTCTGTCGGATCTTCGATGCAGGAATTCACTCCCATTCAATCATAAGAGCACACTGTTGAGTGACAAGGTCCTGCTCACAGTTTGTGTATGATTTCATCCCAAAAATATCAGATACAGTTGAGGTCAGAGGTCTGCAAGCCGGGTCAGCTACTTCACCACAAAACATTTTATGGCTCTCTATACAGACCTCACTATGAGGTATTTTCATGGTGAAACTGAAATGAATCTTCTTCTTCTTCTTCTTCTTCTTCTTCTTCTTCTTCTTCTTCTATGGCAGTAAGCTGAATATATTTTGACTTTTCAACTTGTATATGAGTATAAAACAAAAACAATTTAAAGACATCACCCTAGTCTCCAAGGGAAATGATTTTCATTTTTTTTTTTTTTGATATTTTTTAGACGGCCAGTGAATTAATTGAGAAAATAATCGGAACCAGATAAATCGAGAATGAAAATAATTCTCAGTTGCAGCCCTGAAACGAATCATTTAATTATTTTAATTTGGTCAGAACAAGCAAAAGTTGAAAAGGTCTAAAAATCTGAAATAAATGAAAAACTCCAACTGGATGAAAATCTAACAAATAATTAAAAAAAAAAAACAAACAAAAACAAAATAAAACTTTATGTTGGTATATGTTTCTGAAAGTACAGGTTATACAGGTTTCCATTCTAAACTTCAGAGACCTTCAAATTCAGGTCAGCTGTCATCAGCTCTGCTGGTGTGAAAGATGCCATGCAGTTCATGCGAAGTGTCATGCAAATCACTTTCCACGGGTCCACATGACAATCTGCTGGTCAACAAGTTGCTCCTTTTCATGCAGTGTTGTATATAAACCCTAACGGCAGAAGCATCCACACAGTCCTGTGAGAACTCCAGAACAACACACAAACTTCATCATGGCAGCAAAGACTTTGGCTGTGGCCTGCGTCCTCTTTTTGGGAATGTGCGTTGTCAGAAATAGTCAAGCTGATCCAACACACGCTTTCTGCAAGATTGTCTGGTAAGTCTTCATCTTTTTGAGATCAAGTGTGAGTTAGATTTGTTCCTTTATCCAATGCAGTGAAAAGGTAGTGCGGATAAAGCCAAAGACATGATATATAAATGTAATACAGATACATAAATAGATCATAGTATCATATTTTGCTCTTTTTGTTCCCAGGTTGCTGGGAGTGCCGTGTGATCAAGTTAACATGGCCATCGTGACTCAGATTAAAGCCATGGGTTCATACAAAGTGAGTCATTTGAAGAGACATTTTCATTTATTTTGATGATTGTCACGTAGCTGTATACTGATTTGTAAAATACTCTTTTTGTGTGTCTAATCCAGCTCGGCTCAGTGACTCCAACCCTTATTCAGGCCAATCACACTTCAGCAGTTGGCCAGATCGAGAGTGTTAACTTCACCATGATGGCCACATCTATGAGCCTGGGCTGCCATGTAGATGTGAGTCCGACACTTTTGCATTTTAATTACACTCAGAAATGAAATTATATTCATTGTAGAGGCAATATAAGACAAAGGTTGACTCTTTCTACGTAAAATCTGTTACAAAATCTCATGACCATGTTATATCTGTTTCCTGTTCAGGGTTCGTCCAAGTCTGCATTCTGGTTCAGCCTGTTTGATAACGGCACCAACTACTGTAACCTCCACAACGTAATGCAAGGTAGGCAGATTTCTCACACCGAACGCTAATATTAATGTTGACTTAATTTTAAATTCATAAAGCTTTGTTTATAACTGACGAACTAGCAGAGTCTGAATCCAGTTCTGAAATGTTAAAAAAAAAAAAAACATCATTGGCTGAGGATTGTTAATCACTGCCTTTCTGTTTCCTGTCTGTACAGGAAGTGGACTCACCAAAGCTCCAGGCTTTGTAGAGTTCACCAATGAGTGGCTCTGCCTTGGAGTTGGACTGTCGGCATGCAAATGATCGTGATATATGAGATGTATGTTTTGTCTGTCCTTTCATATGGATAAAGCAAATAAAAGCTACATTTGTGACAAAAGAAATGTGTTTTTGCTGTAATACATCAACTACTAATTCTGTTCTGAATTCATACATTTACTTCTGTTTTTAAATAGTTTGCTCGTGGGACACGTAGGATATAATAATATGAAATGTGGAGCTGACCTATAGTGTTGAGACACATTTACAACTCAGCAGTTTCCACACAGGGAATAAATATAAACAATAAAAACATAATAGTTAATATTTGGCACCACAAGGAAGTGACTCACACTTAAACTATAAAGTACACAGACTTTACTGTTTGACCAAGTGTCGGACTTTGAGCATGAAACCATTCTTGTTGACAGGCCTGCAACTTTACAGACATTTCCTCTAGAGACTAAACAAAAAACTAATCCAGATATGTGATTAGAGCGCTAACGGGGCGATTAATAATGTTTTTTCATTTTATACAAAATTTAAGTTAGGGCAGTTACAGGAATGCATTACACCTCGATTAGGCCACTCAGTTAAGAATTGTAATAGGTAATGGTGCAAAAAAGTGCAAAAATAAATAAATAAATAAATAAAAGTTTGATTTGTGGAACGTCAGTCTGGTGTGCTCCTTTCCTTTTTCTTTCTTAATTTTAAATACTGTTAAACAGGATTTGACAAATGATCAGCGTATCTCATACAAAGATCAATTTTAAACAGTTAAAGTTTAAGCAAAGTTAAACTTATATGCAAAATTTAACTTAAGGTAGTAAAAAAATCAATCATTATAATTATATTGATCTAAATATTGATCTAAATATGTCCTGTAATCTCAGGAGTTCTGAAGTACCATTTTATTCTCCTTCTTTAACGTTGGAGTCTGGTGTGCTCCGTTCTTTGTTCTTTTGTTCGAGACAAAAGGTCGCCCTGAGAACGACCGTAAAATGATTATTCATACAGATGCATGATGCTTTTGTTGCACTAACCACAAGACTCTTGAACACTAAAACAATTATTCATGCTCCATTTTCATTGTCGTCCTCAAATCTGTTATCTTCAGACCACGTTTAGCCTGCTGGAGGCAGAAGCTGATCAATTTCACAGTTGTATTACAAACGGTGAGCAAAGTAAGTAAGTACTATATAGTATTAAGGGTGCGTTCCATTCAGGTCAAACAGAGTCAGGGTGCTGCTGTGGTGCATGCTGGCTCACTGGAAAGTCTCTGCTGACCAATAAAATGAAGAACTGTTGTCACTCACTTGTTAAAAACCTGGCAAAAGGTGTGTGAGGGATACTGTGCTGTAGTACCTGTAGGTAAAGACGGACATATTCTCTATTGCAGCAGCTTCTTACTCTTTTCTCAAGGTGTTTCTCTTTGGTTGGCTTTGATTGAGTGATGTTTAATGTCAGTTGTGATTATCTTGCCTCCATTTTTCTCCAGCTACGGTCTTTCTTTCATTTGCAGTAAATTAGTCACACATTGGTTCTGTCCATAGGGAGGGTGTATGTGTATGTATGTATACTGTATCAGTGCATGTCACATATTTCTTATACAATAATATATATGAACATCCACTGCTGTCTTCTGTAGACTGTCGAGCTTCCTGATTCTGTGACGTTCCACTTTGATAAAATCACGGCAGCCAAGAAAAGTCAGCTGACTCGTGAGTGACCATCATGCATTTCACCATGTAAATCGAGAACGTAGTGATTTCACAGAATATATAAAACGGGGAAATTTCAGTGAATTTATTTGTTGTTTTATCTGATGATGACGAAGTCAGTCAACATCAACAAATCTAAACCATTATGCACACACACGCTTGTTTCATATATTTTTATTTAGCATTTATGCAATTTGAATAACAATATTTTTATAGTGTATAACAAAGTCTGGCTGTGAGTTGATGACCTTTAACTATATTTAATAAGAAGTCTCACATTTCATGTCTGCATAAAGCATGATACAACAAATGCAACATAACCAATAACTGTATAACTGACAGCTTGTTAGGTCTTACAGGTGGCAAATTCGTAGCCAAGGCAAGACCATTCACTGGTCATCTCCATGAAGCCCGGTGCCAAGTTGAGGCCACTCGCTGAAATCAAAAGAAACAAAATCATTTCACAGGAAAGGAAGCGCGTTCACTAACACAATAAGTATCAGAAAAGATAAACTTGAGTGAGTAGAAGCCAATTTTGGAACTATACCTCAGAGCAGCAGCGTGCATGACAAGATAAAGACACTCACCTGTGAGCAGGTCGTACAGGTTGCAGTAGTTGAGGCCACTATCAAGATGACTGGAGACTGCGAGAGAAGTAGACTGAGCCTGTTGCAAACACACAAAGTATGAGTTTCTATTTGTTTTTCTTTAAATAAATCACGTGAAGGGCTGAATATTGGTGTGACTCACAGTCACGCGGCAGCTGCCGGTCAGGATGGTGGTTTGCAGGTTGAACTCTATGTTCTCAACTTGCAAGTTGCCCATGGTAGTGTGCTGGGCCTCGATAGTATCATTGATGGCTGAAATAAGCTGGAAAGGAGGACAATACAGGTTTACAATACATGTATCATCTTCAACAATCTTTTGGCACTGTTTATACACAGTGAGAAATAACTCACCAGAAGCGTATCTTATTGTATGGTTATTAACTTGCTGCTATAACAGACACTCTTAATTTTCAAGGTTTGGACTATGATTTGCTGGATAAGTCTAAAGATATAAACAAATGTTGTTGTATGTAATGTATTTTTACTGTATTTGAAACCATTAAAAACAACCTCAGACTGGGAGATTGTGTCCACATACTTTTGGCCATATACTGCACTGTTATAATTTGATATATTTAAGGGGAAATCTCTGAACCAAATATTATTTTGAAGAAGCAAATGATAAATTAAAATGATTTATAAACATGCTATTAAATGACTGGCCCCTGCTGCTACAGAAGTATGATTAGTGTTAGAAACATCTTTAATAGCTTTCTTAAAAACACAAAAGAAAACCCCACAGACCAAACTTTCATACACAAACTTGACCAAGTTATTAATAACAGTATATATTTATTTCTTATTTAAATTAAGGTTCTAAAAATAACACTGTATGATGTATCATCCCCTTTTTTCTTTTGTAATTTTATCTTTTGGAGCTATATTAATGAAAATTACTTCTGGTTTCTGAGATTTGTTTTGTTTTGTTCAGTAATGTTTCTCATATTTTGATGATCAGTGCAGAAAACAGAGCATTTAAAAGTTTCAGCGTCTTTCTATGCAAAGTGGAAGTATATAAATTTCAGTTTAATTACTCATCAGCCACCAGAAAAGCAATAAAAAACAACTGCAAACTTACTACATAGTGACATTTTTCGCAGCCATTCATAGGATTGAAAGTGCGAATCTGTTGCACCAGTTTGCTACCGACGTCAGCACAAGGCAGCCCAAACAGCCTGGAGCAAGAGAGCAATTATCACAGTATGGGCACATTATTCTTGAAATGACAGCAAACAGGAACAATTTGCTTCCAGCTGATGTTTTTCTTTCATAGTATCTAATGTTTGCTGCTCTGAGGTGACAGCATTTCTGTCTGAGCTTGAATACAAAGAAACAATAGATGAGTCTTACCAGAGTGTCCTGCAGAAAGCGTAATAAGGAACAGGTACCGGGCTGGCAACTAAAGAGCCACAAAGTCCTGCAATGAGAGCAGAGGCCAGCAGCAAAGGCCTCATGTTTGCAATGAAAGATGGTTTTCTGAGGAGTCTTGAGAGTGTGTGTGAGAGCTGAAGTATCTCTGCAAAATCTGAGCTTGTGACTGCAGAGATTTTTCCAAGGAAAACTCTTGTCACCAAGGCCAGACAGCAAGGAGGTTTGAAATCGATCAGATCAAGGTTGAGAGCTATTAGTCTCGTAGCGATTAGACTCTCTTCATGCTTTAAGTCACAGCAATTAGAGGGAATGCTAAGTTATGTGTGTGTGTGTGTTTGTTTGTGTGTGTTTACAGTGGAACATTATACGTCTTAAATATCTGTCTTAATGACCTTAATGAACTAAGTTAAAGTTAGAAAAAGCTTGTTCATTTCTAGCATAACATTAAAATACAAATACAGGCATCTCAAATCAAGAGGAAGCCAACAAAAAAAGTGGCTTTTATTATCATCGGATTTTTACTACTTATGCATTCAGTTTAGTTTTGTCTCCTTGACCGGAAAAAACAACCCTGTTTGCCCGTCATCTGACCTCAACGTTTCTTACAATCAAATGTTACAATGTGTCATCTTGAGACTGCGCGTCAGTAAGCAGAGAGGGCGGAGCTGTCAGTCTCGTCTGCGTTGCCCCACTTTAACCGGATGACATGCTGTTCCATCACGTCTCCCTTGATGTCATATCACCACTGAGTAAACCATCTCCCGTCCTCCATAACCAGTATGAGTGAATACCAATGCTTAAACGTGGCCTCAGTGCAAGCCTAAGGGAGCAAATGCTGCTGGAAATGCTCACAAACCAGGTCCTTATATATTAGGAGTGCGTGACATGAAAACCCTCTGTTACTGTCAAAAAAACCCAAACTCTATTAAAAATGGAATGCACACATGCAGAGAGAAAAATAACATTTCAAAAGCATTTTATTGTTATTTTTTTTTTCTTTAGGATACATACGTTCATGCCTAAGAGGGAAAAACTACATTTCAAACTCAAACGGAACAAAATCATGTCATGATTTGGTCAAGTGATTTCAGCAGCATTAGACAGAGATACCTGGGTCTAAAGAGGGAAACACTGTTTCTAATTCAAATGTTACAAATTCATTATTCTGATTTCAATATTAAAGCGTTTCAGGCTTTACAGGTGGCAAGCCCATATCCCAGGCAAGCCCACTCATTGGTCATCTCCATGAAGCCCGGTGCTGAGGTGAGTCCACTTGCTACAAACACAAATAGATGGAAATGAGATTATACTGCCTGGCATTCAGGAAACAGATTTAGACAGATTTGAATAAAGTCGAAGAAGAAGAAAGTAGAACAACACTTATACATGAGATTAAACGCTGACTCACCTAACAGCAAGGTGTAGAGGTTGCAGTAGTTGAGGCCGTTATCGAGAAGGCTGGTGAATCCAAGAGAAGCAGACTGTGCCTGAAAAATAAGTGAGCAGATACATCACATTAATTTCATTTTACAGCTTTTACATTTTCAACATACTTACAAATCAATAATAATAATAATGTTGACAGATCATTTGCTTAAATAATTTCTTTAGTTATCGTACTGTAAGTCCTCTTCCAGCTTATTTATTTGTCTCATCTCCAATAAAACATGAATAAAAGAAACAAAAGAAGATAAAATAAGCTAAAAGCCCATTACTACTGTATTGTTAGAAAATGCATGTCTGTTGGCAAGCATTAATTGAATGCATGTATCACACTGTTGAAAATGAGCATAACTGATACTCACAGACACACGGCAGCCGCTGATCAGCATGGTGGGGCTCATTGTGATGGTTATGTTCTCAGCCTGGAGGCCGTCAACAGAGGTGTGGTTGGCTTTGATAACTGCAGGTGTGGCTGACACAAGCTGGAACAGAAAACATCACAACATTACGCTGGGTGTGTTCATTTCTCTTAGGATTTGTTTTTATATCACCGGTTACGTCAAGAGAAGTAGTTCTTACCGAGTATTGACATTCAGCACAGCCAGACAGAGGGTTAAAGGCTTGAATCTGCGCAACTAATGTGGTGCTGACTTCAGCGCAAGGTGTTCCAAAGAGCCTAGAAAAGGTAAAGTGAGAGTTTGGACACATTCATGCTGTAAAACAGAAAAGACAGGCATAAAATGACTACATAAGAACCAGATCAGTGTACTAACTTACCACAGTGTTCTGCAGAAGGCATGGTACGGAACAGGAACAGGAACGGGACCAGGAACAGGGACTGCAGCGAGAGAGCCAAACAGTCCAACGAAGAGAGCAGAGGCCAGCAGCAGAGTTTTCATGATGACAGGAGAGCTTGTTTCTGTAGCACAGAGCTGAAGTGTGAATGAGAGTGCTGAGAGGGTTTGACGAGTGATGAATGCTTCCTCTGCGAGTCATTTTATACAAAATATCAGGCTTGTCATGAGGCCTGGAATAAAGATGCTTGAAATTGATTTGCATGGTATGATATGACGCGGTGGTCTTGTGGCAATTGTCTGACTCGATTGTCTTGTGCTGACACATTAAATGCCTCTCACTTTGAGCCGTACGAGCACATAAGCATGTCACATTTATATTACTTTATATGCCTGAAATAACATTTATATTATTATATTAAGGGGTAAATTCTTCTTTGACGGATTACATTTAAAACATTCAAGAGCAACACGTTTGTCCAGAAACAGTGCCCTTGTTGTTTAATTCAGAACAAATTGTGATCTCTTGTCTCTTTCTTTGGTAGAAAGTAGTTTTAAAATTTGCAGTAAGGTTTAAGGATTATCCAGAATAACCAGGATTTTGTCTGGAAAAAAAAAAGTAATATTTTTTGTATTATTATGTCATTTTTTGATCCTTTGAACACAACTAATAAAATTCCATTCACCACATCTATATACTGAGGTGGCCGCAAAAGATCTCTTAAAACCTGAGCAGGAAAAACAAAACTGTCTGCATGGCATTATAACAAGAGAAAAATTATATAAATTATATAAATGACCATCATGTACTCTACATTGTTAATGCAAAATTATGTATGCACATCATTTGTCATTCATGTGGACTCCATATGAGCTCGGATGTAAGGCATCTGACCTGTGGATGACTATAGTAACTGCAGGATTGTACATACTACTGTACATACTAACTGAATAATCTTTTTAATTCGCCATGGTCGCTGAAACAACAAGCACACACACACACATCCTCATCCACACAAGCATGAGCAGCATGTGGTTTTGCTTTGGTCTTGGTTTGGTTTACAACGTGCACAAAAAGAACATACAATATAAAATAAGATAAAAACTTGTTGAAAGATAAAAAGAAGAGAGGACACTGAGATTCTCAGGCAGGGAGTTTCACAGCTGAGGGGCCCCGGGATCACCTTCAGTGACAGATTTAGAGATTTAGGAGCCATTAGTGAGGCTGGAGGATCTCGAGCAGCCATCAGGCTCATGTGGGGGTTAGCAGATCACAGGCAGGAGTTTGATTACTCGAGCCTTTAAAAAGAGCAGTAAAGTCTATAAAGATAAACTCTGAAACTGGGAGGTATCCAGTGCAGCGCAGCAAAGATTGGTGGGATGTGATCGCTGCTTTTAATAATAAAATATTTTGCTTTCAAAATGAAAAAACTAAAAGTGCCAAAACTACGCAAAGATAGTAAAATATGTACTTTAGTACATTTAAAAGACAGAGTTTGCAGCCCTGATCTCTTTAGGTTGATCATTCTCTGACTGTAAACACTCTGTCACCTTTGTGTATTCATCTGGACCAGAAACAATCAAGAATGACGCATCCGAGACTCTCAGGGAGCAGCTAAATAATTTGAGGCCTCTCAGGGCTTTTATAGGTAATCACTGAATCTTAAAAACTCTATAAGCAACAGGTAACCAGTGCAAGGAAGACTTTGATTGTTGAAAGCCTGGCAAAAGAGTCAGTTGCAGCCTTTGGATGTTTCACATGCTGATACCAGAATAGAGGAAATACGTTCTGATAACCAGGCTAAGAGTGGTTCAAGACCTCTGATGAATCTGGGACGTAGTTCTTTCATTCAGAATAGTAAAATTGGAGCAAACTTTTCGAGTCTGGCCTGTGAGGGGAGCTCGTAGCTAGATTTAAAAAGACACTGATTTATCTATAGGATACGTTTAATTTGTTTCTGAATGTCTTATCAGGTCGGGGTGGAACGATACCCATCAGATATAGCTGGGCTGACTGCCGAGATCAAGCTCCTGGATGGCGGCTAGACACTTTTCTAAGTGTGTCTGGCAGGTGGAGGAAGAGGAGGAAGACAATGAGATGATAGCAATCATGTTACTGATACAGCTGCTGAGGAGACTGGGAAATTTGGCAGGAACGCCGGCACCCTCACAAACTTAAGAACAGTTTTTGCCACCAGGCCATCAGACTTCTTCACTCCTCATCAAATCAGACCGCTGTCTCCAAAAATGCACAATCAACAGTGACTGCTGCTACTGTACCGGGACTGATATATCTGTATGCACTTGTCACTTCACTCTGACACACCATCCTCAGTTTTCATAGATGGTCTATCAGCCACAGCTCAAAGGCAAGCATCTGTGAATTAGCGCACATGGCATGGATAACCTGCACATTTGTGAACGATATACGCAGGTTTTGGAGCAACATACATATGTTGCCAAGTATAGGGACAATCTTGCTTATTTCAGCAGGACAATGCCAAACCACGTTCTGCATGTATTCCAACACGAGAGTCCGAGTGCTAGACTAGCCTTCTCGCAGTGCAGTGCTCGTGTTAAGCAGCTGAAATCCTAGACTCCACTGTCAAGATTTACAGCGATTGGTCTCGTCAGTTCCCAGACGCTGACTGTGTTGTTAAAACGAAACAATACATATTTTTTATCTTCTATGTCTAGTCTAACGGCAGCTAGTGCTCCAAATGCTGAGCTGACCTGTTTTTCTCAGCCAACAGTACATTTCATTGTACTGTTGACCCCCAACCTACATATCACGAATGAAACTAAAAACGGAACTAAAACAGTCAGGAAGAAAAAAAATAAGATCATGCATTGTGCATGTTTCATCACGGGTGTTTAAAATGTGATCTGTTGGCAGTTCATCCAAAGCGAAGCAAGAAATTAACTTTCATGTGACTTTGATATACATGATTCATAAAAACTGCAATTTATTATTCCATCCCTGTAGTAACAGCTTTTACCTGAAGACACACGGCAACAGTGAAAACTAGTAGTAATCTCTAGTTTGACTGACAACTCGATTGTGGAACGTGTTTCTGCTCACATTATGCATGAAGTCCAAACTATAAAATTCTCACAAATTTTGTGATTGTCATCCAATAAAAACAATTTGTGTTGGTTCTCATTCAAAACTGACCTCTGGGTACCATGGAGCCTTTAAATGTCTCATGAAATTATGCCCTTACTTCTTTGTATTCTTTGTAAGCACACTGGAAATGAGAGTTTTGTGAGACGACGAATAGACTGCAAAGGTCCAAAGCCATCAGATTAAGTCCTTGGGTCATCAGGACGCCGCAGGCTCTTAAAGGTGGAAATTAACTTAATAATCAGTTATTTTTCTCAAGTATGACTGGTCACACTAAAGACAGCCTCTATTGATTTCACTTTTTAGTTATGCCAATTTAGCATTAGATAACCATTGAAAGTGCTGTACTTGCGAGGTTCTTGTTGTTCATTGGATCTTTATAAAGCTTTAAAGCGAGTGGCTGAACACTTGAGGAGTCACCACATCCAGCCACAACAACGATGAGTGTCAGAGCTCTGTTCACCACCTCCGCTTTGCTCCTGCAGCTTCTGCTTGCAGCCACCTCAGCTGCAGACCAGTCAACATGCAGAGGGATATGGTAAATAATATTTTTATTATGAAGATATTTATATACCAAAAGCAAGTGGGACAATGTTTGGAAGATATTTTTGTCCTCGCAGGCTTTTTGAGTTGCCATGCACTGAACCCATCAGTGCTCTGGTGAACCAGGTGAATGACTGGAGCTCGCATAAGTGCCAAGACAGCCAAGAGAAGTGCATGTATGAGGTAATTAAAACATCTTCACATCTTTTTTTTCTTTTACATCGGTGTCATTGATGTCAAAATTACATGCAACTTTATTTGTCACTTCACAAGCAAGAACCGCTTGTGAGTGAAGCGTGAACTCTTGTATTTCTTCGGCATGTTGCTGCATTGTAGGGAAGCTTTGATGGGGAATCCATCATCATACCCAGGCACAAGGACCCCCATGGAGAATAGGAAGGAGAGAAATAGGAGAAAGAAATGGGCAGGTGGCAGGGGTGCAGAACATGAGAGGGAAAGAGAAGGAGAGGGTTAGGACAGTAGGAATGTACGGTTGAGGTGTGGTTGTGCTCCTGAAGCTTCAAGTAAAAAAGTCAGACACTTCATTTATTCAGTTTTAATTTTAAGTAAAAACTCTCGTAAATAATAATGATCTGCTTTGTTTTGTTTTTTGTGTCTGTAAGATAACAAAGGAGACCTCAACATACCTTGAAATCAAGCATACATCCCCCAGATCCCACAAACTCACTCTAATTTCCTTTGAGTTTAACCCTCCTGCAGCACTCACCTTCTGCAAAATGAGGGTAGGTTTGCTTTTTTTATGTTACAAATATGTATCTTACATTCACTTTTACATTTAAACCTCTTAACATTACTTTTGTTTACTCCTGCGCAGGTCTTTTCCACAACAACGTCTCAGAATGAAGTGACTCCAAACGACTACTGCCTGATCTACAACCTGATCAGCGGTATGAGATTCATTTTATACACATATTTAAAGTGTCTCAGAAAATAACTCTAATGCTATGAAAGGTGGTGTGTATCTTGTGTGTGACTGTGGGCTTTTCTGTTCATGCTCAAACAGGTAGTGGACTGACCAAGGCACAAGGCTACAGAGAGATCTGTACTAAGCAAATGTGCCCCTCCAAGCAATCGGCAACATGCTATACTGAAGAATGAGTCCTGAGTTGTTTATGGATGATTTTTGTGCAACTCTTCATGTTTTTACTACTAACATAAAGCTAAACTTAAATATAGACTATGATAATCTTTATTGTGCAATGTATATCTTTAAGAATTGTCATAGCACTTATTGTTGCACTAACGCTTTCTTATCCTACTGTACCTTGATTGTTCCCTTCTCTGTAAGTCGCTTTGGATAAAAGCATCTGCTAAATGACTAAACGAAATGTAAAATTTCTGTCACTAACCATCTTGAAAAATAGCTTCTGACTCTCTTGACACCCTGATGCCTACAGATGGATGTCTCACTGTTATTTTCTTGTCTTCTTCTCTTCTTTCTTTTCATATAAACATACTGTGGGCAAATCTAGGTAAATATGTCGCATGTGAGTTTTATTGGATCTCTTAAAGTAAACTAAAATACTTTTATTCTATCTTTAAGTTTTACCACAGTCCCACTTTGGAGAATACGGTACGCAAACACCAAAACCGTGCTCCAGATTGCAGCAAAACAACAAATGCATTCACAGAATCATGTTGTGTTCTAGGAACTCTCCGTGAAATGAAAATTCTGTAACAACCGAGGTCAGATGACCGGGCAAAAATAAAAAGAATAATTTCATCCATGGCATGACTGCAGTGATGTTAGTGATGTTATGTGAGATTTGAGCATGTAATCTTTCTGTCATCAAGATGAAATAAAGGAGAATGACAAAAATTTCGACATTGATATTCTTTAAAAATGACAAAATAATTATTGTAGGGCATGAAAACCTTGAGGAGGAGCCAGCACTAGTGCAGAGATCGCCTTCACTCATGTGTTGATCCTGTCTGGACGGCAGACTGAAAAAAAATAAACCTTTTTTTAGTTATAACTCTTGAGTTGTTCCTTTTCTTTTGTCCAGCCTAGAGCCAGGTTGTGACAAATTAGGGGATCCTGTGGGTCTTGAACTGAGGACCTTTCACAGTTGAAGCAAGTATCATAGCACTAAATCAATTCAGCAGTGCTTAAGGACGTGAATGCCAAGGAGGAGAGGAAGAAAGGGCTGTTACACCATCTGTCCAAACTCGATTGTATATAGAAATGTAGTATATCAAGTATTAGAGATCAAATGAAACAGGAAAGTATAAAGAATTGAATTGTGTTGAAATTGCGACACTTTTTGGCTTGTTAGGCTTTGCAGGTGGAAAGTCTGTAGCCACTGAAACTCATACTTTAAGTAAAAGACATAACACAGTAACAAATAACATGAGCAAAGATCTTTCACAGCACAGAACAATGCATGGAAAGATTTAGTTGACATGTTTGATAAATGTATTTCATCACATCTATAAATGTTTCATATACGTGTCTGTCTGTAAGCAGATAATTGCATACAGGTCACAGTGGCCACATGGTTAACAACTGATGTGCACGAAATCGTGTTATTCTTCATTACCATGGTAGAGGTCTGATGATCATTCACAAGGCGGCTGACTAATTAGTCCTTTGTTGAGTTGGATACATGAATCAGTGAGTCAGATCAGAAAAAAAGAGACAAACATCTATGAATGAGTTGTTTTACCTGATAAATTCAAACTCCCTCCAGTGGCATTAAATCATTATGTAGTTTAATAATCAAGATTTTGGCAGAATTTGCATCAACTGGCCCTTAATTAGATGTTTGCTTCTCATCTTTATAAACTGGCCTCCCGAATCTCTGACAGTGCTTAATATTGGTAAAACAACCAACTTTATTTACCATCTAGAGGAAGGTCTCCATCATCCTGGCCAGTACTCCATGTGAACGAGTCACTAATACATATTAATGCTCAAACTGATGGATTTTATTGTTTTTGTAATTATAAAGTCATTCTGAATTTGATGTGTTCTCTCTTTATTTATATTTTACACTCTCTTCTCTCTTTATTTTATATTCCTACTTTTTTTTTAAATCAGGGTTGTAAATTTGTTGTGTTGTAAATATCACTACAATATCAAGTTAGTGTGACTACTGATCCTTCAGTCTGTGTTTTTAACAGTACACCTAAACACAAATATCATGTTACCAAAAATTTTAAATGACCAAAACATGGGCATTTACAGGGATTTTACAGCATAAAGATGGGTGGGTGGCAACTTTGTATAAATGCAATTTAAAATTTAAATTTAATGATAAGTAAAATGAACATTTATTATAAAATCTATAAATTCTACAAGAATCATTTATAGTGATATAGTATAATAAGGAATATGACACATTTAGGAGAGAAGTGGGGGGAATAATTTGTGCACTACATTAACAAAACCGCCTGTCTGTTAGTAAATATCAGACAGACATTATCATATTACACTGCTTGAGTAATGCTCACATCAGTATTTTTAGATATATCAGTCCAGGCTGTGATATCAAACAGCAATTCAAAAACGTTCCGCAGATTTTAAAGAACACGGTTCGTCACTTAACAGTCAGGAATAAGAAAAACAGGACGGTGTCTTCTGCGACGTGAGTGTAGCTTTGTCTTTTGACAACTGAACTGAAAAGCGCTATTTATCTTGCACATGTAATGATGTCACGGTATATAGGCTCCTTTAATGTAGCGCTGTATATTGTCTCGACGCAGGCTGTTTCCACCACATCTCAAAATGCCACCCATCCAAATGATGCCTCTGCAATCTAATGGCTGGTATAAGAGTCATTTTACATTCATATCTACAGCAGTGTCTGAGGATGACTGTGAATACTCACGCTGTGCTAGAAGTGAACCGACCCAGGCATAGTCTGCAGAGAACCTGCATCCATCCCTTTTCTATTTATTAAAAGTGTTGCTGTTTATTGGTTTGCTTTGTTTTCCACAAGTTGTCTGTAAAAGGAAGGTACGCCAGTTACAGCCTCGCCAATTTTATGTTAAAAGCTTGAGTTCAGTGCAAAAACACCAATGTGGAAATATTCAAGTGAATGCATGATGTCTGAAAGGAGAGAGATGAGCTGCAGGAGGAATTTAGATGTCAATATTAGGTAATGGACTATGGCAAGTAGATGAAGCAGGTCAGTAATTCATCCTTCCAAAGACAGCCAGAAACTATTCAGTCCAGCTGCCTTGCAAGGTTAAGGAATAATGGCTGCATTTTTTTTGTTCCCTTCAAACGGAGGAAGTAAAGTCATGGTGGAATTTGGCAAAACCGAGTTCTTAAAACTCAGATCACGTAGAAATAAGGCTGTAAATCTGCAACATGAAATAATGACAGTTGTCTATTATGCAAGTTTCAATATATTTTAATGCCATGTACTGTATTTCTAAGATCAAGGCCTACAAATGCTGCTTCATTTGTGTGCTGATGCATGTGACTTCCTTCTTCCTTCCTATTGTGCTGAACTTTAACATAATAATTAATTTTACTTTGCCTTGTCCAGGGCGATTATTATAAAATATATGTTGCTGAAGAATGAATCCAAGTCTCCTGAATAAATGCTTCTTTTCATTGTCAAGCTGTCACTTTGTCGTGATGCGCTACAAAACCTTTCACCAGTGCGTGTGACAGGAATGTTTGCGTGTGAGAGCACGACACGAGGCCACACTCATTATGCACATGTTTATTTACAACACACAGCATTTTCTTTATCCATGGAATGGATGGATTAAAAACAAAAGTCTCCCAAGCAGACAGTATACACTCTGTCTTTATGTACATATTATGCAATATGTTTTACTTCTCATACACTATGCCTCGGAGTATATACTGCATGTATCTGTGTATAAGATCTTGATTGCAATTATTGCAAATGCTCCTCGTCTCTTCCGCACCCTTGCCCCTCTGGTGTATCGACTGCTGTCTAATCGGCCCCATCTACTTCCTTTAATGACTAATGCTTAGCAGCGTGTGTCAAGGCAGACAAAAAAAAACAAAAACTAAGGAGTCTGGAGATAAACAGGAACAGGTCAGAGCGTCAAGACTTCCTGATTACACTCACTTCACATCTAAAATGTCAGAAATACCAGTGTAAATATGTAACCTTTTCAAGTTTGTGATTTACCTCACAAAGATGGAGAAACACTCACACCAGATGGTTTGTTTGTTGCCGAGGCAGTGACAGAAGGAGGAGGATTACTTGGTAGTGGTAAGACTAGAAAAAAAAACAGCATTTCAAACCCACTTTTATTGACAGTTTCTCGCCCTCGGTACAACGCAATGCAAGATTTGAGGTGCTGAGCACAGAAGAATAAATACGGCAATAAATATAGCACTGACTCGCCTCGCTGGCCGTCTTTGATTCACCCTTCGCTGGAGCCATCAGATCCTCACCACAAGCACACAAACTGATAAGACATCACACACAACACTGAGCCAAAAGGTTTTTGCTTCCACCTTAAAATACAGTGATCATGGATCAACATGGATTGAGGTGCGCGGCAGTTCAGCACCGCCTCGGGAAAGAAAAGGTTTTCTTTCGTAAAAATGTGACAGTCGCCTGGAGAAGGGAACACGGAGGACAGACTGGAAGTTAGTGATTTCATATAGTTCGTAAAATATGAGAGTTTGGATCTGTCAATGGATTCAACACAAACCTGCAATGCTTTCTGGTTAATTTAACCATAACAGGAAAGAATGAATGTCTGAAATGCTTTAACAACGGCATGCATTGACCTCATGTAGGTTTTTATCCCTTTCAAGTGAATAATCGAGGTTCAACCCTTCCATTCATAAATTTTAGAAGAACTCCCTCCGTGACATGTTTTATGATGGCATTGCCTTGATATCAACAGAAGATGATGTCAGGCATCCTGCACAGTTGATACTGATGAGCATTTTCAAGTAAAAGAGTAACAAAATCCGGTCATCGGGCAAACTCTGAGAAATGCTATACCACACCATCACGTTGGTACGTGTGTGGTGGCAGTCAAAGGCAGCTGCCAGACATTTCATTAGGATCTGGGCTGTTTATTGCATTTATGATACAATACACGGAGGATAGAAAAATCTCCTGTTAGCCCCAGAGTCTGCCCTTTGTTATTTTTTATTGATCCGCATACTTAGCTGATTAAATTTGTCAACATATAACATTTTATGCATGATGTCATATATATATATATATATATATATATATATATATGCAGCATCATGATATATATGTAGCATCACCAGACCCGGTTGGTTTTGGTTTTCCAATATGCCTGTTAATCCCAGCAGTGTTATCGTAGTTTTATAAACATTTATTGGTAATTTGTTAATATAACATAGGTATTTTTGTACAGTGGATAGTTACAATTACAGTGCCCACACAGATTTAATGTTTTTTCTAACACCCAGAATTCAGACAACGGTAATTTTCGGCATTTCTGTAGATCAATTCCTGTTGTTGTTTAGACGTGTTTTACTTCTTTACAACAATCATTTCACTTTGCATTTCCTTCAAAAACTATTTGGAAATAGATGGAGTGACCTGGCCACTGACACAAGGTCAAAGTGTCTGTGGTAACTAAAGACGCAATGATTCTTTCAGTGTTTTTTTTTTTTTTTTTAAAAAAGGGTACCTGAACCTTCGTCTTTTCTCCCCTCCATCTCTGTGTCCTGTGCCACGTGAAATAAGATGTAAACTTACAAACCTTGTATAAAAGTTGAAAAACAAACAAACAAACAAACAAACAAACAAAATATGGATTAGTAAAGCTGTTTAAAATGTATGGACTGACACTGTCTGGTGTATTAGTGTCCAAACTTGGCAGGAAACAAAAAAAAATGGAAGCAGGATGTTACTAACACTACAGTACAGTTAAGTACATCTAGTGTGTGTGTTTACCGTCTCTTTCACACACACACACACGCACAAACACACACGCACACACCATACAACGTACCTTCCCTTTCTCTCTCATACCCTCTAGTGGGGCAGTAAATGATAGCACACTTGCCATCAGGTGTTTAGCACAGCATGGCACATTTTCAAGAGCAACGGACCCATTTTTGGATCAAACTGTCCTTAATTACTGGTTATGAAATTGAATTATGCAGTATTTTAGTAATTAACGCCTTCATGCGCTGTTTGTATTCCTACTGTGTCACTTGGAATCCACACCAGAGAAACAGAGAGAAAGAGAAGGGAGTTTTAAGCAATCTGTGATTAAGGCAGTCTCATAAATATTGCAGAGAGGTTTTTGGCCCCTGTTTTGGAGATAGACTGCCACCACAGTCTTGAGTTCCTAGCTCTTACTAACGGCTGCTTCCTATCCCCCACAGATTACAGAGAAGACGGGTGGATGTGAATACCAATGGCGAAAAAGAAAATCTGAGTATGATGCCACAATGTTTGATCCATGGAGGAAAAATATCCCATCAAAAACAACATCGAGCAGTAATCCTCTTTGGAAGAAAAGGTCATATTTGGTTTGTGTATCAGTCCTCCACACAATGAATAATCTTTTACAGGGATCCTAAATATAAAATAAAAAAAAAAAAGCACAGCTCAGAGCGATTTAATTAAGAAATGAAAGTAAAGTAGAAGCCTATATCTAATTTGTCCACTGAAATTAGTGCTAGGGGATTTTTAAGCGGCGTGCAGAGACGAGGATAGACAAAGGTCCCACTTACAGTAGCTTAACTCTGTCTCACTTAATTGAGTTCATTCCAAGATACAGAAAAAGTCAAAGCGGATACATACATATTAGTTGGACATAGGAGATGTGGCTCCCGCACTGTCTTCAGTCGAGTCCTGCTGATCGTTTCGTTTCCTTGCAGCTTGCACGTTATGAGTTCAGGCAGTTTTTAAATCTGCCAACATGGCAATCCTTACGTACTGTACCCTTTACAGTGCTTCCAATTGCTGTACTCAGGGCTTCAAGTAATAACTAGACCTTTATCAGAGCTTCACACCCCCTCTCTATACAGTTCAATAACAGTCCCTCAAACCCACTCCTGCATAGAGCGCTTGCAGTAAAGTATGTGGCGCTGTGTGCTCTTCCTCCTGAACTGGAAAACAGTGTAGAGGAGGACCATCATGCACAGCGCCAGGACACAGGGGATAGCGATGGCCACTGCTTTCTCCGTACCCCCCGTGCTGTCCAGTTTGATGACAACGTCCGCTTCGCCATTGTCGTAGTGCCGTTCCTCCGCCACTGGGGGGTTCCATTCCCAGTCCGGATCAGCAGGTAGACCGTCACAGCCCATGAAGTCTCTCAGGATGGACCGCGGGTAGCCGGGCTCCACACGAAGCAGCTGGTTGTTGAACTTCCAGTACTCCTTTCCCTTGTAAAAGTAGGTAAAGCCTGGAGGGAGGTGGGACACGACAAATCCACTTTTAACTTTGCAAAGATGGAGTACTGTACCACGGAGCATGCATGTGATAGAGTTTTCTTTCCTTTGGATCGGCTGGTTGATCACACAAGCTATGGTGTAGCGTATTGCAACAGAGTTTCTTTACTACACGGTTTATCTCTCCTTTTGCACCAGCTAGCTGCTTTGAACTGTTTTAACCTGAGATTTTACAACATCTCTGTTGATGGTTTCTACATTTACTCTGGAAAACCACACGTTATGGCAACTTCCTGCTTTCCTTCTGTCATGCTGTTGCGTTCAGATCTAAAAAGGTAGCAACACATACCCAACAAAAACATCTGAAAATAAACTAGGTCTCTCTTCTACGGTGTTTGAAGGTGTTGCTCTTTATCTTTTATAAATGTCACTTTGTCTTTCGAACACTGTGCTTAGCTCCAATTTCACTGACTAGTTACATAAACCTGCCGTACCGTTGGCCTTATCCACAAAAGCTCCCTGTGGAGAGTCAGGGATGCCCTTCCAGATTGTGATGGGTTTGGGATAACCTGGATCCATGGTCCTCATGTCCTCGTTGTACCTCCAGTATCTAGAGCAGCACAGACACAGACACTACAGTCAATACAGAGGCATGTACCCCTATGAGACTTCAAACCCTGCAGGGACAGTCTGTTGATTTGGGTTAATCCTAAGTAGGAGGAAATTGCACATTCTTGCAAAGTACACACAAATCCACAAACACTAATCAGCACAGAATGATGAGAGTTTAATTAATCCAACACCTGGACGCAGTTTCCAAATCTGTCCAGGCCACAAACACAAGATCTATTTCTCCATCTTCTAGAGTAAACAAAGGTTACTAACTTCCCCTATTCTGTTCTGTCAACCATCACCAGCATCCAAATCATCCCGAGAGACTGCCTCAGTGTCCCTTCAACAGGACCTCAAACTGGAGCAAACAGAGTGGAGATGAGTAAATGTGAAAAGGTGTTGCACTGTTGAATCCAGGCTTTTCAAGGCTTAGTATCAGGTGTAAACAGACCCATCGCATATGAAAAACACCGACAAAACAGCACAAGTTTCTCCTCACATGCAGACAGAGTCAATTTATAACCTGCGCAGGAGGTAACTTAAATAGGCCACCACACGAAATCAAAAAGAAGAATCAAATATTGTTGCTCGCCATGACAGATTTACAAAGTTCGATATAATAACCAGCTGGCTCTTACTCTGCTGGAAGAAGACTATTTGCTGACTATAAAGCAGCTTTTACGACCAGGAAGAATACAATATTTTGGAGCAGCACTGCACTTCTGCACCCACAATCTGACCATTTAATGCACAGCATTGATTGATTCATGTGAATTAATTCATATGACCAGAGAGAGTGGCACCATCAATCATCCATACTGTGTTTATCTGTCGAGCAAATTTGTTTTCAGGGGTTGTTGTGATTGATCTGTTTCTCATATACTGGCACTCACAAACATAAATCTTTGCCGCACAGCGTCATTTCTTTGAATTAGAGCAAATGCCAACATATCACACACACACACACACACACACACACACAGAAAGATAAAATCATGTTTGCGATGATGGACAGAATGTCCTGTTTGTCATGATGTGAAGCAGCAGGTTGAGGGATGACAGTATCATGACAAAGCATTTTGTCAGCTTTTACCACAAGGTCCCCTGACCTCTTAGGATATGATTTATCATGACAGCTGAACAAACATGTGAGTCACTCTGGCATGCTTTCAAACTTTAAGACCCTTGCAATGCATGCGGTTAAACGACAAATTCTTTGATTTGGTTGTTTTGAAGAGGCTCGCACCCCGATTTCTGTTCTCTTCCAGCTATATGCAAGTACAGAAGTAGACAAATATATATAAATATAAATACTTTGCAGAAAAAGTAACGTAATCAACATCACAAATGTTGCACTGGCATTGGGTCATAATGACTTGAAAGCCAATAAGCAGCATTTGTCAGCTGTTAAATAGGCAATCATCTTCAAAGCAACATGTGACAGCTTACAAAGCTTCAATGATGCCAGCTAATCTATGCCAAAACTGAAGATGTATTGATCAACAAACCTGCAAAATAATTAAATATCTCAAAGGAAACAGTCCCAAAAATCATTAAATGTTCCAACCGGAGACAAACTGCACTGACAAAGAGGAACAGAGGAGAAGAGAGGCAACAAAACACTTTAGATTTGCTTCTTTTGTGTGTAGGATTCGCTCCTCAATGTGCTGTATTATCCCTTGGTGCCACGGCTTGGTAATAAACTTTAATAGAGATTTTAACCATCAATGGTCCTCACAGTACATGACAAGTGCTACAACTTCGCAGCATTAATAATCGTTCCACAAAGACCTGTCTCCTTTGAAGAAGTAGGTTTTGGCGACATCCTCCCACCAGACAGCTGTCTCGATACTCTGAGTGGGCATGCCGCTCCCGAACAGCGAGATGTCCTGAGGGTACGAAGGCTGGAGAGTTGTGTCCTTGAAGACCCAGAAACGGTTTCCTAAAATACACACACAAAAAAAAGTTAGGTGGCTCTGGGACAAAGACATTAACATAAAGATGATCTTAAAAATTACGCTAGACAACACACTGCTCACAGCTCATTCATGCCTTCTGTGTGGGTTGTTTTTTTGTTTTTTTTCCAGTGAGTCTATTTATTTCTATTCATCACGTGATTTCAAAGGTCAGATGTATCTCCTTGTTTACAAAATATCTCCACAGCAGAAAATCTATGCAGTGTTATCTATAATACAATAAACAGCAAGATGATGCTCTGAAGGCAACTCCGCCGAGACTTGTTGTTTTCAGTTTTATTGAAGCTATTGTTGCATTTAATTCAGTTTGATCATAAGTGCCTCAGGCAGAGTGGGGAGAGCTTGCAGTAAGTAGCTAGACACTCACATACACACACACACACATGCAGTTAAGTCCCCCTGCGAGAATAAATAAAGCATGAGGCACTCTGATCCCACTGGGTGACAGATGTCATGTTAATCTGCCTGATGGACGGATGGATGTACTGGACCTGCATCCGTTTTGTTACCGTAGAGAACGCAAAACAGCCTCAAAGTCACCCAGTCAGTTGGTATATGATAAAAGATTACTGTGTGTTTAGAGAGCTCACACATACACACTGACGTCTAACAGTGCTATGCAATAATTAATGATCTCTAATAGAAGATTTCTGCATGTTTGAAGGGCTTACACTTTCACGCAGTGTGGTGGTTTGTCATAAAACATTCTGTTTGTTATTATTGTGATTTAGTGGAAAAATATCATAATTAATATGTATTCATTTGTAACTAAGGGTTAAACATTCATTTGTATGATCTGTATGAGACTCTTAATTTATGGATTAACTTGATTTATTAATGATTGTATGACTGGAAGAAAAATCTAATAAAAAAAAAAAGTAAAGCAGCTCTGAAGATTTTTCTGGTAAACAAATAAAAGTTTTGTTTACATTCAATGTTTTTACTAAAATGCATAGCGTGTCTGACAAATGTGTCGAATGCGTTTCTTCAAAAAGCACCAGCAAAGTTTGCTAGCTAGCCCTCTTCTTAATACATTACGATTTCTTGCCATGTTACCAGCAGCACGTGTCACATAGTGAAATAGTGTGAAAGTGGTGGCAGAGGTATGTATCATGTCATCCATGTGCAAACTAGTGCACTTACATAATACAAATAAAACCCACTTGGAAAAATATTGCTCTTTAGTGCTGCTAGTGGTCAAAAACTTAACAATGTGCCTTTAATAAATTAAAAAACTGAAAATGGACAATTTATTACCTTTGAAAAAGACAAATTTCCCTTCGCTATTTTCATACACAGCATCAATTTTGGGAGGCAAGCCTTTCCAGAAGTAGTTGATCTGCATGGGGTAGCCAGGGACTACTGAGTTGTCCCGTACCCTCCAAAACCACTGGTCCTGTAGAAATGAATAAGGTAGAATCATCATCATCATCATCATCATCATCATCATACCAGCACCTGTGTTTATTCAGGCTGATATACTACTCTACCTTGAACACAAAAAGCTCCTGCCGGAGGATGGCCAGCGTGTTGAAGCCTCCGTCACAGATGTTGGGTTTGGAGTTGGGGTTGGAGGGCTTGGCCTGTGGAGGGCGATGCGGTCTGGCGTGGCGGTCGTGCTTACGGGGCTCTGAGGGAGGGTGGAAGCGAGGAGGTGGGACTGTGGGTGGGGGCCTGGTTGGCTGTGGTGCTCTATCTGGTGGACCTAAAAAAGACAAAAAGTATTTCAACCTCCTTCCATACAAGACTGTACTATTTTCGATCCTGTCCCCATTGAGATATTAAATAAGTTTGCAGTTTTTGACCAATGCTCCTTTAAATTTAGCACAGATGATTTGGCGCTCTGTGAGTTGACTCATGTTGCTTTGAAAACGCCTCTTGGCTGTCCTCTTTGACAGCTGACAAATGCTGTTTACTGGCATTCAACCCAACATATTTTTGCAACAGCATTTGCAATTGTGACTCAATCAAATCTTGGAACAATATATTGCTCTGAATGGCTCCATCCATCTACTTCTGACTACTATAATTAGCAGGAAAAAGAGTTGTTTGTCTTAGTTCAACATCTACATCATCTCTGAACCGCAGGCTATGAAGTTCGGCGTTACCATAGATTTTCTGGATGCCCTGTAGGTCGTCGTGAGG
Organism: Protonibea diacanthus; assembly: GCA_028641955.1. Classification (NCBI taxonomy): domain Eukaryota; kingdom Metazoa; phylum Chordata; class Actinopteri; family Sciaenidae; genus Protonibea; species Protonibea diacanthus. The sequence goes on along the minus strand of CM053988.1, from coordinate 16,466,023 downwards.
TAGTTTGAAGTTCTCTGTGTCCATGTACTGGTAGAAAGGAGCCATGATAGCAGTGGGGTCATTAGAGTGTTCCAGACCGAGGGCGTGGCCCAGCTCATGCACCGCAACCAAGAACAGGTCGTTACCTGGAGAGGAAGGGGGCATTGTGAGTGCACAGACATAAAGCATGTATAGTGTACATACAGAAGAAGAATGAATGTGACTATAGGTGCGATCAAACAGAAGAAGAAAACATACAGCCGCGCACAAACACACCCAGGAGACAGACAGTGACGCACAGAAATGTAAAAATATACAGAGAGAAAAGGGATTAATATGGACATCACACATTTTAATAGTTATTATGGCCACCTGTATATTCTATGAGTCATTGTGCCACATCCTACAGTGTCACTGAAGCTGAGCTAATGGCTGTAATGTGTTACAGGAAGCACTGAAGGAGAGATGGGGCGATGAGACAAGTGGGAGCATAAGTAGGCACATTAAAATCAACCGTCTCTCAGGTCTTGTAGTAACTACTTGATTGAGAAAATAAATCAATCAATCAACAACAATTTTGATGTACAATTTAAGTTATTTATCAAGCAGAGTATGAATATTTGCTAGTTCCAGGCTCTTTCACGTGAGACTTATTTCTCAGTTTTATGACATTGTAAATGGACCTTTCGTTTTTTTTATTTTTCCAGCTGAGCTATTTAAAGGCATTACTTTGCGCTCTCAGGACTCACGGTGTCATTATTTTTTTGACATTTTATAGACAAACCATTAAACACGTAATTGGCAAATAAACGGTTGATTAATCAACAATGAAAATAATCATTACTCGCAGCCCTCTGGTCCAGACATTAACTTTCATTGAGCTAATGGTGCAGCGTAATGCAAGTAAAGATTACTGGAGGTAAATTGCAAAGCACGAGCACTTTTCCCATTTAGCTCTGTAAGGGAAGATAAGCCACATGTGAGCCGGAGAGAGCAGAGGGACACACACTCACGTTTCTGCCCAGGGCACTAGAACATTGAAAACACACATTCATACAGTGTAATGTACCTGAACACATACAAATGTCGTGTATAGCACAAAGAAACGCTGTTCATCTGGTTTGTATCACGTTCAAACACGAAATGAAAAATGAAAATGCCATGGTCAGTGTCTACGGTCAGCACTCAGCTCAGTGTCAACCTGATTTACAAAGAAGTTCCCCATTTACGTACAGCTTGTGACTGAAGCTGTCCCCGGGGGATTGTCGCCCTTTAAAACATGATATCCACTCCTGCCAGCGACGCTGCACAAAACAACCACTGACCCTCAGCCAGGAGCTAAAAGGTTACACCTCCCCCTCCCACATGTATCTCACACAACCAGCCTCTTCCACCTAACCAAAAATGTCCCACAAGGACTCCCAGGAGACAGGTCGGTGCCGCCATTAGCACACATGTCAACATGCAACATTTACAATCGCACTGCTGTGAAAGCCCATTAAAGGTTGCACAGCTTTCGAGACACACACACACGCTCAGACAGAAGCTTTTCAGAATCCGCCTCGGCACTCCACGTAGATAACCACGGGACACTGCGGGTGGGGTGGACATGAATTTGACTTGGGAGTCTGAGACAATTACCATCGGAGTATGAGAACAAAAGACAGAGAGAGGGAGGGCTGCTGATGGGTGGCAAGCACTTTCCCAGAACAAACACAATGGGAGCTGTTACCCTCCTTTTCCACTAATGGGAGGATAAAATGTAAGCGTATGGCACATGGGTATTAGCAAAGTAGCCTGGTGGTGCTCTGACAAGCCTGGCGCCCTGTTGGTAGGCTAATTAAAGTGTGTGGATGCACAGAAAGGATTCTTATCTCCCTCTCTGGACTGCTGTGCCCTGCTGAATCCAGATTGGCAGGGTGGCCCACATAACCTGTAATGTGGGCCACTGTTATTTGCTATAACATAACCCATAATAAAGCAACCTACCTTATTATAAACATTATGGATAGCATAATATGGAATGACATGATACCCACATAAGTCATGATAACCCAAACAAATTCAACCTAATCTATCTGTAACAACATAACATAATCATATACCCACCATAAGACAGGAAGAAGGAATATCTCATGGCATCCAAACTAATATGCCAGTGTAACATCACATCCCATAATGAAATCTAATATTTATAATAACATAACATGGCACGTAAAATGATATAACACAACATAACATGACATACACATAACAACCTAACCTAACCTTATATACTCCTAATAATGCAACGCAGCACACAACGACACAATATAACATGATTTAACCCATAATAACCTACTATAACCTATAACAGCAGTGGCTCAGTCCACAGGGAACCAGAGGGTGGTATACAAGGTGGACTGGTAGCTGGAGAGGTGACCGTTCACCTCCTGAGCACTGCCGAGGTGCCCTTGAGCAAGGTGCTGAACCCCTAACTGCTCTGCTAAGGGCGCCGCTACGCTCGCTCCACCATCTCTCCATATTTGCATGTCTATAAGCCCTCTGTGTGTGTGAGTGTGGTTGTATTTCATATGTGTAAAAACATCTATTCTAATATATCCATAAAAACATAACATGATATAACATGAAACAACACATTAATGCACAGCACAACACAACAAAACACGATATAACACACCATGATATGACATGACATGACATAATACCTAACCTAAACTAACCTGATCTTATATTCTTATAATAACGCAACCCCAGACATACAAACAAGACTAGACAACATTTCATACAGCAACACACATATACATATATATAGAACATAACACATAAATAACATGACCTAATGTACTCATAATAATGCAACACAAGACAACATAACATAACATGACACAATAATAAAATACTATAATATATTCATAAAAACTTAACATTTTATATATATATATATATATATATATATGGCATAACATAACTCATGAGCTTCTCATTTACAAACATTTACATAATAAACTTTTATGTAATTGATATCCAGCTACCTTGACGACCTTGTAAGAAGTAACTGTGAATTAATAATCCTTAACTGATGATCCAGTGTGTGAATGAATCACATAAAGTTATAATGACTTAATTATTCGTTAGGTGTGAGCAGCATGAATTTATGCATTAAATCGTCATACACTAGTTGCACATGTGATTTGTACCCCCATTGTAAAGTGTTACCTTTTCTGTTCTACATACCACCGAGCTGCAGTATTTGTTTAAAACAGAAAAGCCATAATCATGTGCCAGCAACCAACGTCTTAAAATAGCCAAGCTTTCTATCCTGTCATCTGAAGAGCTTATTATGCAGAAAAAAAACATCAAAATCCTGACAGATGGGGTTATGCGTCTTACCAGAGCGCAGCCCGATCAGAGACATTTCTGCATTCTTTGTTTTTGGTTAAGCATCCTTCATACTCTGCCCTGTGATACCATCTCTGTCACATTGCCCTCCTGCCTAGCCATCTGTACTTCCAGTATTTGCCTTCCATCATTCCTTATCTGTCTCTCCCGATGACTGCTCTCTTTTCTGTTTCTGTTTCCGCTTGCTTTCCACACTCACTTCACACACCGTACTTGTTTATTTACCTGCCATCCTTCTGCATTTAACAACCTTTCTCTCTCTGTTTTATTCCCTTTCTTCAGTATTTTAATCTCTTGAATAATTTCCTCTCCTCTCTGGAGGCTCTTTGTGACCTTGTCTTACTCCTTACCACCACCAACTTCTCTCTCTTTCTCTCTCTGTCTCTGATTTTGGTTTACACCCACTCTGTCTGTCACTTACCATCATGGTTGGGGTTCCCCAGAGTCCAGGGCTCGTCTGAGTCAAAGTGTGTGTCCCCTCCTATGCCTGGGCCCGGGAAATAGGCATGGGCGAGGAATCCCCCCTCCCCGTCAAAAGGTGAGCTGTCGCCGTGAAAACCTGAAGCGAAGATGATGGTGATGTCGACGTCACGCCTGCCAGTCTCCAGGGCGCTGTATGGAACGGCCTCAAAGCGGAGGGGAGTCACACCCTGCCACACGTCAAACGCCCGTCGGATGGCATCATGAGTCTCCCGGGCGCCCACTTTTGGCGTGACGTTTTTTATGCTGTGGAAAGTAGGCGGATGCTGTGAGGCTTAGGAGGTTGCAGCTGCACATACTGTGTTCATGGAGGTAAAACACACGGTGCAGCGATCACGCGTGCACGTAATTTGAAACCATAAGTGGAAACAAAATACATACCCCATCAACTTCGTTCCTCGTTATCCCATTAATTTCGAGTGAACATTTTAACTTTTTAAAATGAGGAGACACTAAAAAGAAAAGTTGCACTTGACACAACTATTTCAAGCCTGGCAGCTTTTACTGAACTTTTAACACAGCAGTCGTTATCAGTCCCTGGCAGGCAGAGAGGAATGGGAAATCTTCCCCCTCTCTCTCTCTCTCTCTCTCTCTCTCCACTCATTTTCATGAATAAAGTGCAGTCAGCAGCAGTACTGGCTCAGCACTGATTGACATTCCATTAGGAGAGGTGGCTCATCAATTCAAATTTGTGGAGGAAGGAAGGATTTGAATAAATTGACAGTGTTATCGTCTATTACTGCTGTAACCTGTCAATTTGCAGTTGTGCCAGAGACCCGTTTATCAGTTCTCCTCAGAAACCATTAAAAGCTGGAGCTTAATCAGGCGAGATAAGACGAGAGTTTGAATATTTCTGCTGAGATTAAGGACAATTTACACTCAAGATTTTCAAACTGTTTTTATGTGAGGGAGAGAAAAGCCTTCAATCTTCATGCTGCTCAGCTAAAATTGTTTATTTTGTTTTACGGAAAGGCAAGCTAGCCAGCAAGCTATTTATACACTGGAAAGTAAACCTACTCACAGCACACATGGGCAAATGTATGTGTTAATCTGGATGTGTGATGGTGGCTATATTTTCGTGCATGTGCCCCCACATGTGTGACGTGTTTTGTGCTATCTCTATGACAACACAGGACATGTGATCCCAGGTGGTTAAAGAGTAGGAAACGAGAGCTGCAGAAATTAACAATGGCACATCTGAACCCTATAATAAGCGCTGCTAAACTCAATGGTCACTATGACAACTGCCTCCACTAAGATCTCACCTGTAGGTGATGTGTGCGCGCTGCCATTTCTGTCCTGTCAGCGCGTATCTCCGTTTCCGTGACCTCGAAGAACTTTTAATTTTGTCCGGAACGCCACAGCGAGGCTTTTGCATCCAACTGAAGAGAAGAGAAGAGAAGAGAAGAGAAGAGAAGAGAAGAGAAGAGAAGAGAAGAGAAGAGAAGAGAAGAGAAGAGAAAGTGATCCACGTTTGCTACATAAAAGTTAGGAGGTAAACACCATCACGAAACAACATAGAGCACTGAAGTGAACTCAGCAGTTCTCTTCCTGACAGGTGCCAGATAATCACACCAGCAAAAGAAAATGTGCGAAATACCACTAAACTACTCCAAACTACAGACAAGTGTGCGATCAAAATCTCAGCGGGGCCTGAGAGGAAAACAAGAGTTTCGTCTTTTCTCATTCATACCACATCAGATGATCACAAGTACAGAACACACAGAATGCATAGGCAAAACATTAATTCTCACCTTAGCGTGATATCACTGCATCATCATGCAAAATGAGAAGAAGGAGAAGTGTTAAATCCTTCACCTGAGAGTTGTTTCAGGCGAGGTGATGGGAGGTGGTGAAATGAACATGTCTATTTCTGTCCTGAGCTAATTCATTGAAATATTGATAGCAATTCACTGCACTGTAAATGAATGAGCGGAGCATTTGCATTAACGTGACATCAAACCATCCTGCTGCAAAGGGCATGTGCGCCTTAGCTTGCGTTTGTACGAGCACGTCTATTGCAGGTGTGTATACTCACTCCTTGGTTTTTTCATCCAGTGTCCCTGTGACATTGAGACCATAGACTTGCTGCATGGCAGCAATGGCTGAGTGCATGGTACGGGCCGACCGCAGGACAGACATTCCCGGTTCTGTGCGGGGAAGGTAGCCATACCTCTGTAGCCATCCCTGCGAGGGTTGAAGAGGAAAGATTTGGGCCTTCACACCAAGAATATTTTACGACTTAGTTTAGACTCTTCATTTGAAAAGTCAGAGAGAAAAAAAAAAAAAAAAACAATACATAGGAATGGAGGAGGAGGACACTGATATACTACTCACGATGTTGTGTGTTTGAATTTTGCAAGTTTGTTCAGATAATAAATGAGGCAGTCATCGACTATAATGTCCATATGTCATCTAAGCTGGAGTGCATCCAAAGTGAAAGGCTAGGTTCTCTTTATGTCTTCCCATTAGCTGCAGCTATGAACTTGAATCTCCTTCATGTTGGAACACCACGGCGAGGCTTTTGCAACCATCTTAAAGAGAAGAAGAAGTTTGCTGTATAAAAGTTGTATATAAAATAAAATAAGCGTCCTAAGCTGAACCCACAGGCATTGGGTTCACAGGCATTTGGCAAGCTTGATCATTTAATAAACGAGTTAATCATCTACTGTGATGTATGTGCGTCAACCAGGCTGCAGTAAATCCCAAGTGAAAGGCTATAAAACAGAGTTCTGTTCATGTATTCCATTAGCTGACGCTAAGAACTTGAATCTCCTTCATGTTGTGTTTGATTAGATTTCGTCCCACATGTAACTGTTTCAATGTATTCTCTTTTCTCTTGATGCTGGGAGGACGTCTAGTACAAACACAGACCACAGACATTCCTCCAGCGCAGTGGTTGGGGTACCTAGTAGCTGTTTATGAGGACAAAGTATTGTTTGTTCACTTACCCTACCCAGTTCTTCCCAGTAAGTAGCCAATCCCCTCATAAAAATCAATATGACCGTGCGTCACTCATTCTGCATTTAACAAAATGCTGTGAGGTGACTAACCATCGCTACTTTTTTATTATCACGAGAAAACAAACGGCACAGAGAACGAGCTGCTGTGATTCTATTTATATTTAACGTCACGGTGTGAATGAAACGTTCAGGAGCTTTAATGAGGTGTCATTTGCATATAAATTGTCCGTCGTTTGCAGAGATTGTCCATCCAGCAGTGATTTAGGCTTACATTTGTCTGTGTATTTTTTTTTTTTTTTGCTCACTGTGCTCTCCGGACATCGGTGCAGCTGTTTGCATTTGAATCCCTTCCAGCGACCTTAGTGAGTGTTTGTGTCTTGCAGTTACAGGTCAGCATGCATGTGCAGGACTGTGGCCCTGTATTCTGTTGCCCTACAAAGCGACAGTGCAGCTGCAAATGCAGAGGGGAGAGTGGAGGCCGAGCATCATCCAGGGGTCACTGCCAGACTCAACCTGAAGCTGAGGTGCCCACAGCTGTCAACATCAGCCATCCAGCTGCCTCCCTATCACCACACAGCCTGTGAGATCTGCTCCAACTAGCTAATCTGAATAGCTGTCCATTCCCCCCCCCCCCCCCCCCCCCCCCCATCTACCTCTACTGCTCTTTCTGCTGAGCTAAACGCCTTGTTTATTCCTTTTCCCTCTGCCTCTCTCTCTGTCTCTTTCTCTCTCTACCGTGGATGCATTTCCTGTGTGTGCTGTGTTTGTTCAAAGGTACAGATCTCAGAGAGATATCGGGCAGATTTCAGCGAGCCATAAAATTGAATAATGATGTGTGTGTGTGTGTGTGTGTGTGTGTGCTTGTGACTGTCAGCCTCAGCATTTCATTTCTTCCCAGTGGTGGGAGGGGGGGAGCCTGAGGTGAGGATGAAAATGACATCAATTAATAAGGTACAAAAAAGCAAATCCTATTATGCAACGTGTGCCTGTAAAACGTTTAATCTCCTCCAACACTATGATGCTGCCAAAGCATGTCTGACTTCCCGTTGGCCTGTCACAAAAGTATACCTAACAACGAAGACACGATGCTGTGGGGCATCTCTGTTCAAATGGACCTCTCTAGGAGCTATCATATCTGGGCTGCACATTTGGCATCGGCGGGGTTGGATCAGCTCGGCTCACGGACCGCAGTGTAATAAAATGAGCATCCCTCTGTTTCATTGCACTCCACAAATGAGGAATGCTCGATATTTTTCCCCGTTACGTGCGTGAGCTGTCCTGATAGGCTTGCAATGTATCCATGTTATGCGTTATGGTAATTTTGCCCACGGATAGCGTGGGGAGTATCTTTCTCTGTGTGTACAAATATGTCTTTTTTTTTTTCACGCCGAGGCAGACGATGTGGAGGAGAGAGCACGGTCATTTATGATAACCAGGGATGGGGAAGGCCATTTATCTTACCTCAACGTTGAAATGATGATACTTCTCTCCGGACACGGCACACGAAACCCAAAGCAAAAAATGCAAGCAGAATGCTGCCGCGTAAAAGCAATCCGGTTTTCTTTTACTGGAGGATACTAAGGTCATAATGACCTGTTTTTCCCGATTGTTTATTAGAAGAAGCCGCCCGTCTGCTGTGGCTCTTGTGTCAAATGAAAATCATCAGGCGAGCTGTCAAGGCAGGATTCCGGATGAAAGCGAGGCATAAAAAAAAAACCAGACGAGCCACGCGTTTTTCTATAAAATCCCGATGGTGGCATAAAAATGTTCCGATGTCAAGCAGAGAAAACGCGACATGATAGACCCGCTGCCCTCGCCATTCTTATTTACATCAGGGGCTACATCTATCCAGAAGCATCAATGGCCATGTACAGTACCCAGTCTGCGCAAGATAGGCTCCCTCCCGACTCGACGCCTGCGCTTTGATTTCTCACACAGCGCAGCGCTGCTTGGCAGCATCATGAGAGCTGCCCTACAGTGCAAGAGAGATGAAATACAACTCTTCAGAACTGCTTGTGCGTTTGACTTTTACACTGCAAAGGGCCGCCGTGCAATTTGAAGCGCAAAATGTGCACGGTTTGATCTTAAATTCCTGATAGTAAACAGAGGCCTTGGTTCAGATTATGGACTGATGTAGCTTACCGTTGATGCCATTTTATATATAATTATGTGCACCCTGCAATAAGAAAAACAGGAGCCTGCACCGTGCCATATATAGATAAATCATCATCATTGCTTGTATATGCACATTAGACATCAGGACAAAAGCTGGTCATTTTTTTGCTCATTTATCTTAAAATATGTGTCTCACATTTCACCCCTGTGTTGATCCCTGGCCTGAAGACCAGAACATACGACCTGACAGCTTCCCAAAGACATTTATAGCACCTTACAGCCCTTTATAGCCCAGATATGCTACAACAACCTGCCTGGAGCAAACAACGCCACGAGATGGCGGTGTTTCATTGAGGAATGTGGCCGCCAGCTGTTTTTCCTTTCCTCCCCTCTGAGGGACCCACTGGAACCTGAATCCACCCCACATGAACTAATGAGCCCAGAAATTGATCTGACATTGATTTGATGTGACAGGCACAAAAGGCATATGGAGGGGAGCGAAGAAGAAGAAGCTCTAAAAGGTTAACATTCAGATGAGAGGTTTGAGGTTTGGGTGATGTATTTGTGCTGAATATAGCAGGAATTGGTAACGTAAGATAACAGATAAATAACATTTAACATCCACCTTTCCATTTTTAAACAAGCTATGTGTTTATAGCAAGGAGGCATCAGGGAAACCTGCGTGGCCGGATTAACCGTTAACGTTTCTGTCAATGAAAGCCAAGCATTTTTTAAAAAAAGGAGTCTATTCTAGGAGCAGTGTTTCCTGACTACTTACTACATTTTAGCTGATTACATGCATGATCTCATTCTATCAATCACTTTTTTTAGAGAGCTGGAATGAATGTCATCTGCCAAGATGACACATTTGTGGCTTGGCAGTTTTTTCGTGACCCCAGTCCAACATAAAAATGTGCAGCCAGTTTGCTAACGGTCAGTCCTTTGATGCCTTTTCTGCTCCCGCTTGTGAATGACTCAGAAGTTCCTGGAGTTAAGGGCATTTTCTCATCACTGATTTAAATGGATTTGATGAAACGCGCCACCCTCTTTACCAAAAGAGAATCATGGCAACTAGCTGCGGGAATGCGGACCTCAAGTGCGACAGTGCCACGATCAGCACCAAACCACTTCAGTGCATTCAAAGCTCCCTTAACCACAAGGGCCAAACTCTGCTGACCTTTTTGGTGGATTGTTATCCTGATCCTGAAGAACGTCATAAAAAGTAGATTTTGCCCACATTTTCTATAGATGACAGGGATCAAGATGACAGGATCTAAAGGACACCTAAAAATGTCTCATTTAAAGATTCTCACAAACTCAAAGAAAGGTTCTTTGCTGCTGAAACGCTCCTTTATATCTGACATATTTTTTTTTCTCTCAGAATTTTTCTCTTTCATAACACTGCTTTAACAAATACGACAAACTGCAAATTGCGAGATGAATAAAATGCTTGAATCCTTGAGACATGCGGATAGACCTGCCGGATTCACTCAGACTTGAAAACCAGAATCTTCTTTTAAATTACTCCTATTCTTTAACTGTTGCTCAGTGCTTCTTTGTCTCTTTGTCTCTCCGGTTAGACCATTGTACAGTGTTTTGTTCTCCATGTACAAAATATTATTTTTTTTGCAAGTCCTCCAAACAAAATAACATCTATTGGTAAAGACGACTGTCTACTACCTAAAAGCTTAAAACACCATTCAAAAAATATGGTGCAGTCGTCTCAGCCATTAGGATGTACTGAATCAAGCCTTCGTGGGAAGCGACCCCAACCGAAATATCTGCTGTATGTGCTTTATGTGTGTATGTATATACACAATAATGTGTCTGTAGAAGAGTATAATCTTAATTCCTGCCCCCAGTTTTCTTTTACAGCAGCACATTCAGCAAAGGATAAACACCCTCTGTTATAAGCAGTGACTACTCTCGCTTAGCCCACAGAAAAAAAAGGTCAGTATTATTTGCACATTGTCACATAACCTCTGCTGCTTGACTTCGGGGAGTAAGGAACATTATGAAATCAACATTAGCCACAGAAGAAATGAACATTTTGCAATAAATACTGACCAGATGGGAGAACTACATAACTATGAATTTTGAGCGCAGTATGCCTTATTCTTTAATCCATCCGCTCTTGGAAAACTGGACACCTATGTCATGCATTTGTCATTGTCAGAACAATATAAACTCATCACTAAGGGTTAGGGTTAGGGTTGGCTTTGGGATTGGGGTTATGGGTCAACACATTACCTCTCCCTGTGTTGTCCAAAGTTTGGTGCAGAGAACCAGCTGGTTAGGGTAAACATTAGGGTTAGGGTTAGGATTACTAAATCTACTGAATGCTGCACATCAGAGATGATTTAGAAGCTTGTTTCATTGTGTTATACTTGGCTTGCTGATTTTTAATTGCTTTATTAAGAAAAACTCAGTTGCTATTATTATTATTATTATTTGGAAAGCATGCATTTCAAAGCTGAACACCCAAATCTTCATTCACATTACTCATAACTGCGAACAAGGTGTTCCATGTTATGAAACAAGATGTGACTGGTTGAGAGTTGGGAAAGGGATTCCTATTGGATTAAAACAGGTTCATTCATTTACTTTGAGGTGTTTACTGAGCAACCCAATGGGCTGCCATGGAGACCACATGCTCTGGCAAGTGAGCATGGCTCAGAGCCAAAAGACCCGGGGCCTCACCAGGAAACGATAAAAGACTGAAGAAATAAGACGTGCACGTTATTGTGTTTCATAGGAAGAGAAAATAAAGTGTGTGTGTGTGTGTGTGTGTGTGTGTACTCACTATTACAAAATAATAATCCTTTCGCAAATATAAATATTTGTCTTTATTATTTAAGTTTTGCTGAAGCTGAATTTTCTTTAAGGGGGTGCAGATGGTGAGATACAAGGTAATCTCACTGGCTTCTCTAATTAAACCTAATTAATTGGTACTTGACAGCGTGTTCTGAACGCCTGAGGCTCTTCAGCCACACTGCTGAAAACACGAGTTAGAAAGCTTTTATTGACGCTTTTATGAATTCAGTCACATCTAATGCAAGTTTTATTTCATATGTCAGAGATATGGCAACCATAACAAGTGCCCCAAAACAGAGCAGATTTGCAGCAAGGACATCTGAAATTGAATATTTAATTTTGGAAACATCATCACTCAATATAACCTAAAGTATAGTAGATAAATACAAAGGTGCTGTCATCGTTCCAGGCTCCAGACCTTTTTCTTTTGGCTGATAATGAAATGCTTAAAGTACGTTGGATGAACTGTCGCATGTTAAGAGCTGTGCAAATAGTGTTGAGTTTAGGAGTAAGACATCAGATTTAGTAGAGGAAAAAGCCACACGAGACACGACTCTTTCATCAAGACTTTCAGATCTCTCATATATATTCCCTGAAACACGACTCGTGTGATGTCTGTTTGGCTGGATGCAGCAGATGCTGTGCCTTTGAGTGACAGTGAATCCTATATGATCCCATATGTTGTCCTTTTTTCTTTCATGCTTCTTGCTGCACAGTCTCATCTCCATAATGTATAAGACGCTCTTTTACTCATTGTTGTTAGTGGGGGGTGGTACTTTAAATGTGCCGAGATGTTGCTGGTCCATCTGGTTGCTGTCATGCAAATCAGACTTCAGACCTTCAGGATGAAGAGTCATCTGCCCTCACAGCAAGGTCACATGAATTTTCAGCCTCATTGAACCACTTAATAAGACTCTTTGTGTAAACACTATCCTCTTCAAAGTCTTGTATTGTTTGGCTTTTACCGTACCTGAAGTCGCAAATATGAGCTGCATTTATTAACACATACTGCATATCCAAAATGTTCCTCCAGGTACTGAATAGCAGCACTGGCAGAGCATAAGAGATGGAAAATGTGAGACTGTTGCAAGGTGGGACACGTATTTACTTTGCCAGACATTATCTGTCATCTCTTGTCTCACCCTTTCACACACTTTCTTCTTTCTTTTCTGGGCCTTTTTTGTTCTTCATACTCTGTTTTGAATCCCCAGTGGTATGGCCATGATTCTGTGTTTGTTTAGTGTTTCTGCTTGGCTGACAGACAGCTGTGGTGTGAGGCTCTGGGTAGGCTTGTGCAAAATCGCTCAGAGCCTCAGGACAGCGATGGATGGTGATATGTAACACTGTAAGAGCTGGGACTTCTTTCTTTCTCTTCTCTGGAACATTTCATAATTGAGACATTGTCCAGCAATGTAGAAATCTGCCACTGTTGAGAGGCCAAGGTGATTTGAAGCTTCCATTGTGGCTTAGTGTATGGCAAACCTTGGTTTCAAAACATGTAAAATCAACCACAGAGTCAGTTTCAAATACACGACCCTGGCATTGAAAATTAAATATGATTTTCACTTAAAAGCAAAGCTCCAATATTTGACCTCTCTTGATCTTTTTCACAAGACATAGAGAATTCTAAAGTGTGTAGCCTTGCCAAGGAAATAACTTTCTCAATTAACAGCGCTCCTTCTGTTACCATTTTCCCTCTGACTTACTAAAATGACAAAGGCCGTGTATTTCTTTTATGTTTCCCAATGACAGAACAGTCAAACTGACAGTTACATCCCATCCACAGCACACCGAAAATAGCTGTGAAGTCTCATGTGAAACGTTAGCCTCACATTAGGTAATTTCTCCTCGAGGAAAATGGTCATAATTTCACCCAACACAATAACCTCTTCCTCCAACTGTACAACCAAAGACGATTTGCTGGGCCATTAGCCAGCGGTAATGAAATAAACACCAGTGTGAAAAATGATTTCTATCACTCCTGTCTTCATAGAGTCTGATCTGTGTACAACAATAAACACATTTAAGCAGCTTGACATCCAATTAGACTCGTCTCCAATCAGACAGGCGTTCTGTCACCGGTCTAGACGTTTGGTTCCATCAACCCCAGCATGACACTGATGCTGAGGTCTATCTTCCATGCCCGCACGTCAACAAATAAATAAGGGTGAAAAGATTGCTGTTACAAGCCAAATACAAGGAAACGTCTCAAAGTTAGGTTTGACATCCTGGATGAGTCATCGTCTACTTTTTCTTTTACTTATTTGTTCACCTAAAATAGCTCCAGTATTGCATCAGTCTGCTTCTACAGACTGATAGAAGATCCGCAAGAGCCTGTTGCACACGCTGGAGTCTCATTAGGAAGAACAGCCTGCTCTGTCCCTTCCTGTAGAGGGCTTCGGTGTTGCAAGTTCCAGTCCAGTTATTATTGATTTGAACCCTGAGTCCACCCTCTCCATCCTTTCATTTTCTACTTTATTTATTTATTTCCAGTGTTTGTGCGTAAAGCACTTTGTAAGACTGTGAAAAGTGGTATATAAATAAAGCTTTACTCACTTTATGGAACACAACATGAAGGGCCTGCCGCTCCTGCTCACTGGTCTTGCTGATATTGAGGTTTTCTGGTTGCACCATGTGAAAAGCTCTCCATCGCTCCTCTGTAAATATTGTAAGGCAGCATTTTTATCACTGGAAATTATTCACTAGAATTACACATGTCAGTATGGTGATAACTTCACACACACACACACACTTAACACACTTAAGTATTAATAAATTGTTTTAAATTCCTTCAAAGCTTTGATTACAAGTGGCATAGCAAGGCTGCTGGATGGATCCTTTTTGTATGTATGTTTGTTAATAGGTTAGCTTGCGAAGTGGCCGTAGGTGTGAATGTGAGCGTTGTTTGTTTCTATGTGTCAATCCTTGTGATGAACTGGTGACTTGTCATGGGGGTACTCTGCCTCTCTCCCAGCTGGGATAGGCTCCAGCCACGTGTGACCCTGTTACAAAAAAAATGGATGGATGGCTTTAAGGACCTTTGTGGTGGATTTAGTGGCATCTAGCAGTAAAGTTGCTGATTGCAACCACCTCTCCTTCCCAGCATGAGTGGGAAACTACAGTGGCAAAATGCCCTCTCTAAAGTCAATGTTTAAAGTTTGTCCTCTCTTGGCTACTGTAAAAACATGGTGGTTCAAGGCTGCAAACTCTACTCCCTCTGTAAATATAAAAGGCTCATTCTAAAGTAACAAAAACATCCATCCATCCATTTTCTGTAACCACTTATCCTCATCACGGTGGGGGGGCTAGAGCCTATTCCAGCTGGCTCTGGGTGAGAGGCAGGGTACATCCTGGACAAGTCGCCAGTTTGGTAACAAAAAACTAATGATTGTTATTTTCAGGCGATTATACAAATGAATGTTATATTTAATTTCTGACATATTCTGCAGGGTCCTTTAAATGTTACACAATGCACGTTTTTGCTTCTTTAACGCTAATTCTCATCAATTAATGAAAGCATCTTCATTCATTCAGGTTTTTCCTTTAATCTATCACCTATATGTATATTACCTGAGTCTGGACATGGATGTAAGCTGTAACTTTGGATGTTTGGCGGTATCACACTTCGTTATGAGTCGGTATTTCTATTTTTTTGTTTGTTTGTTTGTTTGTTTGTCTAAGAAATCATCCACTGTGACTCCTCTACCTGAGCAGTCTGAGAGGCGCATCGATCCTCCCTCCCTGCCCTGCTGACGTCAGAGCAGCCAGTAGTGTGTCCTCGCGCTCCATAAACTCGGACTACTGGAGATATCTGCGAGGAGGAGGAGCTGTCAAAGTTTCCCAGAGAAGGAAAAGTCTCTCTTTTTTTTTTTTTACTTAAGGAGAACAAAAAAAAAACTTCAAGACTTTTAAAGTTTCCATACAGCGGAATATCGCGCGTCGTTGGTATGGAATGACACCTTCTCTCCAGGAGCTTCAAAAAACACGATGGCAACCCGCTTTTTGAAGTGGATCGGTCTCACCTCTCTGCTCTGCTTGTGCTGCTGTGTTCTGGCGGAAGGGAAAGGTATGTCAGGGAACTATTACAACATGTACGTGGCTGGATTGTAATGCCAAACGAGCTTTCGCTTTTCGTCTCTCCCTCTGTCCAACATTTACATAAATCTCAGAAATCACACACTGCCCAGAAAGCCGCAGAGAAACTTGATCCGGCGTGGGAGAAAAGTTTCTCACTGGCTCCATGTTCAGCCTGTGTGAATTGGTTTAAGAAAAAAAGCAACAGAGACTCCTAAAAAAAAAAAAGTCTAGCAGTCCGTACCAGTACGAGATAGTTCGGATTGATCATGAATATGGTTGCGTAAACGTTGCGTAAAAGTTATGATTAATTGGCCAATTAAAAAACTAGCAGCGAGTCCGCCACATCCAGAGAGCGAGATGACGAGGACCCCAAGTACGCAGATTTTGCACCACATTGATGATGATGCTGCCGGGAAGGGAGGTGGATTGTGCAATTTTTACGGGCGTACTTTAACTTCTAGTCTCATACTGTTTCTTTCTGTCTCTTTCACTTGTACTAATGTTGGTATATTTGTGAACTGCGTGGCTGCGATGGTGCTCCGCGCAGTGTTTGACCTATATGTAGGTAAATTTAGAATTCAAATTAGGACGATGCTGTCACCTTGAAACACTAAAAAGCTCTTTAAAGCCTTACATTTATATTTTCTCAGTTGGGAGATGTAGGTCTATTTATTTTTATTTTTTATTTTGAGCATCCTCTTACATAATACTGAAAAAAAAAAAAACTGGTCCATGTTCCCAGTTTGCATCTGGTCCTCAAAGGAAATCAAATCACAGTGTGAAGACAGTCACTTCATCCCACTTGCACAAATGATATAAAGCAGAGAGTCTGGAAAGTGTATAGTGAGACTGATGAAAGTATGAAAACAAGTGCTGAAGAAGCAGGAACAGGTTTCATAGTTTCTCCTGCTCTGCTTGTTTTTTAGTGCTTTCTCTTGGCCCTGAAGTAAAGGTCACACATTTTTTTTTTCTTTTTTTAACTTTTTTGACTATTATTTCAGTGCTTTCTTCCACAAATGATGTGTTTTTCTCGTAACAGCTGTGATTTCAGTCTCCAAATGAGCTGTATTTGAAGGATATGAGTAAAAAATAAGCACAGAAAAATATCTAGTTCGAGTGACTCAGACCTCATGAAGACCAGATGTCAGGAGAGAAAGTGACCAGAAGTATCACTTTACTCCGTAATGACTTTAACTTCCTATTCTCGTGAATCATCATTGTCCGGACTCATTGCCCAGTGGTTCCTCCTTATAAGCAGATAAGCACAGTGTGCTCAGTGCCAACAGCACACGTGCAAGTTGCATCTTTCCCGTCTGCCCCAACAAGTAACAACCAGTGCCGCTATTCAGAGAACCATAACAAATCAAAAATGTTTGTGAGCCAAAAAGACAGAGTCCCTAAATATTTCTGGGCTTCTAAACAAACCTGACAGCGTACATTTCATGCAGCAGCAAGTCTCTCACAGTAAATAAGAATTTCAGAATTTTATTAAGACCAGAGAAGATGAGAAATGAGCAGCTGTAATGATAGTTATGGTATGCAGTAAAATTTTGTTAAATTACTCTTCATTTCTTGTGACGGATCCAATTTCCATTTCCAGGGAAATGTGAGCTGCACCATATGGTCTGACGGTTTTAGTTGTTGTCGTTGTTGTTGTTGTTGTTGTTGGTTTTTTTTCCTTTTGGCCAAAGGCTAAGACAGATGTTTCAATGTGGTACACTGTGCTTTTATAGCACACAGTGTCCAATAATAGTTAAACCTGATTTGAACAAGATGTCAAACTCCAATTAAGCTCTTATGACATCAAATCTCCAAACTTCAAGGCAAATAACAAAATGCTTGGATACGTGGTTTCTTTCACATCTTGAGAAAACAGAAGTAACACCTGAATTAATTTTTGTTATTGATTAAAGAAAGAGTAGCTGGAGGGTCGTGTCATCAAGTTTGCAGTTGGGTTATCCATTAACTTTGAATAAAATCTTTAATAACTGCTTGAAATGCTTTGTTAAACTCTAAAAAAGGTCTAAGGCTTACAAGAAATGTTGTTACAGGCCTCCAAAAAAACACAAATATCTTGAGTAAACAGCAATAGTAGATAATTTTTTTGAAAAGTGACAGTCCTTATCTTGACATATGAAGCAAGATACACAACATCCTGCTCAGAAAGTCTATGTTTCAATTTGCTAACACGGTTTTGAATGATTTTTTTTTTTTCTCATTTCTGGAGCACAACCCAGAAGTTCATCTCCCTATTTGATGTTACTGGTGAGCCGATCGACGTCTTAGAGAGATTTGGCTTCATAACTGTAAAATCACAACAATACTTGTAAGTGAATTAAGACTGGATTGCCCAAATAGACAACTTTTATTTTGAAAATCATATTATTGAACCTGCCTGTGTGTCTGCTAGTCCATTTAGTTTAAGGAGATTTCTTTAACTTCATCAAAATGTAAAGTAGTCAAAATGGTAGAGTTCATGACATATAAATTACTTTTCATTGATAAACAAGTATAAAAGAAAACAAAAAGAGGAAAAACAGTCTTGATCCGAGCGTACTGACGATGCATTTCTGAGATAATCCAAAGGGTTTTATGAGCCTTAAGAAGAAGTATAATTTTCTCAGCACACAAAGGAGCACGTAATCCTTCGACTTATTTTAAAAACTGGCAGACACACGGTTTGTCAGGGATGGACGACTTTGTTCGATGCATATCTGTGGAGTCTGTTTGATCTCAAAGTGTTTGTGTTGCTAGGAACCAAGAGAGAACATGTGGTCAGCTGTTTACACCAAGAAGTGGCAAAAAGATTTTCAAGTTGAGAAAAACTTGAAACCGACGGAGATCATGGGTGAAAAATAAACACTCTGTGCACATTATTCTGAGTGCTCTCTTGGGTCACCCTTAAAAATAATTTTCACCCTACATGGTCGATCATTGAGGTGAAAACAGAGGACACCATCACTTTTCAGTTGTCTGTTCGACCCCTCCCCTAAACAGCAATTGTCCAATCATAGCTTAGCAACTGTAACTAGGCAAGGCAGACCAAGCTTTGGATTACTCCACATGTTGAAACAGCGTGCATGGGGCTGTGGTAAGAGTGATTTAAATAGCTCGGAGGGTGGTGTTTTTCGTTTTTGACCTTAAAACAAAACAAACAAAGAGTTGATTAAGCAGTGTGTTTATTTGCTCTAAAAATAAAGCACATTATTAATTAACTACATTTGTTTGTGGGGTTGCAAAACGTTACAAAAGCAGTCTGAAAGCAATTTCTGATTACTTCTACTCTGTTAGAGTTTAGGGTAATGTTAGCAGGTCTGTCTGCTCTTTATTGGGTTTAAGGAAGCAACCACTGGCATCATTAGCAGAGGTAGCTTTAGCTGTATGTCTGACAAACACGTTACTTAGTCCCCTTTAACAACATTATAATTTTAAGCCGGGATACTGGGATGGAGTTTTCAGCCTGGCCAACTAGTAGAACCACAGACTGTGGTGGCTAATTAACTAAGCACTGTTGATTAGTTGTTAATTATTAAATTAATCGCCAGTCTTGATAATTGATGAATCATTTTGAGTCATTTAAAAATGTCCAAATCGTTAGAGTTTTATGTCTACCAAACATGGTCACAGAATTATCATTTTAAGCCATTAAATATCATTGATGAAGTGTTAAATTAATTGTATTTTAATAACTAGTAAAGTAAAAATGTACAAATCTACCGATTTAAGCCTCTCATATGTGAATCTGGTTTCTTTAGTCTGGTATGATGGTAAACTAAATAACTTTGGGACGTGGTCAAAAACAGATTTTTTTTTTTTCGCTGTTAAGTGAGCAAACGATCGATAGGTTATCGATCGATAATGAAAATAATAAGCACCACTAGCTACAGGCTACAGCTGAGAAAATATCCTTTTAAAACATCAACCGGTTTCAGACGGAAAATTGATTCAAAAATTTAAACAAGAAACCTTTTTTTTTTCTCCCCTGTCTTAAATCAACAACCTGTTATTTTAAAAAAATACAGAGACATTTGAGTAATAAATCTGTCACTGTTGTTGCTGTAAAGTGCATGTGGGAGAAAAACCTGACAGGTGTAATATCTGGGGGGGGCAACTAATTTGCCTCAGTTGCAGTAACTTATAACAGCCGCTGCACCCAGTGACATTAAATATGCTTTTGTCAATCAAAGACACATTTCCAAAGGTATGGAAGGAAACCAGGTGACCATTTAACCACTAGTTATGCATCCTTTTGTATAGTTGTGTAGGGTTAAAGCCTTTTGGAAATGAATTTGAGATTTGATAACACACATGGCAGCTAGCATGCCTTTCCCACAGGAAGCCCACCTGTCAGTCCACCACTCAGCGACAGCCTGCCATGGTGTGATGGCTTCTATGGGAGTCAGTCAGGATTTGCTGAATAATAGAAAAGCACCCTGTCCTGTGCACTGGCATGCTCACTTTATTAACTGTCATCATCTGTGGGGAGGCTGTAAATAATGCCCACAGCTTCACCCAGCAGCCAACCACAAGTAATAACTGCGGTGATTTATTTCCCAGATGAAATGCTAAATGGGCTCTGAATCAATTGAACTCCTTCTGTTTGTGACTGGAGTTGTACTGTAGAGGTGGTGATTGCGTTTTTTTTATTGTATTCTGAAATATTTCTAAACTCTTTTGCTTTTTGATGTTGCTTTTTCCAAATTGCCAGAGAACAGGTATGAGGTGAATCTGCATGAAAGCCCCCTCTGACTTTGCTATGAGTGAACCTGTGTGCAAGATCAGACCAATTTCAGGGGCATGTCAATGGCTAAACCCTTAATCCCTACTGCGAGGCTCCTCGGCTTGCTTTGGGCACGGGATAACCGGCTTACATCAATATGCTTTTTCAGAGTTAATGGGTTATTCAAGTTCTCAACAGAATGAGATTTGAAGATAATATATATACTATAGGTGAGGTCCAGCTCAATCATTTTCTGCATTTAAATGTGCTTGCACACCTGCAAAAGTTGAGCTGAATCATGACAAAATTTCACTCCGGCAGTGCACATTTCAGCATCCTGAGTAAGTGCTTTTCCCTCTGCATTGTGTTGGGATCTAACAAGCCAGCTTCCCTCATCAGTCATCTGTTTTTTTCCGTCACGATCAGAAAACCATGCCTTTTCTTTTCATTAAAGCCCACTCTCTGGGATTAGATGGATGTCGGTAGTGAAATATAGGTTATGATCCTTTGTAATTCTAGATTCTCCAGTTTTAGGGTCCAGAGTGGCCCTCGTGCTACTACTGCTGCTGCTGCGTCTTACTGGTCCTCTGACGACCTTTCCAGACTTCCATCTGCTGCAGCCATTGTTGGAAATACAGCTTTTTGGTTTGGGCCGTGGGAGCTGGAGGATAGGTTCTTTTTTGCAGCCCTCCCTCCCTGCTTTGATAAACTGCACCGTGTCTGAGCGGCAGAGGTTTTAGAGAGCTGCTGGCGAGGTGTAGGATTGTGGTTTCACTCTGGGACAATAGTGCCTCTGTAGAGGGCAGGTTATCTGGCAGCACTGATGCTTTTGTAGAGATCTGTGCCGCGTAGCAGACACACCCGAGGCTAGACGTGTATGTCATCAAGAGGGAATACAGAAGTTGAAGCAACTTTTCTTCTTCTTCTTACTTTTAACCGTAAAGACACATCTGAATACAGTAAATCTATTGTGTAGCTCAAAAAAATCAAGTAGTGCTGCAGTTCTGTAACCATTAATTACATGTCGGGTTGCACTGCTTTACAGTCTAAACAAACCACAAGCAATAAAGCTTTTTTATGTTTTGCTTTCATGTCATGCTATTAATATTTAATAAGTTAAGAAATGCTGCTTGCTACATCTCTGAATTGAATTATTGAAAGCTCTTCTTTTGGTCTCTCGCTGAAAGTAAACCAGTGTTTATTGTGTTTAAACTGCGGCTGCTCAGATCCGTTCTGTAGTTTGTATACATCCACTGAGAATCCATTGGAATAAGTGAGTGAATGTGGTTACTCATTGAACTGATTTGCTCCCTTTGTTTGTTCATGGTAACAAAGTGATCCGCTGCATTTATGGCCTTTCCATGATCCAATGGCTGTGCGTGAAGTCTCCAGTGGAAAGAGACCCAGGAATTCAGGTTGGAAAAAAAGCTATCGTCCCATCTCATCAGGTGCCGCTTTGTGTTAAAAGGGAAAAGAGGCCACATCTCCATTTGGGTTATTGAGCCTGTTCTATCTCCTACAGTCTATCAAACAGAGGGAGTGTCGAGCAGTGTTCATAGTTCTGTGTAAATTCATTCTTTTGCCTTTTACAGTAATGTTTTAGGCCACTGTCCGACGGAAAAAACTGACCTTACCTTTGGAAAAAGCTAGGAATTTTGTCAGGGATGCACAATTTATTGATAGATCATTAATGTTTTTCTATATGTCTCTCTAAATAAATACAGCTTTCAAGTTGTAAAAAGAATGAGATCAAGCTTCTTAGTTATGATGGTTTTCTACTTTCATTGCCATGTGACTGTAAATGAAATATCTTTGGGGCTGCTGGTCTATGGAAAAACATCATCAGGGGCTACAGAAGAATATAACAGGAACTATTTCTGACATTTTATTGACCAATTAATCAACAAAATAACCTTCAGAATAATTTATTGAAGCCCCAGTTAACACATATATTATGATACAGCTGGTATGTCATTGGCATTTGGTGTTGTAAAAGACACTGTATATTAATTATCCTCAAAGATTTTACATTATTTAAAAATATATAGATAAATAATATTATAAAAATATTTATCTGAATGTACTGTATGCTTACAGTAAGTAAGTCTGTATACTAGTATTTGAAGACAAGTTCACACTGGACTGGTAACCTCAGAAAACTATCGTGGGAAGAAATGCATGACTTATTTTTAGTTCAATTCATGGTTTAAAATAAAGACAATAATGTCTTTTGATCAGCTGGTATGTGCACACACAGTACACACCCTTTACACTGATGCCAGTTGGAGCGGCTGAAGCATTTTTTACCAATTAATGTCTGCTCTGAATGAATTTCATGTTTTTCGGGTGCTTGACAAAGCAGTTTTTGAAAGTGTCCTGTCAGGCCTGGAACTGCTGAAACAGTAAGTCAGCTCTAGTTGTGAAAGTAAAGATGGAAAGTGGGCACCGAACATGTTTCCATCCTGGAGGCTTTCAGCTTGGATGAAAACCATCGCTCCAACCCGCTCCAGAGAATTTTGCAGCTCAGTTAAGTTCAGAAGGACAGTGAACAGGGTTTTTTTCTCTCACTTGAAAAAAAAAAGTTGCTGTATTTGTATTCACTACCAAGCTCTATGGATCTTCATGTCTCAATGCAAATGTAACAGATGTCAATGAAATGGACAGCTCGGATTAAAGGAGGAATCGCAGCAAGAGGAGAAAAACAGGAAAGTTGAGGGACAAACAAACATCAGGAGGACAGGGTAAGATCTTTGACTTTGGTATTTGTGCCCTTGCTTAATCCCTCATCAAATAGGCCTTGAGCTGTTCTTTTTGATCGGTGTTGTTTTACTTACAGAGTCTCTCACCGTTATCCCGAAGACCTCTTCTAGGTGTGGCATCTTTTCTAATGACCTAAGGGTCATTCTGAGGAACAGTGTTTCAAACAGTGCTCGCCCAGCAGACAAATCACCTACAGGGAAGGGAACAATAGCTTCACAAACAAATCTCCATCCCAGAATACTCAAGAAGAAAGCATCGGTTAAAGGGTGGTGGCTGATTTCTGCCCTAATAGCATTTAGCCTCTTCTTGTGTGGTCTATTGGCCTAGTAAACTAAATGGTGGTGCATTTTAGGCTGTGACTCACTGTTAGTAGTTTGGACCTTGTGGCACATTATGGTTAATTTATCCAATTTTTGTAAATGTATTCCTGCATTTGTCAAAAGCAATGGGGACAGAGAACCAGGATGTTTAATTTGTAATCCCCTTTGCAGTGTAAATATGGAGGGAGGGGGGCTTCCTGCCTCACATCCTGATTAAAAGGATGTTAGAGCTCTTTAACAGCATTACCTGGAGGATTAGGCGACTTTCCATTAGTTTGCATTAACTCTGGACTAGCCTATTGCTGAGAGGTTTAGCTCTTTGTGCGCTCACACCTGCACACAATGGAAAAATGCGCGGCGTTGACGTAAAGCTGTTCTGCTGTCTGCAAGTGTGACTACTTCACTCAGGGTGAGGGTGAATATGCTAGCATCAAAAACTATATATAGAGCACATAATTATTTATGTCTTTCAAGGAAAGCCTGATTGGGCTTGTCTTGTTTTCATCGCTTGACTACCTACGAAAAAGCAGCAGTTTTCTTTGACAATGCGATTAAGGTATTACATGCTTCATTGAAAGGGCGTGGTAGGGTGTCAATCAAGACTGAGAGGATGTAACTTTCCAGTATTGTTGAAAGGTTAATAGCCGTGATTAGTCTCTGTGATTTCTACCATGCACTATATCCTCTGCAAGGAAAAGACAAATAGCCTCAGTGATGTTATCACTTTTATCTTGCTTTCAGCTGCACTTGTGGATGCCAACATTGGGAGAAAAATGGTTTATTAACCTGCTGAATTGACTTGTTCTGTTGGTGCAAAGGAAAATAGGAAGCTTGCTTTGCAGAGGGAACTTCCTCACAAGCAAAATAGACATCTACAGACATGCAGAATCACTTGTTAACTGATACCTGTATTGCCTCCAGGTTTCTCCTGGTCTAGACCCCCTGTCACATCTTTGAATGGGCCTGGTATTGATAAGCTACAGAGTGCAAAGCTTGACTTCTCAACTTACAGTGTGCCTTTTGTTGTAAGCTTCCCTAGGCTTTCTAAGAGGAGTGTCTCCCACAGAAAACGTTAATAAGGCTGAAAATTAGCCAGTAGACATAGTGGGTGGGTGGCGGGTATCCAAATAAGATAATAGGAGAACACACATGACCGGGAAACATACACAGAGAAAAAGGAAAGTGCATGAGATAAATGAATTCCCATCCAGCCCCTGTGGCTGATATTCAGACCGAACTTGAATGAGTTTCCCTTCCCTGCCGAAACCCCAAATCTTTGGACAAAAGGCTCTTTATTCAGGACTCTGTTGTCTCGTTTGACACAGGCTTATCTGTCTTCCTTGACCTTAACTTGCCATGTAGACATGACTTTACAGCTCTGTGTCAACAATGAGGAGAAAGACGTCCCTGTTAGCTAAAAAAAAGTTATGAAGGCTGTTGGGTTAGGTGAATCCCTTTACCTCCGTCAGAGCTTTGTGTTGGATCGTGGCATATAATCCTACATACAAATATCAGCAGGGGAAAATAGCGTATGGCTTGAAATGGTATCAAGACTACAGCCATGCTAGTAGCTCTGTGAGGCTGCACGTAGACACAGCAGGTATTTGAGCTAAATGCTAACGTAATCATGCTAAAATGCTTTCAAAACAAAGCTACCAAGCCAAATGTTAGCAGGTTTGATGTTTGCCATGTTTGCCATCTTAGTTTAGTGTGTTAGCATACTAAATACAACATTCGCTATTTAAGACTAAACACAAAGTATATTCCCATCATTCATTTTGTGGGTATTTTGTCATAAACTGAAGTATCTGAGCAATGAAAACCTAAGTGTTCCCAAAGTTATTATCTTTCTTATTAATCCTCTAGGCACCAATGGTCCATCAACCAACCGACTGAGTTATCGACATTGCTATCCCTAAAGCCATGCATCTATTGAGGTTAAAAAAGTGTTTTATAAATTCTTCCTTGGATATTTTTTATATGCCCAAAGTTTGTCCCTACAGCTTCAAGAACTCAAGTAACAAAAGGACTCCTCTTAAACTAGTGAAATATAATCCTGGCAAGCAAGTAGCAGCCGTCCCTCCTCATGACATAGGTCTGTCTGAATTATGACAACAATGATGATAGCGCTTCTGGCAGCGTGTTGTGGTGGGGTGTGTTAGAGGAGGGGAAAAAAAGATGTCAGCTCTTCTCTCACCATGGTCCCAGCCTTTTACAAGCCAGCATCACCTCTCAGGGATTTCATCAGCATCGTAAAACATATTTCATCCCAGCCATTTATAGATGAGATGACAGCATTGTTCATAATATTGTCGTGGTGGCAAGGCTCAGCTACAGACTTGATCTGTGATTTGTTTAACTCCCACAGCACTAAAACATAATGTGCCCTAAATGCAACACGGCGTATGCAGTACCTTTTCTAATTGCCTAGTAAGTTTCAACAACACCAATGCTTCGTTGAGCTCAGAATTAATTTCCTGGTAGGACTTTGAGCGGAACGTCTTCATTACCACATGTTTTCATAATTGAAGCCAGAGGCCTGTAAAAAGAAGGAATTTTGTTTGCTTCACTTGTAGTATTTCCCCCCATAAAAAAGGTAGAACTGACCGTCTTGCAAGATTGCCCAATATACCATTCGTATAGGCCATGTATTATGAGTATATTCCCATGCCCTGCATCATATTACAGCCACATGACACTTAAAGCATCCCTGATAAACGATCAATATCTACTGCTCTCCCTTCATTTTAATAACAAACCACTTCAGCTTGATAACTCTGCAGTGGAGAATGGGTTCCCTGGTAGAAATACCCTGGAGTGCATAGTTGGACTAGTGCCAGGCAGTAAGGATTAGCCCTCTGGACCTGCAGTATATCCACTACATCAACAACCTCTTCCTGAGCTGATTAGAAGGCAGTCTGAGATTTTTTTTTTAATATGAATCCACTTGTTTGGTTTTTATCCTGGTATTATTTCAATAATCAGGAACCCATAAGATTACCAAGAGATTAAAAATACTCAAAATCTAATTGTGTTTTTGGGTCAAAGGACATGTAAACAGCCCACTAAACTTGATTTTTTTCAAACAGTCAAGCTTCAAGTATTTGAAATATGCGTGTTAGCCTGGCAGGCGATCTTTTCCTGTACTTTTTTTTATTGTTATTCTGGCTTAGTAAGGCAACATTTTGGATACTTTTTTATGCGCTCATGTCTTATGCTTCCAGGAAATGAAGTGATCTAAACTGTCCAAGATTTATCATGGGTTATAAATGCTTGGCACCTGTTGGTCGATTGAAGAACATCCGAAATGAGAGCCAGGATTTGGAGCTGGAAACATTATTACATCTGTTGAGCTGTGTGTAACTGACAAAACAATCTCACCATGACGTCCATTTATCTTAGCTGTTCTGGAGCTTTTGATCATTTCACACAATCTTCCTCGATGATTAGAGTTTGCACAGTTGTCATGAAATGGTAGATACGTTTATACTTTTCTGGGCACTTTAAGGAACTCTTGTTGAGGCTAGCTTACAAAGTTGAGTTTGAAAGATCATTTGTGACCATGGAAACAATAGTGGGACAAAACATCTCATCACAAGCATTTAGTAGCTTTTCTGGAGCTTCCAATTGTGTTACAGAATCTTTCTTAGGACAGAAGAACCTCTCATCCATTTGGCTTAAAAACTGAGATTGAAAGTTAATTCTCGTTTTTGGAAACAGTACTTGACATACAACACACAACACAAGATTGTGTGATATCACTGAAAGCTTTTCCAAATGGGGATTGTGGTGAGATACTTTGGCCAACTACTGTTTCCAAGGTCAAGAGTGAACTTTCAACATGTTTGTAACAGTTGCACTTGTGCAATAGTAACCAAATTGTCTCACCCCAATGCTAAACCAATTATTACATTAAAGTTGTTTATATTTTCTGTCAAAAAGGTGATGAAAGTTGCAATGAGAGGAAGGAAGCTGATTTTTCTCTTTTTTTTTTCCCTGGGTCAAACATTGGAAAACAATTATGTTGGAAAGGTTTTACATCCTGGCTCATTCGCCGGTTGTCCACTCTCTGGAGAAGTCATGAGAGTTTGTAGTATGTGTTTCATACACAGTGATCCTAAGCCAGGGTTCTTGTGTTCAGCAGTGTTGCTGATAGTGAGAAAAAGGGTCTAGCCTGCCAAGTCTGATGCCTTTGATGACTGATGCAAAGCAGCCAGGCCTTAGGTTGTGCAAAAGCCCCTCTGTGTCTCTGCAGTGTGGGGGCGGCCTTGAAACAACCACCCTCCTCAGTCATAATCATCTTAAACAAGCTATCGCATTGTTTCGGAGCTTTGTTAACCACGTGTGATGTGCTTTTTTTGTCAGGAACAGGATAACGCCCCGCACGTTAACAATGGAGGAAATCTGAGCCGTGGGCTTGTGGGTGAGGTGTTTGATGAAAAGCTAGCACCAGTCAGTCGTTGCTGTTCACATTATTTCAGTGGAAATAGAAATGTTTTGAAAATACTCGGAAGATTATAACTGAGTGCCCTGGGCCCCAAAGTACTTGGCAGTGGCACCCCGTTACATTTCAAACATTTCAGTTTGATGTGTCATCAGGAAGACGTAGCTGAATTCTTCCGAGCTTTCCTGTTCAAATTAAATTGGTCATGCTTTTAGCCAGTACAACACAACATGTAACAAAATACCCTTTCACAGGGTTGAAAATTATGAGAGCTCCTCGGCTGTACAAACTAATTCCCCGAGCCCCATTTGTCCCTGACTCTTCCCCTCAGCCAGTGAGGATGAGGAAGAAACAACTCATCAGTGGATTTAAGGGCCTGCTGATGTGTAAACCAGAGGTTGAAATGGTGACTAAGGGCTGAGCAACAGAGTAAAGCTTACTAACCCAAACCCCAGGGCTTTTGTAGAGTATTCCTTTTATGGGGTCTCTCTCGGTGAAGACTCCAGCGGAGCAGAGTTGCTAGAGACATGACTAAGGCAGTAACGGGGTTGTTGGCAGGCAACGCTACGAAACAGTGGTTAGACCTACACAGAAATGAGCCTGTCAGCAATGGGGCTAAAAATAAGAAACCCTTAAGCAGAAAGGCTGCCTCAAAGAGCGTCTATCTCCTTTTGTTTAGATGAAGCGAGGAGTCCAGTGAGTGAGAGTTATCTGTGCTCTCTGTTGATGTGCTCCAACCTGGGCCTGCTTCTCTGCACTGGGAAAGAAAGCCCAACAGGGGATTCCCAAGTCACAGCTGCTTTCTCCTGCTGGAATGATGTGTGAAATGTGTGGGTTTCTTCGCTTGTGGTTGTTGTTTTTCTTTCTCTTTTCTCTGCCTCTCTTCTTTTCCAGGCATGGCTCAGTGACGGTCAGAGGGGCGGGTGGTGGTGAGGAGGAGGAGGTAGTGGTGGTGGTGGAGGGGGGAAGACATTGCGCAGTGAGTTAACAGCAGTGCGCCTTACCGCCCACTCCCTCTCCAGTCTTCCTTTCGTGCTTCCTGTGGGATTGAAGAGGAGTATGGTTTTAACAGGGAAGGAGAATGAAAAAAAGAGGGGAGGTTGGGGGGGGGGGGGTTGTCTTGGCTAGAATGGGCTTCAATAGGGAGAATGCCTGGACGTTAAAGAGGAAGTGGGTTGAATGTTGGAACATTTCAGGAGAATGGTGGGTGCATTATTGGAATTTAAATGGGGCTGGGGCTAATGGAGGTTGTGTGAGTTTTGGGTAACAGGAGTGGGATTGTTTGGTTCCTTTATGGAGGACTAATGGTCTTACCAACAGGGCATGTGGGAGAATTATTTGACTAATGTTATGTATCGCTTGATTATTTGGGCCATCATTTTGGAACTCTTGTATACTGGTCACAGCTGGAGAGAAAAAGGAGTGCAGCTGTGTTTAGCTAACGCCAATAAATCAACCTGTTGCCCAGTAATTTGTGCATTTTTCGATGATTCTTTCGATGATTTATGGGTTTTTAAAAAAATCTATTTTATCACTATTGGGTAATGCAACGCATCATCCACTATTGAGATAATGTGCTGTAGTCTTTAACCCCATGTACATCGATAGTATCTCTATTCTCTATATTAATTTGAACCCACGAATTTAATAAATAAATTGGTCTGAGTTAAAACCGGTTCTGGTTCTGGGATATGGACACATTTTGATGTCACAAGGTCTTAGAAATGGTGATCACAGTATGCAAGAGTGTGAGTATACATAGTGTATTCCTGTGTTTGTGCAGAACCTAAATCCACGGTTTCCTCACGCTAAGGTGGAGAGTAAACATTATGATGGGCCCAGCCACAGGTATCTGGAGTGTCTCACTGACTGGTAGAGAGTGCTCTTCAGGAGCGGAGAGTAAACATTAGCCTTTTTGGTCTTTATTTGGTCACTTTGCCTAGCTTTTAACAGACTAAACTTCACTGACTGTGCTCTAACTCAGGCAGGGCCAGTGAGCATAGTCACCAGAGTTGAACTGCTTCACTGGGATGCTTCATTTGCTTGTGCGCTACAGCAGGCTGCTCCAACGTTTTGTCCCCTTTGTTAGCCTTCAGGGAAAGGTCAGCAATGTTCATACATCAAGTGTGAGGCTTTACACCCGGTTTCCACAGTTTGACCCCACAGCCGGCTGCTATGTCCCCCATCTACGTCTTGGTTAGCTAAACCACAAACCACTCCTGACTCTCCTTTTTTTTTTTTTTTCCTCCCGTCACACTTCCTGTCCACCCGTTCTCCAGAACATAACGTTGTGTCCTAATAGTACGTCCTCCTCCTCCGCTGGAGACGACAATCAGCTGCCATCTGCTTCAGCATCACAGGGTAATGTCTGGAACTGACCCGGTGCAAAGATCAACTTCCTGAGATGTCAAAGGGGCTTGTGTTGTTGCATTCACTGGGGATAAGGAGGGAAAGTGGGGGGGTATCCTCTCGTCCTTACTGCCCCCTTTTTTTTCTTTTCTGAGGCCCCAAGATGTTTTCTCTAAGGGATTGGTGCATCTCCCACGCAAAGGAAGATTGTGTTTCCCCTGTACAGAGAGCAGGATATCAGGATTCTTTTTTTGTTGTCAAACTACAGAGTATATGAACATAGTACACCACCAAAGAACGCACACATTTTTTACTCGTGCTGCCTGCTGGTTTCGCCTATGATATGTGATCTCCTCCTGACTTTGGGCCAGTCAGAAAAAGTATGAGCTGAATTTACAGAGAGAATTTTAAAAAATGGCTTTTGTCCCCCTTCATTTACTGATAGTGTGCTTCGAGAGATTTATGCTTCTCTGAAATCTGAAGGTTGAGAAATTCGAGCTATTGCGAGTGAGCTACGACTTAAAACTGAAGCCAGTAAAAGCAGAACGTGTATTTTTTTTGTAATATCACTATTTTCTGCAGACATATGGGGACTTAACCATAATTTACATTTAAGGGAATAAATCTCTGCATCGATTTTGTTATCAGCGGAGAAAACGCTGCAGGTTGAGTTACATAAGATACTTTGCCGTAATGCTGTTGACTTGGAGAGAGAAATAAACAAGTCATGTCAGTTAGCATTGTTACTTCCCATTAATTATGTATAAGTTTTCACATAATGTAATTATCAGACTCTGGACACAGCTTAATTGAATTGCAGGTAGTGAATAAGAGGAAGAGAAAGCAGCAGGGCCATTTCTGTTGTCTGTAGAAAGCCATGAAGCATGATGATTTAAATGTATAGTAGATGGCTCAGTGTAGGAAAGGAAACCATTAGATGAGTTAGCGAAGTTTTTGCTGTGTCCCTGGAAGGTTTGGTTTACATTTGTGGACATTCAGTATTTCCTCTCGTGGCCAGAAAAATACAATGTTTCATCCAAACATTTAAATGCAACCTCAAAATGTGAATTTATTACAAACTTTCACCCTTTTCCTTTGGTTGGTTTTGGTACTTACCAGTGAGCATTTGATCTTACCGTGTTTAGTAAATGTGTCTCAAGTGTTTGTAACTTTTGTCTAAATTTTTGGTTTTATAACCCGCTTCACATGTTCCCCTTTTTCTCTGTCAAATAACTTTTCCAGCTTCAAAGTTCGACATTTTGCAAAATAAACATCAGAAACACCTTCAGCATAGACTGCATGTAATCCAATCCAAAGTTTGGAGGAACAAAAAAGTGTATTCACTTTCCTGCAGCAAGTTACGACCTACACCACTTTCATATCTGTCCATTAGCTTTGCCCGTAGTAGAAGAAATGTCATTTTTTTCTTAGGTTTAGTATTTTTTATAATGAATGTCAGTATATTTTAAGTTTCCTTATGATCTTGCGCTTTTAATACATGATTGAACAGACTTTTAAGCATTATATAATAAGATTTGAGCAATTAATCATCAATTATTTACAGCTCTTGGAGTAGTTCAAACACAGATCTGACCCGCCTTCTCTGTAGCAGTAACATGTGAATTCTCAATGGCAGTGCAGTATTTCAGTGTGTATGGAGTGCAGGCCTCAAATGATCTCACAAAAAGAGCATGGGCAACTTATTTTTCTGTAGTCGCACAGATCCTATAGCCTCAAGAAACAAATATCTACCACACACCCTTGACTTTCCCAAGTAAACATGAAAAGAGTGATATGTGACCGCACATTTCAACAAGCTTAGATGACTAATGATCAGGTTTATCGAGTCTTTTGTCAAGCTCTGACTCCCTGATGATCGCCGCAGTGCAATCCAAAGAATATCTTGCACTTGTCACAGTATTACACACTCACGCACATGCCAGTACACATACACACACCCCCACACCCCAACACTGAGGTAGAGATATACCAGATCTGCCACTCCTTGCTCTACCTCCTGGACATTTTAGTGACGACAATACAGCTGGAGGAAGTGAAGCAATCGGTAATTAGTCTTTGTCACAGTATCAGTTACGTCATTGCAGGCCCCACCTTTGCGTTTGAGCAGTTTGCAGACAGTAAGCTGTGTTTTTAGTATGTTTGATGAGTCAAAATTGAATCACTTGCACTGGAAAAAGACAGTTCCCAGTAATTTCCAGTCTGCCTGATCTTTCCCATAATAGCTGTTGTCTGTATGTTCCAGCAGAAATGTAGTTTGCTAGTTGCGCAACCTTTTTTATGACACATCTAACTCAAGTATTTGAATAAAAGATTTAAATTTTCATTTGTAGAGTTCTGTTTTGTAGCTTTTTTAGGTAGACGTATGAAGTCATATTTTAGTTGGACCTTCCATGTAGCTACACCCTCATCTTGTTTCTTTCTCATGTGCTGCAGCCTGATGAGGAAGTCCGTTTATGGTTGTAGAATATCAGGTCATTTACCACCTGCATGGAGTTATGAAATCAGCCGGACAGAGGAGAGTTGTTTACAGTGGTTATACTGCTGCTTGCTTGAGCAATCAACAGCTTTTTTTTTTTTCTTCCTTGTGCGCCACACAAGGCTGAGCCTCCGGTGCAGGAAGTTTGTTGAACCTTTACTCACCTGCCTCACTCAGCCTTTACTGCTCATCATAAATATTAACTGAACAAAACATTCAGACGGGAAGCAGACTGTATGATTGCAGCTGGGAGATACACATGTGCATCTATGTACTCCATATAGTAAAACAACAGATGAATGAACCCGTAGCATCCTCATTAGTGTTCATCATTTAGGATGTCCAAATCTGGTTGATTAATATGCACAGGCGCACAGTCATGACAACCTTTTTGTTTATTACAGTTTGGTTTCTCAGTCTGAGTAATAATTAGGGGGCTAATTACATCTCACATGGCTCCTCTAATTAAAACGGTCAGCCTGCTTTTGCTGGTCTGCCTCTGTTGCCGGGGCGTTAGGCTGCTGGACTGCAGGGATCATGTCAGCGAGATCCCTCAGGGACAAACTAATGAGGAAGAAGAAGAGGGAGGGTGAGAGACAGCTGTTTGTGCCTAATTCTCACTGATTGGGTGCTCAACTGCTGTCAGTTTGTGTGAATTCAAAACAACAACATGTGCTAAAAGCACAGTGGTCCTGGAAAAGTACAAAATATTGATTTCAGGTCGTTTTTATCGAGAACGACGATACATCTTTTTCTTCAATTTGAGCAGTCGGAAATGCCTCGGCGCAATTAAGTTAACTGTTATGTACAGTGCTACGAGGTGTGTCTCAGAATTTGGAGCACATGTTTTGGCTTTGTTTGCAGTCAAGAGCAGACACGTTTTGGAATGTGACCCAAGAGACGTTACAGCAGCGCTGCGATTTCTAATAAACAGGAGGAAGAATCTTCTGTTTTTCTGGACTCGTTGCTTAAACCGAAACACAAACATAAGATTTGAGAAAAATCAATTACATGCTTACTATGCGTGAGCACCGGCGTGTATGTATGGCTTTGCATGTGTGCGTGTGTTGCAGGGGTGTCGCTGTGTTCAACACAGCTGACTCTGTCTTCAATGCCAGTGAGAACCTGTCTGACCAGCTCAGGGGACAGAACAGAGGAAGACGACCTGATTTTTCAAGAAACACTTTCTTCCTTTTTAAAACTACAAGAAAAAGAAGCTCCTTGTGTCTTCTGCACTTATCAGTAATAGCGCCTTCCTTATCCAAACACTTTATTGCATAATGCCAGATAGGCTACATTATCAGCCCATAATTGTAGTCCTATGAATCTCTCTCGCAATGGTTTTGTTGTTATTGCAATATAAAACTCGAGAGAAACTGCATGAATCAGCATTCGATTTAAGCTTAAAGTTGTTATTTAGTCATGTCATGAACTTGCCCTAAAATCAAATATGCTTAAACAAGGGTGAAGCTATTGAGACAGATACAGTATTAATTATGAGACTTAGAGGGCTAAAATTCCCCCCAAAGAAACACACTGACAAATCTCATGGAATCTGTGACACACCGAATCTTTTCTCTGAAATGACACGACGGGTTTGGAGACGCTGGTCACAGTGGTTGTTTTAACTAGCCCGCATAGCTGTGGAAAGATTCAGGCCTTTGCCAGTGTAAATACAGCCAGCTCACTTTGACTCATGAGCCAGAATTTGCTTCGTTGCTGAGATTTGATTCCTATTGTAGATGTAACCCAGTTCGTGTATTTTCACATGAAAGCTGGCCAAGTTATGACTGTCCAGATCAAATTCACAAACAGAGACATACACAGAAAGGCATAAATTGAGCCAATGTGTTACATAAGGAGTGAATGTTTCTGACTGATAGCACTGTGAGCCCTGCGTGAATTCTTTTGTGACATTGCAGATTATATACCACCACTTTGCATCTTATGTTTCAACACTCAAATAAATCCAAATTGTTTCTTTGTCCCTGCAGTATGCCAAGGCTTCACCAATCGTTTGAACCTTCTGGCATCCGGAGAGGACCATTATCAAAACATGGTGAAGACCTACAGCAACTGCACTGTGGTCCTGGAAAACCTGGAGATCACTTACATGGAGGAGCACCATGACCTGTCCTTCCTCAGGGTAAAGGCTGTTCTCTGTTAGCAGTGGAGCTTAAACATGCAAATACCAGATGGGTCGAAGGTTCCTATTATCTTTTTTGGTAGTCACATTGGTGGTCTGAAGTCAGTTTGCCAGACATTGTTCCTATTACTTCAGTGCAAATAATTAAAATCAGTGGAAAGTCCGTAGTGACGGATGATTCAGTGTGTTTATGACGCTCCGGTTGGAGCTTTGCTTGAAATCTAGTTGTAACGATAAGGCTGTGAACACTGGGCAGATGTCACGAGGGACCACACACACTCTCGTACGAGCTTGTACACACAAACAGAATAACATAGAGTCAGCAGATATCATGCAGTAGTTCCAAGGGTTTAATTTCCACTAGCAAGGAGGGGACATGGCTCCTGTGCTCTACTCTGAATAGAGTAAAGCATCATTCTGTAGGAGCTGGTATTTTTTGTGATATAGCATCCCCAGTTTCAGTGTGCATTACCATTATGGTAAATATGAACAGTTTAATTATGATTGCTCATAATCAAAAACTAGTGAATCAGCAACTGTGCTAACAGCCAAACATCAGTCAGTTACAACAACACAAGACAAAGCAGCCAGCTGATGTTACTTACGGGTCTAACAGCACAGTCCTGTACATATTTCTTTGGTAAAAATCATTGAATTTGGGTGTGTGTAGTTATAGTATTCTACTAAATGCTAGAATAAAACACCAGGCAGTAAACCAACTCCACTCTTTTCTTCCACAGTCTATTGAAGAAGTGGGTGGCTATGTCCTCATTGGACTCAACTCAGCACCAAGGATTCCTCTGGAGAACCTGCGCATCATTCGAGGTCATTCACTCTATGAAAGAGAGTTTGCTCTTACTGTGCTTGGCAATTTTAACAAAAGTATGGGTCAGGGCACCAGTGAGCTTCTTCTAACCAGCCTGACAGGTAAGACCAGCAGTTTGGACAGAATTTCTTGTAGATAAAATCTACAGTATGTATTATTAACCAAGTTATGAAAATATTGATGGGTTGTAGAGACGATCTCACGTATCGGTTTTCTTTTGCAGAAATTCTCAAAGGTGGTGTGAAGTTTTGGTCCAACCAGCTATGCAATGTGGAAACAATACAGTGGTATGACATTGTCAATACTGACAGCAATCCCACCATGAAGCTCCCACTGGCCAGCAACAATCCACTTTGTAAGTAATACATGTCACAGCCGAGAGCTAAGACCGCAAAGTCATTTCTGATATCGCTTAAGTTGGTTAAAAATGTGTCCTGTTTATTTCTTGTCTGATTTTACAGGTAAAAAATGTGACTCCAGCTGCTTCAATGGGTCATGCTGGGCACCTGGTCCTCAAAACTGCCAGACCCGTGAGTTATCATTTTTGATAGAAATAAAACAAAACTCAAGTAACTATGCTTTTTTCAACCTGAAATCTATAATTAATTTTACTTAATATATTGTTGTTAGTCCTTAATTATGGTGTGGTGTATCACTAAAAACAGCTGTTGCCATGTATTGAGAAACAATGGGTCTCATTCATGTTAGGATAAGATAAGATAAGCCTTTATTTATCCCCAGTCAGGTGTTGCGATAAATAGATAAATAAATAGAGAGGCACAGTTGGCAGGTCAAAGTGATTGGCTAGTCTGCAGACTTTTTCAGTCAAGCTTCATTGTTAAAATATAACTTCAATATTACTAATAAATGATAATAAATACTCGCTGCGGGTCATTACACTGAATCTATCCCATTCTTTTTTTCTAGTAACAAAGCTGAACTGTGCACAGCAGTGCTCTAAGAAATGCAAAGGACCTTCACCCAGTGACTGCTGTAATGAGCATTGTGCTGCGGGCTGCACAGGACCGCGGCCCACCGACTGTCTGGTGAGAGAAAGACACCTTCATATGGGTGACAGGAGTAATGATATTATCAAGGCGCTGGGGTAGAATAGAACAACAAAGCACATCTACATTAAACCTGGATGAGAAGCATCTAACAAAACAAAGCCCTCACTCAGCAGCATCTGTTTTTATGATCAGAAGTATTGTTATTGGTTTCAGTACCAATGAGACAAGTGCTGATTAAATCTTTCATTTGGCAGCGCCTCGAGTATCAGCGTCTGCTCTCCCTCTCTGTGCAGCTCTGATGATAGAAGCCAAGGCTGTGATAGAGGAATGCAGTGTTATCATTAGTTTGGGGCTCTGTTATGGTCCCAGTGTACTGGATGACTTTTGTTTGTGCTGCAGGCCTGTCGGGACTTCCAGGACGACGGGGTGTGTAAAGACGCCTGCCCAGGCCTTATGCGCTATGACCCCAACCTTCACCAGCTGGTACCCAACCCAGATGGAAAGTACAGCTTCGGGGCCACCTGTGTTAAGACCTGCCCACGTAAGAACGGCGATGAGCAGAGAAACTTTTTGCTCGTCTAGACACTGATATATTTATTATTTTATATAAAAACACACACTGTTGTAGCTGTTGTCTTGACAGTCCAGATAAATAAACTAAAACTAGTAGGCTTTACTGGCCAATATGAAACATCATGCATGACTATGAGTTTTTTCACGTTGTGGTATGTTGAACAAGAGCCCAGGTTGTCCTTCAGTGTTAGACATTCAGTGGTTACAGTTAGTCTCAGTTTAATTATAAACTGTATAAACACAGAAAGAAAATGATTGAGTTTCAAGGCGTGTTAATGCAACACTACTCCTTCTCAGTTTAACTTCCCCAAATCTTTCCCAGTATTACTCAGTCTATAATGAATGGCTTGCAGCATTATTATGTACCTATAGTCATACTGGTTGTATAATTCATATCGGTTATTAATGCTGAAAAGCACATTTGATCTTTTCAGGCTTTTTGTGCATACAGATTCTTTGTAACGTTCAACCTATAAATGAAGATAATGACTGTGGAGTAAACAGCTTATACTTTGCAATCATTCCAGATAACTATGTTGTGACTGATCACGGAGCGTGTGTACGGACGTGCAGTGGTAACACATACGAGGTGGATGAGGGAGGAATCAGGAAGTGCGCCAAGTGTCGCGGACTATGCCCAAAAGGTATGGGCTTAAGCTGTCACTGTGCAGCCTTTTCTGAGTCATATACACAATATAGTTTGCAGTGGTGGAACATTTACTCAAGTAAGGTTCTTTATCAATGGTACTATTTTGTGCAATTTAGACATTAGCTCTTTACTTTATTACATGTTGGGAAATACACATATTCACTTTCTTTCTGAGGGTTGGATGAGAAGATCGATACCACTCTCATGTCTGTATATTAAATATGATGCTAGCTGTTACAGTTAGCTTATCATGTAACTCCCCAAACTACAACTTATCATTTTTAACAAACATCATATAACATATTAATTAGTGATCTATAGAAGTGCTGGTAGGTGGATTTTGTTACCTTTGGACAGGGCCAGGCACGCACTGTTTATCCAATCATAGTCCAATATCATAATGATATAATAATAAAACACTTTAAGGGAACATATTGCTGAGTATAGTTGTAATGCTTATTCTCATAGTATAGTATAGTATAGTTATAGTACTCCTTATGCAATAGTAAGTAAGTAATAATAATAGTACTATAATAGTACTAAGTAATAATTAGTACTTTTACTACACATCACTTTGTGGTATTGCTTCTTTTACTGAAGGGTCTGAACTACAGTAGCACAGTTTGCTTTCTTCAAAATGTTCTGCTCAGTTTTATATAAGATAAGAGTGAGATCAACAGATTTCAAATCAATATTTATTCATTTTCTTAATTTTCTACAGTGTGTGATGGACTTGGAACGGGACACTTGATTAACACCCTGTCTATCAATGCCACCAATATTGACTCCTTTAAAAATTGCACCAAAATCAATGGTAACATTGCTATCATCCACACATCGATTCATGGGTAAGTCAAGGGCCTTATCAGCATTCATGTTCATCTATATCAACTCTACCAGGTACCTTAACTAATGGTCAATGTATGTTCTTATTATTTGTAGGGATTCATATACCAAAACACCAAAGATGCAGGCTGCCCAGCTTGATGTCTTTAAGACAGTTAAAGAAATTTCTGGTAATACTGTGAGACCTGAGTAATGCATGACACATTAAACTCACACCAAAGAGTTTCACAATTTAAAAATCCATTTGTTGCTTCAGGATTCTTGTTGATTCAAACGTGGCCAGAGAACCTGACCTCACTCAGTCCTTTTGAGAATCTGGAGATCATTCGAGGACGAACTAAGCGGTACGTTCCTTGTAAAGACTAAACACTGGATCATAAGATGAGTAGTATTCAAGGCTGTTCAAAAAACCTTTGCTTTTTTTCTTCTCTCCTTTTTCTTTTTTTTTGTAGCGGTAGCCACAGTCTGGCTGTAACTCAGCTCGGTATCAACCACCTGGGCCTTCGCTCCCTCAAAGAAATCAGCGATGGAGACGTGGTCATCATGAAAAACCACAACCTGTGCTACGTCAAAAACAGCCACTGGAAGGGACTCTTTAAATCAGCCAGCCAAAGTGCTAAAATAGACGAGAATGCTAATGAAGCCACATGTGGTAAATTTAATTTTGTTTCCCCCACACTGAATTTAGTCCGATCCTTTGATGTTTTGTTTTGTAACGTCTGATTACGTAATGCACGAGGCAGATTTGATTAATGAAGTCTAATTTCAAAATTGGATAATTATGCGGGAAAGATCTCTTTTTGAGATTCCATCTTTGTTTTCAGCTCTGTGGAACAACACTTGTGATAGGAAATGCACCACAAGCGACTGCTGGGGTCCAGGCCCAGGCATGTGTTTCGCCTGCCGTGACTACAGCCGTGATGGAAACTGCGTTGACTCCTGCAACATCCTGGAGGGGTAAGGGAGGAATCTGGGTTTTAATGCTTTTTTAATCTCAGAAATGCAGTGTTCCTTATTTTGTACAAACAAACAATCCGAACTGTGCTTAGATCTTTGTGCTCTACAGTTAACTCCTTTTAAAGTCTATTTTCATACCACAAGCATTTCCAGACTATGACATTAGATGTGGGGATTTGTTATTGAGGCAATTCTCAGTCCAAATATGATCCAAGGTATTTTGGAGTTAAACCTCCAGTAGATATAAGACAAACACTGCCGCTGAAATGGCACGTTCACTGACATGTGTTTATCTTTGCGGATCTCTGTCAAACATTGAATCTCGGCATGCTTACAATTTAACTCGTGCCCTCAAAAAAGGCGATCGAGAATTTCGCTTCACGTGTAACTGCTTGAAATGTGGTGCACCGGCGATGAGAGTCTGTCAGCTTTTGTTGTTTGTTTTCGCAGAGAGCCGCGGGAGGCCGTCGCCAATAAAATCTGCGTGGAGTGTCACCCCGAGTGTCAGCGCATGAATGGGACTGCAACCTGCAGCGCGCCTGTATGTGTGTCATACAATAATTAAACTCTTATTATAAACATCCACAATAAACAAAAACACATGAACTATTCACTTTGTGAACATTGGTTATGAAACTAAAATGTCAACAATAGATTAGTGTGATTTGTGCCAGTTCTCCAGAGCAGTTCAGCCACAAGACGTGTTGCGTGATGGCTAAGAGGTGTGCGATCTAGTTAGTGCTGTGTCTACTTTTATACACTCTCATCTTTGGCTGAAAACAACAAGCACAAGTCTGTTGATGAATATGTAACTCCAGGAAATGTGGCGTATCATTATTGTATAGTACAGACTGAGAGAAAGTATTAAATTTCAGTACTTGAAAACAGAGTTGTCCTGACCTAAATCTGAAGCACCTAACAATACTGGGTGGATTTTCTTTGCTAAACATTTGCATTTTTATAGGGAAGATGTCTGCAGCTTTCTCTGAGAAATTATTACTATGAGACAGTGCGGTTTACATAATATTTACTACTCCTCTCAAGAGAATTGTAAACATCATGAGCCTGTTTTTTTTTTTTTTTTTTTTAACTTCCAGGGTTCTGAAAACTGCACAAAGTGTGCCAACTTCCAGGATGGACTGTTCTGCGTGTCTCGGTGTCCCCAAGGTGTGCTAGGGGAGGATGACATGCTAGTGTGGAAATACGCAGATGAGAGGAAAGTGTGCCAGCTATGCCACAAAAACTGCACTCAAGGGTAAGAGCATTGTTTAGCTTAACCTGAGAACTGGCGCTTTATTTTTCCTGTGGTGCACTGCAAACATTTGTCTGTCACAATGATGATGCAGTAACTTAATCCAAGCTGGAAGGGTCAGCTGCAGTTCTCTTGGCACAGAGTGGAGAGAGGTCGGCCTTTAGCATGAGGTGATTTGTTTGTTGAGATCAGTGATGATGATAATTTAGGAGAGATGTCGTGGGCTAACATTAAAGGAAAGTACCAGTGATTTACTTGGAAATTGTTATATTTCACATTACTTTTGCTCTTTTTTTTCAAAGCGTACCCTCGTTTTGTATACCCCTGAATGTTTTTGCCATTCATTTCCATCCATTTCAGTATTCACTGGACGGAGCTCTGCACTGCATTATAGAGCAGAGATGAAAGCACATTTAATGTCGGCACTGATGGATAATCAGCATTCAGCCATTGTGGTGGCTGGATGGTGTAGTGATGAGTAAGGAGAGAAGTGGTTCAGGGGCACCGTGTCCTTTTTAATCCACTGCGATGATGGGCTTGTGTAACTTCTGCAACTTTTGATGAGAAAAATATGATGAAGTTTTTTCCACAACTTTCATATTATATATTTTTTTAAGTTTAACAAACCCCAGTTGACCCAAGTTACTGATGCATCCATTCAAAGTATTTATTTATTCAACAGAATTACAGTGAGGTAATTGTTGTTCAGATGGTAATAAAGCACTTGAGTGTTGTATATTTGTAACAAATTACTTGGAACTTTGTTGCTTTTACTGGCAGGAATCAGAAATCTTCTCATTGTTTTTGCACTCGCGTGATGGATTTTCATGAAATGAAACATGTTAGGCAACACAGAAGAATGATTGTTTTTTTGTTTTTGATGGACACTGATTGCAAAGCATTTCCTCAACTGTTTAGTGTCATAGATAAAACAATGTGACTGTATGATGAAAGCATAGTGATTTTATGGTTACATCAAATTTTTTTTGCATTGATTTTCTCTACAGGTGCTCTGGTCCTGGTCTTCAAGGCTGCCAAAATAAAAGGTGAGTAATCCCGTAACACTTGTCATTGATGCTGAAGTATACACTGACTTTGCCAGAGTTTGGCACCTCTCCTTGTTTACTGACTTTGTAAATGTGCTCTGTTTTCTATCCGTGTTCTTAAATCATTTTCCACCCGTCTCTCAGCACTTCTGGTCTTTCCATGATTGCGGCTGGTGTAGTCGGTGGACTCCTCGCTGTTCTTATTGCGGGCCTGTCTGTCTTTGTGTTGCTACGCCGACGCCACATCAAGAGAAAGAGAACCATGCGCAGGCTCCTCCAAGAAAGAGAGGTAAGATGAGGGAGGGAAGTGAGTCACCACCTCACAGGAAGACATCGTGATATTAAGACACCAGGGTTATTTTACAGAGATATGAGCTGTGCTGTTGGCAAGAGACTTTGTAAGATATTTAATCCTTCTTTTCCAGCTGGTTGAACCTTTGACTCCAAGTGGGGAGGCACCAAACCAGGCTCTGCTTCGGATCCTGAAGGAACCTGAATTTAAGAAAATCAAAGTGCTTGGATCAGGAGCTTTTGGTACAGTCTACAAGGTAATACCAGGCTTCAGGTTTGTGTCTGTAAACACGTTGTTGTTAAAATTACATTCAACAACACTGAGCTTTATTGAAGCTGGAGCTCTGGAGTACTGAATGTGCCAAGTCAACACCCATCAGTGTTTTCACTCTTCTACATCTGTTGTCAATTTTTCAATTAAAAGACACATTTTTAAGTCGCCAGATCATGCATGAGTGGCTCTACTTTCAGTTTCAGTGCTGCGCGTGTATATACTGCGCGCGTGTTTGTGCATGCGTGTGTGCGTGCATGTGTGTGCGTACGGGCTTATTATCAATATGGGGACGAAAGAATGGTCTCTGCAAAGTTAACCATCTATTTTAGGGTTGATTTTATGTCAAGGTTAGGTTAAATCCCCAGAGAAAGAATGTGAGTCAACACAACGTTCTTATTACAAAAACATGAGTGTGTGTTGGCTGGTTGAATTTTTATCTTTGTGAGGACCAGTTTGGGTTTTAGACCTTGAATTAGAACATGCAAAGTAAGCAATTTTTTTTCAAAGGGCAGAGGTATGAGTTTGGTTTAAGTTATGGTTCGGGCAAGGGTTAGGGTTAACCATTTAGTTGTGATGGTTAGGTTTAGCCAGCGGTCATGAAAAGGAAGTCATGCTGTAAAAAGTCTGGCATTTATAACTTTACCTAAGTAGAAGTACACAAAATGTACTGTAGCATTTAATGTTTTAGCTTGTTGAAGTGGAGATCATTTAAATGCATTTATTTACATTTGACAAAGTATAGAAAACATATAGACAAAGTAAGAATACAAAGAGTTTGTGGGTAATGCTGAACTCATGCAGTACGTACAGTATGGCAGCATTTGCTGTTGTGCTTCTTATTTTTTATATAAGCATATGTGTTTATGTGGTGATTTTAGGTGTAACTACAGCATGTTAAACAACAAACTTGTTTCCATACAGGGCCTGTGGGTTCCAGAGGGAGAAGATGTGAAGATCCCAGTGGCCATTAAGGTTTTGAGAGAGGCCACATCACCAAAAGCAAACAAAGAGATCTTGGACGTAGGTTTCTTGATTTATGTGGTACATACTTAGTATTCTAAACTTACTGTAATACTGAGTCATAGCTTTAAAAGTCTTTCATTTACCAAACTACTTCAGTAAAGTGTGTACCACTGGTGGGAAATGACAGTGGAAATATAGAAGTTAAAACTATGCACATTTTTTTTTTTCTTTTTATAATATTTTGACTTTGGTTAAAAGGGCTCCGAAGTACGTCAGTGCGTTGCACAAAGTTGAGTGACAATTATTGCTTCCCAGATGTCAATTTAAGTGTAATTTACCGTCTAATTTACAGCACATGCAACTTTATTTGAAACTAATGACCACTTATTTCCCTTCTAACAGAGAACGTGTCATGTTTTTACACAGTGACCCTCTTACAGGGCTGTAGGAAATGGGATTAATTCATTCGAGGGCTGTGTGTGGGCGTTGGTGTGTAATCCAAGGCTGAGGTGTGCTGGAAAGGAATGCAGTCCTGTAGCCACACTGAGAAAACAGCCCATTCAAAACGCAGTGTGCGAACGGCTGAATGTACATCTCGGATCCTGTGATTTTTGCGGCCGTGTTGCTCAGTCACTTTACATCTGGAAGTTGTGGTGGACATGCACGTCCTCTGAACTTCATGACTTCAGGGCTTGTTTTTAAAAGCGCTTTGAAGCCTCTTTCTCATCAGACTGTCAGAATTACAGAGCTCCTAACAATCAAGTGGCTATTTACTGAACAATTTGATACTGTAATAAGCATGTACAAAATATTTGGGGTACAAGTAATGCACTCATGACTGGGAACGTACTAAATAAAGCTGGGTTTGAACTGCTGTTTGCATCATTCTACTTGTAGGAGGCTTGTTGTTGGTGGCCAGTGATTATCCCCATGTTTTCTTTCTTTGTCTCTTTCCTGTTATGACAACTGAAAATCTTCCCTTCCCTTAACTGAGACACATAACATATGCTTGACTGGGTATGACTGCTGCTAAGAAACGTATCAC
The DNA here is from genome assembly GCA_028641955.1 of Protonibea diacanthus. NCBI lineage: Eukaryota > Metazoa > Chordata > Actinopteri > Sciaenidae > Protonibea > Protonibea diacanthus. The sequence goes on along the minus strand of CM053988.1, from coordinate 16,421,225 downwards.
CTAACACTGGATACATGCACAAATCTTGTGTTTCTTAGGCTGTTTTGAGAATGAATGTGGACGCTTCCACCAATGTCGGTTCAGTGAAGTATGGAATAGTAATATATATATATATAATAATATAAGATGCTCTCCTTAAACGCAGAAGATAAGGAGGTTGTTTTGTACTTTGTGTCACCTGACAGCATCTAATTAATATTATACATTGAATGGAAAAAAAAAAATTCATATGTCCACATGTGCACCACAGGAGGCTTATGTGATGGCCAGCGTGGAACATCCCCATGTGTGTCGTCTGCTTGGCATCTGCCTGACTTCCACGGTGCAGCTCGTCACCCAGCTGATGCCGTACGGCTGCCTGCTGGACTATGTCAGAGAGAACAAAGACAATATCGGCTCCCAGTACCTGCTCAACTGGTGTGTGCAGATATCCAAGGTAAGAAAGAAACCAAGTAAGGGCATCGGGTTACATGGTAGGATTTCTGCACACTTACAGTATATATTAAGTAATATAAAAACTTGCAATAAAAATATTGTTTGTGATACACGTGATAAGCAAAAGCAACTGAGCTTTGCTGCAGACGAAGCAGGTTTTTTTTTGCTTATGCAACAGTACTTGCTGCCTTTAACTGCTAAGAAATGGTTATTAAATGATATGAGTCATCTGGTGTTGACGACAAGGCTGTCAATACAGTATTTTATCATGTCTGATCAAGCAGTGTTTTTATGTTTTGACATCCGTATCAGGTGTACGATGCTTGTGTAAAGACTTATATTTAATTGTTTGTTTGACAAAAGGGTATGAACTACCTGGAGGAGCGCCACTTGGTACACCGTGACTTGGCAGCGAGAAATGTCTTGGTGAAGACTCCGCAACATGTCAAGATCACCGACTTTGGCCTGGCCAAACTCCTCAATGCAGACGAGAAAGAGTACCACGCAGACGGTGGAAAGGTTGGTTGGAGATTTTAAAAAAAGTAGTCTGCAGTGTCTGTCTGTCATTAATATTTCACCAGATCATCTTTCAGTTTTGTAGTCATAGATTGTATGCAACTATAAATATCCATATTTTTTGGTTTTGTAGCCTGTTACGATTGTTTGTCAGACAGATGGCTTCCTGTAGATGAATGATGAATTTTTCCATGTCTTGATGGAATTTTTGCATTTGTAGTTTTGCTCTAGACTGTATCTAGATAAAGTAATCTAGTAAAAATAGTCCTGTCAGTGAAGCAAGCTCCAAGAGAAATGAAAAATCAGATAAGTTTCTCTTATCAGTCTTTCTTTGTGCAAGTGAATGCGCTGTTTCCCTTGCAGAAGAATGTGTCCTACTGTGTTTACTTGTACCTACAGGGTGACCTATAGACTATAGTACGCAGTTTTGATCATCATGATTTTCCCTTAACACGATAATTCCCAAATATTTGGATTCTTTTGCTTAACTTGTTCAAAATCCAGTAATCTGTAGTAAGGTATATATTGACCTATATTAGTTTATTACATTATCAGAACTTTGTTATATCTGTTTTTTTCCCTCCAAACAGATGAAAGAATCATTCTGACTGGTAATATAATTCAGGATTCAGTTTCTGTCCTGAGATTTTACTGCTTGTCCTCACCAGGGGCGCACACGTGGAGACCCAGTCCAGTTCTTTGAAAATGAATCTGGACAAATTTGGACTGGATCTCAAACTGTGCTAACCTGCTATTGTTGAGATTTGCTTCATTTGTAGTTGCTATTCTGAAACATGCTGTTAATTAAACCTCACAGGGCAGTTTTCCAGACAAGGATTAAACCCTGTGTTATAGATTAAGCCTCGTGTTGTGAGTAGAGATATCGACTGAAAAACATCTTCAGTCTGGAGCCAGACTTAATCCTTATGCAGGAAACCATCCCTGAAATCATTTTTTAAGCTTTGTGATGACAGCATACCGCTCCTCAGCTCCTTTAAATTGCAAACTGTATCAAAAAAACTTTTTTTTTTTCCATTTTTGAAATTTTAATCTATGTTTGGACTTTTCTGTAACTTCATGAAAAAAATGGTGGATTTTTGTATTTATGATGTATGCCTGCACCACTAGGTGACAGCACTGTTCTTTACACACTGTGTGGTAAAGACATTCAGTTTAATAAGCAACACAGTACTTTGAATAAACAAGCCAAAATTTGACTAGATGTTACTGTGGCACAAAATTAAGTTATTACTCTTGTTAACAGCCTATTACAGATATTGCTGTTGAGAGTCAATTGACAAGTGTACAGCTGAGGCTGCTGTCTTAATGAGCTAATAAACCCTCTCATCATCGCTCTTTTAAAACTCCCCTGCAAACACAGGAACGTAAAATGTTCCCAGCACAAATTATTTGCTAAAAAAAATGAAGCGGAGTATTATTAAGACTGCAGGAAAATATTCTCTTTTAGGTCGGTGAGCCCTTTATCATGTTAAGTGCAAATCTACAGGCATAGTCCGTTATTGAAGCAACTGTAATATTTGGAAATGATACAATGACAATACTTTTTGTCTCACAGGTACCAATCAAATGGATGGCTCTTGAATCTATCCTGAACAGAACATACACACATCAGAGTGACGTGTGGAGTTACGGTATGTCTCTCTGTTGTGAATACAGGCCCTGCCTCTGGCCAAATGAACCACCTGTTTGCAATTCAGATTGAGATCCTTGTGTAACTTCAGATATGTAAAACAGCGAAGCTTCCCTGAGCTTTCACAGTCCTCCTGAGTATTGGTGACAGTCTCACTGGAGAAATATTTATTCATTGCTAAATAAAGTGTTTTAACAGTGAGTGGGGCAAACAGACGAAGGACGTTTTGAAGATTTGGATAGGATGTTGTTTTTGGATCTAATAAAGCTTGTCAACATTTTAAAACCCAGAATGAGAAGGGAGAACATCTTGCTAGCATCTGCGATTTTAGGACACTGATAGCACACACCTACACACCAGCAGTCTCAGATGGACAATATCACGTCATAGACTGTTGGCACGACCCACATAAACAGTTCTTCCAGCCCAGGAGGACATATATGCACAGATGCCTACACACACACATACACACACACACACACACACACACACACACACACACACAGCTTTCACGAGTGGGCCACTTTCCAAATCTTCTTTTCCCAAGGTTTTGATTATGTCTTCCGCTCAATATGGCAAAAGCATCAGTAGACCCTGGCAGAAGTGACGAGCTTCCTTTCCTCCTTTTCCCTTCATCAGTTCCTCCAACACAGAGATGCATCCTGCTAACTCCCACTCCTACACACGAGAGCCAATTTGTCAACATTTCTATTTTGATACTCCGTGTTATTTGGAAAGCTTACATCCTGCCACTCTCATTTCTTCTCTTTTATTGGGAGCGAAACAAAGTGAATGACAGCTCATCAGACTGACACATACCGACTGTCCTCCTTTCTCTAGGTGTAACCGTTTGGGAGCTTATGACATTTGGGACCAAACCGTATGATGGGATTCCAGCTAGTGAAATAGCTGGTGTCCTGGAGAAGGGAGAGCGACTGCCTCAACCACCAATCTGTACCATAGATGTCTACATGATCATGGTGAAATGTAAGCTTGGAGGGATTCTGGTTGAAACACTCATTCGCATGATATCTTCCTGTTGAATCTACTAATTTCTGATAATTTCCTCACAGATAATGTCAAAGTTTCATCGTATCTTATCTTATCTGTCTCATAATTATATCTGCTGACGTGTCTGTGCAGGTTGGATGATTGATGCTGACAGCCGACCTCGTTTCCGGGAACTAATATCTGAGTTTACAAAGATGGCTCGAGATCCTTCTCGTTATCTGGTTGTTCAGGTATAATTTTACCTCAGATCTTAAATCTTAAATCTCTGATGATTTGTAGCACATACACGAAGCTGACTGGGTTAATTGTATTTCTCTTCCAGGGTGATGACCGCATGCGCCTGCCGACTCCCTCAGACACTAAATTGTACCGCAGCCTGATCAGCGGGGAGGACATGGAGGACGCCGTGGATGCAGATGAGTATCTGGTCCCGCAACGTGGCTTCTTCAGCAGTCCGAGCACCTCCCGCACCCCGCTGCTTCACTCCACAGTAAGCTACTTCATCTAGAGAATGGATGAGATGTGATCTCTGTCTTAGGTGACCTTTGTGGTTCCCAGAGTCCATTTTTGTTGTCTTTGTCATGTACCTATGAGCGATGTCGCTGGTTTGATTCCAGTCGACAACTTTCGCTGCACATCTTACACACCCCTCGCTACTCTCTCTCTCTCCATTTCCTATCTGCATATCTTCGCTGTCCAATAAAGTTAATCCTCCTCCCAAAATATAAATAATTACTCAGGGCAAACAATCATGCAAACTCAATTATTAACAAATATTAACACCACTGGCCTCTGAGTCACATGTGGCTACTGCCTGTGTGTGTAGAACTTCCACAAGATGGCGTAGTTTGACTGAAGATGCATCCAACAGTACTTGTAAACAACACAAGATATTTTTTTATGATTATCCACCAACAGTGTTATTACAAATCACACTGACTGTCTTAGTAGTGTGTTCTCAATAATAGTCAAAGGGCTCAATTCAGAGGTGCAGTCTAGGACAACCAAGCTGATCCAAGAGTAAAACAATTATGAAAACCAAAGTGTTCAAAAAGACATAAATGTTGTATTGTATATACTACACTGTATATATAAGTGGACTACTTCTATATCAACTAAAAAGGCCCTACCAGGAGATTAGATACTGGGCTACAGTTGCATTTTAACAATAGCAGCATTTACTTCTAATTGTGTAAGAATGGGGTAGAATATTGTCATAATATTTTATGCTGTGAACTTTCAGCCTTAGTAGAGTCAACTGAAAAAAAAAAGCAATGAGTCGGCACATGTAATGAGCCACAGATTCCTTACAGACGCACACACCAGACTCACTCACGTTGACCCTCTCTATCCAAACAGTGAAAGAGGAATACCAGCTGCTTTGGAGGCAGGATAGAGTTTCCCAGAAAAAGCAACATGAACTGATTAAAAAAATTGCACCAGCAGAGCAACACTTCACCAACATGCAGTCATTTAATTGTGCTATTTTAACTGTGTTTTTGGGAAGTGGAATTTCTGCATAAATCATTACCCTGTGAGTCAGAATGGAGGTAAATGCAGTCTTCTTCTTGGCTTGTTGAAAGTAATTAGCCTCCACTTGAAGCAGCAGCAGCAGCTGCAGAACGCTGACTGTTTAACTGAATCCAGGTGATCACACAGAGAAAAGAGAGTTGTTCTAAGTGGCCAGGCGTACCTGGCCTGAACCCTGCAGACCCCAGTTGCCCTCATTCTGTTTAAGAGTCACCAGTGGGACCATTTCTCCTCCTCCTGAACCTGCCCACTCTTCCTCATCAGCATCCCCTCTCCCACATTTCCTCCCAGGTGCCCTTTGATTGATGAGAGCTGAGTGAGCAGAACTCTTCTACCTCAGGTTCAGTGAAGGCCGTGCGTAGGTCTGGCTCTGCTACCTGGGATTATTGCCGGCCACTGACAGCCTGGTTAGCTCATATGAGCTTTAAAGTTTGATTACCTTTGCAGGCAACCAGGCAAACTTTTTTTAAAATCTCCGTCCAACAAAAGCTCAGCATAAGCCTGCTTTTGCTATATCGGTGTTGGGGCATGGCCCATTAAGGGTCGAGACATTTTTTTACACATGGTTGCTCCTTCAGCGTGTTTAATTTCCTTTTCTTGTTAAAAGTAATTGCATTGCCATAGCTGTCACTCTTTTCTCTTTATTTTCTCGGTTTCCATGGTTTTAATGTGCATTCACATAGTCCTTTGACTGGAGAATCTGACAGACACAACAAAGCTTGTCATGTTGCTTGAACGAATATGAATCTGCTCGGTGGACGTTTATTTCGATTGTAATCAGCTTGTACTTAGATGACAGTTATGGTTCCTTGGGTACCATTAAAAACACATTATCACTCTTCAAAGGAAACTTAATATCCCCTGAGAGGCTTTAAGATATTTTCTTTTTTGGCCTTTTTGGGCTTTATTTGACAGAAACAGCTTGAAGAGTGACAGGGAATGTGGGGAGAGAGAGATGGGGAATGACATGCGGGGAAGAGCCACAGGTCGGATTTGAACCCTGGCCCGACGCGGCAAGGACTGAGCCTTTGTACATGGTGCAGATGCTCTACCGACTGAGCTAAACGACACCCCGTCCCCTGAGAGGCTTTAAAATAAATCACAATGACTGAAAGAAACACACTCACTTCAAAAATAACTATACTTGATGTGACAAGCAAAGTGAAAATGAACAAAAATGAAGGATATACCAAATCAAAAATTGGGCACAACAGACCATCTTTGTGTTGTGCATCACACTAAAGCTGCCTGTTTAGTTACATTTGAAACATTTCTCACTTAATGTCTGCTCCATGGATAATAGAGGTGAATCCAAATGTGTTAGAGATCTATGAGACTCAGTTCCCTGTTCTGCATTTACTGTGGCGTTATCATGAGACATGAAGTTTATATTTTCTGTTTTGCAGAGCCTCAACAGCAGCACTGGGACTTGCAACAGCAGAAATCCTTTATTGGTAAGATAAATCAATTAAAACTCCACTTAGAGAAAATGACTTTCCTCTTTGTGTTTTACTGAAAGTGTCACAGCTCTAAACACCTTTGCCCTACGTTGCAGAATGGATTCCCGAGCAGAGATGGAAGCACCGTACTTCGTTATATTCCCGACCCCACCGACAAACAATTAGATGAGGCTTTCCAGCCAGCTCCAGGCAAGTATTCCCAACTGCAAAACCACCTCTTTTTCATGTCATTCAAATGAATCTCAGCAGAGCTCTCCCCTTGTCCCTGTATTTGACTCAGTGAGGTAGGGGGACATCTGGTGGACAAGAAGTGTATTGCTGTAGTTTTTTCACTGCTGCCCAAGCTTAAGAACATATGCTATTTATCATTTGATGTAGTCTCTCTTCCAGCGCTATTACTCTGCCATTAGTGCATAAATCTTTAGTCTTTGTGGCTGTAGAGGGAGGTTTAAAGTGAATAATGTCATACATCAAACATGCATTATGACTAATTTAGTATTGGCTTTCCATAAAGTTGGGATTTTCGAGAGACAGATTTATGAAATATTGTTCAAAATCGACACAGCAGAGGCCAAGATATGTCAAATTTCAGGTCCTAGTAAGGATGAACTTCCACTAACTTGATCCTACGTTTCCCATAATGCATCTTGATAACATCTTTTTGTTGAAACTCAGGCAAGATCTGTTTCATATTTTTTTGATGGAGTGTCTGTGTTGTGAAAATGGCTGTAGCAGTTTTGTAGATTCCCTTTCTGCTGATTTGTGCTAGAACTAACCAGCCAGGTAGGCCCTAGATGAGAAAACCTACTTGGAACTATTGACCTTTGACTTGCAATGGACTGCAGCATTAGACCTTCCCTATTCCCTATAAACATCCCCTTCTTTCAAACTCCATATCTCTGGTTTGTAACACAGACTTTTCGTTAAACTTTTGAAGTCTCACAGCCACAATAATGATATAATATAATGACTTGTGGTTAATGGGCTGAAACTTGGAATAGTATCATTATGGTTTGTTCAGTCATATAAACAATCTGTTGGTTTCTATTTTACTGTGTATAGACTTAATGAGAAACTATCTAGTGTCCTTGCTAATGTCACTGTCTTTCTTTCAGACTACATGAACCAGAATGGAGTCTCAGATATGATGAATCCCATCTACCAGCACCCTGGTCCCCCTCGCACCATCCTCCCCACCATATCTTCAGAAGAGGACACGGAAACGGAGTACCTGAACTGCTTTAAAAACGGGGCCAACGGACCCGAGTACCTGAACGAGGTCCCTACCCCTGCGATCCTCCCACTAACCTCCAACGGCACGGTCCACAGCATTCAGAAATACCAGCCCCAGAATAGCATAGACAACCCTGATTACCAACAGGATTTCACTCCCACCTTCAAGACCCACACCAACGGACACATACCAGCGGCAGAGAATGCAGAGTACCTAGGCCCAGACTGAGGGCTTGATAGTGGATACAGACAAGAAATAGACTGTTTTCTGTTCCATTAAGTACGGACGCTGATGACTTAGCTGGGAGAGCATAGATAAGTGGTACCATCAATAATCATATATGTTGTATCCTGTCTTACAGAGTCAGGTGACACTTTGTGCAGCTTCCTGTGTTGTGTGCATGCAGTCATACTTGTCACGCAAAACCCCTCTCATTCCAAAGAGTTTTTTTTTCTCACCACCAAATTACAAACGACTCTTTCTTGATGAAAGCTGGACTGAAGTTGACGTCTACATGACTCAGTTGATCTGAGAGTTGCTGGACCAGATACAGACATACATATTGTAACCCCTGTCAGAAAAGTGAAAGTCTGTTCAAGAAGTGATAAATCTCTCCAAAAGACTGCTATTAATACGATGTAAATGTCTCCATTTTGTAGGAGGCAGAAGCTCTATTGCAAAGAACAGAAACTGGCAGCTTTACTCCAAAACACAACATATGGTACATGTGAGAAACAGAAGTCAGATACACAGTCAGTCAACAGTATTGGTATGTTGGGATTCAGACACACAGTGGTGCTTTCACTTGACGCTGATGTGAAGCCTCAGAACATTTTTCTGTGGTGAAGTCAAGATGATTAAAATGGAGGTTTTAAGAATAAAATAATGGCTTGACTGTTGTAGTTGAGGCCTGACGACACTCATCTTGAAGGATGAGTTAATGAGGAAACATAATGTTGCAATGTATAGAATGTATAGTCAATGTAAATGGGAATACTATTGAACTGTAGCATTTAAAATGTTACCTTTTATTCTCTATGGCAGTTTTGTATGTATTACAAACTGCTTGCTGGAGTTTCCTGTGTCCCCTGATGTGTGATATCACACTAACTATGTAGAGAATGTAACAGTAAATATCGCAAATGTGATTGTGGTCGTATTCACACTGCTGTGTTTTGCAGTTTAAAACCTTCAGCACTCCTGTAGCATGAAGCATATTTGTGTGAACCCACAAAGATAGCTAAACTCTGAGCTCAGTATGGCACATTAGTTTGTGTACCCAGGAGTTTTTTTTTTTTTCTCAACTTCCTGCAGACAGTATCTTTTGCAACACTCTGACTGCACTCACAGCTAATCAACTTTTTACTGATCAACACGTTGACATGACGGCAAAAAACTTCATCAGGAAAAAGCTTCAAAACAGCTGAGGGATAAAAACCACCACTTCCAAATACATTTCAATAAAGTTGTCACTATTTTTGAATGTTTTTTCACTTGCTGGTTGAACTATCTGAGGTCATGTGAGATTGAATTTTTAGTTTGAAGTGGTATTTCCCTGTAAAAATTCATTGTTTTATTTGATTTGACTCTATGTCAAGTCACAAACCAAGAATGTTTCTGATGTTTGTGGTCTAATGTATCTATATTATTACCTGGAGACTTTTTTTTTTTTTTGTAACTAAAGTGTAGACTGTTGTTCCACACAGGGTGTTGACATCATATCTATGAATCTGCTCCTAGCTTTAAAGTCTTGTAGTCTTGCAAGAGCATTAACTTTTCCGTTATTATTCCTAGTTTTAAAGGAATATACTATTGTAGCAGCCTGTACGCCTACTTTTGCAGATTTTACACAGGTACATGTACAGAAAGCAGTGATTATGCCTCAGTATACTCCAAATTAGTCACATATAATTTATACTCAGTACACAGTTTTATCACATCATACATGATTATGCACTTAATCCTGAATTGTAATTATTACATTCAAAAGTGAACATGAATAAATCTTTTTTTTCTTTTCTATGGAAACACATTTTGTTTTTTTTCCTCCCACAGCTTTAACAAAATACAGGAAGAAGGACTCAGTGCTCAAGGATTCAATCATCTACTCAGTCTTTTTTATCTTAATGCCAACAACACTTCAAGCAGCAGCTTGATGAAATGCCTTTAGCACATAATCAGCTGAATGAGAGCAGCGTCCACCCGGATGCTTTGCCAGTTCATTAAAAGTGATTTAAATTCATGAATTTAAAAGACTCTGTACTTACAGTATGTCAGCGTGAACACCATGTCGTGACTTGAAACCACCTCTGATGAGATAAAAGGAGCTTGATTAAGGGACAAAACTGTTCCTTATTCTCCTAAATCCGCCTTTATGTTTCTGATTACACTGTTTAACTTGTAACTGAGGAGTTTAACACCTAACTTCTACTCAATGGTCCTGTTCTAAACTAGTGGGAAACTAGGATTTGCATAACCTATATTTAGTTCCTCAAGTTTTATGATTTTAGATATAAAGACCCTGAAAACTTCTCCATAACATTCACCACTTATCTGCTCATGGGGACTGTTCAAGTTTGCTTTGATCAGATGTGATTGCCAGTTTCCTCTTACGTTACTTAAATCATTAACAATAACAGAGAGAAAGAGGATGTGCTCACATGAAAACATTATTGTTTATCTTCTGAACAATAAAAGAGCACACATGTATCAAACAGGCTTCTTGTTGAAGTGGAGGTTGTGTCAGTTTACTGTTTAATTCAATTAATGAGTAATAAAAAAAGGGAATCGCGTAATACCGGAATAAGGACAACGTTAAAATAGGTGCAACAAAATCAGAATTGTTGTAAAGTTAGTGTTCAATAGTATCTCATTCATATTAAGCTTAATATGGTGTGGTCTTCACAGCTAGATTTCTCATTATTGCAAGCACCAGACCCGGTGTGGCAAACCAAAATCTATAAAGATAACAACGTCTAAATTGTATAAGGTTTTCTTTTTATATGCTGGTGTAATCTAATGAAACAAATTGCCTCTTCTAATTAAAGAACAGTCAAATTACAGAAATAATTATTTAAATTTGATTGTCTGGTACACTGAAGTTGTAACTGTTGTCATTCATGAGGGCCTATAATGTACATGAGAACCTTTTCTGCTTCCTGAAAAAAATATTATGAATTGATTGGTCATGTGATTGAAACTTTCTAGCTTTTTCAGTGCCTATTTTCTACTCTTGGCTTTCTGTCAAATATGGGTTGATGGATTGTGTAAACATCAGGGACAAGAATAGAAATAAATTCAGGATTTCATGTGACAAAGTCTGATATGTTATAAATGTGTAAAATGTGATGACCCCTCATTTTAAATAAAAGACTGATGAAATCTTGTTTTCAGGGCCGGTATAGTTACAGTTTTTAATACAATAACTCTGTCCATGGATAGATGTTGTTGTTATTGTTATGTCCATCAGATCAGCTGTTACAGAATGAGTCTCCTCTCTCTGCACAGAGTCATTATATAGAGGTATGGCAGTTGGTAGGAATGACTTCCTCTAACGGTCCTGAGCTGCAAGAGTCTCTGACTGAAACTGTTCTGTTGTTTGAACAGGAGGCCATGTAGTGGATGAGAGTTATTGTCCATGATACCGAGTACACATATCTACACTTTTTTTATATCCCTGTTCATGCACACTGCTCACTGCTTTTGCTCTTGGTTAAACTGCTTTTCGTTGTTTCATTTCAGTATTTGAATCTAATCTAATAGCTGCAGTGTCTCCTCGGCGCCGCTTGGTGGCAGCACCGAAGGAACATTTTGTCTCCACCCCCCACCCAAACAAACAAACCGACGAAGAAGAAGAAGAAGAAGAAACAACCATCAACAAGATATGGGAAACTTTCGCAGGGCTGTCCGCCAGTTCGGGTCGATCGCTGCAGGCAGAGGCATCATGGGAGGCTCACCGGGGAGAAACGTTTCATGTATACTGTTCTTCATCGTACTCCTGTCAGGGGAACATTTTCAATGGGTGAGTCAAACTTAACGTTTGCAGTCTCGTGACTAAAACATGACTCAGCTCGGTCTGCCGTTGCTAGTCTTGATGTTTACTGGGAGGCGGTTAGCGACACTAAAGATGCAGTCGCTGCAGCTTTTTTTTTAAGGGTTTCAACTCCTGTTTAACCCTGGTTAAAATAACGTTAACCGGTAGCTGGTTTGATGGCGTGTCAGAAATAGCAGCTAGTGTTTATGGCTGGTTGTAAACAACAACAGCACCAGCCTCGCTGTGTGTTAGCGAGAGCCGAAAATGGGAGAGAGATAAGACGTTAGCTGTGACATTCCACAGCGTCGATACAGGTCGGCGGAGCCGGTGTCGAAAGAAGTTGTGTCACCGAAACCACCGTAATGTTTCAATAAGTTAGGTATCAGGGTAAAAGCCTGACTATATGTGTTCAAGTTCATGTTGTTGTTCACACAAAAAAAACCTCACTAAATCAGGCAGCAGAAGTTCAATGGGTTTGAATTATTTTGAGTATCGCTGTATGCCGGTTAACGTGAGGTTGTAGGCGTTGTGGGAGTTGTGGTCAAACACAAGCTGCATTAAGGGTGAGAATAACAACTAAACTAGTAGTAATAAATCGTTATTATTATTATTATTATTATTATTATTATTATTATATACTGTTATTACCAATAACATTACCATCATTTTGCCACTGGACCACATCTACCTATGTATCTTGTGTTTTTTTAAGTGTCCTTGTCCCATTCTGTGTTTTATTTTTATGTTTTTCTACCTCAGTATTTTATTCTAGTGTATTGTTATTGTATTCAAATATACCAGACTTCCATGACGACTTTCAGGGATTAATAAAGTCATCTATCTATCTATCTATCTATCTATCTATCTATAGAAATTAAAAGAGAAAAGACAACAACAACATTTTGGGGTATTTACTTTATAATAACGATGTTTACAAATGCAGCAGATGATGGGCATAAAGGTGTAATACAAGACCTCCGTATGTGTCCTCTTCTAGTTCATTTGGGAGAGTGTTATTTGTTAATAAAGGCGCTATTAATTATGTCAATACGATCAACAATTGAGGGCATTTCCGGTGAAGATTAGGCTACGATCAAGATTTTAAATAAACCATGCAAAATCCTGTGCCACGTGTTTGATTTGATTAATCAGATGTCGTTAATCACTCACTTGTCATCAGTAGTCTCAATGTAATTAGTTTAGATCGCCACAAAGCACAGAACTTCTTAGAAGCTGTGCTAAAACACCAGAATCTGATTAATCATTACTGTTTGGAGATAACAAGGTATGCTATAGGCAGAAATATTGATTATTTGGAGGCTGCGGCGAATGCAGAAAGGATTTTACATAAAAGTGTTTCTGGTGCAGGATTCGGGATCATTCATCAGGTTTCTGTTTACTTAGAACAAGTCTTGCAGGGTTCTGGTTCTCACTCAGTACAAACATGTCTCTTACAGCTAGTCTCGCAAGTGGACTTTAGACAAATAGTTGGTTAGAGCTAGTCTGCAACTGCATAAAACTCCACCTGAAGACCGATGACAATCGGAGGCTGCCCTTGAACTCAATCACATCCCACAATGCACAAGTAGGACAGAGTGTAACACTGAGCTTACTCGTAAAGCAGTTTGTTGAGTAAGTGAATTAACTTCCCTAAGTCAACCCTCCCGACGAAGAACACATGAGAGCTCTGATGCTGAATAGACACATGAAAAACTTTGACAGATGATACACTGTACTGTACTAAAAGTACAGTAAATATTTTTAAACATTGGTATTTGTATGTATGTGTGTCAAATGTTTAACGTGATCATTTGATCTTGTTTGTAGCCTTAACAACAGTGGTTGAATTGTATTGTTGCCATAGAAATCAAAATTCTCTTTTTTGTGTGTGTGTGTGTGCCTTTCTTGACGTAAAATGTCGGGTTAGTCAGGATAACATTTTGCGATATGACTAAGCATACTCTCTCTCTGTGTGTCAAGACTGCCATATTATTTTTGCAGAAGTGAAATTTTTATTTTCAGACTGATGGAGCATGTGATACTAGAGATGCAGGATATGAAACATGCCCAGAGGTTTAACCTGAAAAATATAAAACCTCAAGGTACAAAAGTAAAGATTTAACCAGAATGGTTAAGTCCTTTTGTGCGTCTAAATTGAAGTCACATGGTTGACTGTAACCTTTAAAGGAGCTCAGCGTGTTTTGGACTATTTTGTGACTTTGTTCTTTTTCACATTAAATAAATAATTCTGCTCCTTGAACAAAATGCACAAATGATCACCGTGTTTCTGCTGTCTTTCTGTCAGGTCGAAGCCGAGCACTGCGTGTGGTACGGCGAGTGTGGGGAGTCTATGAAGGTTCAAGGAAAAAAGTACAACTGCAACTACACCGGCCCTCCTAAACCACTACCCTCTGAGGGTCATGAGCTTCTCACGGTACATACAGCGTCTCGACACTTTTGTCTTGTTATTGCTGACATTTGATGCTTGAATCTTTTTTTTTTCTTACATGCTTCTGCTTTTCAGCGGTACTTTATTATGAACTGCGGAAATATTCTGTCAAAGTGACGTCATCCGTTTTTTTTTGTTTGTTTGTTTGAATGCAGGAGCTTTGTCCTGGATATGACTATGGAAACCGAAGCCTCTGTTGTGATGTTAACCAGTTGCACACTCTCAAAGGGAGTCTACAGTTGCCCCTTCAGTTCCTGTCTCGGTATGCACTGCAGTTATAACATCAAGTAATGAAGCACATGACAAGGAAGGGCATTATCATTTATCCTCTGAATTTTAGAACACAAAGAGTAAACTGTCTGTCCTTCCCAAATGATATGTACGAACATGCAAGCCACCTCTAACCAATTGTTAGAAACATGTAAATCTTTGCATGTTAGAGACTGACTGGCTGGAAATATGACTATGATTTGAAGAGTTACTTCACTGCCTTTGCTTTTGCCTTGTTTATTCCATTTTAACTATTACACACTTAAAATTTAACGTTGTTTTATTTATTAAGTTATTCAGTGATCCTTTTTTTTTAAACTTCTGCTTTTCACCCTTGCTTTGTCTGTGTGCAGTTGTCCGGCCTGTTTCTTCAATCTGATGAGTCTCTTCTGTGAGCTGACATGCAGCCCACACCAGAGTCAGTTCATGAATGCCACCCAGTTCAACGCGTCCAATGTGATTGAAGTGCAGTACTATATTGGAAAGACATTTACCCATGGTGAGATGTTGATTTAGACATGAGAAGCAGGATCCCCCTGATTTTTTTTTTCATTGCATGTCATATCTGAGTAAATCTCACAAGTTCCCTATTTTAACATGAGGTCATGATCTCAGTTGTGTTGTTCTTCCAGTGACTAACAGTCATAACTGTTACATTTTTTTGACAAATAAAATGGCTGATGGGCAATTAAACCTAATGAAAATCTTGAATTTGATTTTTTTTTTCAGCCATGTACAACGCCTGTAAGGATGTTCAAGCACCCTCCAGCAATGTAAAGGCCTTATCGCTGCTGTGTGGGAAGGAGGCAAAGGACTGTAATGCCACTAACTGGATCCAGTATATGTTCAGTACCAGCAATGGACAGACTCCCTTTCCCATCATTCCGATATTCTCAGGTAAATTATATCGTAGCACTTTTGTATATTAGGTCATGATCCTGCTGCTAAAAGTGTCCCTGCTGCTTCCTTTTTGCAAGCTACAGATGTTTATATTTGCTACATCTGTTGGTCTTTGCATGATTAATTCACCACGCTGTGCTTTGCTGTTTCTTTGCTCTAGATGTCCCAGTGTCTGGATACACCCCCATGACCAACCAGACTTATGCCTGCACAGAGGGTTTGGAGGACGGCTCAGGTCCCTGCTCCTGTCAGGACTGCGCAAAGGCTTGTGGCCCCACACCTGTACCTCCCCCTCTCCCCCCTCCCTGGACAATCCTTGGCATGGATGCCATGACCGTCATCATGTGGATCTCTTACATGGCGTTCCTGCTTATCTTTATTGGAGCTGTACTGGGAGCTTGGTGTTACAGGTGGAGAACTGCATTCTATTGGCATTCATGTGTCATATGTGGAAAAATATGTTGGTTTTAATGATTGCATTAGGGATAAATGTCATTAAGTAATGATTTGGATTGTGTGCTTCTTTACGCATACAGGAAACGGACCATCATGTCCGAGTATGGCCCCATATTGGACAGCAATAACCCATTGTCTCTCAACAGCAATAACCCTGACCAAGGTATTGTAATTCATGATAATACTTTCTGTAATCTGCGTGTCATGCTCTTAAGGTGTAATAACATTGTTGTATCTTTGCTGCATGCCGTGAACTAACTCCCAGTCTTTCTCTCCTCTTAGCAAATGCATCCTGCTGTGAAACAATGGGGGAACGCTTCGAGAATTACCTGCGGATCATCTTTAGCTCCTGGGGTTCCTTCTGTGTGCGGCATCCCTTTATTGTCATACTGGGCAGCGTGATGCTGGTGTGCATATCCTCTGTGGGCCTGATCCATATGCGCATCACTGTAGACCCCGTCGAGCTGTGGTCATCGCCCACGAGCCAGGCTCGCCAAGAGAAGGACTATTTTGACAGCCACTTTGGACCTTTCTTCAGAACTGTGCAGCTCATTATAACCACTCCACTGACAAATGACACCTTCATGTACTCTCCATACTTTGGAGGATCAGACGTCCCATTTGGAGCCATCCTAGACAAAAGCATACTGCACCAGGTGGGTTATTAGAAGAGGTGAATTCACATGGATCATTTATAATATTTTGTCATGAGTTTATTTAGTTTATGTTACCAGATTAGATAGAAACTTTGAATGCGAAGAGCAGCTGTGTCTCTGAAACTCTCTGTGTCTCTGTGTTTTAGTGGTTCTCCTTTTTGTACTTATATATGTACTTATATTTTTATAACCTCAACCAACCAGGTGCTGGATCTGCAGCTCGACATCGAAGCCATTGTAGCCACATACAAGGACGAAAATGTCACCCTGAAGGACATCTGCTTGGCTCCACTGGCCCCGTACAATAACAACTGTACCATCTTGAGTGTCCTCAATTACTTCCAGAACAACCACGCTGTGTTGGACCACAGCATAGGAGATGACTTCTATGTCTATGCTGACTTTCACAGCCACTTCCTCTATTGTGTCAGGTGATTTTCTTGTTTGTTTTCCTTTTCATTTCAAGGGTTGTCCAATGAACTGGCATGTGATCATATGATCTTAAATTTTGTAATTTGATCAGCAGTAGAATTGTCAGCAGAAATCTGTTCAAAGGTTCAAAACTCGTAGAAAACACACCAGTGTTGAAATCTAACACACCTGCAGCTCACGAGAATCTATCTTTTGCTCTAGATGCTGGCATTTGCATTTTCTAAGAAACATTGCGGGGGAAAGCGTGTTCTTAAAATAGCACAATCGTGCTTCCTCATTGGTTGTCATGCAATTGTTCTTTATCTGTTCTTTTAACTGCACTACGACAAGTTCAGATTAATAAACCTGCATCGATATTTTATCATTCTAATAGTGACTCTGATTTTTCAGGCTATTAACTCTGTTTGTCTTTTCTTCCACAGTGCACCAGCATCCCTTAATGACACCACTCTCCTCCACGACCCCTGTTTAGGCACCTTTGGTGGCCCCGTCTTCCCTTGGCTGGCCATGGGAGGTTATGACGGTGAGCTGGATTAACATTTATAGTTGTTAGAGAACTGCAAAATAGCTGTTGTTTTTACTTTTACAGCAGTTATGTAATCCGTTTAGAGCCTCTCTGTGAAACCTTTTATTACACTAAGGGAAAAAAAATCCTCTTGTGGTCACTGAATTGAGTAATATACAATATAATCACTTTTGTGCAGCATTCAGGTTACAAGCGTGCAGTTTGAAATGATAATATGAATAATAAGAACAAGAAAAATGTCCATCTTTTCCTCTGATTTTCACAAGAGTTGCCATAGCAACCACCCACAACAATTTAATTGCTGCTATTGTCACTTCACCAAAAGGAAGATTCAGCTGCAACTGCCAGGTTGATCATCATTATCTCTGCGGTTGATAACAGAATTGTTTAATGATGGCCACAACATTTTTTTTTTTTTTGTTTTTGTTGCTTTACAGGAACCAATTACAACAACGCCACTGCGCTAGTGATCACCTTTCCACTCAACAACTACCTAAATGACGTCGACAAGAGGGGAAAAGCTCTGGCATGGGAGGCAGAGTGAGACAACAATCTGTTTCTAAAATCTTTAAGCGAGAGCTCTATTTATCTAAGGAAACTTACTGTCAATGGTCTCTTTGCATGTACTTATCGTATTATTATTTTTGTGTGTGTGCCTTTCAGATTTATCAAGTTCATGAAGAACTTCAGCAACCCCAACCTGACCATAGCATTCAGCGCAGAGAGGAGTATTGAGGACGAAATAAATAGAGAAAGCAGCAGTGACCTCAGCACCATCGTAATCAGCTACGCCATTATGTTCATTTACATCTCGCTGGCCCTGGGCCACATCCAAAGCTTCAGGAGACTGTTGGTGAGTGCCTGAGCACTAAGTCATTGTCGTCTTTGCACAGTGTGTCATGCTTTTTTTTTTTTCTTCCGCTTCAAGCGTCACCGTAATCTGAATATCTGAAATAGTTTTGCATTACAACATTCATGCGTGTGACGTAAGAGCTTGATAAATTGCTCAACAAAACTTGTACAACCTGCCACTCGAGTGTAAAAGGGAGTTGCTTAAGAGAAGAACATGACTGATCCTTTATCTTTTTGCCTGCACAGGTGGACTCCAAGATTTCTCTGGGTATAGCGGGGATACTGATTGTGCTCAGCTCTGTGGCCTCCTCACTGGGGATCTTCAGCTGTTTTGGTATCCCCCTCACCCTCATTGTCATTGAAGTCATTCCTTTCCTCGTGCTGGCTGTTGGAGTAGACAACATCTTTATTATAGTACAGACATATCAGGTAACCCCCGCCCTCCCTTCTTGTAATCCATTGAACTGTTAATGAACCATTGATTTGTCACGTGGGCTCTTAATTTCAATGAGAAAAACCTTTTTTTTTTGTATGCTGCCAATAAATCCTGTTAAGAGTGATTTCCATTTGTATTCATCAACAGAGGGATGAGCGGTTGCCCCAGGAGGAGCTCCATCAGCAGATTGGTCGTATTCTTGGAGATGTAGCCCCGAGCTTGTTCCTCTCCTCCTTCTCCGAGACAGTGGCCTTCTTCCTGGGTAAAAAAAGATCACTCTTTAATACACAGTCTTTTTTTTTTTTTTTTTTTTAGAGAGAGAGACAGTGTCACTGGAACTATATGTATTCTAAATAATAAGAAAGCAGATAGCAGTTGCCACAAAAAGTGTCATAGTTTCCTGTCGAGTCACATGCTGATAAAAGTGTTGACTTTTGCCTTCTGTAGGAGCCCTGTCCAACATGCCTGCAGTGAGGACATTCTCTCTGTTTGCTGGCTTGGCTGTTTTTATTGATTTCCTGTTGCAGATCAGCTGCTTTGTCAGCTTGCTCGGGCTGGACGCCAGAAGACAGGAGGTGAGTGAGACTGAGGGAAATGGTGGTGAAGTAAATGATGACACTGGAGGGCTTACAGATGGCTGTATTGTAATGTTTTCGTGAAAAGGATTTCCTGCAGATTTAACAGCCACATTTTAATGTTGTGCAGTTATTTGACTAAAATGTAATCTTACCGATCATTGCACAAGCTAATATTAACTGATTTAATACTCTGGATGTAATTAGCCAGCGTAGTGATTGCCTGCAGCAAAAACTTGTGACGCAGGACTAAAGTATTGTTCTAAATAAATCAACCTTCAAATTGGTTACAGACAACTGTTAACACTCAATCAAATGCTGTCTCGTCTGCTGTGTTAAAAGGGGAATCGACTCGACATAATTTGCTGTGTGAAGCTACCAGAAGGTCAGGAAGTAAAGACGGATAGCATCCTCTTCCGTTTTTTCAAGAAAGTCTATGCCCCATTCATCCTGAAAGAGTGGGTGCGACCGATCATAGTAAGTACCGCAGTCACGCGCTGCCAGTCATGCGCATCTGCTTCTAGAGTTTTTCCCTGGACGGCTCTCTCTGTCATGTTTCCTTCTAACATGTTGACTGATTTAGTTAGGATCATATTTTTCACTGAGTAGAATATAGTGGTTGTTGTTGACTGTCTAAGAAATATGTTTTGCATCTGTCTTTGTTCAGGTGGCAGTCTTTGTAGGGATGCTCTCCTTCAGTATTGCTGTTGTGAATAAAGTAGAGATCGGACTGGACCAGAAACTCTCCATGCCTGATGTAAGTCTTTTAGTAGGAAATAGGATTCTTATTTTTTTAATATTTGTAGAGGCATTTATCAGTGATGTTGTACATTTTGCCGCCCCTTTCAGTCGTGCATGTCATGCAATGCAGTTATTTGAATTTCCATAACAATACGTGTTTGCAACACTTCCCGGTATGACATGAATAATAGGCTTGGCTTGCATTCCTGTGCTCATGGAGGTTTATTCTTACAACCTGTCTCTGCATCTAGGACTCATACGTGCTGGACTACTTTAAGAACTTGACTGAGTATCTCCACACTGGACCTCCAGTGTACTTTGTGGTAGAGGACGGTGTCAACTACAGTAGTATAGAGGGCCAGAACAGTGTGTGTGGAGGAGTGGGCTGCAACAACGATTCTCTAGTCCAGATGGTCTACAGCGCCTCACTCATCAGCAACTAGTAAGTCTAAGCTTCAGTGTTGAAGATAAAAGTGAGTTACAGGAGTTGTCGTTAGAAAATGTATATATATTAGACATATGGTTTTAAACCGGCACCCAGGCAACATAACCTGTAAACTTTGCATTTCAGAGTCTGTCATGACTCTGAAATGAGTCATGAGTCTAATCTAATCTATTCAAATTCACTTTTCCTTTTACTTCCAGCACAACCATTGCCTTCACACCGTCCTCCTGGCTTGATGACTACTTTGACTGGGTGAAGCCTCAGTCCACCTGCTGTCGATATTACAACACCACTGGGGCTTTCTGCAATGCCTCGGGTAATTTTTTTTATCTAATGTCAACACGCTTTGAACCTTTGCCTCATGAGCCTGGTGTCCCAAGCTGCATTTGACATGAGTTCAACAATTTAGCCAGTTTTTCATACAGAAAACGCTTTGAAACTAAATTAATAATCCAACAAAAAAGACCAGCAGAAATATGCCAATAAACAAAACAATGTAATTATTGTTGAAGTGATACGCAAACTAGGTCAAAATGTCATCTAAGCAGGATCATCGCATTTCTTCAGATTAAGATATCAAAATGTTGGTAGAACTATTTGTGCAGGAGGTGAATGGACTCCGTTAGAGGCAGAAATCGAAATCACTTGTCACCTGAATGTCAGCAACATTCGATTTTATTTAAGGAAGTTGGAAGCGAAAAATAGAGAAAAACAAGGAAACAATTGAGCTGTAAAATTCCCTGCCCACATTATAAATTGTGTTGGGCACTTCATTTGTTTTGAAAATATATGCAGTTTCAGAATGACTATGCTGGTCACCGAAATGTTTACAGAGGTGTTGCTTCATCATTTAAGACATTTCTGATAAAAACAAGCATTGTTACACACCCTAACCCTTTTTTGGGGGGGTTATTTTTTATTCTAGCATTTAAAAGACTTGCAGCTTTCTTTGTTTAGACATTTGTTTTCAGGTCACGTCTTTGTCTCTTTGGTTACATATATATATTTGTTTTCCAGTGGTAAATTCCTCCTGTGTACACTGTCGGCCCATGACTCCCAGTGGAAAGCAGAGGCCAGTAGGAGATGACTTCATGCGGTTTCTGCCCATGTTCCTGTCTGACAATCCCAACATCAAGTGTGGAAAAGGGTAATTTTATATCTCTACTATAATGTTTTGTTTCTTTTTAGGTTTTATTGAGTACTTTCTCTTTTAACTTCTGTTTTCTCACGTGTTTAAGAGTATCTCGTCACAGGATGCCGGTTTCGTTGTGGTTGGTAATTTTCCCCTCTCTCTTTCTCTCTCTCTCTCTCACACTGTGTCATTGCTCCTCCAGAGGTCACGCAGCTTACGCCACAGCAGTTGACTTGTATTCCAACAACACAGGGGTTGGAGCCACTTACTTCATGACTTACCACACCATCTTGAAAGAATCCTTAGACTACATAAACGCTTTAAGAATGGCCCGACAGCTGGCTGACAATATCACTCAGTCTGTGAACCACAAAGTTTTTGCCTACAGGTGAGTCCTATGGTGCTGCATGAAGTGCTTTCACCATTTCCTAATATGCTGCGTGAATTATAGAATAGCCACATCCACAGTTGTCAGTTTTCTTTGGGGCTGTTCACTAAAATACATTTTCCTCCTTTACAGCGTGTTCTACGTATTTTACGAGCAGTACCTCACCATTGCGTATGACACAGCTCTGAACCTGAGTGTGTCACTGGCATCCATCTTCGTGGTCACGACTGTACTTCTGGGCTTCGAGCTGTGGTCAGCTGTGCTTGTCAGCGTTACCATCGGCATGATCCTGGTTAACATGTTTGGCGTCATGTGGCTGTGGGACATCAGCCTCAACGCAGTATCCCTGGTGAACCTGGTCATGGTGAGAATTAACATCCATCTATCCGTCCATTACCTGTAACCGCTTCTCCTCATCAGGGTCATGGTGGGGCTGGATCCTATCCCAGCTGACTTTGGGGGAGAGGCGGAGTACACCCTGTATAAGTCGCCAGCTCATCACAGGGCACATAGAGCTAAACAACCATTCCCACTTACATTCACACCTACGGGCAATTTAGAGTCATTAGAAGCAACATGAAACACACAAATTATAACTTTGTAATGGCAGGATTAACATTTATCACAGATTGTGCCTTTTATAATCTGTCTGGTTGTCTGACCCCTGGCGTTGTTTACCCTGAGGGACTTTGTCCCTGATGTCAGCATTTATTTTATGGTCGAAATAATGTCGTGTCAGGAAATGTCCTTTCTCAAATTGTTAACAACTTGCCCTTCATCTCACCTGTGAAATATTCATTTCAAGGCAGCAAAAGCAAACTTCAATCATTTTGCTTTTATGCCGGCATTTTCCATGTTTTGGTACTGAGTTATTTCCTGTCCTCTGTTGCAGAGCTGTGGTATCTCGGTGGAGTTCTGCAGTCATATCGTGCGAGCTTTTTCCATCAGTGTAAAGAAGAACAGGGTGGAGAGGGCTGAGGAAGCCCTGGCTCACATGGGCAGCTCTGTAAGTCTCACTTTACCACTCAAGAGGAAGTAAAACCAGTGTGAAGAAGCTTGTAGTGTAAGATAAAGCAATGTTTTCTGAGTGAGCACCTGATTTACATATCCGCTCTAGCTGGCAAACATTTTTTGACAGTTGTAAAATAATTTTAGTCTTTTAAGTCTAATTTTGGCTGTCATCATATGACATGATATTCAACCCAGCTGTTTCCTTTCCACAGGTATTCAGCGGTATCACATTAACAAAGTTTGGAGGTATCCTAATCCTGGCGCTTTCCAAGTCTCAGATCTTCCAGGTCTTCTACTTTAGGATGTACTTGGCCATAGTGCTGCTGGGGGCATCGCATGGCCTCATCTTCCTCCCTGTACTGCTCAGTTATATCGGTCAGTAAAGTCACATTTAAAAGGAAAACAAGATTTTAGCGCAGATTTAATTCTGTTTTAAATAAAATGTGATGTGTTCTCTTTCACAGGTCCTTCAGTGAACAAAGCAAAGGTGTTTGCCGCTAACCAGCGCTATGTTGGTACAGAAAGAGAGCGCCTCCTCAACTACTAGCAGGCCGTTTGGGACAATGAACAATGAACTAACTATTTGTCTGGGAGAGACCGTGTGGGTGTGAGCGCAAGCCGTTTCTGCGATTACTGACGCACTCACCGTTGCCACTACTATGCATGGATTTAACTCAGGAATATAATTGTGAAGGGGAGTATCCAACTGCATTGATTTACCTCGGAATATTTTGGAATCCCACCCTTCCTTCTCTTCCTCCTCCTCCTCCGCCTCACACTACAGGACAAGCCTGGCTTCAGTATGTGAAGCATGAGCGACATAACGGAAAACGCCACTTTGACTGTGTGGAAGTGAGAGAGACAACAACGGCAACATCAGTTGACAGACAAACTCTCCGTCAGTTCCATATGCTGTGAGCTATTTTGATTTGGGAAAACCCAAAAGGATAAAACTGGTCAGTTTTTTCGTGTTTTTTAAAAATATATATGGGGGGCAATGTGGAAACGTTTACTTAAGAGGGACATTTGTAAAGCTATTTAATATTATGAATCATTTAGGCAATGGATAATATAATATACAATAATAACAGAGGCCCTCATATTACCTGGCATTAACATGTATCACATCTGGATCTGTATGCTTCATATTACAGCAGGCTAGCTAATCGTAGCATTTTCACCTAGCAATAATGTGCTTCTGATGCAGCTTTTAAGTATTTTACCAGTAATCTTTTGACTCCAGCTAACGGGATTTGAAATGATTTGAACCTCCTAACCTAACCTTGAACTTGACTTTCAGTTTAAAGTGTTTTGGGGCATGTTTACATCCACGCTGGGGGAGCATTGTCACAAATTGTAGCACCCTTTACATAAAAAACGAGAGGCTATAAACACCCTCGAAGCTATAAGCACATCTAAAAGTCAAAGATCTGCAATACGGAGCTACAATATTACAATCCTAGTACTCCGTACTGACTCTTCAGTACACGTCGCTCTCCTGCCCCGTCTTTTATGTCCACCTCAGTAGAGATTCACATGATCTGATGCAACATTTCATTTTAGATACTAGTTAGAGTATCAGAAGTGTCCTTCTGAAGTGTTTGCAGGACTAGATAGTTTTTTATTTTTTTTTTATTTTTATAAATGGCCACCAAGTTTGTAACATCAGTGAAGATACATGTTGATGCCAGGTGTAAAGTGTGAGTGTACAATGGTTTTATATTGAAGTGTAAATACAACACTCTGCAGTTACTGAACGAAGTTTTTGTTGCATCAAGAAGCCAAGAGACAAAGCTTTATAATTAACTGTAAATAGCGCACACAGGACTTATTCCTTTGTTATCTATGTCGATACAGAATACTGTGCAATGATTGGATAATTTGGATAATGGTACAGTCCTGAGGTTTCATTCCTACAGTAATTATTTTTATTTTAACTATTAACATTTTGTTACCATACGGTTGTCTTAAAAAGCTCGTTTTCAAAGAAATCATTTTGTTTTTAAAGGAAAAAAAAAACTTTTTGTAGCTAATTAGAAAATAACTTAACATCCCAGGTGTTCACTTTGCACCACCTTCACCTCAACGTGTCTGAGATTGTAACTCGTCGAGGTGTTGTGTTCCCACTAGTTTAACTACTTTGAATAAGATCCTGACATAACTGGAAGAGGTTAACTTTTTATCCAGGGTGTAAAAGATCCGCTCAGCCCTAAAGTTAAAGTAACAGCAACATTCCTAGTTTTTGGATTTCTGGCTCTATTTTTTTTTTTTTTTTTTTTGTTTTCCACGATGCAGTAATGTTTTTTTGGAATGTAAGAAATTATTGTGTCGGTGGAGTTTAAATGTGGATTTGAAAAATGTTTGAACAACTAACTGAAAAGGTTGTAACATGAATAACGAAGTGCTTTTGAACAGTGCTGTGCATTGACATGGACAAATCATCCCCGACACTGAAGAATACGATTGTGGAAAAGGAGACCAATTCTTTAGTTTTTAACTATTTTAACACATATTAAATATTTCTCAGAAAAGTATGCAGTCGAGTGTGTTTGTCCTTATCTTCCAAAGGATTTACCTCTGTTGTTGTCGTAGATATACATTTGATTTAATAAGTTACATCCAATTTAGAAAGAACTTCTGCCTATGAAGACTTTGGAACAAAATCTACAGTCGTCTTCTTCTTTGATGGTTAATATTTCTGGATGCTTTGGTAGCATGTGAACCACATGTAGCTGAGATTGTTCAAACTGACCACAGTGTGGCGCCTGAATCCAATCGTGGAGCTCTGTCTGCATCATGCTCTCAGTAATGTTGTGGGAGTGACCTAATTTTTATGTCTTGAAGAGAAACAGTCTTGCCATGCTTTTACACAGTCTGTGAATTAAACTTCTGCAAGGTGCAAAGCAGTCCACAGAGCATGTTAACTACAGCGTCTGAATGGAGCTGGTTGTTCAGCATCTGAATTTGCATCTTTTGGATATTTATACCAAAAGTTTACAGGCCAACGGTAACTCACATCCCATTCGAAAGTGGCTGCCAAACAACCCCCCCCTCCAAGGCCGTGTGCTTCCTCCTGGCGGGTGTTGTTGTGTCTGTCTGTCCGGCTCTGTTGTCACACAAACCTGCAGCTCATGACTTATTTATCCGCTGCCCTGTGAGAGCTGTTCTTTGAATCTAGCTGAGAGATTAAAATATTAATTTCCTCTGCAGGTCTGCTGTGCTGTCTGCAGGGGGAGAGTATACAGGTTGGGAGGGTACTATTATGTAAGCCTCTTACTAGACTCTGACCTGTCCCCATCTTTCATTATTATACACACATACTGCAAAGCAAGGGTGTGGTAATTCAGTAAGGTATGACAAATATTTTAGGAAACTATAACACAGAAATGAGTAGCTCTGCTTTTATGAGGACTGCGAAGATTATAATGCCTTTTTAATCCAATCTTAAATATTAGATGGATTGGGATCTGGGAGAGATTCCAAAAATATTCCTTAAATATTTAAAGCCACACTGAAAGAAACAAATTCTGGTTAAACTAAAGACATTAATATCAAAACTTTAAGTATAATGTGTTTTATTGTAATCCTGATCCAGTTGTGCAGTTATTATTAAAGTTTTTTTAATTAGTTACTTTACAGTTTATTGTTATTCCTCATGTCTGTGTATATGTAGTATATACTGTATGTGTTATATAGTTTAGTATACAATGTAATCTATGTACAAAGTCACACGGGATGAAGGAACTCATTTCATATTTCATAACTGATTGGCTGAATCTCTCTCCTGACGGTGACCCTGGATTATCAATTCCTGGATTTTTTATTTTTTATTTCTTTCTTAGATAACGGGACTAATCTAGAATATAATCTCTCAATAATCTGTTAACTAAAAACAGCCCAGGAGCTCTAATTACAACCATAAAATTGTATATCTTGTGTAGTTATGTAACCATGATTCCACCACAGCTAACTATTAGGTGACATTTTCTCCCTATTTTCTCAAAATTTCAGGAAATGCAGCTTAATTAATAACAATAATAATAATATAAATAATCCCACAAGTAGACTGCAGTATACTAGAAATAGAGACTTTGTGCATCAAGGAAACAGCTATGCTTCTCAATCCTGGTACATAATTAAATCATCATCACTGCCTCTGAAACTAATTTGTTAAAGTATACAGAGACCTTGTCCTGTCTATAACTATATTATAAAGCCCTTCCCTATCTTTTCTCACACAGCTGTCCTTGGGCTCACATTGGGGCCTCCATCACACCTACTTAAAAAGTGTTTTTTAAAGATCCATCAATAAATAAGTGTAAGAAGCGTTTAATGTCCCGCTTTGCGTCACTGGTTTTCTGTTACAGTGGGTTCGGCTGTCTCTGAAATAGACTCTTGGGGTGGAACAAAAGGGATTAGGTAGCCTTGTCAAACATGAAGAGAGGATCAGATTTTCAGGTCCACCTGCAGTGCTTTCCCATCCTGACTGCGCACCAGTGTTGAAACACAACAATGTCAGGCAGTGAAGAAAGACGTTTGGTCAAACTTAGTCAAACTTTCAGGTTTTTATTTTAGCTGTTATTATCCCACAATCCTCAGTGTTACTTCCTTGTTTACAAACTACTGTAAAAGGGGGGGAAAAGCCCTGAGTCACAGTATCATGACAGGAAAGGGGCAAAATGCCGTTTCAGCCAAATGTTGTTATTTTACAGGGAAGGGCAATAGACCGCAGCTTGCCCCAAACGATGGTACACATATTTTCACAATGAGGGTCACTTATGTGTGAGCAGGGCTCAGGAAGGGCTGTCAATAGACCCCTTTATGAGGCGGTGAGGGGGGAATTAGGCTGTCAATGGAGGGGACTAAGCCACGTATGCCATGTGTCCACACTCAGCCCTGGCCTGTTTGTTTTGATGGCAGCACGAGACTGGCGTGACTGTGGGCCTTGTTTACATTGGATACGTGTCAAGCAGGAGAGTTCCCACTGGATGTGAAACTGACCTCTCAGATTGCATCAGAGCCACAGGTGCAATCCATATCCAGTCAAGTCTTTCACATCTATTTATTGTACTTAGATTTATCAGTCCTGACAGTTCGATAATCCGAGTTATGCATCTACACGACGGAGGAGTGTTTCATAAATGCAGGACTTACTGTGAAAAGCCTGTCTTGACAGTCAAGTACTAAAGCACAAATCACATCAATTGACAATAAAGAAATTGTAAACTGACAAAACGCAGCCAGAGAGCAGTGCATATTATATAATACAGAGAATGAAGTAATAAAACAAAGCAAACAAGACAAGCAGTGAGCTCAGACTTTGACACAAGTACAAGTTCAATGTGAGTAATATGAATTTTGTTTGTACTGTAAATTAATGTGCGTAATTTGCAACACTATACACTTTTTAAAATGAAATATGACCCCAATTAATAACAATAAAATACAAATATTGTGTATTTTCTATAAACAGATCATGTTACTTAACATGTAAAATACTATCAGTTTGGCTGTCTGCCCATCTTGTATTTTGATAGATGTATTTTTGTGTATGTCTGTGTCATGTTTTGTACATTTTAGGAAAATACTAAACTCAGGGCTGCAGACGTGGGTCCAAGTTAATGATATGTTATCTTTATTATAATTGCAGTGCATTAAAAAAAACACACACACACACACGTGGGATACTGTGTGGACACTTGAGACTGAAAAAGACGTGAGCTCATATTTTAAGTATTCAACAAGTGCAGCCCCAAAATGTGATGAACGTAACACGTCTGCGAGTTGACTTTGTCATGTGCAGCAGTTAGAAAAAACCTTCAGGGAGAAACCATCGAGTCAGTCTGGCAAATTTACTGTCACACCGGTTCAACCTGAAGTGACGCTGTGGTTCACTGAAAAAACTGGTCTTAACCCCCTCCCCCCCAGACTGGTCCTGGTAAGTTTCCACAGTAACTTAGATCACCCCTTGAAACAGCCCACAGATTTTCTTTTGCACCTGAACAGTGTGAGCATCTGTGATGTGTTTAAAGGCCCTGGAAATATATTTTCCTCAATCATCTAAGTGATGGGTTCATAAATAAATACACAATCTTTTGACAAAGTTAGAAATGTTCAGAGAGATATGTGTGTTTTCTGATTTTTGTCTTTGCTTTTCTTACTGGTTTAAAGTGGGCAGGGCTCAACTGGAAAAGGGTGGTGTCATGTGTTTTCTTTTCTTCAATAAACCAATCAGAGTTTAGAAACAGTTGAATCATAATCTGATGACATTTGGGAGTTGTCTGCTCATGCTACCAGTAACTCAAGTAAACCACACCGAAACGGATCTGATGAATCAGCTCAACTTTTGAATTTCCAAGACTGATTTTATAAATAACTCAAGATGTCTAATATTTTTGAGTTGATATTAAATTAACCGCCGTGAAAATCATGGTTTTGCAAACTTCCAGTGGTTAACTTATCACCTTGCTGCAGTGATGTACATGTGTACTCCAGGACACCGTGACGTCACTGTTGGGCGTGGTTACAGGTGCAACAATGTGCACAGTTATGACTGCACCCAGGTCGGAGGTGAAACATGACTTGACACTTTTCACCAGTGGGGGCAGCAAAACGCTGCTTTTCAACCTGGTGTTAAGTTACTTCTAGTTAATGTTAAAGAAAAGCACTTAAGATTTTGACTTTAAGTGCGTGTTCAGACAGAACGCGAGGTAAGTTTTAGAGGCTGCACACAAAGTCAGTGGAATTAGCCCAGGGCGGCGTGAATTGCACAAAAAACGTGTTGGTGCGAGTTCAGAATGTTTTAACATGAGCGAAACGTTTCCACATCATTCTTATATTTCCAGGCTGTTCTTTTTTTGAGTTTTGAACCAAATAGGAGAGTAAATGTGCGTTAACAGAATATTGAACTGGGATATATGGGACCGTGGGGCTGATAAAATGCGCGCCTATTCCAGGGCTTTGTTAATCGACTTCATAAAAATGAACAGAGACGAGGAAAAGGAGAGAAAAACTGAGTGTCTGATGAGTTCTGAGTTCAGCAGGAACGTCTGCTGCTAGCTAGCAATCCAGCGTAAGCTAGCTAGCTAGCTAGCTAGAAAATTCACTTTGCTTTCTGTCTGAACCACTGATAGTATAAAGGATGGTCGGCGTATGTACAAAGTCGACCATGTTGGTAGTCCTGCCTCTTCTGCCTCCTTGCTAATCTAAAAATCGGCAAAGACGTGGATCATCGGCAAACAAACATGAACAAAAAAAAAAAGAAACCCATGTCAGAGTCTTGTTTTGATTTAACAAGCAAAGCAATTTATTTACAAACATACACAGGTAATAAGTGTCGCCCATGAGTTTTTCCTCATAGAGTATTTAATGTGCATCTTATCGCGAAGTCTTTGGGCTTGCAAACAGAAATAAGCTCAGTATTTATTTTAATTTTTTCCACCTTAAATCAGCATAATCCATGCTTTTCTCATTACAATTTGGTTTAACGTCGTGATCTTCTAAACTCAATACCATCAATACTTGAAACAGCATTAAATACCATATTTTTTTTTAAAAGTAGGCCATACTGTACGTGTCTAATTTGGTGGCCTCTCAATACTCTGTGGCATTGCGTGAGACAATTTCAAAAGGTAATTTAAAAAAATAAGAAAAAGAAAATCAAGTTGAAACTCATGCCAAATAAATGGAATAATACATTCTTTTAATAAATTGGTCACATTGCAGTTGGTTTTTCTTTTTTTTTTTTTTAAAAAAAAACAAAACAAAAAAACTCAAGATTTAAAAATCAATAAATGCTGATTCAAGTTATACGCAAATTCACGATTGATCCCTGTTGGGATCTCGTTTAGGTTCTCCTCGATCAGAGGTCAGGTCAACTAAACGGACATGTCCCTAAAGCCTTTCGGGATTCAGTGTCTTGCTCAAGTGCACTTACTGGCACGGGGTCTTCGCCCACATCCTCGGTGGTGATGGACATTTTTCTCATAACAATAAAGCACCCTTGCTGCCACTCCGCTGCTAATCCTGATCACTGCTCAATGGCATTTTTGCACTCATGGACTTCAAAACTACCATCCTGACCCCATTATAGCACCGTAAATGTGCTAGCAATACACTCTAACATAGAGCACAGGAAAATTCGACACTGATAAAAGTGGGTCTGGTCTCCATACGTCCATAGCAAGCATTTGACTGGTAGAAAATGAATGGAATACTTCAGTGAAAATAGGAAGTCCCATCTTGTCTGCAAGTACCTGTGTACAAACAATCAATACTATTCATGCAGAGAGTTGTGGCTAGAAAATCTGGAATAAACCAAAAGAGAGAAAAACCATTCAAAAGGTCCATTCAAATGACTCGTGTGTGGTGCTTATGAACACAGCTTATTTTTCAGGGTTAGTTCCCAAGCTCATTAAAAGTCTGAAAAAATGTCCCCCTCCCCCCCCAGTGTCTCTCGCAATATTCAAAAAGTGCACTTTTAAGACGATGACTTGCGAACAGATGAGTCACTCTGAGGAATAGAAGAAGTCCAGCCAAAACCAGCCACTTAAAGGCTTTCATTGAATTTTTTTTTTCCTGCAGGCCAGGAGGCAACCAATCATACTAAAGTGTACAAGAAGGAGATTAATGAAAAGAGAGATGATAAAAATGTTACAATCATTGGTTGATTTAAAATGAGGAGAAAAAAAAAAAGAAGCTCATCATCAGTTTCAAAGCTCTCTTAATCAACAAGAGAGGTCTAAAATATACAAAGTGGAGATGAAGACGTGTGAAAACATGCCAGCTAGAAAAATGACTTGCTTGCAGACGGTTGAATCTTTCCTTTCAGAAGTCTGTGTAGTGATGATGAAGTCAAACGATGGAGGAACGTTTTAGAAATGTGTGTCCCTTTGGCTGGTTTCAAGTCTCTGAGAGGAAGGAGCATGTCGTCGGTAGCGATGAAGGGCCAGCGGTACCTTACAGCTGTCAGACGGTGGGGAATGAAGAGAGAGGTGGGAGGATGGATACGGAGAGGATCAGGAGGAGAGCCTGTTGGTCGTCCTCCTGATGGGTCACTAATGCTAGGAAGTCTGCAGCAGGCGTCTGTAGTGGGGCATGATCTCGTGTTCTGGCAGGTGCAGGTTGAACTCCAACGCCACCAGGACGGGGAACTCGAAGGCTATCAGCTCTCTGCGGTTCACTCTGAACCGCTCTTCCAGTTTCTGCCAGAAAAACACGAGTAAAGATTAAACAGCAGATACATGCAATTTATTTAACTAGCATTTAACGAGGGCTGGCTATGCTCTGCCTCGCAGCAGATTTGAACAAGAGCAGAAGCCTGTTTGGATGGTTTACAAATCTACTGTTGATGCAATCGCCATACTCTATAAGCCAAGGATTAAATGGTAGCAGAGGTGAATTATTATGATATTACAAAGACAACATTTGTTTTTGTTAGCTCTGCTGAAATGTAGTCGTAAGTTAATTTTCCACTCTAAAAGCTTTCGTCAAAAGGACCCTCGACTGACTTTATGAAAGAGGAATTATAATGTCTTTCGTGGCCCTAGAGAGGTTTATAAAGTCAAAACAACCCTCTTGATGGTTGAAAACAGACATTTACTTGGCAGGGATGGTGCAAGTAAAGATCCTATTGAGCTTTATTATGGGAATTTTTAGGGCTTGACCCCTTTGGAAACTTTAAAAAGAGAAAAAATGATGCACCAGATGTTAGAATATCCTATTTTTAGAGATATTTAACAGCCCCCGACAATTCTGACAAGAAATTGATGAAAGTAAAATACAGATTCATTAGATTCCCATTTAAATGTAAGAATCTGTTCAGCAATGATGACTGTAGAGCACATCAGAGAGTTGTAGACCCTGTGCATCTCTACAAAAAGAAAAGAAAAAGAAATGCTGCCTGTCATTTATGAGATTTGGAAACTGCCCAACTAGCAACAAACTGACAGTCTAAGATGTTGACATAACCTGTTACTGACTAATATTGTTTCTGTCTATTATGAACGGGTCAAGGGTCAATTTATCCAAATCATCACAACCATTTATCTCACTCCTCGTGTTACTTAGTCATGGAAATACTTCTGGTTTCATTTTGTCGTGTTTTGATTTGTTTATTATATGAAAAATGACAAACTTCAACATCTTTATTAGTCAGGATAAACCATGGAAGTCACTGTAGACAATGTTTGGCTTGTGTACTTTGATTTGAGTGAATTCACCCTTCAGTCTGGTGTGAGAACAAGTCAACATCAAAGTCTACGATCGAGGCACAAAGTTATTATTTTTTTTTAGAGATGTGAGTGAGAAAACGTACGTCTATCAGGAGCTTGACCTCGTGTTTCTTGAGATCACCACCAATCTTGGCCGCCAGAAGGACACAAGCTCCGGCACAGAGTTTACGATTCTGCTTGTTTAGTTTGCCTTGAAGAACGAGTTTTTCAAAGTAGACGAAAGCCATGGCCACCGTCGGTTCCTCGTAACCACATTCATCCTGAGCCAACTTCCTTATCTCCCTTTTCAAGCTGCAGCGAGGAGAAACAACACAGAAAAAGGAAGGAAAATAGATAAAGGGGGAAGGAGAGATGCAGAAAAAAAAAAATGTGGCAGGAGATGGTAAAATCAAATCTTTATTACAGAGAGTACACAGATAGAGTCTGCTTTACCTCCTAATCTTGCTGAGCGTGAGCCTTATGTGGGGGAATTTCTCCTTGAAGGTTTCGTTCATGTCCTTCTTGAGGTCAGAGGGTTTGACGTATTCAATGACCGTAGTCTGAGAAGAAAAACCAGAGGCGGTGTTAAAATGACCACACTTTTAGCACCGAGTAAGGTGACTGGATCCTCACACACTAGTGTTGGATTCCACTGTCCCACAATGAGGCTTTACAGAGAGCTGGTGTTACCCATGTCGCTTAAAGGATCAGTCTGGTGATATTCTATATATTTCTTATTGTCAACAAATCCCGTGACAAGACCAGGACCAACAATGAACTGATCCGACTAACACACTTATTCCTCCGTGCCGTAAAGCTCCATTGTTGTCCGGACATCAGCGAGCCACACTGTTGCATTTGGTGACCATGTGCAATGTGGTTTATTTTCAGTCAGTCCCACATACACCCTCTTGCTGCTGTAAATACGCACCAGCACACCAAACGTTTATCATTTCTCTGCCGAAAATAGCAAAAATACTCGCCAACAAATTCATTATTTATTCCTGTTGGAGTGCTAAAAACTACAGCGGCCAGCTGTTTGAGCAAATTACAGGGCTTTTCAGTTTTGCCACAGACAGATGGTATGCGACAAAATGAAAAATATTATTCACTTGATTGCTAACAGGGCTTTCCGTGCCTTCATCTGGCTTCCATTAAACAATCTTTGTTGCTTGTTATAACATGCTCCGAGTACCAGGAGGGTGAATCACACTCAGGCAGTATAATGAGAGGCTGAGAGTTTAGACTTAGAATAATAATAAGAATAATAATGAACAACAAAGTGCATTTATAAAGACTTTGCTGGATATATCCTGATGTACTGTATCATGTATTACAACATGGGTCTTGGTTTTGCAGATTTTGAAAGAATTACTAAGATCAAGGAACGTGGCAAGATTGCTAAAAATAAGTTAGCTGGGGTCACAAAATTCAGACAATAATACACAGATAAAAATGTGAAATTATACAAGATGATAAAATAATTAAGGTCATTTCTTAAGAGTTTTCAAATCAACTTCTTTCGACTATGGCCCTACTTGTTGTAGTTGTGCGTGCCGGATTATTATCAACATTTTGGCTGCACTCACTTTCAGTTTGACCTCTGATACTTTAGCCAGATTATCTAAACCACTTCATTTGGCTTGTTGCATTTATTTATTTTCTCTCCCTGCTCCTTTAATCCAGATTTATTTCTTTTCTCTCTCTCTCTTTTCACCCTCACAAATACACAGGCTGCCCACACACATATGTCTAACCCACCTTTTTTAGGATTAAATGTTAGTGTTGTGATTTGATTCGACTGTGTAAATGCATGTCCAAAGTCCACTGAAAGTACACACAAAATAAAATAATGTAATATAATATGTGCGTTTCTTTCCCAGTGGGACTTGTCGCTGTGTTGCCAGATCTGCCAGACATTTGTGTATCACTCAGACTTCATTTATCATTTCATGTAATGCATTTTTTTTTTTTTTAGACAAAAGACAAAGAAAACATCTTCAAAAACATGTCACATATGGCAGTAAAAAAAATATATATTTTGGGCTTTGGATTGTTGTTCAGAGCTATTTGAAGACAGCATTTTGGGCTTCCATAGGCGAAACAATAAAATAAGAAAGACGTCAATAAAATAAATTGTTAGTTGCCTCTTTTCTATGGTGACTACATTGTTTTCGTAGCTAAGTAAGAACCCATTATGCGGTGGTGCTAAAAAAAAAAAGAAAAAAAAAAAAGATTACTCAATATGCATGTATGCTTTTGCATGTGTGTAAAAAAGGGCACCCAGGACACTGATGATGAACCATGAAGAATGAATGCTTATCGATGGTCATAACCCCGAGAAGTGAACATAAGTAAACTTGCTTTTGAATTGAGATTTGCATTTGTGGTTGTCCTGGCTTAATATTCACATACTAGCTCATACAAGCTATAAAAAGCTAATATCATGACCCAATCTCATGTCTCCTTCCTGAATACAGCCAGTAAAGTGCTGAGAATTTACTGGTTCCATTCCTGTAGTACATACAATAGCTATTGTTGTGTGACGCTGGCTTTTGTAATTGGAGGAAGACAAAAAAAAAAAAAAAAAAAAAAAACACACATAGTCTGACCTTGACTGAGCATTTCAACTATGTCAGTCGTTGTTGTGTGTTCTGCCAGTCTCTGTAACGAAAACAGAGCCCAGAAAAGAATGAGGAGGGAGTCTAGTCGGGTTTTGTTATTCTTTTTCCAACCGCGATAAAACATCCCCTTCTTTTCCGGAAAAGTGAGAATGTGATTAGCTCACAACACACTAACGTTTAGCTCTGGTGAAGTGACTGTTTGATAGCTCCTTATGTGAATTCATTCACGTCCCAGAAGGTTGGAGGGAGTCTCGACAAGTGACCTTGCTTATTAAAACTGTCTGAAACATCCTCCTGGCTCCTTTTCAAAAACAGCTGATAAAATTCAGGAAGATCTTATTTAGAAACAAACTGTCGAGGCAGACAAATCTTTTTCTGGCATTGTTCTTTGCTGTGGTGGGAACGCGGAGCACAAAAGTTCCATAATAACAACACTAACCATTGAAGAAACATTAGCAGATATCGAAGGACATCTCAACAAAACACGTCAAAACAGAGGTGGATCTGTTTCAGCGGGTCACGTCCCAAATGAAAACAGCTTTTCCATTCTGCTCTCGAGAGAACAGGGCTGCAGTTGCTGTTGTTATTGTCGTTGGTGGTGAGAATGATGTGCAAGACGCAGTTAAAGTACTTTCTCACCATGTAGGAGGGGAAGATGAGGACTCTCTTGTGTTTTCCACATGGCCACTGCGGGTCATCCAACAAATTGGGGTCATATTCACGAAAGTCCCCCAAGTCATTCCCTGCCATGAGCACAAACACAACAACAGAAGTTAACATTTGAACACTGGACAACGAAGAAACAAACAAGGAAAGATGAAGAATAAACAACATTCATGACGAACATGTTTAATACTTGTTGGCAGATGACTAACCTGTGTCTAAGCTGCTCTGGTTGCTGTTGGCTCGGCCCAAACTGAGGCTTCTATGGCTGGCGTTACGAGACTGAGAGAATGATGAGGTGGAGTCGATGGTGTTTCTTCGACCACCCAGCACATTAGTGGGATACAAGAACTGGGTGTAGGACACAGTCTGTAGACACAGGTGTAGTTACAATGTCAGTTTGACAGAACCCTTAAAAAATATATTATATTTCACCTGTTTGATCTTTTTCACAGTGGCGTTTTGTCAAAGCAGGTGGTGTCGATTTGTCGACATTAACAATGGCTCAGTTTCATTGAGTGTCCGATTATATGATACCAGTGAGCCAGCATGAAGAGAAATGGGAGCTTGAAACCGACTTGCCTAAATGAAACGCAGTTATTAATAATGAGATTAATCATGCCTGAGTTTTCCTGACATTACACGTCAAAATGCTGCTTTGCCTGGTTAAAAAAAATGCTAAAAACTGTGTTTGTCTTTGGGAACTATAAATAAGTTTTACTTGTTCAGCATTATTTAGCATTACAGGGAAACATATGCTTGGGATGTAGCTACTATACTATTAGCTACCGCTTTTGGAAGACTACACAACTTGTTCCAGACACTCCGGTCAGGATTTGTGTGTCAGGTAACATTAAATTACTAACCCACAGACAGTCGGCTTACTCTCTTGTTTGTTTACTGTTGTTGTGATGTAAGCTCCTGCATGTTAGCAGCCGGTATTAGATTTCTCCAGACCCGCACGAACTGTTTTGGCATTTCCTTGAGCACAATAAACTGCTCAAGTAAAGTTCAGTGTAAAAATTGTTTTGTATGTCCTGCATGAGTGGTAGCTTTGTTTTTCCCTTTGTCCGTTTTTATTTAAAGTGCTTTCCCAACACTGAACGTGAGACTAGATAATATTAGATTCACCCTCACTCCACATCACAGCATACTTCTGCTGGTTTCTCACCTTTCCATCAGCTCCTAACTCCACTCCCTCTAGTCCAATCACCATCTCCTTGGCACTGACGCCTCCTGACGGGTGCCGCTGACGCCCTCCTTCCAGCTTTACATCCCTAATGAGCACAAGACTTTTAGATCGTTCACCGTACAAAACATCCCACAGCTTCTTTTCAACT
Organism: Protonibea diacanthus; assembly: GCA_028641955.1. NCBI lineage: Eukaryota > Metazoa > Chordata > Actinopteri > Sciaenidae > Protonibea > Protonibea diacanthus. Next base: position 16,383,248 of record CM053988.1, on the reverse strand, counting down.
CTCACGCCGCCTTGCCGAAGCCTGTTCTTGCTCACCTCCACACCTCTACCTCACAGATAGGCCCTGTTATCGATCTGCGCTCATCAGCTGGCCTTGTTTCTGTAATTGCCTGTGTCTTTGGGTGCATCTCAGGGCAATCAGAAATAAAGAGCACCCTTGAGATAAAGAATGGAGGAGAGTACAGTTTCATTCTTAGCAGGCCGGGCTCTTCAGACTCTCAGCTGCTGCCTCACCAATGCCTGAAATGTCTTACTTCTGTGGGAGATTTGCAGGACGGCAAATGCTGAAGTAGAAAACAGACCACTGGAGAGTTAACTGTGTCAGTGGAATGAACAGGGGAGAGCCCTCGACTGAACACACTTTGTATTGGCCAAATATTTATGCATTTAATGTCTGCTGCTGCAAACATAAAGTAGACTGCGGCGTTCTCGTGCCGATAAAGCCACTGCAGAAAGCTAAATAGTAAAATCTAAAAGGAAAGGAACATTGGCTGCTGCTGTATCACTTCACTTGATGATTTTAGCTCGCACAGTAGAGGCTAATGGGTGTGCACACTGACAAAGAAGATTACATGCCTGCAATCCACTTTCACACTCTGCCATACTGATTAACTGCTACCAAAGAGCTAAAACTGTAAACTATTTGTTCCAGCAATTTTTTAAAAATTGCAATTTAAAAAAAAAAGGTTGCTGGAAAATTCTACAAACAAAAAGGCAGCCATCTATTTCCACCAACTTAAAACTAACAAATTATTTATGTGTGAAATGTATAGCAGTGAAATGTCAGCAGGACAGCAGACATTAAATAAGTAACACTGTCTTGTTTTTCCACTCCTCCCTTATCTTCCCTCGCTCAGCCTCGCCTTCTGTTTAAAATGGTGACCAGATAAATAGAAGAAATTACACAGTGGGTCCTCACATGACTCTCCAAGTGTTTTGATGACATGTGGGGCCAATCTGTTATAATGAAAACAGTGTTATCTGGCAGGCAGGCAGGCACGTCAGGAGACAATGTTGACAGATGCATCATAGACATGGAGATCCCCAGGCAGCAGACATCTTAACAGAACAGCGGAGGTTTAAATAAAAGTGGGGAAACATAGGAGACGGAAAGCTTTCTAGGGAGAGAGCTTTTCTATGGAGCAAATAAACGTACTTCAGGCTGCGGAGAATAAGGAGCAATTCAAGGGAAAACATAAGAAAAGCTGACATTGCTTAGTAACATGCATGAATAGGAATCACTGGCTTCAAACGTCTGTGTGTTAGTAGTGTAATCGGTGCAAAGTGCTCATCATGCCCTGCCAAATGTTTCCAAATCTATTATCAGGTGTAGAATAAATATTAACCTAAGAATGTTGACCCCTGCTGGCTACTTGACTACCAAATACTTTACAGCTCACATAAACAGTTCAGGGCTGGGTAAGCTGGCTTTATAATAATATTCTCTAACAGTCTTACCCAAGTTTCACCCATTACACTAAACTTTGGAAATTTGTCTTCTGCATTTGACCCATCTAATGTTTTTACCCAGGAAGCCAACATCAACTACACTTCAATGCCAAGAGCATTACCTAACATGCATGTCTTTTAGAGTCAGAGAAACCGAAGCACATAAAGAGAGCCATGCTTACACAGGCACAGAAAAGTCTTCTGCCCGTGCCGCAGCCACACACTAACGCTAGTGGGATTTGAACCCAGAAGCACCTAGCTGTCACGAACCAGCCCCATAAACAGATGTTCAATTAGACAGTTTTTAGTCAGCGCAGCTTGTTTTCTTTCCTTCAAAATAAAGGTTTGACATTTTGATTAATATCACTCTCATATTAGTGCACTAAATATGAAGCTGGAGGCAGCAGCTTGTTAGCATAGCTTAAAACAGCTACCGGCACCTCTAAAGCTCACTAATTAACATGCTGTGTCTTTATCTGTGTCATGCAAAAAAACTTAAAGTTATGGTTTTATGAAGGGTTAAGTATGGGACTATTTTTAAGTGTAGAGCAGCCAGGAACTTTCTTGAACCCCTTAAATCTGAGCTTTAGAGGTGGTTGCAGGCATTTTTTTTTTTTTTTTTTTCGTTTTTTTTTCTTTAGCCATTAAGCCCTGCTTCCAGCCTTTATGCTAAGATAAGATAGCCATCTCCGGGCTGTAATTTCATATTTAACAGACAAATATGAGAGTGCTATCAATATTTTCATCTAGCTCTTGGCACAAAGCTAAATAAGTGTCAAACCAGTCCTTTAAATCTACATATTTACTGTAGCAACTGTAGAAGAATTATCATTTTTTTGTTCATGGGGCAGTAATTATAGTAGGCGTAAGGACAGAAAGACAGAAGAAGAAGAAAAAAAAAAAAAACATGCAATGAGCTGTTTAGGCCCAGTCTTCAAATAAAATGTTGTTTTACAGTGAGAGCACTTGACTGTGCCAGCCAAAGTCTAACTGTAAACTGTCAATTAGCAACAATGAGCAGTCAAATGTGCATATTGGATAGCCCTGGGGGTTCATTAACCCTTGACCTTGTACTGATTGGCTGGCTTAGGAAATTCCACAAACGGATTGAGCCTTTTATGCTCTTCACTAAGCCCCAGTGTGAAGCCTTTCTCTCTGTGCATTGTATTCTCTGCTGTCTATCTCTCCCTTCTCTCTTTCACTTCCTCCAAAACACACAGTTTCAAGGCCGTAACAGAGCTATCCTAGTGCAAGCCAGGTGGGTTCCCAGTAACTGGACCCTTGCATTGCTTAAAAAAAAAAAAAAAAAAAGAAGAAGAAGGAAGCAAGCGTCGTCTACAGATGAGCCAGTGATGTTTTCTGCTTTAGCACCAAGAAATGTAGACTTGAGGCAAAGAACGGTTAATTACAAACTGTCATGGCAGTGAGCAGTGCACACAAACAGTATCTTCAGTCTCTTGGATAATTAGACCAAAGAAAACACATGAAAATTTTAGGGCTAAAGTCACAAAGAAGAGCGGGAACCCCGGGAGGGAAAAGGTGCTAAACAGCAAAGCCAGCGACAGTTGTGACAGACAAAAAAAAAAAATGGGGTTGACTTGAACTAAAAAGGATGAGTGCCCAAAATCCACCGGAGCCATTATGGGAAAAAGCAATAGAAGCAATAAGCAACGGGCTATGATATAGTCTAGATGTATATGAAATTAAGCCGTTGAAGCCCATTTCAGCCCACTGTTTATTTATTCATTAAACCTTAATGGCAAAAATGCATCCACCAAAACCAACCCTTTAGTAATGTATGCACCAGTCAAAGAAGAGTACATCCACAGAAAAAGAGGGATGAGGAAACAAAGGGAAAGAGGGAGCACAGGCTGGAGGAAGTTACAAGGTTCGGCATGCTGTAGGATACATACCCTGCTTGGCTACAATCTCGATAGGGCAGGACAGAAAATACACTATAGAAGGATCTTCTGCCACTGATAAGGACTATCCTATAAAAACAAAAATGGTAAACAAGCTAATCAATATCTATCCGACAAGATCCACAGGTTAAAGTTGGAGAGAGTGTGCAGTAAAAATAAGAATGAAGAGAATGAGCTGAAACTTCAGTATGAGTGTGTGTTGTTCTGTAGTGTAGTGGCACATCTAGCATGTAGTCTGTGGTTTGGGGAAACAATGATGCATTTTTCGTTTACTTAAGTTAACATGTGCTATTTTTAACCTAAACTGCCTCGTATTTGTGTAAACATGCATACAGTGATGTTTCCCAGACCAGTTGTAGAGAGCACTGGGAACAGGATGGCCCCGAGTGAAGTCCCACTACAACAACCTGAAAATTATTCCTTTTAATAGCTGCAACTCACAAACAAGTGATGAATCTTACTACTTGGGCAAAATTGACGTCATGATATAAACAACACATGAGTCACAGGTCTGGATATGAAGAAAAACAACTTTCTGGTGACTTCATTTAACAAGTGAGTCTAAACAAGAGATACTGTAAACGTAGAGTACACCTCATCTGCCTCAGCCAAATACTGGTTATAAAAGGACTGAAGATTAATAAATGCATCTACACTTTATGTTTTTGTCAATAAACCAGCAGAACTAGACTCAGCGTCGTAAAAAAACCCAAACTGAATTAGATTTCACATCCGAAGAATGTGACGTTGAGAATGATGAACAGCATTACTGCCGAGAAACACTTCCTGGAGTGAACGACCATCTTCCCTTCGGTGTCGCTGTACGCCCAATGAAACATCCACATTAACACCACTGTGGCCAAAATCTGTTTTACATTAAAAGGGATTTGTGTGCTGAATACATGCTTGTGTAAACTGTGACGCAATGACATGTGATTGAGCTTAGAGTGATTTCATGGTGCAATCCCTAAAAAAAAAAAATGAACAGTGATAAAATAAAGATTAAATGGACACGTTTCTCAATCAGTTATCTTTCAATCGGAAGTCAGAATGACATGCAGTGAATGGGGCTACATCTGCTTGCCTGCAATATGGCTTGTAATGTGAGAAACATCCAAACTACAGTTCATTGACTGAGGCAGCCTGCCATTATACCACTGAGGACTTGTATTGACTAAGGGATGCGGCTGTTTGCCTTCATACCTTCCATTGCGCATATCATGTTGCCTCATGTTCTTTATGAAGTGGATCTTCTTAAAGCTCTTTGGTCGGGGTGAACCCGATAGGGTTCGGCATCTAAAATGTAAAACAAAACACAAAACATCAGTACTTCAAAAAAAACCCAAATAAATAGAGAAACCGTGTCAGTTGGATACATTACACCGAGATGAGACACACAAAATAAGGCGGCAAAGTCACAATGTCTACGCTACCTGCGTAGAGGAGCATTCTCCTCGATGTCCTCTAGCGTTTCAAGTGAAGAGCGCTGAGAGATGAGTCTTCGTCTGGGAGGACGGACAGAGGGGAAGTTTGAAGTTAGAGGATATGAAGAAACATCATCACATTGCACCGAACACAGAGCCAAATGTTGTTCTGCAAAACAGCTTTTTTTGAAATCCAACCTCAAAAAAAAAAAAAAAAGATCATGAAAGATATTATTGTTTAATAATCTTTTCTTTTTTGGGGAGGGCAAACACCTGGACACACCACCCTGCAAAGCAATTTGGTTAAAAGGCAACAACAATGCTAAGACAAAAGTCAATTCCACAGCAATACCTAAAATGTCCATTCATTTTTTTTCCCTCACAAATTAAAGCCAGTCTACCTTTTGGAGTAAAATAATGTATCAGCATTCACAAACAGTGCAGGGAATTTCCACCTACACCTCCATTTACCTATTTAGTGCAAAGCAATGTGTCAGTATGGATTGACCTCACTGTAAAAACTCACTTGTCTCTCACTTGTGAGTGTGGCTGGCTTTGAAAACATCACAAGTTTTCGATGTGAAACCAAACATTTTCTTGTTAGTTACCTTAAGGTTTGAGGGGAGTTCAAGAGATAATTTGACCTAAAAGGATTTTTTGGGGGGGCTGGAAAGGTTTCTTGATTTAGACGATCTGATCAAAGAAAGTAAACAAGTCTAAAAATCCAGCTATGCATCCTTTGCCAACCTGTACTGTATTAAGGTTCGAGACCCAGCCCTGGAACAAAGTACGTGAGGGGTCACTGAAAGCCTTGGAACAAAGGTCAAACAAGCTCGTAAAATTATCACTCATCTGTAGGCTCTGTGGTTAATTTACAAAAACATGTCTTGGACGGTCGAGTTATGGCCATCCATCGACACCGCTCTGCGTCTGTGTGGTCAATGATCGCTCCTCAGTCTTGCATAGATCACAGAGAATTTTCCAGGATCAGAGCTGCTAAGAGGATAACAAGCTGGCTCTGCAAGCACTTTGTGTAACACATTTTGTCACAGATGGCCTTTATTTCACACTTTAGTTGCACTACTCAACAGGCTAATTCTGCTGGACCACTTTTATATGATCGGCTGCCAGATTAAGAAACAAACCCACATGTGATAGCTAAGTATTCCCGTGCTGTTCCAAAATTAGCATGTAATTGCATGTTTAACACTAAAATAACGACATAATCCAGCTCATTAGACAGCCTTACAAAGCAGCCACATTTAAAGTAGTGGAAATTAACACATTAGTGGTCAAATAACGGAAACGTGACGCCTTCTCCCAAAGGGACTATCTGTCATCGAGTACTAAAATCTGCAGCAGAGTCTCACAAAGCCAAGTAAGGGCGTAAACGAATGTTCACACCATGCATACTGTGCATCATCTTGGAGTTCTTCTTTTCACTAGCCCCTGCAGCATTAAGACAAGCTGGTGACACTTGACCTGACCCACCCCCCCTCTAAACTGAGCATTTCAGCCAAAAGGGAGAGACAGCAGAGTGTAAAACAGAGTGGCTGGTTAATAAATGACAGAGCATGAGGACAGATTAACAAAAGATGACTCTGTCCTTGAGGATCTCCCAGGGTTTAAACCAACACAAGCTGAGTGAACACTGTATACAGGAGGAGACGGTGAGATGAGTGTTTACATGAGGAGCCAGACTGTTGAAGCAGACAAGAAACGGAGGGCCATTATGCTGGCGAACCTTCCACACTATATATTATGACCCTAATGATCATAAAGTGGAGGAGAGAACATTAAGCTCTGATAAAAGGGCATGAGCAGTACATATTTCAGTCCCAATGATCAGAACAGCTGACATCAACACTGTCTCTGTAGCATGAATCGAAGGGGTCATAATGAAGAGGCGTGACCTCTGCCTGAAGGTCAGATGACTGGGATCATGTGATTTATGGCCTTACATCATCCTGTTTCAGTGGCAACCCTAAGAGATGGATTGGCTGGATAAGGATCTGAGAGTACAGACAGTATGAGAGGACAAGGCTTCTTGTTTGAGCTGACGGTGTATCATTCTTGACACTACCTTATATTAAATTAAGCTGGGTTCCCCCTGCTGTCATTCTTCTGTATTTCGATCTATTTAGAGGTGAAATGGTGCGTTGGCATGGAACATAGCTAATGAGAAAGTAAATATCACCTCATCTGAGTCCAAAACTCCATCAGAAGGCTTAACTTAAGCTGCACTAATCAATATTTTTATGAACAATGGATCAAATGACTGTGTGAAACGTGATCGCTGTTGCTCGTAGTAATGAACCCACGGAGATTATCACCCGATGCTGCAGCTCTGCAGAGCACTTAACATTTTTTCAGCTTTTCTTTCAACTTTAACGTTTTGGTTCACTCTCAGTAGATGTAGCAGACAGACGTTCTGAAAAATAAAAAAATAAAAATAGTTGGTGGAGACCAAAACAGAGCTAAAAGGAGAGTGAATATTGAGTTACATCCACCAGGTGGCCAGAGATATTACTCCGAATGGATGATCAAGTTTCTTTGTGTCTGCTGGATGTGTAAATAGGCAAACACTTCAGCCATAACAACTTCAGAGAAAGGTGTTAATGTGTCACTGTTGCATTTACAGCTTGTTGGGTCCAAAAAAAGTAAATTAATGCAGTGTCTTGTTCTGACCAAAAATGCACAATAAACTTCAGCTGAAGCTGATATTAGATTAATCCAGTTGCATCTTCCAAATTTAGTGTCTTTTTTAGTACAAATTCCCTTTTTGGGTTACCCTGGACGACGTCTCCTTGAGGCCCGGCAGCAGAGGGATAGTAATATAAATATTGGATTTCGCACTGAAAAGCTTGTACTTTGGACTTGATTTCACTAACATACACTGCTGAAGCTTTATATCAACTTTGGCTGAATTTTGGCATGGACGGGGGTAATTTCGCCCCATCTCATACAGATCACCACTTAGCATGGACAGGAGAAATGATTACAGCTTCCAACAGCTTTCAACATTAATTTCGGCAGGGGTTTTGTATTAAGACAGACTTGGAAAAAAAAATCCAAACTTGTCCATTAATAAGTCCAAAGAGGGCTGCACTGTATCCCTAATCTGTGCCAAAAAAGAAATAACCTCTTATTGGAGCCATATGTCTCCATTCTGTGTGACATTTTACAGTGTTTCCAGTCCAAATCTCAATTGTCTGAATTGTTACTCTTCTTGAGAAAGCATTCACCAATTGGCCAAAGGGCATGTGTCCAGTTCGCGAGGACACAACTGAACTGTGGGAACTTTGATCCAGGCACTGTAGATGAACAGCGGCAGCGGGACGTGCTTTTAATGCAAAAGATGTTTTCCAGGCCGGTGCAGATCCTGGAAACAATAACACAGGCCAGGCCACTCATTCACCTCAGACACAACTCTAACAACCAGGGTTAGAACAGTCAATTTCTACACGGTTTGACATTAACAAGGCCCGGTCAGAAGCTTCAAAGACGCCTTGGTATAAATCAGAGGCAAAAGGAGCAACAACAAGCATCCCTCAGTGTCTCTGACACAATTCCTGCTATTGTTGCCTCAAGTGATTTTGTTTAAGCATGTTTCATAAATGCAACCCATGTAGCATTAAGGTATTACAACTGCAAACACAATTACCATCCTGTTGAAATAAATGAATGTCTCAAAAAGCTATTGATAATCCCGCCCAGTGGTGCCATGCAACGAAGCCATAAAACTCAAGGGGACTACTTAGATGTGGAGATTAAACAGTTTCACACGTACGCCCTGTTGGCAGCTTGCCACAGGACATAGTCTTCTGTCTTGCCAGAGAGTCGCGGTGTGGAGATAAATGTAATGTTCTGGGCTTCCTCACACAAATACAGCCCAGGCAAACGGAAATGTGATTATTCAGATCCAGTCAGAGAGTTCAGCTTCTCTGATCCTCAAACACACCGGGAGTACAAATGGGATGTATCAGCAGATTTTTAAAAAACAAACTGGAGAAAAGGGGAAGTTAAAGGGAAAGAAACACAAATAAAATCACTCTGGTGTGTATAATAGCTATATATGGCACTGCTAGCTGTGAAAGAACAAGTCATGATGTGGAAACTTGACTCCATGTCCAACATGAAGTAAAACACATGCTGATCCTTCTTACTCTGTCTTATAGGCCTTTCTGACTATTTGTCGACAGCTCAGACATTGAGAGACTCTGTGAAGGAAAATGAAGCATTCTTATATAATCCTGTGATTATGCCAACCATGACCTCAGCGAACAACAATCAACCTCATAACCAAAAGTATGTGACCCAATCGCAGAAAAACTCCCCAGGATCATTATAATGGCTTGTGCCGCTTGTTTTCCAGCCACAGCCTCTGCTGCCTCATGCTAAAAAAGAGCTTGTTAAAATACTGTAAAGTACATGACTCTGCACTACCTAATGGTGGTGAGGACATAACAAAAAAAAAAAAGAGGACGTGAGAAGACTTAACCTACCTATGTTTTAGGGGGGAAGGGATAAAATGAAAATAGCTCTACACCTTAGGCAGACAAGGCCAGATGGTAATAGGTATGCTATATTTAAAGCTTAGCTCTTGGCGTGCTGATTCATGATGGATAGTGTGTGAGGAGTGGAAGGAAAGCTGAATATGAAATCATTAGAATCAGATGAGGATATGGTGTAAAGCAGCTTTAGCCTCAGAAAGTCTATTTTGGCGGCACATCAGAGGCTCTGCGACTTCCTGAATGGGAGCAGGACTGAAGGCCAAAAGTCTGAGGGGAGAGTGTGTCTCTGATGCCCCTGGGAGAGGAAGTGGAGGACAGAAAATACAGAACGGAGAGCCAGGCTGCTTCTCAGAAAGCCTGGGCATCCTGCCTCTCCCAGCCAGGGACCTCTGGACACGTTTCCACCAGCTGCCCTCAGAAAACAAACCAGGCACTGTGCAGAGAGCTCGTCTGTCTGCGCGCCGGTGGAATATGGCCACGCTCCATCAACAGGTTGCTTACTTCTTCGACATTAGAATTCATTTTGTGTGGACATCCTCCAAGCACATTCCAAAAGCAGGGTACAGTCAGGGTTTAACAACTCCATACTATATATACTGGCTGGCTTGACATTCAACACTGTGGCTAAGGCTCACCGCTTTTTTTGGTACCAACTTACAATGCATCGAAAAGTCTTAAAAGTTGGCAGAGTATTCTTTAAGGACATAGTTAAATACAGCATACAAACATACATAAAACATGTATTCACCTTAAGACTCAAAGTTACTTCTTGACCTTGAAAACAGCAGCTGACAGAACAATCTTACCACAAAGTCCATATCCCGCAATCTCCCTGACGCAGACGGAGTTTGCCCAGCTGTCATTGAATTGTAGATTTTTTACATTTGACATGTTTCTGAGCCTTTTAAAAAGGACCTTTGGTGGATGCTGGCTCAGAAGCTGAAAGCCCGAGAACAGTTAATAAACGAAGCTTGTGGTGAGACTCTTCTGTCAACGGCTGTTTCCAAAGGTCAAGCATGAATTTTTAAATCTCGCCTTTTTATGCCAACATGAACAGGAGGTGCTTAAAGTGCTCAGGAAAATGGAAATCTAAACATCTACAATTCCATGACAACTGGATACAACGCCGTCTGTTGAGGGAGACTGCGCGATATGATCAAAAACTCCAGAACAGCCACTATTTATTTCATTACTTCGAGTCTGTGTACCATTTATTTTTGTGCTTCATCGTGAGATGTTTCTGTTGTTTTGTGCTTTTGTAAGTAAACTATAAAAAAGGTCTCTCACAGAATAAAGAGCTCATATTAAAAATGATTAATGGTGTCTTGAGTCTTATATAACATCTTTGATGCACTTCTCTCGCTATCAAAAAGCACACATTAAGACTTACGGAAACTGTTAGTTTGGCCGTGCAATTTCCACGAGGTCAGGAAGGGGAACTAAATGCTTACTGAGTGTTTCACCATGAAGCAGCGGCTTCCTGAGAAGCCTGGCAGAGGCACCAGAGGGAGGAGAGGATTTGAGTAAGTGAGGGGGGCTCTGAATGGAAAGCAGAGAAGAGAGGATTTGACAGCAGGTTCTGACAGTGAGAGGACCATGAGACGACTGTTACTGACAGCTGTCCCGCTGCGATGCGAAACCCTCCAAACAACTCCTTGTGCCTCCAATGCGAAGCTGACAAAGAGAGCCAATAAAAAAAAAAAAAGAAAAGACACGGAGCTGCGAGCCCCTGTTGTATATGTAGTCGAACATGGGTGTAGAGTTACAGGATGTTTACGGAGACCGAGACAGCAGGTGTGCACCAGGTTTTCGAATGACATTATCTAAAAATAATTTGAGTAAATATGACAGCGCGAGCATGTTGTGCGCAAGTAAGAAAGAAAGATGAGGTGTGCTGCTGAGGTCTGTGGAAACTGGGTTACAGCTCCACAGCTGCTGGACCTGTGATCATACTGTGTCTGTCCAGTCTGTCTGTCCAGTGTGTCTTAAGACAACAACAAGCACCTACAACAGCTCAACTTTATCCTCCTGCTGTGTGTTGTTGCATCCAGACAGGCTGTGTTGCTAAGAACCGAAAGTACCTTTTCGAAACAGCTGACTGTTTAAAAAAAAAAAAAAAAGTTTCTGGAGTTCATTCATTCAGGGCCCTGGTACATGTGGTTGTGAGGTAACAAAAACACAAACACTTAACCCAGCTGGAAGTGGAAGTTCAGGATAAAAGTAAGTTTTAACTCAATAACTGGTGGCCAGGTTTAACGAAATAAAATGTATCAGAGGGTTAGTGAGTGGTTTCTTATCTGACTCAATGGTGAACATGATTTTATAAACAGTTGTCTGCAGACTCACTGCTCATGCATGCTTTGTTTGTCTGCTCGCTTGCTATGATGACATCAGTGTGCAGTTTAACGACCTGGCTGTGCACATGGCTGCAGACAAACTTGAACCTTTTAACATCGTGTTTACACTGACCAACAACTGTAGGACTGCATGTACCAGACACAGTTACCTTGATCTCTGCAGCTCTATCGCAGAGTTGGCTATCTGTCCGCCCTCCAGGCTGTAGTTCTGGGAGGTTTGTCTGGAGTAAGGGGCAGGTAGGATTCCCTGAGTGTACGTCTGCAGCCTCCCTCTAGTCGAGACTGGGACCGCGGAGAATGGCGAGCTGAACGTGGAGGGCACAAAAGCGTCGCCATCCGGGTCCGTGCCCACCGGGGCAGCTGCGGGACTTGTCCCGAAACTGGCCCGACTGCTGGCGAGGAGAGCCTGGTTTGCAAAAGCGAGCGCCTGGGCGGCCGTGGTCGCCGCCGCCGCAGCAGCCGCAGCAGCAGCGGCGGCGCCAGCGGCTCCGAACGTCGTGCGCTCCGGAGAAACCAGGCTCTGTCTAGTCCTAGCCTCGAGCGAGTTATCCTCTTCGTTTTGATTGTCTGCATCGTCTTGCACGGGTCGTCCATCCAGAGAAATGTTGCTGAGAAAAGACAGCGCCGCTTGCCTCCTCCTCGGGTCTATGCGTTTCCGCGTATGCTCGATACTGGAGTGCTTGATCTGTAGCGTGGCTGTGGATGTGTTGCTGCTCGTGGCAGCCGCCATGGTCCCACGTCCAGTGATCCGAGTCCCCCCCGTACCAGCGATCTTACCTTTCTGACATGAATACTGTGTTAATCGTGCTTGTGTTTGGTGAATGGTAGTGGCCTGTCTTTTAAGTACATGCGTTTAACTGGGTGAAAACAGGGGAGGTCACGTGTGTGCTGTATTGTGGCAGCACAGGGAAAATTTGGACCAATGGGCTGTCAGGAATACATGTGTGTTTTTTTTTTTTTTCTTTCTTTCTCTCTCTCTTTTTTTTTTTTTTTTTTTACCTTTTCCTGACTGCTGAAGCCTCCACTCTCTGACAGGGTATGCCAAAAAAAATTACACAACACAAGCACAGCGTCTCCAAAAAAACATGCACAACATGCACAATATTAATCTGTGAGTTTCATTCTTTTCTTTTTCTTTTTTTTTCCTCCATCAATTTCAATAACCCACAAAAAAAATCTGTGAACACAACCACAACTTTCCACTTTCCGCATTACAGATTTCACTCATGCATGGCGAAAAGAGGCGCTCTGCAGCCTCCTCTGTCAGCACAAGGCGCAGTTTTATATGCACAATGATCAATGGGCGCTGACAGAATAGGCCCCGGCTCTGTTTGTTTTGAGAAAATAGATCATTTTCTGAAATGCACAAGTCAGCATCTCTGCAGCAATTGCGCCATCTGTCTGCTTGATACGCACTACGTGTGCTGTTTTTTTGGGCGATAACCCCATTAAATATGCCATCTAGTGGTTTTTTAGGTGACAGCCACTGTGGACTGCATGCAAGGGCGTAACCAGCACATTGTGAGGAAGAGCTTTGCAGAGGCAGGGTTGGTGGATAATCAGACTATTGGATTGAGAGTGTATATTGTTATACATGCTTATCAAATTTAAGATAAGAGTTTATTGACTCCAGGAGGTGAAACACAGCCATGTAGTGAATACTGTTAACTCCCAAACTTAATCACAACTCTGAAAGAAAGAGGACAAATGCAGCCCCGACAAAATGTGTTTGCCCTCTTCTGCCCTCTCTCGTCTTGAAATAAAGTGAGTTAAACACTCCCTGCCATGGTTAGATTAAACTGTTACGGGGCCCTGGGAGAACAACCTGGCCCCGTTGACCCCAGTTATGTACCCCGGTGCCGTATTTCCATCAAGTGTGGTGCAAAAAGCGCAAACCACTCTGCAGCTTCTGTATCACACATACAGAAAGCAGCCAGTGCACCTATTCTGAAGTCTGACATGTTTTCTGTGCATCTGTTTTGTGTTAGTATGAATGCAGTGTTATTTAGGATCCTACACCATGTGAGCACAATGTAAACTACATTAATAAAAGTCTTGAAACTAGATTTTGGCATGAGACTGAATAAAAATGTACGACAGGGTAATAATTCAAAATTAGTCTAACATTATAATTTAGTGGTGAAAATTATCAAAGTAAGTTGCTCTTAATCAGATGACCACAAACTGACAGACAGTGAACTTCAGGTTTTAGGGGCACCTCGGTGTCTATAGCCACAGTGCAGGTCAGTCACCTTCTTTCCTAGCGTCCTGCCATCTCTCACATATGTGCTTCTCCCTGCCTCGAAAACCAATAGTCTTGTAATAAACTGAAATTTTATCAGATAATATTTGTAGCCACTACTACAGCAAGACATTTAATTCAACCTTCAGCCAGAAAATAGGAAATGAATCAGTAATATCATCACAGGATCTAAATAAAATGAAAATCTGCAGAGTGATGGCTGTTAGCCAGACTTAATTGGTGCCTCTTTATGTCTTATAAATGTACTTTTAATTATAAATGTAATGGGAAATGAGCTGTGAAAAATCCCACTATCATTCAGTTTCATCACATTGTTTGTTAAAGGTATTATGGCAACAGAAATGTCTATTTGTAGTAATTTGAGGACAATAATTGTCACAAAGCAGATCTGAGTCGTCAAAAAACACCTTTAATAAACACGCCCATGTGAGAATTTCAGTTATTCAACATCAAGTATAGTTGTGAGATCTAAAGTTTATCTGAGAAAAGATGGTAAAATGAATCAATTACTCATAATGTAATCTCATAAAGATTGTTAAATTCATATATAAACAAACACTTACAGTCAAATCGAATATGTCATACAGGAATGAGAGAAATAGATGGGAATGCTGGCTGTCCTCATCTTTATATAAGATAGTTGTCACAATGCAAATAAATGACATTAAATATGTGAAAGAAACAGACATTGTTGGCATATTGCAACATCATAGCATTTCTTTTCCACTAGAGGACTCTGTTGGACTTCATATCTGCACTTTGCTGCATGTTTCCTCCATTCTGCAGTGCACGAAAGATCACATAGTAACTGATGTTTATAAAGCCCCTGGGTGGATGTACATCATAATATCAGTCCTCAGCGTATACTTACCTTGAAACCCTGGCTGTGTATTTTATATCTGAAATCCTGTAACTGACACGGGTTAGACACACTGATGATGTATGATATAGACTTTTTTTTAATGATTTTAATGACACATCCCTTAAGGTTAAAGTAATGATATATACATATACAGGCATGGAAAGGTACTGATGATTAATTTTTAAGTCACTGTGCTTCCAAAAAGCAAGTTTTAATTCTTTCACTTGAGTACTATGTACTGTGCAGGGAAAGCATTCAAAACCAGAATGCTATATATAATAATCTACAGTTTAACATTTAGCTTAGGATAACAACACACTCTACAGATCTATGCACTGATGCCTTTCTGTAGACAGTCTGGGCAACAATAAAGTGTAAGAACTGCAGGTTCTTTGGCCTGAGTTTAATCTTAGCAGCCCATCAGTCCCTGCAGCGCCGCAGCAAAGACTCCTGCCCTCGGTGAGAAACACTGAGCTTCCTGTGTTTGTGTGAAGTTTCCTACTCATGAAGTACTTCAGTACCTCATTGTGAGGCTTCGTGCACATGACTCTGCTATTACTTCACAATGATTAAAGACAAACATGCCAACATGCATCATACATTTTCCCTTGCTGCTTTAAGAGGTAGGGACACAATACAGTAGTCTCTTAATGGATTAAGCATTGTGTCTTAGTGAAATATTTATGACCTTAATAATGAAAGGAGAGATTTGGAGGGGAAAAAAATGGGATTAAGGTGAGAGGACGGAATGTGGAAGGAAAAGGGCAAAGATCAGAGACGACAATGGGGAAATAAAAATGTAGTCATCGAAGTATTCATTGTTTTACTGAAATCATGGAATTTAGTTCCCACTTGAAAAAAGTTCCCTGATAGTGTTTCTTTATTCCAATAACATTTTGAGCCATTGCAGGGGAAAGCAATTAAAATGCCTGCCAAGCTATTTCAGGGGTGCTAATGCCACTGCTGGCCTTAGTTGGTCTTGCTGGGAACACACTCTTTACATTCATGTCACACACACACACACACACACACACACACACACACACACCTATAGTGTGCCTTAGCTCCCACCGCACCAACGCAATAAATAAAACCAGACCGTACTAATGCACTTAAAGTAAGTAATGATGTAAGTAATGATTTTGTTTCATTTTTGACACTGAATTTTCCCCATATTCCCAAGTGGAGAATCAAATTTGTCAACATTAGCAGCCATGGTCAGATTAGGTGTGCGTTGATGAAGGATTAAGATAAGAGAAAGTGTGTGAGGCCAGTACTGAGCTCTCACACGGGGACGGCTCGTCTTAATGGGATCGGGTTCTTATCAGAGGAATCAAAAGAGCTCCCTGAAGTTCACCTCAGTTTAATCACAGGCTTTCAGATGACAATTATATATATATTACAGATAGCCCAGCGATATATGTGGTGCAAAGGATCGTTGTCTTTCACAAGAGTGAAAATAATAAGACACTGACAAACAGATGAAAAAGATTATGTTTTTTATTCTATCCAGGGAGTTTTGATGAGTCAACAGTTCATCGGGTCCCAGAGGAAGAATATGAAGAAATAATCTTCGGGAATTTTGCTCATTTGCTTGCTTTCTTGTAGAATACATGAGAAGACTGTTACCACTGTCATGTGTGTAGACTAAATATGTAGCAGGAGCAAGCAGCGGATTAGCTTATCTTAGCACAAAGACTGGGAACAGTGCGAAACAGCTAGCCTGGCTCTGC
This sequence comes from Protonibea diacanthus, assembly GCA_028641955.1. Taxonomy (NCBI): domain Eukaryota; kingdom Metazoa; phylum Chordata; class Actinopteri; family Sciaenidae; genus Protonibea; species Protonibea diacanthus. The sequence continues at coordinate 16,366,725 of CM053988.1, read as the reverse complement.
ACAATATATACACTACTCACAAAAAGTTAGGGACATCTGTCTTTTGGTGGTATACCCACCGCTTTTGTTTCAATAAATTGTTTGAGACGACGAAATTACCATCGCATGCTTCCAGTTAAATGCCCTACTTTCATGATATAATATGACTGTAGCATGAACTTTTTCCACGTTCCATAAATTTTACCCAAAAGTTGAACATCCCTAACTTTTTGTGACTAGTGTGTATTGTTTATATCCTCACAAAAAACACATGGTGTAAAAATGTTTGGATTTCAGGTGGGTTATATGCCGGACTATGCCTCGGCCGGGAGCAGTGACTTGCCGTCAGCGCAACTCTCAAACTCTCTGCAAGAAAGCGAAGAAGCATATTTCCCACAATGTCAAACTATTCCTTTAAAAGAAGCAGTTATATTGAATAAGGAATGTGTCTGTGTGTCAAAAGTCTGCCTGTTTGCGTCTGACACAGATAGATATGCTTATCCTGGTTGAGTGTTAGTGCTCTGTGGTCAAGAGGGCAGGGCTGGTTGTGGTCCACCGTTAGAGGAGGGAGAGGTGGAGGAGGGCACAGGAGGCGTGGAAAGGTGGTGGGGGGGTCTGCGGTTGTGGCCTGGGATTGATGACTCTGTTATAGGTCGTGGGGAAAGAGCCCACCCGCGTGCCACAGCACCCCAACATCAAACATGCCGTATTATGTTGATCTATGGAGATGGCTGGGCAGCACTTTCAACTGAGTCAGGCCAGGTCCATCAAAGGATTTATCTCTTCACAAGATTAAAGGGGCCCAAGGCGTCTGCCAAACAAAGGCTAACTCTGAGGGTCAGCCCAGGTCCTGAACTGAGAGATTTACACGGAGACAACCTTCAGATCGTAGTAAGACCCAGAAAAGGACATTTCAGGCTCTGTGACGTCTGCCTTAAATCTGACAGCTAGTAAATTCATTTAGCAGTTAACTAGCTGATACTCACATCATGATTGTCCATGATTGATAAATTAACCATAAATATGATTCAGTTCTAGATATTAGTGTGTGCATGCGATGTTGAAAACGTTCAGCAGTATCATCTAACGCTATAAACACATTAGCACATACTTTCTGTCAGCCCGTGAGGCAGGCAGGGTTAAAGTTATTCAAAACCTCCTTTATATTTCTGACATGTTCCTGGCATCTTTCAGGATTCCACAGTAATGACGAAATCACTTTTTGGGAACATTAGGTCACTTATTTTTTCATATTTCCTTTTAAATAGTAAGACGGGATCTATAGTTAATCTTGCACGAGAAAATCTGAACCACTTTTGTACAAATTCATGTCATATCCAGTGACTTGTTCCTGTTGCTTTGACCTTTGCACTCCTTGCTATTAGTCACTTTGCAATGTTTTTAGTCCAGGAATGTGGGCCTGTTTCACTGTTGCCCTTATTGTAAAATACTTTGCGTTATTTAACAGTGAAATGCCAAAAACAAACACAGAAATGCGTGTGGATTACAATGAAAACTTTAATTATTAACCGCGTGTCTCATTTGACTGTAAATGGTCTTCCTCATCTTTCCTTTGTTCTTCAGCAGTTTGCACATTAGCCAAATGCAGACAGGAAAAACATTTTTTTTTTTTTTTGCAAGAATTTCCTACTTCTGTTTTTCTTTTAGACGAGTTTGCTCCTTTTAAGTATGAGTATTAGCCAGTGTTTTTCGTAACATACTTTGCTGTTTTCGTTCTGTCTCACAATGAAAACACTCATTTATATTCATTTGGAATTGAGTGGGTGAGAGACATAAAGTGGACCGGTGGCAAGATACGATCTGGAGCCGTAACTGGGACGATGTGGTTTCTCACACACAAACGTGGAGGTTTTTACACAAGCCCGAACTTGGGCAAGAAAGCTTTAAATCAGGGTAAAACTTTTTGCAGGAATGTAACTTCACATACCTTGCAATTCATTTCACATGGGAATATTTGTCTCACTTATAAAATCTGTGGCCAAGAGTGTTGGGTGATGTTAATGGAGGAGTGAGATGAAGGAAAGAAAAAACTTTTATTTGAATTCTTCTGTTCTTCTAAAGCAGTCAATCCATAATAACTATAAAGTAGAAGAGAAATGTGACCTGTGCTGACTTTTTTTTTACACCTCATCATTAATAAAGCTACTATGCTGTTTTGATTGGCAGCCAGCAAGCCATTGTCTAGTTCCGAGATAACACTGAGCACGATGAAAGACTGCAGCTGAGTTTTTTTGCTACATGCTAAAAGCAGCTATATTTGAGGAGTAAAATCAAGATTGGAAAGCAGAGTTCATTTCTGCAGATTCTGAACTTTGTATTTATGCAATGAGCAAATATCACAGCCTATTCTCCTTCTTTTTCTTTGAGTGTGTGTGTGTAGGTGTGTGTGTGTGTGTATGTGTGTGTCTGTTGACCTATCTGTGTTGCACATATCAGTATTAGCACAGTGTTGCTACGTGCTGCACTGCCAAGCCTCGCCCATAGTGGGAGGGGAGTACAGGGCAGGGTCAACACTGTGTGAGCCAGAAGAGACGCTGTGCCTGGCACCGACACACACACACACACACACACACAGAAACACACCCACAAACACACACACACACAGACAGGCAACCTTGGGAATCACAGCCAAAGCAGAACAGAATGTACATTAAGGAGGTCGTCTCTCCTCCCCTCTTCTCCTTATTTTGCCCCCTGCACACTCCATCCTAACTACTTGGTGAGGCTAAAAGAGGTTCCCTAAAATCTCTAAACTTAGGTGCAAACTGGAGAATAAATTCAGCTCTTCCTCATTTATGTTACTTCCTATTTGCTTCACAATTGTGTCAGTGAAACCAGCAACAATTTGCCACTGAAAAATGTTGGTCAAATACCACTGTCCCTATTTTACTGCCATGTTTGTTTCTCAGCATTGACAGTGTTTAAAGGTACACCATAATCGAGCCTTCGCCCTGCTGCTCCCTTTCTCCTTCAGCCGCTGTCAAACAGTTTTAGCATTGGAGGTCACATGGCCTAACTTTACCTTGTAAGCACCCATCGTATGGTTTTATCTTTGTGTTAAATGTCCTGCTTTAACAATGCGCCCAATGAGTAGCAGATGAGGGGAGTTGTGTGTGTAAGGTTTATAGGTGTGCATGTGTCAGGGTCGGGTGTGCTGTCATGTAGCACTTGGAGGATCTATTGCAGGTCCTGGGTCTTTAGAATTAGCATGGGGCGGGGGGACAGTGCTCTGTTTTTCAGCCAGAATGTGAAACATCCACCATGTGAAACTTCAAATAGTCCAACGTTTTAAAGAACAACATTTCTCAATGCACAATTGCAATGAATTTGGGTATTTTACCTTCTGGGAATCCTGACAAATCTCTGGATGTTAGGGACAAGGCCAAAAACCAACACTGAATGTCTGTGACCTTCCCCTCAGGCAGCACTGCATTAAAGACTGACATAACTGTGTAAAGGATATGACTACATGGGCTTGGGAATACTTCAGAAAACCGTTGTCGTTAAACACAGTTCATTGCTGTGTTTAATGAACTCTACAAAGAGAACGTCATATATCAACAACATCCAGAAACACTGCCGACTTCTCTGGGCCCGCGCTCATCTGACATGGACTGATGGAAAGAAAGAAGAAAAGACGGAAGGAAAAGTGTGCTGTGGTCTGATGAGTCCGCATTTCATATTGGTTTTGGAAATCATGAACTTCATGTCCTCTTGGCTAAAATTTAGTTTTTGCACCATGTCCCAATTTTCTTTTTTTCTTTTTTTTAAAATCAAGGTTATAATTCTGAGATGTGGGAATGCAGTGGCATTGTTAAAAGAAGCCAGACTAGGAAACGGGGTACACACTCAGGCAGAGTATAAATTAGGCCCACATTGGATGGGTCGCAATTAACGTCCAATGTTCAGTGCCAATGCAGGATGTGGTGTGCTCATTATGTAGAAACACGGTTGGCAAGTACGTGCAGGTCAGGATGGTGGATGTGCAGCAAGTCTAACTTTTTCAAGCAGGGGATCGGAGTTTGCATCCCGTAACGTAACTACAATCTTTCCCTTTACTTCATGTACAGATGTTGGAGAAAGATTTTAAAGTTTTTAAAAGATTGTCATTGAACGTAATGCTTGATTTGGCAGCATTGCGATTTATACAAAAACTCATTGACAGACACTTATTTTGAGGAAAAAATGGAGGTCCAAACCCCCTAAACCCCTAACCCTAACCCTAAACATCCATCATAGTTCACAGACCAACCTATTGGTCTCTCAATAAATTATCGCTTTGTGTCATACCTGTATGATTGTTTGATTTCTTGTTTCCTGTCCCAGCAGACTTTGACTTCCCTGATCTCACCAGTTATTTTGGTAAGTGCTGTACAATATTATCAGTACTACTAGATATGAAGATCAAAGTTATGAAAATAAGACCCAAGGTGTTTGATCTTTAACATAACACTGCAACAGCACTGGTCTGATTGTGTCTAGGGACAGTTGTTCCATATTAGACACCTCCCTTTCTTCGTGTTTCCTGTCTACATCTATACTTTGAATTACAGAAGAAAGAAAAAACAAAATAATCTTTTTTTTTTTTTTTTTTTTTAAAAAAAAGCGACTGAAAAATGTACACAACAATCCTGTCTCGACTGCAAGCTCACCACCTTGTTCCAACAGCTCATGTCAACCACTTCTTCCTGTTATGGATCCCCGTTGCTGTTGATGAGAAAGGGTTGAGGGAGAGAAGAGAAAACACAAGCAGCAGATTTCAGGCATTCTACAACGCATTAGGTCATGAGAATTGGAACTCGTGCTGTGTAAATGATGAAATGGCTCACCAAAGGGACCTCGGTTGAGGTCCACACAATTGGTCACCAAGAGGTCATTTCCATCTGAGAGAAGAGAAGGAATGATAAATACGCTTAGCTCCACACAATTATTAAATTTCTGCGGGTTTTTTTTTTTTCTTCTCTTCTGCTCAACGGTAAATGAAGTTGTTCTTGAGGGTTGTTTGTGTTCGAACATGAGCTTTTTCTTCGTGTGGGAATTTGAATGTGACAGACACGCAAAGAGCGACGAGGGCCAGAGAACAGAGAGGTCGTAGCCAGACATCGGAGCTATTTTTGTTTGTAGAAATTCAGAAGTGGTCCTGTTACCCTGGAGGCAGCTCGTGTTTTCCATATAGCTCAGCGACTTGGCAGGCCTCTACAGGGGCAGTTTCACATTGAGCCCCCTCCCGTCCCTCCCTGACTCACGCTCCTCTCTCCTCTGCATCTCCCCCACCATTCTCCCTTCCTCCCTCTATCCTCCCACCATCCTCCTCTCACCCTCAGCAGGAAAACGCTCGTGGCCCGCAATGGAGACAGCCTGACTGCGCAGGCGGCCCGGCAGATGCACTGAAGATAAGTTTGTGTGCGTAAGCTGGGCCGCGACCCTTGGCGGCAGGACATTGACCAGATCCTGTCAGTGAGAGGGCAAGAGCCGGCCTAGCACCTCTTCTGCTCATTTGCTTCTATGCTGCTGCCCCCCTCCCCATCCTTCTGTCTCCATGCCTGGCTTCCCCAGCAGCCCAACAAACAAGGGCCAGAAGGGAGGACCAGCCCCCTGGAGCCAAGACTTTCCTCTGGGACACGAGGCTCCAGCGGTCTCCACGACACCTCCTGTATGCGGAGTAGAGGTGCCACAAACACCCTTACACACACAGTCAAAACTCCACCAAGCACACAATAGGTCCCCAAGATAACTTCCCCTGTCCCACGAAAAGATAATGGATGGCGGTGTGTGGCAGACTTTGTGACAGAGACGCCAAACCGCTTACGAAAACACCATCCTTCATGCTACATCAGCACTTTTCGGTTTCTTTTGTCCGTGAAATGGTTGCGGAGGAAACACCTAGGCTGGAAATGTGAATAATTTGTCATGTGTAAGCGTAGCTGGTGGCACCAAATGGTGACTGTAAGAGAAAGCTGTTTAAGTTTTTGTATAGTCAGGGTTTTTCCCCCCAGCAGGGACAGCATACAACAAGATTTCTTCTTGTCTTAAGTCATTAATTCAGAGAGTCAGTGAAGCTGAGAGAAAAGTTACCTCTGACAAAAAGACATCACTAGATCATAAAGTACAGAAACCTGGTCTGGCTGAATAAATGCTCCAACGAGCATGATTGTTTCTATACAACGCTTTGCCTCACACATCCCAGAATGCCAAGCGGTACCAATGACTTCCTGACTCCATCTAAGTGCCCGGCCCTAAAGGACCATGAGCAGAGATGAAAGACCTGGCACAACTTGAAAATGCCATGGGGAAGTATTGACAATTTGGCTCCTTTGAAGTACAGATAATAGAGCTTTCTCCAGTTTTTATCTCCTGCTGGGACTATTTTTAAACCAGTGTGCACTGGCCAGCGTCATTTAGATCTATTTCCAGTAGCAGAGTGGCCAGATCAGCGTACACAAATCATGTATAGTACACTTTAAAGGGACATACGTGTGCTGTTGCATGTTTCAGCCCAATACAAATCATATATTCTTGACATGAACATTAATCATACTCTTACTGATTTTAGTCTACTTCTTATACATTTACAGGTTTCTATTAATTCTGTACCATATGCTCATTTCAATTACACGTCTATGTAATTTTCCCAGAGTTGCTAGCCTGGATATATTGACTCCATGGCTGTAAAGGTTTGTTATATTAACAATGGATGTGACGTAATGTTAAATGGAGTATCATGTAGTGGCAAACAGATAATTATCGCTTGACTTTGTTTGTTTTTGTAGCTCTGTGGAGTGTTTCAGCATTTTTCAACTCCTTTGAATTATGGCCCACAACATCACTGTTTTTTTTTTTCTCTCACTGCTCACATTAGCATATTTTACAGCCACAGCAGTAGTTGTTTTCAACAACAACAACAGCAAAAGCTCTCTTATACTGTGCGCTATGTGCCTAGCACTACACGGCCAACAAACAGTTAATAGCAATTAGCTGCTAAACATAACAGCTAATAATCTAGATATTGACCTCAGGAGTTAGCCCAAAGCTAAATGGATCATGAATATTTGACTTTGATTCATCAGGCGGCTCAAAATAAACGCTAGTCGCTCCATATCTACTGGTTGTATTTATTTGACATGCCTTAAAGTATACTTAGCTTTTGTCTATTTTACTCTAAATGGCAACCTAGTTTACAGGGAAGAAGACTTGAAACTAGTGACTGAGACCATAAATTACTCAAGAAGCTGTTAACTGAGGTAATAAATCATTTGAGAAGTAGTGTGATTTCTCTTCGAGACTCAATAAAATCTGACCTTTTTGTTGCAGCCAATAGAGCTGCCCCCTGCTGGCCTGTAAAAGAATGCAGTTTTATGACACTTCGTCATTGACTTCACAGCTCCGACCACTAATAATTATATCAATGTTAAACACTAATGAAGACAAACTTATTCATATAATATTTAGTTGCTATATTCTGCTAATTGATTACTCTAAATCTTACACACTGGACCTTGAAACAAACTCAAAGGAATCTAAATTATTTTCCCTGAACTCCACCCAAGCTTAGTCAGCCAAACACCTTCAAGTGAGGCTTTATGTTTAAGATATGCAGCTGTTAATAATGCACTTTTAAGCAAATCTGTTGCAATGACCAAAGGAGCTTGTGCCTGAAATCACAGTATGGTGAAGGATATCAAATCCATACATCCCTCTGCCCTGAATCATAACTGACCACTCAAGTTTATTTCTTAGCAGGAAAGCAACTCCTCCACATGGAGCAATAAGAAGCTGAACTCAGCTACTCATAACAGGGAGGTTAAACCTGGTTTGTCATCAGATTCCAGTAGGTGGGAGGAATGAAGATGTTGTGTACAGAGCAACCAGGCCTGTTCACAGCTCTTCTAACAAGCTTATCAGAAATTCCCTTTGAAACCAGAGGTTTCACATCTTTTGGCACGCTTTCTCTCGTTGCTCGGTTTTCCAGAGAGTTATGTTGCAACTTTTAAAGCATAAGCTGTCTCCACCTGAGATGATTTATCAGGAATAAAATTAAGTTGTTTCTAGTTTCTAGTATCTATTTTAAATAACCTTTGATAGTACAACATTGTTATGTTCTATGTTTCTAGCTCAGCGATGGCAGACAACAGAAGAAAAGAGAAACTTCTTGCTGTAACGTGACATAATTCAAAAGAATTTTCAAAGAAAACAGATGGTGTTCATACGTCATTCAGGATTCTTTTAATTTTTATGTAAGTCCTCACGCTGTTTTCCAGAAAACCTCCCAGCCAACTGAAGGAAATGTGTAGTATATTATGACTCAGCACATCTCCGCCATCAGCTGATGAGTGACACCCAACAAACCGATTTAAAATAATAGTTCACCCACTAATAAACATAAACCTAAAGTGAAGCCACCCAGAGACGTAGGCCAACTAAAATTTGTGACAAAATATTTCTGACGTCCTGACAAAAATGTTTTCCCTTCTCTCACATAGTTTGACACCTTTTGTGACGTTTACAAGTGAACAAAAGAAGAATTGTGTTTTATGTAATTTCAGTGAACATGTAACCATTTTAATATCACCTTTGGGTCAGAGTCATGCCAGATTGATCATGCCTGTGAGTGCGACGTATAAACAGTATAAAGATTGTGTGGGTATCACCCACAGGTTTCTAAAGACTTGTCTTGAAGCTCAGAGTGTGGTGGCTCTGGCTGTCACCATCTTGGCAGTATACTGCCTCTGTCACCTCATGGCTAATCTAAAAATGCGCAAAGACGTGGATCGCTGGTGGTGCTGGCACAGGCTGATTGAAGGTTGGGTGATCAGACAAGATATCCCACCTCTCAATCGCTGTTAATTTTGCATAACTTTAAGCCTTAATTTAATGTGAACAGGTGAGTTACATATACATTCAGACTGATTACAGTTTCAGTACTTTTGCTGATGAAGTTGGACATTTTAATATGGGGGCTTATGCGGATTGACTCAATGTGTAGCCAGCCTCAAGTGGCCGTTTGAGGAACTGCAACTACTTCAGAGATGGCTTCGTTTCACAGCTACAGACAGGTCACCCAATGTAAGCAAACTGTCAAAGACAGCAAGTAGGGAGAAGCGGAAGCTAAAGTGGTTGAAAAAAAAATGAATGCTGTGCAGTATGATCTCAGAATTAGAAAACTCAAAAAAAAAAAAAAAGAAAGAAAGTAGTCAACAGGGATTTGCAAAGCAGAAAATGATACCAAACAGGGTGTGCAGAGTTCCAGCTGTGTTCGAGGCCAAACAGACACACTGTGTATCCACATTTCCATATTTCCTTTTACAGCAACATTTTATCTGTTTACATAAAACAATTATGGAAAAAGTTACATTTTCAGTGAGTCATCCTTAATAAACATCATCATCGCACTCACTGCGTGTCATCAAGAGTTATTGTAGTCACAGAGGCACATCAAGAGGAGCGAGTGGGACTGCCAGTGTCAGCAATGGTGCTCATCAGGTGTTGTACTCTGAAAGAACGTTGTCTAATGTTGTGTACGGCCACACTCCCTGTCGTCTTCCTGTGAATTTCCTGTTGCATTCAGGTTCAAGTATTGTCATAACATGATTCACCCTCAAACTCTGAAGTGCGCTGGAGTTGTGGTGGCTATGACAAATGGCTTCATCATCAGTGCGCAGCTGTTACAGTAACATTTTTTTGCCTTAGTGGGAGTGTAGTAAGTACAGTTTAACATCTCATGTTAGGGTCAAAACCAAAGAGAGTCATAGTGCAGATGATGTCACGCATAGTTTAATTTTGTAAGATGAAGAGGCCTGTATACTTCAATACAAGTTTGTACCTTACTAGAGTATTTCCATGTGATCACCTTATGAAATATAATGCATGATTATAGACGACGATAAATGACCACCCACCGAGGTTGAACTGTGTGTGTTAGCTTACAGTATTTACCGCAGATCAAATATATCATAGCTAAGCGTTTTTTTAAACCATGTTGTTGCATTTAAGATTTCTGGATGTGTTTTCCAGAAAACACTCTAAGCAGCTATCGATTCAGAACAGAAATCCATCAGCAACTTTTAAAACTTGCTTAACTCGCTGTAATCCATCACAGCGTACATCACGTCTGCCTTCATTTTTGTGCAACTTACATTATTCGTGCATGGTAATGCATTTACCATATTGATTTGAAAGGTCTGCACTGCATTACCATGTAAATGAAGCTGATGGAAATGAATACAGACTTTATGCTCAGTGTGATTGATTACATAACTAAATGTAAATGTGGGGTCTACTATACTCTACATGGAATAAAACATAAACGCTGGCGTGGTTCCATAATTACCTAACGATATAAATCTGAATTAGCTCCACCTCAACCTGTTTCGACATAAAATGTACAGTTTGAATGCAGAACTTTTATTTGCATTTAAAGTAAATGATCTGAGTACTTCCTCCTCCACTGCTGGAGGTATGCATCAAGAAGAGCACTGATTAGCTATTAATCTTGTTTAATCAGTCCCTTCAGGGAATATGCATTCACTGTCCACTCATTGTGTGTTGCAGATATCTTCCCATGAGGTGATATCTATTGTGCTCTCTAGTTTGGTTTGTTTTCTGCTGTCATAAAAATTAATGACGCTTTTTATGAGAAATCGTTACGCCATAACTCATGTACTTCAGTTTCAATTAGCATGCAAGTGTCCATGTTCTTGGGGGGGGTGTCCTGTTACAATTAACGTTTAAAAAACGCCATTCCTGAGTGCAGCGCTCAGAGATCGAGGGAATATGCTTTCGGTTCTTAGCTCTTAGCTCTGAGCTCGTCTTTCAGCACGAACAAGTTTTTGCAACAAAGCTAAAAGATTGAATGAATATTACAAAAATGTTGGATTACTTCCCAGATTAGAAGATCAATGATTGTTGAAAGTTGTTTTTTCACCAAACTCTTTTGTGAGAGGAACATAAGTGTGACAGATGTGGCATATTTGTAGTGGCTATGGTTGAGCTATCCTCGCTTTCACTGAAATGCATCTTTATTCAATTTGGGTAAAAGGTGATCATAAATACTTAGAATACATAGAAAACATATAAACATATATGAGTATAGAGCACCAGCTTTAGTTAAACTCTGCCTCATGAATGTTTTGAAATATTGGATAGCTGTCACTTTGATTAAGGCCGCAACTTAACAGTATCTCAATTAGGCCAAGTACATTCTTTGTGTGTGTGATTTGAATATTTTATTTATACTTCATTTACACCTAATTGGATACAGCAGAGGAACAGAAGAAAACATCAGATCGCCAATGCCAAATCAATAATCATATTCATCCTTATGAAATAGTTATCTCAGATCTTTACAATTCATGGCTCATGGGTCAGAAAAGGGAAGAATAAGCAAAGAAAATAAAGTATGTTGACCACCATAACTGCCAAACCAAGAAGGTTTCCCAGCTAACATATGAGGCAATGTCTGTAAATAAGATGTAATGATGTTAAGAATTAGTAACGTGGTCCAGTGTAAACTTACCACGATATCACGCATTGGTTTGTGGACAACCAGTTTGGTGGGTAACTGCAAGTTTGTCTTGACTGTTTTCAAGCAGGAAAACCTGGTGACCTGCCCTTATAAAGGTACTAATGTTGCAACTAAATAGTAAAAATAAAATTTGAAAATATTTGAGGGGTGAAACAGGCAATGCAGTAACAGAATTTTGATGCCTGTTCCTGGACAGGCTCTCTAAGAATGACGGGTCATTCATAAGTTAGCTCACCCTAAAACATACCCTGCTTTATTGTCTATTTCACTGTAAATGGGACAATAATTTACAAAATGAATGGAAAAACTGGTCATTTTTCCATAAAGCTCAATACAATCAGACTTTTTTGCAGCCAAGTGCATTGCCCCCCACTGGCCATTACAAAGAATGCAGTTTTAAGCCACATCTGCACTGGATTTGTGGATTTATATAGTGTCTTATATTAAGAAAGTAATATAAGACATATAAATCCTGATACTTTTCTCTGTGGAACAGAAAATATATCCATCTCTTTATTTTGTCTTTAATTTTAATTCCAATCAAAAGTGAAAACAATTGGAAAAAATACAAACACATGCAGTCCTGGCAGCCACCAGCCTTTCAGTCCAAACTATATATCAAAAAAGTCGACTGACATCAACATCCGCTGACTAAACGTGAAGTAGGTAAAATATTGTTCTCTGCTGTTTACCTCACACACTGGCTGCCTTTTAATCTCTAATCCCTCTCTTAGTCCTCAGACAACACAGGCCAGCGGACCCATTGTATGGAATTCCACGTCGCCCTCTCAAGGTGTGTGATTAACCCCTACTGTACATAGGAGCAAACACCACATCAAAGGCAGCCTCAGAGGGTGTCTGCAGGTGACAGGTCGGCGGAAGGTGAAGGGTCAGTCGAAGGTTGGCAGAGCGGCAGGTCTGAGCAGGGATGGAGAAAACAATCAGAGAAGAAAGCTGGATGGCTGAGTGGGACTGACTATTGAATCCCTACTCCTCCACCTCAGATGGAATTAAACTGTTGCCCTTTAAAACCAAATAGTCCCAATGTGCCTGATGAAAAATGACCCAACACACACTGCTGCTGCTCATTATGCGATAAAGTAGACAAGACATATTCATCAAAGGATTGGCTGAGTAATCTGTGGCTCTGAAATAGGCAGTGATTTTGAGATACTGTCTTTATGACTTATATGTCTAACTTTCAGAGAGAAAAAAAGTCTCACTTACAGTATAAGACATATACACATTATATGTAAAGCATGTGAACCATATCCAATATCAATATAAATCGCTTGTGATGTTGAAAACACAAGAATGTGCCGACTCAAATGACATATAACATGTGTTTTTGTTCCCAAAAGTCTCAGTCGACGTGTTTCACACAATTCCAGAAATGGTTTTAGCCTTTGTTTAGTTAAACTGCAAATAGTTACATTTTCTTTTCGTTTTTACTGTGTCTCGTTTTAGGCTTGCATGTATCTTTGGTTGAAATTTTAAAATCTGGTTTACAAGACCTAGATCATAAAGTGTAATTATGGTGGAGAAGAGAGTTCAATGTTCTTCAGCTTACGCCAGCATGAATATGGACAAAACACAACCAAGAGAGACAAACCACTTACCAAAAAAACACTGCCAGTTGTACAAAAATCTTTGCAACACAATAACAGGTTTAAAAATATGCTTACCACCATATAGTTTCACAGTTCTGAAGATCGTTACTATTGGTAATCATTAAATTTTAGTCTACAAGTTAAAGATAAAGAGAAGTTAAGTTAAAGAGAAGTCATAAAAGTTTTGAACAAAGCCCCAACTTATACTAGAACGGAAAACAAAGGTGAGCCGAGAAATGATATGAAGCTGGAATTATTACTCACATTACAAATGAAGTGGTTTAGATGATCTGGCTAAACTGTGCAGCCTATCTTTTGTTTCTTGCCGTGTCACTGTGTTCCCAGATTTCAAGATTTTTGGTGAGTGAAAGATTAAAACAACAGTTAAAAATGATGGTTAGTGTGCTTACTGTCAGTACAGTGTCAAAGCACTCACTATACTCAGTAGCTGCCATGTTGGCAGTCCTGCATCTGCTGCCACCTGGCTAATCTAAAAATGGGCAAAGACGTGTGGCGTAGGTGGACCTGAGACGGGCTGAATGAAGCCTGGGTGCTCAAACAAGCCACCTGTAACGGCACCTATCTGTCAGTCAAAGTGGCCACAGTCTTAATTATGCATAACTTTAAGCTTTAATATAATTTGACATGTAAGTTATAGAAAAATTCAGTCTCAGTACAGTTGTCACAAACAGGAAACTTTGCTATCGAAACCAAAACCATGTTTTGTACCAGGCTGTAAACGTGTTTATTTCTGCTGTGAAGTTGGACATTTTAATATAGGGACTTATGGAGACCAACCTGTTCTGCAACCAGCCTCAAGTGGTCGTTCAAGGAACTGCAGTTTTGACACTTCAGCATTGTCATAGTAAGTTTATTTTGTCAAACACGCTGTATACATTTTTACCCAAACATGCACAATTTTAGTGTATCATTATTACAACTCTTAACAGTGGTATATTAATGATATGTTATACATCTCTATATGGAAAATGACATTAACCTGAGTGCAGAATACATTGCATATTTACTTTAATGTTTCCCTAACAAGCACAAACAGATGCAGGTATCTTTACATTCATAGTAGGGTGATAGATCTATTTAGCAGGTGTTGGCACCCATGTGGAGTCAAGTTGTGATGTGATGTTACTCTCTATAAACAGAGTCAGCACAAACACACACAAACACACTCACACCTCTCCCCACCAACAGAGAATTCACCGCAAGACCACACAAACTGTATTTACACCTTGCATTGCTTTGCATAAACACTGCTGCTATTAATTGAGCTCACGCTGTTTGTGTGCTACTCTGTGTTGCTAGTGTGGGCTTTGGAGAACAAAGATATTTCAGATTCGTCTTTCTCCCCCTTTCTGCTTCTCTCTGGTTGTCCTCCTCCTCCTGCTGCACTAATTGAGTGATTCAGAACAGGGCTCAGACACGCCGCCCCTGCGACTCTATCTGACTGGGATATTATCGGAGTGGCTGTCAGACGAGGGTCCAGAGCGGCTTGAGAGGAATGCAGTCTACAACTGTGGGCCAGCAACAGACCCTTTACTGCAACTGCAGACCCTCAATTCTCCCCCTCCTTATTCCCCCTCAACCACCTCAGGCCAATCAGTCAACAGGACCCCAGGGGCCATTTTCAAAAACAATCACTCTCTCTAAGTAGTCAAGAGGTGCCAGGGCTAATTATAAACAAACTATTGATGTTCTAGCAAAGGATTGTGCTAGACTGTGCCAGTGAAGTAAATGTTTGTGTGTGTGTGTGTGTGTGTGTGTGTGTGTGTGTGTGTGTGTGTGTGTGTGCATGTGTGCGTGTGTGTGTTAGGGTCACAGGAAGGTTCTGCTTGACAGAGCGTTCAATTGGCCATTTAACAGACCTCACCCGAAGTGAACGCTCCACGAAGGCAGCTACAGACTCCTAATGACAAGTGCTCAGAAACGGATAGCATGAAGCTGTAAATAGGATGAAAATGATAACTAATTATAAGCCAATTATAAATGATTAATATCCCAATGTTGGTGACATATTTTTGCCAGGGTTCAGTCAACTCAAAGCAAAGAATTTAAATGCACTTTAGACTTATGTCATTGAGTAATGAGTGCATGTTTGTGTCATTTGTACATAGAATTAAGTCATCTGGTCATTTTAATCATATAAAATATTCAGAAGTAACCAAGAAAATTGTGTATCATGTGAATATTTGACCTGTAATTAAGAGTTTACAGCCATGCTAGCAGCTCTGTGAGGCTGTGCTTAGGCACGATGATGCTTTGAGCTAAATGCTAATGTTCGCAATGCTAACATGCTGATGTGTTGTGCGTTTACCGTGTTCTCCATCTTGTTTTCATCTTATTTTGGTCATAAACCAAAATACTGGTCAAAGATCAGCTCAATTTTTTTTTCAAATCAGTTTTATTTATACAGCGCCAAATCATAACAGAAGTTACGTATCTCATGACGCCTTGCTAGTCTAGACTCCATAAAATTATTTACAGAGACCCGACAATTCCCACCATGAGCAGGCACTTGGCGAGATCACCAAAGTTATCCTAAGAGGGATCATACCAGATTTCATGGTAATAGTTGTGGAGACACTAAAAAAACATCCTGGTGGCGTTGGAGGAAAAGTCATTAAGTCATTATGATTCACCTCCTGGGGATCATGAACGTCAAATTTCAAGATAATCCGTCCAGTAGTTGTTCGGATATTTAAATCTGGAATAAAGTGTTGGACTGACCGACAGACAGGCAGGCAGACAGAACCGTGAAGCTAGCGAGGCTAAAAAGTTGTCTGAAGAATGTACGAATGACTGCGTAAACCAAAAGCTCAGCTCTCAGGTCATTAACCTCAGAGTGACGCCTAGTGAATCGGGTTTCACCGCTGAGTGTTGGCCACTTTAAAATAATGTATTTAGGTCTAAATCATGC
The DNA here is from genome assembly GCA_028641955.1 of Protonibea diacanthus. Lineage (NCBI taxonomy): Eukaryota > Metazoa > Chordata > Actinopteri > Sciaenidae > Protonibea > Protonibea diacanthus. Next base: position 16,350,662 of record CM053988.1, on the reverse strand, counting down.
GATAAGGTTGTGGGGCTGCTGGTCTGTGCTGTGTGACGGAGACAGAGAGCGGAGTGACAGACGCTCTGCAGAGCCAAAGAGTTCCATCCTCCTCTGGTTAAAACAACAGTCTTTTCCTTGGAGCTATCGCACTATGACACATGGTCTGATCCAAAAGAGCCATATTTATTTTGGTATGGGCTACATTTCTTTCCTTTAAGAAATGAATTAAGAAAACACGGGGCCTGGCGCTGGGATGTCGAGATGTGTGGGAGAGAGCTCCATGAACTGTCTCATATGCAAACCGGAAAGGAATAGAAGTCAGCGCAAGGTGAATTCCCCTCATCCTTTCACCCTCTCATCCCTTCATTTCTTGACCCTCCAACGTTTTTCTCTGCTGAAGTCATGTTTTCAGTCCTCCATCCCAGAGAGGCAGCCAAACTTGGGAGGACTGGATGAAGTGGGAGACGGAGAGTAGTGGACTTCGAGGGAGTACGAAGATGCCTTGAGAGCAGTTTAAAACACTTGAAGGCAGAAAGAAGACAGCGAATGTGTGTCTCTACTCAACGCTAGTAAATCTGCATGGGCTTGTGCGTGTGTGAATGAATGTTTAGCATATCAGTTAAGGTTGCTAACAGGTCAGCCAAAGAGGTTCAGGAACAGCTCCCTCCCTCTACAGAACACCTTCTGCAGAAGGGTTAAATAAATGTTAGTGATGTGATAACCAGCCTGTTTATTGAGAGGGGCCTCTAGCAGGACAGCTAGTAGGCCTGCTTGAATTTCCTCTTTGATGATGTCATACAGCCAGTTCACCAAACCAAGCGTCCCTTTCTTTCCATCCGTTCTTACACATTGCGTCGGATTTTGAAAGAATCGTGCTAGATAAATGTCACACCGCGACCCACAGAAGGGACAAAATTTAGTTTTGGGTGAGACCTGTGTCCGGTGTCCGGCTTTACAGAAATACATTTTGATAATAAATGTAGAATGACTGTAATTCAATAGGCCACGATCCTCTTAATCTTGCCAAATAAGTCATAAGCCAGTAGACCCGTTTCCTTTAATTAACAAATTACAAGTATGCTTTCTTTTTCTTCAGACTCTGGAGAATGACAGGATTTCAGCCACTTGAGGAACAATGTGAAACCAACACATTTGAGCTGCGATATCTTTTGTCCATGTTACATTACATTATAATTGCGTGCTGAAATAATCAAATGGCAGCAATAAAAAAGCAAACAGAACTCCACCAGCTGGGCCTTACTACAAAAAAGCAGGCTGAGTGAAAACTATTGCCAGTTCAGGTTCACTTTGTTTAATTCGCTCTCCAGGAGCAGGACCTTATAGTTTTGGTCAGTTAGCCTATAAGTTAGCATGTACACACTACAAAGCAGCGTGTCCTGAATTAAGAACATCGCCCTCTCATTGGTCAAAGTCAGGTCATGTTTCATTGTAAACAAACCAGCACCGAGCATGAATGTGTTCCACGGTGACATCTTTTTAGACCATCTTTTTCATTTATTTGATTTAATTTGTTTGATTTTTGGCAGGCGCAGCACACAATTAGAAGTAACTGCATTAGAGTTAGCTCGCAGCTATTTTGCATCTGTTGTCTCTGGGCAGACGGACAAAAAAAAACAAAAAAAAAAACACAATACATAAAACCCCATCAGATAGATGAGATAATAAATACAGAGACAGTCAATAGACAGTCATAGTTAGATGTTACAGTAATATAACTTTTATTGGCCACCCTTGTTTATACATCCACATATCTTTGGATGGTTGTATTCAGACTAATATGTCTGAGTCACATTTCCTGTGGCCCTCACTGGACTCCTTTCAGTTTCATGCTCAGTGTACGATATCACAATGATCGTAATGAGTACAAAGTGTGTTTTACAGTTTACATATACGTGGAGCTCAAATGATTTGATTCTGAGTTGGTAAAATGTTTGGATTCAAATACTTGATGAGTAATGTGAGTATGGAGGCCACATTCAATACATTTCATATTATAACACATACACAAAAAAAAAATGCATATTAATAGTGATGTGAACTTTGACGATCTGACATTATAAAGTACGTTGCGTCCCACGCAACTTCACAAAACCTTCGATAGCAGCTAGAGACAGTTATGTTCATTTTATAAACTTTGCTGCTGTTACAGATTTTCAATTAATGTCAATGTGTATTTCACATCGAACTGTAAAACCAAAAGGAGATTTTCTTGCTTGTGTGCACTGGTACTTGTCATTTATCTGGACACAACACTATATATATATATATATATAAACACCCCAATAATGTCGTATATAGAAAAGCTTTAAAATGAAATTCACCTTTTCTGTCACTCACCTTCATTCTCTTCACACCTCAGTACCTCCATTTTAAAAACATAATTGAAAAGGTGTAATGGAGACATGTTTATCCTCAACAAATATTTCCCTTGCAGACGTGACATCATGGCTAAATAAATAAAATAAACTCTAATACTCTTTAATAGTGTTAGTGTAGAGAACTCACAGTTTAGTCACCTACAACCTCACTGATCTGACACAAAGATACCACAGCAGAGAACAATAGTTGGTATTCACCTGATACGACTAGGGAAAGAATTCACTTCCCACTTTGCTCCATTCTTAAAGTAGTCCAAACTTTCATTAGAAACAGTTCACATAAATTCCCCCTTTAAAAATGTTCCAGCCTTGGCTTTTACGTCCACGTACGTCTTCACTTTCTCCTCCTTTTTCCTGTTTCCTAGTGAAAAACACAGAGGGTGAGGCCTGGAGGTGAGTTTCGGTTCAAAGTTGAAAAAGCCACCACTGAAAAACATTGGCAGGTGTTCAACAAGTTCAGTGCATTTATGATAACAGTCAGGTCGACTTGGTGTTCTTGATCGCTTGCTGTGGATTTAGCATAACTGGAAAACAAGGGAGATATTCAGTGTGTCTGTTGTCAAGGTCTGTTTGTAACTTTACTCAGCCTTCGTGGCAATAGCAAAGCCATACAGTGAAGCTGCAGCTAACAGAGCAATATCTATGCATGGACTGTGGGCCGGCCAGTTGAATTGTGCAGTGTAAGTGAAAGCTTGACCTCATAACTGCTTAGTGTTAATACTGCAGGAATTCACTGGAATTTTGTTTTCATAAATGAGGACAGGAAAGGGTAACAGTGGAGGCATAAATCAGGGATTTTTTTTTCTCTTCCCTCAGAATAAGTGACTGCATGAGTGTAATAATAAACATCACAGGCAGAGATTGATGTTGGATGGGCCTGACGGAGGGCACGTAGTTGCTAATCATTGAGCACCAACTCTCCTGAAAAATTCCCACAATACTCAGGGGCGAAACAGGAAGAAATGACAGACATCATTTCCCTGTGATCAAAACACTGTTGATCCGTACATTAACACGACCGATGTAATCTGTGCCAGGCACAAAATAATTGAATGCGCTGAAATTGGGAACTATTTTGAGGTATTTCCTCTCTTTAGAGCAGCGGGGCAGATTGGCTTAATTAAGGAGGGAAAAACAGGAAGTTTTAAAGTCACGTCTATAATTAATTGGTCGCCTCAGCCAAAGGGTCTGCCTGGTCAGGGGAGCATAAGGAAACAGCCCTGTTGTTGTGCACAGTCACTGGGTTCACATAAGACTATAAGACTATGCTCTACTGGTACGGCTATGTTTTTAAAAGGAAAGCTATAGTTAATACAACGTGGGTTTTATTTTTGTACCTCCGGTCATCAGTTCTGTCAGTTAAAAGTAATTACTGACATCTCAGAACGTAGCGGCATTGTTAAAGTAGGTCAGGCGATCATACGGGGTTAGAGTTTTGGAGGCATAACTGGTAAAAGTGAGTGAGCGTGCCTGTAACGTCACTAATCATTCTGGTCCTCGCACAGGAAAACTGTGAGTGTGCCTAAGTATGACAAGTATGGCAGATCAAAGTTGAAAAAGGAAGTGAGGCTGTAACCTCTGGGGACTCTCACTGGACCATTACAACCCAAGGCAAATGCTTGATGACCAAACATGCAAAGGCGTTAGCAGACTAGTCCTCCCAGGGCAAAATGCAAATGTTTTCAGCTTTCCTTTGTCCCTATAGTGCAGAATGCATGTTTAACATGCACAAAAGGATTTTTTTTTTTTTTTTTTACTGTTGTACTGTTATGTTTGTACTGGCATTGTTTATTTATGCTCTGCTGCAGGTCGAATTCCCCCCAGTGGGACAATAAAGAACCAAACTCTAGTTAATCAGTGGAGAAACACAGAAAAAACACAAAAAAACAACCTGCTGCCTCTACAGTAACTTATCACTGTGATTCTAATATAATCAATGCAAAAATGTTTCATGTAAAAACAAAGAAACTAACTCATAGCAGGCCAACCTCTCTCCAATCTATATACCCCCTTGTTAATCATATTTTGGGGACTTTTTCACTGAATTTTCTCTTTAAATTCTGTAATGTGGAGGTCTGTTCACCAAACAGAGCAGAATGCCTGGCTGAAAAAACACCAGATAATAAAGAGGAAACAGCTAAGTGCTACTGTGGCCGAAAGACAAGTCCATTTCAACTGAAATGTTTTCTATATCAACGAAAAACATTAAGATAGAAGAATACCCTTCTCCAGTTCTGATTGGCTAACACTAACCACAACCCAACCAACCAAAGCAACACACATCCAGACAGAGTATTGTGGGCCTTTGCAGAAAAAAAGAGAGAAAAAGGTGCTGCGTATCTTAACAAAAACATGGATTAATTCATCCCATATCTTGTTTCAGTGGATCATAAAAGATCCTCCAGTTCAAGATGAGACCAAACTCTATGGCTGTCAGGTGTTTGTGTTTGTGCCAGGGCAAAGGCCAAAATGTGACCTGGAACATATTCGGTGAGCCTTGTTTCTATCCTAGATCTTTTTTTTTTTTGTCTGTCATGTCGTAAAAAAACAGAGTAATCAACAAAGTAGCATTTTTAAAATCTGCGAATTACAGAAGCCCTAAAGGGTCATACATACATACATACATACATTTTATTCCACCCGTTTTCCCGTGATAACGAGATAATTTTCCTCCATTTTCCATGATAACGAGATCATTTTCCCCCCTTTTCCTTGATAACGCGATAATTTTCCTCCGTTTTCCCGTGATAACGAGATAATTCATTCGAGATCTTGAGAAAACAAAACGATAGTCTAGTGTATTAAATCATTGCAGGAAACATCGGGTCATACGTATATATATATATTTTATTTGTTAACTAAATTGGAGCGTATAGCTAGCAAGCTCACGTAACGTTAAGTATTGATACACAACACAGTATCCATTGAGAAGCTAAACGTGGGTGACTTACGGGATGGTTATTCGTGTCCAGTTTCTCCTGAGTGAGAGGAGCAGACACACTGCACGCAAATGAATTATCTCGTTATCACGAGAAAACGGAGGAAAAAAATTTGTTATATCGAGATAACGAGATAACAGTGCAAAAAAAAGAACACAAAAAAAAAACGATGGCCGTTCTCGGCTTCCGTAGCGAATGACTGAGCATACGGTCATAAATGTGCGCAACTGCTGGGTCCAGCAGTATGCGGTCACACACAGACTCAAGGACACAATGCGACCAAACTCATGATCCCCACCAGGCTTGTAAGGACATCGTCAAACTCACACTAATTGGAATCTATAAGATAAGACTTTATTAGTAGCTTGCACAGCCGGCAGTAGACGAGCCAGCTCGTTATCGGTAGTGCTAGTCTCCTCCTACTCGCATCAGTTATAGACATTCTCCATGCAGTTCAAGAGTCTCCTGTCAGATGTAAGTTTACTAAGGACAGTTTGGGAGGTAATTTTACTGTTGGCCACCGTTGTTTGAGATTTTAGCAACTACTTTGGTAAGTATGATGTTATCATCAAAGGCAACTGAGACCCAAGTTGTGATAGTTTTCTTTTGGCTTTGTATATTTCTTCAACAGGAATATGAAACAGATCTGCCTTTTGTCATGCAAACATTAAAACCCAACAAACATTAAAGGTTAAAAAATGAAAAAATGGTTAAAAAAAACTACAATGGCGGGTGAGATTTTAATGAGCAGCTGCCTTCTCTGTTTGGGAAGCCTGCCATGTGTCAGCTTGTTATTTATTTTAGATGCTCATTTGGTTATCAGGAGTTTTCATAAGAGGTCTCGGTAGAGAGACGCCCAATCAACAGAGAAGAGAGGAGCCTCGTCGGACTTTTCTGTCAAGCTGCTGCATCCTGCAATTTATCCCCCGTCTTCACTGTGTGGCTGTGCTGCTATCTTGAGCTCTAGATGTAAATTTATTACATTTCATGACTTCAGTGAGCCAAATGGTGTTTACACAAGCATACCTCGTTCTGAAGTCCTAAAGTCTGAGACACTGCATTGCATTCTGGGTAGGAAAATCCCACCAAACTCCTCATAGCCCTCAGTTGACCCAAATGACTAAAGCTATGACTCCATGCAGATTCTGTAGAAGCCTGGAGAGTTGAAGCTAAATAACTGATACCAGCCAGGAAGGCACATTTCCCCCCCTTTCCCAGTATACATCACAGAGGATGGAAATCACCTTTCTCTGACTCATTTTATTATTTTGTCTGTTTCACACCAGAACAATAAAGACTGTGGCAACATCGATGAAATGGAAGATTTGATCCTCCTATTTTCACAACATTCAGGACACGGGGTATTTCTCATCTGTCTTAAAACTGAAACTGAATCCAGTTTTCTGTCTGTTCGTCCTTTCTCAACCATGATTGACTTCTGATCATACATCACCAGGAGAGAATTTGCTCTCCCCGTGGAGACAATGATTAGCATATTGCTTGTTGACATATGTTTAATTGATTAAAACAGTCCTGCTGTGATTTCGCTGTGTTTTGTTTTTAAAGGCCAGGGTTCTGACAGAAATACTCCGGGAAGTATTGCATTTGGCGGCGAGCTCGGGTTCCCATACACGAGAGTGCTGAACTTAATTCAAAACGCCTTGGACACAAGGCTGACTGTTGGGCTAGTAGGAGAGGAGAGATAGCTGTAACCTTGCATTGAACTCTCCAGAATCTCAGCGTACTTCAGCAGAAAATACTTACACCAGTTACATGATTTAGTGGCAGAGTTTCAAAGCCCAGACCTCTTCAGGCAGAGGGCTTTGTAATGAAATAACTTCCATTAGAGAATAACAGTTGCCTGACCAAACTGGCATTGCATTGTCTAGAAAAAGGGATAGATTTGATAGTCAAATTATACCGGACTTGTTGCATAGTTTACATACTTTGCTTTCTCGCCAGTAAAGTTTTCCTGCTGCCTGTTCCTGTTAATACACACAGCATGAAATGAACCGTTTCCACTGTTGAGAGAGAGTTTACCAAAAAAGCTGACCAGTAAGGAAACCAGAGGAGAAGCAGCAACCTGTCCTCATGGTCACATTATCAGTCCCTTTTTTGGTGAGATGCTGGACATCCATGTATTAATATTATGACTTGGTATAAATTTTAATTTTATCTTTCCCATAATTCAACATGTGTCAGCACACAAGTTGCTTCCATCTAAGCTACTGTAAATCGGTTTATTTTTGTTATAATAGTAATAATGATAATATTTTCATGACATTTTCATATGAATCAGCGAGTCAGTTTTTGCAACTCCCTATCAGCAGCTATTAAACACAGCGGCGTGTCTCAGCAACTAGTGGATGGACAGCCATGATGTTTTGTGCAGCCACTCGTGGTCCCCAGAGGATTCTCCTGACTTTATCCATACACTGTCCTCTCCACCACAATGAGGTTGCCATTTGTGGTTTCTTGTGAAAAAAGCAATTGCATGGATCAAATTGTCATCAAATTTATTACACATTTATTCACAGTCCTATTTGGGATTAATTGTAAGAACTTTGGCTGACCTTTTCAAGCACAATGATCATGTCATAAAATTTTTACTATTAAATTTTTGCTAATTAGCCAGTGTTAGCATGCTAAAACTAAGCTAAACCGAGATGGAAGAATGGCAAACGTCACTTGGGGTGTGTTAGCATGCTAATGTTAGCATATAGCTCAAAGCACAACTTCTTCAGAGAGCTGCTAGCATGGTTGTAGACTGTTGGATACCTTCATTAGTACACTTCTATGTAGTACACTGTGTACTTCCTGGCGTAGTGCACAGATTTCGACGAGGTAGTGTTGTTTCATTTCAAGTACAGCTGTTGTTGAAACGTCTACAAGCTGCATGTGTTGTTGAATGTCTTTTAAAAGTAGGATATGTTCGAGAGTGTGGTGTTCTTCTCGTCTCTCCTTTACTATGACCTCGTGTTTGTGTGTGCCTTAAGTGCAAGTTTGGCACACTATTCGTCCAAAGTTCCCAGCAGTCTGCACCTTTATGAGGAACAACAGATTGAACAAACACAAAATGTGACCAGCTTTTTCACTGGCGGGCCAGGCATTTAATCCAGACATGGTTTCATTTGTCTTGAATGTTTGCATATCAGAGTAGAGCTTTATTTACTGTGCCTGCACTACCAGACGCGAAAATATTCAAGCAGAGAAATATTTTCTCCCATGTATGTATTATTCCCATGCTAGTCTGAATTGTTTGATGAGTGACAGAGGACATATGCTCGACAGAATGTCGTCCGAAGGACAGATGTTTTAAAGAAATAGTCAAATCAGCCTTGCCTGCATGTAGCCTGCAGCCTGGATGACTACCGCAGTGAAATTCTGGACCTTGATTCATATACAGTCCACATCAGGTGAAGAAATTGGTAAAGACGCTCTGTGTCACCTTCGAAAAACATTGTAAACATCGGTCTTTCTTACCCCAAACAGGAATAAAATTATACAGCCCCAAGTTATATGTAAAGGTGTAGAAGTGTGAGACAAACACGAATGTCTGAAAACAATAAAATACCTGTTAAATCAAATTAATTGATACAAAAATAGCATATTAAAACATATACCAGATTACTATTGGCACCAATAGGGTAGTGACATTATTAAACATCGAGAATAGAGCAGTGTTTCCCAAACTTAATGTCAGGACCAATAATGGACCTGTCTTTGTTGAGTCCCCAAATGGTAGTAAAACTAAACCCATGTGTGACAATGCTAGGTGTATTTATTTTTCCTTATTAAAATGAAGGAGGAGTGAACGCTCTTCCTCCATTTTAATTAGGAAAAATAAAATTACCATGACCCTATTGAAGCCATTCACCATCATGTACATGATGTCAAACTGAAAATAGTAGAGCCTTTAATCGGAGAGGCATTTTAAATACTCAGTGTGTTTTATGTGGAGCGGCACAGACATCTCCAAATGAAGCATTCTCAGTATCTGGGCAGGCCAAAAGAATTTTTCCTGTGCTAAGAAGAGACTTTAAAGAGACAGTGTTTTGACAGTGGTTGTGTGTTTGTGCAGCATTTGAATTGTTGATTTGAAAAAGTGAAATCACTTAGTCATTTCAGTTAAAACCATTCAGACGAGTTGTTCACAGTGAGGTGTCCCATTTTTAAATTTGGGAGGGCTCATTAGGAATCATTATCAGGAGAGATAACGTTGGGCAGTTGACAGTTTTACATGATCGGCAGAATATTATGCAAATCGTCAGAACTTTGTTATTTTAATAATAAAAATAAACTCAAATCCTGCATTTCATTTTGACCGATAAGTGAGAGCGAAGCAAATTTCCTGGCTGCTAATGTGGTGCCTGATGGCTTTCCAGCCAGAGTGATGGTTGCCAGATAATTTGTGTTGCTTGTGATTCACACAGGTTAAAAGGTTATTGGTTGTCAAAGAACTTTTCCTTTTGTCGTCATGCCGAAGCACTTTCCTTTTGTCTTTTTCCCCCACATTCAGTCTCCAATTACATATTCTCCCATTAGGTCCTATTCCTGACCACTTCCTGGAATTCCTTACAACGTATACTCACCGTGTCCCACCCTTTGAATTTCCACCAGAAGTGTCATTCATTCCAACACCCTACCTTCCTTGAACGCACTCCCACAGTTTCTGTAATAAGAAACACTGACTATACATAGTCATATGATGTCATCTGTGCGTAAAAGCCAAACCTTTCACTGTTATTCTGTTTTTAAAAACAGTGTCCCCGCTGCCGTTTTATTATTAGAGAGGGGCGTTTCTCCTCATTGCTTGTTATTTTCTTCTGAACTTTCCTCTTTTGTGTAACAAACTTCCTGTGAGTAAGAAGAGTGGAAGAAGGAGGTGCTTTTATTCTTTGCTATGGTCGTGGATATGTTTGCTAACTTTAAAAGCCCAGTTCGGCACTCTATGAATCTGACAAGGCGAATAAATCACAGAATAATAAAGCAGAACAATACATGGTTTGTATACACAAACGTTCTTTTCATTAGACATCTTTTGATGGTACTCCAAATCTAGAAAGACTCCACTAACGGGGCAGTTATCATGTTTTTAAGTGTTTTTCTCTCCCAGAATGGGCCGCCGTGTCTGTCGAGGAAACCCAAAAGGGCTGAGTCAGAGATCCCATCTCTTCCGGAGGCAGGGCCAGCAGTGCTCTCCTTTGAAAACCAACATGGAAAGATCAACGGGCATCTCCTGAGGGAGCCACTGGCCCATACTGTGCTGCTGCCCCATGGTCAAACAGCCGTGGGGCCTGTAGTGTGCTGCTGTTGCTGTTGCTGCTGCTGTTGCTGCTGGGTTAACCCGCACTGTTTACTTTGGGAGGACTTTCAACCCTGTGCAGCCATCAAGATCTCTGTATTCTCCCTCTTTGTCTGCCTACATCTATCTCCGACATACTCTCTCTTTTTTTTTTTCCCCCCTCTTCCCGACTTTTGATCACTCATTTGGACATGAGCATTCCCACCAAAGCTGCGGCTCCATCACAGGCATCATTCACAATCACTTTCCATCACTTTACAGATAATAAGCGTAAGCTTGCCGTTTGCATCACTTTGCGTAAACGTGGTTGTTGATGTGACCCTCAGCTCTGCGAACATTTATCCAGATGAGAGCGCAGGGAGGATTTCTGCACTGTTGTGTTTATAATTCCTCCCTCGCAGCACCATGGATACCAGTCAGACAGTGCCAAGGTAGGACCACCTCATAAATTCAAAGACCTATAAATATTTGCTCGTGTTTTGAGTTCAACACTAGTTTGCATTTACATATCTTTTGTAATTTATCTGCGTGGAAGCTCAACGACTTAATGCCTGGTGGTCTCGGTGTACAAATTGTGTTTTTATATAACACCCAGAAGCAAATCAACACATGCCAAACGTTTCCATTTGCCATCTACCAGCCATACTTGACACCAGCAACATCAGTCCTGAATAAAAAAACAAAAAAAACTTTACAATGGAAGATATTTGGCTAAAACAAATGGCCGTCGCCGCTACAAAGGTTTGATCTTTTGCAAAAGAAAGAAAAATAAGGTCTGTGGATGTGGCCGTTGTGCAGTGTAGCACATTCCTCCACACTCAATAAACTCAACTAAATCAATATGTCAAAGAGCAGACAGATAACGCTAAGCTTAGACATAAATCTTAACCATCTCTAAAATCTTTTCATGTGGTATTACTCACAGGCCATATTCGCTTAAGTACAGTAAACATTGTGACAGGTACTTTGAGCTGCTGGTTCAAGAGGACACAGGAAAGTGGATTGTGCTTTGAGCCTTCAGGGGCCAGTAGAAAAGAAAAACTCTTAAGTAAAAAAGCTGTCAGGAAGAATAAAGGCTTGCTTTAATGAAACATAAGCAGAGCGTGGATGCACACCACACAGAAAAAGCTGGAAATCAAAATCTGTAAGCGTATTTTTTTTTTTTGGTTTGAGATACAAATTTTAAAACATTTACTTATCAACTTATGTTGAATCAGCTGTTCTTGAATTTTCTTTTTCCTCCCTCCCAATCTTTAAAACCTGTGAAAAAAGATATAGCTTTAGTTCAGGAGAACTGGGGAGTGAAAGTAAGGCTGTGATTGCCTCATACAAAAATATGCTTGAGTAATATTCATATTAGGCAAGAACAAAGTTCCTTCCACCACTTCAAACTGATTCTTTTCCTTTAAAACAACTGCAAATTCGCTTGCATCGCCAAGAACAATTTATTGGACTGAATTTAAATAAAATAATTTCTTAAAAAATAAAACAACAACAGGAGATAATGCTAAAATAAACATGATATTTTAAAAAATAAATAAAGTCCAGAAGAATGAAAAGACAACCTTTTTGGATGAAGCAAGTTGTGAAAGGACAAAAAAAAAAAAAAAAAAAAATTAAAATAAAAATAAGAAATAACCGTCTTTACGCCAAGTTTCACATGTAACTCATCACACTGCCTTCGGGTTTAAATCATCCCAATGATTGCTTTGTGGCCTTAAATGGCTTTTTGAGACTCCACCCACGTTACTGCTGGAGAACATGGAGACAAACAGTGAGGAGGGAAAAAAAAAAAATCAAACATAACCTCTCAAACTTTGATTTTTGCATCCCACCCTTGCAGCTGCGTTTACCACAAAGAGCGTGCATTTAGATATGAATGGTTTGCTCCTCTTATTTCCTGTTTCAGGTGTCTACTTTAACGCCTACTGGGCTGTCAGTCCTTACAAGACTTAGTCATCAAAGTAACATCATTTTGTTCAGAGGTGACCTCACTCTCCACTTTGGTCTAATTTTGGTATAAAATGATGCAACGCTACATGCTTGCATTGTGAAAGGTACACAGTTTATCATGAGTCAGGTAGTGCAGCCAACAGTCTTCTTCTGTGTTTTATGTCTTGTAACATAAAGGTCAGTGGGTCCTGGGTGTGTTTTGTTCAAACAAGCCATCCAACTGCTTTACATATAAAAGAGTTTTTGTAGCTGTGCTTTAAGAATAGTACCTTAATGCTACCCAACAGTAATAAATCAATATCAAACATTAGTCTGAAGGAGTTGATTATTTGCTTGTCGTTTTTTTTTTTTTTTCAGTAAATAATTAAACAAAACTCTAGATGACATATTCGTTTATACCCTGTTTAAACCAAGCTAGTTTCAGTCAAATACAGTAAGAGCTTTCAGTGGAAAACGTGTGCAGATTCAACACTACTGTACTACAAAAACAACCGCTTATAAAGAACAACAACAAAAAAAAAATTAGAAAAGAAGACATCAGAATGGTTTAACTTCTACTCTATATTGATATCTTTATTAACAATCATAGCCATGTTTTCAACAATGGAAGATTTATAAATATTTTTTTTTCTTTTGATTCATAAAAGTTGTCTCGGCACTTGTGATTCCAGTTGTGGAAAGGAAAAAAAAAAATCTAAATGTCCTTAAAGAATACAGCGCTTAACGAAGCAGTGGTATCCAATCAACAGCTTTTTTCTTCAGAGAGGAAATCCGTTATGTACACGATGGCTTTATTTTAAGATCTGGTTCTGTGCCATGGGATGGGAGAGATATCAGAGTGCACAGCAGGTCCGGAAACCATCCAAGGTAGGCCACCTGATTGATCATCTGGCCTGATGATTCCCTTTGTTTTCTTAAGGCAACTAGATCCCCACACCAACCTGGAAACCAATCCCAGCTATTCCACGCTCGGTTCAAGCTTGCACTGTGACTGAAGGTCGCCTCATGCTTTTTTCTTTTTTTTTTTTCTCCACCCAGTCTGTCTCTTCTTGCATCAGCTGCGAGGAAGGAAAGAAACATTGTCCCCCGAATACTTCCACACTACATAGCATCCAGACAGAAGGGGCCAGGGATTGCTGTCCTCCCAAAGATGTAGATGTTCAAGCTAAGGCCATAGGGCACCAGGGTTCACCCCTCACTGAAGCTACATCTGATGGCTGGGACAGACCCACGCTCGTGTACAGGCTGTCCTGTCCCGGGTACTTCACCGCTGAGCCGGAGCCTGTTCCCTCCCCTGAGCTGGACAGCACAGACGAACTGACCTAAACATCAGAGCAAATAAAAAGTACACATCATTAGCCAATCTGCATTTTCAAAGCAAACATTTTCGCAAGCATTTGTCTCTGTGTTGAGTGATTCATGTTTGGTTTTTGGACAGAGATGTCATTTACATTACACCACTGGGGAAAAAAAAAAAAAAAAATCATCACTTCCTGTGAATGCAAAACACATTTTACTGTAATATTGTGGTGACACATTTGTTAGCAGCTGTCATCACCACAGAGCATCAGTCAACATGCATGTGATCTGCTGCAGCGAATGCTGTCATTGTTTTCAATTCATGTTCATGACCTATTCAACTCTGAGCAAGCTTCAGAGACCAAGTCTGACATTTAAAATATCTGTAAGGATGCTATTTTCAAATGATTACATTTTAACTTAACGTTGCATTAAAAACAATTCAATTTATTTGTTTAAACGTATTTATTTATTTTCTTTAGAGTCTTACCCCTGACACCTGTCCAGAGGGAGAGCTGGTTTTCGAGCAGTCTTCAGAATTAGATGAAGATGTGGATGTGGGAGTCATAGAGACAGAGTTGTTATTTCCTAGAAGAAATGCATAAAATATATTGGATATTAGATCATATTCTAAAAAGCGACATTCCGATGAAAATTTCTGGTAGGCATGTGAGCAATAAATATCAGTGACTCACCAGACGATCCCTTTGTTTTATTCAAAGTTTTGGGTTTTCTTTTTCTTGTCTGGATTCCCTCTTTCTTCATGGCGAGAGGCCGAGGTACCTGCAGATTTCAGATCAGTTATTATTTTGATTTATGATGTGTTAAATTTGGAGGGGAGAAAAAAAAAAAGTGAAGTGAAATATTTGACTCACCCCGTGTAATTTCGTGTAGAGCCCACACGCGTTACACACTGGCTCGCCCTCCGCGTTTCTGCGCCACAAAGTTGTCGTGCTGGTTTGACAGTTAGCGCAGGACAGGCCGATTCTTCTGGACGTTGACTGGTGACAAAAAAAATAACAACAAAACGGAACATTTAATGAATTATTAAAAAATCAATGACTAACTGGAACATTTAACAGAAGGAGGTTATTTTAACAGATATCCCACGAGTCTTTGTCTGTCATCTAAAGTTAAAGAAAACGTTTGGAAAGCGAAAGACACACTCCACTAATTCAATTACAATTCGACCATTCACACCCTATTTCCTAACAATAATACGGGTCCTATTATGATCTCCATTTAACTGCCATTTACGCACGTCTTTGCACAGGATGTTAATTTTCGTCAGCTTTCCTTGTGAGAAAAAAAAACTGTGCGTAATGCGCGTAATGGCACCAGGAAAAGATCTGCCCTTATTGTTAAGCATTAGTATTAAATTACCAAACAGAGGCGCTGAAAGGGGGTGACAGATTAAGTGCCTGATTAATTAAGTTAACAAATATCTCCACGTATATGAGTGCTTTTGAATTCAATGAAATCAATCAACCCAAATGTTGGGAATTTTACCAATTTACGCATCAACTTAATTTGAGGATTTTTGACTAAGAAATTAATATTTTGGGGTAATGTGCTAAATGGTGTGTTCAATTTGCACAAAAAAGCACCAACCCTTAACTAAAATGTCACACATATGTGTTGGGACGTATTTTACAAATAGATTTATATCCATTTTACACGATTAGTCACAATACCAAAATATATTTTTTTAAAAAAAAGCTTAACCTGTGCTGAAGCCTGATATATGGCACAAAGGTCTCTTCCGTGTATTAGACACGATGAATATCATCGGAGATAACCTCCAGCCATTGCCTGAGACAATTAGGCAGCTTACCGTCCGTTTCTGTGGTTTAATTAATGGCCGGCTCAGCCCATTCATTTTGCTGTAAAGGCCGCAGGCGTTGCAGAGAAAGTGGCCCGTGCCGTCGCGCCTCCAGAGCGGCGTGGAGATGGAGCCACAGTTGACGCACTCCCTGCTCTCCCCCATGTCGTCCAGAATGTCTGAAACTAAAAAAAGAAAGCCTTAAATCAGAATAACGCACAGCTTTGAAACATCAGCATCTGCCTCCAGGTTGTAATTTTTAGATGGAATTGTGTTTCTTGGACATTCGTGTGTCAGGTGAAGTAAATCAAATCCACAGATTTCATGTGGGCCTAAAATAATTAGGCTATGTACATATTTGTATAAAAAAAAATGACGACTTCTAAACTTGACACACATAGTTTTTATGGGTTTTGACTTTCTTATATTTAATGTTTGGACATGTCTTGGTCAGTTGTAGGCCTGCGCGCACAGAGAGGCCTCGTTCTTCTTGCAGGAATCACACACACACACGCGCTTCTTTCAGACCAAATCCAACCCAGTTCTAAATATAACATATTTTTGTGGTATTTCATCAAATCAACTCTGGCCTCTACGCAGTAATCAGGTTGCAAAAGCGCACTGGAGCGCACTGGAGACACTTCAGCAGCTGCACGCCTGATTAAAATATGACTATTATTATTCTTCCATCCCAGACAGTGAGAATGAAAGTTATTCCATCACTGTGCCCTCCTCTTCTCCCTCTAGCTTTTTTTCCCCTTACCTCCGTTTGGTCCTCGAATTAAGGGCGCGCCTCTGCTCTGCAAGGTGTGCAGCATGGTGTTATCAAAAGGTGCCCCGGCCCAAGGCGAGGGCAGCTGGGACAGCTGCGGTGCAACATAAGGAGAGTATGGACTCGCGTACGTCCCACTGAGGGGCCGAGAGAGGCCGTATTGGTCTCTGCCGCCCACGTTCAGTGTGTTACTGTAGCCGGTGTCCCTAGGCGTCCCGTTATTCATAGGCGGGCTTGGAGGGTAATGGTATCGACTGGAAGTGTGCGGGCTACCGGTGCTGTATGAAGGGCTCTCCGGGGTGGACTGTGACCAGACCGAGTGGCTGGAGACGGCGTGGCTGGGCTGTGCAGAGCCGCTGGCCTGCAGATAAGAGAGGCTGGGTATCATGGAACCCACCCGGGAGCTGGGGACATACACGGGGGAGTTGGGGTTGGAGTGCATATAACCACCAGTGGAGGAATCATATCCAGTCTGGCTCTGGGCGGCGGCGATGGCCAATGTTTGGTACATGTCGGTCGGGTCCACCAGCAAGCCCGCTTTGTGCGCTCCGCTGGAGAGGACGAGTTTGCTACCCTGGTCTAAATCCGTAAACAGCGGGATGTCCTCGGCAGTGGTCAGGGTGTTGTTATGGTGTCCGAAGTGAACGTAGGAGTGTAGTGATCTGCCGTCGGCGCGGCGGTGCCCCAGTGCGTCAAGGTCGCTCGGAGGAGTCCTCAACTCATCCGAGGTGGGACCGTCCCTCCTGCTGTCACCGGGCAGGTAGGTCTGTTCAGCCGGTGACCCTGGGCTGCTGGATACTTCTCGCTTGACCATGGACCAGCTGTTTTCGCCCAGGTCCATCCAGGAGCACTTTCCATACACTGTAGGGGTTAATAAAAGTCGTCAGGGAGTAGTCCACCCTGTAACAAAAAAGAAAATGAGAAGGGAGAAAATAAGCTTTACGCATGTGGTGAAATTAAAATATATCCCATAAACATATGGCTAGAAACTCCAGAAGTTTCTGAAAGACAAAAAACGCAAATCCACCTCTGATGATTAAAGCTCGTTTTCATCTTTAAAAGAGCAGTCTACATTTCCACATTAAGAAAAAAACGAACAAACTATGAAATCGAACTATTTTCACGGCATATCTCTTCTGTGTCATCTACAGCTCCAATAAAACACATCCAGTCCACAGTGACTGCCATGCTCCAATCAGGCGCTCTTAAAAGAAGCACTGGAATCATGTCCATGTCAAATCTCTGTCCTCCCACACACACACACACACACACACAAGTACACACACACGCACACACACAACAGATAGGAAACAAAACGCAATATGTCTTCACAGCAAAAGAGATAACCGTTTGATAAGACGCAAAACAGATAAGAGTCGAGAGGCTGGAGCGATAAAAAAAAAAAAAAAAAGAGAGAGAGAGAGAGAGGGAGAGAGAGAGAGACCCAAGAAATGATGATTTCGGTCCCGCTGCGCTCACACACACCACCAAGCAGCCAGATGTTTAAACCAGCTGTGCGCGGCACCAACGAGAAAAAGACAGCCAGGAGAGTAAAAAAGAGTTGACTGTTAGACGCTTTCCACCAACGTACCTGCTTAGATGTGTGCCATAGGTCGCACGCAAAGTTCCTAATAGTGAGCCGCTGCTTCTCCTGGAAGTAATGGGAAACGTTAGTGCGGTCTGACGAGGTTTATGAGAGGAGGCGCTTCTGGTGGCTGCGGCCGGAGGAGGCGGACCAATCATGTGGAGAGCGAGAGAGCTGGAAACACGCTGGGGGTGCCAGCCTATGAACTCCTCCAATCAATCACACGGAGAAACGGAGAGAGAAAGAGGGAGAGAGAAAGAGGGAGGGAGAGAGAGAGAGAGAGAGAGAGAGAGAGAAAAGAGAGAGGCTTGATCATGTCTGGAAGTCTGAATGATTTGTAAATGTAATCAGAGAGTTATTATGACTGTTATGCTTTGGACAGAGATGAAGCTCTAATTTATAATCAGTAACTAATATCTTCTTAAAGTCTACACGTGTTTGACATTTTAAGACATTTTATTTAACAGTGCTTCCGTTTTGTTCTCTCGTGTTCTTTTAAATCACCCATAATTAGTCAAAAATCTTCTGCTGATTAAGTAATCAAACAATTAAATTAATCAACGTTTTGAGGTACTTTAATGTTGCCGTTATATTTTACTGTATGTTTCACTAAAATCTCAGAGGGAAATGGTGTACTACATATATTTATATTCATCTGCCAGCTACAGTTACTTATTTTATTATGATTTTACATTTAAAAAAACATATAAAAATAATAAATTATTAATCTGAGAGTTAAACTGAGCGGTAACACTTACACGTGAGGTTAATATAATCACAGGGCCTGTTTGTGTGCGTAATAAATACTTTTACTTTTAATACTTTAAGTACATTTTGCCGATTATATATTCTGTTTGTGTGCTTTTACTTTCACGTATTTTTAAAGTAATATTTTGACCTGTAATGGAGTATTTGTACACGGTGTTATTGTTGCATTTACTTCATACTGCTCCCACCACTGGCTGGATTTTGCTCCTATATTTAATTAATTAATTAAAATGACTTTATTTGATAGCTGCACTGTTACAAAGATATACATTAAACATGAAGAAATAAACGGAGGCTTATTCACGTGTGTTTTTTAAATTTCTACTCCCACCCTGAACGTCCTCCCTCTTTGTTTATTCTCCATATTCACCGCGGTGATCAATAAATCCTCAACCCTCCCTAATTAGTTTATTTAAGTCAGACGCTTTCATTCAGGATTAAATGGCTTCAGCTGCGCCCGAGCACAAACTCTCAGCAGCGCGTCTCCCCGCGCGTCGCTTTGAACCGCGGTGATTCGCTCAGCCAACCAATATACATTGAATGAGCTGAAGTGATCAAAAGTGGCCAAGGTGTCAATTGAATCATTCGCTCATTCATTCACAGGTCTGCTCGTGCGCGTTTCACCGAGCCTTCATCACACTTCATCACGACCATTCAGCAGCTGTTTGTGTCTGTTTACATTTTGTCTGGAGGGGAGATAACTGAGCACCACAGCCTGAGCTGGACATCACAGGACTCCAACATTACTACTACTACAATACTACACAGCAGACTCGAGTATTTTGAACATGACTGCTACTGACGCGTCACTACAACACAGCCTGAGCAGCCTCAGGGAAGCCTGAGGGCCATTTACTATTTATATTACTGCTAATATTATTTCTACTAGTTTCCACCTCATGTTACCAACATGTTACTAATAGTACTGCTAAATTATACTAGACTGCCAGTGCAGATGTGGTGTATTACAAGTACTTCTACTCCAGTACTGGAAGCTACAGAGCTGGACTCACATTTTAATATTAATATTTAATAAATCTGTAATAAATCTGTTTTTCTACAACTAACTCCTTTACGATTACAGCTACTACACCACTGTTCTATGGCTACAGTCTATACTAGACTACTGTCACTTTAATACTCTGTATAATACTATATTAGTAGTAGTAGTAGTATCATTAGTCTTATTATTATTAATAATAATATTGATTTTACTGTAATTAAAACTCTGGTGCTGCTTCACTATTAATATTGGCATTTATTTTTCTTTGCATGCATTTAATTATGTCCATATATCTTATTAAGAGGTCGCTGTTTAAAGCGTGGCACGGGATTATTTGTGAGCCTTGTAAACTGACATGTGGGCTGCTGCATGTTAGGCCTCCTACTTTCATTATCACTGCTGCTGCTGCTGCTGCTGAAACTTTACTCTCAGCTATCGAAGCTCAAGTTTTGTTTTTTTTTCTGCAGCTCTGGATGTGGAAATAAATCAAGTCAACGCGTCTGATTTAACGGCTGCAGCAGTTCTCACAAAACTTTGGTGACTCTGCTCATATTTTGGTGTTAATAATTAGGTTTTACGCGTGTGCTTTTTTTTTTTTTCCCCAGGTCTCATGGCTTCTTCTGCCTGCTGCTGGATCAGACTGGACGCCAACGTTTGACACCCACGCTGACCGGAGATGTGTTCTTCTTTTTCTTTTTTTTTTTCTTTTTTTTTTATCAGAGGGAGTAACCAAACCATGCGCTACTGTCTCCCCATCCCATCGTCCCAGTAAGCAGTTGTCAGGGAGGTGCGAGAATACAAAATCCTGTTGTTGTTTTTTCTTTTCTGTCCCCCTCCTCTCCTCTCCTCTCCTCTCCTCTCCTCTCCTCTCCTTTCTCTCTCTCCCTCTTTTACTCCTCTGCTCACCGGCAGAGAAGCCTGGAGTTTGATGAATGAGGTGTTTTCGCAGAGATGTCAAAGTGTGCTGCTCTGACACACGGAGCCTGTGAGGAGAAGTGGCAGGACGCCGCCCTGTCTCCACATTTATCCACAGACGGTCAAACACTGTGGGCCTGCGTGGACGTCAGAGACACAGGCCTGTAATCTAATTACCTTTATCAGACATTTTACTGGGGGGGGGGGGGACCTTTGGACATTTATATATATATTATAACTGTAAGCTAATAGGCCTACTATGACTGCATACTAATATTTAACAAGAACAACAGTAATAATCATAATGATAACAGTAATTTGTAGATTAAATTGCTTGTACATATAATAATGGCGATTTTAGCTCTGAATTTGGAGTATTATAAAATAAAAGAATAATATATTAAAGTCAGATTAAAATAAATCAAACATCAATACGAAAAATAATAATTACAAATTCTAGTCAATCGTTATATTCATTTAAACTTTAAAGTCTTTTTTATTTTTATTGATTTTTTTTTTTTTTTTTGGCCTCAGTTTTATCTGAATTCTGTTTGTTTCTTTCAGGAGGTGTGCAGGCTAATGGCCGACCCTCTTCAGGTGTCAGTGCCTTATGTACCGACTTGATAATGATTATCTCCAACACTCCAGCACTTGTTACAGCCTGCTCCTGATTAGCCAATACTGCTGCAATATGCACGATGTTATGGAGATAACAAGCAGCGGGAATAACGCTGAGTTTAGCACTTCTTGACTTAAAACATTGATTCATGTCACTTTGTTGGAATGTTAATTTGCTTCCAAACGTGTTGATCTCTGACTAACATCTAAGCCGCATGCAAGAAAGTCTCTGACGTCTCCATGATGACCGATGAGGAAGAGCTCAATCCACCATTTTAATCAGCACTCGGCTGCATTTCTCTTTTATCTCCGTGTTGTACAGGCGCTCATGTTGTAATAGGCGTTTGATTAGAATGGGAAATTCATTTTGAATGGAAGAAGTTTGCACCATAATGGCACAGGGTATCCTTTATTTATTATTACTTTAAATAAATTCTAAAATTCCGTTTATTCCTGATAAATAGCGAGTTTTGCCTGCTGGTAATACTTCACCTGTAATGTAAAAACATAAGTCACGTTGCACAGTCTGACACAAAAAAATACACACACTTTCAGATGAAGTGTTTTCGTCACGTTTTGATATTATAATGGAGAACACGAGGAGCCTGATGGACAATAAACTAATAAAATATTTGTTTTGTCATAAAAAAGTGAGATTAAACACTTTATATATGTGTATTATGTGTATATATATATATATATATATATATATATATATATATATATATGTGATGGATAAAATATAAATATAACCATATAATACACTGATGATGGTACTATAAAGGCAATCATTATTTTCTAAAGATTTTCTAAATTTTCTAAATTTAAATACATGTAATAATTTCAAAATAAAACATCCCTTATAAATAAATAAATAATTCCCCTTCATGTTGGGTTGAAACACTTTGAGTTATATAATTTGTAATCCTCTCGTATCACCAAAACTCAGAATTCATTTTGAAAATGGATATTTCACAATCAGTTATCAAATATTATGTTACATGACATACATACATTTAAAAATAATCAGATTTCAACCACAGATTAGAGTTTTTTTTTGTTGTTTGTTTGTGCAGCTCAAACACGGCTCACATCTATTCCTCCTCTTTCTTGTAAATGTGTAAATCCATACAGGATCAGCATCAGTCTTACGGATTATACGTCTGTTTATGAGGAAACTTTGAATCTCTCCTCTCCTCTCTGTTAAATCAGTACCCGTGAAAGCTGTTTCCTGTATTTATTACTTTGCTGCTGGAGCCTTTAAAACAGTGACCTATTTGCTCTCATTTTATGGAAGACACAGTTAAGTTTTATACCTGCAAAGCTCTGTTTCCTCCTGTGTCTTCTACTAAATGGCAGCTTGTCCAGAGTTGCTGGAGCAAAGGCTGCTGGGAGGCCGTGAGCGTCAGACTCTCCTGTTTGAAGTGGTAGATGATTAAACGGGCCATGACAGGTGTAAAAGCAACCTTTGTCATTTTGGACATGTACTGTCCTTGCTTTCCCCCGGCTCGCCCACAATGGAACGCCCAGCTCACCTGCCTGCTTACACCAAGAGTGTGAGTGTGTGTGTGTGTGTGTGTGTGTGTGCATAAATGTGTGTGTTTGGAAGTGGATTATTAATCAGCAGCTAATAATTCTGCACCATCACACTCCCTGCCTGGATCATGTGATGAATGAAAAATACACTCAAAGAACAAGAACATGAAATGCCAAAAAAAAAAAAAAAAAAAAGATGGCACACACTCCCGAGGAACAGACGCAAGGGACGGCTGTGATTTGAGAGCAATGGAGGCATTTTTATCTGCTGTTATGGGTTATTATTTGTGTCTCCGGCAGCTCCAGTTTATCAGCGCTACAATGTCACATCAGCCTGACACAGGCGTCAGGGTTCTCTTAACTTTTGCTCTAATCATTCAACTATTGTTGTATTATGAAACGTTTCTATCATCTGTGCTGCTCTTGTCTTCTTCCCTTGAAAAAGAGCCTAGATATCAGTGGAAATACAGCCGTTAAACCGAGATAAAAATTACTCACAAGCGTCGATATTTCACTTTGAGATTTCACAGAAGACGTTGAAATTCAAACAAGGCTTTCTTTGGACAAGCTGAAGCTGAGCACATTGCTCTGTAATATGAGGGATTTAAGTGGATTAGTAGAGTAAAGTCTTGCTCCGTGTAATTATAATATTAATTTGCACGTTTATCAGGTTGTGCTTAGTCATATTGGACGTGGGATTAAGTGGATAAGGGGGAATGATCTGCTGCCACGTGGGATTATGAGATGATTTTGTTCACTTCTGACTTGTGCTTCATTTTTCGATGTGTACTCTCTGATCAGAAGCAAGTTGTCAGCAGAGGAGCAAAGTTCATTTCCTATTTTTAGGTACCATATAATGCGGATGGATGACAGAAATCTCCAGTGATATTTTGAACAAACAGAATTAGTTTTATTCCTTAATGAAAGAACGGACCCTGAGGATTGAAAGACAACTGTCCTGTGCCTATATGAGCTCAGTCCTAACATCTTAGTTCATTTGTTTCAGAGAAGTCAGGAGCTGACTCATTATCATTTTGTTTAACAAACAGTGGACTCATAACAGGAAACCCCCAGTGTTTTGGGGGATTTCTGGGAGCCGTGATCATTTTCTGCTTTTACTTTTGGTCAAAGGAAAGGGCCAGTAGTCAGATAAGCCCCCTCCATCAATCACCTATAAAACTTAAGTGTTTAAAAAGCCATTAAAACAAGATAAGGCAAAGGTGTACAATTCAACACACTTAGTTACTAATTGCATTTACAACGTGATCACTACAGTGAAACTGTGTTATGCGTTAAAGCAACTGGACCAAAGTTATGTAGAAACCGAAGAAAGTAGTTCCACGCTGTGTCAATACAAATCAAGATTAGAAGAGCCAGAGGTGTTGCAATACACTGGTAATCATGATAAAAGTGATATTTTGAAAAAAGAAACATTAATATTGTATTAATAATACACATATCATGTAAGACACAGACAAGTAAAAGATTATTTTGATTTATCGTGACAGCCCTAATAGCAACATTTCAACAATGACTACCAGTTGTTCTAAACCTCAGGGTAGGGACCCGTCCAACAGGTCACCAGATAAATCTGAGGGGTCATGAGATGATTTAAAGACAAATTTTGACAATTTGGGGAAGTGCTTACTAGCCAAGAGCTCGATGAAGGTGAATGATGCTTCTTTCATATCTGTACACTAAATATGAAGCTACAGCTAGCAGCCAATTAGCTTAGAACAAAGAGTGGAGGCAGGGGAGACAGCTAGCCTAGCTTCAGAGGTGCAGATAGGCTGATTATGTTACCTTCAGGCAAAGCCATGCTAGATTTTTCCAGACTTTATGCTAAGTCAAGCTAACCTGCTGCTAGCTGTAGCTTCATATTTAGCATCTAACTAGAAATTGGCATATTTCCCTAAATCCTTCATTATTCATTCAAAATAAAATAGATATAAAAATATTGATACTTCGTGAAATTCTTGACTTTGAAACTTTAGGTTGTTTGAGTTCCTCGGGCCTTTTAAAAATGATTCAAATCCAATAAACTGAAATGGGAAATTGAGTCTTAGATTGGGCCGTCAAGATGCAACCTCACAAGCAGGAAAGTTTGTAATCCGTCACGTAAAAAATGATTTGAGATCAAAGTGGAGGATCGAGTGTGAACGCAGCGTTCCAACTACTCAAAGACGCCTGACCGCCTCTGTTTCTGTCTCTGGAAAACTCAGCCTCATCTCCAGATTCTGAGCCGTGTTATTGTTTCCACACTAACGTCTCCATCCTGTGGAGCCAGCCCCTCTATATGTGTTTTGTCTCAGGAGAGAAGGTCAGGTCTCCAGTACACTTTGTGACTTTCCCTGAATCAGCTGTTTGGAGGCCCAGCCCGAGAGAAAACAGCCTTGGGCGAGAAGTGACGTCACTGATAGCAAAACAGAGACAGTTTGGAGGAGAGTGGGTGGCGGTGGGGTGGCGGTCGGGGGGTATGGAGGGTTGGATACTTGGGCCTGGCACTCTAGTGGAGTATGCAGAGCAGAGCAGCTGGCAGACCTTGCAGGCCCACTCATGCTTTCAAGGTCTACGGAGACTCAGCTGCTTGTTAGAAAGATATGAGAAGAGTGTGTGGTGTAACTGAAACAAACAGCAATTGTTAAAAATCGGTGGCGCAGGTGGAGTAAAATAATTTGGGATGTTGATTAGGAATACACCTTTTGACATTTTGTCATAAGAAATAAGAAAAACAAAGAGGAAAATAATAAAATGAATGATGGCTGAGTTCCATTCAGTTGTTCCCGTTTCAATGTCCTGGTATTGTTCATGTTGGCTCTAGTCACACAACCAAATAACAGCCTTTGTTATAGTTACTTCACCTACTATGAGAAGTCACTGCCTGTTGTGAAAAAGACCTAATTTCCAGCTTAGTTCATCAAATTATTATTTCTCAGAAGACTGCAATTCATTGTAGTGTCAGTACGCTCAAATTACTCACCTCTAATGATGCCTCATCGAGCAGATTGTTTTGGTTTTATTTGTTCAGGTTGAAGAATATCCCACTCTGAGATCACTGCCTCCACCTTAACACGATATGGTTTAAAGGATTTTGTTTTTCTGGTGCTCACTGATATTATATTTCTTACATTTCAAAAATTAGTAGAAACAATCTACCCAGAAGCGTAACTAAAGTGTAAATAGCAAAATTAATGAAGGCTAAGTTAAGAGCCAGGGGGTACACCGGGGTGCTGAAGGGTTAAAGCACCAGTTCAACTCTCAAACTTCATTTGAAGGCTGACTTGTTCCTACGCTGAAATATTTATATTTTCTGCATCCTCCTCTATCTGTCTCTTTCCAAAAAATTGGATTTCTTCATGCATCTGCAACCTTGTGGTGTCAGTTTTCAAAGACTTCATCTGCTGTGGCTCGGATTGTAGGCAACTTCAGTAACACGTCACTTTGGACAAAAGCTAAACACTTGAATGAATGTCAGCCTCCCTCTCCTCTCATTTCCAGTCATCTCTCTTAAGTTCTGCACTCAAATAAGAGCACAAAATACCCCCAAAGTGCTAAAATCTCCTCCCTGAAAGTTTAACAATGAATGGGTTAGCTGTGGAGCAACAACAAGATCTTTGACCGGTTGAGCTCGGTCTGCCTGTGTTTTCTCCTACAACTTTCTGATGCCATTGTCAGAAGACGGCATCAAAGAAGTAGACTTCTGCTTTTCATCACCCGTCCACCAAAGCTGTCTCCTTTGTTGCAAACCCTCTGCTCACTGCAGCTGGCGCTCTCTGTCAGAGAGCATGAAATAATGTTAACACAGTGAAAAATAGTCTGAGATGAGCCAAACCGTCACACAGGAACTCTATGTCACAAAGTGAATAAGATCATTGTTTTTGGGGGTATGTAATTCAAGCAGGATACAGCTTGAGCATGTAGAATAGGCCTACATTTATCAGTTTAGTTTAGTATCTACAGCATAATTCTGCACGTTGTATAAAACCTGCTTTAATGCGGTTTATTTACAGAGATCACTTTGAACCGTTTTCATTGATAGAAAGCGGTTTCTATGAAAACTATTTACACTCAGGCAGATATTGTATCTCCAAACTTGTGCAGATAAAAAAACAAATCTACCTGCATATCTGTTTACAGCGAGATACCACAGGAGGTAAGCGAGGAAATATTCTAACTATTTGTCATTTTGGTGAACTGACCTTCTAAATGCAAGATGCTAAACAATGTTTCAAAGAAACTGTCTCTCCAAGCAGGAAGTGTCAAAGTTTGGCCTTGACCTTCTGTAAATACAGTTAAACTTTCTTTCCAGGGTAAAAAAAAATGTGTTCAAATGTGTCTGTAGCCTTTCAGTCAGAGGAACAAATAAGCCCTCTGAGATCTGATAAGATTCAAGCTTCACTCGAAGAAGTCTGGAGCTCCACCAGACATGGCCGACTTTGCACGGCACTTGTCCTTCGGTGACCGTGCAACCTCGCCTCGTCTCACACAGCCTTTCACACTTCACACACGCAGACAAACACACACACACACGCACTCACACAGCTCCCCTTCCACACACATTAAACACACTCTCAGACTGACTTGGAGGTTTCTGTCGCCCTCTCCTTCACTTTAGTCAGTTGCCAGACAATGAAAACATTGAGAGGTAGTTTCTATGGCGTGACCAGGGCTTTTGTTTGACCGAGGAACATATGCATTCTACATGCTCCAATTATGGTTTTATCAGATCGCTGTCAAACACACCAATCATGCGCCTTCCTTTGTGCCCTCTCTAACGGTGTGTACTGTACCACACAGAGCAGTGGCTCGCAATGTTTGCATGTTTGCCCATGGTGGGAGTGTAATATCTCAGACTGGTTTGCGTCCCTGTTGGCAGAAAACACGTGGCTTAGTCAAAAAACAATGTGTCACGATCCCTTCTGCCTCACCGTAACAGATTGGTTTCAAATGCAGAACTTCCTTGTGTGAATATTACAGTAAAATTAAACACGAGCTGCGTCGCACCTTCTCCAATGTCTGACAAATACATCCAGTTTCTGCTCCAACTACACCCACTGGGTATCATATCAGGTTGATCTGCAGCACGTACAGTTAAACCCCTTATTGTGACTTGCACTGTACGGCTCAACAAAAGAGGCTAAGAAAGACATGGCTGATCTGACTTAGCATTGGCTCAGTTCTCGATTGGCCCGACTTCCGCTCAGTGTCAAAGTCACGTCCACATTGCCAGTTATTTCACAAGAATTCTGTTATCAAAACCAAAGTTATGTAACCATAATATAAACATATAAAGAATGTATATACACCTGTATCTGGAAAACAGTTGGAGATACCTTCATGAACGTAGAAACCATCTTTAAAAAAAAAAAATCTAATTTGATTCTGTGTCCAAACCAAGATGAAAATAAATCCTGTTTCGTACTTCAAAAGGAGAAGTCCTCTAGCTTGACCCCAAACACAAAGACAAATCCAGGCCAGTGTGTTTGGTTTGTTTTCATAGACACCGGTCAGCAGCTTAGGTGCTTAGTCTCCACTAAACCCAATGTTTACAGATCTGCTAGAACACAGCCTTATTACCTCAAGATGCTGCATCCAGGCAGGCAAACATCACTGAGGTTTGCTGCCTGGACTGGCTGATATTATCCATGAAACACGATTAACATGACACGATAATGCTGGTGAATCAAGGCGAGGATAAAGTGATTGCCACGGCTGGTATCTTCAGTGTTACTCCATGACACAGTGTAAACAGAACAAAGGTGAGAGTCAGCACCACTTTAGTCTTTTATGTTTATGATAGACTGAGATGAAAAACATGTTGCTCAAGATCTCTACTTTCACTCCAATATACAAACATTTATGGTGCTCACCGTATTGAAAAGTGTCAGCTAAAGAAATTCAACAACAACAAACCTGAACAAACATCTTGTGCCAGAGTCAGTGTTCCTGTTCATCTGGATAATTTCTTTAATAGAAAGTAACTATTAATGAATCACATATTCCAATTCTCTGCTTCTGTGTTTTACGTTGTACATGCAAGGAGAGATAAACATAATTCCACAAACTTAAAACCACTGATGAACTTCATCAAATGTGTTCATTAGTGAGCTTTAGAGGTCTTGGTAGAGACATTTCTGAATTACGCGGAAAGTTAGGCTAGCTGTTGCCACCTGCTTCCACTCTTTACGCTAAGCTAGGCTAACCACTTAACGCGCAGGCATCTGAGTGGTATCAGTCTTCTCATCTATCTCTAGAAAAGGACATGAGTTAGTGCATTTTACAAAATGTTGAATCATTCTGTTAAAAACATCTCATCCGTATCTGGAAGGATGTAGCGAATGGTTCACCGATAATGTGCACCAACCAGTCTCAACACATATCTCATTACAGAGCTTTGGTTAGTGTTTAATGTGATGAAAGACTATTTTCTAAAGTGTCTTTTTCTTCCTGCTCGATGTTGGAAATATTACAGTATAAAGTAGTATAAGCTTTTTATGCTTTTGCACTGCGGTGCACCTGAACATTTCGTTACCTCAGAGCAGCAGGCCTTACTGTACATGTGCGTGCGAGTCATTCATCAGTGTCCTCTACACCTTAGACTTTCGCCCCAGAGTAAAGCACCTGGAGCACAACATGTCAAACACAGCTCCTCTTAACTTTGTACAAGACATCTCTACGTCTTGGGCGCTTTATGGCGGAAAGGATAAAGGTCATAATGAAGGTCGTTGGAAAGAGAGGACTGAACTGTGTGGGAGAGAAGGAAGCAAAGACGAAAAAATAAGGGGAGGGAGAGGAAGAAGAATGAATTATGACTAGGAGGGAGTCTACCTACCGACACCACGCATGGCGAAGGCTGGTGTGTAAAAGCCACACCGTAGGAGCATGCATTGCACACACACAAATACACACCTAGCGGGATTCCTACCTGTGACTCAGGTCAGTGGGAGTCTCAAGAGCAAGAGGCGCTAATCAGTAACAGTGTTATATGGCTGTGTTAATGTTTAACGTGGCCCCTAGACACTGTGCCCCTGGCCCAAGCACCTGCAGCCCCTTTTACAGGCATCATCCATGGAAAGAACAAATAGTCTGAATGCTTGTTGGGCACATCAGTTTTACATGATCTATTTCATCTGACATGCCAACAGGTGTGAAGCGAAAAACAAAAAACAAAAAGAAGAAAGATCTTTGATCAGAAGACGGTCAATTATTAGACATCAAACTTTCTTATTAGCGCCATAAAGCCTTGGCATGTTCTGTACAGCTTTATGATCCAGTTTTGCTCTCTTCCTTTCTCTTCCAGCTATCCATCCAGGGTCATAGTAACAGGAGTAAATACTATCTGTCTGTCTGACTCCCCCAGTTGGCCTTCTGGATTCACACACACACACACACACAAATGAATATTTGACAAACACCTCTGTCAAAATCTTATAGCTGCTTCAAAAAAAAAAAAAAAAAAAAAAAAATCAGCCATTACCTTCCATCGTCTCGCTCTGTCTACACATCTACACACATAAGAATGCATTGGCAGGCACACACGAGTACAAAAAAAAAAAACCTTACACAAACACATGGTTTCTCCTCCCTAGGTTTTAGATAAATAGCGGCAGAATGAAATCAAACTCAGGTCAGGATAACCTCATAGTGACCCACCGGCTCCTTCTCCTGTAGTGACCTCTCACCAGCTGCTAAGTCTGGCCTGTTGGCTCATCCCTGCAGCCAGGTCAACCACACACACACACACACACACACACAACACTGGTGTATAAATGTATATGCACAAAAGTACACCAGTCAAGTCTCTTCTTCCCTCTCTTTGTGACACCGTTTTTTTTTTTCAGTATTCCACGTCCGAGCAGAATTGATCAAGTCTCAAAGTCCAAGAGCTTGATGCGAACGTAATGGCAGTGACATCAAGAGCGCACTAAGGCAATGTTAATGCTTCTCTGTCCGGGCAGATGGAGGTGTGTGTGTGCACAGTGCAAACAGACCCTTGTACCGAGGAGGCTAAGCTGGAGCACTCAGCAGTGTAAAAAAATCTGGGCTAATGTCTGTTTCTCTCACTAAATTGTTTTTTGATAAGGGGAATATCTGGAGATAAGTGTTGTCACTATCCTATCTGAAAACCGGAAGCCAGTTCGATAAATCTCCGCTGTAATCTAATAGGAGTCATGGGCAGTAGCTGCCATTGAGGGAATACTCTCTCTCTCTCTCTCTCTCTCTCTTTGCTGTGCTCGGCTGAACTGAAGACCTGATTGAAGAAGAGGGGAGAAGTTAGCCAACACTGCCAGCTTGTAAAAATTGATAACATCTTTACATTAAACAAATGACTATCGCAACTCATTCAGGATTACTTTGGATTTGTTGACATATTAAAGTAATACTGATAGCCTTTGTCAGTTGCCTGGTGACAGTGTATCTCTGTTACAGAGCCACAAAGTGAAACAAAGTGGAAGCATTTGGCTTATATTCCGTGTGCCTGAGGCAGGGCCAAGATGGTGATCTGTTTAAAGATGAAAATGTCAGATGTCATCTGGAAATGCCTTCATAATAATAACAACCTACACAGTCAGTGTAAAGTGTGTGTAAAATACAAGCAATAAATATATCTTCCAGCTTCTTTTTCATCTAAAGTTGAAACGTCTACATCGCTACGGCATTTTGAATACTGAAATAATGTTTTTGGATGATGAGGAGTTTTACTAATTGAAATATTGAAAGTAAACCTGGCATACATATGTTATTTTGCATTTCAATCCCACAAGTAGACACATTTCACACCCCGGCGCCTTTCAGCACAGTGTAGCACCAAAGGAGATATGGTTTATTTTTATTTCACAGGCCTCCATTGTTGTGAAAAAACATATTAAAAATATCTCAATGTGTATTTTTTAACTCGCTTCTTTATACACACATATAAGCTGACATACATACATGCAACATAAACACTAGGAACATAAAAAAGGAGGTTTTTCTGCAGCTATATAATCATGTCCACATACCTTATCTTGAAATATTTATTCCTCCTTCTTGAAAGGAGGAAACATGAGCAACGTGTAGCGTTGGATACATACGTTTGGTATCAGTTGCACTAAGGTAAGTATGAAAAGACAACCAAAAATAGAGAAAAGAAAAGAAAAAAAGAAAAATGAGTTCTGGCATTGCCTGGTAGCGCGTGCACTGTTACGTGATTTATTACTGCAAACACAGCTGCAGATTTTGAGCTACTTCCACGTACCCTGACGTGTATGTTTATTAATCCACAGAAGAAAATGATTTTATGGCTGTTTGAGGAGCGTTTGCTGAAAACTGACAGTTTGCTCTTATTGAAAATGAGTTAAAATGAACCAATATATTTCAGTAGGAACGAACAGGTTGAGCGCCGTACCGATGGGGGCGGAAGAGTCGAGGAGTGCCGCAACTTTTCGTGAAAGCCGAGCTAAACGATGGTTGGTCCTGCTGAAAAATATCAGGCTATTATAAGGTAGTGTTTTACTTGTCAAATCAGCTGATAACCTAAATTTGTAGCACAGTAAAAAATTGATAAGAGTCATCCAATGTGTCTGATATAGTTGATGACCCACAGAAGATAATCAGCACACTGTAACATTTTTAATCTGTCTACACATGGTGTTCCTACTTGCAAACTATATAACAACAAACTAAATGGTAATGTAATCACTGCAAGTTGATCTGTGTGCTGTACTTTGACTTGAGCGCGAGCCAGTGGCTGCTTGGATGGTCGAAAATCAATCAAAAACATCTGAATTGAACCAGGAAATCCTTCTCTCAGTGCCACAGAGGCCCTTAATCATTCTGCCTCCTCACTGTTCTCCAGATCTTTGACAACAATCTAAGTCTGTGAGCCGGAGGCGAACGGAGTCTCCTCCTCCTCCCCCCTCCTCCGGTGACCTGAGCTCCCAGGGGTTGGTGTTAAGTAAACTTTGTCAGCCACGCAACGATCTCCAGCAGAGAACTGTCTCTCGGCTCATCAGGAGACCTTCTCCGTGACCCCCCACCTCACTGCCTTGGCATTCCTCTGCCACACCGCCTCCCCGACCCACCTTGTCTTCATCTGTCCTGCCTCCCCCTCCCCGTCAGCCCCGCCATCCGTCCGTCGCCTTGGGTCCTGCTCTCTGTCCCAGCAGCCCGTGCGGCCGGCTGGTGTCTCCTCCGTTGGAGACAGCCTATCAGGGGCCTCACGTCATCTGTCTCCAGGACCTGACTGACGGGTTGACCTCGGAGATTACCAGCTACTATCAGAGAAAGGGTGGGGGGGGGGCGGGTTGTCTGTCTTCCCTAAGTGGATGCTCCTTTCTCTCACCATAACACTGGTTGGGAACTGGAACCTGCTTTAGGCCTCTGAAACTCTGATGTGGCATTTTATCTGTCTGGGAGTTGCTCTGTTGATTCGCTACAAGGTCTGCAGGGACAGAGTACCAGACAGTGACAGATATCAACTATCTTGGCCAGCGTAGATGCAGAGAGGACAGGAGACCTCGAGCTTGTTGCTCTTTGCTGTAAACATCTAGTGAGTTTCAGCAGTCCATCCGAGGGGTTTGTAATAACAGCACGGAAAACTGCCAGTCTCCTATCAAGGTCCAGATGCTGCATTCCCAGGTGGCATGCTGAGACCTTCAACACTAATATTAACAGGGTGTGTGTTTTTTTTTTTGTTGTTTTTTGATTTTGAGGGGAAATTCCTCTTGTGCAGGTTGAAAAATTTCCATGAAAATCAATATTTGTCTCTTCTTGAATTAGATATGAAGTGAAAAGAAGCAAACTCTCACCAAGAGTTAGTTAGAGGGTTATATGAGGATATCGATACCACTATAAAGCTACACCTGGCAGCCGATCAGCTTCGAACAAAGACTGAAGGTCGTTTTCCTGACTTTTCTCAAAAGCAGCCAGTTAGCATACAGACGGAAAACACCTAAAGTAACCTTCACAAAGGCAACAAAATCCACCTAGCAGCGTCTCTAAAGTTCAGTCATTAACAAGCATATCTTGTTTAAAATGTGTAAAATCATAAAGTTGCGGTGCCAGTGTCTTTTCCTCGGCTGCAACACAGCCTCCAGTCTAAAGGCCTATGCTAAGCTAACCCGGCTGCTGGCTGTATCTTCATATTTACCATACAGATGAGTGGTATCAATCTTCTTGTCTAACTCTTGACAAGAAGTAAGTAAATTTTCCCAAATCGGCTATGCTTTCTTTTCAGACATTAGCCAGGTACAACCTTCAAAATGTGAAAACATGACTTGTTGAATGTCGATTGGAGAAAACCTTTTTTTTTTTTTATCTCAATCATAAATTCTGGACGATGGACATCCAGAAAATGGCCTCATCAGTATGTGCAGTGTACTATACATTATATGCATATAGCATGTACACTTCATGCACATGTGTGTGCGTCTACCAAGCTTTCTCTGCCAGGTGGTGTGAAGCTGGCTAACTCTCAAGCTAGAACATGGAGCCCTGGGATATTTGTGTATCGTGTATTGATTTGGAGGTACAACCCTTGGCTGTAAAACAAAGATAAAGAAGTTAGACATTAACTAGTTTTTCCAGGGGTCACTCTGAGCCTGTTTCACATGAGACCCACATGGAAAAAAAAAAAAAAAAAAACACCAATATGCCTGCTCGTGTGATGGACTCTGGAATATTGATTTTTTTCTCGGAACAAAAAAAGGCCTTTGCAGTCAGTATTTCCCTCTGAGCTCAGATAGGGCTGCTACATTCCTGTCTACTCCCTCCAAGGTTACTGCCGGCTCGGCGGAGGCGAGCACCTGTCAGATGTACGCTTGTTTTGTTATACAACGTGTCTTTGTAGCGTTTGCTGCCTCCATAGAATCTCCCTTTTTTTCCGGTAATGGCAAGAAATTGTAAGAAACAAAAAAAAAAAGGATTGCTCAGGGGAATTCATCAGTAAACTCTGGCTTGGGAAGGAAGGGGGGGGGGGGCGTTGTTTCATTGTTGTCTCTATCTGAGTTTGCAAGGATCACAAACTGCTGAACTCTCCACTCGCATGTGGCTTAAATACTGATCCCCAAAGCCGACCTTGTTTAGAAACCGTCACCTGGCACCATGCAGGAGGACAGTGTCATCAACGCCACCTTGTTTGCTTAGCTGAGAGTTGAATGTGATGAGGTTTGCACTTGTTGATTAAGTATGTCTACCCCATTGTTCCACATACTTGTAGCAGTGTGAAATTTATCACGTCTAAAGAGAGCTCTAGTTTATTTTGGTTAATTATTTAAAGAATTTACAACATCACATACATTCATAACGAGGTAACACAAGTAGTTATTAATGTTTTTATTAGGAGCACACTAATGCTGGATGTTCACAATGTATGCTTTCTTTGTGAGCAGTAGCTGATTTACTCTTTTTGACCGTATTTACGTGACTGGAAGTTACTGCTCTGTTAGTGTTTGTAATCTACCCAATAAAATTGATAGGTTGCTGTATTTCTAAACCCCATCAGGAATCTTTTCAATCTCAGCATCAAAAGCACTTGACGGTTTACTGCCTAGGCAAAGGTTGAACCTCCCCGGTTTTATAGAATTATTAAGTAAGCAATTATGATAACCCACTGTTTTAAAGATAATAGGATGATAAGGTTCTGCCAAACTCACACTGTAGTTTGCCCTCACGCTGCTCTTCCTGAGGAGAAAATCAATACCTTTTGCACTCAGGCCACTCTGTCCTCTCGACATGCTGAGTGTTTATTTTAACCTGTTGCGCATTAAAAGTTACAGACGATCCACAGAAAGTAATAATTGTAATCTGAAAAATACATCTCGTCGCTACACATTGTAATGACCCTGCTTGGCTAGTGGCATTTTATCAAAGCTCATAAACCTTGAATGACTATATATTGATAAAGACTGTTTAAAGTGTCATTGGAACGATAACATTTGCACTGTAAATGTGGCATGCAGGCACCAGCCTCCAATCGTGCCGGGGATGATAAGGACAAGCACTGAGTGAAGCTGCAACCAATAGGTCAAAAGCCACAGAATATTTAGTTTGGGGATGTTGAAAGCCAAGTTTTACTTTGTCGAAATCATTAAATGAATATATAGTTCAAATTAAAGATTAAAGATTATAATTAAATCAACTCCTGTGGGCCTCTTTAAAGCCAGTAATACCTGCCAAAGCATTTGCAATGGATGAATATTGTCCTTAAAATATCACACTAGAACCAGAACGCTCCTGTTCTGATTTAATGTTTGTATAATTAGAAAAATAACAAGAAATTCACACAATTGCATTGCTCAAATTATGATTATTAAATCACTAAAATGGTAGATGACATACTTAAAAAAGTATTTCTAAAAATAGAAATAAAAGTGTTACTTCTTCATACCCACATACAGAGGACTCTGCCGGGTGTTATTTGCGTTAACCTTCTCCCTCTACATGCATAAATAACAATCACCCACTGAGAGAGAAATGAACGAGTGCTTTGACACTTTGCCCTGATCAATATCAATAAAGCAATCAGCATGGCAGGGGCCTACATGTTTTGAGGAGGGATCTGTGGGAGAGGATTACTGAGTTTATGGCTTTACTGTGGAGGTGGGGCTGCTGCTTTCAGGTACACCCCACCCACCCTTAGGAACACACACAAACACATGTGTAATTATATCTCATCTGGGGACATTGAATAAGGGTTTAACATGACGGTAACCACAAATCATACATGTGTACCTTAATAAAATTCAAAATTAAGACAGTGCAGTGTGGCAGCAGTTAAAACAAAACAGTTTATGTCCTTGGTTTGGCAAATGTCCCTAATTAACCAGCTTAAAGTCCAAAAACTGGTTCCTGAATGCAACACGCGCAAATCCTCATGCCCCACGTCGGGCCCTTCCCTTCTTCCCCGCTCCTCGAAGAGTCTGTCCAGACAGCCAGATTGCACTTTGCTCGGCCCGACCATAAACTGAGACAATAAATTCAGCTGGACCTCTGAACTGCATGACATGAGAGAGAAAGAGAGGGAGAGGGACCTTCAGACAGTCAGCGATCAATTCCTCCAACATGGAAGGAAAGCCCAAGTGGCAAAAAAAAAAAAAGAAAAACAGAGAGAAAGAAGTATTTCTCCTCTTTTCTTTATCTGTGTGGTCCGACCGGATCCAGGATCCAAGAATTGATTTCTGTAGCTACAGGTGTTGTTGAAAAGAAAACAAACACATACAGAGACATAAAACATAGAAGGTCTGAAATTTGCAGAGTGTAATAATGTAATAATACATGAGTTGCAAATGAAAAATCAAAATGATCTAACACTCTAACTTTACCCTCTTTTCTGTTAGGCGAAAATATGACAGACCCTGAATTAATTTCCCACTTAGACCTCATAAATCAATAGTGTGAAATGAGAAGAATGCTCATTAGGTAAACGTTTTAGCTTCTTAGCTCGACGCAGAGACCCTGAATGATCTTCTTCAAGCTTTGCTCGGGCGGTTTAATGAGATGCCGTTTCGTGCTGTTCCTAGCAGCAGCGAAGCGCAAGTGGGATCACAACAAGTTCAAGTTCTGTATCAAGACGTGGTAGTAAATTTAAGCTGTTGTATTTCTTGCTGCCAGCCAGATTCGAGGATTAACAACTCTGTTTCAAAGAGAGCTCAGAAACAACTGGAGAATAACCTCTAGATGAATGATGGCGTCTACAGCAAGCTGTCACACCAAAATAGAATGCAAGACTAAGTGTCCTGCTGTAAATTTGGTTGATTTGTCCTCTGCACCACAAATATAAGTGTACTTATGACAGGCAGAGGCCTGCAGTATTTAGTCATTGGATGTACTGCCACCTTGTGATGCGCTATGAAACCTGCATGTCAAAAGCCTGTTGTCAGAGTTTCACTGCACAGTAAATGTGTAGAGAATATATTCATTTATGTCAGGTCAGAACTTCAGAACCAGCGCCAAGGGCAAAGCCTGAGGGGGAGGAGGAGGGAGGGGGGGTACACTGACTTCTCCTCCCCTGCGGCATGCTGACTCCGGCGGCAGATGGATGTCACCGACCCTTCTCACTGATCACAGCGCAGACTTGAAGCAGGGTCACAGTCATTTTCCTGATCGCGGTCGCCCGCTCTCCTCTCCAGGGGGGTTCAATTCATCTCTATCTGCTGCTCAGTCAAGCCTGCAGTGCCGGGCCACCATCACTCACACTCTGCTGGGTACAGCCGGTGGATTAAGCTGACCCCCCGGTGTGGGAGTAACAACCCCTGCAGTCCAGTCAGCAAACACTGCAGTCTTCGAGCAGCTGAAAGCGGCAGGCGTGGCGGTCAGGGATCCTCCCCAGGATCAGGAGAGATAGTGGCGTCTCCAGCACCCCTGACAGTCAGTCAGCATGGCAGTGCTGGTCTGCAGTCAGTCAGAATGATAGACAGACAGCCTGGTCCTGACATTCACCCCTGAACATCTCTACTCGGCTCGCAGACTGTTTTAAAGGTCTAATTTTAGGATTCGTATAATTCTGACACACGCTGCATGGCCAAAAGTATGTGGACATGCAAACCACTCTTAAGTCTTCACTCATCAGAGAAGGTTTCTACGAAATTTTGATAACCTGCAATCATTATTTAAAAAATCTGCACCCAACAGTGACAAGGATTGAAAAGGGACAAAGTAATTAATAAACAGATGAAAAATAGTAAACAAAACAATTTTGCTTCATTATTTATGTAATTTATTCATAAAAAAGGTAAAAAATTCTCTGATTCTAACTTGATTCAATGTCAGGATTTGCTTTTCTCTGTTTTATATTACTGTAACTGGTTTTAGACTGTTGGTCAGCTAAAATTGGATTTGAGGAAACCGTGATTGACACTTTTCACCATTTTGTGACACGTCAGAGTCCAAACAATTGACCGACTATCAGCAGATTAATAGATAACGAAAAGGATCATTAGTTGCAGTCCTATCTTTGTGTCAAGGATAAAGTGTAAGCACAGGGACACTACTGACACTACCGGCAACACACAATGCATGATGTAGTTCCCCATCTTCACTAAAACAGACATTGTTTCGCAGACAGGTGCTTGAATATAAAATGACAAAGTACCAAAGACATGACACCACACTATACACCAACTGTCTAGGCCTTGTGCCAAGTCAGAGATCTGAGAGGGTATAAGGAGGCGTCAGAGTCTCCCCTACAGTCAGCGTGCGTTGACAGAGTGAGAAGGTGACAGCATGATGAATGTCTTGTTATGAGCGGCTGCGTACCGCTGCTGCGTGTGAGCCCAGCCCAAAGATGTCCAGGTTATGAATGGACTAGTCAATGAGCTAGAACATAAATGGCCTTTGGTCATAATTTCTTGGTGCTATGGAGATGCCTTGTGAGATGTCCCGCTGTCACAACGCTCGCTGGAAAAGATTCATCACTCTACTTGGGTCTCTCTCATCTCCCCCGAGTGGTTTTCTTTACTCTTTTCGCCTCGGCCTCTCTGATTTGCATAGCTGACCTATCACACGCTGGTGCTGAGTCATTATTAGGTGTTAGCATTTTCAATTACCTCGCACCTCCCATCTCTGTCACCCTGTCTCCTCTGTGAGGCAGACGCTGCACAGCGGGAGAAAAGCAACAAAATGCTAATTTTCCTGCTCATAAGAAGCTAACTACATCTCGGGCTCCACTTAAAAAACAAAACAAAGCAAAACGAGCTAATGAACGATTCAGCAGAAGAAGTTAGAAAAACAAACTTCTAATGTCCCATGGTTCATTTAGAACTTTATTTCAGCTATATGGTTGTTTTAAAAGCACTTATTAGCAATACAGACTGAACGGTTTCCATGATACATGTCGTACTGCATATGTCAAACATTCATGCCAAAGAAAAATACTACTGATACATTTCCAACAGGACAGTTACAGGTATTGAAAATAAAGTACAAAATAGGCTTTTTTATAACAACCATAACAAGACAACACTACCATAGAGCGTATTAGTGCTTCTAGCTTAAAGTGTTATCATGAGCAATGAAAAGAATTAAAACTGTACTAAAAAAAAAAAAAAACGTTGCTTTCAGTCCTAAAAGAAAAAAAACAAACAAACTCGTATGCAGTTGCGAATTCCCACATAGCAGAGCAGAGCAGAGCAAGCTAGCCACCTCCACATGGGCAACTGCCTTTTAAAAAGAGAAAAGGCAAGTTCTGTCTTCAAAAAAAAAAACAAAAAAACATTAGCTTTCCTCCCAAATAAAACACTGGTGAAAAGATACTTGACACTTTTGACAACAAAATGTCTTTTTTCAGTTTCACAAATGAACAAGTTTAGGCTTACAGAGACCTATTTCAGAGAAAAAATGCTTCTACCGATGATTGCTAGAAAGCTATCGACAACAAAAAGCGAACAAACAAAAAAAACAAAAACAAAAAACAACAACAACAACAAAAAAAACATCACAAACGTATCTCAACATTAATATCAAAGCAGAATGTTTGAGAGATTTTTGAGGCTACATATTAGGAAGGCAGTGATACCTATAAATCCTATTTTTTTTTTGGGCAGCAATACAAAATAATTTATTCTACATTTTCATCTTAGTGTTCTAATAGATTGTACTCTCTAACTCAATAAATGTTGATTTTGAGAAAAAGAAATACACTTAAATAAAAAAAGTAATACAAGATATAGAGCACCTTATCCCCATACAAGTTATTTAACAAGTTTGATTTTTGGAAGCAAATGGCACAGTCATCATCAATGGTAAATTAGCAATGCTCGTTAAATTGTACATTTTTTTTTTTTTTTTTGTCAG
Source organism: Protonibea diacanthus (assembly GCA_028641955.1). Classification (NCBI taxonomy): domain Eukaryota; kingdom Metazoa; phylum Chordata; class Actinopteri; family Sciaenidae; genus Protonibea; species Protonibea diacanthus. The sequence continues at coordinate 16,309,994 of CM053988.1, read as the reverse complement.
ACAAATACCACCAAGTCTCGACAGTTTAACATCAAGTTGTGACAGGATACTCTTGTTACAGAAATGTTTGCATTGTGTGGGTTTGTGTGTACAAACGGGTACAACGGGAGCTGATCGCTGGACAGAAAGCTGAGCGAGTTCGCGTTGAATTCTTGAAATCCCGACAAGGCGGCTCTGGAATTTACAGGCCAAAAAAGGGTGTTGCAACATCCGCCGTCGTTCTCGGTACAACTTGGTAAACAAAGTACGGGTGTGGCGTGCTACCTGGCAGTTACTACAACTTTATCTGTGTTTTTTTTTTTTTTTTTTTTTATCTCAAACTGAGGTGGACCTCCAAAGCCAGTGCAAGAAAGAGCTTTTACCCTGACTAAGCATTTTCTAGTGCAAAACTGCCAACATCTGGTCTTCAAATGCGAGGAGAGTCGGCATGCAGCGTGTCACAACAGCCAAACTGAACACAGACATGAAGCTTTAAACACCCACTGAACCTTTTAAGTGGCGCAAACAGTTATGTGTCACAAACTTGTCATACTGTCGTGAAAAATGAAGTACTTAAAATCCACATCTGGAAATTCTGATACCAATACACGTGCATAAAGATTTACAAATACAATAAAACTTGACTGCAGCTGGCATTGACTGCGACAGGTGCATGAGAACTTTACATCAAAAGGAAACGGGCCGAGCTCTACATCACCATCCTCCTCATCCAGGTTGAAATCCAGAAAAAGGACTCGCCCGTGAAGTAAAATATCCAAGACAATGATCGTAAAGGAGCCGCCGTAGACTCAGTCGGAGAAAAGAAGTTTCACAGAGAAGAAGACGCAGAAAGGAGGACAGGAAGGGGATGGTGGGGAAAGAAAGACGGAGAGAAAATGAGAAAAAGCCGACGCCTGTGATGGGAGCGTCTTTCTCGCTGCGGATAGGACACACTAATGACAGAACAGCAAAACTGATAAAAGTCAGTTCATTTTTTTTTTCTTCTTGTATCGTAACAGAAATTCCATCTGAACACAATCAAACCGTTAAGAGAGCATTTGTTGTGTCGAGTAAGACATTTGAGAACGCCCTTGGCTGGCTGACTCGAGTGCTGTGAGGATGGTCGAGCAGCAGCAGCAGCAGCAGCGGCAGCGGCGGCAGCAGCTGGTGTGATTGTGACTTTGCGGGCGTGGTCGGTGTGAGCTTTAAGAGAAGAGAGAGAGAAAGAGAGACAGTCTGCGGGGGTGCATCTAGTAGAGGAGGATGCGGCGTTCGATGGCCTTGCGGCAGATGGGGCACTCGCTCATTCGGTCCCCACACAGCTGGCAGGTGCCATGGCCGCACATAAAGATCATGTTCTTCAGCCGGTCCAGGCACACCGGACACATGGTCTGCAGACAGACGAGGAGAAGCAATCGCCGTTTATGTCAGAGAATCGCTAACTGAGCCAAGCCCTATACAAAAACTTTACGACACAGAAGTCCGTTTGATCGCACAGCATTTTACTGCGGTGTTTTGTCACATCCCTTTCTATTTTATTCTTCGTCGGCAGTTCAAGAGCCACACCTGGTTTGTGTCTACATTAAAAACACAGGGTGTGTCCAACGGCATTATGGTAAAACATTATTATAGGACACGTCCTGAATGCCTTTATTGTAGTCCCTACGATAGTGACTAATTTAATTGTGTAGTTTTAGAGCTGAAATAATTCGCTGGATAATCAAAGACATAAGACATTTATTAGGACAAAATGTTCCTCAAATGTGAGGACTATTATCTAATTCATAAAGTTGAATTTATATCAATATCTCAAAACAAGCAAAGTGAAGACATCAACTTGGAACTTCGGGCCGCATTTCTCACTATTTTGTCTCCCATTTTCTGGACTTAAGAATAACTTAGAAAAACACACCAACAGATGAAAATCGATAATGAAATTAACAAGTTGCAAACCTTATTTTCAATTTAATATCTTAAGATCTCAGTCTATGTTTACTGATTTGTATGCTGCAGATTCACCACATGTTGTACACATCCACCCAAATCGATGCCAGCAACCTGTGACCCAAAGCCTGACGCAAACCATTAAACAATGGCGGGGTGGAACCACATCTTCACACTGACTGCACCTCAGGTGTGGATTATTAACTGCAGAAGAAGTTGCCACGCCTGCTGACCGCTCTCTTCTACGGTTCTGTGTTTGGGTTTACCTGCTCCTTGATGTCCTGGAGCTGTTGCTGTAGCTTCTGTACGTCAGCGTTGACGTTGGTGTTGTCCTTGTCTCTCTGCAAGGCTGGGATGTTTCCGCTGGCTGCTTGGACACAACAACACAAAGGCACGTTGAGGAACAAAGGGAATTCAGTTACTGGCCTAAAGACTAAACAAATTAAGAGTTTGCACCCGTGGATACATCAAACCTCACCTGCTCATAAAGATAAACTATACTGCCTATTAAACCCAAATGCAGCCAATCCGACACTTCCAATGTGAAACGAGCTGGGAGCTAGATTATTTAAAACATGAGTTTTGGGAAACAAGCATGGACCACAAACATGTGCACTCTGAATTTTATTATGTTTGGCAGATCAAACTTGGGCTCTAGCAGTGTTGGCGGTGCACTGACTTTTAAATGACTTGAATTCAGAAATGCATACTTTGTAATTATCTGAAGTATAAACTGGCACAGGACAAAACATCATACAGCACTACTGGCATTGTAAGAGCCACAGGATGATGATACCGGTGTGAAACTGCATGAATATATTATTTGAACACTCTACAAGAATTGGCTGGAGTGAGGCCCTGTTGGGGACTCCGTTCCAGACTGGCAAACATCTGCCACAAATAGTGAGCACCAGTGTGATTCTTGGCATGTGCATCACATACATACTGTTAAGGGTGTGTGTGTGTGTGTGTTTGTGTGTGTGTTGATGTGTGTCACTGGAAGAGAAAAGTGGGGGTTTAAAGGGGAGGGGACAGGGGCCAGGGCAGCACTGTGGGGAGCCCTTTAAAAAAAGGGGTCTGATAAGGGAGGGGATCATAGAGGTATACTTACACCAACTTAGTGCCAGATTGTTGGGCTGGAGAAGATCCTGCGATCCCCCTGCCATAGTGTTAGAGCTCCCTGCTGGGAATAACCAGTCACATTGTTATAGCAGGAGCCGTCCTCACCAGCTCAAGAGTTGGCCTGAGGACCAAAACTACTCACTACAGCCTCTGAGGGAGGTCCAGAGAAAGAATTTGAAGAGAAAAGCTAGCAAGTTGGAAACAGTGATCAGGGAAAGAAAGGGAAATAGAGTCTCTTCTATGTAGAATTAAAGAGTTAAAATGCATAGCGGCAAGTCGTTTTTTTGTTTTTTTTTGTCTTTTTGCCATCAGCCAATGCTAAAGCATGAGTCTACCACCTGTGCTCACTCTGTTAGAAGTAGATTATGGAAACCATTCAAACTACAGAGGTGGGGAGTCAAAATAATCAAAGTGACAGATGAATTTCGTGCACTGAGATTTGCTTTTGTAACAGACATCGACAGTCAGTGTTACTGGGATGAAGGGAGAGGAGGAGATAAACAATCAATGCTGCCCCTTGCATGAGTGTTTGTGTGTCTGGGTCTTTTTTTTTTTTTTTTTTTCCACGTCTGGTAACCACTGCAGGTACGATTTTGCATGCCAACAAGCCGACACGTGGAGAAATGTTAATTAACACGGGTAAACATGATGTTAGTGAACTTACAACAGTTTCCCTTTTAACTCGAAACAAAATGTGGAAAAACACGATAGGGATAACCACGAGTGAGACACACCAGTCAAAGAAGGATGTGGGCAATAAAACACTGTGTTCAACTTGAAGACAGGAAGATGGATTGCGTATGCGACCAAGTTACAAAACATGCTTGTTAGGCGCTTCATCAAAAAACATTTTAACATTCCAAAACTGTTCTGTGTCCTCATTTAGGGAGCTATTATAATTCAGTCCTTCACATTCATGTGGGTATTAATATGCATATACTATTATGACTACAGGATGTTTAGCATATGCTTACAAATAAGTCGAGCCACTTTATGCGAATGTGATTAGTCAACTTTTAGAGGCCACAGACACATGAATAATCAGTTTGCCTGTATAGTCTGACGTTATTGTATTATTTAGTGTAGCTCAGCGTAACTCAATCTAGAAATGGCTTCTGAGATCTGAGATCTGGAACATAAAATCCACTCTCTTTGGAAGACCTATGCGGCCGTCCATTTCAGCCAATATCTAAATAGAAGTGGGTACAAATGACATGATCAAAATGGATGCAACAGTTAAAACATGCCAAATCTAGTGGTGGAGTTTGGAAAGTAAGATTCAAACATCTGACTTCATTTGTAAATTTCTAATATGTCTAACAGGATGAAAAAAAACAAACAAACGAACAAAAAAAACAAAAAAAAAAAAACACAATATATACATTAGTGATGCAAACACAAAAGAATAAAAATGCATAGGCAAGGCAGCAACAAAGCAAAAGACAGAAAGAGCTAAAAGCAGATATATTTTAAAACAAGTGGAAACTAAAAGAGAAGAAAGAAGGAGGAAAAAAAAGGGAATTAAAAGGGAATGTGTGGAAGATTCACTCACTAAGGTCATCATCATCATCATCATCATCATCATCATCATCAGCGGCATCATCCTCCATACCTTTCCCTCCACAGCAAAGTACAAAGGGAGTGCGGCGTTCCACCACAGCCCGGCACTGTACGCACTTCTTCATGAGGCTGGCACAGTCTGGTGACAACAGAACACACACACTGGTCAGACATGGATGCAAAGTTGATTTTTATAAACACATATAGATATTTTTTTGAAATTCAGCAACACAGAGAAACGCAAAAGGTGAAAATATGTGTAACTTACTCTCACAAGCGCACATGTGACCACAGGGCTGGAACAACACGGCTGCCTTTTTGTCAGAGCAGACCACACACTCCTCAATCTGTGGAGAGATTAAACAATAAAAGGAGGTATAATAAAAGTATCAGGCCGCTCTCCTTAGCATGTCTGTTTCTAGGTGGGAAAGATAATAGTAGCGCTTGTGATACCTTGGTTCTTGACTGGACCTGATCCTTGCAGATGAGACACTTTTTCACACGAGGTGAGCACAGGGAGCAGGTGGCGATGTGTCCACAGGGCCCGAACAGAGTGTCTCTCTTCATGTCTGAACACACCATACACTCCTCCAGTGACTCGATGTTGCTGTTCAGAGACGGACTGCGGGTGCCCACCTGGCCACTGGAACATGAAGAATAAAAACCACAGTGTGTGAGAGAGCGGAAGAGATTACGAGCAAGAGAGGCTGACAGAGAACAAAGAAAATAGGGAGAGACACAGCGAGAGACAGAAGGAGGAAAAGGAAAGAAAAAAGGAAACGTGGTTCCCGACATGAAACATTTTTAGCAAAGACAGGAAATCATTGATTTTCCTGAGATGGTGCTTTCTTCCTTTTTCTTTCAGGTGTTGTTACAGTCACTGAGGCAGAATGAATACACATAAAAGCACCAAACACAATCCTCTAAGTTCATCCTATTTGTCCCTGTGTGCAACAAGGATTTTCTGCTTGTTTAACCCTTGTTCCTCACTTTAAAAAAAAAACTTTTCTCTGATGTCTTTAGTGGACAAAAAACACTGAGATAAAAATATTTTTTTTAATTAATATTATTCTCCATTTGCATGAGGTGAAATTCTGCCACTGCTTGCGAATGCTCTATAAATGAAATCCATACAAAATAACATTTCCCGGTCAGATCTGCTGCAGCTGCTTTGTGTCACGTTTGGGTGGAATCACACTTTCATCCTGATGCAAAGAAATTAATATAACAGCTAAATTATGGAGATTTGGAGTGTGACTTGTTCCCAGTTGATAATTCCCAGCCTGGCTGTTGTATCCAAATGGACCTGTACAACGACCTGATACGCTGTGGCCAACGCTAGAATATGCTGCTGCATTAATGACTCCACAGCAGCCTGCTGTAGCAGGGCTGGCTGCAGAGGGGGTAGATGAGGTAGTGCCTCAACCTGACACAGCAACCGCAAGAGGCACCACTGGTGCCGTCACACACTCCTGCACAGCCACTCGGAGAGATAATGCAGATGCGGATCAGGTAGAGGTGACAGAAGGGAAGTTAAACGCCTTAAAAGAAAAGACTATCGAGACAGCGAAAGCAGAGCAGTCAACTCCCACAATAATGGTGGGGAACCAGGTAGAAGTGAAACCTTGGACAGCACTCAAACATTGTGAATGAAACCAAAATTGTTTCACCAATGGGCTTTGTGTCAGATCTAATACTTATAAAGAACACTTGTAAGATAACCTCATGCCAATGAATGGTTCAATATTAGACAAAATGATTTGAATTTGGCTAGGACAAGGTTGGTTGGCAATCATTACTTGTGCAAACTCGGCTAAATAGACTTAATTCTACAGTAGCAACTGTATAAAATACAGACTGGCAGGAAAATCTGAGTTACAATTGCAGCATTAGAGAAAAATGCTGGGAAAGAATCCAGCTGTCCTCTGAATGGCTGAGATTTCAGCAGAGACACAGACAGGAGGGGTTAAAGACATTTCAGATGTCAGTTAAGCGCTACTTGGCTATATAAATGTGAAAAGCAGACAAATGAAATCAAATATTCAGGTCAGCCTTATGTTTTCATATAATCAGATGTAGCCTGAATGAGGCTTATTAAAACGGACAACTTGCTGTCCCCTTGGACAGTCCAGGCATTACGTTACATTCGGTTTGTCCAAAGCGACTTACGACAAAAGAGTACACTCGCTGTTTCCCCATGTTTCCAGTCCTGAGGAAAAGCTAAGCCATCTGTCTCCAGCTTCATATTTAACAGACAGACATGAGAGTGGTATTGATCTTTCCATCTAACTCTTGGCAAGAAAGCCAATAGGTGTATTTCCCAAAATGTCAAACTATTACTTTAAGGGATGTTTACCTGCTCTTCTCTTTGTGGCATTTGGCCAGAGCCTTGCAGAGGCTGGGGTCAGGACACAGGTCCAGAGGGGACTGGCCCTTCTTGTTACGAATGGTCAAGTCCGCTCCGTTAGCTGCCAGGAAACAGGCAATGGATGCTGCACTCTTCTTTTCTGCCCCCTGGGTACCCAAGCCCATGATTAACTGCAGGCGGACACAGACACACAAAAAAACAGAGAAAAAAAAAATCAGAGGCACGTCAGGCTTTTTGACTTTTGACACAAGAGACTGCATGCATTGTGAACACTGACTTGTCTCCACCTTACACACTGGCACACAAACCATTATTGTACAGAGTGAAGAGTAAGTAGTCCTGATTTTAATATTATTCAGATGGCTTCAGAGTTAAATTCAGATGAACCATGTCAAAGTACTATCAGATCGTCACTAATTAGCCAATCAAAGACATGCCTAAAGATGGCTGTCAGGCAGTGGAACCCCCACCAAAAATCCCATTAACTGTCCCGCCTCTCTCTCTCCGTCCTCCAGCTCATCACCTCACAGAGTCTACCCAACTCAAAGCCGCTTGCCCTCTCTCTCTCTCTCTCACTCTCTCTCTCTAGCAATTTGGGCTTTCCATGTCTGATTGTCTTCAACCAGTAGCTTTTACATCTCTGCTGATGGACCCATCGGGCCGGCTAATTCAATTCTCATCTTGAAGAGGGGGAAGAGCTATGGGAGAGTGACCCAACTGCACATATCTCAATTAGGCCGGCTGTCTGTCTGTTCCGCTCCTCTGCTGGGGAACCAGGAAGGGCAGCATGGGGGATAGAAGAGAGGAGGCGGAGGAGAAGGAGGAGGAGAGAACGAAGTGGGAGGGAGACAGAAGGTGACAGGTAAGGTAAGTCTGGGCCTTGTAGCCTTAAACTCGTCCCCTGTAGGGATTAGTGATGTGGTGTTAACATAAAGGGGGTTCAGCTCTGACATGCCCCTGTTGGCCTCTACGGAGGGACAAGCTCATTCAAGCTGGCCAAGAGGCGGCAGCGAGCTGGATGGCTGCTCCGTGCTAATGTCAGGCTGCTGTCTGAGTGATGGGCCGGTTGCAGACTGGGCTGTCCAGAGATGTAGCTTCCTGTCTAAATGTGATCTGTAATCATTTTTTCACACATCGGGTAAGTGGTTCACATACTGATCCTCACGCAGGTGTGTGTATTGGTCCTGCTGCCAAGACAACCCGAAATACAATCACCCAAAATCATAAATGCTAAATGCCAGGAAATGATTAGACTCTCTATTCACTGGTGGTGTAAGCATTCAATTCTTGACAGAACAAATATATACAGCATATTTCTGAAGGTGACTGCACACTCGACTCAAGGCTTTCTAAAACTATTTTCCAGCGAGTGTGGTTTCTGTATTCTCTCCATGTCTATAAAGGTTTTTTTTAATAACTCTTTCCACAGCTCGTATGATTTACAGCTGAATTTAGACATATACTGTATGACTAATTGTATCAGTCAACTCAATTCAGTTACCCATATTTCCTGAATGGTCAGAACAGATCTGACACAGGTAAGTTTGAGATGAAAAAATAACCACCTTTCCATAATTACATGGTTACTACAGAGTAATTACAGGATTACTAGAATCACAGTGGCTATTGCTAATGGCTTCCTGCCCCTCTCAACCATTAACACTGCTCTTCAATTTGAGATGTAACAAAATCTCTCATGTCAGTGCCGCGTCAGGTTTCAAAGGGTGCATTATTCTCCGTCACGCACAGTGTGAATATGTCTGCATGTGCATCAGCCGTGCAATACACTGGTGACTCCCCCAATTTACACAAACTAAGACTCAAGAGTCCCTCAGTAGGAGAAAGTAGATTGATATGGATGAAATGAGTTTTTAAACTTAAACAAAACTAAACGGAGCATTTAAAAAAAGTTAAAGTCGAGCATTGGCAAGTAATCTTGCTGCACTACTAATTTCTACAATTTTTTTTGCACCATTCAATTTATTTGCATGACTGAACGACAAGCTTGTCTCTTTTAGAAAACTCCATTTCTGTTGATATACCTTGGAAGCCATGCATCTTTTGAATGCCTGAGGGTCTCTAGTTTGTGGTTGTACAGTTTCACAAGGCTGTGATTATCCTTTGAAGCTGGCCATGCCAGTTTTTCCATCAGTAAAATTCAGCCTAACTTTGCAGTGTTATTTTGTCTTCTTCCTGACAAGCTAGCATGACTAATGCCTTAGGTCTTCTAGTTTCTTATCCCAGTGTCATATGAAGCCTATTATGGCAGTAGTAAGACAGTAATGTCAGTTGTAGACGTCAGCATCTGTGAGGAGTTGAAGAGGTTAATGCTGTAATGCCTTATACCTTAAGGAACCTTGACCCTGGTAAATTACAGTAATCTAAGAGGAACAGGGAGGTTAATAATAGATGTGTATGTACTGTGTTCTTGGAGGGTTCCCAGGGCTCCACTTTGCTGACGTCCTGCATATCTTGGAGTTGTCGCAACTGGGACAGCGTGTGGTGACGCAGTGCCTCGTGAAGCGGCGTATCCCCGTCTTTGTCCTGCACATCAAGCTTGGCCTCTGCCCGGACGAGCAGCTGTTCAGAAAAACACATAAATAAACAGTCACCCAAACAAGCAGAAACAACAACCATAAAACAACTTTAATTTTATGCTACAGTGCAAATGCCACAGCGCTGATTTATAAAGGCTGCAGCTAACAATGAACTGCCTCAGTGCTGTATTCCCCAATTATGAAGTGCATTTTTTCTCGAGTCCACAAGATGGCAACGTGGCAATCTCGATCCAACACTACGCCAAAAGGCTCACACTGCCTCAGAGAGCATTTTCTCTACACAGCATCAATCTGAAGCAGGACCTCATTCAACTACAGGACATCCACTAGTGGAAATTAAATGTGGGCCTGCACTGATGTTGTTCTACTCCCACTGATGTTGCTCTACTCCCTTTATAACTCGAGACAGGAGTCAGATTGTGGCGAAGTGAGGGAGAAAAGGAGGAGGAAAAAGAAAGGAGCATTAGAAAGAGAAGGGCCCACTCACCCGGACTATCTGGGTGTGTTGACGCTCCACTGCCAGATGTAATGCCGTCTGCTGGTTGACGTTCTGGATGTCTAAGCTGGCATTGCCCTTTGAGGCGGAAACAGGAGAGGAGCAAACACATACAATAAACATATGGGCATTTGTGCATACATTAACAACCAACCATAATGAGTCACACATGCATACGGTGTGTGTGTGCGTGTGTGTAGATATGACAGACAAGTGATAAATGTAGAGAAACAGAAAAAAAAGAAGTGAAATAATTGTTCAGCACATGAAAGATTGTAACAACCATTCTGGCTTTATGTGCCATGACTGAACCTTCCTTCCTTCAACCCTGCCGACCAACAAAGTATCACCTAGGGGGCTGGAAAAAAAAAAAAAAACGTATCCTACAATAACGCTGCATGTGATTGTCATTTCCAATTGCGAACACCTCAGCTGAGAAGATGTGGAGGGAAGATAAGCATTGTGATCAGGCAGTGTGTGAAATCCCCAAGTAATAAGACTGACTGGCTGGCTGGCTGGCTGGCTGGCAGGGAATCTGCAGTGCACCTTGTAGTGTGGTGCAATTTCTGAATAGAAAGCTGAGCCATCACTGCGAACCAGCCCATTGCAGGGACTTGGGAAAAAAGGCCGTCCCTGCTGAAAGGTAGCTTGCACAGCGAGCGTTCATGCGTTGGAATGTTGCAGCAACATTGCTGCCTTGCACCATATCCTAATTAACCCAGTTCCCACTTGGTCAGGTGACTTTTTGTTGTAAACTCTTGAATGTTTTAGGCTTTAGGGAGTTAAACCTGCAGTCTCAGAAGGGAAAAGAGCACGGAGCTATGATTGCAAGAGGAGGAGGATATGAGGGCCCAACAGCACTAAAGAATACCCCCGGAGGCCCTGTGAACCGTATGGATTCAATAAAAAAAAAAAAAAAGGCAGTTATAGCGGCTTCAAGTGGTCTACAGCTTGCTGGCTGCAGGGAGTGCAGTGGAAGCTGCTCTTAATGGTCTGTAGTTAGGGAAAGCCAGGAGTGCAGGCTGAGCTGATGCAGTAATGCTTTGGGCTGCTTTGGGGTCCCTTACAGAGTATGAATAACTGCATTTTGTTGTCAGCTCAAGTGATTAAACATGCAATAAAATGATATATTTATACGTGTGTGAGTGCTGGTGTGCTGTTACCTGATGCACCAGCAGCTCAGCCACCTCCACATGGTTGTTGAGGGCGGCCAGGTGCAGCGCAGTGTAACCGTCGTCCTTTTTCTCGTCTACGATCCAAGGCCTCGGGAGTTTGGATAGCAACACACGCATGGCACTGCACAGAGAGGAGACAGGGAGAGAGAGAGAGAGAGAAAGAGAGGGGGGGTGAGTGTTTGAATAGGCTGAGCTGGGAAGCATGACAGAAAAGCCCAAGAAGGTACAGACAGTACAGTCAATTTGATAGTTTGTGATGTAAACTGTCAAAATTAATCAATCTGTGACTGAATGTCTCATGCACTGTATGATAGCTTATGGCCAGACACAAGCTGTTGTAAGCAAACACATCACAGTGCCTGTACTGCTGATACACAGCAAATTCCAATACACTTTTTTTTTTTTTTTTTAACAGCAGAGCATATCCCATTTTCACACATGGGGACAAGAATACTAAATCAACTTAGGGAGGAGTTCCAAAGCAGAGTGTTATTTACATCAAGCTTTGAGCGGTACAAGTGCTGTGTGTTATTTTAGAGTACCCGTCCCCCTACCATCTCCTCTGTTAAAAAGGGAAGCCACTTTTCCCTTGATGATGCGCAAAAGCGCCTATCATTGGGAAGCAAAATGGTAATTACACAAGATTTAGCTGCATTCACTCAGGTCTCCTCCTGGGGAAGAAACAGACAGGGAGGGAAGGGAGGAAAAAAAAAATCCATTGTTTAAACAGTGCTGTTTAACAGAGGTGGCTTGGTGTGGTGAAAAGAGCCAGTCAGTTCTGTGCCACTGAAGGTCATTTAGAGGATGTGTGCCACAGAGAGACGTAGCTGCAAAGGCGTCTGTGCGAGGAAGGCTGAGAAGGAGTCACAGTGTCACAGTGGGGATAAAGAGGGAGGCCGGCTAACTCCCTACAGCGTCATTGAAGAAATAAAAGTAGTCTGTTTTACTAGAAAAAAAAGGGAGCGTCACACATTCATCTTCCTTATTAAATTAAAAGATCACAAACAAGAAAAGGCAGCAGGACAGAAGAACGCTCCATGAGAGGCAAATTTGACTTAAGCTGTAAATCAATATAAATAGATATGTGTTGAAACTCTTCTTCCAACTCAGCTAGGCTTTTTTTTTTTTTTTAATATATATAGCATGACAGCTTTAGTTTAGCATTTGAACTCATTCATTATCTCTTTGCCCCCTACCTCTCTGCCCACTCTTCTTGCTTTAGCCCCTGGGCACACATCCAGGCATACGCTACATGACAACACTGAAATTAGACTCATCCCTAATTTAACGTATGACCGGTGCATGAGGAACAAAGGCTGCAAACACAACTTTTCAATTTGTGCAAATAATATGGAATATGACGCAAGGCACTTAAAAGCCAGGTCTCCGAACGGTTCTTCTGCCTTGTCTGTCGTTCAGTACACAATGTACCGTCAATAAGCTTTAAAGCAGCAACGCTGGAGGGAACACTTTTGACCTTGATTAACCCTGAATGATCATGCAGGGCATATCTTTGAACTGCGACAAAAGGAGGCAGCTGATTGTACTCTGACTTTGATATGGCTGAACAGCCCCCATGCGAGCACTGGAGTGTTTATAGTAAGGTAAATAGGGTCTAAAGCAGTACAGGGAGGAAATGGGCTCCAGCATAGAGCAGGAAGGCCACAGCCTGCGCAATCAATGAAAACTGTTAACTATTAAGACAGAGAAAAGAAAGAAATGCAAACCAACATGCTGGCAGGCTTTCAGACTGCAGGTAATCAGGATGGCTGGTTCCCTGCGGGTTTTTTGCTAAACCTACAGCTCGTCTCCATCCTTCTGGAGTAATGAAATAGAGCATCATCAGCACACCCTCTTGAGGAAAGCAGAGAAAGAGGGGCAGAGAGGCAGGGGGGCAGGCAGTCAGCACCTCTGTACGGACAGAGATCCGGGGCTGGTGTACTGCTGCAGTGATGAACAGCGCAGCACACTGATCCCAGGCTCCCTCGCTCTCTCTCTCTACCTCTCATTGCACAGAGGCTTACGCACACACACACCTGCATTGCTTGCAGCTATCTTCAACCACTTAATGCAGAGGAGCACTGCTTAAATGTGATAGCAACCGCGCCCATTCTGCCTAATCTCACATTCATAATGTGTCGCCTTTGTTACAAAGAATTATTTGCTTGCGTACTGTAGATTTACCATCTCAGGGGGGACTTTTGAGTAATTTCATCCATGGTGCTCCCACTGGGTAGGAGTTGAGACTTAAACAAGCAAATTATTCAAGAACAGACCTTGCCACATCAGATTCTTGCCTTAAGCTATAACATAAAACTTATTCCCAGTGGTTAAACACGGCACTCTTTTAGCTTTCTTTCAAGTAAGACTGATAGACAATACAGAAATGCTTTTTTTTTTTGTTTTGGTAACTACAACGGTTTCCACTAGAATCAAGGGTAATTGTCCCACATAAAGCCTTTGTTCTTTTTGTGCCCATTTTCTCCCTCCTATTGGTGCAATATAGAACATTTGTACAATCTGGATTGGCTGGGAGTGTCTCCTATATGTAGAACAATTGGCCAATAAATGCACGCCTGCTACACTATAGGGGCACACTGGCGCCTTCTAGTGTAAGAACCAGGCACTTGAGTGCTGGGCAGGTGTTTGCTGGTGTAGGGAGCCCCTCCAATAGAAGTCTAGATTGACAGGCTCCCTGCCACGCTGGGCGAAATGGGCGGACATTAATATTAATGCCCCATACTGGCACTGCTGCATTGCAGTTAAGCTATTTGCTGTAAAGGCAGAAAAAAAAAGAGAGTGAATTAAGGTCCAAGAAATAAATCCTAGTTGTTGTTTTTTTATCTCTTGGGTAAGTGATGTTAGCAGTGACTGAGAGGGAAACAGAGAAACTGTGCTGGCCCTTGAGGTACGCTGTCAAGCAGGAGACAGAAGAAGAGAGTCGACCCGGCTCGGGCTGCAGACCTTTACTGAGCAGAAGACACTGACTTGACCTGGGAGTTAACATTTAGACAACTGAGGTTTATTTGCCATGAGAAGCAGAACGATGTTTACAGTAAAGAGAGGATCTCCTTATTGCAACTGAACCAAGGCTACGGTCTGTGTGAATGCAAGAGGACATGCAGCTGAGGAGAGGGAATTGTAGAGGAGAGAGGTAGAAGGGGAGACGTGATGGAACTGGGTCACCCTGTGAGAGATCTCAAGAGTCCCCCAGGAGAGCTACACAGGGGCCTGTTGTCTTGGGCTGCAATTTGTCATTGACCAGGACGCTCTCTGACGCCCTCAGCTCTGTGTGTGTTGGCGTTTGTCATTGTACATAAGACAGTGGAGGTGTGTGTACGTGCAATCGTGTGTGTGCGAGCGTAGGGGTCGACAGGGCCCTTCTGCTGCCCTCCCCTGGCTGACAGCCATCTGTGTGGTGGTCAGTGGCCGTTATTACAACAGGAATTGAGAGTCGGGGGACAATAACTTGGGTAGGACAGGGCAAAACGGGAACAGTCAACATCCAGCCCGAGATTAATGGCTGCGCACAAACATATGGTTACTCTGATGTAGGAGACGTGTTTGGCATACCATCATCCATTAACTAGGGCTTCAAGCTCAAGAAAAGAGATCCAGATTCTGCATCGGAAATTAGTCATCAAAAAGGTGGCACCTCCCTTGAGAAAACCAAATGCAGAATAGATATATAGATATTGAAAATGATCAGTCTCGCAACGGTGAGGGACTGTCTGATACAAATACTGACTAACATCTCAACCAAAACCTTTGAACCATCAAAGTTAATTCTTGACCTTCGCATACTATCATCAGGAAATGAAGACCTGATTTTATCCACACCACCTGTATGACTTCAGCTAAAACATTTAACTTTAACTAACTAAACAGAAAAAAGGTGCAATGGATTAAATCGGCCGGCTTGTCAAAAGATCCAGACACATCTGAGCAGACAAAGAAGTTAAATTGGGTTCTAGTTTAAATTCTTTTGTCAAAAATGGTTTGAATTGCCGAACCTTATCCATAGTCCCTTAATGAAACTGGTTATATTTCTTCCCCAGTACCAGTAAGACCCCCCCCCCCCTAAGATCTTACTGGAACAGCCTTTCAAGATGAGACGACTTCAGACGATACATGAGGTGTCAGCTTATCGGTGACGGGATCAATACTTTCAACTCCTTTGAAATACTGAATCCTGTTCCCAACAAATCATTTACAAATGCAACACGCTACCTCCAAATGGAACCCACTGCGCTCCCCCAGGAAGGCGCTCTTCATCATGTGCGAGAGGTTTGGAAGGCACAGAGTACCTAAGTCAGTGGCTGCTGGGAGGTTTAGAGTCATAAAACTGTTGAGGATTTCACTGATCTTAAAACACGTTACTTTGACGGGAATGTTAGCTTACATATGTAAGGGTATGTTTCGAAAATGCATGTGTGACAATGAAACCGGCTTAGAAGGGGGGAAAACATAACTGTCAATTCCACAGTGGCCACTAAACAGCACAACAGATATTGGACGTGACAAATCATTTAAGTAGCCTATAATCCCCATGCAAATATAACAGGTTTAACTTCTGTTCCCTCAAAGTTCACCCTGGCCATCCCTCCGCCGCGAGAAGCAATTAGTTACCAGTTCACTTTGTCTGGGCTGCCCCACAGCTACTGGCTGTCCTGCTGTGGACAGAGTAAATAAACGCAGGTAGCGTCTAGGCCAGCAGTGCAGCAGAGAGCTGAAGACAAGAACCAAACTGGCTCCGCTCAATAAAAAAAGGCTTTCATTACCATGCCGTGAAGAGAATAATTTCCCCTACAATGTGACCTTCCCCTGCCTGCCTGTACCTGAGGCCCCTGAGTGAGCATGCTTTTATTAAGGACTATTTGCATAAACCGGGAAGGGGGAAGATGGGAAAGGGGTGCATTTCTATGATGTTTTGGTTATCA
This sequence comes from Protonibea diacanthus, assembly GCA_028641955.1. Taxonomy (NCBI): domain Eukaryota; kingdom Metazoa; phylum Chordata; class Actinopteri; family Sciaenidae; genus Protonibea; species Protonibea diacanthus. The sequence continues at coordinate 16,293,852 of CM053988.1, read as the reverse complement.
CTATAGCTTTGCCGGTGCCTTGAAGGTTGTTTAGGAGACGCCAGGTGCATTTTCAAACATCTCGGGTACAGTTGTCTGTCCATTTAGGAAGTGGGTGGGGGCCTATAAAGGCTTAGCTTTAATTAGCCTTAAATCACCTGGTATTATGGGGTGTCCTGATTCATAGCAATTTATGAAGAAGGAGGCAGCAAGACAGTCAGAGAAGCCCAATGGCGCGTTAATGTCCCATTGGTTCGAGATGACCCAATTATTTTCCCGTGCTACTCTTCCTTTGCACTTTATTCTCCTCAGCACCTTGAAAAAGCCTCATTCTCATTTCTGCACCAGCCATAATAGTCATAATATACATCCTTTTACCCAAAAAGCGAAGAATGACATAAAAGATAAAGCAAGGACATGGAGATTATATTAGAATAAAGCGATATCTAAATCATGCATACTATATCGAACAAATGCATCATTGCCTATAAAACAACCATGTAGTTATTCAAAATCATTTCCCCACAGGCTTGGGTAGGTCCGGATTATAGCGCAGTAGGTTGTGCATTCATTTTTAGTCTTTTGATAAGGCAAATCTGGGGACATTTGAATAAATATAAAAAAAAAAAAAACGAAGTGAAATGAACCTGCCGTATGAATGAAAACTAGTGTAACGACTGACATAAGAGAGTGAATACATTTTGACAGCGTACAACAAACCGCACGACAGGATTTGCCAGAATGTTGAATGTTTGACAACAAAACATACACGGTGACTCACAGAGAATGAAAAATATGTAGCTGAAAATCGCTAATCAGCCCAAGATACAAACAGCGTGCTGTCACCAGAGCATCCACACGCTGGCCTCTCTCTCCTGTCATTACAGTCATTGCACCTCAAACAAGCCGCTAACAGAGCAAAGAAAATCATCTGTGACCCCTTCGCCCGGCTCACTCCCTTTTCGACAAACAGCCCCGCGGAACACGCTACAGATCACTGCCCACTCGACGGCTTCAAATACAGATTTTTCTGACTGTAATACAAAAATTTAATTCGCGAAAAAAACAAAACACACTTGTCAAATATGTACACCTATGGCCTTAAAACATATCACCTCTGATGCTGTTTGTGCTCATCCACCGAGCCTGTTGTGAGAAACCAAACTCATTAATATGCTGCACTTAAAGTAAATGGTGTTTACTTTAAGTGTTGAGATGTGATGAGAACCCAAACCAAGGCTTGAAAACATCCCCTTAAGAAACCTATGGGTAATGTAACACATGATCAGTATGTGTTCCAAGGTGCAGAGATAGTACTGATTGACACTTTGTGCAACTACTTCACAGTAAAAGCCTTGCAGCTCAGTAAGTGATAGGTCTCAGCTGCCTTTGGATTTTCTTTTTGCTCGCTTGTTGGCCTACAGTCGAGCTGCGGAAACCTTAAAGTTCAACTTTAATATGAATGTTTTCTAACTTGCTAGGACATCAGCTGTCTTTGTGTTGAGCCACCATGTCATTTGAGTCATTATCAGGTTTTTAGGCATAAGCTCACACACCCAACAGCATCTAAATTACCCCTTATCTCGGAAGCCAGCGCTTAATTTCTGACCGACAATGGCTCATTGTGACTGAAATACTGGCCATTTTGTGATTATAAAGTTCTTTTCAGTTTGTATGAAACAAAATCAGACTGGTGAAAATTAACTGCGAGTGCTTCCACACTGAGGTACAAAGCGGTAAATAGAACTGAGGGATTGACTCCGGGTTTTGCAGAGCGGTGGAGAATTCAGCCGTGTTGAAGGTCCTTCGATCGACAGCCACTCAGCAGCGTGCCACACTGTCACCATATGAGCAGACTGAAGCAGTCTGAAAGGCTTCCATGATCTACAGTCTCACCGCAAATCTACCACTTTAAATCACCCCCTCACTCTCGGGCCTGCCCCCTCCACCTTTTCTGCCCCCACGAACACATTATGCTGCACCCTCACATTCCCCCCCCCCCCCCTCTCTATGTTGTAACCTGTGGGTCCTTTACACGCAGCAAGCCAGCAGTAATAAGCATCGCCCTTAAGCACAACAGAAAAACGAGGATAACACACCATCAAATTCCCTTCCACAGTAATTGGCAGAACAGATCCAGTGACACAAGCAGCTGCCGTATTGCAGCGATGACTCTTGACTTCTTCAGCAGTTACACTTCTAGGCACACATGCAGAGGAAGATGCTGTGGGTGAAAGAGTGGTTTGCTAATTAAAATCTATTGTTTGCAGTGGGAAATAATAGGGATCAAAGGGCCTTGTATCAGCTACTGCCTCCCCTAAGCACTGAGACAACAGGCCATATGCCCCAGAGCACCACAGAAATGTCTAACAGCCAACTTGTTAATGGCACGGGATGGAGTCTTGTATGAATGCACACCACGCGAGATAAGGCTCCACAGAAATGCGAACATATTCCTCACAGATCCACGACCCTGCAGATAGCGACCAGCTGCCTTCCACCTAAACTACTCTTGTCTAATCTCGAAGGATGTTAGGATTTTGTGCAAAGAAAGTGTTTCAGTATTCTTTGCATGTTCAGATGGAAACAAGCACACACACACACACACACACACACACACACACACACACACACACACACACACACACACACACACACACACACACACACACACACACACACACACACACACACACACACACACAAGCACACCCAAGCAACACAAACAAAATCCTTATCCCTTGACCTGTCATACTGCATTTTACATGGAGCCACTGACTTCAGTGTCCGTACGGGTTACCAAGGTAACATGGTCTGCATTATTCAACAGCTAAGCTTGGTTTAGATGTGAACATTGGCCTGAATGTGTCCCTCAGAGTACATTACGGTTACTAATACCTCTTCTGCTGACAAAAATTGTATATGTCTGGACATGGGATACTGAGTAGCGTTCTGGCCACATTCGACTATCTTTCAAACATTTTAAAGTGGTTTACATAAGAGTCAGAGCTGCGATTTTGGTTCCCTCTGCACGCTATCATTATTAAACTGGTCACTACACTGTTGTTTTCATAGTGAAAAGCTTGATCCATTTCTGACCTCATAATAAAAACATCAGGCTCTGTATTGATACTAAATATGTACAAGAACTTGGGTTGGGATCCCAAAGTATGTTTCTGATCTAGAGTAATAGTCATATTTTAAAATATTATATGTGTATATTATATCATCAATATTATATACATAAAAGTCAAGCTCTATGAAGTACAAAAGGAATAAATAAAAATAACTAACAATATTCAATCACGCTAAATGACCAGCTTGTTAAAAATATACCGGTGACATGTTTTCTTGAGTTTTGTGTTGTGTGAAGCCATTTACTGCAATCAAGCAAGGTTTATACTGACGTTTACATGCTCACTCAGCTAAGAAAAAATGCAGCGCTTCGTGTGTGTATCATTAAAAACACAACCAAAGTGCCATCACTGATGCTGAAGTACCATCAAACACAAAAATAAATTCCACATTTATTCCAATACATCAAGTGGCAAATAGATAAACTACATTTGTTTTTAAATGGGGGAAATATTAAAGATGCCTGACAGCTAAAGTCGGAAGTATATCACCTGCTCTGTCATATTTATTACCTGTATTGCTGACAGGCACCAGCGCCACAAATAAATCCTGCTCTTCTAGGTTTGGCGAGTAGAAAAGACCATATCAGTGTTTCTAGTGGCTTCACAATGCAAGGTTTTCTTTGATGCTATAGTCACTTTCCCAAAAGCTCTTTATGTCCTTGAGTCCCTTCAGTAAGGGATGCAGCCCCTCTCTGCCTCCATCCATCCATCCCTTTGACTCTCGTTTTCTCCTTCTCTATCCATCCACCCTCCCCTCTCCCAACATGTGCTGGCAGCAACATAGCAGCCAGACTCAATGTTTCAGCATGCCACAGGACAGACAGAGCATTACAGCATGGCTGAGCTTATCTATTGGCTCAGAGCCACCATTGGCCCAGCCCTAGGAGGAAGTGTGGGCGTTCTGATTGGTCACAAGGGGATTGGGGCTTGTATCAGCTTGTCCTCTGGCTGATCTGTTGGACTGGTCCCAGCCTACAGAGGTGGACACTGGGAGGGCTTCTAGGATTGGGCGACTTTCACTAGTCACAGTGCATGCAGCAAACTGGTGCCCAGGTTCCTCTAATGGGACTTAAGAAGCCACTGCACTCCTGCACCTGCATCTTTATGGGTACACCTATAAGCAAACCTATATAGAGTCTAATCAAACAACTGAAGATAATAACAAGTAATACTAGAGAGACGTTTGTAATTACAAATAGTAAATCAGCAGGATCAGTCTCTCGAGACTACACAGAGGATGTTATGATAATTGTCGAACATAAGGATATTACCTCCCATTGTGCACGACAAGAACTCACTAAGTGGAGTCTTCATCTGATTCCAAAGGTTACTCAGATCGTATCTCTGCATCAGTTATCTTTAATGAATTGCGCTGGCACCTGCACCTCTTGTCTCTGACCGAGTTTATCGGGCCTGCACCGCCCTGCCATCAGGAATTATCATATATTACTCTGTAACATTGTGAGATTATACACGCAGCAGATAAACACACAAACACAATCAGCCAATCGCTAAGCCTAACCTGGCCTGCCTCCTTCATCTCTGCCCTGTGAAACCTCTAATATCCTACCATCACATTATGGAATATGTGTGTGTGTGTGTGTGTGAGTGAGTGTGTTTGTGTGTTGTGTATCTGCATATGAGCATATGGTGACAAGGAGAACTCACACATTGTCCTCAGCAGCTACAACACCTTCCTGTCACCCCCTTTATTTTATCGGCTAGGCTGTTGGCTGGTGCATCTGGCTGTCCTCACCGGCCCTAACTTCTAAAATCTGGAAAAAATGAAACTTATAGCAGTCAGAAATAATTCAGATGAAGTATAACAACATAATGTATACTGTCCATACATGCATTTACTTGAGGCCATATAACAAACATAGCTCGTAAGCAGTATTACTGTGGGTGTGTGCCTCTGAGAAAATGGCCTGGCACACATATGCGCCCTGCAGTGCATAGGTATTTGTGCAGTTTGTGAGTCACTTAACGGTAACATGCGGCGCCAGTAAGGCATGGTAAAAGATCAGAGGCAGGAGAGGCAGAGGAGCTTCCCCTGCAGTGAGGCTGGAGGGAACAATGGGCTGCTGGATCAGAGAGTCTGACTGCCACTGGCTTCCCCCTCCAGCACCCAGGTAGGTTGGCCCATTCATAAATCACTTTTATTCCTCCAAGCACTCAACAGCCTCACCTCTTCAAATGATGCACTGTGTAAAGGGATGAGGAGGGAGGGGCGGGATGGGGGGGGGGGCAGAAGAGAGGGGGTTGCGGGGGAGGCAGAGGAGAGGAACTGACGAGAGAGATAAAGTAAGCGCAAGGAAGAGCCAGGCTGATGGAAGAGGAGCACAGAGATTTACTCAAAAAGCACAAACTGGACTCATTAGAAATAGCTCTAATCTTTCTACGATGTTGACTGGTGGGCAGGCACACAGAAAGGACGAATTAAGACGAGCTGAAAGACTGACCAAGACTTCACCAGCGGGCTCGGTGCTCAAAATAAAAACGAGAGCTTCGTCACCATGTGAAATTAACCAGAATTCCCTGTGCAAAAACTTCAATCTGAAAGGACACCTGCTTCTTATTTTTGTAAACTCAAAGGGATGCGCTTTCATCAAGACTGCCCATCATATGAAAAAAACCAAGAATGCTCATTAAAAGATTCACACCCACCACAGGGCTCTTTTCAGTGCTTTATACTTTTATAGAGTGGAAGCAATCAGGCTCACTGGAATTGACTATTTAATGTCAATTTGAAAACAAATATCTAGAAATTCATCTTAATTAAATACAAACAAAAAACTAAATAACCGAGTGTATTCATGACCTCAAGTCAATATTCGGTAGAGGCACCTCTGGCAGCAATTATAGCCTTTATGCTATTTGAATAGGTCTGTGTGGACACTGCTTTCTTAACCCAGCTCTTTGCTAAACTGCCCAAGGTCTGTTATGTTGCATGAGATCCACGAGAAACAAGCCAAGTCCTGCCACAAAATTCTTGATCACATGCCTTCCAGGGCCTGCAGCAGAGAATCATCCTCACAGTGTGACGCTGCCACCACCACGCTTCATGGTGGGGACTGTGTGTTGCTGCCAGTGTGCCATGTTTGACTTGCACCGAGCGCAGCACTCACTCGTTGACTACGCAGCGGTGGGCCTTTCCGAATAGACTTATGTTTAACCTAACATCGTTTGTCACGCGATTAAAAATCGGTGATCTCCGCTCGACATTTTGTAAAATGTCTGAAAACAGCTGGCTGCTCCACTGATGATTTAGCAACAGAAACATAAAAGCTACATGGAGGGTGAGTGCTCCTGCAATTAATAACGATGTATATTAGTACTCAATTTAGATCAATTTCTAGAGACTTATTTGGTTTGCTCCTTTTCTGTTAATCAATGTCAGGAGCTTTAATGACATCCATACACAATTCTTAAATAAGAACAGAAAACAAAGAGCTTCAGGTATGAAAGTTTCAACAAAAATTAATAATTAACTAATTAATGCATTGCTTGCATTTCTCCAAATGGCCAAACAACATCTGTTTTATCTATGTTTTCATTTGAATTAGTCTTAAGCGGTACTCGTCGGGAGAACAACCCGTCCCACCCCTTCATCCAGTGAAGGAAAGCACATCCATTAGTCGACCCTTTTCTTATTGATCGATTAACTGCTCAGCTAAACATTCAGCCCTGCGCTATTCATCATGGAGGCAAGATGTAAGCCGTGCTGCTGAGTTTCAGGGGCAGATGGGATGTCGGGATGTAATTGAGATTAAACTAGTGGGTTGGGTGGCTCGAACAGCCTGGGTGGAGACCCACTAAGGGGATTCACAAAACACACAAGGGCACCATCAATGGAGATAGTTATAGACCGCACAAACCTTAACCAGCTGAGTAGAGAATTAATGCACGGCATCAAGTTCAAATGCACATGTGAAGTAAGTGCGTGCAGCGTGTGTGAATTCGCACGCAGTACATGAAAAAGTTCCACTATGAGGGAATTAAGGCTGGCTGAAGAATTACAGCTGGTTCAATTTTAAGTGCTGTGCTAACGTAGAGACTGCAGGGCAATAACAGGTGGACATTCGCAGTTGCCATTTATGTAGCTGCAATTCTGCACTTTGATTGGCCATGTAAGGTCAAGTTTTGAGCAGACACATTAGCTTGGAATCCATTTTACCTCACAAATGGTCAATTCTTGTAACAGCCGTAAAGATAATGTAATCGAAAAGCTATAAATTGCAGTGACAATACATTAATTAAATTGCACACTTAAATCTATGCAGAATTATCTCCACCATGAAAAAGGCCAGAGATATAACTGAGAGTGGGGGCAGAATGACTGTGAGCTTGTTAAAAGGCTTATCAAATCAACGGCCAGAGAATTGCATGACATTTTTCTGGCTCATGAAAATACACTTTGACAAATGTCCACGTTGTATTGAGGGTGTTTGTGAGTTTTCACAATCTCATTCATCACAACTGAAATGCCACGGTCTGGTTTCAATATGATCACCTCGAAGAACAAGAACATTGGCTTACACATCCCGGGGCAGTCGCTGCAGTTAAAATGCAGGTGGGGTAAGTAAGAGGACTTGTGCGTTGTCATTGAGGTATAAGAGGAGAGAAGAGGAGAGGAGTGAAAAAGAGAGGAGGGCACAGAGGACATTGCTTCCGTACAGTATAGATGTGCCCCGTGATGAGACCAACTAATTAAACAGATTCTTCAGTGGCCGCGCCTCGGGAAAGCTTGAAAAAGACACTTGAAAATTAATGAGAACTCAAAAAGGAGAGAAAGCAGCACAAACTTTTTACTGCCTTAGAGGTGAGGCTGCCACTTGTCTCCCTGCATTGCCAAAAGCAGTATAGATAAATAAATAAATGGGAAAACACAATAATATTTCCTGCTGTCTAACACCTTCCACGCTTCTCTGCACTACACATTCACCCATACTCTCTCCTCCATTTCTCGAATATGCAGTTATTCTAAGTATAGAGGTGAGCAGACGGAAGCTCTACCATAAGCAGCGTGCCCCAGCTCTATTTAAAAAGAAGAACGATAGAGACTGGTGGGGAGGGTCAAAAGGACACAGAGAATGAGGGGGTGGTATCAAAGGAGGCGGTGGAGTTGGTGGTGAAGGATGTAAAGCAGAGAAGGTGGGGAGAGGGGAGATTCAAGAATATACAAGTGGAAGCACGAGAGACCACTTTATTTGGAGCTACTAAAAATAGCGCAGCAAATGGTAGCAGGGGCTAGCTGGCCTAACGCTCCTCTCTCCTTCCAGGCCGTGGAATCGATAGGCAGGGAGCCGTAGGGGAGGCTTCCCGGAGCCTGTAGCCAACAGTTGCTAAGGGGGGGATATGGAAGAGAGAGGGGGTGAGGCGAGGCAAGGAGAGGAGGAGAGTGGAGTGGAGCAGAGCTGGAACTATTTTTTGCACTGCTTGACTAAATATGGTCAGGGAGGTGGTAAGACAAGACACATGAGCAGCCCGGCAACAGGGGCCGAGGCATGTTTCAAATGCTTGGCTTCCCACAAAGCTGCTAACCGTTTAGCTTAACCCTCCACGCTGTGGGGTAGGAAGCTGCTGGCTGGTTGACCTCTTGTCCCTAACTTGCGGCCACTGTGTTCGTCCTGTGCTCTCTGACCTCCAAACTGCAGCTGCATCTCCACTTGATCTTTTCCTAACAAAAAAAGGCGACCCTCGAGATGCATCGAGACTGCATCAGCGCATTGCACATTTAAGATTCGCAAGTGAGAAAAAAAATAAATAAACACCAAAAATACCAAAACGATATTGCAATATCCTCTGTCTCTAGTCCCTGACAATGGTAATCAAATTTGCATGGATCGCAAGGGACTATTAAAAGTACAGCTGTCTTCTACTGCAGAGGCACCGCCACCTCTTTTTTAAATACCTCCATCACAATGCTGCTCTCAAACATTCAGTAAACTCCCTCTTCTAAACTGCTGTATAAAGTTCCGCTGAATAATAAAAGCACATTTTAGGAGCAGGATAAAGCTCAGGGGCTGCGTGTGTGTCGATGGAATAAGAAAAAGGCAGGGTGGGAGGACGGTTGGTACACTTTCTGCCTCCTCCACCGACCAGGGCATCCTCCCAGCTCTCTCCCTCAGCATGCACATGATGGAGAGGAGAGTGCTGCAGATCTTTTTTCACCCCTCCTTCTCTTTCTCTCTCTCTCTCTCTGCCTCCCCTTTTTTTCTCCAAATGGCAGCTCTTCATGTCAGCTCTACGTCTTCCTTCTCTAAAGGTATGACTTGTGTTTGTATGGGAATGTGTGTGTGTGTGTGTGATTGTGTGTGTGTCTATGCCCGCTTTCTCTCCTTTCCCCCTCCTCCTCCTCCCCTCCCTGACTCTGGCACTCAACCCGCCCACCACCACCCCTCCTCCCCCCAATCATAGAAGCTGATTCAGCGAGTCAGGCGTGCACCCGGCACACACGATGGCTGCAGCAGCTGGAGCGCTCTCTAGGTCATTATGGCTCTCTTCACTACGGGAAGAGGAGGAGAGGAGGGGAAGAGAGGAGGAGCAGCTCAGATAAGAAACTGATCTGACAGGTAATATATGCTCTTCCTTCGCTTTCGGACGGAGTTTACCCCTGACGGGCCTTGACGTCTCCTGTCCTGTCTCTTCCCTCTCTCTTCTTCGGATGCGATCAGTTATTAACCGCATGGTTTGCCTGTGAGTCGCGTAGTCGAAAAGGGGGAGTGGAATGTACTGTTCTGCAGCAGCAGCAGCAGCAGCAGCAGCAGCAGCAGCAGCAGCAGCAGCACTGGGACAGAACTTAACCAGAGAACACCTTTGGGCTTTTCCTTCTCTTGTTCCTCTTGTCTTAAAAAGAAGGAAAGAAATAAAGGCTTTATATAAAAAAAAAAAAAAAAAAAAAAAAAAAAAAAAAGAGAGAGAGAGAGAGAAAAGAGAAAAAGTATGAAGAGGAAGAGGATGCAGGAGGAGGTGGAACAGGGAAAAGGGAGGCTGGGGAGTTGCTATGGCCCACATGGATTTTAGCCCTGTTTTTTGCACTCTCCACTCTATCTCTCTCATCTTGTTCTTTCTCCCTCCCTCCCTCACTCCCTCCCTCCCTTGTCTTGCTCTCTCTCTTTCTCTCTCCCTCTCTCTCTCTCTCTCTTGTGTTCCTGGCACTGGCCGGACATGCTGCAGCAGCAGAGCTCTTTGGCTCATTAGGCTTCATGGTTGCAGCCCTGCCGCTATCTAATGACGGACTCGTTAACTCAGACCTGCACTGGTGTGGAGAGACATTCCCTTATGCACAATTCGCCCTCTGCGTCCGACACCTTCCAAGATGTTTTTGTCACCATGACTAAGGATACTATAATAACTGGGACTTTTAATGTGTTATTTTTGTCTTCTTTTTTTTTTTTTTTAAATATCGTTTTTTGAATCTTTCTTGGTGGTCTTCCAAGACCACTTTTCAATTTAACTGAGGGGCGGGGGAGGTCACTGCCTTTCTTAATTGACGGGAGGTAAGTTTGAGAACACGTCGCACTTTTTAAGCGCAAGGTTGGCCGATTGGGGCGGAAGGATGGAATGTGGCGACCAGAGGGATGACGAAGCATCAGAATAATGAACAGCGGGCAGGTCGGGAGTTCTGAACAAGGGGGGAAAAGCGGATTGACGGCGCACAGCTGTGAGAGGTGTATTAACACAGATGTGGTGGGGGGGGTGGGTGGGTGGGGAGGAAGGTGAGGATAGGTGGGAGGGGATATTGGGCAGCAATGGTTGGCTGAGTAGATGTGTGTCACCGGCTGAACCCACAGCACTTAGGGTAGTAACCCAGTTTCTTCTCTCTCTCTTTCTCTGTAACGGATTGCTATAGGCTAGGCAGGGCATGCAGGGCACACAGTACTGCAGTGCTATCGCCCAAACCAGAACAGACACTACAACCATCGGGCTAATTCGCTAGTTCACGTTCCCCAACCTCCATGTAGGAAGGAATTTCAACCCCCCCTCATCTCCTATTTGCTCACCCTCTCGGGTGGCTGTGACATTTCCTAAACAGGACGTCACACCTTTAGGACCAGGCTCATCTACCAACTGTCACCTCCAGTTCAACCTCCCCTCATTGCTATTCCAAACCCTTCCACTGCAAAAACATTGCACCACTCCCCCCCCACCCACCCCCCTCCATTTATTCAGTTCTCAGCCACCAAGTCTCCAAACTCAAACCTAAGCTGGTCTCCCTTAATCCATTTTTTCGTTTTACACCCATTGCCTCAACACCCAGCCCGCTGGCTAGCTTAGCGTGGTTGGAGGCAGTGTTGACTTGTGGAATGTGTTGGTCTGGGGCAAAGATTCATTAGAGACTTGCTGAACAATTCTCACCACCATGCAAATGGTTATTGATCGGTCCCCACCCCCTCTGCGATAGAACAGCTGGTGCCACAGTAGACAGGTGAGGTTTGATCAGAGGGAAAAGGAAGTGAGAAGAGATGACCATAAAAACATTGATCTGTGTGTGGGAAGAGAGAGAACAAGGTGCAGAGAGAACGACAGGGGAGTGGTGGTGGGTGGGGGGTATAGCCAGGACCAATCCACAAGTGCTGAGTGGGCATTAGCGCCTTCATGTGACCTATGGCCTGCCTCTGCGCCTAAAGCCCAAATCCTGCTCACAATAGCTTCCTGTTCCACTTGGATCACCCTCGTTTTCAAACATCAGCAAGCGCTCCAGCTAGCCACTGGGGACGTTGCTGACACAAGAGAGACGAGGGACAGGCAAGAGAGGAGTACATATTGGTACAAGTGAGAGGTAGGGAAGGAGAAAGGATATAGAAAGAGGGGGTGAAATCAGAGAACGAGATGACAGCGAGGGAGATGGGCTGAAAGAGAAGTGGGAGGAGTGAAAATGTGTAGTATGTCAGCAGGGCAATACGGCTTATAGGTGCACCCCTGCTCCCAGAACACAGCAAATGATCGTCATACAAGACAAGGTGCACACGGGGGCACCTTACACCGCGGACTTTCTACCAAGGAGAAAACTCTTCCCTTCTTTGCTGCGGTTTTATCCAAGCCCTTAATCTGCCTCCTCAACATTTTTCCTGGAAAGAAAAAGACCACCGTCTAACTGCCATGAGAAAAAAAAAAAAAAAAAAAAAAAAAAACGGGAGCTGTATTCCTCCCTCTAATCCTCCCGGTTTCTCCCAGTTGTCTGGAGGACGGCCGGGGTCACTGGGACAGTCGACTATGGTATGGACTGCAAAACTTCTGTTATGTTCAGGGGCGGGGGGACTGGCTGTTCAGCCTTACATGGCAACCAAACGAAAGCCTTGAGTGTTGAACTGAATTTACACTCAAAGTCACCTTACGGTGCAGACTACCATACTTGGGAGAGAGAGAACGGTGAGGAAAAATATTCTGCTCAAAACTTCCTGATCTTGGCGAAAGGTGAGAACATTTCATCCCTAAGATTACCTCCTTGGTGTACATACTTCTTTATGTACCCATATGAACATATGATAGCTATGGAATGTAAAGAAGTATGTATTCTTGGTGAGGTGCGAGTCCTCGTTCTGGGAGGGGGGGGAAGAAAAAAATGATGTTGGACAAGCAGTGTCTGAGGATATGTTTGTGCTTTGCAGATTGTTAATATGACGACATGTGATCATGGTGTGAGAGAAAATAGCAGGCAAAGTGTAGAGAAAAGATGGGTGGGGGTGGGGGGAGAGAGAGAGAGGAAAAGAGAGAGTATGAATGTGAGGTAAGGCTCATACATTAGCTATACTGTCTCTGGGCAGTCTCACTGCAGCAATGATCGCTGTAGGGAACTTGCTGCTTTCTCAAACTGGCTGACATGGCCAATAAAAATCTCTCATCCAAGACATGCCAACGATTCATCAGACAATTATGTAAGTTAGCATAAAATGATAGCTATCATGTTTTTGAGCTCGCTCTGTCAGCAGTGTGAGTTCAGCGCACCTACTTTAGACACCTACACCAACTATGGGCAAACAATCGCCTTGTGACATCACTGTACGAACAGGGCCTCCTTTCATTATTGGGTGATTTTACTGCATTACAGCCCTTGAAATTCAGCCAGCTGCAACTTAGCACCAACTTCAGCAGGCAAGCGAGTGGTATGCTGGAGCTGCTCCTGATCATTAATACCATAATCTTTTCCAGGGATCCCACGTGGCTCAATGGGAAAAGAAAGCAAGGTGAATTGGACCAAAATTCTGCCGGCTTTTTATTTATTTATTTATTTTTTTTTTAAACATGAAACTGAAAGAGCAGGACATAGTTGCTGAGGAGGCAGAATGAAGAGGCACTGACGTTGCTGCTGCTGCTGCTGCTGCTGCTGCCACAAGCTGGCTCTTTCCTACTGCTGTATCATATGGCTTCTGTGTTAACAATCTTGTGTGTTTAACTATGACTGCCCTCCCTTTATGCCGCTGCCCTTATCCGCACCCCCACCCCACATCAACCCCGGCTGCCCCGTGCTCCCCTCCCTCCCCCTGATTCCTGCTCTCATTGTTCATGTTTGCTATGCTTGCCAAATGCTTTGCTGGGGCTGCACGGCAGTCAGATTAGACCATCAAAAAGTGACAATGCAGGATCAGAGTCAACTATGGCCCGTCAGCTGATTCCAATTGTTGACTGCTTCAAACAAAAAAACAGGCAACAGAATATGGACAGAGGCACAGAGAGAAATGAAGCGAGGGGGGAGGAGGTGGGGAGTAGTTTGCATGGCGAGCTATTCATATCTAGCACTTTCACCTATTCTGACCCCGTCTCTGGCCTGTACTTGTAACATAGACAATGCCCGTACCAGTTTTAGCACAGGTTCACTTCTCTTTAAACCCCCATCGGTTGCTGTCCTAAAAGAAATTTTTCCACTGCACACTGCATTTTAGTTTGAAAAAGCGCATGAAAGCTGCTCTGAGGTGTGATCAACAAATTAGATAATTAGAGGCTCAACGAGATTTAATATAAATGTTAAACAGTACACTACTAACAGTAAACCTCATATGATCTACGGAGATCTATGAAACTACAAAACTAAAAAACACAGAGTACCTGCATATATAAAAACGCTCCTTTATCAAATTAGATTTCTTTTTCTAAATTAAAATGTTAGAGGCGGCAGGCTGGTGTGTATCCGTGCCTACAAAATTTCTCCCACACTGGAGCAATGAAAAAGTGTACGTATGCCACGGTTGTACGACAGCTCTATTCTAATGAAATACAAGACACTTCATTCAGAACTGATTAATATGCCAAGTGTGAGGCTGACTTACTCTATTCCCCTTGAATGAAAGAAATATCTAAGCTGAGGTGACACGACTCACACGAACGCTAACCTTCGCCATTCTTTTTATCGGAGTTTATCTGACAAAAAAAAAAAAAAAAAAAACACATTTAAGTCATAAATTAAAAAACAGTTTGTAGTCTATAAATATATTCTTTTTACTTTCTCTGATGATGTCAGGTGTAACGTTTAAAGAATAAAATAAAATCTTTGAAAAGCCTCAACATGAAGGCATAAGAATTTAGACAAATTAATTAATCGATTTTTAACAGCTGCTAAATTGGATCAAATCATTTTATAATAACCGAACTTAGGCTACACAACAGAAATGGCCTCTTCAGTGCAGAAAAAAATAATTCTATTATTATATTTTTTTTTTATATATATATATTTGAAGGGAGCACGAGAATGAAGCTGCATTTTTCGGCTTCCTTTTTTTTTTTTCACCGCTCAGACCCATCCGCAAGATATTCTGTCTGTCTAGCTCTCTTTTCTGTCAAGACATCAGAGGCGTGAAGGATTGCACGGCTTGCACTGCATGTTTCTCCCAGGCCCTCAATAGCATTGACCTGCTGTCTGAGTGACAAACACAGCAGATGCTGACATTATCAAATGCTCAGTGCCTGTCGTCCCCCTGCTTTTGCCCTGTTATGGCCCTTAGACGAGGTGAGCAGCCGGGCCACCTGACTCTGAGGGACTGAGAGACTGTGTGTGTGTGTGTGTGTGTGTGTGTGTGTGTGTTTGTGCGTGTGTGCGTAAGTGAGCAAGCATGAATGTGCATGTGTATGTTACAAATAGACCTGCCTCTGGTGTGCCATATCAAGCTGGCCCTATGTTGACCTCCATCCTGTCTACAAGCAGTACCGTATATCACTCAGCTGTCGCTGGCCACTCTCAGAAGCTCATTCGTGCCTTGGCAGAAAAGTCAATAATTATAGCAGCTGACTGAAGAAAAGAAGGCCGAAAAAAGGGGCCAAATAAACGTCACTTAACTGTACCTTAGCGCAAAGATCGAGCTACACTACAACATTTTGGGCGGCAGCGAAGGTGAAATTGAATGTTTTGCAGCAGAAATAAAAAAAATACTGCAGCAGTGAGATTAAATAAATGTAAAATATACATATATATGTAACAATACTATGCATGGCTAAAATATAGGAAATTATGTTTAACGTTGCTCTAATAGCAGGGATACTAATTTTATGAGTGACTACAACTACTGTAAGCTTTAGGCACACGTGTAAAAGATCATTCTGAAGAACAGAGTGCTTTTTTGTGAGTTCCACTGTGATCATTTTTGTATTAGCAGAGGGATGGATTTTTAGCAGAAAATGTTATAATACTGTACTACTCAGCGCCCTGAAAGAGACATAAAAAAATCTGCCCTCAGTCACTGTTCAAACAGTACCCTCTACACTACAAATCAGTCTCTAGGACTTAAATGACTGGTTTAAATTAATGTTGTGACTTGACACCCCAGAGTGCTGCTGTAGGAACATGAGTGAGGGAGCTTGTGTATGTGGTTATGCCTCTGCATTTGTCTGTTGGCCGTCTCGGTGACCGCAGCGGCAGCGAGCTTGCAGCAGGGCCCATCTGTCAGAGCCTGTAATTGCTTCATGACTCCAGGACATTTGACTCAAGTGCACTGCCACAGATTATTATTATCCTTTTCTCAGGGAACAATTTTTCTCGCTCTCTGGGAGGGGGCAAGCATAAAACTTAAAAAGATAGCGAGGAGGATAAATAGGCTGCCTGGGAGGCAGCAAAGGAGAAAGTTAGGTAAGGTTGATCAACTGTACCTATGTGTTATTGGTGTGGTGGTAAATGGGGTGTAGTGTGCTAAATGTACCTGTGTGTCACAGAGAGTGGGTGAAGGTGAACGGGTAAGAGAAAAAGCAGCAGAGAGAAAAAAAAAGAGACAGTCATGTCCACAACCAGTGTGAATCTATGATGTGATGAGCCATGTGTCAGGTTTTAATAAGATGTTTGAATGCAACAGTCTTTTCTGCTCAGTGTTGCCCTGGGTTCTTTTTTTTGGGATCAAACTTCACTGCAGTAGAGCCTTTAAGACAGTTCACTTCACTTTACAGCGGTTCCCCATATCCGTCTCTGAAACAGTGATTCCACAATGCTTTGCTAAAGCTGGTAAAATGGAACCAAATCACCTCTTGAATGGATTTGGTCCCCTTCAACCAGCTGTAGCTATGCTTTGATGACTACAGGAGCTCCTTTTGCTGTGATGCCTTCAACACAAAATCACTGCAGTGACAGCAGGCCACTTCGTGATGATGACTGGCTTGTGGCTTTCCTCTATCAACAACATCTGGAGTGTTCAGTGATTGTCATGTTCAATGCAAAACCTGTCTCATTTTTGACTAATAAAGAAACCAATGCCAGCTTCAAAACTTTTTTTTTCCCTTTTCTGACTGAGTGCTACCTCTCTGCCTTCAACCCGGATTGATATTCTGACCGTACTATGAATGGCCATTTCAAAAATAGCAGGAGGGGGGGTAGACGTGCAGCGTGCACTATTTCAGAAACACGGCACTCACATGTCTGTGTGAGAATGTGCGGCTGTCTTGCTAAGACACCTCCTAAACTGAGTGCTGCTGGATGTTAACAGTCAATTACGCTGCGGGTGGGAATGGGCAGAAGCAAAAAAAATAAATTAAAGCGACCGCTAATGTAGCTCATCAGGGGTACAATGGCACTGTAAAGAGATCTAAAGAACAAATACAACAGGAGTGCAAGAGAATAAAAAAGGGAAGACAATACAGTTGTTTAGAGGATGTACGACACACACAAACGCATCCTCAAACTCTTTGGCCTCCTTCCCTTGAAGCCTCCTGCAGTGATGTTGGACAAGCTGGGGTAGATGAGAGCCAGATGCTCTAGAGGACAGGAGCTGAACGCACAAATCACAGGAGCAGACTGCTCGCAAACAGTTACAGTCTCACACGTTCCCTCGCTGTTACTGCAGAACAAGCAGGCAAATCAAAACTCCCCGCACACTGTGTCTCCCTCCTTTTCTATCCTCTCTATTTGTTTTGCCTTCCTAATTTGGCGCCTAACATTAAGCCAAACTGACCCGTTCTTAAATGCAGAAAACAGATGACACAACCATGAAAACGCTCCTGAAGGATTTGTTCCAACCTCGATCCAATGTGTCTAATTAGCCAAACTGATTTGAGGATGTGTGTGTGTGTGTGTGGCATATGTAAATCAATTATTAAACTCTTTGGAAATAGCACTGTATTCTCTCTCATTTCTCTTGAATTTAAAGTGTTTTCCATTGGCCCAATAACCATGAAATCTATTTGGGTAACGCAAGAGGCACTAGCTTACTCAATCACAGTAGTCTGACTTGATTAGCCTAGTCTGAAATGAGAGAGAGAGAGAGAGAGGGTGAAAACTCCTAATTCAATCAATGGCAGCCATGAAGAGCATGTGAATATAGCGGCAAGCCCCGAGAAATGCAAACACTTGACCCATTTTGGAGATTTGTCTCCACGGGCCCACAACGCTATTTTCAATCTAATTGTGATTCCTGTTACAATTCCACCATTGTGGTGCCGCCTATTAGTACTGATCATATTTGTCTGCATTTTTTAAGCACAGTGTGTTTGACTGCAGAGCTCTCTGTCTGCTCAGGTGAGGCGATTACCATATGGGGGTTTGCCTGTATGTCGCCATATTAAAAAGAAAGCGGAGTACTATATGAGAGAGGGACGAGGGCAAATATTACAAGGAGGTGACACGTAAAAGGGTACAGACCGTCGCTGCAGGGCTTGTTTGGAGCCCGTTTATGAGTCATGGGCTATTAATCGTATTGTTTACAGTATTGTAGCAGCTACTGGCTTCTAGCAGCCCGAGGAAAAGACACAGAGACGAAACAGGCTCTCCTTGCAGGCTGGGGCTGCGGTAAACACACACGGGGAGAACACACAATATGGATGTCCGAGAAAATCCTTTCGTGAACTTGTTACTACTGGTTATAAGAGTACTTTCAATTTACTAGCAACTGTAAAACTTAACAACTAGGTCTAATTTATGAGGAAATGCCTTCAGACTGTAGTGTGTGTGTGTGTGTGTGTGTGTGTGTGTGTGTGTGAGTAATGAACAAGGTGAAATATAGTAAAGCCCCAGTCCTGCACCCCTGTTGGTAGAGTTGATTTGTCTCTGTATTTGGGACTCCAAGTTGAAAGATTCATCTGTCACCCACAGGGTTCTTCCTATGTGTCTTCCTCAATCTTCTTTCCCCCGCTGGAAGACCCACCCACGCTCTTAAAAACACCCAGGCACATAACACACATTACACACACACACCAGGGACACTGACGCACTCTCTATTTGAACCCAAAAAGGTAGCCTTTGATGACAAAAGCTTAACTTGCTTACAAAGAGAAAGCGTAACACAACAAAGATTTTTTTCCCCACGTATTTTACATTTACAGTTCTATCGTAATAGTCTTGATGAGAAATTATAGATTACAATTGTTTAAGCAACGAATGCCAGAACATTCTGTGCCTGTTCACAATCTAAACACGAGGAGAGAGAGCGGACCTACTATCAGGAAGCAATAATAACATCAATAATTAACTAGAGGGGGTTCATATCATCCTTCATCCAAGGGGCTTCCGATCGACTTCCAACTCCAAGCACTTCTTCATGACAGTCATCGAAGCTACGTTTTAGAAATATGATTCTATGGCAGGAATTCCTCTAAGCACTCAATCGAAACAACTGCCTCTCCACTAAAAACACACCAGACAAGGTACTCTCACTTCAACCAAGGGAGAGATTTTCGAGGGCTTTAGGACTTGCGGACTGTCTCCCCGATATTGCAGGAGCTCGAGTGTGAAATAAAAGTAAATGGGCAGACTGGAGAAGGCGACATATATCTTCGTTTCTCTGAAGGCGAGGGGACAGAGCGTGGACCGCAGCAAGCACCGCGCACACACACACACACACACACACACACACACACACACACACACACACACACACACACACACCACAACAGCAGCCCTGATACAGAAAATTCTGTACTCCAGCACTTTTTCGCCACTTAATCAATGAGTCTTACAGCAGAGCGCCTTTCTGCTCCTTTACATTCTGAATCCTGGCTTACATATACACATTACACACTCATTGCATTTTAATATTTATAATGAAAGCAATTTTCTGCCAGTCTGTGAGCTTTCCTAAATAAGTTTACTATTATTCATCAAAGTTTAAAAGCTGTGTGATAAAAGACACAAAAGTAGCCTTGTAATATTTTTTTCCCCGCTCGGGCTACAAAGTCAAACCGGGACTGCTGACCATACAGACAGCTTTGTGTGCTCTGTGTGTGAGCTTGTATTTATTCCCGTCATCTATTGGGTATAATTTGAAAAAGATATAACGTGTGAATTAATCAGACAGACCTACAGTATGTCCATATAATTACATTTAATTAAAGAATTTCAGGGATCATCAACTCTGGAACGACCTGCCGAAGGGGATCGAGCAAGCTAGTTCTGTATCTTTTTAAGGATTGTAGACTGTAATTATTTCACACTCTGCGTCTCTCTGCACTTTTGCTGCCGTTCATACTTTGTCTTTAATTGTTTATTTTATTTCTGTCTGGTCAATACATTTTCTGATTTAGCTTTTTTTTGTATTTTTTAAGCGCTGTGTCATTGGTTTCTGAAAAGTTCTAAATTAATATTTAGAGAAATGAATTTTTTATCAACACATTTCAAAGGAGATTAACCCGTTAACATTCGATTTTAGCTGTGATAAGCAATGTTTTCTGTTTTTATATAGTTATTCTTAACGTCTAAGTCAATCTGCAAATCAATTGATCAGCGTACCACACAGGAAACAGGCGCTGGCTTTAGACAATCTATTCTGCAGTGTGCCAGAGGTGGAGGGCTGACTCTGGCCAGGCTTGTGGCAGGTGGCAGGTGTTCGACAGCCCTATGACCTCAATTCCATTTGTCCCCATGCCAAATAAATGAATGGCAGTGAAGGGGAATGACATTTAGCCTGCGATAACCACGCTCATGCGCAAAACATACACATAAAAGTGCTCAGAACAGGAAGAAACTTTTCTAGAATTTAATCGCTTCAGTCTATAATACTAACTCCGTAATGTCAGTGCCCAGCACCTTAAAAGGCCCAGGATGATACAACTTGATACACGCAGCCGTCTCACTGAGCCATCTTTAACACACTCATGGTTAAGAGACAAGAATAAAAGCGCAAGAGTGCAGCAGCAAACTGCTAGAGCTGGAATTAGCTACGGCCAAGGACAAGGCGAACTGCTGCTGCTGCTGCACGCACAGGCCGCTTCAGGCCAGCCTCTGCTCACAACACACGGTGACGGACCAGCATAACAGTAAAAAGAAACAACAAATGAACTTCAAGGGCTATTAGCTACAATAATAAAAAAAAAAGTCAGCACAAGACAGATGCTTTCAAGGCCTCAAAGGTAGTCTAATGTCAATTTGAGACCAAACCATCTGTTGGGGAGATGGATGAAGCCTATAAGCTTGCTTCAAACTTCAATCAATGTCAAACTAAATTGAGATGCCAAAGTAAATTTTTTTCAGCAGGATAAAATGTGATCTGTGTGGTGGTGGAATTTGTGGCTCTTGACTACTTATAAATTCAAGTGAAATCTGTGGAAAAATTTCAAATATCCACATAAAGTGGTGAATTTATTTTAGATTTTTAAGGGGAAACGTCGCTCAAGACTGCAGCAGTGTCTTACATAAAACATATGATAAGTCTGTGACTTTGATCTATAGGTTTTGCATATTTTCCTCCCGTTCTTAAGTGCCATGCTGTTATACAGCTCTGAAGCCTCAACAGAATCCTCTGCCAGTTAATCAAAATTTTGTATTTGTTAATGTCAGTGATTGGACTTTGTCTGCCTCCTAGTTTAGACCTGTAGGTGGTGAGCCCAAATCTTTCATTCCAGCAGAGGATGATTAAGCAACGGATTAGTAGTAAGAGATAAGTAATTCTGCCATGGCCTCTGGCTGCTAAGAAGAAAAACATATAGTGGTTGCAGTTTAGAGTCATATTTTATTTGATCATAATAATGCTCCATTTTTTTTCTTGTGTTAAAGCTATTTTGTTTGTGCTGAGGTAAATATTCAGTATGCATCGGTTATTATTCAATACTCGAGACGCACATTTCCAGTTAAGGATTCTTGTGCATCAATGCCAGAACATTTAAGACAGAATCAAAATGCATTCACCCGTACCCACACTTATCATCTATGAGAAATATATATGGCTTTTAAGATGTGAATTTAAGCGTTCAGCATGGCTGTATCTAATCTAGACTTCACTTAAAGAATTAAGCAGACGTTTATTGAGATCCCAAAGATACCGTTTCCACAGATTCCACTTAAACAAGCTCTGGCACCTCATAGACGGCAAACAGATATGACAGATCAGTACAATGTCTCATACCTGGGGTTTCCTCGCAGGGCAGCATGATGCAAGGCGTTGAACCCGTTATTGTTGGTGATGGTGACATCAGCACCGGCCTCTAACAGCACCGACAGCATGTCATCTCTCTTCTTGCTTATAGCATCGTGCAGGGGTGTGTCCCCCTCTGAATCCTAAAAAGGAGGACCTTGTGTTATTTACTACTCTGTGATTCAAACCCCGTCTAATATTACCTCTCTACTACCGTATTATGCTAAGCATACCTCCAAATATGTAGTGGGCAATAATCGATTAATCAATGTAAATCAGATCTGATCTTGACGGTGTATATGCTTGTTTCCTGTATTACCTTGCTGAAATGTCACAAAGAATTTCTCAATGGATAAATAAGTCGTTGTGATAGATACCTGGAGGCTGGGGTGGCAGCCAAAGTCCAGCAGGGTTTTGACTACCTGCAAGTGGCCCTTGTTGACAGCTATGTGTAATGGAGTCTGCCTTCTCTTGTTCCTGGCGTTCAAGTCAGCACCGCCCCTCTGCAGCACCTCAATGACAGAGCCCTCATCACCAAAGGCTGCGTGGTGCACTGCCCGGTCTCCATCTTTGTCCTGAGTACAGAGACACACCCATATAATGACTCAGTGTTATGTCTGTGAGTGGATTTTTTTTTTTTTTTTTAACTTACGTGGGCTAAAATGCATTTAAAATAAGGAAGAATATGGATGAGAGGATTTATCTAATTAGACGCACCTCAGCTTCCAAGTCCACGTTGTGTTTGAGCAGCAGCTTTAGGACATCCACGTGACCGTTCTGACTTGCTGCCTGCATAGCAGTGTGTCCAGCGCACTGCCCGTTCACCTATAAACACATCAAGACTCAATGTGAGAATTATGGACGTGTGTCAGTGTCGTGTTTCATGTTTAGATGTCACATCTACTGAATTACACGTTCACCTGACGGGCTAAGAGATTGTCGAGGGTGTGTTTAAGCGTCTGTATGAGTGTACGTGCATGAACGGCTGGGTGTGCATGTTTCATCACCAACTGCAGTACTGCAAAAACTCAGAGCATAAATATTAATGTGGACTCCTTTGGGAGTCTCGAGACGTCTCTTGTCCTGGCAGGCGGATCACTTGGCCAAGCTCAGTGTGCTCAGCTTTAAGCAAATAATTCCACTGAAAGGCAGTAGGGCATCTGGCCAGCCTTCACCACTGACACACACACACAAGCACACACACATGCACACTCATTCACTCTCTCTTGCTCTCTGAGTGAAGACAGTATTGCAGACTTGATGTACCCAGTTCTCATAACCTACGCAGGGCACGGGCTTCTGTCCTGTGGCAAATGGGTGTTTTCCCTGGCCTCTAGCCTGTGTCAGAGCACAATCTGCAACCATATGGGGTTTGTAGATCTCAGCTTGATTCTAAGAGCGAATCAGGTCCGTGCTGCAGTGCACACCAATGCTCCTTGGTGCCTCCTCTGGGCCCAGCCTTAATGCCTTTCAGATTGAGAGAGGTGCAGGAGTGGGAGGATCTCAGAGCCCTTTCCTACGGGACTCTCAGCCTCCTCAATAAACTGATAGCAGTGCAGAGCACAGCGAGGGGTATTCCACCTCAATTATCAATGTACTCAGCCCATTTGCATCTACTTAACTGCAATTTTACTTTGTGTTCATCAAAAATGGCCGCTCACACCGAAAAATACTTCAAAGGAAACACTGTGCCTTGAGCACTTACATCCACATCAGGTCTCTTAAGGATGTCCTCCACCTTGGCAAGGTCTCCGTTGGCTGCTGCCTTCACTAGCTCCTCGTTGATGTCTCCGGACTCTTGTGTCTCAAATAGTTTCTTCAGTAACTGAGACAGACGCTCTGGCCAAACAGAGAGAAAACATCAGAAAACGATTGCGTGTAGATGTCAGAGAACAGGCAGCACTGAGGACAAAGAACTAAGATAACACTCTTTTTATGTCAGTGGTGCATGTTTATACATACCTCCAGAGGCGTTGCTGACAGCAGAGCCCGACGGGGCAATCTTTGTGACAGCGGCGGGATTGTACGTCCAGGAAGTTCCACAAACCTCGACCTTCAGGTCACTGTCGGAGTAGATCTGCTGCACACGGCCCACCTTGCCTAGAGTCTGTTGATAAATGTTGCGACAAATTCATTAGTATATGAAGGGCTGTTGTCTCTGGGCTATGTTCTGTGTAACAGAGCCTGTAAGTGGCAGTGGAAAGATGAAGGGAGATTGTTAGAAAGAGCAAAAACAGAGGGTGGAGGAAAGGATAAAGAGGAGACAATACAAACAAAGCAATTGTCCTAGACAGTGCAAAAATAAAGCTCGTGGCAAATATAAAAACTATATTACAGATTTAGGGTGTTTTCTCATTATTCAGAGGACATGTGCTTGCACGAGAAAGAAGATGGATATAAAAGAAAAAGACCCTTCTACTGGCTACGCTATTCTTCATCTATACAGGCAATACAGAGAGGAGAGAGCAAAATGCTTTCCAATTTTGAATCATATCATCTCAGCCCTGGCTATATGAGAAAGAGGCACTTTGAGTCTGTCGAGTCGGGTCTGGGGCTGTCCTGGAGGATGCCATCAATAATGGGGACTGCTGCAGTAGAGGCAGCAGCGGGCGGCAAACAGCCGTGGTTAGTGATCAAAGCTACAACCCATCTCAGGGTTTTAAGGCTCATTAGCTGCTGAGGGGGGCCAGTTTGGCAGGGACAAGTGGCATATTGGAGTAGACTGGCGTTACATAACCTAAGGCGTGCTGGGCAGCAATGAATAAAGTTCATAATAAGCAAAGAATCAAGTCAGCGTTGAGACAGAAAAAAGATAAATAAAAATAAAACGTCAGCAACGCATCCGTAGACTTATTTGAGGGGTGGAAGCGTGTCTTTGTATTGGAAACACTGTAACATTTCTTTAAAGAAAATGAGATACTGGCACTATGTGAGAACAACAGCAGTAAATTACACAGCTAGATGAATCAAGACTAATTTATAGAACTTTCTTGCACTGTGATGAAGTCTGTCAAAATCCTGATTTAAAAAAAAAAAATAATAAAATGAAGCTCTGATTTGCTCAGATCTTCCTGTAAGTACCTAAGATAACACAGATTTTTCTTGTCAACTTTAATGAAACCATCCACTGAAGTGTGGTTTAGACTTCAAGATGTTTTGTCACTCAGACAACTTTATCTACAGTGGATAATTTCATTTCAACACAACACACATTTCTAAAATGACTCTGCAGTTTTTAAACATAAAACCCATCATGCTGTCGACATAGTTCTGCTGAACATTTTAGATGCGTTCGTTAGCACAAAATTCCAAATGACATTTAAATAAAGGGTGAAGTGTGGTTCAATCTGCACGAATAATTGCGGACATCTTTCAGATTCTCACCGGGAGCATCGCCTCAGCCCACTCTCCGTGGCCTCTTTGTAACAGCTTGATGCGGTCGATGTCATAGCAAATCTGGACCAGGTCTCCCACTAGGAACTGGGAACTGCCTCCCTCTGCCCCAGCTGCTACTTCACCGCTGCGCACTACATTAGCCTTTGTCAGCACTGCTGGGTTGAATGTCCATCTGAGGATACAGAAATTAAGTAAAGCGTTCAAACTACTCGGGCTAATTCACTTACAATTCATAAGATACGACATCAGACCATGGATAGATCCAGAGCAGTCACATGGAATATCTGAGGATTTATAACTATGATTGAGTTATAAAAATGAAAGAAACACATTGTTTAAAAAATGCCTTTGATCAATGTCAGACAGAGTAGTTTGACAACATTTTTATGAATACTAGAGGCAAGCCACTTTTTATGACATATTTTACTGCAAACTGACCACTATTTTTTAGAGAGTCTCTTCTCTCAAGTGTTAAAAACCATAATTTCATCTTATGATGAAAATGTACCGAGAAGTGTTTGGCAGCTTTTGACCGGACTGAACTCAATACATGGAAAACTATGCTGAAAAAAAAAAAAAAAAAAAAAAAAACGATGGTCCCACTCACTGCCAGACAATAAATCTGAGCCGGTCCATTTACAGACTCACCTGTTCCCACTTGGGTACTGAACGACGATATCATGATCTTCATCGATGCCACATACTGTGCCGGTGGTGGTGAGCGTCTCAAACATGCCGTCAGTCCACCCACCGTGGCCATGTTGGAGGGACTGAACAATCTCTAGGTCTAAATCGATGTTGACCAGGTCACCAATCTGGAGACCGCCAGGATTTCTGTTGCCATTCTGCTCACCTGGGAGATAAAGGTGAAGTCAGCTCTGTTAACGGTGACATGGCTACTCAAAAGTGTATCATAAACAGTGTTCATTTTGAATGTGCAAGTGGTTTTAAACAGCATAGAGAGACAAAGAGTAAAAGATATTTTAGCTAAATATTTTCTGATAAATCTGTGAAAAAAATAGTACTCCAAAACCGTAAGTACTTATGTGGTAACAAGAAGAAAAAGCAGGAACTTCACATCAGCAGTGCTGCTATCTATGTATAATGATTATCAAACCTAATGAGGGACTTCCGCTGCAGTGAGACAATTCATTCCAGGAAGTCTTGGAATACTGTAACTGCATGATCAGAGCCTGTACCCGGTTTTGGCAGCCAAGTGACTATGTAGTGCAGCCATCTAGTGGCCAAACAGAACTCACTACAAGTGAAACTATCCTAATGCCCTTGAATTCACTGCACCAGAACGATAGGTGAGAGAATTGGTGCAATAATGACGGCGGGCACACATCAGTGACTTACTTACCTAAAACGGGACAGTGGTCTCTGTAAAAAGAGCCCCCTTTGGCATCCTGGACACATTTCAGATCCGACTGAGAGAGAGAGAAAAGAGGGAAGGGGTTAGATAATTACCCAGGGTAATTCCATTAGTGGAGGGGCATGATGATCATGAATAATGAAGCTGAGAATTTATACACTTAAAGCTGTAGTGTCAGTGTAGTTTGTCTGGAAAACCAACAATATCGGTGCCCTGAGGGTAAGTCAGGACAATGAAACACTACATCGCTACAGAGAGAAGGCATCATATCATTTGTGATGACTCAGATGCGCAGCCACTGTGGCAGAGTTAGAGGGCAGAGATGATTGTGAGGCAGAGCAAACATTCCTCTGAACTGATGGAACACTTAAGTCCTGACTACAACAAGTCCCAACAACTTAGTAATAACTCAAGTCCCACTATATGCAGCCAGGAGGGCACTTTTGATCTTATGATGCTTTGTGCACAAAGCAGCCATTACAAAACATGAAAAGGTGTCGCTGCATTTGAAACACACACCACTAATCTGCAGTCCCTTTGTATCCGTTTTTACCAGGATTTGATCACTGTCTAAATAACAAACAAAGCCAAAATAAAACTGTCAAATTGGGAGGTCTAATCCATGATCGACTTAATCCAGAGGCAGATGCCATCGACCTACCTATTAGCCCATTAGAATAACAAAGGACAAATCTGTTCTGAGACAGCGAAACCCGATTGGCCTCTTTCGAAAAAAGGCAAGGGCAGTCTCCACCAATGAGGAAGACGCTTTTCATTTGAGACGCGTGTGTAGCTGCTCCTGCAATAACCCCAAGAGAATGTCCCCCTCCTCTAAGGTTGACCTCCATGTTCACTCTCTCCCCCTAAAAAGCGGAAAAGAACAGCTTGCCTTTATCATGCAGATACCTTCCCCTTCCAGCTGCCTGTACAATGGCGCTTTACTCATGCTGGCTGCGTGGCTCTGACAAAGGCCTGGCAGCAATAGAAAGAGCCTCGGCCCTGCGGTCAAACACAAAAGCCACCTGACAGCTGATCTTTTGTGAGACTCAGTGTGTGTGAGTGAGTGACTGAGCGTGAGGGTCAGGCTGGAAGTTTGCTCACCATTCCCTCAAAGCCAACTCTGTACAGGTTCTTGGCCCCATTGTCCCACAGTACGTAGGCAGCGCTGTGAGGGCTGGCTGCACTCCAGTCCTGGATCTCTGTCACCTGTGGAGGAGAAGCAGGGATGAGATGAGAAAGACAGAAAAGGACACACTGAAAGCATTGAAAGGATGTTTTGTGTTGTAATCAGAATTTCACGAACATTTCGAGTGTGAAAAAGGTTCTGACTGGCAGCATATGAGTACTGTTTAAGGAAATATTGACCAGGATGGGATACTTTTCTTACTGGGAGGTTTCAAGCAGATGTTTTTCATCTGAAAACTCTTATAATGATAGAAAATATGATACTTTATTGATCCCTGTAGGGAAGTTATCTTTTCAAATTGAAGGTCAGAGTGAAGGTTGAACTACAGAACAGAAACCCTGAGGCCAAGTATTCAGCGTTGAGCTCAAGACAATGAAATGTCTACAGTCTGCAAACACAAAAAGATGAACTTGGACTCCTTTAGTTAAAGAGTCCAACACCATTTAGCCATGTACAAGGTATCAATTTACACTCTCAGGCTCACAGTTTCAGTTTTATGTACCACTTTTATCCAACATGGTGATATATTGTGCATGCGACAGAAGGAAGCAAAGTAGTTGGCAAGCTGATGTAGTAAATCTATAAATGGTTGTGTCAGATGCTCTGTAAGTTGCACATTCAGTGTTGTGACTCCAAAGAAAATTAAATTCATCAACTACTGAGAAATAACAGAACTGGGAGTCATCAAGAACAAATATGATTAGGCTTTGATTCTTGAGGTAGCAATTAGATTTTAATTCGGTTTTAATTCTCCCTGCATCACAATTTTACGGTCAATACTAAACCTTTCATCGTTTTATTTTGTTTCACCAGTTGGGAATGGTTGTGAAATCTCCAAGAATGTTTTAATTTAAACTTTTGCAACCGTTACTGTATTTGTTTGCAAAGAAAAACAAGACACAAGACAAAGGCGAGCCCAAGTTCAGCCAGACCAGAGACAGAGCCTGCGGGAAACGTTGTTCATCAGGGCAAGCAACTTTTGACACAGGAACTTCAATCCAAATTAGCTGCAGTTGTTATTCTGCTAATAAGGTATTATTAATAAGTCTGGCTACAAATGATTAGCTGCCTCATTGCTGATGAAGTCAGGAAGGTTCAAAACATCTGTATGTGTTTCCATCACTTAGGATTATGGGGGTCCCAACTGTGGTCGCCTCTTCATTGTTAAGCTATGTGGAACATACCGACAGACAGTCCCTAATTCCTGCCTCCCACTGTTTCTACAGAACTTTGAAGCGCTGCTGTGGGAAACGCTCGTCACAAAAAAAAAAAAGTTAGCTGTTAGCACTCCTTTCATTACAGAAACCCAAAGATGATTAAATAAATTAAAATCACTGACCCTCTTCCCACAAAGATACAAAACCTTGAACTACTCACCGACAGAGGGAAGCTAAAGAAAAGGACTAAAAGCTGCTCTCCTGACTCTCCACAGTGAGGTGAGTTGGTAATGTGATGTGTTAATGTGTTCTCCCTTTTGCTACACTGAACTCCTAAACTTGAATTAAAAATATGAAGACCCACTCGTCCAGCATCAAAGTGATCAAAATCACCAAGGCTTTTTCGGGCTCGTCTCCAGTTAGCACTTGCTGTATTACATTAAGACTAATACTCGGCTTTTGTAAGGAGAACCAGCTCATAGCTTTTGGCTAAAAATTTGTCAAGGGCACTGTGAGCCGGGGAAAAAGTGTGTGTTATAAGCATAAATATGCAATGAGTTATGAATGGGCGGCTCCAAAATCAATTCAAATTTGGAAGATAAAGTTGCAACTGTCACATGGCACAATTCTCTCTCTATCACACGCAGCGCGATGCTTTCATCACATTGAGAAAGTGTCAAGAGAAGAGCTATATTGGAGTAAATGAATTCTTTAATTAAAAGCTGTGCCTTAAGTAAATACAGAAATCAAATCGTTAAATTATTTTCAGGCCCCTTACAGAGGTAATTGATTAATGGGCCTTAGGAGGTAATATTCATGCTAAACTAATGGAACATCTAAGCTGCAGGACATGCAATAGCAGTTTTCTGGAGAGCATATTGCTTACAGCATCATAAAACAGTAATGAGATATGCCATTAAATAACACAGCAAAATGAAGTCTTAAATTGCCTGGAGGGACTCTTAAATTGAATACTCTGGGGTCTGGACCAGAGTCAAAATACAAGCACTTTACAGCACATTTACAGCATAAATCTAAATAGACTGTGCTAAACAAATGCAACCTCATCAGACATTGTATTACTTTCTAATGATGTATTTAAGCCTGGAATAACCTGCAGCAAGGAAGTCTGTTTATAGCCTCAGTAAAGATATAAAAGAATCAGCAGAATGAAACCGAGGAATAAAAGGTTCTCTGTGACATATTCTAGTAGTCCGTACTTCATATTATAATTTCTATACTAATTATGCTGTGATACTTTTCCAACATATTGCGCAGTTTTTGAAAATCCTCGAGGAGGCCAACCGCTTGTCAACATAACATTTACGAAGGATTCAACACGCCGGCCTATATTTTCCACTAAATCCAGATTTTTGACAAAAGCTGCTGAAGTTTAACAACAAGGATCATTTATGATTCTTCACTTATGGATAATTATGCTGAAGCTTTCTCTCAAATGTCACTGTGTGTTTTTAATTCTCGATTTTCTATTGAATTTTTAGTGGCAGAAGCCACAAGAAAAGAACACACTGAATAATACATACACTGAATTGTCAGTGTCCAGCTACAGGTGGCTGATAAATATAGTGATACAAGACAAGATATTGATTTTGTTTATTGTACTATGCATTACAATGGATTTAAAAATAAAAGGATATCATTTTCCTGAACTGAAAAAAAGGCTGCACAGATATTATCTAGTTATATAGTAAGTAAAACTGGACGATTCTCGTTTGCCTACAATGTGTTCATGCTACAAACATGTTGAGTCAGCCAGTGCCCTTCCTGTTTTGGTTAAGGCTCCTGCATATTTCAAATCATCATATCCTGGGATGCGAGTCTGTTTTTTCCTCCGTTATATTGTTTAGGGAAAATCCTTGATTTTCTCAAATATGCAACCCTTAAGGGTGGTCATGCTCCCTTCAGTGGCACACACGTGGTTGTGATGGTTGTGATGGCCTCTGGCAGGCTCACAAGGCCAAGTCTGCCTGCATATTTTAGAGCTGCATCACTTGGCAGTTATGTTCATTCAGCAAGAAAAAATGAAAATATATCTATACACTCGTGAAAACTACACTCTTGGCCTTTTTTTTTTTTTACTTTTAGCCTTATTCACTGCCAGACTTACTGGACATTACAGTACTTTTCCTAGTTGGTCACCTACCTTTCCTCTCCTTCCGTTGCCTCCATCTTGGTCTTCCCACTGCCAGTCCACTCCTCTCACCACCCGGCCACCAGTGAAGATCCCTCTGGCTGTGATTTTCTTTGACTTGCGACGTGATTCCAGAAGT
Organism: Protonibea diacanthus; assembly: GCA_028641955.1. Classification (NCBI taxonomy): domain Eukaryota; kingdom Metazoa; phylum Chordata; class Actinopteri; family Sciaenidae; genus Protonibea; species Protonibea diacanthus. Next base: position 16,262,573 of record CM053988.1, on the reverse strand, counting down.
ACTCTGCTCAGATAAAAAGATCCCAAACAGGAGCAATTATTTTCATCTGGAAGTTTAATCAGTCACTGTCAAATTGCTCAACAGTAGCTGCTTACATGGGCTCTGAATACATGTATTAATTTACTGTTTTTCAGTTACTAGCCCTGAAGAGGCTGAATATTCCCTGAAGAGGGGATGTCAGTGCCTCTCTCCTGCTACCCAGTGTCCCCAAGCAGCCGTTACCTGTGTGTCTACTGCTCTGGAGTCAGGATGTAAATTACTTTCAGCAAATAGGTGAAAACTCTTACTGCTAGCACTGGGCCTTAACGGCATCTAATCTGCTGTACCAACAATGCAGTTCTTGACAATCATTATTCGGCTGTCTCAGCATTGGGGAAAACTGATGTTTGATGACAGCAAAACAAATCAAACCAGAAGCATTTATCGGAGTTGTGAGCAACACATCATTACTGACCTGATCTTTTCAGTTCACTGAAATCGCAAACATTTCACAGCAGCCCGAGCACAGAGATGAGGTTTCGAGGTCAAAATTTATTTTGACTTTCTACTGCTTTTTAAGCAGTTAAATTCAAGGAAGAAATTGGGTGGCAGGTGTCATGTTGTTACATTACGAATAACAATTGTGCGTGATATTCACACCTCACTGCCGATTCCTTCCCTTCTCATCCATACCTAACAATCCTGGGAATGGAAATGCAAATGAAAAGGCAGTAGTTTAGCAGTCAAAAGCAATTTTTACATTTTTACGTTTTTAATATCACTATAATACTGTGAGCTGCAGTTTAAACTCTGGCTTAGCCACGGGCCTAATGAAATGAAAAAGAAATAGCAAATAAAACATCCAGCTGAGCTCTAACCATCAAACAACAATGTGAGCCTTGATGTTAGACACGGCAGCTGGACAGTGCAGGTCTAACCAATGCAAACAGCTTGGGGCCTCTAACCACTCCCTCTTCAGCAGTTAGTGACAGAGTCTAATGTGGTGTAACAAAACACCCCACCACGCTGTCGGAGCAGTGTGAGCTGGGGAGACCTCCAGCACCCATTGTGCATTATGCAATGTCTGTCTCGGGGGAAATGAAGTCGTACTCAGTTGAAAAGGCTGCCAGCTGTTGGGCCATGTGTTCATTTACTAAACTATGGTGTTTGGCTGAAATAGGCCTGAAATGGATGGCGCATCATCACAGTGCTGACAGTCTATGCGATAACACAGACGAGTGCAACTTGTGGAATTTAGCGAGTGTGCATGCTTGCTAACAGGTCCAAATAACGCATTTAAAATCTTCTAAATCAGATCAGTGACTGATCTGATTGCTTGTTTTCTTTTTGTAGAGGCAGCTTCTCTAAACACACAGAGTAAATCTGCCTTCAACAATCTGACTCAACCTTGTCTGTACATGTATTACTTAGTAATAATACTTCTACTTTCCACACGCCATGCCTTAAACATTGTTTCTACAAGAAACTTTCGGTCATTTTTTCAGGACCTGAGGGTACATACACATAATCTTACCGCTGATCATGCCCCAGTTTGAAGTTTGCCCTTAACCGTAACCGCCTTCACAGGGAAACACCTTCACACTAAGGTGCGTTTATTGTGAGGTACGTGCAGAAAGTGCAGCCTTCATGTGGATGCTAGTTTTACACAGTGACATGAGCTTCCAGCGGCAAGTAAAGAGCAAAAGAGAAAACAAAGGGGCTCCCACTGTGATAATGAGTGACAGAATGACTCCAGGCAAATAGTGATAAATAAAGCAAGATGAAGCACAAGGGATTGCTGCAGGAGCGACTGAATAAAGTGAACACAGGGCTGTACATGTCTAGTGTTAGTCTTTGTTGTTACTAGTATTATTATTATTATCCTATATTATATGACACACACTAAGTATATTGAATTCCTCAGGAAACTGTTTTGCATAGTCATGTAGGGAAAAGTTTATACGTTTATCATTTACAATTATGTTTTCTGCACAGGTAAAGCGCTAAATTCAGAAATTTGACAGTCAGCTGCAAAGCAGACTTTTTAATCTATGTGGACTTCACATTTCACGAGCACGCAGCCTTCTGAAGACATTAATAGAAAGACAACAACAATCTAGGAAATCTGCTCAAAGAAAGTATAAATCTATAAATGCGAAGCAGAGCATTAATATAATTTTTAAAAAGGTCTGACTGCATCTTAAAACGAGGCTGAGTTGTTGCCTGGCAACTGAGGGTTGGGAGCATAGAGATAGATTCTGTCTGCCTGTGAGGCAGGGTGCACAAAAGACTTCTCAAATGTCACACACACACACATAAAGAAACGTAAAGCCAAAATGGTTAGACCGGCCAATCACAACGCAGCGCAGGGACCAGGTCATCGGCGGGTCTCAGGTGAGGCGCGATAATGGTAAATGTTGCTGGGTTAACTAACCTCTCACTGCCCGGGGTGGTGATCCTGAAAAACCGGTGTCTCAGGTGATGCTTGTCTCCATGGTAACAGGTTGTGCAGAGGTCATAATTGGCGCACTCAGCACATTTCCAGCGAATACCAATGATGGGCTGTTGACGGCAGGTGTCACACATAGTTCCATCATGCTTGATGCCTGAGGAGGAGATCAGTTAGCCAATGTTAACAAAGTAGTATTGTGTGATGGTGAATGAACTTTTCAGCATTCAGCTAGACACACCTTGCATGTACTCTATCTGTGAAATAAGTACACTTATTCTTATACATCTGACACCAACTGTATGAAACTTGTTGATATTCATCGTAGCTTTAAGGAGGGCTATATTCATTCTCACAAAGTCCTACACCTTAATGTAAAAGCAGCTACGACTACTAACTACTCCTGATCCTATGACGGCATCATCAGGTGGAGAAAAAACTGAATGGAGCCTCTCAATGTGATTGCACAGGGGTGTAATGCAATGAAACCAGACAATTATGAAGTGGGTCTTCAATAATTTATATCCATGCTTACCCAAACAGTGCAAGCAAGGGTTTCTCCTCTAAATGTGCAATTTGGAGTCTCAAGCTATGCATATAGACCTATTCTTGCCTTTGAATGTGCATATCTTGCATCTCTCATAGCTTATTTACATACCCTGCAGCTGCATGCACCCTGTTACATGTGTCTGATTAGGCAGGCTGTATTTAAATACTTTTTAAACAAACAGGAGCAGGCAAGCACAACTTATGTGCTGCTTCTGAGATCTACTTTATACACTGAAAGTCTCTTCAACAACCGATTTTAAATGGCAGAGCCTATCTTTTCATTTCAGCAACAACCAATTCATCCTATTGTCTGATGATCAATCCCCTTTCCTGCACCCACCAAAGCTCCACAATGAAGGTAAATAAAAGGCCCAATATGTTTTATGTTGTGCATGACTCAGACACTTGTCTTAAATGAGTCTCACATGAAAAAAAACAACTTATGTGAAGTTACCTGTTGGAGCGCTGTCTAGTATCCTCACGTCGTAAGCACCAGAACAACGGTAGTTAGCAGCCGTACCATTATCCCAGACAACAACCACCTCCTCTGGACTTTCAAAACTCCTGACGGTGCCAACATGTCCCTCTCCACCATCCTGCTTCCCCCACTTCCAGTCGGGTCCGCGGACCACTCTCGCTCCTACTCCTTCCATCATCGCCCGGTTATTCCTGCCGGTGGTCATTTACGAAAAGAGAAACAATATCTCGCAATGCCACAGGAATTAGTTCGTTAGACGGCGAGCTAGGCTAGACTTGACTAGGCTTGGATATCGGTGCTCTTGGTGGACAGTTTCCAAATGCAAGTGCAAGCAAGTCCCAACAGGAAAGAGACTGGAACAATCCACAAAAGCTAGCCTGCGAGCTAAGTTAGCTACCTAAGGAGGCTGTTGGACAAAAACTATTCCCACAAGCTAACGTTAAGTGTCAGCCAGCGTTGCCTCTGAGAGAAAGAAAGCCTGTTACCCTAAAAGCCTGTTAAGTAGCCACATTGCTAGCTTATCCAGACCCCCAGTACTCAGCAAGCTGGCTCTCTCCTCCACTCCACACACAAGAATGCCACCTCTTCAACTTAGCAAGCTAGCGAGCCGAGTTGCTAGCTATCGCAATGCTAGCACGATAAACCTCTCCTGGCTAGCAAGTCCTTATCGTTTGTGGTAACTGTAGTCCTTTTTTTTAGGTGGCTGTTTTAATCCTTATTGTTGTTGTGCGTGGGGCTGAAAATCCATCTACGGTGCTCCTCTTTGTCAGCCAGAGATGGTTCCCCGGAGTCAACTCAGAATAAACGCGTCGCCATTATTGTCAATCATCGTTCAAGACCTCAGACGAGCAACAACTAGCTACGGAGGTAAACGGCAAAGCCCGAAGACTCGAGGCTTGGAAAACAAGCACGAGTCCGGCCCCACGGCGTGCGTGCGCATGTTCAAGACCATTCCCAGCTCAGTGTATGGAAAAATACATAATCTCAGTGTTTTAACCCTTTTAGCATCCAGATGAAGATACTTGTGGATATGTTATTGAATGTATTTATCAAGCACCCTTCAATCAGAACAATATGTACAGATAAGTAAACATCAAAACAATGTTTGAGTGTATTTACCCTGTACACATCTTTTATTTTTGATACTGTTTATACCTTCTATATTTGCCACATTTATATTGTTTATATATTTTAGATTTGCCATATTTTTTAACTTGTATTTATATTTTATATTTAATGTACTATATTGCTGTTTGGACCAGGGATATGAGGGAAACACCATTTCAGTTCTCTGTATGCCCTGAACACATGGCAGGATTGACAATAAAGTTGACTTGACTTTATTTAAAATTAATTATTTAGAATTATTTAAACCAACTGAGACATAATTTGCATTACGTTTACACTGACATTCTTGACCAAGATTGCACAATGTACATTTTTGCACAAGTTGCAATATAGAGTTTATATGTGTTTTTTGTTTATATATATATTTTTTTATTTCTTACATAGATAGAACAATATGTTCTTCCTTCACTTAAACTTTAATTGTATTTATTCTATGATTATACGCTTTAATTTGTATGCCTGTTTTGTGTTTGTTATTCTTGTAACTGCAGCTGCAACACAAGAATTTTCCTCCATCTATCTGTCTAATACAAATATATATAATAGTATACTACACATTGGACTGTGCAGCTGTCTGACCATGACCCTGGTGAGGCTAAGCGGTTACAGATAATAAATGGATGAATAGCTATTAATATTATTAAAATCAGAATCACTTTTATTGGTCAGGTAAGTGTACACACACAGAGACACACGCGAGGAATGCGACTCCGGTTACACTGGTTCTTGTGTTATTGTGTAGGGATTGCACCTGACACTGTGTCTGGTTTAGCTGTTCAACAGAGTGATGGCTTGTGAAAATGTTGCTGTGACTTGTCGTTTCAGTATGTAGTGTTATGTAATTGGCACATTCAACCAATATATTTGTCTTTTAAATGATTTATTCATTGATTGGTCATTAATTAGTTGTATTTTTTCCAGTAGTACATTCAAACACCATACAAACATTCAGCTAGAACACCTGAGCGATCTATTACTGAGTGAAGACCACTGAGTCCATTGACAATACTCTGGGCAGCTTACGATGATTTAATGTTTACTTCAGAGCCAGTGACTCCAAAGTCCAGAAGATGAGGTAGACGGGGACACTTGTATGTTTATCTGTAACTACTATCAACTTAAAAACATGGTGTGCAAAATAATATTCATCTTTAACTCCCAATCCAAATGATGATGCATATTTTAATAATAATCTGATAATATCAAAACAAGTTTAAGGTAAGCTACTTTTCAAACCTCTGGTGGACTTGAATTAAAATAGCTCATTACAGGGCCTGTTTAAGGGCCAATGTTTTTCACACTGTGCATAATAAAATGCATCATGTAATCACAATATAATCAGAAAGTAACAAAAAAAAAACTTTAGACTTCTCTCTACTAGACGGGGCCCTCAAGCTTAGGTAATGACGCAGTTGTTGCCTCAAGCTCCCTCTCTCATCTTTAGTGATGCATACAGTATTAACAAACACAGTTTCAGTTAATTAAATTACCACAAATTAATTGCCACACTGTGAACCTGGAGTATCTGGGCCCCCTGCGGGTGTGTAGCCCCTGGGGCTGTGGTGGTGTGCTTTTCCAGTACTGCCATGGACTACCACTGCAGTAAATGATCAATATTAAGAAGCTGAAGGTGTTCAGTGATGCTGGTGCTGGTCTTTGCAAATACCAACTTAATTATCTTTTGGCTGAGTTGTGTCACACTGAAGGGAAATGAAGGGAGAGGAGGACTACAGGGCCTCCAACTCCAGTTCCGCATGGTGCACATCACCCATGCTGACAGCAGGGGGCGACTGACTGACGGACTGACTGTGATAGCCGGTCAAAGAGCGCCACCGCTCGCTGATACACACACACACACACACACACACACGGACACACACACACATATATATCTCCCCACATCAGGTCCCCTTGACTGTCTCCTTCACACGGTGGGCTCCGCAGGCAGACACACAGCTGACTTTGAACCGAGCTGGCCGCTGTCCTTACAGTACGGGTGAAAACAGGGACCTTGCAATGATCTCGCTGGACTTCAATTTCAACATTTTGACGAGGGACCTGTCACATTATCTGGAAAATCAAGTCAAAGTTGGGCTGTTCGGTTCGGGTGTAGGACTGTCTCTGGTACTGGGCTTTAGCGCAGCGTACACCTGCTACTATCTGGTCTCGGTAGCGAAGGTAAGAACCGTTAACGTGTGGTTTAACGTACATAACGGCTGTTTTTAACGGGCCGTTACTTGTAGCCTTGTAGCTCAGGATGTTCAATTACAAATCTTTTGTTTTTATTCAATTTAAATGGAGGAGCATCACCACCACCACAGCCATGCGACCACTTGATACCAAGCCGGTGCATTTGCTGCTGATGGAGACTGCATCCGTCTGCCGGTGTGTGCTAACCGTTACACCGCCTGCACATGTGAAGGGTGGACCTCTCTGGCAGCTAGACGCTCATTTTGAATCAGCATAATCACCTTGAATTATTATTATTATTATTATCATTATCAAGCTACACCCATGTGTAACTGCATTACGCCAAGTTACAGTTAAACGTCGGCGTCGACTATGCTAAGCTAGCGTTACTGTACGCCAGCTAGGAAAGCCGGTAGAGCCGGCAGAGAGCGTTTATGTAACGCATGCTAACAGGCGAAGCAGTGCTGATTTTATGTAATGTTTAATCAGTTTGTTTATCATACATGAGCTTAATTATGATTAGGATAAAAACAGATTTAAAATATTACACATAAATCTGTTTAAATCGAGCGTTTCCAGACAGAAACGCAACATTTTCGTGATTAACTTTAAAATAAAAGAGGAGGCTCAGTTAATCTGTATTGTTAAATATATATAAAATCACCATGCCCTAACGTGTTTTAGGCTATTTGTTTGTATTATGCAGGGATGGTGCATGCCAAACGTTTATTAGCAGTGTGTGAAAGGTTCATGAAGATGTGTTCATCTCATATACTTTACAATTTAATGTCAGTAGTAAGAGTATTATTTGCAAAAAACAGATAAAAGCCACCCTTAAAATGAATAAACCAACACCAGTTTGATTGATTTTACATGATAACAAAACGTGATTTATGATAATTAAGACAATATACGATATCATAACACCCAGACACCAGTTTTATTGATATAACCTGGAGGGCATGTCGAAGAAAATTAAATAAAAACAGAGATATCTTTTTTTGTAAATCATCCCTTAATTTGCAGAGGGATGCTGAATATGTAATCATGTATTACCACTCTGTTTTGTACATTTTAATGTTTTGAGATCTTCATCAGAAGATTTGATGTAAAGTTTAAGAAAATTATTTAGTTTTTTGCAGCATATGATGTAACATTATACAGATCAAAGCTAAAAAGTGTTTTATTGCAGTGATGGATCTACTGTCATATTAACTAACGTCAAATTAATCAATCCCTGAGTGTGAAAAAACAAATCATAAACAAGTGCCACACTTCATCCGCCTGTATTTTGCAGAAGCCACAGCTCATCTCAGGGGGTAAGAAGTTTTACCAGTTTCTGAGGGAGCAATGTCCGGTGGTGTCAGAGACCTACTACCCCACCTTTTGGTGCTGGGAGAGCCGTATCCAAACTCTGCTGAGACCATTTGTCACAGCCAAACCTGGGGTCGTCTACAGAAAGTAAGTCCTCACCATGACTGACATACTAATTACCCATCACACAAGATTTTTTTATTTTCCCAAACGGAGTCAAAAAGGTCACATCCAGTAAAGGATAAGTGTGACGCATGCAAGCTAGTAAGTTCACCTTTGACATAGTGGCAGTAAAGAACTTTATTATGAAACTTGAAGTCACTGAGAAAATGCCAGTGCCTTTTTCTTGATGTATTTCTGACCAGTTTCACAACTGGAAACAAATCCCAGTCTTATTCTTAGCCAGGACTCAGCAGCTCAGAGGAGAAAGAAATCTTTTGTGCCATGACGTTGGTTCGGGCCTGCCTGCTCCTTGATAATGTGCATTCTGTTGAAGATTAATTGGCACTGCATTCCAGGCCTCCTACACACATAAAAGAGATTTAAATTAATTAAGAGCGGCTTATTTTTCATTATTACTATTTATTACTTATTTATACCGGTCGCACAGCAGCGATTTGACTTGGCACAACAGGAAAAACCCCGGTGGATTAATAACAGTGATAGTGGACCAGCACTCACAATAGCAGGATGTCCCCCAAGTTTCCTGCTGTGACATGTCAAAATGTCTGCTGTGCAACAGGTCCATTGTTCCTTAACACAGAAACTAAAGCTTAAAGCAACTAAACATTTAAATTGATTCATTTAAAATCAATTAAGACGGATACAGCCTTTTATTTAACCGTCTTGGGTCCAAGCAATTGATAGGGCCACTTAAACAGACGGTTAAGTTTAGACACTGGATCAAAATTTAAGATTGTGATGATTGATGTTCTTTTTTGTTGTTTTTAATTCTTAGAAGTCTCATCATTTGTCTGTCCCAAGGACATTCACAGACATGCCTCTGCTTTTGACAGTCTGTTATCAAAACGTGGTAAGACTGATGGTCACATTCGCTGGAGTTATTATCACATTTCCTCCGGGGACAACAGGACCACCCTCTCTACTCCACCCCCCCATAATGAAATTAACCAAGGTTGCCCCAAGGACAGGACACCGTGAAAACTGTCCTATTTGTCGCCGGCTGTCTGGGTGAAATTTCACTCATCTCATTGTCCGAGAGGAGGATTATCACCAGGTCCCCTCCCACTCTGTGCGTTGGTCACTGTGGATTGGCCCCCGCTGGCTTTTAAGTCTAGCCTCAGGTGTATATTTCATGGCGGTTCTGTAATTTCATGCTGATGTCTTTACCATTGGCCGGCCAACTTGGCTTACTGGCTGCTGCGTGTGTGCGCAGTGCAGGTTTTAAAATGCACTAGCACTGGGACTGAATGACCTCATCTGCAAGGGTAGGGTTGTATAACCCAGAAATTGATTGATCATAAGAGCCCATTGGTGCAATGCCCTCCTCCTTATCTTAACTTGCTGTGTGTTGCAAAGCACGCTGACAAGATGATTGCAAGAGCAATGAGATGGCTGTCACTGATCGTTCTGCTCGCATATCCGCTTCCCATTTGGCAGTGCTTGTTGATGGATACATGGAAGTAATCATGTCAACTGGAAATGAGCAGAAAGTATTAATTGTGTTGGAGTATTTAGCTGTTAATGACCACTAACACAAATCTAATGTTAATTTTCAGCCTTTTTTCTCACCCCTGTTGTCCTGTGTGTGCGCTCGAGTGTTTGCATGTGTTTGAATGAGACAAATGAATAGATATGCAGAGGTACAGATAGAGGATAATGTTCAGAGGGATCCTCGTTGCTGAGTTGCGTGTCCCGCTCCTCTCTGCAGTGAGCTTATTAAGGCAGCAGATGGAGGACAGATCTCTTTGGATTGGTTTGACAACGACGACAGCTTCTCTCATCCCGACCCTGCCACCAGGCCTACGGTCCTCCTTCTTCCCGGTCTGACCGGCACCAGCCGAGAGTCCTACATTCTGCACATGGTCCAACAGAGCCGGGATCTGGGATATAGGTGGGTGGTCTTGGCCCGGAGAACCTGGCTGACGTCCAGCACTTGAAGCACACACTCAGGGCACTAAATCACGCTCTCTGTGCATTATGCTCTAATTTGTCATTCGTCTAGCATACAGATATTTTGCCCAGTCGATGCCAGAATACCTCAGCAGTCGTAACAATATTGATTAAAAGGTAATATACCCCCTTCTGCAGGGATTTTGTAACTATTATATAATGGGTGCATGAGTGACAGGGGCTTGGGGTTATTTCAGGAGAAGTGCACAAATAAAGTGGGCAGCGAAGCTTTGTCAAGAATTGCTTTTGTAAATAGCCAAACGTAGCACACAAGCCTGAAGAGTTGCAGAGGGAGGCAGTTTTTTTTCCCCTCCTCCTTTCTCCCTCTGCAATAGGTCCTTTCACTGTGTTCTCTGCACTCATTCTTTCACCTAGATTTGGGAAGGCATGGGAAGAGAGCCGGCAAACTCAGCATCTTCCACCCCTCACCCCTGTCTGTGTAGCTTAATGAATTACAGCTTATCCCGGTACAAGCTTTGCAGCTTAGCCCAGACCAGCTTCCGAGTCTATGCTGCAGTGTGTGTTTAAGCACCCCCTCCCCACCACCGCCAGCATCACCACCTCCCTATGCTTTGGCTCCAACACCCCCATCCAGTCCCGCCCCTGCTGCTGGGTTACACTGATAGAAACAGCAGGTCTGACTCCAGATAATAGATGACTGCATCTATGATGTGGGGTGAGGAGGCACGACGATGCCTTCGCTGTACAATATATAAACGAAATGCTCTTCACACAGCTGTGCGTCTCTGCACACCTCATCATGTTTTTTGTTTTTGTTTTTTTTTTTTAAGTAAGGAACATTTCTTTAAAGGTATTTGGGCCACCGTGTTCTTTTGAACATGCTAAGTCGGTAACTTGTAGCGACAGCAAAGAAAGCAAGCCGACTAGAGATTGTTTTCCCTTGTACACATGGGATTTTGCACTTTTTATTATTACCTAGCTTGCCATTTATTTTCTGCATCACCTGAAAGTATGTCCACAAGGTCATACACACTCAAACTGCTTGCATCATCCGAATACTTACACATTGTAAAGGCCGTCTCACCAGCTAAGCTACTGTACAATACGCACTGATACAGTTAGTACGCTGTTTTCTGCCAAGAAAAAGGAAAAAAATAGTACAAACATGTCTGGGCAAAGAAGGGAAAAAGGAAATTCAGTAAAATTTTAACAGTAGCGGATTGCTTATTTGAAAACATAACTAAATGATGACTAACACGTTACAAAAAACATATTCTCTGCACTTTGTACCCAAACACCAGTTACAAGTTACGATTATTTTCATAATAACTATTATTTTCTCTATAAATTGTTTAGCCTGTAAAAATGTCAGCAAAAAATGATGATCACGTGTTCCTAGAGCACATGATGACATCTTCAGATGTCTCGTTTCAGCCTCTAATCACTTTTTAGCTTCAAAATTGCCTTAACGATTAATCGATTGACAAAATATTTGCTAGTAGGTTTGTGTTGATCAACCAGTCGCCTAATTGACTCACCATTTCTGGAACTTGTTTCATTTACAATCACTATTTAAATAATTTACAGGCGTGTATGTTTTGTTGTATTTCAGATGCGTGGTATTCAACAACAGAGGGGTTTCTGGTGAAATGCTGCTGGTAAGAAGCTTCAGCCTATCATTCTTTGTTATTTCATTTCTTCATTTGTCTTGACCGTCTTCAGAAAGAAACCAACAAGATAGCCGTTAAGGGCAGTTGGTTTTCCCATTCGTCGGTACGACAGCTTCCCAGTAGTGTCGTCCTTTTCATTGCTTCAGCCAGCACAGAGTACGTCTGCTCCACACGTGTTGCAAAGCCCACAGGGAGCCTTAGCGGACGCTGCACAGACATTGTTGTTGCACAGCGGGGATTAAGTTGCAAGCAGATACTGTATTTTAATGCCGATCCACAGAAATATGACCTCGCCGAGCACGTGCTGTTCCAACACCTGGCTTAATCTGTCCTCTTACACCTAGGTATATTTAGCCAACAAAATGGGCCCCAGCTCCGAGCGCGCCCACTGTCTTTCACGTCTCGGAACATTCTTTACGGACGTCTGTATCACAATGCTCTAATCATACCATCACTACCAAACAGAGATCTCATCCATAAAACAAATGGTGTTTCATTACAGGCAGGGGTTGCCCACAATCACTCCAATGTCCCTCTTCCTCCGTGGGTGTAAATCTGAATCAGTGGATGCTCTGTGTCCTGCAGTTGTCTTCGTCTTATTCTGTCTCAGCTGCAAATAAAAAAAAAAGCGGGGCAAAAGTGACACTCGGTTATATTCAGGTCATATCCCGACTTTAGTTGGTGCAGCTGTCCTCAGACAAAGTTTAAACTCTGCAACCTTGGCACTGTGTCAAGTTCAAAATTTTCTCCCTCATTTCCGTGGGGAATTGTGCTGGGCGTTAGATACAAACGATTTAACATTTGTACGCTCTTGTGAGTGTTTTCTCTGTGTCCAGTTAGTGTGAATATCGTTCATTGTTTAAATAGGACAGAGCTTTAGAGAAACACGCTGTGTGAAAGACGCCCCCTGCCTCAAAGACTGTCCTGAGTGCTAGTGCCCTATTTCTAAACCTCGTAAAAAGCCTATTACGTGACACTTTCCCGCGGAGCAGTGCACAAGTTTAAATCCGCTCCTCCAACTATTGGTATTTTCTTTTCTTTTAAACTTCTTTAACTGCTGAAATTTGTATTTTTTTGCTGTTTCACTGCAAAGTCCCAGTCTTGTGCAGGCCTATTAGAGGAACCATGAGAGTGTAGAGAAAGTACTTTACTTAGCCTGAGTTGAATCTTAATGACAGGCCTTGAAGAGCTGAAGAGTCAACGGCATCCTGAGAAATTGGACTTGTTCAACAGGCTCCTTCACGTTGGAGTTGGTTTGTTTTCTAATATTAAGTAACCTGCTCTGCCTGACCAACTGTTTCAACAGCGCTCAGCGTTTCTCTGTATTGTAGCCAGAAATAACTGAATAAATAATAAAAAGATACTCTTTCACTCTTTGTTTAACTGTTTTACATGCAGTGCTTCACACATATGACGAATGAAAAATACTGAGAATGACAGCACAGTCATAATAACAGAGACTAGCAGTTACATAACTACTATTTGCATTTTAAAGGTGGTACAGTGAATACATATTTATCTTTTGTTTGATGTTTGATTTAGGACTGCAGCTGTTGACTATTTCCATTATCAAATGTTTATTTTGTCAATTAATCGACTGATTATTTGGTCTTTAAAACATCAAAGAAGAAGATAAAGTTTCTTTGTAAAGTTGCTTACATGTCAGAGGACATCCAGATGGAACACACACCCCTACACGGTCCCTGGCTTAGGAGGTCAGGTCAGAGCCTTAGCCATTAGGCCACCGGGGCTGCTGGAGCTGCAGGGGAGGCCAGTGTGCACAGGGCAGTGTTTAGCTGTACTAACACTGACACTGTAATCCTTTTTAAGTTTCTTTCTTGTGGACGGCGACGTCAGCCTCTGTGTGAAATAAAATCAGGAAATCAAGAAAGATCTCAGCCACCAGCCTAATGTCGTCTAATGACAGAGGACTTAACGATGAAACCGTCATCAAAACAGGCCGATCAATTAATCAAATAAGTTCTAGTTTGACTTGCCTTGTGTATCGTATTGATTGATTTTATTGTCAGAGCATCTTGCATATAACAACAGCACCGGCAGATAAGAATAATTGATCTTTCCTAAAGATGGAAAATACTACGAGCCACGTGCAGCCCAGCAGTGAACACTGAATCTATAGGTCAAGTTTGTTTGCTGCTATCAGTCACTGTAAATAACAAAGGTCCTGATGTTGAAGGTTGTGTCTGTTACATAATGATCTGTAAGCTCTTTGTGTCCATGTGTACATTAGTTAGTGTGTCATGTCTGCTTTTGTTGCATAGATCATCATTTGATCACAGTTATTTGTTGTTGTTGTTTCAATTTCATTTTACCTACAGTTTAGTGTAGTGTTGTTTAGTGTTGTGACTTCATTTTCAATCCTGTTTGCTACTTTTAGTTATTTCTTTCTAGTTTGAGCACCCAGACATAGTGATAAGATACTGTTGGTGTAATATCTCTATAGAAAAGTACCCGTAATAGAAATGAAGTGAAGACTACATGTATTTTACTTTCAGAATTTTAGTTTCAAATTAAAATATTGTACTTAAACCATGTTTTCATGTAGGATCTTTATAATTTCAACAGAGATAGAGCACCAGAAGTGACTGTATTATCTTGCTGACTCACACAGACCCCGAGGACCTACTGTGCAGCCAACACGGAGGATCTGGAGACCGTTATTGACCACATCCAGAGGGCTAATGAAGCTGCTCCAATCATGGCTGCTGGAGTATCAATGGGCGGGTAATGAAGCCACTCACTACCAGCTGACTGGACATTTCACTGCTGCCGACATAAACTAACAAATCTCGGAATGTGACCTGAAGCTGTACAAGACTTGCACGCATTTGTCGCAGACTTAGTGGTAAAAAACTAACCCATCTAACATAACATGATGTCCAACATCAGTAAACTACACAGCTGGTCTGTGATTGGTTTATGCCAAATTTTAACAGAAGGACAAGAGAGGCAAAGGATGTCATGCTAGTAAGTCAAACTTTCTCTTTGTGCAGCAGGAAGTTTGTGTTTTTTTGCTTTCAATATTCAATTAGACACCGATATTAGAATTTCATCTGACAGATCCAGATTGTTGTTTATGTTTAGCGTTGATGAAAAATCTAATTATTGATCGTTGTTATCAGATTCTTTTCTGATATACCAACTATCAATGTTGCTATAGGCCTAAAAAGTCCAGTATCAGACAGACTATAGTCAATGCTTTCATGGTCCCAGTTTTTTTTTTTACTGCACAGCGCTAATCCAATGAAGTGAAGGATTGGTCAGAAATGGAACATGTTCCAATCCCTGTTTTTCCCCATCTGTCCCTTCCTCTCACCCTCTCTGCATATTCAGGATGATGCTGGCCAACTACTTGGGGCGCAAGGGCCGGGAAACCTGTCTGAAAGGGGTCGTCGTCTTCTCAGCGGGCTGGGATGTATTTGAGTGCACCGCTTCACTGGAAAAACCCCTGGACCGTTTCCTCTTTAACTCCTACCTCACCAGTTGCCTACAAGCCTCTGTGCACAGGTCAGCTGGGGGCAGAGAGGGATTAACATGGCCGCTAAATGTTTACAAGAGTTTGAATAACTGTGTTTTATGTATTTGTTTTTACATGTTGATCAAGAGTTTGTACAGTTGCAGGCTGCTGTATTTTTTGGTTGTTAGTTGAACAAAACAAAAAAAAAAACCTGGTAACATTACAAGTTATAATACCCACAATGTAATCCAATCTGTGTGGGCGTGATATAAATGCAGTGACGCTTTTGTAGTTCTACTTTGAAGGTTGATTGTTGTTTCATTATGCTGTTACAACCTTGTCAGCATTTTTGAGGGACATTTTCAGATGCAAATCATTTCGCCTGACAGTAGTCGGTGACAGTTTTATTTTTACCCCCCCCCCCCTGCAGACACAGACCGGTGCTTGAAAAGTGTTACGACATCGATCATGTCATGAAGGTGGGGATTATTTTCACTGACCCTTGGTCATAAATGCTAATCTAATTAAACAAAGTAGCCGACATTTCATTGATTTACTCGTTGTCGCTTCAGGCAAAGACCATTCGAGAGTTTGACGAGAGGTTCACCTCCATAATGTTTGGCTATCCTACCAATGATGACTACTACCACGATGCCAGTCCTGTCCACAGGCTGAAATCTGTGCAGGTGCCAATGCTGTGTCTGAACGCTGCTGACGACGTCTTTTCCCCTTCTCATGGTGAGGCCCAGTAACCATGCCATGTTTTCTGTTAACTTTTCAACTATTTTTATGACTGACACGCTCTGTTTTTGCTTTCCAGCCATTCCCGTGGAGGCAGTGAAGCAGAATCCCAACCTGGCCCTGCTCATCACCTGCCACGGCGGCCATATTGGTTTCCTCGAGGGCCTGTGGCCTCGACAGAGCACGTACATGGACCGAGTCTTCAAGCAGTTTGCTAAGGCGGTCATCGAGCAAGGCAGTGGACTCGCTGACCTCTCCTGATAAGAGAACTTAACAAAGTGTTCCTCTAGTTTTATTTCCTTACTTCCTTTCTGCTTTCCATCCTTTCTTCCTTTCATTTCTCATTCCATTCTTCCTTGTTTCTTTCCTACCTGTGACCTTTTTCCCCTCTTTCATCATTCCCTTTTATCCCTCCTTTACAGCATTCCATCCATCCTTCATTCCTTCCCTCTATACCTAATCCCATTCAGCCTATTTCCTTCCTTCCACCGGCTTTCTTTTATCTTTGACCTCCATCCGTCCGTCCCATTCTTCCTCCCGCCACAAGCAAAAAAACATTCTTTCTCATTTCAAAGGCACATCGTATTGAATGCAGCGTTTGTTGCATTCAGCATTCATTTATTTATTCCATACAGCTAACAGGTCATTGTATGTAACCACGCTCTCGGTAATATGCTTACTGAAAAACAAGCATAGCTGTTCATGTCATTGTTGAAAAGCTGAATCTGTGCCCACCTCGTTAAGTTCCATTAGCTAGCTAAAAAAAAAAAAAAAAAAAGATTACCTTGTGCAATTATTTTCTTTTGATGTTAACACAAGTACTGTACATGAAAATCCAGTCATGTTTGTTCATGAAGCGTCCTTTAGTGCTCATATCAGTAGGATTTTAGCCCTCAGGGATTGTCTTTATTTACTCATACTGATTCCTTCCTGTGTTCTTTTTTTTTTTTTTGTCAGTCGGCCACCTTTAGTTTGTATTTTCCTTATTTTAAGGTAGATGTTGTTTACCTTTTGATATATTATTGTTTCCTTCCTTTAAAGTTCGATATTATGACAGTATGTTTGTTTGCTTTCTTGCTGAGAGTTAGACGAGAAGATTGCTTTCATGTCATTTTGTTAGATAAGACACTACAGCCAGGAGTTGTTTTAGCTTAGCTTAGCATAAAGACTGGAAGCAGTGGGAAACAGCTAGCTTGGATCTGTCCAAAGGTTCGTTGGTGGATTTTGTTCCACAGAGCCAAGCTAGCTGTTTCCCACTGCTTCCGGTCTTTATGCTAAGCTAGGCTAACTCTGGCTCCATATTTTTTAACGCACACGACATGGCGGCGGTATCAATCTTCTCTTCAAACTCTCAGCGAGGGAGCGAATTAGTGTACTATTCCTTCCTTAACCATTTGCATGCACTTTTACTTTCACGCATTCTACCTTTGACGCACACCAAATAGTTATACAAATGTATAATATGGAGAATAATTCATTAATGACAAGGAATGTGAAATTGCACTATTTTAGTTGATAATATCATGCCTGTAATTCCTTAATGCAATGCACTTCATCTCATTCGATATATGAAAGTATATCCCAAAGGCTGAACAGAGCAGTATACAGTATGAATTTCATGAGGTTCTCTTTGTGAAAATGTTGTTGTAAGTAAGTCGGAGGGTGCTAGATACAGTGATGTGAATGAAGTAATGCACATAGGAACCCCAGAGAGTGTACATATCGTGCTGTTTGAAGTGGTGGCTGTTGCTTTACAAGATGCATAGTATCGTTAACGGAACCTGGTTGTCGGTCCCGGTTTGTTTTTGTTTCGCCAACAATGATCAAGGGGCTGGCTACCGCGTATGAGTTGGCATCGATGAAACGAGCAGATCTGACTGACGGCCAGGCTTTCAGTAATGCACTGCATGGGGGGGGGATTTTTGACTTCCTGTTCCCGTGGAATTTTGGTGTCTGTTTGTTCTGCCAAGTGTCCATCGAGTAGCATGTGTCTCATCAGCGTCATCATGTCCTGAACCTTAACACCACTTCGTAATCTGTAGCACAAAGGACATGTTTGTGTTTTTTTTTTTTTTTTCATAGGATGCTGCATTTCATTTTGTACACTACATGAAAAGAAGAAGAAGAAGACAACAAAACATTCTGTTTAACATGTGCAGCAATAAGATTTTAAAATTGTCTCTATAGTATAAGTACCAGTATATGCACATTATCAACATGAGTGTAATATGCTGTATTTAATAAATTATTAAACAGAGTCTAGGTCAAAGTGTGTGCTGTCTCCAGTGCTTCTGCTCGTAATGCGTTCTCTGCACAGAGTATATTGGATTGCTCGACTGACCGTGTACTGCAGTTCTCCTTACTTGCTTTCTTTACCTATAACAACATCTGTGGCTGATAATAAACGGACTGTTGGGTCAGAAGCTCATCCGTCACGTGAGGTGTCAGGCTCACACAGGACTTCCCCCGTCAGGCACAGACCCTCAAGTCAAGACATTTGACAGTCTTACCACTGGAGCTGGCTTACTGCATGACGATTGTGTCTCTGCAGGGTCATGCTCCCTCTCCTCTCATGTCACAGTATTGGGTTTTTGGTCCCTGGAATTGACTCACTCCACACTCACAGGCTTAGCTGCTGATAGGATATGCATTGCTGCAGTAGTGGATGTGATCCACCAAAGGCACACTGTAATCCCCCGGCACTGCACTTACCTTCACCCCCAACCCCCCAATAAGCCAGCAGACAGATGAGCTTTGGTTTTAGCTAGATGGTTTATGGATGCCTGAGAGTAATTAGAGTAGACTGCCAAGAGGGATGAGTAATTTACTGTTGTTTACCATCTATGAAAATTGATATTATGTGGCCGGATTCCCTCTATTATAAAAGTTGATATCTCTGCTCATGTGCGAATGTACTCTCTGCATAATTATGTTATTATAGATCAGTAATCAAGCAATGTTCTTAAGATGGAATAAAGGATTTTTCACAGTAGTAGTCATACGTTTAATCATGTCAGTGTTTGAAAGTAGTTTAATATTAAATACTGCATTGCCTGAGGACTTAATAACTGAAAGAATTATGTCAGAGGGAATTATCAGGGGATATTTTTTCCTTGTCCTTCAAAGGATTTGTTGAAATATCAGCTAAAAGAACAGATCCAACAATGAGATCGATCTTGGAAAAAGCCTAATTGAGAGAAGCCAGTCTGTACAAATTGACTGGTTGTAGTCATAAAATAGTCAATTACCCTTTGCCCTCTTTTTAAGTAAAGGAATACTCCAGTTTGTCATAAATGAATCACTTTGGGACAACTTAAGTCTCCCTTGGGCTTTGTGAACAACATCATCCTGCTTTTCTCAAAAAAGCAATTATGAGGTGCAAGAATCAGCCTGCCAGCCACTCTTTCTTGCCCTTTCTTTCTTATCCTGGCTGCAGGATAAGAAAATGCAGCTGGCTCAAAATAGCCTTTGTGTTATATCACACAGGGGTTGTAGGTTGATGGAGCTCTAATATTACCTTGTAGGAGCTGAAATAGTACTGTCCCTGGACCAACAATGCCCCTGTGCCCTGACAGTGTGAGAAGCCAGAGAAGATCCTATAGCAGCCATCAGGAAGCCATTCCTGCTCTTGATAAAGAGAGGGTCATTGTGCGTTTTCATGGCATGACCACAGAGGTGTTAATGTGAGACAAATATCAGGAACAGAGGTGACTGGGAAATGAGCAAAGTCCTGGGATTCACTCTTCAGCAGCATAAAAAAGATCTGGGATTGAGTGGATGCAGAGGAGAGTGAGAGGATTATTAAACACGGGCTAAAGACTGGGCTACACATGCATTTCAGCAACATTGGTTAAGCTTTGTATTAATGCACTTACAGCACACTTTAAAATACTCACCAGCTACATGATAAGCACATCAAAATAGCATAACAGAAATGGAATGGAAACCACGACTTAAAGGGGCACTCCACCAATTTTACACATAATGTTCAGTTTACTAATGAAATGATGAAAACATACCTGTATATTCTTTACTGTAAATAGAGCACCCTAAATCTTACACACTGGACCAACTTGGGACGACTTGGAGCGTACCATCCTCGTGCTTTCAGGACTTGTACTCAATAAAACCGTTTCTGGTACTGTGTCAATGCAAGCATACCAGACATAGGATATATCATTCCAAACAACTCTGATGTACCTGGCAAACATTTGGGAGGATATACAAGGAAGAAACTCAACTCAAAACTGGTAAAAATGTTGCTTGTTTCAAGCAAAAAAAGCAGTTTTGATAGAAAATTTGACCTATTTTCCTCAAAGTATCTTACTCCACTCTGACAGACAGATATTAGTTCTGTACTGGTCCAACCTACTCCAACTCTTTCTTTCAGCTATATGATGTTTACACAGAGTAAAATCTAAGATGTGTTTTCTACAGCGGCACGATTCCGCCAAAATGGATTCCCCAAAATTTAAACTCATATTTGCCTTCACATTTGGCATCTGGAAACTTTAGGATGTCATCTACAATTTAAAATTAATCAGTTTGAATAATCTTATATATATAAT
The DNA here is from genome assembly GCA_028641955.1 of Protonibea diacanthus. NCBI lineage: Eukaryota > Metazoa > Chordata > Actinopteri > Sciaenidae > Protonibea > Protonibea diacanthus. Next base: position 16,241,935 of record CM053988.1, on the reverse strand, counting down.
AGAATTTAGAATATAGAATATATATTTCCGTGACAGTACCCTTTGTGTCTTATATGTTGAGCTATCGTTGCATTGTTGTTTCCAGATTTGTGTAAATTTGTGTAACTTTATGTAAATCATATTAAAATGTACGCATTAAAAAAACAAACAAACACACAATTGATTTTAGAAGTCATTTTATTACATTCATACATTTTCAACAACAATAGCATGGCTCTAATGTCATATGGTCACAGCCCGCAACCACAATGGTAAACATGAGGTAGATCACCCAGACACCAAGGCTACCACTGGGCTGCACATGGTTATCAAGCACATTTCAGTGAAGATTGTGAGAGCAAGTTGCATATTAAGTGTTAAATTATTAAAAAGAAAGACACATTCTTTGGACCATTGGAGTTTAAGTTAAAAATTTTGATCACCAGTCTTACATTTGGACTAATTCTGGGGTTCATTTAATAGTGGGAAATATTTTCTTTTTCTGCTGGCAACTTGTATAGTGCAAGTTCACATTTCCTACCCCCCATTTGACATTCAGTAGATCTAAGAATCATTCGTTTGGGTCTTGTGCAAAGCCTTCATGGATGGTTTTGAAGAGGACACACTCCATCGGTTTTAAGCGAACTTAGCATGCAATCAAATATTACACTTCAATATGATTATCAGTCCAAAATGCTTGTCAAATAAATAAGAATCCCTCATGGACCTGATTTTCATTTTCAATAAAAATCCAACACAAGAACAGGATGGGATACAGACATATGGTTAAGGACACATCTAGGTAGATTCTTTTTGCCTTTGCAACATAACTTAAAATGCAGAAAGACATTATGACCAAAATATACTGGCAAAAGTTACACAAGACTAAAAAAACATCAGTAACCCTCAGTGGTTAAGGGGATGATAGAATATATTAATAATGTAAACAAAGCTTTAAACAGTACAGTAGTCCGAAATCCAATTATTTCATTTTGCTTCACACAGACAAAAAACACTTCTTCACCTCACAGTTAAATGGTTTCTTCATTCTCATTGGTCAAAAAAAATTAGTGACTTGAGCAGTGACTGTATGAAACGTCACTTAAGGCATATTCTTTGGACAACCCTGTGCAGAAACATATAAAAACATTCGACTTTCAAGTATATGAAATGATCTGGTCACTTGCTTTTGACGGCGTCTAAACCTTCTCTGATTACACCGTGTTTGGGTGGCAAATGATAAGTTAAACGTGTGGACGGTCGCCAAGACCATCAATGTACAATCGAGCCTCAGAGCATAACGACAGGAGGTGAAATCTCAGGTGCAGTCAGTAGCAGGATATTTGGCAGTGATTATTTTATAGCAAAATGTGATTATGCTTAAAAATACCCAATATTTAAGCCAGTAGATGCCTCAATACAAAAGATATGTCATTCAGAACATACCAGTAAACTTGCATGTTGCGCCGTCTGCTCGGCCTTAGACACTAACAGCTAAGGCAAGTCAGATAAGTCTCTTTTAGGCAACAGACCTGTTTCATAGCTGTATATTCAAACCCACCAACAAAACATTCTACATTCTTGTTAAGACACAACTTGTACTTCTCTTCAGTTGTGAATAAAGCCTTTGGACCAATTTTATGTGGAAATCATTTGGAAACTAACTCATACAGCTCCTCGTCAGATGGATTTCCGCTGCCAGGTAATTATTTTCAGGAGGCACAAGATAAAAGTGCTCCCCGGTTGCAGTTTAAGTGTGGCAGCTCAAGTAGTCGCTGATTGTTTGAATCCCAAACGGCGTTGCAGTAGAATCTGAAACGCTTGATGGTAGAAATCCAATACAAGCCAGCCTCTGAGTTTATATTTCTCTAACATAGTGAGGTGACCTTTTATATAGTCTATGAGCTTTATGGAGTTTGAGAGGCAGAGCAGGTGAGAAAAAAAGCAAAGGGAAAAGGCAAGGGGCAGCTGGGGATGTCTTTGGTGCCAACATAAGTTAATGCCAAAAATACATGGTGAACTTGGAGAAAAAAACTTTACCCCTTGAAGCAGCCTCCCTTGGATACCCCTTTAAAACCCTGAGATAACAAGTATGTCCAGAACGGGGCATACCGTCGAAGTTAATGTACACATACAATCTTCAAATAGTCACATCACTGATCGGAGAGAGTCCATTTTTGTGAAATACAACAACAAAACAAATAAAGTTCAGTTTCAGCTGTGCTTTTTTTTTTTTTGCCACAGCAAAGTCTCTTTTCAGTAGAACACAAGCTCAAGCTACAAGCGAGAGTTTAAAACATGCTCCAACCCTCTTCAGAGCCAGGCATAGTACACTGCGGTAGTACAGATGGAGGGAAAGTCATGTCAGGTGGTCACGTGTCCACCTGTGGGGCACTTTGGATCTTGTGCACCAGCGGATCCCCCTTTGACCTTCCATTGGAATGGCAAGAATTGTGATTGCTGGCTGGTTTGGAATCGAATCTATCCTTTATTTCTGATTGTGTTTCTGCAGCAGAGCTTTGGACCCAAGGCGTTTCAGGTTCAAACATGGCGGCCAGTCAAAAAATAAAGGGGCCTGTCCTCGCTGCAGTTGGCTGTCTGGAACTCGTCCCGCAGCCGGAACTGCCACTCATCCTCCAGCTCAAGCCGGACGATGGTTTGGCGAAGGGAACTTCGGTCCTGGCTAATCACACATAGAGTTGCACCTGTGGACACAATCAAGGTCAGAACCAGAGTACTAAAAGCACTGCTAGATAGCCCTTAAAGGCTGCTTCTTCTAAATGTAAGACACCGATGAGTCACCTTTGAGGAAGCGGAATTTCTTGAGGAGTCCGGAGACGACGAAGGAGTCACAGAGGTAAAGCAGCAAGCCACTGAACAGCAGGCCCTGGTGGTTCAGGTTGGTGGAGTGTGGACGAGAGTTGATGTAGCACACAGAAATCTGTGACAAAAGACGGGATATGCTTCATTAATCCGACACGCAAGCTAAAGGAAACATGAAGTGAATATCTTTCAGGTTACAATCAATGAAACTATCATTATGTAACCTTGATAATCCCCGCGAGGAGCTTTTGGGGACGTCTTTACAAGCAGAATTTATAGGTTGCATTGTGTGCAACTGTGCATCATGATTTATTTCCATTATAGAAGAACAAACAAACACAAAATCACAGTTATCACCTCATATGCACAAATGTGCAGGAAAAATATGCATTGTTGGCATCCTTTGTTTGAACATGTGCGTGGTGCAGGTCAGAATGTTCTCAGCAAAACAGATGGTTAAATTGCGCAACATCTTTCTCTGTTCTATAAAGGCTCCCAAAAAAACGCTGAAATTAAATCAGTCAGCTGGTTTTTTCTTGCTTTTGTAACAGTTAAAACTTTAAAAATCCCCTTGGAACTGTAGTACAGTATGTACAAATATGTGAATTTCCCCATGTTCTGGTCACAAAAGCGCTTGACTTCTATCCTCAATAGTTCATTGTGTTGAAAGAATGATGCTAATTGTCTCCTCTTTTGCCTTCAGATGCAACCTCCTGGGAGCTCTTACCTCCGGGCTGATGTTGAGGTAGCTGTCGATGGACAGAACTGGGTTGTTTCTGTTCTGAACAGCCTTTGGAAAGAGTCTGTGGCTGCAGCTTTGCAGGAACCTTTCAAAGAGGAACTGGGCCGGGGCATCCAGGAGGGTCTGCTCACTGTCTGGGGCACAGACATACTGGGATGGGCTGATTGGGGCGGGGTTTTCTATTTCCTGGAGAGAGGGCAAAGCCGTTTAGTGCTTGAAAGAAGACAAAATAGCTTCACTAGAACCCCACTTAGTTCACTAGAAACCCACCATGAGTTTAGGTTTGACCAGGAAGTCTTTGTTTCCCCCGACTGGAATGTGTTTCTTCATGAGGCTGAAGTAGTTGAAGCGACACAGCAGCAGCCCACTGCTGTTCACCCTTAGATTAAAGTCCACCTCCTCACAGCTATACCTGCACATCAAAACCAAAAAGCCAGAAGAATAAGACACCGCAACAAATCAGAGAACACGTAACTGGCACAATCCTCTCCTAACGTACCGATTAAGGTCATATTGAACATTCTGCGTCAGGTCCACATTGAGCATGACAAAGTCATGGAGGTGACACCGACTGAAGGGCTGGCTGGGAGACTTGCGAGCCAGGTTGCTGCTCCACTTGCGCGTACCGCACATTGCGTACAGGGAGATCTTCGGTGTGGTTTCCATATGCTGCAGCACCGTCTTCAGGGACACATTGTTGAGGGTTGAGCCTCCATCCGACGTCTCACTGAAAGGTAGAGAAAACGGAGGACAGGTTACAAACATGCAAGCATGTTTCAGATATAACAGAGGTCTCCAAATATAATAAACATTTTCAAATGTAGTACTGGGGCAACTACAGCTAAACTTTAACTAAAATTAAAAAATAATTAATATGAATAATGCTAAATGTTCTCCTAAAAACTCTGCAAATTTTACAAATCAGACATAATTACTACCTGCTGTCTGCTGTATGGTGGCTGTTCCACAGCACGCAGGAGTCGTCCATCATGACAATGAAAGGCCATACATCTTGCCTCTTGACACCTTGTTCTTCCAGTCGGTTTCTCTCCAGCTCGAGGTTATGGTACGACAGCTCTTTGATCATGAAGCGTGCAGCACCTTAAACAGACAGGTGTCAGTTTTTCATTTAATACTCAAACCTGTTACACCTGCAGCGCCCCTTCAGCCAGTGCTGCAGGAGGTAATAAGCGCTGCAATTCCACTTTAAAAGCTGAACATTAAATCTGTATAGTGTGTGTCTTTTTACATATCACAAAATGCATGGTTCATATTCAGCACAAAGGGCAGCAGGTGTATCCACCGAACAGAATTATTATCAGACGAAATGGATAACCCCACTGCTCCCTGTTGCTATCTATTAGCAGAGCAGTTTACTTTAGTTACGCCCATTCCAGGCAGGCCTTACACCTGATTGGCTTACGTACAAATCACACTATTGTGCTGCAGATGTTTGCACACATGATGGCTCTCTCCAACTGGTTAAGACGACATTTAACCCTTCGCCTACTGCAAATAAACGTGACTGACTGTAATAAATGTATGACCAGGGTGGCTTACTATCAGCAGAGAGATAAGTTGCGAGGGGATGTAGACTTCAAGACACACACATGAGACAATCCCTATGAAAATGAGGACCCAAGAGGATGGGCTGATTTTTACAATCAGTTAAGACATCTCAGTTTAATAAAGCCAGAAAGTGCCTCACCAACTCCTGCATTGTTGAACATAGCTGGCAGGACGAGCAGGATATGGTTGGGCCAGTACTTCCTGTAATGGGGCATCTCAAATTGCTTGACCACTAAAACGTGCAGATGAGTGGCGCCCTCCATGGCGTGGTAAATGTTGAGCAGGCCGTGCTCTTGGCGTCCCGTGGTCGGGGTGAAGATCGGACTCTTTAAGAGATCGGGGTCCTGGAAAGAAAACAAGGGACGCAAGAGTTATTTGATGTTTGTGATTTGATTATTTCCAAACTTTGTACGAACCCTGAGACATACACACACCCACATACAAACACATGTATATCATAAACGTACCTTAGTGGAGACAAGAGGCAGTCGCATGCTCTCTAAATGGCTCCCCTGCTGACTGAAGACAAAGTGCTTCTCCTTGGCTTTGGGAATGACAAACTGGAGCTGGACCTCCTCCCCCAGCATAGATGAGCAGAAGGTGAAAGCATGGAAGGTGCACTCCGACAGCTGCAAAACACACACACACACACACACACATGCATTATTAACACAGGGAGATTACCATTAAGCGTGGCTACAGAGAGGAAGGAGCTCTCATGCTTTTAAGTGCCACAGTATGCATGTGGATTTATAATGTTTGATGTTACTCGAGCCCAAAGAAGGCAGCGCATGAGAGTTTTGGATACTTGCATACTGCACTAACCTGTGTGGCAGGGCCTGCTTCACAGTAGTGGTGACACTGCTCACAGTGATGAAAGGCATTGTGGGCGGCAAACCTGCTCAGACGTATGGATTTGGTCTCTCGTTTGGCTGGTGTTTGGCTGTCTCCATGCTTAAAATCTGCAGATAGCAAAAAAAAATCAAAGTCACTCACTCTTCTCCTTTGAGATTACATCACAACAGTACGCTAACAACGTTGAACTCGTGGAGCACTGCTGTTGTGCTTGCATATTTCCACTGACCTTTTAAGCACTTTGGCATCTTGTCAGCGTAAACAGGGCTGGCCTTCCTGAACTTAGGGTCGCGGGGGTAAGGGTCAAAGGGCAGCTTTCGAACTTCCTCAATGTCAGGCCACTGGGTGTTTACTGGTGTTGTAACCTCTGATGTTTCTGGTGATGAAAAGCGAGTAAGAAGATGAGAACACTCAAGACAATCTGACATTTAGTTCCTCATCATATCTGTGGTGTGAGGTCAGAATAGATGAGTAAGTAAGGATGATGATCTTCACCTTCTTCCTCCTCCTCCTCCTCATCATACACGTCTACCTCCAACAGTCTAATGAGCATTCGGAACAGGATGCGAAGAAACTGCAGATAGGCACCGGTCTTTCCCACCTAGCAGAGGATTAAAAAAAACATCATGTAATGTTATAATGTCACTTCTGATGTTTTATGATTTTATTATTATTATTATGGTCCTCTTCATTTTATCTCTGTGAATATCTGGATGCACCTATCATGGGTTTATAAGATGTGCTCGTGTTGTCTTACCTGTGGGGGTCCACTGAGCAGCAAGCGTCGTGGATGTGGCACAGGTGGAGCTTCATAATCGGCGTGATGCTGCCTGGTGATTGTCCACTGGCGGTAGTACATGCTCTGCTCTGCCCCCTGCAGGTCGTGAGTGATAAGGGGCCTCAGCGGGCTGCTCCAGGCCACATCTGCATGAGGCAGCAGGGAGAAGGAGCTCAGCTGACTCCCCGACTCCCCCGCCAGCAGATTGTACGCTGCCCGCGACATAATGACCGTCGGCGGTGACACCCGGGTGGGTTTAGGTTCTCGACCGCACTGTGTGGACTGGCTGGGCCTCTGGGTGGAGGAGGAAGATGGGGAGGGAGAGGAAGAGGAGGAACTTGAGTAAATAGAGGGAGGGGCCTTGGAGGCTTTGGAGGAGTTGGTGGAGAACTGGCTGCCCAGGGAGTCGCACTCCTGCTTGAACCCTTGTGTTACTGTGCCCACGTCCGAGCTGATGACACCTTCAGTCGGGCAGGTGGAGGTGGAGGGCTTCTGGAAGGAGTCGGCAACGTCAGATGAAGTGACATTGTTTTCTGCCAAGGAGCCTGAGGGGAGTAAAAAGGAGAGTGACAATGTGAAAAATAAATACAAATAAAGCTAACTATTACTTAGATCAACAAATTTACACATACACAACTACTTTAAATAACTGAGACCATAAATTAAGACCATGTTTCTTATAAAACTAACACACAGGCACAGTGTCTCTCCTCAGGGACTCACCAGAGGTTCTGGTTGCGGCACTGCCGTTGCTCTGAGGTCTTTCCAGCTCATCTCCATCAGTCAAGCTGGTGGTGGCCTTTTCTCCGTCCGATTCCCGATGGCCCATGGCCTTAGCGGGCTCCTGAACGACACCCATGGATACATATGTGCAGGCCAGACCCACCTCCTGCTCCAGGGCTGTACGAGTCAGGTAGCTGGAGTCTATCAGACGCAGGTCGCTGTATTTCAGAGACCTAGAAGGGTAAGAGAAGATTGTTGCTGAGGATAGGTCATGTACGTGGATTTTCATTGAATGTACTGTATATTTATGCGTTTGCTCCCACAGATATCTAACTTTAAAAAAAGCCAAAATGTCTAACATGTTTTACTGATGCTGACACAGCACAGATAGATGACCCAGCAGTGACACACTGGTTGCAAGTTCAAATGTAACTGGACCTCTCTGTCTCTCTCTCTCTCGTAGAGAAGATAACACACACTGTGTGAATGCAGAAGTGTAAAACAACACTTGGCGGATAAATAAAAGACACAGCAACGGCACACCGGCAGGAATTATGGATGAGTGATGGGACATAATCATGACGTATGAGCTCACCTGGGGAAAGTTTCTCCAAGAGGGTCCTTCCCCGTAAGGATGACGATGCAGGGCAGCCCTTCCAGATCCTCATAAGTGTGCGGCACCCAGTCTTCATTCTCGCAGCCTCTCCACGCCTACAGCAAAAAACACATTTATGACATAATGTTTTGTTTTGGTCTCATTTAGAAAAAAAGATAGATAATGCATGCTGAGATATCAAATATATATCCATAAATCCTTATATCTGTTCAAGCGTGTTTCATGTCATTCTCACCTTGAGGCGGTTGGTGAAGTTTCGAGGCAGGTTGAGTTCAGTCGCTGGGCTTCCCAGCAGCACGGCGAAGCACAACTGGAGCCCGAGTTTGTCCCTCACGTCCTCCAGTCGCTCCCGGGCAAGCATCGCAAGCTGCAGAGAGGGGACTCGAACCAGCAGCATGTGGCCCCGGCCCTGCGAGCCCTCTCTGCTCGGGGCGTTAATCAGGTCCTCCACCATGGCCAGGGTCTCTGGGGTTATGTGGTCTCTCAGTGAGGGTGAAGAGGTCAGCGCCATCATGGCCTCAGTGTACTGCTGAATCAGCAGGTAGCTACGGATCACCATGCTGTGCAGGTGTGGATGCCTGGGACACACAAATAGATAACTTATTATGATGTCCAGACATAATTTAGACAAGTTTGTGTTTTTTAACCTTCCCGGCAGTAAACGATACTTTTTCAACGAGACAGAAAACACATTTTGATGGATGATCACAGCTCTGTAGTGATGGCACCATACTGACCTTTCCAGCAGAGTGTGGACCATCTTTTCAAACGCATCATCACAGCGTAGAATAGGGCTGGCCACGCCCCACTGCAGGGAGCTGCTGTAGTCCCTCAGGCCAAAGTACACCAAATCACTGGGAGACTGCTCCCCCTGCTGGAAGTAAAGGATACCACACTGGACTGAGTGTTGAAAAGCATGCTGGGAGAACATGGTACACTCTCTTAAATGTCAATATCTTTGTCCATGTACACGTTTACTAGATCATCACTTGATCTGAAAGCTAAGTGAATGTTTTCACTTCACAAAAAAAGTTTTATATATGTCATGTTTCTTAATGACTATTGCTTTCACCCCGACAGTATCCTGTTTGTGCTCGTCTGTCAAAGCGGTTTGTAAACTCTGTATTTTTAAGATGCTATATAAATAAATAAAAGTTATTATAATATTATGATTATCACTATTTTTTGTCCTTGCGGCCCATCGTCAACAGTCACAGTCGTGTATGGGTTATGAAACAGCAAAGATTAGAGGAATGTTTGAAAAATAAATCTCACTGAGACATTTTTTTAAAAATTTGTTTTGCTGTCTCGATTTGGGAACAACAGCTCTAAATACTGTCACCCAGACAGTACTTCAATGTCAAATAGTGTCACTGTATTTAGCTCAATATAACACAAATATTAAGGGGTAAAGGTGCAAAATATTGCAGTCAAATATTGAACGGTGCAAGGTTACAAGGAGAAATAATAATAAAAAATATATATACTTTGTGGCCTCTAAAGGTCTCTTTATTTTTCCTGTCTACCTCTATAATAAAAAATTAAAGTTTAAATTTAATATCTTATTATCTTAATATCTCCTCCCTGTTAGTGTCAGTGCAGTTTAAGTCCACCAGGTGGAGCAGCTAGACCACATCTGTTACAAACACCTCTGCATGCTGCTATAGAATTAAAACTGAACACAAATAAGAAATGAATGACCTCAGATGTCAAAATATCCCTGCACGCCTTCCACTAAACAGTGCGTGTGTTGTGTCTTAGTGTGCTGTTTGATTTTCAGCATCACACAATACTGTAATATTACTTGCAGGCCTTTTCCCACGCACTCAGAATATTTGGGGGCTTTTGGTGTTAAAATAAAACTCACCAGACTTTCGCTGGAGGGCCAGTGAACTTCGTTGTGGATGCTGATGCGAGACTGGCGGGTTTGCAGCGTGAACGGGAAACAGCTGACCTGCAGGACCAGGAGGTTCATGGCATCTAGGACTTCATGGCAGTTCACCACCCGGTCAGCCAACCCCTGCAGCTCCCCGTGGCACACGGAGCCTGACAGAGCACTGGAGAGAGAGAGCAGAGCAAAGTGTTTGAAACCTGTGATGGATATTCTAGATTCTTGCACAAATCACACCACAGCTGTTAATACCATTTAACATGGATGCAAATAGCAACTTGATTAGTGACATGGTTTATGAACGCCTTCATTTTTACTGTGCTAACTGTCCATTGTGTTGCAGGTCATTCTCAAGGAAAAATTCTCCTGGAAAACAGGAAGTGATCTATTTTATGTTTCTGGCAGTGAAACAACAGTTTTCAGGGATCTTGGGAGCTGGCAGCAATAACAACCATCTTTGAGTAGGAACACGATATTCTTCCAAATGTCAAACTGCATCAACACAAAACCCAACAAAGAATTTAAGCCAAATATCACTTAGAACCAAATATGTCTAAAATCAAAGGGATCTCAACTTATGTGGCCTACATTTGACCAAAATTCAAGGTAATAAATACTCTGCCGTGCTTGTTTTCACTCGCTCGCAGCTGTTCTCCTCTTTAATCAATGTATAAAACAGGACAAGGCTAGATTTGCAGCCATAACAACTCATCTGTTCACACAGCTTTAGATCAACAGATCACAGAAAAATAAGTCACTTCCTGTGTTTATGGAGTCATCTTACCTTGTGAGATCGACGTGCGAGTTGTCGTGGATGAGGACAAACAGAGTGTAGGGGTTTTGTTTGACTTTCCTCATGAAGGCTTCCATCTTGACGTGAACGTCACCGTCCAAACGCACCACGTACTTGTCTGATTTCTGATGGGCTGTGGAGGCGTCTTCGATTCCCAGGTCCACAAGCACTCCTGAGCAAAACAAAAGAAGGAATGATGAATGAATTTTTTAACATAATCTCTTGGTCAGAAAGTTTCTAAAGTTCAAGATGTAAGCAGGTCAGCCTTGAATCTTTACTAGCGAAGTTGCCATCGAGCACAAACCTGATTGTCGGATGCGCTGTGCTGTCTGGTGTACCAGAACGTGAGACGGAGGGACCAAAACAAGAAAGTCCACTTTACAAAAACGGCCCAAATCAAGATTCTGGGTCCCTGAGTCGGCGATGGAGCAGACTTGGGAGAGGAGGCTCCGAGCCACGCTCAGCTGGGTCGGATAGATCTGAAAGACTTTACTTAACAGGTCCGCTACAGGAAAATAAAGAGGGAGAAAGCCAAGTATATGCATCAGTATAAATGAAAATTAAACACGCAACAAAATAACAACTACCTTAAGTAATATAGACATTTAAAATGTGGAGAATTTTGCCACCCAGGACAAACATTGACAGAGAGAATCACTGCTTTTGACTAATGAGAGACATTTCTGAATAAAACAGGACGTGGTTATAGTCTGGCAGTAACTTTGGAGCACAAACAAATCACCACAGGCGCTCAGCAACGTATTGATTTACAGTAAATGTAGAAGATAGATTGATCTTGTTTTGGCTCGTGTAAAACAGCCCTTGGCAGGTGAGCCAAGCTGTTCAGTTTAGACAGCGAGTACAACAGAGAGCAGTCTAACCTCTGTCAGAGGGTGGTGACATACTGGCAGCCTCCTGGGAGTGGATGTAGTCAGTGACATCCCCCTGAAAGGGCTGGATGACCTGTCCCTTCCGTCGGTGCTGATATCGCACCAGCTGCTTGTCCAGATTGTCCCCTAAAAACAAACAATCACCACAGTCACACAAAGACACAGAGCCAGGCATGCAATATATAAAGTATAGTAATATAGTACGGTCATTGTACAACATAAAATGCAGCTATCATCTTAAACCGACGGTGAAACACGTTCTATTTTTGTCCCTGTACACTTGTACTCCATTTTTTTGCAAACCATTGTCTTTTATCAACCATAAAACAATAAGCACATGCTGTATGGATGTAGCACTCACCTAGTGACGTAGTTTTGAAGTGAGACGCCAAGACGCTGACTTTCCCCGTGATGAGTTCGTAGCTGATTTCCTTCAGAAACTCATTGGTTGTAAGCATGCCTTCAGCTAAGGCCCTCGCTTGGTATTTTCCTGTGTCCAACGTGTAAATTAAGATTAGATGATTACTAACTTTAATATGCATATTATATAAGGTAACGACCAGGTTAAATGATGAAGGCAGCACTCACCCAAAACGAGCACGCAGAACTCGTTTCCGCTCATTTTAGAGGCACATATAATGACGACATACGTGGGCAGGCACTGCTGTTGGTGAGGACCTTCACTGAGAGAACGTAGCGACTCAGAGATGCCTTCTCCCAAAGAGTTATGGGTAACCACGACTTGGACGCTACCCCCAGAGACGCTGGCTTCCAGCCGAGCCAACCAGGGGAGCTGGGACGGGGAGATGGCTGGACCCCTCGGACAGCACAACATGGCCTTCAAAACAATCTGCTCCAGCTCCTCCCTCAGAGGAATCTGCTCCGAGCCTGCAGGAAATATTTAAACAAACAAAGTCAGTCACAAGCAGTTTGCAGACTATTGCAGCTTACATGTAAAATAATATATAACAAAGTTATATATTTGTTTTGCTGGCACGGCACCTCCCGGTCATCCACCCCAAAACCCTGTGTGTTCGATAAACATCCAACGTGTCAGTGAAGATCTGAGAGACAGACAGTCTGAGTTTGTGTTTGCTGCTTACCTAAACGTGCAAGATACTGTAAAGTGAGTAGAATCATCGTCTCCACACAGAGAAGCTGGCTGCTGTTGAGGCCCAGTGTCTCCAGGGTTTTCTCTGTCAGCTGGCTGCTCTTATAGCAGCTGACCAGCAGGGGGCTCACCACTATATCCCCAACATTCCCATAGAAATAAGGTAAAGTGCCGTGCCCTGAAACAGAAGAGTTTTCATGAGGATCAACAAGTAGCAACAACTGTTCGTGCAGTTAAACGGTTATTATGAAAATAAGCTTGTTTCTTAGACACGGGCACAAGGAAACTGCAAAAATGAGGAATGAATCAAACTAAGAGATGAATTATAATTTGTTAAAATTAAAATATGTTAGTGATTTTCTGCTTGCAGTGCAATGTATTTGAACAATATTGTTGGTAAATCACTTGAGTTCAACTAGCATTTGGTCTGTGAGTGAGTGAAATTAGTGAAAATAAACTGTATCTTGTACCGATGAGGATGACAGGGCGAACTCCTGAAGAGTTGAGCAGGTTGTCAGGGACGATGACTGTCTCTCCGGCGGTGACAGGTTGGGGTTGAATCACTCCGGCTACCGGTTGCTGAGGAGAGGACACTCCTAGTACAGAGCCTGGATGGAAATAGAGAAGATTAACATCAGTCACTCACAGCTAAGTTGTGGGATGAGTTGAATTTTAACATATTAGTGTGTCGCATTAGCCAGAAAACACTGCAATGATATTTGTGGCTGTTGTGCAGTCACCACAGGAATATTATAAATGAACAGAAAATCAGGGCAGATAATTTATTTGAAATGATGTAGTATATATAACCACAATTACGTGATGTGGCTGAAATCTTCCTCAATCATGCAATTTAAAAAAAAAAAATCATTTCTGGAACAAACTCCAGCTCCATCTCCATGGAGATGCTGAGTGAATCATCCCTAACAACCAGAGAACGTCAGGGATGTTGCATACTCATCCCCAAACCAGAGTGATGAGGGCCTCTGAACAACACAGCCTATGCTGGACACATTGTACAAACATGCACGTCTACACACACACACCTATGCACACGGACACACACACACATAGGACAGTCGATTTACAATCCATCTCACAATGACTCGCAAGACGTTTTAGCTCAGGAGCCGTCCTGCTGGTGTTCAGGGACAGACCTGGAGAACAAACTATCGGCCGGATGGCTGGAACAGGAACGGCTGTCGGCGGGACGGGTACCAACGAGCTGGGATGCCAGCTCCGGTGGCGCTTCTTTGGAGGCCCCGAGTTCATGGCAGAGGATACTGACACAGAGAACAAGGTCGGTCAGTACAGAAAATAGAGGGAAAGAAAGATAATGGATGTATAACACATGCTTTAGTTCTAAAAATATTTTGACTTTATTTTGTCTTCACAGACTTACCAGGACTGTCTCCTAAGTCAGCAGTGCGATACCCCTGACCTTGAGGCCCTAAAGAGACCTGGGAGGGGCTCAGTAAGGGGGGACGTCCATCAACACCCAGACCATTGGTCGGTCCATTCACCCTCAGAGCTGTAGGTACTGAACAGACAAATGCATATATATAACATATATATAACATGCTCAGATTGCCAATTCTAATATACAGATGAATATGCTACTATGGTTACATATATTAGCATGCTAACATCTGCTAATTAGTACAAAACATGAAGTACAGCTGAGGCAGATGAGAATATCAACCGTTTTCCAGATATTAACTGATAACTTATGGACAAATTGAAATTTTGACCTGGTAAACATAATTAAGATTCTGCTGGGAACTATGAATATTTCAAAAACATGTCATGGCATTCAACAGGTGATATTTCTACAGCCATGTTACTGGTGTGGCCGAAGAAAGATTAGCGGCATAATTAATACACACATAAATTGTTAAAATAAAAACATTTCCACAGCCATAATTATCTTGCCAATGACTGCACTGGACATTTTCCAATCTCATATTCACCATGTTTGCAATACGCTCGAACATTGATCGGTATGTGTAGCCTTTGCTTGTCAATATCACAACCTTGTAAAAGGGCTAATGGATAGCGAGGCCTTAAAAAGTCATTACAGCATTCCTTCCTTCAGTATTGATTGGTGTGTACAAGTGCACACACGTGCGTGTGTCTTAACAGGCCAGGGCAAATGTTAATCTTGGCTCCATGGTAGCTTTACGCTGAACCACGTAAAAAAAAAAAAGGGGATCAGCATGTTGCTAAGCAACCATTTTGCTAGTGTCAAAGCCTGGATGCAACTAAAATGTAAGATATAAGAAAGCAAAAGTAAAGCACAACGCGGAGAGGAAATAAATTGTCACGGTAAATGAAAAGAAATGAAAAAAAACATGAAAATTACAGGTATTCACCTATTGGCAGAGTCTTGTTTCCAGGTGTGGACGCCAGAGGTTTGAGGAAACTGCAGTCTCTGCCAAGTTCCTGAGTCCCAAAAAAGACAGAGGATGCTTGCGTCGTTCTGGTCGGTGGAGAATCTGGAGGTAAGAACAAAAGATACAGGAATTTATCATGAAAATATATGACACATCACCTCCCTGTCGTGCTGGTGCCTGATCCACAGACAGGTTACAAATCTTTAGGATTACACAAAACTCAAACTACACCCTGAACGCCCACCGTTCACCTGATTGGTCATTTGGTTGCTTTTAGCCTTTGTGTATCAAACAAATGCTATCAGTCTCTTCTGTGTATTTATCCAATGTCCATTGCACAATACAAACAAACCACAGCTCCCCCTTTCATTTATCATTTCCAGATAAACAGTAGTTCAGAGTGGAGAAGTGCGTGTCAGCAACCTTTTTTTGGGGGGAGCAGGATGTACCTGGAGGTAGCAGTCAGGAGATTTTAGCCAGGAGTTATGTCAACAACCACCCTAGAGCTCAGCTGTCTAACACATTAATATTGTGAGATCTCTGCTGACAGGCAGCTTCCAGGTTCAGAATAAATCAATACCATAAGCCCAGGAGCCTTTTTAAAAAATCTGCCTGGTTTTCATGTGACATTCAACTTTTAGTTTGCCTGAAGAAAGGATTCAGGCCTTTGTCACATCACACTCATTTTAAATGCTTACTTGGCATGAATTAAGTTGTGTCTTGTAAAGAAGTGTGCAACTCAAACGCATAATATGTCGCCTAGAAATTCACATAGGAAACTGACATCAGATATACTCATGCAACAACTGCAAATAACAGCAAATAAATATACTGAAAACGTTGTTTATTCTTGATGCTACCAGAACAAACAGCAAAGCAACAGATGAACGGATGAAACACAACAAACACAATCTCCTCTTGGTCACGAACTGACTTAGAAACAGCTCAATGCAGTGATGCAGTGTAGTGGTTCAAGTGCCAGGTGATGTCCACCTAATAAATTTCAAGGCTTAGCCCACATCAACTGTCTCTATGGCAACCACATAAACCTGTACACACACACATATATATATATATAGGGTTAGGATCGC
Source organism: Protonibea diacanthus (assembly GCA_028641955.1). Lineage (NCBI taxonomy): Eukaryota > Metazoa > Chordata > Actinopteri > Sciaenidae > Protonibea > Protonibea diacanthus. The sequence continues at coordinate 16,225,681 of CM053988.1, read as the reverse complement.
TAAATCTTGAAATACGTGGATCTGCGCTGTGCTTGGTCTCACCTGAGAGGGAAAAAGGAGAGGAGCTGTGTCCGCTGGTGCCTCCGTTTTCTTTACTGCTGAGAGAGGAGGATGAGCTGGGTTTGGACGTTGACGCGCTGCTGGAGAACTGACGGGTTTTACAGTCTGAGAAGGCACAGAGAGGGCACTGTGACATGCAGTATGTAACAGACATCAAATTGTAATATGAGTGGTGAGAATCAGAAAGCAGGGATTTAAGGGCAAGTTTGTTTTGTTTTTTTTACCTTTCCAGCAGATGAGGGGTCCTTTGCACAGAGCACCCTGAGAATTTTTCACCAGGTAGTATTTTAAGTGCTTCTGCTTCTTGGGTTGGGTGGATAACTTCAGGTTGATGTGGTTGGAAAACTCAGTGAAGTATCTGAAACCCTTTTCCCCACAGCCCACACAGTTTCCTGAAAAACCTGCAAATAATAAAACAAAAAAAAAAAAATGGAATTATTGTCTTATTTTTTTTCAAACATTATTCACAGTCTAGTCGAGTGGATGAGCAGCGAACAACGTCATCCGACCGGGAGCTTGAAATGGTGCTGATAGCTATCTCTCTCCTACACGCTTATCTCAGGCTATGAACAGACTGACCTAAAAGTGCATTTTTCCCATTCTCGTCAGGCAAAAAGCGGCGGTCCACGGCGCACACCAGGATGTGCTCAGGGATGCTGGGGGACTTGGCACCGACCAGCTCGAAGCCTGCTGGGACTTCGATGGACTCTGTTGCCATGGAGACCAGGCGGAGGTCCTTGCCGGCCTGACAGAACCCTGAGGAGAGGAGAGGAAGACACGGATGTGAATTAAAAGAAGCCTTTAGGGTAGATACAGTTTATATATTATCACATTTAACAGCAACAGTTTAATATTTGCATTTCATTTTAAGTAAGATTTGTCCTTCGGCATAAATATGTTGTGTTTTTACAGTTAAAATCAAGTTGTTTTTTTTGGGGGGGGGTATGGGGTTTACCATCTAGTGTGCAGCAGCCATCAGGTGCAGGGGCCTGTAGGTAGGGAAGTGGAGGGCTGCTGCTGTCTGAGTCGTCGTCCTCCTCGAGCTCCTCCAGATCGTTGGACGAGTGGCCATTCATGAGCTCGTGGCCTGGTGGCTCTCTTCCATGGAGGTCAGCTTTCGACTTCATGTCTGATGGACATTTTAGAGAGTTCCCTAGAGTTAACTGTGTAATTTGATGCCGACTTCAGAAATTTCACAAAAGCGGTTTGATTGGGAATTGTTTTCGAAGTAGCATTTGTGCACAGAAAAGGGAACTGTTTGGTTTAAACAGTGTTTCCTGCGAGGTGATCCTACCTTCCATGTTACCAGGATACGATTCCGGGTCAAGGTAGAGCTGCGTGAAGATGGGCTGCGGATCTCCACTGCTAGAGCGCAGCGACGCCTCGATAGAGTTATGGAGAGCCTCTTCGAATCGTGCAGACTTCAGCTGCCCGGCGTATGAATTACCCATTATCTATGGGAGTAAAGAGAAAGGAACGCACAGCATGTCAATGTTTATTCACTGATTTATAAAAATAGCAAACCAGCAACAGGTGTCTCGCACAAATGCACTCAAGATAAGTTATGTAGGTCAAGTGGCTTTTTATTTCACATTAGATATCAACCAGTGCATGAAAGTTCAGTGGTTCAGTGGTGAATGTCTATTAGAAGTCCTTAAGCTGCTGAATTTATGCTTCAAGTATAATGCTCTATGCATCAAGCTGTAAAGGCTGACCCTGATAATTGTGTTGCACCAGTGCAACACTAGATGATTGCGGCTGTGCGGTACAATTAAACCCGAAGTGTACTTAACAAAATAAAAGCGGTAATCATGACGAAGAGAGGTTTGTTGGATCACAAAATACAAATTTGCTGAAAAAAGGATTGTTGTTGTGCTCTGTAATAAAGAGTACGGTTATATTTTGGAGGAAATTATTAATTTGTTCATCGATGTGAAGATTTGTTGCTTCTCTTTAACTTTGGGCGCATTGGGCTCTGGATAATTGTGGTGAATTGCAGCCTGTAAGTTCTGGTCCTGGTATTATCTGTCCTGTGATAAATGTGCCAGGTTTACAAGAGGCTCCTGAATAATAACAGATGCTACTGTGACTAATAACACACAGATGCACTCAAAATATATACGTTTGAAGTCACACACACACACACACACGCACACATTTTCTCCACGTCAGCCAAAACATAATGGCCAAGGCCAAAGGCTTTTTCCAATTTTTTTTTTCTTTCTCCGTCTGTCTGTTGTGTCACTCTGCCTGCTCTGCCCCCATGCCCCCTCCACCCCAGTGTCCACTCTGGGACATCTGCCGGGGTCGGCTGTGTGGGCCTAAGGTTGGCTGGCTCTCTGGTGGCAGGTGGCAGCTGGACAGAGAGGCTAAGCATGTCGTCTCAAAGAAGAGAGCATGAGAAGGAGACAGAAGGGAGAAAGAAAGAGCTCCAAAGGAGGTGAAAAGGCAGCGCTGACCAATGGCTCAGCTGCATCGTGGTGTCCATTCATTACACAATAGAGCTTCCTACTCGAGCCCCCATTTTTCCGTTTGTCATAACATTTCAAGTGGAGTTGTTTAATACCCAGCCAGTGATCAAGAGTGTTTAAATCATGCGGGGTGGAAAGTTTAAAAAAGAAAAGAAAGTTTTGGCTGCTTTCCTGACACATGGGTTTGGCCTCAAATGCCTTCAGTGTTTGTCCTTGGACTACATTTGACTGGTGCAGACCAGTGCTGTAGTTCATTGACACTAGAACGGCCAAGTGGAGGCCAGGTTGAAGACTTCAGCTGTTTAGGAAGAGCTAAAACTTGTTATTCGGGTCTAAAAAAGATCCTCCGCAGCTGTTCACTGAAGCATTTCATGCTGAGGTTTTGTTTTTGAATGAGTCGTATAACAGCAAGTTAGTTCATTTAAGTGACCCTTTAAGTTGCTTCTGAAAAAATAATTATTTTTGCAATGATTTAGTTGTTTTGTCTATAAAAAGTCAGAAAGAAGTGCAAAATCTTCAGAGGTGAGGTCCTTAAATGTGTTTTTTATACAACCAAAACTCCAAAACCCAAAGATATTCAGTTTTCTATCATATATGTTGAAGAACAGCAGCAGAGAGTCACATTTTAGAAACTAGAGCCGGTCAGTATTTGGCATTTTTGCTTGGAAAAAGACAGAAACTCTTTTTCATCTATGAATACAGTTGTCGATTCATTTTCTGTTTAAAATTCATGAACATACTTCATAGTCAAAATCTGAGTTGTAATGTGAAAGTAGTCATGTCTTTATTTATACATCATGTCAAATGGAGGTGAGCGTTTGTTCCTCATCCAGGATAAAAAAAAGAATAATGCAGCAATTAAATGAATGATTTCTATGTTAGCTGTGCTTTTCAACCGTGCCACATACTGAATGTCAGTTACTTAGTCAGTCCACCAGATACATTGTGTCTCTTGGTCACAGAGACACCCTGAACCTTTTTATTTTGTCAATAATAGGCAGGGTGGGAATAAAGTTGAAGCCTCCTTTCTCCTCCCAGGTGTCATTTTGACCACGCCTGGACAGGTTCCAGACCCTGTGTTTACCTAACAACCTTCCTGGGGAGAAATCTGACCAACCCAGACAAAAGACAAGATTAACAGTGCCTGACTGTGCTGTCAAAGAGATAAGAAGCTTAACAGAATGAAGCTACAGTGTTTCTTGCTTAACTGATAGAGGAAGGCGGCTGCACAGAGAAACAAAGACAGAAGGGGTAAAACGTGCCTGAGGGTGTTTTTTAAGCAGCCGCTGCCTCTTCGATTGTGAAGTCAAAGGAGGCTCCGAAGGCCTCTTTGGCTGGCTGACCCTCAAGCCTCAATGGACAGATTTGTCATTAACCTCGCGCGGGCCGGAGGTGAACACACAGAATGACCTTTTATCACCTGTGCAACTTAAAACAAAGCGTGACTGTGGCAGAGGTCGCTGAACGGATGTTTCTCGGGTGTGACTCAGGTGGTTGCTAAGGTCAATTGCAGTGGCGGGTTGGGGGGGCGTTTCAGGTGAGTCAGCGGCTGCAGTCTGCTTGATGGATGGTCAAACATAATGAGTGGACTCTACCGAGGAGAAGCAGTTTAACGTTCAAAGACTAATGGCTAAAAAAGGGGATATTCATGCCAGTGAGCGGTAAAACTGCCTCTCAGCCAGTCAGATGGTCAGTCAAGGCCGTTGCTCGGCTCCTGGGTGGCAACAACAGATTGCATGAATGTGACCCCGGGTCAAAATAAGCTAGTATAATCTTCACTTAGTTGATTTGAAAAAAAAAGAAAAAAAAATGAGATCAGAGGCACGAAGCTGAATTTCTAACAGATACCACATTAACACTGCATTCAACAACAAGGTGACTTACGTACGTTGTCTGATTGTTCCCAGGCGTGAAGGGACTTGTTCACCTCTGCTACATGCTGGATCACTTCCACTCAGCAGAAACTTTGAGCAAAGACATTTCACTCAGTGCTTCGAGACCTGGGGGAGAGTCGGAAGATTGCTGGTTAGCTCACAGAGCGTCACTGATAATGATAAAACGAGAGAGAATGAAATCATTTATACCCCATGAAAGACAGACGGTAGCATACGAGGGTAAGTTTTTCTTTAGGCAGCCATGATTTTGTTAATTATAACTAATTAGAAACTCAACAAAGGGTCACAAACGTAAAAAAAAATGTAAAAAGAGAAAAATGTTAATCATTAATCTTTACAGGTCATTTAGTATAGTTTAGTAGAGTTGATGTTTACTTGTACTAAAACACGAGAAGCCATATTTTCAGCCAAATTCCACATTTGTATTTTCACATTTGTAGTAATTTCCTTGAAAAATTGACAGATTAAAGCAGAATGCTACAGTATGTTTCAAGGACAGTAACAATTTATTATGGAAAAATCATTAAAAGGGCTTTTTTTTTAAATCAGATTTTAACAAAAATGAAATGACCTTGTCCTGTAGCAGTTTGATTTTACAAAAAGATTGCAGAGCTCAGTAATGTATAAGATATGCTACAGATGTCTGTTCCTGCAGGTCATCACAGTGCAAAGAGCATGCTCATTCACAAAATGAATGGGCGCACTTACGACCACTCAAACATTAAGAGTGGCTCAAACCATGACATATGTACTCGCTATTACGAGGCTAAAGAGGTGTTATGTGATACCGTGGCCCTCGGGCTATTTTCATAAAACACAATTGGGCGAGCTGCACTCAATATACACAGTCACTCCACTCTGAATGGATTTGCCAGTTACTTTGACCCTTTGACAAAGTATTGTTTAGCCACTCAGGCTCTGATATAACATAAGTAAAGTTCCCTTCAAAACACTGACTGTCACAATCTACCCCCGTCATTACTTCTCACTGTGTGCTGCTCTAAGGTGGAGGCTGGTTTGGGGTCCAAGTCCTCCAAATAGCAAGTGTACACAAGCCGGTTCAGCTTGTATTTACTGACCGCGCTGGACTTTATTTCGTGAATGATTAGCCAGCTTGATACAGCTACGACACAGTAGAGAGTTAAACATGTCAATATGTCAGAAACGTGTACTCAACAGCTAAATCACTGACAGAAAATGTAATTATATCAAAAGCCAATGTAGCATTTAGCACAAGGAATCACAACACAAGTTCAATGACTGGGTGTTCCCACCAAAGAATCTCAACCAAAGGCCTAATTACCCAAGGAGCAGAGTCTTGAAATATTTTGATGCTTATCTGCTCGTGAAGGGTAGACGACACAGACGGAGACGCAGATGGCTCCCGAGATGAAGCTGACGGAGCCGTAAACCTAGACACCAAGCTCAGCCCGAGGTGCTCAGTAAGGTCCTGTTCTTCCAGTAATGACATTTGAGGGGATGTTTGACATTCTTGTTCAGTCTTTATTTCTTAGAGCATTTCTAATGCAAGTGCAAACGCATGTGCATACACACACCCAACATATGTAATGCATTCGCATTGCTACCTGTAATACACACAATACTGTATGTATCTCAAAAGATTTCTGTTGCTTAGATTCTACGATGAAGGCTATAATCAGAAGTGATGTGAGCCTAATGTTTTCTCTGTACATCATCCATTTTTTTTCTCCAAAAAATACTTTTGTTCATTTGCAGTTATCAAAACTTGGAAAGAAAAAATGAAACATTGTAAAAGTTACAGGTAAGAATTTTGATTGTAATGTGTAATGTGCGTGCTATTGTTAAATAAGTTCAATTTACTGACAACAGTGAATCTAGCGTGAAAGTTATTCAAGTTTCATGTAATTAGTAACTTTGTTGTTTATTAAATAAACTGCAAATGGTCAAAATTGGGTGGTTAAGTGACTAAAATCTTAAATCACACTGTGAATTAAACCTTATAGGAGGTTTAATTTAAGAAAACATTTTGAGCTGTTTAACTCTTTCCAAATTACTTTTAACTCAGCCTCTTCTTTCTCTCCAATCCTTTTGTTTCTCCCTCGACTGCATAATTACATTACAGTGTTTACAATAGAGGCAGAGAGGCAGGATTAAAGTTCCCCTCTTAACCTGGTTTCATCACATCACATGCCGACACTTTTCTAAATGTGGACAAATCCCTCTGCTGTATTTTTACATTCAAACTATAAACATCTGAGGAGAATTAGAGGAAAGTAGATGTGGATACTGTCCATACAGTTAAACTTGACACTTGGCTATTGTTTAAAATGTTCTAATTAAACTAGTGCATGTAACTAAAACACGAAATAATTCAGCATTTATTTAAATTAAAACCACCTACTAACGCATTTTTTCTTTTCACCTCAGTCGTAGATAAAATGTTAATGGGAATTTGATAAATATCTTAATCCTTTTCACCTCATTGTTATGCTTTAACATTTAAGGTCCATATCAACAGCTGAAATGCGGGAAAGAACTCTTGGCTTAACATTAGAAAAGCTGTGTGGTGAAAAGACACTGCCCATCAGACATGAGAGAAAAAGGGGGGGTGGGGTAAGAAATGAGTTAAAAAAAAAGAAAGAAAGAAAAAAAAAAGACAAACATCTCTCCGCGTTCTCTAAATTAGGTGCTAAAAGCCCATCTCATTAATGCTACATCGGGGCCACATGTGACAAACACAGCAAGCAAGCAAGTTTAAAAAGCATCTCCTGTACCTTCCATGACAAGTCGACCACCGGATGAACCCTTAAAATCCAAATGGAATGCAGTAAATCCCAAAGATGATGCTTTATTTTTTCAAATGTAGTCCATTTTAGATCCTATAAATCCTCATGGAAAGAATGAGTCGATATCCAGGCAGCATAGGGAGTTTCACTCTTCTCTGGTATGCCTCAAGTCACCTTTGTCATGATACTCTATAGAAAGAAATGGGAATCCCACTCGTCCCCTCAGTACAGCAGAAACCCTCCCTCTCTCTCTCTCTCTCTCTCTCTCTCGCCCTCTGTCTCTCTCACTCGCATGCAAACAAACACACACACACACACACACATAACCACAGACCCCTCCCCCTAGTCCCCTATGCCCTCCTCTGTCCTGTGCCATTTGCCAAGGAGGGAGGGAATCCACCGGGGGCTCATTCATCTTGGCCCTGCTGACCCCCTATGGTGACAGATGCTCTTGGAGGCCTGCAGAGCAGTATTGAGTGGGGGGAAACAAAGAAGAAGTCCTGCATTTCCCCGCAACCATACATCCACGGTGCCCTGCCACGCGTGACCCGCCCCCCCCCCTCCGGGCACACACACCGAGACATCCGCTGTGGGCACTATGTCAGGTGGAAGTTTTCATTTGCTAGAGATCTTTAAATCAAACTTTCGCTCTCGCGCTCAAGCTCAGGTCGGTCTGCCACACCCAACTTTTTTTTTTTTTATTGGGGGCCAATTCAGAGCCAGGAGAGTCCGTCCCCAGCAAAATGGGGACAAGAATGTCAGGTCAGCTTGAGCATTTTGTCATCGTAGCCTTGCCCCGGATTGACCCCACACTGGGCTTTTACTCCCGCTATAAATACCAGGGGCTCATCTGGTCAAAATAAATAAACGGAAATGCACCACAAATCAACAGTTGCAGGCAGATGTTGGGGATTGTATGTCATTGCAGCCTGGTGATCAATGCCTGTACCTTATCATGATATCACTCAAAGGAGGGGCTACTTGTTTCCAGAAAGTAACTAAAGCGGCTCGAGATTGACCGCACTGTATGTAAATGAAGTTAAGACGCGCGTGCTTGTCTGCATCTGAGCAAAATATCAAACTCACATCAAAGACTAATCAGTTCCTCAAAGCGTTTGACGCTACGTTAAAGATCCACAATCCGGTAACAACGACGACATTAAATCTTCAATCCTATCTATTGCTGAAATTCTGCGACACACTTTAACGATCTCCTGACTTTGGATTGTAAACACAACCAGCTGTCAGACCGCCAAGTCTCACTGTATACTGCCAGGATATTGTTTAGACTGCATCTCCATGATTCTTACACAAATATCACACAGTATATGCACAGTTTACTATGACCGTGCACATGTTAGGCTACGATATGAATTGTACGGTGCCCTGTAAGGTTTCTGTGACTGTTCTTTCTGTCAACTAATTACAAGCCAAGTAAAGTCAGCAAGAATTTGTCAGGTAAACAGTAGGTCTGTGTAAACTCACATCTACTTGATGGCAGGGAAGATGCACTCACCGTAAAGCATGTCACAATGTGTAGGTCTCTCTTTAATAACAGCATTTCCTCACCGATTAATTGACCGTCAAGAGAAAGAAATGTAGAACAGGCTAGAAAATGTGTGTGAATTGTAACAGAAAGTACCCGCGTTAAAACGCAAACTAATAATAGCGGTTAATGTCCGCAGTGAGCTCAGTTGTTACATTTCTGCTCTGATAAATTCTCCCATTATAAACATCTCTTACTGGCCCGCTGAGCCGTGTGACTGATGTTCCAGTTCATTACCACAGACAACAGTCAACAGTTGTTTTAATCAAGTTGTGTGCAGCTCTTCTCACCTCCTCTCCAATGGTTATATTAGGGCACAGTCAGTGTGAGGGCTGTTGTAAACCACCACACGAGTCAACCAGGGCCTCCATTAGTCCTTACGGGGCCTTCATGCACTCATTTCTCTCAATCAGCCACATTTGTCTAAACATTGGGCTTGAGTTTGACTGTGAAATCTGTCCGGCTATTGCTGATTTAGACCACACACAAACACACACACACACAGGGACACACAGGGACACATAAGACATGAGTCTGAAGAAGCGGCTCTGGTTATATTTGACACTTTTAAGTGATATAAATATTGTATAAATATTGTTAATAGCTGTAGTTATCAAGCCTACAATGATCCATTTGATACCAGCATAGTCACAAGTTCAACTGAGGGAAAAGAGCTGTCAGTGTGATTTATCTCTAAGCCCCTGACTTTGACATGGCCTGTCTTAAATAGCCATTTAGAATGGAGATAATGAGTAAACCCGGCATTTTCTTTGGCCTCAAAAGACACTGTGCAAAAAAACAAAAGAGTGTGGATTGAATGCTTGCCCGCCCCCGAGCCCATCCTTCACCGCTGCATTTAACTCCTGCTACAGTCTCTGACAAAGGGGAAGTATCCCTGCCACCGCCACCTGAGGAAAGACGAGTCACATGATCAGCTGTGGGGGGTTCTGGGAGATGTTGGGCTTAGGGATCTTAAATGTAGGGGGTGAAGGGTTCTTCCTCTCTTAGGATTCCCGAAGGAGCGCCAGGAGCTTAGCTGACTCAGGCAAACATGACGGTTGTTTGGATCGACTAACCAACCACTTTAGGATGGCTACATGGTTTGACGTGGCAAGCTCTGAGGCGCCGACGCTGCGGGAGAAGTTCTCTGCAGATGAGGTTCAACCAACAAATCAAGAGATGAGAGATGAGTATCAGGTGGGGAGGAAGTACAGCAACCAAGGTGCTAAGTAGCACCTTGCAGTCTGACTCTTAATAATAAGAAAACAATCCTGCAGCTCAAATGTCAAAAAACAAAACAAGAAAACGAAGCTGCCACTATGTGAAAATTCCCGCAACAGAATTCCCTTTCCTACCCGCTTCACGTGGGCTACCTGACGCCAAAGGGTGTCAGGACTCGCACTGTTGTTTACTATCCGGGTGGCAGTCCACAGCTCTAATTTCCTTATAAAAGCCCCACAACCTTCTTCGAAAACCCCCTCCTCCCGCACCTCGGGACTACCTGCTGGGCCCTGAAGTGCAAATCGGTGCTAGTGAGGATAGCAGATGAGCTAAGGTCATTCATGGCTTTCCAGTGGGCCACACAAACAAAGGCAAACATTCCAGCTGAATGCCATTGCTGAAGTCGGCAGCAACAGAGAGAAAGAGAGCGTAGAAGGAGACAGAGCTGGGCTCAGTGGAGATAATAGCCTGAGGGTGCATGTGTTTGAGTGCACGTGCACGTGCACGTGCGTGTGAGTGTGTGTGTGTGTGTGTGTGTTCTAGGGGATTATCTGTGGAACTATAAAGTGGGGTGAACCAGGGTTTAAGGCCTGGTGTGACCAGAGGGAACGGGGGCAGGGTCCAAGGCTTGAGGAGGGGTGGACAAAAGGAGCATTTGGGCAGATGAAGAAGTCATCATCATTAAGCCACTGGAAGTTTACTGTCCAGTTATAAAACTCATTTCAAAATTAGGGGCTAGGGGGTGCGTGTGAAAGGGCAGCAGAGCTGGGAAGGCCTGCGAAGGGGCTGGAGGGCGGTGTAGTGACTCGCGGAGGATCTGTAGCGCTAATTCATTAGGGGACAAGAAGGCTTTGTGTTAACACTAGGTTGATTGGAGTGGTGACCTTGCCACACACTCTGGCCTAGCGGATGAGTTTAAGGGCAAGGCATTTAACCTTAAACTAAATCTCAGCCACGGACAAAGGGCAGCATCATTTAAAGACATCGGGCTACCGAACAGATAACTGAGGCAGCACAAACGGAAAACAAGCCTTGTTAAACATAGCTAATGCAACACTTTAGACTCTACCTGTTTACAGTAAAATTATAATATATATGACAGCTCATATTCCTTCGTGTTATAAATGGCACTCGTCTAAGTGTGTGGTGTTTTTTGCTCAAGGTGTTTCAATTAATACAGAATAAAAATGTGGTCGTTACCTCGTCAAGGTTTTGAGATGTGAGAAGTTGGAGGCATTTTGCTTGGAAAAAAACAACAATGAATCAATTAAGCAAAATTAGCTCAACTGAAAATACTCCCTTCCCTCACCACAATAATACTGTCAGTTGGAGATTTGCTAGTTATAATGTTTTGTATTATTTCAGTGATTCTAGATAGATAGAAATTTTCCAGTAACTCTCTTTTGAAACTGATCTCATTCTCCATCTTTCACAAAGGTAAGAAATATTGTTATTAATCTCGGTCATAAATAACAAAGCCATAATTTTGCAATCTTTTGCATATTACAGCATGTTACGCCAAAGAATGTCAGGTATTTGATATTGTGGCCGGTAAGCAGAGGGCTCAGTTCTCATGGCTGTTATCCCTGATAGAATAATGAAAGTGAAGGACGAGTGACAGTTTACAATGCTGTTCATGACTGTGTAATAAAATGGAAGGCCTGTCAGTGAACCCAATCTGCATTTTACAACGCTGCCGGGTTGAACGCCAGTTCACCTAAGTCGGAACAACAGGGAGAGACACAGGACCCTAATGCATTTATGGACTTATTCAGAGAAGCCATATTGAATAAGACAACAATGAGTTCTATTTCATACTGTAAAGCTGTCACTGGCTGTGGTCAAACACCGGTCAATGGTAAAGGGCAAGAGGAGGGAAGGAGGGAAAAAAAATTAGAAACATAAGCAAGATTTTAACTGGTCCAAAGATTTACATTTTTAATCTAAGACTGGAAAAATCACCCTTAACCTTGTATGACATTTTAAATAAAGGCAATATTAACCTCATTATGCATGAATTAACTTCCTTAATTCTACCCTGGATCTTATCCTATTCTGAGATAGATATTGATTCTCCACCATCACCACTCATCCATCACCACAGCTTCTTCTAACATCTGGTCCACACCTAATGGCTCATCCCAGAGTAGATCTTTGATGATAGTTGACCAGGCCTTGTCCTGGCCATAAACTGTTGTTTAGACAGCCCTATTTGTTATGGGGTGTAAAAGGAGAGCCATGGATCACATTGAGAGGAGCAACACTATCAAAACATTGGCTCTTATCAGATGACAGGGCTAGCAACGGGGTCAGATTCTGTTTCCAGGAGCCGGTTTAAGCTGCGCTCTCCGGCCCCCTGCCTCCACGTCACGTCAGTCAGGCTGAGCTGCTGAGCATGTGATACTAATGTGAGGATTTTCAGAGATGATCACCACTTTGACTTTCTCCTTCTTTTGTGACATTTTTCAAGATTAGTGCCAGCACGATCAAAACATATGTGTGACAAAACCAATTACAGTCTTTACAGTCTTTCAGCTTTTGCATTTTACAGTCTTCATCAGCAAATGGAGGTGGCATTTGTATCAGCGACATATGTGACATAAGAGTGGGATGCGAGTCACACGACAACAACTAACATGTTTTTGGCACAAACATGGCACTTAATTTCCAAGAATGTTTCGAGGAAAGAACTATGGTCCTAATTACAAGTTATTTTCCTGAATAAAGAAAATTACAAAAAAGATGACCCAAATAAGGAAATAAATGAAAAAGATACTGAGTAAGATGATGGATATGACTGGGAATTCATATTATATTCAATGCTACACAAACACTCCAAAACTACACTTCTCTCGGGCTGATAAAATTAGTTGATTAATCAATTTATTTGCTAGTTTTAGCTTCTCAAACATTAGGATTTGCTGCATTACTGATCAGACTTCCTTAAAGGAAGGAAACTGAGATGGACATCTGACATTTTATTGATTGAGTAATTAATTAATTGAAGCATAAATGAGCAGATTAATTAATATTAAAATAGCTATTAGTTGCAGCTCTACCCTGCTCTACTGATTAGAAATGTGGAGGGAGATAAAGACATCTATTGTTTGTGTCTGACGATCTACATTTACATTTACATTTAGTATTTAGTTGATGCTTTTATCCAAAGTGACATACAGAGAAGGGAAACAATCAAGGTACAGTGCGGATCTTCGCTAAATATTTTGAAACTATTTTTCCAAATAAAAGAATGCACATAAAAGGCACGGATACAAAAGAGAGGCGATCCACTCAAAGTTCAGTCAAAGTGCTTTCCTGAAACGTTCCCACAACTGACACACTAACTCAATTTAGCCACGCAGGAGCACAGAGCACTCATGGAGAGGACATAAGAAAGAGGTCTGTTGTGTTTATCAGGCGTCCAGAGAGAGATCCACCTTTCACAATAGGACCTCTCCTTTCTTTTCCTCCCTGAAAAAAGTCTCAGCCACCTTGAATCCATTTGAGTGACACCGTGACAAAGAGGCTTCTTAATGTCCCGACGAAGGAGCCTCCTCCCCTTTCCCTCAAAACTTCCTTACCGGGCGATCAGCTGTATCCATCATGCCCCCTCTTCCTGACCCCAGGCGGCACTGCTGCATCAGCAGCACCCCACCCCCGTTTACTCCCCCCCACTCTCTCTACCACAACTCCTCCATTACCCCCCACCCTCCCGATTAATAAGCACCAGGTTGCCGTCGGTGACAGGACCCACACTTAAATCCCATCAGTCCTCCTTACTGCAGCAAGAGTCACGGCATCAGCAGGACTCTTTTTGTCTTAATGGGACAATGGAAGCAGGGCTATCCTTTGTTGAGGGCTTGACCCCACGCACAAACCTTGCCGATGAAAAAAAAGTGACAGTAAACCTATTCAGGTCTGGTGCACTTCATCCTGCACTGATCCCTCAGAGAGATGAAATACTTTACAGACTGGCAGATGTGATGACAGTTAAAACAGAGCTCCTTGAACAATGTGGAGCTAATTTTGAATGAAACGAAGAGAAAAATGTTGTTCTAGCTCTCATTTTAGCCAGGTTGCTTAAACCAACCAGGATGCTGAAGCCACTGGAAGTGAGCCAATTGAGATTTCAAAATGTTCCTACTTAAATAATAATAATAATAATAACAAAGTGATATCCACGATGAGGCACAGAGCCAAGCAGATATGTTTTTTTGCAAACCTGATTTCATGTTGATAAAATTACTCCAGGTCTTCAGTTTGTATGAGCTTAGCTTTGCTTAACATGAAGACTGGAAATAAGGGCCAAGAGACCATTTGTCCAACAGCCTGTTATCCCGAAAAGCTGGTATCACCAACTTACATACGCAATATAACTGACATATCTAACGTACTTGTTTGAACCCAGAGCATGAGCTTCCCTTAAAACCAAGTAGTTATATTGCTCAAACGTAACCAAACTGTTACATAATATTAACCATGTGTTTATTATTGTTATCACAATGACGATGGTCACTTGACTTTGTCCTTTACTGCACGTCCAAAACTCCAGGAATGTGTATTCTTGGACTGCCTCTTTATTTTCGTAATAACAGGCTATCGGACAAATGGGTTTTCAGTCCAATGGGACCTTTTTTTTTTTTCAGACTACTGGGGTTTTGGAGTAATGGGCCATCAGAACAATGGCATGGCACGCTGGAAATATGGGGAAACTGTGAGCCTGGCTCTGTCCAGAGGGAACAAAATCCACCTACAAACACCCATAAAGCCCGTTAAGTAACACTTCATATCTTGTTTAAATGTGTCAAATTACAATTCGCTGTTTTAAGGGCAGCTGTTTCCCCCTACAGGTACTACAATCGCATTTTGTGATGTTCAGTCCACAGAAAGGGAGCAAATCAGCATAAATACAAGCCAAATGAATGACTATACTACGGTGTAAGCGTAGCAGAGTGTACTTAAATCATTCCTAACTGGAACAGTCCTTCCTGCTGCTGCTATCACAGAGGACAAAGACAGAGAGAGGGATTGTTTGCAGGTAAATATGTGCTTGTGTATTTTATATTCTCATCATTTTTTTTTTCTGCAATCAGGAAAACTTTAGACCAAACAGATCACACAATCACACCGGTAACAGCTGCAGTGCTGCTAGGTACGAACTCCTTCAAAATCTAGTGTAGGTTTGGGCACCTTTCTGCCAAAAGGTGTTCCCTCGTTTGGTGTTTGTATATAATGTTGGAGAGCTCCATCAAACATGCATGCATATTCAACTGGATTGAGATCAGCTGATTAAAAAGGCCAAAGATTACAAATGATTCACATGTTGTTCATTAATACCTCATTACTCATGTGTGATCTGCATTTGTTTCCTCACTTAGGATCTTCCCACCTTTGGTCACCTCTCTGTATTACTTTTTTAATAAGGTCTGAATGCAAATAAAAGACTACAGTGTTAAGTGCTACAGACTTCTCTGTGTACTGTTATGGTTGTGCTTGCGCTGGAAATGTGCACAAAGAGAGACAGAGAGAGACACAAGAGAAAGAGAATGACCTCCCCTGCCACAGAGGAACGTTGAGTCCTCACAGCAGAGGGCCGGGTCTTGGTCACCGTGGCCTTGGACAATCTGTGACAGCCTATGGAAAAGCCTTCTGCTAGAGAGTCCTCTCCCCCGCAAACCCAGGCAGCATCAACACACGGTGACCTTGTGTTATCATATGAAGAGGGAGGGAGAGTGAGAGAGAGTGAATCTCCCGTCTGTGCGTGCAGGGAGGAAGATTTGGGGACAATGCAAGTGGGCAAAAGCAACAATGCTGCTGTTGTGATGTAGGAAATCTGGCTACAAGCCTGAGTTTGGCCAGCTGTTACTAGCACACATCCTGCTTCCTCACAGCAACAACACCAATTACACAATTTCTAATTAATCATGTATCGCAATATCTATATACACAATATCTATCAAAAGTGACATTTTATATAGCACTTATGTGCGACAAGTCATAAATTTACCCCAGCTCACGTAAAACCAGCTGAAAACAATACAATACATTACAAGCTTGTAGCATGGACAACTTAAAAAGAGAGAAAAACAAGCATGTTGCATTATACCAGCAGTTGTCTCACACAAGTTATGGTATTTAATCAGCGACAGAGGAAGTGGTGCTGCAGCTGGCATAGATAAAATAGTAAATGCAGTCAAGTAAAATAATAAATGCAGACTATGATCCCCTTGTGTCTAACTACCGCGTTAATCAATAGATAGGAACACAATAGTGTGATGAATCACTCAAACATTATGTTTATCTTTGCACAAAAAAATTGACCCTAGTTGCAAAGGCCAAAACAATGAAATTCAACCTAAAAACCATTAACTTCCCTCCAGACTGCTGCACTATGAGCCAGCTCTATGGCACAGCACACACTGTACTCTTGAAAAAGAACACATACACTGCGAGCAGTCATTTCTGGCCGTAGGTACTGTTCTGCTGGGGTTGGCATCTGCGCAAGAAGGGGGGAAATGCAGCAGTACACCCTGTCAGAACACACTGTTCCACAACAGTACTGCGTGAGGAGGGAATCTCAGCTGGATGCTTTCCAGGTTTCAATGGAAAGAATGAGGATATATTATTACTAAGTGCTCTCCATGGAGCCACATGCACGCTTTGCTCTTCATGAGTTCACACTGATGTAATGGATCCCACCCCAAAAAAAAAAATCCAAAAGATTGATATATTAGAAAAAAAAAAAAAAAAAAAAAAGAGGAACACTGCAGACACGAGATAAGCGCTTCATGTCATAATTCAGCTGTGATGCAATGCAAGATGCAAGCACTCGGGTGTCGTATTAGCCTCATTTGTTTATTCCGGATGCAAATGAACTCAAGGAACCAAAGACTGAAAGTCCTCCTTCACCTTGACATGCCATCACTCCCCTGCAAGC
This sequence comes from Protonibea diacanthus, assembly GCA_028641955.1. Classification (NCBI taxonomy): domain Eukaryota; kingdom Metazoa; phylum Chordata; class Actinopteri; family Sciaenidae; genus Protonibea; species Protonibea diacanthus. Next base: position 16,208,783 of record CM053988.1, on the reverse strand, counting down.
CCAAAAAATGCACTCGCGCTTTAAGCCGACCCTTTAACTTTACTCCCGACACGCTTCCTGACGAACGACTTGTGCCTATGTCCAGATAAGTTCCATTCATTTCTGTCAGGGAGCTATTTCAACTTTGATCTGGGCACGGGAGGACAGAGAAAAGGAGTTCAACGGTCGTACAGATTTGGAGCTTTTAGCTACCGAGGTGTATTTCAGCTTTGCATTCATACGCCTTTACAAACTACTACGTAAAAGTGCCACGAAAACAGTTGGACGAACAGGAATAAGCATCAAATCACGATTGTAGAGACAGAGGGCTTAGATAAACTAGGGATTGAGTTCATTGAGTCATTCGAACAGTCAACCAGAAGATCCAGCGGGGACAGATAAGAACCTGCCCTGCATGTCAGAATCAGAGATAACTAACAGGACAACAGGAAGTGCCATCCACTGGGGTCATGTTCCACTCATGCATAAATGTACACACACCCACTCACATACACACACCCGCACCCACACACACACACACAATTAGCATCCCAAGCCTCCCTTGCAACAAAGACCAGGATGTTCAAGTCAGTATTTTTTGGCTGTACTCCTACAAACTGCATGTTGTACCTTCCTGACTGTAAGCACATTGTAAGGCTGTGAGAAAGAAAGGCATATTTTTGAGCTCAGAGGAATTTTATCCTTTCAAACCTTTCCCTTTCCCCTCCACTCCTGAGCAGGCCATAAACGCAGAGGCGTGAAGCCGACTCTCACCCAGCAGCACAAATTCATGGTCAGACATTGAAGTTTGTTATAGAAAGCTATGTAATAAAAGCTACAAGAAATGCACTCCACAATCCATATCATAAACGCAACAAAAAACAGGCAACATACCCAATATTTTTTGAGCTGTATCCCCTATAGTGCATATAGCGTTTTGTTGAAATGGTTTTCTAGTTGTGAGTAGCTCCTAATTTTACTTACAATGGAGCTGCAACTAACCCATTTTAATGTTCAATATTATAATCATCTACCCTTATTTTCCTAAATAATTGTCTGGTCTGTAAAATCCATTTAATTTCTAATAGTAAAAAAAAATTGAATGCCTAACAGAAAGTTAAAACCGGTGAATTTGTGGCAGCTTTGCTTAGAAAATGACTTAAAATTGATTATTAAAGCTGCTGCTGATTCATTTTCTTGATTGACTAACAGTTCCAACTCTAAGCATTACACAATCTAAGATAATGTTGTGAATTTAGCCAGACATATTTGAGTACACTTCTGATTTGTCGCTTTTCCAGTATTGTATTAAAGTCAGTAGTGTATTAGTCAGTATGCAGTATGGTTACTAATCTAATACAAAAACAACTGATGGAAACAAAATTAAATAATTGTTCCACTTCCTGCAGGTGAAACTAAGATATAACAGCTGATGGTGGTGGGCTTTGAGGAGGAAGCCCCACCCCCAGCAGAGGGATCAATGCACATAAATGGAAGAGGTCACAGACCTTTGACATCTCCTTTCAGTCGGGGGAGGGGCAGAGGCCTTTGTGAGATTGGCTTTAATGATCCAATTGTCGACTGTGTCATGCACCTTCATACAGTACATACAGTTTGTCTTGCATTTTCATACCAGAATTTCCCCACTGGGTGATCAATAAAGGAATATCTTATCTTATTTTGCTCCACCCTGTGCACTCTCCACCCTTGTTGCATGTCCGGTCACTAAACTGTCCAGCTACAAGTGTGAGGTTTGGATAAAAGTGTATCTGTCTGCATCCAGCTGCCTTTTTTCATCACTCCCACATCTGTTTCAACCTAGTCTCCCCATCACTTTCCATCATCAGCCTCCCCTGCTCCTCTGCAGACCTTATCTGTGCTTTCCCTCCCTCACTTCTCTTTCATGCTGCATTTTTTTGAGAGGGGGTATGGTCAATCAAAAGGCCAGAGCAGGAGAAGATGACCACTTTCTAATATCCTTTGATGCATTTTAGTCTGTGGAAATCATACGGGCGAAACAGCAAGAAGCAAATGATTACATAAATCTAATCATATTTTGGAGTGGTTGGAGAAACGAAGCAAACTATTCAAATGGCTAGAAAACAGCGTGAATAGTAACTCATCTGGCCACATGTAGATCTGACTTTCTGCTACAGAATGAAAAACATACCACGCCGACACTACCGTTACAGTCTGTGAATATTTCTTTCTTTTATTGGCACTATAAGTGAACACAGTGTTCCTGACCCTTCATAAAAAAGGACAGGTTAAAAGTTTACGAGCATCGATGCGGAACACATCTGGCTGAAGATCAGCAGCAAGATGCTCTTTTAATTGACTTAACTGGATCTTTCTGACTTACATTAGCCACTGTTACTGCTAAAACAGGCCGTATACTGTATATAACATGGATACACTATGTGATTTGCTTATTCCTGCTCAAACGTGTGATATATAAAACCACAGAGGACATTCTTTGCACAATTAATACTTCTAATGTGATATTTCAAGTACAGTTTGCTGATAATACTTAATTATTATGTGATTTTTAGCACAGGACTTTTACTTAATTGAGTATTTTTACATTGTTGTATTGCTACTTTTTAAAAGATCTGAATGCTTCTTCCACCTCTGGCGTTTGATGGTGTATTTTTTGATCATACAGTATGTTTTAACAACACAATCATCTGTCCATGTCAATATAAGCACGTGCCACAAGGACATTTTTGAAAAGGTGGTCCAGTCTTTTGTCTTAGCAGTTAAATGAATGACAGCTATTTTGTGGACCACCTGTTTTCTGGATCCTCTCCCATCGAGCTAAGAAGAAAGTGTGAAACAATAGTGCTGATCTCTCTATTTGGGATTTTGTCCCCTATACCATCTGTACTCAGGATCAGAGAGGCCCACAGTCACTAAGAAGTACTTCTGAAAGGATCAAGAGAAGCAACTGGCTGCTTTGCTGACTAGTCCCAGTGGTGTTTTCATGATCTAAACTGGGCCTGTGAATGATCTGTGAGGGTGTTTTACCTCAATGATTGATCTTCAAAATGATATCTTCCTGGAGCTGGACGTAGCCAAGGCAAAAACTGACACCTCTTTGTTTCTGACTGGATTGGTAATCAATTGTTATGTGTGCCTTTTTTGTTATGAAATATGACCCTGGGTGATCTCTCACACATGAGCTTGTCATAACAGAGAGCAATAAATAGAGCGCATGTGAACGAAAAATACTGGCTTTCAACGCGAACGTAAATTTTCCATTTTTTCCCCCAGAAAATTAAACAGATGCACTGAGGGCCAATCGAGAAAGGACCAGTCATTAACAGCAAAGGAGCAGTCCTGATGTGCTCCAAATGACCGTGAGGGAATAATGAGACAAAATAAATCAATCTGTTACCCTGGTAACAATTTTCCTTTTATACAAATGGATATGAAACGTCATCTGTCCACAGCTTGGTTGAGCTTTTTCTTATGTGAAATGACATATTGCATTGAAAACCTCACAGCACAATAAAACAACTGTCAATGAAATGGAAAGCAAATTATTATCGTGACAAGCTAAAACAGGATTTTGAGAATGCTAAAAAGGGTGAATTATTATTTTTAAGACGGCATCTCTTGAGTTTGAGCTATAATCAATAAGTTGCCCGATATTTGGTTAAGTAGGTCTCATTTTGTTTCGTAAAAATAGCTAAAAATTGACTTATTCTAACAAGGAGAGGGACTGCATGGGTGTATTACTGATTAGTAGGGTTGGAATTTCCCTTTTTTTAAAGTTTACAACAACAAGAGGAAAAATAATGAAGAAATTTGAGAAATTTCTGTTCTCACCAGCTCACTTGCAGTAATCCCAGAGCTAATTTATTACCTGTGTTTGAGAAATAAAAGCGACAATCACACAAAGAAAATGCCCACTGCCAAGCCTCAACAACTCAAGCCTTTCACAAAGCATCTTGGGACAGAGATGTCTCCTTCAAGGCTAAAGAGGGAAACCTGTCCGAGCGCAGGAGTGGTGTCACGGGGGCCTTACTTATCTCCACCCAGATTAAGTCCCAATTGTTCGCCAGGAACAAAGGCAACCAGTGAGGAAACCAGCCCCCCAAGGGCCAGATGGTCAGCGTTCAGAGCCCCCTGACCCCTTCATCCCTCGCCCTCTCTGACAGGGCTGCACGTGCTCTATGCGAGACAGGCCACCCAGCAAATTCACAATCCACACTGCTTGTACAGAACATGTACTCACATATATACCTGCCTGCCTACCTGTCTCTGAAGTCTTTCTCTTTTCTGAGGATGTTAGTTGCAGAGGACAACCATACATTTTAGATGTAACAAACCTGCAGTTAATGGACACAATTAGGCTTCTAAGGCAATATTTCTAATCATGCATACAAATATTTAAAAGCAAAAAACGATTAATTATTATACATTCATAATAAATAATGTGCTTTAACATGAAAAGTGGCTGTCCAGTATTTAAAATGAAAGTTGCCATATCATTAGTGCCTCTCTGCATCTGGTACATGGAGATGTGCATGCAATTGTCATTAGCTCTCCTGACATTTTGAACGTAGAGAAGGGGGTGGTGGAGACGTAAGGAATGCAACCTTTGGGACATGAAACATGAGGAATGGCAGATTAGATGTAGTCAGGACAGACTGGTTTGTCTGTAATTACAATGACAAACCACCAAATACATCTCCTGGTCACTCTTATCTTATATGACTTTATCTAAGCTGCTGAAGCCTGTTTCAACACTGAGCCTTAGGCAACTGTGACACTACTCAACAAATGTGTAAATTAGTGGCCTGCTTCCAAATATACTTGACTTTTACTGATGATTCATCATTGGGAGTGATATTTAAGAAGAGAAATTGAATGTATTAATGCACAATTATAAGGCACCATAGGCGATTTATACAAAATAGGATAAATGATTTGACTGCTGACCTTGTATCAGGTTTCACTGGACTTCTTTTCTACTCCAGGTTTCACAAATGTTGAAGCTCCACACTCATTTGACACTTAACAAACGCGTTAATTAAAAGGTTAATTAGGCTATTGGATGTAGGTTAGGTTACACACACAGTGTAAGCATCACTGACAGCCAGACAACGAGGCATGAAGAAGAAACTGAAAATAATGGTTAAAAATACGGTATTCATGGAGTGTTTTCGTGCATTCAAACAGGCATACTTATAAATTGATTACGCCAAATTACCTCGCGTCATACTTTAATTACCTCTTCCCTATGAACCCTGTGCAGGTTCACCTGCAGCAGCTTTAATCACATATAAAATTCACCGATGAACCAAACTTTAAGCATCTGTTTCAGCCTCGTCAGATAACAGGCTGCAGGGCGACCATCCTCCCGGAGAGCGTTAATCCTTGTTTATGATCACTGACATGTTTTCTTATGACACAGTGTGAGGACACAGAAAAAAAGCAGCATGAACGCCTACCTTTATCCACACGGAATCGGGTCTGTGCTTTTAAAAAAAAAATTGTAGCTCCCTGGCTCCAACAACACCACTAAAACAACACCACCACCGCCGTCGCTCCTGCTGCTGCTGCTGCTGCTGCTGCTGGGTTCGCTCTGCTCTGCCACAGCTGATCTGCTCACAGCGAGGGAGCCGCCAAGTGACGTCAGGAAGTTACTGTACGTAGCCGTGGTTGAAGTTAGTTTTTAGTTATTCAACAGACATTCACTGTTGAAGCAGCCCAGGCTTTAGTTTTACCCAGTGGCAGTAAGAGGACGTCAGATCAGCTCCAAATGTTAGCTTCAAATCATGCAGTGTTCACTTAGGGACCATCAAAAAATTACTTTTTTAAGTTGAGTAACATCAAATCAATATTTTACTTTTTTTTTTTTTTTAACTGAGCTTATGTAACACACTTACCACAAGCTCTTTTTTTTTTGCATAAATACTTAAAAAAAAAATACTTAAAAAAGGGTTTTATTATTTTATTTTTTTTTATAAATATTTATGTTTAATATTTATGTTTATGTTTTTTTTCAATAGCTTCCAGGCATACGATTGGTGGACAGTAAAGCTGCTGGTAATGCTGTAAAGTAGTAGCGTCTGAAAATCTACCAGCAGGAAGCAGCTCCATTGGTTGCAACAAAAAACTCTGATTGTATTAGATCTTATGGACAAATAACCCTATTCCTCACCAAGCGGCAGCCTCCATTGGTGAGAAATGAAGCCAATGCAGAAGTGCTAAAAACTGTAATTCCTCGAGAGGCCACTTGAGGCTGGCTCCAGAAGCGAGTCAATCTCCATAAGTGCCCATATTAAAAAGCCCAAAACGGCTTCATTTTCCATTTGACTTTAGTGCCTTTTCTATTTTCTATTTATATTTTCTTTGAAATTCTCCATTCAGAACAGTCTGTGCTCCGAACCAATTAGGCTATGGTCACGTATATACAACAGCAGGAAAGTGACTATTGCCTGACACTGTGAATGTGGGAAGAATATGTTGCACACACAAGTCAGTTTTCTAGTTTGAGGCCTGTTTTAGGGGTCAACCACATATTTGTTATTAGTGGAAGCTGTGACTTCTTGTATTTGTGTGTACATATGTATATATAAGGTACAAGTAAATTGAGTACATAGTAATGAGCTTGAGAGCAAATTCAAGAGTTCAGCAGTCTGCTGCCTATGAAACTGTACACTGCAGACACTGTAGTACTGTCTGCCAGGCCTTCTTACAGCATCATTTGGTGTCATGTAGAGGTCCTTTATGGATGGCAGCTCCATCTGGATGATGTGTTGATCAGTTTTTTCACCACCCTCTGAGGTTTGTCCTATGTGGCCTGTGTAATAATACATTTTGCTTGTGATTTGGAGACACTGGATCCAAAAGCACTGAAGAAAAAAAATGAATTTTCCATTAAGATATCCATATAAAACAGAAAAATCCCCAAAAACTGCAATTATAAAATGTCGATATTCAACCATTAATGATAAAATTAAATATTTACACAGGCATTCAGTCCAAAAGTATGGAAAAGAGCCTTCTTTTTTGTTTCATTTATTCTAACAATGATTTATTGATGATCCCTTCTTACTGCCAACACTGGATGAAACTAAGTAAGAAGCTGCTGGATCCGGAGTGAATGTCTGTCCAATGTCCAATTTACAACTCTCTTCACCACGGCAACCAGTGTTTGGTTCCACTTGAATGGAAGAAAAAGTTAAAATCAGCTTGTTGCTCTGATGCAACGGTGGGGGAGGAACGATTACAACACAAACGTATCTTACTATATTAAATGGGTCCCCTCAAAATGTCATGGACAGATGACTGAGATACAGAGAGCAAAAAATAATTAGGAAAGGAAATATATAAAACAATAAACAAAAATGCAAAATAAGACAATCAAACGTGCAAACAAATGAACAGAACTTTTAGCCACTCACTCACTGATATGCATAGGCATGCATAAATACAGTGCATACACACGTTTAGCTACATACATGCTACTATAAACAACTAAAACATCTCCCTCTATTGGTAGACATACAGAACTGATGCATTGAGTCCAGGCTGCGCTGCAAAGAGCTTCATGTTGCGTTGATTGAACAGATGCTACCTTTACACAACAAATATAATGTATGATTTACATGTTTTACTGTTTTTATTATACATTTTTCTCTTGGTGAGCACTTTCATGAGCTTTCTCTGCGAAAGGTGATGAACTTTCTAAATTATAATTACAAAGTAATTAATTTAAAAAGGACTGAAGGACGCACAGTCAGTAGGTGACAGTAGGTTGAGTAAATATTTCAGTGCCATTAAAGTCAAGATCACGGGCCTCAAGTTTCTGACACGAGTGACTTCTCACATTAAGAGTTGGGCAACGCCGCCCTCTGTTGGGTGATATGCGGAATAAACAGACTCTGAGAGGGAAAGAAAATGGAGAGAGATAACAAAACTATCCTTTAACGGCGTGCCTGAAAGTCAGTGCAGTTATTACGTTTATATTATTGTTAATAAAAGATTAAAATAAAGTAGTTGCACAATAGTTGTGGAGTATTTTTTATGTGAAGTACAATACAGACAGACAGACAGACAGATAGATAGATAGATAGATAGATAGATAGATAGATAGATAGATAGATAGATAGATAGATAGATAGATAGATAGATAGATAGATAGATAGATAGATAGATCATAGTCAAATAAGCCATAGCCCACATGAGACTAACTGCTATTCTCCAGGGAGCAACAGACAGCATTTCCTGTTTGTCATTTTGTTCTGAACTGTGGTCACAGAGGATAAATAAATAGCCAATATACTGACGTAATGGTTGCTTTGAGATTCCATCAGCTTTTTACCCATGAATCAAGTCTATCACTTCTTGCTTTACTATGACTTACAGTAACAGTCAGCACTTCTGTGGGATTCTGACCTTTTCATATAATTCACAGGAGTGAGAGCAACAGCTATCCTGGGGCTTTGAAAAACTAAGATCATCATCTTTTCATACTCAGGAAAAAAGAGAAAGAACAGAATTATTTATGAACCAGAAACAAGAGCATATGTAAGCCATACATATATTTTATATTACTGAATAGAATAGGATTATTTTATAGCAACCAAACCAAGAGCATAGAACATGGATATGGATCATTTTAGAGAAATAACTGATGATTTAATTATGGTCCAGAAACAAGATGATTTTAGATTAATTATTAATTATACATTAATCATTTTCATTATTGGTAGTAATCTAACAGATAGGAATAGGGGGTTAATTATGATCTACAATTGATCGATAGACTCTACTCTGAGAGGGAAAAAATGTATTTTTACAAAATGCTTGAAAGTCCTTCAGTTATTGCGTTTATATTCTTATTAATAAATGATGAAAATAAAGAATATATATGAAAAAAGAATAGATTGTGCCATTTAAATATGATCCAGAGGGTATCCATGTGGATAAGTTACATCACTGAATACAACAGAATATTTGATTACAACCCAGAATCAAGAGCATCTGTAGTCCATGTGGACACTGATGAGTATGAATAAAACAGAATAATACATTTAAACTTTGAGGGATCTTAATAATTAATATTAATGATTCGTTTTTTTAAATGTTTCCTCTCCCCCTGAGGGCAGCTGTTCAATGAGATCCTCTCGTTTTCATTTTAACATTTGCGAGCAGCAGCAACTTGTTTCCACCGCAGCCTGTGAACTCTTTGAATGCGCCTGCCTGCCGCGACAGGGCGCATGCGCAGTACTTGACATTTTGAAGTTGCTTCTCCGGGGTGTTTGAACAGGAAGGCGGACATGTTGGTCAGGCTGTGGGAGAAAATCGGGCATCGTCTGCTGTTTTTTCTTTCTCCGAAAACTAACACACACCAGAACCCGGTTTTATACGTCTTCGAGTTGAGAAGATAAAGCCGTTTGGACGGGGAAACAAGCCGACAGTCAGTGACAGTGCATGGGATGCGGCGGAAGGACTGCCGTTAAAAAAACGTTGTAACGACTCCGCGTTTAAACTGAGCGAAATTTGGAAGAAGCAGAAGTTTTTTTTCCCACCACTTCTACTTTTGAGCTGTCAGATTGTATTTTCGTTTTCTGCAAAGGGCCCTTGGCACAGACATGGGAACGGGCCTGGACTAACTTTCCCCACCAACTGTTTTTTTTTTTAAACAGACGTTATTTTTTGTTTGGATGCATCAACGTTTTAAGCCCTTATCCCTCAGTGGCATCCTGCGGAGGCTGACTAATCTGTCGGCGCATTTATCTTTTTGCCACTGAAGTTGTTTGCTACTCATACTGAGGGGGGGAAGAAAAAAAAACACCTTTCGACTCTGAAAATGTGGCTTTTGTACATTCAACGCAACCTTAAACGTTTCATCGTCTGTGAAAGCTCGACGAGAACGATGTATTTTCTCTGAAGTGTAAAGTTCACACGAAGAAAGGAACATTTGGCTAGCTAGCTACCGCTGGCTGCTGCTAAAGCTAGCTAGCCAGCCTCGCAAAAGTGAGCTGTTTTTCTTCACAGCCCAACACCGGGACTTGAGTTTAACAGCGAAAAAATGTCTGCCGGGGAAAGTATGGAGGCTCGATTTGAAAAAATCGATGCCATGTTGAAAGACCCAAAGTCAGAAGTAAACACGGATTGTCTTCTGGTAAGTTTGTAAAGCGTGCTAGCTTTGCGTTGCTCTGCTAGGCAGCTAGCGAGGCAACCATTCGGGGTCAGTCTACTCCTTGGAGCAGAAATACTTTCCGAAACCAACAAGTCGTCTCAATTGTCACTCAAGGAATGTGCTGATATAGACGCCGACAGGCCAGTTTGACTCAAACACTAAATCAACTTAAACACCTGTGCGTGCATGCGTGTGTGTGTTCGTGTATATATTTATATATGTTAATGATTTGCGCAAAGAAAACAATGAGCACTTTGAAAAACTGTCTGCATCCTACAGTCAAATGTGGCTTAAAGTCAGCAGCCAGGCAGTCATTTTTTTTTTAGCTGTAGGGATTGCTCTTTTAACGATGATTACTTGATAACCTAGCTTCGGTAACTAATTAGAAAGCAATGGTATCTGGAACAGACTGACAGATGGCACCCGCGTTTCTGTTGCCCACAATACAGACATACTGTGTCAGATTATTTTTAGTTAGGCCAGTTAAAACTAATCATGCTATTAAATCTGGATTGGTTTCCGTTAAAACCGACCAGTGTGCCCTTTTTTTTTATCATTAGGAAGTAGGTGGTTAGGTGCGCTGTCCTGTTTTGTCTACATTTACTTATCTGAGCTTCATTCTGAAGTGGAAGGCAGCCTCCAAGCCTGTTGTGACCTGCAGGCCTCCAGCTGCATCAGTACACCTGTTGGCTGGAGTTTACCCAGGCTGCTTCCTGTCTATGGGGGCGACAGAATTGTGAAGCAGGGCTCCCATGTCTGAGGAAAGAAGGCGGCTGCTGCCACGTGCTAAACCCTAAAGCAACACCTTCATGGGGTTTTTATTACATGCGGCAATCCCAGGAACTGAGTCACCGTGGAGTGGATGCCAAGGGGATGTTGTTGTGTCAAGTGTTTGTTGATATCAGAAGCCTTTCGGCTTGGGTGACAGTGGCACTCGGGTGTTTTCACAGGGATCTGGCTCTTTCATGACTCATGGGTTCGGTTGCACTCGGACTTAGGGTGATGAAAGCAACATTCTTGTGTGTAATTGGATGGAACTTTTTGGCTTGACTTTTCAGGGAATGTTTACAGGTATAACTGAGGTTTTTTTGCCTAGGATTCACTACTCAACAGGTTGTAGTTTCATTCACTCATTCAGGTGTTGTCACACTGTGTGATTAATAATTCCTGTATCTTGATTGTATGATATGGCATGTATGAGTAAGCAGACTGACATGCCATGCAAAAAGAACATCAGGGAAGCTGTTTTGGGAAAGGGGCTTGTCCTAAAACCCCACCCACACACCCACCCAACTTGTTTTTGTATAGGCCGCTGTAGATAGCTGTCTTTTGCAAAGTAAACTTGCTTCGTCTCTATGACCTCCCATCCTGTTGCAGCAAGAGGCAATTAAACTTACCTAAAAGTGCACACACTCTGCATTTTTAATGGCAAAAAGCTGTGGGGACTGTTCCTGCTGGCAGCCACACACACAAGGGTGTTGTTCCTCTTTTTTCCCCCCTTTCTGCAATTTCGCCTGATCAATGAATGGAGGCCTTTTGCTGAGGCTCTCTCTGCCACCATGCAACTCCACCCACAGCTTAATAAAATTCCATGCTAATCAAATAACCTCTTGTCTTTGACCGGCCTGGAGTTCCCTGTGTGTCCCAAAGCCATTCTGCACGTCTGGAGAGAGTTGAGAGCAGGCAGGCAGGCAGGCAGCTCTGAGGTAGCTGGGTGTGGGCTCTGCTCTCTACCCATAAACCAAAATTATGTGGACTGAAGACTCATGTTTCTGAATGCCGTGAATCAGGACATTTAACTCATAAAGCAGCCAACATGCTCGGCTATGAGTAATAGGTTCCATCAGAATGCACAATGCAGGCCTTTTTACTGGCCGTGTTTCTGTACCTGAGCTTTGAGCTGGCATTGCCCAGCCCTGTTGGGATTATACATTTTTTCCCATAGAAGTCTGGTTTGTGTTGTGTGATGGTGACATTTGGCCTGCACCAATACCACTCAGCCCTGGGCTTGGCCTATTGAGCACGGTATTCCAGCCCTGTCGCCCTTATCTTCACCCCCTAAATAAATCCTGCTGGGAGAGAAGAGCGCCTTATCTGGATGGGCAACCACCCCCCTCCAATCATTGTGCTCTAGGCAGGCCTTTAAGAGGCAATCTGAACAGACAGAATTCCTGACATTGTCACGTGAAATGTTCACTGACATTGAGGGCCAGAGCACTGTCCATATGTTGTTTTTCTCTGCTGGAAACAGTCAACATTTTGTGTGAAATCAATTCATCAGATGATATGTCTCGATTAAACATACTCCCCTTAGCTGGTGTGTCTCTGAAAGTTAGCATGGAGGACATGGTGCGTTTTGTCAATTTGTGAAAACACTCAACAGCAATTCTTCAGTTGTGGAGTCTCTTTATCATTTGGTAAATTTAAAATGGTTCACTCGATATGTTTGGACTTGTTTTGCGAGGGCTTTGTCTCTGAGATATATAAAGGCCTCCTGGCACAGGCCTTTGTTCTTACTTTGACACTTGGGGTGCATTAGCTTCTCTGGGTTTTTATCTCTTTCATCTGCTATTTGGACGCTAAATCTGTAATTACAGGAAACTGCATGGCTAGTCAACCAGATTTGGAGAAAAGTGATTGTGCGAATGCTGAATGTGCACGTTAGAGTGGGTGCTCTCTGAATAAGCTGAAACTTGCTAAATTAACAACAGTACAATTCATGTAGTTCTTATTAGGACTCAGAGTGTTGTAGCTGATTCACACATGGAAAAAAAAACACACTTTGCTTTATCAAATTAATTATATAATGAATGCGTTAAAATCACATTTGCAGTTTAACGCCTGCCAATATTTGCCACTCAAATTTGATTTCGTCCCACAAGAATGTCTAGGCTATGTTGACTAATTGACAGAGGTGCTTATTACTACTCGAAGCGCTAATAGCTTATTATAAACAGCTAATGGTGATGTGCGGCAAAGAAGCTATGAAATAGAAATTGCTAGTGTGAAGAGTTTCTCTAGCTATGTTAAGGTTTGTTGTTGTTTTTTTCCACTTTCGATTGGTCCCATTGCCACTTCATGCCTATTCTCAGAGTTTAGGCATTCAAATGAAATACCTGGCTGACCACGGAGAACATTTGTACGGACAGAGGGACAGTTTTCAATCACAGCTGCCTAAATATGAGCCTTGAGAATGATTTCTTCCTATCTGCCTCGCATGCTCAGTCTACTAAGGCACAGCTTGAGTAGAAGCCAGAGTAGAGCCAATCCTTGTTCCTCTTAGAGTTCCTGCCCTTGTTCTAGTGACCTTTGTCTTTAATAGACAAACCATACCTGCAAGGTGTTGTCATAACCGATAATGCAGCTGTGGTCCTTGACTTGAGGCCGAGAAGGACTTTTTACTTGACTTGTAACTCAAATATTTAGTAAAATCACATTATTCATCCCCATTTTCGATATTTATTCATCAATTCATTTGGACCAATGCCTGAGATCACCCATTATTATTCTTTGAATCACCATGCCAGTGGTCTTTTATGTTTACGCCTGTTAAGTTGCTTACTGCAGATCATTTGCCGTTGTTTTCAAGTGTAAGTTCAGTCACCTGCTTTTGCCTCGTGTTGCCATTGCCATTCATTCAAAGGAGTGTGCCGAAAGATGCCTTTTAATACTGAATCAAGGTTTAGCCTGTTTTCCATTTAAACATAAACCGATTTATGATGATTGAGGCAGATTTGTAATATAATTGTGATATTTCTTCTGTCTGTTTTTCTTGCTATGGTCAGGTGGTAATGCAGCTGCCAGGAGACGCCGATTTGACACTCATACTGGAATCTTGGATGTCGCAGCATCCTTGAATGCACCACAGTTTTTTTCAAAACTCTTTTTACCCCTTCAAGGCTAATGAGCAGTAACGTTGACAAACAGTAAAAGTGACTACATTCACATTGTGGTGTATTACCTACTTTAAGTACTTTATTAACTTTTGGTACGCTTTGGAAAAGAGATATATAATCTGTAGTTAATTGGTTTAAATATGGAAAACTATTAGCTTGGTCCTGTAATGATCGGTTACATCTCCTTGAGTTGAAAAACATGTATTTGTGGCCATGGTAATGGTCAGCATTTGATCCATCCCTATTGTCAGAAAGGTTCAGGGCTGTCAGTTGTAAACTGCTCTCCTCAGCTATTCAGCTATGGGAACAACAGTTGGCTGAGCTATTTGTAGCTCTGCATTCCCTCAACTGACTGATTATGTGGAGGAATGCATACTTAAATGATCCAGGCTTTTAATAATGGAACGCTTTCGCCTTTGATTCACCCACTGAACTTTGCAGCCTCTCGCTTCACTTTCATATTATTTCTGAAGAGCTATAACCCCGTTTAGTTTGTCCCACTTACAAAAGACTCTGCGCCCCCTGTTCAGCAAAGACGGCTGAAGTGAACCGAGTTGATGTGTAATAAGGTGGTCGTTTGTCGGGGTGAGGTCAGAAATCCTGAGCAGAGCAGGCAGGATAGCAGAGTTTTGCTTGAGAATCCAGAAGCTCGGTCAGTGGAAACTCGTGAGTGCGCTCCACTGTTGGAATAACTCAATTATATTTTGACATGAAAGCATTTGTGACAGTGATTCTCGCTCACTGGGACCTCATAAGGAAATGAAATGGCCCCTGTTTTGCGACCCCTGGGTTCACCATCAGTGCCATTTATCCAGTAGAGTTGTTAGATATTCAGGCTTTCTAGGTAAGAGGGATTTTCTGTCAGTAGATATTATGTACAGTAGGAATGTGCAAAAGAAGCCTGGACCAAGTTTAAAAAATAAAAATGAGTGAATCTCTCTTGACTGCCTGTACCTGAGAGTTAGCGAGTGAGGAGGCGGTTTGGCATTTAGTGCTTGAAATGGTATCACTGGTTTGTATGATCATGTTTGTGTTTAGTTAGTTAGTTAAGCTATGGACACAGCCACAGCCTGCAATGGAACTGCCTTTATTTGCATGGCAAACTGAACAGCTGACTGCACAATTGCTCACATGTGGAAAGCATATTGTGTTGAAGAGGTGGCAGAAAAGGAAGTGAGAAGTAAGGCTCGACTTAGGCCAGTCCACATGCCTTGTGCTGGCATGCAGAAAGGGATGATGTGGCTGAGTCTCCCATGGAAATTTTAACTCAGACTTTAATGTCTGGAAAAGAGCTTGAGTGTGTGTGTGTGTGTGTGTGTGTGTGTGTGTGGATTTCTCTCCCCTAAAGCTTAAAAAATAATTGCCATATGTAATGTCAACCACTGGTTTGTGTGTTTTGTATAACTATACATTTTTTTTTTTTTTTTTCAAAATTACCACATTTCATTAATGGGATGATGAGATGGTTTTTCATATTATTATTTAGTAATCCCAGGGATGTGTCGCCCTCTGGCTGAAGCAGCATCAGCAGAAATAGGATAACATGGAGTCCTGCGAGCTCTGGTTTGTTTTCCCAGTGATTTTTTTTTTCTTTTTCTTTCCCAAGACTGCCACATAATGAAACATAGCCTGTAGACTGCTACCGCCCAATGTTTGTAGCACTGTGTGAATTTTATGCATTGGTTTCCTCTGTATCTTATAGACCGTATATTCTCACTACTTTTAGATTCAGCGTTGGTCCTATGTTAAATAACGGTATCTCAACGGCTAATGGTTATATCTGTGTACATTTAGAACTTATTTTTGTACTACTATGTATCTGCTTTTTCAGTTTTACTGCACTTTTTCTTTTCCTTCAGTGCACAGAAACTCCTGAGCCTTTGGAAATTTCAGAGCTGCGAGAATTGTGGTAGAAATACTTATCTAGGAACAGTTTCACCGCTTGAAATTACTCCGAATTACTGGAGCTTTGTCAGTGATCCCGGGCCATCGTCAACCTCGTATTTGTTAGCGTAGCCCAGAGCTGAATTTGGGCTGAGCCGTGTCGGTGCTACTGGCTGCACCATCTGGCTCAGTGGCAGAGTGGTCTGATAGCTGAAGCCAAATATGACAGATGATGTTTAGTCGCTCAACCCTCAACTTTGATGATTACAAACCAGACAGCAGAAGATACTTATGTTTCATATTTATGTATTGAACCTGATGACCCTGCCTGTGTGAGGCATTCAGGTGCACTTCTTACAGTTGGCCAATATGACTATGGCTTGTCTACAGAAAGATATTTTGCCATAACGTTTGTACTGTGGTAGCTATAACTTACATATGTTGATGGCCATTGTAGGTAGTCTTAGAATGAGCCGGACTAAATTATGGATTTTTCAATCAATGTGGTATTAAAAACATATAGCTTCTTAACAAACATTACATATATTGTGACATTTAATTTATATTAACCACCCCTAAACCCTTTGTATCTGTAATTACAAGTCACTCTAAAGCCTCGATGCAGTCCCTCTTACCATGAAGATGCAAATGCTGAGATTTAAACCTGCAGCAGTTGCTGCTCACACACCCAGTGCTACACATTCCTACTGCTTCATTTAATGTTGCGCGGTTTATTCTTTATTTAGCAGTTCAGTTCTTTGTTCTTTTTTGCGCTGCAGTACGATTCTCCACTCGCTAAAACCAGGTCCTTTTGTCACACTTATGTTCCAGGAGAAGCACGGCTGGCTTCCGATTTTTCTTTGTTTTTTCCTTCATTTGTTCTTCTATTGGACTAGCCAGCCCCGCATGCACCAGCACCAGCCCCTCCACTCCCTCCTCCTTTCCGTCACACTGTAGCGCTAGGCACTAGCGCTGATTGAAAATAAGGCTCACTATGCGACTCTGTACTTGGGATGGATTTTTTTTTTCCTCCCTTCCTTCACTTTTTGTTGAGAACTTGTTTGGCCACATACCTAAAATAGCTCTCTGACGTGTACAGTCCTGTTAAGGAATGTTACTGTGGCTGTCCAGAGTTCTCTGCGGCAGGAAGTTATGCAAACGTGCATTGCTGAGCACAGAGCCTTGTGATTAGGGTCCTGAAGGACTCGGTTCTTCAGCCTTTTTTCCAGTGCAGGCTGGCTGGATACTATATGGCCAACAAGGCCTCTTTTCTCTCCCAGCCGATGGTCTGTCTTGTGTAAATTCTCCTTCCTGAAAGTTGACTTTAAGTTGTTGGGTTTTTTTTTTTTTTTTTTTTTTAAGCTCAGTAGATGATGGTTCTCAGCTCAGCCATGTGTGTTGATCACAACCTACCCTCTCATTAATTTCCCACATTCAGTCTCTGTGAATGTCTATGTTGCTTTTGTTCTTCCCACCAACCATTCCTCACCTCCCATTTTTCCTTTTTCCCCTCCCATCTGCCTCTTTCCCCCCCTCGCTTCCACCCATCCCGCAGGGCGCTCTGCTTGGTTTATGGCTCATAGAGGGGGGTATGGCCCTGACCTCCACTGCTGAGCAGAAGCAGCAGAGTTACTTAAGAGGATTCCTTGTCTTGTCTGAGCTGCTGATTCATCATGTGTCATCATTGTTTTGCTCAGAGATGCAAAAAGAAAATCTGTCACTATTTAACTGACGCTCATTCCTGATACTGGAAAGACAGGATTCTTGGTATGATAGTGACTTTGAAGATGATGTAGCTTATGTCAACAAGTGAAAAAAAACATTTGTTTATTTTAGATCAGCTGTGAAATTTATCTCTGCCCTTTTTGAAAAAAAGACAACGGTGGCTAGGTGACCTGTGGCAAAGTGTCAGAAGATGCACCGATTCAACATCTGGCTCACACCCGCTAGAAGGAATGCAGTATGTTGTGCTTGAATGCTTGTGTGCATGTCTTCTTTCAACCATTCTGGATTACGGAAGATTAGATTTAATCCCACCTGTACAAGTTATGCTCCTGCCTAGCCTGAGCCAATCTAGCCTGTACCGCATGTTTGTAGTTCTTTGAATTCCAATATTGTAGCTGTCGCGTCATAGTATTGAAATTTTTTTTTTTTTTACAGCTAACAGAGACAGTGCAATATACTGTGTCATAAAAAGGATCCAATCAGTCAGAAACTTGTGAGGTGGGAGTAATGTCAGTGGGTTGTTGCAGCACTGTATTGTGAAGTCACTGTAAAGTTATTGTTGGACACCACCCTGTTGCCTCAGTCATCAAAAGGTACTTAGTTTTCCTCAGTTGCTTTTATTAGCAACTTTGTGACCAGGGTGGGAAATTCTGCTTTCGGTCATGCAGCCAGAATCCAAGCAGGCACATGACTCGTACAGTCACTTACAGCATTTCTTGTGTAAACACATTGTATAAAAAGCTGCAGAACTACAAAGCAGCAAAAAAACACTGCTTTTCATAATGTCTGTCTGCCTGTTTACTTACTGGCAGTATGGCTCAGAAATGCATCTCTGGTCAGCAGCTGACTCAAGCCCTCAGACATAACAACCTGTTTGAGGATGCATATGCTCAGATGAGCAGATGTGCAGCTGTATGACCATCAGCAACAAGACGACAATAAAACTAGACTCGTTCTTTCGGCGGTCAGCTTTGTTGTAGAAAATCGGCCTCCTAATAGAAACGTAAGTGACTTATTCAAACATTTGTTTGAAACAGCAGAATTTAACGTGAATTTTAAATGTGTCCTTCCAGCATTTCAAGAGATTTACAGCAACGATTTTTATAAGTTCAAGCTGACATGCTACTGTCCATGGAAAGATATGTTTTGAGGCGCCATTTAATAAACAACCGCCCTTTGAAATCCTTTTGAGAATCTGTTATTAAGCACTTAAACAAAGCACTGAAATCCGGATATTTGTAATAAGCTAAAACCCTCCCAGACTTTATTAATGTAATCCATGGTAGAAGCCCGCTGCTAGCTTTTCACAGAGGTCTGTTCAAAGCTGCTCTAACATCCTGACAGGACTCTGTGTGTTTTGCTCTTTACATGTTGTGTGTGATGTCGCTGCAGCAGAAGACACTGTAGCTTTGTTTGCCTGCGTGTTAACCCTTCTCCTCTCCCCTCAGGATGGCTTGGACGCACTGGTGTATGACCTTGACTTTCCTGCCCTGAGGAAAAACAAGAGCATTGACAACTTTTTGAATAGATGTAAGTAGCTCGCATCATGCTTTTTCCACTCATGTCCTCCTTTAATGTTGATCCGCACATGTCATTCACTGGAACCATTTGTGTCCGCAGACCCTGTTACATACGGGTATAAGCCTAGGCTCAGAAAAGAAGGCTGTTTTTGGGTCACCGCCTCTATGTAGGCTTGGACACAATAGGTGTCTGCTGCTTAGTGTCCCCCCCCCAACAAAGGGGCTTTCACAAATGGCTGGTGACCCACATGGTGCCTATCGTGATGGCTTCTCCTTTTCACAGTGCCCTCAGACAAGGGAACCCCCATAACTATGTTTAGACAAAATAAAAATAAAAAGAAAACAATTACAAGGGTGATGGTGAGGCTAAATCTGTCTTTCCTGAACAGCTCTAGTAAAACTGCCCAATTCGTGGCATTCAGATTTCTAGGAAATGGCAACTATCATGTTACAGTGTTTACCCCAGAACTTGTTCTTGTAAAGCCAGCAATGTCTGAGGTGGGGGTGTGGGGGGGAAGGGCATCAGGGTTATATTTTGGGCATATACGTCTTCTAATTTCCAGAATCACATATAGACAAACATATAATTTTCACTAAAACACCTCTGGCCAAACTAAACTAAACAACAAATGCTTACTCTCACTGCCTCTGTTGTAACTCTCTGCATATTCTCTCCCTCCCCTCTGTGGCATGTTTTGTAGCCTTCACTATTCATTTTGCCTCGGCTCCTCAAAAGAATTCTCCTCCAGTAAATAAACTTTGCGCTGAAATCTATTGGGATCTGGATTATGTGCAGTCGTGATGACTCTCACGGGGAAATGCTCGCCGCTCTGTTTTCACGGCACACTTGAGTCCACAGGCCCGCTCCTGCAGAAATACATTATACTACACACTGATGCATTCTCTGATCATCATGTTTAAAATCTGTTACGTTGTAATGGCTTTGGTTTAGGTGGTCGGGGTTAACGGTTCATTTCTGTGCATGTAATGACTTCTTGGAGCTTTAATGGGTCTTTTTATCAGTTTGAGGGAAACTAACATTCACTGTTACATACTTTATAATCAACCCAGGCTCCTGTAAACCCTTGGGCAGAAACTGCCATTAGGCATCTCCTCAATTACTCTTGGTACAGTACTTTTGTGTATAGCAGCCAAGTGTTGGAAATGCATTGATGGGTGTACTAATGGACTAGCTATCTTGTGAGACACTCGCACTGGTTCTCAGTAGCATGCATTGCCTGAAGGGCTCTTTACTCTTTACTCCTTCATGCATCGTGCTCTGCACCCCGATCACCTCAGCTGATTTCTTTACTTCATGTATACTGTGGACTTACTGGAAATAATCCTCCTCCACCCCCTTACACATGCATACACACACACACAGTGCATCTCTGTAACAGCAACATAAAATCCTATTTCTACCTTTTTCTAAACATGGTTTATGTCTTTTTGGTCCATGGGGATTTTTTTAAGTAGGGATCATGATCCCGGGAACCAGAGCACAGAGTGGAAATGACTCACTCTTAAATGTTCTTATTCTAATAACCCAGGCCTTGCCTTTTTATTTTTAGATCAATTGAACTTGGATGCCCCCGCACCCCTCCTTTTCCATGCGTTCCCGTGCCAGTTGCGACCCATGTGAATTGAAAATTCGACTCTGACCAAATTTGGCTTAACCATGAATATTATCTTCCCCTTTGGGAGCTTGCATTGTTGCTTACTGAGAGTTGGCCTCTCCCTGATGTAACAAACTTTCCCTAAACGGCATCCCTCAGCTCTGCAGAGGCGGCTGTCAGTTTTTTGTTTTTTTTTTCTGCTCTGTTTGCCAACAGGCTGGATGTTCCTTTTTGTAAGTCAGCTTCTGCTATGTGTAGACATTACGTGACACCTAAATGATGTTGGATAATAAAAACTGGGTAGCAGTGAGCTGATCTTCCATGAAACGCAACCACTAGAAACAGTATTTTACTAAGAAAAATGACTGAATGGAATCCACGCCCGGCAAGCTCTCTCATGCACCTTATACTGTAATTTTTCCATCTGCTGTGATGCTTCAAGGCACAAGGCTAACATAACACTCTTAAAGGTCAATGCAATAACTTAAGCAGAGTAAAGTTCTATGCATAGCTTCTTTTTCTCTTAACATCTATGTTTGCTCTTTTTTTCCAGACAAGGACACCATTAGTAAAATTCGGGATCTACGCATGAAAGCAGTGGACTATGAGGTGGTTAAAGTTATTGGGAGGGGAGCATTTGGAGAGGTTCAATTGGTAAGAATACCACTGTGCGTTTCTTGTGTTACAAATACTGTCTAAGTATTCATTTATGAAAGTTGCTGTGATATTTGTAACATACTCTAATATATTCTTTTAACCACTACAAAAGTATTGTGCATTTTTATGATTTGCTCTAAAACAGCTCAAGTTTCGGAGTACTTGAATAAACCTGACTTGATTGCCACCTCTTAATCTTTTTCCAGGTAAGACATAAAGCCACGCGTAAAGTATACGCCATGAAGCTGCTGAGCAAGTTTGAGATGATCAAGAGGTCGGACTCGGCTTTCTTTTGGGAGGAGAGGGACATCATGGCCTTTGCCAACAGCTCATGGGTGGTGCAGGTATGATGTGACGATAATATCTTTATAAACCCAGCATTTTGGTGCGTGAGGAATTAATGCGTAAAGAGTGTTATTCACTTTTCCAGGTGTTTTAAAACCTGTTATTTCTTCTCTTTTTGTTTGGCAGCTCTTTTTTGCATTCCAAGATGACCGCTACCTCTACATGGTGATGGAATACATGCCCGGTGGCGACTTGGTTAACTTGATGAGCAACTATGACGTCCCAGAGAAGTGGGCCCGCTTTTACACGGCCGAGGTGGTGCTGGCTCTGGATGGGATCCACGCCATGGGCTTCATTCACAGGTAACAACATCACTTCTACCCCCTGTCTCATTTCGTGGTGTTTGTTTTCATATTGGCTGCAGTCAAACATGCATTCATTCATTTTAATGGAAAATGCTGTTTCTTATCACTGTGAGGCAGTCCAGAAGGTTTGAACCTCGTCCAAAGTGAACATGTAAAATCATTTATCCTTTAGGGTTCTTGACAGCTGCAGATACACAGTAGGATTGAGAAGATGTGGCGCCAACGTATGAGTTTTGTTATAAGCAGGAAGTAGTCCCGGGTCTGAGGCACTGTTTTTAGCATAAATGCTAGTTACTTGCTAGTGTTCTAACTATAGGTGTTATGCTGCATTACTGCTCATTTTCAAAACTGAGACTGTTCCATGGTGACTGCTGACTGCAGAGTAGTAGGGTAATGAATTTCTCTGCGCTGGACGGTGCCAAATTTCTATGATATAAATTCCATACACAACACTCCTGAAATAGCTTTTTTTTCCTTTTTCTAAAATGGTTCCTAATATTATTTTACACATAGCTGAGATAGTGGAAAATTCACACCACGGCAGCGGTGTTAAAATAGTCCTTGCCGTGTTCCCATTAGCTTTCTGGAAGTTGCAGTGAAAGGAAATTTCAAGACCACATAAATTCAGCTCCCTCCTCCTTCATACCTCATTACAACTGACCTATCACTGCAGAAGAGTGCAGCACCTCCAGACACTTCTGATTTGGAGAGCTGTTTTTCCAAGTGGAACCCTGACGCAGCTCTAACCTTAAACTGATCACACACACACACACAGCATACTTTAGTTTTATTGTCATGTGTTTGAGTCAGATGTATTGTTTGTGTGTTTGATATGACTTTATTTTTGCCTTCTCAGGGACGTGAAGCCTGATAACATGTTGCTAGACAAAGCAGGCCACTTAAAACTGGCAGACTTTGGGACCTGCATGAAAATGAACAAGGTATCAGTTTCAGTCTACAACTTTCTAGAATATCTTAAGTGTTTTAGGCGGTATTTAGGCGGTAAGGTGGTAATGTGTTTCCTCTTCAGGATGGTATGGTACGATGTGACACAGCAGTGGGAACTCCAGATTACATTTCGCCTGAGGTACTGAAATCTCAAGGAGGAGATGGCTATTATGGCAGAGAGTGTGACTGGTGGTCAGTGGGAGTGTTCCTGTACGAAATGCTCGTTGGTGAGTTGTTTTTTTTTTGTTTTTTGTTTTTTTCTGAAAAGGTCAACTGGTTATTCTAACATGACACCTTCCTCCAAATGAGAACCATACCTGTATATTTGTTTTCATGTTTAGTGTGTATCGTGCTTTGTTTGTCCTGTGAACATTTCAGTAACCCATGGTTGTTCTTCTTTCTGTCCTTCAGGCGACACTCCTTTCTACGCAGACTCCCTGGTGGGGACGTACAGCAAAATTATGAACCACAAGAATGCCCTGACCTTCCCCGACGACAGCGATATCTCCAATGACGCCAAGAATCTCATCTGTGCTTTCCTGACAGACAGGTTAGATAGTGGCAGACTAAGCTTTGGATTTTTGTCATAAGACCTTTTCCTTGTTAAAGCACTGATTGCTTTCTGGCTTAGTGGAAAGAATTTTGATTAAAATACACACAATGAAGATGTGCCTCTTAAGAACTTCCTCTGCTGATATTATGAAAATCCCTCACATAATTGCTTAACTTAATTAAGGCTCAAACTAAGCACGTTCTCCCTGACCCCCACAGGGAGGTTCGACTTGGCCGCAACGGTGTCGATGAGATCAAGAGGCACCCTTTCTTTAAGAATGACCAGTGGACATGGGAGAACATCAGAGAGAGTAAGTGCATTCTCACTGTTAAGATCACCGATTACTTTCACACCTCCCACTTCTTTTGACAGTCCGCTCACTGTTGCTGCAATCATGGCGGCCGGTGATCATGTTTTCCATTTGACCTACTACAGACAGTTGCAGGAAATTCTTGTAGACGAGCCATTCATTCAGTATCCTTTCCAAGACTAAACGTGATTCCTGCTCAGAGGAATAATTGGCAGCACAGCGTTTTTTGAGGCCAACAATGGGGAAGTAGTCCATCATGACTGTTAATGCGCCGGGATTGACGCTGGAGCAGAGAGAGATTAGAAATGAACGGCTAAATCCGGGAGCTATAGTCAGTTCTTTTGTGGCTTTATATTTAATACTTCACTAGGCTGAAGTCAGCAACTTTGGTGTTGGCCACCCCTGTCGTTCTACTGGCTGACCGGCTCTGCCAGCAGGCTTTTGTTTTTAAGAGGCTTTTAAAAGAGAACTGAAACACTTGTTTCTGTTTCTCTTAGCTTTCTGGAAGGTGAACTACCTCAAAATATGTTTATAATAGAGGCAGAAAAGAAGAATTAACTATGATCCTTTTTTTTTTTTTTTTAATCTCGGATTGACACTGAATCTTCCATCTTTGTTTGTGCCCTGTGCAGCGGCTGCCCCAGTAGTGCCTGAACTGAGCAGTGACATTGACACCAGTAACTTTGACGACATCGAGGAGGATCGAGGGGAGGAGGAGACTTTCCCCATACCAAAGGCCTTTGTGGGCAACCAGCTCCCTTTCGTAGGCTTCACTTATTACAGCAATCACAAGTAAGTGTTCCAGACTTCACTCCGTACCAGCGTCATCATTGATCTGCTCTCATCAGCTTTCATATTGACTAGAGGTTTTAATATAACTATGTGTTCTGTTTCCAGCCTTTTGCGCAGGTCCACCTCCTCCACAAAGGCCAGTGACAAACGTAGCAGTTCCACAAAAGAAGACAAGAGTCATGTGAGTACATGGCTACAATGTTTCTAAAGAAAAACACAGTGGCGATGTAGATGTAAATCTAAGACTGCTTATTGTGCGTTCATGTTTAGCTGGAGAACCTGCAGAAAAGGATCTACCAGCTGGAGGAGCAGCTCCACAGTGAGATGCAGCTGAAGGATGAGTTGGAACAGAAATGCAGGTATGAAACAGGAACGTTTATTCAAACATCAAAAGGTAGCTGCTTACATCGTGAAAACACAGGCACGATGCAAATCTTGGTCCCCAAACAAAAGAACATTACAGAGAGAGGTTTACATATTTCTAAATAGTCTTTTTTTTTTTATAGCTTCTAGATAAATTGTGAAATTTGTAAATGCAAACAGGATCATAGATAAGCTATTATGCTGTCTCTATCCTTGGTTGCATGTGCATCTTTAAATGTTAATAAGTTGACTTTGTATACAGAAATGTACATGAGATTTTTATTTAACTTGATTATTGTGAGAGGCATTCAGTGTAGTTTTAATATTTTTCTCATTCTGCTCTCCACAGGACATCAAACACCAAAATTGACAAGATTATGAAAGAACTGGATGAAGAGGTGAGGTTCTGACACTTGCTTTGATTACAGTTAGATCCATAAAAAGGAAATGTACATGGCATGTGTAGCTTTTGGTTTCATAATACATTCAAAATATGCGACTGAAAAAAATATCAAACAACAAAGTTGAATAACTTACTGTTTAAAACCGGGGGCTAGTTTAAGGCTTGGTTTCTTCCTGCCACATCACAGCTGCTCTGTTGTGTTCCTTGCCACAGGCAAACCTGAGGAAGAGCGCCGAGGCCAGCGTGTCTCTGCTGGAGAAGGACAAGATCATGCTGCAGCACAGATTCACCGAGTACCAAAGAAAAGCTGACCAGGAGGCAGAGAAGAGACGCAATTTGGAGAATGAGGGTAAAGATAATGTGGCACTGCTGCTGACGTATGATTCACACTTTGCAATTAAAGTATAATTGCAGAGTGAGGCAAGGATGCAGTGAGTGTTTGAGCATAGCTTTGCTGCATGTTAATGCCCTCATCCTCTCAGTATCATTTGGTCTGGGTAAGACATATACTCCAATGTGATTCTATTTAGCGCTAAAGAAGCCATGTCTAATTAATATACCATCTGTTTTTTGTCTAGTGTCAACTTTAAAGGAGCAGCTTGAAGATATGAGGAAGATCAGCCAGAACTCTCAGGCCTCAAATGACAAGATAGTCCAGCTGCAGAATCAGGTATAGAGTACACACAAAAACCCATAATCTGCATGTGAAGGAGGACAATGCATTAAACCTCTGGTCCTCTCGACAGCTGGAAGAGGCCAATGACCTCCTGCGGGCAGAGTCGGACACGGCAGCGAGACTGCGGAAGAGCCACACAGAGATGGGCAAGTCAATGAGCCAGTTGGAGAGCTTGAACCGCGAGCTGCAGGAGAGGAGCCGCGCAGTGGACGGGGAGAAGGCCCAGCTGGAGAAGGAGCTCCTGCTCCTTCAAAGCACCCTGGACTCGGAGAGGAGGAACTACAGCCAGGGCTCTGAGGAGATCAGAGAGCTGCAAGGTGACTCATAAATGATGACGAACGCAGCGCTAAAATCCAGAACAGCAGCTTACTTTTAGAGGGCAGAATTTGAATATTCTGAACAGTCTCAGTGTGGTTTCAAAGAAGAAGACAAATATTTGAGACAGCTGCAGAAATTCCTCAGTAGAAACCATCCTTCACACTCCCACTGATGTCAGACATGCCCAAGCACTGACAACACACCACAGGAGTCAAATCAGTCTCATGATTTATCTGTCAGCCAGTTATCTTTTAATAGGACTAAACTTATGAAAGTTAGATAATTAGTAGTGAAGGACGGGAGTGTGACAGAGACATTGAAGTCATTTGCGTTTTTGAAGTAATAAGCATTGAAAATTCTGAACTATCTGAATGGCTGTAAGGAAAGAGGTTTTTACAATGAAAATACCATCTTCTCATAAATGCCATGATAGTGACTGTCTGTTTTTATCATCCATTCTCAGCGAGGATGTCAGGGCTGCAAGAGGACAACAAAAGCTTGAAGCTCAGCCTCTCTAAAGTGGAGACAGAACGTAAACAGGCCCAGGAGAGGAGCAATAACCTGGAGAAGGTATACACACAAGTCCTAGTATTTGTATTTGTGCATGTATGTATCTATTTCCATGCTGTAGAATTTGAGGCCTTTCGTGTATTTCTAACTAGATAACAGAACAGGTGTGTGCTCAGCTTGCTTTCATGCTGTTTTACCCTCCCCCATAGGAAAAGAACAACCTGGAGATAGACCTGAACTACAAACTGAAGACCTTGCAGCAGCGTCTGGAGCAGGAACAGACTGAGCACAGGGTGACGCGGGCACAGCTCACTGACAAATATGAGTCTATTGAAGAAGCCAAATCAGCTGCCATGAATGGTATGCCAGTCCTCTGTCAGAGCATGTCCTCCTCTACTGTTTTTTCACTCTACGTTTTCTATTTGATCCCTTTTGTTTTCTCTAGAATCTTACATGAACTTCTCTGTTTATTAAACTTCATCTGCCTATCTACCTTTATTTCATTTAACTTCTTTCTGGCCCCAACTTCCTCTTCCTGTTTCGTCTTTTTTTGTTTGCCATCTCACCTGAAAGGGGATATAAGAGTGGGAGGATTTCAAGGAGTGTAAGCCAGTCAGCATGTCAGGACATTGCCTCATTGCATATTAAAGCTGGACTCCAAAGGCGTTTTTGCAGTAGAATTATGATCTGTTTAGGTGGTTTTCTTGCCTTTCACCTAGTACATGCTGGAATAGACTCCAATCCTTCTTTGGCAAGGCTGCAGGTTTCATCAAAAAGTCCTTTTTCTTTTTTTTTTCTTTTTAAGGCCATCTGGATTTACACGTTGTTGTGTTTCCAGCTCCAAGAACACACTGTTCACTGTCGATTACAGAAGTCCCCTCTGAACAAATACAGCTCAGAGTAATAGATAAAAGGGTTTTGTAACTGTAAAGGCTCCGCTACTCCAAATGTCACTTAGAATCCACAAAGTAGTCGTGAGTTAAGAGTCGGTCTTTCAGTGCAGCGTAACATTTAAGGCTTACCAAAAAGACCTGCAATCCCCTCAAGAGTGTAATATTTCTAAGTATAAGAGATATTCTAAATTTACTTCTTTCAGCTTTACTGGAACTACGAAAAGCAAACAAATGTGTGTGATTCTATTCTTTGATGTTGTCTGTTTGTTCTGAGAACAAGGCATTGACTATCTTTCTGTCATCGTCATTCTCCAGCTGTTCAGCAGAAGATGTCGGAGGAGAACGGGGCACGGATGCGAGCGGAGAGCCGGGTAGTGGAGGTTGAGAAGCAGTGCTCAATGTTAGAATTTGACCTCAAGCAGTCTGTGCAGAAGATGGAGCAGCTGATGAAACAAAAAGAACGGCTAGAAGATGAGGTAAGTCATTTTTTGTTTTTATTCATATTCCACTACATCAAACACCGTTAATGCAACTCGTATCTGTGATATCTCACCTCTCATGTGTCCTGTCTGCAGGTGAAGAGTCTGCGGATACAGGGAGAGCAGGAGTCGAGCAAACGCGTCCTGGTTCAGAGCGACCTGAAGAGCCGCTTGCAGGAGGTGGACCGCCTTAGGTGTTCAGAGAAGCAGCTCAAACAGGAGATCAACACAGCACTAGAGAGTAAACGCTCGCTGGAGTTCCAGCTGGCACAGTTGACCAAGTGAGTGGCCTTCCGGCACAAGAAATTTAAAACGGCTCTTCATGTAACGTGCATGAAATAAACAGAACAGAAATTATAATTAATAGAATAAACACTTGTATTACGCTAACTTGGGCAATTTGAGGTCACTTAGGCCATTGTGGAGGTTAATATTACTGTGAAACTAACTGGCAGCAGTTCTAGCCAGAAGTGCTAATTTTCTGTTATTGCTGCACTGGCCAGTAATGCTATTTGGAAGTCAAAGCGTAAATTGCTCTACGATTGCCTGCTATTTTCAAATAAGTGCTATTATTCCAGCTTAGAGGGTGACTCTGCCAAAGCTGTTCTGTGACAGTGTTTACATCAAAGGATTAGGGTTTACTCTGAGTCCAGCTCCATCCACTCCGTTGCTAATCCTCTGGCTAGCGCTGCAGCCAGTGCTGCTGGCTGCGGTGCTGATTACATTTTACTACGGGGGCGGGCTTAGGAGCTGGATCTTTTTTCGCCTGGCCTGAAGAGGCCTGTTGTTTGGAAAGTGCTCAAACCTGTGAGTGTGTACAATTAGCTACATACAGGGATTTAATGAAGAATTGTTTCTGATGTTTTTTCAAAAGACAATACAGAGGCAACGAGGGACAGATGAGGGAACTTCAGGACCAGCTTGAGGCCGAACAGTATTTTTCTGTAAGTATAAGTCAATTTCTCAATGTCTCTGTCCTGTTTGTTTGGTGTGGAACCTGCTGGCTAAACTATTTATCTGTCTTCCCTCAGACGCTTTACAAAACTCAGGTCAAGGAACTAAAAGAGGAGATCGAGGATAGGAACCGGCAGATACAGGAGGCTCAGAAAAAGGTGCAGGAGTTGTGCAGTGAAAGGTAAGAGACTAAACTCCACTCGCAGGAGGCCCCATTACCTCCCCTTTGTCACGCAAATATTGATTATTAGCTATTGGGTTTATGTCCTTGTTTTGTTGACTTTTATTGTGTCTGAGGATTAAAAATAACTTGTAAAATAATCTGCTTTATCCTGGACAAAGGGATTCCCTGTCTGCTCAGCTGGATCTGACGGTGACCAAGGCCGAATCCGAGCAGCTTGCCCGGGCACTTCAAGAGGAACAGTACTTTGAGCTCAGCCAGGAGAACAAGAAGGCAGGGACAAGACATAAGCAGGAGATCGTGGAGAAGGAGGCCACTATTGCACGAGTAAGCAAAATCTACATTCAGTACATCAGTACGTACGCTCAGTAAGATGCTACTCACCTGGTAATTCTGATAATATTGACATTTCTCTGCAGCTTGAGGAATCAAATAAAACTCTGACCAAAGATGTGGAGAACCTCAGCAAAGAGAAGTCTGAGATAAGTGAGAAACTTCGTGGTCAGGAGGAAGGTACTGTCCCTTTGTTGACCTTTTTTTTAATTCTTCGCTCTCTTATAATTAAGTTGTTGTACAAGCAGAGTCTGTTTTTTCTTGACAGAGTATATGGCTCAGAAGGAAGAGATTGCAAACACAATCAAGGCCAACTATGAGAAGGTCCTCAACAATGAGCGCACACTGAAGACTCAGGTAAAGATGCACCTATTTAGTCAGGGGATGTTTGCAAAAAGTAGGAAAGCAGATGGAGAATGGTGGCTGATGTTTCCTGACGTTTACCTACTTAAATTTATCAGGCGGTGAACAAGCTGGCAGAGATCATGAACCGCAAAGACATGAAGCTGGACCAGAAGAAGAAGGGCAGTACTGCTGACCTACGGAAGAAGGAGAAGGAAAACCGCAAACTTCAGCTGGAACTGAACCAGGAGAAGGAGAAGTTCAACCACATGGCCATCAAGTACCAGAAGGAGTTGAGCGAGATGCAGGCGGTAAGTTAAAGCAGTCTCAGTGCAGCCTAGTAAATATAAAAAAAAAAAACAGTGTCCTTTTTTTGAACTCGACTCTCATGGCTTTTCTACCAACAGCAACTGGCAGAGGAGTGCACATATCGCAACGAGCTGCAAATGCAGCTGGACAGCAAGGAGAGCGACATCGAGCAGCTCCGGGAGAAACTGAACGACCTGCAGCAGCGCATGGATAACTCCAGCGTCACCAGCTTGCAGACAGATGAGACAGATGGCAACATCGCAGGTAGGGTCACCACAGGGCCTGACTGGACGCTGCTGCAGCTTTTACTATGCAAAAGAGACTTCAGTCCCATTGCAGGATTCTTATGCGACTATCAAGTCTGAAAAAAGTTTGGAGTCCATTATTCACTCACCTGAATAGCATTTTTTCACCCTCCTGCTCATATTTTTTTATTTTTTTTTTTTACAAGTATTTCAGTCTTGGGCTTTCTACAAGACTTGCCATGTTTTGGTCAAAATACTTGATATTCCAAAAAATTAAAACAGTACTAACTTTAATGGTCTAGACATTTTAAATGATCTTATTAAGGAAAGACTATATCAAAGTATGCTTTGGATATTTTTGGCACTTATTTCAGGTAACATCTTTTGTACTTGTTGAAATCGGTTTTCGGTGTTCGGTTCAGTTATTCAAATAGGACTCAACGCTAACTTTTAAAAGTAGTTGCAACCAGGCAGGTTTTTGGTTGCAGAAACTGAAAATGTGGTTGCCATTTTTAGTCACCTTAAAGCCGCCTGAGTAATTAAGATACTCAGCACTTCCAGCTTAATGATGAAAATGCGACACAAAATACATATTCCAGTAACCAAAACTACAAATTCTTTGTAGTTTGTGTTTTTCGGTTAGTTGAAACTTGAACTTTTCACCCCTCAGTCAAACAACAAAATATTATAGTATTCGTTCTGGGGTGCATGTTTTGCCGTCAGTGGCAACCGCTTTGCAACATAAAAAAAATAGGGACAGCAAAGGGTGAAGAGTCGGTTGCCAATGGCAACCTGGCAACCATTACCGTCAAGCCCTGTATTAGTAAGTAATGATTTGGGTTTGGGAAGCTTGTGTATATTTAAGACATAATAGCAGGTGTTTATTGAACAGACTGTTCAGCAGGTGCTTCTGGTTTTAGGTTTAGTACATTAAAAGCATAAAAGCTGAGGAAATCTCTAAATTTTATCGTGCTGCCATATGTATGTGTTCAAAATTCATGCAGGTAAACGAACACATCTCAGTTCACAAATATAGTCTGTTTACATGTATGCTGGTGTCTGTGGTTAAATCATTCTCTCTTTATTCCCCTCATGTCCAGCCGGTTCTCCTTGCTCTTCTTATCTTTGTAACTTCTATTCCTTTCCCTCTGTGAGTAACTGAGTGGACGAGCCTCTCTTGCCTGGCCTGTGCTGCAGCTGTTTGTGTGTTTTGTTTTGTTTGTTTTTTTTTTTGTCTTTTTGCTCCTAATTTTTCTTAAAGTATTCTTTTGCCAGAGGTGAGAAAAGTCACCTCTGTTGGGAGGGAAGCACTTTTGAAAGAAGCCTGATGGAGTGGAGAGAAAAATCTCTTCCCAAATTGTCAAACCAGCTAAAATTGATCAGACTAACTTGAATCGTGAGCACTTGATGTGTAGTCGTTAACAGTTAAGTAAACCACATTAGATCAGAAGTTACCAGCATACTAAGACTACACCCTGGGTGAGGTTCGCCGCCTCACACTCAGCAACTACTTTCAAAACGTGTCTTGAAACTGAAAATGCTGTCTTTTGATTCATGGCACTGTGCTTCAGACACTTAACACTCTTATTGTTTTTTGTTCTTTTTGGCCGCATGTTCACCCAGAAGTACTGCTCGTTTGGACACAAAGACCTCCCTCACAATGTCACATTTAGTAGACTAGTCCCTCTTGGTTCACCGTTCCTGTTGTTTCAGCTGCATGCACTTGAAATTCTTATTTTAAAATCAAATAATGTGTTTAACCTGCAATGCACACGGTTGTTTCTCTGAAAGGAGTGTGTGATCAAGTTAACTGAGAGAAAAGAAATACTAATTCCTGCTGCAAAGCTCTCATTAAAGAGCTTTTAACATAATTTGAAATAAAATCTTACCTGATCTGTTCACACGCTGTAAGAAGGACTTAACCCATATTTAATATTTTCCTCCTGCATGGGGAGCGTGCAGCAGCAGCATGGGATGTCAAAACTCACCTTACTCCAGTGCAGTTAGCTTAACGCTGGCAGAACTCCTACAGGGCTTCACCTAGTGTTTTGAACCAATTGTGCAATGATGATCTTTGTCACTTAACTTTTTTTTCCCTCCCCCTCCAGTTAAGTTTGGATTTAAACACTGCATGGCCTTTTTGTTCTGCAGTGCATTTACCTCGCTGAACAGATTTGTAATTTTAGTTTTTTTTTTGCATCTGGGCTCCTTTTCAGAATCCAGACTGGAGGGTTGGCTGTCCATTCCTAACCGTGCTAATATCAAGCGATACGGATGGAAGAAGCAGGTTTGTTGTGTTTATCTGGCGTTTCCTCTATGCGCCCGCATTGTTTTGAAGTCCGTTATGGTTTGTTGAGAATGCTGCCAGCCCCTTGAGGGCAATATCCGTTTTCCTCTCATTGTCCTTTCAATACTTTGCAGTATGTGGTGGTGAGCAGTAAGAAGATTCTGTTCTACAATGATGAGCAGGATAAGGAACAGTCCAACCCCTCAATGGTACTAGATATCGAGTAAGTGTTTTTTTTTTTTTTTTGTTCCTGTTTATGCACAGATATCCTGTTCCAGGGGGGTAAATGTGAAGGCGTGTTTGATGTGTCATTGCTAATTTTGTGCCTTCTTGTCCAGCAAATTGTTCCATGTGAGACCAGTCACTCAAGGAGACGTGTACCGAGCTGAGACGGAGGAGATTCCAAGGATATTCCAGGTTAAGACCTTCTTCCTGTCCTTCTCTAGATTTTCATACATTTGCATTCAGGCTGGATTTCTGATGTCAAAATATTCAGGTTCTGTGAAGCTCTGCTCAGCCTCAGAAATGTTTATTTTAGTGCAGATTTGTTTTGACGTGGCCCTCTCTCCCTCTCTGTCTCGATTCAGATTCTTTATGCCAACGAGGGAGAGTGCAGGAAGGAGGCCGACATGGAGACGGTCCCTCAGGGTGACAAGACCAACTGTCTCCCACACAAAGGCCACGAGTTCATCCCCACACTATATCACTTCCCTTCCAACTGTGAGGCCTGCTCCAAGCCTCTGTGGCACGTCTTCAAGCCGCCTCCGGCCCTGGAGTGTCGCCGCTGCCACGTCAAGTGCCACAAGGACCACCTCGACAAAAAGGAAGATGTTATTGCTCCTTGCAAAGGTAAAGTCCTGTCCATGGTGGTCAAAGCTCTCAATGACTCATAAAGAATGAACTTAAACATGACTTTAAATGGGTAACTCGCAGCTTTTGTAACTTGTTTTTCTTGTGGTCTAACAAATATGTTGAAATCATTTCCTTCTTCACAAAAGCCAGTTTTCTTTTAGGTACTGTATGTCCTGCATTGCTTACACCCATGTTTCCTAGCAATGAGTTTTCTTCTCCAGCATATCTTGCCATGTTTCTGCCACCTGTTGATCAGAGGAACAGTGTAAAAACATTGTCAGGATTTGTATCTGCATGCAATCAACAAAACGGGTATATCTATAGAAAAACAGCTCCATGGTCGTACTAATCTCCACAGGATACCTTTTAATATTACATAAAACTACTGCTATTAAGTTGTAAGATGTATGGGTAACTCATTTAGCTGCTACTTGATGTTCCTTGTAAGGTTGAGTTTATTTGGGTTGGGTTTGAGTTTTATTTGAGGACAAAGTCTTCTGGTTATATAGTATATGTGTATTCAGCAGTCAATACAGCCACACCTAATGGGAAGCGTTGTCCATTTTCAGTCTGCTTTCTGTCACTACAATGTGAGAGCATGGGGAAATAAACATGCTGGCTGCACCTATAGGTCCTCGCCCATCTGAAACATGTCACCCGTTGGATTTTGATAATTCTGAGGGCTGTTGTTTGAACAACAGTTCATAGTATCATAATCTTACTCCACCTCCATGGACCATCCCACCGTCGTTGCTTACAGTCTTATAGAAACTAATGACGCTTGAACTAGGCGGTGCTGATCAAATATGTATTAAGATTCAGATAGATACTATATTTTAGTCCACCTCCATTGGACAGGAGATACAAGACTGATCAAACTGTCAAACAAGGCAATGCTGATCAAATCAAGATTATTATATTGCCTATTTCAATTGTTCAGTTGTTTTCAGAGCCATATTTTAGTATATTTTTTTAGCTACAAGCAAGAAAATGTGAGCTGATGCTGCCGTTATTTTCCCAGGACGTCACCCACAAGTTACGTTACGTTTTAGATGCCATCCTTGTGTTGCAGTTTTGATGTCATATTTGTCAGAGTGGATTCTTGATCTGCAAACATCTTGTGTTACCCCCCCTACAGTAAACTACGATGTGACCTCTGCCCGGGACATGCTCCTGCTGGCCCTGACCCAAGATGAGCAGAAGAAATGGATTGGCCACCTTGGAAAGAAAATCCCGAAGACCCCGCCATCCACATTTTCACGGGCCTCGCCTCGTTCTATGTCCACTCGCTCCGGACCAAACCAGTCCTTCCGCAAGAACCCTAAAAGCAATACAGGAAAGCTGAGGTAACTTGACAATTTGTGGCTGCTGTCTAGGCTTTTTGAGACGTTTCCTAATGAGATAATTGCATGATATGCAATGAGGCACTGTAATGTTGTTTTAGGCAGTAAGTGACGGGTGTGTGCTGCAGTCAGAAGTCTTATTTTATCCCATCGGGTGGGCTGAGATGTGGTCAAGTCAGTCGCGTGACCTGCTGTTTGTCTCCTGTGTTGTAGCAGAGCGCAGTCCAGCCTCCAAGCAGCAGATACAACATCCAGCACTTGTTGACAGGAACTTCTTCAGAAAGTGTTGATGTTTTTTTGTTTGTTTTTTTTAGACTTTTCTCTACAGCTTTTGAACTTGTCTATTTATTAATTCTGTCACTGGGTGTTTCTAACACGAGACACTTCCTGGTTGGTTGGTTGGTTGGTTGGTTAATGGATTCCTGGGCTCTTTCCAGTTGACACTTGGGATTTTTCTAATTGGCACTAATGTGTTGTTGGGTTCAGTAACTAACTTAGAGACTTACTATACAACTCTCGTTAGAATTGTCCACTTTAAACGATTTTTACATGACCTGTCAAACATGATGCAACGGTGTTGCCGTGTCCGTAAACCAGCTTTTCTGTTGTATGTTGACTTAGACTGGGTTACTAACAAAGGTAAATATGTTTTGACTTTCTTTTACTGGACACCTTTCTCTGTTCTTTCTTTCAGCTAACCATCTGAACCATGTGGATTTTTTTTTCTGGACTCTAAACTTTCCCTCCTTCCTCATCCTCAAAAAAAATGGAGAAACCTGTATTTCATTTAAAAAAAAAATTCATTAAAAAGAAAAAAATATATATCAATAAATAAACAGCGCTGGAAAATTGTCAGACACACATCAGATCACAAGGCATCATGGACATTGAGAAGCCTAACACCTCCTTCATCCATCACCTTTCCGTGTTCAAGAACTCCCAACTCCACAAACTTGCAACTCTCCATTTCTACCAGAAGATGGCGGACTTGTCTTGAACTAAAGACGGACAATGGTGCGATAAGAGGGACTCATGTCATGGAGACATTCTGTGTTTCATATTACGTGACAGTTATGATGGAAACGGGAAGGTAAAAGGGGGTTTTGCTGGGACTCCTGCAAGTATGTGTTCAGTTTAAGGTACTGTCATGCAGGGATTGCAGATCTGCAGTGAGTGGTTGTGTCTCAGGGGTGGAAAATTAATATCTATTTTGTAATTTCTTTCCCCACCTGACAGATACTCGAGCAAATGCAAGCATACTTCTGTTTCCAGCTAAAAACAAACAAACAGAAAAAATACGACTGATGCCTTCATCTAATATCTCTGGCCTTTTTGCCTTTATTCTTATCACTCTGCAAGTCACTTATCAGGTTTGGGACAGAGTACTGGGACATGAGTATTAGATATTTTGAGTATTGAGTGAGGAGCATGCAAGGTCATCATTTAAATCTATGCATTATTTTTATTATAATTATTTTTATTGCTCCAAGCCATAAGGAAAATTCCATTGTAATGGCATATAGGAGTCCTAAAACTTATTTTTTTTCTGTTTATTTGGTACATTGTCTCTGTAATATTTTTTTTTTCTTGTATTGTTTATTTTTTTGTAATGTATTGCCTTACATTGATTCATAGATAAATGGTTCAAAAGGAAAACATTAAGTTAACAAATGTAAAACTGCACTGTTTGAATTGTAAATTATTTGTAGAAGACTAAACAGGTGTAGCATTTGGCCCACCTAGTGCCTTAATGTTTGGATATTGATTTTACTGCCATATCTGTTTTTTTTCTTCTCCAAAACAAGACAAATCTTAACTCTTCCATCATTTATTTTTTAAGAAATCGGCCACATATTTGTGGTTTTATCGGAACTTCTTTTTCTCTGGTTTGAGTATATAAAGTATATATATTAGATTACCTCTTTATGGACACATTGCAATAGAGTATAGCGTGTCAAAACAAAGTCCCCAGACTCGGTTCATATCACATGACAAATTTCGGGAT
This sequence comes from Protonibea diacanthus, assembly GCA_028641955.1. Taxonomy (NCBI): domain Eukaryota; kingdom Metazoa; phylum Chordata; class Actinopteri; family Sciaenidae; genus Protonibea; species Protonibea diacanthus. The sequence continues at coordinate 16,171,598 of CM053988.1, read as the reverse complement.
GGTGTACCTAAAAGCGAGCCTACCTGTGTCAATGATTGTCCTTATTAACAATTACAAGTTGTTTCTCTAATACGGTAATGTCCCGTTAATGCAAACCCCCCACAGTGTATATAATGAGAGAGACATAAGGATTATGGAATACCTCCGCAATCTTTTTATTTGTAACTTTTTGTTCAGAAAAAAAAAAAAAAGCACTGGAACTATGACCTACTCTTGTCTTGGATAATTTGCATGGTTAATTGCATTGGAGTCCGCACTGATGGATATGTCAATAAACATATCTTTATCATTCATTGTATGCTAGTTTTCACTACAGATACCATCATAGTTTTACAGTTTTATCATGCGGCTATACATGGATCCATCCAAAAACACAATTACCAACCGGGAAAAGTGGACAACAGCTCCAGGCTTACTTTGTGCCAACTGGTATGTGTTAAAGGTAAATGTGTAAGATTAAGAGGTCTGTATTTACATATTATAATATTCATAACTATGTTTTCAAGAATGTGTAATCACCTGAAGATAAGAGTAATTATGTTACTTTAGAATGAGACTTCTACATATACAGACACAGAGGGTCTTCCGCAGAGTCCGCAATGTTTCTACAGCAGCCAGAACAGATTAACTTAAACACGAACTCTAGATATTTGCATTTTCTGCACATTTCATGGCCACCGTAATTTCTCCTTCATACTTACAAGAAGAGGATGATGCAGCGGGGTTGTGATGAGCAACTACTTCACTAGATGCCTCTATATCCTACACACTGGACCTTTTAATTGCGTTAATTTGCTTGGAAATATGTAGCTCAGAAGCACAATATCAAGCGGCTTGATAAGGGCCCTAAGGTTTTATTTTCTCCATGGTTCCATGTGTCAAAATTTCCATGTATCAAAAATCTGTTCCTCTGCTAGGGGTGCAGGGGTATGCTCAGGGTGGCCTCAGCGTGTCACCAAGCCGCCCTTTAGGACCACCCACAAAATCCTGTGCTGAAAACTATTTTAACCTCCAACTCCACGTTTCTAGTAATATATCGTCAGTCTATCAAAGTCTTTTCACATTTTTAGCAACTATTTGCCATCATATTTAATGTATTTTGAAAGAAAAGTCCTTTAAACCATGGTGATTACGAAACACGTAAAATGCGAATATCTAGAGCTAGTGTTTGCTTTGTCCATTCTAGCCTACTGTAGAAACACGTTGGACTCCGTGGAAGAGGACATGCTTCTCTAGATACGAAAACCTCATTATAAGGAGCAAATACATAACATTTCAAGGGATTATACACTAAAATTCTGTAAATAGAGCTCTCTAAAGCTTACACACTGGGCTTATTAAGGCCTTAATAATTAAATGTGCTTGCATGTTACATGTTCTTACAGTTAATGTTAATGGAGGTAGTATTTCAGTGTAGAAAAACTACATACAGCACAGAGAATTGGAGGAAAAGGGCAGCTTATTTTTGTATCTTTAACCGGAACAGACAGGCTCAACTAAGTTTTCATATGGTGCTTAAACTATCACCTGCTCGGGGTGTTGTGGACTGAACAAACATCAGTAACAACACACCTGATTCATAAAGACTGTAATTAATGTGGCAGAATGATATGTACAGGAAACCTATGTGTGTGTGTGTGTGTGTGTGTGTGTGTGTGTGTGGAGTCTGGGTGCGTTGTAGTGATGTGTCGGTTGTGAACGAGCCGGTTCAAAGAGCCGGCTCCGGTACGTGAGCCGTTGAGTGATAGTAGAAAAGGAAGCAGCGTTTGGACCCATTTTGAAAATTTTGAAAACACAAAGGCAGAATGCAGAATTTTGCAAAGCCAAGCTGTTGTATTGAGCAGCGTCTACAAATAACCTTAACAATACACATGAGAAGCCGAAAGAGCCGGCTCTTCTTGGTGTGTGAGCTGAGTCAAATGATCTGACTCCCTAAAAAGAACCGAACTTCCCATCACTAGTGCGTTGTATGCGGCAGGACGGCTGGCAGATGTCAGAGCGCATCGATAAGTTCCCAGCGTGTTGTTGCAGCGTCATTCTGTTTGAATGAAGTTCAGACTGAGAACTAGCCAACTCTTCATTCGCGCCCCGGTGGATCGAAACAGGAAAAAATAAAGAGTTGAGGAAGTAAACGGTTGCCAAACATGCCGGTGTTTACAGGTACGGTGCTATTTTAACACAACGCATTAAATGCCACTGGAAAAGACCACAACAACACGAACGCTTACACGTGTTTTTGTGCAGCAGCTAACGTAAATTACATGTAGCCTCGCTAGCTTCGTTAGCTTTAGCGGTTAGCATGCTAACGGTGGTAACGTTTGGCAGTGTGTTAGCTTTGTTAGGCCACCGGTGGAGTTACTGCAAAAACAAATACTTAGAGAGGATAGCATATACAAGTATTACAGTAATTTAACTGTGTTACTGTCTGTTCGCGGAGTTTACAGTGTGTGTTTGGTGAAGCCGGCTACGCTAAAGTAGCTCCTAGCTGTCAGCTAGCTGCGTTAGCTAAGTAACAGTTGACGTTAAGGAAGGTTGTTTTTAGTTATTTAAAGCCGCTGTTCTTCAGCATTACTCCTCGACCACTTTCGTAGTTGTATTTGTGTTAGTTTAAGTCGTGGACGTGTCTAATATTGTACAGCTACGAAATGAACAGATTCACGCCTTTTTTTTATTAGCACAGATAGCTTTTGCTAAGCAAGTTAGCCAAATCATGAGTGTACACTTTCTAAGCTTGCAGATAAGACTGCAGTTGCGGGTTGTTGGGAGACCAACAGTCGTTTCAACATGACAGTAACTCTTATCCAGCTTCCTAAAATGTCTGACCAGCTCTTTTTATTCGTATATTAGCTTTCACTTTGTGTTTTTAAGCTCGGGAGTCAGTCCAACTGACTGGGCTGTTTTATTGTTGTCAGCAAGGTGCTGTGTCATACATGGCATCAGTCTGGCAAAGTTATGGTGCCTACCAAAGGCTCTGGGAAGCTAACGTGTTTGTTTGTTGATGTGTGTGTGTTTTTTTTTCCCCCCAGTAAATGTGAAATGGGGCAAAGAGAAGTTTGATGCAGTAGAGCTGAACACTGAGGAACCACCTATGGTTTTCAAGGCTCAGCTCTTTGCCCTGACAGGAGTCCAGCCAGACAGACAGAAGGTCATGGTGAAGGGAGGCACTCTCAAGGTACGGATACAAACAACGGTGAACCGTCTGAGCTGCAAGACGAGGCAGTATTTTAACGAACTAACAAGTGTTCACAGACAAAGCCTGTTATAGCATCGTCAACATGATGGATTTGTTGTCAAAAAAATAAATAAATAAAAAATACACCAATGAGCCAGGAGCTGAACATACTGTTCTGCTGTCATAAATATTCACAGCAGCATCAAATTTGTATTAATCCACTGCTGAAAATAGTCCCCATCTATTGCAGTATTTATCCTTTGGGAATATGGAAAGTAGTGAGACACGTCTTGTTTTTTTTCTTTTTTATGGGAGCAGCTGTATCCTGACACTGTGTTTTTTTTTTTTAAAAAAAGCTAACCGATGTTTTGTCCTTATTCCAGGATGACGAGTGGGGAAACATTAAACTGAAAAATGTGAGTGTTTCAGCCATATTTGATGCATATACCGTGCATTTCTTAGTCCACAGAGCATTTCGGTAAATAGAGGTGAATTTATGCCTTTTTTCTTTTCATTTTCTAGGGGATGACTCTGCTGATGATGGGCTCGGCAGACGCCCTGCCTGAGGAGCCTGCTGTCCGGCCCATGTTTGTGGAGGACATGACTGAGGAGCAGCTGGCCTCAGCGGTGAGTAAGCCTGTAAATTACCAGTACGGCTAAAAACAAATATGGTCATTGCTGTTTTTCCGCACTGACGTGGCCAATTAAACATGTTTCCTTCAATGTGATGTTTACCGAGCAGAGAACACAATAAACCGTATTAGGTTCTGAAAGGGAGGAGGTCAGCATTTGTGTTGATCTGAGAGTCAGATCTGCAGTCAGCAGGGAGTTTTGTTGTAGTTCTCATGAATTTATGCTGATATTTATCAAACATTTCTATTGAGGAGGAACACTCGGTGCATATGAGCTATAAAGTGCTGTGTCACTTGATTCTGCGATGCTGTTTGGTCTGCAGTTTCATCTCGGTTAGGAAATTGTCAGTTCCTCATAGTAAGTCCTGTTTGAACAGGAAAGAGAGTAGCTGATTTGATTGTCCCTGACGATGCCGACTCTTCTTTGAAATCCCCCACAAATGTAATTATTTCATGTGTTAGCCGGGACGCACAGCGGCAAGGTTCACTGTAACTACTCAGCACTAATGGAAACTCTGGGATCCCTTAATTAGGCCTCTAAATTAAAGATGAATACAAAACCTTTTAGATTGAGCTAAAATGTGAGGAAAGAGCACGTTTGCAAACATCTTTACACCGCCATCGTTGCAGCTTATTGGACGTAGATGACACGACAGTTACCGAAGTTGAACACTTGAAGACGAAATGCACTCAAAATATAAAAAGAGTTGCTTGTTGATCTTTTTAGATGGAGCTGCCTTGTGGGCTGACAAACCTGGGAAACACCTGTTACATGAACGCCACAGTGCAGTGTCTGCGCTCTGTGCCAGAGCTCAAAACTGCCCTCAGAAGGTGAGTTTTCTGCTGCCGTTGTGTCTCAGACTTTCTTTGTCATTTTTTTTTTTGGCTTTGTTCGCTCTGAACTCTCATCTCTCTCCTTCCAGGTATTCAGGTGCTCTGCGATCTTCAGGGGCAAATGCACCGTCACAATACATCACAGCAGGTATGGAGCACAGTCAGTTATTAATGCTGTGAAATCAGAGATGCATATTGATGAGCTAAACGCACTAATTCTATACTATACAATGAATGTGTTTATCTTTGCATCCTCAGCCCTTCGTGACTTGTATGAGACCATGGACAAGACCTCATCTAGCCTCCCTCCCATTATTTTGCTGCAGTTCCTTCACATGGCCTTCCCACAGTTTGCTGAGAAGGGGGACCAGGGACAGTACCTCCAGCAGGTGGGAAACCTTTCACCACAGTTACTGTCACTGAAATGCATACAGCCTGGTCATGTGTCTTTGAATGTAAATATTGTAGGACGTGGTCTCACTTCTTGACGTCGTTTTGCTTTCTTGTTCTCTCAGGATGCCAACGAGTGCTGGCTGCAGATGATGAGAGTGCTTCAGCAAAAGTTGGAGCCACTAGAGCCAGAGACTCCCATGGAGGTAAAATCTTTTTTTTAAACCTCATGATGTTTTATGTTGATGGTATGTGTAATTTAAGTTAATTGAGGACAAATAACATGTTCTATTTTTGCATTTTCTCTTTTAATCTGTAGACCGAGGCCGAGAGCGGAGCTGCCTCTGCCTCCACGAAGAAGAACTTCATTGACCAGTATTTCGGTGTTGAATTCGAAACTACGTATCCTTGCAGTATAACTTTTGTTAGTTGATACCTTGGTTCAATATGATTTGGATGTAGATTGTTATAGCAAAGGTTTCCTGGCTGTGTGACAGTTTCTTCTAGGCTTCTTTCTTAACTCTCCTGTTCAGTATGAAATGCACAGAGTCTGAGGAAGAAGAGCCAATCAAAGGCAAGGAAAGCCAGCTCCAGCTCAGCTGCTTCATCAACCAAGAAGTCAAATATCTTGCAACAGGACTGAGGCTGGTATGTATCAGACTCTAAAAATGTGAGAAGTTTCTTATTTTTGGATATTCTACGGTCGTCCAGGTTTAGTCAGAGTTAAAGCAACGACTGCAACACACATATGGCACATAGTTTGTCTCCAAGGTAACAAGCATCAAATCATGTCCCTCCCTTTTCTGTCTCCAGAGACTGCAGGAAGAAATCACAAAAATGTCTACAACCTTGGAAAGAAATGCCCTGTATATAAAATCTGTAAGTTTTTGCTTTCCCTTCCTGTCTACTGCTACATTTCCAATTTGAGTTTAAAATATATTCACCTGCTGAACTCCTCCAACCCATCTAGTCAAAACTCAGCCGTCTCCCTGCCTATATGACTGTTCAAATGGTCCGATTTTTCTACAAAGAGAAGGAGTCTGTCAACGCAAAAGTCCTCAAGGTTTGTCTTCACTGACAGTCTCTTAATTTCTCTATAATTGCTCATTCATTTTCAAGTCTAAAATATTGTCTTTTTTTATTTAAGGATGTCAAGTTCCCGCTCATGCTGGATGTCTATGAACTGTGCACCTCTGAGCTGCAGGAGAAAATGCTGCCAATCAGGTCAAAGTTTAAGGAGGTCGAGGACAAGAAGCTCGAGAAACAGCAGCAGAAGGTGAGACTGATCCTTTGATGTCCTTTTTTTTTTTATAGTTTTTGTCTTTCTACATTTCATTCATAAACTGGTAGCAATAAAAGGTCCCGCAGTGTTACAGCATCTCACGATTTTCTTTTTTACGTTAGTTGGTGAAGAAGCAAGAAACGGCGAAGGAAGTGAAATATGAGCCTTTCTCATTCTCTGATGGTGAGTTGGGACACTGTAAACACATCTTACCAATGGCTTTGTCACAGTATGTATTGAGTGACGTTCAGACAGTTTGAAGACATACGAGGAAATCTGTGCAAGTAGAAGCTGAAGCAAACACACACACATAATATGATAATAATTGTGGACTTGGCCATTATGAATATTCACCAGCACATATATGCACTTTAACATTATAAAAAGAAAGTTTACAGCTATCTGACACAAAAATCTTCAATTTAGATTTTACAAATTTTCCACCAATTTTTAACACTTCATTATGCATGTTATTAAAAGGCATTCTTACTTTTCCAGTATTTTTAATAGTATTTTAGTCAAAAGTTGTCAATGACTCACCTGCGCTCACGTGTATACTACTTTTGCATCCAATGAAAGTCTCGCTTTTGACTGCCAGAGCGGAGCGAGTAACTGTATTAACAGTCTGCAACTGGGCTCATCAGCTGGACCACAATCAAGATCTGCTTTGTAGCGAACCGATAACTGCTAAATTAACCAGCTCATGGGATGCCAAGAGTCAAACCAACTCAATAGGCTACTATATTCTCTGCCACACTGGCCACCACTGTTTAGGAGATTGTGTTTGGTCCAGCCGTGTTCAGCGGAAGGTAGACGCTGATACCAGATCATAACGCTACCTGCATCGCATAGCTGTTGGTGTGTAAAGGACACTTCATGCTACTGTAATTAAGTCGTTACAAAATGTAACTGTCCCGCAATCCTGAGCCCTACTATTGGGTGATGTCATTGAACTTTTTAAGGCCAATTAAATACGTTTCTGTTTCTCCTGCAGACGTGGGTTCCAACAACAGTGGCTACTATGACCTGCAGGCTGTGCTGACACACCAAGGCCGCTCCAGCTCATCAGGTCATTACGTGGGATGGGTCAAGAGGAAAGAAGGTAACGACAGTTGCTCCACATTGTATTCAGCATACGTGTCACGGTCAGGAACTTACTCCTCAGTGTACGCAGATGTTCAGGAACTTAATGTTTCCTCTTTTTCCTGCGTTTTCTCTCTTGTTAGATGAGTGGGTCAAGTTTGATGATGACAAAGTGAGCGTGGTGTCTCCCGAGGATATCTTGCGACTGTCTGGCGGCGGCGACTGGCATATAGCATACGTTCTACTGTACGGCCCGCGGCGGCTGGAAATACTTGAAGAGGAGCAGTAGCTGTGGAAGATTTCCTAGAAGACAAAAACAACATCCAACACATACAAATTGCCATTTCCAAGCACTGTCTGCATAGATGTGCAGTAAAACTGGTGTCTTTAAAGATTTGATTACCTTAATTTTTCTTCGTTTTGTTTTTGTAACCAACACGGATGCTTGTAAAACAAATTCTGTCAAACGGTGTTAAATATTCAACCATAGTGGGCTTTGAAAAAAAAAATGGAGATATGACGAGAGGCAATCTCTGGACTGGATCCTTGAAAGAGGTTTTTAAGTCTAGCTCTGCAGTTTCATTAAATGTTTTATACACATTGTATATTTTTTAAGGCCTTTGATAAGGTGCTCATATCATAAAAGCAAAATATTTCTCTTTAGTCATTTAATCAACTTGTAAAAAAAAATAAAAAATGCCTAGCCAATCTGTTGTCCTGGACACGCTGGCTTCTATCTTCTCGGACGTATTATGGACATTTTCACGCAACACTGTAAAGACTTCACCTGTTGGCCCTCTGGGAAATTTGGGTTCAATCTCAGGTCTTTTCTTAAGTGCTTGGCTCGCATCATCTCCTGGAATTGTTCTCAGACGTATTGACAGATAAGGCTCTTTCTGCCAAATCTTCACTAATGCTTTTTTTGGTGGAAGTGTGTGGGGAACTGGCTCAGAACAGATTGCCCTTATGGTGAACCGCATGCAGTTAAATAAAGACTTGAGATTCGACTGATAAGTTTACTCGACAAGCCTTTAACTTTGTTCTCGCCGACACTGATTTCAGACATCTGTATCATTAAAACAACAACAAAAAAAAAGCTACGCTTCACTTTGTTTCTCCTCGCAGGTTTTCTGATCACCCTGCCACAATGTGTAAGATCTAACCATCACCACTCTGTAATAAGTTATTGACTGATCACTTTTCATAGGTGGTGAAAATAAACTGTTATACCAAACTGTGAGTCTTTAATGTGAGCATAATGAACGATCTGAACAAGTGTTTTATTAGAAAAACATTTATTGGGTTTCCTACAGTGAAAAAACGTGTTTCAACCTACCCTACATACAAAAAATGTTTAGTCTCCAATTGTTTTTGGTATGAAAAAGGATGCAACAATGGAGGTACTGATTATTTAAGCAGCCAGCAATCTACTTTAAGCCTCACTGAGGCTGTCTGCAATCTGGGAGAACCCTGCGGCGTTCAGAGCTGTGACCAGGTTATCCACGGTAGCTTGCGTTCCCTCTCTGTCCTGCCAGGCTACAAGCAGCAGTTTGGCCTGCATGTCGACGTCTTCGCTGTCCGTCTCAATCTCCCGCAGCTCTGCCGCTTTCATCTCCAAATGAGAGGCCAGCGTCTTCCACTGTGCGCCCAGTTTGGCTGCTATGTCATCCATCTGCTGGTTTGTCACTATCTTGCTCTGTATGCTTGGACCTGGAAGAAAAAAAACAATAGGGAGGATAAAAATAGATGCTTGATCTAAAAGGAAAAAAAAAAAGGCTGGAAATGAGCGGATATGTGGGGGGACAAGGTGAATTCATCAGAACAAGGATGAAGACAATACAGAGGTCACACTGGGGGGAAAGGATAAACCATAGTTGATGGATACATTCTGATATTCAAGATCACTCATCTGCTTAATGCATCTTTGTGTTAAAAACATAGAAGAAGAAACTACGAGGCTAAATAGTCCATATGACCCTAAATATCCAAGTATCGTGTTGAATAAGCGACTATTCAAACTCACTGTCATTGCTGTCTTTGAGAAGGTTGTCTCCATTGTCGTCATCATCCTCTTCTCCCGTCTTGATCTCTTCAGAAGGGATATCCTTCTGCATGAATGAAAATTAAAAAGATATCATAATTCGTTAACAGCTTTTGTGGCCATCATGCAGTGTTTTTATAACGAAGGCTGCCTTTTTCTTTTATAAGTAAATCAAATCCTCACCGGTAGTTCTTTGGCCAGTTTGCTAACCATGCTGTCTAGGTAGTCCGCCAGGCTCTTGAACTTCTGGTTAGTTGGCTGAAAGAAGTGTGGACTTCTCCTGGACAGCAGCCTCAGAGCACGCCAGCCATAGTTCGGGTTCCGGACAACCCTGAGTCACACGAAGGCACGGCACGCAAAGTTTGTGAATACTGGGAATGAAGCCAGTACCTTGGGGAAAAAAAAAACTTTTTCCGACTTGCAAACTCACTTGTACTCGTCCTCCACCATGTTCGCAGGGTCGGCCTGTTCAATGGCCTCTGCGAAGAATTCGTCCAGTGATGGCATGAACTCCCTGAATAAGACAGAACATCAGACGTAAAAAACTATTTTTTGTTCCTAATATATACACCATATATATCTGTATATGTTTAAATAGATGGAATATATGCAGATGGGAACTTCTACCTTGTTTTCTCAGCCACTGACCTGCTGTCGGACTTGCAGGCCTCCATGTTGTCTTGGTTCAGGTTCCACAGTCGAGTCAATTCATCGCTAACAAAAGACAAAGAGCCTGAATTATTGAAGTTAACGCCACAGTTTGCTCTTCACTCCACTTAACCTTCAGAGATAGTCTACGTGTGATTATTAGAGAAATATCATTCATCTCCACATGATTTACACAGAACAACAACGCCTCGAGCTCTTTCAGCACAGTGTCAAAGAGACATTTCTCTGTGCTCCTCTGCTGACCCGCCTGTATTAGATCACATACTTTCCCATGAAAATCTTGCGATCTGGCCCTTTTCCAAGGAAGTCTTCCGGAGCTTGTCTTTTCCTGGTGGGTCTTTTGGGTTTGTCATCTACTGTCCTGTTAAAAGAGGAAACAAGTTGGACTGTCATTTTGGCAGGCTAGCCCGAGTGCGCACACCACTTTCTTGAATTGTATAAAATGGATTAATCAAATCAAATCAAATCAAAGCTGTACCTTTCTTTGACAAAGCTCGGACAGCCTTCATTTTTCCAGCCATTCCAGTTCTCCTCTGTGTCGAGGATATGCTGTCAAAGATGGGAAGCATTTCTAGTGTTATTAATGTCCGAAGAACTGACACACACTCACATGAGTGTGTACAGACGAGCCTTTATTTTAATATTTAATATCAGTATTCCCAAAGCATGGCTTACCTCAACCATGGTGCCAAACTTGCCTCCATCAGGTGGAATCTCTTTCAATAGCTACAACAAACAGTCACACATTAATCCGGGTCAAGAAAATGCAGATCATGAAGAACATGTCTAAACAGCAGATATTTCAGAACTTCAGGAAACCGAACAAAAATAAATGATCAGCACGGCTGATTTCAGTGTGCTGACACTCTCTGTGGACCGACATAACTCTATAATGATCCAGATAAATCTAAACAGCAGAACAAGTAAGATAATGAGTCAAGAGTCAGCGTGGCTGAAGACTGACCTGATAAACCAGTTTAGTCGTCTCTTCAATCCACGTCGTCTGATCATCATTCAGAACACAGCTGGAGCTGTACGAGGACAAAGAAATACAACATCTGAACCTTAAACATCTGGCAGCTGCTTTTCCACACAAACATTAAAGTTTGTTTACTGTTTTACAAAGTCAGAGCAGAGACGTGCTTCACCTTTTGAACTTGACCTGACCCTTCAAGTACTGGAAGAGGATGAGGTACTGCAGTAAAATGTGCCGCCTGAAGTTACTGTCGCTGAGCTGCAAGTCCATCAGCTGGAGGTGAAGAGGAAAGAAGCAGGAGTGAGGTAACGTCCAACCCATATCTCTGGATGTGTTATCATTTTTTACTTGCATAAACGGAAGTGGACATATGAAATATATCTAACATTTCATTTGAATGAAAATGCTGCACCTATAGGAGTAAAACGAGTTTTCTCACCTTCTCGCTCGTTAAAAACTTGGCAAAGTAGACATGTTCTCCTCCCGATGCTCTCAGCTCCTCTAGCTTTCTCTTGGAGGCCTGCATGTCGTCCAACTTGTAGCTCTTGAACACTGCCAAGGTTTCATCGGAGTACTGCGCACGGAAAAACATGAATTCACACGTGAAACATCTACTTTTTGTTTTCTGACAAAAGGAGGGCAGGGGAGAAAAATGCGCTCTGCCTCTGTGTTCAGGGGAATTACCTTAAGGAATGTCATCCAAGAGAATTTATCATAACACTGCACAGGGTTTCTGAAGTAGTCCTGCAGCGTCCAGAACTTTCTGTACAAGTTGTAGTCGATTGGGATGGAACTGAAAATAAAGTTTGACACAGTTTTCATTCACATTTTCATTTCATTCAAAAGTGTCACTTAAATAAAAAAGAGAAACTTTATTGTGTGTTTTAGAGCGTGACCGTCACATACCATGGTGCGGGAGCATCGTCTTCTCCCATCTCACCTTCCTCCACCTCCATACCTTCCTCCTTTTCCTCTGTGTGCTATAAATATGGAACCAACAAAATAAAACTAAATGAGAGTTTTTCAGATTAAATTTTAAATTCACACAATCATTACCAGGTGTTTACACTTTACCTTCTGCCCGAGAGTGCTCTCTTGTTCATTTTTGTTGAACACTGTTATGTTGTCCAGGTTAAACTGGCTCTGTAGATTCAGACCTGGAATAAACACGAATGTTAGTACAAAAGGAAATCAGATTAAGTTGAAACTGATGCTTCATTTATTTACAGATAAACTACACAGACGTTGCTCTTACCGGATTTTTCAGACAGAGGGAAGAGACGTGCCAAGAAAAGCTGGATTCGCCCGCAGAATACAGTATTCTGAGATTTGGACAGCCTCCTTAAAAGATCTGCATGGATTGAGAGATGTGTTACAGCTATGCCATTTAAACACAAGTCTTGTTTATGAATGAAATACTATTCTTACCGTTACACATCCTCAACAAGTAGTTCTTCCCGGCAGTGTAAAAAGAGTTCTGGAGACAGGAAGAGCACAGACACGGTTATCAAATGATCCACGTTACGCTGGAGAAATACACGACCTGCTTTCGCTGAGACGCCGTGGCTTATTTACCGATTTCCAGGTGGAAACATTCTCCTCCACGAAGGAGAAGATTTTGTCACATTGGTCCAGGGGGAGGCAGTCCAGTACATCTCCCAGCAGGAGGAAAGGAGTTGTAGCAGAACAGATACCTACAGGAAGAGAGCGAAACAAAGCTTGAACACTACAACTCTTTGTGCAAGGCGAGAGAACCTGCTCCAATGTGCGTCCACGCCAGCAGCTAACACCAAATAACTGAAGTGAAAATGCGCTACATACAGTGCCTGCGCAGTCAGAATAGAGTCTGTACCAAGCGTTGTAAAGTTTAAGATCAACCTCATGCCACATGTTGTAACACTCAGTGTAAAAGCAGAGCAGCAGGGCTGCAGTAAGAGACTATTTAACTCAAGTTTTAGACTCTTAACAAGAGGAATGATGCTTCAATTTTAAGTTTCACTGGAAGTCAGAGCGACTGCGCCTCAAAATACATGGTAAATCACTTTAAGGGAAAAGTAGATGTTTTGGAAGTTTAATATAATCACGACAATACCGATAATACGTCCTGTCATGTGACAAGTGACACACCTTCTGTAACTGCATCAATACTCAGGTATATGAGAGACAGGTAGTCATCACAGCTTGCTTTCTGCTCAACCTGCACACAAAAACACAACAATGTCAGGCTCTTGTGCACAGCCGCATTGTTTTAATTATGTCTCATTAAATATTTATAATAGATGACAGCTGATTTACTTACAATCTGATCACCGAGGACCCCCCTCAGCGCCTGGTCAAGTGTGGTCTTCTTTTCTATCTCGCTGTAACAGGACGAGTCAGACAGGTGAGGAGGTGTTTGCCGATTCATAACTTGTACAAACAGAGGCTAAAAGTAGCGTTACTTACTTCCCGGGGATCTGGTTGAAAGCGTTTACCAAATGCTTGCCGGTTTTACCAGCTAGGGCATGTCTGGCAGAGGTCTGTAGGTGTGTGAGAGGGACGGAGAGAGAAAACAACACACCGTTAGAGACAGCGTTTTTGTTAGCTTAGCTTAGCATTTACTGGGAACACCAGCAGAACAGTAACTCATGGCAACAAGCCTGACAGCCAGCGACGCTTTCAGTAACCGTATGCGGTTTATAACAACACGCTCTTTGACGAAAAAAGGCAACTCATGAGATTTCTCACCGTGAATTTGTCTTTAGCGTCGACAAAATTAAATAAGGACGGCGACATCTTTACGCCTTTGCAACCGGAGGTGCCGCTAAACTACTTCCGGTTTCTTCGGCTCTGTGGAGGAGGTGCGTTCAGGAGCTGCCCCGTGCTCCGGAAAATACTGTTTGCCACAGTGATATCGTCATGAAAAATATAAATAACACTTTGGTTATTGTCTGCAACACTGCCCATTTATTTTTCTGCTGCCAGCTTTTGTGGGAGATCGTCTGTGCTTTTATGTATTAATTAATTAATTTTATTTTTTACAAACAGGAACATTTAATCTGTCTATACCTGGGGTCTTCAACCTTTTTCCCCATAGACAAGGGACAAACAGAACAAGGACCCCTACATGTAATAATTTTTTATTTAATTAATTATTTATTCAAGTTTAATTTTGCTTTATTAACCTATTTATATACTGGGTTTTTTAGCCTATATGTGTTTATGATTGGTAAAGATGTTGCATGCATAATTATTGTTGGTTGTTAAGAGCGGTGTGTCTTTGGACATGTCCACTGATTCATCCAATTGGAGAGCTGTTTGTAGTTTCTTTAATTATCTGCACCCTCACATTCACCATTATTTTGGTGACAATTGTCAATTATTATGACAAAAAAATTGGCGGACCCCCTGCAGTACCTCTGCGGCCTCCCTAGGGGTCACGAACCCATTCATTTGCTCAGTAACTAGATTATATTTAAAGGTACAATGTGTAAGATTTAGGAGCATTGGTGTATAGTCACCTGAAAATAAGAATTGTTGTTTTTGTAGTTTTAAAATGAGCCCTTTGTATCTACAGTGAGAGTGGGTCCTCTTACATGTCACATCTTACATACACCATTTTTGTGTACCTAGTGCAGCAAGCTAAGTTAAACTCTATATGAGGGGCAATAAATTCCTTTATCAAAAATAAATCTAATTTGTTGCATATCATGTGTGTCTCGGAGGTAAGACAACTATCAAACAGTTACAGCACCAATTAGCTTGTAGCCTGGTATAATAATAATAAAAAAGCTTGTTACATGTTACATGTAACATTTTAACACAATCAGCACACAATAATGACATGCCTGTTCATAAAGGGACAATACGTCCTCACTATGTTACACAGAAGCATACATATGACTCCTTTAAATCAAAATCATGAAGATCCATAACACATTCAAAACTAGTACAAAACTACAGCAAAAAATAAGCCATTCAGGTTCTAGGCAATGTCCAACACATCAGCAACTAGGTTAGAACATGTTTTCTTTAAATTTAAAAATGTGTAACAATATGATGTCTTAAAGTAAAAGGAAAATGTAATACTGAGCATTAAAGGGCTACGTGATCTTCATCACAAACATGTTTCTAAATGGGTGATATTGGAGGATTTGTCTCTGTTTGAAAGGCCTGAATGAAGTTTGGTAAATTAAAAATAATTTCTCTAATAAAGATGAGAAGATGTGAGAGTAACTTTAATTTGTTTGTTATTATTGATGTAAGTGCATTGTGACCTTTAGTGTGACTATCAGCATGCTGGCCTAAATCCAATTTAAACCAGAGGGCGGCAGTGTTGCACACTGTTTTTGTCCCCTACAAGTTGAAGCTGTTCATGATTAGCCCCAATCATACTAAGTGATGGCTGTGTGTGTGTGTCTGAGTCCCATACACATAGCAGGATTAACCTGAAATTCACCCTTTCCTGATGATACTCCTGTCATATATGATACTCCTCCTAGCATTTTACATCACGTAGACATACAGCTACTGAACACCACAAAGATCAGTCACGTTGCAGTGTTTTTTTGTTTTTTTTTGCATGTGTGTCTATGTTTGTGTGTGCACACTCACTGCAGGGCCTGAATTCTTTGACAAGATTTTACTGTTCACTGTTCATTGTCAGAAAGTACATTAGAATCAGCGATGTGTTACAATGCAACGTCAGTCATTAAAGGCCCAGTCTGTAAACTTTCTGATCCACAAATTCAAGGTCTGTTTATGTAAATAGTTGATTACTACTTTGTTGGTCTATTTAAAAATATAAGCCTGGTTTAATGAGAATTAAACTTCATTCACAAAGTATATATGTGTACACAGAATTTGTATGCTGTATTTACAGACATTAATGATATAAACAACACCAGCAAACATTAATATTAATAACTTGGATTTGTTTGTCAAGGCGAGTCTGTACTTTACCACAAATGTAAATCAGTCTAAGAGTAATATCAGGTTTAAACCTCTTGTTCTGGATTTTGGTGGTGGGATGTCTCTTTAGTTTACACATGAATAACAGACTTTGCCTTTAACTTTGACAGAACCCATGTGAACACTGCGGCCTGTTTTGATACGTGTTTACTGAGCAGTTTCGCAGGTCAGGACCTCTGAAGTAGTTTGCATTAGTGGGGCCATTCACCTTCTGTACCGTTTGACAAGTGTTTATAGGGCTGCAGTTATAATGGCTGTTGACTGAACCAAAAGGTGTTGTGCTGATGTTTGGAAAAAAAACAATGAAGCTGTGAAAATGTAGGCCAGTAGTGTCATGCAGAAAGAGCTGAGGGATAATTTTTACGACATCTGTGTGGTCACGGCGGCCACGAAAAGGGGAAGTCAGAACTGTTTTACTCTGCAGTTTTGATTGGCACTTTGTTTCTCGTAATGCACAGTTGTGCACACAGTTTGCCAGATATCTAACTGTGCCCCACCACCCCCTTTCTGACACAGCGATTATTGAACTGTTGCCAAAAGCTGATGAAAAGCAGAAAGGGAGTGAGCATGGCGAGTAACTCTTGGGTTGCAGATAAGGGCCAGGCATCAGTCAGTATGTGGCGATGGGGTGAAGAGGGCTGAAGGGAGGGGGTTAAGGTTAAAGGCACGTAGTCCTCGAGTTTAGTATGTATGTTTTACAAGGAAGCTAACGTATGTTGCTTTCAAAGCAGGTGCTACTCCATATTTTTCTTTTTGACAACAAAGCATGCAAAACCTAAAGACAGTAATGTGTCAGTCTGCCTCTCTGTTCTCTCTGACCTGACTGTGGTAACTCCTCACGTTTCTTCTAAAGACATACATCTACATTAATCGCAGGTATTTCAGTTTTTAAAAGAGGCTCAGTGATATTCATCAAACAGTCAGGCATTCGTTTGGAACTATTTCCACACATTTGCTGCACTAGTGAGAATTCACAGCAACAGGATGGTGTAAGTGGGACTTGATTAAAAATAAACTCCAGTGCCCGTGTTTGTTGTATGCAACAGCATGGTTCATTGATGTCTTTTAATTATTTTTGGACAATAATCGAGGTATGCGGCACAGAGAAGGTTATATCAGGCTTTGGCTCCACAGGCAGTACTTGTTAGTACGATCAACTAATTGATTGTTTTTTTTTTCATGCTAATTGTTGACTATAGAAATATGTAGAATATTGCCAGCTTCATCCTTTAATGGGCCGCTATTCATTTGTAAAGTGAAGATAAAGGACACTGTTCACTCTATCACAGAAACTTTTTTTTTATTTTGTGCAGATAAAGATAATGAGAGGTTGTCTAAACACTCTGCTGTGCCAAATTGCGGCATAATCAAGCTGAACATGCGAGCCAAATCATTTGATGAAGGACAGTCTCAGACAAAATGACTAAGAAGCAACAAAAAGAGCATTGTCCATGTTGTTGAGGACAAACTTCAAAACAAGTGGCTAAACACAATGCTCTGACCTCCGAGGTTAAGCACACAAAGGAAGGAGATTTTAGATTGGCCATAGTCACGTGATCGTCCTCTGAAATTCCACCATAAAAAAAAAAAAAAATCATGTGAAGAAAGTGTCATGTCATATAAGCGAGATAAACCCATCTGCACAGCTTTCCTGTGTGGATAAATTTAGCTGAATTTAGCCGTTGATAAATTTTGTGGTAACACACACCAGAGCAGAGCAATATCCCTCCTTGAAGGGAGGAAAGCTATAAAAAATGAAGTATATACTGAATGTAGATTGTAATCTTAAGTGTTACCATATTTTTATTCTGTTTATTTCAGCCATTGCAATTAAATCTAATGAAACATGTTGATTTATTCAGGCTTTGCAGATCCTCGAGTCTGTGCTTAATGTTGCACCAACGTTTGTCGTATATATATCAGTGATTTTCCATCATGGATTTCACCTGCGTAGCTGTGTGGCAATAAGTACAACTTGCATGTGACAGCGTAACAAAATGTACACCTTTACTCCCTCACAGGACATCATAAAATTATTTGGGACACAGAGTTTTTGTTAATGATCATCTCACGCAGAGCAGAATAATGGGAATGCTGAAAAGGGGATGTGCATCCAACCACAGCGGTTATCCTGCCTCTGATTGGCCCCCTCAGCTAACAATAACTTGCATCTACTTAAACGACCTTGGCTGGATTGCCCTCAGACTGCAGGGTTTCTATTGAGAAATGTTTGGCAGCGTGAGTTTAAAGTCACTTGATGGTTATTCAATGATTAGCCCAGGGTGTGGGGATCATCAAATACCCATACGCCATAAAACGGGATGTGAGACGAGCCGTGTGCGTAGATGGAGAAAGGACATTCTTGTGACACAGCCAAACAGGAAATCTCCATGATGGCCACATCTTGTCTAATCATACTATTTCTTATGAAGAATTTAAAGTGCTTTTACGTGCAATTACCTGATCCACATCCTTGTGTTGTTTTACTACAGAGAAATGTTTGGGACTGCCGCCAAACACCTTGAATGGAATAACATTGTATATAGTATGTGATACATTATAAAGAAAGTAATGTCAAGGTCAAGCAGACCTAAATATACATTGTATTGTTCCGGTGGCTGCACAATGTAAATAAGGATACGTTGACCTAACTCTGAACTTTGCAAATTTGAGAGATGTTTGAGATGAAAACACTGAAATGACATAAAAACAAGAATCTTTATTATAGTCACTGGTAAAAAAAAAATAATAATAAAAAAATACACATTATAAAAGCCACTACAAAAACATTCAATAGCCATATGAAAGCATAGACATTTATGGATACGCTACAATGTTATGTGCATTTATGTGATGTTACGTGACGCCTCTCTTCGAGGTTCTTCGTATCGTGTTGTTTTGTAAAGTTAATCGTTAATGTGTGTGAATGTCAATACAAAAAAATAAAATGCTGCGTGTTGTTCAGTGTTTTGGCCACTGACTTGGCCCTGGGCTGCTGTTGCCCTCTCCAGGTATTTCAGCTGCATCGCTTTGATCCTCTGGACCATGAAGCAAGATGTCCCTGCGACTTCTGAAGCTCTGTGTTCGTGGACACAGAAGGAAATCATAGATAAGAGCCGCTGCTATGCCGCCACACATGGGCCCCAGCCAGTACACCTGGAATGAAATGCGAAATGAAATGCAGAGATCAGCTATATTTGTCAACAAAATTAAATAGATATAAAAAAGGGGATTTTAAAAGCTTTAAAGCTTCCAACTGTCTGCTGATATTACCCAGTGGTCCTTCAGTTCACTACGTATCAAAGCTGGTCCAAGGGAGCGAGCAGGATTGATGCCACATCCAGTGAAACTTATCTGTAAATGGCAAATTCAGTTTCAATAAATCATATTCATAGAATGCAAGCCAGTATGCATGTTCATGTTAATTGTGCGGGCTAATCCTGCAGTAACAAAGTAACCTTACAGTACAGTTAAAAAAAAAAAAATCTGTCGACATGCATCATTTCTGAAGATTTGTGTTGACCAAAATAAACAAATGTTTTGTGATGGTGATACATCTTAAATATGTTTTTTTTTAAAGTTGTTAATGGCGACGAGAGTTTTATGACCACTGTTCCTCGTTGTAATACAGTTTTCCCATGTTTAGCAGGTGTTTTGTTTTTTTCATTGTACAAGTTAGTCTTGGCACCAGGCAGTGACCGGGCAGTGACCCATTTCTGCTTATTTGCCCTTGCACTTAGTTGCTTTCTGTTGCCAGGAAAATACTCAAGAAAATTTGACACATGTTGATTTGTATTCCGCCTAACATGACACTTGTGTGGCTGTCGTTATGGTTCTGATTTGCCGCACCTGCTTCCTGAACTGCCGGCAAATCAGTCACACACGCACACAGCAAAATTATGTAACGAGGCAAACAGAAGAAAATTGTATTGGCAAAAAAAAAAAAAAAAAACAGTGGAACAGTGGTCTATTGTAGACGCCTTATCAAAACCTACTGAACAGGACATTCATCTTGCAACACTACAAACCACAATCTGACAGTCTAAATACACTAAAATCTTCATTTACTGCAGGGCTTTTATTTTGTAAGTGCTTATATTTTGTCCACCCTCTATGAAACCTGTCCATCCCTACAGTACTCATCTTAGCTGAAGTGTTGACCTTTCCCATTAAGAGGGTATCACAAAAATGTCTCCTCAATTCAAGTCTGTTTATTTGGTCAAATTTGCTGTGAAGTCCATGATACACTTACAGCTGCAAAGTGCCCGAGCCCCACAGACAGCCCAATAGCCAGAGGTGCAGAGCCTGTAACATCAGTTCGTCGCTTGTCGGTCACCGCTATCACACAAAGAACCAGCTGAAGAGTGGCGAGGAACTCGATGATGAAGCCTTGTCCTGGAGACACATTTAGCTGGAAAAGACAAACAACTGCTGATAAATGCAAAAAAGTTACTGTATGATTAGAATGAATGCAGTGGTTTAGAGTACACTGAAATCCCCTTACCGCATTGACACCAAGGGTATCTCCTTTGCTATATCCACTCACAATGGCACTAGCTGCAACTGCCCCAAGCATCTGAGCCAAGGTGTAGCAAACAAACCTGAGGAGACTGATCTGGCAGCTGACCAGCAGGCCCAGAGAGATGGCAGGGTTCAAGTGTGCGCCACTAACGTGCCCCAAAGTCTGAGCCAGAGTTGCAATGGCCAGCGCAAAGGCCAGCGCGACTTTCAGCTCCTGAGCAATCTTCTCCAGACCAATCTCCTGACCAATCTTCTCCAGATCAATCTCCTGAGCAGGCTTCTTCTGTGCAACGTTCTCCTCAGAACCAGTCGCCTTTTGTCCAATGATAGCAGATAGACCAATGAATATGAACAGTAACATGCCAACAAATTCTGCAGCCACAGCCCTCCAAAACGCCCAGCTTTTAATTTCTGACATCTCTGCACCAAACGTGTCTGTTGCGTTAAACACAGA
Organism: Protonibea diacanthus; assembly: GCA_028641955.1. Taxonomy (NCBI): domain Eukaryota; kingdom Metazoa; phylum Chordata; class Actinopteri; family Sciaenidae; genus Protonibea; species Protonibea diacanthus. Next base: position 16,150,594 of record CM053988.1, on the reverse strand, counting down.
TAAGCACTTCAGTATTTATAGTGAAGACGTTTGTGTGCAGATGGGCGGAGGAAAAGAAACAGGAAAAGACAGGAAAAGATACGTTGCACAAAATTTTCACACTAGTGATGAGACGAAACTCATGAAAAAACATTTTATTTCAAACAAATAAGCGGTATACGGTAATGTTTAGTTCTCAGATTGGCTCTTTTGACTGTTCTTTAACATCCTCCAGAAGGGGCTCACAAACTTCATTTTGCAGCGTGGAGCCACAGCATAACAGGATTTGTTCATTCAATGGCTCATCTCTTGGTGCTAGCAGATAATTATATACAAAAGCAGCCACCACACCAGCACTCATTGGTCCTGCCCAGTACACCTGAAAAACAAGGATGTACGTGTCCCGGTTTCAATAACTCATGAGCCAAACAAGTGCAAAATATCCGATTTGCAGCTCCACAATACCAAATTCGGTTTTATTGCCAAGTAGAATGTCAAATACAAGCAATTTATCTTCATTACATTCTTACCCAGTGATCTTCAAAAGAGTCTTGTATAACTGCAGGTCCAAAGGATCGTGCTGGATTGATACCGCATCCTGTGTAGCAGATCTGTGAAACATATCAGGGGAAATACCACTTGTTTCTCTGGCTGTACATCAACAAATTACATAGAAGCTTGATTTACAGCCAGTTCATCCTACGTCAATCCATTGTATCGGGCCACAGCAAGACAGAGAAACCATCTACCAAATTAATGAAGGTGGAGGGGAAAACATTTTGATATACTCACTCCAGCAAGGTGTCCCAGCCCTACAGACAATCCTATCGATAGAGGTGCAAATGCACCAACGTCACGTCGTTTGTCAGTGACTGCAAGCACACAGAGGACCAACTGGAAAGTGAGCAGGAATTCTACACCAAAACCTTGACTTGCACTGATTCCTTGGAGCTGCAATAGAGGGGAATACACTTAAGTTTGCACCTTGCCATCTTTTGTCTCAGTTAACATAAACTAAAAGCATACATGCCGCTAAAAAAACAACAGTTCGATGACACTTTACAGAATTAAGCTGCTTGATTTATTCAGTCCTTTACAAACTACTGCAGAGGACCACACATGCTTTCATCCTGTAAACACTCCCTGGTGAACAGAGGCCTTCCTTTGTTGCAGGACAGCTGCAAACCACGAGTGATAATTAAAATGTGACATTTAGATTAGAAAAAAAAAAAACCCTATCACCACCAGTTAGCGAACGTCAAAGTCTTGAGAGATTTCCACACAAAACTTTAGACAAAGAGTGTCTGGCTTTCGCAAGGAAACTAAATCAGGCTGGAGGCAATTCCCCAAATGCCACTCAACCTGAACAGAAAATGTCATTCATTAAGGGGAGCGTTACTCAGGAAAATTGGAAGCACATGGATTCCACCTTACCTTATTAACACCAAGTGACTCTGTGGTTTCAGGCCTAATACCATACACAATGGCACTGCCAACCGCTGCTCCCAAAATCTGAGCTATTATGTAGAAAAAGGCTCTGAGGACACTCATTTGGCAGCTGGCCAGGAGGCCCAGGGTGATGGCAGGATTCAGGTGGGCACCGCTGATGTGACCTATACATTGGGCTAATGTGGCAACCGCAAAGCCAAATGCAAATGCTACCTTTATCTCCTGGTCAGGGCGGGAATCATTTGTGTCCCCTATTGCAGCTGATAGGCCGATGAAGACAAAGATGATCATTCCCAGGGACTCAGCCAGAACGGCCCTCCAAAATGCCCACATTTTAATTTCTGACATGACTGCTCAGACAGTGTCGGCCTCACGCTCAACAAAGAGGTTTTGGACAGTATTTGAGTGATACATCCAGACAGTGGCACAGGCGGAGAGTTGGTTCCACCACCTGCACAATTGAAAACATCAGCGAGTGAGTGACGTTCACCAGCATTCATCAAGTGTGTGGCTTTAAAAAAAAAAAAAAAAAATCAGGTCTAATTACAAGCAGCTGAGAGACATGCGTTTCAACCAGTGAGAATGACCTCCATGTCTCCTGTTTTGGTCAGTACTTTTCCAGTTTGACAGAAGGCGGTGCTGCTTTTACTGTTCTTCACAACTCCAGACCGCACCAAACTGTTACTTTGTGTGACATGAAGTGTCAAATGAACGAAACCTGAAACAATTTGCGAGACAGAGTACATGTTCAATGACTTGACTGCTTTTTTTTTTTGAATGTAAAGGAATTTTAGTGCATTATAGTACAAAACAACACAAAAACTTAATAATTAATAAGTGAATTAATAACTTAAAATCACGATCGGAACTATTTTAAATTAGCATTTTTATTATAGCTGTAACATAAAATTTTAAATAGGACATCATTTCTAAAGAATACATGTAATATTCTGAAATACTTAATAATAAATAAATAATTGGCTTAATTCCAAACACATGACTTATTCAGTGTGTGGAAGACATTCGTCAGATGTGTGAAGGACACTCACTCACTTCCTTTTTGCAAGTCTTTGTAAATGCTGTCCCTATCTTTCAATCTACTTATTCTATTCTGAGCATGTGTCACGCCGGGACGGCTGCATTGAAGTTAACATCAGTCATTTGCCGCTGTGAAGGAAATGGGACCTTTTGAGTCCGCTACAGGGAAACCAGGCTCCCATTCTGCTTTTCTGTGTGAACGGGCTGACAGGTTAAAAGGTCACGCTGCTTCTTGTCTTCTTGTCAGTAGAAAATCAAAGCAACACCTTTAACTTGGGCAACAATACACCACCCAAAAAGAAGAATGCATCCCTGTTTTTGTAGCTTTACTTGTGTGAAACACCTTTTGTTAATTTAGCTTAATTTCCTTCAGTTCTCAAATCAAACTTTTTCTTCTGCCTGAGATTAGTTTGAGATTTATTTTCACACATTTAGCTGCACTACAGATACTTTGCAGTTTTGACTATATAGCATTTGGATATACGATACCTGAGATGAGAGATGATAACATGATTGGAATTTATTACTTTATTACTAGAAGAGCAGGATGGAAGAGGAGTGTACGAACTGCACATCATAAAGCAAATATGACAGGAGAGTGGAGAGATAATAATGGAACTGACAGGAAACTTTGCTTTCTAACCCCATGAGCAGGAGCAGCTGTTTGGGCCTACCAAATGTCAACTAATGTTTAATTTGTTGAAAAATCACATTTTCTACTTTTCATATATGTGCACATGTGATACTATCATACTCTACTGTAGAGCATCATAATCCCCCACTTCCACTCATGCATGCTGTAAGTCCACAGAGGGGTTAAGAGGTCGGGGCTTAGACACCAAACATGTCTCTGTAGGTTACATATTCTACATTCACACTATAATCTATTTCCCATGAGTTGGCTGACTGAACTTAAGCTATGATATAATTGTCACATAAACCACCAAACACAGCAGGATTCCCTCATTTCTCAGCAGTGATGATGACAGCCAACAATATATTATCAATAAAATGTGAAATAATGTTTAAATGCTGCAAACCTCCATTTCAAATGATTGTGGCTGGCAAATGAGGGCAACTGATTCAACTAAGTGAATCACAGCCAGCCATAACATGTGAGCTTTTGACCATTTAGTCAATGATCCTATTGCACAACTTTTAGGTGTAAATTAACAGTAGCGAACACAGCTAAAAGCATGCTTGAAAATAAAATCTCCTGAAACAGCCGTGGTATGAATTTATCAAGCAGAGACAGATAGGCTAGCCGACTGGTCAGACAGAAGGATGGCTGTCAACTGTCCAAAGAGGGCAGTTTCAGAGCCCACCAAAACCTGTTGTGTTCCTGCGCCATTGGGAACACCTCATGATATCTGTCCTCCGCTCACCCATGACATTCACGCCCCTGGCTTTCAGATGTAAATGAGACACAAATGTGACTCATCCCCTGGTGTTCCAGAGGCATAAATGACATCAGGATGCAGATGTGCTGAGAAACCGTCAAGAGGGTTTATTAATGTTGTCTGTCTAGAGCTCGACCACAACACAACTCGGAGATTATAGGATGAACACGGATCACCCATGCAGTAAACAGAAGCATGTCAGGTATATAATCAATATGTATGCTGGTCTGTTACAGAGTACAATCGTACTTACATCTTCAGAGGTTTTCCCAACCAGTTGCTGGTGAATAAACATCCAGTGTTACAACAGAAAAACTCTGAATGGTGATTTCTATTGTTCGGTGAGTCCAGTTTGGATTAGTCCAAACTCCAGCAGTTTATCCATGGTTCAGGTCCAAAGCCTGAGTTTTGAGATCACTGGGTAAAAGACTGAGCATTGATGGTTTTCTTTAAATAAGTCCCTTGATCACGTCTTATTTCCCTAACACTCTCCCATTACTTTTTTCCTAGAAACATTTAATAGTCTGTTACCTCCCACAATTACATCATATGTTGTTGTAAGGGACAGCACATATATGGTGCAACTGACCCTTATATATAATAATCTGACTTAAAATATCATGAAGTAGGAGGAGTTCAAGCAAACCATTAAAGACTCCATGAAGTGGGGAATTGAAGTTCTTGAAAAACTTGCTGTTGACTTCTTGAACACAGGCTGTAAGCCAATGCAAACCTTTAAAGGCCCCATAAAACTGGGACTTCATAGAAAACTGTTGCTTCCTGGAAAACTGTATATTCAGTGGTGATCTCACTCTCCATTGGTAGGTGTAACTAAAAAAAAAGTCAACCAATAAAGCCATCACATTTTTTGAACAACACTGGCACTTCCATTACTCCTATCAAATCAAACCACCTGTCTCTGCCTGAATCATACTTCACTGGTTCGGCCTTTGGTATGATTCTTTACTGTGTATGTTCTGCTCCAGAACAGGATTGCTGTTTTATCGATAATCCTGTTTAAAAAAAGGAAAAATATAAAACCATGAACTGTTAGTTCAGAAGATTATCAGTATCAGGCCTATCATCTTGTTTGTCCGAGGGAGGCCCCCAAAAACTGGAGCGCTGGAGAAAGATGAAATAATGTCATGTTGTTTACTTCTGTAACATGCTGCCCTTTTGTATCTACGAGCAACCAGCATGGCCGGTCACAACCTGAAAGAACTGCATGGAGCTGCTGCTCTTTGGGCCCACCACTTGCAGAGATAGGCATGGGGATTTGGCAGGTGCAGCAAGAGAAGGTGGTTGGACCTAGGTGTACTGACACCTGGCATCGTAGACTGGTCCTATGGACATAGATGTCCTAACTAAGGTTAGTATCCACCAACAGCCATAACTAGTTTGTCCTCCATGACTGTTAAACAACTGAGTTAAAGTCTTTTCAGCTCGAGGCATTCAGAGGACTCCTGCAAAAACATGAAGTGCATAAAGCAGAAAAAAACTTCATCATCAACGCAAAAGCTGCAAGCCTTTTCACTCACAAAAAGCTGCCCCAGGCTGCCAAAATGCACTCTGTCTGATCGGGCCCCTGTTCAGGCCAATGCTGAGGGCTAATGTCACTCGCTGTTACTTTAGCAATCTAAGCAAAAGTGGACTTTAACACCATAACCCTATGTGTCGGCACCTCCATCACATAGCTGGAGGTACCACTTCTCTCATCTTAGCTCCTGACCCTTTGAAAGTCTCCACTGTGCACCGATTTCTTGGAATGGAGGCTTCATACCAGGATTCTCTGTCAAAACATGAGCACAAACCTGCAGGGTCAAAGCCAAAAAAGCTCTTTAATGCTTCTGAGTCTTCCTCTGCTGGCAAACCGCCATAAGCTGACCAACTGACCTATGGGGGAGTGCTAAAGAAATGGTGAGTCTCCAGAAAAATCTCCAGTATGTGCTGTTTCTTGGCTGCTGAGGGGGGGAAAAAAAAGCTCTCACCAACCTGGCAAGCTGCCACTGGATGCTTCACCTGTTGAAAACATACGCAAGAGAAGCTATTCATCAGTTAACAAGAACAGTTGGGCAATACAAAGAATTTCAATTCATTTCAATTTTATTTATATAGCGCCATATCATAACAAAAGTTATCTCATGACATTTTCCATACAGAGCAGGTCTTACTCTTTATAAAATTATTTGCAGATTACATTAATTACATTTTTTTTTTTCATTCATAGGCCCAAAATACAACCACACACAAACAACTCATAGACATGCAAGTACAGAGGCATGGCTGCCATGTAGTGGCACCCTGAGAGCAGTTAAGGGTCTGGTACCTTGCTCAAGGGAACCTCGGCAGAGCCCAGGAGGTGAACTGGCACCTCTCCAGCTACCAGTCCACCCTTCATACTTGAACTTGCTACTTTCTGGTTCCCAAGCCAAGTCTCTACAGACTGAGCCCCTGCTGCCCCTAACAAATGAGTTACAGATTTATTAAGTTGACCTAATGATAAAAAAATCTTCAACATTTGTGTCTCTTAAACTGATCATTCTTGAAAATCTTGCCATACTCCTGATTTAATCAGTCTTTAACACTAGATAACGACTCAGACTTAGCTCTTGTCTAATCTTTACGTGCGTATTTAAAGGCCTATCAATCAATTTGGCTGTGATAGCAGCTCCTGACCCTACATTTTCATTTTTAGTGGGGTGACCTTTTATTTACATTTGAATTGCAGATTATATCTGTAGTGCAGATATCTGTGATGTGTGCTGCTCTTTCTCCAGCTTTACACTCAACGTTGGTGTTAACATTGTGAAGAAATTCCTCTGAGGAAACCACTCTCTCTCTCTCCTTTTCACCTGTTCTTGGTTTTCAGTGGTTTGGTTGTCATGCATTGTTTGATAGGTTGCTTTCCTAGCATCCACCACAAACAACACAACACTACTGATTACAACTTTGCTTATTATTTTGTTGAATTGTTCTGGTATTGAGAAATACAGAAACTGAAACTTGTTGGCCAGTAAATAATACATTACATTACATTTGGTTCAAGTTCCTTAAGACACTAATTTCTTCAGATAAATCCAAGACTGGATGACCAACTGGGAAAACCTCCTGAGGGCCTCAGAAAACCCTACATGTCAAATGATTTTGGGTAAATGGATTACTAATGTCCACTGTCAACAAATGAAGGTTCTGCCTTGTTTTAGTTCAGGGACCTTGTGTTAAAATCTGGTTTTGCTACCTTAATGATTTTAATTCACACAGTACATGTTCAGAAATAAAGCTGTGTTTAATCAAATCATCAACAGTAAACATGGAGTCATGTATAGTTGGCTGTACGAACTGCATTTGAAGGGAACCTGGAGGCAACAGGGTACATACAGAATGTACAGAAAACTTTTACTGGGGCCCCCTAAAGGTTAACACAGCTATAGATGAATATGTATATTTTCATTTTGTATGTATGTTCATGTATATTTTTTATAATGTAATAGGATTTTAACAAACAAATACCTGCATACAGTATACACCTAGTATATGTTTAATGTTCATACATTTAATTTTCTTTGTTCACAGCTATAAATTTAAGGATTTTGTATCCCCAATCTAAGTCCAAACTATAACATAAACCAAACATTTATTTGTATTTGGCATCTAAATAACAAGAAAGAACATAGAGCACCAGCTGTTAACAACAAGTGTTTTATTTACTTAAAAAAAGTGACATTTCAAGAGTGTACACGCAAAACATTATCCATCAGAAATAAGTGATACAAGCACATATTATAGTATACAAAAAAAATGGCTCATCATAGAATACTGATACGGGAACAAAATTTCAACAAACTGCTCCGTCGAAATTCTTATAACCTCGACTTGTATGATGAGCTGCAGTTTCGATGAAAATTGTATGTGAAGTCAAACAAATGAGTGAATTAGAAAGAGACTAACTGTCCCGTTACCACAATCCTCATTGGTATTTCAAAATAGCACAAAAACAATGTCATTCTACGTTAAATCCAAAAGCTTTTTTTTTTTTTACAAGAGTATAGACATGTACAATGGAACTAAGTGATTGTGACTTTGTGGGACTATTTCGACGTCATCTCCACAGTTGTATTGTCATTGCCTCCGTTAACGTCATAATCACCCACTGGACCACTGACCAGGACCTTCATGCGCTCGGGGAAGTCATCAAATTTGGGGGACAGCAGGAAGTCGTATATGAGAGCTGCTGCTACACCACCGCACATTGGCCCCACCCAGTACACCTGCAATGAATAACTCTGATCAATCTCTGGATGTGGCATTAGTTAACAAGTGCAAACCGTCGTTATCAGAGAAAGACATGACGCAAAGATTCAGGTAACTTTTGTCAATATGTCTAATTGCAAAACAATAGGAATGCTGCAACTGAATAACTTGTGGAGGATGATTCACAGGGACTAGTATCTGTCTGTTGTGGAGTTATTGAATTATTTAAGCTTGACATGTAACATGCATGCAGAAATATGTGAGGCACGCGTAAAGAGCTTGTGCGGTTCTCTCTCTGACTTACCCAGTGGTTCGTGAAATCGTTCAGGATCAAAGCCGGACCAAAGGAGCGAGCGGGATTGATGCCACAGCCTGTGTAGCTGATCTGTAATCAACAACAAAGAGACAACATGAGAGGATTTCTTCAGCTACATGGTCTGGTGGCGTAATAGAGTCTGGCAAGGGGTTAGGGGCATTAATTAAAACAATAAAAAATGCATGAAACTCTTTGATTTGATGAGCTCTATCATGTCTGTTGCGTGTTTACATTGCTCACATGTACCGTGCAATCCTAGATAAATATTAAACTACTTTGGGGGTGGTTGTGAGGTGCAACTTACCGCTGCCAAGTGTCCCAGGCAGACTGAGAGACCAATGGCTAAGGGTGCTGAGCCGGTGACATCACGCCGCCTTTTATCAGTGACTGCAATGACACATAGCACCAGCTGGAAGGTTGCCAGGAGCTCTATGCCCACGCCTTGGCTGGGAGTGACACCACTGAGCTGCAAGAGTTAGGGAGGAATCCAAAACAACAACGGTTTGTCAGTCTCAGGGACGGTTTGATGCATCACGACTACTTCCCATTTAGGCACTGCTGGCATTGCCCTGGAAGTCTGACAGCAATTTGGCTGGGACTCTGCTAAATGCCACAGTGCTTATTCATTTTTAATTTGTTGAAAACCGGATTATTATTATTCAGTGTTTTTCTTTTTAGAGATGGTACACCATGTCTGGAACACTGCAGAAGATATTATGACTTGCCACTCTTCCATTAGGAAGAAGACAGCTGATGTTACACAATACAGATAATTCAAGAAAAGAGTAGCATTTTTTTTTTTTTTTTACTGAGCAAAAACTCCAAATTTACCATGACAGCTGAGGAGAAAATGTCACGGAGTTGACATTGCATATTTTTATTTGCAGACTCTTTCAGCTGTTGCACTGCTGTGTGCTTTATTCATGTGTCATCACTATTTAATAATAAGCAATGACAGAATGTCAAAAGAACAACACAAACAGTGCCAAATTAAGTGCTACATCCTGACAAAAGTCTAGAGTAAGTAAGTTTTAACTGGGAGGGTCAACTTTAGACTAAGGAGGCACTTTAAACACTGTTGCATCAAATTTCTTTGTGGCGTGTTTTAAAGCTCCCATTTCTAAAGTTATCACATGTTCTGTCAACAACAGCAATATGAAGTATTTCACTTACAGAGTTTAGCCCCAGTGCAACATTGCCACTTGGACGTGTTCCATACACAATGCCACTGGCCAGGGCTGAACCAAGCATCTGGGCCACAATGTACATGACCGCCTTAAACACGCTGATCTGGCAGCTGGCAAGCATCCCCAGGGTCACTGCAGGATTCAGGTGGGCTCCGCTGATGTGGCCTAAACTCTGGGCCAGCGTGGCGATGGCCAGCCCGAAGGCCAGTGATACTTTCACCTCCTGGTCTGGATTGGTGTTGTTCCGGTTCCCAATAGCTGTGGAGATGCTGAGGAAAATAAAAAGGGTCATGCCAACCAGTTCGGCCAGAACGGCCCTCCAGAAGTCCTTGCTCTTGAACTCTCTCATGGTGGTGGCAGTGTGTCTGTCCGGCTGAGGGTTTGAGGCTCTGCAAAGTGTGTGTACTCACAAACAACAGCGACAGGCTGCATATATAAGGCCTGGGCTGATAATAGTCAGTGGGCGGGCTTTAAAAAACTGAAAGAGAGGGCCACACTGAATTAATGAGAAATCCAAAAGACTGGTCTCTTACTTCCCTCCCTCTGCTCCCTCACCCTCCCTCCTCCTCTCCCTGTCCTCCAGCCCCTCTCCCAGTACCTCCCTGTGCACCACTTTCTGGTCTTTGGACTTTTGTGAGTGAGAGAACTGAGTCCTGAAATAGCAGTATCCAAAGGTACGTTTTCCACTCACACAGACTTACAGTTTTACAGCAGAGCTCCTGATTGTGAGTTTTCAGTCGGGAACTGTTTTTGCTTTAAGTCCGGATGAATTATACGTGTTTTAAATATAATTTGCGCTATTTATATTTGTGCTTCAGCTGTAAAAAACAACAACAACAAAAAAAACCCCAACCTTCAATCATGTCTTGTGCTTCTGTAGACTTAATCACACCGTGGATGACTGACAGCACATAAGGGAGAGCCAGAGAGAAGCCAGACAACTCCCAAATAGTCATTTCAGGTTTCACCCTTCCCTCCATAGACAAGGTTTTTCAAGCTTTTACAAGACCACCCAAATGACATATCACACGGCAACTCCCACACACACACACACACACACACACTTTGAGACAAAGAAATGTAGTAACTCATTAACTGGAAAGATGTTTGCAAAATAATTATTAGATGCTTCATAGAGCAGAAAGTTGGAGAGTAAAACATCAACTATGAGAACTGAGCTGTCTGTTGCACCTGGCCCAAAACTCAAGGCGCAGTCACAGCAAACATTGACATTGACTTCTTTGCTACTACAGCGGGAGTTACAAGCAATTTCTTTTTAGTTTCTGCTGCTGCTACTGTAGATAAGATGTTAAGTGTCTGGTTCAGTCCAAATTAAGCAGATCTAACTGGGTTACAACAACCCACCCATTTCCCTATACTGCTGTAACACTTATTATAAAGCTGACTCAGCCTGTAGGTTTACGGTAATAGTCACACTAATATAGTTCTGACTAACTGTGTCATTGCAACACATCTTTGCATGTCTGCATTAAAGGCAGATGAGGGGAAATGTTCCTTTAACAAATATATGATATTTTAATTATTATTCACTCTGGACTGTTGGACTGTTATTAGCTCAGCGGACTCATATTTAGCACATTCCTGACAACGAGGGTGACAGTGAAAATATCTTGCAGTAGCATGAAATATGCTTTTTAACCACAATGACTCATGCCTGGAGGACTTATCTGTGAGCTTGGCGCTGTGTCATCAGTTGTTTGAATAAAATGTGAGCCAGTCAGTTTTGGTTACGCTGACAGTGTGATGTATTTCTCTTTTCAAAGGAATTTCTCATTAATTTAATAGTCAGGCTTTTTTGATTTGACATATTTCAAGCAGGTTGACTGATGTACAGCAGAAATATACAATACCACTACTTCTTTTCCACCACAATCCAGAGGCAAATATTGTACACCATAATGATTTGATAAATATAGTTCCTGGGTATTTTGCAGATCAAGAAATCATCAAATAAATGGTGATGTTGTTATTATATCAATAAGACTTTGTAGATCCACAGAGGGAAATTAATAGTTACTAAGCAGTATAGTATATATATCAGCTGTGCCAGCTTACACACTAATGCCTAGACTTAATGCGCAGACTTAGGGGAAAAGTGCTCTCTGATAATGAAAGAAAAGCTAGATCCGTCCTCCTTCAGGAGCTGAAAGAGATCCCAAAAGGAGAGCAGTAAGAATGTATGAGCCTCCAGAAAATGTACTTATTTTTAGCAGCATTTTCAATTTTGCCAATAATAAATATGGATCAGCTTCTGTCATTTAAATTATGCCAAATAAGAAACAGCATTAATAATTAAGCTTTGAGATTTAAGACGGGCGAGATGAATGTTCACCGTAGCATTCAGCTGTGGTTTTGACTACAGTGAGAATGACATTATAGAGTCACAAGGAGTGTAGGCGATTTACTGGCAATCACGTTTCATGTTCCAGTAGAGCAGGCTCACTCCTGCAGGAGAGCGAGCTGTTTTGTAAACATTACTCACAATGTAATTATGAGAGTCAACATGACTATAGTCCTACTCAGCTAATATGTTTGTCATTCTGGTGACAGTTAGCTACTGAGAGATGGTTAGCTTGAGTGGGAGGCTGCTTAAGTCATAAAATTTAGCAGCATCAGGCGGTCTTAGCCCAATGAAACCTTTTAATATAAGCAACATCTTCAATTTTCTATTCTGATGTTTTATGAAGTACCCATATGTGCATGTCTGACCATAATCCAGTGATTTAAGATTCATTATTCTGCATAATGATATCTTACTTTTGGTACTTTAAGTATATTTTCATGTTTCTACTTTTGTGCTGTTACCTAAGTAATATCTATATGCATGACTGTTACTTGTGTTATATCCATAAAGTTGTATTTGTACTTACTTTTACTTGCTTGTTGTCCCAAAGACCACAGGAACATTATATCATGTCAAATTTTGGACCGGGACACACTTACAGCTCAGTTTTTTTTCTTTTTTTTTTTTGTATTTTCCTGTACTGTACTTTGCTGCCCAGGAACAGGATGTAGATAAGCACCATTTTTCAGTAAAGAATGATGACATATCCTCTTAAGCCCTGCACAAATTACTGTTTGATTTGAACCTATGTAAAATATACAGCAGCACACTCAGTGGCCAGTTCACACTACAAACTCAGATTGTCAGTATTACTTTTAAATATATAAGCCAATGTTAACAGGTTGGCAGACAAGTAATCAGATTTAATATGACAGCATAAAACTAAGGCTGATTTTATTATTTTATATACTGTTTAATATGTGTTATATGATCACATATGATCATTTTATAACATGATCATATGTTTTGTGTATACAATTTGAACCTGCAAAACAACAAGTAACTATAGGCTTTAAACATATAAAGTACTACCAAAGTACATACAGTACTACAGTAGTTTAGTACTGTTCTACTATTTTACTGTTTATTGGGCTGGAATTTGAGATAATAATATAAAAGAATATAATATAAACAATATAAATGCAATGTTAGTCAGTGTTAGTAAAGTCAGTGCTGACATGTTGACATCTCTACAGTCTTAACTTGTGTTAAGCCACAAGTACAACTGAGCCTGAAGAACAGCAGATGAAGCTAGCAATGCTGTTGAATAATGTTTAAGCTCATAGTCTCACTAAACTAAGACAGTTTTCACAGTTTAACCTGAGCTCTCTGTTGACCTGAGTTCACTTCATCTGTTGGATAAATGAGTTTATGTGTGGAAGGATGTGTAGTAGCCAACAGGAAGCACGGGAGGAAAGAAAATGGACTTTATTTTTGGCAGTGATCACTTTCATTTTACTCTAAGCCAAGACATTACGCAAAATCTAGTAAACAGACTAAACAAATCAAGAACAAACAAAGATTCATCATTCTTTGACCTAACTGTAGCACATCTAGAATCAAAAGAGTGTAATAAATTAAATGAAAATAAGTAATAAAGATTTAAATGACACATAATCTGTTCCTGATTTATTATGTTTGTTTGTTTTTCTTAATTAAATTACTGGATTAAGATGTTAGCATGAAAATAATTAGCATACTGACTTATTCTAGGGAGGACTGTGGCCAGCTGTTACTGTTACTCGCAGTGACAAACTGGAAACATGGACATTCATTTTTAAATAAAATGCTGATCTGAAGAGACTGACGTTGGATAAAGGAACATTTCTCAGACCAATCCTCAAGCTACATTCATTCTGTGCACATTTTGTTCCAGGTGTGCTCTTGCATACCTGATGCAAATAAGCGCCGCACATGACTCTTTTACGTGATCTGGTGTGCAAGAGTAGCACTGGAGCAAAGAGTTCCAGCACAGGTGTGGCCTGAGGACAAGGTTGGGAAACAGAGCTATGGTGGAAACACTGAATAAATTGTGCGTATGCCGAAGAGGTGGAAGTTTGGAAAGTTTCATTGCCAGGGGTGTGCAGTGCACAAGGAGCATAGTCAAAGTCAAGAGGGGATTTGGAGCCATTCATTATATTGTCAAGCGTGGCATCACTTAGAGTCAAACAAAATCCTCTCAATCCCTTTAAAAACTGTGCGCTGCCAGGGTGAAGTGACAGCTTTATAATGAAGTCCTTATAGGTAAAGACTAACTTGTCACACATCTCATATCTGACAAACCGTTTACTGCATATGCATGTCTTCCCCCATTACAGCTGTGTTCTAATATTAAAACTGGAAAGAATAAAATGAATTTTGACCAGTCATGTTGGCAGAATTTATCCAGGATCAGATTTCACATGGAAAATCTGAAAAAAACATCTGGGTGGGCTTACACAGAGAGTGTAATGTGTAACCTACAGTTATGCAGTTATGCACTCTTACGCACACACATGCAATATTTCTGTGGGTACAAGGTGGACACACCTGTGAAAGCATGAATGTAAACTCCAAGATTCTGTAGTTTTCTCATTAACTATGTTATTTAATTTTAATTTCAACCCATGTGACCATAAAGAGCTCATAGCACCTGGGAGTACCCATCAAGTTGTCATCAATAACCAGAAGTGGGAATAGACACCATTACGTTTATCTATGATTTCCCCCCCATGGGTTTTTACACTGTTTTCACTTGGTCACTTGTAAAATCTAAAAATGTCACCACCAACAAAGCACCCCCGGGTTTACAGTCTACTGGAAGCTGTAAGATTGTGTTGTGAGGGAGATCCTGACCCACAGTGCACAGTGGAACGCGACAAAGACGTTGTGAGTTCAAGCGTTTTGCTGACATCACACGATCACTGCCAGTAAACAGAGGGACTCTGCTTCATGAAGCTGCACAGATGTTTGTTCTTTTAAAGGAAATAGCAAAGCACCACAGCTATTTGTTTTTCCTTTCTGGTGTTCTGAAGTATTTAATTAAACTCCGTATAAAAAGCTAAAAATGTCACAAATTTGGTACCAAAGACTGAGTAAGTTGTGTTTTCAAAGAAAAACAACTCGTGATTGGCATTTTCTTTCTGTTTTTGAGTTGTTTGTTGTTTGAGTAGGAAAAAAAATACTTGTTTTCAGCAATGAACATTCTGGGATTCTACTGAGGTCTAGAGGCTTAAACCTGTGATAACTAAGATTATCTCTCTTAATATTTTAAATGCATCAAGATAATATTCCCCATGTGGCCCCCAAAGTGCAACAAAACAAACCTTAAAACCGTCTTAGTATATCGAGTGCACGCTTTACCAGGTAAACTATGCGCCTCATGTTCAACATTATTCTAAAATATCATCATCAATTTGAAGTCTACTGTAAGAAAACAGAAGCAAAACACAGATATAGCATGCACAAACAACAAAAAAACCCCAGTGTGATTCAACAAAACCACCCACATAAACATTATAAACTTTACCACTGTCATTTTTATGCCCATCCCAGCTTGGTTTTGTGGCAGCCCATCCACACACAGAAGAGAAACATTAACATCCATCAGGTGAAGCTTGAGCTAAGTGCAAAAACTTTATGGTTTCCACAAATCTTTCACAGTTCACGTTACGACAGATATCTCTGCATCTTATCAGGCCGTTGGACCACTCCAGCTTTGCCTCTGCTTATATCTTCTCCAAAACATACCTTTGGTGGGGCTTGGGGAGGGATGTCCCATTAGACTGAATTGCAAAGCGTTCAGTCCACTAGTGGAGGAATGTGGAGAATGCTTAAAAACACACACAGCGAGTGTAAGTGATTTATGTAAGAGTTGAAATAAATGTTCTGAAAACCTTTAAAAAGTTCGAGCTAATGGAGGTGACTGCTGTGGCAACAGCAGAAAATAGATGTCAAGTGGAGGTCAAGGTCATGGTGGGCTCGATTATCACATAAGTTTGTTTGGCATTTAGGTTCAAAGGTGACACATACCTTAAACAGAAGTCGCCACTATTACGGTATGATTCATCCACGCACTGCAGGCTGTACACATAAATAACAGCACAGGTTGCAGTAAAAGTCTGTAGATTGATCTGAGAAGTAGTAAAGAATTTCAAAGTGAAGTCTTTAGAAAAGTGAAGTGCACTGGTGTGGAACGGTTTCTTATTTAAAATGAAAACGCTTGCATTGTGTGTTGTATTGAATTGTGTGCTTCAGTACTGCAAAATTTAAATCTGCTGCCAGCTGATAGCAGCCAAAACTTACAACGGATGTGTTAATTCGTCACGCAAGAGTGCACTCGCATTATCACGGTTGTATTACTCTTGCGCTAAACAAAAAGAAGGTAAAAGCATAGAAAAAACCCGTTTAAGGAAATGTGTTAAATATCACAAAGAGAGTAAGAGATAGATGCGTTTCCCTTTCTGCTGTGACTGAAAGCAGCCCATGACGGATGGACTGTGGTTTGTGAAATTCCATTCTGAATATTAGATTTGTTTGAGGCCATTTTTCATGGTTGTAATTGTCAAACCACAATGAATAATAAAACTCATTCAGTAAAAGCTTGACAGGAAAGAATCATCGTGGTTTGACCCATTTTTCTTTATCAATTTAAGGTGTCAGTCTTTCTTTCTTGCCGCACCGTTTCTCCTAAAACAGTTCTTAAAAATAAAATAAGGGTTCAAACTATGCACATGTTGGAAGTGTTTGTCGGGAATGCTGTGAGTTGACGGTTGAACAAACAGGTTAAAGGTTGAGGCGCACGGATAACACGGAAATCCAGTGACCCGCGAAACCGCCTGTGACAGTTAGGAACTCATTTTACTAATTGGTCAAAGTTATCTAATTACAGTTTGGTCACAAGGTATTTTGTGTCTTCCCTGCACAACAAATACGACACATTTGCATCAGCGCACACATAATTTACTCGACAAAAAAAAATAACTCTTTTTGTTCAGGCTACAATAAAAAACAAAAGAAACAAAAAAGTGACAAAAAAAAAGATTAAACACTTGGATGAAAAATTTGTTCCTAAACAGGTTTTTGATTGTTGGGATAAAGAGAGATCATTCTTCACAATGGCCTCACACTGACAGGGAGAGGAATTTAGCTACAGGCGTGTGAAAGCGGATAGAGACAAAAGAGCCCGATGACTGATTAAATAATTTGCCAGAGCACAGATTCATCATTTGACTGTCACGATGCCCACAGAACACCTAAATACACACTCTGCCACACACTTTGAAATCATCACCGGTGAACAGCTTCCTTCAAAGGCCTCTATTGAACCCCAGGAGACAGTAACATTAGCTAACAAATCACAATCATGAGACTGCTGCTACTTAACGAATTCAGGTCAGTGCGTTGGTGAGCTTCCCCCAGACTGGACATTTAGTTATGTAACTAACATGAACCGTTTCAAAATAAAGACACCTCGCCAAAATGAACTCATAAAAAGGTTTTAAATATCAGAAAAATATACACCAACATGAACATATTCCTGCCGGTTCTCAGGCATGTAGCATTCAAGGGCTATTTTTAAGATCTTAAACTTGTTTACTTCATGATTTATCAGTTTTACTCAACAACACAAACAGCAGCAAAATAGCTTTATGTCCAGATATTGTTAGAACAGACAGGTGAATTATGACATCCTACACACTTCCTGCTGCCTCTGCGTCATTTTTATTTGTTTATAAAATATCCAAGGTGTAATGGTTGGTGTGGCTGCTCAAAAAAGGAAACATTAGCAGGTCTAATGTCGCTTTAATGGTTTTTGGCTTATCTGACTTCCACAGTAGGAATGTAATTAGCGAGTTATAAGGTGAAACTGTTTATTTTTGCAACAACCATCATAGGATATCCTCTTATTCTGCATGTCTTCCATGACAGGAGAACAGTAGTACATTTGTCTGCCCCTCCACAGCATTGATCAGTGATTTTGGAAAGACGTCAGCACGCGAATTCCTTTAGGCCAACTGTGCAGATCTGCTGTCGTGTTCATAAAATCAATTTTGGCGCAAGAGCTGTGTGGATAAATGCATGTATTATAACTCATTCTAACACCCACTTTGCCTATTCATGTACTTTATCTATGGGAAGTAAATCTGTCTAAACCTCTTCAGTGCAACAAACGATTTAGCTAGCACCTGCAGATTGTTTTACAGCAGTTGCAACAGCATGAAAGTTGTCTTATCAGTGGCGGGTTCATATGACTTTTAAACATTAACTGATCTGTCTTTGAAGGGATTTTGTACGTGCTTGAAGAAATGCAGCTACCTCAGGTCTTTAAATGAGGGAACCAGAGGTAAATTTTCAAGATTTATGTCAATTGTAAGCAACTCTTTTTGTTTATTGACAGGTCTTCTTTGAGACTGGGTGCATCGAACCAGCCTCTGTAATTTGGTCCTGGGGTGATGCTTACATGTGTCCATCTCCAAAGAGATTTATATTTCCACTCTATGTGTTCTCTTGAGAATGACAGACTCACAAACACGTAGGGGGCCTTTTATTAGGGGGATCAGTTCCCTTCAATTGTTACATGTGGCTCCTGGCTCTTTGCCTATTTATTACCATTGTAAAGCCCCTCGCCTGAGACCCCCACCTCTACAAAACCTACACAAAAACATTTCTCAAAGGCTTAGTCAGGGGTCGCTGGTGCCATGACAACAGCCCCAACATTATAGACTTCTTCCCGCTTCAGAGACCATATCATGTTTTACGCATCTCAGTGTTGAGATCACCAAGGAGACCTTTCTAAGTAACCACATTAGGATGCTGGCACAGCTCAGTGGCTCATTGCTGAGCATTGATTAGTATGAACAAGAAAGCTGTGATGTGAAATCGATCACTAGATTTGTAAACGCACACGGAAGCTGACATGTTTGAAAGCCAAATAATTGATGGAACAAATGAATGAACAAATGAATGAATGAATGAATGGACTAAATACATGATAATAATATGATAACTTCACACGTGGTATAATAACAATGTCCTACGTAGTTTAGCTGTCCCTAGATAACAGCTTTACGACTAGCTGCCATCCTGGATGCTTTGAGATAACATTAACTTCTCTGGCATGCAAACACGATTATAAAATAATAAAATTTAATGTGCCAACTGATAAAGATGGACTTTGTACTGTCTACAAGCTCATCTCTGGCTTTCATCGAATATGAATAGTGATAGACTTTTTGCCCCGAACTCCCTCATGAGGCAATTTATTTGTGTTTATTTACATTTCTTGCAACAGCTGGAATAAAGCGCTCTGGGAGAGAAGAAATTGCTTTTCATTGATTTATAAGGTATACTGCTAATTCACCCACACATCTCTGCAGTCCAAAGATCAGACTCACTTGCTATATCTGCATGAGCATATTTAATTTAAATAACTATTTACACATTTTTGGCCACTTGCAATCGGTAGAACAAGCTGTAAACGTAATTTGACATTTTCACAATCAAACTGTGCACAGTGTGGTGCTGAGCAGGTGGTGTACAGTGAGTCTTTTTTCTCTCAAAACAGCTGTTGCTGCTGCTGGAAATGAACTTGAGAGCTGTGAGACTGACCCAAAACAATAAAGCTGTGCTGTAAAATCAAAACAAATTGCTGAAAGATGCTAAAACAGAGTAGATAATTGTCTTTAGGTTTGTCACATATTACACACGTTCATTTGATCCATTGTTAACATGAAAATATTGATGCACTGCGTTAAAGGAACATTTGTTAAATTATTAAAACAACTGTGATGTGCATTCTGTGGTCAAAAATATAATATAGAAATATATAACAACAGCAGCATACATACACCAGAGATGTTGTCTCTGTCTCTGTATGTTTTTTACAGGTCCGTCTGAAGTCTCTTGGTTGTAATTAGCATTATGTCATCTGTTGAATGCCGTCTGGTCTGCATACAAGCTCCAACCGAGGAATCGAAATCCTGCTCTGTGTTATCATCGCTGCTTTATCTATTAGCATACAGCGTTAGCATGAGAACAAATGCGGCAGACAAACACTCACTCGTCTTTTTAAAATATTTGGTGAACGCAAATTTAATCAAGTTAACATCCATTAGCTGCAAAACTAAGTAGCAATCTAACATTAGATAGCTGGTGCTGATAGGTGACTCTCCTATCCCTGTGTGTGTTTTTAGGTGCCTGATAGAGTTTGATGTGGTCAATGCCACATGCTTTATTTGGATACCGCAGATGTTGCATGTGGCGATTCTAATATTTGGGCCTATTATAGCCCAAAGTTACGAGAAAACGCTCAGCTGCGCTGCAGGTGTGCTCGTCATGATGTTGTTGTGGGGATGTTAATGTCACGATAATTTAATGCACCAAATGAATAAGAATAAAAAATAAAAATAAATAGTTTATGAGTCCCAAGTCCGTCTAGTCTAAAGTCTTTTGAAGAACAGCCACTGTGTGTGCGACTTAAAGATCTGGTGTGTAGGATTTATTGGCCTCTAGTGTAGTTGGAGATTGCATCCCTGTTACATCACCCAATGGAGAAACTACAAGTGGCTGTGAAATGTGCGTAAAACGTGACAAAGTGTGCTGAGCGAATGTAGGAACATGGCAGTTGAACATGGCTGACTGCGTGACAGAGGACTTGCGGCTCGACTGTTTTTTATTCAGATGAATCGTGGTTGGAGAATTGTTCTCTGCCAAACGGAGCAGCACTTCTCATCGTTTACAACAAACTGACACGATCCTTTAAACGCACTGCAAGACGACTCCTTGGCAAAAATGTGGTTCGCGGGGAGGCAAGACATGCGCTGATATATACTGTATATAAATTGTTGAAAGGCCTCCCTCTGGTCAAAGTGGGATCCTCCGTATACCACCTGCAGTAAATCTTAGTGTCTAGTCATAAAAAATGGATTATTAAAACACTGATTCATTCAAACAATCTCAGCAGCTCTAAAGTGTTTGGGATAAAAAACAGTGTTGGTACCACTGTCTCAGCTGAGCTATTTTCACACTATTCAGGCAGAGCGAAACAAATGATCATCTCTTACAGATTTTACAGGCATACCACAGAGATAAAAAAAAAAACATGAATCAACAATTTAATATCCAGGCGGGGTGCTTCCTCATAAAAACTAAATGGAAGCAGTAGCAATCACATTGTTAGACTCATTAAAATATTTCATTAAAATGAAGGCAAATTTTATGGTGAATGTGCTTGGTCTTTAAAAATATTCACAAGTGTCATCTAAGGTAAGATTTATTGGTTCTCAGTGACATTTAGCACTGACGTCACCTTTAGTAAAACAATTATTTAATTCTGTTTCTTTCAAATGAGCAAAGTTAAATTGAAAAATTGATTTGATGCAGCAGAATATCATGTATTGCATATCCTGATGTATTAATGTATTAAATTTCCAGATGACAGATGATGAAATATTCAGCTAGGCTTACATTGAGCAGAAATAGGGCTCTACTGTTGTGCTTGCGACACTGACAGTGTAAACTTTCTTCTTTGTTTGTCCCCTGTCACACGGAGGTCAAAGCCATGTGTCAGTAACAGTAAGTGTTAGTGACTTTACACGGGGGTGGATGCTTTCTGTCATGAGATGTTGGCCCTCTGGGCTTTGTGGTGGAGACTCCCATCTTGCTAAACCTCTTACTGCTCAGACAAATGTCTTCAAACATTGTTGCAAGAAAAATTAAAGTTAATCATCGGTGCTTGTTAAACCTTTTTACGTAAAAGAAATATGTAGATTTGTAAACTTACCAGTTTTCAGATAACTACAAGTTCAATATGAGACAAATTCAAGCCCCCATCTGAATAAAGAGGGGTCACTAAGTCTGACATTATTGTATGTGAGTACATCTGTACAGTAAAGTCTGGGTGGGCATGTGTATGGTTGTGTAGGGCCATCTGTTTTCATACTGAGAAGGGAAACAATGAAACTAAATTAGACTATGTCCTAAGAGACAATCAATTGGGAGGCCAGAAATAATGAAAATAAAACGGACTTCCTTATCATATAGAAAGACTCACTAGAGCATACATGTCAAGGGGCGAGACATTGTGCTTGGTGTACAGCTGTCTTTACATAATCAAGAAAGAAAACAAATGACTCTACATATGGACTCTGTGTACATGCACTGCAGACCAAGATTTCATGGGAGAGGAGTTGGAGGACAATGGCTGACAATGTTCTCAACAAAAATGTAGGATGTGTCCTCAAATATTTTTAATTTCGTGGAGAGTATCTGAAGCTCAGTCCCAAGTCCCACACAACACAAAGGGTCCATAAATTTTCTCTCCTTGTTGTTCTTGAACTTGAAAACAAAATGTTCTTGTGCAGTTTGATGAAACTGACACTGAGAAAAAACAACTGTCCTAACCACTCCATATTAGAGGAGGGAGCATAGTCAGAAATCTTGTGGGTTTGTTGGTTTATTAATTATGATTCGACAATCTGTCTCGTGATTTCAAGCTCATGATTTCATACTTTGCAGTAATTATAAAATACCGGATGTTATTTCCTTGAATTGAAGATTCAAATGTTATATAATTATTTAACAGTAAATAAAGAAGAATCAATATCACAAATCACTGTCATCACATGTACGTATGTAAGACTGGTGTTCATCTTTGTTAAACTATGCTGCCTCATCATTGCAGATTATTTTATCTGGGCATTGTCTGAGATGAGCTCCAAGCAATGGGAACATCCACAAATCACATTTTGTGAAAATGATTCTCAGCTCTCAGGTCTTTTTCAGTTAAAGAGTGTATTGGCGCACAATGGAGCATGTAGTAACTATTTTCACAGTGTTGAAGCTATATTTTTTGTCTATAGTTGTCAAAAAGGCTGACTGTGATATATACAATTTTCCTGTTTTCGCCTTGTGGGTCATACTGTAATTTTTCAATTCAAATTAAATGTAAATGGCTTTTTATTAAACTGACCTCATGCAGATTTTACTAATATGTTTTCTGCCATAGGTCAGTATTTCTCATGGTGTCTGGCCAATGGATATGTAGAATCATTCAAAGGTTTATAAAGGTTTGTGTTGTCTTAGACATTGTTTACGTGTTTAAACAGTTACACAAGGGTGAGGTGTAGATTCTTTCCTACATTTCATTGTATAATATGTCTGCTGTGATATTAAGTAAGCCAGGTATACCTCTGATTGTGGTCTAGACTTTCCAGTGTTTTCAAACTCTAGATAACAAATGTTTGCCTTCACTGATAATCAGTGTAAATAAATGTCTCTACATCATCTACCGGGGGTTGTTGTCTCCAACATGACTGGTTCCAAGCTGGTGGCATTGATTTACAGTTTATCTGCAGCTGTTAGTATCTGTGAAAGTGAAAGTACAGCAAAGTCAACCTCATCTGCATCTAAGGCCATTTAACTATGTCCACAAGGTCGTTTGGATTTGTTTTTTTTATCTTTTTTTGTAGATGCTTTCGTCGTGATCCAATCAATAGTGGTTAGAAATGGTGACAGGAGGCACCCCTGTCTGGCTTCTTGCCAGATGATCAGGTCTGTGCCGATGGTCCACAATAATGACATACAGAGGATTGATTATGTGCAGAAGAAGAATCTGCTATATGCAGGACTGTCCTTGCGAATGTCTGCGTATTAGTCTCTCATCTTCTGGTCCAATACCAATGTCTTTCATCCAACAAAATCCTGTGAACTGCCTTCCCTTAATCTGACAGAAGTGTGATATTTTTGAAAAGTTAGTGAAGGCTAAGGTCATCTTTCTGTGATATCTTGATAATATATCTTCTCTCTTAATCCTCTGATGTCTAATATTTCTCCTCCATCTTGATAGACCTTATAGAAGTTTGGAAAAAGTACATTTTTGTACAAAAAAGTCAATTTTTCATAACAGGCAACCAAGTGGCCCCAAAAACTTTTCAGGTATCAACAAGGTAAACGGTAGTATCTAATCATTTAAAGCAACATTATGTAACTAGTTTACCTTAATAACAGCTTCCAAAGGTGAATGGGCCCTCTGAAATTCCCACTTTGTCCGGAGAGAATGTTCTCCGGTTTTCCTTTAGATGTCCTCTGACTGGTCTGCCTCAAACCTCTGCAATTTCATTTTTTCCCCCGATGAACAGATAGTTTTTCTTGTTGCTAAAGTAACTACTGTTAACTGTAGTTGCTATTAGCTAGTTAGCTCATTTCAAAGCCAAACTGTGAGACTGACTCTGCTGATGTTGACCAGTAGGAGGAAGAGATTTTCAGGCATGCAGTATGGAGTGACACCGGAATGGACACAACAACTGGAGCTGGGCGAATGGACAATGGAACCAGCCTCAACAGCCTCTGAGGATATTGTAACAAAAGCAAAGTGAGAGGATGTTGCTGGAAATATCAAAGAAGAGAAAATGACAGATTTAAAGCAAGAGTCCACACAAGAGCAAATCTCAGACTGGCTTTTAGTCACTGGTGAGAGTAAAAGGCTACAAGACAGATACTGCAGATACTGAACAGGGCTTTTTTTTTTTTTTTTTTTTTTGCTGTTGGACAATAGTATATTAATGTAGCATGGGGTGCATAATTGTAGTTTTTAAAGCACAAAATAATGGCAGTACCAAAATGTTCTTCCAAGAAATTATGCTGTAATATCCTTGCACAGTTAGGTAGCTTTTTCTCTGATAATGCAAAGGTCCACCATCTGGAGGCATGTTGTCTGGGACTTTCCAGATGGCCAGTCAGGCCAACACAAATTGATAAGTGTAGAGCTGTTGTTGTACTCTGGACATGAGAGTGATAATACCCTGCACAAACCATGAGTAGGACTTATGTTAACAGTAGATTATAGTAGAGTCAGTAGAGTAGACAGTGGAGTCCAAAAGAGGACTTCTGGTTCAGCGACAAGGTTGAGAATAATGGCTAATGCATTATAAATTAATAAGAGGAAACTCCTTTGCTATGCACCACCGAATGATCAGAGTGTGGCGGCAAAAGGCATAATCTACAGCACATTCAAGCATTCTTGGACAAGAAGAACAACAACTGTGTGCTATACAACCTGAGCATTTGCATTTTTGCTTATAAACCAATCAGGTTTACTGGATCAGTCCACAAAGAACCACTTCTCCAAGTCCAAGAAGTTTCAACATCACCATGGGATGTGCAGGTAAAGACAGGGGTGGTAAGAGAGACCACTATTGCAAGACTAAAATTGTGAGAGAACTTGGCAATGAGCTAATACAAAAGGCAGAAATTCAATGTATAGGTCCTGAACCACCCAGAGATCCAGACAGATTACAAGGCTGGCACGCAGCCTCGTGTTCCACTTACGTCAACTGCTATATGATGCAGAAAACCACCTTGATGCCCTTTGGCAGGATGTAAAGCAGGTTTCACCTATCATCAAGTACTGGGTACAAGGAAACGGCAACAGAAGGAAAGGCTATCAGCGGAGACCACACCGAGTATCAAGACACGACAAAAGAAAAAGGAAGCAGTGAACAAACAGCCTCGCAAGACTAGTGACAGCATCATCACTGGCATAGTTCTGTGTATGCAAGTCACTGGGGAGACACAATTCTGAGTAGAGAGGAGATGAAAAACTGAGAGTTTTGGAATAAAAAAAAAAACAAAAATTCTGTTAGTGGCCTTTAAGGAAGCAAGACCATTGCAAGAGACTTACTGGCTCCCTAAAATCCTGTCTACTAGAGCAAGTATCTAAACACTGATCCCCTTTACTTGAAAGAAGGTTGTAAAATATTTGTAATTTTCTTCATTATGGAGGTTTGTGGCTGCTGGCTAAAATGGATTCCACTGACAATGTGAGACATCGTACAGTACCCACAGATGCAATTTTCATTTATTGAGGCAAGCTTTGGGTGAGGGACCTACTTAAAGTATTCAGTGCTTGGAGAATTATTATGCTCTGTGTTGCATCTTTGCTCCCGTACTTCAAATAAGGCTTCATCTGTCTTGTCTCAAATTGCTCCTCTAAGATAGGGGTTGAGTGTTTCATACTCAGAAGTTATATTTTGACCTTTCAAGAAAATTGTCTTTTCATCTTACAGTACATAGTAGCTGCTACTCACTGATAATTTCTTGCTTGTTTTGATTTTGTACATTGTTTCATTTGCTTGTTTAGATCTGTATCACTTTTGTACACAATGTACATCTAAACATCTCCTTTTTTCCACAGTAATCAAGTCCTTCATACGTCATCTTGATTTATTTATTTATTTAGCAGTTTTTTGATTTTACTCATAACTGCAACGTGCAATACCGTGCTTTTATTGCCGCAGTGCACAAGGGCGCACAGATAAATGAATGAGCATCTTAATGCTTTTTGGGCTAGAGGGAGTTTGTACAATTTGTTGCCATGGCTATAAGCCTCTCTTGATATTGTTGGTCTGTGTATGGACGTAGTTGGGGAAGACTTCACCCTCCCGACTAAAAGACAATACAAGGAATTGGGATGTGCATAATCTACCATGAGATCTTTGAGGCAGCAAGTGATCAAATAGTACAATAGAAAGTTACGTCAAAGGTTTATCCTAAGATCGGTTTCTCTTTTCAAGATGAGGGGATTTTCAGAGAGGGTTAGTGCCAAAAGACGCAAAATAAACATTAAAGCTGGAAGTGGAAGGTGCTTTAAGCTGTGGGATTTCCAGTTCAGGAAAAAAAAGGAAGAATCAAGACAACTCTTCAGTTCATTATTGGCTGTATTCCAGTAGCGTCTATCATTCAAAATCTTTCATTCAAAGGGTTTCTGGTTTATTCATGCTTCATTTTGAAGGCATAAGGGGTAAAATAAATGAGAATTTGACTTTTTTCCAAAAAAGTTGGAAACGCCTCGACAAATAGACTGAAAAAACAAAAGAACTCTATCTGGGGAAAGGATGACATGGACGGAGACAGCCAAGATTCAGATTAAACATAGCCGACTATTGATGTTTGGACAGGGCTGTGGTTTCCCATTTGGACTCACTAATGTGACAATGCGTCAGTTGCTGATATGAAAATATGGTCAGTGACTAAGATGAATTGCGGTAATGTTGGAGGAGTACTGAAAAAACACTGAGGTTGACCTTTGTGGCTCCAGTTTTTATCTTTAATTGAATTTATCAAACAGGTGGTAAAAAACTAACTGTATTTTATGCATTATGATAAAGAATGAGAGATTTTTTTTTAGTAAAGAGGCTGCATCTTTAATATCCCTAAGCTAAAAGCGATAAAATCTGCCTTTGTCTGCATCACTCCACTCACTTCTTCCTAAATACACAAAGACTATTTTTCCCACTGGAAAATGAGAAAGCACCCCTCTTTCCCTTCCCATGTCCACCAGCTAGCCCAAGAAATCCTGTCTCTGTGAGAGTCATTGGTGATGGACGACATGGTCTTTGATGTTGTAAAAATCAGTGGCTAGAACAATGTGAGGGAATGCTGGGCGACTGGTCTGTTGGACAGTGTCCCATGCTGTCTACCAGTTTCTTCGTAAAAGCAATGATCAGTGTCATTATTCTGAGTAGAAGCTCCTGGGTGAGGAAGAGAGTCACATTAGGGATTCAGGTTCCTCTGAGTGGCCTTGTGGTTAAAAGAAACTGTCCTTGAAACACATATAACGAGAGTGGCTGCAGAATCTGCGTTAACAGGCGTCTGACGTGATCAAGTGGTTTTAAACAAGGCAGCCAGTTCCTGCCGTGACGTAAGTGCAAACGAAATTCCCCTAAAGGGAGTAATAAAATATTGGTGTAAGTGACTATTGTACTTTCTGATTAGAAAAAAACTCACACGTGTCGCCTTGTATCCCACCTTAAAGTGCTTAAGATCCGGCGGAAGTACAGTAGTACATCAACTGAACAATAAACAGTGGAGCAGTGTTTTGAGAAGATTTTACAGATATCTGTGAGGAATGAAGAGACTTTAGATGGAACAGCACTTTAGATTCACAATCTGAGGAAGGATGTATTTACTACTTTACTAAAAATTATGAAATATAATGTCCAATATGTCTCAAAAGTTGTGACATACTAAATATCTTTGTCCAAATAGCTCTCACTACTACTACTTGAATTATCTTTTTCATTATTTTAACTCTTATGCAACCTGGGTGCTTACCAAATGACCATCTTGATTGCTTAAAAAAGAAAAAAAGAAAAAAAAAGAACTCCTCCCAATGCCACAGACAGACAATTATATCACATTACAAGCATTTCCTAGATGCCTGAGTGTCAGCATTAAATCTTACATACAAAGCATTGTGTGCATAGCGGCGGTGGAAATCAGCGAGGGCAGATAATCAGCGGGAGGTCGACTGGGAACTGTAGCAGGAGTTCATGGGTGGCAACGGGGCAGGTGTTGGCTCCAAAGGCACAGGATCTTCTCACACAGTGCTGGTCCCTAGGGTGCGAAAAGGACTCTCCTGTCTCCTATTCTGTAGTAGCCGCTGCCTTATCAAGGGAAGGAAATAATCTGGGAGCTGCTTCCCTGCATTGTGTGTTATTGTTCCCTCTAGTGAGAGGAGGCTGCATTAGTCAGCAGGAGGAAGATAAAACTTTGGGGTGGCTCAAGGTAAATTTGTTTGCGCTTTCAAGGAATACTACTTGTACTTTCTAGGAATCTCAGTGATTTTGACTTTGACTTTGAATTTGCTTTAATATCACACACAGTCACACCACCTGTAAAAAAAAACATACCCCTTAATATCCGCCTGATGAAAAATAAATCCTTTCAAAAGATTATTCAGATGCATACTGGCATACATATAAAAGTATAAAATAAATAAAAGTGAAAAATATTAATAAAAGAAGTAACTGTGAATACACATTTCTCTTTAAACAGGGAAATGCATGGATTAGAAATCGTCCTTTTCACACAAATCGCCCTCCACACTCATCAAAACAAAGTCGCCACATTTGGTGCTCTTAAAAATCTCTGGATGAGTTTTTATTCTCCAACTACAAGTGACTGTCCCTCCACCTGAACTCCATTTAACAGCTGAGTTGCATAGTAAGAGGCCTGTCCATTCACTCTCGCTGGCAAACACCCCTTCCAAAGAACACACTATGCCAATTTGGTAGAAAACCAGGGGATTTCTTGAAAGGACAGCAACATCGTAGGGGTCCACATTATGGCAACACTAACACTTAACTATCACTTATCTCTCACATTATCCCCTACACTGTCGTTGCTACTATGCCACTCAGTCCAATAGTTAAAAGCAAGTGTGAGAACACACGGACGACTCAATATCTGATTGTGCACAGTAACAGAGCCGACCACACAACTTCGGTAAGATGTAAGGAGGGCTGTTAAAAGGTCGAACAGTAGAAGCTGTATTCATGTTCTGTGCTTAATGAAATTCTGGGCTGCTGTTCAGCTGCCCAGGCCAAGGCCTTGATACAATACAGGCTTGTAACCTGACCAACACAGTTTACTCAACTTGATCCATCAACAACAAGGTCTTTAGTGGGCTCCTCTCTTGGGAATCGCGCACCTTATTAGATTTATCTTTCAGAAGACTCCAAACCTTCCTTTTAACCTTAGATTGTCAAATTAGCTGTGTTTTTTTTAAAAAACTATCCTAAGGCTATTGCCGATATTCTTATCATATGGCCAGGACTTATATCTGGTGCCCTCTCATTATTCTCCAGTGATCTGTCAGCAAGCAAATTAGCCTCAAACAAATTTACCGTCAGATAAACCCTGTTCCCGAACTGTGATTATTCAATCACAGCCTTAGCAACTGTTTCAGGAAACAGCAGGCCTGTCAAGCTAAATATATTGAAGCAGTGTGCACGGGGCTTCTATAAGTCTTTACAAAACTACAAACTCTGACGTGAGCAAACCACTCCTTATAAGTCCAAACTGTCCCAGGGTTATGTGAGAACAAATCACACTGCTCATTGCCTGCCGGGGCTCCTGGTGGTAAGGGGGCCAGGTGGACGGGTTGGGGGGCCTCTTGCTCTCACTCGTCTCTCCCGTGGCCCGTTCTGACCTCACACCTCCTTACTGTGTTATGTAATGTTAACTTTTATCATTATATAATACTGTATTGTATATACTGATGATAATGACAATGCAATTTTATCATGATATTAATATAGTGTTATTATAATGTTATCATAATGATAGTGCTTCATTACTACTATTATATTAACATTTTTATTTCTCTTTGTGACACGTGACACCACACACCAAGCCAGGATCACTAAACACAGATACATCACTGTCTCCCGTCCAAACATAAACACACCCACACACAACCGACTTAATCTAATCTCTACTCCCAGATACTCTTATCATATTAACATATATAATCGTATAACCGTAAATGCTGTCTATTATTGTCTGTCTGTCTGTCCATTATATCCAACTTGTTTATCGTAGGTCACTCTTTTTTCTTGTCACACTGTTTCACTTATGATAAAAACAAAGAGAAAAAGGACAAATGTCATTTTATTTAGAACATTGTATTATATAATACAAGAACTCACCCGCTCTTCTCTGCAATAAGAACGACAAGAACAATGTTATTGCCACTTCTTCTTCATGGATCATCAGTATAGAATCAATCTTTTGACGTCACATCATGTACGTAGCTATCATGTGAATTCTTACGACTCTTTTACAGGGTTCTTCTTTTAGATTAAACCACTTGGAAAGATTAAAAAGTCACTTTAAGTTGGAGGTTTCATAAGTTTTATAGTACACAGTTTAAGTGTTAGCTTGTAACAGTTGATAAAATCTATTAGCGCTGACAAAATCCATGGTCTTTGGCTAGAACTGAGAAGCCTGCTTTTGTTACATTAAATGCAAAGTTACAAAGTTTCAAAAATCAGAATCAGAACTGTAATTAATCTGCCAGTGTTACCTTTGTACAACGCATATGTTACACATTAGAATTGAAACTCTGGCAGGTGTACCAACAGTATCTAAACTTGCACACTGTTCCACCAAAAAAAATGAACAAACACAGCAGCAAACAAGCCGCACGCCATATCTCTCACTCCAGTATGGTCACAGCTTTGTCTCTGCCTACTCACTTAATAGGGTTAGAGGGGTACAGTTTTCAAGCCATTACTTTGAATGTCACATCGTTCGATGCAGCTCAACCTCGCCTGATGTAAAGCCTCTTGTGTAATCAGCAGCACTAATTCGGGAAATGATATGCGCTAATTTCAAGTTGCAAAGAACGAGGTTACAAAACTGCAAGTGGCATGGACCCGAGGACATAAAACACTCAGACCGTTTCAGTCCACCTTTGCGCTTTACCTCTCTGAATGAGAGCAGGTCAGAATATAAATATCACAAAGTGTAATTACAAAATCCCTGGTATTTGGAAAGGTCACTCCTACTTTTTTTTTATTGAAACCTCCAATGGGATGCTGGCCCTTTGTCATTGCTACACAGCAATGAAAGGATCTGCTGCCGTTTTTAATGCAGTTTCCTACCGAACCCCCCATAGTGAGGAATAAAAGCTATTGAGGCAACTTGGGTGTAAGGCCCCTTAGATGAAAAGCGATCAGATGTGTGAGCAGAAGGCTGTTTCAGACCTATATGTTAATGAGAGAGTGCTGCCAAGAGGCTGTTACAGCAGGATGTGAACAAGATTGAGCCTAAACGTTTGTAACCAAGCTCCAAGAAAAGACACATAGTGTTTGCAGTCCGTTCTTGGATTCTCAAAAAGCAAAATGTCTGAAAATAAATGCACAAATAGTGATTTGTTGTTCAGCATTTAAGTCCTATTAGTCACTGTGCGTGATAAATGCTTTGCTAATGACCCTACTTTCTGGGCAAGTAAAATACTTTGTCACTCTGCCAAAATGAAAAGTCACCAAGAAGAAGGCAGAAAGCCATTCTGACTCAGAGCATGCAAAAAGAGACTTTTCAATGTACGTAAGCAGAATAAATTAGACCGCTTTGATCAGAGCAACATCCCAGTCAATAAATTCAGGGTGGTTCGGTTCACTTCCTGTTAAACAAAGGTCCTGTAGATCAAGCAGCGGGCTGTGAGAATGTCGCTAAATGGCAAAATCTGACTCCTGAAGTCCTCCTGATAAATTACGCATACATATCGGCGGTGTGTGCATGCAGTGGTGACATAGGGTTTCTTAAACATTTTCTTTTCCGTGAAGGATTTTGCACAATGGGTTAAAGCAGCAACAGAACAGATGTCGTCTACAAATCAAGACCTATCAGGCATAGGGCCAGTCATTGTGACAGCCTTTTGCCAAGTTGAAAACATGCCTCCCAGGCTGGACTGGTTGGCTTGTTTTCTTTTGGAAAGTCTGATATGTGCGTTGCATCCTGTCTCAGTGGGTAACTGGTGAGCTCCATCCACTTCGACATGTTTGTTTGTAACCTTCATTTTATGAGAAAACGTTCATTCTTGTGCAGAATCCACAAATTGTTTACAGCCGTTTCTGTAGGAAATCAATTTATTTGGCTAATGTGATATCAGTAAATCCATCGAAAACTTCGTTAGGATTTGAACACTAAAAACATTTAGGCCTATAATAGAGAGAAATGTAGTCAAACATTCCCTCACAAACTATAGTCCTTGTGTAACTGATTTCATTCTCTTGTACTCAGGCGAGAGATAAAACATTATCATGTTTTCTTACACAACACCATTGCACCGGGCCAACCATAACAGACCAAAACAATCCCTTCACATCAGATAATATGGGCATTTTCACACAGAGGACCTGATCCCTACCCAAACAGCACTGGTTTTGATTGTTCTGTCTCCCGACAACATACGAACACCAGAAGCTTCAGTAACCAGAGCAACTCAATCTGGGTAATCATGATGAAAATACTGTTTTCAGTACGCGGTATGAAGTAAATTAACAATGAAGTAGACTCATCAAAAATGACTTTACGAGGCGAGGGGGACAGTTTGGTCTCAACTGTTAATTTAAGGCCACCTGGAACCATTTTTATCTGCCTTTGTCAAGTGACGGGGTTGAAAGCGCTGCTCAGAGATGCTGTCAGTGAGTCCACACCCTTCCTTGTCTCCTTTGCTGTCTCTGTTTTTTCTAGTTCCCCGTCAGCTTGTCTAAATCAATATACACACAAAAAGCAAAGATTAACCAACTGTTTGCGCTTGTCTAAAGGACTAAATGTTGCTTTTTGTGCGTCCGCCTTACGTCCTTACCGAAATGACTCCATCAGAGAGGTTCTTACTGGGACAGTGATGTCCAGATTTGGCTGAAAATTTCTCATGATAGAGATTATTTGGGGAAAGTAAAATAGAAGGACAGGAAACATCACTATTGACAAAGCACTTGTACAAATATTAGGATAACACTCTGCTGAACTCAAAATAAGGAAGGTATGGGCTGCATGTTATTTTAACTCAGTATCCTGCCATTGTAAGATGGGATGGGATGGGGGGAAAAAGCACCATTAAAACCACAAATTCATTAAAAAAAAGTCGATTCAGTTATAGTTTGTTACTTCATCTTCCACTAATGCAGATCACATATAACAGGGACAGAAAAGCTGGAGGTTTGTAAGCTTTTAAACTGTGATCATTTGAGGGGAGAAAGACACGCTTGTGATCACTCACAGCTTCATGTACATCCAGACTTGACTCACCAGTATCAGCTTTAATGATCTCTAGAGTCATTAAGTGTAAATATATACCATTACATCTCAACTAGGACATTCTGGAGAGCCTCTATAGGTTGCCTCGGAGGTCAGGAGGTCCATATAGAGATCACTTATCTTTGTTGGTATCACGGCATACCTTGCATTCACCAGAGGCCCATCAGGCCACCCATGAAGTTCACATTAATGGAATTTTGTGGTTCGTGAATGTGCAAGAAGTTGTATCCCATGAATAATGTTTATTTATTTATCGCTGCATTAGGTGAAATGGGAATGCTCAGTCATTGTTATTTTTCAATCTGGGGAGGTTCAGTGTTTGAAAAGAAAAAAAAACAAAGCAAAAAAAACAGAGGATGTTCTGGCTGTTCTCTGATGCTTCTGCTCTGCTGAGGTGGACTTGTTTTGTTAAATGACTAAGTGACATGTCTGCAGTGGCATTGATTTCATAGATTACATCTAGACTATGACGGCCAAGAAAAGAGAAATGAAACCGCGCGGGCATGGTATTTCCTTATCCTGTGCGCAGATGAGATATTACAGTAGACCACACTGGATTCTCACAGATGCAGTTCAACAGAAAAACAATTACGCAAGAGCAACCGAAATTACAAGGTTGCACAAAGCATCTTGAAAAGTTTAATTGTGACAAATGGAAGAGGTTTCATGTATTTACAAAGTTGCTAAAGCTTAGAGGACCTCCTTAATTCCACACATTGTTGGGTATGGTCTATCAAACATTGCATGATAGGTCTAGGGGGGAGTATAGGTGCATTGCTAACTAATGAAACCAGTCAATGTTGGTTATTTATGCTTACCAAGATGCCTCCGTGGCGTCAAACACAATTCTTCCAACTCTGAATATCTCTCTAGGGTGGTCAGACCAACCTGACAAAACTGTCTTGGAAAAGGTTTCATTTATATCTGGTGGTATCAGTTCCTTAAGCTGACATGTTGATACCAAGACCTTTCCTTGAGCTATGAGTTGGCATTATCATCATCTGCTAATGCAAGTGAAAAAAAAAGCTGGGAGAAGCCTCCCACTGTGCTTTATTGCTATCTTGTAGGAGTTGCTGGATGCTGTATATTCTGCCCTGACTTTCATCTCCCTCTGCTCACATATCTGTCCTTGGTTTGGTTAAATTATCAGGGAGTGATGCAAAAATACTCTTTTGATTTGTTTCTTTCCTCAGCCTGAGGGAAATGTACAGTTCCTTGACCTTCTGAAATGGCACACAGGGGAATAAGTGGGAGAGATTTGTCCGCTCCTCCACCAGATGGTGTAGCCATTGGAGGCCATGGAGGCATTTATAGCAACAAGGTGGGGTCTAACGTGCGACCGAGGTGGGAGACTGTTGGGATACAATACTGCTCAAGTCACATCTCACTCCACGTGACACAGGTCAGATTGACTCCCATCACCACTGAAATCAACATAATGCCCCAAACAACTTCCCGCTGAATAGATCTCATTGTTTACTGTGGTGCAAAAACTTTAAATAGCAGAGTGCTTGAACTTCCTTTGCATTATGCTTTGTGATTGCATCCGACTTCACAAAATGTTCGTGGATATTTCCCAATAGGCTTTTCTTCAATGTAGAGAGTACGGCAGTCACAGGACTCCTTGATTTCCATCTGAATTCCACTCATTCCAGAAGCAGTCTGAGGTGCAAAATATCCACTATGTTCTTGCAACATGAGATATCAAGTGGACCATGTATCAGCACCTGAACTTCTGGGTTACTCCCTCACCGTTGCCCTCTAGTGAACACGAAATGAGAAGTTTGATCAGTTTGCAGGCTGCTTGAACACATCATTTTAGCTCCATTAGAAAGAGAAACATTTCCTCAGCGCTGTTTGTTTGCAGCATGCAGGTCCAATAAACTCTTCCCATTTAGGCAGACAGGCAACATGTTATGGCTAGAACATACTGCTGTGAGCCACTGTCAGAAACACTTTGAGTACAGTTCATGAAATTGTTAATTTTCTAGTCATGTTCCGAGTGAATTGAAGCAAAAATAGACACAATTAGACAGAGAACAACACTTCAGATGCCAACACTGACGTCATAATCAGCCAAGAGCAGTCAGTGCTCATGCTGCCTAGATAACTGAACGAACATTTGTTGTTCTACATCAATGAATGATACAATCATTGTAAAATTTAGTTGTATACCACAAGAGTTGAATGGAAATATGTCATTTTTACAGCAACTTAAAGATGCAATCAATGAAATATTTAGCAACATTTAGGAGCAGTGTGCAGAAACTGAAACAACACATCTTTTTAACAATTCTTTCTTTTTTAAGAGCAGGCACGGCAGGAAAAACATTTTTTTTTTTCATGAATTGGTCAATTTTGAGACTTCCATAACATGTTTTTTTTTTTTTAGACAAGTGGAAAGAAAACATTTTCCAATTCATATCTTTAGAGGGCATTTTCTCAAAATGAGTTTTCTCTGTCTTCATATAGACCAAGCCTTACAATTTTATTCCTATTTATAGTCTGAAGGTTTTAACACAGGTGAGTGTTCATGCATAATTCATATCCTAAATTTACACTTTACACTTTCTTCATAAAAACATAAATTTGGCTAATAGTTTCTGGTAAATATATAATATGTCAATGGGATGGGCTTTAGCCAGTGTACAATTTATGTTCTTGAAAATATCTCATTTGCATGTTGCATCCATCTTTTTTTGCAACCAATTGTCCTTATCAGAGTCACGGGTCATTTGCATATTTAAACATAACATTTTATAAAACCTACAACTACAAAAACAGTTGTCTCAATGTAAATAAACAACAGGAGAAGTGTCATGGTGATAAGTTTTATAAGTTATAAAAGTTATAAGTTTTACCCCAATCGCCTGTATTGTTTTGGCTTTAAAATGAGACTATGAAACTTTTGAAAGGAAAAAATGGCACAGTCTTCTTGGAGCTAAAAAGTTGATTTATGTGTAATAAAATATTCACTTGCTCAGTTCAGCACACTAAGTGGTTTTGCTGCTCTAGTCTTCTTTGTTCTGGTAAGACCAATAGTTTATGGTGGCAAATGTTAGCCAACTTTAGACATTCCCAAAGCAATTAACTGACTTGCTACATGCTACTATATTTTAGCATTTACCAGTATGATAGTCGTCATTTGTTGCCACAGAAGCTGCTGTTCATCAAAAGTTACACAGATGCAATTCAAGCTCTGATCCAAGTCTCTGGAAATTGACAAACCTGCAAGGCAAAACCAATGAGGGTACATCTGGTGCTTGATGTGGGTAAGTTGTTAGCAAATGCAATGCTGAGATGACTCGATGTGGCAATACATGAGCCACAAACATCACAAATCTAGCTTATGATGCTAACTTTACTGACATTGTGAACGTTTTGTCCAACAAATAAAAGACTAACTCATCTGTTTTGACATTATCTGTTTGGGCTTCCAACAACATATCCAGCACTTAAACCAGCACTTCTCTTCCCATAATGCCCTTTGCACCACTGCTACTGGTGACACTGAAAATGATTGTGCACATCTATCTAAGGCATTAAAGTTTCTAATATATTTTACTGGCAAGCATGTCTGTAAAAATCATCACAGCGGCCATCCCGTCCTTCCCCTGACATTTTGAATTACTCACCCCTAATCTCATCAGGCCACAGTACATTGAGCCTAAACAGTTTAAAAATAACCGCTGTTATTTTTTAAGCATGCAAATTTCATTTACTCCACATTGTTCTAAAACAATACAATAAATAACCAGAGCAGCTGGGGGAGAGGACTATCTAATCATCTCTTCACAGCTCTCAATTTGAGTCGATTTCACTGCCACAAGATGAGTTGAATCATTCCAACAGTATGGTTTTGTATCAGCTTACTGTGAAATTGATTTCACTAGACTTCAGTCTGTCTGCAGAGATTCTAGGTGGCCGGGTTTTTAAGCTGCTCGGAGTTGTAATGAGACAGAAGTTAGTTTGGAAGCTGGACACGGAGGAACATGGAACAAACAAGTGAAGGGAGATCAGTGATAAAGACAAACTGTCAAGGTGTTCCCTGCTGATGATGCGATTACTTAAAAGCAGACGCATTGTATAGCAGCTCACCAACAATTTGCTCAGTCCCGGTCCTCTTGAAAGTGTTTGTCAGTGAAGGATTGACTCATTGAAATCCGTGTCTCTCTATTCACAGTGAACCACTGACAAGAAATCAGTAAGAATGATGCTTCTTGCTACCTGTGTCCTTGTTTAAAAGGACAAAACAAAAATAATATTGTTTTTATATAAGTCCTTGTCTTTTTATAGAAATTCTTGTCACTGCATTCTTTGCATTCTCTTGCATACCAGCTCCACCTTTTGGGACATAACATATTTTCAAGACAAGGCATGACATCATTTAACACAAGACAACACACCCATGTTTACTTTATGAGCATTATTTGACTGGAATTTCCGCCTCCCAAGGGCTAGCAACAATCAGCTGGAAAGATGTGATTCAAATATGATCAAGATCAGATTGCGACTGGCTTTGGAATAAAATGACCAAGACTGTTTTGTTGCCTCTCTGTCAGGGTGAGATTGGTGTCCAGCAGAGGGCAATAATGGATCAAGATTTTCTTTTTAATATTCTCTACAGTCAAAATGTTGCTCATACCTTTAGCACGATCTTTACAGAACAAAGTATACATTTAATGTCATGTTTTAGTATTATTTGTACATTGTTGGCTGTCTCACATCCTACTTCACTGATTTTCTCTTCTATTGTCTCATTCAAACATGCTTGTCTTGCCTGCCTGTTTTTGCTGAGTTTCCCCAATGCCACATCTCTACTATTTCTGGACCTTCACCATGAATAAAATTTAGTTTTTAATTGACTTGGCAGTTTGAAATGGGGGTGAGATTAACAGTTTTTCTGCCCTCTTGGGTACGTATAACTCAGAAAGTAAGAGGTTTTTAAGAACTTGAAATAAATACCTGTGTGAGAATGGCTCTCCATAACACACACAGGTACAACTATTAGTCCCAAATCCCATTAAGAATTCATTTGAACTTCAGGTGAAGGATTTATTTAAGCCTTCTGCATACCTGTGCCTATCATATCAAATTAAATCGCTGTCTCCTACCCACAGGCAATTGAAATATGCCTCTCACATCCAGTCCAGTCCCACTTCATCATATTCTCCTCACCAGCTGCATCACTGACATAAAGCTCCACCACCTATATAACCCCACGATGACCCCCAAGACGCAGAAAGCAAAAAGATCCGGTCAAGTGTCAGTGAAAAGCATATCAATATCCAAAGGCAGGAAGCGACTGATAAACATCCTTGCCTCGCTGGCTTTTCAGTCTGTCTATCAAAATTGAAATGATGCAAAACATTTCACAGGTTGTGATGCTTCAGCTTTTAATGCGCCTGAAATATTTCAAATGAAAACAATGTTTATTCAGCAGGCTGCCTGAGATTAGAGGTGTTATTGCGACGTGCTGGGCGACCTCAAAGCTGCACAGTGTGTGCAGTAAAACTACAAAGATATCACGTTAATGTTGTGAAAGTTCACTTCTGGATGTCTGTGCACATGATTCGGTTGCGTATTGTGCTATAATATCCCAAACGAAAACAAAAAACAAAATAGCCACCATCAAGGTGTCATAACTTCTGCTCTATGCAGTTTGTGTTGTTGTAATTAAGACTTCATTAGCTTGGAGTCTCACACTTGGAAACCATCCAAAACTCCAATTGGGCACCAGGCTAATTGATGATGATAATTGAAGATGTTTGGTGCATCTGACGCGATGCAGAGGCTGGGTTACAGTATCAGAGATCTGAGCCTTATCCCTGTTTAACACCGGAGGCAAACGTCATGAAGCACTTCTGTTATGATGACAGGATAATCTGCGGCACATGTTAATCCAGCGTTCTCCCTCTCTTGCTCTCTCAGTACGCCTTAGCTAAGCTTTAAAGTTCAATCCCACACTGAGCCTGCAGTTTATTGCAGTTCAACTCTGGTTTATTGCACTTCTAATCAGTTTGAAATATGTCTGACTCCATCAAACCGAACCCCCCCGTCGCCTTCTGTCTACGTGTCAACCATTTTCACACCAATGTTCCTTTAGTGATGACTGGATAATCTTCATCATATGCTAATCCAATTTGTTGCCATACCTAAAGGATTGTACAGCACAGCCGAACAGATTTCTTCACACTCGGCAGATTACTACAATTAGACACATGCACACATCCACCAAACACGCATGGTCAAATACAAAAGCCGCACTTGCTCTGATGAGCAGCAAGGACGTTCTCCTCAGTGTCTGGAGGATGCGGAGGAGAAACACACAAACAGCAGTTTTTTTTTGATGAAACTACAGGGGATTATTTAGATTCATTTTTATTCTGCTCTCGCTGGGGATCCCGATTTACCATCCAGCAATTTGCAGCGATCACAATCAGATGTTTGTGCAGGCTGTTTAGCAGAGGTGGCTGTGTTCTGTCCAAGATGTATGCATGAGTTCCCTTTCAGAACATGTAATAATAATAATAACATGTAATATTTCACTGAGAAATTTCAGGCAGTATTTGAATAATAAAGTATAAAAACAAGCTAATATCAGCTTTCTAACATGCTCACCATGACAATGCTAACAGGGGAGTCACAATAAACCGATACTGACGATAATCGCAATCACAATGTTTAAATATGAAATATGGATTTTGTGTAAATAGTTCAGTGCCTCTTACTGTAAATCTGGTTTGTGGCTCACAATCCAACATAACAGGATTAAACAGATTCAATAACACACAGAATTGAGCAACATTAAAAAGTCCTTGGATAATTTGGAACAAAACTGACCCACTTGTTTCATATAAAGTCACACAATAGGGCTTGATTTCCCTTCCTCTTTGGACATTGTTTGGAACGCACCGAAGAGCTCTTAAAAAACACTTCACAGATACTGAGAGTGAATGCAGTGGCACTAAACAAATGCACGAGAGGTTCTTCATAATGTAACATCGGGGAAATGGCGTCAGAAAACACAAGTGGTGAGCATGATTAATGGAAATATCACACATTTAATAATCACTCAGCGTTAGTCCACAGTGTGGCGGGAAACATGACGTACTGTTGTGCAAAACAGCTATTGTTTCGGAGAGATTTCATGTCAGGTCCTTGGTTTGGTAATTCAGCTTGTAAAGCAAAGAGATCAGACACTGATATGCAGATGCAAAATATGCTGACTGGTCACCCACAGAGACCAGATGCCACACACAATGTCCTAGTTCCCCCAACGTACAATACACAGTGTTAACGGTTCACATATTGAACGGATGAGTAAGTATGACATAGCTGTTCAGTACACTGGGTTTATAGTTATGAGTTGAATTTGCAAATTTTGCGAGAAAACAAACTTCCACCAATAAACAACTTGACTCACTTTTTTATTTTGTATTTTAGAAAGAAAAGGCAAAAAATTACACTGTGTCCGCACATTTTTTTTTTTTTTATTTAGGAGACTTAGTTGATGGGTGCTGGCAATAAGGTGTGTAAACTCCACAGTAAGCGTTTAAGGTGACTGTGGGTTGCCTTCAGATGAGCTGTGGATCTGCACTGAAACCTGGATGAAGTGGATTATGAAGTAATACTCTCACTCATGGCAAACTGCCACACTTTTGCTGGTTGTTTTTGGCAAGGTTTGTTTGGCAAACCCACCCCAATAAAATTAAAACCTATTTCAAGTAAGTTCAATGAATTTAACCATATTGTCAAGTTAAAAAAAGTTAAAAAAAAAAAAACAAAAAACAATTGATTACTGTTTATTGAATACCTATTTTACCATGTTTAAATTTATGTCCAATATGCACATATCCAAAGAGGACACATGCAGTATTTTTCATATTTCACTCAGTTTAGCTGCTTTATCACGCTGGAATGAAGCAATTCTGTGAATATTAGATTTTTTTTTTTCTCAGAAGCTATTATAAAAATTGCTTGGAGTGTTATTTGATATAACACTGAATAGGATTTACCATTGTAACTGTCTGTAGCTCATCTTTACAGCTCAAAATGAGCAACATTGATGACAGTAATGGAAACCATTGCTCCTGAGCTCATATTGCTCTGATTAAGTACTTTTAATTCCCCGCGCTTACACAAAGGAGATCTAATAAAACACAAATTAATTCCAAATACAGAGCTGAAAAAAAATGAGTTTGTCTGCAGATATTAGGTTAGTAAGTATGATGGCGTGCAGCAAGTTGTTCCAAAGCCTGTTGGCCATTAATAGAGGAATGTGATCATCTTTTGTATTAAATAATTTAACTTCACTTCTTTGGGCAGTAAGGTTAGCACTGGATGAAACACAGCAAGAAGGTTCTTGGTTGGAACCCCAGCTGAGTCTTTTCTGTGTCGGGTTTTACTCAACTTTTTTACTAAATAATTGAACTTAGCGCAGTGATGACACAGCCAGAGTCAGAATTTAATCTTACAGTGTCAGCAACACCATGCTGTACATAAACAGGTATCAAGATAACACAGTGTACTGTTTCGACTATTTATGTCTAGACTGGACTGTCCAGGGTTACACATTGGCTTATAAAAGCAAATATATCAGGATGCTTCAACACCAGAGCACGAAGTGCTGCATGAAAAAGGTTCAGTGATGGCCTTCTGATGAAATAAAATGATTGTGATGGATCTGAACAACCCTCTCCTGACTATAGGCCTTTGAGAATTTCATTCCAGTAACAGCCTACTTTCTCATTGTTCCTACTTACTCACTCACATTTCCTATTCGTGCTGTATCTCAAGTGGTTTGCATGTGGCCACAAAGTAGAGTTAATCAACCTATTGTCTCCTGAAGTGTGCTGCACTGGATTCTCATCCCATGGCTGACCCGGCGATTTCTGCGCCAATCAAGGGGCCTTTTATCTATAGATACATTCAGAATAAAGATTATGGATACTTGAGAAGTGAGTCGCAGTGAGAAGTGTCTTTGAACTGCAGGTGGTGCATTAGCTGATGTTACTACGTGAAAAGAAGCAGCATTACATGAGCGATAAAAGATGTAATGTTCCAGAGTCAGAGGCTTGGACAGATCAGTGGGTCTCTCCCTTTGGGTATCGTAGCTGATTGATCATTTGTCAGAATGTTGATTGCCCAACATGAATTCCGATT
Source organism: Protonibea diacanthus (assembly GCA_028641955.1). Taxonomy (NCBI): domain Eukaryota; kingdom Metazoa; phylum Chordata; class Actinopteri; family Sciaenidae; genus Protonibea; species Protonibea diacanthus. The sequence goes on along the minus strand of CM053988.1, from coordinate 16,107,856 downwards.
ATCACAGTAAGGAAACATGCAAATTATAAATGATTATAAATGGTCAGAGGTAATTGCCCCACCGGCGATCTCATTTCAAATGGGAGATAATTAAATGGATCGTAAACCACCAGCATCTAATAAAAGATTCATTCTCTGTAGGGATTAGGATTGATATAATTGTAATTGCTTGACACCAGCCAACTGTTGATTCATAAATCCACTAATGTCCAGTAGTGCAACTTTTAAACAGGTGGAAAGACAGTGGTGGGAATTACTGTACAATTTTGAGGTACTTGCTTTGTACTCTATACTACTTTTAATCCACGTTATAGCATAGAAATACACGCCAATGCATTGTATTCTAATTATTGAATATATTAGTCATATTGTATCGTACTGTATAATATTTTTTATTTGCACGACACTCCACTAAGCCTTTGTACATGGCGCGGATGCTCTACCAACTGAGCTAAACGACACCCGACTTTTGTTTACTTAGTTATGAAATCATGACATGTCAGATTTGTTATGAACTGAAACTGACTTTTTTTTAAAAATATATTTGCCTCCATTCGATTTTTTATTGATTGGTTGTTAAGTTATGAGTTTCTGAGCCCACAGAAGAACATGAACACAAGTGGCTCCTCCTTTGTTCCTCTCTCAGCTGAATTCTTCATCTGACTGAAGAAGTTTTTAAGGGCAGCTTCCAATAAAATGAAGGATAAGAGCATCAGCATGAATTGTTACATAAATGTATCATCATAATGAGAAATTTGTAAAGGGATAAGACATAAAAGTCATACGGTTTCTCCTCCCTTATCCTAAAATTAAATCTCAACTAAACACCCTCATTTGTCATAGAAAAGAAAGTTATATATAATATAACAAAATATATAAATATTGAATTATGCTCAGAATCTATTATATGAGTAATAAATTGAATAAATTCAGGAGTATTCATCAGTATATCATTGAACTGTCTAAAATGTTTTATTGCAGATGTCATTGTTATTGTTAGGATTGTGTGTTTAAGGTGGAAGTAACAAATTACCTCGACTCTTAAGATGTCAGGCATTCGGGTGGCTTAACATTGCTGTGGTGTTCAAAGACTTTTTGATCATTGTGATTCACTTTTGTTTAATTGTCTAAGCTTTGCCCTCTTTGATGCTAAATTATAGCGAGGCTACACTGAGCTAAACTGGATGCATTTGATGATCAGCTGTATTAAATGCAAAGGCTTGGTGCTTGGTGGCCCGATATGGTTCCACTGGTGTGTATTTTGACATTCAATATCATTTAAATTGTAGCCTAAATGTGTTTAAGGTTTAAGGTGTTTATATTAAATGGTTCAGTCAAGAGGAACCTATAACTGAAAGAAAACCCTGAAGAGAGATCAAGTTAATTTACTTGGCACAGTGCACACAGCTTAAGAAATATGAGAGGAGTCTTTGGCAGAAACTTCCACTTTTCTTCCACTAGTAGATTCTAAACAACCTATATTTTTATTTTTTTTTACACATGTACTTTTATTTGACTTAAACTTCTTTTCTTCTTTTCTTCCCTCTCCATTCATGAAAGCGTATATCCATCCATCCATCCATCCATTATCTGTCACCACTTATCCTCATCAGGGTCATGTTGGGGTTGAAGCCTATCCCACCTGACCGAAGGCGGGGTACACTGTGGACAAGTCGAAAGTGTATATCATATGTGAAGGAAATTAAAAATAAAACTATTACTGCTATACTTGTTTGGACTACAGTGGACTATGACTAAAGTGGAGACCATCTCAGTATTTAAGATCAGGTGATCTTAAATCACCTGAAACGTCCCAGTGCTGGATCATATCCACAATCACTGCAGTCTACTCTATAAAGTGATTAGATAGTCTTATCAGGGCTTGTTAGCATATTAATTAGAGATGGAGCTGATAGGCAGATTTTTGAGTACTATTATATATGGATAAGATATCTCCAACTATCTGATTAGATATAATCTCTATGCAGGTCTTCACATAGTTATAGTCAGTTATTAAATAGAACTTCATTATGCTAATCCCCGCATATCTTTATCTGGTCTTTGGCTATAACAACAGGACAAGAAGGGTGGTAATGAGCTGCTTGCATCGGGGAATGAGACAAACACAGAATCAAATCAGTTCCACCAATTTGGCCACAGCCAAACATCTCATTTACCGCCATTTATTCCTCATCCGCATACATTTCATAACAAGTATCACTCTTCCCTTTGTCATGTTAAGACTGCCTCTTTTAATACGCAGGTGCAGCCCAATGGCGTGTGTGACTTAGCATCTGCAGAGGCTTGAGAACTGGATTGGAAAATCACTGAAAACAAAAGAAAATGTCCACAAATGATGAAAATGCTCACCCCTGAGTCAGTACCTGTCGCTGAATCCATTCTGCTGCCACCGTGCATCTAAACAGGGACAGGGGGGCAGTGGAAAGTTTATCTGAGGGCACATTTGCAACAGGTCTATTTTGAGAGGTTTATTCCAGCCTTTGTGTGTTTATCTTATCTCCGTTTTATTTCCTTTGGCAGGTGGCAGGGAAGATCAATGCCAATCACAGTCAACTGTGTACCAAAGAACTCCATCAAGGTGCCCGAAAATGTCTCAGTCCTTGCACTCCTGAAATGTTGTCCAAAGTTTTAGATGTAAGGAACATTTTCAACCTCCAATATAGAGCTACTTGTGAGTCTATGCGATTTTTATATACATACATTGTTGCATTGGGCTTGGAACTGTGAATCTGAACTCAAACCGAATGCAAATAAAAAGCAAACTTTAATTTACAGTTAATTTTATGCGATTAAGATCAAAGAAAATGAGCCGAGGGTTTAACCGCATCTTCTTTCTGACAGTATAGAGCCGCTTTTGAGAAAATGTATCTCTGCTCCAAATGTATTTGGATCAGGCAGCTTCTGAAAGTTTTTACTCCGCTCCAAGTTGGTTCACTGTGTCCTGAAAATTCATTAAAAAAAAAAAAAACTCCTGACATGTACCCAAAGTGTAGTACACGAGATTAGTGGGAGAGTGATCTCCTGTGTGCGCCTCAGGTGTACCACGCACAACTCGCACATCTGATTGACATGTTTTCTCTTCGAGGCACAAAAGCTGATTAGCAAGTCACTTGTGACTGCTGCGTGCTATAATTATAGATTTAGCATATATAAGGATATGTTCTTAATTGAATTGCTGATGCGAGGTGCATCTCTGCATACAAAGTATGGTCTGGGGATTTCAAGGTCAGTGCTCATGCATGCACCAATTGATTACAAATTATCCACTCTAATGCTACATATTTGACCAAACAGCTGACAAGACAAATCTGTTTGAAAATGTGAACTGATCCTTAGGGGACAAAACATACTGTAAAGCTGCACTGAGCAACATGCATAGTGTTCTCAAAGTATGGTCCCTCCCTCTAGTGGTACATAGACAGATTTTTTTTTTTTTAAAAGTACATCAAAATTCTGCAACGTTTCAGATGAAAATAAACTATTATTTATAATTTTATAATTTAAAAAATAGGTTCTGCATTTCCTGTAATATTTTGCTTCAAAATCGTGCTGCTAGTCACATGCATGTATAGAGCATGCATACATTCAAGTGCAATCGTGGCTGCAAATGGAAAATATTAAAAGGAAAAGTGCATATCTGTTCTTAATATTTATTAGGAATAAAACTGTGTAGACTATCTGTAGCTGAACAGGATTGGCCTACGTCAATCTGGTGGCACTTGGAGAGTCTGAGGTGGTATACAAATTTTAAGAAACACTGTCATAGAAGACATCTCTACAGTGGAATTTATCTCAGCATGGATGATTGTCTAAACTGGTAACTTGGCAGGTGCACAGTCCCTTCATGGAGGTGATAATGGTAATCATTAAATCATCAGAGTGGATTGTTGGTAAGAAAAGGCAGTGGGGAGTGGGCCGTCTGCTGCTCAACAGGGTACATATCGCAGCTCCAGCTACAGTGGCACCCTGGACAAAAAGGCTGCTTGCCAAGCTGAATGATAAGTGCAAATAGCCTATGCAAATCAAGCAGCATGTCTATTGTTCAGAGGGAAGCGATACACAAAGCACTTCAAGGAAGGCGGTCATACTTTTCAGAAAGGTAAAACAAAAAGAATGAAGGTGGATGAATATAAATAATAAAGTCAATTTACATCTGCTTACCACGTAACCTGATTACTGAGAATAATTTGATTTGAACGGTATAGTTTGCTTAAGCTTTTGCATGGTTTCCAGTAAGCCAATTTTCCCAGTAAGCCGAGTATCCGTAATTTATTTAGTTTACCAGGAAGTCCCATTGAGATCAAAAATCAATTACGAGAGAGAGCCCTGTCATTGGATGTTCAGAATGATCTTAGTTTTAGTTATTCAAGAAATGTCATCATCTAATTTTATTACACCAATAGGACAAAACATACTGCGTCTGTATTTGTTTTCTTCTGACGTGTTACAGAAATGATTGAAGCACTGCTTTTCTTGTGATCACTGGAAGCATTCAGTAGGTGATCACTCCCGCAGCGTGATCTTGCCTGCTGCTGGTTTCTTCTCCCTTACTGCTGCTCGCCTCCTATCAGGAAATCAATGAAGAACAAAGTGAATGAGAGGAGGACAGGGATGTAAACAAAACTGGAACAGCCGCTGACATTGTCAAGTTCACATGCAGTCTAGATGGCACGCCCCTATTGCAACTTTAGTCAAGTAGAAACAGGTTACTCTAATGTGCTCCTTTTATTGGAAAGGGTTAAAGAGAGAGAAAGAGAGAAGAAACTTCAAAAGAAAGCTGCACAAAATGAATGCATACAGCAATGTGATGCAAAATTGACCACTGCTTTTATTATATACAGTTTTTCACATTGTTTCTGTAAGTAGTTGAATGTGGACATGGATCTGGGTAGAGCAGATTTGTACATTTATGGCCACTGATGAAAAAAAAAAAAGCTAAATCAAAGTTCATACAAAAGATTTCCATAGAAGATATTACACATGGATAACTGGACATAAAAAAAGAAACATTTGGGCTGCCAGGGTACTTCCAATTGACAAAGACAAAGACAAAGACAAATAAATGAAACACAATGAAATGAATATGAATAAATAAATAAATGCTAATAGAAATAATCCAATTACGTGACAAGCCAATCCCAAGCCAAGGATCAGCCATGATTAGTTTAACATTGGTTTAACACCAATAGATCACATCCAAGAGGAGATACACAGGCAGACAAGACCCATTCATCAAAGATGTTTTTTGGAAGCCAGACTACATCAGTGCTTTACCTGTGCCTAATATGATTCAGAGCTCATGAGTAAGATGAATTTGCCTGTAAAAACATATTGTCTGTATACCCTGACAGGAGACATGACAAACCGACTAACCAGTGAGAGACTGTAAACATCAAACTGTGCATTGTTTCTGAATAAAGTTCAGAAATGTTTCCCCTCATTATATTGTTTCAAAAAGTACATTGTGTTAACCATCATTCAGCAGAGAGATGTTTAACCAGCGCCATACTACATACATCAAAGTTATGCAGTTAACTTTGCCATTTAACACATCTTCCTGTGGAACAGAACACCACTTTGCACTTGGTTCAGTCCATTATTACATCTATAATTGGGTCTATAAATACTACAGCAGGTCCATTACATGACCAGGTCTTTGTACTGTGTGCATTAATGATAATAGTTTGCATTTTCTATATTTGGCATAGACTTCAGATTTTCACTTCACACGTATATTCAATGTAATTTGTCTTAATTTCTCTTATACCCGTAATAATACTCTTCAGCCTTTGACAAGATTTGACATATTCTACCACTACTTAAACCTCCATACATCTCGTATCCACACCCAGGCGTGGAATGTGCATGCATTAATTTCAAGATTACTTATACCATATGTTGCTGTGGTTACATACAGTCCATTATTAGGGCCTACGTCATCACACCAGAGACGGGGGAATACAAATGAATTAGATACAAATAACTAAATGGAAGGAGGAGGGACACAAAGTCTAAGAAAAAACAAGAGGGAGGCTCAAAATTACAGATCGATCGGCACTGTTGTGTGTCGTTTGTATTTGTATATGTGCATGCATGTTTAATTTGCAGCGGCAGGAGGTTATTATTGCAGTGTTTTTAGTATCCAGTTAAATGTCAGCACCTCTAAGGAGGACGACATGCCAGGGTTGATACTGAATATAAGTTGAGGTGGACTGGCATAATAGTAATGTTGAAATGAACCTTTATCAAATAAGAGAAGATGGACGTGTAGGGGCATGAATAACATAAATTAGGGATTCAGAATGAAGAAGATTAGCTCAAAGACAAATATTTCACAGTCAGGGAGGGAAGTCTATCAGTACACCACAGACAAAAAGGAAAACCTGCATGATAAAATTCCAATTAAAACGTTTTCCTTTTTTCTGTTGATCATGCTCTTCATATGCTTTACGAAAAGATCTTAAATTAATTTAAACTGACTAAATAGAAGCCGTGAGTGCAAATTGCATCTTTCTTGTTGCTGCTCACCTAAGAACCCATTAGGGATTTCACGTTTCGCTTTGTGGACAGCTGCAGAAGTCATTGTTAGAATAACACCCGCTGACACACAAGAGTCTCACAGGTCTTTCTGAAGTGCATGTGAGACTGCTGTTCGACTCTTAAACTGACAGACGTGACATTCAATTGCTGACCCATGTGAATCTTTAAAGCTTCACTCAAGTAGATAGATTAGAGGGTTGACGGCTGAGTGTTAATGGACCAGAGCTCTGTCTTATATCAACCAAGGAGGGGAAGAAGGCAGGGAAACAGAAAGGTGTATGTCTGAGAGTGACAGTACAATTGATATCTGGGGAGAAGAAGGATTTCATGGATGAGAAAGCCAAGTCACAGTGTTGAAAGGGGAGATGGGAAACATTGAGTGCTTGACCTCATTTAAGCAACGGCATCTCATCTAATACTTGTAGACAAGGAGATACATTTATAGATTGCAGCAGGTGACCCCGGGAAGAATAAACAGTACGTACAGATAAATAAATTAGTTATGTGTTGTTGTGATTTATTAATATAACCACACAACTTATGCTGTTTTAGATGCTAAATCTGGATTATTGAAATTTCTACACTAAAAATTAAGATTCTTGGAGTGAGGTTCTTCAACCAGTTATGGCTCCTTATATAACAGGAGAGCTTTTGGATGAATCATTTAAGAACCATTATTTTTCAGAGTGTGGGCATGAGATTAAAAAAAAATAAAAAAGAATGAACATTTTATTAATTAATTACTTAACAGTTATAAAAAAAACAAAGACAAAAACAGCAACCACCTGAAACAAATGACAGAAGAACAATACTAAATTCCCACTAGGGAGCACACCATCTGCAATGCCAGCACCAATAAAAACAAACAATACATCATTACCAGTGCCAGTGTTGGCCACATTCAGTGTTCACATCTCAATTCCCACAGACACAGACACAGACCTCATGGTTTTTCAACTATGTTTTCAAACTAAATTTAAAGGTGGTATGATGAGACTCTCTGATTCCACTTCCCGGCAGCCGTAGCTCAGAAGCAGTTTTGCCAAAATGTAGACTGAAATTTAGTGAGGGGATACACTGAGCTTCAGCTCTAATGACCTACTTTTAATCCCTGGGGCAAAAACCTTTCTTCTGAAAAAGAAATTCAACCCTGTCTCTTAAAAATCTTGGTTTAAATATACTTTTTCTGCTTCAAACTAGACCACGATCTTTCCCCAGTCTTCCAGGACAAAGTTCTTCTACAGAACCATAGAAAGAACCATTAATGATGATGATCACTATGAGTGGATATTGTACCGCAAGATCAGCTATTTGTTGGAAACTTGGGAATTTGTTGTATACATGTTAGCTATCAGTACCACCATGAGCAAGCACTCAATGGTGGAAAGAAGAAACTTCTTTGGACTTTATTTTGGTCTCCACCAACTCCAAAAAATAAATATCTGTCTCTTTAGCTGCTAAATGCTCCACTATGTTCACCAACTAGTCACCAACTCTCTGTAAGTTGGTTGTTTAGCTACAGCTGCTGGTTTGAAAAGACACTGATGAGAGACGGTGAGAGTGACATAAACATTAAGGTTCAAGGCCACAATAATGAGCTAATCAGAATCTGGTGATTATTTTCTGGGTTCATTACTACACTACTGACATGATATGTGATCCATTGTCAGTATAAAAACATTGATCAGAACAGCTTTAATATCTCACAGTGTTTGAATTATGTTTTAAAGGCTTACATTTATGGAACTTTCTTGGTATTGCACTTTAATATGACACTGGCAAATTGTGACATTGTAACTTCAATCAACGCTTATCAAATGAACACTTTACATTTTTATTGTAGACGTTCATAGGGGTAAAAGAACACAAATTCATTGGTGAATAAAAAGTGAATTTTGGTGGGAATGTTCCTGATTAGTTGCAGCTGATGTCCATTCATCCATAAACCCGTTCATTCATCCTTTTTTGAGCTACTTGTCATGGCGATAGATTGCTTCCAGCATAATAGATTACTATATCATCTTTTGAGGACTTGCACTAATAATTCTATTTCTATCCCAATTCATTTCCTTTCTGCTTCACAGATATTATTACTGTGTCTTTTCTCAACAACATAAGCTACTGCCTAAATTCACAAAAGAGGAACAGATTTCAAAGCATTTATAAATAGTTTTTGAGAAGGATTTTACTGTAATATCTTACTGTGAGCCAAACATGAACTGGCATGAGGACATTCAGCATATATGGCTTATGGCGGATTCACAGAGCTCATTTGAGGTCCATGATATCATGGAGATTAATCTCTATGAAAAATGAGAGCTGAAGTAATTGAAATTAAACATTTCAGTTCTAATAATAACTGTATATTTAGGCACACGCGCTTTTGATTAATTCATTAACTGGCATGAAACCATTGCAAACGATGTACATTTGGATTTGCACAGCATATTGGACAAGTTTTCATGTTCACTGAATATTAATAGAGTCAGATTGCAGATAACAGAGTCTGGAAAATGTAATTCACATGGCGCAAAAAGTGCATGTACAACTGCAGGTTAATGGAGGATTTACTGCAAATAAGCATTAAAATGTGACCGGTCATAGGTTAGGTGAAGACCTGGGAGACCCACTTACTGCATCCAGGAGAGAGACTGATTATGATTTAGTTATACATGTTTCCTCTCATATTATATAACACATTTCTATTGTAATTACACTAAATTTAAGTGTACGTTGTTATCAGTCGACCCACATTTCATAGATGGCTGCAGCTTAGATATGATGTACTATACACCACTGAACAAAAACACATGAGGGATTGGCTCTGTGATTTCATCTTGGACAAAATAGAGGACAGGAAATGAAAGCATAAAGCCAACCTACACAGGGAGTGCAAGAAAACACACGTACATTCATCACAATGATTTATATCTGGAAAGCAGCTCAGATGTATATCAAGTGGACAAACATCTTATCTTTATTTATAAGAAAATAACTGCCCATATCGCTGAAATCTCATGAGTTCACTTTCTTGGAAAGCGCTGCTGTCCAAAATGCAAAATGTTAATGACCAGATGGTTGCACTGGCTACTCACTCAGGTGCAAACACTAGCTGCTAAATTGTTCGATTACGAATCAGAGCAGAGGGCCAAAGGTGTCTCTCCTGTCTTGGAGATGAATCAATGGTAGCATTGCAGTGAGAGGTGGAGAGGGAGTAGAATGAATAGAAGGAAGACGGAGAGCATCCGGGGATGTATCAATCATGCCAGACAATATTCTTCTGCTGTTTAGCCAGACAGAGGACTGCCTGTAACGTGGAAGAAGACAAAATCCTGGAATTAGCATTATCTTGGTGTTAAAATGTAGCAGGTGTGAGCCTCTTATCATATTTTTCCAGATTATCCTTCAAAGCTGGTTCTTCTAAACATTTATTCATAGAAAGTCATCATTTGGATGCAAATTTCAACTTTTAGGCGACATAAAAAGGTTTCCAGAGATTGATGGAATTTTGCATTTTGTGTGTGTTGTTAAGCTGTAACAACTCTAGGCAGAGAAACAGCCTGTTTTCATTTGACTTTAAAATCATGTGTGATTTTTAATTTCTTTGCACGCCTTACAATCTGCATCTCCATCTGTTACAATAATCTATTATTTCTTTATTATTCAGGGATTGCTCAGTTGTGAAATGATACAAGCTGACAAATTACTATACAAACCATTTTCAGATGCCACTCTGTGTCCAGGTCTTAGCTATAGACGGGTCTGTGACGTCACCCATCAGTTTCTGAAAAGCCGTGGTGAATATCAGAGTGTGGTGGATCTTCCTCCCTCTGCGGCCTCCCAGTTGATTCAAAAATGGACAAAGACTTGGGTCGTGGGTGGAACTGAGGCAGACTAAATGAAACCTGGTTGTTCAAACAAGCCACCTGTAATGGCACCTACCTGTCAGTCAAAGCAAATATGCCCTTTATTATGCATAACTTTACGGCTTATGAAATATAGAAATTCACCTTCAGTCCAGTTGTCATGAACAGGGGAGTTAGCTAAAGAGACCAAAACAGTTTTTTGTACCAGGCTGTAAACATGTTTATTTCTGCTGTGAAGTTGGACATTTTTACATGGGGACTTATGGAGACTTATTCTGTAACCAGCCTTAAGTGGCCGTTTGAGGAACTGCAGTTTTTGGTCTGCTTGGTCTTGGCAGGTTAACAACTTAGAGTAACAGTTGAAAGCATACTCACTATACACACCAGTATGGCTCAAAGACAAAGGCAACACAGTCTGGAGATTTATGGACTAACAACAGCATTATTGCCTATTTGCACATGTTACAATGTGTGTGTCTTGCTGATAAGATATTAAAGGGTTTGACATTTTGGATGTTAAGTCTCTTTCATGTTGAGAGTTAGATGAGAAGATTGATTCCACTCTCATATTTGTCAGTTAAATATGAAGCTGAAGTCATGATGATTAATTTAGTTTAGCAGACTGGAAACAGGGGGATACAGATTGCGAGGCCCTGTCAAAAGCCGAAAAAAAAAACAACCTTTTATGTAATCGTTTTGTAATGGGGAGAAGTTTTTCTTCTCTCCTTCTTCCCGCAGAACACACACAGCACTGTGCCTGCAGTTTACATACAGACATTTCTCCTTTTAAAACAAACCAGAATCCCAGAGCTGATGTTGTGTAGCAGCTGAAATATGTGAGAGCACTTGGTGACGTTATCTAATTTCTATCTAAATTTAAAGAAGGTACAGTATACAGTGATACAATATGCGATTATATCACCTTTTTTGTAATGCAGATCTACCTGCCACTAACATCTCATCACAAAACAAACATCTTCCTTTAAACAATGAATTTGAACTCAAATCTTCCCTCACTGTTTTTTGGAGCTTTTAATGCGTTAGGCCATATAGATTTTTTGCTTACAACATTAGCCACTGCTATACATTAATGCACAGAGCACAGTGTACTTGAGGTAGGTGTTTTCTGTAAAACAGATACACCGTCAAACAAATAAACATGCAGCTTGATTTGATTCAAGCCAAACAAAGTTGTGCATATTTATTCAGATTTAATAATTAATGTGTTACTGTATTTTGTTTTGTTTTTCTGGTGACATGTTTGCACCTTGGAACCAATTTTACCTTTTTCCAAATCTGCCAATAAATGTTGTGCTTTCCTGCAGCAATTATTCAAGAAAGACAGATGTAAGACGACAAACTGTTAAGTTTGTATTCCAGTAGACAGTGCAGTTTTCTGATACGATATGACATGTGGATGTGAATATGGATGTAGAGCTGAATGTAAGTGTGTTCTGCATATATTTTATTTTTGGAAAGAGAGATGATTCTGCAGTCTCTGGTCATTAACAAACTAAAATATTCACAGTTAAAACTGCAGTATATCCAAAGATCTCTGATTGATTTATTTTGGCAGAATCTACTTATGGATGGTACAAAAACTAGTGGGCAGGAGGGCTCAGACTCACCTTTGACTTTTTAGCTATTCTTGCCGCTAGAGGATGGAGGAGGCAAAATTATTCCGTGCAAATGTAGGAGTTCGTTTTTTGTTGGCCAGAGAGTTCAAAATAGAAGAAGCTTTCTTAGCTTATTGCAGTGTTGCATCATATAAAGTATGTTTAACCTCCTCTGTTTCATAAAAGATCGATGATTCGCAGACAGTTATGAGAGGGAGAGGTGTCAATGGTGTCTTTTGTGTGAACTTATTGTCGCGTTAGAGATGAGATAAGCTAACAGGTTTACTCTTCAGTAACTTTTTATTGAATGAAATGGTGTACGCAGGTGAACAAAATGGCAGGTAAAAGTAAACTAAAAAAGCAAAAACTGACACCTACCTTATGACCGAGCTAACGGTTAGCTCGCTGGCTACAGCAGTTCACCACCTACTTAAGGATCAAGGGACACTCGGCCTGTTAGTCCACTACTTTAGTCAAGCTAAAGGATGGCTTACCATGAAATGTGATAGAAACATTCATGAAGCCCAAAGAATGAATTCTCCTGACATTGGTGATTCTCTGACTTTTTCTCTAGTGTCACCATGAGTCACCATGAAATGTACACGTCTTCTAGCACCACCATAAGTTTTACGTAAGTTTTACGTTGTAGATATCTTATCTAGCTGTAATATCTTGACTTTATCCTTGAGGATAAATCTGAATATTTTTTGTGATTCTCTGACACTATGAGGTTAATGTTTTTGCTTTTTTTTTTATAGATGGTTTGATGATACTTCCCCCAAGAACACGTTGTAATCCCTGACTTTTCATCAAGACATTTCCATCAGCCCCAGCTGTATCATATGTTTACTATCAATTAGCAAATATTAGCATGCTATAATTAGCAAATGTGGGATGAACACTATGTGCTGAACCGACTCAACATCAACATGTCAGCGCTGTCATTGTGAGCATGTCAGCATTTCGCTCAAAGCACCGTGCAGTGTCCAGGCACAGCTTCCTAGAGCTGCTACCAAAGCTTTAAACTCTTTATTTGGTTATAATAAACATAACCCACCCTCCTAATTTCTTAACCATGGAGCAATAAATAATAAATAATAATTGTTGTCCTCTGAATTTGGAAAATGGTGCACGGTTTTGATTCAATTACATCAGTAGTTGGCAATATATTAAATTAAACAACTTTATTTATTATGGCAGAATTATTACATCAATAGAACATGTTTATATTGAGAACTTGCAAACAATGTTGTGAACTGAGGGAAACAGCACTATATGTCCTTTGCTGCATTCTGTTCGCATTGCTTCTCTTTCTGACATGAGCTTGACATCTCTGGGGAAGCTGAAGCCTGAAGGCAGCGAGGTTTCGCTTTTGTGGTATCTACAGTACATTCAAAACAGCACAGGACAGATGGCAAGGGATCAAAATCCAATATACTGCATATCCATATCATTTCACATTATGTCAAAACTCAGTCCTAAACTGTTTTACAGCCAGTAAAACAGCCAGTAGAGCCACGTAAAATTGTTCCACTATCATCGCAGACCCCAGGCATGTGTGTTTTAATGAGCAACCTGGAAAGATGCCAAAGCAAAGCAGGTAAAATACAGACAACACATTTTCAACATGTGCTCGTTCCATGGAAAGGTTAGCAAAATAATAGGAAACATCCTGTTAAACTTAAGTTGTTGGTTTCATAGCTGACATAAATACTGACAAATAAATAAATAAATAAATAAAATAGACCCCTGCTTTGCTGACAGACCGAACCACTAATTCCATTTTGCTTTAAGTCTAAGATCAAGTTTGAATGGCACCACAGTCAACAGTCAACATGTCTCCTTTAGGCCTAGAAATACATTCTCATGTTCCCATATGACTCTAACTGGACCAGTATACTATAGTATACAGCTGTATATTGTTTTTGAGGTCTTGTCCCCTATGTTTAATGCCATTAAAGGGTTGATATCGCTGAGAGCTGCTTCACGTCTCTCATTCTATGCTGCTTGCCACAATATGTTATTTTATTTTGCTCTCCACAACCATTTAACGACCCTTGGAAATTATTTCATGACCCCCCATGAGGGTCCCAACCCTCAGGTTGAGATCCACGGCTTTAGGGGATTACGGCCTTCACTGAAATGCCATCTGCATCCAGCACTGAACCACATCACAGATTAAATCCCAGCAGAGACGTGAAACCAGCTTTGTTGACTTAAGGGCTGTTACAGTTCCTTAGATGTTACCGTCAAACCCAACAATTTAATTTAATAAGCAATCGCTAAAATAAATATATAGGATCCAGAAAAGATGCTAATGCTGTGTGAATATATGGTATGGTATATAAGATCATACAAATGTTGGGGTGTGGGTTGAAAAAAACTGATGATGACATTCTGATGGAACATCTGGCCATGGAATAGAAACCAGCTTCATCATAAAGACTGCTAAAAAGCCTAATTGAACGTTTTTAAGGGAGGTGGATTAAAGAGATTCATCATCAATTCCCTGCATGTAGCTTCCCAAAAAAATCAAACGTGCAGTACAGCAGTAGATCAAGGACGGTGGAGACTGGACTGGAGGGTATTGAGGTGAGTCTGATTTAGTCTGATGACGGAACAGTCCCTTTCTGTTTTCCGACCGCACTGGGTGACAATCTAGACAACGCTCCGTAAATTGAACACTTGAAAAGAAAACCTGGTTAATCAAAGGTCCAACAGCCTCAGCACGAAGAAATTAGGAACAATGGCACTCCGCAGCATTTTCCTGAGCACAAAGCGAATCACATGCACGCGCATTTTGATTTCATTTTCATTTAGGTGATAAAAGAAATATTGAAAAGGTGTGGGTTCATAAACTCTGCTATGTTTTTAACATTTCTTCCACTTGTTCTGTCTCTCTGACACCCAGAAGGGCTTATCAGAAATCCTCTTTAGACTTCGTCAGCACCCTGGCCTGTGTGTCTTCAATTCTGAGACAAGCGAAGGGAGAAATCTCCTGAATAATGACACCTGGTCAAAGGTACAGGGAATACAGAATTGCTTCACCCATCATCAAGACAGCTTGTGGCAAAAGTATCACCTCTGTTATCCATGATTTAGATGGTGTGGGTCTCAGCTTCATTCAGTTAGTTATTCATTAAGCCAGGCAGTTAGATTGGATGTCAGTAACTATGGTATTTATTTATTGACCTATTTATGTCTGGGATATACCTGGAGACTCAAAGGAAAACAAAGGAAAGACAAAGCTGTTACCCCTCAGTCACTGTGTTACTTTTTGTCTTCCTACTAACAAATCTGTAGCAGAATCGATACCCACTTTAAGCGTCCTGTGGTGTTTCCTTGTAAACAAATAAAAGTTTCTGTTTGGATGCTGTGTTTCTCACCAAAACACATTTTGTGTATCCTTCCTCCTAAATTCCTTCCGTGTCATTTGCAAGATGGCCAAAACCATGGCTTCAAATAAATGCTGTGTTGCTGTGCTGTAAACCGAAACAAGCTGCATTACTTAGAAGGTTTTTGAATGAAGTCAACTTACTGTAATCTGCACTTGTATTTCGGGAAATAATACAGACTTTTTTTTTTTCTGCAATGACAAACACACACATCCAGTGGGGAAACAATGAAGGCTAACCATGCCTGTGTTTCTCATTCACTCTTCACTGATGATGCATGTATAGTCAACTGTGAAAATATTTCTCCAGAGTCAAACAAAACAGGACAATCAAGAAACAGTTTACCTGACAAAACATTACTATGGAGACCCCAAGTCATCCTAAAACAACGCAACACAGAGAACTCAGCTCAGCTTATGGCGTTTAGCAGGTATCATGTATGACTTTCAGAACCATTAGATATAACACGGCAGCACCAGAATCTTAGACTCTGATGTGAAACTAAGCAGCTCCTGCACACACAATGGAATATTAATTTTTGCAGATTTATTTTAGTGACATTTGTAACATTTCCAGCACGGTAAGACGACATTTAATCATTCTGCTGAGTGAAATGAAGCCAGGTAATGTAATTATTAGTTTGCTAGCTATATATAGTCTTTTGAGATATTCATCCACATAAGATATCATATAAGATATCCGTTTCTGTTTGGAGAGATTATCTGCCATACACTCATATATTATTACAATAACATCTTCAAGGGTTTTTACTCACACCTGGGAGCACCACATGTCCAAGGTCCTTTGGATACAGAGATGATCTTTAAGAAAAATTATTTATGTTTGACATAATCACATAATTTCACCTCTAAATGAGGGACGAGGAGCAGCAGCAGATGTCTAAAGTCTCTAGGGGTTTGAATGAGAGCTCTGGCAGCAGAATAGTGCAGTTTAATCTTCTAGTGTCATGGACCAAGAGGCACAATATGGCATTACAGTCGGAATGAATTTTGACCTTTGGTAATGTGTGGCTTTGCTATTCCACTCTGCCGGCATTGAAAGCTCTCAGGAAGGGTCTTGAACAAGCGTCTCATGCAGCACATCAGAACGATTTCCAACATCGTGACATGTATGATGCACAGCACAGTCAAAAGAACCAAAACCAATTCTCACAAGGTTAATCTGAAGCAGTGGGACCGTCGTCCTGAAGAGCGGCGCTCTTTGTCAGGCAATTTCGCAAAGGCACGCAGGGTGTGTCAGTCTAGCATGCAATATTATCATGAAGCTCACAGAAGGATTGAACCTCTGGGAAATAAAGTGGCTGCAATGAACATATTTCTTCATCTTCTGACATGTGCCAACTCACACAAGCAACCTCACAGAGTGGCATTTTTCTGATGATGAGGCTAATGTATGAGTGTTTCTCCACACAGCAGCATCATCTCCAGCCTGGGAGGTTTTTGTTTATTGAGTTGCATACCTCTAGATAAGTGAAGAAATATTTGTAATGCTTTTCCTGGCAGCACAATGCACCACTTTAAAAAGACAAATTGAGGAGTCTATGAAATAACACCAAATAGCTGATTGCTATGAAATTAGAACGCATTGAGCAGCACTCTGTAAATGAAACAAAACTTCATTTGTGCTGCCAGCTATGCTTTTACACTGCATTTGTACTCATGCTCAAAATTAACTTTGTTTTTTTTCCTCCAGGGAAGAGCAATCTTTGAAATACTGTTTTTATTTCAGTGTTCTATTATATTGAATGTTTCCTTGAGGTTGCAGAAGGAGTCAAAAAGCAGTGATGATTGTGGCTTATTTGAAACCAGCTGTTCTTTTAGAGAGGCCAGTTGAATTAACCTTGAAAGTGAAACTAAGCACTGGAGTGTGGGAAGATTTTGTGAGGTTGTGAAGTCAGATTGGTCCTCCAAAAGCTTTGTCTGGGGATATGTAGCCTGCAGGTATCTTTTTACAAACACCACCAACCGCAAGAATGAGATCCTCGATACTAACGGCCAAATGAGTTTCCTACGTAGGGTGGCTGGCATCAGCCTTAGAGATTGTGTTCTCCTTCGCGTTTAAAGGGGCCGGCTGAGGTGGTTCGGGCATCTGATTAGGATGCCTCTTTTGAAGGTGTTTAGGGCACGTCCAACTGGCAAGAAACCCCAGGGCAGACCCAGAACCAGCTGGAGGGACTATATAAGCCATCTGGCCTGGGAACACTTAGTGATCTCCCAGGAGGAACTGGACTGGGAATGCTGGGAGATGGATGTCTGGAACACCCTACAAAACCTGCTGCCACCGATGGATGGATGGATGAATGGATGGATGGATGGATGGATGGATGGATGGATGGAACATTCAATTACACCAAATCACAGGATGACATTTATTTATTTGTGTGCACCTTGAGAGAAAATTGGGTCATTAAGTCTCTTCACAAAATATCTTAAAGCAAATCAAGCTATGCAGTAATCATATACAAATAATACTGAAAGTTCAAAAAGTCAGCAATAATTTCATGTTTTAAATACACAACATGCAATAGTTCAGAGAGGATGCTGTTTAATTAATTTGTGCTAATTCAAAGAACTATAGAATTCTAATTGGCTGCATTCATACGGTGCTTTACAATTTGATTGCCTTTTATTCATTCTTTGTTGAACTACCAACCCTATGATTAAATGACAACTTGCCGCTCTACCTCCTGAGCCACAGCCACACAAGTAGTGACAGTAAAACTGATTGAATCTTTGAATAAGGGAAAGTTTCAACTTCCTTTTGCTCGAGGTATAAACTTGTAATTTTGGAGTGCATAAGTTTTATGTGGGCTGTTGGACCCACTTTTGATCTGATGGTACGTAAGAAAGATTTCTGTTCTGCTCAAGGCTTAATAGTTACACCATTGTTATGGTTCGCCAACATTTTGGGAATGAAAATTAGTTAAGTTTCAATCTGGAACTGTGCTCAGGCCTACTCTACTCAATTAGTTTTTCCCGTTTCCCAGATGACTTAGGGCATTTTCAGTATAACCAACCGTTGTGAGTAGATCATCTTTTTTCACTTGTAAAACTTTAAAATGGATCGTATCTTCTGCTCTTGTCAGCTGGCATTTCAGTGTCGAATCAATGTGACCCAGCTCCAGCCCATCCACCTCCTGTTCCATCAGAGCCAGCTGTCCACTGGTCCAGCTGCTCCACGTCATATCCATCAATTTCTTAAGATAAGCTTGTTCTTCACAATTTCATCCTCCCCAGTGTCGAGACTCCAGAGAGACACTCCTCTATTTCCGAAAACACCAAATTTATCTATTCAACTTTTTCTGATCTACACACAATATCATTAATCACTTTTTCAGGTCTTAGTCTCTTCTGGTTTACGTATATTTGGGTCTTCTTGGCTTTCTAAATGTTTGATTCCTTTACTAATCCCTAGCAGAGCAGGTTGTGCGCAAACATGCTGCGCTGTCTGTGCTGAGGAGCCGTTGGAATTCAAGTATATGGTCTGGAAAACCAAAATAAATTAACTGGCTAGCGGCTTGCCAGGCTGGGCTGGTTAGCGGCTGGCGGGTTAGGGGTAGGGTTAGGGTTAGGGACCTTTAAAACACCAGTTGATATATATAGCTTGTGTTTTCAGAACAGATGTATTTACAGAATGTACCTGCACACAGTATTACTGCCATTGCCTCAGACCACAGTCCGATTGTCTGATAACAGCCAAGGGAGAAGATTTACTCCAATAAGAAAAAAACAGTGACAGACAAAATAGATTTATTCAGGCAGCACTGTTCTTGTAAGGTGTGCTGTATACCCTCTGTACCACTCAAAGAGAAAAAAGTACACACTCTGAGACAATGGCTTTAGAAAAACAAAGACTGCAGCTGACAAGTCTTTTCTCATCTTCGTCCTAATATCTCACACTTCAGACTCCCGAGTCCCGGTAATAACACAAACTACTAAAAGTCATTTCAAATCATCCGTTTGAGCACCGTATTGCAAAACCATCCATTTGGATTACCCTCACAGCGGCACAGAAACAAAACACATGCAAATACACACACACAATGTCACACATGCACAAACACATAGAATATTCACTCTCCATGCGCAAAGTTGGACTGGTCTCATTATACAGTTGCTTCTTATACCTAAAGCCACATTTTCATTCCCTTGAACATATGTTTTTCTTTTTTTCCTCTTTCTGCTCTGTTTAATAAACTGAACAACCTCAGGGTACTCTCTCTTCCACACAATTTTGTTTTTTAGGGACTGTGACACAATTTTAGTCTCAACATTGATTGCGGCCTTTTTTTTTTTTTTTTTTACTTGCTTTTTTTATCCTCAAAACCTCAAACGCACACACCACAACATACTCATACATACCACACACACAGTACAACACATGCAATTATAACCCAATTACGTCACTATTCTAACTTCAAAAGGGATTCAGTTTTGCGAACTGAAATATTAATATATTATATATAAATATATTAACCATTATTATGTTAATAATAGACGTGTTGTCTGTTCTCATTAGTCATTAAAATAAAAATCACATCTAGAACAGCTTAGTTAACACTTTTGCAGCAATCAGTTCTGCTAATTCCTTTTTAAACATTTCAACATATTCCCTTATTTTTAGTAACAAGATTCATCAGCATTCAAAGTGAATGTACAAGAAAGCAATGCAAGACAGAAAACCCGGAACAAATAGTGCAAAGCTGCGTGTTTATCTACAGTGTACCAGTAGGATTTACAGCGTCTCAGTGTGTATACTGCACTGATCTGCTTTGGCAAACTGTTTTTTTTTAGAAGATATGGGATTTCCATTCATCATTCACAATGCACGGACAGTTATAACACACTGCATTTATTATGGTTCCACGTGGAAGCGGTGTTTGCAGTGCGGTGTAGGCAGATATTACAAAGATACCAGTGACAACAGGTCATTTAGTTTAGCATATTAATTGCAGTACAGTTGCCTGCCAGAGCCCCCAGAGAGGTCATTCACAGTCTTTTATTGTGAAGGTCTTCTTACACACAATCTAAATCTAACCACTGCTATATCCAGGCAGTTCAGACAGAGCAGCACGGTCAAAGGTTTTCCTCTATGAGGCATGTGTTCAACATGCCGTTCTAGTGTTTCGTGGCACGGTGACTCATAGGAGTAGGTCATGGCTTGGCAGTAGCGGGGGCATGGACAGATCGCACTCAGCCGCTCAGATCCTAAGCCAAATGAACTGGGAGTCAAATGGCCACAATGAGCAGGGCTTATTACTTGTGCCACCTGAGCAGTGCTCAGTATGTGACTGCTGAGCTGCACTGTCAAACAGCTTTAAGCTCTGCTTAAGTCACCTTGAGGTCGGTACCCTACGTGAGGATATTTATTCAGCAGCTGTCGTTTCGTTGAGTACAATAAGTAAATCATGCTAAACCCTGCAGTCATGCACTCAGGCTGACTTGTTAGATCATTTTGCCCTTCTATACTATAGGGAGTCACGTTAAAGCTTAGTTAAATCCTGCCAGTGTCATATCAGCGTGGTATTTAGCTGTTTTGTTGTTTTTCATTTAGCCCAGTGAAGGATTTTTTGAGTCTCCAAGGTGCATTTTATGTCCCTCCGCTCCCGTTGCCTCTCTGCAGTTGGTTTCTCTGTGCCATGCCCTTGTTGGAGCCTCACTTCCATGATCCTTTGACACATAGCCAGCCTCCAAATTCTCATTTTTTTGTAGTCTCCCTCTGCCTTTGTCGGCTAAAGGAGAACAAAGTTATTTTTTTTTTTGTACAAAAATTTCATTCATTCGAATTAGGTCAACTACACTCAGAGGGTAAAGGATTTCCTTCAAAGAGCTTTCAACATCCCAGTGGCAACACAACAGAGAGGAAACAACAGGAATTAACTTCAAGTGATTAATTTGGTTTTTAACCTCAAAAAAAAAAAAGCACAAGTGAAAAATAATAAGCATAAGTTACATCTCTGCGTTACTGTCCACTGTACGTCTGATTAGTCATCCTCAGCCAGATGAAACTGGCTTCTTATCCGCAGCCTATACTTACATTACCCTGAGTCATCATGCATCCTGAGGCTCAGAATCACCAGAGAAAACCCACATAAAAATCAACACCCTTTCACAAACCAGCACACAGGCGGTGGTTACGTTGAGTTAAGTGGGATTAGGTTTAAATGCCTTGCAGCTCGCAGATCAGAGTCTCATAAGCTTTGGGTTCATGCAACCCTGATGAAGAGTTTACTAAAAGCATGAGCATACTGTATGTATCATGCAATGTCAGGTAGGCAGAAGAGAATCTTGCATTCCCTTTCTCCTAAAGAAACAAATATTTGCTGAGCTGGAATCCTACTAATGTCATAATATGACAAATGACTTGACAAATGTGCTTATCAAGCAGATCCTCATTATTGTGATTTACAATTCACGCACCTCTAGCAAAAAATAACCCCAAGGAGCGCTATTTTGAGCTCAAAACAAGGTTTTATGATAATAATTTTGTGGGGGGAAATGGATTAAAAGAGTAAAAGATGCCCAAATTAAGCTAGCAGCAAAGTATCTAAATCTTTGTGAAATGTATATTTGTAGAGTGAGTTTAAAACATGAATACAGTTTAAATAATGCTTTCAATATTTTGATGCATTGCATTTTCCTCCTTGATTTATGTTCGGCTTCAACTTGGCACATGCAATTTAATGGATATTAAGACCTGCAGAAAAATTATTCATGGAGTCGGTGGGACAAGAAAGGGGGACTTTTGCACCTCTATTTCAGCTGAGAGCGGAGAGTCTAACTTTTGTGGGAGAGCAGAGGATGGACTTTTAACATTTCCTCATGTGATTTTCGCACCAAAATTGAAGGAGGTCAGAGTGACAGATGACAGGTTTAAAAGCAGGTCTTTGGCACCAGAGATTGGAGTTTACAGCCAGACTCCTGTCTTTGTGTTTAACCAACAAAAGCACTTACACATACTGGAGCCAAAAGAAACAGTCTTCACTGCAGGTTATATTTTGTTGGAAAGGTAATATTCCTTTTTACTGAACTAAGATTATCTTAATGGCCATGTTAACTAATCTTAACACACATATTGAAATGCAACAGAAGGAAAATAAGACTTTCTGCTGTTCCAACAGTCATCATCGCTGTTTTGGTTGATATAAATCCTCAGTTCACTGAGTGAGATGTGAAAATACTCTGGTAAAATTGCTGTTTTTGTAAAAAGGAGTCTGGTCTGTTGGCTTTGAAGAAAGACAGCGTGGATAAAAGCTTCAGTTCTCCGTCATTATTGGCTAGAAAATACATTTTGTTGTCCATTGCTGAACTGCCATGTTGGTACTAATGAGAGACAGCAGTCAATCAGAAGGTGACCTTGACATACCACCAGGGTCTCGAGAAATAGTCTGAACAGTAACGATGAACTTTTTCTTTTGAACTCTTAAGTTTTCTAATATTTAGAAATGTTTGTCTTCACCCAGAGTTTTGTTGCTGCTTTGCTGCTTAATGAGTTACTCAACTTTGATATCACACATGCATTTTTACAGTTTCAAGTCACGTTTGCAGAGGCTTTGAACTAATTTCGAATCTTTGTGCGTATGCAATGAAACATAAAGAAGCCACATATCATCTGTGAAGCAAAGAGACATTCAGCATCAGACCCCAGATGGACATAATGTTTATCACCATTACGATAATGATTATCTGATTGTTTCACCAGGTGAAGCATGTGAAGGACGTGTTACATATTACATACAACAACATAATAAAATAATCTAGAAATATTCTTTTAACAGTGGATGCTTTCACCGTCAGATTGTAAACAAGCCTCTGCCCTTCCATCACAGGAGTCAGTGCAGCTCGGAGGGGGCGCTGCGGGAGAATGAATTAACTTTTTGGTGTTCTATTATTAGCGGGCGGGCAATTATAACGTTGTTCATCACACAGTCAAGTCAACATTCAGATGGTGGACTTAGCACTGTGTGTTACAGATCTGTGAGTACGTGATCGGAAAGCACAGGGTGGTAGAATGAGATTGAGTGCTTCATGCGGAAGCTTAAGGAGCTCAGAGAGAGAGCCTCATGCTGGTGAAAAGGTCAGCTCTCAAATTTAACAGGTAAACAGCCAAGATATTAGAGTCAGTTATGAGGCAAATGTCTAGTCTAGACATTTTTCATTGGACAGATTTAACGTTTTGGAACTATCATTTAAAACTTTACATACAGTTTTCTATTTAAATCTTTAGTTCTTCATTTGAACAAAAAACACGGGCAGGTTACTTCAAGAAATAGTTTTATTGGCTGATTTAAGAACATTTTTGGTTTGCTTATTAGCAGAAAAAGCCAGAAATAACCAGGAGAAGTGAGTAAAGGTCACTTTGTTAATGATAGTATTTTCTGATTGGCCCACAGATGTTTGATCCACTTATGTGTTGCTTTCCCGCTGTGCAGTTTTCATGTAACACACACTGAAGCTCTTAAGCCAAACTGTACACTCTGCTAAATCTGCTCTCAGGTGAACACAGCCATTAGAAAGAAGAGTCACTCAATCTTTTTTTTTTTTTTGTAATTTACAGTTTTTAGAAAATGTCAAGTGTTAGGAGTAGTGAACTACATGGTAATTTTCTCTGTGGTCATAATTACTTTCACATTTGAAAATCACAAATAGGACTATAATGTTAAGGGGAAAGCCATCTTTTAGGAGCTCTCATTATTTCTAAAGCTATTGTCACTAAAGTGTAAAATCAGGCTTTGGTCCATTGGAAAAGAAATGATGTGTGCAGTCACACTAAATTATTTTGTTTGTATTTCATAACTGCAATGGAGCCTCTGAGGGTTTTGTCCTAGACTTTAGTCAGAGAGGTTACATTGAAAGGTCTACAGTATTTTGGAGTTGTCAAAGCCAGAGCCACATTTTTTTTTTTTTTAAATCTGAGGTTCAAACTCAGATTTTGGATTTTCAATGTCACATTTAACTGTCAGCTCTCAGCTCCCGGTTTTGGAAAACAGTTGTGTATAACCATGTCTCCAGAAAAGGACAACAGTATAGACAAATCTGCAAAAACTCCAAAGCCAGTGTTGATTAAACGATGATAAATGTTAAAACACTACGATTAAGAGATAATGATTATGATTAATAAAAAAGGCCATTTGTCTTGCATGAAAGATGAATATGCTACACCTCCATCCACCAACTCCACTTGCTTATGGTGTGTCATGACCCGGATGACAGAATCACATTTTCATTATATAACTTTTAACTTTCAACCACCCAAATAAGACTTTAATAAATTCCTTTATGCTGACATTTATCAGCTTTTTTTTGGTATAGACTCGTCATACCACTTTGTACTTTGCACATCAGCTGATTCAGTGTCTCTTCTGTCTTCTGTATACATTCAGGCTACACCCACAGGCATCAACAGGTATGGACGATGTGCATTTTTATTGTGAATATCTCTTACTTGCACTTCGGAATGCTGCACAGAAAATCACGACAGGTGGGTGGCAGGTGTGAAGCGTCAGTGACAAATCCTGAGCTCCGGTCAGTTCTGCGTGTCTGCTGTCTTTCACCGGGTTACGGCAGCACGTGGATGGATGAGCGGATGCGCGGCTGTGATTGGTCCAGGCGCGCGGATCCCAGCAGGACCACTGTGCTCTCTACTTGTCATTACTGTTGCTCCGATTCACAAGCCCATGAACACCGCTGGGCTCAGTGTGTCCGTCTCCTCCCGGACTTGGAATTAATCTCGCATTATTTAAAGCGGCGGCTCGCACCATGGATGCTACTATTTATCAGATCATATTCGGGGAGCTAATGGACTTAAACTGTAGTTTGATAGATGCTTTCCAAGATACTTTTTTGGAAAACGCGTCATTGTCATTGCTGAACACTGATGGTAAGGTGGAATTGCTTCATTTTTATGTTGAATATTGAGAGATGTTGCGTCTTGGATAAGGGAAACTATCCGGCTTCTTTTTTTTTTTTGTTTTACTTTATTTCATTTTTTTTTCTAAGGTTTATATTGCAATGCCACAACCGATGAGATTGGAACCTGCTGGCCGCGGAGCAGCACCGGGAGTATTGTAGAGAGACCCTGCCCTGAGTACATCAACGGGGTGAAGTACAACACAACGAGTAAGAATATGATGGCAAAAGTTCTGTAGCATGCATTGATTTTGATTTAATGATTTTGTAAAGAAAGAACAGCCAGATGTGCTAGATTCAGGTAAAAGTTAAATATTATAAGATCAGCAAGCACATTCAGCAAACAAACCCAGTAACTTAAGTGTCTGAGTGCAGTGTGGATGAGTCACTTTGTCATGTCACATTAGATGATTTCTTCAGTCTGTTCTGACGTAAAGCAGTGATCACAGTGAATCTCAATGATATTGCACCTCATGTCACTGGAACTGCTGCAGAACAGAACGTTAAAGGACAAATATACCCCAAATTATTGAAACTTTGATTGATTGATGATTGCTTTGTGATTGGTCACTTCTGTTGTTATTGTTTCATCAGATGCCTGGTGGTCACACTTGGACAATGTGACATCATGGTGAAATATTTGTGTTTAAGGTGAAGTTCAAAAGAGAGAAATATATAAAAAGTGGTAAAGAGCACTGCCAGTTGAATGTGAATTTGCAGCGATGGTCGAAAATCATAAACAAAAAGAAGAATCCCATCTTTAAAAAAAGAAGAAAGTCAAGCACAGATATCGACAGAACAGATTTAATCTAATTAATCTTGGACAACAGCTTCAGTAGACCAGAATGCATCGCAGTCTGCTATCACCAGGACTGTCAGCCAGGCAGCACCATTTTCTGGCCACCAGAGTTGAGTTCACGAGGTCTCCTCCTATCATATGTGTTTTGCTGAATCTAGACCACAACAATTTCAGATGGCTGCATTTATGACATTGCAGCTTCACCCTAACCACACCTGTCACCACAGAGCCCATCAAGCTCATTGGTTGCGGCTGTGACCTGATGAAGTAGTTGCAGTTTGGAGTCAGTGTGCAGCTTTTTTTTCTATTATAATTAGCCTCAGGTCTTCAGATCTTAACTTCAAGTTGCAGCCGAAGTCACCGTCTGTAGTTGTCTGCTCAACTTTTATCTGCTGCTCTTGAAAGGTTGAGTAATTCCAAACTGCATAATCACAGCTCTCTACCACACAAACACCATCACGTTATGTAACACCAGTATTAATCATGAGACTGATAAAGTTGTTGAAATTAATTGCAGCATTAATTTCACAGCATAGCAGCTGAAAATAACTCCTATGATGCACCGAGGCGTAATGGCCCTTTCAGACACAATGTGATGTGCGCTGCGGTCGCCCATCACCCCGCAAGCACACCTTGTGTTGCGCTGTGCTGTTTTGAAAATGATGGGTTTCAAAGCATGTCGTGTTGTGTCTAAAAAGGGCCTTCGGGGTGACAGTGCAAAAGTGTCAGAGGAGAGGCTGAATTTTTCATTTAACACAGCTGTTATCTCTGTAACAGGCTCAGGTGCAGTGTCATAACTCCCTACCCCCCATCCTCAGCCCCTACAACACACACACACACACAAACAAACACACACACTGTGCTCTCTATAGTCACCTCTTAATGCATTGATTCACCCTTTGCTCTGCTGGTGTCGTATTAGTTGGACATGCATGGTGGTTTGATCCACTCGTGTGTGAAGTGCAATTACAACATGCTCCTCTTTGGCGTATACTTTAGTTTATTGACACCCTCGGCGGGTCGATAAATTATTTTGGACAGGCTGAGGAAGAGATTGCAGTGATTGAACAACTGATCTTCCAAATCACACAATAAAAGTGTGAAATACACTGGAGTATAGCGGCATTTTGTGTTTGCTGGAGGTGATAATTGCCTTACTGCTGTTGCCTCCTGCTCAGTTGGAGATATGTCCATTTTCAACACAGCATGGTGGCTCTAACCCTAATGCAAACCCCTAACAATAACCCTACTCCCAACCCTAACCATACCATAAAAACTACCTATATCTGTAGTCATGTCTTCCCTACAATATTTTGTTACAGAGGAGGTTTGTCTGGGTCTATTTTCAGTAGCACATACACGAATGATCATAGAAATATTATAGGAATATGGTAGGCAGTAGTGTGTCTCTATAATCCTCTCGCTCTTTCATGACTACAAGGTGCTACTTGTCACCTTGATCATCAATGAGACACCACTTTATAGTGAATAGACTACAATATAGTGTAGAATTGAGTGTTTATATTATGTAGTTTGGAGAATATCATAGGTCCAGGATGAAACTGAAGGGTGGGACTGAGAGAAAAGGGTGCAATTAGAAATCTGTCTTCTGCTTCTGCACCATGAACCATAGATTCATCAGTACCCAGCACAGTCAGGCTGATGATATTTCAGAGCGATGGTCGGGGCCAAAGATTCTAACTTAGACAAACCTCAATCAGATAGGATCAATGAGTCAGGCAGACCAAACAACCCCTCTGCCCCTGCACTCTCTCTGTAATCAGGAGACAGAGACGGTGGATGGCATCCCTTTTCATCTCTCCTTAAATCACCCAGCACTTCTGTTGTTTTATCTGGTTAGGCAAATCAAACAAGGATTGAAGAAAAAAAATGCTCCTTTAACAAAAATGAGGTGGACTGACACAGATGACAGTTTTTTTTTTGTTCCCTTGTGTCGAGCAAGACTAACATAATTACAGGAAGTGGCAGTTTATCACTGTACTGATGTTGATTTGTCACATACGCGTACTTCCTCTTTGTGACACAGCACGAGAGCAAATCCTTTTATTTAGATGATTTTCCATATTAAGAAATTGGTTTCAGACAAAAACCAATATGAGGAAATTTTACAGTTTGTCTACAGTTTGCGGCTATATAGAAATAAGCATTTTACAGCTTGTTTCACACATTGACTTCAGCAGCTTAGGATGCGTTTCCCTCCCTTAAGGCCTACTGTACCGGAAGATAATAGACTTTTGGATCATGGGATTTTCTGTCAGAACCGCTGTGGCAGATTTGATCGGTTTAGGTGTCTGTGATCAATTGTCATATATGAAATAATATGAATTGAAATAACCTAAGAACTTTAACAGGCAAGCTGGTGAGGATTTACTGTATGGGACTCTTTCATGCCATTTAATCATATGAAAGAGCATCAGAGTCTCTGTAGATTATGGTCACAATGTACAGTATATGTGCATGGTGTTTTGCCCGAGGTCCTGATGGGACTGTGGCATGATGTGCTTAAACATTGCGTGCTTTGCCTTAAGCATGCAATTTTATGGATCAGATATCTGTGCTATTTGTGTGAGATACGGGACTTTTTACTTTTTATTTTTTTTAGTAACATCATCCTGTCTCATCCTCCACTGCTAGGCTCTGAACATCTATACAGTAGGGATAAATGCCTGGATGAAATGTTGAAATGATGAAAGTTAGGTAGGTGAGGTAGGTCCAATGAGGAAGCAGAGTTCATTCTTCTTCTTAAAAACATTGATATGAACTTATGGACAAAACACAACTGCATATTAAAATCTGATAACATCCAGTCTGCTAAATGTACTCTAATTGGGGTGAATATATTGGTGCAAATAGAGCGATGTATTAAATAGGTTCATGTTAAACAGCAGGGAAGCCTTTACAAAGCTCTTAATTGCATAATTGGTACTTAAGTCACTGGATGCTTCATGTTTTTACAGCAAAGTGACATGGGTCCTGCACAATGGAGAGGTGATTATCTTTTTCCCTGCTGGGTCACATCACCGCACCCATTTGGAGCCAAGAATAAATAGAAAATTTAAATCACAAAATAGGTCAGACCAAGAATAGAAGTAGGCCCGAACATCACACGAGCAGGTGTTAATTAACACAGTGCCTTCACACACACAGTCAGAAATAAAGTAGAATCGGAAAAACAGCTTGATGTGACGCTACAGCACACTGTTTCGCAAAGTAAGCCCAACTGTATGTATAAGTCTCTTAACTCTGGTCACATACAGAATCTGACCTATGGGACTAACAATAGATTCTCCTCCATTTGCCTCCTTGGGACGTCTGAGAGATAAACATTTAATGCTACAGGCCTGCATATTAGAGAAGCATGACCCAGGATGGACTAATGTTATATTTTAAAGATGTGCCCCTGTGGGGATGTAAATACAGTATGTTGTGTGTAACCTTGTAGGTTTTCTGTAGTACTTTAAAAATGAACGGCCGAGTAAGTTAAATGTCAGCAAAATGTTACAATTCTCTCACAAAAATCAGAGGTTTCGCAGACTTAACAGGTAAGAGGCTATAAATTCCTTTCCATTCCTTCAAGCATATATAAATATTAATGTCTCTGCAGAGTGGCTTAAGAGGTTTATGCATTTTTAAACCTCCCTGTGTATCGTTGTCGTTTTCTTGATTTTATTCAGTTCTCTGGTTTACATGAAATGCACATCACCACGTCACATCACCACAGTCGGGAGAGTGTTGTTTCATGTGGCCTAAACTCATTCATTGTCTCTGCTTTGTCACTAGTATATGATGTGCTTTCCGTCAAGCCTCAGGCGAGACATGATGTTCACAGCGGTAGAGATGAATGATATCAACACAGACTTGTCAGTTTTTCAAGCCATATCTCTGCAACTTTTGTGCTTTCTCTGTTCGGACTCTCGGCGCGTTAGTGTAATTATTCAGTGAATCATGTTTCGTCCTTTGGTAACCTCACCCCATCCCTGTGTGTCTCTGTTCATTTTCACTGAGGTGACATCCTGCCAGCACATAATGTACCTTTCTAGTCAACACAGCTCAAAGTCAGGATCGCTGTTTATACAATAGAACTTTATTGATTCTCTTATCAGGATTATAATAAAGTCCGAGACGTATCAGCAGCGTGGTGTGTATCAGGTTCGGAAAGAAGAGCGGAGCTGCTGCAGCGTTGCATGTTGGGAATGCCAGCTTGATGCTTCATTTTAAATCAGAGATTAGCCAGTGTAACATTGCCTAGTCTTTGGGAGGCAAACATGGAACTGAAATTGAGCGGTGAATAAACAGAGACAGGCATCATCATCAAACATGAAAATGGTTTGCTTTCTCGCAGTAATGTTTGTGCTCTGGAGGTTCAGGGGTGATGCTTTTTAAGATAATTCGGTGTATTTGTGTGTTTTTGTGTGGAAGAACCTGTATAAAACAGCCATCTTTTCCCAAAGGAGAAACATACCAGCCGCAATGATTTAGATGCTTTATTCGAAGGACGACTCTCTCATTAAAATTGTTTAACGTAGAAGACAGACTGGAGGGCACAAATCTTTTAAAAGTGACTGAAGATGTAACACAAATTGTCAGGAGATCCGATTGTGTAACCAATTTAAGAAGTTAAGGATACTGTATTTACCTAAGCAATATAAATCGTTCTACTTGTCAAAACTTGGCACTTGGCAACTCGGCACGATAACCTTAAAATTCACCATTGTTTAACACTAAAGTTGACAGTCTAAATGAGCATAATAATGCTTTGCTTCTGTCATAGCCTGAGTAACATGAAATCCATATTTCTATCATCAAAAAACGCAAATACAGACCTGCAAAGTTCAGATTCAAAATTGTATTTATTGGTTTGAAATGTCCAAACCACACAACGTCTTATTTTAGACACTCTGATGCAATTAACTTCCCACGTATAGTTCCGCATGCCGAGAGACTACGCACTTCTCGCTGCCGCACTCGCGCTGTTTTTTCTTTGCCGAGTCCGGTGATTGCGCCAAAGACCTCTGTAAAGTACCTCTCCTGCTGTGAATCTAGCCCCTTAAAACGTTTGATCCACTTCTCAGCGGTGAGACTGGGGAAGAGGTTAGTCAGTCAGCAAATTCAGGTCAGCATGTGTAGCAAACATTTCACTAGCCACTGCACACCAAGACCCCCTGGGGGGTCCAATCAACACCAGGCTCTCCTGACTGCTTGGCTGCACTCACCACTGACGCACACTGACATTTTTTAAGCCACCATACATCTTTACTATTGTTGAGTATGAGATTGCACATATTTCTCTTGCAAAGGATAATTATGCAATGGAGCGTCCATCATCAACGAATATTTTGTGGTATTTTTTAAATAATTACCCAAATTTTTTTTACACACATTCTGGTGTTTTGTATTAATTCTACCTCCGTCCCAAATTGCCGTTTTCACACTTTAAATCTCAGAGGGGAGACCAGCTTGCTTGTTAAGAGTGCATAAAATCTCACCACCTGTTAGCAGACATAACTGTGGTCTCAGTGGTATTGATCATATTGCAAACCCCTGCAGTGCTGCGACTAACTTGTCATTTACACCTTGTCTCCATCTGACTTTTTCTCTTATCTACACCTGCCGGCGAAAGCATGACACACAATTCATAGTTGATGCGAAGGTTAGTTTTTGAGTTGTAAAGACTCCTTTCGTTTTTTTTTTCCTCGGTGGAGTTTCATGATGCTCAAGGTGCTCCGTTAAACTTAGAGAAAAATCAACGTCTTGGTTTAAATTTTTAAAAGCTCAACTTGAAGCATGAGACCGTAAGCAGCCTAAACATTCAGTAACAACATGTGGACAAGAATCTCATTCATCTACCCAACCTCCTCCTCCTCATGAGTCCATCTGTCAGTGTGTATAATCCAGTGCAACAGCAAGTATGAAATTATTTCTGACAGTGAAAAATTTACAATTGAATTGTTTGAATTGAATCAAAAGCGTTGTTTGTTATTGCGGGGACCTACTACAACTGTCTTTTATGAAGCGCTTATAAAATGTGACAGTGTATACATGCTTTTTAGCTGTGTAATGTAGCATAATGTTCCTATCATCTAAACACGCTATCCACTATGTTTAGCTTGCTAGTTTGCCTCAGGGCTACATATTTGTAGCGCTCAGCCTTTTGCTCATTTCCTCTCACCAGCTGACTAAAGTACAGCTGTGAGGTGTGAGACTTTGACAGCAAACATGCGGGCAAACGTTTGAATCTGTGACCTTCAATTGTAGTTATTACTAATGTGTCATGAGGGCATGAAGAAAAAAAAAAAAAAGAAAGCTTAAGAGACACAGCTGTGATTAGAAGATTACCAAGCAACCCTTCCTCTGTTGGCCTGCTTCAGCGGTCAAAGCTCAAAGCACAATGCTTTTTAAGAGAGATTCAGTGTTTCCTGATAATCAAAAGACTCACAGTCACAGTTCAATCAACAACAATATTAATAATTCATTTATCATTTTACTTTATTTTGAAATAGATTCTAGCAGCATGACTCTATGTATGTCGGTCGGCCTCGCACTTAAGTTGCGACTGAAACATCTTCTGTAACTCTCGGGTGTCTTGTTATGACATATTGTACAGATATTTATGGTGTTTAGAAGTCTGGTGTTTGGTTGCCATTGTGACAAATCGACTGGATGGATTGACAAGAAACATGCAGACAATGTATCCTAATGTATTCTCAGTTATGGTTTTGGGTATTGGATCGATTGCCATGAAAGAGGTTGTTGTTGTTGACATATGGGAACTTCAGTCTTCTATTACCTTGAATAATGACCAAATACCTGAAAGACTACAGACATTATCATCAGCCACAGCTCTCATTTGTGTTTAGTGAGAATGATAGCATGTTAGCAGTCTGACACGCTGAGGTTAGGTGATGAATGTGGCAAACGTTACCACCTCAAATTAGCATTTTCGCTTTATTTTTGTGAGCATGATTGCTCGGTGAGTATGGTTGTAGACTCTTCCAATTCAAAAACATCTCTGGTTCTGTCTTCTCAGATGTGCAGAATATGTGTTGGTTTCCTCAGTCTTCTCATGTTCAGCTGAATGCTTTTGGGTTTAATAAAGTCAGCTTGAGCTTTGTAAGAGTATAATGGACATTTTTAGCTATTTTCTGACACTTTATGGACCGAATAGATTGTAAGGAAGAAAGAACTTATGCACATACTGTATTGGAACTTTGAAATACAAACACAAAAACATTTATTTGTTTTAAATAGTGATACAGGAATAAATAGCCATCAAAATATGATTTGAATAATATGAATAAAAACCCTCACCTTAAATGGCCTCTGTTATGTTCTTCAGCTAGGCCAACAGTTCCAGCCGACTGACTCTAAAACCCAAACACAACTTGTCACCTTCCTTTGAATTCTGCCTAGAAAGTTTAGCTTTCTTTTCTCTTTAAGTTCTCTTTTTGAAAGTAATCACGCCATTAGACATCTGCCTTTGCCTCTGTGTGGAAACTCAAAAAGAACATTATCCTTTCAGGTTCATTAATGTTTTACCAGAGGGGGTATTTAGGCTTGTATATATCTCTAATGACTACACAAGCTCGCCATAGGGCATAAGCAAGTAATACATTAAAACTTATGTCAAGCATACATCGTGCTCCTTCCCATTCGTTTCTTAAATTCAATGAAAAATCTTGTGTAAGAGTGCCAAGTTCATCCGCCCCTCTCCTCACAGGGGAAATATACTTCAGTCCCATAGACACAATTGACATGGTAGACTTAAAATGCCCTTAGCGGAGGTGAAATTGGAATCGCACAAAGATGTTCAGTAACCTCCACATCCAACGTCAAGGTCTGTTCGAATTTGGCTATAAAACGGAAAAAGCTTTTTTTTTTTTTTTTTTTTTTTTGGCATAATTTTCACAAAGTTACTCTCTTTGTCCCTTGAAATAGCCTCTCCCCGGGATCAGGTTGCCATGTGACAGACAGACAGTTGGGTTGTTCCGAGTCCTTCAGAAAATATTAAACATCACTCCGACACAGCAAGGACAAAATAAGTGTTTTTCCACTTGTTTTATTGATGAGATGCTGATTTGAAAAGACAAAGGCTGTCGGAGAGTTTGCAGTTTGGTAGGACAGCCACTGAATTCTGACATGCTCCAATGATCACATCTAGTGAAAAGAGTCTGTTTCTAACAAGATGTAAAGAGCCGACTTTGCTTGCTGCTCTGCAAAGACTTAGCTTAATGCCAAGATTACAGCTAACATACTCACAAAAACACTGTTAACATGCCTATTTTAGGTGGTAATGGTTGCTATGTTTATATGTATTCCATAACTTGAGCCTCCAAATCAGATCTTTAATTTTTTGTTGAACAAACCTTTGTCTATGTTTAGTAATCACTTTCCTACCTTGCCTGTAACCGTGCGTCAGTGATAATGATGAATGGTCAGCAGTCATGATTCTTCAGTCTCCCCTTATCCAAGTGGATCAGTAACCCAGCACAGTGGGCTTAGATGGCTTATATTGAAATAGCAGGTATTGTTTGGCTCTGTGTGAATTACCAATCTGTTAATAGCCGTCTGTTTGATCTAGAATGAGCTGAGATTTAGTTAGAGACGACAGTCTGATGCTGCTGTGAGTTACTGTATGACTCCAGCAGCCCTGCTACTCGAGACAGCAAGCCCTAACTGTCACAGCATCATTCAGCTATTTACCACACTGACAGTGAATATTTATATATCTTATATGCCTCAGATCTCAAAAATATACTGAAATTTATATCAATTTACATTTATTGTTATCATGAATAAAAGCTACTTTTTATAGGCTCAAATTCTATTCTTCTTCTTCTTTACAGTTGAATATTGTGAACTGGAGATCTAGATTTAAATGTGTATTTGTTTTACTGTTTTTACAGTTATGTGAAAGTCTGATAATACCATCTTAGTTTATCTTGTTAGCATGCTACCATGAGCTAATTATCTAGGCTGGTCGTCTGCGTTAAATGTAACAGAAGTGGTTGAGATATTGCGGAGATCGAAGTGGTCGACAGAGCCCAGAAGAATGCTTTTAACCAAAGTGGGAAACAGAGGAAATGCACAGGCTTATTGTTAATGTGTATGTTCATATGATCATCACAAGTAATTACATACTTAGCTCATGCATAATGCATTTCAGAATAAGCTTTTACTTTAACGCTGATGCATGTAATCCCTGGTCTGTAATGAAGCCATCAGTTATTAACATATTCTATGCTTGGATGATTTAGATTTTTTTTTAGTATTTCCATTTGCAAAGATTGTTGGGTGATCTAAGAGTCCCATATCTGGGGAATAAAAAATTCATACAACCGTAGATTACATAATTTAAAAGCTTTTTTGGGTACCTTTGGTTATCTTAAAATACAGAGATTACCATTATAAAGTTATGACTTTGCAGGTGTCTTATTGCCATAAAATCTGCCTTTCAGGAGTAAGAAAATGATAACACAATAAGTGTGTGCATGTGCATGTGTGTGAGATTGAGCTGTTTCTACCTGTCAGCTGGCTTCTCCATGTAGCTATTAGTTCTGCTTGATCAGTTTATTCGTGACTTGCCTAATAAATATTTTCTCACCAGTAGCCTGGTATTAAAATATGAGGATTAAACATTGAAAGCTAATTGTTCCCTCTTACAAAGCTGCGAACTGCATGTCATGTATCACTCTAAAATCAATTTATTATGAGCAGATAATGCACTCAGCAACAAGTTGCTCCTTATTCTTTCAGATCTTGGCTCGTAATCATCAGATTCAGACATTCTCTGCAACAAATTAATCCAAGTGATTACCTATACACTGCAAACAGGAAGTGATTACAGCCAAAGCAGCATGACTTTCCGTGATGCAGATGAAGAAACTGGATAGCTCAATGTATGGAAATAGGCCAAGGTAGCTTTTTATATTTTTATCAACAGCTTTCTCTTTGTTTTTCACACTTCAAACCAACTGTATTTACATTTGGGCATCCTCCCATTATGTGTGCTGCCTCCTTAAAAGAGTATGGCTCAGTGAGCTGTTATTGTCCATCTCTTCTCGGGAGGTTCTACATCTAGAAGTGAAATTACAGATTGCAAACCCCTCGCCTCACTCTGTTCTTCCAGGTGTATAGTAGAAAGTACAGTCTCCACTAAACTTGCGAAAGTCCAGTCGAGAGCCAGTGTTTGGTTTGTCCATTCTGGGTTGCTGTCTTTCTTTCTTTTTTCTAATGTGCTCCCAATCCGTGAAGGATGGTAATAACAGGTTGGTTAGGCAAGCAGCCAAAGCTTTTAGACTGACCCCGTATGTCTTTTGTTGATTGGTTCAGCGGAGGTTTGACCAAAGCTTGTGTGGTTTGGTGGTCCATGAGGGTGCTCCAGCTGTCTGAAACATCCCCCCTACTTACTTTAAACCTGCTGCAGCATTTTTAGGGGCACATATCCTACTGCCATCTCAACTGTCAGGCTTTGGAGGAAGAGCATGACGCAGAGGCTTACAGCCACTCTGAGAAAACAGTAACACAGTGGGGTTTCTATTCTGGTAGCTTCCATGCACTTCATTCGAGTCAAGCCATATCAGTTTTATTTATATAGAGCAGAATCACAAATTAAATACGTAAAGGGGCTTTACAATCTGTACACTCTGTCCTTTCACGGTTTATATAAGGAAAAAAAAAACAGGCAGAAAAAGGAAAGAAACCAGGAAGACCAACAAGGATTTCTCTTCAAGGATGACCAGACATGCAATAGATGCCATGAATACAGAACAGATAAGCAAATCACAATAAAAACAAATGTTGACTACAAATATACAAATATGTGTAGATTGTCAAACATGAGTGTAGATGAATTCTAGCCAGTCTTTTTGTCTCTGATAAAAAAAAAAGATCTTTTTCTATTATCCAACTAAAACCCACACTCACGCTAGTTATGTGCCCAAGATATAATTTAAACTACAAGAAGCATGTACAGGAGAAGTGGGTGTCTGATTTCCAGTAAAAAAAAATATGTCATTTCTTCACAAGCTACAAATGTGCATGACACAGAAAAAAGCTTGAGTGCCTTTCTTTAGAGCGATTCCTCCCCTTGGGCTGTTCCCTTTATAGAAGCCATGAGTGTGTGTCAAAATGCCACAGAGGGAACAGATGACTAAACAAAGACATTCAGTACAGTTTGTCAAACATGTATTTGATTTCTAAACTTTTTAACTTTGTATATAGTTTACATTTATTTCATATGCAGCCTAACACAATGACCTAATTTTCCTGTAGCAATTCAGAGGCCATAATTAGATGCATAACTAATCCCTGAAAACAAAGAGATTTTTTAAAATAATAATAATACTGGACAGGTTATGAGTTAATAGGCTTTCATTTTAAGCAATGAAGTGCTAATTAATGCCAAAGTTAAGAGTCAAATCTTCATCTGTATATATAAAAGAGTCATCAGAGTTAAATTGGAACAATAGCACCTGAAAGCTTTTACCCAGTGGAATGAGTTTAATTACTTTGTGAGGTATGAGTGACTCGTGAGCTGCCATAGTGTTGGCTTTCAGTGCCTCCTCAGGATAAACCTCCCAAAGACGTACACTAAGTAATCCAGTCATTTTTTTTGAGCTTGTGCTGATAATGCCAGAGAACCAGAGACTTTGTTTTGCTTTGAAAAGGATCAGCACCTCTGACAAAACGTATAACAGAGCGAATATGACAAGGACGGGGTGGTATTATTATTTATTTTATTTTTTTATTTTTTTGAAGTGGTTTAGCTGCCACGTTGTGTTTGATCAAACGTGGGTCAATCGAGGGCTTGGGAATAGTTACATTTTAATGTTGTGATGGTGGCATGTTAGTGTTGACAGGTGAGACTCACTGGAAACTTAACGCTTCGTGATCCGAACCACAGGTCATCTGATTCACATATAGGACATTTTTGAAAGCTGGAGGCACTCAAATTATTTCTCCACAGATAGACTGTTTGACTTTTCCATTATACTGCACAGAGGGAGCGCTTTGTGTGTTCTGTTATGTTTTGGGGCAGTCATAATTTCGGCCATTCCTTTTCTAGCTAGATTTCCAATGTTCCTATTTGCCCTTTGAAGAGCACACTTTTCCATCTGAGACAAAAAGGACAAGGGTCACTGAAACACATGAAAGAGATAAGATGCAGGCCTTTAAATGGTAAGAACCGACCTGACAATGTAGAAAATACCCCAATAACCCCAAAACTAGCTAAACAAGCTAGTTTTGTTGAATAACTCATCCTGGAAAATACTTTCCATTGGTGTCTTTCCACCTAATTTATAGTCAAGGTTACATATAAGGTTATATAAAGTATCATGGCAACATACAGAGCCCCTAAAGTCCTGTATTGTAATATATTGTTATCTGTATGCTACTCTAACAAGATAACACCTGGCACCTTCATTACCTACAATGCAACTTGACGACAGACAGTGTTATGATACCGGCAGTTAATGTGATACCCTCAAGCAGAGATGACGAGCAGGCTACAGAGGTCTTGTAACCTCATTTTTTTTCTAACTCCACACCCCCAGATTATTTTTTTTCTCATTTTTTTTGTGTTAACTTGTCGTCTTCAGGCCCAAATGATTCAAGTGACATTGTCTGAGCCATCACATTTCGAGCAGCTTCCACCAGCGACTTTATGCAACTCCCTTTTTTTTTTTTTTTTCATGTGCAATCGTACTTTCTCGAGATCAAAACAGATTTTGATGTGTGAGGTTGATGGAGATCCCTTTTTAATGTATATTCAAATGTCAAAGCTTTCAGCCTGCTACTTTTATGATTCATTACTGGCTTGAATGAACTTAAGGAAAGCTTTAGCAGAGGTTCAAGGCAGACGTTATTCTTAAACGCTTTTGCTACTTACTAACAGAGAGCATCAGTGGTCATGATGAAAGCATAGATTTAAAAATGATCCATGAATATTGAAGAAATCAATAAAGCATGTAGTTCTTTCTACAGCCTAAGACATTCTTATTCAACAAACGGGTACAGTACAGCCATCTAAAATTGCTTGCTGGGTCGTGACAAAGCCCAGGCTAATCTCTCTTATCCCTGCTGGGTCTCTGCTCTGCACTAAGTTGGTGTGTGATCCCCCTTTGTTGACGTGGTGAATGCTCCTAAGCACCGTCTGGAAACCAGTTGCAATGTTTTACCCACCGGGAGGTGTAATGGTTTACCATTGTGCATGATTCACTTGTCAATCTATGATAATTGCTAATCTTAAATTACGGTGCTTTTGGGAAACACCTTATGAGAGAAGTCTTTTTGATCGTCTTAGCCTTAAAATGCGTCTGGGAAATGTGGCCCAGTTTAATAAAATGGTTAAATATTCATGATAACTACATTATTTAATACATTTTCACTAGAATAATTGTCATATCATCATTTATTATTAAATAAATATTTAAGCTACTTTCCCATCATCCTGAGTTTTGACAGTATGTTGTCATATTGTGTTTGCATCCCCTGGACTGGACTTGATATCCTCACTTGCCCTCGGATGTCTGTATATATGACATGGCAAATTTGCTCTAGTTCTTGCCGCTTAAATGAAATATCAAACCGCAATGAGCTTTGAGATTCCCTTGCTGTTATGATATGGCCTAGTTTACTCTGTCCCAGGCTCATGAAATGAAATTTCAAATGGCTTGAAGGAAATGCAGCTGTAACTGGCTCAGGTGTGAGGCTCGCATGAGCCGTTTTGATCACTCAACTTTGAGTTATTATAGCCTTTCATCTTTACTACAATTCGAAACTCATCCTAGTAGAAAGCTACAGCTTTATTGACTATTCCACAAAGCCACTGAAACAAGTGGGTAATTTGTAATAAGCTGTGAGGGAGCAGGAGCTCGGTGCATTGAGGAGGCGCAGCAGTCATTTTTTTTTCTTTTCTTTCCTTTTTTTTTTCTTGTTCTGTGTCCATCAATCAAGAAGCTGTCATACTGGCTCCGAAGTAACACAGAACCAAAGAGACAGATGACAAACTAAAGCACAGAGCAATCAAACACCAGACGAAGAACGGCAGGCTTACACAACCTTTAAGTGAAAAATGTTGTACTGTGGCGTTGTTGCAGGTCCCATGGTTGGTAGCACAGATACAATGAGCTGAAAGACAAATGATAAAGCTCAGCAGCAGTGAAGACGCACACTATTTGGCTTGTCCTCCAGATTCGTTCTGAGAATTTATTATTAATTTATTTCATAATTAATAACTGAAACCTTTCATAATTGAAGAAACACTCCACAAACCAAAACGCCCTAAATTCATGTAACTCAAATCACTTCTTCCTCATTTATCTCAACAAATAAGCTTCCGATCTTCTAATCCTTCAACAGTATGATGTTTGTTTGCACGTACATATTTGTGCATCCAAGAAAAGCAAGAAAGTTGGCAGGGTGGCGAGCGGAGGAGGTGGGCAAACCAGGTGGGAATTACACATTTCTTTTGTCTCTTTATGCATCTTCACACACCGTGTGGTCCTGTGTTGTTCTGCTTGCAGCATTGTTAACGCCTGCACATGACAGATTTATCCCTTAAACTCAAGAGTGACTGAGTCATCTTTATCATTTAACTGTGTAAATTGAATGCACTGTAAAGACAAATGTGAGGAGAATGGCGTCATGATGCGAAATGCACAGATGGTTAGTCAGAAATGTGCTCTCCCTGCACCAGTGCCCTGTATTAGTCGTGCATCACTGAAAGAGCTCACAGGGACAAAACTCACAACCTGCTCCCCTTCCCCTATTTCTGCACCATCACTGCGTGTTTCACAAACACAGTGTGATATTTGCCTGGAGAGACTGAGAACTTTTGATCTGGAAAGCACTTTGCACTTTAATATTAGCTAAGACAACTTTGAGGTGCAATATTAGTTTTCGTGAATTTGTTTGCAGAGATGATATGTGAGGCTAAATATAGTGTCCCTCCATCATGTTTTGAAAATAAAGGTGTAAATTAAAAGAGATCATTGACGACACTAAATCATTAGAGTGGCAGATAACATCCACACTCTGAGGTTGTCACTTCAGATGTTGCAGACTTACCTGACTGGAGGGATTTTAGCCGTTGATGACATGAAGCATTTCCAATGTCCTGTTGATTCTGTCATGCATAGTGTCCCCAGAACGGTTGCAATGACACAAAACGCTTGTGATTGTTTGTCTGCACGGATTTCTTTTAATAATTCTGTTGGGAGGAGGAAGCGAAATTTGCTCACACACATTTGGAAGCGATTAAGAAAAGACGTATTTACTAACTCTTTTAGAGTGGTCCAGACATTTTGATACGTGTACAGCACATACAAAGAGGACAATGTAAATCTCTGTAATAAATCCCATTATTGTGCAAAAGATGTTGTTATATATGCTGTTGTGTTGCACTGGATTGTATTCAGCACGATATAACAACAGAAGCAGCTTTGAAAATTAGCATAGAGTTGAATCAGCACCTCTCTGACTGCACTGAACTGCATTACAATGTACAAGGATTTCCATTTTTTTCTTGTTAGTCAGCGTGCACCAACTAACTCAATATCATAACGGCTCCTAACTAATACCATTTGTCATGATTATCCAGTGAAAAGAAGTAAATTGGAATTTACTTCACAGATGATACAATCAAAAACACAAACCCTGAGTCTACGGTTTATTTGTCTGATTAGTTTATGTTCACATCATGCATTACACAATTTCCCTTCGGGGATTAATAAAGTATTTCTGATTCTGATTCTGAGACATTAGCTGCCACGTCATGGTTGCTTAGACAGAACAAGAGCTCTCTAAATGCCACATGACAACTGATCAATAAGCATGTTGAGGCAGTTTCTTCACAAAGTCAAGCAAACAACCACAGTGTGCTTCAGAGTGTATTGCAATTGACTGTTCTACTACGTCTCGGGGGATCCACGTTCCAGTCATTCAAGTGCTTCAGTGATTTAACCGCATTTGATTTACCACTGCGATGAACAGCCCTTATTCAAACGGCCGAAAAACTGGGATTTTCCTTCAAGAACACCACTACAAAGTATTGTCTAGTGATAATACAGCAAGCGTCAAAATAAAACATTATGATCCCGTTTGAAAGGATCTTCTTCTACTTCTCTAATGTCTCACCCACGAGCTGTTTTCTTCTCTCTGCTCCCCAAAATACAAATGTGACATTACGTAACATTAATTTGAATGCAAAGGATTTTACCGCCCTAAGAGTCTCTGTAGGCATTTCTAATGTATCCTCACTTCCATTATTGTTTTGGTGCCGACATGGATCATTGAGTCAGGATGAGTGAATATAAACATTGCAGTCCACACCTGTGTGAGATTTGTCTAAAGCGCTAATCCCCAACGAGGGGGAAAAAAGTATTATGGACCTTTTTTGAGCCCTGAGACAAACATTATGAAAGCACTTATTTAGAGTTGAATATGTAGTATGTACTGGAGGCCCTGACCTTTGAAAATATTGTGTTGGAGTGAATCTATTCTTTTTAAAGCTTTTCTGAAAACAGCATGACTCAGACACTTGTAGCCTCTGACAGCAGCAAAATCATGATTAATGTGAGTTTTCATGCACAGTAATAAAAAAAGCCAAATGAATGATGCATATCTCGGTAGAAGAGTGGTTGAAGTGTCTTGCCATAACAGGATAGAAGAAAATAAACTTCACCCATATATTGCTGCTCTGTTTCTGCCCTTCTCTTTATGTCTTTCAGTGTTAAAGAGATAAAGGGCCGTCTGAATGTGAGGTGAGGAGCTGCAAAATGAAAAAAAATTCAGTTCAAAGTTGATTGCGGAAAGCAGGTTTTAAAAGATATGCAAATAAACCGACAGAGTAAGAGGCTTTGCATTTCCATGAATAAAAAAAGTGTATTGCTGCATTGGTATTCTGCGTTAAGACTCATAGATAGTAGCCCTCAAATTTGAACTGAGCTCTGAAGAAATTACAAGCATGGTTTAGCTTGCCTTCTTGGCAAACATTTCACTATAACCTTACCTCAACAAACAACTGGCTCGCACTAATACCGACTCCACTCAATTCAGCGTCTGATGTTGAATACAGATGGACGGACAAATCGAGCTCAACAAGTATTTGAAAACATCATTGATGTTTGCAACAATGCAACAGTTTTATTGTTTTCTCAACCGTGCTCCTAACTCTTTTCTTGCAGGGAGTGCTTACAGGGAATGCATGGATAATGGGACGTGGGCGTTGAAGAGCAATTACTCCAATTGTGAGCCCATTTTGGAGGAGAAGGTTAGTGTGGTGTCGCAGGAGCAGGAGCAGGAGCAGTCCTGCTATTTTTTTTCATTCTGCGAGCAATCTGTTAACTATCTTTGATAAATGCTCGTCACAGTTTCTCATCATTACACTAGAGATGTAGCAAAGCAAATGTGTTTTGATCGCTTAATGCTTATTGAACTGGATTTTCTATTTTCTATCTAATGCAGTACAAGTGCAGAACAATTATTTCCAGACAACTTAATACATTAAGCATACTCTTATCAGTGTTCATACAAACAAGAGGCTGTTAACTGTAAGACTGATGAATGTGAGGAGATTTTGGCCTGATTACCTCACATCATTTCTCCTGATTATGTGTATTTCTGGCTCTTGCTCTATTTTCTCAGATAATTTTAAGTCTGACATCTGAAGTGTGTCAATGACATTTGCCTCCTCTTGAGCTGAACCTCCAAACAATGAACCGTTCTGTTCGTATATTCATGTATTCCTCATCTCTTCTCTTTGATCTCTTCTGGGGTTACATTAAAGAAGTAATTCACATGTTGTCTTTGCAGAGAAAATACCCAATGCATTATAAAATAGCGCTGATCATC
Source organism: Protonibea diacanthus (assembly GCA_028641955.1). Classification (NCBI taxonomy): domain Eukaryota; kingdom Metazoa; phylum Chordata; class Actinopteri; family Sciaenidae; genus Protonibea; species Protonibea diacanthus. Next base: position 16,063,816 of record CM053988.1, on the reverse strand, counting down.
AACTACCTAGGCCACTGTATCTCCGTGGGAGCTCTAGTCGTGGCCTTCATTCTCTTCTTGTGCTTAAGGCAAGTACAGAAATAGTACCCATCTAAAAGTGTCCCGTATGCATGAGACCCCATAGAAGACAATCAGGGAAATTATGTCAAATGAATAGAAGTCTGCGGCTTGCCTCAGCTGGAGTACTCAGGCTAAGAAAGACAGAATGTGGATTTCATAACACGCCTTTCTAAGCAGGCGTACCTCTTTTCATGTCCTGGTTTAAACACACACACACACATAGACGCACACACACAACCACCTACGTCTGCTATGACAGAACAGGGCAGATACTAAACAGCCTCAGCCGGGTTGTTCACTATGGTTTGATCGATGTGAGCTTCCCAAGGCAAATATTGATTTCTTCCAGTTGAAACCAAAATAGTAGAAATGGCTGACATTAAATCTCGTTAGGTTTCACGAGACATTCTACGACTGCTTAGTGTTTCCCTCGCAGACGTTTATTCTTGGCAGGGTAGGACCTGACCGTCTTCTGAACCTTAAACTGTCTCTTATAAAGCTGACAAATTAAGTTATTTATCTTTTAGCAGCTGTTTAAAGCATGGCACACCGTATCTGCAGTATAGCACAGAAGTCCTTAAACCCCAAATTCGGCCATAACTCAGTCAGATCTGATTACAGAGGCATGATTTTAGAGTCAGTGTGACACAAACTCTTTGCATATGTGGATATCAGTATCTCTGATGCCTGTTGTGAACAAACCTCCTTAAATGTGCTTATAAGTCGCAGAAGAAAGTCGTTTGATCTTCCATAATTTGCCTGAAAATCGTCACATTTTAAGTTTTCATCATTATAGAAAGGAACTGCTAATTGTGAATTCAGCATAGTTTTGAACCTTGTGAAATTTATTTTTGAGAAAAACAAAGTTGAGTGCCGAGTGTGTGCATGTACTGTTGGAGCCTCTATCTGTGACACGACTCGCACAACTTGCTTACAGATAATAAAAAGACAATATGTCCGCTAGCATTATTAGAACTGTCTTGCTTTACTCAAACTGCACTCCCTCTGTCAAAGCACGGTAATGACATGTGTTTTTCATCTGGCTTGTGTTACAGGAGTATACGGTGTCTTCGAAACATCATCCACTGGAACTTGATCACCACCTTCATACTGAGGAATGTTATGTGGTTTTTACTTCAGTTGATCGACCACAATATCCATGAAAGCAATGAGGTAACAGTGTTGGTTCACCGTACTGTACGCTCCACACACATAAGAATATATTCCTTATATGAAGCCGTCAGAAGTTGAGCTATGAACAGTTTTATAGCAAGAAAAAGTCCTTAACCTCTGTGTTTTCTCTTTCAGCCTTGGTGTCGATTGATTACAACAATATACAACTACTTTGTGGTGACAAACTTTTTCTGGATGTTTGTTGAAGGATGCTACCTCCACACAGCCATTGTAATGACTTATTCAACTGATAAGCTCCGGAAGTGGGTCTTCCTTTTCATCGGCTGGTGTGAGTATTCTCATGTTGACAGTGCATTAGTGACCACTTACTGTAGCTCTTGGTTGTGTGGTTTTGTGCAACACACTGCGCTTCACACTTTGGTACACTAACAGTATTTTTAAAGGATGACGTGTTTACTTGTATGCACCGTGTTGCACAGGCCACAAAACCAAATTTCAGCCACAGTTTAATTCGATTAGTCTATGAGTTGGGTTCATTTTTTCACCTTTGAAACAGTGGATGACAGAACAATCTCATCTCAAGGTCTGTTATTCAAGAGCTTTCAGTCGCACGATCTTTATCGATAGATGGTGGATTTTTTTCTCAGTTGTTATGGAAGTGGAAATTTATAGTTTGGTTCCAAATAGTCCGTCTTTTCCTTGAAAACAGTTGTTGAAAAAAATCGCACCACAAGGTCCATTCAGTGAGCGTTCTGGACCTTTTAATCATGTCATGTGATAATGTAAATGTATTAACTGTGAATGTACATGAGTACATTTTTGACCTAAGAGATGCAGTGTTGTAGTACTCAAAATCTGTCTTACTGTGACTGGATGACCACCTCTAAGTAGGCTATATACTGTCTGATCTTCATCTTGACTTGGTCTCAACCCCTCAAAGTTTTTGTCTTGTCTCCGTCTTGATACATTTTGGTCTTGACTTCGATGGCCTTGACTACAACACTGAATAGATGCTAACATCTGTGTTGATATCTTGCTGTTTGCACTGAAAGGTTTCAGAATTGCACATACTGTTCAGGTAGTCAGAGCAGATTTTCTCCACTGTTTTAAACAGAAATCAGATTGTGAGTCAGCTGGACCACACGATCGTATTGCCATTTCTCTCCAGTTCAAAGTAAACATTTGCTTGAATGGAAGCAGAAGTGAAGTCTGGTCAGCGAGTGAAGCAGCTGGAGACCTTTTAGTGCTTCGAGTGCGAAGGCTTTGATTTCATAAGAGTGCAGAAATGCGGTGAAGTGTGGAAAATGTCTGTTTTTGTGTTTGACATCCAGTGATAGAATGAGTTGGTAGTAGATGTCCCGCCATGACCACATAAATTATCTATGCTCACCTTGAGTTACAGTAAGCGATTCTGAAAAGCATGAAAATGCGCATGGAAACATGCCTGTATGCTTCCCTGATACATACATACTGTACTTAATGTAGGTCACACAGCCAAGCTTTAAGAACAACTGAATAAATCAACAAATAGATAACCAGCTGAGGAGCAGATAACATATGATTGGTAATGACGTGTGGATGACATGATCGGGAGTAACCAAAGGCAGATATCACTCATATCAATCTTGTTTTAATGATCTAACATGATTATTGTTATTATGATGATTATGATGGTTTTCCTCTTTGAGGAAGGTGAACTCATCAGTTCCTGAAATTCACCAAGCATTCCTGCAGGTGTAGATTAAACTTGGTTTTTGTTTTAATCCAATATATCTACGCAGCAACAAACCCCACAGGCTGAATTTTCATTAAAAATAACATTTTAATCTTGATTTAATCTTGATTGATGTATGATATTCCTTCTGCGAAAACAATGCAAGACAAATCAGCAAGAAAAAGTAGAAACAGGTAGTGTATGGACTATAACGTAAATACATTTAAGAATGAAGAATAATCTGCACAAATTCACCCGTTCTTTCATTTTTACGAGTGCTGCCTGGTGGAGAGAGATTAGATTTCTCATTGTGTCAGTGATATAAGTCTTGAGAGATGTTTAATTAGAAGTCATTAGGAAATGATGGAAGTGGGGCAGATTAAATCTGTCTTCCACCAGAGGCCTGGTGTTAGCTGAGATCCAAATAGGTTCAGACCTTTATTTTTTCAGCACCATTGAAAGTCATTTCTTCTGGTCGTTTCACCTTCATGAAACATCTGATCTACTTTGTCTAAGTACTTACAAAACTTCACTATATCTGGTCTGCTTTCTGTCGCTGCGATGCCAACACATCTGATTTTTGTACTCGCTAATGATTTTTAGCTGGAAGATGTTTTGCTCAATTAGCTTGTCGGCTTGCTGGCAGGGTGAGAAAGTCAAGACTGAACTGCTTGTTTAAAAGGAACAGACTTTCCTTGAACTGCAGACCCCAGCTTTGGGGTAGCAGTGTGATATCCCAAATGATTTCTTTTCTTTCTATATTAGAATGCAAGGAAGAGCAGCAAAAAGGTTATGATACATCACAGTGTCTATACAATATGATAAATAGAAGCTATGAAACACAGACTGCATTCACATGAAAACAAAACCATGAGATTAAAAAGTGAAAAATAAATCTCTGTTGCATGTTCATTTGTTTTGCAGAGAAGAGGACAGCACGGCGAGTTCAATTGGTTTTATTTCATCACGGACAATTCAAGCACACTTTTTCTTTTTAAAGTCAGACTTGATAAAATAAAATCCCCTGAGGCAAGAATGCAGACATGCTCTCCTCAAAACGTGCCACTATGACAGCAACTAGAACACTTGTGCTGATTTTGACAGATCACTGTTGATCTCACTGTAGATCAAATGTGGTCAGTATTCAGCAGAAAGAGCTGCGGTGCGCCCAAGTGATGGATGGAGAATTAAACGTACGCTGTTTTTCTAAAATACGTTTTGATTTATATGATTTCATACACATGGCACGCATGTAGTACGATGAGTATTAGAGCCAGGCGTAACAATAAATCAGAGAAAGAGGATTTTTTTTTTGTTTATGATGAGAATGAAGTTGACAGAAGCTTAAACCTAACGCATGTACAGTTTGACTTCTTTCTCAACATTTCAACTTTATTTTTGAAATGCAAAATAAAAGTCTTCGTCCTCTCATATTTTCTAACTGGTTTATTCAGTTATCTAAATCTTACTCATATTATTTTAAGTATTTCTTAAAGTATACTCTTCACTGGGGCAACATTGAGCGACCAACGTTTCTCCAGGTCTGAGAAGACCAGCACACATTACACAACATTTGTTTTTCAGTTACATGTACATATTATTTCTCTGCTGGACCCCTGTGAGGGCAGCAGCTGTGTTAGTGATGTAATACTGTGAAGCCTTGTTTCTTCTTCTTTTTTTTTTTTTCCAAGATTGTACTTTGTAGCAGCAGTTATGTAGTCTTGTTATTTTTCCCCGTTTTGACGATGCTGCACATCGTTATATGCTTCTGTTCAAAGTTCACTCTGTCATTTTACACCTTCATTATTCTGACCTCGACTGCTGCACAAAAGAAAAGCTTTCTGTAGTTGGGTTACCAAAGGACTGGATTACTCTGTGAAATAATTCATTCAATTTCTATTTTTTTAAAAAACAATGCTAAAAACAAACTCATTTCTTTATTCCAGGTATACCATGTCCTATAATAGTAGCCTGGGCCATAGGAAAGCTGTATTATGAAAATGAACAGTAAGTATCCAAAATCAAACACACAGTCATAATCTGGGATAGTCATTGCTTCGCTATTTGTCTACGCTCATGGACTTGTTTTATTTATTTTTATGTTTTTTGTAAAGTTTAAATAACTTTCCTGGCATCTGCCTGCATAGCATGCTGTCGAATCTGGTGCATCTATATTAACCAATGTGCACAGTAAACATACTGAAATGACTTCTTCTTATATTTCCTTGAATGTCTTGTTGAATTCAGTGGTGTTGATTCTTGTTTTCCTTTGTCAACAGATGTTGGTTTGGTAAAGAACCTGGAAAATATATGGACTACATTTACCAGGGACCAGTTATTCTTGTGCTTCTGGTGAGCAACAACACAGAGAGTCATTGCACCGTACATCCGCTGTCATTAGTTTCACGCTATTTGTGCGCTCATTTTACACTGACATAAGATTTATTACTAATGCCTACATGTAGGTGTAAACTGGTGAAAGAAATACAGCCTGAAGGGGAAATGGTTTTATAATGAAATCCATTTTCAACCTGCATCTAGCCTGTTGGTGGAATTAATCTTCCTGATGGGTTAAGGTATTTCCACCAAAAGCGTATTCATAGCAATGTATCCACTAATGGTTATGTACAAGCTGTTACCAGCATACAGTAGTGCAGTGACCAGTCCTGATTTGTATGCTCATCTAACACTGTCTTGTAGAGAAAGGAGGTGGCTTTGACTTGTGTCGCTATCCCTCCTGCTCAGCATTTAATGAGCAGTCTGTTCCCAGCAGAAAATTGCTCTCGTATTTCAGTGTAAGCCGCTAGCGCTGGGTTCAAAACTAATTATTTTGTTTTTCTGTTTTTTTTTTCTCTTTCCTAGATAAATTTTGTTTTCCTCTTCAACATAGTGAGAATTCTCATGACCAAACTAAGAGCTTCAACCACATCTGAAACAATACAATACAGGTGAGTTGCGTGGACGATTGTGTATGTAAATGATGCTCCTTCTTCTTCTGTTTGCTCCTTCCAAGGACGGCGTGCAGTGTTTTAAGGCAGCGAAGAAGAAGACACATTTTTAGCATCAAAGCAGCTGAATTAGAAAGCGGACTAATTTTATCCTTTGCAATTAGTGTCAGTGTTTATATTCTGATTTCATACAAATCTGTGAGCTTGATCCCCCAAATAGCCTCCCAGAGAGAAGATATATTTGGGAATGAAATGATCAAATGTAAATGACAATGAAATTAAATCACTGCCAACTACTGTAATAGAAAAGATCAATTATTCTTTTTGATTTTGCTGTGCCGCTCACAGGCTAAGTGTTGCCTGTAATTGCAATAACTGTTGGCAGATCCCTAAAAAACCTGTTTCTGTTACTTGAAGCAAGTAAATAATCTTTTCAAGTGTGGATATAGTTCCCTTCTAATCCTATACACACTTATTATTTGTGTTTGAATCTGACTCCTGCAACATTTCCTTGTTTCCAAGTTTCATTGCTTTTGTTTCAATGATTGGTTTTGGGTTTGTAGAGAAGCAGTAGCAGTAGAAAGGATTTTGGACTAAAAAAAAGTCCAGACAAACAAATTGAGTGAGCACATGGAAGATAAAGTGTGTGACGAGTTGTGATAAGTGAGTAAATACAGAGATTTGGTTTGTGCCTGAGAGGGGACAGCTGTGTGCAGTCCTGCTTCATGTTGTTATCTTGTGCGTCTGACCGCTAAATTGTGCAAGTGTTTTCTCATCTTTTACTTTAAGTGTATTTTTCTCCTTCAGGGATGATTTAGAGTGTACACAGTGTTTACAGAGTCACTCAGCTCGAGACGATTTCAGTTCAGGATTCTCAGGCTAGAGATGGATTTATGGCTGTCGCGGGACAGATACGCTGACATGAGCCACGCAGATTTAAGTGAATGGAAGACAAGAGCGTCAGACCTAAATATAGAGCAGGATCTCGCTGTCTCAGAACCTTCAGTATTCTGCCTGTTTTACCAGAATTGCATGAATAATATAAACAATGGGGTGAAAGTGACAAGGAAAGATGGGAACCATGGCACAGCATGTCAAGGTTGGGAGCAGAAAACACTTCAAAAATATATCTTTTTATTTAGATCTAGCTCATTACCTCAACTAATTACCCCCAAGAGGGTAATTAGTTGAACTGTCTCAAATGGAAAGTCTGAGTAATGCATTCTAAAAAAAAAAAAAAAAAAAAATAGGAATGCATTTATTACCAAATAGAAATGATGAAAAAAGTTTTGTTTTTTTTGCAATCTGGCCCAAACTTTGTTATTTAAATGGCTAACATTTGATCTATAAAGCATCGGTAATTGATTTATTCACCCACTGCGTGGGCTCAGGAGGTAGAGAGGGTCATCCACTGATCACAGGGTTGGCGGTTTGATCCCCACCTCCTCGTGTGCACATGTGGAAGTGTCTTTTGGCAAGACAGTGAATAACAAAAAGCTTATAAACCTTTGGATAAGACCACTATATAAATATTAGCATTTCTAAAGTGCCTTTGTAGAACAAGGTACCCACATTGCAAACTAGGCTTCATGTCTAATGGAGTGTTGATATGTTGTGAGGCAAAGCAGTGATGTGTGTGTGTGTGCATCTTTTTTTTCAGCAGGCTGCCTCTCACACAGAATCATGCATTTTCCAAAATCATCTCGGGTGAAATCCAAGTTCTTATTATAGTAATTTTATAAATGAGGCTTCTGATGTTCCATCCCTGTCTTCACAGAAAAGCCGTAAAAGCAACGCTGGTCCTGCTACCTCTGCTGGGCATCACTTACATGCTCTTCTTTGTGAATCCGGGGGAGGACGACATCTCACAAATTGTTTTTATCTATTTCAACTCCTTTCTGCAGTCTTTTCAGGTGAGAATAACGAAAAACGAAACAGTGTGACACTGGCCGACGCTCGGAAACCCACACAGACTGTATACAGAGTGAATCATGCTGACTTCTTTAATGTGTGTTATCGCGGGACTGTATCACGTTTTTCAGAATGACTTTTCAGGATGATCCAAAGTAGCATCCTGGCTGTGCTTCCGCACAACATGGCCCTCCCGCCTCATGTTCAGTGCTCTCAGCTGACAGGATTAACAGGGCTACGTGGGCATGATTTTTCCTCTGTGGACGCTTTTTTTTTTTTATATCTTTTTATCTCCTACGCCTAAATGTAAGACTGAATGGGAGGAAAAGGAGATTTCAAGAGCAACAAGAGCAGAGTTACAGCATTTAGCATGATGAAATGGGTTATCAAAATTTTCGTTTAATTTCTTTTTAAATTCTCTGTCTAATGAAGGTGCCATTACATGCTACAGTTGCATTTACTACTCCTAGTAACAGTAATGTGTCTTACTCTGCAGGGGTTCTTCGTGTCAGTGTTTTACTGCTTTCTAAATGGAGAGGTAAGTCACTGGAGCTTTGCGAAAGTCAGTATTCATGAATTTAATTAAACTGTCAATGTGTTTCTTGATATATGATCTTTATAAAGCTCCATGCGGATTTCTTTGATTAGTTTTGTTGTGTTTTTTTTTTCTAACAACGCTCCTAGTTACAATTCTCAAGCAGAAGTTCAAGCAGAGGTAGCATCAGGTAGCTTTGATAAACAGAAAAACTTTCTGTTCAAAAAGTTTCTGTTCCAGCTGTGAAAATGTAGATTTTGTTGACGATGGTTCTTTCATCTATGAAGCAAACTGCTGGAATCCCAGCTCTTTGAAAGTCATTAATGCAATTATTAGAATTATACATTTGTTAGTGATTGAAAAATGAAGGACTGTCTTGCTGCTCTCTTCTAACCATCAAATAATTGAACTCAGGGGTGGAGAAGCAATTATTTTGATGAGGAATTGTGCAGAATTTGAGTCACAGCTTTTCTATAATTAGTTAATACAAGTTAAAGATTGTCATTGGGAGCAGTGACTGTGTGGCTTTAAGGAATAGTTTTCTTAAATGTTGTCTTGAATGTTGTTTACAGTAAATTCTTTGTAAAAACGAAAATATGGATAAATATTTACTGTGAATACACAATACTTTTTAAAGTAGTATTTCTCATGAACAAAAATGATCTTCAATAACTTCTTACATATTCTTTTAATAACCAAATAGTTTGTTTTTAAATCATATCTTGTATTCTATCTGTTCTTTCAATACACTTAAATGCCAAAAGATCTGTTCATATCGTTTTTTAAGTGTCAAGCTAACAGGAGACAGTTAGCTTAGCATAATGACTTGAAACGAGGGGTAACAGCTTGCCCAGTTACAAGTCACAACTGGTTTTTACAGTTTACTTTTTGTTCCAATGAAACAACTGATGTAGGTGAACAAAAGGAGAAAACACAAGTAAAAGGCAAACACAAGATAACATCAGGAAGGGAAGCCGGGAATCAGCTGGGAAGCAAAAAAACAAACTTAAACCTCTCCATCCAAGAGAAGTCCAAACAACAAAAAATACAGAACCAGAATACAGGAGCAGGAAGAAAGTCTGAAACAACGTAGGACTGGGGAACGCAATACAAAACTGAGGAAGGGAATGCAGATGACCTGACAAGGGAAATCAAGGAACAATCAAGGGGAATCAAGGACTGAATACACAAGTAAACGCATGATGATGAGACACAGGTGAAACTAATCAGGATGGAACAGATAATTAAAAGTGCTGGGAAAACCAACAAAGGCAGGAAGTAAAGCCAGAGACACGAGAAGAAGGGGAGAAATACAAAATAAAACAGGAAACACTAGGAGGGAGTCCATGTCTGAAAGGGGATTAACAGTCTCCTGGTTGTTTCTTCATAACATACAAGAGTTTAGTGATATGCATATTGATCATTTGTTCTTCCATGCATATATGAAGCGGTTACAGTAATATCCTCAACATTTTAGGTACGTTCTGCAGTGAGGAAGCGGTGGCATCGCTGGCAGGACAACCACGCCCTCAGAGTGCGAGTGGCACGAGCCATGTCCATCCCGACGTCTCCAACCAGGATCAGTTTCCACAGCATCAAACAGACCACAGCTGTGTGACCAGGGGAGCCGGCAAATAATCTCCTACTTCAGCAGTCCGAGGGAACAGACTTAATCTTTTTGTCCAGTACAAACAATGAAGTGATTTACAGAACAGACTGATTCCTCTAACAAGGCCACAATGTGTCCGGTGTGACTGAAGGGCCAGACAGTTTCTGTTGTCTGATGAGAGTAGCAGCATCTACAAGTACACTTTTACAGCACGCACAGAGTATGAATGGACACATAAAATTCTTGGAGGATTTATTTCCCATACCATACTGTACACGAGGTTCAGGGTTTGAGTTTTAATGGAATGGAATATTTAAAAGACATAAAAGTGGCATGATCATCAAACTGTCACATCACAAAAAGTCTTATCGTCTGATCTTATCGCTGTCATCTTACTGCTTAGCGGTTATCAGTGGAGCTAGATAATCCTACAGGATTTGCAGCAGGATACAAGTGTAAGCATCTGCTCCATTCTTCGGTAGTGGAAGAGAGACAAGGAATACTCGCAATTTAATTAGATACATTGATCAAGATCCACTCAAAATGTTGCCAAAAAAAGCTATTTTCTGTTTAGGATGATGAATATCAAAATGCAAAAAAAAAAAAATGCTCTTTGAGTTAACTGCCCGTTGGCATCAACAGCTGCTTTTGACAGCGAGGAAAGAGGCTTAAGGGAAGAAGAGGGTTTGCCTGAATTAAATATCAAAAACTATACAGTATAAAAGGAAGAAGATTCAAAAGAGGCAATGCTCTCTTGTTAAAAGGGATTAAAAATAATGTTGCAGGATGTGAACAATTGGTATTCACCTCGAAACACATAGTTGTGACATATTCTCGTCAATGTGAGATGATGATTTTATACTAGCAAGCCATTCTAATGGAGCCTTCATGTTATGTCCTCAGAGAAGCCCGAGTCTTCTCCATTAGCTTTGTGTTCTTTTATACCAAGATTTTTCTTGTCTTGTAATGTACTATTGTAAAAATTGTTACAATGCTTCACAAGCTAACCTTCACTTTGTTCCAGATATTTGTTTCAACCATTATTTTTCACTTCCCCTTTGTTGTATTTTACTTGTTTTTCTCCTCAGTGAAGGAAGGGTGTGAACACGAGGCTGGTGGATGAACTGTCCCAAATTTAAATGCTCTTTCAAACAGGTACAGATAATATTAGTACATGAAATATCACATATGGAGTTGGAAAAAGTCATTTATGTAATGTCTAGTACTGGAACTGTCATGCATGGATTTATCATGCAGGCGCAGCGGAAGCAGATTAAATTATTTTGGCTTTATGAAATCCGTGCGGCTTTCTAGTAGTCAGTGTCACCACTAAGCTGTTGGTTCAAAAGAAGAGAAACTTGATGAAGTGAACACCAGTTGCCTGTAACTTGTATACCTGCTCAGGCTGCTCACATAATAATGGGAACAAACATTGATTTATACCATGTAAAATTTTTTAAAAAATGAAGAGGGGGAGGAAATATTATGAAAAGGATTATGAAGAAATTTTAGTATTAAGTCTGAATTATGCTGAAAAGCTTATATTTAATGGAGATGGTCTTCTGTATGTCAGAACAGTATTTCTGGTGGTACAGTTGAGACATTTTTGGATTTCTTAATAAGTGTCAGTTTATTAGGAAGCTACAGCCAGCAGCTGGTTAGCACATCTTAGCTTATTTTAGCTCAGTGTAAAGACTGGAAACAGGAAGAAACAGATAACTTGCTATCTCATGGGGACAACAAGACTTCAGAAAGCCACAGCTCCCGGCCAAGAATGAATGAATTTTGTGACTTTTGTACAGAGACAGGCTAGCTGAGTCCCCTTATTTCCAGTCTTTATGCTAAGCTTAGCTAACAGGCTGCTGGCTGCAGTTTCATGATTAACATCTTCTCATCTGACTCTCAGCCAGAAAGCATAACTCCCAATGGGATGGATGCACCCACCATATTACCCAAACGTTTTTTTAAATAAATAATTTTGTTTTATTTTTATTTATTTTGGTTTGTATTTATTTATTTGTTAATTTATTTTTTTGGAAATTCTATTGTGACTCCTCTTGATCTATTGTAGAGTTTTGGATTTAAGAAAATATACTGAATTTCTGTAAACAAATGTATTCGAGGGTGTTGTATAGAACATAAAATATTTCATATTTCACTCCTTGTTCTGAAATGTACATTTCAGTTTCAGATCACAGAACGCTTTTTTTATGACGTGCTGCTCGACTGGACTGAACATTAGCCATTTTCTCGAGCGTGTATCAATCAAAGTGGTTTTCATGTAAATATATCATTTCCAGTGTCACAGTTTGTGCGGCTGTGCAACACTGCACACCTTTCCATGACCTAATCATGTTATGTAAGCATGAAAAGAACATTGCTCAATAGTCATGAAATATTTTCATACAGAAAAAGGAAAACAAATCATTTGTTCAAACTCACCAAAGAGACAAATCATGTTTACCAGCATCCAGATTTTTTATTGTCTACATCTTTATATTGTTTCCACTGCTCTTTGTACACCAAATCTGGTTGATTTTATTTTCTACATCATGTATTCAGTGCAGTGTGATGTCAGATCGGTTAAGTTTTTACTGTACATGAATACATTTGACTTTTATGAAAAAAAAAGATATTTGTTGAACCACCTATGTTGCCTTACCAAAAGGAGGAAATGCATTTTTAATGTCTCTGTAAATGATGTACCACTGTGTTACTGATATACATTTGTACATGCACATGTGAAAGGAAAAATATTGATTTGAATTAAAATTATACTGTAAATATATTTGCTCTTTGGCTTTTCATGCTAAAGGTCTCATATTTCCGAGGGAGCTTGTAAACAACAGTGATCCGTGTTGACGGAGTATATGATGCATTGTGTCTATTCAGTTACACTGGGCCAAATGACATTATGATTGCACTAATGGGATCTGTTTAGTTGATTCATTTTGCTATTTTACCCCCCTATCTCGCAGCACTGCATGAAATAAATGCGCCAATACTGTAATGACTGAATCAAATAATTATTCTTATAATAGAGTAGACTACTGCAGCTCCACTAGCACTGTGGCATGTAATTGTCTTACTTGTAAATATAGTTTTCAGTAATAGAAATGAAGATGCCCTGAGAGAGTGCCTGCTAGCTTATGTAATATGAATGTAGATGCAGTTTCATACATTTCAGGATGGGCTGAAGTGAAGTGGAGCAGAAACTGCTGTCTGTGCCCGGAAGAACCCTCAGGACTCGATGAGTTATGCATCCCCAAACAATTAACTGAGACTCTGATGCAGTCTAATAAAGGTTTGTTGTGACAATTAATGCTCTTGATGGTTGACAGCAGTATGAATGGCGGACAGTGGATGCTCCGGAGTGTACCATTGCCAAAGGCGAACAGCGCATCTGCGTTTCATTGTAGAGTGTTTGCCCCAAGCTTCTTTATGTCTTTAGTAAATTGCATTTCGCCTTTCCTGATCTCAACTAGATACAAATGACTGGCATGACAGCCCGAGGCTGCCACTACAGTCTTAACACTGCTTTGTCATTTATGAGATGAGGTGTTTCCCAAAACACTACACATCAATTTAAATCAAACATAAATAAATACATAAATGATGTTTCACTTCCTGAATACAGATCCTGAACTTAACACAGTTTAGTTGTAACTGGCAATATTATATTTGTGAAAACAACTATACAGTATAATGTCTTCCGAGCCTCTTGAGGAGCTTTGTTGCGATGTGTATAAAATAATAATCTGTTTGTACTGGGCTTGTAGACAAGTTGAAGGCAGCCAATGTTCATGGCCCTAGTCAGGATTGTAGAAATACTGAGGTGTTGAGTCCAAGTCAAGTTAAATTCCAAAAAGTTTACAAACAACAATTTTTAAACTTTTATAAAATATATCCATCTATTCATCCCTTTTCTCAGGTTTATCCAAGATCAGATCACAGTGGTAACAGGTTAAGTGAGGTATTCCAGCCATCTCTCTCTCCAGCACCGTTCCCTAGCTCCTTCTGGGGAATCCCGAGACATTCCCACAACAGATGGGATATGAGTTCTGGGTCTGCCACAGGGTCAACTCCCAGTTTGATCTGCCCAAGACACCTCCCAAAATAGGCACTCAGGAGGAGGCTCCTATTCAGATGTCCAAACCAACTCAGTTTACACTTTTTGACGTGAAGGAGTAGTGGCTCTACTCCAAGCTTCCCTTGGATGTCCAAGCTCCTCACCCTATCTATGAGGCTAAGCCCTGACACCCTGTGGAGGAAACTCTTTTCAGAGGCTTGTATCCATGATCTTGTTGTCACCCTACCCAAAGCTCATGACCATGGGTAACTTTTGGATTGTAGATTGACTGACAAATTGAGTCAGCTTTACCAGCTCAGCTCCCTTCCCTCCACCACAATGTGCCTGTCAACAAAATCCACACATACTCAAAGACCCAAACTTGGTTTGAGGAAATTCACTACAAAATCAGTAGAGTAACCCTTTATTTTCTCAAGAGTCAATTAAAAAATGATTAATATAATTTTTATTTTTCAGTATTGTGTATGAGATTCTTCTAAACATGAAAAAAGACCAAGATTAGGATGTTCAACATATGAAAACACATTTCCATTGGTTACATCAAGCAGCATAACTGCTCCAAGAAACACAGTGTTGTCAACAAATCATTCACTAATGGGAAAATGATTAAATTGATCCTCTTTATATATGTATAACAGACTTTTATGTCAATAACACTTCAGAAGAAAACCATAATATACCTTCTACACAATGAATGCTAAATATATATGATTAATGAGACAAATTAATCAAGTTTTGCCATAAATGAGGAATAAATACATAAATATAAACGTATAAAAGTCTCAATGTACTTCAATATATAATTAGGCCTTTATTTTAAAGTACGTTTCTCAAAAGGAATACTTTATTTTTCTCAGGGGGCTTTCATTTCATATTGCCACACTTATTTTCTGGCTCTTTTTATTCATATCAACAGACGGAGGGGGCACGGTTATCTCTGGAGCAGCAAGTGTGAAGACAGCCTTGGAGACCATCGGAGGCTGAGGCCAGACAATTTGACAACAAGTAATACAGCACTGTGGTGGTTTTCTTGCTGGGTTTGGCTTCTTTCAGCCCTGCTGTCCCTCTCTGCCCCAGCTCTCATCCTCTTACAGAGTTTCCTGGTGCACAGTTAGCTTTACTTGTTGCTAAAGTCCCATTAACTGCTGCAAATGGTAGCTGCAATTAGCTCAGTTAGCCATGCTGCTGAGCCTGGTTAATTTGCCTGGTCGTCTGGCTCTGATTCTAGTGGCCATTCCCTACATTTCCCCATGTTTCCCCATGTTTCCCTACGTTTCCCCTCTAGGATGATTTGGGTGTGAATTTGGCTGGATACATGAAGTTCTGCTGTGTTGCAGTAGTCTGATGAGACTTAGCTCGTTTGCTCGCTAACATTATTGTTATCCCTATCCCTATTACAGCTTGCCAAATCACCTTGCCAGTTAACATGATCAATAATACTAACTTATGTATTAAGACAAATAGTGTTGCATTTACATAACAGTACAAAGCAAAGGCCTAACTAATAACTACTTTCTACTAAGAGTTCTTCCAGTATCGAAAAATAATAAACTGTAACAGAACGACGTCCCTCAGTGTCACTGATAAGTAGAAAGAAACTGCCAAAATACAGACCCGAATAGCAGACGGACCACATGTGAATCGGTCCTGTCAGTGGGAATGAGTACCCCATTTTCTGTCACCCTGTGTGGGCTATCTGACCTGAACCAACATCTCCCTCACTCTGGAAGAGGTTGATCTTTCTTTCAATGCCCCCAGGAGAACTGTAATCATCAGTTTGATGGTAAAAAAAAAAAAAAAAAAAAGTGTTGTTCAGGGTTTTATTGAAGCTTGGCTAAGGAGAATGGAGGATTTCTCAACATGCATTATGGTGCCAAACAAAGAAATATGTTTACATTTTTAGTGGTTTGACGTTGTTATCTGACTCTGTAGAGACTTCTGTGTTATGTATCTATCAACTGTCCCTATGGATTGTAGTACTGATCAGAATGGTGCCTGCTTTCCTAAACATAAACATACAGCTGCTCTGTGTCTCAAGTAAAGAAGTCAGTTCTAACACTATTTAACACTATGCCTACAGTGACTTCAGGACATATGCTTGACTCTGTGTAACTCCCAAATGTGGCCCTCACTTAGTGGTCCCCTGTTCCCCAGTTTGTCAACTGGTTCTTGCATCCAAATATACAAAATAATTTGCTGTGACAGACGCAGATTTTTCCTATGTCTATGATCTGATTTTTGAATCCTAATTGATGCTTTACTGACTCCTCATTTCCTTTACATTCATGTTCAGAGTAGGACATGAAATGCATAAAAATACACCTGAATGCAGGAAATGACCCCCAGACCACCCACTTGATTTGTGTCCCCCAGGCTTGGGGCCTAGGATTGGCCACCTGGGCAGTGTGGGTCTGGCACTGGTTGCCTCAAGGTGTTGGCTGATGGGGTGACAAGATCAGTGTCATGGAGAAAATGATCCAAACAAAATATAGAAACCTTTCTCAGAGCTCAGTCTTTTATGTCACTTTTGGCTGCCAATGCCCAGGAGCAACAAGATGTTGGCAGCAGTTCTCTTAATGACGAATGAATGTTGCATATAGATTTAGCCACCATGCTGGACCACAGAAAGGAAAGGAATATATTTCTAATATGCAAATCTGCCCTTTCGCCAAAATAGCAGTGAGAAAACACCAATAAGAGAAGTAGTAAGCTAGCGTGAAACACCAAACTAATG
Source organism: Protonibea diacanthus (assembly GCA_028641955.1). NCBI lineage: Eukaryota > Metazoa > Chordata > Actinopteri > Sciaenidae > Protonibea > Protonibea diacanthus. Next base: position 16,047,081 of record CM053988.1, on the reverse strand, counting down.
TGAACAGTAGCGTAACAGCACAGAATGAATTACATTAAATCCTGGTATTTTATTGAATTGAAAATGTGGTCTCTCTCAGAAAGAGAGACACAAAGAGGGATTATTCAATGGGCAGTAGAAAGTGAATGTTTTTCATTCATATAATGTAATAAGATTCTAGCAGGTATGTTAATTGTGCTGATTATAAGTCTTTGAAGTGATGAAAGTGACTGTGGTTTTAGTTCGATGAAATGGAAACGTGGATTTAAAGGACATTCAAATTTGGGGCACTAGCAGGATGGATGTGTGCTGAAAACAGGACAGGAGCTTTGGATCGGCACAGCATCAGGACTCAATAACATAAATCAAGCTTTAAGGATTCATCACTCATCCCCACAGTGCTTATTGCATCTCTAAAAATAGCAGGAAGCTGATTATTTTTTGAACAACAGCGCACCCTACTGGCTAATGCGAAGAATTACTACTACAAACGTCCTCCATGACCCACACCTTCAGTCTATTTTTAGATATACTGTTTATTGTTTTATTTTTCTACTTTGGGTGGTACCAGTATTTCATGTTTTATCATGTTCAAAAGTTTAGCTGTGGATGGGACTGAATAGAGATGATTGAGGCACCAGAATTGTGTTTTTATTATATTTACTTCATTTGTGTTTTCTGTCTATTCTAGATATGTTTGTTTGTACATATATGGCTAGAACTACAGTTGTATAAAATTATATGTAATCATTGTAATCTCTCATGTAAAACTGAGTTTCTTAGCACCATTACCTGATCATTGATGGTCAATGATATAAAAGTTGTTATTCTATTGAACTTAAACTGCCAGTGTGCGCAGAGTGTGTGTACAGTTCAGCTTCTTCAAGTGACAGCGTGTAAAGTAAAGAAAGTGTGTATGGTCCTCACTTTAATACGGCGTGGAGCAGATCAGTCATGTAACATTAGAATATGGACAATAAACCACAGCGAAGGAACGTCATTTCAAAAAAGAGAACACCATCAAAATGAATTTATTTATTTACCAAGATCTACAGTATGAACAGGTGTAACCCGAAATTGCACCACCGCATCAACAAATAGAAAAACAAGATGAAATAGTGATGAGTTATCGATGCTTTGCGCATGGAAATGAGAAATATACAAGATGGGATTTACAGAAACAAAGATCTACTGCAGTCAAGAACTCATGGTCTTGGTTTTCTAGTGAGGGTGAAACTCATTACTGACTCATATTGATTTCATGATGCAGAGTGATGTAGCACCAGAATGACAATGAGGTACTCTTTTTAAGATGCCATAATGTATTTTACAAAAGCTTCATAATTTATGCATCCATTAGCATCCTCTTGGTTTTGCATAAGCTGCTCCACCTCATCCTCCCTCAACTTCTCACCTGTTGTCCATAAGAAAGAAACCAAGAGAACGATCAGTTCAGTCTGAATCTGCATGCTGCAAGCTTCATAAAAGTCACTACATTAAGACTGTTCAACTCACCCAGCGTTGCCAGAACGTGCCTTAGCTCAGCCCCCATGACTGTGCCATTCCCCTCCTTGTCAAACACCCTTAGACCTTCCACAAAGTCCTCATATGTTCCACGGTCCTTGGCCTTGCAAATGTGCTGGTGTATGGGCAGGAACTGGTCAAAGTCAAGCATCTTGGACTGCATGTCTGTGTAAAAAAATAAATAAATATAAAGAAAGTGTGGATTTTATCAAGAATCGGGTTCAACGGAGAGTATAAATACCAATCTGACTGTGCATAACAGCAGGAAAGTCGCTCAGCACACTGATTGTTCATACAGCCCACCTTCAGCCTTGGGCTTTCCAAGGACATGCATGATCTCTGCCTGGGTTGGATTCTGGCCCAAAGCCCTTATCAGGTCACCACACTGGGCATAAGTAATTTTCATCTCATTGGTTGGTGTTCTGTCAAACAGCTGGAAAGCATCTTTGAAGTCTGTGAGCAAAAAGAAAACCACGTTATTCCCTTTGATTCCTGTTCAGTTCATTGTAGTCCCAGAGTGCACGGCGTCTTTGAAGAGGTCCTTGAATGCAACAAAATAATGGTCTATAATGGCATTTCTTGGATAAAAGAGTCCTCCGCTAAAGGAGCTAAAAAAAAAAAAACTAAGCTAAGCAGTTGGAGGACTAGACCGCTACCTTTCTTGATTGCCTGTGTCATGTGCCTCCACCTCTTTTCAAAGTCATAGACTTAGATGGACGCGTTTACATCAGCTGTTGCTGAACATTTGTCGCGCATTAATAGGGATCTTGATCACACAAACTATTCATTCCCTCTATAAATAACTGACAGTCCATGCAACACAAATAACAACTGTAATGACAACCTTACCCTCAATTTGCTCGGGGGTGAATTCCAGCTGAAGAGAGACAATGCAAACAATGTGGTTAGATGCTGATCATTGAGGAATTAGTACAGTTCACGAGGCAAGCGAATGAGCTGAAATTAATTAAAAACAAAACCCGTTAAGCATGTCCCCTGACATTGCCTCCATCTAGTTAAAGCCATTCCTACAGCTCAAGTTACAATGTGCATCTGTTCTGATCAAAGTGTGTTGTTTATTAGTGACCTTGGGTCCAACACCCCCCTTTCACAGTATGTGTATTGTCTGCTACTGTCAGTTTCACTTGAGTTGTATTTTTAGATGCATGATACGTGACAAACAATCTTTGGTAACTATAAACAGCACCAGGCTAAAACAATGGGCCGATAGATCACAAACCAGTGATTGCGCTGGATATTTGCAAATGCATTGTGAGTTGAGGACTAAGAAAAAAAATAAGTCCTCCATCATTGAACTTTAAATTGAGTGGGATGCACTCAATTAGAACATGTGTTCTTTATTCATCAACCACCTGTTGAGTGAAAAACCAAAGTAATTCTTTGATTGGAACCCTGTAGTCTTTCTCGCACAGTGAGAGAGGCTTTAACAGCACAACTTTTTAAACTAATTTGTATTGTATATATTATATATATATATATATATTACAGTACAGTATTTTGTTTTCCTAGAATAGACAAAAAGGTAAACGTTAAACCGACTACTGTATCGGGATGACTGTTCAGTTTTACTTCTTTGCACTACAGTTTAAAGTGTTATTCTAAGTCTAAAATTAAGTCATTGTCAGACTATCCATGCATCTGCAGATGATGACTATTTATACTTTGTGTATATTTTGGACTCCCCTCAGATAGTGCCAGTTTCTGTCTGATGTCTGGATATCTACAAACCCCAGCCCCTCCTTGAAGCTTTGTAAAAATATTATCCAAACACTTATCCAAGCATGTTTAAAGATGGATGGTGATGGATATAATTATCTATATTTTTCTTCCTCCCGGTTTTTCCACCCTTTTGCCCTCAGAGAAATGGTGCGGGTGGTCTGCTATTCACAGGCATAATGAGAATCATATTTTGTGGCTTTAACCGCGCTCCATTGTAACATGGCGGCTCACTCAACCAGGAAAACATTTATCCATTGAGAAGGGGCCAAGTCAGCAGAAGATCTTTCCATGATGTCTGGTATCAGCTACTTGGCCTCTGAACCTCCCCCATAACTGTATGACATACTTTGTTATGCATGTTTATGCATGCGAGTTTAATTTAAAAAATCTGAAATAAGTGTAAATATTATGCAAATTGCCAGCTTAACCATAACCCTTTCAAATGACTGTACAGTCCTGTTTTGCTTGCACTGCCAAGTTTAGGTCACATGGGGTCTCTGATGCTCTTTAAACACCAGCTTGGCTAGTAACCACTGAACTCACTAGTAACAGTAAATACACATGCTACTATGCCAACGCTTTTTAATGAAAAAAAACTCTGCATTTTAAAGTTCCAGTGTGAGTAATCATTCATCATTTCAAAGCTTAAAACATTAAGCATCCACAGCCGTTTCTACATTTCTTAATATTGCTGTCTTTGTTTTGTTTACCGTCACTGTTGTGGGGTCAAACTCCGGGGTCTTGGGGCGCTCGGGCTCTGGGGGTTTGGGGGGTGCTGCTGCGGCAGGTTTCGGCTCTTCCTTCTTCTTGGGGGCCATTGCTAGAAGCTCTCAGGAGACAATAGGGAGGACTGAGACAACAGAGGGATCCAGCACACTGCGGGTGGAGGGGGCCCATTAATGGCTAGGTCCCTTTATCCACTGTCCACAGGTGTCATCCCCACCCCCTTTCCATGCCCGACCACACTGCCAACAATAGGGGGGAGACTATAAAAGGATATGCCTTTGTGCTTCTATTTAAGACAAAGGTTATTGTGTGTGTGCGTGTGTGTGTGTGTGTGTGTGTGTACATCATCAGGATATGGATGATGCAAAACATTATTGGCTGAAACCCCAGGCCTTGTTTGACCTCCTTTATCTTGTACTGATGACCTTGTTCAGTGAAGTGCGGTGAGAGGAGAGGAAGAAAATGATGATTGCTGCACAAGAGGCGGGTGAAGTTGTTTAAATTACAATACCACAATATTGTATGATGAACCGCAATCCCCGGCAATTATCCTTGATTAGCATTTAAAATTGCATCTAATGAGACAGTATCAATCACCGTTCACATGATGTGCCAGGACAAGGCTTTATGAAGACCATTTATCTGGTCTGATCAGAGGGATTTGTGAAGCATTAAACTCAAATCCGTCCCAAAATAGGATCCAAAGAATGTTGTTTCTGTCTGATCTCGGACTTTCGAGTGTATTTATATGTTGGACAACCCTCTTTTGAAACTGAGCGTCAGAACATAGACGTCAAGAAAGTAATCTGGGATGACACTAAGAGCCACTTTGTGAAGCCGCCATTCACACTTGAATGGAGAGACAAAGTTTGTATGTAGAGTGGCAGCTAGTGTTCTTGTGCCAATGCTTTGATGTCCCTATTGTTATGAAATATGGGATCATGCTACTATAAATAACTCAAGCAAATATTCAAGTCATTTTTAGATTAATTAAGAGTGTGCACGCTCCAAAGGTCATGCTTAACGCTTGTTTTTTATACCGCCCAAATACTGGATGTTCATTCAAATTGTGACTTATTCTGTATAATGACATTTGTTACTGCATCCACACTATATTCTGTGTGTGTGTAACTAAAAAGCTATAAAAGCACGTACTGACCGACTCTCAATCTATCAATACAACAGATTTCTCCATTCACTGGATGATAAAAGCAAAGAGCATTAAGTGTTTGTTGTCATAAAGTTTTCTTTTAGTTTTGCTTTTATTTAAACTGCACAAGGCTGTGCCTCACAAACTTCATTAAAAAATCGATAATTAATTATTAAGCGCTTAGAACGGTGTAATTACAAAATGTGATCAATAATACTCGATACGATCAAAAACAATGAAATGTGTGTGAAACTAGTGTTACCACAGATGATATGCTCAGTCTCTCAAAAAATGTGCCATTCATTTGGGTCACAGTAGGGCATTGCAATTAAATTTCATGACAGCAGGTATGACGGAAACTGAAATAATTGCCATAATTATGAGAAACTAGTCATTTATGTTTCTGCCTACTGTCCTAAAAATGACTCAGTGAAATGTTGTTTACTGTAGTTAAAGGCTCACAGTATTTTTCAGTATTTTTCCTTCTTCTGCTTTGTTGTTGTTATTTATATATTTGAGCGTTGGGTGACATAGGTACAGCCTGGATTTAAAATGACGTTTTGATTTGTGTGCAGGTGCTGCGATCTATTTTGATTTTGTATCTCTTGACGTATAAAGCATGAAATATGACCTGAGAGTGAAAGCTAAAAAAAAAAAAAAAAAAAAAAAAAAAAGAAGAAAACAGTTTCTGTCCTGAAAAGCTTGATCAGGTTGAACTTTTGACTTTGAACAACTCAATAAACAACAGAATGATGTTAATTCATTATTTAATTAATGAATTAATTTATTTTTTGATTAATCAATTGATGATACAGTGAATAATCATACGGACTTCATTGCATCCCTTTGTCTTAGCACTGACAGATGCTACTCGACAGCTGCTCTGAGTTTGTATTTAAAGCATAGACTCCCATCTCATGTGACACCTAATCAAGTCAATAGTGGCAAATGGTGAGTTTGTCCCGTCATTGTCAGGAAGCACACCCAAAGCGTGGCCTTCAGTGTTGCATCACATACCTTCCACATATGTCAATATACAAAAAAACACTCTGGGTTAAAAACTGACCCAGTGTGGGTTCAATAACACACAGCACAGATGCAGTACTGGGTTAACTTTACTGAGTATCAATGGGGTGTTTTGTTTTAACATTACTGTTGGGTTACTGGATTAAAATGACTCATCTGTTGGGTGGTTTTCTACCCACTGGTGCCCCACACTGGGTCAGTTTTAACCCGGTGTTTCATTTAGTGTGTATCCATTTGCTTTTTAGAAAATCCAGAGTTTTGAGGTTTCCTGTTCAGACTTGTAAGTCAGTATGAATATTAGGTTAGCTCTTAGATCTCCTTCACTCTGCAATGACGAATTCTATAACAATGGGAGTTTGAACAGGACCACTTCACTGTAATAATGCATGATTAAAACAATCAAGCAGAAATCTTATGCCTGAACTGGGGCAGCATTTAGCTCAGTTGGTACAGCATCTGCCCCATGCTGCGGAAGCCCAGGGTTCAAATCCAACCTATGGCTCTTTCCTGCATGTCATTCCCTGTCTCTCTCTCCCTGCATTCCTGTCACTCTTCAGTGACCTCTATCAAAATAATGCTTGAAAAGGCCAAAAAATATATCTTTAATAATAAAGAAATCTTATGAGTGGACTGAGTGATTAAATTAACTTTCATGAGGATGACGTCAGGCACAACACGGACCAAGCCGGTAACTCACATCATCGTGACCTGCAGCAATTTATAAAAAAATGATTAGCATGGGCTATTTTGTGTTTGTTGCAGACTTTTCGGTAAATCATTGCAGGCTGCTATTGTTCATTGATGCGGGAGAAGACAGTAGACATTACTTTAAGATCAGCAGAATCTCGTTCTTTAAATACAAATAGAGAAACACACACAGAAGAATAATTAGGCTTGCTCTGTTTCTCTTGTTCTCTTGTGGCCTGGTCTGCTGAGGGGACACCGGAGCATAAAATAATCACCAGATTAGTGCGTGCCAGAGAAATAATAAGTCATGGCTGCAGTTTGTTCTTCATTATTTTCAAACAGCACATGACTAAAGTTGTCAGTGTTTGGCCGCAGCTAACCTACTTAGAGACACAGACGGAAACTGTGTATGTCAGTCTGAGTATAAATGGATTCAGCTCTGCATAGCACAGCGCCAACCCCTTTTCAGATCCCACCAGGTGATTGCCATTGGCAGGCTGCAGCAACAATTCACAACATGACCATCCACATAGAGTCAAGCTCTTAAAAAATTCAAGACCTGTGCGGTTTGCTATTTTGGAGTTTGTCTCTTGTCCGATTGGTATGTACCTTGGAAAGCCTCCAATTTGTGTACAATGCCAATAGTTGCTTGGACTCATCAGATGACCTTCAGTGCAGCTGTAGCCTTTGGTGCTTTAACTGTCTAGATATAAAGCAGAGCTTTTTATAATTACCCTTAAAAAAAGAAGAAGGTGCAATTCAGATGTGTCATTGTAATGATACTGTCATTAAAGAAGAAATCTGTGGCTGAAAGACACAAAAACCAAAGGTCAAACTCATTAATCAAGTGTACAAAGTGCCAGTGCCACTCTGAGGCAACATATCTCACCCTGCTACATGTACTGTGATAGTGGCAAGGTGCGAAATCCAGTTAGAGAAGATAGAGAGAATTCTATTTTCAGGAGGAAGAGGTGGACGATAAAAAGGAGAAACACTCTGAAATTGAGTGTGGTGGCTCACCTGACATGACCGCCGACTCCGATACTTGAAATATTTATGTCATGCATTACGTCTGTTCTCAGCATGTGCAATTTCATGTGGGAGAGGTGTTATTTTTTTTTAATCAGAGCCACTTTATATTAAATGTTTTGCCACTACAACAGTTTATTTAAATAAAGAAATATTCCGGGCTTGAGTTTGGTTTGTAAGAAGTGATGAGCTGTCATATATATGTAAGTACAAATAATCATAAACATAGTTGAAATGCCAATCTGGACTGAATTGATCTAGATTGACCAGTTTTCATCACATGAATAAAGATTAATAAACATGTAATAAAAATGTCAGTTTACTCAAAGCATATAGTTTACTAAAGCATATAAAGTGATATTTATGTACACAAAGAGTTTTTGTAGATTTATGGACTCTGCATTTTGCATGTTTCCCAGTCGATTCCAATTAAAATATAGTTTTTCCTGCTATTTACGACAAATTCTGACCTAAACTAACCATCAACAGCATCAGTAAACATTTATGTCTTAGAGTTAGTTGTTGTTTCGTGTTCATACATGTATTAAAAGACCTGTCAATCAATCTGGAAGTAGTAGCAGCTTCCATTTTGGGGCCAACCCTTGTATTTACAATTAAACTGCTGTATTGCTGGCACTGTGAAGTATACGCAGCGCTCTGCATTAACACACAAACTTCCCCATGTCTCCAGAGACACTGTAATCATTTAGTAGCACTCAGGATATAGTGTATCCAAGCCAATGCTAATACAAATAAGGTGGTAATCCACCAGCTGGATTCCCGGTAGATGTGATGTGTTCATTATCAAATCCAAAGGGCAGTCAGTGAAGTGCGTGAGCTTGTTGTCCCCTGTCCAACTGGGACCTTATGTGGTATCCAGTTTAGTATGTAGAAGTGGTGTAAGAGCCAGTCTGTATAGGCTTCACTCCAACATAGACTGTTGCCATGTTGTTTGGCAGAAAGTCTTGTTTAGTAAAGATCATATAAACAGTGTTTTCTGGGGACTCGCAGCAGGATTTCCGTAGTATTTTTTATTAATATATAAAACATTTTAGACTTAACAAACAGCGTTTATTTTGTGCATACACACGCACATAAACATGTATATAAATATATATATGTATATATGTGTCTATATATGCATATCGCAATGAGATGACAACTTACTGAAGTTTTAAATATTTTTGCCTTCATTCTTTCACAATCAATTAAACACCTCTAACATCAGCATGTATCCCCAGAGTTCCCAGGCAGAAAACTTCATGCATCAAAGATTTCACTCTGACAAATAATTAGGAAGAAGTATAATTTATTTAGAGGCAGGATGTCAGTCAGTCTCCAGGCCTACGAGTTGTCAACATGTGTGCTGTCAAACGCTGACAGCCGAGGCAGAAGAGCTACAGCGCCCCCATTTGGTCACAGGATAATTAGCTTGGACTGAATACTATCACAGAAAAATTTTGAATTTTTAGCATTTTGCCTTTTTCCAGGATGTTTTGGAGCTGTCACCGAAACCAACATGAGTTTATCCAAAGAAACACTGTGGTCAATTGGGCATTAGTAAGCTGAGCAGCATCACTAAATCATCCGCGATAACCTTGTGTAAAAGTATCCTCACATTAGATGGCATGTCACATTCATTTGATTAAACCCCCATTCTCCCTGTTCTTTTCTGCTTCTATCTACCCTTCCCCCTATTGTACCGCCCTCTTGCTTTCATGAGTAGATGAGACAAACTGATTTATCGAGGTATGTTACATGTATTGGTCCTCATGGGAATATTCATCCTCTAAATTTGAGTCAGTGGACATTTGGCAGCCCCTTTCCAGCACACATCAGAACACCCTTGCTGCAGGGAGATGGTGCTAACCGCTAACCAAGTCGCTGTTGACAAGCGCTCATTTATTCTGATATTGCACATTGGGTTGTGATCTCCGCACACTGCACGGGCAGCATTAAACTGACCCTCTTGCTGCAGCCAGTTTTCACTGCCTCGGTCCCTCTGCGGCTCTCTGGTATCGATCAGTTAAATGACCTACTCTGCTCGGTCCACATCATATTTGTTTTTCAGTCAAATCTATACTCTTGTCACATGTTCCCACTTGATTTCATTAGTTACACTGGGCTGTTAGTGATGTACGTTAATGACAAGAGCTGTTTCCTAAAGCACGTTAATGGTTAAGACTGTGCAGATAGTGTTTGTGTCTCTAATGTATGTGTCATGTAATATAAGGGGCCATATGCAGAACCACATAGTAATGCATTTTACTACTTTTTTTGTATGCACTTTGATTTACTTTGATAACCAAGTCTGATATTGTCGCCACACATATTTAATCTAAAGTAATGTTCTCAGATGTTTTCGATTTGATTGTCTGAGTAAGACTTCTAAAGCTTGAAAGAGCCAGAAAAGCTACAAAATGGACCTTGAGGTGAGACTGTGTTGTCAACTGCTGTTTCCAGGATAAACCTCCAATTTGAACTTTTAAGTCAACATAGATGAGAATTCCTTCAAGACTGGAAGAAAACTCTAAACTACAAATCAAAGGCATTGATGTGTTACATGATTGAAAGCTCAAGAATGTACTAAAATGACCTTAAAGACGGACATTTTTTGTCAGTGACAGCATTCTGTTTGGGTGTTCAAACTCTTTCGAAGCTTGCTGGACTTTGACATAAGTTACACCCTCCGGCAGCTCTGTTTTTCTATGTGCATTCTTTTTTCTACCAACTCTGCTGTATTGCAACACACTTTGGTTACTTAGGAATTTGTTGGACATTGCTGGCTGTCAAACACATCAGCACATTTTGTACTTTATTTGTATGCTGCAGCTGCAAGTTAATTTATTTATTTTTATTATTTATCTGTATTTGTGTTTTAATTGTAATTGTGCATTTCAGAACAATTTGACATCTGCAGCGAATCTAAAGTTCTTACTGAACAATCTTTGTAAGAACCCTAGTTTGTTTGTTTTTTTTAAGGTTGACAATAATAAAATGTGACATTTGGTGACTAAATGTATACTTCACCAGATGGCAAAATGTCTGGCTTTCAAAGCCCTGGTGGGCAAAAAGATACTACTGGTATTTGTGTCAATTCCAGGTCACAGGACAATATGTCAGAGACCTGTTGATGTTATAGTGATTCATCAGTTCTGTGTAGAGGTCAGTCATTGCTTACCTCACACTGCCTTATCTTTCTGAACCATACATTTGATCAGAGAGGCCTCCATGACTATAAAGATCAGGGCAGATGAATAAGGTTTTATTCACAAAACCTCAACTTCAGAAGTGTATGTGTGTAACCCATGTCCAGGATGTCAGGGACAAAGTTTCTGTGACCAGATTTGTCTTCACGCTATTTCTGGTGGTGTACCTCTGGGAGACCTGAGTGGGTGAGCTGTCAAGACGACAAGAGTCGCTTTAGAGAAGATGAGCTGACCCCTGGAAATAGATTCTTCTGGGGGATTTCACCAATTGTTTTAAGAGAAAAGAAGAGTATTGGATGTGTTGTATGTGACGTTCATTGTCTTCAAATCACAACGGCAGTAAATGGAAATGATTAAAAAGGAAGAAGAGGAGAAGAAGAACCCATTCCAAATGCAGTCCCAAGTGCTTTGTCGAGGAATGGAGCTTGGTTATGTGAAATTTCCAATTTCCCATGGCCAGAATAATATTTTTCGCCCATGAGTTTCAGGAGATTTTTGCATGTAAATCTTCCACATGCAGATTAAATATGCAAAACACCTTTGTAAGTGGAAACATTTCAGAAATGTACATGTGGAAATGATCAAACTAGAAGTATAAATAGACATCTGCACATGTGAGGTCATGCGTGCTACATGAAACTTTAAGTACAGTACAAAAAAAAAAAAAAAAACTCACACATGAGAACCACCATGTGTCCAAAAAATACATGTGCTTTGAATTTATATGTATGTCCCCCCCCACCTTTTTTTTTTACATGGCTTTTGGAAAATGCAGATATAGGGTTTCAGTGTGGATATTTAAGGTATATTACTTCACTCTTCACTGAATATGTCAAGCAAACTTAAATGTAAGGTGTGAATGTTGGCTTGTTTATCTGAGAGAGAAAGCCTATTGGTCGCGGCGGACAATAAATGCAATGAAAAACCAGTTAATGATTCTGGGAGTGATCTCTCGTATAGCTAAATCTGTTTTCTGATGTCTTGCAGACTCTGTATCTAGGGCATGAACATAAGCCCGACTTCCTTGATGATACATTTCTCACTTTCCTGAGAGCAGTTTCGTAGACATTGACATATGACTCCTATCATTCAGCTGAAAAATGCATCATCTCAAAAGTGCTTACTAGTGAGTGATTCATTCTTGCCAAGAAGAAGAAAATTACACCATCATTTTGTACACTTGCTGCAAATGGCGCTCAGTGAATCGACGCCTCTTCAAACATAAAGATGTGTAATATGTGTCCTATTATAATAAGCTCATCTGTTTTGTTGCCTGCAATGGATGACATTTGCCAAGCACTTGAGAGACTTACATGGGGTAGAGGTGGAGATTAATCATTCCAGATGGATGTCAAGGATCAGAAGATTTCCATAACCAGGGATGAGTACCATAACCAGGGATAGTGACGTGGAAATACAGTAACTAGCTTAAAGGCACGTTTAACCTTTCAGACAGGACGTTTCATAAGAAAACCTTTTTTTCAGAGAGACTATAGATAGAAGAGAGAGACCTAGACGGACTGAAAATGCAGAGATTATGTATATGTCATGAACACGGTCTGCTCTGCTAATCTTCTGCAGCTTACAGTATTTTGAGCTTCCCACGGAGACGCAGTAGGGTGCAATCATCTGCATGGCGGATGAGCAAATGTATGGTCACATGTCTCATGCTGGCTGTTTGTTTATGACAGCATTCATATTGTTCATTAACTCTCACCCCAGGAGTAACCTATTCAAGATGGGGATGAAGCCTGCTGATTAAGTGTGAGCGTATTGTTACACTAATACCACGACTTTGGAAAGATGAATGCACGGTGTTAAAAAAAGGAAAGGGGAAGATGAAGTGGAAAAAGGGTACTGTACAAAGACATGTATGTTTAATGAAATGCAGACTGTTCATGTGTGGAGTGGGTGCTGCTGTCATGGTTCCTTTAAGTAAAAGAAGAAGAAGAAGAGGAAAAACATCTCACATCTCTCTGATTTACTGAGCAAAGCAACACAACAACAGAGTGACATCAACAAGGTGCCTCAAAAGGTTTAATGAGAGGTCTTTATTTCCCCCCTATATGTGAAGAAAGAATACTGCATCAAGACCACTCCATGTAGATATAATATATATGAAAATTATGATTAATATATATGACTTCAGTCCCAAATGATTCCCTGCATATGCGTTTTAATTTCAATCCATGGCCAGATTAAGAACCTCCAGTCACTCACACTCTGTGTTAGCTTCAACTAGACTCAAAGGTCCCTCTACTATGTGGATCCTCAGGATTAGGTAGTAACCCAGGGATTGCCTCGAGGCCCCCTAATATTTTCAATGTATCTTGATGGTCCATACAATATTGACAAACAGATATGCAATTCATTAAAATAAATTAAGTGCCACATAGTGAACACAGAGCCTTAGGTGCACAGCGCCCAGGGCCAGTTGCCTGTTTTACCCTGTTGGTAATCTAGAGTAAATCATTGACTGAATCATTGCAAAACAAACCTTTGCCCTTGAGCCTCCCTTTAAGCAATATATAAACATTTAATAAGCACACTGTAATGAACTTGGTTGTGTAAAACTTTGCCTAGTCTGTGAAAACATATTTCATGTTATTATAATAATTATGTATATATTTGTTACATATGTGTCATAAATAATTTATTTAATGTTCATACGCTGCACATGAAGGCTACATTGTCCACATCATACTATAAGTATAACTGCACATGCGATTAAAATTTAATTTGGCGTGTGATGATGATGATGATGATGATGTCAAAAACATGAGATTGAGGGTAAATGACATTTTAGTGGAGTTGCTTTTGTGCCAGATCTCTGCTCTCTGCGTAGCAGTAGCATATGGCAGTAAATTACTGCGAGGCTGAGACATTATTCTCTCTCTCCGTTGGATCATGCAAATGTTGTCGCAATCCACAACAGTCAGTCCGTCACTGCGCATCAACAGAGAAAGCATCTACACCAAAGCTATTTTCAGTGTGTTTGTATTTGCTGCTTTGTGTGCGCTGTATTACAAACAGCACAGAGTGAGGTGAATACTGAATTACACAATTCTCCATAGAAAGTTAAGTGCTTTTTCATTTTTGAGACAACACGTGCAAATACTGTATTGTACCCTCAGCTGCTGAAATATAAAAGCTATTGAACAGCACTGGTTATGCACAATGCTCTTTCAGCAATGTGTTGTCTCTCTTTTCCAAAAAAAAAAAAAAAAAAAAAAAGGTGTAATCATAACTTGGAGAATTCATTAAGAACATGCTTCTGTGTTCTCGTTTGAGGAGTTCAGTTCTATATTCAAACACCAGAACTGGTCCAAACACAGTGTCACAATGTGAACAGACACACAGAAACAGATGACATATCTCCTAGGTCTACAGAAAATGACATAACAAGTCAACATTCTGCATCTGTCTGGGGGCTTGTGGACTGGCTCTGTCTGTGAATGTTGTTGACTACTTACTCTGCTTTGGTAAAAGCATCCAACAGAGTCCAACAATGAAGAAATATTCCATAACAAGTAAACATTCTGGACCGAATTCCTACTCAAGCAAAGAATAAGTGTTATGAGCAAAATATACTTTACGCCTCATAAGTAAAAGTATTGCTTCTGCATTGTTCTGATTGACGGATATATTATTCTATGACCTTGTTATACTGATGCACAATCTCACTGTGGTGGCTCATCAAGGTGTAGCCAGTGGTAACAATGTATAATAGGTTAGGTTTGACAACCTGGGGATCAGTCCCTTTTGAATGGTCACAAGATTAATCTTGTGGGTCATGACATGATTAATGTGAGAGGAAAGAAGATGAAGTAAAGTTCTGACTTTTTTTTTGTGAAACATTGTAATTTCACCTCTTTGTGCCTTGAATCATGAACATTGCAGTGTAATACAATGACCTAATAAAGTAACGTTCCCTTTGAAATTATACAAAGCATGCACAGTACTTGAATAATCTAATTGCGTGAATGCCTGCTGCACTGCTCTTCTCAATCCCAAATAAGTGTGTAGACACACACACTCACACTCACACACACACACACACACACACACACACACACACGGGTGCATGTAAGGTCGAACAAGGAATTAGACTTCTCTGGGGTAGAACTGACCTCAAACACTGACCTTCATTAAACTGTATATTATCATATTGTTATATTTAGTGTAATAACAAAGGTTTATGGTCATACTCCATTTTTTTCCTATTCCTTTCTACTTATTGGAGTGAATAAGGCCAGAACAAGTTTTTATACTTAAAGTAAGAATTTGTTGTTTTTGCAATTATTACCGTCATCATCATCATCAGTGTTATTGCCCATGCATCACTGGGGTCTGTGGGATCTCAAACAACAATGAAGTGAAGCCAATGTCAACAAAACACGAGCTAAATAAATCAGGTCAGGTTTAGACGTGTCACAGAATATATATTTAGGGGGAAAGCATGTGGATTTTTTTTTTTCTTTTACTGCCCTGAGACTGTTCATACATTCACCTCTGCAGGCCAAAAAACCATCCAGTGTTTCATTTCCTAACTCAAGTTAAAGAAAATTGTTAACCAGAAGCTCTTAGTGTAAATTACAGTAAAGTAGCAGATGGTGCCTGCGATAAAAAAAAAAAGAAAAAGGACATCTCTCTGCATTATGTCTCGGTAATCCAATCCTACTAGATGCAACTTTTGAGAGACTGCAGGGGGAAAAAGTGGTTTGGCAAAGGCACTGCGATCTGTTGAATGTAGAGTTTGTTTGAGGGGTGAGAAAATATGTCATTTCGGAGTCGTGGTTTATTCCAACGTAAGAGAGCGCGCACCAATGAGAGGCTGTTACGCTCCACCCTACCTGCCTCCTTTCCTCCCCCCCTTTTCCATCCACATACTCACTACTGAACACGACCTGCCGCTTGCCACATCTGGAGACGCTTCTCAACACGAGAAACTTCAACTTTCACGTTCACTCTGCGCAGAAACACTCAGGCGTTTGCGAATTTTGGGCTTTCTCTTGATAGTAAGTAGAGATTCTTGAAGTGTAGTTGGCGTCTCCCTCTTTCTCTGAGCTTTTTTTATTTTTATTTTTATTTTTATTCTACATCACCATTGGTAAACAGAGCCCGTTTGGGAGTTTCATACATTCGGTGGCTGCTGAACTGCCACGCTAGATTGTTTTACAGCTGAAGGCGTTTTTCTTTTCTTTTTTTTTTTTTTTTATGGCGACAACATAAACGCCACATTTCCATGTTTCGTTTTCACAATGCGTAGACAAGCAAAGTGAAGTGCAGCGGCGCGTTGGCTGAGTAGATTCAAGTGAAGCAGGCGAATCTATGAAAAGTTTAATTTCACACTCTCCGCTCTGTCTTTTTATTGTTAAATGCTTTGAGTAAACCCTGTCTGAGACTCTGCTGCTCCACTGCCACGATAGTAGACGGCCGCGTTGATGGTGACATGAGTCAGAGGGAGTCAAATTGTGAAATTCAACAGCGACTGGTGATGGAGTGATGCATTTCGGGCTTTTTTTTTTTTTTTTTTTTTTTTTTTTTTTGTCCAACACTGATCTAACATTTGGAAAGGCAAGACTGGAATAAGCCATAAGGCGCACAGCTCCATACTGAAGTGTTTAAGTTAGTCTGAGGGGAAATTTAAAAGACCTAAAAATACAGCGTTGGTTTCTTCCCTACAAAGAATCATTTGAACTTCCCACCGCAGAGCGAGAGCGACATAAATAGTTCTGACATGTGGATGTAATTTCAGAAGAGGAAAAAAGACAGATGCAGAGAAATAAAGAGAGCGGGCTGAGCCTGAGCATATAGTAGATTATAGGAAATTAAATCGAGGGCAGAGCGAGGCGATTACAGAGTTATGATTTTCACGAGTAGCCATAAGCACCGAGAGGCCAGATGGAGTAAAAAAACACAACTCGCTCCACTTTGAAGAGAGTTAAGTAGCTTAAATCATTTCATCTGAGCATCATCAGCATCTGTTCGAGCCCCGCAAGGACTCTTGGAGGTAGAGTTGCCTCAGGTCAGGGATGGGATCCGCTCTGATGCTCCACAATCTGCTGGACTTTCTTCTCATCTCACTACTCAGCAGTTTATGCCTGGTAAGTCATTTCAGATCTATGCGCACATTCACATACACATACAACCATGCAGATGTTATGTTGATGTTGCACTGGTGTAGAGGTCCAGTGGTGCCTCCTCCTCTGTGCACAGGTTACATGTTAGAGAGCAAGGTAGCCAGCTGCTTCTTTTGAATCATGCACACGCAACCTTGATCCTACCTGCAAAATCCACTCTCAGCTTTTGATTTCTACTTAATTCTGCACCGTGCATCCTCTTGCAGATGCATCATTAAGGCTGTGTGGGTTCAGGAAAGGTGTTGACCTCCAAGAAAAAGTTAGAAAGATAACCAGCGTGGAGGTCTGAAGCTTTGCACACTTCTTTTTTTTTTAATTGTTTCTGTTAATTGTTGCTGCATGTCACACCACACTTTGTGCTGGAATCGCTGCGATGCCAGTAAACGCAGGCCGATTTGCAACTAAACGCTTAAATCGTTGGAGACACGGTTTTGTGTTCGCGCACAGGGGTGGACGAGGCTCCTTAAATACAAGCTGCTGTGATTAGTGATTACACTCTTGTTCCATTAAATGCATCGTCCTACAGTTACAATAACACAGTGTTTGTGTAAAGCAGCGCCTGGTAACCTAGTTCTCCTAATAGGCACGGCATTGTGTTTACTACAGATTGTTTCACCACAGCGTTGCAGAGCTCTCACCTGCCTGAACTGTAGCAAAGCCTGCAGTCAGAATGGGAGCAAATATTTCATTCATAACTCCAGCAGCACCTGAACAATTTCACCTCTCTTTTTCACAGCTGTAATGATTCACTTCTTGCCCGACATTGTGATTTACAATTGCGCTCTCAAATATTGCCATAGCTGTATCCAGAAGGCCTGCTCCACACACACACACACACACACACACACACTCACACACACACACACACACACACACATACTCACACACATTAACACACACACGCTGTGCAGGCAGAGCAGCGCACCAAGTTGGTTCTGTGTGTTTTGGCTGAGGCTGTTGTGCATTCAACAGGCAGTTCGCCCAGGCTCTGAGGTACAGTGCATTTTCCCAGTGATGTGGTCCATCACTGTACCGCAGTGGACCTCTAGGCTCATTGGTTTAGATGGCAGAGGAAAACAATTATAACATAGCCGTGTATTTATAGCTGATTCAACATTCAGTCGTTAAAAGGCTCTGTCTGTGACTGATGTTTACCCGTTTTTAAGTTTGGTGTTTGCTTAGTCTTCCTCTCCACAAAAAGGTAATTTGTTTCCAAACTGTGACCAAACAGTACGGAGATTTAACTGCAAGTTAAGAGTGGAAAGTCTGTGTCTCTGTTTAAAGAACGAACACAAAAACTTTTTCTTTTTTTTTAAAATTAAGACATACAGTTGTCAAACTGAATGACTATTCCAGTTTCCAGAGACTCAGCGCCTAAATTATGACATTCTGGTATCATAAACAGGAACGTTCACCAGAACGACACGAGGAACCGGTTGTGAAATCCTACATTTTTTTCTCTGAGGGAAATTGGCTGACACAAAAAAGAGACAAGGAACCTCTCCATTGTGTTTTACACCTCAGCAGGCACGCTGCAGTGACAGCTCGCAGACAAAGCAAAACCTTACAGAGCCTTTGTTCAGTGTGACTGGCTGCCTCACTTACTCAGTTATTACATTTATTAAGCGGAAGCACTGCTTTCAGGAACCTCAGCGAGCATTTAATTTCTACCTCATGACTGTGTTTTCCTCCGTGATGACTTGCATGTGTCTGGATCCTCAATGGAAGTACTAGAGCTATATCTGCCTGCCACAGCCAATCATTATGTCAGCTCTGGACAGAATGTGACTTTGAGGACTGTCATGTTTTGTAGCTCGAAAGGAAGTTTTGACAAGTTTTATTAGATGTGGAAAATGTCTGTCGCTGACAACTTTAGCTCTGAACTTTTTTTTTTTTTTTTTGTGCGGTTGGTTTCCACAATGTGGCAGAGACTTTGAGATTAAGTCAAAGCTCTGTTGGACCTGAGTACTTGTCACCATCAATTTCACACATAATGTTTTCCAAGTTAGATTAAACAGAAATGACTGATACAGAACTGTTAAAATGTCCAGAGATGAGCTTTTTATTCTTAGTAGAAAATTACTTATTTGATGTTCACAGTTAATCAGATTGAAACCACAGGAAGACTGTAGTCTACAGTTTAATCAAAATGCACCTAACAGGAGAGAAATGTGGCATAAAATCACCGCCTCACCTTTGCCTGTAGCATGTCTTTTAAAATGCTTTGCAGAAAACACACACTGCATCTCCCTTACAAGAACCCTTTAGAGTGGGTATATCCATATCTGGCAAATTACCACCAATGGAACTTCATAACAGATCAGACTGCAGGATAATCTCATCTCAGTCTGTCTGTGGTAATTAAGGACAGCAGATTAATTCTCACTGATTCATGTGAACTGCTGGTGCATTTGTGAAATAGGCTTTAATATTAAAATTCATTTTTTGCATGGCCTTTTAACTGATCTCCGGCATCGCTTATGATTATTTTTCCAGTTTTGTGTTTCAAAAAGAATCAGAAATGAAGCATCTCTTTAAACGTACCCCATGAATTTGCTCTTTGCTGACAAATTTAAGATAGAGACGCAGATGTCTGCAAGTGTCAGTCTCTTCTCTCTCCTCTTCTCTGCAGCTTCATGCACAGTTATAATTATTTTTTTAATAAGCCGTGGGGCAGCTGACCCTGCTGTGTAAGGCTAAGAGATTTCCATTTTGACTTTATTATATTCAGTATTATTCTTTTTCATTGTGGCAAAATTCTCATAACAATTTCATACATTTTATAGACTAAATATATTTTCTTTAAATTATTATTATTATTATTATTATTATTATTGTTTTTGTTCTTTCTTTGAATGTTTCTTAATTTGGAATAACCCCACCTCATTTCCAGTGACAAAAACAAAAGCAGCAGGATGATTATTAAATAATTAATCAGAGGTTCATTTTCAAAGCAGAGCAGGGAAATGGAACATTTCATTTTACACGTTATCATATACAACTGATCTGAATATCCAAAGAAGACTGGGAATTCATAAACAGGTGGAAAGATGATATAGACTGAACATTTACATAATTTACATTATTCCAGTCAGAGTGAGCTTTAAGCATGAAGGCTTTCTTAGCTATTGATATAAAAGCGCTGCATAGAGTGGCTCAATTGATAATTAGAGGAGAAGGGAACCATGAAATGATTTAAAAAGTGACTGTAATTAAAATATACACATTTAAAAATAATCTGCAGCCAGTGCAGCTGTCTTTTTATGATGGGGGGGTTTAATACAATGTGCAATAATGAGTTATTAAAGTGCAGCCAAGGACAAATCTACAGAATCTATAATAAACTGTACTGAGAGGAAGGATTAGTTTTTGATGCAGCCTGATATACATCAGCATAGTCCCATATTGTTATTAAAATTAATATTGCATATTGCATTTAGTCCACATTTCCCCCCTCCCACCACTCCACAATTTACTCAGCAATACTGATTTATTTCCATTTGAAAACCAGATGACATCTCTTTTTGGAAATTGCAGTCAACATGAAAGTAAACCTCTCATTGTGATGGTCTCTTCGAGTGGAAGAAATGTCACCTCTGACTGATAAATCTGGGACATTTTTATGAACTGGTTCTGTTGGTGGCTGTTTTAAGTCACACAGGGTTTTGAAAGGACACGCCAGATCTTTGTTTTTGTGTTCTTCCCCTCGAGAAATCATTAATTTGGTCTAAGTAAATCAATCCTATATCTGTTTAAAACGAACAACCAGGTGACTAAGACAGCACGCTGCATTTACTCAGGGAGTTCAAACAGTTTGAACGTGGCTTTAATCTTCTTGTCTCCCTCTCTCATCACAACAACAAAGCCCTTCCACGACCAATTTGCTCATCTTAATGTCCATTTCTGTCACCTGGCTGTCCTTTTGAAAGGATTTTATTAAATCGCCAGATATATGTAACACAGATATAAGTCAGGCATAGATAGATAGATTTTTTTTAGATAGACATTTTTATCATGAAGGATTGAGTTATTATTGTGTGCTTTGTTTGTGTGTGTGGGATGCATGGCCAGACTTTATATCGTGACCTTTACTGCTTCCAAGTGGGAGAACAGAAGCAGTGGGAGGTGTGTCAGCAATGATTAAGTAGCAAAGTGCAGTTTTGGCATCAAAAGTGACTGGGATTTGTTGCTCAATTTCAAGAGCATATGATATAAATTTTGTTATTTCGTATTTTTTTTGTAGTTTTCTTCCGTACAATGTATGCATGAAGCTTCTTTTAAAGCAGGACTTGAGTGGTTTGCTTTTACACTTGGTTTAACTGTTACTGGCTTTTACAGTATTGACACTGGTGTCAGTTAGTTGCCTGTTGATTTGCCAATCATAGCCAACTAACCCGCTGCTTGCGAAAACAATGAAGCAACTGTAAGGAAGCATGCAGTTTCCTTACAGTTTATATTCTTACCTCACACTGTTAGTTCCCCTTTAACAACTGAGGATACGTGGAACGGATTGATTATTGTTGTTTTGCTCTTGCATGTTTTCAGGAGGAAATCAAGTTAAAATGTATAATAAACTGGATTTTGCAAAGTTCCTATATATCGTGATTAGCTTTGCTTCATTATTACTGCATTATATGTCTGTTTGCCCCACACAAAACAGGTACTTTTGACATATCTTTATGTTGGCTAATCTGACATTTATATGAAAGGATTCAACACTTTCCATGAAAGCGCTAATTCATTTAATTAAACTGCTGATAGGGGGAGATCTATATCTCAAAGTCTCTTGGCATCATCAACTAATATACTTTCCACTGAAACAGCTCTCAAAGGAACCAAATGTGTCATTTCCTGCAAGCGACCTAAAACCTAAGTTCCAGCATATCCTTTTCATCTGTGTTTGCCCTGCATCTACTCCACAAGGACAACAAAAACTTTTATGCCGGATTCCAGATTTGATTGATTGTCACTAATGATCATTTATTGAAGTTAATCTCTGTTTTCAACACGTGTGTTGCATGCCTCTTATTCCTGAAAACAGAGTCTGAAGTGCTGTTGTCAGTCTGTTTGCTATGCTCACTCTCACAATCTGCTTATCTTTACATCAGTTTCATACGCGTCACAGAATAGAATTAGACGGCTATGGCAGTACTCCTTTTAGTCAGTGGTCATATAGCAGTATAATAACTTAAAATGATTGTTTATCGGCATCTGGAAAACTGATATCTGGGCCAAGACTTCCTCTGCAGTCAAATTAGCAATAAAAATGAGGAGAAAGACATATTTCTGCTAATCTTTCTAAACAGACATCAGCATATGAATGCAGGTAACTTAAACATGTACCCTAACATTGCATTTCAACCATGCGTTCTGCCTCTTTTGCTCCCCACGGGGACTGCTGCAACCAAAGCGCAGTCAAATGTGACAATACTACTTGGACTACAGATGCAAACCAGAATTCATTCATATGCAGGTCGCGGTTATCATGCCAGTTGCTCCTGCTAATTCAATTGTGGATGTTAGGACGAACAGTTGGCTCACATTATTGCACTTTTGAACTGGATGAGATGATTGCATGATGTCACTCCTGCAGGCTACCATCTTTTATGTCCAATTCTTACTGTGTAAAATGAAAAATGCTTGGGAATAGTATCACATCGTTCAAAAACTTCAAACCATAGCGCTTATTAAAATGCCAGCAGCCATTGCGATAGGTCTTGTTGTTGTAGTTACATTGTGTGCTGTAGGTTGGCACATCTGTTTAAAATGATAGTAACTGCAGTGATCTTTTTGTTGTTGTTGTTTTTGTTTTTCTACTCAATTGTCACACTCAGTGTGGAAAATTACCCATAAAACTTCACTCTTCCGACCAGTATACTGCAAGTTCATGGCTACATGTGAGTTCACAGCTTGAGGGGGTGACAGAAAGGCCAGGAAAGCTTTTAAAGTTATGTTTGAGGTATAGTTATGGATAGTGTTTTAAACCACAGGAAGCTTGCAGCTCTGTGGAGACTATTCACAGACACTGCACTCGCTTCTTGAGTGAAATGTCACTGAAACACATCAAATATAACATGTTTACACTCTCAGCTTTGAGAGTATCATGTAATTGTGCTTGATGGACTGTGGGGAAATGGAAATGAGCAGTAACATGTAAAGCTGAAGGATTTGAGAGGGCGTATTCCAGGGCACAGATGGTATTTATACCCACCTCAGTCAGATGTAATTTCTCCCGATTTGAGACATCCTGTTTTGTAATCTAGTTTTACAGCACGTAATGTGGATTCAAGCAGCACGAAGGTGTAAACTGTGTGTCTGTAGCTGCTGTACATGGCTTGTCGCTGTAGATTGTGAGTAACTCGCTGTCGTCACCGGCCAGTTAACATGTTTGCCTGAATTTTCCTGGGATCAGCATGGGATTCGGCTCACAGAGGTGGCTTGTAGTAGGGAAATACCCTTCACACGCATATCATGATGCTCTGTAATCTGCTGCGGAGAATTACAGTAGCTGAGAGGATTCCTGAGATAACAGCAGAATAATCTAATTTCTTGAACCTTCTATGAAAAATGCATACATCCTGTGCCACTGCTACTTTTTTTTTTTTTTTTTTTTGTATTGACTGACACATTGCTCCGTTTTTAGAGGGTCTGTGAGTCAGACGCCTAACGTGTGTGTTAATAGGGGAGTCTTCAGTTTCACCAGCATGGTAAGGTTATACCATGGCTGTGTTTGACTCAGGAAAGGGCTTGTTTTCTTGACTTACTGTGACCTCTGCTTTTTTTTTTCTTAACTTTTCCACTTGAAGAATGCTAGAGTATGTGTAACTCAATGCCACTTTTACACCTCACTGAAAATGTAACACCTCTAACAGATACTTTAATGATGTGCCTCGGCCTTATGAACTTAAACATTCATAAAGAGTTGGAGTTGGTGGCAGAGTCAGCTCTTTTACCTTTTTTTTTTTATATAAGGACTTTATTTAACACACTTGTTGATTCGGTAAATGATGCATCTTCCGAAGCTAATGAGTCCTGGTTTGATAAATATCAGCAGAGACAGTATTTAATGGTGCAAAAGTAAAAAAAACTAAAAACTATATATTTTACTCATCACCTCTCAAAATTTCCTTTTCTCGCTGAGGTCATGAGGAATGAAAGGAGTTTTTTACACACGCACACAGGCAGTTTCAGCTGAATTCGGCGAGCTGTATGGTGATGGTTATCTCAGACCGGCTAAAGCCACGTCCGCGTGTCAAACATTTGACACATTTCTGAGTGATAAGGTGGTTCCTCTGCCTGTCTTTAATAAGGTGGTCTGGCTTCTATCTTCTACTCGTGTTCAGTTGAAAATGTCTTTTATAAACACGGTTTTCACTCAAGCATTTCACCAAGAAATTGTTGGCTGGAAGAAAAGGCAGTGTTTCGTAACTCAGCAGTTCAAAAAGTCAGGGACTGATTGATTGCCAACTCTGTGATGAGTTTGTGGTCCTTTTTCATCAGTTACCTGCTGTATCAATATTGTGGTGCAGACTTCCTTGCGGGCAATATGCTTGGAATCCCAGAGTACCCCAGTTGAGTTGACATGTGAAAATTCTCAGCTATGTACATGCCTTTGCCATTGACCGATGGTTCTGCTCAGCCCTACCCCCCACTGTTGGTGAAGGGATTGAGTTTCAAATATACAGAAGCTCCCAGACTCATTCTACTCTACTAAATGCAACAAGAATTGAGTTTATGGACAGCTCTGAGTCAATTCCCCAAATTATCAAGAGCAGGAAGAGTAGGATTTCACACATCTGATCCAGTTGTTTACGTGATTTGGAAGCAGCTCAAATCTTGGGCAGGAATACTCCGCGGGCACATGGCTTATGGCTGAGTGGAGGCTGGTTTTTCTTAAAAGGACCTTTATTAGTTTCATTGCAAAACTCTGGGGCTTATGGGTTTGTAAGTATGCAGGTCACAGCTCCAGATTTTCCAGCAATAAGTAAGAAATCCTCACACTGCACTATAAGGGAAATCTTATTTAAATGCAGATACAGAGCAAAGTTCAGCTGGACTTTCCTGTGTTAGATCCGTGGCAACACGTGAGTAGACGAGAACACAAACTCTGAATACGTTTGCAAAGCTCATGTCATCATGTATTTGCAGATAAACTGATCCATATGAATGTACTGATAGAATTCTGGATGGATTTAATTCATCTTTGGCAATGACATTTACAAGTGTATGCTAACTGAAGGTCAGATTAATGATTTCAAGTCCTGTCCCATTTTTTTCTTTGCAAGTTCTACCTCCAACGCTACAGGATACTGCTCATTGGCCAAAGTTCACTGTGTCTCTCTCGGGTCGACTGGTGATGTGTGTGTTGGGACAAGCTCCAGTCAACCCCGTGGCCCTGTGTGTTCAGTGGATAGTAAGAAACGAATGAATGAATGGCTGAGTGAATAGGATAATTAACAAATTCAAAACAGCAGCCTTCTGTGTAAATCTGAGGTGTGCTAAGTTCATTTAGAAAAGTAAAAAAAAAAGTTTGACAAATGAACAAAAACTCACCATGTGACTGTCAAGCTGGAACATCCGTTAGAGTTTGCTGCTCATTTCTGCAATTATTTTTTATTGGTGATGTAATGTGGTATGGTAGCTTTTGGGAGAACCAAACCTCTGTGTGGAATAAGTTTATTTTATGTCATTACTGATGATGTTTTTCTCAAGGATAATTTGCATCTTAAGGATGCAGTTAATATCTGTAAGAGTCAATCAAGAATCTACATTCAACGTGTACTGTAATAAATGCCGAAGCCTAAGACATCAACTTGGATAATTTTTTACATTTTTTTATTCCCACAAAGTTTTTTTAATTCAGTGTCTAAGGTCTATTTGTACAAACTGTCCTCACAACATCCTTTTAGTCGAAGCCACAAAAAATATAGTTAATGTGGCCTCAAGTGATGTCACTTGAGTCAGAGACTGTATGAAACATGGGCTTAGTGTAAGAGCTTTTTGTGAAGAGAGTGTGGTTGCTCTGCCCGCTACCATCTTGGCAGTCCTGCCTCCACTGGCTTCCCATTAATCCAAAAAAGGGTAAAGACACGGTGCGTTGGCGGACCTAAGGCGGGCTGAATAAAGCCTGGTGGCTGTGACAACACCGAACAAGTGAGTTAGACAAAGATTCAATACACGAAGAGAGAAATAGACCCAAACTGTTTTTTGTACCAGGCTGTAAACATTTCTTTCTGCTGTGAAGTTTGGAGCCATCCTCAAGTGGCCATTCAAGGAAGTGCAGCTTTTGGCACGTTTGCGTTGGCTCCATTTCACGGCCGTGGAGGTTGCTGCTTGGGCTGAAAAAAGTCAGAACGGGCGTATCACATCTCTGTAGGCTCTGTTCCTCTTTGCTCGAGGCTAGCAATGCAAGGCTACATTAGCTGCTACTAGTATAACACAGCAGTATCTCTGTCCAAACTCTCAGTGGTGGAGGTGCAGTATGGGTAATGTAGGAAGAGAAACACGTAGAATAAAAGTGACAACATCTTTGGTTCTGCTACAATTTTTATCCTCTTTTAAAAGCTGTTCAAGAAATTGGAGGGATTCCTAACAAGTATACAGTTGAGGAAAAGCTCAGAAATCCTGTTACTGCTATATTTACATATTTACACAGAGTCCCAGTTTTTTTGGAATAAGGGATGTACAGTACCAGGGTTTTCTGGGCTTTTCATTTTTAACATGCCATGGATCCGTTCTACTTCAGTTCCCTTTGCTTTCAAACCATGAATGTACAGTATATTTTCTAGACTTAAACCCACTTTTTGTCATTAGGCAACAGTCCAAACCACAAGCTTCATGCATGAAAAAAACCCCAGACAAACACAATTTTTTAAATTAAGCCCATAAAGATGCTTTTGTGTTTGTTTTTAAACGTACATGATATCGACCTGTTCTCATCCACGCACACTGTTTGCCTTTTGCTACAGACTCTGCCTTTTACCCATGAGT
Source organism: Protonibea diacanthus (assembly GCA_028641955.1). Classification (NCBI taxonomy): domain Eukaryota; kingdom Metazoa; phylum Chordata; class Actinopteri; family Sciaenidae; genus Protonibea; species Protonibea diacanthus. The sequence continues at coordinate 16,019,878 of CM053988.1, read as the reverse complement.
TCAAGTCAGTTTTCAGTCAAATAAAAACATGGTTCAAAGACCTCAGCGCCAGTGACCTTGTTGTAAATGGAAAGTGGAAAGCTCATGCTGACAGGCCAGTTGCAGGCCTCTCAGTTGGAGTACACCGTGATCAGTGTAGTCCATGTGTGCTTGCATTTTCTTCGGTCACTAGACAGTCTGAGCATCTTCATCCTCAACTGAATGCATTAACGTGTGTGTCTCGTATACATATATGTATTAAATCCTTTAAAATGCAGTTATAATGTAATGTTTCTGTTTATCTCTGTAGTTAATCCATTGATGGCTCAGCATGTCATTTAGTGGCTTTATAGAATCAGATTTGTGGGACAGCATTTTGTAGAGTTAGCAGCCCTGTGGGCAGCATTTGAAAGATAATATGTGAAAATAAGAATAATATACTGGTCGCCTGGCGTGCTTTATACCTTGACATACCCTTTGTTTAGATGTTGCTAAAGCCCTACTCTGTTTTAAATTATAGCTTGACTAAAGCTACAATGTTTCTTTTTTTATTTAATCTTCCCTAATAGCTTACATTTCAAGAGGACTTGTATCATGTCAGTGCTTTTTCCTGGAAGTCTAGCCAGGAACTATGGTGTCCATGTTAACCCTTACAGCAGTGCTTTGAGGGATGACGTAACATTTGCATACTTTAAATATCATTCTGAAGGTCATAGTAATGTCTTATTCATTTCTGTGCGGCAGGAAAATACCTTGTTGCTAAAGTTAAACTGGAATACATTAAACCAATCTGGCCACATGCCAGTGTTATTAATTGCATTTCGAAACGAATACATGCTTCGCAATGATTGTTAGTACATTAATTAAAGTGTAATTCCTATTATTTGCTGTTCTGTTGAATTAGAGACATTGTCTTGATCCCTTTTAAATTCTGTTTTTAAGCTAAGATGGCTCCTTTTACAGCACCTCAATCAACAAGCTTCACTCTCAGCAGCCTCTCCAGTAAGTGAATCAAAGGGGTGGAGTATAAGCAGGCAATGAGAGACACCTTGGTTGATTAAGCAGTGCCTGATTTGTCTACAATTTGGAAGCTTTATTGGGAAGACAGTTACAATTAAGGGTCTTATCTAAACAGTGTCCTTGTCTCAGTTCTTTGCAGGCAGCAGTCTGCTTTGGTTAATAGTGAAAAGGGGGCTGATTGCTTGGAGTGCTGCCCTCTACATGTGTCACCTTTTTTGTACTCAGCTCCTTCTTCACTCAAATGTTAAACAATGTCCGTGGCGCTGATTGCTATGTTGTGGTCTGCTCTCAATGGTAATGGCACCCAGTGTACTATTTTCATCAGGTGCATAAAGTCAGAAGGACAAGCGTAGTTTTTTGGCTTCAAAGTGCGCTTCGTGGTACTCAGTCTGGTTAAATTGTGCATTTTTTTTGTGCATGTTGTGCATTTATGTGGTCAAAATCACATGAGACACAAGATCAACCAGAACAATTAAACAATCTGACAGAGTAAGGGCTACAGATTATTGACTGATCCCCATATTATTTTCTTAATTATGTAATAGTTGAGTGTATAAAATGTCAATGTTACAGTGTAGATCTCTGCCAGATGTCTCCTGGTAGATACCAGATATGCTCAGCCTGGCAGATTCGTGTTCGTGCTACTACTATATATCCGACCTTGAATGTGACAGTCAATTAAAAATACTGTATCTCATCCATTGAACTCACTATAGGATGAGCATTATAGTTAAGTTATAGTTGTAGTTGAGTTATAGTTAAGTATACACACAACAGCAAAGTTTTTACTTTTCAGAGCATGTGATGTCGAGGTAAAACAAAGAATTTGAAATGCAAAATTCAACAGTCAATTCAATCTGCTGCCTACACCAGTCTAAATGGCAGAGAAGATAACAAAAGCAAGGTTGAATTTATCGTGCCTGATTTTAAGTGGATTGTAAAATGTCAGCCATGGAATTAATCTCAATATGAGACCAAACTTGAGCCAGGAAAAAAAACAAAAAAAAAATGTGGCCTGCAAAACACAAAGCAAGCCTCATATTCAGCCTTGTCTTTTGTTATGTCGTAACGCTTAACATAACATGATGAATACTGTGCCTCTACCAGATGGTCAAGAGGAATGAGGAGTTAGCAGTCAATGGGGAAATAAAACAGAGCAGTCATACAGTCATAAATATGCACAAAAATATTAGGCTGATGGGTCCAGTGTTATCCTGAAGCCCTCTAAGCTTATGCCTGAGGAGATAATGGAATGAATTTATTACACTAATTGACCAAGAGCACAAAAAAAAACTGTGCAATCTTGTGACACATTTGTATGACACTTGAAATTACATGCTATTTTGCCCCTTGGTGTGAAAATTAGGGTAAAAATCTTATTGACCTTCTTGTTGCCAGGGTGTCTGTTGCTGACTCATTCTCTTTAATAAAGAAAGAAACTGCAGGCTGATCTGCATGCTGAGAATGCTCATGGTAGCCCGATGGTGGATGACACTAACGTCCATTTAGACGTGTGAAAGTGTGAAACAACACTTTGGATCTGAGATGTCAAGCAGAGTGGAATAAATTGAATATGAATTCTAAAACTCCCTGCAGGCAACTAATTATAATGATCAAGTGGCCCAATTCTGGAACAAGGTTCTACAAGTTAAGTGGATTTGCTGTTAATTAGAGGCTGAAAACACAGTTGTGGCAGCGGTGAACAGGAAACACTGAATGTTCCACCTGAAGCACTGAATCAGGACACATCAGCTGACAGTCAACTCACGATCATCATTCATTTATGAAACCTATTGTGTAAAAAAAAAAAAAAAAAAAGCTTTGGAAAGCTTTCAGACATTTTAAGGCTTATCCTGGTATTTTTCTCGCAGCGGCATGTATTTTGGTGTCTCATTTAAAAATGAATGAATCCATTAAAATGTACCTGCTGCCAATCCTAATAAATATTATAGTGCCCTACTTTCTGCCATCTCACCTGTTTCGTCTTCGTTACTGTAGGTCAAGGTGAGTCACATGATGTAATTGGATTAACCTCCAAATGTGACACTGTGTACACATTCGTTATTGTAATAATGGATGATAGTAATGAAAATGGAAAAAATAAATAAATATCTGGTTGTTTCTCAATATTTGAATGTTATTGAGGTGACAAAATGTTTGTTTTCTGCTGATGAAAGTCAACATGAATGAGTGATGCTTTTTGAATACGGACGCAGACTTGTGTTTCATCCCCTGCTGCGGTGATTTGGAGGATTACTGCAGATGTTGCCAAGCTGCGACTGTGACCATTAATGTTACATGTGTAGTGTGTACTGGTAAAACTACACAATCTGGTAGATCAGGAAAAAAGCTCTCGTGGATTATAGATCTACTCTAAAATATATATTTTTAACCTATAATCCTCATAATCTGCATTTAAAAAATGACTATATTTACATCTGTTGTAACGCATTGTCCAGCTAGAAGTCTGCCACAAGTGTTGACAGTTTTGTTTGATGCATTAAGATGTTATGAAATGTCTGGTGCATTTGATTGTTGCGGAACCATTAGTAGGATTTAAGGTTTTAATGAAAATTACAATGCGCTTGCATTGCTTTATTGGAGGAACGCCCCACGCATTGTGAGTTATAGAGTGCAAGAATGGTCCTTTTTCATTTGTGAGAACAGCACAATCACAGCTATCACGGCTCCATGAGATGCATGCTGCCTCTCACAGCACACACAATGTTTCCATCAAGGACAAAAGTGCTGTTCTTCAGGCTTACGACCAGAGCAGGGTATAATTAGGGACTAAATGCTGCTTTAAGTCAGAATGTGGTCTGCAAGCATTTCCAAAGGACAACCAGTCTTGTGGTTTGTGGTTTTTATCATCAAATGCAAATTGCACAGTTGAAGAGGAGTGGCACTGACTCATAGAGTTTATAATATCCAGGAACCTCATCCGCTAAAACATTCATGCGGTGCAATATGTCAAAAGTAACATATTCATGTTTTTTCCAGATAGTGGACAGGCCATTAAAAACAAGATTCAGCGGAGTTATAATTTTCTAGACCCCACTATTTTGTGGAGAAAGAAAAAAAAAAAAAAAAACGTACAGGAAAGTCCAAAAGCCCTTGGGATCAAATTTTGAATATATGCCAACAACAAGGAAGTGAATGTTAGCCTATGGTGTAAAGAATGGCAAATGACCAAAACAAGTACATAAAACAAACATTCAACTGTATTCCCATAATAGAGGCGCTTTACAGAGACCAGAGTAAATATTATCTGTATATTATTTATCATCCATGTGATGAAGTGTGATCTGGAGAGGAAAGTCTCACTTTATACGACCATTTACCTAAAAATCTCATCCTCACTGACGGTTCGGCCAACAGAGAGAAGCATTATTGGAAAACTCTGAAGTGACAGAGAGAATTAATATGGTTTGTGTTTCCAGTTAAAATAGTAACAGAGTTGTGATCAGAGGTTTTATGTTGACAATCCAAACATGCCCAAACACTGAGGTATAACACAGAGCGTGTGTATCTACAGTTTGGCGTCTCCCTCTCACATGTACAGTATAAACGATTTAATACAAATCTCACTAATTAACCCTGAAATAAAACATCTGCAAACATATTCCAAAATACTATATTACATCTGTCAATAAGAGGAGAATGTCTGATTTGTGTCAAGATTCAAAATCACTTTTGGTTCAGCAGTCTGCCGTGATGGCATATAAAGTGGAATTAGACTTTACACTGATACTTAAGACATCAGTACCTGTACTTGATTTAATATACAGCAACAGATTAGACAGATTAGAAGGATTAGACGTGCATTTTCAGTTGTAATACACCAAAAGTGACCAGCCCACATGCATTTACAAGACACTGCAAACATAACAAACACTGTCATATCAAACAATGCAAAAACCACCCTGCTCTTTAGACATAACCAAAATGCTGTTCCTTTAAACACATCAAACACAAAGCACCCTTCTACGTTGCTTGTAGGCAGCATTGGTATTGAGATAAATAAAATATAACTGTATCCTTAATACAGGACAGTGATGTTTCTCTGGAGCATGTCGCCTCTCTCGACTTTCTGCTGCTGGTTCCAGTCTATATTTGTTTGTACGTGTGTTGTTCATGTTGGAGATGAAGATGGAGAGGCTGTTGAAACCCCAACTGTTGTTTTGGCTCTCAGCCAGTGACTGACTGAGCAGAGCCAGCTTTTGGACTCTCAGTGGTCCCCTAGTGCCACCATGAAGCTTGCCTTTCAGTTTTCACATTAATAATCTCCTAATCATACAACGTTCCCCGTAGTGCCAAAATTAGGCCGCACTTACTTGCTGCTCTACTGAATAAAACGCAGACTGTAAACCAGTCCATGCTATTTATCACTTGATCAAGTCATTTGTTGGTCTAGTATTACCAGTAAAACAGGTTTCAGTGAGATGTTTACATGAGGGATTTCAGGATATTACCTTGGATGACCACATCTTAGGCTTTTTGTGCTGCATGTGTTGTAATCATTCAGAAATGCTGTATCTAGTGGAACTGTAATTCACCTTTTATGTCTGTCATGGTATAAAAATCTGTGAAATCTGTGAAAATATGCTGTGAATTCAAGTTTATGCAAAAGGGACAACCCTCTGAATGATGACGACTTTCAGCTTTCATCATGGTTGTTGAACATCTGCCTGGACTTAATTCTCTGAGCTGTTCTCTCTGTGCACTCCCCAGTTAGAGTTTAGTTTAGTCACATGCTTTTTTAAATATATTTAGACTACTTTTTATGGTCTAAGATACTACTAATGAGATCATCGGGCTTTGCTTTGACCCACAATCCATTGTTAACTTATTATAGATAATTGCGCTGAATTGAACTCAGTGGTGTCTGTGCGGTACATTTCAGCTTTCTGGATATTCAAGTTTTTTGTTTTGTGCTTTCTAATGAAAGTCTACCTCACAAGCTCCAGCGTTTGACTCTCTTATTCACTGTAGGGCATTTCAGGAAATGACTTTGGTCAACCACAACTTTCTTGAAAAAAAAAAAAAAGAAAAAAAGAAAAAGCACGAGGCTGTCCACAATCAAGACTTTTGGTAATGTACCGGAAACCCAGTGTCTCCACTCAATGTATGCATGGCGTCTATCCACATGACTCATATTTGATTTTTTTTTAACTCTTTTTTTTTTTTTTTTTTTTACATCCTTTTGCAACAAAATATTCAAATCTAAAATAAATAAACAAATGAACACTGAAGATATTCATCTGTGGTGCAAGACAAGCTCGACCTTTATACCTAAATATAACTCAGAATTAAGTTACTAAAATAATTTAGTAACCGAACGCTGGAATTAGAAAACTAAACCGTGAGTGTGCCTTCACTCTCATATAGTGTTCGTATTTATCCATAGTGGTTCAACACTGTCTTGGCACACCGGCCTAAATACAGTTCTCTCAATATTGGTCTTATATCCTTGCAGGGAGCTGCAGTTTAAGTCATCAAGCCACAGTTTGCGAAGACAAATAGAAACTTGTGGTTTATTCAAGTGGAGTTTGTATTCTAGCGACCGGTGATGAAAACACACATATTTATATGCCGTGTATTTTTCTAATTTTCATTTCATTTCTTTTTTTGGCATAAGCTCAAAAGCATTTGACAAAAAGATTACTGTGTTTTGAATGAAATGCAGTAAATAAGAATGTCCATGTTTCTCCCTGTGAGAGTTGTGTTTACTTTGGAGGTTTGGACTCTGGCCAGTGGAGGAGGAATAGTTTTCAGAAATAATCAGGGGGCACACTTATTACCCAGGATTCTCCTCTTAAAATGGTAAATGATACTCTTCTGCGTTCCTGCGAGCGGGAGCCTGCAGATGAAAGAGAAATTTCCCCAGTTTTTGAGAAAGAAAATAAACCCTGAAACTGCATGCCTTCATTTTAGTTTAATGTTTCACAGGGGCTCAAACTGCGCTGTAAAGGTTAAGATATTTGTTCTTAATGTGTTGGAACAGCAGCTTCACCTACCAGGTTTGTGGGAAAAAAAAAGCTGGAAAAGGCAAGTTGTAACCGATGTGTACCCAGTGATTTGAAATGTACTAAAGGGACTGACAATTCACTCCACTTTGAAGTGATTTTAAACGACAAAATTGCACAACTCATACAGTGCTGTACTATACAGTAATAATGAAACTTGTCCTTTCAGAGCAGTCCACATTCACTGTTTCTGGTTTCCTGTCGGTTGAGCTGTCACCTAAAGTAACAGCAGCCAGTTACTGAGATGAAAATAGTGTAAACGTCTCAGGAGCGTTCAGTGGAATATTCTATATTGGCATAGTTAGTACAGTAAACAGGTAGTATCTATCCTTGTTCGCCTGCGGTCAAATGTTGTTCCATCTGTGGTTGTTTGCTGTGCAAAGCCATAAACGTCTTCATTCTGTAACCTTATTCAGCTCTCAGACTGGACATCCTTATTTCAGGGCTGAAAGTAGTGAAAATATTGATGGATTGAGGTATTATGGTTTTGTGTGTAGCAAATCCACGACAGTTTGGTATTTACAGTTTCATTTTAAGCCCAAGAAATTACGCACTTGCATCAGAGACAATGTATACACGTCTTTGTTCCCAAATAACTCAGCATGCAGATTTAGATGTTCCTTTACCTGCTTATTTTAAATTATAAACAGGCACCAGATGGAAAGAGATACATAAACTTGTGTCATTTGTAGCAGCCATGTGCAGAACTGCACTGATTAGTGTGCAGTACTTCTACTCAGTGCTGGAATGTAACTAAGTACATTTACTAAGTACTTAATGCAAATGCAAATTTAACATATGTCTACTTCACTAAATGTTTCCATTTTCTACTGCTGTGTACTTAACACAACAATATCTTAATGCACCAGTGCAGAAACTTGCAGTTAATGTCTGTACTAACTCTGTACTGTAGGATTTTATCTTTTCATTAATATGCTGTCATCCACTTTTTAAAAAGTTTTTCACTTTATTGTCGTCTAACACATTTTGTTTTCTCAAACAGGATAGAATATAATCATTCTATTATAATAAAAACTATTTCCACACGCTGGATTTTGCATTTTAATTCGTTTTATCAAACAAATTTTAAAAAAAAACTAATTTGCCATGAAAATGAATGCAACACATTTTTCAGAAGTGTCATTATTTCCATCTGTTGATGCGTTTAACCTCTTCACTCTCTCTGTCTCTTTTCATTTCTTTCTTCTCTGCGTGTTGTTCTGCTCGTTAAATGAATTCCCCATCACTATGTAAACCTGCGCACTTACTGTTTAGAGAGAATTTCATTTATTTACATCCAGACATGTGATTTGTGTCTGAAACAGACAAATACAACTGCAGCCAGGGAGTCAGCTGCTCCGAGCAAACGTCTGTCTTTAATTTGTACTGTTTGCTCTGCATCACTGAACCAAAAAAACAAGACTGTGAGTTTTTTTTTTGTTTGTTTTTTTTTTAGCTGCACCTCCAGGCACACTGAATGGTCCACGCGTTAGTTGGTGTTTCATTGTGAGAACACGTACTGCATTTCGCTGCAGTATGTCTCAAAGCACCATGGAAACACGTAAATGACAGAGTAGAAAATCCCGGTGATTTGTGCGCTGATCTGTGCTTTAGTTGTAGCACCGAGCTTAAATTTCTGTGTTTTCATTTCCACTTTTCTTGTCACACTCTGTTAAAAATGAATGTGGTCATTTTCACTACAGTCACATTTGTCATTGCCCAAAAGTGATCCACGAGCAAACAGCGAGCCAGTCAGTGTGACCTATTAGAATGGAAAATGTTTCCTTGACTGGAAAACCACACCTGAGGTGCCACGCCACTCTCAAACACAATGTTCAAAAGCTGAGAAAATATAAGGTGTAAGAAAACGTTGGGAATAAAACGTCACTTTTATCCATGTTAGAACTTTGTCATGTCCGATTAGTGACCACATAGAGGATATAACCACAGGAATACCGTCTGGGACTATAAACAACAAGTGAAACTGATACTGTTTAGTCAAGGAAACCTTTTTTTTCTTCATAGCTGTTAAGACAGAAATAAATATACCACTATTCACTCAGGAACGGTTTGAATGACGGGTGGACTGTTACGGTCAAAGTACAATCTAATCTGACCTTGTAGATAGAGGCTGTCTCATATCTAAGCCAGCCGTTTTTTTCACTCATATTCCATTTGAGAAAATGTCAGTATTACATTGAAGGACTATTTGACTGGATTTAGACCGTGCTGTCTGCAGCACTATGGCCAGGGTTCCAGAGAACAGTGGTTAGAGGGAAATAGCAGCTGTGAAGAGGAAATCATGTCTGGAGATAGCAGAAGTTTGGCATATGGTTGAGGTTGAATTTCTACAGCAGAAAGATAATAGATAATGCTCCCATGAACATTTATTGGCATTAGCGCTATGTTTTATCTAGTGTGCAGACTGCACACGTCAGTCCAGCACCTACATGTAGTCTTTATCAGATGTGCTTTTGTAAACATTTCCATGAATCTCTATCGTGGGCACAGTTTAAATTGAAAGTTGAAAATAGTTGAAAATCTGGTGTCCTTGTATCATTGTGCCTACTGCCAGCTGTCTCTCCAAACAAAATATTTTGAATAAGTTAATTGAGGATCGGGGAGCAAGTTTAAGAGTGTGGGGCATATTTTTTTGAGTACAGCACATCTTCTCTGTGGCGCATGCGACTCGTCTGGCTTTAAATGACAAAGAGAACTACATAATTTATATGTGATGAGGAAAACATGCACTGTAAAAGTCCTTTTTGTAGGGAAATGGCAAAGAGTCAAGGGAGAGTCGAGGCCCTGCCCTAGAAAAATTGCTATTTTCAACTACCCAACATTCATCATCTCTCACCAGCATGTGCAAAAGGAGGTAAGTTTTAGTCAGTCAACTCAAAGCTGCATTATTGTCCTGGCATTAAATGTGTCCATTGACTGTAACAAATTGATATTTGACAGAATCCTGGCGAGTAGCAAGTAAGCAATAGGCTAGTTTACTCACCAGTGTCAGCTAGCATTAGACTAGTGTTATCCATTAGCATGTGTGATGTTGAAATACATTCTTGTTTTCACTCTCATTGGCTCCTGTAAACACCAGGTTTCTGTTTAAATTACAATCATGTAGTGCTGAGTTTAACGCAGACTTTTTCTGCTGAGTGCTTTGGTTAAAACTGATATATCTGCAGCAAAAAAGAAACTTTAACATAATCTTACCGCAGCTGCAACATTACATTTTAATATTTGATATACTTTTATATGTATATGCTTCAGATGTCCTTTTTTGTTGTTGTTTCATTCGCTTTTGTTTTTTGGACCCAGATTTGTTAAACAGTAAAAAATAACCTGTTTATGACCTGTGACCTGTGTGTTGATCATCAAAAAATGGAAGTGTTTTTTTTTTTATTTCTTGTTTTGAATATTACCTGAACAGTCAAACAAGAAAATGTGTTCTTTACATATTCCAGTCACTGTTTAATTTTCTGTGTCTTATATTTCACTTCATGTATTTGATGTGTAAGTTTCATAAATATTCCACATTTAACCATTTTCTTGGTGAATAGCATGTAAATTCATTTTGAGCCACCTGTCGTTTACTTTTTGTAAATGTTTATGAGCTTATGGAGTTTGTTTGTTTTTACTTTATTTACATATACAGAACAATGTCACGTTGTATAAATAAATAAAATGTCATGAAATGGTCTGGTTTCTTGTAGTTATTTACTGTAACATTGCTTCAATATTTCTTCAATATGTAAAAAAAAATAAACTAAAATTCAATCTCAGGCGAATCAGTGTCAGCCATGATTGAGAATCTATTTAAACGGGTCCTAACGGGTGCTTAAAATTTGGTTTTGTGAGTCAGTGTGGATACAATACTTTTGCCAATATTTCACTATCGATTTTGCTTTCCGGGAGCCACATGATGCATGTCATGTTCATGTTTACTTAAACATTTGTTTCACAACCACAAATGTTGAGAGTTGAGAGTTGATATGCCTGACATACAAACATTGTAATGTAACTTGGATGATGATGTTTATTGATGGAAGTTGTCGTTTCCATCATGGTATTTCCTTTTATTAAATCCATGCCATTCTTTTTTTTTTTTTTGCAGGTTTCTGCAGATGATGTGCTCACAAAAGAGGAACAGATAGGCCTGTTGTTCAGAGCCAAACGGCACTGTGAGGGGAACATCACAAGAAGGCACAACATCCCTGGTGAGTAAAGAAATAAGGGGCTGCTAATGTCAGCATGCTAACATGTTTGCATTGGCAATGCTAACATGCCGATTTAGCAGGTAAAATGTTCACGTGCTTAACGTTTGCTAATTAGAGGCAAAGCAAAACGTAGACTGATGGGAATGTTGGCAACATACCTGATGGTGGGGCTAGAGGAAAGGTCAGAGGATCACCAAAAGTCAGTAGGATTCATGCTCCAGGAGCCGTAAATAATATAAATGAATAAAAATTTAATGCAGTAAGTAAGTTTAATGCAGAGTAGTAGCAGCCACACCACTAGCCCACTGCAAGATATCACAGATCCTTGTTCCTATTGTCTTTTTTTTGCCATTGATCAGGAGTTTTTTTTTTAGCTGCAAGGACATCTGTAATTACTTAAGTGCTGGTAGTTTTGGCCCATACTTTAACCAGATTGTGATTTTTGTATTTTTGATTTGATTTGTGTTGAAAAGATACCAGATACAATCTATACCTGTCCATCACAGTTTGTGTATATCGACCAAAATGTGTTATTTAACAGCACAGAAGGAAAATTACAATGAACAATAAGACTTTGACTGGCTTATGTAACGACAAATGGGATGTAACACCTAATTAGCTTTGATTAGGTTTCCAATTGTGTGATTTTCCACTACCTACAATGAGTTGCTTTGGAAAGATTTCTGTCAAAGGCACTCATGTCAAAGCAGTCTGAACCATTTATTGCAGCAAAATGGTTTCATTTGTCAGAATAGACTGAGCTATTGAGGGAGCTCCCCGATGAATTCTAGCTGGAGCGAGAGGTTCAGTGGAGAGTGCAATAAATACCCCAGAGGCTACACAGAAGAAAACCTCATGGACACAGATTTGAAATACACATATTGTACAAGGCAGGGGATGTCCAGCTGGAGCGATGGAGGAAGAAATCAATCAGCACAAGTAGTAAAGTTTTCTGGGAACTGTGGCGCTAAACAACCCAACACCACAGTTGAACCATGATGAAGAGTGAATGTGCATCATACTGTAAAGACTAGCTTGCTGCCTTGATTGAACATGATTGGTGACATGTTTGAATGTGATTGTTGATTGTTAATAAGAGCTTCTACTAATCAGCTGATGTTGTGCACACAGTTCAAGATAGATACAGATTTGGGAGGCAGTTTTTGCCTGCTATTTGCTGATGCGTTCAAATCAAATACCTTATTTATAATATTTTCTTGCAGCAGTTGCCAGCCAGTTGAATGTGAGTTGATGGTTACATTACAAAATGCTGCTCTGTTTCCTTTATCCTGCTCGTGGCTTTCCAGACGCTGGGATTGTAGGCGAAGTTGATCCTGGGTTGTATTTGTGTATTTATGGGTGTCTGAAGAGCACCATTTTCCAGCAGACCCCAGCATCTACTGTATCCCATTGTGGTTACTGTCATTTTCCCAGTTGATTGTTCAGAGGAGAATTTTGGATGCCACAGCCAAACCGATCATATTATTTTCTCTTTAACCCCAGTGCATTGTGGTCACATCGAATTCTTCGACCCTCCAAACGATACCCCTATGTAAATGAAACACATAATTAAAAATGTTTACTTCCAGGCCGAGAACACAAAAGCTTTTGTTGACCGTTCCCACTAGTCGTACATTGCCATGTGTGGTATTTCCCAACGTTTCCTGGTTTTGATAAATGTCCACAAATCTCAAATTGGATTTAAAAAAAAATTATGACAGAATTGCTACTATTGAAAACTGCAGGCGCCAAACAGCAGCTTGCATAAGATGTCCAAGGTTTATATAACAGCACTGTGCTTTTTTTCTCAAAGCCTTTTTTTTTTAACAGGATGGTCATAATAGCTAATTAAACATTAGGTCTCTCTCTCTGAGGAGAGTCTGTGCTGCTCATCTGACCACCATCATGCTTAATCCGCCCTGACACGTCGTAGTGACTGGCAATCCTGGTATCACACTTCACCAGCCACCTCCCAGCACATTTGCGGCTGTCTTTTCATGTACGTAATGCTTATGGATTGAATTTGAAGGTCACAATTTTAAAACTTTCTGGCATTAAACCAAATTGAAAATTTAATGTAATCTTGACTAGACTTAGATAATGAGTGGCGCTTCTTCATAACTTGAAGGATTAGGTTGGCATTTTGGGAAATGTTTTGCTTTATTGCAGAGAGCTAAATGAGAAGACAAACAGCAGCCAATTAACTTAAAGACTGGAAGTAGCTGGATCTGTCTGATGGTACTAATACAATTCGTTTAATATGCAAAAAAAAAAAAAAGTTTGCAAAAGTATGCAAATGGCACTTTGTGGTTTTATTGAGGGTTCTGTGCTGGACTCTGACAGGCTCCAGCTTTTTAAATCTGGATATGTGCCAATGTCTTTCTGTTTTACATGATTAAATGGTGGTTTCATTAAAAATAAATAATGTTGACTAAACTAGGTATTTTCAGCTGTCAGTGACTGGCCATGTTTGAAACATCCCATCGAACATGACAACGAGCCCTCTGGGATGCTTTTCCAGTGGAGAAAACGTGATCAAGTGCCCTCTGAGTCGTTTCACCACAAATGCCACCACAAATTATTTTTGCCCCTTAAGCAGCCTGAGTCTGTCACTGTGTCTGACAGTGATATTATTCTCCCTTAGAGACACTTACAGAGCTGAGTGAGTCTCCAAATGTTGAACATAGTTTGACGCTGTAGTCTTGCATGCAGCAGTTCACTTTTTTCCTTTCACATGTGAAACTCTTGTATCCAGAATGACTGATGGCTCTGGACACAGGCATGATGACGATGATCCGATCTGATCCAAAGACCATCAGGTAGCGTCGTGAGGAGTTTGACTGACGGGGTAGTCGTCCAGTCATGACAATGCCGATCCCAGAGTTACCTGTTAACATTACACACACACCTGAAATGTCAACATGGAAAATGTTGAACAGTTTTTATATTTTTTTATATTTAATATTTAAACAAACAAAAAAACTCGACAGAGACGAGTCATGAAGTGACGAGTCTTTAGCTTGTATATCCAAGTCAAGTCTCTAGTCATTTTCCTCTATGTCAGGTCATCAAAACAGTGATTTGAGTCGACATGAGTCCACATCTCTGCTGGGGCTTTAACAAGCCCGTCAGTAATGCCCCGATCCTTTGAAAGGCTTGCGGTGCTGTTTTCGGGGTACATCAGCACACAAGACCTGACCTGCATATCTGATGATGCTGGCACACACTCATGTGACTCATCCTGCATGTGGTGGCTGTTTTCTGACCTCTTTCGGAAGGTTGCACATGTTTGTTCAATAACAGACGAAGGAGTTAAGATAAGCATATTACCTTAATAAAGAAAAAAGAAAGAGTCCCCGGTGTGTTTGTACTTAATGCCTGAATAAGCACATATGTGCTCATTTAACACGCTTGATTTGAGATTTTTTTTTTTTTTTTTTTTTTACTTAATGGCACATGATGCTTTGACTTCACTTCATTTGAACTTGATTTGAACTTAAGTGTCTCATCTGGTTGTTTGTTTGTAATTATGTAATGTGGAAATCATTTAAAATCTCAGTTGTGGCTTGTGTTTGGGTAAGATTTAAGAGACTGTCAAGATTTGAGATAAAGTTCAAGGAAAGCATTACTTGTGCTTTCTGATGACCCGTGTAAGTGTTTTCCTTGAAGTGGTCATTGGGATTTGGACCGGGTTCACTCTTGTAATTTTTTTATTTTCTTTTTTTTTTTCTTGTATTGTGGTGTGACCTTGAATCTGTGGGTTGAGGTAAACTCAAAGAATAGCAGCTAGCGTGCACTTTTTAGAACTCTGGCTTTACATCTGTATTTGTCTTGCCTGTGTCCTGTCTGACCACCCCCAGAGTCTTTTTCTGGCACTGTAAACTTGTGGTTTTCTGAACTATTATAGGATATGTGGAGTGATGGCTATTTTAAAACGCTAGTGTGAAATGTGGGGTTTGTTCTGAATAATGAATTGATCGTGCGATGCTGAGTTCATTCAGACAGGATTAGATCCTCTGCGAGGGCTAAAACCACGTTTTTTTTTTTTTTGTTGCATTTTAACATTTGATATGTTTGTTTTTATTCCTCATTTGTGCTTTAAATACACAAAAGTCTCCATTACGTGACTGAGACAAGGTTTTCATTGAGGGAAACACTGAGGTTTGCCTGGAGAGTACAGTGGAGGGATGTGGGTTCAATGCCCCAGACCTTGCAGTGTGAAAATAGCTCAGCCTTCAAGCTTGTGGTCTGGGTGTAGAATAACATCAGCAATCATTATAAAAAGGTTGCATGTATCATGAGAAAATGCAATATGTGTTTTGACATCTGCAGGTCAGA
Source organism: Protonibea diacanthus (assembly GCA_028641955.1). NCBI lineage: Eukaryota > Metazoa > Chordata > Actinopteri > Sciaenidae > Protonibea > Protonibea diacanthus. The sequence goes on along the minus strand of CM053988.1, from coordinate 16,004,295 downwards.
ACCAAATGAGTTGGGGGGGAAAGAAAACCTTATTAAAAACCCCAGTGACATCACTAATACCAAAGTCCCCCCATAGTCGCATTTATATTTAAATCGTGGTCAAGAAATATACGGGAAATTATGTGCGTATTCGGTGTTTAATTTAAGCCTGTTAGTAGGTGGTCCTATGGCAGTAAAATCTATGGCAAAAGTGAATAGCAATTCTACTTTTACTCCCAGGATGTGTGGTCAGCGTGATTTTCAAAACTAAACGCTGTTTTTCTCCCACCGGAGATCTGTAGGAATCCGTCAGCTCTAGTCAGTCTGCTCTTTAATTTTGCACTCCAAGTGACAGGCAAATAAAAAGCATGTCGTCATTGCTTCAGATGTTTCTTTGTAAGTTTGATTACAGGAATGAGAAAATAATGGATCTACTGCAAAGAGAGGATAGTTTTAGTTTTATCCATAGCTACTTATTAGTGGTCTAAGAGGGGCAGATGTTTTCAATAATACAACATAAATGCCAAGCCATAAGGGAGGCTTTTGCCAGGAATCTGTGGGGAAAGGGACTTTGCTCCCACTATCAGAGGGCTGAGGTCCACGGTTTAGCTGACAATTAAGGGGCTGGGGAAATTGCATTTTTTCCCTTTGAACCTGCAGCTCTTTGTCTGGCTAAGCATAGATGTGTTATTGCAAAGTCTCATGCAGGACATTCTTCACTGAAAATAGAGGTTTACAGAAGTTCAGGAAAGTGAGCAACGTTCGTGATATGATGATTCCTGGACAACCTTTTGCATGCTAAATGTTCCCAACCACAATAAAAACAATGTTTAAACTTTAATAGAAATCTCCTCCGAGTTTAATTTCATTCATTCCAACCCTGCAAACGGAACAAAAAATGTGCGTAATTGTGTAATTACATGAAGTTAAAATAGTTTCTTTTATAAACTTTGTGTGGAAATGTTTACCCGCTAAAAACTGCAGATGACACTGAGATATTCTAGAAGTCACGTCAAGTTTCACTGTTATTCTGAGAATTTATTAGATAATCACAGTAGAGAGAGAGTTCATCAATAGAAAATAGTTTGGTAAGAGTATTCATAATTGATCAAAAGTTGATTCACCAAGCAAAACTTGTTTTTAAATTTAAAATATTTTATGTTTCCAGATTTTCAGACGTGAAAATTTGCTTGTTTTCTCGGTTTTATTTGATTTCAAATTGAACATCTTCACGGTTATTGACCGTTGGACAGCTGGACACCAATCAAACAAGAGCAACTGGATAAAAATTATTTAACACTAAATCAATAATGAAATTCAAAAAACAAGCTTATAACACTTAGAATAAAATGAGATTTATAACACAGCACTTAGGATACAACAATGCAGCCAGTGTTGCAGGGAATCTTTTAAATGAGATCCATACTGAAACTAATTCCATACAGCATTAAAACAATATGATGCTATCGACAATGTAGCAGTCCTAGAAATCTGCTGCAGCTAACAAACAAGCGTTAATGAACACACAAGATTCAATGGACAGCTTGTTTTCAGCATGCTGGGAATTCCATGATTGCGAGTCTTAATTATATTACAATAGACGGGGAGTTTGTTCTCTGGGTGACCCATGGTTTCCTTAAACAAAACACAACAAAATGTCCTAATTTACAGTTAGACTTACCACAAATTACAAGGCTGCTTCACAGTGATAATTTGCATACTGAGTGAAGTTCATGCATCTGGCCTAGTTTTTAAAGGACAACTGAATCCTTGAAAACATACAGCACTGCTGCGCTTGTAAATGCCTACAGCCATGTAATGCTGGAACCAAAGGAGAACAGCACTCTGTAGCTCTATTTTTAAAAGTCAGTACTGCTCTTGTCTCCACAGATGGTTTCTGCTCACCAGAATGGGACGGCATTGTTTGTTGGCCTGAAGGGCGTCCAGGAAAGAATGTGTCCATCGTCTGTCCAGAGTATATCTATGACTTCAACCATAAAGGTAAGACTGGCCCCAGATAAAGTCAGCAGTCGAAGCCCTGAAGCTCTTTTTGAGTCGGTGAAAGAGCACCAGGCTTCGGGTGCTGCTGCACGCTGCACAATTACACCTTTGGCTCCATCTGAAACCTCTTTTGTAATTCATACAATTATGCAGATGTAATTAAGGAGCAAGCTGAGGATGAGTAATTGACTGTGTCGGCAAACAACTGGCAAAATCTGTAATTAAAATTAGAACTCTTCTGTTTGATGTTTAGGACTAGCATACCGTCAGTGTGAAAGCAACGGAACGTGGAAGCAGACCGAAACAAACAAGACCTGGGCTGATTACAACGAATGTACAAAATTCCTCCACCATTTCAACCATAGCCATGAAAAGGTGAGATCCGTCTCATCCCTATTTACATACTCATTGAGTTACAGTGCCTTCCACCACAATAATTAAGAGCAATCATCTTTGAGAGTGCATCGCCAGAGTAAATTGTCGCTCTTTAGGCAGCTATTGCACCATTTTATTTTGCAATTACGGCAGCCTTTTAGTGTTACATTTTTGACATGCCTTCTCAGTGATGTACACTGAGGGCAAACTCTAACCATATTCAATGAAAATGTTCAGAAGATGACAGTTGAAGATAATGACAGGATGGCAGTGTGGTTTCTTTGCGATAATGCAAGGCTGCAATTAGCTAAATGTCTGTTCAAATATAAACTGGAAACAATTCGTCTTAATTGCAAATTTTAATACTCGCCAGAAAGCATTCCGTTCAGAGAAAACTAAGAACTCGCCAGTCATGACTAAACCTCAAAGCCGGCTGCACAGCAACTAGACGGTGATAAGAAGACATCTAGACTCTGCAGTGTGTTGATGTCATGTTGCTTTCCCGGTATTGCTCTAATCAAGGGGTGACCACGACCACTGTGCCACATTTTGTAATGCATCTTTAAATATACATGTGATTGATGTTATTTATTCATCACATGTGACTGATTTGAATCCTGACTGCAGGGATTTGCTCCCATTCAGTCACAAGAGCATCACTGAGTTCGAGCACAGATGATTGATGATACCTGGCTCACAGTCGGTGGTCTGAGCTCATTGCTGGTGTCCTCAAGGTGTTTAATGGGGTTCAGTGTTCTGCGCAGACCAGTCAAGGTCTTCTACACCAGACTCAGACACCCATTAGGACTCCAATCTCAATCTCAATGGGACCCTTCCTGGTTAAATAAAGGTTAAATAAAATTACATTATGGACCTCGCTATGACCACAGTAGGAACAGGAGAGATCAAACCATGAGAAGCACAAGCACATATTTTTGGCCATGTAGTGTTTTATGTAAACGATTACAATACCAACGTGGGGATGAACCTTGTTTCATACTGTGTGAACAGTAGCCGTTGCTTCCTTGTTCCATTTTGCAAAACAGTGGTTGTATATCTTGAAATTTGATTTTCAGGCTGATCGTGCAACTTTCTGACCAAATCAACTGATGTGCAGCGTCATATAGTGCTGAAAGTGGTGAAACAAATCTTAATATAGCATGCACTTGAATGGATGTTGACTTTTTTAGAGGTCGGCTTTTTTTAGTGTGGCTAAAATTCATTTTTCTGCTGACCCTGTGCATGGCAGTTTATAGCACTGCTTCTGTGCTGGGATCCCTGTCTGTTTCTCCAAACTCTGGGTGCGCTGACCATCGTCTACTGTACACACACTGACTATGCATAAGTACGTCATACAAGCCCACTTCAAAAACTGTCCTTTTAACCATCTGTAACATAAAATCTAAACACAATCAGCATGTGAGAGTCAAACCTGGGGTCATAAATACCACAAGCAGTGACATCACCGTCACACCACAGAGCATGTTGGGAAGATTGTTTTGTGAAGCAAACATGGCAGCTTTTTTTTTACTAGCATCATTCCCCATGTGACTGACAAAGGTACATGTGACCTTGACTGCAGCTTCTCCTGAAGTGTTTTCTTCTCTGTCATTGTGGGAGGATGTCAGAACGTAAGACCGCCACTGAATAGGACTACTGGGTATTATAAGGAGGGTGGAAAACAGCTATAACCTGGCTGTAAATGTAAAAAGAGCACTTACTCAACCATTATTGTGTGCGTATGAAAGTTTTTTTTTTTATTTGTACAAGTGAAATTGCATTATGCACAGACATTACACAGAAACGTTTCAATAATCTAACATATAATACTTTAACCTTTAATAAATGAGGTGTGTTATTATAGAGTTTTAGTGTTAAGTGGCTCTGCAGTTTGTACTGTTGCTATTGGCTACAAGATGTCTCAACCTTTGCCAATGAACAGGGGTCATAGAGTATTAGAGTAATTATCACTCACTGATAAAAATGTTCAAAGCTCTTTCAGAAAATTTTGCTGTCATAGTTTGATTTTTTTTTTTTTTTTTACTAATTTTTGCCATGAAGCGATACAAACATCAGCTGTCCCACATTCATTTTCCTCCCCACTGCTTGAATGTGGTGCAGAGGATGTGGGTATAACCTCATCATAGCACCCTTCAATTTCTTTCTGACTTCAGATGTTTGTGTCGATGGGCTCCCGAGGGAGCGGTTGCAGCAGTTAATGACAAATACATATGCACGAGTGAAAACCCCACACAGCACAACTGCCATGCCACGGACCACCACTATAACTTAGACACCCGTTCCTTTGGCGCAGGATCCTGACGCTAAATGATAACAGCAGTGGAGTATCTGGTTACATCACACAGGGCTATTGGCCCCTTCAGCATGCAGACGCACAGAGGGTCTGGTTAGTGGCTCTCCTTACAGTGTCCTCTGGCTGCCAGCTCACTGCTGGAAGATTAAACTGCCCCGCCCGGCCTCTCTCAACTCCGTCACCCATGTCAAATGCTGTTTCCATCAGTAATTTCTGGGTGCTTGAGACATTTCTGTCACCAAGTGGCAATGCATTTCATTGAAGTTAACACATTTTGAAGCCAGGTTTTGGGGGGGAATGCCATTATAGTGTGACCATTCGAGAGAACATTTGTCTGTTTATGTACTTTACCTTTGAAAACATGCTCTTTATAATAAAAATCACTTGCCTAAAGTAATTGTGTCACTAAAATTTAAACTTGTGGTAATGTTACTAAGCACAAAGAACAACTGTGTGTTAAATCAAGTCTTGAAACATCAAGGAAAAATATGTATATTTTAAAATATTTTATAATTTTATAAATTATCACTGAAATGTAATAAAGTCTGTTGATATACTTTTTCTATTTCAAGATAAAGATACATTTTTATGAAAAAGGTAATGATAGAGTACTCTGAGTGTTACAAATAGTCTATTAAGTCTATTATTTAACAGTAAAAATAAATAAGTATAAGTATGTTTGGTGCTCGCTGATATCCTGTTATATAACATTGCTAGTAATTTATTCATATAAATATAAAATATACATAATCAAGTCATTAAAGATGCTTTCAGTTCTGTTTTTGCAGCTTTTTGTTGAGTCAACATTGTAAACCTAAATTACAAAACTGCTATATTCATTTGCATGAATGTGCTTTGTGCTCATCATTGTTTTCCTGTTGAAGTTTTTATTTGTGATTTTGTGCATTTGTACGTTTTCTTTTAATGTTTTCTCATATGCAGGTGAAAATTAGGCCGATCATGCTAATCAATGTGCCTTGCCCCTCCTAAAAAGAATAAACATTAATATAAACATGAACATGAAGCGTATCTATAGTGCAAAAATACTCTATATGTTTGTACAGTTCACCTGTCCACCTTTAGTCTATCTGTCCTGCTTACTGATGTTATTATTACTCTCATTTATTATTTTCTAGACACAAATCAGTTCTATTATGGGGGCTCATGAGAATTCTTTTCACACAAAACGCAGTAATCTAACTAAAGTGTTCATTATAGTAAAGGGATGATCTTCTGTAGTCTCAGTCTCTGTTTTCATCCATTTTGCTGCCCTGTTAACATCCTAACAAATTATCCTCTTCCAGCAGGAGGTCTTTCACCGCCTGTATCTCATCTACACAGTTGGGTACTCCATCTCTCTGGGATCACTCATGGTGGCTGTCCTCATATTGGGATATTTCCGGTGAGTTGATGCCATCAATAGATCCAATCAACCACAGATGCTCCCAAAAAATTAGAAGGGATCAAAAGAGGGAGCCACTGTTTAATGGCTTGATTGCACAATTTATGCACACTTATGACCTGTGAGTGTTTCACTTAATTTTGAGCCTTGAGTCCAGACCTCACACTGCACAGATCAACATGTGTGGAAATCTCTTCAATCATTGTGGACTCTCTGATGCTTGCAAACATTAAACCGGGTGGAGCAGTTGTCATCCTTCATGATCTTCAATTTATTACCATGCCATTTTATCAGCCACAAAAGGATTCATCGTTGAAACTGTGCATGCAATGCAGTATATTTTGCGTCATTTCAAACGTTACCTTTGACTTTTAACATGACTACGATATGTCTGCCTTTGAGAAAAATCTGCCTCTGGGCTTGCAGTAATCTATGCTCTGTTGTTGTTCTGACATTCTGGATCTTTTGTTATTTTCATGCTGATTTGGGGTTAAAAAAAAGAAAAGCTTGGATATTGATTTTGTAAGTGCACCAAGCTTATAAAGATTACAGTCTTTAAGCCACAAATGGGTGCTTTTTTCCCCTTTCCCCCCACTGAAACATAAAGAATATAGAATAAGTTCTTCAAAGATTGCAACAGATGCTGTAGACATGAGCTTTATCTCTCTTGACTTAGTGGCAATAGTGCGTAAGTGAAGAAAAACCCTAAAACAAGCTTGAATTCATTTTTTTTGTGCAGTCTGATTATTTTTTTCATGGCTGATTAATGCAGGGCAGATGTGTCATTATTTGCTTGTTTTATTTAGCATAGGGAGTATCAGGAATCGATGCGAAGGCGCTGTTTACCAATGTTCCCACCAGCGTGACTTAACCATACAGGCAGGCAGTCAGAAGACTTTAGGAACGCTCCCAACTGGCACCAGGAAATCTATGGGCCAAATGAGTTTAATAAGTTATCCCAGGGGCCCATCTGACATTCTGGCTCCGTGCTCTGGAGCACTCCAGCCATGTCTCCCCTTCAACATGTCAGCTTGTAGACAGGAGGCCTCATAAATGTTTGCCAGGGAGAGAAAAGGGATATTTCACACGACTTCATCAGCAGGCGTGTTCAGTATTTTTCACCAGGGAAATGTACGCTAGATTAGTTTTCGCCCACCACTCCTAAATCAATAGTTCTCTGAGGGGAGCTTGTCAAACATTCAGCTCATTAATGAGGCTTTAGAGAATGAAATAGTTAATAATAGATAGTGGGATAATTTCAGTGTCCAGTAAAAAGTAAAATGTGTCCTTATTATTATGAGACTGGGTCAAGTTGGCTTTGGAAATGTCATTAAAATGCTCATGAATATTTATGAGATATTAGCATTGACTGATTTTTGTTTGATTTGTAAAGGTGAAACTTTTATGGCCATTGATCCAGCTGCCTGATTCTAATACTGGAGTGTGACCTCAAAGGGCAACTCCACAGTAGCCTCAGACAGGATGTTTTGGAGGACTTTTTTTTTACAGATAAACTAGTGCTTGTCTGGAAGGAAATTTGCATGCTTTTCTCTACACATGCTTGCAATTTTGTTTTTACAACGCACTTTGAGCCGAGCAATTCAATATTTGTGCGTTTCGAGCCCCTAAATCTCAAGAATGTGTTATAGTCAGCGTGGAATTCAGCTGGCTCTAATTAGGATGAGTATTGTTCATGTGTGGGTGAAAACACTCACATGAAGGTGTGCCAACCCACACGCGCTCGCACACACACAAACATACAATTTACAACAGATCCATCTTTTGACCTTGCTGCTTTTGTTTGTTTTCTCCCCAGACGATTACACTGCACCAGGAACTACATCCACATGCACCTTTTTGTGTCCTACATGCTAAGAGCTATAAGTATTTTCGTGAAGGATATCGTGCTGTATTCTGGATCGGCCTTGGAGAACATGGACACAGTCACAGTGGAGGACCTCAAGTCCATCACTGAAGCTCCGCCAGCCAACAAAGCGCAGTTTGTAAGTACACACAGCTAAAACACACCTATAGATGGGCTCAACATAAAGCACTCTGTCTTTGACGATATACAAAGAGAACGAAAAACATCCGCTTAACTGAACTTCTTAATAAAACAAATTATGCTGTAACAAGGAATACAGTATTTATGGTAAGATTATGCTATGAAATGTACAATATGGCCAATGATTTTCTGTTTTTCTCCAATCCAAATATAATAGGAATCGTCGTTGCTTGATTGCATTACATGCTATAATTTGACTTGTAGTGTAAATGGGCGCTCAACATTTTGCTTCTAGAGAGGAAGTGGTATTTTGCAAAGTCTCACCTGCTTTTCCAGTGCTGGAGCAAATAAACTGTACTTTTTGTCACCATGCCAAACTTTTACTAGACCAGAACTTGGCTTTCCCTTTCAGAGGCCAAGTTTACAAAATGGGTAAAGACTGGGTACTTTTCATGCATGCTTTAATACGCAAACAAACAATTTGCGCAATATATTTAGCGGGCGCTTTTATCCTGGGGCTGTCCAAAATTAGTTATACTGGATTGAAACTGATTCATTAACATTGCACGACAAAATGACGGGATATAGATGTTTGTGCTTTTCCATGATATCTAAATGAGACCAAAATGAGATCAAAAACTGCTTTAGATGCACCAAATAGTCTTTGTAAGTCCAGATGAAAAAGACCAGGCTATTTCACAGACTGTGTTTGGTGTTTACAGTTTCATTTACACATTTCATGTCTTGACTACTTATCTATTCTGCTTTGCAACAAAGCTTCAGGGCAGAAGAGAAGAACAAAGAAAATATAATGCTCATAGAAAACAAGGAACTGTGTCTGCATTAAAGTTGTAAAACTTTCCCAATTACAAAACCCCCTGCTGTAGCCCAACAATGTTTGTTAGTATACAAACCGATGAGAAATGATAGAAAGGACAATTATAAGAGGGGTAATCAGTCCAGAGAAAAAGGAGCGCTGAGAGAAGCTGGCTTCTAATAATCGTGGCATGACAATACAGCAGCAACAGCTGGAGCTGTATCGATTGCTGGCTAAATCAGTATAGCACCCTGGGACTGCCACACATCATGTCAATACAACAACACATAATACTAACAGGATTATTATTAACCTTTGTTTAAACTGAAATAATCAATGACAAGATAAATGTAACTTATAACGTTCTATCTTAAAGGAACAGACGTAGGACACTAATTTTTCAGTACATTGGTTAATTTGTATTATTTTTTTAACTTAATTCAATCAATATGTTGTGAGAGGTGCTTCCAATAAAATCCAACGGGGCCCAGGGGAAATTGACATGGTTCAAAAACCAATTAAAACACCCAACTTTATCACAAAAGCTACAGCTGGCTGGTGCGACACATTTTTTTAAAGTCGCGAATCCACTATATACTGTGGTGGTTAACGCCACATAGTCAGCATGTAGATTTTTGCACCCAAAAGTCCCGTTCATGTCACATCATTTTCAAAAATAAACCAGTGAGCTGGAACAAAGTATCCATGTGAGACCTTTTGTTATTCCATCCATTGGCATGCTAAACACACTCCACTGCTAGCCGAAATCTCTTTTGAAGACTTACACTGTGATAGTTCCCGTAGTTTGAAAACTGCCTCTTACATGATGAAAGCGTTCAATTACTCTCAGTCTCACTTGTGTCAAAATGAAAGTGAAAGCACTTCTCAACAATAAGCACAGAATAAAGCTGGAGCTTGCACAAATGTAGATAATGAATCAATACACTCAGTCAGAGGGTAATAACAGGCTGTGAATAACAGGCATGTTAAAATGTGTGGATTTTAGGCCGGGTGTGCTCTCACACAGGCTTTGGGATTGGACTGTCAGAAGCCAAGCAACATGTCTTTTATTCTCAAAGCAAATGCTCTGTGTACATTCATTATATGTGCTCGCTTCACATGTGGTATGTCTGCTATATGTCTTAAATGTCATAGCCTTTACGTTTATTAAAGACAGTATTTGAAACGTAACACATTATCCCTGGGAATTACGTTGATATTGGATGATTGTGCAGTACACAATCCATGTAATAACTAATATTAACTATTCGGCGCCAATAAAGAGTGTAGTGTGTTGTGATGTAGTGTGGTGGAAGGAACCTACAAAGCTGTGTGTCTGATGTGTCCCGTTTTAGAACAATACATTGGATTTTATATTTGACAGTACACGTGAACCTCAACCGTCTCAGCCAGCAATAAATACCCACCACGGTGTGACTCCAGTTCTGCTGGTCGGATTAAATATGATGCAACTTCAAGTTCAGTTCAAATTTTGACTTGAGTAAGCAGAAGGCATGTCGTTACCGTTTCATGTCGGCACGCCACTAGGAATCCTTTCATCTCCCGATGCTTTGTTATGCTAAGATTATGATTCATACCCACCTACACTAAATTATTCCATCACCTCTTGAACACTTGAATAAATCAGTTTGAAATTAATAATTATGGCTCTCATTTTTTGGGTGGGGATGAGGTCTAATTGTAAAAAATTTGAATGCAACAGACTTGTTATGTGACTTTATTAAAAATGAGAACAGGCATATAAATGACTATTTTGTATTTTAACTGAAAAAAATGTAGTACATTTTATTCACATACAGATCTACAAATCAGTACAAATATTGCAAATCAATACAGCTTATGTCCTGGCATGCATGCATCCAGTAGAATAATAATTCATACAGGCTTTGTTCACAATCAGCAAGAAGCGTCTTTACAAGTCTGATTATGGAACGCTATACACGTTTGAGCTTTTTTCAGTAATGTATTATCAAATTAAAGTGATGTTTCTCTCATTCTGTCATAAATCTGTTCAGCAGTGTCTAACACACAAAATACGACCGAACTAGAGGGGAGGTTAAAGCCAGCAAATTTGGAGGTGTTCAGTTGTGAAGGAGTGAGGTGATAGACATGAAGACGTAAATACAAGCAGCACCCTAAAGATCCTCTCACACCCAGGTGTAGGTAATTTCCCTGGAGGTTCATACAGATCCCAAGGTTTATCATCTTAGTTTAGACTACTGGCATGTTAACATTTGCTAGTTAGTGATAAGAGTACAGCTAAGGTGGGAGTGACATTAGTTTTACAGGTATTTGGTCATTTTGACCTGATGATGGTGCTACAGAAAATCAATAAAATCATTAGAACTTATCCCTCTAGGTGCGTGAATGTCTTTAGCAAATTTCAAAGCAGTCCAATCGATAGTTGTTGAGACAATTCCTAAAATTCCTTGCTAAATGGAAAGTCAGTGGATCGCCAGTGTTTAAGATTCATCCTCACGATCATCTTCAGACGTTCACGATTGTCTGAATCGTTTGCTAATGCATCTAGTAGATGTCAAGCAATCATTTTACTGAATATGTGAAAACTTTGACCCGCTGGTCATGTAGCAGAAAAATCATCAGTCCTCTCTGGTCCTTGAATGTCTGTAGAAAAAAAATCCATTAAATAGTTGTTCAGCTATCTCAGCCTGGAAGAGTAGTGGATTGACTTATCAACTGACTGACGTTACCCTGAGCCATGCCGCTTGAGTGGCTGAAATCACTGAACCTTTGACACACAAAGACCCGGAAACTGGAGGGACATGATCCACTTTCTTGGTATTTCTTGGTCTAATGAGCTCTCTAGTGAGGTCTGTATGTTATCTAAGGTTACATTGAAAAGTAATCGTAGTGGAATATTCCAATACATGTTACTGAATACATACTCTGCTTCCAAACCTCGTTGTTCATTCCCAGCTATTTAATGATGTGTGACTGCAGTGTAAATGTTATGGTGTTTTAAAAGGTGTGTGTTGTGTTGGACTGTGTTGGGTTTTGCTTGGCTCTATTGAACTGTGTACTCAACAGCTGCACGTCCAAATCATTTTACACATTGACAAAAGTGGAAAGTGAAAAATGATTAAAAGTGTCCTTTTTTTAAAACTCATTTTTCCGGATCACCTATAGCTTATATGTGATCACCACTATATTATTGGGTCATACTGGCTTTATCGTAGAGGAGAAATGAGAGATGAAGGGGATACAGATGTTTTGTATTTGAAAAATGGGTTTTTGGTCAGCGTGGTTATGGATTAAATCTGTATTCTTTGTCTGTTGTTTGTGCATAGATTGGCTGCAAGGTGGTGGTGACCTTGTTCATGTACTTTTTGGCAACCAATTACTACTGGATCCTGGTGGAGGGTCTGTACCTCCACAGTCTCATCTTTATGACCTTCTTCTCGGACAGAAAGTATCTGTGGGGATTTACTCTGATTGGATGGGGTGAGTTCTGTTTCATTTACGTTCTACTTATGCACATGATTACAACCTGATGAGTAGACTTAATGACATGCATATTTCATTTCTGATTGTCTAATTATGATGCAAAAAAATGTGAGGCCCTCTGTGATATCGTGTTATCAACAAAGTCAGGATGATTGTGTAAAACACTGCATGAACATGGGCCTTACAGTTCCTGCATTGTACACACTGTGCGTATATTTTACCAAAGCACAGCGCATACAATGTGGATGCTGTGCTACCCAGGTACTACACATAGGAGCAAATTATGGACTTCTTATGGAATTATTATTTAGTGTATTTTCTCATGCTGATGGTTACATGTACGGTTACATCTTTTATTTCTGTTTTTTTTTTTTTTTTTTTTTTTTTTTTTTACAGGCGTACCAGCTATGTTTGTGACAGTTTGGGCAACTGCGAGAGCTACATTTGCAGACACAGAGTAAGTGTGCATAAATAAAACACTTATTATTTTATTCCTGGTTGGTGTAATACTAAGTTCATGAGTTTGTTCAAGCAAAGAGGGCATGTGCAAACATAGGTAATGATAAAAATATTTTTAGTTAGCTGGTCTGATGTGATTGTGAATTGTGAATTGTGAAATGCAAAGATAAGTTTTAAAATATCTGCATATTTCATAATTTCTGAACACCAAACATGCCATAAATTTCTGTAGTGAAGAATGAGGACAGGTTTGAAAGTTGAAAAGAAAAGATCACCTTCCACTCCTGAACACACAAGCCCTAAACCCCTTCTTACCGGCACTATCTGCAGTCTCCACATTGGTACCATGGTCGAACATTGAAGACTCGGGTTCAGACCTCTCAGCTTCTGAGAGCTTACAGTTAAGCTGATACACAGCAGCTGTCCAGTGGAATTAAAATGCATATTTCAGTCAGTCATTTCTCAGTCTGCAGTAGAATATTTCCAACGTAGCTTTCTACTGTACCTGCCTTCCCTTCTCGCTTTAAACCCTCCCAAGCATGTCAATAACCACCTTTTGGCATGTACATTTACCAGTAATAAGTACAAACCAAAGAACATTTGGCTAAAAATAAAATCAATCAAATACAGTAGATGGTTAAGTACGTAAGGAACAATGGTTAAGTACCAGTATCAATGCTGTATTTTTAGCTGCCACCATAGTTACTGACGTGACAGATCAAGCTCAGACATTTGTCTGGCACTGAAACTGAACTGAAGCTCATGAACATGAAGGTAGTTTTATGAACATCACAGAGATATTTATTTTGATTTTGTTTCTGAATGTTTTCACATGATATTTGTGACTAGAAGGGTCAAATCAGTTTGAAGTGAGGTGAGTTCAACGCTTTGTCGAAATCCTTTTATTTGGTGAAACCATGGCAGTCATCGTTAGAGGCACTGAGGTGGAACAGTTGCATCCTACATCGTCGCACCTGAGAGCTCAATCCTTACCTAACTCTTGCTGAGCTGTTTTGTTGTTGTTTGTCTACTGCAGGTGTTGGGACCTGAGTGCCGGCAATTTGAAATGGATATATCAAGTGCCTATTCTGGCGGCTGTAGTGGTGAGTAGATGCTTGCTGCTTGCACCTTTCCCCTGCTGGGTAGGAAAGGACAGTGTTTTAGTGCACCTGTTGGATTACAGCTCTCAGAAAGGATCTTTTTATGTTTGCAAGGGCCTTTAATTATATCACCGTGTTTCTATTTTCTCTTCAGGTTAATTTTATGTTATTTCTGAACATCATCAGAGTCTTGGCAACTAAACTACGAGAAACAAACGCTGGAAGGTGTGACACAAGACAACAGTACAGGTACAGAGTGGCAGCACTATGCAAAGTGATTATAGTTATTTCTGAACCCTACAAGACCAGCCGCTGATCTTGATACCTTCATGTGACACACTTCTAACCCACATCACAGGCAGCACAAATATATTTACTCTGATTGCATTTGCGTCATGAGACAGGTTCTTAAATAGGAATTCCCGGTACATAACAATGTCCTTTGACTGTTATGAACCTGCAGAAGCCAAACCTTCTGCCCCTCTCTCTCTGCTCTAACACTAATAACTATTGAGTCACATATCTTTTCTCATTTAATAGATTTAGTTTAGTCTAAAAAATGTTGTATAATAATATAAAGATATTCAATTTGGAATGATTTAAATCAGAGACAAGCAGCAAATCTTCACATTTGAGAAGCTGGAAACAGAATATTTTGTTGCATTTTGGTTTGATAAATGACTTAAATCCTCATTAAAATTATTCAGATTTGTTGTTTTCAGTTTCATATTTTCACTCTATAATGTCAGAATTACTGCAGAGTATTTTTTTTTTTTTTTAACATTATGAAATCTTAACTGTCACAGAAAACTGTTGAAGTCCACGCTGGTGCTGATGCCGCTCTTCGGTGTCCACTACATCATATTCCATGCCATGCCATATACAGATGTGTCTGCAGTCCCTTGGCAGGTCCAGATGCACTATGAGATGCTCTTCAACTCCTTCCAGGTAAAGTTGCGATGGTGGAAATGCCAGAAATGCTAATTTAGCTCTCAAGGTCACAATAAATATTAATGTGGCCTTCCAAGATGAACACATCTGATGAGCCTTATCGGGATTTTAGAGGTCCTTTAGAGCTTTAGAGGAAATACTGCCAACTTCCCAACCAAAATGTCCAACTGCTGCTTATGGTTGTATATTTCTGCTTAGAGCTTGAAAGATGAATAAATGGCAGCTGATTATTTAAGATATGATACTAAATATGAAATTATCTCTTTTGTGTGCATGATGAAAGTGAGTACAATCATTCAAAATCATTGTCTTCTTTTTTCCAGGGATTCTTAGTGGCAATTATATACTGCTTTTGCAATGGAGAGGTAAGAGGAAGCTTTGTATTTACACCAAAATGCTCGATATTTAAGCTTGTATATGGCTAAATGACGTATTCTATTCTAAGGTGCAAGCTGAGATAAAAAAGTCCTGGAGCAGGAGGACTCTGGCCCTGGACTTCAAAAGAAAAGCTCGGAGCGGCAGTAACACTTACAGCTATGGACCCATGGTGTCACACACCAGTGTCACCAACGTCACTGCCAGAGGACCGCTGGCCCTCCACCTCACCACGAGACTGGGACCGGTACCTGTAAACGGGCACCGGAACCTCCCTGGGTACGTGAAGAACGGCTCTGTCTCAGAGAACTCTATACCTTCATCAGGACAGGAACTTCACATTCCTGATGAGGAGCATTCAGCTCACACGCGGCCCAGCGAGGACGAGAAACCCTCGCCTGTGGTGGAGGAGGAGAGGGAGACAGTCATGTGACCTCCAGGACATACAGGGATGAAAACGGGGGCAAAAAAAAACAACAAAAAAACACAAAAAACAAATCATGAAACAGTCTCAGGATGGTCTGAAGGGGATGGCTGCATACATCAACACTGCCAGTTTTTTCTCCTGTGAATTGAGCCAGAACATTATCGAGTGATGAGGCTCAAGGAAAAAAAAAGGGTGTATCACTTATGTGAGCTTGGGCCACCTTTATTTGAGGATGATGACCCTCATTGTTGTGGCAAATACTCTCAACTCTTTCACCAACCACCTGCCACAGTGAATGTGTAAAAGGATGAAAACAGACTGCCGTTTCTTCTTTCTTTTTCCACTGCCATAACTGTTGTTATCTTGTTTTCTTGTTTTTTTTTTGTTTGTTTTTTTTTTTTAGCAAATGTCTTGTTCTCAGCATAAATCAAACCAGAGTTAGTGACAGTAGTTGCCAGGAAGAGCCTTAATCACGATGTAAAGCCAGGTGGATTTAAGCGCTCATGTGTGGGCAATTTCATCCGCAAGTTTTCGGATTAAGTCAGTGCGAGTAGACTAAGCGTAGGCTCTGCTTTGAAAAGTATTAATACTACTATTTTGAGGCATCTGTTCATGCTTTCCGGCATGGCATCTCATTTGTTGTGCATTGACTTAAATCCACTTCAGTGTAAAAGGGAAGGTACTCAGGTAATTGAAGTCCTCTGTTGTTGCACACCTATTTTTCTACTTTTAAAGTGGTGTTTTGACATGGTCAGCATTTCTCTGAGGATGTTGGCATGTTATATAAGGTCGTGTTAAATCTGTTGTACAGTTTTTGCTGTTTAGAGAAACCTAGTATTCATCTCTCTAATTAGAATACACGGCGAAGAGTTCAAATGAATGTTTCATATTCAGATTCCCTCCAAAAATACTCACACACACACACACACACAACATGATGCCAAAGTAAGAATATTTCTTTGAAGACTGTCTCTCTCTTTCTCTCTCGTCGGGTTCAGTGTCAGCTGAGGTAAAGAAGAACTTAATGGAAATCTGACAAAAAATGGTATCATATGTTCTCACACATTTTTCAAAGCAAGCGACCCCATTTTAAAAAACACAGCGTGCAGGAAACGGTCATATATTCCAGAGGAATGTTAATTAAATGAGGAATCCAAGAAAATCTCAAATTCCGCTGGAATTCCAAGAGCGACATTTGTGGTGGATATGAAGGAAAACCCATGAAATGAATAACACCCAGTAATTTTCACAGACGGTCCAGTGTTATGCTGCTTTTTAATGTATATATACAAGTCACAATGTTTACAAAGATCAGAAATACATTCTAATTGTGAGCTAATAGTGTTCATGTGTATGGATATGTTATAAAGCTATGTTTCAGTGTATTTTTTTTTTGTTTTCATGTGTTTGTTTACGGAATGTTTGCAATATTTGATTATGTATATAGTCCAAAACAAAACTGGTGATTATATTTACAGGTGACAGAGGGCAATTAATGAAGCATTCCTCAATATATTTTAAACTCTGTAACTTGTTATTTACCGCACTTAACCTGCATGGTTTGCAGGTTATGTAACATTATCTATTATACCAAAGAGAAAAGGCACGATATGCTGCCAGAGGAAAAAAAAAAAAATCCTTGTATTTTCGTCCACCATCTTGTTTACAGTGACCAAAAAGTCTTAAAGTTGCAGTAAAAATCACCTTTCGGCAAAAAAGTATTTGATACTGGTAGTTAATGTAGGAAAGTCTCGAGCTAAAAGTGTGAAATAGAGCGCCCACACAGATTGAAGTTTCTCTATAAATGCTACAATAAACAGCAGCAGATGAGAAAACCATTCAAAACACTCAGTAGCTTAGTAACGACGAACTAAGACCATCAATATTTTTTCGTTCTTCACTCTCCATTTGGATTTTTGACTGAACTTGATCTCAAGAGCTAAATTTGTCACTGTTTTGTTTGGACTAATATTTCTGCTTTGATTGAGATCACATTCAGCTCAAATGAGTTTCTTACCACACATTACTTTCTGCTAATATGGCACCGGAGCTAATATTTGCTCTTGTGTGGACGTGTTAGCCCACATTTTTTACATCATAGAGTCACGGCCACCAATTAATGGTAAGCTCTCTTGCCCATCTTGCCTCCTTTTGTGTTCTTTTGGTGAACTCAGTCCTAATCCTCTGATGCCCAGTTTTGCTCCACCTTATGGTAGATCCATTAAGGTGTATGCTTTGACTCAGTTTAACACCCGGTCTGTTATAGTTTATATTACATTCAGCACATTATTCACGGAACATTATTCAATAACTTCAGTGGTTTCCCATTAAACAGGTGTTTAAAGGATATGTCAAGTATTCTATATTTTCATACAAATGCCATGAAAAGACAAAAAACCAAACAAAACCAAACTAATGAACTGACTTATAAGTATATTCTGTTATAGCGTATTCCTCTGTGCCATAGGCCTCTGTTGTTGTCCAAAAACTATTAAAAAACAGTACGAATACTTACTGTTCCACTGGGTGTCATGTTCACATGTTCCTTCATGACACGATGAACATGGAAACACCATCTTGGGTGCGTAAAAACTCTCTAGTAGTGTACTGTAATAATCATCCGCAGCTGAAAATAGTCCCCGCCAAATGCACCATTTACTCATGTTTGGGTAACATTTATTTTTATTTTTAGAAATGATAACCCTTTTTTAAGACATGAAATGAAATATCTGCATCTCATGTTTAAAGATTTAGAAAATGGGTTTAGGATAGGAGACATGGATGGAAGTTACTGAGAGATGTACTAACACATGATGATGGTTTTGGTCTTGGCATGGCAAAAACTTCAACCTCGCAATAATTATTTTAACATTCACTCATTTGAGCCAGACACCTTCCACCTATGAGACACCTGTGCATTTTGAACCATTCACTTCTGAGATGGATTCAAATTGGACCAAACTTGAACATTTCCATGGCGTTCAGTCATAATTGCAACTTGAGGTTGGGTGGATTAACTACAGCTTTCATTTAGGTGGCTGTTGGTCACAGTGAGGGAAACCTTTGTCACTTGATAACACAGTATCTTAATAATGTTTTCAGACTGAACTCTTTTAGTTGGAATTTATTGCATTTCTCGCCGTTCTCTGAAGACGTAATTATGAATTTGTTCATGAGTACAGTTGTAGTTTGTACAATATTTAAAAATGTATTTGAGGTGGTTGCTCTTCATATTCAATCTGGCTTTCCACTAATTGCCACGGGGCAAGTAAACATCCTGTTCCTGTTGTGTAATCCAGACATTATTAAGGCGGTTGGTATCACAGCATGAAAATCTTTTATAAAAAAAAAAAAAATACTTGGAAAATTATATTTGAGCACTTTAATACGCTATAATACAGTATTTTGTTCTGATTGTATCATGTAAGATGATTGTGTTTTGGAATCAAGTGTACAGTACGCCCAATAATCATAGAGCTAATGTTGTATTTCATTGTTTTCAAATACCTCTCATGGAAGTATAAAATGTGTTTCATTGTATTTTATTTATCTCGTGCCGAAATGTACTCAGTGGAGTCGACATTGGTCTTCATGCTTTAGATATAGTATGTAGGCAGTGTTTGCTAAAGACACATCTCACCTTCTCATCACCCTGTAGTGATGTAGGCACGTTGTAGATATCAGTGTAAACTTGGAATAAAATAGGATGATGTTTTTTTCTGGTCTCTAATGTTCATCAGTGAATTGTGAATCAAGACAATAAATGTATGATTTTACTGTACTCTGATGTTCCTGCTACGTTCATGATTCTGAAGTAGACAGACATTTATTGATGCATTTTTGTTTATTTTATGATACATTTCATTTTAGAAAAAAAAAAAAATCCTTGCAGTGAAAAATATTAAATGATCTTTGTCAGTGTTTGTCCATGGAGGGCAGAGTTCACTTCTGAGATTTTTTGGCTCCCCCTTTAGCCCCTCCTTTGCCTCCTTTTTCCCCCTTATCCCCTTTGTCTCCTTTCTCTCCAGATTTCTTCCCTTTTCCTTCACCACCTTCTTTCTTGGATGATCCCTTGTCACCTTTTTCACCCTTCTTCTTTGTTGATCCGTCTTTTTCATCTTCTTTTCCTTCTTTGGCACCCTTCTTGCCCTCTTTCTTCTCTTTGCTCTTCTTCTCTGCTTTCTCGCCATCCACTTTCCCCGAGACTGTTGTCACCTCCTCAGTTTTTTCTTCTGGTTTTGCAGCTGCGGGAAAAAAAAAAAAAAAAAAAAAAAACAAGAAAGGAAAAAGGTTAACGGCTTCATGGCAGCATTAGGTATAATCAGGGTCCTGTCTGTAACGCTAATTGGAAGAGAGAATTTAGTCCAACAGAATGCCAGGCTAAGTAGGTTGTGTGTAATGAAGGCACATCTGTTTCTATCTGTTTTAATAAGCATGGTCTCTTTATTCTTTTAATGGGACTGTTTGAAGTGCTTTCTGGGTGAGAAATGGAGAACAAAAGTTTACGGTCAGCTTTGTGCGCAGTGACAAAGACAATGTTTTTGTCATTAATCTAGAGGTGAGGATGAATCTTCCCTCCAAGTTATGATGTGGGTGAAGCAGCAAATTCAGTGGAATGAGTATTTACAACGAAATATCTCTTCTGCACTGTTCTGTAGAAATAGTTTGACATTTTTAGAAATATGTTCACTTTGCTTTTTCATGCTCAGGGGGACTTCACAATGACGACACAATACACTGTGTGATTTTTACACTTTGGTTTTCAAGTAAATGTACAAGCCACAGCATGTTCATTCTGAGCTTTGCTTTGTTCTTTTTTTTTTACCAAGGTACCTGGCAGCTGTTTTCCCTGTTTCCAGTCTTTGTGCTTATACATATCTTAGATAACCTATTACAGTAGTAATAACATATAACAAAGAAAGCAGTCTTTCAAAAAATAACAGCAACAGATTATTTATTTTTTTTTTTTTGGCCTTTCCAAGCTTCATCCAACAGAGAGACAGCTGAAGAGCGACAGGAAACGCGGGGAGAGAGATGGGGAATGACATGCGGGAAAGGGCCACAGGTCGAGACTCCCCAGGCCGGGCCAGGGCCAGCTGCAGCGAGCCCCCGCACATGGGGCGGCCGCTCCACCGATTGAGCCAAGCGCCGCATAACTGCCGGCACATTTTCTCTGTACCAAACATCCCCAAACCTGTGGGCGGATTGACCCCCAGAGTATTGATACTATTTATACAAAGTCTTGTTTTGAGTAGCATCAATTGGATCAATACCAAAAAAAAAAAAGAAAAAAAAATTGATTAGATGCTATCCTGATGACAAGTACATTAATCTTCAATGATGCTTCAATATCTGCAATTCTGCTGCTGTTGGGTGCACACATGCAGCGATCACTGGCATAATAATTTCATTATTCACCATTCGGAATTAGAATAGTAAAAAAGAATTGCCTTTTGACAGATGATTTGATGTTAATGAAAAAATATATTCAGAAGCAAAGTAGTAGTAAATTATGACATTTTGCTTCTTTAGCCTACATGACTGTACATTAGCTGCTTTTTAACAATAAAAAGGATTAATATCAGTCTTGATATCTGTGATCCTGGTCCTGGTATTTAACATTAGATCCACACATGATTTGATAGTATCACCAGTCCGATTATGCAAAGATAATCTTAAAAGAGGTTGTTTGCATGTGAAGATTTTGAAGCAGCAAATGTTTAAAAGCTGTTAATCTTTCCGGTACATGTAAAGTATAAGCCTTTTCCTTTTATACATCTAAATATGTCTCATTTAATTTTGTTTGTTTCTTTGCTTAGATGTCTTTGTTCTCCCAAGATGACTACATATAGTCTTTGATAAGAAAATAAGACGTTTCTAATCCCACCCTTAGTTTGCATGAAAAGATTTCATTTCATTTGATTCCTTGCAGCGTACAGCATTTTTTCTTTCAGGCATCAGATTTGACAGGAAGCTTTTCCACCTGCAAGACGCACCCCTAAATTAAAGCTGACACTCAAGGTAACAGCCTCCAACAGGCTTTCCAAAAAGAAATAAAAATATGTAGGTGCAAGTTAACAAATTACACGTATACATTATCAGCAAGGACCATTGCTGTGACTTTACATTTCAGCAGCTATTGTTTAAAAGCTGTGAAAATTGCTCAAAGGAAACTTCCAGTAGGTGGCAAACAAAGCGTCATTCCTTTTTTTTTTTTCCCTCTCTCTTTGTATGTTTTCCCAGTAGCTGCAGAGACACTGGATACACAAACGAAGGCCAGGAAACCAAATGACAAACACACACCAAATGTCAAAAGCAGCCTGAGGGGGGTCAGAGTAAACCTGAAATTATTTTGGTCCTGTGTTTTACTGCACTGGGGTGAATCCAACTGACTTAAAATAATCAACCAACCATCAGAAGTTTGTGAATAGATTTCTTTGTGTTTTGAAACTGATTTTTTTTTTTATATTCTTGTTTCTTTATATGACAAGTTTTGACAAAACCTGGAGAGATGATGCATCAGCGGTTGGTTTGAAGGGTTGTGGGTTTAAAGCCTAGGTTGGTGATGGCTAAATGAAGTGTTGTATTAAAATGTCAGATTTTGAAATCCAGATGTCCCCGGGACTCAAACATTGTTCCAGTTTTGGTCAAACAGTGCCTCTCTTTCCAGGTGTCCTGTTGTTTTCTGTGTATGGCAGTGGAATAATCAAAGGTTAACATTACCTTCTCCACGAGGCCTTGACCTTTACACAGAGGTTCAGCTGCTGGGATTTTTGAACTTGTATAAATAATAATAATATATAATAAAACTTGTAAATGTAGAGTTGATGTGTCTGTTTCACTGATATCACAATGCCTGCTGGGTGAACAGAGCGGGACTTGCAACCAGATCAAATCCCTTTTAACAAGTCCGTCACTCTTCAGTCGACGTGCTGTGAACCCTAAATGACATTTCCCTCAATGCCCCTCACAGCCATATGTGGCAGATGTGTGAGAGATGTGTTTGTGTTGTTTTAACAACTGCAACTGTTTGGTGACATTGAGAACTTCATTTTCAGAGGTGGCAAACGGGAGGGACTGATTCACACGTACTCGTGAGAGAGAGGGGTGATAGACAGACTGTTAGTGTTTGCAACAAATTGTAAGGCTGTGAAACTATTATTCTATTTTGTCCCAGATGCTTTTAACAACTCATGTAGTCTGTATGTGTGAATAGAGGTGCAGAGAAACATTATTTAAATGGTGAGAAAATAAACTAGGTCAGTTTACTGTCTAAGTTTACTGAAATATTTTTATTGTTTGCCCCTAAAGAATATTTCGTGAGTGTGCGTAATCAAGGCCTCGATTAAAAAAAAATGGAAGGTTTGGATTCAGAATTGTATTGTACAATGTCGTATGTGGTCATTTGGTTTGTCAAATCAGTCCATCTGTGATCTCAGTGTATGCTAAGCATGGCTGGAGAAATGCCGCAATTTGCATATTTGCCTGCACATTGATGTTGTTAATTCAGAAGCAAACATTACAGTATGGTCAGTTTTGTGCGCTGGAGTCAGCGTTCAGCTCCTCTCCCGTTCACACGGTTGATTAGTTAGTTATATAGTCACGGTAGAGCACATTAGAGCTGCTCTCTGTGATGATACCAGAGACTGAAGAGATATGGATGGCCTCTCCACAGTAGGTTTATCATGTGATCTTATTTGACACAGTTATCATGCAAGAAAAACTTATTGACAGCTCAATGCTTTTTCTCCCATAATTAATTACACACTAACTGATGAATGTATTTGTGCACATGACTGCGTGATATATCATCAGGAGGAACAGGAGAAGACAAATGTCAGTCCCTATTTGTCATATTTCTTAACCTGAAACACCCACAGCTAAGCAGCTTATAAGATGGCTTAGAAACACACAGGGCGACACACCAAACTCTTCAATCAGGAGAAGAAAGAGTAAGTAAAAACAAGAATATTTAATCACAGATGAGACCAGGGTTGTTGACATCAGTGATCGTATTTAATTTATACTAGCAGGAAACAGTGTGAATGATTTGCTTTATTCAAAGCTAATCTTAGGAGAGCAATCAGACGGAAACAAACACAGAGCACAAACAGGCATGCTGCATGCATCACAATGTTTGCTGCTTATAGCAATAGGACATTTCTGTCTTATAATTTCCTCATCATTATCAAAGTCATATGCATGTGCAACTTCCATGCAAATGCGCACGAAGCAAAATACGCGTATCTATATAAAAAACATTTAGGCCTTAAGAACCTCACAAAAATACAAAAGTATAAACTACAAAAGTCCAGCTGCCCTAAAGAAATCATACTTGCAGAAGCAGTACAATCTGCATTTTGTTGCCACAGTAAAAGTTTCATTTTCTTGGGCATGCAGTTACCGCTGCACTACAACTCCAACACCGAGCAATATTTTTAGATTTGAAAATCTAAATTGTGGCTTTAAGTTTCAAAAGAGACGCCGTTAAGCATTTTAATGAGAGACGGATTTGTATTGAATGCTTGAATTTCTCTTCCATTTACAGCGAAGCACTTAAGTGACTGCAGGATATATGGGTGTCAGACACATGAAGAGGACTTTTAGATTGGCTATCGACGTATATGCTGTTTCACTGAAAAGTCACTTAGCGAAGAAGAATAGGAATATAGGAAAGGTCTGAAAGAAGAAGAGTCATCCTGTCTCTGACAAAGAGAGAGAGCTGGGCTGCTCCTCGCTGACCCTAGTTACTGAGGGCTGGCCATTGTTAGCGCTTTGACTTTGGACCTGCTCAGAGACTGTCTGTACTGCAGAGGCATCTGGGGTCGCTGGAAGATAAGAAGGGAGAAAGAGAGAGAAGAGAAGAGAAGAGAAGAGAAGAGAAGAGAAGAGAAGAGAAGAGAAGAGAAGAGAAGAGAAGAGAAGAGAAGAGAAGAGAAGAGAAGAGGAAATTTAGTATAAAACAGAGCAGAAGAATTGAAGTGCAGCACACTTGGTGAGGTGAAAAGAAGAGACAGTGCAAATTTAAGAAATTAAAGCTGCACAGGAAAAGATGTTATGTAAAAAGACAGCTGTCCTCATAGCCAAGTGGGACTTCAACAGCAAAGAGTCTTGTATAACCCTGAAGATTTGGTTTTCTAGAGACCCTAACCCAAATGATAGCTCTCAGTCCACAGAGAGCTGGACACACCACAGTTACCTCTCCTGTATTTCAAATCTTTAGGTTGGTTTAAAGCAGTTACAGAATGTCCTAATGGGGAATTACAAACTGTGTGCAGTTCACTGATGTCACAGGACTATTTTCTCTGAACAGTATCAAACAGAGCATTCAAGGAAAACGTGACACAGCAAACAATCAAGCAAACAAACGGAGGCCTTCCAAGAAAACACCACAGTCGACCTCAGACGTCACAGCTTGTTCAAATTTCCAATTTATAATAGTTCCAGTTTATAATAGTCATGACAGAAAGATATTAGGGTTACTTACATCCAGGGATCTCAGTCAGTTCATTCAGAGGTGGCACTGTCTCTAATGTGTTGGCGTATTTCTTGGCGGCCTGTCTTTGTAGGCTCCGTGCCTCTATTTCCTTTCTGGTTCTTGGGATTCGACATTTGAATATACAACATAGAGTGATAACTGAGAGGGAGAGGGAGGGGTGGGGGGGGAGACAAGAACATGATGAGCTGATCTGAAAAGCACAATAACTGAAACATCTTAATACAATTAGGCTGGATGAAGTGTTTTGTCATCAGTACCAGCATTGAATTTTCAAGATACCTATCTCTGATATTTCTGCCTGTTTGCAGTGCTCACAGCATGTAGAAATGACATTTACATAATTAAACAGCAACACTTCTTTAGAGAATCAATATTCCCATCATGCTGGACAATACATAGACATCACTGTGGCAGTATTTGTTGAAACCACTTTCTGCCAAAGAACTGTTGACAGAGAGGTCTGTGGATTATCCACAGTAACAATGAGGAATGAGGAAGACAATGCAGATTTTTTTTTGCTAGGTACAGAGGGAATGTCAGTCTCTCTGTTGATTGGCCACCAGCAGGTCAAAGAGTCATTCATGGTTCCCAGATGATGAATCGTAATGGATTTGGTGATCCCCTGACTTTTTTATAAACATGGTAAACATTATACCTACTAAACATCAGCATGCTAGCATAGGGTGACCATAAAACCAGCACCCTAAAGTGTACCGCACATGTATGCACTTATGCATTTTTCATCAACATGGCAGAACAGTTATTTCAGTGCTTAGCGCATCTACCTTAGGGAATCTATTAACACCACGCCATGATTGCAAGCATTTTTGCCTTCAGGGCACATACAGTAGGACTATGCCTCCTGGAGCTCTCTAGAAAAGACTGACTTTCACCTTGGCATGACAGCTAATTGTTAATATACTGACAATGTAGTGACAGGTTCTGTCTGAAAGAGCTGGAAGCGTCATATGAGTCAGAGGCTAGCAGCAGCCTTGCCAGTGACACTGTGTGACACACGTGCAGACACATCAGTCATGAATTCAGATGTGAGGTGTGTTGCTTATGTTTTTATATTGGTTTAGGTTATAAGTGTGTGTGGGACAGAACACGATATACATTGTACGCTAGCATTGTCATTGTTAGCATGTTAGCATGCTGATGTTAGCATTTAGCTCAAAGCACCACTGTGTCGAACAGCAAGTGCCAAAAACAAAGCAAATTTTATTCATGTATTTTAGGGTTCAACAAGAAAATGTATAATTTATACATATTTTTGTTGGTTCAAATGTATTATTGATTTGGCATTTATCTACATTTTGATCCAAAAGTTGCCATTTTATCTAAATCAACTGGGAGAAGCCAATGGGATAAAAAGTGAGGGCTTCTCTGACACAATTCTGGAAACATCTCTTTTTCCTGACATAATATCAGTGCCATTACCATGAATCACACTCAGATTGATAATTACACTATGGACACATAATTACATGTGTAGGCATCTTTGGCCTGCGGTTACTTCCAAAAATAACTGTGTATTTGAAGAATGGTTTGTGGAAGTGACAGCAAAGTGATTTCATGAGATATACCGACCAACCGCTAAACCAAACACCGCAAAGATGGCGATGATCTGCCATAAACGTAGCCCCCAGAAAACAATGCTCTCTGAGGTAAGGGGGTCCGGCTTCGGTGGGGGGTCTGTGGGTAAAAGCTGTCAGAAAAAAAAGACAACATGTATTTTAAGTATCTGGAAACCACAAATAAATCCCCACAAACAGGTTTTACTGAGAGCAAACAAGATCTTAGAGTGATTCTGGGTGATACTTGATCTCAATTTTTTATCTGGTTAAATAAAAAATAAATCAAACTTTGATCTTCAGTGAAGCGAGGCAGTCAAGGTATTGGTGTAAGATCTGACTTCAAATAAAAATTAATTAATGATGAAGTCTTGAATCTAATCGTGTCATACATCAACAAATAAAAAGAGTTTGATGTCTTCTAAAGGGCACAAATCCTAACACCACCGCAACTACTATGAGTTTCTTTTCAGAGAATCTATCCATAAATATGTGTCTAACATTTTTATACAACCTTACCTTTCAGTCCCAACTATGTGTCTTTATTGGTTAATGGTTGACGTAGTCATTTCAATTATTAGTTCTTAATCTTATTATTGACATTTCCTGACAGAAATACTTCAAGAGTAAAGCACACAGCTGACTTGAAGGAAAAGTGATTTTTTTTTTTCAAGACAATGGCAAAATATTAAAAAAAATAAAAGTATTTATAATTTCCGGGCCTGCTGCCAAGAAATAAACAAACAAAAACAGAAACATGCAGATAACCTTTAGGTTTCTGTGACTCTGTCTCCTGTCTCATTTCCAAACATGTCTCCCCAGAGAAGGAGGTTTGGGAAGAACTAAAATAGGAAAACTGTTTTTTTGTGTCAGATCAACGCTTCGCTTCACTGTTTTGCCAGCAGAATATCAGTTCTCTGATAAAATCACTGAGGATTTATCCCTGTCTACTGTATATCGATCACTTGATTGGATGATACAAGGTTGTCTTGGAAACTCAATACGTCAGTCCATAAACCAGCAAGCAATGGGTCAGAAAAAAGCATACTTATTACATTTGCTTTCTTTACAGATAACACCATTATGTAGGGGAATAGAAAGATGCTCTAAAAATGAGCTTGGAAAGTGTAAGTACAGAACACTGAGGCTCTGCAGAGGAATAAATAAGATGGAATTAAATTAATTTGATAGAAATTAACTAAAACTTCAAAGAAGAATGGAAAACATTGCCTTTTTGTAAAATATTTATTTGACTGGATGTAAAAGGAACCAAATAACAATAAGCTTAACATTGCCAACATCTCTTTGTGTTTGTTTCTTCATGCCATGTGACACTGTCAGCATCAGGTCGAAAGAGCCTGTTGTTTTTGCTTGTTTGCTTCAGCAAGCAATCATGCCAAAAAGTGACAGTACAAGCTGTCTTGAGGGCCTCTATGGTGTTTGTCTGCCAAAGAAGTCTCCTGGTGCTGCTGGAATTGAATGAACTAAAGAAGCAACACTGAAAATGATATGAATGAGTTTTACACTCAAGAGTGATTAGGCAGCTAAGTCTTTTCCCCTGGAGGGGCATTTGATGTGGAAGGATTAAGGCTATAAGCCTCAAGTTTTCTTTTGGTGTAACAAACAGCACAAACTATACAAAGTATACTGACCTCAAGTTACCTCATGCTAATCATTATATACCCACATTTATTACATATCTTTGTTTGTTGGATGGATAATTGGTTGATTAGTTTGTTCATTGCATATTCAGTGACATGTTTGGATATTCTTCTTCAGGTATTTTGCTTAGTTGTTCTATAAAAAAAATCCTTTTGGGACAAATCAAGGAAAAATATTATAAGTGAATGTGGATTAACATCTAATAGAGAAATTAGCACAAAGATACAGATTCTGTTATTCCACATAAGAGAGAGAGCAAAGGACTGATTACTGAGTAAAGAGTAAGAAAAAGGATAATGGATACAAATTTGAGTTTATTTCCTGAACCAGGTTTTTAAATGTGTACTTTTTTATTACTGTATTGTGCGTTTTACCTGAGACTATTGATCTACCCTGCCCTGATCCGTCCTCTAGTATAAACAGCAGAAACATTATATTCATTCATTAACGTCTTTTGCCACCAACTCTTTCTACTTTGTGAAAGTTCTGAATGCTTCATGAGAGAAGCCACATGGAGATGTTTCTAGAAGCTTCCTGTTCTTTCACTGATCGGTTACTCTAAGCTCAAGCATCTGTTTGCTGGAGAGCGTACTGTAGTTCAATGGCTGTCACATTTAAAATCTGGGTTAGATCTGAATAAATATTAATAAATATGACACACAATCTAATTTCTTTTCCCTCTGTTTCTTACAGACTTTAGTTTGGAACTTGAAGGAATGTAATCTATGTAATCTTTTTGCCCAGTTTTTAAATATGCCATTTTATATACTATTGTGGCTAGTTTGTTATAGAGTATGTTGCGAACATGTCTATAATGTTTTGTATAATAACTTGATATTTACAATTCTATTATTATCTATTTTTTTTAAGAAAATATAATGGATTTCAGATGTTTTTTATGTAGTCAGGTCATCATATTCTCTGAAATGTAACCCTCCTTGTACAAAAACAACTTGTCATACCAGGACTCATCATATTCATCCTCCTGTTTGTATCCAAGCGTGGGCTTAGCTGTCCATGTAAAATCATAATGTATCA
Organism: Protonibea diacanthus; assembly: GCA_028641955.1. Taxonomy (NCBI): domain Eukaryota; kingdom Metazoa; phylum Chordata; class Actinopteri; family Sciaenidae; genus Protonibea; species Protonibea diacanthus. Next base: position 15,974,831 of record CM053988.1, on the reverse strand, counting down.
GGTTTCAGCATATGTTCTCTCACCCCTCATCAAGTCATGCAAGCAACAACTGTGGTGTCCAAACAGTTAGTATGCATTACATAAAGCTACCTTGTAAACAGCAGAACACGAGCCCCCCGTCACAGAGAAACCCTCAGGATATTCCTTAGAGAGACCTGTGGAGGACATGGTGATGTATTAGGCTCTTACCTCAGGATCCGGGATCTGGGAGAACACCGAGGACAAGCACTGAGACAATAGGACTGCTCCCAAGCCCGGCAGTAGGAGCTGAGGTGGACATACAGGCTGATCCCCAGCCATACTCTCCCCCTCTTTCTCCCTGCAGCCACCTTTCTCCCTCCTCCTCTCTTCTTCTTTCTCTCTGTCTGCCTGCCTGCCTGCCTGCCTGCACTGGCACCGTATACAGGACAGGACCACAATGGCCCTGGGTGATTAATGGTCACTATGATGCTAACGTCTTCCTCCCATCCACATTTGTCTGCTGTTTTTATCCTCTTATCTTTTGCCCTTCTCCCAAAACACTGCAGGAACCCAAAAAACACACCGGCGGTCACCACTACATGCAGCTCCAAACTGCTCCACTACAATGGAGGGAGCCAGCCCTGCTGTTAGGGTACATTAATTAATTAATAGACCTGGTGTGGTTTACAGGCGGCTCATCCTGCTGGGGAAAGGCAGTTAACACAGTGTGTGGGGGGGATGGGCAGTACAGATAGCCATGAGGTTGGCCTGCGCAGGACAGTGAAGCGTCATCATGTTTATTGCCTGAGAATCTGGAGTGTAAAAACGCTCCCAGCTTTGTCCTGCTCAGCATTTTCAGTATGCAGCACCTCAGGAAAGAGCAAAACAATGAGTCAAATTGTTTTGGTTGCAGTCATTTGTGTTCAACTCAGCGATTAAATGAATGTTATTTCAAGCTTTTATGTTTTGCGGTTTGGAGTTTAGTTTGGAGTGTATGGTATGTGGTTGCTTTTAATCTATAGGCCCTCTTTAAATGATGTTTCCAGTGATGGAACAAAATATTCTTTTAGTACGAGAAGCCAGTCAGAAGTCAGACCCAGAAGCAGCATCCATTTAATTTTTAAGATAACAGCAACCACACTATTTGACTCAGTAGCCTGCTTATCAAAGGTAGAAACATATAAACCAAGGGAAAATGACCAAATCTGAGCAAATAAGCAAAGTCTGGCACTCATACCTCTGGCTTTTGAAACACTCTTGGTGGGGTATGAAGCTAGAGTTGGTTAGCTTATCTTCGCAACTTAGAAACTGGTGAAAATGGCTAGTCAGGCTGTGTCAAAAATCTGTCTACCAAAACCTCTAAAGCTCACTACTTAACACATCGTATCTGGATTACATCATCAATGCAAAAACAAGTGCAAAGTGTAAAATCAAGGTGTTGCGGCATTATGGGGGGTTATGAGTCAGCTCATTTCTTGGCTCTGAGCAGTAACTTCCTAGAGTCGTTGCCTAGCAACTGATCATTTGCCAGTATTGTTTTAATTCCTTGGCTGTTAACCTATTACAGCGAGCCATGTCAGTCCTCATGGGTTTAAAGGCATTTCAAGAAGTCAATTCCCTGCAGTTCCTCGGGTAAGTATACCTGCTCCACAGGGCCGCTGAAGGCTGGATTGCATTTGAAGTCCTCAGTGAAGACCAGTTGTTTGATCAGCCTGATGGGGTGCATCGCAAAGATGCAAGAAGACAGGAGGAAGAGGGTCGTCCTCAAACAGGCCTTCATATTAGTTAGGCCTTGTATGTTTGCACAGAGTTGGTTAGTTGTGTCAGATTCCTGTCATGTCTGTTTTACATGAATACACAGATTTGGTTCAGATTAATTACTGTAAACAACATCTTATGAATTATATAAATGTTGTTACCCTTGGCTTGTCAGGCTAGCTGTTCCTGTTTAGATACTAAGCTGCACTAACCATCTCTTGAATATAGCCTTCATAGTCTTCTTATCAAACTCTAAGCAGAATTTTAAAAAAGCAATTTTCTAAAACGTCAAATTGTTCCTTTATTATCATGATTAAAGCAGTTTTAAGTAGTACTGTAGAAGCATTGTACTTGGGTATGCTTTGTTAGTTTCCACATCTAGATGTTTCCATCCTCATCTCATCTGTTGCTATTATGAATGTGATATCAAATTTTTACACCTGCTGCTTTACTTGATGGCATTAGTCAAAGTCATTTCTGTGGCATTATAGTTTGGTTAAGTCTTCACTTTACCCTCAACTCATCAATCAATCACCATAGAAACCGAGGCAGTATACATTATGTGTCTTGATCATTTGGATGCAGTATGTACTACACCTGAGTCTGACTTTCCTGGTGACAATTAACAGAAAATATATGCTAGCAGCCCGCAGCCCCAAAGGGTTTTTGGTGATAAAGAGAACCCTTGTCCTCTGCCTTAGTAAGAAATAACTGTCAAAGGTGTTGGACGTAGTCATTATGCTAGTGGTACATGAGAGCACCATCAGTGGTCACGCCCAACTTACAAAAGTGCCCGCTGTTTTGTCTGGTACTTCGACAAATTACTTCTTTAAATTACAATGTATTTAAAATGATGCACTAGTCTGGGTAACTACTTTATTTTATGTGAAGTACCTCTTAAACGCACTTTCTGATTCAAATGCTTGAGCAAGAGCATCATCTTGTTTAATTTATTATTAAGAATCCTTCAGTGTGGTCTAGATGTGCTTGAGAGGAAAATCTACAGACACACACAAATCAAATGATAAAAAGGTTTTCACCTTTAATGACACCAATACATAAAAAAAAACAACACATTTACTGTTTTAGACATACAACACAGGCCAACACAGTCCAACAGTTTCCAGCACACACTAAAACCTGACAAATGCATGCCAATGTTAAAAAATGTGTATATATATACCATTTGTGAAATATAATCAAAACCGCCATGGAACCCAAAGTCATCATTAACCCAAATACTACCCAACAGGCTCATGATCTATTGCACACAGTGTCGACCACTGGCGGCTCCTCTTGTGTTTTATGAGACATCGTGTATTTTTGTTTCACAAATGTTTCTTCTGCACTTGCTGAAGTAGTAAATAGATGCTATGTGATAGGTGATTGTATCACATATAGACGTGTGTTGCAAAGAGAGTTGCAGGGTTGCAAAAGCATCACACTGGCCTGGAGGTGTGCAGAAAACAGGTTCACTTTTTTAAGATTCAGTCACAAAACAAAAAGTATCATTCAACAAAGAAATCTTAGGGTGCTGCTCTTAAATCTAAACCGAAAAACAAAACAAAAAAAAACCCAGCCGTTCTCAACACATATGCACTCTGATAGGCCTTCTCCAGTTCAAACCAGCCTATCAGAGTAGAGCTGTAGAAGTTAACGAGATTAACAATAAAAAACATAATTTATTGGATTTGCTACCAACAAATTCATATTAAAGTCTGCAATATAACAAAAAATAGTGTACATTCAAAAATAATCAATGTACAACAAGCATTATTGACCTTAATTAACTGAGATTTTTCCACATATTCAGTCAGCCAATGGAAATAATAGCAAGGGTGGGCCAGCAAACACTGAGGGAGTTGGTGCTTCCTCACAACGACTTTGCTTACTATTTTGATGCATTGGGGTCAAGACGTTTTATCTTCAAGCCTCAGACACTGAAGTTCACACTGACTGTAATACAGGGAGTCAAAAAGCATCCTCTGAGTGTTTGACATTTTCGTCCTATTGCTGTCTGCTGAGCCAGATTCTGTGTGATAGATGAAACACGCTTGGAGCGATTAATGCCCTGTATGAGGGAGTAGAGGACAAGTAAGTTTGGACATGTGCGACATATTACAAGTTTACAAATGTCTTTTTTCTGAATTGCAGACATTAGTTCGGAACTGGTCAGACGAGGAGGCAGAACAGCGTGTACAAGATCCAGCAGCTGACAGAAATAAACAAAACGTGTACATTTTTAGTGGTAGTCTATTTCAACAATGTAACACTTGTCTGGAAAGCTTCAAAACATTTTGAAATATGTTTTGTATGTGTTTGTATGTATATGTTTTGAAATATAGCAGCCTGCTTTTCTTTTGTGGGCCTGATAATATTCATTTGCACACCACCTTGACATGGTGCACTACATGAAGGGCCCCAGTATGTGAACATGCGCAGACACAAAGAGGTCCCATTAAGTATTAATCAGTGGATTGCAACAGTTGTGTCAAAACAAATCTTCACGCATTTGTATTCATGAAGCATACACATACAGCATCTCACCGAACGATGAGCGCTCTCTTGGGGAGTTGAGGTGGCTCAGCGAGCGTGTCATCGCCTTTTGTCTCTCCCAATTATTTCTGTGGCCCTCTGCTGTGAACTATCACATAAAAGGTAAAACTGAAAAATCAGCAGGCATGTAATCAGTGGTGCTCATGTACACATCTGCAAAAGGCGGCAGATCACGTTTGGGAGCGAAATGTGTCAGCACGTGTTGAAAAGCATTAAAGTTAAACATATTCGTTCTCTAAGGATATCTGCACCAGTGATGATGTACACACATGATGCAGCCAGTGATTCAAACATCCAGCTTCGGTACATTTACTTCCCATTTTGGCTATAAATAAATGTCTAAATGTACGCACTGTCTGCCTTTCTTTTTTGACAGTGGCAGTTTTTAGGTGAGGTATTGGATTGAAACAGCAGCTTTTCTCTTTTTTTTGCCAGGAGTGTCATCAGATATGAGATGAGTGTTTCCTGAAGAAATTGATTATTTGTTTCACAGAACAGAGCAATTCAATTTAGAGTGAGGGGGTGGCGGTGGAGAGGAAAACAACCCTTGCGAGCACAGCAAATGACGCTGGTCGAAACATCGTGGTTTTTAATGCCATGCTTGTCGCTATTCAATTTGTTTCAGTGTCAGTTTGCTCTTTACGCTTTTGTACCGTTGTTTTAAGGCGTATACTAGTTGCAATATATTCCTGTGTATTTGCTACATAGAGCAATGCATGTTTGTTTCTGCTTGTCTAATTTAAATAGATAATACAGTCTCAGCAAGTACATACTGTACCATTATTGTATTTATCACATTTATTCATTCCATTTCCAGGAAGATATTTTTTTCTTTACAGTCTATTGATTTAATCACCACTAGGTCATCATAATGACAATTAAAATGGACTGTATTGAATAGACTGCACATTAATGCTGTGTACAACAGATGAAGCATACCGTATAAGTTTAATTGGCTTTGGACTGCATTATTGCAGGACAATGAAAATGTACTGTCAGAAAAGTACATCAAAAGTGGATTATATGAAACACATGACTAACTACACTGACATCTTGTGATTTAAACTCACTAAAACATATACTATTGACATACTACCTGAAAATAAGATTAAAAAGTTCAATAAAAAAAAAGTTTGAAATAAGAACACAAGAGGCACAGAGATCACACTCAAGATCAGATAATCTGCTGATAGAACTCGTCCATGACAATACACGACTGTGAATTATGGGCGAACGCCTCCATACTTGATTTTGGATATCAATGTCAGAAACAATTTCACTCATCAAGTAGACTTTGATCAAGATTTCGCTTGTAGAATAAAAGTGCCTATCACTGTTTCGCCACTGTCTGAGTAAAGATATCAGCTCATTACTTGATTCCTACTTACTGTAAATGAGCACATTAGGACTCCGCTGTTTATTTTCTTTCCATTACATGTAAATGAGAGGCACTAGGAGATGAATGGACTCATAGAGGCACAAACCGTTTTCTGGCCTGAGTAAAGTTCACAGATCCCTCATATACTGATGGCTAACTTTAACCTCTGCGTTCACAGCTCCACTATTTACTTTAGTTTCTGGATGCAGTCAATGGTCTGCAGGAAGCATTGGTCCAGAACGAGGGAATACCTCTGAGGAGAAGGATGGAGAAAGGAGTCATTCAAACCTGGAATGACAAATAGGTGAGGCTGTTTACGTATGCTGTGTTTACATAAGTTTGTGTTTGGTTTGGTGGGTTATTGGGCATTTTGGAATAAATCTTCACCTTTTTGCGTAATACAGTTACATAAAACAATATTAAAATTGTTTGGCAAAGTGGAATTTATTTGAAAGTGATGACACTCTTTAATGACTGAAGTCAACAAGAGTGGTCATATTAATCTGACAACAGTGTTTTTTTTCACTGAAATAAAACAGTAAAATAAGCATCGAGCAGCAATAAGCTTTATTTAAAATCCAAAAGCTGGTAACATCGGTCCTGTTCAACTACCACATGTTCAAAATAAAAGCTCTAGGTTACGTGTTGCTCACAAACACTGGCTTCATTTTTATTTGAAGTTGTGTTATGCAGATTTTTTTTAAAAAAAAATAAACAAACAAAAATTTATTAAGTTAAACATTTTCCCTGGAATCGGATGCAGTTAGGGACCATGACAAGTATTTGCTCCATCAACACCCTTTCTGACGCACATTGCTACATTTGATACATATTTGGCAATCCTGCAGGGCATGTAGTCATTAAGCTTATGGTATCTCATCCGTTCCTCCAGTGACACATCTCACTCCACTACATTAAAGGTGCCTCACCTTCTATCCAGGAGGTATTCAACACAAGCTGTTTTTTGTTACTCAGAGCATAAAGGCTTTCTTCATCACGTCCAAACTCTGATATTTTTGTCTTGTGGCACTTTCTCGCTCAGTCCAATGGGGACCTGCCAATCTCCCACAGGGTCCTGGAAGAAATAGTGCGGTATTTGAAGCAGTACACTAACTCAGCCATGGTTTTAAATTAAGCGTGATGTGGAGGGAGAGGAGAAGCAGGAGGGGGTTTCTGCTGAAATCCTTTTGGCTGCATCGGAAGAAAATAACTCGGATGTTAGTATGAATGTAAAGGCCACTCCCACAAGGCTACGCATGTCCAGACAACCTTTGGATTAAAAAGCTAAGATCACATACTGTACATACGTGTGACACGCTCTGGGGACTGTATGGAGGACTACAGTGGGAGTTTGTGCAGGTTGAGCCCGCATTCATTTTCAACCACTATTCCCACACAGCTGGTTTCAAGTCAGAAATGATTAGCAGTAATATTTAAAAGGAATATTGAAGTTTTTGGGAACTTAACTGGGGTGTTTAGTATTTAGATTGGCCTGTCACACATTTATGTACAACCGTCAGGAGCCAAAAAAAACTCAAAAAACTCTAGGAGGGTCATAGCCATGAAGGTAAACAATATATTCTAAACATTTGGTTAAGATCCGGTTCCCGCTTTATTGATTAAATTTGGACGAACCATTAGTTTACAAAAACAGACATTATTGCTCTGTAGTTCTCTGAAATGAAATGCACTTATGGTTGCCAGCATTGGAAAAGACATATATAGAACTAATAAAATGTGACAGTGACATTTATAAAACAGCAAGCACATAACACAGGAAACCAAGGAGAGACATATCAGAGTCAAACATTTCTGCAATCAGTAAGACCACTTATCTGCTGCCATCAGGGTTAAATTGAAAGATCTGCTTCTCTGGGAACTCAAGTGGTTAAACTGAGGTCACCGAGCGCACAAAGGGACCATCACAAATGTCTCGAAGGCTCAAATGACGAAAAAGACGGCGATCTATATGATGTTTGTGTGGCAGAAGAGGAGAGCCTGTTTCCTGCAGGCTGCTGTTTGTCACGTGTGACAGGAGAAGGTAGGGCTCAGCTGGACGTGAGGTTGAGCAGGGACCAGCCAGTTCCCCTGGTTAGTGTCTTGTCTGGGCTGTCACAGAGCCTGCAGGAAAACATGCTTGACTTGTCTCATCACGTCACTGCAGAGCTGGAGGTCACGGTGGAGAGTGCTCTTCAGCGATGCCCTCAGCGCCCTTCATTTCCTCCAGCTGAATGACCAGCCAGGAAACAACATACAAGAGCAACATGGACATCTGTGTGCAACCCAAACATGAGGGTTAGAATGAGCACTGTCCACAGGCTGTGTCCATGCATCACTATTTCTGTCTGGTTTAAATTTAAAATTGGGAAAAAACAACAATCTTGCTTGTTTTCAGAACCAGTTCAAGTCATCTCCTGTGTTGTCACAAATGCCAACCGACTTGTTGGACAGTCTATTAAAATCGCCTGTGGACAGTTCCAGTTGTTCAGACTCCTGCCCCGGATAGCCACAAGCGAAACAGACAAAGGGAGAAATTGATGAGTCAGAGCATTAAAAAAGATGAAAATCTGCTCGACATTATTGCATCATGTTGTCACTCACACTTGGCACATCAATTCTATCCTTGCTGCTTTTACAGTCATTACTTTGAATCTAATTTTGTCCTCTCCAGCTGCTGCTCCAGGATCACCATCCTTCGGCGTTCCTCCTGGTATTCCTGTTTGGCCTCCAAAAACCTCTGGTACATCTCTTTTTCTCTGGAAGATTCAAGCAAGATCTCTTTAAGTTAGAAAATAGTTAGAAATATTGCCATTTCTTCTGATAGTGAGTGTACAGATGGACTAATAAATCTTCAGATCAACATAGAACATTAAATTGTTTTGCTTTGAGCTCTACTAAATGTGATGCTTAGCTTAGATATAAGCAAAATACTGACTTTAGCCTGAAGGGTGACAAAAAAAAAGTTTACTTCAGTGCACACATCAGTCAGAATCAGACTGAATAAATCAAATTATTCATTATTCAGAGAAAACAATGCTACAATAAATAGAAAGCGTGTCCTTGGCCTTGATATGGGCACTACAACAGACTACAAAAAAATACTTTAAACCTTACAACAAAACATTCTGATGTCTGTGATGCACTAAAATATCCAATTTGCCAAATAAGAAAAAAAATCTGAAAAATATCAAATGTCAAAGCACATGGATTCTGCCAGCCCTGGGACTAAGATGTCTTTTATACAACCTTCTAACATTACTGACATTTTGTTATATTAGCTTTTTGTACTATATTATGTTAGACTATATTAGACTTTAAGTGAGAGAGGCAAGTACTGATATTGATCTATATTTGGCAAAGAAATGCATTTCCACTAACACCATGTACCATTTACGATACAAAACTGAGAGTATATTTACTTTGTCTGTAGGACTTTAACCAGCTCAAAGAGTCTGTCCTTCTCCACGCAGAGGGTTCTATATTCATTACACTGAGTCATCAGTGCGCTCACATCAGCTGAGCATTGTGGACATTTTAGAAAACTTGGACTCCTGAGAACAAAAGGACACAACATTAAAACATGTTTGCTGTTCGTTCATCTCACTGTGCAACTGCACGTGTTTATCAACATATCCGAGTAGATTTATGCCCACTTACATGAATTCTACACTACTTCCCACAGCAGGCAGCACCAGTTTGTGACCAAATTTGGAAACAGAACTGGAAAAAAAAAGTTGACAGACAGTCATATTAACAGGAAATCCTGGTAGAATACACTGCCCCAAACAAAATCAATAACCTGATTACACAAAGTCCCCCATTTGCTAGAGTGAACTGTTAACCCTTAGTTTGCCAGCCAAGATTGTCTTAGAACCCAGTCTTACTGCAACAATAGAGATGTAAATGCATCATCAATAGTCTTAATGACTGTCAGTGACTAATTCTTATCAAGTAAATTAACAACATTCATATTCCAATGGTTGGTTACCATTAGCGCACGTACCCTGAAGATGTTATTCTCTTGTTAATGTCGCCCTCTTCAGGGAGAGATCCTGAACTGCAGATTGTCTTGAGGTTGGACTGTCTCTCCGATCCCTCCTCCTGCAACAGATGTACATTTAATGGCTTGGCCAAGCATTACATGTGAATGACCAAGCATTAGGACAAAAGCTTAAATGGACAAATATTTTTTTTCAACTCAAACTTTGTTTTCTTTGATACAATGTCAAATGCAGCAATCATTTTGCTGAGCTGAGTTCAGATCTTGATTTTGCTTTTTTTTTTTGTTTACCTTGGCAGGGAGCTGCTGGATTTGTTCCTCTAGTTGTTTGATCTTGGACTTCAGCTTTTGGATCAGAGCGCTGTGTTCTGAAGGTTCACTGCTCAGCTGTTGGGTCTCCTTGCTCTGTTGGCTGAGCCGTTTCAGCACGTCCTGCATCCGGGCCTGCTGCTTCTGCCAGAGGTAGAAGGGGCAATGATTGTCACAAAAGACTCCTGATTATTTTTTATCATTCTGGCTGAAAAAATGATTCACTGGAAATACAAGTTTTTCACTTTATAATTGAAAATATAGTTAGATACGCTCTACATAGTCTCCTGAAAAACTGATAAAAACACAATTTGTGTGTGTACACATAATAGAAGATAAGTATATAATATAAGTAGATATTTTAGTCTTATCTAAGGCCTTACCAGCAGAGCATCCACAAGCTCATCATCATGTTTACCCTTCTCCAGGAGGGTGGATATCTGGACCTTCAGAGTTTTCATTTCGGTGGACAGAATTTTGTTCCGGGCTTTAGAGGCTTCCAGCTTTTTCTTCACCTCCTCATGGTCTTTCATGAGGGCCTCATATTCTACTGAGATCCTCTGTACAGGCGTGGTAGGAGAGCAGTGTCTTAGCACATTAACAAATTCTTTTTCCTATTCATTCACAATTACTGTACAGCACACGCACCTCAAATGCCTCCCTCTTCTCTTTCTCGATGGAGCGAATGTAGCTGAGGTTCCTGTCCTGGGGCGGAGTTTTCTGAAGTACTCCCACACCCAGAAACTCTTCTTCTACGCTCAGGACACTTGACTGTCTTCGCTGATTTGACTGGTTCAGCTGCTGCTCAAGGTCCCGTACCTGTTGCACAGTTCCTATTTTTGTTAATGTTGAATTAAAGGAAATAACTTTGGACCTTTTAATTTGAGAAACACGTCATGACTCTTTTAGCTTACCCTTGTCTGAAGAGCCAGTATCTGCTGAGAGCGACCTCTAAAACTCCCTGGGGAGCTTAGCAGCTGCTGAAGGTTGACCTCTTCCCCAACCTCACTGATCAAAACCTATAACAGCAGGTAGTGGATCATATTTTGGAACACAGAAGTCATTGATTAATTATACTGTGCCACCTACAACACCTTCACAAAGAGTCTTAAGGCCTGGGAAAAGTAAAACAGGTGAACATTTCTAATCCACATGTAACATTTCCTTGTTTCACTCTTCATCATTGTTATTACTGTCCTTCAAGCACTGTCAGGCAGCTAGCTTTGCGTGGCTATGCTACGTGAGGAACGTCTCCCAGTATTTTATTAGAACAGTCTTTCTGTAGTTGTGTCTTACTCTGTTGCATGGCTGGTGTGTTAAGTGATCAATATAATGACAACTGGGTAGCTGTGTTTTTGTCATTGTCTTACTGCATGGCTGCAAGAAATGTGAATGTTATTCTTATTGAGCCGTTGAGACTTAAGGCAGGAAAGAAAAAAGATACTACCTTCTGAGCTACTTTCAACTCCTGTTTGACAGATTGAACTTGGTTGCGATACTCAGTCACTTTCAGCTGGGCAGCAGATAATTTCTCTTGCAGTGATTTCACCACTGGATTGTCCTGCTTTTGTGAACAGATGGTATATGATTTAGACTGAGTTTCAATCATTCAAGTTAGGCAGACATAAAAATAACCTTATGGTGAAATACCTCACAGTCTTCAGTGGATCTCCTATTCTGTGACTTGGTATCAGTCTTTAGCTCAGGTGGAGAGTGCACCAAAGCTACTTGCAGCTGTAGACAGAAGCATAACATTACACTAATTAAAGTATTCCCTTTGGAAATAATATCATTATATAAACAACATTATAAATCACGTATTTTTGATTAAACAAATATATAGTTTAAAACAAATTGTTCATCAAAATCAAATGAATAGATTTTTGTTACCTCTTTTTCAAGCTCTTTAATTCTGTTGCTGTGTTGCTTGGATTTAATCTTTTCTCGCTCAACTTCAGCACTTAGTTCTCTATTCTTCTTGGATAACTCGACTATCTTGGTGGCTGCTATATCCCCTGCCAAGCCTGCTGTGCCTAAGCGGATGAGTGAATGAATGAGTCATGAGGAAGCGGGGATGGGATGTATCTATAGCATCACTGTGGTGCAGAATAAGTGGGAGTTACCTGCTAAAGCCAGTCGTTCTTCTTCTCTTTTCTTCTTCAGGTGTTTAATCTCAAAATCCTTTTCGCTCAGAAGTTTGAAGAGCCGACCATTTTCATCCTTAAGCTCCCTCAGCTGGTCCAGCAAATTATCATTCTGCTGTGATCTGCAGGGAGGTCATTAAAATGAACACTCGGTAGATGAGAGAGAGCATTTGCAAGTTGAGAAAGTGATTGTTCACATCGATGTTAATACATTCATTCAATCATATTTTTTTGTTTAATCAAAAAAAAAAAAACAACAACATCAATTCAAGCTGGCATGGAGGGGAAAAAAACATTGGTAAACATTTGTTTCAGCCTCTGTAAGACTCACCTGTCTTCCTGAATACCTTGCTTAGACAGATCCAAATCATCCTGGGTATCGCTGACATTAAGCTTATCCGTTTCTTTATCCTTCTTCCTGTCCAATATCTTTTTCTCCTGCTGTTTTTGTAGTGCTTGGAACTGAAGCCGCAAATCCTTTAGTTCATCATCATGCTCCATGATCTGTGACGGAGAAAACAATCAAATTATGATGGAGAATGGCAGCGGAAATCAATCAATCATTATGGACACCTGGAAAGACATTTCAATGGATTTGAAGGCTGCACAAGTGCCACAATTTGACACAAATGAAAATAACCATTAACTTTACCAACTTGGCAATCTCAGATTCATCATTACTTACATTTTACTAGCAGACCAAGTTCAAGTGATACTACACTTGTTGAAATAAAGGCCGAAAATAGCCCAGAAATGTGTTCATCCTTGAGAAAGCAGCAGAGGCCCTGGTTCGCCCTCCTACTTGTGCAGAGCACAGATGTTATCACTGATGCTCTTTGCCTACAGACAGAAAATGACTACTCCAGTCTTGTTAGCCAAAAAGAAGCGATATTTACTATATGTAGTGACGAGCAATTAGCGAGATAACGTTGACGTTTAAGATAAAGTGAGCTCTCAGAACTTTAATGACTAAGTTGGCACGCCAGTTAAGTAAAAAGCTTACCTGTCATTTATCGAAGTTCCGCCCTTGTAAACGACTTAGAGGGTGTTTTGCACTGTGACATTTTGTTTGGTACTTGAAGCATCTGTAGCAGCCCCTTTACTGATTGCGACGCTACTGTATCCATAGCAACGGCACCCTCGAGATTTCGGACAAGATCTCGCGAGAATAGGGAGGACGTAGTCATGGGAACAAGAGGGCACTACTAACTACTAGACAAACAGTTAGTCTGTAACGTTAGTTAAATATTATCCAATTTATCATTTTTCACTTGTCAGTAAGTGATAAACGTTTTTTTTAATTTGGTCAATAGTTTCAAAGGAGGCGGGAAGAAGTTAGCTAACAGTTACAGGTGCAAAAGTAGAGCAGGCTAAACGTTTCTGAATAATATGCGTAATGTGCTAAGACTCATTAGTAAGTAGTAATAATAGGTGTGAGTAATGAAGTCTTTATCACTGAGCAGTATCCTACACGACCACAAGAGGGCGAGATATTCTACAAAGCAGCTTTGTCAAAGGTAAAGGGTGGGAGGATGGGACACCTGTGCCAAAACAAACAAACAAACAATGACACAAATATCTTGTTTTGTCAGCTTGGAATATACTGGCTGTGAGCACATGTTTAAAATAACCATACATATATGTTCTTAGTTATAAAAATGTTTCTAAACAGAAATGTGAAATACTATTTCTCATTTGACAGTGAATGCCACAGAAGCTTCAAAGTACCTCATTAGTTATCCTTCGACCCAGGACTGAAGGAAAGAGATCGTCCCTGTTCCTCCTTGTAACATGATGCAGTTGCACAACCTGATTTCAGGTCAACTCATTGTCTCCTCAAATGTGAGTAATACTCTCCATCACATGAGTTCCAAAGTCACGGTGACACAGCATTTTATAGCATCCTGTTTAATTTAATAGATTTCCTGTTCAGATCTTAAAGTGGGGGCAATACAGGAAAGTGGAGCAGTTTTATCTGATGGGAGTGGTAGGGTTATCTTTTTTGAATGATTGTGTAATGGTTTTGTTTGGAATTTCTGGACACCAGCTGGTGCACAATGAAGTGCCCACTTCATTTTGCAAGTAAGAAATTTTGATCTCAGGTACAAGAACATCAATTGTAATAAACTGTACACCCAATGTACACTTAACTAAAACTAAATAGTGCAGCCTTCAACTGTTCTTCTATTCTGATTATGTCCTGCACTGACATCGTATCCTGAAGAAGACTCGCTCTTCTGCTTTTCCTTACATGTCACACTAATGTTCGGCCATCTTTACTGATATATTCCCCATAGATCAAAATGCAAATGTTACTTAAGTCACTGTTTCTATTGCTATATATTATTGAGCAGTCTTTTTGACTGAAGCTTCTGCCATCCTAGTCAGAGCAATAAAACATTTTTTGTCTTGCCATTTGGATATAAAATCAGAATGAACTAATTTATTCAGGACTATTTCCTTTACCTGTCTGTACATCAGACTATATTAGTTTTAACTAGATGTACAAAACAACGTGTTAACTGATTATATTGCCATTTGTACGACAAAACACATTTTCAGTGGGAGGTTTCAAAACACAACAGGATTTCAGAATAAGAGACTTGTCATTTTTATTTTTAAAAGGGAAAAAGAAAAAATATCCAAAAATAATGTTCTGTATTTGCACACAAGACCAACACAACTTTGTGAATACTTAACAAGGCATCTACGTAAGCATATTACAATACCGGCTATAAAGATGAAATTTTATGGGTTACAGTCTGTGGGTCTACCTCAGTGAGTAATGAAACATTGGACCCATGTGTATCACAACATAGTGATAAAAATATGAAAAAAAGACAACCTTTACTTTCAATTTGTATAAAGGCTGTTAAACAAAACCCCCCATTTAATTTTCCACAAGAGACGTTTTCCAATTTCCATCTGATTAATGTATATTTTTATTGTGGGATAACCTGATGCTGTAATGACATTTGTCCTTGCTGTTAAAATAATGTGAAAGCACAGGCTTTGTGTATAGACCACATATTGTCAAATCCTTCCATAATATGCCACTGATGCACTGGAATGCCCATTTTTTTTAAAAATGGGCTGAGGTGCATTTTCAATTTGGCAAACAGTACAGTAGTACATAAAAGAATACAGCTGGTAAAAGACAATAAAACTGTTAGAAAAAAAAGCTCAGGCAACCTGCCATTGGTGGTTATCTATGAATCTAGGCTTGACGTAGTCGTACTCTCTTCAACTGATTTACTAGATTTTATAGTTTTCGATATTTCACTCACACATCACTCAAATTCAAGGTAGAGCTTACAAAACAAATCAGTAATGTCGCCCGTCCACACAGATATGAAACCAGCTGGGTTTATAACTGCAAACACACAGTGTTAAAGCAGCTGAGATCAATACACCTCATTCTCAATACAGAAGTGATAGCTCGACCCTCTGGTGCCATTTAGAAGGCCCTGTAGGAAGTGTAATCAATAAGTTATAATAATTTACAGTGACTCGAAGGGATGTGCGCATACAAAAATTATGACACATCTCGAAAAAAATAAACGCTCTACACGTCTTAATATGAGGTAATATTAAGGGACATGTATGTCAGTGTAAGAGTTCACTTGTGTTCCACCGCTTTCTGTTCTTGGACGGGTTTTGCAAAGTATTCTTTGTACATTGAATACAGGACACCTAAAAACAAAGAAACAGACAGATAAGTTACATGACAGCCCTCACTACAAACAGATAAGAACAGACCAAATCATTATTAAAAAGTACAAACTAATCATGATAACCAGGATTTAAAAAAAAAAAAAAACAGTTGGTGGGCAGGTAAAATGAAAATTGTGCAACAAACTGAAATAGAAATAAAGTTCTGATCAGAAATGTGACACTTCAGACTACATACCAACAGTCATGGCTCCGACCACAAAGCCTTGGGCAGCCACACGCATGTGGATCAGGTGAACTGACATTTTTGTGTCTCCCCGACTTTTCATTTTCATCAGTCTGTAGCCAACAATGGCAAGGAATCCAGCCATTCCTGCAAGGAGCAAGAAGGGTGGATCAATTTACATGGATGACTAACTGAAACAAAGTCAGTGTGACTTTGATAGTGCTACGGTTTTAGAAGCAAGCTTAAATGAATCCATCTTTCACAGAGTAGCCTGATATGAGACAGTATTGTTACACTTCACTTCAGTAAACTAGGTGGAGTAGGTGGATTCAAAGGTCTGGACCCCGGCAAGGGACACAACGTACTACTCACCCACTGGGACAAATGGATTTTCCTTTGCTTTACGCATAAACTTGGACTCGTTCTCGTTATAAGCAGACATCTTGGCTAAAAAGAAAACAAAAGAGAAGTTAGGTTTAAGAGCAAGTTTGAGGTTAGTCCCAAAACACAGCATGCTAGCTCATTGAATGTAATGCAGGTCCATTCTCGGTGTTAAAGCCTCACTGAAAACCCCAAAACAGTTCTGGATAAGTTCAAAGCTTTAGCCTATTAAATAATGATGAATATTCAATATGTAATGTTGTACCTCAAGCCGGTTTGTAACTGACTGTTCAGAGCTAATGTAAGTTACCACATGAGCTGCTCAGAGATTACACATGAAGGGCAACAGGAAAACACATCCTTTTATAGGCCTGGGTTACTCTACATATCCTGCATACTGTAAAACACCAGCAACCATTGACCAACGCTATGTTATAATCTATTTAAACTGGCTTATATTTGGATAAAATAAAACAATCAAGATCAATCATTGCAGTTTTAAAAGCACATAAAACATCCGTTACACCCCTCAGAGTTGGACTGATTATTCTTACCTGTTTGAGGTGTGTCGCTGGTTGACTCGCCCGTAAAGAAATTGTGATGTTTTATGAGTCCTAAAGCCTCCGATCACACGTACCGTATAAAGGAAGTACGGAGCCGGTTGCGTGATGTAACTACCATGCACGTATGTTTGACGTCAGCAGGTTTTCGGGAGCGTGTTGTGTTCAATTCATAGAGAAAATAGGAAATATGGCTTCCGCCTTGGAAATTCTTTCAGGTTGTAAGCTCCTATCCCAGTACAAGTTTTGTTGTCTCGTAAATGACAGTATTGGAACTTAGACTTATAAATAAAGTATTTAAATTTGGGAATAAAAAATAAAATAAAAATACACCTTTGGGATGTGTTGTTGTACATAAAACCAGTTATCTGTGGATGCTCTTAGGTGGATTTGTTTGCTGAATTACGTCTTAGTCTTAAGATAAATAGCAAAGTAATGAGTTGACAGTGGTAGCAGAGGGTATCCCAATAATATTTGGTAGATCAAAAAGTAGTAGTAGTGTTTTATTCCATTTTTGAACAAGAATAATTCCTATAAATTATAAATGATATGGGTCTATGTAGAGTTTAAAATGTGCACTGTGCTTTAACTTGTACATACATCCATCATTGTGATCAGTCAGATACAAATCCTGCATGCTGTCTATAATTTATATAGACATGCATATATTGGTTAGAGTCCAACAGGTTGGTGATAAATGGTAAATCCGCTGCGTAATGAACGCAGCATCGGTTGTACAATCCCCCTCACAAAATCAAAGATAGTGAAGCGAACGTGAGATGCTTCTCGGAGCCCCATAGCCGTGTCGTTTGTTTCATAACGAAACAAAAGACTAATTTTTCCACACCATCAGCTGATTTTTCATGACATCAGATTGCATTTGTAGCTGTAATGTGTCACATTACGTCTACAGTCGGAGAAACAAGAGAAACTAACTCCTCTTTCATCGTCTGTTCTGACCGCGACACTCTCTGTTACCACCAATACCACGTTGGTTTACGCTCACGTATGATCTCTCTCTACGCTGCTCTCTGTCTGAATGTTGTCTCATCTTACGTAAAATGCCTAAGTATGATTTAACGGTGGTAGGTGGCAGTGAATCCTCTTGTTTCACATGTTGATCTCTGCTGATGATGTAACAGTGGGGAGATGTCATGGGGACGTCGGCACGTTTTTGCAACGTGCTGTATTAAAAGAACTCATACAATACTTCTAATAATAAGCCATGGTGATGTTGCACATTTTTAGACTTTTAAATGACTTTGAGTTATAGAATACAGTCAGAATATAGTACTGTTAATTCTAATAACAACAACAACATTGATAATAACAATACAGTTATTGTATTTATTATTATGGTACAATCAAGGGCATATTAACATCACTAATTGGATTAATTTAAGGTTCATTATGGCAGCACCAGTCTATCTGTATGTACGTGGACACACACTTAAAGGTACAGTGTGTAGGATTTAGTGCCACCTAGCAGTGAAGTTGAAGATTGCCACCAAGTGCCTCACCCTCTTCTTCAAGTGCAACACCCAAACCCCTCGGTGAGCGTCGCGTCATCGTGAATAATATGCGGCCATTCTAGTCACTGTATCAAACCCTACTGGCTCCACTGTGGTCTGTTTTAGATGCATCTCAGAAGCATCTTTACACTCGGCTACGCATGAATGGAACTACCAGTCAAAGACTGAGGAGAAACTCTCCCTGTGAAATTCACTTAAAAAGCAACATGTCAAACTGAAACCTGAAAGATTCTGGACTTCTTTACATTGTTCATGGGATATAAAATTACACCCTAGACAAGCTGAAGCAGCAGGATAAATCTTTGGTTTATAGTATTTTGCCACGTTTCTGTGAGAGCTTCTGCATTGTGTTCAGCCTCATTGAGACTAGAAATCAAAAACAGCTTTGAAGCCCTAATGAGCCTCTGGCTTTTCCTTTATGCAATTATAGACTATCAGTTCCTACTGACCATGCACCAGGCCCTGATGAGCAATGTAGATTAAAGTAGACAACTAAAGGAAGGAGTGCTGCAAACAAACATCACTACCTCCAGACAACCTTCAAAGAACATAATTTAATAAACACATTTTAGATTTATTTCCATTTGGTTGTGTTGTGTTATCTGCTTTGTGCTGATCCAACTGTCTGACCTTGTGTAACCTTTTATTTTATCTTGCGTACAGACAAGGAATTTGCACAGGAATTCAAAGAACTGTTATCGAAGAAACCACCTGAGTCAAATAGCTCAAAACAATGTTGTCTCGGTCATTGTCCTGCTCTAAAGATAGAAAACATCTCCACCCAGTAGTGAATCAAAATGATAAGTGTTTAGTTTACAACATACTAAGAACTGCAAAGATTAGTTTGCTTTAGCCTAAGTTGCAAATGTCCATTCCATGTGATTATTAAGACATCAACTTTTCTTAAACTCAGACAAACAGCCCTGTTCCCAGTTTTGTGACAGTATATTTTCCAGCTAACCCAAGAAGGTTCAAAGTAGTTTATTTAGCTAAAGAAGTAGGAGAATTGTCTGAACCCACAGAGAAACACTTAACCCTGCTGCTGCTTTTTTGCTGGACATGAAGTGTAAGATATTGTCAACCTGAAAAGTAATTTGTAATTAAAGCTGTCAGACAAATGTAGAATAGTAATATGTAAAATATTTGCCTCTGAGTTATACTAAACTCTAATTTGTATTTAATCAAAGTACAGTACTTCTAAAGTGATGTTCTTGGTTAACATTACATTAAACTGCAAAATAAACTTAGCCAATGTTTTAGATTTTGGGTTAACAGATAAAAATGGTGAAAAAGTTAAAATTACAGTATTTGAAAACAGAATTTTAAGTGTAAATGTGCAATAACTTGCTGTCTTTATACAGTAATTCTAAAACAACATATTGCTATGTCACAGTATGTAAATGTTTAATGTGAAAAGTCATGGTTTAATATAATAATTATGTAGCAACATGGCAAAATAAAGTTGAAATTAGCTTCACCTCAGGCAGCTCCATTACAAAGAATTACTTTTGATAATTAAGTCTGATAATACTACTGGTGGCCTTACAACTTTTACTTAGGAATAGAGAATTTGAGTAATTCTTCCACTAATGACTGTATCGTCACTGATCATCCACCCTAGCATCCCCATCTTTTTTTTTTTGTTTGTTTGTTTTTAAATCCAGTTAAACAACTGAATAAAAATGGACTTCACTAGAACAAGATGTCTTGTGTGTTGAGTGACAGAGGATGGACAACATTCACAGGATAATGGTGTCACTTTATTGCTCTTCAAAAGCGAGGGGTACAAATTTAATGCCATTGTTAGTGGCTTAACATTTAAATGGATTTGAAATGAATTACAAAAAATATTGTATTAAATATTTTATAAATCTTATTTCTGAACAAGAATAATTTCAATAAGATATCAAGTCCAGAAGGTGGTGCTACATGTCTACTTACATAGTTGAGGAGCAACATGGGAGAACAGATGTTTCTCTAGAAAGAAAACACATTCCACTCAGCAGACTGAATCTAAACTGCATGTTTTAGATTACTGTGAGAAAACAATACATAAGAAAATAAATGACCATATTTCCATGTACAATAGCATTTGAAGTAAATGCTTTCCTTGCCAGAAACATGTGTATAAACACACAGTACAGTACTTCTTCATTGTCAGATTTTTTTTTTTTTTCATTTTGCCACCAGCTACATATTAAGTGAAATATGACTGTTGCTGTTGGGGAAAAGACAATTAGTAACAGATTTGCACATCACTTTTCAAGTTTCAGTATTTGTGCATCCCATTTCCAGGAATTCAGACATACAGTGGGAGGAGCAAAGGTCTATTTAACATACTGAGTACAAAACTCAGCCCCACAATCACTGTGTGACTCTCAGAGTTATCAGTCATGGAACTGCTGCTGCCGATCCTTCTTGGCTTTCTCGCCGCTCTAATTGGAGGGCTGTACCTACTCAGGGTATGTCGACAGCGGCAACCAGGGGAACCCCCTTTGGATAAGGGGCTCATCCCTTGGCTTGGTCATGTTTTAGAGTTTCGCAGGGATGCACTCAAGTTCATAGACAGGATGAGGCAAAAGCATGGTGATGTGTTCACCATCCAGCTGGCAGGGTTTTATGTTACATTCCTCCAGGACCCTCTGTCGTTTGGGTCTCTCGTTAAGGAGAGTCGAGAAAAACTGGACTTTAACAAGTTTGCAAAACAACTGGTGCTCCGAGTGTTTGGTTATAAAGCTATCGAGAATGACCATCAAATCCTTCACCTTTCCAGTAACAAGCACTTGAAAGGAGATGGCCTGGAGGTCATGACGCAGGCCATGATGGCTAATTTGCAGGATCTGATGTTGCACAGTATCGGATCAGCTGCAGCTCAAAGGACCTGGAATGAAGATGGACTGTTTATGTACAGCTACAATATTGTTTTTCGGGCTGGTTACTTATCACTGTATGGCAATGAACCATACAAGTCGGAAGAAAGTGAGGAGAAAGCCAAAGAGAAAGACAGAGCTGAATCCGAAGCCTTATTTTATGAGTTTCGGAAATATGATCAACTCTTTCCTAACCTGGCTTTTGGGGTCCTGCCACCGAAGAAATGGTTGGAAGCAGGGAGGCTATTGGAATACTTCTGGGATGCTGTGTCAGTGCAGAAGATGAAGAACAAGGACAATATCAGCCGCTGGGTGTGGGACATTCAGCAGGCCAAAGAAGAGATGGGTATGAAAGAGTCAATGATAAACAGGTACATGTTTGTACTTCTTTGGGCCTCTCAGGGCAACACAGGGCCTTCTTCATTTTGGCTGCTCCTTTTCCTCATGAGACACCCAGAAGCCATGACAGCAGTGAAGGAAGAGGTGGATAAGATTGTGAAGGAATCTGGGCAAGAAGTCAAACGTGGTGGCCCTTTAATCAATCTGACCCGTGAGATGCTGATGAAGACACCAGTCCTGGACAGTGCTGTTGAAGAGACCCTCCGACTCACTGCTGCACCTCTCCTCACCAGAGCAGTGATCCAGGATATGATGCTCAAGATGGCTGACGGGCGTGAATTCTTCATTCGCAAAGGTGACAGAATAGCAGTCTTTCCTTACAGCGCTGTTCATATTGAC
This sequence comes from Protonibea diacanthus, assembly GCA_028641955.1. Classification (NCBI taxonomy): domain Eukaryota; kingdom Metazoa; phylum Chordata; class Actinopteri; family Sciaenidae; genus Protonibea; species Protonibea diacanthus. The sequence goes on along the minus strand of CM053988.1, from coordinate 15,952,746 downwards.
CCAGAGATCCACCCTGACCCACATTCATTCAAATATGACCGCTTTCTGAATCCAGATGGGAGCAAGAAAACTGATTTTTACAAAGCAGGGAAGAAGGTGAAGTATTACAACATGCCATGGGGTGCTGGGGTCTCCATGTGCCCTGGGCGTTTCTTTGCCACCAATGAGCTGAAACAGTTTGTTTTCCTCATGTTGGTCTACTTTGAGCTTGAGCTGAAGAATCCAGATGAGAAGATACCTGAAATTGACTGCAGGCGATGGGGCTTTGGATCGATGCAACCTGTCAGAGATGTCCAGTTCCGATACAGACTCAGATATTAAACCAGTCAGTGATTTTTCTGACATCTCATTTTCATGTTGATTTTCTCTGCAAACTTTCTTTTGAAGGTTTCAACAATGAAGCATATGAAGTACTTTTATTTTAAATAGTGGAAAAGCTGGTTGTTTCTCTGTTAATATTTTAAACACTCTTATGTTAGACACATGATGATAGTTATCCTTTATTAATCTGTTTATATAATCTTAGTAGAAGAGAAGTTAGGTGTCTTAGTTTCTGTCTCATGACATGTCACTGAACTGGTTTTTCCAGTTCAAGGTTAGGTTTTATTTTCTGTAAGCATGCAACCCCAATGATCTATAATTATAGCTTCTTAATATGATTGTGCAATAATTCAATGGTTCAACCTGTAATAAAGAGTTTTATTTTACTAAAATTACAAAAGGTCACATTGTATGTCAAAGCCTATTGATTTAATTACACTGTGGTAGAAATAAAGTTGATTTGCTTGACCAGATAATGCTCTCTGACCTTGATTATTTTGCAGTGTAATGGCTCAGTGAACTCTGTTTTAGCAACATAATGTTTATCAGTAGCACTAAATCATCTAGCTAGCTTCACATAACCAGTTATTTCTCATACGCACTATCATTCCATTGTGCTTGTCATGCCGCTTTAAATAAGACTAGGTGTGGCAATCCACACAAAATCTTGATTTTGAGAGTTAAACTGTAACAGTACTTGATTGTGACATTAATTAAAAACATTCCGTTAGCATTGATTAAACACATTCAGATGTCTTCTTACCATCTGACAAAACATGAAGTGGAGTTTAGTTTTCTAATGAAACCACCACTTAATGTCTGTGTCCATTTTGTACGTTTGTGTTCTATGACTACACTTACTACTACTTGATACGTTCTGTCATATCTGCATTGAAAAATAGATAGAAATATAAAACAAGGCATGAAGTCTTATGTAGGATATACAATGCTTTGACCCAGGATGAGCAACCTAATGACATTCAGATGTCTTCTTAGCATCTGACAAAACATGAAGCAGAGTTTAGTTTTCCTGTGAAATATGAAACTTTCCACACAGTCAGCAGTCAACATGCACTAAACTGAGGATCACTTCTCATTTCATTCACTGACCTCATCTTTTAAAATTCATAAGGTGTTTTCTTTTTCAAACTCAACCACCGCCAAATGTCTGTTCATTTTTCACGTATGACTGCTTCTTGGCACATTCTGCCCCATCTAGTTTTTTCAAACCATACAATCATCTTACCAAATAAAAACAACCTTTATTTATCAATTGGCAACACTCATGTTTAACTTCTCTCCAGTCAATGGAGCATGTATGTGGCAAAGTCAACAGCTACACACATCACTTCTGAAGATTCTGAAGATTCCCACTGTTTAGCCAAATATAGCTGCATGAAGTCCATAACATGGTAATCACATAGAATAACCAAAAAGGATTTTGAAGAAAGTATTAGGAAGGGTAGACTAGTTACAGTTTGGGGGTGGGTCCTTTGCATGTTCTCTTGGGTTCTCTTTGGGTACTCCGACTTCCTCTGACAGTCTTAACTAGTGACTCTAAATTGCCCATAGGTGTCAATGTGTGTGTGAATGGTTGTTTGTCTCTGTGTCAGCCTTGTGATGAACTGGTGACTTGTCCAGGGTGTACCCTGCCTCTTGCCTCAATGTCAGCTGCAATAGCTGGATGGATGGAAATACTGCATGTGATGGATGTCGGGCAGGTCCCAAGTTCACACATGTAGTTTTCTGATACTGCCGTCTTCAGTCATGATCCGATCGGCCCATTTTGGTGCCATGCTGATAAGATAGCTAGGTAAAGGGATTGCTTATCTTCGTTACACGCTGGAAGTTTTCTTAAACTGTAAAATGATTTTTGCCCATCTTTATCTAACCTATGTTGCTGCTTTCCACATCAGTATATTTTTATTCTTTTTCATAAAACTTAATGTCAGACATTGCTTTGTCCTTTACCTCAGATACATGTGGCAACACCTGGCACTTCTATCTAGTTATTCATTAATTCTGTATCTCAGTTTAGAATCAGTTATTGGAATCACTTCTCGGTAAGCACGTGTCTTGCCGGCACCTGGCTGCATCCGGCTCATCATAATATCATAAATTGGACGAGTGTATAATTTGTGGCTGCAGTTACCTTTTGACAGTACAATTCATGTGTTAATTTTCTCTGAATACATATTAAACATATATAAAATAAGCTTTTTCTTTTTCTATGTGGAACAAGCAAACAAATTCCACTAACAGTTTGTGAGTATGCTTTATTCTTCGGGACACATGTATATTATAAAATGAAATCTAATGTCCTTTCTGTGGTGAAAATTCCACTGGGCAATGTACAAATAAGGACTGATTGAATGGATGATTTATTTAACACAGTAAGTAAGGAATGAGGTTAACAGGACAATAAGAACACCACTACAAGAATACCACACAAAGAATACGACTCGGAGAATACCAAGTGTTTCTGCTGAAAGGTCAGAAATTCTGGCACACAGAAGGTCATTCAGAGTCTGACAAAAACTTGCCCTGCTCCTATCATGGAGTGTCCTACCTGATTACGAGTTCAACTAAAGTTCAGTTGTTATCCTAATAAGCGAGTCCTCTCATGAGGGGATCACATGAAGTTCTCAGAATGTCTGGCAAAGTAACATGAAAAAACACTGTGAAAAATAATATTCATTTCTTTTGGAAGGAAAATACTTCTACTATTACTGCTACTATTTATGTAATCATTCTCATACGATCTCTTGTTTCTTAGAATAAAGTAATTCATTTGTCAAATAGCCAATTTCTATCATCTTTTTATTATTTTATATCTGATTACAGCTTGCCAACACAGTACAAGCTGCTATTTTCCCTACATAACTGAAGAAAAGCCTTACACAAGCTTCCTAGGCCCTGAAAATAACTGTTGGAAATAATGTGGGTAATAACTTTGCTAATAATCTCACAAATACGCACACAGATAAATTAGGAAAAGCAAAGGTTTTGGAGGTGCAGAGCTGCGTCGCTGTTCATTTCTGGGTGAATGAATGTGGTCGTAGTAAGAATAAATAAAACAGTGGCCATGGCAAAGTGGGCAGACGGCCTGGAGGAACAATGGGGCCTTTGGTAGGATGCTGGTCTCCTGAGTGTCCTGCCTGTACTTGGTGGTGAGGGGTTTTGAAGAAAAATGAACCATTGTCTCTCTTATCCTGCTTCTGAGCCTGAGCAGTGAAACGATGCCTCTGGATTCACGCCCAGGATGACCTGCCATAAAGCATAGAATAGGCTCCTGCTTTACCCACATGGACAGGTAGGTACTGTTTCTCATTGTTGGTTTTGTCACTGTGGTGTTGTGGACTTTGCAGAAGGCTCTCAGGGTATCAAGTTCTTGGCTATTTATTTTTTATTTATTCAGCATTTGAAGTCAACTGGATATGTAGATGTAGACATGACTTGAAGTCAAGTGGCAGGAAATAAGTAAGTTGGCTCGTTATATAACAAAGTGAGGCTTAACACCGTATTGAGACGTTTAGTTTTTAATGCAGTTGATGATTATTTCACAATGGTGTCTCACATGTGTCTGTATTTTGTATTGTATCCTTGAAAATCACATTATTACCTGTTGTTTCACTGGAACTAGCAGTAATTCATTTAACCTCCTGCGACCTCATATGGGGACATTAGATTTTGGCTTCCCTGCACCATAATACTTTATTTTGCTATTTTGCTAGACCTATTGCCCTCATTCAGGGACACTTACTGTGCCGTTTGGTGATCAGAGAAGTTTTTTTGTGAAAACTACTAATTGTTCAAAGACAATGCTTAGTTTTTATGTTTATCGGGTCCTACTTATCCCAAATAGCTAGGAGAAATCAAAAATGCACACCAAACAACAGCTCGGTCCCTAAGTCTTAAGTCCCTGTTGACTTAAAGAAAATGTATTTATTGAAGTACTGGCCAAGAAGCAAAAATTCAACACAACATACATATGTTTTTGCTTTATAATCCCTTCCCCATTGGTCTACATATACAAGAAAACAGGATCACAATTCAAATCAGAAAAAAAGGAAAATATTATATTTCAGTGATACAGAGATACAAGCATTTTAAAAGGAAAAGGAAGGAAAGGAAAGCAACTGGTCACACACAATGTAATCTATATAACCACACTTCCTGTTTAAATTACTTGGAAAAACTAGCTGTACTGTGTGTGCCTTATTGCATTGCACTTTAGAAAAAGGCAATTCATTTATATGAATTACATATTTTTTAATGTTTTTCTCAACACTGCATTCCTCAGCCATCAAAATTAGATGCATTAATGGACCAACGTGTAGGATTTAGTGGCATATGTAGTTACTGATGTCACAAAACGCCCTATCTAGAGTCAGTATTTACTTTGTACAGACAGGTCATTGGACACAGGTTTGTTTATATGTTGTGCCATGAGTTATTGCTCCCAGGATCAAGACTGCTATCACAGGGGGTCTCGTTTAGCTCAGTTGGTAGAGCAACTGCCCCATGTACAAAGGCTCAGTCCTTGCCATGGCAGCCCAGGGTTCATATCCGACCTGTGGCTCTTTCTCACGTCATTCCCTATCTCCCTCTCCCCACATTCCTGTCAGTGTTCAAGCTAGCTCTGTCAAATAAAGGCCAAAAAAAAGAGACTGCTTTCACAGGTCCTTAACCTCAGTGTCCGAATGTGACACTCTGTTGAGTGTGTCATTTAAATACATGATTGCCATCTAGTGGATAAAAACATCCACAGACAAAAGCAGAGAAAATGTGGGTTTTAAGAGCAAACACATGTTTGACATTATTTACTCATATATTTTAATTAGCAGATGTTACTTTTATATTTGGTGAATGTATTAAATATTCACTACATTTATTATATAATCATTGGCCTTGAAGGTTGATATTTTGCCCAATCTGTGACTTCTGGCAAGTGCCTTGTAGCACATGCCACTGACTTAATAGCTGAGCTTTAAATATCTAATACACTATACAGTATGTGCGTTGGTATACATACAGTTTTGAGCTCAGCTTTTCATGTGTAAGTATACGCCAAAGAGAGAGAGTGTCTTGCAGTCATTTGGTCCCACAGCGTTGCTACCAGTGTCTGGAGTTCACTGAGTTGGAGAAGGGCAACAGCACAAAGGCATCTGGAAGGAAGGAGATGTAGTAAACATATCTTTGGTAGTCTACATGACCCTGACTAAGTCTGCTGCTCCTTTGGGCTCGCCCCAGATCAGCCCATGACATGGCCAGTCAAGACAAGATAATGTCAAAGATTAAGGCCCTCCAGCTCTACAGGCAGAGGACTGTTATTTTGTTTTATTTGGATTGGTAGTTGTGTGTTGGATTTCACTGCCATGGTAGAAAAAAGGCATCAGCCAGTTGGTGTAAAAAGGACATCACTGAAGTGTGAACTCTATGGTCCTGGTTTTAAAAACACATTATGAACATTTTTGTCAGTCTTGTTCTCAACATTTATTAATTTTAGGGAACCGCTGAGATCCAGGAGTTATCGAGCAAATGTAAATTAGTGTGCTCGGCTTGTGATCTACTTTAACATGAGTATGGCATGTAAACATGCAGTATGTTTTCTCTTTATTATCACCATCACAGTATTTCTATTTGAAACACTGGCTTCATCTATTCACTTTTTTTCAATTGATTTAAAATGTGCTGATCAACTTGCAACTTGAGTTTTTGAGTCCAAATGTATGATGTGGAATGAAGCTAAGGGTTATTTTTAAGCAACTGAACTCAAGTAGATTCGTTTCCATTCGACTCAAGTTTCCATTGTTTGATGAGTGTAGAAAGGAGTAATGGACACTCATTACAGTTGCATTGCTTGTATGTAAGAGACGCAGAGTCCTGGCTGAGGGAAGTTGTTGGCATCCACCTCAAGGCTTCATCTCAGTCGCTTCAGTGGAGTACAGCCTTAGCAAAACTGGCACGGGATGCACTCACCCCAGGGGTAGGATAGGCTCGGGCTGAGAAACTGAGAGAAAAATGAGCAAATGAGATTGGACTGCCACCACTCTCAGGCTGCCTATAGGATAGCCCCCCACAGCCTGGTAAGAGCAGTTTAATGATAGTAGTAGGAGAGATGGGGGAGAGGAGTCCAAGCACCAAGTTGCATGTTTTTGCTCTGGTGTCTTGTGTCGTTCTTTTTTCTCTGAGGGTGGGGGCACATCCAAGTCACATGGTGGAGCTTGATCTGTTACATAAACACAGACCTCCACAGCCCCCAGTCTGCTCGCATCAACTTTGTTCAGTAAATACATGTGGATAAAACTCTTGTGATGACATTGGTGGCGGCCAAGGAGAGTTGTCGAGATGCTCACTCGGCTGCACTGCAAACCCTCACAGCTCCCAGTGACCTCTTAAAGGAATACAACATCATTTTGTCGAAATATTTCTGTGATTTAAAGTATGTGTTTTTTAAAAAAGTACATTTATAAAATGGTTCATTCAAGAGGTGCACCACAGCAATTTTTCTTATTATTTCTCAAAATTCATTTTGTATTCAAAGAAATTTAAGTTTAAGTTGTCGTGTTTATTTGTCAGCTGTACCTAATGAATATTAAACAGTCTCATTTGGCTGTCACATGATGCCACTTCTTGTGACACCAGCAATGTCAAACAGTGTCTTACAGGGAAATACTGGGACATTTTTCCTGGCTGGGAGCAGTCCAATCAATATTTATCAACATGAACCGCAGTTTCCCAGAGCTAGAATAGCCTGAATTGACCAAGGACATGAAGGGCTAGTCATGCATTTGTGCCTTTTTGTTTTGAGCAATTCAAATATTTTTGTTTCAAGGACTAAACAATAGTCCTTGAAACAAATATATATATATATATATTACAACATTTGCCCTTATCACAGAAATGTTGCTTTGTCTTCAAACATGAATTTCAAACATTAACTTATCAACGGTAATCCATGTCCATTCATGACTGATAATTATCTTTTTTTTTAATAATTACGATAAAAGACAATGATAGATTGTAATAACACACATTTGATTCAAAGTAAACCTTGTGTTGTTCTTAGAAGAACCAGAAATACAAAGAAATGGCCATGTGGAAACTTTAAGTTATAAAGATGAATAAAAATCATATCTAATATTATATATAATATATAACTTTAATCTAATAGATATTAGTATTTAAATATCAATGATATTTGATTCAGTTACAGTGCTAAATAGTAGAAAAACAAAGAGAGTTAATAGTTAATCCAAATCAGCAAGTTCTGCCAACTGTCTAGGAACATAAACTCTAACCGACTTTTGGTTGAATGTTCACTTATCAGCCATCTCCACTGAACCATCAGCGTCTTTTGGATGACGGGAAGATTTTGGATGGAGAGGAATGGACTGCAACTTCAAAACACGTGCTCATCCGTCCCTTAGGGATAGCACATGTCCAAACCCCAAACGCTCAAGTCATTCCAGCAGCGTCCCCTTCTCCTTTTCCTCAGTGCTGCACCAGGGGTGCTCGCTACGCCACATCTCCTCCGTCAGACGGAGAGGGGAGCCTTCAAGGCGCGGCCTCCGGTGGATGGGTCCTACAGGCCCAGATGGCTGGGCTCTAAGAGCTTTCTTTAGACCACAAACTATTCAAACAGAATGAGATTTAAATGCAAAGACTCCTCCTACAGACTCCATGTGCTTGTATTATCTCATGTCTGGCTGCAGTTGTCTTTGCTCTCATATTCTCACAATATATTAAGACACAGGAAGTCAAGAATTTTTCATGATCATTTACAGGAACTAAGTTAAAACTGTCTGATTGATGATGGCCTTACTGATGTTGTTGAACGTTATTCTTCGCTTTATAGCTGTATACAGGTCATAACTACCGGTTATTGAGGGCCTTGTGAAAGTAACATTATAATAATATGGTCACTGTGACAATGGCCAGACACGTTTCATTAATGAAAGCCAGACACCAACCCGTTTGTCTGTCGTCTGTTAAAAGTAGCTGAGTTTAGATCCCTTCCCAAACTTGACAGCAAGGTCTGGCACACAGTGTAAAGAAATGGGGAAATTCCTTTCTGTTTAATCTTGCATGAATCACCTCCTCATCTGTACTTTGTCGTGACATTTCAGACTTTAAAGAAAATGCAATGGAGTGTGTCTTTGTGTATCCACATACAGTCGCACTTGCTCTCATGTGAAAAAAAATCCATCACATGCCTTAAGTAACAACGCGTGCTACCGCGCTACAGAGGCTGAGGTGAAAGTATTCAGAATAAACATGAAGTCGGAAAAGACGTGCAGCGGGAGTGCAGAGTGCGACCCGTCCACTGCTGTGTTATCTGGCCATCTGCCTGGATGGAGGATCTAAATATTATGACACTTGATATGACTGAGCATACCTGCCGGTTACATTCTAGCGGATCTGCACCGAGGCAAGGTGGCTTATGTCTCGGTGACACTTTTGTCCTCAAACTCCCTGTCTTTGTCTCCCCAAAGATGTTTTTTCATATCTGTCACCCACTGTAAACTGTTATATAATTGACAGATAATATAGAGGTTGCTAATCAGCATTTACTGTGGTTGATGTGTGTGTGTGTGTGTGATTGATACAGAGAAGGGAAGGGGTGTGGATGTTTTCAATGGCTCTATACATCACATCAACCTCAGTGAGCTACTACTGAAGCTGCATAAATGGTTGGAGGACATCGAGACATTGAATTGAAAGAAACTGAGATACATAGATAGAGAGAGGGAAAGTAAGAGAAACAGAGAGAGAGAGAGAGAGAGAGAGAGAGAGAGAGAGACCCTCATCATTTGTGTTACCAGTGTTGCATATGAGCGTTGGGGGGAGGTTGAGTGTGTTGCGATTAACACGCTCCCTCAGCTGGGTGTTCATTTCAATCTGCAGTACTATATCCTCAAGTCTGAACCCTTGGATGAGGGTCACTTGCCAGAGGAGGATTTTTTTCTGCCTCCCTGTTTTTTATACTTCCTTCTTGGGCAGAAGGCTCACGTAATAGAAACCAGACACAAGGCAGAATGTGAGGCATTCACAGCGGCGAGACCTCACTTCTTCACAGAGTGGGAAATCAGGATAAACAGAAAGTCCAAGTCTAATAAGTTCTGTCATTGTTTCTCATTTTTTTGCCATTCTGGAAGTTGTCAGTAATACGGGAAAGGCCAGGACATTAGGATGGAAGTGGTATTCCATGGATCAGGGGATATCTAGAGAGGGCAGAGGAGACCTTCAGGATGGGAAATGCATGTGCAACTTTTCCAGGTGGGTTGTCTCAATTATCGACTTTCCCCTAAAAAAATATATATATATATCTGCCATACAGATGCAGAGTGACATTCTGGACTGTTTGTAAGGTCCTGTGTCTGAATTAAACCATTTGAAAGATAATTTCATGCCATTGCAGTAGTCTTTCAAATGTGCTATAATCTAATATCTGCTATTGTTATATTTTATTTTATTTTAACAATATGGTGCATGTTTAATACTATAAAGAATATTTGACCTTTATAATGATGGTCCTGCATTTAAAAAATACATTTACTTTAAACTTTACTGGAGTCAACTAAAATATTGTTACTCTACTTTACAATCTGACCATCCATTTTTAATTAAAAGGTGATTTAGTGGAATTTAAAAATCATGGGTGCATGTATTTATTATATTTTAATACTATCTGTAATTGCAACACCTCTGCAGCTAATGTAGATATATTTAGGTGTTTCTGAAATAATCAAATCCTAAAACTTATGGTCCCTGTTTTTAAAAACAATATAAATGTGAAACTATATGAAGTACATTGCTTTTTATGATATCTCACAGGCACATTTAAGCAAAAAAAAAAAATCATGAACCCAAATGTGATCTTAAGCTATAGATAGTGAAAATACATGTGTTTAACTAAACCTTCTGCTCTTAATATCATTTAATCACTTTACCATCACTAAAAAACTAGTCTTTATATATCAAACAGTCACTTAAATTAGAAATCACTCTTTAGGGGAGACCTGGTTAAAATGGCAACAGCACTGAAAATTAAAGCCAGACAAGGCAGTGAATAATCAATATAACAGATGAACAACAGGCGTATATCTTACTGAAGATATAATAGAAAGAGAAATAGAATATAGTTGCTATGGTACACAACAAATTAATTCAAACTTCGGTGTAAATCCTCAGTGTAGCGGCCCTCCTGTCATACCATCCTGGGGCAGACATGAGCTGCCCACCATGGGTGCCATCTGTCTCCATGTGGCTGTAGCCCTCCCCAGCGCCAGCAGTGCTGGATCTGGAGGGGAGGCCTCGTGGCAGAGCAACAAGCCTCTCCTGTTCACTCAGATGGCAGAAGAGATGGCACATCCCACACAAGGGAACACAGTGCCACAGTCATGAGATCAACATGAACTCTGCAGCTCTGCCCCATGAATGAAGTGACAGACGGGGTACGCTGTCTCCTCGTCAGTAGTCAGTAGTGACTCCGAGTGTGAGGAGAGTATGACACTGTGAGGTTTCATGTCATCTGTTTTTCTGTGTGTGTGTGTGTGTGTGTCTGTGTGTGTTGCTTGGCATAATGAAACGCAGAGTAGCCTACAGTATGTTTTTGAAGTGGCACTCTTGTAGCAGAATGTGTTTTTCATGCATTGAGAGCTCTGTCAGTTTCGCTTTGTGTTTGCAGCCTGTCGCCTTCTTGTAGCGTTCAGCATGTTCTCGGGCCAAAGCTCTAATCAAAGTGATTGTTGTTGCTGGTGGATTTGTGTATTTCTTTTAAATATCCCTTTGCTCTTTTTGCCATTTGATCATCAAGTATTTCAATCTGTTGACTGTCTGACTGGAATGCTAGAATTACTGCATGCTGTGTGACTGAATGACATCACCCGGCTTACTGACATGAATCAACACAAGCCATTGTCTTTGTGTTTGATTGTGCAATCAATAGATAATGAAAGTCTCCTTTACGCCAAGTCCTACAGTGCAGATGACGATGTTTGAGATATTTACAAGGATTTATTGATGAATAAAACTGTTGCACACAAAGACACTTATAAGAGACCCTGACAAGGTTTCTTACTTGTTCCTTTGAAAAACTATGCCACATCTCACACACTGGGTGAGAGCTGAAATGTTTAGTAGATAAATCAATTAAAATAAATCTGCAGCTTGCAAGAATTATCTAGTGGTTTTTATTAACCTTCTATAATAGTGTTTGAACATCTGTGGGTCTCTGGAGTGGGGATCAAATAAAAGAAGATATCTGAAGACGTCACCCAGCGCTCTGGGATATTTAATACGTGATAATCTGTGATTAATCGATAATGAAAATAATGAAGTTGCAGCCCTAGTCTGGATTTAGACAACTAAACACAAACAGCATCGGCAAGTCATATAAGCATACGACTGTAAGAATAGTTATAACAGTCCTACAAAGTAATATTCACTGTGATTCTTAAATGATTCTGCAAATGCTTTCAACAGGCCCCTACTTAAATCTTAATCAATTCTTTATTCTCTCTTTACAGATTCTAGTTGAAAAGCTTGTTAGAGCAACATGAGCTGGAGCTTTCTCACTCGTCTCCTGGAAGAGATCCACAACCACTCCACCTTTGTGGGGAAAGTGTGGCTGACTGTGCTCATCATCTTCCGCATTGTGCTCACAGCTGTCGGAGGTGAGTCCATCTATTCGGACGAGCAGACCAAGTTCATCTGCAACACCAAGCAGCCAGGTTGTGACAACGTATGCTACGATGCCTTTGCCCCCCTCTCGCACGTTCGCTTCTGGGTCTTCCAGATCATCATGATCTCCACTCCCTCCATCATGTACATGGGTTATGCCATCCACAAGATAGCCCGAAGTTCAGACGAGGAGCACAGGAAGCAACACAGGCTCCGCAAAAAGCCTCCTCATCATTCCAGATGGAGGGAGAGCCACCATCTAGAGGACGTCTTAGAGGAGGATGAAGATGATGATGCTGAGCCTATGATTTATGAGGATACACTGGAGGTGCAGGAGGTCAAGCCTGAACCAGTGAGCAGCACTAAAGACCCACCAAAACATGATGGCCGTCGAAGGATTATGCAAGAAGGCCTGATGAGAATTTATGTTCTTCAGCTGATGTCACGAGCTATTTTTGAAATAGCTTTCCTTGCAGGACAGTACCTCCTCTATGGTTTTCGAGTTAGCCCTTCATATGTATGCAACAGGGTCCCCTGTCCACACAGAGTGGACTGTTTCATCTCCAGGCCCACGGAGAAAACAATCTTCCTTCTCATTATGTACGTGGTAAGCTGTCTTTGTCTCATACTAAATGTGTGTGAGATGCTTCACTTGGGAATTGGCAGTTTTCGGGACACCCTTCGTATGAAGAGGAACCGGGGAAGACGGACATCTTACGGCTACCCGTTTTCTCGAAACATCCCAGCCTCACCTCCTGGGTACAATCTTGTGATAAAGACAGACAAACCTACCAGGATCCCCAACAGCCTCATCACCCACGAGCAGAACGTGGCCAACGTAGCCCAGGAGCAGCAGTGCACCAGCCCAGATGAAAACATCCCTTCTGATTTGGCAAGCCTACACCGACACCTACGGGTGGCCCAGGAACAGCTTGATATGGCCTTTCAAACATATCAAACCAAAAACAACCAGCAAACTTCCAGAACCAGTAGTCCTGTATCTGGGGGCACCATGGCCGAGCAAAACCGAGTCAATACAGTCCAGGAGAAACAAGGAGCCAGGCCGAAATCGGCCACAGACAAGGGAGCAAGCATTGTAAAAAATGGAAAGACCTCTGTCTGGATCTAGAGATAAATCTAATTTAGTAAATTAACAGTAAAAACCTTTAGAACTCCAGGACTTCACTGTGACACAGTGAGGATGTGAGTGCATGAGAGATGCGACTTTGGACAATAACAACTGAGAATTTCAATCACACCAGCTGAAGGAGTACAATACACCATTTCGGGGAACAAAAAAAGAAAACACACACGATGAAATTATCAAATCCAGTATCATAAATCTTTTCTTTGTTACTGTTGCGTGTCATTTTGTGCTTGCCATAGCCTTTGGACATGATTAACATGCGCTTACTTAGTTAAACATCTCTAATTCCAGCTAAAATGTCGAAGTATAAACAGACTGCTTTGAGGTATTTATCTGATCTACCCTTGACTGCCGCTGAACTGGATTCATTTGAAGAAACTTAATTTTTTAAGTGTGCGATTGTAACCTCAATCCAAATTTTAAAAATCAGTGAAAAACACTGTACAAATGCACAATGACTCATTTTGAAAGCTGATTGTTGGAGAGATGCATGTTTAGTATTTGCGGGGGAGTATTTTTGGATGTAGTATGGACGAGCGTTGCTGGAAGCAGATTAAATGTGAAATATTTTGATAAAGATAATGAAACAGGGCTGTGTCACTGTAGGCTTTTTTGGTAAACATCTGCTCAGTGTGATGATCTTCAGTCATTGCGTGCAAAGAGTTTATCTATTCTATATTTTCCAAAGCCTTTCAGTGTCACATCTGAAGGGGAAGAGGTAAGTGAAGAGAAAATCTGATTATTTTCTAAACTAAATACTGATTTTCTGCAATCTGAAGCAGATGATGCATGCTTTACAACTGGGAATAGTATACACATAGGCTACAGTAGTACCCCACATCCTTAGCTATTCAATTAGCTCTACATTTATCGTATGTTTAGGCATGTTAGGCTTTTCTGTCATTGAAGCAGTATGTTCCTAGACTTGGTTTCAGCGTAATATTTAACCCTGCCTTCACTGTTGTCATACTTCAAAGTGCCTCAAACGTTTAAAGACTGTTCTAGTATTTTATTCATGAAGAAATAAACTTATTTGAAACCTCTGATTTCTTTGCTTTTCTAACAGACATCTGCCTCTCTGCTTCATCACGCTAACAGCAACACTGAAACACATTTATTAAAGTCTAATTCAAGGTAAGAAGCGTGTAAAGACAAGTATGTTGTGGCAAGAACATTTCATATGTTGAGGGTTTTTCCAGCCTCAGCTCTTTGAGGCCGTAACTTTGCATGAACGGTCCATGTATGGTTACGGCTGGGCGATATAGCTTATAAATACTATCTTCAGATTCTTTTGGATTTGCCGTGATATATGATATATCCCTCCATATACACATTTTCTCTAGAATAACATACCATAAATTCTCAAATAGTGTCAACATGTGATGATCTTAGTATTGTGCATGGGTGTAGGGGGGTGTTAAACTACCCAACTGCATAAAAAGTAGTTAAAATGCGCTCAAACATAAACATCAACAGCAGTAAAATGCATGCTACACATTAACGCAGCAGTAATATTGATCCAAAAAGAAAGAGATCAAACTGAAGCCTAAACAAAAGACAATGTCGCATATACCATTGGACAAATTGCTTGGCATGAGACCTGTTGCGATTCTACTGTTGTTGACCACAACGGATTTGCCTTAAGTATGTGTTATATAAGATTTTACAGGCAGTAAACCTGTAAAGAGAAGAATTGTACTCAGTAGTGTAGAAAAGAGTTGGTGCAAGGAGGGGCATAGAATTTTTACAAGAAATCACACAGCATTTTATTGTCTCGAATATGGGAAAATGCTATAAAAAGGGAAAAGCAGCCTTTTCCAGAATCAGCTGCAGCAATAAAACAATACATATTTAAAAGCTTATTTTTTTATTAAAACAAGACTTAGGGTGTATGTGTCAAAAGACTGACGTGAGGAGACAAAGAACCATTTTTTAAGCCCGCTAACTATAGGATAAGTAGAACCATGTGTCGACTATCACTTATAATAATCTACACTACATTGGAATAGCATATTGTATGCCACAAACCCCAACATCATCAACAAATTATCACTGTACCCCAATAGTTATAGGTAGCTTATGAATATACTGTATATATTTAAAATCTTTCTGTGCAGTTGTATTTACTAAATAGGTTTATTTGTACTCTTTACATTCATAATCAGTTGAGTAAGTAAATTATTAATAACAATAATATTACAAATTAAGAGTATTCCCGTTTAGACATGACCTGTTTATCTAAAGTCTTTATACTTGCGTGACATTGTAGGACAGGCCTTTGGTTGTGCCTGTGGTCTCTAAAGGAAGGGTCGTAGCAGTGTCTGTAGAGGTGAACCTGCTCTGCCAGTCTACCTTCAAGTGTGTCCATGAAATGAAAAGATCAGTGCATGCAATGGGCTCCTAGTTACAAAAATTCAAAGGCGCACAGCTATGCACTGCACCAGCTTGCAGATCTTGTGTACTTGACAGGAAATGACCCTTTCAGACACAACGTGACAACTGCATCACTCTGAATCCCATTATTTTCAATGGCCTGTGCTGCACCACCACCAAAACATCCCATTGTGTCTGAAAGGGTCAAAAGATGCTATTGGCTCTTTCAGACACAAATCATTTTTGGCATGCGCCGACACACCGAGGACAATGCGCCAAGCATACACCCTGCTTAAGATGTCATGGTTTGTTATGTAGGAAAACAGTTGTTATTCTATCAGGTTTGTCATTGTGTCCTTAAACCTCCTGAATTTCCAGAGAAATAATTGCTAATAATGTACATGAATCCAAAAATGATATGTATACATACAGTAACTAAGTTGATCAATAAGTAATGATGTTTCCTGAGATAAAACCTGAGGTAAAACTGTTTCTTTCTATTAGAGTCTAATCTAGTCATAAATATGGACAGTTGCACACGTGTATTTGTGCAAGTGCAACAACATGAGACATAGCAACCTTCATCTCATCTTACCTTCATCTTACCTACCTACTTTCTTACTTCTCTTTTCACCCTGTTGTTATGTCTATAGAGGCTTGCCCAGCTCCGGTTCTAGCACGACATCAGCTCTCTTCCTCAAGTACTAAGATTTATGTAACATTACTAATAAATTCAATGTATTTCCACTACACAGTAGTGTAGTAGCCAATTCGTTTGTCCAAACCCAACAGCAAAAATGAATGCAGTCATTTTGAGTTTATTAGTACTGTTACATAAATATTATTACTCACTTCGCATTAAGCTTAGTTAGTTTATTTATATTAAAACTATGTAATTCAAATTTTCTATGTAACTGAAATGCATAGGTGTGTATAAACACTATAGCTGGTGTGTTAATAGGCACATTTTCTCATTATAGCATAACTACACATACATTTTTTTGTTTCATTCAATGATAAAAGTGTGAGAGATATCACGTGTATTTTTTGGCATTACCTTAGTCAGACAAACTTCACATCTCTCCGGTTTTCACCACTAAATTATCGATTCTGTCTAAATATATCACACAAGTGGAGGGCACAGTTTGCGCGCATGAGCAAACACGTGGTCCAAATGTTATCGAGCAATGCATTGTGGGATCTCAAAATGGAACCCTCGCTGTGAGAGTCGGCTGTCACGTCCTGTGTTATGTAGCCGACCACTGTCGCTAACAGGCGGAGTAACCACTTTACTTCCGCTCGTGTGACACTAAACAGAAATGGGGGTGTTGTGTTTGGCCAGAGGAGCGTTCACGTCCGCCGGTTGTCTCGGTGTTTACGCCAGGAAATACGCCGGTCGGTATTTGTGCGTAACGTTTCCCACCGGTGTCCCGTCTCCAGTCGGGGCCAAGAGATACAGCCAGGAGGCGGGAACCGGTGCACAGTTTGTCTGCTATCACCTGCCTCACAGGACCGTGATAAAGATCCAGGGACAGGACACAAGCCCGTTTCTTCAGGGGATTATAACCAACGACATGGGGCTGCTGGAGGAGCCTGAGCGCACAGCCATGTACTCACACATGCTAAATGTGCAAGGGAGGACACTATATGACATCATGTTGTACAGGTACAGTTCAACATCACCAAACAGTTGTTTTCAGTTAACACGAGTGGGTGCGGCTGCTTATCTGGTAATGCAGCTGCTGACAGCACAGTCTGGCTCAGACTGTTAAAGTACAAACACACTCATGAGTTCAAGCTGTCTTGTCCAATTGAACCAAATTAAAGGTCGATCCATGTCTGAGGTCAGCGAGACGTGCTTTACTCTCAAAATGTGCACCTGTTTTACATTAAATATAAAAGCTGTATTAGTCAAAAGTGAAAAGATTTTCCCGTTTTGTGGGATTTCATTTGAAATCTTCTGGGAAAGTGTCCTGTTGTGACCACATGCAGACCTACAGGACAAGTATGCAGCATAAACCGACGTCACACACAACATTTATGACCTATAAGCTGCTGTGCTAGGCTGATCCATAGATGGGTACAAACGACTAACTGCGAGAAACAGTATAAAACACAAACTCAACATTAATTATGCACATTTTAAAAAGCCAGAGTTGGAGTTCAGCAGTAAAATACAGACAGAAGAATGCAAAACGCAAACATCCTGATGACAGACAGATGATCATCTGATATCCGCTGAGCCAACATGCGTCTGGGAAATAAAGGAAGTGAGATGCTTTTGCAGCAAGCCTTTAAAACTAAAAAAAAAAAGCATTTGTGACTGTGATGTATCTTTTCCTATTTGCAAGAAAATTGTGAAATTAGATGATCACATATTGAGACATTTCCAGTGTAATGCTGCAACACTTTTCTCAGCATATCTGTCTCGACGGACAGATGACATCACACGGAGCGTGAACTATTGTTACCCAGCCTGTCAAAAATGCTGGCTGAGCATTTGAAGGACAAATTGAGAGTTTTACACATTCCTGTTAGTTTTATAACACCTGTTACGGTGGGACAGCCTAAATGTTTATCATTTTAATGGACTCATATCTCCGGCAGACTGAGAAACTCCTAAAAAGTGTGTATGCTAACACATTCAAAGATCCTGGAATGAACTGTTCGTAAAGGTTTTTATGGTGTTTTTTTTTATTCTTTTCTTTCAGTCTGAAAGAAGCTGATGCAGGACAAGGCGTTTTCCTGGAATGTGACTTCACAACTAAGGACTCAATCTTGAGACATTTGAAGGTGTACAAAATCCGCAGAAAGGTCAACGTAAACCCCTGTCCGGAGCTCTCTGTTTGGGCGGTGCTCCCCAGACAGAAGGTCGCAGGTCAAGAGGCCAGTAAACCGGAGCTCTCCTCCCCAGACAAAGCTCTGGTGTGGGAGACTGATCCACGAACTCAGGAAATGGGCTGGAGACTGGTGTTGGACAATCAAGTGGATGCCTCGGATGTCATTGCTTCATGTCAGAAAGGAGACACGGAGGAGTATCACAGACACCGCTATGAAATAGGTATGACCAGAATACATTTTGTATTAACAGATAAACGGGATGAGAAATACGGATTTGCATGACATTGGTTGGCAGGTTTTTACTTAATATGCTGTCATTGTTGTCTAGGACTTCCCGAGGGAGTGAAGGACCTCCCCCCTGGAGTGGCGCTACCACTAGAGTCAAATCTCGTCTACATGCAGGGTATCAGCTTCAGCAAGGGCTGTTACATCGGCCAGGAGCTCACAGCCAGGACTCATCACACTGGAGTGGTTCGGAAACGCCTGATGCCAGTACGTTCGTCAGTTGCGGTCCAAGACCTCGAGGAGGGTGCTGCACTGCAGACTCAGTCGGGCAAACCAGCTGGGAAGCACCGAGCAGGGCTTGGAGAGCTGGGACTGAGCCTAATCCGCATTGCTCATGCCAAAGAGGTGTTGACGCTCAAAGACGACAACACAGTGACACTCGAGGCCTCTGTGCCAGATTGGTGGCCTAAAGACGTGAAAGTCAACTGAAGAGGATGTTTGATAGATCCCTTAAATGTGACATACATCACATGTGACAGACTCATAGACAGAAGCCTGAAGTACAGTTTGTTACACTGTCATTGCTTAACAGCTGCGTGGCACCAATCCACATTTGTGAGTATTTTGGTTTGAAAACCTTTTTTTAGAGTGATTTTTTTTTTTTTTTCTGAAATTGTAAAGTGTTTAGTACAGAATTATGCTATTTAACAGATCCATTTCAGCACTATACAACAGGATATACCAACTGTGAGGTGGTATTGATGTTGGTGAAATAAATATGCAAAAACTCAAACAATTTGTTTATTCTTTTTTTTTATTTTTTTCCATAATTCAGTGCAAAATCAAATTCCATACATTAACAAGCAACATTTGAGATCACAGTTTATCTCAAACTACTACTAGATGTAGCAACACCTTTACCATCATATTTTCTTTTTGCACCGTACAAGTTGGCACTTTGCATTCAAGCTATTTCCAGGTGATTATTACATTGCTGGGACACGTCTTAAACATCTTATTCCTGATAAAGGAGATGCTGCCCCCTTGTGGACTGTATGGTGTCCCGTATTTGCTGTAACATGGTTTCTGGCTGCAAATTCAAAGTCGAATGGTCGAGCCGCTTAAAGTCTTCATTGCAGAGCAGGCATTCAATTATGTGTGCCACTCTTTGCAGGTCAAAGGCAGCATGGTAAGGTCCAAGTGTGGTTAGGATCTCTGAGAGATGTCGTGGATAATCAGAGGAATCTCCAGAGGAACAAGCATTAAGGAAAGCCATTCGGTTGCCAGCTATGATTTTCAGGAATGAGGCAAATTCCCGATAGTCGATACCGGAGCACGCCTTCATGATGACCTGAAGAGCGACAGACAACAATGACTCTACATATGATGTTGCAAACATTCACGGTAGCAGCATGTTTCTTGAACGCATGCAGGCTGAACAGCCTTATTCTTGAAGTACCTGGCAGTGCTGATGCCACGAGTCCATCGTGTTTCTCCACTCGTTTATCTCTTTTTGAACGGACGAAAGCTCACTCTGAAGGAACTGCCACATGATGTCTATGTTGCAGCCATTCAACCAGTTATGATTAATAGAGATGGTGTCCTCCTGTAAGACAATAAAGAGTCAGGATTGTCACATTTAGATAACCAGAACATATAATATGTCATTTGATAGATGATTCATGATTTACTCTGACCTTTTCAGCTCTTACCAGATTATAAACTTGATGGTGCCAGCCACTGGGCACAAAAATGATTTCACCTGCCTCTTGGATAATCTCAAGAGGCTGACAGGCTTCTTCGGAGTGTGGGAAAAGGCCATTATCTCGAAGTTCGGCTGACGTTACATCATAAGGGAGGTTGCCGTGAGTGTCGCGTAAAAACTCCTCCTGACCTGGAGGATACAGGAGCCATTTCTTCCTGCCACAGATGTTTGCAGACCAACTGTAGGAGCGGAACACATCGGCGTGGAACGGAGTCCTGGTGATGAGAAAGTACATCAGATTGTATGAAGAAAAAAGAGCTATAGTTATATAGATAGATTATGGCAACATTATGTTAAATTTTGCACACCATGAGCCTTTGGGTCCCATGTAGACAAACCGGTAGTCGTCCACTTCAAGTGTATCCCAGTATTCATTAAGCCAGTCAGAAGAAAAGAAGACTGGTGTGGTGTAAACATTATGCTCTGGGAAGTCCCTGTAGAACAATAACGTAAAATTCAAGATGCATGGTTACATATTTATGTTCAATAAAGGTGAAGTCTGGGGCAGCTGGACTGTTTGTAGATCTGTGAAGACGTTTCGCCTCTCATCCAAGGAGCTTCTTCAGTTCTGACTGACTGAAGAAGGGGAGTCTGTGTGTTTATACTAGGAAAGCTTGTAGATCACTCAACAAGCGGATGGCTCAACACAGCAGGGCCAACTCATCTGGACTAGACTGCAGTTTTCTTACGTCTTAAAGACAAGGGACACTGCTTAAATGGCAATGATGTTCGCATCTTGGACAGGGAAGACTAGTGGTTCAAAAGAGGAGTGAAGGAGGAGGCTAAAAGTAGAGAAACCTTCACTCAACAGAGGCGGAGGCCTCAGACACCACTTATCCCCCACCTACAATGCTGTCTCTTCATCACTCCCCAGGAGACTGAACAGCACTCAGGTGTGCATCGGCCACACCCGATCTTAGGTGACCTGAACGACTGTCGTTCATACCAGACCTCAGGTGACCATCAGTGACTCCCCACCAGTCAGTCAGAACTGAAGAAGCTTCTTGGATGAGAGGCGAAACGTCTGCACGGATCTACAAACTGTCCAGCTGCCCCAGACTTCACCTTTATTGAAGAAACATTTATTTGTTATAACCTTTATTTACATGTTACATATTCACATAGTATGGGGGGAAAAAAGTCAGATCAATCAGATCAGTATTAATCGATACCTTGCCATGTGCCAGTCTTTAAGATAGAGACATCCTTTAGGCGACGAGTGGCCATTCTGAATGTATTCCTTCCAGTAGTGTATAAATTCTTTGAATGGCATAACTTGTTTAGGGTTCGCATTGTATTCCTTTGCATTGCAGTTTGCCACAGGAACAGGAGTCTCATCTGCGACAGAGATCAGATAAAATGACACGACAGTACATGACACCTGTCATTGCAGCAGCTGCATTATGATGCGTGGTAGTAATAAGCAATAAGCCTTTTTTTTTTTTTTTTTTTTTTTTTTTTTTTACCAAACTCTTGCAGCAGTTTCTGGAAATTAGGCTTCCCCTCCTCAGACACCCACTGTCTCCTGCACTTCCAGTCCTCCGTGAACCTCCTTGAAAACATACACGGGTGATTGGGAAGCAGGTACTTCTTGAAAAACTTCGAATAGCTCAACTCCTTGTCGATGTAATCTAAGAAATGTGAAGACCAGAACTGTTCATAAGACTGTCTCGGTATTTTGACCAGGCTGCAGCAGTTACGGTACGCCTCCCTGTCCATGATGGTAAACAAGACCTCGGCTAGCAGTTAGCTCGCTTAGCTGTCACCGCTTTGGACAGGCACGAAAACGGTGAGAAAAGGCTAGGTGCTGCACTGTTTTGACATTATTTAGCGAACATCTTTTAACCTCTTTTGTCAACCTCGGGCTAATAAATGATATTAAACCTTATTTTTTTTCTCTTTTGAAGACAGGTCGCTGCATGTGACTCCATCACGAAGATTGCAGGTTATGGCTAACAGGCGACTGCTGCTGTTTATTGCCGCCTTTGGCTATATAAACGTTTAAATTGTTTAACCCTAACACTGCTTGCTGTCTTGGCTGATTCGCAAAAAACAAACGTCCTCGCTGACCGTGAATTATTTTCCCATTTAAAAAACCCCCGTCGTGATAGCCTGTCGACGTTTTTCAAGTCGGACAGTAAATACGCTCGTACCGCGCCGTGACGTCACTTCCGTAATAAACATCACAGAGCAGTGTGGGGCGACGGTAATGTGAGACCAAACAAGATGATGTCGTCTAATGCGATGCGGGACGAATTATAATCTGATCACGGCTAAGTGAGGAGCCTTATAACATTATAGTGACGCACTCGTAATGCGGTTAGTTTTGGGTAGAAAGGTCGCTCCTCCACGGCTGAAGCTGCCAGTGTGAACGCCTCAGCTGAGCTCATCTGCTGCTTGAATCTCTTATTACAGCCTGAAGAAAGTATGAGAGAGATCACTCACTCACAATGTGATGTAATTGTAGATTAACACAGCAACAGAGGGTGTATTTGTGTGATTCATGTGCGGTGTTTAAAGCTTATTTGTCCTTCCAGGTGATCCATCCATCCATCTATCTCCTTCCAAAAAAAAAAAAAAATGAGCCGGGACGTCCCTATCCACAGCTGGCCCGGCTCCTATTACATCAACAGTGAGAAGCGGTGGGAAAATGGCACCCTGTCGCTCACCAGGACCATGGTGCGCTTTGTCTCTAACCAGAGCAAGGAGAGTCTTGCCAGCTTCCGCCTCACCCGGATCGTGGAGATCAAGATGGAGTCGTCCAGTTTCATCTTCAGCACTCTCACGGTGCTCGAGGAGGGCAACGTGAAACATTGGTTTGGCTCCCTGAAGCCCAATAGAGTGGTTGTTTATAATGTGTTAGAGCACTTCTGGAGAGAGCGCCTTCTGTCCCCGAGCTCAGAGGCGGCCCGGGGGGCCGAATCACAACACTCTAAAGGCAGAGAGCTGATTAACCTGGTGGCAGGGGCCCAGAGAAGACTGGAGGACACCGGTAGAGTCCTCAGTCACCAAGGAGAGCAGTTTGACGATATGATGCAGGGTCTGGAGAAGATTGACTCTGACCTTGGCGTGGCTGATAAGTAAATATCTAAATATTTCAATGATATTATGCACTATTTTATTTGGAAGTCTTGTTACGTTTTATTCTCATGCTGTTATCTGCTATAACTAAGTAGTTCCAATACAAAACAGGCCTAATATAATAGTGAAACAAGCCATACACTCTCACGAAGTTGTCCTTTCCCTCTGTACTCTGTTGCAGACTCTTGTCAGAGCTGGAGTCTCCCTCCTGGTGGCCTTTTGGTAAACTCCCCTGGAAGATTCAGCAGGAAGCCAAAGCTGAGGATGCTGCGAGGGCTGCGACTGCCGCCGCCGCTGCAGCCGGTAGAGGCTCCAGTAGAAATAAGGTGATCTCAAGCATCCCAGCTGTAGTGACCAAAGGCGGGGACTCTGACTTGAAACCCGGATGCCTGCTGGTGCTGGTGTCCTCGCTGGAGGTGCGAGACACAAACTGCCAACTGCTTCACCACTTCGAACGAAATGAGATCGACGAAATCAGGGTGCACAGTCCTTACGAGATCACTGTTAGACAGCGGTTCATCGGGAAGCCAGATATATGCTACAGATTGCTATCTGCCAAGATGCCAGAGGCGATGTCCGTGTTAGAGATGCAGTACAAAAAGAAGGTGGAGTTCACTAGTGAATACACTGCCTTCAGGGCGACTCCAGTTTCGTCTCCGTGTGACACAGAGGGGGCAAACTGGAATGAAGGTAAGGTGCCTTATTTCGCTGTTCCCATGTCTATTACAGAGTTGACCACTAAGTGGCAGTAAAAGTCTTTGTTTCCACGTCTGTATATTTATAGGCGTGTAGCCACATGTGAAAACATTTCATCCACATGACTTTTGGTACACGGTTATTGGTGTCTCTCCTTGACAGAAATGTGTTTTGATGAGTCACTTTGTCCTGTCCTGATTGGCACTGTTACCCCGCTTCGAGTTTACTTGTCTGGTTTCCTCATAAACAACATATGCACTCTGCACTTTCTCACCATCTCCACCCATGGAGTCAGGTTTGCAGCAGAGGTGCCAAGAGACAGAGCTCCCACTGGAGGTCCCAGCTGGAGATCTGTCCCAGTTGCAGGTGCATGTCCTCCAGCCATCTGTCAGTCAGGCTGAAGCCCAGGAGCTCAAACAGGTGAGAGCCGTGTTAATATATGACTTGCACTATTGTGGCGTTTATATTTTTCATATTTGTTTATATATTATAGTAAATAACCGTTTGGTTTTCGTACCATGTATTTTCATAGTTCCATTCCAAACCACAATTCACCATAATGATTTTTATTTTTCATCCCGTGTGTTTAAAATGTTATTTAGTGAGACCACAAACCAAAGTCCATCTCGGTTTTAAGAGAGGGAAGAAACCTGTTCAGTCATTTGGTCAGACTTTACAGCGTCTTTCCATTCAGAACCTCGCAACACTGAGAAATGTTACAGACATGGTCTGTGGTGGCAAGATCTACACAGTGACGCAAATCCAAACCTATGATTCACACAATATTTTTTTATGTGTGACACACTATTCCAGGTAGCTTAGAATACAATATTTCAACTACTTGTTTTTGTTGTATCACACAGATACACATCACATCACGGTATTTAGACCGGTGAATGAATGTGGACCTCATGGGATGACACCATGGCTCTACTGCCGGGTGCCAAGATTATATTAAAGCTTCCTGTGCAGACAACACACAGAAGTAACAAAACCGTCATTGCAATCCACAATACAAAGTTAAAACTACAGGCCGACAGACAGAAGGTTTCCGAGGTTCACGGGGAGAAATATTTGAAAGTTTGAAAAGTTTCCTGGTTGGCAAAATATTCAGATTTTCCAAACCACTTCAAACATATCCTCACCGTTTCTTGTTGCTTATCAGCCTTCACATACACAGACACTAATATGTCTGTGATAAGTGAATCAATGCATCAGCCCAGCTGATTTATCGGTCTGGCTCTAATTGGAGATATTCGTTAGCTATAAAACATATTCAGCAATCTGCATTCCATCAAGCACTTTGATGTGCGGGTTATGAAAGTGAGACATTTGTTCCCACATTACAGACACATTAATAAAAGAAATGTAATAAATACAGGCTCATATTTGCCAAATGGAAAAACTGCAAGAGGAGCAGCAGTCACAAGCTGAGACCAGCAACTAGGAATATGATTGACATATACAGCACACTGGGGTTAACTAATACTGGGCTTGCAGCCTCATATGACCCACCTTTGTTTCCATCATGATTTTGTTACTTAAAAGCTTACCTTAGAAAACATTGTTGTGTTTGTCTATTATATCTCAAATGAGGCATTGTTAACACTTTACACCTAATATTTAGTTAATTATTTAACATAATAACAACGTACAGTGTTGCACTGTTGTTTTTGTCTATGTAATCATATGTCAAACAGACTTATCAGAGCAGTAACAGTTCTACAGGTTAGCTCGTCTATTGTGTCTATAAATGCCGTATTGTCTGCACCTGATAATGTTTCAAACTTCAAACGCTGCCAATTTGGACTTAATGTTATGCTTCTGTACACACCCTACTCTTAATGTAATTCATCTCCAGATTAGAATCTGCAGTGGGGAAACTTGTACAGAGGGTCACTCAGTTTCTTGTAACTGCCCTAAGTGCTTTCGCAAATATTCCCCTTTGTCTGAGAATTTTTGCACGAGTATTATTCTTTGAGGTTGGAAATGTCTACTTGTTAACAGTACAAACTCATAAGACGAATGATAAAGTGTGTTTTTGGATTGTTTCTTTATTAATTCAGCGTCTTGAAGACACTCGGCATTTCAGCTCATGTATTTTTCTATTAGGTCTAGCCTAAATGTTTAATTTCAGGGCTTTCTACATGACTTGAGTCCTCTAACCATCGTATAAGCAGCGGCTAAAAATATTCGTTTTCTGTGTTTTTCTATGACACACCAAAAAACTGCCGTGAACGTTAACTGCAAGGTGTGATTCAGTCATGTTCTCCCAGATGAAATTGTAAAGTCACAGACCCGAGTGAGTGAATACAGTTGTTCCACGGTGTGTATTGACATACTATCTGTTTTTCAAACTGCTGTCTGGAACTGTTTCTGCGCTCAGTTGCGATGTCCGCATGTAGCGGCCAGTGAAAACTGACATAATGTCCACGGTTGTGTGTGTGTGTGCGCGTGTGTGTGTGAGAGAGCATGTGTAGCATAACATAATATTAGTTTAGAAACCATGGTGGTGGGGTTTGGAGGAGTGTTTATTAGGTTTTGCTTGGCACATCATCGTATATTTAAGTTGTTCCATCAACCATAACATACACAGTTGTTGGACTATGGAGATGTAGTCACAGTATTCCTTAAACCCGCTGAGAGCAAAAAACAGTATTGTATGATATCAGTGATCCCAGGAGATAAGCCAAGATTTCATATACTGCATAATATGAACTATTATCATATCTGCCACGTGAGTGGCTGTTATTAAATCATGGCTGGTGCTGAATTGTAAAGTTTCTTTCTTATCCGCAGACATTAAGCAGCAGGCGATTGTCTCTGTTGCCAGAGGGGAAAGAAAAAAAAAACTCTGTATTAAATGAAAATTTCAGTCTCATCTACTCCTCTTTCTCTATTTCACTAACACACTCGCTCTCTAACTCCCTGACCCCGTCTTTACACCTCTGCACATATGGTCCACGTGTTCCACCCTGCAACCGCTCACCAGCTTTCTGCAGGCTTCAGTATTTAATCTTCCTTTATTTGTGTCTTGCTCCTTAGATGTCTGTGTTTGCTGGGCGCCAGTGTGTAATTACTTAAACAAATGAGTATTCATGAGTATTGGGTTGTTTGTGTGTGTGTGCACGCGTGTTTCTGTGTGTGTGTGTTTGCAGATGCTGATGCAGCTGAAGAACCTTGCCCTGGAGGCAGAGACAGAGCTGGAACGACAGGACGAAGTGCTGGACGTCCTGACCAGCTCCACTGACCGAGCCGCCATGCACATAGACAAGCACACCTGCCGCATGAAGAGACTGCTGTAGCTCTGACAGTCCAGCGGACGCGATGCGGTCACCATGTCCTTTCCTGAGAAATGCACTGTAAGCTTCCTCATTGTCCTCAGGGGAATGGTACAGTGTGAGAACAGCGGGATACAGTAGGGACTTGCATATGTGGTTCATAGGGTTTTTGTTGTGTTTGATGGAATGATTGTGTAATCACATGGGTTCAAGTGTCAGTTTTCTGGAAAGTGCATTTATAAATATGTTCTAAACACGGATCCTTTCTTTTAGAGGAATTATGTGGCCCACTCATTTCTGCAATCTTTCTGCAGGATGTATGTCAATAGTATTTTTTTTAAATTTAATTATTTAATTTAAAATGATTCATGTGTGACTTGAGATCAACGAGCCTTCTGTATGTGTGTCCTGCAGCGCTTAGCAGCTGCGGCTAGTACTGTTAGCATTACATTTGGCTTAGACGGCTATCAGCTGCACAACTGACATTTCGAAAACACATTTTTCAATGTTCGTACTTTTTTGGAATCGCTGTGAGGAAATATGTTTGATCACTACTTGGTTCAGATTCTGTGGAAGGAAAGAAAGAAAGAAAGATTGTCCAGTAATTGTTGGTTTTTAACCAAAATGGACACCTCATTACCACAAAGGAGAGATAACTCACCCAGCTCTAGATTCAGTGCCTGATTGTGGTGCTTATGGTTTGGCTCAAGCAGATTGAATCACATTGGCAACGCTTGCGGTGGTAAGCCGGTGAGGGATCACACGCTTGCCGTTACTCTGGTGACACCTACTGATTGGTCGTGGCGCCCGAGCGGGGAATAGCATGAATCCCAGTTGCATGTCATGCCCTCCCGGTGAAGCAAGCAAGACAGGTGGGAGACAGCAATCGTGATGAATCCCATGAAGGGCAAAATGGACATTCGAAATGCGACATAGAAAATAACTTCTCTATTTATTCGCTCTGCACAAACTACTTAAAAAAACTGCATGTTGTTTCCATTGGTGTTATTTAAAGGACAGAGGTGGATAACAGAATTTGTAAGAATTAAAGGATAACCCTGATTTGATCTTGTTGATGGGTGAACAGATTAAGTAATAGACAGACAGGTAAAGTCCTCCAGTGTCATCACAGTGATATCTGTGTTTCTGATGATGTACTGCCATTCTACGTTTTTTTTTTTTTTATAAACGTTTCTGTCCTGATGACTTGTCCCTCTCAGGTCTTAGGTGTTAGTTACTTCCTCTGGACACAGTTGCATGTCTCAATATTACTGCTTTGTATTGCATTAAGTGAAAACGTCCCATCAATATCAATATATAGCAGCGGGCTGTAAATGTGCGACAAAGTTCTGGGACTCTTCAAATCAGAACAGACAACACTTCCTCTCTTTTAGATATTACACATTAAATACTCCATGTTAAGGTCCACATCTACTGTATACGTCTCGCTAAGCGTTGATGCTATTCTGAATCTGTAGAATCTGTAAATGACTGACACGTGTATTGTAACTCTGTGATTTTATTGTGGTCCGTTATTACAGTGAACCTGCAATTATCTGTCAGTTTAACTTGAAATATCT
The DNA here is from genome assembly GCA_028641955.1 of Protonibea diacanthus. NCBI lineage: Eukaryota > Metazoa > Chordata > Actinopteri > Sciaenidae > Protonibea > Protonibea diacanthus. The sequence continues at coordinate 15,923,748 of CM053988.1, read as the reverse complement.
TTACCATGTTTTTGAAATAATGATTTCAGAGCTGTATAGAGAGTTGATACCAAATTTATCTTGATACTGGATACAATATGAAGGGAAAAGTGCATCTGCATCTTTCTGATAGCAAACAAATGACAGAGCAGAAGTATTGGAATGTAATTCCTTTTTATCAGCTTGCAAGTCATCACCACTAAAAGTCTGTAATAGCATATTGTAATTTGAAATAAAATGCAATAAAAATCTCAAATTATTGTCAGATCAATAGTTTGTTTATGCTTTGTTATGTTAACTTTATAAATGTACATGCAAAAGTTGTAGCTGCACTGACAAACCCACATTTGACTTTACGGTCCCCGTCAGGCCTGCGGAGCATTTTAGCGTCTTTGAGCTCATTGTTTTGGTTCACTCAGCCTTCTCGTCAGCATATCTCGCTGCAGCTGTCCTTAGCCGTGCACTACTTTTTTAGCAGACAGACAAACTTAGTTACTGGAGAATGTAGTGGAGCAATAACAGCTAAAGATATATTCCTCAGGAGTTGGTGGAGACCAACTAGAGCTCTAATAAGAGAGAAATGCTGAATTGTGGCTCGAACTAAACAATGCAGCATGAAAGATTTCCATTTTTTCCTCTATAATACACATAAACTGTATTGTAAGGAGAATATTTATGCCCTGAACCTTCTAAGGGTGAAGTGGTAAACAGCCTCATTTTGCAGTGAAGCGTTGGCAGCATCCAGTTTCCATTATTATGAACTAAAGGAAACAAAGCTCAACAAGACATTATAAAATATGTACTCTTTTCCCCCCAGAGTTTCTTAACGGTTTCCAACGTGTGTCGTCAGGCATACATACATGATCCTAAACTATATATTGAATAGGGACAGTGTGAATTAAACTCTTTGACAATTTTTAGCTTCCGCAAACAATAAAATATGTGTTTTTATCACTTTTTATTGCCAGTTCAAGATGAGTGTCTTGGAAATATTTTTGAAGGCAAGCTGAAGGTTTTGAACAAGCAATTGACTGAATTCAGCAGAGAATAGTATCCTGGCATGAAATGACCATTAAAGCCAAAGAAACAACATCATTTATTAACTGGAAAGCAAATTAGGCTTAGTTAGTTTGGAAGAACTCAGAGGGTGAAATGAGTGTCCCGAATTTTAACCAGGCTTTATTTCTTAACAAAAAGTCAACAGGCAACGCCCCTCATAGCCGGCTCCCATGTGACAAATTGCAACAGAGAATATCAAAACACATGAAAACTAGAAACGGATGTTAATTACTGTTTGAGCCGCTGTGCATGCCGGTGTGTGGAAGTGGCTCACTTTATATGCTCTACTGTTATAACATCCTGTTGGCACCAGGACTGTTGGCACCAGCTGACCACCTCTGTCGGGCCGCTTTCACCAAAAGGAGGAGGGGGGGGGGGACTACTTCATGTCAACAGTGGGCCAGATTTGATTTGGCAAGCGGTTGAGAACTCAATTATGAATCAGGAAGACGCCTTACACAAATGGGTTTGAAAGGAGGCCGACAGCCTCACTCCACAGTCTGGTCCCAGTTAGCATGAACTTATCACTTCTATTAAACAAAGCCCACCATGAAAGATGTGAGACTGAAAGCACAAACACATGATAACACTAAAGGGATGCCTAATTATGACATTATGAAAAGCTCTTCCAGCACGGTTGAAAATGTTTTCACTGTGTGGACTGTTTATTTTTGTTGATTTGAGTGATAAACAGTGAGATTTTGGAAGTCCTAAACTCCAGAAGCACACCACATGGTTATGTGAATTCCAACCCTTTAAAAGGTTAGGGAAATAGAGCGCACACTGGCGTGGTTTTGAAGCAGCCTTGCAATACGAGGAAGTGGTGGCGGTCTTGTCTGACCACAGATACATGAGATCCGGCTTTGCCTTCCTAACGGATGGTATGGAGACACAAGGGATTTTGCTGGCCTTGACTTCCAAGTCTGTTTACTCGATAGTTCTGTGGCTAGCGCTCTCATTCGAGGAGCGTGTCTCCATTGATGGCCAATCAATCAACTCTTGCTGGGAAAAAGCAGCACCAAGTTTGTGGGCTACGAGGGCACATGTGGGTTGTACTGCGCTCCAAAATATGGAGCCATGTGACTGCAGTACAAATAGGCCGGAGTCATCATCCACGGGGAAAATGTATTTCATTGTCTATTTGTAACTTATTTGTAAAATTAAAGCACTTTACTCTTATTTTTTGTTTTCTTTGGCAATGTTTAAATGAACAGTCACATGCTTTTATTTAGACAACGCGTTTTAGTAATGCACAATATCTGTCATCAATTACACTCATGAAGTCATGAGTACATTTTGATGTTGAGCAGGCCTAGAGTATATTAACAAAATATTAGAGAAATTTCACTTCCAGTGTACTATTAGACTCTGTCTCTGTCTAATAGCCTGATTTTTGACTCACGTCCTGGCCGGCTTCTTACTAGTGCAGGTGTTGCTGGGTTTCCTTTTGCTGAGGGAGTTTCTGGTTTCAGGAAATCAGGCCTGTTGGTTAATGTTAGAACTGGGAGAAAACGTTCCTGGAAGGAAGGTGCTTGAGTCCAACCAGGGGGGTGTATATGTAGTCTACAGCAGAAAGTGATATGACACTCAACATCAACATCAACATCTTGTCTCTGGCTATCAGCGTGGTGACTTTTTCTCTTCTGTTTTAGATGGACAGCATTCTGCGGGCTTAGGTTAACCTGTGGATTTACATCTGACTTCATTTCTTGTGAATATACATTCTTTGCACATACATTGTTTGGATTTGGATTCTTCTTCGGTTTAGTCAAACCATAAATGTGCTCTGCATGGCTGTTAATATGGTACTTTCCCAGATGCTGAGCTGCATGATGATATCATGTGCTCTTGCACTTATTGTTATGTTTTCCTTGGTCTTTGAGGCGCACTTTGGTTTTCTGGCTTGTGTTTCACAAACTTTTCTCATTTCTGTGCGACAGAGTTAACAGCTAGGCAGCCAAACCAAACTTGGCTGTGGTTTTATACAGTAGTATCAGTCTCAAATCAACTCCAGGTGAAATCCCACATTACAACCTACCTGAACTCTGCTGAAGTGTTTGCCTTTCTAGCATACACATACTGTACTACTTGCTACTTTGTTCTCAGTATTGTTTTAACGAATAAAAATGTTATTCATTGCTGTGTACAAGTTTGAAGAACAGTTCAACGAAAAACAGATCCTAATCGTGTTGTAAACGTTGTACTGTAAGGGCGATTAAGTCAGATCTCCTGTAATACATCCATGTTAAACTCATCCATCCTGCTGGCCATGAGGTGATAAAATAATCCATAAAAAAATATTATGTTAACTAAATTATTATGTGTGCTCATTGTATTCAGTAGAGGGCAGCAGTGGGATGTTGATGGTGAGTTTCAATTCATTAAATACAAATATCCATTGCATTACGACCTTTGCACTCTGTGTGAGGACAGTGTTATTGTATTTACACTGTGTTGGATACTGTTATGTGTACTGGGTATGAAGTACACTTGTCTCTATGTATATTTGGAGGGGCTAACATCCAAAACATTTTTTCCAAAAACATTTTTTTTTTTCTTTATTTCTCCCCTCTCATTGCATTCATTCATTGGTATTATATTTGATCTTAGCAGTTAAAACTAATGGCTGCTCCACATTTTAATCTTTGCACGTGCACAAGCACAGTAACAGTAACCAACAACAGAAGTTTCTTTGCAGGTCTTGTTTATTTTCTTTGGGAAGCCTTTTTTTTTTTTTTTTTTTTTTTTTTTTTTTTAAAAATGCATCCCGCTTCTCTGCAGAAGGTGAATAAGAACACAACAGTCCAACGAGTTGCAACTTTGGCACATGTGAGGAGTCCTTTTTGTGATGACTGGATTATGTATTCATTAAAACCCCATCTATACAGCTCCGCAAACAGGTTGTCAGGCCCAGCGCCAGCTCACACTGCATCAGTACTTTTACAAGCGGGCCCCCCAGAAACCTTCAGCGAGACTGTTTTTAGTGGCTCTTACTGCAAATGGAAACACTTAGCTCCCACAATAAATTACCCACCCGACTGATGCCACACTGCATAGACCCCCAGCTAGTTGCAGACAGACTATGGATTTATATTTGAACATTAAATCCTCTTGGAATCTGCTATGTTATAGTGACTTTGGGTTACATGAGCTGACAAGAGGACAGGAAAAAAATTAATCACCCGAAGGCTGTTGCACTAGCGTGCAGCCTGCAGGGCCGGCGGTTTGATTAAAGTTAAGGATGTGTCCCCCCCTTACCTCAGTGGGGTTGACACGGGGGTCATTTCAGGATAAAAATAGACTTTCTTGGTTACTTATTTTCCCTGGAAAGTAAATAGCCATTAGTGCAGCAGGCCAGTGATCTCAAGGGCAACACTAGTGTTCAGTCTAAACTATTGTTTATACTCTGGCCGGATGATTAAAAGAGACAACGGGGTATAGCAGGCCCTGCTGTTAAATAGAGCATCCCCAGCAAAAACAGTAATGATGGTGCTCCTGTGAACACAGTCCAGTGGGGTCAAGTTCAGACACAGTGAAAACATACTTAAAAGCACTTGACGCAAACTTCTGTATTAAATGTCGAGGTGTGTTAGCAAATAAGAACAGCGTTTAGGACCCTTGCTAAGACTGCCCGTGAAATAATCCTAATTATCATTCCAGCAAACGAATGTGTTTGACCACCTAGTGATGTAATTGCAGCTGACCAAATAGATTGTTGTTGAAATATTGCCCTGCTGTTATAGCTACGTTGTGACAGCGTTGTGTGTTCACTGAGGGCCGGCGCAACCATAACAAACACAGCTGAATCTGGGGTTTACATTTCAGCAGGATGACGGCGCACGCAGCGTCTGGGTGGAACTTGGGAAAAGGAGCCTGGGCCGGCAGCCTCGTCTGGCTCCCTGCCAGCATGGTAAGAGCAGCCTTGACAGTGAGACCTGTGAAGTCATTGTCCAGATGCACCAGTTTATGAATGCAAATGAATGAATGGACAGCTTCGGTTGTATCTTTGCATCGACACAAGGCATACAGCATGTTTGACACAGTAAAGCCTCAGCACGATATTAGATTAGGCCAGCGATGAGGGTGTGGGCCATCAAGTTCAGGTTGGAATTATTGTGACGTGTTCTTTGAAGAACTTCCAAAAGGAAGCCGCCAGCTTAATACCATGGGCTGCGACTTTTGAAGTCAATACAACCACAAACGGAAAGAATAATTGTAACCATCTTTGGCCTGAGAAAGGGTTTGATTTAGAAATAAAGAGAAACTTCTGTAATGTTCTTGGTCCAACAATTCACACATCCTCTCTTCTTCAGTGCAACTAAAAACAAATGACCTCTATAAATATTTGTCTTGTTTTTACTTCAATGCCTGTTGAAAGATTTTGCCTTTTAAATTCTTCCACTTCATCACAGATTTCGGGGATGAAAAGTTAACAACATAAGACAAAATGTTCTGGTTAAACGTAGCCAAAGGCATGCCCATAAGCTCATTCTCTCTACTTTTCTCGGCCTCTATATCACTTTCTCTTTTTGTGGGTTTATTTCCATAACTGCAAGGAATTTTTGGACAACACCTATTTTGTGGAAACTCCTTCCGCAATCCCAAATGGTTGTCCACGTAACCTCAGGGGAGCAGCCAGCAACTATGTAATTGGAGAAGATTGAGTACACACAGAGAGACCATAGCCTGGTGAGCTATTGAGAAGCTGAAACAAAGATTACCAGATGTTTACCCAGCCCTGCCATATGTGAGGTGGTTACTGAACTTATGTGCAAAATGTGTGAGTGGCAGACAGAAGGAGTGTGAACCTTTGACCCAGTGTCCATTACAGGTACAGAAAAAAACGTACCGCCGATTGACCATGAAGCCAATGCAAAACAATGACGTGTTACCCTGTTTGGTTTTCCTCTAAAAGGAAATCTAGTGTTCCTCAGGATATCACTCAGGAATCCCCTTTTACTGATGGAAACCATGGAGCCGTCAAAACAGAGCTCTGTAATTCTGCTGCCTGGTTTCAATTAAAGCATTGAATATCAAAGACAATCACTCCCATTTTAATGTGCATTTTTTATGTGTTCCCAGTTTATTTTGATGGAAAATTTGTGGGTGGAGCACTTGCTAATTGGTATGGAAAACTTGCACCTGTGGTAGACCAATGTTTTGAGAGTCAGAAACATTGAATATTTGCGTTCGGTTCTTGTGAGAAGGAGCCCAACTTTATCCCAAAAACAAAAATCCAGACTGGATGTGATGTGTAAGACTGTCTGGAACAATACAGTAACACGGTGGTTGTCAGTTTTTCGAGCTTTGCCTTCACATTTAACTATTCACTTACCACGAGAGACTAGTATTGAAAACAATCATTAGGAAACTTTTAATTTCTGATAGTAGTAGATGTAAAGGATCATTTTGGTGGTAAAAGTAGCTCGTAGTGATGCCATGTACTTTTATTAGACCATCCCCTGTCAGAACTGAGTCTTAACATGTATTATGTCATTGTTTTTGCAGCACACATTTTGACACATCCTGTATTATGTCATGGCACTAAATGGTGTGAAGTCTGTGTGATTTGCACTGCTGCACTCACGTGATATACACCGCTTTAACCACTTAATGCAGCTTAACGCACCCTTCACAACAAGGCGGGCCAATTTGCTGCTGCCCGCTAACAGTCCAGTCATGTCGCTTCAGGATGGCTTTGTAGAGGAAATCATGTCTGCACTACAGCTGCTGCCGCTGCTGCTGCTGGCATTTGAAGACTCTGTTCATCTAAAATTCTTCCTATTATCTGTCAGGCCATCTCAAGCTTGAAGCTGGAGTTTCTTCTTTCTGCTGTCACAGCTTTGGATCAAGACAATTCTGGCCGACTCCCTGGTAAAATGATTAGAATTACTACTTCTGCTTGTTCAGAGATGCTTATTGATTGTCGATGTCTTTTTAGCATTTGTTGGTTGACTGCTGGTTGTTTTACTGCTCTTCTGCAGGAAGTCTTCTTGTGGTCATATCTTAGTGCCTGATGGCTGCCAATATTTGCTATTATGCTAATGCGATCTACCACCATGTTATTAGTGTCGAACCCTGATCTCTGCTATTTCGATTCTTGCAGGGAGTGACAGCAAACGTCAACAATATCACTTAATAACTGTATAATGACTGTAATAAAATGCACATTTAAGAATGGCTGTGCATCAATGTTAAGCTCTTAATGTTGGCGCTATGTGTGTATGTATGTGTGGGGTGGGTCTATCAAGACATTCCTTCCATTCTGGTGAGAGAGAGGTGGAATCACCGTGTCTATATATATATATATATGACAAGTGCGTCACTCTCCGCCCTTCTCTCCTCCTCTGTGGTTTTCAAGACTAGAGGGAGATCTATAAGCTACCGTGGTGTTCTGTCATTAGTGGTGAGCTTTAATCTCCAAATTAAAGGGCTAAATCATTAAATATTGCTCACGTCTGCAAACAGGAACACATCTATTGAGAGTTTCCCTTTTAATAAAACAGCTGGCTTACATGTAGTTCATATGCTGCTAAGTGACTTACTGATATATTACTTTTGCAATGCGTTACTGTAAAGAACGGTCAGAAAACACACGCATCCCAGGATTTATTGCATCATCATTATCTACGTCAATTAAAGGCATTTATTCAAGTATGCAGCTTGATTATACTCATCTGTTTAAACTGTACATCATTATGTCAATGACCTTCATTATGCACTGCAGTACTTTTGGTTTCAAAGTAAGCCACTTCTATAACCCACATTAAGTCTGACCGCTCAATAAACGAGGCTGTCTATGACCTGTTACGTAATCTTCTAGTCTTCTCTGGGTTTATTATCATAAATTCTTAGTATATAATCAACTCAGGAGATTCAATTTGGACAGAAAAATAATTAAATTAAAGCTCAATGAGTGGATCAGATACATCATCAAGTAAACGCCCGTTATCTGTCTAATTTGGAACCTTTTCTGACTTAAGTGTCAGTAATTGTATAATGACATGTTTTTTAACATGAGTCTACTAGTAGTACTAGATCACAGACAAACATAAAATTATCATATTCATGCCCAAAAGTTCAGTTTGTTCCCATCATATAAAAGAAGATGTACCATATGTAATGATTTGGGCTTTAATTCATTCTTATGAAAGTGAGTGAAAGACCAGAGGTCTGGTGCGTCACTAACTTGCTCACACCCATTGTTGTCAAGTCCCTTAATTTGATTTATAACAGTCTAACATTTCACGATGTATTAGAGCTAGAATTTATTAGTTTTGTGCTCGCAAATTGTTTTCCGGAGAGACAAGATTGACCTTTTGAGAGAGGATAAAAAGTAGATTTTTTTAACATTTGTTAGATGAATTGCACAGTTATGAAGCAGCTACGGAATCACATCACTCAATGACGACATGAGAACATCAGCCTGAGGTGATACCAAAACCAACCACCTAATCACAATAACATCACGTCTTTCCACTGAGCAGGCCAAGATAGATGTCACAGCTTTGCGTAAGCAGTAAATTGGAGCTGACCGTCCTCAAGAAAATGACTTGCTTTGTTGTAGATATCTGAACTGTTTTGAACTGATTTACGATAATATTTCTCTTCATGGCTATAGACCCCTATTAACCTCCCCGGATGATTGTTTTAGTTTCATATGCCTACTGAGCAGTGTTATTTTGAAAAAAAAAAAGATTCCAGGTGTCAGATAAAGTTATTTAATCTCTTCATTTTGCAAAGTCATATGCCGTGATTTTGTGATGGTTTTTATACGTGCACACCTGCTCTTGGTACATTCTCCTTGAGGTCTGCGGGGAGGTAATAACCACCATCGATAATGTGAATTCACGGGACACATTCTGCATTTTTATAGTCCATTGAAAAGTTACTGAGAACCAGAGAAGCAGTAAATGAGTGTTCAACTATGACACTATGTCTGGTTTTATTATTACCCTCATATGTCAATTCACACATTACTCCTTCATAACAAGTGAGTGCTCTGTGCTCATTGTCTTGCACATCATTTAAAGCGACTGCAATGCATCAGATTTACTCTTGGAATAGATTTTCTTGCTTGAATCAGAGCCAGCATCTCTTTCCTTCTCAATGACCGAGGGATTCGCTCAATTCTGCGCTCTAAAGGAGCACAAAGGACAGCCCTTCCTCCGTAGAGTGTTTGGGGTGATCGAGTATCTTCTCTCTGGTTCGCCTCTGAAACTGAAGCTACATCTGCGAATATTTCTCTACAGCAACCGAGCCGTAATTTAAGACTTGCAACTGACTATTGGAGATGATGACCTCTTGTGATTTGGGCTTACGCTGCAGCTTACACAAGGCCGCCACACCAGAGTAAGGGGGGACATGGGTTTTACAGGCCCACCCGCAAGGAGAACGCAACTATTTCCTCTCCATAAATCAAAACGGACACGCTCTGTCTGGGGGCTTTCAATAGGAACAGAGCATGTTCATTTTTAAAATAAAAAGAGGCTGAAATCAACTTTTTATGCGCTGCTCTGAATTTTCCCTCAGATGTACACATACTGTACCTTTTGAAGGTGCGCTTACTTTGCTTGTTTTCATAGAAGATGATCGTGAAATATTTAATAGAAAGCATTTCCGATTCCTTTTAAGAGCAAACATGCAGGAAAAAAACATCTAAAGAGTGGAATAAAGTCTTTAACCAAATTACTTTAAATTCACACTAAGTGATTTATTTTGGCCACTTGGGAGCGACAGTGAACACAACAATGACATATATTCATCTTGTGTTGATATAGCCAATCTGTTAGCAAACACTTGCCTATTTACACAGCCAGCAGATATGTTACAACCTTAGCATTCATTTATACATTCACCTGATGAATGTACGTCTAATATTTTCTCTCCTTTTAGCTTTGTTATGGTCCCCACCAACTCCTGAGGGAAACGTCTGGCTCTTTAACTTGTTAGTGACTCACTAACTTTGTTTGTCAGCCTTTTTGGGATGGGCAGGTACAGTTCTTTTACTTTTCCAGAAAATATCGATGAGAGTGGTGAGATTGAAACAAGACTTATTTGCAGCTAAAAGATGAAGCTAAAACACTGTTGTGTTGAGTAATCAGTGTGTGGCTTTATCTCTCTGAACAAGCCCTTCCACACTACACAGTTTATGAGTCTGCAGTGAATACGAAAATATTGATTATAGGAGCTTTGAGATGTTTTCGTGATTTCGTCTCAGGGCAGTAGTCATAGCAGTCTTTTCGGTTATGTCTGGTCATTAATATTACTTCCACTCTGCAAACTTTCCAACACGGTGCTCGTCTGTGCCTTGACATATCTATGATTCCTCCTCCCATCACAAAAAAACAATTACCACCATTTTCCTTGTAATGAGATTCTCTGCAGGGACCAGAGGTTATGGAACACACATACAGACGAGTCATGACATGACTCACCCCACCAAACAGCGTCTACAAATATGTGCCTGATGTCAATGACACTATGTCTCGGAGACTAAAAGCATTCACATCCTTGAGAACGTATCAGGGAGCAATTACACATTTCCTTTGAGATATGAAAATTATTAAAATATGTTTTATACGTACTAGCCGTGACATGTCACCTTGAGTTATTATAAAAGAAAAGACAAGAAATAAAGAAATAACTATCGACACGATGCAAATTCACGTCTACCAGCCACTTGCTACAGCTGGCATGTAATCAATCCCTCGTGTCCTCTGTGCATTGGTTAGTTGATGAAAAAATCTCAGTCGATGGCAGCCCATACTTCCAATGTAAACCCACAGGAGGATGTCCTGGAACAATTCAGCCAAAGCGTCTGGCTGAGACTCCGCAGAGCTGCGTGCGTGGGTAATTGGTCGAGCAGCAGAGGAATGACCTTAAGTTTAGATTCAGGCAGTTAGGAGACCTTGGAGACAGCCTTGATCCCCAGGCTGTCCCTCACAGACTTATACTTTGAGACTCTGCTTATACTTTGCCGCTGGGGAAATGCACATAGACATTATAATGCCTGTGCAATGACAGCACAAGGCCTTATATGATATACGTGCTGTAATAATTCCTTTCTTAATGAATTCTGAGTGCTCACTGAATGGCAGTGGAAAAATACAGTTTTCATTTCTCAAACTACGGAGCATGCACTCACTTTACTGGCCCCCCTGGTGTCTATACGAGCACATTTTCAACCCTCGGATAATAGAGAAACGTCAATCAAAAAAGTGAGAGAGCTCAGTCCACCCGGTGGACAAAATTCATATCTGTGTTGAGGAAACAGAATCTTCTCGATGGATCCCGTGGATCAGTGTGAGGCCCTTGTAGATGCACGAGAGCCAGTTTCGTACGAGGAAAACTGGCTCCCAGTCAGCAAAGAGCTTCATGGAAGAGCAAATCTTACCCCCAGTGCCCCTCCTCCCATTCGATTCGGTCAATATACAGCACCAGTGGTGGCTGTAAGTGCGGGGAGCTCCCCATTGATCAGTAGTGGAACAGAATCCAGATCCAGCCAGCTGGGGCTGTTAGCTGGGGAAGCCGTGTTCTTTGCAGTGAGGTAATACTTCAGACATCTGCAGCAGGTTCTAATTATGCCAGAACAACTCAGTGTCTGGCTGCGTCTGGCTAGAGGAATAGCCAACACAAGCCATTCTACTCTTCTCTGTGCGTAAGACATAAAGGCCAAGGGGATGCCCTCATACCGCCCAGCTTCGTCATCGGCTGTGTGAGAAATTCTCAGGAGCAAAAGTTGCCTTATACTATAAGATATTATGTTATCAGAAGGATGTGTGATGCATCTCCGGTCTTTGCATTGCTCCTGAGCTTATATATATTTGTTTAACTTTAATGTTTAATGTTGGCCTCAGTCTATGGATCACTCTGGAATTAAGTTAAAAAAATTAAATGAAAGCTTGATGAATATTTAAAAAGATTTCTTTTAGACCTTTTAACCTTTGACTGTGCCACAACACAAGGTGGTGCTACTGTATCTTCCTGTTCTGTTGCTCTGTGGTAGCGTGCCTGCAACACAGCCAAACAGGCGAACAAACGGGGTAAAGGCCATGCGTTTAAGGTCAGGGCTGTTTCATAATCTCAGCATCCAAATTGTCTTCCTGTAAAAATTGAGAAGAAAGTCATCCTGTAGTCAGACTTCGCTGCCCGAGGGGGAACGCATACCCAATAGTTACATCATGTTTTATAGCTGATTCACTTCTTTTTGATCTTTACCCACCTCGAAGGTTTCTCTCGTAAAAGGCATACCACGGAAAATGTTTCATTTTCATAATTAAACTGATATTTCCTTACATGTGAGAAAATTAAAAGGTCGGTCAACACACCCCGGTCTTAAAATAAGATGGTAATAAGAGAAAATCTGCAGTTTGCAGTGGAACCCTTGATTTGAGTAAGCTGTAAACTGTAAGTTGACAGTGATTAACACAAAAACATTTGCTGCTATAGTAACCGATCAGCACACTGTGTAACAGAGATGCCTGTGTTATGGTGCAGGCATACCTGGTAATTATGTTCAATCTGTTTTAATTGTTCTTTGTGAAGGACTATAATTCTGCTTTAATAAAGAGTTATACATTTACAATCAGTCAGTTGTAAAAGTTTTGTCCGCTAACCTTTGCAGGTCTTTTGCATTATTGTACGTGCCACGCTTTTGCCCTCTTTGACCTCTTTCATGCAGCACACACACACACACACACACATGCACACAAAGAACAACACCTATGAACGACATGTGCCCGCAACACCTCCGCATGCATGTACTTGCTGCTGCAGCTCAACAGTAGCTGCAAATGCAATCTTGACTTTTGATTACACACATGGCAAAGTGGCTGACTAACCTCAAATCTCATCATTACCAGTGCTACAGGGGACGGGAGAAAACCCTCTGTAGTCCCACCACAGAAATAGAGTGGTGACAGTTTAATGGTCTCCGAGCTCAGAGCACCACACCCATGCCCCTCTATATTAAAGACCCTTCTCCCACCCCGGTACGTGACGTCAGGTGCCTGAACCTGCTCTGCAAAGCTTTCTGGGATTGTTAATCTACAGGGGGGTAAAAATTCCCTTTAAGTGATGACATTACTGTGCGTGACTGCAAATGGAAATTTTGCAGCCCTCCATCACTGTCAAGGCTTCTAATACTAACATTTACTTCTCATTTATTTATGCTAATCAGTAACAACTGGATTTTCTTTTCCTTTTTTTTTTCCTTTTTTTGCAAGTGATTTGCAATTTGATATGTCTAAATGATTAAAAGCTGGAATGACACGTACAATTTTATCATGCTTTGGGAATTATTCCTCTACTGACATGAGAAGTTCATTCCATAGAAATAAATTCTCTACGCCTGTCTGTCCCTTACATCCACTCTGAATATTCATTAATTTTCCCTTTCAAGGCCTTTCCAAATAATATGACCACTTTTTCCTGTGCACTCAGCGAGCCATCCGTATGGAGACTTACAACCCACAGACTTTCTGTCTCTCTAAGCCCCATATTCCACAACACGGGGACCTGGTTGAGACAACTGTTGAAAGTTTGCTGGAGCCTTAGCAGCCTCTGTGGTCTGAAAGTCTTTTTGTGTGAGACACTCCAGATGGGATCCCACACTTTGAGCTGTCCTAATGACCGGCAGTATCACCAGAACCATCACCAGTGAAAACCTCGGATGTGACAGAGAGGGAAGGAACATCATTAATAAAGATAATGAAGCAGATGGGTGCTCTTAATGGGAGGCTGGAGGAAAAAGCTGAGAAGTCAGACAGGGGTGAAGGCACGGGGTGAGACACTTGGATGTAGAAACTGGATGCTTAGTACTGGGTGTTTTTGACCTCGAATTATCACAGTAAGCAAATGTCAGCCAACCGGAGATGAGTCAATGAATATCACCGTCTTGATGGCACATGTGAGTGTTTTTTTCTGATATGAGCAGCAGCGTTTTTAAGAGAAAAGGGTGGGACCCTCCAAATGACTTGGCTCATAAGACACAGGTTCAGGATACCACAAGAACGGGGGGGGGGGGGGGGGGTCCAAGTACATAACCTCTGTATGACATGACTTCCTCATGACTTTTCACTTTCAAGCTCACATCAAAGAAACGCAACACGTTCATGTGGGATAAGAGGCATTCTGAGAGTAGAGCACTGGAGCCATGTTTTGTGTGTTTTGTTTGCACACCTATCGACAGGTGGCGCCAAGAAACGCAGCGAAGTGCCAGCAAGGGCAGAAAAGAAGAAACCTCAAGTAAACATACATGTAAACAATTAAGATGTTTTATGAGGAAGCAAATGCACTCAAGACATTTTGTAAGACTTCAAAAAAACAAAAAAGACACATTGTGTTTAGGTGAGTAATGCTGGACGTTTACAAGAAAACTCCTCAAGGCATCTTAAGTTGTCTCTCAAGTTTAAATCCATTTATATGTGCTTTGGTTCAAGGCCTGTCTCCATTTACCTGTTCTCCAGAAGATAATCATATAGGGCATAGTGTTTGCAGTCACACTTGCATTAACTAATTTGCAACATGCTTCCCTGTGGCTATCAGCTGACTAGTTAAGTCCCATCATATTTATTCAGGTATACAGCGTGCCAGAAACTCTATTACCCCACTGATATGCTCATGTCAACACTGTTTGCTGCTGTAGCTCTCTCCACCACCCCAGCCTCCTCCTCATGTGGTATCATTTTGGTTTGTTTGTAGATTGAATGCTCATGTATGCGTTTATTTTATGTTTTTACACAGGTTTCTGAGAGTTATCTCAAAAAGCCGAGCCTTTGTGGCCAAATTTGCTATAAATCAATTCCTTCATTTGAGTCTTCCTAACTTAATTTTTATTTATTTTTGAGGGTCCACAGTTCAAATTCAAATTTAAATGAAAGAAATTATAACAAAGCTGTCATCAGCCAAAAACATTTACTTCTTACCCATGCTTTGTATACAGTATGCCTTCACATTTTTAGTCCTGAGGCTGAGAGATAGAGCCCTCTGAGAAGGGAAACAGTGTGTTGATACGCCCAGGGGCAGTGGAAAAAAAGGCCTGTGTGAACTGTCAGCACCAGATAGACACAGGAGCAGCTAATCTGCTCCCAGGCCACCATTCTCGACCATGTGCCACTTGCACTCTCACTGACCGACTTCCTCCATATGCACATTGAAGGAGGTGGAGAGGGTCTGGGTGTACCCGCAGCTGGAAATCCTGAGTATAGATATACATGCATGAGGAGACGATTAGCAAACATCAGATGCAATTGAATTCTGGGAAACACGCTTCCTGGCAAGGGACCCCCATTTGGAAACTCCACTTTGAATGCAGACTTAAGAGTGATTCGCCTACAGATTGAAGACACAATGACATGCGAACACAACTGTTTTATCTCATTCCGTACACTGGGGGAGGTGTTGACATGCAGTTGTGCTTTAATTAAATATACCAGTTTCCAGACAATGGAAAACGGATCATTTAATCAGCCACTCCTGGCTGAATGAAAAGAGCAAATAAAGGATTGTTTGCTCAGTGACTAAGATTTGGAGATGGATTGAAGATGGATAGTTACGAAGGAGACCAAACCCCATGATATCATATCCTTTACTGTAAATCTCCTCCATGAAACTCACTTCACGATTCATTAGTGCTGAACAAAGTCTGTCTTGTCATTAAGATGTTTAAATCCTTTGATTGCGGTTGAGTGACAAATAATAAATAACACTTGATATGGATGAAGATGGAAGTTGTCATGACACTGAATAACATAATATCATGTGTGGGTATGTTTTGGGATGACCTGTCAATCATTTACAGTGTAATAAAGGTCACGTTTTGAGGCGGCATGATTTTGACTGCACCTGCTGCAGTTCCACTGGAGTGTTTTTGCCTTTTATGTTGACAGGTGCTGTCGAAGCATCATGCTAAACCCTTTGTGGCTGACACAGTGACCTTATGGCTTCTGCTGCCCACAAGGCGGTCCAGGAGCTGGTCTGCAGACAGATCAAAGTGGGAATCATGCCCCACCAACAGAGATAAATACACACTTCCTCTCTTCTCTTTCACACTGGTTTTTCCCACACTCCTCGAACCCCCATGCTGTAGCAAGGCCAGCTCAGAGGAAATGACAGACCACATCAAGAGGCTCGCTGTTGCTTTGACAGGAGTGCTCGCGCCAGCCTTCAGGAGAGAGGAGACGCTCTCGCATTCATCAGGGGGTTGCAAGTTATTTGTGTGTCTTTTGCAAATGTTGGCAGAGGCAGCAGCACAGCATATCCAAATAAAAATGGTTTCACACTCCTTTTGAACCATGCATGACCTACATAGACCATATTCACACCAGATGCTGCAAAGGAATGCCATTAAACCTGTGTCTATTTTGTCAGTAGTTTTATACTGTAATCACCATAATTTGGTCATCAGTTGCGCTAATGGCATTTCATTTATTATTCTGTCTGTCCTCCGCACCTACAGAGTCTACACACTGATTTGAATGAACTAAAACTAGGTTTGCAGGAAAACATGAAAACAATCTACCAGGCATCAGTAAGTTTTTGGGGAATATGCTTGTTTGCTTTCTTTACTATTGTTGGATGAGAAGTTTGATTCGCTATAGCCAGTGGATGGGTACTCTTTAGCTTAGCTTAGCACAAAAACTGGAAACTGCTAGGCTGGCTCTTTCCAAAGGTAAAAAAAATCTGCTTACCAGCACTTCTAAATTTATTAACACATTATTTCTCATTTCTTTAATCTTCCATTTTCTTTTAAACCCAAGTGGAGAAACATTAACTTATGGTTTTATAGAGGGTTATGTATGACATAGTTTCCAGTAAAAATGTAGTCACCACACACAACAGCCACTCATTTCACTTTTTGTACAGATTAAACAAATGAGACAAACATTAATTAGTTATTAGTGCACTTGAGAGGTATAGTTTTGAATCTTGGAAGGAGCTAGGCTAGCGGTTTCCCCCTGCTTTAAGCCTTTATGCTAAGCTAAGTTAACCAGCTTCTGCCTCTAGCCTCATATTTAGCATAGAAACATGAAAGTGGTATTGATGTTTTCATCTCATCTTCTGGGAATGAAGTCAATCAAGCGTATTTCCTAAAATGAATTCAACCTCATTAGTTATTAGATCCTCTGTTTTCAATGAGACCACAAACTGAACATTTGTTATTTGTGTAACCTTTGAATTCTCTGACACTTTTTAAATAATTTATTGCCTTGACCCCTTCACTAGCTGACTGATGTTCTTCCCACTGAGTGGCATATGACAGGCAAATACCTTCCTAATGGCTTCGTTTTACTGCCTATTAGGCTGCTGGCTGTTCCTTGGCGTTACAGCGTAGCACACCAGAGTGCATTTAAATAGCATGTAAATCCTACATGTCTGATCTCATCTGAGCCTTATAGACTCGATGGGCCTTGCTGGAAATATGAATCTTGGCAAACTGACACTAAACAAAAACCTCAGAGAAATGAATAATAATTCTTCTTCCAAGGTCTCCAGACATTTTATTATCTGTCCTGCTCTTACTTTCTCAACCTGTCCATCACATAACTCCGGCACTGCAGACATGCTTCTGTCCTTGACGTCAAGAAACAGTAGCTCAGAAACAAGTTGTTTTTCTGGGTTTGGCCTTGATACTTACCTGTTTCCTCAATCTGTGTCTAGCAACAAAAGCCCCTCTCATTTTGAGCAAGTCATTGTGTAAATCATGTGTCCTTCTTGCCAACTTTTCTCAAACATGATCCTTCTGAGACATGTACTTGTCATGGCAAAATATGGCAGCTGCAAGGAAAAACCTCTCCTCAAGCTATGAATTATGTTTGGGCATTCCCTGAACAGCGGCTGTTTATATTTTCTTGGGGGGATATGCAAGGCCACCCAAAACAAAATTGTGTAATGTTATATTATTCCACTGCTTTACTACAAACAGGAGAAAACGCCAGATCCTCCTAATAGGGCTGTGCTGCTTTTCCAGTTTTCTGCTCTATTTTATGCTTCTCCTCAGGAAATCCACCCATGCTCATAAGTTTCTCCACCTGTTTGGAAATATCTTTGAATCGTTTCTGGTGAAGGATCATAAGCAAGGCTCTTAATGAGCAAATAAAGTTTGGCAATGCTTTGCACCCAAAGATCGGAGAGAATGAATCACTCTGCCGATTCATCTTCTGCAACATCTAATATTGTTTGTGATTCATGTAGACATGTCACAAGGAACCAGTGGGAGAATGGGAGAACTGAGCCTTGATGTGCCGTAGCTGTGTCCAGCTTCATTAAAACGAACTGAACAACTGAGTCCAGCTCCATTAAATTGAACTTAACATTTAATATTTGTACACAGCAAAACTACACTGCTAATGGTTGGAACAGATCTGAAGAGAGTCAGTGTGCTCTGTGTTGACAGTACAATTTCTCAAAACCTTCTAGTCCCATATACAGTAGGATGATATCTTCCCTCACAGATTCAAACATCATTTTGCTAAACTATGAGATACTTGTCTGATGGCCAAATGCATGTCAAGCCTGAAGACGGTTGAGACAAGTATAGATCAAGTCTCGACCGTTATGAAAGCAAGTCTCAAGTCAAGTCTGAGGGTAAGTCCAAGTCAAGTTCTCACCAAATTCATTTTCAAATCTTTCAGGTTAATAAATTCTTACTAGAAAAATTCCTCTAAATTAAACAACGAAATACATTATTTGTCTATACTCTCGAGAACGACGTATGGAAGCATTTTCTAATCTGACGCCACTTTAGGCAGGACAACATCATCTGTGTGTGCCTTCCAAATCACTACAAATCATCATTACAAATGAAAAATAAAGTTTTATGGTGTGACAATGCAATGGAAAGATCATGGTTTGGGTTCAAATGCGAAGCATGTGTTTGTATTTTTGCCTCTTTGGGTCATGTTTATTTCTGTATTGTTTCTAAGTCAGAACTTGAGACTTAAATTTTGACTTCAGTCTCAAGTCCACAGTTTTGATAACATCTTATAGTAACAAACACTATGTTGGACTATATGTTCTGTGGCTTCATCAAAATGCAGATAGGTCTAATTTATCATTTATTTTGATTCCTGAACAGTGCAAGGGAAGGCCTTTTAAAAACCACTGTGAACTGTACTTCAGCCAGCCAGGTTTCAGCCAGGGGAGCAGAGCGGCTGCCTCAGCTACAGTAAGAGATGTGGAGGGTTACCAGAAGTAGGTCTGGCCAATGAAAAACAGGTGGCTGGACAGAAGTAAACGAGTTGTAAGGACAAGTGTAAATTGCTGTTGGCAATAATTGAAGGAGTTTAAGGCTGGGTGGTAGATGTTCAAGAAGGCAAGGTATTCAAGATAGGACCATGGACTCGATAGATGCATTATGTAAGACAGTGGAGCAAGTCACACCGATGCTGATTGTTTAGCTTCTTCGACATTTGATGAATGATCTTGCTCACAGCCCACTTAAATAATGGGTCTAATGTCGTGTCACTGTTCATAATCAAAGGCTACCCAGAATGCCAACCTCAGCTACCTCTGCTGTGACAGTTTGAAGGGAATGTCAGAGAAAAAAGTGGCAGGGCTTTTTAGCAATCTGTTTGTTTATTTTTCTTTTAGTTCCTTTGTGGCTCTTTTAAAGCCTTTGGCACGGGATGATTCCGCCTGGCAGCCCCCCCTCCTCTCTACCGCACACCTTCTCTCTTGCCATCCGTAATTACCACACTGTTCGAGTCCTAGCCTGTCCAAAAGCCACTGCAGGTCTGATTTTTTTGGCTTGGCTCTTCTCTGACATGCCTGGGAAGGGCAAGGAAAGGAAATGGGTGGACCAGCCGCTCTCTGTTCCCCCAGAGCAGGCCTGGGAGAAGCCAGCCCAGTGTTTTTCGACTTAGCCGAGCTTGTAAGGGAGCACAGCCCATCTGGTTCTAATAAATCCTCCATGCGGCTTCGCAACTGGAATTGCCTGACCTGTTTGGGGACGTGATCACTGATACAGTCATTTCGCAAAACAACAGGGAAGCGCTTGAGAGCAGTTGTGAACGTCATCAGACTTGTGGTCCCCAAACATCTTTGTCTCCGAGAGGAAGCAAAGCTCACACTAAGCAGACCTCCCCAAAAGCCTACAGGGCTAGGTGATGGATGTGTGGTGTAATGGTGACCATATTGTAAATATGCATTCCTGCCAACGGTGGGCAGTATATCACTGTTTCTTCCTTCATGACTCTTGGTGATCTTTCAAACACAGACTAAGGGGTCACGGCCAGATCAAGACAAATTTTTATAATGAGTTTGAAGTGCACACTTAACCAATTCGTAATTTCTGTGCTATCATACAAGTATTAGGTCAAGGACATCTTATTGGCATAATAAGCACAAAGGGTAAAACACTTTCCTGCCATCACCATCTAAGTGAAAGTGTTCTAACTTTCCTGCGAACTGCATTCAATATTAAGAGAGAAGAACTTGTACCCTCTCTGATTAGTATCACCTTTACCTCTGTTAAACCAGAACAGTAAATCTATTTTGCTGTGTGAATGAATGGTAGTATGGGCACACCAAAACAACACACTACGCCGTCTATAGCTTGCCAGATCATTAGGTCATGCAGCGCTATGTTGGTAATGTCTGCCTCCCGATCCCAGGCATATATTTATGACCTGTTGGCTGCAAGAGTCCTGCTGACTCGCGCTTATGAGGTCAAAGCCATCAAAGTGACCTCACCATCAGAGACAACACAACATCTGTCCTCATCTTTCACACCTTCAGTCGCTGGGTTTCCTCAGACCTCCCTGCCTCTCCCAGCACTCACTTCCCTCTAATTAGAAACAGTTTTGATTTAGCACTCTGAACACGGTAGATAAAATAACAGGAGTCAAGCCTATTAAGACTTAACGGGGGAAAAATTTACAGCGGCGTGTTTTACAGATCAGCGTAATGCATTTAAAATTACACTCTACATTTAGCAACGGAATCAGGAACGACTTTTCACGTGACATGAAAATAGTTACAGTTTTTTTTATCTTACAATATAAGCTTGTCCACTCTGTCTGCTGACATTTGACTGCCAAGGCTCGTGTGGAATGTGTAGGATTCGATGGTAGCACCTATTCCCCCGTTATAAAACACATCGACTGGTTGAACAGTAGCAGTGTCTGTCCACATATTTGTCTCCTCTGGAGTGAAATGGCATCTCAAAGCAAAGCATGTGACGCAAGTGTCAATCAGTTGTATATTAATAATATTAGCAACAATAATGATACAATATCCCACAGGTATTATCCTGTAATTAAAATGGGTAATAATAGGATTTGGGTGGGGGTTTAGGGCAGGAGACCACACATTGGGTAAGCTTGTATTGTACATGCTTAATCTGATTAAAACTTTAAATGTGATTATGAAAAAGAGTGACACAGACTTCACAGGAGTGTTGACATCCACTGGGTTAGTTCTTACGCTCCCTCCTGATAGGGCAGGGCTAGTAATGTTACTATAAGTCTCCACACTGCAGCTTTAAGAGACATTTTTTGGAGGATTTACACTCCAATATGGGCTGACAGAAAGTCAGTGAGCTGCTGGTATGGTTTTGCACATCTGGTACTGGATCATTTGGGTTCAGTAAAACACAGCGAAGAATAATAGGACTTGCTTCGAGAGGCGAGGGCGTCTGACGAGGATGGGCCTTTTGTTATTGCTGATTTCTGGGGATGAATCATACTGGGTTGGTTTTTGGTGTTACCTACAATACGCTAATTAATATGACAAGGGCCTGTCCTGGCAACTTTATCTACTGGTAGACATGAGCATTACCTCACTTGAAGAAGTCATGCAGCTCATTGTCAGACACCCTCTGATCTAAAGGGACTTGGGAAATTAGCTGAGAAATTAAGTCCCCCCCCCCCCCACTTCCACTCCACCTCCATACCAAAGTGGTATGACAGCTATGAGTGCTACACTGTGATAAATTCAAAACAGCCAACACCAGAACTTCACCTCACATTTTCCATGCATTTTTCTGTGAAGTGTGTGATATTGACCACCCCTTGACTTTTAAAGGAGACACCCATCAGCACAACCTGACAGGCAATGAACAAAGCCTCTCATTCCTTCCTTCTTATCTGTTCATAATCTTTGCACTGAATTCTTTCTTGTGGCCTTTTTTGTTCATTTTGTCCATTGCACTATTGGCCTTTGCAACATGTCTTGGGAGGAAATTCATGCCTTTGCCTTCACTTTGTGTCTTGGAACTCAGCTATAATAAATTGTCTTAGCACTGTGGTAATAACAGAAACATCTGAGGGCCACATGGGATGCAACAGACCCCATTGCCTCTTAGACACAAAGAAATTAAAATTCATTTCTGCCACAGGATAGCACAATATATTTTGGACAAAAGGCAGCCCCTTTCACTGTAGCATACCAATATGTGTGTGTTTTTTTTCCTCTTTTCTTCCAGGAATGAAACCTTTATCTTGAGAAGGCGACATGAAAAGTATAACACCTGGTATGTATCAGTAAATTGAAGGGAGGAAAGGGAAAGCCATATGTCCACCTTCAGTCTTCAAAGCGGCCAGAATGTGTATCTAAGTGCATTCGAAGATTGAAACAATCCAAAAAGGAAATTTATCACTGAGCTGAAATTTCTGGGCTCTTAAGGATTTAGTTTCATAAACATTGCATGCTGAATGTTTTTCAGCTCAGACTGATGCCAGTTGAGTTCAGGCATCTGCAACTGTCAGGATATTTTCTGTTGACTTGCCAAAGCAATTCAAGACTTTCTGTAATAGTTTTACTAATGCCATATTGATCACTTCTGTCTTCATGCACATACAAACCAGATACTTATATGTATTTTTTTTTATCATTGAAACTGGTAAAGATTAGTTTTACCTTTTGGGAAATGTGCTTATTTGCTTTCTTGACAGTTGAAGCAGCATTTTATGAGAGTTCGTATTTATTTTGAGAATCTGCAGCAGAGTGCACCACTGTTGTTGTAAATATGGACATCTGTACTCGTGCATTTGTGATGATGACATAACTTATGATCAAAAACTACCAGGTCAACAACTTAACACAGCCAAACATCAGTCAAGTGCAACAACACAAGACATAGCAGCCAGCTAAGTCCAGCAACAAGAAGCCCAGCTCTGCGTCTGTCTTTCATCCTTTTATTTCAAGAAGCTTTCGCCAACGACTAAAATGATTTATTCTTGTCATATTTCTGGCAGCCAACCTTTGGTCTCTTCTCCTCTGCCATGCTCTGTCTCTGCTGAGCCTCACAGTCTGGATAGCATGGCTAACAAAGTGAGCCAACCAGCAAACGGTACCCACAAAGATACCAAATCAAGACAGACAAAAATCTTTTCCTGGAGTCCAGAGTTACATAGTGGATTAATAGCTGTACAGAGCATGACAGAGCCACCAATAACTGTATGTAAGTCAATGAAGAATCCAATTTTAATGTGTGTATGGTAAGAAGCTAATTCATATAAATTAGCTAGCTTTAGAGAGACTAGAAGGCGGATTTTGTTACCACTGGACAGAGCCAGGCTCACAGTGTTTATGCTAAGCTAAGCTAAGCTAACCAACTGCTGTCTGTAGCTTCATATTTACATTACCATACACCAGTGGTTCTCACACTGCAGGTGGGGACATAGATTCACCACAGGGGAGGTGTGGATGACCAGGAGTGAAACGAAGTTGAATGAATGACTTATGGAGGGAAAATAAACAAAGAGTTTGCTGATAGTTGTTCCTCAGTAAATTATACAGAATTGCATGGTAGGGGGACTTTGTTCAGCTTCTGAAGTGGGGCATGACAGAAGAAGTTTGAGGACCACTGAATCACTAAATCTCACCCTGACCCTGACCCACACATACTGTACTGGCATCTCATCTTACTCTGTGCAAGAAAGCAAATAGGCTTTTCTTTAACGTTCAGATTATTCATGTAAAATGTAATCATGCCACATTTGGGATAAGGGTTGGATTATAGTGTCTTGATCTGGACTCCCCATTAGTAAAATAGGCTGGAACATAAAACTTCTTGCTGGCTATCCAGTTTCCTCCTCATGGTCCACCAACTGCGACATGATGTTGATAGGATTTTTAATGGCCTTCCTGTGTCTCATAGTCTGCCTCCATGAATCATGCCCACTGCAGTAGACTCTCCGGACAGTGAGGTGTCGTTTCATAATAAATAACATGTGCACTGTTTCGAGGGGGGGTGTGTGTGTGGATGATAAGTGGACAGAGAGAATCATCATTTACTCTGCTGGGGAAAACAAATACATATGGTAGTTAGATAAACTTCAAAGAGGGGACAGACATCCTGAAACCAGAGGGCTGCTTTGCGTGTCTCTTCGGACCATAGAGGAAAGAGAGATTTGGCTGTGTTTAGAATGCAGAAGTCCCTCCTGATAAGATATATTAAGATGTCTAAACAGAGATACAGTATTTGTTGTGTTACGTTGCTTTGAATGATGCGATTTTTGGATTGCGCCTTTTCAGAATTGCTGTAGCAGTTCAAATATTTATCATGCTGAATTTGCAACCATTTTCAGTTTTAAATATTTGTGTTTCCCCCCCATTTAGAGGGTTTGGTTAAGATAAAAGATGTTTTGCATGGCACAGTGTGGCCGTGTCATTTTCATGTTTTCTTCATATTTTTAACCGAGTACACTCAGTTGCCAGTTCATTAGGCGCAATCATTTAGGTTACCCATGCTGATCTGGGGTGGACAAAATAATAGAAACACCTGTCAGTATAACACAGTACAGTTCAACAACATCACAAACTGCATCCTCTAAAATGGCCGTAAAGCTGAATCGACACCTCTAAAACAACGTTATACCCTTTATGTAGGTAGAATTTATTACTGCATTGGTGTTGGGTAGGTGTATCTAATAAACTTGTGTGTATATCCACTCATTTACTCATTCTTTTGTTGACAGGATTTCATAAAAGCAGTGGTGTGTGTATTTTTAGTCTGTATTGGGTTAGACCCACTTCCAAACCCTCTCTAAGTGGTGAAGGCATGACACAGATGTCCAGTTTTCATGAATGGATGGAGTAAGGAATAAGGAATACTTCGCCCAACATGAATTAATTATGTAGTCGTCTCACCAGTCTGTGGCCGCCAACATTGACTTGCAAAATCTGCACCTCTTCTGTTTTTCTATGATCCTTACTCCCTGAAGTCAAGCAGCAGAAGTTAAGTGACAATGTGTAAATACGACTGGCCTGTTTTTGGGTGAGCTAAATATGCAAGAGCAGCCTTTATAACACAAGGTGTTAATCCTTTGCTGGACGGGCCGGTCAAAAAAAGAAAAAAGGAAAAAAGGCTACAGGCACCACTACACGAAGATCATCCAAAATCTGTTCATTCTGAGTTTGACTTCTCACTGTCACTTTCTATAAACCTTTACACTGTTTGAATATTTCCTATCTATGTATGTGAATCTAAAATATTGTTTTCAGGATATAAAAGTATAAGATATAGTATTAGTATAGTATATAAAAGTATTAGGCCTAGAAAGTGATTACATGACTTAAAAATACTAAAACATTGCTGTTTATGGAAAGAGTCAGTTAAGAGTCCAAAAGCGTCTTACATCATCAAGATTTTGGAAAACATACTAGAATATAGTGGCCTCCTTACTCTGCTCAACACGTAATGTTTTGGTGTTCAGACCTGATGCTCTCTGCTCGTCCCTTTACTGAATCTCCCATTTTTCACGTGTCCTGAAGATAATATTTGATGCGCCACATCCACCCTTGTGCAATGTAAGTGCATAAGATGTTAGTGATGATTTTAATGAAAGGGCGTGAATTAGGGCAGGGTTAAAACTGTAGACATACAGTATGTCAGTTTGACTCAGCAAAAATATCTTCATTGACAGTGAATAGGAAAAGATTGGCATATGTACCAACCATTTAGATGTAGCTCATTCAGCACCTGTTCAGTTCCAATGAACTGAATCTTGATCTGAAACATTAAATTATTTGTGTTGAACAAGTTATTGACTATTACAGGCCGGAGCATTATATGCATTTCGTGGAAAATGAGGGGAACATTTGAAAATGTTTCCCTTGGGTTTGAAATCGTAAGTCAGACGCGCATGCAGAGAACTAAACAAACAATTAATTGCTAAAACAAACACACAAACATGTTGATGGACAGGCCTCACGGGCTCCCTGTTCAGGTGTCCTGTGTTTTCACTTGAGGTCATCCTTTACCTCCTGCTGCACCACCTTTGCCTGTGGAACTGGCTCAACGTCCCTCGTGGCCTCCACCCTCATGGGGCCCGCAGCCTACATGTGTGGCAGCCGTCAAGCTAACACCAACAGATAGCATCATTGCAATCCTGACAGAGGCACAGACAGTGAGCGATGGTTTCCCCTGTATAACATTTGGCCCACGGAGAACGGGAGAGCTTGACACACAGAAATGGGATTTTCCCACAGTTTTCTCCGGGGAACTGCATGTTTGTCTGGTACCTGTATGGTCAAAACAAAACATAAATACATCTCTTAGCGATATTTAAAGTTTTCGGTTACCCTCATAAATGGGAACATGGTGGAAAACAGCACGTCACCAGAACTTGGGATACCCAGAGAGCCGCCATAGTAACATGATAAACATCATGCCTGCCATTAGACGGAATAAAGCAAATAAAGTGAGTCACTGATTCTCATTTTTCATCCTTGTATCCATCCTGCATCAGCAACATATACGCTAAAGAAAACAAGTGGGCCAAAAAGCACTGGGTGGATTTGTGTTTCAGTTTCAAACTTGGCTTTGCTCTCATTAAAATTGGTGAAGGAAAATGTGAGCTGAGGACGGTCACGCCCAGTCAGCGTCAGGTGAGTCATTTTATGTGGCAGTTCAGGTTGCAGGCGGTCCAAACCGCCCGCGTCTTCTTGTGGCCAGCACAGGTCAAACGCTGGGTTTGGGGAGAGGAGGGGAAAAAACGAGGTAGACTTAATTCATCCTCGCCTGTGACAGGTGTGTGTTTATGTTTTTGTTTTTTTTGTTTTTTTTTTCGAGTTCACCTAAATCCTTCTTTGCTGGACGGGGGTGCGAGTCGCTGGTGGCACTGCCAGATGTCTGCACTGCATCTGTTGCTGTGAGGCTTGCAACAACTCTTCACATTATTATTATTTGGACAACCTGCTGAAATGTTGTTTTGAGAAGAAAAAAAATCTGGTAGATTGAAATCATGTCACATTACTTACTCTCATACCGGTGCAGTTAGAGACAGTACACAATCAGTTTTGACCGTTCACCTCTATTTTAACTTTCTTAGACACGACTGTGTGGGTTTGAGAATTTCTCTAGAAGCATGGATGGAATCTGCTTCCATTGTGTGAATAGATAAGATAAGGTTAAGACAGTTAATAAACGAAGACAATACAGAAGAGAGAGATTTTTTTTCTCCCTGCTGATTTAAAAAATTTGATCATGCAGACATAATGTGAACGAGCTAGCAGCTCTGTAAGGCTGTGAGCATTCAGTGTTTGAAACTAACATGAGTATGCCCACATCATAATGTTAACACTGTGACATTTATGAGATATAATGTTTACTGTGTTCACCATCTATCCACTATTAGGCTGTTTGCATGCTAATTCATAAATGCACTATGTTGAGATTTTTTGCGGGATGGCACCAGAGAAAAAGTGTGTTAGTTGACGTTCTCCTCTTGGGAATATGGAGACTTTTATGGCAATCCATCCAATAGCTGTTAGATATTATTATAATAGATCTTTCTGTCTGAACCAGTGGTGGACTTACCAACAGATCAATCCTGCCATCCCTACGGCCTTGCAGCTACCTTGTGTGTCAAAACTTGTCTGTGAGTTTCCCACAACCATTAGAATAAGAAATATGTAATGTCTTAGGGTAAGTCGTGGATCCAATTAGACGAGAATTTTCATGCTGCTGTTTAAAACCAGTTGACGACCATTAGAGAAGAAATGGGTAGAAGTGGTTCAATCCATGTGTTTTTCTTTTCAGAAAAATGTATAAAATTCTTTGTTTTTGAATCCAGGGGTTGACCTGTGCCGTGCCTCCCTCCTTCTCACCCTCTCCAATCACGTTTAAGCCTTTAATCAAACGGACATCTGGATTGCATTGAGTGTTGCAGAGAGAGAGGCCTGATTGCTGTTAAGCAGACCACGCGATGATGTCACTTTTCATTAATAATGATGCTGCCCATAGCAGTCGCATTTATCTTCCTGTCTAACGATGCCGAGACCACAGGCTGAGGACATGACAGTGACCATGGTCGTTCGACTGGCTAGCTGAGAAAACAGGCAGCTGCTTTGTGACGGCTCCTCTGTGTGATTGACTCAAGAACGCGACAATGAACCAGAAGTGGGCTACTTAAAGAAGACAGTGCCTAAATGACCACTAACAGCTTGTGTAATGAGAATAAAGACTCAATTTTCACACGTAACTAACAAGATACTAACTGTATCATCAGGATTGATGGTCTGCAAAATGGGAAGAAAAATTCACTGTGTGAAAAAAAAAAAATTCACAGGTACGAGGCAATGTCAAATAGAAGAACTATCAAATTTTCTCACACTCATCTCTTTTTAGTTGTGTTCTTGTCATGCATGTGGCAGTCAACTATTGCAGTGTTTATCCAAAAAAAACCCTCACTGGTCATCTGGGTTTTTGTGGTGATTTTCTTTAATAATTTTCTGTGAAACCGACCATTGCACAATTTGTTGACAGCAGAATGTATTCTGAAAAAGCGGGAAATAAAGTGAAAATCAGCAAGATACTTGTTTTTCTGAAAATTTGAAAACATCTTTGGTTATTTCTTTGGCATTAGTTACATTTTTAGAGTTCACATCACTGTTTCCAGAGCTTTGATGTGACTACAAGCAATCAAATCCAGAAATGATTTATGGTGGCATTTAAAAATTAAGAAGGAAAAGGGAAAAAAAAAAAATCGGGCACGCAGGTAGAGTACAGTCCTCAAAATGAGCGATGTTACATGTGTGGAATAAAAGTTCACGTCTTCATGTGCACACAAACTGGATGACCCTGCAAAAGTTCATTCCCGACACACAACTACTCCGTGAACTCTCCGAGCCTTTTCTCTCAACTCAAGTTTCATTTAGTTTTGACAGTCAGGGGTGGGCTCAGTTTTAGGCCATTGTGTCCATAAATTTAATCTGTTACTGTTAAGTCTACGCCCTTTTCCAAAACTGTTATGACTGGCTTATATGCTGTGCAACAGCGTCAATGCAGATTAAAAGCAAAATGAAGAAGAGGGGGCTCGATGTAGGCCTTTTCCCTCTCCTATAAAAAGTTATGCTGCGGTAGAGGTATGCCTCTTGAGTCGTAACACACAGTCTCGCTTTCTATTTATCTATTTAAGTTACAGTTTTTACTAACTATGCCATAATATGCATTTTTACTGTAAAGATTCTGAATGTAACATTAAAAATCAGTTAATAAGTCAGTTAGTAATCAGTCCCACAGCCAATTTACCAGGCCGATCAGTCCCAGGAGTCTGTGTGACTTAGCTGACGATAACTACGTTAGCTAGCAAGCAATTTGTCCGTGTTAGCAAGAAAGCTATCGTTAGCCGGTTAAAACCGAAATATCATAACATATTTCAAATGATTTGCACTAATGTTAGCTTTGACTTTGGACTGCGTGTTGTAGTGGGTGTAGTTTGTTGACGTTATTTTCCATTTAGCTTCCACGTTATCTATTTTTTGAGACTGCAGGGAAGCAGAGAGAGTAGTATAAGGTGTATTATATAGAAAATCCGATCCAGTCAGTTGTCAGGCTGTTAAAGGCAACAAAGAAAGCTGTGTGTTCTGACAGCAAGTACAAAATCTACAGCCACTATAAGTAGCACAAGTATAGTATAAGTAGTAAGCATAACGTAGACTGAAAGTGAATTTAAAATAAATAAAAAAAACTTCACATTTTTTAAAGGTCTGCAGGCCATCTGATATGCATTTCTGTGTGACGTGAACTGGAGCACCAGGAGAAACACAAGGGATGTAATTATAATCACGATGTACTAATCATATATTAGAACACGTTGAATTATTTCTTCTTGATCAGGAACAGTCAGACACCAATCACGGCCTTACAAAGTGACTGACCATGACGACTTGGCGAACAATAATGGATCACAAACACATTGTAGTTTTTTTTTTGTGAGATGGCTGCATTTGGAAGATGTCAGGCCCATTTACTAACATTCACTTAGAACAGAACACGTCAGTGCAACTGATGTGTTTAGCTGCCATATAAACCGGCAGAAATCATAATTTCTCAATTAGATAGCTGTAGCCTACCTGAGTACAAATTTGAGGTACTTGTACTTAGGTACACTTTCTACCACCGCAAATATTGTACTTTTTAATTCAACTACTTTGACAGCTCTACTTACTTTACTAACTTCAACATTTTGCATACAGATCACATAAAGTTTCTAAAATGTTTTCAAAGTATCTGAAATGATTGGTTGATTGACAGAAAAATGAATGATGAGTCATTTTTGACACAAAAATATTTCAGCTTACAAATGTGAAGATGTGCTGCTTTCCTTTTAGGTATTTAATTTAGTTTTAATATTTTGAGGTTAAGACTGTTGGTTGGCAAACATAGTGAAGGTGTCACTTTGGGCTCTTGGTAATTGTATTTCTCACTATGTTTAGACTTTCTCCAAACAGGTCACAAGCTCAGCAGCCCAGGTGAACCTCGTCTCACTAATGAGCCACCACCACACTGTAACCTCACTTCCTGAGAGGACTAGCATGCAGACCAGATCGGACATGCCACCAGTCATACGTTCATGAACAACTTGCCAACTGGCTTTCGTCTGTAGGCTATAAGGTCTAAGTTAACTTACCTAAATCTATATTTATCTTTAGGTTTTCTCTGTGATTTGACACAACACGGTGGAAGAAATTCAAAATTTTATTTTGGAAATGATGTTTTGTGGATGGTAAAATGTTGAATTATTACAATATGTTTTGATCCTGTCTTGTAGTTTGTAGTCCATTGCATGTTCCTTTCCAAAAATCCCAACATTTGTTTGCTATTTAGAGTTATGTAAGAGTAATATTGTTCACAATTCAAATTTGTTTGTCTTTTTTGTTGTTGTTTTTTTTGTAATATTTCCCTATTATCCCATTAGATTTTATTATATTTTATATTTACAAATGAAAAATCCAACTATATTGTCACACCAGCATAAAAAAACATGTTTACAACTGCATACTGCGTATTTTTTTCTTCAGAAACATAACTCTGATGATGAGTACAGCACATATTTAAGTATAACCATATGTTGTATTGTATTTCAGTTTGTCTGTAGAGTGTAATTGAAAACAGCAGGCGACTTCATGTTGGGTGCTTTTAATTTGACATCAGCTGATAGTTACTAACAATGGAAAAACTTAATCTTCAAGAAATTAAATATTTCAAATGTTTTCGGCGTTAGAACAGTTCTTGGAATAAAGTGACAGCATAATGCGGTATTTCTGAAGTTAATAAAAAAAAAAGCTTGAACACATTTGTGGTGTTGAATGACCGCACATGACACACGTTTAACCGATGAGAGGCCTTTTAGGTATTTGAAATGCTAAAACACGGATTACATATTATTTCTGAATATTTTGCATGTAAATTTCACGTCGATGAGAACAGCAGAAGACTATATTTGGACATCTTTTAAACATTTTAAGACATTCCTCTGCCATCTGCTTTTGATAGTCATTAAATTCTGTTTCTACTCTAAATTATGTCTTGCTGTTTTGGTCCGTCTGTTGTTAGACTTGAAAGTTATGTAAATGAAAACTCAAAAGGATCTTTTTATTTGAAAAATGTGAATCTGCAGCTGGCATGTTCCTTTGTAATTTGCACATAAAACACTTTGGTAAATACAAAGCCAGATTTATTTTTTTTTTTTTTTATTATTATTTTTTATGTATTTTTCATTTCCGCTTAAAAATTCCTGTTTCATGTTATTTACGCCAAAGCGTAAAAAAAAAAAAAAAAATAATTGGAGTGACTGACATATTTCTAAACCCATTCGCTCGCGAACAATGAAGCTTCAACTCTTCAAAAGGGTTCAACAGAGCATGGACTATATCCAAACTGACTCAAGGGTTCAAACAAGAATGGCCTGCTTCAAACTTGGAGCTCACATTAATGAGGGAATACTGATTATGCTGCTTATGCTGAGTGGGGCTTTTTTAAAAAGAGGAAACCATTTATCTGTGCAGGGACAGCAGAGCTGGTCTGGAGAGCCTCACTGTGCTTCTCTTATCACGAAAAACTTGAGGAGATTCAGTGCATAATGGCACCCATTTGATCTCGATGGGGTAACTGTCTACTGTCAACTACTGACCCTATCGGTTTTATATATATATGTATGTATAACACCATTCCACCAGTGTGATAAATTGGATAATCATTATTTTGAAATATGCACACATGGCCCTAGCTGTGAAAACGACAGGCACATTCAAGCTGGAGAAGTCACTTGGCCTGCTGTCGAGAAATTGTCAATAATAGCGTGAAAGTTTTTCACCCCACGACTAGCCGAGAGTATTTCCATGAAATATTCTCCAGATTCGGAATAATAATAATAATAAACAGCATGCCTGCTCTGTCCCCGAGCAACAGCATGCTATGATCATACACAGGCTTTCTGTCAGTGCAGAAATCATCATTACCACAACAGTGCTTCTAAAAAAAGATGAAAGACTGCATCTGGATCCACGAGGTGGCCTTCAGCAGGTCTGGTGCACCATTGCGTGCTATCTGCTCCGTCGTCTGAAACCTCAAGGTGAAGAGGATGAACTAAAACACATGTGACCTGGGGGTGATTTCACACTGCAAGAGCCAGGGTCAGGTCAATCTCCATCTCCCTTTGTTTCAGGATGGTTCTTTGAACCCAGGGGCCAGAAGCCTGCTAACTCCATCATAAACACAACATGAATCTTTCAAGCCATTCTGGTATGTGGCCAGCATGTTTCAATAGCTAATACGCTCAGATTTGTAATGTTAGAAGATGTCACTATAACCCACAGCGCTATAAATCAACTCACCTGGAACCTAAAAATGTTTTTGAGTTTTAGTGTTTTTAAGAATACTTACATAAAAAAGATAGACGTGCATGCTTCTTGTCACAACCAACCATTTTACAAACCCTGATTTTACAGGTTTTACACGTCTGAGTTTGTTTTTCCCACCTTCCAAACAGCCATTAGTTTATATTCATTTCCTTCTTCCTGATGTTCACTATGATTATGCAACTGCTGACACAATTAATGGAAAGTCAACACGACTGTGGAAAATGTTCCAACATAGTCTACCTTCCATCTAACATGCCCAGAACCTGAGTGCCTGACCCTGCATGTTACAAGTCTGAGATGAGATGAAGATGTTCCTGTCTGTCTTTTATGAGTGTGCTCTGTTCCCTGGTCTACGGGAACAGCTTTGACTCACCGGTGGTCATGGGACTGGATTTGCAAAGCCGTATTGATGTTGGCAGTTCAGATTTTATTATTAGTAAAAAAAAAAGTGAATGGCAAAGTTCACAACCTTTTAACACAATAAACAAATCAAACACTTTCAGCCGAGCGTTTCTGCGTTCTTACGTCCGTGTTAGCTGTCTTGTATCTTCCATGTGTTTAACCCCTCTACGCCTGTTCCTTATGAATTCCTCGCTTTGATTTGATTAATTCAGACAAACAAAAATAATGTGACTCACAGTCTCCACTTGGCTAAAGTCATCCACATAATCAGAATCAGAATCAGAATCACTTTTATTCGCCAGGTATGTGTGCACACACGAGGAATTTGACTCCGGTTACACTTTGCTCTCTTAGTACAAACATATATAGACACATATATATAGGGCTTGACAGGTAAAACGTAGACATAAACAAGAACAAAACCAAAAAAAAAACAAAAAAACCTATGTACATATAAAAAGATAAATATATATATACATAAATATCTATGTGTATAGACAACGAAATTTTCTTTTTTTGGTCCAAGAGTGCAGTACCGAGCCAACCGTCTACAGTGCTATCTTGGTCTAAGAAGACCAAGACCATAATCAACAAAATACAGTTTTTTCGTGCCCTGTAAAGCGACATATAGAAGCATATTCTGACCTTTTGTTCATTAGAAATCACTGTTGACAAAATATGATGTGACAACATCATTGTTTGGGTTTAAATTACTACTTTGTTGAGGTTAGCGGACCTTAATCATCATGGTTATCATAATAAACACATGGTTAAGGTTAGGGAATAATCGTGGTTATGCTTTAAATAGACCTAATGTTGATTATCGGACCCATCCATCCATCCATCCATCCCAACTTCTGCTTCTCCTCCCTACACAGACTCTGTTTTGCTGTGTATGATCACCTGACCTCCATCTTTGCTGCCATCATAATTACAGCAGCCCCTGGAGGGCTTAAACGTAAACACGCTGCTGAAACGACTGATTCTGTCATTTTTGGGAGGTCGGTCTCCACTTGCAGACGTCACAGTTTCCACTTTAATGCTTTCCACTGAGGTATAGGTATAAGACCCTGCATACCTACAGAGGTGTTTTTAATGATTCTGGCTGATTAGACCTCAGCACAGGTTGAAGATGGGAGCAGTGCCAGTGTATGCTGGGAACAGGTGCAACTAATGGGAGAATCAAGAAGATGTCATTCGAATGGTCTGTAAACTCCCAAACAGTCCTGAGAAGTGGTCGAATCAGCCAAAAGTGAAAACACCTGCATGGTTTAAGACCATGAGGGTGTATGGACTATATATTATGACTGGGTAGATCTATGTATATTTATGATTTTACAAAGATCAAAATGCCTTATTGCAATTCACAAAATATATTTCTGAAGCATTTCTCAACATCGACTGATATAAAAGCAGTGTCACACTTTCATTCTGTGTTTATTGTCAATTTATTGTCTAAAAATGTGGGAAATGTCTCCTGCCTGTTGAGAAACTCAAAATAACTGAAGGGATACAGTTTATAAAGATATGGAAAAAAGAAAAACTGCATATCTTTGCAAAAAACAAGCAGGAACCTGCAAAACGTTTGCAATTTTCATTTAAAAAAATATCCCTAATGTGTTTGGGAAAAGGGTGATTTGAGACTTCATATCTCTTGCTATCCTCCTGCATCACTGATATTACTTGCTTTCGTCCACTGTGTGTAATCGTGTTATCTCTGTCGAGCCCTTCCCTTCCCAGCTGGTTGGCAAAAGCAAGCTTATAATTGTTTGATGAAAGGCACCCAATTAAGAGGAAACATGCCGGTCCTGATGTTAACGTTTGTATCCTGACAACGCTGGTGGTCATGGAGGCCTGGTGTGTAGCAGACTCTCATAGTGTGGGAATTCAGCATAACCCTGTGAGACATGGCCGTGGCTCAGTATTAATTTCTTTAGTCATTAATGGCCTCTGCACAGTCTTTCGTATATTGTTTTAATAGGGGAGCAGTGCTGACGTAAGGAGGGAGCAGTGTTCTGACTGCTCAAAAGGGAGGGGAGTCCAAAAGGTTTCCATTGTCTCAAATGAAGTTGGCAGTGAGAGTGGTTTACTTGGATTCTCCCTGCATGGTGTAATTTGTGAGTATTATATTGATAACCTGCATTCAGCTTCACTTGTGTGTTTGTCTGCACTCTGCTGTAATAAGAAGTGATGCCATATGTAACCGAGGCCAAAGGGAATATGATTTCAGCCAGACGGTTAAGTGAATCACCAACTGTGTTGCATGTGAAGTGTACATTTGCGTGACTTGTTGTTTATTGCCCACATTCGGCTTCGTGACTGTCTTCAATATGTCGTGCCAAGTCTGAGGCCACGTTCTTAAATCTCTCCAGTTTGTTGGTAGACAAAGTCATTTGTTTTCTACGCTGGATAATTCTGATCCATCCATCTACCTTGTCTTGGGATGTGTATGTTATATAAATGCAGCGCTTACCCAGTGTGTGGTATAAAGAATATGAAATGTTACCCAGAAGGTTTGATTTCTGTTCTTCTCCTTTAGCACCAATGTCCTTTTCCATTTATTTATTTTCTCATTTGTATGAAAATTTGGTAAAATCCAGATGTGGAGCTCCTACCTCTGCTCAGAAGTCAGCTGAAAACACAGATCCAGTTTGTATTCTCTTTTCTTTAAATCTGCTCTCAATTTGGGATTGCACCAAGCAAACCAAAATCAGGCGCTGTAGAAATTAAAGTTCTGCAAGTCTGTGTCAGATTTGGTGTTTCGTCTGCTGGCAATCAGCAATTTAACTGGGACCAGCAGCGGTCCAGTAATCCAGACTGTTGGGGACATTATTGTAATTGATAGATTGACAAGCAAATATCTCCCATCAAGTTGTAAACCAGGCTAAAACTCCAGGCGAAAATGCCAAAAACAACTGTATTTGCAAGAGTGGAGCTGTTACAAACTAACTGTCCAACAAATGGTTTGCACAGGTGATCATTAATGAGAAAGTATATGTGATTTTGTTGCATGTTTCCATGTATCGGGCAGTTTTTATCCACACAGGACACAAAAATGATGCCATCTAGACAAATTTAAATTCAAATGCACAAATTCGGATAGAGGTTTGCTGTACAGCTTGTAAAGCCCGTTAGGATACTGGGCTATATAAATAAACCTGACTTGAGTCAAAAGACAGCAGTCTGATTATCATGTTCATATTTTATGTTGGAACTCTCATTTTCTGCTTTTCAGTACCAAACAAGCAACATGAGAATTTGAATCATAATCAGTATTCAGCTGATTGGCTGTGTGCTGATCATGTGATTGTGTAAGTCAGTGTTTAAGCTACCCTGTGTGCAGGATGTGTTGCTCTGGCAGCAGCTGCAGAAGATAAACGTTACTAAAAATCAGTAACATTCATCTGTTGCTGACAAAAGCGTGTGTATTTATTATAGTATATATTTCACAACGATTAGATGCATAGCATAGAAATTAGTTGTAAAATATAAATTCTTCCTGCAGGGAAACTTGATTGTTGAAACTGTGAACCCACATGAACCACCGGGAGCTTAATTCAGGTCTGTCAAATGTAACATTAATGGTAGCTAGAAAGTAAGACACATGAGTGGAATAAAATGAAGATGTAATTAATAAAAGACCAGCCTTTACTGAGTGATAGAGGATCAGTCATAGCATGCATTAACTTGCCCTCCTGTTATTCAGAAATTAATTGCTGAGTGAGTGGTTGCTTGAAAGAAAACGATTAGCAGTGCCAAGAAGTACAGATCCCAGTCTCATTCAACAAGACTGACTAGAGGTAAACCTTTTCAATCCACTCTGTTTTTCACGCTGGAGAAAATAAATGCATCCTGCAGACCATATTTTTTTAGTTTTTAGTCATAGTTTTTCTTAGTAAAACTGAAATTCTCATGAAGAGTACCTATGTGGATGTGCAGGCCTCACTTGTGGATCCATGTGTTGTATTTGGCATGCTGGCTGAGCATGTAAATGTGTTTGGCAGATCCATAGCATAGTTTTGTGACTCATTCACAAGTGTTACATGTTAGGTTTGAAGAGGCGAACTCAGCTGGTTTACAATTTGTCAAAGGTGCCCCTGCCAATAGGTCCTTTTTAATTTTATGGCAGTGCCAATCAAATTTACAGGAGGTACCTCTGAACACGTCTGTGAACTTAAAAGAGTCAGGCCTTAAAAATGCAGTGTCTTAAAATCTGATGACATGTATATCTTTCCTGAGAGGATTGCACGATTCGCTTCACTCAGCGCTCTCCAGAGAGGAAGTGGGGCCACATGCCAAAAACAATATCTTAATTATCAATATTGCATGTTGATGTTTTTTACATATTTCCTGTTTTTGCAGTGTTGAAAAGCATCCGCAAACCACCGGACACGGAGTAAATAAAAAAACAATGGACTCGAAAGTGTAGGTACACAAATTCAACCTGTTGATGTGTTGGTACCAGAGGTGACACAGCTGCTCAGGCCACTTGTACATCACATCAGCAAATACATTTGTCTTTTTGGCCTTGCTATCTCTACACTCTGTATCGCTAACTATTAGAGGGATTGCCATAAAATTGTGTACAGATCTACATGGTCCCTAGAGAATGAACTGAAAAAACCCGACGATGTCCCAAAGTTTCCTCTCGCTCCACAACAGGTCATATTTTGAAGTTCTCCAATGCTTTGGTCTCTGACCAAATACTTGCAAAACTGAGAACATTTCCATCTGTACTTTGTTGACGCTAACATGCTACACAAAGATGGTGACCAAAGTAAACGTTATTCTTTATAAACATTATAATGTTAACATTTCCATTGTGTATGTTAGCATGCAGATGTGAGCATTTATTTTATGTGCTACTGTGGCTGTAGACTCCTTAACTTTGCAAGGCAACTGGACTCCCAAGATTGAAGCCAGGCTTCAAGATTGTTTGCTTGAAAACATCAGTGGTGGTTGCTAAAGGTTAGTGTACATGCTGCTGCAAGTATTACTTCATGGAAATAAGGACAAAGAACGGCAGTGAACGGCATTTTCTTGATGGAAAACATGTATTTGTTCTTCTTCAGACTGACTATTGTCAGAGCTTGACCACATTATATGGTACGATCTGATTGGTTGAAGTTCGCCCATTACAGACTGTGACAGACAGATGGTTCATCCAATCACCTGGCCTGTATTTTTGGAAAGTGCCTGCCCTTTTACAAACAGTTTCCAACAATGATTTCCCAGATGGTGCCATATTAATAAAACTGAATTTCCTTTGGAGCAAGAGGGTAAACACAGGAACGAGGTCCCAGATATCAAGAAGGCAACGTACTTTGTTGCTAGTCCGGGTCAGATCTCGAGTCCTCCTAGCTGCTAGCAACTGTTTTGTTCATTCACGTCCCAGTAAGCAAAGCAAATCTGGCTGTGGGAGCAGAGCGTAGAGCGTATTTGGGTCAGATGGAGGTAGCATGTCATTCTCACAACAAACAAACCGCTGCATAATTTGTTTGTGACTGGAGGGGGACCACTTCCCGTAAAAAGTCCTGGTGTGGTTGTTTTGGTCAACACCCGAATACGATTACTGTATTCAAACCCGCACAAACAAATCATACCTACAATAGGGGGAAAATAACAAGTATATCTACTTGTGCATCGCAGACTGTGGTACGGTACATCTTGTTTTTGTTGCGTTTGAATAAATATACTGTTTCTTTTTTGACATCTGGTAAAACACTGGCTCATTTATAAAACACAGTGCATCGGTCAGTCCATTTAATGAGGATTTTTGTATGACAAAATACAGCACCCGCATGCTGAAAAATCTAAATGTCTACGAGTGAATGTGCACAGATGCGCACTTTTTTAAAATCAAGTCAAAAAATCTAATCTTTTTGACTGAGTTTCCCATCAATGGGCCGCATTTAACAGTCTCCATCTCCTCGCAGGCCGAGAAACATGCGTAGTTACTTACGTACTGTGAGCCGTCACGTTTCCAAAGCCGAGCGGCTTTCCGACTTTTGGAGCTAAGGGACCGCAGCGTGCATCAGCAGACGATTGATAACGGCATCGGCCCGTTTCAGACGACAGTGTCTCTAAGACTGGGAGGAGGTGTTCAGACAGCAACAATTAGAGTCCCATCTGATGAGTGATCATCATTTGAGTGCCACTTTTATATACTTTCCCACAGCCTGTCCCCTGCCCACTGGGACTGTTGATGCTATCTACTGCCAAGTGTTTACTTGAGATGTTAAAAGGAAGACGTCAAGACAAAAAAATTCAGTCATGTTGACCACATGAAATGAAAAAAACAAGTGCATAATAATGAAGCTATCATCTGTAAAGTATCAGGTGATTTTTGTGGTTTTGCAGATTTATAGGAGACAGTTAGATACCACACATATTATCTACAAACTGATACAAGTGGAGTTAATCCAAACACTGACCCGCCCTGTGATTGAATGTAATTACAGATGGCCTTCCCGACATCTCATTCACTAAAGCGGAGTTTTCAGATTTCAACTAAGTAATATTAAAAAAGAGAAGTTTTGACAAGTTATTTATCCTTTTGTCAATTTGACTGGAGCTACTGATGGAGCTACTTTTTTTTGCCTTCTTTTCTTCTAGGGATTACAGTTTTGTTCTTCAACCCAGACTGACCACGATTTCGAGGTAAGGCTGGGTTCAGCTCAGATCAAGAGGTCACATCCTACAGTATTTGTCAAGTTGATATACTGCTGGCAGCATAATTGAAAGGCAGGAGGTTGTCGGGCTGGCGGCGCAAGCACTTTACAGAGTGTTGTTTTCTTTGGGCGCATGGTGAATCTCGAACTGCATATTTTTCTTTTTCCTGTATGGATTTCACATTTGCATGGAAAAATCTTTCTTGTGTGTTTGGATTTCCATTGTGTGGACAACATAAAGGGCTCTGGGATGGGATGTGGGAAAAGGGAGTGTGCAGTTTGCCTAAGTGCATGTTTTTATGTCTATTTGACAGCCTTGGTCAGTGGCTGATGTCAGTACATACACAAAGTTAACGGCCATCCTCTTTCCTACTCTTAAATTCACTGAGGGAAACCAGTAAAAGGCTGCTACTGCAGATATCCCACAATATAAAAATGTGGAAAACATCCAGTACATACAATGTTCAATCATTATACTAAGCCTGGAGCACTTTAAACAACCGAAAAATTAAACATTTGTGGTCGCAATGATATAAAATGACTTGAAAGCTTAAAATTGATCAAGAATCTCTGTAATGTGGACTGTAAACGTGCTTGCCCTTTAATTTGAAAATAAGGGCTGATTTTCGTATTTTAGTGGTTCCTTAAACACTATTTTGAAAGGAAGTATCTCAGTCATATGATTTGTACTGACAAATTGTGGTCATGGACCAATTGGCCAAACAATCACTGTATAAC
The DNA here is from genome assembly GCA_028641955.1 of Protonibea diacanthus. Classification (NCBI taxonomy): domain Eukaryota; kingdom Metazoa; phylum Chordata; class Actinopteri; family Sciaenidae; genus Protonibea; species Protonibea diacanthus. The sequence goes on along the minus strand of CM053988.1, from coordinate 15,882,805 downwards.
TTTCACAGAAGTATTTTTTTTTTTTTTTTAACTCGAAATGGATGTCTGCTCAAAATGTATCCGATTTTATCCTCACTGCTAATTATTTGTATAAAGCTCGGATTTTCCCATGACTGCTCTTTAGTCTGCTGCAGCAGACACTGAATCAAATGTGGATACTGGCATTAGTTTCAAATAAAATCAATAAATATACATTTTTTAACATGCACATCTGTCTTCCTCAGTCATCTCTGTGTCTTGGCTCTGCCCGGTCGAAGAAAGTTTGCTATGGCTGACCCTCATGGAAGGAAAAGTGCCTCGCTGCTTCAGCTGAGCATGAAAAGTACCTGAGCACTTTGTCACCTCATCAAGTCTGCATAATGACCTTAGGTGAAGCTTTTGACAAATGCAGGGTGTTGTTTCCAGATCAAACTTCCTAAAAAAACTGGCACACTTACTATCCCCATTCTTCTCAGGCTTCCCAGCTTTATTGTTTTTTTCCGGCTTCTTTCGTTGATGCCCGTGTGAGGTGAGGTGTTTAATAAGTGTCCACATTTCCTCTGTAAGAGGAAATAATAAATCCAAACTCACTATTTCAATAAACACAATGTACTACTATCCCTCAACAGCTAATGAGAGAAAAGTGTGTTTGGCACATGCATGTAACAATGATATGCCAGGTGCTGCTATTCTGTTATTGAGACTGTCTGGCAAAGACGGTTTCTTGGCATAAACCAAGGCAGTCATAATTTTGCTTGACACTTAGCAACTGAGCGTGAGAGTTTTTTTCTGGGTTATAATAGGAACTGACCTTGTGGTCACAAGTATGGAGTCATTGACTAAATATTGGAGCATGAGGTAAAGAAATGTCAAGCTTGAGGCAATCGTCATCAGTCCAATTGTTCCTTCTCATCTCTGTTCACCATAACTCAGGCTACCTGCAGCCAGCTTTGCAGGCCTGGCCCGGATCAAGGTAAAAGTCAACCCTGACGACATCAAAAGTATGAGGCTGTTGGCATGAAGGATTGAAATACCTTTCACATCCCTGTGACTGATGTCACCTCCACAGGCTAAATAAAGCCATCCTGGGTCTTGTTACACATGCAAGTTATCTGAGCGGTTAAACTTTATACCTCTCACAAAAGTGAGACAGTACTACAGTAGACGGTTTTCAAGAAGAATATTGCAACAGACTCACTTGTCACGACTCTGTTTGGGCACTGAATGTGTTTGAAGTACTTACGTAACTCTTTACTTTAGTAAAAGTAACAATACCGCACTGTTAAAATACTCCAAATACTGCATTCAAAAATATTTTTAAGAACAGAAATATTAGCAACAAAAGTACTTATAATGCAAAATGACCTTCTTATCATCATGTATGTATGATGTATTATTGGATTGTCATTTCTGAAGCATTAGCAAGCAGAAATTTATTATTGTAGTTAATATTGTCATCAAGCTGGAGATGGTTTTAATTACTTTATATACTGTTGGTAGTTCAATCTATAGCCATCATATGATAAATTTATCAGGTGAAGAAAATGTGGTGACTACAGATAAGATATCAGATAAATGAAGTGAGTAAAAAGTTTTTTGTTTTGTTTTTTTTACAGTGGAGTAAAAGTAAAGTTGCATAAAACGTAATTTTTACTTAAATTCTAAGATTTTGAATGCGTCGTAAGTCATTCGGTCACCTGTGTGAGTCCAAAGAAATCGTCTAATTCAAAAGTCAGTTCCCCCAGTTTTCTTTGTTCACATCCCCCTTCACAGGGACGTCAGTGTGCAGAGTCAGCAACAAGGGATTAAGTGTCATCCTCAAGGACTCTGCAGCAGGGTGGATGTTTGCCAAAACCAGGGCTTGAACCTGGCTTCTCCAGTTAAAGGACAGCTGTCTCCCTCCTAACCGCAGTAACTCTGGCAGCAGCAGTATCACTGCCAACATGGGACGGAAAGAGAATCCCTGACCCAAGTCCAAAAGACAATAGAAAATATGACATGGGAACGTCTCAACTCTCTGGTTCTCCAACACTGAACACCACTAGTCTGACCAGCGAGGGGATCCCCACTTCCAACCTGGGAGCTTTTGCTTTGCCTCTCATCCTGTTTTTTCTTCCTGTTCTCTGAGCGACCACGGCTAGGGATCCCCACGCTTCTTGAAAGTGGAAAATGATGGTCTTGTGTCATTTGGACAATGACTGACAGTCTCTCCCCATATTCCAAAGCTGTTAGGGGAAAGGGATTTCCACGAGGGTAAGCAGACGTGGGAAGCTCCGTTACAAGCCGGAACCAAACTGGGGAGACGTGGTCACTTTAGCTCACTTCTGAGGGGCTGACTGAGAAAACATCTCAGATGTAGGAAAATTTGAAAAATTACATGTCAGAAATCAATCACGAAGTTGAGAACTGAGATTCTGGATTAACCCAATCCTACCCATGCATGTAAAGTCTGCCTTTCAAGTAGAGTGCTTATCCTTTGATTCATTAACATAAAATTAATCACAGTTTACCATTAATTTTACCTCATTTGATTATAGCGTTTAAGCATAAAGAGAATTAGGATACAGTATGCTTGAAATTAACTAGTTTGTACAATATTTTATTCGACCATGTCACAAGGAAAAGATGGGTATACTAGTTCCAAATGGCTTTATGATATCTCTCTGTGTCTTGAAGAGATGAAACGTACGAACAGGGATAACGGTGCACGCTTTCAGACAGTTTCCCCTCAAAGGCATTTTTGGTGTTGCACTTGGTTTTAAAACATTAAAAAAAAAGAACACTGCCTTACTTTCACACTTGTGCACACCTGGCTAATCGCTGCAGGAAGTGGGTGAGATTTTGTCAGATTGTCTGTTCCGGAAAGTAGGTGGCCCGTGCTGATTCTGGCGTCTGAAAGGGATTTTTAGACGTCGGTAGATGATGCAGCACACACCAGCGTACTGAGGCCTTCAGTGTCATCTCCCGAGCTGATAGAAAATACGGTCTTCCGACCCACTCGTGTGTTCTTTGTGTTTTCTTGTCACCTATCTGATTAATCTCTATTTGAGCCCTGTACTCAGGATTTTTCTTTATTTGGAAAGTCTTCCTTTCCTCCAATCTCTTCATCATCTATTTGCATTGGTCTCCACTGCTGTCTGCAGATATTGGCCTAATATAAACATGGCTTTCATCGTACCAGGGGGTCAGTTCAATGGTTAGGTCACAGGGGTGGACACAAACATCCCACCCCTCAAACCTAAGTCTCCCCACTAGCTTTCTCTTCCAAAACCCATACAAATCCCACACCCAGCAGCCTCCCACAGTCCTAAAATGCGTGCTGCAGGAGTACAAAAAAAGGAACAAGAGCTGCCTGACCAGTAGGGCTCTCTCTTTTGTTTAATCGAGGTTGGCATTCTTTCTCCCAGCGTGGGCCTGCTCTGTACTACATGGGTGCAGCTCCAGTGGCTTAGGCCACTGGTGGCACCTGTCTCCTCTTCAGCGCCAGGCCGGGGAGACTGCCCTGCCTTGATCCCCTTGCTAATTATTTTCAAAGCAGCCGGGATTTATATCACACTCATGCAGGCGCCAGTGGCACTACAGCTCCCCCAGGAAGCAGCTTTTCTGGCTTTTCTCTCTTGCTTGGTGGGCAGAGATTGTTACCATGGACGTGAGCAGCGCTCGGGCACCACAGAAGCATCTGGCCAGCTGGTTGGATTTGGATGTTTTCCAGATTGGGATTGCTTCGGTATACGTACAAATGGTCTTGCCATTCATTCCTCAGCAAACCAACAATGTTGTTCAGCAACAGAAATCATCTCTCCTTCTCGGAGAAATGGACATGTATACGGAAGACACAGCAGTACAAACTACATCAGAAAAAGAACTGAAAGCAAGTCAGCAGGATCCTAAAAAAAGTCTCAAACAAGCTTATTGATCAGGCATTTTTAAAAACTGCTTCTGTATCTTCTTTGTAGACATGTAGCAGATGTATAAGTGTCTCAGAATAATGACATTTTGACATGTTAGAAGAAAAGGCTAAAGCAGGCAAAATAAAATACGATTCTGTTAAATGGATTTACAATATGTCCTTTGGCCAATATGAAATCAAAGCAGTTTTCTTTTTTTTTTTTTTTCTTGGCGGGTGCCCAGATTCTTCCAAAGCTGACGCCACATCCAGGATGTAAAGCCTGCCCATTTTTTAAATAGGTGAAACATTATGGTTCAGCAGATTGCAAAACACACAGGAACTTGAACTGTGACCTTTTTCATACAGTAGCCTATTCTCTCTCCTCTCTTTGTTTTGCGCAGAAGTCAATCTGGATCATTAATTTTACGGACTCCCCGGGGCTCGCTGCATTCTTTGATGTTTTCTGATACACTGCACTTAACATTCCTCGTCACTCTCAGGCTTGACGTGACTGACAAATAAGTTATATCCCATGCAACGCGCACTTATCTAAGCGCAGAGGAAAGTAAGGAAAAGGCATGTGTTCTTGGCTCTTCGCCAGCCTACAGTACACCACTGAGATAAGGTCTCCATTTGATGATGTCGCTTGAAGAATAAGGCTGACTTGGTAGGGTCAGTGTACTCTTGACTTGGGCAGCACACATGCAGCCGCACCTACAGAATATAATGGACCAATTGACACAGGTTAAGGTTAAGCTCTATGGTACAAGGAATCCCAGACTTGTTCTCTGGTGAATTTGGAAGATATATTAGTCCCAACCATATGAATAAATGACCAGATGAAAAGCTTTAAAATACATTTAAAGCCAAACTGACATGTATTAATCCTCATGTTTTGTGTAAATAAATATAAACTTTTTTTTCTTCTTTTTTTAAAGATATTTTTTGGCCTTTTCAAGCTTAAATTTCGATAGTGACAGCTGAAGAGTGACAAGAGGAATGTGGGGAGAGAGAGATGTCGAATGACATGCGGGAAAGAACCACAGGTCGGATTCAAACCTTGGGCTGCCGCGGCAAGGACTGAGCCTTCGTACATGGGACGGATGCTCCACCAACTGAGTTAAACGACACCCTGACAGCTAATGTGCTTTTTTCAGTTTTTCAAAAGAAGATAAAACAACGCTTCATCCTCTCACTTCTAGTCTGAAGCAGAGACACAAAAAGCACAAAAAAGGTGAAAGGCCCTATCTAGTGCCAGTGTTTGGTTTGTCCATTAAATTTGGTGGTTCAAGATGGCAGACTCTGCGGAATACTTAATGAGTGAAACATAATGATTCTTATTTCCAGGTAATTATACTCTAAGGAAAACACAGTTATGAATATTATATCCCATTTCTTCCATATTCTGTAAATAGAGCCCCCTAAATCTGACACGCTGTAGGTTTTAAAAAGGGGAAAGTACATTACAGACTAACTACCCTCTATTCAGACGGGTGAAGCTAGTTGGCCTAGCTTGCTAACATTAGCACTGAGTCTCACTCAAATGCTGTGCAACATGCAGCTCCTTTACTCAGTGCTGTGTTTGTTATATACCAGTCCAAAGATGGGAATCTGTCACTTTTTCACCAGTTGCTGTAATGGCAAATGACTGTCAAAACAAACACCAAGGATATACTGTATAAAAGCTAGCTCATTTCTTAACAAAAAACTATTTTAATTTCAGTTTAACTCTAGCAAAACTCTACCATTAGCTACTATTGGAACGTGACCTATAAGATTGAGTCATTTCTCCTTAATCTCTTTCCCCCCCTCCTTGTCCATTTTAGCCATTGTTATGAAATGTTTACACTTTCCAATCTGGCAGGTCCATAAAGGCATGTTTGTCTCTAATTGACCAACTGGCAGGGGTGCTGTTGGTCCTTATTGCCTACAGGTAAAAAGCCTTAAAGTTATTCACTCTGCATCCCAAAGGAATCCCAGAAAAAACAAACCACCATGTTTGACCTTTGCAGAGACTCTTGTAGCAACAGGCTCCTCTTACAACTCATATCAGCTTCCATTGAAGTGCAAACAAAGGCTCAGTAATAGTAACCAAATAGACAAGCTGAGCAGAGGTCTGGCACAGACGGGGGAACATTATGAATGTGTGGCAGGTCCAGACTACATTTAGACTCATTATAACCAAAAACAATAAATAACAGTTTTTAAGTAGGTTTCCATGCCCGGTATTTGTGGACAAGTGGTCTGGTAGCAGAAGAGAAAAAATACATTATGGATGTTCAATAGGAGTTCACATTTAACATCAAAAGTCACAATTTTCCAGCTTATATCCACAGTGACACTGGACAGGATGGTACTGCCAGGGGAGTAGCCCATTACAACTGATTTTATAAATATTTAGGCTTATCCACATTAAGCTGATTTCGGTACTTTACTCTGCTGGTCTGCCGTGAACACTTGAGTCTAAATCTGCTTAATTTGTACTGTGCCACTCCGCGCGAGTTTTGCATTCTTTTGAGATAATATAGCTGCCTGATTCTGCAGTTACGTCATCATGCATTTCTTTATATTTAATATGCATGGATGCTGTGAGGCTTTTTACTTAATCGCTGATGGTGACGTTTCATAGAATCTGATCTTGTGTTTTTGGAGGCTCTGAATACAAGGAAGGCTCCTGTCATCAGCTTGGGAAAGTCTGAGCAGATCTGCGATAATTGATTTGGGAAGCCAAAGACCCTAGAAATCCTGGCAGTTTTGAGTTATGGGTGAGTAAGTATCCAATACCAGGTTATTGTGGCGAGACAGCGGAGATGTTGTGGTCAAGGGCTAGGCTAAACTCTCTGGGTGAAGGGTAGTGATCCTTGTGGTTGACTGAAAGAAACAATTACTGGAAGATTAAAAAGAGCTTTGAGAAAAAAAACAAAAAAAAACATGATGAGCATTTTAAAGGGCTGAAATAGAGATGTTTGTTTTTCAACTACATGCTTCACTTCACTTTAGATGTTAGACATTTTTGTGGAGTTCAATCAAAAAAGGGGATGCAGACGAAAAGACTGTGGTTCATCTTTGATCCGTGGTCTCAAGGTGCTGGCTCTGACTGCTCTGTAAAAAACAGGAATTTGATTCTGTTATAAAATTAACCAAAGTGGGTGTGTTTCATACCAAGAAACGGACAAAAAATACAACTGATGTATTTTAACATCCGAGGTTCTTTAAGGCTGTACTGCTTTTAGCTAATGTCGGTATGCTAACATGCTTACATGCTGGTGTTGGAGCCAATCAGATATAATGTTTACCATGTTCATCATCTTTTGCTAATTAGCGCCAGCTACATCTGAGGCTGATGGGAATGTACTGATGGCGCTGCATAGAAGGTGATGGGACAACCACAACCAAGTTGTTACAGTTCATCCTGATGTGGCAAAGCCGTCTGTATGGCAGTCCATAAAAACTAAACAAAAATTTGAACCTCACGGTGGCACAGTAGAGGAAAACTCACCAAAGTCATGAGGATTCACGAACATCTGCGCAAAATCCTACATCTGTCCAGATAATGTTGAGATATTTCACAGGATATTTGGAAACTTTGTTATGCTGGTGGCGCTAGAAGAAAAGTCAGGTGATCACCAACGTCATTATGATACATCATCTGAGGGCAATGAATGTATGTACCAAATTTCATGGCGATCCTTCCAAGTATTGTTGAGATATTTCAGTCTGAACCATAGTGCTGGATAGTGCCATCCCTAGAGCCACACCACCAGCATGGCATTACTTTGGAATTAAATATTGCATGTTTATATTTCTGCGAAAAAGGCACCCAAAATATTTACAGTGATACCCATCGAAAGCCCCTCCTTTGCTGTGCATCAGCGCTGCAATTCGATCTGAGGAGAGCCTGTTACCCTCACCAGCCTCTCCCTCACTGAATCTACTATCTTGGGCAAAATTCTTAACACAGTCACCGAAGAGCCAATGACAAGCTGGTCACACAAGTATTATGTTTTATGTTTTCCCCATTGCTGTCTAATGTTTCACATTGAGGTTGGGACCATCAAGCAAACTACAGCTCACAAAAGAATGGGCCCATTGATTCCCTGAGGAATAATTTTAGTGGAGGGAGTATTTAGCACAGGCCCAGCTAGAAAGAGCTATTAGCTGCTTCTCCAGCTCTGTGATCCATGACTGGAGAGGCTCAGTGTGAGGAGAGAAAGAGGACCCTCGCCTGGCACCGCGTCCACACTCATTTCACCCTGCACAGGCAGTGTGCTGAAGTCATGTTTCGTGGTCTCATATTAGCCATAAAAACACAGCCAATATGACTTCCTCTTCATATTTTTATCCAAAGCCTAACCAAAGCATCTGATTTCAAACAACATCAATTACAGCAATTTTATCTCTTGATATGACAGCAGAAAAGAGAAAAAAAACACTGGAAATGGTCTGTTGCAGAAAATCTGCAATAGATATAACATAAACAATGTCAGCGTGCGAGAAACCATTGCGTTTCTTCTGTGTAGGATTGGGCCTAAATTCCTATTTCTCAGGAGAAACCAAAGTGGTCCATCATTACCTCCTCCAGACTCCCCCTTTTCCCATTTCAGCACCACACTGAGCTAAGATATCAGCTAACACATTATCCTCTTAGCCCTGGAGACTGATAGCCAGCGAGGGCCTCGAGCCAGGAGCAGCCATACAGGTCAGGGAATAAAACAGGCGTCACAGTTACAGCAATAATAAATTTACCACTGATCAGATATTGCTGACTTGTTGATCTTTCGACCAGTTGCAATGCGTGCAAAGTGTTAATCTTCCCGTTTTTGCAGCAAGTTTCGTTTAAAAACAGAAAATGTGTTTTTCTTGCAATCGTCCATAAATATCTCTTACACCGAGCTACACAAATCTTATTATTAACTTTTGGATTCAATAATTGTTGTTCTAGGTCTATAAAAAGCAGCAAATATGTGAAACTTTAGAAGTAGCACTAAATAAGAGTCCAAGCAGATACATTTGTCATTGCAAATCGTTGTTTTTTTAGTAACCAACTCATGGTAAATTAAAGAAAGATTAAAGATTAAAAAAATTAGGCCCACCCTGTCCATTTTAAAGTTACACTAACACTACAGTAACCATTAGTTCGAGACAGTAACTTTAAATCATTATCCCAATATCACTGACTATCAGGTGACGTTATCCTGTCTGTGTTGCCCACCATAACTGACTTTTTCAAGAACATTTGATTGTATTTCTTGGCTCGGGCCGCTCTATGTCAACACAGGAAGCCAAACCCACCAGGTTTTTATGATTAAGTGGACAAAGTTAGAAGGGTTTTTTATTCCAGACGTCTTGCCAAGCCATTTTATATCACTTCAACAAGCCAAAAAACAAACTTATGAAATTACATTAATAGCTGTCAATGGTAATGTAAGAGAAACAAAAGTCCATAATAGCTGAGAGATGTTTTACAAGCAAATCTGGCATTCCTTAGGCACAATGTTTTTCATCAGAGCTCAGAGGCATTTTATGTAATAGCTCGAGCCCTAAAAGTGAGATGTCATGCAGCTAAAAACATTACAGCAGCCCCACATGCTGGCAGCGGTCCAAGATGCACCTGCACTTTCAATTACTCAGCGAGCGTACTTCTCACTGCTAGTCTAGACACCCAACACCTGCTCCACATTAATCTGTAATGGTCTCCGCCGGATATTCCCGGTTAACAAGACAACATCTGATTGCCACACCTTTCCCTCCTTCCCAGCAGGGCCACGCTCCACGGTCTGTCCTGCAGAGGCCGGCATGCTCAGCTTCCCTCATAACCAACTGATACCTGTCACCGAGTGTGTGGTTTGGGGCTCGGCGAGGGGGGGAAAGCCAGGAAGGTGGCAGACCCGCTTCACATGAATTTGCCTTTTTGGCAGGGGCATCGTCAACTTGGATGAAACTAAACACCTCCAATACTGCTTCACTGGAAGGTTACAGTGTTTCTGGAAGTGGTTCATGGGCTTGGTCCACTCCAGCCACCCTCTTCACCAGCTGACGTCATTATTCCCTGTAGTCTCAGCTCAGAGCTGACTACAAGTTAAAAAGTAATCACAGTTTGAACTGCGTACTCACATTTTAATGACTTCCAATTTTTAAATAGCACTAAACTCAGCATGCATTCTGCTTCTGCACATATACCGCAAATTAGCCACCCAAACCTTCTGGTTAAGTCAACTGGAACCGAATATGCAGTCTTAAAAGGTGTTTTAATAAGAGAAAACAGTGACGTAACGTATTTTTCAATAAAATGCTATTCAGTTTCTTTTTGTTTGAGCTTTACTTTAAAGCCCAGCATGAAACCAGCATAAGAAATTTACTGTTTTTAGAACAACAAACTGCTCCAGAAAGAAAAGCTCAGCAAAGTGTAAGTAGACAGCTCAGCGCACTCACAGGAGTCGACACATTACCAGTAGTAGTGTATGAGTGGCTAGTGTGTGTACGTTTAACTCAAATGTCAGAGGTCATTTTACAGAAAACACACCTGTTTTATAACTATTTGTATTTTTTGGCTGGACCAACAGTAATAGCTCGCAGCATCAGCACAATATTTAATAAGTTTTCAAAATTGGCAGATCCCTGCGGTGAATTACCCCGTTAACCATGAACATGTTTCCCTCCATTGAATTTCAGAGATTGCACTCTCATATGGATAAACCAAAGAACACTGAATCACCCCCTTAGGCCGGCAGCGATTGTGATTTTGAACGTGCAAAAAATGTATTGACAAGATGCAACATTACCCCCAATTCCTGGCATTACTTGGCTGAAATTTGCTGCTGTTGCTGGGTGAGTTTCCTGTGTCATTTGACTGGTGTTTTGAAGAGCGGGATGAATGATAATGACCTGAGGTCACTGTGATCTGAGCCTGCAAGGTGCACTCATCTACCCTGGCTGGCTGCAGCCAAGGAATGGAGCACACACTGACAGCTGCAGCGCCGTGTTGAGTAAAGTGAATGTAAGGAAACACAGGGAGAAGGAGACAGTTGCTCAACCTGTCGACAGCTTCTGCATAATTCAATAAGTCAAGGTGGAGGACCATTCCTGCGAGGCTACAGCAGCTCCGTAAATAGCTGTCTAGCTTGGTGAGTGTGTTTTTTTTCCATGGTAATCTTGCTTGTCTCTCTCAACAAGCCCGCTAACATAATTGAAAACACGAACGTGAAAAAACACAAGTTTCACTGACACAAGGAATGTTTCTTTGTCCTGGACGGTGACGCTTTCACTGTCCTGTTTTAACATGTTCCAAGAATCTCTGAATCTGTCTACAGGTCAACATGTTCGACAATGCACCCCTTGTTCCATTATCTTTAAAATGAAATTATTCATCGCTGTTTTCATGCATGATGACAATGTTTCTCATGTTTACATTGCTAAGGAAATACTGTTCTGTCAGTGAGCTGCAAAGGAAAACATTTATTTAAGATTCTTGGGCTTGATTGTGGGGGTTTGTGAAATTTGTCCTCTCAATAAGTCAGTTTAAAATGTGTATATACTGCCAGTGGGGCCTGGGGTGTTTTGTTGTATGTCAAAAGTTTTCTTATGTTTTACAATTTCAAAATATTCACGAGTAATGTGGACAGTAGTTAAGGACTTTTCTACAAACCTACCGCAGACTGTTGCTTCAATTTCCTCTTCAAATTCCCCTTTTTGTCAAAGGAAAGCGGTATTTCAACTTTCCCACCATCTCCTTTCAATATATCTGCCCCACTCCAATTGTGACTTAAGTCTCTGTTGGACCCCGGCCAGCGTGTTAACTCCAGCTAAATCAATGGATTAACAATTTAGCCCAACCCCACCACACACACACACCACCACCACCACCAACACTAATCTTAAGGAGCTGACCTCAGCCAACAAATGACCAAATTCACACAAAATGAAGACCCGCCCCCACCAACAATGTGGTCTTTCCTTTCTTCTGTCCTTATGAGAGGCTTCTATTGAAGCAGCCAGCCACACTTGTTGAGATTGTGGTGACAGATCCTCGAGTACCTCTCTGTTAAACGAAACCCCACTACCCTTTGGGATTCGATTTAGTTGGCAAATGTTTGTCACAAAAACAGCAAGGGTGGGAATCTAGCTAAAGCAAACTATCTTGCATTTATAGACAGGATTACTATCTCCTTAGCTCATATTCCCACACCAAATTAGTTGTTGGTGTTGTAACGGTAGAAGTGTTGAGTGAATGAGTGAGTTGCCTCTCCATATGCCGTACAACTTTAGCCTATTTGTGTTACAGTGTCTTAATTTATGGGCAATAGCACTGGTTTCACTGCCTCCAGTTAGCAGGCAGCGCTGGTTGTGACCCATGAGGTCAGCGTTACTGTTGAACCCGTGCCATTGCGTCTGGTACAGTCAAACGGGCAATGTGCAGCTGTGCGGGGCTCGAAGGCTGGAGGGCCGTTCACACACACGATGTTGTCACACTGTTTGTCATTCCACATGTCAGTCATTCTGAGTTCTCCCAAGCCAACATGAACACATTTTAGTAAGAGGATGCAGGAGGAAAAGTTCTGCCTCTTCCTGTGTTAGCATCAATGTTTCCCATATTTTAAAGCCTTCCCATTCTATCCAGTGTGAATATGTTCCAGGAGCTACCATTTAGGACAGTAAGGACACGTACAAGGCTTTATTTAGTTTTATTTATTTTAATTTCATGATCAGCATAGATGATGCTTTAATAAGCAGATTTCCTAATTGTGCCTTAAAGGACCTGTGTGTGGGATTTAGTTGCATCTAACAACCCTATCGTTTCACATCCCACCTTTACAGGGAAATTACGGAGGCCACAAACATGCAGAAAAGATAAAAGGTTTTGGTTTAGTTTGTCCATACAGGGTATAAACATGGCAGTTAAAAATGGCGGACTCTTAGAAAGAGGACCCATTGTGTCTGTAGATGTAAAAGTCAGTCTAAGTTAACAAAAACATAATTATTTTACTCTAATTAAAGCATAATTATGCATATTATACCAAATTTCTGCTGTGTTGTTTTAAAACAGCCCTCTAAATCTTAAAAACTGCAGACTCTCTGGAGAGAGTGCCTACATGAATACAAATGCAGGCCGTATACGTCATAGCTAACATGCACCTTCTCAAAAAATCTCACCACATTGGTGCTACGTGTATGGAGAAACCACTCGGAGACCACAAAAACTGTGATTGTGTTATTCTGAATTCCACATATCTGTAATTCTCTAATCGTTTTCGAGAAATAACTGTAATTTGGTAATAATTGCAGGGAAAAGCTGACTGAAGTCTGATTCATCATTGGAAAGTTAAATCTCCATACAGTATTTGTTGAATTGTATGCTTGCCTGTTGATAAATTTCGCATTTTTGCATATTCAGCCGCCCTACTGTGCTCTGAGTTAAAGACTCTGGCAGTTCATTAAATGAATTTGAAGTTTACAAATTGAACACTGTCTCTATTTACTCTGCAATGTTCCAGCCCCAAATTACATAGTTCTTTCCAAACTTCCTTGGAAATGATTAGGAAATTACAGACCCGTAAAATAAAGTGGTATCGTTTTCTTCCTGCATGTTTCTGATGATGGTGAAGATTGTTAACGGGGAAGAAAACATCAAGTGTGTTGAAAAAAGACTCAATCATTTTCTCCTTTTCATTAAAACCAGACACGTTTTGTGATCTGGCAAAGCCATTTTCATTAAAAGTGATAGTCACTTTATACCGCAAAGTGAATTAAATAATATGAACACAATTACTTTGGCTATTAATGAATGCAACAGTCTGCTGTTTAGTACATTGGGAAGGCAGTGAATGAAATATAAGCACGACCTGATAACACATTCATCTTCTGTTGCAGCGGTGCTATCAGTGGACACAGTCTGATGCTGGATTGGAGGCATTGACAGCAGGGTCACTATATTATAGATCTAGCTGTAGGAATAAGTATTGGTACCAGTCGAATCCTGTTTTTTATCTCTCGTGTGTCATAAAACATTTGTTCGATACCAACAGTAAGCAACTGGCTCAACAAACCCTGGTCTTATGTTGGGTGATCAATGTTTGTGGCTTCTGCAGCATCACCCGTCCATCCTTTTGCCTCCCATCTTATCTCATTCTACATTCTCCGGGTCAGAGGCGCCTGGTCTAGCCGCGGTGCCATGTATCCTAATCACATAAGCACACGGGCTAATCCGTAGGACAGCTGGGGAATCTTTACTGCACAATTGAAGCATGAGCTGGACAGCAGCTTCATGGCCCATCTCTGTAAACCCCCTCGCTTTCATCAGTCTGCTATTGTAACTCCCCCCCCTCCCTCCCAACAACACACACACACACACACACACACACACACACACACTCACTACAACTAATTTCCCCACCATCACCCCACACACGACACAAACGAGCGGTCGTAGGTCAGCGCAGCTGCTGATAGAAACTTCCAGGTCCTCCTCGATTCACAATTGTACAACTTTCCCGTATGTGCTTATATAACATCAACAAATTTGGGGAGAAAACAAAACCCACAATTTGTCCCAGTAGTTAATATTTCATACATCCCTGATGCACAAAACAGGTGGTGACCTGGTTGAAGCGAATTTCTGCTTCACAGTTGTAAATGGCTGTTCTGCTCTGACATTTAATGCTGCGTAGTTATGCTATTGAATATCCATCCAGTGATCTCCAAAGTACTTACTGTCCAGGTGAATTGATGGACTGAGGAATATATGTCCATCGCATACATCCTACTGGTGATACATCAGAACACTCTCTTGTCTAGGATATCTACCATGATGAACTGTTTTCCTCCAAACAGTCTCTGCTAGAACAGTTAGAGCATCCATCTCCTCAGAGATTCTGATGAATAATGGAGTAATAGGAGGAATTTCCTCAAGAATAAAATGTTTCTAACCCTGCACCTCTCCTGGCTAGCGCTCCAAATCTCCCGGTGCAATTGCAAGTGCAGCAGGCTTGCCAAAAAACCCAGGCGTCTACACAGATCTATGTTTATCCCATCCCCCTAGAAACCCCGCTATGGGGTCCCTGGGGCTTTCCCCCCCTCTCCAAGTATGTTAGCCAATGCAAGAAACACATGCTCCATTATTATTTATAGAATAATTTGTTTGTTTATTATTCTATTTTTCCAGAAGGAGAATGTCGACTCAGGTCGGCTCAGATTCTGTGCGATTTATGGGCTGTATTGAATTCTTCATTTGGACTCGGGTAGGAGTGTAGTGCGTTATAACAGAAGGAGGGGTATTTGAAAAATGAGCTTTGTCATGCGAAGCTGACATTTTTATGATTGTGAGCAAGTGTTGAAAACCTCCTGAGCCAGTTATCATCATTATCCATCGCGCGTTGTGAGGAGGCCTCTGACGTGGTCAACGAGCTGTCTCCCTAGTCGAGAGGAAAACAAGCTGCAGGGACCTCCAGTATGGAGCAGTTCACTTCCAGTAAAGAAAAAAAAAACACTGATAGTTTTTACAGTGCATGTATCACAAGACATATTCAAGATTTATTACACATGGATACTCTTCCTGGTCTTTAATCATTTGAGCAGCCTGTCCTGTAATCTTAACTGAAGTGATTATTGAGTTAATATTGCTGTTGCCCAAGGAGTACATAAATGAAAAGTGTCTCTGTGTCACAAACAGTACTATAAACCTTTTCACTCAACTTGACTGACAGTCTGCGCGATGATTCAAACAAGTCATCCTTGTTTGAGCAGCAGATTCTCACCACCAGATATATACGACGCACTAAGTATTTTTCCTTAATGCACTGCGTTTTCTTAATTTGCTCCTGTTTAGAGAGATGCTGAGCTCACATGTTTTTCCAGGCGTGAGGGACAAGCGGGAGCTTTGACAGGTACTTAACAACAATCAAAAACAGTTATAAACAGGGTAAGCTATTGGGCAGGGCACAGGAAGGAGGCGAGGAAGGCACATACCCTTCAGACCCCTATCACACTTTCCAGAGAGGAACTCGCTTTTTCCCAACGCGCTTAAAAAAAAAAAAAAAATCATAAATCTGTGAGTTCCACAGACCCGCGGCATGAGCTAAGGTGTTTTCATAGTGCTCGGCACATATGTTTCACCCAGTGAGTCTGTCTTTGCGCAGCTAATGCTTGGATTCACATTAATTACCCTCAAGTCTTACAAACCTTTGTCAAATTTTATTGTCCTTTTAAAAAACGGCCCAGTTTGTAACTTTTGAAGGGAAAAAAAAGTTTTAATTCACCCTTGCATAGATCAGTACACTCAGGTTTTGCTGCTACAGCCTTACTTGGTCTGAGACCATTAGCTCTTTCTGTAATTTATGTCTTTCTTTGGGCTCTTTCGTCACTGGTTTGAAGTGGAGTGTCTCAGTCAGAAAATGGCAACGTTGCATATTTCTGTGCAACAATCACAGTTTAGGAACATCTAACTGAGGCTGTTGGCCGGGCACATTAACTTCCTGAAGTGTTGTCATCACTGTGAGGTTGCCAGGCTCGCTGTTTCCAGTCTTTGTGCTAAGCTAAGCTAACCGCCTGCTGTGGCTTCATATTCACAGTATGCCATAAGTGCTATTGATCTGCTCATCTAACTTTTAGCAGCCAGCTGAAGTGTATTTAGTTTGCGTGTCACGGCTCTGCATCTTCGGCCATGCATTTAAAGCTGTGAAGTCTTCATCCACTGTCATGATCCAGCACAACTAAACCACAATAAACACTCCTCAGCGAATCCTCCACAGGGCAGCACGTATACATCCTGGACAGAGGGGTGATACTGGAATAACAAATCTCACCATCCACTCTGTTTGCTTGACAGCCCTGCATGTCCGAGCAGACCAGGAAGATGAGAGTGGGAATGGAAGGTAGTCATGAGGAGGTGGAGTGGGGGTGGGGGGGGCAAAGCTTGCTCGATTTTTTTTCTTTTTTACCTTTTTTTCAGTATGTGCTTTAGTTGCACCCACTTCCTTCATGGTAACAGCTGTCAAAACATTGTCGGATTACAGTGCACCGCAAAGTTGCAGCTCATATTAGAGCCTGGTACAGGGCAGGATGTTAGGAGGAGTCCAGCAAGCGGGGTACATTAAAGCCTCTCAGTTTCTCAGAGCAAAGCAGCTAGGACCCAAGGGAGGAATAGCTAACACCAAGAGGGTGCTGCTCCTGCACTGCTAATTTAGGTACACGTGTCAGGGATATCATGGGCTTTTCCACTGATGTTTTAGATATTAGAACAGATACACTCCATAATTGTGTATTGTTTTCTCAACCGGATGTCAAGCTCCTATTCACAGCCTGGGATCACAAAGCCCCTGTTCTCTTGGATTAGTTGAGCTTCAGGGCTTGTGTGATGAGGCCACAAGATATTTCCAATGTTGAGAGAGAAAACTCCCTGAAATCTCCACTCATCTGCTGAGGGAATAGAGCCTGTTGAAGCAATATCAGTTCAGCGGGGTAATTCTCCGGCACGTACGTATGTACGCGTGTTGTAAACCCAAAACAGAACTGTTTATATCTTGCCCTAATGAGTTTCATCGTAACTCTGTTTGACATTGAAGTAAAAACATCATTGTCATGGTACGGTGTAGTTTAATATGACAGAGGCCTTGATAATCAGTTTACACTAAATCAATATAAAATGTCATAGCAAAGCGAGGGTGATCCTGCATGAAACTGTGAAAATCCAACAAGGTCTGTATCAGATTCCCATAAACACTTACTGTAACCTCAACAATGACGTCTGATCACATAGAAGGAAGAATTTCTTGCTGCAGTCACTATTTTTCTATCAAAAGGTGGGCCTCACACATTTCCCCAGCGAGCCAAGGGATTTGAACAGGAGACTTTCTGGTCATTTGCTGGAAAACCCTAAAGTGACTGAGCTGAGCTGATTTTTCTCTCCCTTGCATAAATGTACGAATGATAATCAGTGCGCAAAGACCAAACAGTCTCAACTCAACTGGTGAGTTTACAACAATATCACTTTTAAGTCTGCCATGAATTAGAGGTCCCAATAGGCACTCGGAGTCGTGGAAATAACACCATGGCAACCGGGCAAACTAAATCTGCTTGTGAGGACCATGTGATTCAATCGAAATCTCCGAAACGAGCCAGTAAGTGGAGCTTGAGTTGTGTTTTGTCAACCGCTGTTTCCAATGACAATAATGAACTGTCAAGATCAACATTTTAAATTGGATTTGAAAATCTCTGTCATACAATGAAGTGAAAATCTGCCATGATCGGCCGCATATTACTTGTTTTTGCAGCGATTTTTTTGCCAAAGGAAAAGGCTCTTTGGATAGCATTGAGCAGATCCTCCAGTGTGATACTGTAAATGTATTTGTTAAAGCATGAGAGCTGTTGCTAGTACTTCAGTTTTACGGAAATGTGCGTCAGTAGGGCTGCAACTGGAGAATTATTCATTCATGAACAAGGCTCATCATATCTCTTAGAGCCAAATAAAACACACATAAATGTATTTATGTCATTTAATTTGTCTTTGTATCCATTAATCGACAGAATAAACACTATTAAAACCGTTAATAAGAGACTATTATTTCAGGGTTATCATGTGATATTTAATTACTTCAGAGCAATAAACTCAAAAATGACACCACACGTGACATAATTTAAAAATTCATTTATTATTTCAGATTTTTTTCGCCTTTGTTATACAAAGATGTTAAATAACTTAAATACATTCTTACCAGTCATTTGTGATCTGTTTATACCTACAAGCTATACACATGAGGTAGAGGAAAATAATTTAGGGTTCCCATAAGACATGAATAAGTGAACATGGACAAAGCTTTGTTGGTGTAGTATTGTCACAAAGGGCAATACGTGGTTGGTGTGTTTTATCTTTGTTTTACAAGCACAGCACAAATCCTAACAAAAAGTACATGTACATGTAAAGTGATCCAAATGTATAAACTAGTGCACACTGATGCAATCATGAGTTTATAGCGCATCATATGGTGATAACCAACATTACAAAGTCTTATCACAAAGGTCGATTATACAAACAGATCAAATCCTATAAAAATAATAATAACAATAATAATAATAATGTTGATGACTGTGATTTTGTTTGAACACTCTCCAAAAATGTGATCATGATCGTGTGCATGAAGAAAAGACAGTTAAACGTGAGTTGATTCTAAATTTGTTAGGATTTGTTAGTGCTTAGATAACAGAAAATGATGAGATATGAAATGAAATATGTATAAAGTATACACTGCTTCTCGAAGCCTCCACCCCAAAAAGGAACAAACACCCAAAAGAAAAAGAAAAAAAAAAAAAAAAACGAGTAAAAAATACAGGATATAAAATCAATTTAGACTTTGACGTTATTTACACTAAACACATGCTCATAATATATTTAAAAATAATTTATCTTTTATTTTTTTTCTACAAAACAGAATTTTGTACATGATCCACTGACGACTAAACAGTGCAGAGTTTTGGATTTGTGAATATGGATGTGACCGTGACATCTAAAAACCGACTGGCTGCTGCATCATGCTCCTCTTTCTCGGGAGAAATTTTTAGGCCTATGTACAATCTATAAACAAACAAAAAAAAAATGCACTCAGTATGCATTTGGTATTCCTGTCATGCCTGTTCTGAATCCGTTCAATAGTAGAGAGCCTCTGTGTGTTTAGGCCAAGGAGTGTGTGTATGGAGAACGCACACACACACACACACACACACACACACACACCAAAAGCTGTGGGAAGCAGGCATTTATGCTTCGAGTCTCAGCATAGCTATTATGGTTTCCATGTAGCGTGCAAAGTTCTATGTATATGTTTTGACCAGTCTTTATTTGGCATGCCTCCTCATATCAAAATGCTTGGAATTCATCTCCTCAGGACAAATAACCCATGCAAGGCTCGCTTCATAAAGCATGATATTGCTGTCAAGGACGCTGGTTTAATTTCAAATATATTGTGATAATCATCTAAACCCTCTGTTAAAGGTAAAAAGCCATTGTGAAGGATGTTTGGCATGGCGCTGTGTCGCTGATTACAATCTGTAACCATCTTGTAATGGCAGCTGTGTGGCGTTTCCACAAACATCTCACCCTCAACGTTTCTTATTGCCACCAGTTTCTGTTTCAGTTGCTTGTGAGAGTTGAACATGTGCCTCACTTTTGTCTCTATACCACAGGAAAAGAAACCTTTGCTATTTACAAATTTTTCTAAAAGAAAAAAAAAAAAGATTCTGCACTGCACTGTAGCCATAAATACAGATCTTAAAAATACTTTAAAGGGCTTTTTGGGCTTCAGTGCGTGAATGGCGCTATAATACAAAGCTGGGTCCCTCACTCAGTAGTTAATTCACACCCATCTAAATCAAGGCATATCTTATAGTATATAACATAATGTTCTGAGAGTGCTGAGAATACAATGAAATATTGTTGTCTGCATTGTTTGAGTGTACAGAGGCATTTCTCATAAAATTAAACATTTGACTTCATGGTCATGTCTTAAAGCAATAGTTTGACACTTTAGGAAATATATTGGGTTAGAGTTAGAGTGTCCGGTAAATATGAAACTACAGCCAGCAGCCAGTTAGCTTAGCTTAGCTTAGCATAACGCTTGGAAACGGCTAGCCTGGCTCTGTCCAGACGTAAAAACACGCGCCTACCTACACCTCTGAAGCTCGCTGATTAACATGATATACCTCGTTTGTTTAATCCTAACAAAAACTGAAGTGTAAAAACAACAAAAGACAATATAACACAAGATATAGCATGCTAATGAGCGAGCTTTAGCTGTGCAGATAGCTGTGTCTCTCTTTACGCTGAACTGAGCTAACTGGCTGGTAGCTATAGCCTTGCCTGGACAAACATGAGATTGGTATTAGTGATCTAACTCTGGGCAAGAAAAAGTATTTCCCCCAACATGTCAAACTATTCCTTCAAACTGTCACTGTAGCTCCATGGCAGGGTTCAGTATGCTGCATTGTGTTAACTGTGTCACTTTGTGCCAAGCAACAATATAAAAAAGCAAATTAACTTGTGTTATAACGACTTCACTGACTTCTGAAAGAAGACAGTAGACTTGCAAAACCCTAACGTTTGCATTAAGGCATCAATTTGCACAACATTACACAAATATTAGTCTTATAAAATATATTTATATTAGCTATGAGACTTGCGCATTCATCTTCACTTGAGCAACTCTGCAGACGCGTCAAGTTCGATTACCGTCTCAGTTGGACTGACTGACGCAGCTCTCGCTGCACATGCTGCACGTCTACATGTGTTGAATATGGCTCAATCAAATCGTGGCAGCTGAAGAGGAAAGAAGGATGTGAAATGGTAGGGGGCTACATTCCTCCAGTTCTCCACAGTTTTCTTTACAACTTCAAAGTATTAAAAGTTAAAGAAAAAGAAAAAAAATAAAACTAATAAGTGGATTTATGCTCCGCGGAGCTCCACAATTTCTGATCTGAGTCACACTTGGACTGTTTGCTGGTCAAGTGATCACCTGTTGTGGTGATGTTGGCTGCAATAACAAGTCCACTGTCATCTCCAGCTTGGATATTATTTGTATTTGCACAATTTCTCTTATATTTTGTCCAAATAGTTATAGTGGTTTAAGTTATTCCCTGAACACTGGTTCGCTCAAGGCCGAGAATAGCCTAAACTGACTGGTTTAGTTATTTTCTGTTAATGCATTTACTAACAGCTTCATATTATATTATTACAAAAAAAAGAAAAGCAAAAAAATGAGATTTCTTTTCTCCCTGTGAAGGAGTAGTCCCAAAGGATCTATAAATTATCCACAGCAAAACGACGGACACAAGTGTGCTGCTTTCCAAAGGGCCTTGTCAACATGAATCAAGAAGAAAAACGAGCGAGAGCACACAAACAACAAAACATTTGTGTGGTTAGTGGTTTCTTTTAAGATAGTTAGATAAGTGGCTTGTATAATGTCATTACAATATAACTGAATTTATTTACATACATATGCAAACACACCATGTGTGAGTGTAAATATGTGCATGTAGAGTAAATCTTACACCCTGTCTTTTTTTTTTTTTTTTTCTTTTTAGCAGTCTCTGGATATGGATTTCATCGCCATAAAAGTCGTCATTCGAACCTCCCTCTCCCCCCTCATCATATGCTCACATACAAACACACACATGTAAAGATTGACAAACACAAACACGCACACGCACACACCATTCTTCTTTGGGCAAGGCCCCAGAAACCAGTCTATTGGTGTTACTGTTCTTTTGTTGGATCCTCATTGACTGGATGCTAATCTCTGTTTTCTTGTGAAAAGATGCACTTGGATTTTTTTTTTTTTTTCATAGGAAAATAAAAGCTTCTCTCTTCAAGGCAAAACCGTGATTTAAAGAAAAAAAAAAAAAAAAAAAAAAAGCTTGAG
This sequence comes from Protonibea diacanthus, assembly GCA_028641955.1. Lineage (NCBI taxonomy): Eukaryota > Metazoa > Chordata > Actinopteri > Sciaenidae > Protonibea > Protonibea diacanthus. The sequence goes on along the minus strand of CM053988.1, from coordinate 15,860,536 downwards.
ATGGTGACCCAGTTGTCTGAGAAGGTTTTTTTTTTTTCATCTGCAAACCCCAGACACAAGGGCCACAGGAGCTCTGAAACCCAACCCACAGAAATCCCTCAAAGTGCTTATTGCTTCTCCATCGGCTCGCTCCTCTTTTGTTTGCAGAACACTGTTCCGACAGTGGAAGCAAAACCTTGTTTGAGAACAAAACAACCACTCCTCTCCATCACAACCATCTTTCACTTGCTCCACTGGTCATAGGGGCCCGACAGGTTTACCCTTTGCAGGTATAGACTTCTTCTCTCTGTGTGCACTGCTTGCATTCAACGTAGCAGCACCAGCGCACCTGGCACTGGCAGGGCCGGGTCACCTCCCTACTTTGAGTGTTATGGCCTCGCCCGCAGCAGATAGCGTCACAGTTCTTGTCCTTGTAGCACTTCCGGGCTGCTGTGCCCGACGAGTACTTGCTGGATCTGCAGAAACTTGGCGAGTCCTCGATGTGGAGCAAGTCCATAGTGTGAGGGATCTGATCGTTCAGGCCGGGCAGGGGCTGCGGCGGGGGCTGCTGCGGAGGCAGCTGCTGGTTTCGGCCTGTGGAGATCTCTCCCTCCCCCGTGGCTTCGTTGGTGGAGCTTCCAACCTTGACAGAAGTCTCGTAACGCTGCTTCAGCTGCTTGCCGATCTCATGGAAGGGCAGGAGCTGCCTCCAGCAGGTCTGGACAGTGCAGGAGCCGGAGACGCCGTGGCATTTGCAAGTGGTCTCTACTCCGGCCTTGATTACCTGGTTGAGAGACAATGAAATACTGTTAACTTCCACAAAACGTTAAAGGAATGTAATGAAAGCTACGTGATTTAATGAGCCTTTGTTTAGCAAGCAGCATTTCAAAGAGCCAAATTACACAAATATGCTCACATCTAGATGATTAGGGCGGAGTGCAGTGGTTTGGGGAGGAATGTAAAGGTACAACGGAAAATTATTACATTCACTACTCTTTTTGATATCACAAAAAAGGGGAAGCACTGAGGCTTTATTTAGTGCGTGTGCACTATCATAATTCTGAAGGTGAACAATATAACACTTTGTCTAAGCCTTCATGTAAAAGCGCAAAAGAATATTAGTTTGTGGGAGGATGAATTTGTTATGACTACGGATGACATTTTGATTAAACTCAATAACTGTTATTATGATAAGTGAGGGGAGGTTTTTACTAAGAGAAGTACTCTCAAATAGACAATCCATTCAGACAGCCATGGGAAAGAGGATAATATGTAGAGACTGGGCACTATTCTTGTCATTTTACTGTTATGACTGATTGATCAAACCCTAATTATGTCATAACACAGGGAATATGTAATACAAACAAACGGCTGGATGGAGAAAGAACGCTGAATAAAGCCTTCAAATCATACATGATTGCAAGTGAAACCTAGAGATCGTCAGCAAAAATTACCGCAACGCGTTATTTTAACGCTGCTTGACCTCTCAGCGGTCAGCCAAAGTTCATTTCAGCATCAACCACAATGCCAAAAGCAGTGTGTGTGTGAAAATCAATGACAATAACACATTGTCTTAGATGGGGTTTGGATAGCATGTACATTTTTTTTTTTTTTTTTTTCTCCTCAGACTGTGAAAGAGATCGGGGAACAGGAAGTGCATATTCATCACACCAGCAGGTCAAGAAAATTTGATAGGTCAGCTTTTAAATGTCGGGGGGATGCAGAGGCTAGCACATTCCAGTTTTGTCCACTGTGTGGGAATTCATCCTAAACGAATGCGGTGTACCTCACTACATGTGCAAATCACAAAAAAAGAGCAAAAACAATGTTGTAAATCTTTTATCACAAATAAAATCTCCCGTGAGATTGGATTTTGGAGAGCCAAACTGAAAAGGAAGAGCCTGCATTGGTCTTTTGGGAGAGATTTGTGTCTGCTAACATTTGGGAAGTGTGCCTCTGCTATAATTCATTTTGAAACCAAAATGAAAATGGCTACAATATGAGAAAAGCCGAGTAAAAGCAACAGATTCCAGGCCTTCAGTTTGCTTTGGCTTGATAGATTAATACCATTCCCTCTTTTTTATTTTACTATTAAAAACACTTCCAAGATGAAAAACCCATATTTGCTCACCGCAAACAATTGACGAACTGTGCCAGAGCACAAATGAGAGTGGTTGCCTATCTAATCTGGGAGAGAAAACCAAATATTGACTAATGAGCACTTTCAGATTTCACCAAATTTACAGTGGCAATTACTTTTATCAGTTTAGGTTTCTTGAAAATCGACACTATTTTTTCAGTAATTTTACTCTCCCAAGATGCCCCGTGTATAACTCTATCAGTGTCATTCATTTGTGGTGATATTAAACTTGCCTTTAGTCATTTAAACCATATATTTGGACAGTGTGTTTTGTCTTGGATAGCATTCATTTACCAGCACCGTAATGTTTAAACTCCAGCATTACAAAAGCAAAACCGTAGATATGGTCGCAGACTATATCCGGGATAAGGCACACAATGAATTGGCACTTCACTTGCTGTTTGTCTACATAATTACACAGAACTCAGACTGTATTATATTATCACAGTTTTCCCACCGTTTAACTGATTCATGTGTGCAATTAGGCACCAATTCTGTTTAAATACTGTCTGTGACTCCAAATGAACACTGACCTCCTTTCTAAGTGTTTTCTTGTTGAGCATGTCCGGGTTGGCCTCATGCGTGCAGCGCTATAACTCAAACTCTTTTCCTTGCCAATTATTTTAAATTATTACTTTAATAAAAGGCAAATTTATGACAGTTGGGTAAATATACTGCTATAAAATTATTGTGTAGTTAACTTTTGTCTTGCCTCGGAAAGTAACTCCCTAAAATTTTTCTAACATCGCTGAGTCACAAAGTCATACTTTAAAGTTTGGATAAATTATTAGCTAATAAAATACTGCAGTCAAAGTCACAGATGAGATATGATAATCAATGAAGGAGCAAATAGTTTGGGGAAACACAAGAGATTAAAGCAAGAATGCTCAGAATGGATGCAGCAAAGATATTCAGATTTTTTTGTAGGGGGTCAAATTCCACTAGACACTAGATCCTACGCTCACATAGTGTGCTTTCTGTCTGCTAAACCTTCCACGTTGTTCAAACTCTACAACCCCACATGCAAGCTCTCTGTTAAAAGAGATAACCTGAAACTGCATTAATTGATTTGTGGGCATTATCACCTCATAAAGTTGTTATGGCAACCATGTTAGCTAACATATGGTTATTTACAGACCGAGCAGACATGGAGCAACATTATGAATACAAGTCCAATACGTTTTCTTTCAGCTCTTTAGCTGTTTAACTTTGTTCACTGTCGTTTGATGGTGCTTTTTCATTGAAAATAGCTTTCATGGTTTGAAATAGCACTGACAAGAATAAAACATTAAAGTTGCGAGCTGAAAAACCAAAACAATGAGCTAAAAGACAGTTAAAAAGCTGAGGGGAAACGCAGAGTCAGCTGATAATTCTCTGTTGTTCTGTGGTGTTCCTTTCCAATCCTGCACACTTACTTTCATGCCCACGTTTGTGTTGTGCATGTCCACACGTGCACGCAGGTCCTTGTTGGAGCGTTTGCCCAGGAAGTCCTTGACAAACTTGTTGGCGTATTTCAGATTGTCTCCGCAGCCTCCCCACTGCCAAGCCTTGCGGTTCTCCAGGTCCGGGGCCTCGTCACACGTGCAGCGCTCCATGCGACCTGCGCTGCACGCTTTGGCCATCGCGTGGGTCAGGCCCGCCGAGGAGATGGCATACAAGAAGGCTGTCTCTTTAAATCCTGGAAAAGCATATTAGACAGGCAAATGAGAAGCAGGATAACAGAGCAAGTTTTAAGTACAAGGGAGTAAAATGCCCAGATGTTGCTCATTGTACAATACTGGGAGGATATCAGATTTTTTTTAAAGTTCAAATATAAAGATGAAAGCCCATACCTCTCTTTAGTATGTTGGCTCGGTGGCGCCCCTCTAAGGTGCAGTTCCATCTCTCAAAGCGGAATTGATACTGGCATTCTAAGGCGCTCATGGTGATGGCCTCTCTCAGGGTCTCCGCCACGCCCGGGTCTCGTCTGCACATCCTGCGTTGCTTCTTTTCCAGTTTGAGCCGGTCGCACAGCTTGTAGTGGGCCCTGCCCACGTTCTCCTCTGGTAGAGAGTTCAGTGGCAGGATAGACAACGGTTCATTACCTGTCAACCTAGACGGAAAAATCACAGACACACTCGGGTCAGTTAAAAACAGCGCACAGAGAGGGAGTGGATACATCTTGATAAAGGTTCCAATAAAACGCAGGATGCTGACCTTCCTGGATAAACAATGAGAGTTGCAAAGATATACTACATAAACAGCACAGGAAGCACAGCTGGGGCATATAATGCTCAAAAGTTTGGTTAATGTTCAAATGAATTCAGCTGTTCAGTGGTTAATGTTCAGGGGAATTCAACATTTGCTGGAGATTGAGATCAACCTCCAGCACAGGCGTGTCTGTGTATCGAGCAAATTCTCTGCAGAGGTGGAAGAGTTCTTTCTTTTCATAAGTTCCTGACACTGTTTTGTCCCTGTTTTGGACCTCACACAGTAACCAAGTCACAGCAGCAGCAGCCTATCGTATCAAGAATTTCAGATTGAGATTATAATTTGTATAAGTAACAAAGCATTCAGATGGTATGGGGACCCATTTTGAACAATGGCACGCAGGGAAGGTGACAGTCATACCACATGCATGTGAAACAGTAGCCAGCAGATATGTGGTTTAATATTTATATCATATCCTGAGGGGGGGGGTGTCACTCAAAGCAGCATTGTATAGATTTAAACATGATCACACGGCAGGATTTTCAGTGTCATTATAGGATCCCCATAACAAAAGTCCAGTATTCAGGATCTTAAAACTGCAAGCCATTCGAAATATAACAAGCAAGAAGTGTCAGTTCTAAACATGGTATGGAGAACATGTGGTAGACTTGCACTCCTTTCGTCAGTTTATTTAAGGGATGCGTATATAAAACACACAAAGCGGGGACTGCCACATAGCTGGCAAAACCGACGACCAGCGTTCTGAGGTTGTGATGGGGAAAGCAGAGCATTACTTTCATAAACACACACGGGGGACATGACTGTCAGCCTGTGACCATTTTGGTCACACCAACTGACAGGATTGGCACTGTAGTTGTTCATTATGTGGAATTGCTGGCCTCTTTTACACCCTTAAAGTGAAACTGAAGAATAAATGGATTTACAGAACTCACAAAAGCACAAGTCTTAAGGCCAACGTGCCTTTGGAGACAGACTTGGGACATTTAAAGGACAATTTTGTGCATTGATTGACACCTCGCCTAATACACTTGTTTTTGTCATTGACACATCAATATCACAGTATAGCCTATGGGAGTTTGTTATATTGAATCTAATGAAAGTTTTGATGTCAAATAAAACTGAAAATTTAAAAAAAATCTTTTAACTTTGACAACCAATTTGCCTTTTATGCATTTTTTTATGCATTAAGATCCCATCCCGTCTTTTTTTATATGAAGTGCACGTACTGCCACATATATATTAAACAAAGTCCAACTCTAAGACTGTGCAGAGTAACCACAGCACATGGGAAACTTGCCACACAGTTGGATTTAGCCAGGCAATGTAACAGAAATTATTGCACAATATTTTTGTAAAGGTGCAGAGCACCTGCTGAATGTCCACACCGGTTTAGTAAATGTACCAGAAGTGTTGATCGGTGATCTCCATTACTTACATTCTTGACTACATTACTATTTTCCAGAGAAGATTCTGTCACCACTCATATTCCCTTCAGCCTCTAGCAGAAGGTCACAGTAGTTCTTCAACAAGAGATTTGTTTTATTAAGTCCAATAACTGACTGAAATGTTTCCCCTTGAGTCCACAGCTTCATACCAAAGGACTTAATAGTTCACATATGCTATGCGATATTGTCTTTACAATGCATTCACAGCCCGGTTGAGTATCCGAGCAGTCAAATCAAATAGGAGGCATCAGGATTTGCTTGCAGATTGGGTCAAATGGTTTCCTTTTTACAAAGCGTGTTTGCCTTTCCTTAACTTGTCTGACAGCTATGAATTTTCAAATGGAAACCTGGCAAGCTGTGTCTTGACAGAGATTGCTCTCCCAACACACTTAGAGACTAAAAAAATGTATGGTTTGAGGCGTACAGAGAGAGAGGCATACACAATGCACGAGAACTGTGTCTGTGTGTGAATAACTAACATTTTCCTGCTATTTGTTTCATGCTTTGTTAAAATTCACTGTGCTAACAATGCCAAGGAAACATATTCAAAGTGCCAAAACAAACAATTCCAGCCGACCCAATGTGTTACATGTGACTGACAACCGTTCCACAACATTTCAGTGGCAAGCGAGCAGTCAGGGATTGAATGATGGCGCCACGTGGAGTACCTGCCTAAGTCCATTTGGAACACTGCGGGGAATTAAAAACCAGGTAAATTCATGACACATTTCAAATTTACACTACATCAGGAAGAGTTTATTAATGCATACCTCTGCAATTTAGATGTGTATTGTAACACACTACTATACACAAATGGTGGTCTTTATTTACTCAATACCACCAACATGACGTGCACATTCCTCGGTAAGACGTGCATAGTAACAACCTATCAGTGTCAAATCTTCCAAAAGCCCTCATGCCTGCCAAACCAGGAGACCACTAGAGTGACAGGCCTCAACTGCCTGTGTGACGCTTGCCTGTCTGAGACAAAAAGATGGTCTGAGCGGAGCTGGAGGGAGGCCAAAGATGACATGACACTGATCTCCGTGCTACTGCCTCTGTGGCTTTTTTACACAAAGGCATATTTCGAGTTACAAAGACGGCCCGGGGGGGGCAAAGTGTGGAGGGGAGAGATTTGAGAGCGGAGAAACACTTTACGTCTCCAGAGAAGAAACTACTGGCTCGCTCTCATGCATGTTTCCACTCTGTGGTAGACTAGAAAATAGTCAAATAGTATTACAGATGTACACTGATTCCATCTCTTCTATCTCTGTAAAATAATACAACGTAAATATAAAACGATCTATTAGTGGATTAACTTACTTGATATTTACAAGATTAAAAGCAGAGTCGATGTCAGTCGTTCCTCTTTGATTCAGGTTTGCGGGAAATTAAAGATAATATTTTCACTGGATGCAGGACAGTGACCCCCGCTATCGCACAAAAAGGTCACACATTCCAATATGGTGATCGGCAAAAACAAAAAAAAAAAAATATATCACACGGCTGTTTGCTGAAGAATGAACTCATTCAACTCACTCAGAGGGAAGGAAAGAACTGGAAAACAAGGGCAGTGGTTAAATCACAAAAATGGTTCCAAATCTGGACTTGAAGTGTTCGGTCAAACGGAAATCATTATTGTGTTTTCCCACAGCGATGACCACTTTCCTTTCACACGAGGGCTGCACTGGATCTGAGACAAAATCTATTTATTAACAACTTATTAGCCATTAATCAGTGAGTTACCAGCAATTGAAGACTGCATCAAATGATTACTTGTATTCATGGATTCATCTGCAGATCATTTTCTCCATGAATCCATTAATTGTTTGGCTTATTAAATATCAGAAGAAATGTGTTATTTTTTTGAATAAACAATGAATAAATTCATTTTCTATTCAATTAATCAACTAAGCAACATTTATAACACATAACACTACAAAGCAGAAAGGATTATTTTTCACAATTTGGCAACACAAATCTAATGTAATCTAATAACTAACCTATAAATCATAGATTTTTTTTTTATTAACCATAATAAAGCCATTAGTAACAACCTGTAAACCCTTAATAAAGGGTGCCTTATTATGAGAAGTGTAGAATAAAGTTGCTTATCATATAAGAGTTGCATTAGTTAAAGAGTAAGTGAAGCTCAGGTGTGTACACGGTATCTCCGACACACTGAATTAGAAAGTACAAACGTGTAACTGTGTTTTCACATCATGGACCATTTTCTGTAGGTGTTTTTGTTTGAGGTGTTGTTTGAGGTGTTGGCACAGCAACACCAATTACACGTGGAATATAACCCCAACATATAAAACTCATTATTATCCTACGTGAGGTGGGATTCTTGCTGATGTTTGCTCAGCTTTGCTTTTTCCACTCACACACTTGCCTCTACACACTTCTCGCAGACATCGCTGACCCACTCTCACGCTGCGCCTCCTCCGCTGTCTTTTACTTAGTAACGCTGCAGTTTGTTTAGTCCTTTCTCTCCACCTGTCAGCACCTCCCATTGCCCGTGACATTTACTTTATATACATTTTCCAATGCAGCGGGTTGAGTGAAAACGGTCCATTTCACACCGCGGAGCCTCAGAGTCGATCCCTCGAGGAAATCATTGACTAGCACTAAACTTCGCCATCATCACTCCCTCCCTGGCTTTACATTACAGTCCTGGAAGTGACCCTCAGCTGGTAATTCTGCTCATTCTTCACTGGTTTGGTATGTAAATAGTTAAGAGAGTGCAATAAAACCTAAACTCTTAGATAGTGGAAAGCACATTATCTGTGTTACTCGGCCTAATTGAAATGAATGCTCTGTGTATAGGGTGCAGACACGTATAGCTTCGTAACTGCTGGTGTTATTCATATACTCACACAGACATAAGTAAACAAAGACAGCTCAGTCCATGTGGTATAGATTAATCTCAGGACGGTAAAGCAGTCCATACAGCATACTTTGCTGTATAATATTAGATCTAGTGTTGACGTAGTGTCGCAGTACAGCAGTATTGACAATATTTGTGATGTTTAAAAAAGAAATGTATATATTATGTTAACAATACACATAGGATAATATGTGATAAATAATCCAGAACGTCTTGGATCTTTTCCATCTCTTTCCGTTCCCACTGCGACCCCCCCAGTCAACATACTAAAACAGTATGAATTTCACCCCCAGAATTTTTTTTTTTCCCAAATTTTTCAAATATTCTATTCAAATTTCATGAATTTTTTGTGGAGGCCACGATAATCGTGCAGTGAAAATCTGATATTGTGACAGCCCTACGCTCAAACGACTTGATTAATTCCACTCCCAACTTTTAAAATGTAAGGATTTGCCGCTATCCTGGAGCTGTGGGGAAAGTATGAGAGTAATTTTTCAGGATTCTTACCTAATACCTAACCTAATACCTAAGAAATAATAAACATATCAGCCAATATATGTCTGAGGTCATTTAGAAACTATGTTACCATTATATAGTTTGTCCAACATTGTTTTTCAGCTGTAAACGGCCCCTCATTGTATACCTACATTAGGTCAGTCTCAAAAGCTAGATTCTCAGAAGTACCGGTCGGCTCGGCTGCACTAGTTAGATGTTTTTTCACAACAACACTGACACTGACATTTTGTAAACGTGTAACATTAACAATACCTACAATAATGTCATGATCAATACTCCAGTGTTTCCACAGGGAAGGCGTTCGACTGCTGAATTGTAAAATTCTGAAACAACAAATTACCAAACAGTTATTTTTTCAAATGTGGAAATAAGAATGAAAACAGCAAAGCGGAGAAGTGTTTTGCAGATTTTCAACCCGTCTCTGTTTATTATCTCCGCTCCACAGGACGAACAGGTGCTGGCTACGTTTGTGTGTATAGTTACCATATACATGTGTGTGCGTGCATATGGGCTCTTACTACCTTAAGTCAACACCTGCAATATTCAGTCGTGGCTGAACGCGCCCGGGCAGAAAAAGCACAAAAGCCACAGTTTCTCCATCAGCCTGAACTTGCAGGTTGTGTGGTCTGGTGTCTCCTAGATCACAACTAACCCACCCCCCTCCTGCTTCTCCTCCTTTTTTCCCTCTTCTGCAAACTTCCCCTATTCCCACTGGTCAATTACTCTAAACGAATGCCAATCATTCCACCCAGCTGTTGGCTCAAAACAAAGCCCCCTCTAGACAAAACCACCGCTGTCTACGGATCTAACTTACACAAGACAATGACAGACATGAACATGTGTCCTGGAACAGTTTGGCTGTCATGAAGACAAACTACTGTACTCACCTGAGATTAATCTGTACATATTTTAAAACATTTGACACTGAGTTTTTGTAGGAAATTAAACTCGCCAGTGCTGATCTCCTTTTCTCTCTTTCACTTTTTCCTCCTGCCTTTCGCAGTGTTTTAAAATGCTCCTTTTGGGGGGGAAAAAGTGTGTGCTTTTCTCAGAAATGTTGGATGAACTTCAGACCACCCTGCCCAAGTCCCATCTGGTGTATCACAGCCCAGGCCATGCCAGAGGTTGTAGGAATGTGAGTGTGTGTGGTGTTTTCCCTCTGGCCCACTCTAACTATGGCTGACAATGTGCTCCAAAGCTTAAACGTGAATAATTGAAGAAACCATGAATCAGTGTCGAATGACTCTCTGGTACAGGGAGTCTCCAGGCTATTGTCCACCTCCAAGAAGTTTATACGAGATGAAATCCTGCACTGAATTCAGACATTTTCTCTCTGACAGCCACCGTTGACACCGTTCATGGAGTCATTAAAACCAGAAATAGGGGAAAGAGTAAACGGTTATGTATAAGGCTAAGATAAGATTAGAAAGCACTGGCTGTTGTGACTACTCCTAACAAGCTGTGACTGACACAGTACAGTAACATGACAAAACGACTTTGAAAATAAAGTAGTACTGGCCTAAGACTTAGTAAGTCATTATAAGTTGAGTAATGAGCTTCTCTGCGTAGCGAGGATGTCATGCAACATCTCAAAGCCCTGCTATTCACAATGCGAGGGGGGAAAAGTCCGCTATCTTGTATGACTTAACAGGATATGACCAAACGTTATATCATCTGCTGTCCCTTCTGGTCATTTACAACCCACACAGGCCGTGCCAGACTACTCCCACTAATTGACTGATCAGGTCAAGTTCCCGTACATGTACTCTCCTGACATTTTAACAGCGAATGACACGTTGCATTAGGCGTTTTTTTTCATTGAGTCAGTGCATTCGCTCTTTTCCACACCGAACGTGGCACGAGAAAGATATCTTTCTTTTTCAGCTCGTAGGGGAAAAGAAAGGAAAGTTATTGTTCAACCTAATTTTTTAATCCACAGCCGTGAATGTGAGCGCTAGTAGCTGAGCAGCAGGACTGCAGGACCTGGGTTTGGGAATGGGAGTGTGGGGCATGGTAAGAGGTTTAACTGCTATGTGAGAACTCAAGGCTTCTAAGGTCAGCAGCTCAGTTATAGTCACTGTGTGACTGGCACAGATTGGGCGCGCAGCGGTGTCCACATGACTCCCCTGTTCTAGCCTACACCATGGCACAGAGCAGCCCTGTACCAGCGCACCGACGCACCAAACACATTCAGGCACACATACTGTACTCGGCTTCTCACCGATTCGCACATGACTACGGTTTGTTTGGTGAGAGAGCAAAAACAGTTTGACTATAATAAACCCTGGTGCAATTCTATGGAGCAGATATTTAAAATTGTTCAGAGGCTGGAAATGTTGGGTTTGTTCATTCCTGTCACACTGGGCAAAAGCACTCCTGTGAATAAACCGAGCATTCAAGCAAGTCAAACCACAAAATCCAAAACAAAACAGTAGCTGTTTTGAGTCACTCATGGTTCAGTAAGTACTGTAAGTAAGTGCTGAGTTCATTAACAGTTAGTGAGTCTCACTACAGGAAGATTGTTGTTGTTTTTTTTCCACAGGACACACGCAAAAACTGAAAACGCAACGTGCTGTTTTTAATCTGCTGCGTTATATATTAAAAACACTTCCTGTGCCTCGCCTGACAAATACTCCTCAGTATCATGAGCCTCTCTACACGTCCGCACAGCTCATTTATCGCCTGGAGTGCGAAAGTCTGACTCTTGACAACTGACTGCTGATTAAACCAGCGGTAACCAATTGAAAGGCATGCAAATGAGCCATTTCCAATGGGAAACAAAAACTCCTCCGGGGGTTAATCACAGCAGAAAACATTTGCCATGCCTAGGCCCATTCATGTCAGTGTATGTCTGACTGTGTCCATACACAAACTAATGCTCAGGCTTTATGGATAAATATGCCTTTTGGGGCAAACCTTAGTCTATGTAATAACACCCATTTGGCAAACACACATATTTAAGTGGAGTGTTTGAGTGCATGTCAGGTCAGGCTTCTATAGGGTTGTGTTTATACAAAATGATAACGTGCGGGGAAAGTCTAACGCTCTGGTTTTGAAAAGGTACAGTCAACTTTGTTTAGTCCTTTATGAATCTTTTCAACAGGTGCGTAGCATATGATGTTATATTGGCTGCAGTGGAAAGACAAGTTTTAAATTTTGACATTTACATTAAAAAAAAAAAATCAAAGTTGGGACATGGGAAATGCACTGATATTCTCTAGAAGACCGAAGCCTTAAGTGAGGGTTTGTCAATCTGCTAATCTTGGCACATGTGAAGTGCCATGTCTCTTCTATCCCCACAAACCAGGCAGAGAAAAACTCCTGCGGTCAAGGATGGAAAACACAGGACATAGCGGTCACACTAACTAGCATCATCTCATCAATGCCTGACCACTAAAAGGATCTCGAGTCTATATTAGTTTTCCTGTTTTGCAAATTGCCCATGTCTCCAGCTCCATCTGCAAAGATCATCATGCGTGTACAGTTTTACCAACAAGAGTTTCCTTCCCCTATCTTCTGACTATCCACCAATGACGCGCACGGCTGGCTGGTGGGATAGTCCTTTTTAAAATCAAATATGTCTTAGCTGCGGTCTCTCCGGCATGCTGATGGCACCAGAACTGTAAGTCAGATGTGTGCACGTCAAAAACACATTTTAAAAGCCTCACCAAACCATGTAATCTTCAGAAATATTCAGAAAAACCAGGTTATTATACAGCATGAGCCTCATAACAACCCACTACAGACACCGCTGAAACCTCCATAACAAAGATGTGTACCACTCTGCAATTTTTGATGATTCAACCTGCAAAATAAACAGCAACACCGTGCATTACTTAGTTCAGAGAATACATCATGTTCAGTGCAGAGAGGTGAATTTCTGCTCTGTAAGCTGAATTTGAAAGACACTTCGTACATGTCATGCAGGTTGACCACAGCTAAGCATACGTAGAGCTATTTTTCTTTCCTGAATTATTTTTACACAGACTTGGCTGCCTTTACGTTTGATGTTTTCACATTTCATTTCCCACTCTCCTACTGTTACACAAAAAGGTTACAAAGTGCTGATTGAGGACTGATCCTGCACTCTCAGAAGGCGCTGCACCACCCTGTGGCATCCACGGGCATAGCAGGACCTTCATCAGGGATGTTATAGAGCAGAGAGCACTCAAAGCAAAGCGCGGCTTAGCTCAAATCCGGATGTATCAAACAGAAATATAAAGAAAACAAAGCTCTCTCTTTTCAGAGGCCATGCAGTCTGTTATCTAAGCCTCCAGGTTTGCGTGATCTCACCACGTTACATGGTCACAGTGCCGGTGCTGAGAGAATCCTATCTTCTTGGCTCACAGTAAAGTGATACCCTTTGAGGTGTGGCTATAGCCACAGGATATCCTATGAAGTTGGGAAATCCCTCTATCAATGTTGCTCCCCGCCCTGCTGCACGTCAGGGCTAATCAGTCCTTAAGGCCTGGTAATGAGACGCCCGCCACCACTGTCTGCCAGGCAACGCCAGCCTGAGCCCACACTAACTCTGCTGCTCCTAATGAGTGGTAATCACCCAGCAGCTCCCCACAAACCACTGCAGGGATGCCGGCACGCACATGAGGCAGGCAAAACCAGCAGACAGGAGGGGGAGAGAGAGGAGGCAACCGAAGGAAATGTTTACATGGAGCAGCTTAAAAAACAACTTGTAACATTTCTGTGCTGAAGAAATGAGGCTCCTTAAACTTTAAAACGCACTGCTGTTTGATACACACCAGGAACTAATTCAGCACAGTGATAAAAAGCTTTTACAGCTGCAAACTCCAAAAAAAAAAAAAAAAAAATCACTCCTCCTCAGTAAATTTACACACATCCCATTTGTTATCCTGTTGTTTTTGGCATGCTGCCTCACTTAATGGAGCGCTGAAAACAATGATACCATCTGAGAGGGCATCAGCTCAGCTACGGGAACCAACTGATGATAGAGTGTTTAAGGATATATTTCAGTAATTAAACAGCAAGCAATAGCGACCACTATATTTGCTTCTTCCGGATGCTGCGGTGCCTCTGCGATTGGTAAATCCCAGTTGCATGACTGTGGGCAGCCTTCCTGTATATGTCGCACATGAACTAAATAAAAAACAAACTCTTGACTCAGTGTTAGGACTTGCATTCAGCACAGTTTACAAGACCACAGAATGACATGCCTTTTACCAAAACTCAAATTTAAACCGACAGAGACGTCGCAGAGAGCGCTCTGAGCCCCGATGGGGTCAACTGAGCAAACAAATCACTTCCTTCTCTCACAGTTTACACAATATCTCATCAAGGTGCTGTGACCCATTAAGTCAGGTAACGAAAGCTTGGCGTGCATCTCCCGATTCAAACTCTAATGATAACGGATTTAGCAGAACCAGCACCTGCCACAACAGGCTGAGGGAAAGAAAATGAGTACTCACATTCTTGTGGCAAAGGATGACAATTTAAGCGGGTGCTTGACTACGCCAGGAATCCCACCCCACCCTCAGCTGCGCAGACTATGGGCAGGAGAGATTGTGTTTATGTTACACTTACGCTCCACCGCACTCTGGAAATTGGGTATGCAACATTGACCCTCTATTTTGAGTAAATCAGTACTCAAGAGGCCCTAGGATGCCTCGTGCTCATGGAATATTTATTTGAACAGGTTTGTGTTAGCATGTTCCACAGTCGAAGTCGAGCAGGATTGTGGCGGAGTGTCACCGGTGTCGAGTTTCTGGGAAGTTGGCCACGGGGCAGTCACATTTTGTATCTGTGTCACCTGTGCAGGCTCTTTCAGTATGCTTCATGTTCCTCAGCTGCAGGGCTAAATCATTCACTGACACTCATTCATATTCCCTCCTCACCGGGCCACGGAATAATAAATCTGGAGTATCGTAATACCACATGTCTCTCTGCACTACACAGGCCACAGATAGAGAACAGACTGACAGAGGGAATTGAAAACAAGTGCTAACTGAATAAGTAAATATGCATTACCATTAGGACCATTAAGGCTGATGTGAGTGCCAATTTGGCACGTCAGCCTTGATACATACTGCCTGCCAAGGGCGACACTGCTTACAGGGAGGGAGGCAGAAACAGAGAGCGGGGTTACATTTGTCCTTCTAATGCAACTTTAGAGCTGAAACCAAAGACAGAGACAGAGAAAGTTCTTGAAACGTGCACGAGCATTACAGATGATGACGTTTTTACTGAGAAGGGCTGAGATATTTCCATCATACAGAACTATTATAGGTGCCGTATGGCATGTTTGCATCACTCACATGAGCACCGACACTTGAAAACGTGAAAGACGTGAAAAACTGAGTAAAATTCAACATCGAGGTTTATAAAATGAATCAGTACTTTCAAATTTGCTGTTACTTTTCTACTTTTCCTTAGATTTGTTGGTACGACAACACACCTTATGAAGGACAGCGATCCATCCAGGAGAAGGTAACTTCAACAGGTCTAACACACCAGTCTGACGGGCCCTTAGGGGACACTTCCTGTGCTCTCTTGCAAATTCACAACAGTTCCCAGATCACCTAACACTCCTGGATCCTGCACAACACCCATACCTACCATAAATTTGACTCTGCTGGAAAGGCTTCAAGTGTCATCACTCCACGGTCTATACAGCCATTTGTCTCTGTGCGGGTCTGCACTGTTTACAGCCAGCGGGAGCACTAACAACACCCATCAGTGCAGATATTTGTAGATATTACGGAAAAGCAATGAGAACTTGTCAAGCCGTCGCCTTGACGGTTTTTAAAAAGGTACATTTTGTCCTGTTAATTTCCAAAGATTGCGTGTCAGCGTGTCAGTTTGGGGACTTCTTTTTCTTTTCTCTTTTTTTTGGTACAAAATCTTCAGTTCCAGGTGAAACATGGCTGCTCTACCACCTGACACGCTGACCTCATTTGAATGACCTTGGCTTCCCTACAGGCGTAAATGTTCTTCTGTGACTAAGACAGAAAAGAAAACTTGAGAGGGCAGCTCAATGTGAGCTACACAAACTGGAGTAGCCACTCTGAAAGTGGAGGTCATAGTGGGCTACACCTAAAATCCAAGGCGTTCCCTGGGAATGACTTACTTTGAAATATACACCCTTGTGCTCTTTCTAAATTAAACATTATTGTGTTTATGACATGATTCATGAAACGCTAGATTTTTCAGATTGATTTCCTAACACGTGTTCCAAGTGTTTTTTAAAGTTGATGGAGGCAGCAGAAAAAAAAAAAACCCTGCCAGAGTTGTGTGATGTTTATGCTGGATGGGGGAATTTTCTGTGCAAGCTGAGCAGACGTTTCGGCCACCAGTTCAGTCAGTCAGATTGCTTTATTGTTACCAGCTGTTGAGTCTGAGGCATATACACTCACCTTTCGCTTCGCGGCTGTTTTCAGAGTCGACTAAGGATATGATTTTACAAGTGTTTCAGCAAAATAATCACCAGACCGCTACCTGCCATTCAAACGTGCCAGGGGTTACTTTACAGTGGGCGCTGGCTCAATTGTCAGAGAAAGAATGGGGGGTGAACTCTCCAACATTACTCCAAGGCTGCGTGCATCTACTTACAGCTGTTATTTATGGGCTAAATTACTCACTGGCCCTGCTTATAACAAATTAACTGTCTGTAGCTTCACTGGGGCCAAATCCCGTGCAGACAACCTGCTGCAGCCACCAGCTGTGAGGCCGCTGAGCGCTGCGCAACCGCGGCCAAATGACACCTCACTGACCCGCAGATATTCAATACAACTCGTATAACAAATTTAAAAAAAAAATGAATTTGTTGCAGTCTAAACTTCTTTTAAACAAAGTTTTAAGTGAGTTTAAAAAAGAGAGGAGGCGAAATAAAAAAGAAAGTTGTTACCTGCTTTGTATTTCAGGAACCAATCAAATCAATGAAAGCAGCATCATGGACATACACTGTATGTCTGTCAGTCCTTACCCGAAATACGCTGTGGTTGGTCCAGGCAAGTTGAGAAGATACACTATAACTGTGAACGATAACCATCCCAGGAGTAGGTGTCCATCCAGCATTTTGCTGCGGCTCCAGGGCAGATCATTTCGTTTCTCCTGAGTAGCTGTGTAAAATCCCTTGTTGAACGTTCAACACTTCTTATACAGAGAGGAGCTGCGCTGCGCTCCTCCCATCAGCGGAGAGAGAGGGGGGAGAGGAGAGAGAGAGAGAGACAGAGAGAGAGAGAGAGAGAGAGAGAGAGAGAGAGAGTAATATGGCAATACATACAGAGAGCTGAACTCTCAGTTGTCTTCATTTATGATTGGAGAGACAGTTTCTCCACTGTTCAGCCAGTGTTTGTACAGACTGAGGTCAGTCTGAGCTGCCCTGTATACGATCAAATGCTTGTTTACCTCCGGTCAGTCGCGATTTATTTCTAGAATGGCAAACTCTGATTTTGTATAATACAGCACAATAATAAAAAAAAGTCCACATAAAGCACTGTTTAGTGTTTGAAGTCCATATTGGTTAACAAAAAAAAAAAAAGAAAGATATTGATGTTGCAGCTGGACTTTGTATTTCAAAGTGGTCCGTGTTTGTGCAGTGGTGTAAAGTGACTAAGTGTGTTTACTCCACAAGTATTCCACTTAGGTACAGTTTTGATAGATGACAAACAAGGGACTTACCAGAAGGGATAGTTCATCTGCTAAGGAAGATGGTGTGATGTGACTGAAAGTTCCAGAGCAGCAATTTTAACACAAGTGGACCTGATTGTTGAAACTGTTGTTTCCACCAAACCAAGACTGAACTTTGAATCTGAAGTTTTCTTTCCACGTTACACTTCGTACTTCTATTTCACAACTGTTCAGAGGCAAATATTGTACTCTTTTTACTCCGTGACATTTATGCAACAGCTGGAGTTACTGCTCATTTTGCAGCTACACAGGAAACATGTGATGGGCTTATAAAATATGATGCATTTTGTTAGACTGTCAAACTGTATTAAGAAGTCGAAATGAGCTCCTACCTGAGCCAAATGTGTTCACTCACAAGAGCCCACCACTGCTTTGTGTGCATTGCATGGAAAGATTTACTCCACACTGGCTTTGCAGCATTTCACTCATACGCCCCATATGTATCATCATACCTGTGTTGATTTAGTCAAAAAAAGACATCATATATGCAACAGGAAAGGCTCCCTGTTTTAGTAAGTTTTTGGTTAAAGATTGCCTGTTGAAGTTAAATATCAGTCTGGTCTTGCCTCTTGCGAGACACAGCCATCAGTTCTCCTAAACCGCTGAGGTGAGTTCATCGGCAGTTCACAAAAGCAAGAAAGCAAATTTGTCCGCAAATATAACTGCAGGCGATTTCACAAGAGCTGAAGACAAAACCTTTAATCACTTTGCAAAATATCATATTGAGCACCATAAATCAATTGGCAAACTATCAATCATCCTGGCAAGTAATGTGAACCCTTTGGCAGGCCTGCTCATGAAAAATATTTACTCTTCCTACGCATTTGATTGCATAAGATTTGGAGATTACCAAAACGTTTAGTTATTGTCACAGAAGACCTCTTCTAACATGCAAACACTATTGACACACCTGTACTAGAAAATTAGATGTATTTAAAATACATACATGGACATATAACGCAGCAAAGCTTTATTTAATAAACAGCGGATTCTTAATTAAAGCACTATTGATGACATTATTTGTTTTTTCATTTTAATGTGTTTAATTTCAGACTTAGATGGTTAAATGACAGTAATTCCACCAGCATGACAGCAATATTTACAGGCTTATTCTCAAGCATGTCAGTCATAATGAGTAAGGAGCAGATTTGTTGACTAAGTTGACCTCTTGATTTGTAAATAATATCTACAGGCTGTTTGCCAGTTGAGAATGTCTTCAGTCAGGGACAACCCTACTTAACTCCTGTGTAAACACCTTTCAGTGGCTCAGCTACCACCTGACATCTTTTGTGTCCACACACACCTTGATTTCTGGCACATAAAGAGAGAGAGGTATCTGAACTTGGGAAGGGTCCAGGTTTTCTCAGCTACACCTGGAGAGCGCTCCTGCCAGGATTCGGGATGAAGTCTATTCATTTCCAATCTCGAACAATATCCAGCCCGTTCACCGCAGATCACAAACAGCCCCAGATGGGCCAAGTTTGCTTCACAGAGCCAAGTTTCTGCTTACTGTGTGTAAACATAATAGCGCCTCAAATGAGAGCTAAAAGTGAGCAAACTTGATAATTAAGGTTGCGTGTTTCACATGATATTAAATCTCTCATGATTGCTCCTGTCAACAGATCGCCACTTATTCAGGGATCGTTTATAAGAGAGAGAGAGAGTATGATTGAACATGGCAGGATGATTTGATGCATTGTGGAGGCTGTTTTTAAAGAAAATGTTTGACATTTTGGGTAATACACTACAGTAAGATGCCACTAAAACATTTATTTGTTGAATATAAGGCTACAGCCAGCGTGATGGGGTTTTATGACGGGAAGATATGACTACTTCTGTTTGGGTGCAGTGACTCCAGGTGAAGTCTTGTAGTGATTAAACAGATTGAAGTGATATCACATTAATTAGTGAGCTGTTGATAGGCAGGTCTTGTTACCTTCAGACAGCCAGGCTAGTTTTCCAGTGTCGAGAAGCCGAAGCTTCATATTTAACATTGACACACAAGAGTGCTGTCAATCTTCTCATCTAATTTTCAGAAAGAAAGCGAATTATGTGCATTCATTCATTCTACATGTGTAGGCTGTAAAGTTATGTTATATTATGTTACGTTATGTTACGTTACGCTGTGTTACGTTACGCTGTGTTACGTTACGCTGTGTTACGTTACGCTGTGTTACGTTACGCTGTGTTACCACTGTGTAACTGCTGTGTTACGTTACGCTGTGATACATTACGCTGTGATACGTTACGCTGTGTTACGTTACGCTGTGTTACGTTACACTGTGTGTACACATATGTTATGTTACGTTATACGTCATATGTTACATTACGTCACATTACGCTCTGTTACGCCATGCTGTGTTGCATTACGTTCTGCGTTACGATAGGATACGTTATGTTACGTTACAAATGCAAATTAATATTTTTACATTTCCATTTTTGTATGGACAAACAAAATATAGCTCTAGCTTTAAAGGTAGGAGCACTCTTAACTTTAATTTTACATTTAAACAAAATGCTGAATTGCTGTTTTCACACAAGATGATAGACATATAGCTGTGTAACTGGGCTAGTCCAAACAGTAAGAGCTAAAACTGTAAGGGGGTATTTGCGATGCGCATGATTTCACTTTTAACTCATGCTCAATATCATTTGAGAATTCACACAGGTGAGCACGCAAAGTAGAGGAATGCACTCTTTTTTTTTTACATTATCAACTTGTCAGTCACTCTGAAAGGTTATTCAAAAGCCTATAGGCCCCCAGTAAGGGCCCTGCTTCTTAATAAC
Organism: Protonibea diacanthus; assembly: GCA_028641955.1. Lineage (NCBI taxonomy): Eukaryota > Metazoa > Chordata > Actinopteri > Sciaenidae > Protonibea > Protonibea diacanthus. Next base: position 15,839,907 of record CM053988.1, on the reverse strand, counting down.
ACCTGGTTTTAAGGAGATCAGCGGGAGGGTTTGTCAGTACATGACAAGAATGGACACTAATCCCAAGCAATACCCACTGGTCCTGCATGTCTCTTGAGTGGGATAATTGATTCCCACACCCTTCTTAAAACACACTCGCCCCCTCTTCTCAGACTCGGCTACCAAGAAAACAGAGCTTGTTTCATTCTGGTGTCGAGGGAACATAGCCATGAGGACAAAAGTGTGTAGGGGTTTTTTTACCAGGGCTCCTACGAGGATTGAACCGAGGGCTGTCATAAGTGTTGTAGGTGGTAGCAGAAATTTGTTTGGTAATGGACACTAATCTCTTTAGGCTGTCAGGAAATTTTTCTCTCCCTGCCGTTGAAGATACTGCCTTACCTTCGTCCACCTTCTCTCTCAGAAGCTAACACGCATACATAAATGAAGAAAACGCATTATAGATGTGAATATCGTTGATCCTTCTGAAAACAGTCATATCTGATACCCATGAGAAAGTCACCCTTAAGTAACGGCGCAAAAAAAATCAACTTTGTTTCGGCTCCAAGTGTGACTAGAATACTCCGTTCAGATTAGAGTGTTACATTTCTTTGCAATTACAATGAGGTTCCTCCGGGCATTGAGGTTAGTCTGTGCACCGACTATTCAAATGAGATGGAATGTGCTATGGGATGTTGATGGAGTTTGAGGTATTTCCTTGAAAGGAACAATCTTCTAAAATGCATTTCAATTGACAGTATATATTTTTGATATACACCGTGTGCAAGGCATCTGCTGCACGTCCGTTTCATTTAGACAAATAAAGAAATCTGGAAAGATGTCGGTAATTAATATAATGCAAGACAGACTGTGTAAAGTTAGCATAAAATATGGTATCATATTCTATTTAAAAAAAGTCATTTTGAGTAAAGAGCAAAGATTCGATTCCTCCTCCCTTTCCTCAGACTTATGTATTAGCCTTGGTCTGACCTTGTCTTGATATCACATCCCTGGAGAGGAATGTAAATCGTATCCGTCCAATCCCAACCCAGTTACCACCAAACTCCTCGTTCTCACCACCCCTACTCCGCTGCAGGGCCACATGATCTTTTCCATGTACCAGACATAATTTGTGGCTTAGGTTTGGAGGCTGACGGTGCGTCTGCGCCACTCTGCTGTTTCAGGCGTCGGGTGCACCGTGTGCAGCAGTTCTCAGGATTCAGGAAAAGTCCGTCCTCAGGGGCTAGAGAGGTAGCTGTTGTTTTTGAAACCCCAGTAAAAGCACTGTCAACCTCCTGCGTTGACTTGATAGCATCCCAGAGAGAAAACAAACCAGATACAGCTAATGAATACATTTTAAAGGAGGTTAAATGAGAGCAAGGAGCAAAGAATCCAAATATCCAACAAAGAAGTAACTAAATTAAGAAAAGATGCCACTTAAAAGATGTCTTCAAAGCTTAAACGGTTACAGAGTTTCTGCTGAATACTCTCCTGGATTTACTTTATGTGCAGAAAGCAAAACAGTAGCTGCAGTTTGAAGAAGGAGCACCTTACTATCAAAAAACACCGTAGTGGAACTTAATCCTAGTGCTTCGTTTGTGGCATGTAGCCTATGGTCCATGCACATTTTCTAGTGAAGTGTTATGACACACTTGAGCCAAATTGTATGTGAGCATGTGGCGGCTTGTCCGTTCTTGAAAGTGTTTAAGTAGGCACATCTAAGCTGCTGCTGGTGGTGGTGCTGCTGCTGCTATGTAGCAGTGGGAGGAATACCTTTAATGCAAGGTGAAATGGTTGCACTGCAGTAAAGCTCCAAAAGTGAACACCTAACTTTAGTTTTGGTTCATTTTATTAACATTCTCATCTCATTGGCTGCCAAGAGCTTTGCTCATTCAAGCATTAATTACATTTCCTGTCTTGCAAACAGTGACATTAATATCAAACCACAGTCTACTAGGTTTTGTATTGCTAAAGCTGCATGATACAACCGACACTTTGGTTTCCCAGCAACCTGTGAAACACCCTGCTTGAATGGTGTTTACAGAATCGCAATTTTCTATTTGCCCTTGAACAAACACGGCCATTCATCCAGGTTCACTTCGTCTCACTGGAGAAAGCATCTACAATGACACAACACAGTCTCAACAGTAAAAGTAGTGACATGTGAAGAGTTCGAGCCAGGAAAGTACAGGTTGCTGTACGAAGGCAGACGATATGGTAGATGCATAGTGAATGGGTTGTGCTCTTGACCAGCAGGTGGTGTTGATGGAATGGTATGATCTGCTTTACTTAGCGTTAATGAAACAAGACAGAGTCCAGCTGAGCAGCTGCAGTCGGTGCAGCCTCCCTCGCAGCTGATTGCGACCTGGGATGACCCAGAGAAAAGTGTCATTGTGTGGAAAAGACCAAGAGAAGAAGAAGAGACTGAAGGAAGGTGGAGAAATAGAGCCGTACACCCTCTCTCCGAGCAGTTGATAGAAAACATTGCACCCTGATATGACACGCAGGGCTGTTCTTGTAATTAAAACTGCATATTCTCTTCTTGTTTTCTGGCCTCCAAAGCTTCAAAATGTGTGACCTCAGTGCAAACACAACTATCTGAGTCCCTCTGAGGAAAAACCTTGTGACCAAAGACTCCCACCACAGACTGTTTAAGACTTCAGTTACAAACAAAATGAGACTTAACAGGCTACACATGCAGGCAGACAGAATGATTTTAGGCCTTCAGGTGCATCTGATTGCTTCTCATGACTCCTTCTTTAAACTGAATGATTAAAACCAAACCAGACATCTGTTTTATTGCTTTTAGATCTTACAGCTGCTTTTGATACAGTTGACCACTTGATTTTAACTGAAGTCTTAAGTACTGGGTACATACAATGGGTACTGTTTTAGATGTGTTTTGCCCCTACATCTTTGAAAGGACATTCGTGTGACTAGACAAGACTGTAAATCATCAGTTACCCTCATGGAGTACCACAGGGTTCAGCCCTCGGTCCTTTACTGTTCTTTATCTACTATACTGTTTATACATCTATTTTCATGCAGATATGCAGCATTATATACTTCTCTTTTGATATGAATGAATCACACAACATCTTTCAATTACACTCTGATAAATGAAGAGTTGTCATCAAATGTCCAAACTCGCCACTTGGTTAAGATGCTCACATAAAGTCTTTAAAGATGAAGACTTATCGGCAAAATCTCAGAGTCACATTTGACAACAGTCTCTCTAAGCCCCTTGAACATCATCATTGTGTGACATCTGTTGTGCAGTCTTGCATCCAAGCATTTCTAAAATGCAATCATGTCTATCTGCAAAACACTTTTTATGATGGTGAGGAAAAGCAGCTGAGCAGCTATAGCTGAACTGAAGAGCAGCTCAAAAGTAACACATCTGACCACAGAGACTACAAAGACAGTTTATATTAAGATTTGAAAGTTGTTTCCCATGATTTGTCTTATCAGAAGCCTTTTTACACCCTATATCGCCGAGAAGCGGGTAGGCGAGATAGGGACGTCAACGCCTGTGGTAATGCCCATCCTGAAGATAAAGTCAAAGCTGAGGCAGACCGTTTTGCTTTGTTTCCCATGTCTGGAGACCAACGGGGAAGAACAAGGGAAAGTTGTTTCCAGGTGTGAGCTCGTGGGGTGTGTCACAACTTATTGAGGCACAACCCTCCTCCCTTTCCCTTGGAAGGGTTGTGACTCAAACAGAATTACACAAGAGGTCTTGGTCTGCTTTTAGTCATCTTCTCTCTGTCTCTTACTGAACATCTGAGCTTGTTAATCAACTACAGACAGAAAGAGCATTTGGCAACACAACACAACAGATTTGGAAGTGGATAATAAATTCTATCAACTGAGATTGCTTTCTTTCATGGTTGCTTGAACTATACATCATCAAAACACTGAATCAAACTTCAATCAAACCAGGTCCCTTTCTAGATAATCCACCATAGGACAGTCTGTCTTCTTGAGATGCACTAATCCTGCCACTTAAAATATAAACATAATTTTACGATATCTGTTCTGTAATCTGTTGCAACTGAATTAATATTGATTACTGTTAAAAACAAAATAAAAATTTAATTGGTCTGTGTGTTTGTTTACTTGTGTATTTATTAGTTTTTGTGTATTTTATTCTATATATGTATATAAGTACACATGTGTATCTTCTCTCTGTCTATACATATATATATATATATATATATATATATATATATATATATATATATATATATATATATATATATTTGTATACATTTTGTATGGACCACATGTGCTTCCAATTGAGATGTTATACTTCAGCAGTGACAATAGATATTGTAATTCCATTACAATGCTGACATCTAGTGGTGCTGTCACATTTGTACAAAACAAAGATCATTATGTACAGAAGCTGTTTAATCAAATGTTCTTTATGAATCTTATTAACACACTTCAGTGCTCAAATGAGCATTAACAGCTTTGTGGCACATCAGGAAAATATTCATGGAAAAGTGAGTGAAGTAATGAAAATGTGATTAGTTCAATATTTTTGTATTGCATGATGTTAGTGTAACTGTGTTATGTCAAACGGTGGGAGTCTGACTGAGGCCTATGATGCAGAGCAATGACAAGACTCACTTGTCGGACATTACTCGCGGGTAACAGCACTTTGCTAAATGACATCATCATCACAGTGAGGTCACCGTGGGCACGCAGAGGTGCCATGATGTCCTTCTGTTTGTGCGGGGGAAAACCTGAACGGATGGACTGCAGAGACAGAGTTGGTGTGGGAAATGTGTTCATGCAGAACCAGTTTACAGTTTTCTGAATAGATTACTTTGGAAAAGTGCATTACCTGTGTGACCACTTCATGTAAAACAACACTATGGATTTTTATGGCATGTAGACGTTGTGCTTTACACTCTTAATAATTGAACTATATGATCTACATTCAGTTTCCATAAGCTTAACAGGCATCACATTTTTCTCATGCATTTAACACTCTCGCTGACTTGGCCTCTGCGTCAGCGCTGACAGCTACTGGGGAAGAAAACAGGCCCAGTTCATAGCTGCTTTAACTTCCAGATTTCCCCCTCTGCAGCTGCACAAACCCCTCGGCTCCTCACTGCAGCCCTACTATATATAGAGAAGTTTTGTCATGAGTGAAAATTGTTGAATTACTCCACATTACAGATTAAATATTTACTTCATGATAATGGTTATGATTAATATTAGTAGTGTAGCTCAGTGACTAGCAGCAGCAGTGGTAGTTTCAACAGTGGTTCTCAGTGCAGTAATATGAATCATTGTTGTTAGTGTAGTTTATAACTTCTTGAAGCTGTTAAGACAAGTGCAAGTACTACTTTTAAAATGATCATAACTGTTATTTCTTAATAATTGTAATCTTGACTCTAATTTTCTTGAAATAAATAAATCATCAAAGTGTTTAAAATCAGTCAGCTAATCGTGACAACATCCCTGCAGACGTGAGCAGAGGTGAAAGAAGTGTTCAGGCCTTACACTTAAGTAGCCATACCACAAAAGAAAGGGTAAAAGTACTTCATTGCAAGTACAAGTCTCACTTAAGTAAAAGTACACATCTATCCATTTCCTGTAATCTGTATCCTTATCAGGGTCACGGTGGGTTGGAGACGGAGTCACCAATTAACCTATTTAGTGTAAGTCTTTGGAGAACCCAAACAGACAGAGGGAGAAGATACAAACTCCACACAGAAAGGCCCCAGTATGCAAAAGTATGCTAATCATTATAGCTTTAGCTTCAAACGAATGTAGTAATCTAAAATATTTCCCTATTAAATGTGGTGAATAAAATCATAAAGAAGCAAGTTCAGCTACAACTACCTGAGTAGATGTACTTCGTTACTTTCCACCACTGGATGTAAAAAGCAGTAATATACAGTAGGTGGCGTGCTTCAGTCTCTTATATGACTTTAATGTGAGGAGGTTTAATTGAAAGTATTTGCCAGGCCTGAGTAAGCTACAGGTGCTGACCACTAGATGTCGCTAACATGTTATCTTGCCTCAGCATCCAGAGGCTTCACATGTGCTATGTTTTGCCTCCTCCAGGCGTGTTATTAAAGTTTATGTTAGTATATGGGTATATTTGGGAATTAAACAATAAGGACTTAATATATATTAAATAACTGAACGATGAGTCACTGGAGATAATCATGGATAATTACTTCACTGCATTGAAATACCACAGAGCTTATACATTCCTCTAAAACAGACAAAAAGGTAAATAAATACTCCATGTATTCAGATAACACATATTGTGATTATACATGCGGATGAAGATGTCCAAAAGAGCTCGAACAGGTTTGTAGGCACAGACTCAAAACATCACTGAAGAGCTGAATCCCAGCAATAGAATAAAATATTTAAGTTAAATAAATCGGTTCCAATCTAGTTATTGCAGCTTCATTAATATTCACATTTTAATTTGAATATTTTTGTTGGTGGTGGTCAAATAACCTGCCCACCTCCTCAAACATGTTTTATTTTTCAGTCCCTTCAAACCACAACAGTGCACTAAAGCTTGATAAAACATTTATTTATTTATTTATTTTACTATATTATCAAATAAATACTATTGTTATAATTATTTCATAGTCTACCAAACAGCAGTGTGTGTTCAACTGATTCATCCCTGCGTTAATTTTAGAGTTAGTCTTTTTGTTCCCGCTGTACAAACCCGATTAGTCACTGATGTTGCACAACTAGCACAGCTCCTTTTTTTTTTTTTTTTTCTTAATCATCAGGTAAGCATCAGTGCTTGTAAATGGAAAGACAGATCAGCTATCAACAGCCACTTGACAATGAGGAAAAGAAACAGACAGTCTGCCATTTAAACTCAGTGGTGCGGCCAATTTTATCGAATACTTTCGTTGGAATAAGCAGCCTGGCAGTTTATCATGCCTGCAGCTTGAAAGCTGAGGCTCAGCGCATGAAGTAATAACATCCGAGGAAAGAAAAACTTCCTTCATTAATTAATGCTCAAAGTGCCTCCTAATTTATGATAACAAGAACTTTTACATCAGTTTTTGCTTTTTTTCAGTCTCTGAGCATAAATTAAAAGAACACACAGGCAGCCTAAAACTTAAGTTTTTATTTTACATATTAAAGAAAAATAAATGCAACAGATGATCAAATAATTAGGGATTGCTTTGGAAACTTCTAATAGCAATTTATTGAGTTTATTGTGGATCCATCAGTCCGCAGATTAAAAAAAAAAAAAAAAAAAACTTCTCAACTTCTAATTTTACATTCATGGCAAACAGGCACAAATAAAAGACTTGCAGACCTTAATAATGGTCTCAAGCAATTCACACATATTTATTTCTGCATTTTAGAAGCTTCAAGCCAGGGAGTGAAATCCGGACAGGTTGTTATAGCTACGCAATCCACAGGGGTTCCGATGTCTATTTAAAACCCCTCAGACCCTCCCTCTCTCCTTTAAACAACATTATATATCACACACACTGCATGCTAATGCGACCAATTCTCAATGAGCACTAAAACACATCTTAAAATTAGCTCATTCTGCTGTCTGAGTTCAAACTGCCTGACAAGGAAACAGAGGGAACATATCATCAGAATTCCCCCTTTGGCAATACCTGCTGATTGGGTCCTAAAAAAAAAAAAGCAAGCAGCTTTTAACTTTTAATATTTGGCTCCCGACTCCTGCCACGAGTAGTCGCGAAAGATAGATTCTCCCTCAGTTGTTTTCTTTTTTCTTTTCTTTTCTTTTCTTTTCTGTGGGATAGAAATAAAAAGAAAAAGCATCAGCGCAGAATCGGGTTTTTTTTTTTCCTTCTTCTTCTTCTTCTTCTTCTTGCTCTTGAGTTAAAATCTCAGTGCGCGTAATGAGCGCGCATGCTGGCTTTCTACTGGAGAAGTTTTGTGAAACTTTAAGGATGATATACCTTGGATGTTTCCTGTTGCTCTGTGGGCTTACGCATGTCATGGCAAGTTATCCCATCTGGTGGTAAGTTTTATTTTCATTATATCTAAAACGAAATGGCGACTTATTTGCGTGTCTGGTGATCCGCTTCTGCCACAGTTTGACTTGCTTACTGTTCTTCTTATTTGGTTTCTGACAGCAGCAGCGGAACGTTTAGGTGCACTGATGGTTGAGTTGTTCCAGCTTGATGTCCGAGACGTTTGATAATGAGTGTTAAAACTATCTGTGGTGCAAATAAACGCTTAATAATCAGAGAGAGAGAGAGAGAGAGAGAGAGAGAGAGAGAGAGAGAGAGAGAGAAAACACACGTGCGTAAATGTCGCTTTTAATTTGAAAACTAAAGCAGAGGACAGACCTGTAGAAACCGAAACTAACCAACGAAAAAAATAAATAAATCACAATTTTACGTGTATTTTTAATGCTCTGACATTTACAGCATGAACGATGCAATTTGCCTCAGTGCAATTTTCATATTCAGAGTGTGCAGCAGGTGCAAAGTTTGTCTGCTCGCAAGTGTGTGTCCATATGTGTGTGTTCGCGCGCATCCACTCGTGTGTGTGTGTGTGTACCGAGGGTCAAAGTGGCATAGAACAAATCTTACCCAGGGTTCAGCCTTAATGCTTTGGACACACTGATAATGTAATATATACTGTATGTTATGCATAGCCTATTCTTGGTGTCACTTATATTATTTACAGTAATGTTATGAAAATAATCAGTGCAAAACTTCACATAGAATCTTTTTTTTCTTATCAAACCTCATTCACTTTTAACTCAACATAACTGAAGCCCTAACAAACAGTTTCACCACAGTTTGATGTGTGGTAGCAGCACACTGTGTTGGATTTCACAGGATATCAGCCTGATTCTTTTCCATCAGTTTATTCTAAGAAACTGGGGAGCCACATTTATTGTCACAATTTTATTTTTTGTGTGTTAATGCTTGATCTGTCAGCTACATACACACACACACACACACAAATCACAAATCACATATTATTAGAACTAAACGAACAAATGATGTCTGTCTTTATAATAAATCCTTCAATATTTGGGGTTGCTTAGATATTAGGTGTACCCTAATCTACTTCCCTTAATGGGTCCCCTGGTGGTAATACTGATGAGAAACTAATTACACGCACAGCTGGAAGGAAATCCTGATATAACAGTGGGCCCTCTCGACCCAGAGGTGGAAAAAAAAAAAAAGAAGCTGACCCAAATCAGGAGTTTCTAAAAGTTTGTGCATGCAGTCAGAATGGATTCTTTACCAACTGAGTTGACGTTCAGTATAAATAATATATATATATATATATATTTTTTAACATTTCAAAAAGTTTGGAGCGTTTTTTATTAGATGTCAGTGTGTACAGTGCTGCTGACTGACACACTCATGCACACTGGCAAGGAATGCCCTTGAATTTCAATCTCCATAAGAGCTTCTTTTTTTTTTTTTCATTTCTTTTTTGTGGAGCCAAGTATGAATGACACAATGGAAGGCAGGTTTCCATTCTGTCATAACAAAAACGCAACTAACTTCTTGTGTTGATGCTTTTGATGTTGGAGGGTGGGTCAGGTCTTTGACTGAAGAGTGCAACTACAGAAGTAACGCAAGTAAACATAACGGGAGCATAAGTCTGCTGTATCACTCATACCAGTACAAACAATCTTTTTGACTGCAGAATCTGCGTATCAATTCACCTTGAGCTGAATGTTCTTGACGTAACACTGATGTATTTTTGTTGTTGTTTGTTTCATGGCAACTCATCCCAAGTCAAATAATGCGGCTCCTTTTGGACTGCGCTCAATAAGCCTGCATTGTCTCTCCGTTCTCAAACAGTATGTCGGCTATCTAAGAGCTATCGCTTCTGTGAAAAGCAACCTGTGATGTCTTGCTGACAGACTCTGCTGAGCTTGTGCTTGAAGTGGCCATCGGAGCTGCGTCACACTCAGTCTCTGCGCCACAGTAGTCTCTGGGGATAGGGATATGCACTAAGACAGGTTCATGTCTGTCTCTTCTCGACCTGCCATGACATAGCCTGGCTGCACCCGCCACCCCACCACCCCCTTCCCTAGTCCACCCCACCTTAGAAGATAAATACCTGGAGGTGAAAGCTTGCCGCACATTCCTTTTCCCAAACATATTCTCTTGATGTCAAAGTCGGCTCCAAGGCCCCAGGGCCCACGAGTAAAGTGGTAATTCTAAGGTACCCTGCTTGGGCTTGCTGAAATATGCATTAAACCTGCGCTGGATACACTTAGATGAGAGGGGGAAAGTCTGCACTGAGACAAAAATTGAATGTGATATATGTTTTGCTTAAGTATTTATTTATAGCAGTTTTTGCTGTTCGTTCGTTTAGTGTTCGTTCGACATCATAAACCTTAACAACACAGTGAATCCTGTGTTTCTTTATCAATTATACTGAATATAAGATTCTTTGGAGGGCGGCTGGTGCGGGGAGGATAAATGGATCTCTTAGTAGGAATTAGTAAAAATGAAAGCAAGAGCACGGAATAGATTTGTTTGACTTGGTTTGACTTTTTATGCTCCTCTAAAAAAAAATCATAAATCATCCCTTAGTGGAACATGCCCTGCCTCCTCTCTCAGGCCATTTCCTAACACAGGAAGAGGTGGCATGGATTACTCAGCCCCACTGAGACAGACACAGAGACGAGCGTGAGTGGAGCAACCTAAGCACATTGACTCATGATTGTTTTGCGTGACAAAGTTCAGGAAGATGACCTGGCAGAAATGTATGCAAAAAAAAGACCCTCACAGGTGTAGTCCTGATGAGTAATAAGGATCATTACAGACTCTGGCCAAGAGGAAACTCAAATGAGTTTTGTCCATCCAAATCAGCAGATATTCTTGCCTTGATAAGAGATAATTTGACCCTAATTCTGCTCTGTTTCCTGCTGCTGGTTTGCTGCTCATTCACAAAAGCAAAAATCTTTTTCTGTGATGGAGCTGATTTCGGAGAAGCCACATTCTTTTTTTCTGTAGAGGCAGTAGAGTAGTTTCAAGACCAGACTGACAGGGGACTTGTAAAACATGCAAGCCTGCAGAACCTGAATTGTTGTACGTGGTTTTCTCTCTCGTGCGTTTCACCTCTGCTCGTCATTCATGTTAGAGGCAAACCAAAAGTCTGCACCAGTTTGGGATGTGGATTCAAGTTTCTGCTGGGAATGATGTGCTTGGGGGTATATGGACTGACAGGGGACAAAGAGAGGTCAGCTTGTAATAGGAGCACCCTTGTTTACTGATGCATGTTGCAGACAAACTGCGGCCAAATGCGATTTCCTCTGAAGTCATTTTCAACTTGCCATTGCTCGCTTACGGGATGTCTCATTCATGATTAACTAGAGCGGTCTAGTCTGTAGAAATTAGGCGAGGGATTCTATTAGAAACCAGCGTGACACGTAACGTTGACATTTGCTTTGGGGGTCAACCGATGGCTTACACACACCTTGACACCTGACAGATAACATTAAAGTATCGTATTGAAAATGAAATCAGCCTTTACGTTTTGAAATATAATTGAGGTATTCGCAGTCAACATGTTTTGCTGCCATCAGGAGTTGTCAGCCAGGGGTCATTCAGCTGAGGAGATCATTTCTTGGGCTGTGAGGTTTGAAAGAAAGCAGCCCGAGGCCAGTGTCAGGAGTTTTGATAATCTTGTTGTGATCAGCGATTAGTGCTTGAACAACAGTGAACGGGTCAACAGATACTGAGCTTACTGAGTGGCAAAAGACTGCACACCTGCTCTGGCTCTGCCTTTGTGCAAAAGATACAGTAACTGTTATCGAGCCCATATCACTCAGGGGAGGATCAGTAGATTACTGCTGCCAGTGTTCAAGTCTTTAATAGACAGTTGAGGTGAAATGAAGTCTTGTCTCGATTGCCAACAACCTACTTTGTAGCTACTCTGCAGAGCATTTGCCAAAGATAATAGGGACTCTGCTATTAAATAATCAAGTACTCAAAATATTGCTGTTAGCTATGTTTCAGGTCAGCAGGTCATGCAATTATTAACATGGTATTTGCTTATCTAATTCACCCATCACACGTTTACACAAGCTGCATTTATATCAAGTCAAAATCAAACGTTTATTGTCGCGTACACAATTTACAATATCACATAGAATAAGCCAGCGAAGCTTTCTGTGATGAGGAAATACCTACAGAACGACTGACAAATGGCCGTGTAAAAGCACGGTGCAACAAAATGTTTCCTAAAATTGGCTAAATTGCACACTACACGGTGATACAACGGATAGCCCATTTCTATGATTACTAGTTACTAAAAGTCCTAATTGAGAAGACCCAGAAAATAAAGACAGAAAGACAGGGAGAAAGCAATAAAGGGAGCGAGACAGAGAGATGTAATCAGTGAACCAAGTTTGCACTTGTTGTATCCCAGAATACCTTCCTCAAAGGAAAAGGGGGTGGGGGTGGGGGGTGGGGGGTTGGGTTCTGTGTTACACTTAATACACTCTCTGAAGTTTCAATGTAGGGTTTGCACTCTTATTACCCTAAGCTGAAGGCCTGTTAAGTGTGCGGACAGTTAATAACAAGGTGTAGTTTTCCAAGTTGTCAGCTTAAGGTCTATGAAGACCTCTAGATGCATTGTGGACTTTCATCTTAGACAGAAACATTGCCTGGTTCTGTGGTAGCAGGGCTGCAATTTCAATACACACAAAGGCCAGGTGTCTGTAGAGAGGGTAGTTGAAGGGATAAAGGATGGACGCCTAATGGTAGTATCTGATACAGCAAATAAACACAGACAATCAAACACACTCAGACGTAAAATTACACTGCACCTGGAGAGGGAAATTAGTCTCCCACTTGAGTGGTGTTAAATCAGTAAATAGAGACACAGACAAGCAGGCAAGATGCAATCATGAAACTGCTCTGACAATGTTGACTTCCTCTCTCCTTTTAGGTCACTAGCAGTGGGCCACCAGTACTCATCGCTGGGCACTCAACCTATCCTCTGTGGCAGCATCCCGGGTCTGGTGCCCAAGCAGCTGCGTTTCTGCCGGAACTACGTGGAAATTATGCCCAGCGTGGCTGAGGGGGTGAAGATTGGCATCCAGGAGTGCCAGCACCAGTTCAGAGGCCGACGCTGGAACTGTACCACGGTCAACGACAATCTGGCTATTTTTGGGCCAGTGTTAGATAAAGGTAATGTTACAAAGCAAACAGTGAATTAATAATAAGATGTCACGATCGTGCACTTCCCTGTTCTTTGTGCGAATAACAGTGTACCTCAACACTCAACACAAAACCAGTGTTTTCATTGTGCACCTTCCCTGTGGTTTACTTGACTCATTTGTGATTAGCACAAGTCAAATCTGTCAACCAAATTCACCTTTTCCAAAACATTTCACCAGCTTTTGGAAGATCAGACAAAACCAGTGGCTTGACAGCTTTTCTAATAGTACTGTTTGGCCATAAACATCTACATCCACATCCACATAAAAAGCAAATTAATAGGCTTATTTTCTTCATGTGCCAGCTTTTGTAAAGATTGTCTAGTGTGCTTAGCTATAGTAGAGAGGGGTATTATGTCCAGAAACATAGCAACATAATTTGGGGTCATTAAGGTCAGACAGCCTCCTCACAGTAAAAGTATTGTAGGTTTACTAGCAGCCATTAAAGTTCTTAGAAGGTCTTAGTTCTTCAAACTACCTGCAAAAAGACTAGAACGTAAAAAATGAAAGTGACTTATTGCACCTCTGTGCTGATTAACTCTTCAGTTAACAATTCCATATTCTCTCCGTCTTATATTTGCATTAGAAAAGCTGCACTCTGTGGCGCATCATCCATTATACTCATTCAAATCCTTGTTTAAATAGACATTGGACTCAACATGGTCTGCGCAGCCTGAATGCATGAAATAATGTACACATTTTAAGACGAGTGAGTTCTGTCTTGTTGAGTTTTCTTTAGGAGGGAATCCCCTGTGATTGTTCTGTTGTACAATCCTCTGAAGTGCCTTATACATAAGATAGTAATTGAAGTTATGGAGTTTTCCAAACTAGATTTTTCCCATTAGGTTCTATAATGATGTATTGTGACTGTCAGACTTATGTCAGTTCTGGTCTAATCATGGGCTCAGACTGCAGAAATCCCCATTATACAATATGCTATTTAAAAGGGGGGAAAAAACTCCCACAAAACCAAGAAAGAAAATTGTTTATAAATCCATATGTTAATGTATTCAGGAGCTCTTTAAGGAAGACATAATGTGAGTGCATGTAATGTGTAATGCACTTGAATAGCACGCATCTTAAAAGCAAGTTTGACATTTTGGGAAATTCTTGCCCAGAGTTTGATGAGAAGATTGATGCCACTCTCTGCCATAAAAGTAATATTAATCTTCTCACATGACTCTTGGCAAGAAAACGAATGATCATATTTCACAAAATGTTCACCAAGTATTGCTTTGATGTCTTCAATGATTAGAGCAGATGCTTTTGATAATATAGTGTGCCAGGGCGCTCTTTTTGTAAGGTGTGTATTCATCATTTCTTGCTAACTCTAAAATGAGTTACAGGCTTCAGAAAATTGAGAATGAGTGGAAAACATGAAGGTTGAGGGTGTGGGATTTAAACCTGTCACCTAGTTTACGAGAGATTGATGCAAACGCAGGGGGTTGGAGGTTAGTCAGGGCAATTGCTTTTAATAAACTCCTGAGCCAGTTGATAGAAGGGGCTTGAGCTCAAGTAGGTGGCTAACGATAGGGGTTCTCAATCCGAGCCCCTTTGTGGTGCAAAATGCCACCACATCTCTCCCATTGCCTCCCCTCCCAGGCCTAAATTGCAGGGGTACTGAGTGGAAAGAGGAGGCAGCTACTGGGCTTTAGTGAATCATTTTGATTGGATTAAGGTCACTGAGGCCCTTAATAATGTGAGAGGTCAAAGTGGCTGGATTAAGTGCCTTTGTCAGAGGCCAAGGAGAGTGACTCAGGGGCTCACAGGCCTTTGATAGGGCTTAGTAGGAGAGGGCTTCCATTTCATTGGATTTGATTGATGCTGGTGTTTGTCTGTGCAACAGGGCCATTGTCCTCACTGGTGTCTGTTTGTCTGCGATTCAGACTGTTGTGTGTCGGTTTCCTCCTGCCTTTTTAGGGTCCGAAGCTGAAAGGAAGAGTAGGCGCCTTTATGGGTTTCATAGGCTTAGTTCCTATCAGTTAGCCCATCACTGCCCGTGTCCTCCTCACCTTCACTGAGGACATTAGAAGTTTGTTTTACAGAGGCGGATTAAGCAGAGTACTAGAGGAATGACATGGACCATTAAGGAGAAAAGGCAGTTCTGTGAATTGAGTTGAGAATGCAGCTAAAAGAATAAAAGACTGCATGGAAAAGTGTCTGCAGTTTCTTTAATCACTTACAAGACCTCCTTTCAGATACATATGCATAAACATACTCCAAACGCACATCAATCTAAATGCCTACTGTCATGCATACTCATACCAACATCATGTACCAAAACATAAATGAGTTAGAGTTACTCCTGCTCGTAAAATGGACTCATGATTCTTCCATGTGCATGTTCTCTCTCCCTTACACATGGCCTGATCCTCTCTGTGTTTCTCTCTCACTCCACACCCCAAATCACGAGCCCTACCTCTAGGCTATGTCTGCGTCAGCACTCATTAATTTACATTAACTAAAGTGTCAAAACATGCACCGCTGGAATCTGCCTGTGATGAAAGGTAATAGAATGCTGCGCAGGTGTTCTTAGGCCGCAGAGCCGATCCCAGAGTTGTTTCGGCATTCTTGGTATTTACAGAACACCTACCTACTATATGAGTATAATCACGCTCCAGTTTATGAGTCATATGATAGAATTATTGAGGGCAACTTTGCTACAATGAGTGGACAGTCACAATTTCAGAGGTGTTACTAACCACACAGGTATAGACATGCAGTGTCATTTTTCAACTTGAAACCATTAAACTCAAATGAGGCTTATAGGAAATTCCTGTTACGTAATATGTAAAGCATGTGGAAGAGACAGCAAAGTTTCATACTATTTCATACTTGTACTTCTGATTTATCTAACTTATTCAGTCCCTGTAGGTTCCCCTTCCTTGCCCAAACACTCCATGCCAGGAAATCCACCTAATAAATTAACCTAAGTCATCAAGTCCCATCACATCTAACTAGGAAAAGGTCAGGGGATGTGGGTTACGACCTATGACCTGAGGATGAGAAAGTGTAACTATTTAGGATGAGCTAAGAGGTCTCTGCTTTTCATGAGACGTATGTCTCTCCATGCTGGGGGAGGGAAGCTAGCGCACCAGTATATCATTAACTCTGGGCAAGAAAGAAAGAAGGGGTGTGGTAAATGGAGTTGATGGGGGGACCTTAGCCCCACTCCCTGCTGGGCACTGCTCAGAGCACAATATCTTCGCAACCATGAGATTAAGCAGGAGAAAAAGTGCTTTTCCCCATTCACACGCCCTTTAGATTGTTTTATTAAACCATTTGAATAGGGATTTCCCCGTCTGCCGACAAGCGGGGTCCAGCCAATGCATAGTTCTCTGTTGCTATGACTTAACTTGGTCCCCACTAATCACTGGCCAGGGCAAATTTCATATAAAATATCTGGGGCCATTGTGGGACTAACACAGCGTGACAGTGGCAGCACAATAGGGGATTCAACCCCCCAGCAGGTTGTACGGACCACTTGGCCTGCCAGGGTCTGGCAAAGTTTGGCGGAGGAGCATTGTCGGAGTAAAAGTGTCCTGAAATACCATAAATTGGTAATAAAACCAAGAAAAGCTAAGCAACTCATTGTAAGAGCTCGTGTTTACAGGTGGAGTAAATGCTATTGCGGGTATATATAGACCCAGAATGTCATATGAAACATTAAGCTTGGTACCTAAGTAGTAGTTTGATAAAGTACTCTTAGATGTTCTGGATAAAATTTGAAAATCTGGACACTATTTTTTCATTTTGTTGGCATTTTAATACAAGCCAACAATTACCTGATTACCTCAACCATATGTATCAAGAATATGCCGTGAAATTGGTACCAGTGTGGTGTTGAGTTGTATAGAGAGACTATAACTCTCCTCATAAACCATACGTGTTCTGTATTTCTTATTAGTTAGAATAAAAACAACCAATTTCATCAACTAGAAAGTCGCATAAGGATAAAGGCATTTGCACAGTTAGTAAGTATTTAAGTATTTTATGGACAGTAGCATGCTTGGCATAGATATTTATATGCTTGAAGGCAGTCTACCTGTTAAGTGTTATCTGTCTTGTTATTGATCCTGTAATGTACTGAACTTTGTTTCAGGCAGTTTATAGTCCCTGTATTTTCTTAAAAATCAAGGTATGCTATTAATGAGTGTTGGGCTATTACAAGATGTCTGTGACCTTAGAGACCTACTTAGCTTTTTTCTACTTTAGCCTGTCTACTCACACACAGAGACACCAGGACATATTTAATTTGCCTCAATCCTTCTCCTTTGCTCACTTTATCCCAAGATAATCCTCTTTTCCTCTCCCATTTTAACTCCTCCTCCCCCTTATGCTGTGCAGCATTAGCGCCAGTTATCCATAAGGTTACGTTTCTAAAGGAGTTCCCCAGGGTTCCGTTTTAGGTCCACATTTCTTTACACTTTTCATAAATCAAGAGTAACAGTCTGTGACGCACTAAATTAAATTCTATTTCTATGCCGATGATACAGTCTTCTATATCAGAGAATAATTGAATTAAACTGGCAGGCAAATTTTGGTTGAAATGCTTAAAATTAGGCATATATCCAGCTAGAAGCTTTTATCCAGTCCCTTTAAACACCTTAAATAGAATCTATATTATAAATACTTTGACAGTGATGTAGGACTAGCAGTTTGTAAATTGTATAACGTACAAGTGAAATGATTTTTTGGTGGGTGCAGTAGGTGGGATCTGAGGCAGGAGAGCAGAGGTTCAGATGTATTGTGAACACAGGTAACTTTGTGATCACACAATAGTAGTATGCAGTGGGTGGTTGAGGATGCCAGTAGACCTTTTCTCTTGCATCATTGTTTCTAATGCCCTTTAGTCCTCAAACTGGTTGGAACCTGCTGTAAGGGAGGAGCTCCTACTCCCTTTAGCTTTATACTCCTCCCTTCTTTCGTTTCTTTCTTTCCCTCCGTCGTTCTTGTTCTTTACACAGAAGCATGTGCTGCTTCTTTATCTATCTCATATGCACACATGCACACACAATCCCAAATTTCACAATTGATCTTTAACCCTCTATGTCCATTTCTTTGCTCTCTGCCTGTTCATGTCATATTTACACCTGGTCTTTCACCTTTCTTTGTCTTGCTCTCTTTGTCTCGTGATTATGCAAGACCATACAAGTACATATATTCAAGGCAACCTCTCTGTCATAATGAATTCTGTTACAGCAGGAAATGCTGAAGCAAACAATATCTCCCTGCCTATAACATTGAAGTTGCATATCTGGACACTACAGTCCCATCTCCAGGTTGTGTCTATGATCTGTCCCCACAGTGTGAGGCAGTTTCCTAACCTTTCAAAAGCTTAATTGAGTCTCTTAATTATAGGCCTGTCAGGCTCGTCTCTTCCTCTCATCTCCCTGGAAGATCCTGATCCCTCTGAGTCATCAGTTAGCTATGCCAGATAGAGGCATAGAGGCCTTGCTGGCCTTATGTAGAGACAGGACGATTGATGTCTGGGCTAAATGAACCCACACACTGATACGATATGTAAATACATGTAGCCAACAACACCAATGGACTTTACAGTATGTATAGTTTGTTTGATGTTGTCATGTTGGCTTGGATTGAGAAATATTTGCTTATGCAAGCATACAAGACAAACAGAAGCTGATATCCAAAACAGGGGGTGATACATTCTCTCGCAATTATAGCTACAACGTTTCTATAAATTTGATCCTGAAAATAATCATTAGCGTCACACACTCATTACTCATGTGACAACCCATGATTATTTAATTCTGCTGAGGTGTTTCTCTGCAGGATGTTGCCTCCGAGTATTTTTTTTCCAATACTCTATGTCTTACAGATGTCTGAACTTCTCTTTCCAGCAACTCGAGAGTCAGCATTTGTCCATGCTATCGCCTCGGCGGGAGTGGCATTTGCAGTGACCCGTGCCTGCGCTGAGGGTTCAGCCACCATCTGCGGATGTGACACACGCCACAAGGGCCCCCCTGGTGAGGGATGGAAATGGGGTGGTTGCAGCGAGGACGTGGAGTTTGGGAGCATGGTGTCCAGAGAGTTTGCTGATGCAAGAGAGAATCGGCCTGATGCGCGCTCAGCCATGAACCGCCATAACAATGAGGCAGGAAGAATGGTGGGTTTTCTAAAATCTCTTTTTGCTGATTGTGTTGTAGCAGTTTTTACAGCTTCAGTTTGTTGATTAACACATTTATATATTTATTTTATCCTCAGTCACTCAATGACAACATGTTCCTGAAGTGTAAGTGCCATGGGCTCTCGGGCAGCTGCGAGGTCAAGACATGCTGGTGGTCTCAGCCTGACTTTAGAGTCATTGGTGACTACATGAAGGATAAGTATGACAGCGCATCAGAGATGGTGGTGGAGAAACATAAGGAGTCCCGTGGATGGGTGGAGACCCTGAGACCCAAGTACAACTACTTCAAACCCCCGACAGAGCGTGACCTGGTTTATTATGAAAGCTCGCCCAATTTCTGCGACCCCAACCCTGAGACTGGCTCCTTTGGCACCCGTGATCGCGTCTGCAACCTGACGTCCCACGGCATAGACGGGTGCGACCTCCTCTGCTGCGGCAGAGGTCACAATACCAGGACTGAGAAGAGAAAGGAGAAATGCCACTGCATTTTCCACTGGTGCTGCTATGTCAGCTGTCAGGAGTGCGTGAGAGTCTACGATGTACACACCTGCAAATAAAGACATCTGGTTCTCGCCTTTTCTCACCAAAATTTAAAAATCTTCAGTAGGCAGAAGAACAAATGCAGCTTATCTACAAGACATGAGAGACTGTGAAGCTATCTGATCTGTTCATGGATACCGGTGGCAGACATAACAGCCTTGTGTTTTGTGCTGTGATGCTAAAAAGAGCCAGTCTCTGCCTCAATCAGCTGAAACAGTAAAGTAGACGTTGACATCACAAGAGCGTCATCCATATGAACTGCGATGATGGTGATGATGACAACAATGTTGATATCTCTAGCGATGCTGAAAGAGTTTTCATGTACTGACGTAGGAAAAGGAGAACTGTCGGCTAATTGACAAACACCATATTGGTGATTTTTTCTTTTTTGCTTTTCTGTGTTCCATGTAGTTACTTTTGTTGAGAATAGTACAGCACTGCCAATGCTTTCAAGTCTGCGGGGCAAACAATGAAATGGTCACATTTTCTCCAATGTTTAACCATCATTTGTTTTTGCCACAAGAAGCAATTGACACGATCAGACACTCAACAGCATGCATTCTCCTCAACATTAAGTATGTATGTGTATATCTGAAAACTAACCTTATCGTCGTGTGAATGCGTTGTGTTGTTTGTTTGTTTTTTATAGTGTTAATATGTTACTGATGTTTGGGTAAGAATGCACTTGCACCTGAGTGAATGTAGTTATTATGCTGCAATGTGTTTACATATTCTCAAAATTCTTAAGCTAACGAGTTAATATGTGCTTTAAATGACTAATTTCGAGAGTAGACATGAGCCACATCAACTGAACATCGGCAAAACAAGAATATATATATACGGTCTGCACGTTTCCTGAAACACCTGAAAACACTGGACGCTTTTTCTTAAGAGTAACAATGCTTTGAACAACATCCAGTTATGACCAAAGACAAGAAAAGAAAACCTCCTGTAAGTCTGCGGTGGTCAGAGAGAGCTGTAAACGAATCTGAAACGTCAGCACTTGTGTCCCGTTGAGAAATATGAAGCATGTTCTCCTTGTTTTTATCAGTATTAGCAGTGTCTCATGTGACCGGCTGTGGGGAAAACTGTTATTTATGAAAGGGGTATTCCCACTATATTTTTGTTTCATTTACACATATGATATTCTTTTATTTTGATATTTGATGAAATAGAGGTAAATTCCCCCCCCCCCCCACCACCACCACAGAAAAATATAACACAAATCGCAAACTAAGCTGTATCCTATAAGCTCTGTGTAATGCAGTAAAATTTGCAGTTTTAGTAAAATGATGACCAAAACCTGTGCATGTGATGACTCTCAGCTGTGGCTTCTTGTTCCCCAAACTAAACAACAAGCAGCATCACTGAAACTATCAATACTTCCCTTTTTTTAATGCTGCTAAGTAAAGATAATATTTGTATGTATGCATGTGTGTGTGTGTGTGTGTGTATGCATGTTTGTGCGTGTTTAGGTCCTTACATACAGTATGTCTTTGTGTTATTTGTATATTCTTGCATGTATTGATTCTTTCTGTGAAAGAAATCTATTATATATAGTTTGGAAAAAAAATGTGAAGTTTTGACTAATTCTTCCATACAGTAATTCCCATTTTAACCAAATAGACCAAAATAGAGTTGATGTTATTTTAGTTGGTTTTGTAGTCATGCTAAACATCAGGGCAGAAAATGATTCACATTGCTCTCCCTTAATTTGAGAAGAAATACGACACAGTATTTATTTATTTGGAAAGCGAAAAACTACTGAAAGCTGAGACAAGACGTCTAAACAAGAAACATAATGTTTATGAAAAAACGTGCGCCCCATTTCGCCTCAACTATGGAAAGATGAGTCACTGATGAATTATTGTTTACAGCCATTGTAATGCTATGTCTCAGGCATGTATAGTTCTCAGATTTCAATCAAAATTGCCCACCGATGATTACGTTTCATCCTGACTGAAAATATTAATGAGCAGCCATAACCAGTTTCACATTTTACGTCATCTTTAATAAACTACACAGCAATCATTATCAGTACACGATCTGTCATCTCGCATTCATTACTGTACATTTTACATGTGATTTTTGCTTGTGTGGACAATTTGCTAATTTTTTTTTTGTTAAATCCAAAGTTTTGTACAAACTAGTTTTTGTGTTTTTATGGATTTCTAAAATTTGATGTTTTTTTTATAATTATTTATTTCATGCTATGTACATATTAGTAAGTAAAAGTATATATTTGCAGAAATACATTTTTTAAACAGTGTTGTGACTTGTAACACTGTAGCCTTTTTACCTCATCTCTGTTTTTTCACTGACTGCACACAGGTATCGTTTGTCTTACTGCCTGTAGTAGATTTCTAAAGTTAACTCTGTAACACCAAAATAAAGCATCATAAACAACCAAACTGTCTATTTTCTGTGACTGAACTTTACATGGGGTTAATTATTTTGTTGATTTCTTATTTATCACGAGTGTCAAGTAATAAATACAACCAAAAATGGACCGGTGCCAACTGACCTCTGACCTCTGGAGGCTGAGCTGTGGGAAGGCTTGTGGACACAAGTGCCGATTATCATACATATAACGTGTCTATAAATGTAGCAGTTGAATCTAAAGATGACAGCACAATGTGAAATAAATAAGTAACATTATTATTATTATTACTGTAGTCATGACTTGAAGGAGAAATAGTTATGGTGATAGTAAGGTAAACTCACACACTGTGATTTAAGAAAACTCTTGCAAATAGACAAATTAGGAAGACATCTTCACCAGTTTGATGCAGCAAAACTACATGACGTCTCCTTGAACTAAAAGTTTTTGAGTTGAGCCTGTGCTGATCCAAAAGACTCAAACATATGTGCACAAAACACAAGCAAATACAGGAGTGCTGCAGGTAGCAGCATTTTCCAGGTGGCTCTAAAAAGCGATGCACGCGGCTGGGACACACTTGTTATTGCCATGATTTGTGACTCATAAATTTATTGTAAGTCAGTGTTTAGTGGTGTTGGGAAATGGGTTAATGGGTTTTCAGTGGGGCGAGCATGACTCATCTGTTCATCACTTTGTATTGTTCTCTGGAAACAGATTCCATTTCTGTGTGAAGATTTTTTGTCTGAATGCTGCCCATGTGTTGTCAGATTGCTAAAGATGTTTTCTTAATCTGCTTGTGTTTTGTCTATCGGCATGTGTTTTCTAAAGTTGCAGTGCCTTGAGCTCTCAGAGCCACTGCAGTAGGGAGATCCAAAGCATGATTGATCCAGGAGCAACCTTAACTGATATAATATTTGTAGCAGTTCTGCAAGTAACAATGGTAGTAGTGCTACTTGTCGACAAGAAAATATCAAAATAGAATATCTGCACTACAGACCACACTACTGTCACAAAACTCTCAGTGACAGTCATGCAGGTATGCTTGTTGTTGGGAGAGAAGATACCACCAATGAATGAGCTGCAAGATTGCCTGATCTGCAGAGGAAGGCACTGTTGCACCCAACCATAAATAATACAGATGCTTTCCACTGATTTCTTTGGCACAAAATGAAAAATCTAATCACAGTCACTTAGAATATGGACGAGCTGTCAGTCATGAAGACTAATAGATTTAGGCCATAATACCCAAACGTGGATTTGTCATAGGACGAAAGAAGAAGAAAATAAAGCTGGATTAATAATTTGATTCCTTTGACGGAGTGCAGAAACCAGCTGTGCTTTTTGGAGAAACAATAATAACAGAAAAAAAAATCTCAGTGATGAGAGTTTAGAAATAGATGGAGCTTTGTCGAAGAGAAAGACCTGATCTCAAGATAGATTAGGGGTTGGATGTTGAATAGAGCCCACCAGTGCTCCGGCTCAGCCGCTGGACCCCTGATAGTCTTTGAGCCCTGCAACAATGTCACCACCAGAGGCCAGGTCTCACTGCTATCTAACCCCATTATCTCACAGAAAGATTGATACACACCCCCTCCGGAGTGGAAGCACCACAAAAAGTGATACCCTTCCGTTCTCATTCATGTGGATTCATTAGTCTTGCCCACCCCCACATCAAACTATATTTTAAGCCGTCTTTCCTATGACTAAACCTCATTACTTAGACGTGCTTATTTTCCCAGACATAACATAAAAATGCTATGGCATTTAAACCCTGCCTCATGATGGGAAATGAATAAAGACCTGTTGAAGTGTATGAACTCCTGGGAGCCAGCCAGGTTCAGGTTTGGTTTAGTGACTGGGAGGCTGTCAGCAGCTCATTCCACACCTCGACCTTTGACACTTTTCACACCATCTGAATGGGAGAAAACAAGTACAAAACATGAAACAGATCACAGGATGGACAGAAACTCCGGCCCTGCAGCAACGCTGTCTTTTGGCTGAAGGAAATGGGCCCTTCCCTTCAACCAGACCCACCTAGCAGCTTTGTCACCCAAGTGAGATGAACATTGTTAGCAGATAGTTGCCAGAGGAGGCTACAGCGGCTCCAGTGAGGGAGGATGGCATCCTGACTGTGAGAACTTCGACGCGACCAGACTGCAAGAGGCACCACCCAATAACCATATAAATGGGAGACAATGGGCCTAATTGCAATCAGTGTCCTCTTTTTATTTTATGTCCTGAGTTTCACCCTGACATTCACAAGAAGCCACTGCATGCATCTGAATAAAGCCATGCTGTTGTGGCCCAGACCAGAGCGACATATATACAGTGGAGTGGTGCAAAGGCCCACACTCAAATGACACGATGCGAATACTCCCACAGAAGTCACACTTTGGTTAGAGCCAGCTTCTGTTTCGCTCTTCCTGAGGCCTTTTGATGTTTGGCTGAACACAACAATCTAATGAAACAGGCTGGGATTAATATGGTAGATTTTATGTTTTATCTGCATGGAAAAAAAACTTTTAAAAGCGGAGTTTTAATGTCAAAAGATGGTGGACTCAGATGCTCTAATGCTCAGCACTTCAAAATGTGGCTTTAAAGACTGTGATTCTCAAAGCTCTTCTTGTTTATAGGTCATACACAGCAAAGGTGACGGACCAAAAAATAAGGAGGGGAATGCAGCGTGTGGGCATTTTATTATGTAACTAACTTTGAAGCCAGTCTTTTCATGTCTATGTGCTCTTCTGTCTGAAATTAGATCACTCCTCGAGATTCAGTACATGTCTTTAACACATTTAACCCATTGGGAGGTCCAGATCAAGATTAGTAAAATCGTTGTATGAATAATCCATGAAAAATTGTCACTGCCACAGTTCGATTAAACTAACTATTATTCAGTTATTTTGCTTTATTACTCCTGTTTTATATGGCCTGTAAGTGATCATATGTCTCACTTCTATTTTCTAAATAAATAGATCCTGACAGCACTCACACCTTCACCCAACACTTCAGACACTAAATTCTAACTTAAGAT
Source organism: Protonibea diacanthus (assembly GCA_028641955.1). NCBI lineage: Eukaryota > Metazoa > Chordata > Actinopteri > Sciaenidae > Protonibea > Protonibea diacanthus. The sequence goes on along the minus strand of CM053988.1, from coordinate 15,814,637 downwards.
TCACCATTGTGTTGTTTGTCACACAATGCTAATCACGTTTTGCCACTTTTGGAGAAACGTCAGACACAGACAAAATAATCAGTGCACTGACACAAAATGAACCTTTCTCTAAACGGCTGCGTTGAAACATCTTAACATCTGCAGCAATCATGGCATTATGTTTTCTCTTTTACAGCCAGGGAGGGGAACGTGTGAAGTATGTCACCTGCCTTGAATGAGGATGATGGGTTATCTGCAAGATTTCTAAAGAGGACAGCCATCATCAGAAGAGATGTGACACCTGTAAAGCAGCCTTATCCTCTTTTGAAGTGCCTGTTTGTATTGTTGAAGCCAACAAAGGAATTTTGCCACCTCTGTACTTACAAGAGAACATTAGTCAAACTGGGGAGATAACAAGGAGGGAAGGGGGGGGTTGATATGCGAGACGTACTAATGCACAGTCTACAGGTGTGTGTGTGTGTGTGTGTGTGTGTGTGTGTGTGCATTTGATTACCACACTGACTCCTCAGTTTAAGGAAGAGTTTTCAGGGAAGCCCTCTGTGTTCAGGTATGCCTCTGTAAGATGTGGTCTGGTAGCGGCGGCGGTGGTGGTGGGGTGCGGAGCCTGGAGGTTGACAAGGGGTCATCATCCAGATCAATGTGGGCTGGGGTTGTAGAAGGGAGGAGGAGGCAGACATGATCACTCATTAGTCACCTTTTCACCTTTCTGTAGCTCAAAGCGGTTCAGCAGGTAGGATGAGCATGCACGTACTTCAAGAAGCAGTTTCAGTCAGATTCATTAATACTCTTATATTACAATATTAAAATGATTCTGACATCTCTCTGGTCTCTAATCCAAGAGATAAGGATTCAATATTTGTTCTGCTCCTATGATATGTGCTCCATGAAAACACTATTATATAGTTATTACAGTTATTATGTGTTATTATTACAAACTTATGAGTAAGTTGCTCATGGACAGGGTCTGCCTGTGACTTTTTAGAGCCCTGTAGTGAGATTTTATTGCATTGGTTCAAACCATATTTTAAGTGTATCCAAATCTGCATGACATTGACTTAATCTGAAGGTTTTTAGAGTTGAGCCTGTGCTACTACATAAGACCTACAGTGTAAAAGTAATATATTTATTTTTTGTTTTCTCCTAAAAAAATCACAACTAAACCTATCAATCGAAAAATAATTGTTATATGAATGATAAAAACTTACTTGACAAGTACATTCAGTCAGGTATCACTAAGTATAACTTTGAGGCATTGGAGTTTTTCCATTTTATGCAACTTTATACTTTACACCACTACATCTCATAGGCAAATATTGCACATTTTCAGATTACAGTTTTTCAAATCCTTCCTCTCCAGTAAAGTCGAGTGTATCAAGTGTTCCTTTATGTGTTGAGACAATTTTCCAACTTCCTAAGTAGTTGTTTAAAACTATTTAAAACCTCCTTATGGATTAGCTTTAAAATGTTGATTGTGACATTGTCACAAAGCTCCAAGAAAACAGGTCTGTTTTTCTGAGCTCATGGAAAGCTTACTTTTTTTAGAGATACGCGGCTCTCAGTGGTTTCAGTAGGGCTACAAAGATCTCAAGATCAAATGGAATATCATGTATCGTTGTACATTAAAGTACAGTATATAAAACAGTTCAAATTAACTCAACCTTAAACAACTACAGCAGTAAAGTACAGTATGTACAGAGATCATTTTTCTGCATAATGAGTACTTTTTAGATACTTTAAGTACATTTTGCTGATAATACATACATACTTTTACTTAATTAAAGTTCTGAATGCAGGACTTTTACTTGTAGCGGAGTATTTTTCACGAAGCGATACTAGTACTTTTATTTAAGCAAAAGATCTGAATACTTATTGCACTACTGAGTATTTCTGTGTAGCAGCAAGGGAAAGAGCTATTAATAAGATGGTGATGACAGACGGTGTCAGGACACAGTCAGCCCCAGTTCACACTCAGTATGAAGTGTCAGTGTCATTGTAATCATTATTTTATACATGTGCAGTCATCTGTCCACCATTTTGATTGTCTGGTCTCTTCAGTGTGAAACTTTTTCAAATTGATCAAAAAAATGTTGAACTTAAACACTGAAAACAACAATGTCATTATTAGTTAGTTTGTCAGTTACATGTACTTTAATCATCTAAACATATTAGTGTAATTATCATGTAAGCATCATGATGTTTTGTTTTTGCTTAGCCCAAACCAAAACATAATGTTGAGTAACAGATCAGTTTGTATGAGAAAATTAGAAGACATGGCTAGCAGAGATGGAAAAATAAAACTTGTGAAACAGCTTAACAACAGAACCTGTGTGTTAATTGAGTAACACAGAAAACAACAAACATCCTCCACACTATTCTATTCCAATTTCCCTGTTGGTTTCTATGCATCTTTCCATACAGTAGTTCAAATAGAAACTTGTGTAGGAGACAGTATTTGGTTTAATGCAAATTAGCAAATGCCAGAATCAAATATTACCTTAATGTATGTGTTCACAAACTTTTTTTTATTGTGTATCCATGATACACATGATGATCGAAAATATCGGCTTAGTGTGGACGGAAGATCAAAATGAAGGTGAAAAAAAAGATGCATGTCCGAATTCATCCGCATTATTGTGGACATGTCCTGAGTGAGTGAGATTGGGTATATCAATTACAAGGTGGCTAGCAGGGGAGAGGAGCGGGGTTATCATTAGCAGGGACTGGCGCTGGCCTCTGGTAGTTCCAGTAATTACCTCACAAAGGGTGGTGCTTGCCTTCCCACTGCTTTTCCCACACTGCACTGCAGGCTCAGAATTCCAATCGGCCCCAGACCTGCAATCTCCTCGGTTTTAGACAGCAAATTACTGACAAGTCCCATTCTTCACAGCACTGTAATTGCTTTTTAGTGCTGTTTTTATTGAGGCAACCCCAACCCCCTTGCCCTTCCCTCAATAAAGCTAAGTCAGGGAAGGGGCGAAGGGTTAATATAGATAACATTAGTACCTAATTGGAAGGTCTCGGACCCCAGGAAAGTTCTGCCATTTTTTAGAAACTCTCGGCAGTTCTGGAGCAGATATAACTTTGTGTTTCTGTATTAGATCTATTTCGGAGTGATCAAGAAAGTTTTCTTTGAAATGTATAGCTAATTAGTTTCGATATTCGTTATGACGATACGTGCAAACTCTGGAATACTGCTTCTGCGTATGTCTGCTCCACAGACGTGATATCATTAAGGCTCTTCACATCCCATACAAAGAGAGGCACTGAGCATCTTGGCTACTCTACGACTTAAATCACTTCGTGTTGTCTTTCCCACCCCTGCGCATTACTCTCTCAATCTATTACTTTGTGGAAATCATTAGTCTCCATGTCAATACAAGCTCCGAGCAGAGAAAACATCTCATTATGGGACTTAAAGAGATCCGTAGCATTCTTGGCTCTGTCAAGCTGTTCTTCCTTTCTTCAATATAGTTACTTTCTTTTCACCGAGAGGACAAATTCTCAACGTTCCAATGCCGGACAACCAAACAGTTACCATTTGAAATGGGGAAAAAGAGAAAGAATGGAAAATGGCTGAGGGATTAGAGGATCTAAACAGGATAAAGGGATAGGAGATTCTTGGTGTGATCTAGTTTAGTTTGAAAGATGGAGGGTCTTAACAAGGATTTGAGACTTTAGAATTCATTGTGCCATTATTTCCATCCAGTGCAGTTTCAGCTAAATTGTTTGCCGTTTTGTGGCCCTTTACAAGCCCATAGTTCTTCACACCTTTACATTAAAGTGTACGCAAAATATTTATAATTATTGTGACATAATGTGATAATTAGTTGATCGTTTTATTCAGATTTAGAACCATTCCAGTTTGTTTACCAGATATATGTCGCTAGATTTTATCAGGATGTGCACAAAATGCATTGGAGGTGTGGGAAACATCATTGCAACTTCACCTTCAACCCTCTACAGAGGTGTTTTTTCTGCCTAAACCAAACACAAAGATATCATGAGGAAAATATCAAATAAAGAGTAAAATGTAGAATGCAAACATGAGTTAAATATGGTTTAAATGCTCTACACACACTCCTGTTTTCTGTCCATGCATCAAACACGATTACATCCGGGCTTTATCAGCGGCGCAGCCCTAGGGCTACAACCTGCAATTGACTCGGGTAGCAACCTAATTCGCCTGTGCCTTTATGTGTCCATCTCCCTGTCAGTCTGAGCAGGTTGACACCTCTGACCCTGTCAGGGTGTCAAATAGCTTGTCAGAGGCCTTCAATAAAGTACAATGACAAGCCCTCTAATGCATCACCACACGAGTTCTAGCCAGAAATGAGAGGCTGTAGTCTTTCCAGCCTTAAGGCAGACAGGTGCGCTGTCAAGCAACACACACACCAAACACACACACACACCAATCACACATACACACACACACACAAAGAAGCCCTCCCTATCAAAGCAATGACCAACAGTACAACAGTACAGATCAATGACACTGTTTGCATGTTAAATATCCACATGAACATTTCTGAAGTAGACAAAACAGCGCGATATTAAGGAGGAATGATCAGTTGTCAGAATTCTCATTATGTTTCTTGGCCTGTGATGAACACACTTGGACGCAATGTTCAAAATGCTTCCAAATTCATTATTGAATCACTTAAGGATTATCTTTGAGGGGCTTACATAACCAAGAGAGATCAGTTGTCAGTAGCAATAAAAAACACTCTACCTGGACCACCTTGGGAGCATGTAAGGCCTGTCACCATGAGGCCTCTCTAAAGGGCCCACAGGGCCACTTGCAATCAACTTATCAATGTCATGGATGCCTGAATGTTGGGCGAAAAGGACAAAACTGTGTTACAAATCCTTGGCATTAACATGACAAGTGAAAAATCCCAAATGCCAAATCTGGACACCTACCTGGTTTTGATGCCACTGGTTTTGGTTGGTGCTGGTTGTCCTCAAGGCCCTGCTTCGACATGCTGTGCATTCCAACCAATTATCTACCCCAAGGTGCAACAGGTTCACACTTTAATCTTTGATGCCTTCTCCAATGGGATATAGCTGGATTTAAAACAGGGAACAGGGGTGGGACAACCCTTAAAAACCTGTATACATAGCAAACATGAATCAACTTCAAACCAACCCACTGAGGGAAACAAAAAAGTCTTTCAAAGAAATACCTTTATCCTCACTATTGTTTCATCTTGCAATGGCTCGTCATAGCCCATGTGGATGGTTGAAGCAAGTTTCAAAGACAGAGGAGCCGACGCGGCATCAAATATTACACCTTCTATGAGTCCAAAGGACATTTCAACTGGATGCGGTGGTGAAATGCCCTAAATGTAGGTCATGCAAAGGGTGCTGAGAATTTGAAGAAATGGAGCATAGTAACCTCACGTCCAACCAAGTCATCCTTTACCAGGAAATCCAGTTCCCTGGCATGGACGTTGTGTTCTATGTGTACCCTTACACCTTGCCAGTATATCCACATCCTGCAAGCCAGCGATTCCCATTCTTAATGGACCCCCCCCTTCCCACACCAGAGGCCCCCATGTCCTTTCTGAAGAAGTGCGTCCCTGAAGAGCTTGTCTCAACCATCTGTCACGGATGTCCCAGGACATCTCCCATCGACCCCAATGGCTCCCACATACACTAGAGCAGACATCATTACGAGATTGAAAGGGTCACTAGTATTTGAATTGCATCATATGTACAGTGGCACAATCTTCGATCTTTTGGCACCAACGATGATGAAATTTGTATTGCACAAGTCTGGTTAATGCAAAAGAGGCAAGGCTTATGAACTTCATCATCTTTCATTTTCTTGCTGTCCAAAGTTATGGTTTGCTATGCATTTCATACACTTCATTGCCGTCCAATTTGATCACCTCATTGCCTCTGTTTCCATAAACTGTGCTGTCAAAATACATGAGAACCATCTTCATGCAGTAATGACTCAATATGGAATCAAACATTTCCGCATGTACCCGGGGCGGAGTGCAAAATGTTATGTAAATCCCCTTAACGACCTTTTCAGGCTGCCGACAATCACCATACAAAGGTGATTGGCAGCCGACACTGGTGCACATTTATCCTTTTGCCCCAGCCTGTCTCTCTCTGTAGCGCCCCCTACTGTGAGAGGCGTGGGGTAGGGTGCCCAGTGGCACTTGTTGCCAATGGATAAAGCCAGCATGGATCCTCTCATGGCAACGATGCTGGTCGTTGTAATAATGTTCGGTTTGTTTCCTGCTTCACACCTCCTTTGGGATTTTGCCCGACCTATAATCCAGTACATGAGACGCAGAGGGAGGCATCCCATGCCTGTCCACCCGAGTTCCAGCACTGCTTAGCCCAAACCAGCCCCTTTGTACGATTCACACAGCAGTCTATTGGTTGCCTGTGGGCCATTTCATAATGTGAGTCTATTATCATGATTATTATGATTATTGAAACAACACAGCATATACAGAAACTCCAAATTCCTCCAAAGTTCTTTAACATAATGTGAGGGCTCACAAAACTGAAGATAACACTTATTTCGTATACATACACACTTATGCGTACATTCGCATTCTCTCGCTCTCTCTCTCACACACACACACACACACACATGCACGCACGCACGCACACGCACACACACCCACACACACACCAGATCAGCGTTCCCAAGCCCCTTACTGAGCGTTTTTATCCTTGCTAGGCCTCGTCTCAGAGGGGAGTAAGGCCCCTACTGAGATCCTTACCCACTTCCTACTGCGAAGCCTGTTTTGCTCCTTGGCAGGCCTCCTCCATTCACAAACTACAAGTCTCATCAGCCATAAATTTACTTTGATTTGGGCATGACTGACTCAGCAACTTGGATAACATCTCTCAGGTGATAATGTAGTACGTATACATTGGCCATAAATTTTCCAAAAGCATATTCTACCTGCTACCTCTTCTACCTCTTTGAAAATCTCCGGAGTCCTACTGTAGCTGTCCCCTCTGGGGTCACAGCCCCTAGGTGGGGATAGGTGTTCTGGGAACACGTTTAACACAAATAAAGAAGGGATTTAAAAAAAAAAAAAAAATGTGTCTGCGTGTGCGCATGTTTGTGCATGTGTGGGAGAAAGTTGTTAAGCGTGTATACAAGTGGTGCCATCGCAATTTGTTTGTGTTTGTGTGTTTGTGCGTGTGTTTGAGGGGGGGGGGGGTGTGTGTGTAATATATACACCCCCTACTGTCCTATTTCTAGTCCTCTGTCCACACATCACAGCTGTCAGTATCTAGTGAGATATGAAGCCGAAAAAGGGGAAAGGAAGAACGAGGAGAGCCCTTCAAATGGATATTACTGCTGCGTTTGCCTGTCGAGCATGGAAAGGTGGATTTAGCCTTACCCCTAGGATCGTAACTGTATCTTCGGCTCACTACAGGGTACGTTATGAACGTATATTATGATAATGTCAACCCAATAAAAGCTGATTTTTATTTATTTATTTATTTAGTTTTTGCTAAAATAAAATAAAAAAAAATCTAAAAGGGGGTCAATTACTATAAGAGATATTCTTCATTTTGGAGATTATCCAGCAGATCACTGAGCATTATTTCTGTTTCATGTATCTCATTTGAGTTCAAAGTGAAAATCTTAGAGGAAAACAATAACAATTTGTCTACAAAGGTTTTCAGCCTGTAGGCATAATATTCCAGAAGAGGGATTATCTCAGATTGCAGAAATGTGAATTGGCTACGGCAGAAGAAACAGCAGTTATAAATAAAAAATGATTTTGACAGGTTGCATTGCACGTGTTTGCCCTAAAGACTGTGATTCTCAGCTCTTCTTGTTTATAGGTCATACACAGCAATGGTGATGGACCAAAAAATAAGGAGGGGAATGCAGCGTGTGGGCATTTTATTATGTAACTAACTTTGAAGCCAGTCTTTTCATGTCTATGTGGTCTTCTGTCTGAAATTAGATCACTCCCCTAGATTCAGTACATGTCTTTAACACATTTAACCCATTGGGAGGTCCAGATCAAGATTAGTAAAATCGTTGCATGAATATTCCATGAAAAATTGTCGATTAAACAAACTATTATTCAGTTATTTTGCTTTATTACTCCTGTTTTATATGGCCTGTAAGTGATAATATGTCTCACTTCTATTTTCTAAATAAATAGATCCTGACAGCACTCACACCTTCACCCAACACTTCAGATACTAAATTCTAACTTACCATTGTGTTGTTTGTCACACAATGCTAATCACGTTTTGCCACTTTTGGAGAAACGTTAGACACAGACAAAATAATCTTCCACAGATAACTCAGTGTACTGACACAAAATAAACCTTTCTCTAGCGGCTGTGTTGTCACACCTCAACACCTGCACCTGTGCTCTGACTGTGCAAAGAGGAGTACTAAGAGGGGGGGCGTACTGTTGGTTCTTCCCAGCTGTATGAATGATCACCAAATAGTTCAGAGCTATAGTTAACTTCTTTTTTTGTTTGTTTTGGTTGTTGTAGTATAGTTGTAGTATTTTGCATTGACTGGAGAATTACGGAACAGTGCCAGTGTCTGCTTATGTCTTTCTGCAGTAATTTAACTGATACGGCTAAAACATGAAAGTAAAGATGTTCCAATGCTGAGTGACAGATTAATAATAATGATAAACAATGTTTTGTTTTTATAAGTTGGTGTTACATTCCAGTATTTTAAGAAATATATTTGTTTTATATAATCAGAAGAATCAGATGTGACTTTCCGACCTCGTCTGTGCTGCACAAACTTTGGCAAACGTCTAATTTACTAAACACTAGGTAGAGACAGACTGTACATACTGGTCTTCATTCTTGAAAAGATAGAAACATCCACAACTCAAGTGCAGATGTTGTGCTCTTCAAAATGCAACCTTTCCTAGAACTGACAAACTGTCTTGTCTTAAATTCACTACCCTTTTTTTTAAATGTTGAATTGATTTTGAAACGGTTTTATGAGCGCATAAATTGCAGAAGTCAAACCATGATGTTCACCAAAACTGCATGTGTCAGACTTTTCGTCTGAAGACATCTGAGGCTTTATGTAACTTTTGGTGCATGAACAGGGTTTTCTTTTTTTCTGTAGAGATCGCCTGTATCTTTTCTAAAGTCAAAACAATTTGTAGTATACATTTGGCAATGTGCTCTAAGATCTACTTCTCTAATTGTTTGAACAAAGTTATTTTGAGAGGATAAAGACAGAGAGAAAGACATACTATAGATACTGAGAGCTTTGTGACAGTAAATCAGGATTGAAAATGATCTATGTTTGATCGTAACGCTGAATGAAAGTATTGAAAACTGAGTTAAATGTGTGAATCTACAAGAATCTAAACAACTTCTACTCTGCAAACACCTTCCACACACACACACACACACACACACACACACACACACACACACACACACACACACACACACACAAAGACAGCAGTCGCTGTGAAAATATGCTGAAAGTGATCTCTCAGGCATTTGGCAGGGCAAAACCACAAATTATGGTAGCAGGGTGAAGTAGCATTATGAGCCTTCACTGTGTGGTCCATCACCAACTATAGACCTTTCTCCCCTCCTGCTGTTCTCTCCTGCCCTTCTCCCCTCCTGCTGCCCCCTCTGCTGGGGGTAGCAGGCATAGTTGACCCTGGTTAAAATTCAACTGGCCCAACAATAACGTGGTCAGAATCTTGCTTAATGACCAGGCCATGGATCAAAAGGAAGTGGAAGTTGTAGAGTTTGAAAACAAACACCTCTTTATATTTAAATTGACTTAAACTGTACAGTATGACAGATTACAGGGCATCACCAGGATGCTCCTTTGGTAATAAATGATTTCCACTTTATAAGCACCATCTAGAGTTTAGACAAGGAACGCACACCTATAATTCGTTATGTTATAGTCTACCAGGAGTTTCCAGGACCCACTAAATTAATCCACATTAGACCTCAGATGCATGTAAACAGATTTAATTGTTCAAAAAACTCATTTTAGAAGTTTTAGATATGTAGTCTGTCATATATTCATTGTAATCTGAATATTATAGTGTTGCAAATTAGCTTCAGATATTTATACAATCTATATCAATATATACAATATGTGGGATTAAACAATTCAGTAAATAATCAGTAAATAATAATGTGTCAATAAGCATAAAATATCCAGAATTACAAAACTACAGTATGCAGCAAAACTATGAAGGTGATGAAGAAGAAGATTTTTTGTTTGTTTGTTTGTTTGTTTGTTTGTTCAGACTCACTTTTTGGGTTTGTTGTTATTTAGTTAGTTAGTTAGTTTTACTCAGACTCACTTTTCGTGGAAGGTTATTTCAATTACATCATCACAGGAAAAACATAAATCTATCAATCTATCTAAAACAAACTAATATTTCTATGTATATGACAGCAGCTATCTATTTTTAGTTAATCACATAAAATCTAAATATTTTCAGTTGGAATGCTCAAAATGTGTATTAACCCCCCAAATTTAAGATTTTGTGCAGTATATAAAAATAAATGAAAACACTATAATATGCATGTTGTAGGTCCTGAATACTCTTTCACTCTCCATGACAAATGAGTCACGAGGGCTATGATAATAATATAGTAATAATCGGACCTGGAGTTCAAAATATTTTATTAAATATTAACCTTCAAGATCAATATGAATGAAGCCTTTGTGGATTTTAAACCTGCCTGTGAATGAGCTGTTTACTTATTGTCTATGTGTATAAATAATTAATCTAATTCTTGTTAATACACTGTTAGATGTGGAAGACGTCCTTCTGTGTACAAACACATTGTGTATCTGTATTATACACTATTTTATAATGATTTAATTTAATAATGGTAATTAGGAGGGTTAATTACAGTAAACCTATTAATCAATATCAAACAATGGATGCGTGTAATTCTCCCCTCGGCCACAAGGGGCGACATCTCCTGGCCTGGTGTTCACGGAAGTTTTGACAAAGCGGAACCTCTGACGTGTCATGAAATCGCCATTTTCCTGAGGAAGGAAACGCCTTGAAGAAGGAAGCAAACACATCAACTGTGTAAGTGAGGGAGATACTCTTTAAATAAGAGACTTTTTATGCCGTTTTCGCTTAATATAGTCGCACAAAAAGATGTGTGTTTTACAAGCAAATCCTTGAGTGTGACCGCGGTTCGGTTAGTCCGGAAGATGAGAGAGTGAACACTCAACAGTGATTTGCTAAGAGATAGCTAATGCTAACTTCACCGATCAACTTATCTGACTTTCTCCTTTTAGACTCGTGTTGACAGACTTGTGTTAAGTTGGTATGAAACAAAACGGCAACAAAAACTTAAAATCTAGTTTAAAACACTGGAAGGTCGGGGTTTTTTTTTTCCAGTAAACTGTCAATGAAATCTGAACTGGTCGGACCAGTATTAGCATTGCACCTTTAGCGAGCTAACGTTTGTTTATGCAACTGGGTCGGCCAACTTTTGACATTGCAAAGCTGAACGTCAAAGTACTGCAGTGAGCCGCTTTTAAATACTAAAAAAAATGCAGAGGTCATATTTTTGTCTGCTTTCAGATGTGGATTAAATGCTGTTTTACGAAAGGCTAGTCCCATTTGTGACCGCAACACAAACTCAGGCACGAAAATATAGACCAAGTTGAGCAAGGAGATACTTCATTTCCGGTTATAATCTTTATTTTGCTTATGAAAACTCAAGAAACAGGTTAAAAATCAATTGTTTATCTGGTGCAGACGGATATTTTACTTGAAGGTGCTATATTCAATCAGAAAAGAGATAAGTGCTGTTAAATGATCCTCGTCATGCTCATGGGTATTTATTTATAAGTTAAAAAAACAACAACAACAGATATTTAGATGTATTATATGTAATATAATGAGTATTTTAGAAGCACTCATGTACTGGTGGCACAGCAGACATTTTGGCATGTTACAACAGGAAGCTCACAGGTGCAGTAATGATGGCCACATTCCTCCCACAGGAGGTCATGCGATTGTGCTGCTGACTCGCTTGTCACTGTTACACTTCTTATCTTATTGTATCATAACTGTTTTTTCCTGCTGCGACAAGTCAAAATGTCTGCTGTGCAACCGGCCTCCTGTCAAAAACCCAATGTTTATTCCCATTTCCACACACTTGGTGTAAGTTATGTTCTAGAAAAGAAGAGGAGGAAACCTTCAACATTTTTAGTGGATGTAAAAACTGCATTGCCTTCAGGTGCACCAGTTTAATATCACTTAACTGCCGTTCTGTCTATTAAATAACTACTAAATTGTCTGTTTCACATGTTTGACTGTTGACCGTGCCATCCTAATTTCAACAGTTGATCTGATGTTTTTCCACAGGTTTCTCTCTTTTTTTTTTGCCAAAGGTAGGTTCCAATCACCGTTCGCCATGGGGAATATGTTCGCAGGGCTCTTTAAATATTTCGGGAAAAGGGATATGCGGATCCTCATGGTGGGTCTGGATGCTGCTGGAAAGACGACGATTTTGTACAAGCTCAAACTCGGAGAGATTGTGACTACTATTCCCACAATAGGTACAGTAATGATGTTTGCCTTGGATTATTGCCATGGCTCTGATGTGTTTACCTCATCCAATTTTCTTCTGTATTCTGTACCCTTATTGCTGTCTTAATGAGAAGTTTTTAATGTTATTGTTTGTTTTTCTTTTAGGTTTTAATGTAGAGACCGTAGAGTACAAGGGCATCAGTTTCACGGTATGGGATGTTGGTGGTCAAGACAAAATACGACCGCTGTGGCGTCATTACTTCCAGAACACACAGGGTACGTCCACTTATGTCAAAACCTTAGTACCTGCTACACAACTTCAAATTTCCTCTGCCTTATATTTAAAAGATACAGTATACATCGCACATATACTCATTTCTTCACTGTTTGCTCTTTCTCCAGGTCTCATCTTTGTTGTGGACAGCAACGACAGAGAGCGATGTGCGGAGGCCGCTGATGAGCTCAAGAGAATGTTGGCAGAGGACGAGCTGCGTGATGCTGTCGTGCTAGTATTTGCCAACAAACAGGTAAGTCAAAACCTTGATATATCATTACCAACAAGTTTCTCATCTGTTGTGTTCACAGGGTTGTATTCTAATGTTTTCCTCGCTGTTTGTTTGTAGGACCTTCCCAATGCTATGAATGCAGCAGAACTCACAGACAAGCTGAGCCTTCATGAATTACGTGGCAGAAACTGGTACATCCAGGCGACCTGTGCCACCACTGGGGATGGCCTCTATGAAGGACTTGATTGGTTGTCTCATCAGCTCAGGAATCTTTAATAATCTGCTATACATGACTCATTTACTCCATCCAGTCTCTGGCCTTGCTCTCTACTGGAAGCTGCCCTCACTTTTGCTTATTATTTTCACAAATACACAGGCCAGAGGTTGAGGTGATCATTTCTTGTAAATCTGTCATTTTTTTTTTTTATTTTATTTTATTCTGTACATATTTGGTAATGGGGCAGCTTATTGCACTCTTACAAATGTTTCCTTTCTGTTTTCTGGTTGTTGGACAGCCATTTGTGTGCATTTATTTAAGAAAAGGGAAGAGAGGGAATCTGAATATAACCAGCAAATGTTGGCCCCGAGACCTCAATGCAACCTGATGACTTGTTTTGATCCGGTCACACGTACTGTAGAGAGAGATCCACGAGGGGCTTTTCATTTTTTTAAAAACTGAATTAAACACTGATGCACTACTTGCAGCTACTATAGTTACTTTAGTGACTACAAGTACCAGCCCCACAAATTACAAATGATCATTTATTAAACACTGGCATTGACTATTTCTACTCTGTACTGACATCACGTTGTCCATGTCTGTGAGCATTTACCAGCCTTTGTCATACAGTATGTTGGCTTTAATTGAGAAATGCTGCAATGATCTCACATATTCTTGCTTTGTGGTTGTTTCAGAGGTCTGTTGAGTCAGCGTTGGATTTTTGTATCTCAGAGTCTCAGGTTTATCTTGTGCTGCCTTTGCAATATACTTAACAAAACTGCATCATGTGGTCTGTTGGTCTCTAAGGACATGCATATTTACTGGGTGTTTATCTCATTAGGCTTCACAGGTACTATTATACCCTACTGATTACTTATTCCAATAGCTCTATGATGTAACTTCTTTTTACGTCAGGTAATATTGACTAAAGGAGTTGCACACTACAATAGCCGCACTGTCTTCATGAAAGCAAGTTATTCCTTATTTTAATCTGGGAAATGGTGTTTTAATGGCAATACAGAGTCTTTTTTAATGTAGTGCCAGTATTTCTTCCATTGCAGCACATTGTCCTTGGGGTGAACAGGAAGCCTGACATATGCCTTCTTATCCAAGACGCGCATTGCCTTTTGTTTTAAAGCTTCTTTTCTAAAAGGTGTGGGTGTTATCTTATTTTGCTCTGAAGATGTCTCAGAGGTGCATTAAACATTTTTTTTTTATTCATAACTGCTTAAATATATGAACATTATGTTAATCATGTACTTAAGTTTGTCTGTTTTTTAATGTAAACATTTCATTTTGTGAGGAAATGAAACTGAGATTAAATTGATGGGATAAATGTTTGAGCAACTTGTTTTCTTCTTTCACTCTATGCAATAAAATTGCTAAATGTTAAGGTGTGGGATTTTGTCATTTTGGCAGGAGAGTAACTTTATGTGCATTACTGCAGTACAAGGCTATCAGTTACTGCACACTCACTCCATATTTTGTCATTTTTTTTATTCAGAATTTGCACCTTAAACATGCAAACAATCATTACTTTTAAATATACCACAGTGCTGAGGTGATTCATCAGTCAACTGATAATCAAATAGAAATTTACTATACTTCCAGCCTCTGTTACTTTTCTGTTGAATATTGTTGTAAAACATTCAATCTAGCTAGAAAAAAAATATTTTGGTTTTTGATCAGCTGTTGGGACAGAAATATTTGCAAGATGTCACTCTGGACTCTTAAATGGGCAGTTTACCTAATTATATGACTTTATTGACTCCATAAATATTAAGTTCAGTGATAAAATACCAAACTTTAACAACAAACCCAAAAACTGGTGTCATAGCAACCTGCTGGGGGCGTCACCCTTTGACCCATAGAGAAATGTGATGCCCCAAAGTGGTGTAAACCACCCAATGTTTGGGTTAAAGCAGTAATGGGAAGAGCACACCCTGTTTCACATTGTGTAGGGGTGGCAATCTAGGACAGCATTCTTGCAGGTTGATTAGGCTGCTATGGTTAATGCAGCCAAGCCTATAAAACATGGCAGGAGAGTATGGTGGTGGTGGAAGGGGAGGGAGTTCCGAGTCTTGGGTCCCTCATAGGGCTGCTTTGTGTGGCCTCCTCTCCTGCTGCTCCATCAGCTTGGTTTGTGTGTGGCGGTCTAACGGTACTCAGTCATATAAAAGGACCAGCCTGGTTTTTTGCACTCTTCTTTATGAATGCCTTGCTCTTTTTTAGTGCACCCCCCAGGTGCCAGCCAGCAGAATACCCTCTTTCAGACCAATTCAAGGCAAACGCAAACACTACACTCTATTATGACCAGTGGAGAGCATTCCAATGGTATCGCACCAGTCAGGGAGCTGAACCTAGAACGGTGAGGGATTAAGAAACGCTGGCGTGATTGAGAAAAGAAAAAGGGCCGCAGCTGCTGAGTAGTGCAAGAAGCACAGTGGGATGGAGGAGATGTGCAAAGACTTAAGTGGTATCGAGGAGCATCTTGGAAAAACTCAAGAAAGGCGCTTGACTTCAAAATGTAGGCTTATTTTTCAGAGACAGATGTAGTGTGCTAAATGCTAAAAAATACTGATCCTTGAAATGTTTCTATCAAGAATGACAATTCAATCTGTATCAGATTTTAACATCTTTTACTGAAGCTGTTAATTTTCCCAAGATTTCCTGAACATTAACAGCCACCAGGGCAAAATGTTTTATCCTGCATATTTTAAATGTCCAGTGTGTAACATTTAGGAGGCTCTATTGGTAGAAATGAAATGAGATGTTCATAATTCATCATTCAATCATGTTTTTATTAGCTTAGAATGAGCCTCTGTCACATTTCTACCAAACTCTGGCTCTAGATAGGGCCTTTCATGGCCACTGTAGGTTCTACGTGATTCAATAGGGGACGGTGAAGCGAGCAGTACTGGGCTGGTTGCAATCCGCAACCTCGCCGCTAGATGCCACAAAATCCTGCACACTGGAACTTTAATTATTGAGATAAAAACACATCAGAACATGTGACAATACAGAAAATATGAATGAAAAAAAAAAAAATCACAGAGTATCCTAAAGCACACCCAACTGACCAGGGTATTGGGTAAAAAAGTTAAAACACAAGGCCTGTTAGACACATCGAGCCGTCTCCATCCACAGTCCGTTCGGCCGTTCAGGGTAAATGAGGTCTTCAGAGGCCGTCAAGCTGCTGTAGAGCGTTCTGTCTGTGTTATGAGTCTTTGAATTGGTGGGGTGGGGTGGGGTGGGGAGGACATTAGTCGTCCGAGTCTGTGTCGTGGCGCCGCCTGTGGCTTTGTGTGGCACCAGCAGGGGCCGTCTTGTGGCTGACAGGGTTACGGGGGACAGGAGACCCCCCATCAGAGGAGTCTGTGTCATGTCGCTGCTGCCGGTGATGGGGGTAGGAGGGCTGTCGCTCGGCCTTTGCACCCCCCCTTGAATGGCTGTCACGGGGTCTGGCTCCACTCTGACTATGGTATGATGGATTATGATGATGGTGGTCCTTTCTCTGCCTGAAGAGTAAAAAAAAAGGAAACAAACAATTCATGACTGGGTCGTGGTGGATCGAGTAAAGGTGTTGTGAGGCTGGCGAACAGGACGCTGCTAGGTGACAGCTGATAACTGGTTACTGTGTGGACACATTTCTGTATATTTAACAACATTCTGCACACTGCCATCATATAATATGTTGGTACCTGTAATCAGCACAAAGTATATGAGTATAATAACAAATGACTGAAGCACTTGAATTACATTATTCAATCTGGTACTCTCATATACACCTGATTTACAGACTGTGTCAGAGCTCTTGTGATGCACACCAGTTTTAAAAAGGTAATAGTTCAACATGCTGTGGTTGAGACAGTGCCTTGGTGCCCTCTAGTGCTGACTGAGGAAAGCTTTTGTTTCACAGCAAGCCTGTAAGGTTATAACTTTGGCTAGGATCGGAGGTGGACACAGTAACATGAGTAACATTTCAATCAATTTAAATACAAAATAACTAATTAATGCAACCTCTAGGCTCATAATGATAATTAATCTGGCTTGGAAACAGAGATGTTCTTCCAAATATGTATTCCTGTGATGAAGAAATTAACAAACCTCTTTCTGTCGTCATCCGACTCTGATGACGATGAGTCTCGTCTTTGTCTTTTCTTCTTTTTTTCCTTCTTCTTTTTCTCCTTTTTGCTCTTTTTTTCTTTCTTTTTCTTTTTGCTCTCGTGCCTACATAGTCAGAAAAAAAGTAGAGGCGAAGATAAGAATAGGAAACTGGATACAGGGTCATATTTTGTCCAGTAGTGGTTTATGTGATCTTTGTTTCGTCTGAAATAGCAGATAGTGTTCAGTTAAATATCTTAAGTGGTAACTATAATGCAAACTCACCGTTGTTCCACATCCGCTTTTTCTTCACTCTGAGATATCTTCGTTGTTGAGGTTTCTGAATGAGCCTCTGTTTTGTGGTGCTGTGAAGAAAGCATTTCATTTATTTTTGCATCAAGTTGTAGATTCAGTGAAATAACCTCTAAAGTCACCTTTGCACATTATCAGTCTTACAGAGTCTGCATCTTAAAATGTTCAGCGACATTTGTCAGAGGAGAAAGCAAACACTTACTGTGAAAACGGGCAATCCTATTTTAGCTGCCTCCTTTTCCTTTTGAGACAGCACCATTTTCCTCGACCCTACACTGTAGATGGAAACACTCATTTATAAACACTTGACAATCACAGGGCATTTAAAAGGGCTCTCTTGCTACGACCTAAATGTCAAGAGGGACATTTCAAGTAGTTTTAACAGAACAAAAATAGAATGAGTGACAGGCAGTTTGTTCTAAATGAAACAAGACTATCCTCAAGATAAACCCCAGATATAGCAGTTGTTAATGTTAGCACGTTCTGATTTGTGATTGGGACTTTCCATGTAGATTTTTGTATATTCTCACGTGTAAATTATGTGTATTCAGTACAGGATTATTTTTCTTTTATATTTCCGAAAGTTGACAATGTTCCTTAAGAAAAAAGAAAATCACCTGGAGCTTCCCAAGCCTGAGATACGGTCCACATTTCTCTCCTCGCCATCAGCCTCTTCCCTCCTGCAAACATCTGCAAGGTCCTGTTATGAAAATTGAAATCATTCAATCGTTTTTGTTTTGTTTTGTTTGTTTTTTTTATAATATTTTTATTACATTTTCCAGCATAAACACAAACAACAGCACAGTACAATACACTCAGAGAAAATCGCCTCCTTACATTAATAAGCTTTGGGTGTATATCGTTTTTGAGTTTATGAACAAGACCAAACAAAGTGACATACCTCTTTGGTCAGGCCGGTGGGTTGCCTCTTTATATTCTTGTGCCCTCTGGATGGAGAATGGAAAAGATAAATTGATCACATTTACTGGACAACACTTGCATTCATCAAACATTTCTTTTACAGGAAGTTATACATACAGGGCAGCCATCAGTGCTTCGTGCTCTGCAGCCTTCACGGCGGCAAGTTCTTCTTCTTTGGTCAGAGCTCTGCTGCCTTTTTTATCTTTTGCGTACCATGTCAGATCTTTGCCTTTTTGCCATCGTCCTACTGGGGCCATCAAAGAGTTCCCTGAACACAGAAGAGTTGAGAAGTAATCTGTTAGAATAATCTAACAGGACTGTCTGCAAAATATGGCTGCAAAAACCCCCAATAATAACCAACTGGAATATTATTTGTGCAATACTTTTATTAAACACCTGTCACTTTACTCTTACTTACACTTCGTTTAAATCTACACCGTGTAATATGCAATATCTGTGCATAAATAGTACGTCATGTCTATTTATAGAGATCACTTCAAAGCCTGTATATATGTATTAGAACACTTTCTTATATTCTTTTTTAGTATATTTTATATTTTTATTTTGTATTTTTTTTTTTTAGATTTGAGAAACATTTTTTCTTGAAATTGTTTTTTAAGAAAGTCAAAACAGCCGCCTCTCTCTCTTTTTTTGGTAGGCTGACAAATCACTGCAGCTTTGTAATGATGTTGGTGCGTGTAGACACTCACTTGACTGTCCAAACTCACTGAAACAACGCAAATTAAAAAATATGTTTTGCGACAGACTTTTCCTTTTGATACAACACGTGACTGAAATAGATTTTGGGCAATGATCTGTCACTTTGGAAAAAAAAAATAACTAATCAGTTCAGATTGGTCACCTGCTGAGTTCTCCATATTTAAAAGCTGCTGTTGAGGTGACGAAAAGCCTTTTAGTGACTTACTCATACCACGTGTTTAGGAGACGTCACGTCCCCAAAATAATGACATTTACTCACGTTGTTTATTCTAGTTTATTTTTTTATGTAACAGCTGTGGGTGCTACGTAGTAAGGCATGCTGACATGTTGACAGCGGAGTGGCTACGTGTGTCTGCCCAGCGAGGGGGGAGCATTGAACACCAGGACCTGCTCTATGAGGAGTGGAAAACGGGACTAAAACTGAGCGACCACGCCGGCCCAGACACTGTGTGATGAGGGACTCTATAACAAAAGGTATGGAAAAGAAACAAGCGAGGTGCCAAAGCCACGGTGTGTAGTTTAAGTGTTTTTTAAAGTCTTGCTCTGGTGGCTGCAAGCCAGCAAACCGCTATTAGCGATACCTATGCCCAGCGCGGATAACGGTAACTTAGCCGCTAACTTTTGAAGACTTACCGAGATAATTTTCTCTGTGTTTATCTCCTTTCACGTCATCCCAGTTGAACTGGTCCTGTCCCCCCCTGACCCCTCCAGATCTCGAAGAACCAAACATCTTTACGCCAGAGAAAAGAAATCAGCTAGCTTCAGTAGCAGTTAGCTCGCTTCGGTAGCCGTTAGTTAGCTCAACCGGCTCACTTTAGCCACATTAGCACACGGGTAGCAGCGCGGTCGGTCAGGCCTTCAGCTTTCAAGTCATCCGCGGAGTTTTGCGGTGTGTTTAAGTTCCCTGTGCTGATCCTAACAACGTGTTCCCTGATGCTGGTGTTTACTTTGACCACTGCGGCTAACCCGGTCACCAGTTTGACTGTTTATTTCCAGAAAGCGACAGAGGAACAGCTGTTTTGTAGGCTATGCTACACGCTAACGTCACTTTGAGGCCTAAAAAACGAAGCTTTAGTAATAAAGTGTAATCTGTCGGTGCGTGTATGTTAAGGAAGAAGCTACAGCTACCAGCCTGTCACACATATATATTTAAAATGCGCTGCGTTCGTGTCGTCTTCTCTCTTTTTGGCTAATGTTCATTTAAAAAAAAAAACAAAAAAAACTCCACGTTTCTGTGTTTTGTCGCGCGCATTGTCGACGCTCGCGAACGTAACGTGTTGATGTTTTGGCCCGCAGTGATGACGCAGGCAGAGCAAATTTCCTTAATGGCTCTCTGAGCAGAGAGCGGAGGAAGGAACAAATCCTCCGCAGACTGACCCACAAAACTCCCGATGTACATGAGATATTTTTCCAGACTATTGTCAGGTAGGAAGGAGGATATTTGTCCTTTGTTTCTGTTGTGTTATTTTGTAATCATTATTGCAGCTAATAAGTGCCATTCATTCCCAACAGGGTGTTAGGACACAGATTATTTCTGTTGCAGAAAATGATGGTTTTTGGTTGTTTTAGCTGATGCAACGTTACTGTGAGTGTGATTGCTGCACACACAGTGTTGTATGTTTCTTCCTATTAGTGTGCTTTGCTGTGCAGCACCAACATTATCTATTCATTTCTTGTAGATTGGAGCCATTAGTGATGATTGTTATACTTGTAAAGTCTTTAAAAGAATCCTTGTATCAGCCACTGTATATGAAGATAAATCAGTGCACCCACATGTGTTTATTATGACCTTTAATGAGTTGTACATCGTGATGCATTTAAGCCTAATGCTGAGGTGACTTTTTAGTTTACATGTAATTATAAAGTTATATATAAATCCTACTCATCAGACTCATATTTCCTTCACGAAACACGTAGTCTGCTTTGCCTTTACTTCAGGTTTAAGGGATACGTTATTGCTCCTGTTCAGTTCAGTCAAAGTACACTTTGTAACGCCTGAGTTTTATCAGTTAGATAATTATGGCACCAGATTGCAAACACTTGTGACTCTCACTCTGAAATAATAAAACGTGGAAAGTGCCACTCTGCATTTTGTCTGTGATATATCTGGATTGACAAAATGAGTTAGTCTGAATAAGTATGAGAGTTGGTTGAAAATGTGTCCACACTATGGTCCAGATCCTCTTTTATTCAGGGGAAACTGACCTAACAGAAAAAATACTTATGTTGTATTTTCCATGGCTGCAACAGATGTTTATTTTCACAGCTAACTAATGTGTCAGCTGTTTCTATTAATCAATAACTATTAATAACGGATCAATAACGAAAAAGTTCAGATCACACATTCATATGTTTTGTACTATCACATCAGAGAAAGACTGATACCGAGATCTTCTAATTGACTGATTGATCTATTGTTCCAGCTCTCATACTGAACACCTCGCAGACTGTATCGACCTCACATGATTTAAATCTTTGCTTGCAAATATCAATCACGTGTGGTGTGTACTGCACATGGTTAAAGTTAAGCGCAGTGCAGCTTCCAATAAGCCTCTGATTGTAAACTCACGTCTCTCATTTCCTGTCAGGCAGCTCAATGTCAAGAACAAAAAGTCGACTCTTGTGTAAGTGTTTTGAATTGTGTGTGGCTGCAAATGTCAAAAGCTTTTGTCAGCTAGTTAAATATTAGTTTAAGAAAAGTTTACTTCCTCAACCAAGACCCTGAACAGCTGATTGTTCTTTTACTTTCGCTTTAGTGTTGATAATTTTTCACACGGGCCTGCAGCTAACAACAGTTTTATTATAAATTCATCAATTTGTTGTGTTGTTTGTTGTGATTACTTTTGTTTATGAGATGTCAGAAATCATCATTCATAGTTATCTGTTGCTCAAAATGATTAATTAAGAGTATTTAGTATTTAGTCTGACAAGTTGTAACCTGTAAATAGATGCTATTATTTCCTAAACAACGATGCTAAAAATCAGAATTGATCGATGTTCCAGTACTAGTTGTCATTGTTTAGGCTTCTCATTGCTTCTCTGAGGTGTAAATAAGCTTGTTATTAATATATTATTGTAAATGAAATATCTTTGAGGAGTTTGGACTTGTTTTTTGGCAAGATGACAATAGCAAGATGAAGTGGTCCTCTTTGGCTCTGGGACATTTTTCATTTTGACATTTTATTGGGCCGTTAATTGAAACAGAAAATCAACAGTGAACATAATCATTTGCTGCAGGCCTAATTGTTTCCACATGGCGACAGGAGGCTGATGCAAGTTGCCCAAACAGAATGATGAAAAAAAATCTTCTAAAAATGTTTCTTCACTGGCTTCTCAAAAAAGGAACTCCTGTGCCTTTAATTAGCCACGTTAGCGTTCACAGGAAGCGTTCAAGAGGTGATGGAGAATGCCTCTTGTCATTTGCACCTGGAAAGACCTCGCTGTTTGTGGTTTGCCTGGAGACAAGAAGGCTCATAAATTCTGTGGTTTTATTCTTGGCTATAAAAAGAGTTTTGAGGCACAGTTTTACTAGATTACTTAGATGGAATAGAGCAGTATATAGATTTATTTTTTTATTTGTAATTTGTCCTGATGTCATATGGAATACCTCATTTTTGGACTGATTATCAATCTGTCTGATACCTGATATCAATGTAAGTAATAAGCCTGAAACCAGTAATTATGATTGATATCAGCTTTTCACTGTACTTCTATTAGCAGCTCAGTAACACAGCTATAGCTGGTTTCACTTTGCAAATAACTGTTTGGACAGTGCTCACAGATGTTAGATAAAACCAGCTGACTTCCAGTTAGACTGCATTTTTTTTCTTCACCCATGGAAAATATCATATAAACACAGAACAATAGAGGGTTGTTTCCGCCTTTGGACATTTTAAATCTATCTTTATCTCGAATAGACTGTGTAAACGTGGCCCCACCCTCTCTGTTTTACCTCCACCCGCCTACATTTGCACACGATCGCACCCTCTCTGTTCACTCACAGTCCCCGTTTGCTCGAGCTCTGTGTGTTTTCAGGAAAGGTAAGGAGGAACACTAGAAACATAACTTTATTCTATAACACTTTATTCTCTTAAAAACTGGTAATAAAGGAAAAGTTATGTGGAATATATCACAGTGCAGAGAAGGTAAGATGTTGAAGTAGATATTAGTAGTAGTACGATGCTTATATGTGTCTCTGTGATTAAATGGCTGCCTAATTTACATAAAGGGAGTTTTAAGTAGTAGTAGTTTATTTGAATATGAGCCCACATCTCTGTTTAAAAACTCTATTTGCTCCCTTGTTTCTTGTATTTCTTAGCTGTTCTATTCTTTTCTGCCATCACAAGCAGACTAGGGCTCTCCAATTAGTGAGTAATTGCTCCTCGGCAGCACTATGGTAACCTTATGGCTTGCCAACCAGTTGCTTACCTCTGCTCTTGTGGGAGATATTTTATCCACATCATTTGATTCAAAAACTGCTGGCCTATCGTTTTATTGTGTTAATCCCACCGGAGCAATGCTTGTCTGAACGTGTTAGCTCACTGTATTTTTTTTTTAAAACTCTGTATACTCTACTCTAAATATGTTTGTGCACGGACCGATTTGGTCCTACTGTGACTCATGCCTTGAGATTCCAGTGGAAACGATGTGTTCCCTCCAACCTCGCCCTCTTGTTTTCTTTACCAAACCCTCCTCTCCGTCTCCGTCTCTCCCACAGCTATGGCTGGACCCAGGCCTGTGGTGCTTAGCGGCCCATCAGGGGCAGGGAAGAGCACTCTGCTGAAGAAGCTCATGAAGGAATACGACAGTGTCTTCGGCTTCAGCGTCTCCCGTAAGTGTGCCACTTTAAGCCAGAGCATTAAACATTAAAGGTTCAGTGAGTGGGAATTATGAGGCTTTATTTGCAAGCCTCTTATATCTCCAGATGCCATGGGTGTCATGTTTCTACAATAGCCCGGAATGGCAAACACTGACTTCAAATAGGGACTTTCACATACCACATCACTGCTAGATGACACCAAATCTTACACGCTGCTCCTCATTATATATCCCTGTCATTGATGAGCACTGTCAAACCTGTAGGTCATCAAGTTTTCTAAAAGATGGATGTTTACTCAGTGTCACTCGTCGCTGCAACCTATGATAATTTATATTGTTTTCTTAATTAATCGGGTGATCTAAAACAGAGGAAAGCAGCAAATATTCACAGTAGTGAAGCAGAATAATTTTATTATAATTATTGTTGTATTTAGTGTTAGGGTTAGGGTTCTAGGGTTAAGTCCTGTTACATTAAAAAAATATGAACATTCTCTTGTTTCTGCCTCTCATGTGAGATTTTGCTGTTATATTGCTTTATGTGATTATAAAATGGAATACTGTTGCACTTTGGACTGCTAGTTTCAATAAAAACTTACTTAGGGTTGATCATTTTATAGAGCGATTAATAATAATAAAAAAAAGTAAACAGGACATCGCTTAACGATTAAAATAATAGTTAGGTGAAGCCCTAAAATCGATGTATGAAAATGAATTAATTGTTTCAGCTCTAGATTCCAATCAAGTACAGCCTTTCATCTCTTTTGATGTCTTATCCGCCCTCAGATACAACACGAAATCCTCGACCTGGAGAAGAGAATGGCAAAGGTACAACGAGCCCCTTCTCTCTACCACCATGACCATGAATCACATTGAGGCTGTAGTGTAACTCTATCTGTATTCTGTATTCTTTTTTTTTTTTGGTTTCAGATTATCATTATGTCACACGGGAGGTGATGCAGAGAGGGATTGACAACGGTGATTTCATTGAGAACGCAGAGTTTTCTGGGAACATGTACGGGACGAGTAAAGCCGCTGTGCAAGACGTCCAGGCCAAGAACCTCATCTGTATACTTGACATCGACATGCAGGGTGTGAGGAACATCAAAACGACAGACCTCAATCCCATCTACATCTCTATCCAACCGCCATCCATGGAAATCCTGGTAAGTACACAAGGGGGTGTGAACTGATACACTATCCTTTTGTCTAGAGGTTTGTGTTTTTCCATCTGATAGTACGACCTGGGTGTGACGTTTAGTTTTCATTCTGCCATACATACCTCGTCATACAGGTTTTGGATGCTCTCACTTGATCTGAATTCCTCCTGTTTGTATCTTCACAGGAAAAACGTTTAAGAGACAGAAAAACAGAGTCCGAGGAGAACCTCCAGAAGCGTTTAAATGCAGCCAAAGTGGATATGGAGTTTAGTGAGTATTTATTGTTTGCTGGCAAAAAATGTAGCCGTGTAACCTTTTAAAAACTCTGAACATAATTGTATCTTCTTCTAGGTAAAGAACCGGATCTATTCGATGTTGTAATTGTCAATGATAACTTGGAGGACGCTTACGGGCAGTTAAAACACGCCCTTCTTGAGGTGAGTTAGAAGCCCTCGACATTACAATCAAACTCATTTTGAATACCTTTACACACTAAATGAGAATGATTTTACAGAAAGCAAAATATAATCCTTTACTTACAATTGGAAAGTTGAATTGACCATCCACTAAATCCCTCCTGGTAATAACAATTCCAGTAATGGCTTGGCAACCATAATTAACCACAGCCGGTCTGACAAGCCGTACCCAAGACTTTCCAAAGCCAACAAGGTGTTAAAATGTCAGGAATGCGTTCAACCTTGTTTTTCTACTCTAACGTTAGCATGTTCGGTTACAGTAGTAACCCAGGATTGCCTCCAGGTAGTCAAAAGTTAGCTTATCATTTGTTAATTACATTATTTTTGTTAACATACAAGTTAAAAAAAATATTTGTATATTAAGGATTATTTTGGCCTTGTATGGCATTTCCAAACAACTCACAGAGCTAGCATTAGCCTAATTAGGTGGTCTGCTACAGTGCATAAAGGCGACCGTTGCCTACTAAAATTGAGTGGCATGCTTTTGTCCACCTGAAATTAAATAGCCAGGCACATCAGTCGTCATGGTTGTAAACTACATATGTGCTGCGCGACAGGAAAGTTTGACACACATTGCGACAGTGTTTAAGAGTGGTGGTGCTTAATGAATGATGCTAAGTTTTAATACGTTCTGTGGTTTTTGCCTCCAGCTCTACTTGGTCTGGTATGACCAGTAGCTTCCTGTAGCTATTGTTAGCTAACTTCAGATGCAGATATAGATATCGCTAACTAATGTTAATAAGTCTCCAGCTTGTTTGACTTCACTTCTTGAGCTCCCGTTACAGTTAATTTTAGCATGTCACACTTAAACATGAAGTCTTTAAAGCAACTGACAAGATAAATTCACCTGTAATCACCACTTGTGGCCACAGGGGGCGCTGTTAAACAGAAGTTATTTCATATATTTGTCTGTATTTCCTGATCAGCATTACCTACTTGTTTCATATTTTCTTCCCTTTCTAGGAAATTAATAAGGTCAAGAAAGTCAACATGTCTTCGTAGGAGACAGCTGCATCCTTTTTTTTTGTTTTGTTTTTTTTTTTTAGACACATCAGCCACTCCTCACCAAAACCGCAGACCTCCATTCCAGCCGTGAACATTCCCTCAGTTGGTGGTCTGTGAACCTCAGACATCCCTCAGCAGTTACATGAATATGTAGGTAGGTATAAGGTGTTTAGAAATAGTTATTACCAAATGACAACATGCTGTAAAGTTTTTTTTTTTTTTTTTTTTTTTTTTTTTTTTTACTGACAGAAAGCAGTTTCCATATTTTTATTTTTAAGATACTCCATTAATGCTTACTTGATATGTAACTTGCGTGCAGGACGTCCTGTCAGACGCAGTTTACTGAACACAGACCACTTTGTCCTCTGCGCCTAATACAAACATGGAGTAACATAACTTGTTCCATCGTGTGGATCAAACTGGTATTTCGGGGGTGTAACCAGCTTTTCTTGATACATTGGTCAGGGGCGGTGAGTTACGTTAGAGAACAGAATGCGCGAACTCCATTAAAGTTTGGTTTTCCGGTTTACTATAAATATTGTTGTGCTTCAGTCTCCTGTGGTAGAGGTAGAAAATGTTGCTTAGAAAAATAAATAAAATAATATAGCTTTTTTTTTATTTTTGGAGGGTTCTAACAGAACAATTTATTTTACAGTTGTAATTTTGTAAAACTTTTATATTGTCTAACTATCAAGTTGCAGCTTCACCTGTATAGTAAAGTGTCATTGAGTGGACTGTTTTGATTCTCAACTAAAGGAGAGGATTTTAACTTTGAAGGAAAATTATATGGCACGTTATATTGATTAGAACCAAGCACACAGATCTCCTTTTACTTGAAAACTGAGATATTTATGACCCATCTGTAATTTGTTTTTCTCCCCACCACTGTTAAAGGTTTTACAGTTTGTCTATACAGTAATTAAACATTACACCACACTCATTGAGATGCATGCAGTCTTCTGTTTTAACATTTAACCACCTCTTATAAAGATGTGCTTGTTGTGGAAAATGTCTTTATGTATTCCTTAAGTCCATTAAACATCCAGCAGTACAACTGTTAACCGTCTCTTAACTTAAATAAATGTTACAATACTGGAAGAATTATTACTTTCATTATTTGTATGTGTGCTGTGAAAGAATCTGACCATATGTATTATTTGCAGTACATTTATTTAATTCTGGTTGAACACAGAGTACTTAAACATGTTTCCAAAAACTACACATGTACAGTACAAGCAATTACAATTGGTTAGTGCTTTAAAATTAATACATAACATGATCTTTTTCAACCGACTAAAAGACCCTGAAAAACAACACAAACACCACGCGGATTTAACGGGACAATCACTGTTTTCTGGATTTCTGTAATCTCACGTTTTAAACAGGTAGTATCTCTGAGCTCAAGTACTTTGCATTAAAGTTTTACTCGCAGTCAAATACAACATTACAGCTCCGGTTACTCTGGAAGAACACATCTGCTTTGGAAAAGCAAATACATGCAGTCACTCTTCTAAATATCTATCACTTGCATATGCATATCCCTGCGATATCCTATTGTGACTTGACAGGTAATTGCACTGCATTAACAGTCTGAGCTGTCTGTAACAATAGTAGACTTGTCTGTTTCACAATAATAAATGACATAAATGCAGCCAAATGCAGAGACTTGATGTCAAACGGGTTGCCCGTCTGACTTTGCCAAACTGACTCTTATTTGGCTGCACATCTTCGATTTAACAACAACCCACGGACCACAACAGTCAGCAATGTTTTGTTGTTCATTTTTACATAATCAGTGTAGCATATTTAAATGAAGAATTTATAGAAATACTGAAGTAGAAACATGTAGACATGACTTCATTAACAGTCATTAACTCCCAACATTTGCTGCTCTAGGAATCTTAAGGCACTGCACAAGTGCAAAAGGCAACATCTCTTGAAATGTACAAAAGTAAAATATATCAAGCTAAATATACTGTAATATCTTGTATTTGTATTATCTTGTATATCTATGTATTTAGCACATCTGGGTCAAGGTTCATGATTTCGTGAGTAAGCGAAAACCTTCATTTCTTGATTTCTGCCCACTGTGTACATTGTACGACACACTGCGTGTGTCATAAAGCACTCGTAACAGAGCAGTTTGGGTCTGATTTATAGTGACATAGTTAAATCTACTTCCATCTTTTCCAACCCGCCTAGTCCAAAGAGACCATCCGACTCCGAACCATTTGTCAAGAAAAAGGCTCAAGAGGATGAGCCTGTTTTCTGATGGGCAGCTTCAAAATGGAATGGTTTGTCAAATGCAGTAAATATACTTCAGGTTAGGATATGTCTCATTTGTCATGTAAGTAAAAATGTCCCCATTTAAGACTAAGAGGATTTGTGGTACCAAATTAAAATCGTTTGTTACTGCTGGCTCTGATAGACGTTATCACTGATCTGAAGAGTGACTGGGTTGCCTACTGATGTGTAGCCATAGGTTTGAGTTGACACTTTGGTTTTAAAGCTCTGCTGCCCACCCTCGACTCTCTGCACCTCCGAGCAGTATGACGGTTTCACTTCCAGCTTTGCGTGGCTCACTTGGATGGGAACGTGCCTTTCTGTCCTGGAGCGGGCTCCGCTGGCGTGGTGGACGGCAGATGAGAAAAGGCTGCTGGAGAGATGGTCCCTGAAGCGACTGAAGAAACTGCTCCTCTGCCTCGGGACCACCTCAGGACGCCCCACGTTGAGAAGTACCGGCTGTCCCACTGTGGACCCACCGATCTCCCTCTGCAGCACGGAGATCTCACAGGGCTTTTCTGCAACAGCGCTGTGGGTGTTGGAGGAGCCGTAGGTCTCTCCTTCTTCTGGGACGTAGTCCTCCAAGTCCTCGAGGGTTAGGACGCGGCCTCCTTGCGTCAGAATCTGAGGCTCCTGCTTTCTGATTGAGCTGTGATCATCGTCGTCATCATCGGGCTCAAAGATGACAGTTTGTTGATCATCCAGGTCGTCGCTGTCCTCTCCAGCTGGAGTGAGGACAGAAGAGAGCTCATGTGGCTGTGCAGTGATTCCAGAGACAGAACCGGAGGCGACATTACCCTCCTCTTCCTCCCAGGAGAGCGGCTGGCTGCTGACGTCTCCCTGCAACTGGGCCTGCTCCACCAGCTTGTTGTTGGAATTGTTAGCGTTTGGGTTTTCCGGTGGCGACCTTTTGGCTCTGGAGGGAGTTCCTGCACGATCAGACCCTGCCGGGGAGAAGCCTCTCCTCCTGGGCAGCCTGGGGGATTTATTGACCTTGTACTCGATGACCTCCTCTACCTCAATCCACCTGGGTTTGCTCTCTGTGGTCCTGGCTTCGGCGCCTGCGGGTTCAGTAACATAAAGGGTCGGGATGGTCTTTCTTGGAGTGGGCATCCTCCTCGGCCTGGCTGTAGGCGGCTCTGGGGTGGAGGTCTCTGAGCGGTGGGCTCCTGTAATGGTCAAGCCGGGGGACCTGTGCCTCCTCATGCGTGGATTCTTCACCACAGTGGTTATAGTTTCCTCACTGGCATAAAAAGACAGCACAGACATTATTAGATCTGCAGTAAGACGTGCTGGACTCAAACACAAATGCTGTGTGAGGAGCTGCAGTGATGAGGCTGTCGGTTAAAGAAGACAACACCCTGGTGAAGACAGCCCATCCTTTCGTCATCCTTGTGATAGAATCCTTTGCACTCAGGCTTGAAATAGTACACACCAATGCATACATGGGGCCCCAGACGCACACACACACAAGAGCTCCACATTGCCTTTAAGTCCTTTTTATCTTTTAGTGAGAAGTGACTACACAGCATGGCCAAACTACAGAGGAAATCCATCCTAAAACAAATCTCTATGAAGATTCCTGACATTGACAAATGATCTCACGGTTAGATTAAAGCTTTTTCTTGTAGTCTAAGTAACATTTCAGACTGCAGATGGATTGTCTACCAGTCAGACATGCTTCAGGCACAAGGATAATTTCAGCCTCTTCACACTTACATGATGATGGTTTTCTTTGGTATTCTAGTCTCCTGCTCAGTCACTAAGGGAAGAAACAGAATAGATTACATTTAATAGACAAAATAAGAGGATTAGGCTGAAAGCTAGAGTTGGAAAAAAAAAATCTCATGTAGATTATGAGCTGCATTAACTGATTGTGCATCATTAAAACTCCATTAAAAGCATTCTTATAAGGCTTAGCATCTCTTTTTGTCATTTTTATTGTGTTCAGTGTTCATACCTTCAATCGTGATGGCCTGCTCACCAGTGCGAGCCACAGCAGAGGCTGGAATTAAATCAGCAGCACACTTGGCAGTGCCCAGACGGTTGGACAGCTGGAGAGAGCAGAGAATATATTTTTAGAGTGTTCAAGATTATTGCTAATTGATATCAAATGACTTGAACTCTTGGGTGCAAACACAATTATAACATCAAATTAAAATGAGTGAGATTTGTACTGAATTTTTGCCCACGGGCAATGTTTACGCCTCCCTCCTTTATATCAGTTTAAATACACGATAAGAAAAGTTGTGATTCAAGTATGTTTACTGTCAACCAACCTCACACTCATAGTGTCCCAGGTCTCTCTCTGTCAGGTTTTTGATTACCAACACCACAACCCCACTACGGAGCTCGCTGTAGGTCTGATACTTCTCCTGATCAGTCAGCAGCCGGCCATCTTTAAACCACCTTGAGCATGAACAGGAACACAAAGCCAGAGAGCCAGAGGAAGAGTTAACACACAGGGAAACTGAGCTGAATTAAAATGTTTTAAATTTCATCCATGTGTGCATACCTGATCTTGGGGCTGGGAGCGCTCTGTATGACGCAGGTGAACTGAGTGTCCTCACCAGCAACAAATACAGCATTCCTCATTTTATTCACAAAACGAGGAGGTACTACAAGAAATATGTCAAATATGTTTAAACAGCCTGTGTTTAAAAAAAACTATTACATAATCCCCAAAAGTCTTTAAATGTGGCCAAAGAACAGCTACTTTTTTCCCCCTATTGCATCAAGTATAAATGACACTATCACACTGTATGGCACTTACCCTGAACAGTGATCTTGCCAAGAGTGCTGGCATTGCCAGCTGAGCTTGTGGCAAAGCACATGTACTGGCCAGAATCATCTGCTGTCATGTTATCCAAGATCAGCGTGCAGGAACCATCGGGGTCCTCGATAATGATGTGATGAGGATCTGCCTCCACAGCACGTCCGTCTACATCCAACAAGTAAAACAATGCAACACATTTGGTCTCAGCTGCTGTTCGTATACAGACGTTAGTCTGTGGCATTGTACCATTACTCCCCATTAGTCTACTGTCTAATAGAGCAAATGGCTGAAATAAACATGCTGCAGATGACGTACCCTTGTACCAAGTGACTGTTGGTTTGGGTACTCCAGTGGCTTTGCAGGCCAGCTTAACAGTTTGTCCCAGCTCCGCTGTGCAGTTTGCCAGAATTTCATCAAAGTCAGGAGGACCTGAAAAACGATGAATCATGAAAGGTTATGTTTGAAAGTAGTGTGAGAATATTAAAATAGATTCTGAGTGGTAAAGCGTGTGTGTGTGTGTGTGTGTGTTTGTTCCACTCACTCCATGCAGGCATGCTGTATCGCTGCTGCAGTTCTCTGAAGTCTCTAAGCCACGAGTTCTTGATGGTAACAGTTCGGGCCTGCAAGGTGTATTTCCTGACAGAGTCCTCACGTTCATGCCAGATCTCAAAGGCACGGTCGTCACCCTCCACTGTCTCATTCACGTCAATGTTATTCAGCTGCAACGGGATGAAATATACAGAAAACACTATTTAGGCTGCTTTAAGAAAAGATGACAGTAAAGAAACAGAAGAAATATATTAAAGTCTTGCCTTCATCATGTTCTTAAAGACATATGTTTGTGTGTCAGTGTTGCTGTCTCTCTTGGGTTTGCAGATTATGCAGTAGTTCTTAAACAGGAAGACGTGGCGGTGGTGACCTCTAGAGGACGACCTAATTCCTGGAGCTCCTTCCCACACTTGGAAGGGTCCCTGGTTTTAAAAAATATAAAATGTAAATAAATAAACACACATAAACAATCAAACAAACACAAATCCATGCCTCTGATCACAGGAATGCTGCAGTAAATGCACCCACCTGTCTAATTGGCTCTCCTAATACTTCCAGCGTAGCAGGATAGTTCTCGATCATGGAGACATGGTGTGTGTTCTCAGAGCGCTGAGGGAGCGCAGACACCATGGCATACGCTTCTTCCAGTAGGCAGCAGTTCTGGCCATTTCTTGCCTTGTTTCGAATGAGCTCCTGCAGATGTTGGAGAGGAGACTTTAATACCTTACACATGATTCAAGCGATGTATTCCTCAGAGTTCATGTGTACTGTATGTCAAAGCTGTCACCTTGAGGATGGCCTTGTACTTCTGAATCCTATCCAGTGGTTGTTGGAGGCTGGCGTTGATGCTGCGTACAGGGGGATCTGCAGGATCTGCACTGGCTTGCACTTTCTCTGTGTACTCCTACAAGGTAATGGAGGAAAATTCAATAACTATGCTGGTGCAGAGTCCTTCCACAGTCACCCTAATGACGAGTTTATGCAAGATAGCAAATGCAGAAAGTAAAAGTACATGGCAGTAAGATACTGAATAAATTACAGCTTCAACTAGGCTGGCAAAACAAATAAAACCCATCATACAGCAACAACAGATCTGGTGTTACCTTGAAGAAGCGGTGGACAGTCTTGTCACTGACAGCAGATTCAGCCTGACCCTGACCAACAAGATACTGGAGGTACTTCTCGAAGCCCTCCTTGTTCTTCAGGAAGCACATAGCTACGTCATCGTCTGTGTCGCAGTCGCTCAACTTTGGGAGGAATGCCCTAAAATAAATATTAAATAAATGCACTGAATCTTACCTTTTTTTAAAAAAAAATATCTGACTAAAATGTCATCGAGTCATCAAGAGGTGAGCTCACTTGCTATGGAAGGACTTGATGTCATCAATGTTCCTGAATATGGCGTCCTTCTGGCTGCTGACATCAGGTGGTACATCGGGGCTGTCGGCATGCTTCATGTGATGGGAGGTGAAGAACTCTATCTCTTTTACAAACTCTGATTCACCATTAATCAGGTCCTGGATCAGTTGGCTACGGACATGAATATTAGTTAGTTATGATACATCCTTTAGCTCTAGTATTTGTTTGGAGGGTGTTGATGGTCATTACTTACAATAATTTCCTCTTGTATTCACCCTCAGACACCTCCTCTACACTTGTCTCTGGGAGGTCACCCGTATCAGCAGAGAGCTGGAAGAATACACATTTTAACTATTAGCTTTAAAATGTTCATCCAGAGATAGAATTCATTAATACGGATGATAACAGTTTGGATGTTGGTGGATCAGTAGCTTCAGTTTTAAGACATACTTTGAGTTTCTTGTCCAGGTAGGCAGGTGAGACCCAGCCTTGGCGGGATGGTGTAGTTTTGGTGGGTTTGGTCCGGACTAACCATTTGAGTGGATGAGCTGAATCCAAAACCTCAACGTACTGTCCCTCCTTAAGAGAGATGGATTCTTTGCTCGCTACAGTGGGGTTGTAGTCAGCCGTTGCAACATAGATGTCAAACATCTGTGAAAATATAAAGAACTCATAATTTCACAAAATCTATTCAAACATCTATATGAAGCTAACACGAGGCTTTAGCAGTCTGAATTAGTTAAATGACAAGTCATCCATAAAAAGAGGGTACATTTGCAGAATAACTATTTAATCTGGCTACCTCTCCCCTGGCATCCCCCTCGTCAGACTCAGAGGAGGAGTCAGCAATGAGGGAGGGAGGACGAGAACGACCGTGATGAGGTGACGCAGAAGGGGTCTTGGTCTCGTCATCGCTGTCAACACCTGGCACACGTAATGAAGCTGGGGCAGCAAGATCGAAGGGAGGAAATCAGAGGAAGACCTGTCAGTAGTGCAAAGAACTAGACCATGTACCATTAAAATGATGTTATGTTATCACAAAGACAGTGTTTCGGCAAAGGAAGGGATTATCATATTGTACTTTGCTCTAGATGAAATGAAATCAGTTTTTGGCTTGAATTTGGAGATATTAGTACCCACTCCACTCAGTTTGTCAGAGCTTGGATGAGGCAGGACCAGTCAGCTCAACGTCACATTTCAAGGAGTAACTGACCTGAGGTCTGCTGCTTTATTTAGTTGCTAATGTTCCTTAAAGCATAAAAATCATTACCCCTGTGTTTCTTTTATGATTTTACTTTAAAAAAAAATCCACAACAATCATTTCATTCTAAATGCTTTGCTATGACTGTGTTAGTACGGTGACAACATGCAAGAAAAAGCTACAGTACAGACTACACAACACTTATCTGAGCTGTCCACATACATGTCTACATTTCTACATACATGTGCCAGTGAGCATGTATTCCAGCTAAAAGTTAGTGAGACTTCATAGTCATTTCAAAGTCAATGTAGAAAAGACAGGATTAATGATGCATAAGGAGGTGTGAAGGGGTACAGACAGCATGAAAAGGAAAAAGACGTTTTAACAAGATGAGACTGTTGTGACTGCACCTTAATAAATAATACTTTCTTTTTCTGTATGTAAAAGGAAAATTGTCTCCACAAGTCATCTGCTAATGCTACAAAAAATGGAAAAATGTATATTAATTGTGAAGCTGATGCACTTGGGATACATACTGGTAGCTTTGGGCCAAGATTTCATCCACTGGAGCACTTCGTGATTCTGTAAGCTGTCTGAATAACAAATTAATGATTGGATAAGCATTTAATTGGTTGGGTTGCTAAACTGATGGATGTAAAAGTGGTAAAGAAATGATGTCTGTGGGAAACAACGAGAGGTTTTAAGTCATATAATATGAAGCAACACGTGCTGAATAACAAGCAGGGGGAGGGACGCTCCTTTGTCAGGTTTGGTGTCATTTAAAATCTAGGAAAGTGAATTCTAATTAAAGAATTGAAGTGTTA
The DNA here is from genome assembly GCA_028641955.1 of Protonibea diacanthus. Taxonomy (NCBI): domain Eukaryota; kingdom Metazoa; phylum Chordata; class Actinopteri; family Sciaenidae; genus Protonibea; species Protonibea diacanthus. The sequence continues at coordinate 15,778,888 of CM053988.1, read as the reverse complement.
ACACATTCACAAAACAACACTTTAATTCTTGAATAATCCAAATGAATTCACTAAAATTCAACCAAACCTGACTGGCATGTAAGAAAACAAGCACTGTAATTAACATTATTCGTATACTTTCAGCATCTTTAGCATTAGCAACTAGCAAAGCCAAATGCAGTATCAGAAAACTAATATGTATAATTTAGTAAAGGCATGAACAACAGATAACAATAAACTACTGACAGGATGTTATCTGGTCACAGTTAGCTTGCTGCTTGTATGATGGCGACAGAATTAATTGTTTCACGCTGAATAAAACATCTGTCATTCTTCATCCCACCTCAACACCAAAGATATCCAGTGCTGGATATTAGTTTGACATGCAGACTGGATGTTTACCGTTTATGTCCCACATCTAGCTAGCTTCCTTGCTAGCCGCTAGATCTGAAACACTTTTCTTTTTTCATATTCTGAGCTAAATCTACTATTGTACTGGATATAAATGTAAACACCTAATTAATGTAATCCATTTATTGAACTGCATATCCCATTACTTTAAGCTTTTGGCCCTCTACAAATGTTTTTATCTCTGCCTATTTGAATTAGCCTAATTTAAAATGATGTTACTTTAAGCTTGGTTTATAGAAACTTTTAAAACTGAATCAACTCCTTTTAGTCTTTTTTTTGTAAATCCATCTTTTTTCTTATTCCCCCTGGTCATATTCTTCCAAAGACAAAAAGGCAGTTTTTGCACCCACTTATCACCTCCCGTCACAACCTAAAATACACACATTATTGTTGGTATTGGATGTTCTGAGGGGAGTCTTGTGTGGACAAGCTGCTTTATGTGATGATGGATACACTTCCAACACAGCAGTAAATTATCATGCAGTTATGAGCTGCGCACTGTGTCACTTTGTTTGATATATTTTGTTCTTTGGAAGGTATTTTTGGGGGGATTTGGTTCCCTGTACCACAAAAGAGACCAGAAAATCAAGTACATGTTGCTTTCTAATCACCCTGGACATATTCTAGCATTGCTCATTATTTCTGATAGAAAGTACTGAAAACTGTAAGACCAATAACTGAATATGAATAATACTGAATAACAGAATGGTCCATAACATACACTTACCTTGTGTAATCTTTGCTGATACCATTTCGGTGATCTGGGAGGTGAGTTTCATGAGGAATTCTTCTGTACCCACTTCACCTAGGTAGGGCATTTTACCCTCTAAAGGCACACAGAAAGGAAAGGGAATCATAAATATTAATTAAATAATTTATGTTACTGTAAAATACAAGCTTTATTACTATAAATAATTTATATCAAATTATAAGATGATATGTCTCACCTTTTTTTGTACTAGCCTCTTCTTCTGGAGGACTAACTGTAATTCCAAGAACCCTGAGGAAAAATGTTTTTATTTTACACATACAGTGTTTGCATGTATTCAGTATATACTGTATGTACATGCCATTCTGTGTATACAATCTCCAGAAAAAAAAAAAAAAACTTACTCTGAGGGTTTGGTCTCTTTCTTTGGTTGTGGTGCTGGGAAAGGGGACCATATGTACAATTACAATCAAATCCTGGAGACAAACTAAGGTGGTAAGAACTTTGCAACCTAGTTAAGTGTTTCTGAATACACTCAAAGCTCAATATATTTTCTGTATTAAGTGCTTAGATGACTTTCTTACTCTCATCAACCTCGAGGTGAGCAGTGCAGATGGACTGTCCTGCTCTGTTTGTTGCAATACAGGTGTAGGCTCCAGTGTATTCTGTGCCCACATCCATCAAGATGAGGCTGTGCTGGCACCCTGAGCTTGCTATTTTGTATCCCTTGGTATCAGGCTTGATCCACAGCACATCTTCCATCGACTCCTCCTTTAGCCAGGAGACCATAGGAGTGGGAGACCCTGGAAGCATAAAGGGGAGTGTTGAGAATTTTTAACAGAATATGTAACATACTTTAATGATTCGTGGTAAAGGATGTTACAACAATCACACAGCAAAGCAAACAAACCTTCTACTTTGACAGACAGAGTGATGCTGGCTCCTTGTTTCACCTTCCTGTTGCTGAACCTTTCAAGGAAGCGGGGTGGCACCAGGGGCTCCTTGGGGTCTGTGAAAATATGGTGTAAATCAAAAGTCACTCATTATATACTCTAACAAAATAAGTTGCACCCATGAAAGATTTGTAGGATAAATGCCAAACTACCTCTTTTATCTTGAGGCATAATCTCTCCTGGACCTGTTACAAAACACAGTGCAATGTTAGCAATAAACATCTTAAATGCAATTTTTAATATGAAAGAAATTTAAAATACAGAATCTCATGCTCTTTTAGAGTCAGGCCTTTGATACATACTCAGAACCATCAGTCGGGCAGAGGAGTAAGCAGAACCAGCCGCATTGCTGATGTAGGCAGAGTACTCCCCCATGTCCTCTCTCTTTACCTTCAGGATCTCCAAGCAATGAACATCTCTCTCTGCTTTCAGCACAATCCTATCTGAAGCTCGCACAGGGTGGCCATCTTTGAACCAGTACACTCTGGGTTTGGGGAAGCCTGGAAGACAAAGGGTATTTCAGAACAGCAACAAAAAAAAACTGTAGTCATAGGCAACTGTGTGTCTGTTGCCTCAGATAAACCAACTAATGTTGGTTTATAAACTTACCCTTTACTTTGAGCTGCATCTTAGCAAGAGGTGAACCTGGACTGACATGAACATCATGAAGTTCCTCCACAACTTGTGGTAGTTGATCGTCTTCAGCTACAGACTCAAACGTCTCAGTTTCCCTGTAGAAGGAGAGATGAAGAACACCTCAAGAATTCAGTTTTTACTAATATAAACATACATAATAAAATATTTATTTTTATTTATTTAAAAAACTGAATTATATATTCACCTAGACATGTAGCCCTTGGCACTGATGTAGGAAGATGTCTCTGTGGCATCAGCAGCAGTGTCGTAATCTGAGCTGCAAGACACTGATGAAAAAGATGACGTATGGGATTATACGGTGATCATTGAAATCCGGGACAATGTATGTCTCAGCATGTGATTGTAATGTATGTTTACTCACCGTCAACCCTGAGTTCAGCCTTAGTGGCTGCGATGCCGCTGCTGTTTTCGGCCGTGCAACGATAAACGCCCATGTCAGTGGGCAGCACAGTGGTAATGATGAGCTGGTGGCAGCCCTCCTGGTCTTCATTGATCATGTAATGGTCATTCTCCTCCAGCAGTTTGCCATCTTTATACCAGCGAACAGCGGGAGGGGGCTTGCCAATCACAACACAGTCAAAGCTGACTGGATAACCGTCTGGAACATCCTGACTTTGTAGTTCTGTCAAGAAGACTGGCGCAGCTGGTCAACAAAAGGAAAAGAAAAAAGGTTGAATTTGAGAGATATTTATGTCAAAATATGGATGCTTTTGCTCATTTCATACATTACTTACCCGGGGTTCCAGCCACCAATGCAGAATGCTGTCTATCTTGTGTGGGGGTCTGTGTGCCATCTTGCGTGTAGCCCATCTTTCTAATTCGCAGCTCCACTTTGAGATGCCCTGCATCCATGATGGTGGTCTCCACAGGAACCCCATGGACTGTAAACATCTCCTGGAACCTCTTTGAGGCAACCTCAGCCTCTGTCCGTGAGTCAAAGCGAATGTAGATGTATTCGTCATCCTCCCGGTACGAGTGAGGATCTGGGGCACGCAGGTCTCCCTCATCTGCGCTGACGAATGGTTCTTCCTCGACATCCGGTGGGAGACGTGTGCGCAACAGGCGCCGGAGACGTCTGCTTGCCTGCCTCAGTGACTCGTCCATCTCACTGCCTGAGGAGCTCTCAGCTTCGCTGTCGGCGCTGTAGCCCACCGTCAGCGGTCGTCGCCCAGATGATTCTCTCACTGTTCCCACTGTGACCTTACCACTGTGAGAAGACACTCCAAACTTGTTGGTGACCTCGCATGTGTAAACCCCGGTATCTTTTGTAGTGATGGCAGTGATGACCAGTGAGCAAGTACCGTCATTGTAGATATCGATATGGTGGTGCTTGCCATCCATCAGTGGTTCTCCATCCTTCAGCCACCGCACCTTATCAGGTTTACCTTCCGCTATGCATTCTAGATGTATGGTGCCATTAGGTTCTTTGGTCTGGTCTTTGAAGGTCTCTTTAAAGACAGGGCGCATGTCTTTGCGGGCTTTGTAGCCCTTGAAGGCAGCTTGAATCTTAATAGCAGCCTCTCTGAGCTCAGGCTCATCTTCTTTACTGATCTCTATGATTTCTGTCTCCTCTTTTGACACCTGTTTTTTATCTGTCTGCTGAACTGTGATTGTTTGCGCTACAGTCTGCTGCACTGTTCTCTCCTCTGCCATCTGGAAATGTTTAAAGAACCTCTCAGTGGTCAGAGCCTCTGCCTCGTTGGTGGTGGCTGTGACAGCAGTCTTACTGCTCTTCTTGAGGTAGGACACAAGCGATGGGCCCCCAGAACCAGACTCATCCTCTGAGCTGGTGTACAACTTGGACTCTGTCTGCTTCTTAGCCACAATGCCCTGCTCCTTCTCTGTTGATTTTATTTCCACTTTCTCTGACTCCTTCTTTTCCTTCTGTTCCGATTTATTTTTATCACCTTTTTTGTCCTCTTCAGGTTGTTCAGAGATGGAATCCAGAGTGGGCTCTCGACTCATGCGTCGCTTCTTGGCTGATTCCTCCCACAGGTCATGGAGATCACCTTCTTCAGCAGCTTCTGGAGGCAGACTGGGCTGCCCCAGTATCTCACTCTCTACCTGTTTCGCCACTTTATCTATAACCACAAAGAAATTTTCAATGTTACTATGTTGTTTTAAAAAGGAACTTGGGGGATAAATACAAAAAAATCAAACACACAAAGTCTCACCTGGGCTAATAAGTGGCTGTGTGGCTGCCTCTGTGTAACAATGATAAAACAAACACACACATCGCATAGCAGTTAAAAAAAAGCTGACTATATATGACACAGTGCACAATGATGCTTTACTATAAAGCCAAACAGTTTAGAGTACTTTCTGTTTTTGATCTCCATCTCAGGTTAAGATAAGAAAAAAATACCCTGATAACTACACAACTAAACCACACATCCACTCACCAAGCTGCACAGTCTGAGGCAACTCAACAGGCTCTCCAGTCCCAGCGCTGTTGATGGCGGCCACTCTGAACCTGTAGGCACTCCCTGGGGTAAGATTTTCAACCAGAAACTCTGTGTTGCACACAAGTTCAAAATGACATGGAAGCCAGAGGGCACTGTCTACCAGCCGCATCTCCACCCTGTAGCCCAGAATGGGACTCCCTCCATCGTGTAGAGGAGTGAACCAAGAGAGGGTGACAGACTCTTTAGTCTTACTGAGGACCTCAGGGTCCTCTGGAGGATCAGGTACAGCTGTTGGGATGAAAAGAAACAGGAGTTAGATGATTTTTTTCGAAGAATAATCATGAACTACAGAGATTGCAATGTCAAACACTTACTGATGATGGTGAGTTTGGCCAAAGAGAGAGCATCTCTCGCAGCAAATGTAATTTCCTGCTGTGGCAAAAGAGGTGCCTGTCTCAGGACAAGGCGATAAGAACAGCCGTCGACCCTCATACCCCAGAGGTCACTGGATTTGATCTCAACTCCATTAGCATACCAGGCTACTTCTGCTGCAGGGACAGGCTCGGTGAGCTCAACACAAAACTCAACCTTCTGTCCCACTGCAGCCACCTTGTCCTCCAGACCCTTCGCAACGTCCAGCTGCCAGCCTTACGAGAGAAAATCCACAGAATGAAAATGTAAAAGTTGCATAACTCAGGCAAGATAGTTATGATTACAATTTCAATTTGTGGCCTCATTTGGACGACTCACCTTTGACAGAGAGTTGGGCAGATGTGGATGCTGTGCCAGCTTTGAAAGTCACTGTGCAACTGTCTTTCATGCGTAGCTCCTTCAAGAGGAGCAGATGACGACGACCACTCTCAAATGTCACGATCTCAGCATTGGGGGATTCCTTCACTGGTTTTCCATCAAGAAGCCAGCGGAAATCTTTGCTCTCAGGACGAGACAGAGCGCACTCAAACAACGCTTCACCTCCATCAAAGGTCTCTATATTCTCCAGGCCCTGGACAATGTCAATGGGTTTGGCTGTTGAATACAAAAGAAACATGAAGAAAGAGAGAGCACAATCAAAAAAGATTTTAAGAAGGCTGCAATGTTAAAGCCAAACAGCACGAAATTTGTGACAGTCAGCAACTGATTGGTTTATTTGGCCCCATATGAGGGAGCAGAGGAGACTCCCTAAAGATTGGTGCTCTTTCCATGTGGAGGGAAGCTCACCTTCCACATGAAGTGAAGCGACCACACAGGTCCCCTCTGCCTCACAGGAGTATGTGCCCCTGTCCTCAGTGGACACATGGCTAATGTACAAGCGAGCCACACTCCAGTCCTGCTCCACTACCACCCTTCGGCCATCGGGCTGCAATGGCTGCCCGTTTTTCTTCCACTCAGCCTTGACTGGCCTTGAGAACTGGCAGATGAACTCAGCCGGTTGGTTTTCAAGCACCCGAAGGTCCTCCATCTCGTTCACCACTTCAACTGTGGGATCTGAGGTTGGGGTCAGGGGTCATAGAGTCAGGGATTGGCCATTTGATGTAAGGATAAGAATAGGACATGCCGAATAACATATGGGCTTTATAACCCCCAAAACCATGTTGAAGTGACGCTCATATGTGCCTGATATTATATTATGGATTGTCCGGTACAAATTGTATGTGCCATGGTACAGTTAAGTATTTAACTCTGTGACCACTGTATGGTCCTATGTGACTTCGCTAAATTAATAGGGGGTCAAAAAGCCCATTGTCAAGGTTCGGGGTAAGGGTCACAATCAAGGGCCAAGAAGTGCTGGCAGCTGATGACAGATGTTGGGGTGATAAGTGAATCGAAATGTCAAACTTATAAGGTAGGTGTGGGGGGGGTTAGAGGTTTTAGTGCTTGAAGGTTAGGGGACAGGGGTGGGATAGTGGAGGTTATTTAACAGCAGTCGGCCTGCATGGATGGGTGGAGCAGCACTTTTCCTACTATAGCATTTCTGTTGTCACTATTCAGTGGTTCACTAACTTTGTACAATAAAACCTGAATATAACCTTAACTTCACCAAAACCAAGCCGACTATTCACTGAATCCAAATTTGTATATTCATCATTTACATTACCAAGAAACACATCGATCAGGGCTGCACCTTTAACCATATAATAATCACGATCATGCTTTTGGTTCTTACAATTAAACCTATATAAATGCCACTTGGAAATTTAAGAGTCCATTTTCTCAACGATGACTGGAGGGATCCCAAATCACAGATGTGATGTGATTGAATAACCTCTTCTTCCTGCGGCTGCAGGCGATTAAATATTGAACAGCAATTAGCGAAACAACAGGGAGACGTCAATGACGTCAGTGTACAAGCAGCAACATCCACCAGGACTGCTAGCCTCAACAACAGAGGCTGACTCAGCCATCAAGAGATCCTATCGTAAGGATGATTAAGACTTGATAAATGAAGATACAATTGAGTTTTAGTGCAAAGTTTGACACACACATAGAGACAGACGGCCATTCACGCCCACCCTGATTGCACGTCACACCATATTTTGATGATAAGACGTGTACAATTAGAGCAAGCTTTATAATGTAACAGTACAGGTCTACAAAACTGCTTTGCTCCCAAAGATGGATGAATGTTTGTGATAAACAACATAAGTGATCTCAAAAGTGAGAAACATAATCGTGATTATCATGATTTATCATTCAGCAGCCCAACATGTAGCACACAGGAAGGATTCAGAGAGAGAGAATCCAAAAGAGGAGCAGAAATATCACAATTAATCATCAGTAACTCTCATAACTCCTGTGATGCTGCACCCAGTTATATGTTTTGGTTATATCAAAGCATACAGCGTTGAACTCTCTACTGCCATTATTATTATTGATGGAATTAGAAACAATGCTGCTCATGCATGATAAAGCACTAGAATGTAAAAATATCCACTAATAATCTACTCAATCGTTTTCAGGAACCCTGCAGAATGCATCATACGTCATGATATATTCATGACTCATATTCAGAAGAATTGCTCCAAATTATATTCTTTTATTTGGCCAATCATTAACCAGAAAACAGAGGCTCTTAGGCCAACTATTTAATTCAGAATTATGATTAGTGTTGCCCTGTGTTAAATTGTAAACTGTAGTGACAACAACACAACCTTGGATTTAGAGAGAAAGACAGATAACAATTGTAAGTAATGTTGTTTGCAAGATTTGAAAATGTTAAAGTTCTGCAGTGTCTCAGTCTCTACAGATTCTCTTTACAATGTGATACCTTTGACTAAGAGCTTGGCTGTTGACGTTAAGCTGCCGGTTTTGAACGTGACAGTGCCAGAGTCATCTGTGGCCAGGTTCTTTAAGATGAGCGTGTAGATGTGGCCCTGGCTCAGCCCTATCTCACTAAAGGAGCTGTTGTCCAGCAAGGTGCCATCCAGCCACCACTGCACCTTGCCTGGTGCCCTACCAGACAGCTGGCAGGAGAAGGTTGCCCATTCCCCAACAAAGACGTCGGTGGTCTTAAGACCACACACAATGAAGACTTCTTTCACTGTTGAGTGAAAAATACACATATGCATACACTGAGCCTCTAACGTACTCATTGTCAGCATTACATACAATTTGACACAGCAACATATACAAGACAGACAGAAAATGACACCATGCAACAAGTTTACAAAGACGTAGGCCATTCCTAAAAGAAACCTACTATTCTATTTGTCAAAATAGATATAAATCTAAGCATATAGTTAGAATTAAACTACTTGGCCTTAAATTAACTTGAGGATAGACGCATAATATTAAGATAGGCTACCTTGCACCGCCAAAGAAGCTGTAGTGAGCTGCTCTCCTGCGTCACAGGTGTAATAGCCGCTGTCTTCAGGCTCCAGGTTCCATATACAGAGCTTTTGAACGCGCCCTTCCTGACTCATCTCATATTTCTTACTAGGCTGGAGGACCATGCCTCCTTTCCTCCACTCAACACGAACACCTGGCTTAGACAGCTCACAGCGCAGGGTAATATCATCACCCTCTATGGCATCCTGGTTCTTGAGCTCTTCGTGGAAGAACACCGGGGCACCTGGTAAGAATTTAAAATGGGAAAGTTTTGCATCAGCTGTCGAGATGCAAAGTTTTAGCATCAGATAGTGTGTGGACGAGAGAGTCGACGTTCAAGAGTATTTCAGCTGTTCATTTCAATTTTATCTCGGTCCACATTGTGGAATCTGATCAACAGGAAAGGGACTGTTTTTTTGTTTTTTTTTTAGAGGTAGCATCAGTCTTTACCTTCCACAGTCAAGGTGACATCACACTGTGCATCTCCAGTGTCACAGGTGTATGTTCCTGAGTCCTCAGGCACCAGGTTGTGGATATGAAGCTGGTGGAACGCTCCGTTGTTCCTGAGGTCATACTTGAGACCTGCTTTGATGGCCACATTGTTTCTGATCCAGGTGAGAGTGGCCTTGGGGTCAGAGATGGTGCAGGCCAGAGTGGCAGATTCACCCTCTACTGCCACTGTGTTGTGTGGCTTCTCTAGTATTAGCACTGTAAATATGGGAAACCCAAAACTATATTTAACAATGGTGCCATTTATATGCAGCATTTTCCTTTTCCCTTTTTTTTTAAAGCCCTGGCATCAACATTTTAAAACCTCCAAAGATACATGCATGCATGCAGTGACGATTCTATGCTATCACAAATACTGAATAAAGATCTAACAATTTCATCTGAAATATAACTAGTGTGCGTTCAAATCCAACAAAGAAACTAAGCTATAAAACTATAACTTTTAATAAACTGAGTATTGAATTTTTTCATTTTTTTCATTTTTTTTTTTTTTTTTTTTTACAATATTTGTGTTAGCATTTTTATAGCTTTTCTATTTTTTATAGCAAAATCTAAATGCAATAGAAAACATGTCTAGAAGTTAGGATGAAGTTGATGGTGTCAGCATATTTCCATTTGCCAAGACAAAGCTGTTTGGTGGTTGATGGTGCTGGTGATGTGAGCAGTGGAAAATTCTAGTGACCATGTCATCTCCTTTACCTTTGGGTTTATCCTCCACCAGAAGACAGGCCACGCTCTTCTCTTCTCCCAGTACAAAGGCGACATCCCCTGATTCGTCTGTGGTCACCATCTTTAGGGCTAAACGGTGCACTCTGCCATTGCTGCTCATTTGATTCAGATCGTTATTCTGGAGGAGGTTGTCTCCGAGCCACCATTCCCCGTTCGTCACGCCTGAGTGTGACAACTCGACCTCAAAGACAGCGTCTTGCCCAGTGATCACAGTGATATCGCAGAGTTCTCGGAGGATGTGCACATGCTCTGAGGGTGAATGGGATGATGGGAGGTCAGTGGTCAGATCTCAGCAGGGTTTCCAAAGGCATCAGTAAGAAGGTGACCAAGAATCTCATTTTAGTTAGTAGATAGATAGATAGTTACTTTATACTCAATGCCTCAAGTCTGATCATGGACATAGTACATAGTGTATGTGGAAAACTAACCGTCAATCTTCAGTAGTGCAAGATTTTAAAGAAAATACTAAACTAATCTATACTAAATACTACAAACTGAAAAGATAAATCAATGCTGAGCCGAAGATATGATCCAGGGCTTGTTAATGGAATGGATGTGGTGTAAAATGAACTTCAGGGGAGATGAAGACAAGAGGAGACAAGAGACATAGATGAGATGAAGCTGTGTTACCTTTCACAGTCAGGGTAGCGGTGCTTCTCTTGTCTCCTGTATCACAGGTATATTCTCCACTGTCCTTCAGATTCAGCTTGTGTATGACCAGGATATGAGCGGTAGCTCTCTGCTCAATACTGTACTTGTCTCCATGTGTGAGCACAGTTGAACCCTTCAGCCAGGTCACCTTGCAGTCAGGGCTGGATGTCTCACAAGAGAGGGTGGCCTTGTCTCCTTCAGTGGCCTCTTGACTTTCCAGCTCCTTCTTGAAGAGTACAGGTGCGGCTGCCAGAAAGACCATCGTTAATTAGGATGAATGAACGATTTCAAAAGTATTTTGGGTAAACATGGCCACCACAAAACACACTGTAATATATATATAGTCTATTTCTACCAATTCTAAAGCACCAAGAAGTTTAAAACAGAGCATGAAAAAAGGTCATTTCAAAGTTTGAGGTAAAACGCTGCATTGACTCAGAAAAACTCAGCAATCAAATCAATCAAGTAATATGTTCGCACCACAAAACAACACAAAGGATTAATGAGTGCTAAAATAAAATACAAATACACTCTTGAAAATCAGAAGTATATAAAAAAAAGTTTTGTTTATCTTTTGTTGGGGATTTTATTAGAGACAGGATAAAATAGAGGTGAATATGAGAGAGAGAGATGGTGGGTGACATGCTACAAAAAAATTCCTGGCAGTACTCAAATCAAAAGACCGACGGAGCCTCAAGCCACGACAAAAATGTTCAATTTCAATTACTGAATAATGCAGAGAGGTCAATCACTGAGTGAATTTTGATGGCGTGCATGAAGTTATTTGAATAATGTGTACAGTAAGGACAGTCAAGGAAGTCTATACTGCAGAAAACATGCTGTAGAGCAACAAGAATTACAGGGAAACAAGTTGATCAAGATGACCAATATGTGATTTGAATCATATAGTAGTTCAGTGGACGAGAGGGTGATCATGCATATATTGTAGGAAGTGGAAAGGATGTTAAAATAAACAGGGAGACTCAAGAAACCACAAGCATCCATGTTTTGGGAAGATGAAGTAAGGATAGAGTGAAGTTGTGCCACAAGGAAGAAGAAATAGGCAAATCATGGGTAGAAAAAGTCTGAATGTTAAAAATAGAAGCAAAGTAAGTATTAATTTTCATTCCGAGAAATAAAATGCTTAATATTTTACTAACCTCTGACTGTCAGAGAAGCAGTGGAAGTGTGGTTACCCACTGTGAAAGTGACTGTTCCTGAGTCAGCTTTGGTGACGCCTCTGAGTGTGAGGCTGTGCACCGGGCCTTCAGTTTTGATAAGGTTCATTTCATTATTTTGCAGTGGGACATCTTGGAGTTTCCACTGGGCAAGAGGTGCCTCCTCATGAGAAACCAGACATTCAAAGCGGACGTCTTCACCCTCGTATACAACACAGCTCTCCAGGAATTTCAGTATGTTAACCTCAACCTCTGTTTGACAGATAAATTTAAGCGGAATAGTTACATATTTGTCTGAAGTCATGTGCTTGACAAGGATACAGGTCTAGTTGTGCAGACTGTCATTCAAGTGTGATTAGATATATAAAGATTTCTGTCGAGCTGTCATTGTGAGTACCAAGTGAAGAAAAACACTATAGGGTGCATTAATGGTTGTGAAAAGAGACGGACACAAATGATGAGATGAGGTCAAGTGATCAAGCTCAACAGAAAAGTGATTGCGTGAATAACTACAAGTGCTTTGAAAACAGTGAACTGCAAAGAAAGAACACACGTGGGGTGAGACGAGAACATTCAGATGCAGTCCAGAAGACAGCAAACAAGATCTCCACATGAAAGGTGGATGCATGACATGCTCAAGTGTTGGAGTGACACGTAGAAGGACGTGGCTCCAGAGGGTGCATGAATAGGACTTAAATAGAGGAGCTCCTACCCTGCACAGTGAGGACAGCTGAAGTCTTCTGGCTGCCTGTATCGCAGGAGTATTCTCCTGAGTCAGCCCCCTGCAGTTTATAGATGACAAGCTCGACTACGGTCCCTTCCTGTTTCAGGTGATATTTGCTGCTGGATGTCAGTACTCTGTCATCACACCTCCAAACCACAATTGCTCCGGGCTTTGTGGTCTCGCAGCGAAGGCTAGCGTTCTCCCCTGCCTGTCCCTCAAGGTTCTGCAGCTGTGTTTTGAAAAGCACAGGCTGGGCTGCAGGGGAGGAAATGGACCAAATTAGTGGGGGAAAAAACGAAACCAGGAGAAATCTGGCACAATTTATAACCCCGCCACACACATAAATGTAAAAATGAGTCATACACATCCAAGTCAGTCTCACATCTTAATCATCATCCAATATGATGCTTTTCATCACAGCCTGGTGTTACACAATAAAGCATAAACAACCAACATTAACAGACTAATTATTTAAGATAAAGGCTTATTTTTTCATAGCATTAATATAGAAAAAAATAGATTCAAGAATAAGCTTTTCAGACTCTTCAGTCTATTATTTTACAACTCAAGTACTCCACTCGAAACAACAGTTTTAGCAAGCGTACCCTTCACAGCTAGTTGTGCAGTGCTTTGACGGTCACCAGTGTCACATGTGTAACTCCCAGAATCCTCTGGGTCTAAATCATGGATTATTAGTGTAGCCAGGTGTCCCGTTTGTCTGATTTCATACTTGGCACAAGGACAAAGACCAAGTTCTCCTTTCCTCCACTCCAGAGGAACACCAGGTTTAGAAAGCTCACAGTGCAGGGTTACACTGTCCCCCTCGTCAGCCGTTGAAGAGCTTTCAAGCTCCTTTGTGAAAATAACTGGGGCAGCTGATGAAACGAAAAGAAGTAACCGGTTTATCAACAGTAAGGTCAAGAATGGCGATGAAGAAATACGGTGAAATAAAAAAAGAGTGGATTTAAAAAACTTGAAAAATGAAAGATGAAAGACTGAAGACAAAAAAAGAGACGATGACATGGTTCATCCTACCATTCACTACGAGAGAGGCTGAGCTTATTGTGTTCTCTGCACGGCATGAGTAGCTTCCTGTATCCCCAGGTCTCAAATCGCAGATGAGCAGCTCATAAGTGAATCCTGTTTGTTTGATTTGGTACTTTTCTCCACAGCTCAGGACTTGAGTTTCCTTCTTCCACTCGACATGGAGTCCAGGTTTAGAAAGTTCACAGTGCAGAGTGATGCTACCTCCCTCCTCAGCCTCCTGGCTCTCCAGGTCTTGGATAACTACGACTGGACAAACTGGGGATTGAATCATTTGGATTAGATTCAATTTGTTTATATGTGTTGCTGAAATTAGACACCAGATATTTCAAATTAGACAGTATGTTGTGTAAAGAAACACACAACAGCAGCACTGATGTACAGCCAATGATCCGGCTAAGTATCAGGTCTGTCATGCCTTTAATTATTCTGACCCAGAGAGAACAAAAAACAGAAAAAAGCTAATCTGGCATTCATTAATGAATGAAAATGTAAGCATCAACAAGCAGGACTGATTAAACAGCACGCACAAGTCAACATGGAAACCATGACAACACTGAGGGGAATAAACAATGAGCGAGTGTCACAAAACTTCTACCTTGTCCTTTCAATTTTTGCAGGTGTAATTAATTTAATTAAAATTTAAAGACTTTAAATATTTACTCTGATAAAAACAGAGCAGCACAAAAGAGAGAGAAAAGAGACTAACAGGAAATTTAGATGAATGAATCAACAAAGGATGTTGCCGAGCTGATAAATTGCACAAACAACAGCAATAATGAAACCAATAGAGAGGATTCATTGACTCCAACTAAACGCACTCACCAATACAGAGTTTCCAACTAATCAGCCAACAAGAACAGACGGCCCAGGATGTTACGTCTCAACATAACAGCCTCGGAGTGTAGCATCACAGCATGAAAAGGGAAACTCCACTGAACAGGCCACTGCTGAAGCTGGTGACTTCTCCGTTGCAATTATAGGTTTAATTCACCTTACGTAAACTGGAAATCTCCACCAACAGACCGAACAAGACAACAAATCAAATGTGCCACACATGTTTTAGAGCCACGGTGTCCAGAACAAACAAAATACCATCGACACAGAGTATTTATGCAATGTGCACCAAGAAAAACGCTATCTTAAAAAAAACCCACAGGCAGTCATGATCACTCCTTAGAGTGTAATGTCACATCTGCTGCAGCATTTGGAGTCTTAACCGCTGTGATAAAACATTTAAGCCTGATGATACCCTTAACCAGCAGCCACAGATTTGATGTTTAGAGTCTATTAATCCAGTGAGCATTTGCTGAGCACACATGCTATGTTCCAGCAACATCTTATCATGATACAACACGCTTTCATCATCATCATTCATAAGTATGGCAAAAAAAATAAACATGTATGAACCACGCAGCACACCGATATACAGACTGAAGCCTAAGCACAGGGTCACAAGCCACAATATACAGCACGTCAAGCCAAATGCCTTAAGAAACCAACAGGTCTCGAGTACCTCCTGAGTACTTTCTGTACAATAACACCTTCCAAATCTCTTATTTGAAACAGTCTTTCAACAAGAAGCACAAACAAGAAGATGGAAACACGAGGAACTGCTATATGAGGACGGTTGAATCACATCACAGCTATGACCAGGCATTTAAAAACAGCACCCAGTGTAATCCAATATTAAAGCCATCTATCCCGGTATCATAACATTCTGTTACTCTGATCTTATAGGACCAGCGGGTGTGTTCAGATAAAAAGGCTCATTCTGAGGTACAAAAACATTATGATTCTTATTTTCAGGTGGTTATACATTAATGAAAACATAGTTGTGCATATTATATTAAATTTCACACACTGGACACTGGATTGAACATTAAATTAGTTGACTGCTCACCCTTTACAGCAGCCCCATACAACACGCTTGATACACCATAGACAATAAGAAACATCAATAGAGACACTCGCATTTGGCAACACAAAGACTGAGACGAATGTGGCAGGAGACAATGATGACGCACACGGCCAATAAAGAGCAGAAATATTTGCATACCTTCTATTGGCTCTTTGGTCCGCTGCCTCTGTGTATCTTGTTTGGCAGCTATTTCAGCAGCAATCATTTCAGCTGGGATAAAACACAACATTAACCTCACAATCTTGCAGGGGTGAGTTCTATAACAGGAAGATGACCAGAGCCAGTAAAGCACACAAATGACCCAGTACGGCCAGTCTACTGCCGCCGGTTTACAACTTGGCATACTGACAAATGTCCTTAGTGTCAAAATGAGGGTAAGTAACATCTGCGAGGACGGAGAGCAGTCAAAATCAATAAAGCTACAAGCAAAAACAATAAAGCCTCTCGGCTCATCATATCAATAATCCAACACAAAGCAACAACTCAACACAGAACTAGAAAGAATGCAATTACAGCATCAAAATGTTTGAAACTCAAGACAGAAGAGGAGGGACCAAAGCATTAAAAAACAGAACAGCAACATAGACGAGGGCTGGCAGGTAAACAGACACCTTATTACCTAATATGGATTATTTTACACATTCACCAAGCAGCATAACCTACAGCACAGACAGTAAATCCAAAGTAAGCTGTCTCCATATTTATAGCACTTCTTTCTTGGTAGGGTGTATTCTTCTGCAAGCTTGAAATTACATCCAACAAATGACGACCATGCGTACAGTATTGACAAATGTCACAGCCATGCAAACGTGTCTCATTACCTTCACCTCCAACTTTAAGCTGTTGAGAATCTTTCTCAATCTCCTGTTTGAGTAGCTGTTGTTTAGGAGTCTGTCCAGTAGATGGCAGTGTCACCACTATGAAATTGAACACAACACATGGACCCACATTTTACCCACATTACCTTAGAATTCCAGTACCGGATGCATGTAATAACAGCATACCGATAAGTCAGCTTTCATGCAACAAAGTAACCCACAGACCACAGAAATCCACAGATGTCGAGATTCCACCACAGTAGCACGAGGTGAATTTAAAAAAAAGCCACATTTAACAACAGCCAGAAGAAACAGCCACAAGAAAACCATATTTAGACTTAAAGCAAATTCTTGAAATGAAAAGACACAATGTAAGCCAATCCATGACCCAACAAGTTTCTGTCTGATAACACCCGTCAGCAGCCAAGACATGAGTGACAGTGTTAAGTACTGAATATCTTAATGTGTGTTTCTCACTTTTATTTTCCATTCAACAAAGCAATGCGTTGCACAAACACTGATTAATTACATGAATTATAAATGCACATGGGATAAATAACCCAGCAAGGCCACGAGTTTTCAGAGAATTACCTTCCACGGCCTGTTTTATCTCTTGCTTCTTGTGCTCGTCTTTAGCAGACAGAGCTTCAGGTGTCTTGGCTGAAATGTAAATATGATAGGGAAATAGAAATGCTGCATAAAGTGTAATGACAGCAGCCAGTGGCAATGCCAGACCTACAGTATTTAATAGAAACACCAACACAGCTTAATTAACCCACAAATCCAAAGACCATCAGTCTCATCAAACCACGCAAATGTCATATAAAGGACAGTGAGCCATGCTACACACAAGTAAATTATGCACATGTAAACTTCAGACGACAGCAGATCCTCAAACCGTCAACATGCTATGACAACAAATATAACGGTTCTTCTTCCTTCTTTCTAAATGAGCTGGTTATGCTACATACACTGGAATACATCACTGAGAAAAAAGACCCAAGTGTAAAACACAAACATACTATAAGAAGGAACAGTTGACACAACAGAGGCAAACAAAGCTGCTAAAAAATATGGTAAGCTAGAAAGAAATAAAGCCACTGGAATACATTTATCATAAGCTACATAAGGCCAATATTTACAGGCACAACTTGGCAACACAAAGGCTATTATCAATATGGACAGAGCACATGAAGCTGAAAGTCAAGCCAGCACATTGCCATCTTTCTTCCATACCTTCCATTGTTTCTTTGGTCTCCTCCCTCTTAGATTCCGCTTTAGTAGCTGAAGGGGGAGCTGGAAACAATTTGTAACATACTTGATCATCTACGGTGTTTAACCATGATAAGTGAAAACTAAATATAACCTGAAGAAATGGCTCACAACGTGTAAGTTTCAAATTTCAGAAATGAGAAAGCACCACACAACACAGCTGATAACTACAATGCAACATGAACAGAGATGAATAGGTGTGTGTGAATAAATAGACAAGAACAGTTAATGGACCTGCATACATTATCAATGTTCAACACTAGTATAAAAAAACAAAAAGAGACAAAAGAGCAGCAACAAGAAAGAGCTGCCAAAATGACAAATTGTGTGATGTAAAGAGAATTCTGCTTTTGTGTTTTGCAATTTCAAATGCACAGTAACAAAAAAGGAACAAAAAAAGGAATGAAAGTCTTCAAAAGAAAAGATCAAACTCTGCAGCACAGCACAGAGCACAGTGCAGAAAAGCAATCCAGGTAAAAGCAATCCACCACATACAATGTGAAGGAAACATCTGATGAATGTCGTATTAGATGCGCACAAAAATGCTGACATTTTATGAGAGACAACAAAGAAACAAAGTGTGTTACAAAAAAGCAGTGACAAAAATATCACAGCAAACGCAAGTGCTTCAATACAAGTACTTCAAGACAAATTTAAAGTGTAGTAAAATATTCCTCTGATTAATTAAACAGATAGTTTGAAATCGACTTACAATAAATCTCCTGCAGTGACAAAATCACAAGTATATGACACCACAACGTTATTTTTTGAATTACAGAGACATCCTAATACACTTTGCACATTTAAATTAAAAATCCTCCTACCCTTAATGTTGAGGCTGGCTGTGGTCTTCTGGTCTCCACACACACAGCTGTAGTCTCCACTGTCTTCAGGCACCACCTTGTTGATGAGGAGTTCATTCACAGAGGCCTTCTGCTTCATCTGATACTTTTCTCCAGACTTCAGGACCTGTGTTCCCTTCTTCCACTCCACTGGGACTCCAGGTTTGGAGATCTCACAGCGCAGAGTCATGTCAGCTCCCTCTTCAGCCTCCTGGCTCTCCAGCTTTTGTACGAAGGTTGGCGGCAATGCTGTACAACCAAGTTTTCATCATTTGTCAATGTCAGGTGAAATCAACAATTTTACGAAGGTGTTAGCAGAACATGATAAAAGCAACAGCTTTGGGAAATACAACAAACACACACAAAACCTTTCCAAAACCTCAGGAATCCATACCATTGACTTTTACAGTTGCAGATGTCTTGTTGTCCCCACACACGCACGAGTACTCTCCACTATCTTCAATCTTCAAATTCTTAATCTGGAGCTCACAGGAGGTCTCCTTCTGCTTCATCTCGTACTTCTCTCCAGCTTTTAGAATCTCTGAGCCTTTCTTCCACTGAACGTCAGCCGCAGGCTTTGATAGCTTGCAGCAAAGTGTCACAGTCTCCCCGGTGTTTTTCTCTTGATTCTTGAGGTCCTCTTTAAAACTGGCAGGCAAAGCTAAAATAAAATGAACAGTGATTTGATTATATATAAAAAAAGCATTTTGTTGGGTTGGGATGCTGCATGGACAATGATTAGAGGTGAAGATGATGTTTGAGTTGTCGTGCTCCAGTCGTCCAAACCTTTGCCTTTCATGAAGGTTTAGTTACAACAATGCAGTTT
Organism: Protonibea diacanthus; assembly: GCA_028641955.1. Classification (NCBI taxonomy): domain Eukaryota; kingdom Metazoa; phylum Chordata; class Actinopteri; family Sciaenidae; genus Protonibea; species Protonibea diacanthus. Next base: position 15,759,434 of record CM053988.1, on the reverse strand, counting down.
ATCTAAAAACAGTAAAAAACACTCCAGAATGAAGTCCTTTTGAACATGCAACAAGGATTACCAAGAAAGGAAACATTTGCCTTTACAGTGCACAATTCTTGCATAACAAGACAATGCATTTGGGAACAGGTGGCTCTGGAACATTTGCACATGCTGACCGATGTCATTCACAATTTGCGGATGTGCACAATCATACGGACTCCAAGACAGAGAATAGTGTAACAAAATGGCAAAGCAGATCCTTCAGTAATACAATCTCTACCCAAAACACTGAAAACAAATTTCTTTTCTTATCTGTGGTGTTTTTGACAATTCTACACTATAAGTAAGACAAGGGATGCATATACTTTCTGATCCCCAGCAACCACAGAGATTTTGTCTCTGAGAGTTCTCTCTTACAGTAAGAGAGCAGAAACCTCCCTCTAGAATATGAATCGTCAATCAAAGGCAACCAAAGGATTAACACAGAGTTTCTCGATTAAAGAAATTTGGCATTTGGCTCTCAATCAAACGTATCTCTTCTATTACAAACGCTGAACATGAAAGCTTTGACAGATGTGAGCTCAGAGGTACAGGCCTGACGGTGATGCACGAAGAGGGACACAAAGGCAGCATTTTCCATTCATTAAATAACAAAATAACAGGGCTCTCAGCATAAGGACAAATATATTAAAGACAAACACCTTTAATAAAAACATGTAGATGCATGCATCGAGGGGGCTTGGTTGCAGGTATGATCTTAGCACCACTGTACATGAGGCAGATAAGTAGGACTGACACGGCAAGCAAATTCTCAGACAGATTCTCCATCAAAACCGTTCACATCATGTGGTTTTTCCACTATAACCACCAACTGGCCTTCAAAGCAAAACAGACCAATAAATTCAGCTTGGCATTCACACATTAACATGGAAATGTCTCAGGTTAATCGTTCAGAATAATCAGTTTCAGGTGACAGATACTAATGGTGTATTCAACTAATGGATAAAAATAACTACTAACACCTGCCAATAATAAATTGCCAGCAATTATCATCGACCACACTGTACTCTAACAGTAAGATGTACAGGACAATTAATATTCAAATAAATCAATCAGAATTCATAAAGATAATCAGTTCTGCAAGATCAAAACTTACCCCAAACTTGTATACATACATACTTAATTTCTTACCATGGACTGTCACCTTTGCCATGCTCTTGGCAGTGCCGACGTCACAAGTGTAGATATCGGTGTCTTCCTCCTCCAGGTGTTTGATGGTGAGAGTTAAGACCCTCTCCTTCTGGGACATCTCATATCGACCTCCAGCCTTGAGCTCTGTGTGACCTTTAAGCCATACTACATTGGACGGAGTTTGTGCGGTTTCACACTGCAAGGTTACGGAGCTCTTCTCCTTCGCTTCGCAGTCCTTCAGTGCTTTTGTGAATTTATGGATTGGCTCTATAGAAAGAAGATGCATGTTACAATTTTAGGTTTAGTATTACATCATTTTTTGTTGTTGCTTTTGTTTTTTTTATTTAGATGATAGAAAGGGGAAAAGGGGGAAGAAGTACAGTCAGATGGGAGAAGGTAAACACGTAATCTTCAGTCTTACCCTTGATTTCCAGCTTGGCTCTGGTGGTTGCACCTCCAATGACTTCACAGCTGTACTCTCCAGAGTCTTGAGCAGTGACATCATGGATGGTCAGCTTCATGATCTTACCCTCTTGGCTAATGTCATACTTCAGGCTCTTTTTGATGGCTTTGCTTTCCTTCGCCCATTTTACAGTGGAACTAGCCTGCATCACCTCACAAGTAAATACAGCATCTTCCCCTCGAACAACACTAACATTCTGCAGTCCTCTCGACACAGATGAAGCTTTGCCTGCAACAAGGGATGATAACATGTTTATCTTTATACCTTAATGTTTTTGTCACACTTAAAAAAAGAGATATGTATGTTACCTTCGACTGTTAATGTTGTTTTGGAGCTCAGGTCTTTAATGTTGAAGACCACCTCTCCAGCGTCAGCAGGAGTGACATCCTGAACGGACAGCATGTACTTGCGTCCTTTACTGGTGACTTTGAAGCGGCCTCCATTTTTAATAGTCTGGCCGTTGAGAGTCCAGGAACACTCATCTGTGCTCTCACGAGATAAGATGCATTCAAAGCTACATGTCTCTCCCTCATTCACTTCAGCTGACTTCAGCCATTTGGTAATTCCAATGCCAATCTCTAAATTTGGGACAAGGATCATATGTTGGTGATGATGCCAAACAATAATATATGAACGAAAGCTAACACTGTGAAATTATCTCAAATAAAAGCACCAACCTCTTACGGTGACCTTTGCTTTAGAAACCTCAGTTCCAAGATCACAACTATACTCTCCAGCATCTTCTTTGGTGACGTCCTTGATGATCAGACCCAAAGACTTGCCTGTGTGAAGGAGCTCATACTTTGGTCCAGCCTTCAACACTTTGCCTTCTTTTCTCCATGTGGGAGAAACCCTGGGCTTTGACGCCTCACAGGCTAGAGTTATCATGCCTTTCTCCTCTCCAATGACGTCATCTAGAGACTTGAGGAACACAGCACGCTTCTCTGGAGGGGAATTGAGAAATTAAAGTAACAGTAAGAGAGAAATGTCCAAATGCTTTAGAGCTATTCATATATTAATCTATTTCTTGTGTGCTTGTAAACATAACACATGGCGATTCTTACCTTTAACCTTTAGCGTCACAGACTCTTTCACCTTGCGGACTTGAAAGGTGATAAAACCCCCGTCCTGAGGTGCCAAGTTCTTCAGTGTGAGCTTGTGAACCTTCCCTTCATGAGCGATGGTGTTGACTTCATTGGTGAAGAGCACCTTGTCATTCAGAAGCCACTGTACCTCTTCATCGGCGTAGTTGATCTCACTTGTGAAGACTGCGTCGCAGTCTTCATCAACCTCTGTGTCAGTCAAGTGCTTGGTGACCTTAATTTCACGCACTGGACAGAAGAAACAAGACAGAGTTAGTTTGTAGACCACCTCAATCCAAAACCATTTAAAAACAGTTCCTCTATATGATGGTTTGCCAAGGTCGATATCATACCTTCAACTGTAAGCATGCCTTTGGTCTTAGCAGGTCCGGACTGACAGCTGTATTCTCCACTGTCTTCCTCAGTCAACCGTTGAATGGTAAGTTGAGCCCTTGTTGCATCTTGTTTAATGTTATACTTGTCTGATGCTGTCAGGGGTACCTGAGCTTTGAACCACTTCACCGGCTCTTTGGGTGGGGCAGAGAATTTGCAGCTGAGTATGGCTGAGCTTTTCTCCTTCGCCTTCACATCTTTGATGGGCTCTGCAATCTCAAGCGGACGCTCTAAATGTGAGGAACAGTATGTGATTAGAGACATTTACTTACAACTCTTGTGGCCAACCGCTGTGTAAACATGATTCAGCACGTTTACCTTTGACTGTGAGCTGGGCTAAAGATTTGCTCTTTCCAGCCGTGAACTGCACAGGTCCTGTCATTGATGCTTTGGTCTTTTTCAATGTGAGACGGTGCATAGTGCCCTCCTTCTCCATTTCAACATCTGCGCTCTCCTGCACAGCAACTCCATTCAGAGTCCATGCAGGAGGTTTGACCAGTTCCATACTGATCTCAACTTCAAAAACAGCTGCAAAAGGTTCTGTCACTTCAACTGAACTAAGCTCCCGCACAATGCTGATGGACTGCTCTGAAGGGGTCATGAAAAAAAGAATGGTTAGAAGTCAATGATACAGGATGATTTCACAAAATAAATGCAGTGTATATGTATAATAGAGGGCCATACCAGTGGTTTAACAATTTTAAGACCCTAAAAAAAAGTAAAGTATAAAGTACAGTTTGATATTGGATTTCTGAGGCAAATACTGGATTTTGTGACCAAGATATATACTAGCAGGATATTTTACAGTTGAAAAATAAACTTGCAGATAGAGATAAGCTAATATGTCAATAATAATAGCAACGATAATCCATTTATAGTTAGTTTAATAATACTCCATGTATGTATATATATTTCTTTGTCAATGCACGCTGCTGTAAAAGTCACATATTTCCTACCAAACTTCGACCTGAGCAGAGGTTGTTTCATGCGCAAATTTGTTTCATGCGCAAATCATTTGAAATGCTAATTACTATGTTAATTCATTTAGTAGGTCAGGGTTCCTCCAAAATGGCCAAGAAATAAATCAGCATATGTATGTATGTATGTATGTATGTATGTATAGATGGATGGATGGATGGATGGATGGATGGATGGATGGATGGATGGATGGATGGATGGATGGATAGATGAATGGATGGATTGGATGGATTGGATGGACAGACGGGCGGGCGGATGGACAGACGAACGGACGGACAGACAGATTTTCAGACAGTCTTATAGAGATATACACAAATACCTCATTGACTATGAGTCTGATGGCCTGTTTGGTGTAAATAGTTTGTAAATGTTTTGTATCTGACATTAAGCTCACAATCAACCTTTGTCATCTTCCATCATGTTACCTTCCACAAGTAGTTTACAAGATGTCTTGTCATCAACGGCGTCACAGGTATACGTGTCTTCGTCATGCTCGTCCACGTCGTTGATTGTGAGTTTTCGGTACACGTCTTCACTTTTGATCTCGTACTTCTTGCTGGGTTTGATCTCCATCTTGTTCTTGTACCACTTCACCTTCGCGCTGGCGCGTGACACTTGGCATTCAAGATGACCACGATGCTTATACATCGCTATCTTATCCCTGAGCTTCTTCACAAACTTGACAGGCAGCTCTACAGTAACAATAACATTAAATCAATAAAAAACTATCATGTATGCCACAAAGGAAGGCTATTAATGCCAAGGCCTTGCCCAAGCGCACCATAGGACAGGCAATGTTCATAATTCAATTATGTAATAGTCATAATTGGCTCTTTTTCTCTTTTAATGAAACATTAATGCGTCTGATGCACCATCAGTTTAACATTTTTGCCAAAGCTCAAGAAGATAAAGAATCTCGCAATGACGCTTGCCAGCCATTTTTTGTTCGTATATCAGCTGCTGTTAAATTGCAAACAGCGAGACACTGACATAGAAACAAGAAAATATGTGCATGTTGATGCAACTTAGAGCAATTTATGATCAACTGATAGCAAAGTATGCTAATATATCCCAGAATCTGAACCTCTAAATTAATCTTGAGATGTTTTTTTCTCACAGATTTACAGTCATCAAATGACCCCAAAATGTTCAAACATACTGGACGATTTGAGCCTTCTCTATAGACCGCTTCACAATCAACATAGAAAGCTATGGCTAATCTTATTCCTGAGGTAGTTCCTTTGCCATCAGGCCTCAATGAGGCACAACAATGTAAATGCATGCTGCAACTGGATTTTCTATCTCACCAATATTGTCAGAAAGATGCACAGAGTTTACTCTTTTAGCAAGACAACAATTCATCTAACTTTAGTGTGACCTTTTACATTTGACTCAGTAAACCAGCTGAAATGCTGAGGTCAGTATATAAAATAGTCCAAGATTTTTAATGTAAATACTAATAATATAATAAAATAATTTGACTTCTGCATAGCCTAATGATGTGTTTAAAGTAACATTAAAGTATGCATAGAGGCAACTTTGTAACATCTTTTGACAAAATGAATAGAAATAATCCATTTGCAACTACAAATGAACATTGTAACATAATCGTGAGCCGATCCATGCAATACAATAAACAATAAACAGTATAAACTGTAATTTACGCACATAAAACAGACTTGTTTACCTTTCACTTTAAGTTTTGCAGTTGAAGAGGCCTTGTCAGCTGTGAATTTAATCTCACCCATATCCTCTGGGGTGACAGACCTGAACAGCAGTACATACGTTCTGCCTGGAATAAGAAATAAACAGCTTGTAGTCATGAAAGCGATAAATCAGCTATATCTCATAACACTGAATGAATATAGGTAGCTGAATTACATTGGTTACTAATTCCTTGAGCCCTTACCCTCTTGTCTCATCTTGATGTTGTCACTGACTTTGAGTTTGGTACTTCCTTTGTACCACTGGCAGTCCACTTCATCATGGGAGATTTCACAGACAAATGCAGCACTCTCCTTCTCCGTCACCTCCACATCCTCCAGCTTCTTAACAATCTTAATATCTCTGGCTGTAAGGATAATATTTTTAGGATGTTTCTATATACTGGAAATTCCTATACTGTACTCTGTGTAATAGTCTGATGGGTGTGTTTCGTGACATGACGGATAATTACCATGAACTGTGAGCTTGGCAGAGGTGTTATCATCAGTAGTGCGACAGATGTAAGTGCCTGCATCTTCAGGTGTGCATTTGTTGATGACCAAAGAGCGCTTTCGGCCCAAGGAATGGATCCCAAAGTTCTTCCCTGGTTTAAGTTCCACATCGTCCTGCAGATTTACCATTTTTCAAAATGTTACATTTTACACTTCTTCAAATCTCTACAGTAATTTCAACAATAATTTCTCACCTTGAACCATTTAACATCTGCATTTGTTCTGGACACTTCACATTCAAAAGTAACCTTCTCCTTCTCAGGAACACTGATATCCAAAATGGGCTTGGATATCATAGCAGGAGGTTCTGTAGAATCAACACATGTTGGTCAAAAATGAACTAGACTACGTCTCTTGTGGTAGAACAGGTGCTGTGACTGGAAGAACGTCTTACCTGTGATGATCAGTTTGCCAGAAACATGTACTGCTTCTGCTTGGAAGGCAATAGTTCCTGCATCCTCCCTCTTGAGATTGGACAACGTTAAGGCATGCTTCTTTCCCAGAACTGTGATACGGCAGTTTGCTCCTGGCTTTAACTTGGTCCCATCTCTGGTCCAGGAGCCTTCAACATCAGCCTGGCTGAGCTCTACCTCAAGAGTTACTGTCTCTGTCTCATGTGCCTTGGTTTCTGTTAGGCCTTTTATTACCTGGATCTTCTTCACTGAAGGGAGGAAGAGGAAGTGTTTGTGTGTTAACGTGCAAGCAATGTTTCCTAGATGGTAACTCAAAATTTATACTGGACACAGAGGATGATATTCTCTTTAATTATGGTAAGAATGAATGAATGGTAAGTCTTGAGATGTGATTGAGGATCAGTCTTACTCTCCACACTGAGTTTGGCCTGGGTTTTGTCATCCAGAGTTTCACAGGAGTAGACGCCCCGGTCAGCATGTGTCACACTCTTGAAGACCAGAGCCTGCTTAGCTCCATTTACCCGGATTTCCATGTTTCCTGCAGGCTGCAAGACTACGCTGTTCTTCATCCACCTCACTTCATCTGATGGCTTACTGAGCTCCACTTCCAGCTTCACTTCACTCTGCTCCTCCACTGTCAGATTTTCTAACTTTTTCTTAAATGTCACAGGCTCATCTAATCGAGGCACAAAGAAATGTCAAAGTTAATGAGGCGTCACTTAACACATTTAGAACTGATATTTTGAAGAGAAATGTGTGTTCTTACGTTGCACTTGAAGGGTGGCTTTACAGCTTTTGCCTTCTGCATCAACACTGATCTCTCCAGCATCTTTCTGGGTGACAGAGGTGATGGTGAGGGCGTGACTCTGGCCACCATGCTCAATCTTATACTTGGGGCCAGCAGTGACAGGTATACTGTTGTGGAACCATCTCACGATGACGTCCGCTGGGGTGACAGCACACTTGAAAATGGCGTCTTTTCCCTCCATTGCAGCCACGTTGTTCAGTTTGGTGGTCAGTCGCACCAGTCTGGGTGCTGCAAGGAATGAGTGACATCAAATGAAGCAGACCGATATTCCCTAAGTGTTTTGGGTGCAATAAAAATGATTAATTACCCTTTGAGGTGACTTTAGCAGAGGTCTTGTCATTTCTGCATTCACAGCTGTATTCTCCTTCATCTTCTTTAGTCACACCAGTCACAGTGAGAACCCGCTTAGCACCATCTGTCTTCACACAGTTCCTGCCTCCAGGTTTAATCTCGCGACCATCATGCTGCCAGACGACGTCCCCTGAGGCTTGATTCAGTTCACACACCAGACTCAGTGTACCTCCCAGCTCCACTGAAGCAGGTTTCAAAGGTACGACAAACTTCAAAGCTGAATCTGAAATGAAAGTATGGAAGGTCAAAAACAAATACAGCATCTGGCCTCCTCTAAGAGGTCTATACAACAAATATCAGAAGGTTATAAACAATTCTATGACTTGCCTTTGACTTGAACTTTAAACTCCAGTTTGTCATCAGCAGTTTGACAGGAGTACGTTCCACTGTCTTTGGTTTCGGTGGATTTTACTATCAGGGTACGAGAAAGGCCGTCTTTTTTCATTTCATACTTGCTGCTCTCCCTGAGCTCTACACCATCTCTAAACCATTTCACACTACCACTTTCTGCGGTCAGTTCAGTGGTCAAAACAATGTTTTCACTTGCTTGAACAACACATGTTTCCTTGACAGTTTTCTTCTGGAACTTCACAGCTACATCTGAAGAGAAATAAGAGCTTCTTTTCAGTGCTTTGTCCAGAAAATTATCAATCTTGTGGCAAAATTAATGAACTTGAAATATATCTTACCTGTCACCTGCAGCTTAAATACCAGCTTCTCTGTCCCGGCCTCACATGTGTATTCTCCAGCATCTTTTTTCTCCATTTTTTCGATCACCAGCTCACGACTCTTGCCCTTTGACTCCATGTGGACTGCTTTGCTGGAGGTCAGCAGTTTGCCATCTTTGTACCATTTCACTTCTGTCTTAGAATCCGAAACCTCACAGCTCAGGGTGGCTTTCTGGGAGAGAGGGGCTCTCACCTCCTTCTGGACAGACTCCTTGTTGAAGAAGGCAGCTGGAGCTTCTGCAGAGCAAATGAAAAATTGGATGATAACAAATGACAACATCAATGACTCAATGACTCAATGTTTAAACATAAACAAGAGGAGAACACAATAGAAAAAAATCAATACACAATGCAAACGTGCTTACACTCCACCAGAGTGTACCAGCAACACCTTTTTCATCCTACCTGCCACGTGCATCTTAAAAGCCAGCTTCTCAGTTCCAGCCTCACAGGTGTACTCTCCAGCATCCTTCTTCTCCACGCTGTCGATCACCAGCTGGCGACTCTTGCCCTTTGACTCGGTATGGATTGTCTTGCTAGAAGTGATCAGCTTGCCATCTTTGTACCATTTCACCTCTGTCTTGATATCAGCTACCTCGCAGCTTATGGTGGCTTTCTGTAAAAGAGTGGCTTTCACCTCTCTCTGGACGGACTCTTTGTTAGAGAAGGCTGACTTGAGTTGAGTCTCTGCAAAAGTAATAATGAAGAATCTCACTGAACTTTATTTTACTGTTTCAGCTTGATGCAAGGCAAATCATGACCAGGAAAATTGCTTAAAACATCTAAATTAACAGATTTGAAATAAAGAGGACAAATGTGCAGCCAAGACTGGCAAACTGTCAAACCAACAAACTATTGTGTAGCTCCAAATATCTGTGATACTAACATACTACAACGTTCACAATTCAACCCAGAACAGCAGATACACAAAACTAAAAATCGCCGTTTTTGGTCTACTTCACCAAAGATTTTGAGAGAAGCCAACAAACACTGAAACCGAAACATAATACACACATATCCCACATACTATTTCCTTTGATTCCTCATACCTGTCACCTGTACTTGAAATGCCAATCTTTCAGTTCCGACTTCACAGGCATATTCTCCAGCATCTTTCTTCTCTACGCTGTTGATCACCAGTTGACGAATCTTGCCCTTTGACTCCATCCGGACCGCTCTGCTGAAACTCAGCGGTTTGCCATCCTTGTACCATTTTACCTCTGTCTTGTTATCAACTACCTCACAGCTCAGGATGACTTTCTGGGAGAGGGTAGCTTTAACTTCCCTCTGGACAGACTCTTTGTTGAGGAAAGCGGATTTAGCCCAGACTTCCGTGGAAGTAACTGTAAAGGAGTGTGGTAGCAGTACAATTACCCATACAAAAAATGACTCCACAGCACGGGGCACAGCTTTGGATTTACTAGACAAACACAGCCAAACCTTACAGATGCGGCACACAGAGTAATATGCTATCAAATCTTGTGAGACTGAGGGAGATGCAACATTGTACTTGGCAGTCGTAAAGCAAAAGCAAACTGGGAATCTGCAAGTTGCCACACAGAGGCACAATGAATACATAAAAAAAGCTATTCACTCAGAAAGAAAACGACCAAATCTATGACCAGGAACTGACAAACAACAGAGCCACAAGACACCAGAGCTGCCTCAGCAAACAAATGCAACAAGAAATCAAAGCATAAAGCTCACTTGTGCACACAAGGGACACAATATTCCCATAATTTCAAATGTCACATGGAACGCCAAGTCAGTATTGACTTAAGTTTGAGTAAATCATGTCAAATATCTCACAAATGAAGCGACCAACAGTTCAGCCAAGCACTGTGACGTTTACTATCACTGAGCAGAGGAGACCACAGGCACACAGAGAAAACACAAAATATCCAGCAGTTTGACACAGTTGAAGTCTTTTTATATATTTATATTAAAAATCTAGCTTATACTGGACTTGTATAATAACTTGAGAGTAAATATTGTCGTTATTCAGAATTTGACAAATTAATTAATGTAATTATGCTTGCGTCATTAAACTAAATATGTAAATAAACTGTTTATTAAATTGTGTATCAACAAGTAACAACCAAGTTAAGTCAATTTGGTATTTATTAAAGGTGCTGCATTCTCCTTACCTTCCACATGTATTTTAAAGACCAGCTTCTCAGCCCCAGCTTCACAGATGTACTCTCCAGCATCCTTCTTCTCCACGCTGTCTATCACCAGCTGCCGACTCCTGCCCTTTGACTCTGTATGTATTGTCTTGCTGGTGGTCAGCAGTTTGCCATCCTTGTACCATTTCACCTCTGTCTTGGTATCAGCTACCTCACAGCTCAGCGAGGCTTTCTGGGAGAGAGTGGCTTTCACTTCCCTCTGGACAGACTCTTTGTTAGAGAATCCAGACTGGACCTGTGCGTCTGTGGAGGAGACCACAATATGGATGACGAAAACAACAGATCTGGTCACACCTGCAAGACCTGCAAGGTAGATCAATCAACAGAAATGCTACAAGCCTGTTCTGTCCTTGCGCCTACCTGCCACCTGTAGTTTGAAGACCAGCTTCTCAGTCCCAACCTCACAGATGTACTCTCCAGCATCCTTCTTCTCCACACTGTCTATAACCAGCTGGCGACTCTTGCCCTTTGACTCAGTATGGATTGTCCTGCTGGAAGTGATCAGCTTGCCATCCTTGATCCATTTCACTTCTGTCTTGGTATCAGAAACCTCACAGCTCAGAGTGGCTTTCTGGGAGAGAATAGCTCTCACTTCTCTCTGGACTGACTCCTTGTTGAAGAAGGCTGACTGGGCTTCTGATGGAGGAGGCAAGTCAGGAAAAATATCAGATGCTATTTATTCAGAGTTTGATAATAAGTACCTTATATTATTTTGAAATTCCACTCTTGCATACCTGCCACATGCATCTTGAAAGCCAGCTTCTCAGTTCCAGCCTCACAGGTGTACTCGCCAGCATCCTTCTTCTCCACGCTGTCAATCACCAGCTGCCGACAGCTGCCCTTCGACTCAGTATGGATTGTCCTGCTAGAAGTGATCAGTTTGCCATCTTTGTACCATTTCACCTCTGTCTTGGTATCAGCTACCTCACAGCTCAGAGTGGCTTTCTGGGAGAGAATAGCTCTCACTTCTCTCTGGACTGACTCCTTGTTGAAGAATGCTGACTGGGCCTCTGAGAATAACATCAAGGAGAAATGAGCAGAATATAAGATCACCAATAACTGAAACATATTAAAGACATCTAACTGACACATTTTCAAAACTAGGAATATTTATTATATATTCAATTAATCAATCGAGCAGTCGTACCTGTCACAGATATATTGTAGACCAGCCTATCCACTCCAGCTTCGCATGTATACTCTCCAGCATCACTCTTCTCCACCTTTTCAAACACCAGCTGACGGGTGCAGTCTTTTGCTTCTGAGTATATAGTCCGACTGGATACCAACAACTTGCCATCTTTATACCATTTCACTTCTGTCTTGCTATCCAAAACAGTGCAACTAAGAGTGGCTTTCTGGGAGAGAATAGCTTTCACCTGCCTCTGGACTGACTCTTTGTTGGAGAAGGCAGCTAGGGCTTGAGATTCTGAGGACAAAAAAGGTAAAGAAATTTGGATCCGTGCAGTCAAGTGCTGACCATTACTATAAATGTATCATACAGTCTTACCTTTTATCTTGACCTGGAATGTGACTTTGTCTGCTGCTGTCTCACAGGAGTAATGCCCTTCGTCACTTTTCTTGGCACCCTTGATGATGAGCTTTCTTTGAGTCCCTTTGGAGATGATGGTACATCTTTGGTCCTCAGTGATCTCCACTTGATCTTTTCTCCACACAACGGGCGCACTTGCAGGAGATACCTCACAGGTCAGCTCAAGATCTCCTTTAAGGCTCGAGGACATTCCCACAGTACCTCTGGCTTTGTTCAGAAACTTGGCAGGTTCATCTTAGAGAGAAAAAAAAGACAAAAAGAGACATGATTTGAAATGTATGTATGTTTCTTATCAGTGGGTTTGGGGTAGCAGAGCAACACTGAAGATGACGACGTGATGACAGACAGCTTTTTCCTCTGTTTGATGGCACATAAACATATGCTAGCAGCCACCGGAGCAGATCACATTTCAGTACATCACATGGTCTGAGACAAACTGTCAGCATTATGTGAGCTCGAGTCAGTACTGGGTTGCACATACTTAACCCAGTTCCCTTTACAAAGTCATCGCTCTGCGATAAAGGTTTTGGTGAGCGTACCTTTAAGAGCGAGTTTCAGGGGCATCTTGTCATCAGCTAAAACACACTCGTAGATGCCAACATCTTCCTCTGTTACATTGTGTACCATCAGGATCCTCTTGCGGTCAGTGATCACGTATTCATACTTCTTTCCTATTTTCACCTCCCGCCCGTTCCTCATCCAAACCACCTGAAGAAAAAACACAGAACAGATATAATTAGACATGAGTACTTGTGTTGACTAGTACTTTGAGTAACATAGTCTATATTCAGTGTCCTACAATGTCCTACAATCCATAAATTCAATCCAAAGTCGTGACCATATTTTCTCTCTCAAAGAATGTCTGACAATGGAAATGCTAACTTAAATAGAATATCCCCTGCCGTAATGTGGTACAATACCTCACCCAAAAACAATTATTATATTTCAAATAGAATCAAAGTAAGTACATTTTCCATCCCTGCACACTGTAAAGTTGAGGGTACATTAAAAGAACTGGTGAAAAGCTAAAAGTAAACTTGAAAACGATGTGTGCTCCCTTTACAAACCTGTGCATCGTAATCCGACACCTCGGCAGTCAGTTGAGCAGTGTCTTGGGCGCTGCAGGTCACCACCTCCAGCTGATCTGACTTGTTGGTGAACCTAACAGAGGGAGCTGAAAATAGAGTTCACAGGTAAGAAGCCATTATTATTAACGGCCTTTAATTTAAAAAAGAATCTACAAAGTTGTAAAGCAGAAATAGTTGACTGGATGACAGTGACAGTGCATACCTTTCACTGACAGGATGCAAGTGCTTTGTGAGCCTCCACCCACAAACTTGACCTCAGCCCCGTTCATTTCTATGGTCACGAAACGGATGAGCAGAGTGTGTATGTTCTTGGACCTGGTGATGAGGTAGTCAGATCCGCTGCGCAGGAGGCGTCCGTTTAGAGACCAGAAACCAGAACAAACAGCAGACAGCTCCAAGGAGATAGAGAACTCTTCTCCAGTGACTGCAGTGCTGTTCGTCAGACCTTTCCTGATTTCAGCAGAAGGTTCTAGAGGCAAACAAAGCATACATGAAAACATCTGAATTCACACTATAACAGCTCATGAGTGATAAATGTCACAGAGACATCAGTCTTACCCAGGTAGAAGCTTCCAGGCACCTCCAGGTAGGGACTCTGGCCAAAGTCGTTCATAGCACAGATACGGAATTGGTAGCTGGCTTCTTCTGTGAAGTTGGAGATGGTGATCTCTGTTGACACAATGGTTTCTCCAGCATTGCACCTCTGCCATGCATGAGCACCAATCTTCCTCCTCTCTACACTGTAGCCCTTGATGGGCACAGGGCGGTCGCTGTCAGGGGGGGACCACTGAAGGGTGATGGTTGATTCAGTCTTGTTCTGCACCACAGCATCGACTGGGGGATCGGGGGGATGCTTCCTTGCGGCTAGAGCAAAAAGAGTGATGATCAGATGAGTACTGAGTGATTTTGGTTTTTACTTTCATCTTATCTTCTAGGCAAAAAGTTACAATAAATCTGACGGAGGTGTTCTCCTCACCAGTGACGGAGAATCGAGTGGAAGTCTTGCAGTCTCCAGCCACAAAGGCGACTTCTCCTGAGTCATCTGCCTGACAATCTCTTATTGTGAGTGTGTACTGTCTGAGCACACAGGCAATGGAAATACGTTTATCTTCCTTCAGCTTCTCGCCATTTCGGGTCCAGTAGGCATCTGAGCAGGGATGTTCCAGCTCCACACAGAAGATGACAGTGTCGCTGACAGGAACTACTGTCCTCCGGGGCAGTTTCTTAGTAATGTTGCCTGGAATATCAGAGGAAGTAGACGTTACATGAAGAAATGCATTTAGTAATATATTAGAAACATTGTTTCCTAACTTTTAGTTGTATATTAAAAGGGTTCCGCAATAACATTTAACAAGAAATGAAGACAGAAAAACCTCAACCATACCCAGGACAGTGAGCTCAGCCACAGTTCGACTGCCTTCTTGCATCTCGCAGATGTAAACACCGTCGTCGTTGGTGGTGACATTGTGTATGGTGAGACGACGTAGGGTGCCTTCCTCATCCATGCGATATTTCGCGTTTTGCTCCAGCCTTGTCTCCTCCATGAACCAGCTTGCCTGAGTGGCGCTAAGCGGCACCTCACACATCATTGTGGCTGATGCTTTCTCCTGTACCTCCACATCCTGCAGCTTCCTCTTGAATGGCACCTTAGGCTCTGACACAGTGAAAAACAGCAGAATCTTCAGGTTAGGCAACCGTATTTTGAAAAAATGTCAGTCAACAACAAGTCACAGTATATGCTTGGTAATATTGTCAACCATTTTCCAAACAGTCTACATTCATTTCTCTGGGATCTGAGTTGTTCTTCAAGCTAGTGCAATATTAAATTCAAGGCAAAGAAACGAGCAATTTAGATAATCCATCACACTGGACCTTTAATCTGTGTTATTTTTTTGTATGGTGTGTTTAAGGAAACTTCAGCACCAAAGATTTCAGGCTATTTAAGAACATTTTAAATAGCTAACAAAATTCTTTTTATTACATGTTTGCATATCCTTTAAGATTACATTTCTGACAATATAACAAGTCAAAAAATGTTTTTGGGTAGTAAAATATGACATCTTGGTTGCTGAATCCATGGTTTGATAATTAGACAGTCAGATAGTCAATCAAAACTATTTTGGCTCGTAATTAAGATAAAATACTTTCTGAATTTAATGAGCTGACATACACAAAATGTTGTGTGCTGTAAAACTAATGTAACTGAAAATTGTCTGTATTTACATGGCCTTGTTTAATGTGAACTAAATGTTTCAATGTGCTCACTACACCCACTATTTCAATGGAGGAGCACATCTTGTACGTTTCCTCTACTTCTCAGTTTTCTTACTGAGCTCTGCAGCACAAATAAGGGTTACAGTTTCAAACTGTATCTATATCCATACTTTGGATCTGAGCCAAGAGTTTGTTGAAGTGTTGAAAATGTGGAACTCCACTTTGAGTTATGGGTCAGGTCCACTGGGATCAATAACTAACTCAAAAGTATCTGTGTAAAATATTTACAATATTTCCTGTAATGTACCCTCGCAAAGACAAGTGAGCTGTTTTCATTTCGGCAGGCTGCACAAACACACTGGTCACACACTACATCGAATCAAAGCTGGTGAGACACAGCTACTAAACTCTGACTTTGACTTTTTTTTATATCTTTATTTTAAATAGTGACAGCCAGAGAGAGACAGGATGTCTCTACGGGAATTTTAGCTTGTGGTTTAGTCACAACATACAGTACATACAAAACATTAAATGAATGAATGAATATCTCTCTTTGCATCCATTGACCATTGTTATTATATTGTTATTTATAACAACAAATTACTATAGGTGTTGCATTTTGTGTACATATCATTATATACTGTATGTAAAAATCTGATAGATGGTATATTTTCCATTTCAAATTGTCACTTTAAACCCAGCAAAATAGCAGAAGGATCCAACAGCGATAATCAGGCTGCAAAGTCGTCATTAACGGACTGATTAACAACCAACAAAAATCTACAACTCCACAACTGTATCCCTTGGGATATATTCTTCCCAAGGGAAGTCACACTAGCAGCGGTGCCAATATGCTCCAGTAAGTAAGTGCCCATCTTAGCAACTGCGAACTACTCATCACCAGCAGAAAATAGACGCAACACAACACCCTCCTTCAGTGGATGAGCCAGAATTCAGCCGTGTTGTGAATAGCCACACGCATTTTTAGAGGTTTAAATGAGGCTTTGGTATTGTGATTTGAAAAGTAGCACTTACTTAGCCCAGTTGCCAAAAGTGAGTTTATCCTTATAACATATAACCACTGTGCCAAATACCGCCATTATTATTGCTATTAAAAACACATAAATGAGCCCCACCGCTGCACTGGATGACACAGTCCTTCATTGCGATGATCACAGACAGGCACTGTAGTTTATTTTGAGGAAATTACACATACTGTACAGCATGCTGGTGTTATAAATACTGACTTAAGCACCAAATGTGTATTAAACTGCAGCTCAAAATAGCCTCCAACAAACAGCTATTTACTCCTGTTTGATGAATATTTGCTAATAACTACAGTGCCCAACTGTTTGGGGAATTATTTAGACTGTATAGTTTATATTTGCTATAGCTATTTTTAAAGATTTCAGTGGGAACTAATTGGCTTGGGGTCTTGAGGCTGGGTGCCACAGATATGCAACATGGCAGAGAGATAGAAAACTATTAGGAGACAGACTTATATATTGACACCTCTAATGATACTAAGGATTCTCTTAAATGTGTACTTAAACATTATCAGTGTTAAGACACGACCATCTTACCTTTCACTGTTACCAACACAGCACTGTAGGTCTGCCCAGCCATATTGGTTGCATTGCAGGTGTAGAGACCATTATCGCTCTGCTTGCAGTACAGGATCTTGAGGATGAAGTTCTCAGATTGGTCCTCATAAATGACATGCCTGCGGCCCTCGCTGATGTTTATTCCATCCTTCCTCCAGATGATGTGGGGCTTAGGGTGACCCGTCACAAAGCAACTGAGTTTAGCATGCTTGCCTTCAGTCACCGTGCAGGTACGGGTGAACACACCTTTGGGCAGCCTTGCCAGCATTGATGCCCTCAGCTCATGTTCCAGACTCAAACCATCTCTTATGTTGGCTGTGGAGGAAGAAGAAACGGAGGAGCTGCTTTCTTCGGTGCGATAGATAGAGATGTCCTTCTTCATTTCCTCTTTGCGCTTTTGCAGGTGAGAAAGGAGGGAGGTGTTCTTGTCTACAGTAAGGTGACGGGAGTCCTGGGCTTCTACGACGAGAGCTGCTGCAGCGTGTGCGCGGCCGACAGTGTTTTTGGCCCTGCAGGTGTAAGTGCCGCTGTCCAGGTTACGTACACTTTGGATCTTTAAGGTGCTGCTGTCACTGGTGGAAACAATCTTGACGCGGTTAGACTCCCCCAAGTAGCGCCCATCTTTCTCCCAATCAAAGTTGGCTTGAGGGAAAGCTGCAACCTGGCAGAGGAAAACAACATCACCTCCCAGATCTACACGTGTAGAGGTAGGCTTAACCAGGAAAACAGGGGCCCTCTGAGCCATCTCTGTTGGCAGGGCCACTTTCAGGGTTACAGCAGCATACGCTTCCCCAACACTGTTTTTGGCCCGGCACATGTACTGGCCACTGTCCTCCAGTGTTAAATCATAGATGGTCAGGCGGTACACATTTCCATCCTCCACGGTCTTGAAGCGTCCTCCCGATGTCAGCTTCAGTTTATCCTTTTCCCAGGTGATCAGCGGGGTGGGGCTGCCCATGATAGTGCAGCTCAGCGTGGCATCCTTCCCTACACACATCGAGAATGCCTTTGGGCGAGTGAGAAACCTGGGCACTCCTCCAAACAAGTTTGGATCCATGGTTTGTTCCTGATATAATAAAATAACAAACAGTGTAGGATATTAGAATACAGTATCAGGCAAGAAACAATATGCAACATTAAACAGGACGGGTCACACGGGCCTGCAAAAGAGCAGGTAGTAGTTTGTCATAGTTCCTTGTTAGCTACCAAACACCAAAATGATTACTTAGTTACTAAACTGGGTAGAGTTCTGAATAATGGATGAAATAGCAGTTTTATAAATGCATTTACTAATACAATTTATTCTGAACTGTAACAAATAATACGAAATAACTGCAGGAAAAGGCTGTGTTGTTTTATTTATTGTATTTATTACTCTCTGAGCAATAAATCACAAAGAAACTCTGTCGCATGCACCCAAACCATCGAGAGATGTGACAGTTTGTCGAGTGTACTCTATTAATATGTTATGCTATGAAAATAGACATAAATCCGCAGTTCAGATGGGCATATTTATGGCTGCCAGTTCCTGTCAACATCCCCCTGTCCCAGCCCTGCAGACGTCCATCAATACAAACACAAAGACTTCAAATCAACCCCATGCAGCACATTCAATCAGGAGCTTGGCTTAATAACACCACAAATGAACGAATTCCCCGTGTAACAAGGTCAAACGGTGAAGATATGTGCCTTTCAAAGACTGACATTTACCAGCTTTGTCACCTCTTGTCGCTTGAACTGCCTGTCCCAAAAATAACCTCAGCTGTCAGACCCCGTCTCTGTCCATTGCCATTTGTAGAAGCGAAAGGGACATCAGCTGTTTGATAAAGCTCCCACTTCACAAACACACTTCACAAACTAACACGTCTTAAATATTAAGTTGAAATTTCAATTGCTCGTTTGTAAAACCGCGAAAACTGGAGCACACACCGTCAGCCCGACCGAAACTGGAACCCAACATTTGAACGTTAACCGATACAGGTGTGAACTATTTTTTACGCACACAGTTTGTGCTTTAAATTCATTATAAAACTGTTATAACTTCGGTAAAATCACCAAATATCATTCATATTGTAACATTTTGTATTCTTGTTATTATTATTTATCAGTCTAACATTACTTTTATCACCTTGAGTCTTCAGCCTCACAGGTAAAACGGTGAACGTTGGATCATGTGGGCTCAAACGTCAGCTGGCCGTCAAAGATTTCCGGATGATAGTTTATATACTCCAATATCAGTGTTTAAAAATCCCACCAGACCAGAAAAAAATGTCTTCTTTGTGCTCAAATATCCTTGAAATGGTTGTAAATCCAGGATGGTGGAACATCCCCCAGTCTGCTACGGTGGGCGGTAGACTAGACTTATTTTTTCTTTCTTCTCCGGTACCTCATGATGCCAAATAGCTGACGTGCCTATTTTGGCGCAGCCTCCTTTCCAAAATAGATTTGTCATTTAACTGGGCAGATAGGAGATAGCCTGTTGGTGAGGTCGGGGAGGAGAGCACACTAGACTGGCCCCTGCCGGGCTGCACACCGCCGCAGGCTGCGCACTACAACACGGTCGTAAACAACTCATAATACTGAGTTTAACTACCAAACTGGATTACACCTGCAGAGCCAGTAACAACAGTTTTATGTGTGATACAAATAAGTTGACTATATCATATGATTATGCACCATCCTGGTTGTTTTCTACTGCTTTATCCTCAGATATACTGACATATAACCCAGTCAATAAAAATCTATTTGCATGCTTCATATTTAATCTATTCACATTTTCTGTATAAATGTATAATAAAAAACTGGTCCACAGCCTTTTCCACACAATAAAACACAGAGCAAGGGAGATAATTAATTCTTTATTTTATTTTATTTTATTTTATTTTATACGTCAAATTCAGTTGGCAGATGCTTATGCAACTTACAGAAAGTTTATTGGAGAGGGTTGGTGAGATGTAGTCTGAAACGGTTTATTTGTTTATTTACTGGCATAAAAATAGCAAAGTTTTAATATAGTGAGTTTAAAATCACCAGATGTGGCCTGCAGATTACCCAACATGTCATTGTTTCAGTTTAAATATGTCATTCTAGCTTCTAACCCTAACCCTGCTTTTGTCTAAGTCAGCCTTAAATAAAGCGCTTGTGGAGTTTATTATATCTTTGCCCAGGGAGGCTGAGGGAGTTTTATTTTTAACACACATTATGTATGCATTCAGACTTCCATTTATGTAATTAGGGTGAGTTAAGGTCATTGATTACTCATTTTACGTGAACTTGAATCACTTGACTTGGCTGGAGTCACATTATAGACCCACGGGCAGCTAGAAGTGCTGAAGATGTTGGTGACTCTTGACTCAATTAGACAAAACCAAAGAAGGATTAAAACTTGTGTAACATTGTGACCTACGAATCAATCTCTGTCACCTCTCTCAGTATCTAATGATCTTTTGGCTCATCTTACTACAGGGTGTAGAGAGAGCTGAGCCAAATTAAACGTGAAGTGCTTGTATGTGAAGTTAACTTTTGCATTGGAGTTGACCAACAACAGCTGGTCCCTATCATGTCTCATATCTAACACCTATCATGAGGTTACCAGTTTGGCAGAGACCCAAACTCAGGTGACTCTTGGAGTTGCTGTTCTACTTTTTCACTAACACTAACATACACTCTGTAATGACCTCTGTACTGAACGCGCTGAAATGAAACTGATATCGGTCTTCTAATGTGGCAAATATGAATATTTCCCAAAACATCAGCATTGCTTTGAAGTACTGATAATACTGCATTATCTGTGAGTCTATGGTCATAACCTGATGACTCTGATGTCTTTTTGTCTGTTTCCTCAGTGTCATTCTGTCCATATTCTTTCTTTCCTCTCATGTGGACATCATCCTCCATGTAAGCATCCACGTCTATATCCACGTATGTACATATAAAGTACGTGTTAAGCCTTTATTTCGATTGAATGTAAATGTGACTGGTGTGACATGAGAGACTGGCTGAAACTCCCCGCCCGGCACATTGTATTCCACAATCACCATGTTGACAGCTGCTTTCCCTGGCTGGTCAGCCCCATAATTAAGTTATGACTTCATAATGAACAAAAGCCTAAAATACAGTAACGTGTCAAATGCATCTGCCATGACACCTCCACGCTGATGAAAACACTTTGCAATCGTTCAGGATGACATAGGAATCCTAAGATACCTGTGATTATGTGTGCCAGAGTTATATAGACAGAGTTATATATATATTTTTTAAATCTAATGCTTATAGTGTCCAAACAAGGGGCAGCAAGTCTCATCACTTTCGTCCCTATTCTTTGGCTTCCATGTTATTTTCTCGGTCTTTCAGAGTGGGCTTCCCCCCAGTGCCAATGACTGACAGCAGCAGGTCGCCTGGACCCTGATTTAAACACCCCCGAAACTCTAGCAGACGGTAATCCACTGTTGCTTGCTTGCCTCTGCTTCATCCTGTTCTGGCTACTGTGTTTGGTTTCCATACTCCTGAAAACATGCTGAAGAAAAGAGGGGGAAAAAAATATATATATATCTACAAGAAACTGACAGACAGTTCTTTCATCTGTCTGTCCCACATTCATCCAAACCATTTAGCTCACGTGAGTAATATATAAGAAAAGTAAATTAGTGTTTTATATAAAATTTAATTTAACTTACAGTCCTTAAGATGCCAAATCAGGAAGTAGTGTCAAATCACATCATGGAAAGTATTTCCACAACCTTTTGTAATCGTCCAAAAAGTCAATCTCACGAGCAGTCACCTCCTCATGGCACCTGGGACACAATACAGAGGGCAGGAGACAGGCACATTGCACCTGGCTACCTTTTAAGCAACTATAGAGTTGGGTTAGTAAAACATTCCTTTGTGATGAGACAATACTCACGAAAATAGTTGCAATGTATACTCACCAACATCTGACCCACATGGACCTGACCTCTTAGCCATTTCAAGGATAAGGTCACAGTTGTATCATGTTCACAGCTGAAACACATGGCTGTTATCTCAAAAGAACATGTTCATAGCAGATGATAAGTGAGACAAATGTGAGTCACACCGGCCGAGGACCAAGTGAGTAGCCAAGAACGAACAGCAGGTGGCGTTTATGTGCCTAAAATATTCTGCTGGAACTTGAACAATGGAAACAACCAGCAAGATTAAAAACACAGATGAGGCGAAATATGTGTTGCAAAATAGAGGCATGTTGTGTTTATTTACAATACGGATAGCATTTACAGTATTGACAGAGTACCAAGTAAGACAACAGCTCTAACCCACAAACAAAGACATCTAACTAATCTATTCAAAATCATTTGCAAAATATTAGAAAGGGAGGGACCCAGTGTCGGACTTCACTTAGGATACCTCAAGAGTTACAGCTCCCTTGCACCATCAATCGACTTTTATTAAACGCAGTCTAAGCAAAGTACAGAGCAAACGTCCTTACATTTGGTGTCCAAACCAAAGATTAGACACCATTTCTGTTCTATTTCTGCCAGTGAGCGTTTACGGTGGTATGCACAGGAGAGGTGGATCTAAAGTGTGAGAGGAACCAGCTGATTACACTATCTGAAAACAGGCATGAGACACACAGCACAAAAAGAGATATGGCGTGCAGCAGTGTGAATGTGTCTTGAATACATCGAGCCCATGTGCAACATTAAATTAAGTCTAATGAGAGCTTAAAAGGTAAAAACTACGATGATTTAATAGATTATATTAAATAGACATGGTCATATATATTATTTAACATCTCTTTTAGATGTCTGTCAGTGGCTATTAATAATTGTGTTGGTTTATTGTTCATGTTACACCTTCACTGTTGTCTACTATAGCCTTTTTTTTTAAATCCTAGTTTTAAATACTACCACAGGGAGTTGCCAAAGTCAGATATTTTCAAATCTTACACAAAGGGGCTTTGAGTAACAACGGCTGTGTGCGTGTGTCTGAGTATTTCATGACATCTAAGACTCAAATGTATGACAACATTAGTTAGCATTAGCCTCTGGATGGCATGTTAACATATTAACAGCTTCTGGATTTGTAGTTAACCAATCTGAAAGACGATGAATGTCTGTAGAAAATGTCATGGCATTCATTCCAACACTTATAGATACTTTCACTCTGGACCAAAATGTCGGACTGGCAGACCGGCATTGAGCCGTGCTACATAAACACTTTCAGAAATCCATATTGTAATACAAAGCACTTTTCAGTTCAGCAGATGGATCAGTGCCATTATCAGTGTCCATGCAGAGAAAAAGGTTTCACATTGTAATCTCATAAGCAATATAAAAACAGAGAGAAAATTAAAATATATTTTTATTTCAAATAAACATAATCAACCACACAAGAAATGATTAAATACACTCAAAATAAGATTTATTTGCCTCTCTACTCACTCACAGAAAACAACACATGTATTGTAAAGCTGTGCCGAAAAAGTTCTTTTGGCATGTTTCGTTTTTCAGCTAGTGTTTCTTAATTTACAGAACAAAAACAAAAAAAAAACAGACAGACAAACCTATGTAACAAAAAAAAACATGTCTTAAAACATAGTCAACATTTCAGGATGAAAACTTAGCACCTTGTTCCAGTCACTGTGATTCTCAGACTGGTGTATAGTGGATAACAAACCATAGTATGGTGAGAAGGTTGGCCATGATGACACTGCCAATTACAAGGCATACTCCTGCTTCTGTAGGACATTGAGGACAGTGCAATTTTAGACACCATGATAAGAAAGAGTGTGCCGTCAGATGCAACGCACTGACACGAGATCAGTTTGCAACTTCCAAGCTACATCCACAACTTCACTACATACTTGATGCTATACACAATGACTTGCCAAATAAAATACTGTACATAGTGTGTGCTGCTAACTCTGTGGAAGCAAATCCAATAGTTTTTTTACGCGAGGATGGCTTCTATACAGAGCAAATACTAAACCTTAATACTAAGGCACTGCTGAAAATAAAATGACAAACCTAACAGTGAGGTGGAAATGTGGAGACTGTCAAAAGACATCAGCTCTGTGCACAAAGCTGAGCTCCAGTGTCTCTACAATAATAAACTCACTGCACAAGTGGACAGCGGCCACAATATCTATGTAAGCATATTTAACAGTGTGACAGAAACACATAACAGGGTGCTTTTTTTTTTTTTCTTTACTGACCAGAGGTAAGAGTGACCTTATGTGATTTGGCCACAGTGTTTCCAGGTGGTCTGCTGTGGACAACGACGATACAATACGTGCTGATGCTTTGCTTATATACAAACGATGAGAAGTGGTCACTCAGACCGACTCAGTGTCCCTTTTGAGACCCGCCCTTTCTAAACTGTTGCAAGTGCCGTACATACGCACACGCGCTTTTACAAAATGATTTATTTTCTGTCAGTGCAAAAATTCATGTTAGCATAATTACGCAGGTGTCAAAAACGCATTCCTTCCACAGACACACTCACAAAAACAAAGTGTAATAGTTTCCTAAACGCGCAGAGGGCAAAGACACGCGTGTGCCCTCTGAAGTCTTGCAGTCGCGGATGATGAGGATGATATCTATACTATTGTTTAGAATGCAAAAGAAATGGGTAGAAAGATATTTTACGCACTGCGTCAACAAGCAGGTTTAGTCCAAGTTTATTTTAAGTGTAAATCACATTCACCATCATGCTGCTGGCCTTGTTATCTTTTCATTAATAAATCTTTTTTTTACTCAGAAATTCAGAATCACAAATTGTTTTTTTTTAACTACTTTCAGTGGGGGTACATGCCTTTTTCTTTTTTTTTTTCTTAATCAACAAGATCATATGCTTTTGTGAAAGTAAATGATTTGACAAAACAATCAAAATATTTTCTTTTCAAATAAATATTACACAAATATCAATTAAATATCAGTGGGGGGAAAAAGGGAATAAATAAACCTAAAGCTAAGAAAGAAAGCTGACTGTGGAAAGGCAGTTTTTCTCTTTATGCTCTTACTTCTGAAAGTATAAAGCCAACACTGAGAGGAACTGCTGCCTAAAAATCTTCAAAACCTAAACCCAACAGTGCACGCTCTGAAATCAGCCCTTATGAGGAAGTTCCATTTTTATGCGAGCATTTTTTTGGAGTAGCACATGAACTAAATCTTAAATGTGCACGACGACGATTTGTAAAAGCAATACACCCTGTTTTGTTCTAAAGATTTTTAGGACATCGACTCTGGACTTTTGCTGGGCAAGAAATATGAACAGAAAATGAAAGTGATTCCATTTACACCTGCCATTAAAATCAAAATGCAGTTAAAAGATGCATCTGTACACTGCAAATAAACTTTTATGTACTGTATATACATTTACACAAGAGTAAATACACTGCAGAGGTATTGGTTGGAGTATTAGTTTTTTCTTCACCACCACTGAGGTAATATGGAAAACTAGGATTTAAGTACATATGTTTTTTTTTTTTTTATACTGGTGTTAAGGCATAAAGCTGACTTTATGTCCAGCTTGAATAGACTTAAAAAGACATCTTATATCTGCATCAGATTTTGACGCCAAGTGTATTTGGGGCCCATGAATTCAGTTCTATTTTTGAGAAACAGTAATGTCTTGATACATCAGCTGTCTAAATATTAATACTGAATAAAATCTGTATTTAGGACTACTAAACACAGGCAGCAGCATTAAAGCATGTGTATATCTGGTTTAAAGACATGTTTTGTCAAGCCCAATAGGGTTCTCACCAGCTACACATGGCGTTTTAGTAGTACGGCTACTGTACAGACGTTCTTTATCATAGCAATACTTGGTATCTTTTTCAAGGATTAGATCTGGTAGTAAAAATGTGGACCTTTAAAAGGATAAGTAAGATGGAAAAAGTATATTTACACACCACCAGGGGTCCAACAGCACAACTTGAAAGATTGAGTTAATTGTTTTTTTGTTTTTTTTTCCCCAGGTGATTAAAATTGTTCAGGCAGCTACAATACAGTCTGCAGTCTCTGCAGATCACAGATCAAGACGCCACTCTGTGAGAAAAGCACAAATGCTTGAATTGTGCACACACACAGGCTCAGCAGAAGTCACGACGAGCCTCTTGTTGCATTCCACAATGAAAATTGGCCGCACCCACCATCACACGGTGATCCTATGAACACACACACACACTATCTCTCTGTCACTTCACACGCAGTTTATCTGTACAAGTCAGTGACAGAACTCAGGATGAAACGGACGGAAGACATATGGTTTCCCTGATGCCATAGTCTGCCTGATGTGACAGGATGAGGCGTGGAGGTGCCGAGACAGTGGTTATTCAATGACTCCTTCCTACAACAAACGCTGAACGGTGTTTTAAAGGTCCGTGCTAAATTCTCCATGAAGATCATCTAAGGCCACAATGTTCATAGAAGAAAGTAAAATGTAAACACTATAAAAGAAAAAAAAAAAAAGAGAGAGGAGAAATTATCATGGCGTTGTATCCCTACGTAGGATAAAAGGCCATTTGTTATTAGTTTCAACAAACGAGAATGTCACAGGATACGGAACCACGAGACATAGATCGCTGACATGTGTTTAAAAGAGAGCATATACCTTATGACATAAGGCACTTCAACAACTACTCCCAGCGCCCTGTTTTGGAGTAGATCCACTGTTAATCTCCTGATCGTTTTCATCCTCTTCTTCCTCTTCCTCCTCTTGCCATTGACCAAGGTGGACAGGCGTGGGCATGGAAATGCTGGAACTGAGGCCACTATGTGCCTGGAAACCTGATGAGAGGGTTCATAGAAAAGTCTTTCTTAGGTGTAGCCTACTAAATGTGAGGTGGGTTTCTTGTTTTCAACACTTGGCATGTTTTAGCCCATTTGCTACAAATTTTACACATTTACATACATTTTTAACCTTTTTAGCAGTCAGTGGTCTCCACTCATTTCACTGTAGTTGTAAAATCAACTTGAAGAGATTTGAAACTTCTACTAAGTCACAGTGAGCTTCATATCTCACTGTGTTATGTTACTGTGCCAAATTATCAGCGCAGACTTCTGTGCTTCATTACCATGTGGTATAACATAAGTTTTATAAATATTAAAGCCACATAAATGCTTCTAAATCTATTTTAATTTAATCTAAAGCACTTTAAGCCTCTTCTTAGTGTGTTGTTCTGATCTGACTGCAGTGTGTAATTAAGTGCTGCAGATTTGGGTCACAACTGTGCTTTCAACACTACAGATACACTACATTACACAGTTATTTAATTTAATATTAATGTCAAAAGTATATAGAAATACAGGTCACTAATTAACGTAAAAGACAGAACTGACACATTGTTGTTCATTTACCAGTATTCGTGTGCAGATCTCTCATTGGCACTGGGTTCTGCCACTGTCCAGATGCTCTCTGTGGGTGGGAGCTCTGCTGGTGGAGCTGGAGAGACAAACAGTTGTCAATGTACAGCAGAACAGAGTGGTGGAGATACTGAAAAGTGTTACTCTGCCCAAAATCTGTCTTTTTAAAGCACCAAATATACAAAATCTGTAGGAGGATCTTTTGAAACTGGTCACCAGTGGAGTCTTTTGTTATGGGTGCTATATAAAAACACAACTCTTACTCAGAAACTGTTCCGTTAAATGAGGTGTCAGGACTTCTGTAAGGTTAAGTTGTGACAACTATACAGTCACTGCCCTCAGCAATGCTCCAATCCGTTACCTGTGGTTGACCTCACCGTGCGTCAAATAGCATCAACAGTCAACCAATCAGAAGAGGGAATCATTAATTTTAATGAGACAAATGCCTCTTGTTAGAGTGCCACAGAAGAGCACAAGAGAGGAGAGAAAATCTATATTGTTTTTTGTATGTATCCCTCTGGGCTCCAAGCAATCGCCCAGGATTGATAGGACCATTGACAGGACCCCAGAGGGTTAAAACCACAAATAAATCTTCTGACAGATATCAAAACTTAAAAAAAAGAAGAAGAAGAAAAAAAAACAGGAAAAATGTAATATATAGGACCTTTAGGGGGTGCATCTTCGATACTCAAGAGATACATTTTGGGGAGTATCACTTTAAATTTCAGAGAAAAGGAGGATAAATATATTAATGTCAACTGCTGTGCCTGGAGGCGGCAATTTGTGGTCAGGAAATTACCTCATGCAGATAGATTGCATGGAGACTCATCTCTGCTGAGGCAAACTCTGAGTGCAGTGTATTGCTCCGGATGCGAGAGTCACTGTTAGTCATACTGGGAAAAAACAGTAAATATGTTAACCACAGCTAATAACAAAGCATTTATTTATCGTTTCTAATAGCTACAGCATGTAAATAATGAATGTGCATGTGTATGTAATGTGCGATAAGTACCTGTCAATGATGGTGCGATCGCTGCGGTACATGGTGCTCTCGGGGTGGACGGATGAGGGCAGGAGGCCATGTGAGCGGCCGCGGCTGGGATGTGCCAGCTGGGATGTGGACAGAGAGGCCAGGACACTGGCAGCAGCAGAAGCAGCGGTGCTGGGTGGGATGAAGCGATGGTCTCGCCCTTGTAGCCCCGACGCAGTTAGAATGGGGTGGGCCAGCACACTGGCCAACAGATTATCAGTCTGGAAACAACAAAGGCACATCAGTACAGAGACACTGAGTGAATAAGTAATGAGGCTAATCTGAAAATATCCTGTGGTAATAAATATTTACTGTTAAAATGTATTACAGTTTCTTACATCAGCTGACTGATCTTTTTAGTTCGTGTGTGTGGTACATAGTATCTGTGTGATTAACAAGGTCCTCAGGGTTTCTTACCCCAGTGGCAGACTCGTTGGACTGTAGTGAGGTGCAGAGAGGTGCCTGAGAGAGCAGCAATTGGGTGGAGGGGCCGCCCTGTGCATCGTGCTGCACCTTTTCCTTTAGGTGGCTGATAAACACGGAGCTCTCCTGAGGCGGCTGCCAGCGTGGGTTCTTAATGGTGAAGTGCATGAGAGACAGCTCAGTCTTGCCATTTTCAGCCTGTTGGTAAATGGAGGCCTCCGTCTGACCCTCTGACAACCACTGTTAAAAACAGTTAAAGATATATATATATATATATCAATTCAAGCAACATTAAATTAAATATTCACTACATTTTTTTTGCTCCTTGAGGGAAAATTGACTGGTTATGTAACAGAAGGAAGAAATCATACTGTTGGGTTTCCATGACGTCTGATGTCCATCTGCGCAAAGGAACAGATGTCTCCGACTCCAACCACCTCCACAGTGAAGTTCCTGAAGAAGTCAATGATCTCTAGAGATTTATTCCTCAGGAGGAAGATGAGGATGAAGGGTGTGACAATAGGGCTGAGCAACTCCTCCAAGATGAACACCTGATTTGGACAAAGACAAACACTGATTACATTTTTTTTTTTACACATAATCAACAAATCCAGTGACTGACACTAGTCATTCTATCACTGACCAGGGGCCCCATTAAAAATCTCATCAATCAACAGCAAAATCTCTTCCATATCTTTAGTCTGACTCTGACAAATGTTTTCCTATCCATGCCTCACCGCTTTGTACTGGAACAGCTGGGCCACCTCGTCACGGGTCTCGCTCTTGTTAGCATTACCCCTCCAGTGGTCTGGCATGTAGTGAATGTGTGCCAGCATGCACTGCAGCAGCTGCTCTGGACACCACACCATATGTTCATCTGGGATGAAGGACCTGGAGCAGGACAGGTACAAAATATGTACATTTTTCATCAGCACTGCTGTACCTGTACGTATGACGTGAATTAAGAAAACAGCATAATTTTGTAGAGCATAGTTTGATATTTTGAATGAAAATCTGCAGCCAATTAGGGGCCTTAAAATTTCCCCATATTCACTAGTTAGTATTATGCAGGATGTCTAAAGTGTCCTTTACAATTAACTTCCCCCCACAGCTTGAGAAAAGCTTCTGCAGGCCAATAAAAGAAAACTGAAATGAATTACAACACCTACTGATAGCAATCCTGGAATGGCTCCAGGAGAGAAACCTGGCTCGGAAAGCTCACCTGGTGATAGTGATAACAACTCCCAGAACAGTGATAGCGGTAAGAATGTGCTGCACTGTCAGAACATCCTCATCATAGACTGTCAGTGCGATGAGCACAGCCAACACAGAGCCTGAGAAGAAGGCAATGTTCTTTGCCAGTACAGTCAGCAGTGGTGATGTGAAGGAGTTCATGTATTTGGAAGTGGGTTTGTAGCCACGGCCTAAGCGTCCGTATAGCTCGTGGTTCAGCTCATTGAAATGCCGCAGGTATAAACGACCATACAGGGACCAGCGTCGCGCACCCAGGCTTCCGGGTTCCCTGCGGATCACTTCGGTATAGCTGAAGAAAGCGTAGAGCACCTGCCACACCAGGATGAACGGACATAGCAGCAAGTTGGCCAAACCCATCAGCAGGATGACTCTACTGAGCTGCTGTGCGAGCTCCAGGCGGTTTCCACTCCGCTTGTACTTGGGGTGCAGGTTCCACTTATTCTGAAACAGAGAGCCGGGACCCCAGAAGAGGATGAGCTCAAAGTTGTACTTGAGGCCCTGGGTGAGGAACACCACGTTGCCCAGCAGGGGGAGTTGCAGCTGCACTGGCAGCAGTGATTTGTTTATCATAGCCACCATGTAGTTCTTGAATCGCAGGATGCGGTGATAGATGTCAAGCTCCGTCAGCTCTTTCT
This sequence comes from Protonibea diacanthus, assembly GCA_028641955.1. Classification (NCBI taxonomy): domain Eukaryota; kingdom Metazoa; phylum Chordata; class Actinopteri; family Sciaenidae; genus Protonibea; species Protonibea diacanthus. The sequence continues at coordinate 15,728,497 of CM053988.1, read as the reverse complement.
TATGTATGCACATTTGCTGTTCTCGTTGCAGGCTGATGAGGCGGCCCTGCACTTCCTGCCATGTGAAGTTGCATAGTTCGTCCTGGGATAAGGAGGCAAGGGGCACAAAGTAAACTGACTAATAGTACAGAGCCGATGCATGACAAATGACTCATCATTTTAGGTATGTCATCGTTTAATACGCACAAAACATTTGTCACAAGGTTAATTTGGATGACTTTTTGCTGTATGTAATGTTCGGGTTTCACACTCACCATTCTGATCTTCAGTGCTTTGATGTAGAACTGCCTGATCTCCCAGTAGCTCAGAACATTGCAAAAGACTTTGACAAGCCGATAGATCCAGAAGATGGCTGCCATGATGAGAAGGAATATAATCCAGCTATTCTCTTGAATTCTGAAGAGAAACGAAAGTCTCATTTAGACACAGTTTGCTGTTAAAGTCATGAATTTGTGACGTTTAGACGTGTTAGTACAGCTGTATTCAAACATGACATTTACAGAAAGAACCACAATGCTCATCAGCTATTTGGAGGTGTTTGAACACAGATTCAGAATGTCTGTAAAATTACAAACATCTAAAGTGACACTCTCTCCCCTCCTATGACATTATAAATGGATCTTTTTACAGTATTTACCTAAAATGAGCAACTGGGACTCTCAGTATATGTTTTGATCTCTTAAACTAACACTAAGCTCCTTTTTAACAGCGTGTGGGACAGCCTGCTTCTTTCATTCTAAAATTAAGAAATCTGAGTATTTCATGTCAAACCACAGAACACACTGGGCTATGGTTACCCATAAGTTAGCAAACACCAGTGCAATTACTGCTGCTCCTTTATATTTCTATATCATTTCACATGAGGTCACTTTGAGATATAAACAAAATATCAGAGTGTTTTCAGGATCTGGCTTTACAACGGAAATGAGAGACGTGGTATGAAGAGGACAGAGAGGATCCAAACTGAGGGACAAGATGTTCCCAAATTAGAATTCCAAGCAGTTGTGCGTCACTGACTTTGATATAACTGACTATTGAGCCACCGTCAGAACCGGGAGCAAATTGATGACAGGCCTATTACAGTAGCTGGAGAAAACAAGCAGGGGAAAAAAAATATATGACAACATGAGGCCGTGGAGGGAGGGAGGGGAAGAGAGGGAGAGAGAGAGGCAGAGAGGGTCTGTTCCTTGTAGCTGGCTAGTGAGGTGTCATATGGTTGTCAGCTTGCTGGCCTAGCTGAGTTGTCAGTATTTCGACAGGCTAGTTTTACCTCGCCAAAGCTATCAGTTACATTGCCCTGTTCCCTAAAGTCAGTCTGAACACGGTACACAAATACCTTCCTCGATGTATCCATTAGTTGGAGGAATTCTGCAATTCAAAGCTACCAGTCTGAGGCAGGAATAAGCAACAAAACTGAGAAAGAAACACATTTCATAGGAAGAGATGTCACTTGTAATTAGTTTGATTAAACCTTATGCTATCACTGGCACCCTTTTCCAACATTAATTTGCCAGAGGTCTTCAAAATTAACTAAAAACATTTAGAACTGGGTCCTGCTGTCATATTTTAGATGTGTGTTAAAGCTGCTAGCGACGGATATTCAGATCAGGTCAGCTAATAACTGAATGTTCCTGGTCTCAAATGATATGGATTAATTTGTGATACAACATAAAAGTCACCACTCAGAGCGCCACTCAGAGCGCTGACAGTTAAAACTGTCTCACTGTCTTCCTGAGTCACTGTCTTCTGTTGGAAATACAAGAGAGTTCTCATGATTTTCTGGGGTAAATAAAGAAACCCACAGGGTACAGCTAAATAGGCTACTGTTCCATATTCCTTCCCTGTGAATGTGTATATCCTGCTGTGTGGTGGCTTCAGATCTGACACAAGCCAATAAGAAATTAAGTCTGAAAGTCTGATTACAACTGTATTAAGCCAGACAAATTAAATCCCTCTGTAGGCCTGTCTCTAAAAGGGTTCTAATAATATCCAAGGCGATGTCTGCTTGAGAACAAAGTGCCTAATCAAACTGGCTGGAATGAAAGAACAGGCACATCGCTTTATGTAAATGTAAAACCCTTTCGACTGATTTACCTCGACTTTTCCACTCATTTCACCCCCCTCTGCAAAAAAGATACGAAAGCACTCCGTAATACTTTGTTAAACATGATTACCTCTGAGTGCACTGCTGGCTAGGTAGGATGGCATCTGGAAGAGTGACCTTGTTCCTGTCCAAGGGGTTCTGGCCCGGCCCGGTGTGGTTGACCGCTCGATTGGCAAACAGGACATCGTACTCCACACAGTTGACAAGGAACGTCGTGAATGTGACAACAAACAAAAACTGACTGTTAGGACAAGACGAAGAAAGAAAAAGAGAGATTAGGCATCATACTTAACGTTCATCTCTTTTGTCGTCGTTATATTTTCTTGTGTTTTTACTGACACTGATAGATAGTATGGAGATGACCACATTTAATGCATAACCATCAAGCCACAGACAGCGCACCCAGCCTATACTGACAAGTGATTAATGTATAATAGTGCAGTTACGACAGATCAATTGCAGTTCTGTTAAATATGTTGAGAGGCTGAGATCTGTTTTGGGCTGTCATTGTGTGGACAGATTTTCTCCAGATAATGGATAAAAGAGCCGTATATTAATAAGACAACTGTGGCCCGATTCACACAAACATCAGACCAGCATCCAGCATTGTTAGAAGCAAAATAATGATCTCATATGGCAGGAAAATAAACAATATGTTGCACGGACACATTGGCCTGGTGATGTGAGTGAGGCTAACAGAGTGAATCATACCAGGAGAAATGCTAAAATGCTAAGTTAAAAACATGCATTAGTGGAGATCATCAAAATGTTTCACAGCTTTGAGTAATTTCACATGAGATTTTATTACAGCTGCTGTTGAAATCTGTCTGAACTTGTTCACCCTGAAGCCTGAGGCACACTTGACTGTCACAACAACATGTAAAAAAATAACCAGTTCCATAAAAGAGGCCCAAGTCTTACTGAAACACTGAAAACACATCCTATTATAAACACATTACTATATCCCATGATGTATTCTAGGCATCTGTGTTTTAATACTATCTGATACTTACACGAGTTCAAAGAACTCTGACAGCATCATACAAGCAAATCCATTCTTTTGATGAAAATGATAGATGTGGACAGGCCGGTTAAGGAAAAACACAAACAATCTTTGGGACAACAAAACACACCACAGATACAGAAATCATCAAACTCAAGACTCCCGTGAGAAGTCACTTTCCCACCACGTGGTAAGGCTGTAAAAGCATGTAGCAGTCAAGAAGTAAACATTGTGAAATCATTCTAAATATGACTACTGACATGCATCTTTAAAAGCCTGTGTGTCAGCATAGCGTCATGCCAGTGACTTGCGCAATTGCAGTGGACTTAGGGAGACCTGCTATTTAGCCAGACTGCAATTTAAAAAAAAAAAAAAAGGATATCCTTGTGAAGAAGTTATCCAGGTTCTTGATATGGTGCCATGAGTCTGCAACATAAATGAAAGCATCAGATTAGCTTCGAAACCCTGCACAACTTCAACCCAGCTGCAACGCATTTGTTAGGTGAAAACACTTTAAATGTGTAGTTAGTTAATTACATTCAAATATACTTTTAGTTTTAATGACATGTTTACCTTTCAGGCCTTCGGGCACATGCACCAGTAAATCCTCCTCCCCTGGTGGTGAGTCCTCCTCAAAGTCCTCAATTCTCTGATACTCCTGGTAAGCTTCAAAGTTAGCCATTGTGCTTCACATTCTCATGGTCGCTCCCAAACTGACGAGCTTTACTTGCGGTAAAACACTGTCTCGACACGAATGCAGCGCAGAAACCTTCAGTACATTTTGCGAGCTAGCCCCTCAGCAGTTCAAACGAGGGTAACGTTAGCAACGGCTAACATTAGCTTGCTAACTTGCTAGCCCAACGGTCAACGTCTGTGTAACTGTACGCTGCTATGGTAACATGTAATATACTTGGCAGCAGTTGGGCATTAAACACGCGATTAATCGGCAGGTTAGCTAATGAATGTCAGTTACCTTTATATAATAGTATAACCCAAGTGAACAGCCTGCTGGCAGGTTAGCCTGTGAATGATTCAGCCTCTTGTGAAGTCCGGGTGACACGGTTTGTTTTGTTCCCGACTCGGTCCGTCCATCTGCTGATCTGGATCTGCTTTCGTCTCTTCTTAAAAAAAAAAAAAAAAAAAAAAAAAAAAAAACAGAGTCCAATCTTGACCGGAGCTCGTTAAACACACACAAGCCGCTATGTTTTGATCAAGACACGGCGGCCTTCAAGTCTGTCCCCGAGGGGTCCCGTTTGTAGGTTTCCAAAAATACACCATCCTCCGTGTGTGTCCACTGTTTTTGTCTTTCACAAACAAATGTCAACAAAACGTCATTGACGTCACTTCTGGTTTAACCCGAGCGTCATTTCCGGGTATTAGCTGCAGTTTTTTTTTTAGTTTTCTCTGATTTTGATCGTGTTTACTGTTTACTTATGTTGCACAAATCGCTTAATATCCACCTGTGTTTTGCCTGTTGCGAAATAAATCATCACGCAGCGGTTTAAAAACAGCATTAGCAGTAAAAAATGACCTCCTCTGTAGCTACAGAAATGCACTCTGGGTCAGAGTCAACATGGCAGCCTGCAGGTTGCTTGTGGATTACTGCAGGGCTTAACGATTATTTTGATCTGACGAGCTTGTTATTACTGAAATAAGCATAAAACATGTTTCAGCTACTCTGCTGTAGAGCAAGCATCGCCGCTCCTGTGCGATCACTGTCGCTACACCCGCGATGCAATAAAACAGCAGGCATATGGAAACTTTCACGGTAGGGTAACGTGACCGGCGCATAGTTTTAGTGAATGACAGCCGACCTGTGTGAGCTATGTAAGCCATAGGTTAGTTAATCAACCCTGAGAAGCTTAGCCTACTTTGATTGTCTGTAATCAGGAACAGACAATCCAAAAAATAATCAACAATTTTCATGCTTGTGTTGATTTTTTTTTAGCTGTCAAACAAACAAAAACATCAGACATTTTCTGAATTTTGATTATGAATTAGTCACACGTCAGAAGGTTGAGAAAGGATGGATTAAAAGTGATTAATTAGCAAACAATCATCAGATTAATCCTCTCTGTGCAGGGAGAGGAGGAGAGGAGGCTCATTCTGTGAACAGTTGAACTTGTATGATGGATACTAATATATGCACATTTTTGCATAAAGTTACTGCACAGAGAGTTTATGTGTATATACTTTTGTATATTTTGTATATTTTACATGGTTAGAACTATATGTTTATACCACATCTACCTCATGCATTTGTGTATAACGTGTGCCTGTTTGTGTTTGTAATACTTATTACGAAATCAGACTAACGACCTAAAATAAATCTATATAGTCCCTGCATAAGCTTTGTAATATTTATATTATCGAATGCCTGGTTATATCAGTGTTCATGTCATGTCTTCATTTCCAGGTTGTACTCATCTCCAGCATCTAATGCTTCCTCGCAGCAGCCTGGAAATGCTGTCAGTCGTTTTTGGAGCCTCACTCAAAGAGCTGTCCGTCAATCCACCACTCGAACGTCTAAACCCCCAGGAGGGGCTCTGAAGTTCATTCTGGGGCCAGCAGTACTCACTGTCTCTGCCCGACTGTTTTGTCACGTAGCTCACTGCGAGGCAGATGTGAATAACAACATCTCCGCGGAAGTTTTAGTCAAAAACCCTGTGCCTGAGTTCAAATGGCATATCCTGTGGGAATTTGTCAAGCCTCAACTGTTTGCTCTGATTGGTGCTGTTGTGGTAAGCTTGAATCAGTGCACTTAAATGTGATGTCAGTGTTTCTAAAATGAAATATGATGTGACCAGTGGTTAGAATGGGATTTGGAAATTTGGCTAAAATAACCCTATAACCCTATGAAAATTTGCTGCTTTTATCAAATTTATATTTTACTTAATTCTAAGTCTTATTTTCTAAGTCCTTCACTGCTATTTATCTGTGTGGTGAGGGTTCACGAAGGTACCAAACACTGTTCGGGAATCGTTCCGGCTCCCTTTAGTTCCTGGATGTGACACATTGGTATGATTTATGCAACTAAATTGAGTATTTATCTTTTCAGCTTGCTTTTGGCGCAGCCATCTTGAATATCCAAATCCCCTTGATGCTTGGCGATCTGGTGAATGTGGTGGCACGTTTCCTGAGAGAACATACAACTAATTATGTCCAAGAGATAAGAGGACCTGCACTGAAATTACTTGGGCTGTATGGTATCCAAGTAAGTACACAAAAAAATCTGTCAATGTCCTGAGCAGTTGCACGACTTAATATGTGAGAGCTTTGACAAGAGCAAAGCACAATCAGCTGTTGTCTTCTGCTGTCAAATGTAGATATACAACATGTGTGACTGCCCAGTCAGGTGTTTTATTTACAATAAAATATGTAGTTGTAATGTAAGAAAAAATAACGAGACATTTATTTCTCTGTTAATAACCTGAGAAGAAATGTCATGCAGTAAAAGTAACACGCAAGCGATATAATGCATTCTCTGAACCACCTTTATGAAGCTTGTTATTGAATTACATTATGAAGTGTAACTGTGGTGTTTCCTTTTAATAATTCTGTTCAGCGTTTGCTGGTCTCATTGCTTGAGAAAGTTCATTTTCTTTGAGTTATGATGCACATTAAAAAAATGTACATTAAAACTTAGAAATGTCACAACTGTTCACTGGAAAATGACCTGTTGTTCCTCCTCCTATGTGCAGGGCCTGCTGACGAGTGGCTACATCATTCTACTTTCAAGGGTGGGGGAGAGAGTGGCAGCAGACATGAGGAAAACCCTTTTTGCATCCTTACTGAGGTAAATAATCGCTCAATGTCACATACAGTAAAAGCGATGGTCACCAGACAGGATGCTGTCCTTGTTTACTAATAAACTCATGGATGGGTTACATCTACAGTCCAACAAACACTATTCACAGTGCCAGTTTTTTTTTTTTTTTATCTCAGGCAAGACGTGGCTTTCTTTGATGCCAATAAAACCGGACAGCTGGTGAATCGTTTGACTGCTGACATTCAGGAGTTCAAGTCGTCCTTTAAACTGGTCATCTCTCAGGTATGAAGCGCTGTATCTGTGTCATAAACGAATTATTAATTCACTATATAGCTTCTAATTCCTGTGTTTGTTTTCTTGCATATTTTGCAGGGCTTGCGGAGTTTTACACAGACAGTTGGATGTTTTGTCTCTCTCTATATCATCTCCCCCAAACTCACGGGCTTGACTGTAGTTGTCCTCCCCTGTCTGGTGGGGGCGGGGGCTCTCATTGGCTCATTCCTCCGCAAACTATCCCGTCTGGCTCAAGAACAGGTGATGTAATGTTATCATTTGTCTTTTGTCTTGGAGACAGTTTGAGTTTTATTGCCAAAAAACCAAAGATATGAACAAGCAGACTTTTTTTTACAAATGTGGCCAACATACTGCACAAATGTTAAGACACCAGGTTTATTTGTAACGTCTTCTTGACTCCTACTCTGACTCTCGTCAACAGAGAGATAAGTATATGTTAACACTTATATTGTTAGACATGTTACTGACACTCCAAGTAAGTCAGCAATGACAAATAAGTTGTTTTCTTCAGATTGCTGACAGTTATCAGAAACAGTCTTTGTACTGATGCCATTAGGCTTGAAGTATTTTATGACTCAGCCTATTTAATTTCAGCATCTTGACTGTAGTGTGTACAATTTCATATAACTTTTCAACTTAGAAAATAACTTTGATCTGCTGACTGTGTTTAATTTAAGGTGGCAAAAGCAACAGGAGTGGCGGATGAGGCACTCGGCAACGTGAGGACAGTGAAAGCTTTTGCGATGGAGGAGCGGGAGCTCCAGTAAGTCAAAGTATATTCTGATATACACATAGTGCTTGAAGAGCTGCAGTATGTTGTATGTCAGAGATAACATGCTTTAATAGCCACAATCTTATATTCTCCCTAGATTATATGCATATGAAGTTGACAAATCATGTGAAATGAATGAAAATCTTGGTGCTGGAATTGCTGTTTTCCAAGGACTGTCCAATATCGCCCTGAACTGTGAGTGTATTTAGTGTATTTACGTTGAGCATCGCAGTACTGTGTCTCATGATATGCAGTATAGTCATGTTTCTGTGTCGTGTGCTGTTAATACAGGCATTGTCCTAGGAACTATTTTTGCCGGAGGGACTTTAATTTCTAGCAATGAAATGTCCCCTGGAGACCTCATGTCTTTCCTGGTTGCTTCCCAGACTGTTCAGAGGTAAAAGACATGACTTGTTCCACAATCACTGCTTTTTGCACTGCCCTGTTGTTCATTGTATAACGTCTGTATTCTCTGTATGCTCAGGTCATTGGCCAGTATCTCTATTCTTTTTGGACAGGTGAGTAAAAATGTGTCTGTATCTGTGTGACACACTTTTATGAGCATGTTTGTAGAAATCTGAAATATTATTCAAGGAGAAATCAAGGCAGTCTCTAACATTTGGTACAGATGGTGAGAGGACTGAGCTCTGGGGCTCGAGTTTTTGAATACCTGTCTTTGAAGCCCACCATTCCAATGTCTGGAGGAGGACGCATCCCGTACCATTCTCTGACAGGAAGAGTGGATTTCATGGACATTTCATTCAGGTTGATTCAACACAAAAGTAGATTTCATGACATTACGTTAATTAAACACAAATATAAGTGGATACTATTGATGTCATTTATTGTGTGTATTTATAGCTATCCAACAAGACCGGGCCATCAGATCTTGAAAAAGTTCAACTTAACCTTGCCGCCTGGTAAAACTGTGGCCATTGTTGGAGAATCTGGAGGAGGTAATGTCTCAGTTAATGATTCAGTTGATTCTGTTGAAAAGGTGTACATAATGTGTTGGTGAGCCTCTAAATGAGTAATCCAATACATTTTAGGAAAGTCCACCGTGGCGTCCTTACTGGAGCGTTTCTACGACCCGAGTAGTGGCGTTGTCATGCTGGACGGACTTGACATCCGAACGCTTGATCTGGCCTGGTTCAGGGGGCAAGTCATTGGATTTATCAATCAGGTAAAGACTGTTTATCATTAATTCACCCCACTTGATGAAACTATGATTTATGTACATTTGTAGCTGTACCGTTTTCAACATTATCTGCCACCCCATATCTTTGCAGGAGCCCGTTTTGTTCGGATCATCTGTCATGGAGAACATCCGCTTTGGGAAGCCCGGCGCCACAGAAGCTGAGGTCATTAACGCAGCCAAGCAAGCCAATGCTCACCACTTCATTACAGCTTTCCCAGATGGCTATAACACCGTGGTCGGTATGTCCTCTCTTTTAGGCATTTATAAGATATTAAAGTTTGTGTGCCGTTTAAAGACTAAGCTCTGGATTTCTAACTCCAGGTGAGCGAGGTGTGACGTTATCAGGTGGCCAGAAACAACGCATCGCTATCGCCCGCGCCTTGATCAAGAACCCCAGCATCCTGGTGCTGGACGAAGCCACGAGTGCTCTGGATGCAGAATCAGAGCGAGTGGTGCAGGAGGCCCTGGACAGGGCCACAAGGGGTCGCACTGTGCTTATCATCGCCCACCGCCTGAGTACCATTCAAGGGGCCGACCTCATCTGTGTCATGAGCAATGGCCGCATTGTGGAGGTGAGGCAGCAGAGCGTTCAGAGAAATGGAGGTGATCTTATCTCTTCTTAAAAGTCACGGCTAATTTATTAGACTACCTCGTAAGTTCAAAGAAGCACTGAAAATAATTGACTTCATACAGGTATATTGGTTGCTTCCATCTCGACGTACTGACTGTGTAATATAAGTTTTAATTATATCTAACAGCTCTCTCTTTTCTTTTAAGGCTGGGACTCACTTGGAACTGCTGAGCAAAGGAGGACTTTATTCTGATCTAATCCGCAGGCAAAGAGCCGAGGGGCAGAAGTGAACACACTAAAACTTGATAACTGTAGATCTACAAGGAGACTACCACGAGTAATGGAATTTCTTTTTTAATGAAATTCATAGGAAGGTCTTGCCTGAACAGATAAATTATGGAAATCATCCACTGTAAATTCACCAGATCTCTGTCTAGTTTTATGACAAACTCCCAAATTTATGTACTGTATGTAAATGTGAAAGCGGACCAACTGGATCAGCCTGTGCTGATCAACACAGCACACTACTGTACAGTATCAAACTTAAATGGGATTTTCAACACTGGTTCTTTTATGTTGTATAGAATGATAAATTATAATGTGGTAGGAAAGAAAAAATAAAACTTTGTTTTAATTAGTGTATTCTTCCTTTTTTCATGTATGACAATACAGAGAATGTCCATGTTTTGTCACAAATACAGGCTCGAAGAAACTAAACACTGAGCCTAAATAATGAGCAGTATGTTTTGTGGATAGTCTTTTTCGTCTTCTAGCCCACTGAGGGATAGAGAAAGCAGAAATGTACTTTCCACTCTGTGCTTCAGTTGGTCTCCACGATCATCCATTCTGTTTTGTGACATCTGTGGAGGAACTGCTGTTTTGGCACCATTATTACCTCCCTTATATGAGTGATAACTGCTAACTGCCTTTTAAACCTGCAGTGCCTCTGGATGTATGATTTTACTAACTATAAGTTAAATCTTTTGAGTAACATTATGACACAGCTGCTGGAAGCTACTGACTTTTTTTTACAGCCACCTTTCAACTCTATAGAGTGTTTGATCTCATTCAGGAGTTTTTGGGTGTAACATGACTTTAATGCCCCCCTTTTTTATGTTTATTTTATCTGTCCCTTGTGCGTCTAAATGCAGACATAAAGTCTCGCATGCTGGTGGATATTGACCATCACTGTTTATTTATTGTATCATAGGCTCTTTACCAGATGGAAAAAGTGAAAATCTCATTTATATCTCTTTAAAAAAAAGTCTTTCATTGCTGTCTATCATTAAACATGCAAATTAGGCTGTCTGTACTGTTTAAAGAAAAGTACACTGACATGCTTCCAAGGAGAATCCATATGTAGTTTGAGATTAGATTTAAAATGATCAATTTAATCAAGAAAAACACATTTAAGAGGGTTCATTTTATATATATCATATAGGCTACAGCAAGTATACACATCCTGCACAGCTGGAGTTTGTAGTTTGCCTTCTTCTTACAGTCAAAGTGTGCCATAACATGCCTTTAAAGAAGAGAAAACTGCTTGGCATGCAGTAATATTTTGGGCTCACTGCTGGTCTGAGTCTCAAGACTGTTGCAATTCATCTGTTGGCCTCTAGATGACCAGCAAGAGAGGCTTTGCTGCAGACCGACCAGGAGCAGCAGGCAAAGTGCAGATAGCTTAAAGCTAACGCCAGCTATCACAACATTACAAACCCCCGGTTGGGGCTTTAATAAGTCATTGGTTTGCTAGCTTGTTCAAAGCTGGCTTCACTGACCAAACATGCAGAAATATGAAAAGCTTGAAAAAATCGGAGAGGGTAAGTCACATACGCTTTTTTTTGTATAAAGTTAATATTAGCTAGCTTGGTTTGCTTCACTAGCATTCATGTATTTGCAGTGTTAGCCTAGCCATATGGTAAAGCTTTGTATCTGCGTCAACTAAGTACCTAGTTAACCACATATGAAGCTACGTGTACCTTCTCTACTTGTACTAACATGTGGCAGTGACAAGATTTGTCAGACGATTTAAACCTGCCAGCTTTTCACGACATCACCGCCGGCTAGTTAGCGAGCTAATGCTAGGACCTGTTTAACGTTGCTATGCCCATTCATCAGTACGACTATCTGCTCCCGCAGGTACGTACGGGACAGTTTTCAAGGCTAAAAACAGAGAAACGCACGAAATTGTGGCTTTGAAACGGGTCAGGTTGGACGACGACGACGAGGTTTGTTTGTACAAATACTAACATTTCATTAGCTGCTGGCTAAGTTGTTAGCAGGCTAGTGCTAATCGAGCTGTGTGTGTCATGTCTTTCTTTATTTTTTTTTTAAAGGGGGTGCCAAGTTCTGCTTTGAGAGAAATCTGTCTCCTGAAGGAGCTAAAGCATAAAAACATTGTCAGGTCAGTCTGCTGGGAAATGTAGTTTGCCACATGAGTTAATCTGCCAGTCGGTTTGTACTCAACTCTGATCTCTCCTTTGCAGACTACATGATGTTTTGCACAGTGACAAGAAGTTAACCTTGGTTTTTGAATATTGTGATCAGGTGAGACGGACTCATCCCATACCTGCATCTTTTAACGTGTACCTTTCTAACGCTAATATGTGTCTCTTATCAACTCCAGGATTTGAAGAAGTATTTTGACAGCTGCAATGGGGACCTAGATCCTGAAACTGTGAAGGTAAGAGAGAGAAACAAACGGGACGACACATGAAGAGACCAAGCAAAGCGTGCCTGCTTAAATGCATACTCTACATTGTCATGTGACATCTTGTGAAACTGCTCAGAGATTGTTTTGTCTCTGAACTCTATACTGTTTCTCTCTCTGACAGTCGTTCATGTACCAGCTGTTGAAAGGCCTTGCTTTCTGTCACAGTCGAAACGTTCTTCACAGAGATCTGAAGCCGCAGAATCTCCTCATAAACAGAGTGAGTGTTTTTTGGACTTTGACTTGAAGGCTGGTGAATAATCTGTAACGTTAAATCCAAAAGCAAGCTATGCGAAACGCTGAATCTGACGTGCTGTAGAGGCTGCAGTCTATCAGTCCGTGTTAATATTATCCGGATAGATTTGGTAACTTGTGTCTCTTTCTATAGAATGGGGAGCTGAAGCTGGCTGACTTTGGGCTGGCTCGAGCTTTTGGCATTCCTGTGAGGTGTTACTCAGCAGAGGTAAGGTGTACTTCACAGCAGGCGCTAATAGTCAACTGCTTCCATCTTTAAAAGGTATAACCTGTGTGACCTTTGCATTGATTTCTGGCACCGTTTAATATCTAATGAGAAACCAAGTCAGAGACTCATTTCTGAATGTTTCGGCTGCCACTGAGGGATTTTAAATCACAAAATGAAGACATTTGTGCTCTTTAATCCAGGCTTTCATAGAAGTTATAACACGTCTGTGTGGCCGCAGATCTGGTGTTTTTAAAAATATCCAGTCCTTGTTTTAAAACCAAACAATGTCTCATCAATAAGTTAAACGCTTTCAGGCTTTTTTTTACTGATCTGCAGCAATAGCAGATATGCGCCCTCTTCCACAGTGTTCCATGTTTTATAGACACTCATTTGTGCTCTTATTATTTGCGTGAACGGTCGATGACCTCAATTTGTTTCTCTGTGATCCTGAAGCTGTTAATTTAATGACAGAGAGAGAGGAACACACAGCAGCGTGTGGTCTTTATTTCTTTCTTTATTTTTATTTTGCTGATTCCATCAGAGAAATGACAGGCAGGCGAGTCTGAAATAGGTTTAGTGGTTTGTGGTTGGCTGACCTAACGGCCCAACAGGCCCTCATTTCATGAGGGTGCCACTTGACCCAGGGTGACATCATTGACTGGACAATGTAATAAACAGAAAACCTTAGAGGGGAACAGAGTTTGAAGGACTTTTTTTTTACAGCAAGAAGAGATGAACAGACACTTACGTCACACTACATTTAATATGCTGGATGTAATACATGCAGTATAAATAAAATATGAAGTTACTGAAGTTCTTATCATGATAGTTTGGGGATTCAGCACTACTGCCAACCTGGTCAAATCCCTAAAAATCAAAGGTGTAGGAGCCAGTATAAATAGTTTGCACTGATTCTTTTTTACTTCAGGTAATTGGCACAGCAGGTGTGGTTACACCTTTTTTTTTTTTTAGTTTAGTATTTTCTATTGAACATTGCACTATTTATTATCACGTTGCGCATCATGTCGTATAGTTTAGTTCGTCACGTTATGCCAATTTCAGTTTGCTGTTATTCTTTTTGGTTAACAAACATCATAACACTTACAGCGTGGATTGTCTTTGGACGGTCACGCGTCACAGCAGCATGGTTCAGAGCAGAACTGATCAGCGTTCTCTCTTCCTATGTCGACCCAGAGTTGACGTGAAGCAGCAGCAGAGGTATTATTCAGCTGCATAAGCGTTTTATATGCAGAGTTCCCCACACGAAAGGTATTCTGCTCCGTAAAACAGTTGGCAGCTTAAAGTACATTTATGTAATTCCGGTTGGAGGATTCACAAATGTTACTTCTTTTTTTTTTTTCTCTCTGTTACGTTGACTTGTTAAAAGTTGTTAGCGATCCTGTAGCAGGTGGTCACATAATTAACGTCTGTGTCGAACTGAACTTTTAAACTTTTGAAGCTGAAACACCTCCAACTACTTTCAGTCAGCCCACACACTCTCTGTGCAAAAGAGAACTTTTGTATAATTTAATTTTTTCTTCTTATTCTTTTTTTTTTTTTTTTTTTTTTACTCTGTTCTGTCGGTGCACATCACCAAACACATTTTCATACAACCTGGAAAGAAAAAAATGACACTCGACAAAGCAGCAGTTTGTTAAATTGTCATGAAGGTGTAGTGGGAACCAGATGGCTGATGTGAGTCGACCAGTGTTAGCGACGGTGCCTCTAAATGTTTTTGCTTTGTCAAATCAGCGTCAGCACATGGTGACACCCTCCACAGAGAGCGAACATTATGCTAAATGTCTGAATTATCGTGTTAACGCCAGTTTGACTGTGATAATTGATGTAATTGTCTAATTCTCACACTTTGCTCTGTGATTTGTACGTAGGTGGTGACATTGTGGTACCGGCCTCCAGATGTGCTGTTTGGTGCTAAACTTTATTCTACCTCAATTGACATGTGGTCCGCTGGATGCATATTTGCAGGTTTGTTTGTGATTGTTGACATAAATGAGGATATGAGTCTCTTTTCTTACTTTGTTTTGTTACATAACGTGACAAGAATACAGTTAAAACCAGTAATAAAAAAATCATGCTCCATCCTTGTAAGTATCGGGCATTTTAAATGGTGAAACCACCAAGTATAAAGAATGAGTGATGAGAGTAATGTCGCCCGTAGCCATGTTGGATATACTGCTTCTTCCACCTCCCGGCTGAACTAAATATCGGCAAAGAAGTGGATCACCAGCTGTGAAGTTGGGCATTTTATTACGGCTGCTGATGGAGATGGACTCACTTCTGCAGCCTGTCGAGGAATTACAGTTTTTAGCACTTCCGCATTGGCTTAATTTCCCAGCATCGGAGGTTCCCGCTTGGGTTAAACATGTCTAAGTAGTGTTTGAGCATACAGGAGAGACACTGCCAACGAGATATGATACCTTTGTAGCTGGATGTGAGGCTAAAATGTGAAACAGCTCAACAGATGTTGTGAAATGTGATGTGGAATATTTTTTTCTGGTGTAAAAACACTTTATTTAATAAGACGGACAGAGGAGGGATGAGTTTGGAGGAGCCCAGGACCACATTGGAAATAAATCATTAACTATTAGTGTTTTTATCCTGTCATGCTTCAGATTTATGCATAGCACGTTGTGTTATTTCATGTCGTTTATATATGTTGGATTGAGTTTGACTGTTTTATGGCAGAGTAGAGCCAAGTCATGTATAAAATATTAACCATAGTTCATTCATTATTCCATTCAGAGCTGGCTAATGCTGGAAGGCCTTTATTCCCCGGGAACGATGTGGACGACCAGTTGAAAAGAATCTTCAGATATCCTTTTTTTTGACTTTTTGACTTCGTTAGTAGGAGTATTGGAAACACTGGTCTCCTGCTCATACAGTCTGGTGTGTGGGACCACAGTGGTTTGACTCTGTGTTGAATGATTTACAAACAGTAAGTCTTACCTCTCTGTTGCAAGGAGTTTTTCTTTAACCGCTCGGTACATTGTTGGGTACACCAACCGAAGAACAGTGGCAGACAATGACGAAACTTCCCGATTACAAGGTGAGTTATTACCCACAGTGGATGGAGTATACGCCGCGTGTTAACTGATTTTCTTTCCCCGCCAAACTATTATTTACCGATCGTTTTCCTCCCTGCAGCCATACCCCATGTATCCAGCCACCACCTCCCTGGTGAATGTGGTCCCCAAACTTAGTAGCACAGGACGGGATCTACTCCAGGTACTTTGAAATTCAACCTTTTTTAATCTGTCAGAATAAATGTTTAGCTTTTGTGATTCAAATATCAAAACATTTTTTACACGTGGTCTTTTATTGTTTACGCGAATAGTTCAGTAACTTCAGCTAGTTGTTGCAAGTTGCAGTTTTCCTTGCCGCTCACTTATTAAAATGTTTTCCTTTGATCTCACCCAGAACCTGTTGAAATGTAATCCTGTTCAGAGGATCTCGGCAGAAGAGGCCTTGCAGCACCCTTATTTCGCTGATTTCTGCCCACCCTAAATGCTAAATTGCCTCTCGCTTGAACCTCCAGCCTCCAGAATCAATCATCCTTCACTCTGTGGGGTCATTAGGACCAGTCTCAACAAGGCAAATCCCCTCACCGGTTTTTCAAACACTCCCCTGCTTTAATTCTGCTGTCTCTACCGCGTGGAACAAAATCCTAGTGGCTCTACAAGGTTTTAGGTTCTTTTTAAGTTGCAAGCCTGTTTTTAATGTGGCACATATTCACCCTCCCAGTTAATTAGCACTAACGGGGGAGGTTGCAATATGTGTTGCATTTAATACATTTTATACCTGTGGAAATGGTTGTCAACAAGAAACTCCTCTGCTCCACAAGACTGAAATTAACACGTGCAGTTTATCGCTCTTTAGTGGTTGATGGTGAATGAAAATGGGCCCTTTTTTGAATCTGTCTCATTTGGTGAATTAGTTTTGGAGACCTAAAATTCAAAGTGCTAGCACACACTGCGTCAGTTACTCAAACAGCCTTATAATGTTATGGCTTCTGTTCTTACTGTAACATGCTTTTCAAAGCAGCTCTGACAAATTTGCTTCCATTAGTAGAAGTCTTAAATTCACTGTAACCCCACCGATTGGAGTCTTGATGCCAATACCAATACTGATATTTGAGAGTTTAGAAGACATGACGATTTATCGGGCAGTTTTTTCCCCCATACACATAAGCATAGACAAATATTTTACCACTTAAATTGGGTTATTAAAGGATTGTGATTGAGATAGATGTGGACCGACTACGTGATGGTGACACTGTTTCTAAATTCAACTCAAACTCATCTTTGGTGTCTCTGTTCTGCAGTTTGTTGTTACTCATTAACCGAACAATATACATCGGTACTGATACGTCTGTAACAGGTTAATATCCGCAGATACATTGGCTCTAGTGGAGCCCTCAGATTCCTGGGGCAGCTAATGCTACAATGTCGCTTAATTAAACATATTGATTTGTCAGTTCTAGAGCCACAAGCGAGAATTGTAAAAGCTTAAGTCAATGTTTGTTTCTCTTCACGATTGGATGTTATTTTTTTTTTTTTTTTGTAACACTTGTAAGTCTGTAATTAGGAATATATAACTACTGGATGTCATTTGGCACTAATTATTGGTACTAATTTCTTTCTTTGAAAGAACTTCTCCAGTTAAAGTTGGAGTTAATACTCAAAAGTTATTCATTTATTATTGGAAACTTTGCGTGTAAACAAACTTCAAATTTTTGCAGGTTCATTTGATCATTTGCACTAGCTATAAGTTTTGGGGTCACACTGGCTGTTAATTAGAAATGATTAATTAGAAATGTACCAATTGGACACAGTCTGTATTTTCCCTGTAATTAGTACCAAATCACATACCTCTTTCCTGGAAGCTTCCCATGAAATTATTAGGCAATTACAGGCCTCCTAAAATACCCCGTTTTGTTTGTTTGTTTGTTTTTTCTTTACTTTTTTGAGACCAGAACCGACTATGGACTTAAACTGATGTTTCACATAACCAACAGAACAACTCTTTGTTCCGCTACCTATTATGAGATTGTTTAATAGCATGGGAAGCTAATTTATCTTTTTTTTTTTTTCTCCTCAGGCTTTTTATTTCCCCTTTTGTATTTGTCTTTTGTGCACTTTGTAACAGTTAAGTTTTATTTTAAATCGTTTAGTTATCAATATTATTAAATATGTTGAACACTGACAGCCCGGATTATAGCCGGTTATCAATTAAATGGGCCAATATATATATTTACATGTTAATGACTAATGGACCATTAGTGACACTTTTTTTGTTGTTTTGTTTTGTTTTTTGACACTTCATTATTGTACTAATGTCTTTTAGCTTTTTTTTTTTATGCTTTTGTAATAGTTAAATTAGAGATGACAAAATCCACTGATAACCTGTATTTTTATGATTGTTTTGCACCATTAGCTGTTTCCATTTTGGTTACTTATATTAACGTGGCTAACAGCTTGCAGTGTTATTTTACTCCAGATTGTTACAGTGATACTCGACGCATAAAAAGCCAACATAATGAGTTTGTCTGAAATAACTGTGTTCATAGGGAATGGATTTATTTTCATTTTTCTGATGTAAGACAAGATAATGGATGCATGTATTTATTAATGATGGAATGTCTGCTCATGTTTTTTTTTTTTCTTTTTTTTTTTTGCATTCGTTTAAATGTAGCTGGTACAGAAACTCTCCTCTTTGAATGATTTAAAGATACTCGGCTCACCAGCGTTTAGCAGGCTCTTTTTTAGGATTTCAGATGTTTGAAGGTTGTGTGTGTGTGGATTAAGTTATAATGAAAAAAAACAAACACCAAAAGCATATGCTCTCAGTATTTCATTATCTTGTGGTGACAGGACATTTAATACCAACTGCTGTAGAGTTATTTTATACAGCTTACATTTTAATTTTGGATGAAGAGTGGATTTTGCACTTTGTTAGTATATTTGCTTTTGTTGGTAGAACTTGGGACAGATGACTCTTTCTGTGTATATTTCAGCCAATACGACATAAATACATGTTTGCTTTTGAAACTGGAGGTTTGTTCTTGACCTTGGAGACGATTAGTTGACAACATCTTCCTTTTGATCACATCACATGATCTTCCCCATCAGATGGTGCATGCCTAGCTGTCGTGGGAATGTAGATTTTCTCGTTCATGTTGTCTTAAAAGTTAAAAAAAAAAAAACAAAACACAAAATAATCTTGCCACAAGGCTCAATTATTTAGATGCTGTTGTGGAGCTTTCGATTGTAACTGGGCAAACTAAATCTGATGGGAAAAAGATTGTGTGATACGATTGAAAGCTCCTTAATAGACCCTCATGGTGAGATTTATTCATAAATCGCCATCACGATTTCAGGTTTAATTAAACTGGGTGTCAACTTTGTGTAAAGCCCTGAAAACTTGGTTTAAGGTATACTTTTCTCAATAACAACAGAAAAATCTGAATAAGAACCAGTTAAGGTTTTAGAATTAGAAACACATTATTGCAAGGTATTGTAAGTGTGAGTTTAACAGTAAAACCCATTTAAATCTGCTTCATCAGGACTCAACTGTTGCTTGATTCATATTTAAAGTCTGTGTAAAGGCAATACTGAGATTTCTTTCAAAAAACATGAAATATGTTGGAAAATAGTTGCTAAAAATGTGAAAAGACTTTGAATGATACATTACTGAAATGTGGAGTTAGAGGTTAACAGTTTTTCCACCAGTTTTCAGTCCAGGATTTTGTGGGCGGTCCTTAAAGGGTGGCTTGATGACACGCTGAGGCCACCCTGAGCAAACCCCTGCACCCCTAGCAGAGATTAATTCTTCTCACTCAGTGTTTCAAAGTTAGTCATGTTATTTTTTTTTAACTCAGCCGACACATTTCATTTGCTTCAAAATTGCTGCTTGACTGCTCCCATGAGTGGGCGTGGCGTAAGCGCATTCAGCGGACACGCCTCCACAGTCCTGGAGCTGAGAATACTGCTTATTTTTACCTGATTTTGACACCTAATTTCATAAACCTGTTGATATTTTTAATCATTCAAATTTGGCTGGGTGGTTAATAACACTTTCTTCTTTGGTCTGACAAACTCAGAGCACAAATTTATTCTTGCTTTACACAGACTTTAAATGTTGCCAATCTAAAAATTCAGATTGGTTCGTGGAAGTCTGTGACATCACCCTGTACCAGCTGAGCCACGCCTACCTCTAACAAGTGAGACGACCCAAAAAACAAAACAAATAAAAATATCTCTTGTATCGAATAACCCAAACTGTTCTAATTTTACCAGATTGTTTTTTGTTTATGGCAGATTGTATCGCTCACAGTAAGAAGATGATGAAGAAATTTGAAGTTGGCAAACTGACACTGAAACTGCAGACTTAAGACTGACTACGTTACACATAGTTAAGTGTGTATTAACTATTTAATGTACAGTTTTTCAGAGTTAAAATCACATATCTACAATAAAATGCACATAAAGCATGTAGAGCCAGATGAAGCAAGTCCAGTTCCCCCAGATGTTTGTGCGCATGAAAATCTTGATGTTACCTGTAAGAACCAGTCTTGAAGGCACATTTTAGTTTCACTTCAAGCCACATTATGTTCATTTAATCCACAAAACTTAATAGAAAGATGTTGCAGTTTTTCCACATCGGCACAATATCTTTCTTTTTGAAGTATTGCACGATCCCAAGCCTGGTTTGAGGAGGATTTTTTTTTTTTTTTTTTTTTAAATGTTATAAAGATTCAAGATGTATCACATGACATGGAGAATACCATTTTGATTCATCTGGCTCCAAAAATACATTTTGGACCGTACAAAGTGGATAGCATGGCTAAGATTACATTAAGAGACCAGAGATAATAGGAATACACAATGGTCATGCAAGGAAGAAAATGGGGTGATGTGACATAAATTATTTACTGCAAGAATAAAATAGTTCAAGGTGTTGTTCAAATGTATATAATACCGTTTTCTACTTGGCCATAACTATGTGGTAAATATCAGTTAAAGACTACTTAATGAGCACAAACAGTTCAGTAATAGTTTCTGCCAGTTCACATACACTCTGCTGTTCTTTGACTGGTAGTAAGGCAGGGGGTGGGGAAAGAGAGGTAAAGACCCAGGACATATTCACAAATCCTTCATCCACAGTTTGCGGTAAATGCTGGGTCATTTTTTTTATTTTTATTTTTTATGCTTTTTAACCCAACGACATGACACACACACTCGAAATCATCATGGTAATGCAGCATCATCAGAATAGCATCATTGTGTAATATGAATTGGCATTAGTGTCCCTTTTATTTGGCTAATGATGGTTAACATACAATCGTCATATCATACATCTGTGTTGCAGTTGGCAGCTGTTCAGTCTACATCCACTCCAGCTGTTGAATACGTCATGAATTGAAAATCGAGATCCCAAATTGTTGTTTTTTTTTTTTTTTAAATGTCAATTTGCTAACAGTTGTAATTGATTCAATGTACTTATTGCTCATGACACAACACCACTGATTCACCTTTTTTTTCTGTTTCCTGAAAAGTAAAATCTCCATTTGGATAAAGTCTCTTCACAAGGTGATGTCTGGCTCCTTTTTTGGAGTGTACTCTTATTCCCGTTAACGCCGGAGCAGTGAACGCACCATGCGTAACAGTGTGTGTAGTTAAAACTAGAGCCACAAAAGGTAGTCACAACCATAGACGTCCGGTCATTGGCTTTCAAGTGATGGCTGATCTCCAAGGGTTTGTGCTTCACATCAACAGTCATCTAATACACAGACAACAGAGTAATAAAGCTACAGTGTTATGAACACCATTTACTTGATTGGCATTATACTTGAAAGTTTCACATAATAATAATAATAATAATAATAATAATTTAAAAAAAAAAACTCTGCTCTCTGAATTTTCAGTATTTATAGTGAGGTTATGTACCTACAAGTCCATAACTGTAGTGTCAAGGATTTAAATAACAGTGAACATTAACAATAGAGGAAGTAGACTCACACGAAGATAAGAAGGAAAAGTTGTGTACGTGAGTAAGATGGGTAAATATAGAGTTTATTATACTTGATCATTTATACATCACAAACTGTTATTTGTGACTTATTACATGTTCTGGAGTAATAATAATAATAATAATGATAATAAAAGGACACAATGGTAAAATTGTACAATGCATTTCTGTTATAAATCAAGTGAACTGAATGGGGCTGAGGTGCATGGTGGTTTTGATGTTTTGAGGCAATTCTCTTGTATCTAATAAAGTCTGTTTAGTTGTCAGTCACGTTATAATCGCCAGAAACTCAAAGACACTTACGGCCCACCCAGATAGAAAGTCCAAATTCCTTCTGGTGTAAGAACAGATGAAAAAAAAACCCACTTTTTAAATATATATCTATATTTATATAGATATATATATATAGATATATAGATATTCATATATATTTGACCAATGTCTCACGAGAATTTCTTCATGGCATTTGATTGCGGGTATTTACAAATTTCTGTCAAAGTTTAGGAATGTCACCAACAAGCCTTTTAAAGTCTACTTATGTTCCATAGAGAATAGATTACTATCACAGGGGATTGTGCTGATGAACACCTTTAAGACACAGTAATGAAAATAACATAGCTGAGAATTATTAAAAAGGCAAAAAGGAAAGCCTGATTGCCTCTCTTCTAATGAGTTCAATGTAAATAAGGGCCAACTTTTACAGCAAGCTGCATGCTAGCATTTTTTTTTTCTTTTTCTTTTTCTTTTGGGTGACAGCACAGCAACACTATCCCCCCAAAAATGGGAAAACAATGAAAATTGAAATGTCAGCTATATAAAGATAAAAAGATACAATCAACAGCCTTTCTTTGGCCTCCTGATTCTCTTTTTTTTATTACCCTTACTGTGTGTAAAAAGTGACTGAAGTTAACAAAAAACATCCAATTCAGTAGTTTATATCATCCTGGGATCCACGTGGAACAAAACTAGATACTTGCATATGTACAAATAATCAAGTTCCTCTTCTATTTTTAATTCGAATAAGCACAGTTGTCTAATTAATGAGACAATTCAAAGCCTCACAGTAGCAAAAGGCAACATTAAACACTCGTTTAGTGTTTTGATTGTGAGCAGCTCTTTTTAGCCGACGATCAGCTCATTGAAGTCGGAACAGATTTCTAAAAAGGCTCCTCCTGTTCAAACTGGTGACGAGTATAAGGTCACTCAATACAGCACTGGTTAGATGCTGGAGACGTAACACCGATAAGAAACTCCAATGCTACACATACCAATCCACATTTGTTTTTTGTTTTTTTTTCTGGATTGATGTACAGCAAAACTAGCACAACAGTACTATGTGACTCATCTCAACACAGGTCAGAAACCCAATTTTGGACACATTTATCTTCACTGGTTTTTATACTCTCAAGTGACCGCGTACGAAAAACAAATCCACAGGATGAAACAACGAATAAATTAACACTGATGCCTTGACATGGCAGTTAAACCTGAGTTCTGTTTTGGAAGTGGTCTCTTTTTCTTCTGATGATAGTATTCTATTTCTATTCAGGCATTGATAAACTCTACTATACGTTTTTGAGTTATACACTCGACCGTTTTCTGTTAAATACATACATTATTTCACAGTTTGCTGTCATGTTCCCCAGATGTGCCACCCCACCACCCAACCCCTACTTTATGTTGTCAACAAGCAAACTCCTCAAAGTTTCCTAGAGTCGGGTGACGAGGTAACATGTTCGGCGTGAATCCGAGACTGTCCGAGTGACTCCGGAGGGTGTCACAGGTGCTCTGCAAAACAGAGGGGAGGGAAGGAGGGAAGACGAGTTCAACCGGGGTTAAGGGAGGGGGCGATGAAGGGAGCGATGATGATGGTGATGTGGGAAAGGAACGAGCCACAGGTAAAATGAGAGCAACCAGAACGATGAAGGGACACAGAGGAAATAAAAAAAAATATATGCATGTGGTGATGAGAAATTGAGCAAAAATGGGGGGAAAAAATTATATAATGTATATAATCAAGGACAATGAATGACAGAAACATATGTGGACAATGATGAGGTAATGAACACAACAGATTTGGAAGTTCCCAGATCAGCCACATCGCATATGTTTCACGGGTAGTGAGAAGAGAGTTTGAAGAAAAATCAGGGGAATGTGGGGAAAAGATAAATGAAAAGAGGAGGAGAAGAGAAAGAAAACATCATATTTTTAGTCCTGTTTTTTTTTTTTTTTTTTAACACTAGCATGTTAAATTGTTAGATTTACGGAAGTTAAAACATCCACATATGTCTGCATTTCCCTGTGTGTGCTTCATGAGTGGATAACTACTGATATGTGGATAACAACCACCGGTAGTCCCATTGGCAAAAATGGCTATTCCAGCAGACATAGAACCATTGATGTTGTGTGTAAATTCACTGCATGCAGACCTAGGATAACATCACAAAGTAATGCATCTAGTGATGTTATCTGGCGTGAGCCTCAAATGCATTGCCTCTAAATGGACCTCTGTGCTGCAGGGAAACAAATAGATGTCATGTGGTTCAGCCTTTTTGTACAACAATTCAATAAATACGTAATCTGTTTTCACAGGAGTACTGCGCTTTATCCTACGGGAAAGAAAGCATCATTATTCAGTGGAAGGAGCATGGTTTTGCATGGTGCAGAGAGTCAGATCATTATGCACTTGGAGAATCCAACCAACTCATGCCTTCTGGTTGAGCCGATACGTACAGAAACACACCAAAAACTAACCTATGACCTGATGTTCAAATGCTCACTGCAGTTGGATAATCGCCCCTCTTTTCGTTGACTGTCTACTAAAGCCAACCAAATCATTTGTAGCCACTGAGGAAATGATGTATGAGATGGTATTAGGTATGTATGAAAGAGAGGGACAGCATGGGAGGGAGCATCTATTATCAATGGGGTGTGCTACCTGGGGGCATGATTAGGCGTGACACCAGGGCTGGTTGGGTTCTCTGGAAACTCCTGGAATAGACATGATGAAAAGAAAGATGGGTGAGGGTGACTGAAATGAAAATAAAACACAATGCAAATGCTAGTACTAAAAAAAAAACTTGCGAGGGAATACTAATAGAGGGTGTTTTACCCTCAGTGATATCATTGAAGTACTGTAGGAGGATGGAGTTTTTATAATAAGCAGGGAAAACAAAAGACAATTACTGTCAACCATTTAGTGTTGACCATCATTAAAGGAGAATGACGGTTAAACTTATAGATAGAGAGTCTAATAAACCACTAAATGCACTACTTTATTGTCGGGTTGTTTCAGTGGAGATGTGATAATGGACTAGTTGAAAAACGGTTATTGAATATGAGAGAAAGGAAGTACAAAATGATGGTTTATTGTAAGCAGGTGAACATATGACATGAATGGGGCAGAATACAGTAAATATCACACTATGTACGGCGCCATCAAAAGCATGACATACTATAAATATCAGCCCACTAAATAAATGCTTCTTGCGCTGCCACTTTTAACTTATAAAAATGGATCCTCTTAAAAGCCAGACTGACTAAAATAACCTCCTTCATAACTGCGCTGCCTTAAATTAACATATTTCCACTTCTACAAAAGAGAATAAACAACTTCTTTGAATCTGTTCCTCCAAATCAGCCATCAAAACCAAATCCTGAACCTGAGGCAACTGAGCATGCAAGAACAAAATCCACATGCAGAGACAAACCCATGGCTTTTTCACCAAATTAAAATAAGGAGATCTTTTCTTTTCACATAATGTCGAAAAAGTCCTGGGCTTGTGCGACACACAACAAAGAATTAGAGCTTGCATTTCCAAGATTCTGCCAGTAAGACTGGATGCAAATTGGTAGATTCAGTATAATGAGGGACAAAAGGAACCGTCTGCACTTAACAAAAATCTGCTTAAATGCTTTTAATTAAAACAGCATCAAAAAAAGAGGAAAACTTTCCTTTTATCTTTGTGCTTTCACCCCTACAATGAGCTGCAGAAAGGGATTAATGGCTTTAGCTCTTATTTGGCCTTGAGACAGGACCAGAGGTCCCCATGTGTTAAAGAGAACTGGATTAAGTGGTAATTACAGTTTATACTTTGCAAAGAAAGTTTAGTTAGTATTTGATACATTTGATGGTGTTTGTATTAGGAGTTAGACACCTTTCAAGATAAACTGTAAAACAACCAACAATACATAAAATAAAACTACACGTTTCAAACTTCTTGTGTGTTTTAGTGAACTTAGATCTGTCTCATATTGGTGGTTAGCATATTCCAGACAGAAGAAGCTCTACAGAGAACATTTCTCATCATACAATTTGTTTGCAAACATGGCACTATGAGACAATGTGTTACACCGATGACAAAAAACAGTTTTATTAT
The DNA here is from genome assembly GCA_028641955.1 of Protonibea diacanthus. Classification (NCBI taxonomy): domain Eukaryota; kingdom Metazoa; phylum Chordata; class Actinopteri; family Sciaenidae; genus Protonibea; species Protonibea diacanthus. Next base: position 15,702,186 of record CM053988.1, on the reverse strand, counting down.
TATAGGTTCTGATCCACAAAGACAGGTTTTAACCAGCCTGCACAGTTGTTCAATGTCAATGTATTTTTACAGTGTGTCTTGGACAGACACTGGGCAAAATATTAAAGTGACTAATCATCAGCCACATGACAGAAGATGGATCGTGTGCACAACATTTGCTTGAAACATGGCCAATGATGATCAGACATTAAATTAACTTAGTGCCCCGTCAGCTGTTCAAGAGACAAAATCTGCTGAGTAACACCATTACTTCAAGTATTAATACATTTAGCTTTAGCTCAGCTCCTTGCTGATTATTTTCATCCATTTTGTATTTTGTATGTAGCTCAACATGTGCGGTAAATGGGTGGTTTTAAAAACTAAAAGTGCAAAATGAAAGTGGAACCGAGCAACTTCCCTGTGGGACTCCTCAGCAGTTATCTATGTATCAGAGAAAATTCTCACTTTATTTTTGTCAGAGAGGAGCTGATCATTTCTAAGCATTGCACTATAATCAAGGATATCAGTTCAAATTTTGACTAATAATAGCAGTCAAGTACTTGCCTCAGCACAGTGAATATACTAGCAGTTGTATAACTGCAGACTTTCCATCTTCTGGTAAAGGTTTGATTCAGCAGTATGTGCTGAACATTTGCTGATTACTGATATTAATAAGGTGCATTTAAGATATAAATAATTTCTTAACTGCTCCGTATAACGCTTACATAAGAGTCTGCAGGGGAAGTGGAGGTGCCTCCAGACGCAGCGTTAAACCACTGGGCTCGACAAAATGCAGTGATTTAGGGCAGGAATGCCTCGCATTACTCTAGGTTTCATTTTGAAGTTAAAATGGGTTTTATTGCCTTGAAGGCTCTGAAAATGAGTTGATCATGAAATGTTAATAAAAGCTCCAGACCTTCTTCTGCTTTCAGGTCATTATTCTGCTCTCACATGAATCTGTTCTGAATTTGTTTTGATCATACTGCCAGACGCAAAATAGTGAAACCTGAGTAAAAAAACATTTTTTTCCTGCTCTAAGTGAACCATAATTACACGACTGAGTGTGACATTGAAAAGCTACTGTGCTGCATATTGTGTAAACACTGAAAAGTGGGTTGTGTGTGTGGATCAACTAAGGTAATCATAAAGTTCATCGAGACCAGTCAGACAATTTACGTTATATATGTGCTGCGAACACAAACCAAAACAAAGCTCTGAAAATAAGCTTGTAAAATTCAGAGTTCTCCTTGGAAATACTCATCTGTATTCCATCTGTAAAACTATTGTAGGTTTTCGTCACCACAAGGAATAATTCGTGCTGATTCTCCATAATATTCAATATGTAAATAAAGAGTACTGTATGTGTATACTATTAGAATACACTGATTGCGTATTCATACTGTGCAATGAAAACAGCATTTATGTATTATTAATGATTATGTTTGCGAACACAATACATCTTTTCTGCATGGGAAATTGAAACTAATGATGACATAATGCGCCGCGGCTTTGTTTTCTCTCTGGTGCTGTTCATTAAAAGCATTTCCAGTGTTAGCAGACATTTTTTTGTTGTTATTGTTGTTTCCAAGCTCATCTAATATCACATCACACTCATTTCATTCATTAAAATGCATTCTGAGAGGCTAAAATTACCAGATTGTCGCTCTGACAACGCTGTGGTCGTTTCTTGCGTAGGAAGTAACCCAAAACCTTATCCTTAAACACCTGAATGCAAAAACATCAGACACCCATTATTAACACATGGAATACAACATGGTCAGTGACATTAAGACCAAACATTAGCGGTACAGACATATTTAGATATTCTCGTTTGAGTCAGATGAAATGATTGATACGACTTCCATGTCTGTAAGGTAAATATGAAGCTACAGCCAGTAACTAGCAGAAAGACTGAGAGCCAAGCAGCAACCTCTCTGGCTGTGAAGTGAAGCCAATGGAGAAGTGCCAAAAACTGCAGTTCCTCAAACAGCCACTTGAGGCTGGCTCCAGAATGAGTCAGTCTCCATAAGTCCCCATGTTAAAATGTTTAACTTCACAGCAGAAATAAACATGTTTACAGCCTGGTACAAAAAACAGTTTTGCTCTCTATAGCTAATTTTGCCTGTTCATGACAACTGTACTGAGTCTGAATTTAAATTTAACTCAAATATTGAAATTATAATAAGGCATAAAGTTATGCATAATTAACACTATGGTCGTTTTGATTGACAGGTGGGCAGCTTGTTTGAGCATATCCATATTTACACTGTCTTATGCTGAGAACAAGAGGACACAGCAGCAACTAAAAAGTTCTGAAAAAGTTTTGTACCCATACAAAAACTGGAGTACAAGAAGTACTTGTACTAGAAGTACTAGTATTTGTGGTTTAGCTGGATGTTATATGCTGGACTTTTTCTTTGGCGGAGGCAGGTATTTACTGCTCCTAGCCAAAGTGACATTTTTACACCTTTTTTACACTTGCACATTTTTATATGTCTGAACCAAGTAGGTAGGTAGTTCAACTTTATTAGCTCTAGACAGCTAGCTGTTCCAAGTCTTTAGATTAAGCTAAGCTAAGTGGCTTTAGCTTCATATTTACTGACAGACACAAGAGTCCAAATAACTTCCTTTAAGACTAAACACAAGCAGTACAAATATATTCAAAGGTTAGCTTTGATTTAACAAGGTATAAAAACTCAAATAATTAGTTGGTAGTTTAATAAATAAGTAATTATTTACCTTAATATACATAAAGACAAAAATGAACTGAATTAGTGTTTGAACCGTCACATTACCTCATATAGGTAGTCAAATATTTCCAGTATTGTTAAAACACTGGCTCCAATAAACAGCCCCATCTGACCTCCAATGTCACCTAGAAAAAGAGAGATTAACAGATATGGGCAGGTACAGTGACTGAACAATGGTGTGTGAAACAATTCCCCACGCTGTCACTTCCAATTCAGTATCTCTCCGAGTAATCTGAGCAAAATTGTCAAAAGTGTCCATCTAGCTCCGGCTTCTCATCAAACCCAACCCGACTGCCCTTGCAAGAGCATCAGATTATGAAAATGTGTTCAGCCTGTTTCACAAGTTCAAAGAGGAAACCTCAAAGCGCCAGGCGTGAACACGCGATGTGAAATGTGCAGCGGGGGACCGCTGAGAGTGCTGATACAGAGTTGAACCACATTTTTTTTCCTGTCACAATGAACCTGCAAACTGCGAGAATCTTACCGAGAAGCCCTGCAATTTCATAGGCCTTCTTCTGCTCAATCTTCTCATAATTCAGAGCTTCAAAGAAGATGTCCAGGACCAATATATTTTCTCTGGAGAGAGGACAGACAAGAGTACACCCAAGAGAGTTTATTTCTGGTGATGTTACATGACACCAAATGATATCTCACATTTCCTGTATGACTATCTCTCATTATTGTTACATTGAAGGTGAACGATGGAGACCCAGGTCATACTATGTAACAGTACATCCATCCAACAACAGAAAAAAGAAAAAAGGCTGACATCTATATAACTGACTGCTACCAAAATAATACTTACCCAATATATTGCTCAGTTTTGTTGAATTTCTTAGCCAGATATTTAGCAGATGCCTTACTGGGGATCTTAACCATGGACAGCTCCTTGCCATAGCGAGTCATGTTGCAGGGGGTCTGACACACACAGTAATCGTTGTCTTTCTCTACCAAAAAGTCTGTGGATGATCAAAGTCATTTAAAAATATCGTGATCACTGCGAAGAATCAAACAAACCTGCATACAGAGGCTCTCAGTTTCTGTTAAAAACGATCTCCAGACACGGCAGAAAAGCTACATGCGCTGCCATCGTTCACTTTCCATGAAAGCAAATAATGACTGAAGCTATAATACAAAGGGAGAAGAAAAAAAAAAAAAAGAAGAAGCTCCATGGGATTTATTTGATATCAGCGAAGCATAGACACATCACAAATCTTCCTAATGGAATTTTTAAACAATAATTTTACTTTATTATTTTTGCTTCAGCACTGTCTGAGATTAAAGCAATTTCAGGTTAAAGCTACAGAGATATTATATAAAGGATAGAGTAGTCTCATGGCTCTGCTGCTGAACACTTCAATTCAGACATTAATGCAAAACTGTCACACTAACATTTCGTACTTAAGCAGTAAAGTGTGTGGGCTCACCTAGAGCTGGGTCAGCACAGTCTTTGTACTGCTCAGGTGTGCAAACTGTTGAGGTTCCTGTTTGAAATAGCAGTCAAAATAATTACACACATAACATACATATATATATATTTAAAAAAAAAAAAAAAAAGATGACACCAAGACACGTTTTAATTGGTCAAGCCTCGCTGAACTCATACCAGGCATGTGAACCATCCTGCAGTTGCAATTCTCCAGCAGGTACCGGGTTTCACAGTCAATGCGGCAGGCGGTGATGCTGTACGTGGAGAAGTATTCAGAGTCTATGGGGGTAGACTTGCAATCTCCCCAAGGTGGAGGGAGGTACTGAAGCTGAAAGAGCAAACAGCACATGTTTTCCCCTCAGTATAGCAATGCACAGGATTACAACCGAAAACATAATGCAAGCCCAAGTACAGCAGAGTTACAAACGAGCTGACAAAACTGAACACAAATGTCATAAAACAAACAAACACAAAAAAAATATAATATATGAAAAAAATAAATCAAATACAGAAGCACTTAAATGAAATGTGCACTGAGACATTATTGGCACAAAATGTACAGTCAGACCAACGTTATTGCCCATGTATAGCAGCAAGCAGGCATCATGCAAAACATGATGACTGATGTAAGTCTAGTCCCTGGTAGGAAGCAGAATACCATGGGAATAAAGACAAGCGGAGAGAGAAATCTGTTAAATACGTACTTTCAGACAGGACACCACAATCAATGGACAATTTTTTACAACCCCCGAGAACAAAACTCAAAACAATAAACAGTTTACAGTCTTTTAATGAACAAATCAATGAACTGGACTGAATTAAACAGACATTATACAGAGCATCACATCCTCTTTTATAGTAAATATAGATAAATACATTCTAATGAATAAAAAAAACTCTCCAGAAGCTTATAAAAGTGCTTTTTTTTTTTTTTTACTGCTGATTAACTATTTAAATTTTCTAATCCGAGCCCCTGAGAGTTTATTACAAAACCCTGACTGCATATCGCCGTGAATCCAACAATGAAGTGAAGATGTAGTGTATAGTCAGGTTGCCATCTCATTAGAGGTAAAACTCTCATCAAAAGGTGAAGAGCAGGTCATTACATTTATGAGTATCTCAGGGAATTCTAAACGAATCCGCTAATGAGGAATGTTTAATGCCTGACTTTTAAGGTTTTGGTTCACACACACACATTAGAGTCATGCTGCTCCTCTTAGCAAGCAATGTGCCCTGTGTGTGTGTGTGTGCAATCTGTTTAGAGGTCTCTTTAACATTTTAAAGGAACCGAACACACTGACTTTTAACCGCCAACAAGACTTCATGTCCACTTTTAAGGTCTTGTTTCTAACAATGTATGGTAATGAGTACCTACTACTCATTTCCATGACAAAATCTAACCAATTACTTATGAAGGCCTCCGATGCTTGATTGGGACATTTGAGCATGAAACTGCTAATTGCAGTCGGAGCTAGCCAACAATCGACACCAAAGGTTCCACAGGGAAATGACGACTCTGTTGTCACATTAAGGCTCACTGTATTTCCCAATCGTCTCCACGAGCTCTAACCAGGCTTACTCCAACAATCTGATGGTCATTTAGTCAATAAAAAGTGACAGGGATTGAGTGAAATTCGCTGAAGGAGTGGACTTAATCTGGTAAACAGGATTAAGTCTTTATTGAACTCCATTTCGAGCCCACAGACTCTCATAATAGGAGATAAAACCTTAGTGCAATAAATGCTGGACTTCAAACTGATGCCAGAGTCCTCATGGGTAATAAAACCTAATGAATCACATTGTCTGGTCCTTCCAGATGACATTAAGTAGCGGTCCAGTGGATCGCCCCGGGAATACATAAAAGCAAAACAGGGAAAAAAAAAACACAAAAAAATGTGAACAGAACTGTACATGGCGGTGAAAGGGCAAAGCCATACAGCAGCTTTGATGAAGCTACAGACTTAGATGAATGGCTTAAAGCTGGAATGAAACACGTTAGTTGCTTTTTTACCGATAGTGCTTAAACAGAGAAGACAGTGATGACAAGGAGAGACTGCAGATGCTGTTGCATGTTGTTGCTTCAGCTGCACAGAGGAACAGATGGATCCATTCCTCGGGGAGGGAAGGTGGGGGCCAGCAGATGAAAGTGTGGAACGTGATCATGGGTGTGTAGCTTTTTGACAATACAGTATCTGTGGCATGCAGCAAGTCTAGACATAGTCATACGCTACCCTCTGCTCTTGGGTGGAAACGAACGTTTGGAAGCCGGGGGCGACCCCGAAGCCCAGCTCGTGGAGGAAAGGAGGCTCTGACTGAGTGTGAAGCTGTACCTTTATGCCGGCCTCATAGGACGTCTCATCTAGGGCAGGGGGGGTGAGGGAACACAGCCCACATCATTATCAAAATAAGGAGTAACAGTAAGGCAAGGGACAGAAAGTGGTCAAGCCCTCTGGGCAGAAAGACAGCCTGTTGTCAGTATAACAATGAAAAAGCTTCAACTCCCAGTGGTGCATGAGGACTTGAAGAATTGGTGTAATGGTGGGATGTCATTCAGCCATTCTCTTCTTACATCCTGCTCAAGCCTCAGTGAGGACACAGCTCAGTTTTCAGCCATGACGTAAGTGGAGTCGAGAATTTGGTGGTGTAGTCTTCGTAGCTCATGGTTATAGCCCCCTATCAAAAAATGTAATTCTTCTGACAGAAGCTTAACAAATGAAAAAAATCTTGAAACCCTAAGTGTTTCAGCCAGCTGTCTATTATTACACTGAGAGCCGTGTCACTGTACTCTTTGCAGACTGACTGAAATTAATACTGGCCAGACTTTAATGACAGGCTAATTAATTCAGCCCATCTTTTAGGCCGTAAACACGTCTTTTAGCTGTCACTGATGTGGGCCTTATTGTCATGATTATAAATGACAATTCATGCGTATTTGCTTTCACGGGGAAACTTTGTGATGGTGATTAATAGAGATCCGATTCGCTTCTCGGAGATGGCTGAATGATGATGCACTTGGAGCATTTTACAACTTTGTCCAGAGAAAAGAGAAAGAGAGTGAGACAAGAGACATTACATGTTTCAAAACCGCTTCCCATAAATAACATTTGTCATGTTTGTGGTGTCCAAGTGTCTGTTTTAAGAGACCAAACTCTGCCTCAATCATCCCATGTTATTCTGCAAAGACAAGGGTGGAAGATTTTATGTGATCAATTAATCTCATGCTCATGAACTGACCAAAGACCATTAACTTTAGGAGCAAAATCATTTAAATTAGGCTTGATTAATTGCTAAAATAATGAACTTGATTAGCTGCTGGAGTATTCATTACTTCAAGACTTCACAAAGTGAAGAATATGTAGTGGAAATTTGAATGAGCCTGCAGCACAGGACAAAAATACACTTGATCTCAAAGGTAATCACTGCAAAAATCTTAAATCCTGTGTGGCACAGGTGCCATTTTCTTGTGACTTACTATAATATTTCCCCACTCTGTCGTCTCTGGACGTGTGTGCTGTTGCAGCTCAGACAAAAGAATTTCAATTTGTCGTCTTGGCAACGTCACATAACTGCTTACAGTTTCATTAAATTTGGAGAGGAAATCCATGCGAGCTCAGTGTTATGACCTTGCGCATAGGCTTCCCGATCAATTCTTACTTTTCATCCTTCACTGACGGCAGCGAGGGGATATTTGAGGTCTAGAAAATCATTTTAGAGTTTCCGCTTCCCTTGATATTACGTGCTACAACAGTAATTTTACCGTGTCCCTAAATCATAGTAAAATATGTCTTCAAAAGAGCTGTGGGTCATCTTTCTCATCTAATGGTGCATCCTTTTAATGTTGGGGAAATTGGGAAGTAAACGAATATGCTGACAGGAGCTCCTTTTAGTTCACTTTAACATAAAAAAAAAAACATAATAATTTTAACATCTTTCCCCCCAAGACACAGTCAGACTTCAGGGGTGAGTTATTTATTTTAAGTGAATCTTTAAAGCCGTCTGTTGGCATCAGCGTTTAGACCTCATCAGACCTCATTTATAACGTTTAATATCTCTTACTAACAATTTCTTTAAAGGGTGTTAATTATAAGAAATTGTTCATTCGCTCTCCAGACACTTCTTTAATTCTTGTTGCGATCCTTAAAGCCTGCTAACCATGGCTGAGTCTGAATCTTCCTCATGGTTTTTTTTCTGCATTCTCTTTGAATGCGCCACTAGAGACCATTTTCACAGCGTTCAAATACGCTCTATTCCCCCCGTCCTATGCTAAAAGTAGTGAAGACTCCATATGAAAAGTAAAACAAACACTCTGAGCTGCCAGATATTTTTGCATGCTGTGTAGTCTGAGTTTCTTTTGGCTCAGACAAGTACACTGTGCTTTGTATGCTTCCGTTCAATCATTACTTGGCCCTGCTCTGTCAATATTCTTTGGCTGCTATAATTCCTCTGTTTCTAAAACTGGGTGTTTGTTTAACACCTTAACCGCACATTTCCCTTGCACGGTAAATCAAACATCTGATTTTGCTCCAGGCTCTGTGACACAGAGGTAATGGGCACTGGCTGGAGAGGATTTGGGGACAAACACAGGATGAGAGCGGAGCAAAAAAAGGTCGAGGTTGGAGGGGAGGAGGCTGAACATTAGGTACCAGTTGCTGCTGACATGACACAAAAGTTTGAAAACCAGGGGCCACACCAAATCCCAGTTGGTCAATGAAGGGCGGTTCGTCCTGGCTGTGGATCTGAACCTTGATGCCTGCTTCGTAGGAGGTCTCATCTGTGGATACAGCACGCCAGAAAATATAACAACAAGTACGGTCGCTGATGGAAACCTGCTTTTTTGATCTGGCACTGATACTGATTGCTTCCAAACCCCATGCTGAAAGCTAATATCAGAGAGATACTCTGATATGTGTTAGTGTGGTGGACGGGTATTTAACAGATTTACCACCGATGATTAATTACATGCTGTATACTTTCTGAATGTACGCTTCACTGGCGAGGTTGTCTGCCATAAATTGAAGGCAATATGTCAACGAATGCATTTTATTAGACAGGATGTCAGTTGCAGACGTGGATAAACATATCAAGATAATATGCTATTAAATATGCCAGTACATCACTTCGGTGTCGTGCAAACATTTAGCAGTAAAGTGAACGAGAAGACCTGCGAAAATCTTTCTTTTTGTTATCTATATCAAGCGATGCAAAAGATGGAAGGAAAGGGTCATACAGTACAAGTTACAATGTTACCATGAATGTCTGCACTGACCTGTCTCTCCCCAAACAGGCAGGTATTCATCCTGCTGAATATCCAACATGATCTCCAAGCCGTTCCCCGTGCCGCCCTTTAACGTCGTCAACAAAGGGTTGCCGTCTAATCCCGAGTTGAACGTGTAGCATTTTCCATAGCGTGTGTAAATCTGTAAAAAAAAAAAAAAAAGAAAGAACACACAGACACACACAAAAAAACAACAGAGTGAATGTAAAGTCAAACCCTTTCTTTTGTGCCGTGGTAAACTGTGCACCTGTACGAGATGTATTACATGCCAGAATGTAATTGTGCAGGACAGCTAATCATTGCAGAGGTTTTTGTGATTATCAGAGAAAGCAGTACCGGCTTTAAACAGGCACCTGGCTCTGATTTGAGAAATTAATGAGCTTTCCTTAGCAGCAGCAGTAGCTATCAATCTTTATCCAATTTCACTCCAAATTTCCCCTGAGTAACTTAGAGTGAATGTACTAGTTTGCCATCATTAAATAAGAAACATCTGAGGTAGAAGCTCTCAGGACACACAAACACACTCGAAATTGGGTCTGTAAAAGACATTTGTGTGTCCTGACTTACAAACCGAACCTGTGCCAGTTAAACTCAGCAGTACTTAACGCTTGATGTGCAATCACTACAGTAGGTCTGCTCACACCAAACTCCTTTCTGATTTAATTAATCCAGTTGGCTCAAGTTATTTATTTACAGCTTTTGCTTCAGCACCCACAGTTCACGGAGACATTCTTCTTTTAGTTTATTGGTTTTTCTGTGCGATTGGAAAATCCTCTATTCTCTGCCAAACAAGTGAAAAGAATTCTATGTCATGATTAGAAATGGTGATATTTTAAATTGGGTCTCCAGTTTGGCTAAAGAAAGCTTAAACTTCTGAATACACCTTGAGGGGGCTGAGTAAATAAAGATAACTCTTACACACTGATGAACTGCAACTCCGAGGAGCAAAAATGTCTCATTCTTATAATTATTATTCATGCATTTCATCACAATATAAAAATCTGCTGTATTAAAAACTGCTACAAACAGCTGCCATATTAGTTGTATATAGCTTTTAGCAACACCTGCATATGGTTTACCAAAAGCCACACACAAGGTCATCAAATTACATATGCAACATGTTTGTCTTCCCAGCAAACACCTGCATATTTAACTACATATAAAACCATATGGTGAGTGTAAATGTGTCAGGACTGTAGTGGAAAATTATAAATCCCCATAAAACTACGGAAGATTTTGATTTTACCAGCAACTGAATGCTTAATTGTGAAATGTAGTCACTTCATATTACAGGGTTCACATTACCCGCTTTAAAATTTCAGGCTTCAACGTTTCATTTTCTAAGCTTCACGCATTCCAATAAAATAAAAAAATAAAAAAAACTATTGAAGTTGCTTCAAGTCAGTTGATCATTTTTGGATTTCAATGTTAAGCTCAAAAACAGGTTGTTCAAATTGAAGTGGTTATGTTCAGATACCAAAATTAAAGAGAAATCAAGCATGAATGATTACAAAATCCAAAATTACCTTCTGAAAATTTCCAAAAAGGGAATTTGAAACCACACAAATTCCGATAGATGGTTTCTGAACTGTCATAAATTCAGTTGTAAATTCAACATGAATTATTAATGGTTAACTGGCAGACTTGGCTATTAAAATGCTCATAAAAGTAAACGATTCCGACCTTTTTTGCTCTCATATAAAGCCCCTACTGTAAAGGTTAAAAGAATAATTTTCTACATAAAGCCACACTTCCTACATTTAATGATCATGGCTGTCCAAACACTCTTTCTCGAACAGAAAGAGGTTATGCATATACTGGAACACTCTGACAAAACATTGTGACTGCTGGGATGATGTTTTTGCTGGCTGACTCAACAATCTGGCTGTCTGTGTCTGTCCTCACTACATTTTTAAACAACAAGTATCACAGTGAAGGGGGGGGGGGGGGGAGATGTCATCTGATGGCGGATTTTCACTATCCACTGTGACGAGGTCGTAGTAAGGGGGCTGCTGGCAAGAAACTCAGCCAGCATTGCAAAGCTGATCTCAAGAGATCAAAGTCAGTGTTCCATGTCCAGACTCATAGAGACTTAGGTGCAGCTCAGACAGATAAAACAGCTCTTTGGTCCTTTCCCCCCTGCTGGCTATATAATGAGGTCTGCAAAGTAACTAGAAACCTATTTTTAAAGATTCAGATTAAAGTTAAGATAAAAACAGGAGCTTCCTTCAGGCACATTTGCTTAAGATGTGAGCACAGAACACAGTTCAAATCCCAAATATGACCCCAGTCTAACCATGTTTTTTCAGGCTCTGCTCTGGTTTGTTCAAAACAGAGAAGCCACCATGGACAGCTGTCATCTTACATGAAGGACTTTTTGTATTTCACACTGCCTCGAGATGAATTGAAGTTATCACACATTTTTTTCTTCTTAAATCGAGACTCTCAGAACATTCTGCAACAGGCAAGTGGTTAGACGTGATGCCAGTAAGAGATTAGTGTTTTAAATCTACAAAGGTCTTCCAAGATTTAAATTATTCTCAGTCAATAAATGATTCACTCTGCATGCACACTTCTCACTGCAGGAGTTCCTCCTTTTTTTCTCGCCCCTTTCTGGTGCTGTTATTAGCCGCAGGTTTGCGTTTGATTTGATGGAAATATTCCGAATGGTTTGCGAGCGTCCTCCACTTCCTCCACGCAGCGTTCGGTGCTTACTCACAAATTAACGGGTGTAATAGTTTTACGTCTGGCGTTTGTAATGGGAACCTCAGCTGCATTTCTCAAACGAGCCCATACAATGCCACACGCTGATGCATGTTTAATTAAGGAAGCTTAAAATTTTAATTCAAACTGATTTACGACATGTGAATTATTAATGGCCTTAATCTTTCTTCCTTAATATTGTTGTCACAGGTTGTAAAGCAAAAAGGCGTGAAAGCAAGTCAGGAACTCGTCAGGGTGAATATAGCCTAATGAGAAACAAAGACATACAAGATGAAGTCACTGTTGATGACATGACATTGATTTTCCACCACAACATGAAGGTAACAGATGCATTTGTTTCCTTGAGTGACTTTTTTTTTTGAAGACACCAGGTTTAATGAGGACAAAAGCTGTCATGTCTGAGAGTTAAAAACAGCGCTGGCTTGTTTGCAGCTTTCAAACGTCAACACCTTAAAAACACCCTGCTGGAGGGTGTGTCGTCAAATGCTTACATGAATTATTAATACCGCTTGCAAACAACATTCAAATCCACACCTGACAAACACCATCTTTCTTTCTCGTACATACAGTGCTGAAGTTTTTGTAGGTGCAGGTTTCCCCGCGGAACCTGCACTCCAGCAGCATGTCCTCCAACTGGTGGCCGAGGCGTCCCATCATCTCGGTGGTGTTGATGCGATAATCGGGGTGCGGATTGTAGTTGTTGAAGTCCAGCAGGCTCAGGAGGCTCTGCTTGTGGCTGTCTTTAAGGATGGACAGGCTCCTCTCCATCACTGTGTGATTAGGATACATGAGGTCCATCCAGTAGCCGCTGTGATACAGGTCATCCTTGGTCAGTGTGGACACACGAAACACATTTTTGTTGCAGATGGTAACAGCTGGGAAGGACATGTTGTGAGCCCACACCATGTAGATCTTCGTGATAGCCGGGTAGGACATCAGGTAGAGGATTCGATTCCAGGACCAAGTGACGAGGAGACTGAAGCAAACAAAGAAGGCCATGATCCAGATGACCCGTTGCGGTTTCGACTTGTCCGGAGAGAAGACAAACTTCAAACCGTGGATCTTTGTCCTCATTATGAAATCCACTGTGATCTCTTTCCATGTTGGCTTAAGCGAGCTGGACTCAGTGTTTTTCAGAGGGGTCTCTTGGGCATCATTTGGTCTGTGTGGCCCCAGGGCGACTGACTCAGATGTGGGTGCTTCAACCATGATTACTTGTGACAAGCCAGCCTTTACTAACTGCTGTTTCCTAGTAGCCCACACTAGGCATCCCCAATTTACACACAGTGGCTTTCTCCACAACCATCTCCAGGTATCACAAATTCCAGGTAGCAGCGACAGTCCTAGTCCTAATTTGCAGCTGTCCCACTATTCAGGCTTGAAAATCCTTTGCCGTGAAGATATAAACAAAAAGCAACTGAGCTCCTTGGGGGGAGGCAAAATTGATTTACATAATGATTCCTTTATGAGAAAAACAGCTGAATCACTCCATTAATAAAAACCATCAAGCGTAACCATCACTAGTCCTTCATCAATAGATAAATGGACATGATAATTGCAGATGTAAGCGACAACTTCACTCCCAGAGGCAATCACTTTGAAAATCCGGAGAGGCTTACCCCTGTTGCTCAGATCTTTCACTCCTCCATCTCCCCTCTCCAGTGCCAGACAATACTTGCAGATTTCGGTGGTTTCTCTCTTTGTGCAGTAGCTGCCCAGAAACCCAACTCCTCCCTTTTTCCACAGATTGAAGAGATGCTTTTTAGTCTGTTGACTTGCAGCCTGCAGAAAGGAATATAAAGCTTGTTGCCCCCCTACACACACTCTCTCTACAGTCGAATGGAGAATGAGGTGGAGCCAGTGGATGAAATTGTTTTCCTCCGGTGATGAAGTAGACCTCCAATGGTATAGAGAGGCGGGGGGAACGTATCAATCAAAGTAAAAATAATTGTGATGATGAAATTCTGCAACAGGAAAAACGATGAAGTCTTTAATACTGAAGAATCTGCAGCTTGCTCGTGGATCAATATATCTATATAATTGATAACTTAAAGGAGCCAGCCAGTTGGAGAAAACACTGCAAAATCCCCCTACAATCATGTTATATCCATTGTAACACATTTTCTAGATCTTCTTTTGTGCCAGTATCAAATATAATTCCACAAATGCAGTGTAATGAGGGCTGACATCCTGCCGCATGTAGATGTGTCTCTGGCTGATATTAAAGGTGCTTTGCTCCGTTTATGTGAGACTATCACAGGATTCGGCTTGGCAGGCTCAGCTCTACACGGAGACAATTTTTTTTTTTTCATTATGTTAGCTGGAATCTTTTTCAGCCTGTAATGTGAGTTTTGGCTGAGTAACCTGATCACAGCTGTGTCGATGTATGGTGGTAAAAAAAAAAAAAAAAAGATCCTGAAAAGTGAAAAATAGCTTTAAACGTTCTATTACTACATGTACTTGGAGGAGACGGTATAATTTGCAAGTTTAGAAGGGATGAATCGGGCTAAAATAATTGGATTGGAGCTAGTTTAAATACAGAACACAGAGCAGAGGGGTGGAAATGACTCATGGGCATCATGGGGTCCCTGTCTCACTGAGTGATGCCGAAATGTGAACTAACTGCCAATTCTGCATCTACCATCATGTTTTGTTTTCCCCGATCTCACTGGAAAAAATATAGTTATGAGCATTAAAGTGAAAAAAGAAGTTTTATTCGACCGAAAGTGCAACATTTTGGGGAATAAACGTCTTGGGGAAGATTGACAGTTACTTTCAGGTGTGTACTGTTAGCTTAGCATAGACTGGAAGCAGCAGGAATCAGCTAGCCTGACTCTTTCCAGTGGAGAGTCCAGAAAGTTACTGTACCTTACTGTAGTTACCTCAATAAATCAGTATACTATAGTACATTTTTATACTTTCTTTTATGTATTTAACAGGAAACCTTTAGGTTTTTTTCCCACCTAAGGTTTCTGCTGTCCAATAACTAACTACAAAGCCTGCTTTAAGACATCAATAATGACAATGATAATCTTTTTTTATTTACATACATTACCTTCTTAAATTACAGAGCTATAGTGTAAATGCACATTTTTTTAATGTATAATATCCTTCCCTGTAGTCAAAAGAAAAAAGAAGAAGAAAAAAATAATTGTGAATAAAAGAAAAGACGCTTTGATTACAGCACAAAATGTATTTCAATGTACAAAGTGTGACCTTAACTTTGCAAAGATCACACTGTCGTTCAGTCCTGTAGACAAACCTTTTTTAAATATGTGACACAGACTTCTTTTCTTTATTCAACAGAAATACTAAAAGGTCAAACTGTAGACTTTAATTATGCACCGGGAGTCTCTTTCTCTTCCTACCAGGGCATTTGTTATTTAACTAAGATGCAAACCTTAATTTAGTACAAAGATCATTTCAGAACCTTTAATATTATCTCCAGCCAATTCAATTATAGCCAAAAATTATTAATTCATAACAGAGAGAGGATAAAACTATGCAGAGCAGTTTTTTTCTGTGTTCAAAAGTTGTGGTAATAACAGTCTGATAATATTAATGAATGTCTGAAAACTGAAAAATAAGGGGGAGCAAAAGCACCAGCTCCAATACTGTGAAACAGTTATTTTCCCTCCGTGTGCTTTCAGGGGTTTCCGGCAGCAAAACAACTAAATTAATTGCCTGGATCCAGCTCTGCCGACAGCTACTGTATGTCATCTCAACACCACGCCTATTTTTTTCTGGCTATGAGGCAAGACAAATGCCTGCCTTCTCTCCTTTTAGCCTTAAGCTCTACCCTTTTTATTCCTAGAAACAACTGGATAGGATTATCTCCTTTTTTTGTTAGGGACGAAAGACCCAATAAAAGTGAATCAAGCATCTATTTTGGCATCAACAGGGATAACTACCTCAATTTCAGACCTCCAAAAAACAAAGCAAAACAAAGAGGAGAAAGATGCTGCATGTGTGGCAGGCAAGCAAACAACTCCAACAATACTGCCATCAGAGTTATAGCTGACAGCCCGGTTTCTCCGCTGGCTGACCAGCTGCATTGATTTCCTTTATTCTTGATTTCTTTGGAAACATGTCTATAGATATGAGGCACAATTAACTGCTGTGTTAAATGCTTGAGCTCATTTGTCCTATACAGGCTCTGTGCGGAGGCAAACGGTCCTCCTGGTCTCTGTGAATCGTCCCTCGTCAGCAGTTTGATCCAAAGCTCAATTTCATTAAGCTCCGGAGGTTACACAGGCCATGCATGACAATCATCATTAGTCTTTCCAACATTTGCTTTCTGTCTTTGACAGTGGCTCTCCACCATGTCAGCCTTTTACTGTGTGGTGGTTGGTGGTGTTACCATGGCACCAAGTGTGCATCGTTTCACTGGAGCCATCAGTTAATTTCTTTAATTATACATTTTTGTTTATGTATACACTTTTTGTGTGGCTGGCTATGTTTCTGTGTCTTCTCCCTGTATATATATCTGAGCTCTTCATTTCACACTTCATAAAAACAATGGGTCAGCTGATTAGACGATCGGGCTGTGCACACTACACGTTTTATCACCTTTAAGGTTGAAGGTGGGGAACTTGTCAGCAAACATCATTTAGAGTGATTAATGTGAACTACTTTGCACCCCAAACACGCAACACTGACATATTATTATTAGTTCACAAAATCGATGTACGAAGAGTTGCCTCTTTACACATCCGGCAGACAATATATTAACATTAGCATTGGAGCTACGGTGTATTTGCATTGATTTGAAGTGATGTTTTTGTCCACCTGATAAATGTAAGTCCCACATTTCTTCTCCTTTTAGCTTCATTTTTGGTGTTTACCAAGAAAGAAAAGTATCTTTCTTTAGCTGCTTAATGATCATCATTAACTTGTCTGTTGTTGTGCTGTTGAGCAGGTAGTGTACAGCAGGTTTAAAGAGCACTTTTTTTTACTGCAAACAACAGCCTGCTGCTGCTGCTGATAGCATGTCATGCTGGGAATGAGGTAGATGAACGCAGAGAGAGTGAACTGAATCAGTTAACGGTCCGGTGTGTAAGATTTAGGTGGCTATATTTTCATATATCATATGCATAACTATATTTTCATTAGTGTATAATCACCTGAAAATCTTTTTGTTTTTATTGTTTTAAAATGATCGGCAGTGACAGCAGATCCTCTTCCATGGAGTCCACCATGTTTAAACAGGCAAACTCCACAGGGTCTTTCACTTTTCACCACTGTCATTTCGCTGTCACGCTAGGACGGAGAGGGTGAGGCGAGGAGATTGTAATGCAATTACACCACTTAATGCTACTAAATCCTACACGCTGCTCCTTTAAGTTGTGGGCCTGAAAATCAACACGATAAACGGAAATGTGCTAAAACACTGCCAAAACTGTCAGGTGATAATTCTCTGTGGGTTCATCACTAATAATCACTAAGTGACTCTTTTCACATCACACACATAGTCATCTTTCCACTGTTAATATAGCAATATTGATGATTGCAGAGTTAGTTATACATTTTGTTTCCAGCAGAATCGATAATGTGTTGAGGTAGAGACAAAAGAACAAAGCAGTGGCTGCAGGAAATCTGTATCTACCCTGCACCTGTGTTACTGGAAATAAAACCTGACTGTATAGAGAGTATTCCCAATTTATGGTATGAAATAACAAAGCTTTCAAACCTGGTGTAACACCCTGAAATCCCATTTGTGCACTGCAGTGTTTCAGAACTTTCCCTAATATGGCTTACACACTTAGTGTGACTAAGTTTCTTAAAAACTGTGTTTATTTGTAAAATCATTTCACAAAATCATTAATTTAATTAAAATAGACCCTCCAAGGCTGTGTTGAAATCACTCCAGAATAAAAGCGCTCCGGGCAAAAGTTAATGATTTTTCTTCTGTAAAAATTGCTATCATCCTTATTGAAATCACATTTCTGCTGCTCACACATTTCCATTGTTATCTTCCTGGGGATGCAAACACGTTTCATCTTTGTCTCAGCATTCAAGCATGTAATTAGAGGATCATGGTGTAATAACATTTGCCAAACTGAAATGAGCAGCTGATTTGCTGTTTTGATGGAAAAGAAAAGAACTATTTGAATGACATATTTGTAGATATATTGCCCAGCTTTAATGGTACTATATGTAAGAACTGAGGCGACTTTCCACCTGTCAAATTTACACCGGCTCTAACTCCAGGGACGACAAAGACATGGAGGTCAGACAGGGACAGGAGAGGCATCAAGCTTGAGAGGAGCAAGAGGAATCTAACTCGATGAATTAAGGATTGATTTTGACCAAACCAGAGTTGGTGATTGTTGGAACAGTGCAAAAACTAAACTAAGATGGTTTTGGATCTAACATGTTGCACCTTTAAGACAGCTCAGTGATCCTGGAGACAGTCAGGGAATGACACTAACCAGCCTCTTTCATGTCAAATCCCAAGCTGAGCCCCAGCGGCCTCATTAGAGGAGGAGCAGAGTTTTGACTGAGTACAGGGAAAAGCTCCTTCAAGGGCCAGTAAGAATGTTCAGCACCAAATGAAATACTGGCAGCAATTAGATGCACATCAGAAAGGCACACGGCACCGGCAGAGACAGAGGAAGATGAAAAAGAACAAAAGCCATACCCAACATTACTGTCTGGTTAGTGGAGAGATGTACTGATTATGTGATCAGCTGATTAGTAGACACAAAAATCAATAAAAAGTTTGATTACACATTAAGTATATGTATATCTATATGAAGTATAAATGCCACAATTCAGTTGGCTCTACCATCTCAACTGTGAATATTGTGAATATATTTCTTAATATATATTAAACAATTATTTAACTGAGAGAATAATTGATCAATAATTAAAATAATTATTAATTGGAGCCTTATTGGGTCAGTGTTTAGTTTGTCCATTCTGAGCTACTGTAGAAACATGTGGTTCAACATGGCCGACTCCGTGGAAGAGGACCCGCAGCATCTGTAAATATAAAAGACTCATTCAAAGAAAACAAAACAATTCTTACTTTCATGTGATTGTGAGATGACATTAACTTTTGGGCTCTGTTAATAATATTATATAACTGAAAAGTGTCAAGAGACAACCTCTGTGGTGATGTGGTGCTATAAATAAATTAATTAATGAGAGCATAGTTATGCATATCATATTGCATTTCTGCCACATTCTGTAGCCTCTAAATCTTAGACAGTGGATCTATAAGTTACCGCTCACCAAACACACATAAAAATAGAGCTGCAGTTAACGATAATTCTCAATATTTATGAAATAATTTTGAATATTTTGATTCATCAATTCAGTGTTTTTCCTGCAGAACTGACAGAAAAGAATAAAACATTACAGTTTTTTCAGATTCCTTCTTCAACCCACCATCAGTCCAACATATTTAGTTTAATATAAATGCAGCTAATTAGCATTTAAAACAATTAACCATCAATTAATTAAAATTAATATTTTAGTTTCATATAGAAATATTCCCTTTTGTTGGCTTTGTACTGTATTTTACATTGACAGTAATACATTTGATTGATCTATTCAGTGAATTTAAGCTTGAATGGACTGACCAAATGAAAATAATTTACATACATATAGTATCCCTTCCCAGCCTTGAGAATTTTAGACAAAAATCTATGAAGTTCTGTAATATTTAAAGCTTGAATAAATAAAGCTGATTTGTTGGATATCAGGGAAATATTCCTCATATATTACACCAGAGTTTCTCAACCATGAGTTCGGGCTCGTTACTTGATATGCAGCATGTCACACAGCTCGCCCTCTCAGAGAATTTCCAGACCTAAAATCAAGGCCACAGAAAGGCAGAGGAGTCCTGTGTTACCCTGTAATTCAAAATGACCAAACAAATGCAAATCTGGAAGACACAGACGGTCAGAGGAAGAAGCATTTGCAATCAGAGATGTCACTCTGGTGGACGGGCGGCTTCTTTAGCAAAGGGAGACATCTTGTGGCCTGCCTCTAAATGAAACTAACCTTTTACTGCCTTGAAAAGTAACACAGCCACTCTGTATGCAGCTCAAGTAAAGCAAGGGAAGCAAGAATGGATTTTTTAGCTAAGGGGGGAGCTTGTACTTTGAAATGCTTCATATAAAATGCATCAAAAGGGAAAACATTGGCATGTACTTTATGAAAAAAATCCAAAGCTGGTTTGGTGGAGACTGTAAATTTTATTGGTCGTAAATCATTTTGTTTTTCTTGTTGCATTCTTAAATCGCTGTAGCAGGTATTTTCAGCTTCAGTGAAGGTAAATGCAGCTTATATGAAATGTACAATAACTGTAAACATCTCTGACGCAGCACATATACACCCCAGCCTGGCAGACCAGGTGGAGGGCAGATGCAGTCTGTATCAATGAAAAACAGATGCCGCTGGCCTGTCATCTTGTTTGCCTTGTTGCATTCGTGGCAGAATCCAACTTTAAAAAAAAAAAAAAAAAAAAACATTAGTCCACTGTCACTCAAGCTTTCAGTTTACAGCCCCGCAGTCACACTTTGATAAACTCACCCCTCAAATTTGCTGCTTTCATTTGCGAGGATAATCTTGTGATTTTTTTTTTTTTTTTTTTTGTGCATGTTCTCATCTTGTTTGGTCAGCTGGAGGCTTTTGGTATCCGTTCCTGAATCCATTTTGCCCGCTTGCCCAGAAATTAAGCCAAGTAAGCGTTTGCCAGAGGCCTAAAAGTGCCATCGAGTAACAGCATCCCATCAGGAATTTCCCGTGTCAGGTGAATATATTATAAATTCAAATCATACCCCTAAACATCTGCAAGGCTGCACAGACTATCTCTCCATCTGACTTTCAAAGAAATGTTATTACAGAATCTAAATGTAAAGGATTTTTTTTTAACATTTGATTTGATCATCAGTCATACTTCCGAAAAAATGATCTGTTGTTTCCAACAATCTGTCATACCTGGCTTCCCCTGCAGAATGACTCGCAGTGTCCAGGGGAATCTCAGTTTACTTGAAAGACGATAGCGATACAATACTTTAGGAGGTGCGAGGCTTGGCTTTTATTGGCTAAGAGAGCAGGATATAGATCCTAGAGGCCATTAGTGGAAACAAAAGCTATATATGGTCATGGAAGTAATCTAAGCTCAAACAGACATGTGATATGAAACCATGAGTCATTTTTTTTGGACTTGTAAAACATGCAAATCTGGACATACAAAGACCTAACGCATGCTTTTCTTTGGATATCAAATGATGCCAGAAGGCTGGTAATCTGCAACATAACATAATGGCAGTATTGGTTTTGGACGGAGCCATACAAGTGTCCAGTGTCTCCACCTAACAAGCTAATTAACTAAAGAGGTTTTGTCAACTGGCACCTCCAATGTCTGCCTCTGGTAGTATCTGCTCCCCAATGTGCAAGTCAGCAAAAAGCACCCCCCCCCCCCGTTATGAATTCCTTCACTATTCCTCTTCAGAGCCATTGATCAGACTGCCAATACTGCACTTACAGTAACAGTGGCTCCCACACTGGCCTTTACTGACACAGAGTAATGGAACAAACATATTAGGTATTTGCTTTTTGGCCTGTCATCCACGCTCATCGTCGCAGATTTGTTTATTTCATTGTTTGCACTGTGGAGCTTTATTTTATCTCTCCCCTCCATTTTCATGCTCCAGGCAGCACTATAATTTTGTGCTCCTTCACACACCTCTTCCCTTCATCTCTCCTAATGCTTCCAGTTGTGCATCGCGGCGCTGGCTCAGCTCCAAAGCAGGCTGAATCACAATGATGGTGTCAGTCCTCAGCTCAGTCCCAGTCCCACCTCAATCTAAGGACAGCACAGCTTCCTCTTCGTCGCTCTCTCTCTCCCTCTCTCTGCTGCTCTCTCTTTTGTTTCCACTTTGTCATTGCTCTCTCCTTCGATTCTTGCTTTTCTCCATCTCTCTTGTATAAGCTCCTACTTTTCTGTTTCCCACACTGCCTCCGTCTACAGCTGGACTCATTGTTTTTGAACAGGTCTGACACTCTAACACTGCCTTTTGTTTGACCTCCAAATCCAACTTCGCTCTCCAGACTGTACTGCAGTGGATGAACTAAAGCACCACATCCTGCTTCTGTTTTGGCAGACCCTGAACAAATCCCCAAACACCACAGACAGACCATAATGTAATATATATATGAAAAGGCTCCAGGTTTTGTTTCAACACAAGTGGATAACTCAACAGGAAGTTCAGTTTCAACACACGAGATCAACAGTAAAAAGATAAGTGTGTTAGAATCAAGACTCCGCATTGGCGCAAGCGAGCTTAAGGGCTAAGCTGGTTATCGATTGAAATGATATCACTCCAACATTCAGCATGCATCCTGCATATACACGCTGACAGATGATTTATTTAGTCAGCACCAATCTTCTGGGTTTAATCCACAGCAGTGAGTTGTGCTGTGTGTTGGGATGCTTACGCTTTTGAGTATTAATGAGGCAATCAATCACACACCAGTTCACAGACAGCGTGTGAGGCAACAAGATGGAGGCATGAGATTAATTTTAATAATAATTAAATAAATGCTCCACTAAGAAACTTATTTGGCCAGCCCGTAAATGTTTTTTTTTAATAAAACATTGAGAGAAATACAAAAATATATACATTTCATACACACGGAGGCTTGCAGAAGACGCAGACATCCTCAAGTGTAATATGAAGAAATGTTATTACCAGTTCACTCGCAGATTGATACAGGGACATTCAAGGCTATGTTTCTGTATATATTTATAGCACTGGGAAGAAAATTTTCAGCATGTACCATCTGCCAGCCTTTTAATATCTGAGACTTGTTCTCCTCCAGTGAATTACAGCATCCTCCTCCCCCCCCCAAAAAATATTTCATTACTTTATGCAGAGGGAATAATTGCACTTGGGGGCCCTGATATTTCCTCTCCAAGATTTCTCAATACCACTGCACCCATATCCAGCTCATTAGTTGAAACATCTGGTCTTTCCTGTCACAGAGTTTCTTCAGCCACTGTTTCTTTGTCTGACTTTGACACAAAAAACGCAGGCGGAGCACACCAACACACATGCGCGTGCACACGCATAAAAGAATGCCAAAAAAATAAGTATCATGCAGGAAATGTTAAAGAGGAATATATAATAGTGTATTTATTCTCTTTGTCTGCTGTTTTTGTGCCATATCAACACTCAGAAGTCAAATTTATGAGCGGAGGCATTTGAAGGATTCCGTGCATATATTTTCCACATACGGAGAGCTAATTGTCAGCTGTTGTCTTGACCTTGTGTGAGTCATCGTGTGGTGATGTTGCTGAAGTATATAATGGGTAATCTCAGTTACCATCACATCTCATCTTCTGTGGAGAGAACCTGCCTCTGAGCCTCCCACAGTAAGATCAGCAGGCCGAGGAAGGGGAATTCAGGCAGCTCCATGAATCTTTAATTAGTCCCCTCTATACTTAGGCCCTCGGAGCATCTCCAGTTTCTGACATTTAGCTGAAATTTGCCCTTTGTGCGTGGGGATGAGAAAGAGCCAAGGTCACCTGACTGACCGCAGCGATATCAAAATCTGCCTTTATAAGCTCGCGTGTGCCGTTTTGTTTTCGGAGCAGCGGCTCAAGCCTGGCGCGCCATTTTCATAGCAAGTCTGTCTGAAGCGTCGGGCTTGGTGTGGGTCAAAAAGACAAACCCCATCTTTCAAATCAAACCATTGTCTCTCACACAAAATAACAGCACTGCCACTGTAGAATTACTAAGTAATTAATATAAATCATTTGCCTCTGTTTCACTGCTGCTGGTTTGCAAAGAAATTGTGCAGCATGACAGGCCTATCTTGGTGCTAGGCTTTCATCACTCAAATCAATGGCCCATTTCATCGAAATACAATCCTTCCCCTGTCTCTGCAGCAGGACGATTAAGTTCCATTCAAATTCTGCTGACATGATTTTATCTCTGTGGTAGAGGCCTGAGAATTGAGGGGAAAAAAATGGGATTTCACAAAAAAAAACAAAAAAACAAAAGCACATCATTTAGGAGAGAAAATACTTTTTCGTTGCAAAAGCCATGCTGTTCTGTTTTGGTGACATTATGTGTTTTTGATTTTGTGAGATGAGAAAAAAAAAACAAAAACAAAATCACCCGAACATTTGGTGCCATTGCCACTAAGAAGATCATTCTTCTGAGGCGCTCACAAAGAAAACAATGACGTATGAAAAACTCTACTGGTCTTGAAAACAGCATATGTTTGCTTCATAATGCATGATGCATGATGTCAGCAGAGATTTGTTGAACCATATGGCACCTCGGCACTTTACATTTTTCTGAGGACACGTTAAACGAAGCAACTTACATTTCTCCTTCAAGAAAAACAACTATTAATAGTCGTCACGAAATGAAGAATTGGACATAGTATAAATATTGGCATCGCCATAAAAAGGCCAGGAAATATCTGTCTGCTTTTGATGCCAGTCCTTGTAAACAAAAACAAAGCATTACTTCATTAGTATTCCTCAGAAATCTTTACTGTCTTACACCCCCATACCTGTTGTTTTCCCTGGAGCTACTTAATCTTTCCACAAGCATGCAATTAATTATTTAAAAATGGAGGATTACGGGACCATTACTGAAAAAACAATTAAGAAATGACAACATAATTTGAATGAAAATGACGTCTCTTCCCTTAATGATATCTGGTTTGTATTTGTGCGTCTCATCATGACAATGCTCATTTTAGAGAGCAGATCTCTGCCGTAACGTCTTCCGGCGTTCATAAACATAAACATAAAATACTTAAGAGTGTTTCATTTGACCGTGGGCAGCATGAAGCATTTAAACTCTAGCATTATAATGACAACTCAATAGCTAACAGTTGTTGGCATTGTTGCCAAAGGCGTCTGCATATGTTCAAATCTGGCCTTTAATTAGATTTTCCTTCAGTACATAGTTTTACATTTTCTGACAAATATTTAGTTGAAATATTTATGGTAGTACTTCTTCGCTGTCTCACAGCTCACCACCTCAGAATCAATGTTTTTTTCCTCTGACGCAGTTTACACTTATTTCAACCGATGCGAACCCACAGGAGGAGCCATACTTACTGTAGTAAAGTTTTCTGCACCGCAGTCCTTGCCTCTATATTTGCAGTCAAGCAGCATCTCCTCTATGTTGTGGCTAGTCCTCTGCACAAACTCCAGCATGTTGAAGGTCTTGCTGGGGAAAAATTTACTGTTGTCTGTTGGCTGACCCAAAGCGGCCATGAAGTCATCAAAGTCCCCTTGTTCCACACCCAAGAGCCCAGCCATCCAGAAGATGTCATTTCTACGGATCTGGGATTTTCGAAAGCTGTTGTAGTTGCAGAGGGTGATGGCTGGGAAAAACATGGAAGGACTGTCCATTTCATCCAGGATGGTGACATGAGGGTACTGGTAGTATTCGATCACACGGTCAGCCACTTGGAGAAGGAAGATGGAAAGGGAGGAGCTGAATGCGGCGGCCCAAAGCAGCCGTCGGATTGTCACTCCACCAGGCAGGAAGATGTGGCTGAGGCCGTGGAGGGTACAGTTGGCCCCAAACACTGTAATGTCTGATGGTGGACGAGGTGCTTCCTCCTCTGGGGTTCCCATTGTCACCAAAGAGTTTTGGAGTTAAGCTCTGTGATTGCTGGATGTCGTCTTGCCGCAGTGGTGACCCGCTGAATACTGCTGCTAACAGGGAGGTTGACCTAAACTAAATGTAAAAGGGAGGCAGGATGAGACAGGGTCTAGTTTCTTCTTTGCACCCGCGGGAGGGGAAGGGGTTGGATATCTGAAGCAGGAAAGTAGCGATTGACTGTTATATCAACCAATCCTGAATGAGATCTTAGAGGGCACATTGAATTTAAGAGATCCAGTTTCATTTGGGAAGTAAGACCTGATCCCACAGCGGGTAGTGGTGGATGCATCAGACAGGGATACACCAGAGAAGCAAAGATGAAAACTGAAGCATATTCAATTTAGTGACCTTTAATGGACCTGAATTATTTCTTCTTTTATAATATTCACATATTCAGGGAGAGGTTTTGGACACACATCAACGCTATTGTGTGCAAAACACCTCGTAATGCCAACATCAACTTTATTGTTTTACCATCAGAATACCCCGATACTTGTGAAGCCGTGATAAATAACACAGTGACCCAGCCCAAACCCATTGGAGACATCACAAATGCGTGGTCACGAAGCTAAAAACAAGGCTGTTCTTAGTTCCTGAAAAGTTGACATTTCGCGGATACAAAATGTCAGCAATTCCCAATTAGCATCACATTTAGTTACAGCAGCACACACAAAGCTTGAGCTGCCATGTACAACCACAATAATCTATTGTTAGCCACTGGAAGCTACACTGGGGAAATGGTTTAGTGCTTTCCTTAATGAAACCTTAACGGACATTGTTGTGAAAGGCCAGAGTATTACTCATTCATAGTTCCAATTAAGCTTATTGCAGCTGTATTCAAACCTGGCACACTTCTTAATCACACACTCACATTTATAATCTTTAGGCTAGAACTTGTAGATTTCCGGTAACGATTAGACAGCGACATAAGTCACTCTGGAGGGTCAAAGGCGGCATTCATCTTCCGTACACATTCTCAGTAACTACTTTAAAACCATTAAAAGGATCAAAAAACACATTAAGGTGTAGTCAATACAACCACAGCTGATCCCTTAAGTTTGCAGCGCACATCATCTTCTATCTTGCTGCAGCCTCCCTATCATGTGTTTTGTAACAGCATCAATTATTAATGCGTTCTCCTGCATACATTTCAACTCATGGACAGAGGTGTATATTCGCAGAATGCAGGCCTGAGGTTATTTCAGTACATCCTGATGAGCATCTGTCTCGACTGATATTGATTTTCTCAGAGCAGCATTCATTTAAAATTAAGTATAAAAGTTAACTGATGTTGGGGAGCAAAGCAAACACTTCAGCCACACCTCAAACCTCCTGCCAGGCCTATTTCAAATATACATGATTAACCCATTCTCTCCTGTTTATCTTAGCTTTCTTTGTCCACCCATCCATCTATTATGTACACCTCTTCCCTCTTAAATATATCCCCTTATCTAACCTTCTGCACATCCCATTCCTCCTCTCATCCCCCTCCGTCCTCCTTAATTCAAATCTGTGCACACCTCTCTCTCATTCTGACTTCTTTAGTTACCCTCTGAGGCTTCCGAATGTGTATTTTATTGATTACAGATTTCCTCGAGTTGTGTTATGTTACATTTGTTACATTCGATCCTTAACAATGCTGTGAATGACAAACGTGGAAACACTGACAATATGAAAGAGGTCGCTTGTAGTGATGAACCTGCAGAGAATCATCCGCCGAATATGCAGCTCCATTCTTTACTGAGCTTTATAGAGAGTTCCAGTTCATTGTTCAGCTGTCAGACTTGCAACTTTACTGTTGCGGTTCACTCTCACCCCCCTCATGGCATTATTTTCAGCTGCAGAAGGCAGCTGGTAAGCATAGCGGAGCAGCTAAAAAGCAAGATACAGTATTTCCCTCAGGAGACCAACAAACAGGGCTAAAAAGGAGTGAACGGTGGACTTACATTCATTAGGTGAATAATAATGTATCTCCATAAAGTAACTGCTGGATGTGTACATAAGCAATTGTTTGCTAACAAGTTCACCATATCACCCTACAAGTTGATGATAGGGGGAACAAAAAAAACATGCAAACCAACCTTTTAGCTCTAACTGAAATATCTGGCTTTTAAACTGCTTAAGACTTCTTTGTGTTCAACAACTAACTGCTAACTTTGTCTTTCTATCATTTGGTGCTGTGCAGGTAGAGTAGAGTACAGTGGAGTGAAACTGAATTGAATAATAATAAACTGCTGGGCATTAAAACCAAAACAATAAGCTGAAAGATGCTAAAATGCTCCAGAGAGCAGAGCGAAACCGCAAGTTGATCATATTCTGTTGGTTACTCACTACAACCTCCTCTTTCACGTTACATGTAGTCTTTTCATCCATTGTTAATGTTAAAATATTGATCGGAGCGGCTTCGACAGCTCTAACATTACCAGAGCGATGGTCATTGTGTGTCTGCAGTAAACACTGACTCAGCCCTCACTCAATCACTTAATTCATGCCACATGAAGAGTAGGTCACACCGTAAAAATACTACATACCCGCCACTTGTATTGTCGTGTGACAGGCTTTTATTTTGCTGACTAAAAAAAAAAAAAGGCACTCCACTGTCATGGCTTCAATATATTCTGACTTTGTATACAAAGTGACAATCAAGGGACATGTTTTTCATTGAGTAAGGCCAGTGGTTTAATGAGGAAATAATGACAATGTTCAAACAAGCAATATCCCACAATGCTTATAAATCTTCTTGGATCTGCAACAAAAACTACTAATCGCTTGTTCCTTGGCTAATGTCCTACTGTAACTTTCCACCAAATGCCGTTAAAATCTGTTTACTATTTGAGATAACCTAATACACAAGACGAGCAGGACAGAAAATGTGGACTAAGCTCCTTGGTAATGGTAGTAACTTCAAGAGCAAGTTCAGAAAATACAAATATTACGCCACAGCTGCAGTATACTTCAGCTGAGCGTTTAGGTGCAGCCGGGGAAGAACACAAAGCCAGATAAATCTAAAATCTGACTTTCAAGATAGGAAATTCAAACCTTTCCCTCAGCGGATACGTCAAGACGATGAGAAAATTCATTTGGGGAATGTTCAGCAAAGACATCCAAACAACAAAAGTTAAAAAATAAAAAAGACAAAGCAACAGACAGACAGAGCAACTTAACAAACGTGCGGCTTCAAACTTTGATGTGGAGGCACTGTAGTAGTAGTTCTCTTTGTTTAAGTGTAAGTAAATTAATTCAAAAGCTCTTCACTATGCTCACAGTTAACTGAGCATCAATGCCCTGTGAGTACAATTCTCTGTCACCGGTGGGTAAAATTGAGTAATCTTTCTTCAACTACAGCAAATGGAAAAGTGGTCAAAGCACATTTCTGTAATTAATAGGTGCACTCTGAGCGAAGTGCAAGCCACTACTCAATCAATACACCGTGGAGTTTTTCCAGATGCTTTAAGTTAGGTGTACTGTTTAATGCACTGCCGTAACAAATCAGCAATCCAGTGCATCATGGCTTCTCTGTGGCCTGAAAACACTTTTCTACACTCTACAGTGAGAAGAAGCAGAGGCTGCATTCACACGTGTCTAGATTACTGATATCTACAGAGACTAAGTGCTCTTTCTCATCAGCCACTTTGTATCCTGACTGTGTGGAGAATGTCAGAGTTAGTCTGCTGGATCTGACGGCAGACATGTTACGAAAAGCTACAAGAATGTCATTTTCATAATCCTGAAAGGTCATTTAAATACTGAGTAAAGGGTTTCAACCTGTCCCTCCGCTCCTCAAATTCTAATTACCTTCCCCTCATCTCTGGACAACCAGAGTGCGTCTCAACAGCCACCCCGGCTGACAAGGAGGTTGCTCTTGGCTATTTTCCAGATTTTTTTTTTTTTTTTTGAGATATGAAAACTGCTTGGCCTCCTCAGCAGGAAGGTCAGAGGTCAAGAGCAGAGGCTGCAGCTGGGAGGGATATCCTGATGTCCTGTGCAAGGACACTTCAAGTTACAGATGCTTCCTCCCCAATGCACAGTCCTAATTTCTTTCTCCACATGTAGAGAGTGGTCTTTCATGTACTTCCAAAATCAAAACAGAGAGAAGGAGCCAAGTCCTAAAGTGCTGAGCTGATATGTTAATGTAACGACACATTTCACATCAATAAGCCTCCCTGAGATAATGATGACTCATTAAAATGCAGGGACAGAGCAGGATGCTGGGATTCACTTCAAAACTCTTCAGTCTTGAGCTTCAAGGTTCACCCAAGAATTAATTTCTTAAACCACCCAAAGGTGACAAATGCTAAATAAATAATAACTGTCATCATTAAAGTTCAATTTTGACCTTGGACTTATTTTAACAAGTAAAAGAAAAACAGCATTGCATTAATCTGAGCAAACTCCATCTGCTGAGAAAATGGGAGTGAAATTATTGTTTTCATTATAGATTAATCTGCTATCTCCTCAATTAAGTCACACATAAATTAATATTTTTATCATAGAACAAGGCAGGGAGGCATTTTTACATTTTTGTTTTGTCTGACAAACCAAAGATATTTAATTTTCCATCATAGAAGGTCAAAACACCAACAGATACTCAAAGATACGAGGCAGGGTTTTAAAATGACTGATTTAGTTCTAAACTCCAGATAAACTGGTACACTGACTTTTAATCCAAGATAGAAATGTTTTGGATTTCCTCTGACTTTCAACTTCATGTTTGTGCCAAAAATGTGACTGCAAATGCAAATGACTTCTACCAACAAACTCTCTTTAAAAGCATCATGAAATACATGATCACTGATCAACACATTTTAATACCAGCACAGTATCTGCTGCTATCCGTCCTCTCCTCCACATTCACTTCATAAAAGCAGATTTTTAAAAAACCAATAATCAGAATCTGGGACTTCACTGAATATAGACTGCAGCTGGTTTCTCTTATGGTAAGCAGGAAATGGGCAACGGATAATGAGGAAATTCAATATTGCAGTATTGACCCTCACACATGAGAATCCTTGATGAACTGGGTCATCATAATAGCAAAGGGAGGATGCGTTAGGCGTTGTTTGCCCAGCAGTGGTGTATATTGTTTAGCTTCACAAGGAGTATGGTCTATAACTTTGTCAGAATCCCTCCCCAGTTTGATTTAATGACTAACTCCATGCTGACAGTTATTCATCAGGCACAAGCAGAGGACTTCGTACAGCTGCCAAAGTAATCACATGGAATATAAAAAAAGCAAAAACGCTTTACTGTGGGTACTTCAAAGGACCTTTCAAAAATTCATTTCTGTCCATCTAAGACAGCAATTAGCTGTAAGTACAGTTAAGGGGAATAAAAGGTGAGTTTCCCCCCATCCATTTAGGAAAGGAAAGTTTGGAAGCAACACTGCTGAGAAGAAAATCTGACATTCACATATCATCCGTGTCCTCGCACACTGCGGAGACCGTGAACCTTTAGAGAGAGAACTTTTGAGAAATGTATTTTAATTTTAATTTCACAGGTTTGTCTCGGTGTCGGGGAACATTGCCGAAGCACCTTGTCCACAATGGAACCGATATTATATGATTTTAGACCACTTAGTCAATGTCAAATATTATAGGTGCCAAAAATAGAGACAAGTTGGCTGAGGCTCTAATCTGTGATGTCATTAGGAGACAAACCTTTACGTCTGAGGAATGACCGATCACTCCACCTTGGAGATGGTGGAAGAATAACCCTGGTAATTCTCAAGGGAGGCACTTTAACGCTCTGACTACTGAAGATGGAACATAAATGAAACGTCTACCTTAAAATTGAATTAATGGTTACTGTTACCAGTACCTTGGATGATCTTTGACTTGTGATAATGATCACTTTTCTCCTGGGCTATCCAGATAATAGAGGCTCTGATTTTACTGACTTAGTAGAATTTGTATTATACCGTCTTGTTGGAGCGTTTATTCCCAAATCAATGTTGTTGCCATTTAGTATGAACCGAAGCAAGTCTGCAGAAAATCAGAACGTCAGTGACCAAAGTTCACCTGCTCACATAACAGAAAAAAATCATACTTGAGTGTCTGTATTGTCTCCAGGTTTGATAGAAATGTCTATATGACAGGAATCATTGAGTCCAAGTGTACTTCTTGCCTTATAAATGATAAAAGATAATGTCCCCCGAAAATCAACATTTCAGCAGACTGAATCAAGGCCCCAATGCTTCATTCAACCTGTGAGGGCTCATTTTACAATAATGAACACCTCTCTCGATATATGATTACAGTTATCAAGACGACACCACCACACAGCAAAATGGCTCTCTGAAGGTTAACCTACTGCTTACAATATATTGCTTACAATAATAAACCTTATGCATTAAAGTGAACTCCCAGAATTCCACTGACATCGCGCCTATAAACTGTAAAGAGTGCAATCTTGCACGCAACATTATTTCTGACTTGACTCTGAACATAAACACTTTGAGGTGCAGACCAGTCTAAGCTTCAATGCTCACACACTTTAAGATGAATATGGTAAAGTATATTTTTAAAAAGTTGGTTGTGATACTGAATGTTTTTATAGTTATGGCCAGTTATAACATTTCTGTATGCACTGAGAGTAAGAAATGTATTTTGTGAAAAGTATTTCAGAAACATGATGCTAATGTTTTGTGAACTGACCGTATTACCTGTGGTGATGAATATATCACAAGACTGATCGATGGACTGTAGAAACAATCTCAGATTTATGAAGTAAAGATGTTTTAAATTTTATGGACTTCATGGCAGCTTTATGAGGGCTGCACATTATTCTGACACCCCAACAGTCCAAAACATCTCCCACTGGACAGAAAGCTGATTTGTCCAGCAGTCTGTTGTCCTGAAAACAAACATCCACTGCTCCAAAGGCCATTTTTTCCCCCAAAAGTTACACACTCTACCGGGAGTTTTGGACATCCAGGAAAGGAAAAAGGTTTGGTTAAGTTTAGGGCATGAACACTAGTTGGTTAGGTTTAGGAAAAGATAAAATGTAGGTAAAATTAGTATGTGTGTATTAGTAAGTGTGAGGAATGACCGACCACTCCAACTCCATCACTCACATCAATTTGTTACATACATACGCTGATGATACCAGAGTATTTATTTCTGTATTTGGTCCAATTGGACATTTTCAGACTATTGGGGTTTTGTAATAATGAGCCATTGGAACAAATGCACAGCACTGACTTTATATAATGAGAAGCAAAGAAACTTAAATTAATGACTCCAGCTTTCAGAGTTAACAGTAAAAACAAAGTTTCCAACCTCTTTTGGCTGAAGAAGTACACCCAATCAACACCAGAATATTTTCATGTCTAGTCTTCATCTGCTGTTGGAGGCCGCGGAGCTAAAACTAGAAAGTGATTCAAAAGAGCTTTTTACATAAAACTCTTCCTTGCCCTGCTTAAAAATAGTCATGAATCAATGAAGTGTTTGTTGATTGATGGAATCCATTAGATCTTTTATCGCTAATCATCACAGCTAAGTAGTCTGATCCCTTTAGTCAATATGAGGAGTTTTAGAGGAATGCTGATATGATTAAATAGACTAGAGTATTTAAGCAGCTCTACAGTATAATGTCCTTCCTGCTTGCCCTGACTTTGCAGCGCTGTACAAAGTCAGCTAACTGGATTAACAATGACAGTCGAAAAGAGGCACTGGACAGTTCTTGTCGATAAAGAATTACTCCTTCTTCTCATTTATGCCTGGGTGTAAAGTTTGGACACCAGCTTGCTTCCGATCCACTCCCACGGCCATTAATTACGGAGGCTATAAATTGCTTCGGACCAATTAATATACAACTAGAGGGAGCCTGATTGTTTTGATAGCTGTCTGAAAGACGTTTGGAAAATGAAACTGAGGAGGAAGGCAGAATAACTGTGTGACAGCCCTGTAGTGCTGCCTGGTCCTGTCTGCTGTCTCCCTCAGGGAGATTGGCATGAAGTCCATCAGAGGAATGGCTGACACCTGTGCTGGCTGGATCCTCAGCTTTATAAGCTGGAGAGGCAGTCAGTCACTGTCTTGCTCCCCTGGTATTTGGTTTGTTGTTTTGGTTATAGGTTTAGACATGTGTTTACTTATACATTGCAAACCATTCCCCACTGTATTAGTCCTTACAGAAAGCAGGTAAACAACTAAGTTATTTTCTCCTGCTGAATAAAAACGGGACGAAGACATTTCTTTTTGGCAACAAGGAGGAACAACTTAAAAGTTAATCCTCACCTTGATCCAGGCTATAAAGACTAAAGGCCACGTTAGACATCTTGATGTTTTAATGGATGTCAGCTTCCAGGCCGCTGCCCACCGAGGCAATACGTAAATCATTCTTTATATATAAAATATATAGTGTTGTCCATACAAGATGTGGAGAACCTGACTGATGCTCTGCTTTAGGATGAATACTTATTACTGCTACAGATTAATACAGACGTATAAATACATTTTTAATCCTTGCTTGTAGTTAGTTACAGAATACATTTTAAAGTGTTACTGAGTGTTAGAAATCTTCTAATGGCCCAAAAATAATATTTACAACATTTCCGATGTGCATGAATATAAATAGGTAAGACAGTAAAGTTCTGATGAACTTATTTACATATTTGAGATTATCTTTGTGTTTGGTTTAATAAACCTTATGTGTGGTCTTCTCCTCTGAGCCGAGCTGCGATAAGAACGTTGTGTGTGTGAGAGAAACACACCCAAACCAATTACCTTCTTTCTGTACATCTGACAGGGAACCTTAAACATAAAGTCGTCTCGGGAATCAATGGCATTAAAGTCTGTATTTGTACTGATTGCAAGGCTCTTTCCCTATTACGTCTGATCGTTTGGTGTGGCAGAGAACTGTCACTGGGCTGCAAGCTTGAGTTAACTAATCAGGCTATCTTCGGACTG
The DNA here is from genome assembly GCA_028641955.1 of Protonibea diacanthus. Classification (NCBI taxonomy): domain Eukaryota; kingdom Metazoa; phylum Chordata; class Actinopteri; family Sciaenidae; genus Protonibea; species Protonibea diacanthus. The sequence goes on along the minus strand of CM053988.1, from coordinate 15,667,474 downwards.
TAATGGATGTGTATGAAGCATGAGGAATTCAATTAAATTGGGCAAGTAAACATTCACTCAGCTACAACCTGTGACATTAATCCATGAGAACACCCTGCAGAGCCCTACTTCCCTCATTCCCCTGGGATTAACTTAAATCTTTCTGATGGTTAACCGAGCAGGCCATAAGCAAGGACACCAAGGCTTATACATATGAAACATTTCATACACTTCAGCAATTAATCAATAGTTTCTGAAACTTGCTTTGGATATGTTACAAATTACGCATCGCAGAGACAACTGACCATTGTTCTGGAGGAATGAACAACAGTGCCTGACCTCTCTTGCTGTACTGTTGCTCGGTTATTACCTCCACTTCTTTACAGCTTTTTCTGACTTTCAACTCTCCAGACGATGTGTACAGAGCCTGTCTATGAAGCTATGTAAACTGTAGACTGTGAAGACCAACTTTTCATCTCAGCAGTGCAGAGGTGTTGCTTCCCTGGCTTCAGAGAAAAAAAAAAAAAAAAAAAAAAAAAAAACATGCTGGCGGTTGCTACAGGCCTATATGATTGTCTTTTTGGGAGGAGAGGCTTACATACAGTACCGTGGGCCCATTGTATCGAGTGTACGTCTATTCTCGGAGCAGATTTATTTATTTATTTATTTATTTCATTTTGTCTGGGCCCTTTAGCAGACAGCGAAGTGAGAAGCTTCCATTATCCTTTTCAGCTGCCTCCTTAACAAGCTCTCCTGTGTGCCTCAGAGCTATCTGCTGCGCATCTCCACCGTTCATCCACCAAACACTCACTACCGACACAGTCCCCACAAACTGTCTTACCCTGCAGGTAGTACAGTCTTCAAGACCTCATCCCCATGTCTCCAACAGAGACAGACTTTTAAATTCAAACAGTTGCATCGCCTGTATGACTGTGTTCTGACAGATCCTTAAGCCACGATGCCAAACGCTTGTTGATACAGCTGAAGATGCATTGAAAGGATTTGTGCTCCCCAAGGTTCAATGTTTGACATTTCTCGCAGTCAATTAAGTGATCTATTTGGTTGTGACAGCGAAATGAAATGTCAGTCAATACACTGACACAGTAGAAAAAAGTGTTTCAAGATTTTTTTTGTGTCCTGATTCAATTAATAGAGGCTGGCAGCAGGTGGCAATGTTTATTTAGCCAGCGATACAGTATTGTGCTATTGTGTCTGAAACAGTGATTTGTTTTATCCTTTGAATTTGTCATACAATGGTTATTGTTTTTTTTTTTTTTTTTTGCAGGTGAAATCTGCTTACGTCTTGTCAACTTTCCACAAGGACTTTGGAAAGCACCTTGTGCTTACTGTTTGTAGAAAGCTCTAATTAAAACTATTCTTATCATTATTATTAGTCACTGTTAGAGACTCATTCATCTAACAACATCTGTGTTTATTATTGAGGCTGCAGTCTGCAGTGGGTGTTGAACTGGACTGCGTTTTATTGAGAGTTGTCTGTCCTGCCCACGTCACTGACAAAAACGAGGGGGCATAACATGAGAAATACATTTCAAAACAACGCAGTGCAGCACAGCACCACCACTACCTACGACCTGGGTAATAAACATATAGCTGCATTAACACCCTTCAGGAGGATCATAAGCTCTTGTACTGGTCTGTATAGGTGTAGATAATAATGTGCAGGTTGTATACTTTGTCATCTGCAATCAGAAGCAGCATTTCATTTGCAAAGTAGCATTACACAATGGACTAAACTCTCCATACATCATGGATACAGCTGACCGATCAACGTACACTAATGAAAACAGAATAATACACACTTAACCCAGTAGCACTACTAACAGCTTACCAACTCAGACCTGGGAAACAAGAGACTAATAAAGTGATGAATATCATACCGGTAAATCCTAATAACAATTTGTGAGGCACACACACAGAAATGGTGTGTACTCCATCGCAGAGCAGCTACCGAGCGACAAATCATTCTGTTAGCGTAGACAAACAAGCTATTTATCTGTCCTAGTCCAGATCTGCTCCCGTCAGCAGAGGCGAGTCTCCAGATTAGGTCTCGAAGGAGACTTGCGAAGTCTGTGCTCTGTGAAATTTGATTTTTTTTTTTTTTTTATTCTCATGGATGTCACATTCAGTCGCTATCATTTCGGAATGACTCAAGCCGCCAAATTCAAACAAAAATGTATTCACATGAATGCACAGCTGAACATGAATAAATGATGGCCGTCATTCATCTTGCTGTGAGGCGTCCAAGACAGCTGATTTATCTAATATGACGTGAAATTTATCCCCTTGTAAAATCTAACATTTGCACCTAAGGGCAAAAAAAAAAAAAAAAAAAAAAAAAAACCCAATAAGTGCCTATAAGTAGTTAGACTAGTGGTTGCAGAAGGGTGCTCATACATTTCTGACACCTGAGAATTTCAATTTAATTTAAGTTCACTCGTGTGAGAGATTACAGTGAGTCTGGGTGCCTGTGAGAGCTGCTGGTACATGGCAGTAGAAGAGGACTTGGCTTTCCACCTATTACTCTCAAGCCTCCGTGACCAATAGCATACAGGAAGGCAAACACGTCTGTCCAACCATGATAAATGCTCTTAGGGAAAATCTGTTGGGTGACAGAAAAGCTGGTGACATGTGCTGCCATTTATCCTCATGAACACAGTCTATAATTTAAGGACAATCATTTTCCCCAGACACTGCGATCACATCTAGTGAACTGTGAGCGAAGAAAAAGAGCGGTTTTGATCTTGGTGATTATGTTAGCTACATCACTTCAAATACACGGTTTACTGGTGTAATCTCGGGACAATTATGCACATAATCATCGGTGTCTATAGAGTGTATAGATTCCTTTGTACACATGTACAATCAGTCAGAAGTTAGAGAAAGGCTGTTATTTTAGTGATCAATTGGTCTTTAGATTGCTTTGTCCCCTTGCACTAATAATGCAGCCGTGTGTCATCAGGGTGTGAGAAGAAAAAAACAAACACAAGATTAACTCTATTTCAATACGGACTGGTCCAATGATGGGCATGTTTTGATGGATGGGAGGGGGTGACTTTGGTTTCAGGGCTGCAGCTTTTTAATTTGTGAAGGATCATTAGCTGGAGAAGGCTTCTGCTTGTAGCTCTGGGGGGTGGGGGAATCAAATAGATGCAGCACAAAGAGGCACCTCTTCATCCATCTAGTTGCTGTTGTAGCTATCACAGCTGGTAAGAAGAGGATATTATTCATGCATTATAATGCAACACCACTGAAGACTGCAAGCTGTACATGGTGGGTCTTGGCATGAAAACTACCTTTCTGTGTGAATTATGTGGCTTTTGAAATACACAGGAATACCAAGTGAGCTTGAGTCAAGCACTATATATCCTGGACTTGTCATCCAATCCCCCTCCTACACACACAGCAATGCGTGTGGGCATGGAGTGTCAGGCTGGGGTCTCATTTACTGCCGCAGTCACTATGTAAAGGCAATTCATATATGCAAACAGTGTACACAACTGATTCAGATTTGCCCACAGAGTAAAAATAGATGTCCGCAACTTGTCTACTTTGCACCATTAACAGCACTACAGTGCAAATTTTGGCTTTATCATCAAGTTTCACCTGAAAAACAGAGTTCAGTCATGATACAATACAGGGCTAATGATGATCAATATGTCTTGTGATTTTGCAATCAACTGCTCTGCCAGCCACGGAGAAAAACCGACACTTAGGGCGCAAATACTGTAATTTTCATGCAGTGCTCATACCGCGAGGTGCTGTTTTCTGTGGTTAAGTAGGGGTTAAACAGGCTTTTTCCTTATGTTTTCTGTGTCTCGAAGTATAAACACTCTGCGGCATATGATGTGTTTTTTATCCTCGAGCCTACTCATATGTTGCCTTTTGATTCCCCCGCCACCACCACCACCACCACCACCACCACCACCACCGCCGCCACCACCCAAATCAATTGAAAGGAAACAATACAATCAAGTGCCTGAGGCAGACCACTCATTCTATTGAACACATGTCTAAGTCATGATTGCTCAAGGAGAGTATAATCATAGCACACCCAACATTTTCCTGTTTTCTTTGCTTTTTTAAAAAAAAAAAAAGGACAATGAAAAGAAAGAAATAATGACTAAACTCTTTCAAGTATCTTATTTAAGAAAGTATATCTTTGTGTCAGAGAATGAAGGACACCATTTTACCAACTGAAAAACAAGCGAATCATCTTTTCTTATGACTAATGTACAGTGACACATTTGGTCGTATTTGTAGATTTTTAAAGTGGTTGATATGTCATCAAACTAAACGGATAAAGCCGTATGTGCCATGAAAACACCCGGCGACCTTAATAATAACATAACGCAGAGAAAAACAAAGGTTAAGCTTATGCTGCTCTGTGTTTTTCTACACATCATTCTGACCAAATGCGATCACGTCGCGCATGACTGAACTCATTTACTGTATACCTCCCTTTCCAAAGAAAAGGGTGATGAGGCAGTTAGTTAATTAGCATGAGACATTCTTGTTATTAATTGTAAGGGAGGCATGCGCCCGTGTCGTGTAGTTTTGCCATCCTGCCATCAGCGCAAAGGCATCAGTAATAAAAACCAAGCCGGCTATTTATAGAAACACGTCGATGGGCAGGTCGGGTGATTTAAAGCAGCATAGTGCAGGGATCCTTGGAGAGGATTTACTACACTTTTTTCTACAGGATTTTCTCTGCAAATGGGAAGGGGAGGCTTCTGCTGTGTCAGTCAAATTAGATGTAAATTGAAAATATGATGGCAAAGAATAAAAGCACTTAAGTGAAAAGATGAATGGATGAGTAGTAATCTTTAATGGTTTCGGCCTCAGTGACTACTTTTTAATGGTATGCCGTGCTACATATGAATAGAGACGCACTTTAAAGAGAAAGTACCTAAGCAGTCAACATGAAGACTGCTGTTTCTAAATGAGATAGAATACATTATACTGTTTTCATTAATAAAAAGCACAACTGTTGCATCGTTGGACCACCTCAGTGGGTTGAGGATGTGTCTCATGATGAGTTAAATATGTTCATACTTTCCACACTGCAATGAGACGAAACACTTTGTGGATATAAACAATTTAAAGTCTTTTCAGGAATCCTTTGGTCTATGACCAATTAATTCTTACAACAAGGTAAATTAGATATTCATGAGGAGGAAATGTTCCCCCTTGTCGATAACACTTCCATCGTTAAGTGATTATGCAAAATTCATGATTCATTAAATTGACAGCGCAATTTTCATTGCTCTTTGTCTTTTCCACAAACTGCCAGTTCTCGCCTTTGCATCTCCTGAACTTATCAAGTTTAGGCTGTTATCTCTCATTTCTCCAGGCATCCGTATAATGAGCACCTAATCTTGTCATCATTAGCTTAATTATGGTTAACAGTGTGATCATCCTCACCTGAAAATGGATGGATTGTATCATGTCGGTAGATAACTTGTCACAATTGTGTAATTGCGTGATTCTAACAGTACAAAGTCCCACAAGACCAACAATTATTTTCTAGCTGTTGATTAAATATCCAACACACGGTATCCATCTCACATCATAGCTCCCACTTCCCCAGCATGTTTTATTTCACTGAATGGTAGGCTGCTGCAGATTTTTTGCACAGTTAGACAGACAGACACGCCAATGCTCAACCAATACCAGACGGCAGAACTGATCTCATCAAACTTAAAATGGAGAAACCGCAGACTAGTTTGACGTGCCGCAAATCACTGCCAGAGTGTGACGGGCAAATGAAAACAGCAGAAGAAATATGAGAGGAAATTAAAGCTGTTATCCTTCATGATTTTTTAAATTAACACGTCATTAAGGAGCAATCTGGCAACCAATCTTTGAGCTTGAACATGTCCTCTTCGCTCGAAGAAAATAAATAAATTAGGGCGCTCAACAACAACTGCAGGCAACTACGTGACGGTCGACTGCACACACTCGATGTCTGTCAGTACATAATACCTGTATTTCCAGCGTCTGTAGCAGTCAGGAAGAATGGAATAGTACTCTCTGCGCCATCATGGATTGATTTCAGTTTCTATATGAATTGATGGGGGATGTTACCAAGATTGGACTGAACGTGACAACTTCAGAGACGTGCAATCAAGTTTTCCACAGATTTTCTTTGGTCAAGAAATAGAATTGTCTGAAAAAGGGCAAAGAACATCATTCAGTCATTGCAATGAACAATACACTGGGGAAAATGAACTCATGGTTTATATTATATTATTTATGGATGATAAAGGAACTGTAATTTACTCTAAAAACATATATTTGTCGAGATGGTAGTCATAAAAAGAAATAAATCAGCAGAGTATTCTCCTGAACAGGAAAGATCCAAACTACTTGTTTGCAATCGTACCATAATAGGTTCGTAAGGTTGCGCCTGCCCTGGGTGAAAAGAAAGAAAGAACCAAAGAAGTCTTTTAAAACATCAAAATCATAACACGAGCAATATCACAAAGCGCTGGCTGCAGAGCCTTCTAATTTTTGCAGTTGCATCAGTGAAAAAACCCCCAACATTTATAGGGTTTATTTACCTATATGTCTACAGTAGTAACACATAACATAATAGTTATTATATTTGGGCAACATTCTTTTTCTCTCTCTGATATTTTTCTTGAATTTTAATCACGGTTCATAAAATGTATTTTTTGGCAGAGAAACATATAAAATAATTTTACAGAGTAGGTATCTACTGTATGAAAAAGGGGCATGTTGTGCAATCTTATCTCAAATAGCCTCTAGCCACATCTACAAGCCCTAATTCTACAGGGATGTTATTCTTGGTGTAATGTAGGATATTGCGGGAAGTCAGGGCAAGTTAGAAAAGGACTGATGCAGAATATATAACTAACAGAAAGACAAACATTACATTACAGGGCGTTAAATCCCTTAACTACTGAGTGCACATTCCCTTATCTCAGCTGTATCACACACCTAGAATTTTGTTGGACTCAGTGGTACCAGAAATGGGCGTCCAACGGGTTGGGCTCTAATTCAAAATTAAGAATGAGGGGACAATTTTTTTTCTTTCCTTAGAAATCATTCATAAACTCTACTCATTAATCCATTCCCCTACAAATAATTACTAAAGGACAGTTGTCTGGTTCTGCCTGGATATTCAGCCGACCATGTTGTGCAGCACTGTACGTCAGTTTCTGCCTGTGTACCTGGATAATGGCCGCCTGTTTGAAAGGCTTCATCAGAGAACTCTGTCTCGCTCTGGCACCTGATGCAGAGATATTTGGCTGCTTTCTCTCCCCTTTCTCCGGTCGTTATATCTCTTCATGCTCTTTTGTGGTGATGATGTTTATGTGTTTTAGAGGGTTTGTGATATTGCCACCATATCATCCAGACTTTTGAAACCACATTTGGCCTCAGAAGCATACTTTTTTTTTTTTCTTTTTTTTTTACTACCCTTTCTTCTGCCTGGCTTTATCTGTCTGTACGTTTCTCAGAGGGACTTTGATAGGTACATTCAATGCTGTCAAGGGCAGAAAGGTCAATACAAAAGGGAAAAATAATTAGTTTAAGAAAGACTCAAAAACGCTGGCTTAATTTATACAGTTCTGGTGTAAATCCACTTGATATAATCAACAAGAATCAGTTAATAAATCTGTAATAAATAAATACATAAATGTAGCTGCCAAACAATTCTGCTTTTTTTTCTTCCACTCCATACTACAAACACAAGAATTGTTTAAATCAAGCATTACAGGGGCAGAAGATGTGTTTTCTTCTGTCATCAGCGAAGCCGTCCTTGAGCTTTCATAATCAGCCCCAGAGCAGCTTCTATATCCTGAGGTTTCATCTCAGAACAGTTGTGATAATGTGGCCTTTGCATTGCTAATAAACACATACAAATTGAACACATATCGGTACGCACCTATGTAAATATATTCAGGAAAACACTATGGAAGGCACTGCTGTTATTTAAACCTCATTACAGTCATTATTTCAGCAGCACCAGTGAAATTGTTTTTTGAGCCCTTCCTAATTATGAGGCTGGTCTCGTCGTGTCTTGCCGACTCTCTCAGCATTCATGATTGAAGGTTCAGCAAAGAATGGAAGCACATTTTCTGATACAACCTAATATGGTGCATCCATTTGTTCCTCTGTATTGAGGGAAAGCAGTGGTTTAATCAGGTCTGGTGTAATTAAATGTTGAAATTTAACATTTAGTCTAAAAAAAAAAAAAAAAAAGGGATTTCATTTGTTTTTCTATAGGCTCGAACAGAACAAGACAAGGTTTCAGGTGTGTCTACAGAAAAGCCTGAAAAGTCCTGCTTCACTAGAGCGGAAATATTAAGCCAGGAAGTTCTTTTGCCTTCAATCCTTGCTGCAGACAGACATTTCTAAAAATTTTCCACTGCACCACACTCTGATTAAATGCAAAGCTTCAAACAAGCTGTTTAATGTAAAATGACAAATTCATGCTAAAAATTACCTGAAGGTCTACTAATGTCTGCAGCCCTGCTGGTTGGACAAAACCAGCAGGCACTTAAATGAGTTTAACCGGTGTCAACTAGCGAAGGTCAACTAACTGCACACCTCCCTACTTTCAAACTTTTCAATTTTTAAGGCTAAATGTTGATTTTATCTAATTACATGTACTTGATGAGTCAGTTGCAGCCATAGGTAAGACTAAAAGAGCTGTATCACTAGCACTGGATGACAGGTTTCATAATACTTTACAGCATGGTACAATAACAGATGGACAGGCTGGCTGTCTGTGATTGAAGTGGTTTAGTGCTGGATTAGAAGAAACATTTTGTAGATCCCCCCCACCACAGCGCAGACTTGAGGTCAGACTTAACGCAGTAAGTGTTAAGTCTGACCTCTCGGTTAGCAGACTATCGGTGTCACAAAGTGCAAAGCTGCTGGGCACCATCTGAAATCAGCACTGAAAAGAGAGTAACAGCGAAGCAATCATTTATAATGAATTCTTAATTACCAGCTGTACTGAGCTGTCAGTGGCCATGAGTTGCAGGGTTTATAATTATTGTACTATAGGTGTCTTGGTGATGTATGCATATGTCAATTTTAAAAAGCAATCTTAAGAACACAAAAGGTCGAAAAATTCACAATTACAATCAATGGTGTCTTGGTTTCCCCCAAAGAAGATAATCAGAGATACACGTGGGCTGTAATTACCAGTAGAGTGAAGATTTACAGGTGGCTATCATGATTTGTCAAATCATTACAACGTGTGACTAATATGGCAGTCCATGCAGAGCAGATTCAGAATCAGTCTACTTATTTTCTGGGCTGATGAGTGCTGAATCATATGCTGTGTATAAGGTAGTCTCTAAAGCTGTTGATCAGGTGTTTTGAGTTTAAATTATGCTGAGGGAAAAAATATCAGTGAGGAGGAGGATGACTCAACATACCTTCCAGGGTAGTGAATATGATGCGCAAATACAGGTCTTGCAAATGAAGACGATCATGAACATTCTGTATGATTATAAATTGGTATTTTTCACAGTGCCGTCACGGATATTCCACCTTTTTTAGAAGCAAACAAAATATGTTTCTCAATCTGCAGAAACTGCGACATCCCGGGCCAGATGCTCTGTCTTCATTTCTGCACTGCGCTGTCACATGTAATCAAATCAAATGGACAGCATTTGATTAAACAATATCCTTTTTATTGGTTTGTTTTCTTCTTCTCTATTTCTAAAATTTTGTTTATCATCTCTGTTTTTACTGCCCTGATGAGAGATGAATCAGTTAGTGTGATGGGCCATGAAGCTGGGTAGCTTCTACCAATACTAATACTTTGGTGCTGATTTCTGAACTACTTTAACTCCTTTCTTGGTCACTTTATTTTAAAAAGTTTAGGTTTTTACAAATACTTTCTTATAAAAATAAAATTCTAACATGGGAACAAGTCATTAGTTTTAAATAGTTCAGTTCAAAACAAAGTTGCTTGTGTTAAATTCCCACTTTTAATACACTTGAGACCTTTGGGTCTTACAGGGTGTGGACACAGCCGTTCCAATCTATTTCTGGCTGTTTTGAGCTGCTTTTTTTTTTCTCTTCAGAGTTTCAGATCTTCCCCCAATTAAAACAGTGTCAGTGAAAGAGCACATTTGAATCTCCAAGAGGAGTGTGTTGAATTTCCACAGGGCAGATCCAGAAATTGAAGAAGTTGTTTTAACAGTGCAAACATTACACTGCAAAAATCAGGAGTATGAAGCACTTATCACAGACGTTCAACTCTTACTTTGAAACATCACAACTTTAAAACTTAATCTTGCGAATCAGAGCTCCAGTTTTATGAACTGTGAGTGTGATTTTACCTCATGGAACTCTATAAAATGGTTGCAAACTCAATGGAAGAAGTCCACAGCCCTGATCTTCCATCTTATACAGGAAGAAACCCATCTGTAATACTGTTTTCCTTACCCTGAGGACGAAGGAGTTTGTATTAGTTACACTAAGTTAAACATTCACTGCTGAAAGCCATGGAGACCAACAAGGAGATTTTGCAATGTCACACCGATGTGCAGCTGTAAAAAGAAAACTAAAGTGGTCTAACAGTGCCTGGATTTTCTCGTATTCTGGGTGCACTTTCTGTTCAGCACTGATAGTGCTGCTATGGTACACATAAAGACGTAAAGCTCATCTGGAAATGCAAATGTAAACAAAGATTGGCCAAGTCTTCAAAATCGGCCTTGTGTAATGCCAAAGGAGCAGTTCTACACCGCATAAAAGATTACAGTCTTATTTTTCCGGGTTGTTCATGGTCACAATAGAGACTGAACTCTCGCAGTGAGGTTCAGACTTATTATAAGTCAATGAGCTCCTGAGTTAAAGATTTTCCAAGCGTTAAATGATCACTGAATAAAACCATCCACTCTGAAAATACCTTTCTCTGCTATGAATTTCATGCTGGAATATTTGATTTCCAGTATCACTGCTGGAAACATATATCTTTTGAAGCATATTCAAAGGTAGGAACCACACTTTGACCTTGAAAACATAAACTCTTCAACCAAGAGGAAACATTTTTCTTTGACATAATGTTTCCATAAAAGCTGTATTCCTGTAAGAGACGACCTTGCGGTAAAGGGCCCGTAACATGCATTGATGTAAAGCCTCGAGTCAGTCAGGGTGACTGTTTCTGCTTAAAATGAGGAGATGTAGCTGCTAGAGTAGACAGACGTCAGTAAGGCATGAAATGAGCTATCCCTACGGAGGCGTCTCTACCCCAGTGTACAGCAGGTACCTCTATTTCTCTCTGCACGACACCAGCCTGCTGTGCAGCTTACTTGCACTAACCTGCACATATCAGCAAAGCTGCTCTGATGTTCATTATAATTCAAGAAGAACAATAATCATATTCCCAGGGTTGGTGTTCGATAGTATTGGGTATTGATCAAATCGAATCCAATCATGGAATCACTTAAAAATCTAATTTGGTTCAGCTGTGATTACTGATAATGAGATGAGCAGCAATAGATATGATATATATTTTGAACTAAAATAGCAGGTGTAGCCTACCTACTTTTAAATGTATTTTTTACTCCAAATACTTGAGATCCATATGCAGAAATATTCGGGTAATAATTTTAAAGTATGGACACGGTATGGTTTGAGAGTTTAAAAGTCATATTCTTCTGAAATATATGTGACTTTCTAGAGAAATGTTGCCACTCTGTTGATCCTGTTGAACTACAAAAACACACAGTTCTCTTGTGGTTGTAGAGTGGTGTGAAAGTAATATTTGTTTTTCTTCCCAAAGCAATCCTTAGCGGAGCACAGATCACACTTCCATCCAAAAAAAAAAAATAAAAAAATCTACCAATGAATGCACGTTTAGGGTGTTTGAGTTGTTTGTTGAGTTATTACATGAGTGCCAGTCAAACCTCAATTGGTGAAATATAATGTAGAAAACACAATATGATATATGATTCACCTATAACCTCATCATTTCAGACAAGTCTGTCGTTCTTCAGTGGATATTTTAGTCACATGTATGTCATAATTTATTCGACAACCCTTTTCCCATTGCACTTTTACACATTTTTCTTTCATTGACACACAAATGTTTGTGCAACTTTTTTTTTTTTTTTTTTTACAATATATATATATTTTTCAATTCTAAGCATTCCCACTTTTTTATGCTCAAATTGAGAATGTGCATGAAAGCAGAGCCGATGGAAACCCATCTACCGGCTAGCAGAGAGCACTAACCAGACAACAACTATATTTAACTGTTCTATTTTAGCTGTTAAGGTTAATGAGCTAAAGTGGTTTTGGTTAATGTCTGTCATGTTTGTCATTTTTAACGGGTGAAAGCAACCGGTAGTGATGGCTCAAAATGAGAGGCGCCCTACCTAAATGTTTTTGATGTTGTATTCTTGGTGATTTGTTGGTGTCAGTCGGCAAATTTGGCTTTTTTGCTGACTGCAAACTGGATCCAAATTTAAACTGACTACAGGAATGCAAACCAACACCTAAACCTCCAATATTACATCCAAGAACATGACAAATCTAGGTGTGCAGCTTGTTGCAGGTAGTACTGATATCTTCATTCTTTGCACTCTGTCACTTTAACTTCCTTAAAGGTGAACTTAAATTCTAGTGGGGTATCATCAAAAAGACTAACCTGGGGTGTAAAACATTTCAGTAAATCCTGCCATTTCCCTAAAGCCAATCCACCAAAACAAGCCCCTCAAGTCATAATGAGGAGGAAAAATGTGATGGGAAACAACTGCGAAGCCACTGTGTGAGCGGGGAACATGGGCCAGCTGCTCACTAGATCAGCTTCAGCAGGGGTATCTCACTCCATCACCACCGCATCAGTGAACACATCACATAGAGGGAGAGAAGCTGCATCAATCAAACACCACACCACGGGGAACTCAAGCTTTCAGCCCCTTGGGGAAAACTTTGGAGACGGTGTCGACACACAACAAAATATCAACAAATGAGCCTTGGGTTAGAGCACATTTTGAGTGTAGGAATAAAAGATATCTACAGACTTCCTGCTGATACCGACGGGTGCATTTCCTTCCCGTGTTTAATCCATACTTAAACAGCCAGGTACATTCTGAAGGAGGAAAACAAAAATGTCCAGAGAGCGTAGGGATCAGAAGGAAGAGGGAGAATTGGAGAAGACGTACAATAAACAAGTATTGGTTTATTTCCAACAGGGGTCAGTGCACTGAATCAAGATTATTTGTGTGGATGTATCAGCAACAAATGGCTGATGAGGAAATAATTTTGATATGCAGAGATTACAGATACAGCTGCCTGGCCTTTCAGCACTAGGAATACAAAGGTTGGTTCAGCGGAGGAAGAAATGAAGCTGAAAACACACTAAATGTATCCGAAGCACCACAAAATTGGGTCACAAAAATATAATTGTGTAGGCTACTTGGATCTAGATGTCAAGGAGCTTGATAGAGTGCAGAAAATAAATACAAAATGTAAATGTTCTTCATCATACTAGAGAAGAAAGCAGAATGTACATGCACAGACATGGCGAAGAAGAGTCGAGGGCTACATGCCAAGTGAGGAGGATAGAATGAGATGTGAGCTGTATGTGTTTGTTCTGCAAAGGGCTGGAGGTAAATTATGAAGCTGAAATAATTAAGTCCAATCAAACAAGCAGGCTACACCATGCCTTTTTTCTGATGTTTGTACTGCTGCAGAGCAACGTCTCACTCCCAATTACTGCTCACCATTCTCCTTTTTAGTGTTGTCTCACATTGCAGGAGCATTTGTAGATCAAACATGTTAAAGAATATACGTTATTCATTATTCTTTGCCTGCCTTTAGTCTTTAAGTTTTACTTACATTTGAATTCAGTATAATGATACTGCAGCGTTTTCTTTTTTTTTTTCTTTTTCAAAAGAGGATGTAACAGACGTATTTGTGAACAACTCTATAAGCCTCTGAGGTGTTTTACTTGACAGCTGTTGACTGACAACTGCCAGCCAGAGTTGGTAGGAGACACTCTGTGGTACGCTACTGACTGCAGCTTGTCATGTATAGACTTCAAAAGTTAATACAAGCTGTTTTTGTCCCTTTTTGTGTTGGTTCTCAACCTGGGGAATAATTTTCAGGAGTTGCCAAAGGATTCTGGAGAATGAAATAACAGAGACAGGAAGCAGCTCTCAGCTTTGTCAACCATTTCAAAGGGTTTAAAGGTAAGGATGACTGTATAGATGATGATTTTTAACCTGAACCTTATTTTTTGTTTTTTGTTTTTGTGTCCAAGTGTCTTAGTAACAGTTGAAGAAAGCGGTCCAGTATTGAGTGAGAGCACTGCAGCCAGCAGCACCAAAACAGGCTACGACATAATCCTCGCAGCAAAATGTGCACTGTCAATATACATCCAATGAAAGTGCTTGTTTTTGCTACTGACAGCTCAGATTGTTGTGAGTGTCTGGAAATATTATGGAAAGAACCCTGCAGAGAAAAAGTAATGTTTTCTGTATCATTTGTTTGATCCGGTCAGTGAAATCTCATCTGTGGACTCCTCTGAGGGTAACAGCACCTCCTGAGCTTCACAGCCTTGAAGCAGCTGGTTCACCCTCCTCCGCCTGCCTCTCTCTCTCTCTCTCTTTCCCTCTTTAATAAATGAGATATCGATGGTGTCAGACTGATGGTGAATAGGCTTTTTTTTCCTACCAAAAATGTTTTGCGCTTGTCAGGGCGTACTTGGCTGAAAAAATATTTCAAAGCGGTTATATTATTGATAAAAGTTTGAGAATCACCTTTCAAGATTCGGGACGATCCAACGTGTTGTCAGGGGTTGCTTTGCACTCAGGAAGTTGAAGTTAGTTAGCCTAGCTTACTAACGGTAGAGCTAATTTCCTGCACACTGCCTGTGTGGTGAAATTCAAGTAACATAACAAATATTTTTTAGTATCCACCCACAGAGATATTACCAAAACCCCTTTCTGTTCTGAGTTTGCATGTTCTCCTAGTGTCTGCGTGGGTTCTGTCCGGATACTCGGACTTCCTCCCACAGTCTAAAGACAGGCAGGTTAACTGGTGACTCTGTGAGCACCCATAAGCATGAATATGAGTGTGAATAGTTTATCTCTATGTCAGCCCTGTGATGAGCCGGTGACCTGTCTGGGGTGTACTCCAACTCTTGCTGAATGTCAGGTGGGACTGGATCCAGACCCCATGCGACCCTGATGGGGATGAGCAGTTATGGAAGATGGATAGAGAGAGATAGAGAGAGAAATATATGTCTCAGCAAAAATTTTATTATATCCATTTTAATTTCAGTTTGACTTTATGTAATATACCTTAAATGTTAGATGTGACAGTTGTGTAGTTGAATATATTGCCGTACCCTTTTAGCTCGTAGTTGTTCCAGCATATAAAACATCCTCAGAACATTTGAATTTAATCAGGAAAGATATTTTCCCCACTGCAACCAAAAAAAAAAAAAAAAGACAAAATCGTGACCTCTGTGGATCAAATCAGGACTCACCTTCTGTCAATGTATAGGACAAGCAGCAAAATGATAAATGGGGAGCCAATCATGAAAGATGCCAGTAGCTTCATATTCAGTACAAAGGTTGTCAGCTGGGACCTATTACTGCATAAGTGCCATTTACCAAATCAAGACATATTGTGCTTTTGTCAGTTATATATCTTAATATGCTACATTAAAGCATTAAATATAGTGCAATGTCATTCAAACCGACTGTGGGAATATGAAGGAGAGATTTTGTCAAAGCCGGTTGAATAATAACAGCAATCCACCGTATTATGCGACTGTTTCAAAAGAAAATCATTATGCTTCTCACATGGTGCACACAAAATGCTCCCTAAGCAGGTCTGAGTTTAAAATACTGAACTGGGCTCAAACTTTAAACATCAAAAGAACTTATGGCACCTTCCCTCTTGTCATTGATGCACAAGCATGCGCGCACACGTACACGAACACCAACACGGCCTCGTGAAATAATTAAAAGGAGATAATGAAAGTACAGGCCTGAATGCTCAATTACTTCCCTCTTTTATTTTGTAAAGACCAGCCGAGCTTCCTTTTAACTCCCGGGGAGGAGAAGCGAAGGTTCAAAACGCTCTGCTGCAGACTTAAAAGGCAGGTTGGATTTAATACAAATGCTCAGGACGTGATGTGCTTCATGGTATGTGTGTGTTTGTGCATGTGTGATATGATTTCTATGCTGGGCGCATACAGTATATTTATATGTGTGGGAGGCCGCACTGTTGTGTATCTGTGTGTACAAACGAGTGGGCGGATAAGTGCATGCATGGGAATGTGTTTCGGTCTGTCAGCGTGAGTCTGTGTGTATACACAAACATTTATTTGCTTTTGCAGGTCTTGTCTTGAACGTACACCGGCTGAATTTGACCTTTAAGCATCGTCCGGAGCTCCAAACAGGCAAAAGATCATGAAAACTGTGACAGAGATCAATTCTCTCATTTCCCCTTCTTATTGTCTCCTGGGTTTCCTGCTTGGCCCTTTTCTCTCTGACCTAAAACAGAATTAATTGACCTGCGCTGAGAAACTTCTCCGCTCCAAACTTCACCCTATCATCAAAAGTATAATGAAGAGACTGATAATTAATTAATGCAGCCCCTCCCTGCGTTAACACTACAGGCCTCAGCCGAGTAGATAATACTCACATCTCTATCTGTATTAAGGAGACACACTTCAGTGCATGTGATAATGTCCAGAGAAAACAGTAGGTGACTGTCTGGCAGAAGCGCAGCCTGCTTGTTGTAAATATAACACAAGGAGAGTTCTGCAACCCTCCTCCCCTCTACATTTCTGCACTCCTACACCAGAATGACATCTAGTCATCGGGTTATTCACACGTTCTTTATTTTAAAAGAGTCTTGTTGTCATTTTCTGTGTCCGTTTCAAGTTTTTAAAGCATTTCTGAACTGATTTTTGTTCATGACACATAAGTCGGTTCTGTTTTAAATGATTGCTCGCTGATTGATTGCCGATTGAATGTTTAGGAATGCTTAACTCTAGTTTTCAGATCTGTGAACTGCTGCTTGTATCTCAGACTTTTTCAGTGTGTTAAATATGTCCGGTGTTGTGCTCACTGATGGCTGCTTCCCTCGTTAGACAAACAACAGATTTGTAGGCGTGACTAAGAATATGGCTGTCATGTTCCTGTGCCACAGCAAAACAGATGAACAGAAAAGTGATCGAGAAGATCGACGATGTAACTGTATAAGCTTTTTACGTTCAACTGCAACAATAACTTTTAAAATGGCATATTTCTTTGAGCAATATGACAAACATAATGGTAGGTGCACGTAGCAACTGCCTCTGCAGCTTTGCACACAGCTTGTGCAGTGCTGTGAGCATGATGTCTGTACTGAGTGGTTAGACCACACTTTAAGACTCAATAATGGGGCGAGGGCAAGTCGGTGAAATAATTAGTTGGTCAATAAATAACTCAAATGACAGAAAATCACCTTTTTTGAACTATTAATGAAATAATTCTCAAGCAAAAATGCCCCAAATTTGCAGCTTTCACTTTCTCAGATGAGAATGTGTGCTGGGTTTCTGAACTGAATATCTAACAAAGCTCTTCAAGGACGTTGCTATGTGCTGTGGAAGACTGTGATGGGAATATTTGACTATTTTCTGACCATTTTATGAACCACAACGATTGATTCATCGGGAAAACAATTACCAGATCGATAATGAAAACAATCTTTACACGTGGCCCTAATTTAGTCTTGATAATCAGGCTTGATCACTCGCCATGATATTTGTCTTATATTGACAATTCAACAGCTACTTAGACTTAATCATGACAGGCTTATAGAGCAACAAACTACAGCGATACAGATATTATTCTTCAGCACTTGGACAATACTAGTGTACTCATAAAATGCAAATATACTGCTCGCACCTTGTTAATACTTAGAATTTGGCTTCAAACCAAGGGAACAAACACACTGTGAAGTCAAATGTGCTGAAATATCCCTATCACAACATCACGGCTAAAACAGTATTGATTAAGCAGAAAGAAATAATATATGGCGTATTCAATTTTTTCCTTGGCACTCCACAGCAGCATTATGTGTGTGGGACTGGCTATGGTTGTTAATAATGCCCCTGTGAAACCTGTATGCATTAATAATGAGCTCAACGCAGCCTTCCACCTCCCTATCAGCTGTTCATTTAGTTAAAGAGGATAAACAAACCGCAGACAGACTACACATATGACCTTTTAAACTTCGGCTTCAGCTGAGCAACTATCACTCTCTCTCACTGAACACTCGGTGATATTTTCAGGCACCGGGAAGCCTTTATCTGAGGGAGGCATTAAAAGATTCAACACAAGTGTTTTAATACGTATGTTGTTTGAAGAGGCTCAGTCAATATTCCACTTGGCTTTATCTAAACTTCCCGAATGCCTTGGGCTGATTGATAGTCCTATTTTATCTACTGAAAGCAATTCAAGCCAAGTTGCACAGAATCTGGACTCAAGGACGGTCAAACAACGAGCGCTAGAAACTAAATTACAACAGATTTTTTTTTTTGGAGAGTTACCTCTCTAAATTCCGTGCACAAGTAACAGCTGTCAGTAGGCGAAATAATCCCTCACACACTTACCAAAAACCAACCTAATAGATCCCCATGCACAAGCAGACAAATCTCTCTCAGCTGTCAATTTGATGCCACGAGGAGAGAAATAAGAATACAAAGGAAATGATTTACTTTTTAATTTTCCTTACAGCAGGGCAACAAAATAAGAATAAAATTTCTGGATTTCCGTCTGTCTGCTCGACTGCAGCTGATGATTTCACAGTAACATCTTAAACCACAATGTAAAACTGCCCTCTCAGCGCTTTTGTTTGCGAGAGCAGGAGGCAGCCCCGTCCTAAAGAGAGAGGAATAGCAAAGAGGTATATGTGGCAACAGAACTGGCTGCCACATGAGACGCCAATTTCCTGGTGTGTTTTAAACCACCAGCAGGGAATAAACAAAGTGATATCACGGCGACATCTGAAAGAATGATCTAAAGAAGGCTTCTCCTTTCATCTCCTAAAGAAGACGTTTTTTTCTTTTTTTTGTTTTTGAGTCATGTGATCGTGCAAGTACGGATCTCACTCCAAGTATTTCTATTTTGGTTATATCAAAAAAATGTGTCACTGAATAAAAGGCAGACAGAGCTTTTAAGTTAGTGCCAAGAAAGCTCCCTTTAATTCAGAGAGTTTAACCAGACAAGATGTAAACAACAGTGGAGAGAACATGGTGACATTATTTAATTTGGTGTGACGCAAAGACTGCATGACTGATATGCATTTTTCAACTTTAACACTACTACTAGGGTTTTCAAAATTTGGGGAATTTTTAAAGCTGGAAACTTACCATGGGAATTAACAGGAATTTATTGGAATAAACAGGAATAAACAGGGAATTTACAACAGGAAACAGGAAAATATATGTTAGCCTAATAAAACAACCAGATTTCATGCAAGTACACTTGAATATCTGCTAATCCTCAATCACATGCACATAGCGCACAGCTTACTGCAGGGCTATTGAGGCCAAGTTAGATGGGAAATCAGCTATAGATGGCATCATTTCATTGACCATTGATGAGACCATCTTATCATGATGCTAGCTTACCCCCAATTTGCAGTTAATTCCCATAAATTCCCATAATTTCCATGGAAAGTTTCCAATCTGGAACTTTCAATGTTAAGTTTTCTGGAAATTATCTAAAATTGAGCAGAAATTTTCCACCCCTTTGCAATACTACCTAAAGTAATTACATAATTCTCATATTTTCAAAATAAAATGTGTGTGAACACCTGTCACCATTTATAAATGAACTATTAACCTATTATAACTTCTCCTATGAAGTCAGATTTTATATCATTACAACTGTGTTTTACAATATTGTCATTTATTATTGTTTATTCACCGGCATCCACTTAAGGGTGCCCACCGGAGGAGTTCTAGTTGAAATACATTACTAAACACTTAAATCTGCTTACAGCTACATTTAAGTGTTTAGTTTAGGGTTTTTTTTCACAGTTTATATACTGCTTGGAAATGTTAAACAGTCACCTCTACCTCCAGCACCATAAATTTCGCCCACACTAAGTGTTTACTTTACTGGAACACAACTCTGAACACTTCCTCACCTCATGACACATGATTCTTCCACCCCTACAGTCTTGGATCTGTAAAAAAAAAAAAAAAAGTCTTCTTGCTTTCTATCGTCTCCAAGTATTTTCTTAACAAACTGCCCCAACACAATCAACTATTTTTAGTTCGTTAAATGTTTCTTATTTGTTTTTTTTCCCTGCACAGGTAGTGAACTTTGTTTTGGAGGCCAGGCAGTATCTGTACATTTGTCTGTTTGACAGCAGTATTGAACCATCCAACTACTGTGTGACCATGCGTTACAGCTTCATCTTGTATAACAGCAAAAGTGCTACAACTTTGAGCTTGCACACTATTTTCTATTCGCAGCAATTAGCTGAGCGCCCTGCCGGGCTAACTGCTTTACAAGTCTAAACTCCACACTTAAATACTGCTGACAAAATATTTCACCACATGAAAAACATTAAAGTTAAACAATGGCTGTGGTCTGCAGTATGTCTGCTTTACAGCTACAGAAGCTACAGAAGGAAAAAAATAAATTCTTACTATAGATACAAAATCCTTTGAAACATGTGTAGCTCTGCAGATTAATATTCATTGATCCTTGGTCTGCACACAAAGTATTTTAACAGGCATAAAGCAAACAGCTCAACATCGACCTACAAAAGGTGAAACGTCAGTCCAGTTTCCTGCCAAAAAACCAGCAGGGAAGGAAGCCCAAAAAATGACGCATTGTGCCTTCAAAATATACTCGGAAACACAACTGGCTGATGTGAGAATAGATTCGACTGCTATGCAATATAATACGATTGTACAGCAGAGTGGTTTGCAAGTGTTTTCACGGTCTTGGCGTCACATCCGCAGTCTCCGCCTGAGGCTTGCAACAACAACAATCAACAAGAAGATGAAATTGGTATTAGAAACAACCTTACACTCTATCACATCAGGTAGACTCACACACGCTGGAAAAAAAAGTGAAAAGCTTTTAGTCAAAGGAATCTTGTAGGTTGACTGCATCTAGCTATCACATCACATATGCTGTATGCAACTCAGAAAGCAGCTCATGGTAACAAACTCTACGGCCTCCTCAGTGTTTTTTGAACCTTGTCTTTCTTTAACTGACCCCGCAGCCCTTTGGACTATCACTCATCTCAGACCCTATCTCTGAGGATTTTGCTGAAACTACACATCTGATTGCTTCAATAAACCGTTGAACTGATTCTAGTCTCCAGGGTCCGCTACCATTTACTACACAGTTCTGAGACACAATAGACTTGACTCTTTAACTCAGTGTAAATCTGTGACTGATACTAAATATTTGGTTACACACACAGGGTATACTGATATGAAGGTATACTGATATAATGATTGTTCATGCATCAATAATAGCCACTCTCTCCCCTTTTGAATCCCATGCAACTCTCACCTTGAGTAATGTGACAGTTAAATGTGGCATATTAATGTATGCAGGGAGACAGAGCTGCTGGAAGGTTTGTTATAAAAACACTTTGTACTGATAAGCATCCAGTTTTTGCCCAGTGTCAATGTGTACAGACACAGGCCATATTTACATATTATTCAAGCCATCTGTCCACAGCTGTACAATCACAGAGGTTCATCCAGTCCGGTAGCCAGCAAATTCCCATGAAACATTACCACTTGACCACAGATGCCCCTCGCTCATAAAGCACAGTGTGAACCTTGCGGGACTGGAGGAACCTTTGTGAAATCACAACAAAAAACCCCTCTCTGACATAGCCGGGTCACCGACTCAAAGCGTGTCTTGGTGCTCTGTAAACAGAGCGAACCTTCAGGTCAGGATGACAGAACAGATGCAACCATTACTGTGCCTGGGTGTGTCACAACCTCACATAAATATCTCCACTGCACCACAGTCAGACGGGAGAGTGTGTACAGAGTGCATAAACTGCAGTAACACTCAGATTTGACTGTCTTTGATTTCTCATAACCCGTGCAGACCTCTAATGCTCCATACGCACACACACACACACACAGACTGTGATGCTGCAATTGCTACTGTTCTCAATGTAATCACTAAAGCCTCGGTTTGTCTCTGCTCTTGTATTCCCTTTTGCCATCCGCACTATTTTAATTCTGTTCCTAATCCCACCTACAGAGGCCCAGGTAATTACATATGTTCAACACCGGTCCACGCTGCAATATAGCAAGAAACTTGGAGGGGAAAAAAAAAAGCTCCAGCGGCTCCGAGCACAGTCTCTGTTTGTGCTTCACTACAGAACAAAGGGACGATGCAGCTGCCACGTCATTTGCTCACTCATGTTGCTTTCTGTCTGACAATGTTCGTGGACAATGACGGTAGCAGATACAATGAGCTTCCCTGGGAGTCTCACTCCCATATGGGACGATGCTCTCTGGCTGATCTTTGATTTCTGACAATGACACAGGCTTGGGGCGCAGTGGGTTTAGCTGGATATTGATTTCTGTGACAATGCAGTTGTGTTTGCAATTTAAGCGCATTTGGAGTAAAAATAGAAGCAATAGATCAGTGGGCTTGATAAAGGCATAGGACAAGATAAAGGCACTCTGTGTTAAAACAGTTCCATGGGATAAAGCCAGCAAAAAAAAAAAAAAACAACAAAACATTCCTAAAGACCCTGATATGGTGCAATTTGTTCTGAAATGCGAGGTACATAAAGACCTTTATTAGGCACCCAGCTACTCCATTAATCAAGGAAGTGTGCTTATATCCAGCTGAGGCTGGCTGGATAGCTGATCGTCGTAGCTCTGTGATGGATTGTGTGTATACTGTGTTCCCCGAGCTAGAAGCGGTGCTCCCTATGCCGGGCCAGCCCCAGTGGCACAAAGCCATGAGAAATTAGCTGAGTGTGTCCGACATTTTTCTGCCTTGACATGAATTTGCAGATCCACTCCGGTCAACATGACGCACAGCCTGGGCTGGGAGGAGAAGATTGTGGTGTGACTCATCGTTTCATCTTGTGAGGACCCTTGGCATGGTTAATCTATGGAGTAGTGTACATGTTCCCATGCAGCTGCCTATGAATATCTCCCTGAGAGAAAATGCACAGCCTACTCTACAACTAAACTGTTTACAGATGAGAAGTAAGGAAAGTCACTCTTTGAAATATGGGTGGGGAGAAAAATCAATTCACTTACAGCAGCTATAATTGATATTTTCATTTTAACAATTTATCAAATGACAATGATAAACTCATTGTTTGGAGGTCCAGCCCGCAATTTTACTGTTTTGATTCATTTTCACTGCTCTCATACCGACACTTTTGGTAGTTTTCAGCTGTATAACTTCTAAAAATTTACTGTAGACTACCTGCACCAAACAGCAGATGGATCCAGTTAGAGACCCGAAGTTTTCCTTTGGAGATGGTAGAGACCAAAAACAGAGCTAAAAGTGTGAATACTGGACTCACATTCTCCATAAACACAAGTCCAAATGACTGTCCAACTGTTTGCATCTTAAATCAGCTTAAAAGGTGATATGTTAATGTCGTGTCGCCATGAACGGATATTGAAGACAATGATGATATTTAAAAATCAAATATTGCGTTAACAATACACAAATGATCGGGTCACATCTGTAACATCGGGTGAATGATCCATCACCTCTTTCAGATCATCTCCGGTTCTTTCTGTACACATTTCGTGGTTCACAATCCAACACTGCAGGTGGCAGTAATGAACCTTAAAGCTGGCTGTCAGTGTTACGCTTGAGTATGA
Organism: Protonibea diacanthus; assembly: GCA_028641955.1. Classification (NCBI taxonomy): domain Eukaryota; kingdom Metazoa; phylum Chordata; class Actinopteri; family Sciaenidae; genus Protonibea; species Protonibea diacanthus. The sequence goes on along the minus strand of CM053988.1, from coordinate 15,643,629 downwards.
AAAGAGACAAAGCACACGATAAAAGTTAAAGATGAAATTAAGTGATAGCATTTTTTTTTTTTTTCAAATTTCCTACAGATATCGCGACAACATCCTTATTGTTAAATCTTTAAGCCAAGGCAGTTACGTACTGCAAAAATGATCTAGTTCACAACTCTCCAAATGCTCCCAAAAAAATCAATTATTGCAGGTTTAAGAACTTCAAGAAAAATAGAAAATAAGTCTTTTAGTTTGACCTGCACCAGCATTGTAGATATGGTGGGTTTTCTGTACAGAGATGATGTTTTCCACTGCTGGACACATTAGTTCATCATCTCATACTTCATCAACACCAATTAGCTTCACCGCCAGTTAGTTTTCATATTGTAACTCAGTGGCCTGGTGTGAATGGTTTGGCAGACACTGGAGTAAGTCTTTGAAAGTAATCACCTCTTTTCTGCTTATTGAATTAAGAATTGATTCAGAATCATTTGTGTTTACTATGAAATGACTTAATGACTGTGGATGGGCAATTTGATTATATTAAATTAAAAGCTTTGATTAATAGGTTATTATTCACTCGCAGCAATCACGGCAGGTTCAATTACTGATTTAGATTTAAATGAGATTCTCTTGAATAAATTGATGAATTGTGAATCATCAGCAACAGTTGGGAGGACAGCAGTGTGTGCTGGAGACCCTGACAGCAGCCTCGTCACCTCCAAGCAAACAGGTAATGTGCCGTGTGTTCTCACCACAGACAGCAGGACAAATTACAAACACTAATCAAGAGCACGCGTTTAACATGCTGCCGATGAAGGCGACCTGCTTTGGGCAATGACTATTTGATTTAGGCAAATGTTATGGCTGTTTAAATATCACAAACAATTTGTATTCACCATTCGCACAATGAAACAAAGAGGCATAGAAACGGTAGGTGGAGGGGAACAGGGCAGGGAATTTGCTTGCAATGCCTTGGTGCTTGACGTTTGCTGAATCAATGAGATAAACATAAGGGCTCTGAATGTCAGAGTTTACATCTACAAGATTGAAGACTTAAATTTGGTCACTGGCGGCTGCTCTTAGGGAATATTCCATTTAAAAAGGTCAGCCTCAGCCTTCCTCATACTGAATAACTAAATGTCTGGGTCCCTGTGTGGCTCCAGCGTCCAGTATCAAAAGCATGCAATTGACTTACATCTCTTTGCCTTTGTTTAATGAAATCACCCATTTCTAGAAACCGCAGAAATTTGCTGCTCCTTTATTTTAATTCTTTCATTATTTACAATTGAGGATATCAGAATTATAACAAACCTTTTTTTTTATTTAAAAAGCGGTGTCATTGATGAGCACGTTGCTCTCATCCACGACTACCATTGCTGATCAAAACATTTGCGGGGATCACATGAAAAATCAACAATTCATTTCCTGCTTATTCAATCCTGTAATTCAATCACGCCGAAATAAAGAAGATTAGTTAAACACTTGGCACTGTTGCTTAGTTATCCATACGAGTTGTTGCCAAGGGTCCTCGCTGAGGTCTGATGGTGGGACTACAGCTTCATAAGGAAACCTGGCTGCCTTATGGATGGGTCTCTGGCTGGGATTAGACTTACAACAGAAGACCAGGTGGCAGTGCAGTAGGACGCTCTTGGCAGGAGGTGGTTTTGTGAGACTGGAGGGGAGGAGAATGTTATCCTGCTGGCTGAGGGAGCTGTTTCTCACCCCCTGGTACAAGCCGAGCACCCTGCTGCCAGAACACGCCTGTGGCGTGTGGGACTTTCACCAAGTCTGGAAGGGAGAAGCTGAACTGCAGAATTATGAAGTTCCAGCAAGAATTTATGGTTTTATTTTCTATTTTAGATGGCCGTGATTTTACTGATAGCTGTCAAGACAGTTTCTCATGTTTTTGTCCCTGCAGAAGAGTTTGTTGATCTACACACAGGTCTTTTAAACAGGTTGGTGTTTGAGAGTAAAAACTCTCTGCTGCACAGCATGTGACAGATGCAGCAATTGTTTGGAGTACATAATAATAAGTACTCAGCACTTAGCATGAACAGTAATAACCACCATGTCTAAACAGCACAGCAGACAAAGAAACAACCCAAAACAAAAGAAAAAAACACACCATTTGTGATACTAATTGACGAAGAAATGCAGTGCACAAACACCACAGCAGTAAAAGCAGAGTATGAACGATCTTACAGACTACACTGAAACACATAGTATTAGATTGGAGACCAGAATTCATATTCATGTACAGTTATCACATGCAGAGTTCACAGTGATGTTTTGGTGCCAGGCCAGGCGCTGCATTCGTGTGCCAAACATGTCAGGGACTGTGCCCTCACATTCACATTCACAAGAGACAAGAACATGGCATTTTTCACATTGGTTCTGCTTTGCAGACATGAGAGGAAATTGGTCTAGTAAATGAGATTGGGTGTGGGCTCTGAGTGAAGGGGGCAGAAAGCAGAGAGTTTGAGTGAAATGCTCTTTAAAAAGGAACTGGAGGAAAGATAGTCTGTGACAAGCCTGAATGAGGACGGCCCTAACCTAGCAAATTAGGAGGAACAGCAGTCTAAGTGAGCATTGCCCCTGCTCAGACACTGACTCAAGCAGAAATGCCTCTGATAATAGGTTAAAAAAAGAAACCCAACAACAACATAGGTTTCAAATGAGATGCATACCAATGAGCAATACTGCATAATCTGCATCCAAGCACTATCTGCCTGCAACTCTTTTTGTTCCCTCCTTTTCCCTTCTAGAGACAAACTTTTTTCTCGCTCTGATTTCAAAGCCAGTGGAGATTTTTTCAATGTCCTCTGGGGATTTACTCAGCACTCAAAAATCTGTCCAAACCAATGTGAAGCCCTCTTAACCCTTCCTCGTGCGGCGCGTCCTGATAATCCCCGGTTTGAATCGCTAGCACAACTGTTGTTCCCAAACTTCTTATGAGCAGCTTCCCGTAGATCTCGCTAATCTGGTCACATGTTCCCTTTCTCTGATTGAACTAATTTCATTTTCATCATTTTCCGGTTTCAATAATTCATGTGTAAGAGAAGGGAAGACGATATCAGCACTTATGAAACTGTAATCACATCTACAATGGCAACATGGCAATTAGATTGCTTGGAAATAAGAATTACTGTACCATTAACTATGGCTGTGTAGTCACAGGATGCTACAGTTTTCCATAGAAACATAAAAAATTAACTGGTGGGAAAATATCACTTGTCAACAGGCTCCACTCAGTTGTGCCAACTGGGGACAATTATCAGAGCCATAATGAGTTCATTAGGATAATGGAAGGGCCAAGGCTGATTCTCTATTCTGCATCTTAAACCCTTGAATTAGGTTCTCCACTAATAATTTAGATTAGCAAACCCAAACACAGGCTCAAAAATGCATTGTGCGGATAAGACACTGCTGTTGCAGAACACACAGAAGTTACAAAACAAACGCATCCAAAGTAGAGAGGTAAGAATGAGCTGGATGAGCAGAGCAAAGTGACACATTTTATTGTGCCGGTTCTGTATTTCAGGCATTGGTTTCACTGAAATATTTCAGACTGTAGCCTGACCGAGTTTTGACAGAACGCAGTAACAGGTTGGAAATATACAGCATCGTCAGTCTTTTTCGTTTGTCCAACTAAACTATCCTGAGCTCTGTGCCGCATTAAGAAGCCATAGCATCTCAGCTCTGCTACAGGTCTGCACAGCTTAGGGACTTCATGCTACTCAAAAATTTTTTGTTCCAGTCTTCGCTGAATTTTCACAGTAAAATGTCTGTGTAGCTGCTGAATCTTTCCAGACAGCACCAGACTAGCTCACTGGAGTGAAGGGAGGTGAGAGTTTTGAGACATTTGCTCGGTCAGCAATGTTTTTTTAGGTTAAATTTAGCCAGGATTCATGGCAATTAGTTATACTTAAGGTAGTCAAAAATTAAACAGGTTTGTGCAACAGATGAATTCAGACCTCTATCTGAAGTCCATTGCTTACATCTAACCCACTGTCAAAGTCTCTCTCTCCACCTCACTCTTCTCATCCTCCTCTCAGGGGTCACCACCACCACATTAACCCCGTCTAGAGTCCAGTACGTTGGTGTAACATTGAATTTGAATCAAACAATAACGCTGAGCTCTAAGTTATGACGTTTAGCTTCAAATAACCCACATGGTTCAATTACACTGGTTGATCTGCTCAGGTTGCTGCTTGGATTTACGTGATTAAAAAAAAAAAAATGTATGGGCCAATAGGAATCATAACATGTTAACTTCCTGCCCAAACAAGTGCAGCAGAACTAATGAACACAGTGAGAGAAATGTCAATGACCCCTAGTTTGTAACTGCACAGTCCAAACAAGATGTCAGGCAACATAAGTGTAAACACTTGTGTTGATGAGTGTTTAAGAACTTTAATTTGTGGCTGTTTGCACCCATGTCAGATGAAAACTGTAAGAACTCCAGCCCTTTTTAGTCCTAAAATTGAGGGACTGTGTATAATAAGAATAACTAGTCCTATATTTTTCACCCAATATGGAGGTGATATGTAACACCCTCAGATAATCTTATTGTTCTATTTTAAATCCAATATGCTGGACGGGAAAATCAACTGATAATGTGTCATCATTGAAATATATATGGGCCTCATTGTGCACAGGATGCTGGTGTGTAAGTGCTAATTACAATATGACTAAGATGTTAATCAAACACCAAAAAAATATAACCTGGATGAAAAATAGAGCCTTTGGTAAGATCCATTTTGTGAGTCACAAATCCATTATCCAATCTTTTCAAAATGTGACACACGCGCGTACAGTGCCTTATGTTGCGACGGTAAATAAAGGTGTTGCTCTGGAACGGTAATGAAAGCATGGCAAAAACAAAATGGCAATGAATCACTGATCATTCATTTGCGACGCTCCCCATAAATTCATGACGGTGGTCGTTACTCATCCTTCAGCTCGAAGCATGCGAATGAGGTCGACGCTCCCATCATTAGCCTCTGTGAAATAAGCACCACCTCTCAGTGAGAAGTTTGAAACAGCACTCGGCAGCAGGGGAGATAATAAAGCATGGACAAGGCTATCTGCTTTAATTTATATGCAGGCAGACAGTGATCTGCCTCCGGCGTGTTAGGCCTGACTAAGCAGAGTGAGTGAGACATTGACTTGTCTGCAGAGAGCCTTCCCACGATCCACTGAAGAGAAACACATCTCCTTCGCCTCTGGACAGCGGTGCTACACTGACGTATGGAGACTCTAATGTCTTCGCATGAACATGATCTTGAATGGACCTCACAGCTACCATATGGTATAGTCTTGTAGAGTAACGGGGAGGTGTGGAGGATGGGGAGGATGGGGGGGAGGTCTATAAGAATCTCGACAAACGCAGCACTATCAAGACGCTACGTCTGGGGAACATGTAGCCTTAAAGCAGCCATTAGGGAGAGCTAGTTCAGCTACCAAAGCAGCAGTTTCTTAATAACAATTACTGTTTTAAGTGTTCAGTGTGAAGTGTCTTCAAAAAGGAATGTTCCCCTGTGGCAGACATCGAAGCTCCTAATAGACTTTATCTGCAGATATGAGAGAGAGCGAGAGACAGAGAGGAAGATGGAGATGAAACAAAGGAGGGATGAGGAAAACATGAGGACAGAGAGGAAAGAGAGATTCCCTTGGCTTTCCGGGGTACATAAATGATCTGACTGCTGCATTTGTTAAATGCAAAAAAGATACAGTAAGTGCAGCGCTGTATTATTTTAGCATTTACGGTATTCTAAAGTAGCAAATAATCACTAAAATAACTTATGTGAGAAAATTTCATAACAAAGCTATACAGAGCAGAGGTATTTACAGCCAAAAGAAGCTGAGAAGGGTCCGTTTGAGCTAATACCGATAGTGTAAACTGCTAAAAACAAACACGACAAAACACGACACACATACATGCACAGATTTTTAAGGTAGACAGTAATAATACAGGTATTAAGTACACACTTGTGACCAAAAAAAAATGCTGTTTTTCTGTTTGTTTAACTGACACCCCAGCAAGAAATTAACATTTTCTGATCAACACAGTCACAGCTGCGGTTTGTGTTGAATTGGGCAAAGTGTGAATCAGCAGCAGCAGCAAAGGTTTACTAATCCGCAGATGCAGAGGCAGAGACGGGAGACAGGAAGGTACGAACTGTGCTGCAGAATAGAGACACTTTGAGATAAGCACAGTTACAGAAAATGCAAACTAGATGAGTCACCACTCCTCCTCCTCGCACGTATCAGAACAACACATTTCAGGTAAGGTCATTACAATTACAGATAACAATATAGTGCCAGAATTCAGTGCTGTGCTAACTGTGTGATTGTGTTTCACTATCTCTTGCAGGTTTGCGGTTCCGTCAGTGTCCTCCCCGTAACCCCTCCAGCTCACTTAGTGGGAGCTTTGGGTCTCGCTTATTGCACTATTGTCGAAAACCACTGCAAATCTAAAGATTGGCATGGTGATGATACAGACACTGTCTGATTCATGGCGCTTTTCTCAACATTAGCAGGAGTGCAAGCTGAGAGAGCACATTCACAACACCTACAGTGTCTTTCCGGCTGTGCTCTGCAATAACACAATGCCCACTTTCGATTGCCCTCCATTAAAATCCGCAGGTGGCATGTAGGCTTCCAATCAAAGCCATTAATAAATGAGAGCCATTGTCATTTTGAATTACACTAAACTCTGAACTCGGTTCGAGTCACATTTGGATATCCATGACAACAGTCGATTTAACACTTCTGAAGGGTGTGACCGTGAACACACACTTGGCATTTCAGTGTCCACACTGCGACAGCCCAGCCACCTTCACAAAAGAAAACAAGCAAACACACACAGAGGGATGGAAGCTTTACATTCCAAAAAACAATGTGTTTCTGGTGAGAATCATGTCCCCAGTGAAACCATTATTTTATATCCTCCAGTTCCACAGACATAATGAGTCCCAGGGGAGTGCATAGTAATAACAAGCATCTCTCTCAAAACAAAAAGGAAGACAGGAAAGGCTAATAAATTGGAACTTGTTACAGTTGTCAAGTTGTGGATCAATAACCAAACAAGTGTATATGGGAAACCTTATATGAAAACAGTCCGTGTTGTTATATTACTCCGCTGTAAGAAATGTAAATGTACAGTCACTACAGAGCTGTCACTTCAATCAAGAACGAGTGAGAACTAACATATAATTTATTCACATTTGTTTGAAGGCAACCCAAACTGCCTAACAAGAGTGAATAGGTAGTAGTGTGCACAAAGAAGAAGAACATTGAATCCTACAAAGCAGCTAACTAGATGCTATGAACTACAATTGTAAATAATTACAACATTCTTTTTTTTTTTTTTTTGCCTCCCTGGGTCCCAGTGAACAAGCAAAAGTTGTGCACTGTTTCCAGTGAAAACTCCAGATAACATTAACTCAAATTACTAGTGTGGCAAAAGAGCACGTGCATGTGTCCTCGAGTAGGACACACAAACAGAAGTGCTAATTGTGGTCTCTTTAAAGTTAAACGAGTGAATGAACGAGTGAACATATCTAACAGGAGATTTTTTAAAAAATGAATAACTGTGATATTTGAAGACTGAGGAAACATGACGTACACATTTTTGAGTGGAATTCAAATGATTCTCAGCGTTTTCTCTTAAAATATTCTGGAGGGAAAGAAAAACAATCTCATTGTGCTCATGCTCACATATTGATTCTCTTAAGTGAAGAGTGCCACCTTCAGTATGCCGTAATGTTCGCTGATCCAATATATTGATCGGCAGGGTAATGAGATGTCATTTTGCTGTCAGCATTGTCAAATGTTGGTGATCCACTGTGCTCTGCATAAAGAGGTACTTTGGAACAAATACAAAAGGGCAAAGAAGATATAGGATATAGGGCTGAAGTTTACATTACACCCCATGTGAACTGTGCTGTTGCACTCTAAGAGCTGGTTAGATGAGTCGGGTAATTGTGCTGAACGTAGAGTAATGCAATCCGTGATAACAGCATAGGAGCATGCCTCACAGACGACTGCCATGGCAACAGACTGGCCCAAGGTAGTGAGGGGCTAGATTTTATTTTCTGTTCACACTGAAATGAGAAAACAGATTCATCATGAACCAACACATCAAGGTCTGATCTATTTAAGCAGTGAACAATCAAAGACTCAAGGTTTAACACAGGCAGGTTATCATCTATGATTATAAGTGAGAGCTGATGAAAAATCCATGTGAATGGATTGGCACAGGACTGCTAATGGCACTTCAGTCATTGCAGAGCGTAGGAAATACAGACACAATGCTTTTGTTCTTTATTAATTTGAAGCTGGCAAATCTTAATCAATCACAACAATTAACAGTTTGTTCATCAACAGCTGTAATCCTGTTAACGGTTTTCGATTTCAGATATTCAATAGTTTCGCATATTGCAGCAGATATGATGATCCATTTGATGGTCTGGAGAATCGGCTGTTTAACTGGTGTGTAATAAAACCTTAGCTGGACCCAGTTATAGGGAGACGAAAATAATTTTGATCCAGTGAGTTTTCAAAGGGCAGACACTGTACTCCCCTGTCAATGTAACAACTTTCCCTTTGGCTACATCCTTTGAAATCGCGGAGGATGGAAAGAGATTAAAAAAGAAGAATAAGCAGGACAGGCTGTTGAATCATGATATAATATATTTCATACAGAGCACTCAGCCGTCAATCAAAGCAGCCACACTGTTAATTATGCATAACTTTAAGCCTTAATATAATTTGAACAGGTGAGTTAAAATCAGACTCAGTACAGTTGTCATGAACAAGGAAATTATTCATAGAGACTGTAAACATGTTGGACATTTTAACATGGGGGCATATGGAGATTCGTTCTGTAGCCAGCCTCAAGTGGAAGTTTGAAGAACTGCAGTTTTTGGCACTTGAGGATTGGCTTTTCATTTCATAGCCACATTGCCTCTGACTGGCTTACTGTGTTGTTGTTACCCTAACAAACCTCACTCCTCATGCTTTAACCTGACCAATTTAAGCCAACTACGGCTACAAATAGTAGCCAATCAGATTCAGAGATGGCAGGTACTGGGCAGATGTAACTTTAGCCAGAGCTAGCTAAATGTCAGCAATTTGACTGACTGTCAAATTAGATAATGGATAAATAAAAGTTTTATGGCATCCATTCTCTGTAAGTATATGTCATGTCAAGGTTAGTAGTATAAAGTTGTTAGAAAATAATACTTTATATATTTTAAACACAGTTTTATGGCACCAGTATTGGGTATTGGACGATACGCAGTAATAGAATAATAAGGTCAGGCATCAGAATCTGTATCAGGAACAACAATAAAACAAATATTCAGTTAATCATGGTTGCTGTCTTGCTGAAAGCGAGCATACCACCTTTCTTGGATAAATGAGGTACAAATAAATGAATACAGTCACAAATTCAAACAATAAATCAAATGTCAGCTCAGATGGTTACACACAGAGAAGGCTGGGGAATGTTGAAGTGGTCTGTTACTCTCATAGCAGAGGTGTGACCTTCTGTCTGGCCGTAGACCGCGGGCTATCACATCATCTAAAAGCTTTCTATCTGAAACTGCCGCATGTTCTGCAACTGCAGACTATAACAGTGTGTAGAAATAAACTTACTGCCAAGCCTGTTGGTGATGGTGTCTCTATTCCTGGCCACGGCACTGGAAGATTGGATTTTTCGCAAGTACCGAAGTGTTTGAGGGCCATTGACCTACTATGTATTACTCAACATATTTCAGCTGACACTGTGAAAGGCAGCGCCGATGATGCTACACAATATGCAACACACAAGCTGTCAGAATAAGAACAACAGCACATAATACTGGCACCCATGTGTGAAATAAAGGATACTGTGGATTTAGTATTAAGCACAAAATAAAGGATTTTGAAACATAATTGTGTTGGTTATGGTTGTTAAAGGACAAATGAAAAGGACAAATCATGACAGAGCATGTTATGTACCAAGAGCAAACTGGTTTTAATGAAGAAAAAAGCCACCAATATTAAGCTGAAGGGGGCACACCAATCTCTCTAAAATGAATTTCATTAAAGAGCAGTAATTCAAGACTGCAAGCCATCAAAGCAAACACACAATAAACAAAGTTTTCAGCAATTTAGGATAAAATATTCCCAAAATCCTTTTGGGAACAAATCCTGTTATTCCTGCATATTTATTATTCATACAAAACTTGAGTGAGTGGAAACATTTTGTTTCCCATAAACAAACAGGAGCAGTGCAATGAACTCTGTCATAAACAGAGCTTATACAATACAGAGGGACATATTGACAATTTGGCCTTTATATAAACTAATCCAGTCTCAGTGAAGATAAACGAACCACCACAGCCTGTTAATGTAAATGAGTTAAGGAATGCAGCTCTATTTATGATGGCGCGACACTGGTCACAATCAAGGTAATGACAGGTGAAATGATTTCCAGCACAGTTCTGTCTGTGTGATTAGTGATTCAATGAACTCAAATGTAAGGAACTAAAGACGCCGCCTGTTTTCAAGCTCTGGGCAAAATTTGGTGGGAATTAATAAACATTCTGAACATGTAGCAGGCAGAATTGATTTACTCAGAGACATATTCATTTGTGCTTCCTCATTGTGTTGCTGTACTTTAATGGAAAAGGCACTCATGCAAATAGGAGGTGCAAAATGCTCATTGTGCCCGAGCAACACCAAAAAAAATAAAAATAAATTTAGGGGTGCCTGTTTTTCAAAAGCAACATCATCTTCCGTCTATCTGTTGTTCTATACTAGCAAGTCATAAACATAATTTTAACTGCATTAACCTTTGCTTACAGTGTAAATGACTTGTGCTTTCCTCAGTAACATAGTTGGACAAACAATTTAATCAAGTGATATTACTTAACCTGAGGTCATGCAGATCACAAATTCATAATAACAGTCTCAAGAGGACTGAGTGAGTCGTGTGCTCCTTCCTATTTGCAAATATAATGGAGGCAATGGACCAACACGTCTGCCACTTTCACTTTCTACTGATCTACGATTTCCTGATGTGAAGCCCTGAAACTTTGAACAATTTGTACTTTTTAATTTTTGAAGCATTGAATTTTAAATTCTCTCTTGATGTTTGAAATACACTTATTATCCTCAGTTTCATGTTACTGGGCCCTGGTTACTTTTATCATGTAAAATAGGACTGGGACTATGGTTGTATCATACTCACTCTGCCTGTGATGAATAAAAACATCACAGACAGAACAAAATGAAAAGTTATATTAAACGTATTTAGTCAGATCATTGGTTTAAAACACTGACCTGTTTTGCCCTAACAGGGTCTTCTTCGGGTGAGAAAAAGTAAAATCCTTGTCAAAACGTCAAGTAAATTGTATTTTTATAAAACTGGTTTATCACTAATTAATCTCAGAGGGGTTTACAATCTGTACGAAGTGCAGCACCCTCTATCCTAAGGCCACTGTTAAAAAAACTTATCAGGAAATATTTTAAGATTATTGATTATTTCATCCCACTAAATGTTCTTGAATGATAACAGTGAATTGTCTAGGAAAGTGTCACTGTTTGCACTTAAGGTTTATGTTCATCATCTCTATTTTGTGATATGTCTACTGAACTCTGTGTTTCCAGTGTTAAAGGGGCACTTTTTGACATCTGGCAGACTGATAAAAAGGACGGCTAACAATAAACAAAGAGCCAGAGTTTCATCCAATAATTGCAGCCAAATACAAATACATGATAAAATGTAACGGCTCGGCTGAAATACAAATTATCTCTTCCAACTAATGATCTCTATATCCATAAATATTGATTGTCTCTGCATGCAGCTGTGCATGAGTTTGAGATTTTCTGAATGTTTTAGGTATCTTAGTAAATATAGGCACATTGTGATAGTGAGACTGCTGTTATTGCACTAATTACAACTGCTGTGATAATTACTACAACATTAACTTTCCCTATAGCACCCACATCTATTTCTGACCAAGGTTTGAAGCAAGCCAAGAAAAGTAACACCTGTCAAAGGCAGGTACTGTACAGAGATATGCAGAGACCATGGCTGTAGTTATTCATATTATTTCGTACTGATGATCAAAACACTAATAAGCGTGTTTTCTTGTGATCAGAATAATATCTGCATATCCAAAGCTGTCTCTTCATGACCATTAGATAAAAATGTTCAATGGCTGCCATGTAGTAATCATCACCAGGCACATGTCACTACAAACTTACTTTTGATGACCACGCTGTCAGTCCCTGTGGGAATATTTTAGGGATATTACAGCAGACCTGTCGTTTGATTGCAGCAGCAGTAGGCCGTAATAACTAATGCTGTTATCTGCTGATGTCAAATGTTGTGTGGCGACATAAGGCAATCTCAGGCAGAGATTAGACTCATCCGAAACACCCTGACTGGAATGCAGACGAGAGAAGCCAGTCTAGGTTGGGGGAAAACGATAAAAACTGCAGTCAAGTTCGACAGTTTCAGCCTTTCTGAGATGACACTGAAAGTCACTAAAATATCTGACATACTGAAAAAATGTCACTGCTGATGTTGGGGGAGGTTATAAGACAAAAAGTGTCTTGCTCAAATAGATAGCATGGATTTAACATCTTGTCAGTCTCCAGTTAGTGTTGTTTAAATAATGTAGCTTAGCTGCTTCATGTCCCTATTAAATAAACAATCTGAATATGATGGGACAGCATGCAAACTTCTGACCCAGCTTGTTAGGTCAAGATCACAAGGCAATTATTCAGTGATTATGACAAAACAAACCATAAAAATAATTTCTCCTGAACTGACCTGTAGTGCTGTAGTGGTATCTGCTACCAGTGTTTAACCCCCCCGACCTTTGCAGGTCAGGAAATGACAACAACGTGTGCGCTTCTGCCCAGGGCAGTACACTACCTGGATGAAGGCATTGCCTTACAGGCTAAAATCAGGGAAGTCTCCCATGAGCAGTTAAAACCATAAAACTCATGAAAGATTGTAACATGATTGGTTGCAGCCTTGCTCTGTGAAATGGACAATGTTTCACAGAACACATTTCTCTGGCTATTTTCAGGTAGGTCACCAGTAAATCCTTCTACACAGAGGTGGGTACACACTGTCTACCTTCATATAGTACATTTTAGGAGGCGTTTCACTCAAACTACACTAGTTGAACATTACTGAACTCCAATGTAACTGCCTTGAAAGTAATGCTTTTTTTCCCCCCATTTGCTGCCTGCCTTTTTTCATGCTACCGTAAATCTATTTTTAGATCTGGTTTGATACTTATGAACGTAGCATAGCGGAGAAAAACAGGCCCGTATATTTTTCTGTAACCACTCTTCCCTCCCTGAGACATACTGTTGTTTACCACACACAGAAATTCTCTCCCTCTGTGTCTCTGTCATGCCCTACTCTAAGTAATGGAGACCTCAGCTCAGTGTTACAGGTAAGGCTGTAAACATTAGCAGGGGACTAGGGAATCCACGAGAAGTTAAAGGACTTGTAATTCAAAAAAGACTAAGGACTGTGGCGATTTCAGCTCTAAAACATGTCTTGCAGTAAATGTGACAAATGGTCCTCCATTTGTAACAAGCACACATATTCTCTTACTTCTGAGACCACAGGTCCAAGTGTCGCCATATCGCCCTGTCTATACTTTAGCCACTTAAGTTAACATGTAAACACGTTTGCTTATAAATGCTGTTAATTTAACTATATCACTATTAATGTAGACAGGTTTAATGTGCAGCTGACAGGATCAATATTACTATTTACCCAAATATATTACTTTTAGTATGTTGTAGTAAAGACATGTTTAATGAAGTTCTTAGCACTGACATGTGCCCTGAAAAGAAATAAATCTGAACACTTTTGCTTGTGTGCATGCACATCAGGAACCTGCACCACTGAGTGAGTCACTCTTTAACCCAGTAAATCGTTTAAATCCCTTCAACCGCTGTCAGAACGAGGGCAAGGACGCGTTTGAGTTTGTCGGCTATGAAAAATATAAAAAGCAGTCACAGATATTTCATTTAAAAAATACATCTCACCTTATCTCTATTTGTAGTATATATATTTATGTATAAGCTATCTTGCTTGCCAGATCTAGCCATGCTCTCATGTTACCCCATCTCCCTCTGTTCCTGATTTTATACAGAGTACGACTGCTACACTCTGCTAAGTTCACACAACTCATCACCTCTGGAGAAACTCATGAAATATTATTCAGTGGAGCGTCTTGTTTTCTTCCTTCCCTGACACTCTCCGGTGTTGCTTCCCTTCACTGTGTTCACATATCAATTGCCGTTGCCAAGCAGCTGGTAGTACAGCATGGACACATTCATTTTTTTTTTTTTTATACATTTTTTTAAATAAAACTGATCAGCTCAATGATGCAAATTTAGCAAGACTACTTGTTCGCACCAGCTGAACTCTGAGGATAGCTTTGTTCCATTAAGTCAGCTCAAATTTCCACCTTCCAAAACCAAATGACTACAGCAGGTTTATACAGTGGCTGCTGGAGCATTTCGTGGATTTGGTGTTTCACCGCTGCAAATTCCATTTCATGAGAAGTAGCTTTGTGAAGTGTTCTCACCTGTATGTGTGTACATAAGGCTGTGTCAGCTGCCATGCTCCTGTCTGCAGGCGTTCCTCTGTGGATTGTGCCTGCCTATGTCTATGTACAAATGGTAAGAAGATGTGTCAACAAAAGTTTGAGCATGTGCATCGATAATACCCTGACAGATGCTGGGTTTTGGCAGCGAATGCAAATATTTGGGAGTACAAATGTGCCAACAACAACACGCAGACTTTTCTGATAGCAGATAAAGCTGGAAAAGCACATGTGTAACGAAAAACTTTAAAGCCGTGCTAATCAATATTTTTGTAATGGATCAAGTAAACAGGTAGCTGTTGTTAGCGAAAAGGCTAAACAGACTGTACAAATACAATCCCAGCAGAGTGGCAGAGAGACAAAGTTGGAGACTAGCTGGTGAACATTGTGGATCATGTAGCAGCTTAGGAGTCAGACAAGACTAAGATAAGACTTGGTGGAGACCATAACAGAGCAAACGATGGAAGACACAACACAAAACAGGTAACAGTTTGCAAACACATTTTGCCATAACAACGTTATCAGTGTGTCAAACAACAGACTAGTGATGCTGCTTCAATGATGGCTCCATTCTGTAGGTTGCAGAGTCCAACTATATCCAGCTGTTATTAATGTTATTACTTACGGCTGGGTTTGACAAGTCAATATGTGCTCTGTCAGAAAGATCTACTGGCTGATATACATAAAATGACATGCAATTTCAGGGACCTCTAAATTTGGACAAAGACATATTTTACAGGCTTTCCTTCAGCCGATCATTATAGTTATTATTACCAGAATCTGCATCACCATCTGCAGAACTGTGATATTTTACTCTGCCGTCACTGCTGCTGCAGTGTTGTCAACACAAGAACCTACTCTGCAAACTATGAAATTATGACTTAAAGTGCGATTCACTGCACTATGTAATCTTATATGTGCAAATCAGCCAACATATACACCACTGCTGACATACGGTATCTGTGATAAGACGACAATATAAGGGCTATAAAAATATATCATCTGGCAATAAAATCGGTCAGTTTAGAAAGGAAATGTTAGGAATCTAGAAACATAAAAATATCCAATGTGTAGGTCCACAAGTCACTTTGTGTCAGTCAGCCACGTCTCAACTGTAGCCATGTTTCATCCTTCCTTGGCACCTGCTGTCATGTGGATGATAACATGAAAGACAACTCACATCTTAAAGACTGAGCTTCGGCAATCTGTGATGCTGAATACTGATTTTAAACACTGAAATGGGCAGAAATGTAGCCCAGAGGGACTTGTCATGACCTGTCAAGAATTAAGAATGGAGCGCTACATCCACACTATCAGATTATGATAATCAGCCTCTCGTTCACTTGCTGCAGTATATCATCGACTGAGGTGCCATTTACATACTGTGTTAGTCATAGGCTACTCATGCGGTTTTTCAGAGCCACAGCAAGTCAATAAATACAAACTGATAAAGGTCATTTTGTTGACAGGAACACTGTCATTGAAGCTCAAATACCGCCTTAGAAATATGCATGCGTTGTACGAATAATAATTAAGCCAAGCAAGTAAAATTTAACTATTTAGGTGGATTACCGTTTGACAGAATGCCAAAATTAAAGTCTGGTTAATCCCACTATGATCTTTGAATAAGAAAGAATGACTATATTATACTATTACTATGGGGATGAAATAATAGCTCTTGTGACATTTTAGGAGATTCAAACTCTGATTCACTTTAGACTGGAGCCAAAAATGTGTTTAATGTGTTTCATCATCCTGAAGAGCTCACTGTGGAAGGAATTCAAGCATATGAATTCAGAGGTTAGAGAATATCATCTCACTGAAAGACCACAATATTCTAAAGAGATTTTAAAAAATAAATAAAAACTGCCTCAGAAAATGCTGATTTAAACAAATAAAACAGCCTGACCCGACCTTGGAATTGCCGGAGAGCTTCTTTTGATAACTTTCGTGTTTTTGACAAGCCCAAATGGCTATTTTTTAATTTTAACTGGTGGTACAAAAATGTTCTTAAACTAGGGTGATGATCCACAAGAAAAAATTCAAATTTTCATGACAGTGATAACATACGTATGCATAAACATAAAATCATTAAGAGGGATTAAAGCGGTTAATGGCATTGAAATTACAAATTGCCATTCTCCCCTTGGCCACCCGTCCATTACGACGCATAACATTTTGAATGCTTTGTTTCCCAACTGCATCATAACCCAGACTTAATGGAATTCTTCCTTCATTTATTCAAGGTCAAAGCTCATCACTCCCACAGTCCTTTGCATTGTAAATCTTCTTCTCAACATGTCTGTGGGGGGATTGGGTAATTGAAAATTTCCTGTAGTCGTCGTCTAAATATCAACGTTACGCCAGTGAATAGTGATTTTTTGTTTGGAAAGGAAAACAACATGAACACATATTAGCAGACAAAGTCACAAAAAACAACCTGGTATATTAGGAACATGTCATGATTTTGTGTTTTCTACCGGAGAGTTCTAATAAACAGTAGCTGAGATGTCCCCCCCCCCCCCTCGACACTGAACTCAGTTACTCCATTAGTGAGCCTCTGCATTCAGTTAGTTAGAGATTATTATCGGATACAAAACCAAACACTCTGCTAGATGGGTATGGTAGACTGGCACTCATCCAAGTCCTGACAAACACATTTCTGTCCATTGAGAGCATAATGCAGTGTGGTATGGCAATGCTTCAAACACTTTTCACATTCGAATATAACTCACCATGATGATGGATGGGTATCAACAAGTAATTTACGGTTGGGTTAAAGTTCACAGTTTGCTGGACCACCAAATGTGCCTCCTCCCCAGACCCGCAAAAAAAGACAAGTAAACATGCAGCAAAATCATATTCATTAACTGTTTCTACCAGCTCATTTGATGCTGCAAGCATTTTCAATCAAGCAATACAACGGCAATTAGCTTCCCATGAATGATTTGTTTGTCAAGAAACTCTTCAGTGCTGCTTGGAAATAAACATGTAAATGGATATATTCCCAGTTCTCAGTATTCGTGAAGCAAATGGAAAATAAATGAGAATGAAAACCAATATTAAATTAGCATTCTTTCTCCTACAGCAGAGAGGAGTTTTGATCAATTCTGAAGATTATACAGTCAGTCACTTAAAAACTGGCCATCCGCTGGGATTTCGACCAGGGTTGATTTAAGATACAACGCAGATAAGAATCGTATTTTTCAGAATGGATAGACCCAATTCAGAGATAAGTAACTTAGTTGTTACTCCATCAAACCTGCACTTTAGGAGATGAGATACAGGATAAAGACACAGTGAGAATAATAAAATGTCTTAAAATAAGAGTGGAAAGTCAAACAGAAACAAGTGATATTGCAGTGCTGCCTATCCCTAGGCTGCACTTTCATTATTGCTGTTCCTTTTTGACCAATATATACAGTACTGTATTCATGTTTGCATAAAATAATGGGCAAACCAGACAAAGGCAAGGTGAGATTTCTGGGTCTGTGTTTCACTCAGAACATTGTCTAATAGCAGTGAAATTAACTTTTATTCCTGCATTGGAGCAGTGAGAGTGGAGCAAAAGGTTTGGAGTGATATCATAATGCACATAAATCTCAGATAAACTACTGTGAAATAACAAAAACAATAATATAATCATACTTTCTTGCTTGATATTTTTCATGATGCTGATATAATTGTCGCACTAATTTAACCCTTTAAAGCAAGGTCATTGCTTTACTCTTTTGGATACGTTTCTTTTCCATAAAAATACATACTATACGACCAGCCTTTACATGAACTCCATGTGCCACGTTTTTAAAAATATACTGCCACATCTCACAGAGTGTATTTGCAGCTGCAGTACAAGGATATATTGTCTGATGTCATCCTCGATCCACATCTCTTGCATAACTAACCCATTACTGCTAATCAACACTTGAAACTGGTGTGGGGCAAACTACTTTTCAATTTAATACTCTGTCATTAAATGGGCATGTATTATCAGCTATGAGAAATGTCTTTAGATGAATGAGGATTCATTGTTGACCCGACAAACTAAACCATTTGCCGTTTGCTGAACTTCATTCATGCTGTGTGGTGAATGAAGAGTTCTGCTTGATTGGGCACATGGTCAAATAGAGTGAAGAATGAATCAAAGCACAAGAGTATGACTGCTTGGTACGCCATAACACCTTATCTGAATGATCTCTAAAATAATCTTTCCAGAAGTGTCACTTCTTGTTTTGACATTTAAAAGCACAACAGACATCGTATTGATCATAATCACTGAATAATGAGAAATAACTGAAACAGAGTACTA
Organism: Protonibea diacanthus; assembly: GCA_028641955.1. Taxonomy (NCBI): domain Eukaryota; kingdom Metazoa; phylum Chordata; class Actinopteri; family Sciaenidae; genus Protonibea; species Protonibea diacanthus. The sequence goes on along the minus strand of CM053988.1, from coordinate 15,624,702 downwards.
CTATTTGAGTGATCAGAATAAACAAATCTAGGACTATGATGACAACAGACAGCACACTGACACCAGCCTCAACAAGAATCAGTTAGGAACTGATTTGAACAAAGTTATTGAAGCATGTTTAAACCATCTATTTGACCTTAGTACAACACAAAGTTTTTATACAGGACACCTAACAACAATAATTTCCTTCATCTTTGAAACTTCAGACATCACTAAGTGAGTCAGTAATGGCAAAAAAAGGGAATCATTTCACCTCAGGACTCAGGACTTTACCCATATCACAAGTTTTATGCACAGCACAAGCATCGACTACAGTGCACAATGCAACACCTACAACTTTGGTATGTACTGATAACACATACGAAATAACAAATACAACATTAACAGTGGACTGTATAAATGTACAAAATGCATTAAAGCCAGGCATCTGTTTCAAATAAATTTCTCAAGCAACACTGAAACTCTCTAAGCATCTAAGTCTAAGCATCTGAATGATTGAAAAATCTGTCAGGTCTGACAGCAAACAGAACAGCCATCATACTGCAGGATTACAGCATGTTAAGATAAGAGAGCATGTAAAGATGAATACTCACTGTGGTGAAGTTCACCGGGTAGCAATCCTCTCCTCGAAAGGTGCATTGCAGTAGCATGTCATTGATGTCATGACCTGTTCGGTTATAGAAATCAGTCATGTTGAACAGTTTGGGCTTGAAGTTCTGGAAGTTTGCCTTATCCTTTAGGGCAGCCAGAACTTCGGGTTCAGCCAAGTGCGGGTTGGCTATTTGGTAGTTATTATTGAGGAGGGCCAGGAGCTCTCCCACATGATAGAGGTCATTTCGGGTGATTTTGGAGAAGCGGAACTCATTGAGGTTACAGAAAGTAACAGCTGGGAAGGTGAGGTTAGTCGCCGCCACCTCGTCCAGCTTGGTGACGTGAGGATACTCCAGGTAATATGACACTCGATCCATGCAGACCAGCATCAATAAGCCTAGTGAACCAAGGAAGGAAAGAGTCCAAAGAAACCGACGGAATGTCATGTGCCCATAGGCGAATATGTGACTCATGCCATGTAGGGTGGATATGTTAGCAAAAGCTTGCAGGTTGGAGGGCCTGATGCTTTCAATGCTTTCCTCTGAGCTTCCTTTCATGGCTGTAGAGGGATGTTCAATACTGTCTCCCCAAGAACTTCAGGTTAAAGACTTTGCTTAGCAACAGCAATAGCAGAATCCAACCGGCAGTGTTGGCTTGGCACACTGCTTCTTTATTCTCTCAAGAAGTGGCAATGGTCTCAATAAATAGATACCTTAAAATGGTTGTCAGTCTCTGTAACAGTTTTCTTTTCATCACAATTCACCTTCCAGTTGTTGTCTGCTGTTCCTGTAGTCCCAGGTCCCCCCTTTTCTTTCAGGCTGCTATTTTATTATCTCCAAAGCTGTCTCTCTCACTCCCTGCTCAGCTGTCCTTTGTAGCGGCACCAAACACAATGACAGCTCCAGAAACACCCACTTCTACCAAAACGCAATGCCTCCTGATTCCTGAGTGGTGTGAAAAGGGACAAGAATACAAGGGACAAGAAAAGAGAGAGAAGAACAGAGAAAATAGCAGACGTAAGGATAGAGGCGAGAGATGAGTGGAGGAGGGGGGTGGGGGGCTGCAATGAAAAGGGCTAGCGTTTGGAGAGAGGTGCTAAGCCTCAGCAGTCAATGGGACCCTTCCTCCTCTAATCGGAGAGAATGCCTCTACATCGCTGTGATAATGGGATGCAATGGTTTTGTGAATGGAGGTAATAAAGAGAGAAATGGCTCACTGGTCCCTCGCTGCCACCTTCCTTTTTCTCTCGTGTCTCTTTTGCTCTTCTCTTTTCTTCCAGAGACGAAAATGAGGGGGTCAGAGACCTCCGACCAGCCCACCACTGTGCTTGACAACCGGCGTTCACAGCTTCCACGGGTTCCACTTCCTTATTTGAACAGATCCTCAGTTAATAGGGAAGACCACCTCTTGATGCTTTATGGCCAACCCCCCCAACAGCATAACCACTAAAGCCGCTTCGAGACCTCCAGCTTTGGTCCTGTTAACATACAGATTTATATTCTGCCGTGTGGAGCCTTTCACTCTCTTTTTCGCTTCCTCTCTCTCTCTCTCCCACCACTCCCCCATTTCTTGCACTCTCTCTCTCTCTTTCAGTCTCCCTCTCTCTCCCTCTCCCTCTTTAGTAGTCAGGATCCATCCCACTGCTGAATGGCTGCTTTGCCTGCGTGTGTGTGTCTGTGCTCACAGGAGAAGTCTCTCAATCTGGACACCAGCTTCACTGTGTTATTATTCTCTTATCTGCTCCAACCGCCTCCGCCAACATATCTGCTTGTATGCAAGAATGCCACAGGTTGCATGATTATTGCATGGACATATGTAATAAGAGACATGTCCATATTTAAACCTTTTTAGAACAATGCAAACAAATAAAGCATGCAAATAAATGACCCAAACCATCTGGTTGAATGTTTTCTTCATTATTGCATTTGATTCATTAATTATCTGATTTAATTATGTTTTCTCTTCTCTTGTGACAGCAGGGTTAAATATTTTTTTTTTTTTTTTAGTTTCAAGCAATGGACTAATCCCAAAAGCATTTCCCAGTCTGGCTTATCAGTGCGAGGATGTGGCTGACTGTGTGTGACTACATGAGAGTTCCAGGCTTGACCATTAATGGAGTTGGTTGTTTTATTGGGGTTAAAATGTCAGCACACCATTCTGAAGAACCTTTTCATTTCTCCTAGGACCAAACAAGATTATCACTCATTGGCTACCCAGGGATGTCTTATTATCATAACAAAAGGGTGAACCGCCAAGGATATGACCACAGCCCTTAAGGATTAAATCAATATTCTACCCTAGTAACCAAGCAGGGACACCATAGCAACCATTACCCACAACACCATGGAAGTATGCAATTCAGATAAAACCACGCAAACCGTTTCATCCGTTAACTTTGGAAAAATGCATTGTCAACCATACATTGTCGCAGTCGAGATGCAATTTAAAAAATGCCCACAGAGGGAAATGCAACATGATGCCTGAAGTGATATGACGGTCTTTTCACCTGACAGGGTATGCTAAGACTTAGATTAGGTCTACCAGAACAATATCTGAGGTATTGCAATATCCAAACTACAAGACAGCAGCCTTTTATTCTTGGTCCTTCCACCCAAAAGCTGTAAAAGCTCAAATCAAAACAGCACTGGGGCCACTTTTAATAACTCATGACACCTTAGATATATCAGGTACTATTCCCTGTCAAAATGTCACTGCATTGAGGAAGACGTTTGAATTTACAAGCGGTTGATGCCTGACTCAAGGCTAACTAATCCTCTCCTATACTTTAAAATGTATAACACTCAGCGGCACTCCTTTGTATTCACAGTCATGACTGATAATGATTAACGTGCTAAGAAACACTTAACAGTGATGAATGATGCTGTGCCCTTCTACCATACGAGACCTTCACTGAGTTTTCTTCATTCACAAACTGTGCCAGGTATGTCAAACACTGGCAAACCAAAATCCTTCAATAAGGAGTCACATTTGCGTTACAAGTATAACATGCAGCAAGCTAACAGCAGCAACTGTCTACAGGATGATCTCCAAATACTGGACCAGTTCGTGGAGTGTGGTGGACCTGACCTAATGTGCCCATCGTGTCAAATCATCCCATCAGTACTAACCTAAACCTGTATGAGAGGAACAACAAACACTGAAGTGAAATCCTGTGACTACGCCAGTGATATTACACACATACTTTCACAGCGACTGGATGATTTAAAACCTGATTAAAAAGTAGATTGTGATAAATAACTGACCTGTCAACAAACATACAAACATTTATTCACATCTTGATAAATAATCTCTATTAGAGTACCGTGATTTTAGTCATCATTGATGCATAAATCTGCATTTGAAATTCAATTTCCATATTCAGTCTAAGAATGCAAATACTCTTCACACCGCATTCATTTGCATTCTCGGTACATTCTTGGCATGTTGTCCTGTGTAAAGATTAGCGAACCTAAAATCCAAATTCCTACTGCCAGGCATGCCTGTTGCTGCAGATTGCAGGATGAAAGTGCTGGACTTTCCAACAGTAATTCAAGTGGATGGTAGGATGCACAGCATAATGCAGTGAATATTAATAAGGAGGGGTACTATTTGAGGTGCTGCTAAGCACTGCTCTCTCTCTTTTTTGGAGGCCTTTGAGTTTGAATTTTAACTATAAACCGATACTCTGAAGAAAAAAAAAACTCCCTGGCCTATCACATCTCTATTTTATAGACTAGCGGCCCGTCAACTGACATAATGTCATAACTGCGCATGTTAAATAGCCCAGCACTAAATATAATTCAGCTCTCAACCATAATCAATACACTTCCTTGGACCTTTATATTTAATCACACTTTGTGTAAATGCTAGACAGTTTACAGTTCCATGTTGAGCACAAGTCAGACATCTTTTGCAGAAGCACTGGATGGGATAATGCACATTTAATGAAAAGCCACTGTATGGAACGTTACCTGAAACCAGGATCGGTTTGAATCTGAGTTATTTCATGTTGGTTTAGGTTGGTATAATGCAAAGTCGCAATCCATACTCCTGTTCTGCTATGCTGTCCAAAAGCCTCGACAACATACTCAAATAAAACAAAAGTCAGTGATTCAGCTTTAATTTTTGTGCATCTGTGTTACTTTTGAACTACGATTCTACAAGTGTCCTTAATCTGGCCATGGTTGGCCCAAAAATATGACTCAAATTGAGTTTCTAGTGTTAAAAATGTCTTTTACATCATTACTTCTAAAGCACTGGACCACATATTTTTTGGTTTTCAGTGTTTGTAAGATGCATTTACAACGGTGATCACTTCCTCGCTGTGGTGGTGCGCCACTGCAAAATGAACACAGCGGAGATGCTGAATGTTTAACCTGATTTGACAAGTAAACATCTTAATTTAGCGAAAACAGTACAGCAGCACTGTTGCCACTGCGTGGATCTAAACGATGTTGGCTATTAAGTAATGTGCTGTAATTGCTACAGGTCAGCGAAAATTCCTATGACAAGCAAACTGCCCTGATATGATGTAGAGCTAAAAGGAGCAATTATGGTAAGTCACTCTTTGCAACGCTGAAGTTATGCAGATTTGGCAAGCACCTCAGAGGACAGATTACCCTGTTAGGAACTGAACCCTGCACTAAAGCAGTCGACATTTAAGAGCACATATATCATGAAGTTAAAGAACGGATGCAGCAGAGATGCAACACAGCACTAAAAAGAGCAGTGCCAGGAGGAGGGAACAAAAATGCAACCTGAAAGTGTTTTACTATGTACAATGTTCAGTGGCTTACACATGCACCCTGCAAGTATACCACTTTATTAACGATACATGGATTCATGCACGACTTCATTGCTGAAAAAGCTTGAACTGATTCATGTAGTACTTCATGAACTAACAGGAATGTACAGTATCTTACGACTTCATGCAGGAACAATGCATCAATTAATACAACGACTAAAGTAATCATTATGAATTCTTCATATTTAAGTCTGCAGTTAAACTGAGCAGCCACAGCAGTGCATGTATCCTGTCGAATACCAACTGACAAACCTGACGAAGTCTGACAAAGACCTCTTGATGACTTTATCACGTTTGTTCCCCTTAAAATAAAATTTTCAAAAAAAATTTCAATATAAATACATAATGTTTAAATATCAAGAAGAGCTGACTTTATGTGAAGGACCACAGACATGATGAAGTCCTGAAGAAGTTAGATTACAGTATCATCAATAACTCAAAAATCATGTAGACTAAATTACCTTAGTTGTTGCATTAGTTAACGTACTGTCCCTCTATTAAGTCTTGTGTGAGGTACTGTTAATTCGTGTACATTCCTGCTGAAGAACTTCATGATTGAATGCATGCTTCTATCCTTACTATAAACTGTTTCAAACAAAGTCAAGCAACTATTTGAGTGTAAATGCAAGTCTACAGTAGATATTTAGATGTGGTGGCCCGTATTAGAAATAAAAAACTACTTTGTTCCCTTTGTCATCTGTACTCGCTAATATATAGTAGATGGGGTTTTGTCCTTAAGGTTGTGAATCGCTCATTCAATAACAGACAAAATTATGAAGCGCTAACATTTGCTTGAGTTTGGATGTATTCACCGAAACGCAAACTGGTACATTTGTATGCAAGACTGTGAAACAACTTGTGCATTTGGCAACTACAGAGTAATCACTGCGGGTATCAAGCTACGCTTTGTTCTATTAAGCTGCAAACCCTGCAGAAAAGAAATAAATAAAACAAACACTCGACATAGCCTTTAGCAATATGTTGATATGAAAGCCTGTAATAAACAGAACAGGAAACATTTTTCTTTTTCTGTGTCTGTCAGACAGACGTAGCGAGGTAACAGATGTGAGCACACTCACCTTTTTTTTCCCCCCATCTTGCCTTCACAGATGAAACCAGCAAACAGCAGAAATCTGCCAGACAACAGAGAAAAAGATGGCCTTCACAATACAGTCAACCAATGGCTGCTACTCAATGCGTGTGGCAGTTGCTGCAAATGACCTTGCTTAAATGCTGTCTGAGATAAGGGGCCTATTCAAATGAAATCTACTGCTCTACATCTGCTGTGAGCTTGATGGAGAACAAAACTGAGAGGGAAGAAAAAAAGTCCAAATCCTTGGACACAGAAATTGTGTCCAAGGCAATGTACTACAAAGAGATTTGGCAGGAATTATACACTCAAACTGCAACACTAATGCGTCGTTCATCAACACAAATGTACCCATTTCTTATTGAAGGAGAAATAAAAGCAGATATTTTAGACTAAGAGAATATGGAAGAGTCAGGGAGGTTTAACAGCAGATGTCTTTTCATGTAAAATCTGAAGAGAAATATTATGGATTGGTTTCTCTGCTGCTCACAGAAAAATAAATATCTTAAATATTAAAACTGCAACCTGCTAAAGGTTTAAAGTAATCAGTCCGGAGCTATTTAAAGCCCAGAAAGAGTTCCTGACGAAGGTGTTATTGCTGAGCGTCACTGCATATTAGAGCTCTCAAGTGTTTAGTGCTTAACACTATTGTCAATTTACTTCACACTCCACAACTTAAATAGTCCACCTGATAGAGCGATGTCGCAGTAACTTTCTCACATTCACTGCTTACATGTTAGAGGATTATTTATGGTATGGATGCGTCTCAAAAATCGAGCGCAACCTCAGTCTCATGTATACAGCCAATACAGATGTGTCGAGCTTTGGTAAGATAGTAATGAATGGACATGATAAAGTGCTTTATCATTCAGAGAGATGTGTTTGTGTGATGAGAGATGCAGTTTATGTTCAGTTCATTCCTAATGCATTGGATCTCATCAATCAAACAGATAAAATGTCTGTGATATAAGATGTAGGACCAAAAGCATGCACACACACAAGCCAGACACATCACACAAGACGGATATATTTTGAATTGTGTTAGTGGCTCATACTTAAACCGGCGTGTCAGTGTTAGGAAATATCCCACTGATATATTTATGTCTGAAAAATGGTCAAAGTCGGTAGAAGTTGACATGTTTTATCATCAAACTGGGATGTACTTTTTTTGCTACTAAATGACTCGAACAATCGCACGCGGAGGACCAATTTAGATGCTAAACTTTTCAACTCAAATAAACCAAGCAAGAGTATCTAATCAAAGAAACACAGGCCTGGAGCGGAAACATTTTTATTCCAATTATCAGCATGAAAATCTTGCATTTATCAAGACGTTCTATGCACAAAAGTGTCCAGGATCAAACACAAGGTTAGTTATGTAAACACACCATTACTGAACAAACAAAAAACTGCATAACAACAATCAGACGCCATAGAAACGCCGACTGAAAGAGAAATACATTATATGTACAACATCAAGAGGATAGACAAACCCACTAGGGGGCCTTCGAGCTGTACCGCTGTGCACTTAATGATGCAACGTTATTGTAAATTGTAGTGTGTGAATATTGGTGGTATCTGAATGTGAATAGAGCATAACGTTGATGTGATATGCCCAAATTATAATTTGCCAAGGGAACCAAAAAACAATGACTAGCACAAAGCTGAAATACTCCTAGGCCTTTACAAATGAGTCACAATTAGTGAACAAAAAAAAAAGATGCATAATGATGCATAATATAAATAGTCTGACTTTAAATGATTTAACACCAAGTTCCACTATATTAGAAAAACAGAAAACCACAAATTAATAGTGCAGATTCTCATTTGGCTGCACACTAAATAAGACAAAATGACCCTGAAGTTTTTGGGACTGAGGTTTGGGTTCTGCTTTAATCCAATCTCGCTCATAATACCTAATAATCTATCTGAAAACACTGCGGGCCTACATGTAATTCAGTAATAGTAGGGTAAGTTTACTTACTTAACACTTAATGTGAGTACAACTGCAGCTCAGAAGTGTTTTCCTGTAAACGCTATGGTGTCTAAACAACCCTTAGGTCTAAAATAGTTAGTAAACTACAGGTTGCATGGAAGATTATAGTGGATTACAGTGAAATCTACAACAGGGATAACACAACTCCACTCCAACATGAGTCAATACAAACTAAACACTGGTGCAAGTGTGCCACCCAGTGGACACTACTGCTATGTGCAATGATATAATTCACTCTATTTATTATATTACTGCAGTGCAGACAATAACAAAAACACTATAACTTTAATAAACTTGCACGTTTCGGAGGCATTTAAGAAGCCACAGTTTTATTTTTACTTCTTGTCGTTCGTATTGATTTTAGCAGCAATTAGCTCAAGTCTGTCTTCTTAAAAACAAAACAGGTGAGCTAAATTAGTCGCTAATTAACGCACGCTACATAAAACAGCCGCCCGCGAGGCGGAAAACTGGGATAATTACTCCTAAACTACTCGATACAACAGCAGACTAACACAATCCAAACGGCTGACACCGTTTCAACAATGTCTAATGACATATCTAAAAAGAAAGGGAAGAGTTCAAGTGAGAAAAAGACGAAAAGGAAGGCTAAAAGAAGAGAGACTTACGCGATGTACATCTACAAAGTTTTGAAACAGGTGGGTGGCCGAGCTTGAGTTAAAAACTGCTTCGGTTTTCCTGACTTAAAAATGAACTAACAGCCGTTTCCCCCCCACCACCACCACCACCAATTCACAAGGTTCATCCGGACACGGGGATTTCAAGCAGAGCCATGAGCATCATGAACTCCTTCGTCAATGACCTGTTTGAGAGGATTTCTACAGAAGCGTCCCGGCTGGCTCAGTACAATAAACGCTCCACCATCACCAGCAGAGAGGTGCAAACTGCGGTGAGACTGCTGCTGCCCGGGGAGCTGGCTAAACACGCCGTGTCCGAGGGCACCAAAGCGGTCACAAAGTACACCAGCTCCAAATGAAGACCTCCAACACGCTCCAAGCTGTTATGAAAAAGATTTCAACCATGTGTATTAGTGGCTTTGTAAGCTGGTTGATTTATATAAAGGCATTAAAAAGCTAATCTTTCTTTCTTTTTTTATTTAGAGCACATGTTAGTATCAACCACTAGATGGCGCAATTGTATATCTGTCATATTAGAGGCATATCACAGAGTGTCTTTGATAAACAGACCTATAAATGAGATATGACATGCATACAGGGGAACTCTATCAGCTGTAGTTTATGTATATTAAACTATCCCACATGCATGAGGCAGGTATGATGCTGCATTTAATCTTATTTGCTATTAGATTATATCCAGCTATCAGATTATGCTTTTACTGTTTGACTACACACCAAAATGTTTTGAATCAAGTAAGTCAATTCCACATCTTCACATTGTGACAGCTTCATCTGATCTAATTATTACAACTTACCTTACACTCTAAGCATTAAAGATGAATGAGAGGATCGCAACAGCTGTAACTCTATCAGTATTTTATAGCCTAGTGCAGGGTCTGAATCTTGGCTGCTTAGTTGCTCAATTCCTAGATGCCCGTGGGATCATGATTGTTATTTGATCCCATACACAAACAACAACTCAGCCAAGATCATAATATTGCTGTTTGACATAACCTCAGATTACAGGAAATACATAAATCCAGGTCTTTTCTAAGGCACAAGGTGGGAAAACCGTAACATTATCCAACATTATCCATGTATCTCTGAACTATATCTGAACTCTTTCACCAAAGCCCACCTTCGGAGGCCTGCCTCCCACTTTGAAAACCTCTGGCCTGGTGGATACTGATCACAATATACCAGAGGCTAAAATATGATGCATTATTTCTGATTACAGAAAAATAGTTGATAATAACTTGTTGTTGTTTTGACGTGTACATGATCGTCATACACTCTTATCAATCCAAAAGCAAAAGCACCTGTGTTTCTTGAAGAGACACAAATAAATGAGTCAGTCAGAGCACACCAGCACAGCCAGGTGTGTGAAGCTTTGTTTATACTCGGGCATATTTTAAGCAGGTGGCTTCAACCGGTGTATCGGTTTAATGAGCGACCCTGTTAATTGGTGACCGTCAACCGAATGCGTCAGTGGTTGTCGTAGTTATGACAGCCGTTGAAACCGGAAAATAATATGTAGCTGTGAAATAAGAACTAGAGACGAACCAGGTATGTTTTCTGTCACTGTGACGTTAATGAAAAAACACCAAGCAATAAATAAATAAATAAATAAATAAAAGGAGGCATTCACGAGGACAGCTAAGTAGCTTCCCGTTTTTAATAACTGACGTAACCACGACAACCCCGAATGCAGTCGGACGATGGGTGCAAGTTAACAGGGTCGCTGCCAGCCAGCTTATCTCTTTTTGATTTTTTTGTCTACAGAATGGCAAAGAAGAGTCAACTGATACGTATGATGTTTAGAAGACATTCTTCAAGTCTCAATCCAGCCGCAACTAAACAAATACCCCGCCAGCAACAAGTTTTTAAAACTCACTGAAGTTGCAACCGTTAAATTCAAGATGGCAACCGGAAGTGCCATTACTTGCTTGTTTGTTTGGTTGTAACAGCTCAGATAGGCTATGGGTCTATATTACTTTATTGTTTTACTTCAATGATGAAAACAACATGAATATAGATACATTAACTGATGATAAAACTTTATTTTTGTTGATGTGTTTTACAAGATGAGAAAGGGACAATATATTTATACTTGGCTGAACAAAAGCAGCCACAACAACCATTAGAAACTGATCAAAAATCACATTCACAGAATATTTTTGTGCCGGCTGGATAGACAAGTCGTTGAAGGATCTACAAAAGTCTTCAAAACAAGGGTAAGTATTAAAACAGTTTTTCAAAGTTTGTTTTTTTATGTTTGAGAAAAACAGGTGACTTGCAATTATTCTTTCTCACATGTACAAAAACAACAAATACATGAGAGATACAAACTGTTTATTGTACTTATTATTTTATTTCAAAATATCACAATGGTCTGTTTTTAAAGTAATCTTATTCACCTTTGATGCATTCATACAAACCCTGACAAGATCCATTATTCAGTTAGCTTTAAAAATGGACATATTTATAAACTGACAGAGGAAATAATGCAACATTGTATCCTTGTTATGTATTCTAATCAGGTTTTTAAAAGACGACTCTGTCAACTGAATAGTACTTGATTACAGGATAATCACACTAGCGTTTGCACCAGTCCAATCTGCATAAAATGGAGGAACTGATAAAGGTCTCTCTAATTAGGATGGTGTTTACATCAGGCTTTACATACACCTATTAGGCGACCCTTGTCAACATCCTACAAAGCCAGGCTCACTGTGATAATGCACTTGAATGTGACTCCCACCACTGACTGTTATTGTTGAGATACCCATTTTAGATGTTTCCCAGTATTCTTGGTAATGATATGAAATCTACAGATGTTATTATGAGGGTGATACAGTCTCTGATGGCAGTGACTTTGTTCACGATTATCATAGCCATTTAGGTTTTGTATCTTGCACCCTTCCCCATATCCCCTTTCATGCCCATGCCAAGCGGTAGTCATCGCTGTCTCCTTTAGGCAGACTGCTATGAACACATTATGGATGGGTGCATTAGTGAGTGATGCAGAGCACGGGCTGGCTTGCCTTGTTTTCGTGTGAGAGTGCATCATTAGAAAATGTTCCACTTGGCAGGGAAGCGCGTATTAACTGCAACCGCAATGAAATGAGGTTGTGATAGATGGTTAAAGTTATACAGGACTATTAGGTTGAAATATGAACCTCTCAATTGTCATGATGAAACAGAGGGCTATTTGCGTGGTGATCAGTGCATTGAGAGACAATTGGAATCTGCAAAGACCGATACAATACATTATAGGTAGTGGGCTCAGAGCTGAAAGAGTACAGAAAAAGTAATCATGCTTCCACAGAATAGTTTGGAGCTACTGTTCAATTCAAGGCTCCATAAATTCATTTAGGCTCTCCACCAACATCTCAAGCATTGTGATGAGACCTGGGGGAGATTTGCAAACAGGGCACCCTGTCTAAGCCCTGTTGTTGACTCTGATGAGCCATATATATGGAGGTAAACCAGCGTTGATTGGCTATCAGAGGTGCTGTAATGGCATCAACGACTTAAAGCAGACTGTGTGTGTCTACCATAATGTGTCCATATGGAGCTTCAGAGTCAATATGATATTAAGAAAATTAGAACAGGCCGAGAACCAGTACACAAATGCAGCAACTAGCTTCCCTTTAGATAATGTCTCTAGCCAATTAAGCATGCTCATTATCTCTTATCACGTTTCCATGGTGACCTCCTAGTTATTCTACCACCGGAATACAAACTTCAGTCCCTATGTCTCTTTAACTCCCTAGATGTGAACTGAAATATGTAAATTGCATATTAATTGCCCACTTACCAGCACAGAATTGCCCATATGCCAGACACGATCTGGCCTCCTCTGATAGGAATAACAATAAGTAACGCATAAATCATTAAAATAAGAAACACCTGATGGATAATTGAGTGTGCTGATGTCATGGTGACGCGCTCTCTAAACTTAGACTTTCTTTGGGTGCACTGACTCTGTCTTAAACTAACAACAGATCCAATTGCAAACCCATTAGCATTTAATATTACTGTAATTACTGTGTACATTTCATTATGTTCTCAGTATATTAAATGACTGCTCAGTGTGGAGGGAGGGCTATAGTTTAATCTCTTTCTGTATTACTGTGTGCCACAGTACTCAAAACAGCATTAAGAGGCACATAATCAGAGGGAACTAATTGCCTATGATTGCATAAATGAAGTGCTTCACTCTCATCAGGCCTGTTGCTGATGTCCAGCCTCTTACCGCCTTGGGAGAGGAAGGTGGTTGACCACAATGCAGAAAACCTTGGAGAGACAGCTACTGGTGGGTAATGTGAGGAAACCAAAGATTTAATATGTCCACGGGGGGCTGTGAGGGCAGGGGGTGTTACTACTGCTGATGTTTTTTTTTTTTTTTCTGTTGCCATCAGAGTTGCTGCCGCTTCACAGAGAAAAAAAAAAGGGGGGGGGAGAAAAAAGAAACATGAATGCCCACCATTTGAGAAATGAATTTATCGAAGTCGCTGTCTTTTTCCCCATTAGTAAGTGTTTAGTTCAGCGTTTTAAATAATTGCGTTACCAGGAATGATATTTAAAATACATTTGGGAGTCAATGAGGCGGGAAAGTGCCTACATGTTTTGCTGATGACACCCGGGCCATTTGGAAGACATCAAAGTAGAGAGGAGGTAGCCCAGATGCATATTATAAACTCATTATGTATATCATTTAAAAGGATGTACTCCAGCCGCAAAAACAATATTCCTAGTCTCTCTCTGGTAATGTGTGTTTTCAAAGTTGAAACTCTTACTCGCCTTCAGTTTAATGTGGCATCTATTACCAAACTGTAACATAAAATAAATGACCTTGATTTCCATAGCAGAACAGTCGTTAAGGTATAGATGAGAAGCAGCGATGCTTCTGTTTTCAAATGCGAAAGAAGGTAAAACCTCCCCACAAATATCGTGCATTTCTCCACCTGTGGTGCAGACCTTGTTTTCCACAGAGCTTACATACACCTTGATTGACTCCAACAAAGAGGTGGATAAACAGACATTAAAATATGTGCCGATTAAATACATGTGTGTGCCAAATACAGCAAAGTCTAATCAGAGCTTAAAGGAATCAGTCTCAGTCTAAAAAACTCAAAGGTAATTCTGAATCGTCCTTGTCAGCCATGAAAACCTGTCCCAGGAGAGTTCAAAATATAGGACCATTTTTTGCTACTGGGTAGAATTTCTAGCAGCTTTGGAAAATGGCGTCCCATCAGTCAAAAGAGATGTTTGTCAGAAGCTTAGCGAGTAGGCTTAAAAGGCTTAATTATGCGCCGTCCTTCCACCATCAGAACACTACACGTGGGGCAGAGTGACACAGCGGTTGCCAGTCATTCAGCCTAATGTTCTAATGGAGGGAGCCATGTGGATACATAAAATCCATTAAGGCTCTTGAAAAAAAAAAAAAAGAAAAATACTGAGCAGAAAAAGACATTTTTGCAAACACACACACTCACAGGGGCTTGAAGATAGGGCATTCTTGTTTGCTCTTCCTCTAAAAAAAACAAAAAACATTTGACCTTAAAGGTTGCCTCAATGTTCAAGTTCAGGTCATCTTTTGAGTATAACAGTGAAAGGTTTACACGGACTGTTCTTGCTTAGCACGTTAAGAGTAGGACAGACTAAATAAAGTTATTTTTATGTGCTGACCTTTAAAATCTGTAAATGTAATGTCACCTAATACCTCCCATTTTCTGCTGATTAAAGTTTACTCTAATAGCGTGCTTTCAAAAAATGTTCCATCACCCAAATAACAGCATATATTGCAGTCACAAAACATGAGTTTATTCAATTCATTTGATACTTGTAGCCTGACAGACAGAGACACTTCATGGCTGTAACTTTGCTGAAGGCAAATAGGAGAGGCTCGAGTGGCTGCATGTGAGACATAAAAATAGCATTACTTGTCACACTGCAGGGAGGGTCTCATACCAAATATCAAAACAACTCTGTGAACCAACCCTGTGAACAGCCAGAAGGCATATAGTGGACATTAGCCAGAGAGAGGAGGAAACAACAACAACAACAGAAACTGGAAGACGGGCCTTTTTTTAGACGGCCTTTTCTTACTTAATCATACACATCTTAGACGACCACTATTCTCAGTGAGAGGCAAGCTATTCAACATGTCGCATCGCAGCTTTGTCTTCACACCCATGGCCTTGCGCTCTCTTGAACTTGATGAGGACATGCTGCAGAGATACAAGTACAAGAAGCAGCTGGCCCTCCATCACCTCAACAGTTATATGCTGAAGAAAGAGGCCAGGGACAGGGCACTGTCGAGGTCCAGTGCTGTCCGCCCAGCAGCCATCTGTCACGACGTGGTCATCCAAAATGCTCTGTATACGGGAGACCTCGAGGCAATGCAGCGCCTCTTTCCCAGAGGATCCACAGCAACCCTCATCATTGAGCCACAAGGAGGGGACATGCGCTGGGTTGCCACAGGGGAAGGTAGGAGACGACATCTGTCTTCATTAGGAATTAATTTAGAAATTCATATGATTTGGCACAGTTAAGTAGTTTTATTGTATTTCCTGGAGATTAGCATAAAAAAAAAATAGGAATTTTAAAAGTAGTTTTTGCTTTCACAGAAGTGGCATGCGTTATCTGTTTTGTTATGGCAACGAGAAATGATAAAATGATTTTAATACGCGTCTAAGAACAATATGGAACTGGGACATCTCACTCTGAGACGGTATTTAAAGACACAATGATGCAATATTTATAGAAGCAGAGCACAAGGCAATATTTATAGAGCCCATCATATGTCTACCACCACTGTCACACTGGATTCAAATACGACCTTTGACTGAAGACTTTTTTATTTTGTGCAATAGTGATTGTTACCAAAATTGTTACCAAAACTCAGACAAACCAATTTGTCTGAGCTTGTTGAATGCAACAGAGCATTGTTCCTTGACATCAGTGGCTTGTCTAAATCAGTAAGGCAGGTGACTTGTCATTGGCACCCATACCACTGCACTGGCGAATTTCACCGGGTCAACCAAAATATCACATAACACCATCCTGAAATAGCCCTGCCCGCACAAACAACATGCATAAGTGCTTATTTCACGGAGGAGTAACCACCCGACTTTCATAAACAATATAGTTAGCATGGCTTATGTAGCACCTAAGGTTAAATGGCGCAAACCAAAGGCATACCGCAACGACGTGATCGCCACAGCAAAGGCCACAGGTTGTGTCCTGCAGTTCTGGAACAGCCTGCTCGTGGGTGATGAGCTGACAATTCTCAGCATCGTGGACGATGACGAGTATGAGTACCTTATTGATGCCATTTATGACACCAGCAACCTGGAAGAATGGAAGAACTTTAGGTTTAACTACAGATGCCTGAGTAAGTTTATCAAAATGTTGATTTTGAGGTATGGCCTGACTTTTCTTCGAGGTATCAGGGTCTTTTACTGAGTCATGCAATCATGAATACGTTGAAATTGTTCTAACTGACAGCAAAAAAACTCTTGAATTTGACATGTCTTGCTTATTTATTTTGATCCTAAAGGCTGAGCTCAAAGTTGACATTATGCCAACTGTACTCCCTCCTGGCAGGACTATGGTCGCTGACTTATGAGCAGGAGCTGACCACACCACTTCATATCACAGCCAGCCGAGGCTTCGCGGACTGCCTGAGACTCCTGTTGCAACGCGGGGCCGACGTAGACCTGGCACCTGGTGGTACCACTGCCCTGCATGAGTCCTGCGAAAGCTGCCAGCCAGAGTGTACGAAATTGCTGCTGGTCCATGGCGCCAACGCCAATGCTGTCTCTGAAGATGGCCTCATGCCTTTGCACGTTTGTACAAGCCCTGAATCTCTTGAGTGAGTAAAGCAGAACAAAACTTTGAAGAGTTTAATCTCTTGAGTTAGTAAAGCAACACAAAAGTAAATACATGTTGGCAAAATAGGAATTTGGATATGGTATTTAGACAATTACAGGATAAAGGTAAATGCTGAAAGATTAGCTGATGTAACTAGCATAAAAGCACATTCAACAAATCAGTGAATTGATGCAGTTATGTCAGTTAGACCACATTTTTGCTTATCGTTTCTCAAATGTTCTAACATTAGCTAACATTAGGTGACAAAGTAGGGCTAGCTGCAAAACCCCTGAGTGAGCAAGAGTCTGTTTATTTCTACATGGGAATACAACTTTTTATACAAAACAGTGTTCTGTAATTCTGCCTGCAGATGTGCCAAGTATCTCCTTCAGTACGGTGCAGCGATCAATGGCCGCAGTGTAGAGGAAGAGGACACTCCTTTGCATGTGGCAGCCAGGAACGGCCTCCCGGACCACACTGAGCTCTACCTGCGCTACGGAGCTGCTGTGGATAAAAAGAACTATGAGGGTCTCACACCCCTGAACGCTGCTTGTTCACAACGCCAGGAAGTGGAGGAACTTCCGCGTTACTTCAAGGTGTGCCAGATTCTGACAGGAGCAGGGGCCGACATCCACATTACGGACCAGGACAGACACAGTCCTTTGCACATGGCCTGTAAGAATGCAAATCCAGACATAGTGGATCTGCTGCTGGCTAACGGCGCCAGCGTTAACGACATGGACTATGGTGGAGAGGCTCCCATGCACAACATCTTGAAGGTGGTGTGCTTCAAGGTTCCCCATCAGCCTGAGAGGATTGTCCGTGCTCTGCTCAACCATGGTTCTATTCTGGTGTGGCCTGGAGCTCTGCCCGTGGTAGGAAATGAAAAGCTACGTGTAATCTAAAAATATATGTGCACATGCATTCCAGATTGGTTTGTAGTAGTACATTGTATTTGCAGTGAAAACGAATTATTCATCAAGGTGGCTCATTTTGCATAATTAGCAAGTACTGCACATGTAACACTAAACTGTTCCTTGCAATATTCAGACTTCACAACTTCACATTCAAATCATTCCCATTTCATGACACAACATGAAGTGTTGCACTCTCTGCGGGAAACAGACTACAACTATCAGTGAACCCACGTGCACTAGACAAAATGCCTGGTTCCTAATTAGGCAAGTGTTAATAGGAGATTAATTAGCACTAATTGCATAATTTCCAGTTAAACCCCTGGAGGGAAGACCAATCTGTTCATTTCACAAGTGTTTAATTACTTTATTTCTTCAGTTCTATGGAGTCACAAGCTCGCTCATGAACTTCAATGATGATTATATGAGTCTTATTGCTTTGCTCTGTTTTGTGGTGTTTCTTTTAGGTTTTGAAGCACTGCTCCGAGTCTCCGCGCACCATCGAGGTTCTGCTGAATGCCTACACCCGCCTCAAAGTCACAGACACCTGGGTTGAGTCCGTGCCACCTGAGTTGTTCAAGGCAAGCTCATTAAATTAATAATGAATTCATGAGTAGGGTATGAGTGTTTTTTTTTTTATATTCTGCCAATATTTTGCCAATAGCGGCATGTTTTGGACACATTATTTGGACAGCTCCAAGGCCACGAAAACTCAGTGCTGATTAAATTAGTTTTGATAGTTAACAGCTCTTACACTTGAGCTGACCCACTACAAATACTCATTGGTAGAAGAAACTGTGAGATATGTCCTTTAAAAATTAAATGAATTTATAACATGATGATGATTATAAATAGATCAAAATGTGAAAAAAAGAAAATGCCTTTAGCAGGTTGTGCAGGATGCTTATAGCTACTGGCTGATATTTGATATTCACTGAGAGCTACTGTCTACAGCAGGCCATAGCTTAAGTGTTTATTAAATTATTACTAGGTATTCATTTTAAAATACGTCTATGAATGATCTGATGAAAATGATCTCCTGTTCATCTGTTTTTATTCGACCAGGAGCACAAAGATTTCTTTGAGTCGGTCTTCTCTTTGGCACTGACTCCTCGCTCCCTGCAGCACTTGGCACGCTGCAAACTCAGAGATTTCCTGAAGGGGAGGATACACAAGGTCGTCCCTAAACTTCAACTGCCCACCTTCATCAGGAACTACCTGCTCCTGGAGTACAGAGGCTTCATCCACTGAAAGCGCTTTGAGTAGTCTGTAGTTAGCGCGAGTCCTGATGAAGACTGAGTGCCGATCCTGTTCGCAATATGATACGCTCATAATTCAGGTGTTATACACCACACAGCAGCACACTTCATGCTTAGGAGAAAGAAGCAGCTGCTTGTTCTGTCACATCTATTCCAGATCACTCTGAGCACAGTGACATGTTTGATTTTTCACCACAAGAGGGCGCTATAGACTAGAGTTGAGTGTAATAGCAGGTGTGCAACTGTATGTTTTATATTTTATTTATTTTATTTGTCACATCTTTTTTTTTTTTTTTTTACTTATGCACTTGATAGTAAAGATGCTGAGATGCCTGTATTTTTTTTTATACGTAATTATCACTGTAGTTTGATATTCATGTGCATAGTGATGTGTTGTATATTGAGGATTGCCACAAAATATTTGCATAAATAATTATTCCCACCGGTATGATTGTAATTAGGCGTTTTATATCAAGAATATGCTTGATATAAAATAAACTAAATCACCATGGTCGTGCAATCTAGTCAGTGTTGTTTTATTTTTTCCTGATGTCTGTTCTCTTTTTTCTTCCTGCTTTTGTTTGCAGTCTGATATTAATGACAGACAATTCATTTTAGAGAGTCACATTAAGGCTTTTTTGATTTTTTTTTTTTTTTTTTTAAGAGATAAGTAGAAAGGTCAGCATTAAAAACAAGTTTCAGCTGAATTAAATCCTGTTAAATATATTTGGACCGGTTGTTATTTGTGCTTTTATCAGGAGGTTCTCATGAGATTATTCTTTAATTCGGAAATGAATGACAAGCTTTGACACGAGGGCGAAACGAGAAACAGAGTTCAATAAGTTGCACCTGCCAGCTTCTCCATCAGTCATCTGCTGGGAGGAGGGGGGAAGTTACCTTGGAGGGATCATTATAGTCACATTTAGCAAAATGACATTTATCTGTAGACTTTATTATTATTATTATTTTTAAATGTACCATATATTGAGAAAAAATAGCAGTGATTATTAAGTTTTTAATCACGGAACATGTAGACTTGTGTTGTTACAGCATTTATCAGGCCTGTAATACAAAACAAAGCAAAAATAATAAATATTCTTTATGGTTGTGTTTCTATTACGTCTGTAAGGATGTGTTAATAAAAAAAAGTGTAAAGAGGAGCTGTGTAATATCAGAAATCCTCTCTAAAAAGAGAAAAAAGGGGAGAGTGAAGCTCGGCAAATGGTTTCAATAGATCAAAGAGAGGTGCTGCTGAAGTCACTTGCAATTATAAGAATTAGCCTGGCCTGGCCCTCCACTGCTAATCAGAGTCGGTGGTGATATGTTTATGTCCTCATGCAATCAGACGACCAGTTGGAGAGCCCGGGCACCCAGGACTCAATAGGGCTAATCATCATCAGTTCCCATTGCCATTTAAAAGGTGAAATGATCTGCGATTAAACTAGTGCTTAAAGAAAAGAGAAAAGTGATTTTTTTTTCTCCCTCTCTCTCTCTCTCTCCTCCACCACATGCATTTTTGATCAGGGAAGAATTACAACTCCCAGAGCGCAAAGCAAAATGTGCGTTATTTAATTCATAAAACCCTTTTGGGGATGATTTAGTTGACATATGATCTGTAAGAGACGTTAAAGTTTATAATTCACAGCTTTTTTTTTTAATACCCCCTCCCTCCTTCCTGCCTTCCTTCCTCCTCCTCTTCTTGAGTTCAAACAAATTTGACTTTGGCCACTATGAGTGCGTGTCCACACACTGCAGTTGACCTCGCATAAACGTCTTTTATCTGAATCTAATTTCGCACAGAGTATCTCTCTCCAGGGAACAATTGTTGCAGCACTTCTTTTTTTTCTTTCTTTTTTTTTTTTTTTTTCTGGAGCCCATGCAAACGCATTGTTTTATAGCCGCGGAGAATAGGACAGAGAGCGGGGAAACATCTGCCTCTCCTCCCTCCTGACTCTGATGCCCATCGGCCCCAATATTTCAACAAAAGCCACCGTTGTTTTACGCTGTCCCTTGCATCCAGAGTAATTACTTGTCATCAATCAAAATTAATAATAGCTGATTGGGTTGGTGTGGTCAACGATTATAGAAGGGGAAGGGCTGGAACAGTCTCTCACACCGTTTTGCAGTCAATGGTGAACCTGGCAAAAGAGGAGGAGGGCTGAAGAGAGAGGGGGGGGTGGTGGTGGTGGTGGTGGTGGTGCGACCCGTCTATTTGGTCTCCACTGGGAAACTACCGCCTCTCAAGACGGCCAAAAAGTCAGAGGCTGAATAAGGAAATGAAGCGTAATTTGAGGAAGATGGATGAGCCCCCAGGGAAACACCCCCTTTTCATTCCTCTTGTATTGCAGATGATAACCAATGCGCTCTCGCCCTCTCTCTCTCTCTCTCTCTCTCTCTCTCTCTCCCACTCTCTCTCTCTGCGCACACACACACACGCGGTGCATCGGAGAGGGGCGAAGGGAGGAGTTGCAAAGAGGGGAGAGGTAGATAGATAGAGAGAGCGTGTGTTTATGTCTCAGTGTGTGACAAATAAGAGGGAAAAGGTAGCGGCGGGGCACACAACAAAGCGCCCAACTGACTGACGCATATAGAGTGCAGAGATCCGGAGAAGCAGTCCACTCCAGTACGGGATGACAACACGGCAGAGGATCTACTTTCAATTCACTCTGTCTTTGCACTGAAAGTTTTGCGCGTCGCCGAGGAGAGGACACCTGCTTTCAAGTTTCCACCAAAATAAAAGTGTTTGCCTGCAAAATGCAGAGACCAGGCGGCCAAGGGACGGCGTTTTCTATCGATTCGCTGATAGGGACCCCTCAACCCAGACCGGGACACCTGCTCTACACGGGTTATCCTATGTTCATGCCGTACAGACCTTTGGTTATTCCACAAGCTTTATCCCACTCGCCTTTATCGTCTGGTATACCTCCACTCGCGCCTTTGGCTTCTTTTGCGGGACGGCTCACTAACACGTTCTGTGCCAGTTTGGGACAGGGGGTGCCCTCCATGGTTGCGCTCACCACGACGATGCCGAGTTTCTCGGATCCTCCGGACAGTTTCTATCCGCCACAAGAACTCCCAGGTCCCCGTTTAAGCGCCGCCGATCCCGGTGCGAGAAGGCAGGAAAGTCCGCACTCTGAGGAGCTGCACAGCCGGGACAAGAGCTCCGAGCTGCTGAACTTCTCGGAAACTTTTCAAACAATATCAGGTAAGCTCGGCCTTGTTACTTTTTAAAAATGATAAATGAAAAATGATATATATATATATATATATTTAATAAGAATTATTTATCAAAACCAAAACTAAAATCTGTTGCGTAAAATTGGCCACTGTGCGTAAATGCCTTAAAGTAGAGAGAGTGTATGTTTGGTGTCATATCAGACGGCAGAAATATTAATGATACATTTATTATAGTCCAAGTTCTTGGAGATGCAACCTGATGACACGTGAGCTGTGAAATCATTTAACATGAAGTCGTTTCAGATAATAGATGTTTTTTTTAAAGAACAAGCTATGATTGAAATTATTTCTTAATTATTCCATGATGATAAATAACCGGAGAGCACTCTTGGCCATATTTTAAGGAGCTGAGATTGGAGATGAAAATTAACATAATCTAAGTTGCCAAAAACGTACCGATGAGCTTCATTGAAAACTTGGAGAACTCAGTGTTTACACACAGGACAGCTCCAGTGGCCTAAAATGACTTCAGTTATTGTTGCTGCTTGTAAAACAAAACATTTTCATTGTTTTTCAGCTATTTTATTGGTGACTATTATCTCTATCAGCCTCCTAAAAAAGGCAATGATTGATGTCTAATGCTGTGAGACGTTGCGCAATGGTCTTCTTTGGCTCCCAGGCTCATGAAGTGACTCAATGTTGAATGTGTTTCTTCACAATTTAGGTGAGACCAAACTGTACAGCTCAGACGACGAGAAGCTGGACCTAAAATCAGCAGACACAGTATGCAGTGACCGGGAGGACAGCTCCGCAGACAGCGAGAACGAAAGTTTCTCAGACGGGAACAACTGTGGCTCCCTGTCCCAGAAGAGCAAACTAAAAACCGGCTCACAGGAGGCGCTACCGACCGGCAGCTCAGCGGGGAAGAGCCGGAGGAGACGAACAGCTTTTACCAGCGAGCAGCTGCTCGAACTTGAAAAGGAGTTTCACTGTAAAAAGTACCTTTCTCTGACTGAACGCTCCCAGATCGCACACGCACTTAAACTGAGCGAGGTGCAGGTGAAGATCTGGTTTCAGAACCGCAGGGCCAAATGGAAACGGATCAAAGCCGGCAACGTGAACAACCGGTCAGGAGAACCGGTGAGAAATCCCAAAATTGTGGTGCCCATCCCTGTGCACGTCAACAGGTTTGCTGTGAGGAGTCAGCATCAACAAATAGAACAAGGGACCAGGCCATGAACTCAGATGAAAAATCAAAAAAAATATGATGATAATAATTATAAAAATTAAAAAAAAAAAACACTTACATTGACTCTATGTTCCGCTGATTTGTTGAACGCATGAAGCACAAAAAGGAGGATCCGATTATTTTGTCTGAGAGGTGAGACTGCAGAGGAGATTTGCTCGCAGACAGATCAATTATTTGGCAATATGCTGTCATTTTTTATTTATTGTTCTGTGAATATGTAAATATAAATGGGTAAAAATTGGTACAAATGGGCACTATGAGATGAGACTGTAAAGATTTTTTTAAGTATTTATATGTAGGGCCAAAATGTTCTGTTGGTTATGTGCATGTCCTCATTTGGTGAAGCTGACTTTTTTTTTTTTCTTTTTGTTTTGTGTTTCGTACAATTTGTTGACTACATTTGCATGTAAAGACGTTTTTACATTTTTTGGTTTGTTTGTTTGGCGATTGTAGGAATCACATTTGACAGCTATTTGTGGAAAAAAAAAAAGAAAAAAGAAAAGATGTGAAGGAAACAATGACCAAACAAGGGACAAGTGTAAAGTATATTGACCTAATAAATCGCTTTATACGAAAGTTGGAATCCAGATTGAATCATTGCTGTTCAGAGAGTAGAGTCACAATGTTTTTATGATCGCGAAAAATCTCTAGGGATTATTTTATTCAGCTAAACTGGAAAAAATAAAATAAAAATGTGGCCTGAAATTTTTTAAACAAAGCGATTCAGTCTGCATAAAACGAGTGCAAGCTGCAGAGAGGCGACTATTGTGATATGAACACATTTAAAGTAAAAAATATCACGTTTTTTTTAAATCATTAGTAAATAATTTAAATTTTATAGTAACACTGTTTATATGTAATTTCTAAATTTATGAAGGCTTTCACTAAAAAAAAAAATATCTTTCATGTTTATTCACGGTTGCAACCTTTCTGATGTTTTCAGTGATGCAAGGTCGCAGCTACAGCTCCTACACAATTGTTTGAATCTCTTGATGTTACTAATATATATATTTTTTCCTGAAACAGATCATGACCTGAAAGGTAGATGGCTCTTCTTCTCCTTCTTTTTTTAAACAGAGGCAGTGATTGATTTCTCTTTAGGAGGCCATGTTGTCTCAAGTGGACTGATGGATCCTCATTAGACTGGGCACATTCAACACACTGTAATGAACTTATCTATCAGTCACTGCAAAGAGAAACACAGAGGGAGAAGCAAACCTACAGCAGCTCTCACCAATCTGAGAGCTAAGCTATTTCATTTTTGGTAAAACAATAAAAAATAGACTCTAGCATAAATAGAAATCCCAACATGAAGAAGAGCATACAGAGAAAGAATATGATGTTTCTGTGACATGTTGCAACAGATACAAGAATTTCCTGAAATAATGTGTCATCTCTACTCAGAAATATTGACACCTGTGGAGAACTCTCAAAAAATAAAACTGCAATAAAATGATTTGAATTTTCCAATGAGAGAATATTTCATGATACCGATTGCAAAAGAGGCGACACATGACCTAAAAAAGAAAAAAAAAAAAGACAATTTTCATGTTGGTATAATGAATAAAACAATTTCCTAAAGCTCCATAACTATTAACACTAACAGACCTCATCTGCAGGAGTGTGGTGACAAGCAAAGAAATGCGACAGCTTGCTCACTCAGATATCAAATATGGAAACTTACATGGCAATGCAAAATTACAGAGCAGCACTATTAAAATAATCTGCAACTTAAAATAATGTCTGGCCACATAGCGATCTGGTTACAGGAAAAGGGAAAACAGGACTTGATGTTTTATGCAAACTTTCATATGCATGGTTTCTCTGAACTGTTTCCAGCAGAGACTCATGTTGGAATAATTTCACTTCAGCTCAGATGAGAGAAAGTGATTGGTTTTCCTGTTTCCAAAATAGACTCACGCCTCGAGCTATGTTTAACCAATTGCAGCAGCAGCACCTGTTGAAGTATGATGATAGGGTGAGATTCTTCTAATATTTTATTAGCATTAATATTTGATTAAATTAACCAGCCCTCTCCTTACTCAATATTTAGCCAAAATATGATGAACCTTCTTGAATACAGCAGGAAACACTATCTTCCCCCTCATAGATGCACAACACCAAAAATGACTTTTATCTCAGCTTGACCTCAGAGCACAAATAGACGTTTCATGACCTGGGCATCCATGAGTAGTAAAGTTTATTTCACCGTCCACCTCATACATCAAGACTGTGACACTTGGATGGGGATTCAAGGAGTGATGATCGTGTGAGGGAGCAGTGGAAGTTTTATTATGGCCTAAGAGCTGACTAAT
The DNA here is from genome assembly GCA_028641955.1 of Protonibea diacanthus. Lineage (NCBI taxonomy): Eukaryota > Metazoa > Chordata > Actinopteri > Sciaenidae > Protonibea > Protonibea diacanthus. The sequence goes on along the minus strand of CM053988.1, from coordinate 15,598,791 downwards.
ATAGACGGTCAATTCCACGACATTGTGCCAGAGAGCAACAGCTATTTCTGTCCCCATGAGCTGCACGGTGGAGGTGATGATGAGGAGCCATGACACAGCTCAGACACTGAAGTTCATGTTGGTTTGTTATTATCAAGATCCTGCGAGTGGGACTATTTGATTCCAGTTTTATTGTTTCTCTGCTGTTTTGTGCAGATTATTAACTATATTATGTGACGTCTTATAAGATTGTTTATTCAGAACACTTTCAATTAACATCAGGTCATTTTATCTGGCTAGGACAGTTGTGTCATTTTTTGAATGACGTGCTTGTAAATTTGGTAATCCTTTATGAGTTTTACTGATGTCACACCTAAAGTGAACACCACAGCCTCTCAAGACAGTACCTGTATCATTCTGTCATACTTGAATCGCAAATTGAAACATCAGAAGTTCTCTCCAGCAAAGACATTAAACCATTTCCACATTTCCCACCTGGAGAGAGAGACAGAGAGGGAGAGAGGGAGAGGGAGAGGGAGAAGGAAAGCGAGGGATCTCATTATTTGCTAGTTGTGTGAGTGCAGACTGCTCAGCGCCGACTGGAGGCCTGACTTCTTGGGAGGGTCCGGACGGTCGTGGCTACAGTGATGTATGGGCAGATGCATCAAATCGCACAAGATAAACAAGCGATGAGTTTCATCAGGGCCATCATAGCTTTAATTTGGCTGCCTAATGAGTCAGATCTAGTGGCGGAGATAAGAGTTGTCAGAGGCCCAGCTCTAATGAATTTCTTGCCACTTGTAATCAAGGTTGCCTGTCTGAGGGGGGATGATTAATGGAACCCTGGAGGATTCCCTCGGCCCTCAGCCTTCATTACAGCTAATGCATTCTCAGGCAAATTAACAGAGAAATGCAGGCAAAAGCCAACGGGGAAGCGGAGAGAAAGAGAGAGAGGAAGAGGAGAGAGAAGGGGAGAATGGGCGAGGGCGATGGGAACAGAGCGTTTATGTAAGACAAAAGGAGAGAGAGGAGGGTGAAGAGGACGGTAGCATGGCGGGTATGAAACAGCCAGGTTGGCAGCAGAGGAGAGGACGAGACAGAGAGGAGAGGCAGGGGTGAGCTGAAATCCTCTGATTAGCGAGAGGTTCAAGGATATGGAAATGAGAATGGAGACGTGAGTTTGGAGCATTCGGAGAGGGCAGAGTGCAACATAGATGTACTGGTCAGACATGATGGAGCTGAAATTGATAAATGGATGTTCAGTCAGGTCTGGGGAGGATTCAAGAAAGGAGAGATGGTCAGATGGAAGGAGCAGAGTGGATATAATTACTGGTTAAAGAGGTTAAAGGGGTTAAGGGGGGAGGAAACAGGGAGCAACAGTATCCAAATGAAGACAGGCTGACACACACACACACACACACACGTATGACAAACCACCTTATAGAAACATTTATGTTACGAGCGGGCACATCTCCGACTGCTTGCTAACAGGCTGTTAAAGGGACCTGTGGCCAAGCAGCTCCTACATGTTATGGAAATATGGATTTAATGTTTGCAAATATGGTCTCGTCAGGTCTTTGTGTACCCATCCATCAGCCTCAGACCCACCTCTGCAATCCTGGAGGCAATTTGTCTGAGAAGAGGTGGGCGGCAGAGAGCCCTCCTCACTGTTTAGCAGGCCCTGATGAAATATCAAAACACACAGCAGTGCAAGCACGCGCTGCTCCGGTCTCACCACAACAAACACGTGTGGCCGCGGTCTGCGTGAGGCACGGTGATAAATTACAGGATACATTCTTTTGGTGGTATTTCTCAAGAGATTTTGGAATGACTACGACTGGGATTTAATTTAAGCAACGCTTTGAAATTTGAACATCTAAAAGTTCTTGAAGGCTAAAGCCGCTACAATCAATATTTTTATTTTAACATTGGAGTCGCTTGTAGTGATGAACTCACAAAGAATGATCATCAAACTCTGCAGTTTCCCTCAGACCTCGTGTTTTTTTTGTTTTTTTTTTAGCTTTTATCTCATTGTTTTGGTTTTCTGCAGAAAAGAAAGCTCTAAAAACTCACCACACAGACGGACAGACAAAGTTAGCGACTAGCTGATGAACTTAGTGCAGAATTTAGAAGCTAAAGAGTCAGATATGTCCTTCTGCAGTTGGTGGAGACCACAAATGGAGCTAAAAGGAGAGGCAGCTTAAAAGGTGACGATATGTCAATGCTCAAAAGTGAACAGTAACACTGGATAATTAAAACAAATAAGCAGCAATCAAAGTTTAAAATATTTTTTTTATTAATAGTTAAAGAGTAAATCTCAGCTAATCTGCTTGTATGTGTGTTATTTGAGATTTCATTCACAGCAACAAAACAACCCACCAACTGTCATCAGACTCGGATTCAGATAGAAAATCGTGTGTTCATGTAAGAGCCCATAAGGAAGTTGATTGATGACAGAAGTTTTAAGGCCATTTAAGCATGTCTCGGTGCATTGTGGCTCCATGTCGAGCCTGTTCCAGGGGAGGAAGAGGAAACACTAAAGAGAAACCAGGTGATAAAGCTCAAACAATGCCGGCCAACAGAGAGAGGAAGGGGATGAAGATATGCTGAGACAAGATTAGCAGGAAATAAGAAGTGGATTAGTGAAGGCTTGACTCCTCTGAACACTGAGACCTTTCACTTTTCCCCACGGTGTTGTGCTGCCTGACACTAAGCCCGGCTCTTTATCTTAATCCTCTTTCAGCGACTGTTGGGGGGTCCCACAAGCAGGAAGTGGAGAGGTTGGTTTACTTACCTCAAGACAGGCTTGACTGAGTTGTCTTGGACACATTAACAGGACTGAGTCTGTTCCGGTGATGTTGAATTTCCCCACGAGGTTTGATGATGGAAGCATGCAAAAGGCAAGAACGTGAAATGGCGGCACTTGTTGAAGTGGTAGTGAGACCTTTTTTTTTTTTTGAAAGAGAGTCTCACCTTGTCAGTTAGCCGTCAGCAGGTCATGTACGGAAGTGACAGGAACGTGATGGATGATGAATGAACAACACATAAACGAGACAAATGTGTCGATTTCCCTAAATGCAGGGAAGGCTACATTGTTTTATTTGAGTGTTTATTAATAGGTCAACAGTCAGCCAAGCATCCAAGCATACAACATGTTACTCTTTAGCTTTTGCTTTGTTTCACGTTCTGAACGTAAAAGAATTACAATAGGAAAATTAACTTGAACAAAAACAAAACAAAACAAAAAGATATTTACATACTGCATTATAAATATGTCAAATGTACATCATTATACACAAGTACCAAAGATGGCCGGTTAATGTCGAGACCAAACAGAAGTACCTTAAAAATATGCCTAAAGAGAAACAAAGACAACATATCAAAATATGGTTCATGGGTCAAAGGGACTGTTGACCTGAAACCGGATTAGTTTGTTTCTCTAGGAGGAGCTTTTCTCCAGATAAAAGCATTAAGCTAATATGTACACTTCATGTTGGTTGAGGAGAAAAAACAGGCAGGTTTCTAGTTTTTTTGTTTTTTTTTTTCTGCTTCTACAATATGTAAATAAGGGTTCAGGTAATCACTATACACATTAAACTCCTCTCAGTAATCTCCTTGGACACTGAAATGTACTTATTAATATAAGTTGGTCAAGTAGAAATCAGAAATAAGGCCAGTACCACTGTACAGTACAAGTAAATTTAAAAGGTATCTGGTTGAATTTGTGGCCAGTTTTGGGATGTCTTGAAGAAATCATTTGACAATATTCTTATTCACTTTCTTGCTGAGCGTTAGATGAGAAGATTGATAGTATTCTTGCGTCCGTGCATTAAGTATGGAGCTAGAGACAGGAAGCTGTTTAGCTTAGCTAACACTCTCTTCAAAGTTTGGAAATTTGCGCACCAGTACCTCTTAAGTTTATAAATTAACATTTCATATCTTGTTTGTTTGGTTCATATAAAAATGGAAACATTAAAATGACTATTTGTGTAACTTCTTTTGCTTTGCTTTTTTGCTAAGCCAAGCTAACTGTTCCCTGGCTCCAGCTTCATACTTTTACAGACACAAGAGTGTTATTGATCAATCAAACTTCTGATCAAGAAAGGAAATATTCTTATTATCTTGCTGAGACTTAGATGAGAAGATTGATACCAGCCTCGCGTCTGTGCATTAAGTACGAAGCTAGAGTTGGGACGCTGTTAGCTTAGCTAGCATATGGGACAGAGTTAGCCTGGCTCTCTTCAAAGTTTGTAAGCCTAAAAGTTACAAATTAACATAATATATCTTGTTTGTTTGATTCATATAAAAATGGAAATATTAAAATGACAATTTGTGTTTTTATAGGGAGTTTGGTGGTGTAACTTTTTGCTAAGCCAAGCTAACTTTTTGCTAGGCTAATCAACCAGTTACGTACTTAATGCATAGACACAAGGGTGGTATTGATCTTCTGATCAAGCTTCTGATCAAGAAGTGAACTCGCCAAACTATTCCCTTATGATATCGCTGTCTCCTGAATTTAGAAACATCCTCTTTTGACCACACATTCATTCACCGTGGGCTCCGAAAACAGGAATACTGTAAAGCAACAACAAAATCGTGAAGATAAGGTACCAAGTTAATAACTTGCTCTGTAAACATACATCCTGCCTTTGTAAACGCATAAAAAAATCAAGACGTTTTAAAACCTTAAAAATGGCAGTTGAGTAAAAGGGCGTACTGTAGACATTGTTCAAACTCTACCTGAATTAATTTCTTACCCAAGTCCTAATTACCATAAATGATTTGGCTTATCATGTTTGTGGAATACTGTACATTTGTATTAATGCAAAGAGAGTCAAACTAATTATGCTTCCCTCTATGAACTTCCTTGCTCATTTTAATCCCTAAATGTCACTCTAACGTGAATGTAGTTTGTTAACTACCTGCTTTTAGACTGACAGGTTCTCAGGAAAGGGGGATCGCACATAGGTTGAAGTAAAGGTTGTATTTTTTAAATGCTAAAAGTCAGAGTTAGTTCAAACTGTTCTTATAAGGAATAAGGTGAAGGAACGAGAACTACTTTTTTTACAGATGTCTGTACATTAAGAGACAGTTACGTCCCCATATCTTCACTGTAGGTCTCTTCTCTCCAGTGTCCTTTCTCCAATGTTTATGAACATAAATGCCCAGTCGCTCTCTGCTGCACACGGTTACAGACGGAGACGTAAAGCACACACGTATCATACAGTTATGTATGGACGCACACACACGCACACACACAGCACCATATATGTATTTCACAGCAACAAAAGAGGAAATGCTCTCGAGAGTACCAATTTTACAGCCGTTGGCTACAGGAGGTGTATGGATATTCCAGTACGCTTATGGTTTCAAATTGTGTGAATCTCTTGTCAAACAATTATTGAGACAATCTGGTCAATCGGAAAATTACTCCAACAAAGACATCGTAATGGTACAATTTCACTGTTTCAATCAAATCCTTTGAATCTGAATGAATTCTGATTGAAGAGGCACGCTTACAAAGCCGTGTAGCTCAATGGTCATAAAACATTAAGCCCCTTAATTCCTTCTTAGTCATGGACACTTTTACTGGAGGATCACGATAAGGGTGGCAAAGGAAATGACTTACTTTCACCCCAAAAGGAATTCTGCAATCAACTCCTTTATGATGATCCGAACCCATTTTCCTGGGAATTAAGTATCTAAATCATTTGGACTCTTCAACTATAATTGCTTTGCCTTTGTATATGAATAATATGTCAAGAGTTTGATAGCTGTGTTGAAGACATGCATCATTACTAAAGCTGTAACAGCCCCCGATATCATAGAAGATTTAGTTTCTTCCCTACATCATCGTTTTGTCACTTGTAAAACTATTCCTCACAGTTTCATGTTATTATGCTTCGGCTTGGAAATCTGAAGGAAGTTTCTCATTCACGTTCATTATAAAATCAGTTCACGTCGCAGAAGGGGAAGACATAAACGGAAATGTTCAAGCATTAAGGAAATGCTTTTCGTAGGGTAGGTATGAATGCCAAAGTAAGTCATTTGTTTGGTTGACGCTTAAAAAACAAAAAGCTTAAAGCTGATCATGATCTTTTCAGACCAAGATTGAATGAATTGAACAAACAAAACAAATATAAAATAATAATATAAAACAAACAATGTACAATGTCCAAACCCCACAAACGCCCACTTATTTCGGCATAGTGGAATATCAACAATGAGTCCCTCCTGATCTCTCTCCATTGGTACTGATTCTGGGTTACACAGTGTAAAACAGAGGAGGAAGTACTGGGAAGAGACAGGGGTGGGTCCGGGGTTTTGTGTTTGCCTGCGCCTGCTCTCCGGTCCCTACATGATGCTGATACTACGGTTGAGCTCGCACTGGGCATTGTTGTTGTTGATGTTGGGATTGGGGTTGCGGCGGCTCATGTTGGGCGTGGGCACGGACGTCAGGCTGCTCGTATCATTGGGGCAACCGTGCTGAAGTAAGATGTCTGCGCACTCCTGGCTGCCGGCCCGTCGAGCGTAGGACAGCGTGGTCTGGCCGCGGGCATCCCGACTCTTCACGTCGACGCCGTACTGTAGGAGAACGTGACAGGTATGGAAGGCAGATCAGATATAAGATTTTTACATATTTTGGGAAAATTCCAGGGAATTTCCACACAATAATTAAACTGCAAATTAAAAAAAAGGTAATGGTGTGATAAGAGTATTTAAAAAACACCAAATGGGATGCAAGTTTTCCCCAGTTTTATCGTCACTTTCTACAACAAGAAGCATTTTTAGAGCTCTGTTTATTGCTAGAGGTCTTTGTTTACTGTAAACTACAACAGTCACTGTCTTCTTGGAACAGGCAACGCAACAACTTTTGGTTGACCATCAGATCAAATCGATCTCCTTTTGAGAAAACATTTGAACAATGAGCCTTATGTGTTTTGTGTTTTCTCTTTACATTTTCTTGAAGTATTGAAGGATTTTAGTTACCAATCCTGAGAGGAATTTTCTTATTTCCCCTTACTTACTTTAAATAAAACTTGCAGAGAAAATATTTAAACAGCTGACTGTGGAAAATAAAAATCCAAAAGCTGAACATTTTTAGAAACTGGTCCATCTTAAAGATTAAAGAATTGGTTTATATTCACAGCTCTGAATTCACTTGCCCAAACACAAAATGCCTTCAATAACAACGTACATCCACCTCTGACTCACCCAGATGAGAAGCTGCGTGATGACCACATTGGCCATTGCGCAAGAGAGGTGCAGAGCCGTGCGCCCATCTCCGTCCCCGTAGGTCTCGTTAACCTCCTCCTTGGTACCGTGGGCCAGCAGCACCACCACCAACCTCAGGTCATCTTCCACTACCGCCCGAAGCAGCTGCTGACCCAGGGGCACGTCCGACTGGGGAAGTCCTACCAGGAACAGCTTCTGCTCGTACTTGGCTCGGATCCAGCGCTCCTTCTCCTCCCTGGAGAGAAGGAAATGACAGGGACGCTACAGGTCAGGCGGGGTAAAACATGGTGAACATACGCAATGCACGCAATGAGCAATTTAGCACCTCAGTTAAAGAACTTTCAATGCATAGCTCACAATGCAGACGCAGTGATTTGAAGACAAAGCCAAGTGCGAAAGGTAGAATGTAGACACACAAGGGAAGTATTACAGTAATTGGCCTAAGAGTCACTGGTGTAAAGTGACATTTCAAAATTATTAGAGCACAGGAAAGGCACTAGCCTTCACTATCACAGTGGGAAATAATACAGTGAGATTGGCTACAGAGATGAGAGAATGCCAAAGGGTATGATGCTCTGGGCAATATTCCACTTTCTAGTGATTACGGTCGACAGCAAGACGGTTAGAGCCTGGCCAGCTTTCTAAAGGTTACACATCTTGAACAGCATGTCTGCTGCGGACAATACAGGAAGGAGGGGGATGTATTTTTATCAGTACTGTCGGCTGTCAGTCTGAACTGGTGGATCCCCTCCACAAAAGAAGCAGTGTGTCTCCGAGCCCCGGTCTCCCTTGGGGTGGCTGGGCCATGAGTCAGATCGATGGGGCTGAATGGCAGCCAGAGAGGGACGGTGGGATGTGGGGCTCCTTCACTCTCAGCCTGCAGCAGAGAATAGAGACTGAGAGGAGGCTCCATCCTCTATCGCCAGGCAGAATTCTATCTATTGCTCTCCATCTTGACCCCCCCTCCGCTTTATTCTGTGCCCACATACAAAATGTCCAAATAAGAAAGAAAAAAAAAAAAATCAATATCAATATGTGAATGACTGAGCATGCCCAGTGTGGCACTAACCCTGTGACCCTGTCAGCCGGTGTGATAAGGGGAGCAGAAAGAGGCTGTTGTTTGGATTTGTGGTTGAGTGACAGAAAGGAGAAGGTTTGGACGGATAAGTTGAAGCTGCGACGCTGGCCAGAGTGACAAGGCTCTCGTGGGACTCTCTATCAACGGGCCAAGGCTTGGCAACAAGTAGAAACTGACAATCTAATTCGCTTAAATTCTATTTCATCATAATCACAGTGACAACTAACTGAAACAGTACAACTTAATTACCAGAATCAGCCTTTTAGAGGAGCAACGGAGCAGCACACGTATATGTTACATTAGACATTTATTATGTTTGTTTAATCCAAATTACAAAGGGTGAATTTTGATACATTTGGTTTTATTTCTAGTTTGATTCTCGTTTCCAGCTCAATACGATAGAAATGAATGGAATTTCATGTGTGGTTCCTAAAATAATATTCGAAGGATGAAGGCGATCTCATGAAAGGAACAAAACCAGCAACGGGTTTGCCCTTCTTGCCTTGGCTCCTTTCATTTAAATCCACTTAAACAGCCCACAAAAATACAGATTTTTTATTTTATTTTATTTTATTTATTTAAGGTGATACTCAATGTTACTCAAACTGGAGTGAATACTGCATTTGTTGGAAACTATTTTCAGCTACAGATGTGTTTTAATTGTTTCTGGATAACAATGAAGGTCTGTGGCACAGAGAATTAAACTACGCCAGGTTTTGTCTACACAGACTAATTCTTGTTAGTAGGATCAATGTCATGGTTATACTACCTAACTCACAGATATCTAGACAGAAACTAACTGCACACTAAAATACCAACAAAGAAAATATTTTCTTTTGTAATTTGTGTAAACTGACCTCATATATATCCCCGAATAAACAATTTTCAATGACAGCAGCGGTTTTAACAATAGTAACCAGTTCACCATTAGTCACTCTCCTTTATTACAACCTTAGCGGATAGGTGTCAGGGCTGCCAACTTACTACAGACAGCAACCATTTTCAGACTCATATGTCAGCTGCCAGGCTCACTTCACAAAGCAGTCTATCTTGCGCAGAGGAGCCTGGCACTGGCCCAAACTACTGGAGTTTAGGGATGTGATGGAAGACGGACACGTCTTTATCAGAGCTCAAGCACAGATCGATTTACTGCAAAACACCACCAGAAGCTCATAAAGCAACTGAACCCACATAATCTTAAAGCTATTGCGTCTCTAAGCATATGGCTACATTTCTGTTGAAGATGTAGAGGAGAGGAGAAAGTCCTTCACCCTACTAAACCATAAGAAAATCTTTTCTTAAGGATGAGGGTATTATGTGAGTAACAATACAGCCCTAATGGCAGGCAATTGCAGTGGCTCAGAGTTTTATGGTGTAAGACCTCCATCAATCCCTACTCAGTCATTATGTGCGGACAACCCTGTTAGCAAATCAATTGGCCTTAGAACCAGTGGACTGCTCAGAACAGGAAGGGGCTGTCCTCCCCTCCCCTCTTATTTCCGGTGGACTCTTTGAAAACAAGTGTCTTTTTTTTTATTATTGCCAAAGAGGATAAAGTATGTCTGAAAAGTCTATAAGCAACGGTAATCCTCAAGGCAACAAAAATCTACAACCTTTAACAAAAAAATCTGAGCACGGTTAAAAACAATCACTGGGAGCTGTTGTCCAAAGTTTGTTTCAGAAAGCTAGACCATGAATGAGATGCTGAATCTGTAGAGCCCAGTGAATTGATATGAGCTAAATGAGGCAGAAAGTTAGCACCAAGATGTGAAACAAAAAGGCTGAGGAGAGCCATTAAGAAGACGTCAACGTCTCAGAAAGGAGCCCTGAGGACACTTTGTTATCCTCCGCTACAAAATCAGCCCCGAAGACCTGCAGGAAAAGGCCTCACTCACTGCTGATGCCGAGCTCTAAATTCAACCACAGTTCTCTTTACAAAAAAAAAAAAAAAAAAAAAAAAAGCAAAAGCAGCCAGGCAGTGGTTTTTTAAAAATTCCTAAGCTGCTGCCACTTGAAAGACAGAGTGTGAAAGGAAGTGAAATGGTAATCCCGCCTCTGTCTTTTGTTTGAAATAGAAAAACAATCCAAACAGAGGTAGGGTTTAGACAGTCAGGGGGGAAACTGAGACCCTTGAAAAGGACACTTCCTCACCGCAGGAGGAAGAAAAATAAAATCAGCAGATTTAGCATGTCAAAGTGCCAGGACAGAGAAGGAGGGGAGGTGGAGAGGGAAAGGAGAGTGAATTTTCACAGCATGGGGGGATATTGAGGAAATTGAACTGATGGTTACTCTTATACATACACACACACACACACACACACACACACACACACACACACACACACATCCAGGCATGGGCACCGACAGACACCAATTTCCCCACCCTTGCTTAAGCACATACTTGCTCTAAATTTCTCTGTTGCTCAGGGGACAGAGGGGAGCTTAAGGTTCCCAATAAAAATGCCTGTGTCTCTTTTAACTTAAAAAAAAAAAAAACAAGCGGCGCTTCTCTTCGCCACAATCATCCTTCGTCATCCAGAGTTATCTCTCAGCTGATAATCATTGTTTAACTTCACATTTCATGTGAAAGGAATCTTGGGGCAAACATCAAAATGCTTACTGAGTCTAAAGTGGAAACAGTCTCCTGTCCAGAGCTGGTGTCCCCTTTCATTTGCCTACGCAGAGCCCACCTAGATAAAAGGCAACTTTAACAGTAGAGAAAGGCCTCTTTTATAATTCTATTAGAGCTCTGTCCTTTCAGCTCTCCGTTGAGCAATGGATCCTGACCCTGACTTAATTAAGTGGCAAATGGCGGAATGATTCTCCTAAACCCAGCCCACGGAGTCAAGAACACATGACTGAATTCAAATAAAGAGGGACAAACAAGGATAATTAGTCAAGCCTGAAAGACAAAGGCGAATGGGAATTTATAGGAAGGGAAGGGAAACCGAGACGGTGGGGGTGGAGCCAGTGGTGGAGTAGCCACAGAATGACCAATCTGACTGCCCGCAATAAAGGTGCATTGGTCCATAGGAAGAGGAGGATGTCCGTCCCACCACTCGCACATCTTTCAAACACACACTGAGTCCTCCTAAACAATCAAAGCTTCTTCAGCTCCTCCTACTCTTCCCCGAGGATCCAAATTCACTGCGGACACATCAAATAGACGCAGTGAAGGGGAGAAATGGTGGTGGTGGTGGTGGTGGTGTTGGAGGGAGCGGGTGGAGGGGGGTCTTGGGGTTTGACCAGCCTGAACAGACCTCACAGTGGGGGTGGGCAACTTGTATGGGACCGATTCCCATGCAGCCAGCAGCTTCACTTCCACAAACCGAGGGGAGGGAAGAGACAGAGAGTGAGGAAGAGGGACAGCAGCAGAAAGACAGAGAGGGGGCTCGGAGGGAAACGACAGAGATGAAAAAAAGAGCACACAACGGGGAAAGAAAGCTGGGCCCCAAAGCATCAAAGGTTGCTATGGGCGAGAAATGAAGGAGCAACACAGTAAACCCCGCAGCAAAAGTGCTAAATAAGGCCCCCCTATGGTCCAGCGGGTACAGTGTAGACACGGTGTGCTCTGCTCTGAGAAGAACAGCTGCAAAAGAATTAAGACAAATATTTTTACAAGTGGAAGAGATGCCACTTTTCTTGCTTCCAGAGCGCGGCCCGAACAGATGACCAGAATTCAAAAGGTTGTTGTGTTGAGCTCTATAGAAAAGGCCAATAGGAGAGCATCTGGGTGCCGTAGGCAGGCAGAGGGATGAGTTGAATATATTGTGACATTAATGAGGTTGTCAGACTCCTCGTGATGGAGTGGCTGTGTTTTTGTGCCAGCAAGACTAACACCCTTAAATGCTCATGCTGTTAACCCCTGCTGAACCCTCGCCTCTCATACAAAGCTGAGGGGACGATAACACATGCCCTGCTTATGTATGCAGCCTGCTTCACGCATGTACACATTTCAAAATTGCGATCACATAAAGGGATCGTCCTGGATCCGTTTTTCTTACACGACATCAGAACTTTTTTGTTGAGATTTTGTAACGCTAACAATATTGCAACTCAATTGCACGGTTAAGTGGACTGCGTCATAATGAATCATTCCTTCCCCTACCTCTACCTGGCTATCGAGACCCGGTGGCATGTGGGCAATTAGTGACTGTGGTACCACTTCTCCCACACAGGGCTAATTACTGACCTGTGGGTTTCATTTAGAGAGAGAGGGAGGACATGGGAAGACCCAGTCATTCATTTGTCTTAATTAATTACTCTTCCTCTACCAGGGCTCCTGGCAAGGCCGGCTATTCTAAAAGCTCTTTTGAGAGTTGGCGTTCCAGCACTCCTAACCTGTGAGTAGCCCGGAAGCTTCGCTCTGTGTTTTGGAAGCCAACGTGGAGGACTTAGGCCACTGCGGACCAATCTTAGACCAGGATACTATTGGCCACAGAGCCGAAGTTGTTAACGGCACAAACAAAAACAGACAGGGAGGACGAGCCAAGATGCCACTGCCGGAGCAGAGGGGGTTAAAAATGAGGCAGCGGGGCCAGGTTTGGAGAGGTTAGCGGTGTGATTCATTTTTATTACCACGCAGCCCCTGCAGGCGGCAGGAGTGGCAAATTATTTCTGAAACAAAGTGGAGGGCTCTCATCAGAGCTATTACCTGCCTATGGCCGAGGGCGGCGCAGAGCCTACAGAGGGTGACAGTGAGAGGCCCGCGTCAGTGAGGGATAGCCGTCCACATCCGTCCACGCTCCAGGACATCTCCCCCAAATGAGAAGTGGTGTCTGTGTATGTCTGTGTGTGTGTGTGTGTGTGTGGTGTGTGTGTGTGTGTGCTAGTAGAAGATGAGGGTAAAGTTAGCTGTTGGACCTCCCCCACAGTATCCGTCAAAATAGTCTGCGGTGTTTTCTATCACGAACATGCCAAGCAATTAGAGGTGACGTGCAAAACACAACGACTCCCAGGTGCTAATTAAAAGAACAACTCCCCTCCAATATGCTGACTGCAGAGATCAGCCATGATGCAGGGTTTGCACAAATTTATTACCAGGGATGCAACTGTAGCCTAGCCAGGTCTGACTGCCACTTTTAATGTATTCTGTATTATTTAGGCTTTTATGAAAGGGTTATAAATGGTTACAAATGGTTTTATCGATGGTAATAAATCATACATTCGTTACAGATCAGTTATAAACCATGAATAAAAAGACAGGTTGTGAAAAATCACTGTGGCTGTTTGAAACATCTGATTTCAGGAAATTGGCTGCAGACGATCTCAAACCAAAATCAATCCATATTAAACAAAAATATTAAACACTTTTGACTGCAGACTTTTTCTTTTTAAAACAGCTTAATAACCTTTAGAGCTTTAGGCTCGATGTCTGATTAGAAAGACACATTTATTAATGGAATAACAAGATTTTTAACTGCACTCATACCAAATAGAAAGGACGAGCCAAAGGAAGTTTTTACAGCCTGGGAATCCCAAATTTGTTCCTATTATTGATGAACTGCAACAGCAAATTATTTATTACCTACCTTATTATAAGTCATAAGTTATAAGTAAGTAAAGAAGGTGCCTTATTAGAAAGTGCTACCATGCATTCTTCTACTACTCTCTCATCTAAAAACAGGTGACATAAACACATAGAGTATATGCATGTATGCAGATATTTAAACATGCTTCCCATTATGACGCCTGTAATCAGTCTGATGTACACCAGTAATTTCCGTTGCTGCTGTGCGGCTCTGCGTACGACAAATCTATATATTGTGTTCTTTCGATCCAGAATATCATAAGCCAAACCAATCTTGTGGATGAACGCTTTTAAGTTAAATCTCAAAAATGCAAGGGATAAAACTAGTCTTGCAGGAGACATTCAGTCAGACGCCGAGTTGATATTCAGGTAGTTACTGAATCGTTTAGATTAGGTGTCACTAATGTTTAGTGGGACTCGGGAGCCATACACTGCCTGCCTGGGTGCCATCACAAAGCTGCTACATGTCACCGATGTGACACAATTAAAATCCTCTCATATATGCTCCGCTCAAGTTAAGAGGAGCATACGCAGGCAGAGAGTCAGGTCAGGATTTATGGTGTTAAACGAAAGAAAGAAAGAAAAAAAAAAAAGCTACATCCCATTAAGTTGGTTATAGTTCATCACTCATGATAAAGCAAAAATAATTTTGCAACGTTTACCCCACAAGGGTACATTGTTCTATCAGCAACAAAATCATCAGCATCTCAATAACCAGTGGCCATATGTGATATTTACAACTGCTGTTTTTTGTCTGAAGATTACTTATGCCGCAAATGAGATTTATTGTTTGACAGTGAAAACTAATGGAGATGCTGCTGCGGGATAAGATCGGATTTTTTAGACAATGAAGAACCTTCCTGCTCGAGGCGACGTGGGACTGACAGTGGTAGGGAGAGGAATCAACATCAATAATCTTTCATCAAGTCCACAGTGGAGCACTTTAGCACAGATACCATTCAATAAATAACTGTAGGCCATCATTCAGTTCTGAACTGGCCGGAGAAAGCGGGGTGGATTCAAGAGGATGGAGGCATGAGACTATCGAAGAATGAAGATGAAAAACCGCCCAATTACGACCTGAAAAAAGTCTTTTAAATGAATATTTTACGTGAAAAGATCCCTCATAACGTACCGTTTGACCAGTACCGGTTATGTCGAGGTGCACTGTGAAACTGCTCCACTGACAAAAAGCTTCATGAATTGTAGCGCCACAAGTCCTAAACCATAAAATATACTCTGCTCCTCAGAAAATCGATACCGCCATAACCAGGGCCATGTGTTAGTGTGACTGTGACAAAGCAGATTTGGGAAAAGGCCAAACTCATCCCACATGTCTGTGGGTAATGGATGATGTAGGTAAAAGCCCACAAAAACTAATTATGGAATATGAATTAGGGTTGGATTTGGCCAATATTTGCCACAAGTCAGTCATTTTGTCCACTGCCAGTTGCTCTTTTTTCACTGTATGCATGTTATAAACGGCCTGTAAACGCTTCTCTTCACACAAACATCTTTACTATAAATTTGTTGCCTTTCATAATACGTTGATGTTAGTAATCTATTGGCATCAAACAGTTATGGTGGATAAGTGTAAGCTACAAACCCTCACGCTTTATTACACTATGGGATACAGCTCTTTCTTTCAAAAAACAGTCATATTAAACATTTTATAATATCTTTTCATATGCTTCTTGACTTGCAGTATCTGCTTGTTTATAGTTACACACTGACTTGCACTTGGCACTAAACCTGATTCGGAAAATGTTCCCAGAGCCAAAAGTGAGTATTTACAATACTATAAATCAGAGAAAAGCATCAAAGCCTCACAATTTACAAGCTACGACCAGCACCGATTTTAATAAATGACTTAAATGATTCATCGTTTATCAAAGCGATGTGCTACTTGAACTATTAGTTTATCTAGTTTATCAGTAATACATGTGTTATTTTACACGTTTCCACGATTAGGGACAATATAGTGTTCTATTACACTAATTCACTAAATGTTTCAGCTTGTATTCACAATATAACAACAAGAAAGCAAACAGAGAATGTATGTTTCCACTAAGGCTGCACAATGCACTAAATTGAAATTCACCACTTGTTCTCGGGCCCAACTTTTGACAAATTTCAGTAAAATTTGGTGTTTCAAATAAACATGGCAGAGACACAGACCTGCTGCTTATACTGCCAAAACACATCAACTTAAACCAGCAACACATCGTGCTCCTTAGCGAAGCCTTAAAGATAATATACATTATATTTGTATTATTTTGTAGCCATAAATGCAGCAGCAGTTGTAGTTGTAGTAGTAGTAGTAGCAGAAACTCTGTTTCTCTGTTGGTATGTCACTTTCTGTAACAAAGTTACAAAGCTGTGATGTTAAAACAGTCTAATGCCACCAGGGAGACCCTACAGACAGTCTTTGCTGTGACAGACAGAGTGATGACCTGGCCCTGTGTGATGGATATGTGACACGGCAGCTTGGGGCCCGAGGGCCTGGCTCTTGGGGTGGGGTTTAGCCATAATGGTGTGCTTAATTACCTGCACAGCCACACAGCAGGTCATTAGTCAGACTGGGACGCTAGGTCTCACCTGTCACCAAGAGATAAACAATCCTCCTACCAGATCTGGGTACCTCAGAGGAAAGCGAACAGATAGTCGCCGGGTAAGTTGGGGCAGGGCAGTACGGGGTAAGTGGAAAAGTATAATTTAAGAGATACATATTAAAAAGATAGAAAGCTACTTGTTAGGTTCCAAAAGTAGAAAACTCTGGTTAAAGAAGTTGTAAAAGTTCTGAACAATTTTTCATTCCTACTTACGGTTAAACTCATCTGTGCGTGCTGATATCGAGCTGGAACAAAGAGCTTGGCCTGGTTTCTGATGTGGTTTACGTTAAAAGATCTTCTCTTGTTTAGCTCTTACATGTCAAGTGACAAACATGATGGATTTGGAGCTAGTCAGGGTATTTATCAGGTAACTGCAAAATGATGCAACCCTTCCATGAATTATGGTTTTCAAGTCAAGTTAGTGGAGGGACAGACGTAGAAGACAACAGATACAAATATTAGATATTACATCCTGAAATAAAGACACAGAGGGATATAGTTGGCAACAAAAGAACTGACGCAAATAAATCAGAGGTATTGTGATCAGTGTGTAAAGGATGGGCCGATGCTCAAACGTAAAATACTGCACTCTTGGCTCAGCAGACCGACTTTTATGAACCCGCGGTGCTTCTTATGGAGCATTTTGTGGCGTGAACTGCCTGCGCTGAAATGTGGGTGGCTAATAAACGGCAGCTAATGGAGAGGAGACAGTGCTGCCTTCTCGTACTATAATCTCTGCATGCTTCATTAAGCAGCACCTTTATTTGTGTAAGGATGCTAACCTGGTGCTATCGCTCCCCGGCTTGGTGTAGCCCTCCAAAGCTCCCTCCCACACGCTGTTGGCCATTGTGTTGCCGATGGCCGTCATCACCATGCTGAGCTCCACCGGCCAGTCGTCCAGGTCCAGGGAGCGGACACGGGACAGGTGGGTGCCCAAGTTTCTGTGGATCCCGGAGCACTCGATGCACATCAAGGCGCCCAGGTTCAGACTGGCCCAGTCTGGGTCTGCGTGATAGAAGAAGAAGAAGAAGATACAAAAGGTATTGACAACTTGATTTGAGCTTTAACCTTTGTAGATTTTGCATGGGTTTATATGTTTCTAGATATACTATGGATAAGGCTAGAACAAGCAGTGTGCATCATGGCTGCATGAGGAAGATCCCGTAAAGGTTGCTAGACACTTTACCACCCCTAGCTTGAGGTAAATGGTGTAAATGGCCAATAACGTTTTCTCTGACCCAATTAAGAAATATGCCATCAGCACAGAGAATGTATACGTTAAGACCAAGTGTTATTCCTGATAAGTTTGACTAATGTGTTACCGCCTGTTACAGCCATATCTAATATGCTATACTTATATAGAATCATGTGTAATAAAGTTACGGAGAATAAAATCAACACTGACAGAAACATGAGGTACCATAGGAGCTTTTCTATTACTGATTATTTATAATAATGTACTATATTTGAAAAGTTTACAGTTTTCAAAAGAAGTTAGGGTCTCAGTGTTGGTGTTTTTTTCTTCTAATTAGAAAGGAAAAACTAAAAATAGGGAATAAGTAGAGGTATGCTTGGGAGCAAACCTTGTTTCCCATGAATGAAAGGTGCTGCAGCCAATCACGTTGGTTGCTGTTGCTTAGTCACTCAAATTTGGATTTTCTGTCTCTAGTAACTGGCAGTAATGGTAACGGCAGTGAACCATTTGAACTGAAATCCAAACCCAATTTCACATTATTTTGTAAATAATAAATGTAGTGAGTTGAGCTGAACAATTGAGTCAATGTCTGAAACATGACATCACCATCACCAAAGTAGTCATCAGGTTTAGTTGTATTTTTAATGCAATAACTTCATAAAGCCACTCACAACACAAATGCTCATATGAAACACTTTGTTTCCTACTATACAAGGTCTTTATCTATGAGAAATAAGCTCTTGTGTTGAATCCGTATACTCACTAGGTGCATCACAGTCCACACAGAAGCTGTTCCCCCTCACGTTTCGTATGGACTGAATGGCCATTGCGTCACTTTGGCTGCCTAACCGAGACTGTAAGAAAACGAGGGAGAGAATAAGTCAGCAGGAACTAATTATTGCAAGAGTAAGAGAAGGCAAACAATTACAGCCGGACTCAAATCATAGACAACCAGGGATGGAGATGGAGGGAAGGTTTTTTTTTTCAAAGTCTTAGGAAAAGAATGAGGCAGAGAAAATATGAATATGAAAATGAGGCCGTGTCTCCCCAGTATGCTGACACAAGCCGTGTTCTATCTCTGATGTCTGTCAGTTCTAATAAGAGATCCCCCACTCTGCGGTGCACCTGTCTGACAACCTCCCACATGTGACAGCTTGAAGTGGGTGAGGAGGGGCGATGGAGGGGGGAGCGCGCAATACAGGTTGGAAAGAAGGGGGAAAAGGGAGAATGTTAATGAAGCAGCAGAACTGTAGGACGATGACGATGCTGTGATTGGACAGTAATCGCCAATCCTGTCGCGGTGTTTCTCATCTTCCATGACCTACTGTACCTTGTTCTTTATGCTCTCACAAGACTGCAGGCTGGCAAAGATCTGGCTCTCAATCGCTTGGACCCACAGTTCCCTCTCCTCGTACGTAGATGCTTCGAAGTTCCATGTCTGACCCGTCAACGACACGATGATGAATTCAAAGGAGTCTTCTTGCTCTGGAAAACACAAATAAACAATAAATTGGTACTTTAGCAACACGTATGTCGCCCGTGGAATATGACTCTGCAAGTCAGCGGCGCAGCTCAGTGATTGAGGCCCATCCATGCAGGAATGGACAATGGAAGAGGCTTCTGTTGAACACTCAAATGATTTCCTGGCACATCCCGTGTTCCCTCCCACTGCTGTTTTATCTGATGATGCCTCAAAATCTCCAACTCATAAACGCCAAGACACGTTTTAGTTCCTCTCTGCTGGATGTAGCCTTTTTTAAAATCTGATTTTTCTGATTTAACATCTTATTTTGATGTTTTAAAGTTATAAAACTCTTTGAACTCCTTGACAGCACAAACTAAACAGGGATCAAAATGAAACTTAAACTTATGTTCTGACCACCAGGTGTAAATACTACAATGCCCAAGAGCTGCAGGTCGCCATTCCCATATAGAAGAAGGCAATCAGATTGATAGCAAGTTTAAAACATGTCATTGTTAAATTTGTGATCAAAATATGGCACCAAAGTCGCTGACTAAATCTGGAAATTTCCAGAATCTAGTTATTGATGCACAAAACAGAATTTTAAGGTTTATAATCGGATATTGTTTTTTGAAATATACCTCAAAAATCATAGTTAAACCCCAAAGCCTTTATCTTCACAGGCTTATACCTTCGACTTATCAAGGAGTTGTTAATCTTTCATAAATGATACATTACCGATATACCGAAATTTAACTTAAATGGAGCCTTTCGATATTTTGTCTTTCAGCATACTAGACAAGGCTCGGGATTGGGTATTTGATTGAAGATCTTAACTGTTTCCCTGCATTGTCCTTGTCAAAAACTGTTTTACTAAGACTTACCATGACTTATACATGTTCCTCTGTAATTCTAAGTGTCCTAACCCTAACCCTAATGATAATTATTCAGTGGCATGATGTACTGAATAAAGGTAATCTTGGTTTCCATTACTATGTAGTACATTAGTGTCTGATGGAAGAATACAATAAAGAGTCTAATGATGTCCAACCTCAATTAACTTTGTTTACACCCCAAGCCTTGTATATATGTGTATTTTCTGAAATGCATTTGTTGTTTTTTTTAATATAATGAACATAAATTTCAGATAACTGGCTTTGAAAATCGTGAATCGGCAGTGTTTTGTTTTTTCCCCGGCTCTTTGTGTTTAACTAAGATTTATGAAAATGTCACCTGTCGAGGTCTGACACAACATATGTTCCAACACATGCTATAATGCCTCTGCTGTTCAGAAGCAATTCATTAACTCCGTACTGTACAATGCGACTCGTGTAACATCTATGGTCTGTGCACATGCTTGAGCTCATAGCCAAATGATTTGTAATTACCTAATTATGTCTATGCAAATAGTCATCTCATTTGCATAAACCATGTTTGGAGGACTGGAGGCAAGTAGACACAAGGGGAATGTTTTTTTTTTTTTTTCTGTGTGGCTTTATCATCAATTTTTAATAGAAGTTACATTAAAAAGATAAATGTGTTAAACGTACAAAATATATTTATACTTCTAATGTAATCTTTTGACATTTGATGCGTGAGGTGTTCAATATTAAATTAACTCTATACGAGTTATAAAATGATGGCAGTTTGATAATGATAGGATCATGAGACAAATCATCTAATCAAAAGAATTACTACACTTTATAATCAATTCACCCTCCTTGGTGCGAGACACACGCCCTGTGCTGTTAAATGACAGATGTCTGACGGACGCCACTAATGTAGCAATCCCTGTGCTGCGGTGGATGACCATCTCTTCGGGGAGAAAGCAATAATCCAATTAGCTCGACACCGACTTCAATTATCTGATTTAGTTTGTGCAATCGACTACAGGTCACAGAGAATCAATAAGGACTTGGAGGCCTCTTTATTTAGACTTGAGTGCAAAAAAATGTCTTCGTGTGGGACGTTTTAAAGCACGGTTGGAGATTAAAATATAAAAATCTATTTTTGATGGAATCAAAATGGGTCAGCTTAAAGGTGACAGAGAATAAAAGCAGCAAAAAATGTGGAAACACAAGCAAAAAGCTTGATTAATCGGAACACATACAGCAGAAATCAATTTTTTCTTGTCCAATATAACTTCAGGTACAATAACTAATGCATTTGATTATAATTTGTGGTTTCCTAGATTCAAATGTTGTTGTACTGGTGTTTTCATCTTTTTAAAAAACCTGAACAAAGCTAATTATTCTGTTGGCTGCCCAGGCAATAAATTGGAGGCATTAAAACACTTTCATTATGGAGATTAAAAAAGCAACGGATGGCTGGATTCTTAAACTGATGAGTATACAAGGGAAAACAAATCTAATTCTCCATGCATAGTAATGCACACGCGAGACATACTGTAGCCACTAAAGAGACAGAGCAGCATGTGCAGCAAGAACCTTTATGTGTGACACAGGTATTGTCATTACATGCAGCTCCGGCACACTGATATTACTTTTTAATGCCGTCCACAGTGCGGCAATTCAGCTCCATGAGCCAAAGCAATTCCGCTCCATGTAAGTATGACGCTGAGGTCAAAGTGGTCTTCTCAGAGACGGTAAATCTGCACATGAACAACGTGTCAAAGGCATCACCGCTATCTTACAGGCACCTGCCATGATGAGCTTGTAAAAGGGTCGTTAGCGCTTCCGTTATTACTCAATGGCTGCAGTTAGCACATGGCTAGCAGAGGAACGATCACCTTGTCACATTAACACAAGCATTAACCTCCCGACCAAATCTATCCGCGTGCCTACAATCAACAAGTTCTTGCCAATTAGAAATAAATTAACGCGGCTCTGCTAGTGGGCGGACAAGAAAGAACACAATTTAAAGCCAACGGAGGAGCCAACTGTGAAGAATGAGCAAAATATGATTTTCCTTAATTAACATGGCATAATAAAAAGGAAATTAGAATGTAATGGCCATAGAGCTACAAAGAGGAGGGAACAGATAAAGATACACATCTTTGTCCACCATTTACATGGATCATAAAACTGTTTGGGAACCTCTCAGTTACAGATGTTCTTCATCACATACTTGATGGCTTATAGCAGGAACATTTTAATAAGAACAAGACGCAAAAATAGATGGTAAATGCATCTCTTTACTCCACTATATTTATAGCAGTTATAGTTACTAGTTAGTTTTCAGATGAGCTTATAAAACACAGATCACTGTAAAGGATGAGACCAATGCTTCCCAACCTATTTGGTTTGTGGTATCTTAGAAAAAAATATGTGTGACTGGGGCTCCCTGTCACATATCAGATGTCTATGAGATATTAGCATTTCTACCAAAGACTGACTTCGTCTTTAATTCTCCTTTTTTGTGCAGCAGAACTTTATTTTTTCTCCCTTTCTAACCATTAAACATCATGAGATCCCACATATTTATCTTGTGACCCTTTGGCAGGGACCCACACCCCGTGTTGTGAACCACTGGACTGTATGTAAAGTGCTACCTCAGGCAGCTACAACAGTAACATAACATTTGATGTATTAATATTAGCAATCGGATATTTCCATATAGAATTAGCTGATAATACATCTCTGCATTCACTTAAGTTGGCCTTTGAACGCAGGACTTTTACTCACGATTGAGTATTTTTACATTGTTGTATTAGTACTTTTGTAAGTGTTGGATGCCTACGCCTTCATTAAAAGAAAGTCTTCCCTCTTTTAAACATGTTCAGGTCCTCTGTATCACACCCTTGAAGGTGTTTGTTTGACCTGGAAATCAAAGTGGAACCTGAAAGAACAGAGGGTGACCTGAAGTGCCGCAGATGCACGCTGAGGACCTGTGGACCAGATTAGCACCTGGGGGTGGTTTGATGCTGAGCCCAGCTGTGCTGTCTATACGACAGGCAGCATCTATTCTGTCTAAGCCTCTCATAGACCTCTGGAGACCAGTGTGACGAACCCTTAGAGAGGACTTAGCAAACAGCTCTTAGCCTTGAGGACTGCTTTTTTTTTTTATCCATTTGTGTGAACACTTGGCTGAAATGATGACAAGGTGCAGAGGTACACAAGGTGAGCTATTGTTTTGGTGTGCAGGACGTGTTGTGTTGTGTCGTATGCATGCATCAGGCAGTCACTTAAAGAAGTGCTTGCCGTTCCCGTGAATTAACGAGCAGTTGGGAAGAACAGGCCAAGGCGGTGCCATCTGTAAATGTCACAGGCACTGCTTGCTCATTTTACACATCATTAAAGCCAATATTCCTAACCTGTATCAGAGCAATCAGGAGCAGGCCATTACTGCGACAGGGGCCCCAGGGGAACCACGACCAAACTCAGAAAGAAGAGAACAGGGAGGGAGAGAGAGATAGAGCACACTCTTTATCTATCTGACACGCATACACACACACACATATGCTCGTGCACACACGCACTTCTGCACATGCACGTGCTCAAACAAACAAGGAGCCCAACACACCTTCCAACAATAAACAAACACATGAAATCAGCACCAGTACCCACTACCCTAATAGCTAGTGCGTTTAACAACAGAGCAGAATGAAAACAGGGCCAATTATACATGTATCTGTGGGCAGTGTGTATGGAGCCCAAATGAGAATCTTGTTATTCCTTTCCCTCCATACTGTGGCGCTCAGAAAGCTAAGCCATTACAAGAGTGGAGGCTCCAGGGACAGCTTTCGGAAATGAGAGCGAGTCGGGGAGTGACAAAACAAAGTATTGAGATAAACACCCACCATTAGCACAGGCAGTTAAACCTCCATTTCCTAATCCTCAGCTGGACTCCAGAGGATATTAACCCTTAGTTTACTAAAAGGTGCAGGACAAAAGGATAGTGGATTAAGTTGGACAGACAATGTGTAATAACTTAAAACTATGTGATCCCTTGTTTCAGTCGATCTGTAGATGAGCCAGGAGCAATGCGGCTCCGGCTAACATTGTTTTCTCCTGATCTAACCCTGCAGAAGGCGTGTCGTGTGTGACAGTCAAAGGTCTGGATGATGAAGAGGAGGAAGAAAAATCTGAAACTGGTTCAATAACCAGTGTTGTTAAGGCGTTCAAATGATCTCTCCACCTTTAAGCCTGTTAGTTAAGATGGCGTACACTCTTTACATTACAATTCAACACTGCAAATTGGTTTTAAGAATATAACATGCCCATTATTTTTATTATTATTGCAGCTGATTCATCATAATTCTTCACTGTCCAGTTACTCGTAACTACGCTCCCAGCGGAGCCACATTATTATTTTGCATGTGATACTCCGCAGCCTTATCCAGTGGTAAATGATCTTTTCCTGATAGCTTCCATACTGTGTAGTCCTGATGAAGAACATGCTGGTTTTCTATTAAAGACAAACTATGACACATTTCATTTACATTAACATGCATGCAGCATGATATGATATTTATTCGTTAAATGGTCAAAGCGTATATGCACGCGTGTTAAAATGTGTACGGTGCATGTGTTTTTAGTCAAATATCAGTCATTGAAGTTTTCCGTTCACATTCCAGCAGAGTTCCTCCTGCTACCAGTATGTATTAGTGTAAATATTTCGTTTGTATTGAGCCAATCAGTCATTACTTTTTCATTTCCGCTGACTTCCTGAGGACAGAGTGCATACTGCTCAGCTACTATGTGACAAAAAGCTCTAGCACCTTCCTTTTGGATTAAATTCAGGAGTTCACGTTCTCTAAACATAAAAGTGATTTCACTATTATCCTCTAATTGCTTCTATAATCCAGCAGAGGGGCCCTTTCAGCCACTTTAAATTCAATCAATTTAAAAATAAAACTACTTGATTACAATCCATTATTGAATCTTTAATTAAATAATAGGGTTATAAACCAATTTAAGATAGATTTGATTAAAAAATGGAATTCATTCAAATAAAGTGAATTGACCCGTCTCTTTGTTCCAAACACAACAGTGCTCGGCAGCACATTTGGGTTCATTGTAGTTTATAGAGCACGGTATGAGCAATGTTTCCTGGAAGCATGCTATTCAAAAATGCAGGTAGAGTTTGCTGTGATTTGGTCAGATTTGAGGCTTTAACACCGTCTTTACATTTAAAGTATCCAGACAAACACTTAGCTCTTGTTTTCTCCCTGATTTCTGTGACCTTAGCACTCACAAATACCTTCATCCATAAAAGTGCAAGAATCAGGAAGGAGCCTCTCGTCACAATTTCTCTCCATCCCTGCCCCTCCCTTTCTGCTCACGTTGGACAAGCTAAAAAAAAACCCAAAACAATGAGCATTTGATACACTTTCTTTAAAAGAGAAATACATTAATGATGCTCCCTGACAGTCTGCATTAATCAGAGGGGGCTCCCCCTGAACACAACTCTTTATCGGCCATCGATTTTCCAGTGGGTTTATGGCGAGCGACACACCGAGAAAGCTCGTCGCCGGGCGGCTGCTGGGAAACACATTACGGGGCTGTCAGTTGTCTCGCCATGCATCCTGCATCATTCTTTAAGCACATGAGAAGTTCATTACACCACACAGCTCTGACAGTGCATAGGATATTAGGGACTGTGTCCGTTGTGCATATCCTTGGCGGAAAGTACAGCTCCATAAACGTAACAGAAAATTCTTACATGATCTAAATGTAGCTTGAAATTGATTAGAAATAATATAGAAATAATTATGACTTTTCATTGATTTGAAGTAAATGCATTTCACAGCCAATACAAGACTTCAAAAGCTTGACTAAAGCCTATGTAAGTATCCTGAATAGATTTTATGTCTGTAAAATTATACATAATCATTTAGCCTTTCATAATAATAGTAATAAACCCCAGGTTTTAAAAAATGCGTAAGATTTTCTCCCACTTCAGCAGCCATGTAGAAAAGTCTCGCTAAGTACCGTAGTACTGTATTTGAAAATGATGGTGCAGCAACAGTTTCTCCAGGCTCCCTCCTACATCCTACATGTCCCATGTTGACCAAAATGATTTCTCACCTTAAGACGTGCAATGCTGTTTTGATTTATGATGCTTCACAACTACTAAAATTCAATTTCAGCCTGCATTGCACGCTTCTGATTGCCCCGTAAATGAGATAAACTGATGGCAATTTATTCAAGGATCTCCACCTCTCCTCTCCTTTCCTTTCTTCTCCTCTCTTCTTTCAAAAAAGGAGACACAACTCACATCCCAGACTTGGGTGAATCCAATATTTAAGCGATATGTCTGTATTCCAGAGCATTCAGCAGAACAGACAAGGTGATGCTAATAGAAAAACCTTGCAGAGAACCATGAGAGATAGAAAACAATGTGCGTGTTTGATGACGTGAGAAACATTCAGAATCTGCCTCCTGCAGTCTGATTAGTCTTTAGATGTCCTCCTCGGGAAGCCCATGCGTAATCGGACTTCAATTATTCCTGTGTAGTGCGTTTATCGATGAGATTTGATGATGTTTAATAATGCAAGCCATCACTCATTCAAGGGTTTAATGAGACTGTGTAATGCTGCCAAGAGGTTCCCATTAAGAGCTAAGTAATGTCAAATAAAACAGAAGTAATGGTCACTATGCTTAAAAACGATGCTGTGAGCTGGTAGCTGCTTCTCTACACGCAGAGGGACTTTAAGTGGCCGTCCAAAGTCTAACAGAATGATCAGATCTGAGATTAACTTTCACCTCATGCTACACCAACAACAAATACAACGCCACTTATCTCACACCACTTATCTCCGAGGTGCTCATGATATTCACTCTAAACAACAATGTGGTCAACAGACCCATTCAGACTTTAGAGAGAAGCTGTCAGAGACCATGATAAAAAAGTATAATGATTATAAATGCTCAGCCCCATTTAGGAGGCGTCAATGCCATTGTTGTTGTTATCCAGCGTATCAATCTTGTTGATTGATCATCCCACTCTGGTGACATCAGTTTTATGGCCTCTGAAATGCGTCCCAGTGTTTTCACAATGCCATCCAATTAGGGTACTCCATTCATCATTGGGCTGGAGAATCATTATTAATTGGGTGGAGAGCCGACTGCCACTCCCCTGCTGAGGAGGGCCATGGCTTCTGGAGATCGGGCCATTCAGACTACGGTAAAAGAAATTGGGGCTGTGAGGGTGCACTGTGCAGGGGGCCACATAGAGACACAAAACGACACACACCTCTGTGTACTCCATAGGCTCATTCAGTCAGAACATAGAAGATTACATGCTCTTATTTTCATAATGACTGGAGAAATCTTTGAAATCCAAGTGGAGTCTGTGTGGCTGGCATATCTTTAATTCAATAACAAATGAGTAAATGCATAGAAAATACAGAGAGAAAGCTTAATGCTCACTTCTGTGTAGGAACACAGAACAACCGGGAGTTGTTTGTGCACCGCCAAAGATACGATCCCTCACTGGCTTCCCAACAGCATAACATGATTGTGGTAAGTGGTGGTGATCAGTTTTACTCTGTCTTGAACATTGGAACTTCTAATAAACTAACTGGGTTTTTTTATAGGTGCACTACCAGAAAATGAACCTTGACCTCTACTTTGTGCAGGTTTCCATCCTAAAGTGTGAACCAAGTTTCCCGAAAATCAGTAAGAGAAAATGCAAATGAATCTGCATTTCCAACTACTACAGTTATTATTATAAGAAACAGAACACTTATATGAGTATGAGGAGTTAGTTCATTAGCAGCATTAATTAATCAGTCAGGTGTCATTAAACCACTGCAGAAGAAGAGAGCTCAACAAGATGACGCAATTAAAAATGTGTTGGTCAACGATGGAAAAATGATGTAGAAAATGAGACATAAATATGCCATCTTTTTGTTTCACGTTTCACACTGATCCACACAGATCTGATGTTTTCATTTGCTGCTGTTTTTTAGTGTTTCAGATGATTTGGTCAATTCAAAACTGTTGCTGTAGTAATGTGACTGTGTTGTACCTTCATTGCCTGCAGATAAGCCGTCCGGCTTGGTGATGCCTGTGCTCTTTTTCCGCCTGTGTTTCTTGCGGTTGGCGTGTGGCGAAGGAGGTGGCTCAAGTTTAGGACTTGTTGCGCTGCCGACACTGGAAGTCGCAGGATCATTCATCCCATTGGCTGAAAAAAAAAAAAAAAAACACATACAGAAGAAACATGTTAGATCATTAGGTCAAGTTTACAGTTCACTGTCACAGCTTCAGCTCGGTATAGTTCCACACTGACTGGGTGAAACTCCACAATCTTCAATGACATAAAAACATACTAAAGCACACACATAATGTAGGATCATCTAAAGTATAACTCTCTTTAAATGCTAACCTGTCCCACTGGTGGGTCATTATTATGAGGATGTTATGTTTTGTTTCGACCCACCAAGTTCTTGTTCAGCAGATTGTTTTTTTTACACATTTACAAAGAAGCAGCAACATTTTCAAATGTGCAGTCACAAAAATTACATAATTTGCAAATTACATACAGTGAGCATTATGTTTATACAGACAGAGAAGTACAGATGATGGATGAAGAGCAAATGTCCAAGCATCAGCATCATGTTGGCTCTGGATGAAGATTTCTTTGGGCTTAATGAAGACTGTTAGTCTGATATTAATTGCTCACAGATGAAGCTACAAGTCTATTATGATCAAGGCAAAAAAAAAAAACACTATGTGTTACATGGGCATGTTTGAAAAATGTGAAACTGTTCCTTTAGAGATGCCAGCTTCAGTTTAATGCAAAGAAGGTTCGTACCATTATGAATCAGGTGTATGACTGTAAAATGACTCTGAGCAATGAATGACATTATCAGCCTTACTGAAAGCTTCATGTAAAGTGGAGGCAGACTTGTCACAACCTTAAAAGTGTGTCTCCAGCAGTAAGAGTTGGAAAAAGGCTCTCAGTGCTCCAAAAGTAACTGTGTGGCTCCGGCTTTAGACAGAGTGAAGGACAGGTGTGGGGCTATCATTGAACAAATGGTTACCTAAGTTAGCCCGCGGCAGAGCTCTCTATATGACTGTCTGAGAGTGACAGGGGGCTAAGAGCCGGCTTTGTTTCTTGTAAGTGATTTTATAAATGTGATATTAACCTGTGCTACCGTTGGGCAAAGGGATAGGAAGGATGGGACGATAGGAGGGGGTTGTCAGCTTGCCATCCTTCTGATTTCCTGACATTTGACATCACTTTCCCTTCTTTCCCCCTCCGGATGCCATTATGAATCTGGGAGTGGGGGCCAGGGGCCTGGGGGAAGCAGGGAGGGAGAGCCGGTAGATGGGCCCCACATTGCTCTCCTCTTACCACCCTGTGTGGTGCTGGCAGCCTCCTCCATTGTCTCCCATCAAAAGCTCATTGTAGTGTAGCAAACTCCATTCATTTCCCTGTGCACCGTCCCAGCCCCAGGGGTGGAGTGCAGGAGGACAAGGGGCTCAGGGATTATTGCTGTTGTCGTTGCCAGTTGCACATGCTATAATGTGCGGCACTGTGCCATTAGCCAGTGTACAACATTAGGCCTAATTCGGTCATTACCTTTAGGGAGATGGGGCTGTCTTGGAGGAGTAAGATGGGCTCAGCAGGGGATTGAAGATGCTAACGTTGGGGGAGAGCGGAGCTCAGAGGGCCCGGGGATGCATTGTTTGAGCGTGGGCAAAATGTAGGAGACAACACCTGAGACGCACATTGTTATGTCTGCACTCGACTTAATAGATTAATCTTGATGAGAGTTGATGTATACAAACAAGAACGTCATTACCGGAAAAAAATAAAGTAGTTATAACCACCGGTATCTTTAATTTGTTAGAAGATAAGGGACCATCCTCAGAGGTAGTATTAATATTTCTGCATAAACAGCAAAGTGCTACTTGGAAAATAATAATAGTGATTATATGCCATCACATTAATAAACATAACATTGGTGCTCGTGCTGGACTACATACATTAAGCTCTCTGGTGTTTTGAATGGCAGCACGCAGCCACACATGTAGCAGCTCCTAGTCGAGGCGTCTGTTTCAATTTCCCTGCTCTCTTACAACAGCCCCCCTGAGACGAGTCATTAGCTGGCTCAGACAGCTGGGGGCACAGGGGTCCTCCATGTGCCCCCCCACCACCACCACCACCCCCACCCCCTCTCCCACCCTCCACCCTCTGCTTCCTCCTCCCTCTCCATCCCAACGTCTGTCCCGCCAGCACAGCTCCGTATGGCGGGTGGAAGACTTGAGCTCCAACCTGCCTCCGACGTGACAGCCAGCATTTGTTTAATGTCGCTTGAGGTTAAAGGGGAGGGCTGCCCCTCAGGGGCCCCAAACGTGTCATAAACACCTCTAATTATCAATTTCTGCCCCTAATGTTGTGGAAAATGACCCTGGCCCTGCTCATCCTGCACCTGAAACATATACAGGGGTGATACACCTCCCTTTGTTTGCACCAATCAGTCTTTAAAGAAGTCTATAACATGAAGGTGTAGCATCAGGAAATGGATAAAAACAGTACACGTCGCTGAGCAATAATATCAAAGCACCTGAAATCGAACGCTTTTATATAATGTAAAGTCTCCTTCCTTTAAGTGCTTCTCAGCTCTGAACTACGCATGACTGCTAGATTATATTTCTTAAACTGAGATTCCTGAAGTTAGAATTGGACTGATCCTGCAGTCACTGTGGCCGTTATTAGCTAGCTGTTAGTGTGTACGAGGGCCATCAGGACGAAGCTGGTTAATGAAGCACACTGGGGATCAGAGTCTCTTTCCCACTCAGCCAAGATCACCTGGGCAGCAGAATAGGTACCGGCCTAACCTGTGATTACAGTGTATTACACTCCCACCACGGAGATGACAGTTTAAACATGCTTCAGGATGAAGACCATGGGTGAGACAAAGAGGGGGCTGCTAACAGCTTCCTGCTTTTACCAACGCCACACTGAGAATGAATGAGAATGAAAAAAGGGTGAGAGAGGGAGAGAGAGAGAGAGAGGAGGTGAAGAGGAGGAGGGGGAGGAGGGGGGGAGTCATTTCATTGTTATTCAAGAGGCTCCGGGTGAGGAGCACTATGATTCCGCCAGGCCCCTTGACATGGCAGCCCTGCCTGTCCTCAATCAAAGCCAACGGCTGCAATTAATGGCAAAAATTAGAAACAATCACCGCCTCCCCCTTATTATCCTCAATTAGAGCGTACTAATCAAGGCCTGATCGCGCTCTGCTGCTCTCTCCAAACTAAATGTCAAACTTCATTACGGCCTGGCGTAGAAATCAAACGCCCCACATGCTATCACCCTCGCATCGGGAGGCCAAGGTATAAAACACAGTGCCACAGGAAAAGGCTATCTGTGCATTAACTACCTGTGTGTCCTGATATGCAAAGTTAAAGCGTTCATATAGAAATTACGACATAGCAGAACAGAGCTGAGGCATAAACGTCGATGGAAAGACATAAAGCGATCAAACTTTGAGGGCCCCGGTGGGCAGCATGGACCAAAATAATATTGTGATAATAAACACAACCTAAAATGATATTTTGTATGAAAACTCCCATGATAAACAGATAAAATATCGCTCTTCCCATTAGGACTGTAATCGCCCAGTAATTATTATTTTTTCTACAAATTTTATTTTTACATAAAATGTAAGGAAATTATTAGAAATGATTATTCCCCGCAGTTTCTAGTTGCTTTTTGTCAGACCAACAGTCTGAAACCCCCAAAATATTGAATTTACAATCACATGACAAAGAAAAATAACAAATCCCCACACTCGAGAAGCTGGAACCGCTGGATATGTGTTCAAAATTACTAAAAGAATTAATTGATTAATTGACTAAATTGTTGCCTCTTAATTTTCTGTTGATCAGCTTAACTATTAATTGACAAATCTATTCAAGTGTGCTTCCTAGTACGTATTTTTTTGTGTGTTTTAATAGAACAAAATTGGATAATTTCATTTCACCATGAGAGCTGTGACGATTTCTCAGTCCTCTAACGATAAGGTAATATCAATAAATCGTTATTCGTGGAGAGTTCAGATCTACTGTAATCTTTCGCCTTTGGAAATATGACATTACTCACACTTTGACCATGACTTAAGTTACTGTCATCAGTGAGCCCATCGCATTGCTCAGATGACTGTTTGAGCCTTTTGCTTTTAATTCAAGCTCAAAGATTGAGGTGTACGAAGGAGAGCGGGATCTAAACAAGCATCCGGTGCATTAAGAATGGGTGTCTTTATGAATGCAAGCAATAGAAAAATTGGGCCGGGATTTAATCAAAAATCTTCACTCAATATTCAAGAGACGTTACTACCTCTGCCTTTGCCGTTGCTCAATAGGTTTACAAATGAGGACATTCTTTAAATAATATGGAAATGGTTACCTGGCTAAGATGCATTCATTCGCCAGTGAATCATCAATCTACTGTTTTTGCATCTCAGAATCACATTTTATGTTAACCTGCAACCTTCACCAAGGATAATGGAGTGATTGGGCTTGGTTCAAGTCAATACAAATGGCAAAACATGAGCACACTTCACTGTGGAACACCCTCTATTGATTATTGAAGGCACATTAGGATGAAAGATAAGAAGGTCGCGTTTCAATCAAGTATATGTTTTCTGATAGTCCAGTCACATTTTACACCACAGACGTATTCTGCTGCCGCAATTCAGATTCTTAAATTGTACAGAGACATAAAAACAAGATATCCGGAGAAAGTTTTCGAGCTTGCATCTAGTATATGAGCCTTAAACTGTCTGCACTGACTATGCACTGATTACAGAGACACTCCTTTCCCATGGACGAGCAACATATCTATCATTTGACGCAACGTTTCTACTATTATTTTCAGATCATTTGCCTCATTCAAGCTCATTTGTGGTTACCTTAAGAGTAGCATGAAAATAATTGAAGAAAATAGAATAATGGAGCAAATTGTGGATCTGATTTAGTTGAAGACTGGATGCTGGTTAATGAGCTATGTTAATATTGAGGGCTTTTCAGTTTACCAAACACGAAAATGGGAAAATTCTCGACCTCCTTATTTTCTCAACGCAACGTTTAGGAAGTTTCTATTTGTCCTCGGCATACCGGCCGCTAAAAACGCACAATTGCAAACATCCAGTATGAAGCCTTTTCTCTCTCCCCAACACACACATTGTAATACAGATGCAAACATGCTCCGTGGAAAAAACTCACATACAAACAGCTACAGAAAAAAAAAAAATCAGCGAGAACACACACACACACGTATACAACACACACTCGTGCTCATTTATTTGAGGACCCCACGAATCTAAGTAATTCTGCTTTGGGCATGCTGCTGATGGGAGACAGGGGTAGGGGGTGATGGAAGTGCCTGCGTCCAGGCAGAATTGATCGTTTGGCAGCTCCAAATGAGAGACAGGCTTGTCTGCGGAACCACGAGGGCCGTGCAGTTGGACTCCAGCAGCGCTCGTAAAGTGCGCTCTTTAAACTGCCGGGGCCCCTGGGAGCCCATAGGGAGGGGGGGAGCCGCCGCCGTGCTAATGAGAACTACCAGAGTGCAAACATGCATGGAAATGACTGTTATTCTGTTGATGTGCATTTAAGTGCTTTTTTACTGCCAACCACAAAGAGAGGGAAATAACTGGTGATGAATGGTACCCCCAAAAAGCATTCATTTTCCTCTTCGGAAGAAAAGAGAGCAAAACAGACGAAGGAGGAGGAGGAGGAGGAGGGGGGGGGGGTTAAGAGTAAGATGGAAGGTAAAGACAGGATGGGGGGGGGTGTAGACATGCATAGGTGAATATATTATCTTACTTCCACACTCCAAGTACAGTGACAAGGTGCAATGTGACACAGAGGCAGTGAGAGTGGAGATGCATCGATGTGAAAGTTAACCTTCGCCGTTCCCCTCCTCTAAACACGCCCGCTTCTATCAGGGCAGCAGCCAAAAAGGTCACAGCGATCACAGCCTGATCACTAATTATGAAAATGAGGCTCGTTCCACCTGTCTAAGAAACTCGGGAAATTGCATCTCCATCACATCGCCCCTCTAGATCAGATTCCTTCATTTTGTTTTGATTTGCTCGTGTTTTGTGGTATAATGTGTTTGTTTTGTTTTCCCCCTAACACAGTAAGAAAGGACTTTAAGGGGATGTGATTGTAGAAGGTGGAGGTCTTACGGGCTCCGCTGCTTGTACTGGTGTTGATGGCTTCATTCCACTGGTCGGCTGGACACGGAAGGAGCTGGTGCATACCATCCTTACTGCGCCAAACACCGACCCGCCACGTCTGGAGGAGTGCTACTGTTGGAGTGAGGCGCCCTGGAAAAAATAAGTGACAGACACCAGAAAATGAATCCTGGTTTCTTATGTTCTCTACAGCTGTTTGAATTCAACACTTATTCTGTTAGGGCTGTTTCTTTAAAAACAAAAAAAAAAAAAAAAAAGTCAAGCCAAGAAGTGATAATGGTATAATTGAGTTAACAGTTTTTGGTACTTTCTACTGCACTGCAATGCTGCTGCCACCTTATTTGTGCATCCTCTGTCAAGCAACCCCCTTCACACAGACACACACATGAATCCCTCTCCCTCCTTCTTTGCCTCTAGTGTATAATTAACAAGATACACTCTGAGCGCTAATTGTCTCGCCTCATCCTCTGACTGCCACATCGATCTCCACAGGCGTCAGCAAGCGTTTCTCCCCAACTTCCAATCAAGCGACCCACGGACGCCTGGCTCTGCTACTAATTCATGGGTTAGGCGCTGCGCCATGTGGGTCCTTCCCTCCTGTTAAGCCGAAACGATCGCTGCAACACGTCCTAACTACTCTGAAAAACTCATCGATTCACTTTGAACCACGTGAGGGAGTCAGATTACCTGTAAGCTTTGAAATGCATCAAACTGAACAGAGCGCTGTGTGATGTAGAACAAGGAATTTGCTGCGAGAATTGTATGATGTTATTCAGGAAAATCATTTCACGAAATAAAGGTAGAATTACGAATAAGAACATATTTTTATATGACTTACAGGAAAGATGGGAGGCTTATAAATAGATTTAGCCATCAGAAGGAAATTTTCACCCTCAAAGTTGACACAATAACTCATTTACAGAAGCTTCTATAAAACAATACAGGTTAATGAGATAAATAGACATTGTCTTGACGTCGAAAAGTTGAAATTTTACAGGTTTTGTTTTTGGAAAAACAAATACATAATATAATCTTCTCAACAATGCTTTCTCATCTTACAGGTATCACACATCAAGGCCTTATCCTTAATTACAGAGAATATCAGTTTCTGATTGAGGTGACAATAACAGAAAATATGAGTGTGGAGTCGTGTGTAAAATAAGCTAAAGCGACACGGGTGCTTGTTAGGATAATATGTCCTACTCATTATCTAGAGTAATAAGTGTATCAAATTCACATAATCATGTCTAATTAGTATCAGTAATTATCTTGTTGGGCCCAGGAATATTAATCTTCAGGTCCCAGAGGGGAGGGAGCAGAATCGCAGCAAGAATGGGAGAAGCGAGGAATCATGCTGAGGAGCACTGACTAAATTAGCATGCTGGAAATCAGAGCAGGAGGAGGAGGAGGAGGAGGAGGGAAGCGGGCTGAGGTGGGAGTACTGGAAGAAAATGTGAAACTTTGTTTTTAAAAAGTGGCAGTGAATTACACATAAAAATAAGGTCATGGCGTTGCAATTTAAAAAAATATAAATATATATATATATATTTAAAAATGTGATTTTTTTTTCTGAAGACCAAATATTACACAGATAAATATTTAATTAGCTCATTGTTTAGAGATAGCTTTATTTCTTACTACAAAATGAAACATTTATTTATTTCAAAAATTAAACAGAAGTTTGACTATTTGATGCCTTAAAGAGGACAAAAAAAAAGATAACTACAAGGCAACCGATTGATATTTAAAATTAACAATCATGTCTAGTGTCAAATTGGATGCTAATGATGAATGAATTATACATGGCTGTATCCATTGTCCCAGAACCACTCCTGCATAAGGGGAGGATAATGTAATTACAGTGGAGAAATAATCAACATTGGCATTAAAAAGAGCACTGTACTACTTGGCTCCAGCCGGGCCTGAACTCAGCGCTTTAGCAGTAGAACTATGGCAGACTGACAGCGGCCAGACCTGACAGCTGCAAATGAAGGTCGAATGATGCGGTTTAATATGCGAATATTACTGACTTTAGTGATTTATGCGGCTGATCTAGTGTCAACTAAATGCGTCAAGCTTTATTTCATTTGCTGCATTAAATGTTTAAATAATTGAAGCGATGATGCAACAGATCATTTAGCAGTGATAAAGTAAGACTGTTTCGCAAAACAGACAAAACAGAAAACATCATTCTGACAATTTTCTGACATTTTCTGAAAACACTGAACTTTTAATTTCTCTCTTCTCTATTGGTAAAGATATTATTATTTTTGTGCTGAAAAATTCAACAGCGATTGGGATTGTTATTGTGAAATTGCATGCATGCGAAAGTGACACAAAGCAGTACATTGCCAGTTACTCTACAAGTACAATTGAAAGTACTTCATCTGCAGTATTTCTATTTTCTGCTCCTTTCTACTTCTCCACTACGAATGTTAGACGTGAGAATATCAATAAGATTTTAAGTAGAAATAATAAACTAAAATATATATTGTTTGTCAACTTTTAATTTACATACTCTTCAAGTTTAATATCCGTTTTATAGATTAAACTAACTTAACAGTATAAAGTAAAATTAGCTCCACTGCAGTGAAGCTAGATCATTAAATACTTCTTAAACCACCAGTAATAACAGTATAATAGTTAATAATAGCCAGTTGGTTGCATGAGGATGGTAATACGTCTGTATTTCTAGTTAAGTACAATTTTAATTTTGATGACTCTTTTACTTTTAACAGTTTTTACATCGAGATATTTCTGCTTTTATATAATTAAAAAACTCTTAAGAATACTTCATTTACAATGCATCTAGATAATAGGTAAAAAACAAAACATCATTAGCTTTTCAACTAAATTCCAACTATTCACTTTTTCTTATCTTGCTACACATATAAACGCTACAAATCGAAGCATTTCATTGTTAACTGCTGTGTAATTCTTTTTATTATTTTTATTTTATTAAAATTAATGAAAACTTAAAGCACAAAGCACCATTATAAATATTTCTTGCTGACTTTATCGCCACGTGTATAAAGAGATAACAAAAAGCCATATAGTGTGTTCTGCAGGCTATTCAGGGCTGGGGTGTTAAGTAGAGGCGATGGATTAGCGGGGAGCAGCGCTGCCTTGCTTCTCATTTCTCTTTAGGCCGGGCCGTCGGTGGGTTTGATGAGCGTGTGAGGCCTGACCCCTCCATGAGTTGTTTGCCATTATGTACAAGTAGTGGGATAATGAAGCATTCATGTTAATGTGGGCCAGGCAGCACATCATCTGCGGCTGTGTGTAATCCACCAGCATCATCCTGACCAATGCCCAGACGTCCCCCTCCTCCGCCCGCGCTACTGCTGCTGTCAGTCCCACAAGCTACTCAGGCGTTCAGATTCATACCAATGCATCGTGTTATTGTACTTTATTAAACAATTTTCACTTAACAAAATGATTTCATTTTCTTTACTTCTTTGGATATCTTGCTTTTGGAAGAATTTTAAAAAAATCATCATTTTAGGCTCATAGAGTGAGTGATATTGCATATTTCCAGCTCTGCTGCTCCAGTGCAACGACATTTCCTCCTGATACTTACTAATTTAAATAAAACACAAAAATAAAATTGAAGACAAGAACAAAAGCGTACTCCAAGCTATGACTCTAAAGGCAGGTATGTACCCAGGAGGTAACTTCTACAGTTGTCAGGGAAAGACTGAAGCTCAACTAATTTAAATAAACAGAAATTATGAAACTGGACAGCTGAAAGTGCTGGACAAATAGATAAAACATCTTGCTTCTACCACTGTAAGAAGAAACTCAAACATAACTGACTTGACACCACCTCTGTCCTCTTAAACTGGTATTAAAAATCTTGTAAGGATATTGTGTTTTTATTATAGATTAGTTCAAAATTGACACATTATGAGCATGGCCAGGTGGGTGTCGATGATGCCTGTCTAATATGGCACATCAGACGATAAAGCATTGGTGATCGCTGGTTTACCTAATAGGCGTCAGAAAGTCGTGTTGTTGGGGGTGGCAGGCCTGCTGGTCAGTATGTGTCTACTGGGCGCTATAGTGCTATAGATTAAAGCTGGAGACAAATTATAGGTAAGAGAGTGGGGAGGAATAAGGCTAAACACTTCCTGAGATCTCCACCCCTCTTCCACATGCGTCTCTCTTCTCTCTCTCTCCCTCACTCCCACAGGATTGATTCAAAGTGACTGAGCCCATTAATACTTTGACACAATGTATCTGTCGTCGGTGACACGGCAGGATGCGTGTTAACAGGGAGGATCATATTTAAAATGGTTCCGCTCAGCAACCAGCAAAGGAATTAAGCCTGGGCGGCAGCAGGCTTCGTTGGCGCATGCGTTCTCTCATTTACTCTCTGTCTTCTCAGCCTCTCCTCTTCATCTTCCCATCTCCCCCATCCGCTCCGCCCCCCCCTTCTCTCCATCGCTATCCCTCTTCTCCCAGTGATTATAAAGGTCTTTAGATCTAAGGAATGAATAGATGCAAAAGGCACAGACAAGGCTTGTGATTTGGGCTGTGAATGAAAGTACCCCTTTGTTCCCTTCATCAATTGCACGTCTAATGAAATCAAATCCCGATCACATAATCATAAGAGGTCCTCCCACCCAGAGAGAACCTGATGTGATTGTAACCTTCTTTTCTAAATGAAATTAAGGCAAATCTCCTCATTGTTCCCTGATGCACAAATGGATGGTAACTGAAAATCTTGAATTTGTCCACTGAGTCTTCTCCAAATGTGAACAACAGGAAGACAATATTATTCAGTTTTAAAAAAAAAAAAAAAAAAAAAGAGAAAGAAGAAAGAAAAAAATTAGCTGGTGCTGTTTCCCAAAGCCTGGTCTGGCCTGTTTTC
The DNA here is from genome assembly GCA_028641955.1 of Protonibea diacanthus. Lineage (NCBI taxonomy): Eukaryota > Metazoa > Chordata > Actinopteri > Sciaenidae > Protonibea > Protonibea diacanthus. The sequence continues at coordinate 15,559,711 of CM053988.1, read as the reverse complement.
AAGGCCCTTTGTCTGCTAATGACTCCCCTTAACCCAGCGCTCAAGGTTAACAGTCTGTGGGATGGAACAACCTCGATCAGATCCTCTGCTCTGTAAACTCCACCACATCTTTCTGCCTTTGACTGATTAGCTTCCCGTTCAGCAGTGGCGGCACTTTGTCAGGTTTAACAGTAACCTGCCTGGACAGTGCTATGGTCCCTGCCGACCGTCTTTGGCTCTGTACCCCTCTCCCGCCAGTTAGCTTTAGCCTGAGTAATGGCTTACTGTGCTACATTTCACAGCGGTGAGGACCCCGCCTCCCTCTGGGGGATCACTTTGCTAATTAGTATTAATTACTCTTAATCCTAACCCCTAAATCCAATCACTGGCTTCCCCTCTATACGCCTGCCAGACTCTCTGCAGCCTCCGGTGGCGCAGCTCGCTGGGAGAAGAGCTCTATTTTTAAACTTGAAAGGTGGAGAAACCTGGCGATGCTCAGGACCAAACTGTTTTCTGTTGCTATGACCCACAATTACCTTCCGGATGAAAAATAAGGTCAGCATCAGTGCATTGTGAGCATAAACAAACCCTTTTTGTGAGATTTCCTTAAACACGGGCATGATATTTAAACACAATTTTTAAATTCCCTCTTGAATAATTTAGAGAATTAATAGATTTCTCATAGACTCTGATAAGTCATCTGTTGTGTGTATACTATGAGGCAGCTAATTTGCATGAATGAACCATACAGAAAGTAGATAATTAACATGTTGGGACCCATTTTTATGATTAATCACAAATTGAGGACACAGAAAATGAGTACAGTAATAAAACACTAATTGAGTCACAATTACCTTTTATACCTGTGATTTGTTTTTCCCTTTGGAGTGAAAATATGTAATGTATGTCAAATTTACCAATATAAGTGAATTTTATTATTATTATGTGGTATTCATTTCAAAACCACAACTACAGGTGAAAAGACAGCAGAACGGGCGTTAAATGAACATATGGATTGAAAAAACGTGTTTGTGACAGTGAAAATACAATCCAGGATATTTCATTAACTTTGATGAGAGGAATATGTTTCTCTGCTCACGAAAGGTATTTTGTATTTTTGTGTTGCTGTTTTTTTGCATGACACTTGCACTGATTATAATAAATTGTCTCAAGTCAAGCCTCTAATTAGAACACAAACTGTTGTATTCACATCTTTAAGCTTTGAAGGCCCGTTGTAAGTTTTTTCGTGCCTGATGAAGCACTGAGAAAAACGCCTTGCATAGGTAGTCACGTTATGTTTGACCTGACGGCTAAAACAGCAAGCCAATGGACCAATCATACTCCAGGAGAATCGCTCAATCCAGAAGTGTTAGAGCATAAATATCCTAAATTGTCCATTAATGTGTGTGTCCTTTATTCCCCTGACCTTTGGCCTCATATTAAAGACAGTAAGACATACCTGTGTTTCCTATTCCTAGCTGCAAGGTGCTGCGGTCCTTGGTCATCCCGTTGGTTTTGGGGCTAGCAGTCAGGGCCACGGTGCCACAGCTCTCGAAGTCGCTTCCGGAATCTTGACCGTGTCTCAACAGTCTATCTCTTTCCATGTACATTCTGCATGTAGTCCTATAGAAAATTGGGAGGAAAAAAAGAGAAGATGACAGTAGTTGTAAATGGTCTTGCAGATTACTCAAGTAAGTCCAGATAATTCAAATATTTACTCAGTTCAGAACTTATTAGACACAGCAGACCAACAAGAATCCAGGAATTGGAAGAAAAACAAATTAAAAGGCTATTCAATTTCCATCCCCATTAGTCACAACCCATCTCAGACCTTCCACTAAGGGTGTGTGATAGTGGAAAAATGATTATCAAGAGCCATTATACATCACCTGTGCCACGCCGTCTCTCAAATAAGCGAGATGTTAGGTAATGAATGCAAACAGTCTCATTCTCTTTCAATTTGGGCATTTGATTTGGTTTAGCGACTACTGCCCAAATGTGGGAAAGCAAGGTGAAAATCATTGGGCTCAGCGAAAAGACCCAGATAGAGGCGGCCTTTCGACCTTTGCCGTCCCCCACCCGGCTCCTCTGCTTTATTACCGTGTCACTAAAGCACTCATTTCTCCCAAGCCTCTAGCTAATTGCAGTGGCGCTCATTTCATTTTATTGCTGGAATTAACAGCCAAGATCGACGTGCAAAGCTATTAAGATGTGTGATTAAGCCACATTCAATTGGATTTTCTACAAACAATTTAATTGATGTAGCAGATAGAATTAACAGAAGGTGATTGTGTGGATGGCTTGGCGATGCGAGTGGGTTCCCTCTTCCACTCTCTCCAGTCTCTGCACTCCTCCACTCTTCTTCCTCTCCCTCTCTCTTCCCTTTCTCCCTTTCTTACTCCTTCTCTGCTCCACTGCTCAAAATGAGCTCGAGCTGTTTGCCGCGTTAATGTAACTGTCTCCCTTACTTCACACTCCTCCGTAAGTCAACAGATTCATTCATGGGTGCCCTGATGACCTGTAATAGCTGTAATGATCAGAGATAGCCTGTGTTCAGTCAATTACATACATCACTGCTTTAACACAACACCGCTCGACTAATAACAGCTTGCTAAATTAAACCACTAACACTGTCGAGATGCAAACAAGGCCACACACAAGGTTCCGCGATCTAACTGTTGAGCCTGTGTTCCAAACTCAGGCGCAAGCGTTGCTATTATCTTTATTTCAGCTCGCCCGAATTACCTTAAAACATCTCAAGCATGAGAAATGCATGAAGCGACGGGAGAGACAGAGAGGAAGGCGGGCATTTCTGACGACAGTGGCACCGGGCTCTGAGCTGTCTGCTGCCAGCCAGCCGAGTGTTTAAATTATTAGGGCCCAAGCGGGTTCTGACAAAGATGGATGTGGGAGGCTGGTCAGGCTCTGCTGCCCATGCGGTGAGAACCATTATAAATACAAGCCAGTGGAGTCTGGCGCGGCGGACACTTGTAACAGCACAGCCATGTCTCCATTAGCTGGCACCGGGGATGGGCACCGCAGGGGGGGTGCAGGGATGACCACTAGAGCACCCTGTTTCTTAAAACTGAGCTTCAAGTCGCAGGGTTAGCTAATGTCGCTGTTGCACACATCCATACATCTCTGTAGAAGCCATGAGCTGGTATGGATGCAATCCCGTTCACTACAGCGGTGGTAAATATGTGTCGCATCCATGAGAAAAAAGTCATTAAAACCTCCAGCAGCCCCTCAGTACAAACAGTGGTGTAACAAACACACATAAAGCCAATTGGAAAAGAAATGGAAAGGAAGAGAAGGGGAGGGGGTTGGGGGGAGTAGTTGAGACTCACACATATAAACTGGGGTGGTAAGTAAGGACGCCATTATCACATAGCGTGACATATTTCTTTTTCCACTCCTTGTTGAGGGATTTGCCACTTCGCTTCAGAAGGATTCCTGTAGAGACAAGGCATCCACGGTGGTGAGCATATACTCTTCACAAAGCAGCATGGCGGATGATATGAGCCATTATGGATGTTAAATACCATAAAACAGCATTATTATTGTTATCACAGATTTGTTATGGCGGTTACATTTTTTTTTTGTTTTTTTTGCAGTAAGTCATAAAGTAAACAAACATCAGTGACAATTACCAAACAGTATGGAAGTGATTAGCTATATCGAAAAAACACACAATATACAATTAAATCCCCTTAAAGTTTCATTCTTTATTCTAATTTATTGGCTGACAGGTTTAATGATATGTTTTTTTCTTTTTCTATTGTGACATTGCTCCAAAGTTGGCCCGAGTTCCTCTGGCACAGAGACCATTCAGAGAGAGAGAGACAATCCAATTTGCCAGACCTCCTCCCTGCATTCATACACATAACATGCTGAACTCTGAGACCTTTCAATCCAGGGATTAGGGGAGTGTGATCTCCTCTTCACAAGCCCACTCAGCTCTTCTATTCTACTTTATCTTCTGGGGCCTTTTAGGGGCCTCAGATGGACTCATATCTGTTGAGTAAATCACTGGTAAACAATGCAGTTCCTCTGCTGGAAGGTGACCAAGCACTGCTGAGTGCAAGGGCCAGGAGGAGGCTCTCTGGGGTTAAATAGTGAGGAGGGCACGCTTAATTAGAGGATTAAGCAGGGCAATGTTTGTGCTTTACAGCCAGGGCCTGTGTGTGTGTGTGTGTGTGGCCAGGCTAAAAGGGAGAGTTGGAAGGTAGTATTTTGCTGCAGAGGCCCATCCTGGGCTTTAATCACAATTAACATCAGAGCAGAGCTGACCCTCGGTGACCTGGGCACCAGGCTGTTTGCCGACAATCATCTAATCGAACCCCGACTCATCTGAGGGGGCGAGTACTGACTGTAGGCTGCATGCTGGGACTCAAGAGTTAGTTTTATTCATATCTTACCAATATACCTGCTTATAGCTTCTCTGTTGAGCTGGACCTCCAAATATTTTGTATTAAAAAATCACTAAATCTACTCAACTAAAATCATTAAATTACAGAGTGTAGGAGTGAATTTCTTGGGCCACTGAGAAAACAGACCAGCATCAATGATGTCTGCGTGTAGCTGAAGCAATAAAAATATCTACTAAATAATTAGTAATAAAATAAAAGTCTGTTGTCCTTGTGGGTAAGGAGGCAAAGGGGCAAAAAAAAAAAGGTTGAACATGTTGTAGATACTCTGATAATTATTGCTTCGCCAAATTAACTTTGCTCAAAGCAAAGTCAAACAATTAAATTCAACATAAATGTTCATTTTAATACCAGAAAGCCTCGGTTATCCATTTTGTAATTATTGATACTTCCGATGATCTTTCAGGAAGAAACATTGTGTCGTTCAAATCGATAAGTTGCTGACTGCCCAGACTTCTTCTCAATTTAGTCAATAAAGGACAGTAAACACTTTTAAATGGTTCTCTAATCATACAAAGTAAATGATGCAGTCAAAGGGCCTCTGGCAACTTTATAATACATGTTTTACAAGCAAAATATGTTGCTCATCTCAGCGGCCTAGTGAGGCATAAATAAATCTATACACGCCAATCAGTGGGACTTCATATATTTATCAGGCTGTGAAGCAGATCAATAAAGATACTGAAACAATAACGTGAAAATCTTTACGCTTTTGAACTAATTTCTCAGTTATTTTATTTGAGCAGTTGTTGTCCGTGGGCTGCGGTATATCTTTTTAAGTAAACACGTCACTCTCAGTAATTGGAGCTTGACAAATGATTAGAGATAATTCATCATAATTGTTCAATCGTTCGCCACGTCGGATTGAGCACTTGTGCTCTTTTATGTGATAGTTTGATGCCACATGGAGCTTAGCCCTGTGCTGTCCTTACAACACTGACACACACACACACACACACACACACACACACAAAGAGATGAGTGTGTTCAGCCTCTTGTGACATAAGGCTCAGGCAGATCGTCAGACGTGCTTCTCTGTGTCCACACAATTGTCATATCTACACAGAGGAGATAGTGTCTTTCCTCTTTTTTGTCAGGCGACCAGAAAAGCTGCATCCTGCCACTGTGGCTGACTGATGAGCCGACCCCTTTGTGACAGGCCATGGAGAAGAGGGAGGACAAGGACTGTGTGTTGGTGTCTGTTGGGTTGGGAAAGGGGGGGGGGGGGTCAGAGCAGAGGGGAGAGGAGGTGGAGGTGGAGGTGAAGGGGGGCATGTGTGTAATTTGGCCCCGATGGGGTGAGGGGGTGGGGGGTGGGAGTGGTAATTAAGCACACATTGACGCTTTGATCTCCTTGATTGTGCATTTGACTGGGCTGGAGATCAGCTAGTCACACCACTAACCCCCTCCACCCCCCACCCCTCCACCACCTCACTCCATCCCTCCCTCCACATCACATTATAGCCAAACTCCCCGCCCCCTCCAAAAAGAAATCCTTTGTAGATAAAGAGGGGCTGGTTTATCTTGTCAAAAAGTTGCCATGATACTCAGGGAAACTGGTTCTGGACTTTAGAGGGGAGCTCCCCATCATGTGTTTGGAAAAGAATGGGAGCGTTTTACAGTAAACATCACCCAGAGGAGGGGATTGTTTCTAATCTGTAAAAAAAAAAAGAAAAAGTGCTCACCTGCACTCATCAGATTTGTCAGCTTCTGCTGGTAGTTACATTAATCTACATAAAAACCAAGGGCTTTACGGAGATTAAATAAAAATGATGTTTGTAGAGTATAAAAAGTTTTTTGAAGGTATTTTTCGCACAAATAAAAAAAAATAAATAAATAAATCTTCTGTTCTGTTATGTTAATTAAGTACGGCCTGAAAGAAATGTCACACAACTTATTTTTATTTTATAATATCATGAAACGTTTGCATCTATTACACGATCCTCTGCTATCAGTGGCAGACAGAGAGACGACTGATAGACCCTGTACCTGTTAAACCGGTTTTCCCAAAGCGTTATTTTCTGATTGAGTGAGGGGGATTGGAAGCATCACCCTGCTATTATTTCAGCTGGACCAAAGCATATGCAATTTTCTTCCAAAGGGAATGAGAAGGTTCAACATTTTCAAAAAAAAAAAAAAAAAAAAAAAAAAAAGGACATTATCTTCCATCATTTGCAGGTAAAGAGGATAATATAAGGATGCTGACCCATTTTCGAAAGCCCTTGTATAATCATGAGTGATTACTAATCAATGTGTCAATTACTTCTCGTTCGGTTACAGTCGGACCTTTAGAAAAGATCCTTACTCAGATGTGTAATTCAGTGTTTGGTAACCTAACTGGTCCTTTAAAGCAATGCACGAATACATGAAAAAGAAAAATAATATAAAATTACAATAAGAATAAAAATGGCAGCAAAAGGACTGGAAAAAAAATCTTAACTATACTAAAATACAAATCTCTGTGATGTCAGTAAGTATTTAATGCAGCACCACGAAACAAATTCTGAAATTACCTCAAAAAATAGTTTAAAGAAAATGATGTCTTTTGGGATATCTAATGAAAATTTCAGCTAATAACAGCTGTCAAAGTTGATTATACGGATATGCATGAATGAAATTTTATTCAAAAATGTGCTACCCCCACACACAATTATGAGCAATAATAATAAGTAACATTTCCACTGGGATCAAATGTTTATATTATATTTTTTTAAAAAGGTGCAATCCATGATGTAAATGCAAGATTATTATCACAAATGATCACAGGAATCTAACCCTACACAATAATGTTAAAAAAGTCCACTGAAATGTTTTCTGAAGCTGTTATTAGTTTGTTTACATTGGTAGCATTCGTAAACACACAATTAAAACAGGCCAATATTTTTTTAAGTCAGAAATACACAAATACTTGTTTATTTTCAATATATATAAGATGTGATATGTGAGTTTCCCCTGTAATTTCTGAGATCAGAAATTAGCTGATTGTTGCTTATAATATCTATATATATATTTGATTTCTGATAGATAATCTATACAAATAAATATGAACGTCTCTTTGCAAATAACCTCTCTGATGTTATGTCTTTGCCCTCAGCTCTTCTACTGGTGCTGAGTTCCGCTTGTACTGGCTTGTTATGTTGTGTTATGTCGCCATCTAGTGGTTGGAGTTACACATGGCTTTACCCAAACCCTGCAGGTTAACTGGCCTATCTATTGTGTAAATCTTTAACACGCCGTCTATCAACATTAAACAGCAGAGAACATCCAATGACACAGAAAGGGATCATACTTACCCAGGAAGCTATGAGAAATGTAGGGTAAAAATGAGGAAAACTGCTTACCTGTTTGATAGGTATGGCCCTTCCACTGCCTATGCTGTCTGTTTTACTGTCAACGCTCTTTGCCTGTTCACTGGCTTTCCGTGACTGCAAGAAAACAAGAAAGTCAGTCAGCAACTGAAGCGACACACTGACGGCAAAGCAAAGAGTGGGAGTTGTGGGGTTTGTGGAGGTGAGGGTCTTTTTTTGGGGCGTGGTTGTGTATGTTGAGGTGTGTGTGTGTGTGTGAGGGAGTGAGAAAGAGAGACTGCGGGTCAGAAGAGGGGGAAGTGAGGGTTTGTGTTTTGAGCATTTGTGGAGAAACTCGACGTTGCAAAATAAAAGTCTCAAAAGAAGCTCAAAATTAACAGACAAGCAGACCAGCGGAAACAAACAGCAGTAACACTGACGTGCAAGTTCAAAAGAAAAAATTAAAAAAGAGACCAAACCAAGACCACACTAGACACATCTCAACACAGAGGAGACCAAGGACGACCACACATTGAGTCATGACTCAGCCCTGAAACTCTTTGGGGGATCCTTCCCTCTGTTTGAGACCCAGAGTGGGCCCTTAGTGAACCTGCAGTCCAACTGCTGCTATACCAGTGTAGCCTCAGCTGTGCCTTTAGCATAGTTGCACAGATAAGGGCTTTTGCAACACGTGAAATAGTTCAAAGTTCATCACAGGTTAAAGGGAGAGAAGGGAAAATGGTTATTTTTTATAAAAGACATGTAGCTTCCTCCGATCTTTGACCTGCAAAACCTGGTGGGACATGAAATTATTTTGCAAAGTATCACACTTCAAGTGTCAAATAAGTAAGAAAAACACATGAACATGTTAAGTTTCTGGTCATGCCTGTGTAGGGACAAATGGTTAGACAGTAAATATAACCTCACATGGAAAGAAATCATTTAAAAACCTTCCCACCCCAAAACAAATAAAGAGATGAGATACAGGCAGGGACAGACATGAGTGTGTATGGTCTCACTCAGAACATGAGAAATGTCCAGTCACCAATGGAGAAGAGGTAGAGTCTGAGTTCAAGTAAACCAACTCTGGTGTTTATATTTTTTCCAACATTTTATTTTTTTTAATGATGACTTGTTTAGCTTCTATACAGACACCATACAAAGCAAGTCACAAATTCACTTCAAAATATTCAACAGATTGAGCCAAACATTGCAGTTCCCACAAAATATAGGATGAACAATAAAGGCATTATTTCATATACTCCTTATATGTATGTACTTTTTATAGAGTACCATTGTAAATAAAATACAATACAAGATATACAGCAGTCTATATTTTCGTCAATCCGTTCATGATAGAAAAGCGATTATGCAAGAGTTCATAATCTCTGTACCAAACCTAAACTGAGAGAAATGAAAATAAATAAATGAATAAAAAACAAGTGAATGTGCAAAAATAAATAACTCAAAATAAATAAAAAGGAAAACAAACGTTAAGTTTAACTACATTCATACAAGTCGGTGCAACCCAGTTTCATTTGTTGGCAACTTTCAGTGTAATATCTCTCTGTAATACCTCAGAAACCCCACACACTCTACCCTGATTTTTATGAAGGCCTTCATAAAATTACCCAAAGTTACTCTGATCTAAAATACCTCTATTATAATACATTTATACCACATTTTCAATTCCATTCAATACTTCAATACTCGCTGGAAAATGAGAAGGAATCAAATAAAAACGTACCAAATTAATGTAGGAAAATCTAAAAGGAAGAACAAAAAACAACTTGGCACCTCTAGTCCTTGAGTCCTCATTTATGGCAAAAGGCAGTGTGATGTCATGTAAGGAAAGGTTGAGTCCTTTGGGCGGCTGGATAACAGTTCCAAGAGTGACTTGACTGTACAGCGTGTTTTTTTTTTCTTTTTGTTTGTTTTTTTGTATGAGATGTCTGAATGGGAGTTTGGGGGCGGGGAGGTTGGGGGTGGACGGGGCATTTCCAGAAGAGTCCCTACAGTCTGTCTCACTTCGTGATATTTGTCAGTCTACTTTGAGTGCGCTCAAGCACTCAAATGGACTCGACTTTAGGCAGCGTTTGACGCAAAGTCCTATGGTTTCCGTATAAGTGCAACTTCTATGCATTACCCTAAATGCAGTAAAGCACCCAGGGTAAAGCAGCGACAAGCTGTAAGTCCTCAATAAATAATCTCTTCTCTATCAGGATTGGCAAAGCAGGGGGACTCTTTTTTTTTTTTTTTTTAAACCATCATGCTCTTCTAATTCGGAAGGAGTTGGAAAGCCCTTTTTGTTGAAGAAAGGTTGGAAACAGAAGCACAAATCTGCAAATATTGAAAAACAGTGTCAAATGGTTATTTTTTTTGTTTGTTTGCTTGTTTGTTTTGGTTATGTTTTGTTTCATACGTGGAGATCCAGTAACAAGTCAAGGGACTAAAAACATGAAATGGCCAACACGGAATGGCAGACATTAATAAATGGATTAAATGAACATGAAGGAATGAGTGGGATGGAATTAAGTATAAAAAATGCCGCAGTATTTGTCTAAATTCCTAAACCGTGTGCTTTTCAACACAAATAGAGACGGACAGCCTGAAGACTTCAGGACACCACAGACAGATTACAAAACAGATCGTTTAGAGTTATTGACCATGGAAGCACTAGGAAAGAATAATGTGTACTGTGCTGACACCTAGTGGCCGAGGACAGTTATGGTAAATTCTGGCTTGAAATGATTGTGGTTGGTGAAATTGATTTGTGAGGGCGGTGAAAAGATGGAGTGATACGATTTTTTTTTTGTAGTAAAGCTTTGAGTTTTATTTACTTAAAAAAAAAGAAGTCAGTTATTTCGGGGGGCTTTTCTAATAAACGACTTAATATTTTTGTGATCAGACTTAATTTGGGCCAATAATTCTGAACCAAATTATTTTTACTCATAAACCACACATATCTAAAGGATTTTTTTTCTTCTTTTCAAGAGTCCCAATGCCAGCGCCACAAACGTGACAAATGTTACTTTTGTATCTGATTACAACTGGACTGGACTTATATTAATATTAGAACAAAAATAGCTCGTTTGAAATGACTAAAGTGAGCCTGATTTTGATCTGTCAAAGCTTGTCTACTGATGACATTAAGGCATATTTTCTTTCATTGAGTACTTCTCTTGAAATTCCCAAAATCAACATAAAGTGAACTACTTACAAGAGTGTGGGTAAAAAACATGACAGCCTGCTGTCTGTCAGTGAGTAGCAGGACTTTTAAGAGAACTAACACAGATGTCAATTTATTTTTAAAACGGACAAAGCTCGGAAAGGGACATCCTCGATATTGTTGTGTTGATGAAATATTTTCTCTTTCGGTTGTTTTGTAAAATGGCAAAAAAAAAAAAAGAGAGAGTTTGGCACTGCGAGTCTTCCTCTCCTTAGCCCATCGCACTCTTCAAGTGTCACTGAAGAAATGTCGACATCGCCCTGTTAACTTTCCGTCCCCTCCTCCTCCTCCTCCGCTTCCTCCTCCTCCTCCTCCTTCTTTCCTCCCTTGCCCTCCCTCCTCCCACCCTCGGCTCGCTGCTCCTCAGAAGGTCATGAGCTGAAACTCCCGCTCGGCTTGCCACTCCGGCACCCACACTGGGTAGGTGGCGTGCTTCGGCATCTCCATGACGCGGACGGGGAGAGGCTCATTTCTCTGGTGGACATGGTTAGTCACTACCTAGCAGGGGGGAAGGGAGACAACAAGGGGAGCTAGCACACAGCCTGTACTGCTCAGAGGCCACAAAGCCTGCGGCTTCCACAGCAGCTGGGGTAACAGGGTGAAGGCAGTAGGAGGAAATAGAGGAGGAGGAGGAGGAGGAGGAAGAGGAGGGGGTAGATAGGGAGGTTAGAGAAGGAGTTAGTTAGAAAGAGTTGGGGGAGAAGGAAGGAGACGGGGGAAGAAGACAACAGGGGAAAGAGCTGAAGCTGATGGAAGACAGGTGGATGAGAGGGGACATTTTAGAGGTGGGGGAGGGCGGATGTACCAGGGAGGAGCGATGTAATCTCACATGGCCTGACCTCTGTCTCATAAAGCTCACAGAGTTCTGGGGAAAACTTTAAGATAACCAAACCTTTGGAAAAGCTTACTCAGCCATTAAGTTAGTTTGAAAAACACACGCCGACTCTTTTGGAGATACAACCGGCTCTCCGTGGAATTATTACACTGATTTGGAGAATAACAACTCAGTTTTTTTGGCTGAATTTCTCCAGACCTCCCTAAGCTTGAAGAGGCAGAGGTCTGGCTACATGAGATTAGGAAAGGCTTAGCAGCAAAGAAGAAGGCTGGTGTAGGAGGGGAGAGAGAGGAGGGAAGGGGGGAGCAGGCTGGGTAGAAGAAGAGGGCAGAGGCTACAAGTAAAAGACAAGTTTAGGACAGCTAAGGAAATTAGAGTGGTTAGTGCACACATATGCTATTGGTTAGAGCAAAGGGCAAATACGACAGGACACGGGGTAAAGAGGAGGCAGACAGGGGTTGGGATACTGGTGTCGTAGTGAATCTTGGTGGCTGAGATCGGATTCGGGCCAGAGTAGAAGTAAGCGGGATGAGGACTTGGACCGGGAGTTATCTAGATTCAGCAAGATGGTTCGTGGCTGGGTGAGCGTTTCTATCTGGAGCGTTGGAGTGTTGGAGGGTGCGGGGCATGCGTTATTAGCAGCGTGTAAACAGGGCATTGGCTGGCTCGGACTTTTAGTTTAGCTCGGTCGGGCAGGAGAGGTGGCATTTGGCGGTTTGTCGCTGCCGTCTCTCCCCGAAAGGGAGGTCACTGCAAAGAAAGGATCTAGTAAAAATAAGAGGGGTGGGGGAAGGTGGGGGAGTCAAAGATTTAGACAGTGCAGAGGGCCTAGTTTGCCATGGGTGAGATGAGAAACTTAATCCATGTGCACTACATCCAATTAGAAAAAGGAAAAGGACATGAAAAGAGTTGACGTTATTTTTTCCACAGTGCTTATCTTTGATATTTGCTTCGAACGAAGGGTTAGCTTTTTGTTTTTTTTTTTGTTTTTTTTGGAGCATTTCGGGGATCTAATATAATTTCTATTTAGTCTTTTTCTCCTTTGCCCATTGTGCTGTGTGAACAAGACGCTTTCTTTGCCTGCATCGGAGGCAGGAGAGGTGGCTTTGATGCATTTCGAGCTACCTGTCTCCCTCTGGTGGACAAAGTGGTTCTTTTTGGCAACATGCCTTCTAGTAGTGTGAGTGGGTGTTGCTTTGCATCAGCTGTCGCATACTTACTGTGAAAATGTTGGAGCGGCGCTTTGACTGCTTGCGGATGGGCGTGGGCGTGTTGGAGGCAGCGATGGTCTCAATGCGCATCTCCCGCTGACTTATGCTGGGGGTGGAGGGAACAGAGGAGGAGTAGTCGCTGAATGCACCCCCACCATTGGCCGCCTGGGGAAGGAGAGAGATTAAGAGGAACCGACAGAAACAAAGGAGAGGGAGGAAGAGAGAGAATGAAAGGCAGGAAAGGAGAGGGAATAAAAAACAATAAACAAGCAGGTAAATTTAGGAAAACCATGAATCTGATGTGGCGATTTGATTCCTCTTCCTAATAAAAGAAGTTATGATCATGCAAAGAGTTACATAAACTGCGTGTGTGTGCTGGAGACTTCTTTACATAACAGTTAATAAAGTAGCTACAGGCTCAGTAAGTAAAACTGTCTGTGATGATTTGGCTCTCACCTGGTTAATGTGAACAGAGGGGATAGACGCAGCGGGGACTGATGAGTGGCTGGGAGAGTTAGGGAGAGATTTGCATGGACCAATAGAGAGCTGCTGCTTTTTCCTCATGGCCACAACCTTCTGGGCAACTGGAGAGGAGAATGGCAAAGACACAGTAACAGACTGTTCATTAATCCTGTTAAGTGCTGATATAAATTATTTCCAGTAAAAGGACAGGTTGGGGGACTGGTTGATTAAGCAAAGAGAACGTAGAAACCAGAATCATCTGCAGATTGTTAATGTGGCTCCATTTTGACACGACTTTGTTGAGTGAAAGTGGATAAGTTAGCTAAAAATCACTGCAATAATTTCACTTGAATAATTTTGCTTTTAAATTTCAGTATCTCTGTTGGACTTGGACTATGACTTTTGTTTTCATGACCGATGAATGTGCAGTTAATAATCAACACACAGTAGATAAACTGGTGGTCGTTCAACTAATATGTTAAAGGCACCTTGCTATAATAGTTCCAAATAAAAAAATAAAACAGAGATATTTGTAAGATTTTTAGCTCTGCCTCCCTACTTGGTATATGCTAACCATCTGCAAACAATTAAAAAGTTACAATTCACCCAAATAACATATTTAAACAATTTCTATTAGCTAGCCATGCAGACAGATTGCAGATTTAGAATGAATGATAAGTTACAGGTAAAATATTTAATTCTCCTGAAAGGATGTGCTGTTGTGTTCGCATGAAGGACTTGTGTAAAGCATCTACACACAGATGATGTTCACAGTTAGGAGAAAAATGAGTTATAGACATGCATATGTCTATGTATTTCTTACCCTCAAAAGGGTGCATGTGAATTATTTCAGTTATTAAAAAAAACACACTGAACTATTCGGGGCTAAGTGGATGTAAGTGCACTTAAAAGATGTTCAATAAATGTCAAAATATTGCTCTTTAAGTATATTGCCATTTACATGCTCATGAAGCTTTAAAAATAAAGAATGAATTTAATTAACATATACAAGACAAAGTATGGTAACCTTGTGATGTTTTTTTCTGTCAAGTTGGTCAAATGTTATTTATGTCCCCCTCTTTAGCATTTTAATCTGTTTAATTTTCAAAGTTTTCACATGCACTTGAAATACTGTCAAAACAACAATTTCTACCTTAATGTAGGACTGCACACAACTAAGAGCGACTACAGCATTGTTACATCTGTAAGTTTACACATATATGAACATTAAGACATGTCAATAAAGTCTTTATAGCGTGCTAAAAACAGAGAAAGAACATTTTTTTCTTGTTTCTTTATAAACAGAACACTAACAGTATATAAATCAAATGAAGCTCAACAAAGTAAGCAAAGTTAATTCCAGCCAGACGAAGAGGCATATATGAAAACATTATCACAACAACCTTGGACTATTTGTTTTCCAGTCAGGTAATAAGCAACATACTGCAAGCTGGATTATACACATCTCCGGGGGAAAAAAAAAAAAAATCAACCTCTATTTTCAAGGAAAGTAATCAAACAAAATGATACTTGCAATTTTTTCCTATCATTCACTGAGCTCTACAGAGTGATGTTAGCCAAATGAGACTGTTGTCGCCATCTGAACAACCTGATTTGCTATGCAATTGGTGCAGCCCATCATTTAATTCATGGCACACACGAGTGAGGGGCCGGGTGGAGCGGGAGAGAGAGAGGGAGGGAGGGAGGGAGGGAGGTGATGTTCACGGCTGTGTGACGTGAATTAGCACTGAGGGAAAGAGAGATGATTTGAAGTTGCGCTGACAGCTGGGACCATAACGCCCGGCTGCCTGCTACAGCATGGTGAATAGAGAAAGAAGGCAGGAGTGATACAGAGCGACTTCTCCAGACAGCCAGCACTCCTTCATCTCTTTTAATTATTTCAAATTGGGCTTCAGGAAGCAATTAAGGCAGAGAGGAAAGACAACGTGCCTGTGCATCAAGTCAGTGAAATGCAAAGTGAACGTTGTGTTACATATTCAGATGTTTTGTGAAGGGATGACAGGCTTTCAAAAGGAGTTGCAGCCTTAGGGGATAATGTGCCTTGGATGAAGCAGCCAAGTTTCCAAATGACAGTTTCATGACTTCAATTATGGATTCAGGGGAAAAACTCAAGACTTTCCAAATACTTCTGAGAGACATTAAGAGGGCATTTCAGCATTTATACACAACTGGAAATTAACTGGTCTCTAGCTTAGAGCTGCACATTTATATGAAATCCTACTTCATGATTTCAGCTTCCGTGCGTTTACTTCATCTAAAGTGCGTGTTGCATCGTTAATTGAAGTGAGCCTGTTAATGTGCATTGCCAATAATAGCAACTGAGCGCACAGCATAAAGAACATTACTGTAATTAATAATATATAATTAATATAATAAAACACTCTACGTGCATGTTGCTAGCAATAACTCATGAACAGCATGAATCACTTTACAATTAGCACAGAGTGAGGAGAAAAACAGAACATCATAATTAGTCAATTTTGGCACAAATTCTGCTCGTTCAACAGAGCGAACACGCTGAAGTTTCAAAGAAAAATGTTGATCCAAGATTGTTGAGTTGACCTAACGTTTTGTCAGAAGATACGACTGATGAATGACCTCGTAGTTTTGAACGTGATTAAGTTAGACCTAAGACATAATTTGACCCTGAATCGTTGTTCATATAAATGCTGCAAATAATCCTGCAGCCTTTTCATTCAACTTTGGAAGTTGTTCATTGAAACTGTGTCTAGATTCTGAATACAGCCTTTGGGTTTGCTTTTTTTAGTGAGGCATGATAATATGGAGGCAAAAATGAGGGCTGCAACCAACAACAATTAATTTAAGATGAATTTGTTTGTTATTATTCCTTTCTCGGTCAGAATAGTCACAATAGGCCATCACAATCTCCCAAAACCCAAGTTGACATTTTGAAATTGGTTATGTGTGACCAATTATTCAAGTTCAAACCAGAGAATTTTGTTGTTTTACAAATTACTTAGAACAACTAATCAATTATAAAAAAAATAATTCCATGTCCTGCCACTCAGCTCGACTGAGGAAGATAATGCCAAACAAAAGGAACAAACACAGTTCAGCACAGCCAACTTATCAACCATGTCTGATGTGGCAGCAGGTGGTAAACCAGTGAAGCGTGCTGCACTCTAAACCATCGTCAGCATATCAAACGTATAACTCGTACTTCCTATCTAACCCATCTCCACTTTTTTTGACACCCCTCTCACCGTCCTGGAAGACTCTCTCCACGTTCAGGCCATAGGTGGAGCAGGTCTCGTAATATGTGCAGCGCTTCAAGTCGTTTGACAGCTTCCTAGCCCGCGAGTCATCAATCACTCTGGGGTTGGCAGCACTGATTGCATCTAAGAGGGTGAGAAAACATATTATTCAAACATTTAATAAGACTGACGACGTTCTGTAATTTGTTATCGTTAACAAATTTCACCAACACCAACAACAACGCTGAACAGGCTTAATCATTCCCTGAAACAGCTGGGCACTGTAACAAACTTTAACAAACATTTGTTGGGGACTATCCAGCTGTATGTTGGACTGACTCAAAATAAACTACAGTGCCTCAATGTAATGAAAGAACATGTCACCAACAGTGTGAGAGGTCTATTACACACAGAGATAAGGTACTGTATTTCAGGTTTTGGTTACACGGACAATATGTACTGGAAAGATTCATTAATTTTTAGTTTTGGTAGTGGGATTTGTTGACATTACAATCATATTTTCTAAGTGTAAAGACAATTTAAGAACAGAGTTGTACATCTTGTGTAAAGTGTGACGTTCCAGTATGGAGAAAGCGATAACTTAACAAAACATATATACAGTATATAAGATGTAGGGCAAGCACCTTGTGTTCCAACGAGGACCATGGGGACCTCAGCTGTGTTCCTGTAGCTGGCTAGGCGCAAGAAGTAATTGTAGACTGTCTGGAAGCTGATCTCATCCTCCAGGCTAAAGACGAAAACCACCGCATCAACCCAGGCAGCAAACTGAGGACAGAGCAGAGGTGGTATAATATGTTGAAGCACTGTGAAATATGAGCAGCTTCATTATTGCATATGAAAATTCAGACAGCTGTTTTTTTTTTTTTTTCTTCGTTTTTCAGTCATAGGCTGCACCTGGAACAAAAATTGCATTTTGCTTATTGTTACTTTATTTGGATGTTTGAGCTTCACTGTCCAGCATGATGTGTGTGCAGAGTTTGACACTGGAAGTTTGTCTCTTTCTCTGTGCTCCGAGTTTGAGATGTGTCCAAGCTATATCACAAGTAGGTAATCATGATCTAAATATGCACTGTATAGAAGTTTCATTTGACATTTTCTGTGTAGTTTTAACAATGAGCATATTCATAGATTCTTAGTTCTTTAATGAGGGGTGTAAATTAAAGAGTTTTTAACTAGGTGATTGAACTTTTTTTGTGAGAAAACTACAAGACACAATTTATTTTAAATATTTTTTATGTCCTAAAACATGTTTTTAATGAAGACTGGTTGTAATGTGTCCCTGAAATATGCCATGTTGTTGCTTTTTGAGGCTGATGTTCACATCTAAGGACAGGAGGGGGCAGTGTAGCAACAGCCATAGTACACAAAGTGTCTTGTCTTCAGACAAAATAGCAGTACAAGGTGGAATGACAGTGAATGATCAAACACCACTACTATATTCTTATCTGTATTCCCACTGCTATCATAATCTAGGAATCTTTGTATTTGCTGCATCATATACATTCATAATATCTGTGTAGTTTATGATCAGACCGAGGAGAAATGTTTCCCTTGAGCGGAGGAAATCAATCCTAATTACCATCCATTGTAGGAGAGAAGCTAAGCAGAACTCACAGTAGTAGTAACAGTGACAATGAAGTGATAACTATTCCCTCGTATTGCCCTCTTCTTCATTCAGCTTTCACATCTCGCCTAGACCCCCAAAGGGAATGAATGAATGGCAAATCAAGCCTCCAAGCCACAACTCTACTTAGCCTCCTGTGAGCGTGAACATAATGGAGGCCTTTAATTATGCCACTAATTATACAGGCAGCTGACAACTGAGCAGCAGAACGCATTTCTATTCCCTAATCTTACTGAGCGTAATGCAAACGTAAATCGGAGCTTTGCCAGGCCAGGTATGAGTAGATGCTAATAGGAACGCATGGGAAATTCACCCTGAGCTCACATGTGACCAGAAACATTAAATCTTGTGAATGAAGCCTCAAGCAAGGTTTGTATTCTCAGGTGTTTGGGTATATTTTGTGTTTTATTGAATCTACTTCCAAATTTTGTTAGTTTTGCTTTATTGATAGTTGACTGTCATGTCAGACAGGAGACACTGGGGAGGTGAGAAGTGAAAGGGCCTGGGCTGAATTTAAACACAGTCCTCTATGGTAAAGACTCAGCCTTGATACATGGTACACGCTCTGTAAAGGTTAGCAACATTAAAAAAGACTCAATACATTCCCTTATCCTCAGGTTTTGCCACATATACTACATATTTGCATGTTAGCTAAAGTGCTAAGCTAAGCGAATCCACTGACATTACTGTTTGCTAATAAAAAGAAAGCATGTTTCTAGCGGTGGAAAGTAACTAAGGACATTTACTCAAGTAATATTCTTGATCCTGCATGTCTACTTGCTGCCAAAACAAAATGAGAACACATCAACGGTACATCACCATCTTTTAAATGGATACGGTGAACATGTTAGCATATACCTTTTAGCAGACCTGGAGCAAGAGTAGCATTTATTTAGAGTTTCTGACCACCCGACAAATGTAAGTCAAATATTCAGTCGCCTTTTAACCCCATTTTGGTCTCTGGAAATATCTGTCTCTGTAGTGGCTAAGTGTTCCCCGGCTAGTCGCTAACTTTGTTTGTCTGCAGTTTGATGCTTGGCAGGCACAGTAGTTTTATCACAGCTTCTTGCTGAAAATAGACATCTGTAGCATCTGGAGACGAAGCTGCTGAACCAAAACTGTAAAGTCGTGTCATAGAAACAAAATGAGCTAAAAGATGCTAAAATGCTTCATAGAGCTGAGCTGAAGGAGGTCATAATCCTCTGTGAAAATAGCAATATCACTGAGACAATACCACTTGATTGATTGTTAACATACAAACACTGAAAACATTAAAAACAGGAGGAGATACTTGTACTTTTACTTTCTACTTTATGCTACTTTGTGTTTAAATTGTAATATTGCAGATTAAGATACAAAACATGATTAACAAATAAAATACAATCCATTGTTATAGCCTGAAACCATCAACTGGTGCACAGTACATAAGACAACTTGAAAACAGGATGATCCAGATACTGTCCAATCATGAATAATGCTCCTATGAATCACTGACTGTTCGGAAAACCCCGACTGAAAGAAGTAGTATGAGACACAGATGCTCTATCTTAAATAAATCCTGTAAGAGCTGTAAACGGGAGGTAAAACCCAATTCTGTCTAGTAAAACAAGCACGAAGGAAAACCGAGGACAAGAGACTGATGTCGCTCTGTCGTTACATAAGGCTTGACGACCGGGAAGAACTTCTTTTGGAAAAACATGAAAGAGTGACAAGTCAAGTCTCAATCAGAATATCAATGGGCATGTTCTCTGATGAAGCTGCATTACTCTTCATACTAATAGAGCGATTAGGAGCAGCGTTGTCCCTTTGACCACAAAAATGATTTTGGCTGGGATTACTCATTGATCTGTTGCTGCTGCCCCTTAAGTGCTTTTGCTAGAATAGCCACAGAGTGCTGTCACACAGCTCCAAACAGACCTGCAGAGATGTAATGGTCTGTCTCTAAACAGTTTCTGTCTGGATGACAGTTTTTGGTCTGACACATCTTGCTACTTCATCTTTTCTGGATCAACAACATTCTTACCTGCAATTCTGGAGGCCCTCCTTCATCTCTGATCAGAAGTAGGTAGCTCTGTCCATCCACCACTATTTCTTTCTTGAACCGTCCTCCTGAAGAAGAAGAAGAAGAAGAAGAAGAAGAAGAAGAAGAAGAAGAAGAAGAAGAAGAAGAAGAAGAAGACATTAATTTAAATTTTGTTTTTGTTCAATTCTTGCAAAACAAGTTAACTTTTTCTTCAGATAATAACTGACCACCAGGGGTTTTTCCCAAGGAGAGAAACACTGCAGACACATTTCACACTCACTGATCACAAAAACAACGAGGATGTTCCGGATTTAATATCAAAACACAGCTTGACATGGCTCATAAAAGTTCGGTGAGATGCGTCCAAGTTTAAGTATAATTCTCAGTTTAGCCCTCCTGAATGTGTTGCTGTTAGGATCGCATGTCGACAGGAAACCAGGTCTCTCTGGAGCCAATTATGTGGGCGAGAAATTGCCATTTAGCGTGTCTAATGCACAGCTGCTGAGGGAACAAGTTGAGCGCCACTGTCACTGCACTGCCACAAGTCCTGGATAGGCCCAACAAACATTATCAGACTGCAAGTTCAGTCTTCATCACTTCACTGCATGAGTAGTCGGTTCAAAGATTGGTTTTCACAGCATTTGACTTTGCAAGGAAGTGATAAGACAAGGAGAATAATTATAGCAAAAAGACTAAAAGAGTGGAAAGGAAGCGATGGGAGATAAAATCAGATAGAAAAAAAAGTAAAAAATCATTTTTATTCTGAGCTAGCGTGCCTCAGGTCACACCACGTCTACAGGATAGTAGTGAGAAAACACTTAGCCCCCATGCAGCCTTGAGTTTCTCTCCCCTTTTCTTCATTTTTTTCTAATACAAATGCATATTCCTTGCTGCTAGCAAAGCTGGCTGCAGATAAAGAAGAGACCAATGGGAGAACTAAGCACTAAATTAGATTTTGCATATTATTTGAATGGTTTGTGATCCAGTGGAGATTAAAAACATTCAAATGAGAAAGTTGTGAGGGTAAAGATGTCCCCTGGAGTGAAAACAGTGTCTTATGAATACGAAAGCAATTTGACGAAATTGAATAATGGACAAAATTGAAGGTCTAGGAATGATGATACAAAAAAAACTGTGCACATGTGTCCGCAGAATGAAACTACACCTGTTACACTTATCATATAAAAATCTTAGCTAGCATGTCTTCTTATGAAACTTCCAGGAAATCTGATTAGATAATAGAGCAGAGGAGATCATGATCTCCTCCACCAGCAAGAACTACAGATCTTACATCATAGAAGAGCCATAAGGGCCATACAGTAGCCGGTCTCTGTAATTTTTAAGAGGCAGACAGTATTCCTGTCTCAGCAAGCAGTACATATCCACTTGAGCCACACTTCCACCCAGTTAAGTCCACTTCAGCCTGCTTGGCAAACAGGGGATTCTCCCAGCCCTTTGCACAGGCTCTCGAGCCTAGCTGAGCTATGATGGTTTTGTAACAGAGAGAGAGAGATTCACGTATCAACAGCCAGCTTTTTTCTTAAAAAAAAAAAAAAAAAAAAAATCAAAGTCACAAAGCTTCAGAGATCCAGACAAAGGACTAAGAAACTCTGTGTCTCTGTGTCTCCGAATCGTGTTTGAAAAGAGGGAGAATCTCATTACACTACACAGTGAGACCGGATCTGAAAAAAACAGATTCATCAGAATTTAAAATGTGTACGGAGCTTGGCAGCATGCACATACAGTACGCCACAACAGACTATGGAAAGTCTCTCTGAAACAAAGCATACGGCCGTGGTGAAAACATCGAATTTGAAGTAAACATTTCAGTTACATAATCATCCGGGAAGATGCTGTTGTCTTTATTTAGAGCTGAGCCGATACAATGCACCCAAAGAAAAAAAAGCTTGTGAATAAATGAGGTAGAGTACTGCATTAAAAACACGCTCCTTTATCTCGATGGAAAGTAATTATGAATTATTTGAATGTGCAGCTCGGCCTCCCCATTAAAGAGAGGCGACTAATAACCTTGCAGGCAGCCTACAGAGAGAGGGTGAGTTGGTAGGCATGGTTAACACGCAGTAAGCATACTCTGCTTACACGGAGGCTTAGACCTTGACACAGAGCCACAATCCAACGGAGCTCCATCCGGCGTTGCCATGGCAACACACCCCAGTAGCTTTTTTCAGATATCATAGCAAAAAGCCCAGGAACAAAACGCTGAAGAAAACAGCCATCGCTGAACCTTCCTCTGCTGGGCAACGCTTCTGCAATGTAAATATCCAATCGAGAGCAAAGCCGGCGTTAAAAGCACATAGAAGGGGAAAAAAAAAAAAACACAAAGCGAGCCCGAGCAGCTGCTAATTATGAGACAGGTATGTTGTATTACAGCGATGTGAGGGAACACACGCACATATCTGAGCCGACATGTTTCCTTGATTACGGCAACAATGCTCGTTGTGTTTTTTCCAGAATTTCCGCCATTGATTTCTCAAGAACTAATTAAGCCATGAGGCTTTTTTCTCCCTCGGTGCAGCAAAATGCCAGAAACTAATTATGCGCTTCGTGTCTCATCGTCACTATAATTACACTAAAATGAAACACTGCAAACCCCTTGAAGATCATCAGTTAACTCTGGGTTTGCCAACATTTTTTGGTGGAGTTCTGAGAGGAGGGTTTACCTTTCAGGCCAGAAGGGGGCATGCTCATTATGATTTTACTGATAATCTGAAGAACATCTGATTTTCAAATCTCTCAGAGTGAATTAAAAATGACGAGGGGTCTCTCTCCATTCTGATACAGACCCTTCCAAGCATGATAAACTGGCTCGTTCTCCATCAGGACATCCAGGAAGTAAATGGTTTATGATTGTGATAAAAAAAACTTTACAGTCCCAGAGAAATGATGGGGTTCAGTTTTACCTTCATGAATAATCTCCACGGTCGTGATTTACTGGAAATGTTATGCTTTCTTATTATCTTGCCAGTTTTAGTGAAGGAGGAAATGGAAATTTATAAAAAATTAACTCAGCCAAATATCAAATCTGGCATCCAGAAGCTTGATATAATCAAGCACAAAGAATTTTAATTCAAACTAATCAGAGAAATACTCTCACAAGGCAATGCAGCACCAAGCTTCATGTAAATATACTAATATATTATCTATTTTTAGCAGTCAGCGTCAACATCCTTGATTGATTGAGCGCAGCTCTTAATTTTGAGGCTGCCACTATAGGAAAATAAAGTATTTTCTGATAGCAGTGTGACCTTAAGGCCACCAGAGCGAGAGTAAACATGCTTCAGTGATGATTTTCTTTCATTATCTGACATGTTTATAATGACATCCCTGACCCACATCTCCTCCAACATCAGACTCTTACCTTCAGGAGACTCCTCCTGCACATATGTGCCTGTCAAGTACCGGTGGACCAAGGCTGACTTCCCACTGGACAGATTTCCCACAATGCCCTGCAAGGTCAAGAGTGAAAATACTGTGATTATTACTGACGGGCACAACATGACAGGAACAAACCACAAGCATATGTAGACTCAAAGGACCTGACAAGAAGTACTCAGCACAAGGTTCTTGTACCCTGTGTGTGTAAGAGAAGCTTTCAACCTCGCTCAGCAGCCACATCCGCCAAGACATGAAATGTGCTTGAAAGCTTTAGAAAGTATAAGCGTTAGAGGACCTTGCGTGGTGAAACCTTTTGGTCAAGCTGCTGTTTTCAGTGTCAAGAATGAACCTTCAGGCTCAAACACAATGGTGGTTTTAAACAATTATTTACAAACTGCTTTTTATAAACAGCCAACAATAAAACTGCACCGAGAGCTATATCATCAGATATTGAACGTTTGAACACAAAAGAATAACAGAAATGTGGTAGTTTCTTTTATTTACAAAGGTTGCTTTTTGGCTGACATATCAAATCTTAGTTGTACAAGCTTCCTTGAATGTACCACCAAGAAAATGTTTTCAAAACTGCTCACAGCAGTGATCATTATCATTACAGCCAAAAAGACACTGGTGGTTCATATTACTTTATTACAAATTTATTTGTACCGACATATATTTAAGACTTGTTGTACAAAGAAGAAGTATTTAGGGTACTTTGAAAAGGCGGATCTTTAGTAGTTTGCCATCAGTAAGCAAGTCAGTCCATATCATGGTCACGGCTCTTTAATAACCAAATTAAGGGTGGGCAATCTGGCCAGAAATTATCACAATCTATTTAATCACAATCATGATCCATAATCTAAACTGTGATTGTTTTACTCAATTTTGAAATGCCCTCTGGACTAGCCAGACCTGATGAGCCTGTGAATTTCTCCATTTGCAACATCAAGACACAATATTGCATTAAAGATCCGAAATGTGATTAAAACAGAAGCCAAACGACGAAACAATCATACAATAACAGCTAAAGTGCTCACGATTCAATTGCACTGTTTACAATATGTCACCTAAAGAGGAGCCATGTGAAGTCGCGTGAAGCATAGCAAGGATCCACTATCCATTGAGTTTATGTGAAATTAAAAACAGAACTAAGAGGAGATTAAATACAGCAATCTGTATGACATACATTAAATCACGATCTATCACAAACCATCCTGACCCCTGACCAAATTTAAGGGGTTCTTAAATTTAAAGGTTTTATGTTGCGTGTATAATGTATAAAATGAATACTGGCCTCATTCCTTTAAACTATATTATATTAGCATCTGTCTAAAACATGCAATATTGTTTGGGCCGTATTTACCATGAAACCACGAAAGTTCATATGGTTTGTCGTTAAGGAACAAAACCCTGAAAACCGCTATTTGATGCTTTACACAGGCCGTTTGAGGCTGAAAAATTACGAGGAAAGTCCTCATAACATACTTTCTGTTCGGTTCCAGTCTTCCCCTCCGCTTCCTCTCCCTGGTGTCTAGACCAGACCTAACTACAGCGCCTTCAGGGTGATGCATGGCAGAGGGTGGGCTGATGATGCCAGCATGTCTGGGAAGAACAAAGGCTGCAACATGCCTCATCTCCTCCCTCTCGTCGTCCTCCTCCTCTACCCACCATCGCCCTCTTCTTCTTCAGATCATTAGTGGGTGTTAGAGTCAGGTATGGTTCTAATTATAGGGACTTTTGAGGCGCAAGAGAAAAGATCTGTTTAAGGCCTTTCCCAGCCTACCCTCTCTATAATTGAAGTATATATATATGTACACACACACACACACACATACACACACCACGAGGTACCCCGGCAAAATAAAGTATGAATAAGCTTTAAGTTAGCAAAAGTTGTAGGCTGTGTGTGGTGAAAGCTATGAGTCAACAAAAATCGACTTTGAAAGCACCACTGAACCAGAGCTCCTGCTGTTTTAACTGTTCAGCTTTGTGACCTGCTGGTATATAGCCTTCATGAAACCATACAGCTGTATCAGCACTGTTCCAGCACAGATCCTTTACTCTTCTTTGTAGATTTGATTTGGGAATATTAAAAGAAAATGTGCTTTTAAAAAAAAAAAAAAAAAAAAAAGAAAAAATCAAAAGACAGCCATAAAATCTCACCACAGTTTAGTTGCCATCGCTAAAATGACAACAGCAGAGTGCAGCTCGCAGATGGTTTCTCACGCTATCGTCATTTCAACTGATCTGCAGGAAGTGTTTTGAACCCGGTTCCTGCCATTATCACTGTAGCATGTAAAACGTAACCTGATTTTGCTGTCATATCAAAGAGGCTTCTTTCCAGTGTGACCTTGTTGCTGAACTGCAGTTCGTTGAACATTTTTGAAAGAAGCGAGATCTAATTCAGTCTTTCTGGGTCCATTTACCAACCCCCTGTGTGGAAGCTGCCAATTAACACCTTAGAAACATAAAAAAAAAAAAAAGGGAAACAGACGTGTTTAAAGTGTTTGAAGCCCAAAAAAAGAGAGAGAAAAATGTTCTTGAGCTCCCGGTGAATTCTCCTCTTTTCATTTCATTGAAGTTTTTCTCCCTTTTGCAAGGCGCCGCAACAATGAATTCACCTAACATGGAAATATTATATCAGCTGTCAGAAATGTGGAGTGCACTTTTTTCAAGGCGGCTAGTCTTTATGTGTGGAAGGCATTAAATCATGTGAGGATGTTAGTTGTGCATTTGGCAGTGGCTGTGCGTGTGCTGTGGGATCAGACCCAGGATGTGTCACTAGTCTAGCCCAAAACTGTCACTCATCATCGCGTCCTGCTGCAAGCCACCCTGCATCTCCATGCCAACGCATCTCATTAAAAATCACTCTCTACGTGCCAGGGAAAAGTCCGGCCAATTTCTCAACTGTTCTCTCTCATGTAAAATGCAAAAGCCAGTGTTACATGGGCAGGACATGCTTTCTCACTGACATTTAAATCTATCAGTAAGACGAAACCTAATAAACATACAGTAGGTACTGTTAGAAGTTACTCACCACTTTCAGCTCCGGCACTGACCGACTCAATGTCCATTCTTGACTGTTGACAAAAGAGTCTGAAAAGGAAAAAGATAAAAGAAAAGAAATTAAGTCAAGCAGCACTGAGAAATAAATCCATATGTTTGTGTCCCATTTTAACCCAGCTCCAGATAATTAAGAGCTCATTTCACACTGGATGACAAAGTGACTTTACAGCTACAGTTTATAGATTGTAAAATGTGCAGTAGGTTTTATGATGGATTGTTCAGCTGTCATATAGATAAGTCTCTCTACAATCTGGTCAGGTATTTACAGTTTGACCTACAGCAGGATCGATTTTTGTGATGATTTTTTTTTTTTAAAAAAGGATTGTTCAGTGTCGTTTCACCTGTTTTCTCATCATCGTCATCGTTCATTTCCTGCGCAGTTAACCAACGTCAAAATTTTATGGAGTTCAGTGCAGATGTACAGCTTTATTTCTGCACTCACAGCGAAGAAATAGTTCTTTTTGTATTTTTCACTGCACGCTGTTCCCAAATGTAAAAATTTGACCAGACGACACATTTTAGCTGCAAGAATTAGTCTATTTATCGGTTAGTCATCAACAGTCAGGAGCAAAAGGACTAAAAGTAACTGGTTTCATCTCATGAAATTAGCTGTTTTTTAGTACTTTTCTATGATAATAAACTGAACATTTCTGAATGTATGGACATTTGTTTGAACATGAGCAATTTGAAGAACTCTAGTTTGGATTTTCCGTGCATTTTATTAATCAAACTTGCTAATTTTCAGTTTTGTTTATGCATTTACTATTTCTAAACTGCCAAGCAGGAGTTGTGAGCTACCTGTGCAGGTTCTAGGTTTCAACAGAGTGAAACCTCTGAATGGGATTTACCTAATCCATTTTAAAAAGGCAGCCATTATCAGGCTTGATTCAACTTGTTTGGTTTTCCAGTGACATTTGGAGACTTTGACTCGATAATCACGCTTTGAAAAAGGGCATTGGGAAAGAGCGCGATGAAGAACAACACAAAACTAGAAAACACAAATGACAAACTGCGCAAGCTGTGCCTGCTTCCCACAAAGTACACAACTAAGTGTCATAACAGCTATTAGAACAAAGACCACCTTCCTGTTTTGGATCATGGCTTTCTCACCACCTGAGCACCCCCCCACCCCAACCGGCAAACAGATACCATCTCTAACACAGGAGTGTAGACTGCCTGTCTCCAGGCAACAAGGTGTGTAATGCCAGGTGAACTCCCCGCACTCCCTCCCCATGTCTAAACCATAACAATTAAACTGTTCACACACCAAACAGGGAGTCATTCTTACAGTGAACCTGTTTATTGTAGCAATAGTGGTTTCCCTTTGTGCCCAAGGCGATTCTAATATGAGAAGAATGACAGCATAAACATCAAGGTAAACCCTGTCACTAAAAGACACATTTCTATTTTCCTTTCCAAAATGTATGCTGAGAGAGCATATGATTCATAGCTGAGCAGACCTGAGCCAAAAAATGTCTTTGTCTACTACAATTAGAGTAAAAAAAAAAAAAAAAAAAGCTAAAATGTTTACTTATTTCTGACCTCCATTTACAAAGAGCCTCGTGCTGCTCTGGATGTCTCACTTGTTGTGGGAGAGGAGAAAAGTGCATCCCTAACAGAAGGGCCTTTCATCGAGCATTGTGTGGAGTGGAGTAGTCTTTAAACAGCACGCCTCATGTTAAGCCCTCTCAGTGTGGGTTTAACATGTCAGAACACGAACCAAGACACCCAACTAATTCAGTTTTTCCAGTGCTGGAAACTGAACGCAGGTCACAACTCTGGTAGACGATATCAAATGAGGTCGTTGCCTCATTTTCTTGGATTTCCTGTCATTTTGTACAGACCTGTTATTTTCAGATGCATTCTTTGTACTTCATATGATGATTTCTATTTATATTATGTCATTTTTCACATAATTGGAGGGTTGATAAAAGGTAACAGCCGCAACTACCAATTAAGAAAAACACATTGAAAGCTTCCAGTCCTTGCCGTTTGCTGCAGCAACCCAACATTAACAATGTATTAATGAATAGAGAAATAAACACAGACAACTGGCAGTCAAATTTTATAAAATATAAAATAAGCAGGAAAAAAAAAAAGCAGCCAAAGTTTTTTCCTCACATTTGCCAAAAACACATAATCAAACTTTCAGAGAGGAACACATTCAAACAAAGGCCAGTCCATAGATAACAATACAGGCGAATTAGGTCTCATCAAAGGCCAGCATAGAAATGGAGCCGCTGGCTGCTGATGAGCGCTGCATTTACGGAACAGCCCATTCCTTTATTATTGACCATAACACCACTTATGCTTTCAAGGACACAAAAACATTGGAAAGAGGAAATTAAGAGCTTTTTTTACGCGGAATTGGACAGCACCCGTTCATTTTTCACAACTAACAAACAAAAGGGGGAAAAAAAAAGGAAATCATCTCATGTATTTCCTCTCACGAACACACCCATAACAAATTACAACATAGAGACGATGCCCGACTTTTGGTATCCTTGGAGCACATACAGTACAACCAGTTTGGTATCCTGAAAAAAAAAGAGCAGCCCAAATTGAATCCATGTGCTCCATGTTACGTCATTCTTTAAAAATGAGCATCCCTACATTACCGTGTCCCAGAATGCCTATGGAAGCAGGCATTCGGGATGCTTAGAGAGGACACCAGTGTCTTTGTCTCTGCGAGGGTAAAACTGTGTTGCCAGTTTGTTTGTTAGGTTTTTCACTTCACTGCTCATGTCTACTCAAATAAAAATGGCCATTCAGTCTGAGGGGAGCGAAGCACAATCATCCCCCTCCCCGCTTATTTCCTTTCATGAGAAAAGAAAATGCAACAAGAGCAAAAAAACCCCCCCGTGCATATACGGTTGTTATGTTATGAGTAAGTGTGTGTATGCGCATACATGGGAGCATTTCTACATGCAGTGAATCTGAAGTGGTTTTTGGAATGAGAGAGGACAACCTTGAGGTCTAAATTTCCACTCTAGCTCTGACTGACTTTCCAACCATGCTTTCCCACCGTCATAAATTACAGAGTGAGAATTTAGCTAGCAATTAGTATTTCTACTTCCCTTATTTGCCGACCTCACAACCAACCGACATTCCCAGACTACTTTTATCATGCCCGTCTTGACAAAATGGTCCTGCATCATCCTCCTTTTTGTGTGCTGCTCTCCAGAGCCATTTATAATACAGCGAACAACCCAGTCACAGCTCAGAGCTCTGCTTTCCTGAGCTTCACAAACACACGCCTCTTATTTCTATCAAAAAGAGGGAGGAAAGTGACAAACGCAATCAGCACAGAACAAGGCAAAAATCTTTACGCCACGCCAGCCTAATGCAGCCTGGATGATCTGCCCTACTTAAAGCTCTTAAAGCCTTGCGTTGTCTTGCAGACAGGCATTGATCACTTCCCGGAAAATAAATTGGACATCCTGGTTCAAACAGGATTCTCATTCAACATGAGATCTGCAAATTAGGTTTTGGGACATCTTGCAATGCAATGCCGGGGCTGATTGACTCAATTTGTAGAGTTAAGAGAGGAATGTGTCAGATTTAGCTCATCTTTTTTTTTCCCCTACACAAAGCATTGCAAGTAAACAAACAGATGGAAACAATCAACCATGAATTAAGGAGGAAGACTGCATACGACGTGATAAACGACGTACAAACTGCAGACCCTCACTCAAACTTTGAACAAACGACAGTCTGTAGACTCGTTGGTGAAACGCTAACCATCGCTGGAGCGTTGCAGGACGCTGCTCACCTCCTCAACCACAATCCTGAGGAACAAAATGTACCCTAGCAGAGATTAGCAGTGGCAGATGCTCAAATATGAGTTATATTCAGTTATTAACAGATTTCCCTCTGCTCATGCATCACTGAGTGATTATTTAATATCACACGGTCTCCTGCGGCAGGTGAGAGGGCATTTTCACACTGTTACTGTTTGTCCCAATTTCCTTTAAAGCGTCTATTTGTCTTGAACATAATTACCTTCTGGTAGTCTGGCTCACTCACCCCTGCTGGTATGAATGAAATAAGCTAATGCATCTTTTAAATTAATTTTCAATCTGCAAATTTTTGAAGTAGGCAGATTAATTCCATCAGCAAGGTGAAATTGATATTGTTGGCAGGAATTCGCAGGAAGTGGTGGTATTAAAGGGAACTCCATCCTCATGAATAAATGTCAGACAAAGCATCACACACATGGGAGATTTTCTTCTGTTGTCAATAGGTAATGGCAAATCAAGGCAAGTCTGAATTAATCCGCATCAGTGGGCGCTTTTTTCGTCTACTGGATCCCGCTGACACCTTGCACCCAGTTCTATCTACAGTCCCAATATTTCAAACTTCACTAGATAAACGCACCGCTGACCACCTAGGACTCACGATCAGCCACCCCTCCTCCAACCCAAAGACCCTAAGTGAGCCCCCATGTCAGCACACGGTTCACCGATCACTCATGCCTCCACGGGCACGACAGAGTGGCTTTGTTCATCCACAGGTGGGGGTGGGGACACACACTCTACACACCTCAAACCCCCTTCACCATGTATCTCCCTTCCCCCAAACCCCACTAGCACAGAAGATTTAGGAGTTATCGTCAGGAAACGAAGGAAGTGAGCATGCATGTGTTTAGGTTGGGGCGGGACTTCAGCTTTCTGGATTTAATTTAGGAGCAAACACTTAGGCAGGTAGCAACAGGCAGCGAGTCCCTCCCAGGGCATTGAACACCTCACTTCACTCAGGCTGATCGGCACACCTACATTCCTAATGCCTGACTGACTGACTACAGTGGAATAAATGGACAAATACCACTTGACACTCCACTACAGCAATAGGTATCCTTGGTAACACGTCATGCAAGAATACAAACAGACTGCCAAGCTCAACATGGTTGACCTCACGACCCATAACGAGCATTACACTAGCATGAGAATGAAATATCTGCTTTGTCAGTTCAAAGGTTGCCTTAATGAGAAAGAATACAGGATACGTGTGACCTGACATTAATAAAAAAAAACAAGGAATGAAGCTGTCAAGGACGACTAATTAGGTTGTCATGTGAAGCTGTGAAATTGGAGCTCGAAGCACAGAAACGCCGCAAATCACAGCTATTAATTCAGATAGTTACAAATATTTGCCTCTCTCTGCCCGCTCTTCCAGGCAACTGGACAAACACACTCCACTGTCAGAGTTAACCTTTAAACACAGTGCTTAAGTCGTCTTCTCCTCTCCCCATCATTATAGCATGTAAGCCCTCTTAATTTAGCCCTGCTAGGCTGCCAAACGCATCCCCATTACAGCCACTAACTGCTTTAATGCCGCTGCTTTAAGCTGCGTCTCTGCGAGGCCAACAGACAGCATTATCAAGACTCCCGTGTCCTGTGTCTGGGTAACACAGAGACAGTACAGGGACTGTGTTCTACCACAGATAAGCCACTGTAAAACAAGCTATTATAACGTGTTCTTATCAGTCACTGGTGATTTCAGTTAACAGTACTTGCCTATTAATTTACTGAACTTGTATAGGGCAAATTTATTGCAGTGTAAGGGCATGCACACAGGCAGTTTACACATGAAAAACCCCGGAGAAATAAAGTACCCAAAATAGAAATTCCAAAAGGACTCTCTGAAACCAGACGTTTTTGAATGCCATCCAAACTCACAATTCCCCATGTGTTTTTCATTTGCCTGTCCTTCTAAAAAAAAAAAAAAAAAAAAGTGCACTTCCGTGTTTCTCTTGAGCTCTAACTTTCTCTGCAGTGAGGAGGGGCTAAAAAAAAAAAAAAAAGGAGAACTGAGCCGAGGAATAAATTCAGCAATCTTGCAGGTCTTACCTTGACCTTTGTGGGAGTCAATGCCTGCCAGAGTCTCTATGGTGACTGGCTGTGAGTTATTATTCCCAGCCAGGGGATACTGGCCAGTGTCTTTGCTCTGGGACAGCTGGGATTCGCATTTGCCACTGTATGGCTGCTCTTTCCTCCTGAAACGATTGGCTATGAGCTGCCATATGCTTTGTTCTTCCTGAACTGGTTTGGAAGACAGTTTTGTTGGACAGAGGGGTACCTCCATTACCTTGACCTTCCCCTTGCTGTGATACTGAATGTACTGCATGCCGCCATCCTCAGTGTGCTCACTGGGAGTTGGAAGCATTCTTCCTGTGAGGTATGAGAAAGGTCGAGGAGGCATTGTCGCCTCCTCACATGTACTTTTAGTCCGAGAACGCTGCTTTGACTCCGCTTCAGACCCTAAAGAAACTTTGTCCCGGGGCCTAGTCCTTCTGATTCGCAGACTGAGGCTCCGTCTTAAAGAACTCAGTGTACTTTTTGGAGCATCAGATTTGTTCAGTTTGGGAGAAGATTTTGCATCTTTGTCATTTTCCCTCTCTTTGCTCTTATCCGGAGATCCTTTGCCAAAAAGCCTCCACCGGAAGCCTCCTTTGAGAAAGCCTCCATCACCACTTGCGTTGCTCCTCCGGCTGTCTAGGTCATCATCAGATCCTGGCTTTCTTAGCTCCAGTACTGTCATACTGACAGGCCTGGGCTTCCAGCTCCTCTGGCGTCTGGGGGTCACCTCTGCATGGGCCAAAGGCCGCTGCACCACAGCAGGATCAAGGCCATCCACAGCCCTCAACTCAGCCTTCCTGCTCCTGTACTGCTGGTTGTTTTCTAAGATACCTGCCCTCCTGAGGGGATGCTGGTTCTGGGTCTCCGACAGGACTGGGACTGGGCCTGCCAGCATGCACACGCTCCTGGGCCTCCGAAGCCGTCTTTCTTGTTCAGGTTGAGAATCTCTTTGTTGCTTAATTGAGTCGCCATACATGCTCACGGTTTTCCTACCGAGCGGAGCTTCATCCTGACGTGGCCTTCGCAACACGACCCGGGGCAGAGTGCTGTGTCCCCCAACATGTTCCCCAAAGACAAGCCCTTTAGCGTGGACAGTGACAGAGCGTAATGTTGAGCTCCGAATGCGTTGCTCCTTGGCGTCTGTCTTATCAGCTAACTCTGCCACGTCTCTGTCTCGCTGTGAAGAATTACCTGAGTTCTTAGAGGGCTGTTTCAAAAACCTGTCTGTCTTCATTTCTCCCACCTCCTCCAACTCCTCCTCATTCTCCTCCACAACTACTTCCTCTCTTTGCCTCCCAGCCCTACCTGTCCTGCTCAGGGAGGGCCACCTGTCGAGCTCCTGTCTTGCCCTGCCCAGCCTGGGGCTGTTCTCCATTGGCATTAAACTAATTATCTCTCCTCCTGGTTGGCAATTCTCCACCAGGGTGTGAGTGACCTGGCCCACTCCCAGCTCTGACACCGGAGCATCTTCCTCTGTTTCTTTCAGGATTACAGAGATGTGGTAAACGGTTTTCCCCTGCTGCTGTTGACCAATAGCTGTACTCCTTGGGGTCGCATCCACGGTCCCACTGCTAAGGAATAGCATGGCACTTCGCTAACACTGATTTACACAAACATCCTCGTTCGTACACGAATACAACCATGTAGGCACAAGCCAGCAAGCTCACATTCTGCCCGCGAGTTGTTGAGATTCAGCCCATAAAATCCTTCATTTGAAGACTGAATTCCTATGCCAGGCATAATCCTTCACCTTTGACATGGGAAAAAAAACTTCAAACAAGTTAGAGCAAAGCTTTGCTGCCACCTGCATCATCTGGCTCCGTTACTCAGCGGATACACACAGGCATTTCGATGGTAGCTGCTCCCACTCCCCCCCAAAACTTTGTTCTACCTGACCCGAAACGGGCAGATGAACAAGGAAAACGGGTTATCTGCTGCTTGTTTTGCAATAAAGTCGTATCAGTGAGAGTTGCAAAAGTTGCAACTTAAAAAAAAAAAAAAAAAAAACTAACAAAACAAAAAACACTGAATCATCCTTCTTCTTTGGCAAGTTACGAACTGTGAGCAATCCTTGTTGTTGGCGGTGCAGACAAACCCCTTAATCTCTGAGCTCTTGCCATGCAGAGCATGAGGGAGTGAGTCTCTGTTTGAACTTTCAGCTGCCTTCCAACCCCCAGGGACACATGGAAAACAAGGAGCGGATCCCACAGGCATTAAACACGCCCTCCTGATTTCTCCAGAGCTGCTAGTAGCCCCCACAGACATAAACAGACAAAAGTGAACATGAGATTGAGAGAAGACTGTTGATTACAGTCGTGTGTAATCAGCTCAAAGACTATAAGCCATGAATGGACGCTTTGTGTTATAAAGGGGGGATACTTTCCCCCCATGGAAGAAGAGACAATCATCAAGTACTTTGTTAATTATTCCACTTTTTGGTGACCACCAGCTTGTATTTAAAGGTCTAGTGTAGTTACACTGCATACAGTTTGATCAGATATATTTTGATAGGGGAAAACTCCCACGTTATAAAAAGAAAGAATGCCGAGCTGCCTCTCACTACAGGTCCTCTGAGAAAACAAATACCTGTGTTAGTAACACGGAGTATTCGCGAAACTACACACCACACTGGCTCCCACTACACAGCCTACACACACAGTGGGAGAACTTAAGCTTAATGGACCAAACATCCTTTACAATTTCCTACATTTTCATGTTCCAGCTCCTCGTTTTCAGACTTGTGGTGCTTTGTGGCGCATTAGTGAACTGAAATGGAGCCATCAAATATAGGGGCATTATACTATAAAGACCATTATCTGAATCGAGAGAGATTTTACCTGCTGAACTCACTGCAGCACTCTGGTTACGGTTTGGTTAAGAACACTACCCCCATGTGGCCAAAAAGGGAGAAATGCTGGTAGGAAATGGGTAAACTGTGGAGTTGATATCAATTTAACATTGGTATAATTTGCCTAAACAATGTTTTTATGACACAATATCTCTACCAACCCTCTCTATATTTGAATATTATATAAAACATATCCATAGAACATTTACTATATTGCTTACAAACCCCAAAACAGGTGCACGATCAGAATTTAGCATTCCAGCTGAAGAGGATGTTTGGCAGAGAGAATGACAGAACAAAATGGCAGCGGTGGCTGCCCATTCACAGAGTGCGTCACTGAGGGAAATCCAGTATAACCACGACCGTGTCACTTTGGGAGCTGGAAGCTGGAAGTTGTAGCCCAACTGTTGTCACAGCAGCAGCTTTGTGCCAGAAAACAGTTGATTAAAAACCCTTTTTTCATAAAAAAAAAACAAAACACCGCAAGGCCCTCTAAAGGCTGAAATGTCGATCAGGACGGAGAAAAAGCTGTTAAAGGACATCAGTTTAAAGCCATTTCATATCATTGATGGTGCGTGTGATATTGCAGGTGTTTCCTAGTGGGTGCATTTTTTACCTTTTGTTTTCTTATCAGTAGACTGAGCGGTGAATGAAAACAATCGGAGACATTTAAAGTATTGCTCCGGGTAACCTGGTTTAAGCACGTACTGATACCACACATACGGCATGCATAGGCAATCAGGAATTTTTAAGTTTCACATGAGAGAGAGTATCGCAGTAGCAAAATGTCAAGATACCTAGGGAAGTTAGAGCTCATGTTAAGCTGCCAAAGCTCCCTGTGTTGGCCTTTACCTGAGTCTTGGAAGCACGGGTTGGGAATCAACTGAGGGTCATCGTCAAGCAAACAGTCTTTTTCATTCCACTGATTCTGGTGGTGTCCACCTCGTCTACGACCCCCAAAGCACAGCAACATGGTCTTCCTATAACCTCAAAGGGATGTTGGCATGACTCTTGATATAACTTGTCAAAAAGAAAAACATCCAGGTGACTGAAATAACATGCGTCAGTCCAAACTGTTGGTCATCTTTTCATTTTCCTCTCCTCGTGGGGTTTCGTTGTCTTCTTTTGCTTCTATATCAGACATTGTTGTGAAAATCTCTCCACAGCTCATCTCTTAGCTCCGGCATGTCAGTCCTCGGCCACTATTTTCCCACAAAATCGCTCTTCTGTCAGCTGCATCACGCTGTGGCAATGATGTGCCTTCCACACAGACCTGATAATGTGGTTACCAGCACCAACCCAACCTGTTGCTGGACAGTCTAAGGAAGTGACCCAGAGAGGCCATGTGTCATGGTTCACTTGGGAGCCGTTTCCTCGTTCTAAGTCTTAATGCAGGTGTTGGTTAACAGGAACCTACATAAAAAAAAAAACACTGATAGGATTTAAGTTAATCCACTGTCCTGCCGTCTTTGTTGCGGTTTGGTCCGGAGGAAACCTGCGCTGTGGCAAATCCTGAGATTTCAGAGCGCTGACAAGGTAACAGAGCTTCTCTTGTGTGCCCCCTCTCTCCTCCCCTGTCCCACAGCTAAATGTTTCACCTTCTTGTAACCGTATCTTGATGGCAGCTGGGAGGGTTTTTCAGAAAAACTGGATTAGCATGTTTTGAGGTTCCTGAATTACCCTCCGCCTCTGTATCTCTCTATGTGGCTCTATGAGCACACATCTGCCTGACTGCCAGCAGACACCACACTGCGTTTGTTGGCCATTTATCTGTTCATCTGTGTGCGTCACTGTTAAAAACATGAGTGTGCTGCTGTTGTTTTCTCAACACGGCTCTCACCTCACTTTGCCCTTTAGACCCTGGGCTACATTTAGAGTCCATACCAACACAAAAGGTGTCACCTCTAGCAGGAGTCTTTGTCAGTAAATATCATTAACATGGATTTTGTTGAAATATCCCAAAGGGCTTTTGGAACTTTTCCAGTATTCTTGAAATACGACACTACATATTCAAATGCTCCACATGCACAGTACATATCAAGAATATCTAGCAAGTTCGACTAAAAGACGGGAAATGTTTGTTATCTCAGGGAAAACATCACCCATTTCATTCATTCAGAGCATCTACAGTTTTATTGTGAAAAAAAAAACTCACTGCGGTCTATAATTATTTTGACTCATCTTATTAAGTGAATTTAATTATAGCTTGTTCAACAGTATTTGTGTTTTCAGTTGAGATAATGTGACACTATATACTTCTCACTTCCAGCGGGTGGCAGTCACATCACTAAGAAACTGATTTGAAGGTTGTATTTTTTTTTTTTTTTTTTCCCAAAAAGGGACTTTCAAAAGCAAAAAAAAAAAAAACACTCCTGTCAAAGTTTGAGCCAACTTTCAAAGTTTAACAACTTCACTCGGATGTCCAAGTGCTGCAGTCACTTACTGTAAGCCTGGAGATAGGGAGCTGCTGAACTGGGAATGATTTTCACAGCATCATCGGTTACCTTCAGGGCTTAAGTCAATTCAGGGGTTGTGATACCTTTTCAATGCACATTAGCAGGAACCACAGGACGAATACGTTTGAGCAGCAGACGTGACAGACGGGCAGCAGCAAGGACGCACACAGGCGCTATGCGCGACAAGCGCTGGTGTTGTCTAGCAGATAGCATGATGCATCCAAGCCATATGAGTAAAGCTTACTAACCCCTCGTCAGTATTAGAACATGAGTCAGTGCGAGGAAGACAGCCGTGCAGACGTACAGTATTTCATGAGGGCAGTTTGCTTCCTCTGGCAAACAGGGCAAACAGTCGATGAAGGCGGCTCCCTGACTTGGGATTTTGAGCATTAGGCTGGTAGGTGGTTTTAGTCAAATTCATTTATTCATTTTTTTTTTGTCAGTAAGGTGTCGCTGACCTCATTCACACACACACAACCACAGCACGACTCACGCCTGACGAGCT
The DNA here is from genome assembly GCA_028641955.1 of Protonibea diacanthus. Lineage (NCBI taxonomy): Eukaryota > Metazoa > Chordata > Actinopteri > Sciaenidae > Protonibea > Protonibea diacanthus. Next base: position 15,521,248 of record CM053988.1, on the reverse strand, counting down.
TCCAGCATTCTCCTGTATCTGTGTGCGTGCGCGTGTGTGTGTGTGAGAGACAAAACCTCTGGTGTTATCTGATTTCTGAGAGCTCAAACATACCCATGTCATCTGCTGAATTCAGAGGTGTTTGGTGAGAGCTCTGCATGACAAATCAGTGTCAAAGCTTGCGGCAGTGACTCACAAGGTTTAATGAGAACAAAAATATGCACGACTCCTCACAGGTATTGATGTCATGCTTTTAAATAGCTTCATGTGAATGTGAATATAAATGAATTTATTAAACTGGAGTCCAACATGGAAAAAACTGAGGAAATTATTCACAGCTATCAAAAAAAAAAAAAAAAAAGTCCTTGATGGAAGAGACGTCTGACCTCACTGGACAGTCATAGCTATTAGCATCATCACAGAGCAGACACATGAGCTCTGAATTGCTAATCAACCCTGTGCGACATTCTGCCGGAGGCTTTAACCATATCAAATGACTCCTGGTGCCACCTTTTGGATTTTTAATTTTAGCCGGATGCCAGCACAAAATGAAAGTGGGCGTGCTCCTTTTAGGCAAAAGACGGGAAAATGTTGAGACTTAGTTCAAGTAAATACAGAGAAGAAGAAATACAAATTCTCAGAGCATTTCTAGAAAATATGTATATGTGTGAGTTAAATCAATATAATGTTAATTTTATATCTCAAAGGCTAAAAATTGTTAAGTTTAACTAGAGCTCCTTGACACGATCAGACACTGAATTAAAGCGTTCACGTTTGCACTTGTTATGCTGCAAGTTACTTTGTTTTGAATGGAAATGAACGTGACCAGGCTGGGTGTTGAAGTTTCCTCCGGGGGCCGCTCATTAAAGCATTCGCAGAGGGCTTTAACCAAACATACCAAGATGAGAAAAAATTAGGTCAGTCCATGCCTCCATGAAGGTCCATGGTACATTTTTCCTGGTCTAAAAGTATTTTCCTGTAATTTAAGGTCCTTGCCTCCCTAATTATATTACTGCTCTCAGACACTGTGATAAAGCCACGTTAAGCCACATGCCTTACTGGTGTCTACAGCCATTAAGCTGTTATGAACCGCTATCAGTACAATGGCTTATAGCATATTATGCAAAGCATATACAGTAAAATGCTGCGTCTGGAATAACTCCCTTAAATACATAGTGCACTACATAGACGGGCCGCCACTTTATTTGAGTGTCCCCTCAAAACTTCCGCAGTGGAACAAAAAAGAAGTAAATGCTCTACATTTTATAGATGCAAAAAAGACTGTCCACGGCTGGCAGCCATGATGTAAAATGATGATGATTAGTAAGTGAGTACTAAGTAAGTAATCACTCTCGAGTAAACAGCTGAGTGTCTATAGGGAGTGGTGAACAGACGCAGAAACCAGAAATACATTTTCGATCATGTTTAGTCAAAATTATTCAGACAGACAGATTCAATTAATAGATTAGTCAAACAGCAGGAAAAACATTAATAGTTTGGATATAAGTGCCAAATATTTTCTAATAGAACTCTCAATTGCAGCTATAGTGGTTTAACTTGCATGCTGTAAACTTTTACTGACGTGGTCTGAAAAATGTGTTATGTTAGGGTTTCTTAGGTGTGTGTTACAGTTCCACGCTTAATTGTGATGGCGTTTCATAACACCCAGGTATTCCCTGACTGATCATGCCACTGTGGATCCAACTAGGGAAAAGAAAAAAACTAAAATTAAAAATCTGTCACTACATCTTTAAGAAAAAAAAAAGGGGGGGGGGGGGCAATAAATTATCACAGTTAATTATAAGTGTGGGCAGTCACGAGAGAGTCCCTCTGGAACACTGATGTTTTCCTGGGTGCAACTATTCAGCTCTCTGTGGTACAATTAAAACATAGTGTGCCAACCCCCATCAAAAAAAATAAAAGCCTTAGAAACAGGTCTGTCAAACTGCAAATTCCCTTGAAAGATCTGAATCATAATTTGATAAAGAAGCACGCACACACACACAGAGGAGTGGTTGTTACTGGTGAAAAATTAGGTGTTTCTCCCTCAAACTGAGGTACAACAGTATTTATTCCCAAACGCCACAATGAAACTCGCTCAGAGACATAAGGTAAACAAATTGTAGCCTGGGTGTTGACGAGAGCCAATCTATCTATTCATCTGCGCATGCAGGGACACACATACCGGAAAAAGCAAAAACGCGCAGTGAAAATATGCAAACGTGCTTTCGATTCCCTCACACCCAGGTGATCACACGCAGCACCAGTGGTTAGACAATGACCTACCAATTTTCCAGCACACTTAAATCTCACCCTCCCCTTTTCAGCATCGACACTGAATTAATGTCTGCAAGTCAGGGGAATCATACACGGAGACAGAAGGGCTACAGACGGCAAGGAAAGTTTATGATAATTATGCTTGCAGTAGTGGTATTCAGCGTGGGTGTAGAGCTTTTTAAAATTCAGCTGCACTAGCGATGAGCATACGTCACCATTGCTCCACTGCAGAGAAAATGATAGGTTCGAGGACGTCTGTGGGAGGTTGTGAAAAAATTCCAGACGCTTCTTTCTCTAAAATTCAGGTTTTGAGAGAGAGCAGCGCATTTGTATAGTGCGTGTGTGAGAGAGAGAAAGACAGAGACGGAGAATGTATGAGATTGAATGGGAGAGAGAGAGAGAGAGACACAGCGACAGAGTGTGTACTAGTTGCGTAACCTAAGCTGTATAAACAGCATGAAGCCCCCTTGTTAAAATGTTAGGCTTCCAAGATGCTCACTGCTAATTTTCATGTTCCCTCTGACAGAAAATAATACTAAACATAAAGCACCATGGATTAACGTGCATTTGCTGCGTGTGTGTTTGTACCCGCAAATGTTCTGTACATGCATGGGTGGTAGAATAGGTGGGAGGTTTGACTTTTTGACTATTGATTCCTGCAACCATCACAACCAACCCACCAGCCAATATGTTACTACTCGACTGAAGTGTCAGATGAAGAAATTCAAGGTGCAGAAAACGGCGGACGAAGCTGCACACCTGCCGCGAGAGAGAGAGAGGAACAACTGAACACAGGAAAGGTCAGAGCGGATTTCAATCACTGGGAATAGGCAGGGAAACACAGAGGTTTGTAGAAGATGACAAAATGACCAGTGAGGGAATGTAGGAGGAAGCAGCGGAGAGATGCACAGTTTTTACAGGCAGGTTTGTGTGGGCTGGTGGCTCCCAGTCCTCCTCCTCCTCTACACATTAGTTTGCAAAACCCCCGCTTACTTCTGGTGTCATCTTTTCAAAACTTGCCTCCAAATTCATGTTTATGCAACAGCTTTGATGTGAAATTGCACTCTGTAATCCCTATTATAATGTAGGAGTAGTAGTAATATTAATATTATTTTTGGTGTTGTACAAGAACACAGAGAAACATCTGAAAGATCATCATCAGGGAGTGGAGATGTTTGATTTTAGTAAATCAGTTCACTGAAAAGTTTGACCAATCATTGCTATAAAATGAGGCTGGACATCAGACGTAGGGCTAAGTTTGTGAGGTGCCATTTAAACAGAACAAAATCACATTAATCAGGCTTGTCAGAGAAGAGTTTTGAGTGATGACAGAACTAGTTGCAGCTTTGCATGCATAACCATCTTGCTCACTAATATCTATACCCTTCGAGCGATCATGCTAGCTGAATCACATCTCCATCTTCTAATAGCGACATGTAATTTGTCATGCACCATCTGGCCTTCAGTTGCATTCTTGTATCTCTACCCCATCCTGTTGTAACAATCCTGGAGCTGTTAAAATAAATGGAACTGCCAATCAGCGGACCACAAAGTGACACCGCGTAGCTGCGACATGAAAAAGACACACACAAAAAAAAAAATCATATCACAACATAAGACACCATCAAGGTTCTTTAGGCCGCGTTTCTATAGATGGAGCAATAAATCTACAGAATATTTTCTAATTCTGTTCACTCGTCTACTTTTCACTCCTTTCAAGGTTTTTCTTTCCGTGCTGTTCCAAAAAGAAGGCCAAGAATAGCGACACATTTGGGCACAAGCTCCCATGTAATTTCCCACGCCTTTTGTCTCCGTTCCTGTGCCGCCCATGCACGCTGAGACAATAAGCTTGGAGCTTCGTTATGAAGCTGACAACACCATTTTACAAAGAAGTCAGGAGGAATGGCATCATTCCTACCAATGCCCCCCACCACCACCACCACCAGTGCTAATAACATGCAGACCTATGGAGCATCTGCTGACCGATCTAACACAGGAGTATTTATTTGTTTCTAGCGAGCTGATACCGTTCATGAATTTCAGGTTTACAAAATAAAACGATCCAGTGTTCCTCCCTTGATACTTTGCCATTTACGTGATGCAAACAGTTATGCAATCAGTTTTCAACAGATAATGGCTCCAGGATAGTGACGCATCATCAATTCTGTGCTCAATGTGGGATTAATTGTTGCTATGTTCATTTAACTAGCATATCTGTGACTGATGAAAATCTCAAACCCTCAGCCTGTGAAATAGCTCTGGGAGATTTAGTTCCACAGGTGACTGACAATTAAGTCACGCTCCACCGGTTCAAGTTAAGTGGCACTCAGCAGGACTGGCATCACGGTAACTTGGTTACTAACAATTAACATAGGGGCATTGAGAGTGAAGGCCACAACAGGGAAGACAGTGGAGCGAACACATAAAAATCCTTGCCAGGAAAAAAAAAATCTATTTACTTATAATATCTCTATATCAAAAACAACAAATTGACAGATACAGATTCTCTCCCTGAAGCTTGCACAGGCCTGAAATCTCCCCGAGGCTTCAAAAGTGGGGCTTTTGCGTGAAATTGAACAGCTTTAAATTGATTTAAAGTAAACGCCGTGAAGCTCTATCAGAAATGACATGCCATCAGTATTCTGGATGAGAACATGTCCTCAGTCAGACAGCCAGACACAGGAGCTTAGTTCCAGCTCAGTCGCCGTCTGCAGTGGCTGGATGACAAGAGACGTCGAGGCTGGAGAGGCCAGCCCAAACATCTGTATCCTAATTGGTGAAGTTTCATGACAGCTCTATTTGTCAAAGTCAATATGGAGCGGTTATATTACACACCCCTCGTGACATTTTTAGGTGCCCTTAACATAATGACATATCATCCTGTCCCTGCCAGGTACATCGGAGGAGGAAACATTTCATCATGCTCATTGCTTCAGTCCGGTAAGATGTGGGCATGAGCAGCAGGTCGAGGTGAACCAGAAAAACCTGGATGTGATTAAACCGGACGTGGAGACACTGAGTGATGGTGCCCGACTAGTATTTCCTGCAATTTGGCTTTCGAGAAATGAGGCCTGCTGGAGGGCTTTTGTTATAATGTCAACCCAAGTGCCAGCACTGAGATGGACTATTATGAAACAAACACAACACTTTCACATACTCACAAACACAACAGTAATATAGAAACATAAGCTCGTCATTGTTGTTTTTTTTTTTTTCTTCTTCTTCCTTAAATGTGAGAATCAAAACTGCTGATCAGAAGATCTGTAGGGCACCGCAGCGTGCTGAATAAGCAGTCACTGAGACTCCATCTGATATTTTTACCGCACGGTCTTTGTCGGGTTTTGACACTGACGACTGAAAGATGTAAAAACACTAAAACGGAACATTTGGTGATTAAATCGCCCTTAAAAAAAACTGCGCCTTTGTAATCAAACAGAATCTGAGAAAAAACGGTTCAGATCAATTTTTATAAGTTTGAGGAAACATGGTGGGAAGAAATCCTGTGAGGCATCATGTAAAGAGAAAGTTCTTTGTATTCAACCTGAAGGGAAACAAAAAAAAATGTAGTCAGAACTTATATTAACTGATATCCATCTAAAGTCTTTTTACTTGAGAAGCTCAAATTGTTCAGACGTACATCCAGCCTGAAGATTGAGTTCATCCAAATGCTGACAAACCATCTTTATGAGACAAAAGGGAGTTCTCCCTTCGGAAAGTGTCAGAATCTTGTCACTGTAATGTAGGTCCATATCTGCTGTACCAAGGAGGTTTATTTAATAACTTCTGCAGCTCTGTGGAGAGTGTCCAAGCAGGCAGCCGCCTTACAAGTACAGTTAAGACCTTGAAGCAAACATCCATGGGAATGATGGAGTCATCATCTCTGCATTTTCACTGATGAAATGTCATATTTCTGTGCGTCACAGGAGCAGAAAATCGCTGATGTCAGGCTTCGGTTGCATTAATTTCAGTGACTGAGCAATATGCCGAACATTTCAGCACCTTTCCACCTGAAACAAATCATAGGCAGCGGGAGAAAATGACATCTAAATTGCAATAAACAGGCATTTAATGAGCAAGAGCGAAATTTTCAGCACTCGAAGCCTCTTGAACGCAAGAATATTGTATGCAGGGAATGTACGGTGTGAATTATTATTTAAAATGACTGCCTCATTGAGATCTGGAGTGTCATAACCTCCTACATCTCTAGTCCATGCTAACTTTTCAGCAATTGATTTTTTTCCCCCTGCCACTGAGGTTGTTTGAATATGAATGCGTGCGCACACGGACACAAACACACACTTGTGTAATCCAAAGTGAAATAAGCTGCCTAATGAGCTGAGAATGTTGGTTTGGGCTACTGGAAAACAATCCTTAGCAGCAGAAATGACACAAGAACGTGATCTCCTCCAGGTTCTCCTCCTCCTCCTCCTCCTCCTCATCCTCCTCCTCCTCCTCCTCCTCCTCCTTCCTCCTTGTGCGTCTCTTCATCTTTAACTCGATCCCATCCGCCCACAACCCCTCCACCCTCCCCGCGCTTGCCGAACGCTGCATCAGTAGCAGCATCCCCCAGGAGAAGGGAGACCTGTTCTTTAACTAGACCATTACAAATAACTGCCACTTCAAAAACCCGTCAGGATGGAGCGGCCTCATCTGCTCCCACACCTTCTGGGAAGATGCAATTCTATAATGTGATTCTCTGTTACGTAACCCTGCATGATAAATAACTGCAGACACTCTGAGATTAATGATATTCAGGGGAAGTCCCCCCACACCGCCTGATCTACAGTACTAGGAGGAGATGACTGCTCTGCTATTTTTACTCAGGCATCTCCATAGGTACTATAGTTTCTGAGGTCACATGGTTGCCCGCCCCTCGGAGAAGCACACTGCTGCAGTGCACTATTTCTGGGCTCGTGGCAGGAAGAGACAGGTGTGAGCTCTTGTGGAGGGAGAAACCTGCTGAAAGGTGCTACAGCACTCTGCTGCTTCAGGAGTGATGGTGCAAAGATACTGCACGGTGCAAAAAATAACTACGATGCCCACCCCCCCCCCCCCACCTCTAGTGTGTGACCGAGGTAGCTTAATATTGTTGAGAGTCAAGGTCAGTGTTTGGGGATCAAAAAGGTAAAGGCTCGTGTGGCTGTTATTTTTGACTGATAGGCCCTTTTGTCTGTATTGAGTCTGAACCGGCTGCATGGCTGCTGCTGCCGCTGCTGCTGCATGCCAATGAGATCAGCACAGCAGTGTCAGTTTTGCGCCTCATCACAGTGACAGCTGCAGGATGGCCGACATTATGTCGACATCGGTCTCTCTCTCTCTCATAACACAAGCCTCGACTATCTAGTGAAACGGGAACGGTATTCAGAGGGCCGAAAAAGAGCCATATGAATGATGATACTAAAAAAGGTATCAGAGTAGAGTGTTTATGATAAAATCTCAGCTACTCATTGTATGAATACCAATGAAATCCCGGACTCACAAGGAGTGGAGCAGAAAAATATTTGACACACAGTATAGGGATTATGTTATGTTTCAGGGGAGAGGTACACAATCTTTTTGGCTAATGTTCCTTGTCGATCAACCTGTAGATTTTCTTGATTAACCAATTTTTTGTTTGGCCCATAAATTTACATTTCAATTTTAAAAAATGAATTAAAATGACTGAGCACTTAACAAAATAGTTGGTGACTAATTGTTGCAGCTCTCTGGCAATTTATGAACAGTTCAACCAAAGAATAGTTTCTTAACCTTTAGAGGCTTGGGTGGGTACAATTATCTCAAGAAAATAAGCAAACATTAGAAGAAAATCTTAAAAAATAACAATTTTATGCAGCCACAATCTTTTTTCATCTGTTGTCCTTTCTTTTTGATCATCTCCAGACCCTCTCAGATATTTATCCTGCAAGCTGTGGTACTGAAAAAAAAAACCCAGTGTTTGTTTGAGGGCATGAAACTCACTCTTCTTAAAGCGACCAGCTAAATTATTTCAAATAGTAAAATAGGCACGTCTTCATGCAAGAAAATGCATAAAGGTCAGAATATTAAATAGATGAAAACTAGGTGAATCCTTGTGCGAGGCATGGTTAAAATGAAAAGCATACAGTCTCGGGTTTCGGGATAGTTTGGGAAATGATGTAACGGGAAACAAACATAATGAAAACTGAATGAGTTTTACTGAAATGAGGCAAACCAGGTTTTCCCAAGACTGCAACAAACAAGTCCACGTCCTTTGATGTTACTCCTTTGTGCCGGTATGCAGTCAGAAGCAGGGTAGACTACCCAGTGCACTGGGTGCCAATGAACAGGATCAAACAGATGATTTAAGTCCCAGAAAGCTAATAAAACCGCTCAAGTTTTAATTCAAAACAAGTGGAAACAGGGTCGTTTCTAAACAATTACTTGCAGTAAAGGAAGTAGGAGACACAACCTCTTCAGTAGATGATGCTTATTTCATTCTGACCGCAGCATATTTCATTATCAGCTATGTGCATGTATCCTGGTGACATCACCGCTTTAATCTTGTACTGATGTCGCCCCAACCTGTGCTGGGAGACAAAGTCTGACGAAGTTACTCTCAAACTGAGCGATTATTACAAGGCTCATCACCTTCACCGGTTATACTACAACAGAGAGATGATCAGATAAAATCAAAATTGATTTCAATCTAATGCATAAATTAAAGGAGTGATGAGCTTGTGGGCTTCTTAAGCTGCCGGATATGAATTCACTCCTTATTGAAGATGCTGGAGACAGCGAGTCTGTCAGTAATGGAAATGTTATTTTACAGTCCGCCGCAGTTGCGAATAAAAGTTATTTGATTCAAGACTTTCAGACAAGGTATAAAACTATACGGTCTTGATTTACCAGGAATCAAAACCTGGCACGATAAAGTGTGCGAGACAAGCGACGATACAGAAAATATTCAGGAGAAGCGAGTGATTGTGTGTAGTGTCAATCTTGATAGTAATTTCCTGCTACTCAAATGGCAAATTAACTTCCAGTGTAAACTGTGTAAGGAGGTAAATACATGTTTGCTTATGAAATACTTGACAGATAAGCAGCTGCTCTCGGGATTCAGTCTGATTTGCGCTGGCTTTCACTTCCTCAGCGCTAAGCAGACTTAGCTTTGAGAGCACACACACTGTAAAAGTCATGACACATGCACATTCGGCATGAAACAAACACCACTGAGAATACCGAACTTACACCGAGGCCGTACTTGCTCGGATCCTGCAGGGCACTGGCCGTGAATAAACTCTCTTGACTATTCTAATGTCTGTTCTAATAATAAAAAATATGTGGGAGAAGGATTGCTAATTATCCTCTTCACATGTAAATAGCTGCTGTAATCCTGTTGGTGTCTCCATATCTTCTAATGGTCCAGCAATGACTCATGCTGCAATAGATCTAGAGGCCCAGAGAAACATGCATCCATCTATCAAGGTATTCAAGAAGCTTACTCACTCATGAGCGCAGCTACCAGGTGCTTTGATGCATGTTAGCATATAAAGTCACACATTCCTGCATATTTTATGGCGTAATGACAGAGGAAATCATCACATATTTCAAAGCTAATACATGTCATCATGTAACGCCTATTAGAGTTGTAGCTTGTTTTAGGTTTGGGTCCATTCGCTGTTGATTTAATTGAGTTGTGTTCATGAATTTCTCTTCCCAGAAAACGTGACTGAATAACACCACTGCAGAGTAAAAATCAGGACATAAGAACATGAGTAAAAGACACACAGGTCACTTGGGGGGAAAAGTACCTCAACTGTCTCGGCCCACTCAAGCAAAGACACAAAATAAATGAGAAATATGGTCAGTCAAGTGATAAGGATAGAGTATTATTCTGACACACTGGCCTTTTTTCAGATACCTCACATAGACTCCCGGTTCCACAGATAATAACCAAAATATAATAGCATCTGTGCATAGCCCCTGGAGAAGATACAGTTGCAGAGAGTAAACAAATAGCTAATCTGACTTTAGCCAACAACTGAGCACGGCGCCTTGACACAATAAACGGAGGAGATCCATCTAAATCCCAACATAAGCTCAGCCCACGTACACGCGTAGAGACGGGCATAACACAACAGACATCCTCTATTTCTGCATCCCCCCGGTGCTCATCGGTAATAGCATTTGTTGCCGTGACTCTTTTGTAGCCTCACTTCAATTTGATGCGGTGTACCTACTTTGCTCCTCTGTTGGGTTTCACGTCTGAGGTCAAAAAGAATGCTGCCCTGGTGTGTATGTGTGGTGGCGGAGCATCACCACAGGGGGTCACTGTTGCTGTATAAAATTGCTAAACACATTTAGGCAGACAAAGTGCTGTATATTTTTATGTATTTTCTGCAGCAATAGGCCTCTTTTGCTGTCTGCACTGGAAGGAAATCTGATGATACATGACTTTTTTTTTTTACATGCATATTTCCAGTAACCATCTAAAGCCTGCTTATAGTTTCTAAAATCCTGATAAAAAAGATATAAAAGATAGTTTATCTGTTCTCCAAACCCTGCCTAAGTTTTATAAGCATATAGTTTAACTTCCATGGATCTTAAATATTAACCATAGCCACACAAGAGTAAGATCTGCCAGCTTGTGCTCACTGTGGACAATCCAGCACCAGCATGCACTGAGAGGGTTGGAAGACGGATATTACATAAGAAGCTCATCAGTGGGGTAGTGGCCCACGCACTTGCATCCTCTGTGGAATCTCTCACTGTTGATCGGCCTCTCACTCAAAGTAAGAACAAAATGGCTGAGGTGACTGGCTGTGGGGGGGGGGATGCAGCAGAGAGGCTGCAAATTTATGTGAATAATTATCCATTAAACAGGCGCTGCTCAGTGGAAATGAAGTAGGCGTGTATATGATTCGGGAGAAATGGCAGCCAACGTCCCCGTTCGCTCAACATATTTACACACAAGATCAAAAGCTACAGGCAGGGACGGCTAATTAGGCTCTTACAGAAAAACAAACATTATTCATGCATTGCATTAATAAATGTACCTATGGATTTCCATGTTTACTCACTACCTTTCAGCGCCTCTTATGTTAAGGATGTCATGTGTAAACAGCAGGCTGTGGTCCGTGGGGTCTTCATTGTGGTTGGAGTGAGTTACTAATGTGAAGACCGCACCATCCTTGACCTTTAACACAAGGCTGCATTTTTTCTATACATTAGTTTTCACAGGAGTTCGAGCTCTCAAGAGCGCTCTACTTATAAAAGGTGAGTGTCCGTGAAAGAGCGAACTAGTTGTGGTGAACGTTTTGTTTGCATGGAAATCCCTCTGCATGCTGTGACGGGTAACAGTAGAACATACAGAGTACAGCTGAGCTTAATGTTATTTTTAATGTTTATTAATCTGCCCATTTTATCTGTTTTCTCAGATAGTTCATTAATCATTTGGTCGATGGAATGTGAATGAATAAAAGACAAAAATCTGTGGAAAATGACTATAAATCAAGTTTCCACGTTAACGTCTTTAGCCGTTTCGTCGGACTAGAAGTCCAAGTCAGTTTAGAGCTGAGACTTACAGTTGATTAACAATTAAGTTTACGAACAGAAAATGAATCTGCAGCTATTTTGATGATCAGTTTATTATTTAAGTAGTTTTTCAGGTTTGCTTCTCAAATATTTTAAGACTTATCTTTGCCCTATCTGAATTTTGTTGGGTTTTGGACTGTTGGTTGAATAAAACATGATGAAGCAATTGTAATATTTCACCTCGGGCTACTATAACTTATAATGGCAATTTGAGTTCAGAAAATAATCATTAGTTGGAGCCCTGCGGTGAACAAAATGAATGAGCCAAATAATCGATAATAAAAACACTTGTTACTTGCTACCATCAAAGGAGAAGGAGAAATCTTTACATTACAGAAGCTGGAATTACATAAATATTCAGCATTTTTGCTTTTATAATGACCTAAATCAAAGAGGAAATGTACTGTTAATCATTTTGTCAGCTAATCGTCTCAGCACTGACTGTAAGGCGACTCTCTGCTCGTGACAAACAAGCCTGGTGTGGCACATGACCTCCTACACGTTACATCCACAAAACACAATCATCTACGTGTCAACAGCAGCTGAAGAAAGGACAAATCCTCTCCCCACCAGGTGCTCCCTGATTGTCATGTTTTCACAAACCGCTGTCGGTGGTCGATCTGCGGCACGCCACAAAAGGCAAGGGTGTGAGTTGTTGTGACCCTCCTCGATTCCCAGCAGATGGACGAGGGTCAACACCGCTGTCAGATCATCAGCATCAAGCCTCCGTGCAGCATGTGCTGTGTGCCAATCGCCTGCCTCCGCTCTCACCGGCCCACAAACCCCTGTTGACTCCACGCCCACTTGCCCATCCATTGCACAGGCAACCAGTTGCCTAGGCAACCTCGAAGCCCTCGCGCCTGTTTAAGTGTCAAGACGAATCCTATTTTACATTTCACTTGCACAACAGTTCGCTTTTTCATTCATCCAGTCATTCATGAATTTATTTCCGCATCTGCCAGTCTGTTTCTGTGAGCAAACCTGACGCTCAAATTTTAAACTCGGCATTGCAGTTTCCAAATCAAACTGTAACCTGACATGTAAAAATCAGGGAACTCAGCCTCACACGGGTTTTCTGTCAGTCCTACAGATGATCAGAACGACTAAAACTGCCACGGTCTTCCATCTTCACAAAGTAGGCCACGAGCAGTGAAAAAAAACTGATACAGATCATCTTCAAATAGCTCCGGATAGATGAGTATAAATCTGAATTCCAATTACTGTGTGCTATTTCCACCAAAGAGACTTGTGTGCGTAGGAATGAATGTGAAATGAAACACAGAAAACGTATACTACGTAAGCAGAATATCACCAAGTGGCATAATTTCAGTTACATAACAGGAGGTGGTTTTTAGGAGACTGACCTGCTGTGCAACTTACCTGTTAGGAAACTGTAATAAATGCACTAAAATCAAGTGTTACACATCTGATAGGTGACACTATGTGGCTAGCGTTATCCAAAATGACAAAGTTGTGAGTATTTGATTAGAACTGACTTGCAGACATATCAATTATCAATTATCATAATGCAGCAACAGTCCATTTTAGAAGCATTTCATGCAGCCATTCACATATTAGTCCAGTCTAAAGCGATTTTTTTTTTTTTTGCAGAGTCACCCATCACCCAGAAATCCAAGGCAGCCTTGACACTACACCCAGTTTGACTGCTGCGCAGCCATCGCACTAGCCAACACTATTTCCTCCCTCTATCAGAAAAAACACGGGGTTAGGAAATTGGAAAAATGTCTTTCTGCTGTTTGGTTTTGTGTCAGAGAGAAAAGACGACGAAGAAGAAGAAAAAAAAACACACACACACACACACACACACACAACAGAAACAGAATCACAAATAACATTCAGTTCATCCCAGCTGCTGTTGCATTCATCAATGCCAACGCTCTGTCAAAGGAGGAGGTGGGGGGGGGCGTGACACACACAGGCAAACTCACTACGAAGCACATGCGCGCACAACCGCAAACACGCAACCACAAACACACACACACACACATACAGGCACGCGCACACACGGCTGGAGGCTGATGCTGTGCTCATCAGTGTCACTGCTGCCGAGCCCCTTGCTGCACAAATCACAGCAGGAGTGCAGACACTGGAAGGAAGGGGATGCTTACATAAAGGCGAACATAGAAACAAAGGCTTTATGGGGTACAAACATCCCCTGGGGTGAAACTTAGACGACATATAGAGCATGATAGAGAAGTTAAAAAAAATTTGTTACTAAATAACTTCCAATTAAAAAAAAAAAAAAAAAAAGTCTGGCAATCAACCTTTTGAAGTCTAACACAAAACACAAAATGGTGGCTCAACAAAACTATAAGCTCAACAATTGCACACAGCCTTAAAGACAAACAAGCACCTTTATCAAGACCGGCTCACTGTTTCCATGGGTGTTGTATTTCTTTATTCCTCATTCTACATTCAACAGAGCACTGCTGTCATGCTCTGTACAGCCGCCCACGTTCACCCTTGCAGAGTGCGAGAGAAAGGAAGGAGAGAGAGAGAGAGAGAGAGAGAGAGAGAGAGTGGGAGGGAGGTAGAAGAGAAAACCTTGATTTCACAGTGAGAGACCAACGATACATTATGGGAGGACAAACCATATTGCTCCATGCTGTTTTTCTTACAAACCACTACATGACCAAACAATACGTGCACATATTGTACGAATCCAAGGCGGCACGCCAGGCCTTGATTACCAAAGCCAAGGTTGCATGGCTGAATAAAGCCGAAAGGAAATACGTGCTAGCTAAACAAGCACAAGTTTGTGTTGTTCACTTATAATGGGCACGTTTACCCTTCCTAAACCTCAACAATTTACTAGCAAATTAAAATTAAATGGAGAAAAATGCTCTTTTTATTTGAGAATTAAATTGCAAAGATTCAGGTACTGTTTATCCCTCAGGTCAGAGCAATATTGATTTTTATGGAAGGAAAGAACAACTCCCGCTTCAGTTATTTCTAATACACATGAAATAAAATACTAAATACTCCTGTGTCTCTGTCTAGACGCGATTTTAAAATTTTAAATCATGAATACGGCAGCACCATTACAAAAACAGTGTTTACAAAATATAGCTTTCATAATTAAGGAGCAGAGAAAAGCTAACTAAGTGCAGTTATGCTGTCAGACCAACAATTTTCCATGCTACAAGCTTAAGATCTTTAAATTGTATAATGGTAGAGGTGGAGACACGCGCTGGACAGAGCTACAGATACACATTAAGTCATGCTCCCTGTATTTTTTGTGAATTTGGACAGCAATTAACTCATATGTAGAATATTTTAGCTGGCGGTGTTGTTCGGTACGAGGGTAGTGTGTAGAAGTCTACTATACACACTGTAGAGGATGCTGACAACAAAATGATACCAGTCTGAATGAAATGGGAATCATGTTGGACTTGACTGATCTGTGTCAGGATGTGAACATCCCTTGTGGCCGTGACCCCCGTAATACTGTGGACGTGGAGGAAATCCATCCGAGGCAGTTCATCAGTGAGGCTCAGCTCCTCTCCAGGGATGAGACTGATGGCTCATATTCAATGGCACTCATTTGTGAGAATACACAAACACTGCCCTCCCCTTCTCAGTCCACCCCCAAACAGCCTATTATAACTTCCTGCCCTCGTCTCCTCTCCCGGCAGACCACTGAGCTGACAGGATATGAAAGGTGAAAGCAAAGCAGTGGCCACCAGTTTAATACAACTTGTCTGACTGGTTGTTATGAAGGAAAAGAGGTGTGAAAAAGGAGATAATCAGATGTTTTGGCACCAGCAGTCCGCTGAGTGAACTAAAATTATTTCTCCATGCAGCCTGAATTCCATCTGTGTTACCAACCACACTGTCAGAGACAAAATGTTCCTTATTTAGCTTGTTATAAGCACAAAACCTCGTAATAATGGAGAGGAGATTACTTCATTCTCCATCTATGCTCAGTTCACCAATTAGCCATCCCTATATTGAATCAAATGACAAGAGGGTCAAAGCTGGCAGTATCTGATGCACTCTCTATTATCCACAGCATGAATAGCATTATTAATAGAGTGTAGCACATGCTAGCCAGTATATAAAGTACAGCACACAGTATGAACACATGCTCAGCGCGACTTTGGGCTCCTCATCTCTGCAGCCAGGTATTAGGTACCTCATTACTTGGAGAAAGATAGCTCTGTGCAGTTCAGTGCTCTCCAGGGGAATAAGGCTTGGAAAGAGACTACGCACCTCTGCCTTAACTGCTTTATTTAGGTGGTTACCACAAAAGGAGAGGGAGGAAAGAAAGCCCCTTTTTATACTATTAAATTAAACCTGCACAGTGAAAAAAAATCTATAAAAAGATTACAGAATAACTGCATTGATCTGGGGGTGCTGCTTGACTGCAATACGCCCCAAAGAGATGTTTCTCTGCAGCCTGTGGCTGATCCACAATCACGGGCATGTTTTGGATGCCAGATGAGCTGGATGTTGTCTTGTTGAGAGGCAGGGCAGCCTGCGTCAGCACTTGCAGGCCACTGGCCAACAGCACTGAGCGAGGACGTAGGACAGACAAGCATGATCTGCAAAAAGGCCTTTTCCCTCCAGGATTTTCCTCTCGAGCCTGGCAGCGCTCTGAGCCTGTGAGTCTAATTCTGCCACTAGGCCAGTCCCTGGCATCCTCTCCAGATGGTGGTGAACAGGGGGGTGAACAGGGAGATTAGGAAGAGAGTGATGACTGGTTCCTGACTACACATCCGGTGGCTGAGTCCCATTCTCCTCCTCCTCCTGCCGTCATATGCCAGGCATGGCCACGGAGACCGGATGCTCCCCTGTCTTTGTGTTTCAGCGAGGTGTTAAGCTGTTTATTAGTAACACGACATGATGCTGTGCGTAAGTCAACATAATACAAATACTAATAGAGGCCACATAAAGCCGAGAGAACAAAATGGAGTGCAGCACTGCAAAATAATGATTTATTCCCTTCTGCACAGCCATTGTTCTGTTTCATTGGATAAATGCTGAATATTTATGTGTAAAACCAGACAGAAAAATTACGTATGGATGTTATTTGTAATTACAATTAGATTCTATTAGAGCAAAACACTAACTGCACTGGTTAACAGCACTCAAATCATCGCTTCACAAAAACATCCCCCCTTTTTTTGCATCATAACAGCCAACTTAAACTTTATTATTGTGAAACAGAAGTGAAAACTAAAACACAAAATAACTTTGGGCCCGAGAAGGAGACAATCTGCGCGAGAGAGAACGGGAGAAAGACGAGGGGAGGACGAGGAAAAAGTGATGTGGAGAGTGGAGCAGAATGAATGAGAGACGGCAAGCAAAAGACCATAAGAGACCGTCACAGCGAATTTCACACTCCCGAGGCTGGCAAAGCGAATCGTCTGGCCCAAAATGCTAAATTCAACTAGCGTGGAAAGAGTTGCATCAGCTTCTATTTTCTCAAACTTCTGGAAGACTTTCAAAAGATGCTCCCGCCAAACTCCTGCTATGTGATGCTGAAAGAATGCTAGAAAACAGTAGGAAACAAAGAATCGGAGACTCCCCCCCCCCCCCCCTTTGTTCGGAAAAGTTGATGAGACAAGGAAAAGTGGCAACTCTTGCAAAAAAAAAAAAAAAAAAAGTGTGTCTAGTGTGTCTAGAAGAGAAGTGGTGGCGCTGCAGAGGAAAGGATGTAGCATATTTTGTCATTTTCACCCAAATTGCTATCATTACAAATATGCATAATCTCAAAGCCCTGAAGACAGTTATGAATCATCAAAACCGGTAGTCTTGCTAGTTGCTACTATCATCTCCCTCTTATTTCTATCTTCTACATATTGCATAAAAGGAAAGAGGACAAAGAGAAGAGAAGAGATAAGGAGCAATCAGAGCAACTAAGGCAAAAGTTGCTGCGTTGTTGTGACTGTGCAGGTTGATTTATGAGGCTGCAGCTCCCTTACATAACTCCATTCATATAGAGAAGCCATGAGCCACGCCACAGGGTGGCAATGAAAGTTTCCTGCACTGCCTGTACCCAGGTTCCTGTCACATCCCTTGATTTTACAGAAACAGGGCAGGAAATGCAGAAAAGAAAGGAAGCGTCTGGATCACGAAAGCCGAATCGTCTGATGCTGATGTCGACCCTCAGGTGTTCAAGCCAGTTACAACACATGCAGCATGTAATGTCGCAGAAAACATCCAAAATCACATGAAAGCACACATGGTAATTTTCCCCTTTGATCTGACACACCATGCTATTATGATGTGTATTTAAGTAAATGAGGTCATTTTCACAAATACTGCTGAAAGAGCTAAAACAAAATTATAAATGCCGTGTGATTACAGGCAGCATGGTGGTGCGACCAGAAACAAGTTTCTTCCAAAGCTGGAATCAAAAGAGCAAAAATACACCTGGTTATGACACACAGGACGACTGGAGAACGAGGAATGAGTTTTATGGACGTGTGGATGGAGCGCTGTGGTCTTGTTAAATGGTTATTTCTGAGGGTACCATAATTACATATTGTCGTGGGTTTAAAGATATTGACAGTTTAGACCTCGGAAATGTGTATTCATGAAGGTGCGACTTTTTTTCCCCCAGTCATTACCAGAGAAGAAAACGACGCTGTGTTCATTTGGGCAGCAGTCGATTCATTACAAACAAACTGATCAATGATGCTTAAATTTGCCAAGTACGAATATGCCACTCAGCTTCTGAGGCGGTACAGTTTATCTGTAGTCCCATATATCCAACATGGGACTTGAAATAAGCCAGTTAAGCAGTAATGTTATGGGACTGTTAGTATGCTGAGGGCATGCGAATACATGCTGCAAGTTTAGGGGTGTGGTTTTAGTGAGGTTAATGTTGGTCAGTCAGTCTAAGTTTTTGGTCCAGACATTCATGTCCCACTCAGGATTACTGAGGATTTCTGAATGACTTTGGTGATCCTCTGATTCAAATACCGTCATCGGGTCTAATCTAATGACTTGGTCTGATCCAAAATACCTACAAAACCGAGGACATCTGCATCATCCACAGCTGTTTTGTGTTTAGTGCTGATTAACAAGTGTTAGCCATGGATGTATTATAAGATCTGGACACCTGGTGCAGGGCTTACTTCCATGGGCATGTGGCACAGTGAATATGTACGGTGGTATCTAAATCCTATAAATTATATAATTATTATGCTTGCTCAGTGTTAGCATGTTAGCATTGCAATTGCTTTTTAGCATGCCTTTACATTAGCATTTGGCTTAAAGCACCACATAGCTACAGCATCATAGAGCCGCTAGCATGGCTATTTTGTTCGTCTATGTACACATATACAATATATTTTAGCAAGCACACATATTTGTCTCTAGCCACTAGCCAGTTTTTCAGCTGTGCATCATGTTATTTAATATGTATCACACACGCCCTTTTAAAATGTTTGTGTGGCCACACTGTCCATGTCAATATGATGATTAGGCGATGTAAACAAAGTCCAAATCACTCTGCAGGTGCCAAGTGGAGCGTTAAACCACTCCAACCACAGACTCTCACCCCCCCCCGACTGCAGCACGACCATAGGGAGCTCTGTCACGCCATAAAAATCAAAGCTAAAGGGACGTGGGTGTTGTATTTCGACTGACACACCACATGAGTCAGTGCACATGTTAAATGATAAATACTGAGACCAGTGCAAGTAAGGAATGATAAATAGCAAAGTGTGGACTGCACTTAAACACTCAGTTAGCATAAATCAATGCTATAAGACATAAAACAAGCTTATTCTGAGGTCTTGTGGTTATTATTAATCAAAAAAAAGGACGAGATATATGAATGGACTCTGTGCTGGAGAGTTTATACAATTATCAGGTATGACAGATGAACAAATCACCCACAGGGTTAGGTCCATTAATGATGCACGATGGATTCTCATTTAAATGTGAAGTGACTACTACTTTCTAATGTCCCATTTTCACTAGCTCGGTATATTAAACCAAGCTCATATGTATACCCAAGATACATGAGCTGATGTGCATCATTGCAGTCCTACCTGTGACTTACTCTGCTATGTTATTGAGCTGAACTGCTTGGCTCAACATGCATTGTCAGGTGACTAGAGAGAGATCTTAATCCACAAGTCTCACTTTGTTTAGCTTTTAGTACTTTTGTGTGAAGTAGACTCTATAGTTTGGTGTTTTTTTTCTCACTCCTACGTTCTGCATTTTATCTATAGCAGCAGCAGATAGCAGCGTCACTGTCAGCAACACACTTCACCGTGCCATTCCCGTCACTCGTGCCATGCCAGGCTCCAACCACAATTGCTCATGAAACAGCATGGGTGTCCCAACCATATGGAAATTCTGCATAAGAGGAGTGTCATCCACTGCAGAATGGCTGAAACGTACACAATAATTACATGGCTGGCTTAGCAAGAGAAGAGGCGCAGGCGGATTGAACAAATTGCTACATGTTATAAGTGGGAAGGAAGTAGGCCAGCTGAGAGGATGGCATCCCCATCTGGGATCCTCTCTCTGGAGGTTATTACTATGAGCAATCCCCCCATGCTTCACAAAGAGATCCAGAAACTCTTGTGTTCCTAAGACCTTTAATTCATCATCAGTACTGCTCTGCTTATAACCTGCCCTGGGCCATATGCTCCTTTTCTTTCACAGAGCATATGTCAGAAATAATAATATTGGAAATGTATTCAGCACAGAACCCAAAGGTTAATGTATCCCCCCCTTTTTGCACTCGATTTTCAACAGATTAGAAAGGCAAATCAGCCAAGTTAACATTAGGACATTGCACATTGAGATATCTACTCTCATATCTACGAAAAGAGTAAAACTCTTTGGGCATTTGAGCTCATGAAAACCAAATATTTTTGGTACTTTGTATTCAATTCCTCAGTGAGTCCCCCCCGATCCTCACTTTACCTGCTGTCACACACAACGTCCAGATGGTCATGTCCACAGAGCACAGCCTTACTGATACACAGCTACTGTTACACCCGATGTAACAGCTGGCTTTTAAAACTACTGAGGGTGAAAGGGCAAGGAGTCACAGCTCTGCCTCCTTCAGGTCCACAGCAGCAGACGGTGAAACTCAGAATCGGCTGTGTATGGCATTCATCCAGGTTCATCATCAGACTGTATATGTTTATATCTAACGGTGCTTATGAGCTGTTGTGTTCAGAATGGCCCGTGAGACTCACCTGCAGAGTTGCATGATGTTGGGAATCCATCAAGGTGGACCAAAGGCAGCGAAGGCATGAGGGAGAGGAAACAAAAGGAAATCAATGAGAAGTTCAATAGGTGTTAAGTTGAAAATAAATCAGTTTGTCAGATCCTAAGTGGGTTACTCAATAAGGCAGTGTCTTCCATTATGAATTAATTATATCCGTTTGTCTATATTACTGGTTCTCTAACTATGGTCCCTATACCTCTGGTGGTACACGACCTCCTTGTAGCGGTACTTGGAGCGTCGCTGGAATGTAATTTAAAATGAATTTTGCATTCCTTAAATTTTTTTGGTTTTGATATCAGCCCGCAGTCACCGTTCATGCATGTAGTGGGCATCCATCCACGAATAGTTAGCTGGTTCTGTTCACGATTCGACGCTAAATAATTTTAGTATTTGAAATAAACCTGCCTCCTGCATAAACTGCCCGTAGCTGTAAAGGGTCGGCCACATTTCTGTATCTTAACGTGTCAGAATGGTGGCACTTGGATATTTTCTGAGTTGGTTCATGGTGTAAAAAGTCTGAGAAAACACCCATGTATAAATATATAGTAGTAGTACCTGACCCTTAAGCCACATCCATGGATATGTGGCAATGCACAAGCCATGATATAATGATATTCTGCTAAATTTGGGTGTGCTGTCAATAAATTCAAGTTAATATGATCCCAAGTTTGACACCTTTCAGAATAAATTGTCAACCAGCCACCGTAGTTTGGTTTTGTTTCTCTTGTGAAGTAATCAGTGTGTTCAGTTGACGGTTTAGCGCGCTGACAGTTGGTGGCTGCGCGCTTATGAAACTGCTGCAATCTGTTAAAAGGTAACTCAATAAAGAAGTTGAATAATGTAGCTCAAGATATTAAATGAATAATTCATGAAATAATCACAAAAAGACACAAGCTATCAGCACAAGTCCGCATATGGCTGATATTTTCACACTTCCTTAAGACGTCAAAAAGAAGTAAAAAGAAGTCGGATGTCAAAGCTCAGCGAGAGACTTTATTATTGCAGACAGCATCGGCTTCATGTGGTTATGTGTCAAATACGAATAGCAGCATTTAAACCCTACACTAATATGTAGTTATTTTACATATCTGATGACATTCCTGTTCAGTGTCATCAAGTCAAAGTAACCACAAAAATCAGAGATGCTCCTTATTGAGTTTAGATGATTATGGTTTGGGCTGTTCGATCTCCAGTAGACAAAATCTGCTGACGACCAGATGCTTAATTAAGTTATTTGACTCTGCCTCTACCCAGGCCTCTCTCCCGTCTGCTCCTATCTGTCCTGATAGCAACAGGCCTGACATAAAAAAAAAAGAAATCATAGAGAAATGCCACTGAATAGTCACAGCCCTGCATTTACAGTCATTTTCTGTCCATTCTCGAACCATCCAGGTCAGACAGTACGAACCCAGCAAAAGTTCAATGCAACCTTTATCTAAACAAACCTCACCAGGAGTTCAACTTCCCATAAAAAAGCAAACATTAGTTCTCTTCCTGCATGAATTTGCAGAATATGATTAATATTAGGCAACATGTGAAGCGATTTTAAGATTTCATAACATTCTGAACATAAAACATGTGAAATCTCCTCCATAAAAGCTCTTCATAAGCGAGGGATCCAACAAAAATGTCAGTTAGAGTGGGTGTTATTTTCTCCAGATGGACACAAGAGGACAAATTATCCAGGATGTTCAAGTAAGGCTCCGTAGAAACAACCAAACAAACCAAACTGCTTCCATGTTGAGGACAAATTAATGTGTTTAGTGCTTCTTCGTGGTTGGACTCTATGTCCAATAACTCATAGTCATCAAAAAACACTCCATGTTTGGCTTTGCAGTAGCAAATCCCCGTCCTTGAGTCAGTGCAGGCTGAAGTGTTGCATTGCTCAGCACGGGTCATATGCAACCAGAAGAATTTTCAATGACTCATCAGCATACCAGTTAATTCACACAGTGCATCATATAATAGCTTGCTCAGTTCTTCCAGCAGTCAAGCAACTAGACGTGTTTTGAGACACTCTTACCAGCAAGACACGTGTACAAGAGAAAATAAAGCAACATGCCCTGAAGTAAAAGTAAAACTAATACACATGAGGTGGTGAGAAGTGCTTTATCATCTAATTGTTGCTTTTAAAATGCCAAAAGAGCAAAAAAAAATGTCCATTATAATTGGCCAGAGCTCAAGATGGTATCTTCAAATTCACTGTTTTACCCTCACATCAGCCCAAAACATAAAGAAATATTCAACATACTATAATATACGACAATGAAAAGCATCTTAAATTACAGATTGTTTGGCATTTTTTCTGAGTATCATCATTGATCATTGCCTCAGTTCAGTTTCTGTTGACTGATCAGTCAATCGTTAAAATCAATTTAGCGTTTAGCGCTGAAGAGAAAATGCAGATCAGGGTGAGTGGTAGTCATTGTGAGCGCATCTGTCTGCAGTATGTCACTGTCCACTGACTTTCTATGCATTCACCCTGTGCATGCTGGGACGCGTTGCATCCCGTTATGACCTAAACACAACTAAACAGTTTCAGAAAGTGAAAGAAAAAAATCATGTTCAAGGGTGAATGAAAGGTTAAAATTTATCTTCTGATTACACAAACATGTGTAGATGTGTTGGAGAACAAATCCTGCGCTGAATTATTCCACCTATCCAAATATACCGGATCAGTAGCTCAGGTCGACCTGCCCTTTGGGGGCTCTATCTGATGAGATCCGATCCCTTCTTTGTCAGAAATCAGGATGTCTAGTCCTGGACTAGCTGCGGACAAAAGGGTCTGAGCCAGCGGTCAATGTGATATGGGGACAATAATCTGCACAGAGGCTTCAGAGATATCGAAGAAGCTGGAGTGGGAAAAAAAAAAAAAAAAAAAAAAAAAGATGGTTATAATCCCAGAAAATGATTTAGATTGATTCAGTCAGACAAGTAGTGTTAAGAGACTTCCTAGACAGCAGACTCACCCTCACTACCCCAATTGCTGACCCTCCATCACAACATGACACCGCTGCAATACCTTGTCCCTAACCCCTCCTCGACAAAACTCCCATTACGTCCATCTCCTCTGGGCATTGCACTCAACTGACACCCATCCAGGCAGGGGCAAAGGCCTGCGTGTGGGGAAATTCGCACATTCAGAGAGTACCACACATACACACTCACACGGAGCTACTCCAGCCACCTACTTGTATTACATAACACATGCCACTGCCTACCCATCCACCACCAGATCTGCACTCCACTCAGCCACCGACGGAGATGCATCACCAGAGCTCTTACACGCTGCAGAAGTATAACAATGCACTTCATATTTCTCTGCCTGGAAGACTCGTTTCACGACGCGAGCGCAGGTCTTCCGGGCTGCTGGTGCTAAATGACCTCTGTCTGTCCTGTGTAAAACTGAGATTTGAGTCAGATGGACGTTTACCAAAACGTGACATCTGACAGTCCATGAGTAAGCGCGTGGCCAGAGGATTTGTTTTGAAAGTTTACCACTAATCATGCCCAAGCTCTCACTCTCCAGCCCACTAAAGGTACAGTCCTGTTTACTAAAAGCCCCATTGGCATCAAGAGACCAAAGAAAGATTTCTTTTAATGGGGAAACAGACAAAATGTAGCTTTGAATTAGCCTGGGCCAAGATGAGCTGCCAGTTTTCAGCCAGATTTCATGCCAGATTTTGACACAACAAAAGATACCTTTTTTCTTTTTTTTTTTCCTGAGTGGAAGGTCTCTAGAAATATTTACACTACTAACTAGTGGCTTTTCACATATTTGGCTTCAAGAGATGCCCTACACAAACATGACTAAAATGAGTTATCCTTTGTCTTTAAACATTTTTTTTTTTTTTTGTTGCAAGTGCTTGCAACCGGACAAATAACACAGAGGTCTGTAAGTCAACAGCACAGTACTGCTAAGAAACCAATCTGCAGAGGAAATAAATGTCCTCTAAATGTCTTGCAAAAAGGATACAAATGGCTCACTATGCTTTAACACGGCAGCAGGGTGCATCTCTAGACACCAGTTGGTCCAATTTCACAACAGAATGGGTCCAAGAGCACAGCAGCGCCCGAGATGTACTGTGCAGCAATACAAGTGTCATAATTCCTCCTTTTTTAACTGTACAGTCATTTATTTGAGGCCAGCGGTTCATTCCAGTGTGCAAATAGAAAAATCGAGGGGAGAGCTCATCTTCTGAGAACAGTGTCAGGCTGCTGAACAGTGCACTTTTCACGCCAGACTCCTCAATGAGGAAAATCTCATCATCCAAACCGAAGCTGTTGAGAAGCTGCAGTGACACAGCCCTGAGCGAGACGCTGAACGGCTTTAACCAAAAAAAAAAAAAAAAAAAAAAAGGAAAAGGGGGAGTGGGGAGCACTACAGAGCATCCGTTCACACAGAGAGGGACGGCACAGTCGCTCAGTTTACAGCACTGTCTTAGAAACACTGCATTTTTTTAAAAAAACGAGACCAAATGGTGCTCGGCAAACACTGTAGCATTCTGGTAACCTTTTTCTTCCAAATCTCCATAGTAACATCGCTCCTAACTGGCAAGCCGTTGAGAATATGACTCTTATGAATGATTTCTTCAGATTTTATTCACTTTTGGCTTCTGATGTTTGCCGTTGGCCTCTTGTGTCCTGGCCTGCTATAATTTTGGCTGAACCCGGAGATAAATGTGCTGCCTTGGTGCCAGAGGCTCCACTTTTTTTTTTTTTCTTCTTTTAACACAGGGCAACCCTCCTTACACTCTCTCTCATGATTTATGCATATGTATACAAATACCGCAGCAATGGAGTCATTAAGCTCGCTACGCACAAAAAGATATTAACCATTTTGCCTCTAGAAAAGTTTGAAAATGAAGACTGAGTGTGCACCGCTAAAGTTAGACCCCTGAAACCACATGGGCATGATGCATTATGGTTATGATTTGTGCTCACCACGAGTCATTATTTTCTTGCGAAATGGAAAAGAAAATGTTTTAATGCTCTAAAATGTTCCACGGCTCTGAACTATTATCTAATTAATAATGCATTTCTCAGTTATGGGCAGCATTTGGTGTATGCACCACTAACAATAGGGTCCATTCAAACCTAAATGTTCAAGCTATGGTTGAAAAATCCCATAAGGGAAACAAAAACAAATGCAGACATGAAAAGAGTGGATGACATTCAAAGCCTAGGAGTGGCACAGGAAGTAGATCCTGACAGCTTGGAGCCGAAGTCCTGTCCTAATGGAAGTTGTTCTGAAACCCCCCCCCCTCAGATGTCGGGTCCAAAATGGGAACTGTGATTGTGTTCCTCGAGGGGTTGTTGTACATGCACATGTACATGCAGTTCACATACCCCACCACATGACACGAGTCCTGGGTCATGGCCAGGGGGGATTCAGCAGTGGAACAACTTTAGGTTATTCCAGTCGGGGGAGGCAGGAAACGGGGGTATAAACAGTAAATGGGGGTCACATTACATTTCCTCTCCAGTGATTCCCACAGAAATAAAAACAGCTCTTCACAACAAACCCTCCTCAGTGTTTAGTTATGATTCACGAAACAAGTCACCAAAATATCACCGCTGATCCAGACTTAAGCTGAGTAACAGATGCTTCAGCGCCGATTCAAACATTGTTTTTTTTTAATACTTTATTAAAACCAACTGTCCACTGCAGCCTTTTTTTCCCTCCCCAATTGTTACAACTACCGCCATGTATTTTCCCCCACAATCAGCAACAAAATAAACTGGAAAACAAGCAGCTGGCATGTTGCCTGAGTGAGCTTCTTTGAAGACAGTGAACACAAGGCCAGAGGACATGTCAGAACACCATCAAAACAGTGACATCTGCAACAGGAATGTAGGACCTGAGTGATAACGCTCAGCTGGCATATGTTAAACAAGCTGTACTGACAAGAGGGTTAACTTCAGTAAAGAAGAGCTGACAATGCTTACACTGTTCTCAGTTCGATGAAAATAAACTAAGAAGAAGTGTAACGATATATATACGGAAAATGATATATCTATTTACAGCCAAGTGCGAGAGCAAATGTCAAACTGCATACACATCTAGTCTTAACTTCTACAAATAGGCCATATGATCCTACCTTTAGGGTGGCTCAAGCAAGAGTTAAGTCGAACTGATTTTATCCTCACAAAAAAAGGTTTATATGTCATTTTTTTGGGGTGGTTTTACACTCTGTCTGTGGCCTGAAGGATGGGAAATGACAGAAGCATTTCAACCTTTTGCCCCCACGGGATTCATTCACGCAACAAAACAGCAACTTTCACAAAAAAAAAACTCCACCAACCTCATATACACAAACTCAAATTATGTCCTTGAAGATTGACTGACGCAGAAAAAAAAAAACTGTGACATGTCCCTGAGCTGTTAAGGGAATTACATTGAATTTCCACAGGCCTGAAACCTTTAAATAGCACATTCTCAATTACAGGAGTAACTGACTTCTAACACCAAAGCTATAACTAGCATAGACTGTCATACTCTGCAGCGTTATGGCCTCACATACTGTCGGCCACACTTCCTTTATCCGGCATTTTCCTCCTCAGTGAAGAAAATGTGCTCCCTGAGGGAAAGAAAAGTGCCTGGATGAGGTTTCTCTTCAAAAGAGAAAAGCCAACTGAGCTTCTTTTCCTAAATAACTGAATAACTAAAACAGGATCACTTCCTGCATTTCTAAATGGCATCTTATTAAAAAAAAATGCTCCCGCGGTCCAGGTTGATTCTTTGCCATGATTCTCCATTCATCCCCAATTAAATGAGATCTGAATCCGCCCACAGTTGAATTTCCATAGACAAAACTGTTCTCAGATAACCATTTCTATTCTAAGGACACTTCATTCTTCACCATGATCCTCTATCCATCCCCAACCTGGATGAGGCCAGGATCTTCCCACAGTTAGTCACGGGACTGCTGGCAGGCTGAGGGGACTTGGAGGCATATGCGCCTTTCCATCTGTTGCTCACTCACTGCTTTCCAAACCCCTTCCTCTGTCAGCAGCCATCTGCTTCCAGCCCTACCCCACTGGCAGGAAACATGAGCACTTCCACCGTAGGATATGGACGATGCACAAATTGAAAAA
This sequence comes from Protonibea diacanthus, assembly GCA_028641955.1. Classification (NCBI taxonomy): domain Eukaryota; kingdom Metazoa; phylum Chordata; class Actinopteri; family Sciaenidae; genus Protonibea; species Protonibea diacanthus. Next base: position 15,493,119 of record CM053988.1, on the reverse strand, counting down.
AAAAAAGCCTATGGTAAATTTAATTGACCTCTGTCTCAGACTTAAAACGAAACAAGATAATGTCGATCGAAGAAATCACAAGACAATAAAACCTTAGATGTAGGACTGCTACTCAAGGGATTATTTCCATTGCGCATTAATCTGGCTTTTTTTTTTCCTGGAATAAATAATTAATAGTAATGCTGCAGTGATTAGTCAGTCGACAGAAAGTGAATCTGCAACTATTTTCCAGCTTCTTAAATGTCAAGATTTGATGCTTTTATATGATAGTACACTGAATATCTTCAAGTTTTGGACAGTTTGTCAGGCAAACCAAGACATCTGAAGGTTTTGGGTTGTGGGAAATTAAAAAAAAAAAAAATCTTTCATTTTCATCTGCAGAATAATTAGCAATTGAATCAATAATCAAAATAATCGTTATGGTGTCAGAAAACAGTGAAAAACTCCCAATCGCAATTTGATAATTATCATTAGGGAGAGAAAAGCAGCGAATTCTCACAACTGAGCTGATGAACAATGAGAATATTTTTATATTTTTGCCTGAAATAATAAGTCAAATGAATTCATACTTAATAAACTAGCTCTACACTATGGTCATGGTGTGCTCAATACGGTGAATTAAAGAGTGTACTGCATATTACTGCTTATCTTATCATCATATCATATACGCATATGGAAATTGGTCATACTGGTTGTAGCTAACTTCACAATGTCCTTGCAGCAGAAAGAGAATATCAACCATATCACATTACTTTATATCCAACATGAACTGTTTATCTTCCTTCTTTCATTTAAATCCGATGAAGCTGTGTAACGCTGAACACCCACAGCGTCATGTATGTTTGGGAAACGAATCTCTTGTTCTGCAGTGATTCAAAATGAACTCAGCTCAGAAATTCAATGGCTCTCCTCGTCAATAAAACATTAGATCAGAACTACTCCACACTATCCATTAACAATGTCAGAATAAAAGACACAACCCTCCACTTTCTGCTCATAACAGATTAGGATGAGCATACTCATACATATTAAATTTTCCTTAAAAAAAAAAAAAAAGGGAGAAAAAAAAAAGTCGTAACCAGCTCCCCCCCGCCCCTCCACATTCACAACAAGAAAAAAAATTAGCTGTCCATCAATGGGAGAGAGAGAGCCTTTGTTCAATAGCACAATGGAGGACATTCTGCTGTGGAGGATAGCGTCACATTCAATAAGCCAATGCTGAGGTGCTGCAGCAGAGAGAGGACAGCGGGGCTGATGCAGAAATTACACTCTGACCCTGCAGACCTCCCAGGCCTTCAGACCGAGCCCCTGTTTACAGCTCACCAGTTCAGCTCATCGCCGCTGACCCGCGGTCAAAAGTCGGGCGCAGTGTTAAAATCCATTTCAATGGGGCTGCAATGAGCGTCAGATGAGAGAAACTGTATAGGCTGATCGCCAAACAGGGACTCTTTTGATTGTGAGGCATGTGCAAACCCTGTTATCTGCTGTGCATCTGTCAGGGGTGAAGTCTGTTACTACTATACACCCGAGGATAAACCTATGACGTAAACTTGATGTGAAGTGTTTTCTCAACACGGCTCTCAAGAATTAAACAGGGCTGAAACCTGATACTTTTCATGCTTAACACAGAGGTGGCTCGGTTGCAACAGATGCTACGCTCTGACAATGCCTTCAAGTGAATGGGAAATCAAAAGCAGCTTATACTTTTATCAATGTCCGATTGAAGATCTTGACACGGGAGCTGCATGCAGCGCAAATGAACCTGCGTTACATCACATCAAAAGGCTCAAGTGAGAGCGTGACAGTGGTGTTGTAGACCACCGAGACATGAGACGAAGCAAAGACACTCGTTTCTCCTACAGATATAGGAACCTGCAGGAGCATTCTCTCAATACAATGTGTATTTTCTAGGTAATCTGTGTTTGCTTTAATTTTCAGAGACATTGACTGGCTGCACATCCTACAGATCCACAGAGAGATCGATGGCATTCTCATGTCTGTGCACAAAGCGTAGACCTGGAATCTGGAGGCTATATGCTAGTTTAGCTTTGCATAAAGACTGGAAACAAGTGGAAGCTGTTAGCCTAGCTCAGTAAGCCTGCTAACACCTGTAAATCCTACAAATGATCCCATACTTTGTTTGTTTAACCCTCATATAAATTTGAGGTTTCACAGGGAGTTGTGTGTTGGAACTATTTTTTGGTAAATAAAAGTCAGGGGCAATGACTTCCTGGAGTCTTGTTGTCGCCACAAACTGACATTTTAACTTTATGTTTGAGTACGGAAGAAACAAATCATACATAGAATATGGTGATTAGTAAGCCTTAGCTTTATTTTGCAGCCAGTTTTTTATAGCATTTACAGACCTGATAGGCTCTTTCAAGCAGATTTGTATTGAAAACACGTGCACAAACAGTATCTGTAGATCCTGTATTATGAGTTATTTCAATTTAATACTGCTCACAAAATTCCAAACACGAGGTGTTAGAATAAATGCTTCAGAATAATGTGAAACTAATTCATATCTACAGCTTTCTAGAGATACAGATCTCCATTTGAACAGTGTTTAATTGGTGTGTCCTCTGTGACTCTGTAAGAGGAAGAAGGAAAAACAAAACAGGCCACGGCTGGGCCTAGTCCATGCTGCACAGATGTATTTATGCGAGCCTTTATTTAGGCACAAATCCTACAAGTAGTAAATACTTACCGAGCTACTCTATAAACACCGGCATTCCACATTAACAGCAATTTACATTGACATACCATGTAAGAGACACAGCTGGCGGTATTGACTGACATTTCTAACTCTATAACGGTTTCTAATCCATATTCACAGATACGGTTTTGAAATATAATGAGCACATTGTGAAGATTTCACTTGCCAGAAGAAGCAGCGGTATTTTCCTGACACAGATGGCCCACAGTGACAACTGTAAGCCCGTTTCCTGAAACCAAATTCAAACCCCACAACCACACACACACACACACACACACACACACACACACACACACACACACAAACGTCTCAACCTTTAAACTGTTACTTGACAAAAAAACAGCATGTATTGTTGTGTTTTACACATTTTTAAGAATGGTTGTTAACCACTAGATTAAACTACAAAAACGGCATTATGCAGAAGCTCTGCTACAGCATGACAGCATGTGGTCAATAAAAATAATGTTAATTAAAATATTTCAGTGTTTTTCGTCTCAGCGAAGGAGATAAAATCGGCAGCGATGGAAATATGCGTTATCATCATTCTCTGCGTGAGATTAGCAGTTGAGCACTCTGCTCATGCTCTCCTTGGCAGTTGTCTAGAAGAGAGATGCAGTGTGTACCAGGGAGCTGCTTAGGTGACACACAATGCCAACAGAGAGCTCTGAGGCTTCAGTCTGTGTGCTTTTTGTATCTCTCTGTGTCGTCCCTATTGCTATCTGAGCACACAATGTCCCATTGTGCAGGCTTATTAGTCCTTTCTTGAAATCCCAAGCACCCCTCTTGAGTAGCAGTGGATTTAGGTGACTGCCCTTGCTCTGACATTGGACTCTCAGTTGGGTACATGAACGTCAGCGTGAGCTTGTGTCGTTTTAAGGAGGTACAGAAAACAATGTAATATAACGCTCGGCTCGAGGAAATCCCTTCAAAATACACACAGGTCAGCATCCTGAAGTCATAACCGTCTGTTGAGATAGTGTGATGCCACCTTGAGGCTAAAAAAAATAAAATAAATAAAAAAAATCAAGGAGTCAAACATTTACGTCAGCCTGTCCATCACTGACCTGTGCTGCTCCTGCCCTTTGCTACATTCCAGTCCTGTCACACAGCCTGTAGGTGCTTTTGTACTTCATACACCTACATCATAACTACCTGCTGAACACCCCTAGAAAATTAAAGAACATTATACAAAATCAGGGTAGCAATCAGACCTCCCATTGCAAAGAGAACCAAAGAAAAGTATTCCCAAGGCATAGGCTTGTTAATGGAACACTCCCCCACAAATGAATAGCTAAAAATATAGCTGAAATCACATTACAGATGCCATCTCTGCAGCTGTCTCCATCTTAGTGATCCGGATTTTATTCTGCTTACAAACCTGCACACATTTATTACCACCCAAATCAAATCCCTGACCGAACCCAGACTCCAACTGTGGTTCAAGGTAAACAGCACTACACTCCAATCAAGTTTTGAGTTAGTAAAAAAAATCACATTTATAAAAATAATATTAGTTTGTTCCTCTGAATAAATGAACCTATCTGCTACTTCAAACAATTAATTATGCAGCAAGGACATGGGATCGAATGTCTTGCCAGATGACTATTTAGTATTCATTAGCTTGGCTATGTGAACTCTGGTATATTAAGAGGACTGCTGAGGTCAAACTTTCCAGTTGAACTAAGTACAAATTGACAGGGACGTGCACAATACATGTTGTGTGACACAGGTGATAAACTATTGCCATTTATTTCCTTTATTCTCCCTGTCACAATGTATGACTCGACAGCTTCCTCGATGAAGTCTAACCTGCTATCAGATCATTGCTGCAATGGTGCAATCCTCAGTTGGATTTGACTTTCTTGGCTGACAGCTAAAAACTTTGCTCTGAAACAAACTTCAACTTTCTGCTGTATCATCACTTCACGACAGGCTTAAAGACAGTAACAAGAAGACTGGGCAGTGAGTATTCTGACAATTAAAACAACAATATAAATAGAATTAACACATATTACTGTCAATGAAAAGTGCAGCGTTAACGCTCATTAGCCAAGCAGACATGTTGATTCAACACGTATTACAGACTGCATGTAATTCTACTTGTTTTTTCATGTTCACATTTGAACATTGTATCAATGATTGTGGTCTGTTCTGTCCTGAATTGAATTAAAGCAAGTGTTTTTAGCTTTAGCAGCATCCTGCAGTTGTCAGGATGTCAGAAACCAACTACTGAACACGTTCCATGATTGACACAGTTACAAAAGTGCCTGAGTGGGTTGCTCACATGGAGATGAAGCCTAGTCCTAGGCTGCGGTCGAATAGTCAAAGTTTTTTTTTTTTTTTTGATACTTTCAACACTTTTCTTTGAACATCATAAAGGTCAAGGAACAATGTGAAGGAGAATTCAAGGACAACGTAAAAGACGAATGTTATTGACACAAGGAAATGTAAATGGACTGTACTTATATAGCAATCCAGCCACTCAAGGTGCTTTAACACTACACATCACATTCACCCATTCATACACTGACAATGAAGGAACTAAGGAGCTAGGAACTATTCCCATTCACACACGCTCACATACCGATGGCACAGCCTTCGGGAGCAACTTGGGGTTCAGTATCTTATCCGAGAGCAATTCAATATGACATTTTGGAGTGATCTTCTGATTAGTGGACGACCCACTCTACCTCCTGAGCCATAGCCGCCCGGCTATGTGGGATAGCATCATCCCCTTTTGCTTTCGTGAAGGATGGCCCAGTGTACCCAATGCTTAAGGAGATAAGAAAGGAAGCACTGGAGCACCTTGACTAGCTTGTCAATGCTGCCAATTCAGGAGAATTTCACTCAGTTAGGAACCTCCCTAAGCAAAAAGATTATTCAACCAACAGCCTTAAAGTTATTCCCAGATTAAAGACAAAGTTAAACTTAAACATCCATTAAAAACCTCTTACAGATTACGTCAAATCATTGTCCAGGACACTGCACTTTTTTTAGCCTGGTTGATAAAGTGCTGGTTTACCACACTAGCAGCTCAGTCTAATCCTGAGAGATTTAGAGGAATTTTAGCAGTCTGTCAATGAAGGTTCTCAGTCACTCTGGCCACAGGTCAAAGACATCTCAGATGTCTTTTGCTTTTTGGTAATTTGATTACTTGCAAATTTGTTTGACCGAATTACCACAAACTGACAGAGCGAAAACCAGGAGCCAGGTAGTTTTCCAGTACAGGAGGGCTGGTTGGTTTCTGGGCCATTGTGCAAAATACAATGAAGCTTCCATTTTTATGTGCTATGTGCACTGTACTTTATGGGAAACAGCAAACAAGTTATCCAGGCATGCATATTCAAATGTAATGGATTAGTAGTGAAACATCCTCAAGACTTTAAGAGTGAATCCATTTGGTACTACATATTATGTCATTTGGCTTGCACATTTCCTGGCAAGGTCATTCTCGCAGTTAGTCACGGATTAAATGCTAATTAATTTAGATCAGCTTCTGTTGACTTGTGTTTTTAAAAAAAGACAAAAGAGAATGTTGAAAATGTTCTTTGGAATTGCAATAGGAATTGGCTCACAGAAACCGAGCAGCACACTGAATATCAATCACTGCAAAAGGAACAATGTGAGGCAGAAGGCTTGCACGGAAACCAGCATGGTGTGTCATCATCGTAAAAAGGTCTTATTAATCAACAAAACTACAGGCAAACCCTAGTAACAATGGGAATTCATTTTGTAAGGGTATAAGGCTGTAATTTCTATTCACTCTATCTTCAGCATGTTCAGCTAAATGCATGAGCCACTGGTTCCTTAGCAACAGACTCTGCAATGATGCAAGATTGAAGAGGAACAGCTCTGCAGTTCCACAGTGCAGGTGAAGACTAGTCGGCCAAATGTCTCCTGTTGCAGCTCTTCAAAGCCTCTTGAAGTTACAGTTATTAAGGCAACTGCATCTCATTTAACAGCATGAAAAGGCACCAGAGTGTACATCAAAGCAAATGCAATTATTTTGTACAGGACACCAAAATATGTTATGCCTTTTGACATACGGTGTTTGCTGAGGAATATCAATTCGACACCATTTTTCCATGCAGATAATGACAAGGTTTACCCCCAAACATGTTAATGTGCTATACAGATTCATAAATAAACAGTTACAGGGAGTATACTTTGTATTTCTGTGCCTGTTTTGTTGTTTAGCATTGGATTTTCTTGCTTTGGGGTTAAATATTTCCCATTTCAACATTTAGGCCTGCAGGTGTAGACACAACGCCACAACACATCACAGTGTTGTTTTTATTCCCAAGAATGCATAGCCAAATACAGACAATGTGACATCCTACAGAGAGATTTCCAGTCTCAAAAAACAAGCATCTGGTTTAGCATGCAGCACAGAAAGCAAGGGCTTGGTTCTAATCTTTTCGCTAATGTTTAACTATGACAGAGAGAAACATGTCACAGGCACACCAGTTTGGCCCCCAATGGACAATAGTGCAGTCCATATGTCGTGTTTTAAGAACAATAAAAAGGCACAGTGGACTACAGACTTGACCCAATTCTCTTGACTTGTTGGCTAGCTGGTGCTAACAAGCTATCTTTATTTTTATTTAATTCAGCACTCCTATTTTGAGGGTTGGTTAAGGGCATTCTGGGAAGAAAAACTCTATAACTGAAGTAGACACAACATCCACTTGAAGTTAAACACCACAAAATTGCTTTTTAAATCTCGTAACACCCGTAGCTGAAAGCTGAGGGAGGAGTTTTCCTTTGGGTTTAGGGTTCGCTCATGTTTGAGAAAGAGGAAACAAACTATTTGCATCTAAACAGATTTGTGAATGAAGCAAGTGAAGCGAGAACTGTTTTTTTAAGAGGTATCTCATAAAAGGATCCAGTGTTGTCCTGTCAAGATACAGAATAAAGACGTGCCTTTATTTAGGAAATTATGCAACTATCCTGAGACGTCAAGGAAACCAAACCACCACCTACCAGTTGATCACTTATTATCACACGATGACGACCATTTCCCCCCTTTCACTGCACGATACTAAGTTTTAAGAGCGGCGATCATTATGTTGTGCGATGCGAATCACAGCAAATATCAAAACTCAAAAACTTTGTTCAACAAACTATCTTTTACCTTCAGCGTTTATTGTTTTAGCATTCAACTACATTTCCCATGAATCTTTGCCATTGTTGCGCTGCCATCACCTCCTGGGAACTGTAGTTGCTGAATGCTGACAAACTAACCATTTGTTAAAATCTTGTAATTTTCAAATTGCACCGCCCAGTACAGTTAAATACCGAACAATAACACTGTTGAATCTTGCTTTTCACTGTCAACTCAAGAATTTCTGCCAAAAAACAACTAGCGACTGGCAAATATATCTCAGAATCTACAAACAAAATATATAAAAACTGCATGCTGGTGTATTTTAATCCCTTCTGTGAGTGTTGCTTTCAAAATAAACTATAACTTGATACATTTTATTTGACCAAATGTATCTAAACCAAGACAGTGCTACCAAAGATGGTGTGGGAACCAGTGGTGCAAACGTGTACATTGAAGACAGTTGCTATAATACTCCTCCAGACATGACAGCTGACTCTCACGGACAGTACACTGACTGCTATGTCAGCTATTGATCGGATACATGGGCGGGTGAATAGCAGGGCAGAAACCGCTACCACCATTTAAAACGTTCACATCTGATAGTGCATCACTCTCGCTCTCGAGTTTGACAAGCTGCTGTAGCTTCCCACATAGTCGACCAGGCAATGATCATCCTTCTCTGGTCAGGTAATAACATTTGGACTTTATTTCTAGTGTGACAAAGAATATATACGCACTGAGTGGCTTCATAACCAACTCCATTATGTCCATCATGCCATCTCTAGTAGTACATCATTATTTTCCCTGCTCTCTCTCTCTCTCCTTGTGCCTCTGCATTGTTCAGGGTAGTTCTGTGTAACATGTGACTTCACACTGATAGCCTCTGCTCCACGGACATGGGTTCAACATGAAAAATAAATAAATCTCAGACACTCACTTGAAGTCAGACTTCAGTGCACGAGCTGTGAAAACTGTATTCGCTTCAGCAGATGCCATTAAGAAGCAGGAACTCATCTGTGTGGGCTAATTTCATTTGCACAGACTCTCCCTTGAACATTTTATTGTTAACACTGCAGTGTATGGGGGCAATTCATGCTTTGAGCAGGACTATGAGATCGACTACGCCCCCAGCTTCAAAGTGTGATTGTTGACACTGTGCTGTGCGCCCATGACAATGTGTACATAAAAGGAAGGGAATGGAGACCCCCCTCAAAACAGACACACATCACCCCCCTCTACCCCCTCAACCCTTCAATGAATGAGAGACACCAAACGACAGTGAAAAACTAGTATGATCGCCCTCTTCCTCCTCCTCCTCTTCCTCCTCCTTTACTCACCTTCAATGGAGATTACATGCTCTCGGATCTGGTTCTGCAGGGCCAGGTCATCGATGCGCTCGATCAGGTCGTAGATTGCGTAAATGTTCGGGTGGACAGACTCGAACCGATGGATCTCTGCTCTGATGGCCGCTGAGTTGGACAAACCAAACTGCGAGCCCGATGAGCCGGGTTGGGCTGCCTGGCCTGAAACAGTCCCAGAACCGAACTGACCAGCCCCTGAGCTCGCAGACGATCCGGATCCGAACTGGGACGGGATGGACTGGGGCACTGGGACGGGAACAGCCACCGGGACCGTGCCTGGAGTGGGCATGGCTGGCTGAGACTGCGGCGAGATACCGGACATAGGGACGCTCGACTGGAAATTCATCTTTTTTTTTTTCTTTTTTTTTTTTGAGCGACTAACTCTTTTTTTTTTTTTAACAACGGCAACACAAATCTGCAGACTAGAAATTAGGACTGAAGCGATGCGAACAAAAGAAGTCCGCGCGGAATGATGGTCTGGAAAACGATCGGCGCAGAAGCATCAATAGTTGGTCGCCAATTGCAACAAAACGCGGCTCTTGTTCATATTATTAAAACTTGACTGTAATTCATTTTCCGTTATTGGCCAGATTTATCCAGGGCCCCCTCTTTTTTTTCTGTGGCTTACAAACCCGCAATGCCTACCACTTGGACACTCCTTTACGGGCTACACCGCTGTTTTTGGTCAAAGCCGTTTTCCTTAGTTGCTCTGTTTGGAGAGGAGACAATGGGCTAGGCTTCAGCAAGGCGCCCTGGTCCACTGCCTTGAATGCGTTGTTTCTGCGCTGAAATGAAATAGCGTTTAGTCCTCTTTGGTCCAAGTGGTCCCTGCCCAGCGCCCTCCTCCGCATGCTGAAACGTCACCCATCACGTAATTGTACTTGAGATGGGGGAGGGTGTGATTGGATTTGGTGGAGGGGGAGAAACTCGCAACGTGCACATCATTATAATAACCTACCTGACTGTTATGCAACTGCAGGGAAAAAAAAAATAAAAAATTGGCTACCGCAAGATACAAGCGTAGATGCTGAAATTACATTAATGTTTTGTTGTGAGCTGTTATTGTCACGATCAAAACACCCCCTCCCCTCCCTCTCTGAGCTATTATATCCCATGCAGGCCTACACATTCACACTTTCACACGTGCACAGACTGCAATATGGGCTTTTAAAGGACTTCTTTGCAGCAAATGTTTGTCCTCTTTTAACTCCAAAAGTTTTTTTTTTAATCTCTTTACATCTTATAATAGATTATAGGTATATTTATGGCACATGAGCTGACTAAATAGGGTGATGTGGTGCCATACACGTACACATATGTGTTTGTCAATAGCAAAATAAATCTATTTTTTTATATTTTTGCAGTGAGCAATCCTTTAAAAAAAAATGCAGTGATACATCAGATTTTGGTCTCAAACACATACCAGGATGTGACATTCTCCTCCACATGCATGATCAAGTATCACTGCACGTTTGAGAGGTTCTTACATGATGGAAGATCATAAAAAGTGCTATGATATGGATCATATTGGCTCTTCTCTCACTGGAAAAAGGAAGAGGCAGAGCCACCTGCTGGTCTGAATGCATCTTTACAACAACAGCTGTTCAAGGCCAGATGACTGTTACAATCAGTCAAGGTCCTGTCCTGGTTTTGGTGCAGGAGTGTGGTGCTGGCGGTGGAGATCAAACATAGCCAGAAACAGGATTTTAAAAAGTATAAATATGTCTTGTATGATCATTTCTGGTCAAGTGTCTCGACTTTTTGATGCAGGAAACAAAAGCGTAACTGTGCCAAGATGAAAAAAGTTGTGTATGAAAAATTCATCGAAATATAATGGAGGATAAATTAATGCATTACAGTTTCTGGACTCCCGGGCAGCCTGCAGCGTTTCTCACACATGAATAATATAGAGTGCAATAACCATTTTTTATTATTCTTCCTCTCAGTATTACAGTTGGAAACACAACTTCAAGATTAATATTGTTTTTTTTTTAGCACAGAGTGATTTCCAGGGGATGTAAACATAGATCATTCAGAAAAGACTCGTATTAGCATTTTTGTTTGGACACTATCAGATGCCAATGCTTTCTAATCTAAGGTTCTAAGGTTGCCATAGCAGTCACTTAATTTAATGCTGATGAAAGTCACTTTCTCTTTTTCTTTCAGATGCTTCTCTAATTTATTATGTAACCAAACCTGTTGTGACAGAGGGGATGATGATGCACATCTCTGCACAGCTGCAATATGACACATAACTTTTTATTATTTGTGTTTGGGCAATTATAAATTCAGCTGCAAGGAAAACCTGCTGTTTTGGAGATAATGATCATTATTTAATATTGTCATGAATTAATGACCAAGTAGGCCAAAAAAACAACTCGCAACATGACCGTGTTTTCATTTTGTGCTTCTGCTTGTGATGAAGGAGATCAATCCAGAAGCCACTGTTATGAAGCTGATGCCTTTTATGACACATTTAATAAAACAGTATCTTCTGGATTCAGACATGCATGTTTCTCTTTATGTAACAATGAACTACTTCTGAGACACACTCCACAGTTTGTATGTGTGTGTGTTATCGTCAGCCTTCTGCCACCATCTGTTGACCAAATGTGGAACTTCCCCTGAAAAAATCACATTACCATGCTCATCCTGTTGCACTCCATTTTAGTGTGAACGACATTTATGAGCAACGGTGATTGTTTAATCTGCCTATAAAGGTTTTGTCGCTTTCCAGTTTGTTTCATAGCAAAGCTCCACAAATTTAATTTGGTGGGTCTCAAAATAACTTCATCTCCAGATATGACTCCCTACCCTTTGCAATAACTCACAGCTTGTAGGCCCTTAATCAGAGTTCCATGCTCTGTTCACTTACATGAATAGTCTGGTTCATTTAGTATACATAATCATTCATTATAACAATGAACTTTATCCATATAACACCTTTCAAAACACGGTTACAAAGTGCTTTACAATGAAGCAAACAAACCAGAATAACAACAAAAACAATAAGTTTGATGCAAATTAGAACAAAATGTCAAATAAAAACATCAACTAAAGTCCCTTTATAAAAGTGCATTTTTAAAAATTGACACAGAGTTTGCAGCCCTGATCTCCTCTGGTAGGTTAGTCCCCAGTCTCTGAGTCCTGACTGTAAAGGCTCTGTCACCTGTATGTATAAATCTGGAGTGAGAAACAATCCATTTAACCCATTTAAGGATCTCCGGAAGTGAGAAGGCACATATGACACTAACAGATCAGCTAAATAACGTGGGACACGCCCCCTCATTGGTTTATAAGTATCCAATAAAATCTTTAAATCAACTCTGTAAGGTGCCAGAATAGAAGGAAGCCAGAATAGGTGTGATGTGTGGGCGCTGCTGTTATACACCATCTTTTCATCCAGGGTGAAATAAAAGATATGACACAAGAGTACGGTACAGAACATCAGTGTCCTGTGATCTAAGCCATTTCTCACAGAATTATATTTCAGAAAATGTAGAATATTCAAAATTATTTGAAAGAGAAGTCTTAACCACAGTCTGAGGCACTAACAGAAAGAAAAAGAGAATGAAGACTTTGTGTTTAATTGGGATTAACACCTCATCAGTTTGAATAAATGTCATTATTTGAAATGATTAAAATAATACGTTGAAGTCTAAACTGCACAATGACCTCGGTAAGTTGTACGTTATATTTCCCAGTTGACTCATCTTGCGCCAAACAATCTGCAAGAGCCTCTGAGAACCACCTCAGGACCTCAGTGGTCGCCATGAATACTTGAATACTTAAGATTCATTTACAGACTGAGAGAGGGAAAAAAAACTTTGGAGAGCGATGTTTATGAAACCTTTCTGAATTATTGATTCTCATTTTAACTTGCAGAGATGAGGACAGGCGGTTTATCCCCCCACCCCATCTTAATACTGTAAGTCCTTGTGGCCAAAAACCTTCATGTGAATCTTCACAAAGGCTTCGCTATGAAAGCCATTTCGGACAGAGTATATCCTGAACTTGAACTCTAATCACATTGCTTTACTGAAGACAAGATGGAGCCAGTCTCAAATGAATGCATGTGGTCCCCAGAAAAACATCTTCTGGCAATTCCCTGTGCATACTCAATAAAATGAAGTTATTGATCAGATAATTGTATATAATCCCAACGGGAAGCTGAGCATTGGAATCAAAGGAGAAGCTATAATGCCAGCTGAGGAACGCAGGAAAACTTTACATTCTTCCAACTTAACCTCATCTGATTTACTAATTTTCAACTATTTTGCTCAGTTAGAACAAAACAGGCAGTCATGTCATGTCATAATGTATATAAATCATTATAAATATGAGGGTAGGTTTGCATGCGAAGGCCGAATCACATGTATGTTAAGTGAATAGGTTGTGTTGTGCTTCCCTGCCCCTCATCTGACCTCTAATGTGTCATTAACACTCACAGTAGCCACATACAGGACAAACAATGACATCCTGTTTCATATATCACACTGACTTTTTTTTATCATTAGTTATGAGTTGAGTTTCCTGCCTGCGTTAGTTTCCATCTTTTCTGGCTATATATGTCCCAATGTGCCATTCCTCCACCTCCACCTAGTGCAAATTATTGTTTTCTGTGTGTTCTGTGGAAATTATTTGTATATGGTGTATATAATTGTGTGCTTTCATTGATTTGATCAATGCTTTCACCCTGTATGTCTCACTATTTTTATTAAAGGCTGAACCCAAATGCAGAGCAGAGCCAGACAGGCAAATAATCCTGAGACAGGCAAAATAGGTACGAGTCACAGGGACAGGCAGGCAAACGAACTAACTAGACGGGTACAGAAATAAACTAGCTTCTAAACAGGAAGCACAAAAACAAACACTGACTTAAAAATACTTATTGGCCAGGAGCAACTCGTGTTCAAGCAAAAAAAAAAAAAAAAAAAAAATCACTCACAGTTTAATGAATGTCACACAACATGAGTTCTGCTCTGTTTTTAACTGATGCTAATTTCACCACATTTGTACTGTGAATGTAACACCAGTTATTGTCATCTGTTAAGTGTGGTCATACACATATTGAAGTGATTTGTCTCTAAATCCATCTCCAAATCTAGAATATGCACAGTGTGTCTCGTGCTTGACTTGCTAGTTCCAGGCTTCCTTTGAGTACTTCCATCTTATGCAGCTTTATACTTCTACATATACTACTACTCCACTACATCTGTCTGATCGTTATAGTTACTAGTTACTTTTGCTTACAATTTTCCATACAAGTGAAGTCTATGTATGGTTTATTTTTTTCTGCTGAACTGAAACATTAAGTGTACCTTTGTGGGCCGAGAACATATCCATATTTCTTACCCGAAATGAACAATAATAATAAAAAATCCTTTAGATATTATAGTAGTTATCACAGCACAGTGACTCTATGATTGTCTTATAGAATATGATGCATGCATTGTGGTGTATAAAGTAGTTAGTACAACAATTGTAGAATGGAACATACACATGTGCATCAGTAATATTAAATTATAAAAAAAAAAAAAGGGACAATTTATCTGCACAATTTTGCTGATGCAGGACCTTTGCTTGTAGTTGAGTATTTTCACAGTGTGGTATTAGTACTTTTATTTAAGTGAAGGATCTGAATACTTCTTCTTTTAAACCAATCAAATTATTTGATGCTTTCTGAAATAGACAATTAAATAAATACATTGCAAACAGCATAAACATTTCAAACATCCATTTAGGAGCCAAAAGAGGGAACTGGCAGCTTTATGAAAGACAAAATATCTCAGGGCAAAATCAGACTTACTTGCAATGCACAAGAGACAGCATCATTTCATGAGCAAACTGAACTAGTAGTGCAGAAGGAAGAGATCAGTCTCTATTGATTCTCTTTTATATTTAGGCACCGTAGCGTGCCATCCAGACGCTTCAGCTTAAACTACCATCTAAGGATGTAACCAGTGGCCTTCACAAGAGCTGGCCTCTCAGAGATTTCAGATAGCTGTCCCTGGATCAGGCCACTGAACTCGCTGGCTGTTATGACAGAGCTCCTCACTCTTCTTCTCTTTCTCACATTTAAGTAATTTAAAACATGCTGTGCAAAACTGAATGAAGCAAGGTCATCTTTGTACAGTGCACTTTAATGGAGCTTATGTTTAGTAAAAAATAAAAATAAAAATCGTTAATGCTTTTCTTTATGTTTCTCTGAAGGATTATTTTTTCACTTTCAAGGCTATCCTGAGTATTTTATTACAGCAGACCTGAGGACAAGTAACTCATTTCTGTGTGGTTAAATGTTAATTGATTTACCAATGTCATGTTTTGGTTCATAAGATGCACTAATTTAGTTATAGCACCTATTAACATCCCCAAATCATTTACTTTTCACAGACTGTGAGCTCACAGTTGAGTCTAAATGGACATAAAAAGGACATTTGGACACATACTATGCATACTACTATAACTGTAAATTTTTGCAGAGAAGGAGTAGGAATATATACACGTATTCCTCCTACTCTTTTTTTTGGTAGAACACAGTCATATTTCAGGGCAAAATCTTTATCTGTGTGACATTTTTAAGGGAATTTACACAGGATAAAGTAGAATGACAATAATAAAATGATGAAGTGATATATGATGTGTGAGAGGAAGAGATTAGAGGAAGAAAACTCCTGTTTGTTTCCATTTGATGTCTTTGGGTGGAATAAATTATTGCGATACAGTGACCTCTAGGGGGAATTTTGTTTATAAAACATTACAAGGATTAAAAAGTTAATTAATCTAAATGATAATTAACAAACAAACTAAAGAGCAACAGAAATGATCATGCAGCGATAATGCCCCATGGCTATGCCATACACATTTTGTTCCATAGTTTGTCAAACACAAACATGCCCTCTCAATGAGACTTTATTTACACTGCACACAACTGTCGGCCGATAGTGGAATTAGTTATCATTTTGATTAACTAACTCCTGATGGTTAGATTTGTTTAATTTAAAACATAATGCACAAAAAGTACAGAGGTTATATTTGGGATAAGGCTCTGACCTCATCATCCGCCCTGGGAACCTTGTACTGGTTCCTCAAAGAACCATGTGTTATCAATTTCTTCCCAGACATTAGTGGAAATAGTATTTGCAACGAGGTTCATTAAAGGTGCAACATATAATAATTTGAATTTAAATGTTTAATATGAATACAACATGGTGTAAATTACTTTTAAAAAGACATTCAGTAAAGTTATTTATTACTTTTTTATCACATTACTAATTGCTCTCTCTATAATTATGAAAATAATAAAATAATTTCTACACACAGTTATTAGGTTATTATAAGTTATTTTAAGTTAGTCTATAGGTAAGGCATAGAGCAGCCATTGGTCAGAGCCATACATACTTCAGGTTCACAATAAGGCTGTTTAACTGTGTTCAAAATGTCTCTTTGTTGTTTTTTTATCATAACCAGGGAAAAAAGAAGGTTATTAAATATAAAAAGGTTCTTCAAAATACCAAAAGTGCTGCAATTTCGACTTAAAGTTTCCCAAATAACCTTTATAACCCTAAAACAAAGGGTTCTTCTGGATGAAAAGGTTTTCCAGAGCTCTTAAAGGAACCAGTTTTTCTTGCAGTGTATATTTAAATCAGCACAGCTGTCACTGGGGAGTCATAGTATTAATGATTATACTATGATTTATGACAGCGATTCTGTCTTTCTAAAGAGCATTCAGGGTGGGATACAAAAAAAAATGAGATGAATGACAGCAGCCTGCGTGCATTGATTGTGGTCTTCAGTAATAAAGATACACTAAGGGTAAAATGTATTGATTGTTTGTTTGGCTGGATGTCAGATATTTCTATTAATGTACCTTCATCTTTGTTTTTTACATTGACCACAGCAAATGAAAATCAGATGCTGCAACTTATGCACATATGTGATTTATATATTTGCTGTTTGAATCATATTTCCTCTCCTTTAAATGTCTTCAAAGATGCTCAATAAGGGGAAAAAACGATGAATAACAAGTTTTAATTTAATAAAATTCAGCTTGAGCTGCCGGAAAATCCCCCAAACTAACTACCCTCTGCAGCAATATTGGATCATCCACACACTGCAGCCTCACATTAGCCACACCCCTTCTCATGTTGCAGCAAAACACTCCACAGCGTTTTTCTCTCTTATTTTCCCAGCATACACCTGGAGGAGTACAGTGACGAACACACATACGAATGGGCAGTTGGACTCTGTTGTAAGAACCGATTCTTTTGAATCTGTTCAGTGGGATGCAGATCTTTATTTGTTAATTTAACTCCAGTTGGCTTATAGGTCATGTAAGCAACAGAAAGGATAACTGTTAAAGAATAAAATTATTTTATATTAATAAAAATATGTTTTAGTTTAGATTATATCTGATTATGATTTTGAAAGACTGATGAAAATTATTTGATTTTATTCTGAAGGTAGTATTATGGCAAGCCAAAGGAAATGAACGAATGGAAGTGAGTAAATATCAGAATATTTTATTAAATAAATTAATATATAAAATATATATAAATTAATTGATAAGTATCAAAAGATTATTGTTTACATGTAGCCCTTATTAAGGTAGCAAAGAAAAAGCTTCATTCATCCGTCACAACAGCTATATTTAAATATAAAACTTATAATTAATTACAATTATAATTAGACATATGTCGTCTGACAAAACCCTTTATAAACTCCTGTAATTTTAGATGTAGCCTAAAATAGCAATATGTATGCACATAAATTCAGAATAAAAAGGTACAGCTCGTAACTTTCTACATATATATATATATGAAAGTAGCATGCTGACCTAACTAAAATAACTATTATGCTGACTTTCATGTGGATCTCGACTGAACGGATCGTTTACGGACTGCCCATCAGCAGATGACAACAACAAAACAGACAGAGCTACTGAGAGGGTGTTAGCGTAGTTAGCGTTAGCTACCTGAGATAAACAACTGGTGGTTTTGTCCGTGTGTCACACCATCTCGACCGGAGTTTGCCAAATTAGAAATTTATGTGACAGCGATGTGGTTGATCTGTACAAGTAACCATGGTTGTCAGTTATTTTAATCTAGTTTAGTCTAGCTAACGTTAGGCTCGCTAAGCTAGCTCTATGTATGCCAAGCTAAAACAGGTTAGCTAGCTAGCTCAGTTGCTAGCCTGTGAGCTAGCCAACTCGCCTAGGTGAGGTGGAGACCAAGAGCAGGGAGATGCGAGCAAAGTGAGGTAAGACCAACGAAATCATTCATTTAATTAATTCACTGTGGCTTAACATCCTTACACCAGTATAAATCTAAACAGCTGGCGTTGGCTATTTTGTCAGATCTTATTACATTTGTCAAATTCATCGACGTTAGACGGCGCTATCCTGCGCTAGCCTGACAACTGTGTTAGCTGATAGCCAGTTAGCGCAGTCAGCGGGTTATTATTGACCAGCTAGCTCGCTTGCTAGCAGTTGCTGGTGGCCCCCTTCTTTTGGCACTGTACCCAAGATTAACCGGAGGCCTCGAGATGAATATCAGCGGCCAAGTGTCAGTGTTGTCAGTCCCTAAGGACGGCAAACATAAGCAGTCATACTCGGTTATGATGGTAAGAGGCCCGCAGACAGTTATTAACGGCAATTAGCACAGTCTGTGATAGCAAGTTAGCTGGTGAGGTGTTTTCATGTTGTCACGCTAACAACAGTTAACAGTTGGTGGTTAGTTAACTGTAGTTTGTAACGTCTCTAACTTGGTGTTTGTGTCAGTGCAGACTTCTGGCTCGCCTCTCTCCAGATAAACGTCAACAAGCGTGAACTCTCTCCTCCTTCTTCTTTTTCTCCAGGCTGTTTTAAAAGTTTGTCTTTGTCTTACATTAGACCAACATATTGGATGGCTGCTTACATGTGAAGCACCTGACAGTAGCTAGTGACTCAGCTAATAAGCTGGTCATTCAGTCAGTAGTAGTAGTAGTAGTAGTAGTAGTAGTAGTAATAGTACTAGGAGAAGAAGTTGCTTTTACAAGTTTATGTGGAAGACAAAGACATGTTTTGTTGAACTTTTATGTAAATAATCTAAAGACACACACTGTAATTGCACATAATTATACTTTATGTATTAATCAAGCGGCTTCATGGCATTGTGGTTTGAGTAGCGTCACCTCTCACTTGTTTAACAATAAAAATACTTTATAAACTGACATTATTGGATGTCTTATGTTCATATTTATGTTTTTTCCCTCCACAGTGTGGCCTTGAATGACTAAATGAGCAAGACAGGCAAGCGCGAAGAACTCTGGGAGATTCAACATGAAGTTGTATGTGTTCCAGGTCAACAATGGCAGCACATTGACATTTGACACTGACCTTGCTGTCCAAACGTAAGAAGCTAGTATTTTGCCTATTTCAGTCAGAGATATTTGCCAGCGCATCTCGGCTGTTGTGAGCTAAATAAAGTCTCCCTCTGTCTTAGTGTTCTGGAGCTTAAACATGCCATCCAAGCCAAATACAAGATTGCAACTCAACATCAAGTCCTCGTCGTCAATGGAGGGGAATGTATGGCTGCAGAGCGGCGTGTCTGCAGCTACAGTGCTGGCACTGTGAGTTCATACAGTTTTTTTTGTGTCTTAGAGGCTGCTCACAAGATGTTCTGATTACTAACGTCCTGCCGTTGATCTTTAGGAAACCAACCCCATATTCCTGTTCAACAAAGAGATGATCCTGTGTGACCGGGATCCAACAATCCCCAAAACCACCTTCTCGATCGAGAGTGAGATTCAGGTTAAGGTGGAGGAGTCTCTACTAATGCCAGCCGTCTTTCACACTGTTGCCTCACGAACACAACTTGCTCTGGTAGTTATCTTTTTGTTTTTAAGAGTTGACTTTTTTTGCAGCACCTGTGACATTGCTTTGAAAAGTTTGCCTGTCATTGTACACAACCTTTTATGAGATTAACACATTTTTAAATGATTTAAATCTCTTTATGTATAATATAAAATCATAGTGACTAATCTATTAAATATGTAATTTTCCTAAGTTGCTCTGACATTGTTATTTTTTTCCTCCTCCTCCAGGAAATGTTTGAAGTTGCCAATAAACTTAGCTCTTTCTGTGAACGTTTGGTTCATGATGAACACCTTCAACACCAAGGCTGGGCTGCTATTATGGCTAATCTGGATGACTGCACTCTGTCTTATCAGAAGTTGCTCATGAAATTTGACACTGCATATGTAAATTATCAACGTGACCTGGAAGAAATTAAGGCGAAACTCTCAAAGTAAGTGCAGAGAACACAGAGAAAGTGATATTTTGATACTTTTTTTGTGCCAAAGTATTAAAGTATTATTGATGTCTTGGTTACAGGTTAGGGACAGCAGTTTCTGTGATGGCCAGGATACCTCTGCTGGAGTGTTTGACCAGACACAGTTACAGAGAGAGCATGGAGAAGTCCAGCTCGACCCCAGAAAAGGATTCAGATGAGACTGAAGAAGAGAAGTCCACTGACTCTGTGCTCTGCACCGCCGGTGCGCAGAGGCCTTCTAAGTTATCGGCATCCTTCTCTGCTTCGGGGACAGCCACACATGAACCAGCTGGAGACCAGGAAACAAATGAAATGACTGACAGCGGTGGACTCAGAGCTGCGCTTTTGGATGACGACACTCCTGAGTTTGCCAACCCGTCCTGCTTCAACGTCACGCTGTTAGACTGGATTAACGTGCAAGACAGACCCAACGATGTGGAATCGGTTGTGAGGAAATGTTTTGACTCCATCAATAGGGTGAGTCACCGATGTATGAATAAACATGTCTGTAATGCTGGAAAAATGTTGCCACAAAGTGTTGTGGAAAAAAATATTTAATGAAATGTTTCTTTCAGCTTGACCCTCGGATCATTCAGCCCTTCTTGACGGATTGTCGCGACACTATTGTCAAGCTAGATAATCAAAACATGAAGGCCATCAAGGGGCTGGAGGACAGGTTGTACGCTCTAGACCAAATGATTGCAAGCTGTAAGAAGTTGGTGAACGAACAGAAAGAACTTGCTCAGGTATGTGGTGTAGTAAGAGACAAACACTATCAAATTACACTCGCTTCTGTTTTTTTTGTTTTTTTATGATTTGTGCTTACATGTTATCTCTCGCAGGGATTTTTGGCCAATCAGAAGCGGGCTGAAAACCTGAAGGATACATCTGTTCTGCCTGACTTGTGTCTGAGTCACACCAACCAGCTGATGATCATGCTGAACAACCACAGGAAGCTGCTGGACATCAAAAAGAAGTGCACCACTGCCAAACAAGAACTCGCAAACAACCTTCAAGTCCGACTGAAGTAAAAACACTTTGTCCCAAATATTTAATGCTTCATAACTCACTACTTTCTGTACATTTTTCTTGAATTTACACTTACTGGTTTTAAAAAAAATATCAAATTCAAGCGAGTTACATTTGCAACTTTAACGCTGCTCATAATTTTGCATTAGATGGTGCTGCTACGTGATGCTCCACGCAGACCAGGATGGAGAGAAGCTTCAGGCTCTACTCAGACTCCTGACAGAGCTAATGGAAAGAGTGAGGGTGGTGGAGGCCCTCAGTACCGTGCCCCAGATGTACTGCTTGGCAGTGGTGGAAGTCGTCAGGAGAAAAATGTTTATGCGCCACTACAGAGAGGTCAGTGCTAAAATCCAATTATTGGACATTAATTACGTGTTCAGACGCAGTGATACAAAGAGAGATGAGCTCGCTTTCCTCATGAAATGTGGAGCTTTTGGGCGTGTTTAGCGCAGAGCACACAATTCACATACTCGGCACTAATTGGGCAGTTGTTCTCTGATTTGCCACGATTATGTTGTTTACTGGTGCTTGACAATTAAGTCCATTTTAAGCTTTTTTTTTTTTTTTTTTTTGAGTTTGTTTGTTTTCTGTTTTGGAGGAAATACTTGGCTTTTCATTGGCGTTGCGGTCCTGTATATTTGCTGGAACTAATCTTGATGCCCTTTCATGTGGGACATCCTATTCCACATGCTCATGAAAGACCACAATGTGGTTTGGAAGTTGTGTGATTGGTGGCCTCTCCCATCGCATTAGCATAAGGCCAAAACTTTTATCAGCTCTGTAAATCTTTCCAAGAGCCCCTGCGTACATTTTCCGCTTCAGCGGCTCTCTTCTGTCTTTGTATTGCGATATCTAAATGTGAGTAAGAGTGGGAGTTGATTTTTATCATGTCTATCTGCTTTTATTGAGCTGATTTTATTTTTCCGTTGTTGTATTTCCGTGTGCACCTTCTTTTTTTTTTTTGCTTTTGCGTTCTACTTTTCTAGGTCTAATCTTATCTTACACCAACCTGACTTCTTTGTTTTGTGTCATCAGGATAATCCGACATTGACTGTGCAGTGAGCGTGAATGAAACAAACCATTTTGACATTTAAAATCTTTCAAAACCACTTTTGTAGCTGCAACATTAAAAAAACATGCGTAGGAATGTCCTGAAAGTGCACATTGTCAGAAACACAATTATCACTTTGTTGTTGTACAATCTTTACTATTATTCTTTTCAGTGGGCGTACGCACTTGTGAAGGATGGAAAACTACTGTACGAGGCGGAGAAGTTCAAAAGGGAATCCTTTGGGAAACTCTTTAGTAAGTGTTTTTTTGTCTAAGCTGATGACATTTGAGTTGTCACCGTTGAGCAATGTGCTTTTGAAACAACAACAAACCGAGATCAGAGTTTTGATCTGTTTGCTTATTTCCTTTCAGGGAAGTCTTTCCTCAGAAATCGTTTGTTTAGAGGACTCGATTCATGGCCTCCAACATCATTTTGTGTAAGTTAGAATTAAAGCCCATTTTGACAAAGTTGGCATTATCGTGTGTATTATCATTATTTCCACTGTATTTTAAGGCGTCTCCTCTTTTGCTCTGTTAAATTATTGTTTGTAGACTCGAAAGCCCAGAAGGTTTGACGATGAACTTCCGGACATCTCAGTGGAGGATCTTCAGTACTTGAAATCTTGTTGTCCTCTCGAGGTGCAGCCTTTCCTTATGTAAGTCACTGTCCTCAGTTAGAGAAGTCAACACTGCCAGAACAACTTGTGAGACTTGTGTTTTTTTAAATGCCTCACAAGTATTATTATTAATGATAATATTGATGGTAATAATGATAAAAAAGCAAGAGATAACAATAATCCCAGTTGAGGTTTTGATGAATGTAAATCCTAATCTAACTTTGAAACCTTTATTAGACATTTCTAATAAAGGTGCTAGCACTAAAATTTAGTGAGATCATAGTCTCGGTATGTCTGGTGAGTAAAGGCTGTGCTACAGGATACTGTAAATGAGATACATATGATATACAGGCTGTTTTTAAGTTGATGTTAAAGCTCTAAATTACCTAATATTTATAAAATAGTACTGATTACTTTAGAGCCTGATCCTGTCAAGTGGAAATTGGCCTGACACCCAGCCGTTGTAGCTCTATGTTGTAGATGAATTTTATTCCTAATGTGTTTTTTTTTTTCTGCAGGGTTCCCACAATGTGTGACTTCGAGCCCTTAAATCGCCACGTAGAGACGCTTCACCAGCTGGTCCAAGCTGCACAGAGTGTGGATGAGATGTCTCAAACTATTACTGACCTGCTGAGTGAACAAAGGGTAATGAATGCTTCACTATTTGTGGCATTTAATAAGTAGAATTATAGATATGGTGCTTACTGTTCTTACACAGGGCATGATTTTGGTCTTCTCATTTATTTATGTAGTAACTATTTCCCCCTCTCTCCTTTCATCTGTTCTATGTGTGCAGGCGTCCTATAGTCGGAGCACTCACAGATCAACTGTATTTACCCCACAGTCCGAAAGCATACCAGGGACCACAACACCGATGTCCTCCAAAACCCCATCCTCTCTTAACCTTCAGGGACCCAGCTGCCAGCCTCTACATGTTCCCGTCCCAGCTCCTCTAGAGGACTTATCCCCAGACAGCATAGATGCACAGACGTTTGACTTTGAAACCATCGGCCATCCGAACATGGATCCAGTCCTGCAGCAGGGATCCCTTGACTTGGACTCTTTAGCAGAGAGCCCCGAATCCGACTTCATGTCTGCTGTTAACGAATTTGTGATTGAAGAGAATTTGACCTCTCCAAACCCCATCAGTGACCCTACCAGTCCTGAAATGATGGTGGAGTCACTGTACTCTTCAGTCATCAACGCCATTGACAACAAGCGAATGCAAGATACCACAACACTAGAGAGGGAGAACTCAAGGATCACCGTCCTCAAACAAGTTATTGACAAGTACCAATTAGCTGCAGAGGAGTCTCATTCCAACTTAAAGAGTGTAAAGGAAGACCTCTATCACTTAAGAGGCATGGTGTTAAAAGAACAACATGACTTTGGCTTTGTCTTACGGAGTGTGGCCACAGAGGTGCGCGACATTGTGGACAATATCTGCCAGACCCGCGACCTGGAACAGAAGGAGCAGCATCAAAGTGAGCTTCTCTCGCTTCGACAAGAGCTTGAGAAGCAAATTCAGACACTAACGGAGGAAAACCAAGTTAACCAGAATATTGTCCGGGATGTCCAACGTGCAATGCTGGAGCTGGAGGGGCTTATGGAGCGCAAAGAGAAAGAGCTTACTCAGCTCGAGAATGAGAAAGAGAGGTGGGCTGAGACAGAGAGTAACCAGATGGATAGGATCCGAAACCTGGAGCAGATGATCAGTGAACAAGCTGAGGAGATCAAGACACTCTCGGATTCAAGAGATTCTCTGACCAGCCAGCTTCAGAATCTGCACTTTGAGATTGAACGTAGCCAGCAGAAGATTCGGCAGGAGCTGGAAGCTGCTGAGCAGTCCCACTTAAAGGAGCTGGAGGACAGAATGAAGCAGGAACACGAGGCAGAACTGGAGACTCTTACCCAAGAGAACCAGAAAGCTCTGGAACAACTGGTTGTGGAAAATAGTGCAAAGTTAAGCGAGGCAGCTGATGACCATGCCACTGCACTTAGAGAGAAGGACAACCAAATGAAGGACTTGGAGGCTCGTAGTACCGAGCTTGCAGAACTCCGTTGCAAACTGGAGGTGGAGCTAGCCCTCAAAGAGTCAGAGACCGAGGAGGTGAGGCTCTTATTTGAGGAGGCCAAGGTTCAGCAGGCAGAGGCTGTGAAGTCCCAGGTTGAGGCTGAGACCAAAGTCCTTAGCGAAGAGCTGGCAGTTATCAAGAAACAGCTTCAGGTAAAAAATGAGGAGTATGAAGTGGATCTAGCGGAGCTGAGGACTCTCATGAGGATTGAGAAGGATCACTGCATCTCAGAGCTGGTGGACAGGCACGAGGAGGAGACTATTTTGTTGCGCAACGAGCTCTCCTCTCTGCAGCACCAAGCCCAGGATGCTGAGAAGAACCACGCTGACCTGCAACAGAAACTTAAGCTGGAAGTGGACCAGCAAGTGGCTGCTCTGAATGAAGAAAAAGAAAAGCAGTTGAGGATTTTTCAAGAACTGGAGCAGGAGTTGAGGACTGTTATCAGCAATTTGCAGGCAGAAAATGACCTGCTCTCCAAAAAACTAGAGCAGGACAGACAAGCGGTCGAGAAAGATTTAGAGAAAGAAGACGCCTCTAATGTTGCATCACCAGATGCCTTTAAAGAGTTACAGCAGCAGAAGGAGGAGATGGAGAAGAGACTGTTAGACAGAATTAAACAACTCGAGAGCGAGCTTCATGAGAGACAATCCTCAAAAAGGTAAGTGTTAGAACATTTTAATCTGCTTACATCCAAAAGTTACACTTATCTAGGTCCATATTACATCACTTCTTTGCCTTAATTATGTATTTTTGTCTCTCTTAGTGATGAAAGGTCGCTGCTTCATGCTGAGGAGTGCGCAGAAGCCGGAGCACCTCTGTCTCTGGACTCTGCGCTACAAGAGCGGCTGCAGCAGGAGAGGGCCTCCCTGCAGTCCCAGCTGGAGCTCCTGGAGAAGAAGAAGAACGAGGAGATACAGAACGTCAAGACATCACTGATCGCAGAGCAGCAGGTTTGTGTTTGGGCTGTAAACGGGCGGGGAAAGTACGGCATCTTTGACAAAGCTTTATTTAAGTTTCTTGTAAGACAATGTACTGTAGATCGTTGCCATAACTGATGACATATCACACATAATATACAACTATGCATCAATATCCACTTAGCTCTTAGGGTACTATTAATTGTCTTTCCCAAAATGACTATAACATTTAACCAACACGTGTCTAAGGGCTGGCCGTGGCGCAGCAGTCCAGGCCGTCACTCGGATCAGTCAAACCCTCCACAGTCAGCCTGAAATATCACTGAAACTGAGACTTTCCAGGTGGATTCGTGTATCAAACTCTGATGCTCTACCTCCACACCGCCTGTGAATGTGCCCTAACCTTCATGAAAGTAGCATGTGTTGCGGCTGTTGTACTAGCCTGCTTTAGTTTCAGCAAGGTGTACCGAATAAACTGACAACTGAGCGTACGTAGTGCAGTATGAATGCTCTCTTAATTACATTTAAGCAGCGTCTAGTCAACTTTAAACAGAGTAACGATTTGCTTTGTAATGCGATCCAATATAGCAGTGCCCACTTTGTGAAGCCTTTTTAATTTTTAATAGTTATCGACAGTGTCACTCTCAGACAGTTGCATTCAGTTTCAAGTTAAGCCTCACATCAACAGATCCGTCTCAGATTTATCTGTCCGGCACATTCATTTTTTTTCTTATCTCGGTCCGTTGGATCACTTTACACCAAGAAATACCCAAAGGGCAGCAACGTTTCACAAATTGCTCTCTTGCTGCAGATTGCAGAGATTTCTGTGAATCTCTGGAGATACTGGACGCGCCCCCCCCCCCCCCCTCTGTTGCACCACCCTTCATAGTTTAAGCTGATAAGAATTTTGTTATGCGCAAAATCAGATGTAATTATGTGGGCTTAAATGTTATTTCAAATAACAGAAAGTACAGCTTAATTATATTTAATTTTTGTTTTTTTTGTTACTGGGTGTGATAAAGAGATCAGATATGGAACAAATCAAACAAACAACTGTAACTCCCATGGGTGCGAGCTGATCTGCACGGTTAGAACTTCAGATCATTTGTGCTTCGGTTTAAATTCTCTGTTGTGACTGAAATGGATGTTGAGCTTGCTAAAACTCCAAATTGTTATTTTTTGTGTGTGTCTCTAGACTAATTTCAACACTGTTCTAACTCGCGAGAAGCTGAAGAAGGAGCAGATCATCAACGAGCTCACAGAGAAGTTGCGGAAAGTTACCCTGCAGCAAGAGAAAGACAAAGGTGAGTGTTGTAAACACTGAGCTTTCTTCAACCATAAGCTGGTAATGTAATGTTAATGTTATACCTAATAATAAATCACAATAAAGTATTTTTTTCTCTACTTGTTTCTTATTTACCTTAATTTATTGCAGGTCTGATAGAGACTCTCTCTGAGGACCGAGCTAGTGTCATGCAGGAGAAGAAACACTTGGAAGAAGAGCTCAACCGCCTGCGCAGCACTGCACTGGTCTCCTCTGCCTTCTTCACTCCTAACCCCTCAGCTCAGGAGCTCCCAGAGGCTGGAGCAGCAGCAGCAGCAGCAGCAGCAGTTAGAGCTCTGCCTCTTGCTGGGGCTTGCTCTTCTGAATCCATGGCTGATACTGACAGACTGGCCTCTGTAGCAGCCATGCGAGATGACGAACAAGTCGATTCAGCAGTGGATGCCAGCATGGTGACAGTCCAGTAAGCATCCTCTCTGGAATAAACGTGTTTGTGTTGATAGTTTGAGATATGTTTTGTGTGCTGATATAGTTTCATGTTTACATGCACACAAGAAACAAGGTTACAGGGAAGGAATCGGGTGAAGCCAACACATTTACATGCATTACTTAACCAGATTATGGTCTGTGTCAGTGTATGGGTTCTTTTTTTATGTGTAGATTAAACTTTTAATACTCCATGTTGGGGAAAAGTGCCGCTGCAGCAGTTAATAAAACAAAAGAACACCAAACGAAGGAATAGACAACAATTAATTTAATTTGTCATAACGATTACAGAGAATTAAAATCAGCTTTTAATGAGATTTTCTTCTATGATTTATCATAAAAGTACACCTTATTTTTTAACCAAGACTGACACTTGATACTCTCTCTGTTGAATAATATGTGACGCTAAAGCCAAAAGGGATTTTCCCAAATCCCTGACAGGACAGTCTGTACATACATGTCTGAATTTTATTAATAATACACTGATCAGCAAACTGAGGTACTCAGATTCAGGTTTCAGTTGATCTTAAAATTTAAATACTTGAATGCAAATATACCATTTTGATCTTTTAATTTCTTTTATTCTTACTGCGACAGTGCTGTTTGTCGAGTACACGTTCTCCCCGCAACATCCGTTACATGGTGTGTACAAAAAAATCAGATCTCTTCAGCAGTGACGGAGCTCGTGTTTCTTGTTTACATGACATTAAAGAGATCAGGTTACTGGAGAAACACGACAATAAACGGGTCACTGTTATGGACTCAAACTTATAGTATTTGAATCCATAACATAACAACCGCGTGTCTCTTCTGTACAATGAAAAGGTTAATGTCACTCAAATGCAGCAGTTTCACCGTCAGTGCAGTGTAGTTTTCTCGTCATACTACGCTGCCAGTCTCTAATCTGTGATTTTGATCAACAGTGAAAACTGATTTGAAAAGATTACGATACACATACTTTGTTCAATAAAATGTTAAGAATATATTTTCTGCATCATGATATGATTGCTCTTTTAAGAATAGAGGCAGCAAAGATCAAACAGCTACAACTACATTTTTAATGTTATCCGTCAACGCATTATCTTAATATTCTTCTTTATAAAGTATACGCAGCAGACTTACAGCAGACCTCAGAGAGGCTGCATTCGTACACAGTCACTGACAGAAAGAGGTGTTTGCATCCTTGAAGAAGGATTTCAAAAGACCGATGTGTAAAATAAAAAATGGATGGACAGGACAGTGGAACAAAGGCAGGCTAAGATCAGACAGTGTAAGTTTTTCATTTATTACTACTAAGATTAAAAACTGTTAAGTTGTAACAAGACTGAAGATGTTTTATCGTTTCTACATAACACATAGATCTTTGCTGACATTTTTCTGAGGACGTTCATCAATAATCTGATGTTTTGTCTCTAGTGATAACATCCTGATGTCAGAGGAGAAACAGCGGATACTCTTACTCGAGAGGGTAAATAGACACTCTGTATCCATCACGTTGCATGTGAGAGCATGTGACACTATGTTTCTGGATATTTCTGTGTTTTAATCAATTTAAATATTTGTTTCAGACTTTACACATGAAGGAAGAAGAAAACAAGCGCCTCAGTCAAAGACTGGTCAGTTATTTATTATCTCTGCGGGCTATGTAACACCTGCTCCACTAGGTGGCAGTAGCATCAAAGAGTAAAATCCTGACCCAGGAGGCCAAAGAGCTCTGAAGGAAAAATATTTTTGTGTGTGTATAGAGGGGATGAATATTAGTAAAATTGTATGCTCAAAACAAAAAAAATATGTGTTCTGATATAAAATCTATGCGTTTGTGGTTTGAAAAATTAAATTAACCAGCCGAATGATTCACAAAATAAGATAAAACAGAAATTATATTAGGGTATAATCGTGTAAATAAAAGGTGAAGGTGCTAATTATGACTACAAAGCCTATTTCTTGAAAATGCCCGATAAGACAAATGTTAGAAGTCGTCTGTATCCAGTGTTGTTAACCCTTCAGCATGAACGTGTGTAACGTTGTCCTAATCCTTTTCTTTGTAGATGTCTCAAAGCATGTCGTCTGTGTCATCACGGCATTCAGACAAAATCGCCATCAGAGAGTAAGTGGGGGAAAAAAAATAACACATGAGCTTAACGTGCGCTCAGATGTGATTTTTAGCTTCTTTTTTTTGTCTCTAGCTAAAACTCTGACCACCATTACATACAGTGTAATTATACACATTGAGTAATTACCGTTAATGTTTTTTTTTGTTGTTGTTGTAAGCAGTTTGCAGAACTCTGTGTGTGTGTCATCCATTTATCTTTCTGTCCTTCTTTTTATGTTTCAGTTTCCAGGTAGGCGATTTGGTCCTAATCATCCTGGATGAAAGGCATGACAACTATGTGCTGTTCACAGTTGGTCCCACCCTCTACTTCCTCCACTCAGAGTCTCTCACTGCACTGGACCTCAAACCAGGTCAGCTTCCAGCTCAGACCTTTTTAATTTTTACGCATAAAATAAATGTACGTCAGTGAAGGCTGTTTACGAAATGGATTTAGAACAATGACACTGTATAATGTATGTACATGTGGGTGTTTGGTGCTTTATTTTCACTGTAATTTGCTTTATGCTACACATGAGCGTTTATCTGTGGTTTGCTGAGCGTTCAGCGGGTATCTGTGTAACACGTCCATTTGTTTTGCTGTCTAGCATCAGGGACCTCAAGACGGCCGTGGGTACTTGGAAAGGTGATGGAGAAGGAATATTGTCAGGCAAAAAAGGTACTAAATTCACCAATCAGTGTTTTTATTGAATATATAACAACTTATGTATATTCTGACATAAATGAAGTGTGAAGTGTTTATTTTTAGTGACGATTTCCACACTGAGTATGGATTAATTTTTTTTTTGACGTGTCTTCATCCATGTCAGCGATGCTGTTACGTTTGTGTACGCACGGTTTGAACCTTCTTTCTGTCTCACAAAGCGTTCTTCTTTTTCTTTTTTTTTTTCCAGGCCCAGAACAGATTCAAGGTTCCCTTAGGAACCAAGTTCTACAGAGTGAAAGCTGTTCCATGGAACAGAAAAGTATAATAGCCAAGTAATGAGCTAAAATGTATATTTATATTGCTTAATTTTTGAACAGAAACTTCACATCATAATTCATAACTTGAAAATCGAAAGACCTTAAACATGGAAAGAATTAAGATCGTCATCATGCTACTTTTCGAGTTTTTCAGTTCAAAGTCCCACCTGCTACCACTTTTTTTTGTTTTCTTTTAAACCCAGATTTGTTATTGTGGACCAAATGCTATTAACTTTATTAGGGCATGGCCCTATACACTGTGGCATTACGCCATCTGACCTGTGTGTAAAATTGAGCAAAATTTGGATGTTAAATATTAGTTCTCATTATCAGCATTTGTCCTTTTGTGGAAAATACTGTGTCATTATCAACATAATTAAATAAAAAAAAATATACATTTATTATAAATGTTTATGGAGGAATGTTCATGGCATGCATATTGATATATTTTCTTTGATTTTACTTATCCAGATAAATGTTGTAGTTGGAAATGTAGTTAATGCTGTTTGTTACTCACAAAGCAGTGTGGCCCTCTGTCAATACTGAAATGTACATTTATGGCTGACTGATGGAAACAGTCGTCTTTGCAATCCTTGAAATGCACTTTCAAAAAACAATGCTTTTGTTGATTTGAAAAGGGAAGTTTAATTGAGCTGTCAGAACTAAGTAAATATATCAGCACAAACTTCTCACTATCATAGATTATTGATATGTAGAAAGGAATACTTTGTGACTGTGTTTCATTATCAGAAGAAGACATTGTACATTACCCATCAAATCACACATGTAACAATAAATGACTGTATTGTAAAAGATAGAGTTTTGAAACAATAAAGGATTGATCCCGAGCATATTCTGCTGTTTTTATTGTTGTTCTATATTCGGAGATTATATGTGAAAGATGAGAACATGATGCTATTGCACTCGTTCATGAGGGGGTTCAAAGTTTTCCTGGTTCATGGACAAAAACTCGGTAGACAATTGCTTATTTCCACCAAGGATCAGTCGCCTGATTATAGTTTATTATTAAATAAAATAAAATAAAAAAAACATTTAGAACACACGGTAAAGCTTTTTTATGATGCTTTTATAATTTTTCTGAGGGATTCAACGAGGAATAGCACAGTATAGTTTATCCATTTGATTTAGCATTTTTGCTTTTGTGGAAACATTAATGTTGGCACGCTGCTGCAGGAAACAGACTTCAAAAAGGCTTCAAATCGGGGCCCAAGAACGATGCGGCCCTCATGGAGAAGGAAGCCCACCAACATCACTTTCCCAGTTCACAGCGGGGAGCATAGCAGCTCTCTGCCGAGCACTCTCTACCATGTGGGTCTAGGGGTGTTTTAACAATGTTTAGCTCTATTTTCTCCATTTAGCATAAGCCTGTTGTCACATTTGGATGGCTCCTTCATAAATTGATGGTGTGATTCCTACAATTTCGGGACAGGCCTGAATGACAAAATATGCAACACAACATTCGATACCGAGGTGGCTGGCAAGCACCAACCATGTGCACTGGACAGGCTCTTAGTGTAAATGTTTACAACCCCCCACTGAGCTCAGTGCTGCTGGGAGTCACTCTCATCAGGCTGAATGGGATTTAACATTGCCATGTGTAGTCTGTAGCTAGTTCCTCCATTAAAACTGCTTTTGACTTGCTGTCAAACTTCTTTCAGTGACACTCTATAACTACTTATCTCCAGTACTGTATCACACAATTTGATGCTGTTAAGCTGCATGCGTAGCAACTTACAATGTGGTGTGAATCTCTGTATTCCTTTTGTAATGTTTTAACATCTATGATTAATTAAACAGAAAAAAGCAACAGCAGTACTATTATATAGAAAACACTACAGGTTACAAGGGCTTTCTGTAATATAAATAATTGAGTATAATTGAGTATATTTCCGAAATAAGACAAAAAAAATACACGTACAAACTCATAATAGTAAGCCACAATAATTCATAAACACAGACAGACATAAAGTCACAGACACACACATAAAAACATATAACTTAAATTTTAAAAAGCCTTTTGGTGAAAATACAAGAGGCAATTTATGATAAATAACTGTTCAAATGGACAAGATAATAACAAGTTGACCTCTCGTTGATTGTACTGAGCGACTTTAAAATAAACAATATATTTACTTATTATTTATTTATAGAGCCTCTTACCATCTCCTGACTTCACTAACAATATATCTTACACACGTACACAAATAAATACAAATTAATTTATTTTATCACTATCATAAAGTTCAAAAGTAAACTGAACTTTTCTTTCTTTCTTTTTTTTTTTTTTTACATACCAAAGCATAAAATTAATCACTTCAATAATTGTAGGAGGACAGGTGTATTAATGCAGCTTTCAAATGCCATCAGCTGAAATTCAAAGACACGTTATGATGGGCTTTCTCTGCATGTCAACATATGCTGGAGGCACTAAATTAAGGTCGAGATGAGTAAATGTGAAATATCGAAATGATGTCAGAGACAACTCACAAAGAATGTCATACAGTCTCAGATCTCGCCCTTTGTCACTGATATCCTCTGTATTTGAAGATAATGCACAAGTTGTATTTGATTTTCCAATATCTCTGACTCTATACTAGATCGACGAAAGCTGCGAATAAACAAGCATTATTTGTCGAGTAAATATATGCATGAACTTCAAATGATGGATAAATGAAAAATAAATAGGAAAGCCTTAACATAACATTTTTATTTTCGAAATCTAAATGGAACGAGTGTGTTGAAGAAGAGCCAAGAGGCATTAAGGCTGAAACTGCAAACCAAGGAGTAAATCGACTTAATGCCATCACATTTCCACCCTATTCATGCCTAAGAAAAGGGTTAGGGAAAGAGATTAGGTTATATATCTGCTGTCAGGGACTGAAGAGACCAAGAAGAGAACTTCACCTAAACAGAATGATGATCAAACAGACATGCTTTAACAGACATGCTTCATAATCTCATCCGTTATTGTCCCCTCTCTGCCTTGACTACAGGTTCAGGAGAAAATCTTAGACAGGGGCAGATTAAATGTGTGATGAAATGTCTGAGAAATATGTGAGAATGCGCAATATAAGGATGGTTGATTTTCTACCCACATGACGAACATAATCACTATTAGTAACACATATCCACATAAATATGATAATTCAAAATTTAAACACATTTATTGGGTTCATATTGGAAATCATCACCATCTGATGGCATAGTTTTATGGATAATTACCGCCATAGAGATAATACAGCATATGAAAGGAAAGCTTTGAGGCTTCTCCACTCACTGGGAGGAGAGTGCGTAGGTTTAGTTGTGCATCTGAGCTGTACCCAAAAGGCAAATATGTGGAAAGTTTGGTGACAAGCATTCAGGCGTGTGGTTAACAAGATTGCATCTGCTGAGCAGGAAGTGTAGGATATAACTTAACTACGTATTTAAAGGGCAAATTATTTTCACATTAAGTTCAATGCCATCAGTAATCCTTCCAAATATAGACAGAACTATTTCATTTCCAGTGGAAAAAAATAATTATTCAAATACCCTATAGTGCAAATCCCATTAATTTAGTGCATGACACAGTTTTTGATTTCCTACCACAAGACAAAACGGAAAAGAATCCAGTAAACATTAAAATCTGTTGTCTTATTTTGGTAATCTGGCTGCTTACTGACAAGTAAATAATCAATACAAATAGTTCTGAAGTGTCTGAAAATAGACAGGCGATTTAAACTGTAACTAACAGCCATGCATTTTCCAGCTGCAGTGCAGTATTGAGGAAATGACACCAGCTTTGATGGGTTGTATAGCTTTTGAGATGAGCCTCTTTATGCCGCTTGCAGTTCCATTATGGCTTTGTTCGAAAGCTTGTTTACCTGCTGATAACATACACTGGTGGATTCAGGAGCACCGATCCAAAATCTGCTGCCAAAGTCACTCAAGTCTCATTGTACTGCAGGAGGGGAAGAATGAAATGTTTATGCGGAGGGGAATGCAAATGCTAAATGTGAAATCAAACTATGGGACCAATAAGGGATCAGAATAACTTTGCCAGGTTTTATTTTTAGCCCAGTTGCAATGCTAGCTTTGTGGAACACTCTTCAGTTTAGCCTCTGTGCATCTGTGTGCTTAGGTTTTACTCAGTGGAGAAATGCTGTTCCAATTTTACAACAACAACTAAAAAAAAATAAATAAAAAAAATGTTAAAACTGTAGATTGTTATTTTTTCAAACAGGCAGAAGGGAACATAATCTGATTCAATCATGCTGCCTATTACTTTAATTAAACACAAATAACCTACCTGGTCGAAGAAAATACCTGGATACAGTACTGTTTGTCTCTGATAATATTCAGTATCAAATAACCAGCGGATCAAAAACTGCGCATCAAATTTCATGGTTGTACATCACTTGAATGTTTTTGGATTTCACTGTTAGAAAAGCTATGGTCTCAGGTCAAAGGAATAGCCCCTCGGTTTGCATATTAAAGAGGATTTGCTAGACCTCTGTTAGCCATGCATCCCCATGCAGGCAGGTCTCCAGGGGGCCAGCAGGGCCCCACAGACGGGCAACTAGGGGGCCAGGTGACCCTGTCTCTAAGGTTAGCAGGAAACACTAAAGAGGGATGGGCAGGGAGCTGAGGAGCCACTGAGTGCGAGTGTGCAAGGCTGGTGATGGCAGCTGTCAATGGTTTGGAAGGAGAAGCAGACAGATTGTGCGTTCTGTTGGTGCAGCCAGTTCGCCACCTGGCAGGCTTTTCCTTGTTAGAACTTCTTGCTGTTTCTGTTCTCATCAGAGAAATGTTTTTCCTCTTATCCTCTGTGTTCAGGGGAAGTTAAATTTGTCAAAATGTTTAAAGATGTTCAGTGAAATGCAATTGTTTAAAGTACGCACTGTGCATTCTGCAGAATTTCTGCTGCTCTTCTTTGTGATTAAATACGATACAAAAAAAAAATAAGGAAGCTACATTTACGAAATATAACTGATTTAGACGATGAGCATCATGATTAAAATTTTATAAATGAGTACATACAAAACGTAGAGGATGCGCTTTGTGAGCGTTGACCTTGTGCTACGTCATTTAACTGCATATTTAAGAACTGGCGTATGTTTTTAAAGGGTAGGATTTACTTATAAAACATAATCTGTAACTTTCAAATCCCATCATAGCCATAAATACTGCTCCGTGTTGTTCAGTTGTTATGGAAAAAATGCAAACATAAACCATGAACAGCTTAAAAGTACATTTAAAAATCAAATTTGGCAGTCAGTCCTTGTTCCAACAGGATTAAAAAAAAAGTCTTTCATTTGATATAAATATATGCAAAGAGAGTGGTGTGGTGATCTGGGTGCCAGAGGTGGCGCTTTACTCTGGATATTCTGGCTTGGGCCTGTAAGGGACATAAATTAACATGAATTAACACATGCATGCAATAAGAAAATAATTAATTCAAGTTATCAGTCACCTCTTCCATTCCAGGAATCTGATTGACAAGATAAAGTAATGTGCAAACTGCTTTTCAAAGCTAACAGCCTGGAGCACCCCTCCTATTAGTTAGTCATTCCCTCAGTATCACACCCGGAATCTGTCATTTCACAATTTTCTCCTATAATGCATATGTGCCGCTCTCACCACTCCACTACAGCAACTGCCATCTAACAAGTTGACACAGAGAATGATACAATTCACGTCCAGTATTCAGTTCCATATACAGCAAGCATCTGAGGCAGACGGGTCAAGAATATGGTACATTCTGTTCTCTCTCAAAATTGCATTTCCAGGACTCCAGAGAAGCTAGATAAAGCTCCCATGATATCCGTCAAACACCTAAGATGAGTTGTTTTTTTTTAGGATTTAAAACATTCATCAGGTGTAAAAATAGTTTGGATTAATGAAATTATGTGTATCTCCTGTATGACGATACATACCTGTCTACAAAGTTTCCATTTTACTCAACCAGAGATGCATTATTGCTTTTACATGAAATAAATGTACATTCACTGATAGCATATGCGTAACATTCACAGTCAGATAGGACATGTGAGGCATGAACAGGAATGACTATTTAAAACAGTTACATTCTGCATGAAGCACGTTTTTAATGTGCCGTTTAAATGCCTGATATGGATGTTGTGTTTCCAAATAAAAATATTTCATGTAACTTATTATAAACTCAGAGTCTATTGTATGAAATAGCATTTTTACCAAGAAAGCAAGAGTCATGATGTTATAGCAAATAAGTTAGGCTACATTATTGGGAAGCCCTGTGGTTGTGTGTTTTTGAAGCAACATTTAAAATGTTCCTAAAAATGAATTTGATTATAAACCACATGAGGTTCAGTCTATACCTGAACAACCTTCGATAAATAGGTCAGTTAAGGATTTTCATCTTCTTTAAATGTTGTCTTCTATGTTAGCTTGTAGGCTATAGCCTGTTTGCAATGGCATAGC
Organism: Protonibea diacanthus; assembly: GCA_028641955.1. Classification (NCBI taxonomy): domain Eukaryota; kingdom Metazoa; phylum Chordata; class Actinopteri; family Sciaenidae; genus Protonibea; species Protonibea diacanthus. The sequence continues at coordinate 15,455,638 of CM053988.1, read as the reverse complement.
AAATGATGGTGAACCTCCGGAATATGTTTTTATGACAAACGTAATGACATTATCAAAAGAACTGTATAAAAAATTGAACAATTTGACCAGCCATGAGTAAAAACTTAAAAGTTCAGGCCATTTTTGGTCCGATAGCAAAGCATCTCAACTTTCTGTCTTCTACGTTAGCTAGCTCAAGTTTGTTGCTTAAATGTATCCTGCTCGGTGTTCTTCCACAGTTGGTCTCGCTCAAATAGCCTTTTAGGATTTATTTAATCATTTTGCTTAAGTTAGCTTTAGTTTGGTTAAAGCGATTCTTGAGTTTACGTCAAGTTAAATTAAGCTAGTGAGCAAGCCTGTGTAAGCTAGCTAGCATATTTCTGTTAGTGAGCATAATATTAAATTCAAATAGGCATTACATTTTTGCTAACGCTAAATTTGTATTGTTATTTGGGCTTAATTTGTGGTAGCTGGATCTGTACTGGAATAACAAGATGAATATTGGGCCAAACTCTTTACAGTGCAAGTGACTCATTTGAATTGTTTAGCTTTGCCGTGTGCTAATGTTTTAGTATGACGATAATAATGTACAACTGTTTAAAGAGTATTATATTGCTGTTAAATTAGTTTGCAGGGAGTCTGACAAGTCTGTCAAATTAGCCAGCATGTCTATGTAGTATGACCAAACAGACTTAAGGGACAGCAAGCTACAAACCAAAAAGCACACTAGTCCAATTTGGGTAGAAAGAAAAAAAAAAAAAAAAAACTCCAGAGGAGGATAGTGTACACAAAAGTTGTTCTGTTGCCCGTGAGTGTGGTGTCAGCCGGTCCCAGGCCCTGCGGCCCTCACCGTACACTGTGCACAGGCCTGACGGAAACTGACTGCAGCTCAGGACATGGCCTCGTTTGTTCACGGTCCCCCCTCTCTGAAAAGAGTTATGCTGTCTGTTTTGAATGGACAGCGTTTTTCTTTGTGTGCTCGATCAAAACAGAGGGCAAAGTTAGTCAGCAAGTTGCATAGCTTCTGCATTCTGATTCTTCAAGCCTCTTTTGTATGAAGTTTAACACAATGTTTTACACTGTGTTTGACCTGAATGGCGTGCTGGAGGTAGGAACATTTTTTTTTCTCCAAACTACCAAATAGAAAGGGCTAGAATGTACTTTTGCTATCAAATATTGCTCGTTCGTGTTTATTTGTACTGTAGAACTGAAGTAAAATGATCATGTGGGGTTAAAAACTCAGCTGCCGTACACAAAATGACAACGTAGTGTTGCTGAAATATTTATATGCTTTTATCTGATCTATTTCCTAACCACAAGGTATTTGCCTGTGAATCCCTGGCACTTTTGATATTACCTGAAGGCAAATGGTATATAGATTTATACAAGTTATTTACAACAACAGCCAAGCCATTCCTCTGGAAACTAGGCTGCAGATCAAAGGATTGTTTTGATCTCTACTTAGCATATTTGTTTAACCTAGCCAGTGATTCTGAAAAGTGCACAAGCTTTTCGGTGATATGCAGAGCACCCTTTATCCGTCTTTTTCTTCTGTTAGCTCTGGATTTAAGTACTTTCTGTATTTAGGAGACAACTGGATTTGCCAGCTTTTGAAATTTAGTTGCCCACTGCTAGCAGTCTTGGCACTCAGAAATAGATAACTAGGTATGTTCTACTGCTAATCCTGATCGGCCTTGTAATAGTATTTGCGGACTGTACAGCACTCAATTAGGGCATAATGTGCTATTTTTATTTCCTTTAAGTTGGATTAAATGTGAAAACATGTTTGTTTTTTTTTCAGTTTCCATCGACTGTTTACTGTGTGGGTACTTACTAAAGTATTGTTTTATACAGTTTCAATCAGTAGCACTCTCTCCACACTGAATTACAGAATGTCAGGAGAAAAACAATGTCCAAACGCTGTCTAAAAAAAGATGCCAGGGCAATCAGGAAATTTTCTGGAATGCTTAAGAGAATGCATATGCACACAATGCCCTAATTCTCCCTTACTTTGGGTTTGGGAAAGATGAGCCCAGGTTTATTGAGAGCCAAAAAAGGGGGCAGATGGCTCACAAGAGGGATAAACCTGGGAAGTCATGCTGTAAATGTGTTTTACAGAAAACAATGAAAGGAGCGGACAAAGCGATTGTGGCAAAGTCCTTTGGAAAATGGAAAAGCAGCTCTCTAAGGTCCAGGACCATGGAGAAGCCGGATGAGCCGTCCGAGGAGAGTAAGGAGGAGAGCCTTTCCAACTGCACCTGTGAAGCCCCCCAACTCGGCAAGAAACCAGTTGGTAAAAGTACCTTATTTTCTTATTTCAAGTCCATTCATACTGCTGTGTCTCTCAGCTTATTTTTTTTTTTCTCTCTTCTTGTGGCAATGTTAATTATTACTGTGGTGACTTTTTTTTTTTTTTTTCCATTTGACTCTCTGGCCTGCCATATCCGGTGAACAAACAAACCACATTGTTGGGCAGGAGAATTCCTTTTGAGAGAAAGTGTGTCTCCGATGATACAGTGTTGCCAGAAAAAGACAAAGCAAAAAATAGCAAACACAAAAACAGTCACAGGTGCATGGGAAAAAGAGAGAACCGAGTGAATGGTCACTGCGGTCCCCAGGAGGTCTTTCAGTGTTAGCCAGTGCGGTGGGTGGACTTCTGACAAGGACGTTGGTTAGCAGCCAGGTGGAGTGTGTAACTGAGAATGCCTCTGTTTATTCTTTTCACATGCTAATGTGGCTCCTATGTGACTTTAATGCGGCAAAACTTTTTCTTGGAGTTAAACATTTTTGTTGTTTCAATACCTGCTCTTGTATCACAGTAGTGAGCCGATTCAAAGGCTTCATGCTCTTTTATATGGACCTGGGAGTGTGCCAGGGATAGAGATATATGCGCTGTACTGTATGTAAAGGCAGATTGTAACACTGGCAGAATATTTTCAGTGCAAACAGGTACAGATCTACGTTTATTTACGTTAAAACTATGATTACGAGACCCGTTTTTTACATTTAAATCATGTACATTAACTCACTGCGGATGCCTGGAGGAGGCATCTCTGGTGGTTCATGTGTGTTTACGCACAAAAGAGACTTTGCAGCGTCTTATTTGCAGCCTGTTAGCTATATATAGTATTAAATGTAGACTGCAGTATCAAAATTAGGCCTCTGACACTGCAATGAAAGACTACACGAGGGCCCACGTTCTGAGCAAATGCACCCCTATGTGGACAAAGTAAGAACAGTGTCTATGCGGACCATACCTCATCACCATTTCCTATTATACTATCTAACTTGTTTGTATATTAGTCTGTCAATATTGCAGTAAACATACTTTAAAGCTTTCATTGATGAGCCAGTCTAATGTCAAATCCAGGAGCACAGAAGAGCAATATGGCCTCACACTATGGGTCTTTCCATACCTTGTAGTGTACAATCTGTAAATAGCTTAAAAGGCATTGCATCTGCCATCTGCACTTCTAGGAACTCTTCTGCATAGCCATTAAAACAAGCTGTCTCAGAGGACATCATTCGTATTTCAGCCTCAACCCTGAATTACTGTGTGTTCATTATAATTATAAGGGAGGAGTGTTGCCAGGCTAGCCTGCAGAATGCCAGGTGCACACTTCCATAATCTACCATTTTAAACAACTCAGAGCATTAACAACAGTATCTACATGCTATTCAGCCATTAGTTCACTTTGGCTTTCATGCTAAAACTCACATCAGTCAATCCGAGCATTTTTGTATGCCGCAACACACATACAGGAAGAAAGTGCAATACTTTGTAGTGTTCCATTTTCCTAAGCCTGCTTAGGTTATGTGACTGAGCCATGCCGCTGTGTGAAATTTTATCCCGATACTGGCACTGTATCCTTGTGAGGGAGTCTTGTAAAATAGGTTTACTTAGCGCCTTTGCTGGCATTTTCCGAAGATAGCAAATGCACAAACACTGTCCATGATCGGATTAACTGTTCAACAAAATGATGTAACTCTTTGTCTTTCTTGTGTGGCATAGGTTTCTCTGCTTAAGTTTAGTGGTCATCCACGAGAGAATAGAAATATCTGAAATCCAGTCACATCGTTATAATCCATATATTGTGAATATATAATAGACGACAGCCCTGGTTAGTCATCCTTTGTCACATGAACGTGACATGCGAGTGAGACGCTCACCTCAAGATTCACCAGATTCTTCCTGATGCTGCCTCAAACTGCACAACAACAGTCCTTAATTAACACACAAGTCTTAATTTGTAAGGCATTTAATTTTGAACTTAGCCTGATGTTCCTCTCCAGTGTTGAGGCACAGGATTTAAATTGCATGTGATAAGTGTGAATAATTTTTTAAAGCATCCATGTACAGTATAAAGTACGCTATGCCAAGTACACAGAGAACATGAATTTGCACCTGAGGACATATAGCTATGCATCCAGAGTCACAAGGTGTGTCAAGACAAAATGTTAATTACACAATTTATGACAGGAATCAGTTGAAATATCTCCATGGATCTTGCTTATTTACATTTTAATTACTACTATTACTTATTCTTATTTTTTGGATGTGACCATAGCAAGCCCAATTCCTCCCCTACACTAGAAAGAAGCAAAATGACTGTTTTCCACTGGAGGTTTAGATGCTTGTTTATCACTTTTAAATACCATCATCTTTGCTGAAATCCCCTCTCAAAAGAACCTTTCACTTGCTGGAATAAATTCAAATTAAAATTTAAATCCCTCTTTGCATTTCTTCAGCCTTTTTTAAAATAGCTGCCTCCTTTTAGAAAGCTGTTTATGTAGTGATCTGTTCATAATCCAGTTTGTTTCTCAACAGCGAAAAACACAGAAATCGTATTATCACTATCTTGGAGAGATGATGCGAGAAATCAGGAAGTATAAATGTCTGGATCTGTGGAAGTTTTCAAAGTTGTAAAGCTGAAGAATGTGGCAAAAGGCTTTCAATAAAGTATTCTGTAACACTGCAATTTGACTTGCAAATGTACATAAATATAAAGTACATTGTGCTACGATAAGTCACAAACATTTCACCAACCTTTAGCAAAGCTAATGTGGAGATAGACAATGTGTGCTCGTTCAACAAACACGCCATATTTTGGGGTGTTTCAGACAGCATGTAGACAATATTTCACATAGACTGTAGATACGTGGCTCATCAGAAATGTTGATTTGTGTGACATACAGCTATTGAAGTCAGAATTGGAAGATTAACCCTTGGCACCGTGGCTGACAAGTCATGCAGATCTCTGTAAACAGCTCTTTCTAATCTTAGGAGGTGCTCACCTTCCAATATACTGAGAAAAACAATATCTAATCAGAAATGTAACAAATATAAACAGAAAAAAACAGACATTTACATGCAATGCCTTTTGATAACAATCCATTTCAGATGTAAAATGACGCAGAAGAGGCCATAGGGAAATTTAATTTGCTCAAGCTAGATTGGATTTATTGTTTGGAAACAAATTATAATTGTGTCTCCAGAAAGTTAACCAAGATCTAAACAAAAGGAAATCAATGACCCACCCCCATTAATCACTCAAAGCCAGCTACTTGTGCTGAAGAAACTTACTTCATAATCAATTTCTTTGTTTTGCTCAAAGGGCATTTGCATTTTAGTTCATGTCAGCAAGCTTCCTGTATCTGGCGCAATCAAAAATTGCAAGCCATCCACATTAATGGAGTTTTTTCTATTTATTCAAGTGCATATCTCTGAATACTCAAGATGATTTTAGCCTATTATTCAAACTACCCTACAAATATTTTAAAGACAGAAAACAATCCTGTTGCGTGGCAGACTCAACTTTTCTGATGCTTCTACCAGTGTCGCAGCACATAACATTTTTTCTGTATTCTGCGCGATCTAATATGTTTTTCTTTTAGTTTTAATGACTAACAACAAACCAATATCTGCCTCTTAGGATCTTGCAGTTGAGCCCCCACAGGACTTCTGAGACCAGACAGAAATGCCTCCTGTTAGTTGTGTCTAGACATACTATTACGGCCACCAAGGTCATTATCAAAGCACGCATTATACACACCTGTTACCATTGTTTAAATGCTCGCTTTTGGCTGAACATCCAAGCTCCTATCTGGCCATTTATAGGCGTGTCTGCCTCATTGTCTGCCCGACTGAGTAGAAAAGATGGGCAGGGACCCCCAGAGACGCCCAGATCTGGACCTAACCTCTCAATGACACAACACAATGAGTCCATGGCCTGTGAACTACAAAAGCCAGACATCGACTGACCAGTCGTGCATTGATTTCTTTGATATAAGCAATCATATGAGCTCATTTGAGGGCAGAGGACGTTAGGAACCAGTAGTGACCACTAATGACTGATCAGGAGGATGATTTGAACATGCAGTTTTATAGATAATTAGATATTTTTCTAGATCCATATGATTTTAAATGAACTTTTATTTCAATACAGTTAATGCAGAGCTATAATTGTGATTTTTACACCGCAAAAATTGAAGTCGCTTGTCACATCCTGTAAAACTGGATCTTTGGCCAGTTAGTCGCGATCATATGCTCTCATCTGAAGGCAGTGATTGTAGAGAACAAGTAGCGACCACTAGTGACCGATGCTACTGACGAGGTAAATCATTTGGACCTGCAATTAATTAGATAATCATGAAAGGCAACAATATTTGTGGAACCACAAGGATTTAGGAATTGCAATTGGACTTTTATTTTGATGCACGCAACATACAGCCTTAGTTTTTACACCACAAAAGATGTTTCATCACGTCACGTGGTAAAACTTTATCATTAGCCAGTCAGTCATGTTATCAGGTTTTTAGTATGTTATACCTCATGAGAGGAAGAGACTTTGGACCACAAGCTCAAATACGACAGAGCCCTAGTTACAAAGGCGTCAGTTTAAGGCAGATATCGAAAGCATCCTATATTTGTCCATAAAACATTTGAAATGTTATTGAAGTGTCTTCAAAGGACACTGAATAAACATATTGTAAGGTTGCCCACGGTCACACACACAAATCACCCCAAAGGGGATTGCTGGGAAGTAATCTAATCATTTCTTTTAACTGAGACACAGTGACACGCAGTGTAGATAATGATCCCCATGAAAAATGTACTGTATTTTCAAAAGAATATTCCCTGTCTGCTGACATTAACATAAAGATAGTTCTACATCCTGGAGCCATATCAACAACATGTACTTATGTTTGCTTCCTTGTATTTGCATATGCAAATACATTTTTTAAATTTTAATTCAGTCCTTTTATGTGACTTTCTGTGATGAACAAGCGGCATCAAGTGGTTGCACAATGAGGGTTCAGTACCACCAAGAAGAAGCATTTGTGTCATTTTAGACCAGGCTTAGAGCATTAAAGCAGAAATTAACCACAGTTTAATATAGATTTTTACACGTCTATCATATTCAGTGGCACAGTGTGAATATGCATTGTTGTTTGGGTGTACGGGCTGCCATGCAAAATTAGTCGCGTTGCTTTGTTGAAATTATGGGGCGGGGTGCTGAGTGAGGGGGTTTGTTGAAGTTATACTGCTGACATTTTGATCCCACAGTGCATTAGAAGAATTCAGTTAAATATATTTGTGTAGGTTTCACAGGAGGAAGGTATAGTGCTCAAAACAACAGGGTGTTGTGACCCTTCGCTTTGCTTACATAATTTGCAGCAGAATGCGAAAAGCTTTTAGACACAGATGTGACCCATTGTAATACCCTTCTAAATGCAATCAAACACTTTCTACAAATATGAGCAGGACTTTTTAAATGTGAACCCTTGTTTGACATGTAATTTTGTCCAACCCACTCCTCTTTCATTTCTCCATCAGCTCTCTCCAGTTATGCCCGCATTTTCAGTTGATGAAATAGCTTGACAAAACACTAGTTTATGTTCTATGCCTGCTCTGAATGAGGTCTGTTTTTTTTTTTTTTAACAGATTTGAACAGATGTTAGGGCCAAAAAGAAAATGTTAGGTTTTGTAATGGCGCTGCAGCTCTCTCAGTTAGTCAAGATTGCTTTACATGACTTGATTCTTTTTGTGTGTTTTCTTCTTCCATCAGCACTGATGTCTAGCTCAGGACATGAAATAATCATCCCTTGAACAAGCTTGTTGTGCCCCCCCCCCCTCACAGCCACAGCAAGATTGTCTGCAACAGCAAACAAAGAACATGTTATTTGATAAGATGCTTAGATAGATGATTCTTTACTTTCGTGTGTTTGTATGATTATCAGGCACAAATGGTGAAAACAGGGCAAAAGCGGAGCAGGTCTACTCTCTTTGTATGTCTCTTTCACCGTGTACCATGAATTGGCTCTTGAAGACAGTTAGAAATTAGACTTTCAAATGAGGCATTAAACAAGGTGATGATCAACTGCCAAACCTTAAGTAATGATATTCTCCATCCTCAAGTCCCCAGCCTTGCATAACCAAATGCACAAATCACAGAAAAAAGAACTGAAAATACATTATTATTACATATTGTGTTCACACGTCAGTCCCCGGGGACCGAGGGGGGGGGCATCACCGACAGATAAGCATGTTTGGGTGGCCCCTACCATCAGCTGGGGAAGGGCTACGCTTGGATCTTGAGAGAAAGGTGGTGGTGGGGGGGGTCCCCTCATGGGTATCACTTATTTTAAATCCTGAACCACACCATCCCACCCCCCTCTTTTGCCCCCCTCGCCCCAGGCTCCACCCAGAAGTGTGGTTGCCTTTGTCATTGTAATCTGGCCCTGTTTGCTAAACGCTTCCACTGTTTACTCTCTGCTATAGGGGCTTGTATGAACAGGAGTCAGCAGGACGCAGGGTGACATCACTTTGGCTGGGGGGGTGTTTGAAAAGCTGCATTTGTGATTTCTCGGGGCCCCCTTTCTTCTTTTATTCTTCCCCGTCTCTATCCAGGCCTGTCGAACGCATGAGCTAACTCAGGAGGCTAACATGGCCTACAGGGAGGAATTACACCTAATTACTTGAATAACTGCTAGGCAGCAGCCTTCCGTAGTCACCAAAAATCATTTCCAGGTCTCTGCCTTTTACTGATAGGCAGACTTCTGGTGACAGAAAAAACCTCGGACAAAGCTTTTACATTCAAATGGTCCAGGAGAAATGAAACAGACTGACAGGTACAAACATTAAAAAGGGGGGAAATCAAATTAACAGACAAGGATTTCATATCATCTATTTTTGTTGTTGCCGTAGCGATAAAGTCGCAGACATTGAAACTGGTCTGTTGAGCCATTGTTATCATCCCTGGCCATCTGCTGCTGAGGAGTGACATTCCCTCTCATTTGCATGATGAGTGATGTATGAGGAGCTTGGGAGGGCATATGCCCCGGTCTTATGACAAAGCAAGTGAAAGTTTAAAAAAAAAAAAAAAAAAAAAAAAATAGAATAAGGATCGATATTTGAAAAAGGCTTGATGGGGGGAGGTTAAAAAAAAAAAAAGAAAAAAGGAATAAATCACCTGTGAGTGCATATGTGTGTACACGTGTGTGTTTGCTCGCATATATGTTGCATTTTCACCCAGCGCACACAAATCTGTGGTGTCTGTGCATGTGTCTGTGCGAGTGTACGCGCGCATGAGTAGAGAGGCTAGTGCGCGCATCTGCCTTCTTGTGTGCCTGTTTGTGTGTTTTGCGGATGTGGGAGTAGAGCGAGGAGGGGGGTTGGTGGCTGTTGATGTGCAAATGTGCATCATGTTGAAGGGCTGTGAATGGGGAGGTGTGACGTAAAAAGGGACCCGAACGCAGGTGCTTATCTCGAGGCTGTCAAAGGCACAGTATGTCATATTCCTGGGGACTACCTTTCAAAGCCACAGCACCAGCTCAGCTATCAAGAGACTGGGAGAAAATCAAACTTTTTGGATCACAGCACTAGGTTGGTGTCAAAGTTCTTTTTATTTAATATACTGTCAGTTTGGTCAGCATTTATCATCAGTGATACTCTGTATCGCATATGTGAACGACAAGCCTTTTAGCTCATGCTGTTAGATGCTGTCATGTGAGGAGCTGAAATGTACAAGTGTTAGAAACTTACTCAGATTTACAGAGATTTACTCGGCAGCTAAACTTGTGTTCTGTGGATTTTGCGAGATTATGTGAAATAGTTATTATGCTGGCAATTGTTGTGAACTGTGTCAGGGAGCATTTGGAAAATATTGCACTGGTGCTTGAACATTGTTTCTCTGATAGAAAACCGGTGTTGTTAAAATCGAGCGCAGCTTCTGTCCAGGTTTCAGACAGTTTGAGAGGAGATTAAATGGCTCAAACTGTTTTTTGAGAGGCATGACCTATTTTTGATCATCCAGATAGCATGAGATACTGTCTATCTAGATTAAATTCACAGCGTTTGTGTGGAGTATAAGCTTGTCTTAGGAGAGCACATGTTCGTATTGTGTGTAGAGACAAAGCATTGTCAGGTTGCCTGTGGCTTTGACAGTGACAGCTGTACATACAAGACCACAGAGCCTAATGCACTTAAACATTGACTCTGTGTTCCAATAACATATTTGAACAGCCAGTGAAGTATTTTATTGCATCCTGTTCTGGCTTTCTATAATTCGCAATCTAAGTCTGGTAAAGTTTGAAAACTATATGCTAATGTTGAATATAATATGACAAAAATGTCTACAAATCAGCTTTTGTGTTATACTTTGTGGACAAGTTTGAGATTTAAAGAAATTCAGCAGGGCCAAAGAATTACATTCTGTGCTGAATTTTTTGCAATCATTTGCACTGTAACGGTGGCAAAGTTTAAAAACTATATGCTAATGCTGAATGTAGTATGATAGTAACGCAGTCTACAAGTGAACTTTTGTGTTATACGTGGGCAAGTCTTGAGCTTTGAACAAATTCAGAGGGGGCAAAGCACTCGACAGTCTCCAGAGCAACTATTGATTTAGGAGGACGGATGCTGGTTAGAAAAGTTCATCATTTACTAGTAACTTGCGGCACACTAATGGCTCAGAATCTGCCTGATGATCCAACTTTAAGTTGATCACTGTTCAACAAAAGTAGGGATTCTTTTTAAACATTCAGGAGTTTAGTGGATGAACTTATTGTCCTCCCGAACTTTAATGTCTTTTTAGATTTTGTTCTTTATCCTAAAGAACAGCAGGGAATAAAGATTTCAGTAAACTAACATCTGCCAGTCATATCTATCGACATGTCTTTCAGAGACATTATACTCTGTGTGAATGTGGCATTAAATCATTTTTAGTTTGGAGAATTTCAGTGGAAAATTTTCAAATTTTTAGTGGTGAAATAAATTGACGTGCCGGTTGTCATTCTGCCTGCGTGTTTGCCTCAATTTAATCAGAACTCCATCAGCTTATTAAAGTCGGCTCGCATCTCTCGACAAACAAGCAAAGAGCAACAAAAGACATTAGATAACACATCACCGCGTAACAGTGCCACATCTCGTTAATCCTCTGAAAAGTTTGCCAAGTCATCTAAATCAAGACAGGATCTGTAAGCAAGGTTATAAAGTTGCACCTCTACTCTTTGTTTTAATTACAAAAGCAGCACAGGCTAAAGCAGGCGTGTGTGGTAAAGCAGTGATAAGTAAGAGCCATTATTCCTGTCTGCTCCCCACCCTCCGCTTCAAAGCAGGATGTTAGTTGCTACACAACACATTAATGTAACCTCTGATCGCCTCCAGGAACTGTCCAAGGTACCTGCTGTCCAACAAAACTGGATTTACAAACTTATTCTCAAACATGCGACACACACTGAACTTCTGCAGTGGAAATAATCGTTTTCCTCTATTTCCATCACGAAGAAATACAAATATAAAGTTCCACAGTCTTTGTGATAGTTTGATTTCTGACCGCTTGTTTTTAATTATAAGTCAACAGCCGTCGGGTGCAAACAATATAAACGATAAAAATCACTCAGCATACACGTCAGTCTGATACATAATGTGTTACCTGTTTGCTTTTTTTTTTTGTTGTTTTTTTTTTACCCTACTCAAACTTCAGTTAGTTAATCCAGGAAAATGAATTATGTGGATTTAATTCAACAAGGTCTCAGAAATGATCCATCTGCTGTTGAGCAGCTGGTGAAAGGATAAATGTAATTAATTACTTAACTTTTGAACAGTATTACAGGAAAAAAAAAAAAAAAAAAAACGTGCTGTTTGTGTGTCCTTCTGGAAAAAAATGTAAAGCAACAGTGTGATATATACCTTTCAAATTATTATTTCATGTCACATATATAACACGCATAAAAATATATGTTATATTTCCATTTAGCCTCTAATATTATTTTTTAGAATTGGTCTTGTGTAAATGTGTAATCCATCTATCTTCATGAATTTGTCAGAATGGCAATACATCAACTTGAAATATTATTAGTGATACTGCATAAATTAGAGATCTGCCTGCAGTGAATTAAATATTATAATATATAATTAAGTGTGTAGAATAAAAGTAATCATTATTATATAAATGGACTTACACTGTAGTTTGATTTTTTTTCCCCTGCTTGTTCTTTTAGAAGTGGACTGATCCTAACCAGACAGTCTAAAACTAACTAAGACATTTAATGATTATTAGAACGTTTTGAAAACGTTGCTAAATGTTAGTTGTGTGTAAAAGCAGACATTTTTTTTTTTTTTAGCTTGGTTCTAGTTTACAGTGAAATCATCTAAAAATGTTAACAAGGTTGAATCAAGTGGGGATTTTTCTAAAGGACATAATAAAACAGAAGAAAAAGCCTTTTAGTGAATAGTTATATTTGCTTGACAGGGCAAGACTATGAAATGTTTCCAATTAATATTACATGGGATTTTTTTTCTGCCTCTCTTTTTTTAAAAATACATTTCAGAATTTACCTTGATTGTAACGTACCTCATTGGCTGTGGTTTTGTTTGTTGGCCTAACTATAAAGGATCTGCTTATACCCTTGTGGGTTGGGAAGAATTAGGATTTATGAATTTATTTCCTCTGTTGTATTGTTTAAACAGCTTTGGTTTAGTTCTGATCCCTTCCTCTTGCCTTTGAGGCTGTTCCACGGTGTCAGCTGTTGACTGATAGTAAGAGAACTGCCTCACAGTGTGAATGAAAGAAAACTAGCGGTTGGTAAACACTGATAAGGGATAAATAGAAAGCGGTCAGGCAGAGATAGTTCTGTGGGAGCCCAGATTGTGTGCGGTCTGTTAAAATGAGATTCTGAGCCTGTCCTTTTTATTCTTCCTCCCCTCCCCTCCCCTGTGCAGCGTTTGTCTGGAAAATCTCCAGTGACCCGGCTCGGCAGTCCCAGGCTGCAGTATTCTCTTTTTGTATTTGTTTTGTTTTCTAACAAGGGTCAAGTTGGCCAATAGACATGTCCCTGATGCTTATAGACAGCTGTCATGACTTCAAGTACTTACAATAGTTACATTTTACATGTATTCATGGTTTTGCACCAACAGGCACTGCAGCGAGAGATTTGCTTAAAAAAAAAAAACACACAATTTTCAAACAAACATTGTTTTTTTATTTGGGTTTTTTACTTACCGTCATATAATTTACCTTGAGATTTTTTAAAAGCTGAGTAGCAGCACATCCATTCATGCTTTCTTTCCTATTTTACCCTAAGTGTAATTATGAAGAATTAAAATAATTACTGTCACATAATTATACATGTACATTCTCTTCACTATAGACCCTTAGGAATATAAATTTCTCAATTGAAATCACTCTAAATGACTGTCTTATTCAGTTCTTTTTAGTAGCAGTCTGTTCTTTACAGTAATCATTGATTTTTTTTTTTTTTCTGGGGTGAATCTATCTTTTATGTGATTAAAAAGACCTTCAGAGGTCTTACCTTGAGGATCACCATGTGGTGTATTTGCACAGAAAATAATTCACCCCATTGTAGCCCAGCAGCTAATGAGATTGGTTGTTAAGTGAATGACACAAAGGCTACAAGAAGAAGAAGGGAAAAAAAAAAAAAAGCTTAGCGTTTCGGGTGAATATCACAGTGTCCCTGAACACACACACACACACACACACACACACATACACCAACCAAACACACTCTCTCAGCAGCGAGACTCTGGACTACCCTGTACCCCACCTCGATATCCTTCTGCTCGGTCTCCTCCCCGACGTCACTATGAGATGCAAAACAAAGGCTAAAGGGGGCATGGTAAGTCGAGCTCGCGATTCTGCCCTGTCGGACATGTTAACATGAGTGCATTAAGATGTAGGAGACAAGTGATTCTGTTTGTCTGTGTGAGGATGTGCTGTGCTGTGTAAGCCTCAGGCTCAGATAAGTAGCTTCATGGAAGGGTCAATAACAGTGATGCTGTTTTATGTGACTCAGAATAAGATCTCCACATTTTCTGCCTTGACCATTCTTAACTTCTGAATCACTGCTAAAACTTTTCTCTCCATTTCTCTCCGTAAGCCACTCTCTTGCACTTGATGTTGTGTGCACTTTATGCTAGATTGTATCGGAGCTGTGCCTTGGTTTTTATTCACAAAAGTATAAAGGTTCATTTTTTTGTGTGGGTTACTCAGAGGTGGTTCTTTTCTGTTGATCCTTGAGTAAAGCTTGACCCAGTGTTGTGCGAGGATTTATTTAAAAATCACTGAAATGTATAATAGAGCATGACAGCACAAGAGAGGATCTTGTTAAGCACCCAGACTCGGTTTGTATCGATTGCTGAACTGTTAAAATACTCTCTCAAAAGTGAATAGCTGCTGTTTCGACACATTTTGAGCACTGTGCAGATTTCTTGTACCTCCCCTCGGACTCCTCTCTTTTTGATCTCTGAATAGTGGCACTGGAGCATCATTAGTGATTGCTGTAATACAAAAATGTAAGTGCATTAGCTTATCATGCTCTACTGTCAGGCTGGAAAGTGGGTTAAAGTCCATCGCGTATATTAAACCCTAGACTTAAGTCAAATTTACATTTTGTTAAAGATTACTCCTTTTATTGATGCATATAATCATATTCATGGACCATCTGCTGATTTGGCAAGCACGGATCAAACTCACAAAACAGCCCTGCTAACCTTTTAAGTACAAAATAGTCTGGCTTAACTCTGCTCGCCCAGAAGTGTGTGTGCGTACGTATGTGTGAGAGATTGTATGGATATTGGATAATACTTAATTTAGATCCTCCAGGCTGCTCATGCCATATTTTATTTTATCATGATCGCTTTGGTAGCAGACCAGGGCTTGTGTTTGAACAACTGAGCAAATAATGTTCGTCTGACAATAAGCAAAGCAGAATCTTGGTATAGGGAATCTGATTAAACTCTTGACCACAGCGTACAGCTCTGAGTTTATGTCCGTCACCATGGTTACGTGGCTTTTTACAGTGCAGCATCGCACACTTCCACCTGGCTGTGATCGGACACACGGGTCTCACCTCTTGAGTGTAATAAAACACTGCTGAAGGCTTTTTCTAGTTAGTCTTATGACTAATTTAGTCCTGAACTATCTCCCTGTGTGCGTTTCACAGAAATAGGAATTCACCATCGGGCATCCTTACTGCACAAAATACTTATGTTCGACTCATTCCAAACAAAGCTTACGCAGATTGAGAATTCATATGCCAGAGGTAAATCCGAGTTAACACGGATTTATACTGGCATGAGTTAAAGGACTAGAGTTTGTAATCCAGGTGGCCAAGGGATTTTACCATACAGTGGCAAAAATCACTTAAAACTCCCCCAACATCCTAAGCCACTGAGCTCAGTAAGCAGACAGATTGTTCAGAATTGATGACAGCACAACTATATCAGAGCTGGACTCTGTGTTTGTGTGTGTGCATCCGTGTGTTTTTGTGCGTACGCCTGTGTTTGTGTGTGCACATATGTGAACATGTTTGCCTCCTATATATACTCAATTAGTACGAAAGGGGCTGTTTAGAATGAGACCTTGACAGATTGGTATTATTTTGCTTCAACAGGGTAGGGGAGGTGTATTGGGAATACTGCCGTCTATCTGCATAAACATCACTAGCATAAATAAAAAGACAGCAACCTCTATTTCAATGGTCTGTGACTGATTAGCAAAGTGATCAAAGTCGCTATAATATTCACGTTTTAATAGTCTTTTGCACAATCACCTTATCCAATAATTTAAAAAATACTGGACGAAAGACAAAGGTGGGTTTCTATATGTGTGTGGCTTAGTGTGTGTGTGAACGTGCACACCCGCGTGCACATGTGCACATGTGTGTGGAGGACAGAGGAGCAGAGATAGAGTGGAGTTGTTTAATGACAGGAACAGCTGACTCATTTAGAGAGAGCAGTGAAAGGTAATTAACCCTGGGAAAACTACAGCTGCCATGCGAGCTGTTCACTTCAGCGCAATCTGATTAGGAATCACTGCTCGAGTCCCTGACTCCTTTCAGACACTGTGTGTTCGAGGTAAACTTTTCCCTTTGCCCCGGAGAGCCCCGGAGCACTGGAGACCTGCCTTTTGTGACGGGGGGATTAGCTGGAACGGTTACTACGTTTCTCCAAATTGCAGACCACCTGGTAGCATTCATGCAACCTCCTCCATGAAAGGGCCTCCTTGGGCAGGAACAATGAGCAGGATTACTCTGCTCATTGTTACACCAGGGCTGGAACTTCTTTTTCCCCAAACACCTGTCCCCAAATTAGACAGGTTTGAAAAACCATGTTCATGACAGAATTCAAAGATTCAAACTAACATGAGGGTGGTTTGACAGACTGGAGACTCGCCAATGGATGAATTGTCTGCCACTCTGTTTATTATGCTATTGATTCATAGTGTGGTGTAAGAAGATACTCATTTTATTTGTCTCAATATTTTGGTGTTCTTAATTGGATTGAAATTCACAAATAAAATAGCATATCATCTAGCCCCCTTTCATACGATAAGGGAACTAAAAGCACCAGAAATTTGGTCAAAAACAGAAATTGGCTCTTTGATGTCAGAAGAAACAATCTGGACTTGGTGCCTCTGTGTGGTCCGGCTCCAGATGAACTCAATTTAGAGGGAAGGCTTTGGGATGACTTTGGAAAGCGATTACAAGATTCATAAATCACCTCGGCAAAGGTGTCACCATCTGACTCTTTTATGGGACTCTTGCTAACTCCGTCCAATAACAAGTTTCCCCTGTAGTTATGCCATCATAACAAATCATTGAAGCGATAGTGGCTAGCCAGGCTCCTAATTGTCTGTTAAGAATTCTGTGAGCTGTGTTCTTTTATTGAAGCATCTCTGTCTTGGAGAAGTGATAAGATGCCAATACGCTCCTCTATAAAAGTACTCTTTGGCAAAAGGCACAAACACTTTGCTTGGCCGTCAGGGTAGCTGTGAGGCTGTTATATCTGAAATCGCAGTTGACTTCAAGATTTTTTACTGTGTCTACATGAATCCAGAAACCTCTATCAGGCGGAGGAATGCTCATAAAGTGCCCGCAGAATAATTTTCTTTCGCATACAGTAATTTTTATTTATTTATTTATTTTGTTATTTATAAAGGCCATATACATACACAGCACATATAAAAACCTGATATTTAGCTTTCACCGAAATTTAGATTATAATAAATAAACAAATCTTAATATTTAAATCTAAAACACAGTTTAGTATCTTATGCCTCTTTATGCAGGTGAAAAAATAATCATTTTCTTATAAACAAAGCAAAATTTCCAGTGCAGCTAAATGTCGATTAACTATCTATTTTATTATGAAGGTAACCAATAATTAAACATTGTGAAATTCAAAAAACAAGCTCCAGTTTTAGACCTCGTTTTAGACCTCGTTTTAGACCTCCTAGACCTCGTTTGTCCCCTCCCCCCTCCTAAATATATCTCAGCTATTATTCTAATGTCCAGCTGGTATTTTAGGGACAGGGCGTCTGATGGCTCCCTGGCCACCTCACAAAAAAAAAAGACAAAAAAAAAAAAAAAAAAAAAAAGAAAAGTTGTTTATCTAAATACTCTCTGAACAGAAGTTGATGTTAATCTCTGAGCAGAGCTTAATTTACTCACCACGATCCCATTTGCATCTCAATGAAAAATGGCAAAAGCAATCGTCTGATTTCTGTATACAATTTCACCTGCTTTCCAAAGAAGAGGTGTGAGCACTTTTCAAGCAGGTATATTCCTGCCAGCTCACCTTTTCCTCCATCCTGACTGGCTTTATGTTTATCTGGTTCTCTGCACACCTCAACCGTCCTATAGGGGAAATATAAATTGCGATCAGTTCACTATATCCTCATTACAAGGAAATATGAAAGTAAAAGGTGCTATCTCCCGCCGTTTGCTCTTTATTATACATAAACAGAAAACACTTAGCATGTAAAATTAATGTGAAAATTATTCCCGGGGTAAACTATAAACACAGAAGTTACCCCGCACATTTACCCTTTTTTTCTCCTTCCCCTAGATCAGAGTGTAATTGCCAGTAATCAGGTCTGTTTGCTGCTGATAAAACCACTCTGAATGCGAGGAACCCTCTTTGTGTGATGACTCAATTATGCCAGAAGTGGCTCATCAAACCTGGCCCATCAGCTGCTTTAATAAATAAGGAGGAAAACTTGCTGCAGGCGCATTATAATTCCATTCATTCCATAATTAAATCCATTCCAGTTTTAACCCTTCACTCAGTGTGCTTCTGGAAGAGGAAACAAAAACAAGGAGCGAGAGAGAGGGAGAGGAGGAGAGGGGGGGGGGATGAATACACACCAGACAGTGACCTTGCACAGAGCACCCATCCGTTCCCTATAATTCAAAATGATACTGTTGAAGAAAGGTTAAGAGAAAAAGGCTCGTGGAGAAAAGGATGGGAATCAGTTAAGACGCGGCTTCTGTTTTTTATATATGCATTGTTTCCACACACAGCCTAAGACAGTAATTATATTAAAAGAGTAATCTAATCATAACAGTTGGTTGGTTGAGTGTGCAGCACTGACATTTTGAAATCTTATTTTGTGTAATCTCATTTGCCTCTATCATCTCGCCTGTACCCCCTATCTAAAGGAAATGTAAATAATGTAATTAATTTT
This sequence comes from Protonibea diacanthus, assembly GCA_028641955.1. Classification (NCBI taxonomy): domain Eukaryota; kingdom Metazoa; phylum Chordata; class Actinopteri; family Sciaenidae; genus Protonibea; species Protonibea diacanthus. The sequence continues at coordinate 15,436,670 of CM053988.1, read as the reverse complement.
ATGGTCTCCAGAATCTTACTTTGCTACTCTGGCCTGCTTTATTGGTTCCAAGATGAGGTATCAGCACAGTACCAGTGAGTTTTTTACTCCATCACAATAATGTCTGTGTTAATTACATGAGAGCGTCCCAAGTGCACGGATAAGCTGGGAACAAGGGGACACAGAGACTCAAGGTCAGTGATGAATATCCACAGCAGCTGCACGGTATTAATAAGGCATTATATGAAAATAATCATAATAGCATCACTTACAACAAAATAGCGAGAGTGCTGTTAGAGTAATGTCTGAAGCGTCGGGGTGTTCTACAGATATTTCCTCTCCACCATCTCAGCTTGGATCCAGCCTTTCTGATAATGGTGCGAGGCAATGGTTATTCATGATTGCTGGATTGGGAAGGTCTCTCTTTTTCTACCCCCAGTCGCAGCCCATTCTCTCCTCTGTGGTGGGAATGCTAGCAGATGGGGTTAGGGGGGAATGGGCTGGGCTCAAGGACAGCTAGCAGCCAGATTAACACATAGAAAATCTCATAGACCCTAAGCATCAGGCTGCCTCCTTTCCCCCTGAGAAATCTGCCCTAGACGCAGGGAAATAGTCCTCAGAGAAACATTATTTGTGTTGGACTTGGGGTGTGTGCACGAGGGTGAAGGGGGGGAGGGGGAGGGGGGGGGGGGTGCATAAATATGATTCAGCAGATGACGAACCAGCTCAAATAGTAGTGAGTCTTTTTTCATATGCTAATGAAACTGAGTGAATAACCCTCCCTCACCTCCCCGCGCCCTCCCTTCTTTTTTTTCCCCGAGTTTTGTTTTTCTGGGGAAGCGCTCTGTGAGCTATAATTAAGAAGATGTTGTTTTTCTCTCTCTCTCTCTCTCTCTCTCTCTCTCTCAAAGCTAACAGAAATAAATAATTCCATAATAAGATCTGTGAAGTGAAGAGGCTTAATGTACTCATTGTGTTCATCCTTGTTTTCCCTCTTGGATGTTTTGTATTAATTAGAAGCAAGCAATTTGATCTCTGTCAAGCAATCAATTTGCATCGTGTTCCTTATTCCATGTGAGGTATTAATATGCTCTTTCCAACCTCTTTCTGACTGCATGTTCACATGCACGTCTCTAGATTATGAAAATGTACCAGTAAAAACCATCAGAAAAATGGTTTAGAGACGTATAATTGATGATTTCAGTTACAGATTTTTTACATACTGTACATGTGTCTGTTTTTTTCCTGTCCTAGATAATGAACTACATGATCACCTCCTGAAAGATAACACGTGTGGAAGCATCAACCAGAGTGGACAGTGTGGATCTGGCGTCTTATCCTACAGAGGGCTCGGAAAACTACAATCAAAGGTAAATAATCTGACGGGGTACAGACAGAGCTTAAATCATATACAAAGTGGGAATAACTTTTGTTAGGGACAAAAAGTCTCTGGGGATAAATGATTGTGTAACAGTGTTTTGGATAAGTAGCATGCTAAGTGGTGGAGTGTCATTGCTCCTTTGACCACAGTGATCACAAACTCAGATTGGTTTTTACTTATGCAGAGCTGTGGGAGGCTGGCAGATATTATACTCTTTAAAAGGCACTCCTGAGTCAGCTTTCTCTAAAGTAGCAGTTGCCTTTAGTTGTCAGGTTGTCTCAGCTGGATTTGTACCTGATAAAACCTCCTTTGAAATCATAACAGAGAGTGTGGAGAGATCTGTTGCGAGGTTTGAAACACCTTTGTTTTAAGTTTAGATTAATAAAAGCAAGCATTATGTTAGCTGTGATGGATGAAACGCATGAAACCAGCTAAAAGATTAAAATATAAGACTCTCTGCTGCACTAAGTGGCCTTATTTCTGTGTGTCGCCTTTTGGAAAAATGATCCTACAACAATCCCAACTGCTTCTTTACAACATTTTACACGAGGAGCTGGCAACTGTACAACATTTAATGTCAGCGAACAGGCTGAGATAGCCGAGGAAAAAGGAATTTAGATGGAAACAGATGTTGTTTTAAGACACAACATGACATTATTTTAAGTAAGGGACTGAAAAACAGAATAAAATCACTGAAAAACATTAAAAGTATGTTAGTGTAGTATTGCTATATATTTAAACTATTAGACAGTTAGTTATTATAGTTTATTATAGTTTAAGATGTCATATTTCGCTTTCATAAGAAATGTGTAAATCTTTAATAAATCATTTATAACAACAACTTTTTTATAAAGAGATATTTTATATAATTACAACTCATTTTATTGTCATTTATTATCTGTTTTTTGAACTAGCCTCCACTCTCATATATTCTTTCATTAATCTACACCTGATAACACTCTGTATGAAAACATATTGTACATTACATGTATTCCATAATAATGAAATGGTAAATTATATAAAGTTCTCGACCAGATTGTGTAGGGAATCTCAAATAAAGGCTCCCATTTGACCCTGAATGAATCTATTTGTTCTGCTTTTGTAAACACTCGGCGTCACATGTTTGTCCATGTTGTTGCCATGCCAGGAGTACCTGTTAGTGCACCAGAGCATCTACGGAGGCCTTCCTTGTTGTTCCTTGTTGCTTGTCACTCCTTGTTACGTGAATTAGACGTACAGTAGCTTCGGCTTTGTCAAAATCTGTTTTGTCATAATTGTGTCAGAAAAACACGTGACGCGCTGTACAGAGCAGTGCTGACGAGGTTTCTGCCCGTCATGCTCAAACTTATATAATATGTGAAACAGGATACGCAGCTGCGGTAATTATGTTGAGTTAAAGTCAGACTTACACTACAGTGTAGTTGTGTTTCACAGATTTAAGTTTTACTCATTATGAGGTGATTCCTGTACTATTAAGGGTTTTTTTTAGGGTTGGTAATAATAATAATTCATCCAGAAAAATAAAAAAAGTAAAATATCTTTTTAAAGCACAGCCTAAAATAAAAAAACATTTACATACGAGGGGCACTACTAAAATGTCAAAAGTAAAAAAAAAAAAAAGAAAAAAAAACACTGTGGCAATAAACGTGTGTGAGTCATTGGTGATATTTTAGTACACTGATAACATCATTTGAACTTTGATTAATGTCCGTGTTACAATCTCAGGTTGCAGGATGTGAGAGCATTTTGCCTTCAAAACAACAAATTTATACAAAATGTTGAAGCATGTCTGTGTGGAAAAGTGTTACAAACTAATGAGGTACATTCATTTTTACAGAATGTAATCTATAGTGTTTGGGAGTTGTTTGTCTCAATAGGCTGTAGTAATCAAAAGTAATGAACCTATTATGAGCAGGACCTCTGAGGGCCCGGCGTGGCATTAAGAGTGTGGCACATAAAAGGTTTATTAAAGGAAATTAAGGTCCATCACTGCCACACCTGCTCCCCTATTATAAATGTATGACAGGTCAGTGCCTTCAATCACAACAGCAAACGAGAGAGAGGAGTCATGTTTCCCATTACCAGGGAAAAGTAACAGCATATCCTATGACTCACAGATTTCACTGGCCTGTGACCACTATACGCCACCATCAGCCTGGAATAATTATGTTTAATAGGTTTTATTTGGGGCCCACAAGCAACACCAGCGAGAGTGGATGGATTTTAGCAACTATTTTTGTCTAAACACACACAGCGAGGTGCTGTCCGTACTTTAATGTCATTATTTAGTGTCATTACATTTTTACTCACCTTTGAAACTTTTTTTTTCCCCCCCTCACATCATACTTTATGTGTTTGCATATTACCGATGTTTTAGGAGCTCTTTGTGATGTTGTTGTGCACACAAATTGTTTTTAAGGCTCGCTGGCTCTGCTTTGACTGACAAAAATCGCAAATACTCTCTGAAGTGTTGGAGCCCTTTTTTCTGTTTCACATCATAGGAACGAATAAAAGCGATAAATTAAATGCAATCTGTCTGTTTAGATGCTCATTTGTGTATTTCTACGTTTTATTTACAGATGGATTCTGAAGGCGAGGAGCAAACCCTGAATACATGTACGAGTAGCACAGGTGAGAAAAAGCGCTCGGTTTTAGTTTAGCTTTTTAAAACTAAACACGCATGCACGCATGCACACAGACACACATATTCCACTTACCGCCATGGGTTAGGGGTATCAGTTCAACAATCCAACTTTATAACTGTCAATTTTATGTATTATCTTACCGGTCTGAAGAGCACTGCACTGCCATTTCATTATTCAGAGGGGAATAACTTCATTAAATTGGAACACTGGCTAAAATTAGTTAAGGAGTGTGTATATATTGTGTGATTGAAAACCTCTAGACTGGATATGTCATTATGCAAGTGTTCAGGGCCTCTGAGGCCTGCCTGTGCATGCTGGAGCTATTACTACATCTGGGGAAATTCATGAAAAGTGTTATTATTGGTTGTGCTTCATGGGAGTAGGGGCAGAACTTGTGAATGAGATTTACGCAGGCCTCTGGGAAAATTGATTTAGCCTTTTAGATCATGTTGTCAGTGCTGTCAAAGGATGAGCTACTGTTGGTGTCCCAGAGAATGAGCAGACTGAATGAAAAGCTTTTCAGATCAATGAAGAGACCACTTCTCTATCCTTATGCTGATTATACCCAATGGCATTGTAAAAGAGTATAAAATCTATGGTAAAAGGCTGCATGAAGCCGTTTTAGCTCGGACGGTGCTATTCTTAAAATATTATCTACACAACAAATATTTACAGAACATTGTAAAAATTTCATTAGCCGAAAAAGAACCATTGAAGATGAATATGTTGACAGGTGTTGTGCTACTGTAGTGGAAATGTAAACACGACTTTTTATGTTTTGTTTTGGCCTTTTATTTCACAGGGCTGGCCGACTGCATCTCTGAGACTCACAGGTGAAAAACACTCTTTTTCAACAATTTTTTCATCCTCACAAGAAAATATCTTTTTTCCAGATTATATCTGTGATTCATTACAAATGTTTTAACCCCATCCCAAAGAAAAAAAGTCTAAAATTTTAAAAGCTGGACCTTTAAAATGAACCAAACTGAGTCCTTTGTTGACCCTGCTGTGCTTTTTGTCCGTTCCCCTCTTCCCTCCAGCACATATGGGTCCATGGCGAGGAAGAGGAGTGCTCAGGAAGGGGTGCAGGGCGCCCCCGTCAACAAGAGAAAGTCCCTGCTGATGAAGCCCCGCCACTACAGCCCCAGCGAGGCATGTGAAGAGGAGAGCGAGGACCTGGCACCGCCACAGGACAAAGAAGAGCTGAGGAACATTGACACTCCAGCAGGTAAACAGATGTCCTGTTGTTTTGTCTGTTTTGATGAACAATTGACGCTGAATTTTAAAATCCCATCTGTTGCATTCATATTTCCCTCCCTCTGCCATCAGCCAGCAGCCGCAGTCATTGTGCAGTGGAAGTGAAAGACTACACTGCTGGGTCCACATTAGTTGTGTCTCACGTCCACAAATTGAAGTTTTGACAGCTGATCTGCCATGATATTTCTGGCGTGGCTTTACCCTCTTTTGATGAGGCCAGATTTCAGACCCCTCATCTGTCCTTTTTCAATAGCCAGTCCAAACCCATTGAATCCATAGAATGAAAAAACTGAATGGGGGAGTGCACCAGTTCACTTTGATTTAAATTAAACTTCTTCCATTCTTTTAAACTGATTTTTTTTGTTGAAGTTGCCTATTGTGAAAAACAAACGAGGCGTCAACTCTGCTTGGCTGATGCTCTCACGTTTTACTGTTTTATTATCGCAAAAAAAACAACAACAAAAAAAAAGAAACCACTGTTAGAAATTGTTTATTCTCACTTATGCCACTGTCCTTTTCAGGATCGAAAATGTTTTCTTTTTTCCTAATGAATTGAATTTTGTGCATTTTGGCAACAATGCTCGTGGTGTACATGTGCATTCTCGCCCACTATAATCTGCACTGATTTGGTATATTTTTAACGATGTAACTAAGCAACAAACGTAATTGTCCCTTTCAAAAGCTTTTGTTAGGCCCTCTAACACAGTCTAATACATAATTAGGCATAATGTCTACAGCTCATTATAGTACACATGTGTGTAGTTAAATGGACCAGGAGAGTAGCTCACTGAATTGTGTGGATTCATTGGAAATGGAATTTATTTGTTTCCTGGGTTCATATTACATTACAATTATCTAAGTAATTCACTGTGCATCATCAGTTTTTCCTTTTGTTGCTGTATATTCTATTTACTTTTTCTTTTTTATCATCCAACATTGTTCGACTGCTCTATATTTCTCATATTTGAGCGTGATATTCAGTGGGCTGTCTGTAAAATAAAACAAAACACCACCAGAATTTAAAAAAGGAAGAGAGAACGTGGATATTGATAAACAATTTCAGAGCATATTTCACTGTTGTTGTCAGATTTTGGGGGGGGGGCTATTTTCTGTGGAAAAAAACAAAAAAAACAAAAATTGGAAAAGTAGAACCGGAGGCAGTAAGAATTTTTGCAGCGGAAAGCTGGTCATATCTGCATTTTAACAAAAAGGGAGAAAAATAAGCCTCTCGTTTGGTCGAGCCACACTGCGTTCAACTCCAGCCAACTGCAGCCCTGCTGCAGAGTGCTGGTAATGGCTATTCTGGAGTACAAACTGTTCACCTGTTCCAACACACAAACCACCGGAGGGATCCAAGTTTTTTTCCTCCATCTCTTTCCTTTTTTTTTTTTTTTTTTTTTTTTGACTGCACTTCTGTGTCTCTGTGTTTGTATGTGTGTGCGCTTGTCTAACTGTATGCGGCTGTGTCAGGCCGGGGAGTCCATCTGGATGAAAAACAAAACCCTTGTTGCTTGCTTCATAAATGTAAATACGTGTAACTGGCTTTTATTTTTCATTCAACAGGGTTTGTCTTTAGACACCTCTTTTCAAATATATTCCACAGCAGGGAACAGAAAGTAACACATTGTAACGTTGCTTCAGCACAATGCATATGAAACCAGGCATGTCACATTTAATAATGATACAAAATCATATATTTACTAACCGTTTGTCTTTTTATTAGCGCTGCATAATTCCTGTTAAAGCTCTTTTGGTGAGGATTAAGTTTTTGTGCTGCTCCCATTAATAAGTCGTAGCTATCTGATAATGCCTGTATCTGTATCATCCTCGACAGTGTGCGATCTGATTCTCACAATCCGTCTCTATCTCAACTTATCGAATCCTGCTTTTGGGTCTGATGTCTAGCCACTTAAGAGGATATGGGCCCACAGTCCAGCCCACTGAAAGTAAAAACCCACGCCCACAGTTTAAAGAGCCTTAATCGAGCATAAGTTTGAACGGTTTTGTAGGATCAAGAGAGATTTTTGTCGAATCAATCCAGATGATAGCTTTCCATTGTTAATCACTGACCATGACTTAATGTAATCAGCGGTGTTAATAAAGTGTAGCTTCAGATGCATTTTGTGAGATCACCCTCTTTGTCTGTTCCACTGATCAGACTTGATCGTACATAAGGCTTCACACAGTCTTGTCGCCTTCAACTCATGTAACCAGGATTTCTGGATTTATGCTAAAAGATAGATGGCAAAAGGTCAAGGCAAATTAAATTAGTGAGAGCACTAAAGCTGGAGCTTTTTTTTTAAAGCAAATAAAGCTGGAGAAAAACGAAAAGAGAGTGAACATTTAAGATGAAATGTATTTATATATATTTCTTTCATCTGCAAGAACAGCACTTCTCTTATCATATGGTGTCTTATCGCTATTGCAAGGATTTTAAAACTCAAAAGACAGAATATTTGTGAGTCATCTTCAAAAGCAATGGCATTACTTTATTAGAAAAGCTTCTCTAAGACTCTAATTTGATAAAACATTCAGTAAAATGACCTGAGTTGTTTATATTTTTACGCAAAAATGTGATTATCCAGGACATTTAAACACATTCAGTGAGCAGGATGCACATACTGTAGCGACTTAACGACTTTTTAAAAACACAGAACAGAAAGTAGAAAGAAAAAAGAAACATCTAAACTATTTTTCTGTATTCATGGACACTGATAGACAAGTTACTTTTTAAATCAAATGTAAATCTTAAGAGACTGCAGGTGAATTTAAAATAAAAATTATTGGCTAAATTAATCAAATTCTTTGTATTTTTCAGCAGTTTTGGTTCATGTTCACCAAGCGAGTCGCTCATTTCTGTGGGCACTGTTAGCTGTTGTGCTGTTAAAATTTATTGTCAGGTTTTGTTTTTTTTTTGACTGAGGTGTATGGTTGGCTTCTCCTAAGCTACGTCCTGCCACACCGACAGCAGCGGTCTTTCATCTTCATGTTTGTGGTTTCCTCCATCTGTGTTTTCAGGAATCCTCTTCACTTTCCCTGTTCTCCTCCCTAAAAACAACAATTATGTGTTTCTAAATCAGTTTTTTTGTGCAGATGACAACATGTTGCTGCTTAGCCTGCACTTAAAAATACACATAACTAATTAAAAAACTGATGTTTACTGTCCACCACACAGTAAATCCCTCCATAATCTTGTCCTCCATATTGGGTTGTTGCTCCAATTGGAGACACGGAAGAAGAAGAGAACAATTGTGTTTCTCATCTCCAGGTTTCATGTTCAACTAGCAGAAAGAAGGGCCATATATGTCATCTAAGATATACTTGAATTACATGGGAATCTTGCATTATCATTTCTGTTTCAACATGTGTCCTTATTAATCCTCTAGAAGGTTATAAAAACATGTTTGTCTCAAGATATTATTTGTAGAAAAGTAACAGACAATCTAAAACCTTTAAAGGATTTGGAGATTATCAAGGACACACAATTCTTGTCCTGTATGTGACTGAGGGGTTGCAAAAGAATGTGTTTGGTTAAAACATATAAAATAATTAGTGTTTTCTTGTTGTTTTAGATGGAAACTTAAGTGCAATCAATGGAGTGGCCAACAAAAATGGCTCCTATGACGCAGCAGCAAAGTCCAGTGATTCTCTCGGATGGTCAGAAGTGACATCTAATGGCTCTCCACAGTGTGAGCCAGACACATCTGAACGTCTGATGGATGAAGACGACGAGGAGCTCCTTAATAATGAAGAAGAAGACCAAAGTCAAGACAGGATGAGTGGCACATCGTCACCACAGACTCCATACGAAGACATGAGGGAGGCAGAGTGGGAGCCTCTGTCACTGTCTGCCAAGGTGAACGGCTCAGGCTGCAGTCCCTCCAGAGCCTCCGAAGACCTTTCAGGCAGGAACGGCCACATGAAAGAAGAGCCTCACTCTGAATTAGCTGGTCTGATGGGTAGTAGGGCGAGTATTTTTCAGGCTGAGGCTCTAAGATACAGGCCGCTCCCCACAGAGGAGGACAGTGAGGGGGAGGCGGAGGCGGAGAGGCCACCCCGACTGGACGGCTGGGCTCTGGGCCTCCACGAGAGAGGCCTGGAAATGAGCCGAGGGCGGTTGAACTTCAGCCTGTTGGAGCAGGCTATAGCTCTGCAGACAGAGCAAAGACAGGTCCTACACCATGCCTACAGGGAGATGGACCGGTTCCTCATGGAGCAGATGACCAATGATAGAAGGCACCATAGGATGATGGACATGGACAGCAGACTCAACTATCATGGGGGAAAAGGTAACAACACAGATATAAAATGAAGTCTCAAGAATCAAAAATTATCAGTATGAGAACGCAGAGCGTGAATTCAGATAGACCACTTTGATTTGGATGATTGGACGCTCAAAAAAAAAAACATTAAAAAGGAATAAAAGAAGCATACACAGGGGGGGAAATCAGAGGGAGGAAATCCTCTTAAGTACTAAAACATTTTGGCAACAAGTGAAGTAATAAATAAACAGACTAAAATAAAGAAGAACAAAATTTTCTGATGGAATTGCTACTACTCAGAATATTGGATTTTGATAGGAATCAACTGGATATTTAACCATGACCATAAGTCTTAAATCCTCCTAAAGTACCTCTCATGTTTCCCTCTGATTCTTCAAATGACTGCAGCTAAATGTGTAATCCTAGATGTAATCTTTCGATGGATGGGCATTAAGAAGTGAATGCTCTGTGTTGAACTGCAGCCTTAACTAAAATGACAGATTAATAGATGCATTTTGTGAAAAAAGTCTCGAGCTTTGCATGATATTTCAATCCATTCCTGACTTACAGGAACGCACAAGTGAATTATCTCTATATTTCACTCATTTCCACATTTCTTATAAGAACACAGAGGAGATTTGGTAGGTTCAGGCAGCAGTTCAGATGTTGTATCATATTTATTTATTGTGAAATCTTCTCTTTCTGCGTCCACAGATTCTCCACGTACAGATAAAAAGGATATAAAGTGCCCAACCCCTGGCTGCGATGGCACCGGTCATGTGACCGGCCTGTACCCACACCACAGGAGTTTGTCTGGGTGTCCTCATAAAGTCCGAGTTCCTCCGGAGAGTGAGTCACACAAGCAATTCTGTGTACACGTGCTGGATAATGGATGATTTATACTAGAGAAAGTTTCGGGATTTACAATCAGTCACAGTCAAAAAGAACAGTAGAAATCCTCTCAGCACGGACAAGAAAGAGAATAGCTTATACATTTAGTTCAATTCAAAGATGGGCATGAAACTTTTCAAATACATTTAAAGGATTTTCTGCCTCTCTCTTTCTCGTAGTTTTGTAATGTGTGAATATTGAATTCTTTTTTTTTTTTCTCCCCCCCTCACATTGGCGATTGTTAAGTCATTTCAATATAACTCAACAAACATTCAACATTAAACAGTAATGTTACAAAAGGAACAGAAAAAGTAATTAACTTTTTCAAAAAAGCGCGTGCTCTTAGACTGGAGGCAGTATTTGCAAATCAAAGGGCTAGCTAGCGCAGCATTCAAAAATAAATAGACAACTCCAACAAACTAATTGGAGAATATGTACAGAGAAGAAGTTTCTAAGGATACAGAGCGGACCTTTAACGACGCGTTTGTTTTGAAGAATATAATCAGCTGTCTTGGTACGCTCCTCTTTGCACTAAGCTATTTACATTTCAGCCACATTACAGCATTCCTCACAATGAGAAAGCCTTTTGCTTTTTTCCTCTGTTTTCTGTCTCTGTAGGATCTTTGCTCTATAGGCACTAATGTACCAACCGGTTACATAAATCATCATTTAATGTGCGAAAATGTATTTGTTTTATTTCCACATCAGTCACTCTATATGTGTGTATTTACCATCTTATAATCTTTAAGCTTGATTGTGTCTTACATGTTGAATTATGTTTCTCTTTCTGAGCTTATCTCCTCTCTCTGTCCTCCTCCCCTCAGTCCTCGCCATGCATGAGAACGTCCTCAAGTGCCCTACACCCGGGTGCACAGGAAGAGGCCATGTCAACAGCAACCGTAGCACCCACCGGAGGTACATCCACGAGAGAAAGCCATTAGAAAATCTGCACACTGTTCATAGATGAGTTACGGTATTAACCTAATGTGTTTGATTTCCTCCCCAACCAGTCTCTCAGGCTGCCCCATCGCTGCTGCAGTCAAGGTCTCCAAACCTCAGGACGAGAGCCTGAAATGCAGACAAACACCTGACCGCTCACCAAGGTACGCCGCCAGATAACGTTGTTGATTTTCACTGCTATCCATGTGGTGACACACGCAGCAGAATAATTACAATAAGCGTCCAGAAATCATGTCGAGCTCTGTAGTGGACTGAAGTTGTAAAAGCGTAACTGAGGTTATGCAAAAAAGTGATAAACACTATAATTGTTGAGGGGGGTGTTGGATATTTTTATTCACTGATCCCAGCAGAATGAACAGTCTATTTCGAGCTTTCCAAGCAGACATAAGCAACGGTTGCTGGTCCTGTGAGTTCCTCTCTATTAGAGATGATAAAAGAGCAGAACTCTTTGTTCCCTGTGGATATATCATGGGCAGGATGCCCACTCCTACTATATTAATTAGTCTGGCAACCTGGCTGTGGATCTACAACACACATCAGATCCCAGACTCTATGTGTACAAAAGCACTGGCATCCCTGAACGGTTTAAAACAATGTCTATGCTTAACTGCTTAATATGAGCTTGTTAGGCACTTGTTATTTCACAAGGTCTTTTATAATAAAAAATATATATATATATATTTTTTTTACGATTTGTCTCCTCGCAGAGCCATCGGCTTGATAAAGAAGTTCGAGATGAACCAGATGAACTACAGGCTCTCTCATCCAGTAGCAGCCTTGCAAACAAGCCTCACAAAAGACATGGACAAGTACAGCAGAATCCGCTTTGATTACGCCAGCTTTGATGCACAGGTCTTCGGCAAACAGCCTCTGATGGGGAACAGCCAGGACCAGGAAATGTCACATTTCCCTGATTGTGAGTCTCATACATTTTATTTGATGCAAAAATGTTATTTGTAAGATTACATGATATTGAGGGTCAATAAATTTACGAAGAAGATTAGTCCACAGCAACCATAAATCTGCATGAATTACATCTTTCTTTTTGTATCAGTGGTTCCTCCTAAATCCACAACAACTTCTGTCCTGTTTTGTATGTATTATTAAGTTTGGATAGAACACCTGCTGTCTTAGTAACTAAATTATTCGCTAATTATTTGTCTTTTAGCACCTCAGCAGTATCCTGGCTTCCTCGGTGCTCCAGGTGGCCGCTTGCCCACCTCTGGTCAGCACAGCCCTCCGAGTCAATTCAAAAAAGAAGACGGCCTCCAAGCCACAGCGGCGACCGCCGCCATCCTTAACCTCTCCACTCGCTACCGGAAGAACATGGAGGCTGTCGCCGGTCGGCCCTTGGCAACCTCCACAAAGGTAATCAAATTAGACCACTTGGAAAGGTATTTAATGTGGTCATTTTAAAGGAACTCTGATTTGTGTATAAAAAGGGAAGACATCAAAAGACAGAATTTGGCAAAGGGTGCCTGGCACACTGGTGGCAGAAAAACAAGGAGGTTTCCACTCCATAAAGCTTTAATGTACACAAATGAAAATTTGTGTAATCACATCAAAAGAAGAAATACAATCAGCCTTCTTTCCCAATTACAACTACCCGCATATTTTTTTAATAAAACATGTGGCAGTGTATTTTGTTTCGACATCAGCTGGCATGTAAAAACCCTGAACTGTTGTCTGAAACTGCATCTTGCCCACTGCAGATGGCAGAGGATATTTTGCTTAGTTATATGATCCAGCATAGGCTGTGTGTCTACACCAGATAGTCTTTAAAAGCATTTTAACGGATTAAGCCAATCAGCTAAAGGAGTTAACATCTGAAAAGTTTAATTCACACAAAATCCAAACTCTTCTTGGAAGCGTGCGCAGATCCAAAATCTCTTCTGCTGTCATTATCTCCAACGCGGCATTGTGTTTGGCTTTTTCCAAACTCACTTCATGATTAATATTGATCACATTCTGTGGGTTACATACGTGCACACTGTACTGTAGATGATTCAAGGTTTCCACACCTACACAGCACAGATCCTTGTCTCCCAGCTTGTTGAGCTGAGAATGTGGCCTTGTACCAGGTACCAGCCCACTGAATGAATAAAACAGTGTTAGCAAGTTAATCATCTGTTCTCATTTACAGCTTAGTTGTCTTGGAGAGACGTACAAAATAAAGAACAGCTTTCAGGTCTGAAAAAAAAAGGGGGCCATATTTAGAGTGTTATATGCTTTAACTTATCTGCATATGTATATTACACGTTGAAATATCACACGCAAAAAGCACCAAAGAACTGGCCTTTAAAGCGTGAATACAACCTGATTTTTGCTTATTTCACAATGCGAGATGCTCAGCGTACAACATTAATTAATAAATAATCGCGAAATAAAGGGCAAACGCCTGATTTTTTTAGTTTTTAAAAACAACATTAAAACAAAATAAATCACAAAAAGTCCTAACACTAGTGTTGTTTTGATTAGGTACACACATCATCAAATGGCTGGATAATTAAAGTGGACAGCCACATCCAATGTTCATGTAAATTATCCCCTTTAATTAATTTGAAAAGCTCCCCTTTGTTACGAAAAAAAAAAAATAATGATGTATAGGGTTTAATGAAACATATGCGTTGAATAATTGGTTTCATTTATGGGAAAGGATTTCAGCATTTAATGAGGTAAAACTTTTAATACCATAAAACAGCCATAAGTCATCATGCTATTGCGTTTCAGCGCAGAAACGACAAACACATCTGTCAGCGGGGAAACTTATGCCACATTAAGCTTTTTAATTTTTTGCTATAATAATGATGACCTAAAACCAGCAACCCCCCTCCCCAGCTGCCATCTTGGTTGTGTGTCCTAGAAAACAGATGACACAGCTGTCACTGAAAAACTACACACCAGTGATTATTTTTTTGTGTTCAGCAGAATTAACACTGGCTTAGTTTTGGTACTTTGTCTGGTGTGAGATAACCACTGTATGTATTATTTAAATACACTGTTTGTTTGCTCTGCGTTTCAAGTCATTGTTCATGTTTACAGAGAAATGTTGCTGCTGGGTTCAACTTTATCATATCACTGCTGTCATATTAACGAGACATTTTATTTACATTCTTGTTAGTGTAATTAGAAAAAATAGGTCCTATTTTTCTCCCTTGATTCATTTGTGTTCGTATATTCGCACAAAGTGTGATGATAGGTAAGGTATGTTTAATTTATTGTATCCTTCTACATGTTGTAATATTTATTAATTTATTAAATATTTAACTTCTTTGCCTTTAGGACATGCTCATAGAGGTGGATGAAAATGGCACCCTGGATTTGAGTATGAAAAAGTGCAAGGAAAATGTAAAATCCCAGACAAAAACACCTTTGGACGACCCGCTAACCCCTTCTGAGTCCACTATGGCCAAAGGCGGGAGCGTGCTCATCAGCCCCGCCTTCTACCAGCCGCTGTGCGAGAGAGACAGCTGGGAGAGCCCCATCCCCGTCAACTTCAGCAAACAACACGTTTTACAGGACGCAGAGGTAAAAAAAAAAAACACTGACAACCAACACTTCAGACGAAATCTAAAAACGTGAGATGTAAATGGTGATGGGTGATTATGTTACGGTGTACAGTCTGTGGTGCGTTATCATGTCTGCAAACAAGTCATTTCAGTTATACAAAGTGCAAACGAAACGATGACATTCAGCATCATAGCGACAGAGTAAAAGTAAAAGTCCCCCGAGACTCCCCTTTTCTAAATTTATCTAAAATCTTTCAGTCAAGTGGATTTTTTCGTATTCATTCATTCAGTTTCGCTCTGCAAATATATTTTCTCCAAGTTCCCTCTGAAATAACTAATTATAGTTCTGTATTATTCCTGTTATCCCTATGATTGTTACCAGGTTGCTTAGTTCTTTTCAGGAAACTTTATTTATTTCATTTCCCAGCATGAAGGTTGAAATGTCATTTCAAAGCTCACTGACAGGAATGAAAGAAATGCTGAGATATCTGTATTTATTTTCTCTGTTTGCTTATTTTTTGTCTCAAAATAGTTAAAGTAATCTAATTTGGTTCAAAAATACGTCAGTGAGCCTAAAATGTTTTGTAACTTTTGAATATAAAATCCCTCCAGTTTCTAAAATCCAGAACTTAAAAAAAAAAAAAAAACAGATACAGACACGAACATTTAGCAGCAGCTCCTCCAGGACCTGAGTGAACGTTTCTTTTCTGTATTTGACAGGTGGTGTTCATTTGTAGCTGATATCAGGACTTTTCTCGTTTGACCTGCTTTTAAATCAAACACAACATCTGGTGACTGTCTGTGAAAAGGAAATCCATACGTCATGTCTATACATCATAAATACTATGAGGATTAAGAGTGACTTTAAATGGATGTATGGTTTACTACAGTTTAAGTATCCTTGAGGATAATCTCTTTGCCTTGCACTCTCTAACCTACAGGGCTTGTGTTTTAAGAGTATTATACAGAGCTTTTCATTAATTATTCACTTTTAGGTCATTGCAGAACATGGTCAGGTTTGATACTTTGGACAGTTAAGCATGTTTTTTTTTTTCTTTTCACTTTTTCTTTCTTTTCGCAGGAGGATTACGATCATGTCTCCTTGGAGGATCAACACTATCAAGGAGACGGCAGCATGTTGAGTCCCAAAGCCAAGCTGCTATTACGAGATTCCAAGAAAGAGCTTTTGAGGTATGTTACGTTAAAGAATGAAACGTCTTGAGGCATTCATTCAGTCAAGTGTGAATAATGTGAGCTTCCCTTTTAGTTGGCAGACGGTCAGCATTAACAATAAAAACTGTGACACCAAGCCATACCTTTGTTTAAGTAGGACAGTCTGATAGAAGTGAGTCAAAACACACTGAAACTCGCCATGTTACCCATCACTGTAACTGGTATGTCTGCAGGTTCATGCGGAGCAGAAATGTATCTATTTGAAAGTGAGTTTTCTCCCTGTATGTCCTGTACAAGCTTACAACTCTTGACTCTTGTAGTTAGAGTGCATGCTCTGCTGGGTCTCCTCTTGAGAATCACACCACGTGAACAGTAGGATCCTCTAGTTTCCGCAGCACAGCACCCCTTCAGTGACATTCAGAGATATTATCGAACTGAATGTTCAACAAATTAATAATTATTTCTCTACTAAACTTCCCGCAGTACTAACTCTTTTTTTGTAAAAGACCATGTAAAAGGTTTTTTAGTGTACACTAAAGATTCAGCTCAAGCTTGGCAAAGTCTGTGGGAAGTAGAATAATCTGTGCATTAAGTGCTTTGTGCTCTCCTGCAGCTGTCCGACCCCAGGCTGTGACGGCAGCGGCCATGTGACGGGGAATTATGCATCACATCGGAGGTACTGCGATTAATTATGCCCTCATTAGCGCCAGCTAGCAGATATATAGACGAGGGAAACAGTGTTGATTGTTAAATTATGTCGATTACCACAGTTGAAAACTTGTCACATTGTTGTATATCATATGTCATTAAAAAAAAAAAAGAAGAAAACAGGTTGACGTGCTTTCACGTGAAGAGGAAGTGGAATTGTGTTTTCAAATAATTTTGTATAAATATGCATTGAGACATTGCATTAAGATTATTCAATTCAGCTGTGATCAAAGAGTGCATTAAAATGACTGTTAGCTCTTTATCCTCTCTAGTGTGTCTGGATGTCCCCTGGCTGACAAAACACTCAAATCACTGATGGCAGCCAACTCTCAGGAACTAAAGTATGTGTTTGTGTTCTGTCATTGTTGCTAAAGGATTTTTCACATCGAACTAGGCAGCTTGTTTTCTGCCTTAGCTTGGGTCAATGCTCTCCTTTCCCTTTCCTTTCCCTTCTACTACACATTAGGCATGATTTCTGTGTGCTCTACTTGAAGTTGTTTTGGGATTTGAACGACCTTTTTCTGCATATTAGCATGAATCCACTGCTCTGCTCGCTGTCTTTTGCTGTAAAAAGCACCTGGTCTCTGTGTCTCTCAACCTGCAGGTGCCCAACACCTGGTTGTGATGGATCTGGACATGTGACTGGGAACTATGCTTCGCACAGAAGGTAGCAGAGAAAAATCATCGCAACTGAGCATCAAATACATTTGTCAGATGCATGACATTCAAACAGATGGTGAAAGTCTCACTTTATGTTGCAAACAAGCTGCACTTTTTGAATTTTTGTGCTTATTGATTTATTTGGCTGCCTCTTCATCTATCTATGCATTTATGTATCGCTATAATATTCATGTTATGTGCAGATGCAGAGTGCAGCTTTTTACAATGATTAAACATTCATTTATTTAGATTTATAGATCCGGATTTGCTTGAACTCGAATAAATAGATTTCCTTCATGTTAACCCCGTACTCGTCTCCAATCATTTGTAGCTTGTCAGGATGTCCACGTGCCAGAAAGGGAGGTTTGAAGCTCACACCAAACAAGGATGACAAAGATGAGCAAGAGCTTAAGTAAGAGATTTTTGTTTATTTCTCATCCAATGCTGTCATGTTTTTTTGTTTCAGAAATAAAACAAGAAAACATTATGAAAATGCATCATGCTTTTGTGCCTGGGGCATTATACCTGGAGGCCATTAAGTTAAACAAAGAAAATAATACTTTTCATGTTGTAACATTAGTGAATTATTTTCTAAGGATTAACAGCGTGGTTTTTGTGGGATTTTTTTTTCAGGGTTTTGTATTTTTTCCTATTTTCTGAATGGAATATCTGGCTTGTTACTCTTCACTGAGTGCTTTCTTTATAATTATAGTATATTAAGAAAATGTTGAATTGCCCACTCTGATGGCAGGGCACTCATTTGCAGCTTAATCATTGTCTGTGAAAGTGTTATTGGAAAAAAAAATAATGTAATTGATTTGCAGTTTAAATCCGAAGTCAGATATATGAGCCCTTGTTTGCTTATACATCTGGACACAGATTTTTTCTTTTTAATTACTAATGCAAGGGCATGAGCTTAGGAATTACACTGGAATATATCTCATACACATTAAGAGGGAAAGGGAGAGAAAGGGGGAGGGTAGCAAATGTCCCTAGATTATTGTAAATAGTGGGCCATATGGCATGCCTCCATTGTCCCGGTGCCTTGCATCAAGCCACCTACCTGTGGTAGTTGTAAGTAATGGGAGTGGTGTTGTTTTGTCCTCTAAGTGCTGCTGTGCTGCCGAGAAACAAAATGCTGAAACAGGCTTTTTGCAGCAGCAGCAGCACTCTGCAGCATGTGTGCCATTTGTATCATATCAGGTGACCTTTCACCTTTATCAATAAGGGAAAGGGTTAGCAACCTCCAAATTACATTCTTTCGGATGAGGGGATACACGACAATTATCCGTAATTCATGTCACTCCATTACTGACCTGCAGACAAACAGTCGTGAATTCCAGCTGACAAACTCTTAATGACATTCGCCGTTGAGTTGCGCTTTGTGTTTTCCAGCACAAATATCAGCAACCTCAGAACGTATGCATCGAACAGAGCGCTCGTCCTGCCTCAAGTTTTAGTGGATTAGTAACTTATAGTTAATGCGATTATTTCTAGTTTTGGCGACTCTATTTTTTAATCAGCATTTGGCTGGATTAATCAACTTAATGGTTAACAAATCTTCCGGTCTAGTTATTGAAAGAGATTTTTTTTTTTTAACGATGCGGTTGTTATTTCATGAGCAGTTAAATGTCTCTCTCTCTTTCTTTTTTTTTTGTCTGTAGCAGCACAGACAAAAATGTTGAAATGCAATGCAAGTCAGTCAGATTTTCCCTGTGTGAATCAGCAGTGTTTGCAGGTTTACAACATGTACGACTCACTGTTTGTTTCCCTGGTAGGTGTCCAGTAATTGGATGTGACGGACAGGGCCATATATCGGGAAAATACACATCCCATCGCAGTGCAGGCAGTTGTCCACTTGCTGCCAAAAGACAGAAGGAGTCGTCCATCAATGGGCTGCCCTTTGCCTGGAAGGCCAATAAACAGGAACTGCCCCATTGTCCCTTGCCTGGCTGCAATGGCCTTGGACATGCCAATAATGTGTTTGCCACTCACAGAAGGTAAGGTCGCCTGTCCTCCATTTTATCTCTAAACAATGCTGCTGGTCGACATGTTGCATACTTACAATGGCTTCCCTCTCGTTCACGATCAGTCTGTCTGATGAAGTTGGTCTGTTTTGTGATATTCTCCCACCTAAAATGTGTCATTCCTCACCTGCTGAACTAGCTTGTCGGGTTGCCCACTGAACGCACAGAGCATCAAGAAAAAGCACTCAGAAGAAGAGATGATGACTATCAAACTGAAAGCCAGCAGTGGTAAGCTACTCTGACACGCTGTGTGGTATGGAAATGCTTACATGTATGTTGGAAACATCGATGTTTTCAGTTTGAGCGTGATAAATTCGATGATTTGCTTCAACTCAGGTGTTGAAAACAAAGAAGACATTCAACATTTGGATCATGAAATTGAGGAACTGAATGAATCTAACATGAAAATAGAAGCAGATATGATGCAACTTCAAACCCAGGTAAATATCCACTCTGACGCGTTTATTTCGAGGACAAAAGCTGCGAGATCTCTGCTCGCTCAATTTGACGACTTTCCGTTGTCTGTGCTTTTGTACTCGAAAGCAGATATCGTCTATGGAATGTAACCTGAAGACAATTGAAGAGGAGAACAAGATGATCGAACAGCACAACGACAGCCTTCTGAAGGAGCTCGCCCGCCTTAGCCAAGCTCTCATTAACAGTCTAACAGACATTCAGCTGCCTCAAATGGTACAGTAAGCCTTGACCA
The DNA here is from genome assembly GCA_028641955.1 of Protonibea diacanthus. Lineage (NCBI taxonomy): Eukaryota > Metazoa > Chordata > Actinopteri > Sciaenidae > Protonibea > Protonibea diacanthus. The sequence continues at coordinate 15,416,509 of CM053988.1, read as the reverse complement.
CAGACTCCAACACAACTCATTATATCTAACCTATCCTGGAAGAAATCTCATTTTCTATGAATTGTCATTTTCTGCTGTGCTGTTTTCACTAATAGTCAAACATGTTTTTGTTGCAGGGACCCATCAGTGAGCATAATTTTGAAGCCTATGTGAACACATTAACTGATATGTACAACAACTCGGAGCATGAATACTCTCCAGAGTGCAAGGCCCTCTTGGATAATATCAAACAGGCTATTAAGGGCATCCATGTTTAAGCTGTAGAGCTACCAAGAGGTTTCTTTGACTTGGGATAATGGCACTAGATAGCTCTATTTTACTGAAGAGTGCTGGCTTGGCTGCATGTATAAGACGAGGCTTTTGGAAATGTGTTTGGCATTTCCCGGTAAATACACTGCACTGAGAAAATTACCAGCCAGATTTGTAATGCTTTTACTGTTTCTGCATTCACTTGATATGTTTATCCTGGTGAGATTTTTACCCCTCTTGCACTTAATTATTTTGTATGGTTTGCTTGATTTTAATCTGTATGTGTTCATGTCATTCTTATATTATCGCTATTTATTATTATATTTGCTCATCAGTGTATTTATTTCCTCGATTTTTATTTATTTCTAGAATTGTAAATGCTTAATATTTGAGAAATCTGTTTGACTTTCTGCACATTGTAAATTACATAGAAGCACATTCCAATTTCATGGCATACTTTCGCCATCTAGTGTTGAAAAGCGTATATTATTATTAGACCATAAGTTGGATCTCCCTTCAAAGTAAAAACCTACCAAAACGACTAAGCATCAATATTTTTAAGCATTGCTTTTGCTTTGTTTATTGGAAACTGAATGTATGGAAAAGACAAAGTGAACACTGAGATCAAAAAAAAAAAAAAAATGCAATGCATCAGTACTGTACCTTTTTTCTTCTTAACCAATAACAGCTGAATGCAACCAGGAAGTGACACTGAGCAAAAATGCAACATCATTCGGTGAACTGAATGTCAGATTCTGCTTTGCATAGCGTGCCACAAGAGAGGAGTGCAACAAAAATCAAAAATCCACTTTGTCAAGATGTCTTTTTTTTTTAAATATAGATATTAAACTGCCTTCTGTGCACACACTTTGAAGTGTGCATATAGTATGTGCCTAAATGTATATGAATCCATAAAAATATACGAGTACTATGTTTTGTGGTAGGACAGTATTATGTGGATGGTGTCTAATTTATGATACAGTACAATTATTTTCATAGGAGGAACTGTTCCTGATGACTGTTTAAATACCGTTGTCTCAGTAGCTGTAATCTCAGAGTCAGGTTTTGAAATATCAACGACTGAGATTGAAAAGTCTGGTGTTTATTTTAACTTTTGCTAGCACGGAGAGGAAAAAGGAATGAAGGAGTGAAGTAAAAAAGAAAAGAAGAAAAGAAACATCTGCTCCTGTTTTAACTGCTTACAAGCCTTAACATTTCAACCAGTCTTACAGTTTGAATATTCTTGTAACGCTTGGGGCAGATTCGAATAGTAGCTATTTCAAAACCGAGCTGACTACCACTACAACTCATGTTTCAGTTTCAATCGTTAAACACACACACACAAAAAAAAAGAGAAAAAAAAAAAGAAATGAAAACATAGACAAATGATAGTTGTTGGCTAATCAGTTGTTTGTTTGCATCAATTGCACTTTTGTATTTTGAATTATTTTGTATTATTAGTTCACCACACTGCCCTTGACTTCAATAAAAAAAGAAAAGACAGACTGTAGTCGCATCACTATACTAACAGGTCTCAATTTTACATGAAGTTAATCCCAAGAGGAAAAAAAAAATGACACAGTAATTCATTTGAGCAATACATTTTTCATTTCTGCAAAAAAAAAAAAAAAGAAGTCAAAGACATGTAGCCGAGGACATTTTGAAGAAACAAAAAAATGTAACAGCAAAAGAGCCAAATTACAGAAAAATAAGACCCTATTTTATCCAAATACTCGATATGTTTTAAAGAATTTTAATCTTTTAAAAAAAAATTTGAATCACATTCTTTAAACCTAACAATCCTTTATTTATAATTTCTTATATTTAATTCCTATACCACACATTGTTTGCTCAGGAAGTTTTGTGAATAATATTTATTTTTCCCTGTTAGTATTTGATGTTTTGTATTGTGAAATGCTTTTTTGTGGAACGATATTAGTATGATATGAAATTGTATTGTATTTTCTTTTCTTTTACATTAAAATGTAATGCTTTTTTTTTCAGTTGAAGTAGTTTGTAAATTGAAACTTCCTATTACTTTTACTATTTCATAATAAACAGATATGCGCTGTGTTGTACAGTTTGTGTATGGTAGAAATAAACTTTTCAAATGGTTGTGTGCTTTCTCAGAGCTTCAGTAAACCCACCAGTATCAAGTCAGCTATCAGGTTTCATGAGGCATTAGCACCACCTTGTGGTCGTTTCTAGGTATTACATGCAGAGTAACAGGGAGCGGCCAATGTAGTTAAGATACTGTACTGATAGTTCAAGCTACACACCAACAGCTGTTGGGGTGAGATATCAAAATAAAAGGGTGTAATGGTGACCGACGTAGTGATTACATCACCCCACATCTCGACAATAATAAATCTTCTTCAGTGTATTCAGTTCAGGACTCCAACTAATGTATCAATTAATCAATTAATCATTTTCTGGATGAACCGTTTAACCTTTTTTAAAGAAAATGAAAAATGTTGATTACAATTTCCTAAAGCCCAATGTGAATTGTAAATTATTTTGTCCAACAACTGATCCAAAGATATGTGGTTTACTACGACATGACCTAGAGACTTAACATTGTGTTAGTTGTACTTAGATAACATAACAAACTTTCACTCAGTTATCAAAATAACTGCTGCTAGAATTTTTGTCAATCGACTAATCGATTAATTGGTCCATTTCTTACTTAGATCATTTAATTGATCTACAGTCAGACAGGGCACAAATTCAAAGTAGGTATTAGTGTAACTCAGGTCCATGCTTAGGCACTAAAGTAAAAAAATAAAAGACCAAATTTGGTACAACCGAGACAGGACTAATGAAAGATGTCAATAAAAATGAAATAAAACCTTCAAATAAAGCATTAAAACATCAACAATACTTACTAGTCATGTCAAAAAACAGCCATATCTCAATTATTCAAGTATTATTTGACAGCTGTGAGCACAAAAGCTCTTCTTGGCATCCTAAACCGATCACTCAACACACCAAAAAGTGAAATGACCTTCAAACCTCTCCCACCAAAACATCTTCTGAAGAATCAGGAGCCAAACCAGTTGTAGAAGCAGCCCTCTTTAATAAACTTTATAATCACGTTTCTGTCATCAGCGTTAATGCTGTTATGATAATGATGAAATGTCTTTGTGTTCATGTATTCTCTGACTTTCATTCAAGTGAGAAATAAGTCATCATATGCGAGCTGCCGCTGAAACAAAGGCGACGTGTTACCCAAATAATAAACCAAAGTTTAATTTGTGGTGTAGCAACAACACAGCATTCAAAACATGAGGCTGCTGTCTCGTCGCTACCACAGACACAATTTCCGTCATGCCTCACAGGGCCCTGACTTCCTGTAATGCATATGCTGTGTGTGCAGACTGTGGTGGGGTGCAGATATATAAATTAGCTTGACAGCCACATACACGATCTTGGGGGGGGGAGACCTCGGCCAACCCCGCTGTAGTAAACTCTGTCTGTTTACATTTAGCTATTAAAACAGATGGCTGCAAAATATTGGGTTTCATGGCAGAAGCAGATGGTTTTATGTGACGCATTACAGTAGCGTTTTTTTTTTAAGTTATAAATATATATATGTTAGGCCTTAGCTACCTTTGAGGACGCTGAGGTCATGTCCTCATTCAGCACTATGTTGACCTGAGGAGGAGTTTAGACAAACTGCTGTGCACATGATATGTTTTCTTAGCTTACTGTGATTTTAAAGTCACCATCTTTACATTTCTAGATGTAAAAAAAATGCATTTAATAATTAAAATAAACTAAAAGAGCTTAGTATTTATTCATTTGCATTGTATTCTTGGCAGTGTGAATGAGGTACATGACTAAAATATGAACATAATGCAAAATCAGAAATGTTACGACCTTCTTTTTGTGGTTAGTCAAAACTTTCTTCAACCTGGGTGAGACTCCTGACCTCAGTGTTTCGAAAAACCTGGCTACCACCCTGGTTTCATGTATCACATACTAATTATGACGCTAAAAACAGGCCATACTTGGAGGGGAGACACTGACGTGCTGTTTGATCTATTTGTCTGTCCTGTTATGGTGATGCATGGCATGACCTGGGTGAGGAAGGTGTTGTATTAAATGAATGAACCCACGTTCAACAATTTGAAATGTTGCGCAGCTTTTGTGGTCACGCAAGAAGGCCGCAATATCTTTGTGTTACGCAACCAAACCACAGGCTGAGGAAGTAAACAAACACTTCACCTCAGACGACGACCTGCAGGAGAACAGCCCGCTCACACTGCAGAGAGCGGTCACACAGATGGGCACAAAAACATTTACAGTAAAATAAAGTGGAATCAAGACATTTCATTATGAATGTTGACGGATTTGGCGAGCTCTCATACTCTAGAAAATTGTCCTTTAATATTAACCTCCATAGCCTGAGCAGAGAAAATAGGATACATGCAGCTCTGGTTTGAAAGTTTTCTTGCACTGACAGCACACTTTGCGCACAAAACCTTCCCCCTAAAAATAAGTAAGTATCATCAAAAGGTGAGGTGAAGCGAGGTCTCTGAAACTTCAGCCCAGACCTGCGTGTGCATGCTGACCATGACTGCTTCCTTATTAAACCTGGTGATCATCCATTCTCACACTTCCAGAACAGGCTAGAAACCAGCTGCAGGCTAAATTTAGGCCTTTCCTTTAGGGAACTGTGTGAGGTTACAAGGTGGGTGAAGCTTTCCACGAACTTTCCAATTTTATACTAGTTAAAGGAAATGATAATGAGCAGGGCTGTCACACTGGGCCAGCCGGATTATTCCTTAACTATTTCTTACCTTGTATGTCATCAAACTTTATAGATAGATAGATAGATAGATAGATAGATAGATAGATAGATAGATAGATAGATAGATAGATAGATAGATAGATAGATAGATAGATAGATGGATGAAAGGAGTCAAACGTGATTGTTTTGAGTGGGAAATTGCTAAATAAACTGCACAAAGTAAAGCCACTTTTCATCTTTCATTGTCTCATTTCCATACTAATTTCCAATCTGACAACAACAACATTTGTTCTCTGTAATGGATGTCATTTTCTCTGTAGTGCAGTAACACCACTTAATTAAAAATCTAATTGACTACACCTGAGTCTAAAGTGGAGCACATGTACTCAAGTAAAAGAGGCTTTGATACTGTCAGAATCAAGATGTTAATAATAAGTGCCTTCGTGGATGTGCAGATGGATTGAAAGAAGTCAAAGTATAAGTATTTGACTCATTAAAAGTGCACCGCCACTGTACCAGCCTGGATATTTCTTTGTGCAACACTCGTCACTTTACTCTTATTCCAATAGTGTAATACATCCTATACATACTATGTTCATATCTATGTATACAGTAATACTTATCTGACAACAACATGTGTTCGCACTGATGGATGTCATTTTACTCAAGTAAAAGAGTCTTTGATATTGTATTAAAAACAAAACAAAACAAGGGATTAGTACAGTAAATAATAAATGTCTCCATGGATGTAAAGATCGATTGGAAGAAGGCAAAGTACATCCCTTCAATACTTCAAAAAGTATGTGACTGATTAAGTCCAAAAAAGTGCATATAGATAGATAGATGTTGTCTTTTAATATAGATAGATAGATAGATAGATAGATAGATAGATAGATAGATAGATAGATAGATAGATAGATAGATAGATAGATAGATAGATAGATAGATGTGAGCAACAGTGCTTCCCTCTATCGACAACGTTTCTAAACCACGTGACCTGTGTTTACATCCTCTTCTCAGCTGTTTCTTTCTTCCTCCACTTCGGCACATCGGCTCTCCGTCACTACTTTACCTTTTCACCCAACTAGCCACTCGTCTCCAGGTCAAAGTAGCCGCCAGTCAGCCTGTGAGAGGAGGCTCAAAGTCAGTGAACGTCGCATTGCATATCCAGTTAACAAGGAGTGAGTTAATGCGACACGGCATTGTGAGTATTTTTTTTTTCGTAAGTTTATTTTTAACCTTTTGTCTGAGAGTTAGCTCGGTTTGTGTCGTCTGCAGCGCGCTTCGTGTGATTAATTCGTGTTTTTGTTTTTTTTTAAACGTGGACACGCTGTGTTGTTTGTGTTTGCTGGCTGTGTAACGGAAGGATAAAGAGGCGAGCTTACCTAACCTGCTTTGTCTCTCTCTCTGTGTGTGTGTTTTGATGATGGCGCACTCAGGCCCACTAAAAAAAAAAAAGAAAAAAAAAAAAAAAGAAAGAAGAAGCTAACGTTAGCTCGGCTCATTGGCAACTCAAGTAAGGATATCCGACACTGGATGTCAGCCTATGCATCAGACGTTAAATTTAAAGCCGTTGTTTAACTTGTCGGCGCCGGACGACGGTTGGAAATTTCACGCATTTCTGCGCACGTCGTCTGTGCATGAGGAGACTTTTCTCTCACAGCCGTTGGCATCCTCAGACGGAAGAAGCTCCGTCAAATCGTTTATATTTGTCAGTGTTTTTGTCTGGGGCTAGCTACTGAACACCACGGGGTTGATATTCCAGCGTTTTCCCAACAAACCGGTTGAGCTAGTCGTTGCTAAAGATTGAGGTTAATCGCACTGCAGAGAGCTGGCAAAGAACTGCGTGTTGGTCGACAAGTGGGGACAAAAAGCTGGATGGAAAGCACACAAACCCACACACAAGCAGCCTCTGTTAGTGTTTGTCGGCTCGTGTCGTGGATTTTTTATCTTCAGCCGTGTGTTTTGTACACATGTACACAGTCAGGATTATGACACAAGACGTGATTAATAACGCTTGAGAAACATTTCATGAAGACGCTGTTGTTGTTTTGCTCCATCGTCACACGCAGTGCGAAGAAAGTGTTCCGGCAGCTGATTGGCTGACAGGCCGCCATCTGTGTGGCAACTGCAGCACGTGACCAGGAAGAGAGCCGATTGGCTGCTTCAGGTGTCAGTTGCGGGGATTTAAAGCACATCTGCGTGAAACACCAGGAAAACACACACCATGTTAAACCAGTACCTTCATTTAGGCTGGCTGCAGGGGTGGAAGGAGTACTCTGAAGTAAAAGTACTATACCACAGTGTAGAGGAAGAAGTACTCTGAAGTGAAAGTACTATACCATAGTGTAGAAGTACTATGAAGTAAAAGTACAGTACCACAGTGTAGAGCAAGAAGTAAAAGTACAATACCACAGCACAGAGCAAGAAGTAAAAGTACTATACCACAGCACAGAGCAAGAAGTAAAAGTACAATACCACAGCATAGAGCAAGAAGTACTCTGAAGTAAAAGTACTATACCACAGTGTAAAGCAAGAAGTACTCTGAAGTAAAAGTACTATACTACAGTGTAGAGCAAAAAGTAAAAATACAATACCACAGCATAGAGCAAGAAGTACTCTCAAGTAAAAGTACTATACCACAGTGTAGAAGTACTATAAAGTAAAAGTACAGTACCACAGTGTAGCGCAAGAAGTACTGAGTAGTAAATGTACAATACCCCAGTGTAGACTAAGAAGTACTCTTGAATACTACAGTGTACAATGCCACAATGTAGAGCAAAAAGTACTCAGAAGAACTTTTGCATCAAAGTATACTGAAAGTTCCCAAAGTACTCATGATGCAGAATCCATCATTTCAGGGTCATTTATATTAAAGGTCTAGTGTGTGAGATTTAAGGGCTCCATTTGAAAATCTTGCAAATTGAATATAACGTGCATAACTGTGTTTTCATCAGTGTATAATCTCCTGAAAATAACAATTATTATGTTTTTGACAGGGCTGAATATACACTGCTGGGAATCAGGTGCAAGAACAGTTAAGAAGACTCAAGGTGCAACTAATGATTATTGTCAGGATAAATTTTATCTGCAGATTAATTTCCCATTTGGTCTTTAAATTGTATGAAATTAGTGAAAATCTGAAGGTCTTTGGCATCATATCGCTTGTTTTGTCCTATCAGCAGTTCAAAAGCTGAAGAAATTGACTTAATCACCACACAAGACAAAGAAATGCCGCAGATCCCCACAACTGAAAAGCTGAAATCATTATTTCTGAACCATCTACATGATAGAAAATCCTAATGACTAGGATTGTAACTAAGAATTATCAAACAATGCACTGTTCATTATCCAGAGTAATAGTTTTGTCTATAAAAGGTCAGAAAATTGTAAATAAATACCCATTCCAATTTCCCAAGGCTCATAGGGACATCTTCAGATGTCATGTTATGTCCTTCCATCATTTCAAAACTCAATTAGTCTCATATACGACGAAGAAAAGCAGCAAAGACTCACATTTCATTACCAACCAATGGACGTTTGCTTCAAAAGCTTCAGCTTCATGCACACCAACATGACAAATATTAACAATACTTAAAGTCTATTATGCCACAAATTGAGGCCAAAACAGATAATTTGACTTAAGAATTCACACTGATCTGCAAACTGTATGACTTCTTTTAATGAACATGCAGACATAAATACGTGTGAGGATCCAGAGGAGAATTAGTTCGCACAGTTCTCATGAAGTCACTTCCTGTTGTTAGCATCTACTGTCACGTCCCTCGGCTGTTTGTGGTTCATAAACACAGTCCAGTGGTCAAAGTTGCATTAATAAAATGGGATGTGAATACACTTCATTCTGAATGCTCCATAAGATCTCTAACACTAGCCCAGGGTTCAGAACAGTCAGAAGAAAAGCCATATTGTTGATAAAATGAAAAGGTTCTCATCTTCACTGCTGAGCATGAATATGTTCAGAGGTTGAGACTAAGGCAGGTCATTATGGTGAGTAGTTGTGGGAATTAATAAATAATTATGTATACTTAAAGTCTAAGTATTAGGTATTTAGTGCATTTAAAAGAATAAGAGACAATTGAATTGTATCAGTGTGTTTCAAAAGTACATGTATTTGGCTGTTTGAACACACAGCAACATCAAATAAACAATAAATCCATACATTTTTAATAAAAGGTCATGAGACGGTCAAAGATATGTGCCATTGGGAGCAAAAACGTCTGCCCTGTAGAATATGTAATGATGAAGATTATGTGTTAGACAGTAGAGGAGGGGTCAGTAGGTCATCAATATCCTATGGATGTAACATCCAAGGGGCACTAATGTATTCATCACATTCCACTGTTCAGATTTTAAGGTATATTATGTAAAATTGGATAATAAAATTTCAATGTGGTGCTAGAAAAGAGGTCATTGGGTGACCGAAGTCAGTATGATTTATCTTCTGTGCTCCACGGATACCCACAACAGAGTTAATGGGAAGTAGGTTATTAGCTTATGAAATAAAGTGTGACAATGTGACCTGCTTGTGGCACTAGAAGAGGCGGTCACCTAATTATTTCGGCAAAAGATGGATGACAGACGAATTTGCACAAAGCGCAATATTTATTACAATCTACAAATGTTTTATATTTTTCATTTCACATTCCTTTAAGTTGTGTCCTTGCATGGAGGAATACTTTACAAGTCTTCAGTAAATTATTCTTTTTCAGAAAGCCCCTTTATTAACATTTGTGCAAATATGCTCCACAAATGTTAATTTGTGGAGCATATTTGCAAACATGCCTTATTGTATTATATAATACATTTGACATCACAGAGAAAATAATCGCTGAATTGATTTCCCACACAGTCAGAGCTCATTAATTACACCTTCTCAAGTCTTTTGTCTGGTATCTTATCCTTCAGTGACAACCTGACATGCTCACATGTTTACCGGAGTTAACATGGGACAAAGCATTCACACGCCGACTTCAGGAAATGTAAATTCACAGGCAGGATTTGCAAGTCGTATGAAAAGATATGGTAATTCTTAATCAAAAATGTATTTTTCACGTCTGTTTTCATTTTGAAACACAAGTCATTACAAATGTAATGCTGTAATCTGTCATTACAACAGCACAACAAAAATTATGCGCAGTCTACGTGGCAAACGACTTGTGACTAGATTTATTAAGAGATTTATTGATGCACGTGATTATTTTCTACTTGCACAAATTATATCGCTCTGTGCTTTTTGCCACAGAGGTATGGACATAATTAAAGTTTATTCTGATATAGTTGCAAATCTGTCTGAATTTACACTGTAAATGCTGGTAACTATGTGGATTATCAGTTTACTTCACACTGTCTGCACACGCTGCTGTGTACAACCTTGGTGTGTGCTGCCTAGACAGGCCTTTGGTATTTAGTTACAGCACTAGACTTGAACTTGTTTTGCCAGAGGATCTGTTACATGTTTCGTCATCCTGCATGGTTCAGTGAGTTGACCCTAACCGGGTCATAGCAGGCAGTCATGACCTGAGATGGCGCCGATGTACTTTCCATACACACCAGGAGTCAACCCAGGACGCCCTGTGTGTGTATTTATCAGTGGATGGGTGTTTTATAGAGGCTTTTTTTCCGCATACAGCTTCACTATTACAATAAATGTTATTACCTAGCTGGTCCTTTTTGATTTGTCTTTAAGGAGTGTGTGAAAAACGACCCCTGTTTTAAGACTTGTCATCATTTGTACCACTGTACAGCGCTAGCAAAAAGCAATTTGCTTGCAAAGTACCTCGCCTGACCCATTTTCCTAGATTTTCTCTCAACTGCGGACAAACTCAGAGGACTATGCATTACAGAGAGGGTAGGAAAAAAAACAAGGATGAAAAATACACTTCTGTACAATCAGTGATGGTGAGCGAATCAATGATTCTTTTTTTGCCTACGTGAAAGAGCCAGTGGAAAATTACCTTACCAGGCCTCCCACTACAAAGTCACCTCTGAATTTAATCTGTATTAGCTGAGTCAGATGTGGAGATGCTGAGAAGGCAGAGGGAGAATTCAAGACTTGTCTCCCTAGGCTGCTTCTCCAACGATACCCTTTCACTCGGTGCCAGTGTGGGGTATTTTAGTTATCAAAGCATCTATAAAACATTTAAAGACCACCATGTGTCAGGAATATCCTCTTTTACTGCTACAATGTGGTACTTAACAGTACAGCATGGCGTAGTAAAGTCAGTGGCTCGGTACTTACAGTGTAAGTAACTTTCAGATTACCATAGATCAGTCATAATGACCCCTTCTTCAGATGCTGCTCTGTAGCAGTGCTCTTTAGCTCATGTGCCCTCAAGATGACGGGAAATGTCCCAACATCACGGGCATGAGCAGCAAATAGTGATTTTTATACCCAGCCTATATGCCAGACTGTTTAATTCTCAGGGTTAGAGCTACAATAATTAATTGATTAATCATTTTAGTCAGTCGATTAAAAGATAATAAATATGCAACTATTTTGAGAATCAGTAAATCTCTTAAGTCATTAAAAGCACCAAAACTGTTTCCAGGAACTCAAATGTGATAATTTGCTGCTTGTTATGGTCTTCTTGGTCTAGTGAAAGGAATATTATTTGTTTTTGGACTATTGGACAAAACAAGACATGTCATGACATCACCTTGTGCACTAGGATCCTATGATGGACGTCACTATTTTCACTACTTTTTGGTCTTCTATAGATGAAATGATGAATCAAAAAAAGTTGCAGCCTTATGAGGGATTTTTAGCCTGAATTACAGAAAGTAGTCAGTACTTGCTTGATTGTAAACTATCTGAGACCAACTTTGTCACATCTACTTATCTCTGTGTACAGTATGTTCATTGATTTCAGCCAAAGCTTTGCCCTTGCACGAAGTTGGATTTTTAAAGACTTGTAAATGATATATATATTGTGAGAAAACATTTTTGCAGTACTGTCTCTGGTAACTAATCTCTTACACATTATCTTTAAGTGTGTTATCCGTTGTGTTGGTAGATTCTCCAGAAACAATAACATGACAATAAATATTGTAATGTAAAATTATTTGTGACATGGTGGAGGGTTTTATCCTTATTGCCCACCCTTAATGTCAATTATCTATTACCTAGAAATACACAGCAGGCACCACAGACCTAAGTACACATTATCTAAAACAGGTAGTGAATTCAATTTGTTCCTACAAATGGTACAGCTGCGAATAATGATTATTTTCATTACTGATTTATCTGCCAATTAATTTCTCAGTTAATTGTTTTGTCGTCTTTAATGTCAGAAAATGGTTTAAAAATGTCCAGGTTGTCATCCTTAAATTGCTATTTTTCTCTAAAACATAAAGATATTCAGTTCTCTCTGCTAGGCATCTAGGAAAACCAACAAATATTCACATTTTAGAAGCTGGAAGCAGTGAATTTTTCCATATTTGTTTTTGTGTTTCATTCCCTGTCGATTTCTGAATGCTCCTAAAAACATTACATATACAGCACATTACACTGTACATGCAGGATGTCTGTCTGTGTTGAATTTATTCTAACACATTCTGAAAATAGTACTTCATTTTGTACAAGCTCTTTAACATTCAGAACAGATATTTTTTTGTGTGGAAAATCATAGGTGTAACAAATTACATTCATGATGGCTCTTTTCCATTAAGTGTCCCAGTAAGCCGTGCACATGAGCCAGCATGTATTATACCAGGGCCCTTGAACCTAAATTGAAAGTAGGTTATTAATTAAACGCGTGCTCTTCCTGTGTCAAAACGTCTGCTGTGAAAAAAGGAGTGTATAGATCGAATTAGCATAAACAACTTGAAGTTGAAGTTTGTGTTTCGGGGTTATTCTCTGTGAAGTGGAGGTAATATGGCGTGGCAAAATAATAATCTTAATGCTGCCTAAATGTTGTATCATTGTTTTTTAAACATGGCATTTTGGTGAATATGCCGTTTGATATAATACTGCTACAGTATTTCATCAAGTCTTTTAGAAAGGCCTTGCAATGCATAAATTGTTGATGTTTTCATCCTGAAGGGAGTTAATTTGGAAAATCACAGTTATAGCCTAAAACTTTCATTCATTCCTCAGCTGTCAGTCTCTCTCACAGTTGTTAATCTTTCATCAAAAAGACAATCCCAGAGTATTAATACATTTTCTCACTTTACTCGTAGATTTAACCAGACTGTATTCGCCTGCAGGCATATTGACATAACGTGTTTATGTAATTTCTCTCAGGTCACTTGCCGCCTGGACATGACCGTTGTCTGAACCGACGTTTGAGGAGAGTCACAGCGGCAGCATCCTTCAGCCAGCCGTTCATCTCCATGCCAGTCTGAGGAGGAATAACTCATCCTGAGTACGAGTTTGGTCCTTGAGTTTCTCTTCTCTTTTTCACCATGGGGGGAGCCGTGAGCGCTGGGGAGGACAATGATGACCTCATTGATAATCTGAAGGAGGCTCAGTACATTCGCACAGAAAAAGTTGAACATGCTTTTCGGGCCATAGACCGCGGGGACTACTATCTGGATGGCTACCGGGACAGTGCCTACAAAGACTTGGCATGGAAGCATGGCAACATACACCTGTCTGCTCCGTGTATATACTCCGAGGTGATGGAGGCTCTCAAACTACAGCCAGGACTTTCTTTCCTCAATCTGGGCAGCGGAACCGGCTATCTGAGCACAATGGTTGGCCTTATCATAGGTAAGCAGAGCGTACTCTATTTTTTAAGGCTGTGTTTTTTTTCATGTGTGGGAAGTGCTCAGATGTTCTGTAAAATCTAGGTAAACATACACTATGAAAGTACAGTGTGTGCCTACAAACTGATAATAGGGCTGCAATGATTAATCTGCTGTTTATTTTCCTTTGTTTAGTCTATAAAATGTCATATTTAAATAGCATTGTCATATTTAAACCACAGAAATATTAAAAGATGCCCTTCGCAATTTCCTAAAGCACAAGGGACTGTCCACAAATTGCTTCTTTTGTTTGTCCAACAGTCCAAAACCTTAAGAGCATTCAGTTTACAATCACATAAACATACAAAAGCAGCAGCTCTGTGTGTTAATATGACAAGTAGTAGATAAAGCTATTAAAAATATTGTTCCTGTTGTGTTTTCTTTCTAAGGGCCATTCGGTGTGAACCATGGAGTTGAGCTCCATAAGGACGTGGTTGAATATGCCAGAGAGAAACTGGATGACTTCATAAAGAATAGTGACAGCTTTGATAAGTAAGTACAAGCTTTGAGGTAATATTTCATTCAGTAACAGATTCTCACTAAAACTAACTGATGTTATATCTCATTTCTTTACTTTGGACAAAGAGTGTAAAAACAATTATTAAACAAACATGACAGGTTGATTAGTGAGGTTAGAGGTGTGCTGGGAGACAGATTTTATAACCTTTGGACCGAGACAGGCTTTCCCTTTTCCTATCTTTATGCTAAGCTAAGCTAACTAGCTGCTGGCTGCAGTCTCCTGTGTAACGGACAAATACAGAAGTGGTATCAATCTTCTTGATCTGAGCAAAGCAGCGTATTTCCTAAGATATTAAACTATTCCTTTAGCAGAAGTACACAAAGCACAGGCACCTCAAAGGCTTTGTTTTGCAAATAAATACATTTAAATCGCTCTAATTCCCCCCATCTAATTTGCATAATTCTGTCACAGCTCACAAATGTGATGCTATGCTTGAAAGGGGGGTAAAAAAAGCATGCTTTGCAACATTGTTTCGTGTATTTTATTCACTGTACTTATTATTTTTTCACAGGTTTGAGTTCTGTGAACCCGTCTTTGTGGTGGGGAATTGCCTTGAAATCTCAACAGACAGCCACCAATACGATCGTATTTATTGCGGCGCGGGAGTGCAGAAGGACCATGAAAATTACATGAAAGTGCTGCTGAAAATTGGAGGCATTCTGGTGATGCCTATAGAGGATCAGGTAAGTCCTACAGGCCGTCAGAATGATACAGAATCAACACATCATGATTACTATTCAAAATGCTAACACATGAGGGAAAACGAGGTAAAATAGCTTTGATCTACAAGACTGGTTATGCAACTTTCACATGCATTATTGAGCCACAACTGCCCCTGGGTTTGAGCAGCGGTGCAAGGAGCACACATAGGGCTGTATAAATAAATGTTTTATTTAAAATGTTGGACGTGTGAGTGGACAGACTGTGGGAGTATAAAAGGGCATTAAGAATATTTTGGGAAGTTGGTGGAGAAAATGGTTGGCAGGAACCTTTTTTCAGCAAGGAGGGTAAAGATCTTGACAGATTCATGGTCAAGGGTGGCGGTTTAAGGTATTAAAGGAAAAAGGAGCCGAAGTGAATAAAAGTTTGACTAAAATTAGATACTGTGACCCACAATTTGAATCTTTTATGTCCTCAGTTATTTAACCAAGGTCTTGGTGTTACCGGGGCCTGAGAGAATACAATATACTTTAAAAGAATTTAATCAGATGCGTTTTAAAAGATGCCCAAAGCATTAATAAGAATGCAAAAACAGCCTACACGGGTATGAATCACGGTGGAGAAAACAATTAAACATCGTTTTGATCAAACATGTTTGTAAGATCCAAACAGCCTGAGAGCCACATCCACTCAGGCCATGTCTACACATGAATATGAATAATGTTCAAAACATCTTTCCTCTTTCTCTTCTTTGTTGTGGCCTTTCATCAGCACAAAGCCAGTCCTCTCCACCTCAAAAAAAAAAACAAACAAGGAATCTTTTTAAAGGGTGGACACGCATGAAAAAAACATGAGGAGAACAGAGCTTTTTGAAATTGCTGACATGCTGTATGAGCAGCTTCATGGCTGCAACATTAAAAAACAAGCTCTGTCATCTGTATCTCATCTTTCTTATGTGATATAACATGCTATCTTTATGTTTACCTGTATTGTGGCTATATTGAAAGAATAAGTAATCCAATAGTGACCTTGCGATATGACAGTGAGTATCATCCTGGTGAATGAAGTATATTAAAGATGGCGTCCACAGTATCTGCTGGTATTAATGGACCTGTTGTGCGCCACTTGAATGCCCCCAAACAATTACACCTCCCTCTACACTCACATTATCACCCTGCATGGTGCGTACAAAGCCTTGTTTAATGTGTTTTCATAGCTGTCATACTGTGGACTGATAATTACTTGTTGTGTTTTGACTCACACCAGCAGACATTTTGATCACATGTCTGGTATCGGGTGAGTGATAGGATGATGTGCTATGTACTATAACTGCCGCAATTTGCTGACAAAAGTAATTAGCTACTTTTGATAATTTAATAATAGTTCAAGGCTCCAACTTCTCAAATTTTTGCTGCTTTTCTTGTCAAAAAAAAAAAAAAGCCATTTGAAGACACCTTGAGGGAACACCGTTTTTTAAATGGTTTTATAGACCAAACATTTAGTTGAGAAAATAAATAATTACTGAGGAAAATAATCATTAGTTGGAGCAATTTTACATCTTAGTGGGCCATTGTGGGAAGTTTTACAAATCATGAGCAGCACTGATTGACAGCAATATTATAATTTCACAAAGGACTTTAAGTTTGCTTAGACCTCAAGTGGTTGTTTGAGGAAGTGCAGGTTTTGGCACTTCCGTAATAGGTGGACTGCCTCTCTTTAAAAAATTAAGAGCTCATTCTAAGGTAACGAAAACACAGTTCTGAATATTATACTCGTCCATATTGTGCCACTCTTACACGCTGGACCATATAATAATATCGAAATTGTTTGCATACAGAGTAAGTGTGGAAATGGAGTTGCTGTTTCATGAACCTATTTGGTAGCAGCATGTATGCAAATGTAAAGGAGGGCCTATTTCTTCTCCACGGGCGCGGTTCATATTTCTCTGGGTACACAGTGTATGCACATCTGCCAGCCATAATGAACATGTGGATTTGGAATAAGCTCATTAGTGTGTGAATGTTATTTAATAAGTAAATACTGTGTGTGTGTGTGTGTGTGTCTGTGTGTGTGTATGTATGTATATATATATATATATATATATAAACACAGATAATTGCAACAGTATATAGGTTGTGTCTGGAGAGAAGATGCATCCCCATGAAAATTGAAATTAACTGTTCAGGTGCAATTTCACACAAATGCACAATAAGCAATGTGTGTAAAAACACTCACCGACATAAAAAAAAAAAGATATATTTTGAAGAAACTGTGCTGACCTTCAGTCCTCGCTCCGTAATGCTACACACTATTTCTTATTTTATAAATGTTCAAGTGTTGAGTTCAGGTTTTGTCTCTTTATACAGCTGACCCAGATAACCAGGACTGGCCAGTGCACATGGGAGAGCAAAAACATCTTGGCAGTGTCCTTTGCCCCCTTGGTCCAGCAGAACAGAGCTGATGGAGAGAAGCCTGACACTGTCCAGCTGCGTGAGTTCTCCAGCCTCCGCCTTCAACAAAAACAAAACAAAAAAAATCACAGTCT
Organism: Protonibea diacanthus; assembly: GCA_028641955.1. Taxonomy (NCBI): domain Eukaryota; kingdom Metazoa; phylum Chordata; class Actinopteri; family Sciaenidae; genus Protonibea; species Protonibea diacanthus. Next base: position 15,399,016 of record CM053988.1, on the reverse strand, counting down.
TTGTCTTTTATTGTGCCTAACTGGTCTTGATGTGCAAAGCAGGCAATATTTTAAAGTCAGACAGTGCATCCTACGTGATGTGATGAGACGGCAATTTTTGCTTTGACATATGAAGCTCGCCTTGCAGCTGCTCCATAGAATCAGTTGTTTTTTTTTTTTCCTTGAAACACTGAGACACAGTTTTCTCTTTGACTGCCTCTCTTGTTTATGCTGACCTAGTTGAAGGACTGGTGCAGTTGTATGGATTATTCTTATTTTTTGTGTCGCATTGCCCTAAAGGACTGTGTCATCTCACTTTGTCCTCAGCTCCAGTGGCTGTCCGCAGCCTTCAGGATCTGTCTCGGATCTACATACGCCGCACCCTCAGAAATCTTACCAACGAAGACAGTCAGGGGAAGGGGATGGTGCAAAGAGTTCCCCAGAAGCGCAAACGCAGACGCTGCAGACGGCGACGCATCAACACCTACGTTTTTGTAGGCAACCAGCTGATCCCCCAAATGGGGGAGAGCGAGGAGGAGGAGCACCCGGAGGAGGCGCACACAGAAGTGGTGGTGGAGGAGGAGGAAAGAGACATTGGCGACATTGAAATCCTCAAGCAAGTGAACATGTTGAGAGACCAAATAATGGCTTTACCGCTGCCTGAGTCACTGAAAGCATATTTGCTGTATTACAGAGAGAAATGACTGATTCACAAAATATCCACTCTTCACGGGTGCAGCGCCTGCTGAAATGCTTTTCTTCACCTTTCTCAGTGCAAATGTAGCATTATTTCCATTAAATCTTGATGGCAAAACTGTAACAGAAAAAGACGTCATAGATATTATTGGATAATAATGTTATGATTGTCATGAATTGTTAGTTTTTGTTGACATTTTCTTTTGATTTGTATATCGAAAAAAAACAAAACAAACCAATGTAAAAAGTATACTACATGGACATAGTTTCAGAAACCCGTTTTGAGATTCCGATTTTATCACAATGTGAGGATTTCTGCAGTGTGCAGATTAAAAATTGTATAAAAAAAAAAAACAAAGTTCTTACTATATTTGTTAAAATGATCATGCTAAGATGAAGTCTTTTATTGCAGCTTTTTTAGAAGCTTTAACTTACTATCAGTGTTGGGGCAATTTAATGATGCCGAAAGGAGCAAAAGACACTGAAAGGCAAATAAGGCCACATCCCATTTTGAGTTCAAGAGTAAGACATTCTTGCGTAATCACGAATGGGACACTCAATGTCGTTACTCTTCTTGATATTTTATTTTCAGTCAACGTGTTTTGTACCTTCCTATTACAAGAGATCATTGAGAGACTAGATTGGTTCATGATTTTTTCTACAGTGCACCTTTTAATGAAACTTTTTCTACAGGGTGCTTACATACTTGTGTTTTCTCACTTTGCGTATGAGTAGCTGACATCCTACTTGATATGATAAGGTGTTGTAGGCCCTCTCCTCTCCATGGTATTCCTTACATTGTTGATGCAAATATAATAGTATAAAAAAAATCATATCAGAGGTTTAAAATAATGGTGAAGCTGATGACAGGTGTTCAGTGGTGATTCACATTTTCAGCTGTTTTTTTTTAAGAGGGGACTGTTAAAGGGGAGATGTTAGTCATTAATGAGTACATGCATGAATATACTGTATACGTGTTGGGTGTTCCTGACTTTGCTTCACATCTTATGATTGGTCACTGGAGGTGATGTCCCAGGTGATCGAGTCCAGAAATGTTTTGACATATAAAAAATAATAATAAAGATTTTAAAGGATGTTAATCTATTAGATGGCCTTGAGATAAATCTCAAATTCTGTATAGTGCTGCGTTTTCTTTTTTGTTTTGTTTTGTTTTGTTTTTATTGACGACAATGCAAATCAGAATCGCTGAGGATTTTGAAGCCTTTTGTATCCTGGACTGTAGAAGTGTCCAGCAAAGCACCTTATTCTGCAGTCCTCAAGCAAAAAAAAAACAAACAAAAAAATAATAGGTGCCATTTTTTGGCTTAATTTGTATGGTGGACTGATTACTTGTAATGTAAATCCTGTTTAATCAAAGTACAATTCGCTTGCAGAACTCCCCTGATAGTGATGGCTTTTAAGTGCCAACGTATCCCATCACATTAGGACTTCTGTGAGTTTGCTGGCACAGTAAAATTACCGAAACAAACGGCGTATTTCTACAAAAACATTCCATGGTGAAAAAAAAAAAAAGAAAAAGAAAACGGCACATCATCACAGATAGATGTCACACTTTTTTCTTCATGCTTTTACAGTCACAGACTTGGAAATTTCCTTCATCTTACTTTGAATGCATAATTTAGTATTCCAAAAGCTGAGTTGAATGTTGTTGATATTAATTCTATTCAATATAAAAGTGATATATATATGTATATTTATCATGATTCTGCATACAGTTTAATTTGCATTTGGTTTGTTGTAGCACCCTCTTGCTGTACTGTATCTTGACACTGGGACTCTGTAGATCAAAACTCCACTGCTGTCTGTTAAATAGATAAGATATATTAGTGCTATCAGTCTTCATTTTGTTCTGGTGTAATGAAAAATATTTTGTTTGAAAATGGGGGTGATTATTCTATTAGTAGTTTTTTGTGTGTGTGAAGAGGTAACATTTATTTTATGTAAGGTTTTTTTTTTTTTTTTTTACATTCATCAGAAAGCTTTGCAAGTAAGCAATAATGGAATAATTTCTCAGCTTATAATTACCAATAACAACATAGTCCCATTTGATTTACGTAGTATCCATTAATTCACATGACCAATTACAGGCATGCAACAGTTCATATACCATTATCTAAAATGTAATTGCTAATTAGAGAGCACATTAAGTATTGAAAGCAGGGGACCTACAACCTCGACTCTCAGGTCACGCCTTGCACCAAAGTTAATGGGACAGCTGTGATTACGTCTAATGTGGACGAGAGTCGGCTACAAAAATGGCACCCGGTAAAGACCAAGTCATAACCAATTCTGTGCTTTTATATTAAGTTAATTTGTCAAGAGCCAAAAACGGTTCTGTTACTGTTTATCAGGCCTAGGTTGATTTCTGGTGTGCAGTTCATTTTGAAAATGTGTTGTTTCTCCGTAAATGTTTGGCACAAAAATAAAGGTCACAATCACATTAAGCCTCCTCTAATCATTGTAACTGCTCTTTTTAGTGTCTTATTTGATTTCCCAAGTATGTCCGACATGGTCAAGTAGTCAAATGAACCGTCACTGCATGAGGATGTAAGAGTAGTAAAAGTGCCACTCTGGCATCCTTGGCACGCTCGAGATGACCTTTCTTTGTTTTTGTCACTGTTTAAACTGATGAACACAGAGGTAGAGTTTTCTTCTTCCATCTCATGTCTGGCTTTTTGTTTTAAATGTATTTTGGGCATTTTCTGTTTTATTAGATAGTGACAAGCAGAGTGATGGTCGGGACATGACGTGCGGCAAAGGGCCCAGGCTGGAATCAAACCTGCTCAAAGACTCAGCCTCGACCAGGTGAACTACTCTGGATCCCGTTTTTGCCTTCTCTGGCACATTTATGGGCGATGCATTTGCTGTTTTAAAGTTTGTGATGATCAATGAAAATATTTAATGACGGGCTGTGTGAGGGCAGCGTTAACTTGCTCATCAAACAACAACAACAAATTACAAATTTATAGATAATATACTTGATGTTTGTTTGGCCGTAGACTGCAGGAGATGTAACATGGGTGCAAGATGTTGATGGAAACAGAAGCCGCTGTTTAAAATCCTATTTTTTGTTTCTTGAATTTAATGGAAAGTATTTTATTTTCTGAAATATCTGAAACTGTAAAGTTACTGTGTCAGACAAGGAGTACACTGAAGTCACTCCAGCAGATTTTGATTGCACTCCAGTGAAGCTGGAGGTGTCACAAAGAGATTTAAAATAGTCAGAATGGAAACAGCAGAGAAAAGTGTGGGTCAAACAAAAACACTGTTATTCTTACAACATCTTCTAACAGCTACTTTTTTAATGAAAGAGCAGCTATTATTAGATGCAGGTTTCAAGCTCTTTCACCTAATGATTTAATGATATATGATTAGTACATCTTAGCATATACTTGACTAATCTAAAGTGCATTTCACTGTGCTATTCTGAAAAGCCCTTAAGTTGTGTTTAATTACACTTTTTGGAGTTTTGCCATGCATACTTAGATTACATGACCAGATATTGTTTGAATATATTTAAAAGCAACATTAAATACAGTACAAGCACTTGTTTAGTATGATTTAAAAGTGTAAAAGTCATACCTACAATAATAATTTGAGTATTATATTTTAAGTATGCCTATTCTGGGTAAATTAAAGTCTATTTAAATAAAAGTGGGGTAAGTCATTGTAAGTAATGTGATTCTGGTCCGGTACAAATTTAACAATGTCTCCTTACAGTCCAGTAGCTTTAAGCTTTAAGCACAGTGTGTGCTGAAATCTAGTGCTTGTGCACAGACCTGAGTCTGTAAATGGGAAACAAACAACACTAACTTGTAATTCCAGCCAGGATCAGGTCATGTTAAATGATTTATCCACAGACATTCAGCTTACTTTCTTGTCTGCCTCGATGTGCTTTTGTGGCGGTGTTAGCTATAGTACCAGGAGAGATGCGAATATTGATGTCTGGAGCTGGTATGCTCACTCTGGGAAACTGTTTCATCCTCTCTAAATGTTGTAAAGCAGCAACTTTAGCAGCAGTTAATCCACAATATATATCATGGAGCTTGTCATGGTACTGGATTTATCCAGAATAATTTAGCCTTTAATTATACTTAAAGGTGTATCAAAAAAGCATAATCAAGGGTGCTGAAGTTCATTTTAAAAGTACTGCTTACATGTCATTAAAGGAGCCATCAAAGTATGCTTTATTTACTTTCTTACAAAGAGAAGCGTTAATCAGAAGATCAATGCTACTCTCATGTCTGCTTAGCTTAGCTTTGCATAAAGACTGGAAACTTGCAAATAAATTGTCACTTGGACGCTTCAGTTTTGGTATGGCTCAAACAAAAGTGATGTAACATGTTAATGTGTGAGCTTTAGAGGTGCTGGTAGAAAGATTTTGTTACTGCGGGACACAGCCAGGCTAGCTGTTTCCCCCCGGTTTCCAGTCTTTGTGCTAAGCTAAGCTAATCGTCTTGTGGCTCTAGCTTGATAGTCAAAGTGTGAGTGGTGCCAATCTTCTCATCTAGCTCCAGACCCAGAGTAAGAAAGCACATTTCTCAAAATGTCAAACTATTCCTTTAAGTGTAGTCAAGCAAGAGTATCAGTATGAAAAAATGCCATTTGAGTACTGCTGTAAACTGAACTTTCCATGTGTTAAAATGTACCGCACGTGTGTAAAAAGGATGGAATGACCACGCATGAAAAATAAAACTGACCACAAGTGAGCCATGTTATAAAAGTTCTTATTTATTAATTTATTACACAGCATATTTGTTAATAAAACATCTGCAAAAAATAAAATAAACCTCACTCTCTAGATCCTGTGTTATAAGGGTAAGCAACCAAGATAATTTTAAAGCACAAAAGCATCACTCAGACTTTCTTTGCATAGACTGCACAACCATTAGCCTCCCTCAGACACTCATGTCAGCTTAACAAGCACCGAGCACTTTACTGACCTCATTTAATTTACTATCCTCTAGAGTTTACTTACCCATGGGTCTCTTGTTTGGGTACTACTTTGTAAATGGAAGGTAAGAGCATGACTAATTGCGCTAATTGACCTGAACTCTTTTTGTATATGATAGTTTAGTTGTCACTCTTCTGCATTTATAAACAGTTTAATACAAAGTGAAGTTTAAAGGGGCATCTCGAACCTTTAGAGTCCATGACGCTACATATTTCTAGTTTCCTCGTGGTGTGTTTTCTCATTAGAAATGAAACGTTATTATATTTACAAGCTGAATTTAAACAAACAAACAAACAAAAAAAAAGATAGAATATTTCAAAAATACACCATAGTTGATTTTATTCTAAATTGGTCCATAGATAAATGATGAAGAGAGCACGATGTTATGAGCTATCGACCTAGTCGTCTCTGGTGCACATCAAATTAACAAATGCCATAATCCCTACAAGTAATCCCTCAAGTAATCGCCATAATTCATAATTCTTTGAGTTCATTTGAACATCAGTGTTTATTTACATAATCAAGTTTTGAAAAAAAATAATAATAATAATCATGTTTAGAGCAATGTTGTCAGATTGTTTGTGTGGATGGTGAACCTGATTATCAAACTGTCGTTCTTCGTCCATACAATAAAAACTACACTTTCATACAGCTTTTCTATCCCAAAAAATCCCCCCAAAAAAGTTACATTCTGACCTCAGCCTGTGGGTATATGTCATATACAGAGGAAAGAAATGAGGTTACTCAGTATATTTGGACACGGACCGATCAAAAGCATCCATATTGTGCACCAATGCTGCCAGCGAACCTCTTTCAGATTCAGAGCAGATTGGTGTTGCCATTTAGCTTTTAGTTTGTCTCAAGTGGAAAATAAATTTTACTGCTAATTGATGTAGGTAAAAGTTTTCATCTCAAGAACACCCATAAAAATGAAATATAGAAAGCGTCATCATACTACATCATCACATCCAGTGTCCAGACAAATCCTTGCAGAACTTCAAGTGATGTACCGTCTGATGTGGAACAAAAAAAAAAAAAAAAAGGCTAATCTGTGATTTGTTAGAATCCAAATCTTCAAAACTTGGATAAAATTACATAGAAAAGACAACTACATTGGGAAAAGAACTGCATTTTTTTTTCATGATGTTGATTATAAGGACGTCTGAGGATCAGGAGAAGGACAAATTCACTTAAAAACATTTTTGAATGGCACGTTTTGTGTCCATTTGGAGTCTTTTTGGGGAAGGTGAGGTTCATGTTTAGGTCCACAATTATTCCAGAAATCCCAGAAATCAAGTATATCAAGTATATCACTCCCAAAGAGGTCTTTTATTCCACCACTGTATACAGCTGTCCTCCTTACTTACTTTTTCAGTTCTCCTGTTGACCGTTTTAGGCCACAGTCGCATACTAAGTGCAGCGTCCTTTTACTTTTAGGTGTCTGCGGAGAGCAGCGCCTGTCAAGTGGCGTATTTGAGTTTAGGTGTCTGTGAATTACATGAGATACTGGAAAGAGAAGGAAACCCAGTGGTAGTCGCGTTGCCTTGGCTCTCCACAAACATCGGGTCCAGGCAAGCAACTTTGGCAGCAAAAAAAGCATGAATACAATGAAGCACGGCAAAGAGGTTTGAAAACTCCAGCTCCTGAAAGAGAGCGTGAGAGAGAGAGAGAGAGAAAAAAATCAATACACAAGTCATATGAAAGTCATTTCGTCTTCTATAACCTTATTGGTTTTTCCTTGACATGCAGCATTAAATATCTCTCGAAGGGATTTACCTTTGCTTCGATAGATTTGGAGTCTTGATTTTGGAACAAAAACTTGATCTTGCTTTTTCCATCGTCAGATGATCCTTTCAGTTGGGAGAACTTGTACCTCCACAGAACGGCCTGAAATTACAAAAATCATGAGTCTAATTTTAAACTTTAGACAACTTAAAATACAACTACTTTATTTACTGCAATCTAATTTGCGAATTCCTTCTTGTGTCGCCTTTCTCATGAAAAATTCATGTTTAAACTCCACGTGGAACCGGTGAGAAATGGGGCACGTCAGCAGATCAACCAGATATCAGTCGTTGTGAGATATAAACTTGTTATTTTTGCCATTGGGAAATTTAACAAGCCACAGCAATTTCACCTGAAATAGCAGAGCTTCCTTCAGTGATTCAATTAGTGTTGAACTGAATAAACAAAAGCTGCACAGTGAGCCAGACGACAGTCACTTTCCAGACGGACTGCTCAGGTAGACAGCTGGCCACGCTCCACATGAATATGTATCTGTTCAGGACATACTGCAATGCTGTGCTAACTCTTCCCGCCACTGTAGGAATTACTATAACACCCATCTGATTAACTACGGCATAGGAAACCACGTTTAACACATCCTACGCCAGAAATCCTAAAAAAAATGAGAAAAGTGAAAGCGGATATTCATGAGTGTAACAGGACGAGTGTTACTCCTCCAACGTGCTCACCATGACGGAGGTGATGGTATCACCATCTGCCCCATGTCAATCACAGGCACCTTATATTATATCTGTTTGTATTGTGACCCACATGGAAATACTCTGTTAAATCTGTTTCCACATCCTCATGAGACTCGATGTCTGTGGTGTTATTTTTGTCAGTTTGTCGTTATTGTTGTGAAATAATGCAGCGCTGGCATGTAAGTAATTAAATTAGTTTCTACTTCACTACGTTTTAGACTGAAATATTGTGCTTTATATTTCACTCCTTCACAGTTATGGCAGCTGTAGATACTAGTTACCAGTGGCAGAAAGTACCTTAACTTAAGTACTTAAGTACAAATTTCAGGTACTTTTTCTTTCTAATGATAATGCACTTTTTACTTAACTACATTTATCTGACAAGAGTTTATAAAATATAACACGGGCAGGATGATCATCATTTCAAAAAAGAGAAAGTTCATGGTTTGAGCTTCTTAGATTTGAGGATTTGTTGCTGTCGGAGAGATAAAAACACTGAATGTGTCACTTTGTGGAAAAACATTTCATTTCTCACCGTTCTCAGAATTTTTACAAACCAATCAAGAAAATAATTAGCACATTAATCCATTATGAAAACAATCATTCATTTCCATCATAAATTTACAAAATAGTTCAAAATTTGTTCCACCTCAACCAACTACTGCAGTAAAATCCTGCTTTTAAATTAATGCATGAGTCATAATAATATAATATATAATAGTAACAGTAACAGGGACAGTTTTCCTCCGCATTGAGTTGTTTCATTCTAACACTTGGAGTAAATTTTCCTGAACAATGACTAACAATACTTAAGTAGCATTTTCAATGACTCATAGTATTTTTACTGTGTGCCATTAGTATTTTTACTTAAGTAAAGGATCTGATCATTCATGCTCATTCATTCATTCATTCATTATTTGTGCGTTGTATCACTCTATACCAAGTTTACATTCATGTTGACGTTTGTTTGCTCTTTCTCTCCTTACTCTGTGTATCTCAACACTTAGCTTGTTAATCCAACCGCTCACCAGACGATGAATCCTAGAACACCATCATTTTTTCTGTGTTACTTTATTTACCACTTCAGTACAGTAAGTTTTTATCAATTTATCCACTACATATCTGAGGTCACAGGTGTCACTGGTGTCACAGGTCAGGTGAGAGTTTCTTCCTACATGCTGGACAGGTGGCCGATCTACACCTGCAGCTATTTAGAGTCTCTGGTTAACCAAACTCTGACAGTTGGCGGACACTACAGGCATGGCAAGAACATGCACACACACACACACAGAGGAAACCAGCTGAGCCCTACTTTTTTATTTAATATACAGTAAGCGCAGAGAACAGGTGTGGTTGTCAGACTCAGAGCTTTCTTGCTGTGAGGCACCAGTGGTATTCGCTACGCAGCTGTTCTGTGTTTAATTGTGCAAGACAATATATGTCTTGATACTGTCATCCTTTGTTCTATATGTCCCAATTATGATTTTGTTAATTGTGCTCTATACGTGAATGTTACTGCTTCTTTTGGAACATCTAGCTGAGTCCCTGAACCAGCAGATTACAGCTCAACTTGTCGTTCTATTGGTGCCGCTTCCGAATGAAACAAATTCTAACATGGTTTTTGACATTTGCCAATAGCAGCTTTTAATTACAGAGTAATCCCACCCAGTGTATTGTCTGTGATTGAAGTGTACATATGGATTGTGTTTTGTGCATTTCTCTCTGTAAACAATACGCTGGCAACATTTTTTGCCTCCTTGGGGAACATTGTTGCTTCACATTGTGGGAATTAGGGCCAAAATCTTAGAGAACAATATGGCAGAGCTCGTGTCCTGCTCATCCACATAATGTGCACCAGTGGAGTAGTCTGTGTGGCTCTCAGACTTGGGGTAAGGCCAAAATGAATTGCAGGCAGGAGTGAGATGTTTGAGCTGGGGGGGGGGGGGGGGGAATCAGCCGTCAAAACAAATGTGCTCACACTCCCAAATTGCACACAGTGCAGAATATGTTAGTAGCACCGAAAGAAAAAAAAAAAAGAAAGAGGGAAGCCGAGGAATTGTGATTAGTCTCATCAAGCTGTGTACAATACAGATGTCGAAAATCCCCCACTGAAAGCATGTCTTCTCCTTAGTTTTTCTGATGATAAAGGACTGTCCTACACCCACCTTTGAAGCTGCATCAAAGCACACAAAGCCCATGCTGAAGTCAACTGTCAGTCCCATGAGGTGGCTCTCCATGATACAGGCATACGTTTTACACTGCAGAATAGGAGAAGAAGATGTTACAAGAGCTCACACAAGGACACAAAAGATGCTTTTGCTCTGCTGAAAATGTCATCTGAGCATTATCAATCTTTGTACTAAAACGACTGAGCTGGAACCATGTGCTAGATTGAAATCATCAAAATTCCCTGCACGTTGCCTACTGTTCAGGTGCAGACCTGTATCCTCTCCACCTCCAGGAAAGTGGCCATCTGAAAAGCCTTTTCCCAGATCAGCAGCTCGCAGTCCAGTTCCACGCTGAAGAACATGTCCTCCCCGCTCTCTGTCTGGACGCTGAAGCAGTGCTTCCTCTTGTCCAGAAGGTCATTATCCTAAGATAAGACAGTACGGCTGCCATGCTGATCAGGTACAGATGGGCAGAGTGACGTGGAGATAAGACAAAGCAACAGCAACGCAGTTTCCTGAAGCTAAGGGGAGATTTCTTTACTCTGGTGACAGAGTAAAGACTGTAGACTGCAGCTTTAAGAGCACGTTCCTCTATATCCTCAACACTTACATGAAGATAAAGCATAAGCAAGAACACATAATGTTTTACCTAAATGTATCCCGATTGGCACAGTGTAACAGGTATGCAGTGCAGCTCAACTTACTTACTTAAATATGTCAATCAATATGAATTAAATTTGCCAAAATGAGTTCCGAGATAATGAATTGCAGATAAATTCTCAATCAAAGTGACCTCGAACCTGCAGAGAATGAACAATACAATCTAAACCTTGAACCCACTTTATATTCTGTCAGCGAAGGTTGAAATAGAAAAAAAAAAAAGATGCTTTACCTTTAAAATCTTGCACATTATCTCGTACACAGTAAAGCTTTTCTCTGCTCTGGTCCAGTCCCATGTTGTCACCTGTAAAATGTCACATACAATTTATACAGTTTGTTTTGAAGCTTAGCTTGATGCTAACACTAGAAGACAGCAGCACTGATCATGTAATGCAGGGTAGAGATTCAGTCCTAGTATTATATTATTTATTAATAATATAATATAATAAATAAAAATGTAATTAAAATATTTGTTCTCTAACTTGGAAGATTAACGCATGCTTTTTTTTTGCGTTTTCAAACAGTCTGATTTACTTTTACAAGAGTAAAAGGACAAAGAATAACCGGTGAATTTGGCAAAAGCAACACATCTAATGCAGTCCGCTTTGGCTGCACTTGCTGTGGAGTAAATTTCCACAAACCAAATAAAGAGCAAGAGAGACTCTAAAAACTGTGATATACTAGCACCCTGGCTCTCACAGAGTGAAGTTTTTTTTTTTTTTTTTTTACTCCTAACACAGCTAACCTGTAATAAGTTAGGCCATAATGACATGCCCCTTTTTTTCTCTGGAAACAACCATTTCCAAAGAAAAGACAGGAAGCAAGTTAGCTGGGCATGCCGATGTTTACAGCTCACGTTAGAGGAGATAAATCGAGCTCCAACCAACATGGCTGTGAAATAAAGCCACAAACTGCAGTTCCTCAAATGGCCAATTGAGGCCATTTGAGGAAATGCCCAACGTCATGTCAGAAATAAATGGGAGAAGTGCATGAAAGTTTGACAGACTTTTCAGTGTTTAGTTGTGGTTGCTAAGCTATGATTGGACAATCACTGTTTGATCATTAGCCACGAAAAGTCATTTCTGAATGATTTAAATTGCCACATAGGGAAATATTGCTTATGGGTAACTAGTCTTCAGTAATGATGAAGCCTGTCACGCCGTCTAAAGGCTATAGGCTCCTATATTGCACCATCCACTCACATTAGCATATTCCATTTATATCAGCATATTCAAGTTGAGCAGGCAATTTGAGTTATCTATCAATCTTTTCCCATCTCCAGTACCATCGACAGCTTATCCCTCTTGTCATAATCACTTAAGTGGCTGGCAGAATGCAAACAGATTTAATGATCATCATCAATCAAGAGGAAGATCGATGCAGCGCAAATGTTTATGAGTGAGCCGCTTCCTTATTTTCCAACAGGAAAGCATTTTCTCCTTCGACAATACATTAGCATCAAGTGAAAAATCTCTCGCGGAGTTGAATGACATCAATTCAAAACACAGAAGTCTGATGGTTTAAAGAAGTTGGTGGAAAACAAATGAGGACACGCAAGTGAAAACTTACAGGAGGTGCTGAAAACTTGAAGAGTGAGGAACCCCTCAAAGCGAGGAACTTTGGTGAATACATTCGGTCCTGAACGGAGTCCTGCTCCTTCTCGTCAACCCAGCCCATGTAGATGATCTATTGAACAAGGGAAAAGAGACATATTGACGAGAGATGTGACTGGATCTATACCTAAAGCATCAATAACACTGATAATAAGTCTTGTTTTGAGTATTAGTACTAACCTAGACAGCAGGGTCAATAAAAAGTGCATGATCTCGTGTTAGATCAAGTCTCTTCTTAGTACACGTTGAAGAAAAAGAAATATATATGGAATAAATATATGTTGGTGACAGTTTGACATCAGTGATTCTGTTCCTGGTATTACTCTGTATCAGATTTTGTTGTATCATTCACCTCCAGTTATTTCACATGAGATTTCTGTACTCGTATTTCTAGGTGATGCTCAGAGTTGAACTACTTTTGTATGAAAATTTGATGGCAGCTGTGGGCTTGTTTGCTTACTTTGCAAAGCCTCTGTCAATATAATTTAATCAAATTACACCCAGAGTGTATTAAACTATGAATAAATAATATCTAATGATGTTTTTATCCTAATTTTAATTTGGATTTTTGCTCATTTAGTCATGAATATTTCATTTTAATGAGAAATACTCAAGATGAGAAACCAAGTTCTTCAAAGATTAACCATGCAGGTACGTCATTTTTTTTGGTTCATCGAGCAGATTAAATACCAAACAAATCAAAGCACTCCATCACATTAATACAAAAATCATAAAAATCCAATATTATCATTCAGCTTGCTATTGCTCATTGATTTGTAACATTGCACACAATGGTCTAATGCACACAGAGGCACTTAAGATGTAGATGAAATGGTATTAACGTAACGAAAAATCTTCTTGTGTCACAGTATTATTATATTGCCAACCAATACATGAAGGCAAAAGGTATAAAATTAAGTATTCAAGAGAAAAAAAAAAGAGGTTAGACCAACAGGGAGATGAGGAGAAGAAAAAGCAAAGCTTCTGCTGCAAATGTTCTGAGACATGATTTCAGACTTGAGCTGTATCCCAACATCAGTACTCATTAAAGTCAGGGTGATTGCAACCAAAGTAAAATGTGTTTTTTTGTTTTTTTTTCTGATGGATGAGAAAACAAGCCAGTGAAAGATTCGGGACATGCAGTCGTGTCTCATGCTATTTTATTCCTTAAATGAATTGTCAAGTGAATTCACACAATTTCGTGAGACAGAACAACAACAAAAAGAAAAGGAAAAGAAAAAGCACCCCACTGTCGCGTTTACTCCCCGTGTTTAGACTGAAAGATGACTCTCTTGAGTTAACTGACTGAAGGCACTTAAGTTGTTTTCTGATCATTTCTCAGTGGATCGACGTTAATGATGCAAACACCCTCCTCGTGTTGCAATAGTCGGCAAGACAGGACTGTCCTCTCTCTGACTGGCTGACCTGGTTAGATTCACTTCTTGATGTTTAACGGGAGGATAAAATTCATGTCAGTCAAAGCAAAAAGAAGATCTAAACAAGGCAGCGGGAGCTGCTCGCTCGCCTGCTGCCTGGAGGAACATCTTACCTGCTGGTTGACTGGAAAATTTCGGTTAATCTTCTTCACCTGTTAGATTTAAAAAGAACGTCGATAACTCATTAAAACAGCGCCTGCGAACGATCACACAAATTACAGGGAGAATTCAAAGTAGTTAGTACTCGGTGACAATACATCCAAGAACAAATAAACTATGAATCACAGCATCTGTGCTAACATAACCACAGCACTGAAGGAAAACTGTTAGAGCTACTTCATTTATCCAATGCATGCAAATTACAAAATGAGATAGAGTCATTTCCACAAGGACCCGAGGCTCTTCCTAAAAAAAATCCATTTAAAAAAATCTATTCTCTCTGTGATAATAAAAGCGGGGGAAACTACTGAGAGAGCAGTGAGGCTTTAAATTAAAACATTCTGCTCACATCACAGGTATCACTCGCTCCTAATCCACGCTATGCTATCAATATAACTCTTTCTTAGCAGCACAACACCAAATTAAGTTGTCCAGACTTGAGCCCGTCCTCCTATAGAGAGGACAGCTTCTTATTCTGAAATGTTACTGAAGTTTGGGCTGAGAGAGGAAGCACAATGTGTTTGTTTGTTTGGAGGGACTGAAAGGAAGCAGCCGAGAAAACACTGTCAAGGTGTGAGCTGGGCTTTAGATATATGTGAGCAGTGACAGTGGGTTTGTTCAGATTCAGCTGTGGCTTGTTGTGACCAGTCAATGTGACTGCAGGTCTTAACGCACCTCACACATACACACTGCAAAAACCGTCTGTGGGGTCCGGCTCTTTCACTCTGACTTTCAGTAAAGTTTATGTGTGCCCCAAAGGTAAGAAAGCACCTAAAGTAACAGGGAGCGATTATTCTACAAGTGCTGTACTGTAGAATTTTACGTGGGGGACTTAATATCTCTCTGAAATGCTCTAAAATAACTGTGCTTTTACACCACTATTGTGACAATTTGTTATCAGACAGCTGCAGTTATTGTAACATAAATGCACCTCTCTCCGTTGCTTATACAATAATATACAACATCATACTCCCCTGCGGTTAACTCCTATTCTGTTTTTATCTTATCTGCTACTTGCAGTGTGAGGCACTGGTTATTATAACCTTTTACCTCTTAATCCTTTGAGTGACGTTAATATTAATGTTTAAGGGAAAGGAAGGACTGAGGACAAGGAAAATAATGCACTGACACTGAAGAACAACAATACACAGATCAGTTGCAACAATTAGATTAAAAAAAAAGTTCCCAAAATGTCCCACTGGTATCATACCGTCTCCATACTGATGCTCCTGTGTGTACAGTTTATGTGCAAATGTTTATTTTATTTCACTATATGCGTGTGTATATCTTATTTTATGGTATACTGAGCTTTCTGATCTTTCTGAACTTTCTTATATGATCAGAGTTACTAGTTAAGTTGAAGATTAACATTTTACATTTGAGGACCGCAGACAGCTTGAGTGATTTCCCTCCTCCATCATCGCTCAGAGAGCTGGAGGCGTTTTTTTTTTTTTTTTTTTTTTTTCATGACGAATGGTGCAATATTTGACTACAAACAGCTCATTTCAGCTAAAAGACGGATATCCACGAAGCTGCTCTGCAAACAAACGATGACCCTTCTCTATATCAGGTCCTTGATTATTCATATGTTTTTAGATGTTTGTGTTATTTTGTCCACTTGAGCAACTCATTTGCAAGGTTTCCTGTTTAATAGGTAAGGCTCGTTAATTTTATTTTTTCAAACAGGTCTATCTATGAATATTTAGTTTGGCTTTTAAAAAAAAAACAGATGCAAATTTGACAACACAAGCCCCATAAATACGTTCTCTAGTCTGCAGTTTAGTTTTTTTTTAAGGTCTTTGTGGGACTGTGGGAATCCTCAGCATGATCAATTAATCACTATGTGTCCCAAAAGAGCAACTGGTCGTGGAGAAGTGAAATAAAAACAAAGAACATAAATGCATCACACAAAGTATTACAAAAATGGTTGTAAATACAGAGTGTGTATATTAAAACTGTTTTAAAATCGGCTAAATTAATACGCTTAAAAGTAAAATTGTTAAATGTGTCATAATTTAGACTTTGTTTGGCATATTTATGTGAAATATCTGTTTTCACAGCACATGAGTGACTAGTGTGACTCTAAGTCCAATACTTTGGTTCTGACTTTTGGTTCTGACATCTCAACAGTTCTTGAATGGGTTGATCATGGTCCCCAGAGGATGAATATTGCCAACTTTTAATGCTCCCCTGAGGTCTGTGTCTCAATTTTGATACTTTTGTTAGTAGTCTTCTATATAGTACACTGTGTACACTATGTACTTCCTGTCGTAGTTCGCTAATTTCAGCTGGACAGTGTCTCAATTTGAGAATTCAATCGTGCACGTGCCTGAAAAAACAAGCTTCTTTTTCTTCTTTGCCAAATTGGAACTAAAAGAGCCTAGCACCAACATTGGACTGCCAAATTATAAAAATAAAAACATATGTACAACTTACATTTGTATATTGCAACATTCATTGCAACTGCTTCAGCTGCAGGAGCTTCCTCGGCTGCTATTTCCACAAAGCCAATGGTCCCTATGCTTCTGCTACATAGCCAAAATGGTGACCACTGCCGGTGAAAACTGTCCAGTGATCCACTGTTAACTTTTTGATCGTTAAGACTGCACATTTTGCCATAAATGACAGTGTGAGCACACTTATGTGCTCAACATAGCAAGTGTAACTATGGAAGTATATGAATTGAGACACAGCACTGTAGCATTGAGTGAAAAATCTTCTCGTCTAATACTTTTGTTTATGATCAAAGACGTGCAAAACATTCCCATTACACTGTGTGAATTATACCTGCTAAACATCAGCACGTCATTGTTCGCATGTTATCATGTTGACATGAGCATTTAGCTAAAAGCAGAGCTACTGATATCTCTGATACACAAGGTGAAAATCATTTAGCATTTTACAAATAAACCTCTATTGTTTTAGCAGAAATCTGTATATCCTACATCAATCTACTAGCTCACTTACACGCCTCTGTAAATGTCAAGGCCAGAACAGGAAACACACTCTCAACTGTTGAGGCCATTCACTTCGTCCACTCCAATTAACCAGGGCTCCATTATTCCCCGGAGACTCTCACACACACAGCCATAACTCACACACACACACACACACACACACACACACACATACACATCCACCAATGGACACATTATAATCACAAATCCCTGTTTTTCACTGCCGCACACTCTATGTCATATTAACATCATGTGGAGAGCCAGCACTGCTGTCTGGTTGCATCTTTCTAGAAATATATATATATATATATAGCTTACTGCATGGAAAGTGGAAGAAAATACGCCTTAATATGCTGATGAATCTGTCAAAATGTGACATTTTTTTTTGTCAGGTATGAGACACCACACACGATAGTGCTTGTTAGAAGTATTTGTATCCGACCCCTGCTGAGCATCATCACCCATCCACAGAAACGTACGTCGTATTTTGGAGCTCACAATCAGAGAATGACTACAGCGTCACTGTTTCTTTGTTTCTTGCAGCCTCTTGCTATCATAATTCCATAATGTTTCATGGTGAATTATAGATAATAAGCACATGGGTTTGGCTGGGGGGGGACTAAGTGTAGTGCAGTGCAATTGCTGCTGTGACCCCAGGCTCTTAGAAATAAGTGTGTACTCTACTCATAGTGTGAAAAGACATTAGTACGTGTCTACTTAATGTCGTGACATTTGCAAATAGACTGTTAGACGGTCAGCAAATTGAAACTCCGTTGCATTAACACCCAACCCAGTGTCTCAGTGGTTAACATGGGGGGACTGCAAGAGACAGCAGAGCTAACAAGTCTTTCAGTTTCGTACTCACATTGTGCTTGGTGAGGCTGGAAATGTTGCTCGCTATTGCCTGAAGCCAGTCCAAGCAGTCTTCTACTGTGGGAAACTGTATAACACCACTGCAAACTCCGTCCACAGCTATGACCTGGAAAGCATTTTTCCTGAAGAGAAAAAAAAAAGATTGTGACAGTTTTATATTTTTAGTGCATGCATTACAAATTATGAATTTACATTTGAGAAATGTGTTAGTTTCTACTGATGTCAGTAGAGTATGAGAAACAACTTGCAAAGACTGGAAACCCATTTTTATTTTCAGTTGGTAAAAGTTAGACTATCAGAAGCCATTATTTCATTTTATTTGATCCCAACAGGAATATACTCTTTGAAAACCCTTCATTTCCTCTGGAAAAATCCTCACTCAACACTCTTCTTTTTTTATTTATTTTTTTTATTTTATTATTTTTTTGGCCTTTATTGGTAGAGACAGCTGAAGAGTGACAGGAAATGTGGGGAGAGAGATGGGGAATGACATGCGGGAAAGGGCCACAGGTTGGGACTCGAGCCCGGGCCAGCCGCAGCGAGCCTTCGCATATGGGGCGGCCGCTCTACCGACTGAGCTAAGCGCCGCCCCGCTCACTCAACACTTCTAATCTAACATCTCGTCATAATTCCACCAAATTATTCCTTTAAACCTTATTTTTGGCTACATGAGGCCAGTGGGGAAAAAGAGAAAACTGATTTATCGTCACCCTTTAATTTGATGTGGTGGACATCTTAGCGAATATTTGCTTACACATCCATCAGTTGAAGAAAAATTTCATCCTTCTCACATACAAGTCCGTTATTACACTCTCTTTAGCGCTGGTTCTGGTTGCTACCAACTCCTGAGAGAACTATCTGTCTCTCTGATTGTTAATTGCACCGGTATGTTCAACAGTTAGTTGCTAACTCCTGTCTGCCTGCAGTTTGATGTTGAGCAGGTGGAGAACAGTGGGATTTTCTTTTTTTGGAACGGTGAACGTGAAGCAAAACAGTAAGTAAAAAAAGGTATTTCAATTTAATTCTCTGCTACTGTTTTGCACATTGTTGCTATAAAAATCGTGACCGTAGATGCTCGAAAAGAATCAACAAGTTACAATAGAAATAAAAACATTAAACAGACAAAACTCTGACTTGTTAAGACTCAAGCAATATGTAAAGTTGATCTTCATCGTCTTAAAATAAACTACCCATTACCATGGATACCATCAATATAAAACCTATGCTATACTTATGTGATTTTCAGTTAATGGGCTAAAACATGCCAAACTATAAGTGTGGTCCATTAAGAGTCAATCCACATGATTACAGCTTCTATCATCCACAGCGCAATAAAATGGAAATGTCTTTATTGCCAGCTTAATGGCTTATTACGTCAAGCATCCACTACTCAGAAGGTCTGTCCTAAAGTAAACACACAGAACTGTTTCGCTTATTTAATTGTGTTTAAAGGGTTATGCTATATAGCAGAAAAAATCATAGTTTTACAGCTGGCTCCATTTTAAAACCCCCGAGCATTTCAGAAGTAAGACATCTTGGCACTACAGCCTTGCAGAGCCTTTTAGGGAGATACCAGCCGTGCAAGTGAGACTTCAAGATGAAGTCCCGCAGCTCACCTGCAGGCGTCAGAGCCTGGGATGTACTGCGACAGGCGTGAGTGTAGCAGTGGAATAAGGCGCAGGTCCACCCATCTCTTCTCCCAGCGTAGCCCCGGCGACGTGGGCCAGGACGAGCAGGACAAAGTGTCCTGCAGAAGTGTGAAACACAATTTAGGAGAACTCGTCTTTTCCCACCTCTCACATTTCAAACAGGTGACATGTCAAGAGCTTGACTCCTGCTGCTGCTGCTGCTCCTGCTGCTGCTAATCCTGCTGCTGCTGTTGTTGCTGCAGGTGTGCAGGCAGGCTGAGTGAGCACGAGCTGCAGAGGAAAAGCTGATTCACCCTCCTCAAAAAGATAAAGATAGAGCATCCCGGTTATCAGCGAGCAGTGACAGTTGCATGGAAACAACTTTCTGGCACCGGGAATGCTGCTGCATGGTTACAGAGGGACAGTTATAGAATCGGTCAGTCAAATAAGAGGCTAATGAAAAGAGTACCGTGTTGTTAGGATGGTAGTTTAAGTGCAGGCCGCTATCACACAGAGGAGAGGAAGTCCCACTGCTCTGGTCACTGGGGATGCCTAAAGTACAGCAGGAACACACACACAAAAGGCAATAAACCCTCCATACTCAGAGCAACACCTGCATCTATTTCAAGGTTTCCAACTGCAGTGAATCATGGCATCAACAAAAGAGTGTTACTTTATTCTCCTCCACTGTAGGCTCCAGCTTTGTGCCAATTTGTATTCAGTTGACTGGGTTGGATGGCCAGTCAACCTGCCCTACATACGCGTATGAAAGGATTTTATAAAAGCTTTCATGTCTGATGACGGGCAGGAGGTTTCCCATGGAAGAGCAATCAATTGCAACCACAATGAGCAATGTCAATTCTTTCAGTTTAATATTTAACATCTTTTGTCAAGCTAGAGATGCGCCCTGTCCTCTTTTTCCCCCTCCATTTTCTTGAGCACAGTTGCTTCATTTTGCGCTTGTCAAGACAAACAAGTCCAAAAAGTGAAGCAAATGATTTTTTTTTTTTTACTTATTTATTTTTCTCAAAGTGTCTCCTCTGGCTCGAGTTTATAGCCACCACGACAACCAATCAGTGACAGATAATAACACCTTGCGGTAATGGTGATTCTATACTTCAATTAAAGAGAGTGTGCGTCGAGGTTTCTTACACGTGCAGTCCTCACATAGGGGCAGTTTCAGAAAGGCTGGAGTCTTCTTTAGGAAAGAGACAGTAAGAGTCACTTCTTCACCAGCATTTCTCAAAACTTGGACCTGGAAAGTAAAAAAAAAAAAAAAAAAAACGGCAGGAATATTTTTATTGCACGAGCTGTAAACTGTGAGGTTTTTCTGCCGATTGCTTGCTGTGATGAAACATGGTGTGCTAATGTCTAACTAAGAATGGAAAGCCAAGAGATAAGAGATTTACACGGACAAAGAAGTTATGCTCCTCGTGCACATATTTTATGCAGTTACATTTAAGAAAAGGATGAAACAGAAACAAGTGGTTTTACATGTCGAAAAGATACAAATCAGAAAGCGAGACAAGATATTAAGCCGTTGCAGTGTAAGAAAATATGAGATATGAGCTGACAGCTTACCACTTCCTCGTGGCGATAACTTCTAACGTTTATTCCATTTATCTGGAAACAACAGTAACAGGGTTACCCTAAATAATATTGCTGGCATCGTATCACTGTAGCTCTATCTTCAGAATGATTAATGAGGCAAGCACAATAACTGTTATGGCATCTGCGCTGAAAACTGTAAACAAGAGAGTCACATTTGCAGTTGCCATGAATACAGAACGCCTTTGGCTGCCTTGTAGATGTTTCCTCTGCATCATATGAGCTGAGAGAGATGAGATGTGGGAGATTTCTCTTTTTTTTTTTTACTGATATACATGTAACAAATGAAAAACTTGAGATGTGACATTTACCTATAGGGATGCATCATTATTCAACACAGTATTGCACATGAATTATTTAAGATACAGTATGTGTTATTTTGCAGAGGAGGACGAGATGTGTAAACAGGCATTAATTTGAGATTTGGCATTTTACCTGAAGGATGCCGTCACCGATAAAGAGCAGCCCAGAGAGTTCAGCTGGGAACAAATAAAAAATCACTTCAGTAAACTACAAGAATAAAATGGAAGGAGTTGTAAAAGCAACAGGAGCAATATTATACCTTTTTGTTCCTTTGATATTTTTGATATCACAACAGGGATTTTATGCTCTGCTCCACCCTGAGGAGGCAAATGAAATGAAACTGAATTATAAAAGGTATCGCATGTACAGAACGAGACACCCAAGAGCAGCTCAGTGAATCCCACAGCTCACGCCGTTAGCAGCCGTTTGACAAGAAAATGATCAATAACACTTGTTCAGACTTCATTTAAAGAAGTTGGGAGGAGCAGCCTAATCAGTCTGGATCTCAATTACCTTGATGCTCAGGCCAAACCCTCCAATTGTCTGCCTCCTGATCGTTACAGTCCTCTCCTGGAAGACATGCAGTTAGAAGCAAGAAATGAGTTCAGACCGATGCTGAACCTCTGGGAGCTCTTACAACAGAACAAGTGGAAAAGATGTGGCTTTTTTTTCAGAGCTAAAATTATATCTGAATAAAGTAACAATGGTGCAAGATAAAAGATCCTTATTTGTTTCTGTGAGGTCCATTTAAAAGTATCAGTGTATAATAATAGCTACACATAGTGATAATTAGTGACATAGCGACCATATGTTCTAAAAATAAATTAGCAATGAGCAATATATTTATTACTAACTCCAAAAAGTCACACGCCTGGCTGGCTGTTGTTACAAAATTCTGTACTCCCTGTAATACCACATTTTTACATTTTTACATTTCTTGCTTGTTAAAAAAAAACTTTAGAGGTGGTGGTTAAGTGTATTTTTTTAAGTTTGGATAGAGCCAGGCTAACTCTTTCCCCCTGTTTCCACTCGTTATGCTAAGCTAGGCTAATTGCCTCCTGGCTCCAGATCAGCGCACAGACATGATGATACAGACCACATCTAATTTTTGGAGAGTAACCGTACTTTATACAAGTTTTTGTTTCCTCACACAGCTCAATGTTTTAACATGCAGTAGGTTTATCAATCTTGATGTTATTTTTTAGACGTCTGCATTATCATGACATAAATCTGATGATAGTTTCAGCCTCGTCACACAGATCAAACTACACAAGCATGCTTGTTTTTTCACATTATTTATACCCATCCAAAACTATGTGAGTCAACATTTTAAACTTTTTTTTTCCCCACAGACTAGTGGTGAGTAAATGTAAAATGACACCTGACAGACAGGTGTGAAGAAAAATAAAATCATGCAAAAGTGTTGGACTGCAGCAAACTGTCACCTATTGAAAATGCAACATTTCAGTCACACTTGTAGACCATCGTCAGGCAGCCAATTCCCAACATAACACATCATCTTGATTTTAAAGCTTCAGGTATTAATCATGAAGACCTGCAGCAATACTATTTCAAGTTTCGATATGAAATTTGGACTGGTTGTTGTCCAGACATCCTCACATTCTCCTCCGTTCATTCATTAAAATCACGTTTGTTGCATTGTCCGTCGTGTTTTGTTGTTTCTGTTGGATTCTGTGGATCTTGAGATATATTGTTTATCTGCCTTTTTTTATTGCTATTGATGCTGTAGTTGTCTCAGGTGTGATTTGACATCTTTTTCTATGGGTTGTTACAGCCTCTGGCTCGAGTTTAAAGATCTTGTTTCATATTGGGAATCTGCCAGTCACTGCATTTTCAACATGACAGCACGCAGGACAGTTAAATTGGTGACTGAGACTAAAATGTCTGCGCTCATCCTGACATGCTACAGTTGTGTGCATGCCCATGTCTTCGCCCTTTCCCTTAATTGGCAATCATGTTTCAGAAGACATGAGTATTTCCTCCATTTGTCTTTGACAGCTAGATGTTATTGAATGAATAATGCCTTTCCGAGAAAGGTCATATTCTCGGGCCTCAGTGGGGTGTTTTCATGAGAAACAGTGAACTTATTAACGTGAAGAAAAAGTTCTGAGATATGATGACAAGCGAGGCCTAAATATTACACTCTATACACAACGATCCAGTAGGTGAGTCACTATTTAATCACCACCACGTTTGATTTATGAGAAATAGACTAAGTGATGTAGATTTCTCATTGACATTCACGGCGTTCTCAGGATCTTCGTGCTGTAACCTTCATTTCTTGTGCTCTACATGTTACTGATTTCAATGTGAAATGTGAAGCAACCGACTGGATTACTTACGCTTGAATAAAAAGGCTCTCCGGACACACAGATGACATCTTGTTCTTGAATGGTCAGAATATCTTTGGCCAAGTGTAGTCGAATATTAAACGGCTCCTCATTACCTTCTTGCATCAAATAAATCCCAGTCTTTGTCTGCGAACAGTCAGAAAGATAAAATCATTCATCATCCCTCCCTGACTAAATTAACTGGCCATGAAATGAAATGTCATTGAGAATACTTGATGCAGGATGAACATGGAAATTAGGACTTTTGGCGATGTCTGTTACTTTCTTTTTTTAGTTTCCTTGTTAATGTTAGATTTAATATACTGAGCCCTCTGAGTAATAAACACATTCAGACACACACACACACAAAAAAAAACATAAAACAACTGCTGATTTGTGATGAGCAGACTCTGTCAGAAGCAGGTTTTTATGAGTCGTGATAAAGTTGTGCGCCCCCTGTTTGTTTGGTATACATCCACGCTCAGAGGGGGAGAAAAGAAAAGCTCAAATCACATCATCTCATTTACTGTCGTGAAAGGCTGATGATGATGATGATGACAAATTAAGAACCTGTGAAATTAAGTGGCTGGAACCAAAGCTCAGCCTCTACATCTGAATCTCACTGTGTGAAGACTGTGTCTGTCTCCAATTTAAAACATGCTAATCCGCATAAATTTGCATTCTGCATATGCTTCCTCCTCCCTGGCTAATTGTGATGCCTGCCCTGTCCTTGACTTAAAAAGGTCTAAATAAAAGAAGCACCTTCACCTGACAAGACTGCTAATAGAAAAAAAAAAAAAACCCAACAATGTCAGCATCCTTGTCACCCGGGATACGTCGCTCATCAGTTAACAAGGCAGCCGGCTGCATGTCTGCTATTCTTAGAGATCGAGGATCTCGACTGCAGGTCAAACTTGAATCAAAGTCAGTTTATGGAACATATTATATTTCACCCATATAATGAGGAATGTGAAGAAATGAGCCTTCGCGTGCAGAAGCTGCAGCATGAGAAATGAAACGAGGGATGCATTAATTCACATTATTTGAGGTAATGTGTGTGCGAGAGTCATTAGCCGAGCAAAATGAGGGCAGTAGTGTCATAACTGTACATGGCTGGTTCAGACAGCATCAGCACGTGGCTGTTGACCTGCTGTAGCGCTTGAATTGTACCTAATTAGCCTTATCTCTGATCCTGTTTTATGTTTCGCTATAATTCCTCCGTTATTATCTACATCACGATCAAACCAGATGTGCAAGGACATCTCGTTCTCCTCCTGTGGTGAGGGGAGTGGAACTGAGGGTCCCAGCAGAGAGACGGCCCTCAAAAAGTCAGGTAGTACAAATTTTTATCTGCAATTTCAATGCTTTTCTTTATTGACATTATTAGTAAAGTGTTGGCTTTGATTTTTAAAAAAGTAAAGCAGTTAATTAAATCAGTCTACCAGAAGAAAAAAGAAAGCCAAGAGAAAAAAACAACCAGAGGTAGGGTTGGACAATCGTTTCTATTTTCATATCCTCCAATTGTGGTTTCTCTAGATTGCGATTCGATCACCAGGGGGCAGTGGGAGTAGGACAGGGCAGGGGGAGTGACATCAGCGAAATGCCAGGATGGACGACTTACTCTTAGTGTCAAAGAAGAACACAGCATCTTGTATTTGTCTATTCTAATGCAGTGATTTTAATTCTAATAGTGAGTTAGTTAAAATCACCTTAATATCAGCGTGCATCGATCATCCTTTCAATCATCGATATAAAATCCAAATCGCCCAATTTGTCTAGTGTCTAGTGGATATTATAACAGTTAGCTTGCTGACTTAAGTTTGAGAAAGAGCCACAAAGAGCAAATTAACTGCAGATCCATCATCACCATCAAACTCGGGATGCGAGTTCATAAAGTTTACTGCAGTTTGATGAGCAACAGTGACGTCAAGAAGTGTGTTTTATTGGATATGTTTAGTTGTTGATTCAAGTATATGTTAGAATGTATGTATAGAAAGGGGAGGGGGGTGTCAGAAGCTGCATACTGTATGTACAGATTTATGTGCTATGCTGCTGTTCAAGCCACATGCTTTCAGGCACTTGAAAATGCCAAGGCTGTTTCTATAATCACAGTCAATTCACTGTCAAAATGTTGCATTGATTGAATCCTACCAACCTCTTCATTTGAAGTCTTGAAATCCATGTGCTACTATGCAGTGAGGGATACTGCAATGGAGAAAAAAACAAGATTGAGTTAGACTGTGGAGGCAAGTGGCAAATGCTTAATGACGTGACCGACTCGCTGCAGCAAAAACCGTCCTGCTGATTTAAACTAGCATTGTTAGCCGGATAGCTTTCTATCTTTCATTACAGCTCTCCCTTAAACATTGGAGAGAAATAGATTTTTCATTGAAATGTGCCTCTTTTAAACTCAACTCAACTGGGCACAAAATAAAATCCCCATTGAGCGATCTGGGAGGAAACCAGAGACCATTAAGCACTAATGAATAATTCATTAGCAAAGGTAAGAACCCAGGTATCCTAATAAATCCTTCAATATGGAACGCAGTGCGCCCAGAAATGAACTGTTCACATATTTGATGACTTGTCAGAGAGACCATAAAGCTGTCCCACATTAAGAGAAAATGCCACAATAAAAGTACCACAACCTGAGTGGTATTATGGTTTAAAAAGCAAAAGGAGTGACACTAACTACCACATACTTTTCAGAAATCAGGTGACACGCACTGTATAAATACACAAGCAGTCTTGAGGAATGTTTTGCGAGGCTCATTTGCATAAACCAGTTCCACTCACTTTTAATCAGACATGACTGCCACTTGACTCGACAAAATGAGTACAGGAGACAAATGGCTCACACTTGAATTATAGAACATGTGCCGCAGAGAGAGAGAGAGAGAGTTAGAGTTTTACCTCAGTAGAAAGGCCCCCAGCTCTTTGTACGGTAAGATCTAGCCATCGAGCAGCGAGCTGATCCCTGATCTGAGCCGTAGCAGAGGGCCTTCCCGAATCATGGCTGTCAGACTTGGGTGGTGGGGAAGCAGTGCTGTCACCTCTCCTGGCTGGCTGTAGGTGTTGCAGGATTATTCCCAGTAGAGCTGATGCTGAAGAGCAGAATGAGGCTATCGCGTAGTGAGGTTTCACTCCTGATCGCTGCTGCAGTAACAGGAGGGAGGATGTGGTTAAGGTATCATTCTGATACTCAACCCAGATGCAGGTAAGGAGCTGCTGTTCAACACAAGAGCTGGAACAAACAACAACAATAACAAAAAAAATACATTTAAGTATTCAAATTCAGAAAAAGAGCTGGATATTGTTGATGAAATGCTTCTGACTATGATTGAAAAGATGTAATCTACAAATGTCGGCAGCACAGAGAAGTGAATATATCTGCTGCATGTATGTGGGATGCTGAAATAGATGCAAATCTCCCAAATAAGCAACATTGTACAAAGAAAAAGAGATTCAAAAGAAACATCAAAACTATGAATCCGATTCCTCAGCCTGTGATGAAGAACCCTTTCAAGTCTCGCTTGTAAAAAACCTGTGGATTCATGTGCACGAATGCCAAAATGCAATTAACTCATATTCTTCCATTCTCTTGGATCTTTATATGCCGAGCACAAATGACTCTTTCAAAGTGTTTATTAAGTTCTGATAGCACACCCTTGAGAAATCCTCCTTGTTAGTGCGCATTGTTGGCTCAATGGCACCTTTTTGTTGAGCAGCTATGATCATTGTTCTGCCAAAAAAAAAAAAAAAAAAAAAAAACTTACAGTATATACATTTCAAGCTACATTTCATGCATAAATCATTAACTCCTGATTATACAGTCAGAGAAGCCTCAGTTAAACCTGCAAATGCCCTTGTTAAAGCACCGAGGGGGAACAGAGCAATTCATTGATATTACGTTACAGTCAATGCAGAAACTCAAGAAATCTTCTTGATGATCAGATCGTAACTTTACGCAGAAGAAAAATGTCCATGTCAAACAAAACGAGTTGTCCTGAGGCAATTTGAGACTTAAAACTTTGCAATTACGTGCGGTATATTACAGTTTTTCGAACGCTTACACTCTGTAACGTATGGTTATCTGATGGCTTTATTGAATGTCATCTTGTGCACAATTAAGCTGTAAAGGTCTGCTTGTTATTAGAAAGGTATTATTAACAAGGCCCTCTGACAGTGACTCTCACCCTCCACCTCTCCCCCCAGAGCCATCATGTTTTAATAACGTAGTGTCTACCGTCTCTTTGCATTACATTAATACACACCTTTTATTAACATCTTTTGGATTACTTCATCTTGCACGTTTAAATATTCTGCATACTGTCAACTTTTGCACACTACCTGACGAGTAACTGCACATTTAAGCACAAAACCTTTCAGTTTAACATATCACACATATTTATATCTTCTAGTACTGGATGGATTTGTATCTTTCTTATATTTTTACTTAATGTTTGTTATGCACCAAAACACCAAGACAATTTCTTGTATGTGAAAAAAACCTACTTGGCAATGACTGACTAATGTGGTCGAACACGACAACTCTGCAATAAATCCTACACTCATGAAGGTTATAATGTTCAACTTGTGTTAATTCAGCTTCATGGTCATTTTGGAGGCTGTAGTTATTGAATTATACTGAGAGATATTTTTAATAGCCCTGTGATGAGCTGGCGACTTGTCCAGGGTTGTATCCCGCCTCTCGCCCAAAGAACAGCTGGAATAGGCTCCATCCCCACCGTGACCCTGATGAGGATAAGCGGTTACAGATAATGGCTGGGTGGATATTTTTAATATGTTGTCCACCTCATTTTTATGTGTGAAATTAGATGTATTATGCTTCATTTTATCTACATCTACATATAAAATAAGTGTATATTTGTAGTGAGGACTATGACAGTGTACAGAAAATATAATAATACTGCTAATTAGATATGGACTTTTAACAGTTAATCGATTTGTTGACTGACAGATCACTCATCTGTAAAAATCCAGATAATCAATTCATTGTTTAAGTCATCATCGATGTCTGTCAGTTCCAGCTGCTAAAGATTTTCAGCTTTTCTTTGTCTTATCTGTCTGAAAATTGTATCATCATTGGGTCAGAACTGTTGAAGTGTGTGCATTTTTTTTTATAATTATCTGACATTTTATAGATCCACCCAAAGGCAAAGAGTTTGGCAGGCTTTTATTTTTTAAAAAATCATTAGTTGGGGCTCCAGTTTAATCCGTCCATCCATTTTCTGTAACCGCTTATCCTCATCAGGGTCGCGAGGTGCTGGAGCCTATCCCAGCTGACATTGGGAAAGAGCCGAGGTACACCCTGGACGAGTCGCCAATTTATCACAGGGCTGACACATAGAGACAAACAGACATTCACACCTTGAAACCTGGCCGATTCGGAGTCACCAGTTAACCTGCATGTCTTTGGACAGTGGGAGGAAGAGGGAGAACATGCAAACTCCACACATACCAGCCACCTGCAGTGAGGCGACAGTGCTAACCACTGCACTACTGTGTCACCCCACCCCAGTTAAATATAGTAAGATGCAGCTATAATGGTAATATATGTATTAATTTATAAATAATAAAAAGGGGGTAACGCACTGTGATATATTTTAGAAATCTATTGAGAATATTGAGTGAATGTGCAGGACATGAAGTTTTATTGACTTCACACATTTGATTTGGCATTCAATACCACGGTTTTTATCTTCAACCTTTGTCCACACCACACATGGAGCTGTCGGCATCAGAGACGACTCAGCTCTGTAATGGATGTGAGAGAAATCCTGACATCATTTGTGGACCTGCTTTAAAAATGAATGTCTTCACGTGGTCAGCTTGAAAACGTGTCTGCAGCTCTGAGATGAGCACTTTGTCTTCAGCGGTGCCCCCCCTCTACAACCCGTCAGAAGCCAGCACTTCCCCTTTTTTTTTTGTTTCAGTGAGAATCCAAAGATTAAACCTTTTGTGCCTTTTAAGTCGAGTCAGCGTAACTCATTTTACAACCACGCCATCAGATATTTTCAGCCCTACCAATTTGCCAAGCAGTGTTTTCCGAATAATGCTCGTCTTTGACACAATGGCTGCAAACGCACAGAGAGAGGAGCAGAGTTAGATTGCCCTGCATGATGTGGAAATGTAACGTGACATCTCCATCTCTTAGACCTGAGGACAGCTGTGGCCCATGCAGGATGATGAATGGCCGTTTGTGCGTGCAGGTGGAGCAGCTGTGTGCGGAGTGCTCCGGCAAATGTAGTTTTACTACACGGAAATTGTGATGGGTTTCACTTACTGTATGTTCACTTGTTCTGCGACCTGGAACATATGGTCCCTGAGAGTGCAGCTTTTTAATATGGCGATTGATGAGTGCAGATATTATGTTGCTTAAATATTATGGCATCCCGAAAGAGTCTTGCTCAGCATCGACATAACATCTCTGTTGCAAGCTGCCAGCAGTGCACACCTTCCTGTACCTGTAGCCTACTCTTCAATTTGTGTGTAGAAACAGAGAATGAATACTAATTATGATTACTTCTTTTTTTTTTTTTTTACCTTGTTATCTTGAGAGAAAAACACTCGTCCAGCACTCAGAGAGAAATCAACTCCAGAGAGGCAAAATTGTGAGTAATTTTTATTTTTTTATTTTTTTTGAAGATTGTTGAAGCTCCTTTTCTTTCATATTTGGAAGTTTTTCAGTTATGAGGACTTGAAGATTTATCTAAATCTGGAGGATGTGCTCGATTGTTTGGCACATTTTGTTCTAGGATTCAAGATGTAGGCTAGTTGGTTTGTGCTCTTCCTGTGACAACTTAATATAATGTGTTCTCTCTGTGTTCACTTGTTATTAATTGTCACTAGTTTTGTTGAGTGTTGTGGATTGTTACATGCAGAGGATTTTTATAGACTGTTCTTATATAGCACCTTTCTGACCAATCAATGCGCTTTTACACTACAAATCACATCATCATGAGTTTTTGAGAGCTAACGGATGGCAGCCTTCGGGAGCAATTTGGGGTTCAGTATCTTGTTGCTCAAGGACACTTCGACATGCAGACTGAAGGAGCCGGGGATCGAACCACCAATCATCTGATTAGTGGATGTCCCGCTTCTGAGCCTCCTCCTGAGTACGCTTGTGGACCGTAACACCAACACCTCTCTCCCTCGTAGCACAGCCAGTTTAGAGCCAGTGTTGTCCTTTCTGTGCTACTGTAGGAACATGCTGGTTCAACATGGAGAAGACCTAAATTTGGCTGCGTAATTAGTCTCCTGAATGGGTATTGTGTGACACTAAATGAGAGTGCCATTGGTTAGGAGTTGGATTTTACATCATGCTAGGAGGTAAGATTGTTCTTTTGTTTTGTGCATATCATCACAGTTCATGTAATAAACTATAGAAATTCTCATTCTAAATAAGAAAAAACACAACAGTTCTTAAATCCGGGTGATTATACAATAATGAAAACATAGTTATGAATATTATATTCCATTTATCTGAATTAAAAACCACTAAATCTGACACGCTGGACCTTTAAAGTCAGTGTTTGTAAGCTTTGTGGTCTCTTAAATGTGAGAGGTGTAGCTGCCTTGTGTTTTTGCCTTTGTGTTTTAGGATTTTGTTTGTTTTAGGTAGGTGTATAATTGGTATGGATTAAAATGGAAGTTTTAATTGAAGGTGCAGCGATGCACATGTTTTTGTGTCTGCGGAGTCTGGAATATGCATTAGTGGAAAAATGAGTGAGTAAAAAAAAAAGAAAATGTTTGTTTTTACTATTCCTCACTCAGGGCTGAGGCTAGCAATTGCTTTCATTATTGATTAATCTGCAGATGTTTTTCTCCATTAATTGGCTGCAGGTTTGATCTATAAGTTGTCAGAAAACAGTGAAAAATGTTGATCACACATTCCCAGAGCCCAAGGTGACAAATACAGATCGCTTGTTTTGTCTGACCAATAAAATAATTCAAAGATTCAGTTTACTTTCATAGGAAACAGCAAATATTTACATTTTAGAAGCTGGAACCAGTGTTTGTTTTGCATTTTGCTTATTACCTATTCAATAAATTCTGGAGATTATTTAATTTAAAAGTTGCAAAAATGATGCCTGTTCTGCGTGCCGCTAGAGGTGCCACTTCTCCGTCTTTTCTTCCAGATTATGTTCAAGACAAATCGTCAGGCAAGACAGAAAAAGCATCTCATCATGTTTTTTAATTCTTTCAGAGCATTTGTCAAAAAAAAAAAAATAAAGTCTTTCATCACCTCGTAAGTCAATATCTGAGCTCCGTTAGCAGCCAGCGGCGCTCTCTATGCCAGATGCTCGTGAATGATAGGTAGAGGAGTAAATTAGTGATGGACACATTTATAGACTGAGCTCTTGACCTTCCTGACTATGATGTATGTTTTTTGGCAACAGGGAGCCACCAGATATCAGGTGGGTGCCAAGTTAAATCAGTGAGAATCATTTCACAAACTGGTTCCCTGTTATATCACTGGATATCAGGGAGCAAAAATAGACATACGCGGGATAATGAACTATAGCTAGAAGAAACTGGTCCTGCAGCATGTTTCCTACTGACAGATTCCTTAATGGGACTGTAATCTTTTTTTTTCTTTAACATGAGATATTATGCTGCATCGCCTGTGGATAAATGGATTGGGAAAGTCAAGCATGTTATCTTACATGAGGGTCTTAATTAGGCTCAACACAGAGTCTTTATACTACATTGAATTACCAATGAGCAGCCATTCGCTCTCCTAATTATATCATATACGTATAAGTATATATGCAGTTAGCTATTTTTGTGTTTCAACCAATGAGGCCTTGGAGGGAAAAACTTGGGGGCCTGGAAAAGGCGCCGTGCTGTGTGTGTAGAGTACATGAAAGGATTAAAAAGCTCAGCATATTGCTGAAGGCTAGGCTACAATGAAATGAAGCTACACAGTCGAGGGACACATCTGCTCACTTACTAAATATAAAGCAGGGAAATATAGCACTGTCTCTCAATTGCTCTGGCAAATTATTTATGAATTCAAACGGCGTGACAAAGAAACAAATTACCGTCTTAGGTTTATAAATTAAGTTCTGCAGATCTTCATATGTGGACTTTATTTCCTGAAAGAAATGATTCCCTTAAGGTCTTGCTTCAAAATGTGACAACGACCTACAAATTGTGACTACATCTACAACTAATGGACATGTTTATTAGCGACCATTCTTGTTGATTACTTTTTTGATTGGTAGTTAAACCATTTCAATTTATAAATATAAAGAAAGCAGTGAAAAACACAGATCACAAGAATTTGATCAAGAACAAGTGGAAACATATCAACTTCCTCTGATATATAACAGAGTAAAACCTTGCAGTGAAAGCTTGAATAAAATAAACTCAATGATTCATCCATTATCATAGCAGTTGACATTTAAGTTTCTGTCTCTCAGCTGATAGTTTCTGCCCTACATAAACGCTTGTGTGCTTGTGACAATGTTACACTTGTCAGAGTAAACAGAAACTGTATGACATCCACACAGTGTGTTCTGCTATCATAAGCAAAAACTGTAAAGCGGGTTAATTGCTGCTCGGGGCTATTTTACTATTCACAGGTTGGATGGATTGCAAATGTTCCAAGGAAACGCAATAATGCAATTTACAGTACAAGACTGCCTTCCATCAAGGTTGAGCTGCTACTGTGGCGAGCTGTCAAGGCAGCAGTGCTTAACGAATAAGCAGACTCTCCACATTAATCAAATGTGACCTAAAATTGTCCTGCCTGGGCTACATACACGTTGTAAAACATTAAAGGAAATGCTGCTTGCCCTCGACAGGACTCCAGTATCAGATGTATGGATGGTATCTCTGCATGTTAGTATTATGAATCATTACGTATAATCTAACCCCTCGTTGCTTTTCTTGGGGTAGTTATCATCTACGTGTAGCTTTCAGTGCCTTGATCTGTGTTGCAGTCCTGAACCTCTAAATCAGATGGGCTGGTATATGAGGCGCATATAAATGAGAGTTGTGTCTTCTGTCTTCCCCCACCATGAGAGTTTGGTGTGCATTCGCTTCATTAGCCATCAGTCTCCACTAAGCCAGACTAATGGTTTTCTTGTTACATGACAGCGACTCCGTGACACAGACCAGTAATATGTTTTTCCCCACTCTCTGAAAAAGATATCTACAGTTTCTTTTATTTGCGCTGCTCGTACATCACACCACAATAAAAGCATATGGCTTGTCCTCCTGTGAATTTAACATCTGGAGCGGTTTGTATGGATGGTCGACCAAACAGTTGCTATAAAAGCCCCACAGAAACAGCAGGAGTGATACATTTTTCTCTCTGCTGCCGGGCTCTGGGGCTAGATCGTAATGAAGATGTCCAGCCTTACAGTGACATACTGTGGACTCTCCCAGCTGCCCTTTAGATAGAGCAATCTCTGGAAATGTTAAAGGATCGCTCTATTTCAAGGAAACAAACTGTTTTCTCCAGATATGCAAAAATATGCAAAATCCTGCTTCAGTTTTTTATCATTTACTTTCCATAGAGTCACTCCTACTTTCTTTTATTTTCCTCTGGAATCTTGTCAAGTTTTTTTTTTATGCATCATTTTCCGCACAGCACTCCTTTTTTATGGTCAAAATAGGTCACTGAATAAAAGCCACACGGCATTAAAAAAAAAAAATGAAATGCTGCAGCACTGGGTGCTGAAAGAGTATCCCTTGAATATTCAGAACAACTGCGTTACATATCGAGCTACCCGGTGATGCTGCAGGAGTGAAACTGCATTTCGAATGTGTTAACATGCATAATTAATGTCAAAGTGTACATTCATTGCTTATAGTAAAATGCCTTAGGACAACCTATCCCACTTGTACATTTCAAGATGTTTAACCAGTTCGGATTTTTAAATGACCCACTGGGATCCAGCTGCAGGAGAAACAGCAAGTTATTGATTACTTAAGTAGGGAGGATGGAGTGTGGGGAAACTCTTTCATGTAGACATTGTTTCTAGACGTTGATTGATGCCAGTTGCCAGGTTGTGATTGTGTCGGGTTCAACTTTGTGACAGTCTCCTTTTGATTCCGACTGTCATACAGTATGGAGGATTCAAACAAGTTGTTTCTTCCTCTCTCTCTCCTGGTTGACATATTGACCAGATGTGACTGACAGCATTTCACTCAGGCCACATTTTCTGCCAGTGTAGCTCTGTCACTTGGCCAAACTGCTTTTTGATTTAGGACATAAGCAGAAATAGGAAGGAGAGGAAGATGAGGGGGGGACACGTGGGCATAAAATCATCAATGACATGTCAACATCTTTCCTCCTGTAGGAAGTGAGACCTCCAGTACATCATACAGATTGCTCCTGACCTATGACCAGCGAATGGACCAGCTCGGCTCATGCTGCATCCTCTGCAGAAGTCTGATTTCTACATCTCAGTGGGCTCTTTTAGATACAAACCACACTGACTGTCTGTCACCTTACAGCCCATAATGAGGACAAACAAACCACACAAGTTTATTAGTTAAAGAAACAACATAAATTTTGTGAAACACTGGAGGCTTCAGGATCTTTCTGCCAGGCTAATAAAACACACTGGAGCAGCAGCAGCAGCAGCAGCAGCAGACTGTGCTGAAATACTCCTCAGGTTTATCACAGATGGATGTTGCCTTAATGCTTTCTTTCCCGAAGAAGAAGCTGCGGATGAGCGATTTGTGAACAGTTCAGTGACGTTTTACGACATAAAACGAGCTATTTAAAGAAGAAAAGTAGGTATGGTGACGATTATTGGCATCCAGCGCAGAGAGAGCACTTGAAGGCTGCTGAATAGCAGCACTATGGATGAAAAGAGGTCTGCTTGCCACTGCACTGGCTGGAGCAAACTGCGGGTGCTGCTTGTGTACCTGCACTGAGGCGATGTTAAAGGTTCCTGCAAGCCCACATATCCACTGCAAATTACACAATAATGAAAAGAGAGCTTAATCATGAGGCCCATCACAAGTGAACTGCTCAGCTCAGTGCATGCACCCCCAACGTGACTATTAGAGGATGTGGTGCTTTATTGTCCATCGGATCATATAGGTGATTGGTACATAAATCTTGGTGCGCAGCATTAAAGCATATTACATCTCAAAAAAGTGCATTGTAATCGGATTAATGGTACGTTTCATGGATGTTTGGCATGATAATTAACTACCTACGTTCGTCATGCACTGTGTTAGGAGGCACTGTAGCTGTAAAAGCGAAAAAAAAAAATACACATCTCTGTGAGGCTTACCTGATTTTCTAGTAACAGGTGGTGATGTCTTATTAGACTCCAATCCCTCATGTGACGGGTTGTTCTTATTTTAATTTATGCAAACGGTTGCTAAAACATCTCTGCGAAATCACAATGTATCCCTTGTGGCAGGCAGCATCGCCCACACGGCATCCTGGTCCACTTACTCTGTAGCGATGTGCAAACACCGACAGAAAAACAGCCCGCACTCGCACACAAAACAAGATTTGTCCATATTTCCTGGTCCAGCGGGTGGTTTGCTTTTCTTTTTTCTTTTTTTTTTTTTTCAGGGATTCCTCTCCGTCGACATCTCTGGCAGAGGGTCCGGTTTCACAGCTCCGTGTCCGTCTCTCCCTCGCATCGTGCTGCCAAAATGACTGAAGCTGGAAATCACATGCGGGGCTGGTTTTTAACGCGCGCGTCAATCGTTTACCCAAGGCTCCCCGCACAACTCCGGATCCATAAATATTACATGATTCTACTTTTCCACTGTTTCCAAAGACGTCTGCCGCGCTCTCCAACTGCACACTCGTGTTAGAGACACGCAAACATCCCACAAAGCGTTTTTTTTTTCTTTTCTTTGCCAATTACATGTGCGTGCACTGCGGTTTCTCTGCGTGCGTGGAGAGAGAGAATGAGAGAGAGAGAGAGAGAGAGAGAGAGAGAATTCACTCGGGATTCATACCGGGGGTTTGCCAGCTTACAGATGAGATCTGCGGCAAAAGACCAAAGAGTGTTTGATTTGTTTCAAAGTTATTCTCACATTAAAGGTGTGTGTGTGTGTGTGTGTGTGTGTGTGTGTGTGTGTGTGTGTGTGTTACAACTTCCACGAGTGAAATGGCATTTAAAAGGAGACGGGTGGATTTTCTTGTACAGTACAGTCAGACTCTCATGACTCAGTTTGTGTTGTCAGTGAACACACACACTGTGAGCTACATATGTGTTCAGTCACTCAGTAGTATTTGGACTCCTTCCCCGAGGCCCTTGCGTGAGCAGCTGCGCGGGGCTGACCAGGTGCACCTCATTTTCCATGCTGTCATCATGCCAGCTGAAGACACCCCGCTGTTTTTTTTTCCTCCCCACATGATGCAAGTTAATTCTTCTGACGTTTCATGTTGCCTACCAACCTGAACTGCACGTCACAGACAGCTCCTATTCATAAAAAAAAATGAGAAGCACGTGGGTATTTTCAAGGGTGGGAACACAGATCAGGTCTTTTATTCTGAAAGGGTTGCTGATTAAAGTGTCACAAGCCTTAAACCTGCAGCTCTGTAGGACCAGTGTGAGTCCTGTTGGTCCTGAAGGTTATCTGCTGACTCTCAATCACAGTTCACTTTACAACCTCTGAGTGTCTTCCACTGCAAGGCTTTCCATCCCTGTCCTCCCTAATGGCTTAACTGTGAGCCATTAGCACATCAAAGATAATTCACACCCGGATTATGGCTCCTGTATAGCCTTCAGGTCTCACCAGAGGCCTTGTAAGAGTCCTACATTTGATCTTATTGCACCTGTAACCCATCTGACCTCCCTCTACCTGTCTCAGGGATGTCTGGGTCCCGCAGACTGCACCAAGCTGGATCAGGATGAGCGCAGATTATGAGCTTGGATCAGGTCAGTCAAGCCAGTGATGTAGCTGATGAGCAGTCATTGAAAAATCATTGCATTAATTAAGTCATAACTGCTGAGTCAGTGTCTTGGCAATGTTTCTATAGAGTGAGATAAACAGCTTTTAAATTTGGTGAAGAGGGAGCAATATATGGATACTGATATTGATACTTGTTAACGGTACAGTGGAGCTGTTGAAATTGATATCACAAACAATGATGGTTGCATCATTTGTTTGGCAGGTTTGCCTACTAAACATATTTTGTCCTGCAGCTTCTCACTATGAGTGACGGCGTCATCACCTGCTAGAGGTGGATCAGCTTTGCTTGTTTCACAAGCGACATGTCCAAGCCTTTCTCACCGGTTTAAAGGTCCAGTGTGAAGGCTTTAGTGGCATCTAGCGGTGGAAGTTGCAGATTGCAATCAGCCGAATACCCCCTTGTCTCACATTCCACTTCCAAGTGCAATAGAGAAACTATGGTGGCTATGAAAGTCACAAAAACTTGAAAGCCCATCTCTAGAGTCAGTGTTTGGTTTGTCCGTTCTGGGCTACTGTAAAAACATGGCATTGCAACATGGCGGAGTCCGTAGAAAGGATCTGCTCCCTCTCTCTGTAGATATGAAAGACTAAGGTTGTTACTAAGGTAACAAGAACATCTTATTTTCCAGTAATCAAACATCAATGACGACATACTTATGAATATTATGTTCAATTTCTGCCATATTCTGCCGATAAAACCTTTAAGCGGGCGGGGCTCAGTTGGAAAAAGGTGATGTTACTGGTCAAAACATAAAAATTTGAAAACAACTTGACCTGTAGACCTTTTATACACTACTTATTTGTTCACACATTAAAAATACAGCTATGATAAAATGTATGATATGAAGACATTCCCTTAGATATAAATAGACACACTTGTACTGACATAGATTCACATATTGTATATGTGGATTATAAGTAAACGAAAGGCTGCGCAGGAGAGGTAGGAAAGGAAAAAGCTTACAGAGACACTCCTAAAAAGGTCAAGGCACGATAAGCAGGATTACATTAAATCAAAATAATGAGGGACGGAAAGGCGATTACAAAACAAAGACATATAAACATATAGAAATATGTGTATATTGTTCATCAGTCAACACTGTGATTGGCATGCTGGTGTTCAATTAAGATGTTTTTAAAAGAAGATGATGAATGATGGACACTGTGCAAGTCTGAATTCAGTATATAACAGTTAAACCACATGTTGGATGACATTTCATACTGTGTGCTGCACTCAGAAGCTGCTGCTGCCTCTCTGTGCTTGAATCCAAATCATGCTCAACTGTTCACATTTTTTACCTGTGCTACACTGTCTCCTCTATAACACAATGCAGGGCCAAGGATACACAGCTTCCTCTCTGTTAATTAATTTCGAGCTCATACACTACAGCCTCCGCTCTTTCACAATTTGTGATATGATGGTGAGGTGAGTCGGCACACGCGTGCTTTCGCTGCCTCTTCACTCCTGTCGGTAGAGCAGCATCCACATGAATGCAGAGAACAGTGCTGAAGCATGAGAGCCACAGAGAAGACATTTTACACCTGGCCGTGCATGGCCTGCTCCTCTTGGACATGGGTTAGGTTGGTGGCTAATACTTGATTTCAGAGCATCATCTTCTCACGGTGCATGTTTTCTGCTGGATCACCACCACTCCTCACCCATCCTACTAGCCATACAGAGCGCTGAATGTGTGACAGTAGCTGGGAGTTATTATGCACAGATAACCTTCCCTTCCCTTTATAATCCAAGCAGACACAAAGGGAAACTATTCATGATCTGCAATTATGTTTTCTAGATAAGATAAGCAGTGCACAATTAACTTAAGGCTTGCCCCAGACATAAGGAGCTTTTCATATCTGCTGACCCAGCCAATCAAACTGCTTCTGGAGCTGCTTTACAATCCCGCCATAGCTAAAGCTTTTGTCTTTGTGTGTTTCTTTTCTCTTGCCTTGTTTTACATGTAGATGTTCAGCTCGCACCCCTCACAGAGGAGAACTGAGTTGAACACAAGGGGGCGTAGACTGCTAAGTTTGCCTCTCCTTGTCCAATTCAGGGGCAGCAACAGCAGCAGGAGGGATAAATTTGATTATGTTGTCACGTCTGACCTTGAGAGGGAACTCTGCTTAAATTTACATTTCAAGGAGGAATGCCTTATTGCATTATTGGCAAGGAAACGTGTTGGGTTTCTCCACGCACAACTGCATTAGGAATCTGCCACCCTTTGGCAAAGCCACAGAGTGGACATGCGGATGGCAGGCAGGCAGGCAGGCAGGCGGGTTATTGGTCCAGTTGTTGGATCACGATTTCAGAGATTTGGATAGAAAATGTGTGTACATACAGACGATAAACCATCAGTCAAGTCATTATCATCATCATTAGCGGTGCTGGTGTTTGGTGGGAGTCTTCTCCAATTCAAATATGCCACCCATACAAGATAATCAAGTCCCCAGAGGTTTGTAACACAACAATCAGCAGCAGCAGCACAGTGCATAGTCTGTGCAGTGATTGCATTAGCAATTGCATTTTAAATAACCCTGTCTGTCTCAGCCTGTAGCTCTTGTTCTCCTTCTTGTCCTTGCTCTTCACTCTTTTATCATCTCTCTGTAGCTGAAAGAATAAAAAGTTAGTTTTTCTCGTCACCCTGGATATGCCAACTGTATGATGCCATGTACACTTGCATCCTTGAACACACATACACACACATAAGGCACCTGTCTGAGTGGAGTAAACGGCAGTGGCCCAGCCCCTCAAGGGGTTACGCGCTCCTATAGGCTAAAAGCGCGTTTTTAAAGCTCCGTGGTAAAAGCGAGATTTAATTGGTTTGAGCTCCCAGTATATGTAGATGGCAGCGGATGGCTCCTCCCATGCACCTGATAGGGAGTATTTACAGCTCTTTACAGCTACC
The DNA here is from genome assembly GCA_028641955.1 of Protonibea diacanthus. Taxonomy (NCBI): domain Eukaryota; kingdom Metazoa; phylum Chordata; class Actinopteri; family Sciaenidae; genus Protonibea; species Protonibea diacanthus. The sequence goes on along the minus strand of CM053988.1, from coordinate 15,358,289 downwards.
CACTGCAGTTTCCAAGAGCGCAGCGCTGCACCATGACTCTCCACTGGACTTAAGCAATAAGGATTTCCGTCTTCACACAGTAAACTGACGCTCCACCGCTATATTTTCAAAAAGAGAGAGAGAGACAGAGAGACAACAGATAAAAAAAAAAGTTTGCCAAAAGTTTGTCCACTTGTTTTCCAAGATGCCACGCTCTTTTCTGGTCAAGAAACACATAAACTCCGCAAAGAAGCCAAATTATAGTGAGCTGGAGAGCCCAACAGGTAAAGTTTTAAAAACTTAAAGGACATGTTCGGCTTTACAAACTTTTACAAAGTTTTGTGCTTCTTTCATGCAGTCGCGTTTTTGACTTTTGCAGAAGTTTCTGTTTGCTTTTCTACAATCTTGCGCTCCTCACTCAGAGCGATGACGGGCACCATGTGATCCCTCATTTCATTTTTACTTTCTTTATTTTCAGTGTTCTTCACGCCGCACATCTACAGGGGCCTTCCTCTGCCCGTCATCCCCCAGCCGGAGATCCTGAGCCCGGCAGCGTACAGCCCCATCACAGTGTGGACTACCAGCAACTTGCCGCTGTCTCCGCTCCCCAGTGACCTCTCCCCCATCTCTGGATACCCTTCATCGCTCTCCGACACCTCCTCTAAAGACCACAGCGGCTCTGAAAGCCCGAGGAGTGATGAAGATGAGCAGATGCTACCCAAGCTGACAGACCCTCACGGGGTGGAGGCAGAGAAATTCCAATGTAGTTTGTGTAGCAAGTCCTACTCCACGTACTCTGGACTGCTCAAGCATAAACAGCTGCACTGCGACGCCCAAACGAGGAAATCATTCAGTTGTAAATACTGCGAGAAGGAGTATGTGAGCCTGGGAGCTCTCAAAATGCACATCAGGACTCACACTTTGCCTTGTGTTTGCAAAATATGCGGAAAAGCTTTCTCCAGACCATGGCTGCTCCAAGGACACATCAGGACGCACACCGGTGAGTGAATGGGGCCCTCTGATTAAGGAGGCTGAATGGTTGTTGTGCAGGCACAGACTAATTATGTTGAACTTGTTACATGATTTAATAGTTTTTACAGTAACAGTAGACTCTGTAAACACAGCTTTGTTGACAGGCTGATACTGTGGTGGAAAAATATGAACACTGCGAATGCTCTTCTGGTTTCTATTAGTACTGTGTTGAAAAGAAAAAAATATTACTTTTTTTCTTGACAAAAGTCACGTTACAGTGAACCAGCAACACAGTCTGCTCAGCAGAGCGCTTTTCGTTTGTTGCAACCTGCCAAAAATAACAGGCCAACATGCCTCTGTAACTTCATTTCTATTCAAATATGTCCGTTCTGTCTTTGACAGTGTCTTCTTTCTCATTTCTCTTTCCTCCCCCCTTAACAGGAGAGAAGCCATTCTCCTGCCCTCACTGCAACAGGGCTTTTGCAGACAGGTCCAATCTCAGGGCTCACCTACAGACCCATTCGGATGTGAAAAAATACCAATGCAAGAACTGCTCCAAAACCTTCTCCAGGATGTCTCTTCTGCACAAGCATGAGGAATCTGGTTGTTGTGTAGCACACTGAACTGGGATACTTTTCCACCAACAGAAAAAAAAAAAGAAAGAGGAAAAAAAACTCTGGTGCTTCTTTATTTTTCCGAGCCCAGGAGAACTGTCAGGGAATCACATCGAGGGGGTTTGTTCCCAAAGACTTTTTTTTCCTTCTTCTTCTTCTTCTACGAGCGGTCAATTTCATTTCAGAGTGAGAAATAGCTCCGTGCTCACGTGCTTCTCGTCTCAAGCAGTGTTTTCTGTGATTGCAATCAGTGTCGAGCTTTGTCATACCATGTACTCACCTACCTGTGCTATTCATGCACTTTTCTGCATGTCTAGAATGTTTTATATGCCTTCACCATGTTATCTGCAGTGTTTGTACCAATGTCTCTCCATGGCTGTTAATGCCAGTCCTCCACTCTTTTAAAATGAACCACACAAACGATACCAAAGGGCGCATTATGAATGACAGTATAAATACAGCCAGAGGAATGCTGAAGCCATTGTTACTTAGGGAACAAGTGCAAACTTAGTGTTTAGGGTGAAATTATTTTAATTTTTGCACAGTCATTAGAAACAGTTTGCCAGCACTCAAACAAGCAAAACAAAATTTCTCAAGTGCCTCAGTTTTACTTGGCAATAATATGTATGTTTCCTTTTATATTTTTATATATTGAATGTAAGCGTGACTGAGATGATTGTATATTAACAGTGAAAACTGTGATGCTGAATGATTTTGATATTTTCATATTCTCATGACACTTTTAAAAATAAAGTTTCATGACATTTTGTATAATTCCTGGCATCCTTCAAGTTGCTTTTCATCTGTGAAGCCTTCTGTTCTGCTTTCTTGGGTATACGAGCGGCTCCTTCAGCAGGGACTCGCTGATAGTCACACGCTTCAAACTAGCAAAAAAAAAAAAAAAAAAAAGTAAATGATATATAATCCGGCTTGCACCATCTCATGTTATGGAGATGTAAAAAAAAAAAAAATGAGGAGAGAGGTGACTCAGCTCTGAATCAGGCCTGAACCTGTTCCCTGTGAACCTGTCCAGACATCAAACAATCTTGAAATTTAACACATACTAGCTATATTGATCTGCACTCACTTGTTATACCCTTTGAGGGCCCATGACGCTCTCTTTGCCCAAGTGTGTGTAAAGTTTAAATACAAGGGTGTTGTTCTTTTTAGAAAGTAATCCTAATTTTGAAACTCATCACAACCCAAACTTGAGGAAAGTGTATCTTCTTGCTCGATCACTGCAAGGTCACAGGGCACTCAGATATCTAGATTTTAACATCTTTTCACAAAAAGCTAAAATTTGCATTCGGTTTGACATCCTCTTTGAATTTCTGGGATGCTTGCCATCAAGGATTAAATAGACTTCCTCAGGGCTACATTTTTTTGTCTTTTACCATATGCTGTCTACTTGCAGCAGATAGAGATTAGAGTACAAAAAGTGCAATGCCTCAAGGGATACAGTCAAAGTTGAACTCTTTCTAACAAACCCCACACTGTGTTCCCGTTTGCCCTAATGCCCAAAAGCTGCTGACCTGAAAGATGTGATCCGACAAATAGACACTTGTTTTTCTCACTGTGAGGGGCTGAACTCCCCTGTAGGTAGATTCTCCTCGTTGTGAGTCATCATCAAGCTATTCCAGGTGCTCGCCGCCAAACACTTTGGATTGGACCAGGTGGCTCGGGGGGGCTCTCCAGCAAGCCTCGCTGAAAAGCAGGTGCAACCAGGGAGGGTTCAAAAACCACCACAGCAACAGGTCCGCTGCTAGTGTAGAAAGTTCAGCTATGACCTGATGTGGAAACCTTACAAGCAGCAGGTCCTATTATTCAGATCATTTGCCTCATAAAAGGAAAGTACCATCGAGAGGGCCCTCTAAATTCTACGAGTGAGACACCGAAGCTGTTTGTGCTGTTCTTTGAGGAATCTAATATCTTTCTTTCCATAGGCAACGTTTTATCATACTGGTGTCAGAGAGGAAAAAAACAATGAATTCATGACGCCAATTAGCTTCATAATCTTGCAAGATTTCTCTTTTTACAACAACAATTAACCGCATGACTGATTTCTCAGATAACAACAACGTGTTAAATGCTTTCCCCCTCCAACATGAATATTTGATTTAGCCGCTGTGATGATAGTAGGAGGAGAAGGGGGAGGAGAAGGAGCAGGAACTCATTTGTTTTGAAGCATATGGCTATTAGAGGATGTGTTAAAGAATGTGAGATCAAATATTTGTTAGGTGTGGAGACTGTTACTAGTCACACTGTCGCATTTAAGTTGCGAATCCCGTAGACGCCAACTGCAGGTAGATGCCCCGTGGGTGTTTTTTTGCAATTAGATTAAAAAAAAAGAAGAAGAATCTCTGTGCTGAAATAGTGTGCGGATAAATTTCATTTGTTTATTCCTAAGAGTCAATTAGAGTGAAGATATCTGAGGCCTGAATTAAGTCATTAATCATTTTCAGTCCAGATAAAATATGATTTTGCACACAGCCTACTTTACTTTAGCCGCGCATTTCATTTCATGAGATTTGTTCTCTCCCAAAAGTCAACAGGAATGAACATATTTGAGACCTTTATTAAGTAATTTATCATATTCAGTAGAAATTAGTTTTCATTTTAGACTATATATTAAAAAACAGAACTAAATTAAAGTAGGGAAGTGACTTTACAAACCAAGAGCACTACCTATAGGAAAGTGTGTTGAAGCGCTACATTATGGCTGCAACTATATTTCATTATTGATTAATCGGCTGTTCATTTTCTAAATGAATCGATTAATTTTTTTGTCCATAAAAGACAAAGATAACTGAAAAAAGCACCAGTTATCATATTCCTTAACCCTAAAGTGATGTTTTCAAATTGCTTATTTTATTCGACCATCAGTCCCAAACCCAGTTTACTTTGATGTATGACAAAGAAAAGCATGATATCTTTACATCTGACATGCTGGATCCAGAGACTGTTTGGTCTTTTTGCTTGAAAAATGATATGATGAAAAATAGTTGCAGATCTGATTTATTGACTATTTGTTGCAGCTTTAGTGGAAAACTATAGGATTCTGACACTATTATCAACACCTGAACACATAAAACTCTTTATGTTATCACATGCATGTAAAATAAACGTTCTCACTCTGCACATATAAGCGCACAGGGTGACATAAAAACTCTGAGCGGCCTCAGAGAGCTCTGTGTTCGATGTAAAGCAGGGCACAGCTCTCCAAAACCTGCTGACTTTATGGTGAATCAACGAGTATGATTCCTTTATGACCATCAAGTGGAACAAACAACGTTAAAGGTATCCTCTGAGGGCTGATTGTCCTCGCCGGGAAGTGATCCCCAGCCCTCCTCTAACCCCCGCCACATCAGAAAGGAGATGACTGTGTATTCCCCGTTACTCCATGCGCCTGGAGGAGTGTTTGTCTGTTTATTGAGCTCCCGCTTCTTGTTAAAAACTATTCTCTTTAATTTCAGTTGTCTCCACAAGTGACTGGGTAGCTACTTAGAATGGCACTGCTTTTCAGCTGGAGGTGCATATTCTCCAGATAATACTGTTTGCCTCTAATTGTATAGCATCCTTTGCATCTGCGCTCTATTTGTTGATAAATTGGATTCATGCAGATCGAGCGAGCATAATTTAATCACCAGGGAAGATGAATTCTTTTGAAGTTTTGCTGTGTCTTACAGTCTTATGTATTTATCTCATTAAAGTAAAATGGTTAACGTAAAGGGGCAAAAACTGGTATTGGAAGGGGAAAAAAATGCATTTTAATTAGTAAAAATACGGAGCTGACCAGCTGTTTGATGTGCAGCAGGCTGCAGACATGTGACCCTCAATATAGGTCGGAAATGATTTTTTTTCTGTGTGTACTTATGAGCGCTGAAGTGAAACAGTCCAGCAGAGACAGACGAGGCTGTGTTGTCTTAATTAATAGCTCTGTGGTCTCTTTTTGTTGCCTTCTTATTGAGCCGAGGTCAGCAGTCAAAAGATCCTGTGATCGTATTTACTTGATTGTATTTCCTCCTAATCTTCAACCTACTAAACCCCATGATCACAGCTGTAAAAGATCATCTCTGTAAACAACACGCTCCTTTGTGACCACAGATGATTGGACAGATTGAAGGTTGGCCTTTTTAAGTTTTCACTCTTAAAAGATAAATTAGTGACAATTTATTTTATCATTTTATAATTAGTAACTAAATGTAGCTTTAGCTAAGGTTAGCTGTAGTTATCTCAGCAGTTAGCTTTTAGTTTGCCATCAAAGTTTTTTTGCTAAAATTTTATATCATAAAAAACAGATTTCAAAAGCCAAATACAGAATGAATGTTTGGAACTTTGACATAATGATCACACAAAACATGTCTTTTCTCATGATAATTGAGCTAACACCAGCCACCTATGAAGGCCATGAGGCGTAGCCAAGCAAGTACCAAAAACTGCAGTTCCTCAAACCGCCACTTAAGGCTGGCTGCAGAACATGTCAATCTCCTTAAGCCCCCACACTGAAATGTCTAACTTCACAGCAGAAATAAACATTTTTGCAGATTTGGTCTCATAATAAAATAATAATAAAACCCCATGAAGCTACATGTTCAATGAGTTTTCAACAGCTTTAAATCAATAGGAATGATAACCACATGTTCATAAACATATCAAATGTTTTACATACTGCAATGATTTGTTCATGTGTATAACAGCAATGTTAAACTCTATTAACAATCATTCATTGACTGTATACTCATTTTTATCTGCTTATAACTACATTCTAGTGTGTTATAAGCAATTTACTTGAAACATATAAGCATGGGAAGTCCCATGTGGACATTTTTTGAAGCATTTTCTAAACTGACTTTTATCATTTCGTATGATATTATGATAAATTAGATTTCACTTGGATAGTTTAGATCTTGGTTTTGCCTTTCCAAATTTAAATTCAAAAGAACCCCTCGAACCGTCAGAGAATATATCCAAAACTAAATATTCAGTACAGTATCAAAGTATGCAAGAGGAGTTGTGTGATGCATATGGATATTTTAAGATGATGACCAGCATATATACACATGATTTGCTGCCAATAACACAGATGGCAATTCATTTGGATTTTTATCTCCTTGAGCATGCAGCTCTCCAGAGTCGAGTCTTGAATCCCTTTCCTCTGAGGGAATAGAGTCCATTCAGGCGAGTAATGTTTTCACAGAGTCCTCTCCTCCACTGCATTTTCAGGACAAGCTGATGCCAGACAGACATCAGAGTTATCAAGTAATATACTGACAAGGACCTCTGAATGGCTGTCAGTTCCACAAAGTGATGCAGGAGACTCAGTTGTTTGATGTGAAGCGGCTGTCACACTAAGTGGGGAGAACCTGCTTTTAATTTGAATAATGATGATGTCATGCTTTGAAAAGTGCATGCAGCAAATTGCTCAGTTTTTAATCCTTTTAGACCTCACAGCAGCCTTTGACACCGTTGATCATCCAATTTAAATTTGAACGCCGTAAGCACTGGGTGGTATTACCTGACCCCCGCTTGACTGATTCATCTCCAGCCACTCAAACAGAAACTTTTATTTCACTGGTGGAAACTCATCTTTCTCTTGAGTGAACATCATATTTGGAGTTCCTCAGGGCACGATTTGTGGACCAACCATTTTCTCATACATACCTACTGCTGGGCCACATAATTTGTAAACACGTTTAATATTTTAATACTGTTGCTACGCCGATGATTTGTTGCTATACTTTCTATTAAATCCTAATTATCCTAATGGCCTTGTTACATGACACAAATGCCCTGAAGTCTTCAGGTGGTGCACATGTTTTTTTTAGCTTTTAATACATGGCGATGCTGATCTGTTTGTTGTGCCACTACATACTGTACCTCAGATATTGAATGGACACAGGATGAGTCCTAATGACTCTTAAAGTCTTCACTTATCCAGTGAAATATCTCAACTTCTCAACTGAATACATTAACATCAACTTTAGTACAAAGATTCATGGCCCTGATAGGATGAAAAGTGAGAACTTTAATGATCTCCTGACTTTAAATCAAGCACAATCCTCAGGCCAAAATTTTCATTTAATCATGACCAAATACCTGCAAAGCCAATAACATTCCCTGGAGCCTCAGTTGTACTCTGTGTTGAGTACTAATTCGAAAATGCAGGTATGCTAACACGCTAAACGAAGATGATTAAAATGCATAACTATACGTCAGCGTGTTGGCATGGAGATGTTAACATTTAGCACAAAGCACTGCTATGACTATAGTACAGCTTCACACAGCCACTAGCATTGTTGTAGACTCTTAATTTTCAGTGTATGTTACGGTGCTTTCAATAGTAGTTTCACTACAGGGTTCATTTAGCAGGTGTTCTGGAGCTTTTGAGTGTCTCATGATCTTCAGCAGATAGTGCCTCATTTTTTAAATTTAAATTGCAGAAAGAAAATTCAGGATGAAACCAAGGTCACATCCACACTTGAACAGATTAAGAGTCTTCTAACGTCGGCGTTTACAACCACAAAAAATGTATTTTTTCAAAAAGCTCTTCAAAGTGGATAAACTTGAAAAGACGTTTGCATTGTCGTGTCAACGGGGGAAAGTCAGCTTTCCCAAACGTCAGAAGTTATATGATGCTCAGCGTAGGAAACTTTCAGAAAAAAATATCAAGGTTAAATAAAGTTGAATACGATTTTTTTTAACCATCATATTATCATTACTTGTGTGGCACCTGTTGCCCTTTATTACTTTAAATAGATCATGTGGAGGTATTTCATTTCATTTCACATTCACGACATGAAGGATGTTTTGATCGTTATTCTCAGCAGCGGCGTTTTCAGAAACATTAAATATTAATATCTTCCTCATTTAGTAAAACAACACAAATCTCAGTATGTATCTTTGAGAGGATGTTTTGACAGCCGTCAGAAGTTACAAGTAAATTGATCCCACTGGAGCTTCCAATATACCGTCTGAGTTCACACAGGATGGTAGCTTGTCAGTTAGTGGTTATCATAATGAATTTTAGGCACCAATAGTTCCTTTGTCTTTTACCAAATTAGAAAAAAGCACACACTATCAGCTAATGGCAGAGATATAAGAGGATAAAAGACAGTAATGAGAATTTAGTGACATAATAAGCTTCAGAACCTCTAAACAAACAGAGCTGGTAAATGTTTACTTTAATTATGGCACACGTGGTTGTTTGTCCTCCGGGATCTTTAAGGAAACTCTATCCCACTTGTGCTGCTACACGCTGGGCAGAAACATCACATCCTCACACCGGATCACCACTTTTGGAGGTGATTATGCTATATCGCAATCAATTCTGCTCTGAGCAACGAATTAACAGTGGGGTAGGTCTCAGTCAATTGCATATTCACCAGCTGTTTGGATCCAATCGCAACTGTGGCTGCGTTCATTCTCATCCTGATAAGGAGGAGAAATTACAAACCAGAGTGCACTGGACTTTTAAAGACAAATAATCATCATGGAAATGAGATTCACTTTCTAATCGTGCTATGTCCCAAGTCATTTATTTAAATTAATAACCTCACTGTGTTTACTTGTTGTGGGAAGCGCTGTGCATCGTAATGTACTTTCTATCCATCACATACTCTGAATATAGACAATATTACATGGCACTTTTCATGACGTCTACTGATGAGGTGACGTGAGGTAAAAGCCATTATCCCTAATTGATTTCACTCCCCGGCTCGACAGACAAAGAGTATCAGATGAGTGGGAGAAGGATGCACAAGACAATAAGCAGACGTGGATTATGCTAAAAGAAGATTGCAGGGTAAATACGAGGGAGACTACTGTACTTTCACGGCATATTATTTTGATCACTGATTATCTCTGAGCAGCGCTGGCTGTGGTGTATGTGAAGAGTGTGAGTGTGAGATGATCCCTGAGAGGCCAGCAGACCGAGTCAGTGACCTAATTATGATGAATCAGGGCTGGGAAAAAGCTGTCTGGCCACCAGCCTTTTCTAAGTGCTTTCACACTATAAAGCAACAGCATGAACAGCCTCAACAAAGCAACACAACACAACAGCAGCAGGGTGCTGCATGTATGTTACTTCACACATGTTCGTATTGTATGAGCTGAAAATGGAGGGAGAGGAACTCCTGTATATTTCTGAATGTCTGCCACCACTATCATGAATGGACTGTATGCACTGTAAGATGAACAGCTCACTGAACAGCTCAACAGAACAGCTGCTGATTAGCTTAGCTTAGCATAAATATTTGAAAGAAGGGGAAACAGCTAGTCCAGCTGTGTCCTGTGATCACAAAATTTGCATATCTAATGCTGAATAAATATGTCTTGGAGGGGGGGGTGTCATGTCCGGGACTATCTCTTGGTCGGGTGCGGTGACTTCCTGTAGTCTCCCCGCTGGTTGCCGATGGTGACAAGCTCCAGGAAGTCACTGCTCCTTGCCCAAGAAACCTAACATAAGACATAACGCCCTGCAAAACCACAACCTGGTGTTTTTATTCTGTGGTTTTTGTACAGATTAAAGATACAAGATACAACATGTTGATTACTGAGATTTAAACACCGATAAGCAGATTTTTTTATACTTTGTAATCAGTTTCCCTGTTTCTATTTAATTGACAGATCCAAAAGGTCTTATCATCCAACTTGATATCAAATGTTAAACCATTAAGGCAAAAAAACTCTATCCAAATTGGGTGACCTTGTCATAGAAATATGCGTATCCCTGTAGAGTCCCAGGTACCGACATCAAAGAGCAGCTGTTCGGGGACGCACACATTACTGCATGACCTCTCTTAACTTATGGGTAAATAGTGAAACAAAATACTCTGGGGGCTTGAGAAAGGCTCGCCCTGTAGTTTGGCATGACATTGGGCCTCTGAGTGGTTTTAGATGCCATCCACAACACATTTAAGACTTGACTATGTAGCTTTGAGGATTTTTTTTTTTTATTTCTTAGATGGATGTGTTAGCCCCAAACCATGACGCAGTATGAAATCAGTCCATAATATCCACTGAGACACATTCTGTAAAGAGCCGGTGGCAGTCAAGGCACCTCTGGAGATAGTTTGGATTTTTTTTCCTTTTCTGTCTAGTGGTTATCTGATCATCAGTCAAGGGAAAAGGTGAGTGTGGAGCGCAAACAAAAGGTGCTTGAATAAACTAGCTCCCGGCCACATTATTCAGACTCTGGGTATTGTACTCTGCTGACAAGCCTCAACAGGACGTGAACCTCCAGAGAAGCTTCTCTGGGAATGGGTTGGACTCCTTTGCTCAACAAGGATCTCAGCGGATTAAAGAAAAAAAGAAAAAAAAGAAAAATGTATGTAGATAATCTGTATCTTTACTGCTGTAAGTAACAAATCAAAACTGTTGTACGACATAGAATTAGAAATCCAGAAACACCTGTAAGATATTGTGCAACACAGCACAGAAGCCCTGCAGGGAATGCTACTTTTTTCTCAGACTGTATTAGTTGTTTCTGTGTTAACTTAGTTGTTTCTGCGGTACATTTAGAGGCTGTACTTTATGCTATTTTATATTTAAACATGTTTCCAATATTCTGTCCACTTAATTGTAAGAACAAACACCCGACAATACAATGCAATCAATCCAACAACGGCAAAAACTGCTACTCAAACTTTAATGATTGAGCTGACACCACGTAAACAGCAATTAAAATTCAGTTTCACAAGAGCAGTACTCAATAAAGATTATAATACAACATGCAGGCATTTGTATTTGACTTATTACTCTCTGTATTTTTAACAAGTTTACTTTAAATGTGTTAAAATGATCTGTTACAAAATCTGTCACTTAAATCAGTGGTTTTATTTATTTTTTGGCTCTTTAAGATTAAGATGTGTTCACTTGGGACGCCACATCGGATGTTGAATATCCCTCTAAGACTGGTTTATTTGAATAGTTTCCCATTAGGGCCCAAAGAAAAATCATCCAGTAATTCACCTGTAAAGACATGTTCCTTTACCTTTTCTATCATGTTAACCACTTCTTGACCTCTTTGCAACCCCTCTGTGTGGTCCAAGTATAGGAACCATTGGTAAGCATATTATCAATAAAATTAATACAGTCTCTAAAAGGCTTTTTTTTTTTTTTGCCCTGCACTATTAGAGAACACATAGTCACAGTTTGTCTGACACTTTTGATCAGACAAAAATCTCTTCATAGCTACGAGCCGTGAAATGTGATTATGGATAATCACGGTTTGAAGGGGGTAATTCTATCAAAGCCATCAGGTCAAAATGTACTTTTTAACAACCCTTTCCTTTGTGACAAAATACTAAAGAAGCCAAAGGCCACATTTTCATGATGTTAGCTGTTCATTCTTCCCAAAGTATGAAGCCATCAATTTTGGACCCTCTGTGAGCACCAAGAATGTCAACTTTATACATGCGATGTCTGACAGCGGGAAGATCTCTTCTAATATTTATGATTACTAAAGGATGTAGCGACCTGTCCTCTTGCCAAAATGTCCACGTCAAGATGTAAACTTAACAGGCAAATCATCAGGGAACACTTTCAGTTTCAGTTTGCAGTTAAGTTACTCATTTAGTCTTTGTGCTTTATGGCCCCTGTTATCAGTTTGATGAGCTAAGAAGCCAAGGCTTTGAGCAGTGAGCCACGGCCAAAGTTACAAAAGTTTATCACACGATAAATTATTCTGTGGATTGATATCGTTTATAGTTGCTTCGCAGTGTGAAGTCTGTTCTTGTTCTAATTGCCTGAGAAAGATCAAACTGATTTGTAAATGAGAACTTTTACTCTTGTGCAAGTAACTGTAGTGTTAGATTTTGGTGCTATCTCCTACAAAATAATGAATCCAGAGTGTTGAAACATCTTGATGTGCATCATGAAATACCAGCCGCGTATACAACATAATATAATATTTGAAAAAAAAAAAAAAAAAGGCAGAACATCAGTCATTTCAGTTTCAGTATGACTAGTGTTTCACATTTCTCTGTGATCACTGGAACAGAATAGATACAATAATGTTTACAAGAGTATCAAAACAAAATTGTCCACAGTGAGCTGGAAGCTCCTCCGGGACTGCCATTTTTTATTTATGTTGAACAGAACTCGCTATTGCTGTTTTCCTGTTTTTCAAGAGGACTCGGAAATATTTCAGCGCTATTAAGATTTCAAACATAATCCACCAGGCAGCTGAATACTTATACGGAGTGATATTTTGCAATTACGTGTCTTATAAACACTGCATCAATATTACAATCCCCCTCCGAGAAAATGGATTGTTTGTCTTTCCAAGCTAGTAGTCACAGTCTTCTCTGCCATAAATATTTTCTGTCACTGGTGCATTCCTCTGCCTTCACCGCAGCCTTTGAGTATTTTTGGAGATTGCCTGGTCTGCACCGATGCTTTCATTCCAGTGGACTGATCACAGGAGACCTGATCCAGCTGTGTCATGAGTCGCAAAGAAAACCACGGCTGATAAGAAACCAAGACACTGAGTGATGTGGGATAAGGCGTGACTTTAAAGGCAACAAGCAGCATTTGGATTGTATTAGGAGATAATGCTAATGACATTGGGATTAGCGCTAATTTAGGCCTCTGTTATTGAAGTAACACTAAAAAAAAAACTTCTGGCTTGAGATCACTGGTGATAGCGTTAATATGAGACATGCCACTGAGCGCAGGGATGGATATGAATCAAGGGCCTGTAGGGGCAGACACGTCATCATCCCACAACAGCAGTGTTAGTTGCCACAGACAGCTGGAATGTTCCACTGGGATGACAGAAGGTGTGTCCGATCACGCAACAACATCCCCCCGCCTCTCTCAACACAACGTTTCCCCCATCAACATGCCTTCCACCAGCTCTAATCCCCCGGTCCAAGCTAACCAGTCAGTTGAGACAAATGGCGGGGAGCTTCTCGGTGGTGAAGACGCAGCAGGTGCTGCGCTGTCAAAGGCCACTTCACACCTCCTCTCTCCCTCTCTCACACCACAGCCACTATCAGTCCGCCCCCCCCCCTCCCTGTGAGGCCTGGCCATCCTCTCAATGGGAGGGGAGAAGGGGACTCTCCAGGGTCTGCTTTGTTATCAGCATGCTCCAGCTTTGAAGTGAGCTGGGCCAGAATCTGGACTGTGTTTACTTGAAGGCATCTCCCTTGTTGTGTGTGTCAGCCTGAGGTAATTATGGCTCAGCGAGTAGCCCTGACCGTGATGACACGGTAGGGTAGGTGTGGAGAAGTAGGCAGGGCCGGGAGTACATCAGCGTCTGAGGCTGCTCTTACTCACTGGGATGTGGTGTAGACAAGGGAGCTCCCAAGTGGGGTCTGCTTGCATGGGCATGATTTGTTAAAATAAGCAATGACCAATGGCCAATAATGTCCTATAATTGTATTGTTATCATAAAGTGCAGGCCTGTTGTGCTTTTTTCTCAGTGGGGTGTCACATCAAAGACTTCTTAAGCAATGCAATACATTTGGAAGTACAATTTTTGTAGCATAATTCAAAATGAAAGTACATTGAAGTTGTTATTTTACCATAGTAATGTATGGTAATGCATTTTCTATTCATTCTGGTTCAAGAGTTTGATAAAGAACCAGTGATTTAAGACTTGAAAGCTATGGGTTTACTTTTGTTTCTTGAAGTTTGGGGGTCAAGTTTGCAAATGTCATTGTGAGTTAAATAGTTCAATGTTTTGTTTTGTTTTGTTAAATGAAATGTGTTTATCTGCTTTCTTGCCGAGAGGATTGATATCACTCTCATTTTTGTGAAAATAAATATGAAGCTACAGTTGCTTAGCTTAGCTTAGCTTAGCTTAGCTTAACATAAAGACTGGAAACAGATGGAAACAGCTAGCCTGGCTCCATCCAAAGAAAATAATCCACCTACCAGCATCTGAAAATCTTCATAATCAATATGTATAATCAAAGTGTGAAAATGATATGTTGTGGTTTTACGGGAGGTTATGTGACGTGTATTTCTTGGCTGGATGTTAAATCTTCTCATCTAACTCTCAGCAAGAAACTGAATGAGGCCCAACATGTCAAAGTATTCGTTTAAAGGAAAAGGCGGGCGATATTCAACAACGATTTCACGACACAATGAAATCCAACAATGTGTTTGAATGTCTTGCACTACTTTCTATTCAGAAGATGCAGAAGATGTAAATCTTTAAACACAAGTCATAAATATCTATCTAAAAGGCTAAATGAGTTCCTAGGACTTCCGGGCACTGTAGTTACAAGTAAACAATACAAAAACAGGAGTAAATATTTGTTGGGGAATATTTTCAGCTGCTGATTAAACTCAAATTTGATGCTCTAGTGAGTATTTGTGGCAGCAGAACAGTGCATGTGGGATTGAAAATAAACTACAGTGCCCATCATCATGGTAACATGTCTCATTTTTGTGTTTTTGGACAACAACGGGGGTCTATGGCACAGAGAAGATAATCTACAGTGTCAGACTTTGACTACACAGACAATACTAATACTGGGATCAATTCATTGTTGGTTTTGGTCTTTTCATGGGATTTGTTGACAAAGAAAAAATATAGAATATCACCAGATATATCCTTTAATCCTTTATGCAGAATAGTTTCATAACATGTCTGTCATTTTTGGATATAGCCCTGTAACGCTGAGTTCCAGCTGTCCATCAGAAATGTGCTCAATATGGAAACGAACAGAGAATTAGTTGCTGATTTTGGATTGCCAATTACATTCAGCAGTTGTACTTTTATTAGAGGACTCGAAAAACACGCCAAATCTATCAGCGTCATTCCAAAAGCACAACTCACACATTGCACAAGCTCACTGGTGAGAGTTTGATAATGAGATTTTCCCTCCCTTCAGCTTGCTCAGTAGCTAAAGCATGATTTCTGCAGATACCAATTAAACCGCAGAAGCCTTGGGACCATATGAAAACCAGTATTAGTCAGATCTAAATGTCAAAACACATGACACTGGTGTTGTAAACAGATTACGTCTTAACAATCTCGTTTCTCCAGCTCCAAACATGTTGGTGATGTCTGTCTTAGCATAAAAGTCAAAGGTCAGATTCCACATGATGTTGCTGAAGCCAGCCTCGCACATTTTGGCACACAGACTGGATGTAATCTGGAACTATATGACGCTGCATTGCAAAAGGCCAGACACCCCCCCAGTAGATCGGTTGTCAAGGAAGATGTGTAAGCACTCTGTCAGAGCATTACCATGGAAAATAAGTCTTGCATCATCTGTAATATCCTGTGAGGTGTATAATTGTACGCCTCATTTGAACGCATTACAGTGACATATTATGAAATCCTGGGCTCTTTGTGCTGACTGCAGACTCTGTTTTTTTTTTTTTTTTTCCCGTTATTTTACAGGGGCACATCTTAAAAACAAATCTAAGCACAATTAGGATATTTATCATGTCACTCTTTCTTTTAACTTGCTACAATTAATTTTGACTGTTATCTAGATTTAATAGATGTTCTCACTTGTGAAAGAATAATTGCCTGTCTGCTTTGTACAGCACTGCAGCACGAAGCTAATTTGAAAAAATGTAAATCAATTTCTCTTTAATGAATACAAGCTTTCATTTAAAAAAAAAAACAGCATGAATTCCTACACAGACCAAGGTGACGAATCACATATGGCAGAGAGTTAATGTGACAGTGAAAGCTTTTTCAGAGCAAGTACACACAGATTAGGGAGGATCTACAAAGTCTATCGCAATCTGATAAGACTTCTGGTGTTTTCATTGGTGAGTGTCTCTGCTTTTATCTTCTACAACTGCTGAGCTTCTCTTATCATGTGCAGCACAGTCTGGAATGCCAGCCTCTGATAATTGTCTCGTAATCTTTGGTTACCCAAGCAAAGAGTTAACACGGACTATAACATATTTCACAAAATTTACCTGTAAGTCACTGAGATTGCCACGATTTTAGCTGAGCAACATCTATCTGGTAAGCGGTTGGAAATTGAGTTTGGCTATAACGGAGGAGCTATGAAGGGAGTGCACACAGCCTCAATTTTGTAGTAGGCACAGGCTGATGCAGTTCACAGTGCTTCATTGACTGGATTTCTCTAAAGTTAAAGGAATGGTTCAACATTTTGGGAGAAATATGCTTATTTGCGTTCTTGTCGAGTGATGAGGAAATTGATTTCACTCTGAAGTCTGTACAGCAAACATGAAGCTACAGCCAGCAGCTGGTTAGCTTAGCTAAGATTAAAAACTGGCAGCAGAGGGGAAATAGCTATAGTGGCTCGGGCTATCACAATATCAGCCATAAATTACTGCATGTGAAATAGAGATAGAGAATTGAGAACATATAGAAATGGAAATTATTTAAAAGGTGCTGGATGAATTGTATTGCATGTTGATACATGATTATGATTGATTATTTAATTCTTTGAATAACACAGTTATTGTCAATACTAGTATATTGTGACACCCCCAGTATGAAGGTAACAAAGCCTCCCTACAGGCAGGTCTTAAGCTCACTAATTAAATCAACATGGTGTAAAATACAATAACCTATTTTAAATCATTTTGATGTTACGTTGGTGTATAATGTGGTGAATGCCCTTTCTGTGCCCTGCACCCCTGCACCACCTTTGCATGTAATTTTGTGCTCCAGGTTAGATCATGTAACGTTTTACGGCACAATGTTACACACCACCCACTTGTTGACTGATGTATAGCTGCTGTTAGCTAATGTTAGCTCCGTTTGTTAGCCCAGCTGCAAGCACTGTGAGCTCAGAGCTCCAGGGGAGCGTTAGTGTTTGCACCACAGGTGTTTTGACCCCCGGGAAGAGGAGGCTTTCAAGCCCAGGGAGAGCAGAGCCGGTGTTGTGCCAGAACAGGAGCTAGGCAAACAGGCGATGTAACCGAGCCCAGTAGAGGACATTGGGAGAAGAAGATAAGAAAAAAATGTGAAGAAGCAATAATAAATTAAAATGAAAATACTGAGAAATAACTGTTATTCATTTCCATATAATAAAAGCCTCAGGGAGCCACTGGAGATGAGCTAAAGAGCCTCATGTGGCTCCGGATCCACAGGTTGCCTACGCCTACGATGAGGCTCTGACAGTTAAAATAGACACTGTGATGAACAGCTTTATCATTATCTCTAAATACATCACATTGTAACACCAATGTTGATGTTTGAAGCAGCTGCCCCGCTCCCACTCACCCCCAGCTTTTTCATTTCTGTTACGCCATCCTCCATCTCAAGTTTTAATGTTATGTTTTCATTTGATAAGAAAACCAATCAATGGAGTTTTAAAAATTGCCATAATAACTGAGAAGCGCTGCTGTAAAAAAAAAAAAAACATGTTTTAAAGTTTTTATTTTTCATCTCTAACAGCAAAATAAACTGACCAACGTGAAGCCTGGAGGAATACAAGTTGAGGGTGAGGTAAAGCTCCTCTGCCTTGATGCCAAGAGAAAGCAGAGGCAATGGTTGACCTTGTCCTTCTTTGCTGTTGGTCTGTGGGTTTGGGCCAGGGACAGGAACTCCCTGTACAGACACTGTGTCTGCGATTGCTGAAACTACTCCACAGTAGAACGCTTTGTTCACTGCCACCAAGGAAAACCTAGACAACAAAAACACACACATTCTGGAAAAATGAACACTTGAGAGGGGTCGTTTTCTCCTCAAAACGTCTTGCTTGGGTTTCAGCGGTAAATAATATTCCCTTCAGAAGGGGAAAATCATGCAGCTTTACAAAAAATGCCCCGAGATAATACATACACGACCTGTTGTTATCAAGCCATTAATCTAAATTTACAAGAAGTGAAGGGCTGTGATGTGTTGTGCAGCACATAAAAAAGAGCGTATAACCACATTGTGACCCAAGACTTAAGTTGTTTAACTGTGTGGGAGGGGGTTTAGGGGGTGTGACTGGGGTGGGAGCTCATAACTCTGAAAATTAAACAGTTTAGAGGTTATGTGGTTATTTGTATTACTTAGAAAAATCTCAGCATGAGCCACCCAATAAAAATAATGATGTTATTTTTAGTTGGAAATCAAATGGATGATTTGATTTGAGCAGCTTAATCCAATACACATCTAACGCTCGATGACTCTGGTGACAGTATATTTGAAGACAAGATGTTTCGCGACCACATGCTAATAAAAGATTAATTCAACAGCAGCGCTCGGTGCTTCGCAGAGGCGAAGAGCTACTTGGCATTTTTCATTCACTTCCAATTCAGCTGACCAAATATCACTGGCAAATAGTGTCACTTCAATCACGGTGCCCCCAAAACTGATAGGTTATCCAATTATGTGCGTTGATGCATTTCCTGTGAAGCTAGAACATTGCTCATGACCTTTTCTTGATAGAAATGAAATTTTCTTCCCCTCAGGCTAAACAAAATCTCACAGCACTCCACCCTTTGAGTGAGTCATGCTGGGATAGTCAAACAAGCCTACATGATGAATCTACAGATATTACTCGTGGAGAAGAAGAGCTGTTTAGAAACCAGCCACCGTGCCTGCTGCTTTGTCACTCCCTGTATTTGCACGTCTCGGGCTTTTAGAGAGGTGTCGACGAGGGGTGGAAAGCCCTCCGCCGCTCTTTGCTCTGTCTCTCAGAGCAGGTTATCTCTCCCCGCAGCAAGCCGCCACGCGCCTATTGCACCTGATTGTCTCATCGGCACATTCCAGGTGAGAGGGCTCGACAAGCCAGGACAGAGCACCCAGACAGTGATACACTTGTTCGGCAGCCGCAGGTGTAGCTGCCCTCTTTTTCTGCGCTCTCCCAGAGGTATTAGTGGAGGAGTAATCTGAAGGCGAGGCAAGGAAAAATCAATGACAAATGACTTGGCTTTTTTTTTTCCACAGAGCACAGCAAGAAAAGAACTGCCATTTTTATGTGGTCATCTTATTGACCTACATCCCTGTCCATCATTCAAAGTAGACTCAGGAGTGAAAATACAATAAAGTAATATACTGAGTGGTGAAAACAGCCGGCACAAGTCATTATAAAAAGGAATTTTTCAATATATACATTGATTCAACCCCCAGTCCTTCAACTGGGCCAAACATTGTCAGTGTATTTAGTCTAGAATTGGCTCACTGTTGACTATAAGGACAGGCATATACAGGGGGGTAAACAAAATAACAGAAATAAGACAGTTAAATCTATTTCAATGCGACAAAGTTCAGCCTCTATGCTACTTGGAAGTTGCTCGTCGTCTTCTTTAATCCTATTCTTTATGTGCGTTTGCACTATAAATACATTTTAATTACTTTTTTTAATCGTCTTGGGCGTACGAGACAAATGTACACATTTTCAAACAACACAACAAAGGAAAGAAGAACATTAATTTAAATATTTTTCATCTAATTTTCAAACATTTATGTCTGTGGCAATTTAAAAATCACTGACGAAGCATGTACTGTGTAATTACTTGAGGTAATACTGGAGAAATCAACATAAACACAAATTGAAAAGAACATCTTCTGTTTTTTGTTTTTTTAACAGCCGCAGCCTCGTATATACTGTGCATTGTCTTCTATTGTAATAGGATATACACCATAGACCACTCCTC
The DNA here is from genome assembly GCA_028641955.1 of Protonibea diacanthus. Lineage (NCBI taxonomy): Eukaryota > Metazoa > Chordata > Actinopteri > Sciaenidae > Protonibea > Protonibea diacanthus. Next base: position 15,338,187 of record CM053988.1, on the reverse strand, counting down.
CTGTTGCTCTTCCTGAGGTTTCTTCTTTTTTGTTAAGGGTTTGTTTTATCCTTGAATGAATCAAGAGTTAAGGAGTAATGGGTGATTGAGGAAAATTTGTGATTTCTGGATTTTATACGTTGATTATTTTCATTTTCAATCAATCTACAGGTTGTTTTCGTGATTAATAAAAGAGCTGTCTGGTGTATAAAATGTATAGATGTTAAATATCTAAATCCTAAGCTGACAGTCGTTACTTTGTCCACCATCCGTACATTTTAAGTACGCCGCGACACAGAGTCAACTCTAAACGGCTCCTGATTATAAATTTCATTCCGCCCTTCAGAGCAGAATAATGCTCTTATGCTCTGATACATACTGTATATCTCAGACATTAATAACTCCCCTTCATCCATTCAGACGTACACTAGTATGTGCGACATCTAAATTTATGCCTTTGTGGTACTGTTCGACTACCACTGAGGGGTGATCAGCCATTCAAGGCAGGGAGGAAACAGGAACTGAAGCATTTTGATGATGTAATTGGCAGCAGATGCAGAGGAAGATGGTGATAAAGGAGAAGGAATTCAAAATAATATCTGTTAGGGCATGCATCAGGGGGGTTATCATGAGCACAGAGGGATCATGTTTTGACTTTTGTCTCACTGATTCACTGTTGCTAAAGTGCTTTCATTTTACAGTGGTCTGAGCTATGGAAATCTGACATTTCAGCGCAACAGCAGTGGCGATATTGTGGAGGAATATTGTGGCAACTGTGAATGGCTCTAATAAAACTAAAACTATCCCCACCTGATCAGAGGGCTCACGGGGCCAGTACAGAAGACAAATTGGATATGCTAATATAGAAGGCACATTGTGAGCTGCTTGTAAACAGTATTATCAACCCTACTGTGAGCCACAACATCAGCTGGGAGGATTTTAGCTTCTCCAGCAAAGCTTCCTAATGCTGGAAACAATCCAACAGCTCTTCCAGAATAAAAAGTTATTCTCTCATGTGAAAGTCAGGGCAAAAGAAAGCGGCCAAAAATGGTCAAGTGCTCACTTTTTCCTGCCTTCCTTGAGGTCTGACAATAAGGCGCTAAGAACAACAAGGCAGGGCTGAGTAAGAGGATGCAGGGGATGGGGTGTGGGGTGGATGCAGGCTGGGACCTGCTTCAGCATTAAGTTATGCCTTTGTAAGGCAGAAGCACTTGCCTGTGGCAGGTGCAGGTAGCAGACATGACGCTGCCGAGGTGTTTCTATTGAGAAGTACCCAACCTGCCGAGTTGTCAGGACAAGTTGGAGGACTCAGTCACCACCCTGCTCTGAAAAGCTAACCAGATCCACATACTATGACTTGCACTTCTAAAGATGTGATGGAGGAACTGGAAAATCCCATGGCTCGAACATAAAATTATAGGATTGTTGTGATGCTTGTCATGGAGGCTAATGTGGAAGATAATACATGAAAACAGCAATTACAATCCCAGGGATTGTCTCTTTTATGTTCCACCCCTAAAAAGACACTAAAAGCATTTACAGACTTTACAGTAAAGTCATATATCATTCAAAGAGCGCTTCAGCAGTTATATTTAAAATTCAAAATGTTAGTTTTTATGGGAGTGGACTAATCCTAAAGCTAGCATTTAAAAGGGTACATAATAACTGGGGCCTTACATCAGATGATTCTCATTTTCCACTGAGGAGTTCCTCAGAAATGTGTCTGTATTTATTCATAAAACCATCCTTTCTGTTCATTAAGCCCTCCCATGAATTCAGCCTACTGCTGCTCAAGGACGAACTGGTTAAAACTCCTCCCTCCCTCGCCTCCTCCTGTGTTTACGCCACAGAGGCACCTGTAGCTACAGTGCAGCGAATCACCAGCTTGCAAGTCCGGCCATGTCACGGGATTCCTGTCATCACAGTGCAACAGTAATCATCCGCACTGTGAAGAGTCTGAGTGAGGTAGAAAGCGAATGAAAAGGCTCAGTGTGAAAAATGCGAAGAAGAAGCTTCTGAAGGAGACGTGACTCTCCATGTGATACACGCTCAAAACATTTTCTTGTTGGAGGAGTGGCATTGGATGGCCCGAGGCAATCATTTTTCAGGTTCAAAGATGTTTGATGCAAACTTATTTCTGACATACTGCAGAGAGAGGGGAGCTTCCTTATGGTGGTGTTTAGCCAGAACTTATCAATCCAGAGCCTGTTTCAGCCTGTGTTGTAAAAAAAAAAAAAAAAAAAAAAAAACCCTGACTGAGATGATATGAAAGATATTTAGCCCTCATGCTGGTTTGAAAAAGTCAAAGACTACGTCAATGCCCACCAACATGGAATCAGAGGAATTTAAATATACCTATTTAAACCCTCTTTAAGCCTCCTAGACTGGAGGGTTTTATCAGCAGGTAGTTTGAGAGTGGACCTAAAATACATGCTGCTATTACAATTTTTGATGTTATTCACAGCGGCATGTTGAGCAAATGTAATGATATGGATCTAAAAACACAAAGTTTAGCTGCACTTATTACCTCGGACACCTGAAGGAGTGGAGTTTTTTTTTTTAACAATGAGGACAGAGCAAAATGATCTGTCTTCCCTTCCTCTGTTTGCTTTGCCTGAATGAACTGCAGATCCACCAGCATGGCAGTGTCAGAATAGATTAGCACCACGGTCCATCTCCCTGGCTTCACAAAATAAAATCCTCTTAAAAGCAGGGGATGTCACTCAATCTCCTGAGACATGTACTTGCATGGTGTGCTTAGGAGCCCTCACTATTGGGAAATATACCTGCACAAATAGAGGAAGTTTAAGTGAGCTGCAAAATAGGTGTTTGCCAAGGTATATAAAATCTCCCATATTCCTCTTAGACAGAAATGCACCAGTTATTAAACACAGTTTTAAATGTAGTCAAAGAATAAGGCATTATAGAACTACAGATGGTGATTATCTTTAACGTCTGACGTCCACTTTGTCATTTATTAAGACGTACTGGATGTTAAGTCTCGAAGAGGACAGGTTCAAGTAGCTCTTATCTTAAAAGTATCTTCATGTGGCCCTCAGCTAGCTGTTATTTTCTAATCACCGCCCAGGGCTGAGAGTAAAAGAGGGCCTTTTCAAACCCATTCAGAGTTTTCAATCCGTGTAACTAAGAAAACAACAGGAAGTTCCTCTGTGAAGAGCCCAAAGGCAGAGGTTAAGAGTTCATCGCTCACGAAATCACTCCACGACTTGACTCTCCCTCCAAAGGAAAAGTATTTCAGAATGAGGAACGTGCTAATTTGGACGTGCTTTGTTTATCAAACACATACAAACACGACAAAATATGGCGTGATACAATAATTATGACAATTTTTTCTTAAATGCAAATTGATTGATTTTATTAGTTCATTAATTATCAGATAAATGAAATTGAGCCAGAGGTAGCTCAGCAGGCGACTTTTCATCTGCTGCCCCGTTAAACGTTCAAACAGCACCCTAAAACAGAAAAGGCATCAGTCATGTAGTTATGAATAATTAGACGGTTGTCATTGAGCGTGATTATGATAATGTTAAATTTGTGTTTTGTGCTGTTTTGCATGCATTTTTTATACAAACCACTTTCATATCTCAGTTAAAAATCCTGATTGATCTATCTATCTATCTATCTATCTATCTATCTATCTATCTATCTATCTATCTATCTATCTATCTATCTACGAAAATGACTTATCTTACCCTGTGTTTGACATGTGCCAAAGTTGTCTTGCTCACTTGTTCAGTATGTGATGGGGATTGCAAACTATAGGCTACAAATGCTGTGGTATGTGGATCTGGTCCATCCTCTATACTTGTCTCTATGGTGCTACATTTTATCACTAAATAATGCAAATTACCTGCGGCAGTCACTTTCTCTCCTTTTTTTTTGTTCTCCACAAAAAATAGTCCAGGTGACGCTCTTCTTCCACTGTTGTTTCCTGTAGCATAAGAAACCAACCAACCCACACGCCGCTGTTTCTTTAGGTGGTATGAACAGCAGCAGCAACATCAATTACATTCTGCAATCTACATAATATACTTTTCAACATCTTATACATAATTCAACTGTGTCTCCTTAAAGCACCGATCTGCTCCTCTCACTTCGTGATGATAATGCACAGAGAAAAGAGATGATGCAGATTGCCCTCTGAGATATCCGGGGACGGTGACCTGTAAGGTGAGTTACCTGTGCGGGAAGGAGACACAGTGTTGGCCTGTCAGCTTAATGCCCGCAGCAACTTCAAATTCTGTCAGAATGATCATGTCAGTGCAAACGCTCACACATTATGTAGATGTGGATTATATAAGTGCATGTGCACTCTCTCAATGCAAACATTTCTTTGCTCCTGTCACAGGAGCTGCAGAGAAGTCGATGTTTTTTTATTTTTTATTTCTTTTTCACCAGAGTTTCTATGAAAGATCAGCTGTCATTTGAGGTGAGGATGTAATAGTCTACATTTTCAGCAGAGCAGCATGTATCTCTCCTCAAATTGATTGGAATCACTTTCTGTACCGCAACAAGAATCCTCTCCCCTCTCCTTTTCATCTCGTAGTCTCATTGATCATTGGCGCTTCTGAGATACAGAGAAAAGGTGTGATCATCATCCTAATGCATCTTCTGTGAGAATGTGTGTGTATGTAGGTGTGTTTTGGTGTGGTTGTGTGTGTGTGGAGCACAGCTAACATTTCGATGAATACACTCTGGTGTGGTCTGAATGAATGTTGGCACAACATTGTAGATTTATTTCAGCTCAAAACACTTTCCAGTGATGATTTTCATCATTCCATAATATCATGTTGTGAAGGTTTTTCTGGCTAAATCTAGCGGGGCCAAAGTGTACAATGCAATACCTTACACCATTTGTGTACACATGTTTATGTGTGCATGTGCGTGCATGCACGTATATGTGTGTTTGTGTCAACTCTGGCATAATGATAGACTGACAGTGGGAGCGACAGCACCACCCCAAGCAAGCAGAAAAGCCCTGCATTCCTGGGCTGCGAGCTGTGAATCTGAGCACTGAGATTACAAGTTAAAACATGCAGCCAGGAGCCACCACTGTTTTAGTAAATACTTTCAGAGCTAGTGTTTAGAGATCATAGCTTTAGGACAAGGGTGGGATTGATTTCCCAAACAAGGATTGGGTGTTGTGGTCATCCGGTTTTATTGAAGGGTGAAAATGGAAAATCGGCTTCACCTGCTGAGGAAAGTGTCCGTGTATCCTTCAAGGTTTATAGATGCTTTCAGGCAACAGTTCAGCGTTTGGGGAAATGTGCTTATTTAGGTGTCTTGACAAGAGTTAAATAATACCCATCTTATATCTATGCTGAAGCTATAGCTTCTAGTTAGCTTAGCTTAGCTTAGCTTAGCACAAATAGGAGAAAGCAGGTTGTCCATCACTGTCTAAAGGTAACAAAAATCCAGCGACCAGCACCTCTGAAGCTCACTAATTAACACGTTGCATATCTTTTGTTTAATCACACAAAAAAGCCCGGCCTTGAAAATGTCTTTACTCTTTACGCTTTTGTTACTACCAGCAGCTGGTTAGCTTAGCTTAGCACAAAGACTGGCAACAGGTGGAAACATTTTTGTACGGATTAAACAAACAAAATATAACGTGTACAATATAACATGTTTATGAGTGAGTTCATTTTTGTACCTTTAAGACAGAGACCGGCTAGCTGTTCCCTCCTACTTCAAGTGTCTGTGCTAGGATGAGCTAACTAGCTGCTTGTTGTAGCTTAATATTTAATGCTCATTTAAGTTTGAGAGCAATACCAGTCTTCCTATGAAAGAAAGTAAATGTATATTTCCCAAAATGTGGAACAATTTGTAAAACTTGAGGTGTCCAGTGTAGAAGGCTTAGGGAGCTCTATTTACAGAAATTAAACATAATACGCAGAACTATGTTTTCATTAGTGTATAACCTAAAAATAAGGATTGTTTTGCTATCTTAAAATCTTTTTTTATGTACAGATCCTATTTTTCTACTGAGTCCTCCATGTTGAGCCTCCATGTTTCACACACTGGCTCTAAATACGACCTTTCACGGCTTTCACACTCTTCACAGCCACTGTAGTTTCTCCTTCATGGTAGGAAGGACAGGACGAGGCGAGAGGTATGCAATCAACACACAGCCAGATGCCACTGTATTCAACACACGTGTACTTTAAAGCACAGGGTCATGAAATAGTCTTGTATATAACCGCCCAGTAAAACAACAACCTCTTGTTTTTGTATGGATTAAACAAAAATATGTTAATTAGTAAGACAAATATGTTAGCAGATTTTGTTACTGTCAGACAAACCAGGTTATCTGCATGTGTCCCGTTATTTCCAGTCCCAAAATGAAAAGCTATTCCTTTAACAAAAATTAACAACACATTTGCTCTATTTCTTATTTGTAACACAAACGTGTGCAGTTTCTTTTCACAAGTGCTGTTAAATAAAACCTTCAATCCAGAAGTGTCTTCCTTTCTATTCTTGCATGCTGTAGTAAAAAGAAATTATGGATTTATCCAGTGGTTCACTGTGGCTGCATAGATCTGCATAGATCACCACCTGCCACTCAAATCTGAAACACCTGCTTCCTCCACAGTGTCCACCGCCAGCTGGCTCGCTGCAGAAAACACTAAAATAGCCATAAAAAAAAAAAAAAACCCTAACTCAGCCCAGAATCGAAACGCTACCTTTCCCACATCAGAGTTTAAACATTTAATCCCATACACATTCGTAAGAACATTTCACAGCTCCTGTATATCCCCCACTCTTCTAATATTTATTGCCCTCTCTCTTAACCATGCTCTTTTTTCCACTCTCATTCCAGCTGTCCAGGGGTTGATTGAGCTATGAGAGGAACTTTCCTGAATTCCCATCCAACATAATCAAACAGAAAATGTTCCTAATAATAATACCCACTCCACTCTAAGCATCTACTCAGTAATCTTTCCCCTCTTTCCTTTCTTTAATTAAAACATTCAGCAAACAGGCTTTACTGGTGTGACTATGCAGAGCTCAATATTCCCAGGCAATAAAGAGAAGGACTGGTGCTTACAGGCGGACAGATCAGTGTGATTTACATGGCGGACGGATGATCATGCTTGGTGGGAACATACAGGAAGGAGGATCCACTCCACCTACAGGATTCCACGGGACATAACAGAGTGCATCTCCACTCGGCTGTATTAGCTCTGCCCAGCATGCTCTGCTGAATCCCTTCAACTTGACTTGATAACAAGCGTATTTGGCCGCTCGTGCCTGTCTCACTCCGCCTCACCGCCTCTCTCATTGTAATGCGCTGCCATTGTTCAACATTTCTGACCTGCTCTGTTGCATACAGCCCTGCCTGATGCATGTGGCTCATTTGTCCACTTTTCACATCTTCACATGAGGTGCATACAGATTCCTATGCTGTTCTTCTCGTTCCAGACAGCAGCTTTTAGTTTGATTATTTTCGTGGGAGAATTATTAAGATCTTTTCAGTAAGTAAAAGTAGCAATATCTCATAAAGTATTTACATTTGTTGCCACTTTATAACTCTACTTAACTACATTTCGGGGGGGAGATATTGTGTACTCCAATACATTTATCTGACAGATAGAGTTATAGTTACTTTAAATTCATTCGATTTTACATTCAAAATATGGCAAGCTTATAAAATATGATGTATTGTTGTAGATTAGGCAAGCATGTTAAAGTCAGAGCTCAAACAATCAGTCAGTCAACAGAAAATGAATCTGCAGCCTTATTTTGATAACTGATTAAGTCATTTTCATGCATCCAGCTTCTGAAATTTAACCACTTCCTGCTTTTCTTTATGATACATGACAGTAAATAAATACTTACTCATTGTTTTTTAAGTTCCAGGAAATTGAACTTAATTAGATTACTGGTGTAAACATACTTGCCAACACGTGTTTATACAGCATATTAAAACCAGCATCAAAAGGATGCTCTGTATGCTGTGTTGCAGCTGAATGTACCTTTTAGTTAAACTGGTATTTAATGGATGAATTGGAAGAATAAATCCTTTCAGCCTGAACAGTCAAAATCCTGGATGCTGCATGTCAAACAAAGCTGCTGCAGCTTGTCCAATTCGAATGACGCAAACCCACCGAGTGGAGGATTTCCAGGAGAATGTCAGACCTGCTTCAAACTTGGACTGACTGGACGAATTTCAACAATTGTTTACAGACGGATGTCAATTAAGTCCGAGCCCGATGGTGATGCATTGACTGCCTAAAGTTGCCCGTTTTGTGTTTTTTTTTTGTTGGAAAAAGAAAAGAAAGTTTAACAGTGCCAGCATGAAACCATCTTTGATCAGACAGTACATGCAGAATTGCTGTAATGAGGCTCTTTTAACTCACTGAACGGTGGTTAAATAAATGAAGTGAAGTGATTACAGTAACTTTATTTTGTGACTATTTTCAGAGCTAAATGAGAAACAGTTAGAGTCTAATAAAATGCCTAATGCTTATGCACAAAGGGACATTTAACAGTTTAATCTCTAATGGTAGACTGTTGGGGCATAGATGTTTATCATATTGCCTGTAGCTAACTAAATAGCATCCTATTATGACTCAGACAGACCTGCATGGTGCAGGCGCGTGGTTGTTACACCTGATGAAATAAGGGTCTGTTGCCACCAGCTGGAGCAGAGCTGCAGTGCATCATCACCTGCAGGGAACACCTGGACCCAAACAGACAGGTGTGTTCATTCACTCTAATGAGGTTGTGCAGTACACACACAGACACGCGCGCACACACACACACACATACATACACACGTTGGTTGGTCAGAGTGGCGTGTTGGATGGAAAAGGTGAAATTAATGTGAGAAACTTGTCTGAATTCTGCAGAGGTTGTTCATTAGAGACAAAAACAAGCTTTTTAATTAAGAGCAATCACCCCACAACCACGGCTGTGATGTGTTTAGTGGCTCTGTGTGATACTGATGAGCATGGCAGCTAGCTGATAACGTTTCATGTGAAACCTGAGTGGTTTTTGCCTCGTGTTACAGCATGTGGCTGGAAAATGGTTTGAAACGTAGGATACGAGGCACGCTGAGTGCCACAAGCAATCATTCACGGGGTTGTTAGTGATTATCTGAAGGAGGTTTAGTCACAACTAGTGAAAGAAGTACACAAACCCTTTGTTTGAGTAAAAGTATCAAGACCACAATGCAAGTAAAATGATTGAAATGATTATTTGGGTAAACGTATGCAAATATTGTCATAGAAAAATACGTGTTGTGCTGTGTAGCCCATTTCAGTCGTATATTTTGAGATATGCAACACAAAGCATGAAACACTGTCATAGTGCACATTAAATTAAACAGGAAAAACTCTGCTACAAGCACATATAAGTCATATTCGCACACACCAAACACAGCTCCAACACCAAGTAAATTAATGATCAAATATCAAAATCTGTACAGCGTCATAAAGTCAACCCACTCACAACATTTCCATTTCTAGTGCTCTGACACTTCATGCTGCACAGACAAACGGTGTGTCGTATAAAAGCTGAGACTGTGACGCTTCCAACAGTTACCATCAATGTCACTCTATTATGAAAACTCAGTAAACCAGCAGCCAAAGTATATTTATTTATTATGACACCAAAATTATTCAAATAGACCCTGTAGTTGCAGAGATATGCTCTATTCATTTTGTCATCTTCGAGTAGAGGCCTAAAAAAGGAGCTGGGGCTTAAGAGGTTAATGACCTATCCATATATTATATGCTTGAATTTATCATTTCTATTTATTCAGCAGAAATTAATGAGAGACAGAGCGAGTATTCCAGAGACCAGAAGTGATAAGACTAAGCCTAGATAAGACAACCACATAGGTGTTTTCCTGTTGCTTAATTAAGCCTCTTCTCATGACAGTGTGGACACGTACAGCCAGAGCTTTGATTGACATTTTTGCTCTCCCAAGTACTCTCCCAATTTAGCAACGCACTCCTCGTGCATTGTCTCACTCCAAAACTGGATCAAAATTGATGCAGTGGAGCGGGGGATTTTATTCCAGGCATTTTTCTTCCTTTTCAAAGCACAATGTCTACATTACCTACAGTGCATCCTGACTGCCGACAATTCGGTTGGAGATTCTGGTGGTTCGAGTAGCAGCTTATGTAGTTTCAAGCCGCTAGCCTCAAGCAGGGATGAGCAGCGTGCTACAGAGATCTGGTAAGCTCCACACCCCGGGATTGTTTTCACCTTCAAACCCAACCAACGCTCACTTCACACGGCTGCCTCTGGAGCCACAAAAGTCTTTATGCAACTTTTTTTCCACAGATGTTGTAGTATGTTCCAAGACCTGTAAACAGACTTTTATGTGGGAAAAAATAGTGGAGTTCCCCCCTTTAAGGAGCAAAACTGACCTTGTTATCATCCTGATCAGTACATAAGACCATTCAAACCATAGCTCCATCGAAGTTACACTTGATTTGTGGTCTAATCAGTCTGAGTCATTAAAATACTTGTTTGAGTAGACTTGTTTGGGTAAAAAAGTGCAATATTTTCCTTTGAAATGAGGTGGAAGTGTTCAAGTAAAGTACAAGTATCTCAAAATATATTTAAGTAAAGTACTTAGTTACATTCCACTATTACTCAACAGGGCTGGCCTGTCAGCGGAAGCAAATCTCCAAAGATCAATGGTCAGTGAAACAATGGCATTGGGAGTGAATGTAACAAGTGGCTCTGAATCAAATTCCAGTTTGTGCAGGAAGCCGTAGAAAACCAGGAAGGACACTGCCCTCGCTCTTCCTCTGCTACGTCAAAAATACACCAGCTCCAGGCAACAGACGCTGCCCGCTCAGGATCCTGTTTTCACTCTTTTTTTTTTTTTTCTGTTCCACATTCAAAGTTAACGAAAAGGAGAAGGCTCGATGTGTAACACGAACACGAGCTGGCTGTCGTACATGTGACCAAACGCGGCTGCTATTGAATGCCAATGAGGCTATAATTTCCTAACGGTCTAATTTTAGAGTAAGCATATGACCCAGAGGAAATAACTGATGGATAATCATATGTAGACGCTGTAGATATGCTGAGGTTTAAAAGGTTTGCTTTATGAGGAAGTGATTATTGCAGCACTCTGATGATTCACAGAACTTCTGAATCCATGTCACAATTAAAGTGACAGTGATTCATAGGTCACTTGACATTATTTAAACGGTTCTAGAAAACTCAAGCTTTTCTCTCTGACCTTTAAGTTGAGATATGTCCTGCATATTTCAGAAACAAACAGTGTGTAAATGATCTAGGCTTGTGTAGTCCTGATATATTATAATAGTATATATATATATATATGTATATATAATATAGCATATTTGTTTTCCTGCATGCTTATGTACGACCACATTTCATCTCCTCATTGCGAGCAAACATCAATCGTTGCTATTTGAGAAGACTGACGCATGCCGGTGCTACTTGATTTAATTTAGCTTTTATTTCCTCCATGGTTTGAAACACTGGGAGGTATTAACGTCACTGAGTAATGTGGATGTTATTATTCTTAGCAGCAGCAGGTTTGCTAACAGCTAACAACATGAAGCATGCAATAAAGTGTGATAACAATTGTTTGCAGTGGCAATACAGCTGAAATTTCTAATCAGGTCACAGACACACCTGTTTCCAGCTCTTGAAGTGAGTCATGATTACAAAAGAAGTGCTTTTACATAAAAATCATTTCACATTAAAAAAAAAAAAACATTTAACAAGAAAGAAGATTGTTGGGTTGTCTAGTTGGGGGCCTCTTATCAAGTTTCAGGTGTTTGAGTCAGGACAGGAAAATAAATGAAGTAAAGATGTTTATGAGAACATATGATATGTGATGATTAAGTCCTGACAAAAGACTTAATCATCACACAAGATAAATCCCTCCATGGGACCCAGACACTGGTAATGGTGGTGGGTGATGACTCTGCCACGTCTGATGGCGGGTGCAGTGGTGAAGCTGATGAATCTGCATGGAGAGGGAGGAGCTGGGGGATGAACATACAGAAGGCTGAGAGAGAGAGAGAGAGAGAGAGAGAGAGTCATATTTAAAGAGACGAGCAAACACGACAGGCTGACAATGCATTTGTGTCGTTGCGCTATAGGATAGATGTGACCAGTTGATGGGAACAAGCTGATATCGCGATCGATGGCCCAGATAAAGACGGCAAGGAAATTAGTGTGAGCATGCCTGAGAGGAGTGAATGGTGAGATGGATAGAGAAATTAACTGCAGGCTTATATGCAAGAGAATATTCTCGCCGAGTGAACTTTCTCTGGAGCTTCGTTTGTTAGCGGTTCCCCCAAAGTGACATTTCAACCTTTAAACTTCTCAAAGGGTTTCATTCAAATAAGTGCTCAAGGCTCAAAGAAGTAAAAATATCTAGAATTTCATTTTTAAAAAAAGATCACAGAAATGCCGTTAATTTGCAGAAGCAGAACTTGGTTGTTTTTTCTCTCTCTCTCTTCCATAAATCATCTCACGACCGTTCTGACTTATTTTTTGACCCTTTGGAGGGGTTGTATCCTTTTAGGTTGGGAACAAGAGGCAACCTCTGTGGCTGTGAAGTGAAGCCAATGCCAAAAAGTGCCAAAAACTGCAGTTCCTCAAACGTCCACTTGAGGCTGGCTACAGAACAAATCTGCATAAGCCCCCATGTTAAAATGTCCAACTTCACAGCAGAAATAAACATGTTTACAGCCTGGTACAAAAAACTGTTTTGCTCTCTATAGCTAATTTTCCCATTCACAAAAGCTGTACTGAATCTGAACTTCTATATAACTCACCTGTTCAAATTATATTAAGGTTTAAAGTGCTGTTACAAATGGCTTGTTTAAGCACCCAGACGTCATTCAGCCCACCCCAGGTCCACCAATGATTCACGTTTTTGCTGATTTTTAGATCAGCTGGGAGGCATCAGAGGCGGTCTGCCAACATGGTGGCAGCCAGAGACACCACACTGAGCTTCAAAACGGCACTTCAGAGACCTGTGTGTGGGGACATCTATTCTTTATACTGTCATTAGTTGGGAACCACTGGACAAAGCTACATGTATGCGAAGTACACCTTAACAAGCTGTAAAAAGCCACTGATCCATCAGTATTAAAACTAACGATGTAATATATAACACATGGTTTGTATAAGTACTGACTGTATACTTTTACTTGTAATGGAGTATACTGTCGCTTACATAGAGAATCTGAATGCTTCTTCCACCGCTGGGAACACAGGAGCAGCTTGGCCAACAATATAAGTAATGAAACAGAAATGGGAAAGTACCATGTAATGTAGTATCTGTATTCAATCTCCATCTCCCTCCTTGTTAAACTATAGCTGCTGAGCTGCACTCCTGCTAAGCACAGAGGCTGGACTTCCAGCTGGAAATGTTCTATTGGGCTTTGGGCCCATTTCCTATAATCTTTGCTAATTAAAAGCAGCCCCTCCTGCTTTATTCACATGCTCTGTGCAACAGAATACCATAAATCCTCGTAAAAGACCGAATGTGCGAGAGAGAGAGAGAGAGAGAGGGAGAGAGAGAGAGAGAGAGAGAGAGAGAGAGAGAGAGACGAAAGGAGGGAGACCGAGCAATTATTCAGCATCATTATTATTCTTAGATGAGAGTTGTTTTTTTGCAAAGATTTATTTTGTAGATTCTTATTCTCATGTTTATTGGGAGAATTTGCATAATTTAATTAATTGAAACTACATATACAGCATATATTGTATTATATTCCGTATTGTCTAGATAGAGAACATGGCACACCTTGCCCGTGATGGTTCAAAGAAGCTAGTTTTATCCATTAACTATCAGCTTTATAGTTAACACTAAGAGTGTTATCATCTTCATTCATTGTCCTCCTAATTATTGGCTCTCTGAAGCAAGAGCAGGACAATACTCCACATACCAGATTCTTCATTTGTGGAGTTTTAATGGCAAAATGTACATTATATATATATATATATATATATATATAAAATCAGTGAGATAAAGAAAAAAAAGAACTGCAAACAGCATCAACAAAATGTGAATCATGTAAGTTTTCATTACTTGATGTATGGCTTTGATATTTGCCAGTGATGAATTGGTGCTGGGATTTTCTTTTTTATAATCAGATCCGTGCACAATCAAGCTTTTGGGGCTTTTCTGTTGGTCCATCTGAGAAATGAATAAGACCTTTCAAACAGGAAAAACATGCGCCGTTAATTAATCTTTTGAGGTATTTTATTAATATTGACACTAGACCACTGCACGGAAATCCATTTACAACATCACAACGAGGAAATCTGACTTTTTTATTTGCTGCGATATGCATAAATTGCATTGCAAATGAATGCTAATAAATGAAATGCATTTAATTAATTGAAGCGCATGTTTGTATAAACTCAAACGCTTGTTTGTCCATTATGAGTTGCTGTCACGACAGTCGTTGCACTGATTTAGTGAAGGCTGAGAGGAACCAAGCGATGTAGACAAGCGATCAATAACGTCATGATCTGAAGTGATCTCCAGGTCACTCTCTGTTCTTTAGCAAGGGAAACCCCTTTTCTGGGCTGTCACCAAGCTGAATCAGACGCTCTGCAGCATTTTGGTGTCAGACAGGCACAGTTAGGGTATTTATAAAAGTTATTTATGGTAACAAAATAAAAAGAAGAGGTTAAACGTCCAAAAGAAATATTATCTAACTACTTTTTCCCCTTCTTTTCCTTTTATTGTTTTTCTTTTTCAAAGGCGTTTTCTAAATTTAGATTTTTTTTTACGTTGGCAGTTTTCACAAGCGTGAGTCAACATGTGGACGGAGGTTATGGGAGCCGGTTTCCTTAAATAAAAAGCGAGGTGCAAGTCATGCCATGGACAATGCAAAAAAAAAAAAAAAAGATCAATAAATTTTGTTTGTTTGTCCGTGTGGGTGGCTGCGCGTGTCCGAACTGTCTGTGAGAACGAAAAAACAAACAAAAAAATGGTCATAAAATACAAAAATAGAGACTCCAGATGAAAAAAGGCTACATAATCCTGAAAGTGTAAGTGTCTGTGTGATAATAGTGCAAAGGTTTTTTTTTTTTGTGTAGCACTGAGTTCGCATTTTCTCTAACAAGGGTCTGGCGTCCCCACAGCCGTCAGTGGGATCCACGCTGGGCCCTTTCGCAGTAATCAGCCAGACTGTCTTGCTCTAATTGTTTCCAGATTTGTGTGGGAGGTCAGAGCCCCGGAGTGCTGATCCTTGCCAAGTTTATAAACAGAGCAGTGTTTCCAGATGGCCACTGGCTCCAGACTGGCTAGCAGGTTGATTGGGACCAGAATAATAACAGGTGGAGAACAGACAATGAATTCCTTGACACTTCTTACCTCGCACACACTCACAGACGCACCGACACTCTCTCAAAACACACAGTAACACACTTTCAATATGGTGAGCAGGAGAGACTCCTGACGCCGTCTCTGTGGTTTGAGCTCAGCAACAACCAGATCTGAGAGTAATACCGGCAGGATGTAGAGCACATTATTGGAGCTGAACATAGCCTGTTTTTAAGGTCTTACACGTGAGAATATGATATAACAATCTAGAAAATGTGGGTTATGAATTTAGAGATTTAAAAGAATTTTAACTTCATGCTGTGACACAACAAAAAGTTAAATTAGTGACCTTACTGAGTCTTGGGAAAATCTAAAAAAAAAAGAAGACAGTTGCAGACTCAACTTCTCCTTTGTGCTGAGTGACATTTTGACATTTTACAGTGTCTTTTTTTTCCTGACTTGGCCTGGTCCCAGTTTCATGAAACCTTTTTCCTTTTTGTGAGGAACAATGTCAGCTGTGAATTGCAAAAGAGCAGATTACAAAATATGAAGCTCCAACAGGAAGCCAGCAGCTCTCTTATGTTGTTTTTGGATGCCATGTGAGTTTGTGAAATCATTCTGAAATCTCCAAGGCCGTCTAATTATTAATGTTTTCACATTGTGTAAGTTTGTATTTTTAGTCACGTCTAAAAGTCAATAAAAAATGAATTCCCAGGAAATGTAAAGAAAATAAATGTGTCACATACAATTTATGTATTATTCAAATCTGTCCTCCGTTTTTTGTGTTTTTTTTTTTTTTGTTCCTTTAAAGTTGTCAGTTTTGGAAGTGTTCCTGTTGCAAACTTTGTCAAAAGGTTCTGACGGTTCAATGTTTTTCCAAGAATGTGTTCGCTGCAACACACACACACACACACACACATAAAGTTACACTTTCAAAGTGAGATTTCAGCAGCTCCGGTGAAGACATTCCCACCACAATCACATCATTAGCTCCACCATGTCTCTTAATGCCTCTCTCAAGTTTTTGTTTACAGAATCCAGTCCTTCCAAGGTCTTTGTAATAGCTTGAGAGATCTGGGCTCTGGAGCTGGAGGTGGGGAAGGGGGGGGGGCGTTGAGGATGTGTGTGTGTGCCTGTGTGTGTGTGTGTGTGTGTGTGTGTAGGGGAGGAGGAGGAGGAGGAAGAGGGGGGCTGCCTTTCATCGGTTTTGCTCTGCTACACTTGTTTGGGCCAAGGTTGGCCCCTGTTTTTCAGTAAGCGTACTCCACTCCAGATGTGCGGCGGCTCCAGAGTGGCTGCCATGTACAGTAAATCGGCATCTGAGGGCTCGTCAATCTGTGGGGTAGAGCGCTGCGGTGTCGTCAGCCCCAGCCACTGGTATAAACGGAAATTTGTACTGCTGAGCTCCCATGAGGCCTTGGGGGGAGGTGGTGTTGTAGAGAAGAGGAAAAAAAAAAGTGTGGTGTGTGTGTGGGGGGGCAGGGGAGGATATTTGGAAGTGAGAACTCAAAACTGATGAGTAGCAGGGGACAGAGACTGTTAACGCGCACAAAAGGTGCAACAAATGTCTGAATATTCTCGTCCAAAGGGATAATGAGCTCAGTTGGCTCGGCGGCGGGGACGGCAAATGAGCAGAGGAGAATGACGTCGACATGAGAATAAATGATGACTTTCGCAGAGAAATTTATCCACTGCTGAAAATGGAGACATGAGTGTGGAAGCAGGTCACAGTCGGGGTATTTCAGCATGCTTTAAATCAAATCATCCGGCTACAAGTAGATAAAATAATACAAGTTCATAAAAACGAGAGACAATTCAACAAGATTTGAAATAAAGCAGGCCGACACAAGGAGACGTTACAGATCTGCTACTGTTTAGAAGTAGTTAGTAGTGGTGATCAGGAGGAGACAGAAGAGCCCAAAGCACAATATGAATACAGAAAATGTGGGTTAAAAATATAACAACGCTCACAGTTAACGTAAATACATGAGGCCTGAGTCATATTAAAGACAAAGCTCTCTTCGTAGAGAGGACACAGAGCAGACTCTGGAGTGCCATCAGGGCAGACAGCGTTTCCCCCGCACATTCCTCCCTTTTACATTTTCCCATGCTCAGAGCTCAGGCTCTGACTCAGCGCCATTATCACTGGGACCAAGTCATAGGAAAGCTGCTGATGACTTACAGAGTGAAGCCCTCATGTCCAGACTAATGTTTTAGCCCCGTCCTCTATGCGGTTTCCTCCCATCTGATGTTATTAAAGGTCAGCCATGTTTTTGTGACCCTGAACAGTCTGAGGCATGAGAAAGCGACAAAAAACGAAAGAATTAAGAGAGAACCGATCATTTTTTTTGTTTTAACTGTCACCTGCTTAAAAGCTTTATTGTGTGTTTACACTTTAAATTACTGGATTATGGCCTTTTTGCACTTTGGGAGAAACACTGTGAGAGAAACGTGGTGAAATCTTCGTCTCTGATCATACTGTGTCGTTAGCATCAACAGTGCACATAAAACATATAAAGTCTTACTCACTTATATGAACATATGTGTATTATATGACTTCTTAAACGTCACGGGTCACCCGGCATCCATAACCAGGGTGGATTACCTCATTTCCCCAGCAAGAACGCTGATTTCTTGATCATGCAACTCCAATCAGCTAATGTGTGCATGTCCATGACAAAGACTTAAGACAGCAGGATGAAAAGGAGGGATCACTACACATAGATACATTCTGATATTCAAATTAATTCCATCCAAAGTCCAACAAAAACTGAACCTGAAACCCTATTGGATGTATATCGCGTGAGTGTTGTTATCCTTGTGTTGGCATGCCCATATCGTGACCTTTTCCTCTGCGAAAGACAGACCCACTGCGCGACCCCTGTCCCTAGTTTCCTTTGGGATCCCCCACACTCAACTTTGGGTTTTCCCCCCCTTTGCCCAGTAACGAGGCAAGGCGTCAGAGGCCTGATTATTTGCACTGACCCAGGTCTGTCTCCTCAGGGCGGCTGCCTCGGCACAGTCGCACTGGATCCCATTGACACGGTGAGAGGGAGAAGAAGGGGGGAAGAAAACAGACCCTGGCTCCAGTCAGTCGGCCCTCCTCGGCAGGTTGATGAATGTCCAGGACTTCACGATCTTTGCCACCCAAGCCAGTGGAGTCAGGCTACAATGAGTTACAGTCTCTCGGTTAGAAAACCCTCCTGCCCGCCACCACCGCCACCACCCCAATCCCCCCCCCCCCCACACACACACACACACTCCCTCCCAGCCAGCCAGCCCACGAGCCCCACAGTCCCCCCAGAACCCGAGCTGGCCGGCCTCCCTCCCTGCACAAACACTGGAGGTCTATCCTTGACTGCTCCGCGCCGCACTCCTGCCACCACCTCCCTCGCCCTTTCAACTCTCGGCCCTGACTGCGTCGTTTCTAAGCGGCATCACACACTCACGGGTCTAACCACAAGCTGGCACGGGTCACCTCAGCATGCCTTTTCATTCCACGCCGAGCTGCTTATGTCAGGTTGCTGCAGCATTGACCTGTCACCTGACTGTCTGAAAATATACGATGATGTTCATGATATAGTTTCCGCAGCAATGCAAACTACAAATAGAATATTTTCCCCTCCTGAAGGCTGAACGCTGCCACTAAAACAACACTAAATAATAAATGCGATAAATATTTTAGCGTCTTTGTCTTTCTTTACTCCTTACATCACGTCTCCACCAGCTATGTACCTAGTAAATGCAAAACAGAGGCGAAAACGTGTGCTTGGGATGGCCGTAAAACTGAACCGCAATGGCAGGAGGAAAACAACAGCATTGTTAAGGTCGACCCCCTGCTGCTGCAGCTAATTGTGCTCCAGTCATGGGCTATTCGCTGTCACAGCTAGCTGGAGGCAACTATCAACTGACTGAGAAACTCTTGTTCAAGTGTTCCTCTCATCATTTGTGCTTGAATAATGGAGAGTGGGCTGATGATAGTGGTTCTGCAGAAGGATGTTGGTGTATCGTGACACTTACTGTCTCGTGTGAATACGATTGTCTCAACAGGCTGAAAGGTTACTGATAAGACTGAATCAACAGCGAGAAGAAAAAAACAGCAGGAGGTATGATGAAACTAAACTATATAGAGCTGAAGACAAATATGCCACGCCATTAGAATTGCAATTATTCGTTATTACGGCAAAGCACACTCATTATGTTACCCTACAATTGAGACTGGCAGCACTCGTGGTAATTTGATGACGCACAAGTCGTGGTGCTTTTGGCTGCAGAGAGCAAGTCTGAGTGTTTCACGCCATTTTTCCATCTTCAGCCAGAAATCCAGACTGACCTCTTTAATCACCTCAGAGTTTTCCTTCTTCTTCTTCTCCCGTAGCCTTGTGAGTGTTTGTTTAATGTGAAAACACAATAATCCCACCAAATAGTAAGGAGGCGTCGTCATAAATATGAGCATGATATTGACAACTTTATCAGACATAATCACATAAAAACCTAATCTAGAGTACCGACTGATCTAAGGACAGGTTCTGTGTACATGTAAATACAGATACTGTGTATATTGTGTGTACATTGTGTAGATGTGTAAAGATGTGAATGTAACCTTGTCATTGAAGATAAAATGATAAATATTTCCTCGTCACTCTTCTGTTTTGTGCTCACTCATAGTAGGAATTGTTGGATCTCTGTAAATAATATTATAAAGAGTACTGTGTGGACCTGCTCCATATGAAATTGTCATGAGATAACTTGTGTTGTGATTCGGCGCTATACATCTAATACTTATGTAATTTGGGGGGTGAATGAGTTTGGTCCATCATAATCGTTATTCGGTCCATATCGAAAGTAAACCAGCTTGTATAGAAAGTGAAAACAAATCTTTTTATCTATAATGTTGTCTATTTCTATTTATCAGTTTTTTGGCCTTTTTGGGCTTTATTTGACAGAGACAGCTTGAAGAGTGACAGGAAATGTGGGAAGAGAGAGATGGGGAATGACATGCGGGAAAGAGCTCACTCACCTGTCAATCAAAGCAGCCACACTGTTTATTGTGCATAACTTTAAGCCTTAATATAATATGAACAGGTGAAATAAAATTTTTAAAAAATCTCCCTCAGTACAGTTGTCATGCCAAATTAGCTATAGAGACCAAAACAGTTTTTCGTACCAGGCTGTAAACCTGTTTATTTCTGCCGTGGACATTCTAACATGGGGGCTTATGGAGACTGCCTTCTTCTGTAGCCAGTCTCAAGTGGACGTTTGAGGAACTGCAGTTTTTAGGCTTCATTTCGAAGCCACTGACATTGCTGCTTAAGCTAAGCTAACTGGCTGGTGGCTTCTGTTTCATATAAAAAACAAACAAACATGAGAGTGGTATCAATCATTCTTATAAACACAAATAAACACATTTCCCAAATGTCTAGTTACTCTTTTAAAGGATCACTGTGTAGGATTGAGCGGCTCATTATATTCAATGGCTCCTTTTAGAATAATATATTACTATATTATTATTACTAACACGTTAATGCTGTAGCTGATATAGTTTATATAATGCTGATAGTTATAATAATCATGTATTGGTCATATTTTGTATGTAAAATCTGAATAGTACGATATTAATTTTTGACATTTAGTGGAGATATTAAAGTACCTAAAGTTCTACTTTAGCACAATACTATTGAGTATTTTATTGTGGTGTCAGTGGTTGGAAGGCTTCAGCACATTAGACACCAGAGCAAAGAGTCAAAGGACTTGTTATCAGCTGACGTAGTCACAGTCAAAGGATTCTTTGAATGGCTTTTCAAAGGAAACACTGTCCGCACACGGTTCATCCGTCTGTTCCCTTTAAACCACATCTAACTTCCGTTCAACCCCCCCAGTGGTGCAGGAGACATTCCTCACAAGACGGTTGAATGGCAGCCCTGTTGCAGGTCAGCCTAGGCGGCAGCAACAGGCGATTTACAGGGTCCCTGCTGTGCGGAGCTGTGACCTGGCCTCAGAGCAGTGCTCCCAGGTGACAAATAAAACACTAGCCCTCACAGGAACGCGACTTCAGGCTCCACAATGCTAATTCAATACAATGCATCTAATTGTAGCCTATTTCAGAGAGGCTAGCTAGATGCTCTGCCAGCCATTCAGAGGATTACTGCTAATTGGGAAATAAACGTGTGGTAAAACACTGTGGGATGAGGTAGTTAATGTAGAACCCTCTTAATGGACACTTAGAGCTTATTAGCTTCATTCTCACAAAGCATTGTTTGATCAGAAAGGCTCTTTTATTTTCTCTTTATGGTGTTCCATTAGGTTTGGTGTTTTTCTTGAAATACAATGATTGTTTTGTGAGGCGCCACCAAAAGACATTATGCAGTGTTGCTGCTAAATATCAGCTCAATTATCTTGGTAATTTTCATGTCACACATTTAAGCATAATTCATACAAAGGGATATTTTAGTAATGGTCATGGGTAACTGTACTCACTACCAAACCCAGATACCAGACGGCTACAGTTCTTATCAGTGATGGCTTCATTTGATATTTTGTGGAGCTGCTCCACTGAGCGCAGACGCCATGGACTCAAAGAGCTTATTAGAGCTTGTATACCTAAATAAACCTGGCTTTATAGTCCTACCAATGCTTTGAACCTGAATATATACCACTATTCCTGGATAAAGTAGTCTACAAATTGCAATTATGTGTAAAACCCTGTTGGTTACCATTGATTTTTCGGTTGGTAATTTCCCTTTAATCAGGTATGTTTTGTCTGAAGTACTGTCCATAGCTGTACTGTATCTTTTTATATTTACACTCTTCTTGTAACAGACTGCATCAGGAACTGGTGGAGCTGTAAATTGTGTCTGCATCAGTCCTGTTTGAGAAAGTTGTTGGAGATGTTCTTAAATGCAATATCTAGTCCATCCGTGTGGTTGATTTCAGTGGAAATTGAGCTGGTAGTTGAAGATATTTTCTGAGACGAATCAAGAGCTGTTGATTGCCATTACCGTCCAACTTAACCGTCCAACGTGTTACCTAGTAACACTCAAAGTACTTTGGGAAGTGTTACTTTCTTTCCAAGCAAAGATCTGTCTCCCATCGTGCCTTACGGGACTGGAGTAGCGTAGCTTTGCATAATTATTAAAAAATAAGGCAAGCATTTATCACCTAAGTTAATAAGAAAGCATCTTTTATAATATTCAGTTAAATTATTCAGTACATCAGTAACTAAAACGTATGTGTGCACCATAATATTGTCAGCTTTCAGTCCAGCACTGTGCATTGAATCATCTTGACATCAAATGATTTATAGCTTCGGCTTCATGTATTTTCAAAACAAATAGTTTCCAGCATGACCAAGAAGGGATGTTGACCCAGATACAGCTGTCCCATATGTAAAAAATAAATTCTATTGCCACCATTTTGGAGGCAATACATCTTGTTGAAATAACACCTATCTGTTGTGCCCTTCAAAGTATGTGACATTTTTGACATTTTGGGTCATCAATAAGACTCAATCTGAAGCACTGCTGCATCACATTTTGCATTACTGCTGCTCAAAATTAATAGGGCGAAAAGTCTTTCAGAGGTTAGAAGGATACCAGAACTTCTTTGGCCCATGACAAAATATATTGTTGTTTCAGTAGCTGATAAGATGGACTCTCATTTACTTACTCCAAAGTTATGCCGTGTTCTTGCAGTCCCAAACGAATTCCAGGTTTTAAAAAGAGGTTTTGGTTACCGGCATGACAAATGTCCTGTGTTACAAACTGGTCAGAGTCTAAATATACTGATTAGATTATTATGATTACTCTTGCCATAGTCAAAATCCGATACAAAGAGTTACATAATCTTACATTTTTTTTATGTTTTAACATACCGCAAACTGACCACAGCCCCTTGCTGCACTGCAGGAGATAGTTCATTTGTAACTTTTACTGACCTTTACATTTTTAATAAGCTGATGCTTAGTTTTAGTCTAAAGGTCGCACTGGTGGTTTAGCATAAAAGTCACATATACTTTACATTCTGCTGACCATTTTTCAAAGCAATCCAAAGCTCGTAGATTTTTGAGCGTGTTAATGTTTTCAGAAATCAGCAAACTTTTTTTGATGGATGTAATCCACCAAAGTGAATATTTTTATGTTACTGTTGCACGGTAATATAAATTGTAAGCATGTGTTGATTTATTTGCCAGTATGGTGCGTTCATGCGCTGTGACATCCAAGACTTTGAGTCCAATGCTAAACATGGAAAGTTGTAATAAAAGTAGCTTCCAAATGCGTATGATCCTTTTTACAACATCCTTTGCCTTTTGTTTGTCTAAAGAAAGCAGACAAAGCTCATTTTGATTTGCGACGTCTGCATTGCATTACTACACAACAGTAACACAACCCTGATCACTGTCATGCATTATATAAACTGAATTTCATATTGGAATAAGTGGAAACCAATGGCTGCCTGTAAGGTCAGTAGCAGTGTAAAGGATACATATGCAGTAAACATGCACAAACATTAGCATTAGAGGTATCGACCGGCAGTCAGTGGAAGGCTGGAGGAAGATCAAAGAGGCCATTTTCATCCAACACCAAAGACTGATCTTCGAACAGACAATCTCTGCATGACCACATGTGACCAAAGGTCTGTATTTAGGTCATACGATGACAACTGAGCCATGTCCCTGACAAAAGGGCAAACTACATCAGCTGATGAAGACCATGAGATGCAGCTGAAAATCTAGTTAGTGGGCCGTGGTTAAGACTTTCCAAAAAGACACTTTTTATATAAAATTTATCAGGAAAAGGGTTACCACTTACTAACTGAGGACAGGATAGATTATTGAATAAAATGTTTATTAGTGACTTATTACACATTCCTAGCTGTAGGAGGCATTATTGAAAGTGAAGAACCCATGAGCATTTATTACTGCATTATTTTTCAAAGTAAAAAGATTGGCATCAGCTGAGGGATTTTTTTCATAACTTTGTAACAGAAGAAGAAGAATTAAATGTAATTTATTGACCTCCAATAAAACTATTAACTACTACTTAAACCCGTTTATAACGGCTCATACGTGTTACTATTACATTTCTTTATACCAGTAAATCAAGCTCTACATGCCTCTACTCAGACATGAAACTTCAGTAAAGTAACTCAACTGACTGATTTTTCTTTCTTTATTTATTCATTTCTATTTTTTTTAATGAACTATCTAACACAGGAAAAAAAATCCATCAGATTACATCGTATATAAAGACATTTTGATGCTTTTTTTCCACTCCTAATAATCATCCACACTATACCCACAATGGAAGTTCCCACCAGTTCACCCAGAAAGTCTTTTACGAGCACATCCCAGAGCCTGAGAGTCTGTCCTGCCTTTTGTAAAACACAGAAAGTGACTTCTCATGTTTATAAATTCTCCCTTGTCTCCCCAAGATTATACAAGAAGTGTTGTCTGTGTACCATAACTGCTAGATGACATTACCTACCACACTTAACTATAATCATGACATCTAAGGCAGACCATTAAATACGTATTTAATGTAGCTATTCTTTATGGAAAGACTGGTGTGTCTGTACTTTCTATTTTAGGCTGGCTATCAACATGGATTTATGGAGAAGGAGAAGAAAACATGTACATGGTTATCTACAGGATTATAAATGAACTTCTTCTTTGATAATCTACTGGATGACACCAGCTGTAAAACAGTCCAGAGCGAGCTGTCTCCCGGATCAAATGGGCAGGTTCTCAGCATGCTATCAGCACTGTTAACTCCGGCTGTAAACCAAACCTCCCAGGAGGTCAGAGGTCAAAATGTTTGGGCTTCAGAGAGACGCCATACGCTGAGCATGGCCAGGATTTAATATGAAGTCTGACATAAAGTTACTGCCTGTGAATTAGTGACCTTTACATCCACCTTAATATACTGTAGGAAGACAATACAGAGGAAGTCCAGATGTAGATCATCCAGACATTAGGCGCAGGTTATTATGAGGGTAAACTCAGACTTAATTTATGGATAATACTGTATTTTATAGTTTCATATATAAACAGAGGTTCGTATGGTATGCTAAGTACTACGTCATTGTTTTTAGCTATGCTAGTTGCATGGCTTTGGTCAAGACTGAAATATCTCAATAGATGGATTGCCCTGAAATTTTGAGTTTATATGACATTCATGATCCCCAGAGGACGAATCCTACTGACTTTGATGATCCTCAAATCCTGATTTTTTTCTTTTGTGCAGTCACGAGGCAGACATTTTTAGTTTTTAGTGAAATGTCTTAGCTCTAGCGCCACAGTCAGGTCAAAATCTGAACTTGTCTAATACATGTGTTGATGGACTACTTGCAAAAATTCAAGTACAACTAGCCTCAGCTGTACTTTATGTTTAGTGCTAATTAGCAAATGCTAGCATGCTGAGATGCTAAGCTAAGATGGTGACCATGGTAAACACTGCACCTGCTAAACATCAGCAGGTTAGCATGACATTAGCATTTCAATCAAAGCCGTACTCACAGAGCTGAATCATCTTCACAATTTCATCTTTCTCTCATCTGAAATTTGTCATTTTATTTTTTGGTGAAGTATGGGGGGGTGTTATGATGGTTCATGATTATGGTTATGAGTCCATTCAAGTCTTTGCATAACCTCACAAGCAAAATCTGTTTTTACTTGAACAAAGACTGCTGCTAAGTGTTCTTCTAAAATAATAATTGAACACAGAAAATAAGGTGGCGAACATATATTGGACAAAATAAAACAGGATTATGTGAGTAAATCACAGCAATAATTAATTTGACTCATACACTTGACTAATCAGGTCTCTTCCTTTGAACATAAAAGGACATAAAATGGTTAATTTTGTACCTCATAAAACCAGATGATACATTTGTTCTGATGCGTAAGAAGCCAGTCAGAGAGGTGACACTGGTTGAATGAGCATTATATCACATCAGTAGAGTGGAAATGTGGCTCATCTGTGAGGTGTGCGTTTGGATTAACCCTGTTCAACCAGACTGGAGCAAGTGTGTCATGCTGAGCTGCATGAAAGAGGAGAAGGAGGGAGGAGGAGGGAGGGCTGTGTTGCTTTCAGGCAAACTCAGGTAGAAAGCGAGAATAGTCGATGATATAACAAAGATTTCAAAGAGGTAAATCTGATTTTGGTGACAGTATATATAAGTCTAAGCCTAGAAGGTTCATTGAAGTTGTCTCCATAGCGACAATAGATAAATAGCAGCACACTAATGAAGCAGACATAAACAATATGCCTGAGTTGTTTTATGAATGCCAAGAAAGCAATTTGGGAAGTAAAAACAATAGATAACAAGCTTATAATTCCTTTTCATAAATTTAAAGTTAAACTGGAAAGTCGCCAGACAGAGATACAGTCAGCTGAGAGGATAATGTTAATGTTAATACTCACATGATAAGGCGGACAGGGGAAGTGTCCTAACACTGCAGCCAAAAGATGATGCTTTTCTGTGGCCAGTCTAATTGAAGGTTACTTCAAATGAATTATTTCTTTAAAGAAAATTTCAATAACATGCAGATAAGAGACTTAGAGCACCCTTGCCCTGCTTCCCCTTCTTGATCTTCATTTGGCATGCATTTTGGCAGGCACCTCAATGCATTTGCACTCCAGGGTGGTACAGATGATAAAGGGAGTGAGAGAGGCAGAGAGGGAGAAGGGTAGGGAACTCGTGGTGGGGAGGGAAAAATGGTCTGTTATCAGGAGCTGGGAGCAGCAGCCTTTACCTGAGACGTGCACCTGCTGGTTCAGTGTGTTCTCACTGAGGACAAACCCCCCACAATGGTACATCTGGATACACTTGGAACACGGAGGCTAATTACTGGAGTATTAAAGTGTTCTTGTCTGGTATCATAGAGATTTGTCTGCACAGCATTCTGCAGTGGCACAACGCCTAATTTTCACACATTTGGAGGTCAACCAAACTAAGCACAAGACATCCAGCTACACGTGCAATGAGACATTAACTGTGGAGCAATAAAGTCATAAATGAGAATTACTGATTTTATATTGTTACAATAGTTCCACATTTTGGGAAATGAGTGTATTCTCATTCTTGCAGAGAGAAGATCATTAGCACTCTCATATTTGTACGGTAAATGTTTAGATGGAGCCAGCAGCTGATTAGCTTATTTTAACATAATGACTGGAAACAGGGGAAACAGCTAGCCTGGTTCTGTCTGAAGGTAACAAAATCACCCTACCGGCACCTCTAAAGCTCAGTAATTAACACATATGTTGTATATTTAATCTGTACAAAGACCAGAGTGTGACTATTTCTTGGCCAAGAGCAGAAACTCTCCTGTAAATGGGCAAATTGTTGCTTTTACAATTTGTATTTTATTTTATTTGACTGGATTAAACAAACCAAATATAAAAAGTTTAACATTTTAAGAAATATGTTTATTTCCTTTTGTGCCTGTGCATTAAAAGACAATAATGTGTCATGGCAGGTTAGCTGCTTCCCCCGGTTTCCAATCTTTATGCTAAGCTACGCTAACGGGCTGCTGGCACCAAAACACAAAACAAATAAAACAAACACATAACAGCTGGTGATTATACACTAATGAAAACATAGTTATGTATATTATATTCCATTTATGCCATGTTCTGTAAATAGAGCCACCTACATAAATCTGACACACTGGACCTTTTTTTTTTTTTTATCTCTCTTAGTCAGCTTTACTTAAAAGGTTGCTAATAAGTTCTTCATATGTCTCAGTATCAAATGATATTTCTGTAGGGACTGATTGCCCTCTTGTTCCTCCTGTGCGACTGAGCCCAAGATGAGAGCTATTGTAGGGAGCGTTAATACAAACCAGATGTTAAACTTGTGTCCTCAAAATGAATGGGCCTATTGGGAAACCAAGGCGAGTCTCAGGGGACATTCCACTGGAGGCTAAGCTGATTGGTTCATATTGAAACAACATGGCCAAGATAAACTGGGATTTCAAGAAAGGGGGTCTCTGGACGCTGGAGTCTAAAATAAATCGTTAGGGCTAAAGGAGGAGCTTAGCTCATCCTCTAAGGAAAACAGTGAGTTTTGCAAGTGACTGACACACATGATGACTGTGGCGCCAGGCAACCTCGGTCTACGGCCCAGTTGTGGGCTGCATGGGAAGTGGAGAGCATCAGGGGCCATGCTTCTTTTGTGCTGATGTCACAAAGCTGCAGGGTATTACTTTTTCCAAATTGTTGTATTTATTTTCCCCTCACGATTTGACTGTTTTTGGCAGGGGAAAACTAGAGCTGAAATGGTCTTGTAAAGACAAAGATTACTCTTATGATCACAAATTTAAATGCTGCTCATTTGTTTAATCTTGCATAAAGACATCAAAGGTATCATGTGTGACTTGACTGTGCAAAAAACAGCTACATCTTGATCTGTTTACTGTTTTAGCACAATTTAGTCTCATTTAGTTCATGTGGCTTAGATAATGCAATGCAAAACATATCAGCTGTAATCAATATTGTTCACATGCTTTCTTCCCAACTGATTATCGTTTAATGCAGTTTAATATCAAAGCTCTTACTTTTGTATTTTCAAGATTCAAAAGATTTCTGTGTCACATTCAGGGCTGTACACAGAACAATGTGCAGTGAAATGTTTGATTACCATCTCTGTTGACTGAGCACAGGGAAAGAAAGATTGAATGGAGAGGAAAATACATAGACGCAGAAAAACTGGAACATTTTGAACAACCTAATGTTAGACAGAGCCAGGCTAGAAGTTTCCCATGATTCCAGCCATTGTGCTAAGCTAAGCTACGGCACTGACAGTATAAAGAATGGACAGTGTATCCATGACATTACTCATCTGTAACGGCACCTACCTCTCAATCAAAGCAGCACCGCTGTTATTATGCATAACTTTAAGTCTTAATATAATTTGATTTTGTGAGTTTGTGAGATTTGTGAGTTTAATAAAAATTCAGACTCAGTACAGTTGTCATGAACTGAGAAATTAGCTATAGAGACCAAAACCAGGCTGTAAACATGTTTATTTCCGCTGTGAAGGTGGGTATTATAACATGGGGGCTTATGGAGACTGATTCATTCTGTAGCCAGCTTCAAGTGGCTGTTTGAGGAACTGCAGTTTTTGACACTTACACATTGGCTTCACTTCACAGCCACGGAGGTTGCCAGCTAAGCTAACTGGCTGCTGGCTCCTGTTTCATATTAAAAAAAAAAAACAGACATGCGAGTGGTATCAATCATTCTCATGACAAAAATGCACATAAAGAGTATTTCCCAGAATGTCTAGTCATTCCTTTAAAGAACCAGTGTGTTGGATTTAGTGGCATCTCGCTGCCAGGTTGCAGATTGCAGCCAACTGAATACCCTTCACTTCAACCTACCCTTTCAAACATGTAGGAGAACCTATGTTGGATGTGAAACTTGCAAAAAAAAGTGAAAATGTTTGTTCTGTTAGAATCTTTCTAAGGTAACGAAAACAATAACTTATTTTCAGGTGATAGTGTATATTTAATATCTGCCATTTTCTATCTGTCTAAAACTTACACACTGGACCTTTAAGGCGTCACAAGCCAAAACAGCTGATGTAGCCCTGAAAATTATATGAGCATAAAAACACAGTACTCCTTGTCTTGTATGACAACAGACTGTTCTAACACGTTCCAGTAAGGGTAAGAGGATATTTTATTTCACTTTTATGAATCAGTTGGGATGTTAATTCTCATAAAAGCCTGTCAGTATCAGCAGTGAAGAGATGATCTCGAGAGCAGCTCTGCGGCCACATGGTTTTGTCAGCACAACAACGAGGCATCGAGTGGAAGTACAGTTGTTTGGACCTCCTGTGGGATAAAAAACAAAACTCTCAAGGTCACAATAGTGCCATTTTAATTACCATCAGCCAGCCGCGGAGGTAATTGCTGGTGCCATGTCCTTCGGTACTGACATGTCAGGCTTTACAAAGAAAGATCTAAAAAGAGAAGCACGCTTCCACACAATAGCTGGAAAGCAGGAGTGCGGCGGTGCTTTCCTCTGTCAGTGGGCTGGTCAGCCTGTTTTGTAAGCACTTCCATCCTGTGAAAGCCCCTGGTAGACCTCCACCTGCTAGCTCACTACTAGTCTGGTGCAACTTCTCAGAGAGAAGCGAGCCAGCCTCTCCCCCTCATTTCACTGGCGCCAGCGCTCAATGGGCCCTGCACTTTGATTATTTGTGTTAACAGTTAATTTAGCACCACAGACACATGTGCCAAAGCTGGCTTCACTTCCTCATGCATCACCAACAAATGTGACTTTTATGAGTTCCTTTTCACAGGGCCACCCCCCTCTCTGCTAAGTTCTCGCCTCTCGACTCAGTCTCCTAACCCTCTATGGACACCCCACACACACACACGCACGCACGCACACACACACACACACTCACCCTTGCAGACATCATCTCCTCACCTCCTCTTACCTCTCCTCTTTCTCTCCTCCCCCATCTCCATTTTCCAAACCTCCCACCTCCACTCGCTTATTTCGTTGGTTAGGCCTTAATCTCTTCCACATCTTTGCCTGCGAGAGTTATTTCTGGCTCCTCTGTTCCCAATGTTTGCATTATCAGGAATACATTTCATGTCAATTTATTCGTTGGTTAAATACCACAAGAGAGTCACTCTCTGGGAGATTTGAACTGCAGTTGAAAAGAATGCTTATCCCCCAAAAAGAGGGTCCTCGCAACGTTTTCTGACAACTTTTTCCATTTGGATCCGAGCTAATACAAATAACTACTAAGAGGGAATTAAAGAAATAACTGTTTCGTACAGTAAGCTCACTTAAAAAGACATTAGAGACCGCAAAGAACGCATACCTTATGCATTTCATCCAGACTCCTGGTCAAGGATGAACTTTACAGAGGAAAGTGTTCCAGATATTGAGTCAAGCCGGAGAGCATGACCTGCACTTTTTCAGTATTAGGTGACACAAAGATATAATCTGCCTTTATGAAAACCTCTACCCTCAATACCAAGTGGAGCCACAGTCTAGTGGGTAGTGGGAAAGGGAGCTCAGAGGACTTTGTCAATGCCTAGTTAGCTTCGACATTGATACTTACAGACTGGGAAAGAACAGTGCTGAGGGAGCACAAACTAGCCGCACACCGATGAGCTCATGCCAGGACTATGCAAGCAGAAGGCCACAGGAGCCATGGAAATATTTGGACATCTATTTTGCTCCCCCGCTTGTCTGTAGTGCAATCCAGTGCATCATCTTTTGTGGTTGAGAGACACGTTTTCAAGTGGCCAGAGGCAGAACCTTAAAAGGTTGGTCTTGCTGTTTTTTTTATTGTGTGACTGCATTTCAGCCACTCAGCAGGAGCAAATTGCGACCACATCCCAACACCGCAGATTCTTCTTCATTAATTCCCCATCCATGCCATGTAGTCTATCACTGCTAGAGCATTGATTCATGCACAGTGGTCCATAATAGCACGGCCTGTTTTCAGTCAGACAGAAATGGCCACTGCTGTTATCCCGAAGCAGCGTTATATGTGGTGAAACGGCTTGTGGAAACACGAGAAAATCTTATGTAATTGCTTTTGCTTTAACATGAGCACGCGGGGTCTGGGTCTCGACAGTCAGGCAGCTTACTGAGCTCGCAGAGGTGTCATAAAATCTTTCATTTGGATTATATTTCATCTCTTAAGAGGTTCAGGACTCGGTTTTTAAACCAACAGCAGGTGAATTACAGCACTTTATATTAACCCCCCTCTTAGCATTTATAAGCAGCATATAAATGATTAATAAATGCTTTATAGTGTTATAAACTATTTAAAAGCATTATATAAATGATTAATAAATTGTTTATAACACTATAATGTAGTTGTAAACAGCCACAGGTATTTTCTAGCTATGTCGGCAGTGTGGCTCTGGGGATGGAAATGTTGGTCTAGCTGTCGGGGAAATATCTCAACAACTTCTGGATGGATTGCTGTTTTGTACAGACATTCGTCGTGCCCAGAGGATGAATCATCCTGATGCTGGTGATCCCCTGACGTTTCCTCCGGTGTCACCATGAGGTTGACAGTTGTGGTTTTTTGACATCCATTGGATGGCTTCCCTTAAATACCTGCAAAACTAATGACATCCCCATCAGCTGTACTTTGTGTTTAGTGCTATTTAATAATTGCTAGCATGGCATGATGTGTAGCAGTGTCCTTATTTCTCCTAATAACTACATTATAGTGTGTTCTAAATCATTTGCTAAGGGGTTTTATGCAGCTTGTAAATGTTAAATTGGGTGGTTAAAATAAGGTGCTTCTGTGAATTTGACTGACACCAACCAAATGGAGATATCACCTCTTAAATGAGGAATGAAAAAAGCTGAAGGAAGTCGACAAAAAGCAATCTTCATTCTCATTGCCTTCACATACAAAAGGTGAGAGGATGACAAAGTCTATCCTCGGGGGAAGAGGGGGGGGGGGGGAGTCACAGGGGAATGCTCTCAGAGACACTCGGCTGACCGGGCTTCTGCACACAGCTCCGGGATTCCCTCCTCTTCCTTCCCAGTATTGTCTCACATCCTGCAGGGCCCGGCTCTCCTCTTGCAACCACCGTTGCCACAATAGCAAGCGGCGGGCAGCGGGCACTGAGGGGTGACCAGAGGGACACCAGCAGTCAGCCTGACAGGATGTGACACACTTCTCTCGACAATTAATGAGTACAAAAGGAACGGCTGACACGACATGACAGCTTAGTGCGGCACTTCAGGCCTTAATGGCTCGCTGAGTGGCATCTTCACACCCTGCCATCACACTCGGAAACAAAAATGGCCAATGATGGCAACATGGAACTGGAATGTTGAATTTAAGAGGTCGCGCTCTTGAAAAACTGACACGGCAGGAGGATGAAAAAGTTATGAAAGAGCTCATGCTCAGTGGTGCAAAGTGCAAATGTACATTTGATCTACAACAACTCTGAGGTCAAGCTTTACTTGAGTATTTCCACTTTATGGTATTCTATAGTTCAGTATTGATAAGATATTGTACTTTTTTTCTCCACTACATGTATTTAACAGCTTCGCCTTAACACTATAACATTAAATACTGCATGATAATCCAATATTATAATCCATACATCCATTTCCTGTAACCGCTTATCCTTATCGGGGTCGTGGGGTGCTGGAGGCAGTCCCAGATGGCACCGAGTGAGATGCGGGGTACACCCTGGACAAGTCCCAATATTATAATATATATAATATAATATAGCACTTACAGAGGAGATTCTGCTCCCGAATTAGTGCTTTTACTTTGAAGCTTTAAGTGAATTATTGCTGAAAATACTTCCCTATAGCTGTAGCTACAAGAAGAATTACTGCAACGTCTTCCAAATATCACAAAATAGCCACACACAAGAAAAAGAGCACTGCTATCACTAATTTTAAAGCAAAGATGGTTGTTTGTCATCATATTTGTCAGGAAGAAGTTTGAGATAAAACTCGACAAACTAGTATTGATATCCTCTTTCCCCAAGTGACTTCTCTGGTCTAGCAAGAGAGCTGAATTTCTGCCTCCTCTGGCGTTTGCTGACTGTGAACAGCAGCTTTCTCAATATTAATAATAATATTACCGATGGCACCAGTGAAAGAGAGGGATTAGTGCTCATACTGCTGAATGAGAAGTCACTGCTTGGCTGGTATACATGTGGGATTTGACTTGACTTTTCTTTAAACACAGCAAATGGGAAGCCAAAAATCTTTTTCATTTAAGAGCAATTAAGTGGATCCCAGAATCACTGGCTCCAGCACGCCGCCGAGGCTTTTTTTTTTTCTTCTCCTGGTTTTATTACCCATTTCCTCTCCCTTGCGCCAGCAGAAGGAATGCTCACTTTTCTCTCACAAAGCCACATTTCCAACGCCAGAATCACACAGGGACCACCATGATTAAGTGCAAGCCAGTGCTTCCCTAAACATGTGAGACATTATAGACCCCCCCTCCTCCTCCTCCAAACACTGGAGAAGTGTTGTGTTCCAACATTTATGTGAAGTAATTAAAAACATCCACCAGTAATTTAATAGTTCTCACCAAGTAGAGACATGAAGTCTACACAGCTTTTTCACTCTGTATAAATAACCTGGAATGCAGTGAGTACACAGACAGACGATTTGGTCTTTTTTTTTCTCTCTCTTCCTGCTTTTTTTTTTTTTTTTCAACATTTTGTAAGAAGCCCTGTTCTGTGTCACTTTGACCCGAGATGAGGTTGCGCAGTAACAAGCGACATGCCAACTTTTAAATTCATGTTCCAGATACAGCGATCCATACATCACACGCTGACATTCAAATCAAAGCTTTCCTATAACTTGAGACTGTCACTCTGCGAGTCTTATAGTCTGACACATTGAGCATAAAAATGACCTCAAGTGCTCGCTGCTGCTGCTGCTGCTGCAGCGGCGTATCCGAATGTGGATGTCTCTGTGAAGTGCATGTCAATAGCCCCAGAGAAAGCCAGCAGTGCAACGGACATGTGTTTTCAATCTGTCTCTTTTCTCACAGCGAGAGACGAGGCCATTCATTTATCTCACTGTAAATACAGCACTTAAACACTCAACAGACACACTGTTTTCCAAGCCCACCCCCCGCCAAAAAAAAGTTCATGTGGGTAATTAGTTTAAACAATGTTATTGTTATTAATTTGTCGTTTTAATAATACACTGATCAAACTTATTCTCTGTAACTTCAATCAGCACACCATAAGCTAAGCTAAGCTAAATTCAACTAGTACTACATGTTTCTACCAAATCTTCTATTAGTTGTCTAAGATGGGTTTTTTTTGGCTGATAAAATCTAATTTAATTAATAAGGGACCTCTAAGTTTGATTACTTAATCTCTTTGTGGTTTGAGGCTGAGGGATAAAACACTTCATCATTTCTATGTTAGCACTGGGTCAAAAAACTTCTAGGTTATATAAATGAGATCACTCACTGTGATGAACCCACAGAGAAGTAGGTCACAGTTCCCTTTAGTTCTACAGTGCGTTTTAGCACCTTTCAGCTCACTGTTTTGGTTTTATTACCACACAACTTTACTGTTTTGCTTCACTCTCACTGTTTTTTTAGCAAATGTGTACATAGCATTTAGCATTTAGAGCATTTAGCCGCTTAATAGCAGCGTTATTCTCTCTGGAGTTGGTGGAGACCAAAACAGAGCTAAAAGAGAGTGAATATTGGCCAGAAACACCAACACCAAATGTCTGTTGGATGTGCAAACACGACTGTTTGCAAACATGTTTGCCAGATCAACTTGTACTATTCAAAATAATATATTCATGAGCTTGTTCCACGACACCCACAAGAAGCCAAAACAATCACTATCACTCAGAACAACTTCAGTCAGGAGTACGATGGGTTTGGATCCAAGAGCACATGCTGGCAAACGGCAATACCAACAGCTCAGCTGGCTACCATTGAAGGACAGAGCCGTAAAATTACAGCTCAGTGCAGTGCATAATATTCATAACAGAGCCCCAGAGTATCTCAAAGACCAGTATCTTTTATGGTTGAGAGAATTCACCAGACTGAAGAGCCAGTGTTTAATCCCAATAGGAGTACTTGTCCCTTTGGTTCTGCGGTGTCAGTATTAGGTTACCTTTGCACATTAAAAAATAAGACACCCCCACATTTTTAATTTAAGAATGTCAAATTATGGCTTATGGGAACAGATTTAATGTGCGCCCTCTCATGTTAACTCAAACCTTTTGTTCTATTTGGTTTTATTTTTCATTCTGACCAAAGCCACAGATGATGTGAGCTCCTTTCTTTATAAAACTCCAGTGGTTTAGTTATGACAAGGACTTCAAGAATGGTAACAAATGGGCTTTCTCAGGAAGACCGACACATTCTCCCTTCAGCGGCCATAAAGAAGACAAAGCTTTTTACAGTATCAACAGGCGCAAGACGCGACCTTTTGGCCTCTCAGGGCAAAAGGTGAGCTCTCTGGGAGCAGAGGCCTGGTTCCAGCAGTCTGCCGGCAGACGAGACGTATGTCCTCCTCACCACATTCCTTCCCTTCTTAGATCACTGAGCTGCTCTCTCCGGCTTTCTGCCTTCAGTGCCTTCCCACCCTAAAGCAATATAACTCTTTTACTTTTTGTTTTTCTATAACCTGGATGGCACCTTATAAAGGAACCAAAATGAACGGGCAGGTGGCACAAGTGTTATAAGCTCAGCGAGTTTCCAGTGCTGCTTTTTGTGCAGGTGCCTGAGTTTGAAATTCAGATTAGTCTGATGGGGCTGGAGGTTAAGTAGTCAAGTAAGGATTTCCTACTTCCATTCAAATGAGATTCTCAAGGAAAAAAAAAGTGCAGTCATCACGAGCAACGGTTCGGAGGAGTCTGCTCTGGAAATACATGTGGAGAATATGGGAGTAAGCCTGTGTAACCTGGGGCTGTGTCTTTTATATTTTTATATTTGGGGATGACTGTGCTGCTGACTGAACTGGCTGCAACACAAGCAGCTTCTGATTTTATATTCATGATTTCGGAGAGGAGTGAGGGGGGTAGAGAGGAAAAAAAAAACAATACAGCGAGCAAGGAGAGTATAGCTGATGGAAGCTAGGCCCCATATACTAACTGTCACATCTAGAAAGTCAATTCTCATCTTTCTCAGACTGAGGAAGAGCGAGGTCATCCTCCGCAGCAAACACTGACTCATCTCACACCCACACACGAACACAAATTGAAATAAGAAATCTCGCTTTGTGCTGGAGATGTAATGGCTTCATAGTACAAACGCTGCTTCAGTTATCTATCAACGTGCACAACCTCAATAGCCCCCGCGAGGACACACTGGGACACCAACGAGAAGCCTTCGTGACAGTAGCTTACAAACAGCCGGGGCTGTAGTTCCCTACAGCAAACTGCAAAACACGTCACTTTTCTAAAGAATAATGACAGCATGCACAAATGGAGCCTGCAAGCATCACAGAGGCGCTGCCTTTACAGACGAGTCATGTCCTCTAAAACAGAAGCCCACTTCACAGAGCCCTGCCAAGGACATACATGAGTGTAGTGCGCCCTCTAGGGGTCAGAGCTCTGAGTTGAGTTGATTGGACATCAAAGCTCACCCTATGCAAATGCAGCTTTAAATTAGAAATAAACAATGTGACTTTTGATATGCAAATGTTGCACAAATTGTTGATTAATTCCTTTTCTTTGCAATCCAAGCATGTTTTTTTGTCAGTATTATATGTTGGGCTCATGCAAATGTTTAATTTATATGCATATAAGTAAAACATACTGAGACAAGATGCCTTTGTGGTTCTTTTTATCTTTATGCAAGTCAGCTGTGTCAGGATTACAGATACAGATACAGTATGTGACCCCCACCCCCCGCCCTCTGGTAAAATCGTGTTTTTTC
Organism: Protonibea diacanthus; assembly: GCA_028641955.1. Taxonomy (NCBI): domain Eukaryota; kingdom Metazoa; phylum Chordata; class Actinopteri; family Sciaenidae; genus Protonibea; species Protonibea diacanthus. The sequence goes on along the minus strand of CM053988.1, from coordinate 15,300,515 downwards.
TTTGAGAATTTTTGAATCATCACCAACGTGGAGCTCTTGCCATGCTGCGATGACAGTGTTACTGAGCGGGGTTCAATGTGGCTGACAGACGTGCCCTCATCACGGCCTCGGGATAAGACGAGCTGCCAGGAGTCAGGCTGGGCTGCAGCGAAGGAAGGGAGGGAGGGAGGGAGGAAGATATGTGGCCGGGAGGTCACTCAGGTCGAATGTGGAAGCCACCAACAGTTCGTCATTTTTAGATGTTGCACACAGACGCACCGTCTCGAGGACACAGATTTGTGAACGCTTACGAGGGCGCGTTCAAAATTAAACATCCATCATTAAGGATTTTCACAATATTGAGTCAATGTCACAAGTTCTAAGGGGGGAAAAAATGACAATGAATCGAATAATTTGACTGATTGTTTGTAGCTAGACCATCAAATATGAGTCCTTCCAAAATAAGTTGTGTGCCAGTGTGTAATGGGAATGTAAACTACCAGTAACCCTCCCCCCAAAATTCACTATTAACCTTCCCTCACAGACCAACTACTCATTACTGGAGAAGAAGAAAGTGGTTTTGTTCAATTTTCCTGGTAAAATATGGGTTTAAAAACTGAAATTCAAAGATGTTTCAGCATCTGAATGTTTAAGTCATTTAAGCAGATAAACAAACTGATTGTACTAAAGGTAGACAGACTGCCATCTGCAGTGAATTACCTTTAAATGCTCATTTGGTTAATTAAACTTGATGAATAATCAAACAGCTGAAAAGCAACAAAAGGTCACATTCTCAGGAGGGAACAGTACCCTCGCTTCTCACTACCACACTGGATATCTACTCCCATCTACTGTGCGCAGTGTTTCACGCTGAAACAAGAATTACTGCACGGCACAGCAAGGTTCGGATGGGCTGTCAGTCATTAAGAAACGGGCTTGTTCGTCTAATAAATGTGCCACTAAATGAGAACTGCTGTGTATAATAAATGCCGTTTTGATTATATCATTCTAATGAGCACGAGTCTCATATCAAATATCTGCAGCGTGGTGTCACCCAGCAGTTTCATTAACCTGGTTTCCATTACATGGCCCCAACAGGGACAGCGAGAGCTTACTCACAACATAATGTATGACTCGTGCTCGCTGTTGCCAACAGAAGTCAACTTGTCAGCTAAGGCCCCCTTGTGGGAAAACGTGCAACTGTAGGTAGGGTAGGTGCAGCCGAGGAGTCAAATAAAAACTTCAACTTTGGGATTTTGGTTTGTTTTCTTTCTTTTTTTTTTTTCGCAGACAGTGATTTTAATTTCAGAAAATCACAAGTTCATACACCTGCCATTTTCACTAGAAGTTAAATGCGAGGGTTTTGAGAACAGAACAGGCTTCAACGTCTGTTACATGTCAAAGAGCTGCAGAACAGAAACATATTGGTATCGTGTCAAATACAGATATATATATATATTTATAAAAAAAATCTTTCTTACCTTGTGACACTACTTTTAGACTACAGCCACAGTTCAATATTCAGCATATTTCAATGAACCCGCTAAATTTGACTAACAACTCCAAAAAAAAGAAAAGAAAAAAAAAAAAGATGTGGCTTCTCTTTGACTAGGTATTAGTTACAGAACATGCCTTCATACACACATCTTGCTGTTTGCTTCAGTGATCAGTCATTTGAACATAAAACTATTGGGAATCTGGTACAGCCTCTGCGTGGCGTCATGCTTCTCTCTTCAAGCCCTCTCAAGCTGGAACAAGTCGAACATAATTGTCAAAGTAACTTTATTAAAGGCGGATAACTGTGGTCTTGTAGTCTTTTAACTATCTATTCAGTGCTTAACTGCAGGGACATTTTCTTTTTTCAATGAGCTATGTAATAAGAAAGTCCAATCTTGCTCTTGCAGACGATATTGTTGATGTGCGAAGTGAGCCTCTTGATGATTTTACACAATATTTCTAAGAGAGTAAGGTTTAAGACAGAGGGTCGAAACAATCCATTACAATTAAGTGCTGTAGGTTTGTCCTTCTGGTGGTTGTGGAAGCTTCATATTTTCTTTGGCCATCATTAGACGCCTTAACTCTTGAAGAACAATTTTAATGCTATAAGAATTCTGCCATTTTGCTAATATTGGTACGCTACGTGAATCCACCTGCAAGACAAAGAAAGAAAAAGAAAGAAAGAAAAAAAACACCAAATCAGTCATCGTGACAGGAGTGCTGACAGCGAGTTACTGCACGCACTGCACAAGAACTGCGACGCAGAACAGTGTCAGAGTTCAGCGAATGTGATGCAGAGCAGCACTCATACATAACTTTGGCAGTTTGTGATGACACTTACCGTCCCGTTGGAACTATTTATCCCATTCATGTTAATTTTTGTTACAAATCTAACAGTCGGGGCTGCCTCTGGGTATCTGGATCCACATTCCACTTTCAGACTGTATATCCTGTTCTCATAATTGGTCTGAAAAAAAAACAAACAAACAAACAAACAAATATGTAGAGAAATATTAAAAACAGGATCAGTCACAGGATCTGTGTTTTCGGACTGTGTCGGAGTTTGTTCCGCTTACTCTTGCTGGTCCAATGATCATGCCTGTCCACCGTGTGAGAGTCATGTCTTCGTCATCCTCGAGGCCCCAGCTGACTGTGCCATCGCCTTCGCCCTTCTGCCCCTCTTCAAGCTCCTCCAACAAGCGAAAATTGCGTGGGACTTTAACTCCTGAAACCACAGAGGCAGAATATGGGTGTTCTTGATGTTCCTACTGTTAAGAAATTCAATAAACCCAACATTAAATTGATTCTGCTGACAGTATTGTGTGTGTTTGTGTGTGTGTGTGGCTGAAGCCTGATATGGCTTATTCCTCTGTTCTGTGGACCTCAGCTATTAAAAACACATCGATAAGCCACGGTGTTGCACGGGGTGACATGTTCCTTCATCATGATGAACATGGGCATTGTAATTTATTTTGAGTCGATCCCACGTGCACCGTCCTGCTGCAGGTTAATACACAGAGTACTAAATGTTGTATTAACCTGCTGCTGAGAAGCAAAGCTCTCCGCAAATACACCATTTCCACCTTTATGAAGCTGAAATCTACAGTTCCTGAGTGTTTTAGAAAATGAATGAGCTTTTAATAAAAAGGAAAGTATATATTTGTGATCTGTTGGGCTTCAGGATAAAGGTGGAACGTTACGGCCATAATGTAGTTTTGGGTCTGTTCACCACGTGACTTCAAACCTCACCAGGAGAGCTTCAGAAGAGGTTTACCCACCAGACTTTTACTCACTTGCTAAGATTTGGTCTTTTTTTCCCCCCAACTGGTCTATGTACTATTTAATTTGGAAAAGGGGAAACTATTTAACGACAAAGCATTGCTGTTTTTGCACAGGGTGTTTTATTTTGCCCTTTGTGTGTCTGACTTTGGACAGCTTGAGCTGCTCTGTGCGGACTGATGCTAGCTGCTCGTGGCATCTGTCAAAAAAAAAAAATAGGTAGATAGGTAGTAGATAGTTAGATAAACTGATAGCTGCAAGAGCTGCTTCTGAACCGGGCCGCGGTGCTTCTGGTGGGGTTTTGAAACATTAGACTAGAAAGGCTGCAGCGCACGGGGAAAATGTTGCGTCTGTGCCTGCTGGTATTTGACCATAAGGAAGTCGGAAAGTACTGTAAGAGGACGAACTAACACACTTCTGGTCACATTAACTTGTTCCTGCTTCTGAGAGGATTTTCTGCTTGTAAATAAATAAGTAGGAAAAAAGAGCCTCAATCATAAATAACTGTTACCTGGGAGCCTAAAATAGTTTCGAATTGACAGTTTTCCTCTAAACTAGAAACTGCGACATCATTATCAAAGTGTTTTGTCTCTGTTGGCGCTCCGACTGTGCACAGTTTCATGGAAACTGATGCAAACATACGTTGGTATCTCTCTGTTCACAGAGGAGCGATGCATGCAAAGGAGCAAGAGTGGTAAACGTGAGAAATGACTCGATGCATTGATTCACTGTGAGCACATGACCGCAGCACATCCTGATCTACCTACTGTGGGACTGCATTTAATTTGATACCTTGTTCACAAGACGTTTACTGAAAGATATCTGATGCTGCTGAGCATTGAGGGGTAGTTAAAAATTGGAAACAGTCATGAGATTTGCAGCACATGGCACAGCACCCTATACTGCTGATTTTTTTTTTTTTTTTACCAAATGATTCATCCACTCATCTCATGACCAACGTTGTAACAGCTGACTTGATAATAACATCTTTCGAAACTAGTCAATCAAAGTGTTCGGCTGCGGGGGAAATGTTCTCAGACGTTGGCATTACACGCAGGCTGACAGGCACTCAAGGAGGTGTAAATGATTAACCAATTACAGCTCATGACTGGAGGAGTGGTGGAAGCTGAGGGGACCACACTTAAAGAAAACTGCTGCTGTTCATAATTACCATCTGAAGACGAATTCGCAGGGAGGGAAGTGAAAAAAAGAGTTTTTTTTTTAAAAATTTGACTGAGACAGGAGACACAGTGAAAACATTCAAATTCATCACTGTCGCTTATTTCAGCTCCTCTCATCTCAGACGACATTAAATCACAGCCGGCGTTCATAAATCACTTTTTTTTTTATATTAAAAATCAATATTTCACATCTGGTGTGCAGCGGCCACAGTGAAGGATCGACTCTTAAGTGGCACGCTCCCATTTGCTTAAAAGGCGTTTGCTCAGGAGTCAAGATGTCAGGCCTTTATCAAACACCGGTAAAGAGACCGATGTTACCGGCTAATTTTAGCCCACCCCAGAGTTACTGGTACGAGCATATAGCCTGCTTTACGTCAGCTGCTAAGTAACAAGAAACTGCAGCTCAGGAATACTAAAGAGACTCGGGCTGCAGCGATTACTAACATTATCAATTCAGCTATAGATCTCGAAAAAGGTAAGAAAACAGTGAAACTTCTTTCACGTCATCAAATTTCTTTCTTTTTTATTTTTTTTTTGCTGGGCCAACAAAAGCCTGAAGATAATCAGTTTACTGTCATGTAAGATAACGGTAAACTTCCTCACTGTGACAGGCTGAAACCATCAGATGTTCTGAATTTATGCTCAACAATCAAAAGATCTGCCAGTTTATTTCAGTCTAATCTTTAATTAAGTTTAGCCTCTACATTTCCAGCAAAGTTTAGTCTTAAATTTGACCTTTGTGTCTGCTCTAAGTGTTACTGATCTATAACACATCAGCTCTGTAAATGGGCTTGGTCACATCTCTTAAAAGAGTTACTGGCCCATATATATGTATATATAGAAAGAGAGAGAGAGAGAGAGAGAGAGAGTCTTATCTGACTTTTAAAACTTGCAATGCAAGTTGCTGCACAATGAGGAAATGGATACCTCTAAACGAGTTGCTGATCTTGTCTTAACGTTGGTGCAAATGTGCTTAGTAAAGGCCAACACAAGAATAAATCAGTATGGTCAGGATCAGCCACAGTTTGTCCCTCTCATGTATATTTATTGCTGCATAGTTTTATTTCTCTTTTTATGTGCGTGCGGCCGTCTTTCTCTCTTTAGGTCCTCAGCATTGTTACTGATAGGAATGCAATGGCTTTGGGGGACAGATTTACATTGAGCTGCAATGATAATACAAAAGAGGCGTGAATATTTACTGATTAACTAAAGACATAAAGTCAAATTAGTGACTGACCCAACTCTAAAAATCTTATTTTAAACCTCCAGCTTCATTAAATTTCAATAGGTATAACTGTATTTGCAGTTTCCAGGCCTGTCCTTGTAAACTCATGTCATCTATGGCTCCGGTAACTTAAACCTTGCCAGTTTACGTCGCGCCAACTAGTTTCGATTATGAAGTTACTTCCCTGTTTGTCCACTTTATAGAGATACTACGCTTTTATAATGACATCCCCGCTGTGTTTTATCAAACCGAAGCAGAACTAAAAATAACTTTAACCGTGTGAGTGATTTAGTCTGACCGGTATTTTTTAATCGCTTTCCTGTAATTCAGACTTTATTTTGCAAGTTTGCGGACCACGCTTCCTGCTGAGCGCTAAAGCAGACACGGGCTCCGGCTATTTCCTGAAACAAAGCGTGCCAACCACAGCATAAACGTTGACATTTAAGTCAGTCCGGTGCGCTTGTACACTCACCCCACCCAACAATACTAAATATTAACCTTATCATAAAGACACCGTTACTCCCTACAGCTATTCTTGGAGTTAAAGAGTGGAAATCTTGCTTTAATTTGACAATAACGTTAGCAAGTGGAGTGCTACCGACAGCAGCGGGACTGGTCCCTACATTAAACATTACCGTCACCTTTATGCTATTGCAGTGTGCGGCGTTTCACAGAGGGGCTCAAAATTACCTCATTGTATCTGTTTCTGTGTAATTACTGCAGCTCAGTACAAAATTAGGCACATAAAAGACGTGTAGCTGGATGGTTAATACAAATACATCAGGTTTATTCCGATGAAGTGGCTAGCTGGCCGGACACAACAGGATCTACACCCGCCGTCGCCGCGCGGTGTTGGAATATTCTAGTCGCTAAGCTAGCTAAGTGCTTCCTGCGGTTGTTTATATCATCGTATTAAAAAGGGAACTTACACGTCTAGTTGAACGTTTAAATCACATTATAGTAGCTATCAGGTTTTATTTGTGACGCCTTACGACGTTAGCAGCTAATACCGACGCTTATTTCTGACACCTTGTGCCATTTCAGCTAACTCACGGGGCAAGCTACTCGCTCGCTCCATGTAATAGACGGCCCCCGCGGAGCTCCCTGCCTCACCGAGGGGAGATATTAGAGATTAAACCGCGATACGGAGCAATTTTATGCAGATATTTAAAGAGAGAAAGTGGTCACGTTTGCCGGCTAAGTAAACAGCGCGAAGGCCGGCTCCGTCTACACTTTGTGTCTCTGGATATGTTAGTTTGAAGGCACACAAACCTGAGGAGGCCGCCATCTTCTTCAGCCGAGTCCAGAAGCACACAGAAGTGTGACATCACAGCGGTTAAAACCGACAGCAGCACACACACCACCCCGGCGGATCACTGCACTGCAAGCTGCCCTGTTCACACTCAGCTCTGCTTTTCACACAGCTCACTGAAACACATGCATTATACCCCGGGTAACATTTGCTGACTCTTTAACCCTGCTATCCTGATGTTTCACCTTTAAAGTCAACAAAACAGGCTGTATTTTTTTTATCAGAGTTTATTGGCCAGGTGTGTGCACACACTCTGCTCTCAGGTGTACATACAGGTATAGACATACAAGGAACATGACAGGTAGGCACAGACACGAACATAAAACATAAAGATAGAAAGAAAATAACTATATACACATTTAAAATATATATAACATTTGCAGACTGGGTAAAGGTGAGTGATGGTGTAATGAAACGTGTTATATAGGCTACATGAGGTAGGGGTATATGACTGTATATATGTATCTATGTACAGACTGACATTTCCAATTCAAAATCTGCTTTTTACATCACTTCATCACAGCTTTTTTTGTCTTTTAATGTCCACACCATCTCATCAGATGAAAATTCAGGTTTTCCCCTAACTATATGTGTAATGACGTAGCACAACCATGTCCTGACTACACTTCTAATAAAGACTGAAGACAGGAGTCGGCCTTAACTGGACAACAAACTCAATAATAGTGATTATAAATCATAAAAAGATGAGGTATCGTAACTTTTTGGTTCAACTACTGTAGCACTAACAAGGCAAACTGGATTCACAACAAACAAGGTGTTACATAACAGGCAACACTTTGATTGACCCTGAAACAAGTCAGACTTTTAAAGATCATTATAAGTCCCCAGAACATAATACTAATTACTACACTAATTATTTGTTTTTATGACACTTCCTATACACAATCTGCTTTTTACATCGCTTCATTGTAGCTTGTTTGTCTTTTAATGGTACAACATGTCCTGACTACACTTAAAGGTTGAATACAGGATTCGGCCTTAACTGGACAACAAACTCAATAATCGTGATTAAAAATCATAAAAAGATGAGGTATCATAACTTTTCGGTTTAACTATTGTAGCACTAACGAGGTAAACAGGATTCACAACAAACCAGGTGTTACAGGTGTTATATAATAGCAAGATACACTTTGCTTCAGGCCCAAACATGTCAGACTTTTAAAGATCATTATAAGTCTCCAGAACACAATGCTAATTATGTATTTTTATAACATTTCCAAATCACAAGCTGCTTTTTACATTACTTTATTGAAGTATTCATTACTTTATTGAAGTTTTCAACATAACTTTTTGGTTTAACTATTGTAGCTCTTGCAAGGCTCACTGGATTCACAATAAACCAACAGGAAGAAACACTTTGCTTAAGGGGAAAACCAGATCATTATAAGGCCCTCAGAACACAATACTAATAATATACATATCAGTTAGCCCCATTGTTAATTAAGCCACTTATTAGCAACATGTTAGCTTCAAATAAACAATATGGGCTTAGTTTAGCTTAGCTTAGCTTAGCTTATAAATTGACTGAAACACGGAGAAGGGAAAAATTCAACATCACTTGTAGTAGAAATAACTTCATTGTCAGACCAACACATTTGTTTTAGTGTGTGGCCCAAAAAGATGAGATACCATGTACAGTAGTTTGAAGTTAGTGCTACTATAGTTAGCTTCAGATAACTAATATAGCTTTGTTTAGTGAATAGACTATGAAACTTCACCATGTTGAAGGGGAAAAGTCTAAAGAGGACAAACCTCCAGCATCACTTGCAGTACAAACAACTCTATTGTCAGACCATCACACCTGGGCTTGATCAGAGGTGTTAACTTGCAGTGACACACTGGAAAGAAACTGGATTAACAACAACAAGCAAGCTGTCAAATGCATAACAGGAAGAAACGCTTCGCTTGTGACCAACAAGCTGAAACCTGTTGGACAAGCCCAAATGTGTTGGTCTGACAATAAAGTTGTTTTGTATGTGTAGCCGGAGTTTTGATCTCTTCACACCACAATCACAAGACAGCTTATAACTTAGAGCAATTAATGCTCCAACGAGGGCATTTGGGGGAGCAGATAAAAGTTTAAAAGAGTGAGTGCACGGTCACAAATTAAACAAACTGGCGGACGTGACGTAACAAAGTTGTCAGTTAAACTGCAACCAACATGGAGCTGTGCCAGTACCAGTTGCTATGGCAACAGATTGTTCAAATGAAGCCGACTGCTGGTGACAGAGCGGTCTCTTTGGACTCTCCACTTGGATCTAAGATCAAACTTTTGTGGGTTTAAACCAGTGACAGTATAAAGAATGGACCACATGTCCGTGACGTCACCCGTAGGTTTTCAAAGAGCCGTTTTAAAGCTCAAATATGTGGCTCAGGCCGTAATGCCTCTGCCTAAACTGTTTATTTTCACTGTGGACATTTTAACATGGGGACTTATGGAGACTGACTTGTTCTGTAGCCAGCCTCAAGTGGACGTTGTAGGAACTGCAGTTTCTGGCACTTCCCCGTCAACTTCACAGCCTCAGAGGTTTAATAAAAAGACAAAAGATGGAGCCCACAGTTGAAAAGGTTCAGTCAGACGGCGTATGAGCACTAGTGGTAGGGAAGCTCCCTTCAGTGGAGGAATCTATATTATTTAATTGCAGAAAAATTAGTACATAAATACTACAAGAATTTTAATAAAAATACTACTACTAACTGCCATTATCCTGTAATGATTTGTTTCAATATCATCCTTCTCCATAGTCCCACCATGTTCATGCAGGTAGTACATGATTAAAGCTAAAATGTCTGTATGACTCCAAATGGGAACTATAAGAAAAGATCAGAAGTACCCCTTCCCATCAAAGTAGCTCTGGTTCTTGAACTGAGGTGGTACGTGGCGTAAAAAGTTTGAGAAACACTGCTGCCGACACCTTCTCCCAGGATGAGTTTGAGGATTCAGTGTCTCACAACAACCACCCCATTGGTTTATCAGTATAAAAGCATGTTGTTATAACCCTCAAACATAATTTGAAATTCTTGTGGAGAACCCAAACTTTCCAAGTATGCGGGCTGAATTATGAGATGTTGTGCAAAAAGTGACAGATATATAGAATAATACGAAGTCTCGGGTTTAGTTCGTATAGCTTGAATGAAGAGCTGGAACATCCTGGTGTAGAAAATTACATACTGCACATACGATAGTGCCAAAGAGTACAGATTAATTTGATTTAAACAACTTTTAATATACTCAGGGGGAAAATATGATGGCGAAACATTTAATTCAACTAAAACTCACAACCACTGGAAAAACAGAAACCTGCCAAGCATTTTCAGTGAGCAACATTTTATTTTCTTCTCTATTAACAAGTCGTCAATTCAAACTACGAGGACAATTCAACACTGGAAATAATTTGTCACTGACATGACTCAGCGATTACAATGTACAAAGTCAGAAGAAAAGAGCTTTTTAACCACAACAGAGCACAAAAACAGGAAGAGCATTACTTCAAAAACAGGTAAACAAACAAATGAAGTACTTTAAATATTAGCTCTATTAATACGCCTTTTGTTTTTCTCTTTTTTTTTAAAGCACCACAGGACACGAAAGGTTTGAATGAGTCATGTGGTTATTCTGAATCATCCAAATCCAGAAAAAGGATATTCAAACATCTAATACAGCCAGAAAAACATACGGTGGTTCAATTATACAAAAAATATTTTACAGCACGAGAGAAAGGAGTCGACGCGGGGCAGGGCTTAAAATTAAGGACTGTACATAATTGCAGGGTGTGCCTTAGGCGAGGAGACGGACAGTCTTTCCAGTGACTGTCAAGTAATCCTCGTCAGCCAGCGCTCGGAGCGCCTCGTCAAACAGCTCCCGGGTGATCGCCTGAAAACAAAACGACAAAGGAGGAAGTCAAAACAGGAAGTGACCTTTGAGTTCAAATGCCGTCATAGGTTTTATTCACTGGTTGAACATGATGCCATATTAAACGTCAACGTAACTTGAACTTCCTAGACATGACTTTAAAACTGCTGAAAACTGGCAGGCCATTATAACAGACTGATTTCATAAAAAGGTCGAATAAAATATTTACAGTTTCAGACTGTCCTCTCAGGTCATCGAGCAGCTGCTGGTATTTCATGGCAGGCGTCTTTCCTTTGGCCTGGATCAGTTTCTTCAGGGCTTGGGCGACCTCTTCCTTGCGCTTGCGGGCGGTGGCGCTCATACCTGGAATTACAAACGAACACACTTAAACACACTGCAGGGCTGCCCGCTAATGGTCGTTTTTAATCATAGATTTATCTGCAGTTTGTTTTGGTTGACAAATTGTCAAAAAAAATCTGATGACGTTCAGTTTTCGAGTAACATGAAATGAAAGCAGCAACGTCTCTCTGCTTTTGTTGGTCACAAAACAAGGAAGGTTTTTAGTTTTTAAATTGCAAAATTTATATATTATTCCTAGCCTCATATCACCTCCACAAATAGTAAATATTATTTTAAAAATACAAAGTAGTTAATACTGAAGAGCCCCCGTGCTGCATACCTGTCGTGAGAATAGAGATGTCAACAAATCCTGTTCTGGGGTCAGTGGCCGACTGTTTGAGGGCCTCTCTGTGCAGCCGCTTGGCCTCCTCCACGTCGATGGTTTCCACCCTCTCGGAGAAGCGCACCTTGGCGTGGGCCTCCGCCAAGCGGATCAGGGACTCCAGCTGTCTGGGGTAGGCGGACACCATCCCCCGACCGCTGCCAATCTTCCTCATGTCCACGTAAGCCTGAGGACAAAAAAAAAAAACGTGCACGAGGATCAGTTGAGGGGCTGACGGCCTTATCTTCCTGCAGCAAACACTCGACATAAGGCAGAAGAAAACAAACCTCGATGAGAGCCTGGCTGGCCTCCTCGCTCAGCCTTGGATTGATGTATGTTCGTGCATATGCAATGTAGTCCCTCAGCACAGCCATGTCGAGGAACTCTTCCTCCATCTGCTCCTCGCTCTGGTAGTACAGCGACACCAGGTGGTGGGCCAGCCTGCGGTCGTACGCCTCGTCTTGAGGATCCAGCATCAGGAAGATGAGGTCGAATCTGATGGAGCACGTTAACGCAATGTTAAAAACCAAGCCCTGAGGATTGTGGTTGTCAAGCTGCAAAGTACTAAATCTGATGTTCATGTTGTTCCCGATTCATGTGCACAGATGACGCACCCTCTGAGGAGTTCGTGTTGCTTTAGAAACTCGCGCTGTGCCAAAGTGCTGATTGGCAGACCCCGTTTGAGAGCTGCTAAACGCTGCTGCCAATTTGCAAAAATTACCAACCTTTCCAGTGAGATTTTAACTGCGATCAAGAGAGCGAAAATCAATTTCTATCAGGTGTTTACGGTGTGACGGCGCTGACTGATGATATTCACCTGGACAGCAGTGTGTGAGGCAGCTGAATGTTCTCAATCGTGGTCTTTTTGGGGTTCCACTGAGATTCAATAGGGTTAGCAGCAGCCAGCACAGCGGTACGGGCGTTCAACTGGCAGATAATCCCGGCCTGCGGACAAAGACAAAGTGAGAATCATCAGCTGACTCGCCGTCTAAACAAAACTTTTCCTGATCTGCCTCTACACGTTGAAGCCACGTCAAACACACCTTGGCAATGGAGAGAGTCTGCTGCTCCATAACCTCGTGCAGCACGGAGCGCGTGTTGTCGCTCATCTTGTCGAACTCGTCGATGCAGCATATGCCGTTGTCGCTGAGCACCAGAGCTCCGGTCTGCAGGACCAGCTGCCTCGTCTCCGGGTCCTTCATCACGTAGGCGGTGAGACCCACGGCGCTGGAGCCCTTTCCTGACGTGTACTGGCCGCGGGGCACCAGGTTGTAGACGTACTGCAGCAGCTGGGACTTACTGGTGCCAGGGTCTCCGCAGAGCAGGATGTTCACCTCGGCGCGGAAGTTGCCTCGGCCGGTCTGGGTGAAGTCTTTACGAGTGCCGCCGAAGAGCTGCAGCAAAATGCCCTGGAACCAGCAGAGAGGGAAATAAATACAATTACTCTGTACCAAATCACTATAGGGATGCATAATTTCATCTAGGAGTAAGGATACTGTGATTAGAATAGACGTCACCTCAGATTCACTGTTACTGAGGTAGGAAAACTTCAGGAACTGAGCGACCCCGACGCTTCTGTTGCCTTCATTTTCATCGTTTTACTTCAACAAGTTTGACTTCTTCTTTTGTTTATCTCTCATTTTTCTGAATATTCTCAAAGGTGAACAGGTGCGCTTGTTTTCTTGTTGATGTGTCCTTTAAAACACTCTCAAACACGCTCTGATGAACGCGTCGGCAGGTTTATTAGGCCATTAATTAAATTCACAAAAAAAAAAAAGAGAAAGAAATTAAACGTTCCTAAATAATGCCAGACGATACGTATAATAAAAGGCTTTAAACTCATGAAATATGATGTAAAGTTGCAGCTGTAATCAGTCTTTTTAATAATTTCTGCTCAGTCAAGTTGAAAACTAAAGCTGACTAAATAAAGTGTGTTAACACAACTTGTCTTTGCTCTGCCTCGAGAAGCCGAAGAACTTTAATGTGTTAAAATGACGGTATTTGATTCGGTCAAGCTCCGACTCGGCGATACATCATTGTACTTCTTAATTTGGGTGAACACCTCATTAACTCGATCTCTACTCGACCTTAATTTGACTCACCACAGCAGGAAACTCAGGTGGGACTAATTATGTTAAATGATTGATCCAGCGATATTAAACAGACTTTTTCAGACGGCAGATATTGCTACTGTTCAGAGCAGGAAAACATCTTTCGTTAACGACGCCTCAGTTCCATCAAATGTCCCATTATGATTATTGACAAACCATAACTTCGCTGTTTACTCTTGTTACTAGGTGTTTGCACAGAGAAACATGATCCCTTCTCTCTCTCACACACACACACACACACCTTTTTGATGTCCTCATGCTCGTAGATGCTCGGTGCGAGGGCGGAGGAGAGGCGCTCGTAGACGTCCGGCTTGGCTGCCAGCTCCTTCAGAGTCTGCACGCGGTCCTCGGTGAAGAGCTTCTGTTCGGCCTCCTCGTCCAAACCGTGCAGGCGCTTCTCGTCGGTCTTACGGAAGTGGATGGCGTCGATGTGAGTCTTGTACACAGACTTCACGCTGCTCTGGACGGGGCTCACGCGCATGGGGACCGCTCTGTAGATACCTGCAGGGACATTTGAGAGGCCGTCATCATGATGTTTTATATCACAGCAAGAAGAATATATTTCATTTTCTTTCACACAAGGGGGCACCAGTGTTGTGCTGAGCTCCTGCCTAACTTTTCAAAAACTTATTTTAAAGCGCACCTCCTGCAAATTTGTTGTAAACATCATCTGCTAACGTATCCAAGATAAATAGGAGCATGTTTGATCTTAATAATTTAATGGAGACAAAGCTCCATAAATATAAATACAGTCGTCCTTCAAGCACTAGGCCCGAAGGCCGGCGCTGCTCACGAAAGTGGACGTCATCTCCTCACTGAAGGCAGACATGTCCGTTATCACCAGGTCAGAGCTAAAGAACGCTCTGACTGACGACTTTAACTTCCTTTTTTTTTTTTTAATACACAAAACAAGAAATATGAAGATGTCACTTCATCACTTTCATCAATGATGATGCTAATTTATAGATTATCTTACATATATTGCAGCTAAAATGTCGTCTGTTGCCAGAAAACGAATATGCAACTGTTCAAATAACATTTTTCAAGCAAAATTTGGAAACATTCTCCAGTTCCAGCTTCGCATTTGTTAAAAATCACTGAATATGAAAGGTTTCTGGGCTTTTGGGTCATTAGTTCGACAAAACAAAACAAGAAATGAAACTTTGGCGGCCCAGTTTCACTATTTTGAAGCATTTTATTGGGCAAAAGATTAATATATATAAAATAACAGGCAGATTAATAGATTATTAATACTATAAGTCGCAGCCCTACTAGTAAAGACTTACCGGTGATGTTTATGCGGTCTCCTGGCTGCACTTTATCAACCAGGTCATTGTGACCGTACACAACAGTTGTGTGAGGCGTCTGACCAGCTGGCATGTCCTCCGGAGACTCTTGAATTTTGATCTGTTATCAAATAAGATCAATAGACGAACAGATGTCATGACCTCAACAGTAACACATCACTAATTACCACTTAACATATTCTGAGATTAGGTGTCGTTCACTGTAAGCAATCTGCCCCCCCCCCCCCCCCCCCCGCCACCCTCCGCCCGCCCCCGTTACCAACCCCTCACCCCCCCCCATGTAACTCTCACCATCTGTTTGTCTGAAAAGACTGAGCGATTGTGAACGAGCGCCAGGCTGTGGGTGGTGTTGCAGTGGCGACACACGGCCGGCTCTGCGATGCGCCCGCGATCCACCTCCACACGGGTGCTGTAAGCGCACACCTGGCACTGGAAGAAAGCCTCCTGCATCTCGGGGATGAGCTGCGAGGTGCGGATCACCATGCCGCTGATGGTGATCAGCTGATCGATGTCTGGGGAGGCAACGCAGAAGCTTTAGCCCGAAGCTGATACCTCACATTTTAAATCAAAGCAGTCAACAATATTCACAAAACTCCCACACCAAATATGGGGTGGAATATCTCAGTATGGTCAGCTTAATAAGTGTGATTTCACTTTGCGCGGAGCTGGTGACACGAGCTGGAGAAATGAATGCACACACACACAGACACACACACACACCTTCTGGGTTCAGGCTCCTCATGTTTCTGGTTTTCAGGGCGTTGTAGGGGCGGACTTGGATCTGGTACTCCAGGATGGAGTCTGGGAAACGCTCAAAGAAAAGCTCGTTGACTGCCATGTCGAAGGTTGGGATGACTTCCTGCAAAGGGGAACAAATTACTCATTTATTGGCATCAATACGCCAGACAGACATTTAAGAAACAGAATACAGTTTTAAAAACAGGTGCTAACAGTTTAATCCCACTGCATTCAGACAGCGTGGCTTGTTTATGAATTAACACGGCGGCACAATAAACTCTGGCTTCAGCCTACGTATGTATAATGTGAGATTAACTTCTGTTCAGTTCTTAATAGTTAATTTTAACTGTAAGAACAAAAGGTCGATGGTAGAAGAGGAAAATATTTGTCCAAAACTGACGCTGTGAAGCACATGAACTAATCAAAACATTAAAAAAAATATATAATATGGGACGTTACCTGTGGGTAGCAGATGAGCTGCCTGTAAAGTTCTGCATCAAAGGACTGCACATGCAGACAGTTCACACTCAGCACCGGATCGCCGACGACACTGATCTGTGAGACAAAAGAGAGATTTCCTGTTAATGCTTTGTTTCTATGCCCTCCTTCCTCTGACCCAAACAGTACCACCTAACGTGAAACAAACGGATCAATAAGTACCCTACCTCTTCCAGCTTCTGCATGTATAAAGGCTCGTTCAGGTCCAGACCGGCGTTCTCATCTTCTTTAGAGGTCGGGTCGATGAATCTCTGCAGGAACCTCTGAAGACAAAGTGACCCGAAGCATGCAAACATTTAACTCTTCAGTATTAAGGGGAGGGAATATCTAGAAGAAGAGATGAAGTGTAATATTTCATACCTGAAACTTCTCCTTGCAGGTCCCAACATTGACATCAGTGCCCCAGATCACCAGTCTCTGGCCTGCATTTGGCTCACTGGCTACAGCACCATCAGTACTTGGCTGCAAAAAAACAAAGGTATGAAGTGTTACCCAATGAGACTTCAGGTTTGTCATCAATATTCATTTAGTCTGAACAGTTTGATGCTATAAGTCTTATTCTGGCTCAAACAATTCTCTGAATGTTCTTGATTCTTCCACTGACCGGCTCAGACTGAAGGTCGACTTGCGGCGCCTTCCTGACTGACCCCAGATCAGGACGCTGTCTGGCCGGGGTGCCCCGCACTCCACTGCGCGGGGTCCCTTCAACCCTGGAGCTGGGGGTCCCGTACATCAGAGGGGAGCTCATGTCCACTTCAATGGGTGGGACTGTTTAAAAAAAGAAAAGAGATGCATCGTCACCGGATAAGGCTTAGCAAACCAAAATAAGTGTTATATCCCGCACACTTCCTGTGGTTCGCACCTGATGGACGAGGGCTGGAGAACAGAGAAGTGTCCTGAGGTGCCGCTGGACTGAGCATGTCGGTGGCCGGGGAGGTGGGCATCGGCATCAGGTCCCCGGTGGAGGAGTCCTGGCCTTTGCGGCGCTGAGAGGGAGGTGATGTGGGGCCCTCGCTACTGGCTGAGGATACACAAGACAAGAGAGACAAGTTACTAACGGCAAACACACAAACAAACAGACACAAACCATCTCAGCGACACAGCACTAGAAATCTGTTAATTAACTTACGGGTGTCCGGGTTGGAGCTCCGTCCTCGTTTGCGGCCACCGGGAGTTGATGTTGGGGAAGACATTGTTGCCGAGATATCTAAAAGATCAAACAGATTCAAGTTGATGCATTTATTTTTTATCTTCTACAGCTTTAAGTAGTGTGTTCGTTTTTTTTAAACCACCTGCCGAGAGACTTTAGAAAGTCTGCAGGCGTGTTTATTCTCTGTTGGAGGACAGAGATGGTGAAAACTTTGGTTTTTAAATGAGTAGTTTTTGCATCTGTTGCAGATAGTTTGCAGAAAACTGGATTCCAGCAAAGTGTCGACTCCCGAAGAGTCTCATAAATGTTTTCTTGTCATGTTTTTTCGTTTACTCTCTCACTGTTCGATCAGTCTGCTCAGCCTTGCAGGGCGTGTGGATGAAAAGACTTTTTTTTGGGAAATGTTTTTAGTTCCTTCTTTCATACTTGATTAAACTTATTAAACATAATCCTCAAAGTGACACCGAGAGCAGATTTAAGGTTTGATGCTTTAGTTAATTCACCTCGGGTTAGCTTTGAGGCCTCTGATGTTGAGTTAAATTCTTAACTCCTTCAGAAAATGTGTTATTTTATTATAATAAACTTGTTTTGAGCGCACATTATATTTCTCATGTATCTGATCTTTACAGGCCACCAATACGGGTGTTTAATATTTGCATTATGTCACACTTTAAGTCACCATTTGTACCCAGCACGCTGATCTGACTCCTGCAGTGTAACACTTTACATGCAAAGCAGACACACAGTGAACTTGATTACTGACAGCCACAGTTTAAACTGTAATAAAACTCATCCAGCATCACTGAGACAACAGTCAAAGTTAAAACAGGCCTTGGCTGTGCATCAGTAAGCTCACTCTTAACTCAATACTCCACATTGATGTGTTTACTTACATCTATTAAACTTGAACACTCTGTTCTGATGCTGCTCTTATGTGTTTATTCATGTTTTTACTACTTATATTAAATTATGCTGGTCGGTTAACAATGACTGCTCCACCATCTGACATGTGGCTGCAGAGGAAACAATGAGCTCCAAGCGATGAGCACCGTTTGACCTGATTAAACACTGAAAACTGATCACGTACATAAAATATAAGATCAATAATGTTGATGCACAATCAAACAAACGTGTGTATCAACAGAAACGTTGGTTAAATCAATATAATCAATGAATAACTGAAGGAAATGAAGTGTTTTCTTACCTCCTCTTGTGTGTACGTACGACTTGTTGCAGATCTGGCGCGAAACTGCGAGTGACGTTATTTTCGCGGGGAACTTTGGGCCAATAGCAGGCCAGGATCGGCCAGCTTTTTCCGGCCGATTCCATCACTGCAGAGGGGTGTTCGTGTTGAGTTTCACCGGTTATAGCTTAAATTAAACATCATGAAATGATTTAATAAACTCAGTAAACTGCCTAAAATATATCTAAAGATAACACACACTTGTCTGCCTGATATTTAATATATTATATTAAACATATGCGAGAAAACTTTTCGTCTTTGACCCATCATATGATTTGGTTTGGTCCAAATATTTTTTCTTTTTCTTTATCTTTATTGAAACAATTTACAACACAATACAAAAAAAATGAAAAAGTAGAATCAATTTTAAAGCAAATCTCTAAAAAAATATATATATAAAACGGGAAATTAATAATTACATCTAAATATAAATAATATTTACTCCACTTAGTGTGGAGACAGACGACTCTTTATAACACTGTGGTGGCGAGTGGAGAGATACAGGAAAAGACACAAACAACAAACAGGTGAAGAAGGTCAGCTCTGTGCTGTGATGTGGTGATGGGAGGGGAGGTGACATCCATCAGGAACAACTCCTCTCACCTCCTGCATGAGACTGTGGAGGCCTTAAACAGCTCCTTCAGCAACAGACTGCTGCTCCTACCACAGGCCCTTCATTCCAACAGCTGTCAGACTCTTTAACACCAGCATGACTTCACGAGTTTCTTCTATATATTTCTTATTAATGAGCAATTCTTAATCTTATCTTAATTATCTTAAATAAAAAAGTGACAATAACAAGTTTCATGCTTATATTACAAAAAGGCAACTCCAATGGAAGACAAGTAATGTATACGTGAACTTAACCATTACTCATTTTTATCTAAAATAGGATTTTTGAAACTAAATCTGTCTTGAAATTCACTAATTTTAACTGATGAGTTAAAAACTTTCCAAGAAGGCACAGATGTTTGGTGGCACCGGAAATAATATTTAATTAAATCATATTAATAATATGTTTGTTATATGTGTTTATAGAAAGCAGTTAAGTTTTTAAAAAAAAACCCTCTAAAAGTGGTCAGAGACAGTTTGGAGAGTGAGTGATCCTCTCTGTTGCAAAATGGAAAAATAAATGTCCAAATTAAAATCTATTTAATAACACCAATCCTTTCTGATGTTGCATTTCTTTGGCCTTTCATTTTTATTGGAGGGTAACACAAAGTAGTTCTTCTTGATAAAAAATATATGACTTTATCCTGCAGGTACATTTGTTGGCCACCATGTGGCGCGGTTTCCATTTCAAACGTGGCTTTGTCAGAGGAAAAGTACTGCACACTTCCTCTATGGCAAACACAGGAGCGTTTCCGAGAAGTGTCAGCACATGCGTCCCTGAAGGGGAGGGGTTTAATCTCATTGTACAATCAAGTGGAATAATGTTAAAAACCTGTGATTATAGGGTAAATTAAAGTTTTACGTCACGCTTTACGTGGTGAATACAGACCACCATTTCATTGCCATACATTAGTGCATAAGAAGACTTTATATAATGTAGAGTGAACGCCAAATCAACCAACTTTGTATTTAGATTAACTTATTGTACAAACAATAATCTTTATTTAGGTGTGTGTCCTGGTTTCTACAAGTACATCTGAGAGCTGATAGTAAGAATATTTGTCACACTCCCTGCATGTGTTAACTAGAGTTAGAGGTAAAGATATCTTTATTATTGATTAATCTGTTCATTATTGTTGGTCAGACCCCAAAGTGACACCTTGAAATTGCTGCTCCAAATCAAAATATGTTCAATTTACAATCTTACATGTCAAAGAAAAGCAGCAAATCCTCAGATTACCAACAAATGTTTGGCACAAAATAATCTGACTGACCTATTAGCATTAATTATGATCAAATTAGCTAGTCATACAACTAATAAATTATCTACTAACTAACTAATAATCGCTCTAGTGCCAACATACTTGTCTTAAGCAGTTAAAAACACTTTTAAATCAGTGCTCATTTGTCTTAATAAGTACATCAGTGTGGTAGCGGTTGCCGTTTCAAGTTATGAATGTAACGAGAGCCTAAAAAAGGAGGTGTGTTGCTTCTGTTTTTGGGGGGTTTTCCCTCCACAGCAACACTTTTACCGCACACTATTTTGTACATTGAACCACATATGAGCCAGACGTTTATAGACCTGCTGACAGCCGACAAATTACACTGAATCCCAAATGATGCATAAACAACATAATGACACTCAAAACTGTAAATAAGAAATGAAGTGGAAAACATTACTGACTAAAATAACCGAGTCTAAATCTGGACTAAAACTAAAGAGAAGGACCTTACTCCTAATATGTGCAATGATAGTGATATGTTGTATGTTGTTGGTGCCAGTCTACAAGTAGATACTTCATCTTGTCTTGTATAAGTATGACAGAACTGTAGAAGTACCACACACACACAAACACACACACACTTACGTGCCTTATAGACATGTAAATGTGGAGAGATAGTGGAGCGGTGGGCAGCCACAAAGTGGCGCCCTGGGATCAGTTAGGGGTTTGACGCCTTGCTCATGGGCACTTCAGCAGTGCCCAGGAAGTGAAGTGGCGCCTCTCAAGCTACCAGTACACACTTCATACTGTGGTCCATGCTGGACTTGAACCAGCCACCCTTCCGGGCCTCAGGCAAGTCCCCAAAGACTGAGATAATAGTACTTTCTGTTAGAAAATATGAACGTTTGAAAGAGCAACAAGAGCCTAAAGAAAGGGGGCTTTGTTACTTTTTTAAAATAAAAAAACTATTTTATATATTTGACCACTTTTGAGACAAGTTGTGGAAAGTACATTTACTAAAGTACTGCACTCACTGTAAGTACAATTGTGAGATACTGGTACTGGTACTAACTGAGTATTACCATTTACTACTATGTCATACTTTTTACTCCACTACATTTATCATACATGCTGTTACTGTTCAGGTTAAGACTGCCGAGAGGAGGAGGAGATGAATTTATAAAATGTGATGTAATCTTACAGGTTAAACTTCCCAACAGTATATATAGCAGTTATTAGATAGATAGATAGATAGATAGATAGATAGATAGATAGATAGATAGATAGATAGATAGATAGATAGAGTTTAAAGTAACACTATGTTGACACATTAGTAATAAAAGTCTGATGATACAATAATAAACTGTTACATAAAAAGGACTTTTAGTTTTGACATCTGATGTGACCTTTGCTGATAAACCCTCTGTACTTGATGATGTTCCAGATGTTCATGAGTCCGACTGACGTCTGACAAATGAATCTTAATCCCAAACACCCACAGCCTGCAGTACAGTATGTAAACAACTCTGAGCCATTCATACAATCGTAGTAAGAAAGAGGGTGTCAGGGAGCAGCACGCCCCTCTCTTCCTCAAATGGGAAGTTAACACTGCCCACGTGACCTCCGTTTTGCCTTGACTGGCTCGTGAGCGGGCGGTGCGTGTGACGTCAGCGGGGCACAACGATACAAAACACTCCGCGAAAGTAGAGATGCCTCAGAGAAGTGTTTGAGTGTTTTCATTGACAGGACCCTGACAGTCAACACCCAGGGATAAAAAAAAAAAAAAAAAACAACCAAAGAAGATTTTTTAAAAGCAGCAGGTAGAAAGGCGCGTGTGCAGGTGTAGTCACTGCAGGGTTACTGTGCTGTCACACCTGTGGGTCGTATTTTTACACCTTTATTTCCTTCCCAAACCCACGTGGACAAGTCACCAGAGTTCATGTGTGACATATACAGCCTGGACTCTCATTGCGTGTCTCCACAATGCAATATGAGTTGGGCGATGGAGCCTGCTAACTTCTACGAGAGCACCAAGCTGGGGGGTCCGCAGCAGGGGGTCTGCAAGCCGGGCAGCAGGAGCGACGGCTCCTCGGGCGAGGACGGCACCATGGTGGAGCTGAGCACCGCCCCTGCCATGTACGACGACGAGAGTGCCATCGACTTCAGCCAGTACATCGAGTCCATGACAGCCGTGCCCAACCTGGAGCTGTGCAACGACGAGCTCTTCCTCGACCTGTTCAACACCGTGAAGCAGGAGAAGGTGGATTTCTACACCATGCCGAGCTCCATGCAGCCCGGCGGCGCGCAGCAGCTGTCAGCTGCCGCCTACACTGCAGAGAGGAAGGCGGACAGCTTGCTGGACAAGGGGCCGTTTAGTGCGCCCATCAAGCAGGAGTCCGACTGGAGTGACAGCGACATGTCCTCATCTCTTCCTTCCCAGATCGAAACCTGCGCCCAGACCAATGTCAGCCTCACCACAGGGCAGCCGACACCACCCACCACCCCGGAGCCCGTCTCCAGCGTGAGCTCGGCCAAATCCTCCCCGCGTAAGATCGGGAGGGAAAAGGGGAAGAAGACGGTGGACAGGTACAGCGTGGAGTACCGACAGAGGCGAGAGAGGAATAACATTGCAGTGAGGAAAAGTAGGGACAAAGCCAAGATGCGCAACTTGGAGATGCAGCAGAAGATGATTGAACTGGGCGCCGAGAACGACAGGCTTCATAAAACTATCGAGCAGCTAACCAGAGAGCTCACCGGGCTCAGAGATTTCTTCAAGCATATGCCCAACTCCACCTTTGTGAGCTCCTCGAGTGCAGAGAGCCGGTGACATACTCACTATCCTATGAACTGAGTTTAAGGAGACATTACCTCAATAGACATTTCGTTTTTTTACCATCTGTACCAGATGTATTTTAAGCTTACCATAATGGCACTGGAAAATATATGATGTTGCTGCCATATTTTTTGTGGGATTTTCTCTGTTATTAAATTATTTTACCACTGCATTTACATGATGTTATACCTGATATGGTACATGTTTTATAATTCCAAACTTTGTATAAGAGCCAGAGCATGATCTTTTCTATAGTTTGTATGAAACCTTGAAAACATTTTGTTTATGGAATCTCTATAATAAAAATCGCTGATAAAGGTGCAGAAAATATGCTGGTGTGTGAGTGCTCTTTGCATGCAGTGGTTAAGTTGTGTTGTGAGGGTGTGTGTTTTCACACGAGAAGTCAAAAAAAAAAAAAAAAAAAAAAAAAAGCAACAGGAAATCGAAAGTTAAGTCAGCAAAAATACTTTTATTGACAGAGGTAGATGAGTTGAAAGGGGGGGGGGGGAGGTTTTTTAGGTCACTTAAAGAATATTTACAGCCTGTGCAGAAAGTCACAAACCAGGTTGATGAACCACGTGGGCTGCTTTGACAGACTGCATGCCACTGATCTACCCTTGGGCTGTCAACTCCTGGCTCCACAGGATCACATATCATTAACACAAACAAGACCTTGTCTTCTTGCAGCCCTGTTTGCTTCGGCACAGCCTCAAGCTGTCAGGGAGGCCCTTCAGAGGGGGGTGGGTGGGAAGAGAGGAGGCTAAACTGGCTCAGACCAAGGCCTAGTGTGCAGATCCTTGGAGCCAGCTGAAGCCTGAGGATTGATATCATTAGCTGCTTGCCCTGACAGCCTCACAGGCAGATTTCTTCCAGGCCCATCCAGAGGGAAGGTTTCCTGGTGACGACTCGAACATAGACGTCGAGCGGGCCCACCTCTTTTCCCAGGACATTCTCCACATCGTAACCTGGGAACTAAAACACACAACTTCACACTTTATTCACTCTTTGTTGATGCTATTTTAGGCTGACAGCTCATCTCAAGTTAAAAAAAAAAAAAAAACAATCACTTCCTCCACATGAAAAGAAAAAGCACTTCTTTTAAAACTTTTAATCCGATTATGTTGCAAGAACATTGAAGTGTACACAAGGCCCTGACCTTTGCACACTGCTCAGCAGTATTTATGTTGATCTAACAATTTATTCTGCACTCACGATCTCCCCTGGTAAAGAGCATTAATGTCTGCAAAGCATATAACACTGTATTTGCACGATTAAGAAAAACTCAGTGCGCAAAAACAAATCATGGGAGCTGATGGAAAGTTTTGGCAGTATTTTGGTAGCAAATTCCTTCAGTTGTATCATTGATCGGCGCGACTCGTGCATTGTTCAGGACAGGACAGGCGTTATCTCCGTGACATGAACAGATGACTGTGCTTTCAGGACATATTGACAGAAGATCAATGCACCGCGCAGCTCAGCCCACGGTTATGTAACTGTTTGTAAAACACAAACCCCACCTCATCACCCTGCAGCGCCGCCGTGTTTAGGATGGACATGATCGTCTTTTGCTGCAGCTGTCGGAGAGATAGAAAAAGGTGTGGAGCCATTAATGTCTTTTTAATCATCACCTTGATGCCGTAAACGAGAAACACGAATGCTGCGCTGACATACTGTGCTGCTCACTGGTGATAGTAGGGGTTAAAATATGAGCTGGCTGATAAGGAAACTGATAACTTTATCAGTTTGGCTCACTTCAGTTTTCAGATTACAGTCACAGCAGGTTCCATATTGCAGATGCACATACAGTGAAGGGTTTGGTTTCTTCAACCTTTTGAAGGGCAGTATATCAATTTTATCTTTATGGGTTTCATTGTAGGTTTGAATCCAGCCTGCACAAGCTCTCTGATCACTACTTTTTAGCTTAGCTTAGCAGAAAGACTGGAAACGGGGAAACAGCTAGCCTAGCTTTGTCCAAATGTAACTAAATCTGCTCTACTAACACCTCCAAAGCCTGGGCGAAAGGAAACCAGTGGAGACCCCCATAAATTGGTCTTAACCAAGAAATAATCTGACATATAACCCTTGCATAAAAAAATAATATATATATATATATATCACCTTTGCACCTTTGGCTTTTGTACAGATTAAACAGGTGAGATATGGGTGCCCTGGTAGCTCAACTGTGCCCCACATACCAAGGCTAAAGCAGCCAAGGTTTGATTCTAACCTGCAGCCCTTTGCTGCATGCCTTCATATCATCCCTTCTCTCTCAGACAGTCAGATTTTTGATCCACCAAAACCGTCAAATCAAAAGAATTGTACTGAAATGCATACTTCAAACTCACTAACACTGTCCTCACCTTCACCTTCAAAGTGCAATTACTTAATGAGGAGCTCAGGAACACTTCCAGTTGAATCTTTGTGTCCGGCTTGTCAACCACTGATTTACAAGAAAGGCAGTGGAAGTTTTCACTGCGGAAAAGAAAACAAAAACTACAGTTATGACTTTTCATGATGATTTACAGGAAGCTAGTTTGGTAAATAACTTGAGAACTCACGGCCTTTCAGCTAAAACCTCTAAGTTATCACTTCCACAGTGGTTGCAGGCAGGCCAGGAGTAAGCGGTGTTCTCATCCACACCAACTATCACTCCTGCAGACAGAAACTGAGCTGTTAAAATGGAATATTAACACACCAAATCATCTTCTATGCGCATAAAATGTTTATTTCTCTCAATTTTTTGTTCACAAATGTGTTCAAATCTATGTGAGCGCTTCTCCTTTGTCAGGATATATGTTATCTTTGCAAAAAAAACACTAACGCAGATTTTAACAACTTTTTTTATGAACATTTGAGAGAATGAAAACTTCTGTGCGCATCGAGTGAATCTTAGATCTTTTACTTCAACTCATGGAAAATGGGAGGGAATTCAAAAGTGTTTATATTTTTGTCACGCGTACATGACAAGCTTATTTTTAACATCCGTTCACATTACAAGTTATTCTCATGTGAATACTCATGCAAAAATACTGACACCTAACTACAAGATACACTGATAAATGATCTATGCATAGGTTTCAAAGTGTATGTATGTTTGTGACAGGGTGTGAGAGATAAACACATCCCTTTTCATTTTTATCTCAGATTGTACTGATAAACGCAGCAGGGTTCTCCCTGCTCACTTCACAACCAGTGCTGCTGCCCCGCAAACATACACAGGACCTTAAATAAGATACTGAATTTGACGTTGATAATTCGCTCTGGTACGTTCCGATCTGAGCCTGTTTTTTCCACTGGTAATTTCTAGAAGATAGTATCCAAGCATGAGTGCAGGAGATAATAAGTTTGTTTGATTTTTTTTCCACCACCTGACCAAACATGTACGGCTAGAGGGGCCTGAAACAAGAGGGCTCACAGTTTGATCTTTGCCCTCGACTGTGACACAGAGTCAACAGATGCAGATTATTATCTGATTTAAGCTGCTCTTTTCTTTTCTTTTCTTTTGCACCACATTCACGTAACAGAAAATAATCGAAGAAAGCAAAGCAGTACTTCACAACAAGAGCTGTTAGCTGATGCGTTAAGCCAATGAGGTTGAAAAGCAGCAGAGCGGGCTCTCTCATTTTATAGTTTTTCAACATATAAACAGCTGTAGCAATCCCATCTGATGATACCAAACAGTTAAAAGTTTAAAAATGTAAATAATTGCATGCAAGAGTATGCAAGAGTGATTTGTAGTAAACAATGCAATGTTCCTCCAGGCTTATTTTTAAAACATTATTGCACCCTCATTTGAAATCTAAAGCCTTATGGGGACTACAAAATGACATGGGAATTGACAGAAATCCAACAAAATTTCATGTGTTTGTCTTCCATAAAGTCCCAAACAATGACAGCCTGAGGACAGTGGATAACAAATAACAGAAAGTGATGCCTTAAAGCCACATCAAGGCCTCTTGCTGAGCTGTAAACTTGTATACAAAAAAAAAAAAAAAAAAAAACACAAGTGGTTTTCTTCCCCCTGAGACGACAACATACTGGGCATGTTCTGCAGGAATCACTTCAGATGAAACAGGGAAACCACAGGATTTGGCGAGGGGGGGGGGGGGGGTGAAACTGACCTGTGAGAGAGCAGAGGCAGTTGGGCGTGATCTCAGGACTCAGGGGATCCAGTCTCACAGGTTGGGACAGGGTCTTTGCCTGGGGCTCACACAGAGACTGTGAAAGTGACTCTGACCCTGCTGTGGAGGACTCAAGTCTGCCCTCAGGATCCACAGAGCACAACTCAACGACCGACTGCTCCACACAAAGGAGAACACCTAGATTTGCAATAAAATGTTATCATCACAAAGGAAATATGCGCAAACAATCGAGAGTACCGATTCAGTCATTCACAAAACTAACAGACTAGTTAGGGTGCAGAGGAGGAAGTAAAACTACAACAATATTTAAATATTTAGTTACTGCCACTACTTAAAAGGAGTACTCCACTCATTTAGCATTGCACACTGTCAGACTCAGGTTAGGGTTCTTCCTTCCTGGTCAAAACCTGGTGCCTACATTACCTACAATGCAACACAACTGGCAAAAGTTAGTTATTGCAAATGTAAGACAGATCAGTTTGTAAACAGCATTTTACTGTCGCAGCTGATTGAGATGGAGGTATCACTTTATAAATGAAATAGTTCAGTCCGGGGGGTCCAAACATAAAGGTTGGGCCCCAATCTTTGTGGTCATGAGATGATTAATGGGGCTGGAAAGAAGAAAACGCAAAGTGTTGCTATTTCTTCTTCTCTGAACTGCTTCTTCTGTCCGCTTGGCCAAACAAATTGTAAACAAAACACTGACAGTGACATATTATCGCCTTCTAAGTTGACATGGCTAACTTGTATGCAAACATTTGCTTATTTACAGGTCCAGTAATGTCCAATATTAACTCTCTTTTAGCTCTATTTTTGGTCTCCACCTGACTACAGAGGGAAATATTTGTCTGTTTAGCTGCTAAATATGTTACTCTGTTTGTCTCTAACTGTGTTTATCTGCTGGTTGGTGCTGAGCAGGTAGTCTACGGTGAGCTTTTAGCGCTTTTGAACAATGTAAGTGAGAATAGTGAGAGTGAACAACAAGAATAAGGTTGCAGTCGGACAGTTTGACCTCAGACAATGAGCCAAATCTCTCTATAAAGCTCTGTAAAGTCGAGGGGGGCTGCAGATTCAGGTGAGAATTCTCTGTAGTTTCATCATTATAAGCGATCCCGATTTCCTGATTTCACAGATAATCATTATAAAAAAAATATGAATTATAGCCAATCAAACAATCTAACAAAGTACTACTTGAACTTTTACTGCACAACTACTTTCACTTTAATACTTTTGGTGCATAAAAGTCATGATACCACTTCATATAAAGTATTTCTACAGTTCTGTAATGGCACTTTTTTGAGAAGATCTCAAAGATCTGAGTACTTCTGCCATCACTAAATGTAAGTACTAACTATAGCTGAAACCAGTAAAATGTATTTTATTTAAAATGTACTTAAATGTATTGAGATCGAGGTATAAAGTGGCAGAAAATGGAAATACCCAAGTACCTCAGAATTGCACTTGAGTAAATGCACTGATGTTAGCATGTGCGCACACTCCTATAAAGATAAAACACCTTATGAGATAATGACTGAATGGCATGTCGGGTTAATAGTAATACTCTACCATGTTCTTTGATGGCATCTCTGAATGACATGTGACAGACAGCTGGGGAGTTTAGTGCTTCGAGGACAGAGGAAGTTAGCACACAGGAAGTGTTCACACACAGGGCCACTGTTCGTCTGCACGGCCTCTCGGGCTGCTCCTCCTGAAGACTGGGGTCTGTGAGCACCAACCAAACCTCACCCTGGCCTACATCACTGCTCTAAAAAACAGAAACAGAAAGGTAGACAACGACACAAAAGAGCAGAATTACTTGGAAACAGATTGACCTAGAAACGGCTTAAAGGAAATATTACATAACAATAGTGTTCAAAGCTCAAATTAGATTTAAATTGTCATATCTGACAGCTTTGATGAGATTATTCATTTAACAGCCTACACGCAATGGTGGTGACTAGTTCCACTTTAAAAAGTGTAGCAGTGTTTCAGTGGTGTGAGCATGTGGCAAAGTCCACCACTTTGTTCTGAGCTGCTATCTCATCTTGGTCAAAGTTTAAAGGTTTTGCCAATCAATGGTTAAAGAGGGCCTGGACCTCACACAGATTGTCATACCCACAGCGATATGAGCGCTGTTCTCTACGTCAGAGCTCAATCTTATCAGCTTGTAGGTTCTAATGATCACAAAAGGATGACTGAGGAGCTCTACGAGACACAATCTTTATTATGTTCTTTTGACTGAAGTCAAATTCAATCAGTTTTTTTTCCAGGTATGACAATAAAAGACAGACGTACCTGCATTATTCTCTTGTGTATAACTGTGGCAACAAAACTGCAGCGACAGGTTTTAAGGTCACTCTAAAAAGAAAGAAAGAAAGAAAAAAACGTGCTTGAGATCGACCCACTGAAGATAAGTTATCACAATGTGCAGCAAATTCTTTTAAATTTTTTCTGTTTGTGTGTGTGAGAGACCGTTCACCTGCAGTACGTCTCGTAAGGTTAGTTTTGTCGGGGGAAGGTAAAGTGAGGACAGCGCCTGCCCATCTGCACGTTCAACCGAGCTCTCCTGACCAGACAACAGGTAGCAGAAACTCGGAGCTGGGCCTGCAGGTCTACTCTCCTATAAAAACAAGACGTGTGAATGCCATCTTCACTTTTAGGAGTAATTCTGCACAAAATGAGCTTTTATTCTTCTTCAGATACACAGATATACTTTGTTATGTTTGCCCTGAGAGCTCCACATGCTGCAACTAAAGAAAACACATAGATGTTTTTCTGAATTTGTTTGCTTTCTGTATTTGCAGCACGTGTTGTTGT
This sequence comes from Protonibea diacanthus, assembly GCA_028641955.1. Taxonomy (NCBI): domain Eukaryota; kingdom Metazoa; phylum Chordata; class Actinopteri; family Sciaenidae; genus Protonibea; species Protonibea diacanthus. The sequence continues at coordinate 15,270,273 of CM053988.1, read as the reverse complement.
GCTTAGTATGTGTTGTCGACTTAGTGAATTTGTCAGTTTGCCCATGTTTTATTTCTTTGCAGCATTTTTTGTGGTTAAATGGGTGAAAATGTTTTCTTCGTTTAATTGTCTTTTGTCTGTTTTCATGTGTTGTATAAGTTACAGTGTGTTGTGCTCTCAGTGCTACCATGCTTTAACTCTTTAGTTGCTTTCAGTCTCTGAATGTGTGCACAGTAAAAAAAACAAAACAATTAAAGGTGCCCTGTTGATTTTCTTGTTACATTTACACTAAGTGTTAAACACCAAAACATATTGTGTGTCTCCTTTACATCTAACAAACCTGATTTTTCTTAAAATTGTGATTCCTTTACATTAATGTTTACTTGCTAGCAGTCTTCTTCTTCTTTGGTGCATTGCTGTGTATTTTGGTGCATTACTGCCACCTGTCGATCAGTATAAAAACACTGGCTGGACAGTTTATTGCATCACGTCTGTGTGCATGTCCATGCATGAGACAATAAAAACAAGGAACTACTCAGAAATTGAAACAAACGATTGAAACAACGTTAGCCTGTTTGAATCGCTGCCCATATATCAGCTTTGTTTAGTGAGTTATGGAGGTGTGGTGTTTTCTGCGATTACAGAAACAGCCGACCAATCAGAGCTTTGTAGGCGTGAATAAGAGCGAGGATGTCATCTTTCTACAAAGCTAGCTAGCTATAAAATAAATAGCAACAATCACAGATCACCGATACATCACTTGCTCTGACTGGTTAGGGCAAAACAGAATAAAACAAAACACCGCCCTGCTCCCAACGAGAGATCAGCTAACATGAAAATATTACATAAATATTGTCTAGTTCCAGCTTCTAAGCTGTGATAATTTGCTGCTTTCTTTGTCTAATGTTATCTGGAAGAAGCAATTTCAATCATTACCTTGTGTTTCAAGAAAATCTGATGTGCATTTATCACCAAATAATTAATCTTTCACAGGTAGTCACTATATCACTTGTCTTTTTGAGCTGAAGATATGACAGGAAACTGAGGAAAGAGAGAGGATGACGTGCAGCAAAGCATGTCTGTGGGTTGGAATCGAATAGCCGTAATTCATTTTATAAAGATGAAAATCTATTCCCAAACTAAACCCTCATATGGTGAAGATGCACGATTGCTGCTGTGGTAAGAACTTACACTGGACACGCTGGGTGTGTTTCCATGATCTTTAAGAGGCATCACTGGGGGCCACAGACTGTCTATCAAGCTGAAAAGCCTGGTGCGCCTGAGAGTGAAACACACACACAAAAAAAGGCGAGTGAAGTAAGGAGGTGGGGGTACTGAAAAGGGGTAGGGGGGAGAAACTTGTGAATACGGGACTTTAATCGGAAGATACAGAGCTTTCACAGCCAGTTTCACTTCCACTGAAACACAAATCTGTTAAGACAGGGCTCGCTTTAACGTCACCAAGAATTAACAGAGAACATGCTCAGGCTGGCAGAGCAGACGCACAAAAACTGTTTTTACAAGCAGGTTTTGAGATACTAAAGGGTGGGAAAACAGTTCACACCCTATGTAAATCACAATGTCATTGTAGTGCAAGATAAACAAGGTTTAGAGAACCAATTACAGGCGATTCTAACCGCCGTATCTCTAATGCTGTCGTCTCTCACCGTGCTCTTAATCTCAGTAATGACAGATCAAAATCAGATCATACTCGATGTGCTCTAATGATGCTTCATTTGCGTCAGACTACTTAAAGTACTGATAGTTAAATAATTCAAGTATCAAGCAGAAACTCCGTCAGGGCACGTCTGTCTCTTGATTCATTGTTACTTTTCAAACAAGTACTTGTTTAGTTCAGGGTAGCCAGGTCAATGTTACTTATTCTTCCATGTGTGCGCTGTCATATCAGCCCGTGGTTAAAACCTGTTAGTCAGCCTGTAATCACAGGGTTTCTTTGTGTGGAACTGGTTCTGCAGCCCATTCAAGCCCAGTGAGGCCTACTCAAGGATGAGTAACAACATAACATAACTAGGACTCATTCAGCTCATTGTGATTTTGATACTGAGCACGTATACTTGTGTAGTAAACACTTATGGACCTTTTTTTGAAATGCTTTAAAGGTCGCAGTTTGTAGTGAGGTCTCCTAAGAGCTGAGGTGCTGATCAGTATTTATTAAATAAATACATATATGTATATGTACATTTTCTTTTTAGTTGATTCAAGAAGAGGAAAACCTGACAGTACTGGCAGGACATGCTATTCACACAGGTGCAAAGGTGGCCTCTGAGTGTTTGTTTAGAAACAACACACCCCTCAAAGACTTATAACAATAAAGAAATAGTTTGACGTGGAAATTCGCTTATTCATTACCTTGCTGAAGGTCAGACGGGAAGATGGATAACATGTTTACGCCAGTCTTTATGGGGAACTACAGTTAGCTTAGCTTAGCATAAAGACTTGAAAGAGAGGGAGACAGCTAGCCTGGATCAGTCCAAAGGTAACAATATGCAGCAGCTCTAAAGTTCACTAATTAACATGTTACATCTTCGTTTAATCTGAGTTAACGTGAAACCATTTCTTGGCCAGCCACTGTGATTTCATTGAGCGTTCATGAGCTTCATGAGAGCGGGTCGTTCACTAATCAGATGATCGGCAGTTTGATCCCCGGCTCCTCCAGTTTGAGTGGTTGGAAGAGTAGAAAGGTGCTATAGAAGTTCAGTCCATTGCTTCACAGTTACCACACAGATATGGGAGAGGAGCAATCCAATATATCTATCTTCTAATATGTATTCTATCCTCAAAATGTCAGCCTATTCCTTGAAAGCGCAGATTATTATGATGTGCTTACAAATTCAATATTTACTGCTTCTGAGAAACAGGGGAGAAAAAAACATAAATGCCTAATTTATCCCAACCAGGCCCTCGTGTTTTTCCACTTGGGCTAATGAGATAGGCCATGTGCGAGCCCTGGAGATAGCCCATCCATCATAGGCTGACCACAGACAACCTCCAGAGACATTATAGGCTGTGGTGGCATTGAAAATACCAAAGATGTAAACATACCCCCAGCCAGTCTCTAAATGTTCCCATGTCAGTTCTTCTAACTGCTTCTAATCTGGGATCCTGACTATGGAAACTCACAGGGGACACAGAGTGTGCACCTCGGTATCACTTTACACGTAAACACAGTTGCAGTGCTGGCAGTGCAGCGTAATCAGGTTCATATGAGCTACAATCATTATATTCTCATTGTACTGTAAATGTTGGTGTTCATGTTTGAGAAGGGCATTCAAGGATAAAATTTGCTGCGGTTTGTAATCCTGCACATTCACACATAAAGCGCTAAACCCAACCATGTGTGGCGGTTTAACTCGAGGCTCAGTGCCTTTACAGCGCAACATCCTGAAGCTACTTCACTAGCATTTCATATCAGGTCCTGTCTCTCACAGGCATTTACTCAGGGCTGTTGTTCCAGATGGCAAAGGAGCGAGATAAGATAACCTCTTGTATAGCAGAAGTCCATATCACAAACTGGTATTGGTCACAGGTTGAAGTTTACCCATGGCTGCGATCTGAAATTTAGGTGAAAAGCTACACAGGCTTAGGAGGTGCAGCATGTGGGTCTCACCTTTCTCTAGTGACCCGCTGCACCACTTTGATGTCCTTCAGCACACAGGTCCTCCCCTGCCACATGTGCCAGTACTCGTGGAGGTCATCCTTGCAGGGCAGGAGGTGGAGCTGGACGGCACTGAACATCCCGTAGCTGTCCTGGACGAGCACACAAAGCCTGGGGGGGAAAAACAAAAACAGCAAAACACCACGTGCATAAACAAAATTAGACTTGACATTTAATCATGTGACCAAAATTGTTATTTTTCATGACTCATCTTTAACTGATGGGCAGTTACATAAATGTATCTAAACAATTGTGATGTGGGACTCGAGATAACTTCCCCTTTAACATGTGAGTCACAGCGGCCGTGATGACAGAGTCAGAAAAGCAATACCGCAGTAGAAGTTGTGTGTGTTTGGATATTAAAAAAAAAAGAAAATGGCTGAAGTCTTATCTATTAATTTCTGTGCTATCCTCCTCCTCATGATCCAAACACATGGGTTAAGGTCCTGTACGGCTCTGTATCACCCTGTATTTGCTGAGCCACACCCTGTTTGAGCAATGTAGATCCCTCTCTTAACCAAAGCCTGCACATATATTCTGTTAAACAACGTTTCAATGAAAAAAAACTTGGATTTTTCCAAAGAAGCTGATAAAATTTTTCATCGTGCAAAGCAAAAAAGCGGCAGCGAGTATGGAAAGCTACTCAAAAATGTAATGAGGCAGCGTTCTGACCTTTTAAGAACTGAATGTCAAAAAAGTTAACTTTTAAGCCAACGTGGACGAGAGGTCCTCAACATCTACAGTTTTATGGCAAATGAGTAAACTCGTGTAGAACAAGCAAGTGGTCGTTGACTCGAGTCGTTTTGGGGGTCGTTTTGCACTGCTTGATGTGCAGGGTTTGTCCTGCCTGCATGTGTATCCTACTGGAGCTCGATATGCATGGGTAACATATGGGTAATGTAAGAGTAACTCTAAATTAATGAATCAAGCATGAATAAATGGCTGAACTGCACATATTTGTCTTGAAATACAACTGCAATAATCAGACATCCAACCAAATTGTTGCATTTAAACATGAAAGGCTCAGAAATAATGAGGCATTTATACAATTAATCATTTATAAGACTGAAAGACTACTGCTCCCCATGACGCACCAATGATACACAGTTGAGGCTTAGTCCTGACATTTGTTTGGTTTTAATGTCGGTGGCTGGTTTGACAGGCTGCCGCTGACAGTAAAGCCCTTTGGCCTAAAAAGTTGTGAGGCAGTGAACTGCTGTGTGTTCCTGCACTCTGCTGCTCCCAGTGAGCGAGGCGCTGGAACTGCTATAGGCTCCAGTATCGCAGTTAGTCAAGCCCAGACACAGCCCTGTACCAACCCTGAGAGTAAACAGTAGAGTTCACATCCCCTGGTTAGACAAGCAACGGCCAGGGAAAGAGAGGAGGAGGAGGAGGAGGAAGAGGAGGAGGAGGACTGTCAGCATGCCCATCATGCATGTGCATGCATGCGCATATCCCAGACATTGGGAAAGTTTTGAGACTGTTTTCAACCACCTGATGGGGTCTATAAATGTCTTCTGTTGGTAAATACGGGGTCTGTCTGTGTTTGTTTTCAGAGACCTGGAAATAGATATCTAAATAACATTCCTGACATGACTCTTGGTGGTGACGGCCAACATTTTAACCAAGATTATTCTCAGTTGTTTGCTTTATTCACAATCCAAAATCAGACCTATGCTACATCTTGTTAAAACAACAAGAAGAAATGTTGAATGTACAAAAGTGAGACAAATGATGTTTTCTGTTGGTTTATGAGGCTCTAAAGTAACAAAGTCAGACGCCATCCCAAAGCTATGCATTCATCAAAGCAAGGACACGTCAAGTTAGACAAAGTCTAGAAAACGCCTCGGGAGAAACGTAATTCCTGAAAAAGGCAAACTGTTTTACACTCTTTCAAAACATGAAAATAACAGTCAGGTGCTACTGTCCTTCGATGAACCCTGTCACAAAAAAAAGAGAAACCAATAAGCCAAAATTAACAGTTATTTCCATTATTGACTGATCCATCAATTTGCTTTTTTAAACATATAAAATCAAGCGTTTATCTGTGTCGAAAAACCTGAAGACGTCAAAATGATGTCAAACAGAGAAAAGCAGGGAATCATCACTTTTGAAGAGCCTGAATCAGCAAAAAAATGGCTTACAAATAGTTGTCAAAATGTTGGAAACTTCTGAAGATTGACAAAATATTTCATTGACTAATCATTTCAACGCTAGCCAATGACGAGGTGTTGACTAATGCTGAACTTTTGTTGGAAGTTACAGTATGTCAACATCAGTCATGCTCCATACAGCCGAGGGGGAAAAGCATGTCTCTGATAGTATGTCACAAATATATATATTTAATTTTAAAGAAAACGTTGAATAGCTCCTTAAATCATCTGGACACAACGTTGTTTACCACAAACACGCAAACAGGAAGAAAACAGCACATTTGTTTGGGACTATTTTCAGCTGTGGATTAATACAAATGATGGTGTGAGCAGAATTGTGTTTGTGGCTCATTGATCAGTTTGTAATGATTTTTGGATAACAATGGAAGAAGGTTCAGGATGATTAGAGGACTAAGGTGTATCAGCATTTAGCTACACGGGAAATATTTGTTAAAGGATCAATTCACTGTTGTTGTTTTTTTCATGGGATTTGTTGACAACAAAAATAAAGAAAAACACCAGACTTATCATTTAACTCCAGGCACATATTGCATATAAATAAGAGTTTACAACTTACTCTGCAGTTTTATAAACTTCAATCGATAAATCAATATTTGACTTTGCCTGCAATATGAATACAGGCTGCAAGAACCACATTTGGTGGGGATATATAAACACTTTCACTTTAGTGGAACTTGTCTGAGCGTGCAAAACCGTAGTATGAAATCTGATATGACACTTGACAGATAGAAAAGGGTGATGAGACACTTGGTGGTACAAGCTTTCACATAAACAACCACCTCCTCACTCACTCACTCACTCACTCAGTCCCCTCCTTTTAGCCATTCACAGCCACACTTCCTCAAACAGCAACCCCTCACTCCCTTAAAAAAAAAAAAACCCTCTCTGCCATTGGCCGCCCCGAGTCGCAGGGCCGTTTTCAGGAATTTGTTATTGTGAGTGATCACAGAATTCTCAGCAACTCAGGTTTTCTTCCAGGAACTACGATCCACTGAGCCTGTGCAAACACACACACATGCTCCTTCACACACAGACACACACACGCAGTCACACTGTGTGCGCATGCTAGCCCACGCACATGCACATTACTTGGCAACACGCTAAGTAAGTGACCCACACATTAAGAATACAGCAGAGAGGCCTCATTGGCAGGGGGGTGGACAGGCGGGATTCCTTCCTATGTGTTGTCCACCAATCAGTGCAGGCAGAGTGATAAACACGGTTGTAACAGGATCCTTGCAGCACATTGTGTTCCCTCTCCACCAGAGGGGAAAAAAAACAAAAAAAAAAACTAGCCTCTCCTCACTTCCTGCAAACAGTTAATCTTCTTGTTTATTCTATTCTGAATTTACGGGAACTTAACATCTTCTTCAGGCATAAATATCATACTGGCGTCTCTCCCGTGTGTGTGTTAACAGAGAGGCCAAACAACAAAAGGATCAAATAAGCATGGCTGACCAGGGGAGTGAGTCATAGAGGCTGGGGACACAACATGAGAGGTACAAACTGTCCTTGTCTTTATACAGAATGGGGCCAGTGGGCTGCCAAGTAAACTACCCTCCTCTCCACAGAGCAGGCATGCATCCTGGAAAAGTACTATGAGCAACACATTGTACCAAAAGTTGTTATTTTTGTGTAGCAACCCAAAACCTCCCATAAAAAGGCATAAAAAGATAGATGTGTTGTTAGACACCTAGTTACTCAGCACCGTCTTATATTTTAGATGGTAAAAAGTGAAAGGATTAAAAAGACAACGTTTAAATCTGGCAGGGTCACCCACATTTTCTGAACTCAAGTCCTCGTGATAACCTCCTAACCTCCGCCCCACCTCCATCCGCTCACTACCAACCGAGCCTGTTGAATCTGGTTGAGCTGGGGAGAAACTGAGGGTAGGGCAGGAGTGTTTCCGGTCAGGGGGCGGCGTTTGTTTACCAGCCGCAGAAGCAGCATGGCAGGAAAGAAGTGTCATATTACAAACCGAGGCTCATTTAGTCAGTTAGCTAGTCAGCTGACCAGGGCCTCTCCTCCCCTCACCACGAAGTGGCCCTCAGGCCGCTTCACTCAGTGAAACCAATAGTTTTCTTTTATTACTCAGCAAAGGACAAAAACAACTAGCCTGGGGAGGGCCAGGCAACTAAAGGTCACGCTTGCTGGATCTGCTTCAAATGGAACATTCACTGATTCATTAACTATAACGAGACCACTCAAGCAAACCTGTAAGTCATTTCAATAACACAGGCAGCTTTGAACAGCCGGCGACGTCAACAGTTTTAACAACAGTTGAATATTTTTGTAGTTTCTGCAGAAAAATGACTCAGACTCAACGTCACCGGAGAGAAACACGCACTTTTTAAGTCATTTTCAGCAAATTAAAACAGAATATTTACATGGAAAAAACAATGATGTGAAACTGAACAAACCCACAAACTCTGCAGCTCCACCTCAGCGCTATGGAGCGTTTTAGTGTCTTTTGCCTCATTGTTTTGGTTTTACGGTCCGCAAAACAAATCTTTACTGTTCTGGTTCACTCTCATTGCTTCCAAGACAGCTGTTTTAAGTGAAATATATCCAATAAACCCAGAAAAGTTAGGAAGAAAAGTGTGTAACTAGCTGGTGAACACAGTGGAGCATTTAGCGGATTAAAAGATGTTTCTTTTAGGAGATGGTGGAGACCAAAACAGAGCTAAAAGGAGAGTGGATATTGGATTTGCATTCACCTGGTGGCCACAAATATGATACCAAATCAGTGAAATGCTGCTTCGTGCCTGCTGGATGTGTAGACAAGCAGCTGTCACCATAATAACTTATGAGGTGATGATGTTTAATCAGTTATTCATTTTCGTCGATAAAATGTCAAAAATTGTGAAAAATGGTCACTACAGTTCTCCACAGCCAAAGGTGACATGTGATTATTTGTGTATGATAATTGCTTAATTTCTTAATCAGTTCATCTCTATACATGTCACAATTCTTCAGTGAATATTTAAGGCACAGTTCAGACGGGCGCAGCAACAAATTGTTTTTTAGCTGCCAAAAGAAAGTCAATCAATATTAGTGATGTGTATATTCTGGATCTCTCAGTTTGTGTTATTGCGTGAGTTGAATGTTTAACATGTCAGTTGCCGTGGCTCAAGGCAACAACGCCTGTGTTCTACAATTTTGGCAATGAAGTCTGGTGGCTGTAGACAGCGATATTTAGCTTCCTATTGGAAAGATCTAAAGGTAAAGCAGTGAAAATATATTAAATATAACGGCTAAAATATGTTCTGTTGCTGCCCCCATCCACAGAAGTGCATAACTTAGCTTCAAACTAGGCGGCGTTGACCACCATCTACTGTTGGTAATACACCGACTATGAGTAAGTACCTCATAAAACCCCACTTCAAATAACATGAACTAATCCTTTAATACATGCACTCCACCACGAGATAAAGTAACCAAAGCTTAAGAAAATATGAACCTATTACACACAACTGTACATTGTTTGCAATGCTGAGAATGTGAGACATCACATCTTTACACCCATATAAAATATACTTGTGGTTTTCTTTAGGGCATTAAGGTAATAAAAGCTGTTGAAAACCTGTTCCACCCAGTGGAGTATGAATGGGCACCAATTCAACTCTGGCTTGCTGGTGCACGATATTCTGAAAACATCATGTTGTCTTTCCTGAGAATTGGCCAGAATCGCTCGCAGAGCGGCTGGATTCAATTAGAAATGTTTGTGTCCTTTGTCAAACAATGCCATATGGCTGGAGACAGTGTGAGCACTTTGTGGGGCTTGCTGTGCTGTGAACAATAGCTCGACCACTGAGACAGACATTGTACCACCAAGGAGAAGCATGCAAGGACTGAGACCAAGGAGACCAGCATGCAATTTCTGACAAAAAGAGTAATTCATATTGTGGGAGAGAGGCATGCAAAGCAGATAAAATATGATTCATTTTCCCATTTTTTGCTGGCATCAAATGACAAACTAAAATCCCCACTGGGCCGTTCATTATCAGCTCAACCAATAGTACCTGGTTTTGCCTTTTTCTGCAGGAGGAGCTGAGGAAGACCTGGAGGGAACTCTGGGCTTAAGGATGGTCATGGGAGAGTAGTCAGGCACAGGGATGGAATAAACTCTCTGGACCACCACCTCCACGTCCTGCCCCACACAGCCAGCCTGGCCCAGCCCCTCAATAGCTTCCAGGAGAGAAAGGCAGCGTCTTGTCAAAACTCCTGAACCTCCAAAGCTGCAGAGAGCTTCAGAGACAGTCGTCTGAAGGGGAGAGGGAGGAAAATAACAGTACTTAACGTAAATGATGTTACTTTAGAACAATTAGTCAGCAGAAAATGACCCTGAAGGTACTTTGAAATCCATAATTCTGAGTAATTTTTAAGCCAAAATGCTGGTTTCAGTTTCTCAAGAGGGACTGCAGAGTTTCTTATTCAGTTTAGTTTAATTTAAGATGATCAAGACTGGATTTCAAACTCGGACTTGGAAATTAGTGATTTTTTTGCCTATTTTCTGACATGAAATAGATGATTACTCCAGTGGTTCTAAATCTGGCCAAATTGCTGTGGAGAATAAAATAAAACATAACGTGTAAAAATATAAACTCCATTATTGTTCTTTTAGGCCTGAAGAAGACTGAATGTAAAAGTGCTCTTATTTTAATAAATCTAAAAACACGAAACCCAACCTGATTATTCTAGGTGGTTGTGAATCTAAAAGGTCGAGGGCCTTTGGATTAATCTACTTATAGAGATAATAGTCAGCGTTAATAATGCAAAAATAATCGTTTATACAGTTCTATTCTTTCTTAAGACCACAGACAAACAATCAAGCCGTATTTCTACTTGGATAGATTAGTTATGTTTCTATAGAATGTAAACATCATAATCAGGCTGTAATTAATGATTCTTTCATCATGTAATCTACTGATTATTTTCATTTCTCAAATCTGCAAATTACTTATTTTGCCTGACCAGCGGCCCTAAAACCAAAGGAGAGAAAAGAGAGAAAAGCAGCTGGAAGCAGGTTAGCTTTTCTTGGCACCATTGTTAGACAAAATAGTTGTCTATAATTTTCTGTTGATAAGCTAATCAATTAATGGATTCAGCTCTGCAGCGTAGCGTAACATGAGTTTATACTACGTGTCTATGCACATGCGTACATCACTTAGTTTTTGGCATGGCACAGTAATTTGCATATAGTGTGTAGTCCACACAGATCACAACATGACATGAGGCAGTGTGTCCTGCATCAGAGATCTGCAGTAAAAAGGAGGGCGTGAGCGATGGTGCTGTATTTTTCAGATGTTATTCAATCACTGCCAGCAGTATGTGGTTCACTTCATTTCTATTTGCTCAAAGCAAACAGAGATTCAGAGGAAATCAAACTTACATGTCAAGACAACCACTTATAATTTCCCAGCAGTGGAGATTGAATCCACCTGTTTCTGATTGATGTGGGTCAAATTCTCCACCAAGATTGTTTATTAGTGTTTGAACAAAAATATTTTGAACTGAAGCTGATGTTCGCGCATTTGCACCTGTGGTTTAATGAATTTAAAAAGGACTAAGTTCATATGACAGATCTGAATATTAAACAACGATGAGCTTCCTGATGTGTCATAATGCAGATTTTTTTTTTTTTTTTTACACATAAATAACTAAACCTAAAGTAGAACAGCAACCTTATGGCCTGTAGCCAAACTGCCCTGCACACAACATACTGTAGCCGTCACCACCAGCTGTGTTTATATGCTGCTTTACTGGACTGATGACATTTTTCTGTGTCTGAGTGTGCACTGAAACAAAGGTTACTTTAAGGCCCTATACGAGCTATAATGTGCAGCACTAACCATACTACATTGTACATAAAATGTAATGCTATTGATTCTGATGATACCGAAGCATACAGACCTGTCTGGCACTGTTCTCCTCTGTGGTCCTGCACACCTCCAGCAGTCCAAATGTTTTGCACAGAGAATATGGACTGCACCTCTGTGCTGAGAGCAGGCCTCTAGGAATGAACATGTTGGCTGCTTTTGAAGCAGAGTAGACTTTCTGGCTGAAGTGCGTGTTCAGAATAATATCACAGCTGAAACCCTCTATGGACAGACTTTGCCTGCAGAGAGATGGAGTTCATTGCTTTTAGATTTCTGTGCTATTGTTGCATTCAACATCTTGACTGTGCTATTTCTTACTGCATGATGCAAAATTTGATTTTAGGACCTTGAGTTCATCATGAAATTAAACATATTTTAGGTGTTGGGCAATGATAAACAGTTTGTTTTGTGATTGTGTTGATAACAGATGCCAGACCTCAGAGTTCACATTACATTACGTGGAATGGATTATTGCACAAACGTAGGGGGGCGAGAGCTCGAGACTGCTTGAATGTCAGACTCAGATAAGATACCAACCACCTCCACAGGTCTGTTCACTAGGTACCACCCAGCACAGAGTACAAGTTCAAATATGTTAAACTTTTCACATATATACACGACGGATGCATTTGGTAAAAGATACATTTTCCATGTAAATGAGGTTCTTAAAAGGCTACACCTCGCAGCGCTGCACAGCTTGATTAAGACACTTTCCAAATGTGACATCATCTGTGGAAAAATACTTCACCGCCCGTCTCAATCAAACACGCTGAGAGCTCGCTCTGTGCAAAAAAAAGAAAAAAGAAAAAGAAAAAGCACCAAATCAAATGCAAAAGGCTGCATATGTGTGACCTGAAGTGCTCCTGCTGTGTTGGTGTTTTAATCTTAACCGTTACCAGCTCAGATTTCATGATTATCTGAGATGTTGAACATCTCCGTAAACTCTCAAGGAAAACGTTTGTTGTGATGCACTTCAGCCCATTAAGATAAACAACACACACACACACACACACACACACACACACACACACACACACACATATATATACACACACCTGAGTGGTACGGAGCCTGAGAATAAAAGCACTTGAATAAAGGCCAGATAATTATATGGCAAGTTGTTTGTGGTAAGTGTGAGTTACGACCTAATTTTTTCCATGTGAGATGGATAATAGGGTGGTGATGGCTTATCACTGACTCAGAGCCAAAAACACTCTGTGACTGGAACTGCCATGCATGTCACAGCTCGTCTCAGATCTGTGTTGATAGTAACACCAGAAGGAATCAAACACAAATTTGTTTGAAATGTGCAGTGAAAACAGGAGGGAATAAATTACTCAGAAATCGCATTATTATATACACCAGAAAGTCTTTATGTGATGATATAGTCATTTTGGCGGCTGTGGTTTGTTGTTTTATCAAACTGCATTGCATTATGCCGGCTGGCGCTTCAAATATTTAGTCTAAAGTCGTTGATATAAATGGGTTAGTGTAAACAATGTGTCCTTTGACAAATCAAACAAGAGCACTATTAATCATAATTAACTATATATATTTACTTAGATAATTATTCAAATTTCTACCACACAAATTATAAAGAATGTGGACACAATTATACAAACATTTGCCCAAAGTACTGCCTCTTAGCAGAGTTTAGTCGATACCTGAGACTGCCGAAATAAACAGATAATTATAATGTCATCTTTTCCGCAGAAGTACTCATCATTGTCCCTGTCATTTTACTGTACGTACAGTTCCTGGTACTGTATAATTTATCATGCAGTTGCAGACACCTGGATGACTCATTTATTAGTCAATCAGCTGCATATTAATCCAGTGGCATCGTGACTTGATCATAATTTCAGTCATTCATCAAAGAGACATACTGTACCACACATTGGCAGGTTATGAATTGAGAAGCTCTAAAATATTCTTGCCTTTCTATAAATAATATAAACTGCTAATCAGACAAAATATGCATCATAATTTGAAACATTTTATAAAACAAACAGTTGAAAATGAATCATTTTGAAACTCTGCCACCTTATTTTGCAAAGGAAACCTTTCATGCTGGAAAATAACATAATTTAACTTTAAGTGCTGTACCGAAGTACATTTATGAGGTATTTTTATTTTATGCTACTTGATACTTCAACATGTCTGAAGGAAATATTGTACTTTTTTTTCCTGATTAACTTAAATTCAGGAATTTATTAATGAACTAATGGTCAATAAAACATTCTAATCTTTTTATTTGCAACTTATTTTTCTTTGCACCAGAGCAATTTCCTTGTACACGTGTACTTTATGAATAAAGTCTGACTCTGACATGGAATCTCCAGTAATCTGCATGAGTACTTATAGTTTTAATATTTAAGAACGATGTTTGCTCATACTTTGACTTAACACGGAACATTTAATGTTTTTACTTTTACTTGAAAAGCTGTGTTTTCACAGTGTAGTAATGCTACTTCCTCACTTACTTATAGAAGTGGTAGTAGTATATATAATATATGTTCTACTTTTATTATATATTATATATAGTAGTAGTAGTAGTAGTAGTATATTATATATAGTAGTATATATAATATATGTTCTACTTTTTCCACCCGTGTTCCCTCATAGTGATGCTTATCAGACCACCTGATGAGAGCTGAGTAATCAGTGAACCGCACACTGTAATGCTACGGGAGCAGAACGTACTGTTCATTAGAACAGGTACAACAACCACACAGGAAGTGTGACCCATTGTGAACAGGTGAGTGGGCAGCTGTCATCATCAGACAGGTAGCCGGGTTAAGGAGTGGCTCGGGCTGCTGGCGTCACAGCTCGGTAGTGAATAATACCTGCAGGTATTTCCGCTCGGGCTTCTGCCCACTCACAACAAGGCGTGGGAGGTGGGAGGAGCCAACCTACTCACTGCAGGAATCATGGGGGAGTGCGAGTGTCACACCGGAAACTGATAAGTGCTTTGAATTCCGTGTTTTTCCACTACGGCCTGTCACATAAGCTGTATAAGTCGGATAAATGAATAGCCTCTTTAGAAAATATTAAGCTTGTCGTCAGCTTTTCTCGGTTTTGTGATGATTTAGGGGCTTCTTTATTGAGTTGAAACACTAAGGGATTTTAAATATTCACCAAACGCTGTAACTTCTGAAAGTAATTTACACAAACAAAATGATTTAAGGATGGAAAGTAATTCTTTGAAAGAGTAAATGGGTGTGTTTGGTGGGGGCTTTAGTCTATCTTGTGATTTCAGGAATAGAATACAACAGGGAAGGAGAGGTGCTAAAGCCAGAGATACTCTCAAACCGCCATGTGTTTTCAATCTCAGCCCTTTGGCTCCCTCCACTCTCTGCTCCCAAAAGCTCCAGAAAATAATCCTACTGTGTTTTTCCCCGGCTTGCTGGAAATGACCTAACTACTGCCAGGAAGAGGAATGTGAAGCATTCCCTGGAGCTGTTCGTGACGTCACAGCGCCGAGGAGGCCCCTGCGCTTCCGCCAGCTTGGATATTCCAGAGCACACTCAACCCCAAACTCCCAACAGCTGGAGTCAACTGCTGCCTCCCTCCAACTCCAAAACAATCCAAAAAAAAAAGAAGAAAAAAAGAAAAAAGGAGAAGAAAAAACACACGCCCCCACCTCCCACCTCCTCCTATCCTCTCTGCCCTGTAAGTGAGGGAATGATCCTCACATCTGGATCTTTGCTGCTTACTATTGTGAGCTGGTAACTGCACATTTCTATACTAAAACCCACCAAATTATTGTATTTAATCGTGATTTAAAATAAACACATCATATTTTCTCACACGTTTTTCTGTGTTACATGCACATACTCGTGCGTAGTATTCTGTCTTACAGTTTGCCTCCTCAGCATTATTTTGTGAGATCTCGTTGTCCTGTAGGTAGGGAGTCAGTCTCGCATTGCGTAACTGTCTTTTGTGTAGTCTGATCGTCTGCCAAGTGACAACTTAGCTAAAAATTAACAAGAGGGAAATGCAAGAAAAACTTTCACCAATCATTTATATTTCACAGAAATGTGTCACACTACCCATGGTCAGTCAGTTTAGCAGTGGTGAAAGGTAACTAAGTGCATTTATTTATTCTTGCACAATGTCAGCTGGGATAGGCTGTAGTCCCCCGCGACCCTGATACGGATAAACGGTTACGGAGAAAGGTGGATGGATGTACTTGAAGGTCCAGTGTGTTAAATTTAGGGAGCTCTAATTACGAACATGACAGAGATTTATTATAATATTCATATCTCAAGTGTTTCATCACCTGCAAACAGAAAGACTACTGTTCTGTTCTTCGAAATCAACCTTTTGTATCTACTGCACGTCCTCGTCCAGAGACCACCACGTTTTACAGTAGCTCATATAGGACAAATTAAACACTGGCTCCAAATGGAGCTTCTTTACACTTACCCCGATACCTCACTGGGCACGTCTCTGTCACGTCACGGTGCGTCCTCCATGCGACTTTAAACCCCACTGGGAATGTATCAGAAGCATAACGATTTGCCCACCACTGGCTCACATTTTTTCTTATGCTTGTTTATGTGCTTCTACATGAGTAAATATGCTACATAGTTAATCTGTTTCCCTTTTGGCTGTTTTTACGACTGGTAGTTTGCTGTTTCTGTGTCTGACTTCCGGCCAGCTCTAAAACGGCTGTGTATAGCTCTGGTGGCTGTGGTGCACACAGAATGCGACGCATCCGTGCACGCTGGAATTTAAGGGTAAGTAGGAGAGAGTGAAATCAGCAAATACACCCTAGATGCCACTAAATCCCACGCACTGGTCCTTTAAGTCAAATTTTGAGGTACTTTACTTGCGCATCTCCATTTTATGCCAATTTATACTTGTGCTGCAATTCAGAAGCAAATTCTTTTTACTCGATCACTTTTATCTGACAGCTGCAGTCAGGGTTCCTTGTCATGTTTCAGATGTTTATACATTGTTAGATCCATCAAAGAGAAATTTACCCTCTAAACTTTTCAGATGGTTTCATTTAAATAATTGTTCAAATTATAAAGCATTTCACGAGAACAAAGACTGGAGAAAAAGTCATAAAAATAAAAACAGATTTTTATTGTGGAACTGTTTTTTCCTTCTTTCCTCGATCATTAATCATCTCAGATTGGGAACGACTGCAGTAAATAAAGAAGTCAATGCATCAGAATTAACCATCTAATGTTGCCATGTGTAATGAAATCAGTCAGAGGGGGTACTTTACTGCAGAACAAGTACTTTTACTTTGATACTTTATGTGAATTTGCCTGTACTTTTACTCAAGTAGGATTTCGAAATGCAGGACTTTTACTTTGAATTAAGTATACATATGAAAGAACTAGTACTTTTACTTAAGTTACGGACCCAAATACATCTTCCACTACTGTATTTTGGATATTTTTTTATGTTAAAACATGAAACTTTTGATTATTATATTATTATACATTTCTAGCTATATATTTTGACCAGTTCATTTATGGGACTTTTATCCAAAGACATTCAGCAACCTACATGTGTATAATATATTATACATTAAAACTTCTCAATTATTTTCTGTGTTTTAATGGAGTTAAAGTATTGTAAGTACACAATGGAGTTTAAATGGAGTGGGGACAAACTATCGTACAACTACTGCCCAGAAGAGTTAAATCAACCCCTGAGACAACTGTAATGTCATCTTTATTGTGTAAGTATTTACCACAGGTTTATTGTCCTTGATTGCATTCAACTGTACATACAGTTCCTGGCACTGTGCGCTTTAGCATGCCACTGCAGACACTTGGATGACTCAATTAACTGACAGTTAATCCACTGGCATTGTGACTTGGTCATAATGTCAGTCATTTATCAAGGTGATGTAACATATCAGACATTTGCTGACAAAAGAACACCAAGGTCAGAGTTTTCTGCAGTTAGTGAACGCAAGTCACTTTCAGACCTTGCTGCACCAAATATCCAAATCAAACGAATTGAATAAAGTGAAACGTGATTTTCATTTAAATATCGCCTCCAGACACATTTTACAGCATGTGAAAATACTCTGCTTTGAATAACAATGTGTGTCTGATATGGATTTACTTATTTTCCCTCACTGAAAAATCCAGAAACTAGAATATATGCAAACGCTACTCATTTTAAAGGCTTAAATGCTGGACTCCAGATGTCCTCTATGTCAGTGTAAAGTTCATTCTCAGTGTATATCTGCATCACACTTGTGTAAGTTACACACTGGACCATGATTGGTTTTCCAGGGTAGTTGTGATGTCACAAAAACATGCTTGTATGTTCACATGATGAGCACAGAGAAACTCTGCACGTGCATCGTTCTGCACAGTGGAAGGGGGACTTTAAGGGGCTGCAACCACTCACCATGGTGGATATATGTGGATGATATCTCCAAGCGCAGGGATGAGCTGGGATGCAGTCTCTCTGTTGAATAACACCAGCATACGAGCTCTCTTCTCAGAGACAGGGTTATTGTGTCGGTGGCCCTCTCCGGGGGGCTGGTGGTGCTCACAGTGCGCCAGTTGCATGCTGCACTCCTCCTGGACCTCCAGCACCTCCAGCACTAGTACGCCAGGCTTGTCCGCTGGAGAGCAGAGCAACAACAACACAGATGTTGAGTGTGTGTCCGTTTCAGTGCGCTTGCCTCTTGTGTGTCTGCGTACAGAGTGCACTCGCGCTCTCACGGACTCTTGCTCTCTGTGGGACTCATTACACGTTATGAGAGTAATTCACTTTTAGCATCAGAACAATTCGCACTGCATAACTGTAAAAGCTGTTACTGACTCAGGCTGAGTTGGATAAGAAACGCAGTGAATCCCAGTGGGTGAGTGTGCAAATGTTTGGAATATTACCACAGCACTGACTGTGCTTTTGGCCTGAACAATAAAGTCGACAGAGAGGAGCAAATCAAGACAATCCCTGAAGCTATAAATTAAACCGAGATAAGAGAGCAACCCGGCTGCGGGCAAATTCTTTGTGCAAAGCTGATTGCACCAAATTGTAAAAAAAAAAAAGTGCAGCATAAGAGCATGCAGTCAATCAGTGTCTGCACACCTTAATGATCCCTGAAAGAGGCTAGAGGGGGAATTTTAATTAAAATAAATAATATCAAAGGGATTGCAGCAGAGCTATTATGTTTAAACATGCATTTGTTCAAATGTGAAGTGCGTAACTTGTGCATGTACATCTTACATTACTAAATCATCAGAATAACTGCCGGCAGCTGGCAAAAACTCAGATAATACTCGAGTCCTCCTCTTGGCCTGTAATGATCTGATAAGTCGGACGTCAGAGCATTATGTCAGGAAATAAGTGATGGTCACGTGTGCATGTGTGAGCACACTTACTAAACAGCTACAACAAAGATAAACAGGTGTCCTACAGCAGCACGAGCGAGTCAAGTAACGGTGATGTTATTGTTAAGAATTTACCGGGCGACAAATAAAAACTTCTCCGGAAAAAGTACAATTGTACTCAATTACATGATTTTGAAAAATCCTGATCAGAACTGTCTGACTTTAACGGTTTGAAAGCGCTACTTAAAGAGAAACGAGCGTCTTCAGTGCAAAAAAAAAAAAACAAATATTGATTAGACACTAAAAATAGTGAACCTCCACGCTTTAACCCTGGATTTAACTCTTTACACGTCATACTAATCAAACCCTCAACTGACCACAAAGTTAGATTTAAGTGGGTGTTTTGTTTTTCCACAATCAACTGTCACCTTTAAGCCACTTGCTTGTGTCCTATAATAAGGAGAGACTTGACAACTAAAGAGCACAAGTGCTTTGGTACACCACGGAAAGGAAAAAAGAAAAAAAAAAAAAAAAAACACAGACCTAAGTAAGCAGTTTCCTGTCACCTACATATTGAGTTCACAGTTCAGAGAAGCAGTGTGTAACGTACAGCCGGCGCTCCCTCAGCGCGGCCTCTCCGTTCAATCACAAAAGAAAAAGAATCACGCTTGCTCAGAGACGTTCTTCATCCCACCCACAAATCAACGTTCATCATTAAACGTGAACAGTGATTCGCAGGTGTAACGGCGGATCGTACAGTAGGTTTGTGTGGATCACCTGTTGCTGTTGTCGAGGTGTCAGAGATGCACTGGTGCCTCCAGAAGCTAACAGCTGACCTCTGCCTGCGCTGGAGTCGATTCAGCCTCTCGGCGAGACCTCCGCTGTGCAGAAGTGAATAGAGGATGTCACTTGATAAAACTCACACGTGCGGCTGGAACAAAAAGTATGTGCAAAATTGTTTGTTTCAAAGAAGACAGATAGCCATCTGTCAGATTTGAATGGGGGGCTCGAAGGTGGCAATGACATTTAGCACCCACATCACGGCACCAGGTGTCCCTTTCATGATCAGTTCTGCCGTGGAAACATTACCGCCAAAGTTTGACTGTCATCTGGTAAAAAGTTCTATGTCTTTGTTTGCTCTTAATGTGAGGCAACACTCTGTAACACCTGATGTTTATAATAATGTGAGGTAGAGATCTACTAGACCAGTTTTGGGCATTCATCAGTGACACGTTAAATAATCATTTCTTTATTAAATTCTGTGTTTTACGCTGTAAAAAACAAAACTGAACATCTCCAGTGTGACTTTTGAAAACATTCAAACCTTTGAAATTTCCTTCTCTTCTTAGCAGAGTCTTCGGGAGTCTTGGACTGCCTGTCGAGAGGTTTCTGAGGCGTCTGCAGCATTGCCTGAGCAGATCTGACCCAGTCACTGACCGACCTTTTGCTGCCCTCACCAGTTTGGAGAGGAAAGCTCTCAGAGTCCAGTGTGCTTGAGGTCATCACGTGGCTATCATTCACATCGTCAGACCCAGAGCCAGAGATCTCTAGCCCTCTCTCCTGAGGATAAAATAATAATAATTGATACAAAATTTCAAAATAAGTCACATTTTAATGAAGTCAATGGAAACATTTTAAAGTGTTAAATCACAGATCAAATAACAGTACATATCAGGGGGAATATTTTAGATATTTAAAATGACCTGAGCTTTCTGTAAAGTAACCCTTGAGACTAAATAAGATCAATAAATTCAATAGTAAAGTGGGTGGATATGGGACACTGACACACTGTCAGGCTGATTAACTCAAAAGATATGGTAACAAAACAATCTTTTTTGCTGCATCACCACTCACTACACCTGAGGGAATCAGTTCTCATGGAAAAATCCACAAGTAACCTGAGTTCCTGTCATGTGCAGACAAGACCAGCATACCAGGATCTGTCAGCCAACGTGCTCTCTTATTTGAATCAACTTGACCCTGCTAGGCAGCATGCCAGCAGACGTCACACTCTAACCAGCTACAGAGAATAAGGAACACTATGTTCCTGGCCCGGGCTCAAAAATGTTTTCACCCGGCACTGAAAGCATTGTAAGTACACAGCTCTGCGCAGCCTCATCCACTCGCATGTTCTCCTGAATAAATAGTAGTAAAATAGATGTTTATAGCCCTGTTCTGTTGACACGGCCCTGATCTAGCGCGGCCCTGATGCGGTGGAAGGTCGTTGACCCTTCATCGCGCCTCATCTGGGAAGAGTCCATCCTCCTTGGCCTTGAAATGCAAAGTCGCCCCTCACAGCTCCGCCTGTCCACTTTCTGCGTTAGTACAATAACACAGAAATCTGGCAGACTTTCGCCAAGTGAGTCAGACGCACATTTATCAGGAGTAGTAAACTTGGACTGGGGTCTTCTGTTCTGTATCCTGTTAGATCCGGTTTGGGTTACAATTGGCAGTTTGTGAGCATGCTTTCCGGGCAGCACAAAAACTGAAACTGGGTTACATTTAGCTGCTCTGATGAAATCAAAATTTACTTAGAATAAATGCTTTTACCATTACTAAACAGGCACTGAGTGACGAGCAATGAAACTGAAAATTCCAACATTTCAATACAATCATATTTAAAACATTTAAGAGAGCCTTAAAAGTGTGTTTTTCTCTAGGCCTCTGACCACAAGCCTCCTGCTCTGTTAGGTGATCTTAAATCTTGTTTGACCCCAGAGAGCTGATAGCAGCAAATTAAACTGTGACAAGAGGAAGTAGCTGGGTCTGCGGCAGTGATGTTAATCTGTCAGGCTTCCTCTCTGCACATAGCCTGCACACTCACAGCTTCTTCATAAGACAGCAGTTACTTAAATTCAACTTGTTTCTTACAGTGTAAGAGATTTTAATTAGCAGGCACAGTATTGTACCGTACTGTGCTGATTCGGATGATAACTGGCTTCCTCCTATGCCATGCTGCTCAAGGACATTTTCATAAAACCGCTATCTACATGTGTGAATCATCTCAGTAATTTGGCCACGTCTAGCTCGTCGATGACACGCCGTAGTCTGCGCTGCAGCGACAAAACGCCGTGTGTGGTCTTGAACCTGTGCAAAACACCTTCACCACTCCTTATACATTCTCTCCATGCCAGCCCTGCCTTTGACAAACACTGCTCCTGAATGACTTCTGAGAAGGAACAGTCAATCCAAGCCTCCGTGGAAAAAGACAAATACATTCAGTGAATGAAACGGCGAGAGAAGCATGTGAAGTGTGCGCATCAGATCGCATATTGTAGATATTTTAGTTAACGACTGATCTGGTGATTATTTTCTAGATCGATCAGGTTTGCAAATTTCTCCGAGCTCGAGCAGACGTCTTGGAAACATTCAGTTTGAAGAAATGTCACACAAAAACACTGTAAAACCTCACAGCTGGAATAACCAAATATTCAATATTTCTGCATGAAAAATGACCTAATTGCACATACTAGCCAATTATATTTTTGTTGGTTGATTAATAAACGTTGTTGCAGCTCCACAAAGTTTTTATTTCCGCATATAACACAAATGAAAATGATTTAATTCTTTATACATCTGTGTTTCAGAGGATCAAAGCAACTATTGTCTTCATTAAAGCAGAAACGTTTCCTCTTCATGCATCACAAACTGTTTTATTATCAGCTTTGGATCAGTGAATAAGTGGCACAGTCGGCGTCAGAGTTTTATTGCTACCTCAGCTTGTGAACTTTGACAGTTTGGAACATAACCTGAATCTAGAAAGTGCAAAGAGCAAAGCTGGTTTGAGCCTGTAAAGGCCTTTTCAGGACATGCTGACTGCAATACTCCACCTGGTGGTGTGGCAGCTAAACGTGCAATCAAAACACATTTAATAAAAACAACTGAAGACTTAAAATATCAAAGTTATGACTCTGCACCAGTCTCAAACTTATGCACTCGTGCTTTGAAAGCCAAAACTTATCAGGTTTAACACACAGTGAACAGAAAATATTCTGCAGTCTCACTGGACTCGAGGAAAAGTACTGACACTCATGCCGCTACTTCTAGGAAAACTGCACACACTGGCAGTCAGCTGAACACTTTTAATTAAAAACATACACTCAAGGCAAAAAGCTGTGTACAGTTTAAGAGGTTGTGTGGCCCCATCTAGTGTTCATTAAAGCACACAACACCCTTGAGGAACTATTGGTGTTAAACTGCCAGCAGACTATCAGTTCATTATTATGAACTGGTCTTCAATAAACACAAAAGTTCATGTTTCCCCACTGCGCATCAAGCTCCACTGGGCTACCTGTAGCAGCCTGCATTAAATTCAAAATCACGAATGCTTGCCTACAAAGTAGTCTCCGGTCCTGCATCCACCTACTTGAATGCTATGTTATCTTCTGAAGCCTGGCTCTGCCACCTGTACACTCAGGGCAATCCAATCTTTTCTCATCTGTTGTTCCCCGTTAGTGGAACGCTCTTCTCACCTTCTGTCCTAGCACCAACAACAACTGGACATTATAAATCTATGTGAGGAGTACTTGCACTGTGCACTGGCATGTTTGTGTCACTATGTACCTTGATTTTTTCCCAGTTTATACGTCACTTTGGATAAAAGCATCATCTAAATGACTAAATGCAGCGTCTAAGATGTAATCATGTGGTTGTCTGGAATCAACAGAAAGCATGAGAATAAGTATGGTTCACTCACATTTGTAAGCTGCAGAGGTAAGTCTTGTTTTCCATCTAAGGACTCTGACTCACAGTCAGAGATTTGTTGCCCACTGTTGTTTTCAAAACCTTCCTCAGATCCGTCCAGATCACTGTCTGTGTCGATGACAGGAAGTTCTTCTACAGACAGAAACAAAAAATAGTTAAATAATTGATGAAAACACAAATAGAGTCTTCATTTGAGAGCCACTTGCTAACTTTTTCTGAAGCAGTGTGTGGACACTGGATTGCTCACAAGTAGGGAAACTCAGGAAAAAGATAGTAAGTGGACGCTGATTTAAAGAAATACTTCAACGTGTTGGAAAATACATTCATTCACATTATTGCCACATGTTAGATGAGAAGATTGACACCATTTTTATGTCTGTACGGTAAATGTGACGCTCTAGCTTGCAGCTGGTTAGCTTAGCTTAGCACAAAGACTGGAAACAGTGGGGACACGGCTAGGCTAGCTCTGTCCACAGGTCACAAGATAAGCCAACTGATTTCTAAAACTCACAAACTAAAGTATTATATGTTGTGTGTAAAATCTTAAGTAACTTGTGTAGTCTGACACTTAAAAACAAAGGCCAGCTTTTTCTGCACATTAAATGTCGCAGCCTCGACTCAGCAAGTCACAACACTCATTCACCTTTATCAGTGCTGAGCATGCGCAGTGCTGTGGTGTAAGACTGAATGGGAGCTGTGGGTCTCCCTGGTCTCTGAGGACGCTGTTGTTGCTGCTGTTGAGCAACAGCTCTGGATGCATGCCGCTGCCGTGTCTCATCATCAGACGGTTCGCTGTCACTGGAGCTCCACGCAATGTTCACCGGGTCTTCATTACTGTGACCGGCACCCTCTGTGAAAACATAAGAGCACATGAGAGGATAATATATCATACAATAATGAAGAAAAGATAAGACACTTGTTGAAGAATCATGCATCTTCGAATACAGTGTTGAATAAGTTATTTAATCCATGAGAAGTGTTTCATTTTATACTGGTGCAATATAACGTGGTGCTAAAAGAAGATAGTCAAAAGTCTACTGTCAGCTGGCAGGGAGGCCATTATAAGACAAAGACGGTGGTTAGATATCAGACTGGAATTATTCAGGATGAAAAAAATGACTTATTCTCAACCAACCTGAGCACTCAGACAATTTATATTCATGTGTCCACACCCCTACTCTGTCCATCCGCTGTCTGAATTAAGAATATAAGAAATTAGGGGTGAGTATTGTCTGAGGTTAAACAAATTCCCCTTTCTTATGAGATTTATTTTCTACAAAACCTTTTTTTTTGAGCAAAGGAGATGTGACTCAAATATTAAATGTGGTTTGAACACAAGCAGTCGTGCTTTTCCTTCATTAAGGAGTATAAAACTGGCAAAGCTTTCACCATTTTTTTATCATGTGTGGTACAGTGTGGACAGATTTTGGTTGAGACCAAACAAATATCGATGTTTCAGACGCAACCGTTCAGACCAAACTAACAAATAATTTCATTAAGAGTGTAAGCAAGCTGCAAATATTCAACTTATATCCTGAAGATGTGAATGTGTTTGTTCATCCGTATGTGTCAAGGGTGTATACTGTGTCAATTGTAATGCATGTTGGGATAGACTGTAGTCATCAGTGTAAAAAAAAAAAATGGATGGATGCATATTTAGATGAGACACATTATGGACATGTATACACTGCAAAGAAGCTTTACTTGTGACTAAGTACATTTACTAAAGTGTTGGACAGGTTGACAACCATCTAACAATATGATCACAGTGATGATAAAATATTAATATAATGCACAGCCCTAATTAGAATAAAGCGATTATTACCCAAAGCAGACAGTGCCAGGTTTCTTATGGCAGACAGCTTCCTTCCTGATGACTTGATGTTCTGCAACAAAGACGAGTACTGACAATGTTAGAGCAGCAGGAGAATGATACATGAGACTTCAGGTGATGTGAGTGTCATGTCATGTCATGCCTTTATCCCGGGACTGTCCACAAAACTGTCTCCACACCTCTCCCAGCTCTTGGCAGAGGACACGGATGAAAGTGATGGTGGCTCTCTCTTCACTTTCTGAAACTTATTTTCGACATCATCCGGGAAGAAAACACACTTTATGTCCTTGTAGTGTCTCCTCCGCTACAAAAATGAACAAACAGCCAACGTCAACACGTTTACCATCACTGGACTGATATGATATTTGTGACTATTTATGTGTCTGCTGTCATAATAAAGTAAACCTAACTCATGCGTGGCTGACAGGTAAACTCCACTGAGGGGTGGGCGGGCATTGCTAATGCTAACTAGCCTGTAGCTTATGAAGTAAACTCGCTAGCAAGTTAGCTAGTCAGCTAGCTGGCTCGGTAGCAGGTCTCTTACCTTTCTGGAAGACATGGCGACAAAATAAAGTGATTTTATGTCACTGCTGTAGTCTGTGTGCGTGTTCACAAACACGTTATCTAGTCAAATCATTTTTAAATCAACTCATAGTTGTGTAACTGCGGTTTGCCGGCGGTTACTGCCTCTCTAGTCTGCAGACGAGGCTAACTAACGTTGCTAACTAACTGTTGCTCAATCAAAAGGGGTGTGTTTGATTATGGAACAGCGTGGGCCGGAGGCAGCAGCACACAGTGTGTGAACAGCATGTTCAAAACGTTGCCTGTCTGCAATGATGGAAAGTAACTAATTACATTTTAATAATTAATTAATTTAAATATGATCACATTTAATCCGTTACATGTATTGTTATTGTTTGAATTTCTCCATTTTCTGCTTATTTATATCTTTTATAATGTACATGATATTATTATTTATATTATTATTATTATTTACACTTTTATTTTATTTATTGATTTATTTAAATTATTATTATTTATTATTTATTTAAGTTTTTGTAAGGACACAGAACTGAGGCATGTGCAGGTCATTGACCACAAGAGGTCCAGATAGAAAAAAATAAATGTACACAATGCAATCTTAGTCAGTGCAAATGGTGTATTAATGTCCATATCCAAGATCAATAGTCGCTGCACAGAGGGGAGTCATTATAAAGTGTAATGGTGGTGGGCAGGAGTGACTTCCTTCTTGCAGTGGAGCTGCAAGAGTCTCCGACTGAATCTGCTCTGTTGTTTCATCAGGAGGTCGTGTAGAAGATGTGAGCTATTGTCCATCATGCTGAGAAGTTTACGGAGCATCCTCCTCTCTACAACCAGCTCCTTCAGCAACAGACTGCTACACCCACCATGTAAGAAGGAGTGCTACCTGGAGGTCCTTCATTCTAACACCGGCATGACTTTTTTTTCTATATATTTCTTATTAATGAGTAATTTCTTACCAACCTTGTGTTTACAAGCTGCGGTGGCAAGTGAATTTATCTTAAGATAGTATTTTCACAGCAGTATTAGTTTTACCTTAAAAAGTATGTCTTCCAACACAGTGTTTCTTCAAAGGACTCTTTTAATTTTCTGAAAACAGAAGAATGATGTGCTTCACCAAAAATCTCTATTTTAGTCTCATCTGTGGACAGGAAATCCTCCCAGGAGGATTTTTGGCTTCTTCGGGGAAGTTTTGGCAACTCCTATCTGGCTTTTTATGTTTCTATGTCAGCAGCTTGGTCCTCCTGGGTCTCCTGCTATAACATCCCTCTTCATTCATATTTCAATGAATAGTCACAATATGAATGGTTGTGCTCTGTTTGGAAGATGATCGAGGTCTGTTATCCATTATTCAAACAATTCATCATTGCAATCTTTCGTCCACACCCACAGAGATTAGCAACAGTGTAAACTTCTTCACAATGTTGTGCACATTGGACACAGGATCATGAAGATTTCTTCAAGAAAATTTTGGTTCTCAAATCCTCAGGACAACTCTTTGCTCTGCTTTCTTTCGTCAGTGTTCAGTGTGGTAAACAGAGACACAGCACACAAAGGTTGAGTCAACTTTTCTGCATTTTAACTGGTTCTAAGTGTGTTTTCCACATTGCCAGCACCTGTGAATTACTACAGGAGCATTCTCTGTATGAAAAGTGTTAAATATTCATCTTTTGAAATACCATCACAACCCTACCCTAAATTATTGATAAGTTACTGCAGATGAACGTAAATTAGTTCTTATAACTACGACTAAAGCTAGTTGCTCTTGTTGGGGGTGACATGACAACACTCCCGTGGACTCAAAACGTAATTTTATTACAGCAAAAAATCCATCCGAATCTCAACATCTTTCAAATAGCAGGTTAAACATACAAAAAGCTCACTTAACATACTTGTTTTTTATTAAATATGTAAAAAGCAGGTCAAGTTATTCACAAATAAAATGCAAACATGCAACACGTTTTTTGGGGAATGCATAATGAGTGGGACATGAAAAAAAACATTTACCATTCATTAATTATTGACAGTACATGTTTACATTCCTTTTTCATTTACACAATAATAATAATAATAATATATGACTAAAGCATTATGGTGCACTGCCCAGTTCATTATTAGTAAATGCAATATTAAGAAAGGGTATACAATGTACTTACTGGAATATAGGATGGCAAATTACTCAGTGAACCGACTTATCTCCCTAAGACCTGTGGCTTAAAAAAAAAACAACAACTCTGAAATCTGAACAGACCACAAGCTCCAGCTGAGGTTTAAAAACTTAAAATGCTGCATCATAATAAGACTAGTCCACAATAATGTTTCTTCCTTCCCTATTTTTATGTTATGGCATACCAAGTAAACTATATCACCAAAAACCACCTTGTATGGTGCGAATAAACACGTCGTTGAGCACACTGATTATCTGAAATCTTGTAATTTGTGATGGCAAACAGTCATAAATTGGCATTATACTATTTATTCACAATTCATTGAATGTGTTGTCCTCCTTCATGAGGATGCAATGCACTATTTCTAAGGCTTAATAATAACAATAATAAATATGGTGAGGGTCTATGGACAGATTGTCCAGTACAGAGTCAAATGTCAGTGCAACATATGGAAGGAGGTTAAATAAGAGCTACTACGAGCCCTTTCAGGGCTTTGCTTATTGCATTCTTGTGATTAATATTGTTGATATGCAAAATAAAAACAAAATAAAAATAAAATAAAATAAGGACAGAAGCTGGGAAGTTAACACTTGCACTGACAGATAACAGTTACCTGTCTAAACTTCAGCATTTCATCACATCTACTGTAGGCTTTGAATCGACTTTCACCACCCGCGCACAGTCCTCGGAAAACTCCTGTGATGGTCTGAGCTTGTCTGTCACAGCAGTTCACCAAAAGTCACAAAAAACATCGAACAGTGAGCAGAGGGATACAAAAAAAAATAAAAACTGTGATGGTGCTTCTATTCAGGAGGTTTGCTTCATGTGCTCAGTCTTTGAGGACAAAAAAAAAAAAATGAAACCATGAGGAAAAATTAAAATCCTTTAACAGTTCTCACATATTAAAAAGAAGGGTGTAACTGCGGTGAGGGATGATGGCAGTCAGTATTCATCCTGCTCCTCCTGCTGATCATCTGGTACCTCCTCATGGGCTTGCTGGTCCACCTCCTGTCCGTCACCCTCAGCCAGCTCCGCTCCCTCCTAAAAAAAAAAAGGAGGCATAAACGGCTTAATACTACTGAAGTCTGCTCGGAGACAAACACATGATTACACACAAAGACTGAATTCTTATCTGTTTTAACCGCACAATAACTTCCACATGACTTTACTACCGGGGAGAAACAGCATCTACTTGTATTTGTTGGTGTGCACTGCTGGAAAAATGTATCTAAGTCACGATAAAAACTGTCCCGATCGGGGGGGGGAGTCACAGCCTGACCTGTTCGTCTGAGGCGTAAAGGACCTCCATTAGCCGATCAACAAACGGGGCATTTTCTTCACCGTGTTCCTGGCACAGCAGCTCCACCTCTCGCAGCTTGCTGAAGTAGTAGTCCCGCTCCTTCTCCACTCCTTCCAGTGCCGACTTTAATGTGTTCACCTGCAAAATTAAACACACAAAACAACGTGGATGTTAGTTCCAGGCCGCTGATTAACTCACACAAATTCAGAGTAAGCTGCTTAATTGATTTATTCTATAGGCTAAAAATCAATAAATCTTTATCTAATCATTGTTACTGATACATCACAAATGTTAGGACATGTTAGATCCCATTATACGTTCAATACTTTGGGGGGGTTTGCTGGCGTCTGGTTACGCTACATGAGCAAGTTCCAGCTCATTTTTAATCTTAGTTTTGTCCTTGGCTCGGATCTCAAGTGTACCCAACCAACAATGTGTACAGCCAGAATGACTGACTGTATTTGAATAACATGTGGGATTGCACAATAAAACAACTACATGATGCACAGATGGTTTTTATTTCACTGTGCAGCAGTTTCACTTTTTAAAACAGCCTATGAAAAGTCTATGAAAAGTATTCACCTGCACCTGGACTTCTACTTATTTATATATTTTTATTTTGCAGGTCTTGCTGTGTTTTTTTTTATGGTGGATGCACTTCTGTTGCCATGGCGCTCTGAACACTTCTGTGGTTTTAGTATTTTTAGTACTTTTTTCGTGTTTTTTGTACTCCAATCTCCATCCATGTGGATGCAAACATGGGCTTGGACCTATGGAAATTAGTGATTCGCCTTTTTTATGTAATACAGACTCTTATACACTCTCTTGTTTACACTTGAGAACAGCTGTTAGACCGGTGATCCATGCTGAGGCGAGGAGAAGAAGACAGAACTGGATCTAAGCGCCTAGAGCGGAAGAGACAGTAGGAACTATGAGCCTGTTATCGTGGAGAACGTAAGATCTCTCCCCAACGGCGCTCACCAGGCTACAGAGGAAGTATAAAAAGTGTAGCATCGCAGAGATGCTGCTGAATGAAATCACTTCAGACTCGCTGATAACTTTGTCTTTCAACTTGTGAGAGTGGATAGGAGAGCAAAGGAGAGGTGACAGCTGACAGGGAGAGAGGGGGGGGGACGACACACAACAAAAGAAAACCCTGTACACCGCAGGAGGGAGTCAGAACCAGGTCGCTGCAGTAAGCTCTCAGCATTTAGACTAGGTGAGCCACCATTTAGTTATATATGAGTAATTTTCTGATCCACCTTGTATATTGTGAGCTGCTGTAACAAGTGAATTTCCCCAGTATGGGACCAATAAAGTTATATGTCATATCATAAGTAAGATTTCAGCACTCATCAGAAGAAAGTAAAAGTAAAAAAGCCACAGTAAAAGCAAACCTACAACCACTGCAGTACACAAAGCACAATAAACAAAACTAATATTATTTACCCCTTTAGGTAAATATTTAGAAGTACTCCTGCCAGCAGTTATATATCTCTACGTGGACTGATCTGTATCGGACTTAATTCTACATTTCTCTTTCCCACCATTCTTCTTCCTTAAACCTGTTCGAGCTCTGTCATCTCACAAAGAAACCACGAGTGACTGCCTGGACTCTCTTCAGGAGACAAAGATGATGCCAATGCACCATTTCTGACAGGCACGTGATATATTTACACTCCATTTCCTCCACCGTTTAAATTTCACAAGCAGAACAGCAGTCACAGAAAAACACCAAACAGTAAAACAGTTAGTTAAAGCTTGTTAGTTGTTGTCTTGCTCTGCACCAGCTGTGCTGCTGCTTCTAATGTGGATACACAGTCTACTGAGTGAAATCGAGATCATTGATCCTGCCAACAAAGCAAACTGTACCAGTAGCACCAGTTACTGTCCTATGTGGGTCAAACTAGTCGTTATGGTGAAGGGGAAGGAGAGCTAGCCTGTGGTGTCAGAGATTAATAAACTGCCTGCAGAAAAATTAATAATAATGTACTAACAAGTAGCTGCATCTGCTGGTTTGTATTTATAATAATACTAGCTCTGCAGCTAAACTAAGTGTACAAAAATTTGTTTGCAGTTCTTCAGCGTTTTCTCTGTCACTACCATCTAGAGCATTAATCAACAGAAAATTTAATCAGCAACTACTTTAAGAATCAAGTTTCATTTTTCAAGCAAGATGACAAACATTCCCTGTTTCCAGTTTCTTTCTCCTGCATGATGTTGAACTGAATATCTTCTCGAGGACACTACAATAGGCATTTTTCCTAATTTTGGACACTTCAAAACTACATGATTAAGAAAATAATTGCCAGATTCACTGCTAATTAAAGTAATCATTAGTTGCCGCTCTACCGCCATTGATGCTGTCGTGGTGGTGGTCTAAAGTTTGGCATCGGAACAGAACGGTCGTGAACAGCTTACCTCCTCGGTAAGATGCGTGACCTGTGCTTCCAGTTCTTTTTCTCCTTTGGCAGGAGCTGACGGTACAGGGATCTTTTTGGCTGACGATGGTCTGGATGTCGGCGTTGAGGACTTGGGGGTTGTAGCGCTCGACCTTGACGCTCCTACGGCAGACAAAAGGTTTATTACTCGGGGATGGATGACTGACAGTGCCATAGTGACTGAGTTTGTCTTTCACAGGGAATCTGTCTGCAAACATGTCAACAGTTGATGCTCACCTGCAGTAGGGGAGCTGGCTGCATGGTGGGACTTCTTTGGCAGGTTGAAGATCTGCTCACCGGGGTCAGGAGGGGGAATAGCATCCTGACCCTGTCTGGCTGCGACAGGGTCATACTCTTTACCATCATAATTGGCGTCAAAGAACTTCTTGAACCACTGGATGAAATCAAGATTGTCCTGAAATCTGCCTTTGACCAGTTTCTCCACAGGAATAATCTGAATCGAGGAGGATGAGAAGAGAATCGAGTTATAAATTCATGCAGCTCCTCAAAGCAATACAGAGCGAAAATTCAATTATAGATATCCCGAATGAGATTAAACAAACTCACCTTGTCCACATTCATCCTTTTGAAGGATGCCTGTAACAGCTTGAAATTGTGAATGTACTCGTGCTCCAACTTAGCTTGAAACTTGACCTTTTTAAGACTGATGCAGCCAGGGAAGAGCAGATCCATGAACTGGCAATAGGCGGCTCCTAAAGACATAATAAGTGTTAGTTGAGTAAAATTAGAAGGCTGTAATAAAATTACAGGCTAGGATTTATCAAGCCTGACAAAAATCCACTGAAACAAAAAGAGCCTGGGAGACTTTTCTATGTCCACATCATTGCCCCTGTTTCCTTAAAAAGAAAACTATTAATTCACATTCTCAGTAACATGGCTAATATTAACTTAGAGCTTTATCCAATTGAAAAGGAGGGCACCAGCTCAACCTGGCAGTGGGTCAACTATCAGATAACTCAAAGAGAGCGCATAAGAAGTAATCTACATGAAATAAGTAGCCTACATCCTAAGAGAAAGTGTGTGTGTGTGTTTCTGTAGACAGAGAGTGACTGAAATTGGATTACTTGGTCACAGCAGGAGAACACGGCAGGCTTATTTATAGATAACTCTGCCAGGGAGAGGTGAACGTGTTTCCACAGGTCGGGTTTGACTGCCAGCTTCCATGGGAATTTATTTGAGCCGTGTGCCTTTACAGGTAAGGATGTAATGTTTCCCAAAGGGGAATACAGAGGAAGGATTCTCATTGTGTTCTCACCTGAGGAGAGCTGCTCCACTTTCGTGTAGTTTAGGCAGAGAATATCGTTAACCCAGGCAGTGATGTCATGCCTGCTCATAGTCTCCTGGGTTATTGAGGTAGAATATACGTTGACCGCCATCCCCCAACTGCAACAGAGAAACAGCAGCAACGCTTAAAAACAGAAGTACAAAGTACCGTTTCCTCATGCCACAGGTCAGTTTGTAACATAGTTTTCCAATAATTGATTTCAAAAGGTGGTAAAACAAAGCAGCCATTCGCTGTGGATCTTAAACCAAGCACATAAACCACAATACAAGACACACAGGAGTTACAACACACACTGTATCCTCCCAAAAGACCAATTAATAACGATTGGAACGCTTCGACCAATTGTACAACCAACAAATCAGGTCAGGTTACATTCAGTAATCACACATCAGGTTTATCTGGAAGCCCCACAGCAAGATCTACATCGTGATGTGATCTTTAGCATTTATCCACGTGGCTGGGCTGACCCACAGAGAAGCACAAAATGACCCCTGACAACACCCAACCCCTCGCTGCTGAATGTCATCGGTGTTAGCGTCCACTCTGGATGAATGAACTGTGAATGAACCTCATCTTCTTCGAGTGTGCCACCCCCGAGTACAGAGCACACTGTCATGGAGTGTTAGGCAAACAATGACACAAAGTAGTCAGGCTCCAATAAAAACACAACTTCATTTAAAAAAGATGAGGTCAGACTTGTGAGGCCAAAATTATATCAGTATACAATATTAGCTTGACAATTACCTGACTAGTATAAAATCTGTAGGGACAGAATATCTGATTGTTGACTGTTATGGGCTACATATCTGCCAACTATTTTCTTGATAATTCAATTCATTTGTTTATCTAAATATCAGAAAATGATGAAAAATTACAAAAAAGGGTCATCATGATGATCTTCAAATGTCGTTTTCTCTGTCTGATAAATGTAACAAATGTGTCAGTAACTGTCGTGTTGCCAACTTTGGCTACAGCTCTTTCAAAGGAGGAGTGTGTGGGATTAAGTGGCCTATCATAACGTCACTGCTGATTGCAACTCACTCGCCTCACTCTGTCCTACAAGCAGGAGGAACTATGCTGGCCGTGAAACACACGAAAAGTGTGAAAAGCCCTATCCAGGGCCAGTGTTTTGTTACTGTAGAGACACTGCTTTGAGGCATGGCGGACTCCGCCACAGAGGACCTGCAGCGTTTGTAGACATAAAAGACTCAGACTTGCTTTCAGGTGTTCAATTATTATATTAGTAATTATTGAAGTTTGAAGGAAAACATAATTATGAATATTGTATTTAATTTCTGACACATTCTGTAACACACTGGACCTTTAAAAGACTTTCAGCACGTTCAAATCGTCTTCTACATCTTTTGAAAAACAGATTTAATATCTCCACACTTCAGACTTTGCTTTGGGAGTACTGAAAATACAGAGTATGTTGCTAGCACACATTTTTTTTTTTTTTTTGTAATACACCTCCGCTATATTAATATCTTGGTTGTAGCAGGCCTTGTGGGCCCTCTTTGAGTTTGTGTTCCTGAGATGTTTTAATTTGATTTTGACCTGCGTGGTTAACAGAAGTTAGATTAGAAAGATGTTACAATTTCACCTGCCTGCAAAACAGGGGCGTCTGGGGCCTGAGGGCACCTGCCCCATTTGTACTAGAGGATATTCAGGCCAACAGTATGAAGCAAATCATGCATCAGAGGACTTAAACCATATGAGCTACAGATTAAACAGTTAAACAGTGATGTGACAGGCAGGTATATTAAAGCCTACCCAAGCATACATTTTAAAATATTATGAATTTAATCACTTGTGCTGAGAGAATTTAACCATTTATCAGCTCGACAAAGGCAACAAGACTGCCTGTCAACATGTATGTGTTATACAGGGTATGTCTGTGGGCGTCATTAACTGATTCAACCATACACAAACCAGCCACTTCATTAGGTACACTTGTACAATCTGATGTGATCCAATACAACTCTGCTAAAATAAATCCTGCTGTCACGAAGCCTGAAATGTTTCAGTTTTTGCCGACACTGTGGGAGAGACATTTACTTAAACTATTGTGTTTACTACTAAAGTTGTAGTTGCTGCATTATATTAAGAGGTGTTTCTAATATTTTAGAGGATCTGAATATTAGCATGGACGTCATAAAGTCAGCAACAGCCATCTGAATGAAGGCCACTGCAGCTCACTTCACTGACGAGGAGCACCAGGAC
The DNA here is from genome assembly GCA_028641955.1 of Protonibea diacanthus. Taxonomy (NCBI): domain Eukaryota; kingdom Metazoa; phylum Chordata; class Actinopteri; family Sciaenidae; genus Protonibea; species Protonibea diacanthus. The sequence continues at coordinate 15,234,733 of CM053988.1, read as the reverse complement.
AGCTGCATTAAAACAGCCCCTCTTTATTGGCGACTGATATGCTATTAAATCATGCTAAATCATCACCATCACCGGCACTATCTGCTAACAGACAGCCAGGCTATGCGGGGATAATAATAACAACCCTAAAGTTGGGCTATCGCAGCACTGCAGGGGCTAGAGGCTCGGTTGACTGGCTCTCTGTGAAGGGAAGGGAAGGAAGGAAGGAAACTGGGCCAGCCGATCTCATGTCAACAAAGCGGATGTATGAGCTGCTAGCATGCTTTGTTAGCCGGGCAGGGATAGCCAGCCAGCCAGCCAGCCAGCCAAGCAGCCAGCCAAGCAGCCAGCCGACGACCTGGGCTGGGCTGATGGATTCAAACATGGGGGGCGAAAACCGGGCTGCTTACGTGAGGTGAAAACAACACAACCAAAACACACAAACATGGTGATATTGGGGATTACTACGTAGCTGCTAAGTGTCATGTCACGATGGGTATATTTTAGCAGGAGCAGTAGCGGCGGTGGCGGCGGCGGCAGCAGCAGCAGCAGGGGCGTCTTGTCTGTGTATTCCTGTCATTTGACAAGCTGCACCTTTATATATTTTTACACTCCTCTCAAATAAAAATATCACCCTTTAGCCACCTGACAGCATTAACACAGGTGCCAGCAATCATTTGGAAGGAGGAGGGGGGGAGGCTAGCTTGGAGATTTGCGCCATACAGAGAGCTAACATGACAGGAGAGACAACAGGAGGGGATGGGTGCGAAGCAGAGAACCAACACACGACGAGGAAGGAGGAGAAGAAGGAGAGGAGGTGGTGGTGGTGGTGGTGGTGGAGGCCAAAATGCAGGTTTCTGCCTGCAGCAGTGTGTTGTCTTTTTTAATATATAGTGATATTTTTTGTTCTTACATTAAATCAAATGCGACGTTACACTGATTTACCTGTAGGCGCGCTCTCCCCGCACTGTATTTTTCCTGTAAGGAATGATGTTGGATCCGTTGTCCGGGACGATGTCGTTGTTATTCTCTCCATTTGGGGAAAGGGCTTGGGTGGGACCGGGCATTTGGGTCTTTAAAATGTTGAACAGATACTCTGTTCTCTCTCTCTGGCCGGGAAAAAAAAAAACAAGAGGAACGATGCAAAATGCTATGAAAGTGCCGCACCTCCGGGTCTCTCCTCTGTCTGTCTGCTTATTCTTCACAAATCTCTGCCCTAATGACGTTGCTGCACCCTGTACCACGTGACTGATGGGGCTGGCTGCCTGTTCCTTATGGTGGGCTATTTCAGTCCACCAAATTGCATTGATCACTTGTGTGTGTGTGAGTGTGTCTATGTGTGTGCTGAAATATCATCATCATCATCACTGGTCAGATCAATGCTTTAATGTCTCACTTTTGAGATGCAGATCAACTTTTTTTTTAGGGGGGGGGCATTGAGGCCACTCATCAAAGAGACAATACCCAATCAACCGGAGAGTATGAATTTGATTAAATTAAATAAATAAATTGGGGAGGGGGAAAAAAGGAAGATGCAGCCCACCCAGTTTCACCTTCAAACTGATGTAAAAAGCAGGCAGATACTACAGCTAATGGATCAGGTCAAAAGAGGTGAAAATGACGGTAACAGACGGCATGAGGAAGGTTCAGTCAAATGTTTTGATTACTAACCATATGATTAAAATACCACCAGAAATTCAGCGACTACAGCTGTACAGTGACTTAAATGTAATAGTTAATTTATGGATTAGTCAGTCGACAAAAACTTAATCAGCAACAATTTATAATAAAATTTAAAGTCATTTTTAAGCACAGTCACCAGTTCAAGCCTTTAAAATGTGAATATTTAATGGTTTTCTGTTTTCTGTGATACATAACAAGACGTGAAGACATCACTTTAAGCTCTTGGAACTTGTGATGGGCATTTTTCATTATTTTTTCGAATATTTAATGGATTAAACAAGAAATTAAGTGGTACAATAATGGTCGATTTAAGTAATCCTTACTTCATTATTATATACAAACACTATACTTTTTTTAAATTCTCAAATGTCATGAAATAAGTGAAAAATGTCTGTTACCAATGTTCACATTAGGGGTGTTGTAATGACTTTTTTTTCTATACATTTCTTATTTATGAGTCATTTCTTATCCACATTGTATATACAAGCTGCTGTGACAAGTGAGTTTCACCAGTGTGAGATAATTAAAGTCTATCTTATCTTATCTTATCTAATCCTGTGATATGTAAAAAAAAAAAATGAAATATTAATATCAAATTAATAACACACATACGCCTCTTAAATAATCCAGCACCTCTTAAATAATTTCTGTTTCTTTCCATTCTCGCTTTGTGGGTCAGTGTAACTTTGTTTTGTACGCTGGCTACACTCACACAGATTTTGAGTGTAATTCATTTACCAAAAAAAAAAAAAAAAAGACGACTAGACGACTTCTGCTAGATGTCTCAGTAATATCATTATCGCAAATTCCTTTGACCATGACAATATAATAATATGGTGACAGCTTAAGAACTTAAGATCACACAGTCTGTGGTTCAGATGTCTTGTTTTGTCTGACTAACAGTCAAAAAAACACAAATATATTAAATCTTCTATCACAGAAGATGAAGAAAACCAGCAAATATTCATATTTAAGAAGCTGAATCTGGTAAATGTTTTTGCTCGATAAATGACTTAAATGATGATCAAATGTGTGTCTGATTAATTTCCTGTCGACAAACTCACTAATCACTTAACTCTAAAATGTGTTTGAATCTACAAACATTCGGTAGGGGTGTAACAATGCCCTTTATGGGTTCATACAAGGATCATAATTCAGTATATGGAGTGTTTAAAATCTCAACAATGCAGTCCTGTGGTTGCTAAGCTATCTCCCTTTGTTTGTGTTGCCACATCTGTTGTTTTTACATTTTAAAATCCTGCTTTTGTTTTGCGTTGTACCCACTCCCGATGAGTCAGAGAAAACTACAGCTCTCTTATAATCTAGTACTATATTTGTACTCCTTTCCTCTTCTTCTTACTATAATGTAATGAAAGTTCGCCACATTAAGAGACTGGCAAATGTCACATGAATCATTACACCCCTGATATCAAAATATGTTTATGAACTCAGTCAAACCTGATATGAACATGGTTAGTAATCAATGACAAGCGGGCCAGCGGGTCACAGTATTCAACAGGCACGATGGAAAACTGCTCTATAACAGCACAGGACAGCACCATGAGCCAATACAACACAGCTATGATGTTTAATGCAGGAATTTTATGCAAGAAGCCGTCCATACGGCCTCTAACTCTAACACTGATGTAGCCTTACTTCAGGGCAGAGGGACAGCTTTTCTGTGAGGCTGTGAAGTTGTTTGACTGCCTTGATTTTTTTCATTCGTGTCTTTATTTAAAAAGGCCACCTTTTAAAAAGGTTTTATGCAGATTTAAACAGTCGAAGAAATGCAGGTACGGATTTCAGGATCAATACAATCCATCCAGCAGCACCATCAGTCCAAAGGTCGGCTCACTTTTTACAGATAACGCTTTTGTGTCTGTCAACAGTTTGTCCTCTGACGTTCCTGGATTAAGATAAATAAGTCAATAAGTAGTCGGCCACGTCACTCAGCAAAATGTCTTGTTGAACATGTTGCTTCTTCTGGTACAAGCTCATCGAAACCCCACCATAACCGAGAGGAAACATCTTTCAGAGGCCTCTAAAAAATATAATCCTACAACTCTTATTCACTGTCTGTGTGCTTCCTTAAAACAGATCCTCTAGTGCCACCATCAGGATAAACTTGAGGACACTTTTGCACAGAGCCAACAGGCTTTAATAAAGTGATACTGACAAACATAAAGGTAAATGTTTTACCTTCATTTTAATTTTTATCTCGTTGGACCAGTTAATTCAATTGTCACTAAACTATGCCTGTAAGAACGGGAGCTAGAGCTTTCAGCTATCAAGCTCCTCTTGTGTGGAAACAGCTCCCAGTATGGCTTCAGAGGCAGACACCCTCGACACGTTTAAGAGTGGAGTTTATAGTTAGGGCTGGCTCATCCCTCAGGGATGCTGCTCTAAGCCTAGACTGCCAGGGGACTTCCCGCGATGCACCGAGCTCTTCTCTTCTTCTCTTTCTCCATCTGTACGCGCTCGCGTCCACATCGGTGTGCGTTAGTAACTGAGCTTCTTCCCCAGAGCTTTCAAATCACATGATTCACGTGAATCATGGTTACACCTACATCAGAGACTGGTCGAGCCGGCTGCTGCAGTCCTGCTTGATGTCATCATCATTATGACTACCTTTTAGTCACGAAGTTTATAGTTATTTTATTGCTGTGTCTCGATCTATCTCTCTATTTATTTATCTATATACCTTTCTCTCTTTAACTCATGTCCGTCCACCAGTGAGCTAGTGTTTGCTCATGGTGGGAACTGTTAAGCTTCTGTAAGTAATTTTATTAAGAGTAAGGACTAGACCTGCTCTGAATGGAAAGTGTCATAAGATAACTTTTGTTTGGCACTATGTAATTAAAAATGAATTGAATTATTGGTTATTCTACAGGATTTTCATTCTCCATTTGTAAAGCCACATCTAGATGAGGTCGCCCTCTGGTAAATCACTTCCAGTTAAGCTTCGCTTTGAAGACGTCGCAGCACATGTTACAAATTCCAGCGTGGTGTTTTGATGTGAAATGTGTGGCCGTAATTTACATTATTACTCTCATTTCATTCAGCTTAAACTAGTCACACTTGGTGTTTTAAAAGTCACATGTCGGCAAAGCCGATGTATGTGCCTCGGATTTCACATTTGACTACAGTAACTCGCTCTTGTATTAAAGCTCCTCTTTCATGTGATTTGAAAGTATTAGAAATAAATCAAGGCAGTGTTATAAACGCAGGATATTCATCCGTCTCTTGTGGATCCCCCTGCCTCTTCTAGGTCAAAAGTACTCTTTAGTTTTCACACAAATTCCTGCAGAGCCAAGCATAAGGTATGAACAAGTGCTAATCTCAATAAATGTGACACTAGAAATGTCTCTGCTCGGAACAAAAAGCATGCAACGCTAGTGCTACTTTTTCTACTACTGTAATGCTGAAGGCCGTGTCAGACTGGAAAGTGTCAACTGCAGCAGATTGGTGTCATCGCAGTCGCACAACAAGCGAGCACAAAGGTTCGCTTTGTATCTGGTGGCGAGCAGGAAAAACGGTCAAACATGGTCAAACTTCATGAGAAGCAGGAAAACTATGTGCTCGTTCAACATGGGCCCCGTGCTACAGCTATCCCCAAGGCTGCCACTTCCCAGTCTGACAGGCCTTTAAAGTGTCACCACGGAGGTGAAGCATGCATGTCCTGTGTCAAACTAATGATCAGACTATGATGCTGAAGAATTAAAGCGAATATTTAGGCCATGACAAGAGAGACAAGTGTCCTCTAGGCCTATTTTTGCTTACGCCTTCACCTGTAGAGGGGTTGTCCTCCTTGGCGCTCTTAACAAAAAGGCATTTGTGTGCAAAAAATGAAAAATGAAAAACATATCTGTAGTTACATTGCAACAAAAGCACAAAAGGTTTGAGTGTCTCCTTTCAGATAACACAGACATGAATATAAAAATGCATATTAAATGCCAAAACACGACATAACGGCTTATAAGACAACTCTGAAAAGAGATCTACCATAAATGTGTGCTTAAATATATTAATTGTCCAACACAGTGCATTTCCACATGTTGAATTGGGTTCAACTTTTTTTGCGCCATGTCTGCTTGAAAGGTTTAACGCTTATCTGTCACTCTGTGTTGTACCTTGAGCTGCTGTAACAAGTGAATTTCCCTTGTGTGGGGTCAATAAAGCCCGCCTTGTCTTAAAGGTACAATGTGTAAGACTCCTTAGTCGGTAGATTCTGTCATTTCTGGCTACATCGAACTTAAAACTCTTCGCTTAGGAGAAGTGGAAGAGGTGGCCGTCACATCACATGAAAAAAAAAAAGGTTTTCCTCACAACAATGAATCACTTTTCCAGAAGAAATCACGAAACTTTGCTGTCATGTTGAAATCAAACTACTAACAAACAGTTGCTGTTAGCTATGAGCGAACATGTCGCGAACAGAGCGGCGAAACACTTTTGTTCACTCTAGGCTACTGTAATGAATCCAGCGACGGAAGATGGTGGATACCGTGCACACGGTATATGTAGATAAAAAAAGGCCAAATCTAAGGTAATAAAAACATAACGACTCGTTTCATAAGGTGGTTATATACCACCGAAAACAGTTATGAAGACAGTTACACATTGTACCTTTGAAGTAAATAAATGAAATGTCAGCCAAATTATAAGTTAAGCCCGATGACAGCATAAAGACGAGAGTGACGTCACATGAGGCGCCGGCCGCCGCCTTGTTGGATTAGGTCGTCTTCCACCTCCTAAATATCGGCAAAGACGTGGATCAACGGCGGATCTGAGGCCGGCCGAGTGACGCCTGTAATGTCACCTACCTGTCAGTCTAGCGGTTGCACTTTTAAGCCTCGATACCATTTGAACTGGCGAGTTTTTTAAAAAAAAAAAAACATGTTTATTTCTGCTGTGAAGTTGGACATTTCACAATACGACTGACTCACTTCTGCAGCCTGTCTCAAGCGGCCACTCGAGGAATTACAGTTTTTAGCCTTGCGCTGTAACTTGAGGAAACAGTGACCTCAATGCGTGTTGTGTTTTTGTGTTTTTATTGTGATGCGTTTGACAGACTTGAGCAGGGTTTAAGTAGCCAACGGTGCAGGCACACAGCATGCAAACAAGATAACGTAGCCGTACCAGCTGCTTTGTTTAGCTTTTGTTGCATTTGCTGAGGGTGGGGTTACATGTTGGTAATGCACAGCTTTGAGGATGATGCTTTAATGCTGTATATGTCAAGGCTACACTGAATCACCATGAAGCTTATTCCATTAGAGGAAAGAGCTGTGTTCGCTGTGTTCGCTCTGTCTCTCTCTCTCTCTCTCTCTCTCTTCCATTCATAGGTCTCCAAGCCTTTTTCTTGGACAGGGTAATCAAGTGGGTGGGTGAAAGGGGGGTGGCAGCTCCACCCAACAAATCCAGCCCTCAACATTCAAAAAATAGCACCGTTAGCTTGAATCGTACGTTGGATAGGATTCAATTTAAAAGGGTTGCAATGAAATAAATCTTGACAAATACAAGTGAGGAGTGTGTAAAAGGAGGTAAGGTAAGGGGACTCAGATGTAACCAGAATGAAAGCAGGAGCAGAGAAGAGGCAGCTCTGGTCTCTCTTTTTAAAAGATACAACACAAAGTTCAGGTTTGAAAAAGGGGGCAAACTCCTAAAAGGAGCTCCTTTAACCCGCGTCAGCTCGTCTTCTTCTTCAGCTAGTTCAAATCTGAGATTCCGGACGAGGCAGCTAGCTTTGGTAGATCTAGCTCGGCGTGTTAGAAAATGACAGTTCAATGAGGAACAATGATTTGTGAAGCGAGCTAGCACACATTCAAACACTAAAGTGTTTAACCGAGCCAGGCTTGGTGCTTACAGTGACGGTAGTACGTGTCCGTTGAGCTAACCGCCAAGTTACAGTTAGGCTAATTTTGTTGCCTGCCGACACTTTGACAGCAGACATATGCCCTGACCCCGGGTAACATCACCGCGCGAATCACCGACACACACGTCAGTACGCGCCGTTTTTTGCGCATAAACACCACATTGTACGTTTAAAAACAATAACCGACTTGTAGCTGTGCTGCAAAGCAAACGTGACTCACCAGTGAACTCCGATCCGCAGGTTACAAGGTGTTGAAATTCGCTGTTTTCCGGCTGAGTCACCCCACCCTCAAACTCTCATTCTCCCCAAGACGAGTAGCCGAGAGAGAGCGGGCTAACGCTGATTGGACGACGCGTCATCGGTGTTGTAGCTGATTGGCCCGCTAGTGACATCTGTTGTGGTTTTGACCAATCGCGTCTCGATGCGTTGATGATTCAGAACAGCAGAAGGCAGCTTTCACGTCTTGTCGCTCAGTGTCACATCACTTTTCCTACAAGGAAAAACGCAGAAATGTCCTCCTAAACTAATAAATATTTAATTAACGCGACATTAATTCAAGCCACTACAATCTAAAATGATCCCCACGCCAAAATAAATTAGTAAAATATTTAGATTTAGAATTTAGAATAATTTAGAACCAAAATAGAGTAATACATAGACAAATCTAAAAAAAATATTATGCATATTAGTGCAAGATGTTAGCCTGTGTTGTGCTGTTTTGAGTTTCAATCACTAAAAAAACAAACTGGCAATATTTATTTTTTCACAATGTATTGTTACAGTGGTTTAATCATGCAAAAATGTCATAAATAAAATTATTTTGTACAATTGGTCAAACAAAACAAGAACTTTTAAGAGGTCATCTTGGGTGATGGCTATTTTTCACTATTCATTTATATATATATATATATAATATTTCGAGATATATATCTCGAAAAAAACAAACGTTGTTATCTCAAGATGTCAAGAAAATTAACCAATTTTCTCAAGATCTGGAGATAACAAAACTTTGTTTCCTGAGATAATGATATAATTAATTCAATATCTCAATATCTAAAGATAATGAATCAAATATGATAGACCTGAGGTACAGTAACCATCACCATGTTGACCTGATGCTGACTGATGGACGTGACGTGCTAAACATACTCGGCTCATGCAATGATTTACTATACTAGACCTTCCTCTTGTTACTCAAGATGTCAAGAAAACAAATGAAATCAACTCATTATCAAAATGAAACGTATGAATGGTCGACTGCTTATGGCTTCCATAGAAAGGCCCTTGAAATTAATATGTATATATTTCCCCAGAGGAAATGAAGAATTTAGAGATAATTTGGTCCTGTAGTGTACACATAGGGGAAAAAAACATTTAAAAATGTATGACTGTATGACCGCTTAGGGCTTCTGTACATTTCTGAGAAAGCAAATTAAAAATGTATTGAGGAAGAATGATTTTTTTTATTCTTCTTAAATTAGTTTGTTAAAAACCAACACTGTTTTTCACAGATTTTTCACAGGCACAACGTTTGCGTCTGTGATTAAGTAAATCTGGCATTCAGCTGCATTCCTCATGTCTTGACACCAGGGTGCAGTCATGCACTTGGTACGAGGCAAAAGATTTCTGGAAGAGGCTTGGTATAAAATTCATCACCATTATAGCTGCTTTGCTAACTATGCTGATAGAGTAGACACAGCATAGACCGGATAAAGACAGGACTTCATTTTGTCAGTTACGCATAAGACCTGGGGATGGATACTCTGAGTCTACCTTATAAATACTCTCCTTAAATATTGAAAGGTTTGTGTAAATGTCTTTAAAAGAAGTGGATAATAGTAATTACAAAGACTAATTCAGCTAATTCATATGCCGATATTATTGCCTGAGCCTGAGAGCAAAACTCTCTCCTCCTAATATTCACATGACTGTGAGATTCAGTGCTGGATGGCTGCCTTTATGTTACCTCAGATGGTGGGTCTATGTGATGAATTATAGACAATAGGTTGAGGGCAGCCAACAGTGCATTTATGACAGATAATAAATGTGCACTGCCAAACCATGCCAATTGAAGTGTGCCGTTCTGGAATGGAAAAAGAAAGAGAAAAAGGAGTTCATAGGCGAAAATTGTGATATTGTGTCAACACTTTATTATGCATCACCACCATGCAAAATCACTGCTATGAACTTGCTCAAAAATCAAACTAGATATATTTCACACATTTATGATTTTAGATTGGCTTGCCACTTTCCCCCAAAGTGACTGAGTAAAGTTTCACGCACGCTCAGAAAATACACCAAGAGTGTGTATGCATGTCGGTGTGCAAGTCACACAGAGATTTGTGTGTGAGAGCTAACAAATGAAACAATGGTAAATGATCTATGGTCGAACCTTAATTCATAAACCATTGATAGTAAACACAATTTGTTCAATGCCCTTACCAGTGTAAACCTTTGAATTTGAGTGATTGGGAAGTCTCATCTTATTCACCGTGTTTTAAAACAACCTCCAACCCATCTGCATCTCATATTTAATTGACAATTTATATGTAGACAGCGTACATATTTGCAGAACAAATCCATCTGCAGACACAATCACTTCCCAGCATCAGATTTGAATGAGTTTAGCCTCATTTGTCCAGTGAAGACAACGAGCATCGCTGCTGTGTTTTCTTGTTAGCTACATGCTGCATTGACAGTTTGAATGAGCTCCTTTTTTTTTTTTTTAGAGGTCATCCAATCAGCTAAGGCAGTGTGTATTATTATCATTATTATTAATAATGTATCAAATAAATCAAACGCGTCTGATCGGCCTGCTCCAAAAACAAGTCAAAAAACAATACAAAAGCCACTCGACAGCAACAGTAAGAAATCTATGGAATAGTGGTAAAATCTGTCTGAGTCATACATTTACAAAATATTGCAAATTTTTATCGTCTATAACTTCACCTCCGGCGTAATCTCAGGTTTGTATTTCAAATCAGGTGACAAACACTTCAACCTGGTTCACTGTTTTCAGAAACATGAGAATTTGAAAGAATCAGGTTTGCCATCCAGTGCAGTTGTACGTTTCTTGAACAACTCATATAAAAAAAGGCTAAAAATTAAGAAATAATTCCCCAAAAGTCGTGTGGTTTTTATGGCACCTGTGGTATAATAGACAGCTCACCAATTAATCTCTTTACATCAGCTCACAGTATTACCTTAAATATGTGGTTGGTTAAAAAATAGATCTTTACATAAATGTATTCTATGGTTGGATTCAGCCATTTATTCAACGTAAAATCTTCGTATCTTCAGTGCTCTGTACCGTAGGCCCAGTGTTGTCTCATCCAGTGTCTTCTACTATTGTTGCTTTTCATATTGCTCACCTGTTAAGAATGAGAACGTTACAGCTCGGCATACAAATCAAAGAAAGGCAAGATCAGTGTGTTTACATGGACGTATCGCAGCTCAGATTGTGTTTGCGCTATAAACATAATATCATGTTTCAGTCTTTATCCTGCTTTTGAGAAATCTGCTATCGTGAGTACTCAGAGTGAAACCTGAAGACTGTGGCATGTAAACACTTTGTCCAGGTTTGTAATTACTGTCTGTCATGTGGGCAAGTGCGTCTTCCAGGTCGAGTTTTGTTGCAAGTTGCCCGTCAAACAAAAAATAAGAAAGACTGTAATTATGATATACAAGCTAGAATGAAGGTGAAAGTCAGTAATGTGAATGATTCATTTTACTGCTGCTTCTGCCTTGCACTGCTGTCGAGGTAGCTGCTCTGGTAAATGAACTCAACAGAGTTCAATCTCAACTGCTGAGCTCACTTTGTGGGTATAGGAATGGCAGAGAGTGGCTGAAATGTCGAGAAATCAAACCTCAAAGATTTGTTTAAAAACCAGCTCCATCTACTGAGACCACAAGAAAAAAAAAAAAAAACGAGACTGAGACTTTAGAGCCGTGCTTGTGGCTTTGTGCGGCTGCTTGGTTACATGTTCACAGCGATCATGCTAACACGTTCACGTTTACAACGTTCAGCCATCTTCGTTAGCGTGTTAAGATGAGCTAATTGTGGCACTGAGCACAAAGTACAGCTGAGGCTGGCGGGAATGGCAGTAGTTGTGCAATGATTTTGTCATATTTTAAAGCACTGGACAGATTAAAATTGTTGCCCAATGATGATGGATGAAGCGTCAGAGGAAGTTTTTGCATTTCATCCAGTGTGGACCACGACTGTCTTTAGTAGTTCTTAGATCTTTCAGTAATAAACAAAAATGTCAACCTCATGGTGGCACTAGTGTCCATTTAATGGCACAGTGGGTGCTCTTAGATTTTGAAGTTATGTTTAGCACTCAGCGATTCTGCAGATGTTTTCTCAACATTTTTTTTTTCAACATTTGCAAACTTTCATGTCGATGAAAAAGGTCTCAGGTTTCAGGTACTTACCAGTCACCTTGGCTAACACAGTCACTGCTGCAGCGACACCTGTACCACAGCATGAACAACACCGAAACACACATAGCAGGTTAGAATAAGTATTGACGAGGATTCATTTAATAATTGAATATATATATTTATATAAATATATCATCTTCTCCTTACATTACAGTCTCACCATGCAGGTTTTGTCTGGTTCCTGCCTGTGCTTCATTAGCTCCTCCAACTTGAGCTCGTCCTCCAGCTGCTGCTCCAGATCGTTCTCAAAGCTCTCCTCCTCTGCAGCGCTGGCACTCCTGTGACAGATAACAAGTTTAAAACAAGAATCTGAAGTGAACCTGAAAACTGGAGGGACTGTAACCAAAGAACAATGGGAAAGAACTATAGTTATTTCCAAGTAACACAATTTATTTTAAGATTTAATATAAAAAAAAACAGGGTCAGGTAGTCCTGCCAACCATTTGATTCAAATCAGTGGTTTATAGAGATGTCGAAGATGATCTGATCTATAAACTATTTGGCACATGCATCTGTATGAAACAAAAACACGACTGGGAGAGCTGGCCACAGAGCAAATAAACTGTCAAGAGGAAGCAGCAAAGTGTGCAAAAGCAGTTTCTCAGGTCAAACAGAAACAATGGATGAGTTTAGAAACTGTAGAAGCAGACGCTCATTAAAAAGAGTTTTGAATGTGGAGGGGCGACTTTGCCAAAAGTTAGCAATGAGCCATTTGAAGGTGCTTTGGGTAAATTCCTATAGTGTGTATGATACCTTTGTTTATATGCGAAGAAGGGGTCTGAAGAGGTTGTGGCTAAGAAGTCGCCACGGCCAAAGTCTGAATCCACAGTGCTCTCAGTCTCACTTCCACCCTCTGTGGAAAAAAAGGCACTTTAAAACAGCTGCTGGATAAAAACTCAAAGCAAAATTCAAGTTTTTTTCATTCATTTTTTACCTGAATTGAGTTCTTTAACCAGCGATGACATTGTGTTGGTGATGGAGTCAGCAGCAATGAGTAGGTCGTTTCTCAAATTTCTCCTTGGACCTTTTGAAATAGTTTTAAAATGTAAGCTTCCGACTATACTTTAAACACCACATCCATGAGCAAATGCTCCTGTGTGTTACCCTGAGCGAAGGCCTCCTGAACATCCCCTCCCACGCCCATGAGTGAGTCCTGAGGTGTGTGAGTCGGGGTCGTGCCGGCAGAGTCCGAGTGGATTGGTGTGGGGATCGGCCGGCTGATGGTGTGGCTGGGGGAAGAGCGTGGAGACCCGGGACCCTGAGTCTGCAACACATACGGACCAATTTAGGGTTAACTAGTGCCATTGTGTTGACAGAAAAACCCATGCTGTGATTGTAAGAATATGTTCCTCATAAAAGCAAACCTTCCACAAGCAATGCAACAAATAACATTTCTTTTTTTTTTTTTTTAAGTCAGTAGAGAATCTAATTTGTTTTAATAGTTTTATAAGTAATAAACATGACACACATGCTAGAAATGCACGGTACGTGGCGTCATTTATTCAACATGCCGTTAAAACATGGTCTCTCTCAAAGCTTTCCACAGACCAAACCACGGGTTAGTGCTGTCTGGTGAACGCCATGTATCTCTAAATTCCAGTTAACTGAAGAATTACAGTACGTTCACCTCTTTAGTTAAACAAAATTTTGTAGATACAAACTTTTCACCCGACAACAGCAAAGCATTTCTTCTTCAAACATGCAAAAACGTCAACTCCAGGTGTCACTTCAGACTCTTTTTGCTTTGCAGTTTGCACTTACAGCTTCTCTCCGTTCCTCCTCCAGCTGAAAAGAAAACATTTTCATAGCTCGTGAAACCACATTGCACCGAGTATTTCTGAAAACATCCAATTGTTATTTCCTCGAGGAATGCGACAAGCATGTGGCTTCCTTCGTGCAAGTTTAATGGATTAACATTGATCCTTTCAGGCTAATTAGATTGATATCCTCCGCACTCAAGCCACTATTGTAAGCAGTTTGTCTAGGCTTTGAAGAACTCCTCTGTTTTGTTGACTCCAGAAGATATTCTCACACCAAAGGTTATCCTTCTTAGAAAGGGATAGACATGTTGTCTTGTACGGTGCGATGGACTATAATCCCAAACCCAATATCCTGGTCTTAACTCGTCTGTCTGGACTTCTTGTCTGGCATCATACGTTAACATAACATGGCTAATCAGGATCGTACGTTGAAGGTAGAAGATAGTCTCGGACCAAAAGTTTATCCTTCTTAGTGGGGGGATTGACTTGTTGTCTTGAAAGGTGCGATGGAGCATAAAAATTCAATATCCTGTTCTTAACTCATCTGTTTGGACTAAACTGGGGGACATAGAGCCACTACAAGGGGGGCAGGGGGGCATGGATGACCAGGAGAAAAATATAAAGGGAAGTTGAGTTGAATTTTTTTCAGCTTCCGAAGAGAGGCATGCCAGAAAAAAAGTTTGAGAACCACTGCCTCAACACAATAGGGCTAATTAGGTGCATACATGTATGACGTAATTTACATGTCTTGTGTCACACAAGACATGAGGAGACTTTTTTATGTTACAAATGTAAACACAACAAAAGCAGATACTTCAAGTATATCTCAAAATATTATATGTTATATGCAAATGTCCAGAGAATTACAAATTAGGCCCCAGTAGAGCTGGAGTGCACCCTCTAATGGACATGTTGGGTAATTGCTCACATGTTTTCTCATCTGCAAACTGCACTGTTTGCTTTACATTAGCAGGAGTGATCACCCACAGCTGGGAGAAAATGTAACACAAGGGAAATCTTAATCTGACCATATTGCTTACCACCTGCCTCAAAACAGGAAACAAAACAAAACAAACAACAACAAAAAAAAAAAAACACGAGCCACAGTACACACGTCCATGTGTGTATAAACATGCAACTGCAACAGAAGTGATCGTGGTAAAGAAGGAATCATCAAAACCACAAAACCACAACCTCGCTGATTCCCACAGGAAACGGACGGGCGTGTTCGCTCAGTCATCAAAAAGGCGACCTTAGCTGTATTTTGTATTTGAACACTGTGGAGTCAAAGAGATGAAAGTCACGTCTGCAGTACCTTGAGAAGCATCATTAGTTGCTCCAGCTGCACCATGAGTTCCCTGCGACTCTCCTGCAGAGTAGACATTCTTTGTTCAAGCTCATCTTTGCGTTGCCTAACGGAGGAAACAAGTTGTACAACGTGATGATACCATAATGTCCCGTCAACAGCAATATGGGGTGGGGTGGGGGGAGGCTGTTTATAAGCATCTGTAGACTCTAACATATGCTGTTCATTTGTCTAGGAAAGAGGCAGGCAATTACAACATGTACATTGGATTGCAGCGTAAGCAAAAATGTCTGTTATAAACTCACTGCATGGCGCAGGGCCGCAGCAAGGCACAGTTACCTGAGAAGTCGTAGCTCAGCCAGCAGCGTGGGGTTCTGCTGACCCTTGTCAGGTGGTGGCTGGGAGGCCTCCTCATGCTGAAGGCGCAGCCGCTGGATTTCCTGCAGGATTTCTCTGTAACAGGCACAAACAAATGCATTTATAAGACCAGGTTATAATTCAGACGTGTTTATTCGTATGATCTTTGATCAGCAGAAAAGCTCTCTATTTTCTACTTTAGTAAATAAACACTGTCCATATCTGACAGTGTTGAAATCTAAATTTAAACCTGCAATAACTGATTTTTTTTTTTTTTTTTGGCCACTTGAGGGCAGTGGAAACAAACTGTGAACACACCATTTCATCACCTCAGTTATTTAGACATCCAGCAGATACAGAGCCTAAAAGCCCCAAAATTCAATCACTTTCAGCTGTTTTTTGGTCTCCAACAACTCCTAAAATAAAACATCTGTCTCTATAGCTGCTGCTAAATGCTCCACTACGTTCAGCAGCTAGTCACTAACTTTGTCTGCTGTTTGGTTTGTAGGATTTTAGTGCTTTATTTTGCTGATAAAAAAAAAAAGCTGTCAGCTGCAGCCCAAAACAACTCCAGGAGAGTGGACCCAAAAGACACTATAGACTTTTTTTATTCAGACATTTGGGTTTGTCATAGTAGGAAAATCTCAGGTGTTACTAATAACATAAAAACGACGGCTCCGCTCTATTCAAGTGTCCCCGTAAGCCATGACAGTGTGACAGTTAGCCTATAAAGCTCTGTAGACCTGAAGCTAAATGCACAGTCTGGTGATAACTCTCTGTGGGTTCCTCACCACATGTGACCCCTGTCATATACAAGTAGTCATGTGATCCATGGCTTTATATATAAATATTAATTATAGCTGCCATAAAAACCTACGTACTTGTTCACTCTAGCCTATAATTGAACTCCATTTTGGTTTCATTATTCACTTTTATTTATTGATCTCATTTGAATGTTAAATTTGCTCTTACATTCAGAAAAATCTTCTTTTCTCTTTTTGTCCTTGTTTTACTTATTTTAACTAACATATGTATATATATGCTATATAAATAAACTGCCTCGCATGGCCTATATTTTATACAGCATATATACAATTAGTTACAGCCTTAAAAATGTTGATATTTGATTAATTAAGATGATTTAAACCTAAAAAGTTTGAGTGACCTGACCTACAGAAACTGTTTCTGTCTGAGTGAAAGGGAATTACTGCAGTGTGCATAACGTAACGTAACGTAACGTAACGTAACGTAACGTAACGTAACGTAACATAACATAACAGGATTACAGCTAAGAGAGTATATATCGGGACAAGAATCAAGGTGGGGTCTGTGTAATACCAAAACCTCAGAGAATTTAAGGGCACCTCTACCTTAGACATTATGGCTAAATGGGAGAGAGAACTGAACATTGATATTGTCCCAGAAGAATGATACAGTATGTGTGAAACACAACACTACTACAAATTCATAATGCGGAGTGAATTTGGATGGAAAAATTTGACCCACTTCTTCGTCACACCTAAAATAAAGAGTAAGCAAAGCGGCTCAAAACAGCCATGTTGGCAGATATGTGGGAGCAAAGGAGCTAACCATGCACATATGTTTTGTATATGCCCTTAACTGCACTATTTTTGGGATAATGTCAGTGCCACAATTAAAGATATTCTGGGATATGAGATACCAAATGAATGCAAAATTATGCACCTTGGAAATGTAACTGAATGCGTCAGTGGAAATGATAGATATATAGTCAAGATACGACTAATTGCAACTAAGAAGGCAATAAACTGGTACAAGGCCGAACCCTGCACCACAGAACAATGGTTGGGAACTGAAAGAGAGATTTACAGTATGGAAAAAATGACCTACCAACTTTGACTGAAAGAGAACGTCTCTATTATTCAATAGGAAAAATGGGGGATGTATGACATAACAAAAAACATGTGTATTGTTGCCCAGAAAATTAGGTTAATTGTGGTTTCATTTTTACTGTGATATGTTTGGAAGAGGATACATAAGGATACATAATTTCTTGGCTAATAGCAAAAAGTTTATAACCAGCTTTCAGTAAAAAAAAAAAAAAAGTCCTTTGAGGTCTGTTTGCTTTGTCAGATCAGACATCCCTTTTTTCTCAAAGTGAGTTTCTTGTTGTGGAATTGACAAAAGAAGAAACAAACAGAACAGTATCACTAAGGCAGTCATCCCTAACCTGTTTTTGCTCTCGAGCTCGGCAATGAGCTGCCTCTGCTGTTTGTTGGCATCCAGAGAGCAGGGCAGGTCTGTGGGGACCCTCTGCTGTTGAGCCTGTCGGTGAAACCAAGCAAGAGACATCATGTGAACTGGCTTTACCTCTGGATGATGTCATTCACTACCTTATCTCATATCCCACAGGGGAGGGAACATAATGAAAAGTCACAGTCACATCCATTAAGAGCTGATCAGAACATAAAGGCGCACGAGTCGGGTTAGAAATGATCACCACCTTTATCATCTTTGCAATAAGAAGGCCAGAAATCCCAAAGATAGGGTATGTTCTTCTCGTCATTGAAAGATTTTTGGCAGTGGACAACACAGATGAAAGATGCCATGATATTGTGTGCAATAAATGTCTTATATATATATTTATATATATATATATATCTCACCGCAGCATCAGCAGCCAGTCTAGCAGCATAGCGGGCGATGAGACTGTGCTCCTCATCTTGATGGTTACTGCTCTCCAGCAAACTGATCAAGAGGAAAATAGAGATGGGAGTCACAACATGAAACTGTTACTACACAGCTCCAGCAGAAAATCCAAGAAAGTTTAGTTTGTTCAAGAGACAGATTAGTTCTTTGGCAGGAAAAGCTTCATACGTTTTACAGCAGAGGCCCTTGCAGTCATGCTAAGCTACTTATGTAGAACAAAAGCAGGAAAAGTGGAGGTGAAGTAATAATTCGGATTTTATCTAAAGGCCAGAGGGGTTACTTATACAGTCACCGATTGAGTAGAAATATAGGGTTATGTATCTGCAAGCACACATATAGTAAAAGCACACCAATGCACTTAAACAGGAAGATAATACAGGTAGCCAAAATGATAGCGTTAAACCAGCTTTAAACACACACACGAGCATATTAGTGCACACACACACACACAGACAGCAAATACAGGCATCCATACTTTCATGGGATGAGGAGAGAATATGCCCAGTGATATTAAAACCAAGTCAGTACACATTAGTTTAGAGTTACTGGACCAAACAAAACAAACTCATTTTAGAGATTACCTTTCGAGGAAGTGGTCAAGTCTGAGGAGCAGCTAGAAGTGTTTGCCCTGTCAGCCCTAAGCATTTGGAGTTATGCAGTTTTACCATGAAAAACTGGAACTACTTGTGCTTTTTTCTTTCAGTCAAAGACAATCATAAGTATATTTTGTATCAGAGGTGTAATTATGTAGTCATGTGTGTACTTAAACGATCTTTTAAGGACTTAAATATGAACAAAATGCAGTTTCACCCTCAATCAAATCAAATCTACGCTGCTCTCTTGGTAGAAATAAACCCTGACACCATTTTGGATACAGATCAGTATTACAGGACACAACCATTGCTGCTGAATGACAATAATGTTGAGGTGACTTGTCAGTAAAACTGACAGCATGCAGCGTTAGAGCTGTAAGGTTATGTTAGGGGAAAGATTGCGGGGTGGCAGTTCAGCAGAGCAAATAGTTTCCACTGGTGTTTGGCAAACACAGCACCCAAACCAACTAACCATGTTTTGGGGTTGTTTTGAAGTAGATTCACATAGAGGCCAATGAGAGCATGTTCGTCAGCAAGTCTATCAGCAACATCGAGGTTGTAGTTCAACCTGGAACAGTGCAGGGTTTCACAACACATAAAACATTACATTACACAGGTGACAATAGAGGGACAGGGGGTGAGAGGGGAGACGAAGCAAAGAGAGAGAGAGAGAGAGAGAGAGAGAGAGAGAGAGAGAGAGGGAAGGATAGAAGGCAACAAAAGAGACGAGGAGGAGGAGGGAGGCTGAAAAGCAGCCATTCATGGGTGACTAGAGAGGAACAAGGCCATATTATGTTTGGGAGAGACACCGCTGATGAAGGCTAGGAGCATGATTAAGGACATGCCCACTAAAAAAAGACTACAAGCTACATGCACATGTTTACATTCTATAGGCATCAATCACTCAGTGCTCTATTATTAAAACTACTGAAAGTCATTATTTTTGAGTTGAACAATCTACCAGCCCCTCTAAGATATGTCAAGCATGCACAGTCTTTTTTGATGTAGCTCCTATATTTATAGAGGCCTTCCACCTGCAACCCTTATAGCAACCTGCTGACAGTATGGAGGGTCAATGCAGAATTAGCTGTGACCATAAAATGTCTCAAAACAGCGACAACAACCGAGAAGCCATCTTGTTTCCAACTATAAACTGGTTTGATTATTTGCTCCTTTAATCTTAGCTCTAAAGCATTTCAAGTTGTAACCACTGAACCTGAAAAAAACTGGCATTGTGGTTTGTTAACCAGCAAGCTAAGAAACCATTTAGATAATTTAACAAGCCAGCTAATTAAATGAAAAAAAAAAAAGCATTAAAAAAAAAAGCTCAGAGTGTGGTGGCTCTGGCTGCTGCCATCTTGGCAGTCCTGCCTCTGAAGCCTCTCGGTTAATCTAACAATGGGCAAAGACGTGGAGCATGGGTGGAACTGAGGCGGGCTGAATGAAACTCAAATAATGGGTGCTCAAACAAGCCGCATATCACCCACCTGTCAATCAAAGTGGCCATGCTGTTAATTATGCATAACTTTTAGCCTTAATATAATCTGAATGAGTAACTATAGAGACCAAAACAGGTTTTTTGTACCAGGCTGTAAACATATTTATTTCTGCTGTGAAGTTGGACATTTTAACATAGGGGTGTATGTGGATTGACTCGTTCTGTAGCCAGCCTCAAGTGGACGTTCGAGGAACTGCAGTTTTTGGCACTTCTGCATTGGCTCTATCTTTTAGCAGCTAGTTAAATGTTCACAATAACTATTTAGTCAACATTTTCAATAAAAAATAAAGGGTCACTCAGCCATTTGTACACTCGAACCTACTAGTTTGGGGCAAACAGTTATTTATTTTCACATCCAGCATTAGCATTTCTGTCCACTTGATGACTGCAAGTCCAGTCACTCTTCTCTTAGCTCTATTTTGGTTCTCCACCAACTCCTGAGGGAAATATCTGGCTCTTTAGCTGCTTAATGCCCCACTATACTGACCAATGTGTCATTAGCGTTGTCTATTCCTTAGAGGTATTTAGTGCTAAACAGATAGCAGTTTATCAGTTTCAGTATATATCAGGAGTTTTTTGTAGCAAGACTTAATCAGTAAAACAACAGGGTGTGGGCCATAAAACCAAAACAATGAGCTAAAAGATGGTAAAACAGGGGTGACGATTAGCTCAGTTGGTAGAGCGTCTGCCCCATGTATGAAAGCTGAGCTGAGCTGACCTTTCTTTACATATAAACGTTAAATCCATTGTCAATATAAAAATATTGATTAGTGCAGCTTTAACAGGAGGAGTTAAGAGTCAGGATTACTGCAACTTTAACTAATTTAGAACTACAGTACTAAATCCCTAACTTGAGTGTCTTTTTAACTGTATATTCCAGCTGTTTAAAGTCAAAGATCTTATAAATTTATCAAAGTAATCCGTCATTGTTGTGCCAAAGCTCGTCAGTCAACGTCCAGAGGGTTCAACACCTAAAAGCCCTGTATTATACGGTGTATCAGCCTGTGCAAACATTAACTGCAATGTCAGATCCGATATGTACATCAAGAATAACCTAAAGGAGACCACTCACTCGTCACCTCTGTATGTTTTTTCTATAAGTTATGAAAGGGAGTAGTGTTCACTAAAGAAACACTTTCTTCAGCAAGTGCAGGTGCAAGCGAGGAGCTCAACTGCCTTCAAATGGACAAAGAAATCAGGCTCAACAAATATGTTTATCCTCCAAAATACAACATAAATAGCACATGGAAAAATAAGTTAATCCAATTTCATCTAAACTTGTTCACATATATCATAAACAATGAGCCTGGGAATGTATACTATTTAACTTCTACAGATTTAATACAGAGGGTATCATTGACGGCGGCTCACATTAGAAACAGTATTTCCCATTTCTATGTGAATGGAAAGATTGTAATAGACACTCGAAAATAATTGCCAATGATCTTTATGATGCATGCTTCATCTAGCATCTTTGAAATAGCCCCTCGAGTGCAACAACGTAAACCCCCTCTATAAGGAAACTGGTTCACTAATAGTTTCCTTAGGACGATCAGCACTCTATGCCGTATGATTATTATCTATATTAGATCACACATGCAACTGAGCTACAAAGGCATTCTCATATGCACACCTGTGTCACTTACCCTCTCCCTTTCAACAGATGTGGAGCAGCCACAGTCAAGGGCTTTCTTTGCTCAACATCATTACTCTTGCTGTAAGGCAAGCTATTTACATTCAGCACAAGAAACCACAAAGAAAAGAAAAAGTACGGTGATACACAAATGTTCGCACGCACACACTTTGGGAGATAAAAAGGGAATAGAAAATAAAGACAGTGCGGGTCACAGAGTGTACAGGGCACGAGGCCTTTAGGGAGCAGGGAAAACTGAAAAGACCTGTTACAAAATCCAGGACATCCTTTGTTCAGCTGCTGTACTCACTTTTTGGTGGAGTAAGGGTTCCCTGATGTCGGCATGGAGTGGGAGAGCGAGTAGTCATTGGTGATGTTCACTGGTCTGGGTGGCCTTGACAGGAAACAAATGTTTTTTTAAATCCAAAACTGACAAGTCTGTTTTCTTATGTAACCTTGTGGATTTCTTCCAACCTTATAATCCCTGAATTTACGTAGACGACCTGCTGTTCATACTATATATCAGGATGTGGCAACAAAGACAGATATGATTAGTTATGTAAAGTGTGAAAACATGCATTGAGTGGTGGGAATGATCAACAAACACGGCAAGGAAACAATAATAACAATAGTGACTGTCAGTACGCTGGGGTGGATGGGACTTGACAATACTGTGTAGGACAATACAAAAGGATTCAAATCTACAACAACAAGTATGTACAAAGACACATTTTCTGACATGTTAAATAATCAAAGAAAACTCACCACGTATCTCTGAGGGAAGTACAGAACGAGAAAAGGAATGAAAATTATTTATTACATGATTATCAGCCCAGCAAAGTCTACACTAAATGTAGAAATGTGAGTCATTTTGAGGAAAGAACCCAACTGATATTAGCTTATGACAAATATATTGGTATCAACATATATTTCAGCCAATAAGTATCAATTACAGTGCAACATTTCATCTGCAATTATCTTTAATGTCCAAATTTAAGGAATCCTTATAGAAAAATGTTAACTACATCCACAGATACGTATCATTACCGGATTTTCAATAATCTGAATGAATTTTGGCTCCTTAATAGTTAAAGAAATAAAGAAATTTGAAGGTAAAATAAGAAAAGAGTGACTTTTGCACCAGAAGTAGCCTTATCGTGTCCCTACACCTGATGTAGCCTTTAATAAACAGCACTGGAGTGCTACAAAGTCTGTGCTTGTGTCGCCAAGTCAAGGAATAATGTAGCGGCAGTGCTGCAGATTACAATCATTCCCCAGGCTATAATTAAGCCTCATTGATCAGCTGACCCAAGAGATTGACTGGAATCACTTCAGACTTCGAGGCAGCAACAAGATAATTATGAGCAGGGGGATGAAATCAAACATTTCAGAAAATAACACAACTCTCTGACTGCAGGAGAAAATCAAGAAGATGAACTTACACAATATGAGCTAGGTTGAGAGGTTTCTCTGGCATTTCGGGAAACATGGGGTGAAGAGGCTCTCTGCTGGATGCACAGCTCAGTGACTTACTGAGGGCATGGGATAACTTCTTAGCGGGGGATTTCTGCAGAGAAACACAGGAGTGAGATGCCAATTCTGAGGACACTAATTTCTTTTCAAAACGCATGGCTTCATTACAGAAACGCCACCGCCACCACCACCTGCATCCAACATTCAGCGTCTTTACATTGTGGTGAAGCAGAACGAAAATAGCCGCTATGACTGGTCCGGTGCAGACACACCTCCCTCAGCCCGCCCCTCTCTCTCTCCTTACCCATGACGTATACTCCTTCATTTGGTGCTGGTTGCTATGGGAACCACTGGCATGCCCCCTCCAGAAGCAGTCCTGACAGAGCTGGTAATTATGACATTGCTGGCAGCGGTAGCGGAAGCCCATCATACTCTCAGTATGGCAGTAGGAGCACTCGACCGGGTGAAAGACTGCAGGGAGGAGAGGAGGGGTCAGACACACACACATGCATGCAGATGGACAAAACACACACACACACACACACAAACAGATGTGATTGTAAACCCAGATATATTTTGCACATTGCAAAGTGTAGAGGATTCATTTGCAATTAATTCAAGGACAGATGCTATTGAGTCTGCAACATTCATCTCATTTTTACCCGCACAAAGCAGCACGACTCATGCATGCTGAGCGTGTGTGAGCGGGTGACAGTGCTTCTCCTGCTCAGTTGGAGGTGACTTGTGTTGATGAGTGCATTGCAAATACACATACACTCATACACAGAGGTGCAAGGTCCCTATGGGTCATCTTCACTAGAAGGTGTACGTGTGCTTCCTTCTATATGTCTGCTTGACTGATCGTGTGTGTGTGTGTGTATGTGTGGTGACTCAAGATTATGATGCAAGGCTGAACTTTACATCCTCCCAGCCCTGCTAGCTTTCTCGTTTATAAGTATTCCGCATGGTGTCTTACCGTTCTCCACGTTGGCGAGCCGATGCATGAGCGGTAACCACACCAGACACTGAGGGGGCGGGTCTGACATCAACGTATCCAGGAATGTATTGAGGGAGACCTTTTTCTGTGGATGTTTGGTGCAGAGAGGAGAGGTGAGATTGAAAATCATCCACAGCGTCAAGGCTAAAACTATTTGATAATATTACACTCTGTGGTTAATGAACCCCCCCCACCTGCTGTGCGAAGCACGTTCTTGCTGCTTGTTCAGTGTAACCAAAAGAAGGTCCCTCAAAAACCGCCATAGGTAATTTGAGAACCTCCCTCAGAAATTGGTCAAACTGCGGGTACACCATTATTCCAGCAGAATCTGATATCTGTGAAAAAATATCTGGGAACAATGCGGGGGGAGACATTATACAAATGAATCAAACTAATTGTCAGTTGCCACCACAGTCGGCTAATTACAGTATTACACAATACAATTATCCCACTTATTTGTGAAAACAAATCAAAGTAAAGCAGTTATTCAGATCAATTGTTATAATACGGCAGAAACACAGCAACACACAGGCCTCCTTCTTTCCCCCCTTCACAAGCCATTGCGACTGCTCCCACAGATTTTGTAGATTATGTAATAAACTCTATCTTTCAGATAATGAATAATGACTTCTTCCAGCCATGAAAAGCTGGGCCAGTAGTGCTTCCTCTTTTAGGAACAATAGGCTAAGCACAGACAGAGATATAGATAATACAGACACTAATAAGTTTGTATTATATATTCCAAAGCAGTACATTACTTAGACTAGAAACTGCATGAACTTTATAAAGACAATTAGGTGATTTATTACAGGTAAATTATTTCATTTGTCACAATTAAAAGTAAAATAAGTATTTGTTGGGTTGCTTACATCTTAATTTATCCAGAATTTTCCCTCCACACATGGTTGCCACGGCAATCTTCACAACAAAGACAGATATCTTGCCGTGGCCTTCCCTGAAAAGAGCAAATACATTTTATATTATGGTCATAGATTCTTTCAGAACGGAGCTGTCAAGGCCTAGAACATCCCACGAACTCAACTATTTTTCTCAAAAGCACAACCTTTAAAGGCAAACTTGAATAACAGTGATCATCATCTTAAAAAATGTTTCACTTGGCTCTTAAAATACACACTCTCCTCCAACATGGTGTGACATTATGAAGGTAAATACTCTGTATTTTCACTCCACTTTGGCAGACACTTGAGAATCACATTTCACACTACATTAGCTCACGTCAAAGCCTCAGACGCGAAAAAAAAACCCACAGCCAGCCGCCGACTGTCACATGACGTGTTACTCACGGGTCATACGCTGCCAGCAGGAAGTTGAGCAGCAGGCTGATAGAGTGTTCTACGTTGATCTGGTGGGTGGTGGGCATGCGCTTGTTCAGCTGGTAAAAGATGGTGGACAGTACCACTTCTAGGCGAGCCACAGAAAGGTCAGCGCTGAGGTCCATGGCGTTGACGCCGTTCTCTCGGAAAGCCTCGATGACATTCCAAATGTCAACCAAATGTACTGGAAAGCAAACAGGGCAACTGGATGTAAACATCTTGAGGCGGATGCTTATGAGCACAGTGATGTTGTTAAATTAGTTTTACGTGGTTCGCATCGTACTCACGGTTGCATTTCTTCTGCACAAATCTGAGTTTGCAGGCAGTTCTGTATGTCGATAATCGTATGGAGTCCAAATCTTGAGCCCCTGAGGAAGAATGGCTTCTTATTAAATAACAATGGAAATGTCATAGATAATGTGGCACTAATGTGGAGGAACAGCGTATGGAGGCCCAAAGTGTTTAATAAAAGATAAATAAATGAAACTATGAAATAAGTAAACATATGAATAAAGACAGAGAAAATATATATTATAAACATTATTTTGGGAAACAACCAAAAAAACCTTTAAAACTCATACTTAAATGCACACAGTTTAAAGATTTAAAGAAATAGATTTTGCATTGAAGGTAAAATAGTCACATGGCAATGTAAAACAAAATCAGTGTACGGGAACACAATAAAATGAGCTACAATGAACTAGAACAATAATAAAAAGCATTGAATATTGGGAATGATTTGCATGTTTTAAGAAATGTATAATTATATTATGTTCACGTTATGTCTGCAGGCTTTGGGCCTCCATAGCCTCCACACTGTTTAAATAGTGCGAGTCATACTGGTGCCTGTCACTTGATTTTCAGGATATTTGCTTCACATGAAAGTTACAGAGAATAATTTGGCATTTTTATGGTCGGTCAGTACAACAGTCCAACATAGATCATGCTGAGCTCTGGCTATGAGCACTTACTCATCTCGACAAACAGTTGCCTTCTATCTGCCATGTTGTCACCGCTCTGCCTGCAGTCTTCAATCATTCTGATCAAGAGGAGAGAAAGTAATGTCAGAGCCTGTGTAATGCTGCTTTAAACAGAAAGAAAACAGGTCAAGTTAAGGCATTGCTTAATCACTATGCTCTTCCTATTGCTTGATTATGTAAAAGGTAACAACCAAATTGAACTGAGGCATCACAACGCATTTGTTACTACTAGATAGAGTATAGAAAGAATCTCTAAACAATCACCACTTGTCTAACCTGGGAGACACACTGTAATAACATTATGTCCATTTGACATGATGCACAGTCACAGTAACCTCATCATCATTTCACTGTAAATAAAATCAAGGCCAACCAGGCAAAGTGGGCAGCTGCCCAGATCCCCAGGCCTGAGCCCAAAGGCTCCAGGTTCACTGTGGCTATTGGCTGACTAAGCCCCGCCGTGCTAGTAGGGTTGAAATTGTATGAGATTTTCACAATAACTGCCTCAATTAGCTCTAGCATTACATGTTTAACAAACATAACATTATATCAGGTAGTTACTGGAGCGTCACCTAAATCCGTCCCTAAACAGCAGGACGGAGCCACTGATGTTAACGTCAGGACCAGCTTCCACACAGTAAAGAAATGCTCCACGGTGGATGTACTAGTTGTGAACACTTCTTTTTAGTATAATCTATAACCAAACAAATTCATTTAGCTAGTTAATTATATGCTCCTTGGCTTTGGCTTTACCACTGTATGGAGTAAGAAATTAGCCGGACATGCTAATGATCGCAGCTTAAATTAGAGCAGATAAACACACAGTTTAATGCACAATCCTGAATGCACTTTTGCTCTTTAACTTTTACTACGACCCTATGCACACCACTTCAACATGTGGAGAAATCCACAGCTTGACAGGCCTGCTGTGCCTACTTATGGCTGCTAAGCTATAATTGAACAATCACTGTTTGGAGTACAAACAGTGAAGTAGTTCATGATGATTTGATCCATTTAACTTCTGCTTGATAATACTGTATTAAACGGTGCATTTAATGCATTAGACAAGGTGTTTATCTGCACGCCTGTATTATTAACACCTGTCTCATAAAGGGAGAAGTAATAATGCCTTTAGTATTGCAAGTGTTTGCATTGTGCATTTTTCTAAATAAATAGGGGCTTAATTCAATAACCAAAAGCTAATTATTAAATACTAATGGGGAAAGGGGGGGGGGGGGTGCCCAAAAATTTGACCCTTGGGTCCCATAGCAGGTTCATCCGGCCCTGGTAAATACACACTGAGCTCACTTTTTTTTAGTTTTTACAAGTACATTTGCAAATTGAATGTAGCACACTGCAGTGATTATCAGAAATGTGTGTGTGTGTGTGTGTGTGTGTGTGTGTGTATGTGTGTGTGTGTGTGTGTGTGTGTGGGAGAGCAGACGGTAGCTGGTGAGGGATGGGGTGGGGGGGGTGGGGGGGGGGGGGGGGCACATAAAAAACTTAAGTAAGACAAGAACAAGACTTTCAAAGAGGCAGAGCAGCACAGAGAATGCTCACACCATGCCTCACTGCACTCTGTCCAAGGCAATCTAATACACCTAGTCATGTGGTTTGTTGCCATGGCAGCAAAGATCCCAGCCGCTCCGTTCGTAAAAACATAGTGCTAGTCACTCCCCACACACACACACACACACACTACACCTCCCACTGCAGACAAGCAGCAAAGTTTGTGGAGAAAAGTTTTTTTTTTTTTTTTTTTTTTCACGAGTTAATATCTTTTATGATACAACACTCGGTGGGATGATAGCGGAGAGCACAGTGGCACTTCTTGGGCGAATGGCTCGAAAACACTTTTTCTGCAAGGCAATCATTCAGGCATGGTATTTCAAATTACTTTGACAGTAATTGGGAGACCCAAATATTACGCTGCAGAGACCCATGGTGTAGAAATTAAAATTCACCTAGTGTTAAAAAGCAAACAGCAGAATACTTTCCTCCTCCCCCCCTCTCCTTTTGCTATCCTTTGTCAGCACAGAGAGTCAATTATGGAGCTCTAGGAATCTTTGAAATCCAGTTTAAGAGGGTTTTCAGATTGGGTTAATAAATTAACCTGGAATTACAGAATCAAGTGCAGAGCTGTGTGAGCTACAACAGAAACAATGCTAATTATTAATGGCATATTATCATGACAATACAGAACAGAATCATCTACATTTTGTTGTTTATATTACAAAGTGGATTTTGTAAATGAAAACTGTGGAAAAAGCTCAAATAATAAGAGAGTAGTATTTTATCAGTTATAAGGCAATGATGAATCCACCTATGACAGTAAATAGCAGTTATGGATGTATACACAGCGATGTCAGGCCACTACCAGCAATCAGTAGTCCAATGTCATCCTGAAAGTAATATAAATGCAAGCCCATTCATCACTTATACAGTGGGTGAATGTCAAAGTGTACAAATATACACCATTTTATAGATTAACATTGATATCCTTTCCATATCAAGAGCAAACACATCCTGAGTGCGAGGTCTGTGACCTTCTGCGGTCTGTTTTCAGTCTCGGAAATAACTGAGATTGATACAATCTGTTGCAAGAGCAAATATTAAACCAACACAGCCACTACGAATTGTACGATGGTGAAAAGAACAAGATGATCAACATACCTTTCATAAAGCACCATGGTCGTTTTCCTTCCCCTCCCCTTGCCTGAGCTGAGTTATTACAAAAGCAAAAGTCCTCCTTCTTCTAGATGCAGCTAAACACAACACAAAACTCCTTTCTAACAAGGAAACATTACAAACAAAAGCAGCCCAAATGGACGGGGGCCGACTGAAGATATCTGAAATTAGAAACTGTCAGCTAGGATACAGTGTGCTGCCTCTATCTTTAACTACAAATGAGAAGGCTCCACATTCTTGCAAAGCTTTACTGGCTCTCTAGTTGCAGACCCCAAACCTCATTCCTGGCATGTGCCCAGCAAACATTACTCTTTCTCTGTGGCACTGTCACGCTGGCAGCATTAGAAAATAACTGCCCTTAAAAGAGCAAATCATCGTATACGATTAACATTACAGAGAGACTGGTGGGGCTAAGCACTGCCAAAAGGGTCTCACAGTAATGACTCACTCTATCTTTTTCATGCTGCACAGACTACTGTTGGCCAAATATTCAACTGCATGTCAGGCCAACAATTTAAAAAAAAGCCTTATTAGTCAGTTATTTATATCATAAGTCTATTTCTGTAGCGGCTCAAGGATGCATAGTGGACAGTGGTGCTAATTCATGCCCTCCTTGATGCATATTGTCCACACACAAGCACTAACTTGAGTTAGAGAGCAATCTGTGTTTGGCTGGCTCAGTATAGTACATCGCAGCTGCTACCACTGATTGGCCAGAGTTATTTTTACATCACAAGACTATACGCTGGTATCCGAATCCCATCTCCTGTTGACAGGAGTAAAAAAGCTGCACCATTGACTTAAGGCTAATCAGTTAAAGCTCAGCATAGCCAGAGATGTTGCTTCTTTAGTGTTTGCTGTCTAGGTAGTGAAACAGTTCTCTCTTCCTGTATGGTACCAGCCAGAGATGTGCGTGTGCTGGAGGGCCCTCTGCTCGCCGTCCCCTGCTGCTAACGATCGCCATGGTTTCAGCTGCAAAAAGGCCAAAACTTTGGGACCCTGATGTTAAAAGAGAAGTGCGAGTACGAATTTAGTTTGCTGGTGCTGTGATTCTGTTTACAAAAGTGTTTCAGAGTTCTTTGCACAAAGGTGCATTGAAGTGTCAGAAATAGCAGAAACACTGGAAATACAGTATGTTCTGCCTGTGCAAATGTGTGATGTGATAGCCAACACAGGATTACATTTGCATTTCAATCACAGGCTTGAATAGAGATGTACTCCTGGGCATAGACAGAGTCACGTTGCCTTGTAGACATTAAGAAAAATTCCAACACATCAATACTGGCCAAAGGTAAAAGGGCAGCAAGACAGGCAACAGGCACCCTCATGGTAAACACTCACAGCTCAGGCATCACCTGTCACGCCAGAGACACCTGTGTGTGTACGAGAGACAAAAGGTCTCATTGTTACAGACAAGCCTGCCTTGCATACACGACTCCATTTCTGCTGTTTTTATCCTCACACTCCCCGATTTTTATCGCTGTAACTTGATCAGGAAAACTCATTTCAACCCCAGAGTGACAAAGTAGGTTAAGGTCGCTCCTTCGCTGCTTGCCAGCCTCCGGCAGCAGCAGCAGCAGCAGCTGCTGCAGCAGGAGCAGCGCACTTTGCACAAGACTTACCAGTATTTATTTCGAGGCATGTCATGCAACATCACTTGTTTTTTCCCGTCCAGGAATCCGTCGCTTGTCCCGATCAGGGTTTCTTTGGTGTAGGTTGCTGCATCACTGCACGAAGCGGCCGTTGTTGTTGCCGCTCTCCTGCAAAAAGCTCTCTCGTGTAGTGGAAATTTTCTGCTCGCTGTACTGTCTGAGCGGAGCACGGGCAGCATTTGCCTCCAGTATGTGGCCTTCGCGATGACGTAATGCGGAATCTCTTCACTTGCGTCAGTGTGCTTTAGCTGCAAAATGTTTGATATGAAAACAATAAAGAAGGCAACAATAACAAGCGAAAATACAAACAAAACAAACAAGGAAAAATGCAAAATATAAGCACATGAACTTATATTCTGACAGAGGCGGTGATGCAAAGGTGTGCTCATTCACTGGTTTTAAGCATTTTTGCAGCTTTAGGAAGATGACGTCATTAAGATAAGATAAGTCTTTGTGAATTAAAACAATACTCATCTAATAATTACATATTGAAAGATCTTTTTGTTTTTAATTGTACTCAAATTGCACCTTTTTTTTCACATCTTTTCAAACTGATGTAAATGTGTTTACACCTTGCTGTAAATGTTTCTCATTTCTTGTCACGTGTCTTGTGGTTGAACCATTTGGATTGTAAAATCACCAGCTTACACTATTAGTAAATAAAATAATCATTGGACTGCAGAGGTTTTGCAACCACCAGTTAAAATGTCCAAAGGCAGTATAGCATTTGCATTTTTACACATGAGCTAGTGTGTTTTGGAATTTGTAATATAAAATAGACTTTACTGACCCCCATGGCTCACAATACACACGATGCATAACAAAATACTCATAAATAATACACTGATATTCACTATCGACACACATTATAAATGTTATACATGATGTTGCTCATTTCCCCCTGAGGTTGAACCATTTGGGTTGGACAGATTACACTATTAGTTAGTGCAACTTTCAAAGTATTTATATGATTTTATATGACATCTTGCACAGTAAAAAAAAAAAAAAAATCTTTTTTTGTTGTAGCTATAAAAAGACCTGTAAAACAAATCAAGAAAATCAACATAATACATGTTATTTGAATATTAGCCTATGACAATCAACATACACAGAAGTCAAAAATACACTAGCGCGTTGTCATTATAAATGTGACTATAAACAGGCAGAAGTCCTAACCATTACTGCTTCACAGAAGTCCATATCCATTAAGTGCCCCCTCTAGGACTGTCGAGTATGAAACACCGCTCAGTGTTGCTAAACAACAGCACAAACGTTCCCTGCTGCTCTTGAACGCAACTCACCGCCTCTCCAAGCGCAGCCCCTTGTTGCTAAGCAACCTGCGCAGAAGATTGACAGCCACTTGAGTTGATTCATTTCGGAGAAAAACTTTTAAACTTTTAACTTTTATTTATTTATTTATTTATTTACAGGAGAGCTGTTGGCGTTATCGCACG
The DNA here is from genome assembly GCA_028641955.1 of Protonibea diacanthus. NCBI lineage: Eukaryota > Metazoa > Chordata > Actinopteri > Sciaenidae > Protonibea > Protonibea diacanthus. The sequence goes on along the minus strand of CM053988.1, from coordinate 15,202,346 downwards.
GAATAACCAAAAAAAAAACACACACTTTGAAGACGGCTAACAGATAGCTGGCTGACAAAGGTGTGTTATAATACAAGTAAGTTGATAGCCAGCCATTTTTTCGCTTTCACTTTCTTCCTTGACAACGACCCCCCCAGCTGCTCATTAATTTGTCATTAGCGAAGTTAATTAACCGTTAACTTAACGTTAGCTAAGAGAGCGAGTCGAGGTATCAGTTGCAACTCTGTAGCTAACGTTAGACAACTTTGTCTGAAAGTTTAGCGGCTGATATCAAAAATATCTAATAAAGCAGCAGACGTTAATTGACGGTTTGTTTTCAGGTTAAAGTGCTGACTGGTGATATTTTCCTCGTCCTTGTCGGACAACTTTCAGCCATGCCGGACGTTGAACCACTCAGATTCCCATCGAGGGAAGGACGACTAAGTCAGCAAGGTGAGAGGAGCATTATCAATAACATTTACTTTACCAAAAAGTATGCAGAAAAACAGTCCCTGTCAGTGTTTTTCTATTATATTTATCGACTGGCCACTTCATTAAATACACTTGTGATCCAACACAACAACTCTGCCACAATATAATGTTTCAACTTTTGCTGACACTGTCAGAGAGGTGTTGATTTAACTATTATGTTTACTGTTGAGCTTGTAGTTTGCAGTAATGTTAAACTGGACTGTTTTATTTTTAGAGGGATTTCTACTATTTTGGCCACCCCATTTCTAAACATGAGAAACACCTTTCAGTATAATGCACTCCTGTACAACAATATCACCCAATACCTCAATAATAAACATAAAAACGAATTAATACCTGGCAAGTGTCATGCACAAAAACTGAAACATTATAAGATTCATAAAAGTAGAATTTATAGCCGAGCTGTCATATCGGATCACATTGGATTGTACAAGTGTACACAATGAAGTGGCCACTCTTATGAATGAGTGTGTCTGCTGTGTTTTACTGCTGTAGATGGTTAAGGTTGAGCTAATTTTAACAACTTTATACTGTTAATCTACAGCAATCATACATTTTTGACTGGGCAGGAGTAGAAAATTGTTCAGTTCAGATAAATGCTGTGCAATAAAGTGAATTTGTACTGGTATACAGTACTTGAGTAAATGTACTTAGTTATACTCCATCACTGCTTACACTTGTTTACTAAAGTGTTACTTAAACTTTTTACACCGTGCACAACCTCAGGAAATATTTGGCTCTCCAACTAACACCAATATGACAGATGTTAAAATACCATCAACCCTACTGAGCTACAGGCAGTTCACACAAGAGGCAGTGGAAAAGGTGTACTCCTGATCTGCCCTTTTCTTCTATATATTCCCTGTTTGGGGCCATGATTACAGTGTTTTGAAATAATTTATTTTACCCCCACTTACTGTCTCCACGTCTAACTAATCATGGGTCTGCAAATGCTACACACGCATGAAGGTGATAATAAAACAAAGTATTAAAGGAAATGCAAAACGTATTATAGTGATATAATAGTTTTAGCGTTTTCAATCAAAATTTTGTAGTATTTTGTTTAATATTTTGAAATGTATTTATTTATTAAATACACTATGTACTGTACCACCATTTGAGAACCAGTGGTTTAATAATAATAATTAACTTTTTCTTTGTGAAATAAATCAGCTTTAACATCACACTCTGATCTGTTTACTGAAAGACAAACTAATATGTATTAAATTAACTGACTGGTGTGGTTACAGTCTATGACAAAATTTCACCTGTCCCACCTGCAAACCACACCTGTCCCCAAGTACAGTAGAAAGTTGGCCACACACATTCACAAAGTCACACAGACTATAAATATGTCCTGTCAGTGCTTGAGCTGTACTGCTTGTCATAAATTTGTGGTGGTGAATAAATGTCAATAAATTAGGTTGATAATTACTATTAAATATCTACTATTATTAGTGAGTGTGGCAGGTGAAGGTGGTTGGCCCTCAGGCTCACATGGGCCTGCTCTGAGGCTATAATACACCCTGTCAGTATGATTTAGAGCTTATTCAGCCGGCTCATGACATATTACCTCACCACCTTCCTACCCCACTTGGTTCTTTCACTGTGTATTATTCATCTAAACTGCTCAGCAACAGATGGCCTTCATTTCGGGTCTCCACACACTTTTTCCTCGACTGTTCTTGTATTGTTCTGAGTCAGCTCAGCCACAAGCCAGTCTCCTAATCAATGGAGCATCATGACAAGTATACTGTTCAATAGAGTTTGTGACCTACTTATTTCTTACCTGCTTGTCTACAGATGTTGACAGTTTTGGTTGTTTCTTCACTTGTCGGCCATGTTCCTATTGCTGCTCAGCAGACAGAAACATGTAACGAAGGGGCCTCTCAACTGTCCAAAACGTGATGCTGTCTGTAAAAAGGTGCCAGGCAACATCAGATGTCAGCGTAATGGCACTCCTGGCAAGACCGGTGTATGGCCACACCGCCACCACTTGCGACAGGATACTCCTCCTGGTCTTTCTTTCAGTCGTTCAGGTTTAGTTGAATCTGTGGATGGGCCCTTTATCCAGGGCTGGGTGTCACCCTGCAAAGTTGAGCACACACCCATAGGTGATAAAAGCAGTATGCGCCTGAGAGAGGACACGTAAACACAATCAGTTCACCCATTGTTATCTATATTCTGTACATCTGGATATATCCAGAAAAAAAGCTACCCTCAAAATAAAATAATGGAAAATTGAATAAATGAAATGAAATTAATTAAAATGTATTGCCTACCATAAACAGCTCTCTCTCTTGTGGGCCTTGCAGTGATAAAAACAATATTATACTGCAGCGTACAATATGAAGACAGAATTCATAATATAATGTACAACTCTGAACAGTTTTGTCAGAAGTACAAAACTGATGCAAATTTTACTGTACATTACATGATTTTTTATATAGTTTTTATTGATTCATAGATACATAAGCATAAACATCAACAGTCAGCATATCCAACATATAATAACACAATATATACAAAGGCCTGTGATAAATTAACATCTGTGATGCAACCAAAATTAACATTCAATGCCAGATCTTCAAAGTGTCTCAGAGGTCTTAAATCCAAAGTTTCCCCCTTCATTAATTTAAATTAATTCCAGCCCACATTTGTTCATATGATGCAATTTCTGACATCACTTACATCCATTTTTTAACATCTGGAGTGGCTGTCCTCTTCCATAATCCGAGGATCATTCAAGCAGCTGTGACCACCCCAACATTTAAAACGGCTCGCTCATATTTAGATATACTTGGCACTTCTGATTGGTCCCCTAACAGATCATACAGATACCATCACACCTGGCCAGTATTTTCTCACAGGTATACCAGTTTACATCTCCAAATTACATGTACAAATGTTCCTATTTCACTTGACATGATTTTCTGTAGTTTTCTTTTTGGTATCTAATGACTGTATTTTCTACAATTCCTGTCAGAGATCATCTCAGTGCCACAACATAAGGCACAAGGACCAAAATTAGTTTGACAGAGGCAGAAATGCATTTGTTGTTCCAAATCTTCATATTGTTTGTTTTCCAATACTAACTCTAGGCTTATTAAATGAATCATTCAGAGATGTAATTACTGTAACCGTAGTGTTTATGGTAGCATTCACATATTCTCAGATCTTGTAGGGTTACAATCTGCACTACTGGTGTTTTCTTCTTCTCTTTCTGTCAGCCAGATGGCGTCCTTTCACCACCAAGAATTGTGCCCTTGGGTTTGTCTTCAGATGTTCAAATTAGTTGTCTCTGCTCTCTCACTGATGCTTCCAATATATTGCAGAGTCTGTGCAAGCAGAATCGAACAGAAAGTACAGCATCTTTCACAGTCAAATACATTTTTGTAATTGCTTTTCAAAATAAAGTTAATGAAGAAGGGTGAGTTTTTGTTCCAATAAAAGTTGTTTTCTGAGTTTCCAGCGAGGGCTAGTTCATCAGTGTGTTATTTATGAATTATGAAAAGGGATGTTGTGCTGTTATGTAAATGAAAAAGTGTAGTGTAGGGTTTGCTTTTCATTGCTTCTATTAAACTGTGTTTGTGATAAACAAATTTAAGGTGGATTTACAGATCTCAATATTTTGTGTCTCTCAAGATCAAGCAGATCTTCAAGCTGTCTGCTCTGGTAGACGTCGCACTTGTGCTTTGCTCAATAGTCCCTCGCCATGTGTCAACAGTGCTATTTACCATATCCAAGAGCTGAAGATGACTGTGGAAAATTGGTGTCAACAGGTAAACTGATGTCAGATGTGATCAGATGTGTGAAAAGATTAAAAGGCAAATATGAGATATGAGTAAAAATCTATTTTAAAGTGCATCTTCTTTTTTCTTGTACCAGTCTGGAAAATATCAGCCACAAATTGATCAGGACAAGCACCAATACAGCAAAGCTTTAAGGTGAGGTCTTCTGTTGTTTTCATTTATTCATTTATATTCAGGAGAACATAAAGACATGACATAAGATAAACTCCTTTTTAACAGATTTCAGTCCAGAGACTCAGATACTGAATCAGTGACGTCGACAGAGTTGTTCGTCGAAGGCATCGCAATTAGTGCAAGAGGTGAAATTCTAGAAAGTCATTTCTAAAATGTTTTTCCTTCATTTCTGTTATAGTAAAGATGCTGGAGATGCTCTAGTTTAGATGTTGCTTCATTCCTTGCAGTAGTGGCTTGTCAGTGTGAGAATAATTGAGTCCCAGTTACTGGTTCACATCTTTTCTCTACATAATAATTAATTAGACACTATCCAGCGTTCAACTCTGCTAATAAAATACCATGGATCAAGTTTATGTTTATCTGCACTTTGTAGCTGGTCATAGTATGTTAACATAGCTCTGCTAAAATTAGTTTACTTGTTTATGCTTTTGTTTATTGAGTTGAAAGTGTATACAGCCCACAACAGTGTTCCAATCCTGTAAAGTTTTTCATCCTCTAGAAAGTTGTCCATTATCGCCACTATTGAAGAAAATAAATGATGTCCTTGGAGAGGTTGTGTATCTGATTGAGCGGCTGGAGGCTGATAGGCAGTATGCAGAGGAAGCCCTCTACAAAGAGAAGAAGAGAAAAAGGTTTTTGGAGAACAAAGTTGACAGTATTTCACTGTGGAAGCAACAAGAGCACTCCTTTGTAGTCCAAAAAGGTCAGCACATCCTCATACACATATTTGTGTCTTGTGAAGTGTTGTGATGTTGTTGTTCTTCAAGACAAATAAAATCGAATTCATGTTTGACATTTGCTTTTTTTCCTAGAGCACGAGGCTTGCATTCGAGACATCACTGAACTCAAGTGGCAGCTAAAACTGGAAAGAGAGAAACTTGACCAAACCCAGGAGAAACTGTCACATGCTGAGGTGTTGAACCAGCGCTTACATGAGGACATCAGTTTTGCCAAAAAACAAGTTCCTATTGTGAAGGAAAACCTTGACCTACAGAGAGGAATCATAAATCAAATCAACGCTGCACAAGCTGAGGTAACCTCTAATTTGATTTATTTTTGTTTTAATACCTTTTCTATTTAACATTTTAAATCTAGAAAACATGGACTATGATTGACAGTGGCATGGTGAATAGCTCTGACTTCAGTGCATTATTTTGGCATTTTTGCAATAATTAACCAGCTAACGGGTGAGAATTTGTTGTTGACACAGTCCAGTTCTGTCAAGTTAAAAATGTTGTTCATGTACCTTTTTTTTAACTACTTGTTATCCCCTGAGTATTGGCACTTAAGTTTGCAACTGCAGTTTCATACTGATACTGATGATGTGCTAAAATACATTCTGGTGCATTGTATACATGCAGCAAGCAAGCACAGTAAAATACGCACCCAATAAGGTGAATGTTTAAGTTTTTGATTAGTATTTCTGTCACACACAAGCTCTATCTCACTCAGCCACTCTCTCTTTTCTAACTCTGTTTTAATCCACAAGTGGCATGGCTTTAGGGATTGCAATGTTTGTTGGTCTATTGGTCCAGTGTTCATCCAGCAATTTGGTGTACAGTAAAAATCATTCCATTTTAACAACTGACTGGATTGCTCTGAAATTTGGTACAGCCATTCATGGCCCCCAGAGGATGAATCCTAATAACTTTCATAATTCCCTGACTTTTCATTTAGCTTTTCCACTTGATAATTTCTTCAGTTCAAGTCAGGATGCATCAAAATCTAATGACTAAACTCAGCCTCAGCCTTGAAGCAGTTTAAGCAAAGTTTAGAGAGGTGGGGTCAACATATAACAGGTTAACTCTGACTCGGAACCATGGCAGCTTTATGGTTATTAAATGAAACACCAGAATGATTCAGTGTTAGAACGTGAAATATTTGTTTGTCTTTTTAATTACATCTTAACAAGCCATTGGCTGTGAGTGTTGTGAAGATGTTAACCCTGGGCTCTGGTATTCAAGTGTGAATCTTGTGTGAACGCCCAGGATTAACAGCTAGCCTTGGGCTTTCTGGATTTACTAAGGTTTTTCAAAGCTAACAAGTAATGTAGAAGTGCGTAACTTCACTGCTGGCTTGTGGCAGTGGCTCCCTGTACGTTTGGGATTCAGAATATCTAGTTTTGACAGGATATAAATTGATTACAAGATAAAATATTGTCTTTAACCCTTACATACTGTTCAGATCAAAATTGACCCGGATCTATTGAGATATCGAGAGAATCAAGGAAAAATGGCAACCTTCAAACAGTATATTCTATGTCTGTGTGTATTTGTGTGTATGTTTTCATGGAACAGTGGTGACAGAGTTCAGGGGGGACCTTGACAGTCTGTATTCCCACCACAGGTGGCCAGGTTCCCGCAGGGACAGGCACCTGCTGCTCTTTGAAGGGTCAGGGGGGAACCTCGAAACAGCAAAATAGTTAAACAGCATAGGAGTGGTCATAGAGAAGTCAGAGGGTGCCTTGACACAGACATTTGCACCTGCACCTGCAATGTAACAACATAATCTAAAAATAGATCCACGATGAGAAAGCTGATAGTGATTTGGAGGAGGATGTGTCAGCAAGTAAGGACTAATGGCTTACTGTATATTATAACAATTCCAATGTTCCTGCCATTTTCACTATTAATAAAATCTATTAAATAGATCTGTAGTTCAAAATTTGGTATAGACACTTTTCATGAGGATTGTGAACACACTGTGAATATGAACAGTTTGTAAAGGTTAATATTAGCACCTTTATTAAATTTGTTAAAAAATCATATCTGATATCTCAAAAAAAGCCTCTCTCTCCCTCTTTATTTTTTAGGCTGATGAAGTCTGCTCAAAGACACAAAGTGATCTCAGACTGGTTCAGATGGAGTTAAAAAAGATGGAGCTGGACGCCAACAATGAAAAGACATCACTGGAACATGCACTGTCGATGATGAAGAATCATCTGGATAACAGATTGTGAGTATCTACCTGCTGTGAAAAATGTGCTAAATAACTACATAAGCATTAAACATTTCATATGTGTTTCCTGTTTAAAGTATTTTTATATTTAGGATTATGTCGCTGGTTTCTGATGTCTGTTAAAATCATATGCCACCTTAAAGGAGTTATGGTCAACACAGTCAACACCACTGCTTTAAATTATTGCGCAAGGCATATTAAATTAATTATGATAATATATTAAACTGCACGTAACCATAGCAACAATACTTCTGCTTAATGCTGCATTACCAGATAATAAGTCTTACTGTAACGGGCCTGACTATTTGACTACAAACAAACTTTTAAAGGATTTGAATAGAGGTGTGCTGATATACGGGAATAATGGACTTGACTTCAACGTTTTAAATTTGTTCTTTGATGCTGATAAAGCCAAGACAAGAATATCTCCGTGGGTTTGATTCCTGCTTTGTAAAAAATAACTTTGCTTGTTGAAGGATACATTTTCTATCCAGGTACACAGTATGTATGTTGTAGATGATTTTCTTGTATTATATTGAGAATCATGAGTCGCACAGCAGCAGCACTGTGTTTTGAGTTGTCCTGTGATCCTCAGTGAGCACTGGATTTCCAAAACTACTTTGAATCTTTGAACTTGACAAAAGACAAAACCGTTTTTTTCTCCAGGGAAGATTTAAACGAGTTGAAGATGCTTGAGGAAGGTATATGTGGTGAAATAAAGGATACTGAAAAGACGGTTGCTCTTACAGAAGAAAAGTGTGCAGCCATAACACAAGGTATCCCAGAAATAATGGAGCTCGAGAAAACTCAAAAAGACAGGGTAACTGATACTGTCCATATTTAAATGTCTTTAACTAAAAAAAAGGAACTTACCACAGTATACAAAAACAGTAGCGTTTTCTTCTCCTCTCCAACAGATTTTGCAACTGAAACTTCAAATTGAGGATGAAATGCAACAAAATAAGAAATTAAAAGAGAAACTAATTGCACTGCAAGAAGACATCGAGAAAACTGTAAGTATTGCCACAGTGGTGTTAAAATGTCTTAATGTTGGTGCTGCTTTGGCTGCTTATGTGTGTCTTGATAGTTCATTGGGTAGAGCATGGCACATAACTGCCAGACTATGATTGGAGTCTCACTGGAGCTATGCATGCTAATAATGTTTGAATTCATGGCACTGTAAGGTGTTTTGGATAAGTGCATCCACTCAGTGCCCCACTGTATGTTCTGTTATCCACAGAGACTTAATGGGGAAGCAGAGGTCTCCTGCATAGAAGAGCAGCTCCGTTCAAAGCAGAATACTTTTGCAGCACTTCGGAAAGAAAACATGCAGTATGAACAGAATGTAGAAGACTACAATATAAAACTTAATGAGAGGTACAGTGTACAGTGGCACATACAACCTCCCATTATTTGATATTACTGTATACAGTAGTAGGCCACATACGTGTGTTTATTATGACTTTTCTGTGTCATTTTCCTTAGCAAGAAAGCAGTGAAGCAGATGCGTGAGGAGAGGAAGCAGATGCTCCAGAAAATCATTGACAATGACGAGCAGTGGGAAAAGGCCAAGGAGGAAGTGACCCAAGTTATAGCCCAGCACAGTGTCACCCAGACTAAACTGGATGAGCAGGAGCAGCTCACCTTCATGGAAGAACAGAGGGCCAGGGTCAGTGACAACATATGTACATGTTCTATGTATGCTGAATGGGTTGTAAGGAAAATATGAGATACCAAATGCTACGTTTTTCAGTGCTACTTCTTTTCTCTACAGAAAGAGATAGAAAACCTGAGGAAAGATCTGTCAGGTCAGATGACGGCCCTGGAACTACTGAAGGTGAATTCATGAGACGGACGACATTTTACTCAGAGTGGAGGGAAAATGTGATCTGAACAAAGCAGAGTTAAATTGAAATTTAGAAAATATAATAAAATAAAATCTCTATATTTTTGCAAACTTTTTTTTTTCATTTTCTGTAGAACACAGAATAGCTATGTTGAGAGAGGCATAAAGAGGTGAAGCTTCACAAAGCACAGTCTCAATAAAAAGTGAACATTATACGTTTCATAAAGATAGTTTTAAATGCCTAATTTTGCTGTTTTCCTATTACAGTTTTTACCCCCTGTACATGTTTTAAGACTTTAGGATAATGACATTCTGCTTGCTCTTGTATTTTCTTTTGCATCAGGGTGAGTGTACAAATCTAAACAAAGAATTGTATAGACAGCAGAGGAGCTCAGAGCTAACTAATCAAAAGCTTCAGAACGAATTTGAAGATGCATCCTCAACAACAAAAGCTCTGGAGACAAAAATTGAGGTACTGATGAAGCTTGATAATCTTAGTCAAAGTATGATTTTACATCACAAAAGTAACCATTTATAAAACAATGTATTCAAGTATATTCATTCATTTGTAACTGATTTTTGGTTTGTATAGAAACTCAAGAAACTGACAGAAAATCTGGAAAAGATTCAGTGTGAACACAGGAACAGAGTAGTCAAACTTGAGGAGGAGAAAAAAGTCAAGTGTGACCACCTGAAAGCTGCCAAGGTAACAAACATTAAGGCTCGCATAAAGCAATTAAGCAAAATAATCTAAGCACTACAAACAAAATATTTTAACAGTAAAATAAATTCTGCTTTTTGCTTACAGGATTTATACACAGCAACTATAAAGAGACATGATGATACTCTGGACAGGATCGGGGACCTTACGAAGAAGAGCGAAGAACACAGAAATGCTTCAGATAAAATGGAAAAAATAGTCGAAAGTATGCCAGAGGTCTTAGCAGAACTTCAGTAAGTTAGTTATACACAGATACAAGAAAATGAAAGAATAATTAAAAAATGTTTTGTATTTCTTTTATTATTAATTTGACCATAATTATTCTTTATTTTTGAATATTTCTTAAATAAATGCGTATACATTTCTACCAGCTATGATCAGTAGGAGCACTGATGCAGTAATCATATATTTATGATACTCAAAAATGATATTAGGAAGATAATATAATTTTGTGTGTTTGATTTCTCCTTCCAGAAGTGTTTTTGATGTGGTGGAATTCAAAAACAAATCAGCTGCTCTCATAATGAGCACCTTGCAGTCTGATATTAATAACTGCCAACAACGAGCACAGCGATCCATGCAGACACACACTGCTCATGTTACAGCAAGAAAAAAAGAAATGGAAGACGCCAAGGTAACAAAATGTTGTTCAGTATAACTCTCTGTAAATACATGACTTTTTTTTGTGTCAAATACTGTGCAATCAAAGACAAGCTGTAAAAAACATCTCATTGTTTATTTGTTTGTGGATTAGTGTCAGCACATTGCTTGTCACAATACTTCCCTTAAGATGCAGAGAAAAGAGCTGTGTGCAATTAAAATTACAAGCCATGGTCAATCTTGTTTAAGTGCTTTTCCCACAAATGACAACTCAGTGTTGTTATAGTCTTTTGTCTGGACGAATTTGATGATGCGTGTCGCTGTGAGATGCAGTGCCCATTTTGTTACCTGTAGGCCAACATTTTCAATAGCAATTTCAGTGTAAGCATACAGTTCATAATATCAAATACGCATATAATCTGGACCTTTTTCATATTAATGTCAGAAATAAGCTCTTGTAAAAACATGAGTATTCTGTGCACAGACTGGCATGTATTTGAACTCTCCTTTGTAAGAGAAAGCCCTATTTATTGTAAGGTTTTCATCTGCAGGATTATCAGCCCCAGCCAGAGCCTCTTTGCTGATGGGGGTTTCACATGGCTTATCTAATGTGAAATCGCCATGTGGTATATAGTTTCATTAAACGGTGATCAAGAATGCATTAGTTCAAAACAAGAAAAGGCAATGGAGCTTAAGCCGCCATGCATCCAAGTGCAGCAACTTTAAAGAAGTTGTTGGCGTGAGACAATTTAAGAATTAGAAGTCTTCCTCATAGACACAACTCCCATTAGCCAGATAAAAGTTAGCCATGCAAAAAAGGGTTTAGTCTTTTCACTTGACGAAATAAGATGATATAACAACAATACTCCTCACCAAATAAAAAGATCAGAGAGAATTTGAAGTTCTAAGGAAATTGGTCACTTTAATCATTGAGACCAATATAAAGCACACATAATGTCTGCATTAGCATAACATAATAAGCCGAGTGTGCATTCAGAAGTCACAGTGCATGAAGCAGAATGGTTAGGCACTTTCAAATATTTCTTATAGAGGAGATTTCTTCGAAAAATGCTGACCAAATACTATACTTTTATAACCTCCTGAAGGTTGCAGCTCCTCTTTGCTATATAAATTGAGACAGTTCAGTATAACTAATAGCCTGATGGGGATTTGTATGTGGCTGTATTAAATACAACCTGCAGATGGTTATTTTTAAAGATACAAACACGGGGTATGTCAAGATAGGTCAGTCCTGTGGGGTTCCTGGTCATCTCTATTCAACCCATACACACTGTATCTGGAAGTGTTCCGGCTTTCATACATGCACCTATTTTTTGATTTGATCAGGGCTTGTCGTTTGGCGAGCACAAAGTAAACAATGCAAACTGCCGACGCTATCAGTTTCTTATGGGCAATGAAGTGTAATTTGTTCCATTTACACTTCACAACAGCATCAGATGGGCTTTGTCAGTGCTGCATGGAGTAATTAAACCTGAAATCAATAGCAGGCATTTGTCATGTTTACAGCCCCTCTTTCTGCTGGGTTAAACTCATCACTTTAGTGCTGTTCTGTTTTACTGCAGAGACACACTTCATTATGTCTGCAGGTAGACTTGAGATATTCACCAGGCACATCTCCAGTACTTGGGAAACATTGTTCAAATGAAAAGAGGACATGCAGAGAGACACATACTCACCGTGATTTATTTGCATGATTTCCCAGAAAAGTGTCCATTGTTGTATGCCTGCTAGTTATATATTAATTAACAGCACAGACACAGAAAGTAGCATGTGTTCTATTGTACGCACACACAGCATTTCATTGGTACAGCTAAAGTATCTTCTAAATGGTCAGTGTGGTGTTACTGTACAGTATTTACAGTACTGTATCAACACTCCCCTCACCATATAAAATCATTTCTTGGGTATGTACATAGTAGATTGTTAGTCATGAAAACATTGATCTCTGTGATCAGTCACTATGTATTTTACATCTGTCCTGAACTTAATGCAGCCTCAGCAGTTCTTTTTCCAGTGTAACTGTGGCCTACTGCAAATATGTTGGTGAAATGGCTATCATGCTAACACAAATCCATTTGCAAATGCTGGTTGCTCTAATTGTAAAATGCACATTTATGTGTCAGAGGTCTCTGTCTCTGTACCTTAGGGATACACAAATCAGATACACCAGATCGGTATCAGGGAACTGGGTATCAGCCATGACACGAAATATGTTTTCTTTGTTAATGTCATTTTTAAATTCATTGTTTCCATCATCACCAAATCATTTTAATCTATTTAATCGCAGAGGAACACTAGCTGAAGTTTTTAGCGCCACAGCAATCCCTGGCCTCCTGTTACCTTACATAAAAAAAAAAAAAAATCCAGTTAGATTTGTGCAGAAACATATACAGTTTAATTAAGAAATTAGGGAAAGAGACACCTGGTATTGGATCGGTACAGTATTGACAGATATCAGGACTGAGAGACTAAAAGTCAGATCAGTGTATCACAGTGTAGGGTTAGTATGTCACAAGTAGACAATTGTTACAGTATACAGTACATCTACAGCCAATATGGGGCCTGTTTGTGTCTTGGTGATTATTTAATAGTTACTGTAAACATTATCTGCCTTTACTGTTTTACCTAAACCTTCTCTCTTTATCATGTGTGTGTAGGAAGCATTAAAAATTGCACTGAAAGAGAACAAACGGCTGGCAAGCGAGTACGAAGGTCTTAAGAAGATCCTCATGGAGGCCAAACAGGAAGCAGTGATTGCATTGAGCGAGAAAAACCATGCACATAAATCTTTTCATTACTACACACAGGTATGGTTTATATAACCTTTTGTAATATTTAATATCTTGCACGCCCTCTCTTTTTAATTATGTTTTATGACTCAGGATTTTTTGAGCTGTTATCTCACGTTCTGTTCCCTCTTGTTCTGTTCCATGGTGTTCTTCTTTGAACTAGATAGCTCCTCTTTGCATGGGCAGTAATTTTAAGAAGGTTTTAGTTTGGCAACCAGTGAGGAGGTTACTGCAGCAATCTAATAATGATGAGATAACTTGAGTGGAGGAGGATGATGGATGTGACATAATGTAATGATAGCTATGTAGTTTTGCCACCAAGGGGAGTAAAGAGAGAGGTTGATGGTACATGTAAATACTTTACTTTCTCCGTTTTCTTGATTATAGTTTTTGTGAGGTGGTCAGAGGTGAAACATTTTATTATCGGGGTGTTACAAATTTGCCTTTGCTCACCACAGTTCACACACACCATTAGTTAGGGATCAGCAGCAAATACAGGTTAGGATCAGACAATGAATGTGCCTTTAGTACTGAAATAGCATCAGAGTTCTTGACTAGTTGAGGGAGACAACTCAGCAGCATTTCACTGTTTAATCTTTATAGTTTTTGACACTATTTAACTAGAATAGAATTACACATGACAACCATAACGCCAGGAAGAAGCCACACTGATTCCTGCAATGAAAAATACATATTATTTGTTCCAAAAATGACTAATACCTTTACTTGAGCAATTCCTCATCTAACTGCATGAATGTTATCAAGTGAAAAATGCATGCAAAAATAAAATCCTGTGGACAGGATTTTCCACGCTCATGATCAAAGCCTGATTTTCTTTTACTCCGGATTCAGCCTTCACCATTTTTGTTTGTTTCAACTCTACACTTCTACAACAGCAGCCTCTCAGCTAGTGTTTTATGCCTGAATTTAGTTTTTATAACAAGCTTATAATCAAATATGTTTCTGAAATGTAGATGCAGGCCTATCACATGTAATCTGATCTAAACAGGAACATTTAAGCACTCGTCTGTCTTATTTTAAATTATCCTTCTAATGTTTGCATTTTATGTCCCAGTTAGTACATGTATCACACAATGTGATTGCCCTGAATTGATTTGTTTGTAACTGGAGGCAGCAAGGTAAATGCATTTAACATTGTCAGGATCATTTGAGAGATCAGAACATTAGTGCATGTGCACGAGATGCCTCACACCAGTCGTGTGTGTGTTTGTACACCCCATAATCTCTTTATTACATTCAGCCGAGGGACGCAATGAAAAGCATTTCTTGAGTATCCTTATATAGAAATATAATCCTGACAGCAGGCATAGTTCAAATGACACGTTTAAAATAACCCTTACTACTGTATGCTTTCATGACAGCCACCATACAGCGCAGATTTCTACTGTTATACTATGTTTCCTTGCACCTTGATTTTTTTTGTACAAAACCACACAGAACCATGTAAACATCTATAACAAGTCATTGAGAGTTGGCTCATAATTTTGATTTGAACTTTTCCAAGCTGTCACAACTCAATCCATCCATAGTTGATATTCACATGCTGTCCGTGCTGAAATAATCAAATCCACAAGTTGTCATATATAAATATATATACTGAAATATAGTGGGATGTTATAGATTGAACTATCCAACAAAATATTTGACAGTATCTCCACCTTGACCTGCTACACCAGTAATTGTATCCTGCTGTATATAATAATAATAAGAAGAAGAAATGTATAGAGCACTCACGGGGCAATTTTCTGTAGAATGAGTACTTTTACTTTTGATACTTTAAGTACCTTCTGCTAATAATATGTACATACTTTACTTAGCGTATTACTGCTTTTACTAAAAGCTGGACCTTAAATCTAAATGAACGTCCATTAGATTTGAGTTTACACAGTGTTGATTAGTCCTAATACTGCCAGCTAAATCTCTTGCTGGTGTCTTATCTACATTCCTGTGTTGTTGCAGTGGTAGTGATGCATTTTACATCAACCAGCAATGATTGGTTTGACAGAACTGATGGGGGGAGTAACCATAGCGATGGAGTAGCTACAGGAACTCAGAGTGCGGCAGAGGCATGTGCATTTGTGTAATTACTCACATTTACATTTAGTCATTTAGCTGCCGCTTTTATCCAAAGCGACTTACAAAATTACAAAATTACTCTCACTGCCAGAAGGGGGAGACAAAAGTTCCGCACTGCCGGTTTAAATAAAGCATCTCAACACCACTGATAGTCTACTATTTATGCTATATTTGTTACCATTGTCACCAGCAGGACAGAGCAAAGCTTGGAGACCTTTAGGCACATATATTTTTCCACCATAACAGATAGAATATAAAAACATGTAATTTTGCGATTTTTGGAAATTTCAGCTTTAATATACTTATACTTTAATTAAAAAAAAAACAGTTCCATTCAGCTACACGAATTGAAGTTATATAAGCATATTTTGTGGTATATGGAGTCTTTGTATGTTTGTAGTGGAAGATGGATAATATATGTCATATATATTATTCGTCCCTTTATTTAATATTAGAGATAATATTTTTTCTTTTTAAAGAGAGGATGTAAAATAAACACGTTTAATAATGTTAAACGTGTTTACATAAGGATATTACCTCATCAAAATTCAACAAGTATAAATACATTGAAATAATACAATTATATAATTCAAAATACTCATTTGTAAATGAAAAAAAAAAGATGTTTAATTAGCATCTGATATCACTCGGCAGTATGTGCATCTCATAAAAATCCTCTTGATTCTACTGTACATGTAAGCATTGCTTTGTTTATGAGGAGGCTTTCAGCTCTTGGGTTTTAACAGGGTACACCATAAAGAGCATTCTTGTTATTGTCTTTCCTTCAGGAGCTGATGACTGAGCTAATTCGCTTTAGTTTTCAATGCACTGGGGAACACATTGCCAAGCAATGATAAGCTTTGTAGGAAGAGTAGAGAGATGGAGGGGGAAGAAAAGCAATGGCATCTATCAGAATTTAAACCTCTTTGCTTGAAACTGTGTTCAAATAATAAAGCAAGCAGCATGTCTTTCCAAGAGACTAGGAATAATTTCTGGTTTCAGTGGGGGGTTCATGACTCTGTGTGTATGTGTAAAATATGTCTTGAGGGGATTGGTATAAAGTTAAACTGGGTGAAGTAGAAATATTTTACTCATCAGCTTTGCAGTCACAGAGTTTGCCTCGGCTAGAACAAAACTGCTGAAGCATTTAGAGAAAATTAACCCCCCATCCTGGCAGCCAGATGTGACTGGATTCTGATGAGTGCACACGAGTGGGCAGAGAAACCAAGAGACTGTGAAATTCCTGTCAGGCCCGTGTACTGCAGAATGGGCTATTGACTGCTTTCTCTATTCCCCTCCATCATTCTTCTTGAACACTGCCATTAATTTCCTCTCCTGCCTTACCAATTCCTTTTCTCTGCCTTCTCTCCCCCTAGCTCTCTTTGTTGCAGAAGAGGATGCACAAAGCTTTGGTGAAATACTTCAGACAACGCAGCCTCTACAGCCAGGCTGAACTGGACCGGTGCCAGGCTCTTTCTCAAGAGACCGACCAGAAAATAAAAACAGCCCAGGTATTTGTACATATACATGTAAAGCAGGCTGAAAAAAAAACTTCACAAACTGTCACCATTCATTTAAATGGTAAATCCCTTTATTCAACTTTTATCCCAGTGTAGGTATTCTACCGGATGGAAGCATATTCTTTTGCATACTACAGTAACTCCATGTTATGCTTGGCATTGTTTGAGCCTCATCCGGCTAGTCAGTTGCCTTGTGTCTTCTTTGCCAAGCGAGGGCAGCCAGGCAAACACCCACGAAGGCTTTGTGCCTCGCTGCTATGGTGGAGTTAAAGACACCACTCTTACATTACAGTCTATACATTCACTCATCAGATCACAGACTGATGTGATGGATGATGTGCTTGCTAGAGTGCCTATGCAGTGACTCCATGTCTGAGCTCTGTCTCTCTAGATAACTCTATACACACAACATGTTGTGCTTAGTCACATTAACATTTGATGCCTATTTCCTGTTTAGCAGGGGCATTTGTGACTTTTACGACTATTTCAGGGTGAGTTCATTACGCCACGTGGAAGATATGTTACAGCCGCTTCTTTTGTGAGTAGAATAACCTTCTGTCTGTCTTGCAGAAGAGCAGCAGCATATTCTGCAAGGTTGAGAAGTACGGATCTTCATTTAGAGGATAATCGGTGTCTAATCTGTGCTGTGATGTGAGATGAGGTCAAAGCGGACAGAGAGACAGTGATGAATCTTTATGAAATGTCCTGTCCAGCATTACCGCAGAGCCAGGTGGCATGGCAACCATACTATGAACTACTTCCATCCTTTCTACTTTTTCTTTTACCACAACTGTAGGGCATCCCAGACCTCCATGTTTGTCATTTGCAATCTGTAGTTTTTGTTGGTTAATTTGTTGTTCACCAAAAATAAAATTCAACTTCATCCAATATGCTGGAGGCAAAATATGCACACATTCGATTAGAGGTTTTCCAGGGGAGTACCCAATGAAAATACTATTAAGTGGTTTCCTTCTCAGTTCCTCCTCCTCTGACTGCTGACATGTTTTTTTGATGGGTCTGGTCCAGACATTACAGGGAGCAGCCATGTCTCACTGGCCCAGCCTCAAAAGGCCCCAGCAGATCACAGCTCAAGGCAGGGAGGAGTAGGGCACAGGGGGAGGAGCTATCAGAGAGCTGCAGAGTGTGAAGGACAAAAGAGCTGGTGTATTCAAGCGCACCACACCGTCACCCGTCACAGCTCAGCACAGGGTCCATCAGAGCAGGCAACACTCACTTTAAACAGGCTTCTCATGAACAGACCAGCTCAGGGTCTATCCTCCAAAATGTACACATGTAGAAAAACATTTATGAGAGGGGGAAAAAAAAAACCTTTATTAGCTTTTGAGCAGGCATAAACACACAATCTGCATGATTGCCTAAATATTAAGGCCGTTAATGGGATCTTATGATGCACAAAGAAATGCACTGCCTGTATACAGATAGTGATAATGCATTTGGTTTTTCAGTAGTGAACATATTTATTCACAATTTAATGATAAACAGATTATCAGTATCATTGCCACTTTGCAAGAATTAAAGAAATCACGACCAATAACTGATACCAGTTGTAACTGGAGTTAAACCAGGCTGAATCCCGACGAGGCCTATACTAATCCATCATGTCTACTTAACCCCACAAGCAGAACATAAGAGAGGTCAGGTTAGCACTTTCACGGCTAAGGCGTGCTTGAATCAGACGCCAAATGGCAGTTTGCTCAAAAGTAGCTTGAGGGGAGGAAGGCCGGGGAACCCTAGGGTGGGCGGGTGGGAGTGGGTGGGGGATGGTGGTGGGAGTGAGGGGTGCGGCGGGCTGTCATCCTGTTACACTCCTGCCAGAACTGGCAGTTCAGCTTTGTGTTCTGCGAGTTTACACTAGGGATGGCATAATTGACAATGGCTAACAGCGGAGAGCAGTGCAGAGCCTTGTTGAATGGCCAGTAATGATTGGAGCGGACGCCCACTGCCCCAGTCCCAGGGGACAGTAATCCAAGATCCTGTTGCTGATATAATTGTTAGTCAGAGAATTTCTGCATGGCTAGGCCGGTTCAGATTCCCAAGCTGGTTGACAGTGCCAGGCAGTTTAATAGAAAAACTGGATGCTGAGGTTTTTAAAACAGAAGAGCACTGAACCTGGACGTGGTTCACCAGGAGCCTCTTGTTCTCCTTCCCCACAAAAATAAGAACAAGATGGTAACTTTACTCTCACAATTGCAGATCCACCATCAGCTGCGTGTGGGATGCACACAGAGTGAGGAGTTTGTGTTATTGCCTTTTGACAAAAAAAAAAAACAGCATTTCCTTAATTATCTTGTTTCCATTTATTCTATTTGTGCCTTATTTAAACAGGAGGGGTTGTCAGAAGGAATTCAGCTCATCTCTGCGTTCCTGAAATCCTTGACAGATGACTCTACTACCGCCGATGATACTGGGGTGAACAAACAAGCCAGTCCAGATGCTGCTGGATCGAATGAGTAGATGCCTTCAGTTCAAATAGCAGTGTAATTGGACATTCACCTGTACCAGACAACTTACTTACCCTAGCACGCTTCACTATTCCCCCCTCTTTACTTGCAGCAAATCCATAACAATGAAACAGGTGACTTTCATGCTGCTGTCAGGACTGATCTAATTTTAGCTGGGTGAATGATTGCAATTGGCTTTGCCTCATCAGATAATTAATCTATGTCACCATTAATTGGAAAAGAGAATAATTACAGGCAGTGTTGACAGAAATTCTACGCTTCTCCAGATTCCAAGATCTAATTACAACTAGTGAAACCCCGTGACCTTAACTAGCACTTAGTACACCTCAGCCACCTTGACCATGCCAATGTGAAGACCACTGTCTCTTCGAAAGACCCTGTTTTTGTTATCGGTCTGCACTCCTTCACTCGCCCCACTCTCGGAAAGCTGTCTCCCTCAATCACTTTTCAATATTCAATCTTAATTTTGTGGAAGTTTAGCATTTTCAATGAGCTGGAGATGAATGATTAATGAATAAATTTAAATGCTTCATTTTGTCCATGGATCATTAGTTAAGTCCTTTGTGGGAAGGACCTGAGAAAGGAGTGAAAATTATTGAGACATTAGCCTGAAGCAATCCAGGGGTAAATAGTGTGCACAAAAGGATGTTGTGTGCGCACTATCCACTGGCTTTCTAAAGAACCCTGGGGAAACACTGTTTTCAATTTGGAATCTTAACTGAATCACATTTAGTACTTGTAGAAAATTGATTTTTGTTTCATCATGTTTGAACAATGTCATACTAATGGTACACAACACTAATGCCTGTTCCATATAGACTTTAAAAGTTATGTAAAAATATCTGTATTAACAACACTTGTCAAAATTTTGTCATACTTATTGCATATCTTTTAAATTAAGTATAGTATTTATATAATTCTTGAAAGAGTGCACAGTTGTGGATTTTCTGTGTAAATTTAGTGGTCTCAAGGTCGATGTTTCTCTCCTTAGAAATAATATGTGTTGCTCTCTCTGTCTGTCTGTGTCTGGTTGATAGAGATGCTGTTGTTTTGTTGATATGCCGGATGCTTCTCCTACTTGTGGGGACAGAAGGGGGCAGTGTGAACACAACAACCTTAGAAGGACATAATTGACTGCAACATGGTCCAGTCTAGTATCTTAACATGGCCATAGCATTTCATCTCAAGTTAATGATTATTATCAGTCCGTCAACTGGAATAAGAGAAATAATTTAAAGCATTCAAACTTTTATTGTCTCTTATCTGCCAAAAAGTTTTCCCCTGTAGTTTTTAAATCAAAAATAATATTGTACTCTCACAAACATGCAATCATGATGACACTAATGCGGCGTCTCATATCAGCTACTCGCAAAAGCCATGATGCCTCCAGATCTCCAAAAGAACCTTGAGGAGAAAAATGTTCAGTCCGTCTCATATTCCTTACTGACTATATGGTAATATCTCAAATGAAAGTGCCTCCCCAACACATTTATCTGCTCTCTTTGCATCTAATCAATCCCCTAAATAAATGAAAGTGAGCCACAACTAGATGTCATCACATTTATCTGCAGGCGTGCTTCAAAGTGCACACACCTAAATGCTGCTACTCTAAAAGAGGCTGGACTGTGGAAATACTGATGGGGCTTTTTGACAGCTCAGATGTATTTTCTTCTATGTTGTTTCAGTGTGATGAGGATGAAAAATACAGCACAAGCGTCGCTGTGTTGTTGTATTCAGTGATACAACAAAGCTGGTTTAAAATGTATATATATATTTTTGTAGTTCTGTATGAAAGCATATTTTGCAAGAGACATGTTGGGAAAATCTGATTTACAGGCAGCATGATTCTCAATTTCAGCCCGGCGCCACCATGCAGACGATGGGCCCGTTTCATTTGGATTCACCTCAGTGATCGCTTCTGATCGTTGACGTGAAGCCAAGTGAATCAGAGCAACGTTCTGTCTTCTCGAGCTAACCCAAATTCTGTTTTGAGATCTTTTTAAAACCAGGAAAATGGAGGTGTCCACTCAAACCGTCCGGTCTTTGTTCATGAGCAAGTGGAGAGTTGAGCCATGGCGCTGATGGAGTCAAGGAAAGAATGTGAGTGGAGAGAGGTGCTACTGTGTCTAAAATATCAATGAGGGAGATGCTGCCAAGTTTTGGAGCACACAAGAGGAAATAGGTCCTCTGTTAACATAAAATGGACCAGGCATCTCTGCACTGCTTTATATGGGCACTGTGAATATATTTTATATAATGGAGATTTTATTTTATTTTAACTACATAATTTTAAACATTGTCTAGTATTCACTCTCTTCAGTATTTATACATGGAGTGGATTATTAGGGAGTGTGTTCCTTTAAAGTTTAGGTGACTACAGCATCTGTCATTCAGTCATACTGTACAGCTTACCAATGCACTGGAACAGTGTGTTTGCCCAGGTGAGTCTTTAATGTGGAACTCTGAAGAAAACATGCCAAACAAATTCATCAGTATAACAATACATGTTCCTTGTGTTTCCACACTCGTTTGATTTCAAAGATATTTATCTTAACAGGATAATAATTTGTGAAAGTCTCTGACATTTGTGGCTAGCTAGCATGATAATAAATCCATGGCTTGGAACATTTTTTAGTTAATTAGAGTCAATCAATCCAAACTTTGCTCACTTACCGGTGTGAAACCGGAGTATAATGAGCAGAAATCAGCATGGTGATTGGAAAACACAAATTACAGCTGTTAAAGAGAAACTCATCCACTTTTCTTCTGTTGATGCCAATGCCTGCTGCGAGGATTTAAAATTAGCATGGCATTCCTTTAATGGATGTTGGGGGGAATGTGCTCGTCTATAATTAAAAAACCTGTTAATATCCTCGTGGGCTAAAATAAGAGGGGTTAGTGTGATTATATGACAACCCCTGAAAAAGGACAAATTGGTCAGTTGACTGTTAAACCAGAAAAATGTGTCAGGGTTTATTTAATCTCGTTTCATCATGACACATGAGGAAAAAATACACAGTTATATTACCAAACACTGCTTATATACAGTGTATGCTATTCACGTGATATATTAGTTTTCCTGTTTATGTGTATTATGAGCAAATGAAGTAACACTACATAATGGTGTGTGACCACACCAACGAGGTGGTCAGTAAGATCATGTGGCGTATTAATGAACTTCCTGATACGTATGGGATAGTCGTTCCTGTTAAAGGCTGTGTATATCTCTATGGTCAGGGCTATATTCATATTATTCTTGACATATTCCATGCACCTTACATTCATGGTGTAATGATGTGAGTAATAACCTGGTGATGTTAACAGCACCTTACAATAGGACTTTTTATCTATGCTATGATATGACCCGGCTGCCGGTATCCAGCAACGTATATATGACTTCACCTCTGAATGTAATTTCCTCTCAAGAGCTCTTGGAAAGGGAGAGCTTATGTTGTTGAGCTCATGTCGTCGGGGCTGCTAACAGCAGCTTGCCATTGTATTAATTATTGTCAGGGAATCCAAGGGGTGTAGATAATACAGAATGCACTGGTTGGTCCCATTTGTTTCACTTGTCAGTGGAGTGAATAATTGGGAGTGCTGACCATATTAGACACAGAGAATTTCTAAAACATACGAGTCAAACAGTTGCAACACAAAAGTATGGCTGGGAAATTAAAAAGCTTAATGTGTGAGAATTTCAAATCAGTATGGAATAATTTGCTGGCTTCTCAT
Organism: Protonibea diacanthus; assembly: GCA_028641955.1. Taxonomy (NCBI): domain Eukaryota; kingdom Metazoa; phylum Chordata; class Actinopteri; family Sciaenidae; genus Protonibea; species Protonibea diacanthus. The sequence continues at coordinate 15,179,122 of CM053988.1, read as the reverse complement.
TGCCAAAGGAATTTACTGAAGTTTAACTCAGACAGCAGTCATTCTGGTTCACAGTGAAACATACACTTTAGAATATGCTTATTACTGGATTATACGTTTTATTTTTTTTAAGTGAGATCATACATAGCACGCCAACATTATATTTCTTTTGTTAAACATATAACTTTAGGGAGTGCTGCATTCGCTTCTGGAATAAGTGTCAGATATTTTGCACCCCAACTTCATTCTTTAAAGGCTTGAGAACATTGATACAATTTTAGTAGAAGGGGGTTGCTAATACAATGGGGCTCATCTTGCAATTCTCCCAAGGAATAACTATCAGTCCTGCTACAGCAGCTTCAGCGTCCCTAGGTGACCGCGCCACTGAGCCCGTGCTCGCTCCATCGCACCCCACTCCACGCCTGCTGCCACCCTGAAGGTAGATGCATCACGCTGGGGAGACTGCGCAACAGCAGCCCCCTCTCTCCCACCAGCCCCCAAACCTCCTCCACGGCACAGTGGCCTCCTGCGGCCCCTACACATCTCCGGGTCTCTACTACAGCCCTGGTCCCAACAGCCCAGACTCTCCCGCAGGTGAGTTTCCATACCACCTCCATGTCCCCTCCCACCTGAACTGCACAACTGGTATCCTTTTTGTCATTTGAGAAATGCCACACACACACACAACACATACACATACACATACTGTACACACACACGCTCCTGTGCTCACTCTGAAGGGGACACCGCCTGTTCCTTTCTGCTCACCTCCCGGCTGCCGGCTGACTCTCTGAGCCGTGTCTGTGGTGGCTACGCCATGTGTGGGGATCTAGGGGTTTCAAACAGCAGGCCTCCCGCACTCCCTGAATGGCAAATATAAGTGCCTCCAGTTTATTACACTGTGGACGTTTTATGAATCATCTCTGACTAACTTTGATACGAGATGACAAGCACTCGCTAATCAGTCCCAGTATCAAAATACGTCAGAAATATTTAATCAAATAAACACGTGACTGGATATTTGTTTTTCACAATAAACCAAAGCTGTTATCAGAAATGTTGCTCTTTAACTGAGCCTTTAACTTTGTCCTAAATTAAACTAATGCGTTGGTGAGCTCATTCATTCCTTTCATATTAAAGCTACTGTCACAAGGTGACAAACTAAAACAACTGCTGCCACAAATAGTTACAGTTTACAGGGACTAACAGGACAAACAGGAACTCCCAATCAAAACAGCTCTCTGTTTCTATATCCAAAGCATTCATGTCACATTATAATATCATTACACACATAACCATGAACGCTTCTAAGATGATATAAAATACATGGAGACAGATGTTGAATTAAAGGAACTCTGCTTGTGTTTAGACATATAGTTAACTGGAATTGAGGGGGGGTCTTTAATTTAAATGTAACTGCTGATATAATGCTGCTTTATAATTTAGTATTTACTGTAACCTGCAGTTTGCATTAATTTTGCCTCTTTAAAGAGGATTCCTGCAGCATCTTGTGTTCCCTCTCCCCTTTAAATATTTTTTTTTTATTAGACAAAAACCTTTAAACTATAACAGTTTCACTAACACATAAATTACAACTTTCACTTTATAGGTTGCCATACCACACCACACTTAGTTAACAAAATATTTTACAAACAAGATGATATCACCCTCTCCATGATATTAATATGATATGTTCTCTGATCTGTAAACAGCTGGTTATCTTGCTTTTCCACGATAAGAGAAAGTGCTGAGGATTTACGCTTGGTGAGCACATTTGGGCTGAATCTTTCACACGTCACAAATTGCAGATGGGAAGCAGTGATCTTGAACAGCCGATCACATTTCCGTGACCATCTGACACCTTCCATTTAGGAAAATAATACTTTCTATCTTAGCATACCCCTCTGCAGCAGCCAGCAAAAGGAATTATGCCTGGTAGACTTTGCTATTCACAACTTTGGAGCTTCTCCTTTTGTTTTGTTCCATCGCACTGATTAGATTAAACGTTCACTCTTTAATCAGTTATTCAAGGCCACAAAAAATGTCTACAGTTTGTGTTGTTTGCTTTTATTTTTATGTTATAAACAGTGAGAAATCCATGCTATAATATCAGCATTACGCAGGAAGTTGTGTAGTAGCAGGGGGTAAAATAAGGAGCTTATTAATCCAGTTCACTGTATGAAGTAGATAATCAGTGGCTGGGATCTTTGTATACCTCTTTTTAGGAGCTTGCGTCTAATGAGTGAAAACTAATGCGTGTACAGCATTTAAATCTGATGTAAAAATGTTGTTATTTACTTCTGTATCTCCTCCTCTTGTGTCTCCATAATGTTGAGGACAAAAGGATTTTTTTTTTACCCATAGAGGTAGATATGGTGTCTGAGTAATATGACAGATAAATATGAGTCGGGTTAACTGGTACAGAGAGTTGTAAATCACTGTGGTGTGATTCTTTGTCTCAAAGGGTTTAATTAGTCTAGAAATTCTTCTCTTATCTGATGACCCCCCCTCCCTCTGCACACTGCAACAACTTACAACCATAAACGCCCTGCAATCTGAAGACCAGTGGCCTCAGGAGACTGAGTTGCTACAAAGAGCTGAAAGAGTTGGAAATGGTCATTTTATTGCGTTAGAATAGCTCGCTCGAGACTTGGGTAATGTAGTGCTAACTGACTGCTAGCAGAGATAACAGTATGTGACTCCGAAGTGAAATACAGCGGAATACTGTAATGTTCTGCTGTGTCAAGTGAAAATGAGGCAACACAATAATAGTAGTAAACAGCAATACAAACTGCTTTGTTAGTGGTTTCAAACAACTAATTAATACTACAGTATTACAGTTTTCCTTCAGTGATGATTATTATTTGAGATGCAGAGCACAATCTAATCAGTCATCTCACAGAGTTCATGTAGAATGAATTTGCTCAGTATAACTACAAGTGGGGGATATGCAGGCTGCGTGCTTGTCAAATACTCAAACATCAAACTATGTTCTGGTTCCATCTATTATAAATGCTACCTATATGTGGCCTGTTATTGCTTGACGGTAGCATGGCGTTGCTCTATTTCATAGTACATGAACAAACCCATTTATCCCTATCTGTCATTTCATAACTTGTGAGGTATCTGTCACTTCTGGTCCCACGGGAGTCCTGTATGTAAGTTTTTTTTTTTTTTTTTACTCTTAATTGAGCTCTTTATTTAATTGACAGTTTATTCTGTCCTAATAAGTCATTTCTAGCTGTTGTTTTTGATTGGATATGCGGGAATGTCTTTTTTTTTTTTTCCTTTCTCATTTTGAACCTGCAACCATCCGGTGTCAACCTGCTAATGATCAGGATTACATTACCTGATTATTCATGAACAGGGTCGTAGGAAGGATGCAGTCTTAATTTAGATAATAAGATTAGACGGCTTTGTTTCCCCCGATTTTTAAATGTCAGTGTAAGACATCCAGACCTCGAGCCTCAGGTAGGAGCTGGACAGGACTGAGGGGAGTATACTGTGGTTAAAGAACATAAAATATTATGACGAACTAGATTTATAAAACAGGACTGTAAGAACCTTTTTTTAGTTTGTTGGTTGTTGTGATAGATTGATATGTATTACACCATAAGGTTAAGTGGACATCCAACAAGGAGTCTTCATCAATCAGCGCGTTTATATTGATAAAGGACGGTCTTGTGCAGACTCAGTGTGTAGCCATAAGGAATCTGAACATCCAATCAACACTCCTGCGCCCTGATGGATGTTGTATTAGGTTTCAACCTTTTGTGTCTTCAGGCCTGCAGCTAGACCTCAGGTGATGACACACTGACCTGGTCGGACAAGATAACCGCACACGAAAACACAGTTTTATAACTTTACATCACTTTGGGCATGTGTTGTGTTTCATGGTGTGTGTGTGTGTGTGTGTGGTCTGATTGCTTTTGTCACACATACATGGAAAAAAAAGGTGGTAGTGTGTGTTTGGGGGAGGGTGGGTGGGTTAGGGGGGGGGGGGATTATAAGCTTTAATTCCACATAATAAACAACGTGTGTGCATTATAGTGCATGTGGTATTTATGATACAGATGCAAAACTTGAGTTTGTGTAGAGCACCTTCTTTTGAAGGACTAGCAGGAGCAGAATGAGATGAGGGGTTATTTTGGCGATGGAGATTAAGGCAGGGGCTTTTTGTCATTTGTGCGAGACAAGCCATTCATCCATCCAGTTCACAGCCAAAAAAAGGCTGGTCCCAGAAATTAGCAGTTTCAGCTCAGCAGCAAAGTCGTCGGGCTGTGAAGGCAGAGAGAAATTGACTAATTAGCAATGCGCACTAAAACTTGACGGTTCTCTCTATAACAGCGAGGGAAAGACTCGGTTTTTCTCCCCCTTTCTCTTTTCTTTCTTCCATAGATGTTTGAAATCGCAGTCATTTACGCTCGACAGTTTTTACAATAGCCTTGAGCCATAATTTTGCGAGTCTCTCCAGCATCCATACCCCTGCATGGTCTCTCTCCACCGGCCATGCACGACCGTTTCTCTCCCCAACCGTGGATTTCCTATTACTCTCGTTACGACTCACTGAGCCCCAGGCCCAAGGATAATGATGTGTTGTTTCTTGGTAGCATAATTTGTCACACGTATATTTCTTCTTCTTCTTCTCTTGCAGAAAGCACAGCTCCCTCTCACACACTCACACACTTCTTGTTAATTCAGAAGAACAAATGATCAACGTCAACAAATAACCTGAAATAGTGACTTTAAGAGTTGGAATCAATGGTTATTTGGAGATACCACCGACCATAGACTTTAAAGGAAAGGACATTTCTTTAAAGGAGAACAAAGGGGGAAAATTCAAGTGAGATTATTTTGGGAACCTGAAGCTTACTTTCCTTTTTTTTGTCAAGAGCTGAAGTCAGGTAAGTTTGGCTCCTTCTCAGGCGAGCTGCTCACATCATTTAGTTGTGACAGGCGCTTTTAGTGAATCTGGCGACAACGTTACAGCACGCTTGTGTCAAGTTTACCCACATTACGCACATAGAAAATAGCTTCTGTAGTGCCTAAGAAACAATAGACGATGCATATTCCATTTAACTTTACCGAAAGCTGCATTTCAGTGAATATTTTTCGATACTCACGTCCGCGTAACTCAGGTAGGCTAAAAGCGAAACGCGCCCGTACCGCTGCTGACGGCTCGGAGACAAACTAATTGCTTTTGTATGACTCCGTAAATCTGTGCGATGTGTAATGTCCTCATTGTTGGGGGTGTACGGCGAGATAGGAGAAGGGATAAGTGTTGTCTGAATGCTGCATGTTATCCGTCCACCGTGGCGGTTGTCTCTCTCTTTTTTCCCCCCTCTCCCTCATCCGACAACTTCAGCCGCGTTACCGAGGGGGGTAAAAGCGCTGCAGCATCTCCGTATCCTCGTTTTTGTTTTGACAGCGCCCTTCAGAACATCAGCAGCCTCCATTTAAATCATCTTGCTCTCGAGTTTAAGAATGAATAAGAGTGGCACGCTGTGGGAACTACTGCGTTTTTGTTTGCTGCTTTACGACCAGAGCTCAAAGTTGAAAGCGACTGAAGCCGTGTTGGATGTCGATGCTCGCCGGCAGGCATGGCATGATGGTTATTCCCCGCTGGATGGACGCGAGATCTGCTCAATAACTTACCCGAGAAACGCTTTTCTATTGTAATAGTTGACTGATAGGCTACGTGTGTGTGTGTCTGTGTGTGTGTGCAAATAAATGACCTGAGGTAAATGGCTTGCATGGTTTATTTGTTGCCTAGGTGGCGTTCACAGTCAGGAAGTCATGTCCAGATCGGGTGATAGAACATCCACCTTTGACCCAACACACAGTGACACCCTGCTGCACGGGCTCAACCTCTTATGGAGAAAACAGCTTTTCTGTGATGTGACTCTCACTGCCCAGGGACAGCAGTTCCACTGCCACAAAGCTGTGCTGGCATCCTGCTCCCAGTATTTCAGATCTCTCTTTTCTTCCCATAATGTGATCAACAACGAGGGGAGCAAAGGGGACCAGGGCAGCAGTGGGACCCCTTCATCCTCTCCTGATGACAAGCTGGTGACCCCCAGCGCCAGGCCCATCAATAACCTGGTACTCCAGGGCTGCTCCTCCATTGGACTACGATTAGTGCTGGAGTACCTGTACACTGCCAACGTGACTCTTTCCCTGGACACAGTGGAAGAGGTGCTGTCAGTCAGCAAGATCCTGAACATCCCCCAGATTACCAAGCTCAGCGTGCAGTTCCTCAACGACCAGATCTCTGTGCAGAACTACAAGCAGATCTGCAAGATTGCCGCACTCCATGGACTGGATGAGACCAAGAAGCTGGCCAATAAGTACCTGGTGGAGGATGTGCTGCTGCTGAACTTTGAGGAGATGTGCGCCATGCTAGATGCTCTGCCACCTCCGGTGGAGTCAGAGCTGGCTCTCTTCCAGATGTCAGTCCTCTGGCTGGAGCATGACCGGGAGACTCGCATGCACTATGCGCCGGACCTTATGAAGAGGCTGCGCTTCGCCCTTATACCTGCTCCAGAGCTGGTGGAGAGGGTGCAGTCTGTTGACTTCATGAGGAGTGACCCTGTGTGCCAGAAACTACTCCTGGATGCCATGAACTACCACCTAATGCCCTTCAGGCAGCACTGCAGGCAGACCGTGGCCAGCAGGTGAGAATGAGACAGACAAACATACACAGATACATAAAGAGACACACACACACGCACACACACACAGCAGTGAGCTGTCTGAGAGTAGACGGAAGGCGATTAAATGCCTCCCACTTGTTAAATTTGAACAAATTGCCGACTTAAGTATTGCCCGCTCTCCTCAACTACCGGTCCCACCGCCTGTGTAGTCTAGACCATGTAGGTGGTCAGTCAGAGATGTGAGGTCTGAGGCCCAGTTAATGAGGATTGTGGGGGTTTTCCTGTACAAGAATGCCAGCTGTCAAGGGGCTTGATCTACTCCATGCTACTATACTGTATCCATAATTACGAGGTTACCTTATGTTTTAGTGGAAAGAAAAAAAAACAACTCTTTATTTCCTCACACATCTGTGTAATTGCTTCTAATCAGTGTAGACAAGATGCAGCAAACTAGATAGAGGTTATGTGTTCGATGTGTGGCAACTCTCATGGATACAATCTGAAATGCTGTAATTGAATTGTTACAAGAATTACGTGGTAATTACATAATTATTTTGGTGTAAGTACAAAGACGCTCCAGCTATTTGAGGTCACAAATAAACACAAATAAAAGACAGTCAGAGGGAATTCATGTGAGAAAATGTCAGTATTTATCAAATGAAGGACAATTTGGCAGTGCTTTATATATTTATGTTAGACACACGTGTCTCACTGACACAAAAATAGGACAAACTGCATGTCGTACACACTGTCCTGATCAGCACTTTAAGGAGCTGGTAAGTAGACAGACATTGTCAGTAAGTTGATTGATTGATGATGCTGTTGTCAGGTTTTGTTTACAGAGCTGACTGTAGCTTTCGAGTAGTGAAGGCATTATTCAAATTTGGAATAGTCTACATAGACCTCTGAGGAGCAGAAAATTAGAGTCGTGACATTGAGAATCTCAAAACAGGGAAAATTCAAATTTTGCACGAGGAATCTTCAAGTGAAATCATTTTACATGTATCTACTCCCACGTTATCCCAATAACATATCTATCCCCACATATGGACCCTAAATGAGCAAAGAATCAGGAATCCTCATAATTAGTTTCACATGCCACTGTTTCTCTCCTCTCTCAATTAATCACCATTATCTATGTCCAGGGGCTCATTTGCATATGAATAACCCCAAAACACTTCAGAGTGGGCCAGCAGCAGAGAGAATGTAGCGAGACGGCGGTGATTTTCCCAAGCATAAAAAAGTAAAATATGAAAAAGGAAAGAAAAAAAAAAGGTGAATGTGACTGAATATAAAGGCCAGCTACTCTTAATCTTTTTTATTGCATATTGTGATTAATTTGTAGATTTGTTATGAAATCCATTAGGTGCCAGATAATGGTCATTAATGTACAGTAAAGTGGTGCGGCTTTTGGGGTTATATATCATATACAAACAGCAGGAAATATCTCACAACTGGCTCAGAGGTGTCACATGAATCATTGCAGCCAATGAAATGGAGACAGTGCATAGGCAGGTTTATGTACTCAATTGCGCTTTTAGCCTCCAGCATGGCACCCTGCACGACCGTCCTCGCTTCACAGCTAATTGAAAAGATATCTTTAGAGTACAATAACCATTCAATAACACATCAAAAGGATAAGTGCGCTGTTGAGCAATTTTTTTGTTAATCATGATGAACGTGGCCACACATTGCTTGATTAGTAGTCTCAAGTTCAGTACTCGTACCCAGACGAGGACCAGTTATCCATTTAAACATGCATTTGTTCTGTATTTCATTCATGCGCTGAGCATTTTCACAGCGAAAAATCAAAACACGCTGAGCAAGTGCTGTTATTGCTATCAAAGTAATTATGTAAATGAAGGAATTAAAGGTGTCCAGGTTCAGGCTGTGCTTATTTTGGCCTTTGGGTGTTTTATTTCAAGTCTTAATACCTGTTTTGTTCCCTGTTTCCTAACACTTGTCCACACACCCACACTTTTGACATTACAGAATCCGTTCCAATAAGAGAATGCTGTTACTGGTGGGTGGTTTGCCTCCTGGACCTGATCGTCTCCCCAGCAATTTGGTCCAGTACTATGACGACGAGAAAAAGACATGGAAGATCCTCACAAGTGAGTAGCAAAGCCTCTGCTGCCTTTTTTTTTTTTTGTTTTGTTTTTTAACCTGAGGCATCTTGTGTTAGTGGCTTTTATGATGAGAGGAAGTTGTTCCTATGGATGACTTTAACACAGGTTAATTTCCACAGAAAATGAGGGGAAGGAGTTCCCTAAATCCTTTAGGTAATAATGTATCACTATCACTTTTAATATAAGTTTTTAATCAGAGCGTGACTTCACAGCACTGTGGCGCTTCATGCCCGGTTTCCCTTGTTTTTGCTGAAATATGCTGGCAGGATGCATGATGGGATTTACTTGAATCTAATGATCTATTGTGGCAGAGATGGAACAATAATGAATGCCATCTTTCCTCAATAGCTTTTAAACGTTGCTTGATTATTCACTCAAACTGATCAATATATGAGAGTGAATTACCCCATACATACTAAAACGCAGCATGGAATTAGCCTGTTGACCTATGAGTTAAATACCAAAGAGATTGATGGGGAGCTCTAATGTAACATTCAGGAGCAAATGTATGATTTTAATTGACTAAATAGCAAAAATAAAAGATATCCTATAGGTATCCTATAGCCTGTAGGGATTTATACCAGCTGTGATATTGATTTCATGATGTCATATTGTGAGTTGTCATCATTTCCCCTCAAAAATCTGCTCAATTGAAAGAAATGTGGAGTCTGTAGAGAACATATTTTGTGAATTTACCAACACATCCCTGCAGCTCTCACCTCTGTGAAGTGTACTATGCTCTTTTTTTTTCTCTCTGTCTTCCCTGACCTTTTAAGGCTCACCACTATATTGTTGCCATATTGCAAAGGTCAAAGAGAAGCTAATGGGAAACCATATCTGTGCTTTGCATCATCATTGCCAGACGTATTGAGTTTTTGTCCTCTTGTTTTGGTTGGAGACATATCTCCAGTGTATTTTCATTCGTACACATTAGCCATGGAGTCTGTCAGCTCAGTGCTGTGCAGTTTGGTCCGGTGTGGCGTTTCTCTTGTCGTGTCTTAAATTCAGAGAAAGTTTTGGACGTCGTTTCTTCCCCTGCTCGAACATTTTCTTGGCAGCCGTTTCTTATTTTAGCTCATTTTTGGCCAAATCTATCAGGGTGTGTTTTTACTAAAGGAGCCATGGCATAAGCAGGAGCCAGAAAACTCACTGGTGTTTCTATTGTCATTTTCTCATTTACCTCACACTCATGGGTATAAACTGCAACCAGCAAAAAGGTCAATAGGGATTTCCATCACTCAAAACTAAAAAGTTAACACTCAAATGGTCCGTGGCCAAGTGGAAGGACAAAACTGCAAAATCATCCCCTTAACACATCAGTGACCATCTGATGTAGCTTCCACACAATGGATGTGGAATAGAAGATTATTAACATTCAATCATAACTTTTCAATGAGGCGAAACCTGAGAGGGACAGCCTTTGATTAAGACATTCATCAACACAATTTGGGAAGAATCTGATCCCTCTCGTCGTGTCGGATATATCTACTGCTCGCTGATTCCAGTGTAAAGTTTGCCATCTAGTGTACCCACAGCGGCGTGGACGAACACAAGACAAAGGCAGGCACGGGCTCAGCCACAGTGCTGGACGATTCTCCCTCTCTTCTTCTTTTAAACCAACCTGATATTAAAATCTCCCACTTGGAAATGGACCTCATCTACACAGCGTGATCTAGAACAAAGGAATCCAGCTCAGTGGGATGCAATTGTAATGGTGTTAAAGGCACGTCAGAGCTCGAGCAGCAGTGGTGCATTAGCTGTGGAGTCATTCAACCAACCCCGACTGTGCCTCTATGCAGAGGTTTCTGACTCCCTCTAGTGAGCCCTAGAGCTCACTGTAGACTGGAATGATGGCGTCCATCTCATAGAGGACGTGCTCATCCTGCCCTCTTATGGCTGTTCACCCCCTGTGGGGTTAGTGAAAGATTTGAGGCAGAGGGGACGGATACGTAGATTAATTTCACACTCTTTCCCAGGTGATAATTCTCGGTAAAGTCTGACATCGTAGAAGGAAAAATAATAGATATATGTTATTATTTTCACTGCACAAGCCTATTACAGTGCTCTCAGTGTTATTATAGCCTTTCACTTATCTCACCGTTCACCTGAAGAACCTGTAGAGGTAGGGCGAATGTCTCAAATCCTCCCACAGAACTTCTCATACTGTAAAGCAGGAATCTACTTTTCCACACGAGGGTTACAAGATGATTTTGAGTCGCTAGACATCAAATAAAAAGCCGCCCATCCGTGTCCTATATACTGCTGACTGAATGATAATGTAAATAGCATGTAAGGGAATTTGGCAGTCATATGGCGCTCGTCTTTGAGGTGCACTGGAGGTAGGCAACCTAATCCCCTCGTTCAAGATAAAGCTGTGTTTAGTGTATGTAGTATTAGTTCCTATCTGAGACTCTCCTCCCATAGAGGACCGGCACATGTCAGCCAGCCAGAGTGAGATTGCAGGGAGAGGCCAATTGGAAAGAAATGAGATTCAAGGCTGTCTAATTTTGCAGCAACTGTGATCCATCAGGCGTTGGGGAGGTGACAGTGGAAATGACTGATGGAGACAGACAGGTGGGCTTTAACATTTCACTGATTTGTGCTCAAAAAGCACCGGGCCTGAGATTTATTGAGTGAACACGATCATGTTCATTATGACTGTCACCTAAGACCATTTCTCTACATCTCAATGGGGTCACTTCAGCAAAAGAAGATGGAGGAGATGTGGGGAGCACAAAAACATACACAAGGGAAAATCCTCCTCCACGAGGGGCTCTGCTGCAGCTGTGGGCCTGTAGTTGTTTATGCTAACGTGTGCTAATACAGCATGAGGAGTATGATGCACTAAAGGTCATATTTATTTTGTATACTGAAAATATTAGTCGAATAGCTGCTGTAGCATATTTTAAGTGTATAGATAGATAGATAGATAGATAGATAGATAGATAGATAGATAGATAGATAGATAGATAGATAGATAGATAGATAGATAGACAGACAGATATTATTGTCATCACAAACAGCAGACAGTTTACTCTTCCTCATTCTTTCATTTGTTCCAGTTAACGAGTCAACAGGCCTGATTCCCCACAAGAAATCACTTCCTGTAAATGGATGAATGGAAGGTTGCAAAACAAAAGCAGCGGAGAGGAGAAATAAATCCTATAACATCGGCTCACGCTGAGGATTGTGAAATAGATGTTTGCCTGTGTGACAGTAATAAGCACGTTGGCCTGTTCTGATGAGAACATTGCAAATTAAATCAATCTTGACATTAACATGTACTATGAACACTCCTTGTCAAACAATAGGACACGCAGCAGCATGGCGGGATAAAAATAGTCACTGAATGAGAAACAGCGCCAGGACAAATATTATTTTTTGAGTTAAGATAACATTTTGTTACAGTCTACAAAGAAATAATTGTGACTCACAATTATTGTGCAGACTTGTAGACCTGTATCAGAGTTCTTCAGTTAGTGCGCATCCAAAAGCTGGTTAAAGCTTTTTGTTCAGCTTTTTTACACTTTTTAAAAAATAATTTTCCATACATATAGAAATGTAACCCAGCATACACAGAAAAGAAATAATAATAATAATAAAAGAAAAAAGAAGAAAAAAGGAAAGGGTGTCCGGATTGCAATATCTTCACAAAACCAGCTTCTATGTAATGTTTCACAAGTACATTGATCTGTCCCGTCGCCCATGTGCAAACATTGTCCATTTCTCCTGACATTTCTCCTCCTGAGTTCTTATCCTATAAGTCAACAGTTCCATCTTATATATATGTCTGTCACAGTTTTCAGCCATTCATCTTGTGTTGTTGTTTTAACTTTAAAAACCCTCTCTGAAATTGCCTTATTGCAGGCTGCCAACAAATTTTTTGACAGGTATAAATCTCCTCTTTGTACAGTGTCTTCTGTAAAATAACCAAATTAACACTACATCAGTTCACAAGGGCCAAAACTGTACAATCCAGCTTTGTTCAGTGATAGGTCAGTGTGTTTTTACATGTTTTGTTGATCATTATTCATTTAAGAAAAAAACTTTCTAAGTTTTTAATGGTGCTGTAATAGATAGAAATCATTTTAGAAATCAATTAGCCCACTGTGGATTACTTACCTGCATCATTCATGTGTTTTAGTGATCGATGCCTGAATTTTGTCTCTTCCAGTAATGCCTTACAACAGCGCCCATCACTGCGTGGTGGAGGTGGAAAACTTCCTGCTGCTGCTGGGCGGAGAGGACCAGTGGAACCCCAACGGTACAGTCACACCACAGACCGAACGTCTTGCCTTCCAGTGACTTCCCACAGCAGATTCGTCAGTGTTTACTCAGTTTAGAGAACGCTTTGAGCCGGAGTTGATGCGAGTTCAAACCCATCAGAGTTAATGTAACACTTTCAGATAGTTTCAAACACTCACCCCGGAGCCAGATCAGCTCTGAGTGGACAAACAACACTCCAGTCAACACTTGTCAATAATTGGCACAGAAAAATAACTGCTATTAACACTGAAATATTTGTGCTAAGTGTTGAGAGTGCTTTTTGTGAAGTCGTGGTAACGCACCGCCATAATAAGAAACTGTAAATGATCAAAAACTCTGATGCTGTCCTTTTGTTCTTATTCCATCAAAACAGTGCAGTGCTGAGCGTAGTGAAATTAATAGTGTTTGTTCAGCTCTCAGAGTCAAAATCAATAAAATATCCATACACATCATTAGGGTTATTTCAAGATGTTAAGATGAAAACCAGATCACTATAATTGGAAAAACAAGACTTCAGTCAACACGTGTTAACTCTAATGGCAGCACACATTAACACTGAAAATCATCATGTGTGGGCGGTGATTTTCAGATAATATATTTATAAATGGAGACTTGCAGAGTCACAGTTGTGCATTTCGTTGGTACTGTATTTAACAAGGAGTTGGCCAGTTAGGACTGAGTCATATTCAGTATCTTACCTTTGTCATGAAGACTTAAGTCGTTTGAGTCATTGATCTCTGTTCTTTCTGTTTTCCAGGAAAACACAGCACTAATTTTGTCAGCCGTTATGATCCCAGATTCAACAGTTGGATACAGTTGCCTCCTATGCAGGAGAGGTAAGTCTGTTCAAGTCAATCCTCAGTAAATCTGATGATGCACAAAGAGACTGTAGGACTTCGAAAAACTGCACAAACATTATTGACCTCTATGGCAAAAAGTTATATTTTTATATTCATATTTTGCATACAAACCATGTGCAATTCTTTGTATTAACCATTAACATGTAACTAATTATTAATATTATTTAAATCTATCCTTTTACACACAAACTGTGAATAATCCTACTATAAATCTCGTCATTTCTGGTGTAATGATGTTGTCTGGTTGACACTTGCTTCCGCAGGAGAGCCAGTTTCTTTGCCTGCCGCCTGGAAAAGCACTTGTACGTGATTGGCGGCAGGAACGAGAGTGGCTACCTCTCCAGCGTGGAGTCGTACAACCTGGAGACTAACGAGTGGAACTACGTGTCATCTCTGCCACAGCCTCTGGCCGCCCATGCAGGAGCAGTGCACAACGGCAAGATCTACATATCAGGTCAGAAGGCAATCTGTCTTCTCTGTCTGTCTTCTTTTGTCATGAAAAGCCTTTTTAGCTTTCTGCTACATAAAATATACAACATAAAAACACAAATACATCCTCAAAAACATTAATATATGGCAGGCACAACATCTCACACTATTAATCAACCTTTATTATCACAGACAGAAACATATGTGATTGAATACCTGGGTTATATTTCTGATTCTACTGTCACTAGGTCTCTCTGAAAGTGTTTAAGGCGCCATAAAATGCCTCAATACATATGTTTTGAAACCAGCTCAGTGTAACTTCAGAATAAAGTCCATACAATACTTTGACTGTCGGAAATTTATAATGATATTCTTTGTTTTAGTGACATTTAAATCAGTCAAAGACTCATCACACCAACGCAGAAAGACATCGATAAAATCCTCCTCTTCCAAACGCTGACTATCACTGAATCATCTGTGAATTTAATGACAATGACTATTGTACTGTATTATGCAGCATACCAGTCATTACAATATGAAACTGAAACAAGGGAACAAAAGGCACCGAAACTTTGAGTGTTACCTGCGTTTGAGCTGGTTGGAGAAGGCACCATTAATTCTGACGCACTGCGATCTGTCAGGCAAAAAACAAAATGTCTAGCCAGTGAGGACGAAGTTTAAAAAGTTTCCCTGTGAATACATGCGGCTGGAAGGTGTTAAAAGTAAAGAAAGCAATCAATAATCTACACCGATTAATCATATGTCGAGTGATTACGTTTATTTCAACATGGCAACCCTGGTAATTATTAGGTTCAGCGATAAATCAATACATTTTTTTAATGACATCGATCGGCACACACGCATGTCAGTTTGTCCTACAGAGTACATTACGTGAGCAGCCAGTGTGTCTGCCAGTATTAAAGGCACAGATCTGTGTTTACCTGTTGCAGGAGGAGTTCACAATGGAGAGTATGTGTCCTGGCTCTACTGTTATGACCCCATAATGGATGTGTGGGCTAGGAAACAGGATATGAACACAAAGCGCGCCATTCATGCCCTGGCTGGAATGAACGACCGCCTATATGCTATTGGTGGAAACCATTTGAAAGGTAAGTACTCGGAAATGAACAGAAAACAGGTCAAGATTGATACTTTTTTTTTTTTTTTTAAACTGTGTGAAAGAGGCGCTGCCATTATGAGGAGGCAGCGATGACCTTTATTACACTCTGCAACCCATATTCCTCTTCTCTTTCGCAGTTCATCATTGAAAAAAAAACGAACAAACAACTGAACTGTTGTTACGTGTCATTTCGTATTTAGCGGGACTGAATGGTGGCGTCTGAATGGGAATTCTGAAAAGCGGAACTTGAATGTGTTTCTTTGAAATACAGTCTTTCACAGTTAATTGAAAAGACTATTAAATGTAGATTTACTCTACATGGTGTACAATTTGCAAACTCTAATTGGCTTTTCACTGCCACAGTTTCAAATTCAGGCTCATGGAAACTTTCCGTGAGCGTGCTGGGATCTGTCACGACTATATCCACATTTAAAGGCGAACTGATTTATTTTCTCAGGCTTATGGTTAGTTGCTGTATACGTACAGTGTGTGTGTCTGTGCATGTCTTTGTCTGCGCTTTATTTCTGCTGGGCTGATGTGACTTCCTCTGCTGTGTGTGTGTGTGTGTGTCTGTGTGTTTGTACGTTCATTTCAATGTAAAACCCTTTGAGTTCATTCGTAGTGAAATGTGCTGTATTAATTAAAGTCTTGCCTTCAGATTGTGGCGAGATTCAGGTGCTTGGGAAAAGCAGACGCTTGTAAATATAATCAACCAGGCTTCAGACGCCCTGAGAGGAATGAGGAAAGAAAAACAGATTTTTTAGACTCATCTAGATGTCAATATTTTCTCCTGGTTTTACCTGCATGTATGATGGGTATCATGTTATTATCAGTACATTGACTGAATAACAAGAAAAACAGGTAGTGTATTAAACTGGACACGCTACATTGGATATAAAATCTTAAACATTTTAGTTCAGTGGTCACATGTAATCATACAGTGCAGGTACAATCACAGTGCAGTGTCTTTCTGTAAGCTTATACAATTTGTTCAATTAAAATGGGGATAAATCATATAAATAATCATTGAAATGATCAAAGTAATAGTAATACGGAGAAAATAAATAAGTAAGAGAAGTATTTTAAGGTGCAGTCGGTGTTCTCATTTAAGATTCTAGTGGCTCAAGGGTCGAAACTCGTCCTGTCATTGTTGACCTGGTGTATCCTGAACCTTCTACCTGATCACAGCAGGGAGGAAAGACTGTTAGCTTAACATTAAATATGCATGACTACATATGCAACAATCAGTAAGTCAACTCAAACAAGTTTGCTTCATCAGGACAGAGTAGGTGTCAAATGTTCAAATGTCGTTAAATCCTGATTGATGCACAGAAGTATGTCACATCACATTTTACCTGCCCGCTGAAAAATCAGTAAGAACAGTGCTGATGGCGTTCAAAAAGACAATAACTTTAAGATGTTTTTTTCTTCCTCTCTCACACAAAGGTTTTTCACATCTAGATGTGATGTTGGTGGAGTGTTACGACCCGAAAGCTGACCAGTGGAACATCCTGCAGACACCTATCCTGGAGGGTCGCAGTGGCCCGGGCTGTGCTGTTTTGGATGACAGCATCTTCCTCGTTGGTGGCTACAGCTGGAGCATGGTACATTCTTACACATCGGATTAGATTATTTTAGACAGGATAATTTAGATTTTACTAGTGGATTTGTCAGGGACTATTTCCATCTGCGGATTAATACACATGTTCACATACAGCAGGATAGTTTATGACTCAGAATAAACTACAGCGGAGCGGTGTTTAGCTCAGTTCATAGAGCAGCCGCCCCATGTGCGAAGGCTCAGTCCTTGCTGCGGAAGCCCAGGGTTCAAATCCGACCTGTGGCTCTTTCCCGCATGTCGTTCCCCATCTCTCTCTCCCCACATTTCCTGTCACTCTTCAAAAAAGCCAAAAAAATAATCTTAAAAAAAAAAAGAAGAAGAAACTACAGTGTAACTGGCTCATTCGTGTGTTTTTTGAACGGGAGAGGTCTGCTGCACAGAACAACAAGCTATATGACCTCAGCTACACGGGCTCGTTAGTAGGATCCGTTTTTTTGTCAGTTTTTGCACAGAAAATCACCAGACTTCATCTTTAAAGTTGTCCCAGCTGTTTTTGACTACATGCATTCATATAAAAGAGAGTTTTTCCATTCCACGGTTAGAAAAACAGCACAAAGAAGAATGAAGGGAATGACTTGATTTTCTTTTTTTTTTTTTTCCCTCAGGGGGCCTATAAGTCTTCTACCATCTGCTACAGCCCAGAGAAAGGAACATGGACAGAGTTGGAGGGAGAGGTGGCAGAGCCCTTAGCGGGCCCAGCCTGTTCCACCGTCATACTGCCTGCCTGCCTTCCCTTTAACAAATGACAACTAAGGGCGAGCAAGGGCAAGGAGCAGAAGAGTGAATGGGGGGAGGACCATCAATAAGCAAAACAGTTGTCAACAATTTTGTGACAAACCCTCCGGTCAGATGACGGGGGTGTGTATAAATTATTTTTTTACAGGTTTGACCAGAGCACTTTCGTTATTCCCTACTGAAGGTTTGAAAAAAAAAAAAAGAAGAAGAATTGTGTAACTCATGTATTTAAACTCATCTGTGTTCTGAGAAATGGTCAGTTTCATATTTGATTTTAATTTAAACGGATAGTAAGTGTTTTTGGCTTCTCTTCTATAGCACGCATAGTGTTGAACTGAATTATAGCTTTCAAATCCATTGTATCTTGTATTCAGTAGAGGCATAATTCCAGCAAAATGCGGTGTTGTTTCATGGACTGACACTGAGAGAAACAGTGGTCCCAGTCCCAAATCGTCACGGGGTTCAGTTAAACTAGGGCTGGGTGAGTTACATTAACCGTGATGATCAAAGTGTATAAATATTCTTCATCGCTCGCGTTATAACTCATTTTTCTCTGACTGGATTGTGCACTTATCCTGCTGCATCACCCGATCGGATCATCACGCAACTGTTTCGTTGCCTTCCTCTGAAAATGAACATATTTACAAAATGAGGAAGCTTCCATCATTATTTAACTGACATAGTATGAATGAAAATACATTTTAACTAGACCTGCTAGCAGGTACAGTATACTGGGGTCCAAACACTGTAAAAAGTACACAAGTACACACTGATCTTTATGAGTATGTGTCCATATCACCCAGCCCTACTTTTTAACTAATTATTATCTTGATAATTCATACCCAGACTGAAGTCGTGTTTCTGTATAACTTGTTGAACAGAGAGTTCTTTGCAGGTTATCTGCCTGACAGAAAAAAATCTCGCCAAATGTTTGCGACCACTATTCCTAAGGCTGCAAGCAAAACAGTTGAAGGTTTACCAGTGATTCTTAAATATTCATACAACGCACTAATGTTCACGTTAATTACACTATGATGGTACAATCAAATTTTAATTGCTAGCCAGTGTATTTATGGGTAGCGTGTTTGGGTAAACAGATGAAGAGGACATTAGTTTGGTTTGTTCTCCTTCACAAGTTAATGCGAACAGGCCTGTTTGTGAGGCCGCATAGTATTACCTCGGTGAGATTTTAATCTTTAATGAATGAAAAACAAATAAGCGTCCTTAATGCACTAATGGTGAACTTTTAATTCAGCACTTTTAATTCACTAAAATGTAAATTAATTACTGCTGTGCTGTGTTATAAAAATAATTATCTTAAGTACAAATGACTCTAAATCCAGTCTAGTCTACGTTATTAGGTTCAAAAAGTTGACTCTAAATATCGATGCAGTACCTGTTGAATTCTGTAAAGATTGGTTGATTTCATTCTTGTACATAATCGCTTGCAGTGAAACATTTTTGTGCACTCAACCTTGGATTTATTCTCAAATCCTGTTATGTCCTTTGCATTTTAGAATATGAAAATAAATTGACTCTTGATGATTAAAACACCTTCTTCAGGTCTTTGACATTTTCATTTCATTGACAAAAAGAAGTTTGAGCACCTGTAACGTGCGCACATGTGGCAAACACCGACTTTACAAGATGGACAACATATTTCTACCATCGCATTCTTCTAAGCATTCTCAGGTTTTCTTCTCAAAAATTTAATCACACGAAACAACCCGAAGAGGCAAAATCATTCTTTGGTTGAACTGTTCATCAATCAAGTAGGAATTGCTTTAATTTGAAGGAGTCTTGAGCTGAAAGTTTGAGAGCCACTGAACACAGATGTGTGTAATAACTCATCTAAATGATTAAAACACAACTTCACACTTTGATAGAACGAAGACACACAATACATGCAAAGTGCTCCCAACTAAAATGTTTCAATACGCCGGCAACAACATTTTCTCCTTTGTACTTAGCTCAGCACTTCGCTTGTAGTTGAGTCAAACAAACACACTTGAACACTTATGTGAAGACTCAGGCTGGACTGCAGATTAATTAATGTCAACCTGAATTAAAGAGAGATTAATTTAATTCGCAGTTCACCTCTGCAGCTCCCAGTATATTAGATAATACCAGTAAAGACTTGTCTCTATGCTCTGAGGCTACACAAGGTATGATTATTAATAAATCTGAGACACCTTTAGATTAGAATAACGCTGCATTACACCGAGCTGCAGCCTGCAAAACGTGAACTAGCAAGCATACAAAATAAACCTGATGTTTACCCTCAAGGCAGCCTCTCATGCCAGACCAGATTTGATTTTCCAACCATTTACTACCAACTGTCTCATGCACCAAACAGCAGGCTCGTCCCCCTACACGTACACCTGATGGTTTATTTCTAACATCTTTTTGTGTTTTGTGTTTTTTGTTTTTTTTTTTTCTTTTTCCCTGTCAATGGCAGCAGTTTCTCTGCTTGGCATCTCCACTTCATGCATCCACTTGGCCGTGTGCCTAGAGGATAAGACGGCAATTATTTCCTCACAGAGATGATTCTGCTAGATTACATAAATCCATATCTAATTCACACAATATGGCATTGGGACAGTAGAAAACACTCTTCGTGTCACAAAATCCTCAGAGACACGTCTGACAACAACTCCTGAGATAATGCGGTGATATCTGAATGCTTCCTCTGGTCAGTGGTAGCTCTGTTTCATCACTGCAAACACACCAGTTGAAGGGACAAAGATTTTGGAAAGGTGCTCCCAGGGCAAAAAAATGAAGAGGTTTAGACAGAAATAGTGAGCGTGTAGTCTGTGTGGATTTGAAGTCTTCATTTACCCTTCGGTGCTGGTGGCGGCAGATGGTTTCTGCTCTGCTCGAGGTCCCACTGCTCACACCTCGTCCCCAGCTTAGGGAATAACAGGATTGGTTAAAATGAAGACGGCTGACCTTTTAATTAAGTACGTGGACCATCATGGCTCTGTTGTAATCACAGAAAAAGTATTCTCTGTCCTTGGCTCTAGTTTCATAGCGGTACAGACGTGGGACACACTTTCTGTGGCCTGAAAAGAGTTTTTAAAAAAGTATTATCTTAATATGCAATGCATGTTTTTAACAAGGTAATGACAATTTTTCTCACTCAGTCATCAGGATTATCTGTTTTTATTTACGAAATGGATTTATTTTCATAAAATGAACATCTTAGTAAACATGAAACATTTATATTTGATCGATTCCTGTGAGATACAATATCTCACTATATCAAACATGCAATAGCTGCAGGCTTTCCTCTTCATATTCTTTTTTTATGTCTATCACTGTCAGATTTCCTCTCCTGACGTGAAAAGATCAACAGCGAGAGTTAGAAAGCACACAGCGTGAAACATCATGCTTTAATCCCTCTGTACTTTACCTGCTCCAGCATCTGATTTTTAGCATTCACTTGTATGTTTTCTCCTCCTTACATGCAGCGCCTCTCTGATTTGCAGCACATCTCATTATTATGTGCCACTGCACTTTTTCTTCCAAGTTCCCTGGGACCTAAGAGATGTAAAAACTGTTAAAATACTGAAGCTGCAAGTTGATATGCGCTATAGTCAAACTGTTTTGATGATTGTTGATGGCTTTTATAGTAAAACAGGCGCCCAGATTTAAATTTGTTCAAATGGAACAATTGTTTGGCCCAAAAAGATCTCTCTTCCACTCACTGTCCAAGCTTTTAAAAATGCTTTAACCGTATCCAATGTTCAGTCTTCAGCGGATGGAGTTTGCCCGCTCAACTGAGCAACACAACAATAAATCTTAATTTGATCAGAGTGGAGAAATGAAATTTTTATCCTCAGTTAGATAACACTTCTGCTCAAACTGAACACAACAGCATCTACTGTAAAAACCACCACACCCAAAGACTCTTTATGATTCAAAGACTGACCAAAGACTGACCCTAAACTCTAGTCTACAACAATTAACGTACAGTACACACAACTTTTGGAGGGTACTCTTTTACCAAATGACTCACTTCTGCTTCTTTTCATAATTTACATATTTGTTTAAATAAATCCTCTTTTGATATTGATATTTAAAAAGAAACTAAACAGATTCAAGTGTGTTTGTTTCTAAGGAAAGCTTCTTGGTGATTTAGCACTGAATATTGATAAGTTTAGTGGTTACACTTCCAATTGATTTATTACAAACAAACTAGAAGCAGAGCAACCTAGTTTTGGAGTTATTTTTGACCTATGTGTCATAACATGTCTTGTATTCAAGTAAAAGATCTGAATATGTCTTTCACTGCTGCTTATTTATTCATTTAGGGGGGGTGAGGGGGACAAAGAAATAACCCTGGTCCCCTAAAAAGGCTAGGACCGGCCCTTCTTTTACACAAAAAGATGCAAGAACCAACAAAAAAATGAGTCAAATGTGGATAAAGGTGAAGAGAAAACCTTTAGGTCAATGCAGTTTGCTCACTGTGTGAACCTGCTGAGCTCCAGGTATGCGGCTTAAGTCCACCATCTAGTGGTAAATATATCCGAGTCGGTGTGTTTGTGCTCACAACCAGACCACCGTTTGAAATGAGCAACGCGCGGACCTGTTGCATTCATCCTGTGCGCACTGAAAAAAAAAAAAACTCATCTGATCTCAGGACAGGTAAATCAACTTTTTTTTTTTTTCAGTCGCTCATAAACAAATTGTGACTAGCACTTAGTTGGGTTAACTCTTTAAAAAAATGAAGCCATTCATCCTGACCCACATAAAGTGACTCATATCAGCCGCAGCCGGCTTGTGAAACACTGATTGGGATTATTTCCATCATGCCTCGCGTTTGTCCCCATGTCTGTTTACGTTCATCCGAGCTACACTCCTCTGGCTGTCGGCCACCTCGCGGTATTTATAACCAAACAGCGGCAATCATCACTCAAGGCATCCTCGCGAAATCCTCCTCAAAGCACTAAACTTGGAGGAGAGGTGGCTGAATTTAGGATCCAACCTGATCGGGGCTGAGGATGAAGGAGAGCGCGTCGACTCAAGGTAATAAATAATTTTAAAAAAACAACAACAACAAAACTGTCATCCACATCCACATCCATGAATCATTTCATTTAGTTAATTGATATTTTATTGCTTCCTGTCATCATCCCATCTATTCCTCCAGTGGACATCTTTATTCATCTATTTCTACTTGTTATCACTGCTGCTCCGTGTGTTGTTGCTGTTGCTGTTGTGCGTCAAACACTTAACTCCACAAGAGGAAAGAAACGTCCTAATTAGAAATACCTGTTAACAGGCTAGTTAATGTATTTCTAAAAACGGCTGCAGATTATACTGGGGATGGAGGGAAGGAGGAGAGGAGAGGAGAGAGGGGAGAGAGGGGTGGTCTGCCTGTTGTCTCCAGTAGGCTGTATAGTGGTTGCACTAATTAAAACGATGGAGATCACAGCCAGGAGCTGAAATTATTTTAATTTAAAATAGATAGTTTTAACTTTAATGAATGAGACAGAGAAGGTGGACTCCTCTTGCAAGCAGGAGTGCTGTGTGTAGGCACCCTGCAGAAGGCTTGATTGATGCATGATTAATTTCATTTGTTTGAATAAGTAACCCAGATGTCATGTGTGCTTTTTAAAGGTGTGCCCCGTTGATACAAGTGCCTTGACATTTCGTTTTTCCACAGCTCCCCGCTCTGCAAAAACCCACCTGATAATTCAAGGTATCGCATGTCTTTTGAACTCACTGCATCGGCTGTGCTAAAATCAGAAGCAACCTGTCCGCCCATCAGCAGCATAAAGCCGTCTCGGTGTAAATGTTGTTTGCTGACCTTGTAGCCTCTCCCGGCTTTCAGACGAGCGCCGGTGCCTGTGTTTGAGGGCAGAGCTCAACCCAGACTGTGTCCAGTTCATGTCTGAGGAGCCCTGCTGCTGATGAGTGAGTCACCGTGCCTTTGCTTCAGCTCTCTCCCACACTCAGTCATCTTCCTTTCAGCTCCGGCTCAGTGGAAACAGCCTTGTTTCGTCTGTCTCTGACTGGCTCGCTTCAAACTTGCTGTTTTTTCCAGCCTTGCCACTTCATCTCCCTCATATTTCTCAGTTATACACAAACACACACAACAACAACAACAACAACAACAACAACAACAACAACGGGATAATGGTTTAACAGGACTGTTATGTTGTGTTCAGTATTCTGGAAACATGAGATAAGAGTAAAACAAAAAGTCTAGACACACTTTCTGTGTCTTATTTCACTTACCAGCTATGGTTACTGGTACTATTCCTGCTGCTTATATAGTTATATGCACTGCAAATATCAAAGATCTCACTGGCTGAAGTGATCTTTGATCATGCAAACATTTATAGATATTTGGTCGTTAACCTACATATCAGGCAAATAGAAATTTGGATCTAAGGATCACCAAAGCGATTACAGTTCCTGCCGAGGGGAACGTGAATGTCTCAACCAAATGTCATGACAATCTGTCCAACTGTTGTTTCACTCAGAACCACAAATGTCAACCTCCTGGCGTCACTAGAGGAAAAGTCAGGTGATCAGCAAAGTCATTAGGATACAACATCTGTGAGCCCCAAATAGCTGCGCCAGTTCTGGTGCCAATCCATCCTGTCGGTGTTGAGATATGTCGCTTTGAGTCATCCAACGGGGACCATGAATATCGGTACAAATTCCAATAGTTGCTAAGATGTTTCCGTCAGGATCAAAGTCGTGGACTGACCAACTGACCAACATTGCGGTCCCTAGAGCCGTGCTGCTATCGTGGCCTAAAATAGACAAACAAAGAAGCGGCGTGCAGGATGTGGGATGTTTCCTGAGCTTGTTTCATAAATGTGTTTAACCGCCTTTCACTCATCATTTTTCTGCCTCTCTTCTGTTTTTCTTTTTTTTTTGCAGCATTATGGTGAAACCACCAACTACCGTCCTCTGTAGAGATGCTCACCAGTTCAGACCAGTCCCTCTCCCTGTCCCTCACACCCAACCTCCATTCTCCATCCAGCTCTGGTCCCAGTGGAGAGATGCACGTCCAGTCCTCCCTGTCCCTGCCCGAGCCTGAGGCCTGGAGGAACCCCAGCCCTGTTGTTGCCCGTCACGGCCTGGCACAAGGGGCTCGTTCGAGCTCCCTGCAGGTCCCTCATGCTGTCCCTGAGTATCTGGGGCTTCCCCCCCGAGCAGCCACCTTTGATGTGCCTTGTGGTCACGAAGAGGGCTCGTCCGATCAGGGTTCAGGGTCTCTGAGCCCCCACGGCATGCTGCGGCGGCGCGGGGGACTTGTGGAGCAGAAGGACATCATCATGGCTCACCAGGCTCACAAAATCCAGAGCACGCCGCAGGCCCGCAGGAAGGAGTGGGAGTAAGTATAAAAGAGAATCAGAGGCAAATGATTCCTCTTAAATTGTACGTTTAAAGATGATAAATCTCTATGGAGGAGGATGAAAGTGGCAGCGTAGAAGAACGCACAGACTGTATAGGCAGTATAACTGCTCAACCTGTTGATCCTCTTTGGTGGGACTGTTATTGCAAACACACACTGTGAAACCACCAATTTTAATTTAAGTACAAAACAATATCTCACAGCTTATAAAGATATAAAATATGCAAATTTTCATGAAAACGTGTGAAAACATGTTGAATTTTTCATTTGAAGTAGTGACGGTGTCCTATTTCAATATTTCAGTTTTCAGTTTGACTTGCGGGTGTAATTAATAACATTAATGATGGCTCCATGCTGTCTGGCCTTCTTTAATGTTATTAATTACACCTGTTCTTTTCCTGCTGTGATGGTTCAAACCGTCTGTTGTGAAAATGACCCGTAGAGGTGTGACATACTGTAGCTTCAACAAGGTAACGAGCAGATACAGAAGATGAGCCGTGTAAAGCGTTACTGCTCGACTTAAAGCTGCACTCGTCGGTATTTTTTAAATGAACTACGGGTCAAATGTTTATGTGTAAGGAGTAAGGTGCTGCTTGTAGAACCACAGAGATTGACAAAGCGTTTTAGCATCTTTCAGCTCATTGTTTTGGTTTTATGCCTTGCATCTTTACTGTTCTGATTCTCTCTCATCAATGTTTTTTTTACAGCAGGCAGCTGTTTTTTAAACCCCCTATACACTGCCTACCCAGCAGTAAACAGCAGACAGCCACAGGCAGCAACTGGTGGACATAATTAAGCATTTAGTAGCTAAAGAGCCGAATATTTCCCTCAAGAGTTGATGGAGACCAAAAACAGAGCTCAAGAAAGAGTGACTATTGGACTTTTAAGCAGCCAAAAAAAATGCCACTAAATTAATGCTGATGGTGCTCAGTGTCCAAAGGGGCCAAAAATAAATACATTAATGTAGTCCAACTAAATGAAATAATTTTTGATATAATAATTACACCGTATGATGTGAAAGTCAAGGTCAGCTGTGCTGCTTTCAAGTCATTGATTGGTCCTCCGGTCACGCATTGTTTCGTTGACTTCTTAAGCCTCTCATCAGATGCCATAGGAATCCTGACAACACCCCCAAATATTTTTCTCAGGAGCTCGACTAAACTAAGTTGAAGTCCTAAGACTTCAGGTCAGCTGGGATGCCCCTGTTTCTTTGTGTCTAATGGATAAATACAACGGGTTCACGCAGGTTGGAAAATCTGGAATATCAGATCGCCCAACTGGTCCCTGATCATATCTATGATTGTTTATTGCTTACATACCTGCTTTATACAGTGATATTTGTGTGAAGAATTAGAAACCAGCATTATTTACGTCCATGTTAGTTTGCCGTCTGCTAGCTGGTCCTCTTGCTTTGCAACATTTCTATTTTAAAGACTTTTTTTTTTTTGGCCTTTTCAAGCTTTATTTTTGATAGAGACGGCAGAAGAGTGACAGGAATGTGTGGAGAGAGAGATGGGGAATGACATCCGAACCCTGGGCTGCTTCTGAGCCTTCGTACATGGGGCGGATGCTCTACCGACTGAGCTAATCGGCACCCCAACGTTTCTTCACTATTGATCAGTGGAAGAATGTCAAACCATCATCAGGACACCGGTGTCAGACATGCATCGCTGTGCATGTGATACTAACCCGCTCTTAACAACATCGCTGTGCTGCTAGTGGTCAAAGATTCAACAATACTCAAGGTTCAAGGGTAAAAATGATTAATCGTTACGTATAAAGTGCACAACAAATTATTGTTGTTTTGTTGCTTAGCTACAAAGTGCTTATTTCAATGAGTGCTCTATAGTAGCGATACATATGCAGTTGCCTTTGTTTCCAGCATTGTTATAGTTTCACCAATGAATCACCAAATCAGTTCCCACTGCTTTTTTTTTTCTTGCATGCATGTGTCACACTGTTGGCTGCAGTTTACTGTAATCAGATACTGGACCGTGGTATTAATGGCGGAGCTGAGGGTGCTCGCTTGTGAACCTTTGAACTCTGGAGCCACATTGCTCTGATTATCCGCTTCCCACCACTTGAATGTGGAGTGGTACTCCATCAGTGTAACCCCCAGCCCACCAACGAGCCCCCTCCCCCTCCCTCTTCCTCCTCCTCCTCCTCATCCTCCTCCTCCTCATCCTTCCTCCATCCTCTGATTTCTATTTACTGTACCTCCACCACCCACTCCACATCCACTTTACTGGTGTATTGTCATTCAGTCTCTGGCTTTCAATCATTTCCCTCTCATGTACGGGCAGCTCATCATCAGATTGTCTTTTGTATTTTCTTATTTTCAGCCTGTAAGCAACTGCAAGAGCAACTACATCACATAACGTGGAGCTAACGGCAGCTGAACATTGATTTTAGAGCAGTACTGTACATGTATTGTGCTTATTTGTCCATTAGGGGATGCTAGGGAATCAAAGTAGAAGAGCAGCAGGGAAGCAGCACATGATGTCTACAGAACTGAGCAGCAGAGTTCGGACACTGTTGATTTTTCCTGCATGCGTAAAACATTAATGATATTTTATAAAACTGGATGAAAAGATCAAAATCAATAAGTGATACTGAATTTCTGCATAATGTGACGTTTGAAAAGCTTTTTTCTCTCTCTCAACAGAAACTTTTCCAGGTTTAAATTTGTAACATTTTCAGCTTTTGTCTGCGTTAATCCGCAGAGCTGGAAGACTGCTGCGAAATCACGACCGTATAATGTAAATATGTTTCTAAGTAAACTGGCACGGTGTCACACCAATCTGCCGTGATATAAGCGGCAGTTATTGGTCGAATCAAACTGACATAACTCAGTACTAGAGGATATCTGTTGCTAGGGAACAGAGAGAGAAATAAAATGCTAAAACCACTCCAGTCAATGTTGGATGAAAGCCTGTCTGCAATTATATAAATGCTCTTCAGAGTTCTGGCACAAAGTACGCCCATTAACATTTTAACTCACAGTGCATGTCACCTGCAGCATCGCTTCTTCTGTCTTCCCCTATATGATATTTTCTAAAGATGGATGTAAAAATGCACCACATGCCAATGTGGCTTTCATGTCACATCTGCTCGTCATAAAATACATTTCCCATCCTGTAGTAAGTCACTACTGTATCTCTCAATCAGCTAACCCTTTTTTTTCTTCAAAGTTTGGTTAAAGGCCCGAGCAAATATGAGATTTTTCTGCCTTTTCCCGCTAACAGTTCACACGGCTATTTTTAGAAGGCTTTGAGTAGGCTGTGAGCAAGAGCAGAACAAAAGCCAAACACTCTTACAGCAGACTACATCTGGTCATCTATACAGCACAGTGTGTCATCAGTGTAGTGATGTCGTTGCGCTGTAGTCTCTCGACTCCAGGAAGATGTCCAGTGACCTTGATGGAGGGGAGGTGTGTGTGTGTGTGTGTGTGTGTGTGTGTGTGTGTGTGTTGGGGAGAAACAGATTTCTGTAGGAAGAGGTTTCTCTATTGTGCAACATGGCTTTTGTTGGCAGAAATGAAAAGAACGGAGCAGGAATTCAAGAGAGCTATGTCGCTATGGAAACAACAGCAAAGAGAGCGCTAGAGACGCAGAGATGGAGAGAGATATGTACTGTTTGCAGAGATGGACAAATATTTTTGTTGGGCAACATACAAGTAGATTTTTTTTTTGTAGTAATGAGCGCTTATGTGAGATGTCCTTTAGTCGATAAGTGCAGCCACAAACTGCATATCACACGCTAATAATCATCCTGCTATTTTTATATTCTACTCTCAATAGGTCAGTGTAGACTTTTGCTCTCCTGCTTTGCATGAAGTGACACGCCTGCCTGCTTCATGCAGATTAGGAAGAGGAGGTAACACAGTCATGGCTGAGTTTTTTGGAGCTCAGTTAGGGACTTATTCATAGATCCTGTTAAATCGATTTTTTTTTTTTCCCTTCTCCCCCAGATCTCGACTTGTTTGCCAAGCATAAATTTGTCACTCTCTCTCTCTCTCTCTCTCTCTTGGCTCGCTTCGTCTGAGCCCTGCCCGTCTGTACACACTGTGATACCTGCATTGTGCTGCTGCTGCTGCACAGTCGAATCTGTCAGTCAGCGGAAGCGAGAGGGATACTTTGTGTCAGGATCTCAAACGGACTGGCGCCGTGGTTGTGGTTTTAATTGCATTCGTCTGACGTGACAAACAAGAGGCTTCGACGCTTGAAACATACCATGTGACTGAATAATGTCTGTGGGGGCTGAAGTGGTCATCTTCAGGAAAACAGTGGGGAAGGGAGGAGAGCAGCAGATGGAGCGAGAGAGCCCAGTTGCCTAATGAGGTCTCACTTGTGGCACTGAGTGTGAAAAAGACCCTGCTTTCTTCTCTTCTCCCTCAAAAAGGGAGCAGCCCTAAGATCTATTTCACGCTCTATTTTTACTCCTGACTTTTACTCCAATATTAGCACAATGGCCTACTTTTTAAATGTTTTAATAGTGCAAGTCTGTCTCCATTAATGAAAATATGACAATGCTGTGTGGCTATCAGATGATGAGAGCTTTTAAAATGGGGGGGAGAAATGAGTCAAGCTTGTGTTCTTTAAATCGCCTTTAGGTCATTTCTTTTCTCTTTCCCTGTCCTGTCCACACACTTGTTGCCTTTTTTTTTGTTTCCTGTGCATTGTCACTCCTACTAGTATTACATGTATTTTCACACCCTTTTTCTTTTTTGCCACTGCACCCACTAACATCTTTACATAATTGTTTTTGAACCCACACAGCCTACTGTATATAGGCTTTCTTTTAAGAAATGATGTTTTTTTTTTTTTGTTCATCCTCAGCAAACTCTAATTGCTATGGTAACACAATATATGCTCCCTCCTCTCCGCCAGCTTTCATTCAGATGAATTTTTTTTGAAAATCGCCATCATGAAATATGACTGTGTGGGGGGGTTGGGGGGGGGGGGGGGGGTTGCCGGTGATTATGCGCTCCTGGCTTGCGTGATCATTTCCCAGCAGGTGATAAGAAATTTGTAAGCGGCTCTCTTGCACCATTTTCGACTGTTGAGAGAGAGAGAGAGAGAGAGAGAGAGAGAGAGAGAGAGAGAGAGAGAGAGTGCCTCCATGTGCAGCTTTTTACAAAGACTCAGACGCGTTAAACGAGCTTCCTTTTCACATGAGATCTTCATTTTTTAATTTTTCCCCCCTCTTTTTGCAAGTTTGCTGGGTCAAGATGCGCAAAGTTTGTGAAGACTCGCCTCGGATCTCTCCATCTAATGAGCACAGAGTAGTTTTTGATCACGCAGATGCCGCTTTTTTGTCAGATCAAAACGAGCCTGGATGTTGATAGAAAATTGCGAGGTATAAACTCAGTGGATCTTTTTTTTTTTCCTCCTCTCCTCTCCTCCTTTCCTCTCCCCTCCGCTGCTGCTGCTGCTGCTGCTGCTGCTGTCTGAGTTTAGAGACGCGCACACGTAAAAAGTTGTTCAGAGCTGATTGTAACGCGCTCTTTAACAGATGGGATAACAGAGATGCTGAGGGTTTGCAGCGTGTGCACCTGTCATTAAGTAAATGGATGATTCTTCTTAAAATATAAGCCAGCTGAATGATATAATCCGGTTTTTCCCCTCGTGGATATGGAGTGATAGGAATCTGCAACTTTTGTGGGGAATTCTTGGCGCTCGAAAAGCTGTCAGTGGATTGAAGGTGGATCCCCCCCTTTTTTTTTCTTTGTTTTTTTTTTTTTTTTTACTGTCTCCTTTAGCTCCACTTTCTCCTGTAGTAAAACACTCTAAACGCCGTCATCTCTTTGTAGAATGGCTCGGTTTGGAGACGAGTCCGCTCCCAGCACGGTGGACTCCGGGGATGGGGAGTTGGAGCACGGCGGGGATGGACAGGACGCGGCAGCGGCGGGACTGACCGCTTCCATGAAACAAGCCAAGGCGCAGCGGGCCCGGACCATGGCTCTGTACAACCCCGTCCCCCACCGGCAGAACTGCCTCACCGTCAACAGGTCGCTCTTCATATTCGCAGAGGACAACATCATTAGGAAATACGCGAGGCGAATCATTGAATGGCCATATCCTTCCATAAAGAACAGTTAATGCGTAAAGTTAAGAGTTTGTGCAGCTTCAGCACCATGGACAGCTGCAGCAATAGCACCAAAAGTGCTGTCAGGTGTTTTGCATATATATTTTTTTAATGCTCCTTCATATACAGGGAGCTGCACTGTACCCTCTTTTGTTTAATGTTTGCTCATTTGCACAATGATTTCTAGCTTTTGGCTAAATCACCAGCTCTTTGCACAGCTGAATTTAACCCCCCTTTCCTAATTCCACTAAATAACTCTGCCCTGATTTGTATTCATCTGTGGGCTCCATGTGCTCCAGTGCTGGCAGAAGACAGAAAGTTAGCATGTGGTGATCATTAGAAGCAGCTCTGCTCACTGTGGGGGTGGCATGTAGGCACATCTCTTCTGCCTTAGTGCTCATTGGAATATGAACCTGGCCATGAGTAGGTGTCAGTTCAAATCCACCAGGCTGTGTTTCTCTGCTTTCTCTTGCCGTAGCAAACAGTTTCTTTCTCTTGAACTTCTGCAGATCTAACAGAGATTAGCAGTGTTTTTTTGTTTTTTTCTTACAGCAACCGCAGCATGTAATGTGAGCACAGTGCAGACAATATGTGTGCACGATCACTCATTACCACTAATCCATTAATGCATCATTATCTTTATGCACCTTAATCGCGTTTTAAGTGAGTCCCGTGATAAATCACGTACATATTTTGATATTTTGAGAGCACAGTCCGTTCAACAACATCACTCAGTTGCCATATCTACCCACTACTCCTCCTGTCTTACACCCCCCTTTGGTGCAGCGTGCCAGTCTCCCACTGTTACCTAACCACAGGCTCTGTGTGCTGTGTGGGAGTAGGGCTAGTGGTCAAGACTAGCTGGCCACTGGCAGCACGGTAATGTGACTGTCGGTATCACAGAGGCAGAGGTATGTGGGAGAGAGCTGGCCAGTAGTACTGTGGTGGATCGTGGGCTGTAAAATCAGCACATGTCAGAGTATTGACTGGGTTTTGCACATAACGTCCAAGATCTGAGATCGCAGGTGAAAAACAGATTCATATGGATTCATAGCAATAGCTGTTTTTCTTTGATTGTAAGCTGTGAGCGTTACAGTATGATGTTTCTCACAAGTTTTGGGACTTTTATTTTTAAATGTAGGCCAAAGTCTGTGTGCCACAGAGTTAAAGGAGCTGTGTACTACATTGCGAGCACTAAAGGTGCAACAATTAGTGGATTCATTTAAGTTAAGTTAATGGATAGAAAATTCTTTTGCAACCATGTTGATAATCGATGAATCGCTTTGAGTCATTATTAAGAAAGAAAATCTGAGTTTACAGCTTCTCCAAGACGAGGGTTTGTTTCTTTTCTTTGTTGTGTATCTTTACAAACTGAATGTCTTTGGTTTGGGCTGTTGGTCAGACAAAACAAATTAGTGTAAATTAATTAGAAAATCTAGAAAGTCATCGACAGATCGCTGTAGACATAGTGTGCACTTCACAGCTCTGCTGACAGCTGCACAGTTTCAAGTTTTTTATGTATATTTGTTTCTCCCTTCTAGACAGCCATTAGTTTCCCTTCATTTGCATACAACATGAAGACCTCCTAAAGCTTAATTTTGTTATATAATCCATCACACTCCATTAATTACTGTCAAGGAATGTTACTTTGACAGAATAAATGTAGACTTGATGTCGACTGGCGCTTTGCATGTCTCAGGAGAGTTTCAAATATATTTTGATTGAGCTTCTTATTTCACATACGGATGCAAATAGTCACGTCTTAATTGAGTAGGAAATTGTAGGATTGATCAATAAATATAATCCTCAGTTGCAGAGCTACTTTGATTCAGTTGTTGCTCAGTTTTGCATCGTGTCAAACTTAAGGATGTGTCATTGTCACTTAGTGGAAAACATTGAAACAATCATAACAAATCGAGAATAAAAGGCAAAGTAGAGCTCAGATAAACACAACGTGTTTCAGGAGTGACTTAATTGATCTTCATAACGTGTTAAATGAAATGTCAGAAAAATATGTTTAAAAATATCTAGAAAATCAACAGCACGATATGCAAAATGGCTATGTGATTCATCCTAAATGGTCTAAAACATGCATAATCTCTGCGATGCATGGTAATAGGTAGTAACAGAGTGGGCGAGATTTATTAAGTATTTCCCACTTTAGCTATTTTCAACTGCTTTCAATGGCAACAATGTGGACTTGTCAATGTGAGTCAGTGTGAGTCCCAGAGGCCCCCATCATAGCACTCCTCTGTGAGTCAGTGACCCCATTTCTCTCAAGGCAGGAAAATTAATAACAAGAAGCAGCTGCCTCATGGGAACTCCAAGGAACTGAAAGTCACAAGCACATACGAGTGTCGGGGCACGTATAGTCGGACACATGGTTCACACATATACATGCATGTGCGCAGACACTACGGAGAAATGATGCAAGAAGATATTAAAGCTTTGGCTTACATTCTTAATAAGTCACATCAAGAAAATACAAAGTTGTAAGAGTAATTGCTGTCACATCCAAAGTTGCAACTGCAAAAATTCCGTTGTGTAACAAGAAATGTGTCAGTGCTCATGAGTAACAAAAATCGGTTGGCAGATTCGAGATTTAAGGCTCCAAATCATATCTTTAATTCAACGATGGTCAATAAATTGTCAGGAAATGGTGAAAAATCCTTCATCTTAATTTCCCCAAAAGCCCAACTCATCAAGTTGCCACTATCATCCAGCTAACACTTCAAAAATAAAAGATGTTCAGTTTATTATCACACGAGAAAACAAAAAGAAGCAGATCATAACACCTGAGAAGATGCAACTTGGCAATATAATGGTGACTATTTTTCTCTTGATCTACTAATAGATTCATTCACTTTTTTTTTCCAGCTCTAAAATTTTGCAGCTTTCATTGTATTTGTTGATTATTTATTCGCACGTTCATCATTCCATTAGGAAATATCAAATCCAGAACAACAACATCTTTATTTCCACAGGCTCTTTCATTGCCACAACAGATTCAGCATCTTATTAAAGCTGCAACTAATGATTATTCTTTACCATTAGTCATGTAATCGCTCATGCTTAGTCTATAAAATGTTAGAAAACAGCGCGAATGCTGATCACTTTCCCAGATCCGAATGTGACATCTTCAAATTACCGTTTGTTTTGTCCGACCAGCAGCCCAAAACTGATTTGCAATGATCTAAAGCACAAAGAAGGAGCAAACTGAGAATGTTTTTGTTTCCTTGAAAAATGACCTAAATAATTAAGCTTGTTTATGAATCATTTTCCGTTGACTAATTGCTTCAGCATTGCATCATTTATACAGTCATAAAAACACCCATAACTCTAAGATTTTATGTTTCAATTGTGAGTTGAATGTTTTGTTTGCTAATGAACCCTCAGAATCACGTAAATCAACTCAAAATCCAAGAGCCCAAGCTGAAACCTTTGCCGCTTTTCTTACGTAAACACTTTAAAGCTGCCAGCTTCTCATACAAGATCTCTGAAATAGATGTACTGTAGTCCGCTGCGGTGTCAGCCGTATGCGGTGAAAAGGAGTTATGACAACTGTTTGCTGTAGTTTGTGTAGTTAAAGCAGTCAGGCCAAGGTGACTTCACAGTGCTCTCGCTCTCTGCCTCCCTCCCTAACCTGCTCCTTTTCTCCTCATGAAAAGCACTTTTAAAAGCAGGTTGCCATGGTTACTGCAATCTCTCTAACAGATTGCTTCCAATAGCAGAGAATATGAACCGTGCCATAATTCATCTGTCATTCCATCATCCATCCATCCATGTTTCTTTTTCCTTCCCACTGAACTATGCACACATGTGCTTTGAAATATTTGTGCAGTCTAAGACAAATGTGGTGATTTCTTTGTATTGTAAAATAGGATGATGTCCAGTATAGTGTCGACCTGCGGATCTCTAGCTGTGTTCGCTGCATGTTTGCTCGTTTCTACGTGTTAATTTTGTCCTTGTGTTTCTATAAAAGTACTTTCCTTAACTTTCGTGGCCTTTACACCATTTGAGTACATGATCCTGGCCACCATCACTGCCAACTGTGTTGTCCTGGCCTTGGAGCAGCACCTCCCTGGAGAGGACAAGACCCCCATGGCAAAGAGACTGGTGAGGACAAAATCTGTTTTCACATCCTTCATAGATGTGTGTGAGGTTAGTGTGTGAGAGACAAAACAAAACCAGGATGACTGAGAGTTTATTAAAGAACCATGTGTGTGTGTGTGTGTGTGTGTGTTTGGTCCGTTTAAAATCACAAAGGTAAGTTCTACATCCCTGAAAGCACGCTGTGTGATTAGCATGCAGTGAGTCAGAGCCCTGGATTTTAAGAAGGTGATGGATAGTGATGCACAGAAATGGGTGATGAAGAAACACTGCTAAAAGCTAAAACATTGTTTTACTAGCTGTACTTAAGTATAATTTTGTGGTACTTTACTTGACTACTTGTATGATACTTTACTTTGTAGGCCACACTTTACTGGCCTACATTTATTTCGTAGTTACTAGCTGCTAATGGCGCAGTGGTTAGCACAGCAAGAAGGTTTCTGGTTCGACCCTCGGCTGTGGCCTTTCTGTGTTCTCCTAGTGTCAATTCACTAATTAAGTTAAGTGTTAATAGATTAATTGATGACTCTAAATTGCCCCTATGCATTGATGGTTGTTTGTCTCTGTGTGCCCTGTGATGAGCAGGGTGTACTCTGCCTTTCACCCTAAGCCAGCTGGGATAGGCTCCAGCCCCACCGTGAGCCTGATGAGGATAAGCGATTAGAGAAAATAGATGTATAGCTGCGAATGTTCAGATTGATATATTACGTAAAATGTTTGTTTATAAACTTTTTAAAGATTAAAATACCGATAATACTGAAAATAACAATATAAGTCCTTAAAATTTGCCACATCTTGACAACTTGATCCTTCTTATATGTAGGTACACATTATAAAAGAATACATACTTTATTGGTCCCTTGAGGAGAAATTCTTTTTTTCACTCAAGTATTTTACATGCATTATTACCCGAAATACAACCATACACAAAGACATGCATGCAAATGTGGAGAGATGGTAGAGTGAATGGCAGCCACACAGAGCGGCGCCCTGGGAGCAGTTAAGGGTTCTGGGCATTGCCAAGGGCACCTCGGCAGTGCCCAGGAGGTGAACTGGCACCTCTACAGGTACTAGTCCACCTTCCATACTTTGGTCCATACTGGACTTGAAACAACCACCCTCTGGTCCCTAAGCCAAATCCCTACAGACTGAACTACTGCCGCCACATTTTCATTTTCATGTACATTTTTCTGCTAATTTAATCAGCAGATACTTTAATCAAATGTGTATTTTTTTAAATGCAGGACTTGTTTACTTGTTACTTTTACTTAAATAAAGGATCTGAGTACCTCTCCCACCACCGTTTACCTCTAAGTGTCTCTACATATACTGTATAAGAGCTATCATGACATTGCAGCAGTTTATTTTCTACCTCCCTGCTGCATGTGTAAGTACAGGATTTTATGTGTGAAGCCTGTGTATACGCACCAAACCCAACCCAAGTTTATAGTTTTGACACTGGTCATGGCTGTCGCTAATATTAGTTTGTTCAGTTCGTTGCTGACATGCATCTCGTACTCTATTCCCACAGGAGAAGACAGAGCCGTACTTTATTGGCATCTTCTGCTTTGAGGCGGGCATCAAGCTGGTGGCGCTCGGTTTTGTTTTCCATAAAGGCTCGTACCTGAGGAACGGCTGGAACGTCATGGACTTCATAGTCGTACTCAGTGGGTGAGTGACATCAGTTGGTCACCATAACAACATGATATATATATTTATATTTGTTTTAAATCAACAGATTGCTAAGTTAGTACTTGCCAAGGATACTGGTGAAATGTGTTTTTGGAGGAGGAACAAGTATCTGTAACTAACCAACTTTCTGTCTGCGAGCCAATCGAATCGGAGCAGACTTTTAGACTTTTGTTTTGGCAGTAGTCAAGTCGGTTTAATTTGTATATTTGTAAGCCTGAACAAGGCTTGCCTCATGGGGCCTCACAATCTGTACAGCACATAACACTCTTTATTTAAAAAACTTTTAACAGGGAAGCAACAGATGATATATTCCTCTCTCAGGACAGAAAGACAAGCAATAGATGTCATGTGTACAGAATGGACCAATATAAAAGAACAATATAAACAGTCATATATATAATATATATATTATATATATATAATATATATATATATAGATAGATAGATAGATAGATAGATAGATAGATAGATAGATAGATAGATAGATAGATAGATAGATAAATGGTGGTGTAGTGTCTAAACTTTCCTGTAAAGCTGTCCTCTGTTTCTGTGTCTGGATCTTCGAAGCAGTCATATCTGGGAAAAGCACAGACGTGACTAATAACAATAACGATGGCTCGGTTCCATCAAGCGTCCATGTAATCCATTCCAGTAAGCCAGTCAGCACAATGCCAGGACCCTCGAGCTGGCTCACCTAAATGGAATACAGCCATCGTTAACATCCGTAATTGTACCTGTACTTTTCTTATTGTAGCGTGAGACAATGTCTGCTGTGAAAAAAGGTCTTGTCAGATTACTGTTACATCAGGATTGAAGTGTTATTTAGCCGTGTTTGTTGAAGATGTTACAAATTGTTTTGATTGCTGGACTTACAATACACCTACACTATGTCTGACAACCTGTCCCCATCACCGCCTAGCTACAAAATTGTGTCACATGGCTACATGTTAGCACGCTTTTATGTTGGAGGTGTGTGAGCTGGAGCAAACAACAGAACAAAGGCTATGTGAAGTGGATTAGCATACAGTAGCTCTGCCAACCAGCTAGCTATTGTACAATAAGCTACTTAACACTGCTACCTTCATCAAACCCACAAACACATCTAATGACATTATGAAATTGCCGGTTGCAGTATTTTGGTGTGAAAAACACTTTGGTCCATCTGGTAGCAAACATTTATGTCGCCTTTATGCTAGCTTTTGTTTCACTAGCTTCAGTCCTGCATTTTTCTCAAATAGGGTATCATTTATTCAGCGATAAAACAATGATTGTTTTGCCAGCATTACCATCGTCTCAGGTTAGTTTTTGACACAGAAACCCGAAACCTGATTGAATATTTTGCAACAACAGCTAGTAGAAGCTGAGGTGACATTCCTGTACAAGATGGCCAGTAATGTATCGCCATATGTTGTATATTTTTGATGAAAACATCTAATAGTATGCCTGGCGAAAAAAACAGCAGCTAGTTAGCAGTGCTAATAAGTCAACTAGAGGTCAATTGGTGTGACTTTGTCTTGCACTGTGCACAATAATTATTTGTTTCCTTGTTAAATATTCAGAATATCTGATTTCATGTGTAACTTTACATCAACAGTCATTTTTTTGTGCTCTAGTATTTGAGACATAGTTAGCTCCTGTGCTAACGTGCTAACATTTTTATCTGAAGACAAGAACACAGCAAGTCGGATATTTTTGGAAGGTATGAACTGTGACCTGCCATTTTAGCTAGGTAATTTCAACCCATTCAGCTTTGTATTACTCGGTTAAGAGAAGTCTCAGTGCTAGCTGACGCCCTCATCTGCCGCTGGTATGCGGTATTGCCTGCCCGAAAACAAGGCAAGTTAGTCAAGGGAGTTTTAATGTGGTTCCATTATTATTTGTCAACACAGCTAAACGAGTGAGGGAATTTAAATGTTAGCAACAGCTAGCTTGAAAGCAATTCCTCCTTAATTTTCATGCCGCTCCGGTGAAATCGCTCCACGCTCGCTCAAATTTTCAAGAGAAGGTATTTTCTGACATTTTTTTCCCATCAAATTATGCCTGGCACATACTGCATTTGATTTAATGGTGTGATCAGTAAAACACATGCGTATTGTCTTAGTTAGCAGTGTCAGTTAAATTATCGCATTTTTTTTTTCAGCTTTGAACGTAACTGTCACGGCTATACGGGGCGAACGCATGTTCACGTGTACACGTGACGTGAGTCTTTGTGCATGTCCTTGACTCGTGGTGAGAGCGTATCGGAGCGAACTGGAGCGAAACGAAAACATCGTTCTGGCCTTTGAATTGAAAACCGCTCTGTGCTCTGACCATATTTGTGCGCTCTGCTCCATTCACATGCCCTGCTCCTGACATTTGATAATTCGAATTTACCGATCAAGTAACATTATACTCTTTCTCTTAAACAAACAGTGGCAGATAATGTCAGCTAAAGTTACTGTAACTACCATAGACAGTCTGTCTAAATACGCCATCCTACAAAAATGGTGCTGCTGCCCAGAATGCTCCTCAGTTTCCTGTTGATCCCAGACTCTAAACCTAAATCTCTAAACTTGTCACAACCATTTCTAAGCTATCACTCTTAGATTAAGGATTCGAAAAGAACAACAGTGGGTTTGCCAGTCTCTAAATACTTTCTAATTTCCCCAAACTGTTTCTAGCATTCAACCCTAACCTCATTCTTTCCCAGTAAAGACATCAATCTGATGATCACAACAAATATACCATTTACTTTCAAACAGCCGGTCACTGTAGTTGTTAGTCAAACATGAGTAAACAGTCCATTTGTTCGGGACTATTTGCAGCCATGGATTAATACGTCTGGTGCTCAAGTGAGTATTTGCAGCAGCAGGCTGGTGTGTGCGAGGCTAAAAAACTACAGTGGCCATGTTGATTGTAATGAAGGAACATGTCACAGAGAACAACAGTGTGGGTCTATACATATATCAAGCTGTGATCACACAGACTTTCTTTTCATTGGATTTAAAATATTTTCAGCTACACTGTGCACGTTAAAAAGATGTAGTAGAAGAAATCTTTTAATATCAAAAAGCTAATTGCAAGTCTAACAGTGTGTGTGTGTGTGTTTGGAGATATGCCTCTTTTAATTTTGAATTTGGTTGAACTCCATGATGAATTACAAACTTCACTGATTGTACGAGAGAGTCAAAGAAAGTTTTAAATTAATGCTCAGCAACTGATTCTGCAATTAATTTCACAGAATTCATTTTTACTTTACCAGACTGTGGCCGGTGAACCGAAAGATTAATTTCAAGACACTGATTGTCATGTTATGTTGCGTGCATTCATGCATGTGACGCCGCTCGTGTCAACGTTTATCATTATTGTTTCCTTGCATGCTTGTGCTGCATTTTAAAGGCTTTTAATCTCTACGCGCTGTACCTTCGCGTGTGACAGGCTGTACGCGGTGGCCGACCCTATAGGCAGGTCTTTGTTGTTGATATGTTGATGTGATTTTTCTCTGTGAGCGTATACATTTAAACACCACAAGCAGGAAAACACAACACATAAATGCAGGAAAATGTGTGTTTCCCTGGCACAGTCAGGCTCTGCAGTCAGCAATAGGTGGGTGGATAAGTGGATTGGCAGTTGTGTCTAAAACCTGCTTCGGTTCGCCCCCAGGACCTCTGTGAATTAAATGTGAATGCAGCACTGGAGATGTTATGCAAAAGCATAGAAAGAATGGATGGATGTTAGAGAGAAAGAGAGAAGAAAGGAGTGGGAAAACAAGGAAGGAAGATGAAGAGACAAACCCAAGAAAGAACATAATGAGAGTCTTCATTTGTTCCTCTTAAGACTGGGGTTTACTGAATTAATTGCGCAGGAGTTAAGCATTGTTTCCACTGGTATGCGCTTTATGGCTAAGTGTACAGTATTCTGCATTCAGGGAAGATTGCTGTTGGCGTGTTGACATCTCATTTCAACCCGACACCCACATCTTTATTTTTCTCAGTATCTCTTATTTCTCCGTCTGTCCGTCTTTCTATCTCCACGTCTCTCCCTCTCTGTGCCTCTTACATAAAAGACACATCAGCATCACGTTTACAGACCAGTTAGTGCTGGCCTAAACAGCCGAAACGGCGTGTTGTTGACAGATTTCCACTGAAGTTGCAAGGTAAAAGTGTTCGGTCTGTTTTAATAATCTAGTCTGAACTATTGCTACTTTAGCAGGACTGATTGTTTCATGGAAATTCTCTCATTAGGCATCTGTCAGAGTTTGCAACAAAACATTTTTGTTTTCAGTTTCTCAATAAATGACTTGTTAGTGAAAAGCAACAAAGCGCCGTTTGGTACAAAGTAACAGCTCATTATTCACAAGCTTTTGACTAGTTGTGGATTTAAAACGTTTTCGACCAAACATTAGCAGTAAGAACTTCTCCAAGTCTTCACAGGCATTTAGGACAATATGTGACTTAAAACTTAAAGTACTCGACTCCTCTAATGATATGAAAATGAAGAGGCGTGATAAGTGAATGCAAATTGCCAACCCAGGCTTTTAATTTGTAGTTGTTTTTTTTTAAGCTTGAATCAATGTGTTTCATGATTTCATGATGTAAAATCAACCTGCAGAAACAATCCCTGCCTTCAATGTATGGTTAAATAAATACGCTGCTTATATGCTTTAAAACTCGTTCCTGTTAAAATCTGTTGTAACGAACCAGATGACAGCAGCTGCAGTTTTCCAAAGAAGGAAACTGTTGCCCTGAAGCCTACAAAAAGTGTTGAGTGATACTAAAAATACAGATTTGGTGTAGGATGTCACTTGAAGGACAGTTGTGTAACAGTCGAGTGGACTACAACTACATTTTAATTTCGAATGATTGTTTCTTCAATTAACTGATCTACAAAATCGTGAAAAATGAAGTGGATATATTATTTGGAATTCACTGTTTATTGATTTGTAGTAAAAAAAAACCCCAAAAAACTCAAACCCAAAGAATTCAGTTTACTATCACAGAAGACTAAGAAAAACAGGACATATTCTCATGCAAGAGTCTGGAACCAGCTAAGATGGTTCAGATATGAAGATACAGATATTAATTATCAAAATGGTTGCCGATTCACTTTTCGTGGATCGACAAATCAATTGTTTCAGTTCTGCTGTGTGTTTGTGGTGATGTTCTAACACCACACACCAGTCTTCATACAAGACTTGCAAATGTTTGTGCATTAGTGGTTAGAGGTCACCTGAGAACAGTTTAAAACGTTAAAGCTTTATATCAAGTTTCAGTTTATTGTTTAGCAAATTTATTGTTTTGATTCACTCTCATAGCATCGCTTTGGTTGGTTTTCAATAATAATAATTTTAAAAAAAGCTCTAAAAACTCACTGTACACCACCTGCTCAGCGCCAAACAGCAGACAGACACAGTTAACGGCTAGCTCATAAATATAATGGAGCAATTAGCCACTACAGACCCAGATATTTCCCTCAGGAGTTGATGGAGACCAAAAACAGAGCTAAAAGAGAATGAATATTGGATTTAATTTCGTCAGACGGCCAGAAACATGACTCCAGATGAATAATAAAGTTGCTCTGTTACTGCTGGATGTGTAAATAAGTGATTGTGTGCTAAGTTCACCATGTCAACTTAAAAAGTGGCTGAAAAGTTGCACTACTACTACTACTACTACTATACCTTGGTATACCTATATGTGTTGTTAAGTTAAGTTATTCTAAGATAGCTGAAATCATGTCACTTACAGTATAAAATGCACAAAGTCGTGTACCTTCTGCAGCCCACAGATCATCTTGTCCCATTCCAGCCACAGCTGGTTGGTAACTGATGACCTGGTTTCCTGCCACCTATCTGACACATTTTCTGGTAGCACATATGCTGCTCTCCTCTCTCTATCTAAAGCAAACACACACACACACACACACACACACACACACACACACACACACACTATGACTCTCTCTTACTCTGATGGCATAGTACAAGTAAGTCAGACTTAAAAGAAAACACACATGTGTCATAAAGGCCGGTTGGGAATAAAATCGAGGCCACTGGGCCAGCGCTGGCGGCATTCATTCCATTTCATATTAATGAATTGCTAGAAGCGAATCTGCTGGGACACTGAGCTCAATTAAAATCCTTAATCTGAGTGAAGAGTGTGTAGCAAAAAGGACCACGGCTAGAACAACTTACCCACAAACCAATTTAATTCACTGGGATTCTTAAAATGGTCAATTATATCCCGCGGCAAACAGATTGGCACAGGTGGTCTTGATGCTTTGATTAGCAATAAAATGTCTCCCCAGTGACTCGTGTGTGTGTGCGCTTGTTACTCCATTTATTAAGCTGAAGGTACAGATTGTTGCCAGCGAACCTGTTGCCCTCATGTTGTTAAATTAGTCCTGACAACTCCCTCGTCAGACCTAAATCATATTGATCCCCAGCTGTGTCTGCGCTCATAGCGTGTGTGTGTGTGTGTGTGACTGTCAGCATCCCGTCATGTTGTTTGAAGGATATCAGCTTTCCCATGTTGCCCCAGTCTGCCGTCCCTCTTACAGAGTGTGACACTTTGCTAAAATTGTTGCTCTTTAGACAGGATGAATAATATAACTGGGTGGGAGTTGGGAGTGATTCATTAGCCATCTGGCACAAAAACAGACACACAGGAGTGAGGAAGACTTACTCTTGTGTGTTTGCATCTGTATCATGAAATGTGTATGTACATAAACGGCTGGATTAACCTGTTAGGAGCCTCCGGGGGGCCCAAATGAGCTATCTCTGCATCCCTTAACTGTCTTCTCTGTGTTGGAAATCGTATTTGCTTAAAGACCCAAAACACAGCAACGGTTTATTACTGCCCCACTTTTTCTGTTTGTTGTGTTTGTGGCAATTTGCAAGACTGCATTAAGATGTAAGTACCATGTGAGCAAAATATAAACAAAACAATTACAGTCTATAAGATTTTGACACTGTACCCACAAATTTGCAATCGATCTAAAATCAACTTGGAGGCAACAATTGATGTTTTGGTGCTTCCGATCAAGTCAGCGGATATCTGGAAAATGAATATTTGGGCCAAGACTTCCTCTTCTATGCTTGTTTACAGTCTTATTAACACATTATGGATATGCAAATATATATACAAATATCCGCATATGAATGGAGAATTTGTAGGCAAAAGATAGGAAGCATTTTGGTGTCCATATGTAGTCCAATCATGTCTGAGCAGATTGATTGCAGGTAAACAGTCCATCTGGAGAAAAAAAAAAAGAAGGCACTGGATGAAACACAATCTAGGAACCCATCTGATGACAACATGTACT
This sequence comes from Protonibea diacanthus, assembly GCA_028641955.1. Lineage (NCBI taxonomy): Eukaryota > Metazoa > Chordata > Actinopteri > Sciaenidae > Protonibea > Protonibea diacanthus. The sequence goes on along the minus strand of CM053988.1, from coordinate 15,134,764 downwards.
CATATGCACATATCTGTTTATAGAGACAAATATAAAACCAAGTAGACTCACTGGACCTGATGGTCAGCTGGTAGTAAGTTCAAGCCTTAGCCTTATTTGTGTTTACTAAGTGGAGATTTGACTAACTAGTCCTCATGCACAGTAACTGCCTAGTGTAACAGTTATGTAGCTAACTGAAATAACAGACAAAGCTAACTTGCTAATAGTGAAGAGTAAAAGATGTAATGTTGTATAGGCGACACATCTGACACTTCATCAAAACTTATTTGCACAGGACTAAAGTTGCTACTTGCGAAGACATAAATGAGTTCACCTAGTTCAAAAGCAGTTAGTTACTAAGTAGTTACTAAGAAAGATTGTATTCACAAACCTAGCAATGGATTTACAAATAGTTGTTGTAGTTCAGTCCTGGATGTCTGTGGTTTAGGGATCCAGGGCAGATTGGTAATGGAGCCATCTTGTGCACATGTTGTTAAACTAGTCTGATCTCTCCATATGTGACACATGATTGGTTCTGCATTCAAACCAATAAGCACCAGTCCCACTGCATGTGTAACCTCACACCTTCAGGTCAAATTGCAAATGCAAATTGCAGCCAAAAGTGTATCCAACCATGTCACTGAGTCCCAAAATGAATTCAGGAAATTAAGAGCAAACCTTTTAAGATCTCGTGAACACTGTGTGTATTATTCCAGCTGTGTTAAAGGACGGCTGCGATGGTCTCAGCTCTAATTTTGCTCTCATAATTGAACTGAACAAACAATAGCTTACAGTCCCAGGTGGGTTTTCTTTGGGAAAACATACACCCAGACATTTATTCTATGACTAATAGTGAATAAATGTCTTTTTCAATGTAATCCCAATTCAACAGAGCAGTATCAGTGTTGCCGTTACACGCGTGGTTTTTGTTTTTTCCAGATTCAACTCGAAGCTATTGCTTTTCAGATCCACTAATTTGTCGATGCACTATTTTGATGTCGAGTCAACTACACGTTACGCTATGCAGGGCTGTGCTGAAATGGTGAGCAACGTGATGCTGCTGATTACTGTAGTTTTTGGTGGTGTTCTTAGTGTAGGTGGAGGTGTGTGGGAGAGGCTGCATTCTGTGCATGTAATGAATTCAGCCTCTCCAGAGCCAGCTTGGTACAATGCTGTGCAACAGTGCTTCACTTGAAAGAGCCAACAAGGAAGACATTAGCCTTTCACTATGCATGTTAACACGCACGATTATTACAGGGGTGAATCTGTTTAAGTGTGTGTGTGTGTGTGTGTAGCTATCCTGTGTGTTTCTTTACTGTACTGAAAGCTCTGATAAAGTGACCAAATGAGTGTTTGTTGTGAATATTCAATCCTGCAAAACTGGAGTTTTTCTGTAGGGTTCTGGCAAGATGCAGGATAAGCAAAGCAATACAATTTTTGTTACATAGGACATTTTCTATAAACTTAAAACAAAGGAAAAGGAGCTAAGCTGGAATTATACTTCTAAACATAGACACAGTTGGTCCACACAGTCTGTCCTTTGGTGATTAGCACATTGTAACTCACCAATTTTTGCTCTCACTGTTGCAACAGCAAGCAACTTTTTCAGAAGATCAAGGAGGTATAGCTGTTTAATAATACAAGAAGGTCAGCACTATATTTTAAGGCTATGCCATTATTTGATTCATAAAATATGTTCCACTCTCTTCTCTTTGTCAGGATCCTGGCAACACAGAAAACAGGATCACAGTAATATAACTTACTGGTGATGAATGAATGTGTCAGCTGTAGATGTGGCCTGTTATTCTTCTTAGATTTTGGAAGATGATAAACTGATCTTGTCGACTTGCTTGTTGACGTTTAGGTCAGAGTTAGCTGAGATTTCTAATTTGTTTTGTGGTTTTAATTGACACAGCCACACAATGAGCATTTTGCTCAGGTTACTTCAGTTTTGTTTCTTCTGAGTTGGAGAAATTGAATTGTCTGAAAGTCATCAGACGATAGTGATGTAAAGTGGACCATCATCTGCATAGTTATGATAGGAAATGTTGTTATTGTGAATAATGTGAGCTGGTAGGAGCATGTGAAGATTAAATAAAACAGGACCGAGAACTGAACCCTGTAGAACTCCATAATAAATCATTTAAACCAGTTTATGACTGCTCACCGTCGTCCCACCTAATTTTAAAATCTATCCAACAACAATTTGTCCACACTGCATCTAAACTGTATGAATATATGTATGACATTGGACGCTGAAAGGCTACAGAGAGGTCAGTTTGCATGATTACCGATGGTGTCAGTGAGTTTTGTTTCTGCGGGAAAGCATTTTCTAAATTAAACAAAAGAAAATGGCCACTGTGTTTGTAGGGATGATTCATGATCTACCACAAGCAGACTGAATATTTACTTTAATTTTGAAGGAGCCTCCGCTGAATTGTTGTTGCTCAAAGTGAAGCCTTGAAGGAGCTGTACTGCTGCATGCCTTTGTTCAGCGTGTTTGGTTTGAAGGCTATTTCCACAGACTCCCACTCCTCTGCTCCCGCTCTGTCTCTCGCTGTGTCATCTCTTTGTCTGACTCACTCACTCACTCACTCACTCACTCACTACATTTTCATGCACACTAAAACCCAATTAGGGCTTATAACGGCACAGAAGTAATAGCAATTGTTTAGTATCCTCATTAGCGCCACATAAGAGAAGTTTTTTTTTTTTTTTTCGCTAGCGAGGACAACATTTGTTAACAACATGAAAGGACTGTGAGTGAACCGTGAACTCTTGTACTTCTTCGGTCTGTAGCACCCGGGCAGGCCGGCCCTCTCAGGATCCTATGGAAAGTAGGAAGGAGCGAAAGAAATAGGAGAAAGAAATGGGGTGGTCAGGATGGGTGCAGAATACGAGAGCAAAAGTAGAGGAGAGGGTTAGGTGGGTATTTATAGGAATCTCGTAAGTTCAGGTGTTGGCCCTGCTCCTGAAACTCTGCTAATAACTTCATTTGTGACGAACATCTGATCAGTTTTCCTCAGAGAAGCTAGCAGAAACTTGGTCTAGTGATACTGCATTCTTCCTACTGATGTAATCCAGCTTCAGTGCTCCCTCCTTTACTCACATGGGCCATGCTCTGCGGCTGTGGCTCGGGAGGTAGAGCAGGTTGTCTGCTAATCAGATGATCAGCGGTTTGATCCCTGGCTTCTCCAGTCTGCATGTCAAAGTGTCCTTGGGCAAGATGCTGAACCCCAAATTGCTCCTGAATGTGAATGTGTATAAATGGTTACCTCCTAAAATAAACTGATGAAGAGTTGGCACCTTGCATGTCAGCCAGTGCCATCAGTGTGTGAATGGGTGAAAGAGATATGTAGTGTATAAGCATATCTCTGTGCTGATATACTGTACTGCAATTCAGCTCAAAAACATGCACCGTCTGCCGTTGTAAGTCTATGGAATATGGAGTACTACTCATACTTTTGTGAAAACGCTCTCCAGCATTAATCGCTCAAATTTGAAGATGCCAGCTTACATTTTTGCACCGAAAGAAAACAAAGACACTGTGATGTGATCCATTTTTTTTTTAGATAATCTCTAGCCACAGGATACTCGGTTACACGGTTGCTCGCACAGTCGTCCTGCACATTGTGAACACGGTGGTGCGGGCGATCAGCTTTCACCACTTTGAACAGAGTTTTCAGGTTTATCCGCAGTAGTGCAAACGTGGCCTCACTCATTCACTCACTCATTCGGCCTCTCTCCCTCCCACTGCTTTCAAGAGAGATTCTGCGTGGGCTTACACTTGAGTTTCTGCCATGTGATTTCTACCCCTTGCACACACACACACACACAAACACACACACATATATACTCTCCCCCACACTTCCTAACACCGGCCAAAGATTTTATGAGTTTGTGTATTTGTATCTTTGACTGTAACACAGAGTGAGAGAGAGAGAGAGACAGATCTGGAAAATAATTAGGATTTCTAGGATAATTTTCACAGCTCACTTAGAACATTACTTAGCAAATTAGCAGTGGATAACGACCCTGTCATCAATGAAAGCATTAATGATTACAGGTCATCAAATTGGCTTTGTTGATACTGACTTGAGTAGTGAAATGTAGCCAAATGAACATGTTTTTGACAGAGTTACTGCAGCCCTTGTGTATTGTATGTTGAAACAGTATATTTACCTAATTTAAAAAAAAATTATAACCCAGAACCTGCTTTTGCCATTGGCACAAAAAACACTCAGATGTCATTTCTGGTATACGTTGGCTTTGAGATTGAATGTCGGTTTGCTCCTGATGTTGTTTTTCAGTGTTTATGTGTAGGTGGAGGGACATCAATGTGTACGTGGGCAGATGTGAGTAGAAATGCCTGCCAGGTGTATGTGGCTGTGCATTCTTTGTCTCTCTCCATACAAGTCTGCTACACTAAATGGATATACTGTACCGCTGCATAGCGTCGAATCAGTATTTTTTTTTTCCTTCCACCTTCCTTTAAAACGACTCATCTCCAAAACTGTCCTTGAGTTACATCCATTTGCTGCCTTTTGCCTATTTTTGTCATTAAATTTGTCAGACACCACAGACAAAAAACATTAATCGCAAGAAAGGGAAGACGGGCTTTGTACCAGATTTAGCTACTAATGGATGTTTTTTTTTATTATTTTTTTTATATGTCCCTGTTGCATTTCTTCTATTTTAACCCAAATGTCTTTTTTTCCTTTTAAGGCCATCACAAGTAATAGCTATTCATTTAAGTGTCTTAACAAAATAACAGTGTAACAGTGGAAAATATCTCTGAATCCAGTATACCGTGCACATAATGTGTGTTTGTGTCTTGTCCATCAGGATCTTGGCCACTGCTGGTGCCCACATGAACATCCCAGTGGACCTTCGGACCCTGAGGGCCGTGCGAGTCCTGAGACCTCTCAAACTCGTCTCGGGGATCCCTAGTGAGTCTGTTACTGACCTCTAATCCTGTGCTGTAAGGTCGACCAAGCTGGTGTATTGTTGCAAATAACAAGTGATTAGGCCTTGTAGGACTTTTTCAGTTCACAAATCTAGTAGAGAATGTCAGTATGTCAAAACAAGTTCTTCACAAAATATTCAGAAAAATACAGAAGCATTCGCTGTTGCACAAACCAAACCAACAAACTAAATATCTCTACTTTATGAGGTTGGCCATTCAAACCCTGTGTAGCCCAGATTTAAGGGTTAAGGGAAAATGCAGTTGCTAAAAACACATGAAAAGACTTTGAACAATATATTAGAGGTTAAAACAGTTTTTCACCAGTTTTCAGTCCAGGTGGGTGGGCGGTCCTAAAGGGTGGCTCAATGACACGCTGAGGCCACCCTGAGTATACCTCTGCACCCCTAGCAGAGAAATAGAGATGAATTTATCTCACTCAGAGTTTTTCAAAGTCATGTCATTTTCTGAACTCATCTGACACATTTCAGGCGCTTCAAAATGGCTGCTTGACTGCTTCCATGAGTGGGCGTGGCTTCAGCGCATTCAGCGGACACGCCCCCACAGTCCTGGAGCTGAGGATACTGCTCATGTTTACCTGATTTTGACACCTCATTTCATAATCTTGTTATTTTTTTAATCATTCAAACTTGGCTGGGTGGTCAATAATGCTTTCTTCTTTGGTCTAACAAACTCAGATCACAAATGTATTCTTACTTTACACAGACTATAAGGCCTAAATCTTATGAATTTAGCTCTGATATCGCCATTCATCCCATGAAACAAACCCACCTGTGTATTTGCCACATTCAGAAGCTGTTCACTGGCACCTTTGTTCATTAAGAACCTGTGAAAAACAGTTTAGACATGTAGAAACACATTGAGTGACATGAAAAGCATGTGTATTACAGTTTTTCCCTTCTTGACAGGTAATTACCACATTTAGAGTAACAAGACTGCATTCTGTTGTTGTTCACAACTCACCGTGATGATACAAACTCATGTTTGTGTTCACTTCACGTAAAATTCCAAACGGGAGCCAACAAACGAATAAGGTAAAACTGACAAAATTATTGTTCTTGAACACGATATCTTTTCCTTTGTGAATACTTTAAGGCCTGCAGATTGTGCTGAAGTCCATCATGAAGGCGATGATCCCACTGCTTCAGATCGGCCTTCTCTTGTTCTTCGCCATCCTCATGTTCGCCATCATTGGTCTGGAGTTCTACAGTGGGAAGCTTCACCACACCTGCCTGCCATCTGTCGACATCCTCGGTATGATCCGCACACACCGCTAAGAAGTCTCTTTCTGTTGTAAAGGAAACAGGGCTGTCCACTCACCACATGTACTTTTGTTTTATGTGAAGTTCAGTGTGAAAGTACATAGTTGGACACAAGAGAAAAAGCTTTGCATTTGGTCTTGACTTGGGTGTTTTAGCAAAGTTTTTACCCTCTACTTCTATCACAATATCAGTGTCTCTAAAAGGTTGTCGTCATCTGTTTGTCTCTTATTTGTTATTGACTTTATCAGCAGGTACATCAAATGTGTGGTTTACTCATTGTTCTCAAATAGAGGGTGTCAACATCTTTGTTTGAGGAGCTGAGGCTTTCATAGATTACAGTAGCAGCGAGCTCGGAGGTATTATTAGACTTGTTGCCGGCTGATTTAGCTACTGCTCAATTAGTCAACAACTACTCTCTAATCACGCGCCACACCACAGCATTTACTGTCACCGCCAAACACAACTCAAAGATGGACTGAGATATAAAACCTGAATAAGTTCATAGTATTTAGAGCATTAAAAGATATTTACATCGTGAGTTTTAAGACGTATAAAAATAATCTGCTTTGAATAATAATTTCGTGAAAAAATCTGTTTTTCCACAAAATGTTTACACTAATTTACAGAATATGGCTGAAATGGAATATTGCATAACATATAATATATTATATATTGTAACCATGTTTTCACAAGTGTATTATCGCCTGAAAGTAAGTGAATATCGTTGTGCGTGAGTTAAGCGGTCAAATAGCACATTTAATTCATCAATAGTAGCTACAGGAAAGTCTGCACGCTGCTGCCCAGATATATATCCATCAAGAAAGGAGAATAACTAACCATATTTTTCTTTTCTTTGTAGAAAATGAGACTGTTGACTCTTCAGAGTTGGCATTCGCCTGTGGAGTGAGGAAGTGTCCAGAGAGGTACGACTGCAACGACACCTGGATCGGACCCAATGACGGCATCACGCAGTTCGACAACATCCTGTTTGCTGTACTCACCGTCTTCCAGTGTATTACCATGGAGGGATGGACGGCCGTTCTATATAATGTGAGTGCAAGAGTTCAGTTCAACCACAAAACATCACACAGTTGTCATACGTGTATAATATTGAATTCATGTTATGGATTGCAGACTAACGATGCCTTGGGTCCCACATGGAACTGGATCTACTTCATTCCTCTCATCATTATTGGCTCTTTCTTTGTGCTGAACCTGGTGTTGGGTGTCCTGTCGGGGTGAGTGGGACTCTTCCTACGTGTCTAACATTCGTGCTTCTGTCTGTGTCATGATGCCAGTTTTTTAATGCCTCCCTCTCCAGAGAATTTGCCAAGGAGAGGGAGAGGGTGGAGAACAGGCGGGCCTTCATGAAGCTACGCCGCCAGCAGCAGGTGGAACGAGAACTGAACGGCTACCGAGCCTGGATAGACAGGGCAGGTACTGGGCAGCAGAACAACCTCACATCTGCAGACACACATCTGTTGTTTGGTTACATGGAGCCTACAGTGAAGTTGAGGCTTTGTTGAGAGCTAGATTAGAAAAGTGAAAGCACTCATGGAGTCAGTCACTGCATCTGTCAATAAATCATCAAAAAACCTTGTAGAGCATCAAGTTGTTGTTACACACAACAAGTTGTAGAGGTGCCGGTAGGTGTGTTTGGTTACCTTTTGACAGAGCCATTGTTTCCACCTGTTTCTATGCTTTTCTATCCAATTAATTGTGCAATAAGGTGGTTACAGTACACAGCAGAACAAAGACAAACAGCAGAGACATGATGAAAATTGGTATGTAGTAAACATAGGATCAGAGTTTGGAGGTCTAGCCAAAAAAAACCCCAACACAATTAAACCTTTGTATGCACATGGACGTGTCTGTGTTTGTGTGTGTGTCCTGTGTGTCAGTAGTCAGGGTAACTGGGGGGGATGGATTAATCGCCTAATAATTAACAACTAGCCTACAAACACAGTATGTGGTGGCAGTGGGGCAAGCCCCAGGTCCAGCCACCAGAGGCACGACAGGGGAGCGGGAATCCCCATGACCCAAAGCGCAGAACCCATCAGTACTTTTTTGTGGAGACTGATGTGCCAGAGAGACCCTCATGTCGAAGTGTCCTTGGGCAAGATACTGAACCCCAAACTGCTCCTGAAGGCTGCGCCATCGGTGTGTGAGTGCGTATGAATGGTTAACTTGTAAAAACTGATGAGAAGTTGGCAACCTTGCATGGCAGCTAATGCCATCAGTGTATGAATGTGTGTGAATGGGTGGATGAGACATGTAGTGTATACGAGCTTTGAGTGGTCAGAAGACTAGAAAGGTGTTATATAAGTACAGTCCATTAACCACTGAATTTCCTTTAACTCTCACGCATTTCCCAAAGTATCAAACTATTCCTTCAACTTCAGGACAAAGTTCATCGTTGGTTATTTATCTGAATTAAAATGCACTTACAATCATTTAACAGCTACATGGTCAGTCTTTTTTCCAGCTGATTCTATAAAGCGATCACTTTGCTACAGACACTTTCAGAGTTTTTGGACCTACAGTAGAGTAGCTGCACAAACACACACACACACACACACACACACACACACACACACACACAGAGTGCTGTAATGGCAATCTACATCGCTGGTCTCCCACGCAAGTAGAGGGTGAGAAAAAGGTGATACTGACTCACTGACTTAAATTCGTGTGTGTTTACATGCATGTGTGTGTGTGTGTGTGTGTGAGAGAGAGAGAGAGAGAGAGAGAGAGAGAGAGAGAGCTGCAGTGCATATTTATGTGTGCGTGGATGTGGGTGAGTGTGGGAAGAGGGAGAGAGAGAGAGAGAGATATTGGGAGGATGTAACAGCTCTAAAGAAGGTCATCCTGGCCTTTCAAAGCACACGTTTACATCAGTTTGGCCTCACTTCCTGTAAATGTTTGCAGACATCCTAAAGAATACGAGCCTACACTGTATGTTTCCACACCTGATGATCTGAACTGTGCCTAAATGAAAACAAATAAGTCTGTGCATAACCTCCAGTTTTATTGTATTACAGAGGAGGTAATGCTCGCAGAGGAGAATAAAAGTTCAGGGAGATCGCCGTTAGATGGTGAGTTCACACAGTTTAAACACACCTACACTTAATTACACATATTGGTATGATTATTACATGTTATATAATGGAGTCAGATTAACTGCTGCCTGTTTATCTGTACATCGAAACATGTCAAACCTCGTTTCCGGTCAACAGTTTAACCATTGTCAACCATTGTGCAAGCTGCAGGTAACCATAGCAACAATACTAATGCTTGTTTTAGCAGTTAAGTCTCAGCGGCGAAGCTAAAGCCCCTTTCAGACATGCACTCCGTTACATAAACATGTTGGCAATTTAACATGTCGGTCTCATGAGTCACTTCTATGTAAAGATCACAACAATAATCTGATAAGGGTGGATGCATGTTGAGTTCGGTCTTATTTCAAAGTGCTGTAATATTATTTATCACTTAATTAATGAATTATCAACTCTTATACACAAAGAAAGTCAGTCTAATAAAAGAGGAAATGTTGTGAGTTGTTCAGGAGATTTTTCTCATGTCAGATCGATGTGTAAATATTGTTTTTCCTCCGAGAAGTTTGATAGAGAGATAAAAAATATATATAAATAATCATCAGCAGTCTCCCTCCTTATATTTTCAACTTTAATTTGTGCCAACTGCATGGATGAAATCCTGCAAAGTGCTTTACATACAGCATGCGAGCAAATACAATTTTTTTCTCATTATAAAACAGGCAGTAGAATGCAATTAAAGTTATAAACTACACTAATAAATGGTGAAATTGATGAGTGAGGAGCGGGGGCGAGTGTTGATTATTCATTAATTCAGGCATCAGCTGCTAAAAAAGTTTTTTAAAATCAATCACAGATTTATCCTGCGAGAGAGATGAGAATGTTTTTCTCCTTCTTTTATATCATTAAACTTTTCAACTCACCTCTGGCTAAAGCCGTAACAAACATGTACGCGAAAGATACGAGCTTAACGTACCACGAATTAAACGTACCACAATCTCAGCCTCTCAAGTGGCCAAGGTAGTAAGGTGTTAAATCGGACTGTTAAGGTGAACTTTAAGTTTCTTTTTTCCTTTTTTTCGTTTTCATCCTTGTGAAATCAGAAAATTCAAAGTTGTAATAAGTTTTTGTGCAACATTTTCAGTGCTAAAGAGAGCAAGTAAGAAGACGGGTGCACGGAGAGGAGCACCAGGGGACGAAAAGTTTACAGACACGTCTACGGCCAGTGAGTAAAGGACTTTAACATTTCATTCTGTTCAGTTTAGTTTGTACATTTCGCCTGCATCTTCCCACTTTCTCGCCTCTCTGTCTTCTTATGGTTGAACTTCTGTCCTGTAACTCTCCCTCTGTCTCTCTCAGGCATGTCCCGATCGAGGATGAACTTCCGCAGCGGCCGCCGTGGCCCCGCTGCCTACCTGCGACGTAAAGAGCGCATGTTACGCATCTCCATCCGCCGCATGGTGAAGACGGACACTTTCTACTTGATGGTGCTCAGTCTTGTGGCTCTCAACACCATCTGTGTGGCCATCGTCCACCACAACCAGCCCGACTGGCTGACCATCTTCCTCTGTAGGTTTTTTTCTTTTGCTTCTTTGATTTAAAAAAAATAATCTGATGGATGTGTTGTTTTCTTCTTTGTCTAATAGTTTATTTCCTCATCTCTAGACTATGCAGAGTTTGTTTTCCTCGGGCTGTTTTTGGCTGAGATGTTTTTGAAAATATATGGTCTGGGTTTACGGCTCTACTTCCATTCATCTTTCAACTGCTTCGACTGTGGGGTGAGGTCCTTCATTTCTTACTCTGACTCCATATTATGGTAGAAATGAATAGAAAAACGGACTCTAAACTTAGTAGAACAGTGAGGAGCTTTATAAATCAACAAGTAAGCCATTCTCACAAATAATAAAGACCATACAAACATTAACACAAGCCGAGAGCCACTACATACATAAAAACACAAAAATTAAAGATAAAAAGGGGCAGGGGCACTTTATATTGTAAACATTATTGGGGATTAATCCAATTTTGAAAATAGGACAGAAGAAGTTGCCAGATTGTATAAAACCTTCTGATTGAGTCGTGAGTAATTAATATTTAAAGCAACACTGCGTAGAAATGTGTAATTTTGCGATTCAGTTACCCCTGTTTCAGAGTGTTAAACCACTGTCATAAATATGGACAGTTGTACACATATATTTGTTATGATTACATTACTTGTGATTACAATGAACTAGTGAATCGACAACTTTGCCAATAGCAACAACGCAAGACATAGCAGCCAGCTTATATTATTTACTAGTCCAACAAGAGGCAAGAAGCCTAGCTCGGCGTCTTTCAGCCTTTTATTTCACAAAGCTCTTGCCAGGTCAGTCCCAAATTCTTTGTCTGATGGCCTCTTGCTCGGTCACTCTCTCTTTTTCACTTCTTGGCTTCCTCCATCAATGCCTTCCTTGGTGTCTTTGCATCTGCAAGAGTCTAAGCACAGGCACGTTTCCCCAGCTCCGGGGCTGGTGCTCACTCCCTGTGCGCATGCACACTCCTCTTCCCAGTGGTCCAAAACGCATATGGTGCAAACACTAACGCTCCCCCAGTACTCTAAAAGCATTACGTACGTCGCGTACGTAATGAGATTATACGCTCACCACAAAGTGACATACAGAGTGAGAATGGCAGAGGCACTGTCGTTTTCTGGTAGAAAAGTTACATAATGTCGTTTTAACTGTTCGAGTTTGAGGTGTGATATTACATCCTTTTTCAGCTGTCAAACAAGCAGTTTAAAAAAGGCCACAACAGAAGCTTGATCAGCTGTGATCCTTCAGCCCTCCAGGATGCTGAATATGGGCCACAAAGGTTTAAGATCAATAACTGTACCACATAGATTCATGCACTTCAGATCACAATATGTTTTTTATCACGATCACTGCTGTTTTGCAGGTCATTGTCGGCAGCATCTTTGAGGTGGTTTGGGGCTTCTTCAGGCCCGGCATGTCGTTTGGGATCAGTGTACTGAGGGCGCTGAGACTTCTGAGAATTTTTAAGATCACCAAGTAAGTGGGACAACAAGACTGTTCACATGGAAAAAAAGCATTTCAGCTAAATTAGGCCTGTAGTATATTTGCACATATATTTTTACAGAGCTCTGCTCAAAAAGACAAACAGTCTGTGATTTCTTTCTTTCAGATACTGGGCCTCTCTTAGGAACCTGGTTGTGTCCCTCATGAGCTCCATGAAGTCCATCATCAGCCTGCTTTTTCTTCTCTTTCTCTTCATTGTGGTGTTTGCTCTGCTGGGAATGCAGCTTTTTGGAGGGAGGTGAGTAAAGCCTGTCAAAACTGACATCCTCGCTCCTCTGTAATCGAGGACAACTTTCGTCTCTGTTCTTGATTCGCGGGGCCGATTTTCACAGAACATTTTAACCTACATATCTGATCATGCCGCAGTTGTGAAGCGGCAGCTACGCCCTGCAAACTGAACAGCAGTTTCTTTCAATGGCTTCTATGATAAAGAGGAGAGGAAATTACATGTCCGGATGAAAATAGCTCTGCATCCTCCTCCTCCCCTTCTTCCTCCTCTTATTCTTCCTTGGTAAATATCTGACCCTGCTTTCTATCTGCCTTCCCTCTAGGTTCATCTTTGAAGATTACACTCCCACCAACTTTGACACATTTCCAGCTGCCATCATGACAGTGTTTCAGGTTTGGCTCCCACAGATCCCCTCGTTCTGCCTGCTCTCCATGACACATTGCACCCTGGGATATTTCTCACCCCAGGCGCAGATTAAACAACTCTGCTCACTCGCTCTCCACCCCCTGCCTCCGCTATCATCCCACACATCCATGCACACATATGCGCACATGAATATCAGACAAGTGAAACGTGAACGAATCCACATCAGATCTGCTACAAAACCAACCGCACTGTGAAAGAGTGTTTTGATCAGTGCACATAGTAATTACTGATCTCGCTGCCGTTTTTAATACCACATCTTTACTGGTTTTACAGACAGGGAATACGTCTCCTGTATATTTTTAGGCTAATGCTCTCTTGAATCAAATGTGAGCAATGTAATTATTCATGCTAAATATTCTGTGCATTTGGCTGCAGATTCTGACTGGTGAGGACTGGAACGAGGTGATGTATAATGGGATTCGCTCGCAGGGCGGAGTGCAGTATGGCATGTGGTCATCGATCTACTTCATAGTGCTCACCCTGTTTGGAAATTGTATCCTTATTGACTTTTCAAAAGTGGTCAGAGAGCTCTGATATGCAGTAGAGTATAAAACTGTATACCAACAGATCCTCTTACCTGCCTAACAAGATCCACGTATCAGCATCTCTTAAGCTCACTTATTTACACGTCATATCACATTAGCTGGTTCTAGCCAAGAAACAGTGCCATAATTGACATCTTTACACTTTGGTTTAGTGTGTTAATTAATTAAAGGAGATCACTGGGAAGGGGTCAAAGGTCATCGACCACCAGGAGGAGTCAGTGGACAGCCATATCTGGAAGGACTTTCATATCTGACATCAAATACCATCTTTGAACAGAGACGATGTTCACGATTCCTCCTCAGTTTTACGACCATGTCAGTTTCACGACATGGTCATGTTTATCATATAGCAATACTTGACCCATCTCTACTGGCTGATGAAGACCAAGAGATGTGATTGAAAGCCCCAAAGAGCCAGCAAATGAAACTTGAATTTCAAAATTAAAATCTTTATCATCGATATACATTTATGAAGGGGAGAGAAGCTCACAAGCCCTGGCAGGGTCCCACAGTTTGATGTGTTCGTTCTTAACTGCCTTCATGACAGACACACTGCTGAACGTCTTCTTGGCCATCGCTGTGGATAATCTGGCCAACGCACAGGAACTGACAAAGGTTTGTACTGTACTGAAAATACTTGTATTTATATAGAGCAATCATGTATGTAGTGTAAGTATTTAGAGTGTAATAACTTAAAGGAGCAGTGTGTAGGATTTAGTGACATCTGACGGTGTAGCTGCGGAACAGTTCTTGTTTTCAGGTGACTAATGAAAAGACAGTTAAACATAGATCCCATAAATCTTACACACTGAACCTTTAATAGATGAATGCAGCAGTTTATTAAATGTGTATATCAATTTTGTCTTTATTAGGATGAAGAGGAGGAAGAGGAGTTCTTCAACCAGAGATATGCACGAGGCAGAGACGGCCTGATATCTGAGTAAGTTACTGCTCACCGGCTAGCAACATTATCGTCCTAGGATGAGATACCCAGAGCATTCACAGCTCTTAAGTAGCTCTTAGCTGTCCATGCATGACTGTTTCTCACATCAGATCTCCTCTTGAGCAACTACGACCACTCAGATTGGGCCAAAAAATTTGCCACAAATCTTAAAACTGTTTTGTCTTTTTGCAGAAGATACAAGTAGTGGAATCCGTCTAAGACTTACTTAAGATACAGTATGGATGCTATGGGAGAACTGGTGGTGGTCCTGAATTTTATCATCATGCTCCTTCTGTTACTGAAGCGAAGATGTCCATGTCATTGATTGTGGACTCACTCTGAGAACCAGTTTCTTCAGCTGCATGGTGAATGCAAAGTTAGCAAGGCATGATTAAGGCATTGATGACTTTATTCTGAATGTTTATTGAATGTGCCTGATTTCAAAGCATGACCCCTTACAGACTGAAACTACAGACTGTAATTATCTCAGCCTCTGATTGGTAACGGGCAACCTCTTTTGTTAATGAGCATAATTCGTCAATCATTCCCTGCTCCGTCGGATGACCTGGTGACTTTCCCACAGGTCTAATGATCCAGTAAGTTGGGAAGAGGAAGAGGGCAGCAGGTATTTTTCAAATATAGTTGCGAACAGTGGGAAGTCTGAACGTGTCACTCTACTGGGAGGAGGCACACTTTGTGGAGTGTGTCAGATTTCGACCAAGATTTCTGGACTTAATGTGACTCCGTCTGATTAGCGTCATAACTGTGGCAAAGGAGTTATTATAGGGAGGGAGAAACTACTACAGGCAGTCTCATATTGCATTACTGACCCGGAGTGACTGATTCCTAAAACAGCTGATGTTAAAGAGTACTTGAGCGTACTGCTGGGACACATTATGTGTTTCATTCAGAGCACTGGCCTGGCTTTATTAGGACTTTACTCATTTTGCATGTTTTACGCCATTAACTGTGATCTTTGGGTATTTCCATTAGTGGCTAGTTTTTCCAAAACATATCATGTGATTATAGATTGATTCATGTGTTTTTCCTGCTTACCAGGTGGACTTTTGTTTGTAGTTCATGTCAGGACAATAAGACATAAGTAATTTCTTTTGGCCAGCTTATATTTTTCTTGCGATTATTAGAATATATTAGAATTGTGTGGTTATGAACTTGAGTGCATGTGTGAAGTCTTGAATGTTGCAAGTCTGCTTGCACCTGCAACAACAAAATAACCTGAATAAACGACTCAGTGTTCACAGTGAAGGATTACTTATTCCAAGTGTCTACGTCTCTGCAAGTTGATTTTTATAAGAAAAATCTAAATGGATGAACACCAGTACCTATGTGAATCCAGGAAATCAAACATTTATTACAACAAAGTGCATTACAGAGAAAAAAATAATGTATCAGGCAAGATACTGTAGACACTATTTAACTGAGAGAAAAGGCAAATAACCTCCTACGTTACCCCTGATCAATAATAGGTAGCGCTGACACTGAATGTATCATTTGTCTGTTACATATTTGAATGTCTTGTATGTGTTGCAGCTACCGAGATGCTGGTTTTGATGCATATTACACTGTTTTGCTGGTTCCATCACGTTGTCTTGTTTTTATGCCTGTTATGTGACACTGACCAAAATGTGACACGTCTGTCAGCTTTGGAATTCATTTAAATGAAGAATAATATTAAATGTAAATTGTAATTGAGTCTTCCTTGAATAGACATCTTAACATGATTAACCCTCTTGGGTCAGAGCAATGGCCCCATAGGGTTAATTTTAAAGTACTGATTTAAGTCCCTTGTCGCTTAAACCTTGTCTCCCCTTTGCATATTTTGTTCTGTGTCACAACAAATGTTCTGTGTATGTTGTAAAACACTAATGTCTTGTTTTCAAATAATCACTCATTGATTACATGGACAGCAAAAGAATCTGAATACCAGTAAGTATAATTGTATGCATCTCTGTCTCACAGAGTTTCTCCCTTCAGTTTTTCTACTCAATTACTGAGATTATTTTCTAGACGTTACACTATGTTTGCACTTAAATCCTGCACCTTACCTTTTTTATGTTCTTGTGGTTTTTGGTTTTTCTCTTTTTTCTTTTGATCTGTCCTCTCAGGTTTCTTCTTTTTTTTTTTTTTTTTCAGTTTTTGGATGTTTTTTGTATCTTTTAGCTTGAAGTAGTTTGCATATTTTTATCATGGGAATTTCTTTACGTTACTAATCAAGTAACATTGTAAATTCACAGAAAAGGTTTGACCTTTTCTTGCAACTTTTATTTAATTTGTTTGAATATTCTTTTATATTACTGGTTTGTTCAATGGACACTAGTCTTGATGTTTCTTGTCAGCAATTCTTTAAATCTAGGCCTGTTGGTGCGCCATACTGATGTGAAATATATTGTGGTCCTTAGTGGGAGGAGAAGACCCTACCTATACAGGAAGCGAGCCATCCACAGAGGGCGACCAAACTTCCCAGAGGAGCCCGAGGGTCCACCAGGGGCTGCGGATGAACAGCCCCTCAATGGCTCCAACGCTTTCTCCAACCGCCGCGAGAGGAGGAGAAAGGTTAACATGTCAGTGTGGGAGCAGAGAGCCAACCAGCTACGCAAACGTCGCCAGATGGCAAGCAGAGAAGAGCTGTTCGGCAGCCCTCAGGAGGACACCATCGAAACTCCCTCCACCACCCACCACGCTACCCCCATCTCCACAGAGGCCAGCCCGGCTCACTTGCCCGAGTCTCCCATGTCTGTGGGGATGCCCCTCCCTGAGCCTCCGATGTCCATCTCCATCCCCATCCCCGAGCCTCCGGAGGCTGAACCTCTCGTCAGCCTGAATGACGACAAAACAGGGGGAGCTAACCACCGGACAACAGGCGGAGGCAGGCACAGGATGGCTCGCAAGTTCAGACCCAGCCAGGGGCCAGACGAAGGGGCGCGACACAGACGTCACCGTCACCGCGAAGCTCGTCCTGAAGCCAAGAGTCTGGACTGTACCCAGTCGCCACATGAGGTGCCCCAAGTCAGACGGTCGCTCAGCCAGGAGAGGAAGATCCTGGACGAGAGGGAGGAGAAGGAAGAGCGAGAGGAGAGAGAGAAAGCCGACGGAGACGGAGGGTCAATCCAAGATGATTGTGGAACATGCATCGTCAACCCATACGCAGAAGTTGGAGAAGATTGTAGAAGGTAAGACTGTTCTCGTCTATCCGTTCATGAAGAGATCATTAAGGTTCACTCTCTCATGAACTCTCTTTTTTTTCTACCCAATGTCTGTAATTATCTGGTAAAAGCCATTTTAACTGAAATGTCAGTGGATATTTTTGAGAGAGAATGGCACTTTATCATTTCTCCATTTCTTTTATTTTTACTTAAAGGGTAGATTCATGTGTCATAAGTCTATTTTATTCACACGTGGAAGTTTTTAGCTGCTGTAATTATTCTACCTTTCCTTCCTGGCTGAGAGGAAATCCCTTTAATGGAGTCTGGGTTAGACAAACCAAGTGTGTGTTTACTGTCTTTTTAGTGATTTTTGTGTCTATGTTGCAACACAGAGGCAATTAATACTAAAAAGAGTCCAACTTTCAAAGATATTCACTTGTTTTGTCTAACTGCTGAGGCCTCATATCGCGTCATTTGAACTCCATAACAAAATAAGGAGTGTAAAGGCAGGGACCTCTTCACTGCCAATATACACATGAGGAAGAATTGCAGCGTATCGCCGTGAATGTTGTTTTGGGACAGACTTATAAAAGCAAGACGAAGAGTTTAAAGCCACACTGGTGTCTCTGTGAGGCTACGCAATGGTACTTTTAGCTAAGTGCTAACAATAACATGCAAACATGTTAGCGACAGTGTTAACATGCTGTTGTTTATCATCATATCATCTTATCGTCATTCTTCCCAATTTCAGAGCCGGTGCCGACATTCCCGATCCTCCTCAGTGTGAGCAGCTGCTGGATTGGTCCGAGCAGGGTGGAAGCAGGAACACGGACCAGTACGAAACCCTGTGCCAAAACATCCCCGTGGAGCCCGCAGTGGAGGCCACAGAATTCACTGTGAGGGCCATCGAGTCTGAGAGTCGGCCAGTCTCCATCAAACGTAATAAGCCCAACTTGGAGGGAAGCGTGGCGATTGAAATGTCCGCACAACCCCTGCTGGAGCTCACACCCATGACAGGTAGTGATCACTTCTCACTGCGGTGACACTCCTCTCATAGTGAGATCTCACTATTACTCTGGATCACCTTGTGTGGGTGTTTCTGATGGCATCCGATCTGATCTAAGAGTGCCGCTCTTGGAGTCTTTTCCTGATTAATCCATTTTGTTGATGACTCACCTTGTTCTTTCTTTGTCATAGCTGCTCAGCTAAAATATCCTCTTCTCTCACACGTCTGTCTGGGTTTTAGTGAACAGTAAAGAGTTAGAGGCATATCACTCAGACCAGAGAGACGATGAGACGACAGAGGACGAGGAACCTCCAACTCCTCCCAAACGTGTAGCTCCGGACAGCATGTTCATCTTCAAGGCTTCTAACCCGTAAGATTGCTGCGAAATGCACTGAATCTCTGATTCTCAGATAAAATGCAGTAGAGTGTGCTCGTTTGGCTCATTGTGTGTGCGTTTTTTTCACCCACCAACAATCTTACCCTTCGTTCATCCACAGTATCAGGAGGATTTGTCACTACGTGGTCACTCTGCGCTACTTTGAGATGACCATCCTCCTTGTGATCGTGGCAAGCAGCATTGCACTGGCTGCTGAGGACCCAGTGTGCACCAACTCAGACAGAAACAAGGTGAGATCAAAACACATCCCTCTTATAAGTGTCGGTATGACGTTGCATTAATCAGAAACCCACATCTTCAGGCAAAAATGTTGATAGTTGTTCCAAGCAGCTGCAGTCAAAGATGGGGTGCAAAGCCTGCCGTCATAGAGAAAGAGGTGGATGCACCCTTTTAGGACAGATGACATCCAAGCTGACATTGTGTGAGAAGCGAGGTACACCCTGGACAAGTCAACAGTCCATCACAGGGCTGACACATAGAGACAAACAACCATACACACTTACATTCAGGCCTATGAGCAATTTAGAGTCACTAATCAACCTGCATGTGTTTGGACTAGCTGGGGGATTTCTTACCCAAAAAAAGGAGACTGAAAGGATTCAGAGGAGGTTCAAATAGTCAAATTAATTTTATTCATATAACTCAATATCACAAATCAAGAGGCTTTACAATCAGATATTTTAACAGGGAAAAAACACTAAACATATACGAAGAATATGGGTTGCAGGAGGATGTCATGAATGCTTCAGGTGTCACCAAACAGACCCCCTCTCCACTATGGACACCTGTAAGAGGACAAACTGCGCAAACACCCAAGAGACAGAGCTCAGGCACGCCATTCTCACGAGATACAAACAACACGCACACAAATATGGCTTATTTTCTCCATACAGCTGCATGAAGTGGGCGTGAAGGTCTGACTGCCGCACATTGACACCTTAAAGAAGCAGTGGATGTCTGAAGTGTCAGCTGATTTAATTAGCAGTCTTAAATTGGTCTAAGTGATACAAAAGCTTACAATCATTGACATTACACCAGAGGAATCTGATGGTGCCAGTGTAAAAGTTACAACAATGAGCTCATAAACCTGCTGGTTTTAGGTCCATCTTTCACAGACACTGATCCTCATTGAAGCAATTATTTTCAAAGACCACAGGAATGTATTAAACATATGAACCTGCTGACGAAATTTAAGCTTTTCAGGTTTATGTTTGATCTGAAGTTGACATAACACTGTGTCAGCAACAATGTGTCGTGACACATTTGCTTTCACGCGCATACAAGGTGAGAATCAGCAGCTTTGCCTGGGAAATAGCTGTGCAGTTTGTTTTTCACAGCTTTTCGACTCACTAACACGGAAAGTGTCGAGAGTGACCAAATAAGTACAGACTAGTGAAGTCGACACCGGATTTCAGATGTTCCACCTGCGCTGTGTCATTTCCCATCCTTGGGTTGATCACCACAGATCCTGACGTCACTCGTTGTTTGAAGTAAATGATCTGAATACAGAAATATTTTTTGGTCGCAGCACTGCTGTTGAAATTGAACAGAATAACTTAAAGAATAACTTTAGCTCCCCCTGAAAACCTTGTTTTTGCTGTAGTGATGTACAGGTGCACTCCAGGACGCTGTGACATCACTGTTGGGTGTGGTTACAGGTGCAGGTGAGCACGTTTCTGACCACACCCATCAGTAATCCTGGGTGTGGTCTGAGGTGAATCAGACTGTAAACCTTCATCCAGAGAGGGCAGCAAGGGCACTGCACTCATGTTTTATCAGGGAGCATTATAGGAAATGTAGTATCCAACGATTTTGGAGCAACGAATGGGTCAGGCTAAGGACTAAAAGTCAGAATATCTCCTGCTCTGCTGTACTGATTTTTAGCTATTCATTTGCTAAATGCCTGAAGTGGCCCTTTAAGGTGTTGGGTACACAACACCAAACAGTGCGTAATTTGCCAAATGACTCAAGTAATCCAGGGCTAGACAGAGGGATGTATTTCTTATAGCTTATTTCTATAATTTGACACTGCACCAATTCATCCTACAAATGTTTATTTGAAGGCAGCAGCGTTCTTAAATTAAGGTTTGAGAAGCAGGCCAACCAGAGGATTACAGGTTGACTGCCTCTGTCTGGATGGTACCACGGATTTTATGTACTACTGCTGGAGTCGTACCGCTGTCCCAAATTTATACTACTTACTAATTATAAGCAGGTTTTGAGTGTATACTGTGTTTACACCACGTGGAAACCTCCGTGGCTGTAAAGTGATGTGGAAGTGCCAATATTTTGAGCTCTTCGTAAACCTTTCTTTATACTGTCATTGCTTTACACTGAAAAGAGGAAACATAAAGTATACTCAAGCTAGGCAGAAAGGATGTGGTCAATTTTTAGATGTGCCATTGATGGGTATCATTCTGCCACAGTGCACAAATGAAATGAGAATCTGCTCATGGAAATTACGCGCGTAAAAAAGCACTGACCTAAAATGTGGTTGGTGGTGAGCATTTTAGAAGAAAAGATCAAATCCTGGATAAGAAAATGTCTTCTCTTTGTAAAATCATTTTCCTTTTTAGTAAGTGTGCTGATTTTCTATATTATATTGATTTCGGACACAGTATGCACCCACAGAAATGTTTTATAATTATAATAATAATGAAAATCTTTTGTATTTTTCATGTTTGTTTGTAAATTATCCAGGTCCTCCGTTATTTTGATTACGTCTTCACCGGAGTGTTCACATTTGAAATGATCATCAAGGTGCGTAACTGAATCACATCTTTTCTTTCACACTTTTAAAGAATTGAACTTACACTAGATGTACTCAGAGGTGTTTTTGGTCCCTGCGCGTATTTAATCTGTTCACTTTACGTGTCCGTGTGGGCGTTTGTTTGTCCTCCAGATGATAGACCAGGGTCTCATCCTGCACGATGGCTCTTATTTCCGAGACATGTGGAACATCCTGGACTTCATTGTGGTGGTGGGAGCTCTGATTGCATTTGCTCTAACGTGAGTCACTATATATTGCTGCCTGCCGATGACTAATGACTGACTCACTGCAGCAAATCGTTTTTCTGAGCATATATTGTTATAAAAGACCTTCCCTCAAAGACATTTTTTTTTGTAGAATTGCAGTCTGCTTCATTGAGAAAGGGCCAGCTCAGAGCTGCATACATGGAGGCATGCATAGTCCTGTGCAGTGTGTAACTCGAATTTAACCGTCACCATGGTCCTACGACAAGACAAAAAAGATGGATTTCTGTGTAATTCTGCGTCATGACTAATGTTAAAGAGCCTCTATGGTATTCCTTTCTGTTGTCGTTCCCAGCATGATGAGTGTGACAGATAACTTACTAAACCTTTTGTGCCTTTTGTTGTACTGTAGAGGACTGTACTGTATGTTAATTTCTCTGTTGTGAATATGGCTGTGATCCTCCGAGCTGTGCTCACGTTCTATCTCTCTTTATGCCTCAATTTTTCTCTGTTGTTCCTGTGGATTTTGTCACTGTTGGGGCTACCAGGAATGTGATGGGGTAAAAATTACACACTAAATTGAAAAAACGTCTCCCATAAGCTTCTCACACATTAACTTTATCTCCATGTGTGTTCTTTGTTCCTTTTTGCGTTCAGTGTGTTTTTGTTTTTTGTTGTTATATCGTTGAAATCTCACCAAACCACCGAGCCTGACAGGTATCGGGGTAAAATGTCTGATAATTAGGGCACACTATCAAACAATTTCTGCCCTCATATTAATGATTTGTACCTTCTAATTAA
Source organism: Protonibea diacanthus (assembly GCA_028641955.1). Classification (NCBI taxonomy): domain Eukaryota; kingdom Metazoa; phylum Chordata; class Actinopteri; family Sciaenidae; genus Protonibea; species Protonibea diacanthus. The sequence continues at coordinate 15,111,928 of CM053988.1, read as the reverse complement.
CTGATTTGTTCCCTTTAATTATTAACTTTTGCATTGTAACCAAAAGAAAACAATCAATTATTTCATAAAATCGGCACATTGCTGCTGTGTGTATCCAGGTTTTACAGTTCAAAATCAAAATTAACTTCATGCACACACATAACTCGAGCTTCTTAAATACAAGGACAGTGACCTTTAGTTATTTGAGGGCAGCGTCACATGAAAAAACAGCTTCTAACTTATAATAACTTAATACAATAAGCCTTATTTCATGGATGAGGTAAGTTTTAGGTGTAATTGAATGATCTGAAGACAAAAACTATGAATGCAAGTGAATTTATTACCACTATGTGCTCATGAATACTTAATTCAAGGGTACAAATTATCAGCATGTTTACCCGTGACACCTGCTGAGCTCCTTACAAACACACTCAAGGCGACGTTCTGTGTTTCACTGTGTTTTTCTGATATGCACTTATGTTGATGTTTTTTTTTTTTGTTTTTTTTTTGTTCACTGTTTTAAATGTGTCCTAGCCGTGTGTTACTTTGAGTTTACAGCTACCTTCCTGAGCACTGTATTTCAATGTCAACAGAAACAACAAAGGCCGAGACATCAAGACAATAAAGTCCCTGAGAGTTTTAAGAGTTCTGCGGCCTCTTAAAACCATCAAGAGGCTTCCTAAACTCAAGGTACGGCGTGAACAAATACAAAGGCTGTCCAGTTTATTTTTGGCTTGTTTATTTCACAGATTGCTTTGCTGTCCCTCTTGTCTCTCTCCTTTCTACAGGCTGTCTTTGACTGTGTGGTCACATCTCTGAAGAACGTGTTCAACATCCTCATTGTGTACCAGCTCTTCATGTTTATCTTCGCTGTCATCGCGGTGCAGCTCTTCAAGGGGAAGTTCTTCTACTGCACTGACAGCTCCATGAATACAGAGAAAGAATGCCAGTAAGTGGATACATCTAAACAAGTGGTGGAAGAAGTACACACATCTTTTGCTGAAGTAAAAGTACAAAGTACGACAGTGTGGACATACTCTGTTATAAGAGCTGCATTCAAAATTTTACTTAATACAAAAGCATTCACATCGAAATGCACTTGAAAAGTAAAAGTACTCAAGCGTGCATCATTTATGCATTATTGTGAACATTACTTTAATGTTGCAGCTGGTCAAGGTGGAGCTTATTACCTGGGTAGATTGAAAATTTCCCTCCAGGGATCAATAAACTTATCTTATTTTAACATATACATCATCATGTATGTGTTGATTATACATATTATGCATTTGAATCTGCAAAATAAAGAGTTATTCAAATACAAGTACTTCAAAACTGTCCCTATTTTCAAACACTGACTTCATTAAGTTTGACATGAATACCTAAACATCTTCCATTCAAACATTTACTGCTACACATTATCATAGTTAAGTTGTTATTTTCTCTTTAGTCTAACAACAAGAACAAGTTGGTCTGAGCTGTCATGCAGATGGCAGTAACATACATCCAGAATATGAAGAGTTGAGTTGCTCAATGTCAAAATACTTGTTGTCAAATAACAACCTTAAAGAAGTAGTTTGATATTTTAGGAAATCCACTTCAGTCTTTACACACCTGCAGATGGCCTGTGATTGGTCGCAGATTCACCTGTTAATGGTAGGGTAGGGTATATCTTTCTCTTCGTTAAAACTGCTGGTTTAATCAGTGAATGAAGTGAATCAATGACCTCTGAGACGTCGTGTTCCCTGCAGAGGCTACTACATTGACTACAGCAGAGACAAAAAGGAGGTAAAGAGGAGAGAGTGGAGGAGACACGAGTTTCACTACGACAACGTCTGCTGGGCCCTGCTCACGCTCTTCACTGTCTCAACTGGAGAGGGATGGCCACAGTGAGTGGATATTTCACTCAAATGGACAGTTTGAGTAATTTGTAGACTTGGTTGTACAAAACTGAACTGCACAACAAAAATCTCATCTGACTCATTTTTAATTAATTGTCTAAATCTATATTTTTATCCTGCTAGGGTCCTGCAGCACTCTACCGATGTTACAGAGGAGAACATGGGCCCGAGTCGTGGTAACCGGATGGAGATGTCCGTTTTCTACGTGGTCTACTTTGTGGTCTTCCCGTTCTTCTTCGTCAACATCTTTGTGGCTCTGATCATCATCACCTTCCAGGAGCAGGGAGATAAGATGATTCAGGAGTGCAGTCTGGAGAAGAACGAGGTGTGAGCATCGAAATATAGATACATTCACACATGTATTAATGTATTTACAGATCGTTTTCAGCTCTTTGTGTCTGTTTCGTTAAATATCTCTCCATCAGAGGGCTTGTATCGACTTTGCTATCAGCGCCAAGCCGATGACCCGCTACATGCCCCAGAACAGACAGACCTTTCAGTACAGACTGTGGCACTTTGTGGCATCGCCCTCGTTTGAATACACGGTCCTCGTCATGATCGCTCTCAACACTGTGGTCCTCATGATGAAGGTAAAGCAGGATTCATGTTAGGGTAGAGGAACAGTACTTTAAAGCAGCGATTACCTGCTGATAGGTCTGCTTTATATATTTTGTGAAAGTTGTCTTACACCATTTAAAATCAAGAAGGTTTCGTGATCCCCCCCATGAAGGCCCTGGGTTGGGTATCAGTGATTCAAGTTAAAACACGCTTAAGATAATCCATGACGATAAACAGTTAGTCCATCTTCTTTTTACTTCTTCATCTTTTTTTATTCACTCAAATTAAAGGGAAATTACAGTTTAGGAGAAACGTAGCTTTATTTTCAGAGCATCATTCACAGTTTACAGATGTTTAAAGATGTTTTCTAGCTAAACTGTCAGCTTGTTTGCAACGTGTCTGATCTTGTTCCTTCCCCCCGTTGGACTTATTTTTAGCAGATCTCAGCGCACACTTTGGTCAAGTCAACTTTATCTTACAATTTTATCTAGATGCAAATTATGGTGAAAGCTACAACAGTTTAAGTTTTTGTAAACTGTAGCACTCTTTTAACCCTTACATATTCTTCCCACTAGTCAAATCAAGGAAAATGGTTGTTCTGGAGAACCTTGAAACAGTCAAACTGTATATTCTATGTCTGTGTGTACTGTTTGTGGGACAGTGGTGACAGAGTTCAGAATTAATAATGAATGTATTAATTGTCAAATAGGCTATTTATATATTCTAAATAAATCTGTATATCTATCTGGTATAGACACTTTTTATGAGGATTGTCTTGACCCGGTCCATACTGTGAAGGCATTGAATATGAAGTTTGTTAAGGGTTAATTACAAAATCTGCTGTGTTGTTGCCTTTGATGAAATCACCACTTTTGAAACTAAAAACAAAGACAAAACACTTCAAAGAACCCCCAAAGATTGTTTTCGTAATGTTTATTGTCTGTTTATTGTTTGTCATTGAGGTTTGATTGACCCCAGACATCAAACCAAAAACCTTTCAACATGCACCTGCCATTATTGTTGTTTTTTAAGTGTTACTCCTTAAAAGTGCTGCACCATATGGTAATAATTAAACAATAAAAACAACTTCTGATAAAAAAAAAAGAATATGAATGCAAATTTTATGGGCTGAAACAAGCAGATCCATCATAGTCTACCTAAAAGTAATCAGTAAATTAAAAGTGATTAATAATATAAACAAATACTATTATTGATTTTTGACCCGACCTTTTTTCCTTCAGTACTACTCGGCCCCAACGGCCTACGACACCGTCCTGAAACACCTCAACACGGCCTTCACCGTCCTCTTCTCCTTGGAGTGTATACTCAAGATCATGGCATTTGGTTTAGTGGTGAGTATTAAACACATCTAGCTCCACCGATTTGAAGAATTTGTCCACGTTCAGTCAAATGACTTAAAACATTTTCTTTTTCCCGCAGAACTACTTTCGAGATACTTGGAATATTTTTGATTTTATCACTGTTCTTGGCAGCATCACTGAGATAATTGTGGATTTACAGGTAAGTTACTGCCAAGGCACCATTCATTTTCACAATGTTGTGACCCTAAAAAACAAAAAACAAATAGCCAGCTTTAGAACGAAGCATTCTTTCTTTCCAAATTTCCTCGGGTGTTGTGATCCCTGCCTCCAGACACAACTTAAGTCGTGTTGTGATGAATTTCGCCATCTGTGTTTTACATCCTGTCTCTCCCTTCTGTCTGACACTCTCACCCTCCCTCCTTCTTGTATCACCCTCTCTCCAACCATTTGTGCGTCTGTCCCAGTCGGTGAACACCATCAACATGAGTTTCCTGAAGCTTTTTCGAGCGGCCAGGTTGATCAAGCTGCTGAGACAAGGTTACACCATCCGTATCCTGCTGTGGACCTTTGTGCAGTCTTTCAAGGTCGGACATTTTGACACTCTCGTCATATTGATCCCTCGCACAAGGTTGATGATCAATGAATTACGATCCTTTATGACAAGTTTTAATCAGCTGTCTCTTCTCCAACAGGCTCTTCCTTACGTCTGTCTTCTCATTGCTATGCTTTTCTTCATATACGCCATAATTGGAATGCAGGTATCCTTCCATTAATATGTTACAAGTAAACATGAACAGGTCTTAGTTGAAGTTTGCTTATTTCCTTGAAAACTTTATGTTTTAAAGGACTTTGTGAAGGACAAGTTACCAAACTGTGTTAAAGAATCGAAAAATGAACTACCTGATGTCATTTTTCATGAATTTTATGAATGTTTTTTAGCTTAAATGTAGCTGTATTGTTGGAATTTACACAAGCTTGTTTAGCCATTATTTTGCTTATATGAGTCAATTCAAACCATGTATGTGTGTGGTATTGATTTCAATCTGCTGCTTTCTTTTATTGATTTAAATTTTTTTTAAGCTTACTGCTGTTGTGACAGAAGTTAAGTGGCATCCGCTGAAATAAAGGAAAGTAATAGTGTATGCTGAAGCTACCTGTTTTTCTGCAGGTGTTCGGAAACATCAAGCTGAATGATGAGAGTCACATCAATCAACACAACAATTTTAAGACTTTTTTCAGTGCGTTGATGTTGCTCTTCAGGTGGGCTTATCAACAAATATCCTCCAATTTAATTGAATTCTCTTTAATTTGGGGGGGGGAATGTGTCTTGATTTGATGTCAACAAGGTGTTTGTGCATGTTTAAACCATCAGGAGCGCAACAGGGGAGTCCTGGCAGGAAATTATGCTTTCATGTCTGTCGGGTCAGGAGTGTGAACCAGACCCCTCCATCGCCCCTCTCACCATGTCTCCAGACCACGAGGGAGGATGCGGAACTGACTTTGCTTACTGCTACTTCGTCTCGTTCATCTTCTTCAGCTCCTTCCTGGTCAGGACTCGAGCAACATAACATTTTGTGTATATATTTGTCAGTTTTCCTGCAGTCTTGCACACAACTTTTCTTCTCACGTCCATTTTTAGATGTTAAATCTGTTTGTGGCTGTGATCATGGATAACTTTGAGTACCTGACACGAGATTCCTCGATCCTGGGTCCACATCACCTGGATGAGTTTGTTCGCATCTGGGGGGAGTATGATCGCCTGGCATGGTGAGATCTTATTACTGCTGCTTTTTTTTGTTGTTGCTTTTTTTTGCATCTTTATTTATAGTTTCAATCAGACCTGATTAACATTCATGTTCTATCTTTATCCAGCAGAGGGCCATCAAAGAGTGTGAAATGTTTTTTTCAGTGCAATGAGCTGTCATGTTTAACACAAGCTGATATAATCCAAATTCAAAAGATCTGGAGTTGACTTTTATTGCTAGAAAAATAAAATACTGTTCTAAACTTAAAAGTACAAACAGACAAAAAGAGGACTCACTATTTGTGTTTGTTTGTATTAGATCTGAGTTTCTGTGCCTCTTTTCATTAACCTCTCCTCCTTCTGCTTCTCTTTACCTCTACTCCCAACCGCTTATCACCCCCATTTTGCCTCTGAAGTGGTCGTATCCACTACACTGCCATGTATGAGATGTTAACACACATGTCTCCACCCCTGGGCCTGGGAAAAAAATGTCCAGCTAAGATCGCCTATAAGGTACAGAAAACATAATCAGTTTTTCTTTGCCAAACAAGATGAGTTATGTGCCTTTGATGGTTGTTGAACGTCTTTGCAGACCATTCATTTCTCCTCCCGTCTTCTTTTTGTCCTCAGAGGCTGGTGTTGATGAACATGCCTGTGGACGAGGACATGAGCGTCCACTTCACCTCCACCCTGATGTCGCTCATCCGCACAGCTTTGGACATCAAAATAGCGAGAGGTCGGTGTCACTAATGACCAGGTTATGATTGTGATATTGCAACTAATGCTGCAACTAATGTATTTGGTTTGCTGTCATATGAGACAAACAAATGCAGCAAATCTTCACAAATGATAGAGGTACTTTTGGCTTCTATGCTTGAAAATGACTTAAACAATTAAACAGTTATCAAAATATTTGTTTAATCGATAATCGGCTTATTGTTTCAGCTTTAATATAACATTTTCCAAACTGGCTGAATGTGGATTTGTCACAGGTGGTGAGGACCGTATCGCTCTGGATAGTGAACTGCAAAAGGAGATCAGTATCATTTGGCCTTATCTGCCCCAGAAGACCTTGGACCTACTGGTACCTATCAACAAAGGTCTGACTCTAAGTATGGAGGAAATAGTCAATGCCGTGCTGAGAGACGTGCAAAAAACAGCTAATGTGGTGCGTATGCCCTCACAGATACGGACATGACAGTGGGGAAGATCTACGCCTCCATGATGATCATGGACTACTTCAAACAGAACAAAGCCAAGAAGCTACGGCAACAACTTGAAGCTCAGGTGGGCTCTGAATTCTGTTATGAACTTTGTTGCACCTCGGTATATTTCTCACCCTGTTTTACAAATATATATTCAAATAAAAAGAGATACATGTAGTCCAGCAAAACTAGGCGCTTGTTCCCAATTTCCTTTGATACCGAACAGAACCGTGTACACAACGGGAAGTGTGTTTCCTGTAAATCTTCTGGCTCTGAAGTGTCTTCTCAAATGTGGTCTTAGCAACTTGAAAATGAAATTATAATAAAGCCCCCTGACCTGTGTTTCTTCCCATCTCAGAAGAGTAACTTAATGTTCAAGCGTCTGGACGCCTCCACCCTTCCCGAGGACATTCTGTCCAACACCCAGACTCTGCCGATGATGGCCCACAGCGCTGGCTCGGCCCTGTGAGTCTGTGCACATGTGTGCAGATTTGTTTCACTGGTACTTTTGTCACTGTTTATGTGTTTGTTGTTTACTTGTTTCTCTCTGTTGTAATACAGGACCAGAGGAGGTTTTGTGGCTTTGAGCCCGATCTCTCCCCAGGAACTGTTTTTGCAGCCCATAAGCTCCGACGTTGATGCAGGTCAACAGCAGAATCCGGTGAGAATACTAATGCCACTTAATACCACAACTATGTTTTGGAGTGGTGGTTCTTAACCTTTTTTTAAATTTATGATTCCTCGAAATAAAGCGTTGTTGTTGTAAACGGGTTAAATGAAACTTCTCAGACTGTTTTGTGAATCATTTTTAGGGGTCAAATCCAAACCGTAGCCATCGTTTTCAAGTCGAAATGTGTTTTGTTTTTTTTGTTACTTTCTTATTTGTTTCACAACTCCTGAAGTGCAACACACATCATTGGGTGCATCATGAACCAAAATCAGTTGTCACAGTATACTGTAGGGAAGAGCTGGTTAAACAGATTTAATAGTAGTTGTCACAGATAATTTTGTATAAGCACCAGCCAAGTACGGAGGACCAATTTCTGTAATTAGAAAAACACACTGTGGGTGTGAAAACAGCCTGAGCAAGAAGACGACACTCTGAGGCCACATTTTTATATCAAAAATACACTCTATAACTGTCTAATAGAGAGCTGCATCAATTTAATACAACAAAAACACAATTCTGCCCCTAAATCGGCCGATGCATCACGGTTGAGTATCCAGCCTCGATCTAGGATAATAGTAGCCTGCACAGTGGATGTGTGTGAGCGATGAGTGAATCCACTTCAGATATGAAGTGTAGCTTCCACCAAGCATTAGTTTGCCAATGTCACACACTCACAGACATAATCTTTAAACTTATACCCTCTGATAAAACACACCAACATCAACAGCAAATGTTCTCCCTTGTGGGAGTTCGGAGGGGGGGTCAGTCGTGGTCCAGTAGCTAGGATTTTCCGAGCCTGCCAGTGAAAACAATGCGCCACTGATGTGTGTTGCCCTTTAGAGTTATCACGTGATCCCTTTAGCTTGGAGTTACTGTCTGAAGGCCAGTTCAGAACAAAGATTCATGATGAGACGGGCAAAGTCGTTGAACGCGGCCAGTCTCAATCACCTCATTGATTTGTTTGAGGATAAATAAAAGGCCTATGGTATAAAACAACTGAAATTATACAGGTTCTTTTTTATCAGCTCCTTGTTGGATTAACCATCAAATTAGATATTTTTAAATTGTTTTTTTAATGTGTTTGCTGTTTCATCACTGCTTGGCACGCAACCGTAGCAAGTAACTCTCTATAAATGTCTTCATTCATGTTTTAAGACACTACAAATTGTGACCGGCTACAAAAAAGAAGAGAAAAGTCGTTGCTATGGAGACAATACACCGTCTCATCTAGTCTCACTGGTGCAAACTGGCAGGTTTCACAACGTGTCAGACTGGCGAAGTGCGAGTAGTTGCAACTTTCAAGTCTCATTGTGAATCTCTGGTCTGAACTGAGCTGTAGAACATTTGCAAGCTTTCATCAAAGAGTTTAACCCCACGCAAAAAAAAAACAAAAAAAAAACAGTGATGAACATGTTTTTAACGGATGACGTTGCTGTGACTTTTCTCAGTGCCTTGCAGAGCACGGCATCGCAGCTCACCGTGCTCCCGTCCTTTTAGTCCTGCGGAGGTCGGAATAGCAAAGACAGATTGTCAAACTGTTGTTGTTTCTGCTCTGTCTATACTGTCTGGTTTTACTGGTCTACCTTGCCTGCTAGATGAATGAAATTAAATGATTCTGAAGTACCCACATATTAGTGTTTGTTCTTGCAGAGGAATGTGTTCGGCCCTTAGACAGATGTTGTCTGGCTCTGTTTGTGTAGCTATTAAGACCTGAACATGCATGACTGAATGTACCTCCAAGCTAAAATATGGACTCCATCTTTCCCTGTTTTGTTTCTTGTCTATTCCTGCTCTTCTTCTTCACTCTTTACTCCTCTTACACAACCTCTCACACTGTTTCTATCTCCTCCTCGAAGTCAGTTTTCCTGTTGCTAGTTGTTAATCTGTCCATTTTTGGCTGGAATGGCTGCTGATTGGATGGCGATGATGATGGCAATGATAGTTGACCCTCCCCCCACTGATGAAATGGCTTGTTTGCCCTCCTCTGACCTGAACTGGACCTCCGTATACATATATATATATATATATAGAGGCAGTCCTGGCGGGGACGAGCCTGATTGGTGCTCTGTCTCTCCTTGCCCTCCTCTCTTGTTTCTATACTCACCTAGGTGGGCGAGTGCAGTAGGGGGATTGAAGCCCCACTGGAGCTTCCGCTAGGGAGGGGCCTGTGTGTGCGGGCCTCTTCCATGCCCCGTCTGGCTGTAGAGTCGCAGGTACACACATCTTCCATGACACGGCCTCTGTGCTGGATCTTGAGGACGTTCTTGTGGCTGCATGGGCTCTAATGCCAAAGTGCCTTGTTCCTTACGTGCACGAGATGCCGAGAATATAAATCAGTAGAGTTTCGGCTTGTCTTTTGCTCCTTTGGGAGTGTGATTGAGGCTCAAAGAATTGTTAAGATGGGACGTGATCTTTGAATGCCGATGCCTCGCTTTCTTACCTTGATCTCTTTTATCTCCAGAATAGAAGAAACTAAACCTAACAAGTCTATAAGGATGTACTGTTTTTGCTTTTTTTGCACTGACTAAAGCATGTCTTTTTTTTTTTTAACTCTCTGCAATGGTCCACTTGTTTCTGAATTAAATCATCTGAAAGTAATTACTGTATCTTTAATGTTTTCTTTGTGTATGTACCTTGTGCTTTCATGTCTGTCGATTTTGCTTGTGGGTGTTTTCACATTAAAAAAAACAGACGGAGGTTGCGAGTGGCTCCATGAAGCGTTCAGTCTCCACCATTGCGGATCAGCGGGTGAACGGTCTTTGGCAGGAGGAGAAAAGTCCCGAACGAGTTTATCGACCCCGTCACAAAAGCTACAAGGCTGCTGGTTAGTCCCGCTCACCTGTTTTTATCACATCGGTTTGTTTGCATACATGAATCGTGAAGTATGAAGTTTTTCCACGCTGTCAGGCTGCACCTCTTGTGGTTGACGATGGCAATAAAGATGTGTATGTCTGCAAGTTTCTTGGTGTGTCAGTGACACTCTACTAGATAGCTGGACAGCATTATATCTGGAGGAACAAAACAATGTTGTCACCCGCTTTAGCCAGTGCCTTTTCTCTGTCTTCCCTCTAGTTTCTCGGTCTGAGCACTGGCAGCAGGGCGACAGGGAGCGTGGCCGATCTAAGGAGCGCTGTCACCTCCTTTCTCCAGACGCGTCTCGTTGTAACTCCGAGGAAAGAAGCATGCAGCCCTCGCGATCCTCCAGTGCGGAGAGAGCACATCCCCAAGATAAACAGGTATGTCAGAAAACCTCTGTCCGACTAACTGACTGAACTGTGCAGCCCACAGCAAACTAAAAAAAGAAAAACAAAACCAGGGGGACTGGAGAGAAGTGGCAGCGTTTTGTTTGTGCCAGGTGTGAAGTCTTGCGGTGCAGCACCAGCTAAGCGTACATGCTCCAGTTCACCATAAAATTGCTAGTTTAGATTGGCAAATTAAAGGGGCACTCTTCTGATTTTACCACTTGAAGTTCAGTTTACTCATCACAGAACACCTGTGGAAACAGGTCTGATGATAAGGCTTGTCATCTCAGGCCTGTGCTTAGAGACTACTGATTTTATAAATTCGGAGTTTGAATGACATGATCATTTGTTTTTTTGTGTTTTTCTGTCTCTCACAAGCCTCGCAACTTTGTGGATGTGTCATGCTAAATTGCTGGACTGCCCCTTTTTTGTTAAAATTTTCCAGATTCTCCAGAAAAGACCATCCATGACATTGTTTGTCACACTTTTTCTTTTATTCCCATCTCCAGGGTAACAGCTCGGACAGTCCGGTGCCCTCCACCTCAGAGTCCAGCACCCCGAGTGGTCGACGACCTTTATCACAGACCCCAACCCGCTCTCACCCTCACATCTCCTACTCCCCACTCATTTGTCGCACGCACCCCTCCGGTGGCGAAGACGAGGACGACCAAGGCAGCCCAGAGACCATAAGGCGTGGCAAGCCCTCAACCTGGGAGACTGAAGAGGGGGATGCAGGCCAAAGGGCGAGCGAGGCCTGCCGACACCCGTCCCCACCTCGGCGTTATCCCTCTGAGCCGTTCCTGGCCTCCCAAGAGGACGACCACAGCCCAGACCCCTCCGGTCCCATGGAGACCTTGACCTTCGAGGCGGCCGTGGCCTGCAGCCTGGGACGCTCAAACACCATCAGCTCAGCCCGCCCGCGCTTGCGGACTGGCTGGCAAGTCCCTAACGGACATTTTCGGAAGCGCCTGGCACAGACAACCTCCGTTGCGGGCTGCGATCCCCTCAGCGACACAGAGGAGGACGACAGGTGCTAGGGACAGGAGGCACAGCATGAGGGAGGAGGGGCAATCCCAGAGAGGTGTTAGAGGACTCTGTACGACTGTGCAGAGTCAAGGTTAATGTGACTCTTTTTTGCATCAGTGCTTCGAGGTCATGAGCCCTCCGGATGTTTGATAAAATGTGAACCTGAAACGAACAAATGAAAAGAACAATACTTCCTGAAACTGTAGTTGCCAATTCACACAGAACACTGACAATAAATAAGGTCTATTTCCTGACTTGTACTTGATGATAAGAGAGTAATAATACATCTCAAATAGTTGCGGGATGCAGAAAATATATGAACGATCAAATTATGTCATTTGTGTCAATAGGTATTTTCATTTCTGAAGATGTTTCTAAATGATTCAGTGTTGCTCTTAACAGTATTTATCTGTGGGGTGTGTGAATATGTAACTACATTTTCTTATAAATTAATTGTTTTGTAAATACATCGTGATCATCACACCATTGCCATTTTATTAGAGCAGATCAATACAGGAAGCCATCATGACGAGGAGAAGATCTGATACTTTACCAGACAATGTGGATACTAATAAGTAACACTCAATAATGCTGGATTTTTTTACAGTGTGAATGAATGTGCAGGGGGAAAAACTGCCTGATTTTCCCCATCATTTTTTTTTTTTTTGGTATTGAACATAAGTTGTGAGAAATTAATACAGTAATAGAATAACATAGAAAAGATGCTTATTTGTTATTTCACCTGCGTTATTGTTAAATCATGCCTCCAACAAACCTCGAACCTTTAAAGATTTCTTAATTATCCTTCAAAAGTCTATTTTTTTTCCAGTCTACACCCTTTAATTGAGATTTGTCCAACAATTATATTGAACATTTGATTTTCAGAATTGTTGGACGTGTAATTTTACCATGAACTGATATGAAAACAAAACAATGTTTCATCTACTTTGACCTTTTTCTTGTGAATATCGTATGAACCATCGCGGACGATGACTGTAGAAACACTGTAGACACACCATGACACATCTGCTTCACAAATTAACATTAATCTATTACTTACTAATAATGTACAGAGAAATTATGCTGTTTGGAACATTTAGAGAAAAAAAAAAGATAATAAACAATATCAGCTGATGAGCTTTAAAAAGGTAAAGGCATCTTTGGAAATGTTCATTTTAAGGTTTGTGTTTTTGTTTTATTTGCCTGAAGAAGGCCAAATCAATTCTGTGAAACTCACTTAACCAAAAAACATGGAGATTTGTATCATAAGTTCTGGAATGCAAATACTTTGTGGGTTTTTATGTGTACAATAGCTGTATATACAAATAAAGGTGTCCTCAAGTTGCCACTGTTATTGGATGTCTTTTTTTATAGAGTCTAGAAAAACATCAAAACATTTTTTTGTTTTTATTCTCTTATTATTTGCTAACTCTAATGACACCTTTGTTATTATGTTAAGTTTTACATTTCTAGAAATGTTTTGTATCGATATCAGCCTGCAGTCAGCGTTCATGTCTGTTCATGATTCAGACACGCTGCAGTTGTGGCTCCACATGGAAAATATTAGAAGGGCATGTGCGAAACAGGAGTACTCCTTTTTACATTGAATTAACATTTTTGTTCACAATTCAGCAACAAAAATCTTGGTAAATAATCTTAAATAATCTTGGTATTAGGAATAAACTTGCCTCCTGCATAAACTGCCAGTAGCTTAAAAGGGTCAGCCTACGTTGCTGTATCTTAATATGTATCAAAATAGTGATAGCTTAATATTTTCTGAGGTGGTATGTGGTGTATAAAGTTTGAGAAACACTACATTATATATTAATTCTGCACCGGTGCATGCAGAAGTTAGTGAAACATGCGATACTAGAAAGGGGTTTTCCTCTTTTCCTCTAAATGTAACAAAATCTAACAAAAGAGATTAATGGTAATTTTACAGCTTAAATGAAAACAGAAAAAAGCAAGCAAGAAAAAGAAAGAGTTTTAAAACACACCATTATGAAATGTAATTGTGTAGACACGTTCTTATTAAAGGTCCTTCACACCTATAGTTCACCCACACGGGTGCTTCTCTTATTGTACCTGATTAGACCTCTACAGCTGTGTAGGAGTGTACAGACTGTGCCTCACAGACCTTTTTCACAGCACACCTTTTTTACTTGTCATAGTAAGAAAAGCGCAAGTGTTACTAATAACATTAACAACGGCTCTGCTTTATTCAGGTATCCCAGTAAGCCTCGGCCGTGTGAAAATAGACGAAGTGAAAAACACCTGTGTGGGTGTGCAGGGCATTTTAAAGAGTTTAGCAAAATCTGAATCAAGATACTGAATCCCAAATTGCTCCTGCTCTGTGTGAATGTGTGTGAATGGCCTGGTTAATGATGGCATGGTTAACGATCCCACCCAAGCTACATACCTGAGTCCCCCCACCAGTCAGTCAGAACTGAAGAAGCCTCTTGGATGATTTAACCATTCTTGAAGCAAGACGGCTGCAATGACTGAGAACCTTCACAGACTTCAGTGTGTGTGTGAATGATCCCTTCTGATGAGCAGTTGGCACCATGCATGGTAGCCACTGCCATCAGTATATGAATGTGTGTGTGTGAATGGGTAAATGTGATATGTGGTGTAAAAGCGCCTTGAAGCGCTTGCCTTGATCAGAAGATTAGAAAGGCGCTATATAAGTACAGTCCATTTACCATTTACAGTAATCCTTGGAGCCTTGCTCTGAAAACACTTTTTAGCTCTTGAACAGACAGATTTCCACAAAAAGTACAACTGCGATCAATATTAGAAAAGCATGTAAAAAAAAAAACATTACAAAAAAACACACCTGGTTACACATCATACAAAATTCAACAAGCTTGACTGACAAAAATATAAAGATAAAAACACATAACATGTATCGATATAGCAATATGTGCATATGTATGTCTAGACTGCATAAAGAACAGAGGATAGTTCAGTGGTGCAGAGAGAAAAGGGTGAAATATGGTTTATACAGCAGGTTGTATTATGTACATGAGGTAAAATATATTACAGTACATGCAGTGTGCACAGCACATGTTTTTAAACATATATTTATATTTGGAAAGATTATTTATTATAATTAGTTCCTATACAAGTTAAGAAATTAATAATAACATTTCAGAAATATAATTGTTCTTTTTGTTGTATTTAATTATTATTGTTTCTATTTTTAATTGTTATCTTTTGTTGTATTTAATTGTTATTTTTTATTGCATTTAATTATTATTTTGTTTTTGTGTTGTATTTAATTGTTATTTTTTGTTGTATTTAATTATTATTTTTTGTTGTATTTAATTATTTTTTTGTTGTATTTAATTGTTATTTTTTGTTGTATTTAATTATTATTTTTTGTTGTATTTAATTATTATTATTGTGTTTTTATAATTAGAAGGGGGCGGGACTTTGACGCTCTTTTGGAACTACGTAAAAGAAATCCTCCAATCAGCGCGCGGTATTGCAGCCGCACGTCATATCCAACGGACCGATAACATGTCCTCCGGTTGAAGAAAAAAGCTAACAGGGAAGCAACAAACTGTTTAATGTCACTCTCGAAGTGAAAAGGCGGAAATGTCGCTACAGTCCAACACTCATACCGCTCAGTGTCACAGCCACAGCTGCTGCTGAAGTAGACATTTAGTAGGAATTGTGATTCTTGCAGAGGAATGAGCGATAATTATCGAGGAAGTCGCCCAGCTGGCTGCTAGCTGCCGTTAGCAAAGGGAGTTCTTTGTTTTGTTTTTCAGGTGGAGGTCTCCGTGTAAACATGAAGACAAACTAGCGTGAGCAGCTGCTCTGACGTTAGACGCTTGTGTAGTTTTACAGTCATGTTCACGGTGTCTTTGGCTGTAGGTCGTTGAAGTGTGACTTAAATGCTTTCTGGGATATTAGAAAGAGAAAACTAACATTAGCCAACCGAGAGCAACTTAAGCGACACAGAGATCTGGTTATTTAACGTCGGACAAGACAGGACAGGAGACACGAAGATAATGGGCAACTGTCTCAAGTCTCCGACATCGGACGACATCTCTCTGCTTCATGAATCCCAGTCAGACAGGGCGAGTTTCGGTGACGGGACAGATCTAGACCTGGAGCCACCTCCGCCGTACCAGGTGAGAGACTGCTAACTTCCAGGGTGTTGATCCAGGACAGGAAGGTTTCTGACACAAGCAGGACAAAGTGGCAACGCGATTTAATCTCAGTTAAAAACAGAGGAGGTAATGTGCATGAACATGTGCTTGTATCCCGTGTGTCTGAGAGCTAGTTTCATGTCTGTGGCCTTTTTTTTTAACAAGTCTGCCAGGAGTAGTTTACCTGAGTAAACAAACTGGTTTTAAGTCATTCCCACTAACTGGCCTATCAAGAATGTCTAGACCAGTTTTCCAGTTTGTCCTCACCAGTCAGACCACTCCGTGCAGACAAAGTGAGCTGATTTACAGGAGGGGAAACTACTATTGTTTCATTTTTGGTGTTTCTTTGTCTGTTACCAGGAGCAGGCTCACATGCCCATGTACCATCCCACGCCTAGTCAGGCCCGTCTGGCCACCCAGCTGACAGAGGAGGAACAGATCCGCATAGCTCAGCGCATCGGCCTCATCCAGCACCTCCCTAAGGGTGTTTATGATGGAGGGCAAGACGGCTCGGAGAAAAAGATCAGAGAGTGAGCATTTTGCATGTGATATTTACACAGAGGAAGGTTGCTGAGCAATACTAACTGATTCAGACATATTTGTTTTACTCCTGACCTCAGTAACAACACGATAAAGATTTTACTTATGTATACATTTAATCCTATATAAGGATGCATGATATGATTGATGGGAGTCATTATTAACGTAATAATAGAGGTGAAACTGTATTAGTTTGTGTTTTGTTTTGTTTTTTACTGAAAAGATAAGTCAGTTCATTTAAGTGCCCAGTGATAGGACGTTATGCAATAACAATTTTCATAATTAATAACTGTCAAAGTCTGAATCGAGGCTGGACATCTAAAGCAAATTTGTCATTTTTGGCACTGTAAGTAAATTTGACTCATTTTGACAGTCACTTGTCACACAGAAATGTCAAACACAGGCTGGTTTTAGCTTCTAAATGTGAAGATTTGCTGCCATTTTCTGTTTTTCTGTCATTATGAATTCATTGTCGTTGGGTTGTTTGAACAAAACAATCAATCTGAAGATGTCACATCTGGTTATGAGAAATGATAGTTATTGTGCACATTTCAGGCATTTTATAGATCAATTACATAAAATTTTCAGCTTCATTGATAGTCAATAATTGTTAGTTGCAGCATTATTTGTAATGTGGATATAACACACAGGAGAGGCTGTGATAGTTGCATTCATCATTATTATTATTATTTTTTTTACTTATGAATTATAAAAATGGTTTCCACTTAATTTTTTTTGCCTTCATTAATATAAGATCTGACAGGCCAAAGTAAAGTTATAAGAAGACATTCTAACTTGACTCCTGGATGATTTGTAGTCTCCTGTTTCAAAGTCATCTTTACACCGGTGTGTATTTAAACTTTTTGTCTCATCCGTTTTCAGATGCGTGATCTGTATGCTGGACTTTGTATACGGGGACCCTATCCGGTTTCTGCCGTGTATGCACATCTACCACATGGACTGTATAGACGACTGGCTGATGAGATCCTTCACCTGCCCCTCCTGCATGGAGCCCGTGGATGCTGCCCTGCTGTCCACCTATGAGACCAACTAATATTTCACCCCTCCTGCCCCCAGGCTTAGGTCAAACATGGCCCCTTCAGCCCCAAACACACACACAAACTTAACAACTGCCCTCTTATAGAGTGAGAGGAGCTTAAACATGTATTTTCAGTTTTCTTGCACTTTGAAAAATTCAACATTAACTCACCTAACGTTGGCCTTCCATTCCCCTCCAGGTCTAAATAAGCTGGTCTTAAGCATCAGTTACACAACTCAGTAAGAAACTGTTTCCAGATGACCCTGTGTGATTGTGTTTGTGTGTGTCTGACATGCTGAAACAGCGTCCAGTGCTGCTGCAGACAGTGGGCACATTGCATGTGTGTGTGTGTGTGTGTGTGTGTGTGTGTGTGTGTGTTTGTGTGTGAGCTGTTTGGATTGTTTGTTCAGTGACTGCGCATTTCCATTTGAGCCGGCCTCAGTGGAGTTTCTCCCCACCTGACCCCCAGCCCACCTTCATTCCCAGTTAGTTGTTAAAATGGACAGTTAGGCTGACAGATTATTGACCAAAACGCTACGAGGTGTTGCTACAGAATGTAGTTTTCTGCGGCAACAGTCAGCAAAGACTTCCTCGACATATTGATCTCCTAAACACGCTCTCACTTTAAAATGGCCCTACGCTTTGGAGATATGGCAACACACAGCTGAAGTTTACACTGTTGGTGTTAGATAACAAAGAAGAAATTGCTCTCCAGTCAGTCATGATTACAGAAGAATGATGCACACACTTAACAGAAAACATCCAAAGTGTATGTACACAATGTACACCCAAAGGAGACCAAGGCCAGACTTAAAAAAAGCTTTGAGGTGAAGAGAAATGATGTTGTATAACATTGACGTTTCACCAGACAGTATGTAAAGCAGCTGGCAGCCAATGTAAAGGGCTCATTTGTGCATGGGCAGGTGGATCAGTCAGTCAAAACTTAGAAATGCTTGCACACGTTTCATCTGATCCAGAGATTTGCACTTTACTTATAGGACAGTATCTAAACAATATATTAATATATGTACCTTATAACCTTGCACTATCAATACTTCATTCCTCCTTTTGCTTCATTTCCTGAGATGCAAAAGTTAAATAGCTGATAACGATATTTTCAAAGCTGTCAGTAGTCACTTATCACGTCGAAGTAAGCCTGATGATGTATTTCATGAAATCTGTGATCCAGTAGCGTGAGCCTCCGCTTCGTTCCGTTTTGATTTTTGTGTGTTTTGCGTGCACGTGAAGGGACAGAGGCTTGCTCCAGCTCAAAGGAGACGTTCGGCATTTCAGGAAATACGTTTGTCCACTTTCTTGGCAAGAGTTAAGATTGATATCAGTCTGATTCTGTGCTCCAGCTTAGGCGCTTAACTGAGCAGAAAGACTGTGAGCAGGAAGGAATAGCTAGCATGGTTAGGATGCTCAAAAATATGCTGACCGGCAACTCTGAAACTCAGTAAGTTGTGGTTTTTACGACTGTTCAACAACACAGTGTACCAGCATTTAGCTCTCACTTATGTGCAGACAATTTACATGTAATGTCTTAATTAATTGACTGTAATGTGCTACTAGGCCATTTCTAAATTTTGTACGGAGCCATGCTAGCTGTTTTTCCCCCTGCTTCTACTCTCTACACTGAGTTAAGCTAATCGCCGCCTCCGTCTAGCTCTGTTCACGGTGCACAGACGTGAGGGTGGTTTCAGTCTCATCGCTTGGCAAGAAAGCAACTGATCATGTTTCCTTAAATTTCAAACAGTTCCTTTTCAAAGAAAAGTGAGTCCACATTAATACAAAGTCACTTTCTTTATCATGTCACATGTTTTTGTTTTATTACACTATGATTGTTTTATTCTCATTCACTGTAGCAGTAGTTTCAATCATTACCTTTTTATTTGTGTCATTGTTTGGTGTGGCTGTATTTTATTTTTTTTCCTGTTACCTGTGTTATATCTTCTACCTTCACATTATTTGTCACATTAGTATAAAATCCACTGTGTATTTAGGAGAGTAGGTATATGTAATGTTTACACTGGTTTAAGCCTGACTGTGCAAACCTCTGTCCCGAATGAATTTCACAGTGTGAGAGACTTCTTTTATGGTGTGATAGTTACAAGTGAGATATCAAGTTTTCCATTGAGCTTTTCCTTTGCTGTGTTTTTCAGCTTAAGTTTATTCTGAAAATTAATATTTCACGTAATCTTGTTTTCTTTCTTTCTTTTCTTTTTTTGGAAGGCTAAGAAGCCGTCATGTAAAAAAAAAGAAATAAACAAACAAAAAAAAAAACACATTTATTTTTCTTGTTTAATTGAGAGCAGGCGATCGTTCCACTGCATTGTGCCGATCAGATGAAGTGGACTGGATTTGGGGTCCTGTGATTACTAAAATAACACACACTTGCAAAGTATTCCTTTGAGCCTCTCGTTAATGCAATCCTAAAATCTGGCAGCGTAGTGGAAAACGTGACTGCATGGTCGGTGTTCTCCCTCTGACTAATGTAGCAAGCTACATTAGTAATGTTTAATGCTTTGTTCTCTCTGTTTGCATCACCTGTGAAGGAGACACGTGACTTTATTGGACTGTTTTATGTGCGACGCACACACGAGTGGAATTGTAATTACAAAATCCGGTAAAATCCACATCTAAACGTGCCCACGCTAGATCCATTCAGACCAAACGTATGCCTGTATCTATGTACATGCATCTTAACATATGACAAGTAGTTCATGTGGAGTCATGAGACTGTATACGAGGCCCATACGTCCCTCTTTTCGCACTTATAGAGAATATTTGATTGCGACATGCCCTTTCTTTCTTCAGATTAAGCAGTTACACATTTAATCAGCTTTGTGGTGTTTCAAGACCTGCATGCTTTTACTTTTTTGATCAGATTCAGACAACGTTGAGCAACACAGTAAAGACAGACATGGAAAGGTCACTTGTTTAAGTGCGACCATAATAAGATTTGGTGTGGCAACATATTAAATCACTGCAAATATTTCAAGAATTTAGGCTGAAGGTTTATTTGTAGCAAGAGAAATGCCTGCTTGTTTTAAGAAAACTCAAATCATCACCAAATATCTTTTGGCCTAACTCAAAGAATGACGTTAAGGCAGTAAATATGCAGATTCACAGAGGACTGAACTCCATTTGAAGGACAGGTCTCTTTGCACAGTTTGTCACCGGGCTACACAGGAATTGGCAAATGAACATAGCACATAACTGAAGAATACAAAACAAGCATTTTGATTTTATCAGATTTAATTTTTTAACCATTAAATATTGAGTGAACAATCCATATTTGTTTTAATTAAACCTACGATGACAGTACAGGATTTGGGCATGCCACTCCAAAAAGACATATAATTATGTTTTAATTTGTCTAACGACTCACACCAGCTGCAAACAAAACCATAAAACCGCTTTGGCTAATCGACATTATACATTTAGTCATTATTTATCCTATTTGTATTTTATTTTTAGAACCCTGCCAACTACCGTTAACACAGAAAAGCATCATCAGGGTTTGTACATCCCGTGAAAGGTGACAGGAATGTCGCACTCCACTTCCGCTCTGGCAATCTCAGACAGATCTTTGGCGTTGAGGATGAGAAGGTATGCAGGTCTCTGGGAGCCCGGAGCCGCAATGATGGTCAGAAGCACACCTGAGGGCACGGCACCACATTATCATACAACAATTCCTATCATAGTAGGTGTTGGTATTGTGTTCATCTCGCTGCTGACATACCGTCGTCCTCATCTACGCCATCGGGTGTCTGAACAAACAGAGGCTCTGAGGGATAGGAGTCTGGTTCTTGCCATACCCAGGTCTCCTTGGTCTTCACATTCAACTTGCAGATCTACATACAGGTAAAAAAACAAAACCATAGAATGAAAAAGCTTATTTCACACACTCTGAGGCACTCATGACTAAAGTTATTTGGTTAACTTACCCTGTCTGGTATGAAATGGTTGAGACCCAGGCCGTAGGCATATGTGTAGTTCTTCCCTGCAAACTTCTCGTAATTGATCTGAGGGAACTCAAAAGCTACAAAAGCAATATTAAATAGTTACATACAGTAATGGAGACATATTCAGTATATTTTAGAGATGACTGTGTCCACCACAGCTGAGTAAATTAAATGTGTTTGCACCTTGGCGAGGCCCGGAGAACAGCACCTCTGGCTCCAGCCAGATCGTCCCATCAGCGTGCATCGTCGCCGTGGCTGTCGTGTACGGCAGGCTGACGAGGTTCTTCCCCTGCTCCTCCTACGTCAAGTGAGGTGAGAACAAATGAGACATTTGCACTTTAAAGTGGCGATCTGTGTCCTTCCGATGAGCAAAACAGGCAGCTCACCTTGTGGACATCCAAGGGAATGACGTATCTGCGGACCTCCGGCTGTGGCGCCATCATGGCCGCCTTCTTCACCTCATCCCAGTTGGCCCTCAAGTTGGCCAACCAGAGGTAGTTGTAAACGAACTCAAAACTGCATGTGTGACAAATAGACAGATAATAATAACAATATCTGTGCATTAAACTGAAGATACCCAGGGTGGTTTAAATAAAAGTCCAACATTTGGCTCTTAAGTTACCCTTTCCATCCACAGAGGTCAACAACAATGAAGCCTTGGTCCTCGTAGGTGTTAATGTGATGAAACATGCCAATGGCTGCCGCTTTGAACTTGTGATCAATGTACTCTCCGGGCTCTTTCGTGGCAATGTGAAACAAGGTCTATAAAACATCAGAATGCATGTAAGATTTCAACATGGAGGGTTAGAAAACTTCAATATATATATAATATCAGTCTACTCTGGGTTCTTACTCCTTGGGATTCATTGGACTCAAAACAGTCCATGTAGTTGGAGCCTCGGATGCTCCAAGCGCTCAGGAATTTCAGCAGGTTGATTTTCACCGGAGTCTCCACAAAGACAAAATAGTTCTCCGACATGCCGAAGCTAGAAATAAAAGGATGTTAAAACACGGGCTTTCTGTGACAACGCTGATGAAATACCAAATGGATCACAGCGGGCTTTGAGTCCACACACACCTGTGGACATAGGAGGGCTTGAACCTCTCTGCGCTGGGGATCTGCACCACCACCTTGGACTTCTCAATCGGATCAGACTTATCTAAGAAAAAAAGGCAAAGGTTGTTTTAAACAGGTGTCAAGTTGTTTTTACGCTGGGATCTGTAATTACCACATTAATGCCAAGTACGTTTTTTTTACTCCAAATAAGTGAATGTGCTCGGCTTAATGACATCCATGAATCTGCTTTGAATTATTTCAATTCAGGAAGCTCTCAGGGGACTGACCCTGAGACAGAAAACATCTTTTGTACAGAAAAACATTTTAATTGGTTTTACAAGAGAGGTTACGGAGAGTATTTCAACCCTGAATTATCATTCAGTGGCAAAATTAACTGCTGTTAAAGTGCCTGTCTGTGTAGTAATCCCAGCACTGATCCGAACCTTTCTGCGTAGGTGGAATCCTGACAATGTTGTAGGCCAGCGATGCTCCTTTTCCCATGCAGTTTCCAATGTTATACACTGTGCCATCTCTCTCGATATGAGGGTGAGCTGTCACTCCATTAATGTTGATGTAGTTGCACAAATCGACCTGGACAGAAGATAAAGACGGTGCTTTAATATGAAGACTGGTAAGATAAGTTATTAAACCTCAAATTCTCTGATGTATTTGTACTGATATACCTTCTTCAGTGTCTCCAAGGTGTCGGTGTTTACTTTAGTGATGTAGTTGGTTTCTGTTACAGCATAAAAATCCTCCCCAACAGGATAAACGTTCACCAGGCAGTTGTCTGTGATCTCCACACCCTTGAAGTAAGAGAAAAACCTGCAGACGAAAAAAAGATGAAGATGTTGTATAAAGTTAACACGCATTTACTCAAATACTGTACATAAAATTGAGGTATTTGTATTTTAGTTATTAGTTTAGTTAATTAACAATTGTAACAATTATATTTTCATGCAAACTCCTCACATGTCTCAAAAGTTTCATGGGTCCTGCTTCACAAATGTGAATCTTCCTTTTAATTATTTAAATAATTTGAATGTATGTTAATGATTTTAAGATTTGGACAAAAGTTTTACAAGCCAATCGTTTAATGAAGAAAATAATCCACATTAATCCACAATAAATATAATTAGTTGCAGTCTGACACAAAACTGGTAAAATTAGCTCCACCTCAATTAACTGCAACAGGACAATCATGTTTTTATATTAATGTATGAGAAACAATAATCTAATTCTGACATTTTTCTGAATTAAGTACCTTTACTTTAAGTACTTAAAGAAAACGTTCCTGATTATATTTATATACTTTTACTCTCAATGCATAACTTTTACTTGTTATTGGGTACTTTAAATGGTGGTATTAGTACTTTTTCTTAATCAAACAATCTAAATACTCCTTCAACCAGTGGCTATTAGTAATGTCATGAAGTGAAATGTAAACTAACAAGTAAAAGCCAAAAGATAAATACAATACATGTGTTTGCTGGATGAGTTTATCGGCTGGTGGAAATCCTGTGTGTTTACCAACCTGGAGAAAATATTCTTGCAGGGATCAGGGTATGCAAAAGTGCCGAACTCGGTGATCACCACGCGCTTCTCTGTGATGGCTCTCACATATGCATCTGTTCTGACAAACCTACATGGAGGAAAGAAAAACAAATTTATCCCAAGGCATTATACATTTATTTTGAAAAACAAAAAGTAAGTATGAGAAAGTAAACTTGCAGAGAGCTTGCATCAAGTTAGGTGTTATTTTTATAAATGTTCTTAGTTATGATATACTCTAATTTCACGCTGTTAATGTAGTTGTAGGAACAGTTTGATTTGAAAACTGAGACTTGATGCATGCTCATGTCTCTGCATGTTGATTATGTCAGCGATATAAATGAGGCAAACAGACTGAAATCCTTCAGCTCTTACTTTCGGTAGTAGGTGACCTGGCCATTCTTAAAGTCGAATTTGTGCATGAGGGCCTGGCCATCAAAGAGGTGATAGAAAGGTTCATCTCCAACCTCAAAAAGCCCAGGTCCCAAACGGAGAAGACTTCCCTTCAGAAATGAGGGAATACGACCTGTAACACACAAACATACATAAATCAGAGGTTGTTTTGAAATGTGTTGGTTGCATCCAGAGCCTGCTTTGGATGCTGGTCTGTGTTCTCTGTAATCAGTAATCAGCGTGTAAGAATTATTTGCCTGCAGTCTATTTCTGTCTGAAAATATGCAAACAAACCTGTGACTGTTGCTGGAAGAGGCTCGGCCAGCTCCTCACATGTCTCAAAAATCTTCTTGTAGGTACCAGCTGGGTGTTCAAATCTGTCATCAAAAAGTGAAGACATCAACCAACACTGCGGCCAAGTAAAACAAACTCAAGGCATTTTTCAGCAAGATAAATGTATGAGTCTGCTTGTTGGAGTTACTAAAAGCAGGTCATGCTGACGAGGTCTAAACATGAGCTTTAAATCCTTCTGCAGCTGCAGACTGACTACTTAAGTCAATGTGTAAAGGTCACAGGATCAAAGAAAATTCCTGTGCAAAATAACATTATAGAAATTTGCAATCAAATCTGCAAAAGTAAAACCCATCACTGACTAAACTACTTTTAAAACATGATGCCCCCACTTGTTTGCCTTTGTTAATCAATAGAAAATCAGAAACTCACCGGCTGACCATGTTTCCTTCTCGTTGCGGCACCTCACAAAGCAAAGTCTTATGAAAATGTCTGGTCACTTCTGAGCTGGAAGTCTCAGGTCTCCCAATGGATTTGGGGGGTATTTATTCGTCCAGTCCTCCTCACAGTCACTGCAATCTGCATGCGTAAACCTTTCTCCTGACCAATCATGCCACACCATGAACAAGAATCCCATTGTGCCAATATCCTTTGCTTGATGGCTCAGTGGCCACCGCTATGGAACCGGATTTATTGTAAAGAATATTTATCGCACAAGAAGTGTGTTGCAATAGTGCATGTGATTTTTTTTTTTTTTTCAGCGTTTAGATTTAGTGGTTTAAGATAACGTGTAGTCATGCTGAGAGTAGAGTTTCAGAGTATTGATGCAATGTGTATGGCTACATAACAGTATGAATATGCAGTTTATATTTATAGCCACTGATAGCCACTGACTGTTACTTTTGTATTTTTAGAGGTGTGTATTTATACTACTGGTCAAAAACCAAACCTCTTATCATTTCAGGACAATGAAAATGCCTTATTCTAGATTAAATAACACAGTAATAGAACAGATTCATTGTGAAACAACAATAACAGTGTACTTTCACTGCTATTATTAGGCGATCTTGCACAATATGATAAGTAAATAATTAAAATGGGGCCAGTGTTTCTTTGGTGTGAACACAAAATGTCTTAACTTGCTGGTCTCAGTGCAGCTATAATCCAGGTGTAACTAGGGATTATGTTGGACGTAGCCTGAGGACAAACGCTGCATTGTTTCTCCTGGGAAAAAACACCATTAGTAGAGAGAGTTTCACCAGAGGCTGTTTTGTCAGTGGAAGGATTGTCATGTGGCATGTGTAAATTTTTGTCAGTGCCGTATGGACTCACTTTAAAAAAACGAAATACAGTCTTATGATTATCTATTATTTATAAAATAAGACACGGTCAATGATTGAAGATTACCCAGAGAGAATATGCAGTGTTTCTATAGTGGAACAAACATGCTGCTGTGAAGTGAGCACATTCATGCACAACTGCAGAGCTCTTTCATTTAAACAACTATTGTACGAACCGTGTTTTTATTGTA
Source organism: Protonibea diacanthus (assembly GCA_028641955.1). NCBI lineage: Eukaryota > Metazoa > Chordata > Actinopteri > Sciaenidae > Protonibea > Protonibea diacanthus. The sequence continues at coordinate 15,085,754 of CM053988.1, read as the reverse complement.
TTTATATATATTTTTTTCCACATTTTATGTTTCTGATTTATATTTTTTGATGTCCAGTACTTTCCTTCATCTTTCTTTTCAACTTTACTTACAGGTTTACTCCATGTTCATTATAGTATGACCAAGTCAACAAAGCAAACAAATTGCTTGACAATAAACTGATGTTGATGTTAATAAACTCACAGACAGTTACTCAGGAAAAACAGTGCTTATATAGATTGACAAAACAATATCAACTCACAATCCACTTATAATCTTTTTGGGGCTTTCAAACATATCATATGATCCTGAGGTTGCTCAGTTGTGATGGAGCTTATGATGTCTTCATCATGATATCAAATCATCATCAACAGATGATCCATCACCAGGACAACTTAACAAACACCATCCACTGATGCAAACAGTGTGATGTGGTTGATGCTCCAGAAAGAGAATATTCTTAGCTGACAAGTTTGGGCACGTGATTTAAAATCCAAAGGCAGATTTCACTTTCCACTTTGTTTTTATTTTTATTTTCTGTGTGAAAAATGAGTTGAGATTGTCTGAGTTGTTGTTGCAAACTTTGATCAATGTTCATACTTAAAGCTGAGAAGGACAAACATTTCCTTGATTTTCCAATTCAAACTCAATCTGTGGTGGTAGAAGAGCATCATATCAAGTTATCGTGATGTTATATGCATGGCAAAGATGCACGGTGGATGCTTTCCTTCCTCATTATCCTTGTTTACATCATGTATAAAAGCTGATGGGGACCTCTGTTGGTTATTGATTGCAGTTAAAAACCTGACCTACATATTATCAGCGTCACCGGTGCGTGTACGAAATACTAACATCGCACCGATGCATTAGTTTATTAATGAATGAATGCACCTGATAACGTGAGTTTGTCATGTTTTCATCAATCTGTTAGTTATAGTTTAACTGCACGCATGCGCACTTCGTTCGGGAATTACAATATGGCGGCGAGATGCAACAGTCTGTTGATGTAGTCGCCAGCTAACACCTAGCTTGCTAATTACCCACAAACAAACGGATTCATCAGCCAGCGTTTAACTTTTACTTAAATTTGAAAGTCCAGCGGTTAACGGTTAGTTGTCGTTGTTGTGTAACAGCTTCAGTCGGTAAAATGAATTACACCACGAAGGTGGTCCAGGTGACCAACGTGTCACCGAGCACAACATCGGAGCAGATGAGGACACTGTTCGGGTTTTTGGGCACCATCGAAGAGCTCAAGTTATTTCCACCAGAGTGAGTTTGACTCGTTTGTGGTTTTCCGAGTTAACTTGAATAACGCCAGTCACAAGTTATCTGTATGTTTGTTTGTTTATGTTTGTTGCAAACGGGTTATATTTGTAGAAAAAGAAACGTAGGCCTAACATGCTAACTAGTACTGTAGCTAACAGTAACTTAATACACAAACTGATGTAACGTTCATGGTGTCTTTGAACTGTTGTGAATAGTGAAGGTTCAGTCATGATATTAGAGACTTAAATAAATATATCCTAATGTACAAGCTACTTTACTCTTATTGTTAATATTTCAAATACTGTAGTATATCCTATTTAAATTGTGTGTTATACAGTGATACTTGACACAGCCTTGTCACACTTGCACAGTGTATTGAACACTTACGTTTGTTTCATATTATATTTGATTATATTTTATATTACTTTAGCTTATATCCTTGTTTTGTAGTGCTGTTACAGTTACAGTTAGTGCTCTTAAAGGGCCAGTGTGCAATCAGCTGAATACCCCTCGCCTCACCCTCGCCTTCCAAACATGTAGGAGAAACTGAGATGGCTGTGAAAATGACCCAAAAATGTGAAAGGCCCTCTCTGTAGAGCCAATGTTTGGTTCATCCGTTCTGGGCTAGAAACATGCAACATGACAGACTCCATGAAGAGGACACGCTTTCTCTGTACATGTAAAAGATTCATTACATCTAATTCTACACTATACACTGATGGAAATGTACATCATTATAATATCCCAGTCCTGCCAATAGATCCCTCTAAATCATACACACTGGACCTTTAATACAATGTGCACATTGTTGTTGTTTGCAGTTATATTAACAGTTCAAATGATATTTTTAATTTAATTTTAACCTTAGTTTATTTGACTTAGTAGCTAAGTAAAAGATTTGATGTGTGTTTACTCACCAACAGAGCAGCAAAGTTGTTGTGATGAGAGTCAAACTCTGCGTAATGTTTGTAGTGCACTATTGTTTTTACTGCAGTATTGTATGTGGATGTTCTGATCTGTGATTTTCACATTAAATCTACAACCTGGTGAATAACAAAGCATGTGGGCATGGTTGGACCACATTATGTTGCTGTGAAGAAAAAGACTGGACGAAAATTTGATTTCAAGATTGAAATTTTTGTGGTGTGTAATGTACTGTTTTCCCGCTTCCTCGATAGTGATTCTCCGATGCCGGTGACATCGCGGGTGTGCTTTGTGAAGTTCCAGGAGCCAGAGTCTGTCGGAGTGTCTCAACATCTGACTAACACCGTCTTCGTGGACCGAGCGTTGATTGTGGTACCGTTTGCTGAAGGTTTGTCTCTCCGTTATTCCCTTTGTGTGAGTGGTCCGTGTTGATTGAATGGCATGACTCTTGAAAATGTAAAAGAATAAAAAGAATTTCATTTATCCCTTTTTGAGAAGTCGGCTCACCTCGGCCTGTTTTACATGAGATTTGAGGTAATTAGAGTGATACTGGCAATGCCGTTCCCTCCCCTATATGAAGTGTTTAAGGCAGACCTGTCAGATTTTTGGTATTCTGTGGTAGCACATTCCATATCTGCTTTACCACCACAATAAAATACACATCAAGCTGTATGTCTCTGCCTAAAACAATAACACATTCCAGAATACCAGAATCTGCTTTACAGACTACTACAGCTGCAGGCGCTGCAGACACCTCAAAATACAGAAGTGAAGTTGTTTAAACTCTTAACCATGTGCATTTTATTTTCTCCCCCATATTGGACTATCCTCTGTTAAACTTCTCTCTGTTATTTGTGTGTGTGTGTATGTGTGTGTGTATGTGTGTGTGTGTGTGTGCGCGTGTGTGTGATTTTTGTAGTGAAGAAGGCAAAAGCAGCCCCCTCGTTGATGGCTGAAAGTGGTCCTCTGCCTGCCAACAGGGGATTATAGACATTTGCAAAGGCCAGCAAGCATTCAAGTCCCATCCCACTCTTTTTGTGTCCTCTATTCTTTCTCTGCCTTCTCTTTCCTTCTGTCTAATTTATCTTTTCTAGGTTTAGTATAAAGGTCAGATATCAGGGACATACCCTGAAACAATGCTCACTTTGCATTGTTTTTGCAACACTTGAACGTGAACGCTGCTTAGCCATTCACTCATGGCCTTAAAGGCAACATTCTTCATTTTTGGGTGTCAACAAATCCCATGAAAAGACCATTGTTATCCAAAAAAACTATTATAAGCATATCAGTGAGCCACACCGTTGCACTGGGTGACATGTTTGTTCATTGTGATGAATGCAGGCATCATCCTGCAGCCGCTAACGCTCGCAAGCACGCCAAACGTATATTAATCCGCCACTGAAAGTCCTCCAAAAATGCACAGTTTAGTCCTGTTTGAGCAAGTTTAGCTGAACACTAGAGTTCCCAGATGTTTGAGGAAACCACTAAGCCTTTTATAGAAATTAAACGACACACCGGTGAGCTGTTTTTTGAAGATTTCAGTGGCTTTTTGTGTCTTTTCAAAGGATTTGTTGAGAGTAACCAAACATTGAATATTGACAGCCTTATCCTTTTAAAATTTTTAAATTAACTCCTGAGAGGAAACGAAAGAAGAATGGCAGTTATTTGTGACTGGTGGCAAAAGGGTGTGAGTAATCAGCTGTGCACTGCACACACATATTTACTTAACCATATGCGAGCAAGTAATTTTGGGACTTAGCAACAGTGGTCAGTGATTGGTTATCTTTATATCGTACAAATCTCATCATAAGATGTCGTAAGATGCCCATGGGACATGACACAATGTTGGTAAAATATACTCTCTTTAACAGTGGTCTTCTTTTGTTGTTGTGTTTTACAGTTCTTTTTCCTGGCTCAGCCAGTCCTGTATACCAGGCCCTGCTGAAAATACCATCCAACAGTTTTGTCTCCTGCAGCAATTTCTCTCTTCAGTGTGCTTTTTCTTTTTTTTTTAATTAATTTATTTTTTTATTTTTTATTTTTTATTTACATGTTGTCATTGTTGTGTGTCCGTATTAAGGTCATGTGTTTCTGTGAAAGAGTTGTTTTGTGGGTGGATTCACTGTGAGATGACTATGAGGTGTCAATTTACTAATGTGGGTTATTAAAGAAAGAAAAAAAATCAGTGACATATTGCAAATATAAATCTGATTTAAAAATTACTGGACTGTGGTAGCACAGATTAATCAAACCAGTTATCCTCTGCCTAGGTTTGGTTAATTGGTGCAGTGGCAGGTAAGGATACTAGAATAATGATGTACAGCAGACACGTTACCCACCCTGAATTCTGCTATTGTCATTTAGTGTATCTGACATTTGTGTTTTTGGTAAGTAGACACTGATAGCTTGTAAAGTGTTCTTGCCAAATCCCTAAAATTCTCTCTGTTGTGTGTATCTCGATTTTTCTCTGTGTGCTTTTAGTAGCGAAGCCGCCAACGTGAGTCGCTTGTTTCAGTAAACGTCTAAATGAAAATTGAGGGCACACCCAACTGGAGAAGCAGCTGTGCTTGCTAACGTTTGGTTCATGACTTAAAAAACACGTTCAGGTGATATATTCTTGGCAGTGTTCATTGGAGTAGTGTGATTATATTCCAGCAATAGTTATGTCACTGCAATGATTATGTTGAATTCAGGGAACTCTTCTCTGATCTGTAAGGTAACCATTTTGAATCTAATTTGGAGAAATGCAGTGTGAAGACTTTTTTTTTTTCTTTTCTTTGTCTTTTCCAACATGTCTTCTCTGTAGTTCTGTCCTAATGCCTGTTTTTATTTTTCTGTAGGATCTATTCCGGATGAGGCTAAAGCTTTGTCGCTGTTGGCGCCGGCAAATGCTGTTGCAGGAATTCTGCCGGGAGGAGGACTTCTTCCAACGCCCAATCCCATCCCCAGTCCACATGTAAGACTTCACTGCTTGGTACAAATTTTCTGACTATGGGGAAATATTTACAATATGACCTAATGTTTGACATGTATTTTAACAAAGACTCATGCTCCAGATGCTGTTGTCATGCAGAATTAGTACTATTTTTGCTCCGTAGTCCAAATAAACTCATCTCATTTGGTGGTAAGAGTTCTGGCGCTTTCGATCATATCACATGATCTTGATAAGCAGATAGAGTTTGCTCAGTTGTCATGAAATGTGTTATTTGTGGGGGATGGTGATTCAGCACTTAAGCAGTGATACGTGGCCTCACCCGTCAGAATGTGGAAGCGATGACATTAACACCAGTACGAGCACATACAAACATTGTAAGATGTCAAGATCTCAGCAGGAGGCGAGCATAACAAAATGCTTGTGTGCGTTTGTTTTTGCTCCAGATGGGAGGGAACCTGTTCTGTCCTCCAAACATGGATGCGATGGCTGCGTTTGGATTCCCAGGACCCAACATGAACCCCCAGGTGAGAGGTGTTCTTGAATGACACCGACAAGCAAGTCTTTGCCAAAAGCTTATGAAGTTAGATATGCAGTATTTTTAATCTTTCTGTTTTTACAGGCTGCAGATCAGCTGTTGAAGTTCATGACAGATCCAAAGTGAGTCAGTATAAAGGAGCTCCTATGTAAATTGTGAAGTGAAGCAACATTGTGTTTGTATGTTTGTAATCATAATGAGTTGACTAATTAATGCTCCTTTGTTTAGGCTGAATCCTTTGGCTGCAGGCTTAAACCTGAATGCAAGCCTGAAGGCTGACGCATCAAATAAAGAAATCGAAGAGGCCATGAAGAGAGTCAGAGAGGCCCAGTCGCTCATTTCTGCTGCTATTGAACCTGGAAGTGAGTGCACAAAAGCTGCATTGCAGTGTTCAGCAGTCATAATTCTTACTTTACTGCTTTTTGCCTTTTTCAGAAGGTCCTTCGTACATTGTGCCTCGACATCGCTAAGCAGCTTTATTTTTTTCTATCCTGCAGATAAGGACAGCAAAAAGAAGCGCCCCCAGTCTCGGACTAGATCCAGGTCTAGAAGGAGGAGGTCCAGATCACGTTCAAGACACAGGTGATTACTAATGTTAGAGATATATAAGAGTTTATATGAAAAAGCTTTTTGTACATTGAGATTAAAGTGAAATGGTCTAAATGTTTGCAGGAGAAGCAGGAGCAAATCACGGCGACGGTCAAACTCCAGAAACAGGAGGCGCTCCAGAAGCCCGCGCAGGAAACGCACCCACTCCAGAGACCGAAGCAGACGATCTCGAAGCAGATCCAGGTTGGTTAAATTTTAAGTCTGCTTTATGTCATAGTTAAAGATGTAAGTGAGCCTGAGTCTGAGATCTCCAGTCGATGTATCTACAGAGACAGAAAGAAAGATGATTCAGGGAGAAGAAAATCCAAAACGCCTCCGAAAAGCTACAGCACGGCCAGGAGGTCACGAAGCACAAGCCGGTCAGTACAGCAACAGTGTTCATGTGCTCAGGCTAATGTAACACAAGCACTAAGAGTGCGACATTTAAAGTATGAAGTTCTCAGCTTTTTGTCCTTTTATGCTACACAGGAGACGTAGGAGAAGTCGAAGCGCCAGCCGATCCCCTAAAAGGTCTCCTAAGAGGAGAAACTCCAGATCTCCATCTCCTCGAAGGTTGGTGTATTGATGTGAAATATTTGCACTAATACTGCACGCCTATTTTAAGTATAATATTTAAAGCAATGGTTAAGGGTGCTTAATGCTGTCATTTGAAGCAGTTAGTAGCAGTTTAGTTGGTCCATACAGCTTCAGCCTCACAGTTTCATTTGTTTTTCCATCTCGTTGGTACATCCTGGGCATTTTATGACACACCTGACTTTTGCTCTCCTCCTTCTACAGACACAAGAAGGAAAAGAAGAAGGATAAGGAAAGGGACAGGGACCACAGGGCTGATAAAGAGCGCGGCCGTGAGGAACGTGAACTCTCCAGCAGCAAGAAAAAGAAAAGCAAGGACAAAGAGCGAGAGAGAAGATCAGACGGAGAGAAAGGAGATGTCAAGGTTGGTAAAGTATGTTTGACACTCAAGTTTTTTTTTTTTTTCTCAGCTTTGCTGCTCTGATGTAAACCAGACTTTGAGGTGGGAAAGGAGGCGAGGGGGGTGTTTATGCTTTAAAATGTCACATCCGTTGGTTTTCTTTCAGGTCACCAGAGATTATGATGAAGAAGAACAAGGCTACGACAGCGGGAAGGAGCAGGACAGGAAGTATTCTGACGACTCTGCTTTGTCTCCTCAGTCTGTAGAAGGTAACGGCACAGTGCAGCCCGTGAAGGCCAAAATTAACGGAGCTGACGATCACCATGAAGAAGACATGGACGTCAGTGATTAAGTGATCCATCCGGGCTTTGTCCCTCATTAAACATTTGACTCTTTTTACTTTTTTTTTCTCCCCTCACTGGGGTAAATCTAAAAAATGTGAAGTGAGTGTGAAATGTGTTGTCATGTTTGCCCAAAGACGTCGTCACATTGCTTTAAGCTTTTTTGCCTTGACAAACTTGTTTGGTTTCAAGCTGGAAGGAGGCTTTGCTTTGCTTTTCTTGAGCGTATGTTGTCTGGTTTTGTCACTTCTTCATTTACTGAATCTTTCTATTTTTGTTCAGTGTTGTGCTGTGTTGCTCAGGCCTCTTCCTCACATTCTCAAAATGTGTTTGCTTCTTGTTTTTTGGAAGAGTTTTAATGAGAATGTCTTTTATAATAAAGCCAATTTGGAGAAGCAAGACTTTGCATTTGTAGTTCTGTATGGGTGGATGTCTTTATGGACATTTGTCCTCTCGTGACAAATTTTGTATTTCAAATTTTATTTTTTCTAATAGATCAATAGAACACTGAAAAAAAGAAAGTACTACCCTCTTAAGTCATTAAAGACAAAAATGTCCACTTCCAAAAAAACTGCTATGAAAACTGACATCAAGTAATCAAACTAGAAATGTATCAAATTTTTAGGAAGTGGACTTAATGACTTAAAAGTCAGTAAATTAAACTGACACATGATGTTTAAGTAGAGGCGGGTAACATGGATAAAATCCTCCGCAGTAAATGTAATTTTATTCGATATTGTTTCTGAATAAACTTTTAAACAGAAACTTATAATGGACCAATAACCAGACACAGATATCTGCTTTTGGCTAAACTAACAAATATACCTGACAGCACAAGTGCCTCATCACTTATAGTGCCATAAATCAGTCCTGCTTATTGCCCACAAAAGTTAATATAGCTAAATATGTGATGGTTGACATATGAATATTACTCATCTTTACTTGGAAGCCTCATATACAATATTTCCTTTTTATTAGACTTGCACAAAGTCAGTTGAAACATGATGCTGGTGCTTTATTTAAAGGGATGTGAAGTAGGTATGGTTGCAGTACATATTAGCTGAAGCCAGAGACAATTCATCAGATTATTTCCCATCCGGATATTCTTTGAGATATCCAGCAATATCGACTTCACAGCTTAGTTTACTCTCCTTGGTTTGAAAACAAAAACAAAACAACAAAAAAAAGGAAAAAAATAAATATGCGCAGACGATCATCAAGGAGAGATTTTATAAGCACTAAAAGGTGTTTTCAAAGTGTTAGTGTTACAATTTTCAGTTCTTCCCTTAATCTAAATATCAAGAAGTCTGCAGGTAATGTAACAAACGTTCAGAGAATATATCTTAAAGATGCATGTGATCCAGTAGGCCAACACAGCCATAGCATGCCTTAAATATACTTAATATCAGTGCAGTATTAAACTAAGAATAGTTTACCTGATATCCCATCTGGGTTCTCCCACACACAGACGTACATACGACAACCCTCGATACAGTACGATTATTCACTCACACGGAGCACAGAGTCCATACTATCACGACAAACATGGAGACGGCCGAGAGGTAACATGAGCGAACCTGAAAACACAGGAGACTGCGTCCTGCACAGGGGAAAAGGCTTGAATATCGAGCTGTTAAGAATGTGTTTTTATGCTAAACCTTCTCCCAGCTGGTTAAAAACATTCTTAAGTACTGGAAATGTATTGCTACACAGTGTTACTCATTTGAGTATATATATATTTATATATAGTACATCATTTATAAATGAATATTAAGCTCAGTTTAAGGATACAGCTATTATTTGTGATTTTTCTTTTCTTTTTTTGTTGTTGTTGCTATGAATTACAGATGAGACGTGAAGTATTTACAGATGACGGTGTCAGTGCAGTTTCAAGAATGATAATTCAATTATCAGTCCTTGGGGGAGGAGGAGGAGGTGGAGATATTAAAATAGTGATGATGAAGAGTCCAGACTGCGTCTTCTGACAGCTTTCACAGGAGGGAGCAGCAGCACAGAGCAGCGGATTTAGCTGCTCAGGTGGTGAACAGCGAGTACGATGAAAGCTAGCACTCATTTCACAAAAAAAAAACAAAAACAAAATAAATGACTTCCAACATATATCTATAAGTAAGATGTAACATCTGTTTGCATTGATTTACTTTGGATCCATCAGCAAAATGATCAATAACTGATCAATTAGATGATTTCCCTTTTTTTTTTTTTGTTTTTTTAAATGGACATGAGAATAAAACAATAACAGGATTTTTCTTTCCCACCGCCCGAACACGACATAAGCCCGCTGGTCATTTCCTGTTTGCATCAGACGAGGTTACAGGTCAGAGGTCGGGGAAGCGACTGGGATCTTCTTTGTATTCGTTGGGGATGAAGAAAATCGACTCATCAAATTCGTCGTAGCGGAATTCCTGAAACGTGACGGTTGCTGTGATCGTGGGGAAGACGGGGATGTCTGCAAGAAGAAGAGAACATTATTTTTTGGGATGATTCCCCTCGAGCTCAGCCCATCACAGGAACACACAGCGGTAGGTTGGCACACACATACCGAGCTTGACTGGAAACCCGGGCGGAAGTTTCATCTGAACAAACTCCCGCAGTTTGTTGAAGTGCTTGAACGGAGCTATGACCTCCAACACGTTTAGTAACCTGCAGGCAGAGGAAAATTACTCAGCGGTTTTCTTTCACAGTGTTTTCTTTGCCAGCACTCCCTGTTAGGTGCAGATGAGCTCCCGAAAAACAGAACAGAAACAGACAGAACCAGTCAAAAACTGTAATTTGAGACCTTGAGGTCGTTTAACCTCTTGAACAAGACTGTAAACATGAAATGTTTGAAAAAGGCAAGTCAACTTTTACTTCACAGGTTGCCTAACCGTTCAAACAAATAGTTCAACCAACACTTATGTCAACCTCTTGAATAGCTTTTTTTTTTTTTCTTAAAAAAAGGAGTGACTAGAGAGAAAGTCAGCAAAGCAAAATAAAACCAAAGTATTACACAAGTTAACTTTGGCCTCCAAAGTCATTAGGATTAATCCTCTGGGGAACACGATTGACAGTACATCATTTCACGTAAAAGTTCTGGAGAATTTCAGTCTGGACCAAAGTATTGGACCAACACTGCAATGGCTAAAAGCTTGTGCAGCAGAAATGTGATTAATCTTTCCACGTCTCAGATTTATCTTGCGACCTCTCTGCAGATCCGCACCCCCAGGTTGAAAACCACAGGAATAAATGAATCATTTGTATCCTGATTTATCAGCTTTGACAGGTTTTCCTCAGGGTCCAGACAAACACTGGTTTTCTATCACACTAAGACATAAATTACACTCCCTTGACGTCCAGGAGACTTCTGAGACTTAAAACCACCAGTGCAGTGAAATTTATACTTTCAGTACAGGACCTCGACATTTTCAAGCCAAGATAATGCGATCCTGCAAAACAAAATAATTTCTCTCTAAAATAATCATTGCTCTTAAATTGAACAATTTTAGGAGTAGTAAGTACAACATATTTTAACATTACAAAGCAGAATGCAAAGGTAAAATCAAAAATCTAATTGAAAAACCATTAGCTATTATAAAGGCTGGAGTTTTATTGCTGGCTCCATTAAGGTACCTTCAGTAGAGGAGATAAAGCAATTTACTACATCAAGTCCCAGTAATATTTTAGAGCACTCCCTGTAAACCATCACAGGCCTGTTTGAATCCAACCTCCTCATCGTGCCTCTCTCTCACATGATCGCAGAAAACCTAGAAATTAAATAGAAACTAAAACAGACTAAAAAAATTTTTTTAAAAAAATCATAAAATCATACGCTTCATTTTCAAGACAATCAACAATCATTAAAACTTTTAGTGTCTATCGCGAGATAAAAAGGAAGCTTGCATAAAAAGGTAACCAGCAAAGATAGAAGTTTATCTTCTACAGCTGATCGGGCAGATATATTGGTGAGTATTAGTTTACTGTAGAATATCAGTATTGAAAAACTGCAGTAAAATATGTTGCTAATGTCATTTAGAGAGAGTATTGCGATGACATAGTTTGTCCACCAGAGAGCACAAGTTCATTTTTCATCTGTAAAATGTCCTGTGCGGTACATATCTGAGTTATTTAAAGGCATTCTTATTCAAAATGTGTATTTACATACAATTTATGTAATACTTATGTTTTGTACTATTACATACTACTTCTAAATGCATGTAAATGTTGGGCAATATATAGTTTTTTTTTCTAAACTGGATTTGATATATTTCTTAACTTCCTTAAGAAGCCTGTATAAGTCAGATATCTTTATTATTATAAATGTAACCACACCAGCATGCAGGTGAATGAATGTGTGCAGAGGAAGTAAGTCGTTTTTTTCCTTCAAAACAGCCGGAGTATTGCCAACAACACCACCAACAACAACAACAAGGTGGCCTAGCTGAGACAGAAAACACTGTAATCTTGTTGTCACATGGCAGAGCAGTTGATTTGCAATCATCTCATCAGTGGCTTCCCCCGCACAATCGCAGAAACCCTCGTATCTACCTGGCCCAATTATCTGATGCAAATTATTTCATCTCAACACTACCCCCCCCCACACACACACACACTTTTCTTCTAAAGTCCCAAGTGTATCCGTGTGTATTCACACAGGATCAATCTGTGCAGAAAGCTTTGTAAATAGATCTAAGGAGGAAGGGATGTACTTACGATTCGATGCCTAGAGGGAAATCCTGGCTCATGGCTACGGTAGCTTTGAAGTTCTTCTTGCTCTCCTTGCACACAAGCTCCCTTCCAAGATGAGGTGGCCTGATGGTGGGAAGAGAGAGAGAGAGACACACAGACAAACATAAAGGTGGTACCCTGATAACATTTCTAATAAGGACAAATACTGATAAAAAAGTGTAGAAAATACGTACTTTCCCTGCTCTGCAGTGATATACTCTTCCCAAGAAATTGTGTTAGGAGCTGGAGCTGTGAGGGACTGTCTTCTCGCAGGCTGGGCATAAAAGATGATCAGTCAGTGGCATGCTCACAGTCCTCAGGGTACCATTACAAGAAAAGAAGCAAGAACACTCGAATTATTCCTCGCTCACCTCGAAGTTTTGTTCACTGATGCTGCCTCCTTTACTCAAGCTCTCCATGATGGCTTTGTTCCTCAAGATGTCCTCCTCGCTTAGGTGCTCTCGCCGTTTCCGTGACTCTAGCACCAAACCGTTCACCGAATAGAAGTCAGCCAGGAAGTTTCCAACCCTCTCCTGTACAGAAAACAAGCAGACGGCGGTTCAGCGTGAGTACTCCAGTGATTTCCAAAACAACTGCTGATTTCTTTACAAAGTGCCAAGCCTGACAGTAGGACTGTGTTAACTTTTAAACACATTTTAAATCCCCTGTTGTCCCTCTCTCATTCCCATAGCAACACAACTCTGTTAAAACAGAACACTTAGGTACACACAGGCCGCTTACATTCATAGTGCAATAACACATCGGCCATATGGAGAAATATGATATGATGAAATATTTTATTGGCATTAGGGAACTCTTAACCGGTGGTTCCCATCCAGCGGTCGTGATGTGATTTACAGGACAGGAAAGAAGGAAAACATTCACAGAATTACAGTTTTTCTCTCCTTTCTCTCAAACCTGGATACTTTTCCTTCATCGGGACTAAAAATGATTAAAATCAAACGATATGAGAAGGGAAACTCACTCTGGCACTACTTATTCTACTCACAGGCATATGCAACATGTGACGAGGGTTTGTAAGCAGACAATGATCCATTTCGAGGAGTCATAGGGCTAAAGCCTGTGCTCTAAACAAACCAGGCCTCAGAGGTTAACGTGCTGTCAGTGTGGCTGTATTAAAAGTCCAGTGTGTAAGATTTAGGAGGATCTATTGGCAGGAATTGAATATAATACCCATTAGCATGTTTTAGTAGTGTAAAATCACCTGAAAATAAGAATCGTTGTGTTTTTGTTGTCTTCAAATGAGCACTGGCTCTAGATATGACATAGATATTTGTTTCTTTATGTGAATTTCGCAGCCACAGTTTTCCCTTCAAGCTTGGAAGGAGAGGGTGAGACGTAGGAGAGTGTTCATTCGGTTGCAATCTGCAACCTTGTTGTTAGGTGCCACTAAATCCTACACACTGGACCTTTAACTTTAAGTGGATTATGACTGAAGAACAATCTGGAATAAATAATTAAATACTTTAAAACATTTAAACTTTGTACTATACTAAAAACACACCTTTATGATAAGCTGACGAAGCCTGTAAATCACTTTGTAAAAGAAGAGCTGATGTAAAATTTTTATTCAGTAGTTTGAGTCATGGTTTGTCCCATCAAGCTTACTGTTTTATCCTCTCTGAACAGCCAGCCAATCTGACTGCGAGAAAAAGTGATGGACTTGGTGGACAGGGTTGCAGAGTAGACGTCACTGCTCATGAGAATATCCACTTCTTCTTCGGTCTCCATCTCTGACTCCTTGAAGGAGAGACAGCGATAAGTTGTTTGATCGCAGACTCGTATCAAACAGCTGATGACACCATGTGAAACTGGTCGTAGCACTCCTCACTCACCTCGTGGTGTATTCTTTGATACACTTTTGCTTCATTGTCCAGAACCACAAAGGACTGGGAGGGTGTAGCGTCGCCGTTGAAAATGAAGCTAAGATCTCCGCGCTGACATTTCATATCAGTGAAGTCGATGAGTGTGGTGTCAAGTCTAAATCAAGAGAGAGGAGAGGGAGTGTGTGAAGACTGTTACGTCCTACTTTTTAGATCTAAAAGAAGTCCTCGACCTGGATATCAACCGTTTGCTGCTTTAAACACTCAGTGACTTCTCTCACAGGTAGAGCAACAGCCTTAATCTACTATACTTATTAAGAGTATTTGATGTTTTACCTGATGTTAATTCCCTGCTTGTAGATTTTACAAGCATCCGATGGAAGCATCCGGGACAACAAAGGCACTAAAATACATAAGAGAATGGGAATAAACTCCACCGCAAACAAGTAGTTCATACTCTAGTTCAGCACTGACAGAGAAAAGGGCGTATAAACAACATTATTCTCGTGTGAAATGTGCAAACTCACCCCAGCTCTGAAAGTCCCAATGCAGCTCCAGATAAAAGTCTCCAAGCTACAGAGAGGATACAAACATGTCAGATGTAAGAATGTGACAAATACTAATACAAGTTCTAACTTTATGGGTCAGAAGAAAAACACAGTACAGTGAAGATTTTCCCATTATGCATTTCAGCAATTAATATGCATCTTCAAGGGCAGGCAAGAGTCATTTATGCAAATCAGAGCCTGCAGAGATTTTTGACAGCACAGTCAAGTGAAGCTCGGTTGACGCAGGATGACAGCAGTTGCAAACTTGAGTTTGGTGTGGCGGCGACTGCGTGAGCCTCACCTCCCTGAGAGCTTTCAGTAACTTTGGCCTCTTGTCCTCCACACTCTCCCTGGATTGCTGCTTTAACTTCCGCAGTATTGCTGTGACTGAGGGAAGAAGGATGAGACAGGAAACAAGTTACTAGTGACACAGATGTACAGCTGGACGATGACTTATTCATCCAAAGTCCAAACTTATTCATTCAAGTCTAAATCTTAATTTATGGGGTTTGATTTCTTACATCAGCTTTGAATAACTCTGAAAACATTTTATGTGTCGCTCAAATCGTGATCACAAAGAATCTAAAACACCAAAAAGGCTGTCAGGCTCTATTCCCAGCATGTCACTGGTGGAGAGAGGAGTCTTAGTCATACATCTCTCGACCAGGTTTTTTTTTTTCCTGCCAGTGCACTGCAGTGAACAGACACCTTCCAGCCACCCGTCTAACCTGTTTGTCCACTGCTGCACCGGTGTTTGTACCAATAAATGCAGGGCTATCAATTACGTCAATTGATTGAATTGATTCACATCCACTAAATTTCCTTGGTGACATCAAACATCTTGTTTTGTCCAACCAACAGTCCAAAATACTAACTGTAAGATGAATATTTTGTGATATTAAACAAAAAAAAAAGCAGGAAGTCCTCACTTTGGAGAAGCTGGAACTAGATAATGTTTAAAAAATGACTTACATGATTAATTAGTAATCAAAATAGCTGCCGATTGGCTGAACATCAGTCAGATTTTAGTACTACTGCTACACTTTGACACGTGTGAATGCATCACTTCTCTGCTACAACTAATCGCTGTATAGGAGTCTCATTTATCATATCGCATATATTTCCATATGGATCGGGTGAACTCACAGACTCGTAAAGTGCAGCTCTCTCTCTCACACACACTCACACACACCGACCAGCAAGCACTTAATAACACCGGATGGACCACGACAAATCAACGTATCTCAGATGTATCTTGGTTATCTTGACTGGGCTGGTGTGGGGGTGGGGGAGTGTTAGACTGAGAATGGTCGTGATTGCGGAGAGAAACGCTGATGAGGCACTTGCTACACTCGGGCAGCTCATCATTGCACAGGCAGACAACCGGCGAGCGAGCTGCTGACGCAATGTGCACATGTGTTAGAAGTGAAAGGTGATGACTGATGACAACACTGCAGTGTGTCCCTCTCACTAAGTGACAGCCAGCTGCTCACTGTATGTTGTTTAACTCTAAATAAAGCTGTGTCTTTCTCTGCATGCCCTTGTTCATAGAGTGACTGTAGCCCCCTCCCTCTCTCTCTGTCTGTCTCCCTCTCTCTCTGTCTGTCTCCCTCTCTCTCTGCCTCCCCTTCACCCTTAAGAATGATGTGACCTTCTCAAAGCGAAACTCCTGGTCCCGGTCCCAAGCCAGCCTGCCACAGCAGGCAGAGAGTCGGGGCGCATACTAACAAGGTTGAGGGTCATTTCTCAAACTAATGTGCCTCACAGCCTCCATCAGAGGCTGCATGAGAAGAGGATGCCGATGATTCATGGTTAGGTTATCTATACAGCGGTGACAGGAATTAGTCAGCTCGAGATAAATGATTTTCTATTCGGCCTCTTTAGCAGACTCTCAGTCTGGCTTGTGTCTTTTATCCTCAGGTAAGTGTACAAAATTAACACCACTCACACAAAAGAAGGACAGAGCAGTGAATTCATCCCAGAGGCATTAGCTGGTGCCTTTCACATGTCATTCGACTCTCATTCACTGGATGGCAGATCTAAAAGCAGTAGCATCATTAAGCAGGGGAGTGACCAGGCTGTAAGCTCAGGGCTTCTGAACGCTAAGCCATCGCTCAGGCTGCGTTCCCAACCCATCTGGACGAAGAGCGCTCAAGAGAAAATCCCCAACTTTGGCTTTTTATCTGGACTGACCTGATAGCAGTTAATGACTCATCAAAAAGTCATACAGACACTCACACATACCCTGTGAAATCCAACAGCATTCAGCCCCCTTTTGTCTTTTTCCACGACTTTGAAAAAACAAAGACGATGAAATTAGAATTTGTCATTGACAAACACATTATTAACCTCAATACTGAAGTAGCACTGTTCTGGCTTTATCTGTCAAAAATGAAAAACTAAAATGTTCTTCTTTCTTCTGCCATTGCCACTTGTTCTCTGCATCGTGACTGGACTTCAGCTGTGCGCATGACAGCAGAAACTCAGGGAACAAAGTGAAGAATTCTGCCCCAAACTCAGGGATGACAAGAGGTATCTGAGACGACTTTAAGCTGTACACACTACCAGGAATTATTTCTGCAAAGTACGGACTCTAGATATATTTTAATAACTATGAAATTTCCTTTTAATTAGGAAAATACTATACATTTTATTCATTTAGTTGGCAGTAAAAAAGCAGCGCGATTCACCCAAATATGATACTTGAGGAACACACACAACCACCAGGCTGACATTTACCAATTCTCCCACAATATTAGCATTCATGCAGAAAATCGCCCCAGATGTCAGACACACTTACCGACAAACATAGTGACTAAAGCTGACATCATCACGAGGCCATTATAAATTTATAAACCGCAAACACTCAACGTAATGTTAGAACGGTAAGTGTACGATTGCAGGTAGGCTGAGAACTGAGATCATAAACACATCATCCGAATATGAGAGCTCCGTGAGAGCAGACAGCTGTTCGGGGTAGTGTCGACACAGAAACTTACTCATCTGCCTGTCACCATAGCTGATGGCTTCTGCTAGAGGGCTCCATCCCTGTGCGTTCTTTATCTTTACGGGAGCGTTATGGGCCAGCAGCAGGAGAGCACATTCTGGAAGAAAAAGGCAGAAAAATGTGATTGTAGCTACACTGTCGTCAAGTCTGGGCAGCAAAGCCAAATCTAAAAGTTTAATGTTAAGATTTTAATTTGAACTTTGAAAAAAAGATGTCGCCTTCTGACAAAACTAAGACAATTCATTAAGGTCAGCATCAACAATCATACCAACAGCTTCTACTTCTGTACTGGACGAGCCAGTACAGCCTACCTATACTCTGTTATCCCAGCACCGCAGAGGTCAGAAAAGACATGCTGAGTGCAGCAGGAGTGTGGAGGCTACTCCAAAAATGGAAGGAGGAACTGAAGTGCTTTTTTTTTTTAAAAAGGGGAGGGGGGCTTTAATGAGGATGCCAAATACTCTTTAATAAAGTCACATAATAACAGGAGCAAAGCCATGGAGCACGGCAGATTTAGTATAATTTTCTGGGCTCAAACTGAGGCTGGTAGATTACCCTCTGGATAATCCTGTGTATGACAACAGGCTCAATACATGTTATTACCTTTGTGGCCCAGCATCACGGCCAGGTGGAGAGGCGTGTTTCCTGAAAGAGAGCACAGATCAGTACTCCTAAACATCAGATATATGTGGTGCATTTGATCAGGTAGCAGCAGAAAGCTCACCGTGTACATCTTTCTGAGAGATGCTGTGGGTCCTGATGAGAGAAGAGAGCCGGCGCACATCTCCTTTGAACACACACTCATGAACAGGAAACTCCAAGTCCTCACTTGTCAGTATTATTGGGTTCTTGTTATTATCATTGACAATGGTGCCGTTACCATTGATGTTGTTTGCATTGAGCTGCTGTTGCTGCTGCAGTACCGAAGCTTTGACCGATTTCTGAAAAGCCTTGTTGGACTTGAAATGGTTACCGGTGCCGTTAGAGATGGTCCCGTTTGAGGTCTCATCGTACGTGTCCATTATCTCGTCATTTTTGTTTGCTTTGTTGTTGTGGTGGTGGTCCTTTCGCATGGTGCGTATCTTCTCCCCTGTCATGATGACCGCCGCACGTTACCAGGCTGACCGATTTAATGAGCTACAGGCTGGGTGAGGATGTGGCATATATCTGGGAGCCAGTCTGCCACGGATGTATTATTTTTAAAAATAAAACGAGCGTCTTAAGCAGAGACTTAGCTGTTCAAATAACGTTACACCTGCTGCCCCAGCTTTAGCGTTAGCTCCCAGTTAGCCACGATAAAAAAAAAATGAACACGGTGGGTGCGGCGATGAAAACAGAAAATAATACTAAACACACACGCACTACATAAACACACGGTTATAAATGGGAACGAGTGTCAAGCGTCTACATCGTTGTCTCCTCTTCCTCTCCTTTGACAGGCGTTTTAAAATGGTATCGATTCAGCTTGCTGTGCGGCAAAATCCAGGCGAGCGGTACAAGAAGAGCCAGCTGAGCTAACGTCTCGGCTAGCCTGCTGCTGTCTCGCGAGATTAGTCTACCCAGCGCGTGTTCGCGCCGTTGGCGTCATTTTCCTGAGACTCGCGAGCCAGAAGTAAAGAGCTCGAGCTAGCTCAACAAGCTGCGTTGTTTTCAACCATGGCCGCCTCCAAGAAGGGGAAGAAAGTTGTAAACCAAGAGGAGCTCCGGCGCCTGATGAGGGAGAAACAAAGACAAACGTCAGACAAGAAGCGAGTCGAGTCTCCGTTTGCTAAATACAACAGTCTCGGGCACCTCAGCTGCGTCCTGTGCAGCGTGCAGGTGAAGTCGGAGCTGCTGTGGCCAGCTCATATTCTCGGAAAACAGCACAAAGAGAAAGTTGCCGAGCTAAAGGGAGCGAAGAGTCAACAAGCGGCGACACCGCAGCTTCAGCCGGTAAAGAGGAAAGCGCCGGACAGCGAGGACGTTAACGGGAAGAAGGCGAAACCTTCTACGGCTGCGGGCCAATCTGCGTCAGGGCTGCCAGGTGATTTCTTCGAGAAACCCAGCGAGCAGGAGGCTGTTTCTACTAAAAAGTCTGCAGGTTTGAGTCTGTTGGCTGGAGTTTATGATGAGGATGATGAGGATGATGAGGCAGGAGCTGCAAACCCTCAAAAACCCGAAGCTTCAGGACTCCCGAGTGATTTCTTTGACAGCTCCATCCCGTCCACACCCGCCATCTCCCACTCAGGATCCATCCTCAAAGCAGAGGTGCAGGAGAAGAGCACGGAGAAGAAGGACAACACAGCCGAGGCTCTTCCCGAGGGCTTCTTCGACGACCCCGTGAGAGATGCCAAAGTGCGCAACGTCGACGCGCCCAAAGACCAAATGGACAAGGAGTGGGAAGAGTTTCAGAAGGAGATACGGCAGGTGAACACAAAATCGGAGGCCATCGTGGCGGAGGACGACGAGGAGGGCCGCCTTGAACGTCAGATTGACGAAATTGATGAACAGATCGAGTGTTACAAGAGAGTGGAAGTGCTGCGAGACAGGCGGGATGTGGTGAAGAGCAAGCCTCTGCCCAGAAAGGATGAACACATGGAGACAGGTGACAGCAATGATGAGGAAGAGGAGAATGAAGAGGAGCTGTTGGGGCTTTTGTCCCGGGACTGGAGGGCTAAAGATGCTCTGGCCTGAGTCTCTCTGGAGCTCATGTGACTGACCTCAATTTTGTCCAGAGAGCTGATGAAACAGGTCTTAAGAGAGGGATTAGTTTTGTCTATCAAGAGTCCAACACAAGTGTAAATATGTGTGTGAAAGGATGACCATGTCTTTTTGTATGTTTGAATGGATTAAACGTGATGCAGTGACATCATTTCGTGACACAGGAGACAAGGTTTCTCAGTTCATGATTTAAAAACAACCACAAATCAAACCTTTAATTGTGTGTTTATTCATGGGTGCTCACACAAACACATTCATAAAATCCCCCCCCCCCCCCATGTACAGTAGCAGCATGGATCCAAAAATCTAAGTCATGATGGCCAAAGCTGTTACGATTTGAGCTGAACTAACCATTGTCCTGCAAAAACAAGTAGTCGACTATGTTAAGTTTATAAATAATCGGTTCATGTTACATTATAAGCAACATGCAGAGCACAACAGAATTATTTAAAAATGTACAATGTATAGATTAAGACCATGAAGTAAATTTTTACCAACCCCATCACAAGATCATTTGAGGATACATTTAAACCATTTTTACAGAATACAATGTTCGAGTATGACAAATCTGTTATGTAAATACACCATTAGGCCCATAAAAATGGAATAAAATGAAATCAAGTAAAGAGTGATGTCAGTGCTTCTTATACTACCTGTTACACATTGTGAGCTAGGTGTGCCTTCTGTCTACTGCAACCTTAAACAAGCTATGTCATTTTTTTTTGTTATTGCTACATATGCCTCATGAATTACCACTTCAAAATACTTTCCGAATGATTCAAAAGTGTTCATAGCCCTTCAAAACTTTGTAGAACTGAAAACAGCAAAAAGCAAAAATTACAGATAAATGTACAGACAAACTTAAAACACATGATTTCAAGCAAAATGTAGCAACTAGCTGGAGATGAATGAGGGAACAAAAAAACACGATGAGCAGAAAAAGATCTGAAATTTTGTTCAGCTTAGAAAAGAGCACTCCTGTGCTCAACTGTGTTTCAGTTAAGTTTCGAAATCTCTCTAAAAACCAAACTAAAGACTCACAAAAATCCTGTTTCTAGTAGTCGTTTGTAAACATTCATCAAATTCTATCTCAGGTTCTATAAATAAGGTTCAGGTGTGTTGTACCAGGTGTTTGTGTTGATAGGTGAAGCAGGGGAGGGGACTCGCAATGGACTAACAATTACAGCCTCCAGAAATGCTACACAAAAATGTTCCATCAAGATGAGACAGTTTGGATGAACAAAAACAAAAAACTAAACACAGGTGGCAGAAAAAAAAACAGCAAATCTGAGAATTGAGGGTGGAAAACTGGATTTAAAATAACTCACAACACTTATTTCCACAGTTTGTTTTTTCATATCAACCATGGAGTTGCTAAAAGAACTGAATATTCTGCATATAGGATTAACTCTAAAATTTAAGCTCATGTTTTGTGGAAAAGGGTTGTGTTGAAATGGACCGGGGAAGGGGAGGGTGTGAGTAAAGGGAGGGGGGGGGGGCATGCCAGCGCCACTGTTCCACAATCAGTATGATAAATATTCAGTTCAGAAAAGTGCAGCAATTACAGAGAACAGGGTCAGGATCTCAGAAGTCTCCGGACCCTGCTGGGTATTCCAATACTGTTCACTGCTGTCAGTGATAATGTGCTCACAAACCTAGAGCAGCTCTCAGTTCCTTCAGGGAGTACTTCTGGTCCCAGTTACTGTCAAAGCACTCCATGGTGTGAGCACTGGGAGTTGATGTTCCAAATATTTGTCTCAGGCCGCTGTAGGTCAAACCGGGTGAATTACGTCCAATGCCTGCCTCATGGAGGACGTCTTCCAAGTCTGTGAAAAGCAAAGATTTATTCAGAAACGTGCAAAGACAGCACCGTGAAACTGAAAACATCCATGCTACTGACAATACAGTTTGGGAATGTTTAGGAAATACACATATTTGGTTTCTTGTTGAGCTATCGACACCACTCTCATGTCTGTCTGTTAAATATGAAGCTACAGCTTAGCATAAAAACTGGGAACAGAAACAGCAAGCTTGGCTCAGCAGCTCACTAATGAACACATAATGTCTCATTTGTTTGTCTGTACAAAGTATAAGTCGAGGTTTTATGGGGTGCTATGTGCCAAGTGCTTTCTTGGCTTGGAGTGCTAACTTCCTGACTTCTCAAAGCGAGGTTGCCAGGCAACCAGCGGAGACTTAATATATCATTGGCCTTACATTTATGAAATAGAGAGCGGCTTCAATCTCGAGCTTGACAATTCCTCAAAATGTCAAGCTATCCCTTTAATGAATGCTGAGACTTTGTAGTGGAGATGCGCACCTTTCAGAGAGCTGACACCAGGCAGGAGTACATTCTTTGGGCACCTTCTCACAGCGTTTCTCTTAGAGCGGTTTGAAGTTGAGAAACGTGGACGTCTGCTTGTCTGAGGCTCTGTCAGCGGTGTGGATATCTCTGTGAAAACAAAGGAGAATAAAAATATATATTAAAATGTAACGTAAGGCAAAGAAAGCCACTGGAATAAAGCACTCCTCTCCCACACTGCACCTTGTATATCCCCAGGTGTTGCTTTGGTTGTTGCAGCTTCATTCACCGCCTCGGTTGCTGGACTTTCACTGGTGATTGGCAGTTGAGCTGTTGCGTCATTGTCCTTTGACTGTAAAGCAGATGGAAGATGAAATGTAAAATGCATGATGTGGTCTTTTACTCTACAGTCCAGTGATTCCTACCCAGTGTACCCCAGAGGGTATTTCTGCAGTTGCTTGAGGGTATGTGGAAAGACTGTTGAGTAGTGCAAACTGAAATTACAATTTAAATAATAATATTTTACTAATAAACATCACGTGTTCAGGGGGCTTGAAAACTAGACAGCAAGCAGAGACACTGAAACTGTAATTGAACAATAATGGAAAAACAATGCTGCAAAGATGCAGAAAGTGTGACGCTTCATATTACTCACGCTCTGCTTCGATCCGTTCTCTAATGACGACACTCTCTGACGAAGATCTGCGACCATAGAAAGGAGGATGTGGAGCTGCTCATCAGCCTGTGTGTGATGCAGCTCCTCTGTCTTGTTAGCCTCGCTCACTGCTTTTCTCAGGTCTGTTAAATCCTGTGACAAAAAATAAGAAAAAGGAAATCTGTGTCAAACAACCTGCATTTATCTGCAATTTTCTAAAGGCCCACGTGTGTCCTGGGAAGTTAGGCAGGTAGACTGAGACCTCAAAAATCCAAAGTTAAAGGGAAATCTTTGCCAGCAAGCAATTCTTCACTGTCCACATAATTATTGAGGTCACTGTGTGAAAAAATATGTAAGAGCGATTATCTGTTGATCCCCCTTTCCCATCCTATTTTGCTAAAAAAATAAATAAATAAATAAAAAGAGAAGAAAATATTCTGCAGTTGTCTTTGACCTAGTTTTACTCAGCGAACTAAAGCATCTAAGCTCCCAAAATAGATTGGCACTTGTTTCATGTATTATGAATGAAAACCAAGCGCATGGATCCAAGAAATGACAAGACCTTCTTAACCCGATGACTCTTTCAATGCAAGTCTGATGAAAACTTTGAAAAAAACATCCACGCATGTGCGGGTAAACAAATTAATCTGGCAGCGGTAAGGTTTGCCGTAGCTTCTTCTTTGGATTCATGCCACAGTATAGACGACCAACTGACATCATGGTGTGAGTCATCTCGGGCCGAATGCGAGTAGATTTGCCTCAGTTCTGAGTGAGGCAAATATGCAAAAGCGCAGCTCCAGCTCGCTGCTAAGAAAAAATACGTCTGACATCGATGGAGGTGCGCTAAGTTATTCTGCTAATTCACTTAAACACAAAGCACTGCGGACTTGTTTTATGTGAACACGGCTCTCCATACATTCACACATAAATAATAGATGAGAAAAGCAGCCTCCGGTGATATTTGCAATAAGCATAGAGCTGTAAATAAAAAAAGACAAGCTGCCACACAAAATAAGTGAAATCCAACTTGGACTTTGACTCATGAAAAATCCATCAGTTGTGCTCAAGTGAAATCCTAGAGCAGCCATCTACTATTTACAGTAAGGAGGAACAGAGCTTTGGGTTCTTCTGGGCTGTTTGTCAGCTGCCAAAAACGCCGTATTGACAGTACAGTAGTGTAACATACAGCTTGGAAAAATCATTCCGATGGGTGAGCCTATTCTCGCCGACTGTTCTGCCTCTCATTGCAAATAGCATTTGTCAGTGCTCTCATTCTGAGATATAAATGGATGATTGAGTGCAAATAAACTTGTATAAATGTTAAATATGTGACAGGCCAGGCAAATTAAGCCAACAGATAGAAATATATATAAAAACTAACAGAAGAAAAAAATAAAACCAACCGAGAGCTTAGCCTCAAAGTAAACATGCAGATGTGTATTTGCAGCCGTGGAAGAGACGTTTAGATATGCGAGCCCTGACATCCTCTTTAATCTGAACATGTTGTCATAGCGACTGTCAAAATAAGAAGCCACTACAAATGTCTCTGACTTGAATTTACCATTGTCTTCTTCAAGTCGTCATCTTTCTTCTGATTTTCAAGAACAGTCTGCATAGTCTTTACGTCGTGCTGCACACTTGTTAGCGTGCTGCCGATTGTAGCAACACTCTGGAAAAGAAAAAAAACAAACACACACAAAATATATAATATTAATGTAGATTCTCATTCTTAATTTCTCTTTTAATTAGATTTTGCTTTGCTTTTACCTTTTGGAGCTCTTCAACTGTAGTGGGCAGGCTGATTAAATCAGCAGCTGATTTCAAGTTGACCTTTAAGTGGTTTACAGCAGAGTCCAGCAAACTGATCTGCAGGAGTGAAACGACACAACACGATCGGTTACACCTTTAAGACAGAATTACCAATCTATTTAACCTCTTTTATATTTAATGAACGCAAAGACTAGAGGATGAAGTAAAGTAAAAAAACAAAACAAAAAAAAACACGATATGCTGAAGTGTTGGCAAACTTAAAACCTGCATGAAACTTATTACTCATGTTAAAATACTATATGTGAAATCAAATCCCTGTTAATTATCACGCAAAGTAAGTTATTGTATTACCAGCTATGACTCTCATTTCATAATAATAATAATAATGTTGCCACTCTAAACCAGTGAATTGAATTACATACCCGCATGATTGCATTGTAAACCACATTTTTGTAGCGACACACGAGGAAATGGGCACTTTGTCCACTCAGCTTTTACTCTAATTACAGGAAGGTATGAAGACCCGTGTCTAGATATTCTCCAACACTTTGTCATGACCTTTGGTGAGTGTGCGATAGTTAGCGTGTTAAAGTGGCTTGAAAGCCCTCTTAATTATGAATACAGCTGACCTTTCTGTTCATTTCTGTTAGGTTAGACCACAGCTTGCTCAGTCCCTTGTCCCCGTTCTCAATGTCGTCGAGCTTTCTCTCCTTGTTTTTCAGATCTTCGCCCAATTTTGGAATTTCACTTGATGACACCTTCTGACTTGATTCCACTGTTATAAAACACAGTACAGCATGTTAGCAGAATTAAAGATAAAGGGATGTATGGCTGTGTAACTTGGACATAGTTCAAGTTTTCCATAGGGCAATCAAGCTTTTTATGATCATCACAAGGTAACTCTGTGTGTGTGTGTGTGTGTGTGTGTGTGTGTGTGTGTGTGACAGGAAGTCTTACTGCTGTGCAGCTTTTCTTTCAGTGCGTCTAGATCTTCTTTCAGAGCAATCTGCATCCATATGAGCCCGGCACAGGCCATAACACAGGCAGCCAGTATGATGAACAGAAACAAGGGGTAGCACACATTGCAGCACTGCGTGTAGCTTCTTCTGTAAAGAGACAGAAGACACATGATAATGTTGAAACGCACGGCCTCATTCATTATTAATGAAGGAGATATTTTCAGAAGACTGCATACTGTGTCATGGGAATTATGAGGATTACTGATAAAGACTGGTGCTTCAACATAAGGGATGATACATAACATATCATTATGATGCTGTATGTAGTATTGATTTCTAATTTGGAAGATATCAGGCTTCAGGAAAAAAGGCGTCTTCTTGCATTTATTCTGAGCACAGATGAAGAGAAAATGGATTGATCTGACAATATTTCTATTTTTGATTGTTTTAACCTCTGCGTAATAACTACACTCTCTCTCAAAGGTGCTGCTCATATAAAATAAGCTATAAAATTTGAGTAGTAGTTAAAAAAATACGAACTTCAAAACAATCAAACTTTATTTTAAATATATATTGTTGATGTCTGAAATTTAAGATAGTCACTGAGGTTACACCACTAATCTTACATCCTACACCCAAACAAATGGTTATATGTCTGATCACTCACTTCCCAAAGTTAGCTCCGCTGCTCAGGCTGTTGAACTCGTCGTCGTCCGAGCTCGAGTCGGACTCTGAGTCCGGCGGTTCGGTTCGGAGAAGTCGGTGACCGGACCCCTTTTTGGTCTTCTTCCTCTTACTATCCCCGAGTCCGATCAGGGCATTTAACTCCTTCCTCTTCTTCATCTTCTTCTGAGGGGTCAGCGAACCCGCTGAGCCCGATTTAAACCCGACTAAATCCAAAGTTTTGTCCAGTTTGGTGGATGTTGTCGTTTATGTAGCAGCTAAGCTATCTTAACGTCCTCTTGCTAGCTTAAATTTCAAGCACGCAAGGTTGCTAACGCACAGAAACACATCGGACTTTACCGGTCCGTTGCCTTGTTTACTTACAGCTAATACACAGGATATTCAGCTGGCTAATCAACATCACACCACTCTCCCCAAAAAGCTTTTATAAAACAACTTTTTCTACCAGCTGCCGGGTTATCACATATCATACGTTGGCTAACTCGACTAGCATCAAACACCTTGCTAACGGTAGCTAACAAACGGCTTGCTATCGTTACTAAGCTGTCACATCGTCTCGGCTAACACGACGTCGCTAATTTTACAAACACCGCCAAAAAGTCTTTAAACGGACAAACGGAACAAAACCTATCTATCATAAAATCCAAATATGCGGTACTGTGTTTTTCAGCGAGCTATCCTGCTGTATGTATTGTTTGGGTAGGGCAGCTGATTGGTGCAAGGAGCAGCGACGACTTCCGGTGCACTGTTCTGTCAGGGAGCGACACAGCGCACAACACCACCCACCAGCCGCCAGCGACACCGACATCACGGCACGCAGTTTGCAGAGAGAATGGTTGCAGCACAAAGTCAAGAGCAATGTGAACCAGCAAGTAAGTACGAATTATGAAAAGCACAGTGAAATGAGATGATGCCATGAGTGAAACTATGTTAGATATAACTAGTTAAAGACAAGAAAACGGAGAACAGTGCACCGAAATATAAAAAAACCCCTCAGAAACTGCGATGAATGATAGAAACCAAGCTAAACTTGACTGTGCATGCCTCTGTGTCAAATTTATTTTATCCCCCCACCCTTTCAAAATAAATTCAAATGTGTCCATTCTCTTCTTCTTACCCAGCTCATCGGAGTGTGTTAAATATTTAGCACTAAGCTTTTATTCTGCTCATTAGAATTTTCAGGGGAAGTTTTTTTTTGTCCTCTCGGTTTTAATCATGAGGCTAATTTCAAGGTCCAGTGAAATAATCCAAATGAAAAGCTTTTTCTTTCTTTATTATAATATATTTTCACATTTTGTCCCATTTGCAGTATTTGTTTTTAGTTACGTGACTGATAGTTGAATTTTTGTGATGGCATAATCTTATAATGGGCCAAATTGTGAGGTGTATGTCTATGTATGTATGTCTGAGGTGTATGTACGCCTATAACATGTTCATGTTCATGTTTGTAACAATGGCATCTTTCATTGAAAAAGGATGATTCATTTATAAGAATTAATTATTCACAATTTTCCTCACATTGATTAATCAGTGATTTTGTGTTGTTGTGACTCTACTGTGCATATATTGTCATATCTACAGGTTATAGGCCTTTATTGTTATTTTTGTGTCAGTGTATTTTGCTGTTTACATAATATTTTCAAGAATGTGCCACCTTCTATGAAACAGGATTTAATTTTTTGTTTCAATTTGCTGCTTCCAGCAGGGGTCCCCACCAGAAATCCAGCTGACCTGGAGCGCTATTGGGCTGACCCAGCAAGACACATGGGCTGAGTAGAAGCAGGGTTGCCGCAGACTGGCCTTTAGTTCTTTTTCATTGAAAAAGGACTCCCACTGGTTTGCTTTTGGCTTTGAAAATATGCTCCTTTATGTGCCGGGACCCCCGTACTACAACCGCACAATACTAATAATAATGACGCTGAATGAACATCTCCACACTGGACCAATTTACCAACACACAAAGGAACTGAGATGCTCCTCAGCATCTCAGTATGACTTTTGTTATTGAGTTGCAAGAGATGAGGCCTACTGCTGATGCCGTATTATCCTCAGAAAAGGATTTCTCGAAGCAATGCTTGTCAGTTCACAGTAATAGCATGATGCCACCCACACAAAGCTAACGTTGTTATAGCTTAGCGATGTGCCTGCTCTGTTATTTAAGTGCATTATACTGGGAGGTAGCTACTGCATTGTTTTGAATGCATTTGCTGTGAATCCAGCAGCGTCATGTAGGTAGCGAAGCAAAATTCAATCAGTGGCTCGTCTCCACTAAGAACACCTGGTGAGGGGGCAAGCATCACGCTGTGGGCCTGTGCAGACCCCTGCCTGCATGAGGCTGCAAAATCAAAGCATCAGAGGTGTTTCATCTCTTCACTGGCGTCTCAGTGTTTCATCCAGGGTTAAGACTGAAAGGATGACACTTCAACTTATGGCTCCTCACTTCTATAGCTACGAGGTAGGGAGCATCAGACATTAGAAGCCCATTACTCTGATTACTACACAACACTTGTGTTCACACTTTGTTCACAGCAGGCTTTCTCATATTCTCACCAGGAGTGATTCCTGCAACTGTTGGTCTGGGAGCTGCTTTGGGTGCTGACAGTGAATGTAAATAGTGGTGGCATGATAGGAAATACTGAATAGAATTGAGTGCTAATTGAAGGCTTTCATCTGACATGGCAGACTGTGTGAATACAGATTATCATCAGTTAGAAGCCGGGCTGCTGTTAGAATACCAATTTCTCTCAAGAGGCGTTTCTTGTCTGTTTATTTAGAATCTTTCAGCCATTATGTCGGATGACTCAACTAGTAGACATGGAAATTTCATCATGAAATATATTCTGCTGGCTGACAGATTAGATGGGACCCACATGGTGTTTATAACTCTGACACATGCTTGAACTCATGAACTTCTCTCTCTCTCTGACACCAGCCGTCTGATCCAAACACATAATTCATACTAAAGAACGAGCTTCGTGCGGGTTTCATTGTTCGTTTTTGATCTGTTTTTTTGTGTTATTAAAGGCCCCGAAATCATATTTTATTAATCAACTCCTAACTATGAGGAATAAGGGCCTACATGAATGAATTTTAGAACCGTTATTTATTTCTCATGACAGGTTTATGTTTGTCCTGTTTTGCATAGAGAGCTGAAGTCATGATGTTATGTCTGGGTGAGCCTCTGTTCTGTAACTCAATGCAGTCTCCAATTTAGCATTTCTGTCGTCTGTCTTTGTGAAAAAACTGGAGCGTGTTTCTGGTGTTTACTTTAGTAGTTGCTGTAAGAAATTGAAACCATTCTGATTTTAACAAGTTAAATGGTTACTGTATGCGCACAGAAATATTTACTGCCGCACGGGTAGAGAGCCTGATATATCTGTCTCACTGACAGATATGGGTATTGGTATTGTTATCCGATTTGTGCCTCTATTGGGTACATAATGCAGAAAAAATGCTTGTGGTAATGTATTGGTGTCACTGCAGAGTTTATCTAGCCTAGCAACTATGCAGCCTTTTGAATATGTCTGCATTTTTCCCCACTAAAGTCAGTATATTGCTTGGGCTTCAGTACCATGTCATCATAACTCTGTTCGGTCCATATAGTTAAACTCATATTTCCTAGTAAAGCAAATTTTCAACTTTTTAGTTGCAGTTTCTGCTGTCCAAAATCTTGTACTGCGTTAACTCCCCTGTATCCTCTTGTTGTCTGAGGTAGCTGACTCAGCTCCTCTGTCGAGCCATGATGTTTAGCTGGTGAACTTCCAGGGCTTATGTCAGATGTCAGGTTTTTGTTAAAGCAGCTAATAAAGTTTTCAAAAAATTTATGCCCTTATCTAAACATGTGAAATGAACCACATGACATATTGTTGAGAAAGGCTCTGTTCCAAGGTACGATTTTTAGTTATTCATGTTGTTGCAAATGTCAGTGGGATATTAATAATAAGGATTTCTTACTTCTGGAACAGAACCCTGAAATTTTGGTTTCACTTCATCTCTCTGTTGGTTGGAGAAACAGTGGACCAATCAGAGTTTTATAGGTGGGCTTAAGGATGGATATGCCATCCTTCTAGCTATCTAGCTAATAGTAACTGAACAATGGTGACAAGCATGAGTGTGACACAGCTCTGCAAGTTACTGTAAATCATTACATATGAAATATCTCTGCTTGGGGTGCAGGGGTATGCTCAGGGTGGCCTCAGTGTGTCATCGAGCCACCCTTTAGGACCGCCCACAAAATCCTGGACTGAAAACTAGTGAAAAACTGTTTTAACCTCTAACTCCACATTTCAGTAATATTTCGTTCAAAGTCTTTTCACATGTTTTCAGCAACTATTTTCCAACATATTTCATGTATTTTGAAAGAAACCGCAGAATTGCCTTTACACAGAAAACAAACTAATTGTATCGATGAAATATATGAATATGTGAAAATGCAAATAACAATTTCAAAAAGCCTCAGGCGATCTCCAAAAAGCATTTAATATCCAAAGATAGGATTGGGTATTAAAGATAGGAAGATCCGGTGACCATCCCATACTGTTAAACAACCTTGAACAAAGTATTGTTCGGTATTTTAGTTTGAAAAATGAAGATTCACTTTTAATTATTTTTTTTTTTCTGTCAATCAACAAAGAAAATGAAACAGAACACCTCGACCTCTCCCAGTCTGTTTCCTGACTGCTCCTCACTTGCTTGAAGGAGGTGGGGCTCAGTAAGAAAATGGGGGGAAAAATAAGTGATGTCACATACCTCTGTGCACCAATCAGCTTTGAGCAACATTTGAATCAAAATGAGATGACAGTTGGTGGGCTGTTGCCAGGCAACTGTCAATCAAATCTGATCAAACCCCTCAACTACCCACACAGCCCTCATGGAGCCGATTAACTAAGTTTTCATGTGTTAAACTAAAAATGAATTAATTACGCTTTTCCCCCCAAAACTTTAACTTTGAATGCTCATTTAGTCATAAATTTTTTATGTTATAGAGAAATATTGAAGATTTGAAGTTTTTTAGGAGCTTTAATGCTGCAGTGAGAATAAGGATACGCTGAATCGATTAGTATGTTTTTGTTATGTAATAAATATTTATTTTGAGTGTTCATGAATTTTTTAGATTCCCCCCCAAAACATGTGATTTCTCCAACCGCTTTGGTGTGAGGAGTTGTGTGTGTGTGTGTATATATATATCAACAGCATATATCAACAGCATATCCAGAGCGTTTGCTGCTGACACAGTCATGAACCGAAAAAGCCTCAAAGTTGTCAAAGCTAAGAGTGATCTATAGCATTTCATTGACCCCCATCCCACATGTCTCGTGTCAGTCATCCTCTGACAGTGTACAAAAGGGAATCAGCAGGGGGCAATGTTCTCACATCAAACAATCCCAGACATGCAGCATGAAGGCAACACTTGAGTCAAGGACAGAGGAGCATCAGACTCACTGGCTTGGCTCTGTCTAATGGCAGCGGTGCAAATATTTTTCATATCCAGCACAGCGGTCATCATTGATAATTTCTGTGCTGTTACACTGACTGCAGTATCCTGTGCAGAGGTCTTGTGATTGTAAAGGGGCTTGTACAAGTAAATATTTTATACACTGCCATCAGCACACACACACACACATATATGTATATATATATATATACAATTAGCTATGTTTATTAGGCAACAAAATGCATTTGAGATCACGTAGTCATGAATAATTAACATGATTATAACACTCACCATTGTGCGTAGCCTGGAAACATTTTCAGTGTGTAAAAGCCAGGACAAGACAAGAGAGGGAGGGAGAGAGATGACAGCTTGACGGCTATTTGCAGCTTTCATTGTAACTCCCTCTGTGTAGAAGTGTCAGTTAAATGCTTTAAAAGTAAGGCGAACATGTTGCGGACAGGAACATCATGATTTAGCGATTAATTCTCTTGTCTTTTGCCAGAAATCACAGTGTGGCGACACTTAACTGTAGAGGCCGCCACTGCAGTGTTACAGCAAAGGTCTGATATAATCTGAAATGGATTAAAGGGAATAGATTAATATATTAAGCAAATGAAAGGGGTGACAGAGAAGGGGAATAAAATCAGACGGGGAGAGCGTTTGATTGAAATTTTGGAGTTTCAAACCGTGCATGCAGTAAATTCAAGACCCATCACGGTTTATTGTTTATCGTAAATCTTCAGATTACTTGTCTATGTAAATTAACATGGGAGTTAAATTCTGTTAATAAAGCAACTACACGAGTATGTGTCCTGTACAGCTGAGTATATGACACATACATCTAAAATTCAATGAGACTTAAGGATTGGTTTCACAGACACAGACAGCCAACGTTCTCTTTTTCACTGTATTAGACCAGGATTAGTTTAATCCATGTCTGTGAAAAAGGCCCTTCATTTTCCTGGTAATGTCTTCAGTGCAGTAGGTATCTTCTTCTTCCTCGGGTTCTCTGTTATTCAAATCCACATAATCACATTGCTTTTTTTCATATTTCGCAAAATGGTTTCGAGCAAGTTTACTAATTTGCAGCCTAGTCTAGCCTAGAGAGGAGGGCAGATGAAGAAGAAGAAGAAGAAAAAGAAGAAAAGACAACAGAAGAAGAATAAAAGGCAAACAGAGGAGGAAGAGAAAACAGCTGACATGTCAGGGAAATCAGAAAATGGGGGCGAGAGGCGGCGTAGGGCATCTGGAAGGAGGAAAATTCATTGAAGTTTTGCAGATTTGATTAGAAACTGTTTATGTGTGTGATTAAAGCATGACAGAGGGGGGAATTGATTTTATTGATGGCAGCATATGTGCAGATTGACGCACAGAGAAAGACAAAAGCGATGCTAATTTCCCACAACTGCTTTAATAAGATGGAACCGGATTGTGCAGCTATTGTACCTGTTTTTCCAAGAAACCCCTCAGAGTGCACGGTGGGGGTAAATTGTGGTAAACAGAAATGCTGCTCTGGCCTAGATTTCTCTCACACAACGGCTATTTTATTAAGCACATCCAGCTTGCAGCAGACCAGACTCCCTTTGCTGCAGCTCATCTGTGACATGGCCTGATGGGTTTTTGCTGTGAAATGCAGCTCTGCATTTGCTGTAGCTGCTTTTATCAGAGATGGAAATTCTGAGTTGCTAGTAGTAGTTTTATTGTACTGCTAGACATGGGATGGCTGTATCGTATTTGATATTTCTGCCCATATCTCCTTGCTCATTTAAGTCCTCTTTCTGAAGTTTTCCCCAAAATCTACTATTAACGGCTTACATCTGTCTGTTTCACACTGAGCGGTTTAAAAAAAAAAAAAAAAAAAAAAAACATCTCCAAGGCAAATACAGAGGGAGTTATTTTTTTCCTCAAAGACAGGGAGTGAAATGTGACATCCTATCCCACACACTGTAATTTGTAAGTTGTATTGGCAGTTGCATAAACGGGATTTTCTGTGTGCGAGGGTGCGTGTGTTTGAGTATGTGGCTGCAGGCTTCTTTTCTTGAGTGCAGTTGTTTAAGAAAGTTTAACGTTTACAGTTGGCCTAAATGTGACTGTTTAAGTGGTGGAAAAAGTTTTTTTTTTTTTTTTTAAAAAGTACCACAGTGTAGAAATACTACAAGTAAATGTCCTGCATTTAAAATGATACTAGAGTTTAAGTACAAAAAGTGTTGGCATGAAAATATACTTGAAGTACTAAAAGTAAAAGTACTCATTAAGCAAAATGACCTCTTTCAAAACAATGTAAATTATGTAATTGCATTGCATTTTATTCAATATAAATGTAACAAAGCAGATGGGGCTCATTTTAACACCCTAATTTTTTTTTTTTTTTAATTATATTTTGTGTTAAAAATCTGAATCTGTAAAAAAACTGGTAACTAAATATATCGAATAAATGTAGTAGAGTAAAAGGTACAGTAGTATAAAGTTGCTGAAAATACCTTAAAGGTGCAGTAATAGAATAAATATTACTTTCCACCACAGTACTGTTTAATGACAAAGAAAGAATATTAGATTTGCTTTTGCACCTTTCGCGCCAGAGTACTTCTAATTTTTACACAGAAATGTGTCTCCATGTGAGTGTTTAACAAGTGCAAAATGTGTGAAAACCCGTGTATGTATTAACTACCTATTCACGTGAATATCGCCTAATTGCACTATTTTCTCCCCTCCGACTTCTAATTACCTCAATCTAACACGAAATATGTGTAAGCATGTGAAATATTACACATACATTATACCTCAACTGCGGCTGTTAGATTGCCTGTTGCGTCCACTCAGACTTTACATATGTGGGGCTTGAACTAACAGTAATGTCTGCTTAGTGTTAATGCAGCCCGCACCTGATTGGAGTGTTACAACTACACCGAGCTAATGGTCTAATTACATCCGTAAATGTGGTCATGCACATTCAAGCTTATTACAGTATTTGCTTTTCATTTGCGGTAGGAGTTATTCTAGAAAACATCTACATATCAAGTGTAATCCCAATTATTTTATACTTTAAAAAAAAACAACAAACATATTTTCAAAAAAAGATACATTTACAGAAACATTTTTTCAGCGTGGTCGGATGAGAGAGAAAGCACGGCAGTCCACGTTTCCTTCCGCGTAAACAAACATGAAGTGTCAAAAATAGATCCCTTTGCCTTCTGATCGTCATCTCAGTCGCAGGAACTGACACAGCTGTGCTTGGCAAAGGAAAAAAAAAAAAAGGTCACATGGACATTTTAAGCTCATCTCCAACATCATGTGGCTCGTCTGTCTGAATGCCGTACTGTGCTGTTTGCTTGTTTGTGGTCAGTCCTGGTCGCTCGCTCGATTCCTGCCAGTCTCCTTCAGTCTCTAACCATTAATGAGCTGTTTTTTTGTTTTTGTTTTTTTTTTTTTAAATCTGCCCTCAAAAACTGTTGCTGACTGGATGTTTGTGGGGTGTCCAGTGCATGAAAAGCACAGGAGGGGTGCCAGTTTATAAGATACTGGAACCATCGTGCCTAGCAAGGACAATCACAGCAGCACCCTCAGTGTTGGCTTAATTCTGCAAAGCCCTGTCTGCTGCTTTGAACTGCAAGCGACAGCCATGTGCCTCTGATTCGCTGTCTGTAGAAGCGAGTCACTTTCATGAATGGTGTAAAGCATCTAATAATATTCCTCTTGATTAATGCGAGTAACGGGGATGTGCCCCAGTTATGAAACAGCAAGTATTATTGTTTTCTTGAGATAATATGAAAAAATCAAAAAGGGGAATCTGAAAATAGATGCGTGCAAGCACAGTTTCTCCTCAACACGTTGGATGCTAAATGAAATGTTCTTCTTACTTATGTTGAGGAGCAGGCAATGCTGTTTAGGCTCTTTGTGCTTGGCTGTATTCATCTACTGTCAAGCTGAAGTTGATCTGCAATTCTCTTTGTACCAGAGCCTCTCCCAGCATCTACGATCCAGACGCACGAGGGAGAAACCTTGACGAGGCGCATGAGAAGAAAACCAGCACATTTGGGTATGACTACAACCTTCAAAGCATTCTCCGTCAGCCAGATCTTTTTTGTGATTCAGTCTATAGTACAGACGAGTAGCACATGGAAAAAGATATTTTATATTTTTGGCAGCATGTGTTATTTGTGTTTCTCTGGACCTTGAGGTTGGTGGAGCCCCCGCAAAATGAAGTGAGAGCCTGCTGCAGCTGCCAGACGGCATGTAGGATAGAAATCCTACCTCCTCTGATGAGGTTGAGGGGAAAGACAAATTTTTAAAAGGAGAGAGGAAATATGAGGATTAGGGCTGGGTAATGTGTGTTGCGCAGCATCCCACTAATAGTGTGCTCTGTTGCAGAATACCTTTGACTCATGTAAGGGCCTGTTTACAATGGATTCATAGACATTCACAAGACAAAGGAGGAGCGTTTTGATTGGCTGGGTGAGGTTGTGTTCGTGGTAGACGTGATGTGAACTTGGTTTAATAAAATACATGCGTGAAGAGCTGAAGGTTAACTGTTTGTTGATCCATACAGCACATTACTGACAAGGACTGATGTATGATTTAATGTTTTTTTCTCAAGTGGAGATTTTTATTGGTGAAATGAACATTTCGAATCCTGCTGTCACTGAAGCTGAATGAAAAAAGAAAACCCTTTTGCCGTCGCCGCCTCATTTCTTGTTACTCACTCTAAATTGCGGGTAAATGTGGCCAGACACCTTGGTGACTCCTCAGGCATCCTGAAAATATCTGAAAGTGGATCTAACGACATTTATGAGTGTGAAAAGTGATCTAAGAAATGTTATTATCAAAGAAGACGTTTGTGCACTTGTAAATCACTGGCCTGTGTGTGCACACCATGTGCAAAGGATTTACTTGCAATCTAGTGTTTGGAATACATTCCAGCAAAAAAAAAAAAAAAAAATGTTCAAGGTTAACTCAGTCCAAATTTTGCAATTGAAGTAATTAGTAAACTGAGTGGAACACATGTTTATTTGCTTAAAAAGGACCAGTCAGAGTCTCCAAACGTGATGGCTAAATGCCAGAAAACTAAACTATTCCCACATTTCCCCTATTATCAAATCCAGGTAATAAAAGCTTTGATTGATGAAGACGTTGGCAGAGCAGCGAAAACCGCTCTCACCATATTTACATATGATAAATCACTGCCTGCAGAGGGAGTGATTTGGCATTTGTGCCATCCGCAAACATTAATAAGACATAAATAAATAAAACGAGGGAAGGGTGATTATATATGTCTGTGGGGATTTTGTAGCAGGATGGTTCCGACAAAAGGGTTCCAACATTTTGTACAAGCTCCAAGAGCCAAGCCTCTATCTGCTCCCTAAGTCATATCAGATGTTTGGGCTTTATTGGGACTTGAAATAGTTATTAGCCCGAGCACCCACCCTGGTGGATTTATCTCCTGCTAAATAAAGACCCACACAATAATGAATGCTGCTGCTATGATATCTGTTCCGTCTATTCACTACTTTTCTTTCTTTAAATCGAAAACTACTCCTTTCAGAGTTATGACAGGCTGCTGAAATTGTAGTTAATATAAGAAGTAATATATGTCTTAACAAGATGGCTATACTTGGAATTCACTTGAGATGAAATAAGTTTACAGAGCCAGCCTTATTACAACTGAACTTCTAAAACGTCTTCTTCACTGGATTAAAGGCAAACCTCCATTAAAACAATGAACAACACAGCGGATCTGAATAGAAACCTCATTGCCGTGTATGAGTGCAGTCTTTTTGCTCAGGGTGTCCTGAAAATCTTCAACAGGACAGATTACCAGAGAAGGTGGAGCATTTATGCCGTCCACTGCATGTTTCCTAAATTACACTATGCGGGTCATTTCCATAGGGGGAAGAAGTAGGCCTGCGGCGTATCTAATTTGTCTATAATACCAGCAGAAATAGGGAATCTCTTGCCAAGCAGCATCTCAACTTCTCCTTTTGTTTGACATCCGGTTGCCGGAATTGCAAAAACTGTGCCAAATATTCTTCAGCAGATATTCCATGAAATCAGACATGTAACCAAAACAAGTAATGCGCTGGAAAAGATTGTTTTATGGATATCCAATATGTGTTAACTCGCGGATCGTAAAGTATTGCTTTAGACATGAAAGCAAATGTAAAACACATTAAATATGAAGCTATTTTTATTACTTTTGTGCTACTTTTGCAGTAAATAAGCACTTCAGTAATGGCAAGTTTATACACGAAATGGCTAAAAATGTATTTTTTTATAGAGATTTTTAAATTGACTGGGTTTGTTGGTCAATAAAATCTGATTAACAAAAACAGTAAAACAATAAACAGCGGTCAGCAGCACAGTATAGATTGTGATTGTGTTTAATTGAATGAAAGTGAAGGAGGCACTTGTTGAAGAGATCATATAGTGACTATATAGTTATAGATGAATTAATAAAAGAAAGAAAGCTGCATTTATTTCATAAGATAAGAACTCTATTCACCCCAAACCCCAATATATAAAAAACATACATATACATAGATACCTATATTATTTATGAGGTGCAGTAATGAAAGAGACTTTTTTATTAAAATGTAGTATAAGTTAGTAAAAGTATTCCATAATGCTATATATAAATGATGCGAGCTCGGTTTTTATGCAGCAAAGCTTTACATCTAAAAATGTCTTTACTCTTTAGTTATGTGAGCTAAAGGCTCTGACATGTATGAATATATTCCCTTGTTTTTTCATCTCATGTTCTCCTGGAGTTGGTACAATGCCCAAGAATCAAATATAAGAAACCTTGGGCTCCATGGAATTTCCATTCATCTGCAGCAATACAGAGAAAGCTAGCATAAAGAGAAAGTGCTTTTTCTACTCAAGTGGGGAAATAAAAAAAATAAAAAAATAAAAAAATCATTAATTCTGCTGCATGGTCAGAAATGTACAGTCATGCTGATTCGATTTAACACCACTACAGGAGTGTAAAAATATTACTCAATAAGTAGCAGGTGCATTGTTAAGCATTCATTTGTGTGTTTGAGGAACACGACTGCTGCGGCTGATACTGTCGGTCTTTCTACGCTGCTGTCAAGCGGGTGAATAACGGCAAAAAAAAAAAAAAAAAAAGTTGGCAAAACAAGTAAAGTCTTTTTCTCTGCCTGTCTCAAATTGCAGCAGAGTCAAACTGTGCCACAACGCGTTTACCATTCAGGTGATGGTCAGAAGGGTTGGATGTGCTCGACTATTTCAAATTGATTACAGGGTGAACGATGGCCGCTAGAACTAAATTTAGGAAAGCTTTCACAAGTGAGATCTGAGATTTTATACTTTCTTCATATAGACTACAGTGAGACTGCTCCCTGTCGCTCAAGGTTACCAGCTGCTTCTCTGCTTGTGTTCAAAGTTAGGCTCAGAGTACAGATCACGCCTAATGCAGACTGACAAGGAAGCCAAATGAATGTCAAACGACTTTTTTTCCCCCCCCCTTCTTCTTTTTTTTTAAGTTCTGTAATTTTCTAGCGACATCACAAATCTAATTGTCTCCTCAGTGATGGTGTATATTTCTGCTCTAACCTCCTTTTAGCCACAGATGAAGGTTAACCTTTGCTTGATGAGTAAGATGATGAGAAGATGGTTAATTTTTTTTTTTCCCTCCCTCTTCTGCGCCTGCCTCCTTTGTCTCCTAGTTAACATTTATATTATAAATAAAACCCTCCAAAAATAGACAAAATAACCTTTTGTTCTCTCACAGGTAAAACAGTTAAAAGCTTCGAGCCCTTTTGACAGACATTTTCAATTAAGCCACTGGATTTTTCAACATCGACTGTTACACCGTCTATAAAAATATAGTTGTGGTATTAATAGCAGTTGCAC
Organism: Protonibea diacanthus; assembly: GCA_028641955.1. Lineage (NCBI taxonomy): Eukaryota > Metazoa > Chordata > Actinopteri > Sciaenidae > Protonibea > Protonibea diacanthus. The sequence continues at coordinate 15,045,761 of CM053988.1, read as the reverse complement.
CTCAATTTAATACAAATGAATCTGCTAATTTGTTAATTAGAGCAGTGACATACTTATTTAATAAAGAGGAAAACATAAGACTTTAAATGATTATTAATTTAAAAAAAAAAAAGCAAAACTTTAATATAATTTATTTACACCTGCAGCTTCTAGGCTAAACGTTGCACTTCATCTTATGTACACAATTCTGTCAATATACACACAGGTTAAATAGTTACACCTACTGTATCTTAGTGCAGTTTAATACAACAGCTTCTCATTAAATTCATCATTCATCATGAACGTTCTAATATTCAGATTTACTGTTTGAATCTGCTGTGTTATTTTACCGAGAGCACAAATATTACTGCTATTATGAAACGATAGTTTCATAAAGGCTAAAATTTTGTAAATTAACTTTTTCCTAATTGGATAAACTAAACATCTACTTTAAATTTAAAATTTAAATGCGTAAATTTTTGATGTGAAGTTGTTAAATATTTCCTCATTTGATTTTGTCCACATTTTGTTCAAAGTCCTGTTTTAACAAAAATTCTCAGAAAATACGAGTTATTCCACAAAAGTGAAGCCTTATGTCAGTCATCTTTTCATGACTGACACAATCATAAGCCAGAGAGTTAATAATAACTTGGAGTTGGTAACAAAAACACAATAATTGTGATTGAAATATCTTTTGACACTCATGTTTCAGGCGACCCAGGACTCTGCGGCATGATCCCTGCTCTGCTTACGTTCTTAAATGTCTTGCTGCTGTATAATTCACACCGCACCGTGCCACTGCTGTGTTACATGTCATGCTGATAATGACACAACGCATTTGTCACTTCACACTCTCTAGTTTGTCCCTCCCATCACGCTGTGTTTGGATAAACATTTCAACACTTTAAAATACAACTGTCAGCGCTGTAAACTACGTCGGGGGGGCAATGCGCACGATATCACTTAACGTCATTTAGCAAATCAAGGAGTACGTTTCAGCCACGAGGAACTGAGACATGATGAGTAACACAACAACATCGTCCAATTGACTGATATTAGTGTCAGGTCTCTTGTTAACAACTGAGGTGGTCTGTTTAACTGCAATGAGTGCAGACCCTATGTAAAAATCCATATCGCTGCACGTTGTCACTGCATGTCTTTTTCACAGTAACATAATTCCTATAATAGGTGTCTGGTAGCACTTGCTGTCTACTGTATAATCAGTGCAGAAACAGCCCTAGGTGCTCAGTTTATTGTATAAAATCAAATTCATATTGATAGGTCAATCTCAAAAAGTAAAACTGTGGAGCCGTGCTGCTACTGTTCTTACTTACTTTCCGCAGTTCACTTGCTGTGGGTTTCTAGAACTGAGGAGTGAATTTTGTCACACTGTATGGTGCTCAAAAACAAGAGGTTAGGAAAACATAACCTGTCTGTCTGGGGCAATATGGTGTGCAAGGACCTGCTGCTTCTGCTAATTCCCAGTGCAAGAAAAATCCAAACAACACAGCCTGTGCCAGCGAGAGAAAATAACACATGTTGGTGAGTCTAATTCTATAGCGCACTCGGTAGAGTCAGACAAAAAAAAAAAACATAATGCCTGATCAGATAATTAGGTCCAGGAATTGACTTAAATGAATTATCCCTCTGTTTGTGTCACAGCCAGTGATAACCATGCAATTTTGATTTTAAAAACATCGTAATATTTTGATGAGGGTCTACAGGGCTCCAACAGATGGGGCCAAGCTGGCCATCCAGACTGCACCACATTACCAGCATAGCAGATAACCCAGTCGCTCTGTACAAGTGACCACTCTCTGCTTTCCGTAATACATGTATGTGTAAATCCGCATTTTGACAGAATCTGAGTTCTCTGTGACAAAACTGACAAATTATAGTCAAAGGTTTAACTGAATACAGCATAAATAATAAGTTATAGAAATATAAACCTTTATACTTTTTCTTTACTTCACAATAAATTGGTGAAAAGAGAATTTTTCTTTTATTTTTTTCCCTTTTATTATCAATGAAGCTAATAATGTATTTGTATGTAGCTCACTTGCTTTATTATCCTGATTGGTCACATGTTTAATCATTTATCTGTTCCCCTTTTTTTCCCAATGTAACATTTCCCATTTTCCTCACCATGTTCCCTTTTTTTCCTAAAGCATACATGTTAATGAGAGGGGCGTTTACATCTATATCCCGAGCAGTGATTGGTCCGGGCTTTACATGTGTGTATGTGTGTGTGTGGTACATCACTGGAATAATCCCCCACAATGTAACACCCGCAGACACCAACCGTTTCAGCTAATCAAGCTAGCCGTAGCTAACTCCCGTCATGAGACTTCACCAGTCACTGCTCTCGTTGTGTTTATCATCCGCATGCCGTGCTGGATAAAGCATTTTAGCTGACAAGCAAATGCTAACAAAGTTAGCCAGCTAATGCTATAATTAGAAGTTGACATTATAGGAGGTGAAGATAGAAGATAGAAGATAGAAGGGTCGCGTCTGTGAACTTCTGTGCGATGTTCTTCCATTAAGTTTTTTTTTTTTTTTTCATCTCATTAGCTTTTTCTGCCTTGTGTCCTTTTATACGGGCTCCGTGGCTTCCGGGGCTGAAAATGAAAGGAGTGAAATTATGTTTACTTTTTAATTAAGCTTTGACTCATCCACTTTTCCACTCGCTATTGTACATATTCTTTTATCTGAATGTAAAATTACATTTTAGTTAAATCCAGAAAACTCTTCGCATACTGTAATTTCCAAAAAGTTTAAAGCACAAAAAAATTCTGACACCGAAAGGTTGCACAGGCTTGCTTGTCTTGTTAGTAATGTGTGCAATAGTTAATAACAGTAATGTTTTGTGCTCTGTGGAAGTCTAATTTGAATCTAAATTGATTCATCCAATTATTCTTTTGCTGTTTGCTAATGAATTAAATTTTTCTCAATATCGAAGAGAGGGAATGCAAAAGAGGGCTTTGTCTGAGCGTATCATTAGATCTGGCAGCGAGGATTGCTCGCACACTGGAAAGTTGCATCTCTGTAGAAACCTCTGGGCATTACCATGGGGAGAGATTAACCCTGTCCTCTGCTGTTTGATGTGGTTGGCTGATGTAAAGCGGCGCAGTCAACTCCGTAAAGATGCACGAACCAGTCTCCGTGCTAATGCTCCAAGTTGTGTGTGAGGCATGCGAAGATGGTATATGAAGCATGCACTCTGCTAGTCCTCTTCGTAACAACTTCCAGCCGAGGATGATGTCACTTCTTGCCCTGCAGAGGAGTAATCAGTCTCCTGCATGCCTGAAGGGCCCCTTAGGAGTTATCAGTCTTTGATAGTTGTCTCTATTGCAGCTGATTCAATCTGTAACATCACTTTAGGCCTTGTGTGAGCACATAGCCAACATGCTTGATCATTCCTGTCGTCAGAAGAGGAGAAAATCCTCCACGAGCCTCCGTAGATGTGTTCTAGTTGCAGAGTATTAATATCAGAGCAGACAAAGTGCTACGCCTTGCAAGAGGTATGATTACATACAGACACATGACAGAGGAGGATGGAGAGCGACAGATTCACATGCACACACCCGCAGGCTGATACAAGCACAGAGAGACACACACACACTCACACACACCCAGCTCAGTGTGCCACTTCCTCATCTCCTGCTGCTCTGTCCTTAAACCTCTTCACCCTCCATGCAGGGAGTAGACACTGTGCTCTTTTCTCTTTGTCATGGTAATAACACTAAGCCTAACTGTCCCCCATTTTGCCTGTCAACTTGCATTTATTTTGTTTTCCTTTTTTCTTTTCTTTCTCCGGCATGTACTGTCAGGTTTCTCGGGGTACGTTTAAGTCCCTCCCTGCATCATTCAACACTCCTGGAACCAATTATATTATCCGGCCAGGCCCTTTCAATTCCTACAGAGGGAAGGACAGACAGAAAGAAATCTAGATCTATTCTCTATGCCGGCAGCATCACACCTTTACTAACCTACTCTTAAGATCCCACTCGAAAGATTTTCATTCCTCGCCTCCTCGCTTTCTCTTTCCCCTCTCAAACTCTTCCCTCCGTAGTTTCTCATTCTTTCCATGAAGCTTCCCCTGACAGTGTGAATAAGGGTCTTGTTGTTTGCGACACCCAACATACTGCTGTGTGACACATTATCTGGTGTAGTCTGCCATTGCAGCAGGATACTTGCCTCAGAGCCTAACCATATTGTCTGAGCTTTCACCTCACCCCTGGCTATCTGCTGTGCTCTGGCTTAAGGCTTATCCCCAGGCCTCTGCAGAGCTGCCGGGCCAATGAACACTAACAACTTTCCCTTTGTATGCTGTGAGAACCTCTCTACATCACCACTAGCACATTTACTACTACTATCTACTTCTGCTACTGATATTATCCTGTCTGCCTGTTAATGGTGAAACAACACGCTGTATTGTGGTGGATTATTCGGCACAAAACACTCGATTCAATGCGTGTGCTGTTCTTAAACAGTTCGCCGCACATTTTGTTCTCTTGAACCGTGCTTGTTTTGATGAGATCACATTTCTTGTTTTTGACACCACATCTGGTGTTTTAGTTACACTGTGAAGCACTGCTTTGTTTATTGTACCATACAGTGCTGAGAACCAGTCGTAATGCGTCAGAAATGATGCTTTTTATAAATGTTATTTATCTATCTGTCTGCACTACTTGGCCAAAAATATATAGACAACCAAAGACTACACCTACGTACTGTAATTGTTCAGCATCTTGTTCCAAAACCATGGGCATTGATCTGTTGCTATATCAGCCTCCATTCTTCTGGGAAGGCTATCCACACGATTTTTGGATGCTGGCTGCAGGGATTTGCTTTCATTCAGCCGCAAGAGCATTAGTGAGGTCGGGCACTCGCACTCCGTGCAGTCAATTCATCCCAAAGGTGTTGAATGGGAAGGGGGGGGCATTGAGGTCAGGGCTCTGTGCAAGCCAGTCAAGTTCGACCACACCAAACATAGGAAATTATTTTTTTATGGACCTCGTACACTGGGGAACTGGCATGTTGAAACAGTTGCAGGCCTTTGCCAGACTGAAAGAAGAAGCACACTGATGCCCAAACCATAAAAAAAAAACAACAAAAAAAAAAACAGCCAGACCAAAAGTATGTACCAAAAAGTTTGATTTAGTCCATGTTCTAGCTATCTGTCTACTTACTCCATGTTAAAATGCCAGTCATGACTGACATTTGCCACCCAGTGGGAGTTAACACAAGATGTGCTGCCACCTGAATGATGCCGCAACGTCCATTTGACTCTTTCACATTTTTGACAGCACTTAAAGGTAAACGCAGTCTAGCTCATAGCACATGTGGAGCTTTTTCAAAGACATGGAGGTAGACATCATATGATAAACTATTCTTTCATCTTCTCTAGCTGCTATTGCAATCAGACAAGCTGTGCCCGTATAATCATTGGCTTTGATATGGATGCAGTTCCACTGAGATTTGTGTATCATCAATTCTTTTTATGTTGTATTTCTCAGCTGCCTGACATTGGTTTACTCTGACTGCAAAGTGATGCTTTACTTCAGACAAATTTCATATGAAAGTGATTTTTTTTTTTTTTTTCCTACCTCAAAGTTTCTGACTCTATGGTTTTACAGAGACGTACGATCCTGTGTATGAGACTGATTGAAATTCCAGTGCTACATTCAAAGTTGTCCTCAGTTTCAGCTGAAGAGCCGTCCTCTGTAATTATCCTGATCGCAGTTTTAAAAGCAGTGGAGCTGTCAAATACTCCCATGCAGGATAATACACATATTGGCGAGAAATGAGCTGTTCGGACAAGCGCAACAACGTGTCAAAAATGTCACTAGCTGAACAAAATGCCCTCTATTGTTGTTGTGTGACACCTGTGGCTACCTTTTTACAGACAAGCCCTAATTAAGCACTCAAAGAAAGACATAGATGGGAAATATTTATGCAAATTTATCTGCTGTGGTATTTTTTAAAATTTATTATGGCTTATTGTCTATTATTATTGTTGTTGTTGTTGTTGCGTTGGTTGCTGTCTGCTTTGTATGCTTGTTGTCCTCAAACGGCTTGCTGTCATTGTTAGAAACCTAACTGGGAAACAACCAACCAAAATGTGGGGAAAAAAATAGTTTAACGTTCACATTAAAGAAATCTTTGCATATTCCTGAACACAGGAGGCTATAGGAGGAGGATATAAGCTGACGGCAGGTGGTTTTGTTACACGGAACCATCTGGGGATTTGTGAATGAACCGTATAATATCGTCAAACTACTGTAAATCAAGAGAAGAGACAAGAAAAGCCTTCATTGCTGTTCTTTTCTCACCACTTCTGACATAACCGATGCTAGCAGCATCTACGCTAACCTCTTTAGCAGCTGTCACACACCTAGCATTAAACCACGCCTGTAGCCCAAAACCCCAACGGGAACGCCTCCGTCATGTCACATGTTTTGGTCTGTTCTCCGCGTGACTTCAAACCTCACCAGCAGCGTTTCAAAGGTAGAGCATGTTTCTCTGACAGACTTTGTTAACTTGCTCATATTTGGTCTTCTTTCCTTGGTTTATGTGTTAAATTGTTTCCCTTTTGGCTGTTTTTGCCATCTGAAGTTTTTACAGGGTTTTTTATTTTGAAAATTGACCATATTTTCTGTGTCTTCAGCTCAAGCTGCTCTGTACAGATTGATGCCGGCTGCTCACGGTGTCTGGCCAAAATAGGACAGCCACGTATATTCGGCAGAGCCGAGCGGAGGCCCGCTTGTAGGGTCGCTCCTGAAACGGATCGCAGCAGGGCCGGAGGGGTTCGAAACATTGTCCAGAATGGTCGTGTATTGCTCACGGACACGGTACCCGGTGGAATTTGGGGGTTAGCCTAGCATGAAACCACACCTGTAGCTCATGCCGTGGCTGCTGGTAGTTCCTTATGGCAAAACTGCAACGGGGACGTCTCCATCACGTCACGACCACGGTGCTGTTTTGGTCCATTTTCCATGTGACTTTAAACCTTCATTTTTCCCGGCAGACTTTGTTAACTTGCAAACTTGCCTCCTGGCTGTTTTTACCATTGGAAGTTTGCACAGGGTGTTTTATTTTGAAAATCAACCATATTATCTATGCCATTTCTATGTCTGACTTCCGGCCAGCTCAAGCTGCTCTGTGCAGATTGATGGCGGCTGCTTGCGGCGTCCGTCCAAAATAGAACAGCCATGTATTCTCTGCGGAGCAGAGCGGAAACCCGCCTCTGAAACAGACAGCAGCGCTTCTGGTGGGGTTTGAAACGTTGACTAGAACGGCTGCCATTAGCTCCGGGCGGCCGCGGTGCACACGGAATGCGTCGCATCCGTGCCTGCTGGAATTTATACTTTATAGGACGCTGATTGGTCTGTAACAATTATACTCAGACGTGAGTCTGGCAAGATAGATGAGTCCAGCTGCCTCGTGAAGTTTTTCATCCACACAGTATTAGTATTCATGGAAATAATCAGAGAAAAGTTTTTATGCTTGGCCAAAGTGGCAAAGTTGGTGTGTCGATAAAAGTAAAATATGATCCAATAGAAACAGATATAGCGATAAATCATGATGTAAATGATATATGTGACTTAAATGTTCGCTGAAACCTCGGTTCCATTGAAGAAACCGTAAAATAGCAGTGATTAATTAACAATGATTAATACCATATTTGTGTTTTCTCCATTGTTTTTTTTTCCCAGTTTGAGTTTCTTCATTTAACCATGCCATCTTGTTGTGCTCTCACCCAACTGGAAAATGAGCATAGCTAACAGTTTATCTCAACAAACCAGCTCCTGATAAACACATAACAGTAGTGGATGGAAACATGCATAAATTAGCATTTTCTTTTGCAGCTTTTCTCTAAATTCAGAGAAAATGTTGGATGGAAAGCTAGCTACAGAAACCTGGAATAAGATTTTGCCTGTAAACAATCAAAAAGCTGTAAGTTTATCTTTTTTTTTTTTTTTTTCCTGGTTCGAATCTGCCTCCAGTTGAATAAATTTAACAGTTTAAATATGAAATATAGATCTATATAAGATTGTGCGTGTACATGTCTGATTAGCCCTTGACAACGATTTGTTTCCAGAGCTGAAAACCCCAAAAGAGATAAAGTATGAAATATATATGTATTGCTGAATCTCTTGCAGTAAGATTAAATTAAATTAAGATGTTTTAGGTTTAATTAATGTTGAGAGTGGAGTGGGCCGGCGATTGTGCAGACGTTTTTTGACCGCTCGTTCGCTCATGCAGGAGGGTGCTCATGTCTGCACAGCGTCCAACAGTTTATTGATCAGGATGTGAAAAAGCTCACGGTGCTAGGTGTTGTCATGACATGACAAGTTTAGAAGCAGCCGTCCTGACAGCATGGGGCAAAACATGCTCCTGGTGAGGCTTACAAGCCCTCGGTGCTCGCACATACCGAGCAGATTCAGCAGGAGCTGAAGCTCGGTGCTCAGGTCACTGACAGTTCAGACTCCCAGATTTCTGGTCCTGCAGTGAGGAGAGTCTGCTGCCGCTGAGAGAGGCGGCGCAGATAGACACCACACGGCTCTGCAGGCACAATCTTATTTATATTCAGTGTATAGATTTACCCTGACTCATCATGGTGCAGGAAGACGTATTAAGAGTGCTGCTGCGTATCACTGAGAAAAAGAAATCTGCTTATACTTTGTGTCAGTGATATCAACAAACAAAAAGAAAATCAATTATTTACATATGACAGTCGGTTGTGAAACAGACACCCTTTTGTTTGCATACTGACTTCACACTTACATTTTTTTATTAATCCCATTATTTCCAAGTGCCCACACAAAATGTCAATCAGATGTCGCCATGGCCTCATATTTGTACAATGCATTTCTTTAATAACTATGCAAAACAAAAAGCGAGATCACCAGCTTCCATCAAAGCCACGAGCGGATAAAGCTGATTGTTGGCTTGAGTTTTACATATCATGCTGTCTGTCTGCTGCCTTGTTCTCAGCGAGATGAAACAATCCAGCCATATCATACTGTAGAGGGATGTTTCATCGTATCAGAATAACAACTGTGATTTCTGATTCCACAGTATAGAAAAGTCACAGCTGCCTGTGTTTAAGGGGTCTATTAATTCCAGCCATGACTGCTGAAAGATGAAACAGCTGGCCATAAACTATCTTGACAAACTTGCGCGTTGTGTGAAGACAAAAAAAAAAAAAAAAACTGAAGAAAGGAAGGAAAAGGACAGCCGCACTCAGACGGTCTTTGTGTCCATGATTTTTTATTTCCTCTATCATCACTCGTGCTACATTTCCCCAAACTCTGCCAGAGCCATCAGAGGAAGGACAGGGAGCATATTTAACTTCCTAACAGTTCACTTAGGACTGTTTCCTCAAGGACTTAACAAGTAGCCTTTTTTTTTTCCAGGAGTTTAATGCTTGCTCTGTACTTCCACTGGCAGGAGTTAAAGGAATGTATCCTGCGTGAAGCAGTTGGGACTTTAACCTCCTGGTCTAGAGCTGCGGTTTGTCCGAGAACAGTAAATCACAATGTTAAAGTGCTGCATTTAATAACTGGAAATCTAAACACCGGCTCCTATCAGCTAGAGCAAAGTTTAAAAGCTGTTATGATGATATATTTGTAAATTAGCCTTGAAGATGCTTCCCCTTCCTGCCTGTGAAGCCAGCACCTCTGGGGGGCAGTAGAGGCATCAACACTTTCTCTTTCATCTCATCCTGGCTGCAGGAGAAGGGGGTAAGGTCAGAGGGGATTTGAGCTTGGCTCACCACCACATGTTTCTTTGCTTGCCCAGTCTTGCTTTAGGCACAGATTATCACCATATACCGGCTACTGTTACAGTCTACCTTTGTGGCTTGTGTGCCATAGCTGATCCTGATTGGCGTGTCAGGAGACTCGCCTCCTCCACCTTTCCTTCTACATATATACAACCAAATCCCTTTCTTCGCTTCACTGATAAAAATATACACAAATGGCAAGAAATTTAAAGAGCCTCTTAAAGGATTTCCAACCGAAACATACGTCAACAAAAGAAAAGCTGGAAGCCATATTTATAGAGCTTTAGCCGGACATGCTTTACCTCTGTGGACTGTGGCTTTACTCTGCTACCTCAACAATTGAAGACTTGATCTTTTATTTGTTGATACCGCACACTATGGTTGATACAACGTTGCGAACCATTTTCTCACATCTCCAACCAGGCGTTCAGTCGGACACCGCTTTAAGGACAGCGTGCACGATAAAATAATTAATAATAAAGCTTTATGCTTGCAGCCTCCTCTGACGGCGGCATCCTTTACATGGCTTGCATTTGTTTCAATTGAATTGTTGTATCACAAACACAATGAGGGGCTCTCTGGGGCGGCAGCAGTCTGTATACTGGTAGTGTGTGGCTTGATTGTGCTGATGATTTGGCAGAGAAAATCATCGACAAGCAGAGCGTGACTGGGAGAGAAATCTTCCAGTCAGTTAAAAAAAAAAAAAAGAAAAATTAGAAATTTATTATGTATCTGGGAAGTGAGGACGAGTGAAGAGAAGAAATGCTGTGTTGGAATAACTTCAAGATTATTTAAAATGTCACCAATCCTGCCATTTGGGGGACAGAGTGAAGCTGACAAAGGAAACTGAATTAAAATAAACTCAAACTCTCATTGATCTACACAACAGTAGCAGTAGCTGATGTTGTTACCTTTACTCTTCTCTGTTAACACCAAGACACCTGAACTCAACTGATAAACACGGACAAATATTTCTCCCCTTATAGACAGAAAACAAAATGCATCAAACTGTTGTTGTTGTTGTTATATGTGTCTCTAAGTCTCTAGAGGCCTTAGGAGGACTTTGCTCAGAGTCCCAGTATGGCTAGGTCGAAGTCATCCAGCAGTGGCCTCCGTCTGGCATTTTACCCAGAGCACATCCTGTGGGAGCGGGAGCTTTGGAGCCGGCTGCGCGACCACATCAAACAATGGCTTTTTGTTGTAAACAAAGCCAGGGCAGCTTGCCGGGGGCCTCTCTCTCCCTCTCTCTCTCTCTCTCTTCTCTCTCTCTCTCCCCTCACGCTCACGGCTCGGATCCAGTCCTGCCTACCATAATTCTGGACTGTCAGACGAATGTGCGCCAATGCACCACAAGTCTCTCTATTCCATTTGCATTTGTACACACAAACCATGAATCTGGCAGCGCAACAGACAGATTCAATGGTTTTGAAAATAGTTAAAGCGAGATGAAAAGCTAAAACTAAAGGTTTTTGCCTTAAGAGGATAGTTAAAACCCAATCACCTGAACAGTTGTTTGACTACGGTACACACGAGTGTCCTCATGTTTGTTTATCGTCCATTGTAACCACTGCTGCAGCTGCTTGTCCAGGGGATAGGGTACCTGTTGTGCATAAAACATTTTATGTGTGTTTGATTTCTTGTAATATGCACTTACATATGCTTGTTCACAACTTGCATCTCTATGATTGAAGAATCAATAAAAAAATAAAAAATCCACATATTCTTGAAAACATTTTTCTCGGAGTTTAAACTTTTTTTGTGCGACATGCCAAGCACTTTATGTCATTTTAAGCTTAAAAGAAAAAAAAAACAGACGTCATGAGCTCTTTTTAAACAAAATACCACAATACTGCCGCAAAGAAGACCCGTCATTACGCCGCCTTACTCTAAAGCAAGCAACAGCAGCATAGTGCTGTTCCAGTGTCTGATTTTAGGCAGCAGTTCGGCTTTCTAGAAGCAAAAGAGGCGTAACACGTAACCACTGACTGTATAAACAATGCATCGCGTATCCATGATGTCACACATAGGTTCAGCCGTTTTGAAGCTCAAAATCTGTGGCTCAGGCCATCGCCATCTTGGTAGCCCTGCCTCTTCTGCCTGGCTAATCTAAAGATGTGGATCATCAACACACTGAGGCAGGGCTGAATGACGCCTGGGTGCTAAAACAAGCCATCTATAATGGCACCCACCTGTCAATCAAAGTGGCCATGCTGTAACTTTAAGCCTTTATTATAATTTGAACATGTGAATCCTCTAAAAATGGACCCTCAGTACAGTTACAGTCATGAACGCGGAAATTATCTGTAGCAGTGGTCCCCAACTACTGGGCTGGTCCGTGGGTCATTTGGTACCAGGGCACACAGAAAAAATAAATATATATATATAATAATATAATATATATATATATATATATATATTTAAGATATATAGATAGATAGAATATAGATAGATAGATAGATAGATAGATAGATAGATAGATAGATAGATAGATATTCTCTCCCAATTACATCCGTCTGTGCCTCTTGACACAGGTTAAGGCAGATCAAGACGCTTGTCTCGGTCACGTGATACGTTACCCCAGTTAAGCCCTCAAAGCTAGCAAAAATGAGTAAAAAAAACAAACATCTTTGGATTCGTTGCGGAGAAACAAGTTCAGGGCTCCCACTAATTCAGCGTAATGGTAAGTTGTATTTTTATTCACTTTATATTTGTTTTTATGCCGGTTGCATTATTTTATTTCATCGTATTTACCCCCCACACCCTGAAGGCTAGTCCGTGAAAATATTGTCTTACATGAACTGGTCCGTGCACAAAAAAGGTTGGGGACCGCTACTTTAGCTACTGCCTTTTAGTTATGTGGAATAACTTAGTGAATAACCAAGATGTCACTTTATTAAAAGTTATATTTTTGATTACAGGAGAATGAAAAAGTAAATTTAACTTTGCTAAGGCTATCTCAGCGACTAGCCTTTTGCTTCAACTGAAGTTACTGCTGTTAGGCTTGGTTTGTAGGTTTATTTTTTAGTTACACCAAATATAAAAGGTTTTTTTTCACGTATTACATATTACACATTTTTACTGTATAATATGTTATATTGTAAAACAGAAATCTTGATACTGTGTTTTCCCCTTTGTAAAGCAAACTAGATTTCCAGCATGTTAGCTTAGTCGGCACACTTACCACTTCAGCTAACAAGCCACACTCACCATGAAATTCAGCTTAATAGGCACCCAAAGGTGCTCCACCATAAAGTCACATTACATTGAAAAATCCATTTCAAGATCAGGAATGACTCAAAACACTACCAAATGCTGCAACATGCAACCCCTGTTGTTTCATGTTAATGCCATTGCCTCTCATCTGCTCTGTACTTGATCAAAGGTGACAACTCAGAATGTTTTCACAGTAGGGCTTGTGCTCATCCCAGTAATTAGCACCATGTTATTGTCAGGAGTGTTGGCTGCACTCGGCTGGTATAGAACAGTGATCACACTTTAGCTATGATAATGAAATATTTTAAACACCAAAGTAATTGAAATGCTGGTGCAAGGTAGCAGCTGGGATGCATGCTTAGCTATTATCACTACTAATAGTTTTGATCGGGGAGGGAAACAAGAACGGGAAACGGAGGTCTATCTTGGAGCCCCAGGAGCCTCAGAGACCCTCTGAGGAAGTGTTTTTCTATTATGGCACCTATGTATATTTTATTCAAACTGATATACTGTCAGCAACTCATGCAGAGTTGAATTTGGAGAGCTGGTTAATTGCAAGGTTTGCAGATAATTGTTTCATTAATTCTAGCTGGCTCCTATTGTTCCTGGCCAGGCACATGGGTCCAAGCCTAAGCAGAGCTTGGCAGTAGTTTTTAAACGAGGGGGAAATGGAACAACCTGCTTCACTGCCCCCGCTGATCCCTCGGGTTTCAGCTGTTTTTTCTTTTTTCCTCTCATACCTAGTATGTCAAGGGCATTCCCTGTCTCCAGGCTTCTTGAAACCTGCAGAGGACAATCATTCTAAAAGCTGGTGGAGGCGCACAGCAGGGGACCAGATTTACGTACTCTCTCCATATTCCCTTTCGACAGAATAGCCAGGACGTTTGTTCTTAATAAATACCACAGCTTTTACAGTCCTGTAAAATATTCTCTTCAAAGAAAATGTACACTGTAAGACAGACATCATTTGTTTTGTGTTTGACAAAAAGAGGATTAGCATACTGTTAACATTTATATTCTCATTCTGTCTCATATGAAGTGGAAATTATTATGGATTGGATTCCAACCAAGTATGTGCATACTAATCACACCGCTTTGCTGTTTGAGATCCACATGCTGACTGCTGAAGGGGAAAGAGGCGTCTATTGACTCTATTTGAATCCATTGGTGAGCACATGTTCCAATCTCAACACTGAAAACTGGGGTTATAAAGTGTGGCGATGGGAAGTACACCAGAGGGCAGAGGCCAGTGGCTTTATTGCTATTTGGAGCAGTGCCTTGTGTCTTTGAGGTTTGAAACGTTTGAATTAGATTTGCTTCAGCACGTCTCCAGCTGGGAACTATGTAAATTGACAGTAAGGAACCTTATCTGTGCAAGAAGAGTTTAGACCTCCACCATCAACTCTACAGCCATGGGCATCAGCATTTTTTATCCTCTACACTGAATGAGTAGTTTATAAATTGTCATGTACCAATGATCGAATAGGCCCCTCGTCTTATCTGGTGGCCATCGACAGCAAGAATGTAACCACATGAGCATATCCTGCCGATAAAATCTATTTCTGGTCTTGTTCTTAAGGACAGAACTTTTTTTCATTTGAAGGGAATTAACCCAGCATGAAAATATTTTCCAGTATCTTTTTGTTCTTAAAGAAAAACAGGATGCCTGGGCTTTTCAATTCGTGTGCAGTTACTCAAAATAAAGGAAGAATCCCATCCTTTCAGTGCGAGGCTTAGAAGAATACATTTCAGCTTTGAATCGCAGCATAGTTTCTGTGTGCCGCCTCTGCGGGCTGGTGTGGCCTTAGACCCTGGGCAGGGCTTTACAGTGAGAGACAACAATCCTCCGTCATGGCTGGTGGCCATTTTTCCTTCAACTGCAAAAACATATGAAGAGCCGAGGCGCCTCTGTGTAGCAGAAAAAAAGAGGAAAAAAAGGCTATCATTTATTATTCAAATGAAATGAGGTCCGGCAGATGGTGGAAGAGGGGCCGAGGGCTTGCGGCGGAAAACCTCCTGCTCACTACCTCTGTGATTTCAGTCAGCCCGTGACGAAATAAAAAGTTCAAAGGGAATCAGCGATTGTGACGGATCTCATTAGCATATTTCCAATGAGCAACATTAGAAGCAGAGATGGGGGATTCGTGGGTGTATCCTATGCAGGAACTAATCAATGTATGCTGTGTATATTTGATACTGCTACATCACATACTATATACTGAGTACACAAGAAGATTACAACTTTATCTAGTGTCAGATAGACCTTGCTCTAAAGCAAATAAAGGCAGTGTTGCATGAATGCAAATATTCTGATCCACAGTTCAAACTCTTGGAGTCAACAAGAGCACATTTCTTTTTATTTTTTCATGTTTTGTTTCATATTCATATTGGGTGTACAATAAGTTGCCAAAAACTTTTGTTCTGTTTTTGAATAGTTCAGATACTTTGGGCAGAATGAATGGTATCGATTATTTTTGAATTTCAAAAGCATTTGCAACTTCTTTTGTACATGATATGTTGAGTGAAATCATTTCTTCAGGTTTTGTAGCTTCATAAAACCTGAGTTATATTGAGACTGTAAGAGCTCAATATTGGCACAAAAATGACTTGAAAAAGGAATAGTTCATTATTTGGAAAATGTTTTTACTTTCTTGCTGAGAGGTAGACAAGAAGATTGATACCACACATGTCTGCTTTTTAAATACGATGCTACAGGCAGGAAACAGTTAGCTTAGCATAGGGATTGGGGACATGGGGAAACAGATAACATATCTCACTCTAGATAGTAAGCCTAGATTTGCAAATCCCTCATGAGATTTGGACATGTACCTGTGGGAGAAGTTTGCTTTTAGGGCTTTCTGCAGCTCTTCTCCTGTGTGAAACCAAAACTCAACCCTGACTTAATATTTCAACCCAAACCATAATTGTCTACTAAACTTAACCAAGTCATTTTGTTGTATAAACCTAACCAAACTATGACATAAAACTGAAAAGGTCTAAGTCTATTAGCTTGTATAATCTGTTGCTCTTCAAAACAACAAATTTAAAGCCTTGGATTTCTCCTAGTACAACTCCAGACACAGTGAGCCAAGAATGTTTTGAAGTGGAAACAACACATACAAATCTCAAGAGAGTTTCTGAGATCTAGGGTTACCATCTAGACATGACCCTGGTTTTGTCAAAAGGTGGAAAAAAAGTACTCCTACCACACTCTGACTTGTTCATTTAAACTGTACAAAATGGTGCGTAAGTAACTTCATGGAGCCTCAGATGGTTTCCTGAAGTTATTCCTCGGCCAAGAAATAGTCTGGTATTTAATCCCCTGAAAAGCCCCAATGTGTGACACCTTGATTCATTAATAAATAATAATAAGTTTGAAAGTGTTAATTAATGAGCTTTAATTTAGTACTGGTAGGTGGCTTTGTTACCTTTTGACAATGCCAAGCTAGCTGCTTCCCTTCATTATGCTAAGCTAAGCTAACCCGCTGCAGGCTGCAGCTACATATTTACAGTACAGACATCATATCATGTCGCACATCTAACTCTCGACATGAAAGAGAATGAGTTTATTTTCCAAAATGTTGAGCCATTTCTTTAACAAGACATTTTTTTCTGTCCAAATGTAGCTCTGTTTACAGTCTCTTTTAGACTCTATTCAGTTTACATTTTATAGTTTTTTCACAACATACATAAACCCTGACATAACAGAACAAGATATATTGCTACACAATTTACAGTAGTATACTGTATAATAGAAACTGTAAATGGTTATGTGTTTCCAGAAATCCACAATGGCTCTATTCACTCTGTAGACACTGTAGTGTTATGGAGTGGAGTCATGTCATGCCATTTGCCTGAGCACTGTAAAACACTGTCATGTGTGGGGTGAACAAACCAGGGCTGGGCTTGTAAAAAAGCAGAAAAGTCTTAAGCTGCCCTTCAGACACATAAGGCTTCAGCACCTGTCAAGGGTTACTTAAGTGTCAGCCTGTAACCACGTGCACCCAGCAACTTGCAGCCCATTGTACATAGGGCTTCGTGTTATTTAGTACTTTATTCTGAGGGAGGCTATTCCCCCTTCTTTTCAGAACAGAGTACCACTCCATCTCTGATTTTGAAATATTGGGTTGGGTGATGTTCTTGCCCCCTAGGCA
This sequence comes from Protonibea diacanthus, assembly GCA_028641955.1. Classification (NCBI taxonomy): domain Eukaryota; kingdom Metazoa; phylum Chordata; class Actinopteri; family Sciaenidae; genus Protonibea; species Protonibea diacanthus. The sequence goes on along the minus strand of CM053988.1, from coordinate 15,028,625 downwards.
CGACTGTATTTCAAAAACTGAAATTTGAGTGAGTTTTTCTGAAGTTCCCTGTGGTGCTGTTCTTTTGGACCACTACAGGCCACAAATCTGGCAGCAGTTGCTTTTTCTCAGTGAAAATACAGAGGAACATCTACTCATTAAAGCACAAGAGGAATTTGGTTAGAGCTGGAATGCAATAAAGTGTATAAAAAAGCCAAATTTGACTTTACACAAAGGATCTAAGAATGTCACTGAACCAAACGAGGAATATAAAGGAACAAATAGATCAAAATCTTCTTTATTTATGGGATATAGAGAAAGGGGCGGTCACATCCTGCAATAGGGTTTTGGTTATCACATAACATAGGAATGTTCTGTCAGCAGACGAGAAATAAATCTGCAGCACATAAAATCATGCAATTTGTTAATCCTAATTTGGAACCGATCGTGGAAACACTAATATGTTGGCTGTTTTACTACTTGTTATTTGCATATTAATTAATGGGGTATAATTATAACATAATTCCCATCGTTTTGAAAATGTGTTACATTACAAACAGAGAAAATCATAATGGAAGTCTTTAAACAAAAACATTTGGGCATTTGGCTTGGCATCGCTTCTCTCTTTTGTTGAGCACAGATGAAAAATGGTTTAAATACAGTGCAGATTAATATAACAAAAATCCCATTGCTGGGAAAACACCCAAACCTTGCTTTATTGGCAACAATCGTGGTTATGAATGTCTGTTTTGAAGATTAATGACTAAGACGTTTTAAAATGGAGACAGAACAATAGTGTCGTAACTTGTAAGTCTTGATTTAGGAGGCAGATCAGTGTTAGAAGCTCTGACTTTCTTGTAGTTACTTCCGCCTGCCAGATAAACAGATCCCTCACTGAGGCTTTTCGCAGATCACACATGACACTGTTGCAATATCAGTTAGTGAATCCCACTCCTCTTTGGAGTGACTCCTTGTAAATTCTTCCCCTCTTGCTTTAAATGCATTTTTACGGCTTTGAAAATGAAGAGACCACCATGTGCTTGGAACATACCTTCACTCGCAACAGGTTCTTCTCTTCTTCTTCTTCTTTTTTTTTTTTTCCTGCCTCCCACTCCACACACTCCAACCCACTTACTTGGCGACCAGAATAGAAGCAGCAATGCGACATTGACGAGCCCGCTGGGCCTGCAGGCTGACGTTAGCCCACCCTGGGATGAGGCTGGTGGAGGACCACCCCACAGTGGGGCTGCTAAGCCCAGGGTGCCTCGGCCAATTTATGACACCTTTCAAGGGGAGATTGCACCGTAGACACTTTAGAAAGCAAGTGGCTGAGTCATTGACCTGCTCCATGGCTTCCTGCTCCTATTCAAGGGGTTATTTTGAATCGTTTATTATGCCAACAACAAAGTTCTTTGTTATCATTTTTAATGCAGATTTTTCTCTGTATTCATATTTTGAAACTCCACATAGACATACATTATATTTTAGCCACCGCTTACATTACAAACTCCATTGATATTTCAGAATATCACACACTGACCACATGACAACATGTACAGTTTATGAGTAACTATGAGTAACATATAGCATTAAAGTCTACAGAGGTCCATTTACTTCCATTTACTTTACTGTACTCATTACTTGTATACAGTACAATCGACATTACAATTTAATAAAGCTCAGTATTAACACTAGAGTTTAAACATGGAGTAGCAATCCACAACTCCATAAATCACAATGCTCCTTTTAATTATGAGGCTAAAATAAGTTCATCATGATGCCATGAAGTTTTTGAAGAGTTTTGTGTGTTACATAATACACACGTCACTGTTGCCATTGTACTAATATCTTATGGTAGAAATACAAATGATGTTCAAATGTAAAGGTGTTCGGTATTGCGTTTTAATAAGGTTGAGTAATTTTGAGTTATATAACACAAAATAAAAAATGAAAGTCTTTGGAGGCTCAGTTGGTCCCATTGTATTTATAACTCAGCACTTGTACGCAGTCGAAATACCAGTGCAGTCTTCAAAATTTACACTTTTACCCATTGATTAAAAATGAATAAGCTCATTATGATTATATGTAGATCATAATGAGTAAAGTATTAAAGCCTAATGCAGCAGTATTTCATACTCTCCATACACTTCCATTGCTCACTCCAAAGATGAAGTCACAGACAAATTCATGTATATTATTATTATTATTATTATTATTATTAGGAGTAGCAGAATTGACTTCTGACATTGATCAAATTGCAGTGAGCCTTCAAAGGTATAGACAGTAATCAGAAGCACCCCTTCAGTCTGACTGCACAAAAAGGAGTGAAATTAAGACCAGACCAGACTGTGGACGAGGCTTAATCCACAGCAGATTCTCCCCTCAGCTTGAATAAAGCTTTGCAGCGTGGCTCTCCACTATGTCTGCTTGCTCTGGTAACAAGCCTCTTCTGTGACTGGGGAGAAAAAAAATTCATAAGCAAGGCAAAGGTAAGGATAACCTCCCTCCCTTCCTCTTCAAATAGAGGCATGCTGAGCTTTACTGGAGAGAGGGTGGCGTTAGGGGGGCACTGGGGAGCATTCAAGCCTCTCTCTCTCTTTCTCTCTCTCACTCCTCAGTTTTTAACCACCCTTTTCCACGACCCAGTGTGCACGCAAGGCAAGCCAAAATAGATAATGAGGAATGTCAGCCTAGAAACAGAAAATCACCTCTACCAAGACCAAGCTGTTCCAGAGGACTGGATTGCATTCCACAGCAACTCTGAGTGATTTATTACTACCCCCTGAAAAAAAAAAAAAAAAAAAAACAAGTCTCCCAAAAAGACATCTAGCTACACAGCTGGTTAATGCCAACTGGTAGTGACTTGTGATGAGTAATGACATCCCTTTGAGTCAGTAGCTTTGTTCTGCCATGTCTGGATGATGGATCATTCTTTTAAATCCGTCTTCAAGATGTGCAGATTATCCGTTTCATAATTATTACTTTCTTTAAACCAAGCCGGTAACTGTAAGAAGTCATTCTCCACTCCAGCGGGTCAGTTGTGTTATCACGTTTCCGCGGAGCACGAGCTGAAGCCGTAGATGTCCACTTTTCACCGTGCTCATCAACAGTAGATCCAGGGTCCATACAAACCCAATTAAGAATCAATTTGAGCCAGTGTCAGACAGTCTGGCGCCTGGAGAGGGGTAAATGCTTTTAATATGAACATTTTATCGTTGTCTCACAGTCTTCCATCGTCTAACAGTCTGGCATGTGTAAAGTATCTGTCATGAAGCCCTTACGCCTCAATACTACCACAGTAGTGCGTCCACGGGCCTCGACACATGGCATGCATGTGAAAGGAAAGGTAGAAAAACTGATATGTGAAATAATCCCACATGAAAGGCATAAATCATGCGATACTCAGTGAGAACAATGAGATTTTGACGGTAGCTGTGATTGGCATTTTTACTCTCTCTGCTGTTCAGTCTCGATTTAGACCCAAGACAAATGTCATGGCATGAAATGTGCTCTTGAATCATGTCAAACATGTTTGACATGGGCCCAGATTGATGTAGTTGCCACGAGGACACCTTCGCCTCTCTTGTCTTGCGTGTAGCCTAAGCAACTCCCTGCCACTTCACTTTTACCACATCAATCAGACTAACGGGAGTATGCACAGTATATGAATCTACATTTGTTTATTGCCGTCATTGCTACCTATTTATTGCAAGTGTAACAACGGCAAGGAAAACAATGCCCTTTTCATGCTAGTACTAACAGAAAAAAATGCACGCATGTGCAACAACCGTGTTCTCTTCTCTGTGTGCAGACATATGGCATTCATAATGGAGCTATCAAATCAATATCATACTATACTTCTGCCGATGCTCTCAGCAGGTAGCACACCGTACCTGTATTTTTCATCAATTTGTAGCATTTCAGATAACAAGAGCCTGCACTTAGAGCATATACTGCCTGAAACCTGTGCCACAACAGCCTCCTCTCTCTCTCTCTCTCTCTCTCTCTCTCTCTCTCCGCGCTGACATACCTATGGCTGTGAAATGCCATGATTATGATTTGAGGCACTGCTGTGCAGAAAGGAGCTGATGGCTTCTAGCGGCTGAATAGCAGTCAAGGTATGAGTCATGTTTTCTGAACATGTGCACTTGAGCGTGAATGTAATTTTTACACAAAGGTTCTCAATGTCGTAGATTGGAGTGGTGTTTTTGATGCCGTTATCGGGGTAAACAATTAGCTTCACTTATTGATTGGACGCATTTTTGTCAAGCTAGATAGGTGGAGAGTTTATTTTGACATTTGTGACAATAAAAAGATTGTTCTCTATAGATCTATATATATATAATATGGATCATATATAACCAAATACACCATGGAAAACAAACCTTCAGGCCAGCTTGTGTACTACAAGCTTTTGCTTGGACTGAAGCTAAAACACTGTGGTTCTCTGTCCACATTCTAAACCTAATGGGTATGTACTACTTTAATGGACAGAAAAAATTAAATACCTCTTAACAAGGATAAAAAAAAAAAAAAAACAGCGTATTGTGTTGGTCAACAACTATGGCTCCCACGAGGCTTTCAGAGTGCTTCAGCGTCTAATACTGTATTCACACAATGTCGGCAGAACTGGAAGAACAGGAAAACCTCCTTTTATTCTATTCTTCTTCTGTGTTCAGGCATTAATCCTGCTCATGTTATATTAGTGGGTTGTTTAACAAGTGAAATCGGATACAAGCAAACTATGTGTGGCTTAATTAGCAACACTGACTGAATTTCAGTTAATGTTATTTTAATGTCTAGCAATGGTCGCTGTCAGAAATTCTCAGTCACGACTGGGAGGCTGAACGACTTGTGGGATTGAAGGCAGCGATGGGATAGATCAGCGATCACATTATTGTACTGAAAATAGTTGTATGATTGCGGAGGTTCTGTGTGAGGGTTAAAAGCATTAAGGGGGCTATCTAGCTCCTTAGGGCTATTTGATTTGGATGTAATAACTTTAAACTCTGGCTGACTTTGGCTGACCTGAGGCGTCCCTATTTGTTTGCTTTTTCAGGCATTTAACATGTTATTGACTGCCAAGTTAAACATGTGAGTAACTGTAAATGCAACATCTGGTGTACGCCCCAGCATCCCGGGTACGATTCCAACCTGGGTCCTTTGCTGCATGTCACCCTCTCTCTCCCCTGATTTCCTATCTGTCTCTCCGGCTGTCACTGTTTTTAATAAAAAGAAAACAATGGCCATAATATATCTTAAAATAAATGTAGTTCAATTACAACCTGGATGTATACATGAACAGAAATGAAACCCATGACTCAAAACAAATGCTGCCTCACACAACCACACCCATACGCATGCGGGTGTGGTTGATTAAAACTGTGTTCACACTGAACTTGGGTGGACCAATGCTAACAATTAAATGAGTGTACTGAACGGCCAAATAAAGACAGTGAAGGTGTAATTTGTCCCAGCCCAACAGATGCAAGACAATTATCAGGAGAGTGAGGGAGATCAATCAAACATTGTCCGTCCACACCCACACAGCCCTGACAAACGTCTTACCTTGTGTCTTATGTTGGTTAAAAGATGTTTCTATCAGGTGCAAGTTATCAGCTTTTCACAAAGATTAAACTCTTGATGAGAAATATATTAGATAAGTTGAGCAGAAGCTGGGAAACTTGTAAGGACTATAATTAAAGTCCCACCCCACCTTAAACGTTGCTTGTGTTCCTCTAGTTTCTATTCCACCGTGTATTTGTTTTGCATAAACAGTTTATTTCACTCAATTTTCCTTGTGAGCTGCTTTGCAAATTAATGACTCCCAACCAACCCTTGAGAGGATAATATCTTCCTGTTTGGTGGATTTATTATTTATTGCGTCTGTGTTAGCGTCAGGGTTAAACTGTATGGTATGCGTCTGGGCTGTAGGTACTAAAAATAGAGGCAGTCCCAGAACTCCTACTTGAGTGACAGGATTCCTTTTGCTGGCACGCAAAGATGACCCATTTCCTCTTTTCCTCAAAAGTTAAGCACCACTTACTGTATGGTATTATTTAAATTCACAACTGTATTTAACTACAATATATTCTGCCAGAGCAGTTTTTAGTGTTATATAGTTTATTCTGCAGTTTGTATTTTTCTTAAGGAAAAGTTTGACTTGGCCAACAGTATGGAGAAAATGCAACAATCAGCTACCGTTGGATGTAATCATTAGATGCTGTAAATCTTTTTTTTTCCCCCCCTCTTTTTGTCCCGTTTTCTTTGCCTTTTCACACTGGAACAATGAGCATCTGTTTCCATTTTTTCCTGCGTTTCAGACTCTATGTGGAAGAGGGTAAACTCGCTGCACAACAACACAGTAACAACACTTTTAAACTGCGCTCAAAGATAAACATTCACCATTGGAAACTAAATTAAAACAAATGTTCCCAAGTGCTTTACCAAGTGCTTTCAAATGCTCAAGTATAGATTGAGATGCTTTTTTTTTTCAGATAAGCTTGTTTTCGGGCTGAGACATACTGATATTTTTGGAGCAAATCACACAGTTGGAAGGCAGTGACTGTGGTACATTACATTTATTTGTTCGGCGCTTTTCCCATATAAGAGCATTTTTACAGACGACCCAAGGACAGAGGAGAGGCAAAGTTCTGTGAGCCAAAAAGATCTAGAGAGAAGACAAGCTTGGATCCATGTTGCTTGTCAGATTGTATCTATTGTAGAGAGCTGAATTCACTTTCTATGCTTGATGTAACTTCTGTCAGCGGAGTCTGCAGTCGACACAAGTCTCATGGGGCGAAAAAAAAAATGGAGGACTACATAACTTCCCAAAGGGAGAATAATACTGTATGGATCTGAAATTCAAAGCCACCTCCAAAGTAACGTTAAAGGCCCAAATTAATAATTGAGTATGCTATTTGTACTATGACTGATAGTATTCGGCTGTTTTTTTTTTTTAGCTATTTGTTTTGTTTCTAAGCTTTTTTTTGCAAGAGAAACATTTGAGTGAGTGACATCTTATTCAAGAACTAAACATGTCATTATTTGCACGCCTGCTACTAGGCCCTGAGGTCTTTTAGGCATACAGCAAGTTTGACCAGTTCTTCATGAATTTAAAGTTAGCCTTGTTGTAATGTAATGCTATATTACTCCCCCTTAGGTCTATTTAAAGTGATTTTTAATCACTTTTCAGAATCAGAATCACTTTTATTGGCCAGGTGTGTGCACACACGAGGAATATGACTCCAGTTTTTGATCACGTTTTGCAAAATTAACTTTTGAAACTAACTAGTAGGTTACTAACAGCTGATCAAGGACATAAACACGATCTAAGTAATGGATTTGCAAAGAGCTGGTGCAAACCAATGCTTCTGGTCCCCACTGAACTAAGTTATTGAAGTTATTGTCTTATCATCAATGTGGTAGAGTTCACTTGGTGGTTGAGGCTTGTAATCGAGCCCATTCCATCGTGAGAGCCGCCATTATATGACCATCAGAATCATGATAATTCCCACCCTTTTTCATGCCCTGTGATTACAAAACTATAGAAAGCTACTCTACACAATAAGCTGGGAAATGGATGCCACAAATAATTAGCTTCCTCTCGATACAGAAAGAACAGAGAGTGTTTCTGTCTGAGTGAAACAAGAGCATTTATCAAATCCCATAGAAAATCCTCAAAAAAAACTGCTCAAATCCTTTGATTTTTCTTTCTTCAATAAATGGCTTTTTCCTTTAAAGGTCTGAGATCGCCTTTGAATTTGTGGCTTTTGATCTTAATGAGTAAAACCACCTAATAATGACTCAAGACATATTTACCGCAGCATTCCCAGCTACCCTCTTATTTACCGCATGAATGTTTGTTGAAACACCCCACATTATTGCATGAGGTTTTGGCCCATAATGTGAACGGCACATTTGAAGGCTGGGAACACACACAACGCATGAGAGGACAAAATCAAAGAGAACGTGCAGAGGTGAAGTGACTTGAATGTCTGAAAATGTCTCTCTCTGTGGGGTACCACAAAAACCCTACCACAAAAAAAATGTAATTATCACTCCTATAATCCAATGTAACATCTGAAGTTTGGATTCACAAGAAGTGGAGTTGACTTTGTATTTTAAGGCATGTGGGCTGTTGTTTCTGCAGCTAATTTTAAGTAACAGGAGCAAAATTTAAATTCAATAGGTGCGCTGCTGCAGCCTGTTAACAACAAAATGAACAATTTAATAACAAATAAAAATGCATTCACATGAGTACAAAACATAACCACAATGTTTTCTCATGAAAGTTGTGTTGCTGAAGAAGGTGAGCCAGCGCGGTGTTTGTTTCTGTCTTAGATGGAGCTATAATGCAGAGAAAAGCAGTAACAATTATGAGCAATTATAGGTGATGTAATGTGTATTTAGCCTCCTCAGTGTTAGTTAACACAAATTGAGTAAGCAAAAAGCTACGGTCAAATGTGGAAGTCAAACTATGGCGGAAAGGTGGGGAAGCATGTGCACGTGTTTTGTGCTGCTGTAATTTCAATGTGGCTCAAAGTGGAGGTTCATAAAGACCTATCATTTACAGCATGGAGTCTGTTCTTATGATAAAGCCTGATCTGTCTCTGTGAAATTTATTTACACTCTTCGGACGAGTCAGCAGAAAAACTTTGAGCTCTTTTGTGCCATTATTTAGGCTTTTGATTGCATGCTGAACGCGGGCAAGAATGACAGGCTGCAGCGAAAAAGCAAACCAAAGCATTTTTTGACAACTTCATCAGTCCTCAAAAAAAAAAAAAAAAACAAAGAAGAAGAAGAAGAAGAAAAAACAGAGACATGGGCCGGCTGTGTGTATTTACATATATACTGCATTGACCACAATGAATAAAACACCAGCGAGCTCAGCTCTCCTGGGTCAGTTCAAATGAAATAGAGAGTTTACACTTTCACTAGTAGCCCATACATAAACATTGTTTCTCTAAATAAGAATATGTGCCAGTGGATCAGCATCATTACATCTGCTTTCTTTTACTCCACTATTCTTTATTATGTAAAACTACGCCTCAGAAAACATGCAAGCTCTGCACTAATCCTCTCACTTTCCACCTGGTGAATTTGACCCAAATTCACATTTCCCCTGTGCGGCCAGGGGACTGTTTTTATTGAAGCCACGTGTAACAGAGACCACTGACCTGGCTATGTACTTTGGCTCATGAGAGGAAGAGATATTTAGGACATTAATAGGTCCAAACTTGGCGATCGAGTGTTTGTTCTTAAGACAGACTTTTCTCAGGCAAATATGTCCTCTGTCTGTATTTGCACCACCGAGGTAGCTCTTTTATTACAATGCTGAAAAGTAAGCATCTAAAAATAGGAGTAGTGTTGGAGAAGAATGAAAGCTCCTACTAACAGTATAATATCATGTTCAAAAGAAAGCTGCATGGGGCTGAACTTTAGAAACCTGAGGAAAATGTTACCATAAACCTGCTTCCAGCTGGGCAGATCATTTTCTTTCCAGTCCATCGATTGTTGAGAAATGACAACACAAACTTCACATGATATTTTGAGGAAAAATGACAGAGCTCAGACAGCACATTAAAAATTGCATGTTGCCTGAAAAGAAAGGTGGCTTTACAGAGACACTGCAGCTCACAATGAGGACACAGCTGGTAGTACAGCACAGGTAAAAATTACACATCACATGAAACATTAGTGCGCCTGTGTTGCTTTGGCTTATCATGGGTGTAATGGTTTCTAATGATAGCCTCAGCGTGGTGACAGAATAAATCAGAACATTATGAAATGCATTTATTTCCGTTTTTTTTTTTTTTTTTTTTACAAGATGCAAAAATATGTAGCCTGCAGCTGCCATATCCAAAGCAGTCAACAAATCATGACTAAATAATTGGGGATTTGCCGTGCACAAACATGCGGTTGTCCAGTTTGTCATTAAGATTATATCATATTTGTTCGCAAATGGCAATTTAATGCTAATGTTTTGCAGCTTACAGTAAAATCCTAATGGACTTTCAGCTTTGAAGTGTAATTTCATCGACAAAGCTGAATCATTCCCAGTCAACTCAGTTATAGTTTCATGTTTTTGGGGGTGCCAAGTCAGTTACAATCCTGGTCTCCATTTACGACCGTAAAATCAGGATTCAATTTGCCCCCTCTCCCTTTGTAACCAACGGAGGGGACGTGGTGTGCTTTAAAAATGAAGACAGGGCTAATGCAACAAAAATTTCTATTTGCATCATGGGTCATTTCTTCAGTTAAAGGCAAGCATCTGTGGAAACTGTGACTACACACTGCGCATAAATATATGCATAATGATACTCTTCAACAAAAAACACAATGACCTGTGAAGATGAACTGTAGTCTGAAAAATCCATACAATATTCCTACAAGGACTTGCACTTTGTCTGCTGGACAAGATATTGACTGTAATATTTTTAGCTCCTGTTATAATAATAATATTCATTCAGTGATCCAAAGGGACATTATGTAGCTTTTTTCAATATGACGCAGGCTGTTTAAATATATATTCACATGCTCATACTGTAACCTCATGCAAACAACTTGACTTTGGAGCATATGTGCTGTATTTCTAAATTGACATTGACTTCCACTAAATTACAGACCATATGGCTTTTAATGTTTCATCCCATTTTCTACAACTGGTGTACACTTTGTAAACCAAGTTACTGCATTTGAGGAACTTGACTGTGTTCATTCAACCTTTCATGGAAGCCATTGATTTCTATTAATTTCCATACAGTGGTAAATCACCTTAATGGCAGATCAATGCATCAAACACATGCACAAAAATTGGCAAAAATTAACACATTGACTTTTTGCTGTCTGTGATGGATTACAGCTCAAACAAGGTTCAAGAGTTTAAGTGAATTTTCATACTGTCTAGAAATGAGTGGCTGCTTAGAGCATTAGGAAAGTCACAAACATGCATTGAAATATTTCACTTTCAGGAAATAAAACTTGGTATGTGCCTTTTACATTTCCATGTGTGAAACAAGTAGTCATGAAAAATGCAGCTAAAATGCGATGCCAAAAATGCAAATTGGTAACACTTTCTTCATATATGAACAGCTGCAAGCGTCCAAAAGGCTCAGTCCTTTTAATTTACATTTTCATTTTGTAAGGGATTGTAAATTAATTAAATTATTCAAATATATCCTCCAGATTTCCTTAAAGCATTTTAACATCTCGCGGCCTAAATCCTGCCTCAGATGCGTCTCCGTGTTGACAAGAATAAAATTCAAAGGGAAGCAGAGAACATTGAAATGCATTGAATGGTTGTATGGATACTGAATGTTTGCACTTAACGTATATCGACACATATCAGCATCAGCTAAACGAACATCCTTGTGTGCTGGTAGTTTGTATGAATATGACCCGTTTGTTTCTTTTATTAGGATTGAGGGTTAAGAGACATTTTCCTTCGGCAAGTAGGAATTTTTAATAGACATTAACAGTGTAAAGGGTACATAGTGGGTTGCTCACTCATAACTCATTCTGCTGTTTACAATATTGATTCTTTCCATAGTGTACATTTCTGTACATATTACACTTAATACTGTTAATACACACTGTAACTGCATCCATTCATTCGTTCTGCACATTTAATTATTGTTCATTTTGTAGCCATCCCGTAGATCTCTACTTCTTTACATCATCATAGGGCTGTAACTGTGTTTTGAATAAATCTACCGGTTTATGATTAATTTAGTGATCAGTGCTAAGATATCAGAAAATAATAAAAGAAATGCCCATTAAATTTCCTTAAACATTAAACTACTGTATATATATAAATATGTATATCTATATAGTATATACTATATACAGTATATAGTATATACTATATACTAGTATAGTACTATATACTATATATGAACAATAATAACATGTAGACAGAATAAGGATTTGATGATAGTGCAGAGTGCAAACCAACAGTCCAAACCTCCAACAAGATAAAGTTTATCATCACATTAAATCCTTTTAATGTCACTATCTGATTAGATGTTAAGCTTACTGTGTGCAGATATGGCTATAGACATCTTGGAGTAGAGTTGAATGTATAGAACAGCTACCAGAAAAGTTAATAAATGATGATTTTATGGTGCCATGATCCTTTTACATGCAGGGTTTCTTGTTAGACAAAGTCCTTTCTCATCACCTGGACGCATTCTACACTTTGTTCCTCAGGTCTTTGGACTCGCCCCAATTAAAACACGTCAGCCTCATTATTTGGTGTTTTTATTATAAAATACTAATTACCCAGGTGTAAACTACTGCCCACAACACTGAAATTCCAGCAGGATAAAAATGAGTGTGCTATTTATACTGTATGAGCTGCTCTCAGTAATATGTTTTTGGTAATGAATGGCCTTGCACTTTTTTGCACTCGTCCCCTGATTAAACAGCAGGGAATCCTGATTAAAATAGTCTTCTCTGGTGTTTTGTGAGTCTAAAAGCTTCGAGGGGGAAAAAAACCCAGCAGAAGTTGTTTGTGCTTTGTGCGCAAAATCCACGCACACAAGAGATATGGGTTTATAATGCGGGGCTTGTCACAATTAGCATTAGGATCCAGTCCGTGTCCTGGCAGGACTCCGCTCCAGGATTTGTGTGCTGCTCTCCAACAGCCAGCTGCTGCAGAGCAGGGGACCGGTGCGCCGTTTCTCCTCGCCTTGTTTGCCTCCAGTCCGGCTGTAGCTCCGACTGTCTGCACGGCGTGTGGATGAGGCGCAGAGGGAACGACCGGGAGCGCACCGAAAACCAAGACTAAAAGAAGTCATATCATCCCTCTTCCGGCTGTATCTGTGAACCAGGCCGCTGGAGACTTTTCAGACAGACTGAACTGTGTCGAAGACGTGCTCGGAGTTTCATTTTGTAGCGAGATCGGGGCGCATCTCGTCTCCTTGAAGTGATCCTTTTTTATGCAGTCTAACCGCTACAGCGCTCCCGTCGGAAGGAGCCCGGCTGCACGCACTAGAGTAGGAGGAAGAGGAGGAGGAGGAGGAGAAAAGGGGGCGAAGTAACGATCATTACTTTTGAACAGACCCCCCCACCCCAACCCCCTCCCTATCTCGCCATGGAGCTATTCGTCCGGTCCCGGACGTATTGGCGTGAACAGATACCTGCCGCTGGAAAGCCCACCATCTGTCCACTGTGAGGGAGAAAAGTGGAGCATGCAGCCGAGCCCCAGCCGTCTTTGTGCGACCCGCTGCTTAGTTTCTGGGGGCCTCTTCTGAAAAACGGAGAGGAGAAGAGGAGCAGAGGAGGAAGAGAGGGGGGGCTGCTCCTGGTGTTGATCTGAAATTCACACTCCATGCCGGGATCCATATTTTGGCACGGCGTACCCCACTGTAAGTAGCCTTTTAAAAAAAAAAAAAAAGCGGATGTTTTGAGTCTTTCCAGTGAGATGCTGGGTTATGCCTCTCTGAATCAATACCATTTATTTACACTCGCATGATGTGATAAGGCAAATGTCAGAAAAAAACGGGCCCACGGGCTCCTCTGGCAGTTTAAAACTGTTGTGATGTGATCAATACATACATAGTCCGGAGTATATGATTTCATTTTCTCGAGTGTGGAGCCTCCACTTTTTTTTTAAATTTATATGAAGTTGTTTGGCTATTTGGGTCATCCCAGTGTGGATTTCAGTGTATACGCATTTATAATGCTTCATAAAATGTTTATATTCAAGCTGCTTTCAGGTGTTAGAGGCTTTATTTTGTGTTTAAGATGGACACCGGGACAAAGAAAGTCGTGGATGTGAATGAAAAAAGCCTGTAAAAAACAAACAAACAGCAGTTGATTTATATTCAGTGATGATATTCAGTGTGATAACATGATGGAAAAAAAAAAAAAAAAACGAGCTCACACAAACATCTCCACCCAGTGCAGGACACCAGGAGCTAAGTAGTTGGATGTCAGTTACTGTCTCCATTTACTTCTCCATTTTGCGGCTATAAAATAAGATCATTTCACAGGGCATGTATAATTCACAGACCTGAGCCAGCCATGTGTGATGATGGGACACACACACATAGACACACACACACACATAGACACACACACACACATAGACAAAGAGTTTTTACAGGCTTAAGGGAACCACATCTAATTCTCACATGAAGCTTTTAGGGGCCGCATAGACTTTCAGCAAAGGCAAAACCCAGGACAAGCACAATGGAGTGAAATATCAAGGTTAAATAAGACTCACACATGATCCATACTGCCGATGCCAAATCAGCACAGTGGTGCAACATTATATAAGCCATATACTGACAAGTTAGAGAACTGAGAGCCTCACCGTCATATACTTATATAACGGCTTTCAGGCAGGGAAGTACAGGTGATGACTTCTTCAAATACTGTTGTTGTTTTTTTTACCATATATAAAAGTGAACCAAAGCAGTAGGTCGTTCAAGTTTCCAACTAAGAAAACTGAGATATTATATAAGCTGCGTGCACAGCCACACAAATCAGAGCGTCTTTTGACCGTGGCGGAGAACTTTTCCTGTTATTCCAGCCGTTTTTGGACGACTAGGTGAAAAAGAAAAGAAAGAAGAGGGGTGATACTGACGTGCCCATCAGTGGTTTGTGAAGATGAAAAGGTGATTTTTGTTACGGTGCCAGCGGGGTCATAATGGGATGTTTGACCGGTGAATGATGTAGACGTCCTGCGTTTCAGCTCGGGCTGAGTTTATTTCTCAAAACAAACGCTAGGACAGTGGATCAGTGGATAGTAGGAATTCAAAGGGAGAGGGAGAGAGAGAGAGAGAGAGAGGCGGTTTGGGGACAAATGTTCTGTTGCCTCTTTCTCCACCCCTCCTCCTCCTCCTCCTCCTCCTCCTTTTCCTCCTCTTCTTCTTCCTCCTCCTCATTCTCCCCTCTACCCTCTCTCTCTACCTTCACTCCATCTCTCACCCGCCCCAGACGTGCTGGTTTGGTCCATTTGTCTGTGTTGTCTTGGGAGGAAGTGCCATCTCATCTCACATTGCGCAAATGGTTTCAATGCATGCTAGTGTGAATTCTAGCGGGTTTTTGTAACTGCCAATTTCCATATCAAAGTGTCTGCATTTCAATAGGGAGAACTTGAGCTACCAGCCCCCTTCCTCTAAGCAGTTTTGTTCTGATAGAGTGCTGCTGCTGCTGCTGCTGTTGCTGCTGGTGGTGGTGGTGGTGGTGGTGGAGGAGTCTACTGACAAGGCTTTCTGGACGATGCAGTTGGTTGTGTGTACGTGTGTGTGTGTGCGTGTGTGTGAGAAACAAGTGTTAGTGTTGGAAACAGATTTACTGTGTGGATTGGGGAGAATTTGTTGGCCATAATCTCACACCAAAAAGCCATGTATTTAGTGGAAATTTTTGGACGGCATTCAGAGACGCGGTCATGTTAAAAAGATTTTCGTCTGTTGAAATATTTCCCCCAGTATTTCTCCACACAGGCATAAAACATCAACAAATGTCTGTCTTTTATTTTCAAGGAGAAAAAGACAGAATCCATGACGAGAGAGAGAGAGAGAGAGAGAGAGAGAGAGAGAGAGAGAGAGAAGGAAAAAGCAGAAATGAGTTGATGAAAATCAGTTTACATATTTTGACTGGTATTTTGTCCACAGCCGTGTGCATTGAAAATACTCGAAAATGAATCAGCTTTCAGGTGCTTCCTTGTGAAATAAATGGTTTAATTCAACAATTGGTGAGGGTTGATGTAAAGACGCAGAGCATTCAAGCTTTGTGAGACGCTCTACCTAGCGGTGGCTGATTGTTTTTCTGTCGCAGAGATAATATTTATTTCCCATTCTGTGCAGCTGTTGTTTGTCAGTGAAAGAATGCAGCAAGACACTGTTTATTTTGAAGGATTTTCTCTCTCTCTCTCCCCTTCTTTGTCTTGTGATACATAGCCTAATGTTCTCTTCAATTTTCGGTAAGTTTAAGAGAAAAGTCATTGTGACTGAGCACAAAGAGAGACAAAAAAAAGTGCTTTCTCTCCTTTGTGCAAACCTTTACTTTAGAGGCAGGATCAGTATAGGTTAATAGTGAAAGAAAGTGCAGCGTGTGAGATGGTATTACACATAAGACAGGGAATGTAAATGCCATTGGGAGCACAGTAGGGGTCGGTGGCCCCCTTCATGGTCATCTTGCTCCTGGGTAATAACGTGAGCCAACTGCTCCCCAAACCTGCAGGAGAAGAGAGCTCGCTCCCTCCTCTCCTTCCTTTTGTTCGGACAAAATAATACAAAAAAAAAAAAAAACTGAGAGAAGAAGACAAGAGTTTTGAACCCAGAGAGGAGGAATGTGGGGTTGGGGGAGGAAAAAAAAAAAAAAGGAGGACTTCACCTGCCATCTTCACTCATGGCGGGTGGGTTTGACAGCTGTCTTGTTCAATTCCTCTGACATGCTCGCTGTGAAAAGTTGGACAAACAAATGGACAGAGAGTGGGGAAAGAGGGAGTGATGAATAATAGGAGATGAGACAGTTTTGATTGTGTTGGATCGCATCGGAGAGAGACTCTTTACATCAGTTACATATAATCAATTTGTTATGTTCGGTGCATTTTCTGCTGAAAGCCGGGATTCTTTTTTATCCTGTTGACTTCACCTCGGTCTACATCTCCTCCTGTTAGCGATTTCACTATGTTTTCCAACAATGACTTGTGACAAAAGCCCAGAAAACAGGTCCTCTCTGCATTGTGTGCATGTGTAGGAGGATAGGGCAGGAGTGATAACAATAGCAAGTGTAGTAAGTTTGTTGACTTAAGAAAAAAAAAACGGAAGAGTGGAGTGGGAACCATGCTGCGGTGTGCTGAGCCGAGCCCGGTTGTTCGAATTATTAAAAAGCTGCCGAGGAAAGGAGAGGTACATGCATTCTGCTCTGTTGAGGCTGCTATCGGTTGGAGAAATTGGCATCGGTGCTCCATCTGCGATGGATTTCTTCCTGGGTGAGTGTTGCTGCAAAATGGTGTAGAGTTTAGAAAGTAGTGTCTGATTCTGAGGGGCTCACACACCTAACCTGACATTTACCGGGGATGCTGTGAAGAGCCCCCCACCCGCTGGTCCTGAAAAAAAAAGATTTTTTTTTGGAAGCTGCTGTCCTGTTGTTCACTTTTGGCCATGTTTGCCAGAGGAGGAAGAAGAGGAATACAAAGCAGAGGAGCAGGTTTAATACAATAAAATAAGAAAAGAACAGCAATGGGCATTTTGTTTATTTAACAAAGTGCTCTGGGGTGAGTTCCTCATTTAACTACAAATGCCCCACCATAGCCATTTTGTGGCTCGCCTCAAAAATAAAGAGACAGATGACTGGAACGAATGATTATGCGTTAGGGTAGTTAACCCGATGGATGGATATATGGTCTCGCTCCTTTTCACAGAGAAAATACATCAGAGGGAGGAAAAATCTCTCCCATACCACCACCTCCTGTGTTTAAAATGACAGTTAACTTTCCCCCACTGGTTTAAAATGGATGTTTAATGATCAACAGAGGCTTGGAGCTTAGGTCTAGCAGTCACGCTGGCTCTATATGCACTCATCGCCGAGCCCTCTGCTAAGAAATCTACCCCCTCGGTGTTGTTAAAGGACGCTCCGCTCAGAAGGAGGCTGGTTTCGTGAGTGATGGATCATCAGAGGTCTCTTTGGAGGTGTGTGTTAACCCTTTAGTGTGTGCACATCTCGCTCAGTTGGGGAGCCGTTGGCGGCGTGTGATGGATGTGTCTCGGGTCTTTAGGCCCCATATATCAGAAGATTAGCACTGACCTGTGAGTTGTCTGGGCCGCCCTCGGAGCTTCTTCTCCAACACTGGTTGGCATTAGCATATGAGGACACTGCTCTGTCTCAGGGGGATACAAAGATAGTGTTCTTTATTTGGTTCTGTCATAGTATGGGTCACAGGAAGTGTGCAGATTAAAGGCTGAAGGCTTTGTGTTGGCATTAGGTGCATCTGACAGGTCATCTGTCTTCAACTGAGGAAATGCTTCTCTCTTGCTCAAATTCCTAAATAGTATCATATAATTATCCTAGAAATTGAGGTTCAGGCCATGCTTCACTGCAGACAAATCTCTCCCTGTCCTCCTTCATGGTATTCATGAATCATATAAAAATGTAAATTGCCCGGCTGATGTGGTGTAGCGTTGTTATTTCTCGTTTTGCATCGAAGAGAAAGGGATTGTAACAGGTAAAACACCCCAAACCGATGTTTTATTTTCCAATAAGTAATCTGCAGGTGTGAAAGACAGCTTGAGTTCTGCTTTTAAATGCTCTCACATAAAGAGCAGGGATACATTTGCTTCGTGGGAAACCAGTTATACACTGTGTTGAGAGGCTAAATTCAGTACTTTTCTTTGAAAGTTTTACGGCAGATTATCTCAGATAATGATAAAAAATCTTTCCACGTTTGCTTCTCTTGTGCAGCGCATTTTCTGTCCAGCACTTACACCTCGCCTCCCACTGTACCTCTGCCATTTATTGTTCATCTATAGAAAGAATGCTTTTAATGCAAATTTTTTAGAGAGCTGTTTTAGTGTTGAAAAAGAGGCACGGGATCACCTTTAGTCTGCCACTTTTTTTTTTTTTTTTTGTCTGCCATGTCTAATGGCTATTTGATGCCTACTTGGTGTCACTTGGCGTCTTGTGATGAAGCCAATGTGTTTTCAAGGTGAAGAGATATTGTCAAAGCCCTTGAATGTTCCCTGCGCTTTGATTGGCAGGCGTTGTCACAGAAGATGAGAAGCGGTGGGAGTCACACAGCAAAGAGAATCTATTACCTAGGATGGCAATGCATGCTTTCACAATGTGTCAGTGCAGTCAGCCATCTTGCTCTCGCTCTGTGTCTGTGGAGTAGTCCCTCCTCTGTGCAACGAGGGAGCAGACATCAAGTTTAATTTTGGTGGCTGCCATAAGTAACGTTATTGATGACTTTCTTGGGTTTCATACCATGATGAATTATCATGTAAAGCCAGAGATATTTAAGCCTTCATCAGCAGTGGCGTGTAATCCGTTTTTTTTTAATATATATAATTTCTGGCAGTCAACATTTAAAAAAGAAAATGTACTGCGCCGTAAATGGCATCCCTGGCACAAAAAAAAAAATGCAATATAAAACTCAAAATTCAGCTGAGCCCTTTCTTGCAGAGTTGGACTGATTTCCTCCATTTCAAAAGCCTCCTTAAAACAGAGAGAGAGAGAGAGAGAGAGGGAGAGAGACTGCCGGCTCTGTGAGATGCAGCGGGAGAAGGAACCTTGTTGTTGATCAGCCAAGCAAATCAGATCTTGATATTTGAAGAGTGGAGTTGTGATTGCTAATCACTCCGCTGCTGAGTTTTAATTAGGAGACTCATAAGCATTATGTCATCCCTCAGCAGAGCATAGTCAAGCATCAGATGAACTTAAGAGAACAAATAATTAGTTTTCTTATTAGCTATGGCTACAAAACAAGCACAGGGTCTTTTTTTTTTTTTTTTTTGTACTATAGATTAATGAATATTTTGTTTTATGTACTCGCGCTTTGATTCAGATATAACAACATTAATTGTGTTTCATGTGAGTGTGCGAGTGTGTGTTACAATCGGGCTTGTTGCACATTATCTTGAATCATATCTTGACCTTATTAAAGGATGGAAAAAAAAACACGCACGGGCACTTCTTGCATGTGCTTAACGGCAAAGAAAGCCAGAATCTAATCTTCAACTATTTTCTAGGAGGTGGTGCAATAATTTGGACTGAGCTTATTTTCAATGGGTAGAGTTCTGTGCTGTGCTCCTAAGACCTTTGTTAGGACATTTTAATTACAGCAGAGCTGGATGTAATTGATCTAGGCTTAGAGGGATTTCACTGTCAATGAGAATGAGCCTGGGCGTTAATACAGCCGAGCAAATGCTTCCACCTTTGTGCTGCACTTGCACACGCACACACACGCACACACACACACACACACACACAGGGGCCGGCGGAGGCGATGAGAAGAGATGGGTCTTCTCGTTGACTTTGCCTTAATTTGGCCAGGCGTCTGTCTTTCATGTGTAATGGTTAAATCAGTCTCACAAGGCCGTCTGACACGGCTGGCCCAGACGAGTCTTCCTCCTGCTTTTACTTTAAGTTGCATTGTTGCCACCTGGAGTGTCCTCTTACGGAGCACTTTCTTCATAGTTCCGTGTTGTCACCCACAATCTTTAATTTTTTATAAGGCTGTTAGATAATGCTTCCCGATGAGGGTGAATTATTGATGGTCTTGTTCGTATGAGTGGGACAGGGCAGGCTTTTAACTCTCTGAGCTGCTGGGTCTCTTATCCTGTAACTAAGGGACACGGCACAAACACCCAAAGGAATGATGTACTGGAGGAGAGAAAAGAAAAACGGAGGCAGGGGGCTGAAAATAAAATAAAAGAAGCATGCATCCTTTACACTACTGCTGGGCTAAGCCACAGCACAAGGGAAACTTGGCAGTAGAGAAAAGCATTGCATCCATAGAAGCCTTTTCTCTGTTTTTGAAGCATTGAGGTGCACTATGGTGGCTGTGTATGGTGGTTTGTTGTGTATATTTGTTGATTTATAAGGAAGAACACGCAGCCCTCTGGCTCTGGTATTTTAATTTATGGAGACAAATGTTTCAAGTTAGGGGCATTTGTGATTTTTTTTTTTTTTTTGAGTTTGAGTGGACAGTGTGTCGTCAGTAGAGTTGAAATTATAGTTAATTATTTGAATAGTTCATCAAAAGAAAATTAATCAGCAATCATTTTGATCATTGACACACACATTTCAAACCATATATTCTCTGACTCCTGGATGGATTTTCTGCTTTTCTCCGTTTTACATCATTGCAAACTGAATATCTTTGACTTTTGGACTGTTTATCGGACCAATCAAGCAACAAGAACATTTCACATGGGCTCTGTTTTGTTGTTTTAAAGATCAATGGATTGATAAATCGTAAAAATGATCAGCAGATTAATGAAGAATTAAAGTAATCGTTCTAGTAGAAGCAGTTCCTAATGGTCCTAGTAGAAATGGCTGTGTTGCAAATCGTTCACAGTTGAAGTTATTTAGTTTGGGAGGAGAATGGACTGTTTATTTTTTAAATGTGAAGTCTTCATATTGTCAAATGTTTGGTCCAAGGCAGCAGAAACAGAATTTCTTAGTATTTCTTGGAAAAGGAAACAACACAGCATAGACACTAATTTTTTTTTAAACGGTGAAGCGGAGGTTTGAGCTGCTCCTTTGACCCTGAATGACAAACGGTGAAACATGCTGCAAATATAAAATGAATGTCTGATTCCCTGACAGCTGTCCTGATTCTTATAGCACGTACTTTCATCATTGTTCCATTTCATTCTCTCTGCACTCGTATGGCCCTCCTGTTTGCATTACAATGGAGCGAGCAGAACAAACTCATGGAAGTACTGGTAAAGCGTATAATTTGGCATGCTGAAATTCAGCTGTATTGTCCTTTAAGCTCCATTTTAGGTTATTTTTTTTTTTTTTAACATTTATTTAGATCATTTGCAGATTTTCAGTCAAAAATTGTTATTTGGCTCTGTTAACTCTGCAGAAATCTGTCTTTTGTGAAAATCTCACAAATTTGGTGCATTTAAGAGGCAATCCAACATGAAGCCTGGCCAATGTTGGAGTCCAAGATTGGACCCAATTTTCTGGAAACTTATCCAGTTGTTTGGAGGCTATGCCGTGTAATTATGTTGTATTTTTGCCCATTCTGACTCGTTAACGCTGAGATTGTGAAGAGTCCTTAAGAAAAATATGTTTTCAGCTGTTTTTTAACAGCAGGCATCAGTCTAACTGCTATGGAGGGAGAGACATTTTAAGCCCACCAGTAAACCTGCAGTGGTCCATCTTTGAAAAAAAAAAAAAAAAAATTAAGTGGTTTACAGCTGAATCAGGAGCAGTAAATCTTAAATAATAACCCTGAGACTGTCACAGCAAAGACAGGAAGAGAACGAGAAAGTAATTATGTACAAAGAAACAAGAAAAACAAGTCCTACCAGTTCCCATTTCCCACTGGAAATGCTGCAGATTGATGCCTGTGTCTTGGTTTCCAAAGGAACAGATAGAGTGGGTGGACAAATTAATAGAAACCAATACTGAGAAAAAAAACAACTTTGAATTGAAAACAAGCACGAAACACGTCCAGGCCTACAGCGTGAGTATGCATATTAAGTCCATGGCTCATTTCCAGTTCAATACAGCCAAATGGTAGAGCACAGCAATATGGCTAACAGCTATTAGCTTGATATTTTAGGCCCCGGTGAAATGCTACATCACTACAAAAGGATTTTTTTCTAATTAGAGCAGTAATTCAGAATAATGTGCCTATAATAAATGCTATTAGATTTGAAGAGGCCACTACTAACATGTTTTGATTCGGGATTATAAAGCATTTTTAATAATGTTTTGACAAACTGAATTGAAATTTAAAGTCAAAATAATCATGTTCTGTGTCCAAGACAGTCCCTCCAGGATCTTTGGAGAGTTTTCTGTGATTATTAACAGCCCAAAATACTTGAACCAGAACATGGAGGACATCTTATGAACGTAATGTGATTTTCCTGCTTTCTCTCAAATATTCATAGAATATTTTTAATGTTCTCTTATTACCAAATCAGAGAACACACGCTGCCATTAGCTGCCATTACTAACATCAGCATGCCTTATTTTCTCTTTCACGCCATTTTCATTGAAAACTAATTAATTTTCAGCTCTGTGGTGACTTTATGTAGTTAAGTTATTAGTTGTGTCCACTTAAAAAGAGGCTAATCGCCTCTTTTTAGACTGAAATGATGCAATTACCATTTCCAGGCAGAGTTTGCCTAAACAGCAGATGTGTCAGTGTATAGTATACAAAAATGATGGCAACATAATGCTGGGTAGTTTAATTTGTTGCTATGAGAACAAAAACTTGAAGCTACATTTACAAAAGATTAAATGAGCACCCGTAATGTGAAAAGGGCTGCTAGTAACATTCACGCGCTCTCACTGCTCTCTTAGGATAATTTGCAGCAGCAGCAGCAGTAGGCGGCAATTTTCGCTGAAAAAAAATGTAAAATCCCACTGTAAAGTGTACCTGCCAGCACCAAGTACCATGCAGACAAAGTCAGAAACTAGCTGGTGAACATAGTGGAACATTTAGCAGCTAAAGTAACAGATATTTCCCTGAGCAGTTGGTGGAGACCAAAAACAGAGCTAAAAGCAGGGTTAATATTGGAGATATATTTTCATCAGAGGCAGAAATTTTTGCTGGATGTGTGAAGAGGAAATTGTTTTCACAATACATTTATATGGGGATAATATATGTTGTTTTTGGTATTAAATCTTCAGATGTTCTTTTGGGGAGCAGTTTTGCCTTTATTGGACAGTTTTATAGCACGAGTCAGAGAGTCATGACAGTGTTCCCAGCATGTGGCATGTTCAATCACTTCATTCACATAATTTTGTTTTTGGCTGGTAAATAAACACACAAAAACACTTTGACCTCAGAATCTTGAAATATTTGAAATAACACCCTTTTAACACAACCTCAGTTAAATATCATTGCCTTTACAAAGCAGGCAATGATGATGGGGATGCCCTGAAAACACTTTAATCCAAGGCCAAAACACAAACTTGCAGTAGGTTACCAGGTGTAAGAAGCAAAAGAGAAACTGCAAAAAAATGATGATGATCTTAATGATTTCCTGTACTTTTTCCTGCATTCTGATGGGTTTTCTCGCAGAAAAAAATCATAATATGTCGACTGCTGTCGACTGTGGGTCTGTAATAGCATTGGCAGCCATCTCGTGGGACTCATTAGGACTGACGATTACTTCACACATTTGTGTAATGGCCAAGGTATACGAGGCAATTTTACAGTAGCTACAGTAGCTGCACCATGTTTTGCAGTGATTTCATGAATAAAATCCAATTCCTGGTATGGTTTCCTCGGTCACCAGACCTAAACATCATTTAACATCGAGAGAAACCCTGCAGAGCAGAGTGAGGAGTCAATCAGTCCGCCTTTTTCAGCTTGCACATAACCAGAGACTTAAAAAAAAAAGAAGAAATAATGCAATTCAGGACTTGTAGATACTGAAATCCTATGTACCACTTGAAATTAATAGGTTTTCACTCACTATAGCTCTTCCATAGTCATATTTCTGGCTCCTGACCCTCGTTACATACTATCATATGTATTTGTCATATCTTGTGAGTGAAAAAATGTCTTCTTATCATATATTATTAACACGTGTGTCAAGTGTGTGAAGAGTCTGGCCTGATGTGACACATAATATTGCAATACAGTCAACTGATTTTAACAGAAATTTGATTATTTTATGGCTGCAGTTAGCAATTCTTTTCATTTTCATCATTTACATGATTAAGCATGTAATCCATTGGAAAAGAAAATGCAAAATAGATACAAATGAAGGATTGACGTCTTTAAATAGCTTTTTTTTTCAAAATACAAAAATATTTACAGTTGACATTGATATGAAACAAAAAAATAGACGTTTGGCTTTTTGTTTTAAAGATGAATTATTACAAAAATAGCGGATTAACTGATAATTAAAATAATTATTTTGTGTGCTAATACAGTGTAATACATTAAATTAATCCTAACTTCCTGAAGGTTATAAAGAGTTTAATTTAATTTTTGGTCATTTTAAAGCCATATGTTTTCACTGATGAATTGTGAATGCATTTTTATATCAGAACTATATTCTTATTGATTGCGTTTAATAAAAATCCCATATTGTCACTGAGCTTCTGAGTGCATGTTACATCCCTGAATTAAGGCAAATTAATGCATGTCTGTCAGTGAAGACACTGAATGAATGGAGACCACACAAACCGCCCTCAGTTAGAATGCAGCCCATGTGCTGACCATCCATAGGTAATGCAAAGCAGACTGGATTTTGGACAAAAAATGTGCCTGAAGTCTGACAAAAGTTTAAACTTTACAATGAATCCACCACAGGAAGGTGATGAAACCAGGAGGATGGACGTATCAGCGTATCTGAAGTGAGCCATTGTGGCAAAACATTAAATTGTTTCCAGTTGAAAGGAGCCATATAACTTTAAATAGCTTCTAAACTGGAGACAAAAATGCATTGAGCATGAAGTGTAAAACTGGATGTCAGTAGAGACATAGCAGCTTGTTTGAGTGATGTAAAATGTCTGGTTAACAGTTTATGTTCCTCTGATAAGAAAAGTCTCACAGACACGGACATAACAGCTGTGTGGCTCAGATACAAGCAGGGGATGGAGATGCTGGCAGATCTGAGTTGTTTATCGTAGGTGTTACATGAGTTCTATCCAGACTTCATTTCCAGTACTTTACTAAAAGCTGTTTTATAGTTTCAGTTTGATCTACACACTAACATCTCTTAGACGAGAGAAGAGATGCCGTGTGACTTTTTTTTTTTATTATTTTGTCCTGCGTTTCGTCTCTCGGGCTACGTACAGGCCCTGCCCTCTGAGAGGTGGAGGTTGTACCTGCAGTGTAGGAGTAGGGGTGCTGGTATGACTCCTCTGCACACATATACAGTACAGTCCTTTTTGTAACGTAACACAAGAATAAAAAAAAAAAACAGCAAATACTCAATTTTGAAAGTTGAAATCAGCCATTTAAAAAAATGTATGTGAAAAATTAAATTAATAATTGATTATCAAAGTAGACGTTGCTTCATTTTCTGTCCATCGACTTGACTCTGTCATCGAAAACTAAATGTGATCTTCAGTGGCATGTATTAATAATGCTGTCATTTACACTTCTACATTTTTTTAAGTGTACTATTAATTTGAAAAGCTAATAATAAGATTGATGTAAATATAGAAATACAGGAAATGGCATGTCTAAATTCGTGCGTCCCCTCCACCACTTTTGAAATTAAATCTACGCCCACGCATGCAATTCAAAAATTATTTCTCGGTTACACCGCCAACTACTTGCTTCCCCTGGAGGATTAATAGTGTTTGCTCAATTTGCATATATTTCTTAGTAAAAAAAAAAACTAACCGCTCTACGCTTTTGGCAACAAAATGTCACTTTGTCATCGTACCACTTTGTCGTAAGCCCCATTTGGATGGGATTAGTTTTATGGTGGGGGGAATCGAAAATGGAGCATGTCTGTAAATTTCAGTCCCATCTGAATCTTGCCACGTCAGTAACTTGTGCGGATTTTAGCGACTGGCCAAATCTGGGACCTCCCGCGCCCAGGAGAAATAACTTCTGATAAAACCTCAGCTAGTCCAATCCGAAATGACAAACCCCGAGATGGTTTGCAAATACTCTGTCGTTTCCTTTTTAGGCAGGGAAGGACTCTGCACGCATGTCTAGCTTTTCCCACTCCCAGACAGAGATCACTCTGAACGCGCCAAATGCAACATTTCTTCCCCCCTTTGCTGTTTTGTCATTGTTTAAACAAGCTGCTGTCAGCGGAAATTATGTTTGATCGTTGCGATACATTTTTGGTGGGATGGCAGCACATGAATGGAGTAACTGTTGCACACATTTCTCCGTCCCTGCATGTTGTTCATTAACATCACAGATGTTGTGTATTAAGCAGCTACTTCACGTACATTTTGCTGAAAACTAATCCAGCCTGAAGGGGGGTATATAGCGTGTAAAAAAATTTAACGTTGTGTCAATGTATTTCCCCCCGAGAAGGTGTGAACATCAACATACCGGAAACGTGTTGAATGGGTGAATGAATTTGTTGTGTGTTGTATGCGTGCGTGTGTGTATGTTGCTCATGTTTAGGTGAGGGGTGATGCTGCCAGGCCAATCATGGTTTCCGTCGTAAAAAAAAAAAGCGTTTTAGCATTGGAGCGAGCTGGAGGTGAGCAGTGTGTGTGTGTGGGTGTGTTTGTGTGGATAGAGAGCAGGCAGGGGACTGCTAGAATTATGTGTGGAGGAGGTGAGAAGTGAGGCTGTCAGTACATTTATGAAGAGACTGATTGAAAAGAAGAAACCTCTCTTTTCCATGTCAGTGCTGAGCCGCTCTCTGCTCCTCTCCGGTGACCCTACTGCTTAACCAACTGCTCTGAGGTCAGTCTATTCATTTCAGTGCCAACTGGGATCGCCTACTGATCTTGGAGTAACCTGTGGCTGAATATTAATGAATGAAACAGACATTTTTAAGTCTCGCACCTTCTCAAATTTGTAATTACACAACAAATATGGTGTAAATAAGCCCAAGTAACCTTTACAAAATGTTCTGGAGGAGAACCTAAAAACACTTCTGCAGCAATCTTACCATTAACAAAGTAATATTTCTAAAGTGTTTGATATTTTGATAATTATTTAAGTGCTTTTTAAAGTAAAAATCCACTCCAGCTTCCTAGATGTGAATATTTTCTGGGTGTATTAGTCGTTACCAGTACTAAAAATGAATATTTCTGGCAACTAAATGAGAAATTTGAAGCTCACTTTGTCCCTTTGTGGATTTTTCTGACATTTTGTAGACTTAGCGAGCAATTAATCGATGAATTGTACAACTAAATGACAGATTAATGGACAGTGAAAATAATAGTAAGTTGCAGCGTTGCTATACATGGGTGAACACAGACAGAGAAGTAATAAGTCTTTTAGGCACGTTTTGATATTTCATTGTGATTTCAGCTACAAACCTTGACAGAAACATCCTCTTTTACCATTTTTTTTTACAAGTGTCTGCTCCTCTGCAGCTCCCTTTTTTTGAACACTGCACACCACCCTCTCTTCATTTTGCCTGACACTAACCTGGTTGTTCAGTCTGGGTCTCCTTTGTTCTCTCCACTTTACTAAGCTTCTTTGCTCACCCATCTCTGTTTCACCATGTCCATCTGCCCGCTGGCACTCTATCTTATCTACTGCCTCAATCATTTGGCCAAGAGCCGCCAAACACACCAACTGTTGTGCTCTCTCAATAAAATAGTGAAGTATTGCACCTTTCCGGGGTTTTCTGTTTTGGGCTTTTTTTGAGCTGCGCTGAAGATCGTGTTTTTTTCCGTTTGTTCTTCCTTTTTTAATCTTGAGCCATTTATCCACAAAACAAAACAAGACGAGACATAAAGGCAGCAGTGTAAGTGCCTCCAATTAGAGTTTTGCGCGTTAAAATGTTAAAGAAACTCTTCGTGACCCGGACATAAACAGACGATGTAAGAAGTTCTGTGATCTATCATCATAAAAACACCTGTTGACATATAAATTATTTATAGGCGCTGAATCAAGCTGTGATTGTGTTGGAGTGAGTAACACAAGCTGGCTCATAGGGACTCATAGAGAAAAAAACATTTGTGTAGGATATTTTGTGGCTCTCGATATAAAGTTTATGTGTCCAGATTATTTGTTGTGTCCTCCTGAAAACCCACTTATATCCTTGTCATCATAATAAAAGACTAAGAAAACCAGAAATTTGTCACGTCTGAGAAGCTGGAACGAGTGAAATTTGGTCATTTCTTCTTAAAACTAATCGTTCCAGCTCCACTTTCAGACACAAAAAAGTTTTGTTTAGGATATCGTGTTGCTCTTAATATGTTTAAATTGTTTGTTTTGCTCAATACACAATCCAAAACCCAAATACGTTCAGCTTACTATCACAAAACACTATGAAAACCAGTAAATATTTAAATGAGGAGAAGCTGGAACCAGCAACTTGTTGGCCTTTTGCATAAAAGAGACTTAATTTTCCGTTGATCGTCCACCGAGTTGGGCAACAAATCATCTCAGCTCTGGTCACGTTCGAGAAATCTTTATTGTTTCAGCGTGCACTGCTGTAAGCCACAGTTTACAACCTGTTTATCCGAACACGGCGTAGTATATCTTATCAGCTCTGTGTTGGGAAAACACTCTCCGCAGACTGTGCTCGATGTCGGCCCATCTCCGCGTCTGGCAGTTGATGGCAAGTTCTTTACACCACCAGTGGAGCCAAGGAAATGACATCATGTCCCTGCAGGGGTTGAAAGCGCAGCCCTGACAGGACTGTCATGACAAAAGAGTTCCTTGGGAACATCAGGGTGCACCGAAGACAGGGGAAAAAAAAAAAATTGTCTGGAGGCTGTGTTTTCTTAGTTCCTGTAGATCCAGTCTCTCCCACTTCTAGCCCATCAACCATTTTCTGATGTTTGAAATTCTCCTCTCACATGTGTGTCTTTCTTTTTCTTTTCTTTTTTTTTTTTGTCCTGAATGTAGGGCATGGGGGCGGGGCAGAAAGTTCTTCAAATTAGTAGTCATTCAAAGAGTGGAAGACGAATCATTGTGTTGGCAAGACGCAGTTCAACGGAGCCACATCTCTATTTCACTTGTAGGTTTTCAGCTTACACTTGGACTCGCGCATTAGTTTTGTTCCAGTCTTACTTGATATGTATGTATGCGTTCTTTATCTGTCTCTTCTCGGCGTTGACAATTGAAAATAAATTAACATTCCTGGGCTTTATTTTTGTCTTCTCTAAGCCTGTGGAGAAAACTTGGAGGCGAACCCAGGAGGTCAGGCCGTACTCACAGGCTGTCAATCCTCTGCAGTGACCCTACCGCCCCTCTCTTTCTCCCCCTTCCATTCTTCTCCTCCTCTGCTCTCCCTCTCCCATCCATTTAGTCCTCCCGGCTTAGAAACTCTCAAACTCCCTCCCCTCCTCTCACTCTCTCTTTCATTGGACGCCTCTCCAGCTTGAGTGAGGCAGACACAAGCTTTGTCAAAGGAGACTCACATTCAACCGGCCAGGCTATTGCGCACAGCCCCGTGTTTCATGTTAAGACATGTGGGCTGTCTCCTTCTATCCATTTATTTTAATTATGTTTTAATTGCTTGCCGTCCTCTTTTAAATGCTTGCTTATTATTTCTATCAGGCTGATGTGAAAAATTGGCTGTGGACTGTGATTTTCCCCATTATCTTAACTGATGATAGATTTCTCTCCTTGGGTTTCCACTGTGTTTGTATAGGAGGCAAAAGAAAAACAGATGTTGTGAGTGTTTGAATATCATTTTTCAGTTCATTGCTGGAATTCTTTTGTCTTGTTTCCAAAAAAGATATACTGTTAATAGAGAGCGGAAAAAAACCTGAGGGAATATATCTTCTTGTAATTTTTTAGGAAGAGGTGCTCAAGGCGCAGACGAATAACTTTTATGTAGTCGCCTCGTCTTCTGGTGTTGTAGTGTATGTTTGAGCTCATTAGATTTAGTGTAGGTGGTGACAGTTAGTCATAGCTGTGTACCTTTTTTTAAATATCAGCCTCGGTGGAACATGATGATCATTATGCGCAAATTGTTGGCCGAGAAACAAGTAACCTCAATTCCCAGGCTTCAGGGGGAGGGGGGAGGGATTGGTGTAGATAATTCCTCAACACAGTCTCTGAGGGGTTAACGATGCCTCACTTACCTCTTAAAATCATTTTCTGCTTGAGAACATCTTAGGCCCCCACAACCATCATCCCCGCCTCTGTCCCCTGATGTGAAATTATGATACGTCTGTCAGCACTTGTGTAAAGCATCTTAATGTTAATCGCCTAATCCTTTTATCTCAAGTCCGGACCGATTCAGTGCAGAAATCCCGCAGAACAAAACAGTGTTTTTAGGAAGATGAGCATGGCTGTGTCCTCCACCAGCTTAAGAGAGAAAGGAGACATGTTACTCAGCGGGGCGACGGATGATCAGGAGAAAGAACCCCGGGGGTGGCGAGGGGCAAGTCTGTATCCGCGAGGCCTGGCAGGCCCTCGGCCCCCGGTGTCTAGAAGGGGGTTGAGTGGCCCAGCAGGCCCAGCAGGCCAGAAGGGCAGGGGGATGTCCCCCCAACAGTTTCCAATCTCCTCCTGTCAACCATGATTATGGTTGCCCCGTGGCCCCAGGCCTCATATTTGCAGAAGATAAATGGCTGAGGAAGAGGTCACGTGTGTCTCCGGAGAGTCAGTGTTCTGCCCAATATTGAACTGGTGGCAGTCTTGTTAGAAGAACCGAGAGTATGAGCAGTCTCAGTAGACTAGTAGTGTGAGACTTCCCGCGCAGGAGAGCGTGTACCCTCCATTTCGCTCTTATCTGATCTTGTTCGGCGCCACTGGCAGATAAACAACTGGAAGACAAATAAAACCACAATTCCTATAAAAACCACCAAAGTTTAACTTATAAATTATAAGTTAGCTGTATGTGTGTTTCCTTGGCTCGGCTCAGGGTGACCTCAACTGAAAATAAACACTCTCAGCCTGCGTCAGGCTAGGTGCAGATCCAGATTGTTCAGCTATTATGCCCCCCACCCCGCCCTCCCTCCTGCTTCCAACCATGCATTGGCCACGTATAGAATGAATCCAATTGTGACTTAAATTATTACTCAGAATGCTAATGTGAACGCTTCCCATGTTTTGTGGGTTTTCATGTTGCCAAAAATATCCGAGCGCATTAGCGAGGCCCGGGGAGCGATCAGAGCTGACTGCTCTGCTGCTCAAATTTAGGTTCATTATAAAATAATCAGGGTGGTTGACGGGTGGCTCCGGAGGAGCAGCGTTCAGAAACATTCACTCTCCTCTGCGTAGCGACGGCTACCAAGTGACCGATCCTGTTTATGATGTTGATACGTGTGAGCGTGTGTTTGTGTGTGTGTGTTAGTGTGTGCATTGGGGAGATGTCGGAGGGCGACCGCGTGGGAATAAACAAGATACAAGTATGTTGATGCTTGTGTGTGCGCTCATGTGAGTGCCCTCTCTCCGTTTGTGTCCGTGTCTGCAGGAGCGTGCATGTCCGTGCTTATATGTTTGTGCAGGCATGCATATGTGAGCGTGTGTGTGTGTGTGTGTGTGTGTGTGTGTGTGTGTGTGTGGCATTTTCACATATGACACAACACATCCCTCCTTGGTGTTTGACTTTGGTAAGCAGCTTATCTGTCTGTCTGCCGTGGTTAGTCTGTCTCAGGCTCTAACCTTTTGCTGCTTTTGCAGACAAAGGCCTGTTTTTTTTTGCCACCCCTTGATAAGGAAGGAGACAAAAGTAGCTCACAAAGCAGCTGTGTCTCTAATGGCGTCCTGTGTGAACGTGTTGCTGGAGCGACAAGCTCTCTCCCGCGGGGATCTGGGAGTAAATAGGGAAGGTGGAACGGGGAAGAGTGGGAGAATGAGGCAGTGTAAACATTCAGTTGTAACACGCTGCAGAGTGCTGAATAAGTGCAGAGCGCCCGGCACGCTTTCTGCTTTGTTTTCATGTCAGTGTCCTCATAAACATTTGACAACAAAGTTTTAATATTTCCACGGAGAAAGAGTGCCTTTGTTTATTCAATCAAACAGCAGTCAGGAATTTCAGAGTTACGTTTGACGACATTTCGGAAGCAATTCACACTTCCTTTTTCTTGCCATGCAGGCGTGTAGAATCCAAATTTAAAAAATTACAACCAAAGCTGTGACGATGCTGTTGATTACCGTCCATTTTCCTCCATTTTTACACTCATTCCTGCTCTCTCTCTCTCTTTCTCTTTTTTTTTCCAGATGAGAAGATGACTGGTGATGCTTCTCCGAGAACTACTGATCGTTGACATCGCTCCAGCTTTCCAGCTCTCCCACCGCAACATACTGAACCACTATTATTAGCCATCAGGCTCCTGGATCGTTTACGTATAACACACAATGGCCTCTGCACTGTGGAGGTGTCCAGTGTTTCGCTGCCTCTTGCTCCTTCTCTTCTGCTTTCACTGCTCAG
This sequence comes from Protonibea diacanthus, assembly GCA_028641955.1. Lineage (NCBI taxonomy): Eukaryota > Metazoa > Chordata > Actinopteri > Sciaenidae > Protonibea > Protonibea diacanthus. Next base: position 14,996,001 of record CM053988.1, on the reverse strand, counting down.
AAGGTGAGTTACCATGGAGTTATGTGGCACAGAGTAGTGTTAATGTGATTCTGGTCAACCTTTCAAGAAGCCACTTATTATTCAGCTTATGAATGTGTTGAATTTATTAGCCCACATTCCTCGGTGTGTGCTAATAGTTCCTCTTCAGTGGTTTTACCCTTGGAGTTTGAAAAAGGTGTTTTGAACACTTTGTGCTGCGCTCATTGAATATTCCTGGCAACCCATGGACATTTCTTCACTTCCAATACTCGAATGGTGTGTCAGAGACCTTCGCCTGAAGGTTCATAGCTGCGCCTATCCTGCACAATGAGCCTCATAACAGATTGAGTGTAGTTAGAGGGACTGGAGGCGCAGAGACTAGATGAATTTTTTATTTGCGCCTAAATCAGATCGTTACGTGCAGTCAGTACACCTGCAACCATCAAAAGCAGGGCACTTGATTCAGCGCCAGATTCTGGGAAGCTGGGAAAAAATGTGTCAGTGTTTTTAATTGTCTGCAGTGACATCCCAAGGCTCTTTTTTGGTTCCTTCTCTCACTTTTGATTAGTACATTTGGCTGTAATTACAAGTATTGTCACAAAACACACCCGTCTGTTACATGCCCATCAAAACCACTGATGTTGGTATGTCTGCTTAATGATCATCATTACATTTTTCCCCCCTTTCAGTCCCATTGTACCGGGAAATAAAGTAACCCAAAATCATATGCTTGTGTGCCAAGCATTGATTACAGATAGATGTTGAAGCACATTATTCTAGGGGCTTCCTTTTCAATCTGGATGTTGCCTTTTTTCTCTCTCTCTCTCTCTCTCTCTTGCTCTTGCTGTTGTGTTCTGCGATAGATTTCTATTGCGGTTTTATTTTAGGTCTAGATGCGATGCACAATTTGTTAACAAAGACAGATTGCTATGGAGCAGGCTATCCCAGAAGTCTTTCAAGTAGAGATGCATTTTTTTTTGTAGATTAATTTTAGATAATATGCAAGAGTCTCACTGAGGCATCTGAAGAATAACTCTCTGATTTGGCCTGGCTCTTAAACTGGAGCTGAATAGTCCCGTTGAATTTCTTAAAGAGGAATACTGCTTTGGTATGCAGAAAGTCCAGGTTTTGGGTTTCACTTGATGTGAGGGCTCTCAGGCCTAAGAATGCATATTTGCCCATCCATCAATAAAGGAATGTGTGTGTGTGGGTCCCTTCTGAAAACAATATCTGATTCTATCCACATGCCACTCACCTTCAGCCCGTCCAGCCCTGAGGGCCAGCATCCCAGCGCTTATGATCTACGTTTCCATCAGAAACCGTGCAACAAAAACTCTACTTGATAATTACCTCCTGTCCCTCACCGGGAGAGACTATAATCAGGTTATCGTTCTTACCCAAAACATTCCTCACGCTTTGAAATGCTCATCGACGTAGCTGAAGAGAAAGTGATTTTTCTCTCTCCTGGTATCGACTTCCCAAGCCAGTATGAAGAATGAACACCAGTCAGGCCTCTGCTCTGACAAACTTTATCAATCTGTGCAAAATCAAACCGAATGAATGCAACTGTACGGAAACTGTAGCCAAACGTATGTAATCGAGCATAGATTATTCGGTTGAAGTTATAATCCCTAAAGCGACTATCATCAATTATTTTCATATTAACAATGTATCAGATGACAACGGGAAAGAGGTCGCTGGAAGTGATGAACCTACGGAGAATTATCGCCTGAATCTGCAGCTGCTCTCGGCTTTACAGAGATTTATAGAGAGTTTTCAGCTCATTGTTTAGCTGTCTGACGTCAATTTTAACTGTTCTGGTTCACTCTCGTTGCCCCCGTAGTGTTTTAGGCTGCAGCATTTATTCAGAAAATAGCTCTAAAAAACCCACTGTACACTACCTGCCCAGCAACCACACAGCAGACAGACACAGTTAAAGTCTAGCTGGTGAACTTAATGGAGCATTTAGCAGCTATGGCAGATCATTTCCTCGGGAGCTGGTAGAGACTAAAAACAGAGCTAAAAGAGTTGCCTTCATCAGGTGGCCAGAAACTCCAAATGAATGATAATGTTGTAACTGCTGGTTATCTAAGTTCTGCACTTAAAAGGTGACAATATGTCAGCGCCGCTTCACAACTTTCCCGAAAGGTGTTTTGCAGGTTTAAGATTTCAGCCCTGGTCGATGTGGTGACAGCAGCGAACACTGTTTGAGCAGATACAATGTCGGATATACAGTTAAATAAAGTGAATAGGTTTCCATCGTGCCACGATCAACTGCAATTTGATTTCATGGTGTGCTTGCCGCGAGTAGTTTTTCACACAACAGACAGGTCTGTTGTTGCGACTCATTGCGGCCGCTCCTTTTTTCCAATATGATCGCTGACAAAATAAAATAAAAAAAATACAGGAAATGAAGGTTTTGGTTTTGTTTTGTTTTTTGATGGAGACGTTCCTGTTTCCTCTGAGTGCGTCGCAGTAAAAGCCACCCTGTAATGTGTAAAGTGTTGAGGTAGGAAATGTTTGGTTTGTATCAGCAGTGATTTACAGCTCTGGTAACGGTGGAAAGAGAGTGAACAGTAAACAGCGAAATGGCTGAAGTGAGAAACATTAACCTTGTATTACATTCATGTGTGAAGGCAATTAAAATCAAGTGTAGCAATGGCGGACTCCACCACTAATAATGAAAATTAATTTGTAGAGAGATAACAGCAGGATGTAAATATACTGCATAGCTAATGCTAAATAAATGCCAGCCATAAATAGTATTTAAAATTAGGCTTGATTCCACGATAATCTGAAGGATCGTGCCTTCAGATAACGTCAGAGTTTTAAAAATATTTTTAATTGGGTACAATGGTGCTGGGAAAATAGCACACGGTTATATGCCATTTCCTATTCTCATTATTTGTACTCCATTTCTTTCATATCCTTGTGCCATTATATAACAGATCTATAATGCTACTGCTAGAGGAAAACTAGGTCATGCAGGTATCAGATTTGTTTTAGATGTTTCAGACCGCCCAGTCTACAGATATGAAAGAAGACAACCAGATTCAAAAGGAGCAGCCACAAAAGGTGGGGCAAGAGCACAGGCGCATACCTGCTGTGAGTGAATGAGAGCTGTTATCTGAGTCTTTTAAGTAAAGAAAAAGACAGATTTTGGGGTGGAGAGGGAGAGGGATTATGTCGTGCAGTCAGTGTCAACACATTTAGCTGGCGGTTGTGTTTAAATGCCAAAAGGAGAGCAGGTACCTTGGCCTTCATATCTGAATACTGCACAAAAGGGAAATGTAAAAGATTAAGTGGTTTGTGTTTGATAGCTGTGTCACATCTGCAGGGACGGTAAGGGAAAGAGGCCGTGTTTGTTTAGGTCCTATAGCGTTGCAGCAAGCGCAGAGTGAGCCGCATTAATATGCTTTTTTTTTTTTTGAATAATCAAGCGAGAAGAAGAGTCGTGCATGAGGAAAATGTTAAAAAAAAAAAAAAGAGCCAGTAGATTCCTAAAAAATACACTCTGCTCTGTTTTTTTTTGAGCAGCTCCGGATAAAACAAACTGTACAAGGGAGATTTTTTTTTTTTTTTTTTGATTGTGAAATATTCCTCAGCTGAACATACCAGCATGCTTGTGTTTCTCCCTGAAAGGTTGTAAAGGTTAACAATACGTCTCAGCACAACATTTGTCTCAAGCAGTGCCATACATTGTGCTGATGGAAGAGCCTCCCTCGTGCCACACTGGTATTTCCAGTCCTGGGGTTGACTGAATGGGGAAGCCATTGTGCTCTAACTCTTCCCTGGCCCCGGGCCATACACATCCAGCCTGTCATCCATTGATATGCTTGGCTTGCCATTTTATAATTCATATTGAATGCTGCGGGTCCATGGCAGGGCGATCATGAATTATCAGCTAAACCATGGGAGATTCACAGATGACTGGTCAATCTGTGTGGTGAGGAAAAGCACAGAGGGAGACAAAAAAAAAAAAAAAAAAGATATATAAGTCTCGCATGAAAATTCTGCCCAACTGGAAGTATTTCAAGAAATAAAGCAAGAGCTCATCATCTGGAATGGAATGGACTTTGTTACAGATTGGGAGCCATATGGAGACGGATAAATTATCACATTTGTTGTTTTTTTGTTTTTTTTTAAATTATTTCTAATCCAGTTTTGTCAGCACTTTGTCACTATCCCTGCAATATGCACCTTTTTAGTTTCTGTCCAGAGCACCAGATATATTTCTGTATAGTATTGCATAACGAAATGCTGTTTTAATAATAACCGAGGACCTGGAAAGTTTTGAATCATATGAGAACATGAAATTGAAATGAGCCAGAGTCACATGAATCTCCAGGATCAGTGTTTCACTCGGAGGAAATGAAATACAATATCACCCTTGATAGGGTCATCCTAGATTTATTGCAACAGCGATTTCCTGAGTGCGTTTTTGGTAAACCAAAAGCAGCAAGAAATGTCTCCATCCAATATGCGAATGTGAGAGCAAACCTTTTTTTTTTTTTTTTTTTTTACCCTAAGAGAGAACTTTGTGCTTTATTGTGTGTTTAGACGTGATTGTAAAAGTTGCTGCTATATGGCCAACTGATGAATAAACACTTAAATTAATGGGCTAGGAGCTACACTTTTCTGACAGTTTGATTTCATTTGTTAAGCATGCTTTAAATCTCACTCGCTCGCGGCATCTCGCAGCAGTTCAATTCACACCCCTTATGGTAACAAGTTGTATAAACATTGGACCAGATGCATACCTCACTCTCTCCTTTCTTAAATGCTGTCCACACTTGTTTTTTTTTCCCTCCTCTCCAGGCAGCCTCTAATTCAAATAATAGATGAGTCCGGCTTATAGCCACAAAGTAGTTTGCCTCAGAATCTAAACTTTTGGATTTGCTGGGTGTAAGTCGCTGCATCACAGGAGGGTTCAGCTGTCATAACAAAGTAATGCATTTAATCTTGAGAGGAAGCAGAAGGGTTTCAAATAAAAGCAAGTCTACTCTAAAAGCTGTGGAGTCTTTTCCTTTCCCCGTGTTTGAGAAGGTGTTTGCCAACAATATAAATCAGATTTGGAACCGAAACAAAAGTATTTACGGAGGCAACAAGAACCTGACAGATTTCAGTGTTCGCGGAATACTTTTAAATAGCTCGGATGGACCAATTTAATTTGAACAGAAAGCACAAGACCTAAACAAACATGCAAAAGCAAAGGCAAGCATGTAACATTTAACACTAAAGGGACATTGTGCTAAGGCAATCAAAGCAGATTGCACCTCTGACTAAATACCTGCGGCAGTGAGATTTCTTTTTTGGCACGGCCGCTCTAGCTGTTTTGTAGTCACGTACGTTTTAAGCTTCATTTGGAGACACATCGTGTGTGTAAAAAGAACATGAAGGCTATTTTAAGGAGAGAGAAGCGTTTGTCTCTACCTGTCCTCCTCGATCTTTATCAGAAATGTCATTTAATAATAGCTCGGGTCTCACGTTTTTGTTACAGCTGGTTATGATTTGCACAGTAAATGCCGGTGTTAAAACTAATGCCGAGAGTGGGGGAAAGGATGACAATCAATAAAAGAAATGATGATAGATTCCGTAAATGTGCCTTTTGTGCTTTCTCGAGTGTGTGTTTTAGTGCGCGCACAGATTTTCTGATTCTCACATAGGAGGAGAAATACGAATGACGGATGTGTAAATATAACATGAAATTGATTCCACTTTCGGTACACTCACTTTTGCATGGCTTAAGGTCATATATGATTCAAATCAGTGTAATAACACGTGTTGGATCTCTCTCTCTCTCCTTCTTTCTCTCTCTCTCTTTCTTTCTGTGTCCGCCGGCTAGCTCTCACTACAGGCCATGAATGCAGCTCTGTTGCATTCACTGTATTAGTAATCTCCTCAGGCTGAGAGGCTGTGCCATAGAGCATGACCACACATTTTTTTTGTCCAGGAATTAAATGTCACCTCAGGGTGGGTCACCTGCAAACAAAAGGCCACCAGCCGATTTGCAGGTATAAACAGTTGAAGATAAGGAAGCCTCCTCCTGCCGCGCAGGAAATTGAATAAGTACGCAGCAAGAAAAAAGTCAGAGAAACAGCAAAGCACAAAGGACGTTTTTGTTTGCCTTACGCTATCAGTATTGACCCCCTCTTGTAGCGAATATCCCCATCGAGTGTGCGAAGCACAATGGCTTCATCGGAGTTGAGGGTCAGGAAACTGTCTGTCATCAAGATCTCCCCATCTGTCCATCTCTTATCAGCGCTCCTGTTTTCTGCTCGCATTGACCGGAATGCTGGTAGAAGGGAAAAGGGGCAAGGTCATCACGCTCAAGCCAATCAAAGTGGTCACTGTTCCAGAGATAGCAGGGGTTTATTGCCAAGGAATGTGCCTGGATGTTTTATTTTCACTGACTTCCCTGGTAAATCCCGGAGACTCCAAAACAGAGCTGAAAATTCCCCAAATCCCACAAAGGCTTCCCCTGTCACACTGTATGGTACAACGCTGTAGTATGCAGTCTGCTGGCAACATCTTTGCACGTACGGGAGACTCTTGACGGACCGTTACAATCTATATAATGAGGGTCACATGCTTCGTGGGCCTATTTTTAGTAGCCTTGCTAGCTTGGTTACTCCAGTAAGGTTATGAAGTGCATACCCAACTGTGCTTGAAAAATGATAAAACACGCAGAAGCTTTTAGTTTAATTTGAACAATGCAGAAAATGTCTATGTGTGATAATTACTATAGAAACAAACCAACCTCCTCTAAAACAATTATATCCATTATGAACAAACTTTTGATTTTTAAAACTACATCTAAGGCAGCGTTCAGCCTCACAGACTTCTCAATGTCACTCAACAAAACATCTCTGGCATTGAGGTTACAGCTCACATCCAAGTAAAAATTAAATAAACAACACATTTTTCAATATTACTACTTAAATTGAAACTTTATTTTAATAAAAGCAAAATCATCAAACCCACAGCCAGCGTGGTGTATTATCATGTTGACAATGTAAGAGCTTGTACAACCAACAGTAGTTAGCTGGCGGTAAATATGCTAGCAGATTAGCTTGCTCGTGGTAATGCAAGCACGGCAGACGGCACGTGACCCTCACCTTGCAGATAGCAGCAGTCCGAGTCCACGGCACTCTTCCCTGTATGCTTATATTGAATCTGTTTGTGCAAGTGCAAACCGATCTGGACAAATCTCTGACCAGAAGTCCTTGTGTAGAATATATGCAATCTGGAAAACATTGTTAGCAAGCGCTGGGGATGTGTCCCGAAGACATTCCTGATAAGAATCATCCATTAATATAAGCCAGCACAGGCTCTGCTTTAATTGCATTAAAAATTGCATTTTAACCTGCACTAGATTAAAAACGTATGTCCAAATGAAAGAGGTTTTGTGTTGGTGTGCATACCATCTAATGCCATGAAAAAAATCTTGTGTTGGGATGAAACACGGAAACATAATTTTATGCCAAAATGAATACCAAAATTGCCTCAGCTGCACCACTCCATCCACTTTGGCACAAGTACCAAAGCATCAAAATGAACCTGTGCCTAATGAAAGCGATAGCACCATTACATTAAAGGCTTCTGCAGGCTCTACATCTGCATGAAGATAGAACCTGTGTCTCTTATCAGAATTGTCTGTTCGTTATCGTCTCATGGCCCTGATCTCTGTTCCTAGTCATGCTTGTAGTCTCTGGCTCATTATTCATGTAACCCGTGTTCCAGTTGCAGCTTCTCCTGACGCCCTGTCTATGTGACATACTGAGTAAAGGCTCCTGGGCTCAGCTCTGTACAGGCAGGGCCGGGCGTAGGAGGTGGGGGGTTGATTGGGAGGGTGAAACGGGGAGACTCTCTGCCCCAGCAAACAAGAACAGAAACACACGCATGTGATGGAGACACCCTCCGCCTCCTCTTTCCTCTTTTCCCCACTCCATCCTCCATTTTTTCCCCTCTCTCTCCATCCCCACCCCGAGGGAGGCACCTGACTTATTCTGAGACATCTTTTTGAGGGGAAAAAATCCAACTGAGGTTTAAATGCCCGGGTAAAATATGGGCTTTGGGCGTTAAGCATCACTCAGGCTAGATCAAATCTGCGAATCTATACCCCTGCTGCACTTGGGTTTCTTTAACTCACCTCTTTCTCTGTGTTTCATCAACTCCCCTGCAAAAAGAGATGCAACAATATGTTACACAGGCCTATTGAACTAGCAATGAACTAATTCTGTCAAAATGGCACTCTCCTGGGAGTATATAGGTTTTTTCATCTTCCAAGACGAACATTTTTTTTTTCCTTTCAAATGTTTAGCCTTTGTGACAGTTATTTGTATCTTCATGAAAAGCTTGTTGTCTCAGTAGACTGTATACCAGGTATCGAATTATACTTTGCTTTAATCAAAGTGATGTGTTCATGGACCCAGCAAAACAGGACATTATATCTGGTTATGTCTCTGCAACTGAATTAGTCTTGTCACTTGTCAGTGTGACTTACTGTATATTAAGCACTGACCTTCTTTGCATTCAGAGGATTATATGTATTAGTAATGTAATGATGCTCTTCTCTTTTCCTTGCTGTTTTTCTTTGATGTGCGCCCACAGGGTCAGGGATCATCCAACCAATCGACAGAGGAGAAAACCTTGATTCCTGCAGCCAAATTAAGACACAGCCATTATAGCCTCCACTTTCAGGCTTTTTTTTTCTTCTTCTTTATTCTCACTCCCCTGGGAGAAATTCTTCATCTGCAGTCTTCTGCAGCTGAGCCGGCTGTTCTGTTGAACCAAAATAATCCACCGTGTCGACCGTGTGCATCAGTTGTGGCAAAACTTAAACATTTTCTGTGTATTGTGTAATTCCAGACTGTGAACGATGTGTACATCATACATATGTCGATGATCGTGGTTGTTAGATACTTTATAAATGGAGTTGAGATCTTTAAAGGCATTTTTCCAACTGGTTTTTATTCTTATAATTTCTAAAATAAAACTTAAGTTCAAATGCTTTTCTCCCAGTCCAGCTTAAACACAGACATTAGTCAGCGTGGCTAACCTGCCAACCGGTCAACAGAGCTAGCTAGCTGTTTAGCTTGCGAACTAGCAACTTATCTGTTTATCTGCATTTATTGCTTATCATATACATCATGACTCAATTTCAACAGAGGGAAACGGATATTACAGAATGTCCCCAAGGCTTGAATTGCTTTTGGTCTACTGCTGGAAGAAAAACAACATAAAGCAGCATCATTTGCATGCTGGTCTATGCTGGTTTTTCCTCCAGGGTGTAAGGGTGGTTATTGCTGTTAGGTGACTGTGTTTTCTCTTCCAGTTAATTTCGAGGGTAGAACAGTCTCCAGCACAGTAATGTAATTAAACCAGCCTGTGCAGATGTACAGGCAGCTGTTTTGTTTTGTTGGCAAGTTGCCCAAGAGATGCATCCCTATGTTGTTAGCTACAGTAGTTAATCCAGTGGTCCTCTGACTGTGTTTGCTTTTTTGGTCAGACTCGGAGACATTCATTTCAACAAAATTGGGAAAATTTGCATGTAAGAGGTCAGGGAGCATCAGGTTAGCTTAGATTAGCATAAAGATGTTAAAACAGAGTGTTGTGGTTTGATTGAAGGTTATGTGCTAGTTTATTCCCCTGACAGATGCATACACTTTGTGGAGTCTGGTTGCCCAGCGACAAGACATAACCCGCCGTTGAACCCCAATGTGTTGTTTTTACACATTTTTTCGAGTAGATTAAACAAACGAGCTATTCTGATTTAATGAGTGAACCTTAAAGTGCAAGCAGACTGAACTTTTTCAGTGAACCGTTCTCAGTATTTGCGCTAAACCGATTAAATGTATTTCACAAAACCTTCATTTAAATGCTTTCTGTAAAATGATTTCATGTTTATTTGGAAAGCTTTGGGAGGCTTGTGGAGCTAGCCCATAAGAAGGAATCTTTACACTGAGGGTGGCGTGTGGAAAGTTAGAAAAAAAAAAACAGTTGTCAGAGTGGTCATAATTACGAGACCCAAGTTGAAAAAATGTGCTGTATATTCCCTTAAAATTCTTGCTGCTCACCTAAAAGAGAAAACATTACACGCATGCATCTGGTTTGATAAGATCTAGCTGTCTCTTAAATGGACCCACCTGATGAGTTAAGCGGTAGCAGCAGGGTCTGCTACGCTTAGCCTCAGCAATATGACAAATCTTAAAACCCCTTCCACGAAACATGCGGCATCCTGGAGTATCTGATTCTCTCCTCCCACCCACTGCTTCTTTTTTTTTTTCGGTCAGAAAAACATTCAAGAGATGCATTAGAGAAAAGGCCATGGCCATGAATACAAATGGTGGCTTTGGAATTTGAAGTGGCAACACTGAATTCATGTATCACCAGAAAGGGAAAAGAGATATGACTCAGAGCGCTTCATCTAACCACAAATGGACTCAGTCCTATATTGCCAGTTTCTATTTTAGAATACTTATATCGGAATCAAGAGTGTCTGATAGCAGTTGTCTGGGAAAGGCGGGTGTAGCCCCGGGGTTTGTGGTCTTGTCTGACACTGTCTTTAGAAACAATTCCCAGCAAGGTGGACTAGAGCGGGGACTAAAGTGTCATGGGAAATGGTGCCGTATGTCCAACTAGATTTTCAGTGTTTCACCGCATTTCAACGGTTGAAATTAAATATGAGCCGCTGTGGCATAGTGAGGAGTTCTCGGGGTGTTGTATGTATTTGAAAACCAGGTGTTATTTTGCGAGTCCCAAATCTCCTCTCTCATCTCCCACCTTGCTCGTACGTGTCTCTCACTTCTGATGGGCGGTCATGTACCGCATTTGTGAACTTGTGTGTCGCACGTTTTTAGGCAGCGATACTGGATGCCTCGCAGATTTGTGGGTGTGGAAATGGGAATTTGGAGTGTTGTCTTTGTACAATGTTAGCTGAATTAGTCCAAGTATTGGGTTTGTTGATTTAGGTGCATGTGCATGGACAGTGAAGTGTACTCTTGTTTTATCTAATGCATAAAAGGTTTTACCGCAGTGGTCTCTTGAATTTTATTTTTCTAAACTAATTTTATTCCTTGGCCAGCAATCAAAAAGTTCCACTGAAGAGATTAGAAATACTGCAGTAAAGAACAAAGGAGCTTGGAAAAAGACCCAAAACTGAAGATGCTTTGTTCCTTAATATTAGGAATTCAAATATGCTTTTCATTTTTTTGTCCTACTTTATGAACCCCCATTGAAAATCTTTACTTCACCAGAGCAAAACATGCTGTATGACCACTATGTCACTCCGGATATTGGATTATGGAGGCATCCCCCGCTGTTGGAGGAAAAGCTTGACTCTAAGATCTGCTCTTTCTTCCAAAGATGTTGGCTACCAGTAATATCGGGAATAAAACAACGTAAAAAGACAAACAATCTTGAAGTACTCCTGCTGTGACCACGGTGGGGGCACTCTTATTTGACTAAAGGCTACACCCTCCTTTATGCTGCAGAGAAAGCGTCCCTGTCAAACCCAAGCCCAGAACAATGGGGGCCAGCCGTGGGGAAACAGGGCCATTTGCATGCAGCTGTTTGCCGTTTCCAGGACCACAAAGGCCAATCAAAGAAACCTTAATGGAGGATGACAAGCGTCAACCAACGCCTTTGCTCTCTGTCTGTGCCAGCCCTCGCCGCTCTGTCTACTATTCAAAAAATGGCCCAGTTTTTTTTTTTTTTTGTGACTGATCAAACATTCCTCCACTTCTTTCTCCCACCGTCTGAAGTCCTGACACAGAGTTTGTAAGGGTTAAAGGTTGGTTACCACTATGCTCTTGAGTGCTAACACACAGAACAGATGAACCTCAACATGTGTGGCATGGTCTGGTGCTTGCAGCCGCCAAATGGCAATATCCCGACACCAAAACCTCCATTATCTTTTCGTTTTATCTCCAGGGTTTTAAAAGCCACAGAGTGTAACTCTGCGGATGGTTTCAGATGCACCCATCTGAGCCACAGTGCCACTTCCAATTTCAAGGGTGTTGATAGAAAACAAAATATGTATTATGAGGTGGGGGATTGTCACAAGTGAATTATAGGCTGTCATCTGGAGAAGAAGAAAAACTCCCAGAATGCAACATATTGAGAAACAGTCCCGGCCCATACTTTGCTCTCTTGAGCTCAATAGACGGCTTAGCAGGCAGGTCAGGGGGGAGGAATCTGAAAAGCTACTTTGCTCACAGTCACTCACTGACCAGAATGCATGATAAGGCTTCATGTCAACAAGGCCAGGAATAGGGATCACAGCCAATTATAGCTAAGTCAAAGTGGTTACCATGGCAATCTGACTAAATGTTCTATATAGAGCGCTGTTCAATTCCCTCACTGATTGTGTAATTTAACGTTAATCTGAGGTACAGATACAGCGAGTGCAGCCCTGTTCTCTTTCTTCCTCTTGCGCACACACACAGGGATCGTGTAATGGATTTTTTCCTGCAGTTTTCTTGACACCGTTTTCCCTGCAGCTGGTGCCCTTCTGTCGCAGTCTTCAACTTTTGCAAAGTTGAGCAGTCAAACAAAGCACAGAACGTGAGATGAAAAGCTTTTCGTGCGCTCCCTAAGACACTGACATTTGTGCACACAAACAATCTTCCCCCATTTCTTTCCAAGATCTCGCAAAAACTAGTTTAAACCGAGAAAATCAACAGAAAAATACCTATGCAGAGAAAAACTTTGTTGTCTGAGGGTTTTTTCCTTCTTAGCTGTGCTTGAGTCGTTAGATCTTAAGCAGCATCTAGTTAAGGCGACCAGAAATGCACTCTTGAAATCAGTTCTCCTCCTAAAGAGCAAAAAAAAAAAAAAAAACCCTCCTTTATATATATTTTAACTTTTTTGGACAGATTTGTCATTACTTGCCCAATTACAAGTTGACAAGACAGTCATTAATGAGGCCGAGACTATCCACAGTTTGGTGAAGAGGCAATTTGTTCTTTGGGCCGCCTGTACAGTCTTGATACACCCCCTAATTGATGTAGTGTTAGCCTATGACCACAGAGATCTATACAGGCGAGGGAGGAGGAGGCCGGCAAGGCACAAGCCCAATCAATCCCTAGGCCTCTGTTGACAGCAGCATGCCATCATGCCATAGTAGTCTGATAGATGGGCAGAGTCGCCAGCGGACAGCCAGAGAAAGGGGGGATACAAAAGCAGATGGCGTGCGCATGTGTGTGTCAATGAGGGTGTTTTTAGCCAAAAGACGGTCTCTCTCCGTTCCGAATTTTAAAACCCCATGAAACGCATTCTTCCTGTCTGCTCTCTGTAGCTGCCGTGATAAACCCGTCACTCCTTCCATGAGGAATGGCAGGCGGGACGATCATTAGTCTTCGCAGTAAAGCTGGCGACTTCACTCTGTGTTTTATCATCTACCATTCTGGACAGGTTTTCTGAAAGGCTTGGGTAATTGTAGTGGTTATTGGAATAGATGGAGTGACCCCACAGCCCTCCACTTATGGTCCGGCTACACTGACGTCTCCTAATGAGGTGATAAACAGTCCAGCTAAGCAGAATCTACTGGCCATTAGATAGATCATGGTATTATAATGAAATGTCTAGTGGCCGAATGCCAGAGAATTTATACCATTAGTTTCATATTTTGTTATACTGTTACCACCGCTAGTGTGTGCCGAAGTTTCTCCTAATATCCAATGACTTTTTACATTCTCAACAGTGTATGTTTCACAGATGTCTGTGTTTTTTTTTTTTTTTCTGTTTGCTAGTTTGACATGAACAGACTGACATAGAATATCATTATAACTGAGCCAGGCACAGCAGGCTGAAATGACTAGCAGACATGTGGGTCGGGGGTTTCAGGGTAGGAATTTCAAGCCGGAATCACTTCAACTTTGAGCAGTTCAAACAATGCTAATTGCGTCAGGCCCTGACTGTCAAAAGTGTGAGGATAATTAGAGTGAGGGGGCAAAGTGAACCCGGGGTGGTAAGCGTTAGTACATGACAATACTTGGGAGCCAATGGGAGCATGGAAAAGGTAACAGGCTGAAAGGAGGGCTAATTAGCTGAGAGCAGTGCAGAAAATACAAATGGTAGCTGCCCCCTCAGGGACCCACTATTGCTGCAAACAACAGCGATTATTGACAGTTCATGCGGCGCTCTGCTTGCACTTCTTAAATGGAACGCATTTGCATGTTCTACTTAGATTTTACCTAATTGTTTTCTCAGGATTGCAGACAGTTACATTCCCCTTTTTTTTATTCTTTGGATCATTTTACCCTCAGATAATGGATTTTTCTGTCTTTACTGCTTTCTTCTCTCTCTTTGCAAATCCCCATATCTGTAGTTCCACACTATTTGCTACATTTTATTAGTTAGAAAAGGGAAATACTGAAGAATAACCTATTTTATTGTAATTTGCTCAAAGAGGGTGGGGAGCAGATTTGAGTGAAATAGTTAATTTTCCCCAAAGTAGAGCTATTTGGCTGCGCTCCCATCTGCTGTGTTCCATGTATAGATTTTTCCTCCTGTGTGGACTCCAGACTCTTCGATCGCCGACACTGTAAAATGGATTATATTACACTCCATTCTGCCGGGATTCTGCCTTTTTCTCTATCTTGCTTTCCAGAGCAAAAGAAACAAATGAGGAGGGGGGCTTGTACAACTTTAAAACAAACTATCCTCAGTCCAGATAGGTTTGTCTCTGCGGTGGATGTTCTCGAGGTGAAGACCTTCCTGATGTCTCTGTAGCCTTTGTGTTTGCTCAAGAATTTATGAGGTTACCATTGGTCTCCAATGGCTTAGATTAGATGCCTTAGCCAACATCCATGACCACAAAGAGATGAAGAGATGAATTGTTTCGTCTTTCTCCATTCCTATATCGCGTGTAATGGCCCGTCTGTTTAAAACTGTGGTAAACATTGGACTGCTGTTGCCTATTTATTTTGTGCCAGTGGATTTTTACCGCATGATGTGTGGTCTTATTGTATTAAAGCAGTGGTCCCTTTCCGCTCATTACTTTTATTATTTGCCTAAAGTTTCTTCTCTGTCTCCTCCGTCAGGGTTCAGCCGTGCAGCCTTGCCTTTCGGGCTGGTCAGAAGAGAGCTCTCATGCGAAGGATATGCAATTGATCTCCGCTGCCCGGGGAGTGATGTCATTATGATCGAGACGGCCAACTACGGCCGGACCGACGACAAGATCTGTGATGCTGACCCATTCCAGATGGAGAACGTCAACTGCTACCTCCCCGATGCCTACAAGATTATATCACAAAGGTAAAACTCTGGGGAGAGGAGGGATCTGATTTCACAAACATAACCAGGAGCTGTGGAGGCAAAGTTTGAACTCCCCACCCTCCACCTTTCTGAGCTAAACACAAAAGAACTGTTTAAACTGTCACCCTGCTCTTACAGCCACCTACATGCTGGACAATTAATCAACATCTCACACCTTTAAAGTTTTTTTTTTTTTTTTTTGTTCTTTCATTGACTAAATTATGTAGGTGGCATTTTGAAATTCATAAAACTGGGACGCAGATTAATTCTTGACAGGCAGGAATTGACATCCATGCGGCAGAGCTCTTCACACCAGCTGCGCGTTGTTGCTGCTGTTTGAGTCATAATCAGCGTAGCTCTGAGAGACTGAAAGTCACATGAACACCCTCTTAATTCCCTATCTGGAACATTGGGCTTGCTTTGTTCAAACACTTGTACAGCATTGAAGTGGCTTTGCCTCAGGTATTGAGCAATACCCATCATCATGCCTTTCATCGCGGTTACCTCCTCACAGGATGTTGCTTTCCTGTCAAACGACAGTACAGCAACATTTCAGCGTACCCCTAGAGGTGTGTGTGTGTGTGTTTGTGTGTGTGTGTTTGTGTATGCCTTTAAAGGGTTTTGGATGAGCTATTCATAAATAGCAACCGGCACAGTTCATCCTCTAATGCACAGCTCTGCCCTGACCTGGCCCACCGTAAGCGAGCTTCTGAGCATCATCGCCCACCGTCTTACACCTCAGGGACCTCCACCCCGATCCATTCACTTCTGTATTTACACCCGTGAGATGCAGCATCGCGAAATAGCTCAGGGATACGTCAAGTCATCCAGCCTTACTCTCTCTTTCTAAGTTTCTAAGTTTGCAGAAAAGTCCCAGTACTCATACAAGAACATGCTGCTGACAGCGTCCATGTCCCTCGGTTTGACTGCAACCTGCTACATTGTGCACTCCATCTGTTGACAAGCCAGACTCTTGCTTGCTGAAGCTGCACTTCAAACTTATCTCCATCGAAGATTCCCCGGAGGCAGCATGCGAGCGAAAAGCTTTGTGAAGACTCTGCACTACAGGCCCTTAACCAGAATTATTCTAATGATTCAGATCAGAGGAAATGGGCTCCTGACCGTAATTAAGGTTGATGTGATAACCAGGGATGTTAAAGCAGTCACAAAGCTTTGGGAGACTCTGATTAGTCCCCCCTTTAGTCTGCAGCAAAGCGCAACAAGAAGGATATTTAAACTATGTCACATTAAGACACAATGCTCTGCCAATATTGGAAAGATTACCAAAAGGCAATAGCGCCACAGACAGATAAACAAACATATTAAACAAGATTGGGGAGATAGAAACAGTGGGAAGTCTGCTGCACAGAGTGGCAGTTTTGTTGGTTTGGTAATTGCGAGAAAAAGTGTTCATCAGCAGCCTGTTTCTCACAAACAAAAACAACTAGACAGGAATCCAACGGCTGATTTGTCAACTGAAATGTTTGGCTGTTGATATAAAAAGTGGAAAAATGGCTGGATGAAAAATGGATGAGGCTGTTTAATATTCAGGTGATCGTTCCTTCAAAGATGTGCTGTAAATGGACGCTACGTCTGACCTCATGTCGTCTTCATCCCTCCGATTTCTCCCAGTGTAGGTATAAAAACTATTCACACTCAAGAAGATAAACTAAAAAAGGCCGTTTTGCTGACTTTACCTTATTTCAATGGCCACCTATTCTCTGACCCAGTGAAACTAACAGAATAAATCTTTTATACAGTCAGAGGTGCAGCTCTTAGACAGAAGGCAAGCAGGATTCAAACACTTTACCACCATGAATTTGTGCTCAGTGCAGTAGAGAATACATGCAGTGATTTCAGTGGCAGTTTAAAACAGAGGAAGCGTGTCAAATGCTTAGCAACAACACCTCCCTTTTCTCCAAAGCAGAAGCCTCTGAAAATTGCAGTAGAATAAATGCAAGACCGAACACTTGCCATCTGAAAATTAGCAGCAATGGAAGAAGTATTTGGATCTTTTATTTAAAGTTAATCTGTTTTATTAAGAATGGATCAAATGACCTTGGGTAATGTGAAATGGGTCACTTAGTGTGACAAACCCACAGAGAGTTCTCACCCTTCTCTGCAGCTTCAACATCTTTCAGCTCATTGCTTTAGTTTTACAGCCTGCAACTTGAATGTTTTGGTTCAGTCTCACCACTCTCATCAAACTCTTTTCCAGCCAAAAGCCAAACTTTCACAGACTTCACACTCACCTGCTCAGCAGCAGCAGCAGCAGCAGCAGCAGCAGACAAACTTAGAAACTAGCTGGTGAACATTTAGCAGCCAAAGAGCCAAATATGTTCCTCGGGCGTTGGTGAAGCCAAAAAAAAAAATAGAGCTAAAAGGAGAGCGGATATTGGAATGAAAGCTAATGTTCCCCCTTATTACACAGCTTTGTTGACTGAACACTATTCCGATTTCGGCATTCTACGGTCTGTTATTTCTGTATAGCAGACCGCCGCTATGACTAACAGACGATTTTATTGGACGTAGTTCTGATCACAGATTCTGGAGGACCGCAGCAGACGCAATGAAATCATTTTCAGATCAACAAAATTGTTTTTAAATCAATAATTTGACCTAATTTGACTATTGATCTCTCTAGGAAGTAGCTGTGAAATAAGCGGGATAATATACAGCGAGTGGGTCATAGTGGCTATATACATTATCCCTTGCATGTCTGGCTGTGCAAATGAGCAATTGTTTGCAAACACATTAGCCTTTTCCGCTTAAAGGGTGATAATATGTCAGTGTTGTGTGTACAGTCACTGTGGGTTTAAAAAAAGCCTTAAATATTATTATATGTATTTAATTACTGGATTATTATCACTGATGTGTCACCATGTGGAGTAAATAAATTATATTAAATGAGCTAATGATATCTTTCTATGTTAATCTGTGTCTTACACGTGTACATACATGTACTTCCTACTATTTTGAACTCGTTTCTGTCAGACTTATAAACTCTAAACACTGAATTAAATCGAAGCTCCCCGGCTGTATTTGAAGTGCTCTCATCCGCTGTCAGTCGGTTCACATTTTGATGCAGTGACCCTTCCCTCTCTCCCTCCTCAAAGCAGCTCTAGCTGCAGTGAAGCCGTAAAAGTGAATCTCGTAAGTGCAGCTGGCACCATATTGTCAGTGATATTTAAACCATTGCAGGCGACGCCGATGCCTTTTGTTAACTACATAACAGGCCTTTTTTTTTTACTCGCACATGTTTAATAATACATTACTTTAAAGCGAAGAATTTTATTATGAAAATGCAGAGATAGATAGAGTGCATCTTGAAAAGTTATTACCGTGGTAACATACACGGTCACCTTTTTTATTCATCATTTCGATATTCTGCACAGCTAAAAGAGCATAGTCAAGGTTTTGTGATGTGGTTGTGCAGTAAAATCCCATTTTGCAGTGACAGAAAAGCCTCTTTAATTACTAATGATTCTTTGAAAGTCATGTCCGGTGTTGGAATGTATGTTCAACTTGCATGACTGCTACTGACCTTCTGAAATATTTATCTCAAGCTTGCAAATTGTTGAATGTCCTATTTTGGTGCCAATTTTTTCTTGTTTGCTTCTGTTACTGCTGACATTATTCTCAATCCCTCGGCCTCAAGTGAGCTTGATTGAAGTGGAGCCAATTTCACCCTATGCAGTATTTACGCAAACTCAGTCCTCTGCTGTTCTTTTTTTTCTTTTTTCCCACCTCTCCCTCTTTACTTGAACTTTCTTAGCATCCGCAAACATCTGCAATGCACACGCATACACGCACGCACACACACACACACACACACACACACACACACACACATCAGACTGTTAATTCATCGAAGGACACTATTTTCTTACCGGATGGCAAACAGCCTCTCATACAAATGACAGATTCATGTTGTGGTTTGTTGCATACATGCAGAGGAGCCTCCATTCCTGTTCGCTGCATGTCACCACCACCTGTTGTGTGTGTTTTAATGAATGTTATCCCTTTCAATAGCGATATGAAGACGCTGTGAAAGGAAATTCCATCGCTAATTCCCAACATGCCTTTAGCAGCTCTCGCACTCTCTTATTCATTATCACATTTGTTTACTCTTCCTTAATGCTTTCATTCCTCTCTCTGTTTGCCAAGGTTTAAACTAGAATGCATATGTGACAGTCCTGGCTGGGATTTCGTCAATTTCTTTGTACGATGAGCCTTTCCCCCTCTGTGTTATTAATGTTGTCTTTGCCGAGTACTCTTACTGTGGGTAGTCATGATGAAATCTCTGGTCAATCTTTTTTTTTTCTAGGTGCAACAACCGTACGCAGTGTGTGGTTGTCACTGGCTCTGATGTCTTTCCTGATCCATGCCCTGGCACCTACAAGTACTTAGAGGTCCAGTATGAGTGTGTTCCCTATAGTAAGTATCGCCATCCAAATCTCATACTGAACTCTTACTGTATGTTTTGTAGAAGTGTCTGTGGAATAGACGTGTATAAAGTGTATAAAGAAAAAAAAAATGCTTGTTTTACAGATGGTACTTCAGCTGGAAACTGGAAGTATTTTGAAGGCATTAATGATGATAAATTAAGTCAAAGCATTGAGTGTTGCAGTTTTGAAGGGTCAGTTTACCAAAATGACATTTAAAAAAATATATTTTCTTAATTATCTTTAGGGGAATCCAGCCTGGTGGATAGTTTTAGTTTTATTTGTCCAACCTTTTGAGATGTCTGCCTTTAGGGCTGAGTTTTGATAGCTGCTTCCATTTTGGATCTGGTTCCAAGTTGGCAAAATACCCAGATTTGTTGAGCTCAGAGGCTAAAGAATCTCTTATTGGACCTTATTGGACATGTTAATTAATGTTAATTATGTAATGGCTCAAATGAAACTCCTGGCTGATGTCTGGTTAATGTTCTCTCTGCAAGCTGGCGTCTGTGCTCAGCCAAAGATTGTTTGTGAGGGAAGACACAGCCGGATGACCACGAGTAGAGTGTCTCCGTAGTTCAGCAAGCAATTTATACATGCATCGTATCTGTGTGCGATGAACTTAACTGTTCTGTGACAAGATCAGAGTTTTGAGGGTAAGTACCTTGTGAAAATAAGGTGTGACTGTAGGATACACCTGTTTTTATAATGTAGTGAGACAAATTTAACATTTAATCTTTTCAGGTTGCAGCTACAGGCTGTGAATATTAATTGGCTGCCACTAAAAACCATAATGTTTTAGAGTGATTACAGCAAAGAGATCTTCAAAAATCTGCCCCTGTTGCTCTCACTTATTGTTTTGATTGGAACAATGTTGTACTTCAGAAATAGTCCCTGCAAAAATGTTTTTTTATCAACTGCTGTGAGCACCACAAACAAAATTCCAAGAAAACTCAGAGAGCAGACATTTCCAAACCAAATGAAATCCAAACTATCTGCATGACTAGATATCACTTGGGGATAACTGAGAAAATATGCCTCTCATAATTTGGGTGAATTGACCCTTTAAACGGCTTTAACAGTGAGTTTGGTGTCTTTTGCTGAGGTAATAAAAGAGTGATCGGGTGCATTATAGGTCTTAAATTCACTAATGTCTTTGTTTAAACATATTACAGAGGATATTGGAATAAAACAGAGAATATTAGAGGATATTAGAGTCAAACAGTGCTAAAACTCCTAAAAGTCTGAGATGACTCTGCATCTTTTCTCAGATTAACCAAATTCCTGTATTCTACTCATGGATCGGCTTTAGTGCCTCGCTGTGAAAATAATTTCATTAAACGTACTGTAGTTAAATCCGGCACTATTTTAAACTCTGTCTATGGTATCTGATTTGAGTTAATCTACCTTAAAAGGGTGTTCTAGAGTCGTTTATAAGAGCAGCTTTAGGCTTCATCCCTGCCTGTGAAAGTACTTTATATTTAAATTGATGAATTGTAAACAATTTCAGAAATATTCACCTCTTTTTTTTCTTCTTTCAAACAGACCTCCCTTTCACCTCCTGTCTCACCCCCCCCTCCGACTAACCTCTTTGCTCTCTCGTTTTTTTTTTGTTTTTTTTTTAACTTCCAATCTTTCAAATATTGTCTCCAGCCTCTCCCACCTCTCCACCCCAGTGTATGCGGCTTCGGCAGTCTTCTAAAGAAACTCCATATTAGGCTGACTGTTCATCAGTCATCTCATATGCTGTTGCTCTCTTTGGCTCATTTAAGAGTTTGGTCTGTAACATTAGCACCATGTCATGTTTTACGTGTGTGGGCGAGCAAGTTTGGAATCGACTTTTAATTTGTGTTTAGAAAGTTTGAACAAATTCCACCCTCAGTCAATACATGCCAAAAACAACTTCTGTGCTGTTCCTCTAAGAATGTTATCCATCTACAGTAAATATGACCAGGAGATTTTTTTTTCTCTCTCTCCGGCCACTTAGGAGCAGCATTTTTAAAGGGATTTATTCTGCTTTTACACTGGCCAATGCATTATTTTGTTGGCAGTTAAAGACAGTAGGAATGAAAAGTTTAATGCGCTGGAAAACATGGCACATAGCTTGTCTCCAGCCATAACTTGTCTGTTTTTATATCCTAGGACGAGAGGCTGTTTCACTTACAATCAACCTTTTTTTTTTTCTCCCTTCTAGCTCTTCTTCCCATAGCAGCCCTGCAGTTCATCTCATGGTCATATCCTCCAACTAATTCTTCTCTTTGTACCTGGTAGTTGACTCGTGATAACCTTTCTCTCCGTTTTGCACTCTTTTTTGCTTTCTTTTCCAATGCCTGAAATAGAAGTGGAGCAAAAAGGTAAATGAGTGGTCTGGTCCCCCCCTTCCCCCCTCTGGCTCCTTGTTCTGTGGTGTTGAGTACAGCTCCCCTCACGTCTCCTTCCCCCTCCTGATTGCCCCTCCTGTCAAATGCTAAAACCCATAGGAGGATTGTTTGCACCCATGGAGTCCAAATGAATTTCAAAACAGAATTTCAAATGACATCCACGGTCGCATCAAACGTAGTTTGTCTCTTGCAATGTGAAAGAAAAACACCAACTGTTTGGTGTTGATTTGTTCCAGGGACTCTTGTCTAGCACTGTGTTAAACTCTTCAAGAATGAGTAGTTGTGTATTATATTCTTAGTTTGCTTGGCCCAACTTCTGCTGCACTCATAGCACGTGATGTGAAATAGCAGTGATGGCTGAGTGAGATTGGCACAAAGGAAAAAAAAAAAAGTTTTAAAAGGAAAACAAGAATTCACTCTGTCCCTTTTTTTTTTTCATATCCAGAACCAATTAATTTAAAACAGTCTAAATGGGAACCTTGCCATGACCTCCCTCACCCATCAGTGGTTTCTCTTGTCTTTTGCCACAGAAGTAGTGAAAATCCTTTACCACTGTTGTTCGACCTATTCCCCAACCTCCACTTTCATTTTACCTCTGCTTTGCTGCCGCCACCACCATTACAAAAAAACCTGTTGTTCACTCTTATCACAAGATGTGAAGTCTGTTCCCTTATCATTTTGGTTTATGACCTCAGTCATGTGAGTATGCATGTGCAGTGTGTCCATATACCCAGCTGTTCATATGGCATTTGACGTCAGAGACAGGCGGGTATTTAAAAAAAAAAAAAAAAAAAAGAAGTGTGACCTCTACTTCCTCCCATTTCCCATGTCTTTCATTTGCAGGATTTTTTACCCTTTTTTGTTCACATTTTTGTTTGTTTTGTCCCTGTTAGGATGTAGCAGCAGACCCTTGAGATGCAAGTTCTCTTCAAATCACTATGGCACATTCATTTATTTTCTTTTTTCCCCCCTATTTATTAGCAGTAGTACAAAAGCGCTAGTTAAAACATTCCTCCAAATTCACAGTCCCTGATCCTTTTGTCCCGACTTGAGCTGTACAGCAGTGAAAATGACGCGTGTCAAATGTGTTTCATACGTTTAAAATATTCTTCCTCATTGTATTTTGTTTCACTCTCTTCTCTGTCACTAGTTTTCATTTGTCCTGGGACTCTGAAGGGTGTAGGCGATGCCACCTTCCTGTATGAGGCAGAGCAGCAAGCGGGGTCATGGTGCAAAGACCCACTGCAGGCTGGTGACAAAGTCTTCTTCATGCCCTGGACGCCATACCGCACTGACACCCTCATCGAATATGCCTCTTTGGAGGACTTCAAAAATGGTCGACAGACGACCACCTATAAACTCCCCCACCGCGTTGACGGAACAGGCTTCGTAGCCTACGATGGTGCTATCTTCTTTAACAAGGAACGCACTCGCAACATTGTCAAGTTTGACCTGCGCACTCGCATCAAAAGCGGCGAAGCTATTGTTAATAATGCCAACTATCATGACACCTCACCTTACCGCTGGGGTGGCAAGACAGACATTGATCTGGCAGTAGACGAGAGAGGCTTATGGGTAATCTATGCCACGGAACAGAACAATGGGCGCATTGTGGTGAGCCAGCTCAACCCATACACTCTCCGCTTTGAGGCCACATGGGAGACGGCGTATGACAAACGCTCTGCCTCTAACGCCTTTATGGTGTGCGGCGTGCTGCATGTAGTGCGCTCAACCTATGAAGAGAACGAGAGCGAAGCCAGCAGGAGCCAAATTGATTACATCTACAATACCAAGCTGAGCCAAGGCGAGTATACTGACATCCTCTTCCCCAACCAGTACCAGTACATCACCGCTGTGGATTACAACCCCAGGGACAACCAGCTATACGTGTGGAATAACTTTTACGTCCTGCGCTATGACCTGGACTTCGGGCCACCGGATCCCGCTGAAGGTGAGAGCTGCTCCATTTTTTTTTTTTTTTTTTGTTTAGCTCATTGTCTTCGTGTAATTTGTCTATTGTTTGGTTACAGCGTGGCATGTCACAGATGGCTGCCTTTTAATTTTGGATGCAATTCAGGTGTGATAAAGAAAAGAGGGTTGTGTTAGTCTTGGGGAAAGGGCTCATTTGCAGACAGAAATTACAGATTCACCTTGGAATGAGGGATAGCTCCCGGTGGGATCACGCCGCTTCAGTACCCCGTTCCTTTATTACCATGAGGCAAGCGGAGGCACTCACTCCAGCTAAAGCTCGGACCCTATCAAATTCTTTAATCTTAGTCCTTATCCAAAGCTATTATGAATATATATAATGCAGGGAATGTGTCTGAGAAATATTGTGCACAGTATGACATAGGTTATCCTCTCCTCCTTACCTTGGGATTTCAAGTTGTGTTGCCATGGCTACCTCATCAACTTCACAGAAGTGAAGAAGCCATTTTTTTAAAACCCTTTTTTTTCATCATTGGATTTTGCAGGATTATACAACATTTGTATGAAGGACAAATACAATTGCCTTTCATAATGTTCCGTCAAGGAACAAAGATGTGTATTTTTATAAAGAAATGGGCACCGGACTGTCCGGACCTGCCACAATAACGCACACGCCCATACCAGCAGGGAAATGAGCAAGCTGGAAAACAACAAAAACACATTATAATGAGGTTTGTTCAATGGGACATTAATGTTGAACCTGGACTCATTAAAACTATACTAAATTGCCACATCTTACGACTCCACAATTAATTTATTAGTCTGGAGCATCTGAAAATGTATTATTCTTGATTTACTTGAGAAAAGGACCTCAGACCTTGTCAAGTGTATTGAACCTTCTTTGGAGTCTTATTTTTTTCAACTTAATAAAACATAGCACGAAAAAGCACACAAAAATAATGATGATGACATGATTAAAAACTAAGGGGGCATTAACAATGAATACATGTAAACCAAAGTAACATCCAGACTGAAACCAGATCTTACAGGATGACTTCACAATTACATTGTTTGTGTAGAAATACAGAGAAATGCAATGCACAAAAGCACACAGAGTGTTCCAGAGTGTTCACCTCTAGAAAGCATATCAAAGTATTGTAGCCAGCTATTCAAGGATCTAATATTGTCCAGTGGTAGAACAGAAAATTTTGTAATGACCTTCTGTCTAGTGACTCAGGTTTGTAGCTATTGCTTGTGCAGCTGTGGAGTTGTCTGGTTCCACATAAATTATAGTCCAATATCTGGAAAAATGGTTTGAGTGAGGAAGCGTAGGATACATTGTAAGGAGGAGAAGCAGAGGAGGAATCACACATTTTGATGGACTTGCAACTATTGTGATAGGTTAAGCAATGACCAACAAGCAAACTCATTACAAGTTTGTGATGGGAGAAGCGTGAAATAAATGTTCCCCATCTTGTGGGGAATGCTAACACCCAGATATACAAATGTCAACCTGTGATCTTGGGCAAAGTTCAGTTTGTACCCAGATATTTCAGTATTTTTTAGAGTGGTGGAGATAGACAGAGAATAGTTGGAAAGAATTAAGAGTTAATCATCTGCATACAAGGAGGTCTTTATGTCTACTCCATTCCTAAGTATACCAGAGTTATTAGGATTGGGGTTGGTCCTGAGTGCAATTGAGAGGAGCTCAATGGTTGTAGTGAATAACAAGTAATTGAGAGTGTAGCCCTGCCTAGTGGATTACAAACTAAAATACTGAATACATATGAATTTATGTTATTAGTTCTGACTGAGGCTTGAGGAGGAGAATAAAGCAATTTAATCCATGAAGTAAATTTCCCCCCAAAACCACAGAAGCCATTTTTTATAATAGGTCGGGAGATAATCGCTATCCTGTTGTGGCATAATATTCCTAAAACCACCAGGCTGAAGTGTGTGTGAGTTATGTACCACATGGTGAATCAGGCTAGAAGAATAAGTGGAAAGAGAGATCAATTACAGTGAAGGATCTTTTCAGGCGGTTAGGGAGCTTAAATTAATCTGTGGAGTGCTGAGAGACGACATATGTGTCATCAGACAGGGACCTTACATTAAACTGATGATGGGCTCAATTACCTGACTGCAGCCACCTTACCTCATAGAGCCGGGCTAAGTCTCTGATCTGAAGTAGGGAAACAAGGAGCTTGACCTGACTTCATGTCAGAGGCTCAGGTTGCCCACGATAACTGGTTTGGATTAGGTTATGATTTTTAACTTCTGGATATTCAGGAGGGGGTTGCCAGGGGGAAATCTGATTCTTGACCCGAGCTGTTGAAGGGGGAGGCGGGGGCATTGATGTCTCAATGGCGGCTGTGTGCTCCTGAACTCTGGCCTCTTGACAACACGTCTGTTTGTTTTCCTGCCGTTCCCTGGAATCTCCCTAGCATGATAACTCGACACTGAAGCGAGCTCTCCAAGTTTGCGTCTGTTTTGCTGAACGACCAGATCCTCAATTAAGAGTATGTTAGAGGAGATATGAAAAATACTCAAACTTTAATGAGTTCTCCATGCATGCAAACTGCCTTCTCAACTGTTCATGTCCTGATGTATGTAAATGTAATTAACAACTGAATTATCATAATTACCCTCCTTGTCTGAAAAGAGGCTCAGGGAGAGAAGGAAAGTGGCCATCACAGAGCATTTTCAATGAAGGGTTTAATGTGCTATCTCAGCTACTGTAATGCCTCGGTAAACATAAACGCCACATAGGCTTAGTGTTGCCACTTGCTGCAGGAACAGTACATTTAATCAAGGAACCCAACAGAACTTAGCTGTTGATTTCACTCATTATTCCAAGCACCAGTTTCCCGCCATAGTCTTATTGGGTTCCAATCAGGAATGCCTCCTTGCAGCAGAACATGTCACGTTGGATCATTAAGCGTGTTTTATAGGAGCATTTTGAAATGTTGCGAGCTCAAGAAGGAGAGTGGAGGCATCTCGAGATGCCCCGGACAGCACCCTTGTGTCAGGCTTTGTGAATGGCACTCGAAAATAATTGGTTCATGTTTATTAGTTTTTTTCAGATCTACACCTTTGACTTCTTTACAGTGCAGCTATTAGGATTTATTGCTGCCCATGATATGGCGTTGAATTAAACAACCTATTCTGCAGGGTAATCTAATGGTGCTGAAATAATGTCTCTCTCTCTGAAACTGAGGGGCACTTGAGGCGTAAAGGAAATTAATTGTGCCCATTAAGATTCATCGACCACAGAGTGAAGTTACCTCGAACACCAAACCCAGTGTATTCCTCTCCTTTGTAGAACTCATGTAACACAATGAGCGTCTGTGTCCTTTTCTGTCAGACGCATCAACCTTGGCTGTAAGACTCATCCGAGAGAGGCGCTGGAGTGCCGGCAGGATTAGGGGTTTATATTAAGTGAGCAAAGTGATCAAAGCAGAAAATAATTGACCTCAGCAACGTGTCGCTGTTTCCTTTACCTTGTTTGTTTGAGTGTTTGTAACATTGCAGGTTTCTTAATTCTGGCCTGGTTAAAGTGATTAGTTAAGATCATTCCCAATATTGATCTTTCCACTTATTGCCCCAAACAATTCACACACATTTAAAGAAAATGCCTATGCCCCGCTAATGCATTGTGAACACAAAACAGCAATGATCAATACTTAAGAGAGTCCACCTCCTCAGAGGTCTCTCTAAAAGAGGTGCATGCCAATAAAAAGCACACCTAAGTGCCCACCGCTATAAAACCGAGAGGGACACCGGTAATGTATTCTCTGTGATGTGCAAAGGCATTAACTGATTTCATTCCAATGAATTCAAAAAACAATCAGAGGAGCCAGTAATTGCCGAGAGCATTTCAAACTAACAAGGAGAGAAAGGAGAAAATTAATTTGTCTTTGAGGTAGCATTGATCTGAGGCCTTAAAGACGAGAGGCATAAAATTAATGGCTTTGTCCAAAAGGCTTTGCCACTCAGCCCAGTAATCTGGTAGCAGTGAGCACAAGTGGGCTGTGCTGAATTGAAATGTCAAGAAAAACCACTATTTCATATCCTGCATGCCACACAATAGATACCTATCATCACAAAGCTTATAGGTATTTTTTTTCCCCCTCTCAGCCATTTTGTGGCTAAACCCAGCTGTGCACCTCATTGCTCTTTGGTTTGCTTTTATATCCCTGAACGGCGGCTCCAGGTGAGCCTTCAAGACGGAGGACATTTATAGATGTATCATGCACTAAGCCTGTGTTCCACCTTCCGAAGCATCATGTTCGGCAACGGAAATAGAGGCTGAAGTAAAGGAGTCAGGAGATTTGTAAAAGTACTAATTGTTCTGCTTCTTAACATGGATCAACCGTAGCGAGATTATGGAAGGAAATCATTTAAGTGGACATTAAAGGTGCAGACGACAGAGAGTTTTTGCTCCGTGTGTATTTCCGTCCGCACATATATCTTCCTGTCCGCGTGCATGTGTCTTTATTGTGAGCTGCTTTGCCACTTTCCTCTGACTCAGACCATCTAGTTGTGACTGCGCTATGTCTGCTGCTCCATAGTACTCAGTTACAGACTGAGTTAGATTACCCATAAATTTCCCTACACAGACACGGGATATGTCCGACAGAGCTTTTTCTGTCTACTGCTCTTTAAAGAACAAGTGCCAATAAAGCAGTGAGCCCTGCAACAATTTCAATGGCTTGAGATTTTTTTCATTTAGTATAAATAATGGCATATTCCACAGCACCGGATAAGGAACTGCACATAATTTGTCTTGTGGCCCTTTACCTTCCTTGCCAAGTTGTAGGCTCCCGTCACGTAGACTTAAATGAAGCAGAACAGCATGAGTGCATATAAACAGCCTAATGTAAAATTCATGTCTTGTGGGATTTGTTTCTCTGTCATTAATTACCAGCATTGGCTCTAGGTAAAGAGCAAAAAGACCAACTGTAGCTCTTCCACAGTTCTTATCCTCTGAGACTGTTTTGTTATTGAGTCAAGCACAACGAATAAAGACTCATGGATATATAACACACACGAGAGTCACACCATGTCTTACTCGAGACACATGATATATGGACATGTGATATATTTAGCATCAGCATTGGTTTGGTTAAAGCAAGTAAGAGTTCCAGATCAATACCACCCACATGCCTGTAAGGCAAATATGAAGCTACCACCAACAGCTGGTTAGCTTAACCGAGTCATGTGTTACTGTGATGTGATTAGTCTACCTTCTTCAGCATGTACTGTTAGACACGACAGTTTGGAAGTCAGTAATTACATTACAGTTTGGCTACTAATCCCAGTAACCTTCTTGACTCTGTTTGATGGGGGGATTATGTTAAATTTGGTCTCCGTGACTGTCCGGGACGTGTTAGCTAGTGCTCTCAGTAACCTCCATGTTGTCTGATTTGCATGTTATGTGCTTTAACTAGCTTGCTCTTCACCGCCGCACTAGTAATCCTAGATTCAAGAATAAGATGGTTATTTTTTTAGTTGGAGTGTATTTGACTCTAAATACCTCACTGTGTGCAGTCACCAGAGCTGACGTTAAGCTAGTTAATATTCAGTAAATACCTCTAAAACGCTGACTGAATATATGAGGTGTGGGTCTATGTAATACGTAGTTGATCAAGTAACTTGCTCAATACTGGTTATGTCATATTTTGTATATTCTGTTCATTGAAGTGTTTTATTGGGGGTTATATTGCTGGACGTTTTGTCTGTGAGCGGTTGCCAGTGGAGACTCCAAGAGATTACTGTTGTTGGCCAGGAAATCTGGCACATAATCCACCATAAAACTGCAAATTTATTTTTTGTTTTAGTTTGTTAAACAAACAAGATATAACACAAGTTTTAGAGGTGCTGTTGGATGTTGTTATCTTTGGACATTGCCCCTTGTTTCCATTCTTTATCCAAAGCTAAGCCGCTGCGTATATCCTTTTATTTACGGTTCTATATATTTTCCACGTTCTTTTCTGCTCTTGCATTTGATCATATTCCCAGCGCAATAAAAAAGAAAAAAAGATCCACAGCTGTTTTTTTTTTTTATTTGGATTGACAAAAGGAAGTTTGCTTACCACTTAATATGATTTAGAAATGGATCCCTCCTAATTGAAAAAGAGTTCTCTGCTCGTCTTCCAGCAGTATGCAGCTGAATCAGGTGCTTCTCAGTTCGAGGACATCAAACTTCCAAGGTAAAAAAAAAAAAAAAGGACACAGGAGCACACTGATTGATTTGCAGCCTTTAATAGTGTAAACAGATCCTGCTAAATTAGGGATGATTTTTAACTGAGCTGTGCCAATTTGATATTTCCTTTCAGCTATATGTGTCTATTTGTTTTGGTACCGGGAGGATTAGCCTTGTAAGTGATTCATCATCAAAATATTAAACCACTTAAAACAGCTTGATTTGGCTGTGAGTTGTCATTGCTCTTCCCTAATAGCAGGTATTAGGCAGCTTATGATCCATTTATCCTGCCGTTTGTATGGACAGGTAGATAGTTATTTTATTGCTCTGACTCTATGTGTGTAATTTGAGATAAAAATGCTCTTTTAGTGCCGTGGTGAAAGCTGCAAAAGCAATGACAAACAGGCTATCTCGGCCTCGGATCATCTGATTATGGTTTAATATTTTTTGTCATCTTCCGCACAGATACATTAAAGACTCTGGGGACCCATAAAGCTATAAAACTAATTCTGTTTCATCTCTGATGTCTTGATTGATGATCTTGCAGAATGGTTTTCCGTCCTTTTAGCTCTGTTTTAATTTACACTCACTGTTTAGACTCTGGTGACAGCCATTTTTCAAGTGTTCAGTCTCAAACTCTTCTATTATTTACAAGAGGTATTATTCAGCATATGGCAACAGTATGCCTTTGGTGTCAGATTGCCCATAAAGAGTGACTTCACTGCCTCTTGGGAGAAATGGTAGCTAATTGGTGCAGCCCTCTCTTGGTTGAGTGCTATCAGAGGACACAGAGCTCTTACTGGACCGGTATTTGCTCTTCGCAATCAAAAGAAAATTGCAGCTCGCCTGCTGCAGAGGCATCGGAATAAACCCATAAATGCATTGACATCTGACCGGCACATTAGTTGATGTAATATTAAATAGTTATGCTGTATATTTAATGTTCTTTATGTTCCTCACAATCCCACTCTGATTGCTCAAGCCGCGCTGACTGAAAACATCCACAAAAACTGTCGTCTTTGATTCTAAAAAAAATCACTCAGTCGTCATTTGAGTGCTCTTCCTAATTAAAGCGATATAATTTTATGATTCTGTGTGAAGATGAGATGAGAAGAGTGAACATAAGAGAGACAATGACCGAGTGTCTCATTGCACAAACTCAGAAATATTTTTAATTGTGCTAATTTTTTTTTTTTTTTTTTTTTTTCCGTTGTTGCATAAACTGGAATAAAATATGTCATCTTAATGTTCCTAAGGTTTTATCTCCATTGGGTTATGTGAGTGATGAAGGGAATTAAGGCTGCAACTAATGATTATTTTCACTTTGGGTCTGCCAAATGTTTTCTCCATCAATGAGTTCATTGTTTCTTCTCTATAACGTTTGATGTCTTCAAATTGGTTATTTTGTCAAATCAGTGGTTCAAAAACAAAAGATTAATTTTACAATTAACACTTTAGTATTTTTTTTTTCAGTATTTTTGCTTGAAAAGCTTAACTTAAATAATGAATTTATTATCAAGATAAATATGTTTTTCCTTAATTTAAGACTGATTTCTAATTATAAATAGGCTGTATGTAAAGCCTCCGCTGTAGCCTCCGCAATTGACCTACACCATTGTAAGCATTTATACTTGTAAGATCATGTGTTTGCGTTGCTCTGCAAATAGCACCACTACTAAAGTGCTCGTTGATGGCGGGGTTTGAGTTTCTTCGTGTACTTCAAACAATTGCGACTGAAACTCTCCCCTGTCTCTCTCCTCAGCCTCGTTTCTTCTGTTTTCCTCGTTTCCTGTTTTCCCCGCGCTGCCTATGAAACGAAGCGAACCACTTGTGCCTATTTGCCTATGTAGACACACAGTCTGTGAAAGTGTTTATGTTTGAAGAGAGATTCTCACACACCATTATTAACTCATATGGGTTTTCTATGAGTTGCCTCTGTTCTACCTTAATACGTCCGTGGTTGCCTCCTGTTCTCAGACAGTGCATAAACACGATGAGCAGACAGATCATGGTTGTGTGCGGCCTTCGTCATGCCAAGCTACAGCGTTGCAGTATAAATCAGGCTGAATCGATTACTGGAAATTATTTTAATTGTCAACAAATGCCATCTACATTGTTGTGTAGAATACATTGTGACACAGGCAGAAGGGCTGAAACGATCGGTTGATTCACCCATTGGTCCATCAACAGGACTTTCTCGATCAGCATCTAAATATGATCAATGTGGGTGGGGCTTATTTAGAAAATGGTGATGCCATACATCTATGAACCTATCAGGACCCACATAGTCCAGATGAAGATGACTTTTTGACTTTCAAACTCTCAAATAAATGATATTTTACATGTTTTAACTTTATTTTTTGCAGATTTAGTCCCAGATATTTAGTGTTAGAGACAAATATATAACATTTTAAGACAAAAATACCAAAAGGGTCTTATTTTCTTTATATGTTGGACAGTTGGTCAAACAAAACAGTCACGTTGACGGCAACATAAGACAAGATAAGACTTAATGACTAATGATCCCACAGCGTGGAAATTCAATTGTTACAACAGCTCATATACACAAGGTGGCTACGAAATTACTCATAAACAAGAAATATATAAGTCATGCTGGTGTTAAAGAGTCTGACAGCTGTTGGAATGAAGGACTTGTGGTAGCGCTCCTTCTTACATGGTGGGTGTAGCAGTCTGGAGCTGTTTTATGCTCCCACCGTCTCAGCTTTGCTGTGGAGTCTTGGGGGCAGTCCAGGACAGGGCTCTGGGAAACTATGATGGATGGATAATCAAGAAAATAATTAGCAGGTTAATTAATAATGAAAATAGTCTTTTGTTCCAGCACTAACAGGTAGATGTGAAGAAATGTGTTTTTCTTCTTGCTTTTTGATATTCTCATTAAATCGATTCAATCACTAGTTGATGATGATTTATGCTGTTATGCGTTTGCCAAGATGACAAAGAAAAATTAAAAAACAAAGGCCAAGACTGAACAAAATGTTTCTTCATCGCGTATGATAATGTGCGCTGAAGTGTGGGTGGTATAGAGCTTTGGACTTGGAGCAATATGGTCTCAGGAGCAGCTGTTAATCAGGTGATGCAAGCATGCAGTTACAGGCAGATGCATATTAGGGCTTATATCAGCCTGTGGAAAAGCTGAAGTTTGCTCAGGTATGAAGAGGTTTAATATTCTGAAACCCAATTATACTTGCCCTAGTATTGCATTATATGCGTATATTGAATCAACGGAGCCAGCCTATGAATCATCTCACTTTTCCTGAGTCAATAAAAAATCTTCAGTGGCAATACATAATATATTTGAAACACTTCTCTTTTTTTCCAGTTTTTAATGTGGCATTGTTACGTGATTATGTAATATATAGTTATTTAGTTTAGTTAAAAATAATTAGTTTTGTCAGATTTGCTACTTTCTTCCAAAAAGGTAAAGAGATGAAGGCTTTGGGGATCTGTTTTTTTTTTTTTTTTCACTAAGAAATGTATTAAGATATTTCATCTCAGGTCCTTTTCTTGGACTGTCTGTTTTTTCCCCATGTTTTATCACTCCCCGTTTCCTTGGTGTAAATCTGAGCACCGCCATAGCTGTGGGTGCTAACCGAAGGTTTCACAATCATCTGCTCACGCTGACCACACTTGTCAGCTGTTACTTTTGCAGCCACACTGGCCCTGGCCAACCTGTGAAAGTCTGGGTGACAGACACACAATGACTGAATGAGTGTGAGGTAATTAGCCAGGGCTCCTGCCAGGGGAGAAGGTCACAGAGTAAAATGTCACAATTCAGCCTCACTGTAGGGTGGTTTACTTTATTTATTTTTTCTAGTGAGCATCACAGGAACACTGTACCTCCCCCCGCTGTGGCCTCCTGACCACATCGGCCAGATATCAGATTTGTAATAAACTCAAATATTTCACTAGAATGAAAAAGCAAAGGTCCCCTGACTGCCTGATTTCTGTGAAACGTGAAATGTGGGCTTTGTCACCATTCTCTCTCTCAGGAAATGGAGATATGTGTCTGATGATGGAGTGTTAGATAGCATGATATTGCATTTTCCCAGAAGCACCCAGGGAACCTGAAGACAACACTGTACTGCCTTTCACAACGGCAGACCTCATTGTGGGAAGCTGCTTTTATCTCAGAATACAATCAGGTGGCTGTGGGTAAAGATGTATGATCATTCATGCAGCAGTCTAGTACATCCATGTAGTCACACACAAGAACAGCCACTGTTTTCTTTTCCTTTTTTTTAAATATATTGGCTATTCATACTGTATAAAATTTATATATTTCCTATTTCTGCTCTCATTTCCTAG
Source organism: Protonibea diacanthus (assembly GCA_028641955.1). NCBI lineage: Eukaryota > Metazoa > Chordata > Actinopteri > Sciaenidae > Protonibea > Protonibea diacanthus. The sequence continues at coordinate 14,961,478 of CM053988.1, read as the reverse complement.
TTATCTCCAGGCTCTCTGCAGCAGATATCCATCTGTGCACACGCAGTGGTCTTAAGCAGGAACACACCTGAGCAATGGAGCAAACACGAGCGCACATGCACACGTGCTCGCGCGCACTCACACATAGATTTTCTTAGCAGGGTAGGCGTGGATTGAATACAGTGGAATCGCATTATTGCTGATGTATGGTTTTTGCTCGGAGCGGTGCAGTTCTCCTTCCGCACACCAGCTTTATCAAAGTGAGAGAGATGAACTAGGCAGAAAAAAAACTAAAATGCAGGCAGGCTTTGTCTTCATTGTTGACATTTAATCAGCCCAAGGTACTGACTCTGTTGGGAGGAAATCACTGCTATGTCAAAGGATGCCAATGCCATTGCCTGTCTTATTTATGGACTTAAGTAAACTAAAAATAGCAAGAGATAGATATAGTGTCACGTTGGCAGTTTTGCCTTGAATTTGTTTAGTGAAGGAGCAGGAAAGAAGTGGAAGCTGCGTGAAGCTTTTTATTTCCAGGAATTATGGGCAGCAGTAACTCTAGCAACACCAAGAAGCCACGGGGCTCAAAACAGTTGCAGTTGCCCCACTGCTGGAAATGACAGGAGTTCAAGGCAAGGACATTTATAACTCTAGCTCTAACAGCTTCACTCTCCTCTCTTTCTAGTGCCAACTATTGAAGATTTCCCTGTCTCACCATCAATACCCAAGACCACCTCAGTTGTCACCACCACCGCTGCGTCCACTGTGAAAGTGCCGGGTGACACCACAGCTGCAGGAGCAGATCCAAGAGATGGGAGGGACCCGTTTGAGGATAATCGTGGCCCGGGTACGGCAGAGCCCACCGTGCCTGAGCTGCCACCAACGCCCAGACGCTTCTGTGAGGCGACCAGGAGGAGGGCCATCGACTGGCCCCAGACCCACACTGGAAACACTGTGGACAGGCCGTGCCCCAAGGGGACCAGAGGTAGGCCCGTCATTTGATGGTATTGACATACAATGATGACATATTATAACTCAATGGAAATGAAAATTTTATTCAGTTTAATATGGTTATTTGCATTCTTATATTCATCTAGATGGAAGGATCGATGCCACTCTCATGTCTTTGCGTTAGTAGTTAGCTTTGCCTTGCATAAAATTTGGAAAGAAAAGGGAAACAGCTCACTAACAGGTGCCCAACAGCCCCTCAAAAGCTGACTAATTTACAAATGTTTAATCTGTATATAAACAGCAATATAAAATAGACAATTTATAGTTTTACATGAATTTATTGGTTGTATTTCTTTGTTCACTAATGAACTTTTAGGGGAGGTTTTTCCTAAAATGTCCAACTATTATTTTATTAATGACGCTTTTATTAGCAACACGCTTAACCAATGAAACTCCACTGTATGTTTTGGATGAGCAAATATTAGCAAAGGTTTTGATGGGCCACAGTCAGACTCTGTCTGTTATAATACTACTAAACACTGATGAAAACACAAATACCAGCACATTCATTTATCACGCTGACAATTATAACAGTAAAATGCCCAGCTGATCCCAGAGATGTGTGGGTAGTGCCGCCACGTAAATAGCGGTCAGTGTTTGCTGTAGAAGATTCTCAGAAGTTTCTCATTTTCTTCGAGCTCCTTCACACTTTATAATTATAAAACTGGTCCGATCTTTGCTAAAATGTAGGCGGAACGTGGTCTGAAGCATCAGATTTCAATTTACACAATGCAACACATTACCACCTCCATGAAAACAGGTGGCAAAAGTCAAAATAAGTGGTCTCTGAAATGCAAAGGTCAAATAGTACTTGACTGTATTAGTCTGTACATGTGTTTCTATTTTTTTTTCCATCTTGTGCAGCTATTTTAATCATCTTGATTATTTGCTATTAAACACTGCAGGGGGTAAACAGAGTTTGATTTTTTTTTTAACAATCAAGTATTTCAAACAGACGCTCAGAATCAAACTTTTTGCATACAAATGATCCGGAAACAAAGCTTCAAATTCCTGACAAAATGTCTTTATTTGTGCTTCTCTGGGTATTAGAGTGCTATTTCCATCTTTGCGTCTGTGTACCACATCTGTGATATTTCATCTAGGGGGCATGTCAAATTTGAAACTATAATCTAGTATGATTGGAGCTTTTCACTTTCCCCCAAAATAGGTAACACAAAACGGTTTTTAATAAAATAACACAATGTACATTGTTCCTGTTTGTGTGCCATTTTGAAACCCATTTCTTCTTGCAATGACAGTGCATGTAGAGAAAATAGAACCGCTGTTTCCCATTTCCCTCCAAACAAAGCGCAGAAAACCAATGAAGATAACAGACAGTATTTAGGAAGTTCTAAAATAAAAAACTCTACCAAAGTCTATTGTAGATTAATTGTTTATTAATTGTTTTAATTATTTCCAGACAGTACATTCACAGTTATTTCACACATTTTAAATCACTTCTGGAAGTCACAACTGAGGAGAACATCATGCTGATGATGGTTATAACAGTTCGTTTGACAATTATACTGACACAGGAATCTCTCGCAAGTTACCTCAACACCCCATCACGGAGACTGACAGAACTGTCAAAATATAAAGGAGGGTTTGCAGGATGAAAGCAAAAAAGAGACACTGTTTTGACTGTGGAGGTGAAAAGGGAATGAATCTTGTATTACATATGTTGTTGCTGTTGTCAGTGAAGAGACATTCATTAGGAGTTATCTTGTATTTGATTTAAACATGCATGGGAACATATAAAAATGTTTACAATTCTAAAATGTGTACACCAGAGACCACCGCTTTTTTTTCTCTGTTTTGTCCGAGCTCTGTAGGAACCTTCTACAATTCTGTTTTGTTCATGTAGGCTGCACAAAGCTTTCAGGCTTTCAAATTGTTTGGAAATGGTTGTTCCTGCCGAACAGTTCGTTTCCCGCACCAGAGAGTCTGTATGAATGAAAGATCAGCAGGAGAAACTGTATTTGAGCAAGGTGTTGGCTTTCCTCCAACTGTTGTGTTTATTCTGTGATACTGCAGGCATCGCCTCCTTCCTCTGCACTGTGGCAGGGACCTGGTGCTCCAAAGGCCCAGACCTCAGCAACTGCACCTCCCACTGGGTGACTCAAGTGGCACAAAAGGTAAAAAACAGAAATGTGTCAGTTACAGACTATAGCAGCAAACACATGTTACACGTGTAAAAAAAAAAATGAACATCTAGTGGCTATTTTGGACCCCTTTTTTTTTCTAGCCAAAAAACGGTCATGGGTACATATCTTGAAAATACTTTAGCTCTCCTCAAACGTGGCTAAAATACAGAGTAGTAGCAGTGAGCTATCTAAAACATCAGAAGTAAATGCCAAGTTCTGCAGTCAGTTACTAAGAATCAAAGAGCCGGCGCTTCTTTCTTCACTGACTCGTCTGCTTTGATGTTCAACAGTTATGCAGGTAGAAATCTAATGTAGACGCACAGATAACAGTGTCAGCAGCCTGAACGGACCGAAATGCACACACACACAAACACACTGCATATTGCATTCTGAGGAAGAGATGTTTTTTTTTTCCCCCTGACCTCAATAACAACTTCAGACAGGGTGTTGGTATTGGGCATTTTGGGAAATATAGACATGACTAACTGAAGAACCGTGTCCCAATTTCATGCTACGCTACTAATTACACACAGGTTTTTAGAATAATCTGGAAAGTATAACAAGAAAACAGGCAGTATTCACAGTAAATAAGCTGATGTTTGAGTGTGATGCAATGCACAAGGATAAGAATAAATAGAAACTACTCACAGGTGTGAAACGTTCAAATAAATTGCAGATTGTGATGAGACGGTTTCAAAATGATCTTCACACACACACAAAAAAAGCGAAATAATCATTTCATCTTTGGACACACGTCTGTGCTGCCATGTTAGTACAATGGAAAGAATTTGAAAACATCATGCTGTTAACTTCAGGAATGTTCATCCATTAATCCAAGATGGTTACACCCATTGCTAGCCTCGTAGTGACACAGGAGGAGGAGCAGGGATCTTTGTTAGCGCAAGTGAAATCAGATACAGAAACTGGCTTTAGCATTGATGTTGCATTTTTTTTTATTTAGCGATGGCATACCACCGCTTTGTTGACACTTTTGTAGTTCTTCCCACCGAGAGGGAGATATCTCAGCTGTCGGAAATTTCTTGTATCTCCGGCTCGGAAATAACACCTTAGAGGCTGAATGGTATGAATGTTTTTCCCACTCTGCCTCTCGTAATTATGGTCTGTGTGATAAGACATTAGCTGCATTAGCTTTCTCTTTGTGAACTTTAATTGGCAGTGGAATTCCACAGTTGCCTTTTAATTGATGTCTCTGTGTGTTGCTTCATTTCCTCTTAGCACAAAATGGAAAAGTGCATTGATTTCTTGTATACTAGCTGCAAAAGCACCTAACTATGAACCCGGCGTAGTATATAGCATGTAACTAGTATGAAATTGGGTCACAGCTCAGTCAAGGCAGGCTGAGTGCACCAAAAGCGTAGAACACTTTATCATTTTTGCAGAGTTCTGCTGTTGTTTTCTTCAGCTTATATGTTGCAGTTATGCCATGTTGTTTGTTTAACATGCAATCCCTGTGTTAACATACATGCTTTCATTCTGAGCAAGCCTGAACAAGTCCCAGTGGATCATGGACTTTGAGGTGTATGCGGGATACATTATTTCAGCTTCACACTGCGAAACCATCTCGGGCCTGCTTCACTGACGCTTCACTGACACCCACGCTTTCCCCCGTTGCTGTTTTTAGATCCGAAGTGGCGAAAATGCTGCTAATTTAGCCAATGAGCTGGCACGCCACACACAGGGCCCGGTGTTTGCAGGAGACGTCAGCTCCTCGGTGCGCCTGATGGAGCAGCTCGTGGATATCCTGGATGCTCAGCTGCAGGAGCTCAGGCCCAGCGAGAAAGACTCAGCTGGACGCAGTTTCAACAAGGTACTGTGAAAATTCCTGTCTGGGCTAAACTTTGTCCCCTTTTTGGCCCAAGTCTGTGTCAGCATGACTCAGGACATTCATTAGCAGGACATCTACCAGTACACACAAACACATGCACTCACTTACACACACATTTAGGGACACAGAGTCTCAGGTGAGGGGGCTAGGGAGGCAGGTCTAGCCCTAAGGGGAAACTCATTCCTCTACAGCTCCCTGGTAATTACTGGCTTTGGAAACACAGGTTCACCTGGCAGTTCTACCTTAAAGGAGCTAATGGCCATGAGCCCCCCACCAACACAAAGAATAACTCTTCATTGCTGACAAGTGTGCAACTCTCCCCTGGAGGTTCTGCAGGCACTCAGCGAGAAAAGAGTGGGCCTTAGACGTACCTACATCTCTCAGTTGCTAGCAGTCCCATGGAGTGATGAGTGACAGTCTGAAAAATTACATTGTTATTCAGACTTTCTAGACGGCAGTTGCTCTGTAAACAAGGTGATTTGCACCAAAATGGTGCCTGTCGTTTATGGCCTAATGTTCAGACATTGCTTTTATTGCATTTGAAGATAAGAGCCAACAGGTTTGTCACCGCAGCAGTGCTGATAGCGTTGTAGTGACTTGTACATCACAACAACAACAACACCACCATGTGATTGCCTGATTACGAGCAACAGTGACAGAAGTTAGATGACCATAAAAGTGATTTTTCTTCTAAGTTTTATTGTCTTTCACGTTTCATCTCCAGGCAGTCACTGGTTTCCATTCATTTCTCTATGATATGAAAATCTTTTAGCAGACTTGCCTGAGTTGTGGCAGCTTTTATAGTGAATCTCAAGTCTGCAAACATCTGCACCGCTTTACCCAATTTAACAATACTTGACAATACTGCAACTCTGCGACAGAAATTCATGCAGACTTGACATTAATGATGAAATGCACACAAGAAACCAGGTTACCCATAAATACCCAACTATTCATTTATACTTAAAGATTACCTTAACACCCACCTAAAAATCCTGTTTTTGCTGCTCTCCAGTGGTTTAGCTTCTCTGCAGCAATGTGCAGGTGTACTTCAGGTGCCAGTGACATCACTGTTGGGTGTGGTTAGGGTACATTCAGACAGGATCTGACAATGCGGCAAAAATGCACATGACCTGCAGAGGAGAAGTCAAGCCGGAACCAACTTTTGGAAAAATGCAACCTGACGTCGTGCTGCGGCAGCCAATCAGATGCTCAGAAACCCTCCACAGACAGCTTGAAATGTCACTGAAACTGAGGCTAGCCAGCTGGATTCATGAACTACACTCTGATACTCTGCCCGTTGTGTTCTGACTGTCTCGATTCCATTTACCCAGCTTCTAAATCTGGCTGAGAGATATAGACAGTAAATGAGAGTGAGTGAGCGCTGGCGTCGATAAAGCCGGTTAATCAGGGAAATAAAAAGTTACTTCCTGATTGTTTCCCAGCGTTTATGTCCAGCACAAATAGACCCACACCCAGCAGTCGTCCCCCTCACCACCCTTAACCCCACACACTATCGGACAACCCTGTCTGAATGTACCCTTACAGGTGCAAGACTGAGGAGCACACTTCCTCTGTCTTTGTTGTGCATAAGCATACTTGTAAAAAGCTGATTAGCAATCCAGTTACCTCTATAGATGGCCAAGAAAATCAGCTTTTTACAAGTCAGTGAAAAGGCATGTCATTATGGACATTTCAAGTCTGCAATTTTCATGCCATATAGAAATAAATAACATCCAGTTGGTAAAGTAAAAACACACGTGAAATATAATTGGTGTCCATGGGAGCAATCTGGTTTCAGCTGAAGAAACATTTTGAGGTCCCTGTGTGTGTTTTCAAGAACTATTTATTATTAGCAATCTAGATACACAGAACATTTTTTATCTCTTGTTTTACAATTCTGTGTGAGAGCAAGAATGTGTGATTTTCTCCAGTTCGACTTAATTAGGAGAAGACAGCGACTTATTTAATGCCAAGAGACCAACAAGGAGGTAGTGCTATATTATTCCCTTCATACCATGAAATACAAATGACCTCGTCCCACATTGTTTATCTTCTCAATGTATTTTAAAGCATCACTAATGGGGAACATCAGAATCTGGTCTCAGCATTTTTTCCTCCACACTGCTATGCATTTGTCATCTCCTCCCCTTACTATTACGTGATCCATATTCATATTTAGAATTCAAACACCGTCTCTTTCTCCCCCCCTGAAAAAAGCATTCAGAGCTATTGCATCACTTTAAGGCTGTAGTTCATAGACTTGTGCCTTTTTTCTTTGCATTAAGTCTGTAATCCATGGTAAGTGGCATGATTTAATGCTTCCTGTTTTCTTACGATCTGTCTTTTGTGCTTGATCCTCTTGTTGTGTGGAAAAGCTTCAAAAAAGAGAGAAGACATGCAGGGCGTATATGAAGGTATAACCACCACTGCAGGCTTTCCATGTTGCTTTTTTCCCCCCGATCCCTGACCAGCAGCATGCAGCACTGTCTGTCTCTTGTCCTTGATTGTCTTGTTACAGTGTGTGCCTGGTGACCCGCTTGTACACGATACATGGCTGCTTCCCTGTCTGATTCGGCTGTCTGTTCTCCTGTCCTTCTTGTCAATCTGAGGATGCTGATGTCCTGTTTTCCCTCCTTCTATGTGCTATCACTCGTACATCTTTCTTTCATTTGTCTCCCCTCCTCCTTTTCTTCCTCCCCCACTCGTTCTCTCTCTCTCTCTCTCCATCTCTCTTGTCGGCTTTTCATACGTTGTGTGAATAATTGCCTTCCCACGGTCGTAATTGCACCTCCCTGTCAGCTAGAAGTGTGATCAAAGTGGCAGTGTGCTCAATTTTCACTTGCTTACATCGTACAATTTCTAGTCTTCCATGTCCCCGTAGCAAAAAAAAAAAAAAAAGAGAGAGAGAGAGAAAAATATCTCCTGTTGCAGTTGTGTTTTATCTGTGGTATTAATTTCTGAGCACATTAATATGTTTGTTTTCCATTCTGATATTTCAGTCTCTCCCTAAGACATTTTGCTTTTCATGCGCTGTGACAGAATTTATTTCCTTGGGTAGGTTCCTCTGGAAGACAAGGGCATGGTGCAAACACTCTGGAGGAGATGTCTTGCATGACATATTACAAATGATCTGATTTTTGTGTTTCTCAATGGCTCAGGGGGACTCCCCTCTAACTGCTGGTTGTTTTCACTTGAGGTCTCTTTTGCTGAGAACTGATTTAGAAATCCCCACAGTCTGATGGGAACCTCATATGTCCAAAACTGTTATTTTTCAGAAAATGATTAAAACCCCGTGTTTTTTGTTTTATTACAACCATAGACAGTATAAATATGGACGCTATATTCGTGATGTCACCCTTGCCTCAGTGCAGTTGTCAGTTGTCAGAATTAGCTATAGAGACCAAAACGTGTATATCTGCTGTGAAGTTGGACATTTTAACATGGGGGCCTATGGAGAATGACTTGTTCTGTAGCCAGCCTCAAGTGGTCGTTCAAGGAAATGCAGTTTTTGGCACTTCTGCATTGGCTTTACTTGACAGCTACAGAAGTTGCCGCTTGCTTAGAGCAGCCATATCTGAGGCAGTAAATGCGTCATGTTACATTATCATCAACTTACAGGTTACTGAATTTCTTGAAGCTGCGTGTGCCCAGTTTTTCCTGTCGTTGAATTCATTTGTCCAAAATCTCTTGTTATACAAATTAAGTGTTGCGAGCAGGCTATGAGCTCAACGCCAGACGAAACCGCAAACTGCAACTTCTCCACTCCCACATTCCTCAGGCCTCAAATACATAAAACATTAGTGTTTGTAGACTTGTTTTTTTGAATAAAGAATACCTTGTATTTATTCGAACAACAGCCAATTCATCCAGAAACTGTCTCCGACCAACTGCCTACTATTGTTATGTTTTCTTCTAGTCTCTGTGCTGATGCCTCCTGGCAGTTATACAAAACTGAACCCAAGACAAAGTGAAACAACATCGCCTCATCTCTGTTTACCTTTAACTCAGTTTGATGATCCAATAGTTTTTAGTCACAAGATCTGTTTCATACTTTCATTGGTTAAATATTCGTGAAAACCTGCAGACCCTTTGCTCTTGCTAAAGGGTGACCAATAGTATTGAATTATGACACAAAAGAGACAGGTTTTCCGCTCAACAGCAGTCTGACTCCTTGGATGCCGATGTCGGTCAGTCTGTCAGCACCGGTCTAGACTGAAATTAATCTCTACAAACAGATATCTGCGTATGAGAGCAGAATCTGTAGGCAAGAGACCCAAGATTTTGGCACCGGAAGCGTTCTATTTTTTATTTGTAGTCCGAGGAGTATTGACCAGTCATGTTTGAGCAGGCTTTAGTTCCAACAGTCTGCTTATGGAGATTAGCAGAAGTGTGTCATCGTCATTCTTGTGTATTGCTAATTGAACTGTGGAGGAAGTCTTGGCCTGGATATCTGTTTTCCAAGTATTCGCTGGCTATACCAAAAGCCCAGAAAGATCGGCTGTTGCCCCAAGAGGCTAAATCGTCCTCAGAAGATAGCTGATGGGTTCCAAGATTGGACTGAAGAATGTTGGATGGATTGCCATGAAATTTGTTTTTGTGTTTTGACATTTGTGATGCCCAGTGGACTGATGACTTAGGTGATGATGACTTTTCCCTCTACCTTTAGTCATTTTGGGTTTTAAAAGAATGCTCCACAGATTTTGGCATTGCTCCTCTAACATGATGGATAGTTTTAAAAAAATCTAAATCAATGCAGTAGAAACACAATATATCAAACTTTGCACCACTGTAAACAGACTTTGACGTGTAAATATCTCAAGACATATTGGATGGATTGTCATAAAATGTATACCCCTCCTGATGAATTGTAATAAACTTTGGTAAACCCCAAACTTTTAATGCAGTGCTGTCACCGTGGCAACATTTTCATTTGTCCAAATGGCAAAAGTATTGACCTCAGGTGTGCCCCGTGTTTAGCGCTAACTCGCAAATTCTAGCATGCATTTGTTGCTCTTGAGGTCAGTGCTGTTTGAAGTTTTGCTGAGCTCTCACCACGTCTTCTCTCTTTAGCTATAACGAGCCACGGGGGCTCCCCTGGTAGCACCCCTGTGATTTGTAGTGACCTCCACCCAGGCGAGAATTAAAGAGGATTCAATAAGAACACAGATCTTTCCTGCACTACACAAATTAGAGACAGACGACTTTTTTTCCCCCCCTTTTGGATTTCATGGGTCCTTTGAGAATGGCTCACCAGGGGAGGGGAGACCATTTAGTGTCTGTCTGGTTATAATGGCTCCGACCCTGTAATAGCCACTACTCTCTCTCTCTCTCTCTCTCTCACCCACACACACACACACGCTTAACTCCCATCACAGTCACAGCTCGCAAGCTTCTAGTTGCCTGCAAGGTCAGGGCCACTGAGATTGATTTCTGCGCTCCGGCCCGAGATATAAAGACATGCTGAGAGCCCTGTGTCTGGATACAGTCATCATCGCTGCGGTTTATATGAGCTCAGTGGTTAAATGTTGCGGTTAATCATATATTGGTGCAGACTTCGGTTGATCCCCTTTCTTGTTATTCCAGGCAAACGGATAATCCTGTCTGTGGTCAATTAGTGTTTTGGATAATCACAGCTGTGACTAATTGGTACAGTGAGCAAGGGCTTGTTGTGGTTAATTACCGTTATTGTGGTGGGCCTTGCTCTGGTTAATGGCACCTATGGTTAAATTGTCAGTCTGATTTATCACACCAAGAGTTGTTCTACATTCTGAATCTGGGATTTTAGAAAGATAGTGGTGTTGTGGTTGATTGTGTCAGACAGGAGTCATGAACTCTCCCTGGCAGGGTCAAAGGAAACTCTTGTTTTATCAGCATATGATACTTGTGTGGGTTTGTTGGAATGTTTTGCTTACTTACTGCTTATCAGAAAGCAGGAAATGAAAGGATTGCAATTGAAAACAAGCAGAAATTTCCCCCCATCTTGATTCATGTTGGAACTCCGGGCATGGATTTCATAGGAATGCCCCCTTTCCTACATGAGGCCATTATGGGCAGATCTTGTTAGAGAAATGGGGGGGCTATTGTTCACGACAATTGTTCTTTTGGAAAAGAGCTGCTTAAAACCAGGAATTGTGAACGCAGCATTGTGGACAGCTTCATTCAGTGAAGGAGAAAAATACATTTGTATGTATTTCTTTTTCCCCCCTCAAGCATTTTTACATTATTCAATAAAGAAATCGGCTCAAGAGAGCCTTCCTTGGATTAGGCCTATTTTTTTGTAAACAGAATATAAAGTAATACACATTGAATTTTTTATCATCATTATTATTTCAGTTACCCTTGACTTCCTTGAACCCTTGTGTCTCCAGTCGGAGTGATCTTGATATTTTAGTTTCAGTCGTCGTTGCTGCTGTCACTGTCGGCCATGCATGCCCTTTTTTTTTTATATATCATTTGCTACCCAGTCCCCACTCATTGTTATTAAACTGAAGTTATGATGGGAGGAAACAGCAAGCTGACATTTCACTTGTCTCCATGGATACAGGCAATTGTGGACACTGTTGACAACCTCCTGAGGCCGGAAGCTCTGAAATCTTGGAAAGACATGAATTCCACAGAACAAAGCCACGCCGCCACAATGCTACTGGATACACTAGAGGAAGGGGCATTCGTCCTTGCAGAAAACCTGATCGAGCCGGCAATCGTAAAAGTCCCTGCAGAGAATATCAGTAAGTTCCTCTTCGATAACTACACATCTGTGGGTCGTAATTTATGATGCTGATGGTTGTTTTTCTTCTTGGCTGTGCAGCAGCTCTCAGTAAAAATGTTTCAAATTGAAAGGTAAAATTGTCTTCAGGGTTTGGTACCTTGACAGCTATCAGAATCCTAATTTTAAAAAAAATGGCCACGTCATGCTTCTGTCACAATAAATGATTTAACCAAGCACATGTGTCCGCACAGGCAGTTTATTAGCAACATGATCTCATTCATATAAGTCACCTTTGTGCAGTGAACTGTCATATTTCTACTCATTGCTCTTGGTTGCCATGGTTATGGTCTCCAACTCCCTCTTTTTGTCTTATACCTCAGTGATTTTTAATCTTTTTCTTTCATCGTAAAGTCACCTCATTGAATGTGTGCTGCAAGATGAACTGTCCAGACCTCTGGGGGAAAACAAAGAAACCAATTGAATGGCATTGTTCCATTCATACAGCACTCTATCTGTTCTCTCCAAGCCTTTCCCATTAAGTGGTAGTTAGCTAAGCTGATAAGGACTAGTTGTTCTTTTTTCTAAAATAATCACTGATTAAAACATTGTGTAATATGCTGTATATTGGCTACTTAATCACTGCATTCAGGCAGTTTTTTATGCGCTTGTCAAGCTCATACCTTATCAGCACAACAGAGATAATATTCCAGTGGATAAAAACATAAATACAGCCACATAAAGAAACACACAACCTCAGAGAACAGCTTACCTGACCTCCCTTGAAGTGTCAGAAAAATGTGAAAATGATTGTTGCTCCTAATTAGCAGTTTGTCCAAATGGCACCTCCAGGCGAGCATCAAGGGCAAGACAGGAGAGGGTGGGTGGGGTGGAGAGCTGAGAGCGAGGTAAAAAAAAAAAAAAATAGACAGAGGGAGGAGAGCAACCACAGAACAATTCCTCATCTCCGTCTGTCAGAAGCCATCTATCTGAGGAAGTGAGGCCGTTTCTGATGGGAAGAAGTGTGCTGATACGTGTGTCCCCCTGACCCTTCAGTAATTTCACACATCAAAGGGAGCACCACCCGGCAGCTGGCATACCGGAGAGAGGGGCTGTAGGAATTTGGAGGATTTTCAGAGATTTGCTCTTCGAGCCCAGAGTTATCTGAACCCACAGGGGAAAGAAAAAGTAAAAGTAAAAGCTCAATGATATTTTTGATCCTATGAATATTTGACATTCATGCTGCAGTCGGCTATGCGCTTGCATATGCTCATCCTCTATCGCTGCCCTTGTTGTTATTTTTCCTTTTGCGCTTGCCTCGGAGGCTTTCACAACGCCAACCAGCAGCTTAGTGACATGGTTTCTTAAATAAATGACACTCTACGGGGCCTTGCCAATAAGATTTGATTCTGTTACGGTTACAATGAAGTCTTTACGGATATCCTGCTGGGTTTTAGCTCTGTTAAACAACATGTACTGATTTTTAAATGCTGCCCATGAGTAATAAATCTCTCTCTTTCTATCTCTCGCTGTGTCCGCTCACCTCCTATCATCTCTCAGTGTTGGATGTCTACGTGTTAAGCACTGACGGTCAGGTGCAAGACTTCAGGTTCCCACAGACGAGCAAAGGTGGAGCGTCCCTTCAGCTCTCCTCCAACACTGTCAAAGTCAACAGCAAAAATGGTGAGAAAAGTAGAACTGCTGTGGAAACGTTCAATCATGGTTGAGTTTGAGCTTGTCTTTACCTTTTCAGGTAGCAGTTGACGTGAAAAATCAGCTGTTTGTTGTCTGTCATGCACTGAAGACGATTAAATATTTTTAAAGGAGAACTTTTGGGAAATACATTTATGTGTTCTCTTAACCAAGAGTTAAATGAGAGGATGGGTACAGCGTCTTATATCTGTGGGTGAGCTAAAGGCGTGAGGTTAGCTTAGCATTAAGACAGCAGGCAGAATCAGCTCTAAAGCAAACTAATTATTAATACATACATGATGGTTTTTGTTCAGAGCTAAGCTAAATAGATCATTTGCATTCTGCTTAGTTATCCTCCCTCAGTGTGTCTGATGATTTTATTATTGCCGGTTGCAGGTGTGGCCAAGCTGGTATTTGTCCTCTACAAACACCTGGGTCAATTCCTCAGCACCGAGAACGCCACGCTGAGGGGAATGGGGGACCTCAACAAACGTAACCTCTCCCTTACCGTCAACTCCCACATCCTGTCAGCTTCCATAACTAAGGAGTCCAGCCGCGTGTTTGTGGCCGACCCCGTGATCTTCACACTGGAGCACCTGGATGTAAGCCTCCTCCTGAGACTCCCCCAGACAACACTATAGAGCCGGGCTGTTAAAATACTGAAACGGCTGCACAGCCCTTTGCAGTGAAGGGCAAATGCAGCACTTTGATGTATTATTGTTGCAAAATAACTGTTGGAGTCAAGAAGCGAGCGGAGGAAAGCATCTGTGTTATGCTAAAGTGTTGTGGGTGGTTCTTTAGCACTAATCAAAGACGGAGATTTACAAAAGCAGGAAGCTTCTTCTCTGTGTCGTGTTTCGACATGGACATGTTTGTTCTTTACTTGGATCTCTCTAATCCCTTTTTCTTCCTGAAATCCATCAAACTAATTGTTAAAACAAACACATACAAAAGCAGGCTACACATCCCGTCTTTTACAGTTGCAGACATGAAATATACAATGTGTGTCTTTGTGTGCAGTCATACATATTGCATGTTCATATATGTTTAATCGTTTTTTTCTCCCGGTTTGTTTGTGTTTTGTAGAAGGAGCACTATTACAATCCCAACTGTTCCTTCTGGAATTACTCAGAGCGCAGCATGATGGGATACTGGTCCACTCAGGGCTGTAAACTGCTGGAAACCAACAAGAGTCACACCACTTGCTCCTGCAGTCACTTGACCAACTTCGCCATCCTCATGGCTCATCGGGGAAATGTGGTAAGTGGCCCTCTCCGTGTGGTTTGAGCAAGCTATTTTTCTGTCTCAGTTAGTTGCTCTTCCGTCTCGCTGATAGATTTGTGCGCACACGGCAAGAACAAGAATGGCATTTCAGTGGAGATAATTAGATTATTGCTGGAGGAGAAGGTAAGGGGCGGGGGAGGAGGGGAGAGGTGGAGAAAAGGAAGCGGGCTGTCACTTTAAAAGAGCGAGACTGTGGATCAGGATAGGAAGTGCCATACCATTATCAGAAGTAATTATATTTTACCTATGGTCCGTGTCTAATATTCCTCCATCCATATGTCCCTGGGAATCATGGGAAACAGTCTAACCTCAGCTTTAACTCACGTTTCGACCCCTCTTGAAGTGGCGTAGGATCCATTTGGTCTCAAAATGCAATTACAATCCAATTACATGATAAATAGCATGTGTAGCGGGGACCTTGCCAGTAATAAATGTGGAGGATAAGTTTGCGGTCCGTTTAATAATATGTCCCAACTCATGAACTCTGTCCCTGTCATCTGTCTTAACCTCAACCTTAACCACAGCTTGAAACCAGAGCCCCGAGGCTAGGCTTAGCCTCACACCAATTCCCTGCACATCACCTCAACTGCAACTCCTGCCCTCAATAAAATTACAAATATCACAGGAGGAATTGCCTCACTTTTCGGGCCACTGTGTCCTTGAGTGATATTTTGTATGGTCAAGTCTGCTATTTTCACATTTGCCTGGTGCCCGTCTTGAAATATGCTCAGTTTTAGTTTTTTTTTTTTTTTTAATTTAAACACAGCATGATCTGACCTTAAAAAGAGAGAACCCACATGTGGACGTCACGTCACATGGTCGCGGTTCTCTGGGGCAAATTTTCAGCTTTCTGCAACATGGGGCCCCATAATGTGATCTATGCATGTTGGGGTTGAGTGCCAAATGTCATCAGGTACGATCAGGTTCACAATTTAAGACAATGCTCACGTGCCCACATGGGCATTGAATCAGTTTTAGTTGCTGTAGTTAAATTTAATTTTTTTTTTCTGTAATGCTCTTTCAATGTGACTCTTGTCCGCATGTTGTTGTTTTTTTTTTTGGCAAAAATATATTCAAGATTTTGTCTGAAGCTAATATGAAGCTCATGAGTGAGGCGAATTTAATTATTTTTTTCTTAAAGTTACTGTCTTTTTGGTATAAAATTCCTTCTTTTGTTACTTTCCTCCACTGCAGCTTAACCTCTGAAACAGTCTGTGGAAACATAAAGAAAGCTTTTGTACTCAAAAGACTGAACTTTGGAAGACATCTGCTTGATTTGTCACCTCTGACTGCTGAAGCCTCATATTAGCTTCAAATAAATATTTTTCCACAGAACAAAGGCTGTGGATTTTCTCCCACATCTCTCTCAAGATAATAGCCAGTGTGAGCAGGAGGAATTATTACAACAAGCAAAACCTGTGCCTCAATATTCATATGGGCACATGAATATTATGTCTGGGCAGTCTTGGAAAAATGGCATCGCTTAGGAATATTCATTTTCATTATATGCATTGAGATTTGCACTTCAACTAATGCGGCTAGATGTGCTTAAATGCCACCAATGATTATGAAAAGTGTGGAGCTGAAGGTCAGTCTGTCATGTCTGTTCCTGTGCAGGGGGATGGGAGCGTCCACGAGCTTCTCCTCACCGTCATCACTCGTATGGGTATTGCCGTGTCTCTCGTCTGCCTCGCCATCAGCCTCTTCACCTTCTGCTTCTTCAGAGGCCTGCAAAGTGACTGCAACACCATTCACAAAAACCTCTGCCTCAACCTCTTCATCGGCGAGCTCGTCTACCTCGTGGGCATCAACATGACGGAGCCAAAGGTAGATTGGAAATTATAGTGCGGCGGGTTTTGTCTTTCTACTGATGAATGGGCTCATCTGCTGTGATTAACCTTTAAAGACTTGAATTTCTCACTTAATTTTCCTTTAAGTGGCTTTAAAGTGTGCAAAAAAAAAAAAATCCACATTAGACTAAAATACCACATATCCATCCTGTATCTTCTCATTTTGACACTTGAAAATCTCACAGTGCCGAATCTGAGTGAAGTATTCAAACTCAGGATGATGGAGTTTTTTTTTTTTTTTTTCAGGGCTGCACTATTTTATCAAATATAAATATTCAGTGCATGATTTTATACACTATTCTTCTGCATCATTTCTAACTTCGGAAACTTTGGGACATCGCCTAAAACAAGATTAAAATAAAATTCTCTGTCTTTGAACAAAGCTCAGGCGCACAATGTGCATTTTAAAGATGAACCCGCCAGCCCATCTTATGAATAGTGATGGGATCAGTAACATTTAGGGTAGAATTATACTGTACACATCCTCAAGTGTTTCTAACATTTTTTTTTTTTTTTTTACCAAATATGCATTTTAGCAGTACAGTATAATAGTTTAGTTGTTGGGGAAATTAGGGATGTAATAAATCCGTTTATAAAAAGTTCGACCAGACAACCATCTTTGATGTTTAAATGTGCATATTGTTAGCTTTAAAAATGTGGTAATTACATTCTGGGCCACTTGGGGTTAGTGCAACAAGCTGGCAAATGTGTTAGTTGACTTTTTACGCATCCAGCATTCATTTGGAGCCGTGTTTCTGTCCAACTGATGAATGTAAGGCCAGTATTCACTCTAATTTTAGCTCTCATTTTGTCTCTATGAACTCCTGAGGGAAATATCTGGCCCTTAAGCGGCTAAATGCTCCACTATGTTCACCAGATTCTAAAGTTTCTTTGAGCAGGTAGTGAACAGCGGGTTTTATCAAAGGTTTTTTCAGCTGCCTCTTGGGACCAATATTGAGCTGACACGTGCTAAAAAAAGTGACCCCCTTCACATTACTTGTAGTCATTCGATACAATCAAAAATATTGATTACAGCAGCTTTAAGCAGAGCCACCGTTGATCCAACAGACGCTGTAATCTAGCTAAACTGGGCTAATGTCACCAGTCACTGAAGGAAATGTCAGATCCAGCTAACCCCAAATTATCCCTCTAAACAACCCCTTACCTTTGTGTGTGATCTCTGCATATGTCCTCCTGTCAGCTGGTGTGCTCCATCATCGCCGGCGTTCTCCACTTCTGCTTCCTGGCTGCATTCGCCTGGATGTGTCTGGAGGGCGTGCAGCTGTACCTCATGCTGGTTGAGGTGTTTGAGAGCGAGTTCTCGCGCAGGAAGTACTACTACGTCTCTGGGTACCTTATCCCGGCTGTTGTGGTGGGCATTTCGGCAGCCATTGACTACAGAAGCTACGGCACGCAGAGAGCGTGAGTGTGACATCTTTGCAGATTCTTCTTTTGTCGGATTAAAATCGAGACCATTAGTTCTCCCTTCTCCCCATCGAGACAGGCCCACACAGCATGCATGTATGTGCTAATGATAGTAATATCACAAAGAGTAGTCCACCGCTGCCCCATGGCAAATTTACACCCTGTCACTGCGAAAAAAGAAAAGGCTCCGAGCAAAGCTGCAACGTTAATGAATGCACCAGCTAGCCGCACTGGCCTGCTGGGTTTTTATTCTTTGCATGTGGATAATTGCCGGCCTTGTCAGTTAAAAGTTTATGTACTTCTCCACTGGTCTTCATCCAAGCAGCAAGCTTTATGATTTGTAAGACTGCAATCCTCTAATTTATGGGATTTAAGTAAACTCCATTTTTTATTGCTGTAGTCTTCACTTCATTTCTGCTTCCTGGTGATAAACACATACCGAGGTGCAATTCATTTTTTTTTTTTTTTTTTTTTTTGCAGGCTACAATACATTGTTTACTGTTCAGAGTCTTAGGTACACAGTCCGACATCCCACATTTGTAGACATTTGCAGACTGTGAAGTCATGAGTCCAATAACCACTGGCTTTTAGAACTGCAGCTTTTCATGGCATGAGTCCAACACCCCCTCAAGGTCGGGTTTTCTTCTCTGTGGTCAGAGGAGTCTCTATTCTGGCCTATCATCCAGCCAGCACTGCTCGGCCCTGATCAATGAGACACAACTTTGTTTTGGCAATGAGATGATTTAATGAGCTGTATATCACCTTTTCCCCACCGTAGATGCTGGTTGAGGGTTGATAACCATTTTATCTGGAGCTTCATTGGACCCGTAACCTTCATAATTGTGGTAAGTTGTGGTCATTTTTGTGCATGCGCGATAACTCTTTTTTAAATTTATTTTTCCTTTCAAAGAAAAGCTCTGAAAACAGCTATAGATTTCTTTCTGCGTGTATGTGTTGGCAGCCTCTTAGCTCTGCTTTCTCCGATCAATTTGCATGAAAGGAAAGTGGACCCATTATAGCTGACACGAGGACATCAGTGTCCACTCAGCTATGAAATCCTCTGAAATCAGAATTGGTGAGCGGCAACAACTTAAAGCTGTTTGGTCCTTGCTGAACATCTAGAGAATAGTCCCCCCCCCCCCTTCACTGCAATCAGGAGGAGAAATCGTCTCAGGCATGAAGGTCATTTGCTCAGTGGGAAAACAAGGGTGATGGTGAGGGGTGGTGGTGGTGGTAGGGGGGGTGAACATGGAAGTAATGAGTGGGTGGGCCAGACAACCATTACCACAGCTCATAGCCCTGCTGAGGATCATGACACATCCCCGGCCAATCCTAGCACACGGACATCTCCATCTTCACCTTTTAATATTTCATGTGGTGTGCTGGGTGTTCACAATGCACACACACACACACACACACACACACACACACACACCGACACACACATTTATAACATGCATGCAGGAATACATGCATACAACCCTGAACAAACACTCACGGCGTAACCATATAGGCGCATACTTTAATACATATGTACAGTAAATCTGTCCATAGGCTGTAAATACACGTAAAACTGAAGTGCTGCGTCGGCAGCGCTGTATTTGGCAGAGAAGCCGGAGACCTGAATATTGTAGAGGACAGTTCCTCAGAGACCGGGCATGAGGGGGGAGTCCATATGTAGTTTGCCTCAGCTTTCTGCAGAGTGCCTCCCTGCCTCCCTGTCTGTCTGTCTGTCTGTCTGTCTGTCTGTCTGTCCGTCTGTCTGTGTCTGTCTGTCTGCCTGTCTCATCGGATCTGTGTCATCTCCTGCGGCTGTGTTAAATGCATCTCCAGCCACTCAATTCACGCGACGTAAATCGGCCCCAGTGGCAGAGAGACAAAACTCGGCATTACCCTAAGCTGTGATCTAAAAGCCTCTTTCTGCCTTCTTAGCCACTCCTTTTTCTTCCATGTTTCTTTGTTGGTTTCCATCTGCTTTCCACACGCGCTCTCGTTGTTTCTATGCAAAGAAGGAGGAAAATGAAGTATCTGATAAACTGAGAACACTAGGTGGAGATCACTCTGCTTTGTTTGCTTGCCAGCCATGCTTTTTGTCGTTTATTTTCCTTCATGTACGGCCGATTGGTCATGTCTTTCAAAATGTTCGCTCGGAGCAGATCTGGGATAGAAGTTTTTAATAACGTACAGAAAAAAATCCAGATATATTCTTGTTTTTCATTGAATATTTACCAGAAGTACATTTCAAAGGTTTAATATGGTATCGGTCAAATTGAAGCAAATCTCCTCCCTTTCCTCTCGGTGGCCACGGGCTCTCCAGTGCTTACAAAGAGATATCCTGAGAGCATGGAAACCTTTCTGGATGTATGGCTTGAATCACTTAAATGTTTTTCCTGGCTTCAGTAAAAATTGTTTCTAAAATATGGCACTCGTCTCCGTTCTTTCCTCTCTGTACTTTTCTTTTGAGCTTTTGTCCGCGGTACATCAGATCTGTTTGGACTACAACAGATAGGCATTCTCATATTCGATGAGGATTTGTCAAACAAAAGAGGGGAAGTCATATTTCAGTGCAGCTCATGTTGAGGGCCAGGCCTGTGTGAAATAGACCAAAGAGTTAATTTCTTACTGTTGTTGTTCTCTTTGGAAGTGTACTTTATGATCTGCGCTGAGCTATTATATTTTCTTATTCCTCTTGGTAAATGTATGCTGGTGTTGTCGCCAAAAACCACCACAGATTAAGCAACACTCTGAGTCAATGTGAAACATAACAACAGGGGCTAGCAGCCAGTGGTGGGATGCAACTAAGAACATTTACTCAAGTACAAATTTGATGTACTTGAACTTGATACGAGTATTTTTCTTTTCATGCCACTTTATGCTCCTTTACCACTTCATTTCAGATGGAAATATTAAACTTTTTACAAATTCAATGCTTATAAAATACGATCCTTTGTGATTGATTAAGCTGTCCAACTGTCCAACTACAAGTAGAGCCAAAATGATTAGTCAGATAATCGATTAGTAACTATCTTGATTATAGTTTTTTTTTTTCTTTTTTCATGCAAAACTTTAAGACATTTGTTTCCAGCTGCTCAAATATAAGGATTTTCAATCTTTTCTTTCAGTTGTTCTAATGTTTTTTTTAATGATTTCAAGGCTGTAGTTATTACATTTTACAAATGAGGAAATAATCCATAATGAGAGTAATCATCAGTTTCTGTCCCATAAAAAATAGATAAAACCAACTACGACATTAAAATGCTGCTTACACACTAATTAATGAGTATTGATATATAACATAGAATAGTTTCAGAGTCAAAATGAGCCATAGTACTTATACTCAAATAATATTTATGTGCATTCAAAATGAATAGCATTTTTTTACACTGTGTAATATTTTCTGCAGTGTGTTTTCGGTACTTTTATTAAAGTAAAAGACCTGAAAAGGGATCAAGCTACAGGAATTGGATGCCTGTCTAAGTGCAGTCTGTTAACCCAGATCCGCTTCTGTTTTGACAGGTCAATGTCATCTTCCTGGTGGTGACGATGTTCAAGATGGTGAAGCACTCCACCTCCATGAAACCCGACTCGTCCAGGCTGGGGGGTATCAGGTGAGGGGTGTCACTCTGGGAGATTAGCTGGCCGCACTGTGGTTGCTCTGAGACTGTGTGTGTGCGTGTGTGTGTGTGTTGGGGGTCAGTTATGTGTGAAAAGAAAAATAATATGCACCATTACTGCCTTTGCTTCCCTCCTGAATTTTCAAAAACCACATTTGACCGACATGTTTATTTGATTTTCTCTTCTCTTAAACCCGACCAGACCAATATTTTTCCCTTTCAGATTTTATTTTGGCCTGTATAGGTGCTGCCTTTTTTTTTTTTTTTTTTCTTACTTCGTTTTATGATTTCAGTATTTGCACTACGCGGGTTATATTGCCTTTTTTTTATTTCCTCATAACTGCATTTTTGACCTTTGGTATCTCTTTGCTCCTGTGCTGGCATAGTTTACAGGCTTTCTTGGAAGCTCAGCCAGATGCCTCATAGATTTAAAGATGGTGAAAACGGAAAAAAAAAGGACCCCCCACCATCTTTCCGTCTCCAGTGTGCTGCATTAGCTCGATAAAAATTCAAGCCCCTGTACATTTCTGTGCCTGGATTTTTGTTCAACAGTGTTTTTGAGGGCAGGCCAAAACATGTTATGTGGGCGCGTGATTTTTAGGCAGCCACTCTCTGGATTTTGGTCTGAACCCAAAAAGCAGGTATTGAATTGTTTTTTTAGGTCTGTGTTTAGCACAGAGAAAGCCGCATCAGTGGATGCTGGATTTCACACATTAAGCTAAGAAGTCAAAACTCATTAACTGTCATTAATTAGGGTTTACATCAAATCCGCTTTGTTGTTAGTTGCTGTGTCAAAAAAACAAAACAAAAAAACAGAAAAGGGAAATAATTGGTGCTATTTTGTGTAATTATTTATTCTCGGATAAAAAGCACCCGAAAACTGGATAGCAGGTCTAATCAGCCATCGCTCTCAACACCACTTCTCGTCTTTCTGTGGATCCTCTCTCATGCGATATGTCGTCCCCATTTCTTCTCTCCTCTGCATGCCCGCCGTATCTCTCTCAGGGTGGCTCACTTCTCTCTTGTGTATCAATAACGACCAGCCATCGTCATTGAAAGTGACTGCGAAGTTATCTTATTTCCTCTAGGCTTTCCTGGAAGCCGCCGAGGGAAAACCTGCTGCGTTTGCAGTCTCTTTACCCAACAACTCCAAGGAAGACCAAGGAAATATTTTTCGACTCAGTGTCAAATACCGAGTGCACATTCACTCTGAAACTTTGTATCAGCATTAAATACTATACCACCACTAGTCTGAAAGGAAAATAGCAAATGAGGTTTCTTTCTTTTTTTATTTTTAACAAGCTGCTGTCCAGAAGCAGAGAAACGTCAAACCAAGCAAAGATGAAATCAACTTTTTTTCCGTTTCGCTAGTTAATGTGGCTCGTCTTTCTCTTCTGCAGATCATGGGTGTTGGGAGCGTTTGTCCTTCTTTGCCTGTTGGGGCTCACATGGTCTTTCGGCTTATTCTTCCTCAATGAATCCTCCATTGTGATGGCTTACCTCTTCACCATCTTCAACACTCTGCAAGGGATGTTTATCTTCATCTTTCACTGCCTCCTCCAGAAAAAGGTAAGATTGTAATTGTCTGTTGTTAAATGAGGAAATCAATCAAGGCGTTTATGAGGCAGAAATGCCAGCCATTTGCTTCTTCCAGCTTGATGAACGCGAGGATTTGCTGTTTTTATCTGTCTTATATCTGGAAATAAAAAAAAAAAAATTCTTTAATGTTTGGATTGTTGGTCAGAAAAAACATCAAAAAAAGACATCACCTCGGAAATTGGGACAATTTTTTTTCTATTTATACCAAACAAATAATGAATGAGTCAAAAAAATAATTGACTGAATAATCTTATTATAATGGAGCTGAAACAATAAGTCAGTGAATCAAGTCAGTGGGCAGAAAATAATTCAGCAACTAGTGTGATAATAGATTTAATAAACCGGCAAAAATACTAAAAAAAAAAAAAAAGGCAGAAAAGAAGCTTGTTTCCACTTTTCAGATGTGAAGATATGAAACTGATTTTATAGACAAAAATGATCCATTGAGAAAAATAATCTGCAGATTAATTGATAATGAGAATTACCATTCGTTACACAGTACTGCCAAGAATCTCTGATTTATTTCCAAGTCTATTTAATCCTTGTACTGCAGGTGTGCATCTGTAAATATTGATATTGCAACATTTGATGATAATTATTCACCCTCACGTGGCCACACACATATGGAAGGGCTTCCTCTCAACAATATTTCAACATGCTGTCACAGTGTTTGTTATCCCCGTCCTTACAGATGTGGCATTTAAACTGCCGTCGGCTGGATGGCATTTGATAAAGATTTAGGATTTGCATCTCTCATGGGTGGTGTAGTGATTCACCCACCCATGAGAGTGTTCTCCTGATGTCTGTGTGGGTTTCCGCCGGATGCTCCAGTTTCCTCCCACAGTACAAAGACATGCAAGTTAGGTTAATTGGCGACTCTAAATTGCCCGTAGGTGTGAATCTGACTAGTGTGAATGTGACCTGTCCGGGGTGCACCCCGCCCCTCGCCTCTGCATCCCTCAAGGATAAGTGGGTATAGCTAATGGAGGGTAGCTGGATTTCTTAACAGGTTGGGGTGGGAGGGTTATGTTGCCGTCTGTGTGTTCAGTCCTGAGCTCTTGTTTCTCTGTAGGTTCGCAAAGAGTACAGCAAATGTTTCCGTCAATCCCAGTGCTGCGGCGCGCTGCCGCCTGAGGGCCCCCACAGTTCAGCCAAGACAGCCACTTCTCGATCCACGGCTCGTTACTCATCCGCAACGCAGGTACGCCCACGCCTCCAGGAATGAGATATATCAGGGTTTAGGATGTAGAAAACTATGTGTGGAAAGGTTTGTATGTAAATTAATTCAAGTTAATAAAATGTCATGTTATGTTTATGGACTGTTTTAAAGAGTTTTTTGTTTCTTTAAGGGAAGTCTGGTGATATTTTTCTTGTCAACAAATCCCACGAAAATGCCAAAACCAACAATGAATTGATCCCACTGACACGTATTTGTCTCTGTAGTCAAAACCTGTTATACCGCAGTGTATTCCTCTGTGCCGTAGAGCTCTGTTATTCTTCAAACACTCATACAATTGAGTGATTTGTCCGAGAAGACAAGACATGATGTCTCAGAGCAAATCAATGAATAACAGGTAACAAAACAAATCTGGGCACAGGCACAGGCCACAGAGGTACAACATGAATTGCATAGCACATTTTCATCAAAGAAGCTAGGGCTATTTTCTTTCTTTATAAATATTAAATATTGAGACCAGACTTCATAAAACTTTCCTTACTAATTATTAGTCCTTGCCATTAAAGATTTAAAAGAGGCAATGTTCACCATTAATTTTAACCATTCATCAAAAAAAAAAACAGGCTTTGTGTGACTCTTCCAGTGGCAGAGAGCATTTTTTGAAATACCAATAAAACCTGCCAATGCAAGTCCAAATGACAGTTTATTCAAAGAGTTGTCAAATGTCCTTGTGGCTGAAAGCCTCAGAGAGGCTGTGGAAGTCGGAAAAATGTTAAGAGACGGACAAACGCATTGTTGGCTTTGGTCTTTTCATTAAGTTTGTTAACAATCTGAAGATATGGTAGTTTATTTCTAACTTTTACTTGGATTTTATAGCCGCAGAGCTGAGCCTCTTGAGTCATTCTGCTATGTGTAATCACACAGTTTAATTTTAATTGATTGCAGTGTACATATTGAAATAGAAATTCCAATGCAGTACTATAAATTTCAGCAAGTTTTTTTCATGTGAAAATGTTAAGTACAGTGTACAGCTAGCATTAGTATTTTTTTTAAATGTTCTTTTTTTATCTGTTATCTGGTTGTGAGAGAGAATTCATTTGAAAAGAAAGAAACTTTACAAAAATTTATAGTCAGATATGAAAATATTGTTCAGTTGTATATACGACTCTCCAAACTCTTTAATCTTAAGAGCACTTCTGGGAATCTCATGGCGGTTTCTGCTTTTACTATCCAGAGAAGAAAGAGCTGCTCAGGGCCGACATCTCATATTACGAGCTGCAAGATTAGTTCTTGGTATTGTTGGATCAATAGCTTGTGTTTCGTTTTTACCGTAGCAAGAGCGTGTCATTAGACAATGAGTTGGTTGAGGCTTAGGTTTGAATCACAAACACACATAGCCACTCTTGAAGTCCTTGGGGCCCGAAGCCTTGAATAACAGCGACACCACGTTGAGTCCTGATCAGTGGCTTCTTTTTCTTCCTATCCAGAGTCGCATCAGGCGGATGTGGAACGACACTGTGAGAAAACAGTCAGAGTCGTCCTTCATCTCTGGAGACATAAACAGCACCTCCACACTCAACCAGGGTAAGCAACCGTTTCCTCCACCGCCACCACCACCACCGCCACCACCAGACGAGACACATGCGCCATTCTCTTTGTGATGAAGCTCTGAATTCGAGATAAACACTTCAAAGGATGCAGCTTACATGTTTTTTTGTGGCAGCTTGAAAAAGGAGATGATAAGACCCCATTTAATGTTGGATTTCTCTTAGTGTTAAGCAATCATAAAAAAAAACAACGGCAGCAACAAAACAACATTAAATGCTGCCTGCGAATCAAAGTTCACAGCGTTTTTTTTTTCTGGCACTCTCCTACTTCACTGAGATCATTTGAGAGGAGAGGTACAGAGACAGAAAAGAGGTGGCACAAAATGCTACTGATGAGGACTTGAGTTCAAACCCCCAACGACCCTGACTGGAGATGCCGACTGTGCCAGCAGCCGCCTCACTCATCTTCACCGCAGAGTGATTGTCAGGATGAAGGGTGGGGTTGGGGGAGATGAGCAAAGTCAGGCTGAGGTCAGAGCAGATTTTTGGAGTGATCCCGACTCAGGCTTCAGCAGACTGTGCCAGCGCAGCTTTGGCTGTAGTTATGAATTTAGATTCTTTCTTTTAAAAAAAAAAAAGAGAGAGACATGCGAGCGCAGAGGATAGTTATTACGTTCTTGAGGATTTAAACAAGCATGCTGACGGTGATGAGGATACTGTATTATTCAGGGCAGGCCATTTAGACGTGTTTTGTCTAGTGTCTCGCCTGGATGAGTTTGTTTAGATGAATTTGTCTCACGTAAACACTGGAGCTGATTGTGTTGCTAGGCTTTAGTCAACACTTGTAGTAATAATACTGTTTGTCAGTTACATCATCTGACTGTTTGGATAATGTCTTGCTCTGACCAATGTTTCTATGGCTGCGCTGTCCGTAATAGAAGGCAGACGAATTGCAGCTCGTAAATCTTTTGCAGTGTCAGATTTTGGACAGCGAACGTCAGTGTTTGTTTATGTCGACAGCTACACAACGCACCACCACAGCCTATGAAGTACAAAACCTCGAGCTCTTTTTCCTCCACAGTTTTTTCCCCTCCTGATTTTTCTCCCTGTCTCTCTCTCTCTCTCTCTCTTCTTTCTCCTTCTGTTATTTCAGGGATGACTGGCAACTACCTCCTAACTAACCCTCTCCTCCGAACCCACGACACTAACCCTTATAACAACCTGCTGGCAGAAACTGTGGTGTGCAACACACCTTCTCCACCGGCCTTTCACTCCCCAGGTGCACATCCACCCTCCACCTTTGTTCCTACATAGATCTGTGTTTGTTTTAAGGAGAAATTTTTTGGCATTTTAGGAAATACACTTGGGCGAGAGTAGGACGACACCATTGATGCCGCTCTCATATCTCTCCGTTACGTATGACGCTACAGCCAGTTAGTTTAGCTTGGCATAGAGACTGCGACCTAAAGGCTAGCCAAGCTCTATGAAATGCTAAAAAACAAAAATAAATATCTCTAATTAGTTATATTTTGTATCTTGTTGAATTTATAACTCGAACTGTAAAAACAGACTGTGGCTCAGCTAACTGAACCAGCTATTCAGGCTCTGTCAGGCTGGTTCAAGCTAGCTGGCTAGCTACCAGCACCTTTAAACCTCACTTTGTTTAATCCACACAGAAAACGACAATTCGTCATTTTAGGGGCAGATTATATGCCGTTATATCTCTTTCTTGGCTCGGAGCAGTTGCTAGGCAACCAACGCAGACTCAAAGAAGTTGGTGGTCACGGCCAAGAAATAGTCCAGCACATAATCCCCCTGTAAAATGGAGGCATAGCGTTTTTTCTTCCTTTTTTTTGCCATTTGACAGAGCCAGGCTAGCTGTTTCCCCGTTTCCAGTCTTTGTGCTAAGCTAAGCTAAGCTAACCTGCGGACTGGCTGTAGCTTCATATGAAAAAGGACCGCTATGAGAGTGCTGTCAATCTTCTCATCTAACTCTCTCCTCTAAGTGTGTTATTAAAAACATGACAAAACGGTTGTGGTTGTGGCTGTGACACGGCATGCATTGAAAATGTCTTCATTCACACCTTCTCTGTATTTGCAGTAGTTCTTATCTGCGCAAGTTTCCACTCTGTAAACACAGAAGGAGATAAACTCAGAGACGTCAATGCTATCTTATCTTGTCTCCCGAGCAGTCGTGTGGGGATTCCTCTCTGCTCGATATGAGCTTCACATGTCGGCCCACATCATTTATGTTGTTGAGATCCTTAAATTGTCTTTAGTTTAGACAGATTTAAAACATGTCAGTGTTTATGGTGACCTACTTCCTCACTGGCAGAGCAAAAGAAACCCAATCAAAGGAGGAGAAGAAGGAAAAAAAAAAACAGAAGCACCATGACGCAATGCGGGCAGAGTCATAGCCCTCAGATATTCACAGGCATTTGATGATAAAAGAGAATATACGAAAACAGCAGTATGGCAAAAGTGTGTGAGGAGAGGATATGCCGTAACATATAGTTTTAACCCGCTGCAGTCACCGCGGCCTTGTTTTGTGCTGCAAGCTCGCTTACAGCACAAAACACTCAGAGATAATGAAGCAGGGTTGGGACCAAACAATGTCTGCACAGAAAATCAAAGACATTTTAGGACTTTTTTTTGTGCGTGTGTTTGTGTGTTTGTGTTTGTGTGTGAGTGTGTGCGTGAGCTCGGCAGCAGCCGAGCAGCTCAGACACAGAAGTCAGTGTGTATACAGACAGCTTGTGCTTTATTGCCCTAAAATGTTTACCTGCTTAATCATTGTAGAATAATTGCGGGTTAACACTGGAGCACCAGAGACAGATAAAAAGGAGCGATATTTAATTAGCAGGTAATTTTAAATGTCAACGTAAACATCTGCTTTACCTGTAGGAAAAAAAAAGAAAAAACATTCACAGCCTGTGAGGCGAAACGCTGTACTTACCTGTGCTCAACGGCACATCCGGAAAGCAGTGACCAAAATTCAACGATTTAACATATGGAAAGTAGTTTGAGGATAGCAGGCACCGGTATGACACACAAATGTCAAAACCTGGTGTGAAGATCACCAACCAAGTCTGAAATGCACACAGAGAGACTGTCAAGTTCAAATTTTTGTCTGCTATAGTCATTACATTTAGCTCCCGTAAAAGGATGAGCGTGTCTTCTATTATAAGTGTATTAATACTAAGTAATACTCTGCAGATGTTCATCCGATGCAGTAAAATCGGTAAGGAGAACATCTTGGATGAGTCTCTGCTGGAACGGTTCCCAGAGTGCAGCTGTCGCCTTGTCCGGTTGAATTCTGTTCACATCATTTCCCTCGCTCCCGGTAGACAATACCTGTCGGCAGTAAAATCACTGCCTGAGCATAAACAAATGCAAATTTGCAAGTAGGATCTATTCAGAGAAGTGTCTAATAATCTCCTCTCCCCCCCGTTTTTTTTTTTTTTTTTGGCCTTTTGCTCTCCGTGCTCACTCTTTCACTCTTCCTGGAAATGCCTTTGATGTTGTTTTTAGAGCTACCTTTTTTTTCTCAGTTGCTATCATCCGTTTTCTGACACATTTTCCCCCCTTTTTCTGTGCGCAAAGACGGCCTGCGTCGTCGTCACCCTCATACTACAAAATGTCAGCCTTTCATTTACAGGCTCACAGTGTACCCAGTCAGTAAATAATAAAAAAAAAAAAACATCCTCATATCAAATCAAACTAGCCTCCCCTTCACTTTCATCCTTCTACTTGAGCTTAGTCATAGGGCTGCAAAAAAATTACAAAATT
Source organism: Protonibea diacanthus (assembly GCA_028641955.1). Classification (NCBI taxonomy): domain Eukaryota; kingdom Metazoa; phylum Chordata; class Actinopteri; family Sciaenidae; genus Protonibea; species Protonibea diacanthus. Next base: position 14,931,815 of record CM053988.1, on the reverse strand, counting down.
AGAGGACTGCGCCCTGTGCGTGCGTGCACGTGTGTGAGTGTGTGTGTGTGTTTTCACATAAAAGTAATAGATGTACACTTCTAAAAGGGAAAAAGAAATAATATGGGATTCAGAAAGAAATTATTTCATCAGGAAAATGTTCTTTTATTGTAGACTTAAATATTTATATATAGAGAGAGAGAGAGAAAAAAAAAGACTGTGCTTGCTGCTGAACCCTTTCACCTGCTGAGTCCAGGATTCAGTTGTCCTTGGTTTGTCCTTTAGCTCTGTCAAACACGTAATTTTACTGTCATTCTCCATCCACCTACAATAATTTGAGCAAAGCACCACGTGTGCTAAAATCATGGTTAATTGCAAGGACACAGTCCGAGTCGGATTGACTGAATCCAGGCTGGATGTTACAAGCTTTCCACTTTTGTCTTATTTCAGTGATTTTGTTGTTTCTGCTGCAATTGAAAAAAAGCATCTGTTTTACTTTTTTTGCACATCAGCTGTTCTTAGGCCAGATAGCCTGAGCAGACACACTTGATGTGAGTGGTGGCAAAGTGAGTCATTGCACCGTGCCTGTCTGTCGTGGTGTGTGGGGGTTGTTGCCGTGCTTGTGGGGCCCCAGCGCAGAGAGGTGGCTGGCCATCTGTGTTCGACATTACTCTTTTGTCTTGCCTTCTTTTAACAGGTGGAATGTTTTATTCATTGTTAATGTCACAACACTTCCTCATCAGCTTGTAATTATTTATTTATTTCTTTAACTCCCATCCTATCGTGTTGCTTTTTGTATGCTGCCGTATTGTCACCTGGTCATCAGCTACCGTTTAGCGTGTCGCCGTGCTTTATTTTTACGTCTTGATGTCATCCTTTGTTCTCATTTCTCCAATATTGTTCAGGATAATCTCTTAGATTGGCTACGATATTCAGCCATGATGAGGACAGACATGGTGGGGAGCTAATTGGGATCTCCTTTGAATTGTAAAACTTTTTGTATTTGCATAAAATTTAAATTAACCGAGAGATCAAAGAGCACAAGAGTGAAGTGTCCTGAGCAGTATCAAGTTGTACGTGGATGGTGTAGTGGAGACTGTTTTGTACGATCAAAAGGCAAAAAAAATTATACCTCACGCGTTCTCTTTGCCTTTCCTTGCAGGACAGCACTCTCTGAGCAACAGCAGGGACATCAGTGCCATGGACACCCTCCCCCTCAATGGCAATTTCAACAACAGTTACTCCCTGCGAGACGACGACTATGAGGCTGTGGGCGTTAGAGCTCCGGGTGAGCTGGGGGGCCTCAACCTGGACGATGCTGCCTTTGAAAAAATGATCATATCTGAGATTGTCCACAACAACCTGAGGCCCCGCGTGGTCCCCAAAGGTCGCGACGCCCAGAGGGAGCGGGACAGAGCCTTGCCTCCTCAGACCAGAGTGACAGTGGACCGAGGCGGGGGTGGGAGCGGCAGCGAGGATGACGCCATTGTGGCGGATCACGCCGAGGTCTCATCCCCCCAGAGAGGAAGTGGAAGTGGAGGCCACGCCACCCTGGAGCTGCTCCTGCACCCCCACCACAAGGAGGCGCTGGAGGCCCCCCTCCTTCCCCAGAGGACTCACTCCCTGCTCTACAGCGCCCAGAAGGCCCCCAGGCGCCTGGAGGGGCAGGGCGGCCATGGCTCCGAGACTGTTACTGCAGTGGAGGACATGGGCTCCCATTCACCCAACAATAACAGAGACTCCCTTTACACCAGCATGCCAAACTTGAGAGACTCACCCTCGCCCTCAGCTTCGCCGTACCCCCCCGAGGAAGAGGAGGAGCTCTCCCCCTCACCTCGAAGCGAAGGCGAGGACGCGTATCACAAAAGCATGCCCGAGCTTGGCGATGCGCCGCAGCCTATGACCTACTACCACATAAACCGAGGCACCAGCGCTGGGTGCATCATCCCACCCAACAATGAAGACTGCGCGCAGGAGGGAGAGGCACCCAGCGACGGACAAATGCAGCTCATTACCAGCCTCTGAGCGGACCGTTTGCACAGGTCTTAACAGATGGGTTCTTTCGGTTGATGTCAAGAGAGCCAGCAAGTCTGGCTCCGCACTCCACATGCCCTTCCTGTTAGGACAGGAAGTGAAATGTTGTTGGGTGGGAAAAGGAATGAAGAAATGACTTTTGCACACAGATCTCATTAACACACAAAACACGTCCATCCAAGGCCAGACAAATGTGGACTGTGAAAGCTCTGCTGTTGGACTAAAGAGGTGCAGAGAATAACACACAGGCCGCTTCGTCAGAGATAAGTCTGGCATTTTTGTTGTTCTGTACTGTCGAAGAATAAGGGATTAAAAAAAAAATACTCCAAGCAAAGAACTTTGAAGCTCCTGTCATATTCCTGGGGGACTTTGCAGAACCAGGGTCTTTTTAGTCATGAAGTACAGTACTAGAACTAGTGTGGCTCCACTACACAGTCAGGACTGTAAAGTTAAGAAACCACTAATTCAGACTCAGGCCTTATATTTTCTCTATTGCACATTTAACTGTTGTCAAAGTAACAGCTAAAGAAAATATATTTTGCTGTACCACTAGTGTAAAAAGTCAAAAAAAAAAAAAAAAGTCAAAAAAAAAAAAGAAAAGAAATGGCAACCATTCAATAGTTATGCCCTTTCAATGTTAATAAGACAAGTCTTCAGACAAGGTTAATCAAAATGGTGGAAATGTGCTTTTTCCTCTCACACTTGACTCGTTGTAGTATGTTTGAATATGAAAAAAGAAAAAAAAAAAAACGTTTCGAGAGCTATCAGTCCATATGAAATCATGCTCACGTCTCCGCTTGTGAAGTGCTTTTGCTTTCATGAATGATGAGTTTTTTGCCAGTAGTATATTTGTTAACACCAGGCCATGCACAGATTTAGAGTGAATTGGAAACTTGTGTAATTTATTTTACTTGAAAGAAATTGTAAGGTTGAAAGACTTATGTTCGTGTCAACGCGACAGTGCAGTCTCCGCAAGACATGCTCCATCCTTTGACACTAATTAATTTATTAACTGAACTATTCAGAAAAAAAAGGAAAAAAAAAAAAAAGAACAACAACGTGGTTGGAAAGTGTGAAAAGTTGTTGCAGCACTGATTAGGTTCATTTTATTTCTTTTGTAAGAGCCCATCATCAGCTGATATTTAATTCAACTCCTGTTTGATATCAAATAAATGTGAAATTTTTTCTTGTTCGCAGACGTCTCGCTGCTCATTCATGTCTTGCATCAAAAATGTGATATGATCAAAAATAAGGCCGGGTCACATTCCCAAATTTTTGTAATTTATCTGATGTTTAGCTTCCATTTCTGGTCCCCAATAAATAATTTGAATAAATGAAGTCCTTAAACTGCCGGGCATTTTAGCAAACTTTACTCAAACGGGAATGAATAGTGTTTTTTTGTTGTGTTTACAGTTTTTTTCAATATTCTGTGACAGCAATCACCACACCATTTCACACGGTGCGGCGCATCCCTTCAGCGGTCACTCAGTCAAAAGATTGAACTTCAAAACTGAATAACTTCATCAATAACTTCATCACTGATGCCAAAATAAAATGTTCTTTCATCATTGCTTAAGCCAAGGCGGTCAAATGTGAAGGTAACTCTTGCCTGTATAACAGAAGACACTGAAATTGTGTTTCTTTATGAAATTTCCCTTAACCAAATAATGAAGTTTCAAGTTTCAGCAGACAGTATGTGGCAGTAATGTGAAATAGGAAATTGGAAAACGTCTCAGTACAATAAATTCAGATAAATAAGGAACTATTTAGAGCTGCTGCAACCCTCCCCAAACATCTTTTTATGCATTCATGTATTCCTCTCAGATATTTGGCCTTACAATGCACAAGAAATCTACAGGCCTCCATGACATGTTTCTGCCATTATCTTCTCAGAGCTACATGTTGTTTCTGTCCTCCCTTTATCTCTTCCTCTGTGTCTGCTGACCGAATCAACACACGCCGTGTACTTCTACACCCTCTCTCCTGTATGAGAGGTGTGTTGTTCTTCTCTGATGCCTGTCTGCTGCACGTCTACTAACAGTGCTATCCGCAGTGTGTAAAACTCAGTTTCGCCTCCTGTGGTGTAAATGTGTTTTGAGCAATGACAGCTGCGGTGGTGCACCAGTAAACAAATCTTTTTGACAAAGATTACGCTAAAAAAAAAATATGACAGTTGCTTCGGATATTTTGCATGTGAGGAAAGCAATGAGTGTGTTGGGGAATGCCGTTGTTAATAATTGTCTTTATGCGAGGAAACCAACAAGAAATGCATCTGTTTTGTGTTTTTCAGATCGAATTCCTTCAACAGAGAAAAACGAAATAATTCTTGAACAAATGAATGAATGTCTATGGCACAGATACTGTGCTGGCCAAATCAGTCTTTGGCTACACGCTATGTTATTCCGAGTGTAATCCCACTGTGACGTCACCCATTGGTTTGTGGACGTTTTGAAGCCTCAAGTTTGGCATTATGGACATTGCGATCTTGTTTTTTTTGGCGCCTGTAGTGACCATATTTGGACGGGAACGTGGAGCCGTTGGATATTGTATTGCGAGATGGGCTACTGTTAGTTTTGACTTCGTTTTTCGGGCAGGAAAAAATGGCGACCTGCCTGAAGTTCTAAACATGCACGTATTACATCGAAGCAGTACATTAAAATCTCCAAATACATCCAAGGTGAGAAAAATGCGATAACAGGAACTGGATATATATCTGATCGACACTGCCATCAACTATCACAAGGATGATACTGACTAAATCATAGCATACTTTATTGCCTATTCTACTCCAAACAGGACCATAATTTACTACATGGACATCATTCTGTATGGGAATAGACTTAAACTAGCGATTTAGATCATGCACTGATGAGAAAAGTGTTTACTGAAGTAATAAATCTAGTGAGAAATATGGTCATTTTTTCATAAAGCTTAATAGAGTTTTTGTTTTTTTTTGCAACCAGTGGTGCTGCCCCCATCTGGCCATTAGCAAGAATGCAGAGGCTGGAAGCTCTGTCCACTAATTATACTGTCAATGATCAGTTCAGGTTGTGTTTCACTGTAGGAATACGCTATACTATTATTACTGTAATTACGTAAGTTTAAAGGTGCTATACATGACATTCAGAGGCTCTAGATGTAGCATGTGTGAAATCTTGAATATAACCTTTAACAAGATGGACCATAATCATTTCTGATCAGTGTCTAAGTCATTCCATGTGTTCAATTGTTGCAAATCATCCAAAGAGCACAATAGATTTAGCAGATTTAGTGTCTTTCATCCGTGGCTCTCCAGGAGTTTCCCGTTCGAACAGGCCACACACGCACTCAGCAGACGTACAGTACATGCAGTCGCAGTAGGATATGGGTGGTGCACTTTATTAGTTGGAGCTGGGTGCCAGTTTGCTGTCAAGAGACTGACACGGAGGCCAAGGCAAAGCTCTGAGTCCACCGTGGCTGTCTGCCTTGTTGTTTGAACATCAGCCTCTCAGTTTACACAGAGCCGTCCAAAAGCCCGGAGAGACACCGAACTGGTCTGTAAATTATACGGAAACCTGGCTCTTGTTCAGTTATAGATTTAAATTAAATGCAAAGTCAATGACCTGCTCACGTTTCACCAGGAACCAGGTCCGGTATTGTCTGCGAAAGCTTCTTTATTATAAACACTGGCGAGAGTAACCCGTCAGGGCGTCGGTGATGTCACTTGAAGGAGGTGGGAGTTTTCTCGTCTGCATTTTCATAACAGACAAAATCGTGATGAATGAATGTGCTGAGATCCTTTTGCCAAGCATAAGGATCGGTTTTGCGTGATGCATATATATTGGTTCATTATCACTAAGTCACCTGTGCTCTGTATTAGCTCTCTCACCCTATTATCTTAAAGAACATTGGATTCTGAAATTGAACAATATATAGACGATCACATCCTTTTCCCCAATAAGGCTGGAGGGGGGTGGGAGGGGGGCGACAAAGATCATCATCATAGCCCGGGCTCTCCTCATCCTGCTGTGATGCTTTTACGTCCATTCATCCTCTTCAAGGATATTCCCCACCGCCTTTGACTTTTCACTGAGCTGCTGACATTACCCATCTGTGATTATCTGATTAGATTATGATGCGGCATATTAGCCGTGCAGTGTTTACGTTGCAAATGAAAAGAGAGAGAGAGAGAGAGAGAGAGAGAGAGAGAGAGAGAGAGAGAGAGAAAGAGAGAGAGAGAAAGAGAGTTGTCAAAGTTTGCTGGAGATGAAAGTGCTTCATTTATCGACTCATCTTTTATCTGTGCACAGTCAAAGCCCAGCCCAGCTTCCATGGGGCAGTGGCAAATGAAGGCCCAATAAGGCTCAGTCCAAGAAGACATTACCGTGTTTTCATTTGAATCCGTTTGATGTGTCAGCCTCTGGTGATTTGGACATTATTTCATGTCCATCATCAAAAAGACATCAAACAAGATGCTGAATTCAAAATCAGATCACAGAGCCTAGCTGAGCAAAAAAACGTGGTGTGTGTACTGACTAAATGTAAGCCTATATATTATTGTTAGTGTGTGTATGTGAGAATTATACTAAACTTGTCTCAAAATTGGAAATTGTGATGAACATTATGTTTACAGAATCAGCTTTTTGACCCTTTCCATCAAGGTCGTGCTCAAAAAAAAAAAAAAAAAAACCCTCACACATAATAATAACATTGTTATTAAAATGAAAAGGCGTTCATTCAGACAGTGTTTATAGTCTTGGATAAGCAATCTTTGCTTTAGCTTGTGCAGGAACTATGCATAATTACATTAGCACAGCTACAATGCAGAAGGAGTATTATATTTCCTCAGGGCCTCTGTAAATGTACAGCTTACATTCCTCTACATTTCACTCTGCAGCAGGAAGATAAAGAACATCTGAATCGCTCCTGCTCTGCTGCCACCGTCCCACCGAACAACAACTGCACCGCCTTGGCTGACTCGCCTTCTCTGTGCACATTTAAAGCTCCAGTGAAGGAATTCCTGCCAGCAAAAACAAGCCGAAAATCAGGTTCCTTCACAATTCTATAGCTGCTGCACATAATGGATACAGCACTTATCGGCGTTATAGGGTGGATGTAAATGTGTGAGCATGTGTGTGGAAGAAAAGCTGCACATGCCACAAAATGTTACCCTGCATGTAAATCCTGCTGCGCTGTTAAAATTAGATTTTCTGTTTTTGTTGCATGATCTTCCCATACAGTTATTGCAGTTTAAACGGCTGCAAACATTTTTTTTTTTTTTTTTATTCTGGCCTCGTGGCAGTGTGTTGTTTTAATGCTTGTTAGGATATCACCACAACTAGCCCCCTGCAAAAGAGGGTGGTTTAAAAAGAAATATGGGCTTCCTCCTCAACTTTCACAAAGAAGCCTATTATGAGAGATTAAGACTTTTAGGCTTAAAATATACTCAAGAGTCCTCTTTGAGTCTGGCTGAGAAAGGCTTTATATAATTTCTTTCCTCTGCGTATGTGTGTGTGTGTGTGTGAGGAAATGAAAGAAAGTGTTTCAGATAGAGAGTCAAAAAGGCTGAAGAGGAGAAAGTGAGACGAACAGAGAACGGGAGATTGCGAGACGGAGGGAGAGCAGCGGTAGTCTAGATGTCAGAAACAATCCGAGCAGGAGCCCAGCAGTTGTAAAACTGTCATATCTCGTAGGAAACACCAGCAGTGACCTCAGAATTGGGCTAAGGTAGCCTGTCACGCCCATTATACAGTAAACACTCAACGGAGGCCAGTGTTTTTGTTGGGTTGTCTCTGTTAAAATAATAGCAATGCGTCCCCCTGAGACACAAACATAACATATGACTGCTATTAGTCAAAAGCTCAAGAGAGGAATTTTCCCATATTTAAGCAATTGTTCCCACAGTTTTTTGGCCATTTGAGAATAAACGTAATGATTGTAATTTTAAAGATGCACGACCAGGAGGGGGGAAAAAAAGAAAGAAAATTTGTGAATAAATTCCAGTCAGTCATTTCTGACTTCAAACATGTGAAAAAACACACTTAAACATTAAATACGGTCTTTCTTTCTTTCTTTCTTTTTCACTGTGCGTCCCACTTCAAAGTGCCTTTTGATATGCCAATCCAGAGAGACAGCATTGTCAAAAACATGCCTGATAAATAAGAAAGAGAATTATTATTAGTATAGAATACAAATGTTTCAAGAATAAAAGCCTTATTTTATTCAGGGGCGTATGAGAGTGATAATAATTACAGGTCACTCTAACACATGTTTTCCATACTGTCTCTGAAACTGTATAGCCATTATTTACATGAGAAACAAGCCATGATACAAACACATCTGCACCTATTTTGTATTTCCAATTTATCGCAAAACAAGGACAGAACAGAGACAAAACATCTAAATGAGTCACAGTTTCTTTTTTTTTTTATTAAATATTGCTTAAAGTTATAATAGTTTTGTTGCAGAGGTGGCAAAAAAAAGAGTCATTTTCTGACTAGCAGTGTGGCTGTTTGTGCTTTTTGTGGTGCCACAGATTTCACTGTTGGATCACTGAGAACAGTTATAGCATTAAACTGCAGGGAGTCTCTGACTAATGTTTTATTTAAAAAAAGCTTTTATTCACAGCTAATTTACTTACAGTTGTTATAATCACTCACCCAGGATGTACCGAGCCCAGTCTGAATGTGAAATACAGTGGTACAGTAGCATGTGGAGATAATTATGAAGCCAAGATAATCAATGTCATGCATGAAGTCGTGCTCAAAAGATGCCCAGAGCAATGTTTTCCTGGGCCGTTGGTCTGAAAATCAAAGTGACATGTCAAAAAAAAAGAGAGAGAGAAAGTTGAATAAAGGTTTGGCTTCAGCTTGTTTGGCTATGATGAACTGAGCCGCTACACATGGTGACATGTTTTATTATTGCTTAATAAAATAACGACCTTTACTACAGAGTACATCAACAAAGGTTTAAATTTCATCAAAATATTTAGTTTAGGAGGTAAGACGGACACACATGCTGCAAACCACCCACAAACATTCGAAAACAAAAGACAAACTGGAACAAAATAACCAAAATGTTTCATTGTGACATTTGTTTGGGGAAAGTTTGTCCAATCTAAACAATGTTTTAAAATATAATAACTTCTTATGAGACATGATCTTCTTCGGACTCCTAACTGCACAGAATATGCTTCACTCCGACGCTCTGGAAAGAGACACTTTTATAGAGGTGGAGATCAAATTTCAGAAAAAAAAAAAAAAAAAAAAAGCTCCTCGACTGTTTCAACTTCCTTCTTTCAGCGTGCCCTGAAGCAAAGCATCTCTCCAAAAAGGAGTCTAACTGGGGACTTCTTTGTCTAGGGACGTGGGAAGAGAGTAGGGTCCCCAGAAGTGAGATGCAACACTTTATTTTCTACCGTAGAAGTGTAAAAGCAAAGGAGGTGCTGCTTTTACGCTTAATTTAACTCCTTTTTTTTTTGCTCAGAACAAGAGGGTACTGTATCCTCTGTGTTAAAAAGCTGCTATAAGTAAAGTCAGGTAAAGGTAATGTGCTGTTAAAGATTAGCTAGCTGTTTATTGTTTATTGAATGAAGTAACAGGTACTGTTAACTTTTTGTATCCTGAGCAGGAAGGTGTTGAGTTTATATTCTATATGCAGACAGTTAAACAATTAAAGTAAAACGAATGGACGGTTTCTGAAGCGCTGTTTTGAAGCCGAAAATACGCGACGCTGGCCGCCACCATGTTGGATAGACATAGACTTTAAGCCTAATTATAATTTGAACGGGTGAGTTAAATTCAGACTCTAAATTATCTATAGAGACCAAAACATTTTTTTGTACCCGGCTTTCTGCTGTGACATGGGGCCTTATGGACACCGACTCACTTCTGTAGCCAGCCTCAAGTGGCCGTTTGAGAAACTGCAGTTTTTGGCACTTGAGCGCTGGCTTCACTTCACAGCCATGGATGTTGCCGCTTGGTTTAAACACATAATTCACTAAAGTCAAACACTGACACTAACAACACAGGAGAGGTTTATGTTCCCGGTGTTATTCCAGAGGTTATATTATATTACAGACTGTTTCTGTTTTATAGGGCTTACATAAAAGGCAAATACATGCATGTGATGTCGAAACCAGGTTGTATTGTTAGGTTATTTAGCACGGTATATTTTTTCACACTGCAAGAAAGTTTTTTTTTACCTGACAAAAAATATTTATTTAATGCAACTTAAAGTCTTGAGCAGGGAAATTTGACCATTTTCAAGTAAAAAAGGAAAGAAACTGAAAACTACTTTCCTCTCATTGGTTTGCAGACCGGCAGGTCTCCAGACATTAGCTTCTCAGTTGGACCCTCTTGACCTTCATCCAACTACTTTATAGTTTTTCCTGGTTGTGATTGACTGAATGTGAATCAGAGTCCTGGTAAAAACTGTAAAAGCAAGCAGACTCGCAGACTTTTTTTGCTGGATAGAAAAGATTTAACATGATGAAGAATAAATAATAAATACAATATCTGCTCCTGTGTTGTTCAGAAGCAATCCCACTTTTTTCTTTTTCTTCCTCCTTTGTGCAAGATCAGAAGAAACATTCAGAGGTCTACAGCAGAAAAAACAATATTTTATGTAAAGTCACTCTGAGCTGCAGCTCTGTGTTCTCTGTTCTGTAAGAGATCAGACTAAAAAAAGAAAAGAAAAATCCTTGAGGCGGCCTGAGGAAGCTCCAAGTTTTCAACCCACACTTCCTTTCACATTTGAGTCTACAGAGGGTACAATACAACACTTTTTCCTGCCCCTCCGGTCACATCCAGGGTTTGAAAAACTTCTACTTATTCAGATTATTGACAAATGTCATGATTAAGACAATGAACAGAACTAATAAACTAATAGAAAAGCACTCACACTAAACACACAGTCATGTGTGTGAAAATGCTTTTCGGTATTAGCTCTCCAACCAGCAGTTGTATATTGGATGTTCAGTAAAACAAACACAGGACACAGAGTGGAAGGGCCGTGTGCCACAGACAACACACCCTCCACTGCACAGGACTGCTACCTGCTGTGAGGATGTGTGTGTTTTCACCAACAGCACAATGTTAACTTGGTCGGTTCAAATGCAGCAACACAGACAAATCAGTCCCAGATTTCAAAAGACTGGCTCGGCCTCTTGAAAAACCAAAAAAAAAAAAAACACCCAAACAGATGTGTTTACTGAAAGCAGTAACACATTAGTTTATATTTAACAAGTGCGTCAGCGATGCTGTGATTTAAACAGACAGTGTTTTACCTGTGTAGTAGACCTGCGAGTGATCAGCTGTGCATGGCAGGCAGCGGATACAGAGCAGGCAAAAAAGCACAGCAGCACAGCTGTTGTGTTCAAAGGCTGCTGGATGACATGAACACGAATATGAAACAGGAGATCAGTGACCATCCGGAGTGACTTGAAGTTAAAACATTGAGGCTATCTTTTTGCTTTTGGAGACATTTTGATGACAAATATTGGGAAAGGACATATTTCCATTTCTGACATATTGGCAAAGGCGTGACCACCGGTCCCCCCCTGTTGCGATTAGGAACTCTCCGACAGAGCAAAAAGGGCAAGAAGGGTCCTCTCGGTAAATGCGTAAAGGAAAATCCCCCACTGCACTCAGTCCCTGTGATGTGTGCCCTCTGCTCCTTTCCTCATCACTTTGCTTCTTCTACATGGAGACAGGTCTTGACTCAAAACTGTTTCAAGAGTGCTGAGAATGTGTATGCTTTAGTGCTCAGCAAAGTGAGAAGTACACAGCAATGGCAGTAGGGTTTTTCTTTGGGGTTTATCCCCATAAAAATGAAGATAAATACATACAGTACGCAGCCTTGAGAATGAGCTGTTTTCTCTGAGGTCTAAGAAGAAATCAACCCTCTTCGAACAGTTCCAAATCAAAATATGGCTTCCTGCCTAATGCAGCAAAATATAGGAAATAGTTATACACATAAAATTGATTAACAGACAGTGGAGTCTTTGCTGCTAGCATGGCTCTATAGGGATGGAAATGTCTGCTTTTTTTATAGACTAAAATATCTTGACAACACTATTGGATCAATTTCTGTGAAATTTTGTACAGACATCCGTGGTCTCCTACTTTCTTTGCAGATCCCCTGCAGGCTTCGCCTGTCAAGTGAAATTTCTCAACATGTGCTGAATGGACTGGCACAAAACTTTGTACAGACATTCATGGTTCCCAGATGATGAACCCTACTTACTTTGGTGACTTAACTTTTCCACTAGCGATACCAAGAGGTTTAAATTTGTGGTTTTGAGTTAAATGTACTTCCACTTTCCATGTAGCTCCATTCAAATTTTTTAATTCGTATAACAATAGCTGCAAAAATACCCGCACAAACAATCGTCATTGCCACCAGCTTCACCTTTTTTCGTGTTGTGTTTAGTGCTAATCAATAAATGTTAGCAAACTAAAATGGTGAACATGGTTTTAGCATGGCGACAATAGCATCGCTGTCTCATAACTACAGCCTCAAAGAGCTGCTAGAAAACATCCAAACATGTCTTTTTACTATACTGTTTTGGATAACAAATATAGTAATTGTAACAATATAAAACGTGTCTCCATGGGAGATGTTATAATTGCTGACATATGCTGGTAATGTTAATAAACACTTAAAAATGTCTGCATGTTTTATTTTCAGCGTTCTCTCTTGATTACTTTCAGGGTTGAAATGATCTTTTTCCGTCTAGGATGGCCTTGAAAGTATACCTGTTTTTTCTCTTTGCACGTCCAAACAACTCAAAAAAAGAAAAAAAAAAAAAAAAAGATTGAATGGTGCAAAAGGATTGTTCTTGACCCTCCCTTGATTTTTCAAACGCCATTTCTTGTTTTCCCTGGTGACTTTTTCGGGGGGGGGGGGCTGTCGTCGTTTAATGCACCGTTAAAAGGCTACAGCTGGAAAAGTGAACAGGAACATTTTTAACAACCTCACAAAGCCCCTAAAGCCTATACCCAGAGCTGCATCTGACCACCTCACGCAAAAGAGGAAGCAGTCCCTCAAACCGCAGACACCAAATGCTGCATGTCAATCATCCACCTTGGGGCAGATGCGATGGTCATTCCACTTTCATTCCTTTGACAGAGCCTACCAACTATTGATTTTGAAAGCGTCCCCAGACCACGGTTGAATTATAATAAACATAATTCAAATTTGGACATGGGGTGTGTGAGATATAGCCGAGACCTTGAAGGCATCCAGGAGAAATGGGGAGGACAGGGCTTGTGCTGTATTTCCTGGGGTGCAGAAGAGGGATCTGTCCTGGATGTACAGGGCATATATTTCCTGGAGGAACAGCAAATCTTGGACGAAAAGTCATAGTCAAAAAAGATTCATTTCATCATCAAGAGGATATACAGCCAAGCTGCGTCTGGAAGTTGTACCATTCAATATAATGTGTCTGGAAAAAAAAAAAGTTCTCCTTGTCCTTGGATATGATAGCGCATATAATCTGTCTCCAGGACATCGGCCCATAGAATAAAGGACACAGAGGTAATACTAAAAGCCAGCGAAGGAAACATGCACACACATGCACGCAACTTAATAAGAAAAACTGTGGAAATATGCGAGCCATCAAAGCAGACAACTGGGTAAACGGCACAACAAGGGGTGCCAACGTTCATATTAGATCCCGGGCCCTGGGGTATCATTGTGTGTTATGAGTTCAGCATTAATTGCTGCCTTTGGGAACGTTTGTTCTTGACGTAATTACTTGTCAGAGGGAACCCTGACTCTCGATGAAGCATGAACTGCAGAAGAGCATGTTTTGTGACAAATAATTCAGGTTTTTAACAAGACAGAGCTGATTCCCAGCACTATAAAGAGCAAATGTGTCCCTCAGTGACTGGTGCTTGTACTGTAATTGCAGCTCTGGCTTAGACAAAGCCCCCACCCCAAAGAAAATCTTGTTCAATATTAATGTTGTTTCATAACTTTCTGCCTTTTAGAGCTGGCAGAAATCAGGGATTAATTGATTTCAAAAGCAGAATGATTGTCTGCTATCATCATAATCGTCTTTTACTAATCTATTAAACATTTTTGAAGCGAAAATTGCTCCAAATTCTTTAGTTGCTGCGTCTTGTTTGTGAGGGTTTACTGCTTTTCTTTCTTTCATTTTACAACACATTGAACATCTTTCAGTTTTGGACTTCTGGTCAGACAAAACGAGACATCTGAAGGTGTCACTTTGGCATTTCAGTAATTTGTGATGTGCCAAACAATTCATCAGTTAATCCCCAAAAATAATCAGTGGACACACAATGAAAATAAATTGCTTCCCTGCTGTATTTTACGTCGCGTGCCGTGTCACTCTGTTAAAATTTGACCTAAAATTGAACATAAACAAGTTCTGGATCTGAGCTTTCCGTGTCACTTTTCAAATTTATTGCTCTGCTTGACCGTTTGACATGCATGCACATGCACATCAACACTCTGGAACAGGCACTCATACACATAAACCCACCACACACACACACACACACACACAGTCAGACACACATGCCCTGTTGGACTTTGAAGCCTTGCGACCGTCATGTCCATCTTTTCAAACACTGTCCAGACAGGAGAAAAACCTTGGCCATCAGCTCTCCTCTCTGAACCTGTCCATCACTGTCACTCTGGATCAGTGGTGCAGAACTCATCCTTCCTCTCCCGCTGGTCCCCGCTGGACTGGACTTGCTCAGTCTAGCCCCTCATATCGCTGTCAGGAGTCCCAACTGACAGCCTGCTGCTGCAGCTGATTCCAGTTTGTTGGCCCTGCTATGGGCCGATGCCAGCAATCTGTGCTTTGGCAGTGGGTGGCCGTCTGGTAAGGAAAAGCTTTGATAGGTGCAATGATGGAGTTATTCATATGGGCATCTTAACACCCCTCAAGCACTATCATATGCATGAAACAGCAACATGTTGGAATGGCAGTCCCAAATTTTGACGTGAGAATGCTCGAATCCTGCAGTTCACAGGCAGAGATGGCGATGTGGATAAAACACGCACATATGTCTCGAGTGCTCGACCAGACCGGATGTCCCGCCAGTCCTGCGTCTGTGCATGAGCACAGGCCTTTTTCTTTCCCCTCTCTGCACCACATGTGTGAATTCTATCGTAATGGCCGGGGTTTCCAGAGAACTCTGGATCTTTCAAACAAACCACAACAGGCGGTAAACCCAGCTTCTCAGCCTCCCACAGAGACAGGGACAGTCAGTGGAGAAGTGAGAGTGGGGATTGGAATTTAATTACAGCCTTAAAGCCCTCGGAGTCCAATATGAGAGAGAGGGATGAGACATAAATCTACAGGGGTGCCTTTGTTTGTACGGTGGCTAGAACAAGAAAATCATTCAAAACCCACTGTGGTGACACTTAAGTCTGTAGAACAGCGGTTCAAAGTTTGACGGATGAACAACTGGGTTTTCAAAGTCTGACATAGACGTTCACTCATTCATCCCAGCTTTTTTTAATTAAAGTGTTCATTCTTGTTCTATTGTGGAAAAACCGTGACTCAATAACAGACTGCAAGTAACAAAGACAAATATAGATTTGATTACACACCCTTGGCTGTGCGCCAATCTGTATATTTGACTGTGCATTAAAATTATGATAAAATTTCAACAACTGACCCCCAAAAATTTGATTTTAACTGTTTTCCAGCCAAGCACGCCGGGGAGTTCACTGATTAACTATTGAGAAGGTTTACTAAACTGACTGTGTCTTGCAATACATCACTTTGGGAGCTGAGATTCATGGCTAAAATCAATCTGTCTTTTTCCACATTGCTGACCATAAACGCAATTCCCCTGTGTCTAAGTGAAAGAACATGGATGTACTATTACAAGGGAACCTATGGCCTTATGATTGGATTCAAAGCTGCTTTGGCCGACACATCAAGGGAATTTTCTGGGCTGCAGATTGGCCAGACTGGCGGCAGAGCATAGAATCTGCAGAGTGAGTTAGAAGTCACAGGCCTGCTCCCAATCCATTGTATTTCAGCCAGGGTGGGGCACCGAGGATGAAAACCAGATTGGGTACTCCGCATACTGTTCCACATACAGCGTGAAGAATAAGGCCCGAAGGACGCTTTCTGTCTCTTCCTCCTTTGCTTCACATTTGTAACAGAGATGCAGTAAGGAAGTGTTGATTTAGGACTTAACTGGACTCTGCTCTGATAGGTATGATGGGGAACATTGGGAGGGTTGCATGCACGGCAGTGCGACTTGCAGTGCAAGCTCGGAGAGAGAGAGAGAGAGAGAGAGAGAGAGAGAGAGAGAGAGAGAGAGAGAGAAATCAGGCTTGTGGCTGCGCAAGAGGATGTCAGGGGGTGGGGCACCCTCTAGTGCAGAAATCCAGATGTAGGTCACTGCCAAAAAATTCCAAAATCCTGATGTTCTGGCCAACTGGGAGGCTACAAAACCTTCTCCATGTAAATAACGTCAGCAAATCACCCCCTACAATCCTTTCCATAAAGAATCTGGAGACATTTAAGCTGAGACAGCCATGAGAATACAAACCGCATGTCTTCTTCTGTTAGGGTTTCTTAAATCACCTCAGCTCTGTTAAAACAAAATATCAGGGTGCAATTTGACAGGAACTTGTCAGGCATTGGACGTGGGGCTATGACGTGCGCGGTGCATATTCAGAAAAGAAATCGGGATATCCAACATGTCAGCCATGATTGTCTTTGGCATCAATATCATGCTAATATACCTTTTCAAACTGACAAGATTTGCTCAACAAATTGCTACAAAATATCGCTGTCATTTTGTTTGTCTGGACAAAAGTCTTTAGGCATCTCTTTCAGGATTTGAATAGAGTCGCGTGCTGAACCTTCCACTCATATAACTGGCTGTTCCAGGTCGAGACATAAAGGTTTCAATCCTCAGCTTCTCAACTAAGAGGATGAGAACCGCCATCTGAAGCTACGCGGAGGCTCTGCGGCTAAGAAAGCGGTGTGTGACTTCTTTGTGCACAACCAAGAGAGAGATCCCCTGCACAAAATGTCGGTTGAGAAACAGCCTGCAAAACAAAATGAACACTAGTAAAAACTGAGGAGCTGTACTGGGTGCATGCCGATTCCACCTGTTTTCTATTTATTTGTGTAATCACAGCCATGTAAGTGTCATCATTCCCTCATTAGAGTTCGAGGTTCATTCCACCAGCTTTATATCTATTTTTCTGACACATGCAATCTCTTTCCCCAGGAGCTGTGAGGTGTTACAGACCAGATGTTTCTTTCTGAGTCCACTCATGGAGACATTTCGATTTGGAGACATAAATTTTAAAGATCTTGCTGAAATGTAGCTGTGTGTGTGATAGAAACTTGGAAATGCTCAAAACCAGTATGAGTGATCCATATGAGTGTATATGCTGCATTCTGGACTCAATAGATATTTTTGGGCTGCCACCTCCTGGCTTGACATTTTCTCTCCATAAAATCACAGCAGAGTGACATCTGGACTTCATGCATGCAAACCGCTGTAATACTTCAAACACCAGGATGGTTTTCACTACCTATCTGCACTAAAACTGCTCTCCAACAGAGTAATGTTATAACGTGTTCACTCACCCGCCATCCTAGAAATAAAGAATCTCAAGTAAGGCTGCAATCAATTATTTTCATTAGTATTTAATTTGTCTTAATTAATGGGTTCATTATATGAGACATTTAAATGTCGTGTTTTGTCCGCCTAGCAGTACAAAACCCCCCAAAGATATTCAGTGTACTGTCATAGAAGACGAAGAACACCGGTAAATATTCACATTTTAAGAGCTGGGACTAGACAATGTTTGTTTTTTTTTTCTTTTGCTTTGATTAATCAAGATTAAATTGCAAATTGATTCTCTGTATATTCACTAATCAAATAATCCACTTAATGTTTCAGCTCTTATTCTAACAAGGTTTTGATTCATCACTTTAAAATGATTTGATGTGATTTTCACTGTTAAATATTTAGTTCGCCCAAATAAAGATAGTTGTAGTGGTATCTAGACATGCAGATATTTTAGCTGGAAGATGTCTGACAGATTGATAGAGAGATCTGTTGACTATCTAGAGTACATGTAACACTGTATCTGTATCTGGAAAGAGATTTGTAATCTTGAATCTAAATTTTTAATGCTTTTAGTACCATAAACTATTTCTCTTCACTTCCATTATATTTCTGTGGAAGCGGAAATCTCAAATCTGTTGTAAAATATGATTACAATGAGCAAAAAACATAGGTGATACATAAAAAAAACAAGTTACAAACTACTTTAAGTTAATCGTGGGCAGAGAGACTTCTGGTATGTTTGCATAACATTACAGCTATGCAGCGTTTTGCCTTCCTTGACGAAAATACCCCATGAGCTCAGCTCTAAACAAAGTGTAAAGGCTGGCAGTGCACACATGACATGTATGTACTGTGACATGTCAACATGACTGGTTGTATTTATCCCTGCACAGGTTGTGACTGACCAGCCACGCATGACTGCTGTACCAGTCACTAAGGTTAATTAACTATCTGGAAACTATTTCGGCCCTGCCAAGTTTGTGTCACTTCAGGTATGTCTCCATTTAATGTTTTCCGCTCTAAGTATAGGTGGCTGGCACAGGCTCAGAGTGCTTTTCCGTTGTGTGGAATTATAATGACAGGACAGAGAATGCAATAATATGGGCACAGGCCCAGAAAGGTTTCACTCCCAGGTTACCCAAAAGAACTGTGTGTTATGCCAAAAAATGTCAGGACAAACATTAAAATGATAAAGCCAACAAACCAAACCACAGAAAAAAAAGCTAAAGCTATTGCTAGTGTTAGCTAGTGTTTTAAAAGGTCCACTGGGCTCTGTTTAGTATTTTAACATAGTGTTTTAAGACAGAGATGCAATATACCCAGATAATATGTATAACTGTGTTTTCATTTCAGTTGTTATCTTAGAATGAGTCTTTTATATCAGTAGATGCTGTAGATCTTTTTTTCATGGAGTCCCCCATGTTGAACTGCCATTTTTCTACAGTAGCCCAAAATAGACAAACTAAACACTCTCTCTGGATAGAGCCACTGGCATTTTTCACTTGAGATTTCGAGGTGAGGGGGTTGCAGTCAGCAACTGCTCTGCTAGATGAAATCCTTCATGCTGGTCCTTGAAGGGAAAGCTAGCTGGTGACATAGCCCACGACTAACTTAAGCTAAATGCACTTATTGATTTTCCCCGGCTCTTATCTGAAATTGAAAAATATACATTTTTATTAACTTATCTTTGCCTATCTTGCCTAAATGACTCAGTAGCTAAACTTAGTCATTAAGCTAAAAGCTAGCAAAACTAGCTCAGCAGATCTATGGGACTCTCTCGCTGAACTGATTCGGCTAGGATGATATACGTACTTTAATGTATTAAATTATAAATGCATTGATTATATTGAACTCGCACATTTTGTATTTAGATTATCTGTAGACTGCACAGCACGGTGGTGCAGTGGCTAGCGCTGTCACTCCGCTCTGACATCCTCCCACAGCAGAAGGACATGCTAACAGGTTAACTGGTGACTCTAAATTGCCCGTAGGTGTGACAGTGAACATGAATGGTGGTTTGTCTCTATGTGTCAGCCCTCTGATGAAGCCCTTCGTGAGCCTGATAAGGATGAGCGGCAGAAAATGAATGAATGAATAAATGTTTGTGGATAGCCTACTGTGTTTTCTACCTGCACTCTGTGCAGCTTACCGAAGGGTATCTGTTTATTTTAATATCTGTTATATGACAATCATTTTTGAAACAGTCAGCCTCAGAAGAAATAAAATGAAAGCATTACAACCTTTCTATATGTCGCCAGGTGACTAGCCAGCCTTTAAACCATGAAACCTCTTTTCGCTCAGCTTCACTGCTGATGCAGGTAATACTCGGGCTTTGTATGGCAGAATTGTTTATACTACAGCTTGCGTTATCCCATCAGAGGTTTGAAAAAGAACTTGGGGTATTATCCAGTGAAAAGTCGGGATATTTGTTCTCTTTTGTAAAGTAGAAATCCCAAGAATAATTATTGTAGCATCTCGACGGTCTCACGGTGAGAGAACGGACATATTAAACTGCTCTTTGGTGTCTATATTCATGCGTTGGCCTTATTTGTTTGGTTCATTAGCATAATCAAATATTGCTTGAAACACAGTTGTCACATCGTTGCATTGCTTGTACCTGCGATGTGTTGATGTTATTTCTTCTGTTGAGACACAGTTATTGCAGTATAATTCATTGGGGGACATCAAAGCCTCTGTTCTCTATGTAAAACAGCGGAAAGGCTCTCGGCAGCTTCGTATCTGTAGCTCAGTCAATTGCCACTTCAGAATGGATCTGGGATTTCTGCCACACAACACAATGTACGAACATGACATATTGTCAAATTTATCTGCAGATACTGAGATGCTCTGCAAACATGAATTTATCATAACTACATTAAATGAAGAGAAATGCATTAAAAAATCTCTGTGAGAGGAGCTTCTGATATGTAACCTGTCATTTTATCTCTTGTGTGTGTTTCTGTATGGTGAAAAGGCTATTTGATATTGCATATATAATGTAAATTGCAAGATTTTCACCTTTGTTTGAAATTATTAATCACCATACCTTACTATTCACGCCTCTCATCTATCTAACACATGA
Organism: Protonibea diacanthus; assembly: GCA_028641955.1. NCBI lineage: Eukaryota > Metazoa > Chordata > Actinopteri > Sciaenidae > Protonibea > Protonibea diacanthus. The sequence goes on along the minus strand of CM053988.1, from coordinate 14,911,157 downwards.
TGAAACATTCAAATGCAATAGAAGGTGCCTTCTCTGTGCCTTAACATGAAAGAAAATGATCATTAAAGTGAAAGATTTAATAAAGAAACAACCTGCTGTAAGTATGCAGTGAAAGTTGTCCCTTCACTCAGTGTTTTTGACATTCGCACTAACATCCAGAAAGGCCACTGTGAGATCAAAATCAAGGAAACAGCACTTTTTTTTTTTTTTTTTTGCTTTCTGTGAAACCATTTAATGTTTTAACGTTCAAGTGTGTGAGTATTTGTGTGTGTGAGGGAGGCAAAATTCACGGTGACCGGGTGGAAGTGGATTATTGCCATCAAGTTCAAATTGAAGACTATATTTTTGCATTGTTCACAGTGAGTGATTGCTGAGTGTGAGGCATTAGTTATGCTGACTGCGGAGCTATAAATAATATTTTACTGTAGCGGGAGTGTGTGTGTGTGTGTGTGTGTGTGTGTGTGTGTGTATGAGTGTGTGTCCGTTAGCATGACATCTGGATTTTAATTCTGGGGGAAAAAAAATCCCATATCTGCATGATCCTACTAACGCAAGCCATCTGAAGAGAATACAGATGAGAGATGTTCCCTCCATTCTTGCGCAAACCTCCTTCAACAACAGTGCATGGCAACACACAGTGACCTTGGATGATTAAACATTCCTCTTTGGTTTGTATTCTGCCTTCAGTATGTGTCTATAGTGTCCATATACTGAGCACATACAAAGGTGCTGGACTGTAAGAAGGAATCTGAAATGAAATATTTTAAAAGTAGAGCCGGCTCGTGCGGCTTCCTCATTGGCTCGTTTGCAGATTGATATGTATGCATGTGATGCTGGCGATATGCAGATCAATAGGATTTCATTGCACGTGTCCTGTGGGATTTATTATCATCAGTCATTTTAATGAGGTAGCAAGTGATAGGACAACAAGATCACTAAGAGTAATGTTCCACAGGGAGAGTGCAAAGACTGCCACCAGATGGTTCTTCGGGGAATGACTGGAATACCAAACAGGCTTTACAAACAGAATCCTTTTACTTGCAAGGTTAGAAAGCATCATTTCAACCGTGTTTACAGAAATAGACTTTAAACAGCCTATTAAAGGCTTTGAGCCAAAAAAAAAGGAAGCAAGGCGAATGATGAAGCACACTCCAGCCCCGTGCCACATACTCAGGAAACACATGATTTATATAGAGTGCCAGCGAACGTAACTCTTTCACATGATTGCCACAGTGGACTAATATCTTCAAGAAAATAATGTTGTTTAGGGGTCTCTGTTGTGGGCATGCTAAATGTCTGCGTCATAACATTTCACATTGCAGCGCTGAAGATATACAGTATCGTGCGGGCCAGACTGACTCCTGGTTTAATTTCATAGCAAATTGTTGGCTCTTTGAAGCCTTCAGTTACCACACGGTGACACTGGAAATGTTCTATTTAATACCTGTTATATTGTCACTAGACCCACCAGTCCTTCAGCTGCCTCAAGCCCTCTGTGAGATTGGAGACGAACAAAGGGAATATGAATTAAGTCTGTAACTGAGCTGCCCCCTGGCATACTGAATTCTAAATTCAGCTGTGCTTTATGAGCCTTTCATATGATTCGGGTCTGATAATTCTTGGTCTTAATTACAACGGTAGCAGGCAGACCTGGGTTACAAAAAAAGATGTTGAACATAGGAAGCAGAGCTATCAGGAGAGCTTTTTTTTTTTTTTTTTTTAAAAAAAAAAAAAAAGCTGAGTTGAGTGGAGAATATCACTCCCACATTCAAGATTTACAAAGGGAAAGTTGGAGCCAAGATGAATACTGAAAGATCAGAAAGTAGTCCCGGAATCAGCAATGTCTTGAGCAGTATGTGTGAGAAGCCTGTGTCGACTTTTCTGCTCTGCTTTTAAGCTATTTAACAACCCCATTCCCTGCTGAACACTGGTACCTTAGGCCAAAACTGTCTCTCATGTCCAAGGCGAAATTTAGAACTATTTGAAAACTGTAATAACGTGAAAGGACGCAGTCACATCCTATTAAAGGAGACACAGTGCATGAACTGCATGTTCGCGATGGCTAAATATTTAGAGCAGAGGCAGCAGTCGTTTTATTTGCTTGAAACACAAAACCACGGTCTGCTGTGCTGATGCCAAAAAGTCTCCGAGAGCTAACGAGTGGAAACACTAGAACAATAGAAAAGTTATAAACTGAACTGTCACAAATGTGGAAACTAGAGCAAAAGCTCCAGCTCTGATAAGACCTTTTATCGCTCTTATCAAGACCGATAAAAATAATAATTGTGCTAATAGTAGTAAAAATAATACAAAGCCATGCTAAAGATAAAAACAAGCAGCAGCTGGCTGACAGCTAAGTCAAAAACTTTCCCAAGATAAACCTGATAAAACTACAATCATCCATACAGTCTTTTTCAATTTGACCTATCTCTGGAAACTTCTACACAGACCAGCCAACAAATCACTTAACCTGTAGCTCTAATTGAATTGTACATCTAGATACCATAGGATTTCTGCTAACGCCACAAAGAGCTGTCAGCTAGCTTTTATCCAAGTTCAAGGACACTTAGGACAACAAAATATTGCTATGAGTCACCAAGACTGAAAGCTTTTGCAAACCAAGCAAGAGCGCGGCCAAAAAGAAAAAAGGAAACTTCAAACAGATTGATGAAACATCATCAAAATGAGAGTTCTCCCTCAGTGTGCTCATCCCTGCTCTCACAGACATTATAGGCACTCCAAAAGCTGCTCTCTGTGACTGAATTGACAAGCAGCGTCGAGTCAGGAGTGTTTGATCTCAGTCATAATCATTATGATGCCCTTAATTGATACAGGTTTGTCCCCTACTGCTGCAGGTCCAGGTGAGACATTTGATCCGTGCTCCCTGAGGTAAACCTGTCCTTGGGAGGCGTTTCTGTCTAGCTGTCACTCTGTCCCTCAGGCGAAAACAAACATCTAAGACAGCAGAAGTCCGTAGCAGAGTCTGTGGATATTTCTGCAGCACTGTACCTGTGTTTTTACATTCACTACTGTATAAACTGAGTACATTCTACACTACTGCCAAATGTTTCCCTAAGCATACCACAGCATATTACACTGATCAGTGTGTTTTTTTCATGCCTTCAAGGGAGCCAGTGTGTCAGTCCAATTTGAAAATGAACTTGCAGAGATTTGAAACATGCCTCAGATAAGTTGACGTGTTACAGTAAATATTTTTGAACATTATTTATGAATTATTGAATCAGTAGACCTAACATGGCGTGATAATTCAACTGAAACTACGGACTGCTTTGAAGTGTTTTCCAGGTGATGCATTTGAGTGCTGGCAAGAATGATTAAAACCTTGAAAGCAAACATAAACACTCCACTGCCACTTCCCATGTACCTGAGCCGGTTCTACTTGTTGGCTGCTTCTAAATGGTTGGAATAACTAAATAATTGTTGCCCTAATGTAACTGGGATTAGTAATTTTTTTTTTTTTTTTAGTTTGGTTTTACACTATCCGAACATTTTTCAACATTACTAAGGCACAACATGTCCTATCAAAACAGCTTTTGTATCACTGGAACACTGACAACCTGCCGCATTCATGCAGAGATAATTGCCATGTGTCAAAAGCCGGCGGACACACAGGCAAACAACTCAGACAATTTTAAAATTGCATTATTATGTTTATGCATAAACAAAATGGCCTAAATATGAATAATAAAACTCGCTCACGTAAATTGAGGCATTTCTGGTGAGTCTGATGTCTCCTGAATGTGGCGTGCCTCACCAGAATACAGTGACTGTTAAAAGCCTGGAAATAAAGGGAGTGAAAACTCAGCAAAACGTTGTTATGCTAAGATGCTAGCAAATAATGCCTTACTTACAAAATCACAGAAACGTTCAACAAGAGTCTCCGCGTGTGACTTCAGTATTCAGTCACCTTCTAGCTATGCTTTTGTCCACAAACCTCTGTGAAAAAATGTTTGTATTTCTTCTCCGGCACTAGTTTACATCAGCTCTCTGCAAGTGAATTCTGACAATCACTGTACAGTCATTTTGTCCGAGGTCTTTGCTGTAAACAGCTGCTTATGGGTTTATACAGAAGGGGTTGATGAAAGCAGTGAGACTCAACAATATGCGGACTGGAAAACCGAAACAACGAGCTAAAAATGTCCGCAGGATGATCTTACTCCTAGAAATTTAAGATTAAATCATTTTGTTTGACTTCACTTGGTGAAAACGTGAATTTGGTAGCTTCGTGCATTAAAACATTTGTTGTTAAGCAGCTGATATCCAAGGCAAGTCTTAGTCGCTGGGAGCTTCCCATCAGCACTTGAAAACATTATAAAACAATCAAAGCCTTTCAAGTGCATTACCATGCAACCATTAACATTCACCTTCACTAAGAATAACGATGACTAAATGTCCATTATGATGGATTACCCTTTTCAAGCAAGTCTCTGATGTTGATTTTCATACCACACTCAAATGAACTGAAACCAGTGGCTGTCTGGGAGGTAGAAAAAAAAAAATGCATTCATCAATCTGAAAACATATGGAGCTCAAGTCAAGGGGCTCATAGGTCAAAGGCTGAAAAGTCAAGGAGGTTTGACTTCTAAGACATATGGTGAGCTGTCATTGGGTTTCTACAGTCTGCGTTATAACCTGTGTGAGAAAGTGGGTCAAAAACTTTGAGGCTGCTAGAACCGCGCAGTGTGTGCGAGCCTTGCGGTTTCGTCCTTTCATGTAAAACCATAAGTGAGTCAAGACAAGTCGTTTGTCATGACGATCTTATATAGCTTAAACCCAGCGCCATAAATGATTACGACCAATGTCATGTCTTATCAGTTCTGGCATTACATGGGCTTTACAGCACGGTGGCTCAGGTTTAATATTATCATAGGTCATTTACTGCTCTGTTTACATTGCTTTGAAGGATTTATATCCGGCCTACTCACTGTCCAGTATTCATGCAAAAGGGGCTTAAGTCGGCCCCAGAAGTGGAAAGATTGGGGATGGAAACAGTTGCGTTGAGGGTAACACTCTTGCTCGGGTTGAGGCGGGGGAGGCAGACATTTAAAAGAGCTTACTGCTGTAGCTTTCACTCTGGCTTTGATTGTCTTTGCTTTGATCTGGTTTGGGGCAGCCATGTTGTGCAGTGTTATCCTCCCATAATCTCTGCCATCTCCGAAACGCTGCAGTGGAAAAGACACTGGCTGGGGTTTTTCTGTCTCTGCAATGCTTCGGCCAATATTTTCACCCCTCACAGTGAGCATGAATCACCCGTCTATGAATAAAAACTGAAGGAAAATCTTCTGAAGCAACGCTGAATACATAAAAAAAACAAACAAACACACACACACATGGTTCAATCTGTCGAGGAAGTAAATAATAAAATTATTTAATGCAGAATATACAAGTCTGACTCTGGCAAGGTGACCTGAACCTGTCTTGCCATACTTTGCTCCTCGACTTCCTCATGCATGCCCTGTTTTCTTAACGAATCAACCCTCCACTTAATCAAATGCAACATTACCTTCCCTTCAGCAACTAAAACAGTGCACTACAGAGAAGCTGTTATGTGCTGTTTTCTAGGGAGGTGGGGGGCTGGAGGGGTGTTCTGAGCAGCACTAAAGCACAACTTCAAAGGGATATTGTGCATCTATCCCAAATTAGCTGCCTGAGCAACTGTCTGAGCACTTTGAGACCATCCTCTGTTGGTAAGAATACATTATCTTGCGGTTGTGAAATTATAGGCATTTATGTTGTAGTGCACCACTGAGCCAGCCGAAGGACAAAAAACTTGGATATGCCCCGCACGAAGCCGCAAAGGAGACCTGGTACCGTGAATAGCGCCTGAATAGAGACGGGCCCTTATGGTTTACAGATCAACATTCCCAGACAGACGTACTTTATTATATATATTTATATATATATATATATGATACTAAGATGCCCAGAGCTCACCCTGCCTGGAGAGAAGAGAAGAGGGCAGCAAGCTGCAAATTCAAGCATCAATCCTCGAGGTTACAAAACAAAAATGAGAAGTGAAGATAAGGCGTGTTCTGGATATTTATTGCTCATGCTTCCTCCACCCCCCACCCCCCTTTCATTTCTGAACATCTTATTTAGGCCAATAAAAATGTAGCTACATGCAAGTTACAAAGTCAGACTTTAGGCCTTTGCAACAGGTCACTTGAGCCTCTTGTCCAGGATCCAAAGTATATATTCAACAGAAATATATTGACTGGGAGAGCTGTCATGCGTGTTGACACACATTTGGAAGACTTTCTGCCGTTTGCACATGATTTGTATCACCTGCATATCATTAAACCATGCGCATTTGCTAGCAGTGTGAGCTACAACAAAGTCAGGACCTACATCATGCTGAAATATCTGATCAGTCTGCAGCTGAGGACAATACAACGCAGTCCTCACTCCTCAGTGCTGTTTTCTTTATCTTAATTACATAAACAAATGCATGATTAAAAGTTGTACTGAAGCTCTACGCCAGCTGTTTGAGGCAGGCTGACACAGCTGTATACATGTGTCTTTGCACACTAAATCAAATGTCCCATTGTGCTCATCTGGAGTGAATTAGGCTGAGGGAGGGAGGGGGACCTAGAGGCTTTGATATACAGAGGAGGAAATGGGTAATGTCCTGGAACCACATGGAACATCCTAATAGGAGCTGGTGACTGATAAGATGGAGATAACCAGATCACCTCTGTCTGTCTGCAACCTGTAGGCCTAACCTTTTCTTTCATTAACAAGCTCAAAACCAGAAACGGTGCTGATTTTAACACAGCAAGACATAGTTAGCTCCTTTTTTTTAAATCAGAAAATCTGTGTTAAATCAGGTTTAGCAGTAAAAGTCTCCATTCAGGCATTGCCAACCCATGCATTCTACACCCAGGAAGAAAAAACAGAAAAGGACAGATTTTAAAACAAAATGAGTTCAATAATTGGACTCTCCAGGTTTCAGTAATCTTAAAATGATAGAAGTAAGCTCGCCATTGCAATGTTGTTGGTTTGAATATCAGCAAGAGGAAGAAAATTTAGGGATCCAGTGACAACCAGAAGCTGGAGAGCTGCAAATATCACACACCCCACTCCCTATAAATTCAGTTGATGTGCTGTGGAGGAAGGCACTCAAGCCCCAACCACTGGAGTGGAGTTGGTCTGTAGCCAACAGAGGAAATCTGTGGTTGTACTAGGCAGCTCCTGTGTGAATGTGTAGCAGGGTGTGTCTGAAATGCAGCCACTCTACCCAATATTTCAATTGCCTGGACAAATAAAGGCTCAAAATAGTGTTAAAGTCATAGTATGCTTTACACTGGCCATCTTTGTAAACAAGTTAACCTAGATTCCTGGTTGAAGCGGAAAAAACCCCCCCGAAAAAAACAAATAAAAAAAAAAAAAAAAAAAATCATAATAATTATCATGTGTGTTGTTAGAACTAGATGTGTCAGGCTGAAATAATGCAGTGTGGTCTGTAGTTACAACTGTAAAAAGACCAAATCTGAAAACAGGAAAGATATGGCTTTTCCATTCATTCATTTAAGGGCATAAATCATTCCCTTTGAAGCAAAGCCGAGCCTGTTTGCAGGGAACATAAGAAAGCCAATATGGAGAGCAGCTGGTCAGCTGGGATGAACATGACATGCTGTTTCTTGGGAAAGAAAATAGAAAGAAAGGAGAAATGAGGAGATAAAAGAGTGAAAACAGATGAGCGTCACATCCAATAACCAAAATATCTCCTCACAGGCCAGCATTCATTTTTGGTGAAAAACAACACGGAGCAGTGTGCTTTATTCGATGAGTGAAGAACTCTTGGACAGCTATGGATGCACAATATACTTCTCTTTATCAAACTATTGGACATACCACAGCTCTAACAGGGCATGCTACACTGTCACTATCAAAGTGCGACTTACTTACAAGAGTAAGTTGAGTATGTCAGTCTAATTCACACAGTAGACAACCAGCAGACTTGCATCAGTCAAAAGCAATATAATTAGGGACAACTGGCCACAAAGAACTTAAAATAGGAAATTAAATCAAGTCCCTGTGACTGCAGTCAAAGCAAAAAACATCACTGCACTCAGAACTGACGCAGGTTTTCATCACAGGTTATGTAACAGAGATCTGCTGCCCTCTTGTGTACTCAAGTATAATTTCAACACAACTTGATGCTTGGCAACCAGAGGGGAGTGCATGGTAATGTTATACTACGACATATTATATGCAGTAATGGAGGAAATATTCAGAACCTTCATTTAAGTAAGAGTAGAAATACAACAATATAAAATGTCCTCATTGTAGTACAGTAGTAGAATAGTATACCAGCAAGATGTACTAAAGGTAAAGTAAGTCAAAGCACTCAAATGCAGAATAGAGATCATATTATAGGGAAATATTACTGATGTACTAATGTGTAACTGACATTTCATCTCATTGAGGTGGAGATCATTTGAACTTTTTTTAAATAATATTGGTATAATCTCATCTCTCAAAGATCATTATATGTTTTGACAGGGTCAAATCTCCTGTTCTGAATGTAAAGGGATGAATTACACGCAATGTAAATTATCGTGAACTTTGCTTAAACGTTCTGTAGATGTTAAAAGTGTTGATGACAAACAGAGAAGTAGTTGCAGACAGTTGCAGGTATCTCAGTTTGTTTTGTGGGTCAAATCTTTCATCTTTCAAAGATTAAAACACGTGGAAAAAAAACGAGGTGCTGAAAGGCTTAGTCACTCAAGAGATTAGTTTGATTGAGAGATAATTAATTCTAATTAATTTAATTAGTTAATTATTTAGGTTGAGCGAAAATACAAATGATTCAGTGGCTTTCAAAAATGAGGATTTTCTGCTTGTCTTTGTTTTAAATCACCATAAATGGAATATCTTTAGGTTTTTGTTTTTTGGTCGGTCAAAACAAGACATCTGAAGATTTAATAGTACAATAAATGAATAATAAAAAATAACAAAAAAAAATATAACTGGAGCGTAATTAACACTTGCGATGGCCCCTTGTAACATATTTCGTAAGTCTATCTGAGGAACAGTGTCTTAACAAACCTGCAGAAAGCCTGCATTCAAACAGGAAACAGCAATCATCCGACACCTTATCAAAATATGACAGCTGGCTGAGTGTGTCAGTGAAGGAGGGAACCTCCCATGCCACATGTTGATGATAATTAGACCCATGGTATCTGCATAGAGATGAGCAGTTCATCCATCCAAACCGCAAATTATTATAGTAACCTACAATCTACATTACCCTGCACATTACTCTGAATTCTTAGACTTATCACCAGTTAACCTGTCATTTCTAAACTTGCTGTTTGTCCTCGTGGCACTGGGCAGATTTGACCGTCCAGCCATGAAATAGTCGATGTTGGTCAATAGAAGTATTGAGATTCATGACTTGGTAGAAATAAAAATACATTGCATGCATTCACAGATGTTAAGATCTTAAGAAACTGTACATAATATTATCATCAGACTGTACTGTTATTATATATTGCTGGATATTTATTATTACTGATAACATAGCAAGTAGTGTTGAAATTTGTATATATAATAAATTCAACCATAAAATGTTCAATATATTTAAATGTTTTCGGTTCAGTATTATTATTTTGTATTCTGTGCACCCAGTGATACAAACAAAAAGAAGCTATAACTACAAATGAGTAGATGAAATAGATGAAATATCTAGACAAATAAAGACATTTAAAAAGGCCAGACTCCTGGGGATGATAGATATACAAATGAGTTCTATATAAGGTCGATAATTGTGCATTGAACCTGCGAATGAACCTGAAACTCATCAGTAATCAGTCTGATTAAACACGTCAAAGCAATATGGTCATCTATAAATAGCAAAAAGAAATAAAAAGAGATAAGAGAAATAAGAGACTCAAACCTTTAAATAAACGTACAGTTTTTCCATCAGCTGTCAGTTACAGTTGAAGACTCTGTTGCTAGTAGCAACGCATACTGGCACAGCTCCCTGGCAGTTTAACTGTATCCAGCCTTTTAGATCTGCTATCAAGAAAATATTGTCAGGCGTCTACTCGAAAGATGCCCTCGCTGGAGCATAAACGTAAAGGTACAGCTGTTTGGGACTGTTGTTTATAGGTTGTGAATCTATTATTTCCGTGACCAGATGACAACACACTGAAGCCATTATGCTAACATTAGCTTTGTGAGTCTAATTTTGCTCAGTAGTAACTTAAGTGTTGTAACCATATTTGGAGTATTTGTTATATTTACTCCATTACATTTCAGAGGGAAATCTTGTAGATTAGATTAGACCACCCAACAGTATATGAATAAAGTAGTAAAATGTGCTCCACTTCCACTTCACTAAAAGGAACAATTCTGCTCAACAACTAATGTTACATTAACACTTTAAGTACATTTTGCTGTTAATATTTTTGTACGTTCACTTATTGATTGTGACTGCAGGGCTTTTCATTAATTGTTACTTTAATTAAAGTAATTAGTTACATAGTTATATTACTTCTTCCCCAGTGAAAACACAGTAGATTGAGTACATTAATTAAGATTAATTAATGTGATACATTTCCAATGAGGACTTGCTTGACATGTACTTGGTTTCTTCTTGGTATGAGGGAGAATGTGATGTTAATGTCTTATTAATTAACAGCTATGGTATACTTTTGTAAATCTAGTTTCTTGTTACTGTAAAACTAGCGTTCATTCATCTTGATGAATACTTTAGTCTAACTTTTGGTATCTCCTCTCTCTTTTTATCTCTCTCTCTCTCTCTCTCTCTCTCTCTCTTTCTGTCATCTTAATTGGAAGTGTGTGTAGCTCGCAGCATAGCTGTGATGCTATGTGCATATTAAGGGCAAAAGGTGTAGCATAAATTGGAAATATTTAAGTAGCAGCAATTCAGAACTGCACCTAATTACTAAGCTGTAACTTAACATCAAGGTTAAATAAAACCCTAAAAGTTGTACAGCTGTACCTGCAGGGCTCATTATGGTTGCTGCAGTAATGTTGAATGCTCCTATAATTACATCAGGTTGTAAAATGCAATTATGTAATTTTAACCGCATGAAGTTAAACGTGGTCACATTGTGAGGAAGTGAATGGCAACTAGAGGAGGAGGTTAAGACTAATAGGCAGGAGTCCACCAGACAGTTTGGCACGATTCATAATTCCCTCAACTGTACACAGTTTGGTCAAGTGTGCTAAAATCTGTAGCATATTTATACAAATTACATAGATTATTTTATATTTTAAAGGTACTTCACATGTTGGCTTGTCCCAAATGTGAAGATTTTTTCATTAAAATGCTGCTTACACATTAAAATACGGCTGCATAATTTTACATTTGATACTTTACGTAAAATTTGTGATTTTAGGTTACAATAAAAAAAGAATGCACTTTTTATGACGTAATGTCAAAATTGTGTCTGTTTCTCTGTCAAGCCCTTCACGCTTGTCATATATAAATACACAAACTTGAAATGATGTGACGCTCAATAAGTCAAAGTAAGCAGGTCACGAAAAGTGACTTTAAATACTAGGTCATGATGGCTTTTAGGCTTTAAGCCATTAACACTGGTAGAATTGCATTTGTACCCATTAACAGCTGGATTAGCAGTGGTGGAAAGAAACTAATTAAGTTCACTCAAGTGCAATTTTGAGCTTTATGCAGAGTATTTTCATTTTATCCTACTTTATACCTTAATTTGAATGGAGTATTTTACATTGTTCTTTTAGTACTTATTTAACTTTTAAAAAATTACATTTATTTAACTTATTTACTGCCCCTATGTTTCATTTTGCCACTTTTTATTTACCTTTATTAAGTCTTATTAAAATGTTATCTGTTTCTCTGTCAAATCCTTCCTGTTTGTCACATATAAACACATAAAGTTGCAACTCTAGCTCATAAAATGTGTTATTGTCATGGGATAAAAGTTTATAGGAACACTTAAAAACGTCACGGCTGCTAAAACACTAAAATATTAGATGATAATGGCATCAGTCTATCAGTCCTAGAGCCATAAAACACACCTTGAAGGCGCAGCTGTAACCAATTAACAGCTGGATTAGCGACATAATACAAATCAAACAAAGACGCCTTGCCTTAGTTATATTTAGCCTCTGGTTAAAGTCAACAAACGGACGTTCAAATGCCATCCCATATCTGTGAATGCAATCGTGATGCCTCAAAAACGCGGAAGCCGAGTCAAGTTTTGTGTTTATCTCCACACAGTCATCTCTGGCCAATCCCGATGCTAACCATGCCGTGAATGCAGCTGAGTGCTGAGGGTTGTTGTGGAGGGGGAAGCGAGCCGAGTCCGAAACACAAGTGACCGCTAGCTTCATGTCAACCGTACAGACGTTACTCAACTAGCGAGAAGCGGAAGAGGGAGAGACAGAGAGGGGGGGTGGGACCCTGCTTGGAAGGGATACTGGACTTTTATTTCTGTGCGTTTGAACCCGCCAAATATTTATATCGATTTGAGGTTTACCTATTTTAAGGAGCTCGGGAATATCGTAGCCGTAAAGGGGAAGGTTAGCTAGCCACCGCCATCTCTTCTCAGTCGGAGCGACCGCCGTGTCTTCCACACCATGGGGAACGCTGCCACCGCCAAGAAGGGCAACGAGCTAGAGAGCGGTGAGTCCCGGCTCTTTTTTATTTATTTATTTATTTATTTATTTTCCTTTAGGCTTTATGCTGTGTTTTTTTTTAAGCGTTAGACACGCCACCTCAACGTTGACAGCTAGCCTGTTTTATAATACTTAAAACTGTCCTAACTGGCAGCTACAGTAAAAAGCAGGGGAAGGGCCGGTCCGTCATCCCCCCGCACTGTTATCCCACCAGCAAAACACTCGCCCTTTTTTTTTTTTTTTTTTTTAAAGATGACGATAAAAAGACCAAGCAGGAGGGGGGTGTTTGTGTGATTTTTTTTTTTTTTTTTTTTGCACGAAAAACTGACCAAACTTTAAAAAAAAAAAAGGCCTACATGGGGTTAGCTAGTAGCAAGAAAGACCCCGTGGATGTTGTGGTTTTCTTGCCTGCAAAAGGGGGTGGGGAAAGGGGGGAGCACTGTCAGTGTTAACAGCCCCAGTTAAAAAAAAAAAAAAAAAAAAACACCCGAAAGCAATGCTTATCGATGGATTTCCACCCCCTGATATCGATGATTTCCACACGTTTTTAAAAGGGCTGTTTGCATGCCATCTGGAGCACAAGAAGGATCAAGCTTGATGACCAGCTAGCCTGCTAACTTTAGCTGTGAGAAGGAGGAGGAGGGGGATTAGCCCTCAGAAGGCCCCTGTCATTTCATTGCCTCTTGACGGTGTGTTAGCTGTTCAGGCCTGCACATGCATACATACATGCATGCATACATGCATACATACACTGCGTTAGCCGTGGCGTGCAGTCGCTTTCCCCCCATCTCAAATGGCTTTAAAAAAATCTAGAGGCTGGGCATCATCGCCTCATCCCTCTCCTCTGTGGTGCCATCCTTAACTTGGGTGCATAACATTCAAGATTCTTGAAGAACTTTGCACTCTTTTTTTAATAAAAAAAAAATTGCAGCAATAAACCACAAACCCATGAGTAATTGTTATAAAAATAGGCAATAAATTGTACTTGAAGGCAGTGTGGGACTGTTTCTGTCTCTGGGCTTCGCTGCCACATTTTATTCTCGGCTGCATAAACAAAGCTTTCCCTTCTGTACAGCACCGTGACCAAATATGGTGAAGAAATGACAAATGCCCTCTTTCCATTCATAAAACTGGGAGCTACTACTGTCTCTTCCAGGCACATGCACGTACACACACACACACTTGAATTGCGTCCCTTGTGTTTATTTAGAGCCCCTTTTTTCTAATCTTGCTGTGGTAAAAGGTCCATCAAGGCTCACTTCTCACACTCAGCTCGTCATTGACTGGAGCAGCTTGTCATCAGACCTTCGTCAGAGGATAAGGGGTATTACAAGCTTTGAAAGGTTTGACGTAACTAGGCCCAGGCCAGTGTTACTTTGCGCTCATATACTTTGATGCGCGCAGCTTGTCATCATCGAGCATCCTGTGTGATAAATCACAAATGTTTCCCTACGCCTGGTTGTAAACAAACGCTGCAGGTGTTTATTTTTTTTCTTGAATTAATTACATTCGTTGGCCTTTTTAAAATCAGCCGCCACTGTCCGCTTTTTATAATCTTAAAAGAAAAAAAAAACACGCGTGGAACCATCTGTGTTTGGTTTCGTACTTTTGCACAGTTTGTTTAAAGTAGTGTCACTCTATGATGCAGTGAATACACCCCCCCACCCTCTCTCCCTGAGATTTATTGACCTGTTGAGAGAAACCAGGCAGGCACGGCGAACAGTGCCAACCAGAGACACTCACACAGACAGAGATGATCAGATCAGCAATAGTTTCCTATACTGCCAAGAATTTCTTTTGAGTGTAACAATGATCCCTAGATCCTGTGGCGTGGCTAACTCTTAAACCTGTTTAAGCTGACCCTGTGCCCTGAGCTGCAGATTTGCCCGACGTGTAGGCGCTCTGACAAGACGACCTGGTTGCCTACAGTGCTTGCACATAAACCACAGTACCTGTGTTTACTGTATATAGCTGCCATTAGCCGGAACAGTTGGAACGGCACCAACCGCGAGTCACACTCGCACAGGGAGATTAAACAGCTGCCATCATGGCACCTATTTCATTTCACCGTGCCCACGTATTGTGTTTCACTCTTTAGCGTAACAGGGCGCACCGACATAACTGAACCATGTCATGCTCGTCCGGATTTTGGCGTTGCTGTTGGCCAAACTGTGCTGGCTTCAAACCATTTGATTTGTCCCTGCAAGATGTTGTAGAGATGTACGTGCTTTTCAAAAGACATGTTATTTATCAGTTTTAAAATGTGCAATTTGAGCGGAGGTATTTAAAAATTTTAGATGTCATTTTGTAGCTACACATGCAACAAATGATTCTGTTGTCAGAAAGTTAACGTTACATAATGTTTCAAGCAAAACTGCTTAATATTTGATGGTTCCAGCATCTATGAACATCATTACTAATATTTTTAGTCAGTTGGGAAAATTGTGATGGTCATTTTTACTATATCTTTAAGTTTTATGGACTAAACAAATAACCAATGTCAGGTTAATAAATAACAGGGATAACTGTTAGTTGCTGTCCTACATAAAGCGAAGAAAATCCTCACAATGGAGAAGCCGAAACTTTGAAAAATGTTTAGCTTTTTTTTTTTTTGCTTGTAAAATGATTCTCCTCTAGTTGCTTCAGCTCTATTTTTCTCAAAGCGCTAAAAAGTTATCATTAGGTTAACATTAGTTTTCATTTTAAGTGGCACAAAAGTCCAAATCTTTGGAGTACACAGCAGGTTTTGAAGGTCTTATCTTATCATTCTGACCTAATATGCACGACTGAATTACTCCGACACGTGGCTTTGGTTCACCTGTTCTTCGAACACCACAGCAGACTCTCAGTCTCTGTTTAAATTCCTCAGGTGAACGTCAACTCTGTTCCCATTCCTGTCGCTTCTATTCACTACACATGCTTCATGTTTGTTGATGTGTTTTATACTTGTTGTTATGTACATGATTTCTCTCTGTCTTCTCTTCCGTATCATCACCATCCATGTGGGTGATTGTTCCTGCAAAACCTTGGTGATCAATAGAGACTTTTGGTATGCTTATTCCTCCAAAAGACAACCAGAATGGCAGAACGGCATTGGTCTCATAGTGACGACTTGCTAGATGTGCTTGCTTTTTTTTTTTTTTTTCCTTCTTGTGTGCTTTGATAATAAGTCCGTGTTTTTGTTATCCACATTCTCTCAATCTGGATTTCCCATACATTGGTTTGTTTTTGCTTACCATTTTTATGCTGTGTTTTAATAGCCTTTCCCCAAATTGTACGAAGTGATGCACAAGATGCTCAGAGAAACCTCCCATGTAATTCTAAGTGTTGTGATCCCCCCCCTCTTGTTTGAATGATGGTACCAAATAACAGAAACAAAACTCCTGAGTGTCTTGGCATGCATCACTACTCCGTCTGTCTTGGATGTTGTTGTCTCGTGTGTTGTGTTCTTTGTTCTTTAGAACAAAGTGTGTGTGATATTTTTAGCATCCCATTTAATTTCTATCCAGATGAGAGTCGACTTTGCCCATATTTTTCTCCACTGTTTAATTTCCTTTCCCCACATTTCTTCCTTTCCCCTTTGAGTACGATAGCGTTTGGTCTTTTTGCCAGTTAAATCTAAAAACCCAAATGTGTTTTTATACCAATAATCCAGTTCATGTCACCAGGCGAGAACCGTGCGCTAACAGTGTCTGTCTTCACTTTTTCGTTTAGTGAAAGAGTTTCTAGCCAAAGCCAAAGAAGATTTCTTACGGAAATGGGAATGCCCACCACAGGTGAGAATGATGAAAACTCAGTATTTTTTGACCAGCTGTGTCTACAGAATAAGCTAACGCCTTGGTATTTTCACAGAGCACAACGTGCCTAGATGACTTTGAAAGATTAAAGACCCTGGGTACCGGCTCATTTGGAAGAGTCATGCTGGTGAAACACAAAGGAACAGAGCAATACTTTGCCATGAAAATACTGGACAAGCAGAAGGTCAGTGGACGCATGTATCAAGCCTTGGGGGAACGTTTTCAAATAAATAACAGCGTTGACGTGTGCAGCAGCACGTAATACAAATTCAGTCTTATCTTCCTAAAAGGGGGGGGACATTAAAACTTGTTGCTACTAGGGGACTCAAGTCAAATAAATAAATAAATAACTGAAAGCTGCCTTTCCTGTGTCTGCTATCTCTGTTGCTAGAGGAAGTAAGATTTATGCGACAAGGTCATCTTATCTCTTTATCTGTCAGGTGGTGAAACTCAAGCAAATAGAACACACGTTAAATGAGAAAAGGATATTACAGGCTGTGAGCTTCCCCTTTCTCGTCAAACTTGAGTATGCGTTTAAGGTACGGTGTTTTACTTATTTATTTAAATTTAGTATCTGAATGTATTTTATTCAGTTTTCAACATGGTTTAACTGTTTTTGTTTCATTTTTCTTAGGACAACTCCAATTTGTACATGGTGATGGAGTACGTTCCAGGAGGAGAGATGTTCTCACACCTAAGACGAATTGGAAGGTTCAGGTGGGTATTACACTGTCACCAACTAATATCCAAGGTGTGTTATAACACACTGCTTTAAACACACTTCTTTCCTCTCCCTCTACAGCGAACCACATGCGCGGTTTTATGCCGCCCAGATAGTGCTGACATTTGAGTACCTCCATTCACTAGATCTCATATACAGAGATCTGAAACCCGAGAACCTTCTCATTGACCACCACGGCTACATTCAGGTGAGCTGCAACACAAACAAATAAATACGTAATGCTGCTCTGACTTACGTTACGACTTAAGTCCACACTTGGCCTATATCTGGTGTACCTATGTATGCTCTTGACTTCTAGGTGACAGACTTTGGATTTGCCAAGCGGGTAAAAGGCCGGACCTGGACGTTGTGCGGGACCCCGGAGTACCTGGCGCCAGAAATCATCCTCAGCAAAGTATGGAGTTCCTGTGTTTTGAACAGATACTGTGGATGCAGGAATGTTCACTTTCCTTTCTCTGTACACAGATTGTTGTTTCTTTAGCAGATAACTGAAACAGAAACACTGACCATGTTTGGTGATGTTGAGGTTTTGCAACACAGCTACAAATGAGTTTTAAAGCAGCTCCCATCTCTTCTATGCCTTCTGAACAGTCATACAAGGCAACCTTTATTTTGCACAGTTGCTTCAGTAGATCATAAATGTAATGCAGCAAAAAAAAGACTCATTAAACCACAGGTGTCAAACTGTTCCACAAAAGGGCCGGTGTGGCTGCAGGTTTTTGTTCCAACCAACCAAGAGCACACAGTTTGACCAATCAACCCTCTCAAGACTGAGATCAGTTGATTAAATGAGTCAAGTCTGGTGTGCTGCTTGGTTGGAAAGAAAACCTGCAGCCACACTGGCCCTTTTGTGGAACAGTTTGACACCCCTGCATTAAACACTTTTTTTCTCACTTTTTATCAACTGGAAAAACTCACTCTATCGAGTTTCCTGCACACTAACAGCTCTCTCTACTGGCAAGTAAAACCAACAGCTGGATAATGATATTAATACATAAAGGAAATCAACTGACAAAGTATTCTAAAATGTACAAAGCCATAAATTAGAACAGAGCAATGTATCATCAGTAAGACAAAAAAGAAAAGACAAAAGCAAAGTCTGTTGTTTGTCTTTATTTGCATTAAGATGCATGCCACCAAAGTGTGCGTTAGTTGAAACAAAGCATAGCTCCCTTGATCAGTGTTAGCATTTCTTCCAGTCAGTCCAGTTCACACATCAGAGGAAGTCTTAATTGTAAATATGGCGGTCAAAGTCAAGCATGCCCTTTAAAGTCTGTGAGTCGCAGAAGTTTTGTTGTTGCGTCCTCTCAGTGCTTTCTGTCATGAATCTTTTCAGGGCTATAACAAAGCTGTGGACTGGTGGGCCCTCGGCGTCCTCATCTATGAAATGGCAGCTGGCTACCCTCCATTCTTTGCAGATCAGCCAATTCAGATCTATGAGAAGATCGTGTCTGGGAAGGTAAGCTGGTGTTTGTTTTAACGTAAAAAGTCCTTTTTATTTGTACTCTGAGAATAAGTGTGCATGCGCAAAACTCATGTTTCACCAGTAAAGAAAGAGTCTAAAAACTATTATTTACCTCTTCTTCTTTCCTAGGTGCGATTCCCCTCCCACTTCAGCTCAGACTTGAAGGATCTGTTGAGAAACCTGCTGCAGGTGGATCTGACAAAACGTTACGGCAACCTGAAGAACGGAGTCAACGACATCAAGGGCCACAAATGGTTTGCCACAACAGACTGGATCGCAATCTACGAGCGAAAGGCAAGACACCCAGTACACATTTTGTAGTGACAAACAACACTGTTAGCCCTATAAAAACCAAGTTAATTAGATATTGATTTGTTGATATTGATTTTTTTCTTTTTTGTGGTTGTAGAGTTCCCAGTTATGATGCCCCAACACTATTATATGATTTTGTTTGTAGGAAGTTATAAGAGAAGTGTTTTTATCTGTTTTTAAGGTCCTGTGTGATGGTCATTATTTGCAGCTTTGTTTTTTTGCTTGAATGTTAACAGTGATTTCACAACTGGCCAGTCAAGAGGTTTTTTCCACTTGGAAATCACTCAGCTCCACTGCTGGCTCTGACCTATCGGTGCCGCATGCCATTTTGCAGGATGACAACGATAATGGAGTTCTTTGATTAATCAAAGTAGATATTTAGCTCAGGCTTGAATCTCATTGATCTGCTGCTTTTGTTTAACCTTATTACGATTATACAATCATACTGTGTTGTGTGTGTGTGTGTTGTTTTTTTTTTTTTAACTTTAGACTTTCTCCCTTTCTTTTTTTCTGACCCTGTCATGGTTTGTTATAGGATGTAATTCATTTTGTTTCAGCACCGTTTTATGTTCTTCCATCTTACTTTAGACAGGTTATTGGTTGCAAAATAACTACTTCCCCATGGCAACGTGTAGTAGGATTCTATGGAAACAAAAAAAGCAGAGCTATAAAGATTTGAAGCAGAAAACAGTGGAGTGAAACCAGCGAGTTGCCTCCTTGAATACTGCCATATAACAATTAGACTGCAGTTTTGTTGCAATAGGCAATTTTACACCCATTTTCGGCCTCATTTTGTATTTTGTTTGTACGTCTGATTATTTTCATTACTGATTTAATTGTTTAGTCTGTATGTGAGATGATGATGAAAAATGTGACTATCCAATAGTTTAAAACCCAGAGAATTCATTAACTGTTATGAGACTTTACTTTTCTTTTACTAAGATGAATAACAAGCATTAACACTTAAACATCTATATTGATTAAGTCATCAGATTAATTTGATAATAATTAGTGAACTGTAAATTTAGCAGAAAATAATTTAGAATCACCATCTCTACATCAGATTACATTTTCAGGGTTGAGGATGGCACGCTTCATGTTGGCCCCGGCTTTATAAACAATTCAATGTCCAAGTGGCTCGGCCTGCACACAAACACACATCTCTGTATGTTTCTGAATCCCGGCTGAAGCCTTACCTTTCTGTATCTTTCCACCTTCATTGTCTTTTTCTCTGACAGCCAAACACACTGCATGTTTAGTAAATACACAACTGAGCGAAGTAGACTGACAACTCTGAAGAAACAGTACACCACAGACTTGCGTTTGTGTCATGTCAAGCTACAGCCTCAGAGAAAACATGGAAACTGTAATTCATACAGCAATGACACTGACATTTATTGACAATAGACTGAGTTTAACTGGAGGAAGAAAGGCTCAGCAGCTTGAATGTGCCGTAAATGGTGTATTGTAGCATTTCAGTGAGGCCACTGTTTAATTTGGAACCGGTTAGCCCGAGAGCTAGCTGTAGCAACACTGTCTGTCATCATCTAAAATGATGGAAATGACAGAATATTTGTATAGCATTCATTTTTATTTGGGCTGTCTTCTGCTAAGCCTGCCTGTGTGCTGCTTGTGTATAACAGGATATTTACCCTCGGTGATGGAGGTG
The DNA here is from genome assembly GCA_028641955.1 of Protonibea diacanthus. Lineage (NCBI taxonomy): Eukaryota > Metazoa > Chordata > Actinopteri > Sciaenidae > Protonibea > Protonibea diacanthus. Next base: position 14,890,521 of record CM053988.1, on the reverse strand, counting down.
TGAGAGAAGCATTGACACTCGTATGTACATAGCATTCCGGGAATCTAAGTCCACGTCGCTAGAAAGATGTTTCAGCATATTGCTGGTGTTTCCAATAAAACAATTTGGTATCGGTTCCCGATTTCCCATCCCTACAAGCAATCACAACATATTGACAATAGGAATAGTTCTAAGTGAAATAAAAAACATGTTAAGAGGAATTATCTGAAACTTAACAGTGTGGTTGAACAGCTGGTAATATTCTATTTGTGGCGGTTACTCTCAGATTAAAATGTGAAAATCCACAGCCAACACAGGTGCTCCTTTAAGTCAAGTTTACAGTCATAGCTTTTACAGTGTCATCAGACCGTGTTAGACCGGGACAAGTGTTTTATAGCCATTTTAAATTGGCAACAAGGTGAGATGAAAAGCCTACAGTCAGAGAGGAAAGACACGATAATTGTTAAAATGTGGATTAAAGTGCACACTTTGATTCAGTTTCTCCTCAAAGAAATTCACAGTGTTGCACCTGTTTGTAGACACATTGTGTGAATGAAAAGAAAAGCTTGCGAGAGGAATCCTGCATACTGTGTGACTTTGCAAATCGCAGCGTGAAGTGGACCTCATTGTCACAACAACAACGACAGAGAAACCCTGAAATCTGTGAAGTGAGGGGGTTTCACACACTGACCATCTGACAAGCACCCCCTTTTAAATGATACGGACGCCCTTAAGCTGTCAGAATTCAGTGTGATTTAGCATCTTTCGTTCTTGCCAGTTTCCAGACACCCTTCAACAGTGTAAGGTACATTGCTGAAAGATGTCTGAAGTTTCTTGAAAATTCTCTGTAAAGACTCCCCCAGAGAAAGGATTGCCTTTCCTTTTTCTGTCATGGGTGTTCTTGTGATTGGCAGAACAGACATAAATATAAATCCTGCCTGTTAAAATATGCATCGCTCATGTTCTTGCAGGTGGAAGCCCCGTTCATACCAAAGTGCAGAGGCCCAGGGGACACCAGCAACTTCGACGACTACGAGGAGGAGGAAATCCGCGTTTCTTTAACGGAAAAGTGCGCAAAGGAGTTTGCAGAGTTTTAGGATGCGAGAACATGGATATATCAGGGAAATAAGGGGATCTTTGCACTCTTCTAAAGACTTGGGATGGAGCAGAGACCATCGTTTTTCAGATCTACTACATAGTCCCTTCATTCCATCGGGCTGGATGAGGTCGCCATGATCCTTGGGTGCCGATAACCTCTCACTGTCACGTACACCTGCGTATTAAAGCAGACACACCACTTTTTTCTTTTTCTTTTTTTTGTACCTACCCACTGTTTTTTTTTTTTTGTTTTGTTTTTTTTTTACTTTGAAGCAGTTAGTCTTGGATGTTGTTATCCCCTTTTAAAATGTGATATTTTTTCAATTTCCTGAGGAAAAACTGAGACAATGGCCAATAATAGTCCACACATTGTAACTGACTTGTCTATGGCAGTTCGACACGCAGTTCTGTGGGTCGTATTCTACTTCCCTCTAGTTGTCAGCAGTGTATATTTACCGGCCTGTTACAGGTTCACATCACATTGGCTATTTGTAAAATTCTGGCCAGCTTTCTGAGGTAGCATTTGTCCTATGTGCATATCTGTCAGTTTTGTAAGACATTTGAACACATTGAGTGTTGAAAGCATGACCAAATAGAAAACACTGGGTGACACAAGAAGAACGGTCTTTTCCTTTCTTTGCTTTTTGCCTAGAGAGCCGAGTCCTCAGACCCCCACAGAAGCATCCATTCACTGTCTTCTTGGTATTCTGACCCAGGCACAGCAAGCCATCGCAGAAAATGACAAACCTTGTTACATTAAGAGGCAAATCAAGTCGTTTGTTTGATCCTTTTGGATCTGTTAGTTACATGTAAAATTTGTCATTTGGTATCTTACTATGTTTTGTCGCTGTGTCTAACATTATAGTCATATTGTCCCTAGATTTCAGGTCTGCTTATAAAGGCCCTTTCTTATGAGTCTGTGGAACAATGTGACTTCAGTAAATGGAAAAGAGTGAGGTGAAATCCTTTTTATAGGATTTTTATTGAGTGTAATGTAAAGTCGAGAAGGTCGGTGTGGATAGTGTTGCGGCTTTGTGCCTCAACATTTTTAGTGAAACCTTTAAAAAAAAAAAAAAGTACAGAATTTGTAATGTATTAAATCAAAGATGTTTTAAAATCTTAAGAAACGGGAAAGCAAAACTGCATATTTACCATATTCTCCCTGTTACCACCCAAAAACAGATTTCTTTGTTTCATTCTTATCAAAGAATGTAGATTTGCAACTTATAGGTATGCATATTTGAAAGCTTGATTTCAAGGTACAGTTTTCCTCACAATACACTGGCTAAAATAAAGACTGCTCCTTTGTATCACATGTAACCCTGTTATTGTTAACCTCATTACATCATACGTATATACATTGTTTCATATATGTTTTTATTTATACACATTAGAGATGCTAATAAATTTTATTTTTAAAAGTGTTGATGTTGTGTAACTCTCCATGCGTTGTGAGACTGTTCACAGCAAAGTAGTCCAGAGTACTTGGGAAAGGTAATAAAGGTGCAGCGTTCGATTTATTAGTTGTGGGGTAGAGGATCCTAATTTATGGTCAGGAAAACAAGCATTTACTTTGAATACAGCTAACCTTTCACTTTTCATCATTCATAATTTGGTAGCAAAACATGAAAAGGGAATCATTCTGACAAAGTTAAAACCGTTATCATTACTGAATGGGAATTTTTTGAATGGCCAGTATGTAAGATGTAAGATTTAGGGCTATTTATTGTCAGAATATGTCAGAAATAGATTATAATAATCATAAGTTGTATATGTTTTCATCAGTGTATAATCACCTGAAAATAACAATTGTTGTGTTTTTGTTGCCTTTTTATTTACAGATGTTTCTACAGCAGACCAGGACAAACTAAGCACTAGATAACCTTTCACATTTTTTGAGAGATTTACAGCCACCATAGTTTCTCGTATATGCTTGGAAGGGTGACTGATATTCAGTTAGATTCAATCTGCAAATTAACCGCTAGATGCCACTAAATTTGACACACACTAGTCCTTTAAATATTTTACATTCTTTTAAGACAAAAACTAGTGTACATCAGGTACCAAAACGTTAACACAATGTTTTAGTAAAGTTTTGTTGCCAATTTTTATGAGGATCCCCTCTCCTCTATGTATTGCAGAACACAGACATAAATACATACATATGAAACTATTTTATAAAATAAATAAAAGTGTCAAATGTGTAAGTGATGGTAATAGTTAGATAAATAAAATAATTCATTCAAAATATGATAAATTAACAGTGATAAAAGAAATAACTTTAAGCAGAGGACCAAATGACATTTAAAAACGGAGTTAAGAATTTATGTCAACTAAAAAAGAAACCTGCATTAGTACTTCTATCTAAAAATCCAAACTTGGTATTTTTGGGTCTTCTTACTCACCGTAGTCCTTCCAGGTGAGTGGGCGTATGGGTAATGTAGTACAGCGGCCGGCACGTGGGGCGTTGCGTTCCTTGCTGCTGTGGAGTTTGCGGAAACATGGCGGGCTTGGAGCTGCTGTCTGACCAGGGTTACCGTTTAGATGGAAGAAAAGCCACCGAGCTGCGGAAGGTCCAGGCCCGCATGGGTGTGTTCGCTCAGGCCGACGGCTCTGCGTATTTAGAGCAGGGAAACACGAAGGCTCTGGCGGTGGTTTACGGTCCACATGAAGTAAGTGACTTGGATGCAGGGTTGCTGGGGTTAGCCGACAGTAAGAACGTACCACTGGTTATAAGTGTAAATATTATTTAAAGTAAAAGCAGGTTGTTGCTGTTGTCTCGGACAGTCCAATATGTGTTTTAAACATGAACAACATTTCCCATAATGCTGCAGCAGAGAGAAACTTTAAGATTAAAGGCTTACTCGGGATGAAAACATCATCCAGTATGAGTCACAAACACTGGAGTAAGGTGTCTAAATCAACCAATGCTTCATTCATTAAGTTACTGATATACACAATCAGAAGTTACTCTAAAAAATGTCAAATAATATCTATCATAAATCATCATATCACAAACTAATGTCTATATAATGTGGCTGTTTGTTTATCTAACCAGAATCAGTCAGTTTTATTGGCCAGATATTTGTATATATACCAGAATTAGTGTATTGTTGTAGTTAGTGTTGTTGTTGGACTGCGTTATGTAAGTACATACGTGTTCCTCTAATATTGTTCCCCTCATGTTTGTCAGTCCAGTTCAACAACACAGCAAACTACAACCTCAGTAATAAACAAATAGTTAATATCTTTCTGACAGCGTCACTCAAAACTGAACATTATCTTTACAGATGTAGAATTTATATCTGTTGTATCGGGTTTCCTTAATTTAGCATTTTTCTCACTAAGTAATATCCTATTTGTATTATTTTAATTGTCGACTGTGGGAAGGTCTTCAGAGATGATGTGTTTGTCACTCCTAGATGCGAGGTTCACGCAGCCGGGCTCGTCACGATCGAGCTGTCATCAACTGTCAGTACAGCATGGCCACGTTCAGCACAGCAGAGAGGAAGAGGAGACCACATGGGGACCGCAAGTCCACTGAGATGAGCCTCCACCTGAAGCAGACGTTTGAAGCCGCTGTGATGACCCAACTCTACCCACGCTCTCAAATAGACATCTATGTTAAGGTTAATATGGAGAGGTGGATTTAATGTGTTGGGTGTTGGGATCACCATCTTAGGGCGAAAATACTAATATGAGTTTTTTTTCAAACAGATCCTGCAGTCAGATGGAGGGAACTACAGTGTATGTGTGAACGCTGCCACTCTGGCCGTGATTGACGCCGGCATCCCCATGCGGGACTACGTGTGTGCCTGCACGGTCGGGTTTGTGGATGAGACGCCTCTCGCTGACCTTTGCTATGCAGAGGAAAGTGGAGGAGTGAGCTCTCTGGCCTTAGCGCTGCTGCCCCGCGGCGGACAGATCGCTCTGCTGCAAATGGACGCCAGGCTACATCAGGACCACTTAGAGGCTCTGATCGAAGCTGCCATGACAGCTTGTAAAGGTGTGAGCAAGGTACTGGATCAGGTGGTGCGACAACATCTCCAAGAAGCGTCTGTGAACTCTGCAGAGTGAAGCAGTGAGGAGGGGTGAACCTCTGTACTGTGGAGTGGACTGTGGACTTTGGAGTAAATGTTTATTTTTATGTATTCATGGAAATTACACTTTTGTACAGGATATAAGTAGTCAAGCTCACAATAAATATGTTAACCCTGTATCATTTGTGTGTTCTATTATTTATTGTTATTTTATTATTTAAGTATTTAAAGGTACAGACTTTGAAGACTCTGTTGAATGTTTGTGTACATCAGCATTGTTTGCAATAAATCCAAACCTCGTAACTGAAGTGAAACCTATGTGGAAGTGCCAAAAACTGCAGTTCCTCAAACGTCCACTTGAGGCTGGCTACAAAACAAGTCAATTGCGTACCCCGTATTAAAATGATCAACTTCACACCGGAAATAAACATGTTTACAGGCTGGTGTAAAAAACTGTTTTGGTCTCTAAAGCTAAATTTCCAGTTCATGACAACTGCACTGAGTCCTAGTTTCTATTTAACTTCCCTGTTCAAATTAAGGCTTAAAGTTATGCATAATTAACAGCACGGCCGCTTTAAGTGACAGGTAGGTGCTGTTACAGAGTACCTAGGTGTCATTCGGCCCACCTCAGGTCTGCCAATGATCCACGTCTTTGCCCATTTTTAAATTAGGCAGAAGAAGCAGGGCTACCAACATGGCGGTGGCTGGAGCCACAGAGTTTAAGCTTTAAAAAGGCTCTTCACAAACCTGTGGATGATGTCAGATACACTGTCCATTCTTCAATTAAATCATATAAACATGACTTTTAGAATACATTTTGGAAACAAAATCCTTACTTGATACCTGTAACTGTATTTCTCACATTGCGTATGTGAAATACATACTTCAAATAAAAAATATAATAAAAGGTTTGAGGCAATTTATATATCTGAGGAAGGTCAATATTATAACTGAAATAAAATAATAAAATAAAATAAATTAAAAAAAAATAAATAAATAAATATACTAGGTGAAATTTGTTATCTTTTTTATGCTGTTACTTTTTATTTGTATGTCATTATGTTTATTTTATTTTGTTTTATTTTATTTTATATATTTTTTATGTCATTGTGTTTATTTTATTTTATTTTATTTTATTTTATTTTTATTCCCTTATTGCTTGACCGGAAGTGGGTCCGCCGCATTAATGTCTTCGCAGGGAACAAGGAAACACTTAGCTCCAGCTGCTGTGAAGCTGCACCGCTGCAGGTGGATGTGACCCACTGTTCGCTGTAAAGAGGTATGTTAAGATGTCTTCATGTGTAACATGTTAAAAGATTAATCTGATAATTGGTAATATGAATCACGCTGACAGCGGACAAATGTTAAAAACATTTTTTTTTTTACCTTTTTGCGAAACCGGCTACCAAGCTAGCCAGCTAGCATGAAGCTAACCTGTCAATAAAAACTGACGACGGGTGACAGGAAATGATTTCTGAGCTCGAGCTGAATGAAAACACATAAAATGCACGTGAATATTACACTGTCAGATATTGATGAAGGTCGTGATATTTAGTTTTGAGGTTGGGTGCCTCGGTAATAATTCATTCATAAATGTGTATTTCAGGTGTACACTTCATAGGTAACGTTACAGTGCGTGTGCTGCCTTCAGGGTCCTGTGTTTCCGGGCTTTATTACCTTACAACGGACAACACCAACATGGGGCTGCTGTCTGACCCGAACAGGAGACGGGCTTTGATCAGCCTGCTAACCCGCCTCAACGCTCCAATCTGGTGAGTTTGTAATCATGTCAAGATTAATGTGCTAAATGTCAAATTCAAATTAAATTACGATACCCAACATGCACCTGTGTTTTATGAGTCATACGATTTCTTATTTTTATTCATTCATCACATCTTAGTGTGGTCTGCTACATGGCGGGTGTGGCCTGGTTCATGGGGTTAGCGTTCGAGCCCTTCACTCTGCGGACGTACATGTCAGAGAATGCCATGGGGTCCACGATGGTGGAGGAGCGCTTTCCATCAGGGGAGAGGGCGCTGGCCACCGGCAGGGAGTTTTCAGCTCATAAGAAGAAAGCAGGGTAAGCCACACAAAGCTACGAAGTCTGACTATAATGCCGATTTGATGATGATGATGACTGGTTTTAAAGAGCATGGATGGTCTGCACTGATCTCTAACAAATAGCCTGCTCTCGATTTTTACTGGTCTGACAGGCTACTGAGTCCAGTTTTACACTAAAGTTTGCCAGTGTGTCCCAGTCCAGTAATATTTGCTTTTATTCCAGCAGTCTAACGTGACCAGTTGTTTCTCTGCAGAGGGATGCCGGTGGATTGGCTGGTGAAAACCATGCAGGCTCGAGGGTTAGAAGTGTTTACCCAGAGGTTCTCTCGTACGCTGCCCTTCCCTGATGAAAACAAAGAGAGATATGTAAGTTTGACAGTATGAAAGAAACATATCGGCCTGCATTTCTACTCTCAACACTTTCTTGTAGTATTATTACGCAAATATAATCATCTCTCCTCTCAGATGGTGAAAGGCACAAATGTATACGGGATCCTCCGGGCCCCCAGAGCTCCACGGACTGAAGCCCTGGTGCTGAGTGCCCCCTGCACCCCAGGAGACAACAACAACCAGGCAGTAGGGCTGCTACTTGGCTTGGCACAGTACTTCAGGAGTGAGTACAGACCCTGTCCTCTCTACAATCTGAATGACACTGAAGTAGGATTTCTTGTTTTAATGACTTCTGTGTTCATCAATAGATCAGATTTTCTGGGCCAAGGACATCATATTCCTCGTGAATGAGCATGATCTGATTGGTATGCAGGCCTGGCTGGAGGGCTACCATCACACAAACACTACAGGTAATCATGAGCAGGAATGTCTCCCCATATGTTGGTACTCAACACCATTCACACAGAGCTCATAAAAAGCAACAAGACTGCATTCTTCAGCTGACTTTTCTTCTGTGATGATGCATCCAGGAATGGACTGGTCTCCACTTCAAGGCCGTGGTGGTTCAATCCAGGCAGCTCTGTCCCTGGAGCTCAGCAGTGATGTGATCACCAGTATGGACCTGGTACTGGAAGGCCTCAATGGCCAGCTCCCAAACCTGGATTTAGCGAACCTCTTCTATGCCTTCTGTCAGAAGATCGGAGTCCTCTGCACCATCCAGGGCAAGGTGAAGGCTGGTCATGTGATATGTAGTAGAAACGCAACACATTTTCTCTCATTTAATTGTAATTAATTGTTTAATTGTTGGATAACTGAGGTGTTCTTGGTGTAGGATAGTTTCTAATCTTGCATTTTGTCTGTGGATGTTTCTACAGCTGCAGAGGAATGACTGGGACAGTGTGTCAGGCTACAGCCATTCAGTCCAGACCATGATGCTGATGGTAATGAAGCAGGCCAGTGGGCGGCCTTGGGGCGATCATGGCCTTTTCCTGCGATACCACATTGAGGCTGCCACCGTCAGGGGCATCAACAGTTTTCGTCAGTACAAGACTGACACCACCACCATCGGCAGGTTAGAGCAGACGTATACTGACTTCTGCTCTTTTGTGTTTAATGATTTCATGTACTTTTTTTTGTAGATTTTTATAATCTGACACTTAATTACTGTTTTTCTTTTGTTTGTTTGTTTGTTTTTTATGAATATCCTCTAGGCTCCTGGAAGGAATGTATCGTAAGCTGAATAATCTCCTAGAGCGCCTACACCAGTCCTACTTCTTCTACCTCATGCCCTCCCTCTCTCACTTTGTCTCCATTGGTTACTACATGCCAGCCTTCGGCCTCCTCGCCGTCATCCTGCTGCTTCGTGTATCCTTTCGCGATTATTTTCCTTCTAGTCCTACCCTGAGGCTACCCACGTTATTGATTGCATGTTAATTTTAACTATTGAAACCTACTCCATTGCCAGATTTGCCCTTGACTATGAAACAGGCCTTAGACCTGTGGGTTCAACTCGCGACTCCTCCACCGAGAACCGAAGATGGAGTCCCTGACACTGAGCAGGTTAGACGTGCACACATCATGACAAACAGGAGAGAAATGAAACAATTTACTGATGTCGAGTTTGTTAAATCACCACTTTAATCTAATCTGCTTCCTCTCAGATGTCCAGTCCAGGAGTGCTGTCAGTGTTGACTCCTCTGGTGATCAGCCATCTGACAGGAGTAGCTCTGTACACCCTGCCAATCCACTTTCAGGAGATGGCTGTCGAACACTTCCCGGTGTCTGAGACCGAGGCTGTGGTCCTGACAGCCATTGCGGTTTACACAGCCGGCCTGGCTTTGCCTCATAACACACACAGGTTAGTTTTTTTGACGTGTATTTTCTTTTATACCTTTTTCTTGATCAGCATCTGAGCACAGAATGTAATGTACAAATCTATTTTATTACCACATTTCTTTTTCTCAGAGTTCAAATCAACTTTGGGCTCAAGTTGGGGGTCAAAAAGAGTTTTGAGCTTGTGTGGTTGTCCACCAACCCATATCGCCCACAGTTCTGCTGTCAAGTAGCTGAAAAATATCCATAACGTGCACAGCAGTGAGTCGAGTTGAGACGGTGGGAAACTTGTTCAACTTGTGATGCAGGAGAGTGAGCTGTTTGTTATGCTGTTTCTTGAAGGCTGCTGTCAGGCGAGGGGACGGAGCAGGGCTGGAAGGTGTTGAAGCTGGTAGCTGTGCTGTACCTGGCTGTGCTGCTGGGTTGCACCGCCCTCATCAATTTCTCCCTGGGCTTCATCCTGGCTCTCACTCTGGTGCCCGTGGCTGCTTTCGTCACACCCCACGTACCAAAGTAATATACTTTCACAGATTCTTTGGCCGTTGTAGCTCTGTGGTGCCATCTGTTAGTCAGATTGAAGTAAAACCTCAATCTCCTCTTCTTCTCCCCCTTAGGGTTCTGTCCGCCTTCATCCTGGTCATCCTCAGCCCAGCCTGCACGCTCCTCTTTTCTGTCTTTTTCTTCCAAGAGCTGCAGGAAGTGCCTATCAGCTTCCAGGAAGGTTGGTTGCTCTACCTGTCAGTCATCTCACAGGGCATCCTGGACCACTTCCTGTACGGCTCTCTGGTTTACCCTCTCATAGCCCTGCTGGTTTACCCATGCTGGCTGCTTTTCTGGAACATCCTCTTCTGGAAGTAAACGCCGGTCATATAAGGACTACTGAAGGCTTTCATGGAGAGAAAACCCCTCTGAGGTGGTCTCAGGTTTGTCTTCACAGTGGGAAATGTGAATGACGTGAATTAAATCCACTTGGAGAGTTTGGAAAAGAAGATGAGAAGATGATTGTCTATAGTTGACCTGGAAAGAATGCAGTGACTGTCTTTTGGGGGGGGGGGGGATTTTGTTGGTTTAACATCAACTCAAAGTGATTAATCCTCTAAACATTTGAGAAAACTCAAACAGAACAGACTGTTTTGTACTGTACACTCAGATGATTAAGTGGAGGAGGCGTTGATCTTTTCAGATATAAATGTCATGGTTGAGTTGCTTTCTGTTCAAGATTTTGGTTTAAGGATTTTCTTTTTGTTTGTGGTACATGAAGAAAATGACTGCACTTTTTTTTTTTTTAAGCTCTTGTTTTACCGGGCAGGATGGGGATGGATGATCTGTTGGAGAAACAACCTGTTAGGCTCATAGTCTGCCTCATTTTAATATGTGTATACATCTGCTGAACAAGCCTTCACTGCATCCAATATTTTTATACTTGTTTTGATAACTTTATTTGAAACGTGTTTATTTCGTATTTATAAATGCCAAATTAAAAGACTAAAAGAGAGTTTGGTTGATGTTTATTACTGTGCTTGTATCCATTCAATCCAAGGCCCTTACAGTAGGCATTGTACAACAGATTTATATGAACACGTCACACATTTATCATTTTCATGGATCCTAAAAGTCGGTTGGTGAAAGACAAAATAAGGCACATAAGCGACACTAACCTGCATTTACAGATCTCAGATTTGAGCCAGCTATAAAATGACAAAATCTAGTTTTATTGTGAAGAGTGCGAGCATCAACACTACGATGAAAGAGTCCAGACAGACGTGTGCACGACGAACCGCCATGTTTCTACAGTAGCCTAGAACAGACAAGCTAAACACAGGCTCTAGATCAGGTGATTGACATGTTTCGCATGCACCTTAGTTCTTCCACTCAATGCCACTAAATCCTACACAATGCTCCTTTAAATTAAGACATGGCAGCCCAGTAAGACGGTTCCTGGTTCAGTTGGGACCTTTTATATGTGGAGTTTGCTTGTTTTCCCCTTCTCTTTGTGGGTTCTCTCCGGCTTCCTCCCACAGTCCAAAGACATGCACCTGACAGGTTAATTGGTGACTCTAAATTGGCCGTAGGTGTGAATGTGCCCTGCGATAAGTCGGCGACTTGTCCAGGGTGTACCCTGCCTCTCGCACAAAGTCAGTTGGGATAGGCTCCAGCCCCACGACATCATGACTCTGTTACAGATAACGGATGGATAAACAAGTCATGTTTACATTCAGTTTCTCACCACAGCACGTGTGTATTCTTGAGGTCTAACATACATAAAGTATGTTTGAAACCTGCATTGTTCACATCCAGTTTACAACTTTCTTCCGCCCTTAGAGCCATATTTCTGCACATCTTGGTGTACTATGACATCACTCAAAGTGTGAAATCAATCCTGTGTGCAAGTGGGCAGACTCACGAGACACACTGGGGAAAAAAAAAAAAAAAAAAACATTTCCTGGTCCGAAGTCAGAGACAGTTAAGAAAAGAGTTGCCTCAATGATGAGTCCTTTCCTGTATCTGTGTCACGTGAGTATAGCCACTGCAGCTCCCTTCAGACTGATTCAACAGAACTTAATGTGTAAAATCCTCCTTTAAGCTGGCGTATGAACACAATTTGTCCATCTATTACAGGATCACAAAGAACGCACCAACAAACAAACAAACTGGGATTTGTTTAGTTCCATTATGTTTATTCAGCTAATGCAAGGGTTTTTTTTTTTTTACAGTATTGTGTACTGAAAACAAATCATTCCATTGCTGTCACAGCTCAGAGGGAATCGAGTGAAATTAGATCAACTGCTAAAATGTACATCAACTACTCAATGCATCTTGTTAAAAATAATACACTTAATACAATGTTATAAAAAAATAAAAGCACTTGACAACCCTGTAAACACACTGTCTCTTCTCAGCCATGGCTTCCAACATTATTTATGGCACCAGCAGATGACGCAGACAGAGTATCTGATGACAACAGCTTCGGCTCTCCTCTCACTTCACAGTTGGCAGAAACTGAAAGTCCCCTCATCTTCAGCTGCAATCAAATGCAAACGTACATCATGTCTCTCTCACCTAAAATAAATATTAGGCCGTCTGTGTTTGTTTGCGACACGCAATCACGCACACACGTAACACCCTGTAAATAAATAACAAAGAGGTCAGGCCAAATTCAGATGTATGTCATGGTCGTGTCCGTAAATGGTCAAAGCTGACGCTCTCTGTCTGCAGTTCATGTCCGAGCCCCGGCCAGTGCAGGTCTGCGTCATGCTACAGTGCTTCAAACGTCTTCGGCAGCAGCCAGCCTGTCGAAGGACTCTCAGTGCACTTGGCAGTCTTTATGTGAGTATTTTTGTCAAAATGTACATGGCAGATCTAGCATCCTCACTCCGTGTGTGTGTGTATGTGTGTGTAAATGAGTGAGACGTGGCGGCCAGACAGCGATGACGGGCAGTCAGCTGCTGCTGCTTAAACCAGACTCTCCTCGATCCTCTCTCCTCCCCCTCTCCTGCGTGAGAGAGCACAAAAACAAACAGGAGGTGAATGTCACCGAAGGAAAACGTTACAAAAAAAAAAAAAAGCTCTGACTGCCAAGACATCTATGCAGTACCTGCTGGATGTGTGTGTCGGGTCTGGCTGTAGCACAGATTTCACAGCCCGGACGGGACGGCTTGTTGATGAAAGTGCATGAGGGACAAGCCCACTCCGTCTGTTGAAAGGATGTTCACGCAGATATTTAAGAATTAGAATATTTTAAACTTTAACACAAAGTCAGACAAACTCACAGATACATTCTCTCTATCTAGGTCCACATGTGTTAGCCGAGCTTAGCTCAAATATTTGATGCGTACAGGATCACTTCAATTTTATATAGCACCAAATCATAACAAAAGCTACGACAGTTTCCATATAGTCTTTATAATATTAGACATAAATAAAAGAGACCCAACAATTCCCGCCATAATCAAGCACTTGGTGATAGCGGCAAGGAAAAACGTACAGAAAATCCTTCTAATGATAATGACAACTACAGTTTCTAAAAAATTGAACTGATTACTGTTATAAAATGTATTTATTTAGCCTTTTTTTCTGCAGTTCTACCTCCATCCCTTTGAGCTGAAGTACTAGTTGATGCGTCCGGCGTTAGGACAAAGGTAACTCGTGGAGTTTTCTGTTGAATGTTTACATTCACCAAAATGCACTGTGTGCATCTTCGACACCTGATGAGCAGACCCTCCTCATAAAATATTTGCAGAGGAACCACCAACAATATTTACATACATGTTGAGCGCTGACATTCCTCTTCCCCGCCTTTGCTGTCACTTTTGCTACATTTCTTGGCACGTCACCGCCACCGACTGACAATTATGGGAAAAGCATTACTCTACAGTGCCCCTAGTGGTTGAAAACTTGCAAGGCACCTTTAAGCTATTCCACCACATTATACTACACACATAAAAAAGGCAGCCATGATAAGTATGTTGGAGGACAAGTTAAACTCCCACTGAAATGAAGTTTATCCTTGTTGCTGTTTTACCGCTAACCTACCTGTGTTTTGCTGCCTTTGCTGGCGTGATCGTTCAGCTGCAGATGCTCAATGTCGAGGACATCTTTGATGTCACCCGGTCTGTCGCTTCCTCCGCCTGTGCTCCCTGATGTTGACAGAGAAAAAAAAAACAACAAGTTTATAGAGCGGTGTGCTCCATGTAGTATTTATGAGTCAGAGAATATTTGGACGTGTGTTGTCTGCTTGTTTCTACTTTGGATTTGATATCAAACAGTGACGACAAGGTTAAAGCCATGCACGGTTACATCAGATGAATAATGTAAGATGGACTAAATGAAATGAAAGTTTTATAGATAGGGGTACATGTGTTGAACTCACCCTGGTTGTTGTGGGGAAGCCTCGAAGGCAAGGTGCTGTAACCCCTCCAGTCTTGGGAGGTGGGTCCGTTTCCTGGTGGGAGAGGTGGGGCGAGGAGGGCGCTCTCCAGGTCCTGTTGGAACAGCTGGCGGGTGATGCGGGCTTGCCGTGCAGAGATCAGGTACAGGTACGCTGTATCGCCGTCCTTCTGCACCCCGTAGGAGGCCAGTGACCTCGGCTCGGTGCACAAGCACTGACCGATGACCCAACGCTGCACGCGGGGATGGAAACCATACTCAAGAAAAACCTGAAGAACCAGAACAGTGCGAGTTAGCAAATGAAATCCTACTCCACCCATTTAATTATTGGCTAATTGACAGTTTCCTTACCTGTTGCTTGAGTGCAGCCACGGTCATGTATGGAAAGACTTTCACTGTGACACAGCAGGATGAGGAAACGTCCTCCACTACCACGGATAAACTGCAACACAGACATGGCACTATGAGTTGCCAAAACCCTGGATCAGTCACGGGGATCATGAACAAACCCTCAACACTTTTCATTTCTCACCTGATCTCCCCGTCTGCGTAGTTCTTCTCAGAGAGCTGAATCGTCAGCGCTGCTTTTTGCCTGGCCAGAGCGGATGCATGCTGTGAGGCGGCCTGCGTGTCACCGGCTTCAATCGCCCTGGCGAGCTCCAAGCAAAGCTCCTCTAAAACCCCGAGAAAAAAAAAAGATGTAACAATGAAAAGTGACATTTTTTTTTTATCTGAAGAGAAAGAAAGAGATAAACCCACCGGTGGGCGGCAGCGAGGCCGAGCTCCACTGCTCCATAGCTGCTGCCGTGTGGTTGAGTCTGCCATCTGATTCACATGTGTTAATATTTGCAACTGTCAGAGGAGAAACGAGAAACAAAAGTTCTTAAATCACACACCAATATCAACAGATACCAGTATTTATTCTAGCCACACGTAGCTGATAAGGACACACCTTTTTCATATCTCATTTCACACACACATTACACTTCAACTAATAATTCCTGAATAGATTCAAGAATCAGGATTCTTGTAGCAATCGTGGGAATTTTACGGCCCCTTCTTAGCTTTTCTTTTAGTCTTTAAGCTCTCTGGAGCATTCACAGTGCATGCTGTTTTACTGAAAGCTGACCCTGAGTTGCTGTAGGTTTATAAAATATTTATTAGACAGCCGAAGGAGCTCGAGGTACATCTTTGCATGTCAGATAGGGAACCTGACCACCAGTACACTCTGCTTTAATTTGTTTGCTAATTTAATAAACAAGTAAACCACACAGAAACGATGTTAAGTGTAAATAAAGGGGTTAAATATACATGCAAATTCTAGCTGGAGCTACTTTGCAGCCCCCCACCATCATTTAAAATGAGAAAATAGCACCTTATTGAGTCACCTTCCTGGTTGACCATGATGTTCATTACATTTTCTATTTCTAAAACAGATTTTAAGCAGCTTTCTAGCCAAGCCGACCTCTATGTGCCTCTCTCAGTGATGACATCACCACCGTGGCCCACTCCTCAGCCTCGCGGTCGCAGCGGAAGTTGAAGCGGATGCAGTCGTGGGGTGGAGCAGCAAGACGCATCTCGTGGCAGCGAGGGGATTTGACCTCGTATTGCACCGAGCGCAGGTCGAAGTCTGCGATGAACTGAGTGCAAAAAAAAAAAAAACAAAACAAAACAAGTTAGTCTCAGCAGGCGTGACGTAGGAAGAGAAGTGCATTCCTTCTGTTTTACAAAAATAAAAGAAAGAAAAAGTTCTGTAAATAAAGTTAAAGTCAGTTAGTTAAAGTCAGTGAAAAATGTCTATTATAATGTCCCAGAGCTAAAAAAAAAAATTCACATTTGAAAAGATGTTTGGATGTTTTACAATTTATCAGTTAATAGTTGAGGAAAGGCCTCCCAGGGACTCTACAGCATTGTTTAATGTTCAGAAAGAAAAATCCCATTGCAGGCGTCTTGCAAACAAAGGCAGCTTTGGTCATTTGCAGATACACATTTATGACAGAAGACTGCAGAGAACCTTTTGTTAACCGTTTACATCCATGATTACATGTGACATAAACATGGGAAAAAGTACAAAGTGTGGTTTTATAGTTTTATAGTATGAGAAAAAGGAAACAATCTGCTTAAATATGTGAGACAGCAAGTGAAGTTTGCATTCGGACAGAGAAAGACTCAAACTTCCTCTGACATTCACCGTGTGTACACTCTGATATGACTTTGTAAGAAAGGTTTGCCGGTTCAGACAGACAAAACTGAAAGGAAGCTGGTAATCAAAGGATAATCTTGCAAATCAAGAAGCATCACAGCTGTTGACGAGGAATCTGTCTGGAGAGTCTACCCAGATGAAAGGCTGATTCTGAGTCATTCAGATTTTAGAAGCTGGCACAGAGAGAGCTCGACAAGCAAAGGTCAGATTTGAGAGCAAAGTTCGGATGAAGTGAGAGAGGCAGAGCACAACATAAGGTCAACGTCAAGCATGATCGAGCATGCCTGAGTTGGGACTGATGTAACCAATGACAGTAATCAGCCATAATACTGAAAGAGAAGAAACTGATACTGGAATGAGTCCCACAGTGTCGGAGCAGTGACCAGTCACCTGAAGACTGAAATTAACTAAAAGAAAAACTAGAACTGACATCACTAACGTAAAGACTGAAACTGAGTAGGACTTAAATTCATGATTATTTTGAGTATCAATTGTTTTGAATATAAGATATCAGAAAATAATAAAAGATGCCGTTATAATTCTTCAAATCCCAACATGATGTACTCAATGTTTTTTTTTTTTTAAATTTGATCAACAGTCCAAACGATCACAATCATGAGTAGAAAAAGCAGTAAACCAGTCACATTTGAGAAGCTTTAACCACTGAATGTTTGGATTAGTTCCTTTAAAACTGACTAAAACTAAAGCGGATCATCTAAAGATTCACCTTTTCAGTTGTACAGATGACAGTAACTTTGCCAAACGTTAAGCAAGCGCAGTACGTGCTCAAAAGTCCAAGAATGTGACAGTGAAACTTGTTTGAAGCTAAGACAAGAGGGCTGGCAGAGCAGCCAATACAAGACCCGCAAGGCCGAAAAACAAAGTGTGGTGACGGGTTATGCTGCTCGGCTGCATTTTCAAAGAACTTAATGAAACGCTTCAGTGACCAAGAGAAGAACTCATCAGCAGGGGGACAGCTTGAACACAGCATGCAGCGCAGACACGATTTCTAACTAAGATTAATTCATTTACAGGAAATTACTTGACGGTAATCATTATTATCAATTCATCACTTAGGTTGTTTAAAGCGACTTTCCACTAATTATACAGGTGAGCATCAGTTATCTCAAATTAGGCTTGAAGCTTTAACATTTCAATATTTCAGTCGGCTGATGAAATCGCAAAGTGGAGTTTGAAAGAGTTCAACTAGGCAGGGAGGAGCTAGTGATAGACACTATTTAGTTGCATTGTGGGAACTGTAGGACCCAGTGTTTTTTTTTGGATCTTGATGCTTACTAGGAACTAAAAGTCAGTATAACTCGACCTCTGCTGCTTTAACTTTTAACTTGTGAGTCTCAGACTTTATGGAAGTGACACGCTGAACTGCTAAAGAGGCCCCTTTAACAGGTGACACGCTGGTGGTCTAAGATAAAACACGGCTATTCTCAGATCTTTAACAATAATCGGAATGAAAAAGTAAAAGTGGTGATAGTTTAGTTCGTTAACTTCACCTCCTCCGTTCAGAGGATCACATCTCAAACTCAACTCAAGGCTCCGCTCGACACTGTCAGACTTCCTCAGTCGGGTTTTGTCAGCCTCAGGTGTACTTAGGCTGAGCTGAATGTTAGGAATCAAGCTTTAGTGCGTGTTGTCTATTTAATTTTGAGGGTAAAGCAGCTTATCCCTCTCAGGGTTGAAAAGCACTTGATTTTGTTTTTTACAGCTCGTCGTTGCCTCACACAAGACAAGAGATGGTGGCAAAGCGTCTAGGTAAATGCAACTTGTGATCTGTGTTCAAAGTGGGTGTGCGGGGAGCCCAAACTTCCTGTTCCTGCTCATTTCTGGCCCACATTGTTATTTATATCTGCGTTATAGTCTACGTTCACGCCAACAACTCTTTTTTATCTCATATAAAAGACTTTACTCACCGCGCCAAATGTAAATCAAGTTAGAAGTAATGACAAAATCCGTTTTCAGGGTCTAGTTGTTCAGGTTTTAGAGTCTGATGTGGCGATTTATTGACGTTTGTGGGACAAAAATGTGTCTTGACCCATGCTTCGAGACTTTCAAAACAAGACACAGAGTGACATCAGCGACGGTACATGAATCACAAAGCGTGTCAAGCCACAAGTGACAAACAAGAAGCGAACAGAAAGCGTGGTTCATTTGTTGACAATCGACAGGGAAAATACGAGGAAAGTCTCACTGCAGATGTTTACCAGTATGTCCAGCTGAAGGATTTCCCCTGATGATGCCGTGATTTTAAAATAGCTATAAATGTGTAGTGCTTTTTATAAAGAATGAAAATGAAAGTGAAAGTTTAAAAAAAAGCCTTCTTAACTACAGAATTAGTCTTTTATAAATAACCTGAGGCTTTTTTTTTTTTTACACGAGTTATAATGTTTTAGCACTAATCTGGAGGTCTTTGTGAGGTGAGCACAGTTAGGAAGCAAAACAGTGAGGACTAAATGATCTGCACTGTGTTTGGCGGATGTCAAGTGTTCAAGTACATCCTTTAAACACTCTGAGGAAAGTCTCTGCTGGTGCATTCAATGAAATCTGCTGATTTTTATCCCCCAAATCCGGGCTGCAGGTATTGGGGGATCAGAGCTCCATAAAATGGCGTGTAAAGGCCTGCGCTGGTGTAAAATATAAATGTGACTGAGTAAGGTGGTCGGCCACAAATACACAGAAGTGTGTAACGACAGCACACACGCACTCTAAACACACAGGTGTATGTGTGAAATCTCACCACACTGCGGTTTCCGCTCGTATCACGCAGAGCCAGTCGGAACTCTCCGGCCCGGCTCGGGTCCATGCTGAGCTGTAAGCGCAGTGCCTCGCTGCCCGCTCCGGGGAGACACAGTGGCCGGATCCCGGAATGACACACCGAAACCCGGACTGACATTAAAACAGTGCTGCAGCAAGCCGTCAGCGGAGGGCCGCCGCATGCAGCCTGCTGGGACGAAGCAGGAACCGGGGCTGGAGGAGCCCAGCCGCCCGAGCTGAGAGCCATGTCGGGCGGGCAGTCCAGAGGCGGAGGGAGGGTGTCGGAAGCACCCGCGGCAGGTGTTGCTGCTGCCCCCGCTGCTTCTGTTGGCTTTATAAGGTCCACCAGTGTTTGAAGAGACCGCGTTTCTTCACGGGCAGGCTGTGGTTGTCACCTCGCCTCGCAGATTCTTCCATATCGACCCGAGCCGAGAGGAGAGACACGGAGCGAAAGAAAAACAAAACAGGAAGGACAGCGGTACGAGCCGTATTTATGTCCGGACTGAAACTCGGCCGTGAAACGTCTGAGCTCGGATAAATAACAAAATGAATCTGCAAAGGACGTGGGAGGCACGCTCGAGGGAAAATACCATATAATAAATAATAATATAATAAAAACACATATTATTTCTATTCAATTTATTTTTTAACAGTTTAACAAGGAGAAAAAACAGCCGTAGATTGAAACGGTTTGCTGCTGTCACATTGAGTTCAAGCATGACTTTCTGCGCGTGTAGGGGCTAACTAACTTTATTTTTACTTAATATTTGAAAGATTAATTATAATGATTCATAACTGGTTATTAGTATAAAACATTCCCTAACATTAATCTATGAGTATGGAGGTCACAATCAATCATCAACACCTAAACAATTACATTTTCTTAGACTAAAAATAGTCAAAAATCGGTACCAGACTCAGCAGCATGTTTTCTGCTGTGCTGTATGCTGAAGATAAAAAGCATTAAAACAGCACAGAAGCGGGACAATTAGTGAGGAATAAAATAAAATATATTAAACAGCCTACTTTCAGCAGGTGGAGAGACAAAATGTCATTACTTAAGAAGCAATAATAAGTATAAAACATTCAACAGAAGGTTACATGATTTCAAGAGAGATGAGAGTTTAGATGGTGCATGCACATATTTCATAGATAAAGATATAAATCTCACAAAGACACTTCCCTGCTCTCATAAAAAAAACAACAGATTGCTGCTTTACCGCACTGTAGTCCTTCATCTGAGTTTGTAGTAGAGTAAGAAGCGCTAAAGACATTTTGGCATCATATCATCCTATAAAATATGATCCAAAATATATCCTAAGACTAACTGGGAGCTGGTGTGAGGACTTTAGAGCAGGAGTGATGTGAGCTGTTTGCTTTGTGCCAGTTAAAACTTCAGCAGCAGTGTATGTGTGTTTAAGTTGTAATTGATTTATAGACTTTTCGGGAGAGCAATACATGGCAGTAGTTGAGCCTACTCTGCATGGGGATGTAGTGACACTATAACTCAGTTATAGTGTCAGTAAGTAAGTAGTGTGAGTAAGTCAGGACACAAAGTTAAAATATAACCGAGAAGTAAATCTTTATTCAGTCGGTGTTGTACATGCAGGAATGAAATAAAACCACACGACGGATTGTCCCCGACCTTCTGGCTGTCTGTTAATAAGGCACTAATTACCACATATCTTCAATGTGTATCTTTAACTAGAAATCCTGTCTATATGCAAATAATTGAGGCAAGTCGGTCGGTGAGACACAGCTCAGATCAGGTCAACTCAACAGCAGCTGCTGGTCTGATAGAAGTGAAGAGATCACTGAGATGTCTGTCCTGCAGGAGATCAATCTAAATGTGAGAAACTTAAAGCAACTGGAGTATGTAGTTCTGGCAAGACGAGCAAACCAGATCAAGGAAGAACTTCAACAGGTAAAAAAAAATAGTTAAGGATCTGATTTGTTCTGTAGACGTGACATCTACTGCACATCTGTCCGTCCTGGGAGACTATGTGGCTCTTCCTGAGGTTTCTTCCACCTTTTTTTTCCTGTTGGTTTTTTGGGGGTGCACGTTTTTCCTCACTCGAACTTGATTTGATATGTCTGCTATATGGATCCTGGAGTCTGTTGTCCAACCTTTGATATCTGCTTTAAATTCACCAGGGAGCGAGAAAACCATACGATACAGTGATAGATGTCTCGTGGGGTGACTTACACAGGACAGGTGTGAAGCCTCTGTCATTTGTGCGACAGGTAATCTGTGACCTTGAAAGACATCTAATCTTTAACCTATAAAAGTTTTTAAACTGCACGGCAAGTTGAAGAATCTTCTCTTGACTAAAAAATGTCTTCAAATGTCTCACTGTACTGTGTGTCTTCATATTTGTCAGGTTCTTGTAGCATGTCTTCACCCCACGCTTGTGGACAGTGATAAACTGCCAGTGGACGCCAGGCAGAGGGCTCAGAGACTGCTTGGGGGATGTGTTGGAGGGAGTGTAGGTAAGTGCTGCATACGGTGGTACTACAATGAGCACGTTGAAGAGCCAGCTCACATAAATTACAAAAGAATTTCTACTTTTCTTCCGACTTCTACTGATATCCCGCCAAGCAGAGAGTTTGGGTTTCATCTGTCTCCAATTTCCATCCCAAACAAGTGGCACCCTCCATCGCTGTGAAATGAAGCCAACTTGGAAGTGCCAGTGTTTCTCGAACAGCCCTTGAGGCTGGCTACAAAATGAGTCAGTCTCCATAAGGCCCCATGTGAAAATGTTCAACATGTTTGCACAGCTTGGTACAAGAAACATTCTGGGCTCTATAGCTGGTTTACCCATTCATGACTGAGGCTGTTGAAATTATATTAAGGCTTTTTTTTTCAGTGTGTCTGTTTTGAGATTTAATCAGAAACTGTGTTTTTTCTTCAGGTTCATATACTGCTACAGCGGGCTTATCAGAAATAGTCCACAGAATCTCTGAGTTCATAACAAGACGAGATGGTGGGGCTCCATCTCACCCTGAAAACATTTACATCAGCCCAGGCTCACAGTGGGCACTCACGGTAATGATGAAGCTCGCTCATTTACTGTATATGTTGTAGCCATAACCGTCTTCGGGTTAACATGATCTTTTAACTGTGCTTATTAGAACATTCTCAAAATCTTGGTGAACAGCAAGAGTTCACCCAAAACAGCTGTACTGACTCCAGTGCCGTGCCACAGCACTACCACTCTGTCCATAACTAGTCTGGGAGCAGTTGCCGTTCCCTACAACCTCAGTGAGGAGCAAGGCTGGGCGCTGCAGATGGAGGACCTGCATCGAGCGCTGGAGTTTGCAAAGGGAGTCTGTAACCCCGTCGCTCTGTATGTCATCAACCCTGGAAATCCCTCAGGTAGTAAAATCTCACCAGCATGGAGCTCATCTATACTTTTCAGTCAAATAAATATGTATCACACATGGTTGTTTTCATGCCATATTGCCTACAGGTCATGTTCAAAGCAGAAAATCAATGCAAGAGGTGATCCGGTTTGTCTCGGAGAAGAGGCTCTTCCTTCTGGCCGATGAGGTGGAGGTCGTCTGTGAAGGCACATTGAGAAATTCATAAACGTGTGGTCATAAATGCTCACATTTTCTGTCTTTTCACACAGGTCTATCAGGAATATGTTTATGGGGAGAATGAGTTTGTCTCGTATAAGAGGGTTCTGGCAGAGATGGGTCCTCCTCTTGCAGACACAGTGGAGCTGGCGTCCTTCCACTCTGTATCCAAAGGCTTTATGGGCGAGTAAGTTTTTAGCCCTGATCTGTATCTGCCAATTACTTTATGCCAAAAGTTGTGATTTATAGAACCAGTGTGTAACATTTAGGGGGCAAAAATGTAATATAATATGCATAACTGTGTTTTCAATAGTGAGCAATCACCTTGTCATCAGTTTGTTGCCTTCGAATCAGCCTTTTGTATCTGTCATATTGAACCACCATCTTTCTAAAGTAGTCCAGAACAGCTAAACTAAACACTAGCTCTAGCTTTGTGACTTTGGGCCTTGCGTGTGTGTTTTGTGGCCAAAATTGTTTGTGAAGATGGAGAGAGTGAGGCAAGGAGTTGCAATCAGCAACTACATACTAGATGACACTAAATGCTACACACTGGTCCTTTAAGAGAAAGGCTAAGATGTAATTTAAACAAATCAAATGGGATTTCATGGCATATACAGTGTAGTTAATGATTGCAACTCATTGCTTTACCCTTCCGTGAAATGGACAGTGTTTGGTTTGTTCGTTCTGGCCTACAATTATGATTTTCAGGTGATTATACATGAATAAAGACATAGCTTTGCACAATATATTCAACTGCTGCCATCTCACAACGAAACCAATGAGACAAGAAGTCCTTATAACGCTCAAGAAAACTAGAAAATTGTAAACCAGGCAAACTCTGTCTACTCTAAAAAATGAGATGAGATGTGATTTGACTGAAAGCTCTTGAACAGTTTACCGATGGGCCTCTTTTCTCTCCCACCAGGAGTGGTCTGCGTGGTGGATATGTGGAGCTGGTAAATGTGGACCCCGCTGTCATGAAATACATCTACAAACTGTTCTCGACGGACACCTGTGCACCTGTGTTGGGCCAGCTCGCCCTGGATCTGATGATAAACCCTCCACAACCAGGAGATCCCTCATATCCACTTTATAATGCGGTACACACCGTCTTAAAGCCTGCTTCTCCTAAGAGGTTTAAGTATTATGCCAGGCACCAGTTTGATAATATTGTTTGTTCTTGCTTTCAACTCTCTTCTGCAGGAGACACGAAACATCGAGACTGCGGTGGCTAATAATGTGAAGAGAGCCCATGAGGTTGTGAACGGTCTGCCAGGTTTCTGCTGCCAACCAGTGCAAGGAGGAGCATTTGCATTCCCAAGACTGTATCTGCCACCTAAAGCCATTCAGAAAGCCAAGGTTACAACTGTGTCTAGAAGCAAGTGTACTCCAGAGACACAGTCATTAAAAAAGTGTAATTATATTACATCTTATTTCAGGAGATGGGAATGCAACCGGATACATTCTACTGTCTCAGACTACTAGAGGAGACTGGTGTGTTTACCATTCCTGGTTGTGAGTACGGACAGAAGGAGGGCACCTATCACATCAGGTATAATACAGCTTATAAATCAAGCATCGTTAATCTGAATACCAGGCTTTACTACACAACATGCACATTTTATAGGGACAGATCATGGTTTGATGAGGATAAGTGATCCATTTCATTTTTAGTTTTTACATTAAATGTACACTGTAAATTAATTTATGGAAAATGTAACACTGAGACATTTAACTCACTTTTCTGTCTGCAGATTTTGCATCCTCACCCCTGAAGATATGATGGAGGAATTACTGGGTCGCCTGACAAGATTCCACACACAGTTTATGAAGGATTTTTCTTAAACCAAGAGGCACTTAAAACACTTATTTTCTTCTCACTTAATCTTTCTGCAGTTCAATAATAAATTCATTCTAAACAATAAAAAAAAGGACCCAAACAATTTCCTCATGTTTCGGCATTTGAACATTTATTGCATAAATACAACTTTATGTACTGCATACAACCTTCACAATGACCTTTGGCCAATGATTCTCTGTCTTTACTCTTAAGAGTAAAATTCAACTTCTGTTTTCCAGAAAGCAAATAATCATTAATGATAAACCACAGTCCAAAATCCAAACCAATGGATTTCCTCACACCGTATCAGGTCTTTCATTTACCTCAAGAAGAAGACTGCTCTACAAGAGTCTTGATTAGTTCAGCACATTAAATACAGGCTCAAATACAAACAAAAAAAAGAGACAAAACAAATGAGATTGCATCATCCTCTTTGGTTCCTCTGTACCAGCTAGCAGATCCAACACAGACATGTAGAAAGCGCTCCATGTCGTCAGTCCACCTCACTGTCACTGTTGTTGTTTGAGTCTGTAGTGTTGAGCAGGTCCACGAGTAACGAGATGAGCTTTCCATCTTGAGCAGAGTGGGCGATTGCGTTGCTGGGATTGTTGAGGTTACGGTGCAGCATGATTTGGATGGAAGTACGGAGATCCCACAGCAGCTCCCAGGACTGAACTGACAACTCGCAGCGCACCAGAGAGTTTCCCATAAGAGATACTTCCACTCTGTCTCCCTTCACTGGGACATATGAAAAAAAAATGACATTTACGAATGATTTACTTTAAGTCTGGCAGAAACACATCTGTATAACATTTTGTATAGTTATGTAAGTGTTTATTAGTGCACAGTCCTGAAAGAAATTAAAGGTATGAGCTATTAAAACTAGTGGATTTTGTGTCTTTTGTTGAAATTATCTTTACTGTTCAAGAGCAATCAATAAATCAAATGCTCTGGGAAAAAAAAAAAAAGAAAAATCTGGTATCTCTGGCAGTCCGAGGACTGTAAGCTGTAAATGTCCTACCTGTCTCTGAGATATCACAGTCTGTGAACAGCAGCAGGGCGAGGGGATGGACTGCAGAAGAATCTCTGATGAAAACATTCCCGCTGGACTTGACAGCGCTGAAGAACGTCAACCAGCGACCAGGGAGCGCCTTTTTCCCTCTGCGACACAAGACGACGACGTTTACACACGCACTATAAAAGTATAAAATCTGCTGTAGCTGAATTTTGGAGCACGTTCAAACCTGTTCACTGAGGAGCGGTGAAGCAGTACCGGCCCACTGAACGTGCGGAAAAGCACATTGTCTGGGCGGAAGCGTCCTTTGGTCACAACACCTTTCTTCACCTGAGAACAAACAATAAGTCTGTTTTTTGTTCATCCATGTTTTGCTGGAAGGTATGTGCAAGTTTTGGAAAGACATCCATGACAAAAATTGCAACAAAATGATATTTGAGACTTAAAAATACCAGGATTGTGGCTACAACCTTGGATGGAGTGCAGCAGGAAATAGTAGTAGTATAATAGACTTCTTTTGTTGCCATGTACCTGAATGAGGTTGGGATAGAGTCCAGCCAGCAGTACAGCTTTTAGGAGCTCGTCCTGGTTGCTGTGCTCGTTGTAGAGAGAAGTGTGACGCTGGCAGTCATTGGCGTGAGAGACCAGCCTGGCTTCCTGCAGGTTCGTGCTAAATTGAGAGATGAGACCTGCACCGAAAAAAGTAAGAAATGATTTATAATGTACCAAGACTGCGATGTCTAATAGTGTGATTGTGTGCGAGTGTCAAACTAACCATTGATGAATCTAAGGCTGAACCTCGACAGAGCGTGTTCGTCCAGATATTCGTCTCGGTCCTCTCTGTCCCCCTCGTACTGAACTCTCCTCCAGCCCAACACAGCTCTAATGAACACCAGATAGTCGCTGTAGGTGGACCCGCACAGAGCCTCTTTCACCTGGACAAACAGAATGCAGATATAATTAGTACATGTTTTAAGTTCAAACTACACGGATCAACAGGTGGGTGTTAAAAACAGCTCACCTTTTTGACTTGTGCTCTGTTCAGCAGGCTGTTGTGAAAAGGGTCTCTGGTCAGACATGCAGCGACAGAGAGCATGGGCAGAACGCATCTGAACATGGCGCTCAGGACCAGCACTTTGCCCAGACGAGGGTCACATGACATACACGCAACGCGCTCTCCTAAAGGCGTCAGGGTTTCTGTCTTGTCCAGAACGCCTAAAGAAATGAACGTTGACAGCTTAATCCTCAACTGATTGTGTAATGTTAGACACACAGGATGGCTAAAAACCTCATGCAATCCAGAAGATAAGTCAGTGTGAGTGACTCACCAATGTCTTGTAGATTTCGGACAGCAACTCTCACGGCTTCCTTCTCGGGACTGTCCAACACTTGGGATAAGAAATCTACAGCCTGCACAAACACAAAAAAACCCCAAAAGCCATCAGTCAATACATCATAAATAAAAATATAAATGAACAAAAGCCATTGTTCTTTCAATACCTTGCAGTCAGGACTGTGGATTTTGGCTTGCACTACTAAACTCTCCAGCGGTGTGCGCAGGATCTCAGGGACGGGAAAGGGAGTCATGGACTCAAGCTGCTTTTGTGGGAACAGGTGGTAGGACTCTCCTGGCTGACATCGACCTGCTCTCCCCTTTCTTTGAGTGACGTTAGAGCGAGATATCCAAACTGTCTCCAGACACGAGACCTGGAAGATTTGTTCTCATTTTACACGATGCCATCAGAAAACACAACAAGTCGCAGGCTTGATTTTTACAGATCTGAAAATGATTGACAATGAAACAGACACTAACCTTAGTCAGTGCATCATAATTCTGTTCTTTATGAGTTCCTGTATCGACCACATGGACAATGTCATCTATGGTGATTGAGGTCTCAGCAATGTTAGTGGTGAGGACGATCTTTCTCTGGCCCACTTGAGGGCGCTGGAACACAGCCTGCTGATCTGATACTGATAAATTCGAGTGCACTGAAAAGGAAAAAAAAGGAAACCAATCTTAAATCCTGTCGCTGCTTGCAGGTCAAAAGTATTTGTAAATTTGTCTCAACTATCTTACATGGCACGATCATCTGCGAGCCTGAGGAAAATTGGTGCTTCGCCTCCAGTTTCTCTTGAACAGCCCTGATGTCCTGCCACCCAGGAAGGAAACACAACACTGCACCTGAAGCACAAAGGGAAAGAATGTTTAACAAATGCAATTCAGGCAACAGTCAGCTTAAAAGATTTTAAAAAGCAGAAGATGAGAAGTATTGTGCTTGTTACCTGGCTGTCCATATCTGTCTATGTGCTCGATAACATCAGCTACTAAATCTAGATCCAGTGCAACCTCGTGTCTTCCTCCCTGAAAGATGATACATAGTCATGAGACGCAGGACAAGTGAAAATAAACATATGCACAGAACATACTGAAGAGAATCTGAATGTAAGGCACACGCATGAACTCACCTGCTTGTCTGTGGTCTGTTGGACTGGAAGCGGGCGTCCCATCTCTTTCATCACATCCTCCAGGTATCGGTCCCTCACTGGGTGCATGAACCCAGGCACTTTCACGACTGGACAGCCTCCAAAGTACTGAGCCAGCCGCTGCTTGTCCCCAGTAGCGCTCATAAGCACCACTCGCAGGTCGGGGTTATTGTCTAAACAGGACTTTAGGAGAGCCAGCAGCAGGTCTGTGTTAATGTCCCTCTCGTGAACCTCATCCACCACCACGTGGCTGATCCCCTTCAGGTACGGGTTCGACTGCAGCTTCCTCAGCAGGACGCCCACCGTGAGGAAGAGCAAGGCTCCTCCACTGTGCTCTGGTGGTCGGCTCTCAAGTCTCACCTATGCACAGAAAACTTACTAATAAAATATTCATAGATTTATCCACAAATGTACATCACTATAATAACGTTAGCATAACAAAGGAAGGGACTATCTTTAGGGTACAATGTAGCTGTCTTTTACACTTTTTAATTGAATAATTAAGTTTATAAATTTAAATTTTCTTCTATCATCCCAACCATTATTTTGTTCTGAAAGAGTTTTGATATTTCTGCTTCTTCTGACTTCTATGCACATCAGTACAGAATAGTCGATGTGTCCCTCTAGAGGCCATACCTGGTTATTGCAATAAAAACAGTTATTGATACAGTCAATAACAAATACAGTATACTATAAACCGATATCTACCTGATATCCCACAGAGCGTTTTAAAGCCGGACCCATCTCATGAGCAACGCGATGAGCCACGGACACAGCGCTGATCCGCCGTGGTTGGGTGACCAGGATGTTGCACTCGGCCCCTTCACCAGCTCTCACACTGTCCTCCAGCAGGAAGCGGGGGATCCGTGTCGTTTTTCCACATCCCGTTTCGCCAGCGATCACCACCACCCTGGAGGACCGCACTGCCGAGACTATGCGATCACGGTGGGCGTCGGCCGGGAGCTCCACATTCAACACGGGGTTCGCCTGCTCCCATTTGTCCTGCAGGTCGGCGCTGAGCTGCTGAGCCTGCTGTTCAGACAGGGGCTTGTATGGCCTGCCTGTGATGACGTCTGACACAAAGTCTTCCTCCTCGTTCGCCTCATTTACCGTCTGCTGTTCTTTCATCTCCTCGTCTTCCCAAAACTTCTGTAGTTCTGTTGTTGCTGGGTACTGTTAGAAAGACATTAATACATCACGACATGGCCAGAAGTATGAGGACCCTCCAACAACAAGTCAAGACTTTGCACAGCAGTATGCGTTCAAACTTTTGGCCATGTAGTCCACAAACATACACGCATGTATGACTGACCTGTGCGAGGTACTCTCTCACGTGTTTCTCCAGGTACTCTGGGACTACCAGGGGTAGTGGACGCCTCTCTCGCTCTCCGGCCTCCCTCACCTCCTCGTGATGGTACTTGGCATGAGTCAGCGGGTTGTTGTTTTTATCCAGCAGCTCCAGCTCCTAAACCAGGTGACACGATATGCATGTTAACACGACTCTAACATGTAGGTAAAGGGATTATAATTTTCCAAAAAAACAATCCTGACCTTCAGTTTCATGCAGGCCAGAGCTGCTGCCATTTGCTCCGCTGTCACTCGGTTTCCCGCTGTAGCTGTGAATGTCATCTCCTCTGGCCAGCACATGTGCAGCTCACACCTCTTTATCTTCCCTCCTGTTGTTTTATATTGAAGTAGCTCCTGTAAAGACAGCGAGTGACAACTTTATAATACACGATAAATTAGCAATGCTTTGCTTTCATTGTGCGAAGGATGAGAGATACAAACCCTGCTTCTGTTGGATGACGTGGCCACCTGGAGGACCCTCGAGAGGAGAGATTTCGGATGTGGAAACAGGGAAAGAGCTTCAGAGATATTTGAGGCGTTTTCTCCAGTTGGTGGCTCATGCGCTTTCATACTGGCCACCAAGAAATCTTCTTGCAAGCGGTCCTTGTAATCATGAAGAACTGAATGTAGCCCCCCTCTCGTCCTGCCAGCTTTCTTGTTGGGGAGCTGATTATCTGGACCAATGACACCCATTTCCTGCACAAAACAAAAGAGCGTAAGGGGGACAGAAAATCACTATATATCGGTAACAAAAGGGAAATATGTGTCTGCTATTTTACAATCTGAGATCACTGCAGCTTACTCTGAGTTTGAGACAAGCAGCAGCCGCAGCGATTCGCTCTGCGTCGACCCTCTTGGGGGCTTCACCCTCCCCTTCGATCTTACAGGGCCACGTTAGCCTGACAGTGGCTTTCTACAAAAGCAAAGTTACAATGCAGAATTCAGCTATGAGCCACATGGTATGTCCAGAAACTCCTGCATCTCATCATGACTTTTTGTCCTGACCTTGACACCCGCATGCTCCGTGCAGCTGTACTGGATGAGCTGGGACATGTCGCTGACTCCCAGTGCACGGGAGATGGTTCTGTTCAAGAGACCTTTAGGATCTGGAAACTCCTCCAAGAGGCTTGGACTAGCGTTACCTAATGAGTAAAAACAAGTCAGACACACAGCAAGGTCAACGACATGATACCTCCACTCTATCCTGAGCCAAACTCGAAAAAAAAGACCCCGAGACACGAGCTTGAAGAGGATGTTTTCACACGCTGGATGTCCTTGAGGTTTAGCGGTGCTAAAGCGGAGCTGTCACCCGTTAGCTCACGAGGCTAGCGGTCGTCGTCACTCACCTCGTTTGGCCTGCAAAGGTGATGAACCGTGTTCCTGAAAGCTTCTTGCTTTCGTGCTATACCACTGCATTTGCCTGCTCCACCTGGACGCTGTTTGGCCTCCTGTGCGAACACATTTGGCGACATTACACAGGGCTCTGAGCCGCACGAGTGTAACACCGGGTAGCGCCATGTTTAAACTAAACTACAGTTTCTTCTTCTGCGGCAGACACGGCGTGCTCACAGCGACACCCCACGGGCGAGGAGGACAAACTGTGGTTTCATAAATACTGTACCGGTATGTCATTATTCCCTACTCTTACATAATAATAATAATAATAATAATAATAATAATAATAATAATAATAATAATACAACTAACAGGATAATTTCAGATATATCTCATTTTCAGTATAACATTACATTACATAACATTACATAGCACTTCAATTAAGTATACAGTGGTAAACACAGCTAACTGTAGCTATGAAATGCGTCCATTCAGTAAAGTACAGTATGCAACGTGTTGTGAAGTGGAGGGGACCTCCAATATGCCACA
Source organism: Protonibea diacanthus (assembly GCA_028641955.1). NCBI lineage: Eukaryota > Metazoa > Chordata > Actinopteri > Sciaenidae > Protonibea > Protonibea diacanthus. Next base: position 14,859,112 of record CM053988.1, on the reverse strand, counting down.
GTCACCCTGTGTATGATCCATCTCTACCAAAATCCTGGATCTTCAGAGAAACATGAAGAATTCATCAATAAGAAGACGTTTCTCTTCTTGTGTCTCTTGTGCTGAAGAAGGCGGTTAGACTGACTCCCAAAACTTGAGAATCAGTGGCTGCTGCTTCTTAACTGTCAACTACTGGATTTCATTTTACATTAATGTTCTCTTAAGTTACACAATAATAAGGAACATTTTTCCTGTACCTCAATTATCAACAATCTACTGTATTTTATATATAAAAGCAAAAACAAAACAAGTGTAAACAGCTTAATTTTCAAAGCTGTTGTTGACTTAATTAGGTAGGTTAATGAAGAAGATTGTAAGGGACATAAATTCTGGTGGAGCCTCACGTGGACTGAAGTGTGGATAAATCAGAAGGGTAAAATGTAAAATGTGTGTTATAGTTATGTCTCGGTCTGCACATACAGTCTGATCTTCAGCCGTTATCTGATGTCTTTGTTGGTACACAGCGGTTTTACCAGCTGGAAAATGTAAGGAAAACTCCCAGGCTCTGTCTGGACTGGTGTTCATAAATAGCTCTGAATGATGAGCCAGTTCTTCTGGATGAAGAAGAGATGGAACAGGTACTTGTCTTCCTGTTGGCTGTTACAGCTGGTGAGTTCATATACATAAACACATTCATTTACAGGATTAGTACATATGAAGCAATCTCATATCTGACTGAAAGTCACATATATTCACTTGGTTCTGTCTCTCACTGTGTTAAAGTGTCTGGGTGTGGTGTACCCAGCTACCAGCCCAACACCAACCGTGTGGTGAACGGGGAAGAAGCCCGTCCATACAGCTGGCCATGGCAGGTTTCTCTGGAGTCTTTCTTTCCCACCTGTGGAGGAACACTTATTGCTCCTAACTGGGTCTTGACTGCTGCACACTGCATCACGTGAGGAGACATTTATTTGTGATCTAAAATAAACGGCATGTGGAGTTCCTGAATTAATCCAATATGTCTTTTCTTGTAACTGTCACATTACATTTCCAGAGTGAGACTGAACCAAAGTGCTCTTAGAAATGCAAAACTGACCTAGATTTTTCCAATCCAGATTCCACACATACAGGGTGGTTCTTGCTGAGCACGACATGAAGAAGGAGGAAGGACCTGAACAGTCCATTATGGTGGCAAAAATGTTCATCCATCCCAAATGGAATGACAACTGTGTGTCTTGCGGGTATGTTTTCATTCCTTCATAACATAACCACTCCAGTGCTCCAGATCTGTGGAGGATTACCAAGAAACACAGTAAATATGTCCTTGAAAAAAGCGCCTCTACCCTGAGAGTCTCTGTTGAACAGCAGCTGAGTAAATAGAAGCTTTGTAAATGTAAATGAATACACCTTACACAGTCGCTTTACACGGTTAAAAGGACTATGAGCGGTTAAAAACAATTACCGATACCTTTAATTCTTCTTTCTATTCTTTGTGTTTCATCCTTTTATGTAGGAATGACATAGCTCTGCTTAAGCTGGAGAAAAGTGCTGTTATCAATGACAAGGTTCAGCTGGCTTGCCTGCCACAGAATGGTGCCACTCTCGCCCACAACCAGCCCTGCTACGTCACAGGCTGGGGTCGTCTCTACTGTAAGACCTGCCGCCAAGTCTTCCAACACCCAGCTTACGTGTGGTGTAGTGCACCTCTGATTGCTCTGAGACCTGTATAGTAATATATCCAAATGCCCAGTTATTATTGTGCAATTTTCTCTTTAGCTGGTGGTCCTCAGGCAACTACGCTGCAGCAGGCCCTCCTTCCTGTGGTGGCTCACAGTATTTGTAGTCAAAGCGACTGGTGGGGTAGCTCAGCAAAGACAACAATGGTCTGTGCAGGAGGAGAGAGCAAGTCAGCATGCCATGTGAGGAACAACCGCAAAACAACTCCATGCTTTGTGTGAAATAAACAATACCATTGCTCCAATAGCTTCTCTTTTCTTTCAGGGTGACTCTGGAGGCCCTCTGAACTGTAAGGGCAGAGATGGTAAGTGGTATGTACAAGGAGTGACTAGCTTTGTGGATGGACGGGGCTGTAACACCCCTCAGAAGCCCACAATGTTTACCCGTGTGGCCAGTTTCATCCCCTGGATCAGTGAGGTGAGGCATGGCAATAAGCGACCAGAAGACATATAATACATATGATTATTTTTTATTTTTGTGACATATAAAAACTTAATCTTGTGTTATTTCCCTTCAGACCATGGCCCAAAACTGAAGCAGCGTTCACAACTGAAGAAATGACTAAACAATAAACTATATAATGTCATTTTCACTGATTTTCCTTGTATTTCATCAAAATATATATAGACCATAACAAAAAGAAACATATTTTGATCATTTTAAACAATATTTATAAGGATAAACACACATACATGTATTTAACAGGGTAAACATTATAGAAATGCAAAAGCATAGTGTGTATATTTACTGTATTTATCATTATTTATTTGAAAAGACTTTATTATGAACATAGAATGCAGATTAAAAGTGAAATTATAGATGAATCTGAACATGATGTAATGGTTGACTGATGAACTCCTAACTAAGTTGGAATTTGGATCAGCAGCTAGATAACATAGGATTATATCTCATCGATGGATCATTTACCATTAGCCGCCTTGATTTTTTAACCAACTATGGTGAGCTGCATCAGTCATTACAACAGATCCTCATGGATCTGAAGGTGTCCACGTGAAGAAGTCGATTCCCCGCAGCTCCTCAGGTAAGTACTCCTGCTCTACAGGGACGCTGAAGGCTGGGTTGTATTTGTAGCCTTTAGCGTAGCCCAGTTGTTTCATCAGCCTGGTGTGGGCGTTGCGAAGGTGCAGGGGGACAGGAGGCAGGGGGCCTTTGTGGTTCCTCAGGCAGGCCTTCACATTAGCATAGGCCTTGTAGATCTGCACGGACTTTGGTGCTCGTGCCAGATAGACCGCACACTGAGCCAGGATCACCTGTTGAGCGGCAGATTAAAGTCAGAAAGTCGACAGAGGTGTTGACAGTGGGACACAATTATATTAAGACTGAAAACATCCAGTTGATATCTCTTGATTAAAAAAATCAAAACCATCACCGATCGGTCGTGTAAGCTTACCTCACATTCAGGCATCCCGATGAAGTGACAGGCTTGGAAGGCAGACACAGCCTGAGGAAGAGCAGAGGGATCTGCCATACCTGAGAGAGATGAGAGACATGAGACGAAAGCCATTCAGTCAGACTACATTAAAATGATATTTTCTGTATGATATAGTCTATATTTTCTTTCCTGTAATAAAATAGTACAAGCTGTCCATGATCCCATATAGTGTTACCATATAATGATAGGGACAGCAACAGGCCAGTCAGAAAATATCTAAAATCTTTTGGTTCACCAGACTTTTGAAAGAAAGTTACAGTACGACTATGACTACTACTACTTATATTAATTTGTACAAAACAGTGGAAAAAAGGTTTTCTAACAAGCCTCAAACAAACTCAAACAGGGTGAATAAAAAGGCTTACAGTAGTAAGTAAGTAAGTAACTCACAGGTAACCAGAGTGCCAGCTACATGCGTAATGGAGATAGTAAATAATTCAAAATAAGTGAAGCAGAGGTGATGTAATTAATCATTTCACACACCGACATCCTCGCTGGCAAAGCGGACCAGCCTGCGAGCCACGTAGAGAGGATCCTCACCGCCCTCCAGCATGCGGCCCAGCCAGTACAGAGACGCATTCTCATCTGAGCCTCTCATAGACTTATGTAACGCTGAGATACAGTTGTAGTGCTCTTCACCTTTAAAAACACAAATACACACAAGCACACACTTATCATTCTCGCAAAGCAAAATAAAAGAGGGCTGATGAGATCATATAAAGCCATAACGAAGAGAAGAATACTGTCTCCATTTAGGTCATTAGTCAAACTGGGAGACAGTTTGATCTCTCTGTAAAGGGAACAGTAAATCTGTGTCTTTTGGGACAGCTGACGTGTTATGCAACAGGACAGTGTGGAGGGCTGATGAGGTGTCAGATAGGATGAATACTCAGGCACAGGGGAAGGGTGGGAGAATGTGAATGATTGGAGTTGCTGACAGTACAGTTTGTAGATACTGTAAATGTGAGAAAAACATGATCAGCTATTGTAGTTAAGAAAATACCAAATTCATAATTCATAATAAGTTTTATGGACGTACAGCACATCGATCTTTAACAGAGTCATAGTTTTATACGTCATTTTGTGAGGAGACGACTTAAACGTGTGTACTGTAATATTCCAAAGTGTTACAAACACACACATAGACACACACAACAAACACAAGTTATTCCTAAGCAACCGTGAGCACGGCTATAAACACGCACTTGTTTTATGCATTGCCGAGTTCTTTTCCCCCGTCTCATCATTCGGTGCTTTTCATTATGAAAGCCCTGTGACAGGACAGCGATCACAGTTTCTCAGAAGTAATACAACAGCACCTTTAAAACCCCCAGTGTTTGAAGTGTGAAGATATAATTGACAGGTGTTACAATGAAACCGCGCCGAGGATTTAACTATGTAGGTTTGTGAAACATGCAGCAGCGTGTTAATGTGCAGGAATACAGTTGTGAACTGTCCGACATGCCTCCTTTGATGATCCTACAACGCGTTACTGAAACATGACACAGTAAGTACATGTGTGTTTACCAGCTTTATCGTAGAGAATATGGGACCTCTGGAGACCTTCCTTGATGTGCTCCTCCTTCACCAGTATTTCCTGAGAGCCACCTAGACCTGATGAGCTCACCAGAGCCTGAACAGCCAGCTGCAGACTATTAAGTCCAGCTCTTGCATCACCATCGCAAAGGTAGGCGATGGTGTCCAGAGCTTTTTGTTCAATGAAGATCTTTGGCCTGGAAAAAAAATAAAACACAGTCAGTTAAATATATAGAATGTAGTATATGTAATAGCAATGTTAAGTGTTCATACTCGTATACCGCAACATTACCATATTACATCAATATAAGGATACAAAAAGTTTGTTTGTTGTTTACACATTGTAATCTTTCTGTGTAGCATAGGTAACCATGGTAATTTAGCCCAGATAAGTGAGCCAGCTTCATTCTGGTTTAAACCTGAACTCAGCTGGCTAACCCTTTAATCTCTCCACATGTTTTATCGCATCCCAAATAATACACACAAATATTAGCTTGTATCTCTGGTTTAATATAACATACCTTCTGCAGCCAGCAGTTTACAGCTGTCTATGCTAATTCTTCTCTGTCAACATATCAGACCAGACCAGAGCTGAGCTGAGCTGAGAGCTGCAGCTCCAACAAATACTAGTACACTCCCACTTATGTTATCTACTGGACCCACTAAGCCAGGAACAGAAGAATAGAGCAGGCCTCCCACTCAAACCAAAGGATTCTGAGTTATAGGCTGAGTCCTGGTCATGATGTGCGACACTGAGTCCACACAGGACCACTTACATGTGTCCGTCTGATTGGTCTTCATCTTTGGGATTCTCTGGCTCTTGCTCCAGGACTCTGATCCCCAGTGTGGCCACGGCCCTGTCCAGGATCGAGGCCATCGCCTCCACAGAGAGCTTCTCCAGAACCAGAACCTTGCACCTGCTCAGCAGGGCGGCATTCACCTGGAAGGACGGATTTTCTGTGGTTGCCCCGATCAGAGTTACCGTCCCGCACTCCACGTGAGGAAGGAAGGTGTCCTACAGATCCACAGACATATTGAGAGAGGGAAAAGGAGAGCGCGAAGCAAACATGGGAGGAAAGGAAGTGAAGATAATGACCGTGTCTAAGATGACAAGATATCAAGAGTAAGTATTTGTTTGACTACTATAATGCTTCATGGTTTATTAAGTGACTGACAAAGTGACAATTTTTCATGCTTTGATTCAACTCTGCCTGACTGAGTCTCTTTACGAGCTGATGTACTGTCTGGATTTACTGTCAGGTAGCACGCAAAGAAGAACTGTTTTCCACAGGCAACAGTTTCCAATCTCAGTTTAAGATTCTGTGAATAATTTGTTCCAACTGAAAAGAACAGTGCCCCTCATGATTTCTGTTCAAAATTTAAATAAAAACAATTACTTATCTGTACTTCTGCTGACCCACAAAATATTAATATATGTGTTCTAAGAATCAAACGAAGACACTGGTGGGTGCTGCTCGAGAGAGGATCAACTGAGTGTTTATTTTCAGTGAGCACATTCATAATAATAGCCCAGTTATTCCTGCAGAACTCTGGTTTGGCAAGGGAAATAGCATCATGAAACATAAAACGGTTCAGCACACAATCTCCCTCCAACCACATTTTTTTTGACACTTCTATACTTTGGTGTTTGTAAAATTTAATTAGCCAGGCTTATGCTAAGCTAAGCTAACCATCTGTAGCTTCATATTTAACTGACTGGGTGTCAGTCACTGACACTGGCTGGACTTTGCAGCTTACACTACAAACACCAATTTGACTACATCCTTGCGGCGAAATACTCCACCTGTTGGGATTTGTTGAAGCGGTGAATTTCATCAATGAACAGTATAGTCTTCCTCTTACACAGTCGGAGCTCGTTCTGCGCCTGCTTGATCACCTCTCGGACTTCATTGGTGGACGTGCTGGTGGCAGACAGAGTGACAAAGCGAGCCGTTCCCTTTTTCTTACTGGTGCTGGCGATTATGTGAGCTAGAGTGGTCTGAAAGACAACGAAACACATTCAAAGGGATTTGATTAAGACATGAAAATGCAATTTAAAATGGCCCAGAAACTCCAGAAGCAACATGACTTACTTACCTATTTCTTTTTTTTTAATATTTCATACTGTTATTACAGATTTCGGCCTGTTTTTGAGCTATCATTTAATTTTCTAGGTCATATAATGCACCTTCCTTAGAGAACCTCTCGTCTTCACTGTAAATCCTTATGACAAGCTCCAAAAATAACCCTTCAATTGTGAAACCTGAACACGGTAAGACAACTGACAGAGGGCGTTAAAGAGGTAAAGTGTTACTGAAGCATGTCGACAAAGTCTAAGTATGGCAGGCTGCTGTATGACAATCCACTCTAGCAGCTTGGCATACCTAAGAAGTCATTAACATGCTGCAATAAGGTCTGACAAACAACAATTGCAAGCAGCAACCTGGCAGCCATGGAAGTAATAACTTATTTTTTCAACATGCTGTAAAAGTTTCAACTCTCTCTTTATCAAGTGGAATAGATGAAAGAGTAATAATCTGTGCTGAGAGAAAATGCAGTATATTCAGCTTCAGCATAGGAAACAGTAAAGTATGTGAATTATTGTTTATGGAAACAGTGCTCCTCATTTTTTTAATGTTTAGAGTTTCTACTACTGGTGCAAACTCTTTTTACAGCTATATAGAATTATAAACTAGGGCTGCAACTAACAATTATTTTCATTAGCAATTAATCTGTAGATCATTTTCTCAATCAGTCGATTAATTGTTTAATTCACTGTTGATCACTCTTTCCTGAAGCCCAAAGGTGACGTCCTCAAATGTCCTGTTTTGTCCACAAACTAAAGATATTCAGTTTAATGCCATTACAAATGACTTTAAATTAATTTAAAATTAATCAATGACCAAAATAGTTTATAGCTTTGCAGCTGTATTTCCACCTGTGGAAATTGTGATAGACATTTTTAAAATATTTTTTCTTAAAATAAATGAACACCAAAAACTAATTTATGTTGCAATTAACTGACATTTTTCACTGTTTATTAATCCCTTCAATAATCAGCAGATTAATCAATGATGAACAGATCTGTAATGTTACCTCCCAATTATCCAGTTAATTAAAAACAAAACCATTGATTAATTGGTGGTAAAAATAATCTTAGGTGCAGCCATCCCTATGGCTGGTGGTGAATATCTTAAAGTCCCACTCTGGTGTTACTCTAACAGGAAGATTTTCACACTTTCTTGGGGTAAAGTTTCTGTGTGCTCACCTTAAATCACCTCACCAGTTTATCACCTGGACACACAAACAGGATTTTGGGACATCACAGTCCAATGTGCAGTCTGTTGAGTTTGCAGCTAATTAGCTGTGATGTAGAGTTGGGGACAGCTTGCATCTAGCACAGTAGTGCATATTCATTCATTTTTAATAAGGGAGAAGGTGGAGTAAGGTGAGTTTTTGAACAAGATTATCTTTTTTTTCTTTAAAGCTTGAGAGAAAAGTTATCAGGCATCACGTATAAAACAGATGGGTAATTAATGAAGGGTACAGGATGCTTCATCTCAGTCGTCACCGGCCCACCTTTCCGCATCCCGGCGGTCCCCACAGGATCAATGACGGGATCTCCTGGGAGTCCAGAAGCGACCGGAAGAGTGTTTGCTGGCCAACAACTTTATTTTGACCAAAGTATTCCTCCAGTGTGTTTGGTCTCATTATCTCCGCCAGGGGCTTGTCTATAGTTAGCAGTGTCCGCGGTGATAAATCATTTGAAGCCTTTAAAGTGTGCCCGTTTGATCCGGAGGGCTGGCTCTTCAGATTATCTGTACCTGCTGGCCCGGGTTCTGCCTCGCTTGGCAAATTGCGTTTAATCCCCTTATTGACAGCAGTGTCAGCAGTTTGTTTACTTGAAAGTGATCCACCCCATTCATTTTGAACGGCTTTTTTACTCCTGTTGGTCTGAAACACAGAAAATACCGCGGTTGACGGCGTACCAGCCATGGAAGAAGAGGAGTTGGAGGAGGAGGAGGAGGAGCTGGCGGCCACGGTGTTGTTGACACTGGGACCGGGTGGCACAGCCTCCGCACTAATGCGAGATTTCTTTAATGGAGGCCCGCTTTCGTCTGTTGTGGACGGACTGCTGTCGTTGACGCTTTTCAGCAGACACAGGTCGAGGTGTCCGTTGATGGCGGACGCCTTAAAGTCTTTAAAACAAACGGGACATTGCACCGAGTCCGGCGGCGTAGCTGTCATCTCGTTCGCCATGTTGCTTCCCGCGAATCGTTTGACCCTTGATCACGTGACCAAACGTTGAATTACATTAACCGTTGGAAAGTTTGTTTTTACCTAAACGTTGTGTTCAGGTACGTCTTTACCTGTTTTATACATAAATATTAAATTTATTCAAAGATTATGTACATTAATGATATTGCCATAATCTAAATCGACTTCCTGGATGTACCGCGTGCCTTCACGTCACGATGGGACGTTCAGAAATCACAGCATTTCTGGTTTAGTTCATGTTTTAAAGACAAAGCAACACTACATAACGATGGACATTACACACTTGGAGTTTGGTTGTTTTTATTTAACCACTATGACGGTAAGTCTGGCTAATTTTGCAAATTTAATGTAACTGTAGCAGTTTTATCTTAAACTGTTTTTTTCCTACAGGCTACAGTACTTGAATGCAGCATTTCTCCATAAAATGTATTTTAGCCTTGGAGTATGGATTGTTTTGTTTTGTTATATATGTATGGGTTTTTGCAAACCTTAAAACTATGTTGAGGTCGTTCTGTACTGGGAATTATATTGATAATTTAATAAGTTAACAAAATAATCAAATTTGAAAGCAATTCATTCATTGATATCTGATGGATTATCAATTGGGGAACTGTCCAACATTAAAAGGGATGTATGATATTAAACAATCAAAAGATAAAATAAATCAATTTTATTTTATTTTATCAATCTATTGTTAACAAGCCACTTAATAAGCGTTCAGGACCCCTCAAGTTCTCCATACTACAAAGGGTACAATCATACAATATTACAGAAATAGATAGATAGATAGATTTATTGATCCCGAAGGAAATTCAAGCATCCAGCAGCAGCATGCAAACATACTTTGAACATACATTAGAATTAACCTATAACACAGTATCCATAAATTGAAATTAACCTGAGATAGATCTAAATATAATATGTACAGAGAGATTAAACATTTGCATTGGATTTAGAGATGTACAGAGGAATAAAAAATGTAAAAAATGTGCAGAACAATTTAACATTTGCATAGAAAATAAATATATAACTGTTTTAAGGAGTTAACCCGTGTTAAATAGCTATACAAAACCGTAGAAATAAAAATGTTTTATAAAAATGTGAGAAAGAACTACAAAAGGGGATAAAGGACTGTGTACAATTAAATTAGGTTGTAAATGGATGAATGAAAGTCACAGTTATGGTCATTGTAAACAAAAAAAAAAAAAAACTGAAACTGAATGTCGCTACTTTCTTACAAACTAAGTGTACTTTACCATAGCCTTTCTCTGTCTTTCTCTCCTTGTCTGCACAGATAAAATACCCAGCCAACAGAATCACACCAGAGAGGTCAACTAGGCCAGGAAGAGGCACAGAGAGTTCAGAAGGAAAGTGCTGGCAGCCAAGTGTCCCCCTCTGGGAGAATGGCCAAGCTGAGGTCAGTTCATCAGTGTGCCAGCAGACGAAACATGACCAAGCTGGCCTTATTCCCCTATTTGGAGAATGTGAAAACCATGTGCTGCTTCTGGGAGATGAAGTTTGAACCGGAGGTATGCAGCTCATGAAATTTATATAAATACTGAAGTTATGCCAAGGAGTATTGATATATATGTATATTGGAATCAGCCTCCTGAGTCTTTAGGAGCACCAGCAGAGGGTGGTAAAAGTCACATTTAGCTGTAACCATGATGTAACAGTGTACTGGTGCATTTACTAATCACTAATTTTAAGCAGTAACTAAAGTGCTGCTGCTCTGTTTATAGCAAATATGATTATTTGAGACAGCTTTAATCAGTATTTTAGCATTAATTTAAGGTTTTAGCTTGGGAGGGGGGGGTCTAAAACAAACAACATCATAAGAGCTGAGAAAGGTCAAAGGCATTGATAGCTTTGACTATGTCAAGTATTGTGCCAAGTGATTGTACCAAGGACAGTGTAAAGCATGTAGTATGTGATTCAATTAATCACATGTTGTAGTTGTAACTTAAGTCGTCTACTATAAAGCAAACTGAGACACTGCGAGTAATCAAAGGCCAGCTTTTTTTTCCCCTCTATGGCAGCCAAGACATTCATTTGAGCAGTGAGACCACAGCTCCCATCCAGAAGTGAGCTCATTATTGTACTTGGAAGAGCCGGCAGTGAGACCAGAGGAGTCCGGGGAGATTTCCAGACATGCCGTACATAGCTGTGATTGACTACTGTCAGCTAGATGGTGACTTCTTGGCTTTGTGGTCATTTCACACCCAAAGTGTTCTTGCACAATTTGGATTATGTGGTTGAGATATAATTGAGATACCAAACCTCATTTATCAAGCAATCCTTAATGTCTTAATTACTGAAATGGACTGGTATTTAATCATGCTGTCATTTGTATTTACACATCATGCTATAATTTAGTGTTCAAACTCTAAAAGTTAATATAACATTGAGTCAGTTGAGACAGTTGAGGGTAAGCACCCAAGACATGTGACATTTGGAGCATTGATCCAATAGCAGAGGCTGTTTATTTACACCACAACCAAATGTCTGTGTTGACAGGAAGACTAGACCCCCTATCTCCATTCTCACAGTGCCAGTACTGCACGGAAGCTCATGCTTTCAGTAGACTGTGACTTCAAGTTTATTCCGTTTCTGAGATTAGAATGAACTCTAGGGAACATAGAAGGATGAGTTAAAGCGACAGAAAGCTTGTCTCTTTGCTGACACCTGTCACCCTTTTGTCGTGAGGACAAACTGTCCTTCCTTTGGCTCCATGTGCTGCTGGGAGTGGGGCTTTGACTGAATTAACAAACGCTGTAGAAGAGTCTAGTATTCACGTTTGGGGCGGTCCTTACCCAGAGAAGGAACCTTCATCTCCGCTAACACACCATACGAGACTCTTAGAAGTCCTTTGTAGTTAAAGAGAAAAGCAAGTCTATAGGAGAGGGATGAAGAGTAAAGTTAAAGCTGTGGAGAACTTTGTCAGAGGCTGGGACATTTGGCTAGTCAACGGCATGTGTATGGTCGCCTCCTTCATCTGGAGCAGGCTTTGCACTTTACTCTGCTATAGGAGGAGACATAGAGCATCCACTCCACCTGCCATTCAGGTATATACAAGGCTATTTGACTTGAACAATAAGGAACTCTGACGCATTGTTGTTTTGCAAAAGGGCGATAACCAGAATATTCACCTTGTAGCTATTGTAGTTGCTGATTTTAAGGCTGTCAAAATTTTACATGTTCACTTTCTATTATGTTTTATGTGAGTATGGATAGTATGGAGTATAAGTATTCCCCAAACTATCTTTTAAATTGTTAGTGTTGTTGTTATGTGGAGCATGTGGGTGTGTTTTAATTAACTCTCATAGAGACCAAAGACAAATATCTACATTTGAGGACAGTAAAGTTATATTTTATTCCGTTTATTTATTGTTACTAATCCTACAGAGAGAATGCAGAACAAAAGCTCAGTTGTTTCAGCACTTTTCTCGCTCTCTTTCTTGATTTGCTAACACGTGCAGAAGACACTCAATCTATCATGGCCATGCAAATGGCAATGCAAAAGTTGGCGCTTTTAGAAGAACATCTTGATCAGAACATCTTTGCGTCATGTTGGCACGTATATTTGCCAACATGAGAAACAGACATTTCATAAAGTGTTTACCAACACATTGCTCTATCTCTCCTTTCTTTATCGAACTGCACATCATTTGAACTGTCTCTGCCTCCTCAAAAGCATCCAGAGTTAAATCGGTGTGGTACAGTAGGTAAAAATGGATCCCAGAGACAGCAGTGCCCTTGCTTCCACTTGATTTGTCCTGCTTATTCATATTGATGTTATTCTTAGTATTCCTCGGAAGAGCCCGCGAAGCGCAGTTGGCCTCAAATACATGATTTACAACTGATGCACGACAAGACTTTGAATTCTGTGGGCCAATATCCAGCACACAAGCTCTATCAAACACAACACATGAGTTGCCAGCAGGGAGCAGAGGCATGGCGCTGTTGTCTTGTACTGTTGCATCAAATTTCATGTTGCGTCGCCTCTCAACCACGTGCAGGGACAATTCTGGTGACTGATTGAAATGAGTTTCCTCTTTAATCATAGTGTTATAATTACTTTAACCCTTTTTTTAACCCCTACTTTAGCACCACAGATGATCATCTTAGCTGTTTATTTGTAACATCTTATTATATTAGTACATTTCTGTACTTGACACATGTAATGAATTAATTTTGTGTCTTACTTAGATATGTTATGTTAGGTATTTAATATAGTAATATGTTATTATTTTTTACATATTAAATATTTCTGTTTTGTCTAGAAACACTTGCACACATCTTTGGTTGACTTTGAAGTACATATACGTACAAAGTAGTATGTACTTTATGCATTATCTGGGCCCACTTACCTCCAGTTAAATGCCACATCTAATTGAATTAGTCAACTTAACATATGGTGGCAAATCCCTTCAGCAGTGATGTGATGCTCAGTATCTGAGCGAAAGTTGAGATGTGTAAAAATGATGCACGCATGATTTGGCTATGTTATGGATAGCAGCAGGCAGGATAAAACATGAGATAAGATGTTGTTGGTGTTTATGAGCAAAGAGCTTAAAGAATCTGCATGTGAAGGTACAGTGAGTTCTAGTGGTTGAGCCTAACAGGCACGCTGTGGTATTTTGAGGTGATAAAACCCAGCTTTGAAATCCTGCTTTTGCTGCCATCTAGTGATTGATAACTTTCACATTGCTTTTGTGATGTTTCTTTGTGTGCAGTACAGGTTTGACATGGGAAAAGCAACGGAGCCGGAAGTTTGAGTAATATCTGGCGCTTGCTATGTTATTTCAGTTTGTCTGATATTTACTCTAAGATGTCTGTTCCAGTTATTTGTTTTTATCAAAACCAGATACGATAGATATGGCTCAATATAACTTGTGTTTTTTTTTTTTTTTTTTTGGCATGTTTGAGCTTTATTTGACAGAGACAGCTGAAGAGTGACAGGAATGTGGAGCAAGAGAGAGAGAGAGAGATGGGGAATGACATGCGGGAAAGAGCCACAGGTTGGTTTCGAACCCTGGGCCACCACGGCAAGCCTTTGTACATGGGGCGGATGCTCTACCAACTGAGCTATACGATGCCCTAACTTTACATATTTCATACTACAGAATACGTATTTATTTTGATATATAAACACATGCTGTGGTGTTCCTTAATGCCGTGATGCCTCAGAGACAAGCTGAAGCGCTCTCACCCTCTCGTGTTTCCATTCCTCTCTTGGCATTTAGGAGATCCACACTGACATTTACTGTTGTAGATCCACGAGTATGTGACTAAGCTTTCTTTGCATTCTGTCACTAACCTTTAATACCCTTTATGACATCCTCAATGTAAAGCCTTCTTACGTTTCCATGCAGATAATAATAGTGCATCTCTGGGAATATCTTCCTCATGTAGAGACACAACACTTGGCTGGAAGTATTTCTCAAGGACAAGTAAGGTCACTTGTGCTCAATAGAAATAAAAGTAGCAGTTTGAAATGACTCTCACCTAAAAGGTTTTAATATGAATGATTTTTGTGAATCATTGAGCTAAATCAATTAGTTATGATATGACAGGTGACTAAAATGTCAAAAATGCACTGATTACAGTTTCTCAAAGGTGAATTTTTGCTGGTTTTCTTAGTCAACAATACCTTTGAGTTTTAAACACATTGATTATGGCACTAAGAGAATGTCATAGACATGATCCTGAGTTGTGCTAATGCACAAAAAAGTACCACCCCTGCCTGATGACCATCTTCTCTGCCGCACATGTGTATGCAAATATGTTTTAAAACGTAGCTGCGGTCACACGTGATCCTCAGAGCAGACAAGCAGACGCATGTATTTGTTGTATCCTGATCTTCCATTGCTCAGGAAAACTGGGATTATGGATTGTATTGCAGATGATTTGAGAAGTTTCATCCTTTGTTCATCCTATACACAGATGCCACCTGCTGTTCAGAAAAGTGAATGATTGGACCAGATACATACAGTTTCACATAATTTAGTTCTTCTGACCATGTCCAATTCCAAAAGGCATCAGTGCATGTCCTTAAGCATGGATCCTTAAGCTTGGATGCATTTATTACATTTCACAGGGGAAACAGGCATGTGTTTACATATGGGGAGTCAATGTACTGAATCAGCATAATGTAGCCTAATGTAGTTTTATATAAACAAAACCAGAAAGTCTGTCAAAGCTCCGCAGCAAAATGTGTTTACATGCCAAACGAAAACATGAGATGATGGGGGAAAGAACAGTGGAGACGTCTCAGACATTAGCGTGAGGAGTTAAGTTTCACGGCTGCCACACACATTTAAGCCCACAAGTTTCCGAGAGAAAGTATAGCCAGAGCTGGCAGACTGTGCGGTGTGTGTGTGGAGACTAGGAGAGGTGACTGGACAGTGGCCACAGAACACGGCCCCAGTGCTTCCCAGGACATTGTGTTCTCTGTTAGGGAGGTGTTGCTCCATTTTTAACCATTCACCTTGTCTCGGTGCCAAACAAATAGCCTAATAAAATCAAATAACCTCCCACAAGTACTGATTGTTCAGGAAAAAAAAAGATACTGTCAAAAGTGAAACACATGTATTCAGTTAAGTGCACTTTTTTTGGTCTCATGTGGACTCAGGAGGTTATATAGAGGCAATACAACCTGACTCAACTAGAAGACTTTTGCATATGATATTTTATGACAGCAAGCAATTGTTTGCATACAAAAATGTCCCAGAGGCCTCCATTTTTTGTTCAACTTTTGCCATGTTGATCTCAAATGTTCTCATAGTTACGCATCAATTGCCCTATTGACTTATAATAAATAAGCAGTTTATTAAAGCTTACACCAGTAGGCCTTTTTAGAGATGAGTAAGATTTAGGCGTATTTTTTTGACAGGAATGGAATACAATATTCATGAGTGTGTTTTCATTAGTGTATAATCTGAAAATAAGAATCATTGTGGTTTTGTTGTCTTAAAATGAGCCCTTTATATTTACAGTGAGAGCAGGTCCTCTTCCACGGAGTCTGTCACATTGAATCACCATTTTTCTACAGTAGCCCAGAACAGACAATTCAGTCATTGTAGAATTTCATATTTTTGGGTTTTGGGGTTGAGCAAATAAAAAAGAATTCAGTTCCGTTTTTGTTTCATTGTATGTTGACACACAGACAAAGCAATTAGTCTAGTAATCAAGAACGTAATTACATTAAACATATCAATAATAAATCAGACATTTCTATGTTGTTAAAGATACTTTATATCATAAAAAGAAGATACTGGTTTCATAATTCTTAGAGTTACATTGCATGGTGACCTTAAAAGGTTGAAGTTTTACTATTTAAAGTAGCTAAGCCCTGATGAATATCATTTTACCTTCACAATTTTTCCACTCTTGATGTCTGTAAGTCAGTAGGTGTTCAAACTACAACAAGGTCAACCAGGACACACGCAAACATGGAATTATTATTTGCTTTCTGGACATGAATGCAGTTGAAAATGCCTCCAAACATCCTAATAATTTTGCTGTCACATTAGCTAAACAACATTTTAATCATGCACCAGTAGACTGGGCAGCGATTTCCCAGCTGCCTGGCTACGCATACTTGTGTTTGGCAAAGAAGGTGAGAGAGAACTCTGAGTAGCGATCATAATTCAGTTTCACTGTAAAGTGTAAGTGATCCACACTCGATATTTGCTTTGTGTCATAATCTTCAGAGGCCAAGGGTCTGTTTATATCCCCTTAAGGGTTTGATAACCTTAAAGTGCCCCACCACCGCTAAGCAAAACAACATATGATGTAGCGCCATAGCCATGCATGCTAACCTTTAATGTGCATAACCCGCATAACAATCCATTTCTTTTAGTCTTTTTTGAGCATATGTGTAAATACTTTACATTCTTCTTGCTGTGTGTGTGGAAAAAATCCAGTCTGCTCCGTGCACACTGCGTGCTGCGTAAAGAAAGTTGACTGTCCATGCCCCTCAAATTGACACAACATGCTGGAAATGACCTACACGGTTTGTCATCTGTTGGTATCCAAGGACAGGTGTGAGCGTTACTGTCTCTCCCTGACTGATTGATGGTTAGTTTCACTCCCATCTGTTTCTACCTCATCAGAGTCACTTGTTCTGCCCGCTGTAGGGATCGTGCGCAAGTGAAAGAGTAATATGCAAGCCGGTGGGGTGACTGCTCATGAAACACAAGCTGACAGACAACTCCTTCCCCTCGCTTCCCTCACCTTACCTCCACTCCCATTTATCTGCCAGGTTTACATCCTTCCTTGGTTCCTGTACCCATGAGGCCAGATTTTGGCTTGAGCCCCTTGAGTGAGGCAGGTTTGGCCGGTGTGAGTGTGTTTCAGTTTGCAGCCTGTGTCAAAAGTATTTCATGGTGGCTTGAGCAAAGCTGGATTCCTCCTAAGCTCTATCATCCATGAATTTAAGGGGACAAAATGAGTTTTCAAAGTTTGTGAAGGGGAAATTGTCAGCCTGGAAATATCTTAGGTCACAAACAGTAAGAGCATCTAGTTATTTAAACTTTTGAGTGTAGTGTTGACATAAACACGTCTGTTGTTGAAATAAATCATACATATTTTGATTTACAGGAAAGATAGATGTTGGTCGTATTACAAGAGCTAAGTTAAAATTGATCCCTTACTCATGAGCAAGATAATCAGTGGGTGTTTTTATCAGTGAATAGCCATCGAGTAAATCATCTGTGTCACGCGTCTCTTCTTTCAGCAGAGGAGGGGCTAAACATCTTACTGTAGGTCCCCTTGGCAAGGAACCACAGGCTTTCTCTTACCCCAGACACTAGGCACACGTTACCGGCATCAAGAGATAAAAGAGGGAATTTGCATTGCAACATAGTTCTCATACACAATTGTACACAGAGAGACCCACGTGCCAACATGGCCACACTATAAGCAGCCTAGACCTTTCAGACTTTTTCTATGAATGTTATTTGATTATCACATTTTCACTGTCAACACAAGTTTATTTTGAAGTTACAATGAAGTCTCTGCTTTTTTTTTTTTGAAAAATAAACCCACCTGTTTGCTTCTTTTCCTTTTTTGGACTCATGAACAGTCCACTAAGGAATGTGGACCAGACGTGGTCCATCTGTTACAATGAGTCATTGTCATTTGAATAGGAAAAACTGTACAAATGAATATGAGCTCTGACACACTTACACACTGAAGAGGCACTGTGTACACTGACCATTTTGACACCTAGCATGCGAGTGACGGTGGTGGGGTTAACACTTAAATGCTCTCATATATCTCATAGCTCTAAACAGTGCCAAACCCCCACCCCAAACACTTGACCCCTGCTGACGTAGGTTGGCCATTTACATTTAGGGACACCGGCTCACTCCATTCTTAATACTATTTCTAGTGAAGAGAGAAGCAGGCACCAGGGATAAAGTGTGAGAGAAACGGAGAAGTCAAGCTCACTTTACTCGAGTTTTCAGTTTTAGTTCAGTTTTAGCTCAGTTTTAAATCCTCGTCTGCGTCGCTGGTGTTTGGTGATTTTTGATCTTGAACCACTTTTGTTCCACTTTTCCTCTTTTCTGTATCTCAATTAGTTTGCAAACCAACGGGGTCACCGAAGGGTAGAGCTGGCTACGATTTTTGAAAAAGTCTTTTCGTCTGTCTCACGGACGTTATTGATCCAATTTTTGTCTCAAGTTGGTGTCTTAACGTGATTTTTATATCACCGTAAGTCATGAGTTCCTTGATAAATAACACAGTTGGAGAGGGCAATGGCTCAAACTTTGACCTCATCCAAAATCGGATTGAGTCTCTGAGCAGCAAGATGGACAAACTCATCAACATCCAAGAAAAAGTCCTCAACCGACTAGATGGAATGTCTCATGACATTGACGACATTGAAAAGGATATGGAGAATCTGAAGGTTGACAAGGAGGAGATACATTTTCCACCAAAGATGATGAACCAAACAAAGGTCATGGGGCTAGAAGTGAGAGAGATCTGCCAGGAGATGAGCACCATAATGTCGGTGGTGAACCAGCGTTCCGAGCAGCAGGCTCAGAAGCTTGAGGGGATGGAAAAACTGGTCCTCAGCATGCAGCAGGTGATCAGCTTCATTGGGGAGAAGGTGAAGGGTTCGAAGGTTATGGAGCTGATGTTCAAAGACCCTGCAGCTCGGAAAGGATCCAAAACTAAAGACAATAGAGGCAAGCAAACCAGTAAGAGGAAATCATCTGGAGATACTGTAAACAAGAATCTTGACAAGGTGAGACTAAGACGTAACCCAAAAATATCTTCGAGTGTGTATCTTGTACATTTCCAGGTATTGCAGCCCATCCATCAATATGGGCATCGTGTGTTGTTCTTGCGAGCTACCTTTGATTTCATAAATCTTTTAAAGATCTTGTTATTCTTGGCAGGACATGTGAAAATGATCATAGCAGCAAAGCTGTCCACTCCATCACTTCTGTTGCCCATGAATGTTACTTGGCTGTGGTTTTAGATTCCTCATATAATAGGCTGGGTTAATAGGTAGCGTCTGGGATTTTAGCGTGTTTACACTTGCCAACTGCTGATTGGAGGTAATTAAGAACGCTAATTTCACAGTATTATGTAAGCTACTGCACAATGACCATGTCACTTCTAGCTTATATAAAGCTCAATTTAACTCACATTTACACATGGATCTCTATGGATGCTGAGTATAATATGGCCCTCTTGGCATGATGCTCCTCCCCCACACTGACCCCCTAGCAGGGCACGAGAGGGCCGGTGTGAGGCCAGGGGTGAAATGTGAGTGTCCCGGTTTAGAAATGCTTTTTTGGATCGTGAGCTGTAGTGTTTGTGGTCTAAAAGGGCTTTAAGCCCTTCAGCTCACGAGGAGTCAAGTGTCAACAAATTGTGATGAGTCAGTCTTGCTCCCCATCACTCTGGTTTCTCTCACTGACTCACTGAAACAAGGCGCATCTCTGCCCCATATCTGTTGGCGAACACTGTTCACAATTTCAGTGGGTAACAGTGGGTATTGCCTAACCTACCTAAGTCCTGCAAACTGTCTGACTTCCTGCAGCGCAAAATAGCTCTTCATAAAACTTTATTGGCAGTCCTGCTGAGTGACTTTTGATTTAGAGGTTCCAGTAAACGTCTGTATATAACACGGCATGCAACGTTTCAGGAATTGCTGGTACAGGTTTAGAAAGGTAAAAATGTACTCACGTAAACATAATCTTCAATGTGTGTTGCACATGCATGTCAGGAAAAAAAAATTATATTTTTATCTATCTCTGTGTCTTAAATTTCAGCTTTGGCTCAACCCTTTTGTTTTTATTATACAATCATTAGACAGACAGATGATGACCCTGTATAAAGGTCACTGAGTGCTGCGTGGCGTCAAAGGCAAGAGTTGCACTTCCAGACCTCCTAAAGCATGTTATCGCCACACTTAAATCACTTGCGCAACTGCGAAGGTTAGAGTTATATCTCTTTTCCTCTGTGACCTACAAGCAAAGAGCAAATTCACTGTCCGTGCCCCTCAGTGCTTGTGCAGAGAACAAAAGTGCAGTACTCATAGGTTACTGAATGCAAGCCAATTAAAAGTTTGGATCATCAAGTTTATGGATATATTATATCCTGATGATTAATGACCACATACCAATCTGAATGCTTCTGTGTGACTCACATTTCAGGGGATTTCTGTGGTTGTCGGAGCACTTGTCGGTTGGTTACATTTTCCTCCACCTCCAGAGGTGTGATATTGTACATGTAACCCCTGTTACTATGGCCTGTCCACACTTTCCCCAATCTCCCAATCAGGGTTTTCGAACTCCAGAAAACACGTCTGTCACTGGGGAAACACTGCACCCTAAATATCCCCTCCGCTGTTTACCTCACGACAGCTCTCAGAACAAATGTGAGACACCCGCGGGTTCAAGACAGGTTTTTCCATGCTAACCTGATCAGAGAGTGTTTAGTGAGTTTCCTCAGCAGGCTACGGTCGCTTGTAATATTTTCCGCTCAGGGTCGGCATTGCATTCCGTCAGTGAGTGCGACAAGTGATAAGCTATAAATTCACCGCCCTGCTGCTGTCTATCCATCTGCCATGAATAATCAAAGGCATGCCATTAGACAAGTCGGTCTACGCATGGAGACGTGCAATAAATGTGCTCATCTGTAGGCCGTGTTGCTTATATATATATTTTTGTCAGTACTTTATTTGCCAATTCATTGAATTATTAATTTGATGTGATTCATTTTGTTGTCTGTCTTTTACATGTGACCCTAACTTCATCAAATCCACCTGTGGCTGTCATTTCATTGAATTCTAAATGACATTTTTAATGCATTTGTCTTGTTATGTGTTTAACGTGTAACGTCATATGTACCCCCTGTCTCTCTCATTTGATGTTCATCCTTAACATGTGATATTTCTTCCATTCTATGTGCATTCATATAACCTTACTAAACATTGCCATCTTGTCTTTTTAATAGAAACCTACCTCTAATAAAGCCAGTAAAAGGAAACAGGAGATAATTCCTGCATGTGAGCCCAGTTCTCCACAGCCTTCTCACAAGATAAAGCTCCATGGACCAAAGCATTTCCTCGCCTCGCGCAAATGTGGAAACTTTGTAGGTTTATTATGCTTACAGTCATATGTATACAGGAACTTTTATTTATAATATGTAAGTATACTGTATGTGCTTTTGCATTTGTGGCTTCAGTCTGGTGCATTGTTCTTTATGTTTTAACTTAAAGGGCTGCTTCCATACTGTGGTCATTATTGTCCTGTTTTCATGACAAGAAATGTGTAACATTGTGAGATCTTTGCATAGCCACGCCAGAGCTGTGCCAAGTTACAAAAAGTAAAACACTGTTGTCTTTCATTGTAGTTCTGGGACATAAAATAGTACCATGATGTAGCTGACGTAGTTTAATTTAGACAAATGATAAAATATGAAGTTCAAGTGAAGAAAACCTTCCAAAATTCTAAACCAGACACAATATTCCTTTAATGTAATATTTAAAATGAAAATAATACACGTTGACATATTGCCAAGATTCGTCTTTTCACTGTTTTTTATTTGTATTTCACAGTTTAAGGACCACAGAGTTAAGGATGGGACAGATAAGCCCTGTTTGAGCCCCAAAGGTCTGAAAGTCCAGAACAAGATGGAGCCACTAGACACAGCAGGTACTGAAATCAACATACTGTAAATAGTACAAAAATAAGTGTGTGCTTAAACTCTGCTGTCCTGATTAATGATCACAAGGAGACACAGGAATATGTACATAAAAGCATGCATTTTTCTCTCAAAGCTTCTATGAGAGGAACATGAAGAGAATTTATATTTTGTTCAGAAGGTCAGAGTAAAATATCTTATCCTGTACTCTTTCACAAAAAAAGTATTCAATGTTTATGCATCTGATTATATTAGGAAGATGTGAGATGCGAGAGACTAAATCCAAATTCTGCTTGGACGTTTTGTAGAAAAGCAGATGTCGAAGAAACAGGTGTTGCTACTTGAAGAGGTGCAGAAACTCAACAGGGAGAATGCAGAGAAATCAGGTCAGCCGCTTGCCACTGGATATCTGGATCTTGAGGCTGGAGTGCCCCCTAAAGACCAAAAACCTGACGCCCCTGCTCCCAGCTTGGTGGACTACCTGCATGAAGATTCTCAAGTGGCTGAGAAAGATGAGGTTGTTGAGGAGGTTAGTGAGGAGGAGATTGTGGAAGAGACAGAGGAGGTAGAGGTTACAGAGAATGAACCTGAGCTTGATGTTGATGATGGAGGGAAAGAGGAAAAAAAGCTCCCAGTCCAAGAGGAAAAGAAGAAAGAGGATGATGAAGAAGTAGCCAAAGCTCCAGAGGTCCCTGCTGCACAAGAGCAAGATACAAGGTAGTCTGTGTTACCCCAAAAAGAGCTGCGGTCATTAGTCAATGGGCATTTTAACGGTTTTTTAGATGATTTATAGACCAAAGATTAATTAAGAAAAAAAGGTCCAATTCATCATTGATTTTCATCTTTTTAATTTATCGGTTCAGTCTCATTAAGCCACATTCATCTTTTATGATTACTCTTACATTTTATCCTACAAGATAGGTTTTAATTTATTATTGATCTTGGCCTGTTATACTGTTTATGCAGTATATAATATTTCAATCATCCAGAAATTTCACTGATATTATGTCTTAATGGTGGTTTTTGCATGGTCAGTTAAACTGTCTTTGGCCACATCTACACCTACAGTATGTACCGGAACCTTCACAAGCTGTAATGAAACAAAACACAACGAATACAAACAAAAAACAAATAAAAAATATAACATCTTTTTCCCAGCAGAGATGACACCAAAGATGCCTCCTCATCTCTCGAGGCCAAGATTTCAGGGGTCAGCAGCACACTTACCAAATCCTTTGTGACTGAGGAACACTTTGTGGTGGAGCAACACACAAAAACCCAAGTGGTGGAGGTGGTGAAGGAAAACAACGAGCAGGACGAACAGGAGCTCGAGTCTGAGGGATGGGCCGTCTTCAAAGCAGATGGAGTTGAATTCCAGATAGACCTAAAACAAAGGGTGGAGAGAGAAAGGAAAGACAACAGTGCAGAAAATGATGCCCAAAAGGAGGATGATGATGATGATGATGATGACGAGGCAGAGCGGTACTATATTGGTGAGTCTCCTTGATCGTGGTAGAAAGTTGATTTAATTTGGAAAGTTTGAGTAAAAACTGAAGAATGATAATAATTTATTAAACTCTTTGAATTTTGAATAACTGAATTGAGATACCTGGAAAAATTCCTTTGTAAGGCAGTGCCAGAAAAAGTTAATGATGATAAGCCCTACATGTTTAAGACGTGATTTAACGTAAGACGTGTTGACCCTGAGTCTACACTTGTTTTATAGATCACTAAGCCAATATCATCTCATTGCAGATATACCGGTATTAAGATATGACAACAACTGATAAGTAAGAAGGAACTGCAGTACACAAACAATACATAACAACAACTTATAAGCAGTGTTTCATTTTTTTTTTAGAAACAGTTTGTCCACCAGAGAGCTAAGTTGGTACAGTCCAGTGTTATGAGGTGAGACAAAGCCCTCGAGACAGTCTGGCACTCGGACGACAAGATGTGCTAAAGCTTGGTTACCCCTCTGTAATATTTAGACAACAACTGCGCCTGTAGTTGATGTGTGCCATAGCTCACTAATACACAATGTGCTAACTTGATTATAGCAGCTGAGCGTCCGCTCAAAAGCCCCGCTGTAGCTGAAGCCTCTGTGTTCTCACATTCCTCATAACTTATTAAAGCAGATTATATCTTTTTTTTTCTCTCATCCTGCTTTAGACACCACACCTCCTCCAGCGGCTCCTTTTAACCACCGCATCGTTTCTGCCAAGCCCAACCAGATCATCAACTTCTACACCATCAACTGGCAGGAGGTCCTGGGCGGGTGAGAACCAGACTTTTCAAATCTCTAGAACCAAAAAGAAAGCCAACAATGATTGGTTGATCTATCACGAAGATGAAAGGCAGAAAGAAAGAAGTTCTCGTTTCCCATGAAGCCTAATTGCGTAACCCACCCACTCTCCTCTCCCCTGGTTCATAACTTCAGAGTCACGGCAGTTATTTTTACTTCAGGACTGAGCGGTATGTGAAACCCTATCTCTGGTGCCAGCTGGTAGCTAATCACTAAGTGTTAATCCAAGTCTTCAAAGAGCAGACACAGCCCAGCTCAGATTTAATGAAATAACAGATTAAGCACAACACACTCAGTAAAAAAACAGTAAAACATCTCTGTTTGAAGGAAGATCAGTTTTTCATTTGTCATGGAAACATAAAACATCTCCTGCCCTGTTTCACAACTGCTTCTTCAAGGAATTTGAGGTAACTGTAGAGATCAATTTTTTTTCCCCTCTCCCTCTTTTCTAGTGGTCGTTTTGGACAGGTGCACAAATGTGTTGAAAACTCTTCTGGTCTCACTTTGGCAGCAAAGGTCATCAAAGCCAGGAGCGTGAAAGAAAAGGTACAGCAGCTAATGTTCCACTGTTATGAAAAAAAAGTCATAGTGATAATGAATTAGTCCTATTTTGATGCTACTGTGAGAGCCGCGCCACATGATATAAAAAGCAGGGGCGGGGGGCTCAGTTAGAAATTTTTAGTTTGTTCCACACTACAAGGCCGCTTGGAACAGAAGCGGAGGGAATACTTCTCACCTAGGTGAGAAATATTTGACCTAGAAGAGAAGATGCATTGTCCCATAGCAGAGAACAGCTGACACCTCTCATCGTGTCCGTGTGTATTTGTCCGTGTGCGCCTGCTGTGTCTGTGTGTGTCCGTGGTTGTCCTGCATATGTCTGCGCCTGTGTTTTTGGTAGGAGGTGGTGAAGAATGAGATCCAGGTCATGAATAATCTGGACCATGCCAACCTGATCCAGCTCTATGCAGCTTATGAGTCAAGGAATGACATCATCCTTGTACTTGAATAGTATGCTCCTTCTTTCATATTTTTCAGCACATACTGTATGTTTCTTTCAAAGCAGCTTATTGAACATCTTCAGTAATACTTACTTACTTCAATAATGCGCAGCAGAATATTAATAATATATATAATATAGTAACGTTAAATCATAGTGTGGATAATTATGCTGAAATGGGGTGTTTAAGTGATGTTTTTTTTATGCATTTGTCTTTCACCTTAGTGTTGGAGGAGGGGAGCTGTTCGACAGGATCATTGATGAAAACTACACTTTAATGGAGCTGGACGCTGTCGTGTTCATCAGGCAGATCTGTGAGGGTCTGCAGCACATGCACAAAATGTACATCCTACATCTGGACTTGAAGGTAACAAAGTGACTCATATTTCATATTTATCATGTTTCAATCAATCAATCACTTAAGTTTGAATGTTTTTGTTTTGTTCTAAATTTCAGCCCGAAAACATTCTGTGTGTGAGCAGAGTCACAAATAAGATCAAAATCATTGACTTTGGTCTTGCTAGGATGTAAGTACCGCTACTTGCTTCTACTTTATGGACTTCTGTAATCATGCAAAATGTAATGAATGATATTCTTCACGTAGATACAAACCACGGGAGAAACTACGAGTGAATTTTGGCACTCCAGAGTTCCTCGCTCCAGAAGTCATCAACTACGACTTTGTGTCATTCAACACGGACATGTGGAGCCTCGGTGTCATCACCTACATGCTGTAAGTAAACGCACATGCACACGCATGCACAAACTAACATCAGTGCTAACCGTCTCTTCTCGACAGTCTGAGCGGTCTCTGTCCCTTCCTTGGTGACGATGATAACGAGACTCTGAATAACATCTTGGCCTGCAAGTGGAACTTTGAGGAACAAGAGTTTGTTGATACATCTGAAGAAGCCAAAGACTTCATCTCCAGAGTGCTCATCGTGAATAAAGGGTATCTATCTTTTAACTCTCTTGTACTGCCTCTCTGTTTGCTGAGGTTAACATGCGGTGTTTTCTATCATCTGAGTAATATCTCCGTGTCATTGTGTCTGTCATCAGCTGGAGAATGGGGGCATCTGAGGCCTTAAAACATCCTTGGCTTGCTGACCCAGTCCTTCATCATCGCCTTAATACAAAGGTAGAGAACACAGTTTGGGCCTGGATTAATCACACATAAATTGATAAATTGATGATTTTAAACTAACTTCATTAGATCTCTTGTCATTTAAGAAATGAGAAGAAAGTTTGTTGCACACTTTCTGAAGCTCATATATTAACATTCAACAAAATGAAAACACATTTTCAAATAGAAATGAATGTTAATGCTTGTTCTCATTAATCATTCACAGAAAACTATGTGCAGATCACGGCGATCATCGTGCGTGCCCCCAGTTGATAGTTGAGGTTGGTCTTTCTCTTTTCTTCTCTTTAAAGATCAGAGTGTCACTACTACAGACCAGATGCTTTCAAAACATCCACACTTCCCCCACAAGGGGGAAGCATGTCTCAAATTTTGTGCAGGGTAGCTTGGCAGAAACAAGAGATTCACTGCCTGACTGTTACAGATATACAGTAACTATGGCCTGTGAGTGAATCATCCCATTTTACGCTGTCCTTTTCTTTCCAGGGCTACAATGACGTGACGGCTCCAGCTGTGACCACTCGGACCAACCCTCCTGTCCATGTTAAATTACTTAATTTCGAGTCCGTGCGCCTGAGGCATGGGCTGAAATTCTGGCTACCCCACAAACCTTTTCCTAACATGTGATCCACTGTGTTGTGTTAATGTAAGCAATATATAAATACATATATATCTATAAAAAAATATAGACAACACCAGTTTTGTTTAATTGGGATTTAATAGTGGATGGTCCCACCGTGTATTAAGCTGTACTTTGATGAACATGTCTTTTCCTTGAATAATATACAATTCAAAACTGTGTTGCTGGAGAAAAATAACACCTTATAACATTAATCAATCCAGAAAAATGCAATTAATGTCTCATCCCCTTTTTAACACGGTGCTCATGTCACAATCTGACCTCGCTGTATTATCATACAAGAGCCTGACTGTGTGTGGCACCTTTGCCTTGAAAGTTGCATGTGCACATTGTGCTATCTACTTCCCTTTAAAATGTCCTGTCAGTGAGCCACCCTCATATATCTGTAACCAAACACACTGTGCTATTATTGTTTGCTGCTGTTTCCACTTTCTGTTAATAGAAAAGAACTTTAGATACCTCAACTGCTTCCGTACGAAGGCTACAGCGTGATCCGTGTTATGTGACTGTAATAATCTATGCTGCATTTCTCCCCGCTCAGTTACAAATATTATCCAATATCCTTTTTTTGGGGGTGGGGGCTGTAAATAAATGCTGAGCTGTAGATTAAAATACAGATTTTTCTTAGGGGATAAAATTGCTAGATGTTTATTGTACGTATGGACAGAATGTAATGTAATGTAATTTGTGTGGTCGGTGTCATAAGCTGTAGTATGTGCACTTTATAATGTTATTTATTTAAACATAGATTATACATGAAGCTTCCAGAGTACAATGGAAAAGACTCGAAGGTGTTTTCAGATCATCCTGTTTTGTCCAGGTCTTGATACTTTAAAACAAACTGTTCACCAACAGAGTTTATGTCTTACCAGCTTAGTGTATTCTGTTCAACACTTAACTACTTGTTGCATGTCTCTATATGTGTTTTATTAAAGCAGACATTAAAGCTTAAACTTGATACGCAGAAAACTTTTTTTAATTTTTTTTTTTTTTTTTAATTGTACTGTATGCTTGAGCTGTCATCACTTTAGTGCCGCTCTAGCTGCATATTCATGTAGATGCTTTTTCCACAAAACAGTGTTATCTTTGAAATGCCTTCTGTGAAGGTCTACTAACTGAAAGTAATACACGACCTACCTAATGTTGCCTACTGTAACGAGCCGACGTGAGCCGATAAAATGTTGTCAGAACGACTTTTATGTTACGTTTTAATTGAACTTCTGTAACTGAATGTCACATATTGTTATAGTTTGTGAACACAGAGTTCTAGTAAAAGAAGTTGTCCTCACCGAGTGTTAACAATTTCAACTTCAGCATGTATTTGTGAAGTGTGTACACATCCATTAAACTGAAATTGTGTCTTAAGTGAGAGTTTGTTTCCGTTTCTTACCGTTTGAGGTTCAGTTCGATAAAATTTATTACAGCCGAGTGTATCCAAACCTGTTAATTTACAGTAGAAAAATAAGAAGAAGACCTCTGCCGTCTTGAACACAAAGCCTACATTTTTCAACAGTGGGGATTCTGACCTTTTCTACAGTTAAAAGATTGGGACTTGACTACTTTTCTCCTTTTAATTTACTATACTATAAAATAATTTTGCTTTCAGACACATTTCTCTTTTTATTCCTATTTGTGGTTTGGAAGAGATAGATCAATACAGTTTAAAGAGAAGATACAGTTTATCTATCTAGAACAAATCACATTGTCACAATCATTTCATGAGAAGAGATAAAAAAAATATTTTATTCCAACTTTATGGGCAGCAGTTTATAGAAGGCACAGGTGTATTAGTAAAGCCCACTTTGCAATGTTAGGCTTTACTCAATAGCTTGAAACTGTACTGCTTGTCAATAGGTAACATTTCCAAGTTGCCATATATACAGAAATATATGAAATGAGGGGTTGTTATACTTACAATAATGCATAATAATGCATAACAAATTAGTAAATTTGTGCTAAACTCCAAAAGTATAAAATCAACCTTTCCAGCATATTCGTTCTCTCTATGTGCGATTAGAAACAGTCTTTATAAATCATTTTTTCAAACTCCCGTGAACTATTTTTGGGGGGAATTTTATGATCTGACTCAGGTCTATTTAAACCTTAAACACACATACACATTCACTCTTACTCAAGAAGAGAGTACAGCTGATTCCAGGAGCATAAAAAGAGCATCTGAGGGAGCCTGTGTGTGCAATACAGTTTGTTCACCTGAGAAAATAAACTTAGTTTGTGGGATGATGATGATGTCCGGGGGAATGGGGCTTTGGCTCAGATATTTTAGAAGAGGAAAAAAAAAAAAAAGGTATCGATGTTTTTTAAAGAGGTCACAGGAAGGGCTGAGATACAGAAAAAAATGAAGAAGAATGACGGTGAGGAAACGATGTGAGATGTGAGCAGCATGTGTACATTTCAAGCTACATTTCCACAAAGTATACCTTAAATTTCAGCCTGTGCTAACCTTTAAAAGACAGCAAGGTCTTATTTTACAGAACCCACAAGGTTAGTCAGGGATAAGTGCAGACTTTATGGGGGAGCACCATGAGAAACGTGTATTTAATTGTACAGAAATACCAGAAAAGCAAACTGTACCACCAAAAAGTACAGAAACCCAGCAGTTGACCACTTTTACATCTAGTAGTTTAAGACTGTCATGGCCATAAAATTGTAAGGGCCCAAAAAATAATTCACAGTTTTGAGTTATTTTCATTTTCATTGCGTTTTGATTTATATAGCCTGCACTGGACAGTGACAAGAGAGATTGATGAGAGAGGCAAACTGTCTTCCATCCGTATGAAAACCTGAAATCGACTTGAGCTCGAGCTTCTATTTTGGCATTTCTTCATAGAAAGTGGACAAGAGGAGAGAGACGTGCAGCTAAAAATGGAAAACCACCTTCAGAATATTTACAGAACCTGAGCTATATATAAACCATCTGAAAAAGAAAATATAATAAAGGAGTATGTGGTGCATAATTAGCCTGGTTGTATCTTCCTGACCATAACAGGTGGCGATAAGGTGACTGAAAAAACACAAAGGTTTTAAAGTGAAATGGATAAACAGTCATAACCAATGAGTTATGGTTCAAATATTCACTTTTGAATGCAATTTCCTAAAATATTCTGAACATTGCAAAATGTCTTTGTAAACATACAGTGTATTTCAAGTGCAGAATAGGGCACAAACATAGTGTGGATCCAGGTGAAGCTCAAAATATGTGACGCTGGTCGCCGCCGTGTTGGCTGTACTGTCTTTTCTGGCGCTCGGCTAATCTAAAAATCAGCAAAGATCATCAGTGGACCTAAGGCGGGCTGAATGATGCCTGGGTGCTCATAAAAGCCATCTGTAACGGCACCTACCTGTCAATCAAAGCAGCCATGCTGATAATTATGCACAAGAGTCCAGTTGTCATGAACAGAGAAATTAGCTACAGAGACCAAAACTGTTTTTTGTGCCAGGCTGTAAATGTGTTTATATCTGCTGTGAAGTTGGACATTTTTATATGGGGACCTGTAACAAGCCTCAAGCAGCCACTCACAGAGTTACAGTTTTTGGCGCTTCAAAATGTAACACTGAAGGATGTAAACAAGTGGTCAAACTGCATGTCTTTCTTTGAGTTATACCACCGTTAACTCGCTTAAAACAACAAAGATAAAACTAAAAGACAATTTTCTGAGATATTGACTGTAAACATTAAAAAACCCCAATAAACTGTAGGAATCAGGAAATATCTGATGAAGACACTCAAACATCGAGTACATCTGGCTGGCCTGATGTAGCCAGCTAGCTCGATTATTTTTACGTTGGCTACTGTACACGTGTAACCATCAACACTATACGGACCTTTGCTAGAGGTTGGCTTTTTTTGGAAAAGATTTCTCCTGATGTATACGTATTAAAAATAAACATTTTTACAACATTTAATATAACACCCTAAACAAGAATTTCAAATGCTTCTCATCCAATGAAAGACTGACGGCTTTGTTTAGTCTAGTATTTATTTATTTTCACACATCATTTCATCAGACACAAAAGCTTTCATGTCAGGAACGGTTCAGAGAGAGTTCATACATTCCTCTATTACAAACACAGGCATAGAGAATCTGAGTCAGTTAATAGCCATTACTCCGAACATGCAAGTCGTTTGGCAAAACAGGTGATACTGATTTCTCCCTCCTCCTTCTTTCTTACTCTTTCAGCATAGCTTTTCAGGAGCCCGAGGGTTGGAAGCCAAACACAAGCTCTCGCTCTATCCCTGGTCCAAGGCCCAGGTTGGAATGGTGAGAAATTCAATTTAAGAGGAGGGGGGGAAAAAAAAGCCTCCTAGAACTGCCCCTCCACCACCCCGCCTCACCCCTAAGTCCCCTCCATCCACATCTCCAGGGGCGATCTCGAGGAGCCAAACCAAAACCAGATGGACTTATTGGGCCTAAAGATAACAAATAGTGCCTGAGTTCCTGTCAGTTAGAGACCACCGGAGCTAAGAAGCTGAGGCTGAAAAAAAAAAGCTCACTGACATGTCTACTTCTTTGTCCTGCTATATAAAATATTATTCATATTGACAAGTATTATAATACAATAAATGTGAATGTTTGGTCTGGAGTTAGGCTGGTAAGCGGTGGGGATGCTGGCTGTATAGTTTTGGTGCTGGTGTGTGTGTGTGTGTGTGTGTGTGTTAAGAGGTGGTTACATTTATAGAAAAGGTGCCATCTTGGCTTTGGGAAGGTAAGCTGTCAGCAGTGACCCGAATCTCTGGGTGGCATGCTCTCCAGTTTGTTAGCCAATACACCCACCGCCCACACACACTTAGTAAGAGAGGACAGAGAGAGAAAAAAAGATTAGGGTGACCCCAGAACTCCTCACAGCCTCCCTGCAGATTGACTAAGAAAGTGTCCTTTGTAACAGGAGTTTCCTGTACGTAATTAAAAAATATTAGACCCTGCTCAGAAGGGAGGGGACGGGGCCTGGGGTTGTAGGAGGCTATGCGAAGGGTAAGATTCCCTGCTCCACTCTTCGTTTCATGTAAGAGTCCCGGAGCTGGCCCTGACGTTTGTCAAAACAAGAGACGCTCTCTCTCTCCAAGGAGGTCCGGAGAGAGGACCAGCCAGTTCTCAGGGCCCGGGGGCAGGTGGTTCTGATTTGCAAAAGGGGAGGGGGGAACAGACCACGTTTATGTTCATTTAATGGTAGTACACGTGTCGTCACGTCCAGTGGTGGGAGCATGCTGGGTGAGTGATCTGTTTTTAACACAGCTGAGGTTTGCCACCAATAAGAACACAATGTCCAATTATCCCTTTATGGTTTTCCCTTAAACCCACATACCGCTGCTAATGTCCAGCCTTCACGAGGGGTCTCTTTTCTTTTTTGTTATGTTAAATTAAAGATTTAGTGACTTTTGAAAGAAAAAAAAAGTTTGCTTCTTACGAATGAAACAGTAAGCAGTAAAACATTCATCCCTGCTACAGTTTTAGTTGGTCTGGTATGATCAGTAGCTTATGGGAGCTAATGTTAGCATAGTTCGCTGTTTATTTTCTTATACCACAGTTAGACTATGTTTTAGCACTTACCATTATCATGTCACTGTCATTTGTTGCCTTAAAGCCGTTATAATTGACCAACGGAGAACTACTGCCTGAATCTGCAGCTCTCTTTGGCTTTGTGGAGCTCTATAGTGAGTTTCAGTTTATTAGCGTTACTTTTCCAGCCTGCAAAGTTTTGGTTCATTCTCACAGCTCTGAGATTTGAGTCTGCCTACTAACATTTTCAGCAATGGCACAAACAACCTTTGCAAGTCTGTGGAGGTTACTCATAGTGACTGACGTTCACTAAGACAACGGACGACGAGCATGGTGTGGTTGCTCTGTGACCTGCTGGGTGGAAAAAAAAGATAGACAGCTATGGTAATGTAAGCTACGTAATTTTACAACAAAATTGTTACATGTGCTGTCCGTGTCTGAAGTCTGAACAGAGTGGTTCTACACTGTCAAAAGAGTAGCTAAACATGTTTCGTGAGCCCTAACAAATTGGATTATTTACTGAGAACAGTGGCAATAGAATACATCAAGTCGCAATCTTTCTTTTAAACAAAGAAAATAATACTTTGTATTTTATTTACTCAAGCTTGTAATTTTGCTCCCTTGTAACCAACAGCAAAGTAATCCTAAAAAAATATTAGAAATGAGCATTTAGTATCTTATTTAAAAGAAAAAAAAAATCTCCGCTGGAACATAGCCCTGGACCCACCAAGTGGTTCTGTGTTTTTCTCTGCTCACGCGTCTTTCTCACCTTTTTAACCCTCAAACTGTTTCCATGCATGAACATGTGAGTGCCGTGTTTACAGCTTGTTTCTACTGCACCCGAGGGGCTAAAAAAACCATGAGGGATTCTCTTCATAATCTTCTGTAATTTATAAAATGTCTGTAATGTATAAAATGATTATTCTTAGGAACTTGAAGTAGATCGGTAATTATGTGATCAGTCCATATGTGCTCCACCCTTTTGTTCTGCGACCCATTTTTTGCAGTAACAGTACATGACTTTTGAAATGAAAACAGCCATCTCCCACCCACGTGCAGATTGATTTCCAGACGAGGGGGAAACACAGCAGCTTGCTGTGTCCAGTGTTTTCAGTCGGTGGTTTCAACACTGATCAAATGGCCACGCTGAAGCCTTTAATGATCTTGGAGGTTCCCCGCTGGTGGGTCATCTGCTTGGCTCCATATCACCTCCAGGTTGAGCCCTACTGCTGGTCAGGCGGTCCCACAGTGGGGCCCTTTCCATCAGCTCTGTATTTACTCGTCCCTCTGGCTCACCCCTCGGCCTGCACGGGGTCTCTGTTCAGTCTGCCAGCCCTGCTGAGAGGGCTCTGTGGCCGGGAGAGCCATAATCCATCAGGCCTCTGTGTGTGTGTACGTGCTTCACTCTTTTATGCTTTAGCTCTTGCTGAGGAGTCTTTGCTGAAGGAACTAAATGGAGCCGAGCGTCTTGTTCAAACAGACTGAAGGAGCATGTTCTCTGTGCCTGAGGTTAGTGTGTTAATACAAGCTTGTGTGCAGGCGTGGGTGTATGAACATGCTGCTTGTATGCACATTTGAGCACTTCAGACCTTTCCAGCCACGCAAATGAACTCCTCCATGACCCCGTATACATGCAAACATCTACTTATCCTGACCACAACATACCCCTGTCATGTTTTATTGGATCACCCTTGCCCCCCACACACATATCCTCACGTTACTAAAGCATATAAGCTTCATACATATCCATATTATACATTTCTCGGTTATGTTCTCCCATCCCACCCACAGCGTCTGTCCTCCCTCCCAGTGCACAGTGATCGATGAGCTGAGCCACGGTCTCTCTGCAGCAGGGACCGTACTGAGGGGAAAAGACCCTTACCCTGTTCTCTGTCTGACTCCCAAAAAACAGCTCCCATGGCCAACAAAAACAGCACACAAGGCACCCAAATGGCAACCCGTACGGCTGCTGCTATTGTAGTGTGAAATGTTTCCCACGAGTTAAGACAGGAGAGGAGGATTCGATGGATGACACGACCATGAAGCTGAGAGACAAGGGTCAGACTGAGGTGATGTGCAGACGATGTAATGATTTAATTTCTGTCGTGTAAAGTTGTTGAGATGTAAAAAGTTAAAACAGGGTGAAAAAAAAACCAAAAAAAACAAGTACAACTTTTGCAACACTGCATATTTCGAGAAATACGATACAGCCACAGCAGCCAGATAACCTCATTTGTATTATTGTTCAGCAACATCAGCATCCAGTGGGGTTTTGATCATGGGGGGGAAACCTCAAGGGGAATCACTGATATCTGACCATGTTTAAGCTAAAATGCATCGCTGGTTTGTTCTTGGTTTGGCTTTTTTTTTTTTTTTGAGCCTGCCTTCATTTCAGTCCAGTCTGCTTTTAGACAGGGGAAACAGGAAAAGAGTCACAGTGGTGCGGTTCATTCTTCAGGCCATATTCACTTGACCACACAAAGAGCCCATTTTGAGGGAGACATTTTATGTGTTGTGTGGCAGGCAGCGCAGCGCAGCGCAGGAGAAAAAGATTTACTGTGTCTGTGTCTATTCAGGGCCTTTTTGGATGATGTTCATGCTCTTACTGGTAGAGGCCGGGAATTTATTGCAGTTGGGAAATACTATCAGATAGATGATTCTGTGATGAACAGTGACAGTGTTATATTTGAATCCACAAAAAATATGAACACACAGTCATCTTTACAATTTTGAAGAGTGGTCCAGTTCCTTCATTAATATATTTTTATACGTGTACACATTTTGGGATGACAATATTATAGTCAGCATTAGCTACTCATTTTATTAAGGATAGGGTACTGTACATATTCACTATAGACATTTTAAATGCAACCAAAGAGAAGGACAAATATTTAAAGATGTTGCTTGCTGAGTGAAATTTTGTTTTTATATTCCTTGGTGACCTGTTTTATGAACAATTACGTAAGACAGTTATGCTGATGTTTCTTTGGAGCAAAGCTTTATTACTATTAACCAATGAGCTAATTTTAACCAGTGATCTAACATCTATTGGACTGATTCATATTAAATATTGCCCATGCAAATCAAAAATAAGGATCTGCCTTTTAAGCATTGTTTGACACGTCAGCATTAACTTCAGTATAATTTTTCATAATTTTGACTCATGCCATAATGTGAAATAAAATGCGGCAAATGTTCTTCTAAATTTCAAATAACTAACATTTCAGTAAAGTTTACACAAGTATCACATGCAGCAGAAATATGCGTTGTTGTGATTGATGCATGCATGTAGAGCATGTGTGTGTGCGTGTGTGTGTGTGTGTGTGTGTGTGTGCGTGCGTGTGTGTGTGTGGGCATGGAGGTTGGTGGTAGAGGAGGAAGTTGTACCACTGAGGTAGCACTCGGAGTGACTAACAATGGCCCACACATATCCTGTAGCTGTCAAAATTTTGAAGACCCTACACAAACACTGAGGGAAAAGGGGGAATTGTGGTCTCTGACTCCTGTGTTCCAGGTTTTGTTTCAGTTTGAGCGAGTTTTTGAAATGCCTCAAAGGTTTTTTTTTTTTTTTAGAAGCACGTTTTTTTGTTTTGTGCTTCCTTCTCTTGATGTAGAAAATTGAACTAAATTACCGTTTGTATCCTCAGTTGCAAAGCTTCTTTCTTGGACACAGTAAGGATTACTGATTGGGAAATCCAGATTCATTTTATTTTAATAGAAATTCATCTTAACCCAGATCTGTTAAGAAAGTCTTTCAAGTACACAAACCGTAAGATTTTTTTGAGTCTGCTCGACGGACCTTTCCGAACCTCACCCCTTCCCTTTGTGTGCTGTCTCAGCAGACCCCCTCCCTCCTGTCTGAAAGAAAGGGAGAGGCCATCACAACCTGCAGAGCTCACATCAGCACACATCAGCATGGGGAAAACACTGCTGATTGCTTCAGAGCGGGAATCTACTTTCCAAAAACTCAGCAGAAAATTAGTGCAGAGTGGCTCCATGTTGAAGCGAATGCGCAAACACCTGTACTCACCCAACCCACCCACCCCCCTTTCTCTTTCCCTCCCAGCCTGTCGTTCTCCAGCAGTCTCTCCTTCTCCCCGGCTGGATGTCTGCCCCCAGAAAGTAGCCCATGAACACCTCATATACAATGCTTCCAAAACAGAAACCAATATCCCTTTTACTCCCTTGTCATTCCACAATGGCAGCCTTCTTGCAGAGAATACAATGTCCTGCCAGTGAGTGTTTTGAGAAAACCCTTCAATAGCTGCATGCACTTGCTTGGCCAATGCTGTTTGCTTTGATGGGTCGCTGACAGTCTGACCTAAGCAGAACTCCTTTTACTGCCCCAAAATTGGACCAGTGCTTTCTTTTTTACATTCACAAGAGTTTGCTGTCACTGAGTTCAACAATGTAAAGGGGACCACCCATGCAAAAATAGATGTCATAACGGAGCTTGCTGCGGTTGCTTTTGTGGTGAAGAGCGTAGTTCTTTGCACACACGTTATTGCTGACTGGGGAAAGGAGGACAGTGCAGGCTGCTAACCAGCAGAGGGCGACCAAAGCTCTGGAAAGAATCCCAGGACGTTATTAGGCCAACATGACCTCCCTCCCATTTTCTCAGAGTGTCAAAAATAACATCTCCCATTACATTCAGGGCTATAGGGGAAATTTAAGTAGGATGGTATGAAAACCTCCTGCCAGCCAGAGCTGAGACTAAATGTAACGGTCAAATCTGCAAGAAGAAACTGTTCTTATTCAGTGTCTGTGTAACTGAGAGTTTGTTCCACTTTTTTCTTTTTCATAATGGTTTTATGGTTTTTCATGGAGGAGTCCTATAAGAGGTCACCTGGCCACATAATGCAACAGCATCCCTATATATTTTGAATGTCAAGGCCTGGCCACATGTAATCATACCTTCACCCTCCTGAATGGTCCACAGCATAAAAAAAAGAAGAAATCCCCACCACTAAGCCACCGTCAGCACCACTCCTCCACCCACACCAGCACCTCTTCCCGTTGTTCCCATGGTGAGGGCCGTCACCAGCCAATCCGAGGCTGCTGCCAGGACCTTGGTGGTCTGGAGTGTCTCCGAGGTGGCACGGCCACAGGGCTGCAAAGAGTAAACAGGACACTGGGGGATGGAAGGATGGAGGAAGAGGGATAGAGGGATGAGAATGTGGAGTCAGCAGCCTCTCCACCCGGCCTGGGGAAGAGGAAAGCCTGTAAAGCCGGCAGATTCTGAGCTCACACAAACAGTGGACCGCCCTGAGACTCAGCTTAGTGGATAAGGCTTTGGCCAGACAGAGGGGGTAGTCAAATAACTGCTGAATTAATTTTCATGAGAGCACAAACTTGACTTTTTCACCAGAAGCCAATTAATTAGATTTGATTATTTTACTAGAGAAAACAATTTTGGGTCTGATTAGTTTGGGATATTTCCGCAACAGAATTGTTAT
The DNA here is from genome assembly GCA_028641955.1 of Protonibea diacanthus. Lineage (NCBI taxonomy): Eukaryota > Metazoa > Chordata > Actinopteri > Sciaenidae > Protonibea > Protonibea diacanthus. The sequence continues at coordinate 14,820,904 of CM053988.1, read as the reverse complement.
TGATTATTTATTTGCTTCACTTGCCAAACTCTTTGCTGCAGTTGTTTGATGAAGTACTGTGCTCAAGTACAAATTTTAAGGTTACTTTACTTGAGACTACCCCCTCATTTCAGAGGAAAACTCCACTCCATTTATTTGACAGCCATACAAATAAATAGAAAATTGGATGATCTTACAAACTATGAGACATTTTTATTGTAACACACACTAAAAATCACTTAATTGCTGTAACTCTGATAATACTTAGAGTTCTTTTTCAACATTGTCCAAGTAACCATAACTATTTATATCTTTACTCTATATTGTGTTGGTGCTATTTTGATCTAAACTATGCCAATTTTTCAAAGTATATAAAACAGAATATGAAATACTTAATAAATATATGTATGTATATTGTAAAAAGTTGTTTACACATGAATGCATCAGTAATATTAATCAAATAATGTCATATATACTATAAAACTCACAGGGACTAATTGCTGCACTTTAACCTTTGACACATTAAATATATTTTGCTAATAATACTCTATTTTTAGTTACGCAAGATTTTCAATGCAGCTTTTACTCAATATATTTTTACAGGATCTGAATACTTCCTCCACCACTGGCAATGGACAACTGAAAGATGCTCTAAGCTGCGATTTGAAGTTTCTACATAAAAGGTTGAGCTATTGAATAATTGGCAGCGGAAAAAAAGACATCAAAATGTCTGGCAAATCGAAGTTTAAAGATAATTCATAAAGAAGTGTGGAATTCACCGGTGCCCAAGTCTTAAGGGACCGTGAAACGAGTAGCCAATATCCACATGTTATACACACCGCCTGTTTCCAATAATATTACCCTTGCGGGTGATGACAGGTTGAAAAGTGATTTACCTGAGCTGGCTTTTATTACAAATCTTTCTTGCACCAGTCCCTCTGCTACTTAAGGAATCAGGCTCGCTTCATTGTTGAACTGAAACCCAGTACTAAATACCATAGATGGCTTCCAACTGTTTTTGACGCTCATGATAAAGATAGATGAGGTGAAATTGCACAGAGGATTTGCAACTGGCACTGTCACGAAAAAATGATTTACTTTGTTTGCAGGAAAGATGAAAGTTAAAGTTCAATTCTTGCAAATGTAATAAAAGTTCCCCAAACGCAGTGCAAGCGGTGTAAAACAAATAAAATCAACGTTAAAAATGAACCAAAAGTAAACAAGAAAATGGATAAATAAAATGTAAAATCTGCAGTTGGCATTGTGTTTAGCCATGACAGCAAATTGTCTTCTCAATTGAATTGTCCTTTGAGAAACAATTTTTTTTCCACCGGTGGCTTTTTCATTATTTTCTTTTAGAATCCACATCCAAAGCAGTGTACTTAGTCCGTGTTTTCATAGATTCAGAACCAGTCATCTGGGTTTTGTCTCTCTATTTAATGTGCCAAGGGGGAAGGCAGAGATTGAGGCTGTTTTACCAGGAAATATAGGTATCTAATAGATCTACTCCCCACTCGTATTTTGACAGCAATGGCAGGTCTGGTGAACTAATGGCATACTTCTCTTTCTGCCAGGGGGGAGAAATACACCGCCACAGGGAAAGCCACAATCCTAATAGGCAGCTGGAAAAAGAGAGGCAGACATAAACTACCGCACTGGCTGCTTTCAGAAGAAGAAGGAGAAGAAGAAGAAGAAGAAGAAGAGGAGGAGGAGGAAGAAGAAGAAGAAGAAGACTCTCTCCACGTAACAAATAATGTATACTGAATTAGGACAGACTTTTATATGATTCATTTTATGTGAGAGGTTAAAACGGGGCAAAATATCCACAGATAATCTGAATTCGATCGTATTTCATCGAGACATGTGCTTCCCCTTTCCTGGATTACTGAGGCATGTAATAAAACACACACTGTTTGACTTGCTTCCTCTGAACCCTAGAGCCCCTAGAAATGGTGTTTAAGGTGATGTGAATGCTTATGAATTTCATATTAAAGAAAGGGAGTGAAAAGCCAAAGCAGGCAAAGTAAAAGGACTTAAAAGACTGGAGGATTACAGGACTTCTATCACTGTAACGGCATCATTCATAAAGTTAGGGATTAATATTTGCGTGAAAGCATCATCACATTATTTAAATACAGTTTGTGGCTTTAGAGGTGAATTTGTTGCATAGACAGAAATTTAAAGCAAAGAAGTAAAGGCTCCAAAATTGGAAAATCATTCTGCGGTGCTCATAGACTGCGGTAGTTTTTCAAAAATAAAATAGTAGGTCATGGGATCTCCAGGGATTCTTATCTTTAAATTAAATCATTTCACTGTTTAGAATTACAAGAAACAGTCCGTAGAGGAGACTTTAATAAACCTAATGGAAGCAAGTATCATTAAAAACAGGATTCAGACAATTAATTTGATGAAACAAAGCCTGGGCGTCGTGCCAGAAGAGTGAGAGCATTAGAGGGGTTACTGCTAGGTGACTCAACAACGTGCTGAGATTTGAAATAAATCAATAACATACACAAATGGACGAAATTACAACCTTTTTACCAGGTTTTTTTTTTTTCGTCTAAATGCAAAAATGTCACCCTCGAGATCTTAATTGTTATAATTGTTTAATGTATAATTGCTGTTGTTTGAACATGTGGAATTCAGGTGTCAATGTAGTTTTTGATAATTAATGGTCTCTGCAGTATTTAGGGAGGCGAGGGAGAGACAAAAAAAGAAGAAAAAACAGCTGTGTTTCATAAGAGAAAGACCAGAATTTAAAGCATGCTTGATTTGAGAGCCCATGAATTACTTTTCTCTGGTGTGTGTGTGTGTGTGTGTGTGTGTGTGCGTATGTGCGTGTGTGTTTGTGTGTGGCCTTCATACCGGCCTCTCGTGTGCTGGAGCGCAGAGCATGAAATGGCTCTAAATTGGCTGTGTTTGCCCTCAGAGGAGTGCTCTTTTGAGATCATATCCTAATCCCTCAGAGAGGCGGTCCACAGGGTCGCTGCTTATTCAATTAAGTCCGAAGCCATGGCTCTAAACATGGTAGGGCAAGAAAGAGTGTGAGAAAGTGTAGAGATAGAGGATGGTGGTCTGTGTGTGTGTGTGTGTGTATGTTGGAGGTGACGGTGTGGAGCTGCATGCTTTTATATAAAATATTTACACACCCATTCTCTGTCTTTTATTATGTAGGACTGAAGAAGCGGGAATCAGCTGAGACAAGTCCATGAAAGGCTGAAAATATTTTGTCACATGAAGTTGTTGCTAGGTGTAGATGAGGTCTTCTGCCAGAGGGTGGCGCCTGTATGACATCTCATGAGTAGGTGTTAATAACTATGGGAGTTTGATAAAAGGGACACGAGAGGCTGTGGCCCATTCCAGAGGGGTCATCACTAAGCCTGAAGCCCAAACCACACACCCTGAGGCAGCTGTTCGGTTACCTGAAGCCCCAGTCACAGCTTTGGAGTTCAAATCCCTGCAAAGTCATCAAGTTCTTCCTCCTCTGTAAAAAAAAAAAAAAAAAAATCCTGCATGCACAATAAAAACTTCACCATTAGTCAACAAATTTATTGCATTCATGCAGCAAGCAGCAAGCAGCCACATGCAGCTAAATATTACATGTCTGTGGCAGATATTTTTTTTAAATCAAATATGAAAGGAGCAAATACTATATATCTGTAGAGTATTATCATATACATGTATTAATAATCTAAAATAATATAAAAGTAATACCAGCCCAAGGTGAAGCTTCAGGCACTTTTGCCTGTATAACCTTTGCACACAGTGAAAACTTGATGTAGCGCGTGTTCAATGTATAGACTAACGATAAGGAGTGATGAGAAAAACTCCAGAAAAGTAAGACAAATATTTTATAACAGTTTCGATCCCCTCCAAATTATTCAGACGATCCAAACCTGGTCTGAAACATACCAGAGCGTTGCTGTTTCAGGGCCCTAGCGGGCTGCTGTCAGGGGGCACCCATGGTTCATGGTTCTGAAATTAATGGCCAGGCTGTTGGCTGCCATGATGACCAGAAGGAACTTTTCTTTATATACAATTTGAATCATACATCTGCAGTTTTGACCACCATCCAAGCATCATTCAAAAGGGTAATAATACAATTTTATGTGAGTGCGGAGGCTATCACCCCATGAATCACCGTACAAGGTGTAAAACATTAATAAGAAACACTTCTTTGGGAATGGTAAATGTTAAAATGACCGTGCACATAAATTTAACTAAGCATTAAATGTGTAATTCAAGCAATGTGCACACTGCAGAGCAAATTCATCGATCATACTTTGTGCGTGCTTGCAGTTTTGTTCTGTTGCGGGCGTGTTAAACTTCATTCTTATTTCAATGAAAATGTAATAGATTAAAAAAAAAATCTATGAAGTTTATTCTCCAACTGAGGATGCACTGATATCCTGGATGGTGACTTGGCAGATGAACTGAAGCCGAGTCACAGCTGAAACAGAAGCAATGAACAGTTGAAACAGCTGGTTGAAGCGGTTGAGGAAATGAACACCTGTGCGTCTTAATTCACTGCGTGTCATCAAACAACTGCAAAGACAAAAACGTCTTGACAACTCTGGGAGCGTTATCAGCCACAAGTATTGACATGAGTATGGAGAAGATAGTCCAGTATAGGTTTATTTGTTATTATATTTAAGAAATGGGGAAAAGTTAAAGCAAAGCATCCCATTTTGGGGTAAAAAAAAACCTTAAATGTTCCTATAAACGTCAGTCTTATTTTGTCAGATCTGGATCTGATTTTCACTGCACTGCCTCCTCCTTTGTCCTCGGGGGAAAAAAAAGAGGAATATTTCTGTGTTACGGTGATCTGATAGACAGTGACACTTAGACTAAACAAGGTGGAGGTGATGACAGGAGCTGTGGAATCCAAGTGTGGAGAGCTCGCCCCGCCAACATTGCTTGTCACTCTGGAGGTTTACTGGCTGTGACATTAGGTGCCACGTGTACAACTACATCCACCACAAGCCCTGTCCTGACCACCATCGTGCTTGTAAGTATCTCAGTTTGCACTGCTTCAAGCAAACCTTCAACCTGTGCACATTTTAATGCAGCACCAGTCGATCTTTTTTCCCATATTAAAGTGACTATAATCAAGATCGCATCACTACGTCAACGAACGTCGTCACTCGTAGTGACCGCAGATGACCCCTTCTGACTGTAGATTCCCTTCAGCTCTACAGAGACACTCTTAAGTGTCTTTTAGCTCATTGTTTTTGATTTACAGCGTTGTTGTTTTGGTTCACTCTCACTGTTCTCTTAACGTCATTTTCAGACGCAGCCAAAAAGTTTTAGAAAAACACTGTTCGCTACTTGCTCAGCACCGAACAGCAGACGAGGTTAGTGACTAGCTTAAGCATTTAGCAGCTAAAGAGTCAGATATTTTTATCGTGGGTTTTTAGGCACTGAAAACAGCACTAAAAGAAGAGTAAATATTGGAATTACACTCATCGGGTAACAGGAAGCACAACTTCAAATGAATGCTAAAGTTGCTCCAAGTCTGCTGGATGTGTACATAGGCAACGGTTTCCCATATCAACTCAACACTTTTGTTGCCAAGTGGCAAAAAAAAGGGAAGAATCAGTGAATACAAGTTTAAAGTCTGGCTTTTTGAGTGATATGCTTGATTCCCTTTTCCTCTTTTTTATCCACTGATAGATGATGAGCAGTCAGTTTCGTTTTATTACTATAGAGACGGTGTATTTAGCTTAGCATAGCACATGGACAGGAAGTAGGGGGAAACAGCTTGCCTTGCTCTGTCATTTTTTTTTTTTTTTTTTTTTTTTTACACATGGTATCTTGTATCTTGTGCAGGGATATAAATCTTTGAAATTTTCAGCTCAGGAGTGTGTCCAGTTATTTCTTTCCTGTCCTTAATCATAGACTCAAGGCAGCTGCTCTCCTTATCTTCACTAAATGTATGACGATAAACTCAAAGGTAGTTATGCATTGTTTTGTTTTTTGGTTGTAAACCATTAAATTACTTAAATTAGTAATATGAAACAGAAATATGTTTTAAATGAAATATATAACGTTAAATAAGTTTGTAATATAAACATAATGTGAAAATGCTGTCAATGAATGTATCTACCACATTGCAGATACTAAAGACAGCTCTAAAACTTTCACTGACAATAGATTTGTTTTCACGTTTTTGCAACAAAACATAACTGGCTACAAAATTTGCAACGCATTAGTAGTTTCTTGGAATTCAGCGCCACAGTTTGTTTGTGGAAGAGCCACATGTGACCTCCACATTGCTTAAACTAATTCTGCAGATAGAATTTGTAGCAGTTTCTATGTACAGTTTTCTTCTGCTATAAAACATGAGACAAATCTACCATTTCAGCCTTTCAACCCTGCACGCACCGACCCTTTCATTCTCAAAACATACATATCAGTGGAATATCACTTAAAAAAAATAAAAAATAAGCTTTCCCTCTCAGTTCTTTCATTTCTCTGACATACTGTATATTGCAAGTGCCTGTTTCCAAAAATGTTCTATTTTTAATCACTTCATGTGTCTTGAAAAGCAAGCACAGGATAACTCAAGTCTTTATGTTGCATTAACCCAACTTGAGGCTGGGGCTCAGTACTTTCTTTGGCAAATGATTGCAGTGTTAGGCACATTTTTTTACCCAGCTGAATAAAAGACGAAACCTCATTCAGATGAGGTACAAATGAGTGTGGTACAACAGAGCCAACTGAGAGTTCCCGTGCTGCGGTGGGGGCCGTCCTGCAGCCAACCAGTCTTTCAGCAAGCCAGCCTCTGTCAGACAAGGCAGTCCAGAGTGCATAGCTTACCGGAAACCAGGGCAGTTTGATTGAGTTCCTGTTATTGACTGCTTTTTTTGTGGAGAGCAGGTTTCTGCCAGGTTAATTTTTTCCTCTGCCAGCTGTCAGAACACAGACTGTACAGAACCGCACACCCAAGCACTCAAGGCCCCACTAACGCTTTCAACTCCAAATAGTCATTTGTCATCCAATGGCAAGCATGCAATATTTGATAAGCAAAACTCTGAATGTTCCCTTTGCTACATATATAGTACTATTGTGTTAAAGGATATTTGTCTGCATGTCCTACTGTGGCTTCTGTGTACTCTGGAGCAGGAAGCCCATAGCATCCCTCAGACAGTAAATCAGCCTGGGGATTGGGATGCTCCTGTTCAGAGGAGGGCTAACTATGTGGGATGGAAGCAGTGGAGGTTAGGCGGTGAGAGGTAATGCATTGTTTGGCCCCTGTCCCAGCCCATAGTGAGGCCGGTGCTGGCTGGAAAGCTTGAAAGATGTGTTTGTTGTACAATAAGTTGTAGCACCACTGCCATCTGGGTAAAGACCTTCGGTCAGCGCTGCACAGACGTGTGTGTGGTTCTCTGTGCCAGAAATAATAATAATAAAACAAAGAGGCCCATTCATTCCTCCTCCCCCAAGATGAATTTACCGCAGTAATGATATTAGAGGTTCAGAGAGGATTAGCAAAGTAGCAGACTTTTTTCTTTTAATGTCACGGCTGAGGGCATCCAACATCCTTAAATCCATTTGAAAAGGGACCCAGTGGATAGAAATTAAACATGCATCATATCTTTAACAGCTGCTCAAGCTGAGGTGCCTGTATAGAAAGTCAGTCTTCCTGTGGTGTGACATTTATGTCACCTTTGAAAATGAAAGCAATGTCTTATCATCTTCACAGACCTGTTCGGAAAAAATGGAAAAAGAGTTACCGAGGTGAAATGAGGTAGTCAGACTTCTACTTTTGAAAATCTTAGTAGTTAACTAAACAAGCCTGTCTACACATAAATACAAAGATGATGTGCAGTGGTGGAATGAACCTAAGTACATTTACCCATGTACTGTACTTAAGTGCAAATTCAAACTTGAGTATTTGCATTTTATGCAGCTTTATGCATAAAAAAATTGTCACAAAGGTGAAAACAGGTATCTTTCTTTCTAAACTCATAAAAATATTCCCTTTAGAGATACTGTACATTGTTCTCACAGGACAAGAATGCTACAAACATGCTGATCTTACAAGAATATGATGTATTTATGATGCTGTACATTAAACTACCCAACAGAATATTAAGTGGTTCAAATTAGCTCAAATGCAGCAGTAATATTAATACAAATCATATAATCAATATAAATCAAACACTGACAGGGACCATTTTCCTGCAGAATAATCACTTATTACTTATGATATTATCTGTTTTGTTACTTACCTACTCTAACTCAAGTCAGGTTTTGAAGTGTGTTTACTTTTAGTTTCTCAGTGTTGTATACTTTTACTTAATATCTGAATCCTTAATACTGAAATATGATAACGCTTCTTTCCTCACTGTCATCTACAGGTGAGATACATCATATTCCACAGATTTCTGCTCTTCATTTTATATGTCTAGACAAACAACCCCCTTGCAGAGTCCTGGAACTCTTCCACTCCCTCCCTCCACCCTTATCCACATCCTCTTCCGGCTACCGTCTGTATTGAGTGAGTCAAGTCTGATATGAAGACTCCTATAAACTGCTAAAATCTCGCTTGGGTAAGAGGAGGTGTTTTTTTCCACTGAGACTCTGTCCGAAATTTCTTTATTTACTTTAATATGTTTTACACCATTTTATTTTAGTGTTCAAGAGCAAAAAAAAAAAAAAAAAGCTATGATGCTATCTAGCTAGCACTTTTTCAACATTTATCATGAAGAACCGTAAATTGAGAGTTTGATCATCTGTGGGAAATCAGTTACAAAGCAGCTAGACAAAAATACATTTATTAAAAACTTATCAACATTTAAAAATTAAGACTTGCAGTTATGATTGCAGATAACACGACGGCTTATTAGAAAGTGGGAAACTCATGACCTCGGCTTGACCTGTAATAATAAATTTCTACAGTGCTGCATGTCACCCTTACTCCCAATTTTCCTGTCTCCCGCTGGTGCTATCCAAAATAAAGGCACAAAACATTTTTATCGAATGAACTAGTAGAAAAGTAACTTATTTAGTGTTTTTCCTTTATGACGGGATAGTAAACAAGGAAATGATTTTAATTTAAACACAACATTAAACATAAACCGCACCATTCATTAACAATATCTGTGAAGGTTATTTAAATGTAACGCCATCATTGTTGCTTTACAACATGTCACAAGAGGGGTCCTTACTGATGCCGTATTGATTTGGAGGCATCGTGAAGCCACCTGTCAGCAAACACAGCAATCCATTAAGAGCTACCCAGTGGTGCTGATTGCTTTGCCCCTGACCCCAGCTGCTTGTTTACTCAGGGCATGGTTGCCAGTGGGGGACGTGATGGGGGTGGAGAGGAATAATTTGAATTCCATAGAGTGGAGTGAGGGGTACAGGTCCTTTTCCACCACCCTCTATCCCTTCCACCCATACTCACACAAACACCCAGTCAGTCTCTGTGTGATGGGCTGAAGCCAGGCTCTTGACACACTGCCGGCCCACTGCCTGCCTGCCTGGGTAGAGCAGGGATGTGTTGATACAGCTGGGGTAGGCAGAGGTGCCGAGAAGTCAAGTGACTTGACCGGGGTCAAAGCACCTCTCTCACACACACACACACACAAACACACACACACACGATCACATGTGCTCAGACTTCACGGCACACACGGATACACTATGTCTTTATCATCTTTCTTTGCAGGGATAAATTTCTCCTCAGACAAGTTTTATTGTCTGCACTGCTTCAGCTTTGCTCAGGAATGTGTTTATGAAACACCCTCAGACTGCCTGTTCTTCCTTCCTCTGTGGATTACACTAACTTTTCAACATGGGCACACTTTTAAGTCTACCTCAGGTCTCACCTTTCTTGTTTCTATAGTTGACTTAATCTTTGTGAGAGCCAAGAACAGCTCAGGAAGGCAAATAGACCACAAAGGAAGCCAATATCCTTCTCACTGCTGGGTCTTTTTAATGTTTTGCTTGAATCGTTGACCAGTAGGAGGTGCATTGTATAGTGAGTAGCAGCCTTATCATCAATAAAGTGCATGTTTTTGACTGCTGGTGCACAATTATTGCTTCCTTCTACCTTTAATCTTTTCCAACAGATTTATTACGGGTTTGAATGAGGAGGTTCATATGCTAAGCTGTCTTGTTCCTTCTTTTTCTTTCCAGTCGTGCTCTGTGGAAGAAGGGATAATATTTCAGACAGCTCCCAGAGCACCCCAGCGCCAGCCTGGTTCTCTACCCTGCCCGGTTCTCCATCTCTATCTGTCTGAGGTTGTGTTAGGCTGACTGCTCTTCGCTGTTCTGACAGGGTAGGAGCGTGTTTCCACCTCATGAGTCAGCCCACGGAGGGCCAGGTGTTTTTAATCCAAACTCCGAACAGTCCCTGAAGAAGATTGATGAGCCTTGTTATATATGTCCAGACAAATAGCAACTGCACTCAGCCATGCCAGACGACACACATACTCTCTCTCTCTGTTAATAGGTGTGCTTTTGAGTGAATTATTGAGTGACTGAGTGAGGGAATGAGTGAAGGGTTGTATGTAAACATGTATCTGCGAGAGCGTGTGTGAGGGTGTGTGCCTCCTTGTATAGGTGTCAGTATGGGGCAAAAATATGTTTCACTCAAACTGGAAAGAATCCTCTTCTCAGGTCACATGACTTCCTAAAGAAATTCTAAAGAAAGAAAGAAAGAAAGAATTACTAAGAGCTACAGCCACGCAAGCACTTCTATGATGTTCTGCTTGTACAAGTGCTTCAAGCTAAATGCTAACATCAAGATGCTAAGAGTAATTCAGCTTTCTGTACTTTAAAGCACAAGCACACTGAAAAAATGCACTACCTGCTTAGCACCAAACAGTGCGGTTAGCGACTAGCAAGTGAGCATAGTGGAGAATTTAACTGCTAAAATGCCATTTCTCCAAGGAGTTGGTAGAGACCAAAAACAGAGCTACGAAAGAGTGAATGCTGGCCTTAGGTTCATTAGGTGACCAGAAACATGACTCCAAATCAGTTATAATCGATCCTCTGTTAGCAAACAAGTTGGCCATATGAAGTTAAAAAAAACAAAACAAAACAAAACAAAACAAAACAACAACAAAACAACAAAAAAAACCCAACTCAGATATTGCAGGTTTAATCAGGAATAGTGTTAAGCATGTTCCCAATCAAAGTTCAGCTTGTTAGCGTGTGCTAATTACGATTACACAAAATGACACAGATGATGGGACTGTCTTTAGTTTTGCGGATAGTCCATAAAGTATTCGATAAATTTACCTGATGATGGTGCAATGAAAGTCAGAGGACCATAAAAGTTAGCATAACGTCTCATGTTGGAGGAAAAGTCAAGGGATTGCCAAAGTCAGTAGGATTCATCATCTGGGAACCAAAGTGGTGGACCGACTGAACAATAGACCACGCCTCGAGTTGTGCCACTAGCATGGCTAAAAAGAAATCTCTCATGGTGAGAAAGGAGCCACGCACAAGGTTAAAGGGGCCATACTACCATGTCATTGGGGCCCTATTGTTAACTGTTTTTTTTTTTTTTTTTTTTGAGCTGGGCTGCTGTTTTTGATCACCTATCCCATCTGTGACACAGCACGACTGACTTTGTATGAGAGGGAAGTGCTGGCACCAGGCGCTGGGCACTGCGGGGCCTCTGGTCTTATCAGCAACCAGGTCATAAGGCAGACTGGCGGGGCATATAGGCAGGGACACGTTGGGACAGGAGGAGGGAGACAGAGTGGGAGAGGGAAAGGGGAGGGAGAGTGGATTGTGGGACTGCTCCATACCCGGCGGTGTGGGTTTGTTCTCCCGGGGGACCCCTGCTGTGCTGCACAGGCATGCAGAGGGCAGATAACCATGCTAGAGGATGAATAGATGTGAGAACAAAATGAAGGGAGAATAACAACACAGGGCAGTCATGTGTACCAAACACAGCGAAAAAAGTGGTTTGCTCATTGTTTTTTTGTCTATGCCAGTTGTTTTTGACGGTGACGCCTCGTTCAAAACATGTCTATCAAGTCTTCAGTATTTGAAAGCGGATAGCACATTCAAAACAGAACAAGAAATGTGTAATAAAAAGGAATCCATAAACATTTAGATTAAACTGCGCAGGCACATTTGTATTTTGCAACAAAAATGCACTTGTGAGTTTGTGTGTAAATCTCTTACTCTTGGGTGTTTGTGGCGTACATACTTTACTGGCACAACCTGGTTCTCCTCTGGTCTCACTCTTTATTTTCCAGCCTTTTCTCCGAGTGCCTGCAATTGCTCAGGTTGCTGCTGCAGCGGAGGACAGGCCCACAGGGAGCCACCACTGTAATGCTAAACTGAGCCGTTTACCACTGTGCCTCTGGTGCCAGCAGGCCTGCCTTGCTTAAAAACACACTCTCCGAGATATCCTTTCCAGAGTTCAGCTTACTGCGCTGCTTAAATGCACCAGTCACCTTATTCAATTAGAGCTTCGTTAGAGGCCATTTGAGCAGCAATTAGCTTGATTGTCTGAATGGTGATTTATGGAGCTGAGAGCCGGATTTTCCCTCTTTTGGCTCTCCCCCCATGTCTGGTGGATATCTGCAGTTATTTGGTGGATGATTTACATTCAGCACCATGACAAGCAGGTGTGGAAATTAAGTGACGTGGAGAGTGGAAAGGAAGGGAATGAGGGGAAGTTGATGGAAATGATGGAAAAAGAGAGATAGAGTGTAGAAAGAAAAGACAATGGTGGGAGCAAAAAGGCAAGCAAGAACACAGGCAGTGATATGGTCGGCGAGATATCGAGACAGGCAAAAAGTCAGACAACACATACTCATCAAGGGATGAGTTCAGTAGAAAAAATGAATCAGAGAGAGAGAGGAAGAAGCGGAAGGGAAAGTGTTAATAAGCGTTGATCCTGGCTCTCTTCGATGACCCGTTGGAGGAGCTTGTCTCTGAGGGATTGGAGCAGAGGGGCCAGAGCACCACAGCTTCCTCCTCAGGATGTCAGTAAGGAAGGGCCACGCCATGTTTGTCTGGGCTGCTGCCTACTTCTTATCACAATCGGTTTCTCTTCCTTTCTCCCCCCCCGTCTCTCTCAATATCATACTATATCTCTATGTTTTCTATCTGTCCAAAATCTTGAAACAATGTTATTTCTTTTCAGAGAGCAAATAATATTTTCTTTTTATTTGCTCTAGCAACCTGACAACAAAATAATTCGTATAGTATACACCCTAAAAAAAAAAAAAAACTGTTTCTCCCGAAAGCGAGTCATGTATACACGAAGTATTAGGCAATGTGTATAAATCAGTTCAGCCACAGAGCCAAGAATTATGATGTATGTAACTTTGACCATGGTGTGATTGTAGCTGCCAGATTCGTTTTATCACAAACAGCTGCAACTTGTTGGATTATGACACCACTTTGTTCAGCGTTTTATAGAAAATGATTGCCAAAACACAAATATTCAGTGAAAACCTTTCCCCAGTCTTAAATCTAACTTTCTGTTTCAACATCTCGATCACAAATTTCTTCTAATGATGAAGACCATGAGTGGAAAGTACAAAAAGTAAGTATACCTTGAATTAAAAGTATTTTATGAAACTTCTAAGATCAAGAATAAACTCTGTGCTTAAATCTTGCCACAGTTTGATGTAGATAGACGTCCATCCCTATCAACCCCATCCAGGCTGATGTCAGGATGTAGAGCTGTTTGTTTTCTTAAAGCAGTACTTCCAGCAGATTATGATCTATGTCTCAACTCTTCCAGGTACATGACAGCAGCTTTCATGTTCTCCGGAGCACTGTGCCCATTTTTCAACCAATACTTCACCTTTGGGATGAGTTGGAACAAGATGTTGGCAGCACAGACGTGAATAGTGACGACGCAGTTGCTTGCAGGAAAGAACTTCAGTTTGGTAAATACTTAATCATTCATTTATTTTTAAAGTGAACAATTGACAAGAATATACTTATCGCATCAAAGTAATTTAGCTTAGAGTACGATTCTTTTAAATTTGAAATAACAAAGAAATATGTAAACCTATAACTATTTAAAAACAATAATCAACCCTGGTCATTGTTATATTTAGATTCTAAATCACTAGACATTTAAAGTAACTAATAAATACTTACAATTCTCATTGTGTGTAATCAGATTACCTCAATTCTGTCCTACTCTGTGCTGATACATGACCTCATGACACCTGTGCTAAACTGAGCTGTGCACCACTGTGGTGGACTGTGGCTGGGAAACAATCCAGTCAAGTGCAGTCAAGTGGCACAGGTGTCACTTTGGGACCTAGCAATGAATCATCCGGTCATATATTCTCCAGTATATAGTCTCCAGGATATTGGCTCTATACAGGGTTTTATTCCAGGTCCGTTAAGGTCAGCAGAGAGCAGAACATATAGTGTCCACCATGAAAAAGAACCTGCAAATGAAAGTGTGGGTGTTGCGAACTTTCAGATAGACTAACCTTGAACTGACGTATATTTCGCCTGAATACTATGCAGATAAAAAAGCTACAGTCATGGCAAATAATACTCAGACCTCATATGTACCCAGACTGTGTTTGGCACAACTCCTCCATGCCTCCTCCTGGTCTCTTTATCAGTCGGCAAACAAGTGAAAACGAGCGTCTGCCCCTCGTTGTATGGAATTCCAGCCATTCCCCTCGCGTCCCATTTTCCTGCCTGCTAATGTAATCGGAGGGAAACAGAGTCAGCTTCCCAACGCCACAGCCTCCAGATAAGACCCATTTATCACATGTCGTTGCTCTGCGGCTTGCTCCGCTCCGGCCTGACCAGATTGAGGCCCAGACCCTGTCAAATCACGGAACCTGTCTCCAGAGAAATAGGGTGTATTGGTGTCTGGTTGAGGTCTGGGTTTTGGCTCATATGAAATGGAAGGAATGATAGCGAGACACATCTCAGTCAGAAGCTGAGGTTACACGTTGAAAACGTTAAAGCAAGACTCTTTTGGCACGTTCGATGTTTGGGGGTCATTTTTTGTTTACTTCATTTAGTCCTAGACAGGAAATGAATGCAGAGAGAGTATTAAGGCGGTGAGATTGGCATTTGCCTCACGTGAACTTGGGGGGGTGCAGGAGTTTTAGAAAATGTCTATCTAGCATTTATAGGGTTGACGCATTAAGCACTTTTTTCTCCCTAGACATAAAATGACTCATGTATATATGTAAGTATATGGTTGTTCAGCATTCAGACATTAAGTAAGAGCTTCTGTGAAAGGACCAGTGTCTCACCTTTAATCTCGTCAGAGGTGCACGTTGATTACCAGTGATGGGATTTTCCTGTGAATTTGTCACATTTGTCAGGGGAAAACATGATGAAATTTGCTTTAAGATCAATCTGTCCTCTCCACTCGCTGATGTTGTGGCAAGGTGCCAAAAGTCTCCTGCTCAGCATGCGAGCCCATACGCATGGCAGGGTCAAAAACAGGAGGTTTAGGTCAGAGTCGTCTGTGCCTGCTTTTTACCACGGTTGATTGAATCAAACAAGGTTCAGTGTCGTTAAATGTTGTGGCAAGCCCTAATCCTCTCACCTCTTCGGTTCCAAGACAGGAGAGCTTTAGTCTGCTTGCTGTCTGTAAAGGCGGACTACATTAGTGCCGGTCTTGGCTGAAAAGACTACTTGTATTTGAAGAGGTAGGCTCGGGTCTTTTTCCTCAATGCATGGAAATTCTTAAAACACTGGCATGACTTCAGGAAAACATTACCTGTGGCAGTGTTTGTGGTGAAGAGGGCACTGTGTGCCAGCCTTCAGTGGCCACTGGGCCTGCAGGGAAGCCTGACAGAGTTACCTACTTAGGCTTTCCATGTGCGCCCACACCAGGCGCACTACTTGGCCAGCAGGAGATCCAAATTGCCTGTGGCGGTTCTGCTGGAAATAGAACCTACAGAACTGCAGTCTTCTGAAATGCCTGTCATGTCTACAAAGACCAGAACTCAACCCCTGGATGGAATAATAACCACACATGTGACACTAAACATGTCAATCATCAGGGTCTGTGACTTCAGCATGATTTTTGGCATTGTGTGAGCCAGACAGGATATAGCCTCAACTACAGTCACAAGGTTCAGTTGAAGTCTGTTCATGAGTAAGATTGAGTATGCTGCAAGAACTACGATGTATTACAATTCGGATTTTATTTTTATATCTCAGGCCATTGGTCATAACACTGCACTCAGTTAACTAACTGCTGAAATTTGTAAACGCTGAGATAGCTAAAAAAAAATTGGTTCATCAGCAAAAGTGGTCAGATAAGCCAGAAGTTAAGCCATATTCTCTAAACCACTTTATTAAAAAAAACAATAAGAGCATCTCTAAGATGTCGGTAATAACCACTGAAGGCAAAGGGAAACTGTGAATGTGCACGCCAGTGATCAAAATGGATGTGTAACGTGAGAATGGACAACTTTGCTTTTCATCTTTGGTTTCCCAAATAAGTTTAATTAACCTGTTTTGTATTGTTTACGACTTCTAAGCAATTGATGACATTTTAAAGTTCCCTTTATTGTTGTTCTCATTTATCACAAAGTTAGTAAAAAAGGCACTGTTTACATGTTTATACCAGACTATAATGGTTCGCACACTCATTGGCCATTTCACTCTGCCTTGCAGTAATACAACAGACCGGCTCGCCGCTGGAAATCCAGTTGTCATTTCCAAACTCTGGCCGTTTTAATAGAGTTGCTCACTCCCTGTCGTTTCTGCTCGCATAGCATTACTGCAGCTGTGCTCCTCACTGTGGAGCAGAGTGATCAGCGGCAGCTGTTTTGTTGCCACGTCTTGGCAAATTTTCAGCCGGATTGTGGATGAATATGCCCCTTAGATGTGTTATATCTCCGCCAGTAATATCTGCTAACGTTACTGACAGAGATATAATGTTACTGAAAGGCTGCTTATTGGTGTGACAAGTCAAGCAGCTAAATGAACTTGTGAATAGTAGTATATTTTTGGGTCTGAGCGGCTAGTTTTACAAGCTAATATATGTATGATTCTACAGGTTGTTGAACACGCTTCACATTAAAACAATAATTAGTTCACTTGTCTTTTACATTATCATGTATTTTTATTTGTTGACACGTTTTTCATAGTTTTCGTTTCAAAGGTTAAGTTTTAGGTCTTAGTCCTGGAAAGAAAAAAAAAAAGAAATTATATTCTGCTCCAGTAACTTGATTAAAGACCGGACTAAAAGTGAGTTGATTGAAAAAAATGATGTTTTTGCCACCGCAACAGACCAATCATAGCAGACTGAGAAAGGCTGTAATTAACTTTTCTTTTGTTAAAAGATGACATCTTGCAAAAGTGCAAAAAAACAAGTGCAAAGCACAAATCCTGATTGCAATAAATATGCCACAGCTATGATGCAGTTCCCTGGGTCATCTTCAAGACAGTAGAAGGGTGGAGGCAACAGAGGACTATCTGTCTGATGATTTAAACAGTGATTTGGCTGCGCAAACTAGGGAGTGTCCATACTCAATCACTACTGACCACCTGACCCCCCCCCTCCTCCTCCATCTTCCTCTGTCTGACTGTCCGGCCCTGGCAGCAGAACGCAGGATATTCTCAGCAGGAGATACGCCGTTCTATTCACAGATTTGTGTTCCTCTGTAATTACATCCCCTCCACGCACACACATCACACACGGTATGGTTTATGATGTACTAATAAAGTTTATCCACAAAAAAAAAAAAAGATTTTGCTTTTAAATTCAGTCACCATGGCATGTGGCACGACATGAGAGAGAGAGAGACAGAGAGAGAAAAAAAAGAGAGTGAGTGTGTCAGTGTGACATGCAGCAGTAGCCTGATGAGGCTTGGCCTGTGGTATCCGGGTGGAGTACGGTGGCAAGTTGTGGATGGAAAGGCCTGTGTTTAATCTACTAGACAGAGAGAATAAGAGCAAGAGAGAGAGAGAGAGAGAGAGAGAGAGAGAGAGAGTGGTGGAGAAAAGGGAGGGAGTTAGAAGTTAGAGCGGGAGAGGCCAGGGAGGTGAGGGAGCGCAGCTGACAGGAGCTTCCTCTGGGTCCGGTGCCTGTTTTCCAAAGGAAGTGCAGAAGGCCTAATCTGTGGACCCCAGAGGAGGGGGACCTGGTGGCCCCCGCTTATTGTCCATTTTATCATCTCTTGCTTTTGATGGGCCTTTCTCCATACGGACAGAAAAAGAACCACAGGAGACACACAAGGCTGCTTACAAGGAAGCTTGCACGTGTCATCAAACTGGATTTCTGCGAAACATCCAATGGTATTATTTTTTTTTTTAGAAAATATTCAGACATGACCACAATCCAGGATGCTAATATGAATCTGTGTGCACACGTGCTTAAGTACAAATTAATTGGATATTTACTGACAGATTCTTGTTGAGATTAGTGATGTAATCCTCACCAGAAACTGTGACTGCACGCTCTTTTCCCATCTTGTGTGGCGTCTGAGAGGAAAAGTCAATCAGGGAAAACACTGTGGCTTGTGGGGTCAGGAAGTTGATGCAACCACTAGAGCCGCAGTTTGTCAGGCTGTCACTTCGTAATGAACAGCTGAGGAAGTCGCACACAACCACATGCACGCATGCACACACATAGACACACACAATTATCCACCAGATTCACATTATCGAATGCAGGATAAACACAGAAAGGTAAACAACAGGGAATCCTTCCAGTCACAGCCTCGCTTTATGTCCTCCTTCGCTCCCTTGGCTTCCTGTATATGAGGGATTTGCTTTTACAAGACAGATATTAACTAGGTGGACTGTTTCTTTAGTCGACTTTGACCGCAGCTAATACGTGCACTATGAGGCATTGCATCAGATTCCCTACATCCTTCCACTCTTCCTACTCGTAGCTATGCTATTTTGGAGCTGTTAGACACCCTCCCCCCTTTGTTCCCACTGATTAGGGGGTCTGCGGCAGGGAGTGGGCCCTGCAACAGGGATGTCCGATGACCGGGACCCTTCCTCTGAGGATTGCCAAGACACTCAGGTGTTTGCATGGACACACACACACACATATACACATTTCCTCATCCTTGTATCCCCCACCTGCAACTGTAGTCGTCCTCTACTGCTGGAGCTATTATTGTCATCATCATTGCCATCATGACTATTATGACTAATGTTAACCTAACCACCATCTGTTGGGTGCTGTCACCACTACAGCAGTGACTTGGCTGGAAGTCTGCTCCATTTGTTTTCAAGCTCTTCCCAAAGAAATGATGGGTGATTTTTAAGGAATGAAAGGACAACTGTTCCTTCTATTACTCAACTGAGGTTAAAAACCCTGAAAGCAGAAGCTGTGTGGATGGATTTTACTATGCTGACACACAACAGAGTGCTATATATTTGTTATGGATGAATTACTCCACATAATTTAAACTCTGTCATTGTGAAACGCGTGTCATCTGCAGTGCAATGCTTTTTAATGTTTTTCTAGATATTCCTGTAATCATCGTTATCAACTCAGCGGGGGTTTGGCCCACCCAGCTTCACCAGATTGTGACTGGACCCAACCAGGGTGACATGGCAACTGATGCAGTAAACATCTGACTATACATCACCCTGTTTGGCTTTCCCATACTTTGCTTGTTTTTACCTCCCACAGTGAGGACATGGGCTGGACTCATGGGAGGACTTTTGCTGTCACTACCTGATTGTTAACCTTTAACAAACGAGGATTTTTTGTTGTAGTTAAGGATGAATTACTGCCGTGCATTTTGTCTCCCTCTTTCCTTGACCGCTCGGCTATTTTGTCATATTCAAAACAACGACGGTATAACCGAAACACAAGGCAAATGTTCACAGTGAAGAAGAAAGTTTAGTGCGAATGAACAATTTGTTTGCAATAGGTCCGAAAAGTTATTAGAAAATCTACATCTGAGGGATACAATGGTTCAGTTCATCAAGTTCAGACCAAAAATTGTGTGCGAGTGTTTATTTGCTGATTTAAGCTGCAAATGTTAGCACGTCTGGCTAACTAAACTTACCTCCAGCAGCTTCCTCGGCCGCCATTTTCAAAATGCTTTAGACCATCCAGGTACTCACAGTACACTGCACTTTGCCATAATTCTCAAAACAGTAGTAAATTATGCAAACTGAGACACAGCTTGTTTCTTTGTGCTAGCATTAGCTTACACTAGCTAGCTATAGCTGATAAAATAGTGTTCCAACATTTGAGTTGCAAAATCAACAGGTGCGTTGCAAAAAGAGAGAAGCAGGCTTTTACTTCCGTGTTAGATATGCAGTCAAAAATGACATAATTAAAGATAATTTGCTGTCTTTATCGCAATAAACTTTTCAAAAGTGTGAGAACTTAGTCTTGACAGGCACAGCAACAGTAACTACGATCTCCTCCACAAGCACTATAATGGTCTCACCCTTTCTCTCCCCAACTATCTTTGTCTCTTATGCACAAGCATTCCTGCAATCAATGTCAGGCCTTTTCTCGCTCTCTGAAGCTATGCATCAGGCAAAATAGAGGGCTGACCTCAGCCCTTTTCAAAAGGAGCCTCTAATCCAGCCTTCTTAACTCGATTACAGAGTGTCAGAGGGATCAGAGAGACTCTTTCACCTGTCATCTATCACAATGACGAGACACAACTCTGAGCCGTGGATTCCTGCTGCCACGAGAAGAACACCACAGATGAGAGATAGAGACAGTGAGAGAACTTGAAGTGTTTCATACCTTTCTACCCGAGTGAGCAATTACAAACGTTCAACCTGTACAGTGTGTGTCTGGTCCATCCAGTCAAATCTGTGACACTTAACAATACAGTAAACTAGATCTTAAGTAGAAAGACATCAGTAAATCAATAATAAAATCTTAATCTTGAGTTATCTGAGAACAAACCTATAGAGATGTTTGTGAAACATTACGCAGTAATTAGATCATAAATATCTGTCCAATTTCTTGAAAGTTGTTTTAAAAAGCTTTATCAATTACTATGAAGATCAGGCACCTTGAGACTATTCTATAAAATTGTTACATATCAAATTGGACCTACAAAAATATGTCTGGGTGTTAATAGTAGTAGCTCACATAATTGCACAATTCATTAGCCTAATATCATTTTGTATTTTATTTTATTTTTTTTTATGAATAGGCCCATTTATCTAACAATGCTGGATTTGTGTATTTATCCCTTATGTGTATATTTTAATTTTTTTAAAACACACAATTATTTGGTTAATGTTCAGCAGTAACTCTCAGGATCCCCTAGTGGTTGTGGATCCCTGTTAAGGACTGTAATATTAGTTTTAGAGTGACAAATGATTACTGGCTATTACATACCTGTAAGCTTCAACTCTGAGTAACCAACCAGCACTAATCACAACCACAACTACTCAAAATATTATCTATATTCTGTGTTTCACTTCTCATTATTTCAGGAATGAGTATAGAAATAGTATACAGAATATTTACTTTTTTATCAAATGACCTCCTAAGATGACTGTTTAACAGCGTATTATGCCCCTGCATGGTGAGACATTTCACTTGTTGTGTCATGGTATCTTAACGGGTGGTTAACAGACTTTTAGATATTTCAGCCTTGTTAACTCTCTCTCTCTCTTCCTTTCACTCACTCTCTCACCCGGTATGTTGTGTGAAGGCAGGAAGGAGAAGGATTCACCGGTGGCTCATTAAAAGCCATTAGGGAGCTGCACACAGACAGGATGCGGGCAGTGAATAGAGGAAAGCAGGGCAGGGCTGAGGACACTGTTACTCTCTCAACCACCCCCGCCTCCATTGCCTCCTCACACACTCACACACACATACACACACACTCACACACTGTTATCTTCTCCACACAGCACTTCCTATGGCCCCACACATATTCCAACAAGCCAATGCTCTTAGCTCTGCCAACTCATGTCTCACACCCCTCTGACCTGAGTCTGTGGCGAACAGGCCCGGCGATAACACGTTCTTCACTCTGCTGCTTTCACTATCTCTTTGTCTGACACCTTATCTCTCGCTCGTTCCCTTTGTTTGTACATCTCTTTGCCCTTTCTCACCTCAGGCTCTCCGTCTCTTTTGATAGTTGAAATCCTTTTGGCACAATGCGTACACTGATGGACCGGAAAAGCCTCTATAAAAGCAGAGCGACATACAGTATGCAGCCTGGAGTACTGTCTGGGGCCTGTGGGTCACTGAGTTATTTTAAAGAAAAAAAATAAAAGAGGTCTGTCAGGTTGGGATCGTGGCCCTGTGGCGTCAAAAACAGAAGCTCCACCTGAATGTGACCTGGGGCCTGGGAGGAGAAAGACAGGCATTATCAGTAGCACTGAATAAATCAGGAGGGTCATCCTCTGGATAAATCTGTGAAACAATGGATGCTCCATGCTTATGTATAATCCCAACGTTGAACTTGTAATACCTGATAATGTATTTAATCTTATATATAAGCAGCAACCTCAGAGGCTGTGAAATTAAACCATTGTAAAAGTGCCATAAACTGTAGTTCCTCGAACGGCCACTTGAGGCTGGCTGCAAAACGATCTCCATAAGCCCCCATGTTAAAATGCCCAACTTCACAGCAGAAATGAGCATGTTTGCAGCCTGGGAGAAACACGGTTTTGATCTCTATAGCTAATTTCCCCATTTATGATAACAGTACTGGGGGAGAATTTCTATATAACTCCTTTGTTTAAATAATATTAAGTCTTAAAGTTAAGTATAATTAATAACATGCCCACTTTGATTGACAGGTGGGTGCTCTCCTCTCACAGGTGGTTTGTTTAAGCAACCAGGCTTCAAGATAGCATTTTGCTTATTGTTACTTTGAATGTTCACTGTGCACTATGGCGTATGTGCAGAGTTTGACACTGGAAGACTGTTTTCACATTTGTTTACTCATTCTCCGTGCTAGCCTTAAATCTGCTCTGACTTTAACACATGTTCATACGAGCAGCTACAAACAGTACAATATGCAACTTGTACAACTCAGAATGCACAAGCGTTGATGTGGAAACTTCAAACGTCGACTGCACATGGACGCAGCGCTGAGGATGGACTTTTTGCACTGAAGCAGCAGACATATTGTGTCCAGCTGCTAACATTCGTATTCTGTTGTTTTCAATGAGGAATAAGGAGGAGATGTGCTTTTTATGGAATTGTTAACTACTTAAATTAATATTTCTCTCATAAACATGTTTGGAATGGACATCTAACATTATTTAATGATAGAGAAATACTTAAGGTATTAAACCAAGAACAGGCTTGCTTTTACAAAACAAATAAAATTAGAGGGTACAACCTTTCACACTCTTCACATTGTGCCTCAAACACTCTTGTTTTGGTTCACTGAAATCAGGCGGGCACATTTGTCCTGCATGCATCCGTGCATCAGGCTGTGTTCCCTCTCTGCAAACCACACACTCACTTACTACTCTTGGCCTCTGGGCTCTTTCTTCAGCTGGGTGCTTACCCAGGAAATGTCAATACATCAGACAAACCTAACAAATTAAACTTTCGGCTAATGTCAGTTCCAAAACATAAACAGTGATCTCCGGCAGAAACGCGATGTTCTGCAGGTGCTAAAGTGCAATCAAGGAATGTGTCTTTAATGCGTTTGCCCCAGGAGAACACATGGACTAATCACCATGTCACTTACATAATGAAACACCCTCCATTGTCTTCACCTCCCAGGTCTTTTTCTTCGTCAACCACATTATTGCATTGACTCACTGACAAGCTGTAGAACACAACCTCGACTTCCAGTATTTAGAGACTCTGAGGGTTCAAAGTCACTTGACACCATTGACCCTGTTAGCATTTGGAAAGCCTTCTATTACACTACACTCCAAGTTAAGAACCACACTGGCACTGTTTGGACAAAAAAATAAAATAAAATAAAAAAATCCGGCTGCGGTTAATAGTGGAATGGCTGAGTTGTCCCTTGCCAAAGACAAATATAAATATAGCAGTGTCATTATCTGCGGCAGTTAACCAGGATCATTTTTCTCTCCTGCTTGCACGTGCTGCTTCCAGGTGTTGCCATAGCGAGTAATCCTGTTTTCTCAACTGTGCTGCTCTCGCTGACAGAAGTTCCACACTGGAGTTTGCAGAGTTTAGGAAAATCAAATGGAGGGCAATCACTGTGTTTTGACGAGTCGGACTCTGCAAGTCTCAGTGGTAGTTTGGCGCTGATTGCTCGGACGCAGAATGTGAGCGCTTATCTTGTGTTCACACATACTTTGGGGCAGGTGTGTGTGTGTGTGTGTGTGGCGTAATATACAACTGTGTCCAGTTGACAAATTTCAAAATAAAATGGGGGATGTTTATGGTTATAAAGTTATAATAATTCACAGAAAAACTCTACTTCCCACAAGGTCAAGACGACCAAGAGTCCCATACTGGTATCAGGATTCAGGTCTCAAGGAAACTTTTAAGAGTTCATATTCTTGCTGCCACTGCAGACTGGCCCTGAGTCTTTCATTTGGAAGACTCTTTAACCACTCGGCTAACCTGCTATATTCAAAACAACTGTGGTCAAATGGAAACACAGACTCAACAAAACAATGAAAAAATGTGGCAGAAAATCCCAGGAATAAAAAAAACAGGAACATATTATTAATATCGGTTTGGTTATTATAAAAATTCCTCGGTGAGAATACACTGAATAACACAATCCTGTTCTGTAAACATGCGGACGTGAGCTGCAGCAGTTTACCAGATGCAATGAAAATCTTGTAAATGGGATCACCACACCAGGACTTCAGCATGAAGAGACAATAAAGACACTATCCAGAGAGCATTTCTCACCACGGTTACCACAATCGTCTCAATATGTGATAAGTTTGTCTCCTGTCATTGTCTCATTTCCTGTTCTTAAAATAAGAAACCATGTTTCCTTTCATCCACTACTTATATGGCAGCCGCTTACAAACGACTGGACGTGGATACTCATTCCAAAGCTATTTGTCAAATGACTAAATCAATGCAATATGTTGCCTCGTTGGTCTGTTTTCAATGTTTGGTGGTCTGGGAAATGTTGTCACATGCTCAGACAACATTCCTAGCTACTACTGTATCAGCTCACTGGCACAAAAGCTTAGAGTCGTGCAAACTGTCCATTATTGATGGGCAGGGAGGCCAGTTGGGCTTAATATTTTGCCTCTTCATCTTCCGTGCTGATGATGGCCTGACTGCACAAAATCCCCCTCCAGGGGAATACTTCAATCTGTTTGTGGTTTGCAGCTGGATGCAGGTGATGGAGCTCTGCTTGTAGGCTGGGAGACAGCTGTGTGAGTGGGACTGGAGTACATATGAGGCCAACGGGCTGTCTTCAAAAGCCTGAGGACAGTGAAGAGATTTTTAAACCTAAAAAGATGGCAACGAGCAGGAGATAATCAGCTATTGTTTGCAATCTGCACGGCGTACAAGAAGACCATTAAATAAAATGTCAAACCCAAATGAGCTCAAGAGGTAGCGATTGCAACAAAATTAAGATTCTCATGAAACAGAATAGCTGGGTGATCAATCAAATGATTAAAACCTCTGCAATGTAAACACGTTTTAAGCTAATAAAAATCGAGAAAGTTGAGACAACAATGTGCCACAAGGTCCTCAATTAAGCAAAACAAACTGCAGATTGTCCGTAACATGTTTCCTGAGATGCTTTGATTCGGTCTGTTAATTTGGAAGGAAATCCATTTGCTAATTGATTGGTGCATATTTTGAAACAAAGCTGCTGATTGGTTTACTCATGGCCTGATTGCTATTTATGTTACAGTTTCAACGGCTTCCTGTTGGGCTACAGAGTCATGCAAAACAGGGGTTCGCTCGCCAAACACTCGTTTACAGAGATTTGATCAGGATCAAGACAATTTTCCTGCTGCCCTCTGGAGAGTCAATCAAATTATTTATCTGCAGGAAGTCTTGTCACTCAACATTATAACTTTCATGCTGGTATTTTCCAGGAAAGGTGAGTATTTTACATCGGGGTGAAACATGCTGCACTTCTAATGTCCAAGAGCTTTTGCGTGTGTTTGTATACAAGAGTGAAACCTCCAAGATGTTTAATAAATGGGTCTTAGCTTTAACACGATCCCCGAGCATTACTCAGCACATTCAGCAGGTCCATCCTCAGATCTGGTCCCAACATGCTCCTCGACAGACAGACAGGTGGCAGCAGAGAGCCATGAGGCCACAGCAGCTGATGCCCCAGGGTCCACAGCAACACAATTAAAATGTATGTGTCTCCTACTCCAGTGCCAGCTCCATCTTTGTGTCACTTCTCAGGATGTCCAGATTTCAGAGGGGAGCTAACGACAGCAGCAGTGACAGAAAACTAAAAAGAAATTGCAGGAGGACACCAGGATGAGGCGTGGGGATGCAGGCCCGGGACAATACGGTAGAGCATGTTTTATATCATTTGTGCTATAGATGCCTCCTTTATGTGGAAAGAGAATGCTAGACGGGTAAAAAAAAAAGAAAAAAAAAGGCAAAAACTGGTTTATTCTGGAGCTTGGAAGAAAAGAGAATGATAGAATTCTTATAAATTTCTTGCTTGTTGAACAAAGCGGCTATAAATCATTCCCGCCATGATTATTTCTCTCCCTCTGTCTCGCCCACACTGGGGACACAGCGAATGTTTTGTCGAGATTCTTGCGTGGTGTCAGCGTTTTGGCACAGGGGAGTGATTTAAGGGGGCATGGCGTGCTTGTCATGCCCCCACGCCTGACTGTTCCAGTCTGCCCTCAGAGTGTGTGCAAACAAATAAAGCGCCGGGGCCTTTTTAATTAGCTCCAGGGCAGAGATTGACAGCTTGTAGTGATAGAGATAGCACAGTAACCAGCTATTACTCTAAATATTTGGTACGTTGCACAGCTAAGACCATAAGCATAGGATCTCTGGAGGCACATTAGTGGGTGGAAAATTGAAAACAAGTCACAATCTACTTGTTGTTAATGTGTAGCGTAGGTTATTAGCTATTTAACAGAATCTACATTTAAAATATTTTTGTTTGTCCTTTCATTGTCAGGTAATTTTGTCTTTTTTTTCCTACATTTTTGAGGGTCTTCATAGTGGTACATACTGTACTGTACTGTGACTGTATGATACGTTGATAAATACCAATTTTTCAATTCAAGCATTGACACTGCTCGTCCGCACAAGGACACCTTGAA
This sequence comes from Protonibea diacanthus, assembly GCA_028641955.1. Lineage (NCBI taxonomy): Eukaryota > Metazoa > Chordata > Actinopteri > Sciaenidae > Protonibea > Protonibea diacanthus. The sequence continues at coordinate 14,793,820 of CM053988.1, read as the reverse complement.
ACAATGTTGATGTTGACCTTACGGGTACAAAGGTCAGTCTAAATCACTAAGCTTCAACTCATTGCAGGCATATAATGTCTGGGTGATTGAACTGTACATGAAAATTCAGGATTGGAAAAATAGATACATTAAAAAGTGATCCACCCAGTTCCAAACAGACTGCTTTGCATGCGGAATTTTCTAATTTAATCATATTCCTAGAAATCAGAGAGTAAATAGTAAATAATGACCAAACATTATAAAAACAAAATATTCAAATTTAACAAGTATAAATGAATTATTTACATTGATCTCGAGACAGGAATTGTAGTCAGACACTTTGTCAAACAAATTTGATCTTTTGATCTTAAATTCACTCACAATAATTGTTGTTGTCATTGAATCAGTGTAATCCCCGGGTAATGCATGTCTTCATAAGTTCTTAGAGGTTTATTACGCTGAGGGTTTTGGCATGGCATCTGAGGCGAGCCGGGGCAGATGAAGAATAGAAATTCCATGACATGTGGTAGATATCATATTTCAGTTCTATGGAAATCCTGCAAACCTCTCTGCGAACAACACATTACTCTCTCCATTTATTGCCATTGTTTTGTATCGGTAACAATATTTCTCCTCCAAATGTTACGCCATGGAACTGTAGTATTTGTTATAAGAAAGCAGTTGCCAGTCTGCTGATGTGTTGCGGGGCAAGTGAAGACATGTTTGTGTTCTTTCCTCATGTTGAGTAATTGGCATCTTTTATTGATAGTGTCATTTTGCTTTATTTATTTATTTATTTATTTATTTTTTGGGAAATGTGATGTGTGATGAGTTGATGACACAGGAAAATAAAAACGTGTTGATTTTGTTGAGCTTTTCAATGATTAACCCACTTTTAAAATATCAGCTTTCAATAGCACCACTGTTCTTCGCGTACCCTGATCATGACCCTGGATTTTTCTTTCATGCAGACCCATGAAAGTCATTATTTACAGTGCAACTGTGTGAGGGCATATCTGACTCTGATGGGGCTTGTGTTTATTTAATGCCGACTAAATGACGGGGTTCAGGCCTACAGCTTCCTCCGCTCTTAAAATGTAATTATAGGGGGATTCCTTTCCTGCACAAGCGTTTGACATCTCTGTTGAACTTCTCATGATACGCTGATTCATGATACGTTGTAAATGCCAACCGATAACCTAATATTTAACATCGTCCCTGCTTAAATTATAAGCTATTTTTACCTTTCTTCCTTAAATTTAAAATGTTTTAAGGAGGTATTTATTACCATGTACAACCGATGGACAAGTCTTTATTATCTTGACAAAATGAAACTCCACATTACTTGAAATTCTAATCATGTAATTCTGTTTTGTAAAATTAAATTACTAATTGAAAGATCAAGCCGACAAACAGAAAACAACAGAAGGAGAATTATTGTAAACTACCCAGAATGCAATGCATTTCCGACCCCCACAGAAACCTTTTATAATTTTTTGCCTGAAGAGTTACAGGATGTCTGTGATGGGAAATGACAAAAATGATTATAACCATGACGTAGGCTGGTGTTGGTTTACTGTACAAGAACAATTAAAGTGAATTTCCTCCTCTGTAGACAATAATATATAATGTTGGAAAGTTTAACTGTTTGCGCGTTCAACCAAAAACACCTCCCACTGTGAACAAATATATTATTGTACATAAATATCAATATACACATCATTATATACTGTCTCTTCTTTATTTATTTATTTATTTATCTGAGCCAGCAAAGAAAAACATCAATTTTTATTTATTTATTTATTTTACATTTAAGTTTTTATTTAGTATTTATTTAGTATTTATTTCATTTTTTTTTTTTTTGGTTTTGTTTTTGCAATGTAAACATCAATATTTTAAGGATTATGGACCTTTATGGAGAGAATCCCTCTCCATAAAAGGTCAGACCTGAATGTTGATCCAGTGGAGTTCAGCCTGTCAGGGTTTTATTCAATCTCTAATTGATCCCCGGGGATAAATAAAGTATCTGTTTCTCTGATTTATCTCTTTCACCTCACCGCTGTCACTTCTGCTCAAGCCAAAGGATCGAGATGAGTACGCTTATCAGGGTCTCAAAATTCCTATTGTTGGTGTATGGAAAAATATTACAACAGTGTATAAAATATAATGAGGCGAATCAGAGTTTAAGTTATTTAGATTTTAAGCAAAATGTAAAATAGTTATTAGCCTGTTTCATCAATCAAAACAGATTGAGTATAACAAAAATAAATAAATAAATCTGATTTGTTGTGATTTTATTTGCAGATGACTATTTTAACATTTTGCCAGTCTGAAATTCTGCTCAATTCACATTAATCATTCACAAAAATAAACAAAGTAAGCCGATAGTTAAATAAATAATTAAAACTGACTTTGGTTTTCCTCTTCGAACTTAAGTGGGAATATTAAAAATATTCTTGATCAAACAATATATTTTATGATTATTTCATAAAATTCAGCCTGACATACAGAATATGGGATTTTTTTGAGAATGTGGGATATTAAAATTTTATGTAAGTTGTTTTATAGTTATAAAGAGTGTTCTGGGCTGCATTAGTCGTGGATGATAATTTTGGGGTGGGACAATGGCATTGAGAAGGACAAAAAACTGATTTGTTAAGCTGTATGTTCTGTCTGCTAGACAAGGAATAAAAAAGCTTCACAACAGCTCACGGTTTCAGAAACAAAACATCTCAGCCAGTGCAAGTATGTGATATTCCTGCTTCCAGTGAGTTTATTTAGTCTGCTGTTTCCTTACTTGTTCTGCAACGCATGGCTGAGGAAGTAAAACACACCATGGGGAGAAAAAAAAAAAACTCTTCTCATTTAATTAATTATTTTCTACAGGTTTGCAACAAGAATGCAGCAACAATGAATGTTATACAAATATATAGATATATAATACTAAGACAGTATAATAATAACTGTATTCAGTGATAATTTAGAGTAATATAAATGTAATTATATATATATGTGTGTATATATATATATATATATATATATATATATATATATATATATATATATATATTGTCAGAGTCAATTTGTGAAAATTATTATTTAGGATATTTCTACAAATATTATCATTGATATTTTGGGTCATCTTGATATGATGTTGCATGTTTGAATTGCCCTTTATTATATATCTGTGTCCTCTGGTAAAAAAAGAATTGTTAATTATTTTCACTCTAACGGGCTTTAAGTAAAAATGTCACTTTTTAATGAAAAATACACTAAATAAAGCTGAATAACGGTGTATGTGTGTCTTAACGGTGTCTATTGGGCAGAGGAGTTTGGACTGGGAGTGTCGTTATGCTGAATTTACAAATGTGTAATGAAGCATCTCAGACAAAACAGAGACTGTATCAGCCTCACACACACACACATGCACACACACACACACACACTCTTCACTCTGATGTCACGTATGTCCAAAGGAAAAATAATACAGAGGCTAATTAATGAATAAGTAAAATAAGAGACAAAGGAATAGTCAAGATTTTTATTTATATACACACCTTCATCCTTCAGATCCTCACGTAAGAATGAAAACAAAATCCCTGTCTCGCTCCAGGAAGAGTACAACACATGTCATGCACTGCAACAATCAATGCTTTGTATGAGAGCATTCCTCCCTGTAGTCAGTACAAGGTTGTGAGAGTCTTTCTAACTCGAGGAACTAAAGTGATGCCTCATCATAATAAACACTAATCATTTCCCGGTTTGAATTGTCATTGCCTCTTTGCTCTGCTTCTTCTATTCCCTGACAAAGGTGAGTGTTTTCCCTTCAGTAAGACCATCCTGAATATCTTCAGGAGTCAGGTGACTTTGAACATGTACTGAGCTTGGTGATATGAGATTGGGCTTAGATGAGGTTCTTCACCTCTCTCTCTCTCTCTCTCTCTCTCTTTCTCTCTCTCTCTCTCTCTCTTCAGCTCTGTTTTGACTAGCATGCCAGCTCTATGACTACCAGTGAAGCGCTGACACCCCTGGAGTGGATTCTGAGCATACCAAGGATGAGATGCCTTTGAAAGGACAGATGTTCCTGGGCTTAACCTGCCTCCTACCCAAACCGCTACCCTCCTTCCATTGTATATTTGTTCTTGCTCTATAAATAACTGGTCGGTAACACACAGAAAAATTTAACTGATGTGCAGCTGACCTCTGGGCTTCTAATCTTTGAAAGTGAAAGACATTTTTTTTTTTTTTTTAAACTTTTTTCAACTCTGTAGAGACGTTGGCTGATACAGTCATGGTAAATGGATTTGGGCTAGGGGACGCAGTGAACACACCCATTTTTGTCCACATAAGGACTAGTCTAGATGTCTGGACTGGCTCAGCTGTCTTATGTAACAGCAGTGTGTAGTCCTGGCAGATGAGGCGTGATGGGCTCAAGCCAGTTCAGCCACATTATCCAAAAATATACTGGCCATATTCACAGGGGAGTATACACTTATCTGATGTTCTTTGTAAAATCTGACAATTGAAAATGAGAGTTTGCTCCCCTGAGAATCTCACTGTAGGTGGCGAAGGACAAATTATCCGTAATTTTTGGTCTTGCGCATACAAACTTCTTGCAAAATCTTAATTTACTTTAAATTCTCAAAACAGTAATGTGGTTAAAATAAACCTTGTAGCATTTAAAGTATATATATATAAAAAAAATCATATCACATTTTTATAACAGCTTTTCCAACATTTGTGAGGCTGCAGTGTTTGCCCTCTTGCTGTGGCTGCGGGGATGAATGGGTGATTGTTCGAGGGCCCTTGTGACGACTCCCCTGGGGCCCATCAATTCACTGAGGCTCCTGGAACATCAGGTCATGGCTAACCATGGCTCTGAAGCTGCAGCTTGGCCTCACTGTGCTGACTTTGCCACAGTTAGAGCTCAGGACCTCCAGGGCGCACAGCTGGGTCCCTTAAAAAAAGCCTGGCTGAATGGTTTTAGAAACACTGCATCTCCTCTTACCCTGCACTTTCTCTCCACTCGCTCTCAATCTAGCACAGCACAGATATCAGATACTGTGTTTTTTACTTGATATGTTCATCTCTGCTTGCCAAAGCCCCTGGAAACCATATTAAAGTCTGCGTTCCATATTTTTTAACCAAAAGGCCTCTTCAGTTGAAGAATTTGTCCAAAATTTCCATTATCCCCTCTCTCCTTCTCTTTCCTCTCCTCTATTTTTTTTTCTCCACAGCTTTATGTTTCCCTGTCTCTTCCCCACATGCTCACACACATCTTAATTTTCTCTTTTTCCCCTCCAGCGCTGCTATCGTGTTGTATCAATTACAGCTGACCACCAGTCAGGTGGGTCTGTGGGACATTTTAGATCACGGAGGGGCAGCCAGCTCGCTCAGCGCCTCCAGCTTGCTCCCAGACTCCAGTCCCAGGCCCCGCTGAGGCCTTGTCCCAGGCAGGGCAGAGAGACACCTGGCCAAACCGCAGAAACACTTCCAGCTGCAGACTGCCTGATGCTCACCACGGAGAGAATCCAGGCCAAAGGTGGAGGAGCTCACCAAGAACTTCTGCACCACCATATACATTTCTCTGAAATTCATGTTTATTTTAATCGCAGCACAGATCATTGGTCCGTGCACAGAGACGCCGTATTGTAAGGAAAGTCTTCTGAATTCCAGAAATTTCAAGCAACGTTTTACATTGTCAGAATGCTCACACTGTGTCACAATGAAAGTCTTCTTCATCCTCAGAATGAAAAAAAAACAAAACAAATCAGGACAGCGAGATTGTTAAACTCTGCTTGTCAAAGTGAAAGTGGGAGAGCGCAAGGGGTGAAAAAAAAAAAAAAAAACAGAGAACAGAAGAGAAGAAGAGAGAAGCGGACAGAGAACAACAGCTCCCTTTTCTCTCCGACCAGTTGACATGAAAGACCACATTATGTCTGAGATTAGAGGCAATTACACTGGGAGTACGCTTTAAGACCTTTGTTTGCCAACATGACAGGAGGGAGCAGGGCTGTAATTTGATGAGGGGGCAGCATGAGTGAGAAACTCTGCATGGCTGTCTCCCAGCGGAGAGAGGCAAAGAGAAGCCTTTGTCCGTAGCATGTACATGGCAGTTGGCAGAAATGTGAACGTTCAGAGGAAGATTAATTCAACTGGGATTCATTAATTAGGAGACTTGTCTTTTTCCCCATCGTCAGATTTATAGAGTGGCTACTGTTTATGGTTGAAAAGTGAGTTTAAAGAGACTTTACAACCCAGAAGGAAACACTTTCATCTTTGCCTTTTGTTCCAGATGACAGTTCAAAAGTTGCTATCTATTGTTTCAGCATTTATATTAATACAAATGGCACAATTGTGTTGGTTCATTCAAATGTCACAAATACTGTAAACACATGATTCAACCTGAACCTGCGGTCAAACAAAAGCACCAGATCCTCAAGACTTGACATCTCCTCTATTCTGGCCGGGCACATTGTTCGAACATGTAGCGAGTTTTCAGGACAGGAAACAAGCAGCTTGTTCCAGCCCGACCAACAGAATGGAGCACTTCTTTATTTGAGGGAAGTCATTCCGTTGATATATAAAACACCAAAGCAAAGTTTCCTTCCCCCTCACTTTCCTGGTGCTATCCCCTTCAAAAGCACACGGTCCTTTATACTGGGCTCACATGCACACACGGGACCAAAAGAAAAACAAACAGAAGCCATTTAAATATCAACCAACCTGCCTTCTGTTTGAATGGAGGGGCTACTGCACAGCTCGACCAGCGTGCTAGTGTTACGTGCTCAGTCCTCTGAACCATGGACGTGGACTCGACAAAGTATTGTGGTGGTCATTTCTGGAGCTAAACTGTGAAATTAAATTTAGACAACATGGAAACGTTACTCCTGCTCTACTCACCAAAAGGTGTCCAGTATTAAAAACTTTCAAGCACGTAAAGTTGGCATTTAATGCTGTTATTTTTTATCAAATATTTCCAAAGTTCAAAAGTTTGGCTTATTTTGTTATTAGAAAACGTATTATTATTATCATTATTATCATTATTATTATTATTATTATTTAATGAAAACATCTATAGTTCTTGATGTAAGGTACTGAAAAAGTATTCAAGGATCAAGGTGCAATGTATTGTTATTCATATTATTATTATTACTCAGTGTATAATAAACACACAAATAAAGACACAAGGCAAGGTTAAAGTGTAAGTAGTATTAAGTTGCCATTGTGAAATAAAACTGAATGGATGATAATAGTGTTGTCACCAATAAAAGGTATGCAGTTAAATGTCTCATGGATAAATATGTTCTGCATAATATACAGAAAACCTATGAATAATACTTAAAAAAAAACTTACAATAAAAAAAGAACATATACAAATCACATCAGAAATAGTGCCATTAACTTCCATTCTTTTAGTATAAGTACCGAATATCAGGTATAGTCACCAGACATTATTGGTATCAAAACATTTTAAACAACATGCAGTCCTACTTTTCACCCTTTGCTTTCTTGTTCTCCTTAAGCAAATTTTCCCATAAGAGTGTGTGAAAGGAGGAGGAGGACCACCTATTAAAGTGAAATCTTAGGAGTGATGGATGGGAGCTTGTTGAGGGGGAGCGGAGCAGCACACACCCCAGGGGAGGGGGATGATGAACAAGAGGAGGCGGTGGGGGGGGGGGGGGGGGGTTCACTAAATCCCCACTCACACCTCTCGCTGTGGGTGGAGGGGATGCAGACCTCCCATGCTGTCTGACTTAGAAATTTGATTGATTCAATCCTCTAAAGTACTTTAAACTTTTGCCTGTTTTTCCTCAAATCTTTTACTTTCATCTCCATTGTTTCGTTTGAAAAATGTGCACCTTCAAGAGGTAGTTAATAAGTAAAAATGAGTTACTTTACTGCTGACAGTTCTAGTGTACAGCAGTGGCTATTTTAGTTATGTTTTCCTAAATACTTCTTAGATTAAAGCAAGCAATACTTCAAGAGACGCAGTGCTGAACAGATCAGTCAACAATCACCTGAGAAAAGCCATTCCTAAACTTACATCCCAATATGTAACCGCTCCAGTTGCATGGAAATATTTTTGCTAAATGTCAAACTACCTCATATTTCTCAAAAACTTGAAACATCCTGACATTGGCAGTTATTCAGTGAAGTCACGAAGAGCTTTAAGTGGTTTACATAATAGCTATTGGCTGTACTGTACTCTGATGATATCTTATCTGGATTAAAACTGCACAGGTCTCGCATTGCACCTTTGCAGCTTTTGGAAAGCCATGAAAGCCTTTATGCAATATGTTTCACATTCCTGTAAACAGACTTCTCTTTTCTTTTGTTGCTGTCATGTAGCTGCAGTTTAGTGACTAATACATTTAGAGCAAATCCAACGGCTTTTTAAATGTTTTGTTTAGCTTAGTAGAACTAAGAGAATTTGCTTAAATCCTGAAGACCTAATTCTTCAATCTGACTAAAAAAGCTGCACGCTTTTCACAAGACAGTGCTGATATGCATTTATACATATATTATTGCATAAATATGGTATATGGTGCCATAAATGAAGCAGTGAAATGAATATTTTTGGCCCCTGTAAGGCGCATTGCTATGGCACAGCAAAAATAAAAAAATGTGTCAAAAAAAAAAAGTCAACATTTGTAGTACAAGTTGAGCTCCAATGTATAAATCTGTGTGTAATACTTATGCTCGCATCTGGATTACCACAGTAAATCTACCTTAGACAGAGCCAGTGTTGATAAAATAATCCAAAACCTTATGATACAATTACAAATGATGGGAGTCTGGGCTAATGCATAGTAAGTATGGATGACAAATCTGTGCTTAAACAAATACATCAAGAGCCAAATCATCTACACAATAAAATGTAAGACGTTGTCAAGTCAACGTGTTCGCTTTATTCGGAGTGAATCTGAATCACGTAGTTACGTCCTAGGACAATAAATTCATGAAAAGGCAAATGGAGAGGCCGCAGCGCTTGTGGTTTAACGCCTGGTGTGGAGGAATTACTGCTGTAGTAGTTTGCCTTTAACTGTCAGGAAATGACCCATAATCTGCAAGCGTTTGACTGCTGCAGCATTCCTGTGAAATGACACAAGTTGAGGTAGATTAGGGGTTGGGTAATTAGCTCATTAGTCAACATAAACACATGGCATGGCTCCCCCATCTCTACACACCCTGCCCCCCTCTTGCCGCCCACAGCTGGTGGCGAGAGTAGGTTCTCACAAATGTATGGACACACACACACACACACACACACACACACACACACACACATGCATACCTGCACGAACACATACACACACACACTCACCACTCACACTGCACCCAGGCCACTTCATGATTAATCCAACTCTTTTCTTCTGGACTTTTTTTTTTTTTTTTGCACGTTTCCATGCTTTTTTTTTCTGGCCTCATCATCTCCTCTGTTCTGCTTTGCTCCAGACAAGCCACTCTTTCATATTGTAGCCCTGGGGGCTGAGGGCCAGCCACTTTTCACCAGCACCTCACAGCTTATCAGAGCACTTTATCAGCCTGAGGGAAAGAGATGTGGGTTAAAGCTCAGAAAACCAGCAGGCCGTCAGCAAACAAGTATTTGTAAGCTGGGGCTCAGAAACGTGTGCCTTCTGACAAAGAGAAAAGCTTCAGGGGTCATGTGTGTTCCAGTGTGTGTGTTTCAGTGTTTGTGTGTGTGTGTGTGTGTGCATGAAAAACACAGGACATCCTTTGTGCGGCAAAGTAAGCTGGTCCCCTACACAGTCTCTCTTGTTGCTCAGGGGACAGATGCTTAACACTGGGACCTGTACAGCCCTTCACACCTCCTAAATGCAGCAGGAGGCTTTAGCTTTCTCCTCCACTAAATTTTGGGAACCTCTGTTCCTCAATTCCCAGGCCTCTCCCTATACAGCCCTCCCCTGTAGATCAGCATAATGCTCTCTTTCATCGACGCATCACAAACCATATGAAATATTTTGCAAACTTTATCAAGAAGGTGTTGAAAACGGCAACATTCCTGAGTTTCAATTCCGCCACGTTGATAAAAACCTGCAGAGAGAATCTCGCCTTTGAGTTTCAACACATCGCAGAGCCATTTTAGCACCTCGAACTTTGGTCACTGGCAACTTTTCATTTCAGAACAGGCCTGGGTGTGTTTGCCTCAATGCCATTGGAAACAGAAGGTCTGTTTGATGGTGTTTAGTTATTGATATGAATGACCATTTGTTCGGCCTTTCACTGTACAAAGCTTGTTGCGAGTCAGGCCACTCAGGGGGAGGGGGTTGTGATCCTTCGTCATGTGATGCCTGACGGGGAGAAAATACTGTACAAGAGATCAATCAGCTGTGGTTTGCTACTGCGTCAATCTGGCAAATTGAAGGTTGTGTTAAGTTACAGGCACTTAAATGGCAGAATGGCAGATAGCACGACTGATGGATCCATCCATCATTGCCTGAGAGACGGTACTCACGGCGATGGATCGCACATCATTTTCTGGGTAATTTGAAGAGGAAATACACACTGAGCCCCCCCCCCCCTCTCTTTTTTAGCTACGTCCTTTTAATCGCAGCGCATGAGAGTTTGGATGATTCGTTTCTGGACGGGTTTAGCTGTGTGTGGGCGTGCGTACCACACAGATTGCACAACTAAAGTTTTCGCTTCAGGTGCAATGAAGCCATGTGGGTTTCCAAAAATCACAATCACGGGTGGAGCGTTAACGTGCGGAGGCACAATTAATTTTCTGCATCGGTTGTTTATCACTACCAAAGCGATGGAAGGAGTGGAAAGGTAAACAAATGGCTGCCACAATTCACACATTGCTACACACCCTCTTTATGGTTTCATCACGTGTTGTTTTGGTACATATTTGAGTTTTATTTAGAACCTTATGGAGCCTGTCTATTTATTGGTGAATACACTGAACATGTTCTATTTCTAGTAACATTGCTTAAATATCCTGGAGAGACAAGCTGAGAAACACAGTTGAAAGCACTGATTGGGGGTTTTGACACAGTACATCCTTTACTGTATGTCTATAGACCATAAACCATTTTTGAAAGACAACATGTGAATTATTTGGGGATTTATAAGAATAGACTTTAAAATCAGGAGGGTTAAACTTCTGAGGGTTAACGCTATAATGTTGGATACTTGAAATTCTCTCTGGGAATCCGATATAGTTTATGGGACATAAGTGTAGAAGGAAGTATAATGAATGATGTGTTCGCTGACCCTTCTCATTTCAATTTCATCAATATTGATAGCAGGAGTAAAAACAACAAACTGCGAGGGACGCTACCATTGACAATGATTGGTGAAGGAGAAGTGCCACACCTTGCTCTTTGGCAGCGGGCCATGGCCTTATCAGCTTTGATGAATTACATTGACACCCAAGCTATCTTAATTACTCTGCCTATCTACCCATCTCCCCTCTCCTTCCTCTCCCTTTTCCCAGCCCTTGGCCTTGCTCCTGCGTCCTCCCACTGTTCAAATATCCAGAGCTGATTTCTCTCTACTTGTGTGTGTGTTTGTGTGTGTGTGTGTGTGTGTGTGTGTATTGTTCTAGATGGGAGTAGGTTTAATACCAAGGCGCCTTATAAAATTGCTGTGAAGGGTGATTTAAGAGCATATGAAGTTATCTTTTATCGACAGCTGATGTCAGCAACGGTAGATGACTCACAAAGTTGTCGTCTGAGAAACAAACATGGTACAAATAAAAACACACCTGTCATAACTTGAAGCACACCATGATGGGAACAGGCGTATGAAACTGTTGTCTATTTTAAGAATATTTATTACCTTTACCGCCTTTTTTCCTTGATGACTAAACATGGCAGTCCCGTGTTTTGTTACTTTGTCTGTCGTGTGTTGAAATTAGGTGTGTTGCCACTACAGAAGGTTAAATAAGACGCTGCAGAGTGAGTAAATATCTCGCTGTCTGACCTGATCCTTGGTGGTGAGCAGTTGGCATCCTGGAGTCTCATTTCCTGGTTTTTAAGAGGGCATCCTTCCTTCTTTGACTCTAACTTCCTCTCTATTACACCCATTGTACAAAGCACTGCTTCACAGGTTCTCCCAGTGTACATTAGAAGGTGCTTCAAGTGGCTTTTGGACTTTGGCTTTAATTTGCTCAGGACAAATGGCCACTAACTGCAGCCACCACCTGTCCTGAGACACAGCGTGCACTGTGTGGGTGAAAACGTTGGGCTGAGAGACGTCATTGACCATGGCTTTAAAGGACAAATCTCAAATTTAGTCATCACTCACTGAAAACTTGTGTCCTTGTTGGGATAGTTTGTTGATGTTTGCTCTTCTCTCCTGATGACTTAACTGATAGAAGACCAAGACTGCTAGACGTTACTATTATGGTGAATGCAAATATTATTTCACTGATTGTCACAAGGGCAAAAAATGTTGTTACAAGAACTGGAACACACGATAACAACTCCCACTTTGTGTGTGGGAGTAATGTCCCGTATTTAATCAGCATTTAGATTTTTACCAAATGTGGTAAAAAAAAAAAAAAGTTTTCAGCACGGAGGTTTGTGGTGCTTGGTGGGCAAGACAAACAATGTTTCCGAGGCACATGGCCCTACTTTGCATGCACGCTATAGGAAAGAAAGTCAAATTCTTTAAACATGTAAATTATTGTATCATTGCACTTCAAACTGTAATAATTTTATATTTAATTGTACTGGAGGAAGAAGCTGCCTAGTTTCAACATTTTTTTTTTCACATTTAATCGGGAAGAGATTGTTAGACACTCGTCTCTTTCAGAACAGCGGTGACATGTCGTGAAATGTTTTTTACATGCTGTAAAGTGTTGGCCTATATTTTGAACACAATCCATGGAGAAAGACACAAAATATATATATTTTTTTCTATAATTCAAGCCCTTCAAACATTTATGTGATAATACCTCATATTTATATGGTCTAAATAAATGCCCATATGGACTCAGTCCTAGCTTAATTTCACATTGGTATTTTTGCAGTGTACAGTTAAATTGCTTATCTAATAACAGCCTCCTCACTGTCATTAGCTGAAACCAAGATGAATGTTTGAGACGGTTCAGAGTGGGAAGGCTGAGAACTTTATCCCACTGTTCTAATATTTCTACCCACAGTTGAACCTCAGCCCCAGACTACCATTGGCTGTCTCACATGAACACCAATTAGGCGTGATGCAGGACAGAAATAAAGGCCGATGCACTTTGCTACGAGGAGCATTTTGTGTTTTTCTTCTCCCTCAACGTCAGAGCGGGTAACGGGTGTGCGGTCCAAGTATTCTGGTCGTAATAGTAGCTCAGTGTTCCGGGAACTCCGGGATAAAAAGTGAAAAAACAAGGTGGTGAGGTTTTCTGGGTAATAACTCCATCTCTCTGTATTGCAGTGCGAGAGGGAGGAGGAGCGTTTCTCTCTCCCTTTTTTTTTCATATATTTTTTTTTTTGTTCTGGCAGGTTCCATAGCCTCCTGTCCATGGAAAGCATACTCTGCACATTCTGCAGACAAGGGTCTTCAGGGAGGAAATAGAGAGGAAATTGTGCAGAAAGTGTAAAAAAATCAGTCTCCCCTTCTCTCTTTCTCTGCCTGTCTGTGGCTCACTTCACACAAAGAACGACTCCTTGTTTTCAGTTCACTTCTAATTACTTCTATTTATCCCTCAAGGGGCAAGTTAAGCCAAGAAGTTTTGAAAACAACGTTCATACACAAATCATATACAGTAAATAGAGGCCGGATTGTTCTTCTGAAACAACCAAACATTCATATATATTTCAATTATTCTGGCTTACTTCTGTGCAAAATCGCATCAGGACTCACTGCCAAACATCTGTCATGTTTGACTTCTTTAACAAGATCATTTACAATTAACACTCACTGCTCGGGTGTTAATGCATGATCAGAATTTTAAACATAATACAGCGCAGATTCAGCGATACTAGATCTCCAACCTTCTGCTAACTGGCGGAAAATGATGTTGATTTTCTTTATAATCCCAGGCTTCGCCAAGAATGTTGAGGACAAATATGATGAAGAGGAACAGGAAACTTTGGTGGCTTTGCAAGATTTCATCCTCTCCCCCATTAGACAAATAATGGCAAAGCTCCTCTTGCACACCCAGTTTGTCACTTTTACACTCTTCCATTATGTTTTTCGAGGCGGGCTCAGGGGGGAGCGTGTGTGCCTTTTGTGTGTATGCGTATGTGGTCCGTGGTGTGTATTTATGTACGTCAGTCAGTGTTTTGTTGCAGCAGAGTGCAGATTTAAGAGGTAAAATTGGCAGCAGGGGGGGGGGTTCGTTTAGGAGCTGAGGTTTCAGATGAGGGGTTTGTAAATCTTCTCAGGGGAGCTCATTTGTGCCAGGTGGTCACACTTTTGGAGTTGGTAACTAACCTCTACCACATGCTGTCACCTGTATGTGAAGTTACGATGCGGTTTCATTATGGCACCTCCCCCGGCATCCAATGGGTGGTGCTGTCTTTAAGAGAAAGAGACAGCAGTTGCCCAGGTAACATCCAAAACTGAGTAATAAACTATAGTACTTTCCCCCTAGAAAGTATTTTCATTACCTTTTCCACATAAACCTTTTCCTCACACGGTATACTGAATTCTAATCTATGCATATTTCCTCATCCAAGCATAATCAATGCATTTACAGCAAGAGAAAACCAGATTTTACGATACACTTTCCTTCCTGTGCATTTCAGAGGCAGGACTGGCCTTCAATCTGTACATGATGAATTGTGTCGAAACAGATGCATCTGCCAATCAGCCCCAAATTAATTTAGGTCACTTCCTTTTCATGCCGTGCCAAACTACAAATAGAACAATCCTCTTGTAATCAAATACTGCTGATGGGATTTCAGCAAAGGCTCATCGTTTTTTTTTTTTTTCACATACAAGCGTATCAGGAATAAAACGTTTTCAGTGTCTTTGGTTGTCACCTTGAGAGTCAGTAGCGTTTGTGAGTTTGTGAGACTACTATGAAGTTAAAAATGTTGTCACCCTGGATCAAGGGTTAATAAAGCAAAGACAGACGGGAAAAGACTTCAAAGAAACTTCTAAGTAGATTTGGCAGTGGGGTGCCTTGCCACAAAAGACCATGTTTGGGATTGAATGAAAAGAAGCATGTCACCGGAGGGAAATGTGGTCAGGCATGTTGAATGTATCAAAAGAATATAACTGATAAATAAAAGGAGGATGGAGAGGTTGTAAACTTCACAGCCTGAGCCGAGGAGGGAAAAGACCCCTGCAGTCTGTGATTATTTAACAACAAAGCCTACTCCAGTTTCTGTAGCAGGATGCATCCTAATAACAAAAAAAAAAATCTTACAAACACACACTCTTGCACAGAGAGAGAGAGAACCTCGCGCCCGATAACTGAATCACATCGGACTCACTCAAACAATGTGAGCTCAAAGGTGCTGTTCAAGATTAGGCTGCCTTTGATCTCGATGATGCCTCCATGATGTTGTGAACTAAATTGTGTAAATGACATTACATTTAGATTACAGTGTAATTATTTCATTAATTAAATATGTAAGTATATCGATGGAGACACTACGGAGGTTTAAGGGGGATTTTAAAAATAAGTGTAAGAGTGCTGTACCTGTTTAGTTAGCAAGTTAAAAAAAAACTTTTTTGTGATACTTGGACATATTTTTCGCCTGTTTCCTTTGTTTCCACTGGATGGAAACACACTGACTGTACATCATTATTGGGCCTGAATCGCTACAAACTTTTTTTTTTTGTAAACAAACACCGTATTCAGTGTTCCTACCAAAGCCATTGTGTGGATCCTGGAGGACTGACAAACGTGTTGAATACATTTCCTTCCTCATAAAACATTTTGCAAAGCCAGATTTTTGGAATATTTTCAAACTTGAACTGTTTAGTTCTATATTTACATCAGCTGGCGGCCCTATTTCTGAGAAATTGCATTTATATACAACTAATTTGCTACGGCAATTATGATTTCAGTGGACATAATGAGGAATCGTTGGTAATTAACATACCTGGCATGTTAAACAAAAATGTTGACACCGAACGTGACAGTAAATGTAAAGTTCTGCCAAAGTAGGCAATCTTGCTTTATACCATGCACTGGTAGTGTTACAGAACTTTTTATGGTTATGTTTAGGCACTGGCAGCATTTGCTTAACGGTTGGGAAAGATCATGGTTTGTTGGTGCTCTAATAGTTTGTTGAAATCACGTTCTTTCCATCTAAAACCATAACCCTAACCCCTTACCCTTTGCTTTAATCAAAGTGCCTCACCACAGACCGGGGTCTGGACATGAACCCAGGCCCTTTTTACACATAGACTCCAACCACCACCTTGCAACTCCCCATGCTATATTTCATTCACTGCCGCCAAATGACAATGACTGGAATAGCAGCAAACAATGAGCATGATCCTTATCGTGCTAATGTTCGTCCTTTTGCTAGTTGATCACAGCACACAAACTAAATGAGGACTTGATCATCAAAACATTGCTTTATAGCATCAACAGTGGTGAAAAACGTCTCCGGGTACCTTTAAATTTAGCTCTACTAAATAAAACTTTGTAGATTTGCCTCATTTACTGTGAGATCAGAGGGGAAAACTTAATTGGACAATATTGCTCCAAGGGAGTTTTTTTCCCCTTCCTCTCTTCAGACTTTTCTAGCCAGACAAAAATGTCTACACCAAATGTCCTGTAACAAGCAGTCATGGATTAATCTACGTGTTGTGCCTTGACTTCGTTGGGCCTGACAGCCCTGGTAATGGAGCGTATGAATGGTCTAGATTCCACTACAGGTAGAAAACCTGAGGCCAGGAACCTTTCAGAAACTCAGCTGATTACAAAAAAGGAGAACACTTCCACTGCTGGCTTGTTAAAATAAACAAATATGGCATTGAAACCCATCAGTTGTAATAGAGTTGTGGGGTAGACTTGGAGGGCACATTATTTTTGCTCTTCAAAGGCAAAGAGAGAGAGAGAGAGAGAGAGAGAGAGAGAGAGAGAGTCCGCGACAGGGTAGCATGGAGCTGTTTTCCATGTCAACAACAGGGCTATTCATCTCTCAGAAGGTGAGCAAAACTGGAGTCCGTGGTCGAATATTCAAGAAGAGGAGGAGTCGAGAGATGTGTTAGAATTTGAGAAGTGTTAATCAGGGGAGAGGATGTGGGCCTTCTGGCCTGTACCTGATTACCACCAAATGGGCCAGCAGCAGCACAGCTGGGCCCTACCACAGTGTGGGGATAGGAGGAGGTGGTGGAGGGTAAGCAATGGAAGACACCATACAGAGGGTTAAGGGACAAAAAGAGTGATTACCCGTAGGGACTTTCCACTATATTTCAGATACAGCCTCATACTTTACTTGACACTGACCAGAGGAATTTAGTCTGTTTCTCCTTGTATCTATGACGTATTACGTGTCCAGGACAAAAAGGTCGATTGCTAATTGTGCTGATGGGAATAGCTGACTATTTAACCTCCTGTACCCCTCTTGTGCCATTATCTGCGGTTACCCCTCACAGGTGCCCCATCGTGTGCCTCTAACAGAGTTTGTCAGTTCATTAATCCCAGCTGCAGTAGAAGAATGCTGTTTTTCTCCCCCCTGGATGATTGAACCTGACAGTCAGAGCAAGCCAGTGACTGTTAAGAGATAATCAAGGATTTTTTTTTCCCCCACTCATCTGAGCTCAACACATCGCTCACCTCTGCCTGCCAAGTTTAAGTGCATGACTCAACATTGTGACATATCTGATGAATTATGTATCTCTCTCTGACTCTCATCTTGTGTCTCTCTCCTGCTCTTGTCAGTTTTACTCCCTCGCTCTGCTTTTCAAATGTGTGTGTGTGTTTTTTTTTTTTTTTTACACAGTCCTGCTGCCCAGCCGTTTAAAGGCCAGTGATTTTAACAAGACAATAAAAAAGGAAAACAGGTTCTATTTGGTTTCTCATGTGTGTCTTTAGTGGCCTGATTTAGTAGCTATAGTACATCGTTGGATGAGACTGACATCAGCAGAAAAATTCTGGTCAAAATGATCTGGATATGTGGAAGTGATCTACTGTGACTGTGTCGACATCCCTATTTCTACAGAGAGACAATGTTCCTTTTTTTTTTTTTTTAATCCAATACCATAAATTTCCATAAACTAAAAAGTGTATTATTTTTGGTCACTTGCAAAAAGTTTGTAATGGCTCAAGAAGAGGACGTGTGACTTTTTGGACATTTCATATATAAAATATCAAACTTCAAATGCCAAAACTTGAATTTGCATGCATAATATTCAAATCATGATGCTAAAAATGTATTTTTCAGAATATCAGTATTTGTCTCAAAACGCTCAAATCAAGGAACTTTAAGTTAAAGAAACTAAAGAAAAGTCTCAGCTAAAGGCATGTCACAAATGGGCCACTACATCTTGATATCTTTATTGGTCTACTGAGAGCTACGATCTTTTAACAAACAAACAGTGTAATACTTATAATAATAATAATAATAATAATAATAATAATAATAATAATANTGATTATTCCTCATTACATAGGTTTTTATGACTATAACTGTCACTCTTTCTCTTTCCTTCCTCTCTTTCTGGTTGAGCGTATCGCTAGCTGATTCTAAACGTCTGCAGAACACAATAGTATGACACCAAAGCTTCTTATAGGTTTTTCCGCACCTCGCATCACTTGACACACTCATTCTATGGTTTAGTTGGCAGTGATAAATATGCAACTCATCGCTTACACTTATAATAATAATAATAATAATAATAATAATAATAATAATAATAATACAATATAGATTATCATTTATGTTCTGAAATTCAGGACATTTATACTGCAGCAATAACTCACTCTATCTTTAAACATGAAAAGCAAAACAGTAAGTTTGTTACTGTGTATATAATAATACACACATATTAATAATGTATATCTACATTATAAAAAGACTCTCATAACACAAGTTGCACTTATTTATAAACGTGGTGTTAACAGAGTCTGCAGGGAGCCCAAAGGACTGTCTGTGACCTCATAAAGATCAATGTGAGGCTTTCACAGCAAGAGAAGGAAATGTAACAATGTAACAATATGATTGTTTTGCACTTCCTCGAACATGAAAGCCACACGGAAAGAGACAAGTCTATTCTGAGCCATAAAAGGCTCATTTCTTGTCTTATTTTAAACATGTTTATTTCTGAAAGGAATATTTAGAATATTTTTAGACCAAATGAAAAGTGTCATGGGCTTGAAAAGGGGGAATTCAGTTGAGTAGGTGCGGATGTTTTAAACACGCACACACACACACACACACACAGCATCACACATTACAACTGTATGCACGTCACGCAAAAGGCGATATCACAACATCCGGCTTTGTACTTTGCAACCATAAAGCGACCACCAGAACACCTCCACCTGTGAAGTGATCCAACATGTGATAATAGCTCTGAGTGCAGTGGTTCATTCTGTCATGGCTGCCTGAGGCCAGGTGAACGTTTCCTTCCCTCACTCTTTCCTGTTCTTCTTAAAAGCCGGGCAGGTGAGGCAGGCAAATCCCACTTAAGATAAGTGGATTAAACAGCCTGTATCTTAAGCCTTGCAGTGACCGTGTCAGTCTGGCGTACAGACATACTGGGCATGTTTTTGTACTAAAAACGTAAAGCAGTGGAGAATGTTTGTTTGAGATTCAACA
The DNA here is from genome assembly GCA_028641955.1 of Protonibea diacanthus. Classification (NCBI taxonomy): domain Eukaryota; kingdom Metazoa; phylum Chordata; class Actinopteri; family Sciaenidae; genus Protonibea; species Protonibea diacanthus. The sequence continues at coordinate 14,774,144 of CM053988.1, read as the reverse complement.
GGGAGTTTTTAGAAACTGTTAACAGATATTAGACAGAGCAGTTAAAGACTGAATCAGGCTGTTTTTCTCTTTCCTGTTTTCCTCATTATTATGTTACTGACTTATACTTCTATAATAATGTAAGGAATATTTTTTTAAAAAGATTATTCCTGCTAATTAATTGTCAGTACTGCAGAGGTAAAAATGAGCAAGAGATCGGGAGATCATTTGTTTTTACAGATTGTTATTTTCTCAGTGAGAATTTATGAATTTGACTGTTCAGGATCAACTTTAGAGATATTTTTTGACTACTTGGGGGCAAACACAATGTTGTTCTTACTGCATTATTCCCTCTTCTATTCTTTCTCTTCGTTAACAGGTTTTAAATCATGTTGATGTCATTGCCACTCTGCACCTGTACTGTATGTCTGTTCTCACACTGTGTAACGTTGTGCTGCGGGTACGATCATCCGTGAGACGTATGTAACACTTTACGGCACTAAGTCACACACCACCAACTATTTCACTGATTTTGGTGAATCTGGATATTTCATGTAGAAAATGTTTTCTGGTTTTTCCTCTAACGTCCATCTGCTCCACCTCATCTCTTGGCGACTTACAGTTTCCTGATGGACAGTAAACTGCTGCAAACAGCTAATGTTAGCTCAGATTGTTAGCCAGGCTTTGCAGACTGTGAACTCAGAGCACCTGGCGAGTGTTGGGAAGCGAAGGTCTTCAGTGGCTGAACAAGAGATCGCTGGACAAAGGTTAATCTTGGACTGACTTTTAGTTGCTGAGTGCTGAGAGAAATAAAGGGCTGAAAGACAGATGCCAAGCTGGCCTTCTTGTTGTTAGACTGGCAAGTAATAGTAGCTGGCTGCTATATCTTGTGTTGTTGCACATGCTTGATGTTATATCATAAGTAATATAATCATAACAAAGACCCATATTTCAGACAGTAGTATTGCATTCTACTAATTTCTACGCAATATTGCTTTAACTCCTGAGTGAACTGTCTGGCTCTTTAGCTGATAAATGCTGCACATGTTCACTAGCTGGTTGCTTATTTTGTCTGTGGATACAGTGGATTTATCAGAGCATTTACACCGAAAACAGCTGCTAGCTGTGGCGAAACAGTACAGACAACAGTACAGCACGGACAGCGCAAGATGCTAAAGCACTCCATACAGCTCAATCGGACTGCAGAGTTGACGGGGTTCATCAAACAATCAACTCTTCTCACATACGCATGGTCATTTGATCCTGTTAATATAAATATTGGTTATAGCAGCTTTAATGAACATAGTGAGAGAGAGAGAGCCCAACTGGAGTGAGTTTTCAGAGCCAAACGGAGAGCGAGGGAGACCGGGAAACTAGTGAAGTTTGTTTTGGGTAAGCGAAAGTGACCTCTTCATACTCTCAGTCCAGAATAATCATTTTCACTGCCACAAGAATAGCTACATAATTGTGTGGAATGCAAAAATCTGTGCTATTCCATGCTTCAGCTTCTCTAAGTACTGCTGGATTTATCCTGTCAGTAAGCTGCGATCCCCTGATGCCTCTCTGTGAGTGATAAAGTGAGGAAAGAAAAGGGTTTGCTGAGTTGAACATGTACAGACAGTACAGAGGGAATAAAAGCTTCCACATCAAAATTGACAGAGCAAGAGGAGCTCAATTTACACAGATATTATATTCGAGTGACTTTCACATTCCTGCCACTGACTTCCAGTTTTCTCCACTGAAAGAAATGAAACAGCTCAAACTCAAACCGTGGCGGTTTCTCGCTGTAGCTGACAATCCTACAATGAATGTTGTCTCCAGCGCTGTCTACACAACACACAGCCCTGCAGTGGCTTCATAAATTAGCGAGAGCAGTGTGTGTTGTTTTTGCTATATAAGGCTCTCTGCGATTAATCACTGAAAAAGCATGTTCCTTTAGTCACAACCTGGGAATTTGGAGATTTTGACAAGACTCTGCACAAAGTCACAGGGCAGGCACCAGCTGGACTGGCATGTGGGTGGACTGAGCAATCAGAGACAGAATCAAGACTGCCGCTTTTCTCTTCTTGTGTATCCATTTTATTCAGACTTCAGCTAATCAGTTTATTACATGTACTCTGTTATGTGTACTTAAGTGAATTTATCAGTAAATTGTACATACTGGAGTAGTTTTAACATGGCACACTTACTATAAAAAATCTATACTTTTTGCCTGTTACATTTGGATACACTTAAGATAATTTGAATGTGCTTTTTTAGTCACTACGAATTATTCTGTTTTAAGAAAACTTAAGAAGATCTCTGGCTATGACAACATATCACGTTATTTTGTAATACCAAAAAACTTTCTCATTATTATACTAAATTAACTAAAAACATCTTTCCTTTCCATTACTACATCTAACCGTTATGTTATGTTATGATGACAACTGTTTGAACACACCTATTTTCATGATGAAACACAAGCTGAAAAGGTGCAGAGGTTTTCTGTATTTACATGCCAGACACTCTTAACGTGAAGTCTCTTAACATCACGTGAAGACTCTTCTTGGGGACATCTTTTTTATTGACAGATGAAAATTCGAATGTGCATTAAAAAAATGTCTGTCTGATGTATGTATATCAAATGGACATGTGCACGTGGATCAAATGACTTCCCTGTGCAAATGTGTCACTGAGACGTTGAAAAACATGTCCCAGACTTCCCTTTTTTCTAATAAGGGAAAGTATGACAGGCATGTATGCTGCCTCCCACACTCTATTTGTTGTCCTTTATTCCCGCGACGCGTATAAAAAGGGGAAAAATGAACGTGATATCTTTTTACATCTCCGTCCTTAATGCTCTCCGGTGGCTGTGGAACCCCCATATTTCCACCCCCACACCCAAAAAAAGTTTAAAGCCTCTTGCTCAGCTGGGTTCTCCCTTTGTAAGGGGAATGTTCAAAGTATTACACTGTCACTAATCATCCATGTTACAACATCTTGAGCAGCAAGGGCTGTCACTCTGACTCCACCAAACCATTATGGTGCCACAGGGTTGAAGGAATAGCCCACTTTGATCTCCTCAGAGGAGAGCTATGGAGACATCTTTCAGCCTCTCTGCTCGTCTCCTCTCTCCCCTGCTCTCACCCCTTCTTCTCTCCTCCCCCTCACTCCCTCTGGTGAGAGACTTTAAACAGTAGGCTGGAGGCTGTTATTTTGGGAGGGCTGAGGGGCGAGGGGGTGAGCGAAGAATAATATCTTGTACTCCAGGGCCCGGACGGCTCCCCCAGCCCATCAAACGAGTAACAAATGCGGTTACAGACCCATAAAGAATAAAGGGAGGGGAGAGAAGAAGAACGAGGGGGCAACATTTTTCTGACACAGTTTTACAGCTCTGCTTATTACAAGGAGCAGCTTAAGCTCTCCCTCCTCTCCTCGCTCAGCTCACCGCCTCCATTATCAGTCATATCTACACATTCCTGTAAGGACGGAGGGGTGCAGGATGGAGGGATGAACTAGGTGAAAGAGTTGAATAGACAGGGGGGTGCCAACATGAAGGACAGAGGACTGATACATTTCAGTTTGAATTCTAGTTTAGGTGAAATCAATTTTTTTTAGGATTGATGCAAGGATGTGAAAATGTTTTTGTCCTCTTTTCTGGTATTTCAGTACTTTTTGTTTCATAATTTCAATTTCTAATTATATTTTTAAATATAATGACAATGAATGATTTATATTTAGAAATGACATCTGTATGACACAAAAAGTAAACATAAAATATAACATACAATATTGTACTTACATAAAACACAAAGTAAATTAATTAATCATTAAAAGTACTTAATGTCACTTTTTATATAAAAGTGACAATCATACATTTGTTTGAGCACTATTTTAAATAACCTGTTTCTTTTCATTTAATCTTTTCATATGTGAAAATATGCTGATGCCAACATGTTTTTATACTTGTATCCATACTTTTTTTTAATCTTATGTTTGTGTTTATTGATTCATTCCCTAATTATTCTTGTGTTTTTATCTGATCTCAGCAGCTACGTTCAACCTTTTGATGTTTTTCACATGCATGAATACATGGACTTGAACACATGTTGGAATACAGATGTTTTTGTCTAACTATTCAGCAACATCTGAATCCGAATCGCAGAACAAAGGTTTTACATACACACACGTGGCGACTGTATGTGACTAATAACACTGAGGTGACGTTACTATTCTCTCAATTCAACAACATGTCCGAGCAGATGTAAGACATGTAAGATGTAAGCTGTAAGCTTTATTGGGTGGCATGATCGTATACACTTTCCTAAGTCTGAAGACATTTGTGCAGATTGTGTTAGTGAGGATGCAAAATAAATATTGATGAATCATAAGTGCCTACAAACTAAACTCTTGAGAATCTATTATAAAAGGAGTAGTGAATAAGTGAACGAGGGAGCGATATCGGCCACACAGCCAGTGAGATACACACTGCATTGCATCTGAACTACACTCCTAATTTGAACGTTTCACCAGAAGCAAAAAAGCTATTATTTACAATATTTAGTGATTAAGTTACTTTATGTGCTTTCTGGTAATTATCAGCTTTCTCTTTATGTGTACTTTGCTCAGTAACTATAATATTTGCTTTAACTCCTGGCTGAATTGAGCACGGCTAACACGCCTTGGGCAGTAACCTTCATAGACCAGCTTATGTCGAATTGCTTCTGTTGTGGTTACATTTCAGAGCTGAGTTGCATTTTCTCATACTTCAGATTCTTTGGGGAACTTCCCTGGCATCTTGTTCATGTAAGAAGCGTCCTTACAAAGTAACAGTGATTTAAGTTGTTAAACTATGCAAAGTGGGATTACTTTTGCAGGATGTTAAATTGAAGGGATTCGGTTAGATTTGTTTTGCCAAGATGCTCATAAATGCCAGGCATGTAGTGCTAAATGAGATGTCTACACTACTTATGTTTGAATAAAATTCCCTAATCATTCTGCCTCCCCTGCTCCGCTCTCCCTCTTTGTGTCTACTATGCATTTCTTCTCCCAGCAGTCTAATGAACCACAGTTCACTGACCAGCGAGATGCGGCTGATTAATTCAGAGCCAGATAGGCGGCTCTGCCCCTCTCCATTTCTCTGAGGGCAGCAGGGAGGGTGACTGGACATCTCATCCTCACTCAATTAAACTGAACCCACGGCCCACATGTTACCTCCCCATTTTCTCGCACAATATCACTGTGCTACTTAGGACATCATTGAATCACCAAGCTAAAATTGTTCAGTGCAATTAACCTAATGTGTTTGAACAGATAATAAAACATGTATGTTTAAAATAACTAACAGTTCTACACACTTGCTAATTGTCCTTGTAAGCATTACCAGTACATATATTATAAGCAATCATGCTCCTGTGGAAAACAAAGTCCTTAACTTTTCTTGCTGTGGGTAGAAGACTGATGCTACTTTCACAAATATACCAGCTAGCTTAACTTAGCATAAAGACAGGAAGCAGTGGAAAACAAATTAACCTTCATCTAAAAAAATTAAAAAAGTGCCGATTTCTTGGACAGGCCCAGTAACTTTTTTTTTTTTTTTTACTCTGAGGTTACCAGGCAGGCAGTGGGGACTTCAGGGAAGGATTGTTGCCTTTGGACAGAGCCCTTGTTTTCAGTCTTTATGCTAAGCTAAGCTAGCTGGCTATTTGTCCTACAGACGACAAAGCGGTATTGATCTTCTCACTTGCTCTTGACAAGAAAGCGGATCATCTTCTCCTCAGATGTTAAACTAGTCTTTTAAAGATGACTGTTTTTATTAGATTTTTTAAAAGTTGAAGTTTGTAGAGGCCAGCTGTAGCGGTGGGACAGGGAAGTATAAATAGTGGAAATACTGGACATGGTCTGTGAAAATATAAAAGGGTAAGAGTTCAGAGCTGTCATGAATGGATATGACGCCAGCACTATCAAATATTAAACCTCTAATTCCATAGCCAACTGATGCTTTAAGGAGATAAAACCAAGGAGGCGATTAGGTTTCATATTCTTTGTTGGCTAAATGCACCGCTAACGGGGTTGCATGACGACGGCGATACGAGACATGCCAGATTACAGTACAGCGAAGAGATAAAATTTCCTCTCTGAGGCAGTAAAAGATCATGTGCCACCTTCCTTCACTTCAATCTCGTCCATGACAACCTCACTAATTAAAGGTGACCTGGGGTGACATTGCTGGTCGTAGTTTAAGCATTGTTTAAGGAATTTTGGGCGTGTGTCATTGGACTGGCGTTAAGATTGAGTCTGTAGGTATGATAAGAATCTGCTGATGAACCAGGCACCCATGAGAAAAATAACAGCCTCCCTGCTCCTGTGGTATCTCCTCTCAGCCGTGATTGGGGGGGCAGTCCACCATAGGCCTGGGACCTCTCACTCATCCCCCACTCATCCTCTCTGCTAGTGGCTGTTATCACCATGTGGACATCTCTTTACCTGTGAAATATTATCGCCTGGCTTGTCTCCACACAAGTGCTCTTTCAACAAGGCCTAATAGTTCTCTTGTTTCACTCATGGATGCCATGGCTTGTCTGTTATTTATACTCTAGGTCTGTCTTTCTGTCTGTCTCTCTTTATGTATATGCATCTGTTTCATGGGGCGGTTTTTCTCCTCCCCGCCTCCACTCAATGCGCAGCTATTGCTTCGGGAAGGTCCAGCTCCTCCATTTACTGTCAGTGCTCTGATAGTCTTTTGTGAAGCGGCTGGCAAGCAGCGGGCAGATGAGGAAACCCTAAACCGTTTATTAGAAGCACTTTGCACCCTTCAAGCAGAGTGGAGCCACTGTAAATAATGGCAATAGCAGACCAGCCTGGATCAGACCGGCCTGATAACTGAACTCATTGTGGGATTTAGAGAGGAGTCACGCCTGTGCATGTATTGCAGAGTAGACCGTTTTTAACCTCAGCACTTAAATATGGAGTTTTGTCAAAGTAATGAAACTCTCAGATGACCAATGAATGACATTTCTGGCAACACTGTCCTTCTCAAAATGTTGGTTGCTATAAAGGATAAAATGGACTAGTATTCCGAAGTAACTTCCAGTTTGTTACAAAAGACCACGCCAACATTTCTACGGTGAAAAAAAATGATTGAACCACCATATTTGGAGGTTAACAGAAAAGTGATAATAGTTCCTTATTGCACAGAAAATCTATGATAAGTACTGTAAGTCAAAGTTGAAGCAGGAAATCAGTTTGTAAGCTGCAATGGATATTTGAGTGATAATATTCCTCTTCACATCTGTTTTCTCTTCCAAATACATTCGATATGATTGTCAGATGATTGTCTCTAACTTTGAGAGTACAAATGATGATGATACAAAATGATGACCAAAAAAATCAAGACCAGTGTTGACCGCCCCCACCATTTAATTTTTTTCCCATTTAAGGTCTTTCATTGCTGCTTTTTGTCGCTCAGAGGAGCCTTGTTGTGAGTTTCTACATATCTTCGCTGAGTGTGAGGGATTTTTTTTTCATAAAAGGATGAAAAAACTCTTTCGAAGAAACTTACAGAACAAACCCAAAACACTACAATAAGACATATTTAACACTTTTGTCAGTTAACCGTTTAATATTTTAAATGAGGTTATGTGTAGCAAAAGTGAATATGTGCGTTGTTTTTTGGTTTCAATGTTGTGTGGATGATCATGTCCACCTAAGTTGGTAACCTGTCCTATATGTTTCCACATAGCACATTGACCTAATCAAAACTATTTCACTGTTTTGGATTGGAATCAGTGTAATCCAGATTAATGGCCACCTGACACTGACATACGTGCATCACTCTAACTCAAGATTCTAAATGCTGACTATAGACGGAAGAGAATATGCTCAATACATATGTAAAAAGAAGGCTAAATCATCAAAAGTAGAGATATGTGGCAACAATATGTCCCTTCATATCTCTCAGTCAGAGCCCATTACATGTGGATACTGCTAACACACAATGAGCTGCTACTTTTGACAAGTGAACGTGCAGATTTTTGACAACTCTCTCCAAAAAAAAGAGGAAATGCACTGGAGCTTTATACTTAAGACCAAGCTGAGCACGTCACTGGTAGTCTGTTTATGTCAGTCTATCCATCCAGCACACCCCATATCAGGTAGCGGGGGTAACTTTTGCCATGTTTCCACTGCATGGTAAGGCTCAGCTCTACTCGACTCGACTCCCTTTTGGTGCCAGGAACTTTTCTCTACTTTGTTTTCCACTGCAGATAGTAACCGCTAAATGTGGGTGGGATTCTTGGCTGATTGTCATAGCAACACTATGTAAAAAAAAAAAAAAAATACTATCACATCATCATTAATGCTGCACAAACATGGGACAGTGGAGGATATTGGAGAGATGGCTGTTTGTCACAGCAAGAAGACAAAAACTTAAAGGCAGCAAGACAAAAGATTCGTGAAAAATTAGGGTCTGGGAAATCCTACATTGAAGCACAGGCGACGAGACAACTCTAGTTGCTCCATGTTGCATTACGTGCATCAAACCTCGGGTCATTCGGCTCAACTTGAAACTTCAGCTGAGGAGAAAAGTAGCAATAATGGAAAACCAAAAAGAGCAAGCTGTACCATGCAGTGGATGCATGGCATTTGTAATCGGTTATTAAACTAAAAGAGAAAGAACAAGGAGTTTTTCTACTGTGGGAACATTTTCAAATGAAAATTGATTTCGAATTTATCCACATTAATCTGGATATATACGGTAACATTTATTATGAGCTGCAATTAGCACTCACAAACAGAATGTGTCACGGCGCGAAAATTAAGAGACTCAGTACAGAACAACTTTAACTTTAAGCACATAATTGTCTCAATCTGAGAAATACAAGTCCGGAGGGAGAGCATTTATGAAAAGTCAGGATATTATTACAGCCCAGCTGGGGCCACTAGTGATGCTAAGAGTCACCTGCCTGTGGCCTCAGTGGTACTTTACAGCACTTAGCCTGTAGGGCTGAGGTAACAGCTATGACATCATTGTCTCCAGAAATGCTGGGGAGGTACAGTGCCACACAGTTGCCAGACTTCATAGCCCAGATCAGGAAATTACTTCATCTTCTCAGCTTTCGCACAAGGCCTGTTTACCAGTTTTACCCATGGGAGGTGGTCAGCGTGGGGCTGGCACGTTCAATCACAGCTCGAGACATTTAACATAAGTAAAGGACACCTCTAAGGACTTTTGTGAGCTCTCCCAGGTCTCCGCACCTGTATTTTTGTTACAACACCTGGTTGCTATAGGAACTGTGAATGTGCTGTGCAATAATGAAGTGCTTTTTTTTTATAAACAGGGTTTTAAGAAGCATGTACAAAACAGCTTTTCTTTATTTTTGCATTATGTAAATCAGTACTTGGACTTTGTGTCACCCGTGCTCTGCCCTTCAGAAAACAGTACAACAATCAGAAATATTGTTACAGTTATTATTATCTGTAGGCTTGTTGTGAATATGGCCACTCGACGTGGCCTGTTATAGAAGCAAATTAGCACTGCAAGCCAGCAGAGAAAACAGCAAATGTTTTGAGTAATTACACTGAATAAAAATTTAGAAAAAACACCGGTGGTTCAAAACATGAACTTGCAGTTTATTTGGTTAAGTTTCATTTTGCATAAAAATGCTGCTGCAAAATGATATTTTTTTGTACTTCACTGGTCACATAGGCTTTTTACAGTTTGTTCATTCAAATCTTGCTTATATTGGAATTGCGGGAGCTTAAAATATGTTTGACTGAGACCGAAATCAAAGAACATCAAAGGTCCCTTTTTTGTGTGACTACCTGAAGTTCAGTTGTGTTGGCTTTGGCCGAATAAAAACAGCAAATGATCCATGTCTTCTTTCTAATGTATTGTGATTTCTACACTCCAAATCACTAACCATAACATTTTCAGTATGTCTCCTTATTCCAGCAGGACTCATATATACTTTAAAGTACTCTTATGTGCGCTCACATGCACACACACACCCTGAAACTGATACAGGGCGCAGACAAACATGAACAGAGACAGACAAGTACATACACACATACGCACATCAGCTGAAGCATAATTATTTTCTGGTTCCAAGTACATACTGCACATAATTGTTTCTAATCCAACAGAGAGATATAGAATATCCGCTGTTCTGTGTGAAGGAATACTACTCAAGATATAAAGTGGGTAGAGACCACGGCTCTGTTTCTGTATCTGGAGAATCAAACTGCTAGATATAAAACACATGTTTATCTTACGTTAAGCCTCCAATCAATACATAAATGAATATTTACCCAGGAGGCATTTGGATGACAGATACTGTCTAATGTGCCCGTTATATAAAATGTCATATTTTGAAAAGAAACAATTTATTTCCCCTTTTCCACATGTTTACATTTAAACAACATACATACAAAAAAAAAAAAAAAACTTATAGTTTTAAACATATCTCATGATTCTGAACCAAATCCACAGAGTTACATTGAAATATTTTAAAATCTGTTTGTGTTGATCTTGTAATGCAAATGTAGGTCTTTCTAAATAAGAATTATCATGTAGAGAACTAACTCAATTTATTGCTCACTAAACATCAAATAAGAATTGTTTAAAAATATCAGAGTTAAATGATAATGCATCTCTGTACCATAACAGTAAAAAAAGCCCCAGTATTGTATTGTAGTGTTGCATTCACATTACATTATTATTTAAAACTAATTGAACAGTTGCTCCTGAATGATCACAGCTGATATTATGTTTGCAGTAATTAGTGATAATCAGCGAGAGCCTGTTGTATGCAATGGCAATCAAAATGAATTATTTTACAATATTCAGCAATAAAGACGATAATTTACAACATGACAGCTTTTGGACAAAATAAAAAAAAAAAAGTTAATAACATCCATTTTATGTGGGTCCAACATCTAAACTCCATTAAATTTCTATTTAATCATAAAATTAATTATGATGAATAAAAAACGTCAGAGTAAAAGTAGATCTGTTATCGTTCATGCATTAAGACACAGTTATTTCTTCACACATCACTTTCATTGCGCATTTGTTTGCTAGAAAGTAGCTTCTGCTGGTTTTAGCGGCCTGAGTGTGCAGATCTGGCAACTTGTTTTTTTGGTCCGGAGCTGCCCGTGCTTTGACTTTTTGTTGTAGTAAGAAATAGGGGAGTTCAGCGGTCGGACGGCTTGGTTGTTTTCTGGCCTGTGGGTAAGCTTTTGGAGCTTGAAAGCCAGGGTGGTCTTACAAGCCTAGAGCAATATAGCCTCTGATTTACTCACCACATAGCACCCGCCTCACAAAGCCATTTGTGTAACTTTGCGCATTTTCCGTTGATAAACTTAAATTCCACCAGATTTTCTTTGGCCACAAGCCCAACGGCTGATACTGACCTTATACAAATGTGTTGTGTGGTTGGATGAGAATCATGGAAGTCAGAATGCCTAGCTTGGACTTTTCATGATGAGGCCTCTGGACTTTCTCTCATGATCGTTCCCGGGGATAGTTGATGTGTGGCCGCGGCGGCTTTTTAATCTTGTTGTCTCCGATTTCATTCTTTCTGAAATATTTTCATTTTAATCTGCTGCAAAAGAACCTGTTTAGATTCATTTAATCAGAAAAATAATCACAGTATAACGGATAAATCATTTGGAAGAGTATCTGAAATCGGCAGGATCTAAAGCGCTCTGAGTCACTGTAGTCACAAGTTATAGACAAATAAAGTCATACACAGAACAGCTCATAAACACACACACTGACACGCACACACACTCCCATCCTTCACAAGTGCACATACAGTACACGCCCACTTTTAACCACCCAGTGGGAATGTGTTTTTCTAGTTCATTTGAAGCCGAAATATTTGAGCTGCATGAGTCCTCTTATGAAGTTCTGCCAAGAGGGAGTACAGAACTGCTGAGACCCTCAGACAACAACTTCAAAATTCCCAGAATTCAGCATGGCCAAAAACACCCACTTTTGTTCCAGATAGTAATGCTGCACAGGAAACAAAAAACGGTCAGACAAATAGATGGTTTACGTCACAAAGTGTGACAGGGAATAAAGCTATTATCTCCAAGAGGTCAACGGTTGTTGTTTTCATTGTTCTTAATATTGCACAGCACCAGAGTTTCGGATGACTTGTATTTTCTTTCCTTTCTCTTTTTTTTCTGTTTTTTTTTTGTCTTAAAGGATAAATCTAATTTTTTTGTGTCCACAAATCACATGAAAAAACTGTTTTCAACTGATCTGACTAACAAGTATGTGTAGCTATTCAAAACACTCAATGGGCCACACAGTTGCTGTGGGTGATCCTTTATTACGATGTACATGGGCACTGTAGTTTACTCTGAGTCAGGACCATATTCACCGTCCTGCTACTGTAAATTCTCCGATAAATACACTATAACTCCTGTTTCACTAATGTTCACTAAAAACTACAGTGCTCAGCGCTTTAAGGAAATGATTTGCCTTTGTTGAAAATGAAAGTATATATTTATGACCAATTTAAAAGGATAAGACTTCAGCAGGAACAAATGTGGTTTGGGTTGAGTGCCGCAGAAAGACTGAAGAAGTTCGTGTGAAGCAGCGTTGAGGAGCAGGATAACACATTGCTGGTTTTCGTCATTTGACGGGATTTGTTGACAATAACAAAAATATACACGAACCTTATCATTATTCCTCAAAGAGCCCTTACAGTACAAAACTGTTCTTGACTAAACTTCCTGTGGCTGTTTGGCCACAATCAACCATAAACCATGAGAGATGGAAAGGGCTGTAAGCTATGTAGAAGAGTGTAAAGCCATCTACCACTGGCTCAGTTTACTAAGAGATTATGGCCTTAAAGCAGAAAATCTGTACACTTTCAGTGACTAATAGTGGGAGCTCAAAATGTTCACATCCAAGCAAAATTCCCTATTTGTTTTTGTTAGTTTTAGCGTCTCTGTCTCACAGGTTTCATGGTAAATAAAAACCTGTGTCTGTTTTTACGGTGGATGGTCTTAGTGGTCAGCGTTATGGCTGCTGGTTTGGATCTTCGTCTGGCCAAGCATCATTTCATTTCATCTTTCCTCAGTTTCTCATAGCAGACTTGACATCAACCCAATGAGCTCCCCAGATATAACAAATAGTTGGAACAATACCTACAAATCTGACCTGTTACTTAGTGACCAAGTGTAAAAAATGAAAACAGTCTGATTATTGACAATGCAGATTTTTTATTATCTTCTATAATGGAAATTCCACACCAATATTTGATATTTACAATCAATAAATGCACAGTACGCTGCCGTGTCACATATACAAGAGATGAATGTACCTTTGTTCAGGATGACAACTTGGGAATTCCTGAACTGTGACTCTGTCAGTAGTTTAGAGTATCGTTTTGCTGCTTGTTCCCTTCTGTGCAATTACAGTGCTCAAAGTGACTGAAAAACGCTGGTGTAATGTCTCCTGTTTCAAGGCTGCCTTTATGCTGAACAGTAAATCTGTCTCCGCCATTGGTCCATTTAACCAGATAAGGAGTTATTCCAGGCCTCACACAAGTCTGATGTCAGAGCCACTAATGACTTTGCTGGCTTTTAGTGTTTTTGCATAGACATATCACAGGAAATAAACTGTTAAATGAGCCTGCAAAGTGCTGATATTTATAGGCTGGTATAGGATGAAAATATTTTATATGTATAGCTTGGACACATGTGACCCTCAATTTTGTGCAAGGTGCAAAACCGCTCAATTCATATATCTTCGAGTATGAGAAAGACTTTTTCCTGGAATTGATCCCTTCAAATTATTTAGACTTCACTTAGAAAGTGTATTAACAGTGTATGTTGTAGTCACAGTGGTACCATACAGTAAGTCAGGGACTTAAGCTGTAAAAATGAATTATTTTTATCAGATTCTCCAAGTTGTACATCTCTAGTGGCTTCTTGACTATAGAAATCACCAGGCTTATCACAATTTATTAGTTTTCAGGTCAAACAGAGCTTAAAGAGTCAACCCATAGTTATTTTTTGTCTTTACACTAATTTCATATTGGTTTCCATGAGTCAAGATGCATCTTTTTCCATTTATCCTCCAGTCAGAAGAGGGGAGAAGCTGAACAGTGAATCAGTCCTGTGTGAAACCTGAGCTACGTTTAAGCTGTCGCGCAATAAACCCCGGGCTGTAAAGTGAAAGCCTCCCATGTTGATGGGCAGTTAAAACACGTGGGGTCCCAAATCTTTACTGTCAAACTGGCTTTGGTCCCAACCAAGCACCTGGATTACAGGAGAGGAGGACAGATAAAATCCCTTAGTCGTTGCTTTAGCTGCAATTGTTTTCACGGTTGCATCTGTTCATCATTGTTAATTTAGATGGGGTTTGCGATTATTTTGCAGGCATTTTTCACCATTATTGCTCAGACGGTTTCTATATGAGCAACGTCTGAGCAAGTGTCAAGTGTTAGCATTGGGTTGTCATCTGGAAGTAAGCCATGGGAGCATTTCAGGCTGAAATAGGCCTTGTCATTGTTTTTTTCCAAGGAGGCCTCCCTCACTGAAAAGTGCTTTTCTCAGCACCGGCCTGTCTGGCTGCGCTTCCTGTCCCTCAGCTCTCCCATTCACGTTGTTATTAGGCCCACCAAATGGCCCTGGTTCACCGGTGGTCTCCCCTAATAATTGCCATTGATGGACGGGTCTCGCTGCTTGTGGCCTTGGGCTTCACTAGACATCCAGCAAGCAGGCCAAGCGCATTTCACTGTAACATACACAAGAAAATGCTTAACTGCTGTAACATGAGCACGGAATGAAATAGATTGTAATGACTTAAAACACATCTAATTAAGAGAAAATATTGTAGGGCCACCAGTTGCTTTGGGATACTGGAGTTGGTTTCCTTAACTGTGCTGTTGAGGGACGTCAGGGAAGAAAGGGTAATCTGATCTGTAGAGTTAATCTGGATAAGTAAAGACATGTTTACACCACAAATGAGGTCTGAATATTCTCCAGTGCTCTTTTCTGAATTAGAGTTTCAGTGGTATAATGAGGTGTATATGCCTTTTAAATGTGATTTACACGATTCCTCAAGCATGTAAAAATGACCTAAACAGAAATATGATCTTGGTAATTTTGAGGGGAACAGACCAACTATTTGTGTAAGCCTGTTACCAAATGAACACTGGAGAGGCCTGCTACGAGTGTGCTAATGACAATGGTGATGACAGTGTGGATAATTATAACGATGGCAGGGACGATGATGTTGATGATGATGAACACGGTGGTGATGACAATAATGATAAAGATAATGATCTGTGTAAATAAGATTTTATATTCCTTGGCCCTCTGGTGAGAAAAAAAGATTAGTCCTATCCGCAAATTGGCAGTTCATACAGTTCACAATAACAATGGCAGATTTGCTACTCGAGATTCTTTTTTTTTTTTTTTGCCTTAGATCTCATACAGCAGTAAACAAAGGCAGGCTTCTCAATTGTAGCATCTGTGGATTTTATCAGCAGAACTTATGACTTTTGGTAGCAGATTTGATCAGCGGCGCGCCACAAATCTGTGAGTTGAAACTCCATCTCTTGCTGATCCTAAAAGCATGTGATGGCTACATACTAGACTGGAGCTAAAGCAGTATCCTCATCAGCTGATGGTCCATTTAGAGGGCATGCAATATAATGGTCAATATTAGTTATTCATTCTAATATAACCTTTGGATGGTGTGGATGTTATAAAAAACACATTTAGACCAGAAAGAGGCCAGATTTATATTTTAATGTTAATTATTTCAAAAAGTATGCATCACTTTTACACTACATGACAAAAAGGATGAAGACTAACCAAGTGTATCTGTCTATCATGGTAGCTTTGGCTGGGGTTTCTGAGCCGTAAACCTCCCTAAATTTAATAAAGAGACAGAGTTGCTAATGTTATCCTAAACTCTGAGTTTCTAGGACTTGCTCTTGTTCTCTCTAATTACAGTCCCATACATAAATATTCAGAGAAATCCAAAGCTTGACATACCTGCATAAAAGTTGGACAATCGCTGTTCAGGGGTAGAGGTTTAACGAATGGTTAATTTTATGATTAATGGACTAATGAATATAGGGTTGTTAGTCCAAGCAGACTTGCAATATTTGCTCCAACACTGCTCCGGTGTCATGATACATTTTATTGAGTGTCTTTAAAATGGATCCCCCAAAGGATCTTTTAAATCTAACTTTGCCGCTGGCCTTCAGAATTGCTCCCGTTTTTAATGTCACAAACCCCCATACTCTAAACATGGATATTTGAGCAAAAGAATAAAAAAAAACTTGTTCTCTTTTTGGCATTTTTCTATTTATAAAAGCACATTCCTTGCAATATTAGCGATTATGAAAAGAGCTCTCACTTAAAAATATGTTCTTAAGGGGTGGCAGGCTGAATTCCCCATTTCCCATGGGTGCACTGAAAGTGGCCGTCTCGGGCTGATGTGAGGGAAGGGGATAGGGAGGGAGATATGAGTCTGCAGTGCTCAAAAGCCCCAGCATCGACCTCACAAACAGCCCAGGCTCATTAAACTCTGTTGCTCTGTTTCCCCTCTGGCAAACGTGAAGTGCTGGCGGGAAGATTTCGGGACAACATGAACCCTGCTGGCTTCTAGACCAAATTTATAATGCAGCAATTCAAGTTGTGGCCACTGGGTTGTAGGTTCTTCTTTCATTTGTGACCTCTTCGGATTCTGACACTGAAGGCTATATCCTTAAGCAGTCAGACATAATCACTTTATTGTAGTGCTGCAGCAGAAACTGAAAGATGTTGGCAGTAACATGTCTAGTCTCTCCTGTGAGGGTATTTCCTGTTTCCTATGAATCCTTAGTTCACTCTCCAACCAGCCTCTGGCCCGCTGATTTAAGCCCTTTAGAGGCTTTGACGCATTAAAAACAGCTTGACAATTTTTCTTCTGAAAGTAGCAGTTTCTGTTCAGTTGTTGCTTACTTTCACACAGAAAGACCACTAAATCATCTGTTGTCATAATTTTGTTCTCAGTCTCTTTGTTTTTGGTTCCTGAAGTTCTCATGACAACTCCAGTTTTCAAGTTATTGTCATTGACTATAATAATGAGCTTTTTTTTATTTTACAGCACCTCAGAGGTTGAAATGAAAAATCACTTTGCAGATTGGAAAATTTTTGTTGAGTTCAGGTCAAAGATGTGAGTCACTGACTTTTTGATTTGTTCACGTTTTTTCAGTCGCGTCACAGTTCAGGTACACCAGCAGGTGAATGCATCATCACGTTTGGCACCGATTCTCTCTTCTGTTCAGTAGTACATTCAGGTTGGAGTTGTCACGTTCCGTTTAATACAAAACTAGGCCCATATGAGCACTATTTGTAAGGTTGATAGCTCATATCATGATAGTTTCTGTAACTTTCCTTTTCTTTTAATACACATTTCATAAAGGAATAATGTGCTGTGTAGTGTGTATCATGGCTGAGCTGACACTGATGCTCTCAGTAACCAATGACAGGAGCTCCACCGCTAAAAGCTATTGTTTACCTCATGATTCAATACAGTCAGTTCAAGAATCTGGTGTCAGACATTCATTCACATACCGTATGTACTACAAATCTCTAAAGCAACGCTCAAAACAAAGTTAAAAAGTGCTTTAAAAACATTTAGTACTTTATATTATAACACATTTAGTCTTATTTTTCATTTCAAGAGCATGGGCAGAACATGAAACAGATTACATAGACACGTTTTACTTTATGTTATTTAGCTATGAAAACTGTTTAATATGCAATAAATAAGGGAATTAAAATTCATTCAAGTGGAGACTTTTCTCCTGAGCAATCCAACGGTGGGTTCCAAGTCTGGTTTAGCCATTAATAATAGTGTCAACAACATGAACATGTTTAAGGTACAGATTTAAAAAGACACTAGCTTCTCATAATAAGTTGATACATCAGCCAGTAACAAAAAATTGCTTATGAGTCCACTGAGTTCTGGCTTATTTTGTGACTTAAGAACAAGTGAACACAAATGCTGAAATGAGCAAGGGGAGGGGTTGAGGGTGGCAACCCTATAACAACAGTGATGTTTCCTCGCGCCCTAAAGGTATTCTGGGATTTGACGTCTAGACCGTAGTGCTAAAAAGCCCATTAATCAAGGCAGACTGCAGGATTCAGTGCCAATCACCGTTCAAAGGCAGAGATAGACAAATGGGAATGAAGCGATTCAGTGATTCAAAAACATTGCGCTTTGAATTGGTTTTAGACGTCAGCAGGACAATGAAGATTCTTTCTTAAAAGTTGTGCCAGCTAACTGTTGCCAGCTCTCAGCAAACATAATTAAGCCATTTAATCTATTTTTACAGCTGCATTATTAATCAGAGTTTATTGAGATTTTGAGAGTAATGGGTTTTCCCTCCACTGAGTTTTGAAATAGCTCAAAATAACAAAAATCTGGATTCAGATCATAGGAGTTTTAAAATTTTGACTCCCCTTTGAAGACACGCATTAGTGTATGAGTATAACCACATTGCATGAGTGTTTTGTGTAAAACGAACATTGTTTGTTTGCTTTCTAACTTTGAGATCTTTAACTTTTCAGCTGTCTGCTGTTATAAAAGTTGACTGTCATAAAGTCCTTATCAGAGGGAAGCATGTTGAGACTCATAAAAACTCAGCCACACTTGGCGTCTTTTCCACAACACATGAAGGACTGCTGAGTCAGCAATATAACCTAGCGCACACAAACACGGAGACAAACACACATGGCTATCACATTCCACAACACCGTGGACCATTTGTGGCTACTTGATGCATGTGTTAGATAATAAAAAGAACATCCTTTTTTACATTCTCCTCTCGCTGTCCGGCGAAGAAGCCTGGGGGAAGTGAGAAGGGGGATGGGATACGCTTTCCTGTGTTTTGCTGAGTTCAGATGACTGTCATGATTAAGTCAAATGAGCAGAGGAGGATTTACAGTCCCCCTGTGTGGGGAGATAAGGCGTGAGGAGTCACTCTGACTGACAGCACATGCCTGGGAGGGAACATAACCCACCTGATGGAAAGAAGTTTTCAACTTTCATAATCTCTCCCTCTTCCTCCATCACATTCATCATCCCGTGCTCTCTCTCTTTCTTCAACGCATGACTGCTTACCAACAGCAAAAAAAAAAAAAGGGCCTCCGGCGATATTCAAAGCCTGCCTTTAAAACAAAACATCACAAAGCCACCACCTCCCCTTGTCTTCACTCCTGGCCTACCAGTGTGTTACTCACCTTTCTCAGTCACTCTCAACCTCAGTGTCTCCCTTTCCAGTGTAACAGGGCTGTTTCTGTGTCCACCACCACCCCCCCAAACCCCTTAAACACACCCCCTCTACTCTCCCCTTTCCTGAGTCTGAAATAAATCAATGCTGGTTGGAGCTCAGTTGTAATAAATCAGGCCCTGTCCTGGACTGGAGCCTGCCCAGTCAGCCTGTCACTGCCTGGCCTTCACTCAGGATTAATTAAAGGCCTGATATAAAGCCCAGATGTGCTGGAGCAAGGGAGCCCTGAACCCCTTTGAGCAGCTTTAGGCTCTCTCTCTCTCTCTCTCTCTCTCTCTCTCTTTGCATACACACATGCACATATGCATGCACTGTGTATCAACATGTGCACACATGAGGTAACCAAAGGAAGCACGCATGCACCCTCCAAGGCATGCTGCCAGTTACACACACACACACACACACACACTCACAAAGGTCTCCACATGTGTCCATGTATCTCTTGTAATTGTAATATGGTCATATTGCGCTGATCATGTCCTCTGTACTCCTTGTGTCGTCGCTGTCAAAAAGTTTCTCTCCCTCTGTGATATTCCTACATGAAGTGAGCAGAGGCGGGGATAGAGGTGGGGCCACGGCAGATGTATTTGCTGTATGTTTTTTTTGCCTGCTTAGGTCTGCATCTGTCCAAAGCATCTAAATGGACAGATGCCTGAGAATGCGGAGGTCCCCTGGAGAAAACGTGCAGGATGACAAATTTCAGAAAGGAGAAGTCAGAGATCCATGTCCAATTAGTTAATTGCAGATATAAATAAGTGAAATGGGAAGAATTATTTTTATGGAAGTATAAGTTCTATCAATTTTCCACATTGACAATGTTTGATGATGTGGAGTTGGAGCGTTTCCAAATCTTGAATGAGCATGAAAGTCTCCTCTGTGACTCATTCGTTCAAAGGATGAGAAACCACATTAGAAACGGGTTCTTATGTATTTAATCTGAGGTGGGATGTCAGCTCTGATTAGCACAGAGCATTTTGAGAAAAAAAACAAAAAAAACATCTAGTCACCACATTCTGTTTGTTTCTTAGAGACCTAATAAAACATTCTTCACTTTAATTTTGGATTATGTGTCAGTTTCGCATGGATTTCTCAACTATGCAGCTGTGTTTATTTACAAATTGCAACACATATTCTGAATTTCCTAGAGCTCTGATTTGTGTTTTTTCTGATGGCTCATTTGTAATATAATGATCTGCCACCCCAAACTGACTTTATCATAGATTTATCATTAACAAAGTTAAAATAATTAAAAAATGATCTACAGTAAACTATCTAACTGAATTTACAATAATAAATAAATACAACTTTATTACAATTTCTATCCTAACAAATAAAAAGTTTCGACGTCATTCTACCTTGGCAATGACATGAGGATGTTAAGTATGCTTCCAAACTATCTTGACTTTTCTCTTCTTCATGGGTCCCTTGGTGGGGGATGGCAGGGTGGTGTTGCTAGCGGGTGGAGGGGTTGTTCTGACTGGTGAGGTCAAGGGTTGCAAGGCATACTTTATTGCATGACGACTGAGAGGGGGATTAGATGAGTAAGATATCACTCTGTTTTCTGGTCACGGCTGAGCGAGGTTAACTCACAGTGGCCCTGGGGCCTTGGCTGAGAGGAAAGGGGTGGGGGGCGGTTGCGGGGTGGGAGAGGGTATCGTGAGGGCAGGGGTGGCTCGAGGGACTCTTGGGCTGATTTCTGATAGCCGCAGAGCGGTCTGGCCCTCCTGTTCTACAGCAAATGCTCACACAGGAAATTAGAGGTCTGTGCTTCCCTTTTTCACACGAGCTCCTCTTGCACACAACCTCTTTCTTTTAGTTTTGCAAATCTGCCTGACACTTCACGATGCACACAAGACTATTTTGACAGAATTAGCATATGCTGTTTCAAAAAAAATATGTCATTTTATAGACATTATTATTTCACCTCTGTGGCGCTATGTTCCGACAATTTTTGTGGGTCACGTGAGCGTCTGCAAAACTTTTGTCCTGCTCCATGGCTCAAACTACACACAGCGGAGCCCATTTATTTGTCTGGTCTGTGGGATGTCTGCACCCATAACACATTTATTGTTATAAGTTCAGGACATATAAATGACTATCATCCTTCTTCATATCTCTGCTTGCAGAGGTCAGTCTGAAGATGTGGGGCCCATGCAGTCAGAGATCATGGCTTAAACAGATTGAGGCCATTCTCTTGTGTCAGATATGATATAGCCGCTTAGTGCCTAATGGGCCTGGAAAAAGAGGTAAACATGTCCTCGACCCTGTGAATTCCATTACATAAAGAAGTTGATTTGCAACTCTGGGTACACTAACAGCAAAGATGGAACTGAACTTCCCAGATAAGCACTAAAGCTTGATAAGGCAAGGCCACAGAAGAACTCTGACAAATAAACAAACCGCGGGGCTTTTAAATCATTGCTATAACATAACATTAACGGGTTTGAGCGTATTATCAGTTAATCAACAAATGACACTGCAAAGTGTTTTGCGTTAGGCTCTTAGATACAATCAACACCCAGAATGAATGCAACTTGGTATCCAGGCGTTAAAGCAGGAAGAAAAATAAACCCAGAGAGTAATTGCTGATATGTTCCTAATGTGCCCCCTCACCCTTACCTCCCCTTCTCTGTACCTCCTGCTGATAGGCCACCCCTGATGGCTGTCACACCTGGTGTTGAAGACGGTAGGGTGTATTTTATCTGCTCAGGGCCCATTGGGGGGCTATTCGTCTTCCTCCAGTCTGGTGTTGGGAGGTCAGGGACAATCCCTCTGTTTATCCCCCTGTCCGTCAACGCTGCACACATCCCTGGAGTTTCTCCTGCATCTCCCCCGTGAAAGTGAGGCACACTTGCACTGCTGGGCTGGAATGCTGAATTAGGGCAATCAAGATGCTTGACATTAAATTCAAGTAGGAAGGAAGGATGTTTTAAGACCTATTTAACACGCACACATGTGAAACCTATGTATATCGCAATTTATGACTGCTGTCCTGACACAGTGTGTGGGTGCGTGGTAAAAAACTTTTCAGCAGAATGATTTTCTCGCGATGAACACGTTAGTGTTTGTGTTCACTTTTGCTATACACTCCTGCAAAGCAGTTAACTTGGCATTGTTTAGATGTGGAGTGTACCCAGTGGCCAGTAAGAGCACTGTTTATCTACTCTGCATTGCACTACTGCTTCTGCCTGCACACGTGTGTCTGGGATTCTGGGATAGGTCCCCCGGGCTGTCGGACCACACATGTGGAGAACGTGAACTCGGCGCTCGAACCAGTTCCTCCATGACAAAAAAAAGAAAAAAAAAAAAGAAGAAGAAAAACAAGAAATTGTAGTCAACACAAGACAGAGAAACAAGTACTTAAAATGAATGTTTTTGACAACACAACTATGCATACAAGTATTCAGCTGGAAAATCATATTTGGGTGCACGAAGTTGCTAGAATAAATAAATCTTCTGCATTTGAAATTACATCACACACAGATGAGGTAATGTCTTGCTTTAGCCATCGAGCTATCTCAAGACACATATTTCTCTCCCGGTGAACCCTTCCCAGTTACATAAAATAAATTCAAATGCCTTTAATGGGCATTAATGAAAGAATGATTTATTTCCTTTGTTTTCAAGAGTAACAGATACATTTTCATGTTTAA
Source organism: Protonibea diacanthus (assembly GCA_028641955.1). Taxonomy (NCBI): domain Eukaryota; kingdom Metazoa; phylum Chordata; class Actinopteri; family Sciaenidae; genus Protonibea; species Protonibea diacanthus. The sequence goes on along the minus strand of CM053988.1, from coordinate 14,751,217 downwards.
AGTGAGAGAGAGCGACAGCGAGGAGACAGAGTGAGAGGGATGGAGGGAAAGAGAAAATGAGTGGAATCGGGGAGGGAGGAGTATGTGAGTTTAGAAGTTGAAATTTGACTCACAAGCTTGCACTCTTGCCTCTCTCTCTGGGACTCCTCTACTTGGCTTCGACTTAATTGCGTCCCCGATATAAACAAGAGGGTTAGTGTGAGAGCAGACCAGCAGCTGAGGGGCTCAAGCAGAGGGCCAGACTGGGGATTGAGTTCAGAGGGGAAGGACTTAACGCAGAAACTGATATAAAATATGCAAGAGAGCGCAAAGGAGTGGGACATGGACAGAGGATTAAAGATAGAAGGGAAAGAATGATAACTCCTAAGACAGCAGAGATGACAAAATTAGAAGTCAGGAGAGAAATATGCCAGCTTTACCATCTCACATCTCACAATATTTTGCATCAAAGCCAGCTTGACTGGCGTATCAAGTGGTAATGCTGCGCTGTAATGCCAGAACCGGGGCATCAGACAGTAGCCCTTCTGGCTCCAGCGCAGCCAAAGATGCCTCTCTGAACATCTCTTTCACAGATGCTCCCCTCTGATCGATTAGTTCCAGCCCTCTCATACAGACAGCTAGGGATTGGATTCCATTATAAGTGATCCCTGCTCAGAGTCTTAAACCCGCCAGTCCCAGGCAGATGCTGCTGAGGTGTACCTCTGGATTAAGCTCCTAAACTAACAAAATAACTGAGGTAAGGGCCACATACAGTACGCCTTACAGTAGCAGCCCCAAATACCCGTGGCTGATAAAATTTCTGGACTGGTACAGATTGTTGGAACCATGAAACAAGTGCAAAATACAAGTGAGCAGCAGTTTTTATCTCTTTCAAGCTTTCGTTTAACAGAACAGTGCAACATGTTGGGAAATATGCTTATTCACTTAGCTTAGCTTAGCATAGAAACTTGAAAAACTGACTTAATAACATGCTTTATATCGTTTGTTTAATCTGAATGAAAACTGTATTGTAAAACAAAACTTTATGTAGCAGACAATAAAAACGAAAGACTTTCACAGTCTGTATTTTTGTCTGTACTTGTGTTCTTGTGAAAAACAGCTCAAATTCAAAATTCACATCTAACAAAGTAGAGTCCCAATGACCAAAAGTGTTCTTCTTTCGCCCATTTTATCAAGGATTCGCTGAGAGCTGACTTGTGTGGAGTCGGCATAACCAAGTGTCCCTTTTAGGCATAACCATTTATATTTTAATTATGTGCATTTCTGATGTTTTCAGAAATTTGAGAAGCTGTTAGCCAGGCAAGACTGACTGGTCATCTCAACAGCTAGCAGCTCGGCTCCTGAGATGAGATGACTGGCTGGTCAATATCCGTTGTCATCCAGGGAATAGGGACAGGAAGCCCTTTGGTAATTTACTGCTGGCTCTACGGTGTTGAGAAATAATATAATTTCTTTTGGAAGAGGCACTTCGGCCTCAGAAATGAAATATTTGCATACATGAAAACGAACAGAGACAGTGCAGTCTATATTAAACTTTTATTTTTTGAATTACACATTAGAGCTTGAATAAAGGGTGAATCTTTTGGCTGCAACACAGTTGTGATGAAGTATAATCTTCAGACACCAGCAGATTGGTTGATTGGTTGGCTGAAATGACTGCTGGTGCTAGATTCATGTTTATCGTACAGACAATCTTTGCATCTTTGCTCTTGACAAAAAACAAACACGTATTATTCCCCAAAATGTCTAATTATTTCCTTGAGAGGCTTTTTGACCTGACAAACTTTAGTTTATCCAGTAGAAAGAGTTTGTGTCTGTCTGTTTCTGAGCACCATCTCTATGTACTGTCAGTGTAGTATTCATATTACACAACATGAGCTCATACCACCAGAAATCCTACTCAGTAACTACTTATGCTCACGTCTACTTGCTTCTTATACATAATAACACTATGCAAACATATCTTATACTGAACATTTGACATGTAATAGGTTCTAAAAGGATGTACAACTGAATATACATATTAAAATTTAGTGCTTGTCAGATTCAGACTTTCACAAACTGTATATGCAGTACAAAAATAAAACAGAAATCTCGGAATAGGCCTTTAGTTGAGTTTACATGTTTCTGAGCTGGAAGAGATTTTACACTGAGTATATAGGTCAGACTGATTAATCACTGCTGATTCGATGTAATTTTCAGATGAACACTTTTTTTTCTATTCACGGTTCTGTACAAGGCAGGATATGAAAGTTCCCAGGAAACTGGTATTTGACGTGGCATGCTGCTCAGACCATGTTGTCCTCTAAACTGGGACAAATTGTGTCTTGGGTAGCTGCCAGGGTGTAAAATGCCCAATTTCAGTCCCAGCTATTTAGGCGGCAATCATCCACAAGGTCAGGCCAGTCTCAGCACTTCATTTCTCATCTATTTTGTTTCCACCCCTGACAACTAAATGATGGTTGACGTCTACTCCCATGATTTGCACATTGGCTGCAGACATGTGTGTGTGTGTGTGTGTCCTGCATCCCTGACCCCTCTGCTTATGTCCTGCAGGGGATAAAGGAGTAGGACAAACATATGTGACATCATTCTGAAGCCATGGATTATAGCACTGACCAGGCTATAATTTGTGTGTGTAACTTGAGTCCACATTTTTTTTTTTAAAGATGTAAATGATTAGGAGATTTGCCAAGGCATATCTCCTTTTTTTCATCAAAGTTCCCATGAACTTTTTTTCCCCACATGACATCTGGATGCCATCCTATCTGAAATTAGATTATCTTTTTACTCAGATCATTTGCAGTATGTGCCAGTGTGCGTTATGGGTCAAAATCCCACAAGTTTTCCAAAAGAATAGTGCAATTACAGGCACAATCAAGTGGCTCATTAGCAAATCAGTGTCAAAACCTTGCAGGCCTGCAGCACTGACTTCTAACTGATGATGAAGTTGCAGTGGACTTAAAGGCAAAATGCCCCCATTGCACCCCATCGACACAAAGCCCCAGATTCTGTAACAGATACGCTGCTGATGGCTGTAATGTATCAAAGAGAACACCATGAATAGTAGTGACCATATCTTTGCTCAGAAGATATAATGCTGCACTGCTGCATCTCTCTGAAGTTGACTTCAGGGGGGAGGGTAAAGAATGAAAAAGAAAGTGGGGTAATGACAGCAGCTTCCCACACACACACACATACACACCAAAGGCGGTGGAGGGGTTAGGCGGCTTAAGGTGTTCCCTGCCGAGCGTAAGATGAAAACAGATGGTTGTCTTTCGCTGATTGTGTAACCAGAAGCTTTACATCAACAGGAAATCAAATACTATCAAGCCAATCAGGCAAATAGAGTAAGTAGGTATAAAAGTAGCTGCTAAGTGTTTTTACATTTTATTCACATTTGAGTTTAGTTTGAGTTTAACTGCTCTCGTTTCAATCTCTCTCCAGTGGCAGTTTCACATGGGAGATAATTTTAACACACTTAACATTCTGGCATAAACAGTCGTCTTAATTTTCCAAGTCTGCCCTTGCAGAACGCATTGGTGGGAAACTAGAACTGTTTTCAATTGGAGGTGAGTGTGTTATTAAAGAAGGCTTTTCCCCCCCTGAACTCTCTTTTGCGTTCTCCGTCATCCTCACCATCCCTTCTTCCCTCTTCAGAGACTTTTGGCAGATATCTCCACCTTAAAGTCTACTGACAGACAGCATTCATCAACAGCAGCAGGGACATGATTACCATCGGCTACCCACCCACCACCTCTGGGTACTTAACTGGAATAAACAATTAATGTGTGAAAGCTTTAATGCTCTTCAGCTGCCTTTAACAATTACATGCTACTAAATGGTGATAAGAGTCATTTGAATGGAGTCTTGGCGGTTTCTGTCACATGCAAACAAATCAGCATAAAACACTGGTGTGTAAACACACTTTCTTGGCATTAGCCTTAGAAAAACATACAGTTTCAGAACTTATTTTTGTATTTTTTTTTTCTATAGTTATATTGCAAACCCATAAAAATATACACCAAACCCACCGAATTAAAGGCGTTTTATGATATATTAGTTCATTTTTTAAAAAGTAGCAATCTACGCTACGTTTTTAACTCTCTGGTAACAAGCAAACATTTATATATTGAGATAAGAGAGACTTTACTGTCATCCATCGGTGCACAACGCAGTTTATTATAGTATTTACATCAGTATATAAATTATATTAGTTTTCCATTATGCAGTAGAATATTTCCCAGGGATTTTCTGTTGATGCATTTAAGTTGTTGTAGATGCTATTCCTTTTCTTCATTGTCTGTTCACACATGGTTGCGAATGCTAGCCGCGCTACTTGTTGCTGGTGCATGAAATATTAAACATTAAACATCTCTTTCTGTGTTTTAGGAAAGTTTTCTGAAAAGAACAGAGAACCTAGCATTTGTTGTGAAGAGCAAAAATTGTCACAGATCTGCATAATGTAACACAACTAGAAGGAAACCTCGTTAAAGTCGGATCAAAGAGGAAATACATTTTAAATGTGAATCTTGAATCTTGACGTGATGATTTAAACAGTGTATATGTTTTGTTTGGATGTGCATATTTTGTGCGTTTGTTCATACGCACACATTATACTGTATGCGAATGTCTGGTCTTCATTAGCGGAAGAAGGCTAACAAGAGGTCACTCCAGTCCACAACATAAACCTCTGCACGTGCAGCCAGGAGCCGGAGAGTGAACCTGTGTTTAATCTGCCTGTCATACAAAACACAAGGCTGAACAATTCAGAGACTTCAATGCAAAATGGTTTTACAGAAGCATCATCTATTAATCAAATGCAATTAAAAGTGTTCAGTTTTACACTACATCGTGTTGTTGAGTGAGTGATCCAAGTTCAGTTTGTCATCTGTAGACTGTGCCACTGCCGCTAACCACTAGGGTGCACAGACTCTGTGTGAGTGGATGAATGAATTGAGGAATGAACTACATCCTGAACCCATGAGGTGCTTCACATTCACATGTTTTTCTGATTCATTGTGGCTTAAAAGAACAATAGTTCAAATATTTTTCTTATTCACATCCGTCACAGAGTTGCAACACTGGCAGTTTCTTGGTCTTACACAGCTCACAGTGACTTGTATAAAAAAAAAAAATAAAGACACACAATGAGATCTGAGTGAAATACTGCTGCTTCGTTTGTGTTTTTGTCTGCAGAATGAAATGTCCAAGATGTTTGTTTGCACTCTTTTCCATTTTTGAGCTGTCCTGAGTTGAAATGCTGGATTGGAACCAGACCTGATGAAGCAATATTTTACATTTTACGACCAGAATTAACCAAATTAGGCCAGAATAAATTATGATCCTTTTATAGTAAGTGCTCCCTCTATGTCAGCTGTCATATTTTTCTATTAAAACATGCCTTTGCTGAGATAAAATTAGCTCACGAGATCACTGAATCAAAGTCTGAACTGATTATGTTCAGAAAACCAACCAACCAAGTGTTTGTTTTATACCTTTGGAAAACAAACAGTTTGTTTATTATTTTAATGTCACAATGTGGTATCTTACCCACGTCTGGCCAGTATTACAAAACTGAATACATGTCTTTGCCATACAGCTTGTCTTAAGAATTAAGAAAAAAAATAAATATTGGCTTGAAAAAGATTTGAGCAGGCAGTGGTAGAATAAGTTTTATACAGGACAGAAAGTGAGTTTTGAAAGCCAAAAATATCAACACCTGGCTAAGTGCTCGATGGCTCACTGTATTGATCTTACAACCCTATAAAACATCTGCAGGTACTGTATAATGTGTTCATTTAGTGCAGCGGGGTTGTAAAAAACCTCACTTATTGCGCCTTTAAATCACATTTTATTGAACAGTTGACATTATTTTAGACCTTTGAATTATTTAATTAATCTCTGAATTATTACATTGCAGTGATGTGAATGGGTTTCTAAATATTCTGACTGTCACATAATCACCTGTGGCAACCTGTAGCATAAAAGCCAATATTTATGTAAAGTTAAAGTCTAGAAATCAGAATAAATATATGAATAATGGCCGCTGTTTAAAAACTTTATTTACTAGATATTTTTAAAGGATTTATGACAACAAAAACGTGCTATACGTGTGCTGTATATGCCGTGAGTTTCGATGGTTTTGCTGATGTGAAAACCAAAAGATTCTTTCTTTCTTATGTGGAAACATTTGAGTGTGTGTATCTTAAAGTCTTACGCCAAACGTCCTGAATCTCTATCACTTTATGAACTAGCAGAGTGTAATGGTTTACCCAGAGCTATTCTCAGGTACACTCACTATGACACTGAGCAAGCAGCTACTCATTGGCTATCATGGTCAGACAGTAGCATAAAATCACCCCATTAAAAGAAAGCTAAATATTGACAGAGGGTTTAGGCTTGGCTGACTGGAAGTCAAAATTTAACATGTGTGTGTGCTGCATTAGGAGTTTGTATTTTTAAAGCCGTTTTCAAGCCTTATAAGAAGCTATTTGCAATTCTATTATTTTGCAATCAGGCTGTGTAAAATCCGCGTCATCCTGCTTTCTTCCCCTTTCTTCTGCCTCTTTAATATCACAGATGACTTGAAAACTGTTGACCCCCATCTCGGGGTTGATTATTTAGCTATGCCTTCACTCAACACTCCACCTCTCTTCCCTCACTGACCACCTCCTTTCCCCCAAAGACCACTATTCTCAGGTCAGATTTACTGCAAAATGTGTGTGTTCCACCATATTTGTGAAATTCCCCATGTGTCAACCTCCAGCTCCCCTACGCAGGGCTTTGAACCTGCCCCTCCAGCTTGAGAACGCACATAAATCCTGCACACCCGATGCAGAGGAGTAGACCTTCATTATATAGGAGCCTAATTGCTGAACTTTGCCACAGCCGAGTTTGCTGAGCTGAATGATTTGTCAAAATTCCTGTCTCTTGGTAATAAATTACCCGGCCAGCTTGGGCAGCCAGTTAACATTTTAAATAAAAATAGGTCCCATTTGGATTTCGTTGGTGGGTAACATCTCTCCATTTTTGTTCTATTATTATTATTTTTTTTTTTTTTACAAAGTTTTAACTAGGGCAAGGTTGCTTGACAACGAGGAATGTTTTGACATTTTTGACCCTCCCTATTAATATTATTATGAACTGGCAAAGCGGACCTGTCATGAAGCGGGACTCTAAATCTATCACTGTCATCCTGTGAAATACATATAACATGCATCACATACATGGCAAGAAAAGTGGACATTTTCGCGAAAATTAAATTACATCTGGAACATTTTGTTGTGATGAGTTTCATGACCACCTAGTTTGTGTGACTGTGAATTAAGCTGTTCTGGAGAATTGTGGGAAAAAGTGAGCGCGCCGTCCCATCAGAAGCCAAAGTGAGTGTTTGTTTTGACTTGGAGTTCTCTTTGCACTTGGACTGACCCTCTACTAAACTGACTTAGCTCAGTAACAGTGTGTTGGCTCGCACTCGCTGCACTTTTTACTCATTTCCATTTTTTCTGTCTTTACTTAGTCAGCTTCTTAAGCCTGTCTATGAATTTTCATATTCCCCTGGTTTATTGCATTGGCAGAGCGCATGCTGTAAGTCTGCACTGGGTCTGTTTGTTTTGATGGCAAAATGAAAAGTAACTTAAGAAAAGTATATTTACTCAAGTACTGTACTTAAGTACAATTTTTAGGTACTTGTACTTTACTAGTATGCAGTAAAAGTCAGGACATTTCAGCCTCTGCTGCTTCAGTTTTGACCATTGTTTGATGGATGTTTTGATAGTGCCGAGCGGCTCTGTAACACTCTCTTAATGTATGCATCAGTAAAAATAATGAAACACTAAAATATACCAATCTGCCCTCGGCATAATTAGTATTCCTACTTATACGGTAGTTTACTTTGGTTTACTTTGACTTTGTCTTTCACTATTGCAAAATAATGCATACACCTGTTTAAACATAATAAAAATAAATAATGACAATGAAAAAAATACTTCCAGCAAATATTGTCATCTTTCTGGATTTATATATTCTTACGTTTTGACTGTGTTTCAATTTGTATAATATGTATCCTTTAAATTTAAAGACAAGACGTTATGATAATGTGCCAGTAATGCTTCAGTCACAATTGAGCCAAGTCTTCCATTTCATATATGTTTGTCTTTTAAAGTCATATGTTCTTGAGTAGATCTGCACCCTGCCGGGCTGATCCATGGGTTTTCAGGTTTTTCCAGCCACATCAAACTGGGAGCCAAGATTCTTTACCCCAAGTTCCTCATGAGTGAGGCACTTTGTGCTCTGAGCTCAAAATAGCATGCAGCTCTCAATTATTGGGTAAGGAGCAAACACAGGTGTGGAATCCCAACCACCACCACTGGTGCCCCCGCCACAGAATAAAGCCACTCTTGTCCCAAAGAGCCTGACTAGGAAGGCCAGATCCATGGCAGGCTTTGAACTGCAAAGACCACTTGGCCTGTTCTGTACTGGAGCTAAAAGAGACCTTTTAAAGGTGTGGAAATGAAACGTCCCACATCAATCATGCATTTCCACTTCTGAATTATTCAGCAGCCACTGCTGCCTGCTGACTCCATACCTCTCCATATCTGTGTGTGCTTCTCAGTGTATCTTAAGTTGTGTCATTGTGTCTGTATCTAGTGTGTGTGTCTGTTATTGTCTGAGGGAATTTATGATAATTATATATACGCTTTTTAAACCAGCAGAGCATGCTATGCTCTGGTTTTGTGAGATTTATTTTTAACTTATCACATGTCCCTTATTTGCAATTTCTACAAACAGCTCTTTAAAGTTATGCTAAACTCAAAAGTGACTTCTTAAATCCTAAAAAGCTGATTTGAAACCCTCAGCACTTTCAATACGCCTCAGCAACAATATGCTCTATAATTCTTCCATGCAGCTAGGAAGAGTGGAGGACAGTGTGTGTGGAGGTGGGAGGGGGGCGACAAAGAGCAGAACCTGGTGGTGTCTGCCACAGACAATGAGCGCTCTGTTTGCTTGGCTGTGATTCTGCTGGTGTGCATCAGGCAGCCCCGCTTAATTCCAGGTTCTTGGCCTCTCTCCTGCTGCTCTGCTTTTCTCTTCTCAGCGTTCTTTACATTTATTCGGTATCCTGTGAGATGGTTTTTCAGCAGGCTGACCAAGACTGTGCGCTGATGGATTGCTGACTAATTGGCCTCAGATCAGAAGGATGTGGACCTCGTGTCACATCCAGGTGTTTAAAAAAAGAGTTAACTGTGCTGGTCACTCACTCACTTATCCGTACAGTAAAAACATAAGGAAAAAAGGGCAATAGTGGTGAGGAGGATTTTTCATCACTTGAATGAGTCAAGAGATCATAATGCCTAAAGGCACATTATTCATCTACGGCTTAAGTTCTCTTATTCTCATGTTTAATATCACGTTTGTATGTTATTTATTTATGTAAAACAGGGGTTTGGCATTCCCCTGCTTTTGGGTTGTGGGAAAAATTATATTCATCAGAAAGTGACTGGGCACAGAGGCACAAGTATTAAATGAATCCACTAATTATTTTGTTAACTTTTCATAAGTGGGAGACAAAGCCCTTCACTGAAATCTATTTTTACAGTGAAAATAATGACAGCGGATTCCGCGTCTTAGTTTCAGTGTGCAGTGTGTAGCCAAAAGATCTGTGTAGTTGTGTGTGGCCCACACAGGAAATTAAGAAACCTCTGCAGCTTTAAGCATATTTGTGTCCGAATTATCTTGGAACAGCGGATTTGAACAAAAGTGAAACAAGGTTCAGCGTTTGCTCATTCTGGACATGTGTGGCCAGTAACAACTCTCAGTTTTAATCTAGATCTTATTGGAAAGTTGACCAGGGTTTAAAGTTGATATGTGAAGGATTATAAAAGATTACAATAGTTTCTCATATACTAAAAGATTTTCATATATTAGCTACTTTTGTTATGTATTTAGATTTATTTTCTCTGCTGCCTTAATCTGTTTTAACATTTCAATGCATTTGGGCATTCATGATGAATAGGTATGGCATTAAAATTTGAAAGTTTAATTACTGACAAGAAGAGGTAAAAAATAACAACAATAAAGACAGATTATGATTAACTTGTGTCTCTCCAAGTTGGATTAAAGCACCATTTCTTACTGTGAGACAGATAACAGTGTTAAGTGCTTAATATTTGGACAATTAACGTAAAACATGCGATTTCCCCGCTTACACATGTGAGAATATACCCAGTTACATCAGTGAGAGTGTATGTGGGCGGCGAGGGACCCAACAGAAACAAGACTTATTTATTTTAGAGAGAAGTAAAAGGGACAGAATGAAGATGAGACAGATCCCCCTTTGAAGGTCTTGAGCCAATCCCTGCGAGTTCATCACAGTCCTCTCACTGTCGTGCACAGCAGATACAGTACATTGCAGTCAGTGAGTGTCCATCCTCTTTGGGCATGAATTTACACAGATGGTTCTTATATCAGTGGATTAGAGAGCATATTTCCTCAATAAGTGAAAAAAACAAAGGCTTCACTGAATTTATTATGTCTTAATTGAGGAGACCTACGTCAATGTATATTTGTGTGTGAACGATTTCTTTTTGTTTTATCAGTGGAGCTTAAATGTGCGGTGAGATATTTAGAGACAAAATTCCTCAGGTAGGTTCCATGGTTTGTTGTATCTTCAAACATTTGTCAGAAATAATGTTTTTGATTGTGGTTTCAGTCAAATATTGCATTCAAAGGGTTTGAGGGAAATAGAATGTAAAATAAATGTTACTTAAAAGGTCTTATGCACCTTCCAACAATGTGTGTACAAAAAAAGAACAACAAAGAGAACATTAGTAATAGTATAAGACACTATGTTTTGTAGGTTGTTGGTATCACACAGAAATAAAAACGACCAACTAACTAAATACTATAATAACTGAATAATAACACAGCTAATAAACATTTTAATGTGTAAAATGTTACTGTATCTGCTGTAGCTGTTATTCCATTTTTATGTTTGGTCTGTCAATTCACTTCAATTCTAACTTTTTTTTAATCCTCTGCTTTGTTTTCCTCTTTTTAACACCTATTTATAAGTATATATATTTGTATCACTTGTGTTTTTATATCGGCTTGTGTTTTTACATCTTGGAGTAATGTCTGTCTGTGTCTTATGGAAACCATTTTGCTTTGTGTTGAAATGTGCTGTACAAGTAAACTTGCCTTGCCTAAATTATTGTCCTTAACCCTTGTATCTATATCCTTCTTGAATCTGATTTTCTAGCATATTATTTTAACATCAGTTACATTTAAAATATGCACTGTTTGTATTTGCACAGTATACAGTTAAAGATATCATTTATTGCTTTAATTGTAATTTAATCTTTAATTACACGAGGACTGTCATGCACAAGACAATAAATTCCATACATTGTAAAAAAAAAAAATCTTAATTTAAACTCTTGTATATTCTAAAATGTTTTGGTTAGATCAGTAAACATGGATAAATCTGTGGCAAAACTGAATGAATAAAAAAATACTTTTCCGTTTCAAAATTCCTGCATGTCCACAGAGGCAGTGCAAATGTAAGCAAATACGAAAAATGTCTGAGACGAGTAAAGTTTCGTGTATACAAGTCATTCTTACATGTGGCAGAGTGTTAACAGTGACGGTGTAGCTGCCTGGGCTCTCTGTGCCCTCCAAGGTGAGGTCTGTCTCCACCAGGCAAAGGGGACCATGGGAAAGCTCACATGCCGATTAATCACGGCTAATGAGCTGGAACAGTGTAGCTCGAGCTGCCTTCCATGACCATCTAACCTCGCACACACACACACACACAAACATACGCACACACACTCCCATATAGTGTCAGACACAGACAAACATGTGAAGGGCAGAATAACAGGCAACTTATTGACTAGTAGTGTTTGTCTGCTATTTTATTACACCTACATTTGGAGGTGAAAACATCCAAATATTACTTTTTAGCAATTTACTTTTTATTAGGCAACATTATCGCAATGTTAAATTACATGGTTTAAGTAATGTTAAAAATAAAAGCACTGCATTGTGTCAGATTTTTATAGTAAGAAAAAAAAGCTAGTCTGCCAAATTTCTTTCCTCAGTAACAAAATTGCAAACTTACCATGTATTCATAGTTCTTGGCATCAAAGTGACCCCTGCAACCAGTGGGTTGTAATGAACAGAGTTTAAACAAACAAGAAAGCAGAGCGATGAATGAGAGACGGAGGAAAACAGAAAGGAGTGATGTCACGTAGAAAGTGACGAATGACAAAGTTGATGTTGATAAATATGCTCCAAGTATTTTTCAGTGCTGAAAGGCATGCCACGGCAAAATGTGTATGACTCCATTTTATATGTGAATGTGAAGAAGTGAATGTCTTCATATACTCGTTTAATCTATACTTTGCTTTATGTATTCTGCCTAATGCCCAGTTATTGCATAAAAAAAAACTAAGTGAACCAAAGTGGTATAAGCACAAAAAATAATAAAAACATCATCCATTTTAAGGTCCTACATGGTGCAGCTGTTATTATTTCATGTTACATATGGCAAACCGTACATAATGTGGTTTCTCGACTTCTCTCTGGCTACTGAGGAAGCTACAGCTGTGGGCCCCTTACTGTAACAGTAATCCTTGTGGCGCATATATCTTAACTGATGCTTGTGAGTGCACATTTCAGTTATCATTCCTGGAGGCACATATATCTTTAGTTCGACTTCTGTTGCAGTGTCCCCTGTCCTTGCCCCCTGGCAGGTGATGCAACAGAGAAACCGTGGAAGGTGATTGTCATTTAAATTCTTGCTGTTCGGAAAATAGATCCATTTGTTATGTGATTACAGTCTCTGCGGGTGGAGGTCAGGAGGGTGTGGTGGTTTGTGAGTTATAGAGGGTTATTCTATAGGGTGTAAATCATAAGGGGTAATCTATCTGACAGCAATGGTACTAGTAAGGCAACGGGTGTGGCCTTACGTCACAAAATCATTTTATTATGAGTCGCCTGTGTCTGGGATGACATATTTAGATTGCTGCCTGATGTACACATGTTAAGGAATCCAAGCCTGCAGACTGCACTGTGGAATGTATACCTGAGCGGTGTCACATACTTACAGTATGGATATACGCACGCTCCTTCAGATGCTCGCTTTTAAAGCCACACACCTGTCTGCAGTATAAGAAGCGACGAATGGAAACTTAAGCAAGTGCTCCCTGCCAGAAATTTGTGGTATGGGTGTTCGTGCGTATGTCATCCAAATAAAGGAAGGTTTAGCCAAATCCACCAACTGCTTATGGCACATATCCCACCGTCAGGCATCCAAGCCACAGGAAACCTCCCACCATAACATGCTGTAGTTAAGATGTTATTCTGAGTGTTGCTGCTACAGTAACTTCACAGTCTCAGGGGCTTTAATTCGGTTTAGGGAGTCAATCTTTAATTTGAGGGCAGATGTGAGGGTTTTGTCCGCCAATTAGTCAAACATGCCTCATTCACATAAGTAATTACTTATAGTTGCTCACAACAGGGAATGCATTGACTCAATGTCACCAACAAGCCTGGCTAAAAACATCTTCTGCATTCATGCTACTACATAATTCCTAAATCAACCCACGGTGTTAGTTCCATCAGTGTGGGAAGAGAGGAGGGTGGGGTGACCTCTCTGGTGTGTTTCTAATATCTCCCCAAAAATCCCTGCGGGCAGAATCGTCTTGGGTGTTCCAGGGTGGACTCTGGTGTTGTTATATTTAACGGGTTCCCAGCGCAGAAAGCAGGGAGAAGAAAGAAGAGGAAAAGAGAGGGAGAAAGATAGCTGTGTGAGGCAGCGCTGAGTGCAGAGTATCGGCCTGACCTGGAGGAAAAAGCACCCTCTGTGCATGGTTTGGGGTAAGGTCTACGTTGCCCTTTCTCTTCCCCTCTCACTCTCCTTTTTCACTGTCTTGGTGGGGAGGAGGGATGTAGGTAATGAAGCTTAAGTGAGCCTGGTGTCTGGTAATGTAATATACACAAAGCCCTTGTCAGGTCTGGATCCAATAATGTGTCATTTACCACGTCTGGAACAGATTGGCCCAGATGATCGGAGTGAACCTTTGCCCGGGTGAAGAGTACTCAGCATCCCTCGGCCTGGAGGCCTTACAAGCAGGTCTTTGCCTCGCCCCATCTCCCTTGCACCTCTCACCTCCCCCCACCCATTTCTTGTAAAAGCAGATGCACGCTTCAAATGAGATAGTCCGCATGATGGTTTGTGGGACCACATTGAACAGTTTGTCTCGGCCGCCTCATTCGTACCTTTTGCAAAAATTTTTTCCTCAATGTTCTTTTTCCTGAGCCGTTGCCCAGCGTTAGAAGTGTTAAGAAGGGTCTGAACTGAATTCACAGACACTTAAAATCCTGCCTATTTTCACACCAAAGCACACTTCACCACACAGATGTCAAAATGTGATTTCTGGGCATATAACTCCCCAACCTGTCAGAGCTTTCTGATGCTTTAAACAGCATCTGAAGCATACTGCCATTCAAAATAAACTCCAACAAGAGCGCACTGTTACTAAACGATCACTGCATCCAGTGAGCAGGTGCACCTGAATATCATCACGATAACTGGAAGGCGTGCATTTGAAATCCAATCCACATGTACGTATCTCTGACTGTCATACAAAATTGTATCCACATCTCTCTTGCTAATTCATACAAACACATTCAGGAGACTGTTGTTTACACTCTTCTAATTCTTTTGAACCCATAATTATATTTATCAATAAAGATCTGCTATGAAATCCAATCTACCTCACTTCTCTTCTCTTGTGTAGTCTCAAATAACTAACCTTATGTACCTTGGAAAGAAGTGTATAAAATGCCCTGAAGCTGGATTCCTTCATCCTGTTTAGAGATTTCAAAGGTTTACTGTCTGACTTTTGATTTCTGTGATTGTTTTTATGCGTTCCACTTCACTTGTCACTTGATAATTGGTTGTCTAGCCTTAGATGTGTTGCTCTTGTGTGGTTGTCTTGACTATGAATGTTTTTTTTTTTGTTTGTTTTCAGGCCCACCTTGAAAAATCCACTACTCGCAAAAAGTTAGGGATATTCAACTTTTGGGTAAAATTTATGGAACATGGAAAAAAGTTCATGCTACAGTCATATTATATCATGAAAGTAGGGCATTTAACTAGAAGCATGCAATGGAAATTTCATCATCTCAAACAATTTATTGAAACAACAACAAGTGGTGGGTATACCACCAAAAGCCGGATATCCCTAAATTTGTGTGAGTAGTGTAGAGTGGAGTACCTGATTAAATACTAGTTGCCTGCATTGATGATGCCTGTTAAGAGAGATTGAGCAAGTTTCTCTTTATAAGCCAAAAATGTCAATATGCCTATGAGTAAAAGGCTTCACCTTATGACTGACATGGTACCAGCAGGTATTTTAGTAGTTCTGCTTTCAATTCAGGTCCAATGAGTAAGTGGTAAAAACCAATCAACGGCGTACATGTTGGTGAACCTTTATGAAACTCATGTCAGATTATATAAACAGAGTTGGACAGTTCCAGTGATATTAACCACCGTGTATCAGACTGCACAGGAAAAGCTAGTTCTTTTTTCAAACAGGCCAGCCATCAAGAATTTGCCCTCACTTGGGGATTGTGTTTTTTTTTTTTTTTTTACAGGCACTAGGGTGGGCATACGGTATGAGATCATGTTGCTAATGACTGGTAGTAGTGGACTGTGTTTTAGAAAAGCAGCTTATCAGCAATTTGTAGCTGAGGGAGAGTGCATTTACTCACAGTGGTAATTACAAACGCAGGGGCCAGTGGAGTTGCTGGAGAGCAGGAAGCGCAGGGCTAGAAGGGCATGTGTGTGAATTTACCACTTCGTCCCTGGTTGCCTAGGTCCTGGACGCAGCCCCCGGCCCACACAGTGAGCGTGGGGCCCTGGAGGTCTACAGCTGTGAATGAGAGAGGAGAGAAAAGCAAAAAGAGATACATGGTATGGAGGTAAAAGATTTAGATGGTGCACAGCTTTCTTTTTCTCATTGTTGAGAGCCCTGTAACCAGTCCTCACTGACTCCGATCTTCCACAATTTTTTAGCAATATGTGCTAGCCTGTGGGAACGTGGAGAAAAGTCGGACTGAGTGAACAAGTGAAAGGTCGTGCCTATTTATATCTTTTCACCTTCGCCCCTTTTAGAGGAAATTCTAGGAAATTCATTTTTTGACTAAGCAAGAGGTGAAAGGAGGGAATACAGAAAAGATTTTTGTCTTTAATGCTCCCACCCCTCCTATTACACACTCCAAATGTGCAATGTTGTGCTCACCCAGGTGGAGTCATTCTAGAGGCTCCTCAGGAGTATTGTAGCCCCGCCCCCCCTCCCCGCCGCGGCACAGACTCTGATTTAGTACTGTTAATAAACATGATGTAGTGCTTACAGTGATTGCTCAGACAGGAATGTTTCTTTTTTTACTTCTCTCTTTCATACCTACACACAGTTTCACATGTTTGCATGTGGCGCTGAGAGAGAAGAAGAAAATGTGGGACTGCATGGTTTATTTCAGACGTTCGCTGCTTTAATTATTTAAGCAGAGGACACAGACAAATTCTTCTGGGGCAGGTTTAGCACTGTAAAATGCCACCCCATTTCCCAGAATTATTACAGAGTCTGTCCTGTTGGTGTCTGGAGCAAATTCAGCAACTTGTCAGATCAGAACACCAAGTTGACCGGGCATAAAATTTAATTTGTATTCATCCAGTGTACAGTGTTATGTGTATTATAAGTATAATTCTGTGTTTTTCTATTCAGTTATATTTCTAATATACACGCATTTGTGTTGCGTAATACCATACCAGCGAGTGTAAGGATCACTCTCACAGGTTGTTGTTACTGTCAAAGGTAACTGTCAGGTGAACCAGGCTGCATAATACCTGGTATGCAGTAGCCTAGGCAGGTAGGCTCTCTTATGTACACAGCTTGATTGCTTGAGGATAAATCCATTTGTCTGATTGTGTGCTGTATGCTCAGGAGGGATTTCTACCTAATTGAAAGACAATTTGCTTGTTTTCAAGCCTCCTCAGAAAAAAAAAACAAAAAACAACCATATCCAACAAGTTGGATTTATGATGTGCCTGCCAGCTTCTCCCTGGTGCAAATCTTCCAGCAACACGCTCACGGTACAGAGCCCACATGGCCAGCCACAGCTGGCTCTTATTACAAACCCATACAGTAGCCATTCTTTTTCACTTACCCCCCTCCCTGTTTGGTGACGCTTATTAGAAATGTAACATACTAGTCGAGGAGTTTGTTACAGATTTATGCGTCACAGGTGCTCCCTTTAGGGTTACCATGTAATCTGCGCCAAGACAACATATGTACATGTAAGAAGGGGAGTGTGACTAACATTGTTTGTTTTTTTCTGTCTTTTAAATAAAATTATGTGTATTGATATTGGAATACTGATTCTGGATTTCACCCAAGGTTGGTGAGGAACAGACATTAAATTTAAATAAAGTGTTGAGATTTTCTCAAGAAACCAACAATTAATTTCATAGGACATGATTTTCATAGGTCACCTGGTCATGAGTATTTATTTCCTATTACTTTGTAAATAAATAAATGTATTTGAGAATATTTGAATGCATTTGTATGTGTATCAACAATGTATTTATTTTTTTAGGTATTTATTACATTTTTATGCAATTTCTTGGTCCAGGTTATGAGTGAAGGATAAATAAGGGTAAATGTGAATTATAAAAGAAGTACATAAGATATTTAAATTAGTCATTGGTTTATATACATATATATTTCTATCTCTTGCTCTTTCAACACTGTAATTAAGTGTTTCACCCAGCTGGTAGCCCTGCCTGGTTGAGGCAATAATGCCTACATTTTACATACTTTGCTTTTGTTTTTGGAATGACAGATATTTTCCATAAAACTGACAATGATGTATGAGTGATTTTTGACATTGTGTGGACAAAATCTCCATTACGGCTTTTATTTTCCCAATTAATTGCAATCATTTTCTTGTTTCTTTGTGAAATACGTTTTTAATAGTACAACGGTGAATGTTCATGCTCACAGTAAAATGAGCGTTGGCTCTCCAGATTGTAAGGATTGTCTGTATTCGAATGAATTTCCAGAGCTGCCTCTTGATGGACTTTGACTGGTACCTGGTGTGTCTGCTGCCTGTCTGTCAACACCAGATACCCTGAGTGTGAGCCTGTGTGCCGGCAGACTGCTTCAACCTCAACTGAGTCTGTAACTGCTGCCAACACATAGGGGTGGATCACGCTCCTGCCCAGAACATGTAACGGCGTCCTGAAATTGCTCCCCACTGACTCCTGCTTCTGAGCAAGCATGGACACATTTAAGAAATAGAAAGCATTCTTGTCCAAGCTACACAACATGTGACCAAAGGTGATGAGTTCATGGACTAAGCTTTGAATCGTAAGCCGGGGTTCTGACAATGTCTCTTTCCATCTCTGTCTTCAGGTTTCACAGGCCACTCTCCCTCAGAAGTGTCCCTCCCCTGCCCCTGTCTCGACTCTTCACTTTGTCTCCACGCTCAGCTACACCTCTCCAGTTACTTGGCACCACACCTCCTGGTTGTTATCCCCTCAGCCTCTCTCCTTTGACTCCATCCCCACCCTCTCATGCTGAGGGGGGGACACTCAATGCCTTTAATGTGGCCTTGGCCCCATGTTCCTCCTGCCGTCAGGCTGATCCAGGAGCAGTGGGTCCCAGCTCCACCCTGGGTGATTGATGGCAGGGATGCCCTCTCCTCTCACCCTCCACGCCCCCACCCCTCGCTAGGCCGACAGCATAGCGTTTCATGAGCTCATCTGTGTGGCGCCCAGGAGCTGCACCTCAAACGCAGGCACCACTCTTGTCTCGTCCCGCATGACTCCCTGGGGGACACAAAGCATGTGTGACCTCCCTTTACCCAGCCTGCAACCCCATCTCCACACGACCCTCCAGTCCCCTCACTGTATCATCACTGTCTCTGTGCTCAATCCATCTGAGAGCCAGGCTTCAACTCTCACTAAACACCAAAATAACCCTTTACTCTGAATTTAAATTTCCATCCTGATCTGCTCATCTGTCCCCATTTCATTCCCCTCTGCCTGCATTTCAATTTATGCATAAAAAGTCTGAAAGCAAATGCCAGGAAAGTGCTTAAATATTGCAAAAAAGTTTTAACGCTTGACTGAGGTGTAAAAGTTGGCATATCAGAAAAGAGACAGTGTAATAAAGGGTGACAGAACATGCCTTGACATAGAAGTACTTGCTTCTGCTTCTCCTACTTGAGACAAAGCATTCAGAAAGAGCACTGTTACATGCTTCCACTCAACCAGCAGCCCAGTATACCTGCAAATTATGTTCTTATTGGAAAATTACACAGGTCACAATTTCCATCCTATGCCAGCCTTTACTGCAGGAAATAATATGTCCTTTTTGTAGCAAGGGGGAAACGGTGAATTAACAGGAATGATTCCCTAACCTTAACAAAGCACTGATTTGAACTAAAACCACAATCTTTTCCTGAACCTAACCAAGTAATGTGTCTGAGAGGGGTGTCAGATCAAACAAATGATTCATTTCAATGGACATTACAAACAGCATTTTGTTGTTTCATTTTTAGGACTTGACGCTTCTGCTTCTTATGTACCCTGTGGTGTTCACATCAGCTGCTTTTGTGATAGAACGTTGGTTCTACAAAGACCCCTGTCTGGATTTAAACTATGATAATGTGGTTACTTACAGCCCAAACCCCACTGCTGTTTGTATTTATTTATTTGCCTTTGCCTCATATAAGAATCATACTGGACGATTATGCAAAACCCCAGATTATAGCCTAAAACAATGTTTTTTTTAAACATCTTTTTAAACTTTGTGCATGAACTATGTATGACTATGTAATAAACATGTTAAGGTATGGTTAGGTAATGGTTAGGTGGCGCTTGATTATTACGTATCCCTGCCACATCCTCTTGAATACGTTTGAGTGATTGTTTTGTTTTATCAATTGTCCAGAACCCCAAAAATGATCACTTTCTTGTCACGACAACTTCCTCAACAAGTTTCCCTCACCCTCTCATCCAGCTGCCCACCTTACCTTAACCTCCCCTCGGGAAGCCGGGAAAGGCCTGTCCTCCTTTGCGTGTACGACATTCCAAGTGGGAAGGAATCTGAGGACACTGATCACCTAATCTCTCCGACTGAAGCAGCACCTGTTGGGGCAGCGCTGAAGCGCAGGGGAAAAAATTTAGATCAGTGGCAGCTCTGTGTTGACCTGATACATCTCGTCTGTATCAGGTGGTGCTGGCTGCTACTTGACAACCTCTAGTCAGTTTACACGGTCAGGATGAATGATGGACTTCATGTAGATCTTTTCATGTACGACGTCATTCTGTCACAATTAACTTGAGATTTGAAGGTATAAAAATTCAGCTTTTAATGAGTTGTTATATCATATTAGTTTTTCTTACCTTACCATATCTCCCCTTACAACCTCTCCTCGTACTCACTCCGTCAACCTTATTTTGTCGAGTTTCTCGTACTGAAGAGATATGCTGTGAGAGCATCGCTGAGGAAGCCATCTGACCCAAATGAAACTGGATCATTCATGTAAGAATAGAGCGCCAATGAAAAGACATACAATACAGTCAACTGACAACCAATCAAATATCTCACCCAGCTGTTCATGAGGTGACCATGTGCTGAGGAGGACCCTGAGAGAGCAGGGACATAAATCACCCAGGAGGACGCTGCAGTTGCTGCTTGTGACTGCACGTGGTGAAGACATTGAGATTTTTGCAATAGCTTCTTTTGAGAACTTGTCATTAGGCATGCTTGTGTTATTGTTCTGTTTGCACTCATGTTTTATAAATGTGCCTCGCCGCAATAAATTGCTTGCTGCCTATAAACGCTTCTGTTTCTTAAAGTTAATCCTCGGCAACGTCTATTACATCGGAGCTGACAAGCAAGCGGTTCTATAAAAAGCCTATAACAAGCTTGTTTATTGGTTTCAGATCATTTCTAAAAGTGGAATCCGTGATTAATGTTCTCCACTAGCCTCTGAAAATTAACTCTAGGTGCGTAGAATACATGATAGGCCACATGTGTTCTTTGTGTAGACTACAGTATGAGTGTATTCATGCTTTGGTTCATCTTGATAAATGATCTGGATTGCTCTTGGAGTGAGATTGTTAATGTGGCCAGAGGAGGTCTAGTTTTTCCTCTTGTCCAAGGTTATTTAAACTAAACCAACCATTCCTTTAAATGTCTCAAATCCCTTACAGCATGGGCCACAGCCTTAATGCCTGACAGAGGAACGCTGCTTTGCATGTAGCCTGATTATTATCTGCTACGCAAATTGCTAGCAGCTGGGTTGTTCACGGCTGACGGTCTCATAGTTTATGTATTGAAACTGTTGGAATGTGGACAATTACCACTTTCACTTTCTCACAAAAAGCCTAATACAGTTTACATAAACTATTCTCTTGAAAATCCTACTTTAAAAGGATTTATGAGCCTCCGGGGCTAGTTCAAGCAGATAAAGAATTTGCTTCCCATTTCATACATCTCTCTGGTAGCAAGGACAAACAAAAAAAAAGAGATTATTTTTCATGCAAAAAGATTTTTTTCTTTTTTTTTTTCACGTAATTTCATTTAAACCAGGCAAGTGTTTTACATAATTGAGTTTTAACAAGGCTTCATCTAAGTGAAATATGTTGTACCACCCACCACCAAGGTCTGCTGAAGGTTAGATTTTACCAGACTCTATGCTGGACTACTATATCTCTGTTGTGATTTAGGGGTCACAGAAAAAGGAAACCGCAAAGAGGTTAGCCAGCAAACAGTTGAACTCCCCAAAACTTTCTCCTCTGACTTTTTGCTACCCATCATATGCTGATTTGTCACAGTATAATATATCAAAATGCATCCAAATGATAAATGATTTAGCATAAAGGGATCACTACAGGATCACTACAAATGCACTTGTTGATCTAGCTTTATATTAAGTAAAATGGCACAATAATAAAATGCCTTTCATATGGAAAATCTCATTATTTTGATTTTGAGTCAACGTTTTTAAGGGGGAAAGAAGTAAATGAGAAGAGAAATGGAGTGAAAGGAATCAAGTTGTCGTCTTGTCTAAAGCTGGTGAGCACCTTGCGAGTGGTCGAACAGTTTAACCTATAATTACGACAATTAAAATAATACTCATATTAACAAAGAGAAATTGCTTCCAAATGGTCTTTCACATGAGCAAGAAAAGAAAAACAAAAACACATGGGCACAGTTTGGCTTCAGAATCTTGGCACTAGAGCATGAAATGTCAAATCTGAATTAATCATGCATTTAAATGAGAAACTGTAGCTGGCTTTATGACGCCATACACCGTACAAGAACAGTTGTCCCTGTATTTGTTACTGTTTGTAGTCTGACATACAATTTCAAGTTCAAGCAGCAGAATGCGTGCTTATTTTTGTTTTGGTGACGGAGATACATAGCTATTTTGTTACTGTACAAAACATGTTGGGAATTCCCCATGCACTTTGTTGGACATGAGTCCAGAACTTGACTGCAGGCAAAACAACTTTAATGCATCTTAAACCACCGAGAGGATTCAGAAAAGTTGATCGTGGTCCACATAACTAAGAGGTCAAGGAAGGGAGTGGAAGACAAAGATGGGGTGTGAACACAATACGATGTGTGTGTTCATGTGTCTGTCTGTGTGTCTGCAAGTATGTGCATTTAGGAGCCTCAGTGATTGAGCCTTTCCATTCTAATCTCTCACGCTTAAGTGGCCTCTCGGGACAAAGAGTAAGGCACAGTGAGGGAAATACAGTAAATATTGCACATACCAGCCTGATGTGTCACAACCTTGCAGGGGTTGACATCAAAGTGCACTGCTGAAATCAAAATGTCAGCCGTATTCCCTATAAAAATCACTGGACCCCTCACTCCTATGATGAAGAGAAACAAGGGAGGCTCCAAAGTCAACACAGTTTTCCCCCTTTTCTCCAGAAAAAAAAAGCCCAATCGGCGCTCGCAGGTTTTGCCCTTTTGCTGCTCATAGTTTGAGGAGCGCCGTTAAAGAGACCTCCAGCGGTATTACTGCTCACAGATCTTTTTTTTTTTTTTTTTTCTTCTTCTGGCAATAGCGACCTCATGTCCAGTAAGTGCCCTCCCAGTGAAGTATTGATGTAGAGGCTTGTTTTACTGAGGAGTGTGAGGGAGTGATCAGAGGAGTCCTGCGGACAAAATCGCACTGCTGACCCTGGACATCAGTGATTGATGTCGAATGTGACCATGAAACCCAACAGGGGTTGTTGTACTTTTGATTTTATTGGCCACCATGTCAGGCTGTCTGTTCTCTGTGGTGAAAAAGACCTGCATTGCTACAGTATAGGTTTTTGTACATGTACGCTGTAGAGACACTGCAGAACAACAGTATAATGATACGTTTGGGCTTGGTAATTGAATTCTTGTCCTATTTGTAGAGACAACAATATACAGAGCGATTCCCAAATGACTGTCATCTGACCACAATGATATAGAATATTGTACCCTGGGTAGTTTTAAGTTATGATAATAATAAGACTAAATCTTGATGGGTTTTTACAGTACATTACTCTATTTTTTAGTTGTGGGGCAGAGAAATTCCCTTTTTCATTTAACATGCAGCACTGTGTCCTTAATCAAAAATGTTTAGTAAGAAACTTAATTTGACCTAGATTACATTCCTATTAATATTAAGGGGAAACTCCTGTATTCAAATCTGAATCTTTTTTTAAGATGGGATATTAAGAAAATATTGTTAGGGAACATTTTACCTGTATGTTCAGATCAATATATGCAACTTGCCAAATACCTTGATTAACAGCATTTTCCTCATTATCTCTTTGCTGTTTTGTACCGTACTACTCATTTTCACGAGTAATTCATACTGAATGTGAAACTTTGACGTGAAGCATGAGACGAGGTGCATTCATTCCTTTAATACTGAACCAAAAAATGATCTGAGACTTCGGTAGATCTGCATTATATATAGGACGTGACTATTTTAAATGTAATGAATTATATTCCTTTTGAATTCCTAAAGAGGAGCAAACAGTTGAGAGACAGCTGAACTCGTTAACATCAAGTATAAAGTGAACACAGATTGACCGGGTTTGTAAACAGGAGCAAGCTGGGTGCAATTTACTGACATCATGTTACACAACTTCTGGGATCTAGGGTTCAAATGTAAGTTCACACAGTTACCCCTCGCTGATAGTCGAAGCTTCAAATGAGCAAAGCTGATATTGTTGGCAACTGTCATCTTGACTGTCTGACCGGTTAGTGAGCCACAGACGGTGGGTGGTTCGACCAATATGGACCAACAAACCTGGCTTGCCCAGGGTGGGGTCTCTGACGAATGTTGTGCGGGGAAAACCGCCTATCTGCTGCCTGACTAATGTGCTGGTTCTTTGTTGAGACTAAACTACAGGAATATCCCACGCATCACCATCCATCTAAAACTCCACCTCCACCCGTGTTTTGCTTGAGTTTGCATGCACGTACAACAATTTGTGGAGGCAAATATATATACACATATGCACATAAATCTACTTTGAATATACTGGTTACACAAGATATGACTTTCAGACATAAACTGTGCAGTATTTTTTCTACAAATTATACATTTCTATGGGTTAGCGAGGCAGCTCGAGGAGGTACCGTAGTGTTGAATCTAAAATGATTGTTATGCAGCGGAATATGTCTCTTACGTGTACGTGTGTGGGATTACTGCAGAGGCTAGATGTGTAGAGAAAAGCAGCAACACCCTCCCCTCAGTGTCCGCCGAGTACAGTCAGAGCAATGGGGGAGACGTAAAACACTGGCTGCATTTTTCCCCACATTTATGCATACTCAGAGAGGAGAAAATAGACCCGTGGTTTATAATTCCCTGATTTCTCTGGAACATGCATTGAAATGTAAACGAGCACAATAAATTCACTTTTAACTGCCTTCATGGGAATTTGCCACATAGCCTGGACTTAAGAAACTCTCGTACTTTCATTAAAAGCCACATCATTCCCTGTTAAAGTAACAATGTCCATCTCGTAGAGGCCGCCGCACGTGTGTAGTGAAACTGTGTGATAACATCTGCGCTCAGGGACGTTGCGGTTAAAACACAGAGGTAATGAGTGCTTTGGGTTTTCATCAGTATCTCCTCACACTTTCCAAAATTGACCTTTTTTTATAGCCACATTGTTGGTTATTTTTCATACGTTTCACCTTGTTTATGTAGTGTTGTTTCTCCTGAGGCTCTGCTCACTTGAAAGATGTTGACAGTGGCTGAACAAAAAGCTTTCAGTAATGACATTTTAATGTGGATCTCAGGGGAGGTTAGCAGGTCAGACAGGGGAGAGCATTTCGGTTAAGGATGTACAAATGAAATTCAATTGCATGTAGTTTGCCACACGAACAAGCACTGCTTTGGGCCTGCAGGATTTAATTCACACAGTAACATCTTGCTGCCATTCAAAGCTTACAAAGCTGATATTGTTGGCAACAGGTCATCTCATCCAAGCCTGACCAGTGAACGAGCCACAGCCCATGTGCATTATGCATACTATTCATGAGCCTTTACATTGATCAAATTACAAATCCCTTTTTTATTTATACTTTATAAAACCAGTGAACCTTCAAGGAAGTTTGACATTTGG
The DNA here is from genome assembly GCA_028641955.1 of Protonibea diacanthus. NCBI lineage: Eukaryota > Metazoa > Chordata > Actinopteri > Sciaenidae > Protonibea > Protonibea diacanthus. The sequence goes on along the minus strand of CM053988.1, from coordinate 14,725,503 downwards.
GGAAATATGCTTATTCACTTTCTTGCTGAGAGGGAGATGAGGAGATTTGTGCCACTCACATCTGTATAGTAAATATTTAGCTGGAAGCAGCTGGTTAGCTTATCTTAGCATTAAGACCGGCTCTGGCTATATCACTTTATATCTTGATGGTTAAAACTGTGCAAAAGCTGATGTATGAAAACAAATTCACAGTGTTAAATAACTTTCCGGGTTCTCCGCTAGTTGCCTGGGAACTGCTCGGAGCCAAGAAATAGTACATAATCCCCCATAAAACCACAACTTGTCATTTGTATGCTTCAGATTTTTTAAACAATGTGTTAATAAGTGAGCATTAAAAGGGACTAGTACTTGGATTTAACACAGACTTTTAGCTGTTTATGTTTTTTGGCTAAGCTAAGCTAACCAGTGACTTCACATTTACTGTACACACCCGAGTGGCATTGTTATTCTTATATAACCCAGCAAAGCAAATAAACAAATATGCACACTATTACTCTCAAACCTCTCGCTATTTTCAAGCAAAAAACAATATACTTGTTCTTTATCAGCTGTTCTTTGGAACTTGCAGTGCATCAATCAGATAATCTACCCTGTTAGCGTCTTGTGGTCTTTCCAGAGAACTATTGCTTGGGAGGCAGCTGGAGCCAATAGAGATGGAGAGAGAGAGAAAGATACAGAAAGAGAAAGAGAGAGAGAGAGAGAGAGAGGGGGGAGAAAGACAGCAGGAGAGAGTGTAGCTATGTGCTGGGGAACTCAGGAGGCACTGGGGCGTAATTTAAACAGGCGACGGCTGTTGTGCAGACAGGAAATGAGAGGAAAGCTAGTTCCTGGGATGGGACTGAATTGGATGTTTCAGACCCAGACCGGTATCAGAAAGAGGAGACTTATGTGGCGTTGTTAAGGGTAACAGTAAGGTCATTGAGAGCAGCATTTCCTCTTCTGATCATTGAGCGAGCTTGTCAGCACCGCTATCTCAGTTCCCACATCCCTCTCAAATCATTTCAATGGGTTGGATTCAAAGTCTGAAATTCAGGCCGGAGCTGAATAAGACCTCCTGTTGCTGCGCGTGTTTATAAGCTCCGCTCCACTCTTATATGATGACTGCTTTGATTTGAAGTTTTTGGGGCAGTTTCATCCGATGGAAGGAAGTCAAGTTGAAAAGGCAAGAATTATTTCAATATTACATCAAAAAACAGGATAAAAATATGCTTAGGACCGGTCCTGAGAATGCCCAATGCGACTGGGTTCTTTTTTAGCCTGCAGTTTTGATTTAAAACAGACACACAATACCATAGTCAGGATCTAACTGTTCACATGTCAGTGCATTGGAGGAGCAAGCAGGCCTAAGCTGCTCTGGACTTTGTAACATCCCGCCATCTTGTGAGTTCTCACTGCTCAGCCTCATGAAGTGCAGTGAGTCCAGTGCCAGCCCGCCAGATTACTGCCCCTAATCAATCTGATTAGCCTGAGAGGGCGGACACCTTGGCTCACATCTGGACTGCATGCTCCGACTCCCCACAGTTTAGTCTGACAGCAACAGAGCCAAAGCATTCAGCTACACAGGAAGCCCATTCTGATCATTCAGTGACGCTGGTGGCAGCAGTCTTTGTGTGCTCTGTGTGAGTTAGAGAGTGTATGTACAGTACAAGCCAAGTCCTGATAAATGAAGCATGGTATATACAATCATTGGACGGATTTCTCACATGCATTAAATTTTAGGTTTAGAGTTGATATATGTTTTTATTATGACAGATGGCATGAGTGGAATTCAGGGAACGTGTGGGAACTGAGATATCTGCACATTTAGCATGATCCCAATCTAGCTGTTCAAATGAATTAATTCCTAGAGTAAAAATTTCTTAGCAGTCCCTCGTGAGCTCATTTCAACCATGCTCTAATGATGGTGAAACACAAGGCCACACATATCAGGCCATGTTCCCCTCACTTTCTCTGCTCACAGGCAAGAATAACAGGCACATAAGTCATTCCAGGCCTGCTATTATAAACAGGTGTCACTTTAGTGATAAAAAATGACATCTTAATTCAGAGGCGAGACGCTTTGTCAGAGTGGATTAACACATCATCAGAAGCGATTTATTTTTATTGTGCCAGCATCATTCGGGCGGAGGTTGAGCATGTCAGTAGTTCTGGCCTTTGCTTCTCCCGGGGGAGTGCTAGAGTGACACGTTCAGCCTTGATGTCTCTCTATGGAGAAGGAATCTCCTGACGTGAGGTTGGTACTTTGTGGCCATTTCTGGGAACAGATGACAGTGTTTAAGGTGTGTTTTAAAAGAAGTTGCTTAACAGTCAGTGTAAACATCCGTGCGTGTGCTTGTGTTGCAGGACAGTTTGAGTTGTGTAACATTACTGTCAGCCAGAATAAGGTGCTTATTATCATTATATCTCCATAAGAATCAAATGGAAATCATGGAAAAGTTAACAATGACAGTATCAGACAATTACAAAGGCCTGTTGCTTTTTAAAGCTTGCACCAGCTGTGTGATTAAGATCAAAACAGTATATTAGGCTGGCTATGAAGAAAAAAAAATACTTGAAATTAATGAATTAATTAGCAATGTCCTATTTTGTTCATCCATCATGCATCCACTGCCTCACTTGAATAACTTTTATCCACTTTTTAGTGGATAAAAGTGGTGCTGGATCTATGTTTCGTCTATGTTTGTCAGCATTGATCTGCTAGTTTTCTCCATTTTGCATCGGTGAAGAGAACAATAGGCTAATTTACTGTTTGCAAAAGGCTTTGTAAGACAAATGCCCATTGCTTGTGTTTATGACACAGAATTTAGATTTGAATTTGAATGTGTGATTACAGATCAAATATTTATTACCATTTATGTATAGTAAAGAAAAAGACAGACCTAGTGGGAATTTTAAAAAGTGGTATAAGGTTAACAAGAAAATATATGATCATAAATTTGTTTTGTTTGAATCTAGACACATTTGTAAGATTACATTTAAAGTAGCTCATCCAGCTGTGGATCACACCAACCTTTAGTTTTTTTAAATCCATGGTTATTGCTTAAAATGCCGCCATCATAAATGTCTTGAAAATTCCCTATCCTTCACCATGTAGCACAGGGGAACTGACATGCAGTGGTCTCCACAGGCTTGTGTGCTTGCTGTGTTTATGGACACGCCCGGCACTTACCGTCTGTTTCTTATAAAGGATATCAAACAGGGAGAGCTGCCTGAGCCACAAAGCACCTGTTTCCGACACTTCCACTACACGTGTTTGCCGCTGTGTTCAAAGAGCCTTCAGAAGATGGAGACACCAGTCATGCTGCCTTTGGAACTACTGTACATGTTAGATTTTTAATCACGAGACTTTGTCAGCTTTGGTTTGGAGTTAGTGTTAACTTCGGCAGAAGTGATAGTGATATAGTTTTTAGCTGTTGAGTTTGTTGACACCTTAAAATATGAAATATAATGCAGGTCACTGATTTAATTGACACAGATGTGCCTGATTTTCTGTTTACAACATTTGCGCCATCTCCCCAAAGCAAAGGATTTGTTTTAGCTTTGATTAATTGCGTCATTTAAACTACCACTTTTCCACAAATGTTATAAATGTAGTTTGGTTTGTATATGCAGTCACACACAGTAATACACATCCATCAGTTTATTTAAGAGACCTGCTCTTGAAAAACTTTTGAACACAGTATTATGATGACAGCGATGAGACAGTCAATATTGTGGTTGTGACAGGAGATGAAGCGTGTGTGATAAGGACAGAGGGAAACATTCTCAGGAAGAATGCATGATTTCTGTGTCTCGCAGCTCCTGCTGTATGAATAGATACTAGCATTAACAAACACACATGTGAAGTGATAAAGCCAAGCCCATAGGAAGGCGAGGAAGCAGCGTTATCTCCCATGTTGTTGGTAACCGCGGGGTGTTTCAGGTAGGATGTGATTGTTTCTCTCTCTCTTTCTGTGTGTGTGTGTGTGTGTGTGTGGTGTTTTTACAGGATCTTGACACTTTATAAGTCCTTCTGTACTGATAAACACCTTTGCTGCTCATCACTTGATTTAATGAGTTTACACTTTTCAGAGTTTCCAGAGTTTTCAGTCATATCATCTTTCAACAGGGATCAACAGGAGGAACTGGCTGAATAAAGATGATAACACAGTGTTACATTGTGCTAAAATCAGAGGACAAAAAGTAAATGTTCAACAAAGAGTCACTATGCTGAACATCTACTTTTGTTGGGTCCATTAACATTAGCTTTTATCACTGTTCTTTCCAGTTTGTTAGTTGTGACGTTTAAGATATCAGATTACTGCAGAAAAATGATGAGTAACCTGGTCACCTATGTGTATGTAAATGCTCTGGATCTGGATCTGGATCTGGATCTGCATCTGCGCTGATACATGCTGCTGCCTCTTTCCATCTGACAGCCAGGAGTTTCATCATGGGAGCATAATTCAGCTGAACATGTCCTGGACCCACCAGGAGGATCACTAGGCAAGTTCGCATCCAACCAAGAAAGTAGAATCCAGAAAAGGGGGACAAAGACACAAAAGACCTAGAATTTGCAGTTCTAGTCATTTGAAAGAGGAGTACTAGCATTAAAAATCTACAAAAGAAGTTCCTGTTGGCCGGCGATGGTCTTGTTTTAAATGTGTCCTTGTGTATGTCTATACGTTGAAGTCAGAGAAACCCAGCTTTGCAGAAACAGCACTGCCAGAAAAGGTCAGCAGTTCATGAATGACAACGGTAGCTAGATCAGACAAAGCAGCATATGTAGTTTTCTCCTTGTGCTTTGTGTCTGTGCATCCTTGTTGTAGTTCAGAAACAAGTTACAAACTCATACACCATCACAGTCATCACGCAACACGCTTCTCTGCAAATGTCATCAACAGAGAGTTGTCACAAGTAGAAACAAAATGAGATGCTTATTCATGTCATGTCAGCTAACCCGCAGTTCTTTGGCTCTGCGTAAAAGGGGATGTTTGTCATCTAGATGTCATCAGCTCTTCATTCTGTCTTTTCTCCACACAGACTCTGCACCACCTAATGGTAGTAGTCCTCTGGACAATTACACTCCACGCCACACATTTACTGTACACATCTGCACACACACATGTACACAGAAACATTCGAGTCAAACGTACACATTAAACTGCTACCTCCACTCCAACCCCTCCTCCTCTTCCTCTGCCCTCCCCCTACCCCTGACCCCCCCAGTAATGAAAACAAGATGTTTTTATTCTCCCAGGACAGAGGGTAGCAGCAGTGCAACTCAAGTAAGGGCTCCCTCTCCCCTCCTCAGTACGGACGCTCTATAAATACTCTTACGACTTTCTTAAATATGTGACAAAAATACATTAACAGAGAGTTTATGGGCACAGGTTTGGCTGGTGAAAGTAAAAGGAGCTGTGTAATGCAAACTTCCACCAGCCTGGCAGTGGTGGGGAAGTGACAGCTGAGCTTTGTGGACCTGCAGAGGATCCTGATGTACTGTGGTGGTGCTTGCTGAATGGGACATAACTGAACTGCGCCTATGGGCATGTGTGTTTGTGTGTACTGTAGGCATTTGAGTATGAAGTTTCCACTAAAGGAGGTGGGTATTGCTCCCAGACTCGGCACCTGATCTTAATTTTTCAATTTGTAACCAATCTTTTCATAATTGGGCACCAACTGTAAGCATAAACACACCAGATATTCATCTTGTTTACATCAAAGCCCCAAAGCATCACTGCTACCCGCCCTACTCCACCTCCCTCACTTAAGCCTCCAGCAGCATCCCACCCAGGCTAAACATTGCCTCGGTCTGTCACTGCTTCTTTTCCTGCCATACATTAGTCCTAATCAAGGTCAATTCCTTTTTTGTACTTACTTTGTTTGAAGCTGGCTATCTGTTGTCTTTCTGCATTGAGTGTGTGATGAGGATAGATGGATCCCGCCGTGCCACTTTTGGACATTTTCACAAAGCCAGAGGATGTGGCTCACCTCCTAAACAATGTGTGACAGGCTAAACTGCAGTGCAGTGCTTTCTGTGTGGCTGGTTCTTCTATTTTTGTTCTTTTTCTTAAACATAAACGTGTGCAATTTAAAACCTATGCAATTGTGAATGTGTGCAATCAAAATTTCAATGAGGCAATACAATAGCATGCCTTTGCAGTATAGCTGTATGACTTGTCTCAGGTTTCACAATACCAGTACCTCATACTGGTTGATTTAAAGAAAAATAAAAAAGCAGGTATTATAAAATCCTATAATATATCTTCATAAAATTCAAAACGAAACTGTGTTACGTGTTACAATATTTTACATTATAAATGACAAGGGAGCCCTGCTTTTTTCACATGATTTTACTTTAGCAGAAGTTCCCTCAAGAGAACCACTACCACCATGTGAGAACACTCTGTGCTTTATGGAGGAAACCTGGCTTAGTAATTAAAGCAGAAATCCCAGAGTGACAGAAATGTGCACCTTCAAAACCGCAGCCACACTTTACACCGGTGTACAGACAGATATACTGTACACCTACCACGTGATTACCCACCGCTTTGTGGTGCTTGAGCCCATTGTCGTTCTATGAAAAGAGTGATTCACCTTACCTTTCCCAATGCGTGCTGTATGGGTTTTACACTTCTGCACTTGGAATTATTTGCCCGAGTTTTAGCTGTACCAAGCGGTGGTGGTGTTAGTTTCCAATATACTGCATCAAAGAACTGTACTGAGCCACACTGTTGTGGTCCCATCGGCAAAGCTGTGTCACTACAGCCACTGGATTGGTTTAAAAATGTCTTGTCATACAACCAACAAGAGAGGACATTCAATATGCTTTGTCGTTGTTTTGGAAACTTTAAAAGAGAAAACAGATTCCACAATCGGCAGGTTCAATGACGCAGCCTAAGCGTTCATTATGGTGTAGGAGTTGGACGATAAAATCACAAACAACGTGCTCTGTCAAGAATGAAAAAAATCTTTTCAAATTGTCTAGTATAGGAACTACACACCCTGCCAAACAATGCAGGGAAGCGATTAAGAAATTAAGCGCAAGTACAAGGAACACAATAACAGAAGTGCAAATCAAAAAAGGGCAAGGGGCGAATCCAAAAACATTCCACTTCTAGTCCTCTGTCAAACCTCTACATGGAAATGGAAAAGCACCGTGCAGCATGACCACCTCTCAGTAATGGAGAAACCAAATTTATTTAAATTTAAATGATTATCATTAATAAAAGACCATTACATGCAATGTCAGCAATCAGGGAGAGCTACCAAGTTTACTCTTATGTTAACAATCACGCGTAACTAATATTTAAGCATGTTACCAGAACTGTGCTTAGGCTGCACTCTAAACACACTCTCCTACACAAGATAAATGACCTCATTTTTGCGTTCTCTACTTAATCCAGCATCAATTTGGGACCCTTTATCATGTGTAGGCAGGCATATATTTGAGTGTTACACAATAGAGATGAATGGGGAAGCATAGATTTTACAATGGGGATTGGAAAGCTGGAGTAACACATTGAAAACACTTTAAAAAAAAAATGTATGCATATGTTTCCAGATTAAAATACTGGTGCGTGTCCATGTGTGCATAAGGCTCTTATTTTGATAAATCAGGGGGTACATGAGTTCTAAAACTTAAAATTTCATATAGAGGAAGATCAAGATGCAGATTACACAGTATTCCTATATATACACTTGTCTGTACTTTGTCTGTAAAAGCGCATGTGTGTGCATGCCTGTCTCCTTGTTTATGAGCTCTAAGCGTTGGAGTGTGAATGTGTGTGCTCTGTGATTGACACCGTGTTTACAAAGTTGTCTCTGTACACATTTCGGGTCAACTGAGCATCTCCCATTACTTCTGGGCGCTTATTGTTGAGTGCTTCTACACGTTTTAGCCTTGCATTCATTCAGTACTAGTTTACACCACTTCTGTGTTTGGGAAAGTCATTGATCTCAATCAGTAGTCCATTATCTTTAGCAGGCAATTATCCACATTGTCACTTTTGCATTTAGCACTGTGACTCCGAGGTCACAGGGATCTGGTGTAACTCAAACCTTGTGGATGACTCCCCATCCTCTCATATAAAAAGTCTTCCAGGGTAAAGCACGCCCATGGGGCCTTTCTGCACAGGCATGCAGAATACCCAGTTTCATTCACTCCTTTATTGAACTTCCACTGCTATGTGGCACGGTTAAATAATCCCATGCAGTAAAACAGAGTTTAAATGCTGCAAGAGGCTATGGCTTTGCAAACTCATCACTCCTAAGAGAACGTCTCTGTTTCAAAAAGTAGAGTAGCAACTGTGACGAACATTTGCTCAGCAGAATGTGCAACAACGTGACCTTGAGTCCCATGTGTTTGCAGGTTTTTGATTCTGACTACTGACAACAGCTGGTTTCACCCTCAATCAGAACTGAGTGAAATCACCTGGTTCAGTGATTAGAGTGGAAAGCCTCTTGGTTTTAAGTTGCTTAAATTAAAATATATGCCACTGCTTTATGCACGAGACTGGGGGGTATATGCATGGTTAAAATGAATGCTATCTTTATTTTCTAAATTCCATCCTTAAAAACTAAAACCGCTGTGGCAGCCAAGCTAGAAATATGCAAAAATGTGTGATGCACATATTGAAAAAGACGTTTGTTTTCAGTGGCCAAGTACACATTACCTACATAACATACTTACCTGGATGACTATTTTATCCAGCATATGTGGGACCCAAATTAACTTGTACGCTGATTACCTTACACCAGAATTGGCATCATTTTACAAGCTGCACAATTTTGTCATATAAACAAGTGTAGATTTTATTTCTGTTATTTAAAGTTTAAATGGCAACTTGTAACTGTGTGTTCAGAAAGACCACAGGGAGAATTTTAGATGTACCACAAAAATCAATGGAAAGGCACAGGTGGACAAAGGTGCATCCCTGTGAGTTGAAAGTCTTTCTATTTGAGCAAATTATTTATTTAGAACTTATTCTGTGAAACTGGAGGAATATGACAAAAAGAACTGACGTTTTTGAGATAAGTCTTAACTAGTTAGCTTGGTACATTGGCTGGCTAGGGCTAATACGCAGCTGTTCATGACATCATCTTCTGTCTGAACACACCTACAAATCTGAAGTAAAATGAGCAAACCTACACAGGTACATGGTGTCAGTTCTTGTAAATTTCCAATTAAATTTCTTTAGAGTAAAATATAGCAGGCTATACCTGCAGGAAAATAAGAAGGTGTAATTTGACTGTATAATATGTAAGGTGTTGAATGATGCCTAGTATTGCAGGGTGGTAAGGCATGATGCAGTGCACTCTCAGTTAATCACAGTGGCTATATTTCATTAAAGAAAATTCAGGGGAATATTTAAAATAGACAAAAGGCAATCCAGCACAAATATGAATGGCTGACTTTAAACACCTTAATGGCCCTCAGACCAGAACTTGGCAGTTGCTGGAGTTATGAGTAATATCCGTCTGCAGGCAGCTAGTCCATTTAAGAGACAAGCAATAAATGGCTCAAGCGAGGGGGAGGAAAATAGTGCAGCTCATTTTAAACAAGGTATGGACTTGTCCATTTCCTTTGTTTTTCAGTTCCAGAATGGAAATCGTAAATAATAAATAATAGCCAGTATTTTGTGGTTCCACATTTAGAGTGGCACAACAAGGGCGCACTGAGAAATGATGGCACAAAAGAACTAGTAACAGAATAACCAAATCCAGATTTTAGGTTAGAAGTTCATAGATGCCTCTCTTATTAGAAGCACTGCATTCAAACTTTGACCTTCTAATTGAGCAACTCTGCCCTCGAGCTTTTTAATAGTCACCATGCATTCTTTGCTAAACGCATTCTTTAACGTATTCTCTGCAGTGACACACTTTAAAAAGCATTTCCCCATTTCTCTTTTAGCTCCTCTAATCTCCATGGTTCCTCTTTTAAGCCAATCCTCATGTTTTCTCGAGCATTGCATGTCCCAACCTTGGGAAAAAAGCCCATTTCCTCCTGGTTCCAAGTTCTCCCACTGAGGGACGAAGTGTGTCCCTAAGTTCAAGCAGTACCCCAGGCAATGTAAGGGGTGAGGAGAACAAGAGGTGGACCAGCGCTAGAGCCAGGCAATACTAACCAATGTGTGGGAGAAAATTGCAGGGTTACTGACCTTACAGGGAAATAAGAAAGGCTTGAGAAAATACACAACAAACAGGAGGCAGATCAGTCATTTTCAACTCATGGTCCTGATAAATATTATCTGCATGACATGGAAAGGTCACAGCATGGATCATTCAGCTCTTAAGGCCAATGGCTATATCATCAATCTGTTTCCTGTTTAAGGGTTATCTCTTAAAGGTGACAATAAAGTGTGTGAAGTTCTGAAGGAGGATAGACAATCAAAAATACACACGCTCCTCTTTCTATTGAACTGATATTGTGATGGTTGGTACAGCATGGCATAAATCATGAATAGATGAATAGATCAGTTGTGTAGTTGTTGTATAAATGTCTGTGTGGAGCCAACACACAGACACATTAGATATTTCAATGTTATTTAAGTGAATGTTGATAGATATAGTTTATTTTCTGTATTTGTTTTTGCTCAAAAGATGCTCTGTGCTTTGTCTTTTGCCCGTAGGAAGAGTGAACATTATGGATTAGAAGCTTAAAAGTCATCTTGTCTTCTTCTTTTCTCTTTTTAGCACATGGCCACTGGCCATTTTGCCTTGTCTGACTGCAAAATAAATCTATTTGAGTCCTGCAGTTTTGTATCTATATAAGGCAGAATAGAAGAATAGTTTCTGTTCTCACAGACAGTTCAGCAATATGATGTACAAAATCACAAAACAAGACAGTCTTCAGATTCTTCTAATGATGCACATATACAAACCAAATTTATGCTCAGTCGCCATGTATTGACCAAAGAGTAATATACTTTTAGAGAGACTAGTCACCACTTTCCTGTAGTTCCCATAGGCGCCTGCACACGCAGACATACAAACCACACACACAATGAATGACTGACCTGTACAACTGCGATGATATATGAAATGCTCCCCACGGCATCAGCTCACGCTGCAGAGCTGAACAACAGCTTCTTCCAGGTGATGGAAGCACATGGGAGGTCAGTCCTGCTCTGGGCAGCTGGAGAGGACATCATCATAATATTTTTTTTTTCTGTGGTATTACACTGCAGTATAATTTCTTACAAATATGTTTTGAAGTTCTGATGACTACTAGATTTCTTCACACATTTATAAATGAAGCTGATTCCTTGAAAAAAAAAATTGTGTGAAAGTGTGCGTCTGTGTGTGTGTGTGTGTGTGTGTGTGTATGAAAGAGAAACTTGAGCCATCATCGTGGCATATACCAACAGATGTCTGGTTGGCACTACGGCCCAGAAACGGATTAGCAAAGGAGATTTCATCATAGTCTGGGCGCATAGTGTGAGTTAGGAGGACAGGGGTTGAAAGACAAATTTTGCCACAGGCCAAGATTAGACAGTAGTGTGATAGATGCTCTCCTGCTTCTAATGAAGCTCCTGTCTCATATTAGCCCAGGGTGAGGGAAACAGAAAGGGAGGGGAGGAAAAGAGGCTGCCATTGGGGGTGGGGGGATAGAGCAGGAGCAGAGAGTTATCTCATGCTAACTTAGTTAGCTGATAGGCTCCAGGGATACAGGAGGAGAAGGGTCAAGACCCCTACCAACGTCCCCCAGGGGACCGAGGCACAGAGAAGTCAACATTCCTGAGAAACTCTGAGACCTTCCTCCCCTAGAGAGATGGAGAGATGAGGGAAAGAGCGATGGAAGGAGGAGACAGAGAGAGCCTAAGAGAGAAAAAGAATGACAGAAGTTTGCATGTTCTTTCCATTTAGCCCCCTTACAGAACAATGAATGCACAAACACACACTTTTCTATGCGTCGCATACATTTTCCGACCTTGCCTCAATCTCGGCCATTATTAGTGACTCATAAACTCACACTGACCTCTGTACACTCATTCCTGTCATTATTTATGAAACGTTTTTAGGCAAACTCCTAAAATAGTCTTTCTCTCCTCTCCTCTCTTCTCCTCCCCTCGGCTAAGTCATTTCCAGTGTAGTGGCTGGCGCCTGCAGAAGTCTGAAGAGCAGGAGGAATTCTTACTAGTTGTTTGGCAGAGAGCCATGGTCATAATGATATAGCATGTCAGGTTTATCGCTGACATGTGCATGCAAAAACAATTTGCATAATCTGTATGTGTACTTGTTTGTAAAGTATAGTTTGAGAAAAATATGTGTGTGCAGACAGCTGATCTAATGGTATTTGGCAGCTGTGGTGGAAGTTGACGTTCTGACAGGGACTGTGGGTGCAGGACACTGATAATTACATTATTCATCAACTTTGTCTCAGCTGATACTGCAGCTGAGCTCTGGACTTACGGCTGACTCTGCCTGAGATCTGTGTGCACATGATAAGCTTTGACCAAAAGAAGCCAAAAAGCTGCTTTCAGTTTTATGTTTTTTTAATATTTTTTTTTACATGTACGCACATGTGCCTAAAGGAACTAATGTGGGCCAGACAGGCTGTATGAACTGTGCACCCCTTGTACTGCAGCCAGGACCCCTAGACACAGCACATTTTGAGGTCTGACATCGATTCAATTGACGCACTGGCATTGCACTTTGTCTGACCTAACAACTAAATCTCCATCACTCCCCCTACTGTACGGACACACACAGGACTCAGAGGGTTTTAAATCTTTGCAGGCAGTGTGTTTGATCAGCCCTGGGAAATCAGAAATATGTGGATAAATCGGAGCTTCAGTACACATGATACAGTTGTTTGCAAACACATATTCCCCATGCTACAGTGTGTGCAGCATCATTTGTTTTCATGACAACCGGCAACTGTAAGTAGAAAAGCAGATCAGCGAGGCGGTGCGGAGTCACATGAAAACATGACTGTTTTTGTTTCCAAGTCATTTCAAGTCAAAGTGAGTACAAGCACCACAAAAACAACGATATACCTGCTCGGTACGGTTGACATTATTTTTGTCCTGTCTGCAAGCGTTTGCCTTTCTTCATCAGATCTAATACAGTGGAGCTTTGACAGCCCTCATTCTGCTCTCAATCTCCAGCTTGTTATCCTCATGTCACTCTTGACAGCCCACACTGCAGAACCCCCCTACAAACATGTAGGAATGTATGGGAAATATAGCTTCATGGAATGCCACTGGCAATCACTGCCAGCCAACAAAGGAACAAGGGCAGTCACAAGCCTTCACAAAGCTCCAGACCAACCTTACAGTATTCTCAATCACTCATCGATAGCCTTTTTTTAGCCTTAAACTTTGGGTTATGTGCAGTGAGAGAAAGTAAATGTAGCATTGCCAGTAATGACACAGCGGTGTCTCGCTTCTCTGACTGAGAGTCATGCCCTTCAGACACCACTCGTCTGGGCTAAAACCCTGCGATATCTGGCAGTGGGTGTTGGTGTGCTCAAGGGGTGGAAGGATATTCAAACTTTCATCGTTGGTTAAAAATAGCCTGCCCCCTCTCTCTGACAAAAAAAGAGGGCCCTGCTAATAATCACAGCTCTGTACTGGCTGTCTGAAGCATCTGGTCTGAGAATGTGTCATTTTTTAGGAGGGGCCTGGGAAACTGTAGACACCATGCTTGCTGCCCAGAATAAGAACCATGGGAATGATTGAAAGGGTCTTTTTTTGTGTGTGGGCCGCTGAACTAGAACTAGCTTGTCTCCAGGATTGGACTCCCTTTCTTGCCGCCTCCCGGCTGCTAGCCAGGCATAAGTCACTCAATGCCTGGTTTGCCAGAATCAGATGATTTTATAGTAACACATAAATGACGGGGTACACGATGAGGTCAGGGCATCATGCACATGGGAAAGATGTCATCTCTCAAGGGTCAGACAGAAGTTTCATATCGCTAAGCAAGTAAGAGTTTGAGTGGTATGTGACATGATTATGAAAATACATTAACATTACTACACTATTAAATGACTGCATGACTTTTAGCCTGTTTTTCCAGACATGTCCTTTAAAATTGAGGGTCCCGTTTGCTTTTTTGCAGAGAGTTAAATAGAAAACCAGTACGTCTCTCATGTTGACGCTGTAAATGTAAGCCAGTAGCCGTTTAGGTTAGCTTCACAGGGCATTCTCACAGTGACCCCAGAAAATAGGACATAACCACCCTGACTTTTTTGCTTTTTGTACAAGATAAGGTGTTGACTAATGAGCTTGTTTCCAGTCTTTGTGCTAAGCTATGCTAACTGGCTGCTGGCTGTAGCTTCATATTTGTAGCACAAATATCGCAGTAGTATCGATATACCCATCTAAATCTGAGCACATACTTCCTAAAATATTGAATTATTCCTTTTAAGCCCTTCACAGTTTCACCTCGTGATTTTGTATCACAAGAAATGCTTGGTCTGTATTTGCACTGTGAAGTAAAGCTCTTCCTTGATGCGGCAACATGAAACACTGATATGTAAACTACACATGAGACAAAATGCTGGTGATTTTACTAAACACAGAACATGAGGCCAACGACACACCTCAGGCAGAAGGGGTTGCCTGCATACTAATTAGTCTGTCTTATCAGCTAAGGATAATCATCTACTATAGTCAACAGGGATGTAAAATATACATGTGCAAGCCTCCCCTTGCTTGTATTATTCTTGATAGAAAAAATCTGAATTTGGGAGTATTAAAAAAGAAAGCAACTCAAAATAATAATCTTCATTTTAGAAACAGAATTAGTATATTCATTTAATGTATGTATGCCAGGTTGATATATTGCATGGTATGGCACAGAAATGAATCTGTCAGCATGCTCATAAAGTATTACCACCACACTTTCTATATTAAGTGGAATGTAACAGGTGCAACGGTGGGAATTGTCTCAGGCAAAAAATGTGGACCACTATAAATTGGCTGGCTGAGGGAGGGAAGTTGCTGCTGCCGTTAACTTGGCTAACAATTAGCCTTTATAACAGACAGAGGTTTTCATGGGAGACAAACTGGTTAATGAGTGCTGTCAGACAAGGACTTGTCATGGGAAGCATGCAGAATGTAACCTTAGACAGGTGGTTTCCATTATAGTGAACAGTCTTCAATGATTTTGCACTTTGCTACTTTTTTGTAGAATTCATCAAAAGAAATACAGTTTTGTAGGTTTTTAAAGAAATGTGCATTATTTTAGTATGCAAAGCTGTAAATATCAGCATGTGCACTTTAAGATAAGAGATTAAGAGACAGACCGGGAGGACTGCAGGCTAATTTGCATCCTACACATACCTCATTTGTTTTGACCTAATCTCTATCATCATATACACACGAAGCAGCTTTGTCCTCTCCAGAATTTTTCTACAGTTGAGAGTGATGGAAATCAGTCTGATTGTTCTTCACATGGATACAAAGGTTAACCCCGCTGCAGGTGTTTGAAAATTCAAACACAGCTTGTTTGGTGTTTGCAAACCACATTTTTATATATTACAGTCGCACTCAGCTGAATGACTTGTTACTATACTGATCAGTTCTGATTGTTTTCCATAACTTTGGTTCCACAAATTAGAGTTTTCTATTTTGCTCACACATCATTATGCGGTGGCACCACAATGAGCGAGCTACAAACTGTGAGTGAGGCACTTGATTTTTTCTTGGATTATGGCCCTGCTGAGGATAAGCATATTTAACATGTAGAAGTAGCGGCAGAGGAAGAAAAGATGGCAAAAATGATAAAAAACAGATGATGCAAGACGAGGCACGTGCAATCATTATCACATACAGGTCCACAAATGCCTGCCGGCCCACACAAACATAAAAATAAACACATTTTTAGCAACATTATTAACAAAATTACACAATCCATTTAGGCTCCAGACACAAAATAAACAGTATAAACATATTGGAAATGTGTTGAGAACAGTGTAAAAACATTCATGAACCTTTATTTCATGTTTAAGTCTGCTCTCTCTCACCTGTGAGTGCTCTGGGAGGCCGCAGCTGATGTTTATTAACTACACAGTTTAATGCTTAAACGTTGCTTTGTTGACAAATAATCATACAGTAATTTGTTAGCCTAGTTTGTGTGTGTCCTGAGACTGAACTGTTCCTCCTCAGTCATGTGCGACAGGCCGGTCTGACCTTTATTGCAATAGAAATAAATCACATATAAAGTTTAAATGTGTTACTCCATAGTTAGTGTATAACCACAAACAGAGAATGCACAAGACAGAACACATTATTGTTTGTTACATTGTTACATCTTTCAGTCCTTCAGGAACGATGAAGTAAACTTTAATAAATAATTTTTGTTTAATTCAGTTTTTTTTTTTTTTTAATTGTTCATAAATCGCTCCTTCTTTTACTTTATTGTGCCTCTAATATATTTGTTCAGAGGAGGTCAGAAAGAATACAGTACAGTGAAGGAGCTCCCTATGTGTGTTTGTAATCCTGTATCCACTTACTACCAATCAAAGCTCCATTACTACTGTGTTTTAAGGCATTAGAGATGTCAACATTGTTAAGGCATGTGTATTGTTTTCTCAGTCAAGGAAAATTAGAAAATGAATTCCTCTGGGCTGAAGTGGAGCGTGTTTCACAAGGGGTGTAAGTGAGGGCGGTGTGCATGTGTGGGGGTCATAGGGTGGGTGTCTGTATGCTGAGGGAAGGTGGTGAGGGAGGGGGGATGCCAAATTGTGCTCAGTCACTGGCGGATCATTTTTACTGAGACAGCTGAATTGTGGGAAAAGAGGATGCGTGGTCGCTCTGCCATTTGTTTTGCTTGCCGCGGCCTCTCACCCAGACATGCTGAGCTCATACTTAGTAAAGACGCAAACACACACTTTTTTTTTTTTTATCGGACACATCACTGGACAAAATTATTCCTGAGAATTGTGGCCTCCACAAAGTGCAATCCACAACTTTTTAGCAGGATGTTGTGGTACAGGTATGAAAGGAAAAGAACAAGCACATGAATTTTGGGAAAGGCTGGTATTTTCTTCTTGGCAAAATTGGCATATTAGCTAAACCATAGTACGTTCATTGTGTGCTCATATAGTAGTAACTATTGACCTTATACAAAGAAACTCCTCTCTCTTTACCTCCCCCTACGTCCCCTCCTCTCTCCGTTGCTGGAAAGGAAATGGCAGCTTGAGCACAGTTGAGAGCAGTTATGGCATTAGGACAACAGAGGCGTGGCTGGCCTTAAATGAGGGGACAAATTGTAGTGCAAGTAGGAGGGAGGGCCAGCAGCCAGCAGTGGCACATGGGAGGTGGCCCCTGAGCAGCCCAGCGGGGTCAAGCCGGCCTCCCTGCCATGTGAACAGGAAAGGTGTGTGAACTTTTGCCTTGTCCCGCTCAGTCCATCATCCAGCAAATGGAGCACATCAGCCACACTGGGGGAGAGAGCCTGGTTGGGGTGGGAGCCGAGAGGTGCATGATGGGGGTAGGTGAACACCTCACACAGGCTCCCTTTGTGCTCTGGGCAGAGGTTTGCATTACTACAGAGTTTTGGGGGGGCGGCTGCAAACTGCAGTAGGAGAGGGTATGTTGGAGCAATACAACAAGAAGACCATACCGTTGGAGCAATTACCACTTGGTCATTATCATGCTCAAACAGATGATCATCTATCTTCACATTTAAGGTGTCACCTGGTCTTCATTTTCTACTCAATAACCATTAATTTTATTGTGAGCTGTCACAAATAGAACCCAGTCCTTTATCTCCCACAACCAGTCAAACACAGGTGTAACTAATAACACAAATAATGGCAGTATTTCATGTAGCTGCACCCGTAATGAGGTACTGGCTCCTAAGCATGGCTTACTGGCACACCTTAATGCAACATTATGCAACTTTTCTACCATAAAGTAATAATTTTGATGCTACATTGAATTGTAATCGACTGAATGGTGCCTCTGTCATTCCCACTGCTGCACGCCTGCTCTCGCACTGTGTGACTTTGTGCTCCGGGTGCATAACGCTTTATGGCACTAAGTCACACGCCACCAATTATTTCACCTATTTTGATGAAACTGAATCATATTTTATGAAGAGCGTGTTTTCTGGTTTTCCCTCTGACGTACTGGTGGAACTATAGCTGTATAGCTATAACTATTGCTATCTTAGGTTAGCTCAGTTTGTTAGCCGGGCTTCCCGGACTGTGAGCTCAGTCCACCTGGGCAGTGTCAGTGTTTGTACAAGGCGTTTTGGACCACCGGAAAGAAAAGGTTTTCGGGCTGCAGCAGTGTCGTGCCAGAGCTGGAGCTGGGCTTCTTGTTGTTGGACTACAATATTAGCTGGTTGCAATGTCTTGTGTTGTTGCACTTGCTTGATGTTTGGCTGTGTTAGCCAAATTGTCAACTTGCTAGTTTTTGATCATAAGTAATATAAGTAATAACAAATACACATATTTATGACAGTGGTATTGACCTGTGACACTGGTGGTGCTTACATCTTTTTCTATTTCCAATTGTCTGTCTCTGTTTGAGGGTCTGAGCATGTACATATACACACATAATAGTTGACAGTAAAGTAATATAGTTATGTATTTGTGTGTTGTAGTATGTGCCTTTGTATGTTATTATGTTGCACGTTAGTCGCTTCTTATATCTCATGAATTTGCCCAATAGTAGTAGTGTGAACTTGGATACAAGCAAACTTGTATCCTGTCTATTTCACTCACATACACAAACAAACACATCAGTTTCCATATTTACTTCCGTTTGTCCTTTGTTTACTCATGTACCCATTCACACACTTGTACTTGCCCTTGCATCGCATAACAGCCCTGTACAACCAAATTTAACAAAACTGATACTCCGCTGTAAGTGACTCTATTCTAAGATCTAAGTAAATATAGCAAGCCAGACTGCTCTACTTCCTCCCAATGGGAGCTGAGTGGGAGTTCAAAAAGATTTAGAGGAACAGTTAAAACCTGAATATTTTAAGATATGTTTATTATTACAGAATAAATGTCAAGATATTTCAGTGAATTTCCTATGATGTGGCTGTTTATAGCTCGCGCTGTTGTCAACGATCCTTTCCAGCAAAGAAGCCATCAAGAGCATGTTTTTGATCATTCATAGGAATCATGGATCATTTTTCCAGATCATGTTTGTTGTTACAGTATACTAAATAATAATTAGCTTTTAATCTTTCTACCTACTTGAAGGATGAAGAGC
Organism: Protonibea diacanthus; assembly: GCA_028641955.1. Taxonomy (NCBI): domain Eukaryota; kingdom Metazoa; phylum Chordata; class Actinopteri; family Sciaenidae; genus Protonibea; species Protonibea diacanthus. The sequence goes on along the minus strand of CM053988.1, from coordinate 14,706,340 downwards.
AAACCTTACTAAGGTGACCACATTGCCAATTAGCAAATATGAAATTGGGCAGGATGGGCTAACTGAGGAATGGGGGATTAGGAAATGGAGACTGCATGATGAATTAATCATAAACAGTATTAAAATAAAATACTCAGATTTGTATTTACAGTATGTGTTGAGTTATGGAAAATTTTAATATAATAAATTTAATATAATTGAAATGTAGGAGACTGATAATATTAGTCTCCTAAACATGGGCTTTTTCAGTCAGCTCATAGAGACAAAAAAGAAAAAGATCCATGGGCACTCTTACAAGACTTGATTGTGAAATTTAGTCATGTAATCTAATTAAGATGTCACTAAGTGGATAGAATATTGAAGGGAAAAAGCCACAGATTTTGTCAATCTGTACGATTGATTTAATTAACTGCAAATCTCTTGCTGTGACCCCTGTAATCCTGTTTTTTTGCCTTTTTTCACCCGGTAAAAATTAAAGTTTAACTATAAATAGAGGTGGATAATGCAGTTGACCCGAGGGGTTAATTCTCAGGCTTTTGGATGCTTTCATCCCCTGGAGGCCCTTAGTCCGTGCTCTCCTCAGGTTACATTGCCATGAACTCGAGAACCACCACAAGGAAATGAGTTCATATGGAGAAATGAAGCCAGGATTTGCTCTGCTCGGGCACCTTTGTAGGCACTCCCAAGATGAGAGGCCGGTAACAGGCTGAGCCTAAGTCTCGATTAATACCCCGATTCCATACCACGTCATGAGGTCAGTTAGAATTCAAATAAAGAGAGAAATCATGGAATGAAATGAGTGAATCGCCAAATGGTCCACGGCAGACATGATGGTTTGGGTAGAACGTGCAGTAGCTTTCCTTTTTCAACACCTGTCAGAAAGATAGACAAACTTACATGTGAGAAAGAGAAAAACTTAAATTAAAATGTCTCAATTAATACCAGATGAAAGGGCTTGTTGAGTACAGAAACTCTGAGCTGTGTCCGTGCATGCCGCCAAGCCAGCAGCTTTTTCTGACTAATTGTTCCTTTACATAATCCTAAAATGTTTTTACATAATCTCAAATGCTGTTTACACATGAAAACTCCACAGGATTAGTATTATAAAGTACTTCACAGTGCCAGGATAAATATACATCTTATGCGACAGACCCAACTGTTTCAGCATTTATCTTTCTACATTTATTCACCTAATCAAAATACAGTTGGATAAATAGATATATGTGGCCTGAGTACACATACAGAAGTCAAACAGCAATGACACGTCAGTCAGTCCGCGCCTGTATTTCCACTATTTATTTGACCATGTTGGTGACACTTAGGACCCGAGGCCACGGGATTTATGTCACACTAATATGTTATATGCATCACGCTACAACGCGTTCACAGACCACACAAGTACACATACTCACAGTGTACAAACAAGCACACGTGTGTGTGCATAGCCACAAAAGCACTGATTGCCTGAGCAGCTGAGCTAAACTGAGGTCTGGAAGCTCCATTTGAAAGTGCTACTGTGGTGGACCTGAAGGTAAAAAGTGCCTCCTGGGGCAGTGAGCTCTGGGAAAAAGGCCATTGAAGATTTGCTACTGGGGGCATCGAGTAACACATGGCCATCCTAACTTCTTGGCATTATTCTTTTAATCTAAATTCACGAGTAGCGCAGTTGTAGTTGTCCAATTAACGCATTTGATGTTCTGCTGATGTTCCTCAGTTTTAATATATGCTACTACTTCTTACTGCCGACCAGTTTTCAAAGAGCTTCATAGTTGTTTTCCTTTCTTTCCAGGTAGCTTTTGATTGGTTATTATCAGATTCTTGATTTCCTACAGGCAGCTGAGCTATCACACTGAACACGTTAAAAAAAAATCCTTGCATGATACTGCAGGATTTCAAAAACAAACAAATGAATGGAAAGCTTGCCAGAGAGGTTGGAAAAACACATACAACAATGAGAAACGTTACATCATAGTTTGCAAAAATCATGCTCTTTAGTAAATGGGCTAAAACACACAAAAACCACTATGATGATCATTAAAAGGCCATTAAAGAGCCGTGAATGGATCACTGTTCTACATCAAGCAGAATAATACACAAGAGGAGAAAATGTCTCTGTCCCCAAAGTGTGTGTGGTCTTACAGGAAGTAGCACACAGGTCATTCAGTGCGATGCAAGGTTCATACGATTCATATGATATGTACTGTTGAAATAAAAACAAAAAATAAGATAGCATCTAGACCAATAAATCTAAATGGTGAAAACTGCATACATTTTTTTAATTATGATCTCTTATCACACTGTGCCTTAAGTTCTTGTCCCGTCGTACAACATCCTGCATGAATCCCTTACAGTGTGCAGCTAACTGCACATGCCCAGAAAGATCCCCCACTACCTCAGCACCCCAAAACCCCAATACATGTGTTAATCTTACACACCCGAGAGGGAAAAATCCAGCAGCTGCCAATGCAGTCCCACCCAGCAAGCTGTGTCCCAAGAGTTCTACTAATTCCAAGGTCATGTAGATGCCTCAGCCCCTTTCCTCTCACCCGGTCTTCTTACCTCAGCTGCAAGGGAAGGAGAGGAAGTGAGGGAGAGAAAACGGTAGAGGAAGACTTTCAAAAGCAGCTCTGTCACACAGACATTTGGCTGTGAAGTGAGAGGTTCTCTCGTGTAACAGATCTGAGAGCGCAGATTACTCAGGTGTGATGGGGCATGTATTTCAGGAGGTGGGAGGACAGGGGAGGCATGGTGCTGTCTTCTGAGCTCTCTCCATCTTCAGTGATTGAATATTTCATTAGAGGCGCCGAGACCAGTACCAGACATTCCTAAATCTCCCTTCGCCTCAGTGACCTCGCTCTGGTGGCGGAGACTAGAGATATGGCTTCTATTACTCCACTGGAGTCATGGCGGCTTGAACAAAATCTGACTTGCTTTTGCAAATGTGAGAATGTGAGATGCTTTTTTTTGTTTAACACACATAATATTGCATAAACAACACACATAAAGTGTAGAGACTGGATTAAGAGAGACAGACTAGATGGACTAAATGACCTTGATAAACATATTGTTTTATAATTGTTCACAATGCAAATGTATAACAAATGCCTGCTGTTTACATTACTGACAATAGAGATTTGGCTAGCTATAGCAAGTATGTAACAAAATATGTTTGTGTGACAACCCAAACTCTATATTAATATCCATCCATCCATTATCTGTAACCACTTATCCTCATCGGGGTTACGGTGGGGCTGGAGTCTATCCCAGCTGACTTTGGGCGAGAGGCGGGGTACACCCTGGTTAAGTCTGTATTCTGATATTTTCTGCTTAAATCCACTTAGTACTCGGTTTGGACTCCTATATGGGTTCATATTCTAACACGTGGTCATAAAAATTGTCCCCATACTGAAATTTTAATATTCTGACATGATGATATTGTGTTATGCAGCAGAGGAGGAACTCTAATGAGAGACCAAGAACAAGAAAATGCTACGTAAATGAATTTTTATCTTAGCAATTAATGTTTACCCCATGCTTCCCTATTTTCCCTGCTCTCTTTCTTCTTTTACTTTTGGGACCCCGTCTAACAACAGCATGCTCCTATGGAACCATGTGCTTAAGTTCTGCATGAGTGAAGTCTTTTAGTCCTGTTTTCTCAACACCTCTTTTCAGTACAGGAAATGTGTTGAAAGGATGCCTTCTTTGTATTGGTTATAAGTGAGATACTCACCATAATAAATGGCAACTCCTGTCAGCAGCATGAACTCTGCTGCTAACCTTGGATGTGCAGTGAAATGTTAAACTCTGGACAGAGGTCTTCAACTCCCAACGTGCAGAAAATATTAGCCTACAATTCTCTCATAGCGTTCCAAAATAGTGAACTTGAATGAAAACAAACTGATCACCTGTTGTAAGTCATGCATAGAGCAGAGTATTAGATTGTAGAATACAGCACTGTGGCTAAGCTTTTGTTTTCCTGGGTAATCAGGTTTTCTTTTCGTCCCCTTGCCAACCCCTTGTTTAATTCTAATTCAATCAGCAAGTCCATATGTTGTAATTTTTTTCAAGCATGAGAGCTATCTGGCTGTTGCATTAATCATCTCTTTAAGCCGGCTCTCCCACCAGTGTCCCACAGACTCATTAGGTGAACCAGAGATGTGGCAGTCATAAATCCTGTTGGGGGTAGGCAATGGTATGTGACAACCATGGGAGAAATTATCAGCTAGGTAATCCACAATGTTGGCACAGAGACAACGGGGAGTTACCTACAAGAAAGGGACACAGGGACTAAGAGAAAGAGGTTAGGTGTCAGGCTACAGCATCCAATCCTCAGCGCAGGTTGGTGGGTAGCAGGACCCTGACAGTGGGAGATGAATGGGAGGGAATTATCTACTCACTCGGCCAGATAATTGCTCCATTTGGCCCTGAGTTAGAGAATAGCTTCTAATTAGCTCCCTGCAGTCCCCTAGACCTTCACTCCTCCCCCAAAAGAAAACACTCTCACACATGTTGGAGGTTCAACCAACTGGGTCACTTTGATGACACCTAAAAAGTAGCAAACTCTTCAGCCAGTTGGCAACATGTCTGATTTAAATTATTTTCCACTTTAAAAGAGAGGAGAAGTTCTGTGTCAGTAAACCCTGATTACCAATTTGGTGCGAGTCGTCCTTCACACTGTAGCTGTCACATGTGAGTGAATGATTTGCAGATCTGCACTGTCATCTGCATACATTTTAGTTTAGATGTTTGTCATATGAAAATGATCATGGAGTGATTAGATAATAGACTAAGGGCGCATTATGTGGGCAAATTACAACCTTTAGTCATATGTATCGTTACCTTGTCCCGCGTTTAAATGAGCACTTTGACATTCTCTTTCTATTGTGACGAGTTAGACGAGAAGATCGCCCCAACTGTCGTCATTGTACGGATTAGCTTAGCTTAGCATACAGGCTGGAAACAGGGTTAAACAGCTAGCCTGGCTCTGTCAAAAGTAACAAAATTCACCTATCAGAACCTTTAAAACTCACTCGTCACTTTATACCTCACCTTATATCTTATTTGTTTAATCCATGCAAAAAGTGATGGAGAGAGTCAGGCTTGCAGTCTCTCCATACCCCCTGTCTTTATATTAAGCTAACCGGCTGCTGGCTGTATTGTTCCTAAATCATGGACAGATATAAAAGTGGTATCATCTCGTATAATTTTCCTGTTCTCTTGAAGAAACTTCTCTTCTGTTCACTTTTAAACTCTACTGATATGTGCTATTGCTGTTCCTAAAATGCACTGCACTGCAAAGAGGGAACATTACCACAAAGTTAATACACTAAATTTAAAGGACCTTTTGGGCTATTATCACCTCACCACTAATAAAGAGGCAATGTACCCTCCTCCCTGATAGGCAGTTTTCACCACCAGTGGGGGGCCATTTACAACTGAACGTCTCTAATTAGCATTCTGTTTATTTGTTCTCACAGTTCAAGAGCAACAAACCTCACCCATTTCCTCCTCATGCTGATAGGATCCATAAACCCAGAGTCTCATCAGCAGTCTGGCCTGGTAAAGGCAAGAATTACACTGTAGCCAGGCTCTTGTCAAGTATTGCTGTGGGTTGTGCTAAGCGCAGCAGTGTTGCAATGTGCATCAAACTTTGACCTTTGGAATAATGAATGTTTTCGACTCACGAATCCACATACCTTGCCAGGCCTTTTACGAATCTCAAATCTCAATTCAAAGACGTTTAGACGTAGGGGAAACAAAAGTCATTCAGTAGTATTAAAGATCAAACAGCCACAGTGGCCCAGTTGGGACTTGTGTGGGGAAGATAACCTCCAGCACTGGCAGCAGTAGAAGGCGGTGACAGCTTTAGTGCACATGCCTGTGTCCCTGCGAGTGGACTGCACGGGGACCCCTGACATGCGGAAGCCTGCAGAGAGTACTGGGCTGGCGTTGGGGTTGAGTGGGGTTAAAGTGGGTGATGATAGTTGGAAGGATAGAGGGGTAGAAGATGGTGTAAAGCATTGTGATAACGGCCCCCAACAACTTCTCCCATTAGCTTCAGTTGAGTTGAGGACAGCGGGCCACAGGAGACATGACATGGTGCAAATTTCAATGAAGGAACTGTCAAGCACTACTGTCAATGGAACAGTATCATAAAGGTTAAAACAAGCATTAAGCTTCTCCCCCTCACTTAGTATTCATAGATTTTTCATGGTAGACTCAATTTCAGGTTCATATTTTCATAAATGTGGAATTCCATCTCATCTGTCAACTGTTTGTTTGAAGTGATTTGAGATAGCCCAATGTAACCACAGGAACTAAGGGCTGTAGAGATTTCATTGGCAAAGGGGTGGGGATAATGGGAAAGGCACCCTGGGAAAATAAACCGCAGCCAGCGATCCCTGTATGCAACATAATCCTTTCTCAAACTCCCCTGTTTATGGATGTTGGGATTTCTATCTGCAAGTGTGACATATTTCTCATCCAGATCACATGGCCGCCCATCAGAATAAAGGCGGCATGTATGGAGCCTAATGAGCAACATCGCGCTCGGTGAAACATGATGCTGTCACGTGATTTGACGACTGAATGGGCATGTTCAGGTACAGGCAAATACTCAAACACGTACTCACTAACAGGCACAAACTGATGGAGGTTCAGCAGCTGTCCTCAGAGACAGCGGTATATCATTAAGTCATTAGTCGTGTTTTGTTTGACAAGCAGGGATTTATCACTTTTCCTTAAGAGGAAAATTAAGGGAAATAAAGGGCAAGAGAACAACAAGTTTACTACGCTGGTAGATAAGAAATGTGTAGTTAGCTGTGGTCATTCTAAGTCTTGTAAGTCAGACGTTATGTTCATGTGTTATATTCCAACCAAAATAGATCTTAAACACCATATAACCCAGTTTTGGCGACTTAAATACTGTATAAATCACCCTGTAAAGCCGGTATTGGTGAGTTGAGAATGTGTCACACATCACCTCTGGGAGAATGAGTGTAGCAGAGCTCAGCAAAGTGGATGGAGCTGATAAAGCTGGATTGTCTGGCTGTAATCAGAGCCAGATGTGGTCAGGCCCTCGCCATGGTGGTCCGACCACATCTGCTGTGTCAGGGGGAGAAGGAGAGGGGGGGGAGGGGCCACAGCTGGATGACCTCTGACCCAGAGAAGGGAACCACGAGCCAAGGCTGACAGCTGCCATGGACGAGGCAGGCGACCTGCTATCATCTCTTTCGCTCACATGGTTTATGACTCTGCTCAAAAGTTTCAGATGATCTCTCCTCTACTAAACAACTTTCATGTTTACCAGCGCTTTCTTTTTTATTTGTCCAAGTATTTTATTTTTGTTATCGCATAGTTGTGTAAGATGTTTTGAGATTGTGTTTACTTCCAAAAACAATACGAACAAAAATATCAGTAGATCATGATCACATCTGTTCATCAGTGTAAGGAACAAACAGATGAAATCTTCAGATGACCTGATCTGATACACAATTATGAGCGCGTTTACAGGAACATTGATGGTTTTACCTGTTAAAATAACTTGTTATGGCATCTTAAGCCATTGTGTTTTCAAACTGCTTCATGTTCACACTGTATATAGTTAATCCAGTTTACTAAGTGGCTGCTATTTCTGCAACTTCTTGTACACGAGCAAGCTCAAAAGCAATCTGATCTTGAAGTAGAAAAAAAAACAGAAAAATGCAAACATCTGTGCTGACTACAATTTATATGTTGCAGAGACTGAATGGCAACACAAGCATTTTTTTTTTTTTTAACCGACATTTCTATTTTGCATCAACTTAAATTACAAGAAAAAACACCAGTTAACTCTGACTTGCTTTACTTTTTGCTTTATTTTTAACATTATACCTCCTGAAAACATACGCCAGACAAAAGGCATATTGTAAATCCCCAAGTCTGAGAAGCTGGCAGCAGAAGTTAGGCGCAAACGTAGCCCAGTAAAGCTGTCACTGCGGCAGGTAAACTGACATTATCTACACGTTCACTATTAACCCAGAGGCAGGAACTTCAGCTTGATGATGGACAGCTCTGTGGTTGAAGCTTGCCCGGGGCTATTAGTAGATCATTGGAGGAATTACTTTTCCCTCATGTCGTCTACTCTATTCAGGAGGGGGAAAAAAAGGGTAGGCCGATTGATGCGATTCAGCTGTTAAATGAGGAAAATAAGATAGCAGCTGAGGTTAGCCATTTATTCCACCTTCATGGGATGTATAACCCTAAATAAGACAGGGACATTTATCATGATGCTGCAGTTTAAAATTTTAAATTATTTTTTAAAAGTCTATAAATTGTCGTTACAGGAGCAAAGTTATGTCTTTGACCACAGCATTACTATTATTATTCGATTTTATCCTATATTTTCTGAGTAAAAATACTTATTTTTTTTATTGCATCCCTTTGCTGGATTAATTCAGCACTTGGTTGAACATGTGCTCTTGATGTGCATTTGACCTTACCTATATCCATTTTATGACCTCTTACCCTCTTGAATATCGTTGAATATGTCATACATGTTTCACCAATACCCCACAGGGAACACCCAGCTTCAGCCAAAAAGCTGATATCCTTTATCACAGTCCTTTCATATCTGCTCTTGATGGATACGGAGGGCAGGCAGTCAAGCTTAACTCCCTATACTTCAGGCCTGTGTGGTGCAGCGATAGGGGTGAGTCGTCATCACCATGGCAGTGGGCACTCTATCTCCTGTGCCTGATGATGGAATTGCCATAAAAAAAGAAATATATCTGTCTTCACAACGCCAGAGACGAACAAGGTGCTTGAAGTATCGCCACGGCAACCTGTCTCCTTAGTTTCAATGCTTCAGGTGCCTCATATTTCGTTCCCTGCACCCCCTCATTTTACTACAGCAAAGGTATGCATTTATCAAGAGGAAGAGACCTAAATCATTTCTTGCACCCAAGCTAGGGGTTGGAATGCCAGGGCTGATATGGCTGAACACACTTGTGCTTGAGTCTGCAGGCTCGCTTGTGTGCATGCCTCTGCTTATGCGCAGTATGTCTTGTTGCTGTTCTCTCTTCAGTGTGGTCTAACACATGTGAGAGATGATTCCAGGTAACCAAGGTAAGAAAACCATCCATTTACAGTTCAATTTATAGTTTAGAACCACCTGAGCTGCAAGCATATTTCAAGTAGCAATTCTCTGTGATATTTTTGGCAACATTTAATACATGAGGGGTTATTTTAGGCACCTATTGTGAATGGTGGTTTGATTTAAAGTAAAAAAAAAAAAAAAAACAGTCCAAAGAACGTTCCATAAATCTCTCCATTTGGGCACTAATTAATAAGTCCAGAAGCAGATGAGTTATTGCTTGGGAAAAGGGTTATTGCCAACTGTTACTTGCCACCATGAATTAACCCATCATCACCTTGAATATATCTCATCATGAATTATTATCTGACTCGAAGTACAGGTTTGCTGTTTGAAGTGATGCATTTACGTCTACAGACGCACCCATGGTGACACCGGTGTCATGTAAACAAATTCAAAACAGAGTGCAAAGAGAAAATACTTTTCATGTTTCTAATTATATAATGATAAATTATATCCTTGTGGTGGTGAACAACAAATAAATGGACAGGTATGAACTTTGACTAATATGATTCTCTGTCACATCTAGAGAGCTAATGGATGTTTTGGAATTAACTGTGCAGCAACAATCCAGCTGATATTTTTTCAGCTTGTTTTGCCTGATAAAGCTCAATAATAACACATCGCAAAAGTGTTTTTATTTTATTTTTCTAAAAGCTTCACCGAGACTTATTTAGCAAATGCAGTCTCTTCATTTGACGATGTCAGAAATCTAAATAATAACTCAATAAATTCCTTACTGTCTGTCTGTCACCAACAAAATTTAACTAAGTGTGTTTTTGCCAAGAAAAAAAAAAATCAAAATAGGATTAATGCAGTTTATAGGGGATGTAATTTCTCCTGACATCCTGTTATCAGCACCCAACACTCCATTACATAAGCGCGATAACACCCAGGACTATGCTACAAGTAATGGGGGAAAAAAGATAGAGAGCTCAGGCACCTCCTTCAGAGCTCAGGCATTTCCTTCTGGGATATCCCCCTCTTATGACCTCTGAGGGGAAAAGGAGAGATGGTGGAGAGGAAAAAGTGAGTGTAAAAACTGGCAGGGTCCATTAAGGCGTGTCCTCCTGAGAGCTGGAGTGTAGCAAGCTACAATGACCTTTAATGGGTTTGAGTGACAGGCAGTCAGTGCTGGATCAGCCGGTGAGGAGTGGCTGGAAAGAGGCCCTTTCTCTATTGTTCTCCCTGTGACGTTCGCTGCCATGCTTCAGTGAGGGCAGGTGCTTTATGGGTGTCAAAATAGGAAGACCCACGGATAGGCTTGGCTGCCGTCCATGCTCCTCTGACATATGACAAAAGCTCCACTCTAACTACAGCACAAAAGGGAGACCAAAAGTGAGAGCAGGTCATTTACAAAGAGCTGCTAGAGACTCCGTGCCTTGCTTAAACGGGAAAAGGATGACTAACCTTTGGACTCAAATGAGTGTGCTCTGGAAAGATTTGGTCATCTCCTCTTTCTTCTTTTGTGAGTTTGCCATAATATGGATATCACACTGATAACTGTCTTTCCATGGGTGATGAAATATGATCACCATCAACTACAGTGCGCAAACACTTTTTGTCAATGTGACAAATAGCTCTTTACTTTAAAAATATCACCAAAGATCAATCACAGACAGAATAAGTATGGTATTTTGTTTTATTCAAAATCATGGAGATTAATATGACGACAGGTCCAATGCAATGATAAATTAGTAAAGGTCACAGATTAAGAATAGCAAAAGAGAACAGAACAGTGTCCAAATGAGGAGTAAAAGAAGGAGCCAAGTTGTTATCAAAGCCTAAGTGATTATTTTCCACAAGATTTTCCTGTCAGGATGTTATGAATGTCTCAATGTTTGGTGGACGGTGATAAATGGTGTCGCTTTTGCTCTGCTGATGTCATACAACAGCCTCAAGGCCTGACTTCCCCTCCAGTTAGTGTCAGCTGAAGGATGCACTCTTTTGTGTCCTGTCCTGGACAGATGGCGTGTGTGTGTGTGTGTGTTAGAGTAGTACTACATAGATGTGTGTGCCATACTTTCCATTAATGTAAAAGATCTTAGGGAGGATTTTAGCCATCCATTACCCACATGTTTCCTCATTTTTAAGTTTCAGAAGCCTGAACACATTTCTGTACAGAAGCAATGGGATCTATCATCATTATAGTTGATCTAAGGGATATTATTTACACTAGTTACTGCATTATTGATTATATTTTATCCCCAGTATGTCCAACGTGAGGGTGGAATGTATTTATGTTGGCAGTGAATAACGTTTCCTCTGCAATAATGTATGCCATGGCATTACATTAACAAGTCTCTAAGCTTTGTTTGTTTTCAGTGTATCTAGCCTTTACTTTGCAGTTGGGTGATCGGGGTTAGATTTCCTGTTGTGTAAAGAAAACCATGGGAGGAATGTTACTGCTTTCTAACCAAAATATGTATTAGACAGTTAAAAAATGTTTCCAACGTGATATCTCTGTGAGGTCCCAATGTGGGAATCAACTTTTCCCGCAAACAGTGAGTATTCATGGACTGATCATAGCTTAGAAACCATCGGGCACAACAGGCTGTTTAAACCTTGGACTTCTCCATGTGTCAAAATGTACATGGAGCTCTAATACTGAACATCTAAAGAGTTTGGAGATATGATGTATCTTTTTATCACCTTCCCAAAAACCAGACTTGTAAGAACAAAAATGCAAGGAATGGGTTAAACAAATGTTAGCATGGCTGATTAGCTTAGCCTACTATCTAAAGCAGTAAGTGGCCAAGAAACATAGCAGCAGGGTAGCAGGGGAGTCCAGGAAGGCTTGTAAGGTTTTTAATTTTCAATTTCTGGTGTCAGTATGGTCCCCGGTAGTGGCATGGGCCAGTCAAGTCCTTGCAGCAGCAGACAACACATAGCCGTATGCTGCTTGCCAGACCAGGCCAATCTAATACTTACATTACTGAGGGGATTTATGATTATGCCCGTCCCTATTTGGACTCTTTCTTGTTGAACTCTGATTGGTTCAGTTATTTTCATCATGAACAGTTTCCATGTGTCTGAAGTTTTTGTGGTGAATGTAATTAGTGAAAACGGCGAAAAGAAAGTAGAGAAGAGATGAAAAAGAACTGGATGAAGCAGAAAAATTCCGAGCTAAAGAGTAAAAAATGTCAGCGCAGGATGCAGCTAGATGTGCCAAAATGACAGGCGAGAAGGTTGGTTGTTTTTGTCTCCAAATATTTGCTTTTGGTGATAAGCTATTACACCTACAGTTTTCATTTGGTCTTTTTACGGGACTGCACTGCAGTTTTTGAGTATCTGAGTGAGCATGTACTGTATGTGTAACTATTTTAGCACTCTAGTCGCTCAAGTCACATGATGTTTGCACATTTCACTGCAAATGTTTGCAGTAGTTGGCAGTATACTGTGTTCCAGCTCACCTAGGCTCACCTGACCTGGTTTTGTTTTGATTCAGTGAGGTGCTCATACATAATGAGGAGGCAGACATCCTAAAGTGTAGTGTGAAGTGTGAAGGTCTTCATCATCATCATCGGACTGTCTTCACACCACGGTTAGTATTAAAAATGAATGCCAACAAAGTGTCTGCCCATGCCATATGGGCACTCACATTAAAGTCTGCATTTGGGGTAGGCAAGTATTTGCCCACTGTGTGGCAGCTGGTCCTGAAAGCTAGCAGAGTTTATGCTGTCAGCTCTGTCCTGATCTTTTGGAGAATGTTTACATCTGTAGTGAACAATAAATACATTTGTACACTGAGCTGCCTAACAAGGTTATGTTATATAGGTGTATCATCATTACTGTAACCCCACCTCTTGCCCTTAATCAGCTGCGATTGGCTCCACTGCTCCACAACCCCGATTAAGATAATGGATGTATGGATCATGACTGTAGCATTAATGACATTGACATTTGTATTGCACAGACTGTAATGTTTTCACTGACATTTTGAGTAGAACTTAACTTTCCAGCTCACTTTCACTCCTATCCCAATCTTGAACATGATAGAAAAATAAAAGGCGAACCTAAATGTGCCCCTCTTTCCATGTGCATGCAAGTAAATGTAATTTTTGGATAACTTTCTTTCATTTTCCTTTTACCTTTATCTCCTCTGTCCGTCAGTACTAGTGAGATTGCAGGCTGACTACATTTTCCCAATGCCAGGGGAATCTGTGGCCATTGTTCTAGCTTCTGACGGCAACAGAGCTGTCGCTGATTGACAATACCACTGATTCCCTTGTGCTTCCTGTACAGACCCAGACAGAGCTCACAGTTTGCTTCGCTGCACTTATCATGCGTGTCACCGTGCCAGGAGGGAGGAAAAAGAAGGGAAAGCCGGGGGAGTATTAAGAGCAAAAAGAGGGTTTTTCCTTTCTGGTCTTATGCTTGACAAAAAGCCAATGTCCAATCTGAATCGATGACAGAAAAAGCTGTGTATTTGGTTCAGGGTGTGCATTATTTGTGGCAGAGGTGGGAGCTAAATTACCACTTTCTGATTCTGTTTCTCCCTGTTTGGGCACGACGAGATGCAAGATTGTTGCTACTGATAAGATAAGAATGTAGCAGTCGCCTGCTCTGGTTGCTGGTGCAGAAGAAGGAAATGCCTATCTGATGGGATTTTCAAATTGGATTTTGAATGGCCAGACAGGGAAGGAGAAAAATATTTACACAATTGACATCTCCATCTCTGGGAGTTGTAGGCACGGCCTCTGGACAGTGTTATAAACAACAGAAAAACATAGATTTAAACAGCTGGCGTTTACAAGATTAGGTGAGATTTGGCTAGAGGCAATTTGTTGGTGTATTTGCCACATTCGTATCTCGTCTCTTGTTACTTCTCTCCCACATTTTCACTCATTTGTCCTGTAAAGTGTATTATAATAAGTCTTGACATGCTGAAAAATGTGCACATATTTAATGGTAGTGTTGTGACAGCAAAATATGATTTATGTTATTTTCTTTTGGGGTTTTAAAACTTGACATAAATATAATGTAATAGACTTTCAGTGCTCTTCAAATGTTCATTTGCATAATTGCATTTAAAATAATTTAAACATAAATAATTGACCATGACATATTTGCCGTGACCCTAATCTGACTACTGATCTACATACTGTATGTGAAACCACAAAATGAACACTGTTAATATTTACATACTTTTCAACTCTTTAAACATCTATCCAAATAAGTCAATAAATCCTGTCATGTACATAGAAGGAGTGTTGGTCATGAAAGTAATGACCTCAGGCCTATTGTAGGTCAGCTCTCGGTATGGCAGTATTATTAGTCACTAGAAGAAGAAAGAATGACTAAGTGCATGTGGGTAGAAGCAGAGAGAGATTGACTAAATCTTTCAGTGGGTTGTGGAAGTGGAATTCAAAGTCATAAACCCTTTTCCAAGAAATTGTGCTCATTTAAGATTTAAGGACTCAAGCCGCACAAAAACTAATTTGTTACGTCATTGCCAACTAAATATTTCAAGTGCATCTTCGTGTGCGTGAAGACTGTGTTTATTTGCTTGATTTCAACTGAAGCTTGTATACAAAACTTTTATGGTGAACCATCAACTGTAATGAACCCAGAAGAAAACATGTGGAGCCATCATTTTTTACTGCCCGCATCAGAAAGTTGAAACCTGGGTATACCCCCACAGCCGATGGAGATAAGGGCCGGAGGTGGCCCCTGCTTCCCTTGTGTCTCCCTGCCCTTACTGTCCGCTAACATGCATCACGCCACAGAGAAAAGACATTTGAGCCAGCATTATATAGTTCAGATCAGATACACAAGGTTAAAGTATGTGTACATGAACACTAGTGAATTCTGCACTGGCCACATATTCCTTCCTGGTAAAGGAAACCAATATGACATCATATCATTTAAATCACTCACACAAAGCGACTGTTGTGTTTATTTTCCTTAGCAGTAACTGAATTTTCTGTATGCAGCCTCCAAGATAGTTTGAGTCCCTTTCAGCTGCTCCGCTAAATACCAGCAAAACCGCAAACAGAAGTCGGATCCAAGAATCCAAAAAGTGGACTAACTTACTGGACTCTTGACCTTACTGTCAAGCAGTTGTCAGGCCCCCTTGTATGACAAAGGCGAGTCAATTATTGAGAAAGTGCATGAGCAGAGGGGTCAATGTGTTTTTCCAGAGGTTAAATCGAGTGAGTAACCTCCACATTGCAGATTGATGGCTGCTTTATGACAGCCAATGAAACACGCAGCCTGGGAGTTTTGTAAACTTCGGAGCGGATGGCAGCTCTGGCCCTCGGTTTGAAGGAGGTGCTGTGCCAGGTGGCTTAAGTACAGAGCTGTTTATTTCTGTGAACTGCTGGGGACTGCAGCCCTGCAAAGCAGCCCCAGCGCTTTCATGTTTCCCCATACGGCATGCCCTATGCAATCTGCCCGCCTGTTATGAGCATGAAGTAAACAAAACATTAGGTCATCATAAATCACTGGCCAATGACATGTCTGGAGCTGAGATTAGACAACCAGAGCAGAGCAGTGGAGCACAGAGCAGGGAAGCCGGCCTCTTGTCCTGCAGCTTTGCAGCTCCTTCTCTCCTCCTGGGTCCCAATGTGTAAGATCATTATTAAAATTGCAGCTCAATTAAGATAAGGCTAAATTACTTTCTCTGTCTCCCTCTTTGATGTTCGGGGGATTTTTCTTCTTTCTACTGTTGAAAAAGAGGCAGTTTAAAGGGAGCAGGAGGAGCTTTGAGCACGCTTTGATGTTGGAGTTATGGCATTGCATGGGGTTTGGGTTGGAAATGTGCATGATTGTTTTGTTTTTTTGTTTTTTTTTAAACTTTCAGACAAAGCTCCTTTTTCAAAAAATGAACGCTACATCTCATTTGCTCCA
Organism: Protonibea diacanthus; assembly: GCA_028641955.1. Classification (NCBI taxonomy): domain Eukaryota; kingdom Metazoa; phylum Chordata; class Actinopteri; family Sciaenidae; genus Protonibea; species Protonibea diacanthus. The sequence goes on along the minus strand of CM053988.1, from coordinate 14,690,355 downwards.
CTGCAAAGACAATTTCACCTTTTGGCAGAATTGTGAGTAAGCATTTACGTGTGTGTGCATGTGTGTGTTGCATTCCACTTTTCCTGAACTCTTCATTTTGGTTGCCACAGGCCCTGAGCACTGAAACGTGACTTCTTTTTTCTTTTTTTCTTTTTTTTTTTTTCCTGGGTCGGGGTCCGCCCATGTCCATGCTGAATCAGTGTAATTGAACTTGTTTCCTACTGTGTGTGGAGTATGGTGTACAGACCAAGGGTGCAGAGTGTGCATGAAAACCTCCGCCGGATGAAATGCTGTCTCTTAAGCTCTATTAGTGACTGAAGAAAGGGAACATCATGTGCACTAGAAACAAAGTGACTGTCCATGTTTTTGTTGCGAGTTACTAGTTTAATCAATTATTAAGAAAATCTTTTTTTTTTTAAATTTTAGAACATTTATCATTTTCCTCTCCAACTAGTTCAAGTGCTCAGCCCATTGTTCATCCTTGTTCTCTTTGTCTTAAAGTTCACGTATTTGTCTGACTTCTCACTGTAAACACAATGGCAAAAACATCAGAGGGCCATGGACTGGGGATGTTTATATGAGCGGAGAGTCTGGAGATGGAACAGAGATATGAGTGCTGATCTGTGAAAGGAACCACCGCTGTATCGCTGCTGCTCGCCATCACACACAAACACCATCTGGCTGCCTCTCACCAGACAGAGAAGACCTCACACCTGCACACCTCACAGAAATACATGAAGAGCCACTGACACTACATGAATTTATGTTGTGTGTAAAGTCCTGACTCTTCTTTGGGTTTTTTTTTTTCAACACAGTAGATTATGTGAAATCTATTTGAAAAAAAAAAAAATATCTATGTTGTCTGTCAAAGGTTGCAGCCTGCTTTTAGCTGGGCAAAACTAATGCAAAGATGAATGGATTCATTAATTAACCACTATTTTAAATCAAAATCCAAAAACTACAGTACATACTGACTGAAGCATGTCGCTCAAGCATCCCCAGTTCAATCCTTCACTCCCTCCTCTGTGATATGTCGCTACACTAATTCTCTCTTCTCCTTCTTCTTCTTGTTCTTTGTGCATTTCATAGACTCTCTTCCTTGACTTTCTCCTCCTCCCGTGTTCCATTTTCTTCAACTCTCTTTACGATGCAACCAGGCAGGAAAACGGAGAAAAAACATCTTAAAGAAAATTAGTTAACTGGCTAAAGAGTAAACAATGGGCCGCTGAAAAAGACCCGTTGGGAGGAATGGTTTTCCTCTCACAGGTCAAAGGGCAGATTGTCCATTGACACAAGCTCAGACAGCTGACATTTGAGATCCATTTTGGAACAGTGCAAAGAGCTGTGTTGCGCTTCTCATATTTGTTTCTACGTGGTTATATTATATTACATATCTTTCAAAATGCTCTCACCATATTACTTAGATCTCAGTTTTATTCCTTGTTGCATATTTAATTACTTCAACAACCGTATGGTGGTCCTGCGTGAGGTCACAGGTGTGCATTCAAGCTTAATTCTGCAAATAAGACCTGTGTGATAAATGATGCGCTGTCCCAATCTGTGCACAAGGTCTATTATTAATGAACTGAAGCTTGCATCTCCCCAGAAACCATGAACATGTGTGACAGTTGTGGCTTAGGTCAGTGTGTTTTCTTTTAACCAGTTTGTTTTTCCTTGCCTGTGTTTCACCTCACACCCAACTCTGCATAGCAATTCTCCATCATAGCATGTTATTTGTGTGTGTGTGGGTGTGTGTTTGCAAGTGTGTTGTGGTGATGGTGTTAGTAGGGAGGGGCTGCAGGTAAATCCCTGCTTCCTGCTATTCTGGTTGGAGCGACTGAACTCGATTGGGGAACGCACAAGTGCAAGACTGTCAGGTGAACACAACTCAACTTTTTCTCTCGCTCTCTTTCTCTCTCTCTCTCTTTCACACACACACACACACTCCCACACACACATATTGCCATTGTTACTCGCACTGGCTTGCAGTCTTTCACGGTGTTGTGAATAAAATGGCAACCGTGGCAAAGTGAATCAGTCACACTGTTTTCAGGCTACAAAGAAACTGATGAATAACTGCTGAATATCAAGAGATATTTAATGCTTGCTCGCGTTTCAACCTTGACACAGTGTTTCATTATGACAGCAAGGGCCATATAAATACATTATCAACATATTCACCTGAATTTGTAGGCAAATTTATCAGTTAATCAACAAGATGCATTTGTATTTTTCTTTACACCAATTAAACTTAATTTAAACACCTCTTACCAAATCTGTCAACAGTGTCAGAAAGGGTGGAAAGACTGGAGATTTGTGGAAGGGAAGAATGACATTTCCCCTAATTGGATGTGTTATTGTTGACAGTCTGATTTGTTGCAGTAGCTCTGAATTTTCAACACGTTTTAATCAGATTATTTCATGACCTACTGACCCCCTTGTATGACTGACAGAGCTAAAATGTGATCGCATTTAGTTCATCGCTGACGGCTATAATAACAGATGTATCCAATAACTGTTTCTAATAAATCAACCACAGTGTGTTTGATTAGTCCAGTCTCAGTGTCCCAGAGAGCACAGGGCTGTTGTCAACACTGCCTTCTTTTTCAGCTTCAAAATAAAAGTAAAAGCCAGGAAAGCGAAGATGTGACGTGGCACTTAGTGGGAAATGATTCAAGAGGAAGTCTGTTGAGTTTTGGTCGTCTTTTTTTTTTTTTTTTTCTTTTTTTTTTTCTCAAATCACACACATAAAAATCCCCTAATTCACACATGATTTCACAATCCCTCCGTCAGGCATGGACGAGCACACACTGACTCTGCCAGGAATTAATTGCCAGTGGGATTCACTAAGAGTTTAGATGGTTTAGTTTAGATTTCCTCAGTGATCCACCTCCAGTGTGAAGCCATTTTTTCCCCCCCTTCTTCTATTTTAGGGAAAGATGACATTTACTCTGCAGCCCAATTCATCACTGTCTCTTCCTCTGGTTGGTGTGACACTCCAACACCTCCTTGGAGGCAACTAAAAAGACTCGAGATGGGTCACATCCAAGCACTGTCTCCTCCTCTTTCGGTGCAGATGACACCCACCTCCCTGGGCTTAAAAGATGTGAGGATCAGGGGAGAGGGGTGAAAACTGATGTGAGTTCATCATACATACTTACAACACATGCAGCGACGCAAGTGAAGTGCTGAACCTGGAAACTCAACAAGTTTTGTGACAAAGGGCGTTTCAAATTTCTCAAAAGTAGCATAAAATTTGAATTGGATGTGCTGCAAATGCCTTATTTCTTTATTTATTTAGATTGCTTTTATTTTTCACTTTTATCAGTAAAACTTATTTTGGTAGCATTAAAGAAACTAACAACATGTCAGACTGCAGCCTTAGAAGAAAAAGCTAAATATTTACAGTGTAAATGCACATAAAAATATTCACATTTTTATGGTGTTTATACATATTTCTTATCTTTCTGACTGTGGTTGTAATGTCCCCTCCTAGTAAAAGAAGAGACCGTTTTTTTGTTTTTTTTCTTTTTCTTGTCTCAGTCTTACAGCAGTCTAAGTCTGCTGTTGATGTTTTCATAGCCCAGTGGCAGCCTTGCGCCATAAAATGAGATGAGACCCGCGAAAGACACAGACAACTGCTACCGTGGCTCAAATAGCAGCAGTTGGACAGCTTTGAAGTAGTCATCTCATGTCACAAGTTAGAGAGTTCAAGTTTGCTCTCGGCTATCAAGAGGCAACTGAAACAGATTTTTTTTTTTTTCTTCATATAGATCCTCAATGAGCTCTGAATTCACCTGTGCGTAAATATGCACATTTGTATTACTAATGCATGTAATATAAGCACTTTTTTCTTTTTATTTATCCATGTAAAAAAAAAAATAATAAAATAAAAAATCACTGCACAAGTCGATTGTCTTGTTCTAGTGAAGTGTTTTATTCGATTCTGATCCACTTAATTATAAAGTTTATTTTACTATGAGCTCATGTGTTTTGCAAACCTTAAAAAGTACAGCATGGAATCCACCTTTCATTCGTTGAACACGTTTGTTTATTTACCAATCTAACAAAAAAAAACTGCATTTATGCACGTTTATATTGAATGTACTTGATTGTGCTGAAGTAATTAATAAATGTCATTTTATCACCCACATGTGCGACATTCAGGTTAAAAAAAAAAAGAAGGCTGTAAAAATCAGCCAGTATGAGACCTTCAAAGCTATATTCATAAAATCAAACTACAACTTGACAATAAATGACTGTATGTCATGCTGTATAATTGAGACATTCAATGCTCGGTGCGTATAAAGGTGCTATAATTAGAAACCGCAGGCCCGAGCAAGAGAAAAGCAGGTTTTGTGTAACTTGAAGGCAACTCTGTTCGGTTTTTTTTTTGAGGTATCTCGCCAAGGCTGTCGGGTTATTCGCAGGTCGGCCGTTTCCCTTCGGTCTGAATTCACAGTACCCCATTATCCCTCCATCCCAGCGCTCATGAGGTCTGCATGAGTTCAGCTTTTTTTTTTTTTTTTTATTTGAAGATGCTGCGCAAATTCGAGCTCATTATTTAATCCAGAAGCTTTGTTTACACCTGATCGTTCGGCCTGTTTTGACAAAGCCGAGTGAATCATTTCAGCGAAAATTATCATTTGTCTTCAAAATGAGACACGCAGGATAAGAGGCTGCACGCAGCGGTTATTTTTTCCTTATGGGAGACAAGTGTTGGACCTCCAACCTTTCACTCGTTTGGCCGCAAAGCAGACAGAATTTGCGTCTATGGACTCATAATTAGAAACAGATGGCGCTTGGAGCTCGGGTCTTGTACACTAAAGTGAGAGCTAAAACACAGCGTTTTCTATACTGGTCACTCAGCAATACAGGTGCACACGGTCTGCCGAGACTTCAGCGTAACACGCAGGTAGCCACGTAGGAGATTTCTCCTGGGAAAAGCGTTGGCTCAGCTGCATTGCGTTTTTACGCAAAACTGGCACCCTTCATAAGCAGTAAAATATAATAATAATCGGTTCTTAGATGACCAAAAATTGCAAACATTGTGGCATATAGACTCCGTGTCCTTAAATTATCCATAGAAGCACCGGAGTGAAAAGAAAATGTGAAATATTAAAAAACTGTATTAGATAAATATTTATAATTCTATAAAAAATCTAACAAAATAAAAGCAACATATTTTCCTCAACATCCGAAAGACAAATTTATCAATCATTTTAGGCCAAAATGTTGTTTCAGTCATTTGATAGTCACGTCTGTCAAAGTAATAATAGTGTCAAAACTGAAGGTTACACTGTAAAGTTTTGTGGTTGTGCTTCATCGGCTGACATGAATGTTACCTAACACATTTTATTTATAATAGATGATAATAATGATAATAGGTTTGCTATTAATTAATCACATTTAATGTGAATTGTAGAATATTGTGATTATTTTTTATATTTAGTTGATATTTTAAAATTAAAATTATGTTATGGGTTTTTTTTTGTTTTTTTTTACTTTGACCTGACGTCCAAACACAGAGTAGAGCACCTACTGCAGCTCAAGTGTATCAAATCCTGAATATAGATTATTATAGATTATAAAACAATGGATCATTATTTTGTACTAAAATACACTTTTAACATATGCTGTTTCAGAAAATAATGACTGCTGCGATCGGTGACAAAACAACCATAAAAGAAAAATAAAGTTACTTCAAAAATATTTTTCCTATCTGCCCTTAAACCCGGAATATAACAAATTCAACCCAAATATGCAGTTTTGATTCTGTCAAATATTAAAGGACTTGGACGGCGTAGACGCTTTTGTCTTTTCTATTTGACCCAAAGCAGTGAAGGAAGTTGTGCATTTTCAGGAATGTAGCGGAACGTTTCAGGAAAAAGACTGACGCCTCATACAGGCTGAAACAGGGGTCCCCCCCCCCCCAAAAAAGTCTCCTTGTTATGGGGTCTCTGATTAATGAGAGTCAGCCCTCAGAAACATCTGATGAGGGAGCTGTTTGTGTTTTGTGTTTTGTTTCTTTTATTGTACTACCATCACCGTCTGTGCTGTAGGTGGGGACATAACTTGTACAAGCGAAACTAAGAGTAATTCTTTCTGCTCGTTCTACTAAGAAGGGAAATGAAAGTCAAATTAAATTTGTACTTATTTTGCTGTGGGACCACTCGGGACAGGATGAGGGCCCCGGGGCCCCACGTAGGAATCTGTAAGCTCATTGCTAATTATTACAGTATCAGGTCATTTTCAGTGCCAAGAGTACAAGCAAGAATCTTCCATTTGAATCGTGCTCTGTCAGGGCTGCTGTACCTTATTTGAGTGTTTACAATTTTAAAGAATTCAAATGTCTCTCTCTCTCTCTCTCTCTCTCTCTCTCTCTCTCTCTCTCTGCTACGTCCTGTTATATTGTTGATGGTGCTCTGGCGGCCGACATCCTCCTCATTGACCCCCGTCTCCCTCACTGCCTTTTCCGTCTCATGAAAAACGATTCCAGCTCTCTGATTGAATTTTATTCCTTCCTGACCTGGTCTATTCTGTGAGGGCGCCATCAATCTTTTGACTAACACGACGTTTGTTTATTAGGCCTATACTTGGGAAAGTATCTAATGACTTTTATGAGCCTGATTATGGTTGGTGCAATCGAAGAGACGAGCAGCGTTTCACCGTGGCCGCACTGAACAGTTCAAATATTTTCTTTTTTTTTTTGCACTATGCTGTTATTGTTCGCGACACACACCGTGCTAATAAGGCCTACACAGTCTGAAATAACGCACATGGCCTGCAGCTACTCGCTCTCTGTTTTGTTTGGATGTGTTGTGCTCTCGCTATTGTTGCTGTCTACAGTCCCGAAGCTGCCGATAAGGATGTGAGGAATAAACCCACCTCAGCCACCTTTCACTGGACAGAACAGTGTCACATTTTACATTTAGTAGTTTGATATGCTACTTTGGTCCGCAGTGGGTACTGACTTGGCGTCTGTCACAGCCTGTAGGACGTGTTGCCACCCCTTCTGTTTCTGTCAGAAAGGAAACAGAAAATCAAGCAGCTCGTTTTGGGGATAAATGTGCAGTTTATAGATGTGCATTAGAATTGTTATTATTATTTTATTCATTACCGGGTATTATTTGTTTCATTTCTATTTATTGACAGATTATATCATTACCATGTTATAACATTTTCTTAAAACTCTGATTTTCTGTTCATATCAGTGGAGTGGTGATAACGCCTATAATGGTGAAATAAAAGTAAAGAAATAAAAGTTTAAAATAAAAGATAATAAAAGTATTATTGTTGTTATTATTGTTGTTGTTGTTCTTTAGTAACAATAATGGCGTCTTTCTTTTACGGACTATGGCGATGCGTAATTTCACACACAAGTCACGCACAAAACCATTCAAGCAAAAACTGTTTAAACATATTTCTAAACGATGCGAGAAAATTTTCAAATCTGCGCTCAATAAATATTTGAAAATAAATAAAATGCAACATAAAACAAAAATATGGGTGTGTAGGACAGCAGGCGTGTATTTGTATTTAAATGAAACACTCCATTTGTATGCGTAGAATGCTAATTAATTAAAATGTAATATTCATAAACGTGATTAAAATAGATTGATCCCCATTCATTAATGTCACTGAGGGAAAACAACCAATATTGCCTTTTTTTTTTTTTTTTTTTTTGGAATAACTGCCAACTTTCATCACAACAAAACATAAATCTGATCGATCTGTCATTTTGAAAAAAAAAAAAAAAAAAAATCCTCATTCTTACAATTAAACATCCACATACTCTGTATGGGATGAGTTGCGCGTAAAATAGCGTGACGGTCGTGGTTGGTGTCTCTCCTCTCACTTCAGCGTCAGGTCAGACTGGTGAGAATTCAAACATCAAGACTGAAGTGACAACGGGACTATCTTTGGCATGTGTGGTATGATATTAAGTAAGCACTGGTATGCGCCAGTAAACACACAACGCAATCCAAAACAAAGTTGTGCTGTGTGCAGGCTGGTTGGTCCAGGCCTCAGGTCAACATCATCTCTAATCATCTCATATAAAGCCGTCAAGTAAGTCTGATATGACAATGACTATATAAACAGTAAATTATAAGGAATGTTAAAAAGCCCAAATAAACACATCATTCACAGACGTTTACTCTTTGGAACGTGCGCACACTTTTGGATACAAATATGCTTTTTTTTTTCCTTAAAGATTTTTCCCCAAAGCAAAATACGTGATTTATGGCATTATTGCAAGTAAATATATCTTATTTTTTGAAGATCCGGATCTGTGCAGCAGGTTACAGTCCAAACATCCTTATTTATTTTATAAATACTGTGATGAACGCACACCATTAAAGAAGAAGTAGGAGCTGAATCTCAGGGGGTCAAATCGGATTAATAACGAGGCCTATTTACCTTCCACTGAAAACTAACACGAGCCAGACTGGGTGTAAAATATCACTAGCCTGTACTGAAGTCTGCAAGAAACGAGGCGTAACTTTAACTCACATAAAATGACAATTTATTAAACAAGCAAACAAATCCTTCAAAATACTTTTTCAACAAAGGAAGAATCTTTGAAATAGTACGGCGATATACACGTTCCTTTTTCTTACTTCTATAATGGAACAATTTTTTGGACAATAAGGCAATTCAATTTAGAAACACTTTTTTTGGTGTTTGGTCCATAATATCCGGCTACATTTTTAAAAAATAAATTACTATATGCAATTTACACGTCCATGAAAACTGACATATCCTTAACATATCATATAAAGCCACAAAAGCAAAGAGAGACTTACGTGTTATTTGCAGTAACACTGTTCTTTAGAAAAACCAAGATCAAGTCTTTTCTGTTTTTTGTTTTCTGTCTCATATTAGTCCATGTGGTGTGGGCAGGTGTGGGAGGAGGGAAAATGTTGAATTTTGCTGAGAGAGTTCAAACACCGTGAGGAAAATATTGGGCCTGTTAGGATTTTTTTTTTCTTTTGGTCAGAACTTGCTGCAGTCATAAACGAAAGCTCCTGAAGTGCGATAGATGGATTGGCTCGGTGGGAATGACATCTGACAGCTGTTATTCCCATTCACCGGTGAATTATTCAAGCCAATTCTTTGGGATTCAAACATCTCTCGGACTGAATGGAAGTTCTGCTGCTGTGCTGGGTACGTTGCGCCCAGATGGCCCAGGTCTCCGGCCTGGTTGAGGTACCATGAGGTCAGCCTCCCTTGGTGGGGATGGTGGCCCTCCTGCCCAGAGTTTAGATTACCGTGGGTCAGGGAGGATGAGGTGGTAGTGACTGAGTAATCTGGCAACGTTTCGTCCACGGTGGTGCTCGGTGCCAAGTGGCTAGATCTGTCCCCGGCGTACAAGCTCATGGCTTGCATGTTACAATGATAGGTTGCATTGGAGGTAGTGGAGATGGAGTTTTGGTTACAGGGTGAACTATAGACAGATGTCTGACTTGGAGAATAGTTTAAGGACAAAGACGGTGTTATACCTGTCCTGGTGGAGGCGGTGAGGCTGGAGGTGAGCTCAGTGGCCCCTTGTGGAGACCCCCGGAGGGAGGTCATGATGTTGTCTACGCTGAAGCCCTGCGTCGAGGCCTGGCCGTGGTGCTGGTGGTGCTCGGAGCTGTCCATGCCAATGGACCTATTGGAGGGGATGCTGTGAGGACTCCCGCTGGACATGCTGCTGCTGTCCGGGCTCTCGATTTTGGGCACGGTGCTCAAAGAGGGCGAGTCGGCCTGAGGCGGCGTGACTGTCCCGTTCTCAGTCTTAATATCCTGGATCCTCACAGGCTTGGAGCCCTGCACCGGCTGCTCCTGCTCCCGGCCTTGTTGCCTCGGCGGCACATCCTTCTGCAGCCGATCTTCTTTCTCTTTCAGCACGTCCTTCTTTTTGAACCGCCGTCTCCTTCTCAAGAAGCTCCCGTTTTCAAACATGTTGTAAGAGTCCGGGTCCAGGGTCCAGTAGCTGCCTTTACCGGGTTTTTTGTCATCACGGGGCACTTTGACAAAACACTCATTCAGAGACAGATTGTGCCTGATGCTGTTCTGCCAGCCCTGCTTGTTGTCTCGATAAAATGGAAACCTTTCCATGATAAACTGGTAAATCCCATTCAGGGTCACCTTTTTGTCAGGCGAGTTTTGGATAGCCATGGTGATGAGCGCAATGTAGCTATAAGGGGGTTTGACCATATCCTTGGGCTGAGGTTGGGGAGTGTACGGTCCATACGCCCGGGCCATGCTGGCAGGGTATTGGTCATGAGCCGCGTGAGAGTACATGTTCATAGGGGCTGGCATGCCGGTGTATCCCCCACCGGCTGCGGCCCTATAGTAGCTCGGGTCGCTGCTGATGTACGGCACGACGCCCAGTGAGTTGGGACTGGAGACGGAGTAACGAGCCTGCATGTCTTCACTTGGATCCGGCGAAAATAAAAGCTCCAAAATACGCAGACGGAGAGCTCCACTTCTCCCTCCTCTGAATGCTGAGGCGCTCAAATCACAGCTCCTCACTGCTCAGTTAAAAAGAAAAAAAAAAGAGTGAGAGAGAGAGAGAAAAGTCTGAACAACAGTGCAGCGTGGAGGATCTCAACAGCGTTTTAAGCCGTCCCCATCTCTGTGTCTCTACGAAACGCACATTGAAAAAGTTCTGAACTTTGGACATCCGTCACCACATAGGACTTTTGCGCAGTTACTTTCCTCCTTTTTGCTGCCCGGAGCTCCTCCTCCAAAGTTCACGAGTTGTCCAATGGCAGTGCAGAGGGAGCAGAAAGCTCTCGGCCACATTCAGGGCTTTTAGAAAAAGCTAGAGGAGGTGTCGGTAACTCCCAGCCCACTCCAGCCGGGACTTCAGACGTGACAGAGCAACTCACATGTACACAATGAGACCATGGAGCGCATATCCCCGCACACTTTGTTTCAAAAAGACATCCACTATCAGACCTGTATCAGTGTGAACAAAACAAAAACACGACGAGTTATTACTGAATTTAAAAGTTTGATATCTACGCATTGATCTGGATATTATATCTTTAAATTAATTCTGTTTTTTAAAGAACAAAACAAAACAAAAATCAATTTACGCATGTAAAATTATATTTGTCTTTCTCATATGCAGTTGATTCACGACATTGTATTTCAGCTTTTACTATTATTATTTATTATTAAAAAAAAGATGCAAACACCAATAAACCAAATGGCGTCGTTTACGTGCCGTTTAGGCGTCTTTAAAGGTGAATTTTATTAGTTAAAAGAGTCAACACCAGCAGCAGATCACTGTGAGATCAAAGCAGAGGCAGAGCCCCGCAGTGGGCGGTTAAAGTGAGATCTCATTACAGCGGGAATTAAAAGACAGTTTGGGCCCAAAAGGTGTGAGAGTTTATTCAAGAAAAGGATTTCAAGACCAAAGGAACCAAACGGGATGACCGTGACACCTAACATTTAAATATCTGTTGTGCTGTGGTGTTAGAGGCCTTTTGAGAATTTGTTGCCTCTGCGACCGAATAAACACAACCAGGAAAATTACACCGATTCACTCCTTCATTCATCTTTATATTTAAAAAGGGCCCCCGGAGAGTTTATGAGGCGTTTTATATGGAACTATGGAATTTTATGCCGTGTAATTATTTTTAAGGCTGATGTTCAAAATAAAGCATTTTCACCAAAGATAGAAGTTGAATAAGCCGACCCTGAAGGCCTCCGTATGGCCCTGCTGTCAAAGGCGACTGTGCATGAAATTGTAAGTGGTCACTGTGAGGCAAAGTTACAGTCCCAATATCGATGTAATCCTCTGCAGGTCGTCTTAATTAAATGTCCGTGCAGTGGCCTGGTGCTCCGCCGGTTTCTCCTTACATGGACCCGGGTATGAACTTTTTCCACCGCCCTGGGCTGTTTACACAATTCACCACTGGTTTCTTTACTGAATACCACGGCCTGCCCACCCAGTCCTCCTTAACTCTTTATTATTTAAGGTGTCCACGACTGAAGTAAAGGGGGAAGAAAAAAATGACTGGGTGTCAACATAATAAACAAAACAACAGGTGAATTTTTTTTAGAGATGTTTGATTAATTGTAATCAAATCCATCACAATATAATGAGGACAGAATTATTGTTAAAATAAATGTTACGTTGACACTTGTTCTTATATTATTTTATCTACGATTGAATTGAATTTATTTATTTGTCATTTTATGTTTTAGTGCATTTTTACCACCTAGTCTTTCCTCATTTTTCATTGCAAAGTTTTCGTATTAGACCAACGACTGAGACACCATAGCACATCATTTGACAAAGGGAACATAAATATATATATAATCATTTAGATACATTAAAATAAAACAACGCAGTATGCTACTTACTAAATCAGATTGTTAATTTGTAAATGATGTGATGTTGACATAAAAACTATTCAAAATAGATAGATAGATAGAGAGAGAGAGAGAGAGAGAGAGAGAGAGAGAGAGAGAGAGAGAGAGAGAGAGAGACTATAGCTATGACTGTGGCTCCCTCTAGTGTTTCCCTCAATCAGCTTTGATTTGTGTAACTTTATTGAAGTTATTTAACTCCCCGTGAAATAGAAGCTTTTTTAAGGCAGCAAACTCTTCCATAATCGACATAACAGATAAATGACAAGATGATAACATCAGGCTGAAAGTCATTTATTGTACGAACAGGTCGTTAAAAAGGATTCGCTTTTAACAAACAATGTAACCTTTTCATTGGTGTTTATCTACAACTTTTTGTATTTGCTTTTTTTTTGAAAATTGTAAATGATCGATGTTATTGAGATTAATTTAACTAATTAACATCTATCACTTAGTATAGTTTGTGTGTGTGTGTGTGTGTGTGTGTGTGTGTGTGTAGCGTTTGAACTAAGCTAGGAACCTCTAGCAGGCAAAGATGTTGCAGAATATTAATATGACTCTACTTCCACCTCGTGGCATGTTTTGGTACTAGAGTCTGAAATCAGACAAGAGGTTCAGATGAGTATTGGGATATATATAGATAGATAGATGTCTGCGCTCATATGGGCATTGTGTCACTATTTTTTGAGCTTATGTGCTTTAATATGTTTTCATTTAATGTTTCCTTATATGCCAGATGAAAACTACCTGGAACATTTACATGAAGGACTTCAGTGCTCATGTTAATTAATGACCATTGTCCCCATTTAAATAAAATAAACACAAACTCCCAAAACATCCACAACCTGTCATTGTTAATATTCTTACTGTGTTGTATAAGTTGTTAAAAAAAAAAAAAAAAAAAAAAAAAACTATAACCAAATCCAAGATACACTTGAGGTACCAGAATAGAAAGTACTCATCATGCAGAATGACTCATTTCATAATATTCCCAGTCCAAACACAACGACAAGGACTGAAAAGGAACAAAGTAATCAATTAATAAATGATGAGATAAAAAATATTATAATATAGTAAATAATGCAACAAAATAAAAGAAATGATAAAAAGTAAATACATTTGGAATTAAAAGTAATCCTTGGGATATTATAGTAAGATAAGTAGGACAGTAAGCCTGATCAATCAGAATGTGATGTTAACGGCTGCTACCTGACAATACATTTCTCAACTGAACCTCTAAGGTTAAATTTAACTTTCTCAAGCTTAAGAAAAAGAACCATGTCTCACAACCAGGAAGACACTGGAGGGAAGGTAAGCTGACCTTTATGACAGCAAAATCCTCCTTCATGCAAGGAGAGAAGAGAATGCAGCATCCGTTCCCCTGACATGCACACTTAGGATGTTGGATTATGGATCCATAATGGATGCTGGATTGACTGGATGATATTATTACTGATGCATTCATGTGTGCATCACTTTAATGTTGGAGCTGGTTTATGTTGGGCTAATTTTCATTACTTAAAACACTGCTGGGTAGTTTATGAATCAATAAAGTCTCATCCTATCTTAACCTATAATAATATATCACTATTCATTTGTTGATTGTATTTTTCTATTATATATCTGGATCTGTGACCTGACTAAAGCTATCAAATGAATGTAGTGGAGTAAAAAAACACAATATTTGCCTGAAATGGAGTAGAAATATAAAGTAGAAAATGGAAATACTCAAATACAAAGTATTAGAATTTAGTGCAATAACGTACATATTTACTTTCCACCACTGGACAACGTGATGCATGCATTGTGCCTGAACCCTTTGTCTGTTTATGGCACTTAAGCTGCTGAAACTGTGTTTCATACATGGCCACATATTCTAATTATTTTTTAATTAATTGAAAAATAGTAATTGTGGTGTGCAGAATCACACGTTCTATTTGGTAAAACAAATATTTCAGCTCATGTGATACAATATGTGGCGAGGTGAACGGTCCCTGGCCTCATCTGATCCCTGTATCCTTCTTTTCAGTGACATCTTAAGCTAACAACCCAAACAAGCCATGTATTGCCTGTGCTTATATAATTTACACCTGCAAGCGTCTTACATCGTAATCCTCTGCTTCCTCCTCTCGGTCATAGGCACCAAGACAGCAATAAAGGTGATGATACTGCAGTATTTGTGAAATACACTAGTCCTTTGGTTCTGAACATGAGGCAGAAATCTACTGGTTAGAAACACTGCCAGCCTCTTCTGGGTCACACAAGAGCATCGTCATTTCAATTTATTGGTTTAATTCTAAAGCAAAACAAACAAACAAACAAAAAAAAGAGGATCTGTCAATCTGTAGTGAAACCCAGTACAAACACATTTTCTGAGGTCAGGAGCACTAGCAGGGATTTTGGTGGTGCAACAGCTCTCGCACAGATTCAAATGGTGAACAAATGAATGATGAAATTGTAAATTTGAAGACATTTTTAGACTTTTTAAGGACCAGCAGCCAGTTTGGCCGAGGAATTACTAACTCACTGAAGAGGTGTTATACATGGCGTTAAACATGGCATATTACATATTACATGGCATGTTTCAGTGGGTCATGGCTGAAAAGAAGATGAAGATCTAATACAGAAATTTAATGGCTTGATTAAAAAATAACTTCCTCAGCAACATATCACAAACATGCAGCAGGCTAAAAACTCTAAAGGTTGACTGTGAAATGTAATTTGTGTTAGAAAATGTATTTATTTATAGTCTGTGTAGCAATTCTAAGAGTGCAAACGACTGCTCCTGTATCAGTATCTTAATTTTGATTAGTTAATATCCTGTACCGGACCACAGATATCCCCATTTCTCTTCAGCACCATGGACAGCAGAGGCATTAATAAGCTTTTAATGTAACAGCCATACTGCTCACGCTCAGTTTATCGTTCTGATCTGTGTAGCAACAGTTTCTATTGTCCACACTGACATTATCTGTTTACATTGTGTAAACATGCAGCTCTATAATACAGGGCCTATTTCTACATGACCTCTCAGTCCTGGACTCATTATTAGAATTAACAGCACAGACCGCTGTGTGTGTGATGTTTTATGTTTTATGTGTGTGTAACTGAGTTACAGTAATAGACTTCCACTTACCCGTTTAAGGCACAGCATTACGGTTTTAAATCAGTGGCCTTTTATTTTGGTGGGATAGATTTTATAAGGAAGCCTAAATGGAAACAGAAACCTTTGGTCACTACTAACCCATGACTCTAAGAACAGAGTCAGAAATGAATTCATCATGTACATTTGTTGAGTTGTATCTCAGGTAATGTAACAGTATCATGGGACCACATCAGAGGTCTGATTTCAATACTCTGTGGATTTGAGCCCTTCAACTTTGAATCACCACAAGGTGGCGGTACAGTCACGTGAAAAACAGCTTTAGAGTTCCGTTAAAATGCGGCTTTTGTCTTCTCGCTTTTGCTTTGGTGATTAATCTAAGGACAATGAATAGAGTACAGTAATATATGTTTCATATATCATTTCATATTTCAAATGACACTTCTTCGCGTCCTCGTCGTCTGAACAGGCTCGAAGAAGCATCACTATGAGTGTAAGTGTGCTCAGTGCGATGATAGGGGACCTGTTAGTGTTATAAAACAGGAATTTTGAACCTTAAAGGACATTATTCATGTAATATTTCTTATTTTGTTGCGAGTTAAAGAAGTGATCATTCTTTTTGAATGGTCAGGAGTAAACGGAAATAGTGGAGACCAGTGAAATCACCCCAGTATTGCACTGTTTGGAGTGCTTTTCATAATTAATGAGATTTGATCTCATTTTTGTTTGATATAATAATTTCATAGCCTAATGATGATTGTAATAATAACGTCCTTGCAGCACAAGGAATGAATGATAAGTGATAAACAATAAAAACTTTTACTTTTCCACGGGAAACATTTATTACTAAAGACATAAAAAACACAAATTGTCCCTTAAAAATCTTTTTAATGTTTTTCTGCAGGAAATCAGCAACAACTTCAGCAACTTCAGGGGAAAAAAAACAACTCAAGTGAATGAATAAAGATTAATTCAGGTACGTGTACATTATGCAATTTTGCAGTAAAAATGTTGATATTGCTTATCCGTGTGTGTGTGTGTGTAAAGTCAGGCATGTGATGATGAGGTGTGTAGTTCTCACATCATAATCATTAATAGACGGCTTTAAAAAAAAAAAAAAAAAAAGGTCAAAGTTCACTGAGGATACATGAGCAGAAGTCACCAAAGACCGTTGAAATGACTCCACCTGAGAAAAGTTCAGCTCTGTCTTTGGTGTTTTTGTCACATGACACACGGCTTCACGTCCTGATAGACGCTCTGGTGATGGTGATGGAGCTGATGGTAGTAAGATCCTCCGGTGCTGGGATGAAGAGAAGAGATTCCGTTTAGATTCAACACGAGGTCCTTCCTGTCACACACAGGAGCTGAGTGGCCGGAATATCGAGACAGTCCCACTGTGAACACACACGACAGATCTGGTCACATCATCACTTCTTTAAGCTGGATTTTTTTGTTTTAATGATAGATAATAAAAAAGTAAGATGCATTTTTATTAATGTGTGCTATACGCTGTAAAAATGTCTGTAGATTTTACAGTGAAAAACTGCCAAACCATGACAGTAAAAGACCGTAAAATATGCCATGAAGTATGACTGTTTTCCTGTTTACAGTAAACACAGATTTCAAAACCTTTATTTATACAGCATTTTAAAGGCATTTATACAGAATGAAGTAGCATTTTATGTCAGAGACTGTTAATTGTACAGTAAAACACTGTAATATTTGATGGCATATTTTACGGCCTTGCCTGCCATGGTAAAATCTACAGACATTTTAAAATATGGATTAAAACATTAGAACATTAAATGTGAAATCAACAGTACTGATTCACTTTTACTGTAACATTACAAAAAGTCTTAAACCTTATTCATCACAGTAAAATCTTATTCATTACAGTAAAATTCTGGCAACCACGTCTGCTAGAATTTTACTATAAAAACAACAGTTTCTTTTTTTTTTTACAGTGTAGTGTTTTCTTTGTGGATCTAGTTTTTCAAAATTGAATCTTTATCAGTGCTTCAGGCTCATTTCCTAATGTTTCATAGATCAGTTATTATATCAACTCTGTTAAAAATGCAGTTATAAATGTTGGTAATCTATTAATAGATTATTATTATTAGTTAACCTATAATGAACCATCATGCTGCAGGTATAAATGTTAAATATGAATAAAGGTTTTTACTTTTTTTTAAAAAAAGGGTGAATCTTCCTGATGAGTAAATAAAGCGTATCATTTGGTGGAGGACGTTTTTCACAATTTTGCATCCCCAAATGTTTTCTTATTAGTAGCTTGTGATCCACATATTAAACAAATATTTTACTAACCATTAACAAAGTTATAAAACACCCATTGACTTATTATGATGTTGCACCAGTTTGTTTTGTTATGTGAATTAAATAGTGCTGTAAATAGTGATTACTGTTCTGCTGTAGCTCACGTTAAAGGCCTTCATGAAGTTGCAATGACATATAAAAAAATAAAAAAAAACAGTAGAAAATATTTGTGTGCTATTTTCGTTACTTCTTTACATATTATTGTGTACTGAGCTCAGATTTCTACACATTCAGCACATTAGCCTCTAAAGAGCGTGAAAATACAAACAAACAGTAAGAAATTTAAACACTGAGTTGTATTGGGCACGTAAAATTTTGCATATTTCACACACATTTTTTTGATGCATGACAAAAACAAAAGTCAAATTGACGCAAAGATTACATTCTGATCAATTAATGCACATTAGTTTAAGCTTCTTTTTTTACTCAGCCAATATTGATTTCTGATTCAATAAATAAATAAAGGTTCGCTCAGGTTGGACAGTTGGTTCATTTTTAGTCAAAAACGGATTCGGAGATTCATTTTCTATGTAGACTACTCATCCACAGCAACTAGTTTAAATACAAAATACATTGTAAAAATCTAATATCTGTAGGTTTGTTAATAAATTTGTTTCATGCTCGTGAAGTCTTTATAAAATTGTGCTTTACGCAAAGAGCAGCGTCACTCCAATTTAACGTTAACCATGAATTCTTATGGTGCAAACAGGAATCAGAAGAATATCTCATGCATATTTCTGGTACCTGAAATCTCAGAAGAATCTCGTGCGTTATGGTGCAGGTAGCCTTGATCCAGAGAGTAAGAGGGCATCCCCGTGTGCAAAGCAGAAGAAGTGGGACTGCTTGATGCCAGCGACTGCTGTTTGATGTATGAAGACACACCGGGTGAACTCCAGTGTGAGGCTGTATTTGCATAAGGAGACTGACAGTCCAAAGTGCCTACCATCGCAGGGGGGGACTGCAGGGGGCTGTTGCTGCTGTCCGGGCAATAGTCCGCATTAGAGGCCACCTGACATGCGGCCATGTAGGATGAGCCGGAGCCTGATGACATATGTGGGACGTGATGTCCACCTCCGAGGCCCTCAAAGCCACCTGGCACTGTATTACCCATGAAGTCTATGTTGTAGCTGTTATGACACGCCAATGAGCCTGAAGGTGACTGAAAATCAAAATTTTGCGGCAGCATGGAACCGAACCCGATACCATTCATCATCCTGTACATTGGTTTCAGAGCTTGGCATTTCCTACGGAACCCCCGAGGTCTGCGACGAAAGGAGCCCTCCTCGAACATGAACTCGCTACTGGGGTCGATGGTCCAGTAGTGTCCCTTACCAGGTCTACCGAGACCCTTGGGCAGCTTTATAAAGCACTCATTCAGAGACAGGTTGTGTCTGACGGAGTTTTTCCATCCTTGGTATGATCCCCTGAAGAAAGGGAAGCGGGCCTGCAGGAACTGATAGATTTCACTCAAAGTGAGCCGTTTGCTCGGTGAACTTTGAATTGCCATCACAATCAGGGCGATATATGAGTAGGGAGGCTTTTCGGGGCGCCTCAAGCCAGAGTTTCCCTTTTTCCATTTGGTTGACGCGTTCTGCGCGCTCTCCATCACTGGCTGTGCGCTCAGCAGACCTGCATTCAGAGCTGGACTGGTGCGCAGAGGATTTGGTGGATCCAAATGTTGCTTAGAGCTCTCGGTGGTCATGGTTGTGCCTCTATTTGGATCCGCTCACTAACCTTTCCTGTATTTCAAATGCTATTCAAGGTTCCCTAATGCGATGATTAAAATGTCAGAGTCCCCCTGCGATGCTCTGCGCGTTTATAGCCGTGAAAATCAAGAAACACCAGCCGCTGTTCCTCCCTCCTCTCTCTGTCCATCGCTGGCAATAATCCCATAAGAGAGGGGAAATAAAGCTCCTCGACTTTGCTTGCGCATATCCACCCGGCCAAACACAACTCGACCACCTATCAATTCTTAAATCTCTCTCTGCCCTTCTATCCCCCCAAAATCCCTCCAAGAAAGCTCCAGGAACTACTCCCTCCCCATCTGGCAAGGATCCAGACTAGAAGCCGGACACAGCGCAGTGGAGTAAGACAAATCTCCTCCCACGTCTCCCACTTTCCAAAACACCTCTGAATACATTTGTCAGACACGCATTTGATAACGACATCTTTCTATGGTGAACTATGAGAAAAATTAAAATATTTCCCTTTGTCTGCGGCACGCGTAAACAGTGACGGTGCCTGCTCGTGGTATTATTTTGGTAAGGTACGAAAGTCCTGCAGTGTTGGTTTGTTTGGGGTCTGCTCAGGGTTAGGACTCTGACATGAGAAGCATGCTTTTTCCATCAGAGTGTGCCAGCCTACCACACACAGCGCACAAGTGTCAGTTTACCTCTTGGAGCCTGGGTTATATCTCTGGAGAAATTAATTGATTCATAACTCTAAATGAAGTCTTAAGAAACGATTCGAGTAATTCATCTAATATCTTTTGTGCAAAGTTACTGTAAATCCCCCGCGACCTGTTTGAATTTCACGCGTGTCTGGTGTCATTACAGTGCGAGTCACCACTATGAGGACGTGAAATCAGTTCTCAGATATCCATCCATGCTTCAACACAATCTACCCAGAATATCAGCAACATCAAACATGTGACCCCGCTGCGTTCAGGATGCACAGCTGGTTTAAAAGGAAATTTACTTTCTAGCCTCAGAAGAATGGGCCTACTTGGAAGACATTTCTTCCTATTGTGGATTAGAGTTTGACTTCGCTCAGGATGCGCCATTTGTATAAAGCCCTTCCTGCGCATGTGTGGTGGCTGAGGCGACAGCTATTTGTAGCGCCAGACAGAAAACATAAATATTGGATGCCCCTATCTGGCAGCAGCGAGTTTCATGGGCACTGAAAAGAAAATACTTATAAGGCAATTTCCTTTTTTTGCATCATTACTTATAACAGAAAGTGGATTGGCTGCATTCATCAAGATTTTCATGTCATTTCATTGTGGTTGTTGTCATTATATCAGGTGCAGTGCAGGCCTACACACGCCCCGTGATTGGAACAGGTTATTTCTTCCTGGACAAACTGCAGAAGCCTCCTTTTCGTAGCAATAAATACATAAAAATATCTCACCTTTTACAAAATATCGATAACACAACAGGCTGCATGTAAAAGGACCTTAAGTAGCCTACATTTACGCCCCGATTATCATTATTCCCACCTAACAGCTGTAGATGTCTCATGAAAGGTCTTAATTTGGCTCCATGGGAACCACTGACTGCTTAATATAAAAGAAAGATAGAAAACGAAGTCCATAATATATATATAATTTTTTATTATTTTGTTGTAAAGAGCATATTTTGAAAGGAACACACATAAACAACAGCCAAAGTGCATATCTCCAACACGTTTGTTACACAAAGAAACAATGTCAGTAACATTTAAAACACATAATTCTATTTACAATATCAAATCTGATGATTCTTTCAAAGGAAATGAGCAGAGGTACAAAAATAAGAAAGTGTAACACCTTGCCACCACAGTAATGTCCATCATCAGTGCATGTTGATGATTTATAATCAAGTAAAAAAAAAAAAAAAAAGAAGAAGTCCGAATTCATTTCTGATATCGCAAGACTGTGCGTGAGAGCAGTCCACCGTCATAGGGGTTTGACACATGCGCAGTGTACGAGTCCATAAGGCAAGGTGACTTGACGTATGAAAATGAGGCAGGTGTATTTGAATGAGGCGTCATTAGTTCACTGTAGCACGGCCAGGTGAAGGCAGGGTGCACTGGTAAACGTTCCTCACGTGAGTCCCTCTTGAACGGCTTGCTGAGGATGCTGTCTATAGCGAATGAACTGGTAAACTTGACACGTGAATCAGTCTTTGAGGCGGGTGTAGACTGCGGAACGCTCTGTGGCTCCGTTGCGCACACAGACACCTCCGGCTCCCTGCTGAACTTTTTATCAATGCGCTTTCTTCTGCGACGGAAAACCCCGTCAGCGAAGGTGTACTCGCTGTGTGGATTGAGCATCCAGTAATTGTCCTTTCCCCAAGGTCTGGACGGGTCCCGGAGCACTTTGAGAAAGCAGTCATTCAGAGACAAGTTGTGTCTAACCGAGTTCCTCCAGCCGGTGTAGCTTCCTCTGAAGAACGGAAACTTTTGCATCAGGTAATCGTTTATTTCCGCCAAAGTCAGCCGTCCAGATGGGGAGTCCCGGATAGCCATGGCGATGAGAGCGATGTACGAGAACGGGGGTTTGGGTCTCCGTGTGTACGGCTTGGATTTGGTGTCGGCGCACGGAGTAACAGGTGGAGGGCTGTGCGCCACGCAGTCCCCATCCGATCCCAGCTCCTCCTCAGCAGAAAGAGGAGAGCGCACACTCCCCTCTGCATCACTGGTAATCTCCAAGTGTTTCATGTCATAGTGGCTTCCACACAACACCTCCAGCTTCATGCTTTTTGATGAGTTTGATGAATTCTCCTCTTTGACGGTGACCTATCCAAAATCTCTCTCTCTCTCTGCGTAAAAGTCCGGACCTTGTGCGCATCAATACGACTTGAATCCAATCAAGTCCTTTTCAGCTACTATACCTGCCACAGCAGTGAAGCCCGTCTCACCTACAAATGTGTGTGAGCAGAAGTTTATAGCCGGGCTCACCTCAGGACCAACCCAAGAGGGCGGAGTTAAAACGATTTCAAAAGATTTGCATCCCCATGAAATATGTTCACATTGCGTGCATGATAGTCTATAATAACACTTTTGTAGTCATAATAAAACGTTTCACCACAAACAGATAATATAGTATTTGGCAAAGTAAGAGATGATGCTCACCTAAAACAACATTAAGCGCAGCTTAATTGCTGCCTCACCTGTGAAACGTGATCTGGCAGACACCTCGGGACTATTTCACCTGAGACAACCAGGTGGCGTATGTTTCCTTTGTATTTCAAGGTGTGGTTGATGCCTGCAGGTACTTCAGTATAACTTGTCACTGAATAACACTGAATCACAGGCATATCTACCTCTTCATAGAGGTATTTCAATTATTTGTATCCTAATCCTATAAGCAATGCTCTGCACTATTTTTCTAGATCGGGGTGTGTAATATCTAAACCTAAACAAATCTAATGTAAATCTAATGTGAGAAAAAAAAAAAGCTCCCTATAGATGCTCACATGATCTCTCATATCAAAGCACTCTAGTCAGAAGTGCACTTCAGATGTTCACGCCAAACCCACATAGAAACCATTGTTATCGTCTTTTCTCTCTCTTTAAACAAATAGTCCTTCCTGTTACTCAGTGCCAAGATAGTGGATTCACTACTAATAAATCATCATAAATGATTGTGATTTACTTTCTTTTCCAATGAACCGCCTTGAGGTTTCAGATGACTTTGGAACAGGCGGTTCCAAGTAAAACCACCATGTTGCTGAGAAATAGCTGATCAATGGTCAGGTGAGGAGGAAAGAAAGTGTTCAGAAGCCTCTGAAGTCTTATGCTGTAATGTTTACTGAAGCTTGGCCAAGGAGAAATAGAGACCCCCCCCCCCAGCCTCACATTCTACTGAACTCGTGCTGGTGGTCAGATTTTAAACACCTACAGATAACACCACAAATACTATACGCCCAGAAACAGTCCAAGAGAATGTAGTTACCCATGTTTGTGTTACCGTCAACATGGAACATCAATGGCAAGCTATCTATTATGTCTATGCCTGGTCACCAGGCAACGTTTAGATAGGCTGGCACCTGCTTTCCTCAAGCAAAGCCAAACAACTCTACTCTCTAGGACCTCAAGGCCCATGCCTGACCCCGTGTCACCTAAGGACAAAAAATTCCATAACAGCGAACAGATACTTCTAATACTCTATATCTATAATTTACGTACCATTTAATAAGTGTTTCATTCTCATTTAGTCCAGATACTTTCTCCTTCCACTCACTCCCTGCAGGTTCATCTGGTAGTCATGTTGAACTCAGCAACCCATATTTGTGTAATTGGTAGTCTTATTTCCTGCAAATTACCAAAGCAAATCACTGGTTTCATTGGTTGTGCTGCAACAGTGTCACCAGGTTGACAAATGGAAAAATAATATCCTCATACACCACCTGGAAACCAGTGTTGACATCACACTGGCCACTGATGTGCTGTTACTGTGACAAGTGGTTTAACTTTTGTTTATGCAAACTCTTCGAGCTGTTTCTGCGCACAGGTTACACGTGTTTGCGCCGGTGTGAATGTTTTGATTTTCAGGTAATAATCTGTTTGTGTTCTCTGTGACACCCAATCCAGGGTGAAGTCACTATTTTGAAAGGTTGGATTCATGTAAGCCAACCACACAATGGCAAGAGCTCAAATGCCGTGTATTCATTCTGGTCACTGCGTGTAGCAGCCTGTGAGGCCATCGTGTGTCTGTGTGTGTTTTTGTGTACATCAGGATCTACTTTAATAAATCTTTATCTGTGCTGGCTTTACAGGTGGAACCGAGGAGGGATGTGTGTGAGCCTCACATACTGCCAAAGGTGTGCGATGAAAAAAAAGGTACTACTTTCTCATAATGCACATACAAAAGGGTTTAAGGTAATTGCTGGCTTCATTGATGGTTAATAAATCATTTACTATTGGTCAGACTGCCCTTATTTCTAGAAAGGGGATACAAATTATGTGGACCATTATTAACATTTTAGTAAAACTATGGACTTGACACATAAGTCTAGTTATTGATGACTTATTAAGATTTTATGGCTTATTAGAGGAAATCCATGACATCTATGAACTGATTGCCAACATTTATAATTGCATTAAAAAAATAAAAAGGATAAACACTAGCAGCAACTGTTCTTACAAAACCTGGAAACCCAAAATCTGTCCTTTATAATAATTAATAAAGATTTATTGATCATTAATTAAGCTATTTGTTAGGTATAAGTCCTTTATTGGACTGTATTACCAGATAAGTTTATTTTTAATGTCATGTCAATGTCATGTGTGTCTCTGTACAACAAACAACAGTGGATTTGTTTGTTTAACTTTCATTACTTACCACTAAAAATGTATGTAGTTTAAAAAATATAGGTCGCAGGTGTATCTGTGAAAGCTTAAACATTGAACTTTGGACAATAGATAAACAAAAAAAACCTTGAGTTTCCATATGAGTCTATACAGTTACATTCTCCTCTGTCAATGTCACGCAGCCATAAATCATTATAACTACAGACTGCTCTGAATGTCTCTCCCTTTCTTTGAAATCAGTGTTGTGGGAGTTTTGAGCTCGTCAGATTACAGTGTAGTGCCAAGCCTTTCTGCAGAAACTAGATCTGATAAGATCTTTCAGTTTTCATTAAACTCAGCGCTTAAAACACACATCCGTAAGCCATGGAAACAGAAAAAAGGCACAGTATGAAGAAGATGCACATATCTATGTGGGTGCAATATACTGTGTCTGACTCTGGCCTTGACACATCACTTGTTGATGTGCTGGAATGAGAAACATTGTCAAGCATGTCGTGAGACTTCGGCGACTAACACCCCTGATTAGTGCTGGCACAGCGTTCGGTTCATAAACATTCGAGAATGACAAACTGATGCCAACATAATAAACTGCATGCACAGATTCATAAAATATGTCTACATAGTTTCATACACTTACCGTCCAGTGTATGTACCCGAAAATGTATCGAAGACCTGCAGTTGCTGATAACCACCATAATCACAATCTTTAAACTTCGAGCTGAACGCTTCTTTGTTTCTGTCTGCAAGGTGACTTGGACCAAATTGGCCAAACTCTAACAAGTTCCCTCTGTTTGTAGTTGTTTGTGGAGGAAAATAGTTTTCCATTCATTTGCTGGAGGGAATGAGGAAGAAGAATAAATATTCTTAGTTGACTGCAGGTGTAAAGAACAAAGCTGTGGCTAAATACAGCACAGGAAGTAACATCAAATGTTTGGTTGAACTGTGTGTCTTTATGATGAATCAAAGAAAATACACGTTCGTGCGTGTGAGTAATTGTTGTCTTAGTCATCTGCTGGCCTCCCATTATGATTCTAAGTGGCGTAAATAGCTATACTCCTTGTCCTAGAGGTTCTTTGCAAGCTGGCTCATGTATTTTCCTCACGTGTACTTTCTTTTTTTACATGCACATTTACAATACATAATATTTTTATAATGTTCATAAGTAGATAATCGTTTTTCATAGCAGAACAGATTATGGCACTTTCTTTTAAACATCTGAGAAAACTATTTAAACCCTGCGTAGAATTTCAGTAATGTAAACTGTTGCAGCCAATTCCTCAGGACGTCTAAAAATAACCCTGCAACCTGATGAGGATTTAGTTTGCATAACTCTCGTTCGAGGCTCGTCTCGTCTCGCTTTTTCTCTCTCTGTCTCGTGCGAGACAGCAGATCATTTGAGATGTTCATAATGTTTTCCAAAACATTATGTAGCCTCAGAGCTGGGGATGTGTTCAACGGGTTCAAAATAGAAATTTCAGGTTGATTCCAGGTGCTACCTCATGCTATTTATGGCAGCTGTGTGTTTAATTTTGTCGTACTATACATCCCACCTCAAAATATTTCATCAGCCACTAATTATAGTATTTAGACAGTTCTGTTTTGAAACCATGTTACCAGTGTCTCAGTATATAACTGGAGCATTATGGTTTTGCACAAACATGTGTGTGTTCTTAGTCACCATCTGTCTGTTTCTTCGTGTATATTTGGCT
This sequence comes from Protonibea diacanthus, assembly GCA_028641955.1. Taxonomy (NCBI): domain Eukaryota; kingdom Metazoa; phylum Chordata; class Actinopteri; family Sciaenidae; genus Protonibea; species Protonibea diacanthus. Next base: position 14,663,823 of record CM053988.1, on the reverse strand, counting down.
CAACATGTTTCTTCATGTATATCTGGTCCCACCCTCCAAATGCACACATCCTGTCTTTTTTTAAATATAGGTGCTCTGTGCAATGCGGATTTAAAGTTCAGGTTGTCTTATGTCTGCTGATGAACAATGAAACAAAGAATGAAAGCAGGCTCCTGCTTGTTGCTTGTTTGGAAAGTTTCTATTTTGGTCTCATCACTTCAGAGTTAAAGCAAAGAGCTGCCAAGCCACTGAAAAGAAAAAAAATGTATTGAAGAAGCAATAAAAATTTCAGGCACGCGAGGATATCCACAGGTGGAGAGGAACAAGAAGTGTTGTCTTTTTTTATCCTGTTGGAAGTTCATAGCATGTGGAGAGAAACCAGAATTACATGGTCAACGACCCAAATTAAGAAAAGATTTATCTCTGGTTACAATAATATTTTTTATGAATTATCTAGTTGTGCAATTAAGCCTCTTTGGATATGATAGGATTTTCATTTACATATTTCTCATTTATCAAGCAATATGCTTATGTCATCTTGTCATTCAGTTTTATGCGCCATATATTGCTTCTATAGTTGGTTAACTATTATTTTTTGCATGTTTATGTTTTTACATATTTTATTATATTATACATTATACATTATGCATATTTATTAATGATCATTTTCTTGGATTGGTATTGAACCCAATTATGTTAACTCAGCATCTCCATTTTTTTATAAACTATTTTGCTTGTGTATGTATCAATAGTAGGGGCAAACAGAAGATATATATATATATATATATATATATATATATATATATATATATATAGAGAGAGAGAGAGAGATGTGCATTAACACATTCACATGAAGTAGACTTAATGTTAATGTAGCGTTCCCGCATACCCGAGGTAAAAAGACAAAAACAGTCCAACTAACCAGGTAGAAGAGTGCTGAGTGGAGGATAATTGTACAGATGATTACATTCAATTTTGTTTTCATATTCGCATCAAAGGCTGTTTCTGTTAATACAGTTATAGGCAGTCTGGGTCTGATAGGCCAGGTACTGGAGACTGGTTTGGTGTGTTCCCTGTAAGTACAGATGTATACTTTATGCAAGCCATCTGTGTGAGTACACCATGTAACTCCTCTCTCATGTTTAGACAAAAATGGGGAAATTGGATAAACACTTCAGCACCGAGGGTGGGGCGGAGATAGAGATGTAGTCTAATCTAGCTATCAAATGGAGAAACAGTTTCCACACCGAACGGGGGGGTTTTGACGTCATAACAGTGTGAGTGATGACAGTGGAAGCATTAAGAAATGTGGTTGATCCCTTCTCTATTTATTTTCCTTGGGGTTTTTAGTACCGAGGTCTGTGTTGATGCCTTGCGTATGATCGGACAGAATCGCGTAAGCTGTTACTGACAAGCAGCAGGGGTACAAAACTGTTAACATCTTTACACTACGGTCAAGGGAAAAGCCAGATAAATATTTCAAGCTATGTATGAGTATGTATGGAAGACATTAGAGTAACTTGATCCATAACAGAGTAATAGGTGGTTCAGTTCTAGCATTTTTAGTATTCCTTGTAGAGCCAAAACTGAGTCACGATTTTGGAAATGCAAAGAACATTGCATTGTATTGCTGTTAATCAAACACTTGAGAAGTACTGTATATCTACATCTATATATATATCTGTATATATCTATATATATATATATATCTATATCTATCTATCGAAGTTAATGATTTGTTTCATTTCAAAGGTCTGGTATATTACTTTGTTCACCAGAAGAGTCATCAGGTTCATCGTCACCTGCAGATAACCTCAGTCTGTCTTTGGTGTGACCAACAGTCTTCAGAACATGGCATAAGTAAAACAGAAACAATTCAAAGCTGTAAACAAACAAAGCCATGTTCTCTCTTTTCTTCTCAGCGTGCATAACCTAAGTTGCCGTAGCAATGGGTAAACTCTGTCAAATTCAATCGCATGATGTACAAAGGTTCAAAAAGGAGGTTAAAGCCCGAGTGTAAGACAAGCTTAAGTTTGGAATTAAAATATCAAGGTAACTTGGGCGGATCTTTTACAGTGAGTCAACTTGTGTACACTAAAGAGGATATTAAATATCTATAAATGTTTATTCAAATTAAGCTGCATTTCTTTGTCTTTAGTTTCCCCACACACCCTGTGTCACTAAAGACATCAACGGCTCTTCTCGCTCATCCGTTTGTCCTCCCTTGTTTGCGTGTTACTGGTCAGAGGTTGATACTGCTGTGTCAGCAATTACAGGGAATCAGCAGGAAGTCGAACCATTGTTAAACAGCTTAACAAATTGTCGTTTCCCTCTCCGATCACGGCGACTTATACTAACCTGGTTATATTCAAAATGACAACTCCGCTCCCCAGAGGAACAAATACAAAGCAGACTTGCAAAGATTGAGACATTCCTCATAATAAGACCTTGTTACTTCATTGCATACAACTTTAAATAATCTTTACATCTGTCCTCAATTAGTTTAGAAAATGTTATGATAACTGGCTATCACACGTAATATATATTTTTTTGCATGTCACACTATTTTTCACGATACAGAAAACCAAAGCACGTTTTTTGAGTAGCTCCACATGGTTCTCAGGCAACATGCAATACAAAGAACTTTAGGTTATAAAACAGATGATATAATATTATATAATATATTGAAAGTGTTTGCTTATGAAAGTAGCTTATATTATAATAATCTCTCACAACCACTTCCAAGCTAGGAGTGCTGCATAGCATTGCATGTATCTAAGTGGCTAACCGTAGCTTGAATGTTGTTTTGGAGTAAATGTGATTTTTTTTTTTTCCTCATTGTTACAAACAAGTCTGTATGCTAACGACTGACCAGAAATGTTTTATCTGCAAAGGACAACAGTTGCGTGAGGCCATGCTCTGCTGCCCTGTGCCTAAACATTTAAATCTGCTTCGACATGTGGGATCTTGATGGGAGTTCTGATACTATCAACATTTCAATCATACTGTATTTGAAGTTTCTGTTTTTCAAGTTTCACACACTTACATACTATAGTAGTCTAACATGCAACATCCTTGAATCTGATAATGACACAAATCTTGGATTTTGATATGAAAGCATGTTACATAGTGTAGATTAAACATCATCCTAGGACAGAGTCATCATTTACACATGTTCTGCGATATAATTTACCTGATCTGTTGTTTGCTAACAAAAAGGTTCTGACACTGTGTGTGCATTAATCAGTAAAAAAAACTATATTTACAGCAACCTGTTCAAAAGCTGTTAACAAGGCTTAGCCTGCCCCAACCGTGCTCAACTTGTTTTGCCTTTTGCCTTCAGGCCTCCAGGCGTCATTCGTGCATGCAGGGGTAAAAAAAAAAAAAAAAGTCTCTGTGATGGGATCCCCTTCAGGTGAAGTATGCTTAGATAATATCTCCGTTACTACGTCTACAGGACCTGTTTGGGTTATTTTCAAATGAGAGAAAAGAAGACAAGGGGGAAAAAAAAGTCTCACAACAAAGGCCTGCGTGCAAATGGGTGGAGGAACTCCCTTCAGGTGAGTGCTTGTAAAATGTTGGCTTTGCACGAAACCGATGCAGCTTTACCAGCACACACCTTATTTACACCTACTGAGATAGGAGTCAATCTGAGTTCAAATGCCATGCTGTCAGGAAGATTTAAGGCACTGTGGATCTGTGGTAATCATAATCTTTATCATCTCTCTTACACTTTGGTTGCCGTATTATATATTTGTTGATTTTGTTACCAGGGTTGCCTTTCTTGATTTAATTGCCCCGACTCTATAAAACTTAAAACTATGGTGCATTAACCTACTGACCATTAAACCGACTGCATGATGTGTTTGTGATTGTTTACAACAGAAGGTCTTTGTCTGTGTTCACAGCATAACTTTTCTAATCCTTGTTCCCCAACGACAGAACTACATTTTGGATGTGAATGAAGCTATTTAGATCTGTTGTGCTTAAAGCGAAATAAAAGCAACGTCTGTTTCTCGTGTGGTCTCTGTCGGATTCCATAAACAGATCTCCCAGGTGGTCTAAGTGTGTGTGTGCGTGTGTGTGTGTGTGTGTGTGTGTGTGGATTTGTCCCTGCGTGTGTTTGTGTCTGTTTCTTTGCGAGTGGTGGATTTAGCATGTGCATGTGTGTGTTTAAGAGGGAGGAAAGACAGAAAACCAGCTCTCACGTGGAGGACAGCCAAGCTCTTATGGACAGCGGTGCGCTCAGCAGAGCCAAATGCAATTCGACAGCTGAGTTTAATGATATTTATTTCCAAGCCACACGCTTCCAGACCTGTTCTGGATCCGTTCTCCGTGATGGACCTCAGCTCAGCACATTGCCTCAAACCTGGTGCGAGTTTACTCGTAATGTCTGTGAATGGGGAATGTTTAGAGCATGTGTGATGAGTATGTGTACGAAGCAGTGTGTGGGCGTGCATTGCCATTGGTATGTGGACAGGCTCCTCGTCTTGTCTCCGTAATGTGTGATTGCACACATGTTGACAGCAGTAATGGATCTTTTGAGATACTTTGAATACACACACAACTCTCCTGAAGGTGAATTAGCCTGCTCCTACCTGCCATTTCAAAAGGTTAACAATCCTGGCTGCAGTCTACACATCTCTCTACTTTCAGCCCCACCGCAGAGCTGCATCAGGTCAGCGCTCTGTTCAGCATTAGCTCAAGACCAGGGCCAGTCTCAGAAACTGCAACACAAGCCACCCATTTCTTGCTTAGTAGCATGCTTATATGCTGTTCTCGTTAAAATATCTCAACAACGGGGCGGCGTTTAGCTCAGTTGGTAGAGCAGCCACCCCATGTGCGGAGGGTCAGTCCTTCCTGTGACCTGTGGCTCACTCTTCAGCTGTCTCTATGAGAAATAAAGCTTGAAAAGGCAAAAAAAAAAAAAAAAAATCTAAAAAAAATATCTCAACAACTACATTGTTAAGTCATATGTAATCAAACTATCCTTTATGGTCTAGTAGTAAAAGTGAGCCATCTTGACTTCCGCTGAGATCTGAGTTGTGTATAAAGTATCACTGGCAGATTTTCAAGATCAGATGACGTTGTACAATAGCACCTCATGGTCTGACAGCATTTTATGAAGTACAAGTTCAAATGACTGACGTATCAGCGGGATAAAATCGGTCATAGTTTGTGTCATTGTGTATAAAACAATAAAAACATGGGTGTGTAGGTGTGCAGTGCTGTGTTGTATTTTATGTTTTACAAGGTGGACTTTCATTCATATATGTTATTAGAAATCCAGAATCAGTTGTCATAACATGGAACACGTGATGATGGTTTATCTTTTAACAGCCCAAACTATCGCCATGTTTTCAGACATTTGGCACAAGCCAAACTATTTTATGGAACTAGAAGACTAGAATAAAGTGTCACAGTGTCCACAGTGGAATAAGTGACTGTCAGCACCTTTATTTACATTTATTTACACAGCCATTTCTTGGGATGTTCAAGTGCTTTGGAAAAATGTTTTCATATACACAAACGTCATTCAAACGTCAGATTATTACAATAGCAAAAGCACAGGTATGACTAATAACAACAGCACAACAACATGTGACAGTGAGCCAGCAAGCACAATACCACGATCTTAATGGCCTGTTTTTTTCTCCATGTCTACATGTTCATGTAAGGTGTTCAACGACCACAGTGAAAAATTGTTTACAATTGTTCTGAAAAGCTACACTCATGGTGGAGTGCATAGCCATACCTGTCATAGAGAAGGAGATATGTTGATCTTTAAATACAGGGACACTGTGAGACTCTTTCCTGGGAGGCATATTTGCATATTATCGTATTTCATGTGTACAACACCAAAAGGGACAGAAATAATAGAGCTAAAGAAAGTGGTACCCTGGCTTCTTTCTTACCTGATGGCATGAAGGGGATGCGAATGTCAGATTGTTGGTTTCAAACAGTTGGACACAGGCCCCTCGAATAAGAATTCAGTGAGGAGAGGAGGTTTCCGAAGCTTTCTGACCATTCAACAAGCAGTTCTAACGGGAGGGGGAAGGAGGGAAGTGATCATGCTGAGTTTCCTTATGTGCCACCAGACCTTTAAGCATTTTGTCGACTTGAGGATTTATTACATTATTTATTTAACTGTCTGCTATTCGTCAGTGAAAAGAAAAAAAACTTTCCCACACTGCTCTCATAATCTGTGTGAATTCATGTCTGGCTGTCAGGCAGCAGATGTCATTGTAGATGTCATTTAAAAGAATGTCACTGGTCCAGATGTCTCACCTATTAAAAGCATGGATGTGTGTTAAAGAAAAACAGAGTCACATAACTGATGTTAAGGAACGTATGTCAGAGCCAAAATAAGACGTGGCTGTAACATTCTACAGTCTGTAGTAGGTTGTAGTAGAAGTCTGTAGGAAATCAGAATAAAGGTTCATCACAATTATAATTATAAAGAACTGAGGAAAAACCCATAAAACAAATAGGTTTTTCAGATCAAACCGATTCATCTTCAAGAGCCACATGCCTCTGCTTACCAAAATGAATTCTTTCCGAGCCATGGCCATTTTCACTCTTCAGCAAAGGAAGAATGTGTCTCGGTGTGTGGTATGTGTACAATGAGGAGAATGTAAACTGTGCTTGAAATGTGATCTCTTCTCTTGTAATCTTCCCAGGTTTAGAGAGAGATTAAAGCCGCATGAATCGTGTTTGAAGCCATCGGCAGTGAACGAACCCCTTTTAAGAGCCATTGTACTTATGACTGCTAGTTAACAATTCCCTCCATTTTATGAGTTACACCTGAAAACATGGTGACGGCTCATGTTTTTGTTTTGTTTGACGTTTTCTGGCGTATTAACTGGGTTAATGAGATCGTCTGGCAGCATGGCTTTTAAAATATGTCACAAGGACAAACTCGTAATCATCCAATCAGCCCATGCCAGCAAAGGTGCGTGAGAGACACTGCTCCACCCCATTTCATGAATCATTCTTCATCTATCTGATCAGTAACATCAGATAAAGAAACAAATCAGATGTCTATATAAACATTCCTGATTATGACTGGTGACCATGAATGATTAAAATGAGCCAAGTCTGTGCATGATTCATGTGGGTAAGGCTCAAACCAGATGACAGAATCATTTGAATTGCACCCAAGAATCTGGCGAGCTGGACTCCAACCAGCGTAAAAAGAAATGTCAAGTATCTTGTGACCTTGTCAGATACAGTACTGCGGTAGATCTAGAGGATCTAGGTTTCCAAAGACAGACCTGTACTGGTCCCATATTAAGAGTCTTTACATTTACATCATATTCGTCAAAGCACTCCTGACATTCACCTCTTAGAGAGGTCATTGTTATATCTGGAAACACCTCCCACACCCTTTAAAAACGCACACCATGTCATTTCTAGGCGTCTCTAATATGAAAATAACAAAGCACATAGTTTGATGACGTGCAAAGTCGTCTGGAATCATGGGAGTCGTTGTCTTCATTGTCAAATGACCACAATTGTGATTTAAAATCTATCCGACGTGAACCATGTTCAGACAAGGCAAGTTTTATTCACATGAGGTTATGTTTGCCAACTTGCTTCCTTACTCAGCCGTGTATCCTGTTTTCCCCTGGAAGTTATAGAAGAGTTAAAAGAAATATAACGCCATTAACTGACCCCTAAATGAAACGCACCGTTACCTCAACGTTACCTTGAATAGAATAGAAATCTGACGAAATCCTTTCTATGGAGGTTAAACTTTGGTGACATGCAAATTCAGCGTCATATATTCACCAGTAGCATTTTGACTACTGGCTGAACTTTGTGGGAATAAAAGAGGAATAGTTGACAGTTACAAGCTAGAAATAACTGTTCTCTATCTAACGAACAGTTTGTAAGATACTAAGATGCTACTGTGACTCCCTAACATGTTCCCAACTGACTAGATGGTTGGAGGTTACCTCGCCAGCGACATTAGCCCCAGCTAGTCCTACAAGTACAACATCTCTAGAGAATATTACACCTGGATATTTGTGAAAGTGCATATGATGATCTCAGCACACGATCCCAAACACACACAGTGACCTCATGGCAGACTAAACTCTTCTTCTGTGTAACAACAGAGTCTAGGATTTTTCTTTTTATTTGTTTTACAGACACAACCTTGCGCTGGAAAAAAAGCTGAAAAACACTATTGTTTTGTAAACTGTATTTTATAGACCAAACATATTCCCAGTGTGTAAACTATAGCAAGAAGCTCATAGCCCACTGCAATGACTCACTTGCTGTTGTTGCTAAACAGGGAAGTTCAGGTTCTTCTGAGGCACTTTTGTAAGAGACTGGGTATACCTTTGACAGGAAACTGGCAGTGGGACAACTTGTGAAAGGATGTTTTCTTTACTACACCCAGTATTTGTCAGGTCTGAGGAGGGAAGGTGAGGTCGAAAGAGAGTTTGGGTGAATTGTAATTTCTATTTCAGTCTCTTTGAAGGTCGGGGACGTCGTCATCCTTTGGGGATCGGTGGCCTGTCTGTTACCTTAAACCCAGACTGACATAAGAGAAGAAGAGTATTCAAACAGACCAGTGGGACAAGAAAGGAAATCCCCTTTTGTGATGCATAATTTCATTGTAATATCTTTGTATGTTTGCCCAAACTTTGCCAAGATTAATAGAAATAGTTGAATAAAGTGTATAGTCCCAGTTTGCCTCTATAAAACATATTCACATCCTATTACCTGTCCTTAACATTAAAAACTACATTTGCCAATACACCTGTAAGCCCAGCTTATTTCAATGAACAGCAACAAGTAAAAGATGTCTCTCATGACACAGTGCTTTAGTACCTAATGATGATCTGGGAACTCCATCAAGAAGCGTGAACTTGTCCCATAAACACAATGGAGGGCCAGAGTCAAAGAGTCAGGCACGATGAAAGCATTTCCCGTCCATTGACCTCTTGTCATTCCAAGCCTGCCGTGTTATGGAGCGAGATCAAAACAAAGCCTTTGTAATCTGATCCTTATTCAGCATCAAACAACCACTACCAACAAAACAACAAACGGTGAGGTAAAAGGGCACAAAAATAGTCGGGGAAAAAGACATAACACAATGCCATTGTAAGTGCAGAGAGAGACACGGGAGACTGGCATTTTGTCTGCGTTCTTAGTTGGACACACCTTTCTATTTTTTTTTTTTTTTTTTTAATATTTCATACTTTGGAGATCCCTCTAGAGATGTTTGATCGGTTTGCGAAAAGGTCAACGCAATACTGTCATGATGAATACAATAATGCAGGAGGGTTTGTGTTTTTGACAAAAAAAAAAAAAAAGCAAGAAAAGGATCAAATACCCTCAACAGTACAAAAATGTAAGCCAACAATTAACACAGTGTGTCAAGTTTCAAGAGAGCGAGCACCAAGACTGTCGGAATAGCTGACATTCTTCACAGCACAGGTGCAAATAACTAAAGTTAAAGGGAGTGAAAAACCTCACACCGTTTCTGTTTGTCTGATGTGAGTAGTAGTAAATTATATTTCTTTTTGGGGCACATAATAACCGAGGATTTTTTAATTTTAAAACAGGTCAGGTGTGTTTCTCGGCCATTTTGATGCAATGTCAATGAACACTTGTTGAATCCAGTAAACACTAAGCTTATTGTAATAAAATAAAACTAAAAAGATTTTAGTTAACTGAAGTAAATAAAACTAGACTTTGGAAAAAAAAAAAAAAACTGAAACAATGTTGTGTACTTTGTGTACTAACAAGGATAAAGCAAAAATATACAGGAAATGTCTTTAGTTTTAGTCTTTGTCAGTGTGGTCAAATTGGTCAACATAGTAAGCATGAGAAGGCATTTGTGAATATGTTTATTGAGACTGGGACGTCAACCTGACTGAGTCAGTTGCCAAAACTGGCTCTGACTTTCTTAAATCAAACAGACCATTTATTATGATTAAAAAAAAGAAACCAAAATTAAACATTTTAAAACAACAAAAAAACTAAACCGAAACAAAAGTGAACTGAAACCAAAATTTAAACACAATAAAAACTGAAATTATAATAGCTCTAACGTACACATGGCAAGTGGAATAAAGGTCGATGAGATTTGCTCCTGATGAAAGATAGAAAAAACCCAGCAAGCACTCCCTCCGTGTAGGAGGCTGTGTGATGTCCATTCAGAAAGCTATAAACAGAGCGTGACTCAGCATGACACATGAGGTCGACCTTAGAAAAACATTTCTGTAAATCCTCAGTGGCCTCCTTTATTAAAGCGAGCCATTCAGATATAATAGTGCAGGGTGTTGTTTTTTTCCACACAAGAAAACAGAAGTTGTTTTTAGCTGCTATTACATGAAAACAGGTACTATCGTCTGGCAGCATATTGTTACTCCTTTTGTGGCACCTTAACCGTCACTATCTCTAACCTACAATACATCATAGTCATCACACAACACAACACAGTGCCAGATACATGCCCAGATAATAAGGGTCAAATATCTTAACAGATTATCTTTTTGTGCGCACCAACAAACAAACTAGGGTGGTGCTGTCTTCCCTTTAATGGAAGCAGCTGCTTTACGATGCACTGTACTCTTTGGTTAAAGTCTTCCGTCACTTCCACTGCAAGCCAACTGCTTTCAATGTCCATACGGTCACAGTTGTTTTAAGACTTGATAATTTGTGAACCTAATCCTTTAATGCTGATATGGTCATTGCACTACAGCTGCATGAATACATTTTCATTCACTACCCTTTGCACTGCTTACCAAGTTAATTTCTGAGAGACAGAATGTAGAGTGAATTTCAGTGGATTGTGCTTCCGCTGAAATTAAGTGCAGACCAACCAGGTCTATACTCTAACAACACTAAACTATTTAATATAGACAACTTAAAAGTACTGTACGAAAAAGTCACTTGTGGTGAAAACTGGCAGCCTTTTATAGATCTAGACCTTTCAACAGTGTAGGGGAATCTGGCCATGCGTTTACATGAAAACATAACAAAGCAACACAATAAAAAAACGTAAAATACATTTACACAGTTATACTATCATTCAGCATGTTTAAATTGTGTTAAAGATTCCAAAAGGAAATGATCAACACCTCAATGAACTGACTGAATTGCACTCCCCTACACTAATCAGCTCATGGTATGTCCCAAAACCTTTAAATAGTGCTCAGCTACATGGGGCACTCTTTTCATCTAAACACCCTAAAAAGAAGATAAAGATAAGTGAGTGACTTGGACACACATTTTGCCTATGATGCTGATCCATGTCACATTTAACCCTCTCCTTTTGGTTGCACTTTACCACACATACAAACATATCTATCCAGATTAGCATACGAGCTAAACTGAATGAATGTTTCTTTTAATTCCTGGCCTCTAATCATGCCCAGCTGAGAGGCAGCGCAGCACAGGACCTACAAAACATTGTTAATGCAACAGTTCAACAATAAAACATCCACTACTTTGGTGTTTGAGTATATTTTATTCAATGTCTTACCAAAGTACTAGTATGATCAAACACGTAAGTAATGAAGACCTTCATTACAGTGGACAAAAACACACAAACTGAGGCAAACTCTCCCACAAACAGTTGGTAGCCTGTTAACTTAAGTAGCTAAGGTTTGCATTGTTGATACATTGGTTGTCTGGGGCAAATCAAATGGACCACACAAACAGTTGAGCAGAGAGATTGCAGAAATGCCACGAGGCAAAAATACTTGGCTCGTACGCTATATGTCTGGATAGACCTTGAGACCTGGGAACGCAAACACGTTCTCTCTTCTAACTTGTCAAAAAGGGCAGTTTGGTCAGGGCCCATACTTCGAACTACATATTAGGTACTCCTCCATTCCATTTTAAATATGCAGGGCTCTGTCAAATCAGCAACAATTAGCATGCAATGTCTGATTCTTACAAATAAGCTTGCTGAGAAACTGGACAGTCAAAGGTTTGGTTGAGGCACAAAAATAAAATTATCTAACGTACATAACTTAAGTTAAAAAGAAGACAATTTTGACTTTTGGTGCGGCAGTCGTGGGTTTCTTTAATCCACCCATACCGCCCTCCTCCACATGCAGACGTACCACTTTTTGCATAACCTGATTTCCAACAGCAAATCAAAACATTATGCAAGAGGGGAAGTCCATAAATGGTGCTAGAGGTGCCTACAGTGTCATAGTTTGAAGTGGGTCACTAACCAAGCAGCCATATTTGACAAGTTGGGAGTGAGAATGAACTGGAAACGGATCAACATTCCTAAAAATGGGTGTGTTCATTTTCAGTTTAACTTCCAAATAAAGTGGTTTAGATGATCTAATCATCGAATTATTAATTAGTCACATTTGTATTGTAGCGAAGGCATCATGGTCACAGATCTCAGCAAATGCTCTGAGTACAGTGTTTCATTACTGTTAGAAATGTCCATAATTCTGAAAATGACACAGAAGTTGTTAAACAGGTATCGTCTTTAATTAAAAATTAACACAAGGTGATGCTTAGACTTAAGGAAAACGTTTACAGTATAAAACAGGTTAGATTTTTTTTTTTCTTTTGCCCGTAAATATGATGCTTGTAATTGTACACTGCTGTCTATATAATAATCGCTATTTGCAAACTTTAATCATTGCTGTGCATGAGCACTGAATGATGCTATATTACTGTTTTTGTGCATGGTTGAATACATACACAGTTAAACATGTGCTGCTAAGCAACTGCTCTCAGTTGAACTGAAAAGATGTGAAGTTGCAGTACTTATTTACACCTTCTCATTATGATTATGGCAAAGGCTGCCAGCTTTAAAATACACCCTTGTGGCATGCAAAGCTATATTTGGCGTTATTGGTCGTTTTATCTCTGTGTATGTCCTAAGAGAAAGTAAAATCACTGTTGAGATTGTGTATATCTTAGAGGAATTTAAAGGTTTCATGTGAAGTTTGCATGTCAGTTAAGAAAATTAAACCCGACTAGTACCAGGGCACAGAAATGCTTTCGGCAGTGACAAGTGGTCAAAGCAGTATTAGTTGAATGAAAGCTGTCAGTTGGGGTGAGGCACATATCTAAACAATCTGAGAAGAAGCAGTGAGCCGAACATACAAACATCTCTGAAATTCCTTGGTGTTATTCTGGGAATTATAAAGCTTACTTAATAAGCTAACTGATGAGTAAGACACAAAGTAATGACAGTACCTAGTAAATAGTAATGACTAATGTCTCTATGGAAGGGAATTCTATGCTTTGGGATCGGTGTTGACATGGATGAGTCCCGTCTGGCACGCGATGTGGGCTTAAAGACATAAACAAACCTGTGTCTGGCTCCGCCCGAGGCTCACATGAACTTTCTCGATACAGGAATGTCCCAACATGGTCCAGATAGAGACTGTATGATTCATATGAGACCACAAACCACTGACCCTGTCCCAAATATACCTCATAGGGATTCTGTGAGTAATCTGACCTATTAACAGAGATTTCATGTTTGTATTACCATTCAATTAGCTGGCGAACATAGTGGAGCATTTAGGTGGTGAAGATATTTCCCACAGGAGTCGGTGGAGGCTTAAACCGAGCTAAAAGGATGCATACTGGACACGTGGGCAGAAAGTTGGCTGCAAATGAATGCTGATGATGCCAACACATTTGCTATAATGTCAGTGTTTTGTTGTCAGCCTTTTCTATTGCACCCAGGTGTATAGTTATTTAATGTATTTATATTTAATCAAGTTCAAATCTTTGCACTGCAGGAGTCCACCTATTTTCTACTGTGCATCAAGAGGGTTAAGACCCTGGGGCGAGCATCTCAAGACAGTTAAGTTAAAGTTAAAGATATATGATATAATTATTTTTTTTTTACCTCCTTTCTCTTACTGATGTCAAGTAGCTTTTGTAATCTGTTCAAATGACATGATTCATGGGCCGTGCCATGGTTAATCTTTAACCGTATTTATTTGATACCGTCAAATAATCTAGGAGTCATTTTACGTCTTGGAACAATAAATGGTGCAACAATATCTCCTTTATAGCCCATATGACCAAATGTCCTGGTTAGACTTTTGTCATCACGTAAAATATGTCACCCACTCCCTTATAGACCTGAAATGACCCCATATCAGCGAAGACAATGTGTACTTTAAGATTACGAAGCACATAATAAATGCAGTTGAGCAACACCCCGCTTTGTTATGCTTGTGATAAAGACTCAGAGCAGCTGTATGATCTCCTGTACCGTGCTATATGTGTGATTCTTGACCTTATTTAGATAAGAAAATGCAATAAGCCACGCCGTATCACCACAGCTTAGCACAGTGGGATGAGTTTAGAGGCTCTGATTAATATTTATTATGTTTTATGCCATATTAGATTAGCTACCGTGAAACTTCTGTAACGGTTACATGCCGTAATAATTACAGCATTAGAAAGAGTGCAGTGGGTGTACGACTGATAAAAATAATCAGCTCTGCATGTTCTCAATTCTGCAGTAATTTCTCTTCTCTCTTTTGTACAAAATAACCTTTAGAGAATACTGATACAATAATCCATGAGATGATCGAGAAGCATTTATCAACAGATAAAGTCACAAGGTATGTAATAGTAAGAAAAAAAATCTCTGTTTGTGTATGTAAGGGGCTTCTTGTTAACTGTTTTCACAGCTGAGCGCAGCAGAGAGGCCTTTCCACACCTCTTGACAGCTGTGTTCTGCTCAGTCACGCTATAGAGGCACAGCGCTGGTCTCCGCCTCTGTCTACAGAGCCCTCTAGAGTTGGAGTGGCAAATAAAGAGTCACACTCTCAATCGAGGAATTCACCGCCTGAAAAGTGACACCAAGATTCTTGTTGGTATCAAAGCAGAATTATTTTAGGGCTATATTAAAATTCCTTCATTCAAATTCCTGAAGAACTATTAAGGTATTCAGTGGAAAAGTGTGTCAATGTGTGTGATAGTGTGACTAATACGATCCATGTTTTCTGGTGTAACCCAAGTATTGGGTATTGTCAGCACCGTATTGTCCTTGCATGGCTGCACTGGTTACTTAATAAATAAGAATTCGGCAGTTAATCATTCGTGCTGGCTGTTTACTGGATAGAGTTAAAACTCAGAGAGGATGTAAAAATGAGAGAGGCAAAGCGAGACAATGAGTGCTACAAAGAAAAACGTGTATGCACAACACCATCTAAAAAGATATAGGAATATGTTTCCTTTAAGAGAGAACTGTCTGACTTTCTGACAGGAAGAAACCACAGAGAGGATCTCACATAATCATTCAAATCGGTTTGTTTTCAGACAATTTAAGGCAAGAAACGTCTGTAACATTGGTAAATGTCACAAGCCAAAACTGTTAACACTCAATCAGCTACAGGAAACAGCTATACACCTAAAATATTTAAATCAGATGAATAAGAAAGGGATGAAGATCGAGGAGGACGAGGAGTTGGAGTCACACGATCTCCTCATTAAACTGAACAACTGTCATGTTTGTATTGGACTGAATTTAAATGTCATTACCATTGTTCTTATTCAGAATGAGGGTGTGGGTTATTTAAACATTTACAGCACATAATATAGATAATCTCTCAGTTGACAAGAGGATTTAAAGACAATTAGTGATGTATTACTTACTTATGAGGGTGCAGCTTTCACATGTGTTGTAAAGCTTATATTCATTCTTTATGAACATAGCAATAGATAATGATTTAACATTAGGTGAAAATATACAAGTCAGATTTATTTATATAACCCAATATCACAAATTACCAGTTTGTACATTTAAATAAATGCTTTATAATCTGTGTTTTTAGACAAAAAAAACATTAAACAGTAGTAGTTCATAATATTAGATTATGTATTTACTTAGGTTTAATGATGTTCGCACTGTTGACGTTTTGTTATGGTCTGTGAATCACTTACAGGAATAGCTTTAAAGATATACGTTCTCGTGACATCATGTTTACAGTGAAGTACCGTCGAGAGCTGAAATTACACTCCTCAACTGCACTCCTGAACTGTATTCAGCGGCCATATTTCAAAGTGTTTGTCTTTCTAAACTCAAGCTTTTGTAATTAACTGTGAGCCTGAATGTGTCTGAGGCAACAAGGTGTCATAAAAACACTTTTTTCACTCACTGATAGTTTTATCTAGGCCTACTGATGGTTTTGACTTAATTCGACTAGATTTTCAAGTAAGATTTTTGCCCACCAAGGAGGTAAATGTAAATTTGTACAGCTCACAAGACTGAAAAGTGACATCTACATGTTAAACAGCAGCGTCTTTGTCCAGAAGGAGCGCCCCTCCACAGAGCACACTGCGTCGGGGCAGCTTCTGTATAATAAAATCAAGGAGTGTGCAGTATTGTAAAGTTATAGTAATGTCACTGCACACGTTTGCTTATTAAGTCAAGGTCAAACAAAGCCTGAATAACAGCCACCTAACAAATGTTTATTGGATCCTGAAAGCATTTGAATAATGACTCGGAGGAGGTAGCCTATTTGGAAAAAATGGAAAAACATTGCAAATGAGTTTGCAAGGTCATGTGTAAGTCTACAGTATATCGACAAGTGTCGGTAGAAAGGAATCGTTAATGTGGCACTATATTAGTGAGAAGATTAGATTTGTTTCTGCCAGGCAGGCACACAGTGGGACACCACAAAGGTCTAATGCTGATCATAGCACACACACACCCTATGAAACATTAATTCATAGAAGGTAGCTCATTCAAATCAGTCTGGATTGGCAGTATAAACATCACTTATTTATGAATATCGTTATTTATTGTGACATGTATCAAATATCTGCTATACTACAAACTACTCAACTTAGAAATAATACTACTACAGTACCTCCTTCCCTGTAGGCTTGGTATCCAAATCATTCTCAGTAGGGCACAGTACAAAGAAAAGTCTTGCACCTTTTCAGGGCACTATTGATATACAGTACGCCCAATGTCATTTTAAAATGAGGTGAGTTCAATCATGCCCCCTGCTGGACAGAAGAGATGGGATGATCCCTGATGTGTCTCAGCTGAACAGAGCCGGTGATCTGCTGAATTTAGATAATGTGTAAACCGACTTAAGAACGAAACAATAACACACTGATTGTTGCTCTTCAAAACGGATGTCTACCAAAGGTTTGTGTTTATAATAGTATGCCATGTTTTGATACTGTCACACTCTACGCATCTGATGGCTTGTATAGAGGAAACATCATGTAAATGACAGCTGGGTAATCTGTATTTTGGCAAAGTGCAAATATAATGACGTTTATTTAAATATTTAGTGTTTGTGAAATGGTTGAGTGTTTTTCATAATAATAAACCAAGGAGCAAAGCATAGAATCCACAGATAATGATTTTCCTTTTGTTTTTCATTAAAAAAAAGGAAAACAGATTTTGTCCAGTACTAACTTAAAGAGAAGTTCTGATATTTTGATGTATAAAATTCTGTATAGAGGAACAGAAAATTGTGTTCACGTGATAGGAAACATCAACGGTACAATAAGCAAACATCAACAATGTTAGAACGTAATTAACATTAAATAATAATTGCTCAGTTGTGAGATTTACATACAGTGTATTAAACTATGTGATATGGGATTTGGCTATCATTTAAAAACATTAATATACTAAAAATAGAGGAGAATAATGGCAAGCAGCACAGTGATTTGGATCCATTTAGTCAGAGGGGGACTAAAACATATAGCCCATATTTTATGTTTTTTGAAAGTATTAAAGGTTTGTGAACAGTTCATGGAAGTGTATGCAGAAGCTGCTGCCATTTTCATTTAAAAGCATTAGTTCTTATTACTGCCTCCAAGTTTGTACAAGCTGCTATAGTATACGTACTATAGCCTGCATTTTGATTTTAATGAATTTTCCCCTCTTTAAAATTAAACTTGCATTTAGGCCCATATCAGGAAATTTAGTGTGTATTATCTTGAGTGAGTTAGGAATATTCTGCAAAGTTTCATCTATGGGAAAGCTTTTTTTTTTCTCAAAAAAGAAAAAAATAATAATAATAGCATATCAAATATTGTTGAACTTATTTTGTTTTAATAGTTTTGAAAATGAATTTGTCTCCATTCGTTTATTGTGTAGATGAAATTTATCACATACCCCTCCCAAAATAATATAATAAAGAACAGGTGATTACTAGACAATTTACATAATATTGATTTAATAATATTAATAATAATAGCATTTACACTAAAACTGGCCATTTATGGGTTAAAATTGATACATTTATATTTTAAAGCAACACTTGATTTTATTATTTGTTCGGGCCTAAAGTAGAAACATAAAACTTAGTAAAAGTTGATGGAATTTATTTTACATATTTAGAAAAACATCTTAGCAATGGTCCTCACGATTTTACAATACAAAATTGCCTTCTATGGTCGCAAAACAAGTACACTGCATACTTTCAGCTCAAAGACTGAGCTTTGAGAACGTTTTCCAAACACCTCACTGCATTAGCAATGCACCCTGCTATGACACAAAGTCACAACCTAGACTGACTCAAACTAAATTAAAACTGTAGCCTAGCACACAAGAGCTCCATTCATATTCTACTGATAGACCAACTTGTCTCTAATCTTTATTATCACACAGCAAATGAATATTCTCTAGACAAATACACCTTGATGTGTTCCCACTCATGTTCAGCAGGCCATTTAATCCTGCACTGGGGTGTTTCCCTGCTGTACTGGTCTGTAGCATGTTGTTCTAACCGAGGTCGTTAAAACCACCACGCTGCTGTTAAAAGTACATTCCCCACAGGGCTTGCAGAGGTCTTAACATTTAAGCAGGACAGAAAGCTTTAAGTCTCATTTAATGGAAGGTCAATATTAGTGTAAAGTTTGCAATGTGTCCTTTTCATTTTTACACCTTACAGAATGTAATTGCAGTAGCGCACTTAAGAATTAATGTTACATTATTGTGTTTTCACATATTCTGAATCCAGCCTGGCCGTCTGAATCCTGAACTGTGGAACATAACGTAGCAAGTGAGAAGCCTGATAGACCGTATAACTCCATGACTCATGAAGGCTTAGACTGTTTTTTTTTTTTTTTACTTTTACTTTGTTTACTTTGTACATTCAGAGATGATACACAGTTCAGGGTTCTCAAATATCTCAGTGGCTAACCTTTAGAGTCAAATTTGATCGTCCTCTGTTTTAGCTTTTATCTCGGCTCTAGGGGTAGCAGTATCTTTCACTCCCCTACTTTAATGCAGATTAAAATATCTAAATAACTACAATATTTGATCTAATATCATGAGATTTTATACATTCATGGTCTCCAGAGGACTTTTGAGATCACCCCTGGCACCCTAGCATCACCAGAAGGTTCATTCTTTTCCCCAACATCTCTCAAACATTTTCTGGCACGCCCTCTTTGAGAAGCTGAAAAAAGTTCACAGCTTCCACTTCGCAATTTATAGCAATCCCAATGATAGGGGAAGCAAAACTAATAAAGGGATCCAAGTAGAAACTTAGTGAAATAAAGGTCAGCACAATAGCATCAGCAAACCTCGTTCCACTCCATATCTTTCCCCTGATTGTTCACGCCCCCGTGCAGCGGTTCTATGCCCCACCAGTGGGGCCTGCCCATCCTCTTGACTCCCACAGTCTGATGTACATTCATGTTCCCAGATGATGAATCATAATGTCTTTGGTGAGCCCCTGCCTTTCCCTGTAGCTCTGCAATGAAGTTGACATTTGTGATTTTAAGTGAAATATCTCAACAACTGCTGGATGGATTGCCATGAAATTTGATGTGGATATTCATGTTCCTTTGGTGATCACATAAATTTTCCTCTAATGCCACCATTTAGTCAAAATGTTAATACAATAACAATAATAATGGAACATGGTAAATGCTTATGGATATAATGTACATATAAGTCACTGAATCTTCTCATAGTATATACATCAACAGACTACATCCAGAAGATGTTAACAAGTGAGGTAACGTTCAGGCAGGACGTACAGATTTGGCAGCATGGCTAAAAACAGTCTCACAGAGTGTCTAGCATGACTGTGTAGCCTTGTTATGACTCGGCTTACATAACATCAGACAAATCTGTTAGAGCCATCGCATGATCTGTCAGTAACACGCATCGTATTAGAGTCTCCAGCAAATACTCCTGAATGCGTTACTGTCACAAGAAGCCAGTCAAAATTCTCCTTGAGTGATGGCTCGTAGTTTTACAAACTTTCGGAAAATGAGTAGCCAGTGTCTCTGCGTGTTTACATTGCAGCTCAGAGTCAGGGCCAGAGAGGATTTTCCAAACCTTGTGTTTATACTGTCTGTTTCCTGTATGGCAGTTTGGGAGCCTGTGAGGGATGAGACACTGCAGTCCGAGACCAATCAAACATAAACACCAAACAATAGATGATGGACAGAGGAGCATTTGCTCCAAAGACACAGTTTTGGGCTATCTGTGTTGGTGCCATCTAAGGGCAACTCAACAGGAAACGATGTTCAAGAACTGTTCTACACACACACAGAGTGAGGGCAAATCATTACTTCAGATTCTTACCTCAGACTTTATCAAAATGAGCTCTGCCCTTTCCGGATGAATTATAGTCATTAAGTAATGTGGTGATATCCTTTACAGCAACCATATCTGGAGTGAAAGTGACTTTCATGACACAGCTCCTTGACTCTCTGGGGTAATTACACTAAGTTGTATGTTTATGTTAACTAATAAGCCCTATGATGTTTGCCAACTGACCACAGCCGAAGTGACTGACCAGCAAGCACACACAAGTGCAAGCTCAACCCGATGAATGCCAAGTCTATCGGACTTTGATCCGGCAGCTATCAGGCGAACCTCACTGCACTATCAAAGCACCATCTCTCCTCAGAGAAGGATTGTCTTTCTTATCACAATAAGGACCCTGCCTCTGTTTCGCACAACCGGACCTCAGCTACCGGGTGGTCTCGGGGCTTAGCTGCGTAATAACAGTGCAAAGCTGTTCCAAGAAAACGTGAAATACAGTGAGACTGGCTCATTTCAGCCTGATAGGGATCGCCTGATAACCTCGATGGGACTGATAAGGCAAGCTGGTGTAAGTAAGGCTTGGTTTCTTCAAGTATATGAAACGTTTGCGAGGTGCAGACATGTGGACCAAAAAAAGTCTTAGTATTACCAAGATTACAGTGATTTCATAGGTATACGTATCAAATCCCACGCCTTCGTTCCATGCCCATATCTGAATTTTGTGGAAGCTTCTGTGAGTCCAGTCCTTGAGAGGTAATGAGAAGAGGAGCTGGAGGGTATGTTGTGCAAACACTGCTTCAAGCAGGGTTTCTAAACGCTGTATTCCCCTCTCTACTACTGCCACTGTCCCATGTCGCTGACCTGGACCTGGACCTGGACCTGGACCTGGACCTGGACCTGGACCTGGACCTGGAGCTCTTTACAGGAGTGGAGGATAGAGAAGGGGGTGTGGTCTCTTCTTGTCTACCCCATTTCCTGCCTTCCACACCAGTTCTAATTGGAAATTTGGGTGGCCCTGTTTATTTACATGGTTGAAATGCGGCGAGGTTGTATTTATATTTTCATGGCGCGTTCTCAGCAGTGCTGCATTACATAGCCTTCCCCTGAGATCGCTGTGGGAGACGGAGAGGAGTGTAGAGTAGCCCAATGGTTGAGTGTGTGTGTGTGTGTGTGCAGGAGGGAAGAGGTTGTATAAGGTCTAATCTCCTTCACTGTGAATCTTGATAATGATATTTAAGGTAAGCTCTCTGAATTATCTGTGGTGCATTTATTGTTTTAATGGGGTCTCTCAGCAGACTATGACCAAAAGGCATGTGACACTACAAAAAGCAACGTACACATAACGCGTTTGTCGAAATATTCGCAAAACAAGAAAACAGAAAAAGACGAAAACAAGACTAGACAACAAGACTCAGTGTCCAACTTAGCTGCCCCGTTTTAGATCAGAAATCTCATAATTATATATTACATCATTCACAGTGGTGAGTCAGTGAACCATCATTTATGCATGGCGTATTTATAAAGGAAGAGCATAAGTGAAAGAAATAATCTGGTCATCAACTAGGATTCAAGGATTTGAAGGTTTTTATGTCACATATTGGAATGATATTTGTAATGAAGTGCAATGTGTAAAAGAGTAAAGATTAGAGAAAGGGATACAAATTTAAGAAAAGTTTTTATGTAAAAACAAAATGCATATATGTCACAATTGCATATATTCAATCCCAACTACTGAACTGCGTTCAGTGTGAAAAGTCCATGAATCTGCTCTCGGTAAGTAACTGCGTCAATGTCTAATCTAGTACTGCTACAAAAACTACTCTCAACAAGTCTATAGTTTCAGAACACATACCAGCCTAAGACCCTCTGACCTAAAGGTCTCTCAGGTCTCGCATGTACACATGGATAAAAATTATCCTTAGATGAGCCATGTCAGAGTGGTGGCAGGGTGTGTTTATCTTTCAGACCGGGGCTGTTGAGTGGCGGAAGGCAGTGCTTTCTATTCAGGCCATGGCTGCAGAGAGCCTGGACCTGACTCTGGATAAAGTAAACACATGAGCACACACACACATACACACACACACATACACACACACACACATGCACTCACAGGGCTCTCCCATTCTCCTCCCTGCCCGTCAGCTGGAGACCACACACCCAGACCACACAGAGTCTGAGAACAGCCCGAGTCACTCTCACGCAATACAGCCTACGAGCTGTCACTCTGACCACCTCCATCTTTCTGTCAGCACTGCTTCTGAGGGGGGGGGGGGTTGGATGTTTGGATGTATGTTTTTATGTTGAGGCAGGGGTGTTACAGGGAGTCACATCTCTGAACCATTAATAGCAATCTAAGGGTTTGTGAATTCACTGATTCCTGCAGTCCAACCCCCCCAGGTATGTGAACATCATGTTTTGCATGAGGAGAATTCATATTTCCACTCATTCCAGCTTGTCAAATAGAGCAACCAACCGATGATACATCACTCCCTGCTGGTCATTTACTGTACTGCAGGTATGTACTGTACATACACGTGTCACCTTTTCTTTGTTGGTTGGGGAAAATCGTCACAGTGTCTCTGGAGGACATCGAGATTCTAGTCAAAATGCATCATTTCCTACTTTGTCTAATGATGTTTTGGTGTAACAGCCTTTATCTCTAAAACTCTGCATGTTGCCAGCCAAACTAAACAGACAAGTCACCCCCTTGCATTAGTGCCAGGTAGACCACCATATTGTTCTGCTTATCATCCTTTATCTGTTTGCACTCATGTCCCAATTCTTCTGATTGTTTTCCAATACTTTGCTGCTCCTTATCCGACAACTGTTATTGCTTTCCTGCTTCATAATGTATCGGGTCAAGGACATTGTTGTCTGAAGAGTCTCACATAAACATAGAGATCTAAAGACAATACAAGCCAATTAATTGTGCCAATAAAATGTTTATTTACTGGTGATGGAGAGGAGTTCCCATGCCTTGCGTAGGTCATATGCAGAGCATATAATGATAATGAGTTATAATAAGACGGTGTAATCACACTTACATACGTAGGTTTTTATTACAAAAGTCTTGACATGATTATCTGTCAGCTATTTATCTCATCAAGCATCAGCAGTGGGCCTGTGAGTGATGACTGGTGGATTTATAGAGTCATCTTGACAGGTCAAAATTCTTTAAAAAAGGAGAATGAGGTCAACACCTTCCTAAACGCGGGGTCAACAATCAGGAGCAAAGCTCTAACTGTAAAGAGGATACCGCTCCTTTTTACTCTATGCCGCTAGTTATATTTTTGACTAAAACAATACAAAGTCTAAATATATTAAACCCTTAAATTCCTTGAATCCTATAGTTGATGACCAGATTATTTCTTTCACTTATGCTCTTTCTCATCAAAAGTTACACATCTCTGTGAGCTCTGAGGACTTCAAGCAAAACATTTTTATTTATTCTTTTTTTCCTCCTGAATTGTTGATTATTTTGTCACCCGTCAGATTTTTCTGGAGCCTCGGGAGCCACAGCTCGATGACCAGCAGATGTCAGCAAAACATTGCTACGGTTTTCTCATGATACACCTTAATTTAGTTCTTACCTCCAAAACCTTGATGTATTATACATTGCTTATTATTCAAACTGCATTTGAAATATGTGGCACAAAATCCGAATAACAAATTTTACACTAAGTGTGATAAATGTTAATGCCACTGTAAGAGCAGTGAAACCCCCACGGGAGTGTGTGTGAAATATAGTAGCAGGATCAGTTAAAGATATTACAAAAAACATGACATGACAACATTATAGTGATTTTTGTGGCATGTCGTTTCTTTTAGGTGGAAAAATTGACAGATCATGCTAGATAATGTATCGTGTTACTCCCAATCAGGTTAACCATAGTCACTTAGTAAAAACAGAACCAACAACTTCACTTTCTTTTGGAGAAAGTGTTGTTTCATTTCTCTGCAAAACCATTTTTGGTGATGTTTAGGGTAGTTGTTGACTAAACCGTCCACTCCAAAGCTTCGAGTGAAGGGCTGAACCGATGTCGCCTGGAGTAACGGCTCATACGGGGTGGAAAAACTGAAGCCTGAATACAAATGATGTGGCTTCCTGCAAAGGGGGAAACACCATGGCAAATGTGTGAATGTGCTTTTCTTTTCTTTTTTCTGGGGGGTCTTTTTCATGCCAAGTATGACTTTCTCTCTCTCTCTCTCTCTCTCTCTCTCTCTCTGTAAATCAGAAAGAGCTCAAAGATGAAATAGCACAGCACACATCAGTAGTAGAAGATTGATAACTTTATTTCAAAAATAAATCATTTATCCATATGGCAATTTTATATTAATCAATCTTCTCATAACCTCAGTCATATTCAGATATACTGTATCATACAAAACCGTTATTTTCAGTATGCACACTAATTTTGTGATTTCCTCTGTAGCTTGTCCTGAATGTTTTACTGTAACTGTAAAGCGTGATGTAAAATGTGTTTGAGTCACTGATGTTGTAGGTGGGGGAGTCACATGTTTTATCCTGAGTCCATAAATGTCAATTTCTCAACAGTAATAATGCAACTGTGTGACACACATGTACCCACACGCACGCACATGGCCTTTACTACACACACACATACACATACAGAGTATTTACCACAATAGCACACTGTACATGGGGCTGGTAATATTTTCACTATTAGAACTTGATTCTGAATGAGTCAAGTGTCTGACTGTGAAGTAATGTAAAACACAGTTTCAGAGCCAGCGCAGAATCAGTGTGCCTCTCTAGATCTTTGCGGGGAAAAGGATTTATGGTTCATGCACAATACACGCATTAAAAAAAAAAAGTATTCCTGCCTGTGATTTTGGTCAGACTTTTCAAGCCATTGTGAAAGTGATGTGGTTTGAGTGTGAAGGAAGTAAATGCAGAGATCGAAACTCTGGACCACAGAAGAAAAACATAACAAAAACTTTATCCCTTCTACTGCAGCATCAACCTTTAGGAACTCAACTACCTGAGGAATTCCACTTTTCTCACTGTTGGATTTGTATGTCTTATGACATATACATGTTCCTAATTAGGCTGTTAGAGTCTTAGGACTGCCATTATGTAGATGTTACATCCCATGTTTAATATCTATACCTCAGGCATGGGAATCAGAGGGCTCCTCCCAGGCCGAAGTTGACCATAGACCACAAAGGTAGTTTTTCTTCTCATTTGTGAGGTCGCTAGTTTCAGATCAAGAGGAACAGTTTCCTTGCGAGTTACGGGATGAGTATGATTTTTCCAGTTAACCTCCTTCCATCCATTGAGGTCAATAACGTTCATCAAGGCCGCTCTTTCTGGTAACATAGGACTTGAGGCCCAAGCTACTCTCCAGTCTTCCACAATCAGGTAAGACAAAGTTTCATGCCTAGAAGTTGTCAGCAGTTCAACCGAAAATGGGTTTTCAAATCAGACTTCATCTGAATGATCTTTAGAGACCTGAAGAAGAAAAACTATACAGTATTTCATATAAGTATAAAAGAAAAGCCACAAATAAAAAGAAATAATAACAATGTACTAACGTTATAATGTATCGCTGTAATCATCTGGATAAGCCTTAGATTCGGGGTCCCAAGCATCAGGTTGGGAACTACTGCTGTAATAAACTTAAGTACTTTTCAATTCAGCACTGGGAAATTCTGTGCTTTGTCTTTTCCTGTTTATAAAAGTAATTTTTTGTAAAGCACTCGAAAGTAAATAAAATATAATCCTAAAAACCATTAGATATGTATGTAAACAATACCTCTATGGCTTGAAATTACTGTCAAAATTCAAAACTTGTCAGCTTAAAAATATAAGTAATTGCCATATGAGGTGGACTTATGGGACTTAGTTCTCATCCACTGCATGCAAAATCATTCATTTGTGCCACCTACAAACTGCTTTGTGATTTTCAATTATGTCAGTTTGACATAATTCTTAAAAGCTGACCTGATTTAGTGGAAATAGATTTCTGTAAATGTTTCCTGCAATACATATAGTAGCCCAGACGTGAACAATTTGTGATAACAGCTTCCTCTGCTGCACCACCAGACCAGTGATAACATCGATTTCTTTCACAATTCAGTAGTAGCTGTTTTTTTTTTTGCGATGAAACCCAAAATTGTGGTCTGCAATGGACGAAGCAATGACACTGTCGACTGTTCACTTGCTCAGCTAAGCAAATGTGAAGAATTATATACAATACAATAAATTAAAAAAAAAAAACAAAAGGTATTCATTCATGCTTTGTTTTATCTCTTTGACATATCAGTGTTTGTCTTAGGGGCCATTCTTCCTGTGCACCTGTGCTAGTACTTCCTGTCTCAGTCGCCCTCCGCTCCCCTCATCCCCCCACCCTCAAACCGCATCCTTCACACTGTCACAATAATACTTTTAGAGAGAAAAAAAAAAAAAAAAAACATTACAGTCACAGACATAAAGTCTACGAGGCATAGGTGTGCAAGTGAAATCAGCAGGGTCTTCCCCAACTCTACCCCTCAGTACCATGACAGTTTCTATAATTTACAGTACACAGCACTGCAGTCGGAAGGCGTAATAAATGGGCAGTGGTTTTACATTCACATTCATGCCGTTCTGCATGTGTGTGTGTATGTGTGTGTGTCTCACTCCTGAATATGCTGTAGAGGTCTCTGGGAAGGATAGTCGATTGTTGGAGATGTGTTCTGTTCCTGGATGTGATCATAAGCCCGTAGGTAGTGGCCATTGTTCTGCTGGTAATAGTATACCAGTTTTCTGGCAAACACTGGCTCCACCTGAAATGAAATTAGGTCTTTGTATGAAATATGTGCGTTACTGCTGAATCATGTCATTGTGGGCAGCAAAGGAAGAGAACAGTACCTAAAGATACATTGAACTTGGCAGGCAAAGTGCACAACAAAGATGGCAAAACCTTCATATTAAGACTGATTTCTGTCTTGCAAATTTTAACGTTAAGTTTAACATTAAGTAACATTAAGTTTATGTTTCTTTAAATTTGATTATTTACACTCATATTAAAAAAAAATGTGTATCTCCGTTTTCCTAGGAACTGTGTCTAGATGGTAATGCTAGACTTGTTTCTCACCAGGTTTGTATGTTTGTCGTACTCGCAGCTTATCCGCACTGCATTCATGAATTCACCTTGTCAGAGTCACTGAGATCTGCCAGGCTAATTAACTTTAGCAGGAGCTGCATTTAGTCTTCCCTCCTTAATCACTGGACCTTTTATAAATTACAGCTAGCAGCTAGGGTGAATCGATCAATTTAGGTTAGCTGTGGCTATTTCACCAGCAGGAAAGATTCCGTGTTCTTGCTTTAGCTGTGGTTAGTGAGGTTTGGCTTTATTTTAGCTATGTTTCGCAATAAATGCAGTGTTCTTACAGAAGCTGCACTTTATCATGGTATAATTTGTTAATCAAAAGGTCAGATTTAGGTCTTAATTATAACCAGATATGAGTGCTCCTTACTGCATTTTGAATAAGAAGGCCAGTGTTGAGGTCACTCATTTTTGAATACATCTTCCTAACAATCATATATGCATTAGCTTATATGCATATCTAGTTTTGTGATATAGTAAAGTTTTGTCATGAATTGGTACCTGTGCTGTGATCATCTTCCTTGGCCGCTGTGGGTCAGGGTACTCGTCTCCAAAACATAACACCACCTGGTGTCTTGGCAGATGTCGGCCATTATGGGCAAAATCTTGAAGCTCTGAGAGAAGAACAAGAACAAGAAAAGAGAAGACAATCAGGTGCATTACCCACAGCAAGCCATGCGGTACACACTCCAGTAAGTCACATTTTAATATCTAGTAAAGATGCATTAAAAACCCCCCCAAACTGCTCAAGAGAGCATTTTCCCTAATCATTACAATTCTTCTGGAAACCACTGATGAGGATGATGGAAATTTTGGTGTGAAATGGCACAGAGAACACCATCTTGTCATGCTGTGTGGTGGACCACAGGAGGTGGGTGGGGACTCCACACACTTTGGCCCCCTGCTGAGAATTTGACTATCTTCTTAGAGCTTCTTAGTGCTACCTCAACACTGAGAGGGACTTACCCAACTACAGCACCTGCAGCTTCTCGTTCATTGTTATCAGCACCATCATCCCAGCCATTATCGACGTGATCACAACCATTGTCATACTTTAAATTGCTGAGGCTAGTTATTCTAACAACATAAAGGTTTTAATGAGCAGTAAAGGCCAAATCCATTACCTTAACCAAGGTAAGGTAAGGCAAGGTAATTTTAGGGGTAAATGTGCTTTTTACGCCACTCCACTTATCAGACAATTGAAGTTACTGCTTATTTCAGTTTTACATAGAAAACACATGATCCATCACTATAGATAAAACTACACTGGACTAGACTTGTAATGGACTACTTTCTTCATGATATTGCTACTTTTTTTAGATTGTAAAGCCCTTCGAGACAAACTGATTTGTTATTTTGGGCTGTATAAATAAAAGCTGACTGTATTTGACTTGATTTAAGTAAAGGACGTGAAAACTTCTTCTTCTACCTGACCAGAAGTTAACACTATCAACACAAAAGTAGTTTTTTATTGCAGGAATATTGATTTTAACTGGATCATATTGCCCAGAACACTACAGAAATATACATATTAGAGCTTACCAATGAGGAATTGTTGGGTGTCGAACAGTTTGCATGGCTGCTCCTTCTCCAGTTTGTTCGGTTTATCCATATACGGAGCCAGAGGTCCTTCCCAGTACACTCGTCCCTGGCATAGGCGCTTGGCGTATAAGCCATCGTGTGTCATCCACAGAAGCACCCCCCTCTCCAGTACATTAGGGAGCATCTCAGCCCCCTGCCTGTGAGACTCAGGGTACGGGAATGGAAAAAGGATGACTTCTGCCCCGTTGTGAAACTTGTCCTCTGAGCATGGGGAAGAAGAAGAAGAGGAAGAGGATGGAGAGGAGGAGGAAGAAGAGGTGATCCGACAGCCTTCCGGGCTGCTGGTGGTAACCTCCTTCACCAAAGTCTCTCTGTAGTATAGGGACACATGCAGGCTGAAATCTGGAAGAAAGAGATGCACACTTAGCAGATGTACACTTCATCACAGCCTGAAGTCTGAGGGAGGCCCTAGAATGCCAAAGTCAAGATGTCAAGGTCAGCCAAAATAAAGCTTAATTCTCAGTAATCTCGCTATTTGTTTTTATCTAGCATCATGTGACAGATTAAAAAAAGACTCACTACTTAGTAGCGTGGCCTGATAGTTGAGAATAGGGAAGTAAGTAGGTGTTTGTAGTTTCTTATCTGTATAGGCAAACTTACATAAATATATATACATAAAAACAGACATTTCAGTGAACCTCTGTGTGTATCTGTCTTTCAAGAGGCCTGAGATGATTCTTTACCTGTTATGGTATTGTTGTGGTCCATTGAATACACGGGCGGTTGGGACTCTGAAAAGTAGGTGTGGAAGGAGAGCTGAAAACCTGTGCAGAATACAGTAAATAAATTCTGGTCATAATTAGAGTACTGAATGTGAACGGGCATTATGACACTTGGGATGCTTATTTTCTATTATTATTAATGAAGTCTAATCTGGAAAAAAGAGCAAATCTGGAGAATAATTTGATAAAAACCCAGCTACATACATTTGCTTGTTAGAGATCAGGCAGACACGTGTGATACATCTTATCTAGAAAAACAACTTAACTCAAACAACCGTCCACTTAAACAAATTTGGCACTGCACAGTCCACTGATCAGCACCGCATGGCTGCTAACTCAGCCACTGTCTGTTTTCAAGCTATTTCACTTCTGCCATCTCCTCTGCATGCACATATTCACAGCATTCATGGAAACTGTACATATTTGTCCTTTTATTATGATATAATTAATGCATAAGACTGAGCATATACATGACTTTACAGCTCTCAGAGGATCAATTAAATACATTGAAATCTAAAAGGAGGGAATGATCTGCAACTGCTGCTTTGTATTGTTTACATTTACATTTAATTTCAGAGCATGATCAATTGATTAGTTCATACATCTATTTTAGTAAAACCTTAATAGACAGACTTGAATCACCCAAACCCAACCCTTCTCATCTGTGCCTAAAAAAGTTTGCGACAAAACCGTCTTTGAACTTATTTTCGTATTTTTGAGGGGGTTTCCATCTTAAAGTTCAAACTTGAATTTCACTCTAAATTCTATGTGAAGGATTGTGATAACTGTCAACTGATAACCGTCACAGTTAAAACTACGCAAACGGTTAACCAGTCAAAGATTACTGATACCACCTAATGACCTTTTAAAGCCTAATGGATCAGAGTGATGAAAGAAATCATTACGGAGCATTCTTTCTTATTCTGCGTCATTAAAGTGATAACTCTATTCCATGTGAGACCTGACTTTTCATTAGATGAAAGAGGACTGACAGGTGTGTGTGGCTGGAAATAGATTTTTTTTTTTTTTTTTTAAATATTAGTGGTAAAAGAAAAGAAAAGAAAAGAAAAGAAAAGAAAAGAAAAGAAAAGAAAAGAAAAGAAAAGAAAAGAAAAGGGGATTAATGCAAGATAGACATTGTATCATACTGTATATCTCTGAGCATTACAGTCACACTTCCGCACACAGTCAGTGATTCAGTCTATATAGTTTAATAATTTTGAACAGCTGATGCGTATGTCGCTGTGTCTTACCATTTTCTGCGTGTGACCCGGGCCAAGGCCGGCTGAACGGTGACGGGTAGTGGCACTGGCCATACTGCACCTCTGCATGTGACCCGTGGTGATGCGGTGGAGGAAGAGGTTGTTGTTCTGGTGGTGAGTAATCCCTCCAGTCTCTTCTTTCCTGAGAAAGCATATAGCCAGGTACCTGAGAAAGGACCATGGGGATGGTTACTCAGAGACATTAAACCAAGACACTTGCAATCATTGCAGATGAATCTCTGTGCTAGATACAATCTATGGTGTGCAGCAGCCACAAAATCAATCTGCTGACCTGGTTGTGCAGAGATGTATAGGGAGGGATATAGCCATGGGCATTTACATGTGATGGTGTCTCCTCCATATTGCTCATCTTCATTCCTGTAAATGCAAAAACACGAGAAATGCATTTGTTAGATAACTGGCCCACAATATTGTTCATGGTTTTAATAATGAAGTAATTGCTTATTCACAACAACAGCTCTCCCAGCCCCCCCTCAAAAGCAGAACTAGCAGTAGTTTGACAATAATCCTGGATTCTAACATAATCTTATGCACAAATTAACAACAAACAGAGAATACGGCAGGCACAATATTCTGCGAATCTAACCTTCCTCATTCATTTTCAAACTGTGAATATGTTTCATGCACGTGTGAGGTCCTGCTATTTTCATGGGAGTGACGGGGTGTTTTGCAAAGTGAGTGTAACAGACGACTGAGGCAAGTGCCATTCTAAATGCTGTTCATTTTTTCGAGAATTGACTGTTAGCACAGATAGCAACCAGAACTGCTCTAGTGTGATAAAAAACTGTTGTATGATGGCAGAGACTTAGTTATGCAAGGCTAGAGGTCGTCTGGTTGTGTTATGTGCACTCTGCACTTAGTAACCGAAGCTCTCTAAAAAAAGCACTACGGCCTTTTTGGTACATGCTTTGGCTTCCTTTGTGCTTCCTGCCTCATCAGAATCAACTGCAGTGGTGCATATGTATGTGAAAAAAAAGTTGCCAATGGTCTATAAACAATGTGATATGCTTTGTGAAAATGCAGCAGTGCAAATGAACCACCACTTTACTACTTCAGAGCTGAGCTGCACTGCTCTGTACTGCATTTTTGGACGGGTGTTATTTTCATACACTTACCTTTTTTAGCTTCCTCTGGGATGATTCTGTAGACTTTATAGGGCTCTGAGATGTCCAGTTGGCTTCTTTCCACTAACTCGTCAAAGTCATTGCTTTTATTAAGAGCACAGCGTAGTCTGGTCTTCCATGTGGGGGGATCTGGCTTGTCGACTCCTTCCTTATATTTTCCCTTAAACAGTGCCCATGCCTGAAACAATCATTGAAAAGCTTCCTCTTTAGTCATGCCAATGTACCAAGAATTTAAAAAGGTAAGGGCTCTGAATAATGTAACAAAATCTACCCACATTACTACATTTTATATATGCAATAGTGTGTTTAAAATGCAGTTGTTGGATGCTTCAGGAGCAGTGTGAGAATACAGGCGGGATGGGTCTGACCTTGAATAGTGCAGCATCCTCCTCTCTGTTATAGTCTTGTTTTCCTGCATGTTTCCAGGGAATCCTAAAGATTGATTTTTCATCATTTTCCCAAATCAGGCCAGGATATCTCCTGCTGTCAATCTGATCAATCAGCCACTGTCTCAGTTTGCCATTGCCGCAGCTGACTGACAGGCTGCTGTCCTCGTCCAGGTTCATCTCTGCGAAATAAAATGAAGCATGTTAACAGAACTGTAGGCTCAGTGAAGCGGCAGAGTTTAATTTGGCTTTGTCTTCATGTCAGATTCAAGTATTTAAATGAACCTGAGAAAACAAGTTAAAGAAAACAATGTTAGGTTCATCTTGAAACAGTTATTATTATTAAAACTATTAGTCACACTTGTCCTCTGTAGTCCTATGGTTGTAATATTAGTAACATTTTATCTAGTTAACTGGTTTTGATACTGGGCATACTCATTTGAGAGCATGAGGCTAGAGGCTGATTGTCTTAATCACGTTTTCATTTCTGCCAGAGAATAGAAATGTGATTCATATAAGGCACATGCATGAATAACAACGTAACCAGACATGTAGCTATAATTAAATCACAAGAAAGAGTTTGAACTTAAGCTTATCAGTGTAGTAGGACAACTTTAGTAAGATTTAAAACTCATGCTTATAAGTTATAGAATTAGTAGAAAGTTGAATGACAAACTTGTAATCTCTACCTGTCAAACTTGATACAGAAGTGAGTGAAACAGCTGATTAATTAATCGTTAGAACATTTTTATTGATTACCCTCATTCATTTAATAAAGGAGCTGCTGCTGCTGCTGCTGCTTACCTTTGATCATGTGAGCTCCTCCGCTGAAATCTGTTTTCAAGCTCTCTGTGTCCTATTCTTAAATGTTATCACATCTTGATTTGTGACAGGGAGGAGCCTCTCAAGTTCAAGAGGAGATGCGCAGCAATCGGCGTTCATTTCTGTGAAACTCAGCGCCCACACAGCATTGCGGTGGGGAATCCCTCTAGTGACACCCTAAGCAGCCGCTGGGACGGAATGGAACAATTACCTGTGCACATTATCAACACTAAATTGTTCCCCCCACACATATTTTTGTTTTTCTGTAAAAGCCTGTGAGTCCAACCCAATTTCCAGTGACATGACAACTGCTGACTAAAAATATCTGTCTTTGTTTTGTTACTTATTTCCTGATAAGAACCAATGTCAGAAAAAACTGGTGAATTCAGAATACTACGTGTATCAGATTACTTCCTTAGTATTACTGCCCTCCAGTGGTTACCCATGCATATGCCCAGCCATCTACAGTATTTACAATACTGCTGTTTGTAGTATCTCACCATGGTAAAATTCATGTTTTTTTAATGCTTTATAGTCCCTAAAGACGGTTGAGAGAAATAAGACAGATTAAAGAACGTGATCTTTGTGTTTTTGGTGTCACCATGCATGACCTCCCTTGCACATTAGACAAACAGGAAGACAACCAGGAAACAGAGATGTAAACACAGAACAGAAGTGTCTTATCACCTTCAATATGGCAGCCCACCAACCTCACAACACGCTCGGCTTTACTCCTTTTATTTCTCTTTTTGAAATCGTCTTGACACAGTACAAAAAAGTTCACAAGATTGATAAATTAGGAGAAAAAAAAAATAGCAGAAACATCAATAAATGCTAAAAAATAATAATGTGTTGCACATATTAATTTCTTCCAGTGTTCATGTCCACATATTTAGAGGATCATTCCAGTGGCAATAAGCATCCTGACTCAAGTCCACTCCAAAGCACATTACATTACCAGGTCCAGAATACTGTAGCATCCTCAGGGCTGAGCTGTAAAATATCTCATGTAAAGGTCAAATGATCAGATTCCTCCGGGTGGAGTAGATGGCTGTTGTTTCACCTCCTCGCCGTTGACTTTGGAAGCCCTGGCAAGCAATTCACGTATATCAGCCTCATCATTGAAGGGGTTGTCCTTATATTCCCTCTGTAGCCATTCTCTGAACTACAGGAGGGGGGGGGGGGGAAGAGTTTGATTAGGTCAAGAGATGCATTCAACTTCATGTTGTTCAAACTGTTATTTGCTGTTGTCCCCCTTTTTATTATTAATTTTAATATATTTTATTATTATTTGCTCTGGGTTCCTTCTCTCTTCTGTCTCGTCTATATCATATATTTTAAATATACACAGACTCTATATAACAGCCCTTTGGTAACAATAACTGGTTTGCATATTATTTTTTATTTTTATTCTAATTATTGGGCTGGCTGTGGCTCAGGAGCTGCTTGTCCACTAATTAGAAGATGGGTGGTGTGTGTAAATGTCATCAGAGCGTGATTGTGTGAATGTGATGTGTAGTGTTAAAGCGTCTTGAGCGGACGGGACACACTAGACAGGTGCTATATTCTCTGTTCTTACAATAATCATGCCTCTTCAGTAACGCAGTGATACACTCCACGCTCACTCGTACTCCTTCTTGTCCTCGCTCAGTTCCTATGACTCACCTGATCAGCTTGAGTAGCCTCAAACTCCTGGAGCTGGCGCTGGAAGCCCAGATTGGGTCCTGCACAGGGCCGGACCACCTTTACTGCAGCAAGCACGTCCTGCCAACCCAGTCCTGTCACCGTCATGATGTAAGCTACCACAAGGGTGACACTGCGGGACACACCTGCCAAACTGTAAGAAGCGAGGGATGAACAAAGAGTACGATGTTAGAAATGAAACTTTTAAGACTTCACGATTAGCATGTTATTTCCTCAGCACTTCATCTGTGAGGATGTCGACATGCATATGAGCATCCTGGTTGTGATCAGGGTTTTTTTTGTGTGCATATAACTATCATATCCTGGTTTCAGAAAAGAAGATAAGCCGTAATCCTGGTTTTGAGAAACCTAGATATGTTAATATTCTAAACCAGGATGTTCACGCATGTATACACCACTGGAGTTACGCAGTAGTTAGTCTGTAACACTAAATACACAATGGTTAACATCCTGAGGTCATACCTTATTGCTTATCTTGTCTTCCGTTATAAAATTAGATTAAGCCACATCCAGCGTACATAGATATTAGAGCCATGTAATCACCATATCCTAAATATGTGTAAAAAACGGCTAATGTGCATGTAAACATCCTGTATGAGAGCTAAAGGTTCTATAAAATAGCTAGAATAAGTAATAAATATATGATTAAATAACAGTGAGTGACAGTCGAGGCAATGACAATCAGTGTACAGAGTACAGCGACAGGTGGACAGAGATTTAAATAATTATGTTGTAAAATAAGTGGACTTAAGAGTACAAACTGATTAATTACACACTTTACACACTTCATAGTTAAATGATATCTAAATTCTTTGTTCAGTAAATGTAGTAGAGAAACCACTGGTAGTGCAGATCGTATAAATAGCCTCTAGTTCCCCTGTATTTCTGAGAAGACCCTCTAACCAAATATAACTTTCCCTTGTGAACATATGGTCAGCTACCCCATTGCAAAAAACACAATATGACTGCCTGTGTTACTGTATTCTGGTTTTGGGAAGTTCAAGAATAGGCTTCTGCTTATCATTTAATCTTCTCTGTACAGCAGTTACACATGGGTTCATTTGTGAACTTGGTTGATCTGATTTTTTTTTTTTTTTTTTGCGCTCTACATGAACTGTATATTTAATTAACATGTCTATTATTGTATTAGAGGATAGACAGTAGAAAGCTGTCAAGTTCAGTTACTCATGCAGCATTCTCGATTCCAGCTTTGAGGTAAGGACGCGACAAAAGCCATCTTGTTCTCACCAGTGAACGAGGCAGCCTTCTCCTTTCAGGCGGGACTCGTGCATGAAAATTATGCTTTGTTTAAAGTGCTGAGTCCTGTGGAGCATAAAAAATGGTTATAATAGGCCATGACCACATTAAACACAGCAAGAAGTGCTGCAAGAACTGCAACTGTGCTGTTGTTTTGTCTTCACTGACACTTATAGCCTCCTGCATGCATCTATAGCGGTTTGGTTGTCAACATGTCTTTGAGTGAGGTTTTTTTTTTTTTTTTTTTGTACATGTTGTGTGTACGTCTTTGCACCTGACTTGTCAAACCTTTTATTTCTTATCCTGGACAGATCAGAATGAGGGTGTATTCTTCTCGGGTTTCAGAGAGTTGGTGTCATATTTCACAAAACAGGTTTCAAACACCTCGTACTCTGAGGCAGTGACAGAGGTTATTAGCATGCGTATGTATGTGTGTGTGTATATATATATATATATATATATATATATATATTTATATATATATAAGTGAATGGCCACAAGCCAGTGTGTGTGTGTGCATGTGTGCGTGTGTGTGGGGGGTACATATAAATAGAGGCACAGCCCCAGCCATCATGCTAAACCTGCAAAACTGAGCTGAGACTTCCTTCCTGCTCAAAGACTAACTCAAATGTGAATTTGGCCAGAGAAGATTTGTGTGTATTTGAATCTGGCTAAACCATTTGTGATACATGCACCACCTTTTTTTTTTCTCTTCTTCCCTAGTTTCTCACGTTACAATAAAAACACCTACATGGGTCTGTGCATGTCATGCGTTCAGGTCAAAACAACACGGCATCAAGACTGAATCCAGCTGCACTACTGTGATCTTGTCAGGCAATAAGTTCAGCGTTAAATGTTGAGCTCATGAAAGCATATCATTTACACGTTAGCTTGAAGAAAATGAACCTCAGACGCCCACGCAGCACAGCCTCAAATGGATGTGGTACTCTATCTCTCTGCCTCAGCCTTTCATTGTTCTGTATTGCATTGCTGTGCTGCACACTTTGGTACTTACAGGTTCTGTGTGGGCAGGTCAGCTGCTGAAATGCACAGATAGGTCATCTCCTGAGGGACAAAGTGTACTTAGTCACCAGTCAGCAGTCATTTGTTCTAAATGCAAATCACACAAATCGTTGAACAGCAGGTGATAGTAAATACCACTGCAGATCAGCTCTCTCTTGAGGTTTGTGTGCGTGTATTGTTGATGGTGAACAAAGCCTGTGCTACCTGCATGTGAGAATAAAAGCGACTTCAAGCTGATTTGTACTTCCATTTGTGAATGCCCCCTTTGTAAAATCACAGAGAACAGAAGCTGCTTT
This sequence comes from Protonibea diacanthus, assembly GCA_028641955.1. Taxonomy (NCBI): domain Eukaryota; kingdom Metazoa; phylum Chordata; class Actinopteri; family Sciaenidae; genus Protonibea; species Protonibea diacanthus. The sequence continues at coordinate 14,626,016 of CM053988.1, read as the reverse complement.
TTTTTTTTTTTTTTTTATGCTTGCGGCTATTAAAGAAACTTAACATTCAAATCAATAACCTAGAAAAAAATTATAATGAAGTGAGACTGCACAGTCCACACTGGCTGAAGCAAGAACAGCCGCCTACTCTTAAACCTACACAAGCACACAACTCAGCACACTGACCTAACCAACTGTTGTTGACTGGCTTTTTTTTTTTTTTTCCAGGACACTCACACTGACAATCACATGAGCATATTGTTTATTCAGTCTGGGGTGGTTGTTTGCTCGTGAAACAGCATGACACTTCTTCCTGATCAACCTGACAGACTGGTTCATTGACTGTGCCAGAGCTCAGGTCATGTGCCATGTAATATGAAGGGGCCTCGGCCAATCAGATCTGTTCAGCCTCGTCTGCTTTAAGATTTATAAGAAATTTGTGATGGGCCGATTATAGTGGCCAAGGTGTTTATGTGCGTACCTGGAGGATGGGAGCCGCGCTGTCATGAATGGACAGGATGTGTGTGATGTTGTTTCTCGCCAACTGTTCTCGGTCTCTTGCATCTGACAGAAAACAAAATAGAAAGGCTGTGGGTATGTGCTGTCAGAAACAAGATCCAAATCATAATGATTAAAAGTAGAAATACACTCAAACACACCTTTGAAATTCCCCAAGTACAAGTCAGGTAGGACCTGTAAGGAGATAAAGTTTGAAGCAGGCATAGTGAAAGCATCATTGATGCAGTGAGGTGGTGCAAGCAGCTGAGAGAATTTGAAACAGCTGTCTCAAATGACACCCTAAAGATATGAACTTGGATCAAATCAGAACTTGGTCACGTGACTGCAAATAACCAATAGCTCAGGTAAAAGATGTTTGAGGATATTTAATAATCACAGTTGTTGACAGTTGACAACTTAATGAGTTCCCGCTAAACATCAAGACTCAGGACTTGAGGATGACAAACGCTCTATCACCTCCTTAATTCCAACAACCACTCGTGTGGGACCTCTAGTCGCGTGCAACAGATGAGTATCATACCTTATTGATGCCATTACCCATGCTGAAAGACCCCGCCTGGAAAAAGGATGGTGAAAAGAAGTGCCACGCTGTGTGTCCCTCGTTGTTTAAAAAAATGCTTATCCAGCGGCTTGACGGCTTCCCAAACCCGCTGCAAATGCTGCAGCTCCGCGTCCAGGCGAGCCGAGCGCTGCTGCTCCTGCCCGAGCTCCCGGTGTACTAAGAATGCTGGGAGATGTAGTTTGCTGATACAAGGAGAGCGGCGTTTTATGTGTTGAGCGTTATTAAACTGTTGCGATGATACAGGTGTGGTTCTAAATCCAACCCTGGCTTTGCAGTTAAATGCGATGAGAATATTAATATCGTGCTGCCCCCCTTGCCCCGATGACAGCAAATGCTTTACCCGAAAATAAACTTTAAAAATACAACAGACAGGATGGTGACACATGCCAGAGCAAAATTAGACAACCCCCTGTGGGGATATTATATGAATATAAAGGGCCACCGCCTTCATTTGGGAAGAAGAATGTAAGAAATGTAATTTCCATGTTCTATTTTGAAAAAGTAAAATGAAAATAAGTCCAGAAGTTAGATAGCCTATGAACTTTCTGTCTATTTACGATTCCCTTTCTATTCCAGAAGATTAGATCATCAGTAATCATTAGACTAATAGATAACAATAAATATTCCTAAAGGCCTACCATATTTTAAGGACCTGGACATCACTACCTTGGATTACTGTATGTGGACAAAGAAGGAATGTGTGTTTCAGAGATGGCAATTGCATACTGCTACAAATAAAGTTGGTATAGAAGAAGAGACTATGGGCTTTTGCTTCAGATATACATTTCCTGGCACTAATCTCAAATATTACACGAGAGTCAAACTAATCTTAATACTTAAACTTAACACTCCCAATCATCTTTGAGACTAACTTTGCCTCTTTGTCCCACATTCCTGTGCTGATGCATCAGGGACCGCCCCCTTAACGCCACAATGTTCTCAGAAGAGAAGAAACAAATCCAGTGGCAGTGAGGAGATGGGGAGGATTGGACACACTGGCTACACACAAGGCCTCTATCTTCCCTGCACATTGGATGGTCGCCCGATCCACCAGATCCATCAGAGCATCGTTTGTGACGTGACACCACTGGAAAGGGTCGTCCAGACACAATCCTTGCCTAAAGGACATTCCAAACACCAGGTGAAGAGCCAGCTGCCAGCACGGCTACACCAGAAAGCGACATCAGGACAACCTCCACTGAGAAGCTTGTCAAACCTTAGGGAAAGGAACAAACAATGGCGCTATCAATGAAAAATAACCACGTGGACATGACTCTCCCCTGAGGAGTTCCTTTGGATTCTGCTAGTTGACTACTTCGCCACCAGGAAGGACACTCAGATCATCATGAACTCTGAGGAGACAATATCTATCCACCTTCCCAACATCTCATCTAGCCAAGAGGTAGCTAAACAGAAAAGCATTAAGGTGACTGGGGCAGACAATCGACACCATGGGAAAATTCAGTGATGCTGTTACAGTGAAAGGGTGGCACCTGTCAGTTCTGTACCGATCATTGTCATGCTAACAACATCAACAGGAAGTACTGCTACCCACTGCCCCACATTGGTAACACATGTAGACCACAGGCGCCAGTTGATTTGACTTCCTGGTGATCTGTTGTTGTTCAGTGTGGCATGGGGTGTGACCACCAGAATACAGCTTGAATAGGAGGACTCCTCATTGCTGATACCCTGTTCTTCTATCAGACTACTGCTGTTATTCTTGCCTCAATTAGTCTAAAACAGCTATTGCCTCATAGCTGACCTGAAATGACTCACGCTGTTATAAAGTGCATGGAGGTATTTGATATTTGTAAGGCTGACCGATGATGCACCATTAATGGAACTTACCACTTGATATAGTTCAAAAATCATCCATCAGACTATTTAAATTGTGAATTTAAATTCACAGATGTGTCTGTTTAATATTTTAAGACAGTTCTGAATAATCTGCCAACAGCTGGAAAGTTTCTCAAATATCCAGAAGATTACCAGCAACAAATATGAATAACAGAGAAACAGAAGAAGAAAAAAAAAACAGTACGCCAGAAAAAGGAGACAATACAAGACAGGTAAACATGATACTGCTTTGTTGTGGCTTTAGTGTGCAAACGGAGGAATTTATAGTGTGGGTGTTAACAGATAGGCTGCCCAGAATGTAGGCTTCCATGTCATACACTGTCAGAGGCTACAGTTCAGGTGGTTTCCCACTCTAGTTTCACATAAAGGCTTGTTTTATCAATGAACTTTTTTTTTTTTTTTTTTTTTACCCGTTTGTTAGACAAGGGCCTCATCTTAGCCAGCTACTGCTCTCCCAAAATACCAGATTAATTACATTCTTTTAAATGTTTGCAAACATTGTATTGGCTCCTCAAATGACATATGGTGTTTAGATATAGCTGACCATTGTGTGGAGGTAAAGACAACCAGAACAGTGCATCAGACAGTATCACCATCAGGTCTCAAAATGGACAAAGCCACACCAACTCGAGGGATGCAATGACTGCGATGATTAAACTCACCGGTAGGTGGCGACAAGGCCACATGAAAGGTTTTACAACGGCCTCTTTTCAGAGTAGTTGTGTATCTCAAAAACACATTAAAAATGAACAAATTAAAAAAAAAAAAAGAAAGCAATTTAATATCATATCCGGGGTGTGTGTTTTGTTATTAAATGTGTTTTAGTCACTTAAAGTGGCAAACACCTGAATCTGCTAGCCGTCCTGCTCTGTTATCGACTCGTTGGACTGTTTGTAGTTTTTACGTCCAGGTTTCGTTTTAACAGAGGAGGTCGAGAAAAATCCCGGAATTACAAACAAGAAAGTGTCCTTCTTGGAGTGTACAGCACGTTTTGGTAACCATTTTTTGTTGATATTGTTATATAAGTTGACGTATAATGTTGTCTTTCGGTTGAAGAGTTTGGTTTTACCGTTACGAGGGCTGAGGTTTGTCTTGTTCCCCAAAACTTTCAAAGACGTCAGGCGTTGAGCTAGCTTAACATCCCCAGGCTCGTTCAACTGTTTTGAAAGTTACGGATGGCTGCGTCGCCGCTTCACATCATTCATTTTGTCCCCTCAGCTTATTTACAGTGGCTGTGTTTGACGACATACACGTTTTAGGCACGTTGAAGAGTTGTTTTTTTTTCTCTGAGCTGTTGTGTTTTAATGTGACTTTTATAAAAAACAGGAATGGCCACCGCGCCACAGACTTCGCTTCATATGAGATCGGCCGATCTCATCAGAAGAGAGCCCCTGGATTATGGAGGATTTGGGGAAGTTTACCTGTGCTACCATGCAACCCTTGGCCAGGTGGTGTTGAAGACTATGTATACAGGCCCTCTTCGTAACGAGTAAGTTATGTGTGTGTGTGTGTGTGTGTGTGTGTGTGTGTGTGTGTGTGTGTGTGTGTGTGTGTTTTACTGAATGGAGTTTGCTGGGTATTCCCCGCCGGTAACTTGAGTCATGTGTCGGACACATCAGGCAGACTCTCCCCACTGCTCCGTGAGACTCATACACTTGTGTTTTGACAAGATATATATCATTTATTATGTAATATGATATTGATATTGATGGACAGATGTTGCCTGTGTACAGTAATTTGTAAGTCTAGTTCGGGGATTGTGGCAGTGTGTGCTGTGTGACAATGTATGCGCAGATATCTAAGTAGGTTACTTCCTTTTAACAGAGAAGACTAGAAAGAGACAGAATTCATCTGAAATGCGGATGTAGGTCCAACATCCGTTTTTCAGGTCAGACAACAATAACCCAAGTCTTCCTAAAAACAGAAGCAAACTCCATTCATATTTTTCTGTGTGATTTCAGCATGTCTCGCAAGGGATGCCCCAATCCAGCCTCTCTCTCCCCCCTGATACTGATACCCAAACCTATCTGAATATCTGTTGTATACCTGTGTAATACTGAGTACTGATCCAATACTAGTGTTCCTGAATTTAAAATCTGCACCACTGTATTTTAAGTAAGATATCACAAGGGAGTGGCAGCACTGATTTTTCGAGTGACGTTGAAAAAGACGCTGTATTTGTCCTGGGTCAGTTACATCATGATTAATTAATCTCTGCGATTTATATCCTGCCACTCATGCCACTCAGCATGAGTCAAGTTTTGCGGCTTGTCTGACACACATCTGTTTCTCAATATTTTCACTACACTTTCCAGGGATAGTAAAAGGTCACTGCTGGAGGAGGGGAACATCATGGCAAGCCTGAACCATGAACGGGTTGTCAAGTTGCTGGGTGTAATCATGGAGGATAGAGACTGCTCGCTAGTCATGGAGCTCATGCCCAGAGGCAACCTGTTGGTCATGCTAGAGACGGTCAGTGAGTTTTACACCTGTGGTCACATCGACAGATTTTAACTTCAGTAGTTCCACTAGACTTTATCTGTAGTTTGCAGCCTAAAATAACTGATATTATGTTTGTTTTTTTTATCTGAACTGAATGATTAATACATCAGACTATCTCTATTCTTAGGTCTCTGTGCCAATATCCATCAAAGGCAGAATCATTGTAGAGATTTTGGAAGCGATGATGTACCTCACAGAGAGACACGTCATACACAAAGACATCAAGCCGGAAAACATTTTAGTGGACAAGGATTTTCATATCAAGGTATGTTACACACTATGACCCATGAGACATCTACGATTCCAACAGCATGCGTTTACAATCAAGTATTTTTTTTCTAGATTGCAGACCTTGGGCTGGCCACCTGCCAGGCATGGAGCAAACTGACAAGAGAGGAGTCTCGCAGGAAGAGTCGTAAGGGGCGATCAGTTGGGGCAAGAGGTGCTGGCACACTGAGCTACATGGCCCCTGAACACCTGGAGAGTATACATACAGCCTCCACTGAGAAGTCTGACGTCTACAGCTTTGCAATTGTGGTTTGGGTCATCCTCACAGGAGAAGAACCATATCAAAGTGAGTTTAGGGTGCCAGAAGAGGCTCATGTCCTCATAATAAGACACATTTTATCCATGAATAACAGTGAGTGTCCGTTCTATGCTCAGATGCCAGGAGTGAAGACCAAATGAGCCAGTGTGTCCGAAAAGGTGACCGCCCGGCTGAGAACCTTATTCCAGTCGACACGCCGGCAGAGATAATTCAGATGATGAAGAGGTGCTGGGATCATTGTCCGCAGAAACGGCCAACATTTAAAGGTTTGCTTTGTGTGTGTGTGTGTGTGTGTGTGTCAAGAAGAAACAGAAACAAATAGAACATTCACTTGTTTCATCATTTTTAGTAAAATTCACTTTGTTAATGTTTCATTTAAATTTAGTCTGTTTGTTGCAGCTAATACGCCCCATGAAAATAAATATTCTGATACTGTTGTAACATTAGTTGCAGCTTTTAATATTCCTGCTGTTGACTGAAAATATTAAAATAAACATATTTTTCACAAATACAAGTATATGTCATTTATATAAATATGTTTAAAATGTACGCATTTGTAATATATGTTTTCATCCTTGTCGTTTCTCAACCTTCCTTCCTTCCATTTCATTTTCTTGCAGAGAGCTATGACTACTTCCTTCCTTTCTACATGGAAAAGCTTGAACCACATGTAGAGGAAAATCTAGCTGATCTGATGGTAAGTCTATTTTCTTGAGGATTTGTTGTGCGGTTGTCCTGAATGCACAGTGAAAACATTAAGCGGTACATTTGAAATTTAAACAATGCAAGATCAGTAAAAATTGTGATTTATATTTATATGATTGTTCTCGATGTGATTTCCATGCAGAAATTATATGATGGCCCAGAAGACCTCGTTGAGAAGATGAAGTCTCTATCAGTAACTCCTGAATGTTTTCCAGCAGGTGAGCACAGTTGATATTCTCGATGACGTGGCTGTACTGTACACACTCTAATGTTCAAATGCTTTGCACGTGTACACATATTTGTCCCATAAAGCTGTTTTTGAGAAGGATTGAGTAGTGTAGTAATATTAGTAGTAGTACTGTTTCAACGTCTCTCATTATCCTGCAGATTGCCCGGCTTCGTTGGTGAGCTCAGACAGAAACGTATCTGTGCCAGTTGAAGCCAGTATTGAGGACCTCAGTGACAACCACTATGAGCTAACTGGGGGCTCTGTTGAGGTAGACGCAAGGGGTGTTAGCATGCCTCCAGCTTTGGAGGAGAAACTGGACCGGGAGCTTCAGTACCACAAACATGGTAGCTATAACTGTGAGAACCAACCTGATGCTGCCTACTACTACCACAACAACAGCTCAAATCCCTTCCTGCAAAACCCCTGCACAGCAGACTACGCTTTAAGGCAACCAGAACAAGACAGACCTCCCTATGTGTCCTCTGTCCATTCTTGGACAAAAGCTGAGCCGGTGCAGCCCACCAGCCAGGAAGAGACTTTGTATCGCCCTACCACTGGTCTCTATGAGTCCATGAACACTTCTATACCTACTGTACACTCTTTGCCCATGTCCGCCAGCACCTCTTCTTTACCACAGTTTAACCAGGAGCATCCACATTCCCACTTTGACCGCCAGCAGTCATGGCCGACTTACCCAGTATCTGATACATCTGCTCCTGACATCAATCCCGGGCGTCTTCTGGCGCCATCAAAGATGAACTCACTACAAGATCAAGGTACACACAAACACGTCCATTTGATGAAGCTCTTCTTCAGCAAGTTCTAGATCTAGAGACTGTGTTTACGTGTGTTTTGCTTTGTGCTTGTTCCAGGATCTCTTTTCATTCAGAATGCCAGTGGGATCCAGATTGGGAGCAACAACATGATGAGTATCAGAGGTTATGATTCCTCCCATAGTTTATTATCACATCCTAACGGCTCAGCTAACTTTCTCATCAAAGAGGGCATTCTGAAATATGGTAAACCACAACAATGTTTCTTTCAAATAACATGTGATATAGTGTGTCTGTACATTTGCTTACTTTGCAAACATGATTGTCACTTATTATGACTGAAACTAACTAATTGTGTTCATCTATTTATCAACAGATATTTTAGCAATGAATCATATTTGGAGTACTGTTATCTCTAAATTTCTTGTTTTATCCAACCAACAGTCCAAAACATAAACGAGTTTACTATTACACAAAGAAAAGCATCAGATCCTCACTTTAGCTGCCTCTTTCTTCTCTTTCTAATCAAATAATCCACTAATCATTTCAGTTCTACTAGTCATTTATCGACGACAATTATTAACGACACATTGAAAGGTTCAGCAGTTGACACAGCACGCAAATACACAGCAACAGTGTTCAAATAGTCTATGGTCCTAGTCCAAGTCCTAATGCATTTATCTTTTGCGTGACTTAGAGGACCATGCTGTGACCGAGGAGCACCTTGAACTGCTGACAGAAAACATCGGGACAAAATGGAAGCGCTGTGCGCGGAAACTGGGTCTGACCAATGTGGAAATCGAGACCATTGAGCACGACTGTTACCGTGATGGTCTGCCAGAGATGGTGCACCAGATGCTGGAACGTTGGAAAATGAAGGAGGGAAGCATCGGCTGCACAATCGGGAAGCTTTGTCGAGCTCTGGATGGCAACATAAAGGTAGACGTAATCCAGAAAATATTGGACTCCTGCGGTTCCTCCCCCTTGATCTGATAAACTTTGGCAGATTTGCCTCTTTAAATGACTTTTTGTCTGTGTCGGCCAAATGTAACCTTTGCAACCAAAACAAAAAAATGTTTTGGTTTTATGTGCCACTGGTGTGTTGAACAAGTGAATGAATGGAGTTTCCAAATCATTGTTAATTTTTTTTGAATTACTATAAAGTAATAAGGGTCTAAATAATCAATGAGGGTCAAACAAGAAGTATTACAAAGGTAATAACAAAAGTAATATGTTTAATCCAAACATTGTCATGTTTGTTTGTTTGTTTGTTTTTTCAGAAATTGTTGTGTGATGAGTTACAGTATGGGAAAGAGCTTTTATGCAGTTACTCTAGCTTTAATGGAATAATTAACTCATATTCAGGGACAATCAAGTGGTGTATGGTAAACATTTATTCCAGCCAAGCACAGAACAGATAATGTCAATGAGTCTGTAAAAAACATAAACAATTACAAGACGGAAAACTGTAACAGAGGACAGAAACCTGAGTGCAGTATTCCATGAATACACGTGTTGTTGTTGTCATAAATGTGTTCAATCAGGGGTCAGTAGATAATACAAATGTCGCCTGCTACTTGCTACCCGTTGTAGATTATGTGCTCACATTACCCTAAATTACAGTTTAAATGCATGAATTACTTATGTCTTTGTTTTTGCGTTCAGTGTTTCGTCTTGTTGTATTGATATCAGTTATTTTCAATGTAATGAGCTGTTGCGCTGTTCTGTTGGATTACAGGTGACTTTTTGTTTGAGATGTGTCATTACAAAATTAATTTTAATTTTGTGTACTTGGAGTTACAGTCAACATGTAGTTCACACTATAAAATGTTACACTGATGTACAGCAATGCTGAAAAAAAAACAGCAACAAAAGTTTTTGATCCTGTTCTCCACACCTTGTTTTGATGTTCAAAATAAAGTGCACACATTTCTTTTTTTTTTTTTTAAATTCCAATGTAATCTGTATTTTATGTATTTTATAAATCGCACCACACAACTATTATTTTATTTGGTGTCCCCTGCAACTAGCCAATGAACATGACATTACGGGCTAAAGCTAGTTTCCCAATTCCAAACTCCAAATGAAATCTGAGCTAGTGTTGAGGACGTAGTGGAAAAGTGACAAAGTGTAGTATACTCAAAAAGTATGTATGTAAGTATGTAGTATGCAGACTAAAGTATTTGTATTTGACCTTGTTGCTGATTAACACAAAGGAACTGGAAATGTGCTCAACCCTGCACGCGGGTGGAAATGAAAGATTGTGGAGATAAAACAGCGTTGTAAAACAACAGAAGAAAACTAAATCTGGGAAATCAATTTTATGTCTTGATGTATTTTTGTACATTTCTTGTTGGTATAAAACAGTTAAATATGTTGATATTTTTGTATACTAACTGCAAAGACTAAGACAATCTGCTCTTTAAAGCGACTGGAACTGCCACAGAATTGGGTATCCACCAACCCTGTCTCAGGAAAACACCAAGTCTGAACCCGACTTTGAAAGACTGAAATAGAGCCAAATATGTAAATGTATATGTATAATTTTTTTTGCACAGACATTTTGTTAGATGACAGTATTTTGTAGAAATGTAATTATTCCTGAGTGTGAATTTAAACAGTTTGTGCAGATTATCAGCTTCATCTTCTCTGAACACACCTGACAGAAAGATAAATCCTTTTAGTGTTGTCATGTAAAAGTCTGTTTGAAAACACATTTCTCTTTGTTAAACACAAGAAAATGAATCCCTCCATGTCATGAACAATTAATGCTGGAGACCATGGTACAAACGTCGACACACTTTTTCAGTTAATGCTATTAAAATGGCACCCTGTAGATTGATAGATAAAATCTAATTAAAGACTTTAGTTGATCAAAAGCAGAACGCCTTGTAACATAAAACATACAATATGTTAATTAACAGTGTATGAAACAACAATATTAGCTCAGATAAAATAGCAGTAGTTCTGTGCAATATGCTAACATGAGGAGGATTTGGTCCTGAGATCCATTCCACACTTAACACAATGTATTTACACACAACATTTACATCATCTTTCTCCATTAATGAATTTACGTACAACTGTATTATACAACTTGTATTGGCTTGTTTTATGTGTCTTTCTCCCATTTCCCTCTGTTGTATGATATAAATATATACAATATTGTTTGGCAGTCGAGTAAAGAAATATTCAATTTTCATTGTAAACATAATAAAGAACGACCTCGCGCTTTCATAATACGAGCAATAGTTAATATTGTGCAACGGCACAACAATGTGTTATGCAGCAGCATTGTGTTCGCCACAGTCTGTACATAGACAATTGATCAAGCACCATAAACTATATACCTGCAGTTATCAAGTATAAACAATACTTGGGCTGGGATAGTAAAGGAAGTAAAAATGAACTAAAATATAATCATTATAAAATGTTAGTCATTAGTTTACCTTTTTGGTGAGCAGTCAAAAATAAGCAATGATTTCTAGAGTCATGAAACCCACATAGTAACATTTTGCATTACATTGCAACATGTTTTTTCATTTCACATATATATATTTTTTTTAGTGTTCTTCTCACTGATTCTGAAGTGTTCATGGGCACTGATGGATGCCAAGGACATTTTACAATGCATCAGTGTTAAGTGACACTTTGCTCTGATAGTAGAGCGATGGCTGCACAGCTTCCACTGGGTACCTACATCACTATAGGGCTTATTATGGCAAAAAAATATATAATTACATTTATTTTGATCAAGATTGAGGTCAACATAGTATGCAGACTAAAAAGCATTTGCCTTTGGACCTTATTGTTGAAAGACACTTGAAAGATGCCCACCAAATGGGAGCACTCCCTTAAATCCAGCTGTGTGATTGAGGCGAAATGATAGAAATTTAAACCTAAAATGCAGCATAGGATAATACTTTCAAATAGTCTCTGAATCAGAACCAGAGCTTGACTGACATGATGATGATGCTAATTGCTAATTAATAAATAGCTGGAAAATCCCCTAATCTATCCATCTTAAGTCACATAGACCTGGCACAATGTTTAAGAGCTAATTTGACTCAAAAAGTAACATAATTATTGTTTATGGGTTTCAAACTAGGTTGTAAACAAAGTTCCCTTCAGCTACATTTAACCTCAAAACTGTTTTTTTGTGCAATATTAGCCAGAATAAATCACAGTGGGTGAAAAGAAGTGGCTGCTCTTGGTACATTCCTGAACAAGATTACCTGAAAGAACATAACCTGTGAAATATGTCCAGAGATATTCTGTAAACGTTAGAAATTGAGAGAAATATCATGGCCAAGCCACTTTTGCATGCCCTGGAACCATCTCTAAATTAATATGGAAGTTGTCCATTTCTGAAGTCTTATTTGCGCACATGGTGGCCAGCAGTGACTTCTTGTGACACACACTTTGAGTCTTCTGCCTATGTGTTTGGGGAACTGTACTGTCTGGATCTTTAGAAGAGTCTACATTGGCTGCAGGGTTTGTGACACCACACATTTGAGGGTAGCGTCTGAAGCATTCGAAAGCATCCGTGCACCTCACACAGCTGTGGTCCTTTAACGTGAGCATAGGAGGTTGAGCAGAGGAGTCGGATAGTGGGAACTGGTTGGTTTCTCTGTGGACCGTGCGAAGTCTGACCCTGATCTCTGGCCTGGAGCAGCATTTAGTTGGCCGTTCGGAACAGAGGCAGCCCTTCACACAGGCGTGGCATAGAGTACCCAGGTCACTGCACATCACCCTGCGGAAGCTGGGCCTCAGCATTAAGTAGATGACTGGGTTGTAGATGGTGGAGGACTTGGCAAACATTGCTGGCATGGCAAATGCCATAGGAGGGATGTTCTCAATGTGTCCAAAGGCAGCCCACATAGACACCACAGCGTATGGACTCCAGGCTGCAAGGAAGCCGATGCAGACAGCAACACTTAGCTTGCAGGGAAAAGAACACACATGACAAAAGTGTAATTGATACCATTAAAACACACCAGTCTATTAGTACATCTCTTTCATATTTTCCAACTTTCTCTTGCTGTCTGTGGTGCTCAGCCACAAGCCCACTGCTTTGTACTGAAGACATCAATCTTTAGAAAACAGATCATCTTGTATGTAGCTTGCTAAACATTTGGGCACTGTGATTTTTAGGAAATGGCAGTCAAATGAGTCAGAATAAAGCGCCCATGTTCGTGGTAATGAAGGAACTTGTTGTCCAGTGCAACCTTGTGGCTCATTTATGTTTTTAATGCCGTTTGTACAATGGAGGTCTATGGCACAAAGAACTAAGCTATATTTTTGGCTACACACGTGATACTTGTTATTTAAATCAACTCATTGCTCGTTTTGGTATTTTCATGGTATTTGGTGACAATAGCAAAAATATAGAATATCACCATCCGTATCCATAAGCACGAGATAAAAACTAATCAGGCTTGTGCGTGAAGGCACCAAAGGCAGTAGTAGCTTCCCATCCATCACAGTATAGAGCCAGAGCCAATTCCTGCTAATGAGAAGCTGCATCACTGGAGGATATTGAGGTCACTGCCAATTTCTTGAACAAATGAAGGAGGAACTCTCTAGAGGACTCTTGCCTATCAGGAGATGCTTTGATATTTTGCCCCTGAACCACCACCACCACATTACTGCATCTGCATAACCATGTGGTGTCAGTTTGGTCTTGATTGGCACTTCTTCCGTGTTTTAAAGTCACAATATACACAGGATGAATAAAAGCAATAAGATTTATACCAGTAATCACAGCTGTAACCACGTTTAATACTTATTGCCAGTAGTAGTAGTAGTAGTAGTCATAAATACCTTAACAATAATTTTCTGGATGCTGCTCATGTGCGTCCGCCTTGTTGCATGCTGCTCCATATTTCTGCGGGACGCGTGCACTTTGACCAGAATGCCAGTGTAGGACGCTACAATAACGCAGCATGGAAGGATGTAACAGAAGGTGAACAGTGCCACAATGTAGGACCGTGCTGTGATGTGCTGATTGGACTGGCGCCAGTCAATGCAACAGGCTGTGCCATAAGGCTCTGGTCCGTATTCCCCCCAGTGGACCAGAGGGGAGCAGGCAAACAGCAGGGCATAGACCCAAGAACTGGCAATGAGCAGATGGCCATGAAGAGAGTTAAATCTATTGCCTGTGAAGACAGATTAAGTTTATAGTTTAATTATTCATGTAGCTGAAAGACGCTGATATAATTATCATTTATTGATTTTTCACCAAAAATTATGATACAATATTGGAGATGATGTAAATCTTTAGATTGTTTGATAACCCTGGTTTTCTGTGTAACATGACTGACAATGATGATGCCCCTCTCTGCAGGTCCCCAAACTGACTTACTCCATTATAGAGGGTCTAAATGATGAGGCTGACCCTTCTGGGGGTTGGCTTCAAACTTTAGGAAAAATAGTCCTTGAATGGGCATCTTACAGGAATCCACCAGGAGATCAATCAGGGCCATTCTCTTCACCCACACTGACCTGTGATTCCTCCATGGTGAATTAGGTCAGAATAGGGTCCTTCGCCATAATTGCAGCTTGACACATCATCCCACAAAAAAAATTCTCTTTGCTGCAAACCAGACACAATGATCACCAGGGTTTTCAACTCTGGCCTGAGCTGACATGTTGTATTTTTTGGTCAGAGTTTTGTTACTGCAGATGCAGTAGTACTTTTTTTTTACCATGGTCATTGGCAGCTTGGCAGTTAGATCCATTTGGCTAAAGTGCTCAGGAACAATTTTATCTGGACTGATAATTGTCAAGCCAGCTCAGCTGGAGGAAGAGCAGTTAGGTGACGGCAGGGCTCTAGTTATCCTGCAGCTACAGGTAAAAGAAGAAGAGGTGATTGAATGAGGAGTGACAGCCATCAGCCAAAAATATACGCAGATATCATGACTGTCAGTAGGTTGTAAGAGCTTCTGTAAATATGCAGATGTGTTGTAGATATATATTTCAAAGTTTGACTTTAAAATAGTTAAAAAAAAATATTTCACATACATTTTGTGTTATGAAGTTCTTCTAATTAAGGCTTCTGTATATAAACCTTTCGTGACACCGCCGGGGAAAGCACAATTTCTTGAGGTCAAACAGAAGGCCCCCATTGCATTGCATTAACCAACATCACAAGTAATTCTTATTGAGTGCAGCCCCTGGACTTGTCAGTAATCAAAGGAAGGCTAATATCCAGTGCTTCATGGAGGGATTATCATTTCGTTTCCTCCCTCAGATAAATCAACAATCAGCCACTTAGGGATGTGATAATTAAGCCTGTGTCATTTCACTGGGCAAAAATAGATTCTTTGAAGACTTACCATAGAGTGGATAACATACTTTCACAAAGCACACCATGCTTAGCAGGGTTAGAGTGGTCAGACTGCAGATGCCAAACAACATGCCACAAAACGCGTATATGGAGCACACTGTTTTCCCATACAGCCACCTGTGTAGGAGGGCAAGGGGGCGTGAGAAAGAGAAAGAAGACAGTGCAAAGCGAAGACAGAGAAGAAAGGATCAATGACGGAGAGGGTGAGACAGGGAAGAGGGGGAAATGCATGAGCATGACACACCATATGAGTGAACTCACAGGCAATCATACTGCTAACCAACCATATAATTACATGAACCATGACACATGAAAGGGAGTCTGATTAAAAAGCAATACCTTTAAATATTTTTCTTGTTAGCACGTGTTTCACATGAAAATATCTCATCCCTTGATAACGAGAACAACCTCTTTGTCTTTCTTAGGTGCAAGGTGTAGTACCTGTGGTAGAAGCTTGAAGTTATGGCCATAGGGTAGAGGGACAGAGTCAGGCCCAAGTCACTAACAGCTAGGTTGATGATGAAGTACTCTGCAGGTTTCAGGAGGTGCTTTTTCTTGTAGGAGACGTACAGCAATGTGCTGTTGCCGAATAGCGAACACACACCTGCAGGAAAAACACAACAAAGCCCCTGAAGGTGAGGGAGTGCTGAATTGTGTCACAAGGCTGAAGTACTAATATCAGAGAAACGGTTTCAGCAAATGTCCCAACAGGTTGTCAGAATCATACTGCACATTTAAAGCAATAGTTCAATGTTTTGTAAAATAAAATTCACTTATTTACTTTTGTGCAGAGAATTCAATTAGAATATCTAATTGTAAGGTTACAGGCGGCTGCTTAGCTTTGCATAAAGACTGGGGGCAAAGAGAAAACCGATGCATGTCATGTCATGTTTTTAAATGACCACAGTAAATGAAAACATATTTTCAGGCATCTATCAAATGTTCACGATTATGTAAAATATCATCATCAGAAGTCTGAAAAATCACCAAAAATTTGCGGTGTGAGCAAAACACAACACAGTACACCGTCAGAAACAAAGCCATACTTACATTAGCATGTCACTCCACCATGCGGAATAGTCATTTAAAGTTACATGAGCAGTATAAATTAGTCCCTCAGAGCAAAACACGGCAGCTTTGAATGTAAAATGACATTAGTAATGTCAAATCAGTATAATTAAACAAGAGTACTCAGTGTGCAGAACTACATTAAATGCAAGTACTGTGTACTGTGCACGGCTTAGCCATATATTTCATTGTCATTGATTCTTTATGTTGTTTTGTTAGAAGCACAGATAATACATGAATAGCTGCAACACTACTGTAGCTGCTGCACTGGATCTATATATATATATATATATATATATATATATATATAAACACAGATAAATGCTTCCAAGGCTTCACTGTGGGCTGTCCTGCTGTTATTCATTCCCCCCTGAGCAGAACACAGAAAACTCACTGACAGTGTTATTATTAGTGTTAACTCTTTTTTTCTTTTTTACTCACCAAAAACAGAGTAGACCACAGCCACCATTATATCCACTGGTACTGGTATGTTAGAGTGGAATGCAATATCTTCATCTAACAGTGCCATCTGAAAACAGATCAGAGTTTTTCAGGAGCAGTGCAAGCGGTTTTTGATCTGTGTATTTAAAGATGTTATGAGCAGGATTTAAACACATCAGACTTTGGCCTGGCAAGCAAAAAAAAACATAAGCTGTATACAAGACTGCAGGTTGTTGACTACTAAGCAATAAATTACAGTTCTAATCATTTTATCTTGCAGGTGAAGTGACCTTAAAGTGCCGCAAAAAAGACCAAACTTCATTCATACTCTTGTGTTGTGTTGAACTTCGGCAGGACTGTTGGTCAGAAGGTTTGTCAGGGTTTTGTTAAATAATTAATTTGTCAAGCCACATGTACTTGGTTTGTGTTTGTATTAACTGAATTAATAAAGTGATGATTTGCATATGTGATCAACTCCTTATTCAAAGGAGAGGGCTAATGCATTAACAAACCATTAAAATACCCACACGATCACACCATCAACATTCTCCATTTCTGTGTTTTCTTTGTGCTCCAGCAGCCAAAGGCAGAAGGTTACGACAGACACGGATCAATGGATGACACGAGGTTCAGTAATCAAACGGTTTAATAATAGTCGCACCTCTAACTCATCCTAATATGTTGTTCCTGTGGTCAGCCACATTACTGAATTTCAAGTAACCTGAATTCCAGCAAATTCTGCTCACTCAAAAATCTTTGATGAGTGTCCTGGTAGTGGGGCTTCAAATCAAGTCCAAGAGATTCAAAGTGAGTTCATTGCTGTTCCAATGATACATCATATATCATACATACACAATATGCATCTTTATACTGTATGCTAAAATTTCTTTTTATGAAGCCGAGAATCCCAATTTGCCTCAGGGAGCTTCTGCATACTCTATCCGTAGCAAAACTTATAATATCCCAATGAGGGAGCAAAAACTATTACGCACGGGTTGTCTCCAAAGGAAACGCTAACGTGTTACCTTTAACTGAATGCTTGGGAGCGTTAATTAAACAGCTTTAACACAACTACCTAATGTACGTGCTTTGTCTACTTTCTGTCTGCTCTCTGTAGCTCCGTAAGAAACAAAAAGGCGATTGGGCAAGACACTCCAAGGGGACACCTTGTCTTTCATCACTTGACAAACCTCAGGTATCAGCTCAGCATTTCGAGGCTGTCTAAAATAAGGCAGCCTCACGTAAGGTAGTGTAAGGAAAGAAAATATGAATAATTTGAGTTAACTCGCAGAAACATTCAACCCAATTTATACTTAAATTAAGAGACCACTTTCTCTTATTGGTTTGAACTAATGAATAAAATGGTCTTACCTCGGCGAGTAAGTGCTGGATTACCAAAATTCGCGTCCTCTGATGCTATGTTTGATCCAGTTAAGGTCCCCGTAAGTTTCCAAATTTACTTTGAACCTTTTCCCCATTGGCTATCGCTTGCGCCAAATAAAATCTCAGAGATGTTCACTCCTCTTCAGAGGCGCAGCGGCTACGAGGAGGCACCAGAGAGCGGATTACACTGACTGCATATCACACTGCACGGCTGTGGAGACAGAGAGGCAGGAGGCTTTATTATAACGACCACACAGCAGGCTGCTATGATCAATTAATGACGTCAATTACAATTCATAAATACACACTCACACGCAGTCACACCTCCAATCCGACCCTATTCATAAATGCTCCAGATGCTTTGATTTGCCATTTCACAATTGACACCATGCGAACTCTGTTTTCTCTAGTAATGGCTTTTACCGTTTCATTTGGATCTGCATCTTCGTGCATGTGAATAAAGAAGTTGAGAAAAATCTAAATATTAAAAATGCTAACCATTTGTGAAAACTCAGCTGCTAATAGTGCAATTTTCTGAGTAATATTGTACAAATCAAATCAAATAAAGACAGAAATGAAGTGAAAACATCACCAGAAAACCATATACCATTGTTCTGAGCATATGTGCCATATGTTTTGCTGAAAATGTCCTTCGTACTGTAGCTGTGAAAGTAGATAAAACATTTCTTTTCACTCTGTTTGACAGTATCTTCCTCGGCATCCTATGGTATCTGCTCATTTCTGCACATCACTTTCTATTGTTTGGGTTGTGCGCTTTGGTACATCGGATATCAGGGTAATCTCAGCTACATACAAGTGTTCACATTGTGTAGCCTTCTATTCATACCTATTTTATGCATATGTATAGCAAACTGAACTAAAAGCTTAAAGTCAGAACCTTAACCTTCTACTCTTATATTGCTTCATGGAGCATTGAGCACATACAACATATATGTGACCATTCAAATACCTATAGGGCTGGGATATTTCAATCCAAGGCTTTTATACCTTTTTTTTTTAAATTATTATTTTCTACTGTAATATTTCATCTTTGGAGGCCTTGTGATCTTTACTGGAACTGAAAAGGAAATTCTGAGTTTGAGCAAACCTATTCCACACATGAATTTGTAATAATGGACTTGCCAGAAGGGTTCCAGGGGTTGAAATGGTTAAATGTAAATCTTTATTGTTTTAGCAGTGTGTTGCTCGGTGGGGAGATGAGTGTCATTTTCTGCCTTGCAAACATTCCTTTCTATAGTGTGAGTTACCCATTGTGCCAGCCATGACATGCTGCTTTCAATTACAACTCGATATTGCGTATCCCACACACAACCATAAATTACATCAATCACAGTGAGTCAAAGGCACATATGGTGGCACTTGAAAATTAATTTTTGAGTTTTTCTCAGATAATTCAGAAAGGAAACAATTGTCACACCTTGGAAGCAGGGATGAATTATCTTCAAAAGAATTACACATGGTGAAAATATTGCTTTGCGTGCCACTTGCTCTCTCTTTTTCTGGCGTGTGAATTCACATACACACACACACACACACACACATAGTCACACACTAACACACAGACTGAGGCTGGAACAGATTGAGTAAAGCCTGAGATGAAAGCTGTATTCAAGGTGTAACAGTGTTGTCAAAGAATTAATTGTGAAGGCCACAGAGGGTAGAAAGAAATGAACGTCCACAATAAGATAAAACACAGCAGGAACATCAAAGTGGTCTGATGGAAATACAGAATAAGCATTTCACACATACTGTGCCTGTAGATAGCCATGTCTATTGGGCAGAATATTAACCATGCTTTTCCTAAACATTTGTATTGCTAACAGTGTGAAGCACAAATTCTATGTACTATGTAATTCACACAAAGCTGTAAGTTCCTTAAATGCTTTGTTCAGACCTTCTGCTTCTCCTTTTCTTATCTGCCCAGCACAACTGATTTACAGTTGCATTTATCCCACAAGGGGAGACTTTTTCTCATTTATGGAACCTAAAGGTCCAGTGTGTAAGATTAAGCAGACTCTGTTTAAAGAATACGGCAGAAACTGAATACAATGTGCACACAATATATGAAAATTAGAGTTGTTACAATGAAACTGAACTAAACACTGGGCTTGCCTTTCACATGTTTTGTGGTAGTTTTTTTCTTCATGCCTTTAAAATAAACTGTAAGGTTCACACTATTTTATGTACAGATAGATACTGAGAAGTGTTCACAGTATATAGTATGTTAAAAAGCAAAAGATTATGGGAAAATATTCCGTCATTATTGTGATTCCTCTATACTGTAAATCCATAGTCGTAATCCTGCCTGCAAGAAACTGCAAGGGTGAGACAGTGGCAGGAAAACTGTGAGTATATTTTTCACACCTCGAGCCCTACTGGAGGTGGCAGTAGCTTAGTCCATAGAGACTTGGCTTGGGAACCGGAGGGTGGCCGGTAGCTGGAGAGCTGCCAGTTCACCTCCTGGGCATTGCCGAGGATGCCCTTGAGCAAAGCACCAAACCTTCCCAACTACTCGCAGGGTGCTTCTCAGGGGGGCTGTCCATCACTCCACCATCTCTCTCCACATTTGCACGTCTATGAGCCTTTGTACTGTATGTGTGTTCGGGGGTTAAATGCATGTAAATAAAACTGAGTGAAAAAAGAATTTCCCCATTGAGGGATTAATAAAGTATCTCTTCTTCTTCCAGAAGAAACGTTACAATTGTAGGAAGACTGAAATTCAAACCATGTATAAATAACACAATAACAAAACACATTATATGTATAACTTCTGTGGTTGCTTTTATTAATTATCTGTTCTCATTGGAGATCCTCCTAGTCCGAGGACATTGCCCGGACATTGGTCGTGATCAGGAGGAGGAGGGTGGGGCAGTCAGGTAAGACATACAGTATATGAGAAAACAAAACAGTGCATCGCCACTGTGCAATTCTCATGAATCTAATTACATTGGTAATTTCAAAGTTACATTAGAGTGCTATAACATAGCTGCAACGTTGAATGAAGGACTTAAATGTGATGACATAATGAAATGCTGAACTGTCCTATTCCCAATACAGCATGCTATGTGAGTTTTAATCTATATGTAAACTAGAAAATCTGAATGTAGAAAAAATGTACATATACAAATCCATGCATCCTCTGATCGGAAGGAGAAAAGAGCGAGCCTGTTATTAATGCAGCGGTGGAATGGTTGAAGCTTCACTGTGCTGAAACTGCTCACAGCCGGACTGTCTTTATGAATATTATGATTATGAATTCACTGTCTGTAAATACTGATACAGATAACATTTTTAATTTTACACTTTCCGCTGTTTGTTGAATAACAAGTAACATTTGACTCTACAGTGACAATAAATAACATCTTTGTTGTATATCCTTAAATTCATGGCATGTCTCAACTGTGGTTTCATTTCAGTACATCACTTCAAGCTCATTCTTTACGGTTTTTCCTCACATTGTATGTGCTGTGCTCATGCCTAAGCTTTAATGCCTGTGACAGAGGATTATCCCAGGAAACATTTCAACACCACTCCCGGCAGAAATGTGAATTTGTGCGCTGGAAATTTTCCATCTCTTGAAGCAAAAACTGAGCAGTAAAGTAGACAAAGTGTGTGAATATTGTCCGCTAAAATGACCCAAATTTCCTGTAGACCATGACTCACTACATCTACAAAGACACTGTGTTTTTCAGTGGAAGCCGGTAAGATTCTTACCGGAACCTGGGCTACACCCTGAGAAAATCTAATAAAATAAACTGTACTGTAATAGCTCAGTAATCAGTGAATGATCTTGACATATGTATGAACTTGACATGATAAATCTAAAGAAATGTGCTCTGAGTAAGATGAGATTTCGACACAAAAAGGCATACCAGACAGGAAACTCTGTCTTTACAACATAGTACAGACACCACCAACATCAGTGTGTACACAGAGGCCTTTTCTACACGATAGTTATTCATCACTTTAATGTAACAAAAATTGGGTTTTGCATTACCTGAGAAATAAACCTTTGAGAGATGGGCACTAGGATTCCATCCAAGTACTGTATGTCACGTTTTTATTCTTGCAAAACATTTCAGGTGCCCTATATACTTGGTTAAAATTTCCTTGTGGTCAGTCACAGGAAAAAAAAATATGACCAGTGCCTGAAATGCATCAGTTCAGCTCCATTAATTCCATCTATTCCACGAATGCACCTTATAAATAATATAAAGGAGAGGCCAGGAAATATCAATAAGTAATCAACCAAAGCCTAAAAGATGACACCACCATACCACCCAAAGTTTGCATGAAGGTGACAGTTATGTTTGATTGTTTCCCCGCTGCTTTGTCCTACTTACGCTATAATCAAGGGCACAATCAATTGCAGCTTTATATTCCAAAGTTTTACAGTAAGAGAGACAATCCTTCATTGATTAGACTCACATGGTGAATCAACCTAATTTGTTAAGGGATCGGATGCCCCTGTCTTCTTGACTGCCATAACTTGACATAATCTTGTGGTGATAACAGATAAGTAAGTAGAAGTAACTCAATGTACGGGTTAAAGAGAGCACACTAGAGGAGTGTATGTCTATATATCAGAAATTACAAAACGTGTTCCTTGGTCCAAATTCTTTGAGAAAAACTTCAATTTGGGAAATGTCTGATCTTTTTTAAGTCACCAGGACAAGAGGTCTACTTCTATCTCTACTACCATCTGCAGCATGGTACAGATATAATACTGATTCAATGCTGTGCAGAGAGTGAAGACATCCAGCCATATAGCTGCCCTCCATCCAGTCCACCTTGCATCAGTCTTGGAGTTGTAGATGTGAGGATATGCACCATCTAGAGGTGAGGAAAGTAATAACATCTGCAATTTTGACGCTTGTTAGTCTGATATGATGATGTTCCATTTTAATTAGATATTGCACTTTAACGGGTAGCGCATGTCTCAAATATACAGCTTAACTAAAACACACCATATCCAATAGATTTGAATATGTTTGTTCATCCCTGTCTGTCCAGCGTGTATGCTGTCTCAACCCTAATGCATGCTGGGATAGACCGTGGTTGTTTCAGACACTTAACAAAATCATCAGTGAAAAAAATTGATGGATTTATTCTCCAGAATGACACAAATTGTCCTGAAGCCATTGTGGCTACTAAACTACAGGAAGGGCTTTTCTTGTGACTGAATATGCATATTAGTTTTAAAGGCATCAGTGGAAATACCAGTGATTTAATGTAACAAGCACATTTACCAATTTTTGAGTGTTGCACTTAAGTAGAAATTTGAGGTACTTGTACTTTACTTAAGTATTTTCTTCCCATGCCACTTTCTTTTCAACTTTTTTGATAACTGTTCATTTTGATAGATTTTTACAGAGTGGTATAAGTATACTTTTACTTTAATAAAGGAGTACTTCCACCACTTCTGTGAAATACCCTTAGACCACATTAAGCAAATGTGAACAGTGCGCACGAACTGTCGAGTGGTCGGTAGGTTTTATAAATTCTTTGCTCTAGAAATCTAAAGCACCTGCAAGAACACCTTTTTAGTGGATCCACTGTGGTATATCACAGCGTTTATGAAAACAATACCAAAAATAGTTTTTAAGGTTAAAACACCAGGATTCTTTGTCATTGTGGGCAATTGTCAGTGTGCATCTTGGTTCAATTGTTGCATTCTGCAGTCAGTGCAGTCACGGGGTGATTGTTTTGATGTAGTCCTTTTGTGCTTCTCAGAAGAAGAATATCAATAAGAGCATCTCATTTTGTTTTGCCATTCAAAAATCAATGGAGCACAAAGAAGAGACTGAAAAAAGAAATCTTTTAAAAACGAATGTTGTCACGATCTTTGACTACCAAGCTGGAAAATGTTCAAGGGCAGAGCTCAGTGTAAAGAAATTGTATGTTTTGTTTGTCTTTCATTTTTGTATGATAGCTCAAGTATACCAAAATTCCCATAGAGCATTGTTAGGATGATGCCCAAGTTAATGTTTACCTATGACCAGTACAAACTAAACATTGGCGTGTAATGAGCTTTGAACTGCTTGTTAGAGCCCTGAGAATAATACAGAGCCGCCTAAGTATATCAAGAGGCTGCAGTCACCAGTTTATACTTATGGAAAAAAGCACCCTGTAGAAAGTTTATTGATTTATTCTGAATCAATACAGATGGTAGGTAAAAAAAATTGCATTACTGTGGCTATTCGATGTACCTGCACATACCAATGGTGGCAACTGTATTTTAGTAATAGCTACAATTTATCATTCTAGGTACAAAAACACAGTGT
The DNA here is from genome assembly GCA_028641955.1 of Protonibea diacanthus. Lineage (NCBI taxonomy): Eukaryota > Metazoa > Chordata > Actinopteri > Sciaenidae > Protonibea > Protonibea diacanthus. Next base: position 14,601,795 of record CM053988.1, on the reverse strand, counting down.
GATAATTTCAGAATGTTAAGTTTTCTACATTACTGGCTGATATGGTGTATTACTCCCTTCATATGTGTTCCTTATGCTGGCAGGTAAGTAGGCTATGACTGTTTACATGCTGCCCCGTGGTTAAACGTTTCACTGCAGCTAATCTGCAAATGTGTAAAGATTTGTTAGAAGATAGGAGAGTAGATTGAAGTTGCTGTATAACTTAGACCCTTCACAGCTCTGTCAATTATCAGCTTGTGATTGCATGCACCATATCTAATTTCTTCTGTGTGTTTGAAGAGCTCAGTATCTGTCACCTGCGCCGTCCCATGTAGAGGGACACTTTAGGATATGGCAGGACAAAAACTTACAGGTGCACTTGTTCTTCACGTTGTTTGCCTCCTATGTGGTCCTGCCCTTTGCTTGGTAAGAAAATGTCTTATTTTTTTAAGATGCTGTTGCACGATAACAAGAAAACTGATCTTAATACATTCGTAAAACAGTAACATTTACATTTGAATTATCTTCTGTTTAGCCCACAACAAGAATACCAGGTAAGTGTTGTTTTTTTCAAGCCAGATACACTTGCACACTTACATACTTTTGCTTATTTACATTGTTGTTCGTATCCACACAGATTATGATGTGGACGGTGGAAGGGACCTTGACATTTTTGATATCAACGAAGGTATGCGAAAAAAACACATTATTGTTCATCTTCCTCGTGTTTCCAGATTATTATTCAAGTAACTGTTGTAAACCAGGTTTCTTTGTGCTCGGTCTCTATAGAGGCAGGGTTGAATCTCGTAGAGGGAGACATTTTGCTTGATGAGGTAGGTCAATTCAACTGTTTTCAGGTTTCACTCGCACAATTCAATTTTACGAAATAAAGTTTAACCTTGGCTTATTATGTTGTCACTATCTATGTGATTGCTTTTATTGACCGCCACAGAGGCAAACCCGAAATTCCATAATAGGGGATCAGTACAGGTGGCCAAAGACGATCCCATATTACATGGAAGATGACCTAGGTAAGAGTGCCTATTAGAAAAGTTATGCAAGCTCCCAAAGCAGTTATATTCACCTTAACTTTGAACATGTTTCTTCATGTACATTAATGTTTTTTTGAGGATTATGCATGCATTTATATTCACCAATATTTCTCTTGTGGCAAGCAGTGGTGGAGAGTAACTAATTAAGTATTGTACAGTCTTAAGATACTGCTGCTTGCATTGAGTACTTATCCGTCTTTATTTGGCAGGGTCTCTGTGATGATCCCAAGACACCAATCATTTCTTTTAACTTTGGGACAAGATCTCTATCTTGAATACTGGGCTTCTTCTCATTTAATTCATTGATGGTACAGTAGTAGAGTAAAGGTCTTTGAGACTGAAGCTTTCTGAAGGGACTCTGGATTGGGGGAAAGGGAAAGGGACATTTTCATAAGAAAAATGAAACAATATTCAAAGGGGAAAAATGGTATATATACTTCATATATTTTTCAATTCTTATTATTTTATACATACAGCAGAGTAGAGTCTGTGGGACCCCAAATAATGAGAGAGTAAAGAAAAAAAAAAATTAAACTGAAACCTGAATGAGAACTATTGATATTTTTGAAATGACTTTTTTCCATCACTGTACACGTCATCTTGCATTAACTCAAAAATCACCTCAGAGTTTAGAACAGAGGTCGAACATGTACACGCTGAGTGTATACTGTATGTTTTATGTTCAGCCATTTACAGCTGATCCCACAAAGCTTACGGCTGAGTTACAGCTGAGTTAGACGTAAGCTTTGTGGGAATCATCTTGAACGTTAACAGGCCTCATTATACATTTACACTGCATTATGGTCCATCTTAAAAGAGAATTTAGAAGATTTTTTTTTTTTCATCTTTGATTTATCATCTGCTCTGCAGAGATCAATGCAAAAGGTGTGATTCTGAAGGCCTTCGAGCAGTACAGGCTCAAGTCCTGCATCGACTTCAAGCCTTGGAATGGAGAAGCAAACTACATTTCCATCTTTAAAGGGGGCGGGTAAGGCTTTTATGTATAGATGGCAAGATGAGCTGAAATGAATTCATTAATCATAAAATAAAATTGAGATTCAGATTTGACATAAAGGCCGTGTTTTGTTTTTTACAAAGATGTTTTTCCTCTGTGGGAAACCGTCACGTTGGGAAGCAGAGATTGTCCATAGGGAGGAACTGTGACCGCATCGCCACCATCGAACATGAGTTCCTTCATGCTCTGGGTTTCTGGCATGAGCAGTCCAGGGCAGACCGTGATGATTATGTCAGAATCATGTGGGACCGCATCTCAGAAGGTGTTCAGTTTTGTACATCACATCTATGTCAACTTTTCACAAAATTCACATTCTACTGAATCAGAAAATTTCAGAACTTCGAGAGTTAAGTGTTGTGTAGGACTTGAAGGGAAGCGTTTCATGCAACAGTTGATTTATTGCGCGTGTGGTAAGCATGCACATGTTGTTTTCCTGGGTGCATAATCTTAATGATAAGATAAAGGAAACACATTATCAGCACATCAAAGAAGATTAGACATTTTATATCACCTGTATTGACCTTCGCTCTTCAAATTACCAATAAATCAAACGAACAACAAATCAAATGAACTTTTATAGTGTAATTGACTGTCAGCTGGAACTTTTATTGATGATCCTAATAAATATCTTTGACATTTACCCCCACATTTTTAGATAAAAGACAAAAAGACATTGGAATAATCGATTGAATGAAATAATTAAATAACTGCACTGAGATCTTTTCATTTTTGTCTCGTGTACAGGCAGAGAGCACAACTTTAACACTTACAACGACACCACTTCAAGCTCTCTGGGTGTACCCTACGACTATGGTTCCATGATGCATTACAGTAAAAATGCCTTCCGCAATGGCACTGAGCCCACCATCGTCACCAAGATCCCCGCTTTCAGCGATGTCATTGGCCAGCGTATGGAGTTCAGTGACAGTGACCTGCTCAAGCTGCACCGCCTTTATAACTGCAGTAAGAGTCAACAGCCAACACCTGCTGTGTTTTAATATGTGTACAAGAAGTGCCGTGTCACCTTTTATCACCGCTGTTATTACACCTTATTCTTTTTAGTATATGATCTGTTGATTATATGGCGTATGTCCTGAATTAATGCAATATGGAAATATGTGGATAAGCAAAATATTCCCCTTAGTGGGCAATTAATCAGTTTACAGCAGTTCAAAGTCCTACACCTGTGTGTGTGTGTGTGTGTGTGTGTGTGTGTGTGTGTATGTGTGTGTGAATAAAATGTCTTCCAGCCCAAGGCTCCACGTTCCTGGACTCGTGTGACTTTGAACGTGAGAATATCTGTGGTATGATCCAGGGACAAGGGGATAAAGCAGACTGGGTCAGGATTACCAAAGCTGATGGAGGGCCCAGCACGGACTACTCCAACATGGGGAAATGTACTGGTGAGAATCATCTTGCAGGATAACGCAGGACGCACCGTGCATATATGTGTCTCTGCATTAAAGCACAACACTCACATACCCTACTGTATGTACACTGAAAAGATTTTCGCTCGCTACGATGGTTCCTCCTCTTCACACTGGCCTTGAAAAAAAAAAAAAGAAAACAGCAATTCAAATATAGGTTCAGTCCTTATTCTTCGTATCGAAGCTGATACGCAGCTTTGCAGTTTGTGTTCAAAAACAGAGAGGGAATTTCATACTAAAAGATTCACTGTATTTGTTTAAAACCCCAATAGTGAAATATATATTTTGGTACATAAAAAATTTCAAATGGCATAGATGGTGCCAAAATGTGCCAAATATGGCCAAAGGGCCATTTTTGAGACTCAGCCTAAATAGCCTGTGTTAAAACCTTTGTAATTTTGCTCTGCTGCAACTGCATTATAGAGACTCATTGTAAAAGTGTGAATTTTTATTAGGCAGAAATGAAATCTTACATTTATGCTGTGTGCCAGTGACATACATACTGATACTTACATATCGGAACAAATCACAAGTGTTCCCTTTATTATGACACCAAAATTATTCAAATAGAATAATATAGTTGTAGTTGCAGAGGTATATTCATTTTGGGTATGTAATTTCCAAGCAGAGGCCTAAAAAAGAGATGATGGCATTTCAGAACAAGGACTGTGGATCTCATTCCTTACATTAAATTCTCATTAGGAGGGGATCTCTTCAGCAGCCAGTGTGGACAGGAGTAACAGATACAGTGACAAAAAAAATTGTTTCAGTGTGCAGAAAAGCAGGGACGAGTGTTGTTCAAAGATAGACTTGAAGTGCTGCTGATTGATTGGTTTGTGTAATCTTTCCACTGTGCAAAGTGCATTGAAATGATACTTAAGTGTTGGCATTATCTGATGATCTCATCTGAACTGATCTTTAGGCTCGGGATATTTCATGCACTTCAGCACTGGCAAGGCCAGCATTGGAGACACAGCTCTGTTGGAGAGCAGGCTCCTTTACCCCAAAAGAGGATACCAGTGTCTGCAGTTCTTCTACTACAACACTGCCCACGCCAGCGACACACTGAAGATCCACGTCCGAGAGTATGACAAAGCTAACCCCAATGGAAAACTCCGCTTTATAAAGACCATAGATGGTGAATATTGTTAAAGACTCCTGAAAGAGAGTAGTAGTTGTGGTATCTTGTCATTGTGAACTCACTATGTTTTTTTTAATCTCATTTGCTGTAAAAGGACCCCCTCAGGAGCTGTGGCAACTGCACCACGTGAGTCTAGACGTCAAAACAAAATTCCGGGTTGTCTTTGAAGGAGCCAAAGTGGCTTCTGGGCCGTTGCAGGGAGGTATGTCACTGGATGACATTAACCTTTCTGAGACCACCTGCCCAGAGTTTATATGGCGCGTGAAAAACTTCAGTCATGTTATGGATACCACCCCAATGAACACGCCAATCTTCAGCCCCCTGTTCACCTCCAAGGAGGGTTACAGCTTCCAAATGGGGCTGTATCCCAGCGGTAGGGAAGGCTACCCTAATGAGCTGTCAGCCTACGCTCATTTAGCAGTCCGTCCAGGGGAGACTGGACTGAAATGGCCATGCCCCTGGAAACAGATGACCATGATGCTGATGGACCAGCACCCACACATCCAAAAGCGCATGTCCAACCAACGCAGTGTTACCACTGACCCCAACATGAAGGCAACAGGTGCAACTGCTTTTACTGTCCGAAAGATTCCAGAGAAATCATGAAAACACAGTTTTTGCTGTAAATACTATATTTATACAACCTCCAACCACATCTCTTTTTAAATAGGCTCTGACCTGTTTTTCTGGGACGACCCTCGCAAGGTGGGCGTTGAGGTCAAAGACACAGATGGGACCACGTATTTCCGAGGGCCAGGCGCCGGCACTGCGGTATACCTGACCCACCTCAGAGCGAAAAGCAGGGATTTTATAAAGGGAGGAGATGCCATCTTTCTCCTCACCATGGAGGGTAAAAGCACCAGATTACCATATAATCTCAACAGATCAAAACATTCTGTGTTCAAAGACATCGAAGAAGAAGAAACGTACTTCCCAATAATCTAATCATTTTTTAATGAAGCCACCTCGACCTTGTCATACATTGTATCTAATACTTTTTCATTAGCATGCTACATACTCATCTCTGCCACCCATGCAAACAGAACATTTGTAGGATCATGTATACCAGTGATGTATGATTACACCCACAACTAATAAAACCACCACTGAGACACTACAGTCAATCATGTGATCCAATCATTGCTTGTTCATTACATGTTATTCTCCTCCACTAGGATCCAATTAACCGCTTTCTCATTTGCCGTCCTTCTTCAGATGTGTCTCATCTCACAGTGACTCAGCCTCTGCCTTCCCCAACTGGACCCCCGGGCACCACTACTGCTACCGCTGATGTCTGCCACAATGTGCAATGTCTGAATGACGGAATCTGTGTGGTGGACGAAGGGAAGGCTGCTTGCAGGTGTGTGCTTTTTTGACAAAACTGCAGATGTAACACTCTTAAACCAATCCAAATTTTCACAATCTTTGAGTGTTTGCGTTGTCCCTGCTATGTGACATTATTATTAAGAGAACAGTTTAGCAATCGGGAAATACTCTTATATGATTTCATGCCAAGAGTGAGATGAGAAGCTTGATCATTTACATACAGTATGTATGGGAGATATGAAGCTACAACCAGCTGCTTACCTTAGCTATGGAGATTTACAACCACTTAATGTGGTTGTAAGCTGATATAAGGCCTGTGCATTAATGTAGTTTTTAACAACTTTAATTCCTCCTGCGATGCAGGTATATAAACACATATATAACTATATAATTATATGAAATATGTCTCAAGCTATAATGGTTGAAAATACTCATTAATGTCCTTAATTTTGTCTATATATGAACTATTTATGTTGTGTACTACTCATAAATTGATCATAAATAGGGGCATTAAATTGACAGTTTGGCATACAGCAGGAAAACTCTAGTCAGTTTATGTCCAAAGGTAACGAAATCATCCTAGCAGCAGCTCTTAATCCCAGTTACAGTATATCTTTTTTATTAAATCTCAACAACAACAACAAAAAAACAACGACTACAAAGTGTTATAATGTGTAAATGACATATTGTGGTTTTACTACTTGTGGAACTATTCCTTGGCTTGGTGCAATAACCTTTTGTTACCTTTGGAGAGAGCCTGGCTAGTCAATGCCCAGTTCCAAGTCTTTGTACTAAGCTAAACTAACTTCATAACTAGCTGGAAAGTGATATTGGTCTTCTCCTCTGACTCTGAGCAAGAAGGCGAATAAGCATTTAATAATTTAAATGTTTCTTCAAGATATTTCTGGGATTAAATATTACAAAGAAGTTTGATTTTGCTGGTGGGTATACTAAATATTTGATCCTCAAGAACCGCACCCACATCTAGATGAAGCTTCCTAAAAGCTACTTTATCAGCTCAGTAGTGAATCATTTTCCAACTCATGTTGTCCCATTGGAATTCTTCTCATATTTACCTTCCATTCATTTCCCATCCCTCTCTATACACACTACATGAGAATACCTTCAAGTCCTCCTCATTCTTTTTCTCCGCTCTCCAGGTGTGTGGTGGGTGATGACTGGTGGTACTATGGGGACAGCTGCCAGCACAGGGGCTCCACCCAGGATAAAACCAACCTGGCTCTTGCCACTTCTCTGTCTGTGTTGGGAGTAATGCTGGTGATTACAGTAATCAGTGTCATCTGTGTGAAGAAGAAGTACAAGAAACGTGGAAACGATGTTGGTGTCGTCATGTCAAACATGAATGCTTCTTAGAGTAGTTGGAGACGCTGACCAATGAGAATGAAAAAAATATACATATCTGTAAGTAAAATGAATGTTTATGCTGTAGAGCTAAGGCACGCTGCAGATCATAACATTATATGAGATTGCCCCCTTCTGGTCATTTAATCTAAAAACAACAGAGCAAACTAAGAATATTACTGTAAATAAATTCTTTTGAAATTCTGAAGTCTAATGTGAATTTAATATCAAACGTACATTAAAAACAAATCTCAGACAGCATTACTTATATTCACAAATTTAAAATTTATTATATCAAAGACAGGAACATCTGTGTTGTCTCTTTTCCATGTGGATATATATTTGTTTGTATTACTGAACTTGACACAGTCATGCCGGTGATAACAGTTACTGTAGGAGGGAGGTGGGACTAATATTACGTGTGTGTGTGTCTGTGTGTGTGTGTCTGTGTATGTGCATCCAAGTGTGCATGCAGAGAAGATCTGTCTATTAGTGTTCATTAGTTACAGTGATGACTACAGGACATCACGATCAAACAAAGTGGAGCAAACCACAGCAGCTCTGTGTAGTTATATTGCATGGAATGTCTGGCTTTCTGACCTGCAATTGCACATATACATTTCTGTGTGTGTGTGGGGGTGTGTCTGTGTGTGTATGTGTGTGTCATATTTGTGGGTCTTCGTTGTAAGATAAAGGAGGGGGGGGGCGGGGGTTGACACCTCCATGACAGCAAACTCGTCCTCCCCACCGCTAAAACCTTCACCGGCATACAGGTATGCAGTTCCTTTAAAAAGCATCAGTATACAACATTTCTCTTATTTACAATCATTGGAAAAAAAAAAAAAAAAAAAATCACCATTTCTCGCAGAGAAGATTAGTAAAAGTGACTGAGTCACTATAAAGAGTATGCAACTCCTAGGAGTTAGTATTTAAAATTTCTACAAAAAATTTCTATGCCATTTTACAGGCCAAGAGCCATGATTTACTGAAGAAATACAGTATTTTAAGTGCCCTATCTACAACAGTTAAGTGTGGTATTACTGGTGTACCATTCAACGTAGTTCACTGATAATAAAAAGATTATGTGTCTCTGTTTTTTAAAAAGTTCTTTCAGCAACGTCACTGCTTTCACATTAAAAGATATGGTAAGTTCTTACAAAACAAACAAACAAAACAAAACATGGAACTGTTATCCATATTAACAAGTGTTGTGGCGAGCTAATGCTATTGCAAAGAGACTAGTGTTGATTACATACTCAGCTGGTTGTCTAATGTAAAAACAACGTTCCACAGTCTGTGAGAAGGGCACAACCACGGACGCCAGGAGCTGGGTCCCACAGGCTTTTCAAGAGGGTTAAAGGGCTCATTTGCTTGTTTCATTCTATGAGTTGCTAGGGTAAAAATGGGGTGGAGCAGGTTACAGTGCATGGTTCTTCGATGACGAGGCCGTGTAGAGTGAGGAAGGCTGTTTAGAAAAAGTAAGATCCCACTTTTTCATGTGCGTTTTACAGCCTCTTGAGGACACTTGTCTGTGTCCGTATGCAGAAAAGATCGATAGCAGGCCTCTGTGCATGCTGCAGCTGGAGAGGGAGATGAAGCTGTAGCTGGTGTTGCTGTTCAGAGAGGTGTGTCGTAGTAGTCCGTGGGTTGATCGGTCCCGGGCGGCTTCTGCTGTTTCTGCTGATGCTGCTTCATGATTTCTTTCACCTCCTCCTCCAGCTCAGGCGGGATGATGAACTGGTCGTCTGGGTCGGGCTGAGCCGGAGCCGTGAAGTAACCCCCTGACTTCTTAGATGGAGCGTCAGCAGCCACCTCAATGAGGTTGTGACTCTTTTCCTGACGTGCCACCGAGCCGTTAACCCTCCTCTTGCCGGCCAACTTTCCTCCATCCCCGCCTCCTGCTCCGACTCCCTGCCACGACTCATCTCTCTCCAGCCCGTTCTCAGCCTCGCCTAGGCTCATGTCGACCCCTTCCTCCAAGGGCTCTGGGGTGCATGGCGGTGGAGGAGGAGGAGGGGGAAGAGTCAGCAGGGTGCGCTCTTGGGTGGAGGGTGAGGGTACTGGTGTTTGGGGCGACGACGAGGACTCTGCTTTGAGGCAGTGGACATCCGCTTCTACTTCCACGCGGCTCCCATTAGAGAAAACACCAGCGATGGGCTCTTCGTCCTCGCTGTCCAGCCCGTTGTCAGACAGGGCGCTTGAGAAAGTGGCACTAGACAGCTGCCTCTGGAAGGAGCCTGCCAAGCAGGCAGGATGGAGGGCACAGCAGCTGCGGGCAGAGGGCAGCTCTGAACTTGGGAACAGGTACTGGCAGGGCTGGGTGTTTGTGTGGGCCTGCTGGTGCTGTAGCGGGTGGGCCTGATGGTGCAGGTGGAGGTGAGGATGGTGAGGCTGCTCATGCAGCAGCACCAAGGAGCTCTGTGGCGGCTCATCAGACGAGGCCGTGGAGCCCACCTCGCTGCTCATCTCGCTGGTACTGATCTCGCTGCTGATTTCGCTGCAGGAGGAAGGGGGCACAGGGAGGGAGCCATCTGAGGGCCGCTCCTTGATGGCAGAGGACGATGAGGGATAAGGGCCCAAGCCGGGGCTGGGTGGTGGCTGGGGAGGCTCAGAACAACAGCAAGAGCAGCAGTCTTCACTGACACTGAGCTGGACCACAACAGCGCTGAGGCTGTCTGTGCAGCCGTAGCCCTGAGCCAGCGTGCACAGCTTTTTAGCAGCAGCCAGACCATCGGGGACATTTCGAACAGCCTCAACAGCCTCGGTGGGAGACACAGCATCCCACAGGCCCCGGCTACCCACAATGAAGAACTCATCCTGGGAGGTGAGAGTGACAGTCTGCACATAGGGACAAGGGATGACAGACGGGTAAAGGAAGGAGTAGCCCATGATTCGTGTAGAATCTGTCACGCCGTTCACCTTGTTGTCCTGTGAAAAGAAGAGTATAAACATCAATACAAGGCATATCTAAACTATAATTTACATGAATGTACTCCACGTTGATTTCTCTACCTCAGTGATGATAGCCCTGTGCTGCCTGATCCTGCGGTATTCCTCCTCAAGCCCTACGTTATGAAGCAGAGACAGCGACAGCGGCTTTCCATCACGGCACAGGATGGCCTGGCACTTGCCCACGTTAGCAGCTGTGAGGGTGAAGCAGCCACTGGGGTCAGTGGGATCATGGCGGATGTGACACAGAGCCGCTGAGCCGCCGAGCTTCTGCCCTGCAGTTCCAAGTTTTCTGTGGTGGCAAAAGAACAGGAGGCAGAGTGAGTATTTAAAACTGCAACATGTTTTGGGTGATAAAAAAAAAAAATGAGCCTGTCATGTACCTCTGCATGACGAGGAAGGTGTTGGTCATGTAGTCCTCTTCGCTCTTGGTCTTGTGTAGTTCTTCAGCCAACACGTCATTCATTGTGCATTGCAAAAGGTAGGGCACTTCGACATTTCTGTCACCGTCGAACACACCGTACAGAGCCTCGCGACTCCCGCAGAAACTGTTCACTGAAAGAGCCGCGACGCACAGTCTGGAAAGAGAACAACAGAAGGCCATAACGTCATTGGGGAATGCGCTAAGAGAGGAAACACTGACATGATAACGCCTCACATACTGATCATTAAACTCACACACACAAAGCAGATTTGCCTATTTCAGTTATGTGTATCGAAATGTGGAAACTATGTGAGGCATTGCTTGAATCTTTAGTGTGAACATTAAAATGTTGAGTTCAGGGATATTTGGACATGTGGTTAAGTATGATTCATGTTTTCAATAAGCACTGCTTCGATATTTCCTTCATCCGAGTCTTCTGCCTTTATAACAATTCACATTCTCAAGAGGTTTGGGTTAGTGAGGCTTCGCTGGACGAGTGCGATGATGGTTGTTTTTTTTTGTTTTTTTTTTCAGCGTTGACTGAATTGAACTCACTTGTTCTTGACGCCCGAGGCCTCTGTGTAACCGTGACTCCACACAGCAGGCCCACCAGATGTCTCATTCGACGAGAAGGTTGGAGGTGGATCAATACGGAAGCAGCGAATGTTGCTGAAAAACAACAAAACATGAAATAGATGAAATTCACTGCATCATGTAGAGGAATAAGATACATGAGCTACTGACAGGAATCTATTCAGGGTCTGATTAGTTTATATAAAAGTCATTTTGGGGGGAACTTATGAGAAAAAACAGACAAATTTATTTGAATTTGGCAGATCTGTACTGTAACTAAAGCAAAAGGACCTACAGAGAACTAATAACATACTTGAGCTGCTCGAGGGTCTTGTGATCCAGGTTAAGACGAGGGTTTCCTGTCAAGTCCAGCTCCTGAAGCTTGGGAGGCAGATTCTCCGGCAGCGTGATCTCACTCAGCTCGTTACAGCTCAGATCCACGCTCTGACAGCAGAAGAGAAGGCGTGAGTACTCACAAACGCGCTCGTACAGTAAAAGAATAGGGGGGGTTTATACACAAGCCTGCTACTACTGTCTTACTTTCATCTCCATCAGCTGCATGACCTCAGGGAAGACCTCAATGGAGTTGGAGTGGGCGATGAGTGTGTGCATTCGCCGGCAATTCATGATGGTGGTGGGCACAGTCTTCAGCATGTTTCCGCTCAGGTCCACCTCCTCCAGCTCCTCCAGCTTGGCCATTTTACTGAAGAATGAGGGGAAAGCATTGGGAGAGCCGAGCACATAAAATGATGATTTATCAATTAGTCAAGCATCAGAAAATGAACAATTCATTCATTTATTGAGAAAAATTGGCCACATTATACGGTTCCACCACTAGAAACACACAGATTTCATTCTTTATATCCTTGTAAATTGAAATCTCTGGGTTTTTAACTACCACAAATTTTAACATTTCCTTATTTACTTTCTTTTTTTAAACCGTTTTTTGACATTTTATAGTAACAAATAAAAGAATAAATATAAGAGCTTTATATCAGCTAATCAGGTGAGTAAGGAGAGAGAACAACAAATGTTAGATCTTTACCTGGCCGGAAAAGTCTGGAGATGATTGTAGGCCATGTGCAGAACACGAAGGTGTGTATGACCCGTTAGCATGGGTACACACTTGTCTGTCAGACGGTTATTGGTCAGGTAGAGTTCCTGCAGGATGCTGTGGCTCTCCTCTGATAGGCTGGATGGTGGCAGGTGCTCCAGCTTATTGGCGGATGCATTCACGCATCGCAAGCTGAAAGCAAAAAGTGACGTATGGTCTCATTTTTGTGCTTCTTTCAGACGGGGACATGAAAAATAGTGACGAGTCACTTTAATTACAAACTTCCACATGAATTGCTGCTTCTGTGACCCCTGTTTAATACATCTTCCCCCTCCCATCCTTGTGCTGCTTGGCTGTTCTTTATTTGCTTATCATCTTTGCCCTTGGATGTCCTGTCCTTGATTAAAATCCTATTCATAATTTCTGTCCTTCGTCTTCAGATACCTGCGATTCACTTATACTTAATCTTCCAGTCAGATGCCAGGTGCATTAGCTGATAAAAAACAATTCACCTCCAGCCGATGATTGATACCGACCTGTCAGATTTGAGGAACAGGTTGCAGGGGAGCTCCACCAGTTGATTGTGCTGTACGTCTAGAACCTCCAGCAGAGGGCGCTCCACTCTTTCAGGCAGCTTCTGCAACTGGTTATGTCCTGCACTCAGCTTCCTCAGACTGTTGCTGCATAACAACCTGCGGCACGAAGAACATACAGATGGTTGGATCAGTGCTAGAACGCTGGCGATAAACATATGAACTCATGAACTTACAGTGGTGTGAGATGGGCAGATAGTGATATGGTTAGTGAGCAGGTGACTCGTGATTCCTTCATATTTGTGAGTGTAATGTAACTGAAGTAGACTCAAATAGTCATGGAAATGGGCATAGTGCAGGAGGAGGATGGGGGCGAGGATGAGGAGGTGAAAACAGAAAATAGCAGCGCCTCTAGTGGAGCCTGCAGCTGGAATTCATCATCCTGACACTTATTGGGTAAAAAATAAATCTGCAGACAATGAGGGGAAGAAAGAGAGAGAGAAATGAAAAGAGAGAAGCAGTGGGAGGACGGCTGACAGAGCCGATGCGAGGCAAAGACAAGAGGAGGAAGTGAGCAGCATCTGAGCTGACCTTCTAAAAAGCTATATAAAGAGGAAGAGAATGGACGAAGGCTGTGGAGGTTACAGGCCATCTTTGTGATTTATGAGGCTCTATGCCGGATAGATGACTGGCCGGCAAAAAAGGGCAAGGAGGATAATACAGCACCGTACTCCATTTACAGGCTTACGGACACATTTGCTGAGAGGGAGAGACTCACCGTGCCGGGAGCTCAGTGATGAGGTTGTGGCTCACGTCCAAAACTTCCAGTTTCTTAGCTTCGCACAGCCAGTCTGGCAGGGACTCCATGTGGTTCCTACAGGAGAGAGAGGGGGTGATGATGATGATAAATGATGTGCAGTTTGTAAAGCGAGATGCCTAACATGCAATATAACGTACTGGGATGCTGCATGTATTTGAATTCCCGACAGTTCTGCTCCAGAAAGGACAAGGCAGCACATTTAGGATATTTTTTTTTTCCATATTTTGGAATATTTCAGATTCACTTCATCAGGTAACTGAAGCGTCACTGTTCTGCAATAAAAATCACAACTCTAAACACTTTATCTGAAGTGCGACCCTCTCTCAAGGCCAAAAGTGGGAGAAAAAGGATTAAAAAATATCAATTCAGCACTTCAAACGGGAGCTGAGTACTCTTTCCGTGCCCTTTTATTGCCTTGGTAGAGTAGCCTATCTTTCACTTAACAACCAAAGGTGAAAGATCAGCGGTGACATGGTTAAAGAATGACAGGATCGACTCTGACAGTTCCCCACACTTTTAAATCTCCGTGTACGAGGTATTTGGCCGTGCAGTTACGAGGTCTTTCAAGCTAATTTTCCTCTTTCTAGGGCAGAGAGGATGTACTGTAAATGAGCTACACTTTAAAAATACTTTTTCCATTTTTAGCAGCTTTTTTTTGTGTGCGTGTGTGCTGTGTGGGATTTTTCTCACCTCGAGATGTCCATGTAACTAAAATTGGAGGGCACAGGACTGACATCCAGTTGTCGTAGCTCTGTAGGGAGAAATCCAAACACATTAACCTACAGCAAGGACAGACATGGTCTATTACAAAAGCAGGTAGATGGGAAATGGAGGGGAACGTCTAGGAGGGAGGGGTGCTGATGACAAGTTAGAGAGGGATGATGGAGAGGTACAATGGGACTGCAGCGCTGATGTGAAAAATAAAGGCATGTAGAGAGAAGTGGGAGAAATTAAGTTATATGTGGGGGGAAAAAAAGTGAGGTGAGATATGCTACAAGTTCAGAGAAACAGATTCAGATTCACATCAGTGATTTCAGTGAGGTGGTGGTCATGTGAGAGGGACGGGGATCTGTTTTTTCTAACCACACATGACTGCCCTCGCGGAGAACACGAACTCCTGCGTGCCAAAACCCACCGTTGTTGGAGGCGTAGATGCCTTTGAGCAAGCAACCCTTGGCCTTGAGGCTGGCGATGCGATTCCTCTCGCAGTGAAGCACCTCCAGTCTGGGGAAGACTGAGGCGTCTAGGTCTGTCAGCCTGTTATCCCTCACGTCCAGCTGGGTTACGTGCCTCAGTAGGTCAGGCTCATCTGGCACCATGCTGGAGATCTTATTCAACCTGACAGAGGGAGCAGAGTGGAGGCAACGGTTCAGCTCCAGTTGGATCAGGTTGAACTGCACAGGCTGTGGCCTTTCTTGTAAGGCAAGGAACATGCCTCAGGTGATGGCTGGTGTGTTGTGCAGCTTCATGAGTTGTGTTTAGTACTCAGTTGTTCTGTGCACAACATCGATGGAAGTAGTTTTTGATTCGCAAAGTGAGTCATTCTGTTAACTACTGGTGATATCTTACAATGTTCAATTATTAGAAACCATCTATGACAAAAAGTAATAAGACATAAAAGACAAAAATATATTATGTTCCGTAAACAAAGAGCAGAAATTGGTTTAATACATTCAAGCTAAAACAACAGCCAATCATGCAACTGTCTGTCTTCATGGACAGGCACAGACTTTATCATGAAAGTAGACATTATTGAGTAAAATAACAAGTGCTGTTGTTCAAAAAAAAAAAATAAAAAAAATAAATAAATAAAAAAAAAAATATATATATATATATATATTGAAAAGGGACATTTTAAAATAAAAACTACTGTAATTAAACAGGTCTATCGTAAACTGTGTTACTGTGAAAGAAGTAGATGAAATAATATTTCAGAATATTGTTAATACTTAATAGAATAGTTTTAAAAATGAATGTATCATTATTCTAACTTCTGAAACAAAAAAAATGCCTACTGACATGATGAGGGCAGCAACTAGTGATTGTTGTCTTTTTTTTTGATTAATCTGGCTGATACACAGATCAACTCAAAGGTTTTGTTTTTAAAATGAAATGAAACCACATTGTCCCATCTGAGGAGCTCAAAACATGAAATGTTTGGTGTTAGCAATATGCATAAAATGCCATAAGTTACCTGATAAAAAAAAAAAAACATTTTTCATGTGAAAAATCAACCTCTCAAAGATTCCTGATTTTCTTTATCATCATGTGATTAAATTAAACTGCGGTGAGTTTAAAAACTGGCCATTTTGATCATGAAAATACAAGTTGCAGCCCAGAACTCTGATTATTAGACCAATTATGTCAGAACTGACACATTATCTGGAAAAAATTCAACATTAACAGCAGCAGCACTTAGAAAAGAATACAAACACGCCCTCGTCAGAGATCGCACGTGATCTGTGAGAATGCTGGAAAACGTATTTACTGACCTTGTCCAAGCAAAGTCAGGAGGAGTGATGTATTAACTGGAAAAATAGTGCAAGTCACTCCAGCTCTGTGCTTTAGCAGTGGGAAGACACCTGATGGAGCCACTACAGGCAAATGATTTCCTGATTTCGTGCTGTCTAGCTGTCTGCTTGTGTTTTGGTTTCTGTCATTAGTGTGATAACGTGTGTCACCGTGTGTCTTCGAGTACTTTGCTGTGGCCAAGCATGACTGAGGAATTAATGTGTTGCTTGCTCTTGAACAACTTGCCACACTTGAATCACGAAACCCATAAAATAATCTCTTAATCGTGATTTTTAAAACATTTGTCATAATCCGCCCTCACTGTCATACCTTAGATCGATGTGTTTGACACGGAGCAGTCTGAAATTCTGCAGGGTGAGTGTTTCTAAGTTATTTCCAGCCATGCACAGCTTCTCCATGGAGGCTAACTGCTCCAACACCTGGGGCACGTGGTTGAACTGGTTGAAGGAAAGGCCTACGTAACTCAACCTCTGGAGGGAACCCAGCTCACTGGGCAGCTCATCGAGACTGTTGCCGTCCAACAGGAACGTCTGCAAACTGAGAGAGGAGCATGAGATTAGGCGATTGACCTCATTTATGAAAGCGGTGATAGGCGAGATGGCATATTATCAAGGATTTTTTCCTTATTTGCACAGATTGTGTAGCTCGGGATCAATGACATTGTGCCAACTAGGACTTTCAGCACTCATGATCAGTACACTCTTTGTTCAGCAGATGGCAGTAGCAGCATAAATCCCTACTGGCCACTTCAGGAATTTACAGGCATACCAGATCATTCCTGCAGATTAACTTCTCATCTAGCCGGGTTTCAACACACATACCTGTATGTTAAGTTTTGAATGAGCTTTGCATGAAGCACATGTGCAATCCATGTGTCAGTACTGCTTGTATGACTACCATGACTCTCTTAATCCATGTATCACCCATAGTCATGGTGGGGTAAGACAGAATAATGCATTAATGATCCAATTTATTTAATTTTATTTTACATATTTTTACATTTTGCTGAGACTCCTTTAAAAAGCGAGTAAAAGGGCTTTCCCTCAGGCAAGGGGGCTGATACTGGCGCCCAACCAAATCTCTAAATATTTGAGCTTTCCCATGGGAAAAAAAAAAAAAAAAGGTTTTCAGCCAGCAAAATCAGATTTGTTCCATCCTCTTAAAAATGATGGCCTGGAAATAAAAAAAATTTGATTTTGTGGGACAGAGTGTGTCACTAAGTAATAAAAAAAAAATCCAATTCAGAGGTTGATCAAAGAGACATCTGTGTGCGAAATGCGAGCTTGCATAGAGAAAAGGAGATGGTGAAAACTGGATTGTGCACAACAGATTGGCTCAATTAGAGGATGAGCAAACTTTTAAAACGACAGAAAATATATCAATTGTTGCTGCTGAGGAAGAAGGTAAAGGCCACGGCTAAGGCAAAATGTCACAGGCAAACACCACAGATGATCAGGGCAAGTCATGTTGTTGTTTGCTCACATACTGAAACTAGCAAAGTACACCATGGTGTTTGTTATGACATGTGCTTGTTGCTAGGTAACGCCCGCATTTGGCTATGTACACTTTTGACACTCAAACCCACAAAAATGCAGTTGGTTTGTGAAAAGGTTTGCTGGTTTGTCAGCTCTGAGGTGGCATCAGTGCAAGCAAGAGTTGCCACCAACTCAGCAGCAGCAAAGACCCGGTGCAATAAGTGCAAGAGTTGGACGGTGACCAACAACACGAGCCAATAGCAGGCAGAGGTGAGGTAAACACAGAAGACAGAATCGATAGAGGAATAACCAACAAAGGAAGAACAAGTATTTAGAATAGGGCTGGAATATGCCTGAACTTTATATTCAGGAATATTCAGCCTCTGAGTTGATCAAAGATTTTGATCTTGCAATATAAATACAATGAGCTCTTGTCATACATCAGGTCTGTGTCCTCACTTACTTGGCCATGGCTCCCACAGAGCTGGGGACAGAGACCAGGTAGTTACAGCTGAGGTTGACCTCCGTCAGTGTGGGGATGTCACAGATAGCCAGAGGGAACTGACCGAGGTGGTTGTTGGACAGGTTGAGGCTACGCAGGCGAGAAAATCTGAAAATGGAGAAGAGGAGAGAAGAGAAGAGAAGAGAAGAGAAGAGAAGAGAAGAGAAGAGAAGAGAAGAGAAGAGAAGAGAAGTATAAGCAAATGATTGGATGTATAGTTGAATCTTGTCAATATGAATATTGCAAGACAGTAGAAGATATTCATAAATATTAATGAATATATCCATTGGCAATGTAGCTTACACAGTATAGCTTACACAGAGCTTGTTTATGTGAAATACAGACAGACGGACAGACAGTTAGATTAAACACACCTATAAACAAAGCCAAAGCCTATGATGAAACCTTCACGTTTTATTGTTGGGCAAACAAGTGCAGCATTGACGTCTGTGTTGTTCATTCAAACAACAGTGACCAGTGGCATTTGGAGTGGTGTCCTATAGCAGAGGGCTGACCTTCAGAAGGGTTAGCCCCTCAGGGGGCGAGGGGGTGGAGGGGTAACGGGAACAAGGCAAAGCAGGGGGAAAGGACTCTCTGGACTGTCTTTATTTATCCTTCTACACACATACACAGACACACACATGCAACCTGTTATCACCTATCATGTGCACAGAGAGAGAACAGCTATGGCAGCCTAGAGATGGGCAGTGCACCATATAAGCACCACAGGCTGGAACAGCTGCTTAAACTGGCAGCACTTGATCTCCCTCCCTCCTATGCACACACACACACGCTCACAGGTTGCGCACACATGCACACAGTATATCATGGCGATGGAGAAAAAGGCAACCGAGACGTCAGGGCTATTGATTAGGGTGGCCAAGTAATTCCAGCTGAGGGTGACTCCTGCAGGCAGCGAGTCGGGGGTGTGTGGGAAAATGTCAGTCCACCATTAAATCAACCTCTGCAATCTGCTGAGTAATGCTCATGCCCTCTCCCCCAGAGTCTCTCCTTGTCTGTGTCATGCTGTTCCATCATGCCATTCCCTTACTTCATTTTTACTACTGTCCTTGTGTATCAACAGTGGCACTAATCATTTTTATTTACAGTGGATCAAATGACAAGGTGTTGCTCAAACTGACAAGCGCGGAGCCATTTGGCCTCTTTTAGCTCATTGTTTTGGTTTCCTGCCCACAGCCCCACTTTCATCTACATAATTTTCCAGCCTTTCTGTCAGCAAAATATAAAGTCCAATAAACCCACCATAATTCTCCCTGCGCAACGCCAAACAAAGTAAAGACAAAGACAACTAGCTGGTGCACATAACAGATAAGGATATATACATATACACACACCAAAGCCAAAAGGAGAGTGAATAGATTTACAACATCCCCAAATAAAGTTAGTAATAAGCTAAAAAGCTGGGCATGTTTTTCAGGAGATGGTGAAGTGCAAACAAGAGGTAAAGGGAGAGTGAATATTATGACTTATGTTCATTAGATGAACAGAAACAAAACTATAAATTAATGCTAATGTTGCTCTGTGTCAGTGTTAGCGCTTTCAACACATCAGCTTTATCAAGAGATGAAATGTCTATATTGTCGTTGCTTTTTTTAGCTTCTTCTGTTGCCAAATAGCAAAATAATAATGATAATAATAATTTGAACCCTCTCTCTTGGCCTTAAATGCCCACTTTCATTTAATATTTTGTCTTTCTGCTGTTATTCAGTCCAACTTTCCTCCCTCTGCCTTTCCTCATCCCTTCATTTACTTGCTAAACTATCATACATATGTAAATAAAACAGGCCAAAGGTTCAATCATATGCACGGAACGTCAGATATTCCCCATAGAGAGTTGTGACCTCTCTCTCGCATAGGAGAAGCATGCTGGGAAGAGAGTCCCATGCCATAGGAAAGAGCTAGTATCCCAGACAACTGATTTATGCATATCTGATTAGCAAATCACCCACTAGTTGGGATTTGGCCAGGGAGAGAAGGGGAGAGGCATGTGGCAGGTTCACACATTCCATTCCTCTTGGAAAAATTCAAAGCACAATGACCCCATGTTAGATGTCAGAAAAAGCCAGTGTTTATACTGAAACAAAAACAGACTCTCACACAATTGTCCACATCAAAACATACACCCACATTCATGAAGGCTGCACACAGAGTATTATTGTTCTTGACTCCAGCTCTTCTGACTGCAGTCTCTCAGGGCCGGAGTGAGTACTCAAGTAACTCCGCCACATGTTTCCGTCAAAACGTCTCTATTCTCAGCTAACTATTCATCTTTTTCTCATTACTGACCTTGTTTTTTTCTGTCCTGCTGGGTCAAATGCGGATGAGCCTGCTTAGATTTGGCAAAGCCAAATGGATGTCATCTCGCTTGACCAACAGGGGAGCTGTGCAACACTCGCTCAGATTTAAAAACTACTTTTTTTGCCCTTTGCTTAATTGTCTATTCTGACAGCGGTCAGGATTTTGAAAAATTTGAATGATGATTCAGAAAATGACTGTGGTCAGACACCATGAAATCCTGATCTCCTACTCCATTCATGATTTTCTCTCAGGAAGACACACAAGATTATACACCCAAATACACATTCCTGTCAGTACAGCCAACTTAAAAAAAAAAAAAACACAAACGCTATACTGTATCACGACTTTGTGTGCACTGACCCCAAATCTGTAGCCTGCAGCCTCTTTCTTGCTTGTACTGTATACAAGCATCTCTCTCTTCCTCTGACACATACAGACACTCCATTCTGCAAACATTACATACTCCATCATCAGATTCACACAATTTACTCGATAACGATAATCTTCAAAAAGAAAGGCTGTGACAGGCGTGCACATGCGCCACTCTGTATGTGAATACAAATACACGTGCGCGCACACACAGACAGACACAGGAACACACACATACGTCTTGGCTGTGGGCTTTAATCTGGGACCATGATAAGCATGCAGCAGATGGTGCCCACAGAGAGAGAGAGTGAAGGAGGCCAGGCACATTAAAAGCTTCCCTGCAGCCGCATCTACCCTTCTGGGCTCTGGGCTCGTTTGGCCTTGCCTGGTATAGCACAGCCCTGGCTAGCCACTTTGATCCCTGCGTGCCAGTGGCCCCAGTCCTAGACTGCTCAGGTCGATGGCTTGCAAATTGCAGGCAAAAGCTAAAGCTGTCCGAACCAGCCAGCCATGACCTGCTGTGTTCAGTGAAGCCTCACAGTTTAAGTGTCTCGTCTCTCCCCTCCTTGTACAACAGGCTAAGCTTAGCCCCTGTTGTGCCCAAATTATGGTACACTTTGCTAAACCGTCCCATGTCTCATCTTGCCTGAACGAGCCCATCCAAACCACCCTCAACTGCCTCCTCGAACCAAACGCCTCCTCACGTCCGTCCACTCCTTTCTTATCTTTCGCTTCTTCCTGCTCCTCCTTATAGTTTATCCTCAGGTGTGTTTACTGTAGATTTGCGATGGCATTGTACCTCTGCAGCTGCTGCAGCCGCTGGTCTGCGGGCAGGAAGTTGTGTTTGAGGTTGAGGTGGGTGAGGTCCTGGCTGTAGAAGAGGTTGGGAGGAAGTTGTTCCAGGCTGCAGCAGGACAGATCTACCGAGTTGATTCTCTGGGACACCATCTAGAGGGAAAAAGCGGAGGGGAGAGGTAACAAAAGAGAAAGAGAAACGCAGGGTTAAACAGGAATACTTTTACCACATAAGACTTTACTGGTTTGCTGTGTGTATAGCCTGCTGCTAAGGGGTCAAATGTCATTCAGTGGCCAATCTTCTTAGGATTAGGGAGTCAGGAGGGGGAGTCGAGGGAAAGTCCAACGGGTTAACCTCATACATTACATCACTGCGTAATCTAATTAACTGCACGTCTGCAGAGCGGTTAACATGTGATCATTTGTTAGTCAAATCTACACAAACCTACAAGCTGCTATCTAAAACGAAATGACAGCATGAGCGTCCAACTCGACTTAAAGGAGAAAATCCACGCTCTGTGAACTCGGGCTTTTCAGAGCGGAGTTAGCTAGAGGCTCAGCAGTCGTCACTGGGGCACGTGCTCCCTCTATCCAGGCTTCTATTCTGAGTGGCCCTCTGGGTGCTGGTGACATGCATGTCCCTGTTAATATTTAGAAAAGAGGTTTTCTGGCTATGGCCTACTTGAGTTCAAATGAGAAGAAAAGGAAAGAGAGCCATGAGTGGTGTTTATGTGTTTGAGTGCACCCAGAGACATTTAGGTTACACACTACAGAGCGCAGAGCAGTGAAATATGTGCAGTTTTAAATCTACTCAGCTCATAACAGGCAGAGGGATCGCAGCGCTGCGTTTTCATACTTCAACTTGCAGTCACGCATGTTCTAACACAACACAGCTGACCCGTAAGAAGCGCCTGGGAGCACATGCTTATGTTCTCTCTTCTCTTTCTCTAACTCTTATGCACACACACACACACACACACACACACACACACACACACACACACAATACCTTGGCAGCATGTCGGTGCCAGCGCAGGTGCTCCGTGAAGCTGTCAAAGCTGACGTAGTAGGTTTGACTCTGAGGCCCCGCTGAGCTGAAGGCCAAGCAGTGATTGTGCTTCTTCACCTCCTCCACCTGCAGAACCCCACACACACACAGACACACACACACACACAGGAGTGACACTACAGTCTGAAACGCTGACATCTCTGACCTCCCTCTGAATATAAACGATAACCCCAATGCCTGTAAAGTTAGAGTCATAAATTTAAAGGGAACAGAGAGGAAAATCTGACGCGTGGACGTCTCAATAGAATGGTTGTTACTTGAAAAAGCTCCCGTTGAAGGAAACAAGACAGGAATGGCTGCAGGGTAGACAAAGTCAGTCAACCAGAAGCACACTCATGAAAATATATAAGGCACGCATGATCATATAATGATGTGTGTTTGTGTGTGTGTGTGTGTGTGTGTGTGTGTGTGTGTGTGTGTGAAATTGCTTCTTTAGACACACAAAGTCACACAAGCACATGATCTCTGTGAATGAATGGCTGACTAGTTTTGATGTTTGAATAGAACACTGGCACGCATACACAGAAAAACTCATCACACACAGACACATGCAGAGGCAGTGTGTGGACGAATGGTCAACCTGAGGTCATGCGTTGTGTGTAAAATTGTTTAGAAACTGGGTGTGGCGAGGTATGGAGTGCCTTTTGTGTCAGGCAGACGGGGAGAAAGGGCTTTTCAGGAGAGCACACAGAGCTTACTTAGCGGCTTTGCAGATAGGCAGATCCATAAAGCAATAAACGGATAAAGGTCATTTTAAAAGGAGGCACTTTAGAAAAAAATAGAGAGAGAGAAGTAAGGCTACTTGAATGCTTATAACAGTGTCCCATTACACTTAACATTATGGCAAGTCTTGACTCAGATTAGAAATGGACAAAAGCCTCCCTGCAGAATACTGAAAACATTTTGACTATTAAAAACTTGGCTTGCACCATTTCTGTCTGACCTTGAGCTAAAATGAACAAAGGAAGCATTGCTGGATGTCACACGAAAGGACAAACAGTTGTCAGAGGTGAAATGTCATCAAGAACAACCTTCACTGCCCAGGGAGACGTTTGCAGAGGGTAATAAGAGTGACTTTGTCAAGTCAAGTAATACGGCATTATGAGTTTATTATCCAAAGTCTGAATTACATAACATCACCATAAAAGATAAGGATGAGAAGGAGAAAAAAAAAGTTGTGTGATGCCAGCTGTGCCCTGTTGTTGTTGCTTTTTGTGTGACTTAGACATACCTTTCCTCCAATGAGCGGCAGGATGTGCATCTTCCCTGTCTGGCTCTCCTTGACAGAGGAGACGATGAGGCAGGTGCCACACAGGATGACCTGCCGTCTGGTCCAGCGGTTGACCGGTAGCTGGAGCTTCCCTTTCCGAACGTTGTATGTCCCTGACAGCTGGACCCGCTCTGAGCTCTCGATGCTTTGAGGCTTCCCTGGAACAAAGAAAAGAGACATTTTGTGCAGTTAGCACTGTAGACCTTGAGACAAGCCTTTCAAACTATAAAGTGCTGAAAATAATGAGCCCAACGTCAGTGAGAAAAATTCAAGTTTTTATTTCATAGTAATTTTTTAGAAAGGCGTACAATGTCATAAAACAAAGCAAGAGTCTAGCCGTCTAGCCATGCACGACTCGGAGGCTGTACTTGGGCGCAGTTGTGCTTTGAGCTAGGTGCTAATGTCAGCATGCTAACAGCGTAGCACGATCTTAGTTTAGCATGTTAGCATGCTAACATTTGCTAATAAGCGCTCAACACAAAGCACAGCTGAGGGAAAGGCAGATATTAAGTATTGATATAAGTATATAAGTATAAGTATTGATAGATATAGATATAGATATAAGTATTGGACAAAAAAAGTCATGTAAGCTAAGGGATCACAGAGTTATTACAACCCACCTCATATTTTTTGCATATTCTTGCACAACTGTACAGCTCTTTCTACATATTGTTTTGGTTTGTTTTTTTATTGTCTTCATATTTTTTCATGCCTTATTGTCTATTTTCTATTCATGCTGCTTGACTTGCCGTACTTTCATCTTCATATCTTTTTGGACAAGGAAGAAGCAAAGAACATTCCTTGTATGTGAAAATCTCCTTGGCAATAAACCCCATTTCTTTTTTTTAATTCTGCTCCTGTGAGGAACATGAATATTTCTACCAAACGTCATGCCAATCCATCCAATAGCATCGCCGCAGTCATTAGGAGTCATCATCAGGTGAGCATGAATGTCTATCATTGGCTGGCTGATGACGGTAGACAAAACGTTAGGGGATCAACAAAGTCTGTCCTCTGTGGGCAATGTCTGTACAACATTTCATGACAATCCATCCAATAGTTGTTGACATATTTCAGTCTGCTACCGTGGCTAAAACCTAATCTGCGTAGCTATCCACTAAATAATGCCATAAAATGAGAAGTTCAGCCTCAGTGGTTAGCAGGAGAGCTCATACCACAATGGCATCACAATACCAGATCTAAATACATTCAGCGCAACTGTCAGCCTTGGATGTCCTACTTTGCACATGGAATTGAATAGTCTGGCTTTGCATACAGCGCAGCTCTACATTAATAGAGTCTCAAATTCAATACCAGGTGCACCTCTTCTAAATTATGCTCTTACAATTTCTGAGCTGCCTTTATTCAGCTTTACCCATCTGTCTAGCTCTGCTCTATGCGCTGTTCTCTCGCTTCACCGCCAGCCTGCCAAACCTGACAGTCAGGCTGCTTATCAGGCGTTCTGTCAGCCAGGCTGTCTTATCGTTCTGTCTAAACATCCACCTGCTTTCTGTCTACCTCCACCTACGCAAAAACCTCCCCGGGCTGCCATGCTCTGCCCCCACTCCCTCCCTGTCGTTTCTCTCCTATCTGTCCGGCCGCATGGCTTTCGGTTTCCTCGTCCTATCTATGGTTTTCTGTCTCTGGGACTCTGGGACTTTTCTTTTTTTTTTTTTTACCTAACTGTTTTCTCATTGGGCAAAGAGATTCATGGAAGTTTTCCTTTCCAAGCGACAGATGGCTTTAGAAAATGTCTCACATCCCGTGGCCTACTGTAAAAATGGCTGCATCCATCTTGAACCGTGTCTTTCACACATATTTCACTTCACTTCCAAAAACACACCGGTCGAAGCGGAGGGGAGGGTGAAGGTGAGTTAAAGACAGGAAGAAAGAGTCAGTAGGGTAAGCAAGTGCGAACTTGCACACGCTCTCGTGGCTTTAAATAATTCAGGTCTTTCACATGCTGACTGTCAGGCTAACGCAAGTGGAGTACTGTACAGCACACTGCTCTCGTCCAACACACTCAGCAGAGTTTAATAATGTTCTGACCAGATGTCTGCTTATTTGAGCTGATGTGGCTAGACCTGAGATCATCACAGTGTACACATATTCAAATCTATATTCACTAACAGATACGCTGCTGAATTCCCCTTGTGCAGGAGGTAGAGTCTTCTACAAACTACAACTGTAGTTTTTTTTTTTAGCTATTGTTAAATGTTGATCATGAGTCATGTTTGACTACAAGGATGGGCTGTTTTGGTATGCTAATGCAGCATACATGAGTGGCAGGCATGCAGAGGATCACAAGACTACCAACAAGACATATGTGTGTGTGTGTGTGTGTTCCTGTGTGTACACACGAGTACTACTACGTGCAAAGATGCAGCCGTCTTACTAATTAAATTTTCTGAGAGAAAATGAGAATGCAGCACTGTCGACTGTAGAGTTAGACACACATGAGACCTTCCAGACGGCATGCATAACTTTGCACTGCGATCTAGCATTAATATTTATGCTATATGCAATATCAAACTCAAGAAATGAACTTGATATTTTGCATATAAAAATAACCATATATAAGTAACCATTTGTGTTAAAACTGCTTTAACACAGGTGGGTGGTTCTAGAAAAAAAAAAAAAGACATTTGTCTTACTCCTTTAAGTGAAGGACTATTTATAAACCTGCCTCAAGCCAATGCCAACTTAAATATGGTCCTACAATAGCAAAAGCAGTTCACACTGTGCACAAAGCTGTGAAGCTATCTATAATACCCTGTATACGACGATTTAGGTAGCATAAAAGCACACTTCTCTCTTCGTAATTTCTCTCCGTTTCTCTGGCAGTCTGCCTCGACTTCACAGCAGTGATCAAAAGCTAGCAATCATAAGTTAGAGACATATATGTGGATGTGTTTTAATGAGTCATCAGGGTATGAAAGACATCTGTAATATTTCAAATTCTTTGTTTTTGTTCTTCCTTTACAGGTTTGTGTT
Source organism: Protonibea diacanthus (assembly GCA_028641955.1). Classification (NCBI taxonomy): domain Eukaryota; kingdom Metazoa; phylum Chordata; class Actinopteri; family Sciaenidae; genus Protonibea; species Protonibea diacanthus. The sequence continues at coordinate 14,574,815 of CM053988.1, read as the reverse complement.
TCAAATTCTGCCAAAAGACTGATTACATTTATATTATATAATAAATTAAATGCCTTAACCTGACAGGCATATTAAACTATTGTGATTACATGAAGTACAAATTCTTACCGCCCCTATCCTTTTTTAAACTGGGACAGAGAATCACAAAAAAGTTCAGTTAACATACTTAATATTTTCATTAGTACCAAATCCCAAAAGAAAGGCATGACATGAAAATTTTGGCATTTCCAAATTATAGCTTATATGGATGAAATATCAAAATTAATGGCATGACATTTAAAGAGCCATAAAGACTCAAGGTTTTGTTTGAGGAGTTGAATACATAATAATACATCATCTCTGTCAAAAAAACAAATCTTTTGTGTTGTCAAAGTTTCTTTTTTTTTCCAGGGTTGACAAATCAGGCGCTAGTGAGAGTCGCACGTTTTGTTTTGTCTTAGTGACACCTCCAAACTGTCCCGCCTCTTCTCCACGCTCATTTAATTGCACTCCAGAAACAAGTGGAGTGTGCAGGGAGCAAATTAAACTGCAGGTTTTTATCTCTTTTTAAAAGGATCATCATTATTGTCCACTCCACATGAAATGCTATTTGTATTATTGTGAGTATGTGTACACTCGTATGTGGTATAGGTGCTGGCCAAGTGCCAAAAGTTTCACAGGATGATGTTTTAAAGAACGGAGGGAAAGTGGAGAGTGGAGGAAAAGGCCTACAGAGAACTTTATTTTCTATATTTCATTTCATAGTTTTGACCATCATTTTTTTTGAAGTACAGTGAAATTTCATCCACCAACTGATGTAAGGTAACTTTAAAACAAAGAGCACATGTTAGCCACGCGATCAAAGCGATTCGACACATTTTAACCAAATCCAAAATCACGTAACCTCACTAACTTATTTGGAAGTGAAGCTGTTTATTATGTATTTCGGGGCCAATTTCCTGGCATAAATCCAAACTAGCGCACGTAGTTGTACACACAAATAGTTTCACAAGGCAAGGGACGAATATAACAGGTGTCCACTGTCATTTTCACTTCCAAATAAGGGGGTCAGATAAGTGAGTTAAACTGGGGACTGAAGTTTCCTTTAAGAGGAAACATGGAGAAGGAAAGATAAGGAAGGGAACTGAAGATATGATTTTTAAAAAGGGAAATATTTGCCAGGATTAACCTAAAAAAAACACAACTCTAACAGCAATACATTCATGTTATCCTGTTGCTCTTTAGGTTTCTTTTAAAATATAAGCCTTGTGCGTGATGGTTTCTTGTTTTAAGCACATAAACTGCATCTAAAATGAATGTATCTAGTCCAATCCTGAATAAAAGGAGGAGGAAAATGAAGACATAAGAATAACAGGTACACCGAAATCCGAAATTCCAGATTACTGCCAAAGTCTGATTAAGTATTCTTTGAATCCGAGAGCGCTCATCCACCAAATTTCATCCAAATCCGCGTGATATCTTGCAGACAGAGGCACAAACCAAGCGGTGCGACGGAACAGACTGGTTACCCCCTTTCCAAGTTCGCCGGCTGGCAGAGGTAACCAGCAGGAGCATATTTTCGTGATTGAGCTTAGGAAGGGGGTATGTGTTGCATTAGACAAATTATTCACAAGCTTTTAGCCTCAATATGTCACATGGGCATATTCCTACTATTTTTAGGCCTTTTGTTGGAATGTGCTCTCTCCCACACGAGCATATGCACAAACACACGCACCCTACTCCTCCTCCTACTCTTCCCCTTGCTGACATCCACACACATGCACACACACACAGTCACACAAACACACTGACACAGTGACAGTGATTAACCATCTCCATATGTGCATCCATCTAATTGCCCCCCACCACCACCACCACCCCCCCAATGTTGATGGACCAAAAACAGAAAGAGACTTTGCAGAGGGTGAACAATGCAGACAGCTTGAGTGGGCTGCTTTTGTGATGAGAGTTAGTTTAAAAGCCTCTCCTGTGTGGATGTTCGCCGTTTACAACCATCTCGCATGGACGTGGGATGACGCTGACGGAGGCGAGCGCTTCAGTCTGGCCATGGGAATGCACGGCGGAGGAAGCACGGAGATGGGTGCGACTCCCACGTGAGCATCCTGTTTACAGGGGTGAGCCGGTGGAAAGCAGGATCTCTTGGTAACCCTCCAGGAGGGGAAGGAAATTATAAGAGACGGTTGCAACGCGGGCCACCTACACTCGAAATATTTTGAGCAACGATGTTAGTCATGGTGGACATCCCATAATCTATCTGGGTGATGCATAAGGTGTGAATTTAAAAATAATAGACAGGCCCTAGCATGGTGGGGGTGTTCATCTGCGGAAGTCATAGTCTATTCCTAGACCTACTGTATGTGGGAGCAGGAGTACTACAGTGTGTGTGTGTGTGTGTGTGTGTGTGTGTGTTAGTTACTGGAGATGGCTTCCTTCCTTTTTCCCAAGCTCAGGAAAAGAGTGTTTCCCTTCCAATATCCATGTGTGTGTGCACCCCTGCTGCTCAAACAAGCACACACATGAATGCACACATGCTTGTACAGTGCCTTATATTACTAATCTGACTTTCAGTGCTGAAAAGTATTCCCGCAGAAACTTGAACGCACAATCAGGGACTCAAATGTGCACAAAAAGGGGAGTAGACCCGTTCTAAAAGGCTTCAATACAATTTATAGTGAAATATGACCGGTTGGGAGATGTGATTCATACTTAATTTTCCTTGTGCGTGTCTGTCGATCATTTAAAAGAGTAGTAAACACAATTGGCAGACGAGCGTTTCATTTTATATTTGCGAGACATCTTGTGTGGACTTGTCAAACTGATTTCAAGATAGTGATAATGCAACACTGACAGATGCTCTTGAACGCAGCACGTGTGACTGCAGAGGAACCCAAAAGATCTGCATCGCACCTCTCAGAAGTTGTTGATGACCTTGTGTGACTTTTTAAAAACATATCATCTGATAACCTCAGAGGACGCGTCAGCCCGAAAAGGCAGATGATTTGAATTCATGCTTTCTACTTGTCACTTCATTTACTCTACTCATTTGCATTGAGGAGGAAACTTTCAAAATGATACATCCTGCAAACTATTTTAGTTCACTGCTGTGACAATATGGGGAAGCCACACAGTGCATTTTTAGTTCAATCAAAGACTTTAAGCATGTGAAACACACATCATAGATCCAGAACGAAGATGAGGATGTGAAACAGCTCTTACCAGCAGTGTGCAACTTATGTAATAATACCTCTAAATATTAAATTATCATTGAATAATACAGTATTTAATCTATATAGTATATATGTTGTATTTTGTCAAGTCAACCAATTTGACAAACAACTCTGGATTGCTTAATGTCAGTGCGTTTTTTGCGCCAATGTTTCCACCGTCTCCCAGCTGCCCTCCTGCTCTCATTATCCATCGGTGTTAGTGATCTGTACTCACAGCTCACCTCTCTCTCCATCCATCTCCCACCCGACAGATCAACACTTCTTACTTCTGGCTCTTCCCAGCAATAACAAGGACACATCCCTGGTTAATCCGTACTGCCCTGCTAAATGCAATCCAACATCAGCACACCTCCACTACAGGACGGGGCATGCCGTACCGGAGGGCATCGATGACCCACATAAGTCACAGCAGAGCACAAGCATGCGCAGACACACACTTGGTTATTCTATAGGCAGTGGCAGATGTGATGTACCGGATGGCAAGACTCTGGGACTTATAATATGAATGTTTCTAAGCCTATACAGAGCATCTCTCTGACATGTTTCGAAATCTTCCTCAACTGGAGCGTCTCATTAAAGATCTAACTCGAAGGAAGCATCTATAAAAAATTGATAAAAGAAAGACAGAGATACTAACTTTTAGCGAGCAAACCGGAGTTGAGGAAAGTTGGGGGAGACGGAATATAGAGATAGATGTAAGACAGAGTGATGCCAGCTGTTACTCTGCGACACAAATAGCTGCACCGTCCTTCTGTTACAAAACACACACATACACGCGCACGTCAAAATGCATCTACTTAAAAAAGGTGTGTGAGTGCAGGCGAGGGAAGGATGTGCTTCCCATGTTTGCCCAAATTGCTCCACCCTTATTTGTTTCTCTCGCTCTCTCGCTCGCTCTTTGTGGATGACTTGAGGTGATTACTCAGATCCAAAGCGACAGGCCATGTTAAGCCAACTGTCTGCTCAGGCAGCAGTCGACGAGCTTCGGTGGAAAGTGGCAAAGGGCTATCACGGGTGATGGGCTGCTCACTCCACTTACAGCAATACGCCACATCTTTCTTGGCGTTACGCTTTACCTCTCCGCACCTTTCACGACGACACACGTGTACCGAACCGTGAACGGAAAAAAACACTGCAGTGGGTTTCCGTGGAAGGCCAATTAAGCCCCCAGCTGATTCACAGTTTTCTGAGAGGAATGATTAGTAGCTTCTTAATCCTACAAAACATCAAACATCCCTCCCAGATGTTCTCACACAAATGAGTCCGCAGAGACAGAAGAGGCTGCCTCCCCTCTGACTGAGGAGGTGTTGATGTGTGAAATGTGAAAAGCTGTCCTTTGTGTGAAAGTGATAAGAAGATGAGGTACGTGTTTGCATGGGAAATAAGTGAGATGTTCGTGCATTATCGCGGTGTGATAATTTACACATGCCGACATGTCATGCCATGTTCTCTTCACTAAAAAAAAAAAAAAAAGAGCGCAGGTGCTTTTAATATTTTGACTGTCAGGGAGGCAACGAGTCGAACAAAATGTTCAGGAGACAAAACATCAACAAGGACGAGCCCGGGAGAACTTGGACAGCTTCATTTAGTTACAGGTAGTTGTTCAGTTGGTCTAACACTTTGGTCCAGACTGAAATATTATTGGATGGGTCACACACCGATAGTTCTTTTGAACTTTGAGAGTGAAATGTCTCTGCAACTGTTGGTGCAAACATTCATGTCCCCCCTCATGACTACTCTAATAACCTTTGACTTTGTCAAATACTAATACAAATACTAATCCTAACTCTAACTAGCACATGTTAGCATCCTTACCCAGTGAACTAAGATAATATGATAAACAGGCTAAAAATCAATGTGTTATCATATTGATGTTAGCATTCAAAAGCATAGCTGTGCCTCACAGAGCCGCTTTCAGACTCTTAGTCTTGTCTAAGTGGCATTTATTGTTGTATTTTTTGTCCAAAGGGGCTTTATTGACATACATAAACAGTGTAAATTGGTCGTGTTTCTTGGGTTTAATTCACAATTTTCTGTTACTGAGAAAAAATAAGCACTGTTGCTGAGTCTATAATATCTACAGTGTATTAATACAAACTGAACTCAAAGGTGCAGTAAACAACTGTGTCTCTTTAGTATTTGGACAGTGCCACAAGCGATGGATGCTAGATACATATTTATTTAATCATCCATGTTGCAGCTTGCTTTCATTATCTCTTTAATTAATAAAACAATGAAACACGATTAAACTGATATGCTACAACAACATCATGTTAATTACCTGGAATGCACTAAAAGAATATCTACCAAATAATTCAGAATACTGTGGCTGACAGCCCGTGTGTGCGCATATTTTGTTCTCAAGAGACTTCGGAGGAGTTCCTCCAGGAAAAGCTGAGTGACACAGCTTTGTGCTCCCGTCTATTGTCAGACACTGAACATCACTCAGCTTAAACAGCTCAGTCGAGGTGATGTTTCAGCTTCTTTTCGCCCTCATGCATGCGCACTCCTCTCAGCTGGTGGTGTGGCATTAGGGAGCCGAGCCAGACGGACACTGGGCTCAGGGAAAAAATATGTTGCTGTGGCGCAGATGACCATGAGACGCCCGTCCATCCCCTGAGAGAGGGCGCACTGGATAATTAATAGTTTGATGGATGCCCTCAAATTATTATAGCCCATCTCTCTTAAGCATGTCACCAGGAAGGACACAATCAGACAGAATCTCTCACACTCACACACACGCACACACACTGTACAAAACCACCTCTCTCAGTCCGGTGAAACACATCCTGAATCCAAATGAGGTCACAGCCTGCAATATCTTCCCCATCAAACCATTATTACCCTTTGCCCCTGGGGAGAAGGGAACTAAACAGCCCTCTGCTATTAAAGGCATTGTACAACTCCAGTTATCAGGTCAAAGCGCTACCATCCACCACCTGTGGGGGCAGTGTGGGGATGCATTGTGGCAAGGGGATGACCTGAGGGAGGATTTGTAGTCTGCTCTGTAATGCTGAATTATCTTCTCTCTCTCGCTCTTCTTTTTTTTTTTTTTTTTTTTAAATTCAGCTTGACCCACTTGTGCACTCAGTTCTGCATTTTTAATTTCTAACATCTTCTCCGTGCAGAGCAAAAGACACCCAGTCCACTCTATATCTTCACAGATCAGATCACACTAACCTGATGCAAAGAGCCGTTCACGGGCAGAAGCAGAAGCAGATGCAAACGATGTGTAAATATGTAATCATAACTCACGAGCCCGACAGCTAGAATGAGGAACTACAATGAGAGAGGCCCCATAAGAGGTTAATAAATCATGTTGTGCAGCTATGAATTTTTAAAAGAATGACTGATGTGCCTTTAAGTGAAAGAAATAACAGCATTTTCCATCAGCTGCACCGTCCTTCACACCACCCGCTGCACTTTGAACATGCTTCATCATGTAATTCAATCAATATCCCCTAAAAATAGATGCAGATGTAACGGACGGTGAGGTAGATTGCATTGCGGATACTTTGAATCGCAGGTGTTGGCATCAGCGTAGGAAAAAAAAAAAGAAGATTTTCCCCAGTGATTCCCTCTGTCAGTGGAAGGGTATGATGCTGACGTACGTAGATGTGTGCTCCCTCTCTCCTCGCCCCCTCTTCACAGCTCCACTCCTGCTGCTGTTATGTAATGACTGTGTGTTACGAAACCTTACATTAGAAAACACAGGCCCACTGATCAGCTAGCATAGAGCGCACACACACATGCACACACATGCACACACACACACACACACACACACACACACACGAGATCTGGTGATTGTTTGCACCCCCTTGTTTGTGTGTGAGTGAATGCAAATTTTGTCACTATAGTGGACATAAGTGCCTGTGTGTTTGTTCATGCATACAATGTGTGCGTGCGTACGTGTGTGTGTGTGTGTGTGTGTGTGTGTGTGTGTGCGCACTACAAATTAAAGGAATGTTTAAACACAAGTACGACTGTGAGGTTGTAGAAGTGAGCAGAGCTCCCCAATGAATTATTTAGTATGTTTGCAGGGTGTGTGAGTGAGTGTGTGTATATAATACATAAATAAAAGCGCGGGGAAAAAAAATAATGAGGGTTTATAGATGCGTGTTACACTACAAGCGTGAGTACTGAGAGCTCTGCTGCTGTAGAAAGGAGGACCGTGGCAAGAGAGAGGGGGATGGAGGAAAAGAAAGGTGTACCGGAGTGAAAGGAAAGAGAAAACAAATGAGGCCAAACTGGGATGGCATCGATGGAGAAAGGAAAAAAAATACTGTATATATATATATACACACCGTAGATAAATACATGAATATCTAACAGAAAAGGAATAGGCTACAGGCATCTCCTGTCACCTCAGGCAGAAAGACTCACGAGAGGACAGAGCTGTAAGGTGAGGCGAGCTAATCTCAGTCAGCGATAAATTTTGGTTTTAAAACTGGCAAAATGCTGTCACTCAGGCTACATCTTCTCATGCTGACAAGATTAACATGTGTATAAAACCATGTGTGACTGGATACTAAAGGATAATTACAGTTTATTACAACCTTCACCACATTTTGACCATTAGTTTTATCAGTTGCGATAACATATGTAATCTGTGTACAACTACAGAAAGTACAATAAGTCAAAGATCAACCAAGAACACATAATAGATGTTGGTGTTAATGTTATTGCTCGCCTTCGTAAATAAATCTGTCTAACCTGTGTGTTTCTTTAAAGTAATAATCCTTAATATTTTTATCATATTAAATCCAGTTGTTGATTCTGTTCATGGCCTGCATGTATCCTGTTTTAGCCATCAAATATATTTACGCCCGATTGTTGCATCGATATAATAGATTAAACAGATTAAATTGTGGCGGAGTCCGCCGTTCTTTCACTGGATTCAAATGGCGTGCACGTGCGAGGGATTCACAAGAAATGACTCATGCACATACTGGAGAAAATCCAGCGGCACATTGCACCATCATTTGTGCACATGCAAATATCATGTAATACAAAAGAGCGGAATAATTGCTCAGAAGAATGTTGAATACGAAACATATTTGCTTTGGTAGAAGTATAGCTACAATATTTATTAAATAACACATGTTGCACAAATGGCTTGTCTTCTTCTGCTGTGTTTCTGCCCTGAGAAATGGATAAACATGTCATGTCACAAATCTGGGACTTGTATTGTTAGTATTTCTTAGTATTACCACCAATAACCACAAGTGTGGCCAAATCTACCCAAACTAAACTGAAAGGATTCTAACTTGCCCACCTTGTGTGCTGCGCTGTTTTTTCCATGTCAGACTAGTTTTTTTTAGCAATGTTGTCTGATTGCCAAATCTCAGAAAACAACTTGATTACAATATGGCAATCAATGGCCAAAAGATAAGACTGTCCCGAAGTATCCTTTAAACATCAAAGTCTGACACGCAGTGCTGTAGTTGCAGATTCCTTCAAACAAAAGCACAAGTACTCCTGTATCAGCAGAGATGCTACAAGAGAGGCTGTGTATTTACTGAGGACGAGGAAAACAAGTGAGTTTTCTGACAGCACCTTAATCACGCTGTGCCAGGCTAATTTAAAACCATAATGACGCTCAGCATTTTCTCTTTTTAAGGTTAACAACTCAGAAAAGACTCTGATGTCTCTCTCACTTCCAGCGAGCGCCTGACATCATGCCAGCAAAAGGTCAAACTTATTCTCCGTCAAACCCTCCAAGTGTTTACGTAATGCCGTTTCATGTAGATGGAGTTAAAATGCACGATAAACGTGCGCGCTAGTGCGGAAGAGGATGGCTACTCCATGTTGGGAAATAATGAATTACCAGCAGGTTGTGGATGCGTGCGAAACGAACGGGAGGCTGCGCTTTCACACACAAAATAAAGCAAGCCTGCACACGTGTGAACTGAGTTACTGTTGTGTGATAGTAAACTGGCAGGAAAGCCAGGGTTATGCAGTTATGTAATGTGTCTCTGTCTTGCTTGCTCTCTCACACACACGCACACACACAAGCACAAAAACACACACAGGTTATGACCGGAAAGGTTTCACCTATGTGTGTGCATGCATATTTTAATGTTTCATAGGGAAAGGAAGGTCTCGGCTGCACTGAAATTTTTCATTTCTCCAACTTTTCATCTGCCATAATATGTTACTAAAAGTACAGTATGAAACATCAGGTTTCAATATCTCCAGCTGTCATCCACACTCTCTCCTCTCCCCTAACCCTCCTTCCTTCTGTTCGGATTTAAAGTTTGAGTGGTTTTATGTGTCGGTTCTGGCAGGGAATCTCCATTTCTCCATTTCTAAGCCAAGCTTATCGACCTGACCTCTCTTCTTTTTTTCTCCCCCTTACAGAGTCCCAGCCCTGATTTTGAAATAAGTCAGTACAGAGTCCATCCTGCTTAACTGTCCTTTGGTAGGACACAGAGGCTCAGGATTGCTGCTCTGTGGCTGAAAATTCTCCCTGCCCTCCCCAAAGAGGAAGAAAAGTGAAAAGAGAACTTCCAAAAAGAGACAGATAATATACTACATGAATACTGGAGTCCTGTTCAGCCCTCCTCCGTGTTCTCAGCTTCCTCTCCAGGCTCCAGACTGGCACACCCCACCCGCTGGCCCCACCCACAGCCCTCCACATGCCAGCGGTGCCTGCAGTGTGTCCTCGGCACAGCCTGTGCCATCACGTTCAAGGATACGCTGTTGACAGCTACGGGTCACTGCAGCCCAGGCACAGGGTGGCACACACTCATGAATGATGCAGCGCTCGCAGTCAGTCCTACAGCTTTGTCACTAACACATGAGGACACATAATCAGACTTGATCACAGGCAATGCATGCACAATGACACAGAGGCTGGCCTCACTGTGTCGTGAAGATGCAATTAAAGCAAATCCCAGATGCCGACAAACAAATGTATGATAGATTTTCTGCCCGGAGGAGCTTATAAACAAGGTATGGACACCCCCAATATAAGCTCTATTATACTGAGCATGATTCTTGTTTTCAGGGATCGTTGCAAATACAGTTTAACGCAGCTGATTCGTAGATCAATCCACAAAAAGATTTAAAGAGAACAATTGTATTGTACTACTTCTGTAAAGTCGTGGCACTTAAGGCCGAGATATCCTCAATTTCACTTCCACTTTCACTCTTACGGATCAAGTTTTAAATTGCCCCAATTTACCCCACCAGGTAGTTCCCCATATCTAACTACCGTGGGAAAGTTCCGAACATTTAAGGTTCTAGATCTAAGAAACAATGATTGTCATAATTTAGTATTTTCTGTCATTTTATAGACCAAATGATTACTCCATTAATCTTAAAAGAATAAATCTCCATGCCCTCCTCTGGTTTTAACATGTTTGCCATATTCTAGCAAGAACAGTCGAGTAGATAAAGCCATCAGACTGGTGAGATCAGAAAAGGATGTTTATAATGCTGCACATGTTTTTTTTTTTTAAAGATTTACACACACTGTGTGAGAAGTTGCTCAAACACACATATTATCTACCGGTTGCTCATCAGCGGCGTCACTGTGTCACTTCAGCCTCCGCATTCTGTCACTCAGCAGCTGCTAATGGCCTGTATACAGCAGCAGCCTGTCTCTGCAGCACTCTATACGGCCTTGATAAAAGTGCAGTGCCTTATACTGTATGGGGGGGGGGGCTTAAAAAGAGCGAGAAAGGGAGAGGAGTGAGGTATTGTCGTCTTAAGCACCAGTACAATAACCCCCTCCGAGACGCGGAGGTTTAGGCTTACCCACCTAGCATTCAACCCCCCTGGGAAGTACATCAGGGGAGGGTGAAATGTGAGAGCCGGGGATGAAGGGAGAGTAGCGATAAAGGAGCAGGCTGACAACACCTCCCTCTGATACCGAGGCTAAAGAGGCGAGATGAGAACGCTAATTGGCGAGCCAGCGAAGGTTTGACGTCGTGCAAAAAGGTTAGATCTGAATGTGACGGAGGTGCACATGCATAAACACGTAACTTTATGCGTGTGTGTGTGTGTGACTGTGTTTACTTGTATGTCAGTGATTAATTAGCTTGCAGGGACTCCCGCCCGTTTGTCGCCCTGGGTTCCCCTGTTCATTTGTAGCACTGCATTAATAATGGCCGTCGCTGACAGAAACAAAGAGACGATATTTTACATTCAGAACTTGCCACTTTCAATCCCTCACTCTTTCTCTCTTGGTCATTCTCATGGGCCTTTTCAACAAGATCATTGTGTGCTATATTGCCTTTAATCAAAAAGCGCTTCCCAGAGTGTCTCCCTCTCTATAGCAGCCTCATAAATTCTCTTTTAGGACAACAGATAGACCACTGAAGCAACAATATCCAAAATCACACCTGAAAGAAGAAGCAGATGTTAGTGACGATGAACTTCACCTTTACAATATATCATCATCCCAAGGTGAACATAACATGTCGTAAGTACAGTGGAGAGAGTCCCGAAATTCCAATTACTTTATTAAACTATGTTTTAAAGTTTTATCTGACTGGAAAGTTATTCACAGATTTCTCCTTCTGTATTTAAGCAAGGCTCTCCATCAATACTAATGCTGCTTCATTTCAGTATGTCACTAATTTAATTAAGGAGTTTCATCTTATTTTTGACACTCAAAAAAAAAAAAAAATCAAGGCATTAATGGAGACTTTGCTCCACTCTCCCGGCCTGAAGGCCATCATGGCTTTTTCTATCAGAAAGAGAAAATTTAAAAAGGTCAAGACTGTAAAAAGATAATCAGGTGGACGTTTGCATCGTGGCACTGGGTGAGACATGATACCATGACATTTGCAGATATTGAGCGCCAGCATAAATAACCCACTTCCTAATTTATGAACTGTGTTAAGTGTGCATCACACAGCTCTAAAAATCACTGACATTGAAAACTAGTATAGTTAGGTATAAATTCTGAAAGCATTCATATCGTATCGAGGTGTTTAAATTATTGAGATAAGTAAACAGGAGAGTCAGAAACCAACAAAATGTTCTTATTTTTGTTATGAGGAAGGCTGTGTGTGCCAAAAGTAAAAACAATGTGACATTATGTGCCTATGACAAAGAATTATTAGACTTTCTTGTGCTGGAATATTCTCCAAATATTAATACTTAGTTACCTGCATCAGCACTGGAATTATTAGCACTGCAACACCAAATCTACCATGCAAGTATACATGCACGTGTCATAAATGATAAGATAGTGTGCATTGTGAAAAGATGACATGGCAACTTTTGTTTTGTTTTTTTTCCTCCCCTCAGTGAACAGATGTGATTTTATGTACTGTGTATGCACTGAACATGTGCTACCAATCAACGGATAGACAGATTCCTCAGTAGAGAAAAGCAGATTTAAGTAGGCGGCAGCAGCATTTACATGCAGCACTAAAATAGCAGTGGAGTGAGCAAGAGACAGGGTGAATACCAGAGCAGTGTACTGTACTGTAATATCATGAGGTGTATGTGTATGTGTGCGTGTGTGTGTGATTGGTTGGAGGAATACTGAAAACTGCAGCCTGCTTGAGGCTCCTGTCTGAACTTGTTTTGCTCACAAACAAAGATATGAAAGCGAAGTGTTTGTGCCATTTGATATCACAAACACACCACCACTTTTCAGCACTTTTTAAACCGTGAACTGTGGAGGGGGGGGGGGAATACACTGGGAGTTTAATCAGTTAGCTCAATTGGAAGTGACTTAATCGCTGTAAATAACACAAACAGCTCTTTAACAATGCATGCTGCTGGTTTCAGTTTGCCAACAAATTTGGCCCAGCTGATTCCACTCTCATCTATCATAATGCATTATGCATGATGCCAGGAAACTGTCTTTATGTGAGCGGGTCGTGTGTGTTGACGATGATATAATTTGTAGCGCTGATTGGAATTATTAGGCGCTAATCCCCGATGAAAGGCAGTCGCACCACTTTCAGTCTCCCAAGTTTTCCCCCCCAAGGGTAGACCACTGACACACCGATAAGCACATCATTGTTTTTGTTTGTACTTAACCTCTAATGCCATTCATTATCAGAGGCTATAAAGGACTCTCGTAGCTTAGCCAAATTGTGCCAGCGGGATGTTGCAGGCATCCAAGTTGGTCTGGGAGACTTTATATTAAAAGTTGCCATGTTAGGGCATGCCTCTGTTAGTGAAAAGGAAAGAGTAATAAGGAGATTCATACAAGGGAAGAGCACAAGCAATAATAAAAGGTAAACAGTGGCCGTTATTATTTCCAGCCCGGCTATTCTCCTTTGCCAAAAAGTATTAAGAATGCATCTGATGGGAAGCAGTTGCCTCGGGGTAATTGAGAAAGAAGATGTTTAAGAAGACAGCAGCTACAGAGTCGCTTCTTTAATCCCAAAGAAGGACAGGCCACGAAGTAATCAGACCCAAGATCTGTGGTTAAAGCTACAATCAGTCCAGTTCAGGAGCAAAGAGAAAGGAGGGAGAGACAGAGAGGAAGGCTTCACACAAGAGGAGTGAGGGGAGGGAGAGAGAGAGAGAGGCTGAGAATTAAAGGGCTTCTCTCTCCCGATGATGCACAGGGACAAGAGCAAGTGAATGAATGAGATTGTGATGTTGTTGCACATTCCCCTCCGAACCCACGTGCTTACTTTTCTCTTTCTCCTCCTCCTCCTCCTCCTCCTCCTCCTTCCTCCTCCTCCTCCTCCCCTCCTTTCCCCTTTTTTTTTGTTTGTTTAAAATTTAACAAGGTCTGGAACAGTGGAGGGCTGAAGTGGGCATCCGGGGTGTTTTGGCTCAGCTTCATGTCACATGCAGGGGCCATGTGAGACACAGTGGCACTGAGAGAGAGGGTGGGGTGCTGGGGGAGCAGGAGGGCAATGAGAGGAAGCGAGAGAGCGAGAGAGAGTGAGAGAGAGGGATAGTGAAAAAAAAAAAGAACTAAGAGGGAAGTCTTTAACCGGAGGGACTGGCTTAGCTAAAGAGAACTAGGTTGTAGTCGAAACTACTGTATTAATGAGAAAAGATGAAACACAAACTACGACCCCAAATCAGACTGGCCAGCAAAGAAAACGCAGAACAAAATACAAAAGGTGAAGGACACGCACAGGAAAGTCAAGGCTAACTTCCTGGGTGCAGCAGTGTCAACTCACTTTTTTTTTCTCCAGGGTCTGGCTGATTATCAAACTGTGCAGCTAACAGCACGAGACAAGCAAATTGCTCTGTTAATGATTGAGACTGGCACATGTAGCGATGTCTCTCCCGGACTGTAAACTGGACTTTAGTTTGTAAATCTCTGCCACATGAATTGATTAGATACCTGTGTAACTGAATGCAACGCAACATAATAATCGACAATAAATCCTATTTTTGGGAAGCTTGGAATGTTTTGTTTGGAACACACTTCCTCAGGTTTTTTTTTACCTCCTATATATATAAACATTCCTATACACAGTGGTGGAATGTGTACATTTACTATGTTGCACTTATGTACAATTTTAAGGTACTGGCCTTTTAAATGCCACTATACTTACAGCTAGGGAAGGTATTGAGAAGATTATATATACATATAAAACCAACAGGATATAAAAAGAAATTAAAAGTAGTTCAGTTTGACCACTGCATTAAATGCTACTGCTTCCCAACACATATAGTACTATAGTAGTTATAATTTGTAATAAAATAACATTTTAAAAAGGGGTTGTTCTTTACTTTGTTTTTTTTTTTTTACATTCGATACTTTAAGCCTCCAACTAATGACTGTCACTTAACGTCCAGCAGGCTGAACACATACTAGTCTTTTTTGGTTGACATGGCAAGGCGTGAGCAAACAGTTTTCTGTTACACATCCCCCAGCAGATACGAGCATCATTAGCATTCATTTGGAGCTGTGTTTCACCTTAACCTGATGAAAGAAGTTAAATCCAATAATCACTCTCATTTTAGCTCCGTTTGCTCTCCACCAACTCTGGGGAAATATCTGACTCTTTGAGTAGCTAAATGCTCAATTATGTTTCACCAGCTAGGTGCTAATTTGATCGACCGGCTGTATGGCATGGAGCAGGTAGTGTACAGTCAGTGAGAGAACAGCGAAGTTGCAGAAAACTGAAAACAATTACTACAATTTCTACCTTTTTGTAAGTAAATGATCTGAATACTTCTTCCAACTCTGCCAATACAGCATCGCCACAGCTCTACTGTACTGCATTAGTGTATCTTTGGTACCACTGCAGCATCTACAAGTGATACCTGTTAGAAGTAACTGTGCAGAGTTGCCCCTGTACGTCGATGAAGCTGTGGCTTTTGACCTTCCGTCCGCTTTTATATCCGCTCCCTTTAAAAGACACACTAGCCAATGAGAAGTATCATTCTTAGCGCTTCAGCATTTTCTTGGAAGAGCGAACTTTAAGCTAGGTCATTCATATCAACAACTCTGCCCCTTTTTTTTCCTGTTAGAGCAGAGAGTCACAGAAACAAGCTCAGCTCCACCCAAATACGTCTAGCTGCGACACAAACAAGATTTGGGGACAGTTTGATAACGCTCTGAATTCTCTCGTGCGATACTATTTGCTTAGCAATCAATCTACTTAGACTGTTTCTGCAGCGCAGGAAGGCGCCTCTATGAAAACAAAATCTCCATTGAAGTGTGCTGCATAACCTGGCTGATTCTATCATTCTGGAATTACTAAATGCAAAGAAAATGGAATTTTTAAACAAATGCAACACAACTTCCCTAGAGACTCCGGGCTTTGTAAAAAACAAAATCAGTATGAGCACCACTGGACCGGCGGTATTTAAAAACCTCCCGTCCAGGAATTGGCACAGTTCTGTCCTGTATACTATGAACCTGGCTTGAGCCATGTGTTCCCTAATCGGAATTTTTGGGCCTCTTTAATGCTGAGGGTTGCAGATGTTGCCTGGTATTAGGCCGCGCTGCTGCTGATCAAAGCTGTGGCGAGCGAGCCCCTGCCGGACTGCCTCTAATCCCCCTTCATGCACGCGGTCAGGGCAGGGACAGATTGCTGCTCAAGGACAGTCAGCCTTACACCATGACTTTCTGCTGCCTTTGCTTGTGGAGAGAACTGTAACAATCCTCCGAGGTTTCTGGGGGAGCATTCGGCATGGACGTTTTGACAGACAGCCGAGGGCCGAGCGCTGCTCCCATAAGGCAGGGAAAGCCTCTGCCCTTCCCTGCCCCCTTCCCCAATTCCCTTTCTCAGATATGCCTGCAGGCAGACAGGAGTGACATCTCAGCATGACATTGTTCAGCCTACAGTAGATTTAGCCGCTTACTACAAAGCAATGAGAATTGCAATAGTATGCAACTCTGTTTCCAAAGCATACTGTCCTTTGTAGAAAAGACAGAAGAAAAGTGCTTTGCAGTGCACCAGACCTGTAAGAATTATTACCTGAGCCTTTTATTAATATTTTTTAAAGACAATTATGAGGGTGACCAGTAATTCTTGGAGTGAAAAGCAATAAGCTAGGGAGAGATAAAGAGATATGGGAAGATAAATGGAAACTGTCAGATGGTGTGAGGAGGAGGAGTCTTGAGGAAAGATAAGCGAGGAAGTAGAGGGAGGATCGATCATGAGAGAGGAAATTGAGAAGAAGGAGGAAGGTCCGCGAGAGGAGAGGAGGGTGGGAGATGTCAGCCAAAGGCAATCTATATTAGACAGAAAACAGTTCCTTGGCTTTTGCTGCTACAAGCTGACACCACCATCCTAACCATGTTACGCCCCTCAGAGAAGGCGCGTGTGTGAATCCTCAGAATCGCACATACAGCTCCACAGTAAAGCTTTGCGGCCAACATGTCATTCAGACTAACTACTACATGTGTGGCTTTGCGTGAACAGACATGAGACATCATTTCTTTTTATATATATATATAAATATATATTTATTGGGTGCATACACTGGTGAGCGCCTAATTGAGCGCAAAAACCTAAGTGCACACCGACACAATGCGTATTGGATTTGAGCTCTGGAGCGTGTGAAATCTGATTACACAATTACATAATGACTCAGCAATAGGCCATTTAAGAAGACCATTGGCTGTCAGGCCAGGACATGGATGTGAGAAAGGATGAGGCAGCCTAGTGCCACAAGTTCTCTTAGGAGGATTAACATACATGGAAAGCTGCAGGTTTTGGTAATCATAGCCATGTTGTATACACTTAAGTAAAGCTGACGTTTAAATGGTGCGGTTCGCAAATCCCCGGTGACCGGTGAGGCATCATTTGAATAGCAAAATTCATTCAAACTACACCACTATGAGGGATTTTCTCAGATTGTAATCAGGATAACCAAAAAATAAACAAAACAACAACAACAACAAAAAAAAAAAAACAATGGCAAAGATCTGCGCAGACTGTTCTCCTTCTGCCTTTGAAAATGTTTTCATAGGGATGCAAGTGTGAGTGTGGGAGCAATCTGGCGTGCTGACTGTACAGAGAGAAGCCGGCATTAGCACAGACAAGACAAGAGTGAGTGGTTCTCTGCTTAATAGCTGCCACGGCCTGCTGGAGAAAGCTGGGAGCTTCATTAAGCCTTTAAACCCCGCAGAGTCCTTTAAGTCATCACGTCACCAGCCCCGCTGCCTCTTTTGAGAAGGCTTGAGGTTAGAGTGGAAAGATTGCGCTTAGAGTGACTAAACTGTCACTGTCTTCTTCGCGGTAACATCTTGCGTCTACATGAACTGTAGACATCAAATCAGAAGATTAATCCACCTTTGCTTCCGTTACGCCAGCGTCAATCTTAGAACATTGGCTATTGACTGATGGCGATTCAGCTTTGGGGAGCAGTGGCCAATCCAGAAAATGGATAACCAGGCCAAGACTTCCCACTGCAGTCCGATTAGCAACCTGTTATGCAGAACTGAGTTGAAAACATACATTGCTGCTAATCTCTATAAATAGACACTCTGCATATGAATGCACATAACTCTTGAAAAACACGCTCTAGCGTTGTCAGATGATAACCAATGAGTTTCCATCCTGTTGCCCTCCCACCGGACTATTTGCGACCAAAGCCCACTCAAACATGACCGGTCAATAATACTACGAACTCAAAGAGAAAAGCAGAACACCCCCGATATCTTGGTCCCTCACCTAGAGATTTTGCATTCGTATGTGAAATCTGTAGAAATCAGCCACTTTCATAAATTAATTTAATTAATCAAATGTTTATTATATATATATATATATAGTACAGTTTTAGATTTATACAATGTCATTTGACAATACTGGCATTGTGTTTATGTTATTTTTGTTTCCACAGATAGTGCTGGGGTCATCTATCGAGCGCGTCTGCTGAATCTGACCAAAACTTAAGCTGGTGAAAAACAGACCGCAGAAAAGATATATATAGAACATATAGAAAATACATATAGAAAATCATAAAAGTGCACATAGTAAGGATTGTTTTTCCTTTCAAGTCTCATAATGTGTTGGCTCTTAATAAGGTAATTTGTCACATTAAGATGCGGCAGGGTTAAAGGAGATGACAAAAACTCAGAGGCTATGCAGTGTTTGTCTTAGAGTTGCATAGAAAAAAAAGCAATAAAAATGCTCTGCTTAATGATATTTTGAGAAACTAAGAA